>JAMXBC010000010.1:78598479-83965979 GCA_024138005.1 Lumnitzera racemosa
TACAAAGTTAAGATAGTGTATGGTTGAGTCATAATGAGAAAAGGGTTTTTTGGGTTTTTGAAAATATTGATTAGCTTTGATTCTTAAGATATGTCAATAATACTTAGAATAACGATTGTGATGATATAAAGTTTAATAAAATCGGATAAGAAACAAGTAAGATACGATTAAATGAAGTTTAAAAACACGGAAATGAAAGCTTATAACAGTTTGAGTTTGACCTATAATTGATTTGAAGACTGTGTTATATTTTCATAAGTATGATATGTAAAGAAGGACCATGTGGTAGAGTTTAGGAATCTATGCTATTATTGAGTCCAGGTAAGTGGATTTAACTTATGCTTGGAGTAGATATATTGCTACTCATTACATTACGTACTGTTTGATGCTGTGTTGATTGAACATAGGCATATCTTGGTTGAATTGATATGCTACTATAGTAGATGCTAATGTGGTGATTTTGAATGACAGTAACTGTATTCTGGTTAACTATCATGTTGCCATGTTAGGCGATGATTTATGCTTATGAATGATTGTGTTAATCAGGGAAGTTGAATGATTATTAACTTAATCTTCTGGTTGTTCACCTAAGTGAATTGTAAGTAAGATACTAGAATTCCACTATGGATAGTTCAAAAACTAGAATCAAATAACTAGGTTAAATAAAAATTAAAGATTGATTATACTGATTGATATTCTTGAGTTGTTATTGCATATCATGGCATAGTATGGCACAAAAAGGGACTTAAGGGTCAAAACTTTCAAAATGAGGCTTCTAAGTGATCATGGAAAGAATATGGCTTTATGAACTCAGTTTTTGGAAGTATATAGATTGCACTGCTTGAATATTGTGACTATTTTGATAGTTAAATTTGGTAGACTACAATGTGTAGTCTAATTTGGCAGTGTTGCCACTTTAATTTGGTAGACTACAGCGTGTGGTCTAATTTGGTAATATTGCCACTTTGATTTAGTGAACTACAATATGTAGTCTAATTTTGTAAAGTAAAGTTAGGGGTCTTACTCCCAAGCAGCTCCTTGTTGCCAATTAGTTGCTGGATGTTGTATTCAAATGCTTGACTATGTTGGTAAACCGAAAGAAAATTGAAGGGCATAGGATATCAGTATTAATGCATGCTATATGCATGAGCATAACATGCTGCATTAGTAGCAATAAATGCTTGGTTAGGTAAATGCATATGTGAAGTTGAACTTGTGGGTTATGATTAAAATGTTTCAGTTGTGATATGCAATATTGTCTATCGTATTATCTATATTGTATGTTATCTACTCTCACACAGCTTTAGTAGCTGATGGGCTAAAATGTTTTATCCTCAGGTTAACTGTGTAATGAAAGGCCCAACGCTAAGGGGGGATATTAATATTGAGAGTATGAGTTGGAGTCAGGGACTTTTGTGTGGAGTTTGTACTAAGTCAGGAATCCTATTATTGTGAAGATGATAAAGCAAAAAGTTGGTTCATGTTTTGATGTAAATATTATGTTTTAGACGTAAATTGTAAAAGAATATTCAGCTAAACTCAGATGTAGAAACCCTTTTATTATGTAAAAAATGTTGTTTTTTGATGAATGAACTAGTTGAGTTAAGTTTTCAACAGGTATTCTTATGTGATGATTCATCCTGGATATGTTGGGATGTAACATCCTCTAGGTGGTATCAGAGCATTAATTAGGGACCATAACCTTTAGGCATGTATGAGATGCGTGGGGTAGTTAGGTAATACAGAGTCATAGTTTAGTAAAACAACTGTAGTAGTTATCCATAGAGTTTTATGTGATGTTTACTTAGAAGGATCATTTGTATGGAATGTTGAATGTTGCCAATGAGTTATGTATCTAAGAAGCAAAGAGAAGATCTATCACAATAACCTCAACTTAACCTCCAGCAACCACGAAATATATAGGCATTAGCATAACAATTTCAAGTACAGCGTTTAGTGAAATAGTTCGATGGAAAGAACATTGATCCATTGATGGTAGAAGAACGGATTGACTTACTGGAGAAAGCCTTTGGAATATATGAAATTGAGGAAAATAAGAAAGTTGAGATAGTTGCTACTTTGTTAGATGGAGGTACAAGTAATTGGTAAGAGGCAAAGAGATGGAATTTACCAGAACCAATTGGTTGAGCTATATTTAGAGATACATTTTTGGAACGATATTTTCCTAAGTGTATAAGAGAGCAAATGTATGAAAAATACTATAAGCTAAGACAATGGGCAAAGACAATTGAAGGATATGAGAGAGATTTCAATAAATTATTAAAGTTTGCTCTTGAAGCTGTATGAAATAATGGGATTTCTAAAGTTGAGTGGTTCAAGGCAGGACTTGATCTTTATTACCAAATAAAGTTGAAGAAGAGTAAGGTGAAAAGATATACTGATGTCATTAATGAAACTCATTTAATTGAACAAGTTCATAATCTTCGATAAGTCGCAGATGAGATTGAGAATAAGAAAAGGAAGTTAGATGTTGGTTTTAGTAGTAAAAGTAATATAGCTAAAAGAAAGAAGTTGATTCAATCTATAAAAAGAAATAGAAGGCCTTTATCAAAAATATTACCTTATTGGTAGTGTAATGGTAAGCATTGAGCTAAGGAATGCCTAGAACAGAGAGGAAAGTGTTATAGGTGTAGTGAAATTGGACATATAGCCAAGTGGTGTGAAAACCCTAATCTAAGAGGTATATATTGTTATTGATGCCATCAGCGAGGGCATACTGTTCAACATTGTATAGGATAACAACAAGAGAGTCCAGTTCAGCAGTAAAACCAAACTAATGAATTAGGACTGGATAATAAGAATAAACGACTGAGAAGGGAAGAACCTAAGCCTAAGGAGCAAGATAGAATGTATACTTATGCTATTTAGCGAGACAAAGCTAAAGATAACTAAATTATGACAGGTATGACCTTTGAACTTGATAATTTAAATTTTTTTACTTAGTAGCTGACAGTTGATAAATAAGAAATGTTTGAAAGTATAATATAGTTATCGTAAAAATGTTTTAAGACTGGTATGCATAAGATATGGTTATGCTTATACATATACTCTGTTTAATATCAGAACAATTCACTTGTATTTATCAAAAGAACATGTTGATAGAAATAAACTATTTGTAGAAACTTTAGAGTTAATAGTTACAACCCCTGTTGAAGGAAAACAAGTGGTGCAATATAAAGGGAAGATAGGGAGTGTGAATCTAGATACTCATGAGATGATTGTAGAGCTAGTTATCTTAGATATAAAAGGATTGAATGTAATACTAGAGTTAAGCATGGAGCAAATGTTAATTATGAAGGAATGATAGTAGCATTTAAGTGGCCTCATGAGAAGGGAATCATAGAAAATTTATAGAAATTTAAGTGTTAAGAGAAGTTGTGGAAAGAAAAAGAACTTGTGACAAGGAGTAATGTAGATTTTGAAGATGATATGCATGTTGTAGTAAAGCTAGCAAAAGTTGTTATTACAATGAATGGAATAGTAAGAAATATCAAAGGTGGATGATCATAAGTGAGCTTTGAGAATAAATAAAAATTTTATTTAAAGTATAATCAGAGACTAATTCAAGGATTGATCCTTTGTCAAATGAAATTATGATTCATAAGGAAATAGCTAATGATAAGATTGAGGAATCCAATGACAATAAAGTATGTGAAGTCAATAGGATATATAATTACAAAACTTTGAGATGTATACCTTTCATATACCCTTGGCATACGTGATAAGCAAGAAAAGTATGGCAAATCTATGACTTTCATGACTCTTTCGTCAAGTCTCATATCTATTATGACTCTTGTGTCTTTCATGAAAAAAAAATTGTTATCCTTGTGAATCTTATCGTATCAATTGTCAGCTAGAAAAATGTCTAATATCTTTATCATTTTTGTTTGTTAAGAGCCAGGTCAATTCATGTTGAATCCACTTGAGTCCACTTAGTCTGAGTCATTCTTTATCTCCTTACGTCTCATTCACTTCATTAAACGGAATAAAAGGGTTATTTAATACGAATTACCCTAGAATTGAATAGATAAGTAATAAACATTACGATTTTGCTTAAACGTAGTGGAATGGTTTTTATACTGTTCACTTCACATAATTGAAATAGGGGACAAAATTGAATAAAAAAATGATTTACCAAAAATACCCCCACTTTATTTGAATTAAAAATAAGACAAAAAAAAAATAACTCACACCTATTGTGGCCTTATTATCATGACGCTTCCCTATGAAACCCTAACCCCCAAATGAACCCATTCGATTCGACCTATGATTGCAATAACATTTGAATGACTGTCCTACCACAACAGCGAACACGATCAATTGGACAAAGGTATGAATTGAAGTCTCAAAAACCATCATGATCTTTTCCTATAGTTTGTACGAAGGAATCCTAAATGGATAGACATGGATTTGGCTGAAATATCACAGCTACTACAACTGACTATGATGCTATGGAACTTAGAAGAAGACGAGTCTCTATTGTATGAAGAGGATTGACATGTTAACATGGCTTTTGCTGTGATTACAATGGCGAAAATCAAAAGTAATATGATGAAAATGAGTCAAGATGATAAGAATCCTTACCTCAATGAGCTTTTTAAACAAATGGAGAGAGAGATGAAGGCGATATGGATTGACTAGTGACAAGATTAATAGAGAAATGGAGTGAGCTAGCTACTACAATAAGAAGAATGGAGAAATAGAGATTAAGGTTTCTCGAGGAGCTGAGATGAGGTGATTGATGAACATGGGATCTGTTTTTGTTGAAGGCAATTTTTGGGTATTTTGAAAATGTGTTAACGGCAAGTTTAGAATAAAGAAATTACTAGGTTGTTGAATCATAATTACTTACTTGGGAGGAGGAATCTGAATTTCGTGATTTTAAGTAATAGACATTTAGCAGGATTGGTGATTATGGGACAACATTTGAAGCAAACGATGTAATAGGGCTGAATAAAGAATAAGGGGGGAATGGAATAGTCATTCCTCCCAAGTGAACGAGCTGTTAATGTGCAAGTTGGTGGAAAGTTTAGATTTTCCAAACTTATTCTTATTGATATATTTGTAAACTATAGGAAGTGCTCAAGATCTTAATTATGACCATTAAGTGAGGACCACAATATAAAACTTGTAGACGTAAGGAAAGTGAATTCGTTATGTTCATCCTAAGTGGAAATTAGGACTTGGACAATGCATAAGTGATATTAATGAAGTGAAAGGACATGTTAGCCAATTATGGGATAGGTAAGGAAATAATGGAAGGGATGATTATGAATTCTATAGGACTAACTAATACAAGAGTCTAAACTAACTGAAGGGATGAAACGAGGATAGAGTGGAGAGATTAGTTTAGATAATGACAAAGGAATCATACAGGAACATGCTAGTTTGATATGAGCAGTGATGGGGGTAAAAATTATAGATAATAATATGATGATTGTAGTACATAAGATAAGAACCTAATAAAATAATAGTAATGGACTAGATACTATTAGAAAGATGACTTGAATGAAAAGGGGGAATGAAACAAGACTAACTATATTAAGCTTATGTAGCAAAAGTTAATAACATAAGATGAAAGAAGTAATGAGATGAATAAGTTAAACAGAAAGTTCACGAGTTGATAAACTTGAGGTTAATATACAAGAGATGCTATTGAAAGATTTCACCTTTAATAATAGTTGATGATTGTGATGTAATGTGAAAATTAGAGTTATGCAACGGAAGCATGGTATTGGTTCATTAGTATGAATGTCCTTGATTGTGGGAGCTTGGAGGACGAAAATTTTTGTAAGGGGGGTAAGATGTAATACCCTAGGATTTTGAGCGAGCTAGTTTAATAACCTTAGAATTCAAGCCCTTAAATTTACGATGCCGAACTAAGTTATCCATTTTATTTTAAACTTCATAGTAAAGTTAGAAAAGTTAGATGAAGTAATTTAAGTAAAGTCAATTTCTCAAAATAAGCTATATAAAAATATTAATTTAAGAAAAATGTCAATTTATCGATATTTTAGATATAGTGAGATATTAGAGATAAGTTAACTAACTTTCAAAAATAATAAATAAAGTTGAATTATACACTATATATATGTATTTACATGTGATATGCATTATATGTATTAAATATATACATATCTTAATAATAAATTATTAAAATAAGGGAAAATTAATAAAAAAAATTAAATAGATGAGTCACCAAATGATGTGTCAAGCTAGGATTAATTGCAAATGATGAGTTAACACTTGGTTAATGAGGAAATGACACATGACACGTAAGGAAATGGGAAAAATCACATGTGTAATTTCACTTTTTACATGCAAAAACTCATAAAGCCTATAAATAGGACTCCAAACCTCATTTGCAATATTTTAGCAACTTAAAAGTGTAAGAACATAATTTTAGAAAATAGGAAAAAATTAGAAAAAAAATAAAATAAAAATAGAACAAGTAATAGGGTCGGAATTGTGTTAAGGCGATTCAATAGGTTATCCATAACTTGACTTGGAGTGGCTTGAGGTTCAATAGAGGGTGGCTAGAGGAGGCTTTCCAACAAGGTGCGGCGGCCAGGTAGTGGTCGGGAACGATCGGTTTAGGTGAACCAATTTTCTGCTCGTAACTTGTTTAAATTGCTAAAAATATCAAATGTTATCCATTAATTATCAAATTTGGTTTTGTGGGATTATTTTAGGTGTAGATTAATGTAGTAATTTTATTTTAATTAAATAATTAGTAGAAATATGGGTTTCTTAAGAAAATTCCCCATTTGGGCAGTGAAAATTGAATGAATTTTTATAAATATTAGATGATGTTGTTCAAAGCTCATTTTTTTATATATAATGCACCTAATATATATATATTTATTTGTGGTAACAAGAATTTTCAAAATTTTGTGAGTTTATAGGATTTTTTGTGAAATTAATTGAGCTCGCATACTATTTATTGTATATTTTCCTAGTATAAACCGATATATCAACTTAATATGTAATATCATAATTAGAACTATTAGAATATTTACCAAGTCCATGTCAAATGAACACTATAGGGTATATTACAGGTTGTTGGAAAAGTTTGTAAAGTATAATTTTTAGGGTTTTTAGTCTAGTACTAAAGTTTACTCGAGTCAATTATGGAGTTAAGGTAGTGTATGGTCGAGGCATAATGAGAAAAGGGTATTTTTGGTTTTTTGAAAATATTGATTAGTTTTGATTCTTAAGATATATCAATAGTACTTAAAATAATGATCGTGATGATATAAAGTTTACTGAAATCAGATAAGAAATGAGTAAGATACGATCAAATGAAGTTTAAAACCGCGGAAATGAAAGTTTATAACAGTTTGGGTTCGACCCATAGTTGATTTGAAGAATACGTTATATTTTCATAAGTATGATAAGTAAGGAAGGATTACGTAGTGGAGTTTAGGATTCTATGCTATTATTTAATCCAGGTAAGTGGATCTAACCCATGGTTGGAGTAGATATTTTGCTACTCATAACACTGCATACTGTTTGATGCTGTTTTGATTGAATATGGGCATATCCTGGTTGAACTGATATGCTACTATAGTAGATATTGATATAGTGATTTTGAATGATAGTAACTATATTTTGGTTAAATTGTTATGTTGCCATATTGGGCGACAAGTTGTACTTACGAATGATTGTGCTAATTAAGGAAGTTGAATGATTGCTAATTCAATCTTCTAAGTGTTCACCTGAGTGAACCCCAAGTAAGATATTAGAATTCTGCTATGGAGAGTTTGAAATCTAGAATTAAATAACTAGGTTGAATAAAACTTAAAGATTGATTGTGTTGATTAATATTCTTAAGTTGCTATTGCATATTGGTATGGCACAATACGGTACAAAAAGGGACCTACGAGTCAGAACTTTCAAAATGAGGCTTCCAAGTGTTCATGGAAAGAATATGGCTTTATAAACTTAATTTTTGGAAGCATATAGATTACATTGCTTGAATATCGTGACTATTTTGATAGTCAAATTTGGTAGACTACAGTATGTGGTCTAATTTGGCAGTGTTGCCACTTTGATTTGGTGAATTATAGTGTGTAATTTAATTTTGTAAAGCAAAGTTAGGGGTCTTACTCTTAGGCATCTCCTTATTGCCTTTTTTGAAAATGGTAGACTATAGTGTATAGTCCAATTTGGTGGGGGTCCTACTCCGAGGTAACTCCTTATTGCCCATTAGTTCCTGGATGTTGTATCTAGATGCTCGGCTATGTCGACTAATCGAAAGAAAATTGGAAGGCATAGGATATCGGTATCAATGCATGCCACGCGCATGAGTATAGCATACTGCATTGCTAGTAGTAAATGCCAAGTTGGGTGAATGCATATTGGAAGTTAAACCTGCGTGTTATGATTGAAATGTTTCAGTTGTGATATGTAATTTGTCTGTATTGTGTTATATATTATCTACTCTCACTCAGCTTCAATAGCTAAGGGGATAAAATGTTTTATCCTCAGGTTAACTGTATCATGAAGTGTCCAACACTAAGGGGGGATATATATACTGAAAGCGTGAGTTAGAGTTAGCGACTTTTGTATAGAGCTTATACTAAGTCAGGATTCCTATTATTGTGAAGATGATAATGCAAAAAGCCGGTTCATGTTTTGATGTAAATATTATGTTATACACATAAGTTGTAAAAGAATATCCAACTAAACTCTGATGTAGAAACCCCTTTATTATGTAAACAATGTTGTCTTTTGATGAATGAGAAGGTTGAGTTAAGTTTTCAATAGGTATTCCTATGTGATGGTGCATTCTGTGCATTGCTAGGATGTGATAAAGGGTGACGGAATGGGTGTTGTGGATATAGGTTTGGATTAGGTAACGCTGGGATGTGTGAGAGAGTGTTGTGGTGATGGCATGGGTATAAAGTTGGGTTTACGTGAGAAAGGGAGATATATCGTTCATAAGGCTATTACAGTGCTGCACAGTTGTAGATTTATTGTTGTAAATTGTAGCCACGTTGAGGTTTAGTTGGAGTCGTGGAGAGAAAGGGGTTGTGTGTTGCTAATGGGGCCGATCAAGGAGTGAAGGCTGAGAGAGGGAGGTCAAGAATGGTGCTGTGTTGGTTCGGTGTATGTATTATGTAGAGAGAGAGTGAGTCAGGGATGGGAGTTTACTAGTAGGTAAATTTCGAGAGAGAGAGAGAGAGAGATGATCCCCCTCAAAAGAAATTTGAGAAAGAAAACCACATTTACAATTTTTTTCCAAATTTTGATTAACTTAATGATTGAATCTAGACTTGTTTTTTGTGTTAAATATAAAGTATCTTATGCAGGCTTTGAAATCTCCCCATTAATTTGGTTAAACTATATAGAAAAGGGGCGTAAGTCAATTCCAAAGCTAAACTAACTAGAGAGGATAATTGTAGGAAAATTGGGGAAAAAAAAAGGAACATGGAGGAAAGTGAGAGAAGATGATGCTGACATGACACTGACATAGCGCTATGTCAGCTATATGGTTAAGTAATGTTGCACCATGTATCACGTGGTTGGACATGTAGTAGGTGTGGCTTGAATAAAAATAAAAGGTAGTTTATGCCTCTACTGAGATTCGAACCCTTAACCTTAAGAATGTTAAATCTAAGTACTTATCCGTTAGGCCATTGGATTATGTCTTGTCTATATGTGCAATTAAATTGCACATATTGATTAGGGTTTATAAAAATGGGTTGTCTACTTCTACCCCTTTTTGTGATGAAGTTTGAGTAAAACTTTACCATAAAGATAGATATTATTTTTACCTTAGAGTGAAATGACCTTAAGAAGCACTATAATTAGCTAGCTATCCTAGGCTTAGTTTATTGGGGATTTGAGGAAATGTGAAAGGGAAAGAAGGTACTCTAAAAGCTAGCCAGATGAGTTTAGAAAGGTTTAACACCTTAGGAGCTGGCTAGAAAAATAAGTTTGAAACTTAGTTGTACCCTTCTAAGTTGACTAACCTAGGCGAGAGCATTTCTAGGGGACTAGCAACCCTCAACTAGAATTGATTAGGAAAACATAGTTGTGCTCTTCTAAGCTCATTAACTTAGGTGAGAGCGTTTTTAGGGGACTATCAGCCTTAAACTTGAATTGATTTAGGAAAACCTGGTCGTGCTCTTCTAAGCTTACTAACCCAGGTGAGGGCATCTCTAGGGAACTAGCAACCCTAACTTGGAATCGATTGAAGAAAAACTTAGAGATTTTTCTTTAAGCTGATTATCCTAGGTGAACGGTCGAAGTGTTCTTTGATTTGGCTACGACCCTAAATTTGGTAGTACCCCACTGAGCTAACTAACCTATGCGAGAGCATCTTTGGGGACTAGCAACCTTAAATTGGAATCAATTTTGATAACTTAATTGTGCTCTTCTAAGTTCACTAACCTAGGCGAGGAATGTCTCTAAGGGACTAACGACCCTTAACTGAAATTGATTTTGAAAACCTAGTTGTGCTTTTGTGAGCTCATTGACCTAGGCTAGAATGTCTCTAGGAGACTAATAACCCTTAATTAGAATCGATTTGTAAAACCTTGGTCATCCTCTTTTAGGTTCAGTAACCTAGGCAGGAGCATCTTTAGGAGACTAGCAACCCTTAACTGGAATAGATTTGAAAAAAACCCTGTTGTGCTTTTTTGGGCTCACTAACCTAGGCAGGAGCATCTCTAGGGGACTTGCAACCCTGAACTAGAAATTTCTTTGGAAAAACCTAGTCGTACTCTTTTGAGCTCACTAAACTAGGTGAAAGTGTCTCTAAGGGACTAGGAACCTTGCCTTAGGATTGATTTGAGAAAAACCTGGTTGTGCTCTTCTAAGCTTACTAACCTAGGTTAGAGCGTCTTTAAGGGACTAGTAACCTTAGACTAGAAATTAATTTGGAAAAACCTAGTCATGCTCTTTTGAGCTCATTAACCTAAGCAAGAGCGTCTCTAGAGGACTAGCAACCTTGCTTTAGGCTAGGCGGGAGTATATCTAGGGGACTAGTGACCTTAAATTGGAAATCGATTTGGAGCAACTTGGTCATGCTCATTTGTGCTTACTAACTTAGGTGGGAGCATCTCTAGGGAACTAATAGCTCTAAACTGGAATAGATTTGGAAAACTTAGTCATGCGCTTCTAAGCTTACTAACCTAGGTAGGAGCGTCTCTAGGGCACTAGCAGTCTTAAATTAATTTAGAAGAAGTATCCTAAGGGTTCGTTATTGGTGATGGAAAGAAGCGCCTTATGGGCTCGCTTGAGAGATATTGGTAAGGGAAGCGCCTTATGGGTTCACTATAAGAAATTGGTGAAGAAAAGCGTCCTAAGGGTTGGCTTAAAGAAATTGTTAGAGAGAAGTGCCCTAAGGGCTTGCTCAAAGAAATTGGTGAAGAGAAGCGCTCTATAGGCTCACTAAAAAGAAATTGGTGAAGAGAAGCAACCTATAGGCTAGCTAAGAGAGAAATTAGTGAAAGAGAAGTGTCCCATGGGCTCACTACAACAAATTGGTGAGGAGAAATGTCCTATAAGCTTGCTAAGGGGAATTGACTAAGAGAAGTTCCCTATGGGCTTGCTAAGGGTAATTGATGAAGAGAAGCACCCTGTGGGCTTACTTATGGGAAATTAGTGAAGAGAAGTGCCTTATGGGCTTGCTAAGAGAAATTGGTAAAGGAGAGCGTCCTATGAGCTTACTATAACAAATTGGTAAAGAGAAGCACCTTATGGACTTGCTAAGAGGAATTGACGAAGAAAAGTGCCTTTTGGGCCCGCTAAAGGGAATTGATGAAGAGAAGCGCCCTATAGGCTCAGTACAACAAATCAATGAAGAAAAGTGCCTAGTGGGCTCGCTAAAAGAAATTGGTGAAGAGAAGTACCCTATGGGCTTGTTGCAATAATTGGTGAAGAAAAGTGCCTAGTAGGTTCATTAAAAGAAATTGGTGAGGTGAAGTGTCCCATGGGCTTGTTAGAAACCTTAAAGGAAATTGATGAAAGAGGGGGTAGTGCTTTGAAAGTTAGCTAGAATCCTAAAAAGAATAAAAGAGGGGTCACTGCTCTAAGAGTTAGGTAAAACCCTCAAAAATGAAAGATGAGATAGGCTTTAAAGGTTAGCTAGAACCGTAAAAAGAATAGAAGAGGGGACAGCCTCTAAGAGCTGGCTGGAATATGAAAGATAGGATAGATCTCTAAAGGCTAGCTGGATTCTCAAAAAATGAAAGACAGGATAGTGCCCCAAAGGTTGGCTGTATCCCTAAAAACGAAAGAAGGGACAGTACCTTAAAGGCTGGCTAGATCTCTAAAAATGAATTAAAAGAGGAGACAGTACTGTAAGAGTTGGCTTAAACCTTAAGGAAAGTTGATGGAGGATTGAAGAAGTAAAGTAAAGAAAGTCACCGGTTTGAAAAACTTCTTGACTTGAAAAAATATTTATAGGGAAATTATTGAAAAAACATTTATAAAAAAAAGGCATTAGGGATAGGCCCCTTGATTTGGAATAATGTGATCATATTAAAATGTGTGACTACATTGAGAAGGAAATAGATGAGCCTTGGGGTATTTTCAAATTTAAACTAGAAAATCCCTAAACTAAGTCTCGTACATAAGCCTTAAGGTCCTTTAGCATTTCTTAAGTTTCCCCAATGACCTATCCTAGAAGGGCCCTTAAGGCCTAGTTATAGGCTTTAGAACATTCTAGTTTCTCCTTTAGATAGGGAATTTCATCCTTCAGTAGCTGCTTACGAATCTTAGAGAGGTCTTGTAGCCTATCATTGCCCTGATTGTTTGCTTAGTTATTTGCCATTCTAGGTTTACACATTTTATGGACAAGAATAAGTTATCAATGCAACAAAAGAAAATACATGGAAAAATGTAGATGTTAGGATTGTTTGGGTTCATACATTACTCCTTAAGTTGCAACCTTATTGTTATTTTCAAAGACTGATTGCATTAAAACTCTTGAATGTTAGTAAGGTTGTAATTCTTTCATAAGTTATTAACTTAAGCTTGAAGGGGAGTATATACAATTAAAGTGGGTTCTAAAAGGTCCTTAAGCTTTGTAGCCTCACTTGTTTTTAGAAAACACTTTCATTGGTCACATCAAGCTTAAGTGAGGTAGCCTAATCAACCCCCAGTGGTGGTTACACCACTATACTTGGAGCCTATACAATGGGCTCCCTTCTAAGGTCCTAAGATGGCTTAGGTTTGATCGCATTTACCCTGCATCTTTGATGCAACAAATGACCCCCCATGTCCCAATGTATGTTGTATGCAAAATAAATACGATAATAAAAACAAAGTATATAAATGAAGTTAATAACAAATATACAAATAAATAAATAAACAAACATATAAATAACATGGGTATTTTGAAAGGAAAATTTAATATCGGAAAGCATTTTAAGTGGCTAGCCTTCTTATGTCTCCATTAGAGTTGCTAAGTTGTTGAGCCTGATTTTTTCCCCGTTTTATATTTTCCTTAACTCGACTAATATTAAACCCTAACCTATTTAATATTAGTCCTCGATTTAAAGTTAAAGAAAATTGGTTTTTAAACATATTTTAAAAATTCTTTAGAGTCACCACTTGACTGGAGGTAAGAAAAAGAGGTTTAGGTTAAATTGATTGGGTGGATCGATTTAACCTAGCCATTGGTTCACCTAAAAAAAAACAATTTCTAAAAAGAATAGTTTTTGAAAACCAGAAGATTAAGTCCGAAGGCTACTCTTTTAAATCCTTATGGGTATCACTACTAACTTTTTGGATTTAATTTTACTTTCTAAATACCCTTCCAATAATTTCTATTTACAAGCGATAAATGAAATTATATCAATTTCTAAAAAAATAAGAAGTTAAAGAATTATCTACTAAAAGGGGAAAATAATTTTTTCTATATTTTAAGTTACCCTATATATATGAGTGCTTACGTACCCGTTATTTGGGATCAGACTTCCATAGTTTGTTCTTTTTGTAAAATTTTAGTGTGTTGGTTGATTTTACTTTAAGATTTGTTTTACATTTGTAATTTGATTCAATTTATTTAAGGAAACTTTCTAAAAAAGGGTCATAAACTTGATTTTTGTTTTTTGAAACTCCTCAAGAAATTCTTAATTTTGAAAAATGGTTGATTTATTTTGTTATTTATATGGAAATTTTTTTTTTTTAAGTGATAAGATGACTTGTTCATTTTTTTAATTTTATTTTTATTAATGCATTAAAGAATAAAACTAAACTAAGCATTTTTTTTCTTTTTCTTTCTTTGATTTTTCTTTTTTCTTTTCTCTTTTTTTTTTCTTTTTTCCTTCCTTTTTTTTTATACAATTGTACAATACCTAAAATATATATATATATATATATATATAGAGAGAGAGAGAGAGAGAAATTCAAAACAAAACAATAGAAATAATAGTAGAAGAAGGATGGACAAGAGAATGAACTAGATAAGTTATATGCATAGGTTAAGGGCATATGAAGTCGAGTGGGGCATAAGTCAGCATGTGACCCACACATGCGCATGGCAAGGAGAAGTAGGGTGATTGGTGGGGGATGTTGCGGGTTGTTCAAGATGGTGTTTCAGGTGGGTGAGACTAAATTCATGTGTATTTAATTGGCAAATGGGCATCTAGGGCAAACGTTGTAGCTTAGCTTGGTCATTTGGTGATGGTTTGGCTTAATGGTAGCAATCATGGTGATGCTCAATGTGCGGTGATTATGGGAGTTTAAGGGAAGCGTGTGTTCTTCACTATGGTAAGTCACATTATGTGATTGGTTTGGATCAAGGAGGAGTGGTTATAGGGTTGTAAAGGTGGTTAGCGTTTGTATAAGTGGATAAGGGTGTGGAGTATAGTGGTTAGGATCGCATAATTGTGTTTGGCATGCGAGTATGGTTAAGGAGAGGGAGGTCAACAATTGAGATTAAGAGAGAGGTGGTTTGTATGTATAGTTCAGAGAGAGAAAGAGAGAGAGGGGTCGGGCATGGGTTCGCTGTTCGTGAATGTATGTGGTGTCTGGCATATGAGAGAGAAGGTAATGTTATAACGACCCAACAGTATCGTTGTCGTGATAGGTCGCCGTGTACCGTATAAAGGTCTATTATCAACCCCCTTGCCGATCATAGGCCTTTCATACGACACACAAGGCTCCTTCCACTCTACGTTACCACTAGGCCCATAGACAAGTAATATAGAGCAATTTAACTAAAATTACTTCTATGTTATAAATTAACTAATTGTGTGGGCTCGTGAGAACCACACCAAAACAATATTACAAACGAATGCAATTCATAACGGAACTGCATAAAATCTAAGTAATGCATAAATACATGAAAGTATCTAAATATCTATTACAAAATATCCTCTTCGCTATCTGATCGCTCCAACCCGTCTCTACCCGAGACTTACCACAAGCATGCCTCGGCCCGGATTGACGAAGAGGTTCTCCTGCACCAACAGAAATCTATAGGGAAGTAAGCTTAGGCTTAGTGAGATAAATGCCCTCATCAATACCACAAGGTAGAAATTTATTAGATGCACAATCATATGAATGCATGAACAAACAGTATGCCATACAACGCATGCAGTGACCTAGGAACTGCATACGACTCAGGATTTCGCCCTGAAGTCGGGGTTTGGAGATAATTAACCGACCCAAACCAAAATCCGGGTTCTAGACCTTGGGATTTATTTCATTTGCACTATCGTGCTCATACCAAAACAAAACTCTACATATATACATATATATATACTTCCTTTATCAAAATCAAATCATATCCTTTAAAAATCCCAAGTCTAGCGGTGTGGTGGCCCCCACAGTCCACAAACACACGCCCTAAGCAGAAGCCACAAGACTCGGCCCCTCGCCGACGGTTGGAGTCTCCCAGCGCCTAGTAAGCCCATCAACTTAAGACAGAGACTCAATATATATGATGGCATAGCTAGTGCCCAATCCTGCAGGAAACTCGTATTCCTGTGAGTCCCTTCCCATCTTCTGCATGAAGCGGCAGTCGGTGTTATCCGTATGCAATATGGGGAATGCATGATTCATTTTGAGTTCTTAATCATATAAGTGATTAACTTGATTTTCAGGATGATCAACCAATTTCATTCCATACAATTCACAAGTATATATTCATGCAAACAATTCCCAATTATTATATATAATTAACAAGTCATCACACTCATCCATAATTTCATACACATGCATCTCCCATATCCCACAAGCATCCAAATTTATAAATATAAGATTAGGTGCATCTACTTTACAAGCACAATCAAGTAAAGAGTCATCGAGAATTTACTCACTCTGCCATGTGGTTCAATCAAAGTAGTCTAGAGGCAAGTCGTATCCGAAAACAGTGTCCCCTGGTCATTGAAATAATTTTTTATAAGGAATTGAAGCAAACTTAAGAAACTATTTAAATTTTTCTTAAGCTATATTCTTAGCTAGTTCTCGGAATTTTTCCGATTTTTACCTAAAGTTCAATCGCGTATAACTTTTTCGTTTTAAATCCGATTTTTATGATCTTATAGTCAATCTTCATCATTTTCGAGTGTACTTTAACGTGGTAAGGTTAGATTTTCGAAATGAGGTATGCAATTCTGTCCATGGGTCAGAACAGTAGCGTTCCTCATGTGTTGGAGTGTTTTTGGGCCTTGTTTGGTAAATGGGCTTTTGATAGCTTGAGGAATCCTTTGGGCTTGGTCTTTAGATTTTATCCTAAGCTTAAAATACTCCTTGAGATCAGATTTACAATTTTGATTTATATTCCTAAGGCTAACAACCACTTCTTGGGCCCTTTAGTGAGCTTAAGTTATCAAATGGGCTTGTTTTTAGTTCAAACTAAGGTTCATGACTTTGGTGGGCTTATGGGGCCTTAGGTAGATTTCTTATGGGCTTCAAAGCAACCTTTCTTGGTTCCTTAAGGTGCTGATCAGATTTTTATTGAAGGCCCATCCTAGAGTTTTAGGCTTATTTTGGGAGTTTTAAGCTCGGTTTTGAGTTTTAGGTTTTATATGTCTACTATACTTGCTTTAGTTATTCTTTTCACTTTGTTCTTTTACTTTTATCATATTTTTAGGCCTTATTTTCCTATGTTCCAGATCTGTTCATCTTGGTCTTAAGAGGTCCTCACTTGGTTTTTCAACTTGTTTTATCATTTCCTTAAGTTTAGGGGGTAGATTATGCACTTAACTACTTGTATACAAATCTTAACTTAAGTTTCCTTCCATCAAATGATCCTTTAACTCATGCTCCACATAAAGAAATAAAAGATCTCTTACTTAATACAACTCCCATATCATGGCTCATGTCATACAAAGTTGGTTTCTTCATAAAACTTCATGTGATGGATTTTTCCTTAACTTAAGTCTAGTTTTGAGCAGGTTTAACTAAATAGAAACAAAATCAACATTCAAATGATCATGGGACCTTCACGTCCAGCATGCTTACCCTTCATCAAAGTTCTCATTTCAAGGTTTCCTTAGCTTAAAATCTTCCATTCAAAGCATTAAACAAATGTCCATACAAAACACCAACTTTACATGCTCATATTTCAACTTCATGTAATGGTTTTAGGGTTTGTTTCTTAAAACGAATTTTTGTGCTATAACAACTCAAACCTTACTCATATCTTCAAGAAATCCAAGTCTTCTAACATAAATATTAATCCACACATCACAAGAATCACTTACTCGTCCTTAACGCAAAGTTTGGTGGTTGTGCACTAAGGTTCCTCTTAAGCCTTTAACTTTGCTTCCTCCTTTTTGCTTACCTTTTGAAACCCGAATTCTTTGGTCTTTTGGAAAGGGGTTTATGAAAGATTCTAATGGTCTTAGATGATCTTAAATGATGAAAGAAAATGGCACATGAACAAAGAAAAAAAATGCCATGAGTTGAAGCTTCAAAATGGAAGAAAATGGATTTTGTGGGGTAAAGTTGTTTCCCCTTTTTATGTTTGTTTTAAAAGAGAGAAAGATGAAGTGAAAGTAAAATTAAAAGTGAGAGAAATGGGGAGGAGTGCAGCCGGTTGGAATGAAGAGAGAAGGAGTGTTTAAATGCCTTGAAAGTATTGTCTTAAAGCTTACAAAAAGTCAACAATTGCAACTCTTGATGATGTAAGCATTAAGGGATGAATAGTGATGTGTAAGAGGAAGTGATTAATGGGTGAATGACAAATGCATGGCCCCCCTTTCTCCCCTTTTTAGATCTGCCATGGGAAGTCTTTTAATGGCATTGAGTGGTTTTGTCACCTTTATTAAAGTTAAGCTCATGATTTCTTGTGAAAATTTGTCCATATGTAGTATAAGTGAAGAGGTGATAAGGAAATTCTCTTATCACTAGATTTTGATAAGTTATCAATTGATAAATGATTCCAACTCTCAATTGATAAGTTATCTAAGGTGATTGGTTGGTCTACTTATTTATGGTGTAAGGCTTATGCATGAAGATAAGGGCATAGCCTTATAGAAAATTGTTTTAGGATTTTCATCTTACATTGTTTTGTGATTTATGATTTGATTTTTGTAGAATTGTGAAATTTTCTAAAGTTGAATAAAATTATTCAAACTAAATTATCGATTAATTATTTAGGGTTAAAATTCCTTAATGGTCTTAAGGTTTAGGGTTTTAAGTAGCTTTAGAGCTCGCAGTTCTTCAAGCTCGGGTTTTATCGACAATTGGCTTTTGAATTGACAATTGGCTTTTGAATTGTAAAAATTTAATTTGTTCCTAAATATAAATTCAAGTTTTTAGTTTAGTTGATCTTTAGGAACATTCGGAAAGTACTCTTAATTGAGTCTTAGGCCCTCTAAAAGTAGGGTTTACAAATGTCGTGGGTGTTGTAGATCTAGGTTAGGATTGGGCGGCACTAGGATGTACAAGAGAGGGTCGTAGTGATGGTATGGGTATGAAGTTGGGTTTAAGAGAGAGAGAGGGAGATGTATCATGCGTGGGGTTACTACAGTACTGTACAGTTGTAGATGTGTTGCTATAAATTGTAGCGCACGTTAAGGTCAGTTAGAGCTGAGTAGAGAAAGGGGTTGCATGTTGCTGATGGGGCTAATCGAGGAGTAAAGGCCAAGAGAAGGAGGTCAAGAGTGGTGCTGTATCTATTTAGTGTGTGTAATGTATGAAGAGAGAGTGAGTCAAGGATAGGGGTTGCTAGCGGGTTAATTTAGAGAGAGAGAGAGAGAGAGATGATCCCCCCTCCCCTTCTAAAAAGAAATCTAAGAAAGAAAACAACATTTACAATTTTTTTTCCAAATTTTGACTAACTTAATGATTGAATCTAGACCTATTTTTTTGTCTTAAATACGACGTATCTTATGCAGGCTTGAAATCTCCCCATTAATTTGGTCAAATTGTATAGAAAAGGGGCTTAAATTAACCCCAAAACTGAGTTGACTAGAGAGGATGTGATGCATATCGTGGGTAGCAAATCTCGAAAGGAAGATGATGTAAGCTGGGTTCGAGTGAGAATAAGAAATAGAGAGTGAGAACAAGGGTTTTTAAGTGTAAATGTATATGGATATCATGTACCAAGACACAAACATAGTCAAAGGTTGAGCTCGAAATGGGGTATGATACAACTCACGAACATTAAATATCACTTAGGATTCAAATGAGAGGTTAGATGTGACTCACTAACTGGCTCAAATGAAGGGTTCACCACAATCTTAAGGTTAAGATTGATAAGAATACATGAAAGATTAAAGAGTCTAATTAACACTCAATAATCCAACAAAACAAGCTTTAAGAGCTCAAGTGTGACCTTGCTTGAAAGATGAAAGTTTCACTATAAAATATGATTGTCTTCGTTCGTATCTTTCTTCTCTTTTATGTTATTACAAATGTTACTTTTTAAGGAAGTCCTAAACTCTAGTGGCAAAACTGTAATTAATGTATAAGGCCTTAAACCTTAAAGAATTAAGCCAATAAATAAAATAAAGAAAACATGTACAAGAATACAAAACTCTATGTTTAATAGAATTCGACATGTAGTTGCTTAGCTTGTCTTAGAAGAAGCAGGATTCGAATTAGGCGGGGTTGGTAGTTAGATGTCCAGATTTGAGGAGGAGTCTCTACAGTCTTACATTGCTTGGCTAAGATATCAGAAAGGTCGGCCTATAATTGCCAAGTACTAAAGTTAGTTGACATTAGTCTCTCTGTGTTATGCCGAGTGGTTCTTTGGTCTTAAGTGCTCAATCGTACAATCTCTTATCTTCTTGGCAGACGACAGACTTCATGCCGAGTGGACCCTTTTCTTCCCCTTAGTCTTCTGTTATTAGCTTGGCCTTGGCCTTGGGTTAGAATAGGGCTTCAGCTTCGAGAAGGTTGGCTTCGACTTAGAGATAGTCGTAGGCTAATTCTTATCAAGATAACTGTGGGAAAACTAGGGAAAAAAGAAGGAAAATAGAGGAAAGATTATACTGATATAGCACTGACGTAACGTAAGATAAAAATAAAAGGCAATTTATGCCTCTAGTGAGATTCAAACCCCTAACCTCATGCTACATCTAAGTACTTACTTGTTAGGCCATTAAGTCGTTGGCTTATGTCTTGTCCATATAGACTAGGTCAGTTTAAGCTAGATTCAAATCTAAATTCAAGCCCAACAATCCTCTCCTGACAATACTTAAATCTAAACTATTTTATTATAATTCAACATTGTTTTCTAAATTTTCCTAAAATCCTCTATATATATATTTTTAAATTTTTTGTGACTTTTCCAATTTTCCTATTTTTTTTCTCTATCTTTTCTAAATTTCTTATTTTTTTTTGTTTTTCCTAAATTAGAACCCATTACATTATCTTAAAAAAATTTTAAAAAATAAAAAAGGGTAAAAACGAGGTGTCTACAATGAGAAACAACATGATATTCTTGACTTCCTATAGCAAACGTGATGAGAACATCACTTAAGGACATCATAAGGTGAAAAGATTTGGTGTCAAAGTATGAAGAACTCACCTAAACAACCCCTCCCTAGCAATAGGCATAAGCCTAAGGTAACAAGCTAGCCTTGCGTTTGCTTTTTGATAGATTGATGATTTAGGCATGTTAATGAACGATTAGACTGAATTTGTTAGGTGGAGTGTTAGTTCAAAACCCTAACTAAGAGATTTGGACAAAAATCATGAAACTGAGCTTCAAACCATCAAAATAGCTTGGGAACAAAGATCTACTAGGCCTAGTACAGTACATGAACCTAAATGGAGTTTTAGGCCTAAACAAAAAAGATAAGTTTAGGGCCATAGTTACTAAAATAGGCTAAAATCACAAGTCACGCCAAAATCGATAAAATAAGCCCAAAATCATTCCTTGATTAGCATTTATGTCAAAATAAAATGTCTATTTGAAGTCCTATTAAAATTCTAAAGGCCCTTTAGAATAGTAAGAAGGCCTATTTCAAAAACTTACTTAAAAGGAGGCCATAAGCCCATTACTTAGGCATTTAAATTAAAAGACTAGGAATAAGCCAAAGAATAAATGATAATCTTAGTGTATTAAGCCCATATATGAAATTAAGGCCTATAAGAAATAAAACCCAATAAGAAATGTAAAATAAAGCAAGAAAGCTTCAAAATTAATGAAGCTTGTAACCTTTCTAGCTTGATACTATAAAATGTAGGCTCTATCCATCAAAATGGACCTCGCTATAAGAAAATACATTAAAAAATGATAGAAATCAACTCTAAGAACAAAAAAATTGGAGTTAAAATAAAAAAGTTACGATAAAACAAGTTTCAGTTATAAAGGAGAATTATAGTGGAATTAGGTAAATGAATAGATAGCTATCCAAACACTTATTAGTATTTTTCTTTCTTAATATTAGGTGATACTGATCTCAACACGGATTTACTAATAGACTATCTTAACCCATAGGATAACATGACCAAGTAAGTACTCTAATGATTATTGTACTTATTTGTTTCTTGTAATTTAGTTGTACCTAATTGAAAATTATAAATTGTATGCTTGGGGTTATGGGTTGGATGTGGGTGTTTATGCATGCCATGTTATGTCAAGACACATTAATATATAGTAACAAAATTGTTTGCTATTTATAGATATCCTGCTTGCTTACTGCAATTGTTTGCTCTAATTACTTAGTTACATTGTTAAATTGGATATAACCATATTTGACCTGATAAATAAAATGAAACATACATAGTGCATAACTACATTACATTATATTGGCCATCACATCACACGTATGAGAAAGGAGGGGTCATGTTGGGGTTGAGATCATTTGTTATTATAGTTTTCACATGGCGCACACATGTAACATGGCTTTACCCAAACTCGTGGGATCATTAAGCATTAGAGATGTTAACCATCTAGTTAAGTCATATCCTTTAGTCCACTACTTAGGAATGGGTAAACTGTGTACGCTATCAAATCTACACACTCGGACTAAGAGAATAAAAGAAAAATAAGCGAGAAGTAAGAAGAAGAGTAAATGTAAAATGTCACATGGATTAGTAGCTGAAAGTGACTAGAACTTGGGTTTAACGGTTCAATTAACTCTAGCCTTGGCTTTGAGGGTGTAATCCTAAGCTATATAAAGTTGTCGGTTTGGTTGTATATAAATCGTTTGAGCATATGGTTGTTGCATGCACATGACTGATTAATACACTTGGTTGCTATTGCTTGTCAGTATCCGAGCTTACACTAGTACATTAATATCTCTCAGATGGAAGTTTACCTACCCTCTGAATAGGTCTAGGATCATCTTAGAAGACCGTTCAGTACCGGCTTAGTAGTAGATAGATAACTATTTATTTGGCCATTGTACCTCTTAGTTTCCCATCCAATTTGCTGATTTATCTACTAACTAGACTTGCAACATCCTTCTAGTTGAGGATAATTCCCCACGTTTAACTCAACTAGCCATAAAATGATGTATGTTGTCACTTTTTCTAACAATGTATAGATTTCCCAATACGCATCCCTTACCATTTATATATTTTGCCCTTGTAATATTATGTATATTCTATTTTTAGTGTTGTACTCTTTATGGTAATTGTACCAACCTAAGATGTTGCCTTAAAGGGTAGCTATAAATACTCTAATTTACAGTTAGTCGCATAATCTAATGAATATTCCCCATCTTTGTGTCATCTTCTTCCTCAACTAACTAATCTTATCTAGTTCCTTGAGCAATAGTTAGTGGTATGTAATCCTAATAAGTAACCATTGGTGCATAATATTGATTGGGATTTAGGTTTGTGTACAATTTCTAGTGCATAATATCCGAGAGCTAGTACATGAGTTAAGGTTTACAATTATCATTTAGTTTTCTAGCTATCTCATGGCTAAGACCCATCTCTTTGAGTGTTGTTAGAGCATATTCACCTAAGCCTCACCTAGCCTACTCTACATCATATCCCCTATCTATCTTACAAGATGTTCCCCGAATGACCTGAACCTCCTGGATTAGGCCTAGAGCGCCCAGGAGGCCCAAAAACTCTACTAGTAAAAGATCTAAGACACTACTATTTATAAAATGAATCATATAGTTGTTGCATAATGAATTTGATCTCTAGTCAAAAATTCATTTCAAATGTTAAAAAAATGGTTTTAGAGCTACACAAGGTTTTTCCCTATGAATATAATTGTTTCCTTATTTAGGAATTAAGAGTAGTAATTTTTTCTTCTTCATTCTCATTGGATCATAATCTATTTTCTAATGTGTTTCCTTTAGTTGGTCATAGAATCACACATAAGTGTTGATAAGGGTCAATTTCTAGAGTTTAGAAGAAGTATTATACTCTCTAGCCAATTATCAAAGTTAGGTTGCATGCAACATGACTTAGTCAACTATAATATTACCTTTGCATGGATGGAGCATAAATTAAGGATAGCACTGTTAGGTGATCTAAGTGTGATCTTCACAACATTCATGGAATTCATTATTATTTTATTTTATTAATTCATTTATTATTTGTTATTTTATTTATTATTTTTATAGATTTTAGGTTTACTTTTTCTTTAGATGCAACTAAGGTAGGTTCGTGATAGGTTTGATGAAACTAGAACTCACCCTTATAGGGTCTAGCATCTTTCAGAGCCCTATAAATACCCTACATGGTTTTACTTTCTATTATTGAAACCCATCCCTATAAAGTTAAGGACCCTATATAAACATGATTTTATAAGGTTCAAATGAACCAATAGGGGCGAGTCTGTAAAGTTTAAACAAGATAAATGAGAAGGCAGCGTTGAAAATAGCTAGGTGGGGTTAGAGTTATACTTATACACAAATGAAATTTGAAAATCGGATGTGTTATACAGTGTATAACTAGTGTAGGTGATGTATAGTTATATATTATTTCTTATGAAGTCTGGTTTCAATTAAGTTTCCCTTTTTTTTTTAGTCTTAGAATCTCATCTTATACCTTAGAAGCTTTTAAGTTATATCTCAAAACCTTATAAAACCTTATAAGGTCATGAGTACCCTTGTGCTATTTGATAGCCAAAACCAAAAGTTAATTAAATTGGTTGTCATGATTCCTACTGCATCAAATGCTTATGACTTTATCATTATGTGACATCGCATATATGTGTGGTATTTACTTGTTAGGCTTGGGGCTTACTTTCTATTTTTTATAGAGACATGTGTATTTAACAAGTTTATTGATTTTGAAATGTTTACTACTATTATTAGAATGGAGAGAGTAGTGATATTTACTGCCATTATGATGATGATTAATAGTGAAAAGGTTGATATGATTTGATAGACTTGTTGATGGTAGGTTGTGTGACATGTATGGGGATAAGACTCTAGCATCCATTAGTAGGTTGTTTTTGGTAGGTTTAATGGTAGTGGAGATAAACTCCAATTTATTTATTAGTTATGATTGAGGTTGGAATATCTTGCTTATGAGTCATACAGATTGTTATATGAAGACATTATTAATGCATTTATGATTATAGCTAAATCAAGTGCTCTTAAGAGATGGTAGATGACTACTTCAAAGTCTTAGAGTGTCATTAACTAGCGGTAATACGTGGCGATACATGACAGTTGTAAACCCTAGGAAAAACAGTAGTTGAACCTTAACTCGAGTCCGAGTGTTCTAAACTGTACAATAAGTCGATAAGGCTAATAATAATAAAAGAATATGAAGTTTAATAAATCAAATATAACACCGATAACAAAACCTTAGGAATTAATCGAAACCCTAAATCGCTTACTAAAACCCTAAAACTAGTTTATGCATCATTAATCGAAATTGAACTCAAAATTGCTCGAAACCTTAAAATCATAAACATAAACCTATAAAATAGTTAAATATTATACAATAGCGATAAAATTATAGTCGAATGTAATTTTTGACTAAATCGCCTATTTGTACGAAATTGTAATGAAATTATTATAATAACTTGTAAAAATTATAATTGTAATGGGTATCAGTTAAATTGATAAAATTTCACAAAATTTTGAAAACTAATTTACGAGGAGATTCGTTATAATTTATATGATTCAAAAAATTACATATATTTGTTAATAATTTTCATTTTCCTTCTTTTCTATTTCCAATTTATCTCTTTTTCTTCTTCTATTTCCACTTTCATGCTTATCCTGCACAATGAAGAGAAAAGAAAAAAAGATCAACATATGGCGGCCCACGTGATTGAAATTAAATGGCAAGTGTCACTTAACTAAACAAACAAAAAACTATTGCAATAATTACTTAGGACTTAGCTTAAGATCTAAGCTATTCTTATGTGAAGAAAAGGAAGAAAATCTGGAAAAAAAAAAAAGAAAAAATCCTACACACCGAACTTGGAGAACAAATCGTGAAGAAAAAAAAAATACAAAGAAAGAAAGAAAGGAAAGAGAGAAAGAAGGAAGAAAAAGAAGAAGGAAAAGAAGAAAAAAATAAAAACTACAAGGTAAGTGAATTATTTTAGAAAGTACATATGTATATTATAATATACACATGTAGAATTATAGTATTTGTATGGTATTTTATGGTATTTTTACATATAATACTAATAGTATATGTTTATGTATATGAATACCTAAATTTAATTATATGTGTAAATATAAGATTAAGTATGTCTGCATGTATGTACCGAGGTATATAGTATGTATTATGCATTTCTTTTTTTTTTTTATACATCTAATTAGTGATTTACATAATTATAGTATAAATATATATGTATGTACCGTAACTTTATATATATATGGGTATATATATATGATTATATATATATGTGTAGTTGTATAGTATATAATGGAGTATTTTTATAAGTATGTATATATATGTAATAGTATACGGTATATAATGTATGTCATGTATAGTATACATATTTTATGATAAATAATAAATACTATATAAGCATATATATACCAAACATATATATATATATATTTATAGGTATGTATTTATATGAATGTATGCCGAATATATATATATATATATATTAATATATATAGATATATGAATATGTGTACAAGAGTATGTTTTAAATAAATACATATACATATATCATACGTGTAATATATATAGTATATATATGTATATATGATACCGTAATTTACGATTTTACAATAACATAAACCATAAACTATATATTATAAGTATTGGAATATATATATATATATATGTATAATCGTGAGGTACATAAAAAAAAGGGAAAATATACCAAAAATAATAAAAATAACAAAATTATGATTTAAATAATTATTAAATTATAAATATGTTACGAAAAAGAGAAAATCAATATTTTATAATTTTTAAATTTAAATAATAATTTTTGTGATATTTTTGTATCACAATTTAAGTCACGAGTCATAACGTCTAAAACGAATCTCGTTACGAGAAAATATGCTCAAAAACGATCAAAATGGACTATAAGTTCATAATGATCCGAGTTAAAACGAAAAAAGTTACACGCGATTCGATAAAAAGCTCGAATCGACAATTTCACGTAACTGAGTGAAATAAACCTTACACATTATAACTCTAGTTAATTTTAAACTCCCTATGTTACAAATTTTCCTTATTCTCAGGTGATCTCGATATCGACTCTGAGCTGCCCACCGACTATTACGATCCCTGAACTAGCCATGGCCGAGTGAGTTTTCCTTATGATTTCATACTTGTTTGTGCTTGTAATTAGTGAATCTAAATTATGATGTATAAATGAATGTGTATGGGGTTGGGTTATGCTTATGCATGATAATTGTTGTGAATTGTGAATTGTGAATCTACTTTAAAGTTCAATAATATAATGTTTGATGCATAGTAGATTCAATAGATTGATTGTTTGTGACTTGGAATGATCACTGATTAAATATGACTTAACTTTAATTCGACTAAAAAAGTTAACTTGGATCATTCATGAATCATCATTGCAAAACTAATTCCGGGCAATCACATTACACAAAGGTAGCGAGAGGCCATACTTGGGTTGATTATTGATTGTTATTGATTTCGTACGGTGCACACGTGCAATATGACCTTACCCTTGCCCGCGAGATAACTAGGCGTTGGAGGCGCCAACCGCCTAGCTGTGGGTCGAGTCTAGAGGCCTTCGTTTAGGGGTGAGTGAGGGCTGCGTGAACCTACTCACAATCATATGTAGAACTCATTTTGATAAAGCTGGTAATGGATGTACCATTACATTTTAAATACGAAACGCGGAGTTTCGTTATGAAATAAGTTCTAATATGATACCTGGATCTGACTATACCGATGAATCTCCAACCCTGACTTTGGAGGGCGTTAAATCTGAGTTGCATGTAGTACCTGGTCACCTGTATGTATTTGTTTGGCATACTGCTTGTTCATGCATTCATTTGGTTGAACTTAACTATGGTATAACTTGATTGTTGTATGGTTGAGGGAAAATATCTCACTAAGCTAGTAAGCTTATACCCTTGTAGACTCCTTTTGCAGGCCGACTTATTCGTGAAGTCAGGCCGTTGTATGCCCGAGGTTAGCTTTCTCTACAGGGTCAATGTAGGAGCTGTTTGAGGACAGAGAGTACTTTTGATTAAATATAGATTTGAATATATAATTTTTATATTAGTCTGACTTTAGACATGTTTCAAACTCTATATCTATAAACTTTTATACACATAAATTATGTATTATGTTTTACTGTATTATTATTCGTTATGAAATTATATTGCTTAAGCTTGCGTACTCTTGGTAGTTAGTAGTAGTTGTAGCCTTATGTATCGTATAAAAGGGTTATCGATTGTAAGGGAACTCAATTTACAATTCTTTGTACGGTATACAGCGACTGTCACGACTAAGTCCCTCAGGTCGCGACAACAGTTATATCATCCTATGTTTAAGGCATTGAGCTAGTTTATATAGGTGTTTGTGGATATTGAAGACAATTTCTAAGTCTTAATATGCCTTTCTTGACATAACAATATGTAATGGGTTGTTATGCTTCAGATTCTTAAGTGTTACTAAAAATATTTTCAATATTAATTCCGACATAAGTTCACAAATTAAGTTTAAAAGCATCCTTTGCACAAATTTTCCTTTATTATGCTATTGTCGATGAAATAAAATATAATATAATATTCATTGCAAAATAAATTAGCCAAACATGATATAATGTTTTGCAGCAGGTACAAATAAAGAAATAAATAAAAAATTTACATAGCAACAACACTGTTGCATGCGGAAAATCAATTATATTGAACATTTTTTTTTAAATTTATATCTTTTTTCCTTTTACCAACCAGCAAGGAAAAGAATAACTGAACCTATCTATCAAAGTTATAGGTGTTTATATTATTCAAACCAGGAGCACCGTGGAAGAATAATTATTTTCTACACTTATTAAATAGAATGAATTGTTTCCAATCAGTAACAATGCATGGAGCATGCTACTATGAATCAAAAGTTATATATATATATATATATATATTTATATAATAGTGACTATTTCTTAACCTATCTTTCATATTTTTTTTTTCACATTGTTCTATTAACTATGATTGAATTATATTCTCTAAAGCTAATTATTAACTCTTACTTTTAGTCAGTTGGCTAATGAAACATCTTATCCTCAATGATTAAATCAATAAATTCATTTAAACTACTAAATCCATTTTAATCTCACTTTCATCAACAAAAAGTTTAACCCAATGACACTCACTAACAACTACTCTCTTTTTACTCCCTTTATTCCCTAAATTCCCATTATCATTTAAAATAGAAAGAAGAATTAAACATCAATATCTTTTAGTTGGACCTATATTTTCTACATGGATATTTTCTTTTTCTATTTTAATATTTTTCCTTCATGCATGCAATGTGTAGGCTAATTGTTTAGATATTATATTAAGTAGATATTATGAGAAGTTAAGCCTTTTGTTCTCAAGAAACACAAGTAGGGAGTTAAATAAAAAACTTTGATTTAGTTAGCATTAAGTAGGATACAAATATAGGAAAAAATACCTTGGCATATTCATAACATACGTTAGAGAAAGTGAAATGGAAGTTGACTAGCTAGAAGTTGAAACCCTTAAGTATGGTAAGAAGAAAACTTTTTGTCACATTAACCCTTGAGAGTGTAGTGAATTACTATTCACAAGTCATACCCTTCTCGTCAAGCCTTGTAAGTAAGATTGAGCAACTTCACTATGATTTTTTATAGGTTCTACCAAGAGCAAATGAAAATTCATTGGATTAGTTAGGGAAAATTAAAGAAGCCTAAAGGAAAAGGTAGGTTAGGAATGTTGGACACTAAAAAGCAAATAAAGAAAATTTCACAAATTAGCATGGTGTGTAAAGAGGAAGGATATTTTATGGATAAAGGTGGCATGCTAGGAATATAAACTCAAATCAAGGGGTAACACCGATAAGGGAGGTTCTTGATTCTACAAGGAGTGAAGTAAAGCCATTAATTAGGTTGATGAAAGAGTACATACAAGATTAAAGAATAGGAAAAATTCTAGACTATAATTGGGCAAAGGATGGCAAAAACATTGGCTCTATAGACCCATGAACAAGTTTGACAACCTTCTTATGGTTTACTAATTATGGGACAATGAGAATGGATGGAAGGAAGTTGTTATCAACTACTTGATAGATGAGAAAATTAGAGGAAAATTGGGATTAAGCTACCTAGAGGAATTAGATGATTTTAAAGATTGCTAAAGCCAGCTTTTCGAAATTAATGGTAAGTTATCAACTAGGTTAGTTTATGATAAGCTATGCTTTGAAGAGGAGGAAGATAGAAATGATGAGTGATGGGATTGGATCTAGAAACTCAATGCAACCCCATGTATCCTTTTTTCTTGTTTGGCACATTCTACATGATGGATTGGCAACTACATATAATCTTGTGAAGAGAAGCATTTTTATTAGACTTGAATGTCCCCTTTGTTGTTCTTATGAAGAAAATATGGTGTACCCCTTGTTATATTATAGATGGAGCGAGAACTTATGGAGCAACTTAGTACATGATTGCTAGACGCCACATTGAATTTTTGATCAGTTATGGACATGGATTAAAAATAAATGTAAGTGGAAGAAAAGAAATTGGCAAGATGTAAAAATTATAAAAGAAGTGCTCTCATTGTTCACAATTAGAGGTATTTGGAGGGAAAGGAACAAGCTAATTTTTCTCCATAAAATAGCCGATGATTGCTACGGGAGAATTTAGATGGAAGCTAATGTATAGTAGGTAGCTTAAAGAGCTTTAAAATTGAAACTTAATGGAAGGGTTATGCATGTAAGCTGGGAGAAAGCAAAAGAAGGCTAGATTGAGTAAATTGTGATGGGTCTATGGAAGAATATGGAAATAAGGTGGGTGTTGTAGTGATATGTAGAGATAGTAATTGGTCTATTTTATGAGGACTGCGTAAACAATTGGATGCTGATTCCCCCCACCCGGAAGTAGAGTTATGGGTTATATAGGAAGGCATTCTTTTGGCGATTGGATTAGGGAAAGATAGAGTCACCATGAAGTAGATATTTAGTAAGCTTTAGAATGGATTAAAAATTCCGAAGTTAGTATGAATGTCTACCACCTAGCCTTCTAAGAATGCAAATTTATAATTAGTTGTATTGCTGTTGTGAATTTATATAAGGTAAACTGTAAAGTGAGCAAGGCTACGGACTGTCTTGTGAAATAAAGATTATGATTAGTTCAAGATCTTTATTTTGGCAAGGATGTTGCTTTGTTTTAATTTGATATTTTTTGACAAGATGATAGAGATGCAAACTCTATATCCTTTTTGTGTTTGAGGGGAAATGTTCATCATGTTTTGTATCTTAGTTCAAGAATTGTTATATGTATTTGCTTGAATGATTTCAATTTCTGCAAACAAAATATGTACTTTTTACATACCTATCATAGTACACCATCTGCTTATCTATATCTATATATATTAAGCCAATAAGAATCATATGACTTTACATTTTAAAACCATACCTTAAAATAATTTTTAATAGTCATTTGGTAATTGTTAAGTTATTAATTGTCCATTAATCTATTAATTTTTTTTTATCACTTTTCTCTCTCGCTTCCCATTATTTCTTGCAAAATTTCATTAACTATATAAATTGGTTTTACTCATTTCACTTAACACCTACCCCAAACACACCCCACACAACCCCCCCCCCCCAACCAAATCCTTTCTCTCTCTCTCTCTCTCTCTTTGTAATTTCACAATGCTTATTAACATATTTGCTTTGTTTTTGTTTACACTCTTTCTCAAAAGATAAACTAGTTTCTTATGTTTCTCAGTGGTTTAAGAGTTAGTCAGACAGTTTTGAGACTTGTTAAGACCTTAATGTTTTAAGATTTTATTTTAAAAGATTACGCCATTTTGGAATCAAACCAATAGTCTCACTCATTTTATTTCTGTTTAATCAATATGAAGTTTGTAGGTTTATCAATATTTTGTAGATTTTAATCTAAAGATTTATTTCTTAAGATTGAATCTCTTTTACCATCTTATAATTACATCAAATGGGTATTGATGATCTGTTAATTCATCTTCGAGGTTTACTAGTACTTTTCATTGTCAAAAACATTCAAACCTACTAATTTTTTTCGTTTTTCTTTTTTTTTTTCCACAGAAATTTGTTTTTGGAATAACTCATCATATGGGAATAACCTACATGTTATTTTTATACACATTTCTTTTATAGACATCTGACTCCATTTGTTTTCTCCATTTCTTACCTTTATTCATTTTATTTTATTTTATCTTTTGCCTTTTTCATTCCTAGAATATTGGATTGAAGATGAAAAAGATTTAGTTTTTCTTCGAGTAATGGTGACAATTTGTGTTAAGTGACATTAAATTTGGATGACAAAGGCCAACAATCTTTTATAATTATTTATTTATTTTGCTTTTTTGATTCCTATCAATATTGGATTGTGTTAGGTTGAGGTTGAAATAGTTTTAGATTTTCTTGAAGTAATGATGACTATTTGGGTTAATTTTATGTTGTGTTAATGTAAAGTTTTTTTTTTAAAAAAAGTCTCTTTGTAGTTATTTTTATGTTTGTTATTATTATTTATTATATAGTAAACACACACCCTTGCGCATGTGCAATTAAAATATATTGATTTATGAACTTAAATTATCTATAATATCAATAAGAAAGTCTATTTTAGATATATGAAAGGTAATTTTTATATATAATATTGCATCAACCCCGCATGCCCATTAAATAACTTTCCACATCTCCATAAAAAAAAAAACACATACCACATTATTTATACAATACCATCTTTTGATGTTTTTTCTAACATGAACAAGACTATAACTATCAATTACTTTCATAAACCTTTTCCCATTTCACTTTAGACAACAAGAACACATTCCGTTTTGGAGAATTTTTTCTAAATTCATTATTCATTCTATACATAGTTCTTCATCAATAATTCCAACACTCAGAAATATTTTAGCTTTTATTTGTTTCATTTCGATTCTAGGTATTTTTAGCATTTTTTTTCAACATTTAGGAAAAGATACTGGGGCTTATCATTTTAGTTTTCTTTTATCCCCCTCAGATCAATTAGAATCGTAAATTCAAATAAATTTGTAATTATGAATCTATAAATGCCAAATCTAAACATGATCATGGTTTGTAAGAAGCATGATTATATTATATGTATTTATTTCGCTTAATTAGAATCTCATTTTGAATGTAATTAAGGTTTGGCTACGATTATGGGGCATGCAAAAAGAAGCTTCCAGAGGGGATGGTATCTAATAAGCAGAAGGAAGGTTTCCATAACACCATAGAAAGCTATCGTTGAAAAATTAACGAGAGTATAATTATTCTTTTATATATTTTAACAAATATATTTATTATGTATTTGTGTGGTTGTATATTTTTTAGGCCCATAGATAGTGACTATGATTCAATTCACTAATTGTTTTATGCTTTAAATTTAATTTAATTATAATGTTGTATTTTCATCATTTAGGGATTATATGCTAAAATTCAAAATTAAAGTTTTGTGTAAATAGACGAAATATTGAAGTCAGTTGCCCCACTTTAATATTGTAGGAGATTGATGTTTATATACTATACATTCATGTGGATATTAATACCTATTTACTATTCTTTGACATATACTATTATGCATTAATATGTATTTGTTATAGTCTGAGTATAATAGGATATTGCTGCGTATTATGATAGTTTGAATGTATGAGAATATAATTATTGCAATTATTAAATATTGTTTAAATTAATTACATTTTAGTAATTATAACTTTTTATAGAAGTTACATAATATATGTGATTAAGAAAGGGATCTTCGCTTAATTTAACAGAATTCTTTACATTATTAACATTAACTTGGGCATCAGGGGTTGTCTGCTAAAATTAAAAACTAAAGTTTACGAGAACATGTAAGACACCAAAAGTTAGTTCCCTTGCTTCAAGATCACGATATCAATTAGCTAATATTAAAATTAAATTTTCAAATTTCGAAATGGAAAATGCTTTTTCTTTTTTTCCATAACTTAGCTAAATCTTTTTCTTCTTACATATCGTCGTTTGAAGTTTGTTGAGGAACGGTTTGTAAATTTGAAAATTCAAATGACAATGACACGTACTGTGCTAAATAATAATACTCTTTCACTGTCTTAATTAAATTTGGTCGTTTTTCTTTTAAGTTAGATTGTATTGCTAGATCATTCTTCTAAAGTAATACTTCTTTGTTCAGCTTATGTTTTATATGATCCAATTTCTACAGGACTCTTTGTTGGATGTATATTACCCAACAAATACATAGTGTGCATTTATTAGTGGAATCCTTGGAAAAGATGGGATAATTGAAAGTTTAGTAAAACGAACTCATACCACTTTCGGCGGAATTGAATTTAAGAGGAAAACGTAGCCATACGAAACAAGTTATTATAATATTTAGATTTTGAGATTTTAAAAAAGGGTCATTTTCAAGCAAAATATTCCTGTAATTACGAGTTTTTCAGTTATTATTATTATTATTATTATTATTATTTTATTTTTAAGCCAAACGAGATTTCAGTATTTAAGTTAGATTATAGTGAATTTTGGGCAATTTTTCATGGTTCTTTTCTTTGTTAAAGAAACAAGTTAGACTCGCGGTTCCGTAGACATGGAGCCAAATTTCTTCCGCAAATTTCGCGAAAGGAAAAAAAAAAAAGGAAGTACCTGCGAATCAAGCGAGTGTTTTGTGGATAATAAAAAGCTTAAAGCTGCTTCAAATGATATGCCCTTGAGTAAATCATTCCAACTGCAAAATTGAATGAGCAACCATTTCCAGGATACATGTCTTTTTACTCCTATAAAAAACCTAAACAGGTTTTCTATCTTCAATGAGATTTGCTCACAAAGTTACACCCTTATTGGAGTCAGATTGCTCCCTGGCACTTCATTAGTTAGTCAACATAATTCAGAAAAAAAAAATCAAAATCCTAGCTGTAAATTTCTCCATCGCGTGCTGAATAACTTGAATTTTCTGCTATTTGTAGAGCATGCAACAAACAATCCACCAGAAACGATACTTGCCATAGTTCCCAATTTGTTCGAACACTCAGCACGATTAATAATCTGTAGCTATTGATCCTCCCCATCTCTTCACTCGGGTTTCTGCTTCTTCGGCCTGCGGAAGCATGCAAATGTTTAGTAATCATTTTATTTTATTTTTCTGAATCACTGTTCGTATATAATGGCAGAGGCTAATTCATAAGATGTGTAAACTTACTTCTCTGTTCCAGTTGGTAATTGAAGTAACAATAATCAGAATTAAGGTTTGCAACATTATGCCTCCTATCATTCCGGACCAAATACCCTGAAATTTCAAGCTCGGATGAATGATATTAGGGTGACTGTGTACTTTTAAAAGTATCCAAATCTACTGAAATCTAATGTGCATTTGTCCTGGATTTTCTTAGATAAGGTTTTGCTGAACTTTCATGTCCTTATTTTCAATGCTATAAAAGCTGTCCACTGAAAAATTTCATTCCATATGAGTCTATTACTTACCATTGCCCCGAACCCAAATGTGAAACCAAGGAGTATACCAGCAGGCAATCCAACAATGTAGTAGCAACCAATATTTATGTATGCGACAACTGATTGCCATCCAGCTCCAACCGCAACACCTTCGCAAAATCAAATCAGGAAAACTCGTTAAAGACTATGTTAATTGGAGCTACTGTAGCTGGGAATGCGATGCACGTATTGCTTCCCTTACCGGACAAGACGGGTTGGAGACTGTTCATAAGAACCGTAATTCCCAGCAAGACTGCTAGTTTTGTTGTTTCGGCAGCAACGGCATCACTAGTGGTGAAAAGATAAGGGAAATAGTCTCTTGTGGCAAATACCACAGACATGCATACAACTCCAATTGTTACAGATGTGACTGAAACAACCCACACAGCAAATTTGGCGGCTTTAGGGTCACCTGCTCCAAGCTCATTCGATACTCTCACACTGTAAGATAGATATATGGACGTTACTTTCAATTCGGTAAAAATTTTGAAATTAAATTAGCATAATTGGGGGCAGCCACGAAAGATTATTACCTAATTGCAGCATTGAACCCAAGTGCAATCATCGCATCCCATCCTTGAATGTTCATGCTGGAAAGAAAGTTTTAACAACGTAAGTGACTTGAGGAGTAAATTTCCATGATGAGTTTGAGCTACACACTTGAGGTCATCTAATTAATCAAGTTGGCTAGAGCATTTTTGGCACAACAAATAATTAGGTTATCTAATTCATTTACGTTTTAGGAAAAAATGGGGGAAAACTTGAGATATTACCAAATAGAGATGGCATCGACTGGAATCAAGGGGTTTGGTAGACGTCCTGTTATCACGACCAATATCATCAAGTACCAGAACTCCAAGCTGCAAGAAACAGATTATCATTCTGTGTCCTAGTACTTAGTACGAAATTTAAAATTGTATGCGTGTGGTAGAGCACAAGCCATACCACAACATGACAGCAGAAGCCAAAGAGAGCTTGACGAAACCCCACAAGTCAGCAAATGCCAGCCAGGTAAACCCATTCCAAGCACCGTCGGATTTGGTAATGAAAATGTAGAGCAGCTGACCGATGACGATGAGCCACCATGATGAGTTTAGTGTAATTGCTGCCCCAGTTAGGCCCCATCCAAGCTTCAATATCAACAGCCAGCTAAATAGAGCATGCAGAACTAGCACGACAGCTGAAACCCAGGCCATTACCAAAACTTTCTGCTGGGCTTGTAGAAACTTTTGAATAGGAAAGTTCATTGCATAAGCAAACAACTGCGGAAGCATCCATAGAGCGAATCTCCCTGAAGGGAACACAATAATCAAATTACAGTACGATTAACTATGCCAAACTCTTTTGGTAATATGCATTAATAGAAGTTCAATTTGTAGTAGGCATCCCCTGTACATGTCTTGCATGCTACCTTATATTAAATGGAAGTATCTCCCCCATTGGACAAAGAAATATATGATTCATGTTGATCTAAGGAGTTGAATAAAAATGTGATGAGAGCAATGGATACAATACCAGCAGCCTCAGAAATTTCATCTGTTTCTCCGATGAGCTCCAGAATGGGTGGAGACCAGACATAAATTGGGACCAACAGACATGCTGTGGTCAGCAAAATAACCCATGATCTTTGCATGTAAACACCCAACATTCTAAGTTGTCCTGCTCCATATGCTTGCCCACAAAGTGTCTCCAATGCACTTCCCATTCCCAACTGCAAGAAATAAAAGAAAAAGGAACTTATATTCATAATCCCGTGCGTATGCAATTGTGACAGTGTATTTTTGCTCCGCATCTTTTAGTTTATTTTTCATGTTTTTTGGAGAATAAATGAATCGGATTCAAAGGGATAATTAGGAAAATATATTTAATATTTTTATTGGTTTCTCATTTTGGTGTGTCTGTGTATACATACATACATATTTATATACATATATGTTTAAGGTTAGAGCACGAGTGAATGAAAGGTTAAAACTAATGGTTTCATCCTAACCCACCCATCAAAATATTTTTATTTTTTTTTATTCAGAATTAAAGTAGTTTAATGACATTTCGCTCCAAAATTTGCCCTGTTTGGAGTTTTCCGATACAAGTTTTGGACTTGGACTACTTTTAGATATTCAAGAAAAGAAGGCATATCCTTTTTGGCAAATTGCTACTACTCATCTCATGGAAAGCAAAAGGGGCAAGTTTCACTTTTCTAGATTTCATTTGCCTTTTCTGGAAAATAAACTAAACCAAACCGTGAAGACTTTCCTTGGAAAATCAACAAATTCCGCAGACCCAGAACTATTCAGACATTGAGAAATCACAGCCATTTCGAGCGGCAGTCCCCACATGCAAATCCTTATCTTTCGGCTGACTTGACAGGCATGTACTTTAGCAAGAAGGAAAATGGGAAAGAAGGGAATATAGAATTACCATGACACCGAAGGCGAGACCGGCAATGACGGAGTTTTCGACCGAGACGGCAGCGAGGTCGATCTCACTGACAAGACCAGCAAACGTCTGAGTCAACGCACCAAGTGAATATTGACAAATAGAAGTGAAAATAGCAGGTCCAGCAAGCTTCCATAGTCTCTTAGACTCGCTTCCAAACTCTTTGACCACGCCAGCCACTTTGTTTTTGTGCTCCATAACACCATTATTGTATCCATTGTTGGCGATAAGGGGTGTTTCCAAAGCCATTGTAGCAAATAACGCTTTTGCTCGTTTATTGCACTACGGCCTATGGTGTAAAGAGAAGAAGTAGAGTTATGTGTGGCTTAAATGACCATGTGGGCTGGTTTTCAATTTTCAGGATATGTATATAGTAGGAGAGCAAGGATTTTAGATGCGTGCGGGGTAACACTAGGTAGGGTTTTGAATCACAATCGGATGGTTTGAGGGTTATAGCTGTGGTTCTTGCGGGGAGACCAGTCGAATAGGTAGGTGATGATGGATGTGGTGGTTAAGTGTTTGAAAGGTGGTTATAAAATCTTTGAATGCCTTACTCACCATGACAAGAGTGTCGTTTCGAGAGTGGCTGACCAAGGTGACTGTTGATGGAAATAAACTATTTTGACCCGTATTCTCGAAAAAGGCATCGCTATAACTAACATTTTATGTATTTTGATGAGTCTCTGATAAATCCTAATAAACTTGTGTAAATATAAATTCTTTATTATTAATACGTGTCAAATATTATTATTATTTATCATCTACTCATAAAAAATTGTAGTATATTGATACTCCCTAATCCTTTTCCCCTCTATTTAGTTAGTGTTTTGTGTTTGAATAATGTTCTCACGTAAAATTTATGTATATATGTCCAATTATAGAAAATATTTCATCCGGGGAGGCTTCATAAATGTACGCGGCTTCTTTATGGACCGATATATATAAAATAAAGCAAATTAATGTTGATAAATAGTCATATGCGCATTATCCCTTGGATCGCATTTATGGTTGAATTTTAGTGGAGCCGATTCGTATAAGTTTTCGTGCAATTTTTTAAGGAATCAGACGTCAATAATCCAGCAATATGGATGCCAAAATTTTAATTTTTCATATATATATATATTGTAATCGAGCCTGATTCAAATGAATGTTTTGGATGGTGTAAACGGTTGGGTAATCATTAGCAAATAGAAATTATATAATGGATTACGTAGGAAACCATGAAACTCAACCTAAAGCCGCAGGGTTTTTGTAGTCTATACTATAACATGTTGGGACCTCCTGAAAATTGAATTCGATACCCTATGAAATATGTGGATAGTGTAATTATTCGTGGAATTTATAAATTTTTCTGTTTTTAATTAAAAAAAAAGGTCTAAAATCATAATATTCATATTATGATTTATATTAGTACCATTTAAAGTTATGAAGAATTTCTATTGAAGTACCAAAAAATGATATAATCAACTTTAAACATATACTCTTGACTTGAATATATGTGGGATGAAGTTACAATCCCTTTACTTGGAAGTAATAGAGAAAGAATGGATAACTATTTTCGAAATACCTTTCATTATCTTGGAATTTGTTATGGAAATTTTATAATAAGTGACTCTTATATTTCCTTTCTATAAGGAATAACTGTTATCTTGTGATGGATGGAAATTTTTATCTTGTCAAACTTGCAATTCTATTTAGGATCGCTAAAGGATTTGTAGAATTGGAACATAAAATTGAAATGCAAAAATATAAGTTTTTATAATTTATATAAAATAACTTTAAAAAAACTATAAATATATTTATAATAGTTATTCAAAATTTGAAAATACATGATATAAATAAAAAAAATGAAGAAACTAAATTATTTTACCATAAAAAATCTTAATATATAATTTAACATGCAAAGAATGACAAACGGAGTTGAAACTAAACTTCTTTCCATTATTTTTTAAGTAATGAATTAAAGAGAACAAAATATTTTAATTTATTTCAAGTTATTGATAGTATAAAATGAAATAGATAGTTTTCCTAGTAAATTAGCTATTAAAGTTAGAACCTAGATAAAGAACAGGGATATAAAATAAGAGACTAGAAGAGGGAGAGAGTGGAAAAAATTGGAATGGGATAAGAAAGATGATATAATACCTTAATAGTCAATGACTTATAAAAGCCTAAATGTACTTTTTTTTTTTAGCACATTTCACTCAAATATATGGAATTGGTAAGCTTAGTAAAAAATGTAAGTTTTCACTGAGTTTATATATAGATTCAGTTAAAGACATGAGTTTCTACATAAAAATAATATTATATTCGAGTCAGCTTGGCAAAATCTCATCAAATCGTAAACTTATACAATTATATATAGGGTTGAGTAGATATAGGGTAGATAGGGTATGAGATCTACCTGTATCTTATCTTGTAAGTATAAGTTCCCAAGTTCTTATAGCTGGAACCTACCCTATGGCATCTAGGAACTACCTTGTATCTTATACCCTGTAGATTTTACAAGGTATATGATACCATGTGAAACCTATAATTTTTTCTTTATATTACTTGAAACCTTTATATTAGATGCATAATCAATATCTAAATTATGATATACTATTGGTAAATGCGTAAGTAATAATTTATATAAGTTGTAACATATCTTGAGCTAAGATAATATAAAATTTGGAAGGCAAAATAGAGAATATTTTTGTAGTTGGAAATGTTGAAATCTTTGGTTGAATCATGCTTAAATTTCTTTTTTCCTTTTTCTTTAACTCGTTAAAATAAAGTTTTTATCAAATTGTAAGATAATTATATGCAAAATATAAAAACTATGTGCAAGTAATTCTAATATAATATAATAAATGATAAGAATTGATATAATTTTAAGTCTTCATTAGTATAGAGTTAATAAAAGAGGAATGTAGATGCAAAAAAATATGATAGTAGAAGAAGAGAGTTTTTTACTAAAAAAGAAGAAGAGAGATGGATTATATAGTAGACATAAGCTGTATATAGTCTTAGGGTATTATTATAAGTTGAGCTTTTATTGTTATTTTATTTAAAACTAAAATAGAATTAATTTTTAATTTATTAATATTATTTAATTATTTTCACAAAGTAAGTTTAACGTACCATAGAACAACTACACTCTATATATTAAGGTATAGGTTTTGGGGTAGGACAAAGTATTTTGACTTATATCCATATCTTACCCTGTGGGAGTAGGTTCTAAGAAACTATTATTTGGAACCTACCCTATGACTTTTATTATTTACTCGAAACCTATTAGGTGGAGTATAGTCTAAGTAGGTACCTAGTATAATAAGGTTATTCGCTTACCCTTAATTATACGGGTAAAATCGTAATTTTGATAACTATAAATTTAAGTAATAGATAATTTTTTCCTTATTAACCGATAAGAAAAATTAATTAATTTTTAATTATTTTCTAAAAAAAAGGAGGCATAGTTATCTTTACAATTTAATACTGTAATTGATGAGGTAAAATAAATAACAGAATAATTATTCTTTACAATAAAAATTTCATAAAGTAAACACAAAATTTATATTTCTCACTTATTCCTAATAATAGTCGTTCTTAAGGAATAACTTTTTCATTCTCCATCTATTCCATTTCCTTATGGTTTTGTATATATTATACTATCTAATTGAATGTAGACTTAGAATTATGAGTTAATTTAGGTCATCTTAATTGCATTTCACTTATTTTTTAGATTTAATTGTGAGACCCTACAAAATAGGCTATTGACTCAAAATCGATCGGTTCGAAAATGATTCATAAAATTTAGAACGATTGTGTAAGTTAAATGATTTAATCCAAATTTTATGATGGAGTTAGAAATATTAATAGAAATGACTTAGTGAGTGTAGATTTAAGAAAATAAAATAATTAAATATTATATTTGTATGTTATATGTATATTATTTGTTATTTATAAAAAACGAGTTTCAATAATTAACAAATCACTAGAGATAAAATATATGCCTACTAAAAATCATAAAATAACTTAAATAATATTTAGGAGTATTTTTTTATATAATATATGGTTTTACACATAGGTAAAAATACCCAGAATTGCTTAAAATACCTAATTTCTATTAAAATATACTAAAAAATAAAATAAATTAATGAAAATTAAGAAAAAAATATGTGGCGATCTTTTATATAGACTTTTGTGGTGTGGAAAGCAAGACTGATTATGTAGCTTATGAAAAAGTTGATTTGGAGACACTTAAATGGGATTACATAAGCAAATTTAGATACTTGGCATGGAAGGTAAATAACAACTGACCCCAACCTCCTTCTATAAATTTAGAACTTCTCTTCATAATTTAGTTTAGACATTCAGCTTACTAGAAAAAATAGAGAGGGGTCAAAAAGAGTAGAATGGATATTTTTAGAAAATTATAGAAAAATATAGTACATTAAGGCTAAATTATGGTGCAAAAGGTTACATATCACCTAGGACAGCCACCACCACCTAATAGCCAACCTAATGCCCAAGGCTATTAACAACCATTAGGGGTTGGTGATGGCCAGAGCTAGCAATGCTGGTAAGTCTCTAAAGCTACCTGATTTTCATAAAATTAATAAAAATATCAAATTTCATCAAAAAAATTATGAAAAATTTTAGTTTGGCATGTTTTTGTATATAGTTTTTGAGAAAAATATTATTTTGATGAAATTAAGTCTCAAAATATATCACTTTTATAAAATTGCTAAAACTTAATTGATTTCGCTTTCATTTTTGAAAACCCTATTAACGTTGTTTCAACTCCAAAATTTTCCTATGAGACATCTATGATGTATATTGAATTACCATTAAATTTTTTTCATAAAAATTATTTTCCATATTTTTATCTAATTTTTAGATCTTAAAAATCCTATTAAATGACTATTTTTCTAAATATACTTAATAATTTTCTAAGAAATTGAGCTACATTCTAACCTAATGAGTGTCCTAACATATTATGGTATTAAGTAATGTTGAAAGAATTAATTTGTGGTGTTGGGAGTACTATATTTGAATATTGAAGGCTTGGTGTTGGTATTGGTAATATATGTGAAATACTCCAAATGATGAAATTGAGTGTAGTTGGTTTAAGTTGGAGTGGTGTTAGATTGTATATTATACTTGCATTTGGATCTTGAACTAAATTATGTAGAATAGGTATGGATTAAAAACTAATTTAGGAGTTAAATCAAAACTAGGGTGTATACTAGCATATTAGGGAGTTGATAAGAAATTGAGTCAACTACTATATTCATTCAAATTGAAGTTAGTTAAACCCTATGGAATAGGTTAGAAGATATTTTTGACATTTATGAGTAAAATGAAATCATGAGCTGAATTAGAACTCGATTCAAAGACAAAATTAGAAGTTAAATAAGAACATAGCTAAAATTGAAGCTAATAACAGGAGACTTAAAACCTGAATAATAACGTATAGTGAAATCTTGGAATTAAAGATAATAATGTGAGTTACAAAAATAGAGCCCATATATAGTAGTTATATAAATACTAAAACAATATTTGTATTAAAGGAATTATAGGTAAAGGCTTGTTGTGAGTCGTACCTTAAGTGAGCATACGTAAAGTCCAAGTAAGTTAGGATCAATATGTAACTGTATTTTTAAGTACTATTTTGTAGTATTTACAGGATTTAAGATTATGCTTAATTATGCTTGTAAGTAGTTTGATTGTGCACATACTTGAATGTGCATGTTTTTGAGTTTAATTGTATGATACTAGCTTGTTACTTTGGATTGCAAATGTCTATATTACGTATTTGGATTGATCACCTTAAACTGGACTTAAAAAAATATGACTTGTAATCTTAGTCGGACATGTATTGCAACCCGTTAAGGGACGCTTAGGATTCTTTGACCAAATAATGACACTTGCAAAAGGGATAGTGCTAGAGCATAATTGTCTCTTTTTCATCCTTACTCGAACTAAGTGATAAGAGAAGAGGTCACCAAAAAGGTGAAGGCGGTGATTTGAAAGTAGTTATGAGAGGAGTGATATCTCTATTGCACAAGCTTAAGTTTAGTCATGAGCTACTGCATGTGTGCTAAAACTCTTTAACTCAAATTAAAGTGGGTGTAATTTCTCTAATTTTATGACGGATTGGACAATATCATACGATAACATTTGTTTGTTTCATTGCATTTAAATAATTGTTTGATAACCCATTTTGTACTTGATCTATAGTTTTATGTCTTTATCTTAGCTTACTAAGTGGTTGGTCGCTCACATCTCTATAGATATTATCGTAGGTGCTCATTAGAAAGCAACATTATAACTATCTTGAAGCTAGTGTCAATTAGATTTTGGGGAATAAAGATATAAAACCAATGAATAGTTGCACTCTTGAAGCTTTGGGTCTTAATTCTTAATCTTTTAGCATCAAACTATGTAATTCTTAAGTAAACTAGGTTACCAAATCATGTAAATATTACTTGGGTTATTTGAATCCTAATATGTGTTTTCCAGACTTTTACAAATAAATAACAACATTATTTTGTTAATTGTTTACTTCAAAATAGGTTAGTCATAGATATCTTATATAAATCAGGTCGACGATAGTAGTTGTGAGGTCAGTTTCTATCTTAGAATGGTTTGTATGGCGAGACTGTTACAACTTTACTGCTTTGGAGTGTGACATAAATTATTTTTATTATACATATTTTTCAATAGTAATAAAGTTTGGAATATATATAATGATAAACAACATTTTAATGGTAATGGTACAATTTTCACTAGGTTTTAGGGTGGATAAATTTCATATCTAGTACCATACTTATTATATGATAAATATAATAGTCTATACTACATTTACAAAATTAAACTTTTAAGTAAGATAGTTATGGTAATAGTCATAACAAGGTGTTAAGGTAGGAGGTCTTAGATTCAAAACCCTACATCATTAATCAATCCCCATCTAATTATACAATGCCCTAGAACTTGAAATGTAATAACACGCCATGTATCGACCCTATTAGCCGACATGTTGAGGCATTTAAAACCTATTACCTCTTTTTTATGCATAACAACAACAACACTAATAATAATAATAATAATAATAATAATAATAATAATAATAATAATAATAATAATAATAATAATAATAATAACAACAACAACAACAACAACAATAATAATAATAATAATAATAATAATAACTCTACCAATACTTAGCTATTATCTTCAAATATAATAGCAACAATGGGTGGACCAACAACTCCATAATATCTCTAGCATATAAGTCGGTCAAGAGGGAATGTCTCTAGTCGCCCCTCTCTTAAATTTCACTACATATGAAAACCCTTCCATGAACTTCGACAACTTCGATTGACTTTTGATGTACCTAAATGACTCATGTTAGTGTAAATGACAAACTCCATGGGCAATAAGTAGTGTTGCTAGATGGTTAAAGGTTGAGCTAAGGAGTAAAATTCCTTGTTATAGACAAAGTAATTAGGGGCGACTCTTTTCAACTTCTCATTGAAGTAGGCAATTGGTTAACATTTCTATAGTACAATGCCTATGCCAATACTAGATGCATCACATTCCTACTCAAAGACTATCAAAGACTAGGAAAGAAAGGATAGGGTAGTAATCAACTTCTTCTTTACGTCTTCAAAACTCCTTTATTCTTTTGCTTCCCACTTGAACTTTACACTCTTCTTTGTTAGCATAGAAGGATGGAGGCTGCCTTCAACGAATTAAACCAATTACTTGTAGACTTCCTTAAGGTAGATGGGAAGACAACCTATAAAGCTCCTTCAAAGTTTTGAAGGTATTCAAATGATCGTTTGGGTCTTTCCTGCCATCGTAAGTGTTGAACTGAGGTAGTCAGACACTTAGTGGTGGGACCTCATCTACTATGCTCTACATGAAAGGACTTACCTTCTTGCCCTTCACATCAATCTCCTTTTTAGAAATCCCAATTGTTGCCAACTTCCCAATATACTCCTCCAGATCTTAAAGACTCATGTTTGTTATGGCCTTCTGTAATGGCTAGGATGTCACATGTTCAATCCTTTTACCTAAAGGTGGTTGTACTTGTGGTGTCATAAGAGCATGCAATGCGGTTTGTGGCTAATAGCTCTCCCCTATTCGTGGCTCTTGATCCTGTTATGGATCATTCTCATCTACCATGGGATCTTTTCCATACAATTACCATAAGGCCTCTACCTAGGTTATTGGGTCAACTTGCTATCTCATTTGTTGTAAAGAAGGAGTAGAAGAAGATGTAGCATCCCTCTCGTTGAGCCTTTAACATAACTCTTTGTTGTTGGCTAGAACCTCCTCAAGTTCCTTCATGAATTTATCACATAATGCCTCCAATTATGCTATTCATGGATCGCCATTCTCTTGTCCTTGGTTCTAAGTCATCTAATTATGCATTTTGACATGGTTTACCTTAGGGTTGCATTGTTGTGGTGACTGTTGTTTTTGAGTTACCTAAAGTGATGAGAATCAAGCTATAGGGCCTCTAACCTGCAGTTGAGGTCGAGGACTAGAGGGGCTTACATGACAAATCCTTATGTTCTAACCTACCCCTACTGGGGCCGATCATCTCCTTGCCGAGTCACGTCTAATGCTATACCGTATAACCGTCCATTATTGTGCGGTATGCCAAGTTGACGATTACTCTCTATTGCCGAGTTGAACGATTATTCAACATCTTCCTTACTGAGAAGTTGAGAGAGGGAGACTAGATTAACTAAGCTATCCCTGCTCAGACAAACCCATATGTCCGTACTTTTTGTCTACATCTCCTAACAATCCTGCCAATGCAGAATCACTACGTGTACAGTATCATGTGTAGAATCTATAGCACCAATGATTGTTTTCCTTATATATTCAGTTTTACCCTTTTGTATCATATACATTGCTTTTTTACGAAATGTCTTTTTTGTTTTTTACCCTTTAGGTAAGTTGCCTTAGTTTGTGGGTATAAATACCCTTATACTTATAGTTGTAAGTTCATCAGATTACCTTCAATACACTTAAGTACTTTCTTCCTTGCATAAACACTGCTTGTTTACTCCCGGCATCACTCTTATCCTTTTCTTTAAGCAAGGTTAGGTGGTGAGTAACCTTATTAGACTAATTCGTGCATCATATCGAATTGTGCTGTGAGTTTTCAGAAGTTCCATTGGTATATCATATCCTTTGAAGCCGTTCGTGGGTTTGCTTACTGTTCTTTTTCTCCATTTCTTACCCTTTTCATTCCTTTCCCCCATTAACCATTTTTAAGCTTTCTATAAGTTTAGACCCATCTAATGACCGGCCTTATTTGTTCTTGGTCATGGTTCGCATCATCTTGGTATCAGAGTAGAGCTTTTGTATGGGTCGTAGTTAGTTCTTCTTGAATTCTATTATACTCTATTTTGTATGTGTAAAATAGAGCAAGTTGCTGAGTTAATTTAACTACTGTGCTGTTAACTGTTCACTCTTTGAAGTATTTGTTTGAATTTGAATCTGTGAGGAAAAATGACAAATCTAAGTATAAATGTTAATGCTGGTGATAATAGTAGAGTTGTCCACCATAGATGACAATCTCAGGGAACTCCTAAAAGTACTGACGAGAGACTTCATGAGGTAGGTAACCTGTTAGTAGATCTGACCTAAGCTATTCATGCCTTGTCTTGTCGACCTACTAAGGTCACGCAAAATACTTTATAAGCTACTCAACCTGTTAGAGGTCAGAACTTAGGTCGAACAATTCGAGGTAGAGGAGCTGGCGGACGAGTAAGGTGAATGATAAACCTAAAAAAGCTAGATGAGAAAGAAGAAGAGTATTTTGAAGAGGAACATGTATGAGTCCCCAGAGTATTCGACCATGTGAAGCTTCGAATTCCAAGTTTCAATGGATCTAGGAATGTTAACGAATATCTGGATTGGGAAGAAAAGGTAGAGCGTATATTTGATTACTATCAATATGAGGATTATGAGAAAGTAAAGACTGCTGCTGTTGAATTCTTCAGATATGCCACCATGTGGTGGAAAAATTTTCAAGCCATGAGAAGAAGAGAAGAATATCGAGAGATTAACACTTGGCCTAAGATGAAAAGAGTGCTCGGAAACCAATTCGTATCGGAAACTTATCTCCAAGATACTTTCACTCTGTTTTAGGAGCTGAGACAAGGATGTCAGATTGTTGATGAATATGTTCAAGAATTATAAATGCTTATGATAAGATGGGAAGTGGAGGAATCACCTGCTCGAACAGTCTCAAGATTTGTCACTGGGTTGAGAGGAGACATCCAAGACATTGTAGAGCTCTAACGATTTGACATAATGGATGAAGCTATTAGGATTGCCTAACGAGTAGAGAGGTAGAGAAAGAGCCGAGTAACGACTAGAATGCTGACTAACCAACTTAGACAGGCAAGTCATTGGACTCTGCTGAGTACTGAGTCGAGTAGAAGGGTTGATGTTCGAGCTGAGTAGAAAAGCCGACTTGAAGATGTAGTGCTAACCCGAATATATGAGAAGGGATAAGGGTCTAGCAGGAAAACCAGCTAGATCAAGTGCTTCAGGTGTTAAGGGTTCAGACATTTGGCTGCTTAGTGTCCGAATTGAAGGACGATGGTCATCAAGGGAGACATCTTGAAGTTAGACGTAAAGAACATGGATGAGGAACCTGAAGAGGAAGGTCCAGCTGAGAATGAGAATGCCAAGAAAGAGTTGATTGAGGAAGACGTGTATACTGAGAACTTAGACCAACTACTCATGGTTGTTAGATGCATTATGAGTGTAGAACCCTTACGAAAGGAGGAGTAAATAGAGAACTTATTTCATATTACATGTAAGGTAAATGATCAGACATGAACCCTCATCGTGGATAGTGAGAGCTGCACCAATGTAGCATCAACAGACATTGTTTCAAAACTGAGGTTGTCGACTATTGTACACCCAAAGCCATACAAGTTGCACTGATTAAGTGAGAAGGGAGCCTTATACATCACTCAACAAATACTACTACCGATCACTATTGACAAATACTACTATCGATCACTCCGACTAGATTCTTTGCGACGTACTGCCTATGTGTGCATCCTATGTGTTATTAGGAAGATCGTGGCTGTTTGATAGGAAAGTCATCCACGACAGTTACAAGAATACCTACATGCTTGAGAAGGATGATTGAAAGATCACGCTAAATCTGATGTTGCCGAGAGAAGTTCACAAATTATAGACAAAACATGCTCGCGGATTGAAGAAGGCTTTGGTGATTAGTAGAGTCGAGCTCCGAGAGGCAATTAATGCCAATGATATGAACCTCCTATTGGTCAGGCGACTATTAGAAATGAAGAAGAGGAATGATTTACCCCAAGAGGTGAAGGAACTATTGGATGAATATGCTGACCTATTCTTAGAACAGTTGCCAAAAAGGTTGCCTCCAACCCAAGGCATAGAGCACTGTATTGACTTAGCACCTGGTACTATACTGTCGAACAAGCTAGCTTATTGTATGAATCTTGAGCAAGCTTCTAAGCTTTTAAGCTTCAACATTAAGTCAATGAGTTGCTGGAAAGAGAATACGTGAGAGAGAGTCTCAGCCCTTGTGCTATGCTTGCACGTCTAGTGCTAAAGAAGGATGGAGCCTGACGGATGTGTGTTGATAGCTAAGCTATAAACAAAATCATGATCAAATACAAGTATCTGATCCTGAGGCTAGAAGACATGTTGGATGAATTGAATGGGGTTAGAATTTTTAGTAAGATTGATCTCAAATTTGGTTACCATAAAATCCGCATGAGGCCAGGAAAGGAGTGGAAGACTACGCTTAAGACTCGACATAGACTTTACGAGTAGATGGCCATGCCCTTCAGGTTGTCGAATACCCTGAGCACCTTCACGATACTTATGAACCATGTACTGAGATATCTCATCAGAAATTATATCGTGGAATACTTCGATGACATCTTGATCTACAATGCCAACATGTCGAGTCACTATGAACACATCAGAACAGTCCTAAAAATCCTTTGTGCCCAAAGACTATTCGGTAATTTGAAGAAATGTTGCTTCTGCTAGGAGGAATTGGTTTTCTTAGGCTATGTAACAATGGAGGAGGCTTGCGAGTCGATGATGAGAAGATTTGAGCAATTATTGAATGGCTAACCCCTGTTGCTTGTGCCAATGTGAGAAGTTTCTATGGAGTAGCTTCGTTTTACCGAAGGTTCATCAGGAACTTTGGCACCCTTACTACGCTACTTACTGAATTAATGAAGAAAAACACTGACTTCCGATGGGGAGAAAGGGAGGAGAGGATTTTTGTTGAGATTAAGAAGAGATTGACCTTCGCCCCGGTATTAGTGCTATTGACTTTGACAAAATTTTTTAGCTAGAGTGCGATGAGTTAGGCATTGGAATAGGAGCTATCCTGATGCAAGAAGGCTAATCAATTGCCTTCCATAGTAAGAAGCTCTGAAAACCCCAGCTAAATTACTCTGTGTATGACAAAGAGCTCTTGGTAATAATTCGTGCACTGCAAGTATGGCAGCACCATCTACTGCCGAGAGAATTTGTCATATCTATTGACCATGAGTCCCTACAGTACCTCTAAAGTCAGACTAAGCTACCCAAGCGGCAGGTAAGATGGGTTGAATTCCTTAAAGGATTCAATTTTGTGATCAAATACAAGTAAGGGAAGTGCAATGTACTTGCAGATGCTCTTTTGAGGAGGCATGCACTCTTGTCAGAATTGCAGACCAAACTGTTAGGTTTTGCGAGTATCAAAGAACAGTACTTCGAAGATCCATACTTTATACCAATAATTTTGAGATGCGTAGATGGGAAGACAATAGACGAGTATTATATGCACAATGGCTATTTATTCCGAGGAGGAAAACTGTACATGCCAACTTGTTCCCTACGAGAATTATTAATTAAGGAAACCCACAGTAGAGGATTCTCCAGACACTTTGGTGAGAGAAGGATCTATGAACTAGTAAATGGCCGATTCTTTTAGCTAATAATGCAAAGAGATGTGCATTGAGTGATCAAAAGTTGTGTTGTGTGCAAAAAGGCAAAGTGTCGAGTTGAACAAGGGAATGCAATGCCCCTACCTATTTTGACGAGGCTGTGGATTGAACTAAGTGTGGCCTTTGTTCTCGGACTACCGATAACTACCCAAGGAAAAGATTTTGTAATGGTAGATCTAGTTCAGTTCAGTAAGATAGCACACTTCGTACCCTACACCAAAACTAACGATGCTTCGGCTATTGCTTCTCTTGTCTTACAGGAGATTTTGTGGATATACGGTGTGCTAAAAAGTGTAGTCTTCGATAGAGACCTAAAGTTATTAAGCCATTTCTGGAGAACCTTGTGGTGTCGGTTAGGAACCAAACTACTCTTCAGTACCTCCTGTTACCCCCAAACTGACGGCTAAACAAAGGCGGTTAATCGTACTTTGGGTTCACTACTCCAAGCTGCAGTCAGCAAGAACTTGGTTGATTGGGACATCTGCTTGTTAGTGGTTGAATTTGCTTAAAACTGAACCGTACATGACACCACTAAGCAAACCCCCCTCGAAATGGTCTATGGATTCAATCCCGAGTTTCCCCTCGACCATGCCCCTATACTCGCACTTGTGCAAGAGGACCTTAATGCTTTATCTAGAGTACAATCCCATCAGTACATCTATGACAAGGTCAGTTGGCACATTGACCAAGCTACTAGAAGAATGCGTGAAAAGACTATGGGTCAGTTGGCTAAACAATTTTAGCTAGGAGACTTGGTATGGTTACACCTCAGCAAGATATGGTTCCCGAACAAAAGGAAAAACAAATTATCTGCAAGAGTGGAAGGCCCCTTCAAAATCCTCTAGAAAATCAGCAACAATGCTTATAGGTTAGAACTGCTTAACGATTATGGGGTTTTTAACGTCAATATCGCTAACCTCAGTTCATATCACCTTAACAGAGAACTAAGCGAACATCATTCAGATTTGATACCAAATCCAAAACAATCTAGAGGGAATGATAGGAATTAAGTTATGGAGCTGTTGACTTACAGCCGAACTTAAGGACTAGAGGGGCTTGTACCACGAATCCTTATGTTCCAACCTACCCCTGCCGAGGTTGACCATCTCCTTGCTGAGTCACCTCTAATGTCGTATCGTATGATTGCCCATTATTATGTGCTATGCCAAGTTGACGATTACTCTCTATTGTCGAGTCAACTAATTACTCGGCATCTTCCTTATTGAGAAGTCGAGAGAGGGAGACTCGATTGATTAGGCCATCCCTGCTCAAACAAACCCATATGTTTGTACTTTTTGTCTGCATCTCCTAACAATCTTACCAATGCAGCATCACCACGTGCACAGTATTGATAACTCTTATTTTAAATATATTTCACATGGTGATTTTATAATATTTCCCTTACATCTCTATTTTTTTTTTTTTTAAAGAAATTGATACTTTATTGAGTAAAATTTTGATTTCAAGGTTTGAATGTATTCTCAGATTGAAAATGAAGAAAAGGAATCAAGTTTCACTCAATTTGGAGTTCAAATGAATGAGTTTTGAAGTTACATAAACAATAGAAGAAAGTGACAATTTTTTATCAGAAAGTTACACAGTTTAGGACACAACTGTATCCCTAGGTTGTATCCATGCAAGATGATTTTTGTGCTAAAGTCAATAAGTTACACAATTTGGGGACACAAATGTGTCAAGTTGTGTCTGGTGATGAAAAAAAAAACTTCACAATACATTATATAAAGACTTATGAGGGTTTTGCATAGAACTTTTTTACATTCAAAAGAGAAGAGACTTGAAGAGAAGGAGAAGCAAAAGGAGAAAGCAACACCTAACTTCAAGATTAAAGAAGATTCCTCATCAACAAAAGGGGTTTTTCATGTTTTATTTCTTGATTTTGTTGCAATTCGTTTTTAATTTCATCATGATAGCTTAAGATTCTGGTATTTAGGATTGTAGAACCTAGGATTACAGGCATACTTAGAAATAAGATACATGATTATTCCAAAAAGCTGTTCTTTTGCGATAAATAATTTAGGATTAGGGTTAATATACTCGAGAAAGGTGTTAACGTTAGTTGTAAATCTCTCCAGTCAAGAATAATAGAGATGGAATTGGATATATTTTTAGCGATCACATGTTAAACACTAAGGGAAACAATTCCTAAATACATTTTTTACCATGATGAAGTCATTCTTAATTTTATCACTTCCTAAATTACTTAGTCACATCTCATATTAGATTGTTAATTTTAGTATTTTTAATCCATTCAACCATCACAATATTTTGCTTAGAAAATAGAGCTAAGGTTAGTATTAGTACATGAGGTCTCTAAGGGATCGACTCAGACTCACATCTGCTATATTAAAACTAATAGATGCACTTACCTTATATCAAGTATCAAGTATTAAGTGTAGAATCTGTATCACCAACAATTGTTTTCCTTGTATATTCGTTTTTATCCTCTTGTATCATGTATATTGCTTTTTTAGGAAATATTCTTTTTGTCTTTTCCCCTTTAGGCAAGTTACCCTAGTTTGCGGGTATAAATACCTATATACTTGTAGTTGTAAGATCATCATATTACCTTCAATACACTTGAGTACTTTCTTCCTTGCGTAAACATTACTTGTTTACTCTCGGTATCACTCTTATCTTTTCTCTTAAGTGAGATTAAGTAGTAAGTAATCCCATTGGACCAATTTGTGCATTATATTGAATTGTGTCATAAGTCCTCGGAAGTTCTATTAGTATGTCATATCCTTTGAAACTATTCGTGGGTTTGCGTACTGTTCTCATTCTTTATTTGTTACCCTTTTCGTACCTTTCTCCATTAGACCCATCTAACGACCGGCTTTATCTATTCTTGGTCATAATTCATATCACAAGGGGCCCTACTTCTACCTCTTCCTACCCCGCTTACCCCCCTCTCTTAAAGCATTGGTATCTTTTGACTTAGTTTTAGCCATTTTGTGGTATTAGAAACAAATGGCACTAATTATTGATATCAAAATTTGGTATGAAAGTTGTCTTGGATATGATGCTTATGAGCACTCTGCAAAATAAGAAAAATTAAGTTAAAGAGGTGCTGAGGGTGACTCTAAAGTTGCCACTTCGATGCTTAAGTAAGAAAGAGTTTACTAAAGAGAGGGAAAAAAAAGTACTATAATGCTAATGTGTCTAGAAGAACCTATTGTCTGTCATTTTACCTCCTTTTATAGCTGTAGGTTAACTTGAATGTGGTAACTATTGCCTCCAAATCCACCATGTGTGCCTTATTTAAATCTAGGACCACTCTTTGATTTTGGAGGTTATGGTTGACATCATGGCGGATAGTGAGTAATTATTTGAATAGGGGAACTAATTGTTCACGCCTATTATTAGAATTTGAACCTCTTGGATCTAACTAGGTTAAGATTTGATTTATGGGAGATTATTTTGAGTTAAGGAAATGACCTACTTTGGTCTAATTCTACTTATGAGCATTCAAGTTGCTAGTTTTCCTGAATTGACCATCACATTTAGTGAGACCTAAAAGTGGCTAGAAGCAAAGGAATGGGGAGATTTGATCAAGCATTAGGTCAGGAACAGTTTTAAGTAGGTTGGTTCATCTCCTTGGGAAAAATCTCTATTAACAATTTCAACACTTTTGCTAGCTGAATATTATGGAAATGGGTTCCTCTATCACTTAATAATGCTCTAGGAGCACCGTATCTCCAGAACAGACTCTTTAGGAATTGTCTTACTACCTTAGAATCATTAGTTGGTAAAGCTTACGCTTCTACCCATTTAGACACATAATCTATGGCCATTAGTATATATTTTTTTCCATTCAAATTTGGAAATGGTCTTATAAAATCTAAACCCCAAATATCGAAAATTTCATTGATCAAAATTGGGTTTTGTTGCATTTCATCTCTTTTAGATATGTTTCTTACCCTTTGAAATGTATCACAAAATTCAACAAACTTATGAGTGTCTCTAAATAGTGTTGGTCGATAAAAACCACATTTAAGAACTTTATGAGCTGTTTTATTCTCACTCAGATGTCCTTATGTTGGTCCTAAGTGATAATGTTTTAGAATCTGCTAACCTTTTAAATAATAGATACATCAATGGTCTATTTAATCTACACTAATTTTAAATAGATAACGATCTTCCTAAAAAATAACTTTTAATATCATGGAAAAACTTTTCTTTTGTCTAAAATCTAGTCTTGAAGGGATAATTTTAGTTACTAGATAATTAGCTATGTTAACAAACCAAGGAGTTTCCCAATGACTTACCTCATACAGCTTCTTGTCTAAGAACTTGTCATCGATCTCCTGTTCATCAAGTTTCTCAAATGAAGGGTGTTCTAGGTGTGAAAGATGGTCAACTGCCATGTTCTCTGCTTCCTTTTTGCCTCTAATTTCTAGGTCAAACTCTTGGAGTAAAAGAATCCATTTGATCAATCTCAACTTGGCATCTGTCTTACTTAACAAATATTGCAAAGTAAAGTGTTCTTTGTAAATAATAACTTTAGATAAGATAAGATATAACCTAAATTTATCAAAGGCAAAGACACTACTAGCAGTTCTTTTTCCGTAGTGGTGTAATCTCCCGAGTCTCAGTCAAAGTCTTGCTCGCATAATAAATCGGTTGGAAATGCTTTTCTAGCCTTTAGCCTAAGACTACACTTACAACATAGTCACTAGCATTGCACATCAGTTTAAGTGGTAGTCTCCAATTTAGGGCTACCATGATAAGGGCATTAGTTAACTTGTCTTTTATAGTATGGAATGCATCCAAGCTGTTGATAAGCATTTTTCGATAATCATTAAGTAAGCTTGTATTAGTCGGCCTGTTACTTAAACTTGGTCCAATTATCCAGTTTGGGGACAATCTTCATTGACCCACTATAAATACCAAGAAAGACCCCTAAGTAGGGGGACTCTTTTTGATTCTATTATTTTTCCTAACTCCTCAACATTTCTCTCCACATGACAAAAGAGTTGACTTAGGCATTATAGTGGCTACGCTAAAGCACCCTTCGGCACCTCTCGGCACCCCTCATAGCCATTTTCTTGTTTTGCAAGTGTTCATGCACTAGAACAAAAATCAACTATCAACAACTGCATCGGAGCACCCTCAGCAACTCCTGTAGCTATTTTCTTGTTTTGCAGGCGTTCATATACTGAGACGAAAATCAATCGTTAACAATTGATACTATCGGTGGGAACATGTAATTTTTTACCACAATTCTCGATGTTATCTTAAGATCAGCCTGTGAGATGTTCCTCCCATATGTGGTTTCTTCTATCTAGTTCGTGGGGGGTTTTCTGTCTCCATTCCTTTTTTCTCCAGGTTTGAACCAATCAATTCATTGTCTATTGGTTTTTTCCAACCTTATAATTCTTGTTTCAAATATGTACATTGGTGTTTCTCCTTGTCGTACTCTTATAATCCTGGACGTTAATTGGAATTGTTGGTTTACATAAGTGTGCTATTATTTATCTCTTGGCACATACTCATATTTAGGAAGTTGACAACCGCTTCGATCAACTTTTGTGGTGTTATATGTCCAAAAGATATGTATTTTGAAGGGGGAAAAGGATCATGTCACTTCATTCTCTCAATAACTTAGCCACCGCAACTTCATCAACTATTTGATTTGTAACCGTCTCCTTCATGCGAGTCTACATGCATAAGTAACCGCCTACTGTACATATCTTTGGGAGAGACACATGGAACTAGGAAAACATGTCCACCGTAATTTCTCTTTTCTAGTAGTATGATTGTTGCTTGCATCTAATCTTTGAGGATATACAAAAGGACGGGGGAGAATCGCCATGGTGACTCTCTTTTCCTAAAGCTTAATCGCCATTCCTCACCGCGTACCAAGTTTGTAATTGCCTACTACATGTTCGGGCAACCTTGGTTCCTCATATTTGCTGTTTGTTAGTGGAGGACGAAAAATGACTGTAAGTCCAGATTTCAACAGTCAATGCCCTGTAGATGAGTCAGATTGCCAAGCTCATCCTTGCCGACTTCATAGCAATTCTCATGGCCGAGTTCCTTACCGAGTTTTTTAACGCATATGTTCTCAAAGAGATTGGCAATCTACTCTAAACATGATTTAGAATTATATTGTGGACACCACAATTCTGTATAGCATCAAAGTAAAGTTTTGTCTAAGCAAATCGCGGAGCCTCCAAACTCTTTAGTATTCGGTTGATGCCGACTTGAAAACTTGTCGAGTTTTGAGTTTAGAAAAGACTGGTATATACTCAGTCGAAGCCGAGTTCTAGATGATTTGAGTCCATGCTGAGCACATTGTAATAATGTCGGCTTAAATTTTGAAGGTGAATGTCCAGACAAAATCGCTTTCTAGAATAGTGGATGCCGAAGAATTGTTATCTCGGCAAAGCGAAGTCCGAGCATTCGATATGCCAAGTGAAATTACAACAACAGTCGAGAAGTGCAACCGAGCAGCTGTCCTTCAAGGATGTCTTGTCTCAGTCCGCTTTAATACTTGAAAAAATCATTGGATTGAATGAGATTGTGAGCTTTGATGGCATCGACCAAGAATGATGAATACCAATTGTTAGTGAACACGATGCCGTGCCGTGCCGAGTAATATCTATAGGCTTGTAAGTTGCTGAGACATGAATCCTTTCAAAGTCAGCAAGTTCTCGAGCTCTTTGCCGAATGGCCGAAGAGCACTTTTCATAGTCGCTGACTAAATTCCCTAGCTGACTTGCTGACTAAGTTTCGTGACCGGATAGCTAATTAACTTCTATGACTGAGTGGCCGACTAGATTCCCTGGCCAAATGGAGTCCAAACTTATTTACAATTCCAACTTCTTTTCGACCTAAGCTCTCTTCATAAGCAAGCTCGAGCTCTAACCTTCTTTTAGCTAACTACAATCCAAGGAAACCAGTCCCAAGCTGTCCTTATATGAGTAGTCTGAATGGATCTTGCACAAGCTCGTGGTCTGCAACCGCAATAACGCAACAACAGTGCACCCTACGCGAATTTCTATTGTCTTTTGCAATAACAGTGCACACACTTAAAATCTACATTGTCAAGCTAGTTCTCTAACAAAATTTGCAAGATGACCTAATGTCTAAGCCTCGCACGAACAGCAAATTGAAGCTTTCTACACTAATGTTGAGTTTTTTCAATCAGCCTGTAAGCTAACTACTTGCTGCGTGAGCCAATGTCATCGAGCTTATGCCAGTGGCAACGAGAATTATCAAGCTGCTGTAAGTGGATAGATTTGTCGAACTGATTTAGGTGTTCTTTAGCCTTCTAGTGAGTCTACTGGAGAAACTTGCAAAACAACTATAGGAAAATTAGCGATAACTTACTCAACGACAATTTGCTCAATAAGTGAGATGGAGACAATAGCACATATCTAACACCAAGCAACTAGGGATTTCAAGCAATTTAATTAAATGCAATATATGATCAAACAAATGCCATAGAATGACATTGACTGGTCATTGTAAGATCAGAGAAATTACGCCCATTCTAATTTAGGTTACGAGAAGTTCAACACCATGCACTCACGAATTTGGTCACCAAACTGGAGCTTGTGTAATGGAGAACATGCTCCTTCCAAAACTACCTTCGAACCACTGACCCCAACTTGATCGCAACCCTCTCTTATATCAGTTAGTTTAACTCAAGGTAGAGAGAGGACCACTTCTACTTCCCTCAACGAAGGCATCCATGTTTAGCCTATACTTCCTAGTCATTTTTCTTAGTGGGTTACAATGCAAGCCCGGTTATTAGTTAAGCTAAGTTTGTGTTAGATTATTTTAGGGTGATCGAGCAAATTCAAATAGTTCAAAGCATATAATATTGTGAAGTAATCAACACATCAATTTAGCACTCAAATAACACTGTAGTATTGAAGTACATGCTGTACATGTGCATAAGTAACTAACTTATAACCACAAATAAGACATATACTATGGTCTACAAGTATTCTTAAATAATACATCAAAGTATGATAAAACACTGACCCTACTTACTTGGATACTAATGCTCATTCTCCTCATGCATCGTTTCATCTCCTCCTTTATTATCCTTAAAATTTAACATGACATCTTTAGTTTATGTCCAATATGTAACATATGTGTTCATTATGAACATTTAAGTATATTTCCAATTGTGTTAGGTAAGTGTTTTTAAGGTGTTTATCAGATATTGGTTAAGTAAAATACATTTTGACCAAGAATCTGACCTGGTATGGATTACTGCCCAATAGTTTCTGATCTAGGTTTTGACTTCAGTAAATTCTTAGAAGTGATAGACAAATGACTTTCTAATTTACCTTCTGACTACTAATGGTCTAATATCCAATACCAACTGTCTTCAATTCCTAGCTGCTCTTATGTTTTGTATCTTCCATCAAACTACTTTCTAACTAAGTTTCTAACTTAGGTTCAAACCTAATCTTATAGTATGACTATTATCCAAGTGGCTTCTTACTTATGTTCCGACTATGATATAGGTATAGAATTCATATAGAGATCATTGACTAATCTACTGTTGAACTTTAGATGTGGTCAGGGATATCCAACACTAAGCAACATTTTAACCCGATTTCTGATAAAGTTTCTGACCTTCAAGCTAAAGTTAGATTTTTATTTAGGAAGTTCCTAACTTATAGCTTATCTTAAGAAATAGGATAGAGTTTAAATATAAGCCACTTTTTGGTACAGATTCCATTTCCCTAGTGTATTTAACATACTCACACTAGATTACATTTTTACTTACCTTTTAAGATAGTTTCTAACCTTACTACTACTAGTACATCTAATTTCTTCAGAGATACTCCACTTACCTTGCATTTATAGAAGTATATACCTTATATAACTAGTAAGCATCAACTAAAACTTCAATCATCCATTTCCTTTTTTCCATCATACTATCCATTAGTTTACAAGTATACTAAATACTTGAAAAATCTAACCTTAAATCATGAAATACTCACTTTTACTTATAAATTATCCTTTCTAAATTCATATTAAACCACTTTTCGCTACTGTTTGTGGGGAAATTTAAAGTATACTATAGTTTTAGAAAATTTCATTAATCTCTTTTAAGGAAATACCCTTTTTAATGCACTGTTTACATAAAAATGAAATTTTCTCAAAGATCCGACAACTTAATTTTAGAAATCCGACCACTCAACATCAAAATACAGCATCTTAAGAGTATAATCACAAAATTTCAAGTCGAAACCACATGGATTAGTCTTTTAAAAACCTGATCGAAATTGTTGCATGGGATGTTTTTCTTAAGGACCCTATATCTACGATCAAAATTTTGAAAATCTGATTAGATATTTGAATTCCTTATGTGAAATAATTAGGAAAACCAAATTTCATAATTTTTTGTAATTGTTTGCTATTTTTCCCTAATTTTTTATAAAATTGAAAGAGTTTGGCGACTTACTAGAAACCCGAGCTCTAACCACCATGGGGAAGCGAGAGTGTGTTAGCCACCCCTTTAAACCACCACTTGGTTTCACTCTTAGCTAGTTGTCTTTCCTAAGATCACATAAAACCCTAAATTTACTACTAAATTTTGTTCTTCACTTTCTCTCTTTATATTTTCCACTCCTAGATGTTTTTTTTTTTTTTTTGCTTTGTAATTGCCTAAACTTGTTTCAGATAGCAAGATGTTATTTATATCTCCAATGGAGTTACTTTTGTATTTTTCCTAACCTTAATACAAGTGTAAATTAATATACTTAGGTGTTAAGAGGCCATAATCCCATCCCATGTATTTCCTACTCTCAATCCATGCAATAAACATGTTTTCTATCTGTCAACGAAATATTTTTTATCATTTTTCCTAATTTTATTAATTTATTTAGTGAATTATACTTACTTTCAAGTATTTATAATAATTACAGGTACTTATATTTGTATAATAATTACACCAAATGTATATATATTTTTTTGTATATTATTTTATGTATAATATTAATTATATTACTCTTATAATTTATTTCGATGTCTTCATTATTTTTCGAGACCTAATTCACGCATTATTGATAATAATAATAATATAGTAAATTTATATAATTTTTGCTATATTTTTAAATTTTGAGCCTACGATAATTCCTCAACTAATCTCATGAAGTCTCTCATAAGTTTCTAATTTAATCGGGTTACTTTCAGGAATGTCCTAAATTGTTTATTGAACCTAGTTGCGCTAATATGAGTCTCACATTTCTACCCTCCTTAGAGAAGTTTTGTCCTCAAAACTATGATATCTTAAGCTATTATTATGGTATCTAGATCAACAAAGAATATCTCTCCCTTATCTTTATTCTTAATGCTAAAAGTAATTTCTATCTTTATTTTCTAAGCTACCTTCTACTCAAGCTTCCAAATTAACTTCTTACTTGTTACTCCTATGCTGGTCTTTTATGAACTCATATTTTTCTCTACTTCCCCAATTCTCTTATCCACTACCAACATTGGAACAAAGTTTATAATATTTCTTGTATTCCCATTTGCCTTCTCTTTGCTCTTCTCTTGCTTCTTGAATCGATTGTATCAACTAATTATTTATTTCTACGGTGTTTTCTCTAATTTTACTAAGTTGAAGGTAATCAAATCAATTATACCAAATCTATTAGTTTAGTAAAATTTTCTTTATTCAATATTTAGGATTCAAGTGTTTGTTAATTAGGGTTTATGAATATTTATTTTCTGAATAAGTTTCTAAATCAATTTCTAAGTTTAGGAAATCTTAAGTTTCTAATAAGAAGAAATTTCCTAATTCTGTTTGGAAATGATCATTGATATAAGATTTGTTATATACTAAATTTTTCATTTATTATCCACATTTAGTTAGTTGTTTAGATCATATTAAATCTTAGCATTCAAGATTGGTCTCAAGTTTGTTATCTTGATATTATGGTTTATCATTAACCTGATTATTTCTTTTCACAAGTCTTACTTATTTTTCTATAGTGTAGTTTTGTTAGATAGGTATTCATCTATTGTTTTGGGATCCATCATTATTCCTATCTTTTTATTGTCTAATTTTGTGTAATGGCATAGTATTTGATTAATAGTTTATTCTTATTTAGTAATATCCGTGTACTACGAGTTTCTTATTTATTAAGCATTTATGAGGAATATTTGAGTTGTTCCATTATACTTATTATACTTTCTTATGTTACATTAAGTGTACTTAAATTCTTTTACTCTTTTTCATGATGTCTGGCACATTTCAAATTATTTAATGAAGGAATCCTCTTATACTATCCGTTACATTTGGTATCCTTAACTTTATAGGTCACAAGGTTTTTCGTTCTAATTAATATATTAGCATCTTTGTATTATCCATTGATTCATTATCTATCTTATCTCCCATCATCAATTTTTTTATACAAATTTAATGTATTCAATATTTTGTCTTATATCAAAATTCTAGGTTTTATTGATGGTTATTTATGTCCTGATTGTTTCTTTTACAGTTAATACAAATTTGTTTCATTCTTGTCTTAATTACATGATTCTTTCATTCCATGATTGTTGTGCTGTTGTTCCTGGCATCAACTTTATATTTCGTGTCACTAGTACAAATGTCAATAGTAGTGGGTTTAGCAAATTTTGATTGTTCTCTATCTTAGGTACAAATCAAATGGTAGATTACTTAAATGAGCAAGACTTGGCACAACTTGACAAACTAATACGACCTTTGATCAAGAGTACTCATGAAACATCTCTTATTGATACGACTTGGATTTATTTAAACATGACATAACTTAGATAGAAAAAAAAAAGCCGAAGACTCAATCAAAGATACTTAAGGACCATCAATTTGTCAATCCCTTTGTGTTTCCTTAGATGTGCTAATGTACATATAAGAAATATTACCTCATAGTATTTTAACTATATCTAGCATCAAATCTTCTATCTTTTCTCATAACAAAGTTGATTAGAGATAATGGATTTGGAGTTTCTTTACTTTTCTTGTCAAGTTTTCACCACAAAGGGCGAAGTTAATCAAAGGGTTACTTGATAAATCTTTCGTTGCTATATTTTGATATAATTATTGCATACGTTTATATCTTACTCCTCATTGTGAGCTATTATAGAAATTTAGCTAATCCACTTATATATTTCATACCTCGGGTTATGATTTATATTTTAATTTAGGGTCCTTCACTTCCTAACATGCTAGTTATAACACACTATGATTACTCTAGGATCGTAACTAATTGACTCGACAGTTTGTTCTTAAACTTATTCTTCAGAAACTTCTTACTATTGGTATCCTTCTTGGTTAGTGTAACTATATTCTAAAATTTTGAGGGTCAACCTTTAGTGTATATTACCATATATTTTATTAGATTGATAGTGTAATTAAAGTATTAGGTAAGTCAAAGTAAGATCTTTTCCTTGTTTAATCCATTAAACTAGAGGGTAGTTATGTATAATTCTCGTTAAGATTATTTTCTCTAAATACTTATACAATTTTCTTATTCTTGCACTAAGTTAAATTTTTAGGCTCATTACTCTAGGTGGCATTATCCTATTCATGTGATACATCATAAGAGTAGTAAGCTATCATCCTATGAGCATTGTATCATCATCTTTTCACAAATTAACATCATATCTCTACATATTTGATGTGAAAAGTGTATTCCTTGCCTTTCACTACATTATGATACTATTTACTCATGATAGCTTCGTATTGGTTATACTTTTTACATAAGTTAAGAGGAATAAATTTAATATTTATATATCTACACATCTAAATTACATAATGTTAAATAATTGTATCACAAAGAGATATAGATTTGATTCTTTTCATGTTTGGTGTCATTCTTAGTTCCTAGATGAACTAAATAAAATCATAACTTTATTTCACTAAACTAAACATCTTATTAAAGTTACTATGTTGTACTTAAAGATAGAATATACAATGGATTATTAAAATATCTTTAGAATTAGAAATGTCATTACGGATCAAATTAGTTCCTAGTATTTTAAATATATCTAAGCTATTAAGCTTATTGTGTTAAACAATCGATTATATATTCTAGGTTTCCTAACACAAAATCACCATCTTCGCAATATTTGACTATACAATTACTATAATCAATATAAATTGTTATTTTAAATCCAATTCCATTACCATTTACAACTCTCAACTTTATTTTTAATTCCTGAATTTACATGTAATACACTTCTGTTAGTTGTTAAAATATTTACAATTTCATATGACTTTCTCTTAACATTTACAACATTATTATTTTGAATAAACCTTTCCTTTCAATTCACTTTTGACTTTCTAAATCAGATTTTGCCTCACTTTCTGTTTCAACTTTACACTTTATAGTATTAATAAATTCTGAACTTCACGCCTACATTCCAATATTTTATACCATAATAGTTTAATGCCTAACTCCAAATACACATTCCTAACTCAGGTTAAGATAGTTAAGTTATAATCTTTTCCTATTAAATTACATACTCTTCTAAATATACTATTTTGAATGTTATTCTTAATCATTTTCTTTTTAATCCAGTATGTTTAGCAATTATCCATACTCATACTACTTATATACCTATAGTATTAATCAATTTACCTCACATGTAATGATATTCATTTACAGGTGCAAGCATCTTAATATATTTAACACACATGCATATATAACTAATGCAAGGAGTCGGTATGTTAACGTACATTTTGTATAAAAGAGTGATACATACGTATAAATATCTTAATCATATTATACAATTATACTTGATAATGTTTTTTTACCACTGCACATTTTATTTATATATATACTTTAATACTATAAAAAGATATATATTGTTCCAATAAGGTCTTAAAAAAATGTTACATTGAAGTGTGAATTTCTATTTAACTTACTATCAGTGTCACTTTTCATATGTTATCTATATTTTGTTAAGAGTATTACTTCTAAATAATTCTATAATGAGTTGGTTACCTATCCTAAAAGCTTGTAAATCAATGTTTTCCTTTTATATTAGTCGGTATATAATTTTTAGAGGATTCTAAGTCAGGTGCTTAATTATATGACTTTAAATATGAGCAAGACCTAAACAAGATATCATTAACTATAAAAAGCATACTATCATCTCGATATTTTTGGTAATTATCACCATTAGTACACCATATACTTTTATTTCCACTAGAACTCATCATTGAGAATCATTGTTTAAAGCTTACTACGGTTTTTTTTTTCTTCTTTTGTAGTTATTAAATTCCATCTATTCATCTTGTAATCAGCTACTTTTCTTTCTAGACCAAACTCCACAACACTTCTAAGTTAGATTACACCTTCGAGATTATCTCAAAATTACTCTCTACATCAATTTCTAACTTACGTTCTGTGTCACTAATTATTCAAGTTTTCATCTGTTCAACCTTTTGATTCACATTCTGAGTCATATTTTGACTTCCATTCTAACCTACCTAAAATACTTCTTAACTCATCAAATCACCAAATTCCACTACCAACTCCCTTATTTACATGCCCTACCAAATTAGTTTCAATACCTCAATATTCATTCAATCAAATTACTCAACAGATCTCGCATCTTCAACACATTATCTCTATATTAAACCATATTTACCTAAAAATCTAACTTCACAAATAAGAAATAAATCTTCAGGAAACTAAGTTAGGGAACATTCCAATAATGTATATGATATATCCACGTATACATAGTTTACACCTATTAACTCCAGATATCTAAACTTTTCTCTCTTCTCAATGTTACTTAACCAATCAACTTCCAATAACAACCTTAAAAATCATATTTCATAAAGGGTTCACTCTCATTTTGATCAAATTTTACTTAAGCTATTATAAATTCCTTACTACTGTTCTGTAAGTTTACAAATTATCGTCTTTTATCATTTAAAGTGATATTTGCATATCTTATATGTTCTTTAGTATATGTATATATAAATAGTGAATATAGCCTATAGTCTAAATCTTTTATATCCCATTCAAGTCCCACTCTCGATCTTTCCTTATGATGTCTAACGAATTTTTTATTTATGGAACTTTCACACAAATCCTTAAGAATCATGCTTTAAACAAGTTCTTAAAAATAATGCTTTGATATTACTTAAAACTGCCATACTCTAAACTAAAGAGTCGTAACAGTCCCGTTGTGTAAATCAACTAATGCTAGAAGCTAGCTGCCTTAGCAACTAACGTAAGTATAGCCTACACAAGACGTTTACTACTCCATTGCTTGGAAGCACCCCTTTCAGTACTTAGTATGAGTCAACCTGTGATGTAACTTTTAAAAATAGATTTTGAAAAATAATTTTTATAACTAAAATTTCACTAAAATCCACAAACTTATAGATCATGGAATAAATTTCATTGACTAAAAACTAGGAGTCAGTTAAAGAGACCATCAGTTTTCTTACAAGTTAATATAGACAATAAACCAAATAGAAATCCAGTTCGGTAAATCTTGAATCTTAGTCCTCGATCCCATTCTTTGGCCTTCTGGTAAGTCTACTAGAGAAACTTATAAAACAACTATAAGGGAATAAGTGACAACTTACTTAATAAGTGAAATAGAGACAGTAGCACATATTTGACACCAAGTAACCAAGGCTTTCAAGTAATTTAATTAGATGCAATGTACAATCAAGCAAATGTCATCGCATGATGTTGATTGGTCATCATAAGATTAGAGAAATTATGCCCAATCTAATTCGAGTTCCAAGGAGTTTAACGCCGGGCACTTGCAAATTTGGTTACCTAATAGAGGCTTGTACAATAGAGAACACACTCCTCCCAAAACTACCTTCGAACCACTAATCCTAACCTTGCTATGACCCCCTCTCCTATTAGTTTATTTGAATCAAGGTAGAGAGAGGACCATTTCTACCATCTGTAACAAAGTAGTCCATCTTTGGCCTACACCTAGTGGGTTGAAATGTAAGTCTGGTTAGTAGTTAAGCTGAGTTTATGTTAGATTACTTTTGGGATGATCAAGTAAATTCAAATAGTCTAAAGCAAGTAATATCATGAAGCAATCAAAACATTAAGCCAACACTCAAATAGCACCATAGTATTAAAGCACATACCCTGCATGTGCATAAGCAACTAACTTACAATCACTAACAAAACATATACTAAGGTCTTTAAGTATTCTTAAACAATACTTTAAAGTACGATGAAACACTGATCTCACTTACTTGGATATTGATGCTCATTCTCTTCATGCATTGTTTTCATTTTGTCTTTCTTTATTATCCCTAAAATTTAACAATACATAACATATGTGTTCATTGTGGACGTTTAAGTACATTTCCAATTATGTTAGGTAAGTTTTTCTAAGGTATTTATTAGTTATTAGTTAAGTGAAATACATTTTGACTAAGGTCCTAACCTGGTATAGATTGCTGCTCAATAGTTTCTGACTTCAATAAATTCATAGAAGGGATAAATAAGCGACTTTCTGATCTACCCTCTAACTCCCAATGGTCCGATATCTAATACTAACCGTCCACAATTCCTAGTTACTCTTATGTTTTGCATCTTTTGTTAAACTACTTTCTAACTAAGTTTCTGACTTGAGTTATAACCAAATCTTATGGTATAGCTATTATCCAAGTAGCTTCTTACTCATGTTCTAACTCTAAGATAGGTATAGAATTCATTTTTAGATCATTGATTGATTTACTGTCAAACTCTAGGTGTGGTCAAGGATGTCTAACACTAAACAAAATTCTAACCCAGTTGCTGACGAAGTTTCTGACGAAGTTTCTAACCTTCAATCCAAAGTTAGATTCTTATTTAGGAAGTTCCTAACCTACAGCCTGTCTCAATAAATAGGATGGAGTCCAAATGTAAGCCACTTTTTGGTACATATTTCATTTTTCTAGTGTATTTAATATATTCACACCAAATTACATTTTGACTTACTTTTTGACCTTGATACTACTAATACATCCAACTGTTTCACATGTAATCCACTTGCCTTGCATTTCTAGAAGTGTACACCCTACATAACTAGTAAGTATCAACTAAAACTTCAATCATCTACTTCCTTTTTCCATCATACTATCATTTAGTTTACAAGTATACTAAATACTTGAATTTAACCTTAAATCACCAAATACCTACTTTTACTTATAAATTATCATTCCTAAATTCATATTAAACTACTTTTAGCTACTGTTAATTGGGAAATTTAGGGTGTACCATAGTTTTAGAAAATTTTATTAATCTTTTTTAAGGAAATACTCTGTTTAGCATACTATTTACATAAAAATGGACTTTGTAAAAATCCAACAACTTAATTTTAAAAATTCGACTACTCAACATCAAACTACAGCATCATAGGAGTATAACCTCAAAATTTCAAGTTGAAACCACATGGATTGGTCTTTCAAAAACTCAATCGAAAATTGTTATGCGGGACGTTTTTCTCAAGGACCCCATATCTACACTAAAAATTTTGAAAATCTGATTAGATATTTGAATTCCTCATACGAAAATAGTTGGGCAACCAAATTTCATAATTTTTTGTTATCGTTTGTTATTTTTCTTTAATTTTTGACAAAATCGAAAGGGTTTAATGACTTACTGGAAACCTAAGCTTTGGCCACTGTAAGGAGGGAAGGGTATGTTGGCCCAAACCATCGCCGGCCATGCCGTCAAGCCACCACTTGGTTTCACTCTCAACTAGTCATTTTCTTTAGGATCACGTAAAACCCTAAATTTGCGACTAAATTTCTTAAATTTTCGACTAAATTTCTTAAATTTTGTTCTTCACTTTCTCTCTCTAGATTTTACACTCCTAGATGTTTTTCTAGCTTTGTAATTGCTTAAACTTGCCCTAGATATCAAGATGTAATTTTAGATCTCCAATTAAGTTGCTTTTGTATTTTTTCTAACCTTAATACAAGTGTAAATTAATATGTTTAGGAATCAAGAGGCCAAAATCCTATCCTATGCATTTCTTTCTCTCAATCTATGTAGGAAACATGTTTTCTAGCTATCAAAGAAAATTTTTTTTTATCATTTTTCCCAATTTTATTAATTTATTTAGTGAATTATACTTTATTTCAATTATTTATAATAATTACGGGTACTTATATTTATATAATAATTATACCCAATATATATAAATGTGTTTTATATATTATTTTATGTACAATATAAATTATATTACTTTTATAATTTATTTCTAAGTCTTTGTTATTTTTCAAGACTTATTTCATGAGTTACCAATAATACTAATATAATAAATTTATACGATTTTCGCTATATTTTATTATATTTTTAAATTCCGAGCCTATGGTAATTCCTTGACTAATCTCATGAAGCCCCTCATAAGCTTTTAACTTAAGCGGGTTACTTTCTCTAATGCCTTAAATTGGCTATCAAATCTAGTCGCACCAATACGAATCTTACAGTAATCTAATGAGATGTTCGAGTGATGAGCTATTGAGCTAAGTTGATGACTTGTTGGGACTCTGATGACATGTTCAAGGCTAATCTGCAACTTTAGCTAACCTATTTGTGCCGACCTACTCTGACCTAACCTAATTGAGCTAACTTAGTTGAGTCGACCTTTTTGTTCTGATTTGATTAATTCGACCTGTAAGTCTTTGATGGCTTTTCCCATAAAGAGCACTTCAAGAGGTCTTCATACAAGCTCTCTAAGAGGTCCTTATACCAAGAACTCTTTACAAGGTTTTCATATGAGTTGATTAACATATCTTCACCTAGAAAGCTCCTTAATAGGACTTCATAAGAGCTCTTGAATAAGTCTTCATCATACAAACATAGTCATAAATAGGTCTTTAACATATGAATAGCTCATAAGTAGGTCTATGACACACAAAGAGCACATGAGATCTCTACCATAGCCTAAAAATTGGAAACGAGTTAGCCTAGTACCCCATAGCTTATCATCCTTTTGCCCTTAGAGAAGTTTCGACTTGAAATATAGCAATGGGTTACTTTAAACTCTACCTAGATTAACAATTAACTTGCAAAAATAAAACATAAGTACATTAAATATAAAGCTCATCAACGTGATCATCAATCAATGCTCTTTCCACTCATCGTGACTTCAATCAATTAGACTTTTCATTGTGGGTCATTCAATTCATCACATATTCAATCAACCATACCCTGGTATTTCTAACAATTATCAAGCAAAGGAAATAACATGATCTCGAGGTCATATAAAATATTATAAGCTCGCAGATCTTGTGTAAGGAAGACCTCGAATTGCTCTTCAACCTTTAGTGCTTCTTACACATCATGCTCTACCAACTCGAATCCCATGACCTCTTTGTTTATAGTAACTAGCACCCCTTCTACTTCCTCACAAATCAGCTTCTCTCCATTCCATGTACACACCTCGAACTCTTCCAACTCAAGAGTATCAAGAGTAAGCATAATACATCCTCAATACATATACTCATCAACATGATATAATAGCTCATGATACTACTATAGCATATATCAAGACCGAATAAACTCATCATAGGATTAAGATAAAAAGCCCAATATGTGGAAGGCAAATATAACAGTGCATGTAATCATCATCTGTAGCATCTAAAGTAGGTAATGGAATCACACGTGGAATTTGGGAGTCTAGTTGCAACTCAATTTGGTCTTCTTTAGGTGTAATAGAGGGTAGGATAACTTCTTGGTTCTCATTGTTTCTATTGTTCATCTCTTCATCAACCTTTATCCCTTCAACTTCCACTTCATTATCCTTTGATCCTCCTTCTTCAACAATCTCTGCTTTAGTGTTCCTTCTACCTTATATCATCCCTCAGCATTTGGAATTATGTCTTCAACTAATCTAGCATACAAGATAGAATTGAACTCTTTGCCTTTAAAGCTAGTTAGATAGCCTTAGTCAAAGTTTCAACTCTATAGGAGTCAATGCCTCTAGCAATCTTAGGATTCAAACCTCCTACATATCGGGATGTTGAAGTTGATTGAGACTCATACAATCCACATCACCTCAAAAGTGTTTGGTATTCCATGACATACTCTTCAGCACTCATATGATTTTTCCGTCTCATATGATTTTTCCGTAAGGTTGACAATCTTTCATACAACTCATCTTGATAGTGTCAAGGTACAAATTTCCTTCACATTAGACACTTTAACTTACACAATGTAAATATCTCAAAGTTCTCTCTCTTAAGTCTTTGATTTATCATATCCTTCCACCAAGTCTTTGTGAAGCCCTTCAACAAGTTCTTAACCACACGTGCCTTTTTACACTCTAAATAAGAGTAATCTTCAAAAACTTGATGAACTCGAAATTCCTTGTCCAAATATTCATTTAGGAGCCCATATCCATCAAACTCAAGTAACTCGGCTTTAATCTCAAAAATTGTTACATCCTCATAGTCATAACCATATTTAGTGCAGTATGCCACGTTAGGCAATTCGAAATTTCAAAACCAAGAGAATTGTAAAGCAAATGTAGTTTTCAATTCCCATGAGCTAAATCGACCTTCACTTTACCACTTGGGGATTGCACACTTTAGTGTCAAGCTCAATAACGACCACTTGAGCACTACATCTTCGACCAAACACCTTACACGCACACAAGAAATGAATAGGATCAGCTTGGCTACAATTTCAGAAAAGGATAGCAATGGACAAGATGAATTCCACAGCTTGGTAATGCTTCACACGCTACTATTCTCGAATTGAGCAGCTTCAGTCTCTCTGTGTACCAATCTAGGACAGATCAGCTACAATTAAACAGAACAGCAGTGCAATGTTACAATACTTTAGTTCGGCACACTAAGCAAAACACAACCTCAGCAAAATTGGTCCAACCCAACAACAGTTCGGCAGCCTTTGGGGCACAGTGGTTCAGTCACACAATTTAGTGGCTTTATACTCACGACAGGTCACAACAATGTGCAGCAGTTCGGCAATGTTTTATCCCACTATAGCTTGGCAAATTTAGGCAAGGATGCACGAATCCAAGAATTATCAATCAGCACATATCGACCACTTCAGCGCTATCAACAACAGTTCGGTATCCACACACAGACTCGAAGGCAAGCTCGACAACTAAAAGTTCTCCAACTGCACACTTTCAGAGCTCGATACTTGGTTAAAGTCAGCAGTTCACGTCCTATACACTTGCAGTAGCTTAGTTGACACAATCTCAGCTCGGCAACTCTGTCCACTTACAGTAGCTCGGATGTGTGCTCCAACAAACTCCTTTCTACAATTCGTACTACACAATACGCTTCGGCAACACACACACTCATAAGCTTAACATTTATTTAGCCTATAATTCACTCACACAAACTATCTCGGTAATTTCAAGGAAGAGTAGCACATGATCAGTATCTCGACAGTGTTTGAATCACAGTAACTCGGTGATTTCTTGAAACGGACAGCTTGGCACTTGCTCAATCGAACACTACTTGGCTCACACGCTTCGAACACAACTCTGACACAACACTACGGCACAATAGCGCGAGTCACAGCAGCACACCATACTCACAACTCACAGAACACGGCACAACTTAGCTCGCAATTGTATAGTTCAATAATTGAACAACTCCACCACACACTTCTGCTGATTCTTAAGAAGTTCACTTGCACACGTGTAACGCCAAATCAACCAAGACCACGAACTACTACACTTTTACACATCTGCTGCACAACCAACACACCACCACTCTCGTCCATTGCAATTCTACAAGTAATCCATCACCATGGTTCCGAACACACGGCACACACACAATTTCACAGCTCGGTGATTGAGCAAGCACAGCTCGGCACAGCCACACACTACAATATTGCCCTTCCAAAATTCTTAATTTTCCAACACGAGGTAGCTCGGCCCTGCACTTTGAGGAGTTTGGCTCAGCACACAGCGTTCACCGAGTGCTCGTATTTAACAAAATGAATAGAGAGAGTTCGGATACGCTCTATGGCAGCTTAGTGACTCACTTACTTCAGCTTGTTACACAAAACTACACCTCACGGCCACTGTTGAAATATACAATATGGCGGCAAGAAAACCATCACTCGCAACAACCTCTACAACAGCCACCAAGTTTGGTCTCTTCTGTACATAACGACACAACCCCCCGCAGCACTCTCGGCAGCCAGCGCAACCAACTCAACTCTGGCGACTACTACCCCCGCCAAACTTACAGACCCAATCGCGCACTTTAACAAACACCATTTCAGTAACAAACCCACACGACTCCAACACCAACCACCACCGTAGTAACACTGTGCTGTACCAACCCATGACCAAAGCTACTCAATATCACAGACCCACTTCGACTAATGCTTCTCTGCTCGCAACTGAGGTTGTGGTTACCACATGAAACCCCCCAAAGATCAATACTGTACGCCCTAAATAATGCCAATCGAATGTCTCGAACAAGCCCTAAGAAACCTACGACTGTCTGGACTCAAAAACTCGTTTTTACAATTTCTTCTTCTTTTTCTTTTTTTCCTTCGTCGACTATGTTCCCAAATCAAACCCTACGGCAACCGCTGTTACACTCCAGTGGCTATATTTAAGAACATTAAATCCCCACTTTCTAAAACTACGAAATTCTTCCTTCTCTTTTTCTTTTTTTACTGATTTAATGAAATATCAAGCTAACATTTTACGGAAGAAGCAGTGAAGTAAATTCTTTAACTAATCCGCGTTACAGGATATTGCAGATGACCCTCTGCGTCATATAGCCCAAAGACATGACGTAAAAATTATAGGATCGATTTCCCGTAAATAAAGTAATCAAATCTCAAACAAGTGGAATCATCCCGTCATCGAACCTTCGTTCCTGTACGGTCAAAGCAGCAACTTGCTAATACTCAAGAAATCCTCGTCAATTCAAAACCTTGAATCTTGATACCAAGATAATATAAAACAATGAGGGTCTCGAAAAAGAGTATGAACGAGTCCTCCGGAGAAAGAATGAGCATGAGTTTGAATGAAAAAACACAAAAAGAAAAGATTATGGCTTCTGAGCTACTTACGGATTTTACCCGCTGCTCAAATACTCACAAACCAACATTTCCTTCAATATGATGTATCGGTCCAAATTGATGGTTTGCTCATTGGCATAACCTTGGTCGTGAGTCTTTATGAGTTAGGCAAAAAGACCTTCACAAGGAGGAACTCAAAAGGGTAATTGCATTAATCTATCATGAGTTTTTACAAAATTTATACATAGGAGTTATTTATACATGATAGCAAAATTATTAATAAAATGACTTAATAAAAACCATGGTACTAATGAATTGCTAAGAAAGGGATACGTGATTAACTTTGCATTCAACAAAGTCAGTAGTGAAGTGTCATATTAGATTAAAAGAAGTAAACTTATTATACCACAAGTCAATATATTGAGTAGTAAATACATTAAGTTGCTTATGTAGTAATAAATGGGTGAGAATCAAGTCGAATTCATAGAAAATAGTTACTAACTTTTGTTAGTATTAATCTCATCTAAATCTAAGTAAATAAGATCAAAGATTTATTAAATAATTAAATTCTAAAAACTAGTCTAATAAAACAATTTGGGATATTTAACATCTTCAAAGGATTCAATTTGGGATATTCAACATCTTCAAAGAATTCAATTGTAAAATAAATAGATAGAAATCTTGTTAATATCAATGTAGAGCCTTTGACAGGTTTAGTTTTAAAACAATTAAGTTCTAAGTAAAATTTCTTTTCACAAAGTAAATAAATATTTAAGATTAATCAATTTATTCTTTATATCGCTAAATGAGAAATAAATTAAATTAATCATCTCTAATTCCTAAATTTTAATTGAATTAATTAAAGAGCATATAGCTATATCTTTCTTTAATCCAAATTATGCAGTTCACAATAATCAATCTAAAAATATCTTGCGACTCAATCCTAATAAACACATATTCTAATAAAATGAAAATATATGTTTTAATGATTAGGAAATCAAAAACTTCAACAAAGAAGATTCATTAGCCGATAATCTATATATCTAATTAAAAATATTAATTCAACACATAAGAGAAATAATACAACAAACAATATGCAAATCAAGAATATATTAAAAAGAGTGAAAATAACTAGTTTACGAGCTCTAATATATAATTCAAGATCAAATATCACTTCCTATTATTCCTAATGTTGAATTCAAAAAAGAGAATAATCTACTATAAAAGTTGTTCTTCTCTAACCTTAATGAATGAAAAAGAATAATAATGTGTGTCTTGATGATGTCTAATTGTATTTTCAAGGCCTTTTATACAAGAGTAAGGTAACTTATAAGCTTCATATCTTTTTAAAAATAAGAAAAATTGTAAGGAATAGCATGTTCATACCCTAAGATCACGGCTATAATCCTACAATGATCTTTTGATGCTAAAAAATCGTAAATAAATGAAATAAGAAAAGCACACCCGTAATCCTATTCATGCTTCTCTTTGACCATCAATTCTTTCATGTTTCCTTACTTTTTTTCTCATAATTTCAATTCATGGTCAAAACTCAGTAAAGGCATCTCTAAAACTTTGTTTAAAACTCATAAAAATCATCTTTAAATCTCTTAAAACTTTGTTCAAGATCTTCATTTTCTTCAAGTGAAGCCTAAAATCAAAATATAAACTAATTAAACATCAAATTCAATACAAATACTCATAAAATCTTATAAAAGCATTATATAATCAACTATAAAATATATTTAATTATACACCCATCAAATTTTTTAGGGTAGGATTGAAATTATGCACATAAATATACGACAAACATGATATTGAGCTTAAATACGATTAAGTACAAAAGACCATCTATCATTCCCTTATACATCTTTTCATATATTGACTTATCATTTTCATTTTTATCAAGTTCTAATGTAGTGCTTGTTGGGGTAAATCTAGTCTTGCAATTATCTATTTTAAATCTTTTGTTAAGAGCTCTCTAGTATATTTAGTTTGGTTAATAAAGGTTCCATTCTAGGTTTGTTCGACTTGAAAACTTAAGAAATAAATACTTGAGTTCCCCCATTATGCTTATTTCAAACTCATTTTTGGTACATTTAACAAACTCATTAACAAGGCTCATATTAGTAAGATCAAACACAATGTCATTTACATAGATTTGAACAATCAACATACGTGATTTGTGTTACTTAGTAAATAATGTTGTATCTAGTTTCTCTCTAAAAAAGCCATTGTTTGCCAAGAAGCTACTTAATTTTTCATACTAAGCTTTAGGAGCTTATTTAAGTTTATATAGAGCCTTGTAAGCTTACAAACATGATCGAGGGATTCACTATCCTCAAAACCGAACGAATGCCCTACATATACTTTTTCTTTGATGAAACCATTTAGGAAAGCACTTTTGACATCTATTTGAAAAAGTTTGAAATCTTTGAAAATCCAAAATATCATAATAGCTTCTAGCCTAGCAGTCGAGGCAAAAGTCTTATAAAAAGCAATTCCTTCTTGATTTTAAGCATGCTTTATTCCTAGTTACTATGTTGGTTTCATCTAACTTATTTCCAAATATTTATTGGGTCCCAATAACCGGTTTATCATTAGGCCTAGAAGCTAAGATTTATACCTCATTTCAAGTGAATTGATTTAGCTCTTCTTGCATTACTTTAATCCAAAATTCATCTTTTAAAGCCTCATCAATATTTTTAGATTCTAGTTGAGATAGGAATACTCCATTACATAATTTCTATAGGGAAGCTATAGCTTGTACCCTATTAGATGGTTTACCCATGATTAAGTCCTTAGGGTGTTCTTTTACAAATCTCCATTTTGTAGGCAAGTCTATATTAGATTGATTAATTATATCATTTTGCCCAAAAATTTCCTTATCCTTTTATTTAGATTGATCATTGTCAAGACTAAGACTATCCAATTAAGCACAAAAATCATCAATATCATTAATATGTTCTCTACATGCCAATGCATCATTAGATACAACATGAATAGATTCGTCAACTACTAATATTCTCTTATTGAAAACTATATAAACTTTGCTCATTAAAGAATAACTAAGAAATATAGCTTCATTGAATTTAGAACCAAACCTATTGAGTTGATCCTTACCATTATCGAGCACAAAACAATTAGTACCAAAGGGATAAAAGTAAGAAATATTAGGTCTTTTACCTCTCTAAAGCTCATAGGGAGTTTTCTTTAAGATAGACCTTACAAAAACATAGTTTGATATATAGTATGCAGTATTCATTACCTCATCCCCAAAAGCACTTAGGTAAATTGTTTTCACAAAACATTATCTTAGCCCTTTTAATAAGAGTTTCATCAACTCCATTTTGTTGTAAAGTTGTAGGTATGGAAAAGGTACGTTCTATGTCATTTTTATCACAAAACTCATTCATTTCATGATTTGCAAACTAGTTCCATTGATCACTTCTTGTAAAGACAATTAAAAAACCTTTTTCATTTTGGACCTTATTTCAATATTTCAAGAACACATGATATAATTCATCCTTACTTGTAAGGAAGAAGGTCTAAGTATACTTAGTAAAATGATTGACAATAATCAAAATGTATCTTTTCTTTCCTAAACTTAGAGTTTGAGTTATACCAAACAAATCCATATACAATAGTTAGAACGGTCTGGAAGTTGAAATGTCATGCTTCGGTTTAAAAGATGATTTTGTTTGCTTGCCATGTTAACATGCTTAGCAAACCTTATCTTTATTAAGAATAATTTTCGGTAAGCCATTGACAAGGTCCCTTTTAACAAGCTTTGAAATTACATTCATGTTAGCATGTCCCAACTTTCTATATCATAACCAACTATTATTATTTTGAGCAGATAAACAAGTTTCAATTGGACTAAAAAATACATCAAATTGATTTAGTCATTGTTTGCCCATCTATACCCTTTAAAACGAGTTTGGTTATTCTCAATGCTTTCAATAGAACAATTTCGAGCCAAAAATGTTACTTTGTATCCAACATCACACATTTGGCTATTACTAAGCAAATTGTGTTTTAAACTATCTACAATCAATATAATGTTAATAACAAGGTCCTTATTGATTAAAATGTTACCTTTACTATTTACACAAGCTTTTTTATTATCTCCAAAGGTAACATTCCCTCTATCTTTCAAGTTTAAGATAGTAAACTTAGTGCATCAAAGGTCATGTACCTTGAGAAACCATGATATGAGATTCATTTGTTGCTCCATCTTGAATGATCTTACAAAACAAGAAACTACTTCATTAATACCCACTTAAATTAGATCCTTTGGGATTAGCTACCATAATGTAAACTTGTCCCTTAGGGACCTAAACCATCTTGCCTTTATGATTAAAAGTAAGATCATGTCATATTGCATATGTATGTACAATCTGACCATATCAACTACAATAGTTACAAGTCCTATTTAAAGCTTTTACAAAGTAACTCTTATAAGATTTGTAAATATTTTTTTTACTATAGCCAATTTTAGTTTTGTTTAGTTATTGCCTTTATGAGTTAAGAAGTTTATCCAAATTCTTTTTCCCTGAATTTAGAATCATATAAGGTAGATTTTAAAATTGTATTCTCAATTTCTAGTTTTCCTAACTAATCAATCATGCAATCATCATCATGTATATCCTTTAGGCTTTCAATTTCCTTCAAGAGATTCATTATTTTATTTTTCATTGTTATTTTCTTTAGCTAGCTCATCATTTCTCACAAAATTTATTATTCTTCTTTTCTAAATCATTATTTTTACTTCTCAATTTCTAATCTTAAGTATTCATTATCTTCCTCTAGTCCTTCATTTGCATCATTAACCCTACTTTGTTCATTCGTTTGTATCAACGTTTTATTCTTCTTTTGAACTTTGATGAACTCTTTTAATAGTTCGTCATACTTATCTTTATGCTCATCAAAAGAAGAATCATGAGAAGTAAAGTATACATCATCATCATCAATAGCCAATTAGCATGTTTAATTACCAGAGTTGCTTGAATTATCGTCACTCCAATTGGCGACCATGGTTTTTATTCTTAGACTCCATATCAACTTTCTTGAGCAATAAACAATACTGTTGGATGTGGTTGAATTTTTGGAAATTGTGTTACTTTGGAATATCCTTCTTCTCCTTCTTTAATTTTGATGTATTACCCATTACTATCCTTACCTATCTTTAACTTCTTATTGAATTTTATAAATTTCTTAAATTTTCTTACCATCATTGCCATCTCATCATTATCCTCACTTGTGCTCTCTTTAGTTTCTTTAAGAGCAATTCTTTTCTTCTTAGAATCTTCTTCTTATCTCTTAACCATTTCGTATGTCTTTAGAATTCTAAGAAGTTGCTCTCTCAGCATTTCTTCAAGATCATAAACTTCCTCTATGTGGTTCTCTTGGCTTCTCAATCATTTGATAAAGACCATAGGATTTTAGAATTGATTTTAGGGTTAGTAAATGATTTTCTAAGAACATTAAAAGGATTGATGATATTAATGAACCTATTATGAATTTCATCAATAGTTTCATTTAAATCCATTTTGAAAATTTCAAATTGTCTAGATAACAATCTTATCTTAGTATCTCTTACTTTACTAGTTTCTTCGTATGTACTTTCAATTCATCCCAAATTTCCTTTGCCTTTTTACATGTATACATTTTATTAAAATCATTTTCATTTATAGCACAATGAAAAATTTCCATAGCTGCATTCATTCATATCAAGCAATTTCCAATCAGCATCTAGGTAACTCTTTTCTTCTTTACCTACTATCTTAACTAGTCCTTTATCAACCACTTACCATAGTAATCTATTTTGTACTTTAAAGAATATTATCATCCTATATTTCCAATATAGAAAATTATTATATATTAGAAAGGGAGGCCTATTGATTGCTCATCCTTTTAAGAAGCCTATTACATTAAATGCCATAATCTTCACTCTAATGTGTAGTTAACAAAATGATTAGAGAAGGAGCCCCGGAACTAGATGGGATCGGAAATTTGATGTATGGGTTCGAGAAGGAGCCCTTGAACTTTTGTATGGCTTAGTCGAGACAACAAAGAGATTGGCTTACTAGATTTAGTTAGCACGAGTCTCCCGATGCCGTACCGAGTGGTCCTTTGTTCTTGCATCCTCGGTCTTGTGGTATCTTAGCACCTCGGCTGACGACGGAGTTGATGCCGAGTGTTTATTTTCCTTCCTCTCATCCTTTTGGCTATAGCTCAACCTTGGCAAGCATTGATAGGACTTGGGTTGGATATTGTCGGAGGTTGATTCCCATCATTACCACGGGTTTGAAAGGAAGTTGTCCTTGATGTTAAGTGTTGAGCTCAGGCTAGGATGCCAAATAAGCTCCTTCTCCCTTTTCGTTTTACCATGGGTGCTGAATGCCTCTGGATTTCCTCAATGCTCATTAGGGTTAAGAGATAACTCTTCTCATCCTTTCGAACAGTGTAAGTGTTGAGGAATCCATCACCGATCACTTTCCGATCAAACTCCCATGGTTCACCAAGAAGTAAATTCACGGCATTCATAAGGACCACATTGAACTCAATCTCATCTTCGTACTATCCCACCTTAAATGAAATCCGAGCGCGCTTATGTATATGGACCATACCTTTGTCATTAAACCACTTTAATCCATAGAGTCGGAGATGCAGGTAGGTTAGCAAATTCATCTTTTGCACTATCTCGGCAGAGATGATGTTGGTGCAGCTACCTCCATCGATAACTAGGGAATAAGTCTTCTCATGCACCAGGCATCGCATATGAAACAAATTTTTTAGGTCAACTCGTATCGCCATAACCAAGAGTTTATTAAGGTCCTCGAGATAGACATCTTCTTCTATCAACCGGCCCTCCGAACTCTTATCATTTTGACTTTCGATTTGAGGTTGGGGCCCTTCTCCCTTCATGACCATGACCCTTTTATTCGGTCATTAGGACACAATATGTCTGTAGCTTAAGCATTTGAAGCACTTCACTTCTCAGGCCTTGTTGCTCAGTGCGTTCTCTTTCTTGGCAATCTTTTTCTCGGCATGGGTTGGTCGACTAGGCTCTGTTTTCTCTATCTTTTTTTCTTACCTTCTCTCAACATACCTCTCAAGCTCACGGTTGCCTCGTTGAGGGCATCTACTCAGCCCCTAATGCCTTCTACTCCTCTGCCTCTTCACTCTTAATGCCAAATTAATTAACTCATCTAGAGAGTTGAACAGTTGGAATTCAATTATGTCAGCAATGTCATCTCAGAGTCTACTCAAGAATCTGACAATAGTGTGGTCCTGTGACTCAGCAATCTCACATCTCGTTATTAAGGTCTCAAACTCTTGCAAATACTCTTTAATATTATTTCGACCTCATCTCAGGTACTAGAAAGCATAGAGCATCTCCTACTTAAAATAAGTTGGCACAAAGCATTGGTTCATCAATCTTTTCATGAGCCTCCAAGTTCTGATTAGCTCTTTTCCTTTAGCATCTTGCTTGGTAACCAGCTTATCCCACCAAAGACTCACGTATTCAATAAAGGATAGTGAAGCCAACTTAACCTTTGTTCGATCATCACACCTGTAGCACTCAAACAATTTCTCAACTCAAAGAACCCAATTAAGGAACTCTTTAGGTTAGTTACTTCCACAGAAGGTCGGTAACTTAAGCTTTATATTGTCAAGTCCTTGGCCAGGTGCTTGGGGTTCATCCTTTACATTCTGAGCAAGTTGATTCTCCTCGATTCAACCACTTCTATTAAAGCTCTGCTCGGCCATGTTCCTTCTTAGCCTTGGCTCTCTTCTCTAGGTTTCTTGATTTGTTTTAAAGTCAAAACTCCTATAATTTCTTCCTCTTGACACTGGATGGTTTTCTCTTCTTCTCGGCTCGGCAGCTCTTCTCCACTATTGTTCATCATGATCAAGTTCATTAGAACCATTTACACTTATGGGTGTTCTCTACCTTCTTTCCTCTTGGCTATCCCGTTTACGGCCCCTGACTAATCCAATGAGTTCTTAGATAGAGTCAATGAGATTCTAAATCTGATATTCTAAGTTGTCAACACGTCACCTCAAGCTTCTATAAGGACTGTCTCCTGTATTGTTGACACTATCATTTGACATTCTTATTTGTACAATAATTTACCATAAAATTGATGAAACAACAAAATAAAATTACAGTAACTTAGAAACAACCACTACTTAGCTTTTGTAGCTACTTACAACTATTACGAATAGTACGCTACACTACAGAACAATAATTAACAGAAATGTTAGAACCACAAATCTACTTTGAAGTACACTAGCACCCGTGTTTCCCTAAAACTCTGATGCCAATATGATAAGGAATCAAATCTCTAATACCAAGATGTTAAGGAATGAAAGGATTGATCTAGAAAGAAATGGCAACGGATCTCGAACGAATAGGAATGGGTATTCAAAAGAAAATGGGTACGAGGAATAGGAAGGTTTTTTATTGTGAATGTAATTAGATATAACTCACCAAGACACAAACACAATCGTGGGTTTGAGCTCGAAATAAAGTTCCATATGACTCATGAATACTAAATGTCACTCGGGGTTTCAAATGAAGGTTAGATGCAACTCACCAACTGGTTCAAATGAAGGGGTTTACCATAATCTGAGAACAAGATTGACAAGAATGCGGGTACAATTAAAGAGTCTAATCAATACTTGATAATTTAGTAAATGCTAACTCAAGTATGGCCTTGCTTGAAAGAGAAATGTTTCACTCTCTATATATATCTCTGTATATCTATCTATCTATCTCCCTATGTATTTATACAAATGTTGCTATTTATAGTAAGTCCTAAACCCTAGTGATAAAACTATAAATAAATTACAAAGCCTTAAACCCTAAAGAATCGGGCTTACAAATAAAATAAGGGAAAACATATACAATAATACAAAACAGTGCGTTTAATAGAAGTCGGTATGCAGTCACTCAACATGTCTTGGGAGTAATAGTATTTAAATTAGATGAGGTCGACAATTTGATGTACGGGTTGGACAAGGAGTCCTTAAACTCTCATGTAGCTTGGCTAAGACACCAGATAGATTGACCCACAATTGACCCACAATTGCCGAGTTCTAGATTCAGTCAACACGAGTCTCCTGGTACCCTGTCGAGTGATCCTTTGCTCTTGCATCCTTAGCCTTGTGGTATCTTAGCACCTCGGTTGACGATGGAGTTGATGCCAAGTGTTTATTTTCCTTCCTCTTGTCCTTCTGGCTGCAACTTAGCTTCAGCAAGCATTGATAGGACTTGGCTTAGATATTGTCGGAGGCTGATTCCCGTCACTAAGCATATTCTTTAAAGTTTTCGTTGGCCTTCTTTCGTAGATTATTCAAATCCCATATGGATAGGGCCACTTTGATATTGAACTTATACTAGTTGTAGAAAGCCTATGCTAACTTATGCCAAGTATCAATCTCATTCAGATCCAACTGCGCGTACCAAGTTAAGGTGGGCCCAGTTAAGCTGTCTTGAAAAGTCTGGACAATCACCTTGTCATCCTTCATGTATTTCCCCATTTTCTTGATGTACAACCTAATGTAGAGCTTCGGGCAACCAATCCCATCATATTTCTCGAATTCGAGCACTTTAAATCTTTTCGAGAAGTCATCGTCTTCATATGTTGGCAAGTTGATCATTCCCATTTGTTTAAACCTATTAACCATTTGCAAGGTTTTCATTTTCTTGGTTAACTTTTGCATGAACTTTCTTTCCATCTCCCAGTGTTTCTCCTCAATTTCTTTTCTCCATACCTCAACATTAGAGATTGATTCTTCATCTTCTAATTCAGAGGGAGGGTTCGTTTTTTGCATTCTAATTTAGGTTAACTTGAGATCCTTGTATATCATTAAGAATCCCAATAGCCTGAGTAAGAGCTTAAATCTGTTCAACCATCTTATTTATGTTTTCTTCTAGAGTTGCTACTCTCAGGTCGAGCTCGGTTTGACTGACATTTCTAATACCCTAAGTTGGCATCCTAGCTTTAGAATGAGTGAATATTGGGCTTCTAATTGAGTCTATTCGTTTGGATACTATCTTTAAAATCTTACGTGAAAACCTAAGTTTTATACTTTTTGGTGAATTAAGGATTTTTTTTTCTTCTTTTTTTTTTGTTTTTGTGACTTTTTTGTTTTGTCGTTTGCCTCTTTTTTTAAAAAAAAAAAATTCAACTAAAACAAATAAATGAATAAATAAGAGACTTCACAATTAATGAAAATTTTATTTATTAAAGCTGCAAATTTATTAATCATAAGATCCAACTTACGCAACGGACTAAAAGAAAAAGGAAGAAAATCTTGTAACTAAATTTCCTAAAAACTTAAATCCTATATGTACAAGAGTTGACGGATCTGGCTAGGATGAGCTTTATCAACGTCCTTCATAAGTCTTTAGACCGTAACATCCTTTTCTTGAATCTTGCTCCTCAAGAATTGATTTTCCTCCAACAATCTCTCATTTTCTAGCTTTAACTCTTCAACAATTCTCTTACTTTCTCAGAACTGCTCTTCAACTCAAGCCCATATGGTATCTTGTTAAGCCTGCTTAGCATGTGAAGGATGTGCTGATTTTAGCTCGTGTTTGAATACATCCGTATCTTTCTAGTCTTCTCTAACTGGTTGTAAATGAACTGCTTAGTGGCTAGGTATTCTCCAATTTTACCCCTCAAAGTTCCCACATTAACTATCTTTTTTACTTCTCTCCATTCCCACAACTTTACGAGTCCTATTAGTTGTTGAATCAGAGTAGCCATGGGGAGACAATGATCTTGATAATTTATCATGATGACATTTAAGGAGTCTCTATAGGCTATCTCTTAAAGTGGACCCAACTGCCTGGTAACACAAGCTGGAAAACATCCTATACAACCAGTTTTACCAATAAGGGGGACTCTTGCATAGTCGGTGCACCCCAAGATGGCTTGAGTATAGTAGCTTCATCTAATTGTCTATATAAAGTCTCTTAGCTGCATTTTGTTAATAACTGATACCTATCCATTAAATTAAGCTTCATCTAGTACCTTAAGGTGGTGGGCAAAGTTGTCAATCAGATTTATATTTTCAATCAAGGACTCTTTGAGAAGATTCCCTCCATACCCCTGTGTTTGATTAAGAAACCACACGGCAATGATTGTAGGATTAGTTGTAAAATAACCATGACCCTACTTCTTCAGGTAAGAGAGGGTCTTGAACTATTATGCCAATAATGCTGGTCTATAGGATTTACAATTAGGAATTGAGTTACTAGCTCGGTAACTTTATAATGGATTGACCATATCTGAAGGGAAATAACACTGCTACAATAGATGCATTGACCATCTTTTTGGCCCACGATTCATATCCTTTACAAAAGATTTTGCGATATCTCTTATAGGCATTTGGGCTTGAAAACTACTCCACTAATCTTAGGATGCTGAGACATTTCTGGCCCTCTAAAGACAAGAATGGCACCAAGGTTGACTTCTTGACTCCTAACAATGTTATGAAAGCTTTCTCAAGCTAGACTTTAAGATCAAGGATAGCTATGCCTGCTTCAAAGGGCAAGGCACTGAGTAAGTATGAGTACTCTTCTATATTGCGTGTCAATATGTGTGGGCTAAAGTTGAAAGCTATAAATTCTAGATCCCAATAATGGATAAGGGCTTGAATTAGAGGCCAGTGGAGCTGAACTCGCATAAGGGATATGACTGGCCCGCTCTTCTTGTGAATGTGATTTTGCTTAACAGGAGGAAACTGGTTCTACCAATCACTAAGGATGGCTTCGGGGAAAGGAGTACTTATCTAATTGGACTTCATGGATGGGCTTTGGATTGAGACTACCCTGACTCTCCATATTTATAATGCATACAAATAATATAAACGAAATAAAAGGCAATGATTATTTACAACAAGGCTACTAAATTTAGAATAAAGCTTAATATGATGTTAATAATTTTGCAGATTTTTCAAAGATTTTCTTAGAAATTGCGTAGCCTTTCACTAACTAAAAAAATACATATAACATTAGAAAATAACATATTCACAAATAAACGAGCATAATCTAACGTATAAAAATGCAATATGTTACATACAGATGCAATGCAATAAGGTTTGTAATTAATAAATTATAGGAAGTATGACGAATCCGCTGTTAAGGAGCACCCTTAAATATAAGTAGGTTCGAAATAGGATTTTATTAAAAAAATGAAGTTTGTGAATACTTATATATAAGGGTTATTAGTTTTTCTTTAAAATTTCCCTTTTTTGAAGAATAAGATCGAGCTAACCGTAGATTAGTTGGCCTTTTCCTATAATTTAAGAATAACTACCCCTTTTTTGAAAAAGATAATGCAAAAGGATAGGATCTATGAGTCCTAAGCTCTATAGCTTCAAGACTTTCCAAAGAGAAACCTAGTGGGCTACATTAAAGTTTAAATGGAGTCGCCTATCACTGCCAGGCAGGAGTAAAGACCCCAACGACCTGAGGGTTACACAATGGTGGCCCATCATAAGTTCTTAAGGTAGCCTAAGTTTGACCACATTTAAACATATAAATAGTTACTTAAAAAATAAAACCCCTAACCCCATGAAGGCCCATTGGGCTAGGTTTTTTCTTAGGGCCTGTATTGCTAAAAAAAATAATTAGTACAACTATAATACAAAATAATAATAATAATAATAATAATAATACAAAAGCCCATCAATATTTTTTTAATTTTCACATGACTAGCCCATTAGGCTTCCCTAGTAGAGTCACCAATTCTGTTGAGCCATATTTCAATTTTCTTAATTTAACTGATATTAAGTCCAACCCGTTTAATATAAATGACTCGACATTAAATTAAGGAAAAGAAGAGAAAATTATTTAAAAAAAAAAATTAGAGTCACCAACCAATTTAACTTGTAAAAAAATAAAATTAGGGTTTTTGAGTTGGAAAACTTTAATTTGGTCACTAGTTTGCGAACATTCTAAAAAATTTAATTTTTAGAAAATTGAACTAGAAAACCAGGTTTGAGGACTAAGCTATGAAGATTGAGCCACCATGTGAAAAATTTTAAAAAATTGATAGAGTTTTATTTTTTTAATTTTTCTAAAAATATTAAAAATATACCTAAGTTTACAAAATGTAACTAAAAATGATTTATTATTATTATTATTTTATTATAAATTTCTAAAAAAAAGGGGAAAAAGTTTTTATTTTTTTTTTTTTTTAACGGCTGCCCCGAAAGTGCCAATGTATTTTTTTGAATAGCAAATTATGGTTACATTTCTTCTATGCCAAAAGATTTTGTTAACACTAGATTAATAGTTTTAAATTTGTATTTATAAATATCATCGTTTATTTTTATAATACTACTAGACTAAGATCAACAATTGGCAAATGGGGAAGAAGAATCGGGGGAAAAATAAAAAAGAAATATATGAAAGGAAGAGAGATGCATTATGAAGACTTAAGAGAGGCAACTGTATGTTTACTATTCTATCTTATGAACTTAGGTCTTTTTTTAAGTAAAATATTTATTAGCTAAATTGTAGTATTATTATTTATTTTTAATTTATAATTTAATAATTTTTATAAGATGCTTATAAGGTATCTTAAAACTTGTATCCTATATATTTTATATTTTAGTTTTCAATGTATTTAAACTACTCTTCGGGGAAAAGAAAAAAAAAATGAAAAAAAAAGGTATGTAACCTACTCAATAGGATTAGATTTAGAGAAATTGATACTTGAACATACCATATAACCTTAATATCTATCAAGATTCTACCGATTTAGTAGGTTGTTCTTAAAATTGCAATTTTACTTAGATTTAAAAAATATTGAATCTACAAAACTGTGTGGAGTTATATAAAAGTAATAAAATTGTAAACTTATAAAATCATACGATTAAATTCATAATCTAAAATAAAACCTATACTTAAAATATTTTATATTTATTTAAAATAAAAAAACCTCATAAAATTATAAATTAATAAAATCTCATAATTAACTTGAGATCTTAACCACTGTAAAGTAAGGGTATGCATGCATGTCCTACCGCTCCACCTATATTTAATAAAATCTTCGAGATCCTCAATTCCAACGGAAATCCAGAAGATCCTAATCCAGGTTTCGGCTAGATTTATTTACCTGGAAGCTTGAAACTGTAGCCAATTCTAATAAATATAGTTGGAAGTTGGTAATAATTGACGAGGGGGGAAAAAAATTGATAGTGAGCCCAATCTTTGACTCTTTCCCATATAAATTGTTGAGATGCAATCAATTCTATGAATTCTTGTGGATCTTTTAATGGATATGGTGGAATTCACATGTTACACTTTTGATAAAATGACAAAGTGTCATTTACGGAAATTTAGCCGGGTAAGCCAAACGGGGAAATATAGCAGCACTACGAATGTTTTATTGCTAAATATCGGTGTTTCAACCTATATATTGGGGTCACGTGAGATAAGAGAGGAATAGAGGACCGAAGTTTTGTTTTGGTTTTGGATGGCCAACTGAATATTCAGCTAGGCTTTAATACGGGAAGAGTCGGTGGAGATTTATATTGACATTAGGTAGGTGATGGCCTGTAAAATCAACAATCATTGCGGTCCAATCCTACCAGTAAGAGCAGTATGCTATTGATTTAGGTAATGGCACTAACTTAATATGTGGGCTTCCACGATAAAATGTTATGAAGACAAAATTCTCCAAGTCAATGAGCATATTAAAAGGTCATTCAGATAAGTAATTCTGCTATGAATTAATTAGGAAAATAATGTGTCTTTTTTTTCATGCTCTTCTTTTAAAAATAAATAAATAAGCAACATGACACGAGCTTTTACTCCTCTTTTTTTTTTTTTTTTAAATTTCTTAGTTACATAATTGGAGTTTTGCACATTTTCACTTATAAGTTTTTTGTTTTTCTATTTTATAAAGGTTAATTAAATCAACATATTATCAGAGTTATAATACAGATATATAAAGTAATATGAAAATTGAGGTTATATAATTGAAAAAATAAATAACAAGATATGCAAAATGAAATGAAGAAAAAAAAAAAACTTAGGGTGATGTAAATGAAAAAAGAAAACATCCAAACTAAAAGTACTCGGCTTAAAATTTTTTTCTAACCAATATTATACAGTATTTACTACATTAACTTTATAAATCATTATTAATACTCTCTCATTTTTGTTTTTTTTATAAAAACTCCATATTTGGGATATCCTGTGGAGTCTATCTTATCTATTTATCCCTTATAAAATATATTTTACGCAATTATCCCTTGTGAAAATATGTGAAGCACTGTCTTATTCGTGTCGGTTTGCTGGCTAGTTCACGGTCGAGTTTGCTATGATCTTAAATCGGATGATTCATGATTCATGAACAACAAAATGTTAAAAGAAAAAAAAAATAAAAAAAGAGAGAAATTATTATACTACTTGAGTTGAGTATGACAATGACTTGAACAGAATTTGACCCATAACAGCACATAACCCAAAGAATATTATACCGTTCGGTACGATCACCTTATAGTCAAAACTTCCATAGCGTAAACGACAGAAACCCGTCCCAAAATGAAATTAAGATCGACTGATCACCTTCTTTATTAGACAATAGATAAATATTTGAGAGAGCGGGGTCTCTCTTCCGTAATGTACCGACTAGAAAACAAAATATAAGCCATGCAAGAGCACGTGCAACCTTCTTACGAAATTATTAAGTGGGGCTGACCATTTGTATTAATGTCGTAATTCATAATATATTATTATATTTATTTCGTATAATAATGGAATATTTTTATCGTATTTTCTGTCTCATGTTTCGTATTTCGCATCATAATGTCGTGCCAATAATAGCCAATCTTACTATAACATTTTAAGTCACTCTAAAAAAGTAATTTACTAGTTGCATTAAAAATTGCATTTTTTTTTCAATTAGGCAGTAACAAGAATTTTCAAAATCATTCAACATTAGGTGATTTTGCCTGCAAAAAAAAAAAAAATCATTTCTTGCCAAATATTTGAGACAATTATTAGCAGAATCATTCTTATTAATCAAGAAAAATAACTTCGACACCAACCAAGTACCAGTGCATGATAAAGATTCTTTTTCTGTGCAATTACCGGGCTTTCATTAAAGAGAAGGTGAAATAAATAAATAAATAAATAAAGAAATCCTTGGCATTTTGTCATGAAAGTCAGCTTCAGTCCAGGTTGTGATACTAGACGAGTTTGGTAACAACCACTTTCTCCATCTGAATCTGAAGTTCCCAACTTCCTTAGTTCACTGTAAACTAGCAGCTAACATAACTCACGACTGAAGTCAAGAATCCTGATAGATAACTTCAGCTCGCACGGAGGCTCGGCGAAATTGCAGCAATCTTTTCATCATGTCCCATCCTCCATTCGCTGCTGCTGGCTTAATGGTCAATCTCTCGAGCACAGGTGAAGCTAACAGAAGAAAGCGTATGAAGTCCAGTTCAGGCCTAATTCCAGAGATTCCGCTGATTTTTGCAATGCGCAGTTGGTTAAACACACAGGTCCAATGCTCATCTTCCCAAAAGCTAGGCAGAATTCCTATAGGATTAGGCTCTTCTGGCCGAGCCTAAAAATAACATTGACATCATATATTCGTATTGCCATGGAAATTTATAAAAATGATTGGATTATCTCCTGAAAACATCTAGATGGGAGTAAGAGTAACTACCAGCATCTCAAGTTCTTGTAAATTTGGGGAGCTTCTCAACATGCAGAGAGCAGCGGCGTTCTCCTCCAAATCATTGAAGTTTATGCGAATGGAGAGGTAACCAAGATCTGAGCAGAGGGTTGGCAACCTTCCTGGCACAGTCCCGGCAGCCAAAAACTGAGGGAGGAATACCAAAAAATAAAAATCTTAGAATATGGCAAATAAACACCTAAAATCAAGAAAGAATTAGTTAGATAAAACCATTTAAGTAAAGTGGTATGACCCTGCAAACAGAAAATCAAAGATATATAGATTTTTTTTATTAATCCAAGATGTTTTTACCAATATGAAAGAACATATTTTGGAACTGGTGTCTGAAATGTCAATTGCTCATACTATCTTGGTAACTGACAATATGATGCATATTCACAATGTAAAGACAAAAACAGCAAATCATACCACGTACAAGATTTAACTCTTCATCCTTGTATTGGAGGGAGGCAGGAGTTATAAGCTTTGTTACCAGGACTCATTCACTTTTCCTTGCTATAACCATTTGGACTCTTTAAAAATGGGGGGAATTTGAAGGATCTGATGGTAAGGAAAATTAAAGGGAGCAGGTACCAGACAGAATGGATTCCATGAAAAAATAGAAGAAATGCATCAATAAGCAATATAAAAAAGTAGTTACCTTCAAAAAGTAACTCTGTATCTCAAGCCTCCGTATATGAGGTAGATGCATAAAGAACTTCAGGATATTGCTAGAACTTCGAGATGACCATTGGCTGATTTTATCATCAGCATATAGGCCAATGGATACTAGAGCCAATTGAAAGGTATTGTTGAAAGTAACATCATCAAAAGCACCTCCAATGTCAAAGAACAAAAGATTTGGTGCATCGATATTAATGTGCGGGAAGCCATCAAAGTTCATTAATGTCAATCTCTCAAGAAGAGGACATCTGGCAATAAGACTTTCAAACACACCTTGCGTCATTGTAACATGTTGAAGGTCAAGGCTTTTCAAACTTTTAAAGCCTTGGAAGGTTGATGGAGGTTTCACCAGACAATTAAACAGTTCCAAATGTGTCAAATTTTGGCAAGAAAATAGACAAGAAGGCAGCTTGTAACGTTGTCCCTTCCATATTTCAAGAATAAATTCCTTGATGGCACATCTTGACAAATGAAGAATCCACCGATCAATATCGGTGACACCAACAAGATCCCGGTGGGATAGCTTGAACTTGTATATTGGACTCATATGAAGCAAGAGGACATGATCAATAATATTAACAAGCTTATTTTTAATAAAAGCCTGATCTTGGGAAGCAACCGAAATACACTGATTATCGAACACAAGATTTGGGAGTGTCGCCCACTTATAACGCCATTTGTTTGACAAAACACTTGTCCTCACTGCCTCCCTTATTGACAAATGAGACAATATATGATCTATGACATGTCCTGGCAAGTTGCTGAACTTATCTAGTTCAGTTTCCACTTTGGAAGTTCCTTTCGGTGCTTCTCGTTGCTTCTGCAACATTCAAAGATTACATTTATAATTATATTTAAAAAAAATAAAAATAAAAACCTAAGCTAATTTAATGAACAGAGACTCACTATATTAGGAAGATTAGAAAGATTTACTCAAACAGATTTTGCTTTAGAATTGATAGAGACAAAATAAATTATGAGAACCCACATATGTCAGTATGAACTTTTAGTCCATTAACCCAATGAAGATGTACATGATCCTTGGAGATCCTTATCATTCCTGTCATTCCATATAATGTAAACTATAAGTAGAAAACAACCTTAAAAGCAAAAGGAGAAGTCTTCTCTTTTCCATCTCAGAAATACCAAACAAACGTTGTCCACATTCATGATTTCACTTCGGAAGGTCATAAGACACAAATGTGGACATCAGTTATGTCTTAACAATCTATTGATAAGGGCTAGTTGTATTTTCAACCTGAACTAAAGACACTGCTTACTCGAAAAAGAAAATTCAGAAATATAATCAGTGATCTTCTAAGCTCCAACGCTGTCGCGTTCTTAATAGAGATTTTTTAAGTGACCTAATAGATTGAAGTTGGGGGAGCCAAAAATCACACACAATTGAAGTTCGAGAAAGCTCCAAAAGAAAAAAAAAAGTCAAAGTTAGCCACATGGAAGACAAATAGATGTTAAAGAGTTAGATGCAAAGCACACGTGGGATTTTCTAAAAGCTTTCTTACTGTCTGCAACAAAATTGGAACTTGCTGAGAGTAAAATCCCACTTTTCAAGTCTGGGGGATAAGCACAAAGTGAAATCATTCCAATTATTAATAATTACCAATAGGAAGCTTTCAAAGAGAAGAAAGCTACATTATGCTTATCTCAACCGAAGGTAGTAACTTTGTTCTTAGAAACACCCATCCATAAACATGTCAACTATAATAACTAATGTTGTAGTCTCACAATCCTGCCTTTGAAATTGTGATTTGCAGCTAATGGGTACAACTATTAATCCCAATCTTACAGCTGTGTGAAGTTCCGTCCAAATGTGATAACTAGAAACCACACTATGATGAAGCATTTGCAAATTGAAACATTAAACAGCAAAAATATAGACCAAAAAGAGGGGAAAAATAAAAATCAAGCTTTAGACGTTCAATTGCAAAAGATTGAGACAATTGCACTGCAAAGTAAACGTCCACTATCATCTGCAAATAGGAACCCAAGATGTGATCACATAAAGGTGAGTACTTGCACCATATTAACAACTCCAATAACGCTTTTATTATAATAAAACACATAGGAATATGTAAAATGCATGTAAGATTCTAGAGGAAGAAGCTTACCATACTTCAATTTCGATATGTGCCGATCACAGAAAGGAAATTTCAATTGCAATGTGGATTTGTGAAAGAATTATAACTTCAACGGGTAGATTAAGGAAGACCCAAATGAAAAATTGGCATAAGGAGTGGCTTTTTCCAATATAAGGGTTTTAGGAACGAATGCCAGAGCAAGCGAACCACAAAAAATAAAAAATTAGGTATAGGGTTTTCCATTGCCGGGATTTGAACCCGGGTCGCCTGGGTGAAAGCCAGGTATCCTAAACCGGACTAGACGACAATGGATTTAGTACGCAATCGGTATTATTAATCTACCAATTGTTTTAACAAAGGTCATTTATTAGTGTCGGCATAAAATATTTTCTCTGAAAATTATATTTTTGAAAAAATGATCTTTTTTTATTTTTTTCAATTGTATTTATAAAAATATGGTGAAAAATATTTTGGACATTTAACTCACAAATATAATGTAACTGTTGTATTTAAATAAGCTAATATCGATATCTTACTATGAATATATTATTTCAAATACTTTTTTAAGGGTAAAAATGTAACTGGCAAAAAGAAAAAAAAGGTAAAAATGTAAATGTAGATGATTTTATAACATACATCATTATAAATTAGCCAACCGTGTGCCAAATTACTACTAAAATGTTGACTTTAATCTAAGCCACTTTTTATTGAGTTTACTAAATATTTCCCCGGCAATGAACCCATTGCACCAGTAGAAAGGATTCAAGTGCGATGAGCGTTGTAGAATGTTCGATCGAATTGTACCTGATAACCCGTAAATATTACGCTACAAGAAATGGATGAGTTTGAGATATAATTTAAATATTTTTTAATGTTTAGCGTATAGTAAAGAAGCGGAGTGTAAACTGGGATAAACCAAGGAGTAGCTAAAGCTTAAAACATGTTTATTAAACAAAGGTAGAAGCACAAGAAGCAGAAGTGTAGAAGTAATAGAAAAATAAAAAACTTTGAAAAGCTCGGTAGGATGAATACTGGATTTGAAGACTAGCTTTAAAAATGATATATTTAGGCAACATATCTGAATTATATCTAGGGAAAATAAAAAAATTTTTAACTAAAAAGGAATATAGATCTATTCTTAGTAAATCTAAATTATGGGAACACTAACACCTAAATTGATAGAATCAATGAATCAACAAATTAGTATTTGGAAATTGATGTTAGCAACCATGATATAAAATATACCATATCCGACTATTAGATCTTTGATCGGTTTAGATTAATTTCTTTAGCTTCCCTTCCAAGTTAACAAGCTAATAAAATCCTAATTAAATAACTAAGTTTTTCTATTTCTAAAAAAGACTATTTAGTTAAGTAATTGTTATATGTTCTACTTCCCTAAACCAATTACAATCCATAATTCCTTGCATCTTACTTATAATCCAATGTTACTTTGTGTCATAAAATTGATTGAATTGATTTTGTTCCTTCCAAATCTTAACCCAATCCAAAATGTATTCTACAAATAATGAAAAACATGCTTAAGTACGAAAAATAAAAAATTCTTAATGCTCAAATATTTAATATAGAAACATTATAGATCTACTAATCCTATTGACATACAATTTTGGGTTAGCTCAAGGCCCATCCTAAATGAAGGTTTACTAGCAATTAGGTGACTAGATACCTCACCTTGTCTAAGTGTTCCATTACTCTCGAGTACCTAGCTCATCAACAAGCACCTTAGAGGTCCATTCCCTAAACACCAAGCCTTCGAGGACCTAACCACTTACTTAGGCATACATAGGTTACTAAGCCCTTTTGGCTTTCATGCACACACTCGATACTCGAGGATTCCCCCTAAAAGGTTAGCCCATTGCTCACAAGCTGTTTAGAACCTCCCTTCCTTACTCTTAGAGTTATTTGTCTTTAGTGTCTATACCTTTCCTCTCCTTGTTAATTGCGACCTGACATTTGTAATACAACCATTACATCTAACATCCTTTGAGGGTGTTAGAGCCTTAGATTACAAACGTGGCCTAGAGTCACATTGTAAGCCCCTCAGCGCATATCTTCTACTAGTAATGACTATGGACGAACCCTAAGTGGACACATGCCTCTAATAGGTAAGCTCCTTTCACTATAAATAGAGTAAGGAGCCAACAGGTAAGGGGATTTGGACTCTTAGACCCTTAAACCTCTTGCTCTCTACTAGAACTTGGCACTACCTCATTTGAGTACCTCTTCCTTCAGGCTAAAAGTGTTCGGACACTTCTTTGTTTCCCTTCTTTCTTCCTACCTTATTGACTTGAGCATCGAAGGGTTTTCGTAGACAAACCCATCGAGGGTTTTTTGTAGTTACCGAAAGGTAAGGAGTCTACTTAATATTGAGGCCCACTAATCCCTTCTGTGAAGGATCTAGGTTTAATCTCCCCTACTGAACTTAGTTGGTTCCTTACAATCAATATTATGGTCCCCACCATTTTTGTCCAATTCAGTCTAGATGGCAAGAAGCAAAAATAACATTCTTTAAGCTTCATGCCAAGGTAACAGTAATAGGTCACCTTCATCGTGACATTCACCAACGTCCCTTACTCTAGGTACTCTAGCCTACAAAATGCAATGGTTCGAGATACTTATATAATAAATACTTGAGGATAACTAAAGGACTCAAAAGTTAAATTCAATCCTCCAAAGAGATGTAGCTCTCACATCTTAGAAATGCCCACACGAAGAAGCAATTGTCAACTCATCTACGCGATTGAATGACCCATGTATTGAACACCCAGTGCTTTCATGCAATCAAGTTTAGCACTATCAACAAGCCCTTGAAGACTTACACAACTAGCTAAACTTAATCACAACAAAACGTATATGCAGGGTGAACGTTCTAAAATGAGTAAGCCTACTAAAAACCTATCCTGGGTACGATCTCCAAAACTACTGAAGACATGAATGCTAAGAGTAAGACAAGCACATATGTCGCACATCTAACGTACGTAATCAAAAGAAGGTCGAATTATCGACTTGTGCATTACGCTCAACAATAGCAAAGAGCCTATTTACACTACTTATCCTTGAGTAAACATTACCTTAAGGTACAAGGCTCCCTTACATCAACATATACAATGGAATTGGAGACTTAGACGACCATCTGGTCCATTTTCTTACTATGATGACCCTCCAAAATTTCACAGATACCATCATGTGCAAAACCTTCCTTAACACATTAGCCAAAGTAACCCTACATGGTTTAATACCCTACTTGATGGCTCCATTACCTCCTTTGTTGACCTTATAAGAAAATTCTAACAACACTTCCTTTGCTTTAAGGTCCCACACAAAGGCTCCTCAACCTTATACAATGTTAAACTGCATCCTAATGAGGCCTTACACACAAACTTGGAATGTTTCAACCATACCAAGCTCTAGGTCTCAAAACTCTACATTGAAATGGCCTTCCAAGCCCTAATCATAGGGATTGAGCCTACGAGGAAGCTCTTCGATGTAGTTTACCTCAATAATCCTAACTCGTTAGACAAATTCATGCAAGTGGCTAAGAAGTATGTCATTGAAGAGGAGGCCATCAAAGCAATATTCAAGGTTAACAACAATATCCACAGTTCTTAATGATCAAATTGTTAATATAAAAACATTATAGATCCATCAATCTTGTTGACATATTATTTTGGGTTAGCTTGACGCCCAACTTAAGCGGAGGCCTTCCAAAGTCCACTAGCAATTAGGCAACTAGATACTCTGCCTCATTTGAGTGCTCTATGTTCCTGAGTACCTTAGAAGTCCATTCCCTAAACACCAAGCCCTCAAGGACCTAACCACTTGCTCAAGTGTACTTGGGCTACCCAAGCCCTTTTAGCTTTCATGCATAAGCTTGATACTTGGGTATGCCCCCCTAAGAAGGTTAGCCTTCTACTTGTAAGCCATTAAGACCCTTCCTTGCTCTTAGAGTCGTTTGCCTTTAGCACCCACACCTCACCTCTCCCTATTAATTATAGCCTGACATTTATAGTCCTACCAGTATACCTAACATCGTTTGAAGGTTTTAGAGCCCCAAGTTATAGACGTAGTTACCAACATAATCATGGCAAACTAACATTTAGAGCCACATTGTCAGCCTGTTCAGTACATATCCTCTATTAACAGCATGTATGGACGAACCCTAAGTAGACACGTGCACTTGTAAGGGAGATGCTTGCATTGTAAATAGTATAAGAAGCCAATAGGTAAAGGGATTTGAACTGACAGAAACCTGAACCTCTCACTCTCTACTAAAACTTAGGGCCACCTCATTCAAATACCTTCTCTTTTAGGCTGAAAGTGCTCGGACACTTCTTTGTTTCCCTTCTTTCTTCCTACCTTGCTAACTTTAGTGTTAGAGAATTCTCATGGACAAACCCACCAGAGGCTTTTTGTAAGTATTGAAAAGCATAGAGTCTAATCAATACTAAGGCCCATCAATCTCGGTTATGAAAGATCTAAGCCCAATCTATTCTATCGAACTTAGTTAGTTTCCCGCAATCAATATTTTGGTACCTATCATTTTTAGCCAATTTGCTCCAAATGACAAAAGGCAAAAACAAAAATCCTCAAGCTTTACACCAAAGTGAAGATAATAGGTTGCCTCTACCACAACGTTCACCAATACCCCTTACTCTAGGCACTCCGAGCTACAATATGTAGTAGCTCAAGATACTTATACAATAAGTACTTAAGGATAATTGAAGGAGTCAATAGTCCAACACCGCCCTCTAAAGAGATATAGCTCTCCTTAAAAATGCGTCCCAAAAATGCCCTTACTGTGAAGCAATGGTCAACTTGTACATGAGATCAAGCAAACAAAATGACCTACATACTGAGCACCTAATGTGATTACATGACAAGGTTTAGCATGATTTATAGGTCCCTAAAGACCTGCGTGATCGACTGAACCGCAATTCAAACATAATGCATATGAAGGGTGAATGTTTTGAAATGAGTAAACCTATTACAAACCTATCCCCGGAATGCTCTCAAAAATTGTTCGAGGACATGAATGTTTAAGAGTTGGATGAGCACATATGCCATGCTTCTAGCATGTGTGATCAAAAGAAGGTCGAATCATCGGCTTGTACATTAGCAAAGAGCTTATTCACACCACTTATCCTTGAGTAAACACTACCCTAAGGTACAAAGCTCCCTCACCTCAACATATACAATGAAATCAAAGACCCAAGCAACCATCTGGTCTATTTTCGCACTATGATGAGCCTCCATAACTTCATCGACACTATCATTTGCAAAGCCTTCCCCAGCACATTTGTGAAAGCAGCCTTACTATGGTTTAACACCCTATTTGATAGCTCCATCACCTCCTTTGGTGACCTAGTAAGCAAATTCTAACAATGTTTCCTCAACTTGAAAGTCTCGCACAATGACTCCTCAATGCTATATAATGTCAAATAGTGTCACAATGAATCCTTACACACATACTTAGAGTGTTTCAACTGTACTAAGCTCTAAATCTCCAAACTCCACACCAGAATGGCCCTCTAGGCCCTAATCATAGGGATGGACCCTACTAAGAAGCTCTTTGATGCAATCTCCCTCAATAAGTCAAACTCGCTAAACGACTTCATGTGAGTGATCGAAAAGTATGTTGCCTAAGAGGATACCATCAAAGTAAGATTCAAGGCTAACAACAATATTCATGGTTCAATCAAAGACCGCCTAAGGCCAAAGGACACCAAGCAACCCTCTTCGAAAGATAGGTGAGATAGGTAAAAATAAAGATTAACAGATTACACATCTTATACACCTCTCAATCAGCCCCTTGGAGAGGTTATGCATAAGGTTAGAGAACAACTCTCCTGACCACCCCATGTCAAAGAGATACTCAAAGTGCCCAACTTTAGCAAATTTGCAACTATCATCAGGCGCATGGCTACAATTCCAATGAGTGTCGTCACCTAAAAAATGTGATGAAAGGCCTTGTTCACAAGAGCCGTATCAACCACCTCATTGTGGATGAACGAAATCAACTCCAATAGCCAACCCATCATCGCCAAGTCGAGTTGCAATAACCCCAACAATAGCAATAACAACAACCAAGAGAAGACGCCACTAGTGATTAAATTATTGCTACAAATGAAACTAGGTGAACACCATCTTTAGAGGCCTCAGCCTTGCAAGAAACGTCCCCTCTACGTATACTAAGGATGAAGTATACCACATTAGAATTAAGAAGCCCAAGGTAGATACCACTATCAGCTTCACCTTAAAGGATGAACATGACATCACCTACCCACATAGTGATGTGCTAATAATTAATGCCGAGATCGGATACTTCAATGTCTTAAAGACATCTCAACAATGATAATTTAGTTGACATCTTTTTCTACTATGTTTACAAACAGATGAAGGACCAGCTCAACGAGCCCCTATAACCTTACAAGCATAGCCTCATAGGCTTTGGAGGTAACAAACTTGTACTAGCTAAGGAACTCATCACTTTACCAGTATGATTGGGATAGTGCATACATCATCACACAATTCATTGACTTTGTAGTAGCCGATCACTGGTAATTGCTATTCTAGGAAGACCAAGCATAACCAAATTCGATATATTAATAAGTTAGAGATACTTGAAAGCTAAGTATCTAACACCGATAAGGGTTAATGAAGTGTGAGGAGACTAAAAATTGTTCATGTCTCTTCACCTCAAAGCCTTAACACAAGACAACATTATGAACATTGAATCCACAACAAAAGAAAAACCTAACTTTAGAGGTGAGCTAGTAGAAAAGATAAAGGAAATCAAGCTCGAAGGCACACCAGGATTGACCATGCGAGTCAATAAAATCCTACCCAAAGATAAGAAGATTGAGCTCATCGATTTCTACTGCCATAATACTATTATATTCAAGCCACCACTCGAGGACATGTCAAGTATCATAAGTATACTTGAAGCAACTCATCACCTTAACGTCAATCCCATAGTTTGGCTAGTTAATCAAAAGAAGCGACACTTTGCACATGAATGGTAGGCTACGATTGAACAAGAGGTCCAAAAGCTAGTTTAGGCTGGATTCATTAAGTAAGAGAAATACCTAACATGGCTTACAAATACAGTCTTTGTAAAGAAAGCGAACGGAAAATGGTGAATGTGTATTGACTATATTGACCTTAATAAACCCTAAATACTACTTCCCTCTTCCCCGCATAGACCAACTGATTGACTAAACATTAGGTCATGCCCTCATTAGCTTCGTAGATGCATGCTCAGGTTACAATCAAATCCATATGGCACTCGAGCATAAGGTCCATACCTTATTTATTATAAACTTCAACACCTACTCTTATAAGGTCATGCCCTACGGCTTGAAGAACATTGGAGCAAACTATCAAAGACTTATGACTACCATTTTCAAGCCATAGCTCTACAAGAACGTCAAGGTATATGTGTATGACATGGTCGTGAAAAGCAAGGAAAGAAAATGTCACTTCAAGGACCTTCAAGAAACCTTTGATACCTTTAGCCGTTACCAGATGAAACTTAACCCCTAAAAGTGTATCTCCGAGTTAGCATCAAGAAAATTTCTTGGCTTCATGGTCACCGAATGAGGAATTGAGGCCAACTTGGACAAAATCTAAGTAGTTTGTAACATAATAGCCCTTAGAACAATGAAAGAAGTTTAGCGCCTTACAGGAGGAGTCATTGCCCTTAACCACTTGATCTCTAGAAGTGTAGATAAGTGCTTGGAATTCTTTAAACTCTTAAAGAAGCCTTCCAAGTTCAACTGGATGACCTAGTGACAACAAGCATTTGACAACCTAAAGAAGTTCCTCTATAGATCACTTGTGCTCTCAAAACCTATCCCAACCTAAAGTTACGCATATACCTTGTCGTCAACAATAAAGCATTGTCTTCAATGCTCATAAACACCAATGGATGAGAGCACAAGCCTGTATCTTATGTAGGCTACGTCTTCCATAGACTAGAAGCCAGATATACCAAAATTGAGAAGTTTACTCTCATAGTAGTCATCACTGCATGTAAACTCAGGCCATACTTCTAAGCTTACCAAATCATAATACTAACTGACTAATCGCTTTAAGCCATCCTACAAAGGTTAGATGCTTCTAGCAAAATGGTAAAGTAAACCCTTGAGTTTAGCGCTTACAGCGTCCGGTTTCAGCTAAGATAAGCGATTAAGGCCTAAGTTCTTGCAAGCTTCATGGTAAAGTACATAAGAGAGGAGAAAACACAGTTAGGGTTTGATGTACCAATGTAGACTCTCCATGGTGATGGCTCCTCCACTTGGGGAAGGTGGGGTAGGGGCGGCAGCATAATACTATAAGGCCTATATGAAATGAAGTTACTATATGCTTTAAGTTTGGGTTCTAAGTGAGTAATAACGAAGCAAAATACAAAGCGCTTATCATCGAACTAAAATAGTTAAGGACATTAGGATAGAGAAACCAGACATCAACTTGGACTCTATGTTGGTAGTCCAACAACTAAATGGAGAATATGAGACGAAGGGAGAGATAATGGTTAAATACCTTTAGATAGTCTAAGCCCTCCTTTTAGATTTCACTTCTTAAAAGATCAACAAAATCTCATGATAGGAATCAACTCCTTAGAACAATCACATGAAGCTGAGCTAGAGGATTGTAAGGACTAACTCGACGAATACCAACTTGAGAACCCTTACTAGACAAGGATTCCTTTATTAATCTTGGACTCCTACACTTCTATTAACCTAAGTGCCATATTATAGTTGAGATTAATACAACTTCTAAGCTATCAAGCATAAAGCATTTATCCAAGCCAAGCTGACAAGCAGCCTAACCTCAAGAGGCTCCACAATGTTTGAGCTTTGACCTAACCCAAATTATGTCAACCTAGTTTTAAGATTTGCTCCTGCCCTCATCCAAGCTTAACTCTACAACTACCAAACCATTCAAGAATAAGACTAGCCTCAATATAAATCACCAATTGCTACTCGATATGTATCTTTTAGCCCTAAAAGGATTCCTTCTTTTTCTGTATGCTGTAGCGTTTGTTGGTTTTACCCTTTTAAGAATTTTCTAGGAATCTTTTATGCATTATCCATTTTGTCTTCTCCTCCTTTATTGTAACCTTAGTTAAGGTCATATAAATACCTCACTTCTTTTGTATGCAAACATCATGCTATTGTTATTGAATTATAGAATTTTCCCTTTTAGAGTAAATTGTGTGTTCTCTATTATCCTTAGCTTTCATCTTGCTCCTTTAGCAAGAGCTTGTGGTGAACGACCTTAGTTCAACATTTGTGTGTTATATCGAGTGTTTGAATTAAGCTAAGTAGGATTAGTTGGTGTATCTGCCCAGTTGGTGGCTATTTGAATTTGCTAAAGCCACTTTTGTTTTCTTTTCATTCTTATTCATTATGGTGTTTGTTCATGTATACAACCTCAGAGACACATCAACTTCACTGGTATCAAAGCACGGCTTTTCCAAGGAGTATATGAAGTGTAGTGGAGTTTTATTCATATTTACTATTAGTAGCTATTGTGTTCTTCCATAACTGTTATTGTGTGTTCATGTGGAATGTATTGAAATTGTGTTTGAGTGTTTTTGAAATGGGTTTTGAAGTAGTAAGCTGAGAAGTAGTAGTTACGCGAGGTAAGTGTAGTGGTTTTTGTTACTCTGTTCTACTTTGTTTCTCTATTACAAAAACAAAGCAAGGTTTATTTCTATGTTATGTTATGTTAGGAGTTAAAGTAGTCTAAACGTGTTAGAGAGATTCTAGGTAGTAAGTTAAAGGTTGTGTTGAGTATTGAGCCATCCAAATTATTAAGAATGATTGTAATATGTTGGATTTTAGAGTTTACAAAGTTATTGGTGATGATGAAAGTTGGGCTTGCAAAGGCTATAGCCAATAGGAAAACTACATACTAAGGTTAGATGATAAGCTTGATAGAGTCACCAATCTTGTTGAAAGCTTATCATCGCTATGCAAGGCGATAAGCAACAAGCGCAAGGTATGCCCAATTGTAGCCGAGTAGAAAATGTACAAGAATGAAGATATGGCCATGTTTGCTGAGCTAATCACCTAGCTTGAGGAGTAGTAGATTAACCTGCTTGACGAAGGCTTAAGTTGAAGGGAAGTACTATGATGTAGGAGAGCAAGGGCACTAAGCTCCTCGAAGACTTAGCAATGTCAAAGTCCAGATTTTGACCTTTACTGGCAGTGAAGATGTAGATGAATACCTAGAGTGAGAAGAGAAAGTTGAGAAGGTGTTTAGCTGTTATAGGTATGCTGAGGTAGTAAGGTCTGACTTATTGCACTTGAATTTTTTGGATACGCTACCATATGGTAGAAGAATTTAAATGTGGCTAGAGTAAGAGATAGAAAATAAAGTGTGTGAACTTGGGAAGAGATGAAGAGGTTGTTGAGAGGAAGATTTGTACCCAAGACATATTTGCAAGATACATTCGCTAAGTTGCAAAAGCTTTGCTAAGGAAGCTAAACTGTTGTTGATTATGTTAGAGAGTTCTAGATGCTAATGATCTGAGTAGATGCAGATGAGCTTAAAGCTTGAACTATATCATAATTCATTTATGGACTTAAATATGAGATGTGCAACATAATGGAAGTACAGAGGTTTTACACCCTAGAAGAGGCCATTAAAATAGCATAAAAGATTGAGAAATAGAAGAGAAATAATCCAAGTAAAACTAAATCGAACTTTGCATGGACACCTGTTCCTTGCCAACCTGCCCCTACCAAGTTGAGAAGATATGTCTTAGTAGAGGAGAAGAATAACTAATCTGACAATAGGCAAATAATCTTGAAGAGCCAAGCTAATGATAAATCAACTTTGAGGACATATGAGAAGGGACAGACCTCAGGATAGAAGATGAGTGAGGTAAAGTGCTTTAAGTGCTTAGGTTATGGACATATGGCTACTAAGTGTCCTAACCGATGTGTTATGGTGCTCCAAGATGATGTAATGGATAAAACTAATAAGAGTGAGCTTGAGGAGGAAGAGAGAAACGTTGGGCAAACTAAACTCAAGGATGAGGAAGAAACCTATATCTTTGCTGGTTAGGGAGAAGTGATGACCTTGTGTTAAGACGAGTGTTGAACTCAAAGTCAAGCAAAGAGGAAGAGTAAAGAGAAATTTTGTTTTACACCAAATGTACCATAAAGAGTCAACTATGCATGATTATAATAGATGGAAGGAGTTGCACCAATGTTGCTGCTCAATCCTTTATTCATAGGATAGGTCTGTTAAGCTCCAAGCACCCTTGACCTTATAAGCTATATTGGCTCCATGATAAATAAGCCTATATGTGATCGAATAAGAAACCATACCATTTTATGTGGGAAATGTGTACAAAAATGAAATACTATGCAATATTATCCCCATGGGAGCTTCATAGCTACTATTGGGAGACCTTAGTTATTTGATCGACATGTTGTACATGATGGGTTCAAGAATACTTATGCCTTTACAAAGGATGGAAAGAAAATTGTGCTATAACCCATGACGCTAAGCCAAGACATTAGCTCACTAGAGCTAGCAAGAAGAAAGCTCTAGTTCTTAGTCAATGAGAGCTCTAAGCTATTGCGAAAGCTAAAGAGCCTATGTTCCTATTGATTAGGAGATTATTAGAGTTAAGAGACATGAATGACATACTAGTAGAGGTTCAAAGTTTGACAGATGATTTTTCCGACCTGTTCCCAAAAGAGCTACCTAAAGGACTACCCCTAATTCGAGGCATTGAACATCGTATCAATTTACAACTAAGTACAGCTCTGCTAAATTGACCTTCTTATAGGAAGAACCCTGATAAGCTACTAAACTGAAGAGATAGGTAGATGAGTTGATAGAGCATGGATATGTAAGAGAGAGCATGAGCCCTTATGTCGTACCAGCTTTGGTCAACCTAAAAAAGGATAGTTCATAGCCCATGTGCATTGATAACTGAGATATCAACTACATTACTATCAAGTACATATATCCCATATTGAGACTTGATGAAATGTTAAATGAGCTACATACTGCTCAAATATTTTCAAAGATAGATTTGTGAAGTGGCTACCAATAAATTTAAATGAGACTTAGTGACAAGTAGAAGATTGCATTTAAAATGAAGCATGGTCTCTATGAATATTTAGTTATGCCATTCGAACTCATAAATGTGATGAGGCTCATGAACCATCTGATGTGCCCTTTGATCTAACGGTATGTGGTCGAATATTTTGATGACATATTAGTGTACAATGTTGACCTAATTGAATATTTACAATATCTTCGAGCAATTTTGATATTTTTTGGGCTAAGAGACTATATGGGAACTTAAAGAAATACACCTTTTGCCAAGGTGAAGTTATCTTCCTTAGTTACATTGTCGAGAGATAGGATTTAAGTGAATGAGGAGAAAATCTACGTTGTCTTAGAGTGGCTAATGCTAAAAAGCATCACTAAAGTATGAAGTTTTCATGGCTTTGCTTCTTTTTAAATAAGGTTCATTAAAAAATTCAATACCATTGGTGCCCTATTGATCAAGCTCACTATGAAGAGTGAAGGATTCCATTAGAATGATTGATCTAAGTAGAACTTCAAGGAGATCAAGGAGTAGTTTACTACAACCCTAATCTTAGCCTTAGCATACTTTAGCAAGCCATTTGAACTAGAATGTGATGCATCAGGTATTAGTATCGATGTTATACTAATGCAAGTGCATTGACTTATTTCATATCACAGTGAAAAGGTTAGTGGTGCCACGCTAAATTATTCTGTGTACGAGAAAGAGTTGTACGCTCTTTTATGAGCTTATACTACATGGCAACATTATCTACTACCTCAAGAGTTTGTGATTTATACAAACTACGAATCCTTGAAGCAACTTGGGAGTTAGAACAAACTTTCAAAGAGATAAGAAAAATAATCAGAGTTTATGGAAGGCTTTTCACAAGTTATCAAGCACAAGAAAGGTAGTGTCAATGTAGTTGCAAATGCCTTGTTATGTCAGCAAACTCTGTCGACTACTCTATAGACAAAGTTATTAGGATTTTCCTTTATTACTAAGCAATATGCTCAGGACCCATACTTTGGTCTTATTCTTAAGAAGTGCCGAAAAGGAGTTGCTATTGGAGGTTACTACTTGAAGGATGGGTACTTGTCTAAAAAGAAGAGGTTATGCATACTCAATTGTTCTATACATAAGCTATTAGTTAAGGAAGCTCATAGTGGTGGATTATCTAGTCATTTCAGAGGGCCAAAACAACCGACCTATTGAGAGAAGAATTCTACTAGCCTAGTTTAGCCAAGGATATCCACAAGGTCATCGATAGTTATGAAGTGTATAACAGAGCAAAAGGAAGGAAGGAGCCACAGGGAAGATATATGTCCTTACCAACATTGAACTCATCTTGGGTTGAACTCAACATAGACTGTCAGGACCCTTAAGGGGGTTTAGTAAGATTACCTAAAATTTTCATAACATGTGTGCACCCATGATATGAAAACCGTCTTGCAAGTCAGAGATTGCAAGACTCTAAATTATAAATCACTAAGGTTAATGATTTTCAAGTAATTAATTTATTGTAACATGACATAATATAGAATTATAAATAATTATGGATGTCCGATAGCCCACAGTTTCTCACAACCGCAGAGAATCGGTATCCTCTACCAAATAATAAGATAGATATACCAACATTATAAAACTGCAAGAAAAATTAAATTATATTAAATTCTAACATGTGAATATTTTCTACAAAGAGTGTTTATGTATCACTTATAAAGATCTCAACTAATTCTAACACTAATGTACATATCTTCATCTCGCACTCAGCACTCGAGACTTATCCCAATCCCATCGTATGTAAACCTGCAAAAGAAAGACTATTGGGGAATAAGCTACAAGAGCTTAGTGAGCTATCCCTCGTACCATACTGACAAACAAGTTATCAAACCAATTGTTACAACCATATGAATGCATGCACACGTAGTATGCCAAACAATATATGCAGTTGACCAGTACTGCATATAATATCGGATTTTAATGCCCTCCGAGATAAGGGTTGGAGATTCATCGGCACCAATCACGACCGAGCTCTAGCACCTGGGTTTTTACCCATGACTTTGAATTTCGTGTTTCATAAAAAAAAAAAAACTACATTTCTATTTCTAAAAATCCAGTAGTTCACAAAGTCCTAGGCCTAACGGTGAGGTGGCCCCCGTAGTCCACACTCACACCCTAAAGCGGTGGTCTCTAAACATGACCCCTAGCCACCCACGGTTAGCGTTTCCGGCGCCAATAGAACCCGCGAGCTAAGGGTAGGGCCTTGTTGTACCCATGCTCCTGCACAGTACTAATCAAATCATGTGGGAATCCATCCCTCTAAGGCCTTTCATTACCAACCACGTGAAGTGACGGCCGGAATAAGTAATGTGATGCATGGATAATGTATGACTCTTTTGATTCAAGATAAGCCAAATATAATTAGGCCAGATTACGAGGCGATCAATCAATATTAGCAAACCATCCAATTCATATAAAAATCAATTATACCATCAAATCATCAATTATCGTATTTAACAATATTTCTTACAATAATCAATCAATATCAAGCACACACATATCCCGAAGCCCCATGCATCAAGTTATTGATATTCAATTTAAATGCACTAACTACAAGCACAAACAAGTATAGAGTCATCGGGAGTACTCACTTGACTATGACGATTCACTCTAGTCGTAAGAACCGATCGGGAGATCCTCGCCCTCGTTGGGATCACCTGATCATTACGAGATAATAAGGATAATAAGTAGTTGACTCAACTAATGGTTCTAAATATCTATCTACCTAATTCTACTTAAATTACTATTAGCCCTTATTCGATTAAACCTAATTGCTAATTGTACGTAACTTTTTCATTCTATTTTCAATATTTACGAATATATAGTCGTTTTTCATCGTTTTCTAACGTACATTCACACGGTAATGTCTGTTTTGGATGTTAAGACCCATGTTTTATGATATGGGCTAAATTTATTGAAACTTTTAACTATGAAAACTTAAGTACTCTTGTTACTTATATTTTTATCTTTTGTTTATACTTAATGATTTAGTTAACCCTTAAATTCTTATACCTAAAAGATTTTACTTTGCTATTGCTGATTCATGTACTTAATTAAGTATAATCCAATTTAGAAAGTATCTTAGGGTTTACTAAGTTAAGCACCTAAGTATTATACACTCTTCTTATTTTCTCATTTTCTAAATCTACGCTTATGTCATCGCTTACATCATCATTTACTTATGTTATTGCTTATGTCATTACATGCTTATGTCATCATGTGCTTACCTCATCACTTACCTCATTATATGATTACATAAGCCTCTCTTCATGCTTATGTCATATGTACATGTCTTATGTACATTTTACTTCTTCCCTTATACTTATGTACATATACCTTATACATATATATACTTATACATCTACTTAGACTTATACCATATTTATACATGTATATATACTCATATACCTATACAGTTAGATACGTATTTTTATACACAAATTCGTATGCCTAATCTTTTCCTTAAGAAAAGCTTCCTAATTTCATCCTTTTGTGTTTTTATGTATGTATTTAGTGTAGTATAGGTATGTATAGTTAGATATGGTCTTAAGTTAGGTTATGTACATGATAAATACTCATGTACAAAGGTTTGCATACTTGTACTCTCTTAGTATTCCCTTATGTGCACATACTTATAAGCATATACTCATGTCTTCTTTTCTTCTTCTTCATAATTCCTAATTCCTACACTTAAAGATGGTAACTTTGTTTCATCTTCTTCAAGACAACACTAAACACATAACTACTTATCTAATCTACCTAATTAACTAACCAATGAAGAATATAAAACAAGATAAAGTAACTTAGATACATACCTTTGCTTATGTTGGAATTAAGGAGACAAAAAGGAATATGTTGAAGGTAAAATGGAAGATGGAAGCTCACTGCAATGGAGGGGGATTTTTGGTTTGTTTCTTTTGTTTTGTTGTTATAATGGAAGAGAACAAATGGTGGGGTCAAGAGGGAATAAGTGGACGGCAACAATTGAAGGGAAAAGAAAAGAAGAAAAAAATCAAGAGAAAAGATAAGCATTGTCATCATGAAGAAGAAGATATTTTCTTTATCTCTTTAGTGTATTTTGTTGACTTTTCAAAGTGTTAACTTGGTCAACTTTTGGACTTTGGTCAACATGTGTTATCTTAGTCAACATTCCTTAAGTATATGTAATTTTATGCACATAATGTAGTAATTAATGGAAATTAGGGGGAAAATGAAGGAAATGAGAAGAAATGAGGTATATGATGAATTGATTAGTTAATATGGTTGATGAGGTCTTACTTTAGGTCTTTATAGTCTATATATCTCATTTGATAAACTACTTTAGATAACAAGTGCAAAAAGTATTAATTTGAGTATTAAAGTTCACTACATGTAACCTAATCTTCAACTATAACCCTAACTCTAAGTGAGACTATCTTAATCACATACTTAAGAGATAAATATAATCTATGACTCATTATCTTAGTTTCTAATGGATTATTGGAGGATTCGAATCACATAAGCATGAATGAGGGTCATCTCTAGCCTTTTACTAATGATTTGGAAAAATATGAGCAATTTATTATCAATTAGGGTTTTAGGGTATATCATTATGAATTAGTGCTTTTATATCCTTAAAGTTATAGTTTTAGGATTTTTATTACTTTAGGGCACAATCTCTAATGTTTTTACACATTTAGGGTTTCATATATTCTTACGCGATTAAATCTTCGATTGTCATTTTAGGGTTTTGATGAGGTTCGAGGTTTTAGGGTCTTCATATGCGGTTAGGGGTTCAATTGATGATTTAAGGTTTTTTCGTGTCCACTTTAGGTTTTGGATTGAGATTTTAATCAGTTTTAAATCTCACTGGCTCTTTTGAGTTCGAGAAATCATCTACAGTTTGGATGTTTGTTTCTATACTTAGAAAGCTAAATTTGTGGGGTTTACATTCTTCCCCCCTTACAAAAATTTCATCCCCAAAACTTGACTGAGATAGTTATTCATGTACATTCCTTTCATTCTTTTATAAACGAATAGTATACATATAATTAACAAACTTCTTATCAATACTTAATAGCTATCTATAAACATTATAACAGGTCCATAAAGCATATTTCATATACATAACCTCCTCATATTGATTACATTAAATCTCTAAGGTTCCTCGATAGTACTTAGTGATATTATAACCATGTCTTCCACAATTACTCCTCATCAACCGTGGTTACTAATTAAGTCACCAACTGTCACGAACTGAGGACGGCCTAGTCGTGGCAGACGCCGTATACTGTATGAAGAACCTTTGATTGGTTACCCTTCCAATCAAAAACTCTTCACACAATATACAAGGCTCTACAACTACTAGTTCCAAAGTACATCCAGATTCACATGATATCATCACACAACATATTTATATAAAAGTTAAGCTCAAAAGTTTATATTACATAGTATTTAAGTATATCTAAGTTCATAAGGATAAGGTAAACATAAGTTTAACATAAGTACATGAGGAATAGTCTACATAAACTATTTTCCTCTCATCACACAGGACACTTCGCTCTTGCCCAAGTCCCCAGGCTAACCTGTGGCATCCCTCGTCCTGTCTCTACGAACAGGCTATCCTGCAACAAAAGTCTAAAGGGGTATAAGCCTAAGCTTAGTGAGCAAAACCCTCAGCCACACAACAAGCAAGTTATAAACACGTTATAGTCACGCATATGAATGAATGATCAAACAGAATGCCAAATAATACGCATACTTAACTAGTTCATATACGCAACTCGGATTTAACGCCCTCCGAAGTCAGGGTTGGAGTTTACACGGCACCAATCAGATCCGGGTATTACACTAGAACTTACTTTACTACGGAACTCCATGTTCCGTACTTATATCAAATAACTCTTTATTTTTAGAAAAAAAAAACACAAGTTTTAGTATAATTGTGAGTGGGCCCCCGCAGTCCACACTCACCCCTAAACAGAGGTCTCTAGACTCGACCCTTAGCCAGGCGGTTGGCGCCTCCAACGCCTAGTGTTCCCGCGGGCCAAGGTAAGGTCATTTTGTACGAGTGCACCGTACATAACCAAATAACTCAATAATATCAACCCCCGAATGGCCTCTCTTTACCTCCGTGTGATGTGACGGCCGGAATAGTATCCATCTATGCATGTTAATGCATGTTCCAGTTTCTTTTTATAGCCGAGTATAAATTAGTTCCAATTATGCTGTGACTAACCATTAATACACACAATCATTTTCTATACTACCATGCAACAAACAAGGCATTCTCTGAATTTAAGGTAAATTCACAACTCAACAAGCACTTACATACACAAGCATATCCCGAACCCCACACAGCAGTTAATTAACAATAATATTTAAGTCCACTATCTGCAATCACAATCAAGCATGGAATCACAGGGTAAATACTCACTCGGCCATAGCGGTTCGCCCTAATCATAGTAATCGATCGGGAGGTCCTCACTCACCTCAGTGTCACCTGATCATTATGTGATATCAATACTAATAAGTGTTTGAATTAACTATTAATTCTAAACAACTACGTACCTAGTTCTACTTAAAGCACTATTAAATTTTTACCCGGTAAGATTTAATTTCAATCGTATGTAACTTTTCCGTTTTAGTTTTGATATTTATGAATTTATAATCGATTTTCATCGTTTCTGAACATATTTTCACATGGTAATATCTATTTTGGATATTAATACCCCTATTTTATGTTATGAGCTAAATTTATAGAAAGTTTTAGTTATGACCACTTAAGTACTTTTATTACTTATGTTTATATCTTTTATTCCTTAAATTCTTCTAATGAAAGAATTTTACTTTGCTATTACTAATTCTTATAGTGAATTAGGTATAATCTAATTTAGTAAGTGTATTAGGTTTTACTAATTTAGTTACCTAATCACTTACATTTTTCTTAGTTTTCTTATTTTCTAATTTTATGCTTATGTCATCGCTTACATCATCACTTGCTTATGTCATTGCTTATGTCATCACTTGCTTATATCATGGCTTATGTCATCATGTGCTTATGTCATCCTTTACCTCATCATATGCTTACATAAGTCTTCCATCATGCTTATGTTATATACATATGTATTATGTACATATTATCCCTTTTTCTTATACTTATGTACATATACTTTATACATACTTATACTCATACCTATATTAAGGTTTATACCGTATTTCTACATGTATACATACTCGTATACCTATACGGTGGAATAAGTATTTTACACTAAAATTTCGTATGCCTACATTTGTCCTTAAGAAAAGTCCTCTAATTCCATATTTTTGTGTTCTTATGTACATATTTAGTGTAGTATAGGTATGTTTAGTAAGATTTAATCTTAAATTAGATTATGTACATGTTATATACTCATGTACAAAGGTTTTTCTACTTATACTCTCTTGGTATTTCATTATGTATGCATACATAGAAGCATATCCTCATGTCTTTCTTTCTTCTCTTTCAAACTTCAAGTTTCTACACTTAAAGAAGGAAACTTTGTTTCCTTTTCTTCAAGACAAAACTAACCATATAAGTACCTATCTAATCTACCTAATTAACTAACTAAGGACTAATAAAAGGTAAGATAAAGCACTTAAAAACATACCTTTTATAATGTTGAAATGGAGGAGACAAAAGGGGAGAAATGAAAGGGAAAGAAGGGAGGAAGCTTACGGCATGAAAGAGTGATTTTTTTGTTTTGTTTTGTTTTGTTTCTTTTGTTTGTTTCTCTTAATGTAAAGTAACATGTGGTGGGGTTAAGAAGAAAAGATGTAGACGGCAACAAGAGGAAAAGAGAGAAAAAGAAAAATCAAAAAGAAAAGAAAAGGATGGCATCATTACATAAGAGATATTTTCCTTATCTCTTATCATATGTTGACTTTTCAAAATGTTGACTTTAGTCAACATGTGTTGACTTGGTCAACATTTGAAATTTGGTCAACATGTATTATCTTAGTCAACATTCCTTAAGTATGTGTAATTTTATGCACATAATGTAGTAATTAAGGGAAATTAGGGGAGAAATGAAGAAAATGAGAAGAATTGAGGTATATGATGCATTGATGTATAAATATGGTTGATGAGATCTTACTTTAGGTCTTTAGAGTCCATATATCTCATTTGATAAATAACTTTGGATAACAAGTGTAAAAAGTACTAATTTGAGTCTTAAAGTTCACTATATGTAACTTAATCTTCAACTATAACCCTAATCCTAAGTAAGACCATCTTAATCATATATTTAAGGGATAAATATAATCTATGACACATTATCTTATTTCCTAATAGATTACTTAAGAATTTGAATCATATAAGCAAGAATGAGGGTTATCTCTAACCATTTACTAACGATTTTGCAAAATATAAGCATTAAATTTTCAATTAGGGTTTTAAGGTATATCATGTTGGATTGGTGTACATATGTCCTTAATGAAATCATTTTTAAGGTTTTTATCACTTTCGAATTGAATCTTTAGCTTTTAGAAACATTTAGGGTCGAAAAATTATTTACGCGATAAATTAAGTCTTTTAGGGTTTTCACTTTAATTAACCTTGTCGACTCCTATATTGTCTATTATAGTTGAGTCTACTTAAAAAAAAAAACTAGATCGAAACTTTCAAGGGTTTACACCAACTACCTCATTTCCTCTCATTTCCTTCATTTTTCTCTTAATTTCCCTTAATTACTACATTATGTGCACAAAATTACATATGCTTAAGGAGAGTTGACCAAGTCAACACATATTAACCAAGGTCAAAGGGTTGACCAAGTGAACACTTTGAAAAGTCAATAAAATACACTAAGAGATAAAGAAAATATCTCTTTCTTCATGATGGCTTTTCTTATCTTTTCTCTTGATTTTTTTCTTCTTTTCTTTTTCCTTAAGTGTTTTCGTCCACTTATTCTCCATATTGACCCCACCATTTGTTGTCTTCCATAATGAAAACAAGACAAAAGAAACAAACCAAAAACCCTCCACCATTGCCGTGAGCTTCATCTCTCTCTTTCCCTTTCATTACTTCACTTTTGTCTCCTTAATTCCAACATAAGCAAAGGTATGTAACTAAGTTACTTTATGTTGTTTTATCTTCTTCATTAGTTAGGTAATTAGGTAGATTAGAGAACTAGGATTGTGTTAATTAAGATCATGAAGAAGAGAGCATAAAGTCCTCATCTTTAAGTGTAAAAAGTGAGAAACCATGAAGGAGAGGGAAGAAATACATGTGTATGTAGTCTTAGGCATGTGTACATAAAGAAATACCAAAGGAATACTTGTATGAGAACCTTAATACATGAGTATTAGTCATGTACATAACCAAAATTAAGACAATACCTAACTATACTTACTTATATTACACTAATTATACACTTAAAAACACAAAAGAATGGAATTAGGAAGCTTTTCTTACAGAAAAGATGAGGCATACGAATTTATGTATAAAAATACGTATCCAACCGTATAGGCATATGAGTATGTATACATGGATAAATACGGTATAAACTTAAGTAGATGTATAAGTATATATATGTATAAGGTATATATACATAAGTATAAAGGAAGGATCAAATGTACATAAGACATGTACATATGACATAAGCATGAGGAGAGGCTTATGTAATCACATAATGAAGTAAGCCATAACATAAGCAAGGGATGACTTAAGCCATGACATAAGCAAAGGATGACATAAGCAATGACCTAAGCAAATGATTATGTAAGTGATGACATTAACATAGATTATAAACTAAGAAAAGAAGAAAAGTGTATCATAATTTGGAATGTAAATTAGTAAACCCTAATACACTTTCTAAATTGGATTATACTTAATTGAGTACATGAATTAATAAGAGCAAATTAAAAGCCTCTAAGTATAATGATTAAAGGGTTAACTAACTCATTATGTCTAGGCAAAAGATATAAAAATAAGTAATAAGAGCAATTAAGAGTTCATAGTTAAAATTTCTCTAAAGTTAGTTCATATCGTAAAACACGGGTCATAACATCCAAAACGGACATTACCGTGTAAACGTATGTCCGAAAATAATGAAGAACGACTATAAATTCATAAATATCATAAATAAAACGAAAAAGATACAAATGGTTAAGAATAAGGTCTAACCGGATAAAAATTGAAGTAATAGAGTAGAAGTAGGGAACTAGACTTATTAGTTAATTCATTTACTTACTAGTGTTATTATCACATAATGATCAGGTGACCCTGAGGTGAGGAAGACCTCCCAATCGATTACTACAATTAGGGCGAATTGCTATGGCCGAGTGAGTATTTACCCTATGATTCCATGCTTGTTTGTGATTGTAAATAGTGAACTTAAATATTATTGTTAATTGACTATCGTGTGGGGTTTGGTTGTGTGTGGAATTGTAAAATTACCTTAAGTACAGAGAATGCTTTGTTTGTTGCATGATCGTATAGAAAGTGATTGTGTGTACTATTGGATGGTTACAGCATAATTTGAACTTAAGTATACTCGGCTTATAAAAAGAAACTGGAACATGCATTATCATGCATCGCATAGATATAATTCCGGCCGTCACATCACACGGAGATAAAGAGAGGCCATTCGGGGATTGTTATTATTCATTTATTGGTTCTGTACGGTATACTCGTACAAAATAACCTTACCCTGGCCCGCGAGAACACTAAGCGTTGGAGGCGCCAACCACCTGGCTAAAGGTCGAGTCTAGAGGCCTCCGTTTAGGGGTAAGTGTGGACTGCGAGGGCTCACTCACGATTATACTAGAACTTGGTTTTTATGAAAATAAAAGACTAAGTTGATTTGAATACGGAGCATGGAGTTCCGTAGGAAATAAGTTCTAGTATAATACCTAGATCTGATTGGTGCCGTGTATACTCTAACCCTGACTTCGGAGGGCGTTAAATCCGAGTTACGTATATGAACTGGTTAAGTATACATAATGTTTGACATTCTGTTTGATCATTCATTCATATGCGTGAATATAATGTACTTATAACTTGCTTGTGGTATGGTTGAGGGTTTTGCTTTAAGCTTAGGCTTACACCCCTTTAGACTTTTGCTGCAGGATAGCCTGTTCGTAGAGGCTGGTCGAGGGATGCTACAGGTTAGCTTGGGGACTTGGGTAGGAGCGAGCTATCCTGTGTATTGAGAGAACAGTTAATGTAGATCTTTACTCATGTACTTTTATTTTCTTAGTATTGTAGACTTAGATGTACTCTCTTACTGTATGATATAAGCTTTGTAATTTAGATTTTATATACATGTGTCAATGTGATGATATCATGTGAATCTGTGTGTTCTTGGGAAACTAGTGGTTGTAGAGCCTTGTATATTGCATGAAGAGTTCTTGATTAGAAGGGTAACCAATCAGGGGTTCTTTGTATAGTATACAGTATCTGCCACGACTAGGCCTTCCTCAGTTCGTAACAATCCCTCTAGATATGACTAGTACCCCTGAAATTATAGAAGAAAGTTAACCTAGAGTTGAACGTACCTATAGATTGTAAGAGGTTTACCAATCCGTAACAAGGAAAGTTGCCAAGTTCAATGAAAGATAATATGAGATAGGTAACTGTGACCACTGAACTATTTCTTTCTAACCAAACGACCTAGTATGGATCCAACTCAACCGAGATAGATTTTTGCACCTAAGATAGAATAAACCATCTCCACGAGTTGATGGTCCATTCAAGGTCTTGAAGAAGATCAACTGCAATGCCTACCAGATTGAGATACTTGAGAAATGAACTATCTCCTCTACATTTAATGTATTCAACTTGATCCCCTACCAACTAGCAAAAGACGCCGCTAAAGCAAGAGAGGAGCAACTATAAGAAGCCCATTTCCAATTTGAGGACAAATCTTTTAGACTCCAAAGCAGATGATAGGAATCAACTTCTTAGACTTGTTACATGAAGCTGAGTTGGAGGATTGCAAAGACTAGCTCGGTAAATACTAGCTTGAGAACCCTTACCAGACGAGGACTCCTTTATTAATCTCCAACTCCTATACTTCTCTTGACCTAAGTGCTAAACTATACTTGAGATTAGTACCACTTTCAAGTTGTCGAACACAAAGCATCTATCTGAGCCAAGTTCTCGAGTTGTCCAACCTTAAGAGGCTCCAAAATGTTCGAGCTTCGACTTAACCCAGATCATGTTAACTTAATTTCAAGATCTTCTCTTGCCCTTATCTAAGCTTAACTCTGCAACTATCAAACTGTTTAGGAATTCACATTAGTAAGACCAGCCTCAGTACATATCACCAGTTACCAGTTGACACGTGTCTTATAGCATAACTTTCCATAAGGATTCCTTCTTTTTTCTACACTGTTGCATTTGTCGTTTTTACCTTTTTAAGAATGTTTTAGGAATCTTTTTTGCATTATCCATTTTGTCTTTTCCTCTTTTATTGTAACCCTAGTTGAGGTCATATAAATACTACACTGGTTTTGTATGCAGACATCATGCTACTATTATTGAATTATAGAATTTTTCCCTTTAAAGTAACTTACATGTTCTCTATTATCCTTAGCTCTTATCTAACTACTTTAGCATGAATTAGTGGTAAGCGACTCTAATACGACATTTGTATATTATATCGAGTGTTTGGATTAAGCTGAGTAAGATTAGTTGGTGTATTTATTTAGTTGGTAGCTATTTGGATTTGCTAAATCCCTTTTTGTTTTCTTTTCATTCTTATTCTTTATGGTGCTTTTCCATATGTATAACCTTGGAAATGCATCATCCCTTAAGTAGAAAACTCAAAAGTGAATAAGCTATCTAAGTTAGCCTCTGCCATTATCTTAACATAATACAATGGCAACAAGCTACTGTTTAATCAGTACCTTCTAGAGTATAGTATGGAGGAATGAGAGCAAGAAGTCCTTGAGATCTAACTTGCGAGCTCCTAACCTTGCTAAATGGACCATATAGTAGAACACTTGAAGACCAAGGTACTACTAAAAGACTGAACTAAGGTGAAGAGGTTGGCTTATACCTCTACCAACTATACACTCATTGATGATGTATTATACAGTCAAAGCCACAGTATACCATTCCTCAAATTCCTTAAACCTAAGGAAGGCACCCATGCCTTGTAAGAGCCCTATACTAGGGTATGCAATAACTACATTTAATCTTAAGCCTTGTACATCCGAGTACTCCGATTGGGTTACTACTAGCCAACCATGAAGGAGAGCATAAAGGCCTTAGTCTAGAAATGCTAAAAGTGCCAAAAGCATACCTTCATCTCCTAAACATTGAGCTCTAACCTTTAACTTATGACAAGCCCAAGTTCATTTACCTTATGGGGACTAGATGTGCTCAGCCCCTTCTTGATGGCATCTGGAGGTTAACAATTCACTTTGGTGGTAGTAGACTATTTCATAAAGTGAGTGGAAGCATAAGCAGTAGTGAACATTGCCACCAAAGCTACTGAAGGCTTCGTTCTTACGCACGTCCTTTCCCACTTCAAAGTGCCTTATACGCTGATCACATATAATAGTAGGCAATTTGACAACAAAAAGTTTCGAGAGTTTTGTGACAAACGCAATATAAGGCTCAACTATACCTTAGTCATTTACCCCTAAACCAACGGCCAGGTCAAGGTAATCAACAAGATCATCTTCGAAAACTTGGAGAAAAGGGTAGAGTGTAAGCCCCATACTTTTACGAATAGGTATTGAGTAGGTAATTTAAGGCATTGGTAAAATTAACTTGATTAACTTAGAAATTTACAAGTAGGTTGGAGACATTAGTTGATGAGACTCCCCAAACCTAAATTTAAAAAATATAATAAAATAATGAAAATATAGTTAAAATAGTATAATTTTACTATATTATCTAATATTTATCGTAATCACATGAAATACGTTTCGTTAGCTTATAAATTTTTAGAGATAGATTTAATATATAATAAAATTATTCTATGACAAAATAATAAATAAAATATATACATATACCCCTCATGTAATTTTTATATATAAATATGCACCCATAATTAATTAAAATACCTGAATAAGTACATTTTAAGCTAAAATGAGTTAAGGAAATTAATAAAAATCATATAACAACTGGATTAAGCTTAGAGTAGGAGTATGGAATGCTAGAGGCTAGGTGTTAGGATATCAAATGAGATTAGTATGCAATTGAGCATGGCATATAATGGAAATATGCATGGAGAGAGAAAAGTTTTCTCATTTTGCATCTACAAACTCCTTGAAAATTTCCAAAAAATGCTCAATAATAATCTACATGCAAAGTAAGACTTAGGAAAAATAAGGTCTAGTTTGGAAGATAGAAGAAATAAATTTAGGAAATATACAAAAATTAGGTGCAATTTTATCCTTAAAGGAGTTCAAAGGTTTAAAAATATACAGAAATCAGGGTGGGACCCAATGCTTGGGCCGATCAACAAGGTGGTGGCTAAAGCTTAAGCTTCTAATGAGCGTCCTTTTTGTTCCAGTTTCAAATAAGCGATAAAAATAATAAATACCTAGAAAATTCCCCAAAAATTTATTCATACATATTTTCATGTATAAAACATAAGAAAAAGATTATTTTATATAAATTTTGTAGATATAATATACGTCCCTAAAAAATCAGCCAAACTAAGCTATTTTTGATATTGAACTAAATTAGCTTAAACATGTAGTTTTGACTTTAAAATTTTTCTATGAACTTCCTTATACTTATATTAAATTGTTGTGAAATGATTTTTCTCAATGCTATTTTCTATATTTTATTGAATTTTTGAGCTCTAAATTGTGCCTTAAATAAGGTTTTTAGGTAAAATTTAATATATTTTTCGTAAGGAACTCACTTGAAATCTAAGTGTAAACATTTAGTGGATTATTTATATCATGTTAGATCTATTGAATTAGGTTTTACAATGAGAAGTTATGGCAAGTTAAGATTTTTCCTTAATATGAGAAGTTTAGTAACTTGTCCACTTGATAAATTTGAAGAATTGATGGGGGATGATATGTTCAATGAGGGATTTGGAAAGTAAGGAAGCTGTACATCAATGAATGAAGTGTTACTTTGTGTTGTTCCTAACTGGAGTTAGAGGAAAAGTCAATAAATTCTTTAGTTATAGCAAGTTAGATAAATATAGAGGATAATTTAGAGGATTATTGAATAAATACTATACTAAAGACTCTACTAAAAAACATAATTAAAGGCAACTTTAAAAGTGAAATATGAAAATAGAAGTGTTTAGAAGGTAATTCAAAAGATAATTTCCTAAAGACTCTAAGGTTAGATAAAATCAGAGGGAAATTTAAAGGATTCCGTAACCTAAAATAACTTATAAAACTAGCAAACTACTTAGGAAATCTTAATTTATAAGTAAGTATAACTTATAAAACTTATGCTAAAACAATTAAAATAATATAAAATGAATTAATTACTATTAATTCAAGAATCGAATATAGATTAAATCTATTCTATTGTGTATGTATAAGGATAGTCGAAGACCATCATGGCGATAGTCAAGATTAGTAAACTAGTGAAGAATAGGTAAGTTGGGATCTATACATTGCAACATGTTGGAGTACTGTGTTGAAGTACTGTGTTAGAGTACTTGGAGACTTGAGAGTACATTTGGTTGTGCTTGTTACTTAATTGATTGCGTACATGCCTTATGTGTTATTGCTTACTTGAATTTTGGATTTAGAGTGCTACCTTATATGATTATGTTTGATTTGCTCTATCTTGTCAATTTATTGATCACCATTAGCTGGAATTAACTAAAGATTGACCCTTAACCTAATTAGACATGCATAACAACCTATTAGGAGAACGATTATATGTATCAAACTAAGTAGGTACCCTTTCGATGAGGATAGCTGAAATAGTTATTTCTCTAACCTTAGTCAAACTAAGTAATAGGATAAGAGGTTATAACAAGATTGGGGGTCATAATTTCAAGGTAGTCTTGGGAAGAAGGTGATCTTCATAGCATAAACTTGGCTTTAGTCTAATTTAAGTCACTTGAAACTCTTCAATCCAGGTTAGAGTAAATGAAATGATGGGAATCAGGCTACCAAACCTCTAACTTACAGCCCAGACCTCTAACTTGCAGCTGAGCCCAATAACTAAAGGGACTGGCATAATAAATCCTTTTGTTCCAATTTACCCTTGCCAAAGTCGAGTACTTCCTTGCCGAGTCACCCTTCATACCAAGTCATATGACTGCCCATCTTTCTGTAGTACGCCGAATTGAAGATTACTCACTTACACTCGAACTGATCAATGACTCGGCATCTTCTTTGCTGAGTGCCGAGAAGCCGAGAAAGAGAGACTTCAGATTGACTAAGCCATCCTTGCTCAGACTAACCAGATGTCTATACTTTTTGTTGTCATCTTCTAATAACTTCGCTAATGTTTCATTACCATGTATACAATATTATGTATAGAATTTGTTGCACTAATGATTTTTTTTCTGTATATTCATTTTTTCCTTTTTGTATCTTGTACATTACTTGCTTAGGAAATGCCATTTTTGTCTTTTCCTTTTTAGGCAAATTGCCCTAACTAATGGATATAAATACCTTTGTACTTGCAGCTGTAAATAAGAATCAGATTATCCTTAATACACTTGAGTATTTTCTTCCTTGTATAAACATTTTATTTACTCTCAGCATCACTCTTATCCTAACCTGTGAGCAAGGCTAGGTGGCGAGTAACCTCATTGGACCGATTCGTGCGTCATATTAAATTATGCCATGAGTTCTCGGAAGTTCCATTAGTGCGTCATATCTTCTAGAGCTGTTCGTAGGTTTTTCTATACTTTCATTTGTCATTCATTCCTTTCATACTTTCTTCCATTAGATCTTTCAAGCTTTCTACAAGCTTAGACCTATCCTACAATTAGCCTTGTTTGTTTTTTATCACAATTTGCACCATCTTGGTATTAGAATAGAGGTTTTGTTTGAGTCAACATGTGTTTTCAATGTTCCATTATACTTTGTTTTACGTATGTAAAATAGAAGCAAGTTACTATATTCATTTGAGTGATGTGTTGTTAACTGTTAATTTCCTACAGTGTTTGTTTAAGCTTTGAATTTATGAGGAAAAATGACTGACCAAGTATGAATGTTGGTACTAGCAATGACAGTGGAGTTGTCCACTATGAACGATAGTTTCAGGAATTCCTAAAAGCACTGACGAGAAACTTGATGAGGTAGCAAACCTCTTGGTGGATGTAACCCAAGCTGTTCATATATTGTCTTGCTGACCTACTAAGGCCGCGTAAAACACCCCATACATTGCTTAACTTGTTAGAGATCAAAACCCAGCTTGACTTGTTCGAGGTGGAGGAGTAGGCGGATGAGTGAGGAGAAGGATTGATTTGGTAGACATGGGAGATGTCGAAGAAGAGGAGTATTTTGAAGAAAAGCATGTATGAATCCCTAGAGCATCCAACCATATGAAACTTTGGATTCTAAGTTTCAATAGATCTAGGAATGTTGATGAATATCTAGAATTGGAAGAGAAGGTGGAGCGTGTGTTTGATTACTATCAGTACGAAGATTACAAGAAAGTGAGAACTGTTGCTGTTGAGTTCTTTGGGTATGCCACCATGTGGTGGAAGAACTTCCAAGCAAGAAGAAAACGAGAAGGCTACCGAAAGATTAACACTTGGCTTGAGATGAAGAGAGTGCTCAGAAATAGGTTCGTCTTTAAGATACTTTCGCTCGACTTTAAGAGTTAAGACAAGGAGGCTAAAATATTGATGAGTATGTTCAAGAGTTTCAAATGCTCATGATCCATTCCAAGGTAAAGGAAACACCAGCTCGAACTATGTCAAGATTTATTACTAAACTGAGAGGTGATATTTGGGACATTGTAGAGCTTCAACGATTCACTACAATGGATGAAGCTATTAGGATTGCCTAATAAGTGGAGAAGTAAAGAGAAGGCTGAGTATAAACCAGAACACCAACTAGTTGACCTGGACAGGGAAGTCACTGAACTCTATCTAATACAAAGCTGAACAAAAGGATTGAAGTTTGAGCCAAACAAAAAGGCCGATTTGACAATGAAGTACCGACTTAAACTTATGAGAAGGGGCAAGGGTCTGGAAGGAAGATGAGCTAGATCAAATCTTTTAAGTGCCAATGGTTTGGACATATAGCTGGCTAGTGCCTGAACCGAAGAACAATGGTCATTAAAGGAGAAGTCCCAAAGCTAGAAGTAGAAAGTACGGATGAGGAACCTAAGGAGGAGGAGATTCCTACCGAGAAAAAGCCGATTAAAGAGGATGTGTTTGCCAAGGACCTAGATTAGTTACTCATGGTTATCCAACGCACTATGAATGTGGAACCCTCACAAGAGGAGGAGCAGAGAGAGAATTTGTTTCATACCAATGCTTCTAGTGATAAAGAAGGATGGAACCTGGTGGATGTGTGTAGATAGTCGAGTTGTGAACAAGATCACGATCAAATATAGGTATTTGATCCCAAGGCTAGAAGACATGTTGGATGAACTTAGTAGAACCAAGATTTTTAGCAAGATTAATCTTAAATCTAGCTATCATCAAATTTGCATAAGGTCAGGAGGTGAGTAGAAGATTGCATTCAAGACTCGACATGAACTTTACGAATGGATGATTATGCTCTTCAACTTGTCGAATGCCCTAAGCACTTTCATGAGCTAATGAACCATGTGTTGAGACATCTCATAGGGAAGTGTGTCGTAGTGTACTTGACGACATCTTAGTCAATAGTATCGATATGCTAAGTCATTATAAACATCTCATAGTAGTTTTGGATATCCTCTATGCTTAGAGATTATTTGACAATCTAAAGAAATGTTGCTTTTGCTAGGAAAAGTGGTATTCTTGGGTTATATAGTTAGTAGAGGACGCTTGCGAGTCAATGATGAAAAGATCCGAGCAATTGTCGAGTAGCTGACTCTTACTACTTGTGCCAACAGAAGAAGTTTCTAAGGACTAGCTTCATTTTACAGAAGGTTCATCAGGAATTTCAGCACCCTCACTGTACCACTTACTAAACTAACGAAGAAAAATACTGACTTCCAATGGGGAGAAAGGAAGGAGAGGAGCTTTGTCGAGATAAAAGAAAGATTGACCTCTGCCCTGATGTTAATTCTGCCTGACTTCAAGAAAATCTTTGAGCTAGAGTGTGGCGCATTAAGCTTTGGAATAGGCATTGTCTTAATACAGGAATGTCGACCAATTGCTTTCTTCAGTAAGAAGCTCCAAGGACCACAGCTGAATTACTCCATGTATGACAAAGAACTTTTGGCACTAATCCGAGTGCTACAAGTATGACAGGACCATTTATTATCGAGGGAATTTTTCATATATATTGACCATGAATCGTTAAGATACCTCCAAAGTCAGACTAAGTTATCAAAGTGGCAATCGAGATGAGTTGAATTCCTTGAAGGATTCAATTTTGTAATAAAGTACAAGCAGGGAAAGAGTAACATAGTTGTAGATACTCTTTCAAGGAGATATATGCTTTTATTAGAACTACAGACCAGACTATTTGGGTTTGTAAGTATCAAAGAACAAATACTTTGAGGATCTATACTTCGGACCCATAATTTCACAATGTGTCGATGGGAGGATAGTGGACGAATATCATATGGAGGATGGCTACTTGTTTTGAGATAGAAAATTATGCATGCTGATTTGCTCACTGAAAGAGCTATTGATTAGGGAAACCTATAATGGAGGACTCTCCAGTCATTTTGGAGAAAGGAGAACCTATGAGCTATTGGATGGTCGATTTTATTGGCTAAGGATGGGGAGAGATATGCACCAAGTGGTCGAAGGTTGTACCGTGTGCAAGAAGGCTAAGTGCAGATCTGAGCAAGGGAAAGCAATGTCTTTTCCTGTCTTAATGAAGTTATGGACTAAATTGAGCATGGACTTTGCTCTTGGACTATCGTGAATGATTCGAAGCAAAGATTCTATAATGCTCATTGTAGATCGGTTTAGCAAAATGCCATACTTTATGCCTTGCTAAAAAATTAGCGATGCTTCAGCTATTGCTTCTCTTTTATTGTAAGAGATTATACGGATATACAGCATGCCAAGCGTAGTCTCTAACAGAGACCCAAAGTTCTTAAGCTATTTTTAGAGGACCTTGTAGCATCAGATGGGGACTAAACTACTATTTAGTACTTCTTGCCACCCTGAAATTGATAACCAAATAGAAGTGGTTAATCGCACTTTGGGATCACTACTCTAAGCTGTAGTGGACAAGAACTTGGCTGACTAGGACATTTACTTACCCATGGTTGAGTGCGCTTACAACCGGATAGTACATGACACCACTGAGCAGACTCCATTGGAAGTGGTTTATGGTTTTAATCTCGAGTTGCCCCTTGATTACACCCCTGCACCCATACCCGCGTAAGTGGACTATGATGCCTCAGTTAGAGATGATCCCTTCAGCACATCTATGATCAGGTCACTTAGTACATTGACTAAGTTACTAGAAGAATGTGAGAAAAGACTAAGGGTAAAACGGCTAAACAATTTCAATCGGGAGACTTGGTGTAGCTATACCTCAGTAAGGAACGGTTCCCAAACAAGAGGAGGAACACATTATTTACAAGAGTAGAAGGACCTTTCAGAATCCTCTAAAAGATCAATGATAATGCCTACCAATTGGAATTACCCAAGGACTATAGGGTTTCTAACGCCTTTAACATTACCGAACTTAGTCCATATCACCTTGACGAAGAATTGAGTGAAAACCATTTAGATTTGATCCCAAATCCAAAATAATCTGGAGGGAATGCTGGGAATCAAGTTACCAAACCTCTGACCTATAGCCAAGCTTAAAGATTAGAGGGATTGGTGCTACGAATCTTTCTGTTCTAACCGACCCTTGCCGAGGCCGAGTATTTCCTTGTCTAGTTACCCTTCATGTTGAGCCATATGACTGCCTATCTTTCTATAATGTGCCAAATTGAAGATTACTCACTCGCGCTTGAGCCAATTAATGACTCAGCATCTTCCTTGTTGAGAAGTTGAAAAAGAGAGACTTCAGACTAACTAAGCCATCCCTGCTCAGATAAGCCAGCTGTTCATACTTTTTGTCCACATCTTCTAACAACCTCGCCAATATAACATTGCTACATGTACAGTAACGTATGTAGAATCTATTGCACCAATGATTATTTTCCTTGTATATTCATTTTTATCGTTTTGTATCTTGTACATTACTTAGAAAATATCCTTTTTGTCTTTTTCTTTTTAGGCAAGTTATCCTAACTTATAGGTATAAATACCCTTATACTTGTAGTTGTAAAGGAGAATTAGATTATCCTTAATATATTGAGTATTTTCTTACTTGCGTAAACACTTTGTTTACTTTCGGCATCACTCTTATCATAACCTATGAGCAAGGATAGGTAGCAAGTAACCTCATTGGACCGATTCGTACGTCACATCAAATTGTACCGTGAGTTCTTGGAAGTTCCATTGGTGTGTCATATCTTCTAAAGTTGTTTGTAGGTTTTTCTATACTTTCATTCGTCATTCATTCCTTTCATACTTTCTTCCATTAGATCTTTCGAGCTTTTTACAAGCTTGGACCTATCCTGCAACTGACCTTATCTATTCTTGGTTACGATTCGCACCATAAAACTTCTTTAACCTCACAATGGACCGGTTAACATTGTGCAATGTTTCATTTGGTTGTTTACATTACATTTCATTAAAATAAAATGCTTGAAAACCATGTTTGCAATTGATTTTATTGTTAATAGGTGCTAGCCTAAATGTTTTAAGCTAGTTGAGTTAGGTACGCCATGTATAGGTTATATCAACAATAGCAGTTGTGAGATTGGCTTCTGTCTTAGATTAGTTTATATAGTAAGACTGTTGCGACTCTTCTTGTTCAAGGCGTAACAATTCTGAGTTGGTATCAGACTATCATTCTAAAGAACCAAGCTTTAAAGCATCTAATTAAAATGAATTAGACATTAGGCTCACTAATAGAGGGGTTATTAAATGGGACATAAGAGACATACACTTATAGAATTATATGTAAGATATATATGAATAAGATTCATAAAGTAATAACAGTAAGTATTATAATACAAGCACTAACTCATCACTTTATTGTTTTCAAATTAGTAGGAATAGGCTTATTTATGCATGGTTACATTTTAGTTAAAAAGGTGATGAGTCTCCTATTGAATATCGAATTCGATTACAAAAGTTGCTACTAAATATGGCTAATTGGATGCTGTTTCATATTATTGATGAGATTATTGATACTTATAAGTATAGGATGTGTTTTAGCATGATGGATGATTAGAAACTAATGGAGAGTAAGTTGGGACCTACATATAATGAGTATACTGCTATTGTTGCTTTGGAGAAGAAGTATTTATAGGATAAGGGGATTTTATCTATGATGATTCATGTGTTATATTTTTGCCTAATATTGTAAAAGTGGGTAAGAATTGTCTTCTAGGCTTTGATCAGATACCTTTAGGTTCTTCATATTCTCAGAGATTATCCTCTTGGTGTGATTGATTAGTTTCTTAGATTTCCAATTATGGAGAATGTAGGTATAGAAATACTACTTCAATCTCAAGAACCTAAACCTCCATGATGCTACCCAAGAATCTACCCCAGAATGATCAGCCAAATGTAAGAGTGGGTGATGAAGATCCTAATGAGGATCCATAAGAGGAATTTGAAACAGAGGATAAAGTAAAGCCTATTCTAAAGGGTGAAGTAGAGGGTAATCAGAAGAACTAGGAAAACCTACCTTTAAAAGATATTGAAGGGGAACCTAACCTAGCTCATGATAATAATAATATGGATAATGAGGATGACGTGCATGAAATAATTGTAATACTTGAAACTCCTAAAGTGGTGATATTAAGTTCAAATTTTGAAGGGGATTGACAGGATGATTGGATCCCTATGGAGAATGGGGAAGCTTCATATGGATTAATTAGTTAGTGAAGTTAATAACTTGGTAACATGGCATGACTTGCTCTATTTAAGACTCTTTAAACTTTATGACATGGATTTTTTTTATTAACTAGGTCTCCTAACAACTTTTTGATGTATTTTTTACGCGTTTGAAAGTAATTTTTATACTCTTGATATTTTAGTTCTTGGAAATGAAAATGATGTAAATAGAATCTTGTGCACTTGTAATGGAAATGTAAATAAAAGTTTTGTATATAGGCGATCAAGTATATAATCTTATGTTTGTAAGTAAAGTTTACGTAATCTTTTAGATATAAAGTTTAAATTATCAAGTGTATCAACGAAAAGTGTACGCAATCATATAATAGTGAAACACATCTTTATTTTCCCATATTTGTATTAGATATAGTTACGAGAATTTGTTATAGGAAATAAAGTAAGATAATGATGATGTAATATTATAGGTAAAGGTCTTTATGATTCTATGATATACAAGGATATGATATTATAGGTCTTATATGGATAATAATCTTTGCTAAGAGATTTGTTATTGTTTTATATATATTTTATATGCATGGAATTTTTCACTCTATATATGGATACGAGTTATTTAGATCTTATACCACATATTGATATATATTATAAGTGCAAGTTTGTCAGTTAGTTATTGTAATTATAATTATGGCTAAGGAGGTGAATAAAAATGTAAATGATCAACTTAAGGAAGTAGTACCACCTCCTAATCCACCTAATCCTTTGAAAGCACTTAGAAATAATGTACCAGCACCACCCTCTTTAAGTATGTTATACCCAGTTCAATTTGGGTAAATGTTGGCTAATATGAATACTATGATGCAAAAGTTAGGAGCTTTGATTTAGCATCTAATCACAAGTGGAAATGCTGTGAATCAAAAGTAACCAAAGGTTAAGCAAAGAAGAATCCAACCTCAAGAAGCGAATCAACTTCTTGAATTGATGAACACAAATTGGTATTTCAAAGGTGAAATGGGAAAGACCACTTTAGTTGATGACTAGTTGGCTTAGATTGGGCACAGTTTTGAGGCTTGTAGGATTCTAAATAATTAAAAAGTTTCTTATGCTACATTCATGTTAAAAATGAGTGCTTAAGTTTGGTGGGACTAGAAGGGAAAATCTATAATTGACCTTATCACTAAGCAAGTGTTTAGGGAGGAATTTAAGAAGGAATGCTTTCCTATGAGTGTATAGAATCAAATGACTACACAATTGATGGAGTTGAAGAAGGGAACTATGAACATAGCTTAATATGAAAATGAGTTTAATAGATTATTGCAATAAGTACCCAAGTCGTATCAAGATAATCAACTGCTAAAGAAGGATCACTTAATTAATGGGTTTGACTCAACTATGAGATGTAAGCCGATGGACTATGAGTTCACTACTTACCATGAAGTCATGGACAAGGCACGATAGTTGGAGAATAACTGATTAGCTATGCAAAGTGAATGGAGCAAGAAATTGAGAGGAGTCGCTTAATTTAGACATGTCTTTAAAAGGTCATCTCCAAGAATAAGTGGTAACTTAGGTAGGAAGGGAAAGAAACTGACAGCAATATTTAATGGTTCTGCTCAAACCAAAATAAGATAGAGTTTTTATGATAATAAGGGAAATGTGAAATGTTAAAAATGTAGAGCTCAACATTTTCCTTAACAGTATACTCAAGTGATGGAAAAATGCTTCTTATGTGGTAATCTAAATCATGTTTTAAGGGAGTTTTTAAACATAAAAACTGTGAAGTGTTATAGGTATGGAATGTTAGGACACTTTTCAGAAAATGTGGTTAGGCTGAATAAGGAGCTAAGAAATTTAAAGTAGCAAAGATGACTACTATACCAACCTAAGTGTTTGCGATGGAGAGTAAGGAAGAGGATACTAAGGAGTTTGACAAATGGATGGAGAAGTATTTCCATGACAATTTAGACGATAAAACGGATATTGATGAAACTGACCAAAGTCTAGTAACAGGTACATAAACTAATAACCTTATTTACTTATAAAGCGAATGGGAATATCGTATTCATAGGAAAGTATTAGGTATCGAGGAAATACGTAACTTAAATATAATACATAAATGATAAATAACTATAATAGTAGTAATTATTTCAGGAAACACACTTATAATGGATGAATTGCGTATGCATTGTTTGATACAGGGGCCTTACATTCATTTATTAGCTAGGAGTTTGTCTTAGGAAATGAAATTATTGCTATTGAAGTTAAAGCTACCTATAAAGTGAGAACACCTATAAGAGAACAAGTATTAACATGAAAAATAGTAGATAATAGAATTGACCAAAAGCTAACCCTTAACCTAACTAGACATCCATAACAACCCATTAAGTGAAGGATTAAGTGTGTTAGACCAAATACCAACCTATTTGATGGGGATCACTAAAATAGTCCTTTCTTCACCTTTAGTCGAATTAAGTGACAGGATATGAGGTTATGGCAAGATTGGGAGCCATGGTTTGAAGGTATCTTGGGAGCAGGACATTCTCCATAGTATAAGTGTAGGTTCAATCTGATTTGAGTCTTGTTGAAACTCCTCAATCCAAATTAATGTGGATGGAATTTCTCTAACCCCACAATGGATCGATTAACATTATGTGATATTGCATTTGGTTGCTTGCATTACATTTCATTAAAATAAAATGCGTGAAAACTAAGTTTTTGTTTTGTCTCTATCTCGCTTACTGAGCTTAATGTGCTAATATCCCTATAGACTCTTTTGTAGGTATCGAGTAATGATTAAGGATGAAGTGTTATAACCACCCTCAGGTTAATGTACATAAGGCTAGGGGAGTGAAGAGCTAAAAGACCTACAGGATTTAAGCTTTTGTTTTAACTTTCTCTTGGTCTTGTGGAAACTAATTGGGAATCCCTAGGATGCCTATTATTTTCATAATCTATTGTATATAGACTCCAAAACTTGTAGCTTTTGCGAACTTTTTACCTAAATTGGGACTTTTAGATATGTAATTACTTATGTTAATACTACTATACTATGGAAAATAGTATTATAAATTGATTTTGATAAGTTTTTTAAAAAGTTACACAATAGGTTTTGCTATTAATAGATGCTAGACTGGATGCTTCAAGTTAGTTGAATCGAGTAGGCCTTGTGTAGGGTACTTATCAGTTCTTATTTTCATATAGTGAATTTTCATGATTTTCCTTTGAAATTTGAGTTTATTTATAGATAATGATCCTTAATGGAGCAAAATCTTATTTTTCAACGCTTAATCCTGAGGATGATGAATCATTTCTTTTTTTGAGATATGAAATATGGGATTTTATTGACTCAATTTTGAGAAAATCTTGAATCAAGCTATGCTTTTTTAAATACAAAACCATATGAATAATGGAGAAATTCCATGAAAGACAAAGTAATGATTCATATAAGGGTTGTAAGACATATGCACAAGAAAACAAAAACAAGTTTCACTCAATTTGAAGCCAAAATGAGCAAGTTATGAAAGTTTGAATATTGACACACTCGAATGATATGGTTGTATCGTTTCCAGGCAATTTCAAACTAATTTTCATGTAAGCACAATAGGTTACATGACCTAAGGACACGATCATGTCTTTGGTCATGTTGTCCTTAGTAGAGAAGAAAAGGAAAGAAAAAGAAATGAAGCACCCATAGCCGGTCACACAACCAAGGGATATGGTTGTATCTTAGTCATGTCAATTGCAATGGTCCTTTTTTTTTCTATTGCTTATATAAAGCTTATTTGGATTTTTTTAGAGAGAACTTTTAGATGACCTTTAGAGAGCTTTTCAAGAGAAGAGCACTTAAGAGAGTGAGACTTTGAGGAGACTTCAAGATTCAATTTTTATTAGATTTCATGATTCGCTCTTATACCTTTCTCTACTCTTTGGTGCAAGATTGTTACTTTATGATGTGTGAAGAGTAGATTTTTGGTATCTAGGTCTTGTAAAACCTAGATCTAGTCATGTGACAAGGATTTTTATTAGATCTAATTGATTCTTTAATTTCTTTCTTGATTTAACTATGTATGCTTAATGCTTTAGATTATTATTTCCATAGGTAGTGATCTAAAATTTGATATCTTATAAAAGAATTGAGAGATTTCTTATAATATTATATCTAAATATAGTTGATAGAGATTCTTGCAAGATTAGAGATAATTAGAAGACATTTTCCAGAATCTTGATTTATATTGTAGAGAATTAGTTGTGTAATAATACAATCTCAAGTCATGCTATTGAGAAGAGATTCTAATAGGTGATTTTAATATTAGAGTTAACTGACTTGAAAAAGTGATTAAATTTAATAGAGAATTCTCTCGGTCCAGAAAGATTAAAAAAAATAGATTATCTTTAGAGAAAATCAGATGTTAGATCTAGCGGAAACAAAAATCTAGATACAATTGTCGAATCTTAAGTTAATCTATAATTTCATAGCTTTCTTATTTAAGTTCTTTAATAATCATTAATTAGTTGATTAATTTAGTAAGTTGTTGCACTTTAATTTAGGTTCTTTAAATTCTTGAACTTGAACTTGCTAGTTAAACAACAGAGATTTAATGAGTATTCGTAGTCAAAATCCCTGAGGGATCAACACTTACACTTAATTGACTACTATAATTTGATAGGTACAGTTGCCTTATACCAAGTTTTTAGTGCTGTTGTCAGAGATTCATGGACCCTAGCAGAAGTTGAGTTTTAGGATGAATAATAAGCCATACTCAATGACAGTTGTGGAGTTTGGAGTATGTTTAGGATTATATGATGCTGATTATGTATAGACACAAGAATTCCCAGAACTCCTGTATAGAATTCCTTATGATGTTGCACCCTAGCATTATAGTAATAAGATTGTTGAAGGTTTTGAATATGAAGCCAAATCAAGTAAGGCTTCCTGTTTATGTCGTCCTAAATACCGCAAAATTCATTAGGTTTTATCACATTCCATAGTAGGATAGGGAAAGAGCAAAAGTGTAGTTGATAAGGCTGAGCTCATGGCTTTGTATAGTATGATAGAGAAATACCTAATTAACTTAGCTATGCTATTAGCTTAGTATTTGATGAAGTAGGCATAGAGTTTTTGTATGCATGGGAAAATATGTTGTGGACCTTACATTACTCTTTTAGCGATTGGATTGGGTGTTTTTAACAAATGAATGGCAGAGCTACGGTAATGAGGGAGACAAAACTGTTAAGAAGAGAAACCATTAAGAATATGCACTTGAAGTTAGATAATGTTGAAAGTCATATAGGAGCTAATCCTAGTTCAAGCCACGGATCGGGTTCTCGGCTTGATTAAATAGAAGATATGTTGAAGAATCTTAATACTCATGAGGATAAGTTTGAAAAGAAAATTACTAAAAGTGTAGGCAAAATGTTAGCAAAGCAGAATCACATTACACAATTCTTTTGCAATGTAGCTGAACTAAACAAGTTAAAAATTCCTATTGTTTTTCTCAAGACTTGATCCTTAATAGGAATCAACTCCTTGGACTGATCACAAGAAGCTGAGCTAGAGGACTTCAAGGGCTCGCATGAAAAATACTAGCTTTAAACCATAACCGAGACGAGGATTCCTATCCCAATCCGACCTCCTACCGACTTGTCTCTCAGATCCTTACATATATCTAACATACTCCTGCTCAACAGCAAAGTCATAATCTAGAAGACAACCCAAAACTAACAGAGCCAAGCTCCCACCCTAACCCATTGGCATTTAACTTCAAGACAGCTGACCATTTGCTAGGCTAATTAGCTCCTAACCCAACTCGATCCAAATCAATTTTGCCCTTAACTGTAATGCATTCCTGCTTCCGCCTACGTTATATCATATCCTCGATGTCCAGCTACCAAACAACATATGTCTTCTAACATAATGTTCTAGAATGATTCTTTATTTTCCATACTATATATTCTTTGTCTCTTTTACTCCTTTTAGTATGTCTTACGTAACCTAGTGTAGAATACCCTTTTGTTTTTTTATACATGTAAAGCAACCCTAGTGAACGAGGATATAAACCCCTACTTTCCTTATAGTACAAATTCAACTTTTAATATAGAATTATTCATTTTTTTTTAGCAACCTTAGTGTTCTCATTATCTATTAACTCTTATCTATTCCTTTTAGCAAGGAGTAGTGGTGAGTGACCTTTTAGTATAGACCGGTGTGTCATATCCGATGGATTGTAGGCCGAGTAAAATTAAGTGGTGAGTCATATCCATTCAATAGTTTCTCAGACTTTGCTAATTTCTTTTCTGTTTCCTTTTCGATTCAGTCATTGTGGTGCTTCTTCGTATGTACGACCCTAGAGATGCATAAGCTTCTTTAGTATTATAGCACGGTTTCGCGAGGAAGTGTGTAAAGTTGCAATAAAGTTTTTGTTTGCCTTACTGTTTGTAGCTGCTATGTTCCTTCCATAGCTACTCTAGTATGTTAGTGTGATAACAAGTGTGGTTTCATTGCTACTCTATTTTTAATCACGAAAATAGAGCAAGTTTATTTCTATTCTGTTTAGTGACTATTGGGTATTAAGGTTGTTAGTAGTTTGTTAATTTGTTCGAAAAAGTATTACACTATGTCAGATTCAAGTGTTCAGGGAGTTATTGGTGATTAAGGCAGTGGTGCTTAACTTGGTTGTGGTTATAATGATAGTAACACCTCAGGGTTTATTGATAACAAACTTGATAGACTCACAAACCTTGTTAAGAGTCTAGTCACCGTAATGCAAGTCAATAGCCAACATCTCTAAGGTGTATAGTAACAAAACCTATAGGATAGTGCCCCTAAGAGATACTATGGCCAAGTCAATTGAACTGATCACCCAATTCAACCTCCTCAAGCTAGAGGAGCTATTAGACAAAGACTGGAGTTACAGGAGATTATGGAAGATGAAGAGGAGTTGGATGTTAAAGGGATTGGTGACGAAGAGGAAGTTGATTATTACCAAACACAGGGATGAAGACACTAAGTCCTTCAAAGGTTAGACGATGTTAAGGTTCAAATTCCACCCTTCGGTAGAAATGGAGATGCTAATGAATACTTAGAGTAAGAAGAGAAGGTTAAGAAGGTGTTTGATTGTTACGAATATACGAAGGTCTGACTTACTACATTAGAATTTATTGGGTATGCCATAATGCGGTGAAAAAATCTAAATGCAACCTGAATAAGGGATTGAAGACAAGGTGTTATAACTTGGGACAAGATGAAAAGGTTGTTAAGGGGTAGATTTGTACTCGAAACACACTTACAAGATACATTTGCCAAGTTACAAGAGCTTCCCCAAGGAAGATGATCTGTCGATGACTATGTCAGAGAATTTCAAATGCTTATGATTAGAGCTGACGTGAAAGAACTATAAGGCCATATAGTATCAAGGTTCATTTTTGGGTTCAAGTATGAGATTCACAATATTGTAAAAGTATAGAGATTCTATACCTTAGACGAGGCGATCAAGATCAAGCTTTCGAGCTAACCTGGGCCAACGTTCTCCCAAGCCCCAATACAACACCGACCTATTTAAGCCGAGCTAAGGAAGCCATACCAACTTGAGGATAGAAGTGATAAACTTAATAATAGTAAGGCTAACCAGCAACGCTAAGTTAGTCAGCCAGTTAATCTAAGGCTAGGACGACCTCGAGGACATATGAGAAGGGACAAACCTCCAGATGAAAGACTAATAAGGTGAAATGCTTTAAGTGCTTAGGCTTTTGACACATGGCTACTAAGTGTTTGAATTGATGCATCATGGTACTCCGAGAAGATGTAGCGGATAGCACCGACGAGAGTGAACTCGAGGAAGATGTTAGGAAGCCTGAGGTTACAAAGGAGGAGACTTGTGTCTATGTCGACCCAAGAGAAGTGATGACCCTAATCCTAAGATGAGTATTGAGTTCCTTTCCAAACTCTGAAGAAGATCACAGGGAAAATCTATTCCATACCAAGTGTATCATCAAAGGCCAATTATGTATGATTATAGTAGACGGAGGAAGTTATACAAATGTTATTACACAATCCCTTGTACAAAGGTTAGGCTTACTGACCTCAAAGCATCCCCAACCTTATAAGCTGCATTAACTTCATGATAAGGGTACTTATACATAACTGAATAAGTAGCTGTATCGTTCAATGTTGGGAATGTATATAAGGACAAAGTAGTGTGTAATGTCGTCCCTATGGGAGCTTCACACCTGTTACTTGGATAACCTTGGTTATTTGACCAACGTGTTATGCATGATGGATATAAGAACACCTACGTCATTGTTAAGGATGGAAGGAAGATTGTGTTGCAACCTTTGACCCCATCACAAGTAAACAAAACACATAACTAGCTCAGTCGAGCTAATAATAAAAAGACCTCAATCATGAGCAGAAGAGAGATTCGATCTATTGAGAAGATTGATGAATTGATGTTCTTGTTGGTTAGACAATTAATAGAGGTGAGGGAATTGCAGGAAGTCTTAAAAGAAACCTAATGCTTGCTAAATGAGTTTTCTGACCTGTTTCTAGAAGAATTGCCTAAAGGACTATCACTAGTCTAAGGCATAAAGCATTGGTTTGATTTGCAACCAAGTGCCGCCCTACTTAACTGACCTATATATCAGATGAGGATATGTGAAGGAGAGATGAGCCCTTATGTTGTACCATCTCTACTCGTTTTAAACAAAGATGGTTCATGGTGTATGTACATTGATGGCCGAGCAATCAATTGAATTACTGTCAGGTATAGATACCTAATACCAAGGCTTGATGACATGTTGGATGAGCTTCATGGCGCAAGGATATTTTCAAAGATAGATCTGCAGAATGACTACCACTAAACTCGCATGAAGCTAGGCGATGAATGGAAGACTGCCATTAAAACTAGGCACAGACTTTACGAATGGTTAGTTATGCCATTCAGACTTACAAATTTGCCGAGCACATTCATGGGGTTAATGAATTATGTGATGTGCCCTCTATTTGGAAGATGTGTGGTCGTGTGCTTTGATGACATATTAGTATACAGTGCCAACATGAACAACCACATTCAACATCTTCGTAAAGTGTTTGATATTTTGCGAGTTGAAAGGTTGTATGGGAATATGAAGAAGTGTACCTTTTGCCAGAGTGAGGTGATTTTTCTAAGATTTGTAATGTCAAGAGAAGGAGTTCAAGCAGATGAAGAGAATTTTCGAGTTGTTTTGGAATGGCTAACACTGAAGAATGTCACTGAGGTCTAAAGTTTCCATAGCCTAGCTTCCTTCTACAAGCAATTTATTAAGGACTTCAGTACAATAGCTGCCCCATTAATCAAGTCGATGAAGAAGAGCGAAGGATTCAGGTGGAACGACTAAGCTTAATAGAGTTTTAGAAAAATCAAGGAAAAACTCACCTCGGCACTTATCTTGTCATTGCCAGATTTTGACAAACACTTCAAATTAGAATGTAATGCATCGAGAATTAAAATTGGTACTATCCTGATGCAAGAATGATGGCCCATCGCTTACCACAGTAAGAAACTAAGTGGCCTAGCCCTTAATTATTTTATGTACAAGAAAGAGTTGTACTCCCTTTTCCGAGCCCTTACCATTTGGCAACACTACCTACTACCATGAGAGTTTGTTATTTATATTGACCACGAATCATTGAAGTATCTTGGGAGTCAGAACAAGCTTTTGAAAAGATAAGCTAGGTGGTTAGAGTTCATGGAAGGTTTCTCATATGTCATTTAACACAAGAAGGAAAGTACAAATGTGGTCACTGATGCTTTATCACAACGACAAACCTTACTGACCATTTTGCAAACAAAGCTATTAGGATTCTCACTTATCACTAAGCAGTATGCTAATAACCCTCACTTCGCTTCCATTGTTGAATAGTGTCGTGAATGACTAGTTGTAGGAGGATATTATCTTAAAGATGGCTATCTATTTAAGGACTACAGGTTATGTATTCTAAACTACTCCACATGTAAACTGTTGGTCTAGGAAGCTCACAGCGATGGAATTTCAAGCCACTTTGGGGAAGTCACGACAACTAACCTATTGAAAGAGAATTTTTATTGGCCAGGTCTAGCTAAAGATGTTCATAAGGTAGTTAGTCGTTGTGAAGTATGTAAGCGTGCTAAGGGGAAGAGAGAACCCCATGGAGAATACATACCTCTACTAATGCCCATCTTACCGTGGGCTGACCTTAGTATGGACTTTGTCCTAGGGTTGCCTCAAACATTTAGAGGAAAAAATTTTATCTTTGTTGTAGTGGACTGCTTTAGTAAGATAGTGCTTAGAGTTGTTGTAGGTAAGAACTTGAGGGATTAGGATCTGTGCTTACCGGTCATGAAGTTCGCATATAACCAAACTGTCCATAGCACCATTGGGAAGACCCCATTCAAGGTAGTTTATGTCCTTAACCCTACCGTTCCCTTAGATATGATTAGTACCTTAGTAGCTACTAAAGAGAGTCAATTTGGAGTGGACCAAGCCTAAGAATTGCATGAGCTACACCAGTCTATCATAAAGAAGATCACCAGGTTCAATTAGAGACAACAAGAGATTGGCAGCCAAGGCCATTGAACTATTTCTTTCTAGTCAGAAGACTGAGTATGGATTCACCTCAGCTAATAGCAATTCTTGTACTTAAGATAAAGCAAACTATCTCCTCGAGTTGACAGCCTATTGAAGGCCCTGAAGAAAATTAACCGCAACTCCTACCAGATCGAGTTACTTGATGACTATGGTGTCTTGTTTACCTTCAATGTGTCTAATTTAATTCCCATCAACCAATAGAAGGAGATCCTACGAAAGCCCTAGAAGAACGAGCAGAAACCGCTTCAGATTTGAGGATAAATCTTTCTAACCCCTAGGTAAATGATAGGAATTAACCCCTTAGACTGATCATACAAAGCTAAGCTAGAGGACTTTAAGGGCCCGCATGGAAAATACTAACTTTAATCCACAGCCGATACAAGGACTCTATCCCAATCGACCTCTTATCGACCTATTTCTTAGATCCTTATGTGTGTTTAATCTGCTCTGACCCAACAATGAAGTCTTAATCCAAAAAATAGCCCAGAACTAGTTGAGTCGAGCTCTTGCCCTGATCCACTAATGTTTAACTTCAAGACAGCTGACATTTTCCTAAGTTAATTGGCTCTCGACCTGATTTAGATCAGGTCAACCCCTGACTACTACGTTGTATCATATCCCCAATGTTCGGCCACCAAGCGACACTTGTTTTCTAATACAATGTTTAAGAATGATTCTTTCTTTTTCGTACTATATATTCTTTATCTCTTTTACCTCTTTTAGTATGTCTTATGTAACCTAGTGTAGAATACCCTTTTATGTTTTTATATATGTAAAGCAATCTTAGTGAACGAGTATATAAACCTCCATTTTCCTTATACATACAGATTCAACTTCTAATGCAGAATTATTTGTTTTTTTAGCAACTTTAATGTTTTCGTTATCTATTAACTCTTATCTATTCCTTTTAGCAAGGAGTAATGACAAGTGACCCTTCAGTTCGGACTGGTATATCATATTCGACGGATTATAGGCCAAGTAGGATTTAGTGGTAAGTCATATCTGTAAACCCTACTTTTAGTGGGCCTAAGACTCAATTAGGAATACTTTCCGAACGTTCCTAAAGATCAACTAAACTAAAAACTTAAGTTTATATTTAGAAACGAATTAAATTTTTACAATTCAAAAGCCAATTGTCGAGAAAACCTGAGCTTGAAGAACTACGAGCTCTAAAGCTACTTAAAACTGTAAACCTTAAAGCCATTAAGGAATTTTAACCCTAAATAATTAATCGATAATTTAATTTGAATAATTTCATCCAACTTTAGAAAATTTCACAATTCTACAAAAATCAAATCATAAATCACAAAACAATGTAAGATGAAAATCCTAAAACAATTTTCTATAAGGCTATGCCCTTATCTTCATGCATAAGCCTTATACCATAAATAAGTAGACCAACGAATCACCTTAGATAACTTAACAATTGAGAGTTGGAATCATTTATCAATTGATAACTTATCAAAATCTAGTGATAAGACAATTTCCTTATCACCTCTTCACTTATACTACATATGGACAAATTTTCACAAGAAATCATGAGCTTAACTTTAGTAAAGGTGACAAGACCACTCCATGCCATTAAAAGACTTCCCATGGCAGATCTAAAAAGGGGAGAAAGGGGGGCCATGCATTTGTCATTCACCCATCAATCACTTCCTCTTACACATCACTATTCACCCCTTAATGCTTACATCATCAAGAGTTGCAATTGTTGACTTTTTGTAAGCTTTAAGACAATACTTTCAAGGCATTTAAACACTCCTTCTCTCTTCATTCCAACCGGCTGCACTCCTCCCCATTTCTCTCACTTTTAATCTCACTTTCATTTCATCTTTCTCTCTTTTAAAACAAACATAAAAAGGGGAAACAACTTTACCCCACAAAATCCATTTTCTTCCATTTTGAAGCTTCAACTCACGACATTTTTTTTTCTTTGTTCATGTGCCATTTTCTTTCATCATTTAAGATCATCTAAGACCATTAGAATCTTTCATAAACCCCTTTCCAAAAGACAAAAGAATTCGGGTTTCAAAAGGTAAGCAAAAAGGAGGAAGCAAAGTTAAAGGCTTAAGAGGAACCTTAGTGCACAACCACCAAACTTTGCGTTAAGGACGAGTAAGTGATTCTTGTGATGTGTGGATTAATATTTATGTTAGAAGACTTGGATTTCTTGAAGATATGAGTAAGGTTTGAGTTGTTATAGCACATAAATTCGTTTTAAGAAACAAACCCTAAAACCATTACATGAAGTTGAAATATGAGCATGTAAAGTTGGTGTTTTGTATGGACATTTGTTTAATGCTTTGAATGGAAGATTTTAAGCTAAGGAAATCTTGAAATGAGAACTTTGATGAAGGGTAAGCATGCTGGACGTGAAGGTTCCATGATCATTTGAATGTTGATTTTGTTTCCATTTAGTTAAACATGCTCAAAACTAGACTTAAGTTAAGGAAAAATCCATCACATGAAGTTTTATGAAGAAATCAACTTTGTATGGCATGAGCTATGATATGGAGGTTTTATGAAGTATAAGATCTTTTATTTCTTTATGTGGAGCATGAGTTAAAGGATCATTTGATGGAAGGGAACTTAAGTTAAGATTTATACACAAGTAGTTAAGTGCATAATCTATCACCTACACTTAAGGAAATGATGAAACAAGTTGAAAAACCAAGTAAGGACCCCTTAGGACCAACATGAACAGATCTGGAACATGGGTAAATGAGGCCTAAAAATATGATAAAAGTGAAAGAACAAAGTGAAAGGATTAACCAAAGCAAGTATGATTAGCATACAAAGCCTAAAACTCAAAACCGGGCTAAAACTCTCAAAACAAGCTTAGAACTCTAAGATGGGCCTTCAACAAAAATCTGACCAGCAACTTAAAGAACCAAGAGAAGTTTTTTTGAAGCCCATAATAAATCCACCTAAGGCCCCATAAGCTCACCAAAGTCATTAACCTTAGTTGAACCAAAAACAAGCCCATTTGATAACTTAAGCTCACTAAAGGGCCCAAGAAGTGGTTGTTAGCCTTAGGAATATAAATCAAAATTGTAAATCTGATCTCAAGGAGTATTTTAAGCTTAGGATAAAATCTAAAGACCAAGCCCAAAGGATTCCTCAAGCTATCAAAAGCCCATTTACCAAACAAGGCCCAAAAACACTCCAACACATGAGGAACGCTACTGTTCTGACCCATGGACAGAATTGAATACCTCATTTCGAAAATCTAACCTTACCACGTTAAAGTACACTCGAAAACGATGAAGATTGACTATAAGATCATAAAAATCGGATTTAAAACGAAAAAGTTGTACGCGATTGAACTTTAGGTAAAAACCGGAAAAATTCCGAGAACTAGCTAAGAATATAACTTAAGAAAAATTTACATAGTTTCTTAAGTTTGCTTCAATTCCTTATAAAAATTATTTCAATGATCAGGGGACACTGTTTTTGGAGACGACTTGCCTCCGGACTACTTTGATTGAACCACATGGCAGAGTGAGTAAATTCCCGATGACTCTTTACTTGATTGTGCTTGTAAAGTAGACACACCTAATCTTATATTTATAAATTTGGATGCTTGTGGGACATGGGAGATGCATGTGTATGAAATTATGGATGAGTGTGATGACTTGTTAATTATATATAATAATTGGGAATTATTTGCATGAATATATACTTGTGAATTGTATGGAATGAAATTGGTTGATCACCCTGAAAATCAAGTTAATTACTTATATGATTAAGAACTCAAAATGAATCATGCATTCCCCATATTGCATACGGATAACACCGACTGCCGCTTCACGCAGAAGATGGGAAGGGACTCACAGGAATACGAGTTTCCTGCAGGATTGGGCACTAGCTATGCCATCATATATATTGAGTCTCTGCCTTAAGCTGATGGGCTTACTAGGCGCTAGGAGACGCCAACCGTCGGCGAGGGGCCGAGTCTTGTGGCTTCTGCTTAGGGCGTGTGTTTGTGGACTGCGGGGGCCACCACACCGCTAGACTTGGGATCTTTTAAAGGATGCGATTTGATTTTGGTAAAGGAAGTATATATATATGTATATATGTAGAGTTTTGTTTTGGTATGAGCACGATAGTGCAAATGAAATAAAACCCAAGGTCTGGAACCCGGATTTTGGTTTGGGTCGGTTAATTATCTCCAAACCCCGACTTCAGGGGGCGAAATTCTGAGTCGTATGCAGTTCCTAGGTCACTGCATGCGTTGTATGGCATACTATTTGTTCATGCATTCATATGATTGTGCATCTAATAAATTTCTGTCGTGTGGTACTGATAAGGGTATTTATCTCACTAAGCGTAAGCTTACTCCCCTATAGATTTCTGTTGGTGCAGGAGAACCTCTTCGTCAATCCGGGCCGAGGCATGCCCGTGGTAAGTCTCGGGTAGAGACGGGTTGGAGCGATCAGAGAGCGAAGAGGACATTTTGTAATAGATTATAGATATTTAGATACTTTATATATATTTATGCATAACTTAGATTTTATGCAGTTCCGTTATGAATTGCATTCGTTTGTAATATTGTTTTGGTGTGGTTCTCACGAGCCCACACAATTAGTTAATTTATAACATAGAAGTAATTTTAGTTAAATTGCTCTATATTACTTGTCTATGGGCCTAGTGGTAACGTAGAGTGGAAGGAGCTTTGTGTGTCGTATGAAAGGCCTATGATCAGCAAAGGGGTTGATAATAGACCTTTATACGGTACACGGCGACCTATCACGACAACGATACTGTTGGGTCGTTATAATATCCATTCTGTAACTTCCCATGCTTTACTAGTTTCTTTTCTGTTTCCTTTTCAATTCATTTGTTGTGGTGCTTCTCCATGTGTACGACCTCGGAGACACATCAATCCTTATGCTCCTCAGAAGAAGCAACTTAGGAACTAGCCTAAGAAGAAGAGGACCAACAAAAGAAAGAGATTGAGGAAGATGTAAAAATAGTTAAGGAGGAAGAAGGAGCTTGGGAGGAGAATTCAAAATAGAAAGTCGATGATGAAGATTTGGATTTTAAGGAGAAGAATGATGACTTCATGAATGATGATTGAGGGGATGTAGTTGTTTTTATTTTCATGTTATTGCTTGAGATGTACTTAGGTTTCACAGATTTGGTTTCTTTTTAGACTCTTTCATTTGTTTTAGGATTTGCTTTTTCTTTTCTTTGTTTTGCTTTTCTCTTTTATGTTTTCTTTTGTGTTTTGATGGAAAGACAATGCTTGTTGCTCAAACATCCTAGAACTGAAGGTCAAAGCTTTTAGATGGCGATATTAATTCTTGCACTTGCAAATTTGGTATTGGTTACTTTATAACTTATGGATCATGCAGTTTGTTTCACATTTTTTAGGGAAATATCAGTTTCCCCTTCTTACATTCCCTTACTCATAAGGTATTTTTCATTGATTTGTTTTCATGTGTGACTTAATTCATACATTGGGGATAATGTATAATTTTAAGTATAGGGAAGGGGATATAGAAACTATTGCTATGAGACCAATCTTATTTTTGCCCTTAACCTGATAATTTTAGTTGAATTGCAAATATTTGGAGAAATGGAATTTCCAATGGATTGTAATAAATATTTGAATGCTTAATCTTTGATGAATGAATTACACGATACCATAGTTGATAAGTGAAATCTTTGTGGAGTAAAGTTATGAGTTATTTTTCCTAGGATTTTAGGATTTAAGATTAAAGCAACATCACTGGTTAGGAGCTAGTCATGACTATTTTCAAGCTTACTTTGATGTATACTTTCTTCTTAGATAACTTTAGAGCCTTATAATCTTTAGTAAACAAACAAATGAAATTTGTCTTTTGAGAAATCCCTAAAAACTTGAAATAGTTAAAAGTAGTAAATGATAGTAATTGCTTGAATAATCAATGACAAAAAGGCAAAATTGGTAAGAATTTACCTTAGTCCCTCATAAGAGCAAGGTTAAATTCATCTACCAATGCCAAAATAACTCTTAAAGAATAAATCAGTATAAATCGGCCTTAGACCCTCAGAAGAGTAAGGTTCTTTCCTGTTATCAATATGAGGGCTAAGTTGGTGTGGATCAATCTTAGTTAGTTAAAAGAGTGAGATCCTTTCCTGATGCCAACACATTCATCCTTAAATAATGTGCTTAATTAATAATATATATTCAGTGAATTTGAAACCTTCCCAATAAAAGCATGAATTAAGGGGATAATTAGAGGATGAGTGGATGTAGTATGTGTTTACTCTAAATTATGGTGCTTAGCAAAATTAAAGAGATATACATTTTAGCTAAGTTAAAATTTTTATGACTTTTTCCTAATTGGCGAGATGTTAAATTTGATATTGAGTATTGGAATCTTTGATTAAATTATCTTGTAAGCTTTAATTTACATAGATTAGCTTATGAACTCTAGTACTTTGTGTCCTTTAGATATTGAGAAAAGAATTGAGTATAAGAATTGAGCAAGTTGTTTAAGGAATTTTAATTGGAGTTACAAGTTGATTATTTTTCAAGTTAAGTGTAATTTTTGGCTGGTTTCCTAATCAATGAAGGTTTTTGACTTAAGAATTCTTGTCTTGACTTTTTTTTTTTTTATCTATTTGCTTGAGGATAAGTAAATTTGTAAGTATGGGGAAGTTTGATGAGCTCTTATTTGCATATATTTTACATAGTGAATTTTCATGATTTTCCTTTGAAATTTGAGTTTATTTGTAGGTAATGATACTTAGTTGAGTAAAATCTTGTTTTTTAGGCTTTGGAATGATCTACGTGAGCAGATAAGAAGATCAAAATAAGTTTTACTTAATTTGGAGCTAAAATGAGCAAATTGTGTAAGTTTAAAGATTGTTGTTTCCATTCGATTTTGGACCAATTTTTAAGTGAGCATATTAGGTTACACAACCCATGGACACAACCATGTCCTTAGTTGTGTTGTTCCCAGTAGAAAAGAAAAGGAAATGAAGCACCCATAGCCAGTTACACAACTAGGGGACACAGTTGTGTCAATTGTAGCTATCCATAGTTTTTTCTATCGCTTATATAAAGCTTCTTTAGGATTTTTTAGAGAAAACTTTTAGACAACCTTTGGAGAGCTTTTCAAGAGAAGAACACTCAACAAAGCAAGACAAGATTCAATTTTTATTAGATGTCATGATTCACTGTTATACCTTTCTCTATTCTTTGATGCAAGATTGTTATTTTATGATGTGTAAAGAATGGATTTTTGGTATTTAGGTCTTATGGAACTTAGATCTAGTCATGTGATATGGATTTTTATTAGATCTAATTGATTATTTATTTTCTTTCTTGATTCAACTATGTATGCTTAATACTTTAGATTGTTATTTTCATGGGTAGTGATATAAAATTTGATATCTTATAAGAGAGTCAAGAGATTTCTTATAAGATTAGATCTAAACATAGTTAATAGAGATTTTTACAAGATTAGAGATAATTTACACTGAACTATTCTGTACACATGTTTGACCAGCTATTAAATATGTTCACATGCAACTACTATGGCGAGTGAAAGTTTTTAAGCGAGTGAAAGTTTTTAAGCAAGCGAGCTAGGGGCAACAGAATGAGTCGAATAGAAAGTAAACATAAGTATAGATAAGAGAAAAAATTGAAACTTTGTTAATTGAAAGATCGTTATAAGGCCTTAGGAGTTGGTATCCCAACCAAAATACATATAAAAATAAAAAATAAAAGGTTATAAGTAGAAGCATGAGGTTGATTCCTGATCTACTACATGGCGCCAACTCTTGTTGTTCGTTTGTAACTTTAACTCAGCCACTTAGGGAAGATTCCTATTTAAGCTAGTCTATACGAAACTTCAACTCAACTCACAGCCTCGATTAAGTAAACCATGACTAGTCCCCAAGCCTTGAGCAAATTGATGGTTGCAGTCTTCATAGCCTTAATAGCTTTAAGGTAAGCTTCGCACTAACCAAATGAGTCGTCCTTTTACATGAATGATACAGAGGGGGTTTCACTCTAGTTGATTTGCCTACCCCCTTCTATAATACCTATTGAGCTCATGACTATCCCCGTACCCCTTACATTACCCCCGACTAAAAACCTTTAGATCTAGGGAGGAGCCTCCTTTACCTCCATAATCACCACCAAAGACGCACCAGCATGAGAACTTAAAAGGTAGTGCTTGAAGGCCTTACAAGCAATAGTGTATAAATGAGCAACCCCAGTAGTGAAGCCACCCATCAAGTAGTAGATGAATGCCCAAGTCCCTACCCTTATCTGGACGTTCTTGGCTTAGAGGTAGACCTAATCAAGGGGTTTACATATACCCCTTGATCGGTACTCCAAAGCCACCCCCATTATCGAGTGACTCTTTAAATCCTAAGATCACCACTTAATCAAGGGCCCAAGAAGGACTAAGGCCCTCCTCTCAAGGTCATATAACCTCTCCATGACCCTAATTCTCCTTAACTTACTCATCTCATGACAAAGGGGGACAACTATAAGACAACCAACTCTCACATGAGAGAAATGTTGGAATGTATTTGAATGGGGGATAAAGGCCCCATGAATCCTTTATATAGGGGTTACATGTAACCCTAACTATCCATGTATCCTACTTTTCAATAGCTCTAATTGACTGGCATCCAAACTGACCCCTTGGGGATCATAAATGTATCGTACTTACATTAAATGCCTTCTAAAAGGCACACTACCCAAGAAACTATGGATGCTAGGCGGGCTCTTTACCCTAGGTGCACTTTGCCCTAGAAAGCATGATGTTATGACCTATGTATTACGTAACAAGAACCACTTGAGCATGAACCAAGACTTGTAAGAAGCACCCTATAACAACTAGCAAGGGCAAATTGAGCAAGTGACACTCTGCTAGCACCAAAGCTAAGTAGGTCAAGGGACTTTACATAAGCAAAAGAATTCGAATATTTATACTAAATGATGACAATGATAGCAAAATGAAACCAATAAGGATGGTAAAGGAATAGTAAGGAAACTAAAAGACAAGTGCGAGGTGCCAAAAGAACTTCATTCACTAATGCATCAATTCTCTACATAGTAATTAGAAGGGGTTGACTTCTAAGCCCTACACAGCAAAATAAAGAATATACATCATAGTCCACCATAGAACATAACAAAATATAAAGCAAACAAAAACAAAAAGAACAATGCTAACCTAACCTAATCAATTACAACATTCTCTCCATAACCCCCCTCTTCCTCCTCATCAGAGACATCATTGCCGCCAACTTGCCGAACATTCTCCTTCTAAGATTCTTCCTCCTCCTCTTCTCCAATGGCAAACTTTGAGGTATCAAGCCATTGCAAAAATCTTAGGTTGGCCTCTAGGAGATGTTGGCAAACCTGATCTTGAACCCTCTACCTAATATCAAAGCTGACAGAGTTGATGGCCTCCTTAAGCTCAAGATCATTTAGGGACCTGAGGAATAACATCCATTTAACTTCTATGGTAAGCCCCTCCCTTCATTAAAGCTCAGTCTCCTTCCAAGAAAAGCCCATTCGAACATCGTCTAACTCTTTTTACTTACCCTCAAGCTTGGCTTGCAACTTCCTTAGCTCCTCTTCATGCGCCTTAAGAAAATTTTAGCCTCTTCTAGCTCGACCTTTGTCTCCTTTGATGACTCCCTAAGCTCTTGATACTGGTGCTCCAAATCCTTATATGTTGACAACAGATCACCAAGCTTCCTCTTCTCTTCATCCTAAGTGTTACAGAGCCTCCATACCTTCGCCCTAAGCCGATTCTCCCTCTCTTGAATAGTAGATTACTGATAACCATGGTCGTACACAAGCGTAAAGTTCAACATATGATGCAACTACATTAAAAGAGATACAATGTGGGTTAAGCAAACATAACTAAATTCTTATAGGAAAATAGCCAAGACTACTTACCTTAGCATACTTGCACATAATCTCTTAGGACACCTCTATGTTACTGTTCCCCTTAAAGAAATAACTAAACTTAGCCTTAAGCTCTACCGTACGCTCTACTAGCCTGAGAGCCTAATCAATAGATTGCTTAGGTTCTTACTACTCTACCGATTACTGGTCCTAAGCAGCCAACCATGCAAGCTCATCATCAAGGGTGTCAATGGCTTAAACGCTAGCATCCTAAGGAGTCACCTCGGAGTCTCCCTACTGCTCCTACACCTAACTCTTGCCCTATTCGTTTGGCTAGTAATGCTTCACCAAGTCATCTCTGGAGCCCACCTCTTCGAGCCCTTCATCCTATTAAAGCTCCATAACCCTTACATCTTGACTAGCCCCGCTAGCCAATGCAAACACCATATGACTTGATGTTGTCCTTACACTTATCGAAGTCATGATAGCAATAGGAACCCCTTATACTATAGCTCGGACAAACTAAGGGATAATCTGCTACCTACCCTTCTTCTTACTCTTCTTTGAAGGATGCCTCGAGCTCTTTCCCTCCCCTTCTCCCTCTACACCAGGTCCCTTCCTCTTGTTCAAGGACTTCACCTCTTACATCTTCCTTTCTCAAATAGCCAACAACTTCTCCTTAACCTTCTTGAAAGCTACCTGCTTCGTTGTGAACACAAACAAAGACTTAGAAAAAACAATGAAAAGGAAACTGCCTACACTCATACTACTAAAGGCGAGTGGACCTAATCTCTCCCATTATGATGATAATGTGACACGACAGACACCTAGTTATCCCTTCCTTAGCTAAGATTAATGGGTACCTATCTCTGCCCTATAGAGAGGTCTATCCTTAGCATACTTTCAAGTGATCATCAATGGGCAAAGCTTCTTCCAATTGGAGAAGTCCAATACCTTCTCCTTATCCTCTTCCACCAGATAACTAATGGGCTTAGTTTTGATTAGCCTCAACCAAGATGTCGAGAAGCCTAACTTTTTCGATACACAAATACGGAAGAAGTATTCCTTCCATTTATTAACCTTCATAGGTAAGCCTTTGAATACCTGATACGAGGCAAGCGCACTTATCAAATTCTAGTAAAGAGGATTATGAGTCCGATTGTTAATCCCTCAAAGACCCTGAATACTAGTACTAATCTTAGCTTTATTATTTAACCGAACAAATTCAATTCAAGAACTCAATTCTTTAAATTAAAATTTGTAGTAGCTAATTAATTTAATATCAAGAATTACAAGAAAGCAAACTATTAAAAATTAACTTCAAGAATCAACATCGTACCGAGATCTTAATTCCTTAGATCTACACATGCAACTTTCCTAATTAGGTAACCAGACACCTCACCTCATCTAAGTGCTCTGCTGCCTCCGAGCACCTAGCCTGCCAACGAACACCTTAGAGGTCTACTCCCTGAATAGCTAGCCTCTAAGCACCCAACCACTTGTTCGGACATACTCGAGCTACTAAGGCCCTTTTACCCTTCATGTACGTGTTCAGTACTCGAAGATGCCCCCCCTCCCCCCCCCCCCCATATCCTACCCCTCTAAGAAGGTTAGTCCATTACTTATAGGCTGTTTAGAACCTCCCTTCCTTGCTCTTGGAGTCGCTTATCTTCAGCACCTATACCTCTACTTTCCTTATTAAATATGGCTTAATAGTTATGGTACAGCTAGCACACTTGATATCCTCTAACCATGTCAAAGCCTTAGGCTACAAATATTGTTGCTAGCTTGTTCATGGCTAACCAATACCTAGAGCTACATTGTTAAGCCCTCAGTGCTTATTCTCTGCTAGTAGTGAGTACGGATAAACCTTAAGCTAATACGTACCGTTACTAATTGAGGTCCTTGCATTTTAAATAGCATAAGGAGCCAACAGATAAGGGGATTCAAACTCCTAAAACCTAAGCCCTCTTACTCTCTACTAGAACTCAGCACCACCTTGTCCAGATATCTTGTCTCTGAGGTTAAAAGTGCTTGAACACTTCTTTTTTTCCCTTCTTTCTTCCCTCCTTATTGACTTGAGTCTCAAAGAGCCTTCGTGAACAAATCTATTAGGAGCTTTTTAACCTAGTTAGCTCCCCATAACCAACAAATCCAATATCCTAAACAATAAAGGTTAATTCATGGTTGTAATAAAGCACGTAAATTACAAGAAGAAAAACGCAATCTGTAGACAAAACTAATAAAAAGCAAAGAGAAAGCTTAACTTTTGTTAAAGATTTCAAAGTGTTAGATTCTTTAAGTTTTATACAAATTACGTTACCATTTGCTGTTGATGCGGATCTCTTAATAAAACCTAAAGAAATTAAACAATGACTTTTATGAAAAATAAATAAATAAATAAATGTTGCGGCCTGACCTCGTATGTTATCCTTGTGTCCGCACGTCGGTCCTCCTTTTTTTATTTTTTATTTTTTTTTGTCATCTTCTTACTTAGCAAGAGATTAAATTTCTCAGCGTGAGTGGTAGTGGCTGTGACGTTGGACTCCAATTGCTCGTGAGTCCAAGGGCATGGACCGAAGTTGTTGGGCTATTGCTGGAACGTGGCTTACAATCTCTGAACCTGGACGTTTGAATGCTTTGGACTTGGATGGTGACGGAGCAAGCTTTGACCTCACATTAAGGGCTTCTCTCTAATTTTTTAGTGGACTTGTGTTTAATGGATATTGGAAGGTGTGGGCTGGTTGAGCACATGGATGTTGACTTGCATGGGCTTGCTCACGTGGACTTGCTCACGTGGACTTCGCAAAAGAGGCTTTAATTCACTTTTCGATCCCTTTTCCACTGCACCTGAATAATTTAAGAGGATGCTTCTGTAGTCCGCACATTTTTCTCATTAAAAACATAAAATTATATGTATGAGTGTAGTATGAAATAACGATAAAATATATAAAATTATAACCAATTAAGAACTCATTTCTTTGAGAATGCATGAGGCTATAATGCTTGAGAACTTATATAACCAACTTAACTGCATTTATTCTTCTATGCCTAGCAAATGGATATTAGCACGACATTATTAAAATAATAAAAAAAAAAGATTATGAGTAATGAAGCTTGATTATTTTCTTATGTAATGTAATAGTTGTATAATATTTCCATATTTTTCCTTTACATGTAATGGATATTTTCCTCTAATTTATTATATGATAGTTGTTTAGGTATAATTTCTCCATTAATTTGTTTACCTTTTGTACTTAACCAACCATGGTCTAGCCATTTATAACCTAATCAATGTTATTGAATTTTAATAAAGCTGCTACTCAAAATATAGTGATCATAAAGGGACTTAATAAGATTATCTTAAAATTTTTATATTATGTGTGTGCTCGTGGTATGAAAATCATCTTCAAAGTCAAAGGTTACTAGACTATAACTAATTATTTACAATTTATAGTTAAATATATTAAATATAACTAGTTTATTTAATAAGTGGTTATAGATATCCAATAATTTATAGTTCATCATAACCGTAGATAATCGGTATCCTTTTCTAAATAATAAAATAGAGTAGATAATTCTTAAAATTTCTAAAACTCACTAAAGATGCCAAACTTAATGAAGAGATTATATGTTTCATATAATGTTCAAAATCAACAATATAATCCTTTTCAAATTCTAACTTTTCATTATACCACTCAATTGTCGTACTCTACACTCGACTCCTATCTTAGTCTTAACTATCATTCAACCTCTAGGGGAAAAACTATTAACGAGTAGGTTATATGAGCTTAGTAAGATATCTCTTGTATTATACTAGTAAGCAAATTGTCAAATAAATAATTAAATAATAATATGAATGTATGAATCAAATAGTAAGCCAAACAAATACATATAGTGGCATAAGAGTTGCATGCAGTTAAGAACTTTACCCTTGGTAATTAGGATTAGAGATTATTAACCAAACAAATCACAATTGAGTTTTGGCACCTAGGATTTTAGTTAGACCAATGTAGGTGTACACACATTTAAAAATTTCCATACTTAGCAACATTTTCCTTTTCTAAAACTAGCGATAATGAAATCTCAAGTTTAGCGATATGGTGGCTCTTGTAGTCCACGTACACACCTTAAGTGCAAGTCTTAAGACATGATCCTTAACTATATAATTAGCATCTCTTGGCACCTAATAAGTCCATAAACTCGGATAGGGACTTAATAATTAAGACACATGTAGTGTGGTTGTAAAGAATCAATTTAGGAGCTCCTGCTCCTACTCCTATAAGCCCATTCTTACCTTTCATGTGAGGTGACAGTTAATTTAAAGATACAATGTCGTGCTTATACAAAAACCACTTTGGTTTAAGCAAGTCGTGTATAATTAAGTCAAATAATTAGTGATCAATTGGTATCAACAATCCATCCAATATGGAGTAGTCAATCATAAAATATTTATTTATTTATTATATTTAATATTATTTTGCATAAGAAATAATCAATAATCAACCACATGTATATTCCAAAACAAGTATAGAGTTATCGGAAGTACTTAAATAACATGTATAATTTAGGTACACTATTACGAACACAAAACATATATAGAGTTATCGAATGTCCTTAAATGTCAGGTTGTCCTATAGTTGTAACAATCTGAGGATAAGTTCATGTCAAGGTTAGTATCACTTGATATTAATAAAAGAGAGTACTAATAAGCATTTGAATAACTACCTATCTAATTGCTTAAATTTGCTAGAATTCTCATTTGCAATTAAAATTTATTTTTATTTTAACTCTAATTTTTGCGTTCTTATAGTCAATTTATATCATTTTTTATGTAGATTCTTGTAGTGTAGTTCATTTATGCAAATGGGACTCGAAATTTTTTGCTTCAAGTCTAGAACTAGAAAGTAGTGGACCTTCTAAGTGTTGGGCTTCTTTTGTTACGCTTTGCATTGTTTTTATTTCCCTTTGTATAAATCCATTTTTTATTGGGTTTTAAACTCTTGTTAGGCCTTGGTTAAGTTTTTGGGCTTAATATATTTGGTTTTACATTTATTCCTTAGCCCATTTTTAGTCTTTTATCTTAAGTGTTCAACTATGGGGCTTTTAGGCCTTATTTCTAACTAATTTTCGAGTTATGCTTCCATTATTGTTTGTTTAGACATAAAAAATAATTTAATAGGCCATTAATTTTATTTTAAAAATTCTGTAAGTTGCTAGTCATGTTGGGTTCTTAGCCCATTTTCGTTGATTTTGGCCTGATTTGTAGTTCTTTTGCCCATTTTATCCATTTAGGGCTTAGTACGTAGACATGAATTGCTTGTTTGGGTTCAAAACTTATCTTAACATATTTTTAAAGTAAAGTTTGAATCTGATCAAGGACATTTTGGTAGGTGTTCGAGTTATTTTTGGGCCTGAAACATGTTTTTTTTTTTTTTTAGTACAGTTTTACCTTTAGTCTTTTAGTGTAGGGATTATTGCACTTGTATAAGTCCTAAATCGCTATTATCTTACCTAAATCGTTATTGTAACATAAGAAAAAGACATAACTAGCTTATGGATAATTCATTAAAGCTTCGAAGAGGGATAATGCATATGAAATTACTTAAACTTATGATTTTTGGTAATTTAGTGCCCAAACATTTAAAACTTAAATTTTAGTATCTAAAAATTTAAGATATGTTTAAATGAGTGTTTGAGCTTTAAGATAAACAATCTAATTTGTTTAAACAAGTGCTTAAACTTTAAGATATCTTAAAGTTTAGGCAGTCATTTAAACAAATTTTAGAGTTTTAGACATTGAAGAATGTTTGTGTACTGAACTACTTGAAATTATAAGTTCAAGCACTTTCATGTGCATTATCTTACTTCTAAGAAGTGAGTTTTTTAAGTTAAAACCTAGAATTTCTTAATATTTTAGTGTTTATTCATCTAAAAATCATTTGTTGGGACTTTTAAGACAATGTTCTTTAAGGAAAAACAAATTGTACATTTATAGGGAGGTTTGGGGGTCTAGTCTCAAGTGAAGAATGTAGGTGTTCAACTTATTCATTTTCACAAAACTTAGAGTCATGCGACAATACACTTAATAAATGTACATTCTAAGAGAATTTCTAGAACTATTCTTAGGAGAGCTATTACATGACAAAGTAAAAATACATACAAGATATTCTTATATAAGAAAGCTCCTAAATACAAGTATGACCTATACATTACTTACTAGTACACTAAAGGAGTCAAGTACAAGAAAAAGTTGAAGAAGAACAACTTTACTACACTTGGATTTTGGTACATAATAAACCCTTCTTAGCTTTGGTTATCTCTTTTCTGAGTTCTTTAAAAGTCCTCCTAGCTTCCCTCTAAGGTGTACCAAAGTGGTGGCTTATAAGTGGTCTTTTAAGTAAAGGAAGTAGTAGGAAGGAAACAGGAAATGGAGGTTCGGTTTTGTGAGTGCTTAGAGATGAAAATGAGTGTTAAAATATGAGAAATATGAAGTGGTGTGTAAGCATTTTTGCAGATTGGGTGGTGAGGGGTTGTTATTTTTGGGTGATTTTGAAGTATTTTATAAGGGCAAAGTGAAGTGAAAATGGAAGGTTTTTAGGGAAGTGAGAATTGGCTTGGAGATGAGAGCATTTGGGATCTATATTAAAGAGATTTGATCATAAAAAAAATCTGCACAAAAGTCTTACTTAAAGTGGCAACTAGTCAATTTCATTTTTTTAAGTGTGCATATGTAATGTTACATTTAAGTAATCTAGGTAGTTAATGTGTTAGGGTACAATCTCATCACATAGTAATCATGCTAGTTGGCTGGGAATTAGCTTACTTTATTTTTAGGGATGTGGTTGGCTTTGTTGGTTCCATTTGGTTAGCATAACCAGTTGTCTTTTTATTATAATATTCTTCTTCCTCAAGCATGTATGACACCACTTATGTAGGTAATTAGGACTTAATTTGGCTAATTTAATTTAATTAATATTATTTAGTAGCCAACATTAGTTTAGTGATGTTCAATATGTAATATAAGGTTCTTTAGAGTTAAATTTAGTTAAGTTAAATTGTTTGGTACATTTAGTTAGAAATTGTTAATTAATAATACTTCAATTTGGAACTTAGGCATTGTTTAGTATCTTACTTTAATATTGAATGGCTTAGATTTGAGAAATTTTGAGGTTCCAAGTCAACTTTAGGTTTTAATTGAAGCTAAGGTTTCGATTTAATGGTTTTAGTATCTACAATTTAGGATCAAGGTTTTTAAACCAATACTTAGCGTTTCATAGTTCATTTATAGTTTCGAGACATTATTTTAAGGTTTTTGATTTTGAATTAGGGCTTTTGAATTTAATTTAGTGTTCAAATTTAATTCATGACCTAAATTTAAGGTTTGGGGCTTTTAAGGTTTTCAAATTCATTTTAGGGTAAAGTGAAACGTATATTTGCAAGGTGTAGTTAGCTTAATTTAGTTAGTCACTATTATTTGGGAATATTCTTAATTGTTTCATATTGAATTCACATGGTTCTATAATATTTAGAGTTAATATACAAATTTTGTATTTTAATTAGTTCAATTTTATGCCGATTGATATTATGCGGTATATGTTATAAATATTTGTATGTGAGAGGAATTTACACATATAGCACCATGTATACTCATAAGGGCAAATTCATAGTTTTATTAATTTAATTACTTTAATTAGCTTAATTTAGCTAATTGTGATTATATAGGAATTTCTCTAATTATTTAAGATTGAATTTTCACAATTTGATGAAATTTGAGTTTAATTTACCATTTTAGAGTTTTCTTTATGTTTACAGTTTAATTATTGAGGATTTTATGTCTCTAACGTTTAAGTCTGGAGGTTTTTTATTCAAATCATGGTTACTATACATGGTTGTAAGTATTTAGGGTCTAGAGTCTTCTTACATGATAAGGGTTTTTGAATTTTATATTGAGGTTTTCAAATTTGTTTTAAGGTTTTGTTTTAGAATTTTTATCGGTTTTGCTTCCTTCTGTCTCATGGGGTATAAGGAATATCTATTAGGTCTCAAGTTTAATTTTATATCTAGAACATAACATATGCAGGGTTTATACAAAACTCCTTTAACAATAAAATAGCTATGCTATTGTTCAGTTGTTAGTCCTTGCATTTACATCCATACGCTTTTATTTGTATACTACCTATTTATTTTCTATTATTTTGTTGTGATTATTTATAATATTGAAAAGGTTGTCTAATGATATATATGTATGTAAAATAAGTAAAATTAAAGGAAACCCTAAAAAAGTTGAAAAAGAAGTTAAGAAAATATAAGCTTGTAAATAAATTGTTACCTTTAGGTTGTAAATAGCAATCATCCCTAAGTCATCCCATCAACCTTATAACTTTTTAGTCTTATGATGTAACCTTTGAAATGAATTAGGAAATGTTCATGTTTTTGTTGTCTGTAACATAAGTAATTGTCAACTTTTATGGCTTTTGTAAAAAGAAAGTTTTTCAAAAAAAAGAAAAAGAAGAAGAAGAAGAAGAAGAAGAATAAAAAAAAAATCAAGCCAAAATGTTTTAGTTTTTCAAAAATTCATAAAATTCTCCAAGATGTTAAAAAAAAAAAGAAAGAGAGAAATGGAGGATCTTGCTCTTAAGTAGTTAGGCCCATTCCTAAAGCTTCGTAGTCACTTATTTTGAGTTCAAATTGCTTAATGGATCTTAATTAAGCTTAAGAGACCATTGAGATTTGATGTTTCCCGCGAAGGTAGAAAGCCTATTGGAAGTATACACATGATCAAATAACCTAATAGATCCAATCCTCAAAAATAGTAGAGACAGAATGCATCAACCCATCCTTAAACTAAATCAATCTTGATCCCTCAAATAAAGTTTAAACCAAGTATGATCCCAAACAAGAAAACCGAACACTTTGGTTAAACACCTTAAAACCTAAACACAAGCATAGGGCTTTTCAAACTATTTTAGTTCAATTCAAGTTGAAAGAACCTAGAAAACATAGCCTACTAACTTCATTAGGTTGTGCCCATCCACTTTAACCCATTTCCAAGGTTTAAAAAACTAAAAGTAAAAAGCCTACCATTTCATGCAATTTTGTCAACCTACTATTATCCTGAAAACCAAACAAAAGTTTTGTCTCTGCTATGGTCTAGTATTCTAATCTAATCAATCCTAACAAGATAGATCTAAAAGCTAAGTCTTGAGGATCCTTCCAAAATATAAGGGACATGAGATTTATTTTAGCATTATAGAATATTTGGCCTTATCAAACAAGACCAGGATGCATAAAATGCTTTAGATCTTTTAATTAAGAAAAAGTATTCGTCATTTGAAATGTTCATATTGTGAGGCCCTAACTGCTTAACCATTGATACAAGTTAGGACATTTGAAACAATTTAGGGTTTCTAAATAATTTTATCTTAATTGAGTCAAATTTTAATATGAGATCACAAAGATAGATGAGGAGTTCTAGTAAGATCAGTTTCTTAAAATAAAGTATATATAATAACTAATTTCGGTAAAACGTATTTTTATTGAAATCATTCGATAATTATAAAAAACTAAATGTTTGAGCCTTGAAACATAACAAATGCTTAGAGATAAATTATTTGACTTATAAAAAAAATAATATTTAGTAGTCAAATAGCATATAATATGATTGTATAGTCTTGTAATACATACATTATATACCTGATATGTATATATATTTAAAAAATGCTAAATAATTACTAAAAATTATACTTAATTGCTAAAAAATTATAGAAAAAAAATAAAAACACTTAGACACATGCCTAATATATTTCCAAATTTAGTAAGATATTTGGTATGTATGCTGTCAAGAGTAAACAAAGGTAAATTATAAATATAATATATAATAATACTACAAATGACACTTGGATAACTAAATTTCATCACCATAGACTAACACTCTATAAAAGGAAGATTGGATAGTGCACTTTATCACTTTTAACACATCAAGAAATGGGAAACATTCTCCAGAATTACAAAACACTAATTCAACCAAATATAGGAAAATTAGGAGCAAAAATAAAGAAAATAAGTTTCCCATAGCTACGCACAACCTAACATGGTGGGGCTTTGGACTTAAGCTCCTGGTGTATAGTTAAGGGTTGCCAACAAACCCAAGTGGCTAGAGGGTAGCCAAACGACTATGTGTTGGCAAGAGTAAGTTTTGTATCAAATATTCTTTTATTTTCTAAAAGTATCAAAACTATTCAAAAATTATGAAAATTGGTGTCCTTGGTTATTTTAAAACCACTTTCATGTCATAATTTTAGTTTATTGAAATAACATGAATTTAGGGAACTTGCTTAAGAATGTGCCATATTCCAATGAATTTTGAAAGAAATTTTCAAAATATAAAACGATATTGTTTTGAGTTGAAAAATTTTGTATAACACTCTTATAATATATACTAAATTTTGGTGACAAGAATTTTTAAAAAATATTATGTCTACTATTTATTGTAATATATTTAGTATTTAGAGGCAGTTTTCTAAATATTGCAATTAAAGGGATTTTAAAATAATTTGTGCATAAAATCAACATGATACAATTTCTAGAGCCTAGTTATATTATAATATATGTTATATTCTGATTTTGCTAAAAAGTATAATTATTTATCTATCTTTGGTTATTTATTGATGAAATTGAGCTAAAACAAGTATTATAGAGTATGTTATATAATATACTATTTTAGTGCTTTTCATGACCAAAATACAATAACTATAGTTTACTGAGTGTAATATACATGTTGTGGTTTTAATAAAGTATGAATACTAATTAGTACATATTTTTCAGCTATTCATGTATATTTTATCATATATGATAATAAAGGGGTAAATTTGTACAATTAATATTATAGCATGGGGGAGTTCTAGCTACCGATGTATTTGAAGTGATCTATATTGGTCTTAGCATTAGTTTGGTTGGAAAATGGAAATATTATAAGTAAATACGATATTCTAGTGGAATCAGAAGCTAAATTAAAGATAAAATCAAAAGTTCCTATATTTAAGAGTTTTTGTATAAGTTAAACTTAGATGATTGAGTTAGGTGGAATGTTGGAGATTTTAATTGGTAAACTCAAGATATAAGTTAATTAATATTTGATTAGGAATTTTGATGCTATGTTGAATTACAGAGCAATTCAGAAGTTATTTCAAAAGCTAAATTAGAAGCTAAGTTAAAGACTAAGTTAAAAATAGTCTAAAGCAAACTAAGATTAACAAGCTAACAAAAAGCTGAAATAATTATCCCCACATGAGTTGTAGTTGACCTTAGTAGTGTTTATGCTCATTAAGTGAAGTTACAGAAGAAGGATCTTGTGTAAACGAGTAAGTTTGGGAACATACCATTAACTAGGTAAGTGGATCTATGTGTATAGAGCATAGAATTATATCTACTCATTAGGGAGTAAGTAACCTTTCATGTGATTATGGTTACTCTATGTATGTTTATTGGATTTGCCATGTGAAGGGCTCTATGATGTTGTGTTCTATGTATTTAATGTTGGCTCCTTTATTTTTCCTAATGGAATTAGATAGATGACAAGGTTTTCTCAATACAAAAGGAAAAGCCTAGCTATATCTAGCATTGCATGAGCTGCAACTTTCAGTATCTTGCTAATGATGTCAGTTGTTAAGGAAGTTGTTCCCTAGTAGGAGACTAGGTAAGTTATGTGCAATGTTAAGCTGGATATATGCTAAGGTCCAAGTTGAAAAAGAGATAAGGCTCAAGTCTGGCTAATAGGAAACTAGATAAGCTTAGTTGTTATGCTTAGTATTCATTGAGAATTGGTTGATGCATTCGTAGCATTGTACGAAACGGACTTACACGTTAGATTTCCTAAAACTTATGACTTTGCTATGATAAGTTTGTAAGAGTTGGGTTTCCATGCATATAGTTTTGCATTAACTAAATTTTGACTACATTATGTGGTTCTATTTAGCTGAATTATTGTTAAGTTCCTGGATATATTATCTAGATGCCTAAATTTGAAGTCAAGCAAACTGGATGTATTGTTAGGCTGATTTAGATGTCAATAATGATGCATATTAAGTACATTAGCATGGCATGCTATTTGCATTGTCTAATTTGCTGGTTAAGTATTCAACTTAATATGATATCTATATGTCTATGTTAGGTGCTTTATTGTATTGTTGTTTGTTTATCCACTCTCATTCAGCTTAACAACAGTTAAGCAGATAAAGCACTTTATCCTTAAGTTAAGAAGCAAGTTTTGGGTAACCATCACTAGCGAGGTAGACTTTGAGAGCATTAGTTAAAGTTAGCTGATTATGAATGTTGGAGATTAGTTGGTCTAGTATAATAAAGACAAAGGTGTTTAGCCCCGAGAATTGAAGTTTATAACCTTTAGAGTTTTTAACATCTATAAATATTATATATATTTAGAACCTAAAAGGCTATAATTGAACTCCTTGTAAGCACTGAATATAAATCAAAGTGATCTTTTGTTAAATTTATGTTTATTTATAATAGGTTTACCTATGTGATGGTACATCCAGTGCTATGCTGAGATGTGACATCCTTTAAATGATAAAGACCATAAGTTAAGCACCATAAGTTTCTGGGGGCATGCATACGAGATGTGTGGGGTAGCTAGGTAATAGAGTGTTTTAACCTTATAACATCATAAGGGTATTTATTATTTAAGTTTTTTTAGTGGTGTTCAAAAAATGATGCTAAGGGGATATGGAAAGCCTCTAGCAAACCGAAAGCCACGAGAGCAAGGGATGGAACCACAGCTATAACCTAATTTGGCTCTGCCTTAACCAAGAATGGAATTTTTATAATAGTTTGCGGTTACTTTAGCTATACCTAGAGGAAGGGATGAGGTAGCTTGGATACAATGGATAATGAGATCGTATGATGGTAAGAATACTAATCCTTAAGTTGCTAATGAATGGATTGATTCTCTGGAGAAGGCTTTTGAAGTACATAAAGTGAAGGAGAGTAGAAAGGTTGCGATTACAACTATTCTATTAGATAGACATGCCAACAATTGGGAAAAGCATAAGAAGTGATTCCTAGCTCAAGCTATAGAGTGGAATGCTTTCAAGAATGCATTCCTAGAGCAGTACTTTCTTAAATGTGTAATGGAATAGATGTGTGAAGAACACTATAAGCTAAAGTAAGATGGTAAGTCAGTTGAGGAGTATGAGATTTGCTTTAGAGGATGTTCAGAATAATGAATTGCCTAAGGTGAGAAGTTTTAAAGCTAGACTTGATTTGTACTTTCAAGCGGAGCTTAAAAGAGCTAAAATAGTAAGATATAATGATTTGATAAATGAGGCCCAGTAGATTAAGCAAGCTCATACTTTAAGAGAAAAAGCTAAAGAGATGGAGAGTAGGAAAAGAAAGTTTGTGGAAAGTACTAGTGGCAGTAATAAGATGGCAAAAGGAAAGTACGGTAAGCAACCTACACGTAAGAATCAAAGAGGTAGTGGAACTACGATGCCATGTTGAAAATGTAATGCAATGCACTAAGCTATGTAGTGTCTTGAGTTGCATGGAAAATGTTTTAAGTGTAGAGAAGCTAGGTATATAGAAAAGAATTGTTATAATCTAAACCCTAGGGGTATGCTTTGTACCAATTGTCATAAGATGAGTCACAATGCAAATTGGTATACTAAACCACAAGTAGTGTAGGAGTAAGTTTAGGGTAATAGATTAAAACCCACCAATAGGAATAATTGACTTGGTCGAGCAAATAAAAGGCCCTTAGATTCATGGAAGAGTTTACGTACTCCAAGAAGATGAAACAAAGGATGCTCATTTTGTAGTAAGCAAGTACTACCAAGACTTCTCCAAACTTTAGCATTCTTAATAGTTAATTAGCCTAAACTTACTAGTGTTTCGTATGTATATAAAATGATATAGTTATAAATAATTGTTTTAGGATTTGTATGTGTAAAATATAATTTTGTGTATACCCTATTCAATACTGGAGCAACTCATTTGTATGCCTTAAGGGAATATGTTCATAGAAATGAACTATCGGTACAAACCTTAATATATGGATAGATAGTTGATATGAGGCAAATATACCTATCAAATTCTAATATAGCAAATATGAGTCTAAGTCGATCTCTTAAAGATCTCGAGTACTAATATTAACTTTAGGTTATTATCCAACCGAAAAATTATGATGAATTTGAAAGAATTAAAAGAACTAAAAATTAACAAACAATCTAATTATGAGACTTAACTAAACAATTTAAGAAGCGATAAAATTAAGAATAACTTCAAAAAGGCAAATAATGTATTTAGGAATTGTTTTCCCTAGAGTTTAACATATGAACATCTAAAATCTATTCAATTTCATCTCCATTATTCTTGACCAAGAGAATTCATAATTAAAGTTAACACCTTTCTTAAGCATATTAACTCTAACCCTAAATTATTTATCTTTCTTCACTTAACAAAATAATTTAGGATTGCATTAATGTACAATGAATTTTCACACAAAAATAACAACCAAAAGAATCATGCATCTTATCTCTAAGTATATATATCATTCTCTTCAATTATGTCAAGGTTTCATTACCCATGTGATTTCTTAATCATCATGCATAATATAATAAATTGATATCCTAGAAATATTAATTAACAATACAAATACATAATTGAATCAAGAAAGATAGAAACTTTATTAAAAGTTATCAATAAATCCAATAGTCACATGAAACTTTAGGTTTCATAATCTTAAATACAACATTCTTTAGTTATCATGATGAATTAAGAAGAAAGTTGCAGCAAAATCAATAAATAAATCATGAAAGATCCCTTTTGTTGATGAAAAATGTCATAATCCGAGGGGACTAGTCATAGCAGTCGCCGTATACTCTTGATATCCCATATTGACCCCGTGTAGAACACTAACCTCGGGCATGTGATGGCCCGATTCTACAAATAACTTGACCTGCAAAAGAAGACTATGAGGGTATAGGCTAACTAGCTTAGAGATAATTCCCTCAACTATACAATAATCAAGTTATACAATAATTAAGTTTAATCAAATGAATGCGTGAAAATTAGTATGCCAAACAAATACATGCGAGTGACCAAGTACTGCATGCAACTCAAATTTAATGCCCTTCGAAGTCAGGGTTGGAGATACATCGGTACAATCAAATTTGGGTATCATATTAAAACTTATCTCATAACGAAACTCTGCACTTCGTATTTTAAAATGTAATGGTATATCCATTATCAGTTTATCAAAACGAGTTCTACATATGATTGTGAGTAAGTTCACGCAACTCTCACTTACCCCTAAATGAAGGCCATTGGACTTGACCCTTAACTAAGTAGTTGGCGCCTCCAATGCCTAGTCATCCCGCGGGCTAGGGTAAGGTCATATCGCATGTGTGCACTGTATAAAATCTATAACAATCAATAATCAACCCACGTGTTGCGTCTCCCTACCTCCATGTAATGTGACAACCAAAATTAGTTATGCGGTGCATGATTATGCATATTTCAAGTCAAATTTTCTAGTCGAGTAAAATTAGGTCTTATTATTCAGTGATCATTCAAAGTTACAATTAATTAATTCCTACTAAATCTACTATGCAACAATCAATACATTATTGTAATTGAAGTAAATTCACCATTATTAATCAATTATCATACATAAGCATAATCCAACCTCATACATATTCATTTATCAATCATAACTTATATTCAATAACTACAAACACAAATAAGTATGGAATTATTAGGAAAACTCACTTAGCCATAGTCAACTCAGAGGTCGTAGTAATTTGGTAGTAGCTCAGGATCAATATTAAAATCACTTAAGAATAATAAAAATTTGTAAGTTTAGGAATTTAAAGTTAAACTAGTATCGTAATTTGTAAGGTTTACTTCACTTAATTATGCGAAATTGTTGATTCGAACCTTTTATTGAATCGTGTATAACTTTTTTTATTTTAGCTTGGATCGTTATGAATTTATAGTCTATTTTTTAGCGTATTTTCTCGTAGCGAGGTCCGTTTTAGACATTGTGACTCGCAGTTTAAATTGTGATATAAAAATATCACAAAATTTATTATTTTAATTTAAAAATTATAAAATATTAATTTTAGTTTTTTCTTAATATATTTATGATTTAATAATTATTTAAATCATATAATTGATATTTTTATTATTTTAAGCATATTTTTCCTATTTTTGAGATTTTAGTCTTATTACAATTATTACTATTATTGTTGCTATTATTTTTATTATTTATTATTTTCTTATTATTCATTTTTATTTTACGATTTGTATATATATATTTATGTACTTATACTATATTTGATTAATTTTATGATTTACTCTAATTCGTAATCCCTAATTTACAGTAAATATATATATTTATATATATCTATATACCTACTTCTTACATATTTATAAATTTATTTTATTTAGTTACTATTAATTATATATACCACTTAATATTCGGTATACTATATATATATATACTATATGTTGTACATATACTATATATTATATATACATTAATGCCACATACATGTATACCTATATGTATATGTAATAGAACTTACATAAAATATAACTTACATGTATATATATGAAATATATATTTACAAAATACTTATACATACTATTTGAATACATATTCATGTATATATATATATATACATACGAAAATGAAAATAAAACATAAATACATATCTCATTCCTCTTTCACATGTACAACTATATATATGTCTATATTTATTTTGTAAAAACATTACTAAATACATATTATGTATAGTCTTTTTAGATACATACATATACCATATATTATACTTATATACATACATATATATCTTAATGTAATTACTTATGCATACATACATGTATTGGTAATGAAATATTTATTAAAATACAATATAAATACTATATATATATATATATACATGTACATACCATATACTATACATATATACTACTAAAATAATTTTACTTTCCTATTATTTTTTATTTTTTTCTTCTTTTCTTCCTTTCTTCCTTTCTTCTTTCCTCTTCACGGTTTGTGTTGCAGTTTTTCCATAATTGTTTTCTTCTTTTATTTTCGGTTTGGTTTCTACTCCTTTTTTTTTTCCAAATTTTTCTTCTTCCTTTTTATGTTCATGTTTCCAGCAATTTAGGAGAGAATAAAATAAAATAAAAATCCTATCCTAGTCTTTTCATTAACGAGGATGGGACAAAGTAATCATATCTAATTTTTTTTTCTCTTTTATAACTCAACACTTAGCATGGAAATTATGTATGTGGATTGCTATTTGGTTTCCCATTTCCAGAACGTGGCAACAAGAGCAAAAGAAGAAAAGAAAGAAAAGAGAAGAAGAAAAAAAGAAAAAGGAAGAAAATAAAAATTAAAAATAAATATATGTAGATTTTCTAAACATATAAATTATAAAAATACTCATCATAAATTAATTTTGAAATTTTGTAAAAATTTATCAATTTAATTGGTACCTGTTATAATTATAATTTTTACAAGTTAATGTAACAATTTTGTTAAAATTTTATGCAAATAAGTGATTTAGTCGATAATTGCAATCGACTATAATTATATCAGTATCGAGTAATATTTAACTATTTTATAAGCTTATAGTTATAATTTTAGGGTTTCGATCAAATTCGGGTTCAATTTTGATTAATGGTGCATAAATCAGTTTTAGGGTTTTAGTACACGATTTAGAGTTTCGATCAATTTCTAGGGTTTTATTATCGATGTTATATTTGATTTATTAAATTTCATAATCTTTTATTGTTACTAGCCTTATCAACTTATTACACAGTTTAGAATACTCGGACTTAAATTAGGGTTCAGATTATCAATTTTCTAAAGTTTACATAAAATCTCTTTAATCTTGAAGTTAAATGATGCTTTTGCCTTTTCCCTTCTCTTCTCTTGAAGTCTCTTCCACTTTGAATGTGTAAAGTCATACCTAAAACTCACATAAGTCCTCATATAATATATCAAGAAATTTCCTTTTTTGTCACCAAACACGACTTGGAATATGGTTGTGTCCTAGTGATTGTGTAACTCACTATCCTTAGGAGCTAAAATTGATCTTAGGTTGGATACGGCCTAGGGACACAATTGTGTCCTAGGTTATGTAACTTTCTTACCATTAACCTTTTTTTCCTTTGATAATGAGCCTCCTAGTTAGATACGGTTGTGTTTTTTAGTTGTATCTCGTTTCAAAACTTTATAACTTCTCTATTCAAGCTCCAAATTAAGTGAAACTTAATTCTTTTTCTTCATTTTCAATCCAAGAATGCATTTTAACCTTAAAATCAAAATTTTTCTCAATTAAGTATCGATTTCTTTTTAAAACAACAAAAAATATAAGAGAAATGCTATAAAATCACCATGTAAAGTGTATTTAAAATAAGAGTTCTTAGTATTCATAACATCTTCTAGAGGAGAACAAGTTATGCATTGTAGGTTAAGAAGTGGAAATCTTCATATACATGCTTAGGAGATGCCTGCGAAGTTAATAGTTTGGATATAAATGGATTTGATATAATACTAGGGATTAATTGGATGACTAAGTATAAAGCCAACATCGATTGTGAAAGTAAGACGGTGGTGTTTAGATGGTCCGATGGAGAGGACTTTTGTTTTAAAGGAAGCTCTATTGATGTAGTTCCTTAGGTGATTTCAATAAGTAAAGTAAGGTAAGAAAGTTGATATGTAAGGATAATATAGGATACTTAGCTTCAGTAGTGGATACACAAGCTAAGAAAGCTAAGTTAGAAGGCATAATTGTAGTATGAGAATTTCCTGAAGTTTTCCCAAAGGAATTACCTATATTCCCACCTAATAGGGAACTAGTATTTACTATTGATCTTGTCCTAAGGAATACACCTATTTTTAAAACCCTTATCGTATGGCACTAACCGAATTACTGGAATTAAAGAAGTAAATTCAAGAGCTCCTAGATAAAGGTTTTATTAAACTTAGTACGTTGCTGATACGCTATGACAAGGAAAGATAAGAACTAAGGGGTGGTTTTGAACTCATAGAAAGCTCGAAAATGAAGATGCAATGCACATAAATATGCAAAACCTATGGTTAGCTCTTAGAATATGACATGCTAAGGAACTACTAAGGACTCATTAACCAGTTCGATCTGATGTATAAGGTAATTCAATGAGGGTACTCGCTACCTAGCTTACTTAAGTGTTAGGATAAGAGTAAAAGAGAGGCAAGCCTCTAAGAAAGGAAAGACTTAATATATTCAATAATGAGACAATGCAAATGATTCTTGTGGCTACATATTACAAGGGTATTTATACCTAAAAATCTAGGGTAACCTACTAAATATAGAAACGACAAAAAGGATAATGTCCAAAATAAGTAGAATTCAAGGAATGTTGAACAGTATAAATAAAAAATCAAGAAAACATTGATTTGTATGACAAATTCCATCATATGGGTCCTCAAACACATGGCTGGTAGCTAGAGGTAGGCTTTTGGCAGAAATAGACAAAAGAGTATGGTCAACTTAATTGTTGCCGAGCTGAGATGTAGACTCTTCCAAGGTGAATTTAGCTCGGATATGCTTTAGATAACTTAAAGATAGGTTGGCTAAGTTGGTGGGCGAGCATGACGAGTTATCAGTTGAGCGCTCCTCATGTCAGCACTCTAAGATGATTGTCAAGCATAGAAGGGTTTAGCTTGGAAATAGTAGTAAGTCAATGGGTCAGAGTAACTTGAATTCTTCTTGTACAAGTTAGTAAAAGAGAAAGCTCGGCTAATAGAAAACTAGATAAGTGATCACCTCTAATTAGAGTTTCCAAGTTTTAAAATTTATAAACCTATATTCTATCCATAATTTGGTTTAACATACAAGTGTACCTATCGTTTTATAGCATATATGAGTATAGAGTCGTCTCTACTAGTAATAGATACAAACACTAGTATTAATTAACCTTCATATTATCTAGCAATCCAATTTATCAAGTAATTAATTATTAAAACTCTAAATTACACTAATCCATAAGCTAATGCTAAATAACACAATCGTTATAAAAATAATTACAAACAACACACTTAACATGTAGACTTGCTTCACTACTTAGCATAATATTACCATTAATTTTATCTTAATGATTGTTATATGTAGGGAATCATAAGTATGTAAGTATTCTTCTTAGAATTACTTACGTCTAATCCTAATTGTATCTACCAAAATGTCTTCTAAATTAATAGCCAACTTAGATCACATTAATGATATGTTAATTTGTCAAATTCCCTAAGAATGTAGCAATTTTCCTAATAATATCTCCACCATCAAGAGTAAAGTGTTCTAATGAATTAGATCTATTTAATAGAATTGTCTCTCAACATATTCTATTAAAATATAGCCCAAGTCAATGTCGCCCACTACATTATACTTATATTAATTAAGTTCAATTCATCAATAATAACAAACATCAGAAAACTGCTATTCAATACTTTTGATCATACTAAGTGGATGTACCAAATCCTAATGTACTACTCGCGTATGACAAAATAATATTATAAATTAACAAGAATCATAATTAAACAAAAATAAAACATAGAATAAGTAAAAAGTAAAATCCCCTTTTTATTCTACTATAGAATCTCACAAATACATAAATTACGAATTCCCATCGCCTCTCTTAAGTATTTTCGGGAGAATTATGGTATGTCACTTAGAAACTATACTGAAAATGGAAACATAATGGGTAAAAAGATAGATGAATAAATGTGTTGTGGGTTGGTGATGTGATGTGGTATAGTGTGATGTTCTTGATGATGTTGATTATGATGATCTAATGTAATTCTCCCTTTTGTCTAAAAGTTGTGGTATATTTATATTCTTTTCATTGAAGGGCTTAAACTACACCACTTCAAGATACCCCCAGTGTTAAGACCTGTTTTACGCATCAGTTTGTGTGAAAAAAGATGGATGTGAACTCCTTGTGGCAAACATTTCATCTTTTCACACCCATGATAGAGTGAGTGATTACCCTCCTGATAACCAATTATGGTTGTAACTAACAAGGAGATCATAATAACTCCCTTAATCATGCTCGTGATGGAGGGCATGATTAGTGTTGGTCATTCAAATCTTTCATTATTATGCTCGTGATGAAATGTATCTTGATTTTCCTTCAAAGTTTTCTTCTCTTCACGGTTGTGATTATCTTAAATTGCATTGTTTTTATGTAAACGGCATTTCCTTGCTCTTGAATTATCTAAAATTGATATATTATACAATTAAGTACCAAGAACTTTAGAAATGAACACAATTATGAATAATTTATGCCTAAATGTATCTCAAAAGTCTAATTTACTCTTATTAAACATTCCCATAATTAAGCTTTGCTTGTTGTCAAGCAAATACTCAAAAATCAATCGATGAACTCAACAACTTTTTTCGATTACATATTCAACAAAGCATTCCTAATGGATTAACTTTGTGTCTATCGCATTGTGTTCTTAGAATATATAAACCAACATTCTAAAATTAACCAAAGTAAAACAAACTTCAATTAATGATAGCTTCTAAAGGTACAAAGTCAAAACAAAATCAAATAGTACAATAGAAAATTGGTTATACTTATCAACTTCTTTAAGTGTATAAAAACCTTTCAATTACTTCTTAAGCATAATAATCTAGAAGAAAAGTATTTTGCATCTACCCTTCTCCTGTATTTCTACGTCTTTTATTGAATCTCTCCAAAAAAAAAAAGACACCCCTTACATGTTCCATTTTCAATTTTTCTTTTCTTTATTTTATTTTATTTTTCAACAAAAGAATAAACACCAAAAATTTGCAGCGAGCCTACCCTTACTAACTTGCTTATAAGGATAAAAATTAGTAACGGAATCAAACTTTGCTCTTTTAAGAGACAAAGCCTGCCCTTACTTACTCAGTCCTTAAATACTTTAATTTACTCTATTTTAAAGAGATTCTCAAGAAGCATCAATAAGTGAATTATTTCATTTGCCCTTTTCATTTAAGATTAAATTATCTCTAAAAGTAATTGACAAGTAGATATATTACTTAGTAAGTTTAGAAATGCAACCATTTAACCTTACACTAAAGACTTTGATTCATTTCTAACCTCTAAAGTCATTCATTAAATGACAAGTAAGTTTGCTTCACTTATATTTTATCTCATAATTTTGATCAAGTATACTAAATCCACAAGAGGTGAGTACATAAAATTAACTCACAAAATTGATTGCTATTTTGTGAAATCTACAATCTTTAAAGTTAATTTATAACTTGAAACAAATAAACTTAAGTTAAAAATTTTTTATAAGCGAGGTTAAACCTTCCCCATACTTAAAGAAAGGCATTGTCCTCAATGTATGAGGAAAGCAAACGCAGAACAGGCATATAAAAAGAAAAACATAAACAAAAACAAATGAAAGAGAATAACAATGAGAATAAGAGTCCCCTGTTTGAAGTTTGATCAATACGTAGGTTTTAAACCATCAAACAGTACATCCTCCAACACCTCAAAAAATTGAACAACAAAAGAAACCTTACCATTAAGATGAAACAAAAACAAAACATAACAAACACATGATTTGAGAGTCTTCATTAATAATACATCATTAAGGTTAAGCTCTCAACTAGTTAAGAAGTCCAAAAATAAACAAAATAAAACAAAAGAAAAGAAAGTAGTCAGTCATCATCGGCTTTAGTCTCTACATTCTAGCCATCATCACCTCCCTTGATGACTCTTCTTCACTCTCATTCCCAACTCCTTATCCTATTGCTTCTTGCTGGGCTCCTTGTATCTCCTCTGAATCATCACTTTCTTCTTCTTCAGACCCTTCCTCCCCATTATCAGAGTCTTCTTCTTTCGACCCATCGATATCTTCTTCTTCTTGTTAAGCACTTACAGGTGGGGGAATCGGAGGTTGACTAGGACCCGCGTCCTCTTAGGTTTGAAAATGAGAAAAACAAGAAGGAATGGCTACGCCCACTACTATGGTGATATTTTTCAACAATTCAATAATCTCCTTTTGAGTCTCTTTAATCTCAGCCACTTCGGTTTTTAAGCGCTTCAAATTCTCGACCGAGAAACTTAATGTAGTTGGTGTGAAATTTAGAGAACCAAGGCCTTCAATATTTAAGTTAGGATAAGAGACTCTTGTAATACCCTACTAATTGAAAAGGGTTCTTAGAAGCGGTTTTGGTTTAGCGTAAGACTCTTTTGACCTATCACTAGTAGGCCATAACCTCAAATTCTCAAGAATTCTCATAATTAAATCTCCAATAAAAATACCCTTGCTATTATCAAATGTTTGTCAGTGAATTCCAAATGCAGTGAGGATTCCTATTGTTGGCCTTGGTTTTTCACTCTCGATTTTTGTAAATTAATTTTCTCTAAATCAATTAGTATTAAATCTTACTCGTTTAATGCTGACCCTCGACTAGGATTTAAAGAAAACTAATTTTTATTTTGAAAATGTATTGAAGTCGCCACCTTACTAGAGTTAGGAAAAAATATTATAACTTAGCTACTAGTCTATTGATTAAACCAATTTTATAAAAATAGTTTAAGAAATTAGAGATCTAAATCTGGAGGTTAGGAATTTTAAACCCTTGCGAGTACCATTAATTTTCTAATTTTACTTCTAACCTTAAAAATCACCTTTCAATTCCATAAAATAGAACTCAATTATTTAATTGAATTAGGTAATTTGAGCAATCTAAACTAAAAAAAGAAAAATAGGTTTTTTTATTTTTTATCGTTGCCTCATAGATGCTTACGTACCCGTTATTTGGGATCATACATATGTAATTCTTTTTGTAAAACTTTAGTAGATTAGGTTTGTTTTAATTTGAAAATACGTCAAATTTATGTTTTTAATCCAATTTGGTTTATTTAAGGAATTTTCTAAAAAAAAGGTCATAAATTGGAAATTTTATTTTTTACATTACTTTTTCTTATTTTTTTCCTTTTTTCTCATTTTTCCTTTATTCCTTTTTTTATTCTTTCTTCTTCTTCTTCTTTTTTTTTTTATTACGTTTACATTCACAATTATATAGAATAAATAAATAATGATGCTAGCAATATAAAATTAAAAAATTACAACAACTAAATAATAAAAAAAAAGAAAAAAATTGGGCTTCGAATGCAGTTGGGTACGCAGGTAGGACCTAAAGTAGATTTCAGGTTGGGTTGATTGAATCTGAATCGATTCCAAGTTCTCTTCAATGGTAGCAACTCAGAAGAGGTTGTTTGAAGTGATTTAATGGCTAAAACGAGTAGGGAAAGGGTTTTTGATGACTTTTGGATTGAAGATAGGGGGTTAGGCTTGATGGTTAAGTCAATGGAGGTGGTTTGGGTAGTTTTCAAGAGTAGTGATCAATGGTGGTGTTAGGTTGTGCACAACGTGGTTGCTAAAGGCGAGTGGTTGATTGGGTTAGGTGTTTTGGTGGTAGGGAACTTGGCCATGTAGTTGGTTTGGGGTAGAAGTAGTTAGATGAGGTGGTTTTGAAGGCGGTAGTATGGTAGTTAAGGTTTCACAAAAAACTTTAGTAGCCGACGTACTAGAGACCACGATTGAGCACAATGGTGATTGGGTTCGTCTTCTAAGAGCTTGAGGATTACAACCATGGTATTGGTTCTGTTCAAAAGCCACCATAGCTAAATTCCAAGTTAAAGAGAGAGAAAGTGGTTGCCGAAGAGAGAAAGAGTATTAGTGAGTGATCTTGATGCTTGTGTGTATCCAATGAATTCAATAAAACCCCTTGTTGTACATAAATTCAACTCAATAAGCGAGGAAAGTCAAAATAGGATTGAATGTAAATTTCCAGATTTTCAAGTTTTTTTTTTTCGATTTTTGAAGTTCAATTTGAATGGCCAAATGCATTAATCTAGATGTGTTCTTAGGTTCTATTCAAAGTAAGTCATGTGGTGAATAAGATTAGATCAGAAACCATGGTATGTGTGTGTGGAATTTGCACCAAAAATGGATCCAAAGTAATAGGGTTGAGTCTGTTTTGTTGAGGAAAATGGAGGAAATTGTAGGAAAGAGGAAAGAAAGAAAGGGAAATGCTAACATGGCACTACGTCAGCTAAGTCATCTAATCACGGTGTGTTACGTATCCTCACGTAGTATGTAGCAATTGACATGACATGCCACGTGGTGCCACATCAACATAGGCCAATCCGAAGCTGCTATGTATTAGGATACGTAGCACAATAAAACCCTGACACATGATAGTATCTAATAAGATAATGTGTTAGTTGAAAAAATAAAAAGGCTTTCCATACCTTTGCTAAGATTCGAACCCACGACCTCTAACTGAACCTAATGCAAATGTCCAAATGCTTATCCGTTAAGCCATTAGCTTATGTCTTGTCCATATGTGCAAATTGCATATATGGGCTAGGTCAACTTAGGCTAGATTCAAATCTAAGTCCAAGTCCAACAATCATTTCCTCAAATTTATTTAAATTAAGAAATCCATTTTATTAAACTACTTAAAAAATTCTAAAATTCCTCATTTTTTCTATTTTTGTGACTTTTCAATTTTTCCATTTTTTTCATTTTTTCTAAATTTCTTTTTTTGTGTGTTTTTTCCTATTTTCCTATTTTTTGATATTTTTCCTAAATTTCTTATTTGTTGTGCCTTTTCCTATTTTTCTACTTTTGGTATTTTTCTAAACTTCTTTTTTTTTCCCCTAAATTTCTTATTTTCTTTTTTTTTTTGTTTTTCCTAACTTAGGACCCTTTATTCTAATAAAATAAAAAAGGGGCAAAAATTAAGTATCTATAGCTACACCTTTTTATGGTGAAGTTTAAACAAAACTTTACTATAAAGACCAAAAAGACACTATGTTTGCTCTTGGGATAAGGTTGTAGACTCAATTTATTGGGGATTTGGTGAAGAAATGAAACCTAGTCATGCCTTTTTGAGCTCACTAACCGAGGTGGGAGCATCTCTTGGGGATTACCAACCTTAAGTTGAGATCAATCTGAAGGACCTAGTCATGCCTCTCTAGTCTCACTAACCTAGGTGGGTTTATAATGGGTGACAAGAAAATGAGATAGCACTTCAAGAGCATGTGATCCAGGGTTTCAAGCTCAAGTCAAGTTAGCGCTCCAAAAGCATGCAATTTAAGAGTTTCAACTTAGGTTAGGATAACGCTATAAGAGCATGCAATTCGAAAGTGTCGACATCAAGATAGCATTCTGACAGCATGTAATCTAAGATGGGATAGCGCTCCGTGAGCATGTGATCCAAGGGTTTTGACTTGGAATAGCACTCTAAGAGTATGCGATCCAAAGGTTTAGCTTAGGTCAGGATAGTGCTCGGATAGCATGTGATCCTACAATTTCAAGGTCAAGATAGCGCTTTGAGAGCATGTGATCTAACATAGGATAATGCTACATGAGCATGTGATCCAAAGGTTTCGACTTGGGATAGTGCTCCAAGATTATGCGATTTGAGATAGGATAGCGCTTCGTGAGCATGTGATTCAAGGGTTTTGACTTCGGATAGCACTCTACGAGCATGCAATCCAAATGTTTAGCTTAAGTCAGGATAGTACTCTGAGAGCATGTGATCCGATGATTTCAAGGTTAGGATAGCACTCCAAGAGCATACAATCCAACTATTTTAAGGTCAAGATGGTGCCTCGAGTACATGGATCCAAGAGTTTCAAGGTCAAGATAGCATTCCGAGAGCATGTGATCTAAGGTTTTTACTACATGGATAATGTTCTAAAGAGCAAACAATCCATGGGGACCAAAGCAAAAGGAGTCTATTCTTGAAAAAGACAGATTCATTAATTGGAAATTGTGAAAGATGGAGTAGACACTAAGGATAAAGTCCCTAGAGAGGTGGATGACATTAGCTATGAGGGTAATCGTGTTAAAGAGAATGATTTTAGCCTCTAAGGCCAACTTGGGAACAATTTTCATGCGGGAGTAGATCCTTGAACTTTGGATGACAAGAAGTGAACTCGTTTGAAAACAATTATTGCCAAGGCAATGACAAAAGCTTATTGCTAAGATTGACTCTGGACAAGATGACTTTCAAAAGAAATGAGGATTCTTATCTAAAGGACTAAAACGAGAGGGAATCAAATTTATTCCAATTTTTTTACTTGCTAATAGTTTTAGATTCTCCTAGTAGTGTGTAGGCTTTTCAACGACATAACAAATTGATCTTTTGGGCCGCTTTGGTCTAAGAGAATCTTTTCTTTCCTTCAAGGGCAAATAAATTTCCACAACTTCTTCAAATTTCTTCTAATCGGAGGATATCTCATTAAAGTTAGGTTTAGTCTAAAGGGACTTCCTCATACCCTTAACTTAAACTCCTCTCTTTTGACTTCGATTCTAGAAATTATGGTCTTCCTTATAAGTAATACACTTTTAATCAATCCGTTAGATCTTTTTTGGACTATAATGTAATAAAGGCTTTTGGTCTTCGGTTTCAAAATGAATCTTATTGAAATGGCTTTTTATGAAAGAATTGCTCTTTAACTTAGGTTTACAAGTTATGAACTTTATATGTAAAACTAAAATTACGCTTGCTATAGTTTCAAATGTAACTTTTACTGAGGATATGTTATATCCTTTAATTAGAAGGGCCTTTAAAGAGGGGTAGAATTGTGGGTGGGCCATGAGCCATGCGTCAGTTGCAATTTCTTTATGGATCATAAATTTTGAGGTGAAACTTTGGTATTTGCCTCGGCTTCTTTGAAGCTTAATTGCTTTGATTGTATTTTTAAGGCCTTTACTTAAGACGTAGGTCTTAACTCAAGAATAGGTTTTTGTACCCCTTGTATTTTTAGGTTTTAGGGCTTTGTGCTTAATCACTTTGTCCGTGTCAAGTACACTTTTCTTTTTCCATTTTACACTTACTCATTTTTCCTCTTTTTTCTTGCTTTATTTTTTTTCTTTCTTCTTTCTTTCATTTAAGGAAAAATGATTATTCTTTCTTTTGGCTTGTAGCTCAAAGTGTATGTAGTTTTAGTTTTTATAATGGATGCCTTTCTTCATCTTAGAGGAAATTAGTTACCAATGGTAACGATTACTTTTGAATTGATGTAACTTAAGCATGCACAAATTAGTGTTAACTCTTTTCTTCTAATAGATGCTCTTGACCTCCTTTTTTGTCCCATTGCAAGGGTAGTTCTTGATGGGGCTTAATTTTTGAGAATATCTTAATAAAAGGTCCAATGGGGCCGATAAAAGGTCTTGTGTTTAGGATATTGAAAAACTTTCCCAACTTTATTTTGATTTAGGTATTAAATGCAAGATGGACTTCCTTTAAGGAATGAATCCAATATACTCACAATGATGCCACTCGATTCTTAAAGTGTCTCACGGTTGGTGTTTAGGATTTATCTTGCCTTTCTTCATTCTAAACCTTTTAACTAATGAGATATCTTAGAATAAGAGAAATATGAACAAAACACTTTATTTGAATCACTTATCTTTCACAAACATCATGAAATCAAACCTTATCTCTAAATTGAGTCCAATTAGATTGCCCTTGCATCAACTAGGTCTTGAACTCTATTCTTCAATTCCCAGCATTATTAGTAGAATGCCCTTACTGATGCATATGATATTCACATTGTGCATTTGGGTCATATTTCCTTTACTTGTATCCTGGCATTGGAGCTTTCTGTTAAAATAAGCCCTTGTAGTCGGTCGAAGACTTGAGATAATGAGGTAGGGATCTGAGTGAACTTTCTTTTGGGTATTTTTGGGCCTTCTTTGCTTGTTGTCGTATTTATATATGTTCCTAAATCTGGTAGGGCTAGTTTTTTTCCAGTCAAAACCTCCTTATTCTTATGGCTTCTTCACTGTAGTTCCCGGCAAGTACAATGTCTACAAAGCTAGCCATCGTATTACCGAATAAGTGTCCATAATATGGTTCCACTAATGAGTCAATTAATTCTTTTTCAAGGAGAGGATGAATGATTCTAGCTACTATGCCCCTCCATCTTTGAGCGTATTCCTTAAATGACTCATTTTTCCTTTTTCTTATTGTGCATAAGTCCCAAATCCAAGGAGTTGTCTCAATGTTGAACTTATATTACTTATAGAATCACCTAGCCAATTTCTCCCAAGTATTGATTTAGTTGAGATCGAGTTGGGCATACTAAGTTAATGTAGGCCCCATTAGATTATCTTAGAAAGTTTGTACCATGAGTTGATTATTTTGAACATATTTCCCCATCTTATGGACATATAACCTAGTGTGTAGCTTTGGGTATTCGATCTTATCGTACTTTTCAAACTCTGGTATTTGAATTTTTCTAGGTAGGCCTTAACATCAAATGCAGAAAGGTTGGTGATCGCAGCCTAATTGAATCCATCATAGCCTCTAATCACCCTCATTTTCTTAGTGATTTGTTGGGTCAATTTCCTTTCCAATTGTTTTAAACTATCTTAGTTAGCCTAAAGTTAATTGGCCTTTTATTGATTGGGAATGAATACGTGTTAAGCTCAAAAGTTGGGTTAACTTTTGGATAAACCCCTTCTAATTCAAAAGACTCAAAAGTTAGATTATCCTTTGGATAGTTCTCTTCCACTTCTAAGGATGTGACCTCAATATTCTTTCTACAACAACCTTAGAGTGCTCTTCATTTAATGTGGCTCTAAGTAAAGCAATACTGTCGACAATGAAACTTAATTGATCTACAATTTTTCCCATAGTTTGATCTAATGAATGAAACCTTACTTTTGTAGAGTTGGTGCCATTAAGTTTGTCATTATTTCCATTGTTAGCCATTACTCTAGATAAGTTCTTCATTTTAATTTTTCTTTTGGAAAGAATTCTCTTCTTTTTAAGAAAGAGAAAAGGAAAAAAATAGAATATAAGGATAAGACTTATTTATAAGTTGTGAGAAAGGGGTAGAAAAACATTCTTAAGGGATTAAAAGCCCAAATATTTACAATCTTACAAGGAAAATGATCTTTATGATGTATAAGAGAAAAGATTGGAAAGAGTTAGAGTAGAAGGTACAGAGAAAAAGACTCAGAAACTTGAGCATGACTCTCATGATGTTATTCAAACAAAAACTAATGAATATTTACAGGCAAAATGCAATATGAGGATATGTGGATGCAGAGAGGGGAGCTGGCAAACTGTCTACGATGTGGTAAGAAAAAGATTTTATTACATCTTTGAAGTTCCCTTACATTATTCAAAAATTCATTACAAATAAACCTTAAATTCTAGATCCTCTTTTTCTGGTGATATCTTGGCTCCTTTTCAATCTTATTTCTTTTTTTTTTAGCTCAGTTGCCTTAATCCATCTAACAACCTAGGAGATATCTTCAGTGTGGAACTTCTAGAAAGCTTTGACCTAATAATCAGTAGCAATATCTTTAGGGAGTTCAATGATAACAGCAAATGCATCAATGGGATTCATCTTCTGGACACATTATCTACGAAGGAAATCAAGTTTATGGGTCCAAGTATGGTTGATAAACTAAACCATAAGTAAGACCATATTAGTCTTTAATTCTCCATTCTTCTCTTCTTATAAACAACTGAGCGATCTGGCTTGTGCTACTAGTAATGGTGGGACATAAGATTTCCCTTCTAAAAAATAGGTCACTAGCTCTATAATCCTATGATATATGTGAAATATTCCATTAGGAAACAAAATAGTTCCGAATATTGCCAAGATATAGGTGTTGATCTTATATTGCTGCCAATCTTTAAAGCTACCACAAAAGAGTTTTGCGTTGTAGCTAGATGGGGTCGTGAACCAAGTAAAAAGATCATCCACCTTAATGATTCTCCTATAGGGATCTAGCTAAATTTACATATTTCAGATTCACAAAAGCCCAAGAGTTTTTTGAAAATCTTTGTAAGGTTAACCGTGATATCTGAGACATATTTTCCATTTCCAATAGAAGGGACTCCCAGCAGATTAGAGTATTCTTCAACGGTCGAGCTCAGTTAGCATGGCTCGAAGCAAAAAGACTAACTCTAAGGGCCCTCGAAGTAGACCAAAGCCCATACCATGGTGATATTGGTCTGGACTTTGAGCAATGAGAGGACAAGCTTAATCATGTCTTCAATGAATTTCTATTGGTTTGGATTAAAAAAATGAAACTATCTTTTTAGTATCCCCTTGGGCTCTAGAGGTTTGTAGATATGGACTTCTTTGAAAAGGGCCTGTGTAAGAGAGGACCTAACCATTTTCTATAAAAAGGAAGAAAAGAAAATTACATCAGAACTATCTTATTTATACGAGGATTATAGATAAGGAAGAATACATTTATAGGGAAAAGTTTAAGAAACTTTACATATTTTTTTATATCTATTTTCTTGTCACATCATGTCAATTTGCCAATTTTGGGAAAATGGTTTATGAATACAATTTGGATAGGTTCTAAAAAGGTCCTTAAGTTTTGTGACCTCACTTGTTAAAGAATACTTTCATTAGTCAAATCAAGCTTAAGTGAGGTGGCTTAATCAACCCCAGCGGTGGTTATACCACAACACCCAAAGCCTACACAATGGCTCCCCTTTTAAGGTTCTAAGATTGCTTGGGTTTGATCACATTTACCCTACATATTTGATGCAACAAATGACCCCTTATATCCCAAGGCATATGGTATGTGAAATAAATATGATAATAGTATACACATAAAGTTGGTAACAAATAAATAGAAGTTGAGAGTGAATTCTAGGAAAAATACAAAGAAAGAAGTTTTGTTTTTTCTTCTTCTCTTTTATAACAATGCTGCCTTATTAACTATTTGCCAAACCTTAAAGAATGTATGCAAGATGAATAGGTTCTAGAGGTCCTTAAACTCTGTAACCTCATGCGTTCCTAAAAAACGGTTCCTTTGTCACATTAAAGTTTAAGTGGGGTAGCCTAATCAACCTTAAACTGTAGTTGCCTCATTACGCTTGAAACTTACACAATGGCTCCTTGCCTTAAGACGGGCTGGGTTTAATCATATCTATCATGAATTCATGGTACATCCAACCCTCACCCCCGAATAAATAAAACTATATTTACAAAAACGTTAGTACAATTATGGTACAAATAATAAAGAACGAATAAATAAATTGCACTAAAGTGATTTTTAGAGATTAATTTTAATTTTAGAAAGTTAAATGGCTAACCCTCTTGACGAGTCTTAGTAGAGTCACCAAGCTATCAAGCTTGGTTTTTCACTCCTGATTTTTGTAAATTAATTTTCTATAAACCGACCAATATTAAACCTTACCCATTTAGTACTAACCCTTAATTAGGATTTAAAGAAAACCAGTTTTTATTTTGAAAATGTATTGGAGTTGCCACCCAACCAGAGTCGAGAAAAAAGAGTTAAATTATAACCAATTGGATAAATTGGTTATAGCTTAGCTACTAGTATATTGATTAAACCAATTTTACAAAAATGGTTTTAAAAACCAAAGATCTAAATCTAAAGGTTAAGAATTTTAAACTCTTATGGATATCAATAACTTTCCAATTTTAATTTTAACCTTAAAAATCACCTTTCAATTCCATAAAACAAAACTCAACTATTTAATCGAATAAGGTAACTTGAGTAATCTAAAATAAAAAGAGAAAAATAGTTTTTATTTTTTATTTTTTATCGTCATCTCGTAGATACCTACGTATCCGCTATTTGTGATCAAATGTACTTAGCTCTTTTTGTAAAACTTTAGTCGATTAGGTTTATTTTAATTTGAAAATATACAAGATTTACGTTTTTAATCCAATTTGATTTATTTAAGGAAATTTCTATAAAACAAAGGATCCTAAATTGGAAATTTTATTTTTTGGAAAGTTTTAAAGGGCCCTAATTTTAAAAAAAGTCAAATTATTTTTACTTATTTTAGAAAACTCGATTTTTCTAAGTGTTAAACACGATTTTTATTTTTATTATTTTTTATTTTATCTATTTCTAAAAAGAAATAAACTATTCCTTTTTTTTTCCTTTTTTCTTATTTTTCTTTTATTCCTTTTTTTTTCTTCTTTCTTCTTCTTTTCTTTATTACATTTATATTCACAATTATATAGAATAAATAAATAAATAAATAATAAAAATAACGATGTTAGCAATATATAAAAAAAAAACTACTAAATAATAAAAGAAAAGAAAAAAACTAGGCTTCTGATGCAATTGAGTACACAAGTCGGACCTGGAGCAGATTTTAGGTCGAGTCGATCAAGTTTCAGTCGGGTTAGCCAGATTTGAATTGGTGTCAAGTTCTCTTCAATGGCAGCTACTCAAAGGAGGTCGTTCAAAGTGATTCAAAGGCCAAAACAAGCAAGGACAGGCTTTTTTATGACTTTTGGATTGGGGATAGGGGGGTAGGCTTGATGCTGAAATCAATGGAGGCGGTTTAGATAGTTTTTAAGAGTAGCAGTTGGTGGCAGTGTTGGGTTGAGCACGATGTGGTTGCTAGAGATGAGTGGTTAATTGGTTTAAGTTTTTGGTGGTGGGGAACTTGGCTGTATGGTTGGTTTTTGGTAGAAGTAGTTAAATAAGGTAGTTTTGAGTGGGGTAGCATAGTGGTTAAGGTTTCATGAAAACCTTTGGTGGCCGACATACTATAGGCTATAGTTGAACACAATAATGATTAGGTTTAGCTTCTAGGAGCTTGGGGATTGCAACCGTAGTGTTGGTTTTGTTTAAAAGCTACCATAGCTAAATTCTAAGCTAGAGAGAGAAAGTGATTGCTAAAGAGAGAAAGAGTGTTGGTGAGTGGTCTTGATGCTTGTATATGTTCAATAAATTCCCCAAAGCCTCTTTTTATACACAAATTCAACTCAGGAAGCAAGGAAAGTTAAAATCAAATTGAATGTAAATTTCTAGATTTTTAGTTTTTTTTTTTCCAATTTTTGGAGTTCGATTTGAATGGACAAATGCATGAATCTTAATGTATTCTTAGGTTCTATTCAAAGTAGGCCATGTAGTGAATAAGATTAGATCAAGAAACCATGTGTGTGTGTGTGGAATTTGCATCGAAAATGGATCTAAAGTGACGAGTTTTAGTCTGTTTTACTAGAGAAAGTGAAGGAAATTATGGGAAAGAAGGGAGAAAGAAGGGAAAATGCTAACGTGGCGTTAACTTAGTGCCAAGTTGTCCAATCACAGCATGCTACATGTCCTCATGTGATACATGGTAGCTAAGGTGGCATGCTACGTAGTGCTATGTTAGCATCAGCCAATCCTAGGCCGCCATATGTCAAGACACATGGTACAGTAAAACCCTGATACATGACAGTATTTGATGTGGCAATGTGTTAGCTAAAAAAATAGAAAGGTTTTCCATGCCTTTGCCAAGATTTGAATGCAAGACCTCTAGCTAAAACTAATGCAAATGTCTAAGTGCTTATCCATTAGGCCGTTGCCTTATGCCTTATCCATATATGTAATTATGGCTATGTCAACTTGAGCTAAATTCAAATTTAAACTCAGGTCCAACCGTCCTTTCCTCAAAGTTATTTAAATTAAGAAATCTATTTTATTAAACTACTTAAAAAATTCTAAAATTCCTTTTTTTTTTCCTATTTTTTGTGACTTTTCAATTTTTCCATTTTTCCTAAATTTCTTAATTTTTGTGCTTTTTCCTATTTTCTACTTTTTGTATTTTTCTAAACTTCTTATTTTTTTTATAAATTTCATATTTTTTGTATTTTCTTTAATTTTCCATTTTTTTTGTATGTTTTCTTACTTAGGACCCCTTATCCTAATAAAATAAAAAAAGGGGGCAAAAATCCAGTATCTATACCCCCATTCACTGGATACCCCTTAAGCACACTATACAAGGGTAATAAGTCAAGTTCCCTTACTACTCTAGGACTTTCATGCTTCCCATAGATTATCCTAACAAGGATGTAGTGAAAGACCCAAGCACTAGTTTTCTTTAAGGTTAAAGCTTTTGACCTGCTCACCTGGAAACTAGTTTCATTGGATATTTCCCTCCAAATTCATTCTTAGAAGTTCTTCGAAGAAGACTCACTGGTAAATTTTCGAATTCATCATCCTTCAACTCAACCTGGGTATATAATCCCATAGTATGTACAAAAGTTATCATATTAAAGGTGTAAGTTCTTCTAAAGGCAAAGAACTTCACCTTGTTTTCCATTTTTGAGCCTATATACTCATATTTCATTTTGAATTATGAGTGGAAAGCTAATGTTGTTTACTTGTAGGTTTTCTCCTGAACCATGAATAACTTCAGCCATAGCCCATTTCCTAATAGCCTCTGCATGGCTATCTTAAACCCATACTCTCCTAACATATCCTAATCTATAACACAATGCCTTTTTATCATTTTTTTAGCAACTACTTAAATCTTTCCTTCTATCTCGTAATCATACCAACTAGTGGAATGACTGTCTTGCTTAAACTTGCTGCATCGGATCTTATAAGAAGGGGAGAAGAAGAACAATCAGTCCTAAGCCTCTTGTTCTAAGAAGTTGTTGATGATTTCTTAGGTGCCATTTGCAAAACACAAGCGTTAGTTCCAAAAAAGCAAAGATCATGTACAATCTAATGGCAATTCAAACTAAAGCATAGCCATTCCAACTTCATTCATTTTCTAAATGTAAAGTATCTGTAAACTAAACACGATCAAATTTGGCCTATTCTCAAGCACGAATTACATAAGTGAATTCTTAATGAGCTTAACTTATAACCCAAACTTCAACTAAGGATTACTATATCCCCTTTTCAACAACTAACCAAACAACACATAAACATACACTTATTATCAATTAACAAATGAAATCACAACATATACAAAACCAACTAGCTACACAATCCTACATAACACTTAATTATTGATGATAAGACTAAATCATCAAATTAGGCTTAAATTTATACAAATCCCCTCCAAATTTTAATATAAAGTTATGCAAATCGAAGTCTAATTACTACATAAACACAACTACGAGTACAATCACAATGTACTTACAAATTATAATGAACACATATATACAAACCCTAAAATTAATGAACCAAATCTATATAGATGTTGAAAAATTAAAGAAAAAGGGAAGATCATACCTTAGAAGAGTATAGTAGAGATGAAAATGACTATGCAAATGTTAGAAATGGTTTGTAAAATGGTTGATGTTGAGAAAATTGGAGTGGAGTTTCGTTGGAAACTGGTGTGTAAGTGTTATCACGAGGTGGAATTTTAAAATGTATGGTAAATGAAGAGAGAGAGAGAGAGAGAGAGAGAGAGAGAGAGAGAGAGAGAGAGAGAGAGAGAGAAATTTCTTATATAGTGGGGTGTTAAGGAGATAATCATGCCCATAATACGGGGTGTGATGGGCATGTCATGTTTGGTTACAGGTATGATTAGTCCCGTGATTAGCACTATGCGAAGAAATTCATGTGCAGCCCTTTTTATCATAGTCGTAATTAAAGATGTGAAATCTCCTAGGGATGGGATCACAACTGTAATGGAAAGGTGGATCAACCCTGTTAGTTGATTATGGCTATGATTGAGTCTATGATTGATGTTGTGCTAAAAAAATTAAATACTTACCTTCTATCACGACCGTAATGCATATTGGCCTTCCATCCTCCATCTACATCCCTATACTTAGTGAAATTCTTCCTTTCCCTTTGAATTGCCATGACTTTCGCTCAATGTTTCCTTTCTTTTTGCATTAAACAATATACAAAGATACTCAAAACAAAACAAACAATTAACAATAACAATAATTAAGTACTTTAAACTTACCAAACTTTAAAGTGCTCAAAATAAACAAAATAAAATTGCTAGTTTGATTAAAGAATACATGCTTGTTTAATGTCTTAAGCTTGACATTTCTAGAGGATTCAGCTTCCTTCCTTGACTAAAGAAGTCTCAACTCCTCTTTGCCTTAAAGTTACAGCTTAGACTTGTTCTTTCAGGTTTACCTTAGTATTTCTCGAAAGAGATCCCAAAACCCTTTCTGAAAGTGTTTTTGCCATATGCCAAACTTAGTTTTCTAAGTTATGGATCGATGCCCCTTGATTTCTTAAAGTGCTTTCAACAACCTGATGATGTGCTTCAAAAGACTTGATAAATTGAACCAATATTTCTTCCAATGATCCTAATTTAGCTTAAGTAGGGAGGAACTTGTCTTTGAAATCCAGGAGGTTACATATCCGAACTTTGTCTATTATTATTACTCCACTGAAAATTTAGATGGTTCTTCCAACCCTAGGTTATATGTATTACTGAACAGATCATTGCAAGGCCTAATAAGATTTCCCATGTAGTCAACTTACTCTAATTAATCTGACTCGGATGAACTTACATAGTCAAAATCCGCTACCGCTAAAGCCTTATTCTGACCCATCGTTATGCTGTCCAACTTCCTTGTTAACAATTCTACCTTATGAACTAAGGAGGAAGTAGCATCCAATTCATACTTTCCCATTTGTCTTTTCTCTTTAGCTCTTATGGATGACCACTAATAGTAATTACTAGTTATGTCTTCAAACAACTAGATGCATTGCTTCAATGACTTGTGATTTAAGCTTCCACCAGCAGTTGTATCAATGAGCCACTTGGTTATAGAGTTCAACTCGTTGTAGAAAGTCTAAACTTGATACTATTTTGGAATCCCATGATGAGAAAATTTCCTAAGCAAATCCTTCCATCTCTCCTATGCTTCATATAATGTTTCCATCTTTCCATCTCCAAATGTCCAAACATAGAGATATCTACTCTCAGCTTGGTTATTCTTGATGGAGTTTCTCATAAATAGCTCTGCCATCTCTTGCTAAGTATTGATGGAGTTTCTTGGCATAGAGTTCAGGTACTGTTTAGTGTTATTCCTCAATGAGAATAGGAACAATCTTAGATGGATAGCATCCTCTGACATACCACTTATCTTAAATGTGTTACATATTTCTGAAAATTGCTGCAAGTGATTGTTAGGTTCTTCCTCATTGAATCCATCAAACTTGATGCACTGTTGAATCACTTGAATAACACTTGGCTTTATCTCAAAAGCGTTCGATTAAACACCAAGCTGAGCAATGCTAATGCTAGCTCCATCTAAGTTAGGTCTATAATAATCTAGCATTGTTCTTAGAGCCATAGGTAGATTTACTGTTGGTTCATTCCTTGCTTGTACTACATTTTGATTTCCATCAAGAAGTGAGTGCAAATTCAATGGCAAAACTATCTAGATACCATCTTTTAGATTCATGAACCAGTTCCCTAATGGTAGCTTAACATTCTCATTTCGATGATTCATTCTAAATGACCCTGATGCCTTTATTATTATCCTCAATGGTTTATGTGCTCTTATTTCTTTACTATCAGATGCTTACTTCTTAAAATACTCTTGAACTTTCTTCAAGTTACTTCTGAGTATTCTCTCGAGTTTAGGATCGAAGTCAGCTAGATTAGTCGTGCTGCTCTAAGTCATAAACTACAAAAACCAACAATCTAATTCAATTTAAGCACAAAATATTTTCTCAAAAATAATAAAACAATAAAAATTTGTTAGATGCACAGAAATGTTAATTTTCCTAATCTTGTTGTTCCCCAATAACGATGCCAAAAACTTGATCTCCTCTAATTAAAGTTTCCAAGTTTTAAAATTTATAAACCTATATTCTATCTTTAAGTCGGTTCAATGAGAAAGTTAACCTATCGTTTTATAGCATGAATGAGCATAAGGTCATCTCCATTAAGAACGGATACAAACACTAATACTAATTAACCTTCCTAGTATCTAGCAATCTAATTTATCAAGTGATTAATTGTTAAAACTCTAAATTACTGAGTAAACTATACTAATCCACAAGCTAATGGCAGCAACCACAATGGTTACAAAAACAATTACTAACAACACACTAAACATGTAGACTTACTTCACTACTTAGCATAATATCACCATTAATCTTATCTTAATGATTGTTGTCTACAAGGAATCAGTAGTAAGTAAGCAAACATTCTTCTCAGAATTACTTATGTCTAATCATAATCGTGTCTATTATAATCTCTTCTAAATTAACAGCCAACTCAGATCGCATTAATGATATGTTAATTTGTTAAATTCCTTAAGAATGCAACAACTTTCCTAATAATATCTTTACTATCAAAAGTAAGGTGTTCTAATGAATTAGATCTAATCAATAATTGTCTCTCAACATATTTTATTGAAGTTTGGCCTAAGTCATTGCTATGTACTATACCGTATTTAGATTAATTAAGTTTGATTCATCAAGAATAACAAACATTAGAAAACTACTATTCCATGCACTTAATCATACTAATTGGATGTAGCAAGTCCTAACATATTACTTATGCATGATAAAATAATAATATAAACTAACAAGAATCATAATTAAACAAAAATAAAACATTGCATAAGTAAAAAGTAAAAACCCATTTTTATTCTCCTGTAGAAGTTTTATAAATACGCCAATGATGAATTCCTATCGCCTCTCTCAAGTAATTCCAAGAGAAGTATGGTATGTTACTTAGAAACTATACTGAAAATGAAAACACAATGGGACAAAGATAGATGAGAAGATGTGTTGTGGGTTGGTGATGTCATGTGTTATGGTGTGAAGTTCTTGATGATGCTGATTATGATGATATAATGCAATTCTCCCTTTTGTCTAAAAGTTACAGTATATTTATACTCTTCTCATCAAAAGACTTGAAATACACCACTTCAAGAAATCCCCAAGTGTTAAGACCTATTCCACCTACCAGTTCATGTGAAAAAAGTTAAAGAAAAATAGTCATGTCCACTCCTATTATGCCCATGACATAAGATGTGATCTTCTCAGAAAACAGAAATCTGTATTGATCATAGCTGTGATGATGGATGTGAACTCCTTGTGGTAAACATTTCATTTCCTTATACCCTTGATGGAAGGAGTGATTACCCTCTTGATAACTAATCACGACCATGACTAATAGGAAGATCACAATAACTCCCTCAATAATTGCCATGATGGAGGGCATGATTAGTACTGGTCAATCAAATCTTTCATTATCACACTCATAATGAAATGTATCTTGATTTTCCTTCAAACTTTTCTTATCCTCATGGTCATGATTGCCTTAAATTGTATTGTTTTTGTGCAAACTTCATCTCCTTGCTCTTAAATCATTTGAAATTGATATATTACACAATTAAGTCTCAAGAACTTTAGAAATGAACACAATTATGAATAATTTATGCCTAAATATATCTCAAAAGTATAAAGTAATTTACTCTTATGAATAAGCTTAATTGTTATGCTTAGTATTGATTAAGAATTGATTGATGCTTTCATGGCATGGCACAAAAAGGACATACAGGCCAAATTTTCTAAAACTTATGACTTTACTAGGATAAGTTTCTATGAGCTAGGTCTTTGTGCTTATAGTTTTGCATTAACCAAACTTCAACCATATTTCATGGTTTTGCTAAGCTAAATTATTGCTAAGTTCCCAAATATATTTTCTAGATGCTCGAATTTAAAGTCGACTAAACCAGATGAGTTGCTAAGCTGGTTAGGATATCAATATTGATGCATGTTACATACATTAGCATGGCATAATATTTTCACTATCTAATTTGATAGTTGGATGCAATGAATTGAAATAGGCTAAAATAATTGGTAAAAAAGGATTTTTCTATTATCTTAATTGGTTTACTTTTTTCGGCTCCTTAATAACAGCGCAAAAAACTTAATGAGGCCTTTAGCGGTGTAGGGACGAATACCACCCTTAGGTAAGTGCACCTAATCAATTTATAATATAAACATGGATTAAGTCTAATAAGTTTGAGTTGTTAATCCTTTAGGGAACCATGAATATGAAAAAAAAACCTTAGATTTTTACCAATCATCCCTAAAATTACCAATCATCTAACTTATTAATTCAATTAAATAATTATAACAACATAAACATAATAAGATGACAAAATAATAAACAATAAACAACCAAACTAAATAACAAGAAAATAAACAAAGAAATTGAATAAGCAAAAGTAAGTAAATTGTGAGAACATAATCCTAACTAAATCTATTATCTACTACCTAATTCTATGTAACTTTCAATCTCAATTGTATTCTTAGACAGTGGAGATTCCTAAGATGAATCAACCAGGCTCTTATCTCTTAATTAACCCCTAATCTTGAGATACTCTATCCAAATCGCTTCTACAACAATGTACCTCAAGATTGTATTAAGATGTTGAATTCCTCTATTAGGTTACCCTAATCTGAAGAAACTAAATGCCCAATTGCTTAACCTATTTAATTACTTCTAATTGCTTAATCTTGAATTCCTCTATTAGTCCATCTATTATAGGATTTCGTGAACTCTATAGTCGATTCAAACATTAATTTAATAGCCAGCTACATTGAATTAGAGAAAATATAAGCAATGCAATTAGATAGCAAAAGAAAATATTATATATTAAAAATAAAATAATCATCACATTGAAATAAGGTTCAATAAAGATTCACCAAGATGATTAAATTATGACACAAAAATAAAACAAAAGAAGTTAAGAGACATGAGAGACCCTTCTATACTTTACCTTATAATGTTCCTCTTTAGGGCTCCTCTCTTTTCACTCTAAACCTAAGACTCTATATTTATAGGAGTTGGATTTAAGTTTACAAAAACAACCTTCTAAAAATAGGAGGTTTGTAAATCATGGCAAGTACATACCCTAGGAACATGGCTATGGTCTTGGACATGCTCTTCTTGTTCACGTGCAACTATTTTTCAATGAATATTCTTAACGAGAGCTACACGACCAAGGTACAGGACTGTGTTCACGCACATGTTCTTCTCTAGAGACTTAATCTTGTATGGACTTCACTTTATTGAATGACTTGGTCAATGCAATTCCTAGATGAGGCTTCAAAATTGTCAAAAATTGCTTGAAAATATGTTAGAGATTTCAAAATCACCTATAAATGAAATAATAACTAACTAAACTCAAAATCATTAATAATTAACATAGTTAATGGATAGAATAATGCAAAATCACCCTAAAATATATGTGCTAAATGAGCATTATCAGCATTACAATGAAATTGCTAAGGTGATATATTTTTTTTTATATCTAATGTGTTTAAGGGTTTTTTTTTTTATCAATAATAAAATTAAAAATAAAGGGAATATATGGATGATTATTGAAATAGTTTCAATATCAAACTATAGTTATTAATGATTATCAGGTAATATTACCTACAATCATTAGAAGTCAACGAATTATCTAGGTTAATCTAATATGACTCATAAACTAACCTAGTTAGGAATCCTAATCAATATAGGGCACTAACTGACAAGATTTAAGTGAAACTAGCGGATAACTAGTAATATGATCTCAATAAAGAGTTCAATGCAATGGTCTTTGATTAAGAAAATGATAAAGATAGATGATAAGTCGTTATTACAAAAGATAAGATACTTAAATAGGTCCTTAACCCTAGTGGTTGACCCATAATTAATTAAAACATGGGAAAAGGAAATAAAGTAACATTTACATAACGTACATGCCCTTAACATTGTCTTGTACGCGATCACATATCTCTCTATCCTTCACACTCAAAGCTGACACAACCATATATTGTTGACTAAGGTTAAAAATACAATTGTATTCTTAACTGTGTAACTCATAGGTCATCAAACATGTCGGTACATGGGTACATATCTAGCCATCTACATCCCTAAGTTCTCCCAAACACCAAATTCTATTGCTCTTTGGTCCTAACTTATCTTTCATTATTATAAGTTGTAATACCTTTTAAATACTAGGTAACGGAACTCTAATCATTAAGGCACCTTTTCATGTAGTGGCTTAAAGTTCATTGAGGCTCCAAAGTTAAGCATGTTCATACTAGTTTAATCGTAGGATCTATTACCTCCTAAGAAGCTACTACACCAAGGGATAAAACTGTGTGGTATTCCACATGAAAGCAGACATGCCTTGATGGGAGAAGTTTCGATCTAGTTATTATAGGTGGTATCAAAGCAGTCCATCAACTAGAAGGGTGAAGTCCCTTCCTAGTAGTGGTCCTAAAATTGCGTAACAGAATTGATGGGAGCGTCAATTTTGTAAGGGAGGTAGATTGTAATGCCCCTTAAATACTAAGCTACGAAACTCTAATCATCAAGGTACCTTTTGGTGTAATGACTTAGAGTTCATCTGAACTCAAAAGTTAAACGTGCTTAAGCTAAGTCAATCCTAAAATGGATGACCTATTGGGAAACTATTACGCCAAGGGACAAAATTATGTGCAATTCTACCCCAAAGAGGATAATAACTCAATCGAAGGAGTATTGGTCTAGTCACTACATAAGTATTTGGAGGACACTTCTTTGGGCCCCAATAGATATGCTTGAAACTTGAAAGATTCAAGATTGAAGCTATGTCTACCTTAGACTCAAAGAATAATAGAGGAATATTTAAGGTTTTAAGGAGTTTAGTATATAAAGTAGTAAACTAAATGAGTATGAATGTGAATGTGATTAGATGTAACTTACCAACAATAAATGCAAACTAAGTTATGGTAGGGTGGTGTTTAATGTTACTTATAAACACCAAACTAACTTATGATTCTAATAGAAAAGTAGTTGTTACTAGCTACCTTACCAAAAGGATGTTCACTACAATCGAGATGATTGACATAAACATAAAGGATTAAAAAGGAAAGAAGATTTCACTCAATATAAAAAAAAAAGAGCAAGTGTGTGATTACAAGTGTGTAGACTAAGATAATGATAAGTTTTTCCATTGTTGATGGTGGCAATCTTGAGTTGGTAGTTAATGGGTGTTTGAGATTCATTAATGCTAATGGTTTTTGGTGTGCGTGAGTGGTATTAAGACAATCCCTATTGTTTAGAGAGGTAATTCAACATCTTCTTGTGCAATAATAGTCCCTTAGATACTTTGATGAAGATCGGAATCGCTATTACTTTCTATTAGTGTATTCCTCTTTATGCAATTTATCTAACAAAATACAATCCTTTAGTGACTCATGTCTATGCCTTTGAACCCGACCCATGCTTCTGACTTGTAGACCTATGGTATAACCCTATTCCTCTTTATTCTTGAACTCTTAGGTTTATCATATTTTATTAATTAATTTAATTTAATTCATTTATTTATTCCAATAAAATAAAAATATATATAAAAGAAAAATTAAAATGTATATTACTTATTTTTCATTTTATCTTATAAGTCGTTCGTTTAGTTTCATTATTAGTATCATATTTTCAATATATTGCATGCTTGATTACTTGGTTTTTTTTTTTATATTGCAATATAATCAATATACATGAATTTCACATGTCTTATTAATCAAACTTTGTGGAACGATCATACTTGCCCCACATTTGCATTAAATTATGTTTAAACTTACACTAAATCATATTTTCTCACAAACTAGCACTTTTCTTATAAAATTGAATTTTTCTAATTGTATTTGTCTTATAAAATATCATTTTATGTAAGGATGAGTAGATATGAGGTAAGTAGAGTACAAGACCTTACCCATACCCCACCCCTATAAGTACAAGTTCTTAAGTTTTTGTACCTACGACCTAACTTATAGCACCTTGGAACCACCATATACCATCAATCCTACAAATTTTGCAGCGTATAAGGCACCCTATAGAACCTGTATTTTTTTCTTTATCTTTCTTCAAAACTTTGTATCGGGTGCATAATCAATATCAAAATTACAACCATACTATCACTAGACCCACCAGTAATAATTTATATAAGTTCTATTGTTGGTGGATTTTGGTAATTGGAATTATCCTGTAAATAAAGAAAAAGCTCTTGGTATTGAGGCCAGTCCAGTCTAGCCAGTCTAGTGTTGCCACTTTAATGCCTAAGTTAATGAATCAGGGTAAGGGAAGTTAAGTGATTGGTAAAGAGTTATCGAATGTCTCTTATAGTGTTTCTTTCCCATATTTATAGGCAAACGTCATGTTTGAAGCAGCAACTATCGAAATAATTAACAAGACACGTGGAGGCTTCTTAATCAGACACATTCCGAAAATATAGGAAGAGTGGGCAGTTATGTAATATAATCGTGTCAAGTGATAACTGTTCATGCCACTTTACGCAATTTAAATCAAATGCCGGACTATGTTACTCAGCATCAGTTGAGAATCGAGTTACTCATCATGTTGATGTCACTCGACATGGTCGGGAATAGAGTCTTTCATCCTGTAGGCAACCGAGTGATGAAAATTCAACTATCAACATTTGCCCCCCAACTCCCGTAGTCAAGTATTTGGCTAAGGGAGTAAGCATCTTGATGTTCTATGGGGTTAAGTAGGGAATAATTTCCCAAATGTTAAGCAATCAAAAAAGTTCTTTAATTTCCGAGAGATGGATCATGTCTTATGCAAAAGGTTGCAATTTTCAATTTTTCCTCCTGTCAAAAGCTCAAGCGATGGCACAAATGACAACTGTAACATTAGCCATAATTATACCGCAAGCTATAATAATTGTAAGAGCCTTAGTAATAATTGGATCTCTATCTCAAAACACACGTTAGTAATCCGCGCCATCTTCTATTCAGCACATTGTTTCCAACAAAGTATTTAAGAGTTTTCAATAGCAAAATCAGACTTTACAATCGCATTCATAAGCTTTCTCTTACTTTCGATATTTCGTCTTCAACTTCAAACTCTTTAAACATTATGAATTTATAAACAATTAGGTATGGTTCATAACATATCTCGTCCACTTATCCTTTCAGATTCCAAAGCAACGGAGACTGAGGCTACTTCCCCCCTCCCCTACCCCCCCCCCCCCCCCCCCCCCCAAAAAAAAGGAACAAGACAGTGTGTTCCTCGGGTAATTCCATCAATAGTATGGTAGAGCATTGGGATAAACTTGCTCAAATCAATTCCTTCGCAATAGATACCTACTTAGATGATAAGGAAGATCTATAACTAGATATCTATACAATAATATAGTTTACTTCCATGATTCGCCAAATAGAGCAGTCAATGCCGCCGATAGGGTCTTTGTTTCAAAATATAACAAATGCTGGAAAGACCTTCTAAGGGCATAGAATCTTGAGAGGCCGAGAAAAGAGGAAAGAATGTTTTTTGAGGGAGCATAAGTTCTACATCTATTTGAAGTATCTTAATTTTGGACTACACTTCCCTTTCTCGACATTCATGAAGTAGTTCTTTAACTATTTCCAAGTCATGCCGAGTATGTTTTCACCAATGACATAATCAACTTCTAGTAGCTTTTGAAATAAAATGTGATGAGGTTAAAGTCAAGGCTATGCCTCAACTGTTCCGGTACTTCTTTACAATTAGGAGGCAACCTGATGGTTGATACTTTACTGTTGTAAGGCATGGGCAGAAGTTCATAAGTGGCACGATAAATTCGTGTTAATAGTTTTAAATGAGGAGTTCGATTTCTGGACTCAATGGATCAAGCCAATCCACACTAAAGACATAGAGTTGATGCCAAATGATGCCCCTGTAGCAAAGAAGATTTAGGAAAGAAGGAAGAACAAAATTTTCTTCTAGGATGCTGAAAGGATAATAGGGTGTTATGAAAGTAAAGAACCAATCTTTTCCGAGAAGGAAGGTACACTAATGAGTACCCACCATGCCAAGTATAGCTACAAGAGGAAAGTCGTTCTCGTGACTTAGGGGAAAAATTGTTTCCTTTGAGCTTTACTCGGCATGGAGAATGTAAGTTCGCTCATTTTCCTTGCATTGATATGAATATGTCTACTTCATATTGCAGATATGGGTACTGGTGAGGTAAATCCAGCCAAATTATTGGCCCAAGCCAAGGCCAAGAAATCGAAGGCTAATAAGCGCGTAGCCATTGTCACCACCACTTAGCCGACTGCTGTGAAGAAAGTAGCAAAAGAGGGTGCAACGAAGCAGGTTCTAACCCAATAGAAGACCTCCCAACCGACTGAGAAGTAAAAAGGGAGTGAGAATCCTAGATTAGTAGAAGCCTCACATACCGAGGCACTTCTAATTTAAGATATTCCATCTGTTGTAGAACCAAGAAAGGGTAGTTAAGAGACCTAACCCTAAAAAGAGTCTGAAGCTAACCGAAAGGTCATCACTAATGGTGGAAGCGGTGCTGAATACTAACAATAAAAGACCTAGGAAGGAACTTTTTAGCCAACTACCTACCAACAGGTCTAAAGAGTTAGATGAACGGATGAAGAAGGCTATGCACACCAAAGGTCTCGGCATCAACAACGCCAAATTCGTCCCCAACATAGAGGTCGGTGAGTACTTTATCCCGTGTTAGAGCCACACCACATTTCATATCAACTCAGCCTTAGGAGATAAGATGAAATCTTTGGCCTTAATGGAAGGTATTATTTTTCCTAAGGATAAAGAGACTATCAAGAAAGACGTTGATAGGGTTAGTGGTTGTAATAAGGCTCATATTGCTACCAAGCTATATGATGTAAGTGTCTATTACATCCTTTTAACTGTTAGGCTTATTTAATTGCTAATATTCGTGTTCGTTTTCAAATAAGCAGCTACATTTTGATAGCTCCAAACAAAGCCGACAAAGAGATGAAGAAGGTAATAGCAATAATAATCTTCATGTATTCTACCAAGTCATCTAGAATAAAGGCTGAGATGGAGGCAAGAAAGTACCAAGAAGAACTGGCTATCGAGAAATTGGCATACTCTTTAGCTGCCAATGAAGTCTTAAGCCTTAAGGGCAAGGTTGAAAAGTAATATAAGGAAGTTGAAGGCCTAACAGAGGAGCTGTAGAAGAAAAGAGAAGAGTGCTAGGGTAAAGGCTAAACTTTCTGCATAATGTGCGATGAGGAGGACAAGCTTAAGGTACAAATCAAGGAGCTAAAGACCAACAATGCAAGGTTACAAAGCCGTGTTACTAAGTTAGAGGAGACTATGAAGAGAAGATTCTTTGTTGAAGAAGTACTAGATATCTTCACTCTCAGTCAGCAATATGAGAGATTATTGTGGAAGAAGTTATTGGAAGGGGTCCAAGTAACAAGAGAAGGAAATCCTTAAGCTTCACCCTAATTATGATCTCTTATGCTTAGATTTTGCTGGCATCAATGAAAAAGTTAGTAGTTGTAACAAGGACGATGGCGAGGAATTAGGTGCTGAGATTGATATGAGGACTAATACCGAAGCTCATGTCAAAGATCCAGGGGAAGACGAAGAATGCCCATCAAAGGAAATCCCTTGTGAACAAACACAAAAATCCACATGTTTTAAGAGCCCAAGTAACGAAAAAGAAATATGCTCCGACAAGGCCCCAACCTCTGATAAAAAAATTGCTTCTGCCTACTCTAAAAATGGGTCGTAAGGTTGTCTTGTAATTTTAAATCTTTATATGCAATGCTTTAGGTTGAATGGCCTAGTATTTGTAATCATATCGCGATGAATGAAAAACACTTCCCATATAACTTTGTATTTCTAGTAAGTTTTATTTCACACATTGTGTTTCCCTGGCACGTATGATTTTCTTTTTTTTTTTATTAATATGCATGTTTTATTTCACATGCTCTTATTCTTCAACATGTTTTAGTTCACACGCCTAATTTTGTCAACATGTTTTATTTCACATGCTCAATTCTTTCAACATGTTTTATTTCACACGCCTTTAGTGTATCTTTTATAAGATGTAGACTAACCGTTTTACTCGACTATAGGATTGGTTTTTAAAGTTTGTTAACCGCAATAAGCTAGAACTTACGTCAGTTTGTTCGCCATGCAGTTTGAACTTATTAGCTTGTCAATCATAAATAGTTCAAGAAGAAAAATAAAACTTCAAATATAATTGTCTCACAAACAAGTAAGCTGTCACCTTACAATACAAATGGAACTTAACATCATTTAGGCAATTAATTGAAATAAAGTTTCAAATTCTCGGTATTCCATGCTCGAGGGATGATTGATCCATCTAACCTTTCTAGTTAATAAGCCCCCTCGCCAACAACTTCTTAGACCCCGATAGGATCCTCCCAATTTGCACCGAGCTTTCCTTAACTTTGTCGCACATCAGTTGCTTCCAACATTTGGCAAACCAAGTCCCTAGGTTGAAAAACCTTAGGCTTTAATTTTTTATTGTATACCAACAACCTTATGTAGGTACACCATAACCCTTGCTCTTGTAATATCTCTAATTTCTTCAATGGTGTCCAAATTTACCATTAGTCCAACTTGATTAACCATTACATCAAAATTCAGCGTTCTTAGATTAGGTAGATCTAACTCAATCAGCAAAACTGCTTCTGTACTGTATGCTAACTTGAAGGGTGCTTCCCCTGTTACGATTCTCTAGGTGGTTTTATATCCAAGACATTTGGCAGTTCATCAACCCATCTCCCCTTAACTTGATTAACTTTCCTCCTTAAATCATGCAAGATGATCTTGTTGACAGCTTCAACTTGTCCATTTGTTTGAGCGTATGTTACAGACGTATAGTTCAAGTGAATGTCGTATTTCTCATAAAATGCTCACAACTGGTTATTGTCAAATTGTAGCCCATTGTCCGTAATTATCATAAAAGGAACACCGAATCTCAATATTATGGAGTTGAAAACAAATGCCTCCACTTTCTGTTCAGTAATCCCTACCATTGCCTTGGCCTCTACCCATTTTGCAAAATAATCTACGGCAACAATGACAAATTATCGCTAAGCTATAGACTTTGGGAGGGGTCCAAGAACATCTAACCCCCATAAGGCAAAAGGCTAAGGACTAGATAGGTAACATAGTTTAGTTGAAGGTACATGACCCAGCACCTCATGCTTCTAGCACTATGGACAATGTTAAATAGCTGTCTTACATCTTCTTTCATGGTTGGCCAATAATAGTCGAGTTGCAATGTGCAAACATACAATGTCTGTGCTTTATGTGGTTACTGCATACACTACCATGTAGTTCAAATAAGACCTGCTGAGCATCTATTGGAGGAAGGCATTGAAGATACAGTTATGATATGCTGCTTTTGTACAATGGACCATCTGTCAGTATGTAATTCACAACTTGATAAATCAATCTTTGTACTTCTTTCTTATCATAAGGGAGAGTGCCTCCTCTCAAATAATCTACAAGGGGATCCATCTAAGACTCATCTCTTAAGTAAGGAGCCAATTCATAGCTCTGTGAGACAATGGATAAACTTCTTTATGGTAGAAATTCGATAAAAAGTTTGTCACTCAATTCAGGGAATGCTATACTAGCCAACTTTGACAACTTATCAGTAGTAATATTCTTAATTCTCGAAACCTTATGAATTGAGAAAGATTGAAATTCTTCTACGAGCATTCATACTACTAACAAGTACTTGTTTGTTTCTTCTTCCCTTACCACATAACTTCCTGTAACCTGATTCACCACCAGTTGTGAGTTAAAGAACACTTCGAGTTTCTCGATACCAATCTCTTTTACCAATTTAAGTCCCGCAATCAAAGTTTCGTATTTCACTTCGTTGTTGCTGGCTAGAAATCTAAACTTTATAGCATAATTAACTTTGACATTGTGGGAGCCTTGAAGAATAAGGTCTGCACTACCTCCTTCTCTTGTGGAAGAACCATCCACATAAAGATACCATACAGGTTTCTTGACAACCTCCATGCTATTTTCCTCACTAATGAACTCGACCAAAAAATCTACTAGCACTTAAGCTTTTAATGATGTTCTGGGTTTATACTATACACCATAGGCACTTAATACTAGGGCATATTTCATCATCCTCCTAGGGGAGTCTAGCCATTTCAATGCTTGTCACAATGGTTCATTAGTGAGGACTACGATTTGGTAAGCCTCAAAATATAGTTTTAATTTCCTTGTCGAAAGAACCACTACTAAGACAAACTTCTCAATGTTCATATACTAATGCTCTGGCCCTTGTAAGAAATGACTCACATAATAAATGGGTTGATGTTCCTTGTTATCAATTCGAACCAATACAAAAGAAAGAGCTCGGTGGCTAACCAATAAGTACAAATATAAATTCTCTCTAGAGATGGGTGTCAAAAGTATTGAGGGTGATGCAAGGAATTCTTTAAGATCATTAAAATCCCTTTCATAATCATCAAACCATTTGAATTCTTTTAGATTTTAAATATTTTAAAGAATTTTGCATACCTATCTGTACTTCTTAATACAAACTGATTAAGGGAAGCTATTCACCCAATGAATTCCTATACTTCCTTGACTATACGAGGAGATTTCATGTTTATTATCGCCTCAATTTTTCTCAGGTTGGCTTCAATACTACGTCAAGTGACCATTTATCCAAAAAAATTTCGCGAAGTTACACCAAAGACGTACTTCTCTAAATGAAGCTTCATGTTATATCTTATGCGAGTAGCAAACATTTCCTCAAGATTAGTAAGATGCTAATCCTCTGTCACACTTTTCACAATCATGTCGTCGACATATACTTCAACGTTTTGGTAGATCTGGCGTTTGAATATCTTGGTAACAAGTCTTTGGTATGTTACACCGGCATTTTTTAACCTAAAGGGCATCACCGTATAACAATACATTCTAAAATCCGTAACAAATGACATGTGAACTTCGTTCTCCTTATCCATCTTAATTTGGTTATAACTTGAGAAAGCATCCATAAAAGAAAGCAACGCATGTCCAGCAGTTGAATCTACCAACTGATCAATTTTCGGAAGTGGAAAACAATCCTTAGGACAAGCCTTGTTGAGATTTGTAAAGTCTATGTACATGCACTACTTGCCGTTAAACTTCTTGACTAGCACATAGTAGGCTAGTTAAGTCGGATAAGGCTCTTCCCAAATAAATCCTACCTTCAATAGCTTCCAGACTTCTTCTTCTATGGTTGCTTATCTTTTAGGGGCAAAATGCCTTTTCTTTTATTGGATGACCTTCATGCATGGATCAATCTATAGCTTATGTGTCATAACTTCTCTAGGGATATTTTGCATATTTAAAGGGGACCATGCAAATACATCAACATTGACTTATAAGAAGTTGATCAAATTTTGACGAATGTTTGTCAACAAGGGTTTCCCTATCTTTGTTGTTTTCCTAAGGTCATTTCCTAAAGAGATTTCCTTCATATCATTCTTGGCATTTTCTATGCTGACTAACTTTCCATCCGAATAGGTTTCTACTTGAAAAACTTCATCTCATCTTAAGGCCCTCAACGTACAAAGACCTTACCAATTGTTAATCCCCTTTGCACAAGCCGACTCCCGTGAGAGTAGGGAATCTAGCTTCAAGACGAGCAGTGGAAGAGACAATGCCGAATAGATGTTGATACAGCCATCCCATGATCATGTTGTATAGGGACCAACATTTGACGACGAGGAAGTCCACTTTATCTTCTACGACATTCTCGTCATCTCCAATCTAGATTGGTGATCACCCTAGCTACCTAAACAGGTTAATTGTTGAAGGCATACAAATCATATTTATAAGATTTTAGTTGTGCTTTGATCGTTGGTCTCATCTAGTCAAAAGCATACTGGAAAATGATGTCTACTGAACTTCCTATGTCAACAATTTTCTTGACCTCAAAGTTGGCAATCCTCGCATTAACACAAGTGCATCATCATATGGCCTCTAAATGTCCTCAAAGTCTTCCTCTGCGAAAGAGATTGTATTGTCGATCTTAACCTTCTTGCCTTGGATGTTGCAAACATAATTTTTGGCATTGGTTAAACTCAAAGAGCTCAATTGGCTTATAATAAGTCCATCGACAATAGTGTTGATTACTTCATTGGGTACTCTACTAGAACTCCCATCCCTTGGATCTCTCTCAACAACAACTGGTCGAGTATCATTCTCCTATTCCTCACATCTCCTTTAAGACAATCTCTCCGTATTATCAGCATCATGTACTAGGAACTTATGCAAATTCCTACATTGAATTGCATCCTAGATTACATTCTTGAGTTAGATGCATTTATCTGTTTTATGACCTTTGTTGTGATGAAAATCGCAATACTTATTGGAATTTCTCCTTAAGTGATTTCCTCTCATTGTTTCCGGCTACTGCAAAACACCTCTCTACCTACGTACCTCCATTAATATGTCCGAAATTGGACAATTGACAGGTATGTGGGATGAATATGTTGGAATCCTTAGTCTCTTTCTCTCGGCATTCAAACTTTGATTGTCATCTATCCTAAGTCTATCTTTTACACCTCTCCTCTTGTCATTTTTCCTATCTTCTTTGTTTTGATCAACTTTGCACCAAGCCTTTATGTTATCTTCTTATCAAATGTATAAGGTGGACTTGGCCTTGAACTCGACGAAAGTTCTTGGCTTATTCTTTGCGAAAAACTTGAAAAAGTCTCCATAAGGCTTAACTCTATCAATTATGACGTTGAGGGCCATACTCATGTCCAATTATAGAATTAGGATCATCTCAGCTACAAACCTAACCAAGTAATCTCTAATTGACTCATTTGATCTTTGTTTGATTGTGTTAAGGATTCTCTTATTTGCAAAGAAGTGTTAAAGAAACACTTCTACTAGTTCTTCAAAATAAGAAATGGTGTTTAGTTTCAAATGTTTGAACTGTGTACTAACCGCATTCCTCGAGGTTGAGAGAAAAGCTTGATAGGCTATTACATCACTCAAACTGTACAACTTGGCCAATATGCGATAATACTCTAAATGATCTTCAAGATCTTTTGTCCCATCATAAGTTTCAAACTATGGTAGCTTGATATTCCATAGTATCACTTCCTCCAAAATCTTGAGAATAAAAGGGCTATTCTTAATTTAAAAGTGCTTACTCGTTGCAATAAGAGTACCAACATGTGAAGGCCCAACATGATGTTGCTTACCCTTGTCGGTTTTCTTAAGAGTAGGAGCTTAAGGTACCATAGGAACCTTAGCTTGCTTTTTCGACAATTTGGATTACTAGATTGAATCACTACTATTCTTGGCATCATTATCATCGTGCTCCTTGTTTTGATTTAGGTTTCAGGGTAAGACACGATACACTAATTTCATACCTATACCCTATCCTATTAGAGTAAGTTCGAAGAAATTATTATCTGGAGCTCACCTAATAACTCTCATTACTCACCTAGAACCTACCCAGTAAAGTAAGGTTTGAGTAAATATCCTATATAATAAAGCTACTTGCTCACCCCTAATTTTATGTGAGAATTTTGTTTTTTTAAAAAAAATTAGACATGTTTTAGTGTTTTCTCATAAACATCATGTTTTTGACATATGGACTTTTTCTTAAAAATAAAAAATCATTAACTCAAGAACATTTCTTTTAAATTAGGGTTTCTAGAGTTTGTAAAAGTCAAGGCTTGCACATTAGGTTTTTTAGGTTTTCTTAAATAAAATGGATATAAAAAAAATAAACCTAGCTCCTTTTTAAAAATAAAATTTATCAACAAATTAAGTTTTATATAAAAAAATAAAATTACATTAGTTTGATTACAACTAGCAACTACATAAGCACTCATGAGGTGACCATAAAAAATAAAATATTTATTTTCTGGAAAATTATAAAATAAAAGATTATAAAATAGAGAAGAAATATTTTTAATATATTTATTTACTTTCTCATCTATTCAGAAAAAATTTAAAAAGACTATTCTAAATTAGACTTTCTTAATTATCATTTTGTAAAGGCACATGTAGCAACCTTAGAGTTTTAATATGTTGGTCATTAGATCCATGTTTTCTTTTGTTAAAATTTCTTCTACTATTTCTTATAAACCTACGGGCTAATAGTTGAAATTAAGATTGACTTCTAAACTTTTTTTAAACTTAAGTTGATGATGACTCCTCGTTTTCTAAATTAATTTTTTCTTAATTTTGCTATCAAGTAATATATATATATATATATATTAATGATTATTGTTATTCTTATTCTAAGTTTAAAGATTTTGTGAAAGGACTAAACCGCGTGATTGCATGGTTTTCTTAATAGAGGAGTCAATTGCCTTAGTCTATAAGGCAAACTGGACTAAGCCCACCTGATCAAATAATCCAGCAACATAATTTCCCGAATATTCGCTCTGGCGGATGTACGCGGGCATAAAAAGTCTTATGATATAGCTAGCCAAGTCAATGAACAAGTATCCATCTGCCACCTGTCATTCACAAAAGTCCCAACTTCATTTCCTTTAAGTAACCAAACACTTGTCACAGGTTGACAAGTTATTGGCGTTCAATTGTTTTGACTCTCTTTCGATATATTTGAAACACGTGTATCGACATTGGATATACGTGGAACGATCTGCGTTGATTGTATCTTATTTGTCTAAAGTCGGATATAAATTTTAGAGCCTTATTAACGGCTATTTGTAGCATTTATTAAGATTTTAATGGGAAATTTTCTTATATACATATTTTAATATTCTACGAAGAAATAAATACATTGCAAAGATGAAAAGACGACAAAGCGCTCCTAATACAAATTATGATAAAGCTTTTAGTTCGATGCTGACGAGGATCGCTACATTTAGGAATAGACCAAACTGCTTGTATCAGATTTATATATTTTGTTTTTATCAACATTAGCGATATCCTTTAAAGACAGGAAAAAAGGGGGAAAGAAAAGGAATTCAACAAAATCCGAGTAGGGTTGAATAAATTAAAGTGGAGAAAAAAAATTTTCTCTTAATTGGTTGAGCTAAATACACGAAGTAAATGAAATTAAATTGACTTGAACTTTCATTTTTTAGATAAATTATACATACATCCACAAATTCTGAAATTAAAATAATTAAAATTCTCATATTTCTATGATTCATACAAAGGTGAGAAAGTCCGATAGATATTAGGCATGTAATTCTATTTTCTCTTTTCATATGATAATCTCAATAATGTAGAAAAGAAATTAACAGGAAAGTGTCAAAGGAGGATAGAATTTTAGTTGGAATTAATGAAAGTATATAATCCTAACTAAGCTGAATCAACGGGACCAATAGGTAAATCTTGGATTTACCTAGTTAGACACTAGTGCCCCAGTTGACCAGACCAATTGAAATTAAAAATGGATTGACTTAGCTGGATTCGATTGATTCAGATCACTTCACAAGCTTCCTTTTTTTTTTTTTTGAGGAAAAAAAATATAAATAAAAGATTTTCCAACTAAAGCAAATTTGTTACTTAATGTGCTACTATTATCAAAATATTTAATGGAATTAACATAAATCTAATTCATGACTTAGTTTTCATGGAGATATATTTATTGTAATAGGAATATTTGAATGAATCATATTCATCCAAGTTCTATACCTCAGTTCCCACTTCCCAGCACTTTAAAGGAAACTGAACTCTTATTTTTATCCTCTCCATTCATTCAGATCCCTTATCTTCCATCAATTTTACTCAAAGGATCCCCCTTTTCTTTCGAAGTAAAGGAAAGAAAAAGATCTGCCTTAGCGAATCCCTCTTACTCGTTTTTTGTCCCCTTCCTTCAAATGTTATTTATCCATATTATTTGAGTTTCAGTTGTCTTATGGTGTATTTTTCCATATTACCAAAACTACCTTTTTTACAATTCAATATTCCAATGTAATTTATTATTTGTACATACAATTTATATTATTTTACTAGATCTATAAATGTCAATTACTTTAATTTTGACCTTTACACTGAAAATGAAAATGGATACTTCTATATAGATTCTTTTATATTTACCACTTTTATTATTATATTTTTGTTAGTAATTACACTAATTTGCAGTAAATGCCATGTTTTTGTATTCTCTTGGACATGTTGAATAACACAGCAAATGGAATTTGATCAGCCAATCAAATTGCGCATGTCTGTCACGACTAAGTATAGCTATTTTGGTAATTCTTGACCATATCTCTCTCCCTCCGCGTGTGTGTGTGCACGCGGAGGCACATAAGCACGTGCGAGCTTTCAAAAAAAAAAGTGATACTTAAGTTGCGCTTCAATGCAAAATCTCTAACCGTGAAGAGAATTGAAAATCTAATGTACATTATAGTTACAAGTCAAGTTTGTTCCTCAACAACCCTAATATTGGTTTCACTTGTTGTTTAAGATTTTGATGGAAAGGAGTTTGAAAAGTTCTTCTTCCTAGATTTGTTTTTAGTAATTGAGTGAAATGGAGTTTTTCCTTAAAGAAACAAGCAAAAAAGGATTTGTATAAACTTTAATAAGTTATCAAAGCTTTCCCTTGATATCTTGTAAGGTTGATTAGTAAAGGAAAGTAAGAAGAATAGTTAGTGAGAATTTTTTATGGGGTTTATGAAAGATATGTATGTTGGTTGGATTTGTGACAAATATGGTCCTAAAAGTGAATGGTAGGACTTATTTATAGAAAAGAGTTGATTTAGCTTATCTCATAAGTTTTGTTGTTTTATGAACTTATTCCTTTATTATGTTAAGATGTTGAGATAATTTGAAACAAAGATGCATGTACACACTTGTCTTGCCACCACTTTGTTTGACCATTCTATTTCCACATGTTTTTCTGTCTCATTTCCATTTCATCATTCATTACATCATTCTTCTACAAGTAGTGTACCTTCTTTGTAATTTTCATATTGACTTAAGAGTCTTATCTTCTAGAATTAGTGAGTTGATGTTATGACTTGAGAGGACTAATTGTAGCAATCGTCGTATATTGTACAAAGGATTGCAGATTGAATTCCCTTACAATCAACAACCCTTTATACGATACATAAGACTATAGTTATAACTAACAACCAAAAGTATGCAAGTAGAAGTAATATCATTTCATGATAACAATAATAAAATATAGAAACATAACACATAATCTATTTATATAAGAATTTACAGATAAGAAATCTAAAGCATTTCTGAAGTCAAACTAGTATCATTTGATTACATAATCAGTTCTATAATCTAGATAAACTATCATAAGTACACTCTGATCACGTACGCAAGTAGAAGTAATATCATTTCATGATAACAATAATAAAATATAGAAACATAACACATAATATATTTATATAAGAATTTACAGATAAGAAATCTAAAGCATTTCTGAAGTCAAACTAGTATCATTTGATTACATAATCAGTTCTATAATCTAGATAAACTATCATAAGTACACTCTGATCACGTCTTGCTCCCACATCGACCCTGTGATGAACACTAACCATGGGCATGCGATGGCCCGACTCCACGAATAACTCTACCTACGAAAAAAGACTACAAGAGTATAAGCTAACTAGCTTAGTGAGATAATCCTCTCAACCTACAGCAATCAAGTTATAAAATAATTAAGTTCAATCAAATGAATACATGTCAATCAATATGCCAAACAAATACATGCAGGTGGTCAGGTGCTGCATGCAACTCAAATTTAACGTCCTTCGAAGTCAGGGTTGAAGATACATCGATATAGTCAGATCCAGGTATCATACTAGAACTTATTTCATAACGAAACTCCATGTTTCGTATTTAAAATGTAATGGTATATCCATTATCAATTTTGTTAAAAACGAATTCTACATATAATTGTGAGTAGGTTCGCGCAGCCCTTACTCATCCCTAAATGGAGGCCTCTAAACTCAACCTTTAGTAAGGAGGTTGGCGCCTCCAGCGCTTAGTAATCCCGCGGGCCAAGGTAAAGTCATATCACACGTGTACATCGTACGAAACCTATAACAATTAATAATCAACCCACATATGGCCTCTCACTACCTTCGTATAATGTGACTATCAGAGTTAGTTATGCGGTGTATGATTATGTGTGTTTCAAGTTAACTTTTTCTAGTCCAGTAAAATTAGGTCTCATTATTCAATGATCATTCAAAGTCACAAATAATCAATTCCTAGTGAATTTACTATGTAACAATCAATACATTATTGTAATTTAAAGTAAATTCACCATTAACAACCAAATATCATACACAAGCATAACCTAACCCCATACAACATTCCATTATTGATCATAATTTATATTCGCTAACTACAAACACAAATAAGTATGGAATCATCAGGAAAACTCACTCAACCATAGTGGATTCAAGAGTCGTAATAATCTGGTGTCAGCTTAAGGTCAATGTCAAGATCACCTGAGAATAATAAAAATTCGTAAGTTTAAGGATTTAAAGCTAAACTAGTATTGTAATTTGTAAGGTTTATTTCACCTAATTATGTGAAATTGTCGATTTGAGCTTTTTATTGAATCGCATATAACTTTTTCATTTTAGCTCGGATCGTTATGAACTTATAGTCCATTTTGATCGTTTTCAAATGTATTTTGTCGTAACAAGATCTGTTTTGAACGTTGAGACTCGCAGTTCAAATTATGATATAAAAATATTACAAAATTTATTATTTTAATTTAAAAGTTATAAAATATTAATTTTATCTTTTTCTTAATATATTTATGGTTTATAATTATTTAAATCATATAATTGATAATTTTATTATTTTAAGCATATTTTACCTTAGTTACTTATTTTTTAGATTTTAGACTTATTATAATTATTATTACTATTATTTTTATTATTTATTATTTTCTTATTATTCATTTGTATTTTACGATATACATATATATATGTACTTATACTATATTTGATTAATTTTATAATTTACTTTAATTAGTAATTCCTAATTTACAGTAATATATATATATCTACTGCTTACATGTTTATGAATTTATTTTATTTAGTAAATATTATTGTATCATATAAAGTACTTAATATTCGGTATACTACATATATACTATATGTTATATATATATTTAAGCCACATACATGTATACCTATATGTATATAAAATATAGCTTACATGTATACATAAAGATATAAATACCAAATACATATATATAGATAATATACGAATACTTATACTTATATCTATACATATGAAATAAAGATTATACACATATATACATACTTAGCCAATTTCACGTGTACACCCACATATATATATATACCTATATTTAATTTGTGAAAATACTAAATACATACTATATGTAGTCTTATGGATACATACACATATCGTATATTCTACCAATATACATTCATGCCTACATACATATCTTTATACATACATATATATATATATATATATTATGTTATCTACTTATGCATACATACATGTATATGTAATGAAATATTTAATTAAATACAACATAAATACTTAGTATATACATGTACATACCATATAATATACGTGTATACCACTAAAATAATTATACTTACCTATTTATATTTGATTTCTTCTTCTTTTCCTCCTCCTCCTCCTCCTCCTTCTTCTTCTTCTTCTTCTTCTTCTTCTTCTTCTTCTTCTTATTTTTTCTTCTTGTTCTTCTTTTTGTGTTTTCAATTTAGCTATCTCCAATTTTTTCCATATTTCTTTTCTTCTTTTATTTCCCACGTAATCAGCAATTTTAGGGAGAAACTAAGGTAAAACAAAATAATATCCTAATCTTTACATTAATGAGGATAAGACAGGGTCATGATATCTAATTTATCCACTTTCTCAAAGCCAACACCTATAACTTAAATTTCTCACATGGGCTACTAGAAATTTGCTAGAGTTCAACATGAAAATTAGGGGAAGAGAGAACAGAGAAAAAGAAAGAAAGAAAAAGGAAGAAAATAGAAATTAAAAATAAATATATGTAATTTTTATAAACAAAAAATCATAAAAATAGTCATCATAAATTAATTTTGGAATTTTATGAAAATTTATCAATTTAATTAGTACCCATTACAATTATAATTTTTACAAGTTATTTTGACAATTTCATTAAAATTTTACGCGATTTAGTCGATAATTACAATCGATTATAATTATATCACTATTGAATAATATTTAACTATTTTATAAGCTTAAAATTATAATTTTAGAGTTTCAATCATTCGAGTTCTATTTTGGTTAATGGTACATAAATCAGATGTAGGATTTTAGTACGTGAATTAGGGTTTCAATCGGTTTCTAAGGTTTTTATTATCGATGTTATATTCAATTTATTAAGTTTCATAATCTTTTATTGTTACTAGTCTTATCGACTCATTACATAATTTAGAACAGTTAGACTTAAATTAGGGTTCAAACTATCGATTTTCTAGGGTTCACATTCTTCCCTCCTTCAAATAAGTTTTGTCCTCCTGGTTCTACGAATATGTGCAGATATCGCTTCTTTACTTCATCTTCCGCTTCCCAAGTTGTTGATTCTCGTTCATGGTTTCTCCATAATACCTTGATGTAACAAATCTGTTTTTTCCTCAGCTGCTGTACTTTATTGTCTATAATCTTCACCGAGTGCTCTTCGTATGTCAAGTTTTCTTGCAGCTTATTGGTTCCAACTCAACAATATGATCGGGATCGGGAACATGTTTCCTCAAAACTGACACATGAAAAACATTAAGAATTCTCGATATATTAGGTGGCAATGCTAATTAGTAAGCTAGATTCCCGACTCATTCTAAGATCTCAAATGGGGCTATATATCTTAAACTTAGTTCCCCTTGGGCTTTAGCATGATGAATAATCTTGATCGATTTTACTCTTAAATATACATGTTCTCCCACTTGGAATTCTAATTCTCTTCTCTTCAAATTAGCCCAACTCTTTTGTCAATCTTGGGATTCTTTCATCTTCTGTTTGATTACCACGATTTTATCCATTGTTGCTTGAATCAGATCGGGACCTATTACAGCTTTCTCTATATCATCCCAGAATAATGGAGATTGACACTTTCTCCCATGTAAAGCTTCATAAGGTGGCATTTGTATAGTTGAGTGATAACTGTTGTTATAAGTAAACTCAACTAAAGGCAAATGAGCATCCCAACTTCCTTTAAACTCTATAATACATGCCCTCAGCATATCTTCCAAAGTCTGAGTAGTCTTCTCAGTCTGTCCATCAATTTAAAGGTGATATGCTGTGCTAAACTGCAACTTCATTCCCATTACTTTCTGTAAACTTCCCCAAAACTTTGATACGAATCTAGGATCTCTATCTGATACAATTCCTGCTGGAACACCATATAATCTCACTATTTCCTTTATATATATTCTCGCCAATTTCTTTAGAAAAAAAGTCTTATTAATTGGCAAAAAGTGAGATGATTTGGTAAGTCGATCAACGATTACCCAAATCACATCAAAACCAGCAACTGTTCTTGGTAAACCACTCACAAAATCCATAAATATCTGATCTCATTTCCACTCTAGAACAGATAAGGGTTATAGTAATCCCCCTGGTCGTTGTTCAGCTTTCACTCTCCAACAAGTTTCACACTTAAGCATAAAACCAGCTACGTCTTATTTCATTCCATTCCACCAGAAATTCTTTTTCAAATCTTGGTACATCTTTGTTCCTCCTAGATGTACAATATAGCCCGAATAATGAGCTTCACTTAAAATTTCTTTTCGGAGCTCCTCATCATCAAGTACATACAATCGGTTATTCATGCGAAATGTGTCATGTTTATCTATTCAGAAATCAGTATATGTCCCACTTCCCATTTCTTCTTTGATTTGATTCAATACTGTATCACCTTGCTAAACACTTCTAATTCTTTGCATCAATGTTGGCTCCATCACCAAATTTGATTATTCAATATTTTCTTCATGTCATGAAAACCCCAAATTTAATCTTTCAAACTCTTTAATTAGATCTCTTTGATCAGTCCAAAGAGAAGCAACTTCTCCATAACTCTTCCTACTTAAGGCGTCAGCAACCGTATTTACTTTGCCTGGGTAATAATTAATTCCCAAATCATAGTCTTTAATCAACTCAAGCCATCTTCTTTGTCTCATATTCAACTCTTTCTGAGTAAACAAATACTTAAGACTCTTATGATCTGTAAAAATTTCACATCTCTGTCCATATAGATAATGCCGCCACAACTTCAAAGCAAACACTACAACCGCAAGTTCCAAATCATGAGCTGGATAATTTTGGTCATGTGGTCTCAACTGTCTCAAAGCATATGCAATTACCTTTCCGCTTTGCATATGTATACATCCCAATCCGTTTTTAGAAGCATCACTATATACAGTAAAAGGTTCATCATCATTTGGAAGTACAAGGATTGGGGCGGACACTAACCTCTTCTTCAACTCTTGGAAACTCTTTTCTTATTTTTCACCCCTCTCAAATTTTACATTATTCTGTGTCAATTGGGTAAGTGATCTCGAAATCTTTGAGAAGTCTTTAACAAAGTTCCTATAATATCCAGCTAGTCTAAGAAAGCTTCGAATCTCAGTCACCGTCTTTAGTCTTTTCCATTCCGTCATAGCCCTAATCTTTTCAGGATCAATTGATATACCATTCCCTGTTATGACATGTCCAAGAAAAAATATTTCCTTCAACCAAAAATCACACTTACACAACTTTGCATATAACTTATGTTCTCACCAAGTCTACAACACCACTCTCAAATGTTCTTCATGCTCCTTAGATGTAGGAGAATATACCAGATATCATCGATGAACACAATTACGTACTTATCCAATAAAGGTTTGAACACACGATTCATTAGATCCATGAAAATAACAAGAGCATTCGTTAGACCAATCACCATAAATTCATAATGACCATATCTCATCCAAAACGTCGTTTTCAGAACATCTTCCAACTTAATTCTTAGCTGATGATAGCCTGACCTTAAGTCAATCCTAGAAAAGACACTTGCACCTTGCAATTGGTCAAACAAATCATCAATCCTCGGAAGTGGATATTTATTCTTAATGGTCACCTTATTCAATTCTCTGTAATCAATATAAAGTCTAAGTGATCCATCCTTCTTTTTAATAAATAAAACTGGTGTTCCACATGGTGAAACCCTTGGCCTTATAAAGCCTTGATCCAATAACTCTTGTAATTTCTTTTTCAATTCTTGTAACTCAATTAGAGCCATTCGATATAGAGCTTTAGATATCGGCTCAATTCCTGGAATCAAATCAATAACAAAGTCGATCTCTCTTTTTGGTGGTAATCCAGGTAATTCATCCGGAAATACATCAAGAAATTCATTCACCACTAAAATTTTTTCTACGTTTGACTTTTTAGAATCAATATCCAAAGCATTCAACCAACCAGCATCTATGGTCAATTCTAAAGTACTCAACTCTTGTACTCTTACTGCTGCATAATTCCTTTGAAATATAGCTCTATTTCCTCCTGAAGTTTCAAACAATACTTGCTTTTCTTTACAATTGACAGTAGCTTTCACACTTGTCATCTAATTCATTCCTAATATGGCATCATACTTATCCATATCTAAAATGATCATATCTATTTTACTGTCAAAGTTTTGAATCTTCAAAGGACATTCTTTCACCATTTCTCTTGTAATTGCTACACTTCCCGTAGGAGTTCTCACTCCCAAACTCGATTCTGTTGCAATTGCAACTAATCCCATTTGCTTTACTACTCCTAAAGCTATGAAAGAATGTATAGCTCCCGTATCAAACAAGGTATAAACTGAATGTCTAACTATGTCGATATTCCCTAAATCACAGAATTCTTAAGTCTTATTCTCATGTTATAGCTTTATAAGTTTTCATTTACTACTTCTATTTACTTATTATTATTCAACGCTTCATATACTATTCAGAATAACTAAAGCAATTTAATAATAAGAGTTTAGGATACATACCAGCTATCAGCTTGTAATCCACAAATTCTTCAATTCCTTCGGGTACTTCTAAATCTTCTTCTATATAATCCTCATAACCCCAATTACCTTCTAAATTGTATAATCTGGTGGCATTTGCTGCACTTGGACGTATGTTTCCTGCATTTTCTCCCCCATTCGCTCTTCCAATGGCAGGACGTCCAACAACTGGTGGTAGTTTGGTAACCTGAGCATTTGCAATTATGCATTGTGGACAAGTGGTAGAATAATGTCCAACGTTGTTGCAGATGAAACAAGTAACTACATTCTTTTTAGGGCAATCTATTACCCAATGTGAGCTTTCACCACAATAAAAGCATTTCCCTTGTAACTGGGAATAATCTCTAGGATAGTGAGTCCCTTTACACTTCTAGCACTTCGGTGGTCTATTAGTCTTTCTATAAAACCATCCTAGTAGTCTCGTAAATCTCCTCATCTTGTTACTACTACTCCCGCTAGGCCCTTCAAAAGGTTTCTTCCCAAATACACTTATCTTATGTTTTCCTACATCCTCGCTCTATCTCTTTGCATTGTTCAACACTCGTACTTTTTCCACCATATCAGCAAAATTTCTTGGCTCAAATTCCATAATCCTCCTTCTCATGTCGGAATCAAATCCCTTAGAAAAGATTTTCATCTTCAATCTATCACTCATCTGATATTCAGGTGGTGCAAACTGCAACAACCTGTTAAACTCTACTTCGTACTACTCCACAGTACGTGTCCTTTTCATGACGTCCAACAAATCTTTACTATACTCCAGCCTTAAACTTCTAGGAAAGTAATACTCTAGAAATTCATGTCAGAAAACTCCCCAAGTTATTGGTCCTCTCAAATTCCTCTGTTTCAATTCCCACCAAGTTTCCGCTCTCATCTTCAACATATATGTATCGTAGGTAAGCCTGAGATGCGGTGCAATCTCGAATGCCGCAAATGATATTTCAATCTAATGTAACCAATCTTCTGCTTTATCAGGTCTACTGGCTACACCTTCAAAATATTTGTTACACCATACAAACTCTAGCAAGAGACTATGCTACTACCTAAAATCCATAAGTGCTTGAGGCATCATTCCTATTGGTATAGCTAGTGGTGGCGGAGGTAAAGGTGGTAAAGGAATCTTCGGGTTTACTACGAGAGGTGGTGCTTGTACAGGTGGCACTGGCTCTTGAGCTAAATATGTCGTCAATAGTTCATTTTACGCATGGATAGCCATGAGAATTTCATCTATTCTGTCTTGAGGCCTTCCCGGTAGGCTTCCCTGTATAAGTTGTTCTCTTTCCTGGGCAGGTTGAGCTTTCTCATCCAGTTGCCATCTTTTGCGTCTAACTTGACTGAGAAATTCATTACCAATTTCCAATTATTTAGTTATAACAGTCAACTTTATTCAAAATAGTTGTAGAAAACACCAATACAAAATGAAGATAACACATATGCATATGCACATCACAACAATAGTAACAAAGGCTGTAATCTTTCATTTTTTATTAATATAGTGAGGTTACATCTATGTACTGGTCACTTCTAACGAGTGAAACTCCATTGATATATATACAGACCAAATCAACAAATCAAAATACAAAGTTTTCAAAGTACAAAAGAGCTCCCATAATACATAAGTCCTCACCATACATAAAGCTCTCAAGTACATTAAAAGTCTCAAAATACAAAATAACCTCAGTACATGAAAAATCTCAAAATATAAAATGATCAGTCATGATCCTAATATATAAAACAAAAGGAGCATGCATGATCACTTTGATATTAATAGCCAAAACAACACATAACTCAAACATCCTCAACATCTCTCAAAGTTGAGTAGAAGGTCTTACAGCTGTATCATCCTCCTGTCTGCATCCCGGAAAAGTCGAACCAATACTGGAATATATGCCAAACTCCTCACTAAGGGTCTGTCGAGCCCACTCTCTCAACAGCCAAAAATCCAATAGATCTGGTGTGATGGTAAGTACACCTAAAGGGTTACCACCTACCAAAACTATAGGTGGAAGTCTAGGGTCTACTTGATAATACTCAAACTCATCACTGAAGGTATCTACTGTCATGGCTCAGCCTGTATGACAGGAATATCTAATGGTAATCTAAGTCCATCAAATCCAAACCCCGAATGAGGTACAAAAATATTAATGCCATGGGCATAACCAAACCATGGCTCCCTACTAGTCCCTATGTCGGCTATAACCCTAGTATGGTCCTAAGCAATAACGGAAAAGTAATCGACATGATGATCTACAGCTAAGGCTATCCCATGTCCGACAATCCTACTATGTCCAAAGGATGGTGGTAGCGGAAGGGAATCAATATCAACCAAAAAGATCAACTCTTGAATACTGTCGTTACTCTCCTCTGACTCTAGATAATAAATCATCTCCTCATCAGTAAGGAAACAACCGATGGAGGCAAATACCCAATATATCCTCCTATTAATCTAATAGGGGTTTAGTCCTCGGTACCAAGCAGATAGTACCTCACTGACAATTCGAAGTCAGCTAACTAACGCCAAGTCCTCACAAGCAATCCTAAGTCGACACTTGTAGTCTCGTAATCTCTCCCCATCTCAAAGACGAAATAGGGAAAAAGCAGTCTGTAGCTCTAACTCAGTCCTTTAAATCAATAAGGCATAAAGTTACTTTTATAATTTCCTTAATGTAACTTTTAATGTGTAAATTAAATCTTAAATTCTTAACCCAATTCTACCTCTCTCAATCCTCCTAGGTAAGTTATCCTACTGTCTAAGGTCAAGTTTTATTTAACCTAGTTTAAGTCATGCTCTGATACTACCTAACTGTCACGACCCGAGGCAGCTAGTTGTAGCAGTCGTCATATATGTATAAAGGATCGTAGATTGAATTCCCTTACAATCAACAACCCTTTATACGATACAGAAGGCTATAGTTACAACTAACAACTAAGATTGCGTAAGCATAAGTAATATCATTTCATGACAACAATAATAAAATATAGAAACATCACACATAATCTATTTATATAAGAATTTACAGATAAGAAATCTAAAGCATTTCTTACGTCAAACTAATATCATTTGATTACATAATCAGTTCTATAATCTAGATAAACTATCATAAGTACACTCTGATCACGTCTTACTCCCATATTGACCCCATGATGAACACTAACCACGGGCATGCAACGACCCAACTCCACGAATAACTCTGCCTGCAAAAGAAGACTACAGGGGTATAAGCTAACTAGCTTAGTGAGATAATCCCCTCAACCATACAGCAATTAAGTTATACAATAATTAAGTTCAATCAAACGAATGCATATCAATCAGTATGCCAAACAAATACGTGCAGGTGACTAGGTACTATATGAAACTCAAATTTAACGCCCTCCGAAGTTAGGGTTGAAGATACATCGATACAGTCAGATCCGGGTATCATACTCGAACTTATTTCATAACGAAACTCTGCGGTTCGTATTTAAAATGTAATGGTATATCCATTATCAGTTTTATCAAAAACGAGTTCTACATATGATTGTGAGTAGGTTCACACAGCCCTTACTCATCCCTAAATGTAGGCCTCTAAACTCAACCCTTAAGCAGGCGGTTGGCGCCTCCAACGCCTAGTAATCCCACGGGCCAAGGTAAAGTCATATCACATGTGTGCATCGTAAGAAACCTATAACAATCAATAATCAACCCACATATGGCATCTCGCTATCTTCGTGTAATGTGATTATCGAAGTTAGTTATGCGGTGTATGATTATGTACATTTCAAGTTAACTTTTTCTAGTCCAGTAAAATTAAGTCTTATTATTCAATGATCATTCAAAGTCATAAATAATCAATTCCTAGCGAATCTACTATGCAACAATCAATACATTATTGTAATTTAAAGTAAATTCATCATTAACAACCAATTATCATACACAAGCATAACCTAACCCCATTTAACACGCCATTATTGATCATAATTTATATTCACTAACTACAAACACAAACAAGTATGTAATCATCAGGAAAGCTTACTCAGCATAGTCGACTCAAGGGTCGTAATAATTTGGTGGCAGCTCAAGGTCAATATCAACATCACCTACGAATAATAAAAATTCGTAAGTTTGAGGATTTAAAGCTAAACTAGTATCGTAATTTGTAAGGTTTACTTCATCTAATTACGTGAAATTATCGATTCGAACTTTTTATCGAATAGCGTATAACTTTTTTATTTTAGCTCGGATCGTTATGAACTTATAGTCCATTTTAATCATTTTCGAACGTATTTTCTCGTAGCAAGGTCCGTTTTGGACGATGTGACTCACAGTTCAAATTGTGATATAAAAATATCACAAAATTTATTATTTTAATTTAAAAATTATAAACTATTAATTTTATCTTTTTCTTAATATATTTATGGTTTAATAATTATTTAAATCATATAATTGATAATTTTATTATTTTAAGCATATTTTACCTTAGTTACTTATTTTTTAGATTTTAGACTTATTATAATTATTATTACTATTATTTTTATTATTTATTATTTTCTTATTATTCATTTGTATTTTACGATATACATATATATATGTACTTATACTATATTTGATTAATTTTATAATTTACTTTAATTAGTAATTCCTAATTTACAGTAATATATATATATATATCTACTGCTTACATGTTTATGAATTTATTTTATTTAGTAAATATTATTGTATCATATAAAGTACTTAATATTCGGTATACTACATATATACTATATGTTATATATATATTTAAGCCACATACATGTATACCTATATGTATATAAAATATAGCTTACATGTATACATAAAGATATAAATACCAAATACATATATATAGATAATATACGAATACTTATACTTATATCTATACATATGAAATAAAGATTATACACATATATACATACTTAGCCAATTTCACGTGTACACCCACATATATATATATACCTATATTTAATTTGTGAAAATACTAAATACATACTATATGGAGTCTTATGGATACATACACATATCGTATATTCTACCTATATACATTCATGCCTACATACATATCTTTATACATACACACACACACACACACATATATATATATATATATATATTAAGTTATCTACTTATGCACACATACATGTATATGTAAAGAAATATTTAATTAAATACAACACAAATACTTAGTATATACATGTACATACCATATAATATACATGTATACCACTAAAATAATTATACTTACCTATTTATATTTGATTTTCTTCTTCTTTTCCTCCTCCTCGTCCTCCTCCTCTGTCTTCTTCTTCTTCCTCTTCTTCGTCTTATTTTTTCTTCTTGTTCTTCTTCTTGTGTTTTCGGTTTAGCTTTCTCCAATTTTTTTCCAGATTTCTTTTCTTCTTTTATTTCCTAGGTGATCAGCAATTCTAGGGAGAAAAGAAGATAAAATAAAATAATATCCTAATCTTTACATTAATGAGGATAAGACAAGGCCATCATATCTAATTTATCCTCTTTCTCAAAGCCAACACCTGTAACTTAAATTTCTCATGTAGGCTGCTAGAAATTTGCTGGAGTTCAGCATGAAAATTAGGGGTAAAGAGAAAAGAGAAAAAGAAAGAAGGAAAAAGGAAGAAAATAGAAATTAAAAATAAATATATGTAATTTTTCTAAACAGAAAAATCGTAAAAATAATCATCATAAATTAATTTTGGAATTTTGTGAAAATTTATCAATTTAATTGGCGCCTATTACAATTATAATTTTTACAAATTATTTTAACAATTTCGTTAAAATTTTACACAATTACGCGATTTAGTCGATAATTGCAATTGACTATAATTATATCACTATTTAGTAATATTTAACTATTTTATAAGCTTAAAGTTATAATTTTAGGGTTTCGATCAAATTCAGGTTCAATTTTGGTTAATAGGGCATAAATCAGATTTAGGGTTTTAGTACGTGATTTAAGGTTTCAATCAATTTCTAGGTTTTTTATTATCGGTGTTATATTCGATTTATTAAGTTTTATAATCTTTTATTGTTATTAGCCTTATCGACTCATTACACAATTTAGGATACTCGGACTTAAATTAAGGTTCAGACTATTGATTTTCTCGGGTTTATAGTTAATGCATGATGTAATTGAATAATTTCATCATCTCTTGCATCATGTCCTCTAAATGTGGTGGATCTTTTTAGAAATTTCCATATTGACTTTAAGAGTCTTCCTATATATAATTCATGACTTAAGACATGATGTAATGAGGAAATTTCATCATTCATGACCTCATTGTTTCTATAAATTAGGTTGCTTGTTCAACTTTGCTTCTTCTCCTTTGTCTTAGTCTTTTTTGTCCTTTTTCACATGTTTTGATGTACACATGGAGTTGGCACCACTTTTAGATTGGTTTTGTTCATCTAAATTTTTCCACATATTGATATAAAGATGAAGATTATGTCATGGCTTACATCATAATCAATTACTTGTTTAATTTTGCCTCTTCCATATTAAGTCTTCACTCTTAATTTTATATGGGTTAACTTTATTTGACTAACTATTCCTAACTTTGACTTGGTCATTTCTAAGGAATATGAGTAGTTTTCATTATTATTTATAGATGTCTTATCAAGTCTTAGGTATAACTCTTAAATCTCTCTTAGCGATTTTGGCCTATTTCGAATATATCTCTAAATATTTCCTAGCGATTAGCCTAGCTTATACTAAAGTTTCCAGGAGTTTACAAAAAAGGTATTAAAAACATCTTAAGTTTTCCCTTATCCTAACGAATTCTTCTTTTGTTTCCTACATATGGAGCACTGAGTTACTTACATAAGGGGGGTAGTCTCAATAAAGAAGTGAAAGAAGGATGAACTTCTTATGCTAGCGGTATTACTTCATCTCGAAATCCTAATTGCCATGGTTTTGCTATAAGTTTGACTAGAGACATGGTTAGGAATTACAATTCTAGGAGATCCATTTTCATTTTTTGATCATGTTGACAATCCTCCTATATCTATTGATCCAATAGTGGAACCTTAAGTCAATTACTCATGAAAGATGAATTTCCTTTCTCTTCTTTGATAGCTGCTTGGATGAAAAGGAAGATATTGTTGATAAATAGAAGTCCTTCTCATAAACCACAACAACATTTAACGCCTAAAGCTTCCACTTAGGATAGATGCATGAATGACAACTCCAAACATCACACATTCGCCACTTACCTACCATTTAGGTGGCACCAGCGATATCCAACTAAGGTAAGGGACTTTATGCTACAACTGCTCTACTCTATGCTATGGTCTCATGCTATACTATTAGGGCCTTTATCTCCCATCTTTTTCGTTGAATAAATATTCCTTCAAAAGACTACTCTACCACTAAGTTACTAAAGAACAATAGAAGATTAGATCTCATAGAGTTCAATTCCATTCTCAACTCATAAGTAATATGAGCTCAAAGATTCCTTCATAACTCTTGAAACTTCTTCATAGTAGCTCTATTCCATGCCTCATTTCATAAGGAACCACTTATCGTCCAATATATTTTATTACAATTACTCAACACATAGTTTTTGTATTATGCGCATAACAATTTTATGATTTGATAAAAATTTTATCTTGATGATTTGAAAAGAAAAGATTAAGAAAATAATTTAACACGACCCATCCAAGAGTTAAACGTTTCCACTTATGAGAATGTTCTCGATTTAACTCACTAAAGTTTCATATTATTACAACTACATATGTTACAAATACAAAACCCTTTTAAATTATTACTATTTGGTTCACTAGTGTAGTTATATACTTGAGATAAATTATGTGTTTGCACAATATTTTGAAAGAAGATAAAGTAAAAAAAAAAAAAAAAAGTTCTACAAAATACCCTATACCTTATAGAATTTACAAAATATGGGATAGTTCTTAAGTGCCACATAACAAGTTCCAAGTATAAAAATTTTAAAACTTGTACCTCTACGATAAAATATAAGTAAGGTGTCATATTCTACCCATCCAATATCCACTCACTCCTACTAACTGATGCTTAGTTCTTCTTTGAATGGTTATTTACAATTATAAATTGTTAGTGAGGTTATAAATCAGGTCTCCTTTTTCATCTTTTTAAGTGTTTTCATCTTGGAAATAATTACTTATAACACTTTTATTATTGATGTAAAATTCTTTTGGTCTTTATAGTTGCAAATTGTTGCCACTAATAGTTATACACAAGTTCCCTTTTTTTTATCATTAGCCATTATCGTTTATGTTGGTCCCATATAAGATATCAAGAAGGGAATTAATTGATATCTTTAAACTTTTGAAAACATTTTCAATTTAAAAAAAAAATTAAGTTACCCCTCTTAACAACTTATATTAGTGAACAATGATATTTTAACAATTCAACACACAATAATTAATAAAGCAAATTAAAAGAGTAAAGAAGGAGAATATCAGGCTGAAGATTTATATAGCTTTAGTTTTTTGCCTATTACTCTCTTCCAACTCCACTATTGGGGACTCGTTCTACTTTACCTATGCCGTTCCACTTAATCTACTAAATCAACTCACAAACAGATTACAAGCATTCGTCACACAGACTTTACAACACTCTACTCTGTCTATCTAGCTTCCCCACAATCTAGGCTAATTACAGATCTATAGAGTATAAATGTACTTATTTTGACACTCAAACAACAAATAAAAGTTACAAATTATAAGTGAAAACAAAAATATAAATCTCAATTAATTTTGCTCTAAAGAGAAATAACGATTATTGTATAATTTCCTTCAGTGCAACTGTCTAAAAAAGTGTCAGAAGGACTTTCTATAACTTTTCCAAAGGTAAAATCTAATCTCAACTTTTTTGTGTAGCAAAAACTTTTTCTAAAGTTTTAATGACGTTTCGAATCCTTTCTCTTTTTATATTGAAATCTTCAAACAGCTAATTTGTTAAAGATTTTCTTCACTTTCATGTTTATCTAACCATTTATTTGTTAAAATAATCCTTAGATATTTTGAGAAGATCTGGATATTTTGAGAAGATCTGGATATTTTGAAATTCAAAAACAACTCTTCTTATCTTGTTTCGATCAAATATACTTCAATCCGCAGCCACCAGATAAGCTTCTGATTTAAATTTGACGAAGAGATATGCTTTATCACCAACTTCTAAATAAGCTTCATATTTAAAATTTTGAAATTCCACAACATCCAAATCACCCTTATCCTTATATGTATTTATGTATAACTCGATTTATCAAAAAAATATTTGCTAAAAAAATAATTCCCAAAGATTTTAATTCTAACTATAGTAAAACGGGATTAAGTGTATCTCCCTAATACACTCAATCTAATGAAGTTAGGCCTTGTTCAATTCAAATCTAATATAAATTAATTTTTCATGTTACTTTTGTAAACCAACTTTCTGAATAACCTTTTGAAAAATATCAGTCTTCTTTTCTTCAAAGTCTCTAAATAAGCTTCTAAAGTGTTATACCACTCTTACTTGTAAAGTTTCTAAAATGCTTTCTGAATAATTTTAGACTAAACTCTATTTTAATCACATTAGACCTTCTGAATAAGTTTCTGAAAATAACTTAGTTTGCAATTTTAATCTTTTTGAGATTGCAATTTTTAAGCTTTCTAAGAACTTTTTTGAATACCTACATTCTTAATGGTTTATTAGAATTTATCCCTTTTTATGATCATCAAAATATATGAAAGATATCTAACTATTTTCAACAATTTTTTTTTCCCCTTTATAGATGCAAAATTCATTTAGTCTTTGGGTTGCTACCATTAGTGGTTACAAATCAATTTGCTTTTCTTTTCTTATGTTGAAAATTATTGTATAGAACTTTTTCTTTAATTGATGCATAATTTTACATCTTTATAGTAAATTTCTACCATTAATAATTAATAGCAGGCAATGCAACCGTTTTGCGATAATAAAAGTACTTTCAAGTTCAATTTTTTCCTTATTAGTGTTTTTGTCTTGGAAATCGTTATTTATAACATTTTCTTTTATATCTTTTAGATTTTATTTTAGAAATACAACAAATACATATTAACATTATCAAGTGCAAATATGTTGATTATAGTAGATTTATTTAGCATATTTTTATAACTAATTGTAACATGAATAAAGATTTTAGTTGGCAAAATATGCAAGCAAAATAAGTCTAGGGATATGTATACTTAGAATTTGCAGTGTTTGTATATAAGAGTTTTGTTGATGGAGAAATCTCTTTAATATTTATGTGTTATATAAAAAATATAGAATATATACATATATATATATGTAAAAGAAGAATTCATCTTTTATGAATGGTTTACTTTTGTCATATGCATGAAAATTTTACCAAATCTAATTGCTTAATGAAGAAGGGAAATTATTTAGGATGACATAAAAACAAAGTTTTATTTGCTAATAAGACAAATGCTAGTTAATTCTAATTTGATTATGTGATTATTACGAAGGATATGTGCAAAGCTACTAGATATTTGATTTATTTTAGCCTTTGAAGGAACACCTCAATGGGCAATTGTAACTCTAACTAGCAATTTCCATCATTCTTCATCATTTCGCATCACTAATAAAACATATTTGGAATTATTTCATTCTTCTTAGATATAGATTGTTCAAAAAAAAATTTCTATAAATTGACCCCTAAGAAAAGTTCAATATCCTTAAATTTCTCATATTTAGCTTTATCAACGGTGAAATGGAAACTAGTGTAGTTCATTTTACTAAATATATTCATATTTTTCTATGCCTCATCCACGCAAACAAAACAACATGACAAAATTGGTATTGATGAATTATACATTGGTTATTATCTTTACTTAATTACCAAGTTAACTTATTTCACCATTACATATTACATACCAAGGCACAAGTAAAAGTGCATATTTGATGAATGACTTCATATAAATCGTCTAATTGTGGTTAAAAAAACAATTAAATCAAACCAATGTTTTTATTAACCAAATAAAAATAGGACAACTCTACAATGTAAATGAGTTTTCACCCTTCACTTGTGAAATAGAACCCTTTTTTTCCCCATAAATGGATTAAACTTCTTAACTTATTTCACCATTACATATTCCATACCAAGGCATAAGTAAAAGTGAAGATTTGATTAATGGCTTGATATAGACCATCTAGTTGTGGCTAAAAAACAAATTAAATCAAACCAATATTTTTATTAACCAAATAAAAATTAGAAGACAACTCTAAAATGTAAATGAGTTTTCACCCTTCATTTGTGAAATAGAACCTTTTTTCCCATAAATGGATTAAACTTCTAAAATGCCCATATATTCTTTGATAGCATTTTTTCCTCCTGCTATGCTTATTAACCATGCAAGGAATCCTATGAGAAATGAAGTGTTTAAAGTATTTCTTTTTTAATATGCACATACATCACAATCACAAGTGCATCAACCATAGTGCACCTAAAAGGCTATTCTAATAATAACTACCATGACTTAAATTAACTACTCCACTTCATTTTTTTCCCTTTCTTTCTATCTATATGTTTGCAAGTATACTTTACTATGTAAAACTTGCAACTCATGTATGTGATTCCTTATATATATTAATAAAATAAAAGTATTTTCCTACTTTTAGGAAATTATTCTCTTTGAAACTATTTCAAATTGTGAATTTCTTAGAATAAAATATCAAAAAGATGAAAGCATAAGTATATATAGATCCCTCTTATAAAATTAAATGCCTAACATTCCTCATAAATTTTGACTTATTTATCATTCGCTATATTTAGTTATATATATATATATATATATATATATAAACTAGAATTTCTCTTTCCAAGTGAATAAAATATATTTATTAAACATTTTTCCTTAAACATATGTAAGCTTCCAACTCCTAACTCCCATTCTCTAATCACTATCTTCACCAAAGTTATGGTAAGATTAAAAAAAAAAAAAAGAAAAAAGAAACAATTTCCCTAAATATTAGGTTTGAGATAGAGAAATATAAAATACATATTACATAGATTAATGAACATCAAATTTCAATCAACAAAGTCAAACATTGTGAGTAAATAGATATATGATATAAATAGTGAAAAGGCAATAGGAAAAAGGCCCCAAAGTAAATTTAATGTAAATTATTATGTGAAGGTTATTGTCACCTAAATTTTACTTATAGAGATTGCTAGAATTAGGCAAGGATTTGTAAGACAAAATACAGTTAGTAATTGTTAGAGGGTTATCTAAAACAAGATACTTAAATCAATGTCTATAGGATTCAGAGAAAGTTGAAGTATGAGAGTGGGTAGTGCAAGTGTGTGTAAAGTGTCTTGCTTGTAAGGCGTGACCCCTATTTATAAGCTTCATGGAGAGAATCTTGGATAGATATATGTCTTGTCTAATTAGGTAAGCATATCTTTTAAATAGGCATGATCGAAGATTCCACACGAAGTGATGAGGCACTTTAGTTGCTCCCACGGAGTGATAAAACCACTATGTTCCTTGATGTCTAAGTCTCCTAAATGGCCTATCCAGGTCTATGGTCCCCATGACATGGATGCTACAGGTTTAACCACTGTACAAGAATCGAAGTGTCAACCCAACTTTTAAGAGGTTTAGAGATGGCTAAGGTCAGTCTTACCATGGACAACCCTATGAGGCTAGGAATTAGGCTACTTTAGACCAATTATAGTCAAAGATTAGTCAGCCTACAATCTATAAAGGTTGGAATGAGCCTTGAGAGTCTACGGTCTAAAATTGTCCATCAACAAAGGTCATTTAAAAATTTATGTACTAAGGAGTATCAATCCCCCAGTCATATTCGTTCAAATAGGAATCACAAAGTTAGATGCTTCTTTACAATCTTTTGGTTGCAAATTTTGATAAGTTCTATATCACTTCATCAATGTAGTGAGCTTTCTTTAAGTGACTACCAAGTTGTTGGTGTTAGAATTTCTATCACATATATAAATTTAAAATATCATATATACATATAGTTATGCATACTTTTACTAATCATTGCCAAGATTAACTTGCAACGTGGTATTAATATATGCCTAATTCTTCCTTCCCTTCTTGTTATTAACCAATGGCTTTCAATGGGAGTAACTAATTATGATTTTTTGTCAAAAGGAAATGAATAGAGAGGGACATAACTTATTTATGGTAATCTAACAAGGTCCTCTTATCACAAGCTAACTAATGGACTTAAGGGTTGCACCAAGCCATCTAACTATATCTTAAACAAAGTGTAGATAAGATTATCATATAAAAAAATTCAAGAAAGAATTTAGCCCAATTAATATATCATGTCAAACTAACTATTCAACCTTAACCTTAGACAATTAATAGAAGCCAATGTGGAAAAATTTTCTTCATTCTCTAATTGTAATCACAATAGGTTGAAAACAAACTTAAATGTGGGAGAAATGATTTAGTAGGTAATACACACTACATGTTATATACATGTGGTGTGTAAATACCAATTACATATTGACACATATGTTTTGTGCAAATCACGCGTAGTAATGGATTTGGAAACTATTAGTACTATTAATATTCATGTCAACATTATATTGGTATTTATTCACCATGTGTACATAACAAGTGATATATAATACCTATTTAATCTTTTTTTTCGAAATATAGTCACAATTAACTCCAATATAGTTTAAAAATAACATTAAACACAATCCTTTCCAACATGAATCACAAATATTGATGCATGACAATCGTTATGCTCTTATTGTCATAAGACTTTCCATGGTCATAAATGTTGAGACTAGTGTTGATATAGATTTCAATACAAGTATGGAGTAAGTAATAATATCACAAATTATCCATAATTATGTTGTCACTTGTTAGTCCTGCACACTTGATTTCTCAATAAAATATTCTTCATCAATAAGCTGCGATAAGAAAACCAACAAATATTTAAAAGCACAGGTCTTTAAACTAGCAAATAAAATGTACAATTATAGATATATATCTCTATCATAAATGAGATATAACGCATTCACATATAATCATCTTTGAAAAAGTCTCAAATTCAAAGTATTAATAATATAATAAATTTAATAAGCATGTATGTGAAAAACAAATGCAACAAAAATAAAGTTGCAAATAAATTTAAGTCAATGTGCTAAGAAAAATGGTCAAATAATTCTCCTACTATCTCAATAAATCAAAAGATTGTATAATACCTATGTCTTTAACATGTCTTTAGAATATAAATTTCGAAACATTATCTCATAGATCAATAAGCATAGTTTTAGTATCAATATTTTTAATTATGATGTCTCCTTCCTTCACTAGGTATCTAAGAGTAAGATATTTGATCTCGACATATTTTGACTCACTTAAGTGGTTCTTCTTCTTTGAAAAGATCATAGTTGCACTATTTTCACAATACATTAACAATGGTCTTACAATCGACTCTATAAGCCTAAAAATTAAATTATTTGACCAAATAGCTTGTGTCACAACTTTACAAAATGCTATGAATTATGTTTGCTAGTAGTTAAGCTATCAGACCTTGCTTGATACTCTTCTGTGAGAACTCTTCTCTAGCCAATAAAAAAATATAATGTAATGTAGATTTCAAATCATCTAAACTACCTACAAAACTAAATCATATTATCCAGTTACTTCAAGTTGCAAAACATTTTTATACACAAACATATAGTTCCTCTCTTTTTTTTTTAAGGTATCTCGAGGCTTTCCTAACGGCAACATAATAATCTTGCTTAGAGTTAGAGAGAAATGTACTAAAACACTTACATCAAAAGCACTATCTAGTCTTCTACAAACTTGAGCACACATTAAATAATATACAAGGATGAATGGGATACTATTTTCATAGACCATCTTTCAATGTTACCCCTAAGACTTTGAAGTTTTCTAATATCTTCCTTAATAATTAACATATCTCCATGATAACAAGTTTGCACATACACATATTTAATACATGATCAATGCAATATCTAGTCTTGTGCAAAGTTGAGCATACATCAAACTACATACAAGGCTAGAATAAAGTACATTTTTTATTGACTCTCTTTCAATGTCAATCCCAAGACTTTGAAGTTTGCTAATATCCTTCTTAATAATTAGTACATTCTTAAGACGACAAGTTTGCATATAAAACCCATTTAGCACAGAATCAATGTAACCTTTTAGAGGAAGCCCCAATAAAGTATGAGATTTATCACGATAAATCTTAATGCATAAAACAAAGAAGCTTCCCAAGATCCTTCATATCATATCTCTTTGGAATAATTTTTCAATCTTATGCGATAAGCTTACATCCTATTAGCCAATAATATATCATCAACATAAAGAAAAATTTTCCCCTACTAACCTTAAGATGAATGCATCTATCAATTTTTTTCTCAATAAAACCTAATGACCTCATCAAATTTTAAGTACCATCAACATTGTACTTGTTTAATCTGTGAATTATTTTTTTTTCAAGGATAAACAAGATATTCTTTACCATTGTAAACCAAACCTCAAGGACTTAATTGAAACCATAATATTTCTAATTAAGTCCTTACTTAAAATAGGTGAGAATATTTTATGATACCCAATGTCTTCCTTTTAAGTGAACCTCTTAGCCACAAATCTTTATTTAAAATGCTCAATCTTTCCACTTAATTTTTCTTTATTTTATAGACCTATTTACAACAAATAGGTTTATACACATATGGAAACTTAATAAGCTTCCACACTTTATTGTTAGTCATTAATTACACTCATTTCTCACATCTACTACATAGTAGATAGTAGGTTACATATACTTTCATCATATACTAGTTATTTAACAATGTTATCGATTCCATCATCATTCTCACCAATATTCACAATTATAAATAACAATGCACATTTGTTTCTCTAATCTTCTAAGTGGCATTTTAGTGTATGCCGATAAGACTAATCTATCTCATTAATGGGTGCAACATTAATAATTCATAAATTATTCAAGTTAGCACGCAAAAAGTAAATGGGTTTGGAATAAGTATGTAGTGAATGATTCATAACACTTTTCTCCATATTAGAAGGTTTATCACTTACAATATCAGCAACATCAAACTCTAATAATTTAACAATCATAAACTCAACAATCCTAGTTTCACATATGGGATAATAGAACCTCTATCCTTTAAAATATTCAAGATAGCTAATATAGTAACAACTAGTTTTCTTATAGGTATTATAGATCATCAACTCAACTAAATAACTCTAAACATAAAAATGGTTCAAATTAGGTTTCCTATTTGTCCATAATTCAAAAAGTGTTTAAACAACATAATATTATATAAAATTGTTTTAGTAATCTTACCTTAAGAAAAATAAGTAAATTAAAACTATTCATCATATCTTTAAGTGTGCAATTTCATGTCTTAGCAATAACACTTTGTTCAATTCCCAACTCTATAATATTTTGGGCAACAATCCTACGTATTATAAATATATGGCAAATGCTTTATCACCATGTTTGTTCTAATATTTATCACAAATGTCATATCTTACAATTTTAATTACTTCATCTAATTGTTTTTCAACTTTAATCTAAAACCTTAATTTTCAACAGTATAAAACTTCTCATTTTTCAAATAAATATAATCATAACAGCAAAGATTATTAACAAAACTAATGAAATATTTATTACTACATAATGTACAAAAATAAGGTTCATTAATGTTAGAGTAAATTATCTCTAACAGGTCTAAACTATAAGTTGTACCTTGTTTTTAATTTTGACTAGTTTAAACCTAATGTAATCTACACATGATTCTCTATTACTAAAATCAAGAGAAAAAAAAAAGTAATTTTTTTAGAGTTTGAACTCTTTTCTTTAAGATATAACTTAATCATTTATGCCATAATATTGAACATTTTCTTTTATCAAAGACATTTCAATAATAACATTTTTTATATTCAAAGAGATACATTCACTAATATTAGCCGAATAGATCATGTATAATGCATCATTATAAATACCATGACCAATAACTTAATAATATAAAGAGTAAACACAATTCAACTTTTCCACTACTAAAACCAAGAAAATATCCTATTTTGTCTAATAATAAAATGGAAATTAAATTTCATTTCAAAGTTGGTACATAAAAAGCATTTTCTAAAACAAACTAAGAACTAGTTTCTATATTTAAGCAAATGGTTCCTACAAACTTAATATAAACAAAAATGTTATTTCCCACTTTCACATCGGTTTCATACTCTGTTGCTTTTCTTTTTTTTTAATAAACCTTGTTTTCCTTATTCTTCTTTTTTAACTAAGATGTAAATCTACTGTATCCGCTCTTCTTATGACAACTTTTCTTTTAAATGTAGTACTTAACATCTTTTTTAATGGTAACTTTAAGTCCTCACACTTAAGAAGTTTGATTGCTATTTTTCCTCTTAGTTAGAATTTTCTTATGAGCATGATGAGAAGATTTTCCTTAGCTATTCATAGAAATTTTGTTTAGATTAGGAAAGAAAGAAAGACATTTTAACCATTTTCTTTATTTGATCTCTCTTCTTTAGTACAACAATTAAGAATAAGGTCATTGATATACTCTTAACTAAAATAAGAATATTTTACGTAGTTTTGATTAAGCCAAAGTTAGACAATAAGGATTTAAGGGCATAACTAACTATGAATTTATTAGGAAAGAATATATGAAAAGTTTTGACTTTCAATTGAATGCGGATCATTTTAAAGATATATTCTTTAACCTATCCCATATCCCATCTTTTCATATTTTATAACTGTTAATCAATAAGCTTATACAAATTTTTATAAATCCCACCATTGGGAGATAAATTATTTGGGTTTATGTATCTCTACATTTCCATTCTATTACTAAAATAAAAAATATGAATAGCTTATTTCGGTAGGTAATCATATTAATAATTTTAATAAAAAAATCATCATATAAACCATAAGATAATTATATAAGCTTACATCAACCTATAAGATTTTTTATACAATAAATTTTGCCTAAGTCACTATAGTGTACTTAATCATAGATATGTACTTGAAATTTATTACATATGATAATTTTATATACACATGCACCATCAAAATTATTTGCATTCTTATCACAATTTAAAATTCAATAAGTAAAACATTCCATTTTCTTTCTCTCCCTCTCATTTATTTTTCCCTTTAAATCTATCATAATGCAAATAATCCAGTACATAACAGCCCCTAGAATCTAAAAGGAATTCGAATATGACTACTTGTTAAATAAACTACACATAAAATACTTATAAACGTCAATGTCTCATTTGATCCCTAAGTCTATCCAAGAATTCAAATATTTTGACCTGTATAGTTTATTTAGAAGCATTTATAAAAGTAGATAACTAATAACTACAACTAAACTTCATACCTTTTGAAGGATATCATTAAGGTAGTCGATGTAACAATATACTGCAATATAGGCTTGAAAAAAGGAGGAGGTTTATCAATAAATCTAGGATGAAATTTTATTAGTAAATAAAAGGCATCAAAAATATAATAAGAAATGAAGTAATAGGTGGGCATATGGATAATTACATGGCCACAATTAAAATAGATCCACAAGCTACTCAATAAGTGAAAGCATACTCAATCAAAAAATTACAATTCTAAATCTATATGTGTTAGGTTCTTAAACCACCTGAATTTCCTTAAATCACACATATGAATTTAGAACACCATATATAAATGATTATATTATGTATATTTGTATTGTACCTATAATTAATTTATAGCATGAAGTTGATGTATTTGACTTGGTCTTCCTCCCTCCATCTCATTCTTCACTGATAGCTTCCAATAGGACTAGTCAATTAGGGTTTTTTTTTTTTTTGTTAAGAGGTTACGAGTGGAGATGGAGTTCGACATATTTATAATAATCCAAAGGGTACTCCCATCACCAGCTAACTATCAACTCAAGGCATATAATAAGCCTTCTAACTATATCTTATATAAGGTATTAATAAGTTAATACATAAACAAATCAAATAAATAATTTAGCCTAACTAATATACCTCGTCAAACAATCGTTATATAACCCAACCTTTAGATAATTAATAGAAGCCCAATAAACTAAAAACTTGTTCAACAATTCTTTTTAGGCCAAAACATGAATTTATGAATAAAATTAGGATCACATAAGAACATCTAGTGGCTTAAAACTATAGTCAACATAAAGAAGTTGAGTTAAAGAGGATGGAGGATAAGAATGCCTAAAATCTTTACATATTCCCTTTTTTGCTTGATGCAACCCTATCTACTCTTACATTCACTTTTCTTTTAACTACAAAAGAAGATAATGAGAAAAAAGGTATCTCAAAGGGAAAATTTCCTCCAAGATTGCTTTAATCTTCTAAGGAATAGACTTTTATTCATTAAACAAATGATGGCTAATTGACTATTTGTTTCAACTTAAATTTCATTCCATCTGTTACTTCTTATTGAAAGTAAACCTTCTTTCATAGTTAAGCCTCAACAATTTCGACATTTCGACATAAAGACTATTTTGCTACTAAAATATAAGGAAAACCTACCTATTGCTTGACAATTAAAGATACCTTAGACATAGAATCTTGGTACCAAAAACACTAAGAAGATTGATTAGTCATTTCCTATTAAGTAGATCCATTCTATACATATGGTCATTCAATGCTATATTATTGAGATTTGTAGATAAGAAAGAAGCTACAACCTTATGAAAGAAGTACATGAATGGGTATATCACCCCTATATGAATGGCTATATGCTTGCTAGAAAATCATAAGATTAAGTTATAGACCACCATAGAAGCTAATTGCATCAAACATGTGAGGCATTATCACCTATGCTAGATCTATGCTAATAAGATAAGTGCCTCATCTCAAAAACTATGCGTACTGCCCATACCATAGCCATTCTTTATGTGGGGAATAGATACAATTGGACTGATTACTCTAAGGCATCAATTGGCGATAGATTCATCTTTATAACAATTACCTACATCACTAAGTGTGTTAAAGCCTTGTTGTATGCCAACATTACTAAGGGAGCTATCATTAAGCTTATTAAGAAAGATTTCATCACTTAATATTAGTCTCTCGAATCAATCATTACAAGCAATATCACAAACCTTAATTGCAAACCTATGATAGAATTGCTTCAATAATTGGCTATCAACTACAAAAACTCTACACCATATCAATCCTAAATGGATAGAACCACAAAGCAACCAATAAAACATCAAGAAAATTTTTATGAAGATGGCTATTACATAAAGGATAGGAATTAAATGTTACCATTTACACTTATGCCCTACTAGACTTCCATTAGAATGCTAATTAGAGTAACTCCTTATTACCTCGTTTATGGCGTTAAGTTAGTTAGTACTACTAGTAGAAGTAGAGATTCCATCACTCGAAGAATTATCGAAGATACAATTAGATGAAGCTAATTAAGTAAAGAAACAAATTAACAAGTTAAACCTCAACAAGGAAAGAAGATTGATGGCACTATGTAATGGTCAATGATATTGGTAGAGAATGGTCTGCGCTTTTAATAACAGAGTGCCACCTTATATTTCAAAAAGGGCGACCTAGTTCTAAGAAAGGTTCTCCTTATTATACAAGATCATAAAGGGAAGCTCACCTCAAACTGTGAAGGTCTATATATTGTAAAAATAGTTCTATCACAAGGGGCTAACTTTATCTCAAACAGATAGTCAATTCTTAAGGAACCGTGTTAATGCTAATGCAGTTAAAATGTATTATTCCTTGAAAAATCAATAGAATTTTGCCAAAAGTTCTACAAAATGAAAGCAATATTACTATTGTTGTGATTTAATTTACCTTTTCTATAAGTAAGGTTGATATTCTTGATGATTGTCAACATTGGACTAGCCATACGAACTCCCATTCTATTAACAATTTTCCTTTACCCTGTTCGTAATCCACTTCATGCACTCAAATATGAGAAAAGAAAAGTGAGCAATAAACATTGATAAAAGAATAAAACTCTTTAAATACTCTATTATGACTTCATCCTTCTTGAAGAAAAGAATGTTTTTTCTCTTTTTCAAGATAAGGTCCAATTACAAGAACTAGAGAAACTAAGTGGATTTGAAAAGAAAAAGTTAGTGAAGTAGACCAATAGATTGGAGATACTTTGAACTCTAGAGCAAAATCATTCAATGCAATTTTACATAGTTGTCCAATAGAAAGACAAGGGCATAATCCAAAAATTTTTAAGGAGAATCATTTAGTATCTCTCTCAATGAGTGATAGGAAAAGGAGGGCAAGAAACAAAGCTAGACTAAAGTAAGCATCAAACAAAAATTAAGGGAGGTCAATTCTACAATGTGCTCATTACAATTAAAATGTAGATAGATGGGTGGCCATTGGACTTTTGACAAGGTTTATTATTTGGTTTCTATCTACAAAACTAGGTAAGACCCTTCACTTATAGGCTATTTATTTTTCAAAAGTAGAAAACAAATAAAAGTTTAAAGTTTATAAAGGAGCTATTTAAGCCCTCATCCTCATTTGTGCATGTCGTGAAAACTTGAAAGTGCAGGCTTTCCCTCTTTAGTGGATAGCTTACCTTCTTTATGTGACATGAGACCTAAACATGAATATTTGACTTCATAATAGGATGGTCCCACATTAAGGTTTAGCAAAGTCATGGAATACTTCTCACTTTTCATAAGCATTTCCCTTAGGTCACTAATCTATATGGATGCTCCCTACCTTTAGTTAGTCATATCAAGGAGCATTACTGCATTTTGAAGGTTACTATCTACAAAGGCGCTTCTTATGTAGGGTTTAGCCAATTCATGGAGCGCTTACCCCTTTTATAAGCCTTAACTTAAGGTTATCAATCCACATGGATGCTTCCTTACATTCAGTTGGTCAACTGAAGGATTACTATCTCATCTCTCTAAGTGTTAGCCTATAGAGACACTTCCCATCTAATGTTTAGCCAGCTCATGGAGTGCTTCTCTCTCTCATAGGCCTTTTGTGTAGGGTCACCAGTCCATAAGGATACTTACCATCTTTAGTTAATTAAATTAAGAAGCACTACCATAACTCTAATGTAAGTCCAGCAATAAGAAGTTCAAAGTCGATAAGTAAAGTTTAGGGCAATCGGGTAAGTTGTTCAATCAAGCCTAAATTATACAACGAAGTTAGGAATATTAGTAAAAGTTATTTTTTGAGTTTGAATTTAAGAAAATAAATAATTAAATATTATAATATTGAATTATAAGCATATTACCCATTATTTATCAAAAATGCATAAAACAAGTTTCGATAACTAACAAATTAATAGAGATAAATTATATGCACATTAAAAATCATAAAATAACATAAATAATATTTAGAAATATTTACTTGTATTATATATATTTAAATATAGGTAAAAAATACCTAAAATATGCTAAAATAATACTAAATAATTAAAGAAAACTAAAAATAATAATAAAAATTGTGGAAATGTCCATATTCAAATTGTGGCAAGTTGGGATTAAATAGAAAAAATTAGTCAATTAAATTCACCCAAATAGATAATAAATTGCAAGAGAATAAGGGATAAATGGTACCTAAAAATCAAAAGAAAAAAATTAAACAACTCCATAAAAAAAAAAACCTCATCTAGAATTCATTTTGACATGTTGGGAATCAAAAAATAAATAAATAGAAATTAAAAAGAATGAGTTAAGAAATTTTACAAAAAAAAAATTAGAAAAATTATATGCAATTAAGACTTAGGGAGAGAAACCAAGACTAACGACTACCTAGGGAAGGCAGCTACCACTACCAGCAAGCCATCTTGCCAACACACTTAAGGCCATCACTAGTAGCCAGAAGCTGATCAAATATACGAGTCCGATTTTCATCCTGATTTTGTTTAATTTAGTGAAATTATTAAATATGTTTAGAAAAATATGAAATTGGGTACTCTAAGATTTTTATGTATGTAGATTTAAGGAAAAAATATTAGTTTGATGAATTTACATCTGGAAGCATATAGTGCTTAAAAAATCTCGAAACTTAAACTTATTTTCGATTTGAAAATAAATGACCTTAAAAGCATAGTTTTGAGATCAAAATTTTTGTACAGGATATTTAGAATATTTAAAACAAGTCTATGAAGAGATTTTTCAAAAATTTAACTTCCAAATTTTTTAGATAATTTTTAGGCCTTAAAATAATATATAAAAGAGTGATTTTAGGCTTAATTTAGTGACAATTTAATGAAAATACTGATTTATTATATAATTAGGTGTTTTAGGATGTTAGTTTCTAATACAGGATGATATTTGTACTATTTAGAGTATTAGAAGTAATTATTAAGTGTATTATGTAGTGCATACATGTAAATTAATAATATGTCAAAATTGGAAATATAATAGTAGAAAATATTAGGTTAAAATTGACAATATAATAATAATAGTAACATATAATAAATCTAATATGAAATTTAAATTTAGGAAATTTTATGAAAAAAGTAAATTTTTCTCTCATCAAGGGTAAATTCGGTTGTTAAATTAGGATTAAGATGTACCGTACGAACAATAATACTATTTAAAGGCCAAATAAGATATTTAGGATTCTCGAATATAATGTGATTATTTTCACACTATGGTTCGAAATGAGTTCCTAAGGTTTACGTATAAAATTATGATGGAAAATTAAATTAGAACCTAAATCAAAAATGGATTCGAAAATCAATTTCAAAACTTGCCTAGAATTGATCGATAATAAATAATATATATATATATTTGAAAAATTGAGTCAAATCATAATTTAAAGTATATATGTCATAAGGATGTAAATACTAAAAAAGTATTTATATTATAGAATAAGCAGAGACGAGTTGACTTACGGTTATTTGAGTGAGTGAACCGAAGATTTCAAGTAAATTGGATTCAATACATCATTGTATTTTGGAGTATTATATTAAAGTACTCAAAGGTTTAAGATTGAATGTGATTGTGCTTATAGGTAGTTATATGTACATGTGCTTATATGTCTCTAACTACTTATTGAAAATTTATGTTGTATTTTGGTGGTTTGTTGTAAATTGAGTGGTATGAGATTGTTTGGTCACCTTAAACCTAACTTAATTATAAGCGACTTAAATACCTTAATTAGACATACATTGCAACCCTTTAAAGGGTTATTACAATTCTCTAACTAAATATCGATACCTTTGAAAAAGATAGTGTTAGATAGCATACTAATTTTTTTTTTTCATCCTTAGCTGAACTAAGTGATAAGAGAGGAAGTCACGGTAAGGATGAGGGCAACAGTTCAAGAGATAGTCATGGGAAAGCAGTGTCTCCATTGTACAAACCTGAGTTTGGTTATAAGCTATTGCATAAACATTGAAACTCCTCAACCCAGATTAGATCAAGTGAAATTATTCTGATTTCACAACAGACCAAAGCACATTATGAGATGCCATTTGTGTGATTACATTACATTTAATTAATTATTTGAAAACCCTGTTTGTGTTTGTTATCATTCTTAAGTCTCGATCTCGACTTACTGAACTGTTGGTTACTCATACCCTTATAGATCTTCTTGCAAGTACTGATTGAGATTCTGCACTATAACTATCCCAAGGTTAGTCTCTTTTTGAAGTGCCTTGATAGAGTGAAGATCAAACTAGTAAAACAATCAAGTGCTTAAGAGTTTTATTATTAACTCTTAGATTTATGTAATGGTCTTGTAATAATTTATTTATCAAACTACTATGCCATGTAAATATTTCTTGGGATCGTAAGACAATATAAGTATCTTTATTTAATTATGACTTAAAGTTTCTAGTTATATATATAAATTTTATCAATAATTATGAATGAGTTATTCACTTTAAAGTAAGAAGTTGAGAACACCTTATGTAAATTGTATCTACGATATTAATTATGAGATTAGTTACTGTCATAGTTAGTTTATACGGTAGGACCGTTGCAACTTTGCCGCTTTGGAACATAACATCTAGGGGTGCTAGTCTATGGAGATGCTTCCTGTTTAGGATTTAGCCAACTTATGGAGCATTTCTCCATCTCATAGGCCTTTCCTATATAGTTGCTATCTACAGGGATGCTTCCCACCTTTATTTATTCAATTTAAAGAGCAACGCCGTATCTTTAGGTTTGCTAGTTTCTAAAGACACTTCTTCCCTAGGGTTTCACCAGCTAACGAAGAGTTTTCCCCTTTCATAAGATTTATCTTAATGGTTACTAATCCATCGGGACGCTTCCCCTTGAGTTAATTAGCTCAAGGAACATTATTGTATATTTAAGATTGCTAGTTTGTAAAGACAGTTCCTGTTAAGGGTCTAGCTGGCTCATGGAGTGCTTCTCCCCTTCATAAGCATATCCTATAGGTTTCTTAATCCATAAGGATGCTCACTACCTTCTATTAGTCATCTCAAAGAAGGTTACCATTTCTCTGGTGGTGCTAATTTATATAGATACTTCTAGTCAAGGGTATTGCTAGCTCATGGAAGGATTTTCCCTCTCACAAGCCTTTCTCGTAGGGTTGCCAGTCCATAAGGATGCTTCCCACCTTTGGTTAGTTAGCTTAAGGAGCATTACCATACCTTTAGAGTTGTTAGTCTACAAAGAAGCCTCTTGCTTAGGGTTCAACCACCTCATGGAAAACTTTCCCCTTCTATAGGCCTTACCTAAGGGTTGCTAATCCATAAGGATTCTTTTTACCTTTAGTTAGTTAGCTCAAGGAGCACTACCATATCTTTAGGAGTGCTAGTCTATAAAGATGCTTCCCACTTTACATATAGCAAGCCCCAAGAATGCTATTCCTTTTCAAAATTTATTTCCATAAGGAGTGCTCTTTCATGAGAATATTTCTCATCTAAGAGCAACCAACTCATAAGGAACTATCTCCTTTTCAAGACAATCCCTTCCTTAAGGGATTATTGTCTTGTAAAGCACTTTCCTCACTTCACTAATTTGATTGTTGCAACCCTACAAATCTCTATTGAATTGGAATTCAGATAGTTAATTGACCACAATGCTATCCAATCTTTTCCCAGAGGAAAAATGAAATCTCTTTTATTTTTGTAGTAAAGTTTTCCTTATACTTCATCATAAACATGGGCAATTATAGACATCTTATTCTTTCCCCAACTAGTTTTCGAATTTTTGAATAATAAAGAAAAAAGTCCCAATTTGAAAAAGAAAAAAGAAATAGAAAATATAAAAGATGGGAAAATAGAAGAAATAAAATAAAAATTATAAAACTACAAAATATGGAAAAATAAAAAAGATATAAAAATAAAAGAATAACAGAAAAATACAAAAAAAATGGAAAAATAAGAAAATTTAGAACAATAAGGTTATAGGTCATTTAGATATAGGTCTCATTTCATCAGTCGTTTCGTGTTTTGAGATAGAAGAGCAAAATTGGAAGTTAAATACGGATGTACAATAAGACATTTTCCAAGCTCTATTTGAAAATTCAATTTTCTATAAAATTTAATATTTTGACCAAAATCTAAGTTAATTATCTTTGTACCATGAAAATTAGATTAATTTAAGCCAATTGAGACTTCAAAGAAGGCTTCGATTGGATTTGAATTGATTAATTTATGAAAAAATTGATAATAAATGAATAAGACAAATAACAAGCCACAACTTAATACTAGCTTAGATTCATACATTCAAGGGATGAAAAATGGGTCTAAAAATTCAAAAAAAATGTGGATCCATAACATTAGCTATAATTGACCAAGCTTAAAGTCATGCCAATCAATGCAATTCAAAGCTTCCATTGATCATCTTAAGTAAGAACCAACATCTAGAAGCTTATAACCAACTACTTCTCAAATTCATTTCCAATTCATAAATCATTTCTAGTCAATCCTCCCTTATCCATTTTCAAATTCATAGTCATCAAAGACTTACTATCTTCGGTTAAAGCTTAACAAGTATCAACAAAAGGGTCGACTAAGCTCTAAAAATCAAGCTCCCTTTGCCATTCTGTCTATAAACTCTTTTAAGCTCTATTTGTCTGTATGTATATGTGTCTCTCTGTAAAATCCTTAACTCCTTTATTATTTGTTAACAAAACTATGATCATTACTAGTTTACCTAAGCCTCTTACTCTTAGTAATCACCACCCTTATCCTTTGTTGTCACATCGAAAATTCTCAACCACTACTTAGGGTTTCGAATTCCATTGCCACTTTGGAAACCCTAATCTCCACCACTCCAATACCAAAACTAACACCACCAATGTGCTTGTACCCATCGAAAACCATTTATGCCCCTCTCTTACCTTAAGCCATCCTTAAAACCCTTTAAACACCATTAACTCGAACCACCCTTGGCAACCTACTTTAAAACAACGACCATCATTGCTCCTAAGTGCAAGCTACCATGTCTACATGACTCATCACCCTTCAAAGCCACACCTCCAACATTTCCATCACCCTTAACAACCACCAAAGAGCCTTATGCCAACTAAGAAAACCCCTTTAACCCTTTGACCTAGTTTGCAACTTGAGACTATACCCAAATTTGACTTGGCTCTAAACTTGCACAGCAATCTAATTTCAACCTAAAAAGTATTATTTTATTTAATGGTTTTTTATTTATAAAATGAATAAAAATATAAAGAATAATAAAGAATATATAAATATAAAATATGAAATATATATAATTAAATAATAAAAATATTAATTTTATAGAAAAACATGTAACCAAAAATAATAAAAAGTAAACATAATAGAAATAATAAAAAGAAAAAAAATAATAAATCAAAAATTAACAATATGTAAAATATGGTGGTAACGGTGATGGTGGTAATAGTAGTAGTAATGATAAAATACTTTGTCACTTAGAAAAATATTTTCTAAACATAAAAATAGTAATAAGAGAACCTTTTTTCTAAAAATAGAATAAAATTAGTATTTTTCCTAAGTAAATACTAAAAATCATGGCCTTTTCTATAATTTTTGTCAAAATAGAATAAATGGTTAATCATATCATCCTAGTTGTTTTCAGTAATTTTCTTTTCTTTTTTATGAAAACCGAATTACCTGAAGTCTAATCCCTATTAGGGTATAAATAGGTATTTACGAGATAACTTAAAATATGAAGAAAAAAAATTATTTCAATAATATATATGAATATATAAACTTTATTTCACATTTATTTTCATTTAGAATTACTTCCAAATAAAAAGGATATTTTAAGAGATAAATTCTAAATTTAGAAGGTTTACATGGTAAGCATTTAGGTTTTAATATAGGTTAGCTCCATAACTCAAAATCTCTAATTTTTGAAAAATTCTATTAAAAAATGACTAACCTAACATCAATGACTAACCTAAGATCAAGCCTAGGAAAAAAGTTAATTTTTTTAAATATTTTTAAAAAAGAAAAAGTATACATTATATATTGTTTAAATAGCAAATCATATTATAACATTGAGTATGCTTAAGTAGTTAAATATATATCTTTTAAATGAAAGGTTTTTGTTCAAATCCCATGGGTGGCATTGTATTTTGTCAAGGTGCCTTTGTTACTTAAATAACATTCACCTTTTTATTTTTTTTAGAGCCTCATTTTTCTACAACTACTAATAGCATTAAATTCATTCATTACAAAATATATCTAAATAAGTGAATTCTATTGAATTAAATAATACACCATAAATAATAATTACTTTGCCTACATTATAATTGTTCCAATCTTATCACATAAATTATTAGTAAACAATATCAATTATGACTTAGTAACAATTTTTTATAATTAATGTTATGGAAATTAACGTGGATATTAAATGATTGATTATGTAATAACTTATATTCAAATGAATTTTTGTTTTAGCAATACTAATCAAAGAAGTTTACAAAGTTATCATGAAAAGAGATTAAAGAAACTTTTGTATATATCTTTTTGCTCTTTTTATTCTAGTTGTAATTTCAAATTCAAATAATTTTCTGATATATTTTTGTTGAAGACCGAATATATACAAGTTTATATATATTAATTTATTTTTCTCTATAAATTAATAATTAAATTTCAATTAATGCATATACTATAATGTAAATGTAAAAATTTTATTATTTTAACCTCTCATTAAATGCACCAAGCACATTTTTTAAGGAATATTTCTATCCTACAAAGTTTTAGAAAGTGCTTTGAGTGTAATCATTACAAAATCCTAGTGTGTATGTATGTGTATATATATATATATAAGATGTAATATAATTGTGATAATGAGCTAAATATTTTCCAATGGATACTAAAAAAAAAAAAAAGTCATACACTTCTACGTTTGTCTCTGGTTAGGATCATTCCACTTATTTAATTCCAACTTAACTTTTTTTTCTTCTTTTTTTACTTCGGTAAGGAGTCTGCTCCAAACTCAAAAGAATAACTAGCTTTTTTTTTTTTTTCTTTTTAATTCTTAGTCGAAAATCCATATTTAATGAACCAAAAATGAGAATCAACAATATGTATAAAAAGTTGCACCAACTGTATACCAATATGACACTACTAATTGAATACATACTCATTTACGCAGGTCCTTTTCAAATTTGCTTGTGGCAAGTTGGATTTTCAACAAAGCCGCACCAAACTGAGGATGACAATATAGGAGTGGTAAGCTTTGAAACACAAAATGACTTTTCGGAGGGAAATGAAGTCACCCCCAAAAAAGTGTCAAATCCTTCCCGTATTGGAATGTTAAACCCGTATGTAAAAGTCCAAGCCAATCACCTACCGTATAAATTAATCTCCCTTTTCCAAATTCGTCGCGTTTGTCCACACCCATTTTTCACCACTAAACCAAGGCAACCTGTTATCTCCACATATCACATAACATAAGCATCTGGAGGAAAAAGAAAAATAAGCATAGCACGATAATGGGAAATCTCAGCTTCTTTCGTGGCATTAAAGGGTACTGTCTATCCGATTTCTTTTTCTTATTCTTTAATCTTTAGTAGGGTTGTCGATGAGAGCGATCTAGTCGAAAGAATAGACTGCTAATCTCAAGCTCATCCTCATGCTTTGTTCGAAATGACATTCAAAAAGCTTGTTTCTTTGATTTGAACTGGGTTAACATTGAAACTGTACTTGAGAGCTCAGCTACGCTTGTGATCATAATGAGCTATTAGATCATGAGAACTCAAACTCTTCGACAAATTATTGTAATAGCTTAAGCTGGACTCGATTATATCTATATTGATAAATTATTGTACTAGCTTGAGTTCAACTCGATTATTTATTTCTATATTGAACTCGAGTAAATATAGCGCTCAATTCAAATAGTCTCCAGATAGATAACCCTTCTGTTTAGTCTCCACGTAACAGTAAGTTGTATAGCTATGGATGCTCTAGAATATTTGGAAGTCGATATACCATTGTAGCACGTATTCTAAGACGTGCACCAAAAAAATGAAATACATGTGGACAGTTAGATGGGATGTTAATTCATATTATGATGCGGTATTTTGCAGGACTGCGATTTTGAACTGCTGCATGTTGAAGAAAAGGTCGACGGGAGTGATGAGCAATGAGAATACGGAAGCTCATGAAGGAATTAGAACTGTACGGACAAGCAGTCCCTGTGATTTCTCACAAGATACTTCAGACCTCTGCATCTGTTTGGTGACTTGGAACATGAATGGTCAGGTAAATTGTAAGCTCCTATTTCCTACGACACATGCATTCATGCTTGGAAATCCTAGTTATTTCGAATTGAACAGAGTCGTTTTGTTGGATTAATAAGCCCGTAATGTCCAAAATATACATAATAGAGGGGAACACGGTTTTCTTTTCTTTTCTTCTGAAGTCTGAACTGGCGGGATTCTCTCTCTCTCTCTCTCTTTTATCCTCACCTTGCTCTTTTGGTCTATCTGTATTTTTTTATTTTCTCTTAGCAGTGTCCTATATGCAGTGTTTGGAAAATTTTATTTTTTGTAAGTTCTTTTATCTATAATTTATTGAAAAAGATAATAAAATTACACGGGGGAAAATGTTTTGCCTATTTTAGTATAGATTTTTCGGGAGAAAAATGGTAATAGACGAATACAAAATCATTTTTTTCATTCTTAAAAAAGAAGAAATTTTATTTGACTCGTTTTGTACAAAAGTTCATTTCGAGTCATTTTTTGATACTCAAAACCCTACTTTCGGCAGCATATAACACACATTTTTGAGTCAGTTTTCGGAAATAGGGATGCGATTTTGGATAGAGCATACACCCAAAATGTAATCTTCCTTTTTTAATATATTATGGATGCTCTTTATGCTGAAAAATCATGGGTACATCTCCCGAAAAGCGACCGCATTTGCTAGGAACTCAAACCATTTCTAAGGGATCACACTTACTCCCATCATTTTTAGTATTTTTCCATTTTTTTTAATTAAAAATAATTATGAATCATCTACTATGGTATAGTTGTACGAAGATATCGAGAATTTTGAAATCATTAGGGGGGGTGTTGTGGGGGAAATGCGCCACAAACACCCAATGAAAATAATTTTCATTTTTATTAAGGTTAAATTTTATTAATCAAATGATACCTTATTAATTCATGGTTGATATGAAAGAAATTAGTATACCCAGAAAATGATATAATTTTATGAAACCTTCAGATATTTACATTTCTAAAAATCGTATAACCTACGTAGAATGTCGAAAAGTACAAGAGAATTGCATCAGAACATTGACTCCTAGCTGAGGGACAGTCTTCTTATTATTGCTCAATGCCACATTCAAAAGATTATTGATTGGTCCAATTTGTGATGTTTAAGGTCTCTTACAAGGATCTGGTTGAGATCGTTGGAAGTAAGAGGAAGTTTGATCTGTTGGTGGTGGGACTCCAAGAAGTTCCTAGAAACAACATTTCAAGAATGTTGCAATCAGCTGTTGCTGAAAGTCACACGTAAGTCTTTTTCGCATTTTGTCACTTCCGAAGCTGACTCAGAAATATCATACAATTTAAAAATCATGTAAATGTTGAAAATTTCACGTAATTATATATGGAAACCATATGATTTCAGTAGTTTAGTCACCTCATTAATTTACTGTGCTTGTCGGGCACTTGTCGTTTCCCGGCATGTTTTGCAAAAGAAATCGACGAGTATGGTATCGTGAATACTACGGTATTCAATTGGTACCATACTAAATTAATCATTCAAAACATGTAAAATTAGGATTAGCAACAGGAAGCAGCGCCTGATGAAAACAATGTAGATGAGAAAGGATAGGTCCCTAGGAAATTCAGTAACAGGATTACCGTTTCACATGGACGTACACTGACTTTCAGTTGCAGCAAAGTCTGCTAGGAAAAGCTGTGATGCAATCTCTGCAGCTCTACGTGTTTGGTCCGAAGAACTCAGAGTTGTATGCCAAAGGTAAATCTTGATATTTTGAACCAAATCCATGTTCAGATAGATGCTCTAACAGTCGAACCTAACGAAAAGGAAAAAAAAAAAAAAAAAAAAAACAAAAAATGACAGATTTGAAGGTTGACAAGCATTCAATTGCTGGATTTGGTGGATTGATCCGGCGGAAAAAGGGTGCTGTAGCAATCCAAATCAAATTTAAAGGAATCAGGATGATGTTCATCTCTTGCCATCTCTCTGGTGATCATTGAAGCAGAACTTTCTTAATTTTCTGACGTGATAGCATAATTTGGACCTTTTTGTTTTGACACCGTTTATAACTAACTATACAGCCCATGCACGCAATGTAGAAGAGAGGAATTATGAGTGCAGGCACATATCACACTCCCTCTTCTCAAAAGACTGGAACCCATTTGCCAGACCTGCCCAAGTATCTGTTTGGCTTGGAGATCTCAATTACCGACTTCAGGGGATCGACAACGAGCCTGCCAGAAACTTAATTGAGAAGGACCTTCATAGAGTAAGTTTCATATCTAAAGGGGTTGCTGCTACATCATCTGCTAAGTTCTTGGTTACTTTATAAGATTTTACTTTCTCAAACCAGCAGTATCCACACGTACTTGCCATTGTTGGAGAAATTTGATTGTTTCTTATATCTTGGAATCAGATGCTTATAAGCAAGGATCAGCTCTTACAGGAGGCTGAAAGAGGCCAGATTTTCAGTGGATACCGCGAGGGTACACTAAAATTTAAACCAACATACAAATATGACATTGGAAGTACTGACTACGATTCTAGTACAAAGGTAGCTCAACCGGGGCACTCGTACAAACGACTCTCCTTAATAAATAATTTTTATAAGGAAAAATTTCACCTGACACCTAACACAAATGCATATAAAATCCGAAAAAGGGTTTTCCCTTGGTTGTCTGCTCAGTATTTTATCTCTGTGCACGTTTTATCAGAGAGTTCAAACTCTTCAACTCAAGGAAGAATAGATCTTACATGTTCTAACTGCTAGATTGTCTTGCAGGTGCGTGTGCCATCATGGACGGATAGGATTCTGTTCAAGGTGGAAGAAGCTGAAAACATTATTGCAACATTGCATTGTTATGAATCTCTAGATGATATTGACAGTTCTGATCATAAGCCAGTGAAGGCTCACCTTTGCTTGAGACTCAACAAGGAAGAATGGGTTCAGTGAGAATCAAGACACTCCTATCGTCTCTCGTTTTTTCACAGTGGCATAAACAATGAGTCATTACTAAGATTATTCCATATGTCTGTATCTCACCAGATGTAAAATGTTCGCAATATGAGTTGATTAATTGATTCCATTTTACTTCTGTAGCACATTTTGTATCTGATAAGCCATTTTTCTAATGAAGAAAATAACGTATATAAATACTGGATAAATTATGTCGACCGGTTTTATAAACTTTTTTAATTATATCAGCATCATATTTTTTCAAGATACAACAGTTTTCTTATTTTTTTTTTTTGTTTAGTTGGATGCACATGTGGTAAAAATGATTATGTGATGATAACACATTAAAAAAATAGTAATAATTTTACTTAAATATTATAATTATATATATATATTAATTAGCAAATATAATAAAAATAAAAGCAAATTTGAATAACAAAAAAATATTTATTAGTTTTTCTGATGCTTAAGCTGTTCGTGATCCGTTCATTGTCAAAGTCAATAGAAATTCATGCTTTATTGTGCACGATGAACCATAATGTATGAGAAAGCCATATGAAAAACGCTTACAAATTACATATGCCTTGCGTTAATATTTTACCATATTAATGTTTTGTTTTCAAGTACGGCACATGTCCACCTACCTTTAAAAAAAATTACATAATTACAAACTATATAAAAAAAATCAAAATACTATTAATATAGGCATATTAAATATGAGATATTAATATTTGTATCTATATTACATCTTAAAAATACAATATTACTATTTATATACCATTATTATGAAAATATATTATAGGTACATATATCGCATCTTAAAAATACGATATAAATAGAAATGGGAATATTGTATCTTGAAAGTACAATATATATATAAATATTAATGTTATTTTTCTAATATTCAACTTAATTATAGTATTTTGATAATATTTTTTATATAATTTATAATTATGTAATCTTTATAAATTTTAATGGTAAACAAGTAAATTTTTTTTTTTTATTTTTCTAAAAAGTAGGAATGTATGATGCCTTGGATACTAACAAGCTGAAACTATTTTGCGTTTATCACGGTAATGTCTCAATTATTCTAAGACAAAAGCATGAATAGAGGAAAAATTATTTTTCAGTGAATTAGGAAACGAATAAATTATGTTTTGGTGCGAACTTTTTGGAAAGAAAACAAAAAATCTCTCATAAGAGAGAACAAAAAATATCCACTCAATTGGATGTATATTATTCCGGTTTTTTTTTTTTTTTCTCTCTCTCTCTTTTTCCTTTTATTTATCTGAATATTCTTTTATTTTTTATTATTTTACTTAATAAATAAATATTTAAGTATAACATTTAAGTAAAATTATTGATTTGTCTAACATGTGATCACTATATCATGGCCATATCAACACTAATGCAGCATGTGCATGTAACTATGCAAAAAGAGAAAAAGACATGCATAAATATTTTATATATACGATTAGCAAAATCATGGAAGAGTTCCTTTCAAATGAATAAAGACATGCATATACGCGTAAGTAGAAATGGTGATGTCCCAATCCAATACTCCATCAAAAGGAAAAAAAGATTGAATAACATCAATACATTAAACCAATTGATAAGTGATGTATAAATCTTTCAAAAAATTTACTATGTATTAATGAAGGATCATACTTTTTTAAATATACTAATTATATTTTTACATATCAAAATTTTATTAGTATTTATAAACTGTTAGTTGCTCCAACCAAAAAAATTCCCTTACGTCATAATATTTGTAGATCACTTTCATCCAAAATTGCAACATGGTATACATTGTACACTACATTCTCTTGTCTTTTTTCGTTGAGAGAATTTATGTTTTGATTAATTCTTCGAAGTTCAGGATAAAATATTATCAATGACAATTTATTATTGCACCCTTTTCAAGGTTTATTATAATGTCCTTTATAAAGTTTAAATGATTTTCTCTATCCGAGAGGATCTAGCTGCAATGGTTACAGATGTAGTAGATGTAGTATATGGCTCTCATGTTACACATAGCCCTGAAAAGAGTATCGTGGAACGATACATAAAGATGATTTGGAGAGAACAAAGTGAAAAGATACAGTAGACCGTTTTATAAACATCGGATATTCAAATTACACTATAATGTACAAAAAGATATCAGACATGTACTAGCTAAGAGCCCTAGATGGATCTGATTTTGTACTACCGTAAATAGGATACGATGAAGATCTGAGGTCATAACATGTAGCGTGTGGATTGATACCATATATGGGTAATTATCATGAGGTTGTTATGATTTATAGAGAAACAACTTCGAGTTTGCATCTTATTTGGTTGAATTTCTATCAATGGCAGCATGATGAAAAGTAATAATATGACGTTTATGAAATTTGAATTTCATCATTTGATTCATATTTGACATCGTCACAGCGGAGCCAATAATATTAATTTTGAATGACTACATGTTATATTATATAGTAAAAGTTTTCATCGCATTCCATCGAAATATCATTTTATTACAACTCTTTCATAACCATTATGTAATTTAGCATTTCAATTCTACATTTCAATACGTTTGAAACGATATATTATATATATTATCTTACTTAAATATAACAATGATTATGTTAAGCTCCATTTTATAACATTATATATCAAAACTATTTTATATTCCATTATTGATAACTACAACTATCTATCTATCTATATATATATATATATATATTTACACACTTATTTCAAAGCTTATATTTTATCTAATGTAACAAACCTTATACCATACACAATCAAAAAAGATATACATACATACATATATATATATAGCTCCTTTTTAGAACCATAATGTTTATCAGTTTCCATTTAAGAATACAAAATCTTTATATATAAATATAGATGTATATATATAGCCTTTATACTACATTCTTTTTTTAGAGTCATAATCTGTGATATGTACACATTATATACAGTATATTATAGAGGAATACAAAGCGAAATCACTCTATAACAAAATTTAAGCTTAATCACCATAAAACCTTACCATCGTATGATAAATATGTAAGGACAATATTTAGTAAACTTTACAAACTCTAAAGCTTTCATATATTAAATAGAACTTCAATATGAAAGCTTTAGAAACTTCAACATTCTAGTATGCATTGCCAGGTAAGTGAGTTTATACTTCATTACATTATGGGTATGCATTGGTAGATTGTAAGTCATTATACTTAGTTATACTTATAAGTTGTTTTGGATATGCATGTTCCATGCTAATGCCCAACTACTGTGTTGACTTGTTTTGCTGCTTTCTGAACTTCATTGTGCTATTGATTGTCTACATAATTCTTCGATCACTATCTTCAACGAATCAATGATGGTTGGCCTAAACTCTCAAATTGGATATGTATCCTAACCCACTAAGGAATTACATTTAAGGTTGCGACATTGAATAATCGCCTTTCAAGGAGGAAAAGCAAGTACTTTCTCGATACCTTAGCAAACTAATTGGCAAGGGAAGAGGCTACAATGAAGTTCAGGGGCTAGTTCGATAGGTCTATAGGAGGAGCCAAAGTGTCTTTATTGCACATTCCTAGACTTTTCGTCATTTGTGATTTGTCTCACAGAACACCTCAACCCAAACTAAAGTGAGTATAATTTCTCTAGTTTCACAACAAATCAAGCAACGTCATGTGATGGCATTAGATTTATTGCATTACACTAAATAATTGCTTGAAAAGCCCATTTGATGTTTGCTATGTATAGCGTCAATCCCCTACCCCTTATTAAGTTGTGGTTTGCTTAACCTTCTATAGAATTTTATGTGGATGAAGATGAATAAGATGGAATTTTAGCAACATACGCAATGAGATTTAGAATGTTTGACATTAATTTAGAATTATTTTTTTATCGTTAAGGAAAAGCATGTATTTGAAAAGGAGTTCAATCTAAACCTTTGTAGCTTTGTATTTATGAAACCATTGTATATGTTTTCTTATATATAAAATAATCAAGTTATTTTAAAATTTATACTTATCATACTTCTACTAACTGACATGCTCCAAAGCAGTTGGAGTTGGTGGTGCCATGTGTATCTCTTTATTGCTAACAGCTAAGTGGTTGGCTTTAGTAATAAATTGCTATATAAGGTAGATCGTTGCAACATAACCACTTTCGAGGCATGACATCATATCCCACACAAGATCTTTAATCAACATTCTTCAAATTTCCTCTCCATAACAATATATAAGAAAAACACCTAAATGTGTCTATAACCACAATTAAATCTTTACCTAAGAATCGATAAAGATAAATTTGCATACCTTGATCTAAATGTTGTGACCAACAAAACTTGTTTGCTAAGGTCTAAGATCCTTTCAATCAAAGTATATGATGAGATTTAAAATTTTCTCTTAATATCTCTTAATTCTTTTAAGATTGATTATACTTACCAAATTGGGCTCTTACAAGTAACCCTACCTTCTTACACAAAGATCGATCTCTTCCTTCACATGAAAAGGGTCTATTAATTAGAGGGTTTTAGGTTAAAAAGTTTTTATAGCCAATGGGTACTTCCCCGCTTTACCCTCACTACTTCACACTTAATTACCTTTGCACTATCCCTTACAATCTATTTATCCTTTTTATTTTCTATAATTTGTAAATAACCTCCTGACTCTTTCAAAACCACCTCATCTTTTATTGTGTAATTATTTAATTTCCATCCTCAACATTATTTTCCTTTAGCGAATTTTAGGGGTTTTACATGCCCTCCCCCAAATGAAAATTTTCGTCCTTGAAAGTTTACCTAAATTATTAAAGGGCTATTTGATAGGAATGAAGTTCCCATCACCCGATCTTGAGTTTGTAGGCTAGCCACCTTAATCTGTCAAGCTCTTACACACACATGCATGGAAGAGGAGGCTAAATTCATTCACAAAGATAACTTACTAAAGTACCTGAGCTTATACTTGCAATTACTATCTCCCAAGTAAAGGAATGTTACCTACTTCTCAACCAATACCAGGATCAGCTTGGAAGATCGCCAAACTGTTTAAGACCAACTTAGAAGCAAAGGGACAACGTAGCCAACCTCACCACAAGTTCAACCAACATGCCTCACAGTTGGCCATCCAATTTGCCAACCTCCCCTCCGGTTAGACTTGTAGCATCTTTCCAGCCTAAGGATGATTCCTCACATTTGACCCTACTAATCATAGAATGATGCATGTTGTCATCTTTTTTGAAAATATACGAATGTCCCAACACACATCCATTACCGTTTATCTATTTTTCCCTTGTAATATTATGTGTATTCTATGTCTAGTGTTGTACCCTTCATGGTAATTATGCCAACAAAAGATGTTGCCCCTAAAGGAAACTATAAATGCTCTATTGTACAATTAGCCACATCATCTAATGAATATTCCCCATTTTTGTACCATCTTCTCCTTCCTCTACTTATTCTTGAGCTTAGCTTAACATACATTTTAATGAGTGAGTACTCTTATGAGCAAGAACTACAAGTAAGTAGCCTTAAGTAACCAATTGTACATAACATCAATTGGGGATTTAAGTCCATGTATGGTTCTTGGTCCGTAATATTTGAGAGCTAATGTGTAAGTTAAGCTTACATTCAACTACCATTTAAATTTTTTTCCATCTCATAGAGAAGACCCATCCCTTCTAGTATTGTTGGTTCATATTTACCCAAGGCCCACCTCACTTACTCTACATCATTTCAGTATTAGATATTTGGCAACTTCTTCTATTGAAGCCGTTGCTACTATTTGTGTTCTCTTTTGTGTTCCTATCAATGTAAGTATTGTTAAGTTTTAGTGTTGTGGATTTGAGGGTACAATTGAGTTGCTAGGTTGTAGTTATGAAGTCCAAAGTAATCTAGTAACTATCCGATTATAGGTGTAGTGTTTAATAGAGCTAGCGATGTGTATGAAGTGTCCCCTGTTTCAAGTGACAAAAACAAAATCTATAGTTATATTGTTTTTAGCTACTGTGGTGAGGAATTATGGTATCCTATGTGGTTGTTTATGAGGACCATTTTAAGAATGTTTGTTCTTAGTGTAATTGGAGTAATGATTTAGAGTTGATTTTTGAGGTTTAGCAAAGAGTAACCTATTTTAGTATTAACATGAATGTTGGTGACAAGTTCTACCAATGAGAAGATAGATTAACTTACCACTATGATGGCTAAGTTAACACGTGCTATCAACAAATTGGTTGTCGTTCGACCTACCGAAGAGTTTCTCGTTAATGTCCAAGTTATTCCCCAATAGAGGCAAGGACAACGAGCAAGTTACCAAACTGATTATGGTGATTGAGAAGAATTCAAAAGACAGAACCATAGTGTCAATGTTAAATGAAGAGTTTATAAAAGAATTGAATTGGATGAAACTGAGGAGAGTGATGAGGAGTACTAAGAAGCTGAAGAAAAAGTTTCCCAACTTGTCTGTGGGTTGGAAAATGTGAAGTTATAGATGTCAACCTACTCTAAGTTCAATAATGTAGATGATTACTTCGATTAGGAGGATAAGATTAAAAAGACATTTAAGTGATATGAAGTAGATGGGAATGCTAAGGTACAATTGGTTGTACTTGAATTTATTAGGTATGCTACCCTTTGGAGGAAATTTTACAAGCGAATTCACATAGAGAAGGAACACCTAAGATCTATACTTGGCAAGAGATGTGCTAAGCTATGAAGAGGAGGTTTATGCTAGATCATTATATGCAAGATACCCTCAAGAAGTTACAAGAGTTAATGTAAGGTGGGCTTAATGTAGATGACTAAATGAAATAATTTCGAATACTTATGATCCATTATGAAGTTAAGAAACCCAAGTCCCAAACTGTATCCAAATTTATGAGAGGTTAAAGTTAGAAATTGGTAAAGTGTTAGATGTGCATAGGATTGACATGCTCAAGGATGCCATCTGAGTTGCTCAAAGGGTTAAACATTAGAGACACCAAGGGTATTCTTAAGCTGGCCTTCATTTATCCAACTTAATCTAAGTAAGTTGATTAGACATGAGCTATGTAGGCAAGACACTATCAAACTTAATTGGCCGTACTAAAGAAGGATAAGATCAACCATATCGGGGAATAGGTTCGAACTTACAGAAAGTCTAGAAATGAAGATGGAATACACATAAATAAGCAAAACCTATGATTAGCTCCTAAGATATGACGTACCAAGAAACTATTGAAGACTCATTAATCAATACGGTATAATGCATGAGCTAACTTAATGAGGGTGCTTACCACCTAGCCTTTCTTACAAGTTAAGATAAAAGTAACAAAACCTAAGCAAGCATAAGGATACTCACAAAGGAAAATGTAGTATATTTTGGTGAAGGATGATTCTTCTCTTACAATTACAAAATATAAAGGTATTTATACCCAAAAATTAAGGCAACATACTAAAAATGGAAAAGACTAAAAGAATATTTCTAAAAGAAGTAAAAAACAAGGATACAAAAGGGAAATCGAAGGAAAATGGTCATTCAATAGCAGATTCTGTTACAAGGCATGCCTAGACATGTGGCTAGCCTACGTTAGTAATTCACAAATAAAAATAGACAAAATCATACAATCAATCTAGATGTTGCCAAGCTGAGGTATCGAACTAAGCTAAGGATCACTCCAAGCTGAATTTAGCTCAAACATGCTCTCCGTAGCTCGAAGTTAGGTCGACCAAACTAATGGATTAGTAAGCCAAGCTATCAATAGGGTGCTCTTCGAATTGGCACTTAGAGACAAGTGTCAAGTATGGGAGAGCTCTATTCAGCCATGGTAATAAGTCAGCAAATTAAACTAACTCGAAATCCTTTCATGCAAATTAGTGAAGGAGAATGTGCCTTACTAAGATCTCAAGTACTCATGCTCAAGCTCAGGTCAAGGGTCCTATGGTCTCATTCTTATCATCCCCTCTAGGCTGATTAGGACATAGGATCAAATGCAATTGGTTTTCACCTTACTCTTTGTTTGGTCAGTAAGGACTAAGGTCAGCAACATTAAATATGTCAGACACTTCAAAATCTTTAGGCAGCTCTACTCAATAAGCATTATTGTTGATCCTTTTGAGTATCTTGAATGGTCTATCAGCTCCAGCAGATAGTTTGTTTTTCCTTCTGTTTAGGAATCTCTCCTTGATTAGGTGCAACCATACTTGATCACCGGGTTGGAACTACTTAGCCTTCTTTCCTTTTCCTTTCTCCTTCAACTCTATAGCAACTCGATCAATGTACAGGGCAACTCTCTCGTAGATCTATTAGAAAGATTTGGATCAAGTTCTTGCTTTTGGGTCTTCTAAGTTAGATGATGGCGTTCGGGTGCAATCAAAAGGTAACTCAAGGTTGAAGCCATAGTTTACCTTAAATGGTGCATGCCCAATGGTGGTATATACTATCCTATTGTAAGAAATTTCTACCACAGGCAGCCATACATCCTAGTTAGCTAAGTGCTTTCCCACTATAGCTTAAAGCAATGATCCCAAGGTACGGTTGATGGCCACTATCTAACCATTGGTTTGGGGATGGCAAGAAGTACAGAACAGTATTTTAGTTCCTATCAAACACCAAAGAGTTCACTAAAATGGCTCAGGAATCTTGGGTCACGATATGATACCATACTCCTCTTCATTCCTTGCAAGCGAAGAATTTCTTGCAAAAACAAAGAAACAATAGCTAAAGCATCATTAGTCTGAATGCAAGGCATAAAGTGTGCTATCTTACTAAATTTATCCACGACAATCATTACTAAATTTTTCCCTTGGGTAATTCGAAGTAAACCAAGGATAAAGTCCATGCTCAAATCAACCCATGGTCTCATTGAGATGGGCAAAGGCATAAATCTCCCTTATTCTGTTTAGCTCTTTACCTTCTTGTAGGTTACACAACTATCAACTATATAGTATATATCTCACCTCATTTTAGGCCAAAAGAACCTCACATTCAATAGCTTAAATGTCCTTTTCTATCTAAAGTTCCTAGAAAGTGCTCTACTATGAGCTTTTCTCATTAGTAGTTCTCTCATAAAAGAGGTTAGTACATAGAGCTTGCCACCTCGGAATAGATATCTATCCTCTACATGATATTTGTCTATTATCCATAAGTGGAACCAAAATGAAGGTCATGTGAATATTGTTCCTTAATGCTCGTAAACCCCAAAAGTCTAGTCTGCAGCTTAGTAGTGTATGTCTCACTAGCAACTATGTTGACCTTGCCTTCCTTATACTTGATGATAAAATTAAATCCTTTTAAGAACTTCACCCATCAGGCTTGATACTTAGAGAGCTTCAATTGGCTCCATTGGTATCTCAAGGATTCACGATTGGTGTATATGACAAAATCTTTTGGCAAGAGATAGTGTTGTCATACATAAAGAGCTTAAATCAATGTCAAGAGTTCTTTGTCATACATGGAGTAGTTCAATTATGCTCCTTAGAGCTTCTCACTATGATAGGCAACAGGTTAGCTTTCTTGCATCGATACATCTCTGAGGTCGACGCTTGATGCATTACATTGAAGCTCAAATACATTTTCAAAGTCAGGTAGAGTCAAGATTAGGTCAAAGATTAACCTCTCTTTCACCTCGACAAAACTCCTCTCATCTTTCTCTCCCTACTTGAACTCTATGTTCTTCTTTATTATCTCAATAGGGGGTGCAAAAATTGAACTGAAACCTTGAATAAAACATTAATAAAAGGTAGCTAATCCATAAAAGCTTCTTACCTTGGCATATGAAGATAGGGTCGGCTACTTAACAATGGCTTGAACTTTCTCCTCGACAACTCACAATCCTCCTCCACTAACCACGTATCTAAGGAAGACCATTGGGTCCTGACAAAAATATCATTTCTTCATATTTCCAAACAATTTCTCTACTTAGAGAACATTAAAAATAGATCTAAGATATCTAAGATAGCTAAGATGGCTCAAAAGGTTGGTGCTATATACAAGGATATTATCAAAGTAGACTACAACAAATTTTCCAATCAAATCTCTCAAAACATGATTCATCAACCTCATAAAAGTGCTCAAGGCATTTAATAACCTAAACAGCATCACCATTCACTCATACAAGCCATGTCAAGTTTTGAATACAGTTTTCCACTCATCCCCTTATCTCATATGAATCTGGTTATAGCTAACTTCAAGTTGATCTTGCTAAATAATCTAACACTACTCAATTCATGTAGCATATCATCTAACCTCAAATTAGGGTGCCTATACTTGATCATAATCTTATTGACAACTCTACTATCCACACACATTTTCTAAGTACCATCCTTCTTTGACATAAGTAATGTAGGCATAACACGAACGCTACGACTCTCTCTCACATATCCTTTCTCTAACAGTTCATTGACTTATCTATAGAGCTCGACTACTTGCTTAGGATTCATCCGATAAGTAGGTTTCTTTGATAGAGCAATACCTGGTATCAAGTCAATACGGTGTTCAATTCCTCACAAAGGGGGTAATCCTTCAGGAAACTACTCAAGAAACGGATCAGCATCCTCCTTAGGTAGTTTAACATGCTCCCTTAACTCCAGCAATCTTCGAACTAAAAAGAAGGTTAGCATGTTAGACTTAATAGCTACTCAAAGCCCAAAACAACTAAAAACTAAGGCTTTCTTAGATCCTTAGGTTAATTTTACCTATAGTTTGCTCACTTAGCTAAGGGTCATAAGGTTCAAGGTGATCCTTCTCCCATCCTTCTCAAAGACATACATATTTCTGAACCTATCATGGATGGCTCTATGGGTAGAACAACTAAGGTTGTCCTAATGGCACATGGGATGTGCATATAGATAGCACATTATAGAGAATCTCATCAAAATAGTTTCCAATTAAGATCAGCAACAACACTTGCAGTGTAACATGCAAGGTTCCTTTCTTGTTTAACCAATGCAACTTTTACAGCTTTGTATGCAATAAGGTCAGCAATTTAAGCCTTTACACTAAGCTGGTAGGTACAACATTAGTGCAACTCCTACTGTCCACAATGAGTGTACACACTTACTTGTTTACCTTATATGTAATATGGAACAAGTTCTCGTATTGCTCCTCCTCTAGTTTAGCCTCCTCCTCGAGTTCTTCATCAGTGGTATCTACTTCTATCATCGGAGCATCTTTTTTTATGATCATAGTTTGTCTATTTAAGCATTAAGCAACCATACGACCAAAACCCTGATACTTAAAACACTTGATTTGACTTGTCTTCCTTCTAGATCCTTGTCCTTTCTCAAATGTTTTCTTGGGCATCTCCTTATCAATAGAGCAATCCTTCTGCTCGGTCATAACATTAGTTCCCCTACTAGATTCAGTACTCTGTAAGGGTCGGTTACCATTATGGGTAGGTCAACTTCCATGAACAAGTTAGCTCATCAGAGGTCGAGTCCTCCTCTACCTTTCCACACATTGAGTTATTCTTATAACCTCATCCAAAGTGACAAAATGTTGCAACTGAACTATATCTCAAATTTCTACTCTAGATCCAGTCAAAAATCTGGAAACTATTAAGGTTAATGGCTCACTAACTTCACAACAAATCATTAGTATCTAAAACTCTCGTACGTATTCATTAACAGTTCAACTACCTTACCCTAGGTCTTGAAGCCAAGCAAAAGTATCTTATAGATAGGTATTTGGCACAAATTTGGCTTTAACAACTCTCTTTATCTCAAGCCAAATGCTAACTTTTCTATATCCATCTCTTCTATGCATAGGTTAAAAGTTCTTCTACTACATCACACCATATCTAGAGAACTCTATAGCAACAATTCGAACTTTATCATAATATCCGTATTGATAGTATTCGAAGACTCTTTCCACTTTCTCTTGCCAATCAAGATACTTATCGACATCTTTAGCTCTACTGAAGCTTAGAACCTAAAGTTTTACATGGTCAGCAACTTGAGGTATGGAAGCTCACTCTTTTACTTCAATGAACTCTTCTTCATCCTCGTCATCCATCTCACCCAAGTCAATTTTTCTCCATACATGTCCTTTTACTCCTCCACCTATGTTTTGCCAAGCTAGGGGTTGTCCTTACGTAGGGAAGATACCATGAAGAGCTCCTCCAACATTGAGAACAACTTAGGGAGTATTTTGAACAGCCTCAATAAGTCAAGAGGCTAATGCATGAATAGCTCTGGTCAAGTTGGCTATCAGATTAGCCATTTCATCGAATCGTTCATTAGTGCTTCTAGGGGTATTTTGAGATTATCAACCATGATGGATAACTCTACTATTACCATCTCCAATATGAGCATTGACACTTAAATCAGTTATCCTACTTATCCTTATACTTATAGCAAACAGATAACATTTGTATCTCCTAGATAACAACACCCTTACAATGCTCAAGTGATTAGCACACCAACTACATAAAACATAATCAACTTTTTTTTAAATAGAAACCAGTGCTTCTTACTACAACTCAACACTACAGCTAACTAGGTCAATCTTCACAAAGAAACATACAACTACTACTTGCTCTGTTTTCCACAATTCCAAACAAAGTAGGGCAAAGCATTGCACAACTATTACTATAGTAAAGCGAAAACTACTACTTCCACTACTCACTCAAACACTAACAGCCACTTTACTACTCAATATACTTCAAACACAAATAACAACTAACATAACAATGCAAGAACTTAACACAATAGTAGCTTACCTAAATGAACCTCCTCTTTGATACCAAGATGATAGGCTGCAGCAAGGAAAGACAAGGTCAACCATATTAGGGAATGGGTCCAAACTCACTAAAAGTCCAAAAATGAAGATGGAATACGTGTAAATAAGCAAAACCCATGATCAGCTCCTAGGATATGATACACTAAGGAACTATCAAGGATTCATGAATAAACTAAATATAACACACAAGCTAACTTAATGAGGTACTCACCACTTAGCCTTGCTTAAGGGTTAGGATAAGAGTAAGAGAAGCTAAGAAAGCATGAGGATGCTCACAAAGGAAAATGTAGCTTATTTTGACAAAGGATGATTCTCATCTTACGACTACAAAATATAAGGGTATTTATACCCAAAATATTAGGGCAACATACTAAAAATGGAAAAGACTACATGGGTATTCCTAAAAGAAGTAAAATACAAGGAATACAAAAGGGAAATCAAAGGAAAGAGGTGATTTGGTAACAAATTCTATCACATAGCGTACATGGACACATAGCTAGCTAGCATTGGTAGTTTATAAGCAAAAACTAACAAAATCGTATTGTCGGTTAAGATGCTACCAAGATGAGGTGCTTGGCTAAGCTAAGGATCATTCTAAGGTGAATTCAACTTGAACATGCTCTTAACAGCTTAAAGTAAGGTTAGTCGAATTGGTGGGTTGATGAGTTGAGATGTTAGTAAGGCGCTCCTCAAGTTAGCACTTGGAGACAAGCATCAAGTATAAGAGAGCTTAGCTCGACCATCATAGCAAGTTGGTAGATTGAAGCCGCTAGAAATCCTCTCATGTAGATTGGTAAAGGAGAATGTGCTTCACTAAGTTCTTAAGCCCTAGTGCTAGAACTCAAGTCAAGGGTCCCATAGTCTGATTCCTATCAAAACCCAACTTAAGGTTTTAACCTAATGAGAGGGAATTACCAAAGAAATTCAAGAAGTGGAAAACTTTAAGGTGAAGAATGAGTAAAATAAAGTGTTCTAAATGCTAGGGGTTAGATCACATGGCCACCAAGTGTGCTAATAGAAATGGTCATTAAACGTAATGTGCCAACTATTGAAGTTGACGGTATTGATGAAGAGGTCGAAGAATTAAAAGAACAAAGTGCCAAATAAGAGGGGTTTGTTGAAGAACATGAGGTCGTAGTGGATGCGAAGCAATGTGAATTCTTAGATAACCAACTTAAATGAAAATTAGCAAAGGGAGAACTTATTCAACATTGGATACTAAGTGAAAAGCCACTCTCAACGAATTCAAGAATAATTATGCTTTTACTTATGGAGTAAAAAGAGTTGTGTTGAATCCCATTACTCTAAGCTAGGTTAGAGATATGCAAACTTAACTAAGATGACCTCAAAAGAAGAAGAGTCTAATGATGACTTAACCTAAGTTGTCTCATTAGTTTAGCACCAATGTACTAACCTTCCTATTAATCCAAAGGCTATAAGAGACAAAGGAATAAGAGGTTGAGCTATCTGCCTAAGTGTAGAAGCTTATTGGAAAGTTCATGGACTTATTGCTAGATGAGCTACCTAAAAGACCATCACCATTTCAAGGCACTGAGCATGCCATATATCTACAACCGAGAGTAGCTTCGCTATATAAGCCTGCTTATAGGATGAATCTAAAGCAAGCCATCGAGCTCTAGACACAAGTCAGCGAAGTTAATTGAACATGGCTATGTTTGAGAATCCCTACGTTTATGTACAATGCCTACCCCATTAACGTTGAAGAAGGATGGATCTTAGCAAATACATGTTAATAACCAAACCATCAATAAAATTACTATCAAGTGCAAATATCCGATCCCAACGCTAGATGATATGCTTAATGATTTACATAGAGCCAAAGTATTTTCTATGATTAACTTAAACTTGTGTTATCATCAAACTCAGATGCAACTAGGAAACTAGTGGAAGACAAAGTCAAGATGAGATGTAGGTTGTATGAATGGCTAGTAATGCCCTTTAGTCTATCCAATACATCGAGCACATTCATGAGACTAATGAATCATGTGCTCCATTATCTAATCAGCAAATTTGTAGTGGTGTATTTTGACAACATTATTATACAGCCCCAACTTAAAAATGTATTAGGAGCATCTGTAAGCCATTTTCTCTATGCTCTAAGCTAAACAATTATGTGGGAATTTGAAAAAGTGCGACTTTTGCTACCCTAGTGTAGCCTTTCTAGGGGTTCTTAGTTAGTGAAGACGGTATATGAGTTGATGAAGAGAAAGTTAGAGCTATCACAGAATGGCTAATGCCGACCTATTATGTGGAAGTCCAAAGATTCCATATATTGAGTTCATTTTATCATTGCTTCATTAAGAATTTTAGTACAATTGTGACCCATTTGATTGAGTTATCTAAGAAGAACACAGAGTTCAAGTGGGGAGAGGGAAGAACAAAACTTTGAGGAGGTAAAGAAGAAGTTGACCTTTACCCCAATACTTACTTACCTAGACTTTGAGAAAGTCTTAAGGCTAAAGTGCAATGCATTTAGTATTGGTACAGGTGTCATGTTATTGCAATAGAGCCAACATATTGCCTACTTTTGTGAGAAACTTAAAGGAGCTACACTCAACTATTCGGTTTATGACAAAAAGTTCTACTTATTGATTTGAGCTTTGACTACGTAGCAACACTATGTTTTGCTTAAAGAATTTGTCATCTATACTAAACATGAATCATTGAGATACTGGAAGAGCTAACCAAAGCTATCAAAAGACAAACGAACTGGTTTGAGTTCATGGAGGGGTTTTCCAACGTAATAAAATACAAGAAAGGCAAGACTAATGTGGTCATTGATGCCCTATCTAAGTGACATACCCTCTTGACCAACCTACAAATAAGGCTACCTAGTTTCTCTATTATCAAGGACTTATACACTTAGTAGCCCACTTTGGTCCTATTGTATTAAGTGCTGTGAAGGTTGAGCTATTGATGACTATTTCATAGAGGATGAGTACTCTTTTAGGCAAGGGAAATTATACATCCCAACCTACTCTATAAGAGAGTTATTAGTGTGCATGGCATATGGAAGAGGATTATCTAGCCATTTTAGTGAAAAGAAGCTACTAAAGTCCAAATTTATTGGCCTATAATGATGAGAGATGTACATGTAATACTTAAGAGATGTGCTACATGTAAGAGAATCAAGAGCCAAGTCAAGTAAGGCTAGTACTGCCATTACCCATCTTAACTAAGCTATGGTTCGATCTAAGTGTAGATTTCATCCTTGGCTTGCCAACAACTTCCTAAGAGAAGGACTCCATTATGGTTTTCATTGGCTAGTTCAACAAATGGCACACATTGTACCCTACAACAAAACTAATAATACTTCAGCTATCTCTTCTCCCTTTTTGAAAGAAATTATCAAGCTGCATGATGTACCAAAGACGATAATGTCCAATAGAGACTTAAAGTTCTTAAGTCATTTCTAAAAAACCCTATAAAGGCACCTTAGAACCATGCTCCTATTCGATACTTCATGCCACCCTCAGATGAATGGATAAAGAGAGGTCATGAATCAGACACTTGTATCTCTAATTTAAGTTGAAATGGAAAAGAACTCAACAGATTGGGATTTATGCTTACTTGTGGTGGAGTTTACCTATAATAGATCAATATATAATATATGACTAGCCAATCCCTATTTGAGTTTGTATATGGTCTCAACCACCACCTTCCCCTTGACCAAGCACCTCTGCCCAGTTACTAAGAAGACCAAGAAGTAGTTGATTAATTAAAGACCTTAAGGGCTATACGCTAGAAGGTGACCAAATACCTAACCCAAGCTACATTTAAGCTCTAGTAAAAAGGCTAAGGAAGAAAGGTTAAGGAATTCTAACCTAACAATCTAATGTAGACCTACCTAAGTAAGGACAGATTCCTACGCTTGAGGAAGGGTAAGTCATCACCTAAAGTAGACGAACCCATTCCAAGTTATTAGGAGGATCAACCAAAATGCCTATAAGGTAGACTTGCCTTATGGATATGGGGTATCTAATTCATTCAATATCATATACCTAAGTTTATACATCTCCAAGTAAGAGTAAAATGAAGCCAAACTATATTTAATCCTGAATCATAAATAACCTAGAATGGATGATAGGAATCAAGATCTCATCACCCGATCCCAAGCCCATAGGATTGCCACCTTGGTTCACCAAGCTCTTGCACATCAATTCACGAAAGAAGAGGCCAACATCATTCACATAGCTAACCTGCCTGAATATCCCAACTCATACCAGTACATTACTATCTCTCAAATGAAGGAGGACTACCCACATCCAACCTAATCTCGAACTAATTCAGAAGATTGCCAAACCCTTTGGGACAAGCTCAAAAGCAAATATGCAGCTTAGTAAACCTCACCACCATTTTTGCTTACGTGCTTCGTGGTAACCCATCTAGTTTGCCAACCTCTCCATCAACTAGACTTGCAACATCCTTTCAACCTAAGGATGATTCCTTGCATTTAAGTCCACCAATCATAGATTGACATGTGTTGCTACCTTTTCTAACAATGTGTGGATTCCTCAACATATGTCCCCTACAATTTATCCATTTTGCCCTTATAATATTATTTGTTTTCTATTTCTAATGTTGTACCCTTTATGGTAATTATGCCAACCTAAGAAGTTGCCCTAAAATGCAACTAAAAATACTCCATTACACAGTTAGCCACATCATCTAATGAATATTCCCCATTTTTATGTCATCTTCTTCTTCCTGTTCTTGTTCTTAAGCTTAACTTAGCTTATGTTCGAATAAGTGAGTACTCTATTTTAACTCCTTAAGCAAGCTAATTGTAAGTAAACTTAAGTGACCAACTGTATGTAATATTAGTTAGGGATTAGGTCTACGTATAGTTCTTAGTGTATAATATTTAAGAGATATTGCACAAGAAAGCTTATATTTGACTACCATTTAAGCTTCCATTTATCCCATGTACAGGACCTATCCATTCAAGTGTTGTTATTTCATGTTCACTCAAGCCCTACCTTTCTTACTTCGCATAACTCTTGATATCTTTTCTTATTTCTTCTTTTGGCATTATCATGTTCTGATTAGTGGCCCTAGTATACCATGGCATACTTTATTACTTTTCTTCTTAACCTCTAGCCTTTTATGTCAATAATCTTAATAAGCCTCTCTATAGTACTTTTAAAGTCTCTAAAATTGCTTCTTGTTCTGAGTTGGCTACCAATTATATACTCCTAAGTCTAGTGGTAACTATAAACTATAAGTTGTTTCCTTAACTTCTCTACTACCTTATATGGACCAACTTATCCTGGAATCAACTTTCCTATTAGCTTAAACCTAACTATCCATTTCTTCGGAGAGACTTCTTGAATACTTGATCACTAACCTAAAATCCTAAGGTCGTCATCTTTGTTAAGGTAACTTTTCTAATGATTTCATGCTATTAGCAACCTCTATTAGATCAACTTTTCTATCAACATCATCCTATACCATTAAGGTCTCAAACCTTACCTTTACCCTACCTTATCCTAACTTCCATCAAAGTTAAGGGTATAGGTTTTTAGCAATACTTCCTTTGACTTGCTTATCGGACCTTATTATACTTGATTACTCTACCACACTTGATCTTACTTAGTGACTTATCCTCTTAAATACCATTCCTATCTACCATTACAGCTTCACAAACTTACTTCACCCTTTCCTTTCTATCATCTTTACTCTTTCTATTGCCTTATTAAAGCTTTTACTTATCCTTCTTATCAACACTTAATGTACTATGTCTTATAGCTTTTACTTGTTCAAAGCCGCCTATTTCAATTCATCTACATCTTCAACCAATCCATACTTCTTTTCCTTGAGTTACACATTTGTGATTACTTTTCTCTTATCCTAAATAAACAAACTCTTCATTCTAACATTTATTTAAGATTATTCCAACTTACTAGACTACCCAGGTCGTCATGGGTCTACTATAAGTTTTTTTGCTTAGTACTTCCATAAAAAATTTTTCAATATATGTTGCTCCATTAAACCTTAATACAGCTAACCACTTTTGCTCTTGTAGCATATCTTTGTCATATTCAAATATCTTTTCTGCTATAAGATCTTTCCTACTTTATGCTATTAGTCTTCCAAAATAAATAATTCTATGTTGTACACACAATCTCCTACTGGTGTTCATAAGTCTCCAATTATTTAGATTGTCCTTTAACCCATCTTTTACTACACTAATTTGATTTTATTTTAACCATAAATTTTTTATCATCTTACCTAAATCTATTCTTTTTTTTTATTAATATTTCTATCACATTGATCCCTTGATTTATTTTGACCTAAAGGAATCAAGCATACTTGGGAAACTTCTTTAGTACTACTAGATTATAATTATCATTAAAAAAACATTTCTATTTTTTGTATCTTTTCAACTTTTATCCACAAAATTTTCTTTATTTTCCTCATTCCACATGTTTTGCAAAACCATTCTTTGATATTAAAGTCTCTAAACTCCTTCTTTATTCAAATTTTATATCTCCAATTATGATTCTTAAATTTTTTCCAAATTATTTTCAATTTTTTCTCTAAATCCCTTGCTTAAAGACTAATATTCTTCAACTCATTCACTCCTTAACTCGAATTTTTACTAACTTTTTAATAGCCTCCTAATTTTGATTCTTACATTCTTCCATTCAATGCTAATACCACATTCTATATGATATTATTCCATGTTTGTCCTTTACTTCCCACAAAACACTTTAATTATTACAGGTGAAAGGAAAAAGGTTATACCTTTACCTAATATCACTTTTCTCTATAAACATAATAACTTATGTCACTTTTTCTTTCTTATAACTTAAGTTTTTTAATATGAAGAGTTATTATTCAAAGATTTGATATATCATTCTATTTATATACTTTTTTTTTTTCGATGTCTTTATCATTATTACAATTATCACTTATATTTGTTAGGGTTGTTGTAGCATATTTGAAAGACATACGTATAGTCACTTAAAAATTTATTTCAGATGTAATTAGTTATCCTTGCTTATTTGTTAGATCACACATTAACCAATTTGTTCATTCTTCAATTTATTTCCTTCTTATGATTTTTTTTTTTTTTTTACTTTTTATTTTGGTATTATGGAACTAATATTCCATACTACCTTGCATGATTACTCATATAAATAGCATTAGTGAACTCAATTCTTACTAAGTTTGGCATGATTGGAACATAATCAATGACTCAACAAGACTCAACACGACATAACTTAAGGGTATATGATAACTTGCAAGATACAATAAATATTATTTGACATGGATCAAAGACAAGAAGGAAATGTAAACTCGCCATTCCATCTCATATGTATATGTACTAAGATGAATACTAAATATTCAATTTGTCTTCTTCTTCTTTTTTAACTTTAGTATTTTAGTTCATTATATATTTGCTCATTCTCACATGCATTTTTTGGAATTTTTATGAAAAGTTATAGCATATTATAAGTTATATGTATAAGAATTTTATACTTATTTGTGTCCTTTTTGGTATTGCGTTATTGTTTACTATGGAAGTTTTAGAGAAACAGTTTTGCATATAAGGTCTTTTTAGTATTATTATCGTTATTGTTATGGAGGTTGTCATTGTTGCTTTTTATCTTGTCGTTATTGTTATTACTGTTGTTACTATCATCATTATTACGTACCCATTATTTTTATTCTTTTGCTTCTTTCTACTATCAAGGTATAGTAAGAAAACCATTCTACTTTTTGATATATGTAATGATTAAGTAGTGCTAGCATTATAATGATTATTTATAGTTATCATTATTGTTGTTTAACTATAGTAGCATTATTTTTTATAGGTGAAAGGGTTAAGACAAACTTTTTTTCATCTATTAAACTTTAAAAAATATTTTATTATTTGGTCATTGTTCTATCCCTATGATTCTTATAAATTAGTGAATAAGTTAGATGTCATGATTAATATGCAAGTATCATGGTCGATAACTTTTTCATATAAATTTTAATCTTTCTATCATTATAGTTATATAATTCTTACTTATTAATGGTTATTCACTAGTTTTTTGTTTAGTTCTTTATTAGTCTAAAGACTTAACATATGATTATATGATGATTCTCTACTATTCATATATATTCTTATCATATATGTATTATTTGTAAATTATTAGTTTCTTATTATACTATTTGGTAGTAAGCAATTCTTATGTTCAAAGTGTAAGTTTGGTTCATTGGTATCTTTTTTTGTTGGCTCTAATTGTCCAATTTACTATCTCTCTTTAACTAACCATAAATCATTCATATGTACTTTATTAATTATCACTTATTAACTTACTAGATGTTGAACAAGAAGGTTATGAATGTATACTTGTTTTGTAGTATTCACATTAGCATTCTCATTTAACATTATTGATAATGATGATGATGATTATAACTATTATTATCGTTATTTCTTTATCATTAATAATTTTCTATTTTGTTATATGTTGGTCCACTATTATTGATCAACCAAAGATTAATGTATATATGATTGTTTATTAGTATCCTATTTGCTATGCTTTTTTCTTTTTTTTTTACATCTATGCTTATTTCGTATTTATTATTATATTTATATATTTACTGTTCTGTTAACTATAAGTCAATAGCTTTTATATTTTTTTATGGTTAGGCATCTATAGCCTAAATATTATAATTTTTACCGGTCACTTACTAACAATTTTATTATCATATCTTATAAGAAGATAACAACTAAACAATTAGGGTATTATAATCTACCCTTAGATGTATATACCTAAGTGCTATTTCTAAAACATTTTATAAATGCATCATCACAACTAGTTAAATTGTCTTTAATTTTAGTTACTCAATACAACACAACCCTGGCATCATAAGACTTAGGATAACTCATGATTCCGATTACAAGTACACATATATATAATATACACGAGGTTAATAATCTAACCACCAAACCTAGCTAGCCATGTCGTCTTAAATTCATTAACGAACTAGCCTTTAAGACATAGGTCAACTGTACCGAACCATACAAGTGTTACATAACATTAGCATGACCTAACTACATCATCCTCCTCATACCTTAAGCTTAGCCTCTATTACGAAACTTGACTAGAAACCCCACAACCTTATAGATGCCTAATTTACCATATCATTTTAAACTACTCTACTTAGGATATGACAACTTACTAATCAATAGGTGCCAAGGAAATCACTGAAAGCCTTAGATCTCTTGACCTCGGCTAAACATAATCAACAAGTTAATCAATGTTCTTGTTTAATTATGTTCATTAAATTAGCTAGCCTAACAAGCACAAACAATAAAATATGTAGCTACATGCCTAAAAGTGATTTGTTAGCATTAGCTTAACTTTTTGGTATATTCATTTCTATGATGAGCTGATAAATCAGCTTAGTAAATTATCCTTATTTGTATAAATGCTTTTAACTAAACTTCAAGTTATTGTATTAAAGGGAGTTTGAATATTATAATCCAATTGTTATATAAATATGCTTGATAGTTATTCATTTTATTTAATACTTATTTAAGTGAAGAAGAAGTTTTAAGGATAGAAATAAGTGTCAATCATAAATTAAGCAAAATAAGTGGTTAAAATTGAATTAGAAAGTTCTAAGTATAATAGATCAAACCAAAGTAAACAATCTGGATTGTTTGAAAAAAGGTCTAGGTCTTTTTGAAGGAAAGAATTAAGGAAAGCTCTTGATAAGGGATGTAAACCTTTTTGATGAAAATAGTATTGCAAACATTCTATGAACTTTTCCTATATGAATGCTTTGAAGTGTTTGTTAAGGATTCATTCCTTGATCACTCTGTAAACTTTAGCCTAAATCAATTATTATGTAAGGGACCTCACTTCACAGTATATGTGATAACAAATACCAATGGAGAGTTGCATACTACAACTTACACTCTTTCTTGTGTGTAATAAATCATAATGAGTGAAGAACCCTACCTTCCTATCATATCAATGTGATCACGAAAAGGGACATTCTCTTATGTGAAGGTTTTAGAGAATTTGTCCATGATTTCTTGTCTTTGGACATTTTAGATCCTTCTCATAAAGGAATAATCCAAACCTTAAAAGGTCTAGACCTAATAACACAAAACTATGAAATAACCATACTTCCTATTCATTATGAATTCTTGACATGATGAATTAGGCTTATGTCTAACTTGATTTGGCTAGGTAAGCTATGCACAAGGAATAAACATAAGCTGTCGAGGGACGTTGGCAGTGACCCTGGCATGTGCGTTCTAACACCTAAGTCAATGATGAGGTCAAGAATAAACAACTAGTAGTAATAGTTGAGATAATAGCTAAGTTTCGAGGTTCCCCTTAGTTAGAGAAGGCTTAGGACCTTTATAAGGAAGGGAGGTACGACTTGTTACAGCAAGTAAGATCATGGAGGCCTTTCATATCTTAGATTTTAGTAGGGAGAATCTTTAGATATGTGATCTTCTTGCATTATTTGTTCGATACATTTCCTTTCTTTTCTTCTAAATAAATTAGTCATAAGCCAAACTTATCTTTAGAAGCCTATAGCAGAAAATACATTACTAACACTTGCTCTGCAATCTAATTAGGAGCTAGTGGAGAGGGAGAGGTGAATCATAGTTAGGCTTCAAAGGATGTAAGTAAAGGTCATTGATGTAGCAAGATCTATGGTGTCCTTACCAAGGGATGAGCTACTAAGTAACGCAACCTAAGGGGGGTTAGCCCCTAAGTCATCTAAAACTCCTCTTAAGTGTTGCCCTAAGGTAAAGGTGCCAAGCTATGTGTATTTAAACTTTAATTTGAGTATTGGCCTTAGAATGATGGTAAGTCAGTAGCATATATGGAAGGTAACAAGCTTTTGTGAGGGTGCTCAGGCAATAGTCAAGCTGAGATTTTCTCTATAGAGATTGACACCTTAGTATATATAAGGAAGTGTTACTAAGCATTTAGGTTCTACTAATATGGTCCTTACTCTACCCCCCATTCTGTTGTAAGAGAGAGGAACCACATTGAGCAAGTTTCATGCGATAGTTACAATTTTGTTAAGTATCAATCACACATGATATTTTAGTTGTCCGATCTATCACAGCTAAATTTTGATTTTGTTTTGCACATGTTAATATGTGCATTAACCATTGGGGGCATGCATCACATGGGGATTAAATGCATTCATGGATGTACTGTAGCCACAACGACATGATGATAGTATAGGTGATCTCATCCATTAATGTTTTGTCAATAGGGACATGTGGACAGTTGTTGACTTGAAGGGATTTCTTAAACTCTATAGTGTCTTTTCACATATTTGCTTCCTTTGAGGTCTCCTTCTATATAAGGAAGGTTATCACATTTTATAATTTTACTTTGTTTGAACCTTCATTAGGCTTTTCTTCGGCAAAAAAACTTCAAGTTTTTCTTGTAACATTTTCAAGGCCTCTTCTCCTTACTTCTTTAGGTATGAGAATGTTGTTATCTTCTTCCTTTTCCTTTAATCCTATAAATCTTCAAGGTCAACCCCTTAATGGCTAGTGATTGAGGCGGTGGTAGTTATATCTACAATGATTGCTATAGAAAGGAGAGTAGTGTTGAAGGTAATGAATGAGACCTATCACATGGTGTTAAATGTTACCACAAGCCTAGTAAGTACCTTGAGATTAGGGTTAAGCTTATTAAGTCTCCTAATTTGGTTTTAATGATAAAAAAACATGTGTCAAATAAATACTAATATGTTTGTTAAGTGTGCAAGTTATTTAAATTTATAAGTTAAGAAAAGTTAAATTTAAGATGAATTATAACAGTTTATTTTATCAAGTTATGAAGTATTTTATAAAGAAGGTTTATAGTGCTAAGTGGCTTAGTGATTGGTTTAAAGATTATAAATTGACATGCAAAGTTTAACAAAATTATTTTATTTATGGATTAAGTTGGACAATAAAATTTATTGAAGGTCTAACTCCATTTATTGAATATATTTGATGCGTTCCACTTAAGTTGGATTAATATCCACAGGATTATTCTTGAGATGGAATAATTGAGTTGATAAAATAGAATCAAAATATCAAGAAAATCAAGTTATAGAAGTAGATTAAAATCAATTGAGTTATCAAAGATATAATATGGATCGAAAGGAGCACAAAATATGGCCAACCGATTTTATTCTTGATTAAGTAGCATGTATAATTGTTCAGCAAAGCTTGGATTTTTATGGCTAATTTTAATTATTATGAAACCAACGTGCAAAGTATTAGATAGTTAATATGGTCTTGATCACTTAGGAACATTTCACTCTGGACATTTTATTGACGCAACAAGTGGCACACTTTGGAAGTTTTCAAGCTCTAAGGGTATGGTGAATTAAAAAAAAAAAAAATCATACTTATTAGCTCCTATTAATCGGTTATTCGTGTGTGGACATGGTCTTCATGATTCCAAATATAGCAACAACTTCCATAAATTATTGTATAAGATTGTCAGCATTTGATCTCATTATTGTGGCTAACTCGTATTTTGAAGCTGGTCATGCTTATTTCAACGTGGCAAGGATGTTCAAATTAATCCGAGATGTTACGAGGTCAAAATATGTGGACTCTATATTGAAGAAGATAAGTTCATTGGATTAAGTTCAAGAGATATTTTTAAATTTGATTATTCAAATTTACTTAAAGATATAGTGGACAATTTATTAGAGATATTTTTTTATTAAACTCAAAATATGGAGATTTCGTGGAGATTTTAAAGGAAATTTGAATTCAAATTAAATAGGTATTATAGATATACCTTGAGATATGTATTGAGAAAATATTATTGTGAATTTGGTGGAAAATATCATGCAAAAGATATTAGTCTATTTTTTTGTTAAAATTTTTAAGATTTAATTTCAATTTAAAATTTTGAAGATTTAGAGGAGATTTATAAGAAATTCTTTATCCAAAATAATTGGGATATGCATACCCATGAAGAGATCAGCTTTTGAGAGATACTTTTAGTTGTTTGGTGAAATTTGTTAAGAAATTAAAATATACCATATATTTTATGACACGCCCAAAAAAAGTAAAGTTGTAACAGTCCCACTATACAAACCATTTTAAAATAGGGACTAACCTTACAGCTGCTATCATAGATCTAGTTCACATAAAGTATACTTGACTCTATCACTTTGATGCATCCAGTTCATTACCTACTTGATATAAGCCTATAGAATATTTTTTTTAAATCAACTGATCAAGCAAACTCATAGGTTTAACCTTTTAGAAGAGTACTAGTAAAACTCATAAGTATATATTATTTGGTATATAGGCCAAAAAATGGAAAATTAGCAAGGCCCCTAAAAAGACTCAGGTAGTTTCCTTAATAGTTAGAAAAAGTCAATAATAAGAGTGAAATTCAGCCAAATTCTTCTTGATCTCCACTCCTAGACCTTGCTTGCTAAAGTTTTGGTTTTAAGCACAATACTTGAAGTTCTATTATGAACTTACAAAACAAACTATAAGGAAATGAGCAACAACTTGCTCAGTAAATAGAATTGAGATAAAAATATGTACTCAACAAATCACAAACAAAGTTTTGAACCAAATTAGTTAGATGCAAATCATTTACAAGCAAATGTAATCATATGACGTTATTTGATACATCATGATATTAAAGTAATTGCACTTGCTCTAATATGAGTTAAGGAGTTTGATACTGCACACTCGCGAATCAAAACTGAACCTCGTTCTCTAATCTTCTAGAACTTAGAGTGGTACGAGTAATTCTACTGGCAACCTACAATATAGCTATAGGGAAATCTGCGATAACTTGCTTAATAAATAGGGTGGAAACAGTAGTATATATCCGATACAAAACAACCAGGGTTTTCAAGTAATTTTAGTTAGATATTATGCATGTAAAAGCAAGTGCTATCACACAATGTTATGCAATCCATTGTAAGATCAAGGAAGTTGTGCCCATTCTAATCCAAGTTGAGTTTGACATTGCATACTTATGAATTGGAACCAAATCAGGGCTTATGTAATGGAGATCTTACTTCACCCAAGAATACCTTCAAACCATAGTCTCTAACCTTACCATAACCTTCTTTCTTATCACTTTGTTAAACTAAGGATGAGAAAAAGACCATTTCAACTATCCTCATTAAAGGGTCTATGTTTAGCCCTAGAATCCTAGTGGTTTCTCTTAGTTGGTTTCAATGCATATCCAGTTAGAAGCTAGGTCAAGTTTGAGTTAGTTTGCTTCTTAGAGTAATCAAGCAATTTCATATAATTCAACCAAGTAACATCATAAAGTAACTAATACATAATGTCCAGCACTCTAGATAATAGAATAATATTCGAGCACATACACTACACATGCATAATCCATTAGCTTACAATCACAAGTAACACATATATTAAGGCCTCCAAGCATTATTAAGTAATACTTCAAATTGTGGTGAAGCACTAATTCTACTTACCTAGAACTTAGTTGCTCGCTAACTAAGCTAGCTGACTTATCCTTATTAGTGATCCCTAGATTTTTATCATGATTTAGTACTTTATTCTACTTATAAATTATGTAATATTACTAATTTACTTGTCTATATAAGAATTAAGTTAATTAGTTGTTAGTTTACCATCCTATGCCCTAAGTGTTGAAAGTTTAAAATGGTGATATAAGTTTATTTTACCTTTTCTTACCTTTTGAACTATTCTCTGAATCAAGATACCCTTGAAGTTTTTAACTGGAGAAGCTTCTAAGCTACCCTCTAAACCACATGGCTATTGAAGTTCATAATAGATTCAACCTCTGAGTCAATTTTTATGTTTAGTAAATACTTAAGATTTTTCAATGAACACCCTTTGCTATAACTTCTAAGTGTTCATATATCTATAGTTACCCTAAATTCTCTCTTTGAGTTACTTCTAAATGAGTTGTTGAGTCTAGTAAAATTTAAATTTCCTAACAAAAGACCCTTTGAACTTTCCTTTAAGACCAGTCAACTTTAAAGTTCTTTAAGGATATATCCCTTGACTTAGCTTTGAAATTCCCCTATTTCACCACTCACTCATAATTTTCCCTCTAACCCAGCTTCTAAGTAAATTCCTTAGTATTGTAATCACCCAAAAATCCTTTAAGTTATCCTCTGTTTTATACCAACTTCCTATAATTAATTGATTTGTTCATTTTTCTCCTAAGTTTTAGTTTGATAAACCAATTCAACACTTCATTACACCCTTGAATCCCCATCTAATACATCATCACTCACCAATTCTTAAATTCTCATACTACCAAATTATACATATAAGTGGTATATTCTTGATTTTCTTAATTTCTTCCGACAAAACCCCTTCCAACAGCATCCATATACCACAAAATACATCATAAATCAGTCGAGCTCAAAATTTAAGTGAGGTAAATAAGGAAAATTCCATTAATTTCATTAAAAATGCCATTTTTGTTATAATTTATGGGCTTCAAAATTATGAAAAATATAGAAAATAGTTTTGCTGAAAATCTTTACATAGCAAGGTAATATAAGTATAAGGTAGTTTATAAAAAAAAAAAAATTGACATCAAAACTATGTCATTTGACTAATTTATTTCAATATCGAAAATAGCTTGACTTCATCAATTTCTTAAGGACGTATACTGTAGCTACTCAATTTGTACAAAATAGTATTTTTCCTAGATTCTACTCATAAAAATATGTAGGAATAAATTTTTCCAAAATTTGCTCTTTATTTTTAATATTTTTATTGAATTTTATAAAATCGAATGAAATGAAACCCTCACCGAAGTTAGCTTCTTCGGCTACCACCAATAGCCATCCCCTTGTCTACTGGCCTAGCTGTTGGGTGCTCTATCACCTGATGGTAGCAGTTGACTTCTAGTTACTCCATAGACACCCATACTCCTCTAAGCTCAATTTATGACCCTAAGCTTAATTTTTTCAGATCCTCTTTTGCATGTTGAAATGTTGGAGAGTATTTATAGATTTTTTAGAATTGTTTGGAGTGTTAGAATGAATTAACTTTCTCTTTCTTCTAAAAGTCAAGTTTAAATACTATGATATTGCATGTTTAACCCTCAACTTAATTACTTAACATTAGTCCAAGAACTCCTACACACCTAATCTAAATGTTATCCAACTGCCTTAAGTGTTTTTATTAATTTCTATGAATTTATTTAGCTTAAAATGCTATTATTCGGTTACTTTAGTTAATTATGGGTGTATACATATATGTAATAATTACACACAACATATATAGGTATATTCTACATGTTATTTTATGTCCCATAATAATTTTATTACATATATAGTTTATCTATAAAAGTTTATGAACTAACGAAGCCTATTTTACACGATTGTGATAAATAATACACATATAGTTAAATTACACTACTAACTATATTATTATTATTTTATTATAGTTTCAAAATCCAAGTCTATGGAATCCTATCAACTTATGTTTCAAGTCTACTCATAAATTTTGAAGTCAATCGAATTAGTTTTCACCGACGCCTTAAATTATCTACTCAAAACAACTAGGTGAAAATTTGGGTTTCACAATATACGAAATCAAAATCAAGCTACATAGCGTTAAACTAGATGTTATAAGTATTCTAAAAAAAAAAAAAAAATCAAGGTCAAAACAGCATCATTTGATATATTTATTTTAATTTAAAAATTCATATGAATAGTGCATTTCTTAAGGAAGTATGTAAAATATTTAAAATTTTATCAAAATAATTACTCATCATGAAAGTATATCTGAAATAATCTAGAAATAATATTTTTCATAATTTTCCTAATTTATTCAATATTTTTAGAAAATAGGGCAAAATATTAAACCTACCATTAGCCAGACGCTACCCACCGTTGGTCAGTTAGGCTCTGTCGACCAACAAGGGCATGAGTAGCTCTGCCTAGGTTCGGGGGGCTCCATGTCAAGTCACTAGTTAGTTAAGGAATCATGCTAGGTCAGTATTTTGCTCTACTTTTTAATTTTTCTTCTAAATTTCCTAAAATTTCTCGTGAATTTTTCTTTAAGCGTTTTAGGTTGCTAAATGTGTAAAATGAAGTCAATAGCCTTATTTATACTAAGTTGGGTCTACTAGGATTTTTTAACATAATTATTTTAATTTTGGTTCACTTTTTCATCACAAAATTCCAAGCATGAGGTGTTGAATTCTTGGAGATTTGCTTTTGATTCATCAATTCAGCTATTTCCTAAGTTGCCATGGTGGTTTCCAAATTTTTCCAATTGGTTTAGATAAGTTTTCTTGATTTTTTAAGCAAAATATTAATATTTTATGTATATTATATTAATATTTAGTAATTTTACTAATATATGTGTATATATCCTATATACTTGGTACATGTAATAGGTAATCATACTCATATAATGATGTTTCTCATCTTATTTATTTTTAAGTTATATTTTCTCCTTAATTTTATGAATTTATAACTTATTTTATAAATTTATAGAATTCCAGGTTAATTTATGAGCATATTTATTATATATATTGAGCATATTCATAAATATATATATATATTCATAGAGTATTTTATGTAATATTATTCACTTTTATAACTTAAATAACTTATTTCTGAAGCCCTATTGTGTTTCAGGCTTGGTTTTAAGGATTTCAATGAGTTTTACACTATATTTAATCATTATACTTCTAAAACTAAAATTATGAATTTTTATGACATTGTTTTCAAAATCTAACTTCTTTTTACTGATTCAACTAACTTTTCTAACATAACTATAAAGTTTGGACTCAACTGGATAAATTTTTCCAAAAATCCTAAATCTAGGTATGGTTGCCTTAAATACAACTTTAAAGGCTTACATAAAGTAAATTCTCACTATTTTGATTATACCCTTGATATTTTATTATATTTTTTACTTCCTAGCCTACGGGTTTTCCTTGATTAAGATTACTAAGTTCCTTATAAATTTCTCACCTAATCAGCTTACTTTTCCAAACACCATAAATTAATTGTCGACCCTAGTCGTACAAGAATGAGGCTTTACTCTAATATTTAAATGTTTATGTCCTGATTGCCAATTTAGGGGGGGAAGGGGGATATCACATTTTGGACAAATTTTTATAAATTTGATTTCAATTTCATGTGTTAAAGATAAGAGAAAACCATATAATTCTAGAATATTAAAGTTTTAAATTTGAAAAAAAAAACTGTGAATATTTATTTCCACAAATCAAGGTATAACAAGCTCTAATGGCTACTTAAAGATTTTTTAGAGATTTCATCAAGATATCTCTAAGAAATCAGCAAAGAGACATTGCACCAGAAGAGTATATAAACATGGCAGTTCAAATCTTCAAGTAATACTGATCTATAACTTTCTATTGCAATCTTCATTCTCGAAAGAATTCAAGGACACATTTAAAAGCTAAATCAGAGGCAATACTATCTACTCAATTTAAATATTCTATTTTTCCCTTATGCTTACATTTCAAGGATCATTGTATTTAGTCCTCATTATTACTATAAATCTTATTTTTCAAGAGATAAGATTTTTGTTAAATTAGAGATTCAAAATTCTATAAATCTGTGCATAGGCAATGCTAACCTAGTGAGACAAAGACGAAGACTTATATTTGTTTCGCTCTTAATTGGAATATTGGAAAGTGGATAATGGAATGACATCAATGTAGAATACTGGGTCCCCAACAATAATGCTAGAGGAATGCATTAGGCATAAGGTCAAAACTCTATAAATCTTGTGCCTAATCTTCTCAATCCTTCTCTTTTTAATCCAAGTTTTATTTATTGTTCATATATTGTTTTATAGAGATGGTTTTGTGCATAAGGTCAAAACTCTATATGGCTTGTGTTCTTTCATATGTTAATCCTAATTGAAATAGATCAAAGAGATACATAGTCGATGTATATGGCCATGTTCTTAGCTATGTTCACAAGTATAACTTGTGAAAATTCTATGCTATAAAAGGAGTTGAAGGCCAGAATTAGGGATACACTTTTGAGAATATTTGTAATGATCTTAGACACTTTTTATAAATACCTAGGGCATTTTTGAAGGTTTTTATAGGTTAATATTGAAGATTGAAAGGGATTCAATATAGTTTAGTCATAGATTTGATGAACCCTATGGGAACCATGTGAACTTATTTTTCTTTTTATTCAAATGATGATTCTTTAATTATTGTGATCTAGTTATGTATTTTTGAATATTATCAAATTAATATTGTCAATGTATTGATTCAATTATCTAATTTCTTATATAGAGGAGTTGCACACAATCCTCGAGATAGGATGACGTAAATCGTCTAGATTAGGGTAAAATCTAATAGTAGAATTCATAGAACAATTATGTGAGTTTTAAGGGTTTTAATTAGGAAGAGATTTCAGTTAATCAACCTAGGGTTAGGAATTAATCCTAAAAAAAGATATTAATTCAATTAAAGAATTTTTACAATCCAGTAAAATATAGATGAACTTAATCCATATATTTCTTTGATCATATAAGTAGAGGTGAGTGCAATTTGGATTAGTAGGGTTCACTTCCCTTATTGAACTAAAATAATATAACAGTTAGGTTTTTTCTTTAAATCAAACCTAATCATAAGGTTCAATTCGTAAATTTTTCAAACCTAATTAAAACCAATTTAATCCTATTCGAACCATGATTTAACCTATTTATGTCAAATTTTCACTAAACAATTTTATTTCTAATAATTTCTTTTTCTTTCCATTAAACTTTCACATATATCCAATTAATTTTTTATACACTTATCATGTGTAACGATACTTCGCAAAAAGTAACACAAGATCTTATACTCCACTTGATTAGACGAGAATAAGAGATTTTGTTCCAACAAACAATAACAAGGAGAAGTAGATCTACTTGTCCAAAAGCAATAGTAAGAAAACAAAAGAGACATACCAAAGACTAAAAAAGAGATAAGAAACACGTAAAGAGCATCATGGTCAAAAACTTGATTGGAAAACATAAAACATCAAAATAATTTAGAAAAGGAAAGTTTTTAAATGTGAAATTCCATATGGAACTCACTCAATTTAATTTTACTAATTGACCTAGAAATAAGACAGAAAAAAAAAGATATGAAAAATTTAGTGAAATCCAATAAGCTTAGTGGAAAAAAAATAAGAAAAAGTATAAAAGAAATGCATGATTTTTTTTATTCAAACAAATGGTTCGGTTCCCTTCCCTTAAACAAATAATTTGGCGAACCATTTATATATAACTGAACTAAACTAAGAACCAAACAGCTTATAAAAAAAAAAAAAAGAAAAAAAGAACAGATTTTTCAATTCGATTTATTGTTTGATCCATAATTTGTGGTTTTTTTGCTTAGCCTTACGTATAAATAATGTGAAGGGATTTAAGATCTAGGTACCATAATTTTTAATACTTAATTGTTTTATTTTTTTCTTTTTATGTTTTAATTATGTAATTATGTTATTTAGTTTAAATTAAGGTTTAGTAATTCTTGTTTTATTTTGAAATTATTTTGCTAGTTAGATAATAAGGAAAACATGAAGGACTAGTAATTGCAGTGTTTGTTGGTTTAACCTGATCTCACCAGTATTATATTACACACATGACTTAGTGCACTTGCTAGTAGAATATACACTTTTATTTATTAAAGAAATGGTTCAACATATTACTAGTCAAAGAGAATCAAGCGACCATATTGCTTGAAGAATGGACCATCATCTTCACCTTCAACGAAGCTTAAGGGACAAAAGAGAGTCCCTAAACTTAAGAGGCAAGTGCCAATAAAATCACTTGACTTGAATATATTGTTTATAGTAGTCAAACCAAGGAGGTGGGAGTCAGTAATATGGCTTTTTTAGAAGAAGTTGGGACCGGTAGTAGGACTATAGTGGTAAAAGTTATTCAAATTCCAAATGACCAAGTGAAAGCTTTTTCCTACGAAAGCGCTTCCTCTTTTACTTATTTAGAGAAGCATGAGAAGGAAAGGAAGAGGAAAGGAAAGAGGTAATGCCTCACCTCAATTGTTTAAGCTTAGTAAAGAGGAAAGGTTTATTTCTAATAGGGACATACATCATGGGGATGTGGCTTTTAAGGATGTGTATTATTGTAATTGCCTATTCTTAAGAATGTTGTTTCCAAAGGATAAGTAGGACATCCAGATGAAGTCCATGGAGATTTTCGTAGAAGGTATGTTTAGATGCATTATACTTTAATTCGTATATGGTAAGTGTAAAGTTATTGGTGTATTATTCTTCAAAGGGGTTAGTGTCCCTTGGTTCTAATCTATTTATGTTTTAGAGGCAGTTGGTGGTGCTAACTCATTAGCCTGGAACTTGTTAGCAAAGTTACAACATTGAGGTTGATTGTGAAGTAAGCAAAATGACACCATATAAGGGAGCAACCGGCTTCATTAGTAAATAAGGGATGTTGAAACTAAAGCAAGCATGTTGCTAAAGTTGAGGCAATATATGAATAAATGAAAACTATTGAATTTGGTATGGACCATATGTGAAGGGATCTAAAGGAAACTAATGAGAGAATCAAGAAGCTCTACTTACCTAAAGAGTGCTAGTATATAGTTAGGTAGGCGGAGAGAGGAGAGAAAGAGAGCATTGGAGGAGATTGTTGCATCTTAAGATAGGAAGATAGATATTCAAGTCAAGTTGAATGTCCTAAAGCCTACTATGGATAGGGTGTTAGGAGAAGAGAGGGCTTATAAAGGCTGTGTTCAAGAGCTAGAGGCATAGATCTAAGTATAAGACCAATAAATGAGAAAGAATGGAAGAGTTTATGGGTTAAGAGTGTGAATTGCACCGAAAGCTGATAAGGGTAAACATATCAGGGTGGGTCTAAGCTTACAAAAACATCGAAGAAGAGATGGGAATGGTTAAAAACAAGGAAAGTAAAATAAGCAACCCTTAAACAGTTCCAAGGATATGACTCACCAAGGAACTTCTAAGGACTCATAGTACAACTCCATATGAAACAGAAGATGATCTAGTGAGGATACTCACCACTTAATCTTACTTAAGGGTTAGGATAAGAGTAAGGTAAGCAAGCTAACAAGAGCAATGTTCACAGAAGAAGAGAGTATATTCAACAATCAATGATATGTTTTATTGCAGTTACATGTACAGTGGGTATTGAAGCTAAGGTAACCTGCCTAAAATGGAAAAGACTAAAATAGTAATGTCCAAAAGAAGTAATCTACAAGAAATAATAAAAGGTACAACTGAAAATTCAAGGAAAGTAACGATTAGTGCAGCATAATCTTTTCACGTGGGCCTAAATATGCAGCAACAACTTACTAGAGATGCTTCTAGTGGAAACAAACAAAAGGGTACGATCAAAGTGGAGGCTACTGAGCAAGGGTATCAACAGAGGTAGGTCTGTCCAAGGAGAAATGGCTTCAGATGTATACCAAATCTCTCAAATTCTCGGCATTAGTGTTGCCAAGCTAGAGGTCAGCTCAGTCATTGCTAAGTAAGTATATGAGGGATCAAACTGTCAATAAAGCATTCATTTAGTCAGCACTCAATTACCAAGAGATGTATAGTTACTCAACTTAGAAAAAGAAGTTGGTTGGCAATGAGGATCAACTTAACCTTGGTAGGAGTTGGCTAGAATAGGAGAATTCGCCTTGTTAGTCCTTTTAAGCCTTAGGATCAGCTGTGCGTTAAAGGTCCAATAGTTTTATTCCTATCACACCCTCCTGGTTAATTTAGATTTGGGATCAAATGCAACTGTTCTTCATTCAATTCTCCTTTAGGGTGATAAGAGCTGAGGTAGGCAATGTTGAAAGCATCAAAGACTCCATAATCTTTTAATAGTTCCAATCTATAGGCATTGTTGTTGATCATTTAAAGTATTCTAAAGGTACCTTTAGCTCAGGCAAACAACTTATTCTTTCTCTTCTTCGAGAACCTCTCCTTGCTCAAGTGCAGCCATACTAAATCTCTGGACTGAAACTGTGTTGACTTTGTTCCTTTACTCCTCTCTTACATTTTCTTAGTGGCTTGGTCAATATACTGAGTAACCTTCTCGTAGATCTAATACAAAGACTGTCCTTAGGCTCTTGCATCAGGGTCTTCTTATTTGGACATAAGCACAAGGGTATGGTTGAAGGGCAGCTCTAGGTTAAAGCCATAGACGACTTCAAAGGGTGTTTTCTTGGTAATGTCATGTATAGTATAGTTGTAAGCAAATTCTACCACAAGCAAATAGACATTCGAATCGGCTAAGTTCTTCCCATTGCAACTTAAAGCAATGTTCCTAAAGCATGATTTATTACCTCGGTTTGGCCATCAATTTGGGGGTGAAAGGAAGTATTGAACAATAGTTTAGTCATCATATGACACAACAGAGTTCTCTAGAAATGGCTTAGGAACTTTGAATCTCTATCTAAGACTACACTTCTTGGCATGCCATGTAACTAAACAATCTCCTACAAAAAGAGAGAAGTAAAAGCCAAAGCATCGTTAGTTTTAGAGTAAAACACAAAGTGTGCCATCTTACTAAATCTATCTATGACGACTATCATAGAATCTTTGCCTCGAGCAATTCTTGGTAATCTAAGAATGAAGTCTATGCTCAACATAGTTCAAGGTCGAGTCGAGATGGGCAAAGGCATAGCTTCCCCTTGTTCATCTTGGCATTTAGACCTCTTACAAGTGGTACAACCCTTAATGACTCAATGCACATCTCGTCTCATTTTTGGTGAAAAGAACTATCCATTCAACAATTAATACATCCTTTTCTCTTTGAAATGGTCAAAGAGCCCTCCACTATGAGCCTCTTATACTAGCAACTCTCTGATCAAACAAGTTGCCATACATAATTTGTTACTTCAAAATAGATAACCATCCTCCATATGGTACTCATCCACTATTCTTCCTTCGGCACATTGCCCAAATATGGGACCGAAATAAGGGTACTTAGGATACTTCTCCATGATGCTCGCAAGCTCCAACAACCTAGTTTGCAATTCGATTAAGAGAACATGTCTTGATAGAGCATTGGCAACAGCGTTGTTCTTGCCTTGTTTATACTTTATGATAAAACTAAATCCTTTGAGGAATTCAACCCACCGCACTTGTCGCTATGACAGCTTTGTCTGACTTCTGAGGTATCTCAAAGATTCATGATCTATATAGATGATAAACTCTCTTAACAATAGACGGTGCTACCGTACTTAAAGTGCTTGGATAAGAGCTAAGAGTTCTTTGTCATATACGAAGTAATTTAATTGAGGTCCTCTAAGCTTTTTACTATAGTAGGCAATTGGTCGTCCTTCTTGCATTAAGACAGCGGCTATGCCAATACCCGATGTGTCACATTCCAGCTCAAAGATCTTCTTAAAGTTGGGTAAGGACAACACAGGTGCAAAAGCTAATCTTGCCTTTACTACAACAAAACTTCTTTTCTCTCTATCTCCTTACTTGAACTCAATGTTCTTCTTCGTCAGCTCAGCAAGGGGTACAACTATGGTATTGAAATTCCTAATGAATTTTTGATACAAAGATGCCAGTCTATGGAAACTTCTCACCTTGGTATAAGTGGTTAGGGTTGACTACTTGACAATAGCTCAAATCTTCTGATCATCGACCCATAAGCCTCCTCTTCCAACTACATAAACCAGAAATTACTACTTCCTCCTAGCAAAAATAAGACTTCTTTAAATTGCTGAATAACCTCTCAATTTAGAGTATATCTAGTATGATACAGAGATGCTTTGAGTGACTCAATAGGTCAGCACTGTATACAAGGATGTTGTCAAAATATACTACAATACATCTCCCAGTCAAACTCCTCAATACATTGTTCATTAGTCTCGTGAAGGTGTTTGGGGCATTTAATAGGCTAAAAGGCATAACTATCCACTCTTAAAGTCCATGTCGAGTTTCAAATGCAATTCGCCATTCATCTTCTGGCCTCACTTGGATTTGGTGGCAGCCAAACTTCAGATCAATTTTATTGAAGACCTTAGATCCACTTAGTTTATCCAACATGTCGTCTAATCTAGGAATAGGATATCTATACATAATCATGATCTTGTTTACAGCTCTGTTATCTTCGCACATGTACCATGTTCCATCGTTCTTCGGCATAAGGAGTATTGATACATCAAAGGGGTTGAGGCTCTCCCTTACATATGTTTTTTTTTTAATAGGTTATTGACTTATCTCTGGAGCTCAGTAGTTTATTTGGGATTATCCAATAAGCTGGCTTGTTCGGTAAGGCAGCGTCGGGTATCAAGTCAATATGGTGTTCAATGCCTTAGAAAGGGGGTAGTTCCTTCGGCAATTGTTCAGGAAACAAGTCGACATATTCATCCAATAGATCCCTAACATCTTGGGCTAACTCAGTTTGCTCCTTTAATTCAAACAATCATTTAATCAACATAAAGGTTGGCATGTCAACCTTTATAGCTTCTCAAAGCTCAGCTCTACTCAAAATCAAGGTCTTCTTAGATCCTCGAGCAAGTTTGGCTTGTAACTTGCTAACTTGACAACTTGACTTAGTGTCAAAGGGTTCAATGTGATCTTCCTCCCATCTTACTCAAACACATAGGTGTTTCTAAATCGGTCATGCATAACTCTTCGTTCGAAAAGCTAAGGTCAACCTAACAATACATGAGATGCACAAATTGGTAGCACGCCGCAAAGAATTTTGTCAAAATAGTTGCCAATTGAGATAGATAGTAGCACTTACTAAGTGACATATATTGCTCCCTTGTCATTCAACCAATGTAACTTGTATAGCTTCGGATGTGTGATAGTCAAAAAATTAAGCTTCTTAATTAAGTTGATAAAAGCCATGTTGGTGTAACTCCCACTATTTACTATGAGAGCACAAACCTACTCATTCACCTTATAAGAAATATGGAATAAATTCTCTCTCTACTCCTCTTCGACAGATGGTTCTATACCCATCGCACATTGGACAACTAAGGTTAGTTTATCTAAGTCCTCAGCAAACACATCTTCCTCAACCAGTTCATCATCCTGAGTGGTTTCCTTATCGAGAACAACCTCCTCCTCATATTCCTCATCAATACTATCTTGTTTGAGCTTAAGGATATCTCCTTTAATAATCATAGTTCATTGGTTCAAACATTGAGCAGCCATATGCCTAAACCTTTGGCATTTGAAGTACTTGATCTAGCTCATCTTCTTTCCAAATCCTGATCCCTTCTCTTATGTTCTCGTCAATATGTCACTATCAGGTCAACCCTTTTGTTTGGCTCCAACATCTACCCTTCTAGTCATCTCGATACTTGACTAGGCTTAGTAACTTCTCTAAACAGGTTGGCTTAACTAACTAAGTTAGCTTATCAAGGGTCGAATCGGCCTATTTCTTCTATTTCTCTCTACTCGTTAGGCTATTCTTATAGCCCCATCCAATGTAGTGAATTACTAAAGGTCCATAATATCTCATAGGTCACTCCTCAATCCAATGAGAAACCTAGATACTGTTCTGGCTGATGACTCGTCCACTTCATAGAAAATCATAAGTATCTAAAATTCTTGAACATATTTATCAACAGTTCGACCTCCTTACCTCAGCTCTTGAAGCCAAGCAAAAGTATCTTGCAAATAAATATCCAGTACAAAATTGTTCCTAAGGATCCTCGTCATCTCAAGCCAAGTAGTTACCTTTTCGTACCTTTCTCATCTTCTCATGACTTAGAAATTCTTCCACCACATCACTGTATATCTTGAGAACTCTACAGCAATAGTCCTTACCTTATATCGGTCCTCGTACTAATAATAATCAAAAACACACTCAACCTTCTCTTCCTAATCCAAATAATCATCTACATTCCTAGATCCATGGAAGCTCCAAATCTAAAGCTTTACATGGTCAGTAACTCAAGGTGCTTAACTCACTCTTCTTCGTCATTATACTGTTCCTCTTCATCATCATCCATATCTTCCAAGTCAATCCCTCTTTGCACTTGCCCTCCTACTCCTCCACCTCAAACTTGTCAAGCTAGGTTCTGTCCTCTAACAAGTCCAACAACTTATGGAGTATTCTACACAGCCTTAGTAGGTCGATAAGCCATTGCATGAATAGCTCTAGTCAAGTTGGCTATGAGGTTAGCCACCTCATATAATCGTTCATCTATACTTTTAGGAGAACCTTAGGGTTGTCAGCCATGGTGGACAACATCACTATTGTCATCATTAATACCAGTATTAACACTTGGGTCCATCATTTTCTCGATAAAAAAAACTCAATAAAAAAACTCAAAATCCAAGAAACAACAGATGTGGTTCTTCACGCCAAAAAACACAAACACACACTTAAACACTTCTTCATGTAATAGTTCAATATGTCATAAACACAATGGCCACTTCCAAGAACAACAGCCCAACTAAAACCTGCTCTATTTTCGTATATTTGAAATAAGGCAAAACAAAGCATACATGATAGCAAACTACTACACTCTTTTACTTACTCAAACACTTTAGTAGATCTTTACACAACTTCAACACACTACCACAACAAACATTACTTCACAAAAGATCAAGTACAACTTACCAAAATGAAACCTTTGCTCTAATACTAAAGATGATACACTGTGCCAAGAGTTAACAAGGGCGAACCTATCGAGGTAGGTCTAAGCTTACAGGATGCTCTAAGAAGAGATGAAATGGTGCGAAAAGAGGGAAAGTGAAACAAGTAACCCACAAACAACTCTAAGGATATGACACACCAGGAAACTTCTAAGGACTCACGTACCAGGAAACGAAATGGTCCAGTAAGAGTGCTTACCATCTAGCCTTGCTTAAAGGTTAGGAGAAGAGTAAGGTAAACAAGCTAAGAGAGCAATGTTCATAGAGGAAGCAAGTATATTCTATTATTGGTGAATTTTGAGGATTGGAAATATTCTACAAAGATAAGAAAAATATTTGGTACCGAGGCTAGTCTAGTGTAGCTACTCTAATGCCTAAGTTAGTAAGTAGGTAGAGTTTCACTCCCATATTTAGCTAAGATTGTCATGTTTGAAGGAGCAGTTATCGAAATAACTGTTGAAATACGTAGAAGCTTGTTGATCGAACACCTTCCCTAAAATGTAGGGAGAGCAGGCAATTATGTAATATAACCATACTTGTGTTAACTATTTGTGCCATGAACTTAAATTCAAATCAACAACGAATCTATATCGCTCGGCATAGTGCCAAGAATATAGATCACTCAGCAATATGCCAAGAATGTAGATTACATGACTTGTCAACAGCCAAATGGACGAATGAGATAGGTGGACAAAAACTAACTATCAACATATTCAATAATCAATGATATGTTCTATTGTAACTACCTGTACAGTAGGTATTTATACTTAAAAAACTAGGGTAACCTATCTAAAACGGAAAAGACTAAAAGGGTAATGTCCAAAATAAGTAATGTACAAGGAATAATAAAGGGTATAAATGAAAATTCAAGGAAAGCAATGATTACTGTGACAGAATCCTTTCACATGGGCCCAGATATGCAGCGACAACTTATTAGAGATGCTTCTGGCGAAAAACAAATAAAAGGTTACAATAAGGCAGAGGTAACTAAGCAAGAGTGCCGAGAATAAGTAAGTCCGTTCGAGGAGAAATAAATTTGGATGTGCGCTAGATCTCTCGGATCCTCGACACAGTGTTAATGAGTTAGAGGTTGGCTCAGTCATCGCCAAGCAAGTGTATGAGGGGTCTACTATAAATAGAGCATTCGTCTAGTTATCACTTGATTACCAAGAGATGTATAGTTACTCAACTCAGAAAAAGGAGTTGGTTAGCAGCGAAGATCAACTTCACCAGGGCAAGAGTTAGCTAAAACAAGAGAATTCACCTTATTAGTCCTTCTAGGCCTTGGGTTCGGCTGCATATTAAAATTTTAGTAGTTTGATTCTTATCAAAGTAGCATGAGATCCTAAATAAGTATTAGTAGGTTTCTAAGTTCTAGGAAATCCTGTTGAAGACTGGCATTGAGAATGATTGGAGTACCTAGTAATACATACAATATAATGTAGTATGTAGAGTATAATATGTAGCTACTGTAATAATGTTAGTTAAGGCTGATCTAAAGGCTCATTTTGGAGAGAGACCCTAATTTTGATTTTAATTAGCTACTTCAAAGGATGGTGAAGAAGACTCATCCTCATGCTCTAATGCTTATAACTGACTAAGCCGAGCTAAGCCAAGAGAGGCTATTTGATAGGAATTAACCTTGAGGCCCAATTGCACATTCCTAAGCTAGAAAAGTAGTAAGCTTAACCTATTGAGCTCTTTCCCTCTAACCCACCAAGGGAAGGACTGAAATTATCTAAAAGACCAAAATACATGTATCACGACCCAACAGTATCGTTGTCATGGTAAGTCACCGTGTATCGTATAAAGGTCTATTATCAACCCTCTTGCTGATCATAGGCCTTTCATACAACACACAAGGCTTCTTCCACTCTACATTACCACTAAGCCCATAGACTAGTAATATAGAGAAATTTAACTAAAATTACTTTTATGTTATAAATTAGCTAATTGTATGGGCTCGTGAAACCCACACCAAAAAAAATATATTACAAACAAATGCATTTCATAACGGAACTGCATTACTGCATTAAATCTGTGTTATGAGCAAAAACATAAAAGTATCTAAATATCTATAAGTCTATTACAAAATGTCCTCTCCGCTCTCTGATCGCTTCAACCCGTCCCTACACCAGACTTACCATGAGCATGCCTCTGCCCGGATTAATGAAGAAGTTTTCCTGCAACAATAAAAATCTACAGGGGTGTAAGCTTAAGCTAGTGAGATAAATACCCTCATCAGTACCACATGACAGAAATTTATTAGATGCACAATCATATGAATGCATGAACAATCAGTATGCCAAACAATGCATACAGTGACCTAAGAACTGCGTACAACTCAAAATTACGCCCCCTAAAGTCAGGGTTTGGAGATAATTAACCGACCTAAACCAAAATCCAGGTTTTAGACTTTGGGTTTTATTTCATTTGCACTATCATGCTTATGCCAAAACAAAATTCTATATATAATATATATATGTATACTTCCTTTACCGAAATCAAATCATAATTTTAAAATCTCAAGTTTAGCGGTGTGGTGGCCTCTGCAATCCACAAACACACTCCCTAAGCAGAAAGCCACAAGACTCAGCCCCTCACCGACGGTTGGCATCTCTCAGTGCCTAATAAGCCCATTAGCTTAGGATAGAGACTCAATATATATGATGATATAGTTAGTGCTCAATTCTGCAAGAGACTCGTACTCCTGTGAGTCCGTTCCCATTTTCTATGTGAAGCGGCAGTCGGTGTTATCCATATGCAATATGGGGAATGCATGATTCATTTTGATTTCTTAATCATATAAGTGATTAACTCGATTTTCAAGGTAATCAGACAATTTCATTTCATACAATTCACATGTATATATTAGTACAAACAATTCCCATTATTATATATATAATTAACAAGTCATCACATTCATTCATAAATCTATACACATGTATCTCCCATATCCCACAAGCATCCAAATTTATATATATAAGTTTAGTTACATCTATTCTACAAGCAAAATCAAGTAAAGAGTCATTAGGAATTTACTCATTCTGCCATGTGGATCAATCAAAATAATTCGAAGGCAAGTTATCTCCGTACACGGTGTCCCCTGATCATTGAAATAATATTTATAAGGGATTGAAATAAACTTAAGAAACTAAGTTAATCTTTCTTAAGTTATACTCTTGACTAGTTTTCATAATTTTTCCCGATTTTTCCTTAAAGTTCAATCTCATATAACTTTGTCGTTTTAAATCCAATTTTTATGATCTTATTGTCAATCTTCATCATTTTTGAGTTTACTTTAATGTGGTGAGGTTAGATTTTCTAAATGAGGCATACAATTCTATCCATGGGTCAGAACCGCATCGTTCCTCATGTGTTGGAGTGCTTTCGGGCCTTATATGGTAAACGAGCTATTTGCTAACTTGAGAAATCCTTTGGGCTTAGTCTTAAGATTTTATCCTAAGCTTAAAATTCTCCTTGAGATCAAATTTACAACTTTGATTTATATTCCTAAGGCTAACAACCACTTCATGAGCCCTTTAGTGGGCTTAAGTTATCAAATGGGCTTGTTTTTTGTTCAAACTAAAGTTAGTGACTTTGGTAGGCCTATGGGGCCTTAGGTGGATTTCTTATGGGCTTCAAAACAACCTCTCTTAATATTTTAAGGTGCTGGTCCAAATTTTATTGAAAGCTTAACTTAGAGTTCTAGGCTTATTTTGAGAGTTTTAGACTCGGTTTTGAGTTTTAGGCTTTGTATACTTACCATACTTGCTTTGGTTGATCTTTTCACTTTGTTCATTTATTTTTATCATATTTTTAAGCGTCTTTTTCCCACGTTTCAGATCTGGTCGTGATGATTCCAAGGGGTTATTGCTTGGTTTTTCAACTTGTTTCATCATTTCCTTAAGTTTAGGTGTTAGATTATGCACTTAAATTACTTGTATCCAAATCTTAACTTAACTTTTCTTCCATAAGATGATTCTTTAACTCATGCTCCACACAAAGAAATAGAAGATCTTATACTCAATACAACTTCCATATCATAGCTCATGTCATACAAAGTTGGTTTCTTCATAAAACTTCATATGATAGATTTTTCCATAACTTAAGTCTAGATTTGAGCATGTTTAACTTAACGGAAATAAAATCAACATTCAAAGGACTTTTGAATCCTCACGTCCAGCATGTTCATCTTCCATTCAAGTTCTTGTTTCAAGATTTCCTTAACTTAAAATCTTCCATTCAAAGTGTTACACAAGTATCTTTATAAAACACCAACTTTACATACTCATGTTTCAACTTCATGTAAGGGTTTCATGAGTTTGTTTCTTAAAACGGTTTTTTGGTGTTATAACAACTTAAACCTTACTTATATCTTCAAGAAATCAAAGTCTCCTAACATAAACACTAACCCACTAATCACAAAAAATACTTACTCGTCCTTAAAGCAAAATATGGTGGTTGTGTACTAAGGTTCCACTTAAGCTCTTAACTTTGCTTCCTCCTTTTTCCACCTTTTGGGAACCCGAGTTGTTTGATCTTTTGGAATGGAGTTTGTAGAAGGTTCTAATGGTTTTAATGGTTCTAAAATATCTTAGATGGTGAAAGAAAATGACACAAGAATAAGAAGAGGAATTGCCGTTAGTGAAGCTTGAAAAATGGGGGAAAAGTTCATTTTGTGGGGTACAGTTGTTTGTCCTTTTTGTGTTTGTTTCAAATGAGAGAAAGAAGACATGAAAGTGAAATTGAAAGTGAGAGAAGTAATGGAGAGAGTGTTCAGTTGGAATTGAGAGAGAATCAGTGGTTAAAATGTCTTGAAAGTATTGTCTTGTAGCTTACACAAAAGTCAACAATTGCAATTTTGATGATGTAAGCATTAAGGGGCGAATAGTGATGTGTAAGAGAAAGTGATTGATGGTTGAAAGACAAGAGCATGACCCCCCTTTCTTCTTTGTTTAAATCTTCCATTTAAAGTCCTTTTGAGCCATGAAATGGTCTTATCTCATTTAATGAAGTTAAGCATGTGAAATCTTATGAAAAATTGTCCATATGTAGTATAAGTGAAGGGGTGATCTTATCACTAGATTTTGATAAGTTATCAAATAATAAATGATTCCAACTCTCAATTGATAAGTTATCTAAAGTGATTGGTTGACCTACTTATTGAAGTGTAAGGCTTAGACGTGAAGATAAGAGTATGGTCTTATAGAAAATTGTTTTAGGGTTTTCATCTTGCATTGTTTTATAATTTATGATTTGATTTTTATAAAATTGTAAAATTTTCTAAAGTTGAATGAAATTATTCAAATTAAATTATCAGTTAATTACTTAGGGTTAAAATTCCTTAATGGTTTTAAGGTTTAGGGTTTTAGATGACTTTAGAGCTCGCAGTTCTTCAAGCTCGAGTTTTATCAATAATTGGTTTTTGAATTGGAAAAATTTAATTCGTTTCTAAATGTAAACTTAAGTTTTTAATTTAGTTAATCCTTAAGAACGTTCGGAAAGTACTCTTAATCAAATCTTAGGCCCACTAAAAGTAGGGTTTACAACATGAGTCCTTAATCTCTTACCAAGATTACACTATCTTTCATCTAAACAAGATCAACTAATTGACTAACTTAAATAAATCAGCTGTCCTTACCAACAACTCACTAAAGCTAAGCCCAAGCTCTTTGTAAACTTTTTCAAAGATATTTGAAGACTCCCATTCTTCTCTAGTTTTATACAAGTTTGTCACCATTTCCAAAAAAAGAGCCCATTCACCACCTGACGCATATCACTTGGATAGCATCCTTTCATATTGTTTGACAACACATATTCATTTTGTCGCTTTTCCATTTTACCCTTTCAAGACTTTATGATGATATTTATTTTAGTTCTTTTAGCTTTTATCCTTTTTAATAAACGTAAACTTTCCTTTTATAGCCCTATAGGACACTATATAAGCCCCATTTATGTACTCAACCGAAATATTCTTAAGTAACCTCATAGCTTTTGAAGTTCATACTCATGTCATAACCTTAAGCAAGGTCTGTAGTGAATAACCCTACAAATTACTTGCACGTAATATCAAGTAGTGTATAGGTCCTTAAGTGTTCATTGGTGCGTAATATCCTTAGGACAACTCTTTAGTTACTTAAACCCTTACTAAATCCACTCTTACTTTTGGCTATAGTTTTGTCAAACCTACTTATTCTTGTCTGATATGGTCTTGTATGTTCATCCACGAAGTATACTATCTTGATATCAAAGCTTTGGCTACAACGTAGAGTGTTGCTAGTTATTTTGTTATTTGTTCAAGTATTAGTAATTATTATTCTTATTGTAGTCATACATGGGTTGTTTTGTAAAGTGCTAGCTGCAATGAGCTATTTATAGTTGTGAATGTAGCTATTGGTAGTTCATGCAAAGTAAGATAAGTATTGAAGCATTGTTGGTATTATGTACATGTATGAGTTTACTAACTGCTATGTTGAAGTTTGCATGAACTTCTGTACTAAGTATTTATTGTATGTATGCTATTAGTAATTGTTCTTGTGAAGAGTTTTAAGTTTTGAAGTTTATAGGTGTGAAACACTGAACCTAAGGGTTCATGGCAAAACAGGTGATGTAGAGAGTAATGCTATTGGCCATTGAAGGCAAGGCAACTAGATGTTGAGAACGATGTATAATTTGTGATTTAACCTTTATTATAACCAATTTAGCTATTACTGTAGAGAGGTTAGTTAAGTTGTACATATAGAAAGATGAGCTTTAGTAGATGAGGAACTAGTGAATCCAATTCATAATGAGCAAGTAGATGATGTTAGATAAGTAGGAAGAGCACCAAGAAGGATTGAGTTTGATGAAGTAGATGAAGTAGCTGGATGACAACTTTAGGGAATATGAAGCACAAGAAGGTTAAACTCCCAAAGGGCTAAGGAATGTGAAATTGTAGATTCTAACCTACTCTAGAAGTGGTGATGCTAATGAGCATCTTAATTAGGAAGGCAAGGTTAAGAAATTGTTCAAATGCCATGAGTGCAAAGGTAAGATAAGCTACTTTAGAGCACTCAAGGTATGATGTCTTATGGTGAAAGAACTTGTAAGCCACCAGAAGAAGGGATGGAGAGTAAGAGGTATAAACATAGAATGAGATGAAGAGAGTTATGTGGAGAACGTTTGTATTCAACTACCACATGCAAGATACTTCAATAAGTTGCAAGAGCTCAAAAAAAGGTAAAATATATGTTGATGACAATGTCTAGAATTCCAAATTCTCATGATAAGATGAAAACTTAAGGAGCTAGAAGGCTAGAGTGTCTCAGCGTTCATTGGAGGCCTAAAGTACAATATAGACTCTATATTAGAATTATGGAAAATCGATACCCTTGATTATGTTATCCAAACTGTTTAGGGGATTAAGAGGTACAAGTGGCAAAGACTTCTTAGAGCTCACCCATACTGAGCTTAGCCTAGCTTTCCTATTCCTATTAACACCAAGAGGTAGATGAGATATAGGATGAGTTAGAGAGATAACCAACTAAAAAGGAGGAGTGGTTCTGAGGGAAAGAGTGTTGAGAGTAAAGTTTGAAAATTTGAAAAGGGTTAAACTTTAGGTTGAAAGATTAACAAGATAAAGTGCTTTAAGTTCTAAGGTTTTTAGGCATACAGTTGCATAGTATCCAAAACAACGAACTATGATTATTAAATGACAAGCCCCAACCTTAGAAGTTGAGAGTGATAACAAGGAGGAGTTGGAAAGGAGGATATGAAGTAGGATCAAGTGTCCGAAGAAGAAGATGTGGTTCTATACAACGAGCAAGGGGCATTCTTAAACATGGTGTCGCATTGAGCTATGAGTATGGCCCCTTAGATTGAAGATGAGCAAAAGTAGAACCTTTTCACATGGGTTGTCGAGTTGATGATCAATAGTACAAAATAATTATACATGAAGGAAGCTATACAATTGCTACAGTTGCATCTATAGTGCAAAAGTTGAAGTTATCAACTATTAGCATGTTGTGCCCTACAAATTGCATTAGTTATATGAGAAAGGAGCCTTACATGTGACCCAATAAGTTTGAGTACGAATCTCTATGTTTTTAGAACCTAAACAAATGTTATTTTAGTGATAACCAAATATGTATTAAAATTACTGATCAAGTTGTTAAGTGTGCAATAAAAGACTTAGGTCATACAGGAAACTTAAGATGTTTAGAAGTAAGAAACAAAATAAAGAAACACGATACAACTTATGAACAAAGAAAAGGAGAAAATCAAACCATTAAATAATGATTGGAAGCAATAGACAAGAAAGGAATATTAATCAAAACCATCAAAGACAAAAGTTGTTTAAACTCAAAATAAAGAACAAACAATCAAACCTAAAGATGAGAAGACAGCTCAGAATTTCAAGTATTTTATTCATTAGAAGCTAACAACGATAAAAGAAATATGAATGAAGAAAAGAAAATCCAAATTAGAAGACAAAACAAGATCAGAAGACATAAAAAGTCATAAGACAAAGTGAAAAGCTAAATAAGCTAGAAGAATGAAATAGATTTAAAATTTCAAAAAACTCAATAGAAACAAGAGAAAAGTAGAAAAGAAATATTTCATAAGTCAAGACCCAGCACCATAGAGATATATTTGGACAATATATCTGATCTAGCTAAGGTTATCTTATCTATATGAAGTTAACAAGAAATACATAATTAATGAAGTATTGGAATGATTGACTTACTAAATTTAAAGAATACTATAAATGGAAAGAATTACAAAGATACATGATTAACAGTTAAGCAAATTTGAGAAGATAGATCACAGAGATTCAAAGAACAACAACTATTACTAAAGATCATTTTGATGTTGAAGCCACAATTATTTAAAGAATATAAGAAAAATAGAAGAAAAAGATAATGAAAAGAGGATATATTAATAATACACAAGGAAGAGAGTACGAGCCATACAAGTTTTTTTGAATGCTCTATAAAAGAGCTACTATATGTTTACATGATCATTAGTTTCTTAAAAGAATACTTGCGATACTTGAGTTAAAGAGTACAATATATAATTGATTGAGAGTACTATGCTAAAGTGTAAGGAAACCTATTGTATATCCTTAAAAGAGTTGCTCATCTCTTAAAAAATTATGGAGTGCTATTTAAGAGAAATTCTGACTGTGACATTCTAAAGTTATGACTATTTCCAAGATAAGAAGTTAGGATGCAAGGCAAAGTCATGAGAGCTATTGACCTCATTGTAAAGTTTCTTTTAGATAGTAAATGCCTTGGTGTAGAATACTTGATCCTTGGTCATAGGCTAGAAGAGTAAACTGACACATTAAGTGGAACCATTATATATCTATGAAACCCTAGTTGATTAAATACCCTAGTCACTAAACTAACCAATTCGAGTTAGAATGTTTTGGGAGCTTAGAATAATTACGGCCTTCAAACAATTTGGTTTAAATTAAGCCAAATTTTAATATAAAGTTATAAAAGTTAAATCAAGAATGCTAGCAGGACAAATTTCTCAAAATATTATATATATATATGTATATATATAATATTTAATTTAAATAAAGTGTATTTTTATCGGGTACGTTTGTTAATTATATTTGAGTCCCAAAATGTGATGAGTCAATAGAGATAAAGTTATAAAAATAATATTTAAGGGTCAAATAAAATATAACATGATTATATAGTCATGTAGTATATATGTCATAAACCCAATATGTAAATATATTATAAAATATATCAATTAATTACTAAATTTTGTATTTAATCGCTTAATAATTATAAGAAAAGTCATAAGAATTTCTAAAAATTAACTAAATAGCTAGATTCATCTTGTGTCAAGTATGGAGGTAATTAGGACAACTGTTAGTTAAACACATTAACCAAATGACACCTAGAATGCATGGATTTAAGAAGTATTTAAGCTATTTTTTAGAGAGAAAATGTCATTTATCAATCTAAAACTTTTGGAAACTCTCTCTAGATGATCAAGTTGTCCCTTAGCAACTTAGAAAAATTACAAGAATAAGGAAACAAAAGAGGAGAAAATTCTAGGAAAAATTAAAATAGGTATTGCGTAAACCAAGCTAAATCCGTGAACACCAATCCAAGAAGCACTTGGGCATGAACCACCACCACCACCACTTGACATTGATAACCATGCCCAGCTTGGCTAGGAACCATGGAGTGGTTGCTGGTGGCCGAATGACCACCACTCCAGTGAGTTAATTTTGTACTTGATTTTACTTAAAATTTGTAAAAATACAAAATTAACTCTAAAAATTATGAAAAAAATTATTTACACATATTTTTTTATATAATTTTATGAAAAAATATCAATTGAAAATTTTTTTAAATGAATATAGTATTTCCTTAAGAAACCAAGCAAAATTAATCAATTTTCAAAACCAATTTAAGTAACCCTATGGACATAGTTTCTAAGCTAAACTTTTTTCAGAGAATATATATATTGCATGTAAATACTATATGAAGAGTTTTCAAACAAAAAAGATTTCCATAATTTTTTAGAGATTTTTAAGCCTTTAAATTGGATAAAAATGCCATTTTCTTAACGATTTGGTGTGTGGAGCTTAATCAAACCCTTGGTAGTAGGTTCAAAGGTTTATTTGGATCACATTCCACTATGAAGGATAATCTAGAGTTGTGTGGTTTGAGTGGGAGATGAGATATGTATAAGTTGGCGAATGTAGGAATAGGTAAGTATGTGAATTTGAAGAATTTAGTACTATGGTGTTGCTTGGTATGATAAACCAGAAATATGAACATGATTTAACATGTATATAATCTAGAATATGATGTTGAATGAATTATTTTGAGTAAACTTGTGAAATGACCCTATTCAAACAATTCTTCAAAAGGTTGGTCTATTAATAATAGGTCAGTCCTAGGTTCAGAAACTTAACTAGAAAGCTACCTAAGATGAAATACATCACCGATATGGCTCTGTTGGTTAATAAGAGGGTTCTTAATTAATAAGAATATTTCCATATACTTCTTCAGAGAGTTCCTAGTTGAAGAAACTGTTTTCAGATACTTTCACAAAGAGTTCTAAAATAAAAATCATATTAACAGTATTGATTAAATACTTGTTTAGAAGGTTATAAAAACCAAATTAATGTTTAGAACCTAATTCAAAACCAAATTTAGAAACTAACTCAGAATCAAGCTCAGCGACAAAATTGGAACCAACTTATAATGAATTAATTACAAACAAGTGAGTATTTAACTAATATATGTACATATATGTGAAAACTCATAACCTTTAATTGATACTAGAAGAACTTACTCTTACTAGGTGAAGTCGTGGAAGAAGAAGTTCATATTAACCAATAAATTGGGATCGTGCCTCGAGCTAGGTAAGTGGATTTTCATATATAGGATATAAGCTTATATCTAATTGGTGGAGAATGAATGTCTTTGCACATGATTGTGGTGTTTGTTTAAATGATACTTAGAATTGTTATGTAAAGTACTTGACTCACACTTAATTAGTAACTTGTGAATGTTTTGGTTCATGAATGAAGTAATTGTTTGAATATTGCCTGGTTCGCAATGGTGGTACTTGGTGATGCTATATTTTGTATGATGTTAGTAATGTGGTTATGTAATGAATTCTACATTTGATTGTGTATGAAACTTATAAAGACTTATGCTATAATAAGTATTTAAGTCGAAAGCTAATTTAGAAGCAAAATCAAAACCTAAAGCTATAAGGATTTTATAGGGGGCCTAGTAAGATTACCTTAAAATTTTCATAACATGTGTGCACTTATAATATGAAAATCGCCTTATAAGTCAATGGTTGTAAGACTCTAACTAATTATTTGATATTCATATTTAATTATATTATATACAACTAACCTACTTAATAAATAGCTGAGAATACTCAATTCATCAATAGTCCATCAAAACCGTAGAGAATTAGTATCCTCTACCAAAATAATGAAATAGGATAGACAATTTCTAAAATTTTAAAAACTTACTAAAGATGTTAGACTTAATTGAGAGATTCATTGTTTCACAAATTATTTTAAATCAACTACATGCTTCTTAACAGTTGCACTCCGCACTTAACTCCTATCCCAATCCCAACTATCGCTCGACCTACAAGGGAAAAACTATTTGGGTGTAAGCTTATGTTTAGTGATCTAATCCCTCCGTCATGCCACATAAACAATATATTTAAATGTACAACAAATGAATGCATGACCACTCAAAATGCCAATCAATACCTACAGTGACCTAGGAGTTGCATACAACTCAAAATTATTCCCCCTATAGTCGGGGTTGGAGATAATTTACCGACATAAATCATCAACCAAGTTTTAGCACCTAGCTGTTTGTTCCACTTGCATCAACGTGCTCAAATCAACTCAAACAAATATATAATATATACAAACTTTACTTTTCATACGAAAAATATACTTTCTTTTTCAAAAATCAAATTTACACCAAAATCTCAAGTCTAGCGATAGAGTGGCCCTTACAATCCACAAACAGACACCTTAAGTGGAAGTCACAAAACACGGGCCTTCACTAATGGTTAGCGTCTCATAATGCCTAGTAAGCTTGAAAGATAAGACAAAGACTTAATAATATATATCATTGGCATACAATTGCCTAATCCTGACAAGAGAGCCCCCTCCTATAAGTCCCTTCTCACCTCTATGTATGTTAGCAATTGGTGTAGTTATAATGCAAACATGAGAAATCATGACTCATTGAATTTATTAATCAAATAGTTGCTTAACTTGGTTTTCATTGTGATCAAACAATTGCATTCCATAACAATGATACATATCTATCATCATAAATAACTCCGTTCATTATTTGTTTATCAAATTATGAAGTTTAATCACAATAGCACACACATGCATTTCCCATGTCACACTTGCATTTCCCATATCCCACATGCATTCAAGTTTATTATCTAAATTTGATTATATCGACACTACAAACAAAACTAAGCATAAAGTCATGAGGATTCACTCACTCAACCATAGTTGATCAATCATAGCAGTCTAGGGGTAAATCTTCCCTAACGATAGGGTCCCCTAAATATCGTAAATATGATAATATAAGAGTTTAAGATAACATAAAAAGGTTAACCTAAAATTTTTTAAGTTGCAATTTCAACTTAGTTTTCTTATTTTTCCTAGTTATACTAAAACTTCAATCACATATAACTCTTTTATTTTAAATCCAATTTTTATAATCTTATAGTTAATTTCCATCGTTTTCAAGTTTACTTTAACGTGGTGTGATTAAATTTTTAAATAAGGCATGCAATTATGTCTATTGGTCAGAACAATAGTGGTCCTCAAGGTTTGGTGCTCTTTTAGGCTTTATTTGGTTGTTGAGATTTTTGTTATTTTAAGTAATCTTTTAGGTTAGCCTTAGTACTTTATTCTAAGCTTAAAACACTCTTCAAGGTCAAATTTTTATCCTCCTCTCATGACCTTGGTGCTAATAGGATTTTCTTAGACTCTTAAGTAGGCTTGTGGGGTCAAATAGGCTTGTTTTTTGTTCAAACTAAAGTTGGTAACTTTGTTAGGCTTAGGAAGTTTTATATGGACCTCTTATCGGCCTTAAAAAAACTTTTCTTATTTAATTAAGGTTTTAGTCAAACTTTCTTGAGAGCCCAATTAGAATTTCGAAGCTTGTTTTGCATGTTTTAGGCTTTAAACACTTGTTATACTTGCTTTGGTTGGTCTTTTCACTTTGTTTTATTGTATTTTTAAATAGGTTTTCTTGGCATTCCAGATCTAGACGGTTTGGATTTGTAGCTTCCAACTTGGTTTTTAAATTTGTTTCATCATTTTCTTAGGTTTAGGTAGTGCTCGCTTCTAGATAGAGCTTCTAAGTTTTACAAATTAAATTCCTATATTTTATGCTTAAATCGATTCAATAGACAAGTGTACCTATCGTTTTATAGTACGGATGAATATAAGGTCATCTCCATTAGGAAAAGGATTCAAACACAAGTACTTATTATTCTTCCTATTATCTAGCAATTCAATTTATTAAGTGATTAATTATTAAAACTCTAAAGTATCGACTAAACTACACTAATTCATAAACTAATTCCACTAACACAATGGTTACAAAAACAATTACTAACAACATACCTAACATGTAGACTTGCTTCATCGCTTAGCATGATATTATCAAAATATTTTTGTATCCTAATACTTATTATCTTTGGGTAATTACAATATATAAGTATTCTTCTTATAACTACTTACTTATAATCCTAATTGTGTCCATTAGAATCTCTTCCTAATTAACAACCAACTCGGATTGCATTAACGTCATGTCAATGTATCAATTCCTTTAAGGGTGCAACAACTTTCCTAATAATATCTTTATTATCAGGAGTAAGTTGTTCCAATAAACTCTATCTATTCAATAGAGTTGCCTCTCAACATATTCTATCAAAGTCCATCATAAGTCAATATTGTACACTACACCATTCTTAGATTTATTAAGTACAATTCATTGAAATTAACATTTATTAGGAAACTAATACTCCATGCATTTAATCATATTAAGTGATATAGCAAGTTTCAACGTACTACTCACACATGATGAAATAATAAAGTGCATTAATACAATGCAGATATAACAGTGAAATTAACATAAGATAAGTAAGAAATACAACCCCATTTGAAATTCACAGTAGAAATCTCTACAACGTACAAATAATGAATCTCATCGTCCCTCTCAAGTTGGGAAATGTATGATACAATACTTAAACAAACTCTACTGGCAATGGGAACACAATGGTATAGATGCAAATGATTAGGTGTTTGTTTGTGAATTGAAGTTCTAATTCTTTTTTTCTCTCCACAAGTTGTGGTATATTTTTATTCTTCCCGTTAAAGGACTCAAATCTACCTCTTCAAGGCAACACTTGACGTTTTCCACGTATTGGTTTGTGTAAAAAGGTTGAAAAGAACAGTTGTGCCCCTTCCATCATGCTCATGACTTAAGGTATGATAGTCTTAAAAACAAAATTATATACCAATCACAATCATGATGCATGCCATAAACTCCTCATCGTTTAATTACATTTCATCATGCCCGTGATTGATGGCGTGATTACCTTCCTATGCAATCAAGATCGTGATTGACAGGGGGATCATCAGTACTTCCTTAATCATGCCCATGATTAAGGGCATGATTAGTGATGGTCTTTTCATTCCTTCTTTATTACGCTCATGATTGAGTAAATCTTGACACTGCTTTAATATTTCTTCTCCTCACAGCCATGATTGTCCTAAAAATTATTGTTCTTATGTAGATTTCATCATTTTGCTAGTGATTTATCTAAAATCAATACATTATATAATTAAGTACCAAAACTTAAGAATTAAATCACAATTATGATCAATTCTATGCCTAAACATGCATTGAAAGTATTTAGTAATTTACACTTATCGAGTGGCAATTCAAGAATCTACACTACTTATATTCTAACTACAACTCAACTTCTCTTCCATAAGAAGGTTCTTTAGCTTATATACTAAGTAAAAATTATAGATCACACACTTATCATAAGTTCTATACCTTAGTTTACATCTCCAAAAGCTGATTTCCTCATAAAAACATTACATAGTGGTTTTTACTTTACCTAAAGCTAGATTTAAACATATAAAACCAAATAGAAACAAAAGTAACATCTAAACATCCTTCAAATGCTTTACGTCCAACATGCTTATCTGCCTTTCTTATAAATATTTCATGATTTTCTCAAGTTATAAACTTCTATTCTAAGTGCTAAGGATGTATCCTACATAATACTAAACCTAATATAATTATAGTCTAACTTCTATGTAAAAGATTCATAAGTTTATCACTTAATGTAAACTAGCTATGTTATCACCTTATACACATGTTAACATCTTCATGAATATATATGAACTCCTAGGTATGGCATAATATAGCACTTTAAATTTAAAAGCTTACTCGTCCTTAGAAGTATGGAAGGTGGTTATGCACTAAGAGTCCTCCTTTAGTCCTTGATTTCCTTTTCCCTTTTTGCAAGCACCTTGTGATGCCACAACTTTAGGGTTTGAGGTTAGTTTTTTAGGTGTCTTAAAGTTTCCTAGAATGATCTTTTAGGTGGACTAAAATGGAGGAGTAAGATGACACTTTTGTGCCATGAATGTGAGTATGTATGTATGCTAGCTAAGTATGGTTTTGAAGGGCTTGGCTCCTCCCTTTGTTTGTGTGTTTGAAGTGTGAAAAAAGTGAGTAAAAGATGAGAGAAAACAAGGAAGAGAGTGCCAATTTGAATGTGCGTGCATGAGGGTTCCAAACAAGTCCTTTTTGTTGTCTTCCATGTTGTACATGAGCCATACTTTGAAATGATTGGATGATGTAAGCATTAAGAGGCAAATAGTGCTTATGAAAGGCAATGAGTTGATGATTAAATGACAGGGTATAGCCTCCCATTTCCTTTCTTTTCAACCAATCACGTCTTGTCTTGTAAGGGTATGACCTTATCTCTTCACTTATTTTAAAATTAGATAGATAATGTAATGAGATAACTTATCCTCATGTAGTATAAGTTAAGGTATGATATGGAAATAGTCTTATCACACTCTTTTGATAAGTTATCAAATAATAGGTGATTCTAACTCCCAAATGATAAATTATTTAATGTGATTAGTTGGTTTGCCTATCCATATGTAACATAGCTTATAAGGGAAAAATAAGGGAATTGTCTTAAATGTAATTCTTCTAAGGTTTGGTTGTTAAATTAATTCATGGGTTATAATTTGCTTCTTAAGAAATTTGATAATTTTCAAGAGTTGAATAAAATTTGTTCAAATTATGTTTTTTATTCTTTATTTAAGGTCACAAGTACTTAATTATCTAGGGTTTAAGGTTTTGGATGACTTAAGGTCCATTATTCTTGTATTTAAGTTTTTATCAACAATGAACTTTTGAATTGAACACTAAGTTTGTTTTCTAAATGTAAACTTTAGTTCTTAGTTTAGTTAATCCTTGAGAGTGATCGAGAAGTACACTTAGTTAATTACATGTCCTGTAAATAGCAGGGTTTACCAAAGCAGAGATGAAACAAACATGATAAGCCTTGTTGATATACTTGATGTTAATTGAGAATTGGTTTATGCACTTATGGCACGATAGGCATGACACGAAAAGGACCTACAGGTTAGTTTTCTTAAAACTTATGGTTTTGCTATGATAAGTTTACAAAGCTAGGTAGGTTTTGTACAAATAGTTCCATATTGACCAACATTTTAACCACACTCTATCGTTTTGCTAGGCTGAGATAATTTGCTAGGTTCCTGGATATACTCTTCAGATGCTCGAATTTGTAGTCAACCAAACCAGATAAGTTGCTAAGCTAGATAAGATATCAATACAATGCATGTCATATGCATTACCATGGCATACCATTTGCATGATCTTATTTACTACTTAGATATTAATTGAATATGAAACTTAAGTGCCTTTGTTACTTGCTTTCATTTTCTACTCTCACTCAGCTCAACAATAGCTGAAGGGATACATTTTCTCTTATCCTTAGGTTAAGATACAACTTTTTGGGCATCACTAACAACTGGGATGAGCTTATGGAGAGCACTAGACAAACTAAGCTATTTTAGAAGTGAAGGTATCACTGAACAAATACAATAAAGATCCAAAAGTCTAACTAAAGTTTAGTGTTAAAGTTTTTGAAGTTTGTAAATTCTATAAATATTAGTAACCAAAAGCTTATAACTATACTCCTTTAAGCGCCAAGTATATAATGAAGTATTGTTTTTTTTCTAGAATTGAACTTATTTACAACAGATTTACCTATGTGATGGGACATCCTATACTATGCTAAGATGTGACAATATCACTACATGATATTTTAGTTCCTTACCTATTTACTTTTCAATAATTTATTTATTGTTATTTGTTGAGTTGATTGAGAATTAACAGACAAATAAGAAGCATGTTGATAAGATAACAATTAGACTAAAAAGCTAAGTATAAGTACTAAGAAGTTAAGTAATGGATCATATTAGAAGTTAAGTTAAAAAGCTTTTGCATACATATCTTTGATCTAAATTGTAAGAACTTCTCATGCATTAAAAGGAAAATAAAAGTTTAGTAATTGTAATTAATCTTGAACACCAAGAAGTAAAAAGTGGTTATGACTTAGAATTTTTTGTTAATAATCAATTCAAGCCTCCCTTATTGATTGTTCACTAAGACCAACATTTGGTATTAGAGAAAGAAAATTAACATATTAGAGTAAGATTAGTTAAAAGGAACCAATATTTCTAAGTAAGAAAAGAAATTACTATGTTGTTTGATGATTGTAATTTAACGATGTTTAATGAGTTTGTGGATGAAAAATGGAGGAAAAGTCATATAGGGAGAGTACATGAAACAGAAGAGTTAGAGAGCTAATTGATAAGTTATGAAGAAGCATTCGAATCAAATGTTGAATATGAACTATCACGCCCTAAACCAAGGAGTCGTAACAACCCTGCTATATAAATCAACCTAAGCTAGAAGCTAACCACCATAGCCACTAATGTAGATATAGATTACACGAGGCATTCACAACTCCACCACTTTGAAGAATTCAGTTCAAAACCTATTTGAATAAACCTGAAGTATAATCTTTCAAAATATCTACTAAAACTTACTTGTAGTTAATTCGTTTGAGAATAATCAAGTTTTATAAATCATATGGTGTATAAAATCTTGAAACTAATAGGAAATTTCAATAACTATATTGATAAGAAAAGAGAATGCAACTGGCAAAGGATTTATAGAAGTCCAAAGGTTTACAGATCAAAAAATACATATCAATAGTTGAAAACTAGAGGGCCACTTAAGAAAACCCTATTAGTTTTCCTAAAAGTTAGTAAAGTAGACAAATAAAATAAAAACTCAGCCAATTTGTCTTAAACCTCACTCCGTGACCCCGTTCTCTAATCTTTATAGATTTAGAGATGTGCTAGTAATCTACTTTAAACCTGCCAAACAACTATAAGAGGATGAGCGACAACTGACTTAGTAAGTGAGACAGAGACAATAGCACATATCTAACACAGAGCAATTAAGATTTTCAAGCAATTTAGTTAAATGCAATACATATACAAGTAAATGAGTTCACTTTAATAGTTTATGTGTGGTTAGGACTTATCTTAAGTATGTTAAGTAAGCTTTTATTGAGTATTAGCTTACTAGTGAAGTCTCTGAATAAGCCTCTGAAGGTTTACGTAATACTAAGTTTGGTTTAAGAACCTTCTAACGGAGTCTCTGAACGAGTGACCTTAAGCTAATAACCCTCTAAGTAAGCCCCTAATGTTATCCTAACTAGACTTCTTACTTCATTCAACCCTCTAAACACGTCTATAAAGTTATTTCATCTAAGCCTTCCATACCAACCAACTCTCTAGTCAAGCCTTTGTAACCATTTCATCTACAATTCCTTTACCAAATAACTTCTTAAATAAGTATGCGACGTAAGAATAGTTAACTTCCTTTTAGTAGTTAACCATTTGATCAAGCCTTTGAATCAAAGACTGAGTCCTTCTACCTATTAGGTCAACCGACTAAAGAACCCTTTAAACAGATCCAACTTACAAGTTCACTCTAGGATACTCACTCCAACATCATATTATTAGGTATAATCATCTCAATACATGATCATTGAATAGGTTCATCATACCAATTAACACTATATCATTAAAACTTCTCTTATTCTCATATTTTCATTCTAGTGCATTAAACCCATAACTAGTGATTTGTGTACATTTTGACTCCAATTCAATCCACCCAACTCCTAATCACTTTCCTCGATAAAATATATCACAAATGAACTTCAAAATTGATACAAATTATTTTCCCTCAAAGCTAAGTACACATAATCTCTAAAAAAATAGCATTTTTTACCTAATTTAGAGGTTCAAAAATTCATAAAAATCATAGATAATAATTTTCTCTAAGAACTCTTCATACAATTCTTACATGCAATTTAAAGACATTCTCGCAAAAGTTTGGTTTCGAAACTACACTAATAGAATCATTTAAAATAATGCGAAAATTGCTCAATTTCATACAACTTCTTAAAGAGGTCATATACCCACTTAAAAATTTTAGTCTTTTTTTTTTCTCTAAAGTTTCATGTGAAAATACTTCAAAATAGTTTTTCTCATAATTTTTTAAATTAAATTAGCATTTTTACAAAATTTAAGAAATTTAGGTAGAAAATTTAACTCATAGGAAAAATGGGCTCCTGACCATCAATGCGGCCACCTCCCTATAAGCCCCTCTAGCCGCTACCACCATTGTTAGGTGGTGCTAATGGTTCACACCCAAGTGCTCTCCAAACCCATGCTCAGTTTATCCAATTTTCTTTATAATCCTTCCTAATTTCCTCCTTCACCGATCTTCTCCTTCCTTTATTTTTATTCGATTTCTCAAAGCTTAATTGAAGTCCTAAGGAGTTTTTAGGTGATAATTCCCAAGTTGGTCAAGCCAAAATGAGATTTTCTCTCTCATCAACACTTGAATACAAGGCATTTTAGTGTCCTAAAGCAATTTACATTTAGCAACCATTATCCCATACTTGTTCATGCCTAATTCCATTAAAATTTTGGTTGTTTAGCAATTTTTAATAATTTTTATTAATTTTCTTATAAATTTTTAGCTAATTATGTATATTTTCAAGTATTTTAAGCTTTTAGAGGTTTATATTTATATAAAATAATTATATCCAAGACACACATGCTATTTTTATATATTATTTTATGCCATTTTATTATTTTAGGTCCAAATAATTTATTTTTAAAGTTTAGTTATTTTTTGTTACCTAAATTGTGCATTTATGGTAAATAAAATACAATATAAGATAATTTAATAAAATTAAATATTTTGGCCATATTTTTATTATTATTATTCTACAAGCCGAACCTACGAGTGTTCTTGTCTAACTCTTGGGACTCATACGTAAAATATCACCTCAATTGGCCTACTTCCACATATACCCTAAATTAGCCGCTTAAAAGGCTACGTAAAATTTCAAGTCTCGCATGAACAAATAGATACCTATAAAGAAGGATTAGAATTATGAGGAAACAATCACCAAAAATTGAAGAGAGTTTCAAAAAAAAAAAAAAATTATTGAAAGTCAGAATTGAAAAGCTATCAAAGTTTATAGACAATTCCTAAAAGAAGCACTCTAAAAATGAAGAAAAATTGAATAAAACCTTAAAGTCTTAAAAAGAAGCAACATTTAAGAGACTAAAACTACAATTATAATCACAATTAGAAACAACAAAAACAATACTAGAATACCTTAGAAGAACAGAAATCAAAAGTTTTATAAGAAGTATACAAAAGCTAACAGTCACTAAAATTATAGAAAGGTATATTCTAATCTTAAAAGTTTAAAATGTTTTCTATGTCATGAGGTAGGTCATATTGCAGGAGATTGCAATATGAAAGTTAAGGAATCAAGTAAGTCAATAGTAAATCTACAAGAAAGAAGATAGAGGGCCAAATAGATATAGGTAAGAAAAGACAACAACTATATTTTATATATCCAGTTAATATCTTTTGTTTCCTTAAATATTATTGAATAAAAATATTCCCAGAATATTAACCGACATATGTTTCCCTCTTTCATTTTAAATTGACACATCTATTTAAACTTCACTAATATCACATCTCTTAAGAACTTCACTCAAAATTCTTTGTATCTCTCAAAACTTCAAAATTGTAAAAACAAAGGAATCTACCTCTTCATCAAACATGCTGAGAAGATCATCTAGAATTATTATACTAAAATTAACTACCAAAACTATAGTAGTAACATTCGTAGATCCTATAAATGCTTATCCAAATGACAATTTACCCATCAGAGAATTCGTAGCAAGAAGAAGGGAAGAAACACAGAGAAGAGGAGATAGAAAAAGCAAGACCCCTAAAAGTTCAAAATAGAATAATTTAGTTGAGGTAAGTATTGCGGATTATAATTCCCTTTTACAAAATAACACAGATTTGGAAAACATTATGGTAAAACATGGATGGAATTCATTTTATGAGATTGAGGAATTGTTCCCATTCAAATCATTAGGGAATTCTATAAAAATTTAGTAGAATAGGAGAAAGATCTTGTCATATCAAAGATAAAAAGGCCAGTGTTTAGGATTTCTTAACTTATTTTGTTTTGATATGAATTATGATAGATGAAAAGGATGATGAAAGATTTGATCTTGAGTCAAAGGATGATTTACTACTTAAAATCAATGGTAAATGAAAATAAGGATACAATCTTAGAACTACAAATGTCAACCTTTTCTTACCTACTATAAAGCCTTGCACAAAGTTATGTTTATGTATTTGTTGCTAAAGGAAGGGTAATTTACCATAATTTTCCTTAGAATCCATTCTAGATACATTAGAGACATCTTAGTCTTATTACCTACCAACTGTAGACTTCCTAATTTGACCAAGATGTTCTACCTTAATCACTTGCATCTTTTGGACTATATTGCATACTGTAGGCTTTAATGTAGATCCGTAGATGAACACAAATTCTAACAACCACACAAATGGATCTAAACCATGATGGTTCGAAACTAAATAGTAGCCAAGGATTGACCCAAGTTCTAAACACAAATGAATGGATATTACATAGCACACGCTTCATATAAACCTAATAACCTAACTAATATAACGCACAATAAGATTAGTAAAGTTACTCGCCATTATTTCTTACTTAAGAGAATAAATAAGAGTGAGTTCAAACTTAAGCTATGCTAGCTCAACATGAATGAATAAGAAGACAACAAGAATCTTCTTATTAGCTTATTGGGCCATTATATAATGGGGTATTTATATAACCACTAAGGTCAACTTATAAGTTAATGCACATTCACCAAAAAGATTCTAAGCTAAAATTAGCATACATGATGTGTTTAGGGGCAAAGATAAGAAACAACAAAAGGAATATACACATAGTACATAGTACAATGTCAGAAAAAAAATAAATGTGTATTATTATGTAGATTGTGAGTTTTAGTACAATAACTAGCTTATGGATGGAGAGTCATAGGTCAATTGTTTCAAACAAGTCAATATTCGAAACAGATAGATCAAAAACAATACAACCAAGTTAGTAAGGTGATAAGTGTAATTTTACACTTATTTTTTCTATTATTTTCATGGTTATTTTAAGTTAATTTAATATAAATTTGATAATTTTGCAACTTAATTAAGTTATTTATCAATTTCAGGACTTTGATGGAGCAATAAGATGAAAAGAATGGAATTCATCCAAGTTTTTAGGAGAATTTCATCAATTCTGAGGAATGACTTAAAGATAGCAAGTACTAGATGAGGATTTATTCAAGAATCAAGAGCGAAGGAAGACCACAATTATACTTCACGGCCATGTTCCTTGGTTGTAAAGCCTTCATCCTCAATTTCCAAATGATCTTGAAGAATTTTTCACTAAGTGCAAGATCACAGTAGAACTTTATGACCATCATCTCTAATCATAACCCCTTCATAATTTAATTCAAGTTAATTTCTCAAAGAAATATTATAAGGAGTAGTCCACGACTATAGAACTCATAGACATGCCATGATTCCTGAAACTCGCCATTTGAAGTCTGCTTTGTCAAGATCACATTAATAAATGTCACACATGTACAATTAAGGAGAGGAGACTCCAAAGAGAAGGATAGAAGAGCCCTATAACCTTTCTTAGATATTTTATTCATTTTATCATGCAAGTTATCATTTTTATTATGTCTATAGTATAGATGTGTAGATATCTAAATCTATAACCCTAAGGAAACCTATAGCATACTTAATTTCAATTATTCTAATGAAATTCCTTTATTCTTGTTAATTCAATTACGTATTTTATATCGATTAAGTTGTTATTTTTAGGGATTTAACTTAATTGTTAGATTTTATGCATTGAGATCATAAGACCCTCTACTTAAATAGATCTACTATAAGCTTAGCGATAAGTTGTAAGTTTCTTTTAGAATTAATATTGTTATATTATTTGTTTAGGGAATTCCTATTCTTAATGATGTTCTAATTTGTTCTATTATAAAAGGGATTTAGATAGAATATAATTTTAAGATTAAAAATTAATAAAGAATCAATTCCTATTAATTTAATAATTGAATTCCTCTAATTAATAAAAATAGGGAACATATTAGAAACCTTAAGATTACTACATGTTAATCTCTTGTTAATCAGAGTCTAAATATCATTATTTATCGTTCTTTAGAGTTTTTGTTAGTTGTTTGTATTATTAATCATTAGTCATTAATTAATCCTTATTGCTTTTAATCAATTTAGTCTTTTATTTCATCTTTCCAATTGTTGTTATCTTTCAAGCACAATAATTGAGCGTAAGTAAGCAAGTGTGCAGTTCCCATAGGATCAACAACCCTAGACACTTGTATCTTGTATACCATTACTTAACCAATGTACTTATCTATGCTCTATCAAGTTTTTGACACCATTGTTGAGGATTATAGATTAAGAAAGCTCATACCTTTATTATTCTACTTTTTTTTTTTAGTTATTTTTCTATTTCTTTCTGATGAGTTAATTCAATTCTAACTTAATTTTCTTATTTCTGTGTTTGAGGAGACTGGAGTGGTGGCCATTGACGATGAAGCACCAAAAATCATGTTTGATTACATTAAGCCATTAGTTAATGGACCCAACTCCAGTATTGCAAGGTTAGTTATCACTACAAAGGAGTTTGTCACTACACCATATTCAAATGGTCTAACAACAATTACATTTTAAGGGTTCTCTAGAAGAGAATCTACATGCACATATTGCTAGTTTTCTAGAGATGTGTGCTACCTTCTGAATCAGTGGAGCTACAAAACGATGCAGTAAAGTTAAGACTATTTCCTTTTTCTTTGCAAGGAAAAGAAAAGTAGTGGTTAGCTTCTCTCTAAAAATATTCTATCACGGCATTGGATGAATTGACAAGAAAATTTGAAAAATATTTCCCTCTAGCTAGGACAACCAAACTTTGTAATGACATTTTGTCGTTTGCTTGGTTTAACTTTGAAACCATATACAATTCATAGGAGCATTTTAAAGAGTTGCTCAAAAATGCCCAAATTACACTCTTTCATTATGGATGCAAGTACAAACTTTTTATAATGGTTTAAATTTTTCCACTAAATAGTAGGTTAATCCAACTACAAGTGGAACACTAAATTCAAAAACACCAAATGAAGCTCAGACTTTGTTTGAAAAGTTGGCCATAATTAGCTATCACTAGGAAGATACTAGAACTAGTAAAAAGAATTCTAGCATGGTAGATGTAGATGCTACTATAACTTTAGCAACTAAGCTAGATGCTCTAAACAAAAGTTTAGACAATTATCTCATGTTGACACAACATCCCATGATGGGATAACACGGGACAATATTATCAAAGGTAGTTTAGCAATCTTATGAATTAATGCGGATTTCAATGTATGGCCCATAACAACTGTAAAGAATAAGGTAAAGAGTAGTTTACCTATCTAAGTGATTATTCTTATGCAACTCAACTAAGAAATATCAATATTCCTTTTAGATTTTAAGGAACTCCTCAACAAGAGGAGATGTCAAGAAGACATGTTGATGAGGTATATATAAAGCAGCGATGCTAAACTGATGAGCATTGAAAAACAAACTAAGTAACTTGTGAAAATTTTAATTGAAAAGCAACAAAAACCTTCACCACAAGCTCAAAGTAGAAGCTCTAATTCTTAGAAGTGGTAAAGAATTGTAAGTTGGTAAACAATCTAAAAAGGACCAAGTCAAGCTAGAGCCAGTAGTAGAAGAATTGAAAAACAAAGTCGTAGAAACTTCAAAACCACTTAAGGAAAAACTACAGGCTCGAAAAGGCAGAGAGTACAAACCACCAATCTCATGTCCCTAAAGGTTAAGAAAAGAACTCTTGGATGAGCAATATGGTAAATTTTTAAATTTGTTTAAACAACTACATATTAATTTACCGTTTGTGAAAGCTTTGTCACAAATGCCTAGTATGTGAAATTCTTGAAAGAGTTGCTCCCCAACAAGAACAAAGTAGAAGAACTATCAACAATTATGCTAAGCGAAGAATGTTTAGCCATCCTTCAGAACAAGCTTCTAACAAAATTAAAGGATCTAAGGAGTTTCACTATTCCTTATTTGATTGGAAATTTATCTATCAAAATAAGATTAGGCTATCTAGAAGCTAGCATAAATTTGATACCTTATAAATTATTCAAATAACTAGGCCTATGAGAACCTAAATTTACTTGAATGAGTTTATAATTGACCAATAGATCAGTAACATACCCTAAGGGTATAACTGAGGATGTACTTGTTATTGCAAATAAATTTATTTTTCTTGTTGATTTTGTTATTTTAGACATCAATGAAGATTAGAAGTGCCACTCATCTTAAGTAGACCCTTTTTAGCCATAACCAAAGCTATAGTTGATGTTAGCAATGCTAAGCTCACATTAAAGGTAGGGGAAGAGGAGATGTTTATTAAAATAAAAGAGGCAATGAAGAAATGTTCTGAACAAGATGATAGTCATTTTTATCTAAATGTTGATGAAGCCTCTATGTCTAGTGTTTTGTAGGAACTACTAACCAAGGATCCTTTAGACTACTATTTGAAACATAGATCTCAGGAAGAGTCATCCAAAGATCTAGATATTACTGATATAAAAGCTCAATTGAAAGCCAATCCTCCATTTATGGATAGAAGAAGGTTTGAGTTGGCAAAAGAACCAAAATTGAAACCCTCTATCAAGAAGCCTCCCAAGCTAGAATTAAAACAATTATCAAATTATTTAAAGTACACTGTTTTAGAAGAAAATTCAAAATTGCCTGTGATAGTATCCTTTGACTTAATTGAGCAACAAAAGGAGAAGCTTTTGAATGTGCTGAGAAATCATAAGAGAACAATCACCTTGAAGATCTTTCCCATTAAGAGAATTAACCCATCGTTTTGCACTCATAAAATTTTATTAGATGGTCATAAACTAGTAATGCAACCACAAAGACGTTTGAACTCAAACATAAAAGAAGTAGTCAAAGCCAAAGTAATTAAACTTTTGGATGTAAGTATGATTTACCCTGTATTTTATAGTTCTTAGGTTAGTTCTATACAGATTGCACCTAAAAGGGGAGGAATGATGGTAATATCCCATAAGCAAAACGAGCTAATCCTAATGAGAGCAGTTACGGGCTAAAGTATCTACATTAATTATTGGAAGCTCAATGATGCCACAAAAAAGGATCACCTACCTCTACCCTTCATCGACTAAATGTTGGAGCACTTATTAGGTCATATGTATTATTGTTTTCTAGATGATTTGTTAGGTTATTTTTAAATTCCTATTGCCCTAAAGGACCAAGAGAAAACTACTTTTGCATGTCCTTATAGTGATTTTTCATATAAGAAAGTGTTGTTTAGACTTTGTAATGCACCTATGACATTTCAATTGTGCATGATGATATTTGATGAATTTATAGAAGATAAAATAAAAGTATTTATGGATGATTTCTTGGTTTTCATGAATTCATTTAACCATTGTCTTAGAAATCTATAAAAAGTATTGGCTAAATGTGAAGAAAATAATTTGGTATTACATTGGAAAAACTTTCACTTTATGGTACAAGAGGGCATAATACTAGGACATAAGGTGTCCTGCAAAGGTATTAAGGTAAATAATGCAGAAATCAACTCCATAGCAAAATTTCCCTCTCCCACATTTGCATTTGTTAGAGATTTTTCAAAAATAGCTAGACCATTAACCTAATTGTTGGAAAAAGATGCTCCATTTGTATTTTCTCAAGAATATCTTAAGCATTTAATATTTTAAAAAATAAATTAACTTATGCTCTAATAATAATAGCACCAAGTTGGAGCTTACCATTTAAACTAGTGTACAATGTTAATGATTATGCTGTAGGGGCAATGTCAGACTAAAGGTGAGAAAAGCACTTCTAGCCAATTCATTATGTAATTAAGACCCCCCACTAAAGCTAAGGAGAATTACACTACCACAAAAAAGTAGCTCTTGGCAATGGTCTTCATGTTTGATTAATTCAAGTCATATCTAATTCTTTCCAAATTTATTGTTTACACTAACAATTCTGCTTTGCGATATTTTTTGAAAAAGAAAGATGCTAAGCTAAGATTGATCCAATAGATATTATTACTTCATAAGTTCAACTAAGAGATTAGAGACAAGAAGGGAGAAGGGACTTTAACAACCAACCATCTCTTACGCTGAGAAAATCCATCACTAGAAAAGCTAAATGAATAGAATGCCAATGACAAATTCCCTAAAGAAAGACTATACTAGGTAAGTCGTTAAGAAACTCCTTGGTTTGTTGATGTAGAAAATTATTTGGTTGCTAGAATCCTTCCTAAGGGACTAAATTATAGACAAAAGAAAAGGTTTTCCATTATGTTAGGAGTTATTTTTAGGAAGACCCCATTTTTTTTTTTTAATTTATGCAAATCAGCTAATTCATAAGTGTGTATCTCACTTAGAAGTTTGGTAGATTTTAGAACATTGTCATGTAAGCCCAATTGGAGGACATCTTAACATAGACAAAACAACTCATAAAGTCGTCAAGTCCTATTTATATTAGCCAACATTGTTTAGGGGTACCTAGAAATTTGTTAAGTTATGTGATAAATGTCAAAGTGGAAGGAATATATCTAAAAGAGATGAAATGCCATAGAACCCGATAAGGATCTAAGAAGATTTTGATATTTAGGGCATTGATTTCATGGGACTATTTCTAGATTCAAATGAAAACAAATTCATACTAGTAGCTATGCATTATGTATCCAAATAGTTAGAAGCTCAAGCTTTACCAACTAATGATGCTAAGTGGTAAAATAGTTCTTGAAAAGTTTATTTTCTCAATTTGGTTCTCTTAGAGCACTCATCAATGATAAAAAAACCCATTTTTGTAATGTCTAATTAGAAAAAGTGTTGAAGTGATATGGAGTTTCGCACTGGATTACAACTCCATATTATCCTCAAACTAGTAGACAAGTCGAAGTTAAAAATAGAGACCTCAAACGAATTCTAGAAAAGACAGTCAAGCACAATTGAAGAAATTAGTCTAAGAAGCTTAACCTTACTCTTTGGTCATATAGGACCACATTTAAAATGCCTATTGGAACAATTCCATATCGATTAGTGTATGGAAAAGCATGTCACTTACATTTAAAAGTTGAGCATAAAGCTTAATGGGTCATATAATGTATTAACCTTGATATTGAGTATGTAGGTAAATATAAGAAACTTAAATTGAATAAGTTAGAAAAATGACATGATATGGCCTATGAAAACTCAAAGATTAAGCCAAGCACTATCATGACAACCAAATTAGGGGAAACAATTATAAGTTGGAGACAAAGCTCTCTTATACCAATCTTGATTAAAGCTTTTTTCATGTAAGCTCATATCTTGATGGTCCAAACCTTATAAAGTGACATAGGTATTCTTGTATGGAGAAGTACAGATTTCAAATTCTGAGTGAGTAACTTTTAAGGTAAATAGCCATTGACTTAAGTTATGTCTAAGGGGGAAGTTTAATCAAGAGAATCATACTAAGTACAATCTCCACCTAATTGAGGAAATTGAGTAACTTCTATCTTAATTCATCAAGCAAACAATGTCAAATAAAAGTGCTTCTTAGGAGGCAATCTAAGCTACTTTTCATTCTAATTCTATTTAGATTTCCATTTAAATTCTTTTCTCTTCATTTTAAGTCATTTAATAGTTCAACACATGTCACTCTTCATGATCTTCCTAAGTGTTATAGGTTGGAAATGCTTTACAAAGGTTGAATTTGCTAAGGAAAAGAAGAAAAGGATCATGATCGTAAACCAAGGCATGAAGCCTAAGGAATCAAATAAGTAAATAAGGGTCAAAGAGAACCAAGGTCAAGGACCATGCTCTTAGTCTCAAAGATCATAGGCTTGATCTTACCCATGGACCTCTTGTAAAAAAAATTAACTTAATCAAATTTTAGAGGAATTAGTTCAAGGAAGATCGAAGGCTAAAGGTCACAGCCCTGATCTTAACCATAGCCATGCAATAATGATTTAACTTAGCTACAATCAAATCTTCCTTACCTATATTATTTCAAGCTTTCCTAATTTAGACTCCTTTTACTCATGAACTTTTGTTTTTTCAATAGCTTTCCTTCCTTAACCTTTAATGAATATTCAGAGAAATTCCATGAACTTAGCTATAACCTAGATTGAATTGTACACTTTCCATATTTGACTAAAAGCAAGTTTCAAATTTGAGGGACAATATCACAATAGGTATGTTTTACTTATATCCACCTTTTGATATTGTTTGGTTCGATGTACTCCCAAGACAAGCACTTCACTTTGATAACCAAGAAGACTAAGTATGGGGGAGAACATTTCTCATTCATAATCTATGGCTCCCATTAACTCAAAGACTACCTACGGAACCATTAGAAGAAACTCTTCACAACTAGTACTGGAAGAGGAAACCTTAGCAATACTACCACCACATCTAAAACACGTGTTGGAGTTTAAAAATCTTGACCACCAAGCTAAATATGAAACCCTCACCAAAAAGATATTTTCACATTCTAACTTCATCCATTGGAAATCCTTAAACAAGCCAACATAGAGCCTAAAATCCAAGCCATGTTAGAGAAAGGAAGATAAGAGAGACTATTTAGCATCCAAGCACTTGTTTACAAGGAACTTACTCTAGAGTTCCTTACCACTCTCCTCTATGGAACATGACAAAATCCCATGTAGAACCTAAAATACAGTATTCTTTAGACTTAGAAATACTGAGTTTAACCTCTTAATTACTAAATTTAAGGTTGGTTTTAAGATAAGGCTTATACACAATTCTTCGACTTTTACACCCTACCCTGTAAACTTCCTTACTGAGTTACTCCCACGAGTTATGTCATGCCCCAAAACAATAGAATCGTAACAGCTCCACCATGTAAATTACTCTAAAATAGAAGTTGACTTTACAACCGCTATCTTAGACCTAATTTACATAAGACATCCACGACTAACCCTTTTTGAAGTAAATAGTTTATAATTTAAATAAATTATTTATCTAAGAAAGTAAAAAAAAATATATACATATACTGAAATTCAGTTATTATAATTAACGTTTATAATATTTCACTGTAATATATTTCCTAATTATTACATTATCCAAAAATAAAAAATTATAAAATAAAAGCTTAAACCTTAAAAATATATATTTGTTCTTCAAATGTTTTTTTTCATCTCCCAAGATCTAACAATTGTTAGCTTCAAAGTAGTTATATGACATTTCTTAATCAGCACCTGTACAACGTCTATAAAGATATGAACAACCACAACTCAATAAGTTAAAGTAGAAAACTTAAAACTATACCATAAACACAATAAGGTTATCAATCAACTTATTAGATGCAATACATGTTCAAACAAATGCCATCGCAAGACGTTGTTTAGCCCATCGTGAGATTAGAGAAATTGTACCTGCTTTAATTCGAGTTAAAGAGTTGTCATTAATGCAACAACTCATGACCAAACCCAGACTTATACAATGGAGACACCGCTCCTCTCGCAACTACCTTTAAACCATTGACTTTACTCTCACTGCGACCTTTTCACCTATCACTTAGTTCGATTAAAGATGAAAAAGGAATCCATTATGCTATCCAGTATTATCCTTTTTGAGAGTATCAATATTTGGTTGAAGAATCCTACGTTTGCCCTAATAGGCTGCCATATAAGTCCAATAATTATTACATGTTTTATATTTGATTAGATCCAGTTTAGGGTGATCAATCATTTCATACAAATCATACAATACAGGCCAAAACAACAAACAGAATTATAGCACCACTTATAATCAAGTACATGCATACAACCAATTATCTAATAAACACAACTAAACATAATCTCAAACCTTCAAAATACAACAACATTTTAATCCCAACTTACTTGAACTCCTAGTTCACTCACTCAAGGTTTAACTTACTTAGACCATCGCTGATCATCCCTATAACATAAACGTGATTTCAGTTTTTCATATAGTTATTATAAATTGGTTTTATCATATAATGCTTATTGTTTTGTTTTGTTTAAAGTTTAACATATCTAGTTATCTAGGTTCTCAAATCTTCTACAATTACTCTAGGTTAGAGTTCAATTTCCATATTAATTTTTAAATTAAGTTTTAGTTCGATTTTTTAAGTATTATCTTATATTCAAATTCTAAAAATTCGTTTCAACTCATAATGTGAAATTAATCACATTACTTCCAAATATTCTAAATACTATCATTATCCCTAATCAGTATTTTATTTTACCTGATATATTTAAATCCGTATTAATATACCAAATTTATTCATAATGTGAAAAATTTTTACATTTTTCATATAATTATATAAACTTAAGTTTTTTATCAAATTTATTAAATATCCCTATTATTTATATAATATCAATTTTTATCCTAATATTTTCTATTTATTATATTTCTAATAATTACATATTATGTATTATCATCTATTATGTATATAATACGCATCTAATATTTCTAACACTCTAATTACCATCTTCCAACATTAATTATTATTTCAAAATGTTTAAATTCATCTTAAATCAAATTTTATACCTTATTACCTTAAATTACCAAATTAACTTAAAATATATTATTTTTTCCTATTACTTATTTATTACATAATTAGCTTAATAATTATATTTAACATCTTAAATACTACAAATATCATACTTTATTAGATTTCAACATCCTAAAATATATAATTATTCAATAAATTAGTAATTAACTATTTAATTATTTAATTAACATTAAATTATTCATTTTATGCCTCATTTTAAAACCTAAAAATTATCTAAAAATTTTGAAAATTAATTTTTAAAAATGAGATTCATAATATTATTCTATATCATCTAAGTAATTTACACAAAATTTTTAAACTCAAAACTACAATCTTAAAATCATTTATTTATAAATCAAAACATGCTTAATTTTGCATAATTTCTTAAAGACCATATATCACAGGACATATTTTTATTAAAATAATATTTTTCATAAAAACTACATACAAAAATATTCCAGAATAACAAAATTCATAATTTTAAAAAAATATTTACTATTTTTATAAAATTACATAAAATTAGATTAAAAATCGAACTCACCAATTTGGATGGATTTAGCCACCGATATATCGACCCACCTGGCGCTGCCACTACCGCGTAATAGTGGTGGTCGTCCACTCTCAATTGCTTCTTAAGTCTAGATTCTCTTTACAAGCCCCAACTATACAGTTTTCTTTTTTTTTTTTCTTAACCCTAATTTTTCTCTCAATTTCATTTCTCTCTATTTTTCTCACTCTCCAAATTGACGAAATGAACTTCTAAAAAATTTAAAGTATTTAGAGTTTTAGGAAATCATTGTACATTAATGAAACCAAATAATTGTTTTATTTCTTCTTTTTTTTACTTTCTATTTATTGCATTTTAATTGATTGATTTTTTTCTTCAATATCAAATTATCACGCTCCACTTTTGGACTTTTCCTTATTTTTCTTAATTTTTCCTTAATTAATTATAAAAAAATTTTAATTATTTATTATTATTTTAATACATTATAAATATTTTACATACATGTAAATTCATATATAGTACAAATAAATATTTCTAAATATTATTTAAATTGTTTTATAATTTTTAATATACATATAATTTATTTTTAACAATTCGTTAATTATCGAAATATATTTTACACATTTTTAATAAATAACGAGTTATATACTTAAAATTTAGAATTTTATATTTTTTTATTTTATTATTTATTTTCTTAAATTCAAACTTACAACATTATTTTACTAATATTTTTAACTTTACTTATAATTTAAATTTGATCGGATTTTTCAACCGATCAAAACTCTAAATAACTAGTTGTACGGTTTACAAGCTATTAACAAAAATAGGGTAAAGTAAAAGCTTACAACACAAAATTTGCTAAAGGATCCTACCTTAAAAATCCAACAAATCAAGTTTTTTATTGATTACTCACCCACACCATTAGTGTAAGGGGGAAGAGCATCAGAGTTATAACCGTGCATGAGGTTTTTTACCTCTATAGCCTTGTGGAGGGATACACAATCAATCTAGCCATCACCCTAGCTTTCCACATAGCACATCAGGCCTATGGCCATGTTAACCAAATCGAGTGTGGAACATATGTCATTGTCCCGAATAAAAAATTAAAACTCCTCATTAATAACCTTTTAACAAACCATGATCCAAGATGTCATCGTGATGCCGCTATCCACTTTCCAACAAATGGAACCTCTTACGAACAACATTGATAAAACCCTCTTGAAAAGGAAAGAAACCGACAATTCCAATAATCAAGAGAGCCTAATTAGGGAGATAAAATAGTTAAAGAATGAATCACTTCACATGAACTTTTTAAGCAATCACCCAAAAGATTATTCCACCGCTAGATGAGAATGATGGAATTTTGTAATAACCTCATCTATCAATTCAAGATGAAAATTCCTCTACCAACTAATGAGAAATTAATTAATGTAGCAAGAAAAATGAACTTAGGGATGATGAGGAAAGGAATTCAAAGAGAGATAAGGGAAAGAACACAATAAATATAAAATCCAAAGATGAAAATAATGAAGACAATCTAAATTTCTTTTAAGTATCCTGATGTTGGTTTTTTTTTATGTTTAATTGTTAATTTTCAATTTTTATGTTCTAATATTAGTCCTAAATAAGTTTAGTTAGATTGCAATTTCTAATTTTAATGTTTTTAATTTCATAGTCTATGTTCAAGTTCAATTCAATTAATGAAGCATCAAAACCATTTTTTATTGCATATACTTTTCTATTCTTCTTCTTAATTCCTTTTAAATCTCTCTTACATTAACAAACAAATAACATTCACAACAATCCTTCTCATGGACATTTGTGCACAAATTACACTCATTCAAGGAAGTACGTCTCTTTAATACTCCTCCATTATGTTTTGTTTTATTGTTCTTACACGCATTTATTTTTACTATGATTTAGAATAAAGTACGTTGAGGATAATGTACTAAATTAAGTATAGGGAAGAGGTATGAAGTAAAATAATATACCTTATACTATTATTTAGGAAATCAATTTCTTAATTTTTAACTCCAATTTTTTTTTTTCAAATTTACAATCCCATCTTAATTGTAAATAATGCTTGTATTTCATTGTCCCAAGTCATTGTTCCACATTATAAATGTTACTAGAATTGAATTTTGGATTTCTCATAAAGAAAAAGTCAAATGTTATTTAGTCCAAAATTCTAAAGCAATTGTAGTAACCCTAAAAGGAACCTAAAAATATTATTTAAAATTTTTATATTACATATACATCCATGATAAAAAATATCATCTTAAAAATTAAAGATTACAAAACTTTAAATAGTTATTTACTAAAATCTTCAATTTTAATTCATTTACTTATTATATAATATAAATAATTATAGATAACCATTTTTCTACAATTTCTCAAAATCACAAAGAATCAATATTTCCTACCAAAATAGTAAAATAAAATAAATAATTTTAAAAAATTCTAAACTTAATTGAAATATTAGTAGTTTTTCACAGCATTCCGAATTAACTATACAAACATTTTCATCATATTCATCATACTAATTTAATGATAGTACTCTATACTCAATTCCTATCCCGATTCCTACTATCAATCAACTTGTAAGGAAAAAAACTGTTGAAATGTAAGCTTATGCTTAATGAAATAATTATCCTCGCTAATACCATATGATAAAAATTTATTAGATACACAATTATATAAACACATGAATAATTAATATGTCGAACAATTCCCATTATTATATATAATTAACAAGTCATCGTATTCATTCAAAAATTCATACACATACGTTTTCCATATCCTACAAGTATCCAAATTTATATATATAAATTTAGATATATTTACTTACTCTGCTATGTGAATTAATCAAAGTAATCCAAAAACAAATCGTCTACATACATAATATCCCTTGATCATCAAAATAATATTTATAAGAAATTAAAATAAATTTAAGAAACTAAGTCAATTTTTCTTAAGTTATGCTCAATGACACATCATCCATATATAAATGCACACATCAATTGCTCTATGACACATCATCCATTGTTTGTTTCCTTTATCATGAGTAAAAATTTATTGAAATCAAAATAATTTTATTTTATGATTAGTGGCAGTATGAAGCATGGTACCAACTTTAACATGTGCGTTTACATTCTAAGGAGCATAGAGTTAAATGATAGCTATTACATCAAAAGGAAAAAAGAATTATTAGATTGGTTTCCACAAGGAATATTGATTTAAGAGGGAACAAAGCACAAGTTAAGGGACCAAACATGTATTTGAGCAGGATAAGACCACAACAATCACGAATTCATCATGACACAATGGCCTGCTGTTGCACGTAGAATCGAGAAATAAGAAATTCGATATATTTAAGCACGTACATATCAACAACAATAGCGATTTAAGAAAATGAAGGAAAACTTGATTTTGAAGAAGACACATTATATTCCTTAACAGTTTTAATTTTCAAATATCAAAATTGAACCCCATATTGCCATACAAAGCAAGACCAGACCAACTCATGCCTTCGATAAAGCAGAACAAAATCCACAAGAGAAGATTTTTTCTTTTATGTTAACAGAAAAAAGGGATGAATTAAGAAAGTCACAAGCATACATACACTGAGGAACGAAACATGAAACCAATTCGAAACGACAAAAGAGGTTTAGAACATACCATAATCTCCAATGTGATAGTATTCGAATGGATTATTTGCTGCACGGGTATCAAACTTGAAGCATGAACACCGTTCGAGTTTTAACTGGAATTAAATAATTTTTGCTTAGTAAATCATGAACAAACGTGATAGAAGTTTCTTTTCCTTTTTTTCCTTTGGGATATTTGAATAGCCAGTAAACAAACACAAGCCGATATTAAAAAAGAAAAAACAAAATCAACTTAAACAATTTCCTAATTTTATTTCCAGATTGGTTTCAGGCTAAGAAGCTATTTGAGTTTTAGTTGGATTTAAGTTCTGCTCGGTAAATCCTTCAAATTGATCCCATTGTCTCTCATAACAGAGATTAATTTCTTCACATTCCATTCATATCCACAAAAATACTTCCCCCATAATCGAGCCCATTCTCACATCCTAGTCCTTAAAATTCTGTATTCCTTTTCATATGCCTAATAACTGGCGAAAAAACTTCTAAGCAACAAACCATAAAATCCCCCTCCTACTCCGATCCCTCTATTCCAGATGACGTGTATATTAGGCTTTGAAATCTAATCTCAATGCCTGAATTCGTAACATGTAACAGTAACCATTACAACACATTTTATGTTAAGTAGCTGTTAGTGGAATTGACTACGCACTTTAGTGGCAAAAATAGATAAGATAGAATGTTTAACTCATAAACCTTAAATATATGTAGAATACATACTCTAGAATGCTACAAATATTGAAGCGAAGCAAACAAAACTTTCATTTTAGTTAAGCAGATAGACGTGTAGGTGGATTTGTAACCAACTCAATGGAGATATAAACTTAAAGTGGGGCACGGATGGTAGACTTGAAATTACACCGAGCATAAATTGGCACTTGCCTAATAAACTTAAAGTGGGGCATGTTTGCTCAAATCAACTAGACACATAACAAGGCACCAAAGTCAATGACATAAATTTCTTTTCTTAGAATACAAACTAAAATAAAGTAGTCAAATAACATGATACTTCCAAGATAACATCAGAGACAACTGCAATCTAGGAACAAAACTACCGTAAGTAAAATGCGACTCGAAGTAACAAGATAAAAATTGATCCACGAATTATTTTTAGTACCTTTTTCATGCAATTAGATACATTGAGGAATGATAAGATAAAACTCAGAAAAAGAACTACCAGTGATGAAATGTGTTATGCCATATATCATAACAGAACATACAGTTCCAGTTGCTCCCAATCCCATCAAATGGAGCAGGAACATGGGCAAAGCCCTAGATCTTAATCGACCTAATTACTTATACATTGAAACAAACATTTAGAGTATGAAATAACCTTTACTAAGATACTAGCATAATAATGAAGAGAGCTTACATGACAGCTCATTAACAAAATGAATAAATGAATGAATAAATAAATTGCAAAAGAATATAAAACGGCCTAAGGTGCGAAGGAGCACAGCTTCACAGAAGCAATCTGAGACTTTGCAAGCTATAACATTCGCTAGCTAGAAAATGCTAATAATACAGACTTCCCACTACTGATTTTTCAATCAAAATTGTTACCCAGAAAAGAGCTTTAGGTTGACCAACTGCTCCAAAATATTCAACTACTAATCTCAAGATGTTGAGCAGCCTCCACTATTGCAACGGCCAATCCAACTAATCCTCCTTTCCTTAACCAAAAAAAAAAACCTCATAAATTGACAAATAGTAGAGAATAAGCATTGGCCATTCCCATTCAAGCATTTCATCATATAGTTGTTGTTCGTATATAAACAACACCCATTTAAACAACTAACCTTATTAGATCTCAAGATATCCAGTTTCCCTTTTCTTCTTCGCCTAAAGTGGTAGATTTCAACCTCAAACATCAAAGGCCACCCAATATTTATCATAGAAAAGAAAGCATAATAAGATGAAAGCAACAAAAAAAGGGGAAAAAAGACATAAAAAAGCAAAATGGTAAAGAAGGAATATCGAGAAAGGAAGCGTATCTTTGATCGAGCCCCAAAAGAAAGCTATTAGATTGAGATATTAAAGAAAGAGAAAGAGAAAGAGAAAGAGAAAGAGGGAAAATTAAAGGCAAACCCTTAGGTTAGAAAAGTAAAATACAACGTGGCTTAAGAGATTAGGGTTTTGAGACTGGGAGAGAATTTAGGGTCTTAAGAATGTGAGAGCTATCAGATTGAGATATTAAAGGAGGAGCTTTTGCAAATGTGGTTTTCGTATCCCGCGTTTTTTTCCTCCTTCTTACTGCCGCATTTTTTAAACTCCTTTTCCCTTTGTGGACATGTGAATGGGCGGCAATATTTGAATAGCCGCGGCCTTTATTTAAACGAGGCAGCAACTGTCAACCACCATTGCCCGAGATATCTATGGTAACAGTTTTTTATTTTTATTTTTTTATAAAGTGTTGCCTAAAATAAATATTTTATGCAGGGTTATAAACCATAATTTTAATTGTTTCATATTAGATTTAGAGCAACATTTGAAATGTATACTATCACTTAAATTTTTCTTTGTTATAGTCATAAAGAACTTCCCAAGAGCTAACCATCTTAAGCCATATTTAGACCTTTTTGATCTTCAATCGTAGCTTAGTGATTGCTTCCTTAATGATAAAGAAGTAAAAGGTTGTCGGTGTCAATAAATGCATTCAGCTTCATACTTGTAACTAATACCTTAGATTACATAAACTCCTTACATTTTTCCATCGCTTAGGTTTTCGTGGCACTAAGGACTTTTAGTGAGTTAATTAAGCCCATTTGCCTTCGTTTAAATAGACTAAACTTATATTTGCTATTAAGGTAGTTGATTGATTTTTCTTTAGCACTCCTTAGCATAATAAGGTCCTTTTCTCACTAATCATTTCTTCTAAACTTGCCTTCCCCTTCAAAGAATTACAACTTTTTTCTCCTTTTCTACTTTATCCTTCCCTTTACCCATTGAAGGTCTAGACTTAATTTTCTTAAATTGCACCATGCCTTTAGCAATAATAATGACCCTAGAAATATCTTCAACCCCACTATGCTCCAATTCTAACTTTGCTAAGGGTTGGAGCTCATCAAAGAGCATTAACATCATCAAGGTTCTGATTAAGGATTGCTAGTATCAATTCTAAAAAATCTTGCAAATGTTATTTTACTTTACCTTTATGAGTTAGATGACTTAGTTAGATCTTAGCTTTTTGGGGGCATTGTGCGAAAAGAATTGACCTTTGAGCTCTTTGACAAAACTTAACCAAGTGGTGTGTGAGACCTTAACAGTTTGAAATTGATGCGGTTTTTGGCTTTTAGAAAAAGTTCTTGAAATTGTGTAAAACTTTAATATAAAGTCAAAAAAGTTAAAAGAAGAGTTTTGGTAAAGTATAATTAGCAAAATAAAGTGTATAAAACAATTAATTTAATAAAATTATAATTTTATCCAATATTAAAAATACATGTTGTAAACCTAAAATGTGAGTCCTAAAATATAGTAAGATGCTAGAGATACATTATTGATTTTGTAAAAATATTAAATTGGAATTGAAATGAAAAAAAAAATTATAAGTTTCACGTTTAGGTATATATACACATGTAGATACCAAAATAGGGGGGAAATAATATTTAGTATACAAATATATATAAATTAATATTATAATGGTGCAAAATGAATAAAAAAATTGAAAAGGACAACTTTAGAAGTTACTTTTAAGCTATAAGAGCATGGCAAAGTTTGTATGTAAGTTATGTAACACTTGACCTAAGTTTTAGATACATAATTATTTATAAAAATTAAGGAAAAAGGCCATTTAGCAAGGAAACAAATTCCCAACTGACCAAGAAGCAACTATAAATTCAGAAGATCAACTCCATTAATAAGTTTGGTTCATTTTATAATCTAGAAAATTTAGAAAAGGGTAGGAAGAGCTTAGGATAAAATCAGGAAAAACAAAGAAAAAAATTGGCCAAAATGGGGGATTTTCGAGTTCCTATATTCAAGCTCAACTTGAAAGTATAGCGCTACCATGGTTTAAAGGAAGGGCGATGTTAAGATAGGTCAACACACCTTTTACCCCCAATGATGGATGGAGCTCCTTGGGCAATGAGTTGATAAATTTGCCCTATTTTAAAAAAGTTTGCTAAAAATAACGCTTAATGTCAAAAAATTATGAAATTTGATTTTCCTAATTACTTTTACATGTTGAATCCAAATCTAAAATTAGATTGTTAAATTTTGAGTGCCAATATATGCTACTTAATAAAAACATCTTGTTGACGAATATTGCATCAAATTTTCAAAAATTCCAACAATGTAGTTTCGGCTTGATTTTTTTTAAGTAAGTTCCTTAAACATTATATATCCACGCTATGTAATTTGTTTTTCAAAATCTTTAAGTTGGGTTTTTGGAAAATTTTAATCTTTGCTAAAACAACAATTGTAAGCATGTTTTCCTAAAGGGTATTGTATGTGTTTAGTGTAGTTTTTGTTGTAAATTGCAAGGATGATGATTTTCAATGATATACAAAAGGGCTTGAGTATAAATTTTAAAGAAAAATTGTTTGTCGAGTCAAGTGTGGAAGTTTGAGGCCAAATCTACATGTTTTACAACTAATGCCATATGTGCTTTACTTAAATCAAGTGTTTTGATAACCTAAGTGACATGCATGAGTATTTAAAAATGATTTTGTATGACATTGTATTCTGGTCAAATAAATGGGTGGTCATTTGGAGTGGTGTTGGTGTGATTTTATGAGTTACAAAAGCAAAATAAGGGAGTCAGAAAGTAAGTTAGGAAGCCAAATGTGTAAGCTGAGATGCTCAAAAACCAAGTTAGAAAGTTAGATGTAGTACAATGTATTAGCTGGAGTTAGTAAAAAAGTAGGTTAGAAACTATGTTGCGTATGTGAAGTGATTTTTAGTATCTTTAAGATGTGGGTTAGCAAGTGTTCTAGATGAGACCTTACTTACCTAAAGAAAATAAGACAATGGTTCGAAAACTACCTTAAAAGGGAGTTTCTATCTTAGTTTTTATTAACCATGTAATTAATTAAGGCATCGTATACTTTACATTAGGTGAAATACATGAGGAAGACCAACAGTACAACGTTTAAGTGCTTAAGGGAAGTATTTTAAATGGCCTTGGTAAGTGGATGCTTATGTGTTCAAGTAGATTATATCTACTCTTTGTATGGTGTGCTACTAACTTGTTTGATTGATTTCCTTAATTATGTTTGGATGCCAATATGATGTGTTGATTTGATAAATTACAAGATATGTTGTGAATGATATTTTAAGCATACCTATGACATGTTGAACCATGATTGAAGATTAGTTTGGTGTTTGCTACCCTGTTAAATATTTGATTGTAAATGTTAAATCAACTCAACAAAGGACGAAGTGGCAATCCCGCTTCTTATGGTGTTCACTTAAGTGAATCTAACACCGAAGCTTAAAGTTAAAAATGAAAGTAAGACCAGACAAAGTAAACTTAACATGTAAGTTGTGAGTGGTTGCCACTTTGCTTGGTGTTTGACTCGTACATTTTATGGCATGGCACGAGACAACCTATTGGTTATGTTTTACTTGAAAATTTAGTTTTCCTTAAGTAAAGATATTGGTTTATAAAATTTGAATTTTCAAACATATAGATTTATATAGCTTAGCTAAGTATTTAAAATAATAACTTTTTTATAGGTTCTTGAATTAGGTAATTTAAAAGCCTGACAACATTGACTACTCGTATGTTTAAGATTAAGGTTAGGTTATGATATCAATATTGATGCATGTTGGGTGCATAAGTATGTTTCAATGGCATATGTTGGTTACTGGAATGTTAACGCTAATATATTTGTTGTAATAACTTTTTATATGGTTAAAATATGTACTTGCTTGTATTGTGCTAGTATCCACTCTCTATCAACAATATGCTGAGGGGATAAACTTATTTTATCCTCAAGTTAGAAGTTTGAAGTAGGTTCAAGCTTCTGGGTGAAAAATTTTCGAGTACATTAAGGAGCCAACCTTTTTGGAGATGCTCGAGATCAATTATGTTTAGTTTTGATGAAATGTAATACCTATGAATTGGAGAGAAAAAAAACTCATATTTTTTATCTTCTAGCTTGTAAATATTGTAAATAGTTGTAAACTCTAAGAGCAAGGCTAAACTCCAATGGAAATGTTTAGCAAGTTTTAATCTGTAGTAAAACATCTTTTGTTTATTAAGATATGACATCCTTTAGGTGGTACTAGAGCATAACTTAAGGACCTTAAGTTTATAGAAATGTATGAGGTTGTTATATGCTGAGATGTTGTACCATTATAAGGTTATAAAAATATTATTTGGATTTAATGTGATATTTACTGAGGAAATGACATAAAGAGGATAAAGAAGACCACCTGCAAATCAAGTGCCTTAAGGATAAGGGGTAGAGCCACAATCGTAACGAAAGCCATAACTAAATTAGCATAGCCTTAACTATCATTGGATATGATACAACAACTAGCAAATGCTTTAGCTGGAGTTGGAGGTAGAGATAAGTTGGCTCGAGTACAATAGATTGTGAAGCCATTTGATGGTAAGAGTATTGATCCTTTCGTAGCTGAAGAATATATCGATTCTTTAAGAAAAGCATTCAAAGCTCATGAAGTGGAGGAAAATAGGAAAGTAGAAATTGTAGCCATTTTATTAGATGGGCAAGCAAATAATTATTTTAAGAGTAAAATGCGGTACTTAGCACAACCTAACAAGTGTAATGCATTTAGGAATACCATTCTGGAATAGTTTTTCCTTAAGTGTATAAGGGAACAAATGTGTTGGGAATACTATAATCTAAAGCAAAGTAGCAAGGCAATTGAGGAATGTGAAAGGGGATTCAATAGATTGTTGAAGTTTGTACCTAAGGCAATCCAGAATAATGAGTTAGCTAAGGTTAGACGGTTGAAGGCAAGACTTGATCTATATTTTCAAGCGGAGTTAAATGGAGTTAGAATCATAAGTTATGTTGATCTAGTGAATGAAGCTAATTTGATTAAGCAAGCTTGTACTTTTCAAGAGAAAGCAAAAGAAATAGATAATAAGAAAAGGAAGTTTGCAATTAGTTCTAGTGGCAATAATAAGGCAGCTAAAGGAAAGAGAAGTAAGTAGCTTTTTAATAGGAATCAAGGAAGAGGAAGAGAGGTATTAACATATTGGAATTGCAATGGGGAGCATCAACATCTAGAATGCTTAGAGTTACGATGAAAGTGTTTCGAATGTGGTGAAACCAAACATTTGGCTAAGAGTTATCAAAATCCAAACCCTAGGATATGTTGTTAACTGTCATAAAATGGGACATAACTCAACCTAATGCATAGCACCACAACTAAGATACGACCAAACTCGGGCAAATAATGAGAAACCGCTAACCGAAATGATAATCAACTAGGAAAGGCAAGACAAAGGGCCAAGGTTCAAGAAAGGGTCTATGCTCTTCAATAAGAGGAAGCTACGATGATCATGTTGTTGCAAGTTAGTGTAACTTAGAATCTCTATAAAACTAAGTTTAGCATAATTCATTAATATTAACTTACTTGATATAAATATCTTAAGTAAAAATAACATAGGTATAAATAATTTTTATAAGATTAGTAGCATATGTAATAATTATGCTTATATTTTGTTTGACACTAGAGCAACCCATTCGTATGCGTTGAAAGAGTATATTAATAGAAATGGGCTTCTAATAGGGATTTTAGCGTACGAGCAAGTAGTTACGACTCCTTCTGATGGAGAGCATGTTGTGCAATGGAGGTTGAAAGGAGGAATATGTATATAGAAGATCATGAGATGCCTATTGAATTAGCTGTTTTAGGTATGAAAGGTTTTGACGTAACATTAAGAATGGATTGGTTAACTAAGTACCAAGCGAATATCAACTGTAAAGAGAAGATGGTAATATTTAAAAAGCTTGATGAAGGGGAATTTTGTTTTAAGGGAAGCTCAAGTAAAATAGTTCCCCAATTGATCTCAGATAGTAAAGTACGGAAGTAGTTACGATATGGTAGTATTGGTTTCTTAGCCTCAGTAGGATATACACAGACTAAAGAAGTTAAGCCGGAAGATATACCTGTAACGTACAAGTTTGCTGAAGTTTTTCCTAAAGATTTACCTAGACTACCCCTTCATAGAGAGATTAAGTTTACTATAGATCTTGTACAAGGCACTACACCCACTTCTAAGACCTCGTACCACTTGTCACCATAAAAGTTAGTGGAATTAAAGAAGCAAATTCAACAATTGTTAGATAAAGGATTCATTCGAGCGAGTATGTTGATTTAGGATGCGTCAATACTATTTGTTAAGAAAAAGGAGGAGACTTTGAGGCTTATATAGATTATCATGAATTGAATAAGGTAATAGTTAAAAACAAATACCTACTTCCATGGATTGATGATTATTTGATCAATTGAAGGGAACAATAGTGTTCTCAAAGATAGAATTATAGTCGAGGTACCATCAGTTGAAAGTCAAAGAGGAAGATATACCTAAGACTGCTTTTAAAGTAGGATATGGTCATTATGAATTTTTAGTGATGCCATTTGGTTTGATAAATACTCCAAATACTTTTATGGACATTATGAACCAAGTGTTTAGAAAGTATTTAAACAAGTTCATAGTTGTATTTATAGATGATATTTTAGTGTATTCAAAGAACAAAGAAAAGAGCTCTGAGCATTTGAGAATTGTACTACAGACTATTAAGGATAATCAATTATATGAGAAACTTAAGAAGTATGAGTTTTGGTTAGAGCAAGTGGGATTTCTTAGTCTTATTATATCAAGAGCTGGAATATTGATTAAACTTGCAAAAGTGAAGGCAATAACGGAGTGGTCAAAACCAACTATAGTAACTAAAATTTGAAGTTTCTTAAGGATGGTCGGTTATTATAGAAGATATATAAAAGACTTTTCAAGATAGCAATGCCATTGACACAATTGATACAAAAGGGTATGAAGTTTGAATGGGATTACAAGTGTGAAAAGAGTTTTTAGAAACTTAAGAAGAGCCTAGTGGCAGCCCCAATGTTAACATTAACAGATAAAACGGGGGAATACAAGATCTATTGTGATGCTTCATGAAGTGGGTTAGAATGTGTGTTGATGTCGAATGATAAAGTGATCACATATTCATAGGAATTAGGCTCCTAGACCCATTACTCATAGCCAAGCTAGAAGACTCTAAGGACTTGCACAGAGAATATTAACTCAAAACTAAAGCCGAGATGGGGATTTGTATGCTTAACCGATCTCTTGCTGACTTGTCTATTAGATCCTCATATGTAGTAGATCTACTTTTGCCCAACAACAATGCCATATTCTAGAAGTCAACCTAAGTCTACTTGAGCTGAGCTTGCAAACTGACTACAAACATCTAACACCAATACAATTGACTTCTCTATAGGATCGATTGACCCTCAACCTAATCTAGATCAAGTCGACCCCTGACTGTAAGCATTACTCTGTTTCTGCCTACCTTCTATCATATTTCTCCTATCTAGCCACAAGCGATATGTGTCTTTTGACATAATATTCTAGAATGATTTTTTCTTTTCTTACTAAATATTCTTTGCTCTTTTTACCCCTTTTAGTATGTTTTATATAACCTAATTGTAGAATACCCTTTTGTCTTTTCATACATGTAAAGTAACTATAGTAGATAGGTATATAAACCCCTACTTTCTTGTATGCAAACAATAAACTAATCAATACAGAATTATTTACTTTAAGTAACCTTAGTATTCTCATTATCATCTAACGCTTATCTATTCCCTTTAGTAAGGAGTAGTAGCGAGTGACCCTTCAGTTCGGACTGATGTATCATATCTAATAAATCGTAGGCTAAGTAAGATCGAGTGGTGAGTCATATCCATTCAATAGCTACTCGGAATTTGCTAACTTTTTCCTTATTTGTTTTTAGTTTGCTTTGTTGTGGTGCTTCTCCGTGTGTCTAACCTTGAAGATGCATCAACTTTGTTGGTATCAGAGTACGGTTTTCGTGAGAGAGTATACGAAGTTGCATTAAAGTCTTAGTTCACTTTTCTATTAGTGGCTATTATGTTCCCTCCATAGTTACTAGAGTTTGTTCAAGTGAAAGTAAATATGGTTTCATTATTACTCTGTTCTGACTCTATTTTTCATTACGAAAATAGAGTAAGCTTGTTTATGTTCTATTTGATAGATTATCGAGTATTAAAGTTGTTAATGAGTTGTTAATTCATTTGAGAAGTATTGCACCATGTCAAATTCAAGTGTTTAGGGTGTTATTAGTGATCAAAGTAGTAGTGCTCAACTTGGTCGTAGTCATAATGGTAGTAATACCCTAGGGTTGGTTGATGACAAACTTAATAGACTGACCAACCTTATTAAGAGTCTAGTCACAACAATACAAGTTAACAGACAATCACCCCGTAGTGTACAACACCATAACCTACTAGAAAATGTCCTAAGAGACACCATGGCTAAGGTAATCAACCCAATCACCAAGTTCAGTCGCAGCAAGTTGGAGGAGTAGCAAACCGAGCTGCTAAACAAAAACTGGAGTTAGAGGAGATTAAGGAAGATGATGAGGAGCTGAATGTTGAAGAGTTTAGGGAGAAAGAAGAGGAAGCTGACTATTACTAAGCACAGGGATAAGGATGCCAAGTCCCTTGAGGGTTAGACAATGTCAAGGTTCAAGTCCTACCCTTCTGTGGAAAAAAAGATGTAGATGAATACTTGGAGTGGGAAGAGAAGGTCAAAAAAGTGTTTAAATGTTATGGGTATACGAATGCTATCAAAGTTCAACTTGTAACACTAGAGTTTACTAAGTATACTACTATGTAGTGGAAAAATTTGAATGCAGCCAAAGCAAGAGATGGAAGACAAGGTGTTAGAACCTAGGATGAGATAAAAAGGGTGTTGAAAGGTAGATTTATACTTGAGACCTACTTACAAGATACGTTTACAAAGTTGCAGAAGCTCTGCCAAGGAAGCCGAACTGTTGATGACTATGTTAGAGACTTCTAGATGCTTATGATTCGAGCCAATGTAGATAAACTAGAGGCTCGTACAGTATCAAGGTTCATTTTTAGGCTCAAGTATGAGATTCGCAACATCGTAGAAATATATAGGTTTTATACCTTTGAAGGGGCAATAAAGATAACACAGAGGATCGAAAAATAGAGGAGAAGTGCTTCGAGCTGATCTAGGCCAACATTCTCTCGACCCCCAATCCTGCGCCAACCTGTTCAAATCGAATTAAGGAGGCCATACAGGGTAGAGGATAAGAATGACTAATTTGATGATAGTTGAGCAAGCCAATAAGGCTAAGCCGATCAAACAAGTCGAGTTAAGGTTAGGTCGACCTCGAGAATATATGAGAAAGGGAAAACCTTCAAACAAAAGACCAACGATGTAAAATGCTTTAAATGCTTTAAATGCTTAGGCTTTAAACATATGGCTACTAAGTGTCCAAACCAATGCATCACAGTGCTCCAAGGAGATGTAGTGGCAGCACTTACGAGAGCGAGCTTAAGAAAGAAGAGGACGTTGGAAAACTCAAAGCCGAAGAGGAAGAGGAAACCTGTATCTATGTTGATGACCCTAGTCCTGAAACGAGTACTGAGTTCCTTGCCAAACTTTAAGGAAGATCGGGGAGAGAATCTGTTCCATACCAAGTATACCATTAAAGGCCAATTGTACACAATCATTATGGATGGGGGAAGTTATACTAATGCCGTTGCCCAATCCTTTGTTCAAAGGTTAGGTTTGCCAATCTCAAAGCATCCTCGACTTTACAAACTACATTAGCTTTATAATAAGGGAGCTTTGCACATGACTGAATAAGTGACTGTACAGTTCAGTATTAGAAGTATGTGTAGGGATGAAGTAGTATGCAATGTCATCCCCAAGGGAGCTTCACATCTACGGCATGGAGGACCTTGGTTATTCGACTGACATGTTATTCACAATCTATATAAGAATACATATGCCTTTGTTAAAAATGGAAAGAAGATTGTGTGCAACCCTTAACCCATCCCAAGTAAATGAGACCCATAATCAGCTCACCTGAGTTAGTAAGAAGAAAGCCTTGGTGATGAGCTGAATAGAGCTTCGAGCTACCAAAGAAGCTAAAGAACCTATGTTCCTGTTGATCAGATGATTGTTGGAAGTGAGAGATTTAGAGGATATCCCTGATGAAATTCGAAGCTTGCTAAATGAGTTTTTTTATCTATTCCTTGAAGAACTACCTTTAGTCCAAGGCATTAAGCATTGTATTGATTTGCAGCTAGGCACTACCTTGTTAAACCAACCTGCATACAGAATGAACCCTAAGTAGGCTACCGATCTGAAAAGATAAGTAGACAAACTCATAGAACAAGGATATGTGATGGAAAGCATGAGACCTAGTGTCGTACCAGCTTTACTCATCCTAAAGAAAGATGGTTCATAGTACATGTGCATCAACGATTGAACAATCAACTGAATTACTATTAAGTACAAATACTCGATACTAAGGCTCGATGACATGTTAGATGAGCTTCATGGCACCAGGATATTTAAGATTGATTTGCAAAGTGACCACCACCAAATTTTCATGAGGTCAGACAATGAATGAAAGACTTCCTTCAAGACTGAGCATGGACTCTACGAATGGTTGGTTATGCCATTCAGACTTATTAATGCGCCGAGCACATTCATGAGGCTAATGAACCATGTAATGTGCCCTCTAATTGGAAGACATGTGGTCGTGTACTTTGATGACATATTGGTGTATACTACTGACTTGAATGAACATATTTAACATCTCTATGAAGTATTTGACATTTTGCAAACTGAGAAGCTGTATAGAAATGTGAAGAAGTGCACATTCTGCCAGAAAGAGGTAATCTTTCTAGGATTTGTTGTGTTAGGGGAAGGACTTCAAGAAAATGGGTAGAAGATTGTTCTTGAGTGGCTAATGCCAGAGAATGTCACTAAGGTTAGAGGCTTTGATAGACTAGCTTCTTTTTATAGGCGATTTATCAAAAATTTCAGTACCATAGCTACCTCCTTGACTATGCTGATAAAGAAGAATGAAAGGTTCAAATGGGACAATTGAGCTAAGCAAAGCTTTAAGGAGATTAAGGAAAAGCTCACCTCAGTACCTATCCTTTCACTACCAAATTTTGACAAACCCTTGGAATTGGAATGCGATGCATCGAAAGGGGGAATTGGTACTGTCCTGATGTAGGTGTGATGACCCATCACCTACTATAGTAAGAAGCTTAATGGTCCTACCCTGAATTATTCTGTATACAAGCAAAAGTTGTACTTTCTTTACCGAGCCCTTACTATTTAGCAACACTATTTGTTGCCACAAGAGTTTGTTATTTACACCGACCATGAGTCTTTAAAGCATCTAGGGAGTCAAAATAAGCTTTCGAAGAAGCAAACCAAGTGGTTAGATTTTATGCAAGGGTTCTCATATGTCATCTAGCATAAGAAGGGAAGTGCAAATGTGGTCACCGATGCCCTGTCATGATGGAAAACCTTACTAACCACCTTATAGATAAAATTATTGGGATTCTTACTCATTACTGACCAATATGCTCATGATCCTCATTTCAGCCCTATCATAGAACAGTGTAGGGATGAAATTGTTGTCAAGGGATATTATCTTAAAGAAGGTTATCTATTCAAGGACCGAAGGCTATGCATACCAAATTGTTCCATACGTAAGCTATTAATCAAGGAAACTCATAATTGTGGATTTTCAGGTCATTTTAGGGAGACTAAGATAGCCAATCTATTGAAAAAGAACTTTTAATAGCCAGTTTGGTCAAGGATATCCATAAGGTAATTAGTAGTTGTAAAGTGTGCAAGCAAGCTAAGGGGAATAGAGAACCTCATGGAGAATACATGTCGCTGCCAACAACAACCTTACCTCGGGTTGACCTCAGCATGGGCTTTATCCTAGGATTGCTCTGGACATCTAAAGGCAAAGATTCTATCTTTGTTGTCATGGATCGCTTCAACAAGATGGCATACTTCATTTGGTGTTATTAGACTAATGATACTTTATATATTATTTATTTGTTTTTGTAAGTCGTTGTTCGACTATATGAGGCACCAAAGACTATTGTCTTAGATCGAGACATAAAATTTTTGAGTTATTTTTGGAAGACTCTTTGGAGAAAACTTAGAACCAAACTTATATTTAGCTCCAGTAGCTACTCTCAAACTAATGGCCAGACTGAAGTGGTAAACAGGACACTAGATAATCTGTTTAAAGCTGTTGTGGGAAAGAACTTAAGGGATTAGGATCTATGCCAACTAGTTGTGGAGTTTGCATACAACTAAACTACCCATAGCACTATTAGGAAGACCCCATTCAAGGTCATTTATAGCCTTAACACCCCTTCCCCCTCCCATTCCATTGGATATGATCGGTGCTCCAGCAGCTATTGAAGAGAGTTAATCTGGAGTTGACTAAGCCCAAGAACTACATAAATTACACCAATCTCTAACCAAAAAGATCGCCAATTCAATCAAAGATAGTACAGATCAGTAGTTGAGGCTATTGAACTGTGTCCTTCTACCTAGGAGACTTGGTATAGATATGCCTCAGCCGAAAACGATTCCTTCACTTAAGATAGAACAAGCTATCTCCTCAAGTTGATGGTCCATTCAAAATCCTGAAGAAGATCAACCATAACGCTTACCAAATCGAGTTGCCTGATGACCACAGTGTTTATTCCACCTTTAATGTATCTGATCTGATCCTTTACTACCCAGTAGAAGAAGAATATCCTGCACGTGCCCTAAAAGAAGAAGTAGAAAACCCTCTATATTTGAGGGTAAATCTTTTTGACCCCCTAGGTAGATGATAAGAATCAAGCCCCTAGACCCATCACTTGTAGTTGGGCTAGAGGATTCCAAAGACTTGTGTGGAAAATACTAACTCAAAACCAAAGCCGAGACGAGGATTCTTCAACCGAGATAAGGATTCCTATGCCAAACTAATCTCTTGTTGACCTGTTTATCAGATCCTTACGTGTGTCAAATCTTTTCCTGCTTAACAACGATGCTATATTCTAGAAGATAGCCTAAGTCTACCCAAGCTGAGCTGCCAGACCAACCACAGACATCTGATGCTAATATAGCTGACTTTTTTGTAGGATTGATTGATCCCCAACCTGATCTAGATCAAGTCGGTCCCTGACTGTAAGCGTTACTCTGTTTCCACCTACCTTGTATCATATTTCTCCTATCTAGCTACGAGTGACATGTGTCTTTTAACATAATATTTCAGAATGATTCTTTCTTTTTTGTATTGAATATTCTTTGCCTTTTTTTCACCCCTTTAGGTATGTTTTATGTAACTTAATTATAGAATACCTTTTTTTGTTTTTTCATACATGTAAAGTAATCATAATGGATGATATATAAACCCCCACTTTCTTGTATGCAGACAATAAACTAATCAATACAGAATTATCTACTTTAAGCAACCTTAATATTCTCATTATCATTCAACTCTTATCTATTCCCTTTAGCAAGGAGTAGCAGCGAATAACCTTTCAGTTTGGATTGATGTGTCATATCTAACGAATTGTAGGCTAAGTAGGATCGAGTGGTGAGTCATATCCATTCGGTAGTTGCTCAGAATTTGCTAACTTTTTCCCTGTTTGTTTTTTTTTTGCTTTATTGTGGTGCTTCTCTGTGTGTCTGACCCTAAAGATGTATCACATATGCTTTAAGGCAACTTAAGCCTCATGAACGAAATTATCTAACATATGACTTGGAGCTGGCAGCCATGATTTTTGCTCTAAAGATTTGGAGACATTATTTATATGGTGAAAGACGTAAGGTATATATGGATCATCAGGGTCTTAAATATATTTTTACATATGGGAAGTTGAATTTAAGGCAAAGACGATGGTTAGAATTGTTAAAAGATTATTATTTATTGATTCGATATCATCTTAGAAAAGTAAATTCCATTACCGACGCTTTAAGTAGATTATTAATATGGAGAAGTTGAGTTTGGTAGTGTTTGTGAAAGGAAGTGATTCATCGTTGGCAAGTATGGAGTTACGACCTATACTGATTAAGCAAATTAAGGAAGCTAATAAGGTGGATGAGGTTCTAAAAGATCCAAAATAATTTGGAGAAACACCCCGGTTTTGACATTGATGACATGGAGATACTTAGAGTTAATGGAAGAATGTGTGTTTTCAGGGATTTAGAAATTAAGAAAGTGATTTTAGATGAGGCTCATGGTGCAAAGTATTCTTTACATCCTAAAAACAATAAGGTGTATAAAGATTTGAAGCAAAAGTTCTGGTGAAATGGGATGAAGGAGGATATAGAATACAATACATATCGTAGTGCATCACCTATCAAAAAGTAAAAGCTGAGCATTAAAGACTAAGTGGACTACTGTAACCATTGTCAATACTGAAATGGAAATGGGAACATGTAAACATGGATTTCATAGGTGGTTTACCCTAGACGAGGGAACAACATGATATCATTTGGGTCATAGTAGATTGCCTTACTAAGTTTACATACTTTCTTACAGTGTCATGCCCTAAAAAGATTAGAAACTTGACAATTTCGCCGTGTATATTGAACATTTATGTGATTAAAGCAATATTCATCAATCCTATAGATGTTTATTATATATAAGGCTATCAAAATAATACTAAATACTTGAGGTATGGAAAATTTCACACCATTTTGCTTTTTATTTACATTATTTTGAGTTCTTGTCAATTGCTACAAATTAGCATAAGAAATAGTTTCACATTGTCTCTATATGCTCCAGTTAGCCTACTTGAATTATTCTTGGCATCTTTGGTAGCTAGACTCAATTATTCCTACGAAAAGGATTATAAGGAGGTAAGCAAAACTATAGCTCAGTAAGTGGCAAGGGATAAGTGTAATATATAATACAATCAGAACCAGTAAGTCTCTTATAGTGTAACATGATGCAATTATATCAAGTGTCATCCGCATGATGTTGACTGGTATGTCGCAAGACTAAAGAAAATAGTCCTACTCTAGCTTAGGTTTCGAGGAGTTTTGTTATTACTCACCACTTAGTAAGCCTAAGTTTCCCATCAATCCTAGGATGCACAATGGACTCTTCATCCCCTCTATACCCAATTTTGCACTATTATACTTAATAATTTCAAACCTAAATAACAACTTTCTCTCTTGTTACTTAGTTCATAGGTTGAAAGAAGGAAACTCCTTATTTTCTTATTGTATGGGTAATGTTGATGGGAAAATACAAATATGCTGGTATATTATGCATGTATGGTTTTTAGAGTATGATACTATATCAGTCAAGTTACTAGGCGAGCAAGCAATGAATCAATACCACATCGGAATAGTATAAAACTAAGCCACAAAAAATGATTAATCAACTTTATTACACCCACATTCATTACATGTGCAAATATATGTAAGTTACAATCATAAGCAATATAATAACTTACTATCCCTTTTTTAACATCGAGAACTATCGTAAGGTAAGCCACCAACCTATTTGTAGGTTACTAAAGTCCTTTAGATAGCAATTGTCACATCTCTAAAACAGAGTTATTTGTTAGTTATATTTGCTATGTTAAAAAAGGTCACTTTGATTTATAATTAAATAATTATGTTCTTCTTTAATTCATTGAAGAAAAAGGTGTTTTACACATGTCTATTAAAGTGAAAATATTTAGCTTTGTATAGGAAAAACAATAGGGTTATTATTATGCATAGTATATATATACTTTAAGAAGTTAGAATGTAAGTTAAGATATTGTTAAGCACGATAATATAAAAAAGATTGATATGAATATGATGAATTTATGCATTCTAAAATAAATTCAATAGGGAACTTAAAAACATAATGTATATAAGTAATGGGTATTATGAAGAAAACATACATTACATAATTATAGTATAATTCATAATTTGGTAAGATTATGACTTAAATAGTAAGGGAATTATGATATAATTTGGAAAATGTCATAGATGGAATCAAAAGGTCACATTATGTGTCGGAAGGTATGGGAAAATTTTTTAGGATTTTAGGAAGTCAATAAATAGGGTTTTACAATTTTTCTTTAAACTAGTCTATTATAGTAAAATAGGTAGAAATTTGCAAAAATAAAAAAAAAATACTAAACATACTAGATTAATTCTAAAAAATTTGTATAAGTGGATATGTAAATAAGAACTTATGGTAAAAAGGGCATTTTAAAAGGATGGAAATTGGATGTATAAAAATTCTCGTACTAAAAACCATTAAACTCATCCAAACTACTACCTCCTACAACCCTCTTTCACCACCTAGTTGTCAAGCCACCTTACAAGCATCCTAATAAAGAGTGTGTGCCTTCTTATTAATTTTAGGAGCTAATAACATAGTGCGGAGAATTTTGGAAGGGAGGGGTGATATTTATAGGGGGAATTTTGGTTGCTTTTTAATTATTTTAATTAATTTCTTGATATCCTAAAATTCTTAAAATTTGACCATGTATTATTGCATGTATGATAGGTGTAAAGCAAAATTTTTCACCAATTTTGGACACTTTGAGATATTTTCGATAATTTATTAATGAAGTTATCTTACTTTTTTATTTTCTAAAAATTTCCAAATTTTTTCCCATGCATGTTTCTTCACTTTTCCAAAGTTTGTTAGATATTCAGGAGCATTTTGGAACATTTTTGACACTTGTTAGAATGGTTGGGTAATTTTTGGCATTTTAGGGTACTTTTATGAGGTATTTTGTTATATTTTGATATTACACCTATTTTTTTTATTTTTTGAGAGTATATTCCCATGACATGTTATGATGACGTTTTCCATGTATCGTTATGTTTCTTACCTTTGTTTCATTATTTACTTTTAACCAATTTACTATTTACTACTTACTATTTACTAATTTACTATTTACGGCTAAGGGAAAATTAATCTTTTCATTTATTAGTTTTTCATAAATTTTCTTACTTATTATTTCTATATAAACTTATGTTTTTAAGTTCTAAATTTGATTGTACTTTCAACTCTTATTATTAGATCATGACATCTTATTACTACTTTCTATTTAAGAAGATAATCAAGTGGTTATCATATGCAATAAAACAAACTGTGACATTGCCTCAGTTACCAAAAATCTATGTGAAGGAGATAGTTCGTCTACATAGAGTATATTGGATTGTGATTCCCAATTTTTATCTCGTTTTTTGGCAATCACTACAAGCAGAAATAGGGAACAAGTTGAATTTCAGTACAACGTATTATCCTCAAAGTGATGGACAGTTGGAACGTATGATACAAATTGTAGAGGATATGCTAAGAGTGTGTGTGTTGGAATTTAGTGGAAACTAGGATGGCCATTTGCTATTAGTAGAATTTGTTTATAATAATAGTTACTGTTAATAAGTGTTTTTGAATAATTATTATATGAGCTTATATAAGTTGGCCTAATTTCTAAGCTCGGTTCAATAGCTCGATCCAATGACCTAGTTTAGGGATAATCCCATAGACTCACTATAAATACCAGTCAAGAATCTTAAGTAAGAGAGCTCTCTTCTCCTTTCTCTTACTCCCATAACCATTCAATAATTTCACTCACATCACAAAGAGGGCTAACTTAGGCATTAGAGTGGTCACGTCGGAACATCTTTCGACACCCTTCGTAGTCGTTTTCTCGTGTTGTAGTTGTTTGTGTACCAGAACGAGAATCACCTGTTAACAATTGGCATTGTTTGTGGGAACAATTATCATAGTTTTCAAATAAATTCTTGAGATGATGCAATGCAGTGAAATTGCATTCCGTAAATGATTTTCTTAAATCTCTTGACAAGTCTTTGGCCGAATGTCTTCTTCACATCCCCTTTCTTTTTGGTATCCAGATGGAGTCGATTGAACAATCTTGTCCTTCGAAACATCAAAGCTGTATGACACCTATTTGTTGGGGGCATGCACAGGGAGAGCAACGGTGATCGTAGTGGTTTCCTTCTCTAAAGTAGTGTAACCATTGTAACTTTGGCCTTTATCCGGTTTGTAACCGTCGCTCTTGTGTAAGTTTTTTTCGTGGTGGATAACTGTAACATCTTCTAGTAGTTTTGTAACTGTCATTGGTTGATTCGTAATTGCAACTTTATCCTCTATGGCCGAGTGTTGAAGCTTTGAATAAGATAAAGAACAAAATGTTGAACTTTGTATGGATAGATAAAGAAAAGGAAAGCCGTTGGTTAGTATGTGTACCAACCAAATTCCAATGCCAACCAAAGTTGCTGTTTCATGAAAGCGAAGTATGATTAAGGTCCAAAATCCATGCATCTATCCACTATGTATTGCCGACTTGTCTAGCGAGTCGACAACTCTACCGCAACTGCTAGTGTTCAACTAATCTAACAACCAAGCTAAGTTCCATGCCAAGCTATCTCAAGCTCCACTTAATCAAAGGTTTAGTCGCCACATCATCTCTTGTCGACTTAAGTGTTTCCATGCCGGGCTATTTAGGATCTCGGCAAAGCAAGGGCCGAGTTATACATGGCCGGGTTTTAGTTGGCTTTGTTAGAAGCCGAGTTCTTTACGGCGTAATGGCACTTAGAGCTCCTAGTCAACGAATATTCTTCCACCCATGTTTGCTAAACTTTTTACATGAATAATCTACGTCGAAATACAAGCCAAAATAACAATGCACAATTGCTACTGTTCTCATAGGAAATTGCAAAGCTAAGTCGAAGAGCTTCTAGTTAATTTAGTTTGCTACTGTATTTGCCATATCGAGTAGTATATATGAGCTACTCGTAGCAAGTCGGGGGATCCAAGTAACATGTAGGAGTTGTCAATTAATTGTAACTAACTACATTTAGCCGCGGTATGGAGAAGCAAGTTAAGCAAAGGTCAAGCTGTTGTCTTGTTCTTGCCGATTAATGAAATGAGCACAGACGAATTACAAGCGAACTTGAGGGCCAATAGTTGAGTAACAACGGCCGATGCGCTGAACTTATCTAGTTGTCGAGCTCAATAGCTTAGTAACCATGTTACCTCACAACCTACCAAGTTCCGTGCCATTTTCGACTTGAGTGAATCAAGAACGGCCATAACAAGTCACAACAGAGTTTCCTTATGCATTCCACTACTAAGCTTAACAAAAGCTAAGCTGAGCTTATTTCATTGAGGGTGACTCGATCTCTATGTTCCGAGTTGCACTTCATTCTTCTTTAAAATTCTGCACATTGGGACTCTGTTGTAACGAAAGAGGAAGTGACAGACATAGTCAAACGTATGGAAACTTTTAAGATTACAGTTCAATAATCCTCTCAATGTCATGTCTCGGATAGAATGTGGTACGCAAGCTTGCCAAAGCTTACAATCAAAATGATCTCTATGATTTGGGCATATGCAAAGCATATAATGGAAGTTGGTTCACAGCAGCCAAGCTCCTTTGTAGCCAATCTTTCTGAGTTGCCCACGTCTAGTAAAAGATGCCGAGTGCTGAATGTCGAGATTTTCTGTCGACTTGCGACTTTGCTGAGTGGACGACGAGCACTATTCATTGAATGGTAGCCAAAAGACATCGTGCTGAGAAGCTTTTGGCTAAGAGCACTTTTCATCGAAATGCCAACCAGTCGAGAGGCATCGTGATGAGCACTTTAATTCACTAAGACTAAGCTACATTCAAACACTCGTTTGTACGTAACCAAAAGGCTAAACACAACGTACCGAGTGCCGAGAGTTTTGTCTATATTCCATGCCGAGTGTTGAAAGCTTACCCAAGTCTATGTTGAATGCCGAGAGCTTACCTAAGTCTATGCTGAATGGCCGAGTGCATTTTATCCAAGCCCATGGCTGAGCCAAGCTCCGTGTTGAATTGATGAAACGACAAGCATGAACAAGATACACCAAGATGCAAAGAGGTTGAGAATGTCCATGACCGAGTGAACGAAGCAGCTGAGCTTGTCCTTGCTAACAACATGGCCGAATAGAGCTTACTCTAAAAAAAACCAAGGCTAAACAAACACCCTCATTCTAAGCCATCAAATGATAATAGGTTAAACACTTAAATCCGGCATTTGGTACCAAAGTCCAATACATTAATGGATTGAAGATCGATTAGCCTACTTTGCGGCTCTACTTAGCACAGTTTATGTTTAGTTTAGATGATTTGCATGCTTACACAGACTCTTTAAGCACATTGGCCTCTTTAGGCCTTCTCTTGTTCAGGCACTTTCGTCTCTTCAGACACATTGGCCTCTTTAGGCCATCACCTCTTCAAGAGCTCTTGCCTCTTTAGATGCTCCAAACTCTTCGGGTGCTTTGGCCTCCCTAGGCCCTTATCTCTTCAGGCCTTCACCTCTTCAGGCACATTGGCCTCTTTAGGCCTTTACCTCTTTAGGAGTTCTTGCCTCTTTAGGTGCTCTAGCCTCTTTAGGCTTTTTTGCCTTTTCAAGCGCTTTGGCCTCCTTAAGCCTTTATCTCTTCTAGCACTTTGGCCTTCTTAGGCCTTCGCCTTTTCAGGCGCCTTCGCCTCTTCAGGCTCTCTCACCTCTTCAGGCGTATTGGTCTCTTTAGGCGTTCGTTTCTTTAGGCACCTTTGCCTCTTCAGGAGTATTGATCTCTTTAGGCCTTCTCCTCTTCAGGTACTTTCGCCTCTTCAGGCGTATTGGTCTCTCCAGGCACCCTCGCCTCTTTAGGCATATTGGTCTGTTTAGGCCTTTGCCTCTTCTAACACTCTCGCTTCTTCAAGCGTATTAATCTCTTTAGGCCTTTACCTCTACAGGTATTCTTGCACCTTCAGTTGGTTCAATCTCTTCAAGCTTCGCCTTTTTAGGCATACTAATATTTATAGGTATTCTAGTCACTGCCACTTTTCGCCTTTTCAGGCCTTTGCTTCTTTAAGTACTTTAGCCTATTTAGGTTGGGATTGAAAACCTTTCCAAAAATCCCACATAATCAATCTCTCTAAATACTCTCTTTTCTAACTTTGTCACCAAAGAGAGTTGGAGGCAAGTGTTGATAGGTGTTTTTGGATAATTATTATATGGGCTTATATTAGTTGGCCCAATTTTTAAGCCAAGTCCATGGCTTGATCCAATGACTCGATTTGGGGACAATACCGATAGACTCACTATAAATACTAGCCAAGACTCCTAGGTAAGGGGCCCTCTTCTCTATTCTCTCACTCCCATAACCATTCAATAATTTCACTCTTATTATAAGAGGGCTAACTAAGGTATCAGAGCGGTCGTGCTGGAGCACTCTTTAGCACCCCATGTAGCTGTTTTCTCATGTTACAGGTATAAGGTTATGTCATACAAATATACATAAATTAATATTATCATTGTGCAAAATGAATAAAAAATTGAGAAGGATAGCTTTTGAAGTTGCTTTTAGTTATAAGGGCATGGCAAAGTTTGTATGTAAGTTGTATAACACTTAACTTAAGCTTTGGACACATAATTATTCGTGAAAATTAAGGGAAAAGGCCATTTGGCAAGGAAACAAATTCCCAACTGAGCAAGTAGCTACTATAAATTCAAAAGATCAATTCCATTCACAAATTTGGTTCATTCTACACTCTAGAAAGTTTAGAAAAGGGAAGGAAGAGCTTAAGATAAAATTAGGAAAAATAAGGAAAAAAATTGGCCAAAATAAGGGATTTTTGAATTCTTGTGTTTAAGCATAACCTAGAAGTAAACCACCACCATGGTTTGAAGGAAGGGGTGGCACTAAGGTGGGCCGACACACCCTCCACCCCCAATGGTGGCCAGAGCTCCTAGTGGTAGTGAGTTGACAAATTTACCTTGTTTTTCAAAAAATTTACTAAAAATATCACCTAATGTCAAAAAATTATGAAACTTGGTTGTCCTAAATATTTTTGCCTTTAGAATCCAAATTGAAAATTATATTTTCAAAATTTTGAGTGCTAATATATGGTACTAAAGAAAAATGTCCCATTGACTAGTTTTGTGTCGTGTTTTCAAAAAACCTAATGATGTAGTTTTGGCTTGATTTTTTTATGCTAAGTTCCTTAAACATTATATTTTTATGCTATATAATTTTTTTTTCAAAATCTTTAAGTTAGATATTTGGGAAATTTTGATCTTCTCTAAAACAATGGCATGCGTTTAGTATAGTTTTTGTTGTAAATTGCAAGGATGATGATTTTCAATGATATACAGAAGGAGTGAGTATAAATTTTGAAGAAAAATTGGTTGTTAAGTCAAGTTTGAGGCGAAATTTACGTGTTTTACAACTAAAGCTATGTGTACTTTTTCTTAAATCAAATGTTTTGATAACCTAAGTGACATGCATGAGTATTTAAAATGATTTTGGGTGATATTGTATCTTGCTCAAATAAATGGGTAGTGATTTGGAATGTTGTTAGTGTGATTTTGTGAGTTACAAAAGCAAAACAAGGGATTTAGAAAGTAATTTAGGAAGTTGGATGTGTGAGATGAGATGGTTAGAAAGTGAGTAAAAAGTTGGCCATAGTAAAGTATATAAGTTGGAGTTATTCAAAAAGTGGGTTAGAAACTATGTTATGTATGTGAAGTGATTTTTAGTATCTTTGGGGTTAATTGTGAGGAAGAAAGTTAGTCAGAATGTAGATCAGAAAGTGTTATGGACGAAACCTTATGTACCTGAAGTAAATCAAAAATTGGTTCAAAACCTTGATTAGAAACTACTTTAAAAGGGAGTTATATTAAAGAAGGATCTTAAAACCTAAACTCAATACTTAAGTAAGTTTCTATCCTAGTTTATATTTAGTATGTAATTAATTCGGGTGCCATGTACTTTAAGTTAGGTAAGATAGGAGAGGAGGACTAGCAACACAACGTTTAAGTACATAAGGGAAGTGTTTTAAGTAGCCTTGGTAAGTGGATGCTTATGTGTTCGAGTAGATTTGATAGGGATCAAGGACTGATCTTGTGCTCTCGAACCTGAGGGCTTTCTCAAATGGTTTACTGAGCTATTTGAGCTAAGTTAAGCACTGAAGAGCAGTGTTTACCTTAGTCTGATCTACCGAGCTACTTCACTCTCCATACAATCCAAGAGACTGTCGAGGTGATCAATTGATGAGCTTACCCTCTGCAACATACCAGTCCAAGTACCAAATCTAGATACAGCCATCTCCATAATATCGAGGCTAAGCTAACAATTGTTAGGAGCCGACCATCCAAGGTCGATTCTGAGTGTAAGTCATCCTTAAGCTAACCTTTGTCCGGTCCCAGCAATCATATTAACTGAACTGCCAATGCTGACTAAACGTAATTAAGGCCCACCCCCATATGGTTCGCAATGTTTTTGGGACCACAGAATGAGCAGAATTATGTAGACGTTATCCTTTCTAACATCCGTACTGCCCTTTCTAACAAAGGATGTTCTTTTGCACGATTTCATGCTTTCCCTATAAATTATTCTCCTTTTGTTTAGCAAGTAAAGATCTAATTTTATAATTTTCTGTAATTTAGGACTTACCCTAATTAAGTACTACAAACACTCACATAATGTAATGGCCGCATGATATACAAAGAATACATTGAACTTTTTACTCCCTCTTGGGCTAACTATCCTTCTACTTACCTTTGAGCTACTCTTATCTAGCCCATTTAAGTGTGGATTAGTAGCAAATGACCTTCGACCATACTTGTACGTCATATTAAGTGTGACCCGACTTCGTGCAAGGCATTGGTGTGTCATATCCATTGTTGATGCACAAGAACCCCTACTCAACCTTCGACTATCATTTACTTTTCAAGCCATCTCCCAGCCTGAACCTCCCCTTTTGGTTACACGTAATAGAGGGTTCATATGTTCATCTTGGTATCAGAGCTTGGCAACGTTCAAAGCTAGATTTTGCTACTATATTCTTTGAGCAATTTGTTACTGCTCTTGTGTAATAACAATTCTATTGTTAACCTTGGAGTTTAGTAGTTGAGAAGTGTTTTATGCTCTGTTATCTCCTGTTTTCGATACACAAAACAAATTGTGGTTAACTATTCATTTGTTGTGTAATTGTCATGGTGATTGGAGTATTAGTTATTGATCTTCAAGTGGTATTATTAGACATCAATTTTTGTGAAGTAACCATCAATGTCAGGCTTAAGTGTTTAAGGAACTTTGGGAACTAAGGAAGTAGTACTCAACATGGCCAAGGGCAAGAAGGAAGCTTCACATCTCAGTCAGTACGTAATTGCTTGGATAGGCTTACCGACTTAGTAGCTAGTTTGGTGACTATTATCCAAGAAGATAGGTAGTGAGAACATGAGCAGTAAGAGCAAGGCAATGATTAGTTTGGCTGAGTTAATGCCTCAACTTGATTACCCCAAGCTGAAGGAGTTGGTAGGGATGCTAAATGAAGGCTAGCACTTGAAGAGATTGAGGAAGAAGTAGAAGGAGATGACAAAGCATAGGAGTACTACGGGCCTAAAGAAAGAAATGTACGAGTACTTAGAGTTAAGGGATTGAGGATACGTGTCCCGAGTTTTTCTAGAAGTGGTGATGCCGAGGACTACGTAGATTTAGTAGATAGGATTGAAAGTAGTTTGAATGCGATGATGTACCTAACAATACAAAGGTTAGACTTGCTGTGTTGAAGTTCACTGGCTATGCCACCTCATGGTGGAATAAGCCACCTGACAAAGAGAAGGAGAACAAGAACGAGAGATTAAGAGTTGGGATGACATGAAGAGGTTTATGTGGAGAAGGTTTGTGTTGAGCTATTATTTATAGGATACCTTTAAAAGACTGCAAGAGCTAAGACAAGGAGTGTCAAGTGTAGACACTTATGTTAAGGAGTTCCAAATGTTGATGATTCAATGTGAAGTCGTAAAGCTAGAGGACCGAACTGTATCTTGATTCATCAATAGATTGAAGTATGAGATTAGGGATATCTTAGAAACCCTGGATATTGGAACACTTGATGATGCCATCCAAGCCACCTAGAGGATAGAAAGGTGCCAAATAAGAAGGTTTCGACCACCAGTTAGTCGACCTAGCAACAGTCGAACTTTTCCAAGCAGACCTATGCAAATGTAACCAAGTAAAATTGTAGAGACCCAACCTGCTCAAACTACCTGAGCTGAGGAGAAGGAGTCTCCAAGGAAGTTCAAGAAGGGCCAAAGTTTAGGAAGGAAGATAAGTGAGATCAAGTGTTTCAAATTCTAAGGATTTGGACATATGGCTACTCAGTGTTCAAACAAGCAAATAATGGTGATCTAAAGCAAAGTATCGACTGTTGAGGTCGACAGTACTGATGAAGAAGTAGAGGAGCTGAAAGAGGACAAACAAACCAAACCATCTAAAGATCAAGTTATCTATAGTGAGAAAGGCAACTTTATGTCGACCATTCTAGTGTTAAGAAGGATAATGAGCATTAGTCCCGTACTCAAAGATGAACAAAGGAAAATCCTCTTCCACATTAGATGCAAGGTGAACAAATCACCGTGTGCATTGATTGTTGATAGTAAGAGCTATACTCGAAGATAAACAAAAGGAAGAAGTTTTTGTTGTTCGGACCAATCATAAAATGCCACGTGTCGATTTCAGACACGTAGTCCACTGATGGCCTGACATGTGGCTATACGTGGAACTTAAAAAAGAAAAAGATAGAAAAAACATCCTCAATGCATCCAGTGAGTGTTGAACCCTTGACCTCTAGCTAAATCCAATGCCTTAGTCTAATTGCTTTACCATTAGGCTGTTGGCTTATGCTTTATCCATATGTATAATTAAATTGCACATATAAACCATATTAGCCTGATGAGAATCAAGCTATGGGGCCCTTGACCCGTAACCGAGCTTAAGGACTAGAGAAGCTGTCATAATGAATCCTTATGTTCCAACCAACCTCTGCCAAGGTCAAGTACCTCTTTGTCGAGTCACCTCTAGTATCATACTGTGTTGTATGATTGCTCATTATTATGTGGTATGCTGAGTTAATGATTACTTTCAGTTGCTGAGTCGACCAATTACTCAGCCTCTTCCTTGCTGAGAAACTAAGAGAGAAAGCCGGACCAACTAAGCTATCCCTATTTAGACAAACCCATGTGTCCATACTTTTTGTCCACATCTCTTAACGACCTCGCTAATGCTGTATCACCATGTATACAGTATCACATGTAAAATCTATAGCACCAATGATTATTTTCCTTGTATATTCATTTTTGCCCATTTATAACATATACATTGCCCTCCTTAGGAAATGTCCTTATTGTCTTTTCCCTTTTGGGCAAGTTGCTTTAGTTTGCGAGTATAAATACCTTTGTACTCATAATTGTAAGAAATCATATAATCTTTAATATACCTTTAAGTACCTTCCTTCTTGCATAAACATTGTTGTTTACTCTTGGCATCACTCTTATCTTTTCCCTTAAGCAAGGTTAGGTGGCGAGTAACCTCATTAGACCAATTCGTGCATTACATGGAATTATGTCGTGAGTTCTCGGAATTTCTATTGGTACGTCATATCCTCTGGAGCTGTTCGTGGGTTTTGCTTACTGTTTTTGTCCTTTGTTTTCACCCTGTCATACCTTTCCCTATTGACTCTTTTTTAGCTTTCTGTAAGCTCAAACCCATTCAGCGACCGGCCTTGTCTGTTCTTGGTCATAGTTTGCATCATCTTAGTATCAGAGCGAAGGTTTTGTGTAGACTATAGTTAACTCTTCTTGAATTTCTATTATACTCTATTTTTTCCTATTTGAAACAAAGTTAGTTATTGAGTTCATTGACTGTAGTATTATTAATTGTTCACTTTTTGAAGTGTTTGTTTAAATTATGAATCTGTAAGGAAAAACGACAAACCTAAATATGAATATTGGTATTAGTGATGATAGTGGAGTTGTCCACCATGGGTATCAGTCTCAAAGAACTCCCAAAAGCACTGACGAGAGACTCGATGAGTTAGCTAACCTCTTGGTAAATCTGACTCAAGTTGTTCATGCACTGTCTTACCAACCTACTAAGGCCACGCAGAATACTCTACAAGCTGCTTAACCTGTTAGAGGTTAGAACCTAACTCAACCATTTCGAGGTGGATGAGTAAGGCGAAGGATAGACCTAAGAGAGCTTGATGAGGAGGAAGAAGAGTATTTTGAAGAGGACCGTATACGAGTCCCTAGAGCATTTGACCATGTGAAGCTTCGGATTCCGAGTTTCAATAGGTCTAGGAATGTTAACGAGTACCTGGATTAGGAAGAGAAGGTGGAGCATTTGTTTGATTATTACTACTATGAGGATTACGAGAAAGTGAGGATTGCTGTTGTTGAATTTTCTAGATATGCTAACATGTGGTGAAAGAATTTTTAGGCCATGAGAAGAAGAGAGGGGTATTGAGAGATTAATACTTAGCCCAAGATGAAGAGGGAGCTCAAAAACAGATTCATGCCGAAAACATATCTCCAAAATACTTTCACATGGCTTCAAGAGTTGAGACAAGTAGGCCGAACTGTTGATGAATATGTTCAAGCATTCCAAATGCTTATGATAAGATGGGAAGTGGAGGAACCACCTACCCGAATAGTTTCAAGGTTTGTCACTGGGTTGAGAGGAGACATCTAAGACATTGTGGAACTCCAGTGATTTGACACAATGGATGAAGCTGTTAGGATTTCCCAATGGGTAGAGAGATAAAAAGAAGTTGAGTAATGACCAGAGTGTTCACTAGCCGACTAGGATAGGTAAGTAACCAAATACTGCCGAATACCAAGTTAAGAAGTAGGATAAATGTCAAAGCCGAATAGAAAAGTCGATTTGAAGATCTAGTACCGACCTGAATGTATGAGAAAGAGCAAGGGTCTGGCAGGAAGACTAGCCAGATCAAATGTTTCAAGTGCTAAGGGTTTGGACACATTGTTGCTCAGTACCCAAACTAAAGGACAATGGTCATTAAGGGAGACACTCTGAAATTAGACGTAGAGAGTACAGATAAGGAACCCAAGGAGGAAGAGGTTCCTACCGATAATGAGACTGCCGAGAAAGAGTTGATCGAGGAAAACATATATGTTGAGGACTTGGACTAGCTACTTATGGTTATCCGACATACTATGAGTGTGGAACCCTCGCGAGAGGAGGAGTAGAGAGAAAACTTATTTCATATCACTTGCAAGGTGAATGAACAGACATGCGCCCTCATCATGGACAGTGGGAGCTATATGAATGTGGCATTAGCTAACCTTGTCTCAAAACTGAGGTTATCGACTGTTGAGTATCCAAAGCCATACAAGTTGCAATGGTTAAGTGATAGGGGAGCATTACACATCACTCGGCAAGTACTACTGCCGATCACTATCGGTAATTACTTCGACCAAATTCTCTGCTACATATTGCTTATGTGTGCTTCTCACGTATTGCTAGGAAAACCGTGGTTGTTTGATAGGAGAGTCATCCATGATAGTTATAGAAATACCTATATGTTCGAGAAGGATGATCGGAAGATCGCGCTGAATCTGATGCCGCTGAGAGAGGTTCACAAGTTATAGAAGAAACTTGCTCGTAGATTGAAGAAAGCTCTGGTGATGAGTAGAGTCGAACTTCGAGAGGCCATTAACGCCAATGAGCTAACCCACTTATTGGTCAGGCGACTACTTGAAATGAAGGAGTGGAATGATTTACCCCAAGAGGTGAAGGAACTGTTGGATGAATATGCTGACCTATTCCCATAACGGTTACTAGCAGGGTTGCCCCCGACTCGAGGCATAGAGCATTGCATTAACTTAGTACTCGACGTTGTACTGCCGAATAAGCCAGTTTATCGCATGAATCCCAAGCAGGCTTCTAAGCTTCAAGACAAGTCAATGAGTAGCTGGAAAGAGGATACGTAAGAGAGAGTCTCAGCCCTTGTGTTGTACTTGCACTTTTAGTGCCAAAGAAGGATGGAACTTGGCGAATGTGTGTTGACAACCGAGCCATGAACAAAATCACGATTAAATATAGGTATCTAATCCCAAGACTAGAAGACATGTTGGATGAACTGGGTGAAGTGAAAATTTTCAACAAGATAAATCTTAAGTCCAGCTACCATCAAATCTGCATGAGGCCAGGAGACAAGTGGAAGACTGCATTCAAAACTTGACATGGGCTTTATAAGTGGATGGTCATGCCTTTCGACTTGTTGAGTGCCTCAAGCACCTTCATGAGACTCATGAACAATGTGTTGAGATATCTCATCAGGAAGTGTATCGTAGTATACTTCGACGACATCCTGATCTACAGTACCGACATGCCAAGTTACTATGAGTACATCAGAGCAGTCTTAGATATTCTCCATGCTGAGAGATTATTCGGCAACCTAAAGAAATGTTATTTTTACCAGCATGAAGTGGTATTCTTGGGCTATATAGTTAGTAGAGAAGGCTTGCAAGTTGATGATGAGAAGATCTGAGCAATTGTTGAATGGACGACCCCTGCTACTTGTGTTGACGTGAGAAGTTTCCATGAACTGGCTTCATTTTACCGAAGGCTCATTAAGAACTTCAGTACCCTTGCTGCATTACTTACTTAATTAGGGAGGAAAAACATTGATTTCTAATGGGGAGAAAGGGAGGAGAAGAGTTTCACCGAGGTAAAGGAGAAGTTAACTCCCGCCCAAGTGTTAGTACTCCTTCACTTGGATAAAATTTTTGAGTTAGAGTACGACACGTCAGACATTGGAATAGGTGCTGTCCTGATGCAGGAAGGACAACCAATTGTCTTCCATAGTGAGAAGCTCCAAGGACCCTACTTAAAGTACTCTGTATATAACAAAGAACTCTTGGTACTAATTCGAGCACTATAAGTATGGTAGCACTATCTGCTGTTGAGAGAATTTATCATATATATTGATCACAAGTCACTTTGGTACCTCCGGAGTTAGACCAAACTGTCCAAGCAGTAGGTGAGATGGGTTGAATTCCTTGAAGGATTCAATTTTGTGATACAAATACAAGCAAGGAAAGAGTAACATAGTTGTAGATGCTCTATCGAGGAGGCATACACTTTTATCGGAACTGCAAACCAGACTGTTTGGTTTTGCAAGTATCAAAGAATAGTACTCTGAGGATCTACACTTTGGACCAATAATTTCGAGATGCATAGATGGGAGAATAGTGGACGAGTATTATGTGCAGGATGGCTATCTGTTTCGAAGAGGAAAACTACACATACTAACTTGTTCCCTATGGGAATTATTAATTAGGGAAGCCCACAGCGGAGGACTCTCCAAACATTTTTGAGAGAGAAGGACCTATGAACTAGTGAATGGCTGATTCTTTTGGCCGAAAATGTGAAGAGATGTACACCGAGTGGTTGAAGCTGTGCTTCATGCAAAAAGGCCAAGTACCGAGCTGAACAAGGTAAGGAAATACCCCTACCTATTCCGACGAGGTCATAGATTAAACTAAGCATGGACTTTGTTCTCGAACTGCTGATAACTACCTAAGGAAAAGATTTTGTGATGGTTGTTGTGGATCGGTTTAGTAAGATGGCATACTTTGTACCCTGCACCAAAACTAAAGACGCTTCAGCTATTGCTTCTCTTTTCTTGGAGGAGATTGTGTGAATACACGACGTACCAAGGAGTGTAGTCTCTGATAGAGATCCAAAGTTCTTAAGTCATTTCTGGAGAACTCTATGGCATCGGCTGAGAACCAAATTACTCTTCAGTACCTCTTGTCACCTCCAAACTGATGGCCAAATAGAGGTAGTTAATTGTACTTTAGGTTTACTGCTCCAAGCTGCAGTTGGCAAGAACTTAGTCTATTGGGACATTTGCTTGCTAGTGGTCAAGTTTGCTTACAACCGAACCGTACATGACGCTACTAAGCAAACCCCCTTCGAAGTGGTCTATGGATTTAATCCCAAGTTGCCCCTTGACCATGCCCCTGTACCCGCACTTGCGCAAGAGGACCTTGACGCCTTGGCTAGGGCACAATCCCTTTAGCACATCTATGATAAGGTTACTCGGCGTATCAACTAGGTTACTAGAAGAATGTGTGAAAAGACCAAGGGTCGATGGCAAAACACTTTTAGCCAGAAGACTTGGTGGGGTTATACCTCAGCAAGGAACGGTTCCTGAACAAAAGGAGAAACAAATTATTTGCAAGAACGGAAGGACTTTTCAAAATCCTCCAGAAAATTGGCGACAATGCCTACAGGTTGGAACTACTTGAGGACTATGGGGTTTCTGACGCCTTTAACATCATTGACTTCAGTCCATATCACCCTGACAAAGAATTAAGTGAACACCATCCAAATTTGATCCCAAATCCAAAACGACTTGGAGGGAATGATGAGAATTAAGCTACGGGGCCCCTAACCCGTAACTGGGCTCGAGGACTAAAGGGGCTAATACGACGAATCCTTATGTTCTAACCAACCCTTGCCAAGGCCGAGTACCTCCTTGTCGAGTCACTTTTAATGCCGTATCATATGATCGCCCATTATTTTGTGGTATGTCAAGTTAACGATTACTCTCTTGCCGAATCGGCTAATTACTAGGCCTCTTCCTTGCCAAGAAGCCAAGAAAGAAAGCCAGACTAACTAGGCCATCCTCATGCGTCCATACTTTTTGTCCGCATCTTCTAACGACTTCGTCAATGTCGTATTGCCGTGTGTACAATATCACATGTAGAATCTGTAGCAACAATGATTATTTTCCTTTTATATTCATTTTTGCCCCTTTATAACATATACATTATCCTCCTTAGGAAATGTCCTTTTCGTCTTTTCTCTTTTGGGCAAGTTGCCATAATTTGCAGGTATAAATGCCCTTGTGCTTGTAGTTATAAGACATCGAATAATCTTTAATACACCTTTGAGTACCTTCATCCCTACTTAAACACTGTTGTTTACTATCGGCATTACTCTTACCCTTTCCATTAAGTAAGTTTAGGTGGCGAGTAACCTCATTGGACTAATTCATGCATCACATTGGATTGTGCCGTGAATCCTCAGAAGTTTCATTGGTGCGTCATATCCTCTGGAGTTGTTTATGGGTTTTGCTTACTGTTTTCATCCTTTGTTTTCACCCTTTCATACCTTTCCCCATTAACTCTTTATGAGCTTTCTGCAAGCTTGGACTCATTTAACAACCGGCCTTGTATGTTCTTAGTCACAATTCGCATCATCAGCCTGGGCTATATTTAAATTTAAGCCTAGGCCTAACGGCCTTTTATTCAAATTTGTTTATATTAAAATTCCATTCTACTTAAATAACCTAAAAATTTATTATTTTTTAAAATTCCTATTTTCTAATTTTTGAGTGACTTTTCAAATTTCTTATATGTTTTCCTAAATTTTTCCATTTTTTTTTTGTATTTTTCTTAAATTTCTTATTTTTTGTGCTTTTCTTATTTTCTTATTTTTTTATTTTTTTAAAATTCCCGTTTTTTTTTTCTAAATTTCTTCATTTTTTAGGGATTTCTTTAATTTTCTTTTTTTTTTATTTTTTTCTAATTTAAGACCTTATAACCTAATTTGAAAAACAAAAAGGGGGTGGCAAAAATTAGGTGTCTGCACCTATCTCTCACATGTTAAGTACCGAGAAACTGAAGGTCAAGATAGTAGCCCATCTTTATTCTCGCATATGCCTGGCCAATTACTTACTTAGACTTATCCTTACTGAGATGTCGAGATAGAGTTCAAACTGACCAAGCCACCTCTACTTAGACAAGCAAACTGTTTGTACTTTTTATCCACACTCTCCAACGGCATCACCAATACAGCATCTCCATGATTACAGTATCATATGTAGAATCCATTATATCAATGATTGCTTTCCTTATATATTTATTTTTACCATTTTGTATATTATACATTACTTCCTTAGAAAATGCCCTTTTGTCTTTTTCCTTTTGGGTAAGTTACCCTAACTCATGGGTATAAATACCATTGTAATTGTAATTATAAGAGCATCATTATCATCCTTAATACATGAGTATTTTCTTCCTTGCACAAACATTGCTTATTTACTTTTGGCATCACTTTTATCCTAACCCTTGAGCAAGGTTAGGTAGCGAATAACCTCACCGGACTAATTTGTATGTCATATCAAATTGTGCCATGAGTTTTTAGAAGTTCCATTGGTGCGCCATATCCATTGAAGCTATTCGTAGGTTTTGCTTACCTTTTTTTATTTGCATTCGTCTAATTTCTCACCTATCCCCATTATTCCTTTTAGGCTTTCTGCAAGTTTGGACCCATCTAGTGATCGACCTTGTCTGTTCTTGGTCATGGTCGCAATATCTTGGTATCAGAGTGGAGGTTTCGTGTAAGCTGTAGTAGGTTCCTTTAGAAGTATTTTATACTCCATTTTGTATGTGTGAAACAAAGCAAGTTATAGTGTTTGTTTTAGCTATTATATTTATTAGTTGCTAGTTTCCTAAAGTATTTGTTTGAACTTTGAATTTATAGAGAAAATGATAGACTCGAATGTGAATGTTGGTATAGGAGATGACAATAGTGGAGTTGTCCACCATGGACGACAGTCTTAAAAAACACCTAAAAGTATTGATGAGCGACTTGATGAAATAGCTAACCTCTTGGTATATTTGACCTAAGTTGTTCATGTATTGTCTTGTCAACCAACTAAGGTTGTGCAAAATACCTTACAAGCTACTCAACCTGTTAGAGGTCAGAACCTAGCTCGACCAGTTCGAGGTGGAGGAGTAGGCGTACGGTAAGAAGAAGGATTGATTTAGCAAATGTGGAAGACATAGAAGAAGAGTATCTTGAGTATGAGTCCCCAAAGCATCTAACCATGTGACATTTCAAATTCTATGTTTCAATGGATTTAGGAATGCTAATGAGTATTTGCAGTGGGAAGAGAAGGCAAAGCATGTTTTTTATTATTATCAATATGAAGATTACAAGAAAGTGAGAACTGCTGTTGTTGAGTTCTCCGGATATGCCGCCATGTAGTAGAAGAATTTTCAAGCCATAAAGAGACCAGAGGACTACTGAGAGATTAACACTTGGGGCCGAGATGAAGAGGATACTCAAAAACAAGTTTGTGCTAGAAACATATCTTTAAGATACTTTCACTCAGCTTTTGGAGTTGAGACAACGAGGCTGGACTGTTGACAAGTATGTTCAAAAGTTTCAAATGCTTATGATTCGTTGTAAAGTAGAGGAACCACCAGTTATGGGAACTTTGCTATCAATAAACCAATAGATAGACCGAAGTTGTTAACCGAATTGTGGGAACTTTGATATGGGCTACTATCAGATGAAACATGACTGATTGGGATTTGTTTTTGCTAATCATTGAGTTCGCCTACAATAGGAATATTCACAACATAACAAGCATGTCTCCAATCGAGGTTGCCTATGGGTTTAACCCCGAGCTCCCAATAGACCAAGCACCCTAACTAAGACTTGATGATGATCGGCCAATCATTAAAAGAGTTGAGGTCATCAAAGCCATGCACTAAAAGGTTGTTGAGCAATTGAACCAAGCTAATAATAAGCTCGAGAAGTGAAGCTGAGGATGGAGGAAGAGATAATTTCAATAAGGTGATTTGGTTTGGATACATCTCAGCAAGGAATGATTCCCAAACTTAAGGAAGAGCAAGTTGTCTCTTAAAGCTGATAAACCTTTCAAAGCTCTTGAAAAGATCAATCCTAATGCTTATAGGATTGAATTACCTTAAGGATATGGAATCTTAGACTCCTTCAACATTACCAATCTCCAGCCTTACACTCTCGAGGATGAACAACTTGGAGCTGAACTAGATTTGATCATAAATCTCAAATAACCCAGAGGGGATGAGAGGGATAAAGGACTAATCATGTGCTCCCGAGCCTGAAGGCTTTCTCAGATGGTTCGCCAAGTTGTCCGAGGTGAGTTAAGCATTGAGGAGCAATGTTTACCTTAGTTCGATTTACCAAGCCACTTCGTTCTCTACACCATTTAAGAGACCGCTGAGGTGATTAGCTGACGAGACAAGTCAAGCCGACCCCTTTACAACACACCAATCCAAGTATCGACGTTGGATACGACCATCTCTATAGTGTCGAGGTTGAGCTAACAATTGTTGGGAGCCGACCACCCGAGGCTGATCCTAACTGTGAGTTATCCTTGAGCTAACCCTTGTTTACTCCTAGCAATTAAAGCTATTGAACTGCCGACGTCGACCAAACCTAATCAAGGCCTACCCCTGCATAGCTTCTAGTGTTTTTAGGACCACAGAATGAGCAGAATTACATATCCGTTGTCCTTTTTAACATTCGTACTGTCCTTTCTAACAAAGGATGTTTTTTTACACAATTTCATACTTTCCATATTAGTTATTCTCCCTTTGTTTAGTAAGTAGGGATTCAATTTTGTAATTTTCTATAATTTAGGATTTACCCTAACTGGGTATCATAAATACAAGCATAATGTAATGGCTGCATGATATATAGAGAATACATTGAACTTTTTACTCTCTTTTGAGCTATGTATTATTCTCCTTACTCTTAAGTTACTCTTATCTAACCCATTTGAGCGTGGGCTAGTAGCAAATGACCTCTGGTCATATTTGTGTATCATATCAAGTGTGACCCGAGCTCATGTGAAGCGTTGGTGCATCATATTCATCATCGGTGCATGAGAAACCTTGCTCAACCCTCACTATCATTTACTTTTCAAGCCATCTCAAGGCCTGGACTCACCCTTTTGGTTATGTGTGATATTGGGTCTGTGTGTTCATCCATAGAATCTGTATTAAGATATTATTTATTCTACATAGTGTGATACTAACTTGTTTAATTGATTTCCTTGATCATTTTTTGATGCTAATATGTGTGTTAATTTGATGAATTGCCAGATATGTTGTGAATGATGTTTTGAGCATGCCTGTAATGTGTTGAGCCATGATTAAAGATTAGTTTGGTGTTTTCTACCATGTTAAATAATTGATTGTAAATGTTGAATCAACTCAACAAAGGATGAGGTACCAGCCCTGCTTCCTATGGTGTTCACTTAAGTGAACCCAACACTAATGCTTAGAGTTAAAAATGAAAGTAAGACCAAATAAAGTAAACGTGACATGTAACTTATGAGTGGTTTTCGTTTTGCTTGGTATTTGACTGATGCATTTCATGGTACAACACAAAACGACTCATTGGTCATGTTTTACTTGAAAATTTGGTTTTCCCTAACAAAGAAATTGGTTGATAAAATTCAGATTTTCAAGCATATAGATTTGTCTAGCTTAGCTCGGGTATTTAAAATCTTGAATTAGGTAATTCAAATATTAGGTAACGTTGACTACTTAAATGTCTAGGATTAGGATTAGGTTAAGACATCTATATTGATGTATGTCATATGCATGAGTACATCATCCTTCAATTGCATATGTTGGTTATTGGAATGTTAAGATTCATATATTTTCTATAATAACTTGTTATATGGTTAAAAATGCACTTGCTTATATTATGCTGGTATCCATTGTCACTCAACAATATATTGAGAGGACAGCTTATTTTATCCTCATGTTAGAAGTTTAAAGTAGGTCTAAACTTTTAGGTGAAAAACTTGCGAGGGCATTAGGGAGTCAGCCTTTTTGGAGATGCTTAAGATTAACTACGTTTAGTTTTGATGAAATGTAGTAGTTATGAATTGAAGGAAAAAAAATTGTACTTTTAGCCTTCTGGCTTGTAAATATTGTAAATAGTTGTAAACTTTAAGAGTAGGGCTGAACTCCAATGGAAATAAGTTTTATGACGAATAAAATATTACAAGTTTACGAAAGTGTTTAGCAGGTTTTAATTTGTGGTGAAGCATATTTTGTTTATTAGGATGTGACATGGTGGTTTTGTTTGCCCTTTAAAGCTACTAAACTATTACAAAGTGTTTCAAATGCATAGTAGTGGTACGTACCTCAATTAGGCCATCTAAGATTCCAATAATGTTAAAGTATTACTCCAACCCCTATAAGAAGTTATTTACATCATTTTCATGTCCTAAAGCTGCAAAGTTATAATAGTCCCGTTGCACAAACCATTTTATGATAGAAGATAACCTAATATCTACAATCTTAGACCTAATTTATACAAGGTGTCCATTATTAATTTGCTTTGAAGTCAACGGTTCATAAATTAAACATATTATTTACCTATGAAATTATGAAAAATATATATTTACACTAAAAATCTGAGCATGTTTACAAGATTTAGTAGCCTAATCATAATCTATTTAAGTAATATATAAATTAATTCTAAAAGTTTTAAAGATAAAACTAAACTTGAGAGTATAATTGATCCTCAGTTTTTTATCCTCACTCCTTAGGATCTAATAGTTACTAGCTTTAGGATATTTATATGTCTACTTCTTTGTTAGTACCTGCAATAACATCCATAGGGATGTAAGCAATTAATCGCTTAGTCAGTTAGGCTGGAGATTTAAAACTATACGTTAAATACAAATAGGGTTATTAACCAAATTAGTTAGATGTAATGCATGTACAAGCCGATACCATTATTCAGTTCGTTGTAAGATTACAGAAATTTCATTTGCTCTAATCCAGGTTGAGAAGTTTAGCGTACATTTCAACAGCTTACAACCCAACTTAGGCTTGTGCAATAAAGACACTGCTCCTCTTACAATTACCTTCAAACCATTGACTTCACCCTTGCCGTAATCTCCTTTTTTGTTTCTAATTTCGACTAAAGATGAAGAAGAGATCCATTATGCTATCCAGCATTATCCCTTTCAAAAGGGTTGGATTTGGTTGGAGAACCTTAAATATTTCCTCTATTAGGTTGTTATGCAAGTCCGATTTAAACTTACAAGCCATATATTTAGTTAGGTCCAATTTAAGGTATTTAATCATTTTAAACAAATCACCTAAATACAAGCCAGAATAGTAAACCAGAATCATATCATCAAACTCAAAAACAAGCACATAAAGGCATGTACAAGTTCAACTATCTAATAAACATAACCAGATACAATCTCAAGCCTCCAAGGACTATAAATTAGTATTCCAAAATATAGTAACATATTAATCTCAACTTACCTAAACTTTTTGCTTACTCACTTAAGGTGCGATTTGCACAAGTTATTGTCAATAATCCCTATAATACAAATGTTGCTTTAGTTTTCATATAACTATTATAAATAGGTTTCATTCTGTAATTTAGATTATAGTTATCTTTAGTTTATCGTTTTCTTATATTTAGTGATTTAAGTCTAAGTCTCTTAGAATTACTTCTCTTATTTAACTAGGTTTCAAATTTACTTCTTATTCCGATTACAATTTTAGCTTCTAAATTAGATTCTAATCCAAGAATGATTTACATTTCAACATAACCACTTATATATACATATATATATATATATATATATAAGTTTTAAATCATTAGTTTTTAGTTTAAGATTATAATTTTACTTAATTATTCAAATTTTATGTCTCTTATAACCAAACTAATTCTAAATTAATTTCTAACTCAATTTCCAAATCGGTCTTTTTATTCAAGTTTTGTTTTAGCTTTTAATTACTATTTTTATTTGTAAACTTTAGGAATTCCTCCCGGACTAATATATGAAATCCATCTAACTATACTTAGGTATTCTAAATCTCTGTTTTAGCTCCTAATCAGTATCTTAGTCGCTATAGTACATTATATTCCTAATTTAACTACCAAACTAGTTCCCAATGTAAGATCAACCTATATTTTTCATATTATTTTGTAAATTCACCTTCCAAATCAAATTTATATCATTTTCTTAATATTATAATGCTATTAATTTTTACCTAATATTTTCTACCCATTTAATTCTTATATACACATATTATGTATTATTACATATTATATACTTATATCACCTATCTAACACTTCTAACACTACATATATCATCCTTCATTATCTAATAACATATCAAAATGTCTAATTATATCATAAATTAGAATTTATACTTAATTAACTCTAACTTACAAAATTAACTTAAAATATATCATTTCACCTATTACATATATACTATATAATATACCTAATAATTACATCTAACACCCTAAATACTATAAATATCATATTACATTAGAAATTAATATCTTAAAACACCTAATTATACACTAAATCAATAATTATTCATTTAATTACTAAATTAGCTCAAAATCACGTATTTGATACATCATTTTGAGGCCTAAAAATTATTTAAAAGTTTCGAAAATAGATTTATGAGAAATCTTTTCACAATACTTTTTTAACTGTTCTAAATTGTCTACATAAAAATTTTGAGCTCAAAACTACACTATTAAGGTTATTTATTTTAATATTGAAAATCAGTTTAAGTTTAGTCATTTCTTAAGAGTAATATATTTTGAGCCCAATTTTATCAAATTGATATTTTTCACTAAATTTATATACAAAAATATTCTAGAATACTAAATTTTATAATTTTTTATGCATATTTGATATTTTTACTAAATTAAACAAATTCATAATGAAAATCGAAACTCATTATTCGATTGGCATTCAGCCATCAGTAGTGGCTCTACCCTTATTAGTAGCTCGAGGCATAGGGTCCACTATTTAGTAGTGGCAGCTGATCCTGCCTAGGTGGTTACCGGATGTGGGTTTTCTTTATAAACCCTAATTGCACATGATTTTTTCTATTTTTTTTTATTAATTCTCTCTTCTCTTTCTAATCTTTCTCAATTTTTTTTTTTCTGATTCACCAAGGGTCTAAACAGAATTTTAGAAAGGGTTTTGGTATTTATAGGATAGGTTTAAGGTTTGCTTTTGATTTTTAGAGAGCCAAGTATCATTTATCCTCTTTTATTTTCACTTTTTATTTTGGTTGGTTGTTTTCTTTAATTTTTAGCTTTCTACAACCCATTTCTAGATAATTTCACATGTTTTTATAATTTTCTTGATTTTTCTTAATTTTTTATGAATTTCCTTTAATTAATTATCATTATGTTAGCATATTTCGAGTATTTTTATCAACATGTAAATATATATATTATAATAAATACTCTTAAATATTATTTAAGTTATTTTATGATTTTTAGTGTATATATAATTTATCTTTATTGATTCATTGATTATTGAAACTCGTTTTACGTATTTTCGATAAATAACAGGTAATATGCATATAATTTAATACTATAATAATTAATTATTTTCTTATTTATTTATTTTTAAATCTAAATTTATGGGATCACTTTTACTAATATTCCTAACTTATTCATAAACTTTAGACTTAATCGAACAACTTATGCAATTGTCTTAAATTTTACAAACCAAATCCCAAACACCTAATTATAAGACTTATAATAACAGGAAGATCATGTTCCTTGAAATATTCATGTTTATGAACATTGACCCTATGGATTGGCTAGATGATTACATTGTTTACTACGGCTTCTTAACATTCTACTAATTAATTCTTAAGGTATTCAATATCCTGAAGTATGGCCACTATAATGACATCAATTTTAGCTTCATAAGCCTCCTCCTTGTTTTCAAAAGTATTCATTTGAATCTTGAGGAATTCTTCCTTCTCCTTAATAGGCACATTATGTTGCTTGAGTTCTCTAATGACTTGGTTTAAAGCCCTTTGTAACTTACTCCAAAGTTCCTCCTCAAACTACTTTATGTAGGTTTAGTAATCATTTAACTACTCTTTTACCTTAATGATGCTTAATTCTACTTATCTATCGTGACAAAAAGACAGTTCAATAGATCCTACGACCATGCCCTTTATCTAGTGACATAATGGTCTCTTTAGTAAGCCACTTTATCAACCATTCAAATTTTTTTCTCTACTTTAGACAACATCTTCCCCTCTCATAGGTTTTGCTTTAATACCACTTGTTATGGCATATTTCCTCGGAAGCTCCCTTATGACATTTAACATTGTTGACCACATAAGGAAGGATAAGTTCTGCTTGAAAACCCATATATAACATTTATAAACAGAAAGTATGATAGGAATCAACCCCTTGGACCGATTATAAGAAGCCAAGCTAGAGGACTTCAAGGGCTCGTACGGAAAATACTAACTCTAAGCTATAGCCGAGACATGGACTCTTATCTCGATTCGACCTCCTGCTGACTTGTTTGTCAAGTCCTCACGTATATCCAACATGCTCCTGCCCAACTGCGAAGTCTTGATCTAAAAGGTAACCCAGGAAAGAATAGCTTAGCTAAGCTCTCCAACCAACCATTGGCACCTGACTCTAATTCAACTAACTTCCTAATCATATTGATTAGATCCTGACCTGATCCAGATCAGGTTGGCCCCTAACTATTAGCACCTCGTGTTTCTGCTCATGTTGTATCATACTCCTAACGTATAGCCATCAAGTGATACGTACCTTCTGACGTAATGTTCTAGAATGATTCTTTCTTTTTCTTACTGAATATTCTTTATCCTTTTTACCCTTTTTTAACATGATTCATGTAACGTAATTGTAAAATACTCTTTTATCTTTTCATATACGTAAAATAACCTTAGTGGGCAAGTATATAAACCCCTACTTTCCTTGTATATTGAATACAAAATTGTTCACTTTGAGCAACTTTAGTGTTTTCGTTATCATTCAACTTTTATCTATTCCCGTAGCAAGGAGTAATGGTGAGTAACCCTTCAATTTGAATTGATGCATCATATCTGAGGGATTATTAGCTGAGTAGGATCGAGTGGTGTGTCATATCCATTTGGTAGCTGCTTGAACTTTGCTAGCTTTTTCTTTGCTTCTTTCCAGTTCACTTCATTGTGGTGCCTTTTTGTATGTCCAATACTAGAGACGCATCAGCTTTGCTTGTATCAGAGCACGGTTTCGTGAGAGAGTGTATGAAGTTGCAGTGAAGTTTTTGTTCACTTTACTGTTAGTAGCTCTTGTGTTTCTTTTGTAGCTACTATAGTATGTTGGTGTGACGGTAAGAGTGGTTTTATTGTTACTCAGTTTTACTCTGTTTTTCATTGCAAAAATAGAGCAAGTTTGTTTTTATCTTATTTGAGTGACTATTAGGTGTTTAAGTTGTTAACCCATTGTTAATCCGTTTAAGAAGTACTGTATTGTGTCAGATTCAAGGAGTTATTGGTGACCAAGGTAGTGGTACTCAACCTGGTTGTGGTGTTAATGGTAGTAACACCTTAGGGTTGATTGATGATAAGTTTGATAGACTTAAAAATCTTATCGAGAGTCTAGTTACCATAACGCAAGTTAATAGACAACAACGCTAAGGTATACAGCAACCAAACTTACAAGAAGACGACCCTAAGAGATACTATAGCCAAGGCAACTGAACTAATCACCCAATTTGATCGCCATAAGCTAGAGGAGTAGTAGACCGAGCTACTAGACAAAGACTACAGTTGGAGGAGATTGTGGAGGATGACGAGGAGATGGATGTTGAAGGGATGGGTGAAGAAGAAGAAGTTGATTATTACCGAGCATAAGGATGAAGACGTCGAGTCCCTTGAAGGCTAGACAATGTAAAGGTACAAATCCCACCCTTCGGTGGAAGTGGAGATGCAAATGAATGCTTGGAGTAGGAAGAGAAGGTCGAGAAAGTATTTAAATGTTATGGGTATGAGGATGTAATCAAAGTCCAACTTGCTGCATTGGAGTTTATTGGGTATATTACCATGTGGTGGAAGAATCTAAATGCAGCCAGGGCAAGAGATGGAAGACGAGGTATTATAACTTAGGATGAAATGAAAAGGCTGCTAAGAGGCAAATTTATGCCTGAGACTTATTTACAAGATAAGTTTATAAAGTTAAAGGAGTTATGCCAAGGAAGCCAAACTGTTGATGACTATATAAGAGAGTTCCAAATGTTAATGATCCAAGCTGATGTGGAAGAGCTAGAGGCTCGTATAATATAAAGGTTCATTTCTAGGCTTACGTATGAGATTCGTAATATCGTAGAAGTACAGAGGTTTTATGATTTGGAAGAGGCTATCAAGATATCACAGAGGGTTAAAAAGCAGAGGAGAAATGTTTCGAATCGACTTAGACCAACATTCTCCCGAGCCGCAGTACCACGCCGATCTATTCAAGCCGAGCCTAAGAGACCATATTGGGCCAAAGAAAAGAATGACTGACTTGACAAAAGCCAAGCAGGTTAGCATGGCTAAGTAGGACAACCAAGTTAAGTCGAGGTTAGGTCGCCCCTAAGAATGTACGAGAAATGGCAGACCTCTAGACGAAAATCTAATGAGGTGAAATGCTTAAGCTTTGGACACATGGTTGCTGAGTATTTGAATCGACGTGTCATGGTGCTAAGAGGAAATGTAGTGGATAGCACTGACGGGAGTGAGCTTAAGGAAGAGAAGGATGTTTGAAAGGTAGAAGTTGAGGAGGAAGAGGAGACTTATGTCTATACTAACCAGGGAGAAGTGATGACTCCAATCTTGAGATGAGTCCTAAGTTCCTTGCCGAACCCTGAGGAGGATCAGAGAGAGAATTGGTTCCATACTAAATGTACCATTAAAGGCCAATTATGCACAATCACAATGGATGGAGGAAGTTGCACTAATGTGGTTGCATAATCATTTGTGTAGAGGTTAGGTCTTCTAACCTCAAGGCATCCCCAACCTTACAAGTTGCATTAGCTTCATGATAAGGGTGCTTTGCAAGCAACTGAATAAGTGACCTTGTCTTTTAGTGTTAGAAATGTATACAAGGACAAAGTAGTATGCGATGTCGTTCCTATGGGAGCTTCATATTTGCTACTTAGTTGTACACGACAGATATAAAAACACTTATGCCTTTTTTAAGGATGGAAAGAGGATCGTATCGCAACTCCTAACCCCATCCTAAGTAAATGAAACCCATAATCAGCTCACCTGAGGTAGTAAGAAAAAGGCCTTAGTAATGAGTCGTAGAGAGCTTAAATCTGCTGAGAAATCTGATGAATTGATGTTCCTATTAGTTAAGAGATTGTTGGAGATGAGAGAGTTGCAAAATGTTCTAGATTAGATTTGAGGTTTGCTAAATGAGTTTTTCGACTTGTTTCTAGAAGAATTGCCACCCATCCAAGGCATTAAGCACTGTATCAATCTATAGCGAGGTGTCACCTTGCTAAACTGACCTACATACAAGATGAACCCTGAGTAGGCTACCAAGTTAAAAAGATAAGTAGACGAACTCATTGAGCGAGGGTATGTGAAGGAAAGCATGAGCCCATGTACTGTACTAGCTCTGCTCATTCCGAAGAAGGATGGTTCATGGTGCATGTGTATCGACAGCCGAGCAATCAACCGAATTACTGTCAAGTACAGATATATGATATTAAGGCTCAATGATATGTTGGATGAGCTTCATGGTGCGAAGATATTTTTGAAGATTAACCTCTAAAGTGGTTACCACCAAATTTGCATGAGGCCGGGCGATGAATGGAAGACTGCCTTTAAGATTAGATACGGGCTCTAAGAATGGTTGGTTATGCTATTTGGACTTACTAATACACCAAGCACATTCATGAGATTAATTAACCATATGATGCGCTCTCTTCTTGGAAGATGCGTGGTTGTATACTTTGATGATATATTAGTATATAATACCGACTTGAATAACCATGTTCAACATCTTCGTGAAGTATTTGGCATTTTGTGAGCTGAGAAGTTGTATGGGAATGTAAAGAAATGTATGTTTTGCTAGAAAGAGGTAATGTTCCTTGGGTTTGTAGTGTCAAAGGAAAGAATTTGAGTAGATGAGGAAAAGATCTAGGCTGTTTTAGATTGGTCGACACTGAAGATTGTGACTGAAGTTTGAAGTTTCCATAGCCTAGCTTCTTTCTATAGGTGATTTATTAAGGACTTTAGCACAATAGCTGCCCCATTGACCAAGCTGACAAAAAAGAATGAAGGGTTCAGGTGGAACAATTGAGCTGAGCTGAGCAAAGCTTCAAGAAGATCAAGGAGAAGCTTACTTCAGCACCTGTTTTTTCACTACCAGATTTTGACAAGCCTTTTGAACTAGAGTGCAACGCATTGGGAGTTGGAATTGGTGCTATCTTGATGCAAAAACGATGGCCTGTCGCTTACCATAGTGAGAAATTGAGTGGCCCAACCCTAAACTATTTTGTATACGAAAAGGAGATGTACTCCCTTTTTCGAGCCCTTACTGTTTGGTAACATTATTTGCTACTATGAGAGTTTATTATTTATACAAACCATAAGTCATTAAAACATCTGAGGAGTTAGAATAAGCTTTTAAAGAGGTAAGCTAAGTGGTTGGAGTTCATGGAAAGTTTCTTGCACGTCATTCGGTACAAGAAGGGAAATACAAATGTGGTCGTTGATGCTTTATTACGAAGGCAAACCTTACTGACCACTTTATAGAAAAAATTATTGGGATTCTCACTAATTATTGAATAGTATGCTTACGATTCTCATTTTAGCCCTATCATAGAATAGTGTAAGGACGGAATTGCTATAAAGGGATTTTATCTCAAAGATGGCTATCTATTCAAGGATCGCAAGCTATGTATTCCAAACTTCTCTATACGTGAACTGTTGGTTCAGGAAACTCACAGTGGTGGACTTTTAGGCTACTTTAGGGAGGTCAAGATAACCAATTTGTTGAAAGAGAATTTTTTACTGGCCGGGTCTAACTAAGGATGTCCATAAGGCAGTCGGTTGTTGTAAAGTGCGTAAGCATGTTAAGTGGAAGAGAGAACCTCTTGGAGAGTACATGCCTTTACCAACGCTTGACTTACCATGGGCCATCCTTAGCATGGACTTTATCTTAGGGTTACCCCAGACATCCAGAGGGAAAATTTCTATTTTTGTTGTAGTAGACCGTTTTAGTAAGATGGCGCACTTCATTCTGTGCTATCGGATAACAATACTTTATATATTGCTAATTTGTTCTTGTAAGAAGTTGTTCGACTGCATGGAGTATCAAAAACTATTGTTTCAGATCGGGACACAAAATTTTTGAGCTATTTTTGGAAGACTCTTTAGGGGAGACTTGAGACTAAATTAGTGTTTAGCTCCAGTAGCCAACCTTAGACTAATGGCTAGACTGAAGTGGTGAATAAGACACTAGGTAATCTACTTAGAGCTATTGTAGGGAAAAACTTGAGGGATTGAGATCCGTACCTACTAGTCGTAGAGTTCTCATACAACCAAACTGTCCACAGTTAATGAACTGTTGACTAACTGTCCCATTACTCGAGTACGGATTTGGGGACTCCAATCCATCACCCGACGAATTCTCTCCTGGCAACCTATTAATAACGAGAAAGTTTATGCCGAAGGAATGTAGTTGAACTCCTTGAGCTCCCCAAATTGTCATAAGTTGATATGTATACTCGAAAATGATGATATTGACCATTCTTTTGCCGAAGAACCTTATGCTAAGTAATTCGACCAACCATTGCCGAGAAGTTCCTACCAAGTGGCGAAAGACTCACTTAAACGGCTGAATAGTTTTCTTTCAGCATGCTACTATCTCTCTTTTCTTGACTCCTATATTGCTGCAATATTTTGACCCCTCTCGCCTACTATGCTTAGAGAATATTCATATGGGACCAAAATTGCACTACCACCTATCCACTTTGTTTGACATTGTATTACTTTTCCATTTTTGGTCTTTTGTCTTTTTTACCCTTTTTCATATGTATTAGTAATCCCCTTTTTCGTATGTACTAGGAATTCCCTTTTTATAATTTCTTTATTTGTAATGCTGTCCTAAGGACTTACTATAAATAGTCCTTTTCTCTTGTAAGTCGCACATAACTTACATTTTTAATACTGAATATTATGTTCTTGCAAGATAACCCTCTCTAAGTCCATTTTTCTTACACTCTTATCTGATTTTATCGGGTAGCTCAAGATTAGTGGTAAGTGGACATTGACATTGAATTGTGCGTCATAGCAAGTGAGGTGTCAAGTTGTGTTGTGTTCATTGGTGAGTTACATCCTCTAAGCAGCTTCGCGTTAGCTACTCTTATTTATTTGTGGACCATTCCCCTCTAATTTTCTTTGATATTTCAGAGAACTCTTTTTAGTCAGATTTGCTACGGTAAGTCCTAGTGATAATTGAGCTTCTAGGTACACCAATAGCATTATAGGGAAGACCCCATTCGAGATCGTTTATGGCCTTAACCCAACCTTTCCCCTGGACATCATATGTACCCCAGTAGCTATTGAAGAAAGTCAATTTGGGGTAGATTGCGCTCGAGAATTACATGAATTTCACCAATCTATAATAAAGAAGATCGCTAAATTCAATCAGAGATAGTAAGAGATTGGTAGTCGAGGTCACCGAACTATTTCTTTTTAGTTAAGAGACTTAGTATGGATTTACCTCAGTCAAGAGCAATTCCTACACTTAAGACAAAGTAAACTATCTTGTTAAGTTGACAACCCATTCAGAGTCTTAAAGAAGATCAACTGTAATGCCTATCAGATTACGTTACTTGATAACTATGGTGTCTTTTTTACCTTCAATGTATCCAATCTGATTCCCCATCAACTAACAGAAGAAGAACCTGTGAGTACCCTAGAAGAACAAATAGAAACCACTTCAAATTTAAGGACAAATCTTTTCGACCCCTAAGCAGATGATAGGAATCAACCACTTAGATTGATCACAAGAAGCCTAGCTAGAGGATTTCAAAGGCTCGCATGGAAAATACTAACTTTAAGCCATAGCTAAGACGGGGACTCTTATCTCAATTCAACCTCCTATCAACCTGTCTGTCAGATCCTCACGTATATCCAACATGCTCCTACCTAACTGTGAAGTCCTAATCCAGAAGGTAACCCAAGAAAGGATACTTGAGTCAAGCCGAGCTCTCCAACCGAGTATTGGCGCTTGACTTTAATTCAGTTGACTTCCTAATCAGATTGATTGGCTCTCAACCTAATCTAGATCAGGTCGGCTCCTTACTACCAGTACCTCTTGTTTCTGCCAATTTTATATCACACTCCTAATATACGGCCATCAAGTGACACATGCCTTCTAACACAACGTTCTAGAATGATTCTTTCTTTTCTATATTGAATATTCTTTGTCATTTTTACTCCTTTTTAGCATAATTTATGTAACATAATTGTAAAATACCCTTTTATCTTTTTCATACATATAAAATAACCCTAGTATGCGAGTATATAAACCCCTTACTCTCCTTGTACGTAGACATTCCACTTTCCTTTGAGCAACTTTATTGTTTTCGTTATTATTCAACTTTATCTATTCCCTTTAATAAGAAGTAGTGATGAGTAACTCTTTAATTTGGACTTGTGTATCATATTCGGTAGATTGTTAGCCAAGTAGGATCGAGTGGTGTGTTATATCTATTTGGTAGGTGCCCGAATTTTGCTAACTTTTCCTTTGTTTTTTTTCGGTTCTCTTCATTGTAGTGCCTCTTTGTATGTTCGACCCCGGAGACACATTAAAGTAGAGGGAGAAGCTTTAGATAAAATTGAATTTACTCAAGATCTGGATGATTAAAATCGAGCGGATCACTCTCTATGAATGGCGAAAATTAATCTAATGTAGCAATTACAATTGAATCCTACTTATGCCTATATTAATTATATCCGTTTACACTACCTACTATAATATATTAAACTTGAACTATTTCTAGAATCTTCTTTGAACCTTACTAACTTCTAGAATATTGTAGGTTTGGACCTCGGACTCTTTTTGTAACGGGCCTCAAGAATTTCATGAGTGTTCTCTTATGTATCTATGTGTATAAGATGATTATAAGACAATATTACTTTAAATCAAATAGATATACAAACGAGACAATTTATTCGAACATAAGTAGAAAAATATTTGAAGCAAAAATAAATTAGATATAGTTCAAACAATTTTCTAAATATCCAATTTTAAATATATATTGATCATAAATAGATAAGATGTATATATTATATATGAGTGATGCATAAAAGAGGGGAAAAAAATTCGTTAAAGATATGTATAATTACAGAAAAGAGCTATTTGATTGTCATTAGTTTAACCTGAGAAGAAATTAACTAGATGCAATTGAATGAGTTGAAGTATTAAAAAAAAAAAACCTTATAAATTAGACATTTCAATAGCCGTTATATATATAATATATAACTATATATTAAAGTCCAAAGAAGTTTAAATAACCGTTCTCATTTTTTTTTTTTATAAAATTCCATCAAATGTCTTGAAAAATTTATTGTATTTAATAACATAAAAATAACTACATTGTTCTTATAGTAAATTTTATGATAACTTTATTTAACTTCACCATTTATCTTTATTTTCTCTTTCTCTCTTATATGCTCCTATTACTTTTAGATTTTGGGGAAATTCTCCTATCTTGTCGTCTTCTCTCTCTCCAATTTCCGCTACTTTATATCCAAATTACTTATTCTAAATAAAGAATTTAGAGAGATAATTATAAATTTATGATATATTATTAAAAAAATATATATTAAAATTTGAAATTATCCATAAAAACTAATATTAACAAAATTTTGTATTTTTTATAAAATAAATAATAATAAGTTTTAAATATATAAATTTAATACTATTTAATCTACATATACATCGTGGTGCATTATTCGTTAATATATATATATATATTAATTAATACAACTCTTTTCTTTTCTTTTTTTTTTTCCAAATAATTTATACAACTCTTGATTGGTTTTTTTTTTTTAAGTGGGAAAGCAATCCAAAAGTTGAAAAGCTCAAGAAAAATAAGGAAAATCAAACACTAAACCGTTTCCTGTTTCTCATTGAGCTTTCACATCGTACCGAACTCAGACCCTACTGGTTATTGGTGATTCTTGAGGTTTTGTCAATCCTCTTTTGGTTGTTATCGATTTCAGCAACACGTAAATTAAAAAATAAAAATTAGAAAACTATAATCAAAAGTCAATCTTTTGCGCCACACCTTCTTGAATTTTGACTTTTATGAGTATTTTCCGTGTGGAATAAGCAGTCTTCTAATTCCTTCAACATTTTGGGTTTTTAGTTTTTAGTTTTTGTGTTTTTATGTTTATACCTCCATTCTCATGTGCTTTTTCTTCTTCCATCTGTTCCTCCATATGTAAAGAAAGTTCAACACTTGCATATAAATACATACATTTTTTTTTTCTTATACGATATTCAACAAAGTTCTTGTCTTTTTGCTTATTTTTTTTCTTAATTGAAAAGAAAGGCGAGAAGTAAAAGGGTCAAATTTACCATCGTTGTTCACGTTACTGTTACTTTTTGAGGGAATCAGGATCTTATCTGATCTGGGCGTTTTCTGGGTTCACCAGTTTTTTCAGGTTTCATGAATTTTTTTGAGGTGGGTCAGTCTTCTGCTTTATGTACTTTTTAATAAATGTTTGTGCTTTATGATTACTTTTGATTTGTTGTGTTTGAGGCTTTAATTTGAAATAAGCTTTGTGTATTGTGATATTTATTATTATTGTTTTTTTAGTAAAGCATATTGAGCTGAAAGAATCGGTTGCTTTTTCTGTTCATAAAATGCTTTTCTTTGGGTTTGATAATATATTATTTGGGACACTTATTGGGAAGAACTTTTGGTTCACTCTCTATATTTTAGTTCAAAAGACATATTAGTTTTAATACCAATGGCTGGTAAGTGATTGTTGTTGCTTCCAGCATTTGCTTTTATGTCATGATCTCTTCTCGAGTATTACTATAACAGTTTTGGATGATCGGTTCCTGCATGATGGCCTGCATCAATGACATCTAATTCCTCGAGAACTCAGTTGGATATTCGATTTTAAGGAATGCCTTTTACTTTTCTTTTTTAGTTTTTCATTTCTTTCATTTTTCTTGTGAATTTGCTGTATCTGTTCTAGACCAGGGAAAATGTTTCCTACATTATGATCAATTAAATTTGGTTATTTGTTGTTTGGTATGCAGATACAATCTGGCTCTCTGAGCATAAATATCATGATGATTTGTGTGTCATGGATAGCAGCTTAAGAGGATTATTGTGTTTTATTTTAATTTTGATAGTATGGATGATACTTTTTGTAGGTATAACTATTTGTAACCATGAGCAGTTAATACTAAGAATCATGGGTTGGCTGAGCAAAATTTTCAAAGGATCCACAAACCATAGAACATCTGATAGGCACTATCGGGGAAGCTATGAGGATGGTCCAAGTTATAATGCTCCTTCCACCTCTGGGGTAATCACTCTGGTTTCTTTTGAATTCCATTTTGACTTCTATGTTTTTGTACTTGAAGAAAAAGAAATTGACGCGGATGTGGCATTTAAGCATTGATTTGCCTCGTGTTTATCCTGATGCACTTCCTGTTATGAAATTTGGTGATGAACTTGCGATTAACTTTTGTACATTATCTGTAGCTAGAGTTGAATGTTAATTGTAAAGCTGCTCTGTAGGGGTTTGGTGTGTGTGTACATCAGTGATGTTGTAATGTTCTCCATTTTCATTGTGCTTTTCTGATTCGTTCTCTCTCTAATAATTCAAGTGCAAATGGATGTAGGATGTGTGGTTAGGCTATGAGAATGAGGATATGGACCGCGCTATTGCATTGTCACTTTCAGAAGAGAGTCAGCACAGGAGGAATGTGAATAGTGAGTTATATTGTTATCCTTTTACCTTGCGTCTTTCCATTATTTCCTGGTAGTCATAATGAATAATTGAAGTTGTCTTGTTGATATATAAACTTTCTCTATAGATATATTTGTTTCTGGTGTCTTCATCATTGAATATGGACATTTTTGGGGGATTGGGCTCTGTGGAGGGCATGAAGGTGGATCAGCTATATCTGGAATTATAATTAGCCAACTGTAATGCAGTATTTTGTAGTAAGTCTACTATTGTGCTTTCACGGCTGTAGGCATGTGTGCCTTTAGCAAAAGGCACACTTGATACCTTTTGCACAAGTGCTAGTCTAGGTTGGGTTATTCATTTGAGTTCTTGTAGAGGCATTGGGAAAAATTTTGTTGGCAGTATCAATGTAGTCATGTGCTTATACCTGAACAAGGCATTGGTTGTGATGGTAGAGATTCAAGGACTGCTCTCTATCCATGGAAAGAGTTTCTAAATTGGGGATATGATAAGCATTGAATGTATGATACTATTGGGTTTATTTGATCCTCAATCCAGGGATTCTCCTACCACGTGGTGATAGAGTGAAGGATGTATTGTGATCAGGGGTCCTCATATTGAATTCTGGCTAGCCTTCTCATCATTGAATGGAAACGGGAGGATAATTAGTGTGAGAATAGAACTCAGACTGACATAAGGGGTTTTGGCTCATTATGGTATCATATTCATCTAAATGACTTTAAATCGATGACATGTTCTGAATTCAATACTTTTTTTCCAAATTTTGCCAGAACTAGTTATTCTTTCAGCTTCAAGCTGTATAAATCTTCTCCTTGTTTCAATTTTCTGCTGACACCATTTTCATTATCTATTGTACAGGTGTTAGTGCTCAATTAGAAGAAGACGAACAACTTGCCTGGGCAATACAAGAAAGCTTGAATGTTGAGTCTCCTGCTCTCTATGGGAATGGTCACACCACTTCCCATTACCCATATGGTCCTACATATCAACCTATGCCCTTCTACTACTCAACAGGGTACAGGTACATGATTAATGCTGTGAATAGGTAGCAACTAAGCCTTTCAATGGTTGAGTTTATATATATATATATATATATATATATATATAGATAGATAGATAGATAAATAAATGAAGTGCTACAATAGATTCTAACCTGGCAAGTCCTCAAGAGTGACTTCTGTATATATATGGTACAGGGATTTGTACAAAGAAATTGTGCATAGTATGGCATAATCTTGGTAAGATGGGCAGTGATTTTTTCTTCTATCAGTTCACTTGAGGATGAAATATGTCTTCACATGGTATACCTCAACTGATAAGGAATCAGGAATACTGGGGAATCTTATTGTTGTAGTATGGAAAGTGATTATTCTGGTTTTGGTTTAGTACATACGAAAAATATGAGGACTGTATCAGCAAGTGGAAAGTGTCACTCAATTTTGTCACTGGAAAATTTTTTATCATCCTTAACTTCTACCCATTATTTCCAAAGTGACACTGAAAATATTTTGCATTTCTGCAATTTACCCTTGTGGAACATCTTGACTTCACCTGGTGATTTCAGAAAACCCTGCTCTTTATCTTTTTCCTGTTTAGTAGTGCAGATAACTTTCCTCTCCATTCTCTCTTTTACCTTTTTCTTCTTCATTCAACTGTTTATCCAATCCAAACACTTGGATTTGTAGTTTGGTGGGTCTTTGCTTCAGCATCAAAAATTAAGATTGTCTTTTTTTAATTCATCTTCTTGGACAATAGAATCAACTTCATCTATGGGACTTAGTGTTATATAATGAACATAATAGCTTGAACTGTATTTGTAAGTTTAAATTTCTAGATAGAATGATTGTAGTACTACTCATAATATTGTATTAAAATTAGAGGTCCTAGGTTCAAACCTTGTACTGCCAGTCAATCCTCATCTAAGTTAGTCGTCTATTTATTGGGTTTAGTTGAAATCCAGTCTGCAAGCAAGGGAGAATGTTATATAATAAATATAAAGTCCACTCAATTTTTATAAGCTTATACGTTTAGATAAAATGGTTGTAGTACTATTTACAACACTAGTTCATGCCTTGAAGTTGGTTTCTGGCTGGTTTCCAGAAATGTCCTGAGCGCACTGCCTTAATTCCCTTTTGTCACTGTTGCAAAATGTTGAGTACTTACCCCAAAAAGAAATTCAGTGCCTTTCTGGGAGAATATCTTCATTTCCCATTCCATATCCTCTTGGTCCCTGAGAATGCAGACTGTAATAAAAAGTGAAAGCTATTTGGTTGGTCAATCACAAAATTTTCTTGCGAGATGCATTTTGTAGCTTTTAGAACTAAGCAAGAGATAGTATAATCTCTAGCTTTAGTAATTAGGATATTTTATATCATCCTTTATTTCTCTTGTTATTGGTCTATGCTTCTTCACTGAACTTTCTGCATCAGACTGTAGGTAGTTGCGTAAATTTTGATGTTCTCTACTCTTCAGTTGTAGTTTACTTTTTCAGTGGTTTGGATTGCTATAACTTGTTAATTGTCTTACGGATTTCATAGAATATGTGCTGGTTGCAACAATGAGATTGGGCATGGAAGATTTTTGAGTTGCATGAATGCTGTTTGGCATCCAGAATGTTTCCGTTGCCATGCTTGTAATAAACCGATTTCTGATTATGAGGTAGAAGTCCTTTAGTTATGATTTTTAATCTATTCTGTTTCTGAAACTTTGATTTAAGCATCAATTATGATTAGCAGAGTTACTTGATGTTTAATGCCCATGCTAATTAAGAACAATCTCTCTCTGTAGTTCTCCATGTCTGGAAATTACCCTTATCATAAATCTTGCTACAAGGAGCACTATCACCCGAAGTGTGACGTTTGCAAGCATTTTGTGAGTATCACATTAAATACTTTTCCAAAGCTGGTTTTATGTTTATTCTCAATGGTGATTGAGACAGCCGAAAGTATGATTTATCCTTACTTTTGACTTTGAGCCTGTGATGTACTATTCCCTTAAACTCTTAATTAAGAATCTGGAACATAAACATTAATAAGAGAACATGTTAGGATAGACATCCAATAATGAGCCCTTAATACATATGCAGCAGCAAATGATATCTGTTTATAAGTTTCAGTGTCTGCTTACATTAAATTCACATCGTTGGGTTTATCTTAGTGCAAGCAACAAGCATGCTGAGTATAGAAGTTTACCCTTGATTTAGATGTGTCTACTATGTTCCGTTGTGTTGATTTTTTGGAAAATGTTTACATTTTGACAGATTCCAACAAACCCTGCTGGTCTTATTGAATATAGGGCACATCCTTTCTGGATTCAAAAGTACTGCCCCACTCATGAACATGATGGAACACCTAGATGTTGCAGCTGTGAGCGCATGGAGGTTGAAAGCACTTTTTTCTATTATAAACTTACCTTCTTAAGCAATTTGTTGGAAAAAGGGATTGCAAATGGCATGAAATCTATTCAACCTAGTTTCAATTTTTGCAGCCACGGGAGACTAAATATGTTGCTCTTAATGATGGTCGAAAGCTCTGTCTAGAATGTCTGGACTCAGCAATTATGGGTACTAGTGAATGCCAACCTCTTCACCAGAGCATACAACAATTCTATGAAAGTCTGGGTATGAAAGTAGAGCAGCAAATTCCGTTGCTGTTGGTGGAGAGGCAAGCCCTAAATGAAGCCAGGGAAGGAGAGAAACATGTCAGACTGACTAACTTAACACTTTTTAATTGCATCTCGGCATATTGGCCTTCTGTGTACTGAAGAAATGCTCATGTTCTGCACTCATGTTTGAAAATGGAACTAAGTACTTTTTATTTTTGAAAAGTTGGAATATATATCTGTTTCTGGCAAAGAACCAAATTAGATTTTTTGGTGTTATAAAAAAAAATAAATTATGATGTTACTGCAGAGATCTTGGTTGAGCTGTTTCTTATTAGTTCTTTGTTGAGTAGAATGCTTGTGCGCTTTAATGCAACTCTCTTTTGTTCAGTTAATGCAAGATTCTCTGCATTTGACCAACTTGATTGCTTAGCAACTAAACAGCCACATTGCGGAGAAATAATGAACTAAGCCAGATTTCCTGTTGCTTTATATTTCATCCTGTGTTTTGAATTTATCTACATCTATCAACTAGATGATAATTCTGTTGGCAAGTTAATCTGAAACTTCCTTTACTTGGCCAGGGTCATTATCACTTGCCAGAGACGAGAGGGCTATGCCTCTCGGAGGAAAGGACTATCAGCACTGTAAGGATGTTAGACCCTACATGACATAATTCTCTATTATTTTTATGCTTGTTTGTTAGTTATACAAATTTTTACTACATTATCAGATCCTACGAAGACCAAGGATCGGTGGAGGTCGAGCCATGGACACGATAACAGAACCTTACCAGCTAAGACGCCATTGTGAAGTGACTGCCATTCTTATTCTGTATGGACTTCCAAGGTATATGTACAATTGTTGTCTTTATTCATCATGAAAAATGTCGGGAGATTAAGATAACATAGCAATTTTGGTTGTGAGAATCCAAGAAATAACAGAAGTGCATTGCAAATTCACATCTTCCATATAGTTTCACAGACAGAACAAAAAATGATGGAGTGGCATACCTAATTTTGTTCTTGCAGATGGATACAACAATAGAGATTATATTTAATAACAAAAAGAATATACAACTGATCTTCAGACTTATCCCTTTTCTTGCCTAGATGGTTTTAACAGTTCTAAGACCTGTATGCCTTCTTGTCGATTGTTCTAGTCTTTGAAGTATTTCATATGCATATGTGTGGTCTGACTGTTTTGATGATGACAGTCTTCGGTCAGGTTTATTTATTAGTGCATCGGAAGTTTAACTTGTGAATATACTTGAAATAATTTTTTTGGCACTTATCTCAAAATGGCCCAAACAAATAAGAGTCCCACAATCCCAAACAAAATAAATAAATGAGTGAATAAATAAATAAATAGGTGAATAAATGAATAAAATACTGGAGGGATTGAAATTCATAGGATGCCTACCTTGTGTTGAATTTTTTTCTTTAATAGGTACCAAAAGTTTGATTCTTTTTCTTTTGTTGCTGTGTTTGGGCTTTTGTTGAAGTACTCTGCATCTATTTTTGGCAGTAAACCCCATAATAATATGGTGTGAAGTACTTTACTTATCTCATTTATGAATGGGATTTCAGCTGCAGTCAACTGATGTTTAACTTCAATGCACACAGGTTGCTGACGGGATCAATCTTAGCACATGAGATGATGCATGCATGGCTACGACTTAAAGGTTTTCTTCCATTCAGTGCTCGTTTTAGGTTACTAAGTATATTTAGAGGATGGTAGAATCACCTGTCACCAAAATACACCTTAACAAATTTGAGTTCTTTCATTGTATACAGTTGCATATAAGTGTATCTGTTTCTTAATTTGTTTCTCTGGATGCTGTAAATTCTAATGTCTTCACTGTGTGGTTTTAATAGGTTTTCGGACACTTCGCCAAGATGTAGAAGAAGGTATCTGTCAGGTTGTAGCTCATATGTGGTTGGATGCCCAGCTGAAGTCCAGCTCCGGTCATAATGGTGCATCAACTTCATCATCCTTTTCCAGCGGGTTGAAGGTCGGTGCGATATCTCAGTTCGAGAGGAAGCTTGGTGAGTTTTTCAAGCACCAAATTGAATCAGACACATCCCCAATTTATGGAGACGGATTCAGGGCTGGTCGCCAAGCGGTTCACAAGTATGGATTACGTAGTGTCCTTGATCATATTTGGATGACAGGGAATTTTCCTTATTGATCACACCATCCCATTCTTTTAGATATGCTATTGTTCATTGCATTACCACTGACGGTAGCGCGGCCTTCCATATTAGATCACAAGGCCTGTGCGTGTAGAGGTCAGTTTTATACAGATAAAAATAGGCTAACATTTTTTGCCTCTTATTCTTTTGTACTTGTATTGAGGTAGCACATTGATTTTTGTAGTAAATAAATCAAATTCATTCGTGTATATCCATGATTAGAAAGGAAAGAAGCCATAGATACTTGAGAAAATAGTTTGAAATCAAATCGTTTTAGGAAACCTTTTTAAACCTACCACATTTAAAATAATATTGTTATTAGTTTATCCATAGATCTACCATAATTAGGGATACCGTGTGATCAGGCTGGTTTTGAAAGCTATTTTCATTTCCCCAAAGATTGAGATAATCAATTCGATGGGCACATCTTACCTTGTGAGTGGCCATCTCTATTTACTTGTCGACATGGAAGTTCATAATCGATGAAGTCAAAATTTTGGCATGAAAGCACTGATATCCTGCATAATAGCATGGAGGTGCTATGGATTGCCATTGCTTGAGAGAATAGCACCATGCCACTATGCATATGCAATCTAGCTCAACAAATTTTTTCTGCCGTCGTCTAGCAGAAAGAGGTTTGATTTTGTAAAGGATCTCCAACTCTGAGGCGAGAGAAGCTAAGAAGCTCTTGACGTTCCTTCTATCAACGTGCCTCCGGTGACTACTCTCCTTTGCTTTTGCTCAAGTTCTGCAGTCAAAGCACCATCCACAGTCAATTTTATCACGTCCCATAAAGGGGGATTGCCACTCATTAATTTCCGCTACTGTATACATCTGCTGCACGTTGTTATTGATTGGTGAGGCCATTGTTGAAGCCTTTGTAGCTAACTTAATGCCTCTCAATGGTAGCACTGATGTTTGGAGTTACCGAGTTCAGCGTGCTATAACATTTGATCTTCCAAATGCACCTAATTATGGTTGCAATTGTGGTGAAAAGAGATCTAGTTTCCTTCTTGCTGCACTTTAAATCTACAGAAATATGCTTTAACAAAACATCAAAAAGTCATATTTTTGATTCAATGATTTTTAGAGTTGAAGAGGCAAACTAAACCGGTTTAGTCTAGGAACATAAAATTAAGATCTCCATTGACTCATCGCCTTCACAAAAAAGCATTTAACTTGAATCAAACACATACTGCTTTGCTAAATTGCAGTTACTGGGCACCAACATTATGTAAGGTAAATCAAGTATTGTACCTTTGGCAAGCCCATATAAAGTTCCAAGTAGACATGTTTGTGCGATGAGAAAAGGGACTCTACGCTATAGATACCTTTTATAAGTTGTTTCACACTATAGTTGTGTTCTTCACCTTTAGAAATGAAGTTCAAAAAACAGATACTTTTTGCCTATCCAGAAGGTGTTCCCATATAAATGCAATCTCCAAGCTACTTTGTAAGGAGGGCAAGGTTGAAAGGATGCAGGTTTTTATATCCGAGACCTCCTTGCGATTTTGGAAGCGGTGATTTTGTTCCAACTTTGCTAGTAAATCCTTAACTAATCTTTTACTTATTTTCATCAATGCTGTGGCACCAGAATGTTCTACTCTTTGCATCACTTTGCTAGAAATTTGAAATAGCTCATCAAATGAGTTGAAATTACGACTACAATTTTTTATTTTATTTTATTTTTTATTTTATAAGGACCTTCTTGCCTGCAGTTGTCTTTAACTTGCACTGATGTTATCTTTGACTAAAGAAAGTTCCTCTAGCTTATTTCTAGACATGTCAAGGTACATCCCTACATTTGATGAAATAAGGATATCCGACGCTCTACATATCTTATTTATTTTATCTTTGCAATATTCTTGAATATCTCCTTTAGTACCTGAATACTTAGTGCCATGGCAAATAAAAGATGAGACAAAGTAAGATTGATTTTTTTACCCCAAATAAGACAGAGTTTTGATTTGCCTTTTCCATACTATTAAGTAGAACATCAGCAATGAAGATGAATAAGTAAAGTGATAAAAGGATTACCATACCTAATACCACTAGAAGATTGAATAAGACCTATTGTTTTCCCATCAATTGGAGCCCCATAAGACATGGTTGATACAAATGTCATGACCAAATTGGTCTACCTATCACTAAAACCATTCTAAGAAACATTACCTTAAAAAAGCCTCGTTTTATCTTATTATAGGTTTTATTCATGTCAAGTTTTAGACACATAACATATTTCCAATTAGCTTAGTTAATGAAAAACTTCATAAGTAATAATGGTAGTGTTATGGATCGAATAACTTGAAACAATTTAACGATTCTGAGATGAGGTTTGGTAGCTTGATTTCTAGCCTATGTACTAGAACATCAAAAATCATTTTCTAGATAGAGTTGCATAGGCTGAGAAGGTAGAAGTGTCTAACTTCCTAAGGTGAGGCCAATTTTGGTCTTCAAGATGAGCACAATTTTTATAAGGTTGAGAGAAGCAGGATTTTAACTTGTTGACAAGAATGATTGGGTAATCTCTACTATACCACTGTCTATTGCACTCTAATGCATTGATAGAAAATGCATGCAAAACCATTTAGGTCAGGGGTCTTCAGAGCTCCCAATAGGAAGGTTGTAATTTTTTTTTCCCTCTTTTTTGACTATTGAATTAGGATTCTATTTTCCTCTTCAGTAATAACATTGGGGATGGATTCAAGCACATTGCTCCAACTCCTATCTACATTTCATTTGAATAGGTTCCCATGAAATTTTTGGAAATTGCACATCATTGCTTCTTCATCATCTATTTGATTCTCACTATTGCCTTTTAGCTTAAGGATTTTGTTTCTTTGTATGCACATTAGGATACATCAGTAGAAAAAATTCGTATTCCTATCCCTTCTATGAGCTAACTAACTAGAGATCTTTGTTGCTAAAATAATTTTTCTCTTCTAACGCATTTCAAGCTTTTTAATAAATTCTCTCCAAGATTTTATCTCTTATACTGCCCTTACTTTGATTGAATAAAAATTAGTTGTGCATATTGCTTATATCATATTGTTTTTTTTTTTTTTTTTGGAACATCTCGTGACTCTACCCTTTTAACTTGCATCTTTTAGGTTTGAATCCCAAAAGGAAGTTGGTCCTACCTAGTAGATTTTCTTACAAAACTAAATTAATGCTATCCCCATAGCTTTCAATAGTTGCTCACATGTTCTCAAATTGAAATCATTTAACTCCTTATTTGACTAAAAAGGTCACATGGTTGGTGATATTAGGCAAGTGTACCTATCAGTTTTAATATAGCGGATATGAGTCCGAGTCGATCCCTTAGAGACTTCGAGTACCTATATTAACCTTAGCTTTATTATCTGACCGGAAAATTATGAAAGTTTGAATTAATTAAAAATACTAAAATTAACAAACGAACTTATTTATAAGACTTGATTAAGCAATTGAAAAAGCGATAAAATTAAGAACGACTTCAAGTATGCAATAACGTATTTAGGAATTATGTCCCCTAGTTTTTAACATGTGACCGCTTAAAATATATTCAATTCAATTTCTATTATTCTTGACCGGAGGGATTCACAATTAAAGTTAATACCTTTTTCAAGCATATTAACCCTAATCCTAAATTATTCACCGAAATCTCTTCACTTAGTAATATAATTTAGAATTGCATTAATGTATAATGAATTCCCATACAAATAATTAACTTTCCGGAAGAAACATGTATCTTATCTCTAAGTATATATGTAATTCTCTCCAATTATGTAAAGATCTAATTATACATGCAATGTCTTAATCAACATGCATAATATCATATATTAATATTCTAGAAATATCAATTAACAATTAAACGACATAATTGAATCAAGCAAAGACAGAAACTTTATTGAGGATTCTAAATCAATCCAAGAATCACATGAAATCCTAGGTTCCATAATCCTAAATATACGAATTCTAAGCTGTCATAATGAAACTAAAAACGAATTCCATCAATAACATAAAATAAAACATGGAAAACCCCTTTAATTGATGAATAATCTCTCTAATCTTGAAGTCGGTGTTGTTCTTGCCTTTTTCTTCTCCTTCTCTTCAAGTCTCTTGTCTTCTCTAATGTCTCATATGTCTTTTGAAACTCTAATATGTCCTTTTATAGTGTATCAAAAGGTTTTCGTTTTCTTTACCAAACACGACCTGGGACATGACCGTGTCCCTAGGTCGTATAACTTTCTGCCCCTGGCCAATTTTTTCTGCATGGATTGTGTAACTTTAAAACTTCAAAACTTCATAACTTCTTCGTTTGAACTCCGAATTGAGTGAAATTTGATTCCTTTTCTTCGTTTTCGATTCTAGAATGCGTTCAAACCTAGAAATCAAAATTTTACTCAATTAAGTATCAATTTCTTTAAAGAAAACAAAAAATGTGAGGAAAATACTATAAAATCACCATATGAAATATGTTTAAAATCAAAGTTATCAGTTGGAACCTAATATCCCATAGTAGATAACTTAGACTTTCAAGAGTGTAGTTACCATTCACTTGTCTCTAGAGCTTTATCATTTGCTTTATATATAACATAGTTTTCATCTCTTTTATTGGACCATATGAAACTTAGTCCTTCAAATCCTTAATCACAAAAGTTAAAAAAATCGGAACATATCATTACAAGATAACATTAGCTTACTGCATTTTGGTCTTTTGCCTCCTTTTTCTCAAAGTTAAACAAGATGTCATTATATTGTGGATACATAACTAAGCTAGAGTATTCACCTTAGACATCAGTTCAATATATTTCTACAGGTCTAGCCTTCACAATAGGTTTTCTTCATGAATCCACTAGATTCTAGTAGACACATTACCCTTTGCAAGATACAGGATAGTAATAATGTGGTTCTTCTTATACTCTTGAACCTCTAAATTTACATCATCTATCCACCATAAACTAAGCCCCTTGATTTGCTAATAGGAGGCACATAGAACATGCTGCTATGCTAAGCCTTCTTATTCTTCTAACCATGTTTGTTTTGTTTTTTTTTTTTCTTTTTTTTTTCTATGAGAATCACAAAAATAGAGGGTGTGCTTATTGGTCTCTAATATATTGACCTATAAAGGGAGTCTCCAAGCCTTGACAATTTCATCTAAGTATAATCATGGCTTTCATGTAGTTGGATCTAACCAATTACCCCAGTCATTTAAAAGAAGATTGGATATAGTGAAAAGAACGTAGTCTATGTTTTCCACGCCAATGTCCTTTTGCATGGTAGAAGGATTAACATTTCCGAAACTAATAGCTAAGATTCTTACTTTTTTGTTCCTCTTTATAAGGGATTTCTTAGGTGGAGATGGGGACTTGTTACCTTTTACATTAAATTTCAATCTCTTTGATGGTTCTTGAGATGGTTCATTATCTAGTTACTTGAGCAAAAAGGCTTTAAGATAAGCTAATATGGAAAGCTTTGGATTAGACCTAGAGAGTTTGGGGGTTTAAGTAGTAAATTAGGGAGTTCTACGGTGTAAATATAAGGATTATTTGGTATATAGAATGATATGTTTATGTTTGATGTGAGTGAAGGGAGTTGTTAGGGTTTAGTGGTGATGGATGATAGCTTAACGGGAGTATTGACTTTATTGGGAAAATGGTAGTAGAAGTTTTTGTAGTTTTTTTTATTTATTTGGGCATTATAGTGTTTCAAGTTTTATTTTTTCGATTTAGTTCTCCTCATATTTAATTGTGTTCATTTTAGTGTCTATGCTATTTAATAAGTTAACAGACGTTAGAATTATCTGATTGGCATCTACGTAGCTTTTCTTTTACATGTGGGTAAATGAGAAAGTCGACTAGATGTTAAAAAATATTAAATCATGGAGATATGATATAGAATTTGATGATCAATGAAGTCAAATTTTGGCATGAAAGCATCGATTATCTTACAAAATAGCATGCAGGTGCTATGGTTTGACTCATTACCTACACTAAAAAGTGCATTTTGCTCGAATCAATCACATACGGCTTTACTACATTGTAGTTACTAGGCATTACATTATTTAAGGTAAATAGTATTGTACCTTCGATAAGATCGACTTGTTTATGTATTGAGACAATGAAGCATAAGAACTCTACTTTATAGATATATGTACAATATAATTATAAGTTGTTTCACATTGTAGTTGTGTTCATCTCATGTGATCATATCATTTTGTCGTCCATAGGTACTATAGAGATAGGATCTCTTGAATGGCCCTAATGGAGCTCTCCTCAAACCATCTACTCTAGCCTAAATAAGTGTAGCATTACCAACATACCATAGGTTCCCTTTTAGTAAGGAGTCCCGTATTTGATAAATATTGGTCTACACTTAAGAATATTAGGATCCTCAAGTCACTTGTAGAAATGGAGTTTAGAAAATAGATACCTTTTAGTAAGAAGGTGTTTGCATTTAAATGCAATCTCATAAATGCTTTGTAAGGAGGTTAAGGTTGAAAAAATGCAAGTTTTTAAATCCATGATCTCCTTAGGATTTTGGAAGGGGTGATTTTGTTCCAACTTTGTTAGTGAATCTTTAACTAAACATTTTTTTTTATTTAAATCAATATTATGCCACTAGAATATTGTACTCTTTGCATCACTTTGTTAAAAACTTGAAACAACTCATCAAATGAGTTGAAATTACGAGTTACAATTACAACTATTTTGATAAGGACCTCCTTGCTTGCATTTGAAAAGTAAGCTACTTGTTAAACTCTTTAACTTACATTGATGTTATCTTTGACAAAAGAAAGTTCCTCTAATTTACTTCTAGGCATGTTAAGACATTTCCCTACATTTGATGAAATAAGGATATCTAACTCTTTATATGTCTCATTTGATTTAAAAAAGTAAAGGTTGAATTTTTATAAGTTTGCCTCATGGTCTGATGCTTTGTAATAGTCTTGGATCATCTCCCTTAATACTTAAACATTTAGTGCCATAGCAAATATATGAGAGAAAGTAAGACAACTACCTGTGATTTTTAACTTTACGTAAGACGAGGTTTTTGAATTGCCTTTTCCATACTCCTAGGTAGAACATTAGCTACCAAGATAAATAAGTAAGGTGATTAGGGGTTGCATTTCCTAATGCCACAAGAAGATTGAATATGACCTATTGATTTTTCTATCAATTGGAATTGTGTAAGACACGGTTGATACTCATTTCATGACTACGTTGATCTACCTATCATTAAACCTAGTTTAACGAACAGTGCCTTAAGAAAGTCCCATTTTATCTTATCATAGGCTTTGTTCATGTCAAGTTTTAGGCACATAACATCTTATTTTTGATTAGCTTTGTCAATGAAAAGCTTTGTAAGTAATAATGGTGGCATAATGGATTAAATAACTTAAAATAAAGCCATTTTAAGATTTTGAGACATAGATTGCTAGGATGAGGTTTTAGCCTATTTACTAGTACACGATAAATAATTTTGTAGACAAAGTTACATAGGCTAATAGGGAATAAGTGCCTAACTTCCTAAGGTGAGGCTAATTTAGGCCTATGAGAGAAGCACAATTTCTATGAAGTTGAGACAAGAAGGAAATTAACTAAATGAGAAGAAAGATTGGGTAATCTCTACTATACCCTTGTGGTGTTCCTAAGAGTTGAGTAATCACTAAGGCTTATTACGGAATAAATGGGTCCTCCGAATAATGAAGAAAATAGCAATAGAGACGATTGCAACGGTAGGTTAGTGAAGTAACCCTATAGATGTGACTCACCAAAGGGCTTATGTAAACTCCTAAATTTTTTGACTTAACATTTGAAGTAGACTCTAGCGAGTTAGTATTTTTAAGAGTCGACAAGGCTAGTTAAGATAAAAACCTTAAAGATAACAACTGAAGATTCAATCGTATATAAAACTTTTATATCCTAAATGTATTTAAACACTAGAGATTGTACCCAAAAGTGATAAAATCCTAAAATTATAACTTTAAGGATATAAAATTACTAAGTTACTATAATATATTCCAAAACCTTAATTGCTAATATGTCCTTAGTATCATATTAAATCATTAGCAAATAATCAAGATAACTTTCAATTATTCATAAATGCATACAATACTAATTTAATTTACTAGAAAATTAAGATATTGCATTATAGATCATATCCATCTTCTAATTATATAATTAGGTTAGTATTATAAGGAGTTAAGTGTTTAGTTGATGCTTATATTACTTATAGTAGGTATTAGTATCCTAAATGACATTTTTCATGATAGTTACACTAAGTATCATACTAAATAATGTATATAGGATATAAATATCTAAAGGAAGATCTTATTACCTATTCTTACTAATCATTTCAATAAACTTCATATTTCCTTTCATTTCCTTAATTTTCTTCCGAATTTTCCCTAATTACTTCATTATGTACACCTAAATTACATATAATCCTAAAGAGTTGACAAAGTCAATATGTTGAAAAGTCAACAAAATATGTCGAAAAGTCAACAAAATATGTCATTGTCATCTAGAGTTTTCTTCCATTCTCTTAAACTTTCTATACATTTTTTTTTCTAATTTCACCCCCTTCTTACTGTCCACTTTTTCTCTCCATCTAGACTCCACTTGTTTTCATTTTAAAACACAAATTAAGATAATATAAGACACTTTTTTCCCCCCATCTTCAAATCGTGAGCTTCCCTTTGCTTTGTCATCTTCAACCTTTCCCAATTTCACTTTCATAACTTTACTTATCATCACAAGTCAATAACACATATATACTAGCTTTCCTTTTCATATTACAAGTAAGAGAAAGGTATGATTTCATTTGATTTTCTAGTTTAATAGTTAGTTAGTATCAATTTTATATTGATGTAGAAAGCTTATGTGATATGTACATATGTGTTGTAAAAGATAGGAACCCTTATACCATGCTTAGAAATGTATAAATACTTAGGTATGCATGTAGAAATACTTATGTACATACAACAAGTGAGTACATGTAAAGTGTACATATGAGGGTTTTAGTGAAATCTTTATTATAAGTGTAGGAAATTCTTAGATAAATGGAGAAGGAGCACATATACATATGTTTAAGTATATGTATACAAGAATATACTTGATGAACACATGTATGGATACTCTTATACATGAGTACCCTTTATGTATATAACCAAAATGGAAGATTATACTAACTATACATATATCTACCTTGCCAAATAAGCTCTTAAAGTCCAAAAACATGGGTTTGGTAAAGTTTTTTTAAGAGGGTATACTAGGCATACGAAAATCCATATGTAACCGTATGTATATACGAATATATGTACAAGTATAAATATGGTATATGTACAAATATATGTATAAGTATACTAGTATACATACAAGTACATTAGAAGTGTATATAAACATAACCTATGTGTATAATACATAAAAGTATAAGTATGAAGTATGGACATATGTAATGGATGACATAAGCAATTAATGACATAAGCGGTGACATAAGCCTATAAAATAGTAAATATAAGATAGCATAAGGAAATAATATATATATATATATATATGTATACACATACATATGGGCCGAAACTTCTTTAAGCCTTTAATACCCATCTTAAATTGAATTGACCTTATTTAAGCCCAGAAATTAGTAATTACAATGTAAAATCATCTAAGTGTAAGAATTTAATGACTAATTAAATCATTAAGTACTAAAATAAGATATAAAACTGGACAATAAGAATGTTTAAGCTTCAATAGTTAAAATTTCAATAAATCTAATCCATATCGTAAAACACGGGTATTAATGTCCAAAATAGATGTGAACGTACGTTCAGAAACAATGAAAAATGATTACAAACTTGTAACTATTGAAGATAGAATGAAAAAGTCATTTATCATTAGCGATAAAGATTAATCTGATATAAAAACTAATAGTAATCTAAGTAAAACTAGGTAGATAGATATCTAGAACCATTAATTAATTCAATTATTTATTATCGTCTTTATCTCGTAATGATTAGGTGATCCCGATGAGGGTTTGGATCTTTTGATTGGTTATTACGATAAGCATGAGAAATGTTAAGGCTGGGTGAGTACTTCTGATGACTCTATACTTGTTTATACTTGTAGTTAGTGTACTTAAATTGAATATTAATAACTTGATGCATGGGGATTCGGGATATGCATGTGCTTGATATTGATTGATTACTGTGAAAATTATTGTTAGATACAATAATTGAGGAATTATTTGTATGATTGATTGTTATATAATTTGGATGGTTCATTGATATTGATTGATCACCATATAATTTGACTTAATTATACTTGGCTTATCTTAAATTAATAAGGGTCATGCATTAAGCATGCATTACATCTCTTATTTTGGTCATCACTTCATGCAGAGGTAAAGAGAGGCCATACGGTTTATATACATTGAATTAAAGTGTTTAGTACTGTGCACTCGTATAACATGACCTTACCCTAGCTTACGGGCATACTAGGTACTGGAGACACCAATCGTTTAGCTGAGGGTTGAGTCTAGAGACCTCTGTTGTAGGGTGTGAGTGTAGATTGTAGGGGCTACCTTACTGATAAACCTAGGATTTTGGTGTACTATTAGATTTCTTAGAAATGGAAATAGATTTTGCAAAATATGAAATCTAAATTTATGGTTAAAAACCCAGTTACTAGAGTCTGATTGTGATTGATGCCGATGTATCTCTAATCCTTATTTCGAAGGGCGTTAAAATCTAATTTATATGCAGCATCGATTAATTACATATATTATTTTGCATACTACGTGTGCATGCATTCATATGATTGTAATAATTTGTTTGATAACTTGCTTATTAGTATAGTATGAGGGTAACTTGCTAAGCTCTTGTAGCTTACTCCCCAATAGTTCTTTTGTAGGTTGATAGATAATCGGACATGGGTTAAGAGCTGAGTGTTGAGTGTAAGTACTAAGACATTTTAGAGGTTGGAATTGGAGAGAAGTTGTTTAGTTCATGTGAAACTTTAAATGTAAATACCACTTATGTACTTAGATTTTCAACCTTATTAAGTTTGAACTTTTAAGTCTATATTCCTTGATTTTATTATTTGGTAGGAGATACTGATTTTCTACGGTTTTGAGGAACTATGGAATATCGAACATCTATAGTGATTTATATTTATATTTATATTTTATAATACATTAATTACTTAAAAATCAATAATCTTAGTGATTTATCATTTAGAGTCTTGCAATCTCTGACTTGTAAGGTTATTTCCATATCATGGGTACACACGTGATATGGAAATTTTTAGGCAATTCGTAAAAAAAAAAAGAGAATAAAATATTAGTAACGTGATCACCTTCAAAGATGAGCCAAATTACCAATAAGCCTAGAGTCTAAACTTATGAAGGATATACAAGGGCTAAACATTTTAAATTCGAATAAGTAAACGCAATATGTGACAAACATGTTAAAAAACTAGGGTTTGTTGCATCTTAAGGCCCCAATGTTAGGGTATAGACCTCGGAAATATGACCTTGATGCACAATGTAAGTATTACGAGGGTTAGCAAGGGCATGCCATTGACCATTGTTGGGAGTTGAAGAATAAAGTCTAAGATTTGATTGATGAAAAATAGGTCTAGTTGGACTTCGTTGGGGAAATAAGGCTCAAATTCCATACAAAGCCCACTATCAACATGATAAACAGTTTGGAAGAGTTACCAGAGACGGATTTGAATGGTCAAGCTCTGGGGGCATGTCATTGTCAAGGTTTGGAAAAAAGGTTTGTAACCCTAGAAGAAAAGTTGGTGAGGTTAGAGGAAAGACTCACGAGTATAGAAATGACAATGGATTATGTGCTTAAGCAACTCGAACACTTAGCTCCTATTACAGGTAAGACTTCATAGCTTAAGTGTGGGGATGATTTATGGAAAGAGAAGTCAGGAACAAATGCGCCAATTGGGAAAGCCTACAATTAAGACAAGCCCATCCACAACAAGAGGAGACAACTTATATAGTTCGAGATTCCAACAGCTGAAGTGTTCAAGTGTTTGAGAGAAGCAGGGTTGCTAGCATGTGAAACTATGATAAAGAAGTACAGGTCAAAGATGATGAGCCTAACAAATGGTGTAAATATCATATGAGTGTGAGCTTAATATGTTACAATGAATGAGAGTCTAGATTGGATCCCATAAGTAAAGAGGACCCTATTCTAAGAAAAAAACACAATTATGAAGGAATATCAGTAAAACACTTTGGCAAGATTCTATTATTTAAATATGTGAATATCGTGGTTTGATACGAGGTATACTGATTGGTTGCTATTTGCAAAATTTTCCATTCCCAAGTAAAATAATCTCGAAGTCTTCAATAGAAATATTTAAGTGAATTGAATTTTTTTTGAAAACCTTGAAGAGATCTATTCTCTTCGGGTTATCTACTAATCCAAAATGAGTCAATTGGCCCATTCGAGATATTTACCCCAACCATCCCATGATGGGATTAATTTGAAGTAAAAATTTTGCCTTGTCCTTTTAAGATAGACTCCTCCTTTGCCCTGTCCTTCCAAGACAGGCTCCCCTATTCTTTTGTCCCTTCCTTTCAAGATGGCCCCCCTATTCCTTTGCCTCATCCTTTTAAGACGGGCTCTCTATTCCTTTTGCCCCGTCCTTTTAAGATGGGTTCCTTATCTTTTTTGCCCTATTCTTTTAAGACAAGCTCATCCTTTTGCCCTGTCTTTTTAAGATGGGCCCGTTATCTTTTTTGCCCCATCCTTTCAAGACAGGCCTCTTATCTTTTTTGCCCTGTCCTTTCAAGACGGGCTCTCTATTCCTTTTGCCTTGTCCTTTTAAGATGGGCCCATTATCTTTTTTGCCCCATCCTTTCAAGACAGGCCTCTTATCTTTTTTGCACTGTCCTTTCAAGACGGGCTCTCTATTCCTTTTGCCCCATCCTTTCAAGATAGGCCTCTTATCTTTTTTGCCCTGTCCTTTCAAGACAGGCTCATTATTCATTTAGCCCCATACTTTCAAGATAGGCTCCTTATCTTTTTTGTCCTGTCTTTTCAAGAAAAGCTCATCCTTTTGCCTCATCTTTTTAAGATGGGCTCTTAATCCTTTTGCCCCGTCCTTTTAAAAGAAGCGCGTTATCCTTTTTGCTTTACCCTTTTAAGATGGGCCTCTTATCATTTCTGCCATGTCCTTTTAAGACGGGCTCATCCTTTTCCCTTATCCTTTCAAGACGAGCCCCTTATCTTTTTTTTTTTTTTGTCGTGTTCTTTTAAGACAGGCTCTTCCTTTTGCCCTATCCTTTCAAGATGGCCCCCTTATCCTTTTGCCCCATACTTTTAAGACAAGTTTGTTGTCCTTTTGCCCCTAACTTTTCAAGTTGGTATTTTAAATTAGTATCCTTTTACCTCATCCTTCCAAGATGAGACATTGCTTGGCTAATTATTCAAGTTAGTAATCATAACCTTGTCAATTCAAGTTAGGATTCAACAAAGATGGGCATCTCTTTTGTCTTTGTAGTGAAGCTTTAATCAAAATTCACTACCAAAAGGGATAGTCGTAGACACTCCATTTTTGGTATCCTTTATTTTAGGTTCTTTTTAATTTTTTGGACTAGGTTTACAAAAAAAAAAAATTTAATTAAAATATACAAAAAAGTGAAAAAAAAAGAAAGTGTCAAATGATGTTAAGTTGAATTAACGAGTCTTTTGGGGTCATGTCAGGTGAAATTCAAAAAATATGTATGTGATTTAGAGTCTTTAAAATTTTTGGACTTAATTAAAATCCTGGTAAAATATCTAATTGAAAAATATTTTATCGAGAATAATTAAAATAAGACTATATTTATCGTCCATATGTGTATTTTGGGCTGTCTTAAAAGGCTATGGTTATTTTAAAACAAGTTGGGTTGAGTGGGTTCGAGATAGAAAACCTAAATTAAGAGTGAGCCTACTGAGAAGAGAATAAATGAAATTGAGTTGCATTTAATTATGAGAAAGAAGCTTCGGTGAGCTAGCATAGATTAAGGACTTAGGCATGAAAAGAGTAAGAGGTTAAGGGTTTAATATTAGTAACGTGCAATGTGCATTTTGATTTTTTTTTTTTCAGGTTACGTGCAAAGCATGTGACAACATCTTCTTCTTCTCCAAATCTAGCCAGGAAAGAGTGGGAAAGGGAAAGAAAATATTGGGGCTTTTAGAATCTAGTTTTTTCTCAATAGATTAAATCAAATCTTTAGATTTTTTTTAGGGTTTGAATATAATTGTGATTAAATCATTCTAGAAGCTAACAAATCTAAAGTGGATATCATCGAATGTTATGCAAATTAGATTTGTTAAACCTTAATCAAGATTGAATCTTTATGCAAAGGATCTAAAAGATTCAAATTACTTGTTTATAAAGAGTGGAATTTGTCTATCAATCAAGATTGATTCCAAGCTCCACACACAATTACTTTACCTCTCATGCATCATAAACCCTAACACCTAACATCATTTTTTCTCTCCCTTACAAAACTCTAAGCCCCATGTATAACAACACAATCCATATCCTAACCCCTAATTTCACATAAGACACGCAATCCCTTCTCCTTTGTCTCCATGACACAACTATAGCATCTTCATCCTTTACCATGAACCAACCACTCTACCATTATGTACACAATAAACACGTTGACAGCACATAACGGCCGACAATTGCATGCAACCACTACGTTCTATGACTGTTCTACTGACCCTACACAGCAGCTCACTTGCCTAGTACACACCAAGCCATACATATACCGCAAATCATAGCAAACTTAACTTGATGTAGTAACGTCTCTTACTTTCGCACCCCATCTCCCTTCAACCTAAACTCATATGCGTACAACAGTACATACCGCCCAGGCGTATAAGGGGAATCGAACACTTGACCCTTTACTCGTCTAAGCTTCCAAGCCTAAGTGTGTAGCTAGCTCAATTGAGCTTTTTTCTCAACACATTATCTACACAAATTAAACTTGACTCATTTACTTCAGGCTTAACCATAACTTATAATTTCAACCTAAGCCCAACTAGACCCAAAATGATTCTTGCCTTCTTGTATAGCCCAAAATATATATATTTAGTATTTTTCACACCACTTTTGAATTTAATAAATACAAAGTCTTCTTAGTCCAGTTAAAATATTTTCTTTTTAAATTCCATTTTATGAAGTAAAATATTTTATTGGATTATTTAAAAATAGTTTTGTTATGAACCTAAAATTTTTAAAGACTTTAAATTTACTAAATCACACGTATATTTTTAACTATTATCTGACTTAACTCTAAATGACCAATTAACTTGGAATCTTTTCATAATTTTTATTTTTTTATATTTTTATTTTTAGTTTTTCCATTTCTTTGGTTTTTTTTTTAAACCTGGCCCAAAGAAGAGTCTTGTCTTGAAAGGATGGGGTAAAATGGATAAGGGCCCAACTTGATAGGTTGGGGTAAAACGCTTTAAATATTAGAAAAATAGGGTCTTGACTTGAATGTTCGAGTATTCTTAAGAGGATAGATCTCTTTAAGGATCAGTTGCTGAAAACGATAGATCTTTTGAAGATAAGATAGGATGACTTTCTATTAGAGACAAAATAGGACAATACTCTTATAAGCAAGCGATTTGACAAAGGAGATGCAAGCGCTCTAATGAGCAAGTGATCCAAAAGAATAGGACAGTGCTCCTTTGAGTAAGCGATCTTAGAAAATACTGGATGGCGCTTTATTGAGCAAGCGACCTAGAAAGGATTGGATGGTGCTCAAATGAGTGGGCGACCTAATTAAGGATAGCATGGTGCTCTTTTGAGCAAGAGATCTTAGAAATGAATGGATGGCACTCTAATGAGTAACCAATCTTAGAACGGATTGGATGGTGATCCAATAAGCAAGCAATCCTAAAATGGACTTAACTAAGGATGGGATGGTGTTCTTATGAGCAAGCAGCCCAACTATGCATCGGATGACACTCCTTTGAGTAAGTGATCCTACAAAAGACTGAATGGCACTTTAATGAGTAGGCGATCTGATAGGAATCAGCCTATAACTATCTTGAAGCTGAGGTTAAATAATTTGTGCCTAAGCCCAGTGGTTGTCAACCAATTGAGAGGTAGAAAGGCATACACTTGGCACCAGGCCTATCGTCTACTAAGAAGCCAAGTGAGCATATTGCTAAGAGTTAGAGGCCCAAGATCCTCTTGGCAAGGCACAGAGAGACTAGTGTCGACTAATCCTAAGACTTGACAATTATGGGTTGACCTTTCGGGTGTCTCGGCTAAGCATTGCAAGACTTTAGGGACCCCTCCTCATGCCTAGACATTCAACTGTTGACCCTATCTAGTTTAGATCTTGCTCCTTTTTAGACAAGCCGAATGACTACATGCCGACTTCTATTAAATGTATAGTTTTGTATTCTTGTACATATTTTCTTTATTTTTAATTTTGGGGCCATTTTTCAGGGTTTAAGACCTTGTACATTATTTACCACTTTGCCACTTAGGTTTTAGGACTTGATATAAATAACAACATTTGTAATTAGTAAAAGAGAACAATTAGAAAAAAAGTGAAGAATATCCATACTTAGAACTTTCCTCTTTTTGAGCAAAGTCATTGTAGAGCTTTTAGAGCTAGCATTGCCGGATTACAGAGTGTTAACTAACTCTCTAATCTTTCTTGCGTTCTTATTAATCTTTTGCTTGAGATTATGGTGAACCCTTTTATTTGAGCAAGTTAGTGAGTCACATTTGATCTCTCATTTGAAACTTGAGTGACATTTAGTGTTCGTGAGTCATATTAAACCTTATTTTGAGCTCCAATCCCTAATGTGTTTTTGTCTTGGTGCGTGATATCCATACACATTCACCGTCAAAACTTCTCATTTTATATCCTATTCTTTATACCCACTTGAAGCCCAAATATCCATTTTGGTTTCTAACCCCGCTGTCGTAACATCTTGGTATCAAAGCTTTGGGGAGATATGTAAGCTAGTGTTCTTCAAAGTTTATTTCATTAATTGAACATTTGTTAGTTATCATTCTGTAGTGTAGTGTTTTGTTCTTATTTTAGTAGTCGTAGTATTATGTTGCTGTTGAGTTGAGTGACATGAATTTCAATAGTTGGTTTTAGCTATTGTGGAAGTGTTTAACAGTTGTGGGTAGCTACAGAAGTTGTTTAGTAGTCATTTTTAGGTTATCGTAGTTGTGTTTTGTTGTAAATCGTGATTGTTCTCTAGAAATTACTGTACAGACAAGAATGTTTAAAGATAGTGTTAATAACAATGGTGATAGCCCTTAGGAAAGCTTGAGGAGATACGTTGACAACTTGGAAAGTTAGATTCAAAATCTCATAGACTCAATTTAGGAGCTTATTGGTTTAGTCAGAAGCCATAGACATGTTGGCTGAGGTGAAAGAAGGGAACGAACACCCACCAATAGAAGTGACTCCAATGAGCTTGATAATAATGAGTGACAGTTGAGAACAGTGGTCGAGTTGAGAAGATGAGAGAACCAACTTGAGCTGAGAAGAAGCAATGACAATAATGTTAATGGTGAGAACCCAGGAGCCTAAAGAAGAGAGTCGAGGCTGAGAAGAGATGTGGTTGAGTAGAGCTCCAATAAAAGTAGGTGAGCCAAGAAGATGAGAGAACCAACCTAAGCCGAGAAGAAGCAATGACAGAATTGTTGATGTAGAGAACCCAGGAGCCTAAAGAAGAGAGCTGAGGCCGAGAAGAGCTCCAATAGAAGTGGCCGATCAGAGGTGAATTGAGCAGCTTGAAATGCAAGGGATGAACCCCGAGCACATAGCCAAGGACTTGATAATATCAAGCTTAAGCTACTGACCTTCAGTGGTGGTAACCAACCTGAAGAGTTCCTTGACTGGGTTCCCTAAGTAGAAAAGTTGTTTAAGTGCTATGAGTATGATGACGGAACTAAGGTTAAGCTAGCTTTGTTAGCCCTTGTTGAATATGCAAGTCTTTGGTGGGATAAATTAGTTGCTAAGTGATACGCTGAAGGACAAGAGCCGATCAGAACTTAGAGGCTCATGAAGTGACTGATGAATCAATGCTTTGTGTTGACTTACTTTTAGTAAGAGATGCTCCATGCCTTCAATACCTGAGGTAAGGCTGAAACACTGTTGAAGAGTGCTTGCAAGACTTTGAGACCTTGATGACGAGATGTGAGATTGTTGAGCCATAGGACAGAACTATTGTTAGGTTCCTAAGTGGACTCCGAGATGACATTGCCGACATAGGTGAACTCGAGCTACTCAATTCATTAGATGAACTAATCAACCTAGCTTTGAGAGTAGAGCATCAAAGGAGGAGGAGATACTAGAGGCCGTTTAACCAACCTCAACAAATTAGCCTTAACCCTGAGAAGTATGCCGAGAGAAGGCGAGAGAAGAAGATAGAGATAGGTAAGTCTAGTTGACCTGATTAGGTTGAGACAAAAAGGGTCGAGAAAGATAAAGCACTCGACAACAATGCCTAAGACGTGAAGTGCTTCAAATGCTTTGGCTATAGACATATTGTGTCCCAATGTTTGAACAAGAGGGTCATGGTCTTGAAAGGCAAAGGATTCGACGCTCAAATAGAGAGTCAGAGTGATAAGAGCTCGGGAGACGAGTTGATAGAAGAGGATGTCTATGCTAAGAATTTGGATGAACTCGTAGCCATGACAAGCCAACGAATTGACCTGAAGGCAAATCCTGAACAAAGGGAAAATTTATTTCATATTCGATGATTGGTGAATCAGAAGACCTGTTCCTTGGTTGTTGATGAAGGAAGTTGTACTAATGTCATTTCTACCAAGCTAGTAGAAAAGATGAAATTGCCGACCTACCTACATCCTTGACATCATGGATTGAAGTGGTTTAATGACAGGGGCCTATGTGCATAAAAGAGCTTCAATAACATTCATAGTAAGATAGTATGAGGATGAGATTATTTCAATGTGGTCCTTATGAATGATGCAAATTTACTTCTTGGCTAACCTTGGGAGTATGACCGGAAAGTGACCATAATGGCTTCCTTAACACTTATACAGTTTGGAAGGATGAAAAGAGCTATTGTTTGACCCCCATGAGTATTGAGAGAATCTAGAGATACTTAGCACCCATGGTGAAGAAGAAGGGGAAGAGAGGTTTGTTTGGCATTTAGTCCTATAATCATTGTCTAAAGTCGATGGTGACTTCCTTTAAGCCCTAATGATAGGAATCAACTTGTGATTATCTTGAAGCTGCGGCCGAACAATTTGTGTCAAGGCTTAGTGGTTGTCAGATGGTTGAGAGGTAGAAAGGCAAACACTCGGTATTAGGCCTATTGTCTATCGATAAGTTACGAGAGCACATTACTAAGAGTTGGAGGCCCAAGATCTACTTGGCATGGCATAAAGAGACTAGTGTCGACTAATCCTAGGGCTCAACAATTATGGTTTGACCTTTTGGGTATCTCGGCCAAGCACTGTAAGACTTCAGGGAGCCCTCCTCAAGCTTAGACATCTAATTGCCGACCTCGTCTAGTTCGGATCTTTCTCTTTCCTAGATAGGCCGAATGACTATACACTGAATTCTATTAAACGAACAGTTTTGTATTCTCGTACATATTTTCTTTATTTTTAATTTTTGGTCCATTCTTCAAGGTTTAAGGCCTTGTACATTATTTACCACTTTGCTATTAGGATTTTAGGACTTGATATAAATATCAACATTTGTAATTAGCAAAAGAGAACAATTAGAAAAAAGCGAAGAACATACGCATAATTGGAACTTTCCTCTTTTAAAGCAAAGTCATTCTAGAGCTTTTAGAGCTAGCATTATCGTATTACCGAGTGTTGACTAACTTTCTAATCCTTCTTACATTCTTATCAACCTTGTTCTTGAGATTGTAGTGAGCCCCTTTATTTAAGTGAGTTAGTGAGTCACATCTAACCTCTTATTTGAAACCTGAGTGACATTTAGTGTTCATGAGTTGTATCAAACCTTATTTGGAGGTCTAATCCCTGATTGTGTTTGTGTCTTGGTACATAATATCCATACACATTCACCTTCAAAACCTCTTATTTTACTTCATGTTCTTCATTCCTACTTAAACCCTGAATATCCATTCTAGTTTCCGACCTTACTACCGTAATACGATCCAATGAGGAATAAGATAGTGCTCCTTTGAGCAAGTGATCTAAGAAAGGACGGGATAGCGCGCTAATGAGTAAGTGATCTGAGAAGGAATAGGATAGTGCTCTTTTGAGCAAGTGATCATAAAAAGGACTGGATGACACTCTTATGTGCAAGCGATTAGACTAAGGATAAGATAGCACTCTTGTTGATAGTCAGTTTTCGCTCAACTTACACTCATTATTTTGTCGGCTGAGAAGCCGGCTAATTGAATCTCTCGAAATTCCTACTCTTTAGATATTCGGCAATTATGCCGAGTAGAAGAAATTCTCCTGGTTTGAATTTAAATTTATAGTGTGAACAGTTATCATAAATACGGTTATATTTTACAACTGCTTGTTTTCCTTATATATTAGGGGAGATATCAAGTCAAGAGTGCTCCACGTGTCTTAACAGTTACCTTAGCAGTTGCCTTGACACAATAATCGTCTATAAATACCAGAAAGAAACTCGGTAAAATCTCTCGAACACTTCTCATTCTCATACTTACTATACTATATCACCATTCTAACTTAGTTATCAAACTAGCCTTGGTACTAAGTATTTTTACTCTCTTTTACAGGACTATTTCCTGACCCCTAAAATTCACCAACAACATTTGGTGTCATCTGTTTTTCTCTAAACACGACTATATGGCTAGAACTAGGATGACACAAAGTGCATGCGCTAGTACTTCCTCTCCATAAAATTTTTCACCTGAATCAAGAAAAAGAGCGTGGTGATGACGATGCCAACAATACCAACGATTCCATTTATTCACCTGAATTGCTAAAAAAGCAAGTTGAGGTTCCAGCGTGACCCACAACTCTTACTTTCAAAAAGATTGATAAGGGTAAGCAACTGCAGTACGTGCATCATGCGGGACCCTCGCATGTCAGCACACCCTTTTCAATGACCAAACAGTTCCAAATCAAGAAAAGTCCTTTTGTCCCAGAGATTTTGGAGTAAGTCCTCGGTACATCAAGCTACCTCAATTTGAAACATATGATGGGACGAAGGACCTTGAAGACCACTTGGAGTATTACCGAACACTAGCCAAGTTGCATGGTTTAAGCGACGCGGTGGCTTGTCAAGCTTTTCCCTCAACCTTAAGGAATGCAGCCGACACATGGTTTAAACACTTCAAACCAAATACCATATTATGTTTTGATGAACTAGTAGATGTGTTCCTTCAACACTTCTTTGCTAGCAAGCTTCCTGTTAAGGATTGTTCAATCTTGAACACCATCAAACAAAAGTTCGATGAATCAATCAGGGATTATTTAGCCAGCTTCATGGCCGGGATGGTCCAAATCCCAAAACCAGATATGAATGTGGCCTTTAACATCGTAATCGATGGAATCAAGCATCACGGAGACTTTTTCAAATGTCTTGCAAAAAACAAGCCGAAAAATTTTGCTGAGTTTAAGGCTAAAGCTACCTTATACATCTGACAAGAAGATAACATAAAGGTACGGTAAGAAGCTAATTAAAGTAGAGGAGATGGAAAGAATGAAAAATGGAAAAATGCCAAGGATAGACTTGTTACTGACAACGACAACGGCTTAGACTCCGAGAGGAAGAGACCAAGGATCCCAACATTCACATCTCATATGCCTGTCAATCGTCCAATCTTGGATATTTTAATAGAGGTCCATGGGGATAAAAGTGTCTTCTAATGGCTGGAAAGAATGTGAGGAAATCCCTTAAGAAGAAATTAGAACAAATATTGCGACTTCCACTGTAATAAGGGTCATAATACGAATAAGTGCATTCAACTCAAGAATGCAATCGAAGATGCAATACAATGCAAGCACTTGCACAAATTCTTGGTACATGATGCCAAGAGAATAAAAAAACTGTCTCAGAGGAGAAGAGAGCAATATGAGGATGACACTCGGCCAACAATGGCCGTAAGAGATGCAAGGATGTTAATCCCAATAGAGCACCCAATGGAGTAATTAATATAATTGTTGGTGGACCTAGAATAGGCCAATTAAGTTCTTCAAACTCGGTTAATGCTTGGAATTACGTTTGCAATATTCATGGAAAGAAAGTCAGAATTGATAAGACAATATCTTTCAGGGAAGAGGATTTTGAGGGCATACAAAGGCTATATGACGATACACTTATCATCAACGTGAGAGTCGCCAACTTTGAAGTCAAGAAGATTCTCGTTGACACTAGAGGTTCAACCGATATCATTTTTCAACATGCTTTCGATCAAATGAGGCCTAAGATCAAAGTGTCCAAGTTGTCGGAGTTATCTCTTTGCTGATCAATGACGAGCATATTACTAAGGACAAAGTAGATTTTCTAGTCGTCAAATGTTGGTCCTCTTACAACATGATAATGGGATGGCCATGCCAACATTTATTCGGCATTGTCCCTTCAACGGCACATCTAAAAGCCAAGTTTTCCACTTCCACGGGGGTTGGTATGTGTAGAGGGGATTAACAATCGATACACTCTTTATATATAAGGGCTTTGAGGCGAGAGGAAGTATTTCATGTCGATACCTACTCGAAAAGCAAGTTAGTTGGCATAGAGAATGCCGAGAATGATATAGAGGAAGTTCTTTTGGGAAACGATCCTAAGAAGACGAGAAGGATAGGAAAACCCATGTCAGCTGATGTCTGGCAAAGTCTGATTGATTTCCTATAAGCCAATGCTGACGTGTTTGCATGGTCGCCATTGGACATGCCCGATATTCCAACAAACGTTATGGTGCACAAGCTCCAAATTGACTTGAATGTAAAAGTGGTCCAATAGAAAAAGAGACATTTTGCACCAGAGAGACAAGCGGTAATAAAAGAGGAAGTCTAGAACTTGTTGAAGGCACGATTCATCCGGGAAGAGCCTTATTCGACTTGGCTAGCTAATTATGTGCTAATCAAGAAGTCTAATGGCAAATGGCGAATGTGCATAGACTTCACGAATCTCATTAAGGCCTATCCCAAGGACTGTTTCCCATTGTTAAAAATCGATCAGATGGTAGATGCAACCGTAGGATATGCATTGCTTTCTTTTTTAGACGCTTTCTCCAGTTGTAGTCAAATCTATCACGACCCAACAGTATCGTTGTCGTGGTAGGTCGCCGTGTACCGTATAAAGGTCTATTATCAACCCTTTTACTAATCATAGGCCTTTCATATGATACACAAGGCTCCTTCCACTCTACGTTACCACTAGGCCCATAGATAAGTAATATACAACAATTTAACTAAAATTACTTCATGTTATAAATTAGCTAATTGTGTGGGCTCGTGAGAACCACACCAAAAAATATTACAAACAAATGCAGTTCGTAACGAAACTGCATTAAATCTATGTTATGAGCAAAAACATAAAAGTATCTAAATGTCTATAAATCTATTACAAAATGTCCTCTTTGCTCTCTGATCGCTCCAACCTGTCCTTACACGAGACTTACCATGGGCATGCCTCAGTCTGGATTAGTGAAGAGGTTTTCCTACAACAACAAAAATCTATAGGGGTATAAGCTTAAGCTTATTGAGATAAATACCCTCGTCAGTGCCACATGATAGAAATTTATTAGATGCACAATCATATGAATGCATGAACAATCAGTATGCCAAACAACACATGCAGTGATCTAGGAATTGCATATGACTTAGAATTTGAGCCCCTGAAGTAGGGGTTTGGAAATAATTAACCGACCCAAACCGAAATCCGGGTATTAGACCTTGGGTTTTATTTCATTTGCACTATTGTGTTTAAGCCAAAACAAAACTCTCTCTATATATGTATACTTTCTTTATCAAATAACAAATTATATTTTTAAAATCCCAAGTCTAGCGGTGTGGTAGCCTCCGCAATCTACAAACACACGCCCTAAGCAGAAGCCACAAGACTTGGCCCTTCGCCGACGGTTGGCGTCTCCCAGCGCCTAGTAAGCCCATCAGCTTAGGACAGAGACTCAATAAATGTGATGACATAGCTAGTGCCCAATCCTGCAGGGGACACGTCCTCTTATGAGTCCCTTTTCATCTTCTATGTGAAGTAGTAGTCGGTGTTATCCGTATGCAATATGGGAAATGCATGATTCATTTTGATTTCTTAATCGTATAAGTAATTAACTCGATTTTCAAGGTGATCAGACAATTCCATTCCATACAATTCACATGTATATAATAGTATAAACAATTCCCATTAATATATATAATTAACAAGTCATCACATTCATCCACAAATTCATATACATGCACTTCCCATATACAAAAAGTATCCAAATTTATATATATAAGTTTAGGTGCATTTATTTTACAAGCAAAATCAAGTAAAGAGTCATCGAGAATTTACTTACTCTGCCATATGGATCAATCAAAGTAATCCAGAAGCAAGTCGTCTCCGTACACGGTGTCCCTTGGTCATCGAAATAATATTTATAAGGGATTGAAATAAACTTAAGAAACTAAGTTAATTTTTCTTAAGTTATGCTTTTGACTAGTTTTCGTAATTTTTCCCAGTTTTTACTCAAAGTTCAATCGTGTATAAATTTTTCGTTTTAAATCCGATTTTTATGATATTATAGTCAATATTCATCGTTTTCAAGTGTACTTTAACGTGGTGAGATTATATTTTCGAAATGAGGCATGCAAATATGTTCATGAGTCAGAACAGTAGCATTCCTCATGTGTTGGAGTGCTTTTAGGCCTTGTATGGTAAATGGGCTTTTTGATAACTTGAGAAATCCTTTGGGCTTGGTCTTAAGATTTTATCCTAAGCTTAAAATACTCCTTAATATTAGATTTACAACTTTGATTTATATTCCTAAGGCTAACAACCACTTCATGGGCCCTTTAGTGGGCTTAAGTTGTCAAATAGGCTTGTTTTTGGTTCAAACTAAAGTTAGTGACTTTATTGGGCCTATGGAGTCTTAGGTGGATTTCTTATGGGTTTCAAAACAACCTCTCTTAATGTTTTACAGTGCTGGTCAGAATTTTATTAAAGGCCCAACTAGAGTTTGTAGGTTGTTTTGAGAGTTTTAGGCTCGGTTTTGAGTTTTAGGCTTTGTATACTTACCATACTTGCTTTGGTTGATCTTTTCACTTTGTTCATTTACTTTTATCATATTTTTTAGTGTCTTTTACTCATGTTCTAGATCTAGTTGTGATGATTTCAAGGGGTTCTCTCTTGGTTTTTCAACTTGTTTCATCATTTCCTTAAGTTTAGGTGTTAGATTATGCACTTAAACTACTTGTATCTAAATCCTAACTTAACTTTTCTTCCATAAGATGATTTTTTAACTCATGCTCCACACAAAGAAATAAAAATTCTTATATTTAATACAACTTCCATATCATAGCTCATGTCATACAAGGTTGGTTTCTTCATAAAACTTCATGTGATGAATTTTTCCTTAACTTAAGTCTAGATTTGAGCATGTTTAACTTAATGGAAATAAAATCAACATTCAAAGGACTTTTGAATCCTCACGTCCAGCATGTTCATCTTCCATTCAAGTTCTTGTTTCAAGATTTTCTCAACTTAAAATCTTCCATTCAAAGTGTTACATAAGTATCTTTACAAAACACTAACTTTACATGCTCATGTTTCAACTTCATGTAAGGGTTTCTTGAGTTTGTTTCTTAGAACGTTTTTTTTTTTTGGTGTTATAACAACTTAAACCTTACTTATATCTTCAAAATATCAAAGTCTCCTAACATAAACACTAACCCACTAATCATAAGAAACACTTACTTGCCCTTAAAGCAAAATACAGTGGTTGTGCACAAAGGTTTTACTTAAGCTCTTAACTTTGCTTTCTACTTTTGCCACCTTTTGGAAACCCGAGTTGTTTAATCTTTTGGAATGGGGTTTGTAGAAGGTTCTAATGGTTCTAAAAGAGCTTAGATGTTGGAAAAAAATGACACAAGAAAAAGAGAAGGAAATGCCGTGAGTGAAGCTTGAAAAAAATGGGGGCAAAGTTGATTTTGTGGGGTAAGGTTGTTTCTCCTTTTTATGTTTGTTTCAAATGAGAGAAAGAAGATGTGAAAGTGAAATTGAAAGTGAGAGAAGTAAGGGAGAGATTGGCCGATTGGAATTGAGAGAGAATGAGTGTTTAAAATGTCTTGAAAGTGTTGTCTTGTAGCTTACACAAAAGTCAACAATTGCAACTATTGATGATGTAAGCGTTAAGGGGTGAATAGTGGTGTGTAAGAGAAAGTGATTGATGGTTGAAAGACAAGAGCATGGCCCCCCTTTCCTCCTTGTTTAAATCTTCCATTTAATGTCCTTTGGGGTCATAGAATGGTCTTGTATCATTTAATGAAGTTAAGCTTGTGAAATCTTGTGAAAAATTATCCATATGTAATATAAGTGAATGGGTGATAAGGAAAATGTCTTATCACTAGATTTTGATAAGATAAGTTATCAATTGAAAAATGATTCCAACTCTCAATTGATAAGTTATCTAAAGTGATTGGTTGGTCTACTTATTGATGTGTAAGGCTTAGACATGAAGATAAGGGCATGGTCTTATAGAAAATTGTTTTAGGGTTTTCATCTTGCGTTGTTTTATAATTTATGATTTGATTTTTATAAAATTGTGAAATTTTCTAAAGTTGAATGAAATTATTCAAATTAAATTATCGATTAATTACTTAGGGTGAAAATTCCTTAATGATTTTAAGGTTTAGGGTTTTAAATGACTTTACAGCTCGTAGTTTTTCAAGCTCGAGTTTTATCGATAATTGGTTTTTGAATTGGAAAAATTTAATTCATTTTTAAATGTAAACTTAAGTTTTTAGTTTAGTTGATCCTTAGGAACGTTCGGAAAGTACTCTTAATCCAATCTTAGGCCCACTAAAAGTAGGGTTTGCAAAATCAGGATGGACAATGTCAATGAAGTCCACACATCTTTCGTTACCAATTTTGGAACGTACTATTATACGGTGATGTCCTTCGGGTTGAAGAACGTTGGTGCCACATACTAAGGATTAGTAACGAAGATATTCAAATCTCAGATCCATAAGAATGTTGAAGTATATGTGGATGATATGATTGTGAAGAGCATGAAGGAAGATCATCATTTCGCTGATCTGGAGGAGACGTTTGCCACATTGAGGAGATATAGTAAGAAACTCGACCCATAGAAATGCATTTTTGGTGCAACATCAGGAAAATTTCTCGGGTATATGGTCATACGATGTGACATTGAGGCTGATCCGAGAAAGATTGAAGCAATAAAGAATATGAAGTCACTTCACATGGTTAAGGAGGTGCAGGAACTGATTAGGTGAATTGTCGCCCTCAATAGATTTGTGTCGAGAAGTGTGGATAGATGTGCAAAATTCTTCAAAATTTTGAAGAATCCAAAGGAATTCAATTGGACTGACGATTACGAAAGAGCTTTCAACAAGCTTACAGAATTTCTTGTCGTCCCCGATACTCTTGACACCCATTCCTGTAGAAAATTTATACCTATATCTATCAGTCAACTACCGAGCACTTTCCTCTGTGTTGGTTCGAATTGACGGCAAAGATCATTGACTTGTTTATTACATGAGTCATGTTCTACAAGGGTCAGGGCTTTGGTACACAAGGATGGAAAAATTTGTATCGGCAATAGTTCTCTTGGCAAGAAAATTGCAGCCGTACTTTGAAGCTCACTAGATTATTATCCTTACCGATCAACTGTTGTGGCAAGCATTGTAGATACTTGATTCTTCGGGGAGGATGATGAAATATGCCTTGGAGCTTAGAACCTATGATGTATAATATAAACCCAGAACGACATTAAAGGCCCAAGTATTGGTAGATTTTTTGGTTGAATTCACAGGGGATGAAAACTGTGAAGAGATTATTGAGAAACCTATCTAGTTTCTTTATGTCGATGGTTCTTCGATACAAAAAGGGAGTGGTGTAGGCCTAGGTCTCCAAGGCCCGCATAATGGCAAAGTTCATTGTGCTCTGAAATTTGGATTCCTAGCTAGTAAAAATGAAGCAAAGTACGAAACTCTAATTGCCAGATTGAAACTGGCTAAAGAAATAGGTGTCAAGAAACTCGAAGTGTTCTCTGATTCCTAGGTAGTGGTACGTCAAGTCATTAGAAGTTATATGGCAAGAGAAGAAGAGATGAGAAAGTACCTATTGGTGGTAAAAATGCTCATAGAAGAATTCCTATCTTTCTTGATTCACAAAATTCTATGAAGTAAGAATATTGCTGCTGACAAGCTGTTAGAGTTGGCTAGTATGGCATTCCCTGAGCTAAACGTAAAACTTTTCGTTGAATTTTTCCCATAGAAAAGCTTGTCTAATCTCTCGCAAAGCTATGAGTTAGTTCCCTACCTAAAAGAAGAATCATGGATGGATCCCTTAGTAAATTATCTAAAAGAAGGTTTTGTCCCCGACAATAAAAAGGAGGCGTGAAGATTGAGTAACTAGGCTGTGAACTATACACTGATTGATGGTCAGTTGTACAAGCATAACATATCCCAACCTTACCTTTGATGCCTTCCCCCAAGGGATGCCTAGAGGGTATTATTTGAACTTCATGGTGGCATATGTAGCAATCATGTGAAGGCATAAACATTGCATATTAGAGCACTATGACTCAGCTATTATTGGCCGACTATGCAAGGAGATGTGAAGGACATTGTCTAGTAGCATCTTCAATGCTAGAAGCACGAGTTGCTGAGTAAAGCACCTGCAAGTGAATTATGTAGCCTAACTAGTCCTTAGCCTTTTGCCTAGTGGGGGCTAGATATTCTCAGACCTTTTCCCAAGTCTACCGCCCAGCGAAAATTGTCATTGTCGCTGTAGACTACTTTACCAAGTAAGCCGTGCAAAGATCATTGAGTAGAAAGCAGAAGCTTTCGTCTTCAACTCCATCATATCTAGATTTAGAGTTCCCTACATGATAAGTACAGATAACGGCCCGTAGTTTGACAACAACAAGTTTCGAATATTTTGCCAAAAGCACAGCATTCAACTGAACTATACGTCTGTAGCGTATCCTCAGACAAATGGACAAGTTGAAGCTGTAAACAAGATCATATTGCACAACCTGAAGTGAAAAGTGGATCAAGTTAGGGGGAAGTGGGTTGACGAACTATCAAACATCTTCTGGGGATATAGAAACTCAATGGGAGAGACACCATTTAAGTTGGCCTACGACACTGAAGCTATATTGCCGATTGAGTTGGACTTGCCTAATCATTGTACATATAATTTTGACATTATCCTCAATCGAGTTAGATTGACAACGAATTTGGACACTATTGACGAAATTCGAGACATTGCAAAAGCCAGGGTTACGACGTACCAACATAGAGTAGCAAGATACAACAATAAGAAAGTGAAGCACAAGGTTTTCTAACCCAGAGATTTGGTTTGCCGTAAGATGGAAGCACTAGGCACGTGAGCAAATCAAGGAGAGTTCGGCGCGAATTGGGAGTATCCTGTCAGGATCCGAGAAGTCATTGGCGAGGGGGCCTATTGACTAGAAAGGTTGGATGGATTCATCATCTCGCAAGCTTAGAACGCCTAGAATCTGAAATTTCATTTCAATTAATGTCGGATGATATCTGCCGTCACTTATTTAGCGATAGCTAACATGCTTATAAGATATATTTATGACAGATATATTTGATTTCTTTGTGATTTGGTTTAATTGCCGAATGAACAAGTTCTTAGCTGCACGATAAATGAACTGATCTAAGTTCTAGCCTAACGCGGTAGAAGAACTATACGAATTAACTATACGATTGAATAATGTGGTTAGTCTACATCTTAAACGGTTAACGGATGGTATAATAATGGGTGTGTGAAATAAAACATGCCGAGCAAAAATGAGTGTGTGAAATAAAACATACTGTGGAACAATAGGCATGTGAAATAAAACATGCCGAGAAAAATGATGAAGTGAATTAATGCATTTCGATGATTAAGAGTACGAAGCAACATACATAAACCAAACAAACCGTGAAAACTCAGTTACACAAAATTTACATACACTTAGCATTACCTTGATTATATTCTAGTGATTAATTACAGGAGAATGCAATATGCCAATACTATAAGTCCTATGGTCTATTCTCGGATTTAGTGCAGGTGATTCTTAAATCTTTTGCTGGGGCTTCCTTGGCAGTTGGTTTCTTGGAGGGGGTAACTTCCTTAGCTTGAGCTTCATTATCACTTTGATCTATACTCTTGGCACCTGTTTTGTCACCTTTGTCTTTGTTAGCACTACTAACTTTGTCATCGACATCAGCAAAATTGAGACATGAGAGATCATAATCGGGATGAAGCTTCAAGACCTCTTCCCTTGTCGCTTGAACCCCCTTCAACAACTTCTTGTGTGGAAGCCTCTCGTATTGCCAATTAGGAGTGATTATATCGAGAGCCTCTTCAATTGAAGGTCCCTTCTTCATAACCTTTTGCAATTCGGCCACACGGCTCTATAAGTTCAAGTTGTTTTGCCTCCAGCTCCTTTATTTGCATCCTGAGCTTATCTTCATCATCGCTCATTGTGCAAATAGTTCGGCCCTAGCCCCAACACTCTTTCCTTTTCTTCTGTAGTTCCTCCTTCAAGCTTTTAGACTCTTTGTACTGTTGTTCCATTTTGGCCTTTAAGTTAGAGATCTCATCAGTGGCAAGATCTTGTGCCAATTTCTCGGTAGCAAGTTCGTCCTTAAGCTCTCTCGACTCCATCTCAGCCCTAATCCTCGCATTCTCGGTTGCAGCAGTTTGGGCCTTTGATGCATTGTACGCATCTGCAACTTTCTATGGCAAATTTAGTTATTATAATTAATAACGATCGGATATTACATAGATATATCAAAGGATATTACCTTCTTTGCCTCTCTGTTGGCATCGTCTAAAGCTATAAGGATGTGGTTACTTATCTAGGAAAAGAAATTGTGTTAATTATTCAAAGGTGCTGGAGAAAGAAAATGTTTATGGTTACTTACATCATACAATTTGGCCACGGCATGAGCCTTATTGCAACCGTTGACCTTATCGACATCCTTCTTGGTGATATCATTGTCTTTTGGAAGAATGACTCCTCACATTAAAGCTAAAGATTTCGTCTTATCTCCTAAGGCTGAGTTAGTGTCCAAAATCTGATGGCTTTAGTAAGGGATGAAGTACTCGCCGACCTCTCTGTTTAGCACGAATTTGGCACTACTGATGCCGAAAGCTTTAGCACGCATTGCCTCCTTTACCTGTTGATCTAACCCTTTGGATTTCTTGATAGGTGGCTGGCCGGTAAGTTCCTTCCCTAGTCTTTTTTCATCACTTGGAGCCACCACAATCACTTGTGATGAGCCTTCCACAGCAATTGTGTTTTCGTACTACTCGTCAAGGTATGTCTCTCGATGCTCACTACACCTTAGCTTGATGGTAGTTTGAATAATCACGACTAGAGGCTCCTTAGAACGAACTTCGATCAGCTGTATATTCTCATCCCCCTTCACTCTTTCGGTAGAACGAGAGATTTGCACAGCTGCATGCTTTGCTGTAGCCTCTTTTGGTGGTTTCTTTGTGATAGCAGGTTATGTGGTAGTTGTAGAGGTGGTCTCCCTCTTATTAGCCTCGAACTTCTTAGCTTTGGCCTAAGCAAGTGGCTTTGCAGGATTTACCTCTCTAGCACCCATATTTACAAGACGAGTAAATCAATTAATATAAACGGGGAAAAAATATGAACTTACATTTTTTGTGCCGAGTAAGGCTCAAAGGTCACTATTCTCCTGTAAATTCTTGAGAACGTCCTTCCTTATGGCTATTCTTGGTACGGTGGCAACACATCAGCATACCTTCTTTTTTAGAAAATATTGGTTCACCATTTTCATAATGCCGTATAATTCTCTTGGCGTCCTAAAAGAATATTTTGGTTCTCCTTCTCTCTTGAATCATCTTTGCTACTGTTGCATCATTCAGCATTAAATCTACATCCTTGATATGTATTGGCTCAGTCCATTGGGTCCAGAAGTCTAAATCCTCATTAGACATTATTGATACGAACTTATCATGCCACTTGTGAATCTTGAATTCTAACTCGTCCATGAACTTACACTTATGCCTTACAACAGCAAAGTACCACTCGTTAGGTTGCTTACGGATGGTGAAGAGAAATCTAAACAACTGAGGTGTAGCCTTGGCCTCAACCTCTTTACATACTATCTCAAAAGCCATTAGAAGCCGATATGTGTTAGGCAAGAACCTACTCGGCACGACTCTGAAGTAGTTGAAGAAGCCCTAAACAAAAGCTAGGAAAGAGAAGCATAGCCCAAAATCCAGAAACTTTAACTATATATGGAACTCACGCTCTCGTGGAAAGCATACTCTCTCCCTGTCTCTCGGCCTCCTCAAGTTCCATTTTCTAGGAAGATCTGACTAGTACCGATTGTACTTTGTGACGAGAACTCTATTGACGGAATTGGCGGTTCCATTAAGAGAATCACGAAAGTAGGTTATTGCATTTTACAGATACCTTGCTAACGACTTCCCTTCCTTATCTTCAAGATAATTATCCATAGGAAGCTCATTAATCCAAGCAAGTTTATCTTACCTTGCCTTTATACTATTGATAGAACTACTCAAAGAATATGCCACCTCGCTCTTATTTTTTTTTGGGGGGGGGGGGGGGGGGGGAGGGAAGAGTGGCCTCAGTTTACGTTGCCTCGGAATAAAAAAAAACAAGTTGATGAGCAACTCTGCAAACCATACTTAGATGGTTGTATGAAATGAAATAACAGAAGTTGAAGAGTGAGATTGTAAAGATTTGAAAATGAATGAAAATTTTAGGTGCAACCAAAGGAGTAAAACCTGAGTGTGAACAGTGCTTTTATATATAGATGATTCGTTCTCGTAATTGCAAATTTGCTTTTGAAAGTATTGATGTGCTGATATGATATTCCCGTAGATTGTTGATGTCTGTCTCATGTTAGAAATCTAATGGCTGCAAACTTCTGACAGTTATTAGGCCTACAACAAAATGATAACCTAGGTGATAGATGTCATGCCTACAACTTTTTGGTTTCCTGAACGGGTGAGAGATTTGAAATGGCAATGTTTCGGTTGGGATATGATCTGTCCTACTTCCCATGTAACTCCCTTTGTCATCTATTTGAACACGAGAGTTGGGGGGCAAATGTTGATAGTCAGTTTTCGATCAACTTACGTTCTTCATTTCGTCGGCTAAGAAGCCGGCTAATTGAATCTCTTGGCATTCCTACTCTTTAGACACTCGGTAATTATGCCGAGTAGAAGAAACACTCCTGGTTTGAATTCAAATCTATAATGCAAACAGTTATCGTAAGCATGGTTATATTTTACAACCACTTGCTATCCCTACATATTAGGAGAGATGTTAAGTCAAGAGCACTCCACGTGTCTTAACAGTTACCTCGGCAATTGCCTTAGACATAAATACTAGAAAGAAACTAGGTAAGATCTCTTGAACACTTCTCATTCTCATACTTACTATATTAGATCACCATTCTAACTTAGGCATCAGAGTGGCTGCACTAGATTAGCCCCGATACCAAGTATTTTTACTCTCTTTCGTAGGACTATTTCCTGAACCCCAAAATTCACCAACAATAGCTTTAACCAGTAGGTAATCCGACTAAGGATAGGATAGTGCTCTAATGGGTAGGCGATCCTAGAACGTACTATATAGAACTCCAATGAGTTGGCAATCTAAGATTACTTTATGAAATGGATAGCACCTTGAGGGGAAAGTGATCCAAAAATTTCAAGGACTTTGATGAGTTTTGACGAATTGATTCGAGACTTGAGTTTGAGGGATTTTGATGATTCTTTGAAAATTTTAACTTTTTCAAGAAATCTTTTTTTAACATCTTTAAAAAATTTCATTTCTCTTCATAAAAGGGTTATTGCGAAAAATTCAAAAAAAGCACTCTTTGATGGAAAATTATGTTGCTAACAAGTAAGAATATCTCGAAGACTCTAAAGATCACAAATAAGGGGTCAGCTTGCCCCTTGCCCATTGATCACTCATTTATTTAGTCTTGTTTCTTAGAGCATATTTCATGATTTCCGAACTTTTTAGAAGCATTAATTTCGAGCTTAGGGTAAATGACCATTCATGTTCTTAAGAAAGCACTCAATTGTTGTTTCATTTTCTATGAAGGGAATAAGTATTATTTGAAATGTTTAGTCCAAGAGGCTTCCTTTCTCTTTAATAGGCTTATTTTCACTTTTCATATCAATTCCACATATTATAGCCTATCTTGTAAATGGTATACTTTGGTTAATCAATTAGTTTTTTTTTTTTTTTTGGTTTTACAATGTAAGGCTTTTGGTCAATGGTTTGAGCAAATGGATATCAATGTACTTGGCCAGTTTGAAGAAATCATATACAATTTGTCTTAATTCTACAAGCCAAGAACTTAGGAGAGGCTACCATGGGCTTGTCTTAGTTTCATGACCAAATCTTGCTTAAGATAAGTCCATTTCTTTAGTTAAAAGAGTTTCATTAAGGGTGGTATAGTGGGGTGGGACCATAAAACGAGGGCTTTGCTTTTAGGTTTGGGAATTGAAAGTGTTTACCCTTTGTATATCCTTCACAAGTTTGGACTTTGGCCTTAGTGGCAATTTGGCTCATTTTTGAAGGTGATCACCTTACTCATTTTCACTTTTTTTTTTAATTGTTTTTTCCTCTTTCCTTCTCTTTTCTTTTTCCTTTTTTTTTATATTTTCTATTTTCTTTCTTTTCTTTTTTGGTTTTCTTTCTTTTTGTTCTCTTTTTTTCCAAGGTGATTACTCTCTACATTTCTAAGTTTTCCTTTGAAAAGATTCGAAGCCTTAAATTCATAGGTTCGAGAACTTAATGAAGTGTGTATGGATTTAGAGTGTTTGGGAAAAATCCATGGACTTGAGTTGTTTGAATGAGTGTATGGGCTTGAGTGAGTTGTACATGGTCTAAAACTCTTCTTTATCCTAAAGAAATCAAATTATCTACAACAATTTTTGCTTATGAATTGAACTAAGGTAAGCACAAGTTAGTCTACTCCTTGGCTCTAGATTAATGACCCTAACCTCCTAATTGCCTTAGTATAGGGTGGTTCTTGATAGGATTAATTTTAAGAAAAATCCTTTGAAGGTTCAAATGGGTTTGTAAGGGATAACTATGTTTAAGGTAATGAAATGAATGCCTAACATCATTTTGACATGTGTCTTAAGTTCAAAACAGACCTCCTTTAAGGAATTAACTTAAGTACTCTTATTATGTTGCTCAACTTTCATGTGCTTAGGTTTAATGTTTAGGACATGGGTTGCTTATCTTCATCCTAAACCTTTCAAGTAATGTGTTACATCCCCTTAAGTACAAAATTTTGAGTTTTAAGTTTAATATTCACTTTATCATTTTCACTTGCCCTAAATCTTGTGCGAAGTGTTTCATTTAGTGAAGGGCTAATGACATGCCTTGTTGAGGTGAACTAGCTTCATAGCATACAAAGACAAAATACACAAGAAAAAAACTTTAGTCAAATAGATCTTGTCTCCAAAATGAAAGATTTTTCAAAAGAAATAAATGCAGGAACTAAAACTCTTTTTCACTTCTTGCCCCTTATTTTTGCAACTCCATCTATCATGGCCCATTTAGTTGAATTGATTTCCTAGAGATATGCCTAATTGCTTGAAATGGTGAGCCACCTTGTTAGATGGTAGTAGTAGGCCTTCAATATTTGAAGCTAGATGTAGTCTGTTTGAGACTTTTCATCACTTAGGGAAGGGATACTATTGCCAATAGACCCATTAGCTTCTAAAAAGCCTGGTTGGATAATCTCTGCATAAATTAAATCTTGCACCTTATGCTTCAATTTCTAATAGTTTTCTATAGCATGCTTAACTGGGCACATATGATGTTCATACCATTTGTTGGGGTCCCTTCAACTTGTACTTCTTTGTTGGGATTTCATGTGCTAGCAAACCTGCCTCTCTTAATTGCTTGAACACTTCGGCCATTGGAATCCAAAACTGTGTAAGCTACCTCCTCTTATTATAGATGGGCTTGTCTTGATCTTAGGCTTTCTCAATTGGCACATTCATTCCTAACTTCTCTTTCCTTGAATTATCCTTATGCTCGGGCTTTGATATCCTATCTGTAATAGGATCTATGTTTTCAAACTACTTAAGCACATAACCCATTGCCATTTTTGTACCCGTAAGTCTTTCTTCCAACATTGCTAGCTTCTCCTTTGGAGCTGCAATCCTTTTTTCTAGACCCTGACAGTGACATGCCCCTTAAGCTCGACCATTTAGATATATTTTTGACAACCTCTCTAAACCTTGTATCATGTTGATGGTGGGCTCATGAACTTGCAGCTCTTTAAACTTGTCCACCTGAGATAGTTTGTTAATAGGCACTTATGCTAGAGTATGGACCATGGTCTCCAATTGTCTCATGTGCTTGCTAAGAACCCTTTTTGTTGTGGCTATTCTTTGTTCAAGAGCTTTAGATATCTTGATTTTGAAAATGAGTGATTATGGGCTTTAAGTTAGGCCAGATCACTTAAGAGGCAATATTTCAAATCCTGCAAAAATCCCCTCTTGTTTGCAACATTGCATTCCCCCCCCCTCTCTCTCTCTCTTTTATTTTAAAGTCAAATTTTTAATTTTAAAATTATAAATGTTGCTATTTTAAGGGACATGTAATTAACTAAGAGTACTTTTCGATCATTCCTAAGGATTAACTAAACTAAGAATTAAAGCTTACATTTGGAAAACAAACCTAGTTTTTTAATTCAAAAGTTCATTGTTGATAAAAACTCAAATATGAGAGTAACGGACCCTAAGTCACCTAAAGCCCTAAACCTTAGGACAATTAAAGACTTGTAACCTTAAGTGAATAATTGAAAATCTAATTTGAATAATTTTTTTCAACTTTAGAAAATTATAAAATTTCTTAAGAAGCAAATTCTAACCTATGAATTGATTTAAGAATCAAACCCTTAAAGAATCATATATAAGGCAATTCCCTTACTTCTTCTTATAAGCTAGATCACTTATAAATAGGTGAATGAACTAATCACCCAAAATAACTTATCATTTGAAGATTGGATTTGCTTATCATTTGATAACTTATCAAAAGCCCATGATAAGACAATTTCCATATCTCACCATAACTTATACTATATGTGGAAATGTTATCTCATCATATTGTCAATTCAATTTTAAAACATGTGATGCGACAAACCCATATCCTAAATGACAACTCTATGGTCGGTTTGGAAAAGAGGAGTCGGATGCCATACCATGTCATTCAACAATCAATTCATTTGTCTTTCACATCTACTATTTGCCCCTTATTGCTTACCTCATCTAATCATTACTTGATAAGGCTTGTACATTAAGTTTAGAAGCAACAAAAAGAGACTTGTTGGATGCATAACACATACATTGTGAACTGGCCACTTCCTTCCCAAAATTCTCTCACTTTCACTCACTTTTCAAATACTTTCCATTTACAGAAAAATAAGAAAGACTAAGCCCCTCAAATCCATACCCAACCACTGCACATATATACTTACATTCATGGCACAAAAGTGCCATCTTGTTGTAGAACACCCCAAAACCAACCCTAAACCCCAAAGTTGTGGCAACATAAGGAGCTTGCAAAAAAGGAAGGGGGAAATAAGGATCAAAAGAGGATTCTAAGTGCACAACTACTCTTTATACTCATCTATGACGAGTAAGTTCTTTTCTTATTGAGTACTTTAGTATACCATGCTTAGGAGTTTATATATTTTCATGAGCATAGTGACATGTATATAAGGTGATACCATGGCTAGTTTACTTTAGGTTATAAGCTTATGAATCTTTTACATGGAAGTTGGAATATGAGTATACGAGGTTTGGTATTATGTAGGACACATTCCTAGAACTTAGAATAGAAGTTTGTAGGTTGAGAAAATCATGAAACATGGACATGGATGATGGAATAACATGCTAGACATGAAGTTTTAGAAGAGTATTTAGGTGTTATTTTTATTTCAATTGGGTTACATATGCTTAAATCTAGCTTTAGATAAAGGAAAAACTATTACATGATGTTTTTATGAGGAAATCAACTTTTTGAGATGTAAACTAAGGTATAGAACTTATGATAAGTATGTGATTTTTAAATTTTACTTAGTACTTAAGATAAATAATCTCCTTATGGAAGAGAAGTCAAATTGGAGTTAGAATATAAGTAGTGTAAGTTCTTGATTTATCACCTAGACTTAAGAAAATGATGAAACAGTTTGAAAAACCAAGTTTGAGAACCGTAAACCCAACAGACCAGATCTAGAACCACAAGAAAACCTACTTAAAAATACAATAAAACAAAGTAAAAAGACTAATCAAAGCAAGTATAAGGGATGTTAAAAGCCTAAAACTCAAAACTGGGCCTAAAAACATTCAAAACGAGCTTAGAACTCAAACCTTCATAGAAATTCTGACCAGCACTTTAATTAATCAAGAAAAGTTGTTTTGAGGCCCATGAGAAGTCCGCATAAAACTCCATAAGCCCAACAAAGTCATTAACTTTAATTTAGATAAAAAACAAGCCCATTGGACCATATAAGCCAACTTAAGAGTCCAAGAAAATCTTGATAACACCAAGGTCATGAGAGAAGGATAGAAATCTAACTTTGAAGAGTGTTTTAAGCTTAGAATAAATTCCTAAGCCTAACAATTAAACTAAGCCTAAAAGAGCACCAAACCTGAAGGAACCCTATTGTTCTGACCAGTGGATAGAATTGTGGCCCTTATCTTAAAAATCTAACCACACTACGTTAAAGTACACTTGAAAATGATGAAAATCAACTATAAGATCATAAAAATCGAATTTAAAATGAGAAAGTTATATACGATTGAAGTTTTAAGTACAACTAAGAAGAATATGAAAACTAAGTTAAAAGTGTAACTTAAAAGATTTTAGGATAGGTTTCTAATTCTTATAATATCATATTTACGATGTTTAGGAGACCCTACTGTTGGAGATGACCTACCCCCAGACTACTACGATTGATTAGATATGGCCAAGTGAGTGATTCCTAATGACCTTAGACTTGGCTTTGCTTGTAGTGTAGGTATATTTAAATTTATATAATGAACTTGAATGCTTGTGGGATATAAGAAATGCATATGTATGATATTATGATTAGATGCCATGACTTCCTAATCAGATAATAATGGGAATTGTTTGTGATGATAGTTATGCATAGTTGTATGGAATGAAATTGTATAATTACAATGAAAATTGAATTAATTAAGTATTCGATTAAGAAATTCAATGAGTCATGAATTTCTTATAATTGCATTATAACTATATCAATTGCCACCTTATGCGGAAGGTAGGAAGGGGCTCACAGGAGCGAGGGCTCCTATTGAGATTAGGTAACGGTTATGCTATTATTATATATTTGAGTCTCTATTTTAGCTATTGAACTTACTAAGCACTAGGGGATGCTAATCAATAGTGAAGGGCTGTATCTTGTGACTTTCACTTAGGATGTATGATGTAGATTGCAGAGGCTACCATACTGCTAGACTTGGGAATTTTGACTTAGAGTTTGGTCTTTCTGAAAAGGAAAAATGTATTTTCATATGAAAATTAAAGTTGTATTATGTATAAATTTGAGATATTTTGAACATGTTAGTGCAAGTGGAATAAAAACCTTGGTGCTAGAACTCGGTTGATTGTTTGTATCAGTTAATTATCTCTAACTTTGACTACAAGGGGTGTAATTTTAAGTTGCATGTAGTTCTTAAGTTGTTGCATGTATTGTTCAGCATTCTGAGTGTTCATGCATTCATATATTTGTGCATTTAATAAAATTGTTATGTGATATGACGAGGGGTTTAACTCACTAAGTGTAAGCTTGCACTTCGATAGATTTATTTTGATGCAGGACCTTTTCTTCATCTATCAAAGTCGAGGAATGCCTGAGGTGTGTCTCATGTGGAGACGGGGTTAGGTGATTAAGAGAGCGAAGAGAGAAGTTCATAGTTTGGCTAAAAACTGTCAATTTATTTTAGAGAGGTAAATTTTTGTGTAAATAAACAAACTGATGATAGAATTTTATGAACTTTCAATGTACTATAAATATTTTCTCGTGGGACTTTAAGTTCCACACTTTATTGTTGTTAAATTATGTAGTTAATTAGTAATTTTTAGATTATATGCTTGATATTACCCATTTATATACCCAATGGTAACATACAATGGAAGGAGTCTTATATGTCGTATAGAAGGCCTATGATCAACAAGGGGTTCGATTGTAGACCTTGATATGGTATATGGCGATCTATTAAGATAATGATACTATTCGGGTCGTGATAGCTATAACGACCCGTTTAGAGCTTTTCTTACCAAGGTATTGTTAGCTTTGGCATAAAACGCTGTATGGTTTTGTTCCCTGGTGTAGCAGCTTCCTAGGAGGTCATCCATCTTAGGATTGCTCCAGCCTAAAGCCCAAGTACGCTTAATTTCGAAGTTTCAACGTACTTCGAGCCGCTATACTAAAAGGTGCCTCAATGATTTGAGTTCCTTTTCTTAGCATGTAAGGGATATTATAATCCACCCCTCTTACAAAACTAATATTCTCGTTAGTTTCGTTAAGGTCCAGGATCAACACCAGGCAGGGCTTTGCCCTTCAAGCTGATGGATTACTTTAAGACCACCTAATGTCTCGTTTGGAACTCTTCCTATTAAGGTATTGTTCACTTTGGCATGAAATACCACATGGTTTTGTCCCCTAGTGCAGTAACTTCTTTGGAGGTCATCTATCCTAGGATTGCTTTAGCCCGAGCATGCTTAGTTTTGAAGTTTCAATGTACTTTGAACCGCTACACCAAAAGGTGTCTCGATGATTTGAGTTCCTTCTCTTAGCATGTCAAGGGTATTATAAAAAACCTTTCTTTTACTTTTTTTTTGGAAGCTTCTATTGAAAAATCAATGCTTATTTTATGTTACAGACAGCCTAATATCAATATTAACCAATCTAAACTTATTATATAGACAAAAGGTTAAAAAAAAATGGGAACATTGGGATTGACAACTGAGGAGACAAGATGATGATTATATTACAAGGATAATATAAAGAAGTAGAAATTATTTTACAATGAGAAACTTATTAAATGATGACATAAGGGTGACAACTCATGGAGAAAACTCTATTAGAAACGTGACAACTTGATGGGTGAATACGAAGAACGAAAACATAGGTATTTATAAGATTGATGATCTTAAGGTGGAAAAAATTTATAATGGAAATTTGAGGGTTAAATCTTTTTTATTTTTTTGTTGTATTTGTTCTTAACAATATGGTACAAGTAGGCATTGTAATCAACCAAGTAAAAAATTATGATGAAATTGGTTTCTTATCATAAAATATTTTTTTGAAATTTCTTTTTTAAAAACAATTGTTGGAAAGCCTTAAAAAATGATAGTTCCATAATAATCTTTGTTGTAGTTAATTTCCATAATTATATGCCTCAAAATAGAAAATTTACAAGTTGATATCGAAGTTTTCCTTTATTTTTTTATTTTTTTAACATTGGTACTTCATGGTACAGGGGGAATATTAAGGGTTTTGTACCTTCTATGTTAAATCTTATGTTATATAACCTATTACTTATGAATCATAATACATATATTATAAGACAATATTCACGAGCATCATAACTAAGAATAAAAAACAAAAACAACATATACAAATTAAGATAAAACTAAAAATTGATGCAATACGCTATTCACATGTACAATGCAATAGGGTTAGTAATTAATAAATTATAAGAATAAAATTATTATAAACTTATTGTTAATCTTCATGTAAACTTACTTATATAAGTATATGAATTTCTAATTTGTTTTCTGAAAATAAAGCCCTTGTACACTTATATATATAAGCATATTAAATTTCAAAAATAAAGCCTAATTGGCTTTAGGTTATAACGATCCTTTTTAAGCTCCTATAATTTAAAAATTATTAACCCCTTTTATTTTTATAATGATGCAGGAGGGTATGATTTATGGGTTTTAAGCTTTGTAGCCTCAAGCATTCTTGAAGGAAACACTTAATGGGCTACATCTAAGCAAACGTGGGCTTCCCTATTACTACTAAGCAAGGGTAAAGATTCTAGCGACTCGAGGGTTATACAATGGTAACCTGTGTTAAGTTTCTAAAGTGGCCTAGGTTTGACCATATTTAAGCATACATATGAGATTCTTGAAAAATAACCCCCAAATTACCCAAACATTAGGCTTATTAGGTCGACTTTTTTCTAGTTGACCTATATCAATAAAACCCAGTCAGTACAATTATATACAATAAAAATAAAAAATAAATCTAAAGCCCTTTAATTTTCTAAAATTCTTATATGGTTAGCCCATTAACATCTCTACTGGAGTTGCTAATTCTATCGAGCCCTATTTTAGGTTTTTTTTTTTTAATTTAACCTATATTAAGCCTAGTTTGCTTAATTTAAGTTACTTGAAATAAAATTAAGGAAGAAAATTTTTCTCTAAAAAAATGTTGAAATAAAATATTTTAAAAAACAACTTGGAGTCGCCAAATTAGTTAAACTGGTAAAAAGTCATATATGGGTTTTTAGTTTTTGGGTAGGAAAACCCTAATTTAGTCACTAGTCTATGGACTTTCTAAAAAAATTTAACCATAAAATCTAGATTTAGGGGCTAACCTATTAAGACCAAGTTACCATATAAAAAAAAAAGGGCTTATATTTGTATAATTTCTTAGAAAAATGAGAAAGTATGCAAAAGATGTGAGAATGTATAAAAATGAATTTTTAATTATGAAATTTTCCTAAAAATATGAAAATAAAATAAAACATTTTATTAATTTTACAGTTACCTCGGAGGTGCTTATATACTTGTTAATCGAGATCAAATTAATCATAGTTCTCAATTTTAGAAAACTTTAGTGTGTGGATTCATTTTATTTATGAAAAAGTAGTCAGATTTACATTGTTAGCTAATTTATTTTTATTAGGAAAAATCCTAAAAAAGAAATGCTAATTCTCATTATCTAACTAAAAAAAAAACCCTAACTTTTGAAAAACCAAAATTAAGATTTTTATTTAGAGAAAAAGACTTTTCTACATGATAACACTTTTTACAAAAAAAAAAAAGAAAATTTAAAGTTCCTTAATGCAATTTTCCATGATATATGTAATTAATGTGCAAAACATGCTTAAGATACTTAAACCATAGAAAAGATGCTTAAACTATATAAAAGATGTTTGAATCATAAAAAAAATTCCTAATTATGAAAAATATGTTTGAATCATGGAAAGGATGTTTGAATCATAGAAAAGATGTCTGAATCATAAAAAAGACAACCTAAATTATGGAAAAGATGTCTAAACTATGGAAAATATATCTAAACCACAGAAAAGATTTATAATTATGAAAAAGATGCCTTAACCATAAAAAAATGGCTAATTATGAAAAAGATTCCTAATGATGTGATAATTATAGAAAAGATACATTAACCTTAAGGATGTGATTTTCTAAAAAAAAAAAAAATGCAATTTTTACTAAGGAGATGCAATTTTGTCTTAAAATTGCCATTTTTATCTAAAAAAATAATTTTCTAAGAATATGCAATTTTATCTAAAAATGCAACTTTATTCAATATGCCTAAACCATGTTTTCTATGATGAATATGCAACACATGTAGACATGAGAAATATAAAGACCTGTAAAATAGAAAAATTAAGTTAGTACCTACCAACAAAATAACTAAACAATCCTAAACAAAACTAATGCATATGCTAAAAAACATTACTATTATAATCTAACTAAAGGCTTGTCCTTAATAACACGCGGGTTGGACTCTAAAGAGAAAATGCGGGTCAGGTCATGTCTTTAAATACAGCAAATCTAACTACATGCAAGGACTTTGAGTGACAAATCAAGTGGGTGATCACATTTTCATATGTGAATTACATTGATGAAAGTGGGTTTGGACACATCGCCATGAAGAACTATGGCGGTTTTAGTGGTGTTTAATGTTGGTGTGTGATGGTCGATGGTGAATAGGAGTAGTGGTGTCATGCAGTTGGTTATGGATGCGTTTGGTTTGTGTATGGGTGCATTGATGTAGTGTGTTGCTATGTGTGCATTGGTGAAGAGAAGGCAAATGAAGTTGTTAGTGTTGAGTTTGATGAAAAGAGAGAGGCAGTTGATGGATGAGTGACCTTTGACGGTCGTTGGTTGTGACGAGAGTTGAGGGTACATGTATCTGTGTTCAAATCGTATGATGGTTGAGTTTGGAGTCGATTATTGGCTGGGAGCAACTGAGCCTAATAAGGATGGTATTGATTTTGTAAGGGCAAGAAAGAGGGTGATCAAAAGTGGGAGGTTGCTATCAATGGGGAATGAAGTTGGGATTAGAAATTATTGGGTTGATGAAAAGATTGTGTCGATGAAGCAGATAAAGTCCCTTTTATAAACAAGTAATTTGAATCTTTTGGATTCTTTAAATCTTTTGGGATAAAGAATCTCAATTAGGGTTTAAAAAATTTAATTTTTTACAAGCTTCAATGATATCCCCTTTAGATTTATTGGTTTCTTCAATAATTTAATCTCGATTTTTTTTAACCCACAAAACAATCGACTTGTTTTAAAATAATTATAGCCTTTTAATTTAGCCTAAAACACACATGCTAAACATTTATTTTTCAATTATATAGAACTCAATTTGAATATATTACTAGGATTTTAATGAAACCCCAAAATTTTAAGGACTCTAAATTTATTAAATTGCATGTATATTTTTAGTTGTTACTCGATCCATAAAGCTTTAGAAGGGAGGCTGGTAGTTTTAATTAAAATCTTCATATCACGTGCGCACTTATGAGAAAAACCCGCCTTGCAAGTCAGAGGTTACAAGGCTTTAACTAGTGAGTTTTTAAGGGTGCTTATTCATTTTATATACATCTGCTTAACCATATATATATATATAGATATATTTCTATAAGTGTTCATGCAATCTACAATCACCAGAACTATAGAGAGTCGGAATTATCTACTAAACAATAAGAAAGGGTATCTAAATTCAGGCAATCATAAACCTATTAAATACCTTAAAAGTTTAATTCAATTATACTACTTGCTTTCATAAACTTATATTCTTCATTCTCAGCCCAATAGAGCACTCTATACTCAAATCCTAGCCCAACCCTAGCATTATAAATCTTATAAAAGAAACTATAGAAGGGTAAGCTACATCCAGCTTAGTAAGTAACCTTCCTACCTTCCCATTAGACAATAACAAGCAGTTATTTATCAAACATATGAATGCATGTATAAGTATATACAATGAAAACAGTGTATATAGTCGACTGATAACTACATACAACATGGTTATACGCCCACTGTTTCCCAGGTTAAGAAGTATTTATGTACGTTAGGACCCAGGTATCTATGTCCAATATGGGTTCCCTTAACAATATAAGCACCCTTGGTAGTAGACATGGCTAAACCTCAAGTAGAAAGTGGCATTCCTTAGAGCTAAGTAGATCTCAAAGGTTGAGGTAAGAATACATTGCACGAATACATCATACGATAAACAATCATAACATATAATATCAATATGGATCCATCTATGCATGATCTCCCGCTCTACTGTGTAGTGTTCACTTCCTTTAACTTATACTATAAGATGCAATGCATGTTTGATTTAATTAAAAGTCGAATATTTATTAATTCGGATTTATGGGTAGCCAAGCAAATACATTCAAGACACTCTAATACCTTGAGTTTTAATGCAGCAAACAAGGGTGTTTGAAATATCTTAGGATATTTTGCAAGCAAGAGTCAATCAAAGCAAGCATATATAAGTTTCCATATACCCCAACAAGCAACAAGTTCAATTATCAGATATAATTAGATGGTGTACTAACTACAAGCACATAGTAAAGTAAAATAAGGGGCGGTATACTCACTTAGCCTTTAAGTCAAGTATTCCCAATAGTCGTTGGTATTCTTGAACTAGGTATCCCAAATCACCTGAGTAAGGTAGTTAAAGTAAGTAAGACTCATCTTCATCTTAATCTATTTTGTAGCCTCGCTATAATTTCTCTATTTCCACTTATTTTGTATTTTAGTCATAACTTTCCTGTTTTAAGTTGGAATTTCATGTTCTTATAGTTGATTTCATTGTTTTCGAGTGTTCTTTCATTTGGTGAGGTCCTTTTTAGGTGTTTAGACTTGTAATGATTTAGTTTGGGTCAAACAAGTCCATTGGCTAACGGTGTTCGTTTGATTACTTTAGGCTTAATTTTAGGTCTTGAGCCTTACACTTGATCTTTTGGGCCTTCATTTAGGTATTTTAAGTTTAAGTTTTTGATCAAATTCCTTAACTTTTAATTTAGGCCTTAATGTTACTCTTGTGGACCTAAATGAGCTCTTGTTACTAGTTTAAGGCCTTAGCTTATTAAGAGGCCTATAGGGGATGGCTTTAATGGGCTTTTGGACTTAATAAACTTTTTATATTTTATTTCATGAGCTTTTTAATTTAAGGTTCAGATCTGGTCACTAAGTTATTGAGCTCTATTCTTGGTTCTTTTAAGGGCTTTTAGGCTTATCTTGCATTTTAGGGCCTTAAGCCCTGCTATACTTATTATTTTAGGCTTAAGCCTGCGAAAGGCCTTAATATAAGTTCATTTTCTATTAGGATTCTTGGTTATTTTCGTTTATTGGGCTCCTAATCATATTTCTAAGAATTTGCATTCTAGGACCCTAAACTTGATTTTAACTTATTTTAATGGGCCACATATCCTAATGGGTCTACTAAATAACTTATTTTACTAAGTATTCCAAATCTTGCTCATTTCATCAATAGGGTTTCTAACATTATTCCTAAGCCCTTAATCACTAACTTAACTAATTTAAGCCATTAACTCATCATTACCTTACTTAATTGCGTTAATTACATCCTAAATCATACTTAACACTAAACAATCATGTCATTACACTAATTAATCAAAATTTACATCTCATTAAGCCCATCAATAGTGTAAACCTTACTTTTAGTGGGCCTAAGACTCGATTAAGAGTATTTTTTGAACGTTCTTAAAGATCAACTAAACTAAAAACTTAAGTTTATATTTAGAAACGAATTAAATTTTTACAATTCAAAAGCCAATTGTCGAGAAAACCCGAGCTTGAAGGACTACGAGCTCTAAAGCTACTTAAAACCCTAAACCTTAAAACCATTAAGGAATTTTAACCCTCAATACTTAATCGATAATTTAATTTGAATAATTTCATTCAACTTTAGAAAATTTCACAATTTTATAAAAATCAAATCATAAATTACAAAACAATGTTGGATAAAAATCCTAAAACAATTTTCTATAAGGGTATGTCCTTATCTTCATGTATAAGCCTTACACATAAATAAGTAGACCAACCAATCACCTTAGATAACTTATCAATTGAGAGTTGGAATCATTTATCAATTGATAACTTATCAAAATCTAGTGATAAGACAATTTCCTTATCAACTCTTCACTTATACTACATATGGACAATTTTTCACAAGTATTCATAAGCTTAACTTTAATAAAGGAGACAAGACCACTCCATGGCATGCAAAGACTTTAAATGGCAGATCTAAAAAGGGGAGAAAGGGGGGGGGGGCATGCATTGGTCATTCACCCATCAATCACTTTTTCTTACACATCACTATTCACCCCTTAATGCTTACATCATCAATAGTTGAAATTGTTGACTTTATGTAAGCTACAAGGCAACACTTCCAAGGCATTTAATCACTCCTTCTCTCTCCATTTACAACAGGCCATACTCTTCCCCATTTCTCTCACTTTCAATTTCACTTTCACTTCATCTTTCTCTCTTTTGAAACAAACATAAAAAGGGGAAACAACCTTACCCCACAAAATCAATTTTCTTCCATTTTGAAGCTTCAACTCATGGCATTTTTTTTCCTTTGCTCTTGTGCCATTTTCTTTCATCATTTAAGACCATTATAATCTTCCATAAACCCCATTTCAAAAGACCAAAAGATTCGGGTTTCAAAGGGTAAGCAAAAAGGAGGAAGCAAAGTTAAAGGCTTAAGAGGAACCTCAGTGCACAACCACCAAACTTTGCGTTAAGGACGAGTAAGTGTTTCTTGTGATGTGTGGATTAGTATTTATGTTAGGAGACTTAGATTTCTTAAATATGTGAGTAAGGTTTAAGTTGTTAGAACATCAAAAATCGTTTTAAGAAACAAACCATAAAACCCTTACATGAAGTTGAAATATGAGCATATAAAGTTGGCGTTTTGTGAAGACATTTGTTTAATGCTTTGAATGGAAGATTTTAAGCTAAGGAAATATTGAAATGAGAAATTTAATGGAGGATATGCATGATGGACATGAGGGTTCCATGGTCATTTGAATGTTGATTTTGTTTCCATTAAGTTAAACATGCTCAAATCTAGACTTAAGTTAAGGAAAAATCCATCACATGAAATTTTATGAAGAAACCAACTTTGTATGACATGAGCTATGATATGGGAGTTGTATTAAGTACAAGATCTTTTATATTTTTATGTGGAACATGAGTTAAAGGATCATTTGATGGAAGGAAACTTAAGTTAAGATTTGTACACAAGTAGTTAAGTGCATAATCTACCACCTAAACTTAAGGAAATGATGAAACAAGTTGAAAAACCAAGTAAGGACCCCTTAGGACCAACATGAATAGATCTGGAACGTGGGAAAACGAGGCCTAAAAATATGATAAAAGTGAAAGAACAAAGTGAAAAGATTAACTAAAGCAAGTATAGTAAGCATATAAAGCCTAAAATTCAAAACCGAGCTTAAAACTCTCAAAACAAGCCTAGAACTCTAAGATGGGCCTTCAATAAAAATCTGATCAGCACCTTAAAGTACCAAAAAAGGTTGTTTTGAAGCCCATAAGAAATCCAACTAAGGCCCCACAAGCCCACTAAAGTCTTTAACTTTAGTTTGAACCAAAAACAAGCCCATTTGACAACTTAAGCCCACTAAAAGGCCCAAGAAATGGTTGCTAGCCTTAGGAATATAAATCAAAGTTGTAAATCTGATCTCAAGGAGTATTTTAAGCTTAGAATAAAATCTAAAGACCAAGCCCAAAGGATTCCTCAAGTTATCAAAAGCCCATTTACCAAATAAGGCCCAAAAACACTCCAACACATGAGGAACGCTACTGTTCTGACCCATGGAAAGAAATGCATACCTCATTTCGAAAATATAACCTTACCACGTTAAATTACACTCGAAAACGATGAAGATTGACTATAAGATCATAGAAATTGGATTTAAAACGAAAAAGTTATACGTGATTGAACTTTAGGTAAAAAACCGGGAAAAATTACGAAAACTAGTTAAGAATATAACTTAAGGAAAACTTACATAGTTTCTTAAGTTTGCTTCAATTCCTTATAAAAATTATTTCAATGACCAGGGGACACTGTTTATGGAGACGACTTGCCTCCAGACTACTTTGATTGAACCACATGGTAGAGTGAGTAAATTCCCGATGACTCTTTACTTGATTGTGCTTGTAAAGTAGATGCACCTAATCTTATATTTATAAATTTGGATGCTTGTGGGATATGAGAGATGCATGTGTATGAATTTATGGATGAGTGTGATGATTTGTTAATTATATATAATAATGGGAATTGTTTGCATGAATATATACTTGTGAATTGTATGGAATGAAATTGGTTGATCACCCTGAAAATCAAGTTAATCACTTATATGATTAAGAACTCAAAATGAATCATGCATTCCCTATATTGCATATGGGTAACACCGACTGCCGCTTCACGCAGAAGATGGGAAGGGACTCATAGGAATACGAGTTTCCTGCAGGATTGGGCATTAGCTATGCCATCATATATATTGAGTCTTTGTCTTAAGCTGATGGGCTTAATAGGCGCTGGGAGACGCCAACCGTCGGCGAGGGGCCGAGTCTTGTAGCTTCTGCTTAGGGCGTATGTTTGTGGACTACGGGGGCCACCACACCGCTATACTTGGGATTTTTAAAGGATATGATTTGATTTTGGTAAAGGAAGTATATATATATTTATATATGTAGAGTTTTGTTTTGGTATGAGCACGATAGTGCAAATGAAATAAAACCCAAGGTCTAGAACCCGGATTTTGGTTTGGGTCGGTTAATTATCTCCAAACCCCGACTTCAGGGGGTGAAATTCTGAGTCGTATGCAGTTCCTAGGTCACTGCATGCGTTGTTTGGCATACTGTTTGTTCATGCATTCATATGATTGTGCATCTAATAAATTTCTGTCGTGTGGTACTGATGAGGGCATTTATCTCACTAAGCGTAAGCTTACTCCCCTGTAGATTTTTGTTGGTGCAGGAGAACCTCTTCATCAATCCGGGCCGAGGCATGCCCGTGGTAAGTCTCGGGTAGAGACGGGTTGGAGTGATCAGAGAGCGAAGAGGACATTTTGTAATAGATTATAGATATTTAGATACTTTTATGTATTTATGCATAACTTAGATTTTATGCAGTTCCATTATGAACTGCATTTGTTTGTAATATTGTTTTGGTGTGGATCTCACGAGCCCATACAATTAGTTAATTTATAACATAGAGGTAATTTTAGTTAAATTGCTTTATATTACTTGTCTATGGGCTTAGTGGTAACGTAGAGTGGAAGGAGCCTTGTGTGTCGTATGAAAGGCCTATGATCAGCAAGCGGGTTGATAATAGACCTTTATAAGATACACGGCGACCTATCACGACAACGATATTGTTGGGTCGTTATAAATAGTGGTGCCCAAGTAAGGGTTTTTTAGGGTTTCTTCAACTCCATCCATCTAACACTTATTATAGTGTATTGTTCTTATTGTTAATTGCATTTCTATTTGTTTTTAGGTAATAACATTAGATAACATGGTGAAAATAAGATGGATACATATAAAGGAGGGGGTTGCATGCAAAGGAAGTTGGGGTTCTTAATGCTTTCTCAATTTCTTTTTAAGTTATCTATATAAAACTATCTCTTATATCTCTAGAATATAAATAGTAAACTAGCTAAGTATATAAATGAATGTGTAATTATAAGGCTCTAAAATAATATGTACATGATTATAACATATTTATATAGTGTTTCTAATTTTAAACTCTCAAGATATCATAGATAAAACTAGTGTATATAGAAATCTTACGTTGGATAAGTTTTACCTTAAACTAATCTGCACGAGTTCCAACTTTTCTATTAAAAAATGAAATCGAGATGTGCTTCTTTAGGTGCAAATGTTTGTTGTTAGGAAACTATAATGTGTGTGTGACACTTTGGTGGTAGTATTGCTAAAAGGCATTGATGTGCGCATGGGAATCCGAGAGCACTTCTTGGTTTTCTTTCCTTCTTTCCATGATTTTTATTTAGGTTTGTGGAGAGGGTTTCTTAGAGTTTTTAGTGAGTGAAGAATGGTACCAAATGAGGGTTTTGGAGGGGTGAAATGCTAGATATTGAAGGTGGCTAATTTGAGATAAGGGTACATAGTCCCCTCTTAGTGTTCTTAATTGAGTTTTACTAGGTACTGATTAAGATGTAATAAGAGTTGGTACATGGAGTAAAGGATAATTAAGCTAATTAATTGTGATTTTACTTACTTAAGCAATTTAGGCTTAATTAGGGTGTAACTAGGGTCTTGCCATATTTTGTCTTTTTAATTAAGTTCATTGACCTATATTACTTTGTTTATTATAGTCCTTTATTATTTGAGACTGATTAGGGTTTTTAGACTGGGTACGAGGTTGGCGATTTAAGGTTTCCTTGCGATTAGAGAAATTATTTGCAATTAGTGAATAGTTTAGAGATATAGTTAGGTTTTATTAGTTGAATTAGGTTTTTGGACTTCTAATTAAGTTCTTACTCAGTTTATTGATATTTTCCAATTGTTTTAAGGTTTCTTGTGTATTAGGAGTTTTAGGGTTTTATGCATATGATTAAGGTTTTAGGGTTTTATTCTCTTTAGGGTTTTTTGACTTATTACTTAAGGTTTGTGACTTATTATTTTAGGTTGAATTGTTTTATTTATGAATTTTATTATTATATCATTCATTATTATATCTTAAGTGGTTCTAGGGATTACTTATTAACTCCTGTATCTAACTCTAAGTTCGGATCTGAAAGTTTACTGGGTTCATAGTCTCTTTAAATATAACGTTGGCATTTTTAAGGAGATATTTTCATATAATTACTTTTGTTTCATATGATTAATCATTCTTGATTTGTAGTTAATTATGATATAAAACTCAACTTGCAGATTAAGGTGTAATTAAGTTTCTTGATCTTAATTAATAGTACACTTAGCATAAATTAGGCACATTTTAAGGATTAATGTGTCAAATTAAGTTGGTTAAGTTCATTGGGTAATCTTGTCTAATTATTTTAATGAATTAAGACAATTATTATTGTTTGAGTACATTTTAGAGGGTAGATTAGGGTTTTAGGGCTATTAAGCTATTAGTTTCTAATTAATGAATAGTTTTACTATTTAATTATAGTATAATAGTTGGATTAGGGTTTTTGACTATAGATTAAGGTTTACAATTTAAAGGCTCATACTTATTAAGGTTCTAATTAGGATTTTAGTGTTTGAAGGTTCATTTAAGGACTATAGTGTTCGTTTTGAGGTTTTGACTTCATTGTAAGGACTATCTATACCAATATTCATTTTTGGTTTACCTTACCCTTTATTGTTTTCAGGGAGCTCTCATGTGCTTCAATTATTAGTCTCTTTCCCATTGGGGTTTTAGGATTAGTTTCGTTAGATAGGTTAACCTTAGGAGTTAACATTAGTTATTGGCATTTGTTTATAGGATTTTAGGGCTTTTGAGTGTAAGGGTTAAACTAAGGCGTGGACTACCATTTAGGGTTTTAGGAGTTTGAGTTCGAGTTTTTGAGAATAGTTTTTAGGTTTAGGGTTTGTTATCTTGCAAACACTAAGAGTATCTTTTGGAAAATCTTATTAACTTCTAATCCTTTATTTAGGAAATTTATGAGGTTTATACGATTTAACCCTAAATGACTGATTGACTTGACTCGGACACTTTTAACATTTTCTTTTATTTTTTCAATTTTTAATTTTTTAAGTGTTTTTCCATTTTTTGGTTTTTTGGATTTTTTTTTTGTAAACTTGGCCTAGAAGTAAAAAAAGACTAAAATTTAAAATGGAAAAAGTAAAGTGTCTACAGTTACCTCTCTTATAGTGAAGTTTGCCAAAACTTTACTATAAAGATAAAAAACAAGCCCATTTTTCTTAAATCTCGACTTAAACTGGCGAGGTAAAAACCTGACTATAAGACTAGCTAAGAAAAGTCATGACTTGAATTGGTAGGCATCTTGAAGAGGATGGCTCTCTTTAGGCATCTATTGCTTGAAAGGATGGATCTTTCCAAGAAAACAACTCAACAAAAAGGTTTGAAGGCATGACTAATTGTTTTTGATCCTTAGGATAACTAATGTTCTTTAATGTAGGATGACAAAAGTTTCTATAGTGAAACTTTTCTAAACTCTGAACAAGGGATGACTAAACTTCCCAAAAGTCCTAGGATACCTTAAGCTCTTAGCATGATGACAAAGGCTCCTAAATAATTGAACTTTTAGACTAAGGATGATGAAGCCTCTTGAAGTTTCTTTTCATGGGATAGCCAAAGCTCTCGAATTACCCAAATTAAGGATAACCAAGCTTCCTTGAATTTTCTTACCATAGGATAACCAAGACTCCTAAATGTTCTCACATCGTAGGATAGTCAAAGTTCTTGAATCAACTTAACTAAGGATAACTAAGACTCTTAAATTATAAGATAATTGAAGTTCCTAAATTTAAGGATAACTAAGATTCTTGAAATGTCATAAGATGATCAAAGCTACCTAAGGATAACTAATATTTTTGAAACATAAGATAACTGAAGTTTCTAAGGAAGGAAAACCAAGGCTCTTAGATTATAAGATAACTGAAGTTCCTAAGGAAGGATAATAAAGGTTCCTGAATTATAAGATAATCAAAGCTCCTTAAGGATGGCTAAGATTTCTGAATATAAGGTAACCAAATTTCCTAAATTTAAGGATGACTAATGTTCTTGAGATTTTATGAGATGGTTAAAGCTCCCTATGGATAGCTAAGACTCCTTAAACATAAGATAACCAAAGTTACTAAGGGAGGACAACTAAGGTTCTTGAGTTATAAGATAATCAAAGTTCCTTAAGGATGGTTAAGATTTTCGAATAAGATAACTAAAGTTCTTAAGATAAGGAAGACTAAGCTTCCTGAATGATAAGATGATCAAAACTCCTTGAGGATGGCTAAGATTCCTGAACAAGATAACCGAAGTTCTTAAGATAAGGATGACTAAGGTTCCTATTAAGATGAACAAAGTTCCAAAAGGATCGCTATGGTTCCTATTAAGATGTGCAAAGTTCTGAAAGGATAACTTAAGTTCATAAATTTTGTCAAGGGATTACTAAAGTTCCTAACTTAAGGATGACTAAAGTTCTCATTATAGATTCTCAAATTTTTCACTTTTTGAAGGTAAAAGAAATGTTCATCTTTTTCTTACTGAATGTTTAACTTTAATCATCTTTTTCCTTTGAGTTTTTTCCTTATCCTACTCGTGAATCGAGACAACTAAAATAAGCACAAGTTAGTCTATCCCCTTTTCTCCAAATTAATGACCTTAGCCTCTTAATTGCCCTAGTGTGGGGTGGTTCTTGACATGGTTAATTTTAAAAATCTCTAAAAGGCTCAAATGGGCTTACAAGGGTTGTGTTTTGGGTAATGAAATGAATGCATATCATCCTTTCAATTTGTGTATCACATGTAAGATATACCTTCTTTAAGGAATGAGTCTTATTATCGCTTTCATGTTTCTCAGCTCTCATGAGTGTTTAGGGTCAATGATTGGGATTAGGGCTTGCTTCTTATCATTTTAAACCCTTCAAACAATGAGATGCTTTCATCAATTCAAGAATGAAACATCTTATGCCTTCATGTTTGCCCTTATTTACCTCAATCTCATATGATAAGGCTGAATATTTTGTGATGCCCCAACCAATCACATGCCTCCTTGCCTTTAAAAGATTGCCCCATATGTTTCCCCGCTAGGCTAAACTCATTAGGATTATTGATGGAATGTTCATAGTGGAGACAAACTTCATGTTCGGTTCTAGGATTGGAGTGCATGGGATAATTTTGGTGGAGTGAGTGTTTAGGATGTTTTAGGCTTAGAGAGAACTGGTATAGATGAATATGCTACTTATTTGGGTCTTTTCTAGGTAGAAGTGGGTTGAAATAGGTGAGGTCTATTGTTCATGTTTAAGCTTTTGTGTTTAGGGTTTTTGAAAAGGTCTGGCAGTAGGCTTCTCTCAAGGATTGTATTTTTCAATCCAAAAAATACAATCTTGGTCATGATTTTTCAATAAAATAGCTAGATTCTAGGTTTGTTCCCTAGTAGAGTTGTTAATTCTATCGAGCCATATTTCAATTTTCTTTAATTTAACTTATACTAAGCTCGACTTACTTGATATAAGTTACTTGACATAAAATTAAGGAAAAACATTTTAAAAAATAAAAAAAAATAAAAAAATGGAGTTGCTAACCAGTTAAACAGGTAAAAAGATAAAGGGAAAACCCCATTTAACTACCAGTTTACAAATTTCCTAAAAATTAATTTTTTTTAAAATATTTAACTAGAAAATCTAAATTTGAGGGCTAACTTATTATGACCAAGTCACAATGTAAAAATTAAAAGAAACTAACTAGTGAGCCTTTAGTTTATAATTTTTCTAAAAAATATGAAAATATACAGAATTGTAAAAAAGAATAAAAAATGAAGTTTTTTATTAAAAAATTTCCTTAAAAAATGAAAAGAAAAAGAAATATTTTACAAATTTTACAGTTGCCTCGAAAATACTCATATTCCTGTTAATCGAGATTAAATCAATTGTGGTTCTTATTTCTTTAGAAATGCTTTAGTGTATGGATTTATTTTATTTTTTGAAAAACAGCCAGGATTAGATTTTTAGGTAATTACTAAATTGCACAAATATTTTCAACTATTGTCTGACTTAACCCTAAATGACCAGTTGAATTAACTTGGACTCTTTTGAAACTTTGTATTTTTTTTTTAATTTTCCATATTTTAGATTTTTTGGATTTTTTTTGTTAACTTGGCCTCCAAGTAAAAAGAAACTAAATTTAAAATAAAAGGTGTAAAAAATGGGATGTCTATAGTTACCCCTCTTTAAAATGATGTTTGATTAAAACTTCGTTGCAAAGACAAAAACAACATACCCATTTTTTTGTCGAGTCTTGACTTGAATTGACAGGGTAAAGATTAAATAAGAAAAGTCCCATCTTGAAAGGATGGGGTAAAATGGATAAGGACTTGACTTGATAGGTTGGGATAAAATGGATTAAGTCTCAACTTAATAGGTCGACATAAAAAGGATAAGGTACTAACTTGACAGGTTGGGGTAAAAGGCTTTAAATATCAGACAAATAGGGTCTCAACTTGAAAAGATAGGTCTTAAGAGGATAAATCTCTTTTAGGATCAGTTGCTTGAAAGGATAGATCTCTTGAAGACCAGCTGAGATGACTTTCTTTTAGAGACAAAGTAGGACAATGCTCTTATGAGCATGCGATCCAACTAAGGAAAAAATAGGATAGTGTTCTTATAAGCAAGTGATTTGACAAAAGAGAGGATAGTGCTCTAATGTGAAAGCAATCTACAAGGAATAGGACAATGATCCTTTGAGCAAGCGATCCTAAAAAGGACTAGATGGCACTCTTTTGAGCAATTGATTGTAAAATGGACTCATTTAAGGATAGGATAGTGCTCCTATGAGCAAGTAACCTAACTAAGCATAGGATGGAACTCCTTTGAGCAAGCGATCCTAAAAAGGACTGGATAACACTCTAATGAGTAGGCGATCTGACAAGGAATAAGACAATGCTCGTTTGAGCAAGTGATCCTAGAAAGGATTGGATAGCGCTCCAAGGAGTAGATGATCCAACAAGGAATTGGACAGTGCCCTTTTGAGCAAGCAATCTAATTAAGAATAGGATACGACTCTAACGAGTAGGTGATCTTGAACATGATTGGATGGCACTCTAATGAGTAGGTGATTTGACTAAGGATATGATAGCGCTCTAATGGACAGGTGATCTTAGAACTGATTGATGGTGCTCTAATGATTAGGCGATCCATGATTACTTTATGAAATGGACAGTGTCCTAAAGGGCAAGCGATCCAAGAATTTTAAGGACTTCTAATGATGGCTTTGCCGTCCACTTATCCCCTTCTAGACCCCACCATTTGCTTTCTTCCATAATCAAAACAAAGAAAAAGAAACAAACAAAAAGGCCCCTCCATTGCCATGAGCTTCCCTTCTCCATTTCACTTTCATCACTTCTCTTTTTGTCTCCTTAATTCCAACACAAACTAAGGTATGTAATTAAGTTACTTTATGTTGCTTTATATTATTCATTAGTTAGGTAATTAGGTAGATTAGATGTGTAGACATGTGTTATGTGTGATCTTAAAGAAGAGGGCATAAAATTCCTATCTTTAAGTGTAGGAAGTTAGGAATCATGAAGAAGAAGAAAAGAATACATGAATATGTGCTCATAAGTATGTATATATAAGGGAATACTAAAAGAATACAAGTATGGGAATCTTTGTACATGGGTATTTACCATGTACATAACCTAAATTAAGACAAAACCTAACTATACATACCTATACTACACTAAATACACACTTAAAAACACAAAAGAATGATATTAGGTGGATTTTCTTAAGAGAAAAATTAGGCATACGAAATTATGCAAAAATACATATATGACCGTATAGGTATATGAGTATGTATACAAGTATAAATACGGTATAAGTATAAGTATATGTATAAGTATACTCATATACATATAAGTATAGTAAAGGTATATGTACATAAGGGGTTAAGTGAAATGTACATAAGACCTTTATACATGACATAAGCATGAGGTGAGGCTTATGTAATAAATGATGAAGTAAGTGATGATGTAATCACATGATGACATAAGCCATGATATAAGCAAGTGATGATATAAGCCATGATATAAGCAAGTGATGACATAAGCAATGACATAAGCAAATGATGATGTAAGTTATGACATAAGCATAGATTATAAAATAAGAAAATAAAAAGAGTGTAGAATAATTAGGTACCTAAATTAGTAAACCCTAATACACTTTCTAAATTGGATTGTACCTAATTAAGTACATGAATTAGTAATAGCAAAGTAAAATCCTCTAAGTATAAGAATTTAAGGGTTAACTAAATCATTAAGTATAAACAAAAGATATAAATATAAGTAATAAGAGTACTTAAGTTTTCATAGTTAAAAATTTCTATAAATTTAGTTCATATTGTAAAATACAGGTTATAACATCCAAAACGGACATTACCCTGTGAACATACGCTTGAAAACGATGAAAAACGACTATAAATTCATAAATATCAAAAATAGAATGAAAAAATTATAGATGATTAAAAATAAGGTCTAACTGGATAAAAGTTGATGGTAATTTAAGTAGAATTAGGTAATTAGATGTTTAGAATTATTAGTTAATTCAAGTACTTACTAGTGTTATCAAATCATAATGATCAGGTAATCCCGAGGTGAGCGAGGACCTCTCGATCGATTACTACGATTAGGGCAAGTTACCATGGCCAAGTGAGTATTTGCCCTATGATTCCATGCTTTTTTGTGATTGTAGATAGTGAACTCAAATATTATTGTTAATTGACTATTGTGTGGGGGTTTGGAAAACGCTTGTGTATGATATTATGTGTTGAAATGTGAAATTATCTTAAGTACCGAGAATGCTTTTTTTGTTGCATGGTAGTATAGAAAATGATTATGTGTATTATTGGATGGTCACAACATAATTTGAATTTAAGTATACTCGGCTTATAAAAAGAAACTGGAACATGCATTGTATAGATATAATTTCGGCTATCACATTACACGGAGGTAAAGAGAGGCCATTCGGGGGTTGTTATTATTCATTTATTGGTTCTGTACGGTGTCCTTGTACAAAATGACCTTAACTTGGCCTGCAGGAATACTAGGCATTGGAGGCGCCAACCGCCTGGCTAAGGGTCGAGTCTAGAGGCCTTCGTTTAGGGGTGAGTGTGGACTGCGGGGGCCCACTCATGATTATACTAGAACTTGGTTTTTATGAAAATAAAAGAATTGTTTGATTTGAGTATGGAGCGTGGAGTTCCGTAGTAAATAAAGTTCTAGTACTATATCCGAATTTGATTAGTGCTGTGTATACTCCAACCCTGACTTCGGAGGGCGTTAAATCTAAGTTACGTATATGGACTAGTTAATTATACTTATTGTTTGGCATTCTATTTGATCATTCATTCATATGCATGAATATAATATACTTATAATTTTCTTATGGTGTAGCTGAGGGTTTTGCTCACTAAGCTTAGGCTTATACCCCTTTAGACTTTTGCTGTAGGATAGCTTGTTCGTAGAGGCTGACTGAGGGATGCTACAGGTTAGCTTGGGGACTTGGGCAAGAGCGAGCTGTCTTGTGTATTGAGAGAGAACAGTTGATGTAGACCTTTACTTATGTACTTTTGTTTACTAGTATTGTAGACTTAGATGTACACCATTACTGTAAATATAAGCTTTGTAGTTCAAATTCTATATAAATATGTTAATGTGATGGTATCATGTGAATCTGTGTGTTCTTGGGAAACTAGTGGTTGTAGAGCCTTGTATATTTGTGTGAAGAGTTCTTGATTGGAAGGGTAACCAATCAGGGGTTCTTTGTACAATATACGGTGTCTGCCACGACTAAGTCGTCCTCAGTTCGTGACATTTACGATGTAGTTAAACCGAGGATAAAACATTTTATCCCTTCAGCTACTGAAGTTAAGTGAGGGTAGATAACAAACAACATAATTTAGACAATATGATGGACAATATTGCATATCACAATTGAACCATTTCAATCATAAGCTATAGGTTCAACTTCACATATGCATTCACCAAACTAGGCATTTAATGCTAGCAATGCAGCATGCTATGCTCATGCACGTAGCATGCATTGATGCTGATATCCTATGCCTTCCAATCTTCTTTCAGTTAGTCGATATAGCCGGGCATCTAGATACAAAGTCCAAGAACCTAGGGCAATAAGGAGTTGCTTGGGAGTAAGATCCCCACCAAATTGGACTATACACCGTAGTTTACCATTATCAAATAGGGCAACAAGGAGTTGCCTGGGAGTGGGACCCCCAACTTTGCTTTACAAAATTAGACTACATACTGTAGTTCACCAAATTAAAGTGGCAACACTACTAAATTAGACCATACATTATAGTCTACCAAAGTTGACTATGAAAATAGTCATAATGTTCGGGCAATGTAATCTATATGCTTCTAAAAACTAAGTTCATAAAGCTATGCTTTTTCCATGAGCACTTGGATGCCTAATTTTGAAAGTTCTAACATGTAGGTTTCTTTTTGTGCTGTGCCGTACCTTGATATGCAATAGCAACTTAAGAATATTAATTAGCACAATCAATCTTTAAGTTTTATCCAACTTAGTCATTTGATTCTAGTTTTCGAACTCTCCATAGCAGAATTCTAATATCTTACTTAGGTTTCACTTAGGTGAACACTTAGAAGATTGAGTTAGCAGTCACTCAACTTCCCTGGTTACTACAATTGATCGTAAGCACAATTCACACCCAACATAACAACATAACAATTTAATCAAGATACAATTATTATCATTCATAATTATTGATAAGTATAATCACTCTACACTTTTTAGGCACATTTAGGTATAAATTGACCATAATTGTGTTTATTTCTTAAGTTCTTGGTAATTCATTGTGTAATATATCAATTTCAGATGATTCAAAAGAAAAAGGAACAAAATTTGATAAGAACAAGGAGATTTAGAGATATCACGGCCGTGATAAAGGAATATTGCTAAAAGAAGATTAATTAAGACTCATAATGGGTGTGATAAAAAAGAATTTGAGTGTTTCGTTCTCGTTACTCCCTCCTTCACGGCTGTGATCAAGGGAGTAACCAAGGTTGAAGCTATTTTTCCACTTGTTCATCACGACCATGACTTCATCTCAAAAGGATGATCATGCCCTTAATCAAGGGCGTGATTAGGTGGAATGTTTGTGATAAGAAGATCACTCCTTGAGTCACGAGTGTAATGGAGGTGGATATGATGATTCTTTTTAAATTGTTTCGCATGAATTGGTGTGTGTAACGAGTCTAAATGCCAGGAGGTATTTTGAAGTGGTTTATTTCGAGCCTTTTGATGAGAAGAATATAAATACACCATAATTTTTAGACGAAAGGAGGAGATTGGATCATAAATCCATTCATACATCTTTGTACCCATTTTATTTTCCATTATTTTCTTTTAGTACAGTTTCTAAGTGTTGTACCTTGTGCCTTTTCCAGAATTACTCGAGAGAGACAATGGGAATTCATTGTTCATATATTTAACAGATTTCTACAGTAGAATTCAAAATAGGGTTGTATTCTTCTACTTGTTCTATGTTAATTTCTTTGTTATTTCTACATTTTATTGATATGTTTTGTTTCTTCATTATGTGTGAGTAGTACATTAGGACTTGTTACATCATTTAGTATGATTAAGTGCATGAAATAGTGGTTTCTTGATAAATGTTAATTTTGATGAATTGTATTTAATGAATCCAAGTATGGTGTAGTACATGCATTGGCTTAAGACGGATTTCAATAGAATATGTCGAGAGACAATTCCATTGAACAGATTTAGTTCATTGGACCTACTTACTCTTGATAATAGAGATATTATTAGGAAAGTTGCTGCATCCTTAGGGGAATCGATACATTAACATGACATTAATGCAATCCGAGTTAGTTGTTAATTAGGAAGAGATTCCAGTAGGCACAATTAGGACAAAAAGCATTTTGGTAGGATTATACTAAGTGGTGAAGCAAGTTTGCATGTTAAATGTGTTGTTAGTAATTGTTTTGTAACCATTGTGTTAGTGGTATTAATTTGTAGATTAGTGTAGTTTAGTCAGCAATTTAGAGTTTTAATAATTAATCGCTTGATAAATTGAATTGCTAGATAATAGGAAGATTAATTGGTACTAGTGTTTATAGCCATTCCTACTGGAGACAACCCTATACTCATCCGTACTATAAAACGATAGGTACACTTGTCTATTGAACCAAGTTAAAGATAGAATATAGGAATTTAATTTGTAAGACTTGGAAGCTCTATTTAGAGATGATCAATTACCACATCCGCATTCATTATAGTAGCATCTCAATTCACTCAAGATATACCCATATTTAATCAATATAGCATCAAACAACACGTTATGTTATGAGTAGCAATATATCTACTTCAAGCATGGGTTAGATCTACTTACTTGGACTCAGTAATAGTGCAAAATCCTAAACTCTACAATGTAGCTCTTCCTTACGTATCACACCTATGAAAATGTAAACATGGTTTCCAAGTCAGCTACCGATCGAACCTAAATTCTTATAAACATTCCCTACCATGTCTTTAAATTTCATTTGACTGTATCTTACTCTTTCCTTATCCAATTTTAGTAAACTTTATATCGTTACGGTCTTTCTTTCGAGGACTTTCAAGATATCCTAAGAATCAAATCTATCAATATTATCAAGGTCCAAAAATACCCTTTTCTCATTACGACTCAACTGTACGTGATCTAACTCTATAATTGACTTGAGCAGTTTTAGTATTGAACTAAAAAACTCTAAAAATTATATTTTCCAAAATTGTCTAACAACCCTTAATATACTTCAAAGTGATCATTTGACATAGATTTGATAAATATTTTAATAGTACTAGTTACTACATTACATATTAAGCCAATATATAAGCTTATATTAGGAAAATACATAATAAATAGTATACGAGCTTGGTTAATTTCATTAAAAATCCTATAGACTAACAATAATATTTAGTTTAATTATTAACCATCAATTATACTAAACTAGCTATTATCAATTTCTACAAAAATAATGGTTTTAGCTTGGAATTGCGAAAAATTAAGGAAAATAAACAAATTTATGTATGAGATAAAAATTAAATATTCCAAATATCATTATAAACATCTAGAAGTCTAAACATGTAGGGCTAATTCATTAATTTCATCAAAAACTAATTATTTCAACAATTTGGTATAATTGATAGTTTTATTCAAAATAATTATAAAAAATAGTAAAAATAGAGATTTTAAAAAATTATTGATACTGAAATTTAAAAAATTATATAAGTGTGTTATAAAAATTTTTTCAAGCTGAAGTAACATTATTTAATATTTTGAAAAATTTATTTAAAATTCATCTAAATAGGGCATGTTCTTTAGCAAGTACCCTAAATCAATGTCATTTTAAGAAAATAAAATTATCACATAAAATTACATGTAAAATAACCAATGGAAACCAAATTTCATAATTTTTTAAGCTAATTTGATATTTTTAGTAAATTAATGAAAATCAGGTAGTAAAATTTGACTCATCGGCGTATGGTGCTCCGGCCATCCTCCAGCCACCACCCTATGTCGACCCATCTTCTCTCTCCATCATAAGTTTAAGTCCTAAGTGGCTCCTTTTCGGGTTCCCTGTAGCCTTAGGAACTATAATTGACCATATTTTCCCACTAATTTCATTTATTTTTTCTAAATTTTTTCTAATTTTTTAAAATTTCTAAAATTATGTTCTTATGTTGTTATGTTCCAAAAATATTGTAAATGATGTTTGGAGCCCTATTTATAGGTTTTAGGATTTTTCGCATATAAAAAGTGAAATTACACATGTCAATTTCACGTTTTCCTAATCGTTATGTGTCATCCCCTCATGAACTAAGTGTTGACTTATCATTTCCAATTGATACCAGCTTGACACATCATTTGATGACTCATCCATCCAATTTTTTTTATTAATTTTCCATTATTTTACCTAATTTTAATAATTTATTATTATTATATGTATATATCTAATACATATAATGTATATCACATGTAATACATGTATATTATGTATAATTCAACTTCATTTATTATTTTTGAAAGTTAATTAACTTATCTAATATTTCATTATATCTAAATGCTTGAATTTCATGTTTTCAATATTTATTAAATTTAGCAATAAATTGACGTTTTGTTAATTTGTCTTGGGTTTACAAATTAAGAACCTAGGAGAAACTAAACATAGGCTTATCGCAATTTCATAAGCAAAGTTTGCTTCAGATAAATCCATTTCTTTAATAAAAAAAAGTTTTATTAAGGGTAGTATGGTAGATGGGATCATAAAATGAGGGATTTGCTTTTGGGCTTATGAATTTGAAGTGTTTGGCCCTTAAATATCCTTTACAAGTTCGAATCGTAGGCTTATTGGTGATTTGGCTCATTTTTGAAGGTGATCACCTTGCTTACTTTCATTTTTTCTCTTTCTCACTATTTTTTTTTCTTTTTTCTTCTTTTTCTCTCTCTCTTTTTCTCTCTCTCTTTTTTTCTTTCCTTTTTTTTTTTGCCAAGATGTTCACCTTTTGTTATTGAGTTGTCACTTGATGGGATTCAAAGCCCTAAAACCATGGTTTAAAGAGTATGAACATGGGAGAAGTGTAAATGGCTTTGAAGTGTTTGGAAAAAACCCATGAGTTTGAAGTGTTTAAATAGGTACATAGGCTTGAGTGAAGTGTATATGCTTTGAAGCTCTTCTCTATCTTAAAGAAATTAAATTATCGATGACAATATTTCCTCATGAATTGGCACAACTGAGGCAAGCATAAGTTAGTCTACTCCTTTTCTCTAGATTGATGACCCTAACCTCCCGACTGCCTCAATTCAGGGTGGTTCTTAATAGGGCTAATATTAAGAAAAATTCCCTAAAAGGCACAAATGGGCTTGTAAGGGATAACTGTGTTTAAGGATGATGAAATGAATGCTAATATCATTTTGACATGTATACCAAGTTCAAGATGGATCTCATTTAGGGAATGCGCCCCAAGTTCTGATACTGTGTCGCTGAACTCTCATGTGTTAGGATTAGTGTTTAGGATATATTTTGCCTCTTATCATTCTAAACTTTTTAAGTAATGTGTCAACATTCCTTTAGGTAGAAAATTTTGAGTTTTGAGTTCAATATTCACTTTATCATTTTCACTTGTCTTAAGTCTTACATGAAGTGTTTCATTTATTGAAGGGCCAATGACATGCCCCATTGAGTTGAGTTAGCTTCATAGCATACAAAGATAAAATATACAAGAAAAACACTTTATTCAAGTAGATCTTGTCTCTAAAGTGAAAGATTATTCTGAAAAGAAATAAATGCAGGATCTAAAATACTTTTCCTCTTCTTGCCCCTTATTTCTACAACTCTGTCTAACTTGGCTTATTTAGTCGAATTGATCTCTTGGAGATATGACCAATTGCTTGAAATGGTAAACCACCTTATCAGATGGTAGTAGTAAGCCTTCAATATTTGATGTTGGATGTCGTTTGTTTGAGACTTCTTCATAACTTAGGAAAGGGATACTACCGCTAATAGACCCATTAGCTTCTAGAAAGCCTAGCTGGATAATCTTTGAATCAATTATATCTTACAGCTTATGCTTCAATTTCCAACAGTTTCTTATGGTATGCCCAGTTGAGCCCATATGATATTCATACCATTTGTTAGGGGTCATAATCCTTCAACCTGTACTTCTTTGCTGGGATTTCAAGTACTAGCAACCCTACCTCTCTCAATTGCTTAAACACTTCAACTATTGGAATCTTGAACTGTGTAAGCTGCCTCTTCTTACTGTAGACGAGCTTGTCTTGATCTGGGGCTTTCCCAATTGGTGCATTTGTTCCTAACTTCTCTTTCCTTGAAACATCCTCATGCTTGGGTTGTGATGTCCTATCCATACTAGGATCTAAGTTTTTGAGCTGCTTGAGTACATAATCCATTGCCATTTTTGTACTACTGAGTCTTTCTTCTAACATTGCTAGCTTTTCCTTTAAAGTTGCAGTCCTTTTTTCTAAATCTTGATAGTGACATGCCCCTTCGGCTCAACCATTTAATTCTATTTTTGGCAACCTCTCCAAACCTTATGTCATGTTGATAATGGGCTCATGAACCTATAACTCTTTAGAATCATCTACTTGAGATAGTTTGTCAATAGGCACTCAGGCTTAGGTATGGACCATGATCTCGACTTGCCTCATGTGCTTACTAAGAACCTTTTTTGTTGAGGCTATTCTCTATTAGTGAGCTTTAGACATCTTGATTTTGAAAATAAGTGATTATTAGCTTTAAGTTGGGTCGAACCACTTAATAGGCAATCTTTCAAATCCCGAAAGAATCCTCTCTTGTTAGCAATACTACATTCCTTCTCTTTTTTTTTTTTAAAAAAAAAAATTCAAGTTTTTAATTTTGAAAACCTTTCTTTTTTTTTTTTGGGAAACTTCTATTGAAAAATTAAACTTATTTTATGTTACAAATAGCCTAATATTGATATTGGCATATCTAAATTTATTATACAAACAAAAAGTTTAAAAAATGGGAACATTAGGACTGACAACTGAGGATATAGGATGGTGATTATATTATAAGGATGATATAAGGAAGCAGAAATTATTTTATAATGAGAAACTTATTGAAAGATGACATGAGGGTGACAACTCATAGAGAAACCTCTATCTGAAACATGACAACTTAATGGGTGAATACGGATAACGAGAACCTAGGTATTTACAAGATTGATGACTTTGAGGTGGAAAGTAATTTACAATGGAAATTTGAGGGTTAAATATATATATATATATATTTGTTGTGTTAGTTCCTAATAGTATGGTATATGCAGGGTATTGCAATGAACTGAGTAAAAAATTATCATGAAACTTGTTTTTTTTTTTATCATAAAATACTTTTTGAATTTTTTTTAAATTGTTGGAAAGCCTTAAAAAATGATAATTCCATAATTATCTTTACCATAGTTAATTTCTATAATTATATTCCTTGAAAAAAAAATTATCAAGTTAATACTGAACTTTTCCTTATTTTATTTTATTTTATTTTACTTTTTAACATTGGTATGTTGTGGTACATGGGGAATATTAATGATTTTTTGCTTTCTATGTTAAATCTTATGTTACATAACTTATTACTCATGAAACATGATGCATATATTATAAGACAATATTTATAGACAACACAATTAAGAATAAAAAATAAAATCAACATATACAAATTAAGATAAAACTAAAAATTGATGTAATATGCTATACACATGTACAATGCAATGGAGTTGGTAATTAATAAATTATAAGAATAGAATTATTATGATTTTTTTGTCAATATTCATGTAAACTTACATATATAAGTGTATGAATTTCTATTTTTTTTTTGGAAAATAAAGCCCATGTACACTTATATATATAAGCATATTAAATTTAAAAAATATGGCCCAATTGGCTATGGGTTTTAACAATTCTTTTCAAGATCCTATAATTTAAAAATTACTAACCCTTTTTATTTTTATAATGATGGAATCTCATGTTCTATAGCCTCAAGCGTTTTCAGAGGAAACACCTAATGAGCTACATTGAAGTATGAATGGGCATACCTATCATTACTTTGTAGGGGTAAATACCCTAGCGACTCGAGGGTTACATAATGTGTAAACCCCATAAATTCCGTAGAACATGGGTTATAAGTTAATAAGTTCTGCTGAAAGATACCTTTAGTGTTAGTAAAATAACTAATTTTGAACCTGAGAGGCTACCCTCAAAACACTAATGCAAACTCCTAAAACCCTAAATGGAAATCTTAACCCTAGTTTGACCCTTACACTCAAAAGTTCTAAAATCCTATAAATGAATGCTCATAACCAATGTTAACTCTTAAGGTCAACCTAATCTAACAAAACTAACCTTAAACCCCAATGGGAAAGAGACTGATAGTCAAAGTTTAGGAGAGTTCCCCAAAAATAATAAAGGGTAAGCTGAACCAAAAATGAATATTGGTATAGATAACCCTAACGATGAATTCAAAACCATAAAATTAATACTGTAGCCCTTAAATGAAACTTCGAACACTAAAATCTTAATTGAAACCCTAATACGTATGAGCCTTTAAATTCTAAAACCATAATCTACAATTGAAAACCTTATTCCAACTAGTGTACTCTAATTAAATAGTAAAACTATAATCAGAGACTAATCGCTTAATTGTCCTAAAACCCTAATTTACCATCTAAAATGTACTTAAATAGCAATAATTGTCTCAATTCCTTAAAATAATTAGATAAGATGACCCAATGGGCTTAACCAACTTAATTTGACACATTAAGCCATAAAATGCACCTAATTCGTGTCAAGTGTATGAGTAATTAAGATTAAGAAACCTAATTATACCTTAATTCCCCAACCTTATACTTGGGGAGACAATATGAACCCCATAAACTTTTGAATCCAAACTCAAAGACAAATACATGAGTTAACAAGTAATCCCTAGAATTGTTTAATATATAATAATAAAATCTATAAATTAGACAATTCAATCCTAAATAATAAGTCATAAATTGTAAGTAATAAATTCTAAAAACCCTAAAGAGAGTAAAACCTTAAAACCTTAATCATATGCGTAAAACACCTAATATACAAGAAAACTTAAAACAATTGGAAAACATCAATGGATTGAGTAAAACCTTAATTGAAAGTATAAAACCCTAATCTAATTAATAAACCTTAAGTGTATCCCTAAACTATTCGCTAATCACAAATAAGTTTTTCAATTTGCTAGGAAACCCTAAATCGCCAGCCTTGTATGCTGTTTAAAAACCTTAATTGATCCCAAATAATAAAGGACTCTAATAAAAAAAGTAATGTAGGTCAATGAACTTAATTAAAGTGATAAAATATGGAAAGACGTTAATTACACCCTAATTTGGCCTAAATTTCTTAATTAAGTACAATTGCGATTGATTAGCTTGATTCCCCTTTAATACATCTACCAACTCTCATTACATCTTAATTAGTAACAAGTCAAACTCAATTAAGAACAAAGGTGAAAGATTAATTCAGAATTAAAGGACACCTGTCCTTTAGGTGACAAAATCTTCCCTTATTAGGTAAAAAGCAAATAAGGTATAATAGCACTAAGAGGGACTACGTGCCCTTATCCCAAAATAGCCACCTCTTATCCCTCTTAATATATCTTCTATATCTGCCATTTCACCCCTTCAAAACCCTCATTTGACACCATTCTTTATACATAGAAATTCCTAAGAAATTCTTTCCATAAACCTAAGTAAAAATCAAGGAAAGAAGGAAGGAAAACTAAGAAGTGCTCTCAGATTGCCTTGTACACATTAGTACCTTTTAGCACTACTATCACCACATGCCACCAAATCACAAACCATTACCACCAAAATGTCACACATACATTTGTTTTTGCTTGCTGACAAACTTTTACACCCAAAGAAGCACATTTAGACTTCATTTTTAGTTGAAAATGTTGGAGCTCTTGTAGACTGGTTTAAGGTAAAACTCACCAAACTTAAGTTTTCTATTTACACCAGTTTTATCTATGATATCTTGAGAGTTTAGGATTAGAAATACTAATAAACATGTTATAATCATGTGCATGTCATTTTAGAGCCTCATAATTATACCTTCATTAATGTACTTAGCTAGTTTTTTACTTACATTTTAGAAGTATAGGAGATAGTTTTATGTAGATAACTTGAAAAGATATTGATAAAACTTCATGAAACTTTAAGTACCATGCATGCCACCCTTAGAGAATATCCATCTTGCATCATGACATTATGTAATGTTATTAGCTTAAAATAAGAAGAAATGTGATTAAAAATAAGGAAACACACTAGAATAAGTGTTGGATGAAAAAAGTTGAAGGAAAGCCTAGAAGAACCCTACTTGGCCACCACTTTCATGAAAGTTTCAAATCTGTAAATTTTGATTTATTAGCTTAATAACATGATTATTTAGTGTTAAGTATGATTTAAGGTGTAATTAACCAAGTTAAGTAGGGTAATGATGAGTTAATGACCTAAACTAATTAAGTTGGTGATTAAGGCCTTAGAAATAGTTTTAGAAACCCCATTAAGGAAGCGGACCAGATTTGGAACACTTATTAAAATGGTCTATTTAGTGGACTCATTAGGATATTTGGCCAATCAGAATAAGTTAGAATCAAGCTTAGGGTCATATAATGCAAATTAAACCTAAACTAGCTTAGTTAATTATTAAAGTTTTAGAAATATGATTAGGAGCCCAATAAATGAAAAGAATCAGATCTAAATCCTAATAGAAAATTGACTTATCTTAAGGCCTTTAGTGGGCTTCAGCCCAAAATCATAAGTGGAGTTAGGCTTAAGGCCCTAAAATGTAAGATAAGCCTAAAAGCCCTTAAAAGAACAAAAAATATGGCCCATTAACTTAGTGAATGGATTTGAACCTTAAATTAAAAGGCTTGTAAAATAAAATAGAAAAGGTCTATTAAGTCTAAAAGCATACCAAAGCCACCCCCTATAGGTCCCTTAGTAGGCAAGGGCCTTAAATTAGTAAAAATGGCCCATTTGGGTTCACAAGAGCAACACCAAGGCCTAAGGTGAAAATTTAAAGTATTGGGTAGAAAAGTCCACTTAAAATACTTAAAAGGAAGCCCAAAATATTAAGTGCAAGGTCCAAGATCAAAAACTAAGCCTAAAGCCCAAAACTAAACCTAAACCTTAAAGTTACCAAACTCACCCTTTGGGCCCATGAACTTGTAAGGCCAAAACCAAAACCTTGCTAACCTAAAAGCTCGAAAATAACCTCACCAAATGAAAGAACAATTGAAAATAATGAAAATCAACAATAAGAACGCAAAATTTTGACTTAAAACAAGAAAGTTATGACCAAGATACAAAATAACAGAAAATAGGAAAATTAAAACGAAGTTAGTGAATAGATTACATTTAAGATGAGTTTTACTTACTTTAATTACCTTATTTACGTGATTTACAATACTAAGTTTGAGACTACCAAGAACTATTGGGAATATTAGACTTTAAGCTAAGTGAGTATATCGCCTCCTATTTTACTTTGTTTTGTGCTTGTAGTTAGTGTACTATCTAATTATACATGATAATTGAACTTGATCCATGTTGGGGTATATGGATACTTATGTGTGCTTGTTTTGGTTGACTTATGCTTGTAAAATATCTTAAGATATTTTAAACACCCTTGTTTGCTGCATTAGAATGTAGGGCATTGAAGTGTTTGGAATATACTTGCTTGACCACCCTATGAATCCAGAATTAATAAATATTTGGCCTCTAATTATACTGGACATGCATTACATCTTATAGCATGAGTTCTATGCACTGGAGCAATAGATCATGCTTAGATGGTTCCATATTGATATTATGTATTGTGATTGTTTATCACACGACGTAGTTTGTGTGACATGTTCTTGCCTTAACTTTTGGGCACTACTTAGCTTTAAGGACTACCGCCTTTTGCTTGAGGTTGAGTCATGTTTACGGTTGAAGGTGGTTATATTTTTAAGAGATTTTGTATTGGATGTAGATAATTTGGTCTTGACGTGCTTAAATACTTTCCAATCCGAGCAATGGTGGGTGTTAAAACAGTGTTGTATATAGTTACTGGCCGACTATGTATATTGTTTGTATTACGTATGCTTGTACATGCATTTATATGTTTGATAAGTCACTTGCTTGCTATTGTTTGATGGTAAAGTAGGAAGGTTACTCACTAAGTTGGATGTAGCTTACCCTCTCCCTTATTATGGTTTCTTTTGTAGGTCTTGTAAAGCTAGGGTTGGGCTAGGATTGCAGTACAGAGCGCTCCATCGAGTTGAGAAAGTAGAACGATAAGTTTAATGAAGCAAGTAAGATAGTTGAATTAAACTTCTAAAAGTGCTTAATGGCTTCATGATTATTGGAATTTAGATACTCTTTCTTCTTGTTCGGTAGGTGTTTTCGACTCTTTACGGTTCTAGTAACTGTGGATTGTTAAATCACTTGTAGATATATATATATATATATATATATAGTTAAGCAGATATATGTAAATTGAATAAGCATTCTTAGAAACTTACTAGTTGCAGCCTTGTAAACTCTAACTTACAAGGCAGTCTTTATAGCATGGGTGCATACATGATATAAAGATTTTAGGCAAAACTACAAGACCCACCTTTTGAGGCATTACACAATGGCTGCCCATCTTAGGTTTCTAAGGTGGCTCAAGTTTAACCACATCTAAGCACATATATGATTCTTGAAAAATAACCCCTAAATCACCCAAACATAAGATCCATTAGGCCGATTTGTTTCTAGTAAACCTACATCAATAAAACCTAGTTAGTACAATTATATATAATAAAAATAAAAAATAAAACTAAAGGCCTAATAATTTTCTAAAATTCCTACATGGTTAGCCTACTAATGTCCCTAGTAGAGTTGCCAATTTTATTGACCCTTATTTCAATTTTCTTTAGTTTAATTTATATTAAGCTTGACTTGTTTAATATAAGTTACTTGATGTAAAATTAAGGAAAAACATTTTTCATACAAAAATGTTAAAAAGAAATATTTTGAAAAATAATTTGAAGTTACCGACTAGTAAAACTGGTACAAAAAATAATATTTAGAAAATATTAGCCAAAAAATATGAATTTAGGAGCTATCCTATTATGACTAAGTCTCTGTGTAAAAATAAAAAAAACAACTAATGGACCTTTGTTGTTATAATTTTTCTAAAGATATAAAAACATGCAAAAATGTAAAAATGATTTTTTTATTACGAATTTTCCCTAAAATATGAAAATAACGTAAAATATTTTATAAATTTTATAGTTGCCTCAAAGGTGCTTATGTACCCGTTAATCGGGATAAAACCATTCGTAGTTTTCATTTTCCTAGAAAAGATTTTGTAGGTTGATTATTTTTATTAAAAAGGGGCTAGATTTATGTTTATTAACAGTTTTATTTTTGTTAGATGCCTCTCATAAATTTTGATGATAACAAAAAGAGAAATGCTAATAAACTAACAAGTGTGTATGTAATCATACAGTTCTTCAAAAAAATTTAAAATTGCAATTTGAGTTGCATTCAGAAACTTATTTAGAAGGTCTAAATCGTTTGATTAAGAGACAAGTATGAAAACCTTCAGAGAATATTTCAGAAGCCTTTATGAGAATAATTAATATAAGTATTTCAGAAAATTATTCAGAGACTTTGAAGAAAGGTAAATTGATACTCTTCAGAAGATGAGTCAGATGGCTAGTCTAGAAGAGTAACGGTGAAAAAAAAAAAACATAGTATTAGATTCGAAGTGAGCAAGACTTAGCTCTATTACATTGGGTGTATTAGAAAAATATACTTAATCTTGTTTCACTTAAGTTAGAATTAAAATCCATGGGGATTATTTTTAAGCAAATTTATCTTTAGATAATCACAAGAAAATATCTAACATCATATGAGGATAAGGTTAATTTCAAATTTTGTGGGATTTTGATTTCAAACCTCAAGTTTATTTGGATTTTGCTAATCAAAGTATATTTGACCAAGATAAGATTATCAAATCAGGTTTAATTTTCATACTTTAAGATTTTCTCTAAATATCTATGGATTATTCTTTTAATGTTGAAAATAGATAAACATGAAGAGAAGATAATCCTCAACAAATTTAGCTATTGGAAGACTCCAGTATAAAAGGAGAAATGATTCAAAATGTTACGTATGATTTTGAGAAGAAAAATACATATACTTCATACTTTGATCGTCAACATTCTTTATTGTCTAAATGAGTATAGAATGCTTTTCGAATACTTCTTTAGAGAGTTGAACCAAAGTTAATTATTCATCAATCTTAATTTTTGTTTTAATGCAAAATTATTTGAGATTTGTATTATTGTTCTAACTTGTAATTTATAAGCTTTATTTGTTGTTTGAGTACTTAGATAAGTTTATAGAGAGGCTAGATAGATAGAGTAGAGAATAGCTGGGACCAAGTATGGTTGATGTCTTTAAACTTCTTGTCATTTTGATTTAGTGGATCAATTGGAATGGCATTGGTAAAGTAGACCAAGTCCCTAGTAGTGGAGCTATAAGATAATAGTAGGTAGAAGGCTGAAGCTTTATAAATCTTAAGCCTAATATTCTTCTCCTTATCTATTATAATTTGTGTTATTTAATTGTATTATTTGTGTTGAATTATTAAAATACCATTATTCACCAAGTTAAGTTATTAAGAGGGCTAATTTTATTGACATAAAAAAGTTCCAAAATTTTTTAAAGATATCAATTCTCCTTTCCTCTTGATATCTTACACCGGACTAACAATTGGTATTAGAGCCTCACTTTATCATTATCTAGAGTTTAAGATCATAGGTGAACTTAGTGGTAGTTTAATAGTTCAACTTGATAAGGCACCATTTTTTGATGGAACTAACTTTCTTTGTTGGAAATTCTATTTGGAGATTGATGTAAAGGCATTTGATTATAAGGCTTAGCAAATCATCTCAACTGGAGATCTCAAAGTTCCAATCATTATTACATTAAATGATGATATCACCAAAGTTGAACTTAATTCAAAGGCTATGAACTTACTTTTGAGTATTATTGTACGTTTAGAGTTTTATATAATAACTTCATATGCAATAGCTAAAGATATTTAGGATACTTTGGTGCAAACCTATGAAGGCACAAAAATAATCAAAGACATATGAATCAACTTGCTAGTGTTGAGCTCTATTTCGTTTTCCTTAATTCAATCCATATTAAGCTCAGCCTGTTCAATATAAATTATTCGATGTTAAATTAGGGAAATATTTTTCTTTAAAAAATTATTTTTAAAAAATAGGAGTTGTCAACCAATTATATTGGTAAAAAATGAAATTAGGGTTTTCGAGTGGGAAAATCTTAATTTAGTCATTAGTTTACAGATTTTCTAAAAAATAATTTTTAGAAAATTAACTAGAAGAAACTAAGTTCGAGGGCTAACCTATTAAAACTAAGTTCGAAGGCTATGTAAAATAACTTACTATGTAAAATAAAAAAATTAATAGGCTTTTATTTTTATAATTTTTTCTAAAAAATGCTAAGCTATGTAAGGATATACAAAATGTAATTAAAATAATTTTTTATATTATTATTATGAATTTTATAAAAAAAAGTTATATATATTTTTTATGTTTACCTCGGAGATACCTACATACCCGCTAGTTGGGATCAAACTACTATATTTTTTCTTTTTAGAAATATTTAGTGTGTAGATCTTTTTTTAAATTTGAAAATAGGGTCAAATTTATGTTTATTTAACAATATATTAAAAAAAATCTAATTTTAAAAATCTATTGTTTTTTCAAATAACCCTAACTAATTAAATCTTTTTAAAACTTCGATTATGATTTTTTATTTAAAAAAAAATCACTACGTGTCATAGTTAATCTTTTCTAAATCTTACATGCAAGATACACTTGGGCACGTCTCCAAGAAAAGATACACGATTTTTCAAAAAAACGCAATTTTGGTTGAAAAAATGCAATTTAATTAGATTTATCAAAAAATTGAAATTATCTAAAAAAAAAGCAAAACAATATGATGATTATTAAGAATATCGATAAAATAAAAAACATGCACTAAAGAAGACAAATTAGTAAAATAATTAATTAACTAACAAAAAAAAAATAATTAAAGAAAACAATTTTTTATTACCTAAATGAGTCAAATTGCACGTAATCAGTATATTCGTGTTGACCTTGTTGTGATCGTTTGGATTACATTTACATGCTCGGTATGTGTACTGGTCATGTACGTGTGCGGTGGTACTGGTCATGTGTGGTAATAATGCATAAGTGAATCGTGGTAGACAATGTGCAGTAGTGATCGAGTGAGCGTACGTGTGAGATCAAGTGAGTGAACATGCTAGCGTATGTGTGAGATTAGGTGATCTTACATTAGTGTGTGTACAGTGTTTGTGCGTAATCAGATCCTGTGTGTAAAGCAGTGTTGTTGTGTGTGGGACGGTGAGTAAGCTGTGATGAAGTGTAATGGGTAAGAGTGTGCCAGTGTATGAATGTGCAGTGGGTGTTTGGTTGGTGCAGCAAGTGATTGTGTACGACGTTTCAGCATGTGATTAAGTCATGATTGTGATATTGTGTAGTGTATTGGTGGCGTGAGATGTATTTGAAAAAAAAAAAAACTTAAAATTTTTACAGCCAATAACTATTTTTTATAAGCCACCATTTTGGATCTTTTTGGATATAGATTTAATCTTAACAAATCTAAGATACGATGATACTATCATACCCAATTTGAATTTATTAAATTCATTGAAGATTTAATCTATTTTCTAGAAGCCTTACATTGATTTGGGCTTTCTATCTTGGGCTCGATTCAATCCATCTTAATTTAGTCCAATATACACGTTAACCTATTTAATAAATCCTAAGTCTATTTAGCCAAAAAATAAATTAGATAAAAATTCACTTTATATTGGATTAGACTAAAAAATATTTTAATGAAGCTTAACTATTTAAGATTCAGAATTTATTAAATTGAATATACATTTTTAATCATTGTCCGATCTGGCCATAAACAACTTGACTTGACTTGATATTTTATATTTTTCTTTCAATTTTCGTTATTTTTTTAATTTATTTTGTTAGTTTTTATTTTTTTAACCTAGCACAATAAAAAAGAATCATAAGGGTAGTAAAAATGAGGTGTCTGCAGTTGGTTCAACAATATGAAACCTTTCGAATCCTTCTTGGTGAAGAAATCAAGAACTTTTTTAGTAGATTTACTGCTATAACTAATAAATTGTCTTCTCTTGGCAAAACAATTAGTGATATAGATATGGTGCGTAAGATGCTAAGGATCCTTCCTAAGATCTGGAATGCAAAGAAAATTGCCATAGAAAAAGCTTGTGATTTGAAGAGACTAACCTTGATTCAATTGCGTAGAAAACTTATGGCATGTGAAACTGATTTTCTCAAATCAAAGAGTACTTCAGAGGATACAAAGAAGAAGTTCCTAGCTTTCTAAGCCAAAGAAACCGATGTTAACTCTAAAGAAGGAGATGAGAATGTGACACTTCTAGTTAGAAAACTTAACAAATGGCTAAAAGAGAAAGGTAAGAAAATCTTTACTAAAAGATTTTCTCCTAATATAAATTAATCTAATGATGTAGAAAGGCAATCAAGGAAAGGGAAGAGAAAAAGTTCAGAAAGGGAATTGTATGATATGAATGTAAAAAGCCAAGACATATCAAGTATGAGTGTCTAGTGTTAATTAAGAAGATGGAGAAATTTAAGATGTAACACAAATCTTTGATGGCTACATAGAGTGATTTAGAAGATTCATAAAAAAGTTAGAAAGTTCATAAGAATGTGAAGAAGCAAATCCATGTCTTATGACACTCTCTGAGGTAGATTTTAAAACTGATTTTGATTTTGACATAGAAGTACCTGATGATATATGTGTTGAAATCAATGAATTTCTTAAAGATTTTTCTATGTCAAAGGACAATATTTCCAAACTTGAATCTAAAGTAAAGACATTAAAAAATGAAAAACAAGTTCTTAATTGAACAAATCAATTGTTGGTAGATGCAAATGATTTTTTGAAAAATTATTTTGATGGATTGTATGTTGCTTGTGAAGCTTTAGTCAATGAAAATTTTATTCTAAAAGAAGAAATTAAAAATTTGAAAGACCGTATGGAGGATTTATTTAAGTCAATAAAAAACACGTTCCAAAATTTTGATGAAAGTGATAAGAAGTTACAAATCTTAATTTCTAGTTAAAGAATGAATAATTTAAAATCTAGACTAGGTTTCAAATTTGGAGAAACATCTAAAACGAAGAGAGAAATAGTGTTTGTGAAACCAAAAGGTGAAAATCAAGAAATAGTCAAAGAAAAGGATAAAGGCAAAATAGTTGAACCTGTTAGAAGATACAATAGATAGTACTCTCAAAATAATAATAAGTATCCTTTCAGAGGGTACAATAGAAGGATAAATAGAAGGTATGTTAGAAAGAATCTAAGTCAAAGGGAAGTGTTAAGTAACGGGTATACTAAGCAAAGACCTTATGCTTGTTTTCTATGTAATAAACTAAGTCATATAGAGAAATATTACTTTTACGAAAAATACAAGCTCCACAACGATCAAGGTTCAATTCAAAAGTCGAGCTTAAATTTTCATGAACTTAAGATTTGTTGGGTTTGTAAACAGACTTGATTGTGTTGATGTGTGTAGGAATACAAAGCTAAGTTAAAAGGAACATGATATCTTTATAGTGGATGCTTTAGATATATGACGGGTGATGCTTTGTTATTCACAAACTTGGAATGGAAAGAAGATGGATAAGTGAAATTTGATGACAATGGTAAATGTAACATAATTGCAGTAGGTACAATTGGTTTGTCACCTCATACAATTGAAAATGTATTATTGGTTAAAGGATCGAAACATAACTTGTTAAGTATAAGTCAATTGTGTGATAAAGGATATAGAATAACATTTGAACATGACAAATGTACTGGTTTTAATAAGGATGGACTTAAGTTGTTTGAAGGGTTCAGAAAGAAGAATGTTTATTTAATTAAATCATCAGAAGTGTCATCTAAAAGTTGCTTTATATCTATGAATGATAACATTATACTTTGGGACAAAAAGGTTAAGATACGTAAATTTTCAACAATTTGAGAATCAATCTAAAAAGAACTTAATTCCATGCTTACCAAAGTTGTGTGTTGTGCTGCTTGTCTTAAGAATAAGATGATTTCATCATCACATAAGAGTAAGAAAGTTATATCCACTCAAAGACCTCTAGAGTTATTGCATTTAGATCTATTTGGTCTAACTCGTACTCTAAGTCTTGGAAGAAATAAGTATGGACTTATCATAGTAGATGATTTCCCTAGATTTACTTGGATCTTGTTTCTGTATCATAAAAGTTATGCATTTAAAAGTTTTGAAATATTTTCCAAAAAAGTTCAAAAAGAAAAAGGCTTCTCCATCATTCGTCTACAAACTGATCATGGAAAGAAATTTAAAAATTTAGATTTTATCTTGTTTTGTGAAGAAAATGGCATCACTTATAACTTTTTAGCACCTTATACTTTACAACAAAATGTCGTAGTTGAATGCAAGAATAGAACTATCCAAGAAATGATGAGAACTCTACTTAATGAAAGTAGTATAATAGATCATTTTTGGGTTGAAGTAGCATTAATAGCTTGTTACGTCATAAATCGAGCATATGTTAGGCCTTTGACAAATAAAACTATTTATGAGATTTAGGCTCCGTTTGGTTCATTTGTTTCTCATCTTTTTGGTCTCTTATTAGCATCTATTCAAATCTTACGTTTGGCAAAAATAAAACACCAAAAAGATGGAAACATAATTCCATACATACCCTTCTTTTAAATAAAAAACTTAACAAATCCTTATCAAGTTGAATTTATATACCTTTTATTTCATTCATATTTACAAAAACATCAATTAAAATAACCACTTCCAATGTATAAAATATATTTTTTCAAATATTCTCTCTTAAAAGTACATGAATTTTCATTTTCTAACTCTAATTCTCCAATGATCACTTTCATCATAATTATGAAACAAAAACAGATAAGATAGTTTTTCAAATACCATTTTTCAAATAGATATGGATTAGACATGGATAAGATACATACAAAAAATCAAAATCCAAAATAGGCCCTTATAAAGGTAGAAAACCTATTGTTTCATATTTTCATACATTTTGTTGTAAGTGTTTTATAAAGAAAATAGGAAAGGTATTAGGAAAATTTGAAGAAAGAGTTGATGAAGCCATCTTTTTAGGCTACCCTTTGAACTTGAAGGTATACTGGATATACAATAAAGAAACAAAAGTGGTAGAGGAAATAATAAATGTCAAGTTTGTTAAAGAAACAGGTAATGAAGAATCAGATGATGAATCTCCAATTGCCTCGAAAAAAAATAATCCTATACAACTTAATTTAGAAGGCAAGTTAGAACCTTCTTTAGATGGAACATCAAAAACTTTAAGAATGCTTGATGTAGCGAAAACAGAACTAGGATTAGAACGTTCTTCAAGAACTAACACTAAGTTTGTTGAAATACGTCCATAAGGTAAGTCAGAAGGTTCTGAACACTTTCATACAACACCATCGGCTCTTAAATTTAAAACCAATCATCCTCCTAAACTTGCAATTGGTAATGTTAGCTCTAGAATAAGAACAAGATCAAGCTTACAAAATTTTAAAAATCATTTTGCTTTAATATTTGAAATTTAACCTCACTTAGTTGGTGAAGCTTTAAATAATAATAATTAGATCTTAGCTATGCAACTTAGACAATTTCAGAGAAATCAGGTTTGCAATTTAGTTCCAAGACCTAAGGATAAGTTAATCATAGGCATTAAATGGGATTTTAAGAATAGATTAGGTGAACATGGAAAAATAGTAAGAAATAAAGCTCATTTAGTTGCTAAAGGTTATTCTCAGGAAAAGGGAATAGACTATAATGAAACTTATCCTCTTGTGGCTAGGCTAGAAACTAGAAGATTACTACTTGAGGATGTAAAAAGTGCTTTTTTGAATGGTTTTATAAAAGAAGAAGTATATGTTGAGTAACCCCTTGGATTTGAAGATCCCTTCAAATTAGATCATGTGTATAAGTTAAAAAAAGCATTGTACGGACTCATACAAGCTCTTCGTGCTTGGTACAAGAGATTAAGTCAATTCTTAATTAAAAATGACTTTCAAAGGGGAAAAGTAGACACTATACTATTCATGAAACATCATGGAGAAGATATGTTAGTTGTATAGATTTATGTTGATGATATTGTTTTTGTTGCAACTAATGAAAAATATTGTCAAGAGTATTCAAGCTTAATGTACGCTAAATTTGAGATGTCACTCATGGGAGAATTAAACTTCTTCTTAGGATTACAAATCAAACAATCAGAGAATGGAATATTTATTCACTAAGAGAAGTACACCGGATAGATTATAAATAAATTTGGTTTTGAGAATTCCAAGGATTCTTTAATTCCTATGAGTACCTCAACAAAGCTTGATATCATAGGTAATGGTAAAAAGGTAAATGGAAAATTATATTGAAACTTAATTGGATTTTTACTATATTTAATAGCTTTATGTCCTGATATTTTGTTTAGTACCTATGTGTGTGCTAGATTTCAAAGTTCACTAATAGAAACACATTTAGATGCAATTAAAAAGATCTTTAAATATATAAAAAGCACTACAAAATTAGGAATTTAGCATCCTAAGAGTCAAAATTTTGATCTCATAAGATATTAAGATGTTAATTATGCAAGTTGCAAAATGGATGAGAAGGGTACTTTAAGTACTTGCCAGTTTTTAGGGGACAAGCTAGTTTCTTGGTCTCCCAAGAAACAAAACCTTATTGCCCTTCCAATTGCAAAAGTTGAATATGTATCTATTGGAAATTGTCATACTCAAATACTTTGGTTAAAACAATAATTGGATGATTATGGGATAAATTATAAAAATATACCCATAAAATATGATAATACTAGTACTATTAGTTTGACAAAAAATTCAGTTAATTACTCTAGGTCAAAACACATAGGAATGTGGTATCATTTCATTCGTGATCATGTTGTAAATAATGATATGAGTATTGATTTTATATCGATTGAATATGAATTTACAGATATATTTACAAAACCTTTAGATAAATTAAGGTTTGAATTTATTCGTAATGAAATTGGTATGTGTAATCCCTTTTGTTAGCATGGAGAATATTTAATTAATTCTCCTTAAGCTAAAAATCATTGATACGTGTAGAAAAAAATTTTAGTTAGCTTTTTAGTCCAAATGTGAGCATTCTTTTTCTTGAACGTGTATGCTGCACAAGGAAAAGTGCTTACTGGGTCTTAAAAAATTTCTAGTAGGTGCTAAAGTATCTTAGATGTGGGTCCAAAAAGTTAGCCCACACTCTTGTAAAGATAGGGACCACTTGATTTGTCTATGATTTTCTTTCTAAAGTATAAAGCTACTCGTTTCTTTCCTTCTTCTTATTTCTTCAGACTCTTCACCTTTTTCTCATTCATTCTCTCTCAAGAAATCATGGCTCCTAGAAAATCAACTTGTATTGCTACCAAAGGAAGTAAAACTAAAACTAAAACTAAAACTTTAAACAATCTAGATAACACTGTTGATCTCATTGAGGAAGAGACCAACATCACTAACCCTTTGGAACCATAACCTAATCTACCCACTTAACCTCATCAAGAATCTCTCGAGAAAACCTAAACCTTAGAACCATGTGATGAACCCTTGGAGAACTTATCCAAGAAGTTAACCAAGAGAATGGTTTTGATCAACATTTTGAACTAGTCCAAGAAGTCACTTAGAAGACTTCTCAAGATATGTAGAAGTCCAATTCATCTTCTTCATCTAAAGAAGTTGTTGAATTTAAGGACTCTAGTTCTTCAAAAAATCTATATGAAGAAAAATCTAGAACTGAGAAGGATCTCCTTGAACAACTCCTTAAACCTAAACTTAAGAAAACTCTTTGCCAAGACTTCAAGCCTTATGAAGAAGATTTCAAAATTTGCTCCTCAAGTTGTATAGAAGTCTCAAAAAGCCATGATCACAAAAGCCTCTACCAAACAAAAGGGAAAACCAAAGAAGAGATATACCATGAAAGGTAAAAATCTATCCATTAAAGAATCTTTTTATTTGGATTTAAAATTCTTTGAGAAGAATGGGTTTTACTAGAAGGAGTATGTAGATATGTTAGGGTTGATTGATTCAGTAAACATGAGAGGTGTTGTATATGGATAACTAGTAGCTGAATTTTATAGAAAGCCAGATAAAAAAGATCAAGAAACATGGAAATTTGTAGTATTGAATTAAAAGGTTGAAATTTCAAAAAAAGATATCCTGAAATGCTTCAGCATTAAGGAAATTTGAGAAGATGAAAAATTCATACAAATGACTAAGGAGAACATTTTTATTGAATTGAATGATGAAATTGAATTAGGTGTTGGTATAGATATTTTTAGCACTGAGTTTCAGTTGTTAGTTCAAATTCTACATAAGTTTGCTAATAAGTTTGTGCTACTTCGAAGGGGTAGTATAACTTTTGTGACAAGGGAAGATGCATTGGTTGTATTAGCCATGTTAAGTAAAAGAAAAGAAGATGTAGTGGAATTGATGATGTGGCACATATGGCAACATTTAGATATTAGGCCATATGGAAGTTTATTGATGACTCTATTCAATTCAAGAAGCCGAAAATTCCAGTAAGAGCAACCTATCCTTACTATCCTACTAAGTTAGGACAGAAAATCTTTAAGCAGATGGGGATTTATGTGAATGGAAAACTTTAGTGTTCTCATAATAGGGGAATTTACATTCACCCTTTCAACATTGGGAAGAAGGTGATCATTGTTAAAGAGGATGGTGGAAAGAAAAGCAAGAGAGGTAAGGAACCTGTGCTGGAAGAGCATAAGAAGAAAGGGAAATTGGTAAAGAGGACTGGTGGGATCAAATTTGGAGAAGTAACTGAATCACTTTTAGATAGTGATTTAGAGAGTACAAAGTTGCAACTTTCTCCCTCTAAATAAGCTGAAAGTTTTACATTTATTGAGCAAATATATTAGGGAATTAAGGAAGTCCTTGGAAAGCTTGTGAAGGATTAACTTAGTAGCATGAAGGACTTCTTTAAAATGTAGGTCAAAGAAATAGTGATTGAATCTAAAGTTGATGAAGAAGCTCATCTTGCTAATCTACCATTTGAACTCCTTAATTAAACTCAACCTACTATTCCTTTAGTTGAACCAATTGTTCCTCAATCAAATCCTTAATTCACAACAACTGAACCACACTCCCTTGTGATTACTCCATTACCAATTGATCAAACTGATCTACTACTTGTTTAGGCATCTGACAAAGCTTCAGTCATCTCTCCTTAATCTTTAGAACCTAAGGATCCACCTTAAGAAACTTTAGAATTTCTAATTGAAACTTCTACTCTTTACCCTAAAGTTTGTTTTCATAGGATAACCAAAGCTCCTGAATTGCCTAAATTATGGAAAACTAAGGTTCCTTGAATTTTCCTACCATAGGATAACCAAGGCTCCTAAATGTTCTTATACCATAGGATAGTCAAAATTCTTGTATCAACTAAAGATGACTAAGACTCCTGAATTATAAGATAACTGAAGTTCCTAAAAAAGGATAACTAAGGTTCTTGAGCGATAAGATGATCAAAGCTCCTTAAGGATGGCTAAGATTCCTAAATAAGATGACCGAAGTTCCTAAGGTAAGGATGACTAAGGATTCTAAGAGATAAGATGATAAAAACTCCTTAAGGGTAGGTAAGATTGTTGAATAAGATAACCAAAGTTCCTAAGAAAAGATAACTAAGGTTCCTGTCAAGATGTCTAAAGTTCTGGAAAGATGACTAAGGTTCCTAAAATTTACTCGATGGATTACTTAAGTTCCTAACTCTAGGATGACTAAAATTCACTTTGCAAATTCTCAATTTTTTCACTTTTTAAAACTCAAAGGAAAAATGTGTCCTTTAATTTAAAAAATTGCTTGTGTTTTTCTTACTAACAAGTAAGTAAATTATACCAACTCTGAATGTCATAGATAAGTGGTGTCACATCCTAGCATAGCATAAGATGTACCATCATACAAAAATACTTGTTTATACTTAATATAAGTTCTATTTATAACAAAAGAGTACTACAGTGGAGTTCAGCTTAACACCTGTTTATACAAAAGATTACATCTAATAAACTTAACCAAACAAAAAATACAGTACTTTTTTTTTTATATGTACAGATCTTTTATAGAACTAAGAACAAAATATAACAAAACTTCTTTAAAAGTCGTTGACTCCATCTTATGTGCTCCCAAAAAACTTTTTACCCTAGCTGATGCTGCCCCATCAGTTCTCTTCATATGTTGAGGATACACAAGTATCCCCTTAGCTCTCTATGAGCAAAGTGATAGTGGATAAAACAAAACATAGAACGTACATACGTACATTCACACAGATTAGTACCGTAAGAAATTCAATCTCATAACTTGAGTTATCAATACAAACTGTTTATGCAGAAAATCCATGTTATGCTCATGCACATGAAATGTGTCGGTATCGATATGTTAGTCGACATACTCAGGCATTTGGATACAACGTCCAAGATTTTAGGACAACAAGGAACTGCCTGAGAGTAGGACCTCCAACAAAAACCACCCTCTGTGGTTTGAAAATCTAATATGTAGTATGTTACTCAATGTGGCCAGAATAAGTTGAGCAATACATTCTATATGTCCTAAAGCCAACTCAATAGTTTTCAAGCTTTTTAGAAACTCGACCCATAGGTCCTTTTGTGCCATGCCATAAATGTAGTAAACAGCACAATAACCTAGTATTAGACACAAATCTCAAGTTTCACGTTATAAATAATTCAACTATCTAAACTTCATCTTTGTTTCTCAGCTTTGTATTACATTTTTTCGCATAAGGCTCGCTTGGGCGAATAACCTAAAGAATAGTTCAGTTTCTAAGTTTTCCAAACAGAAATACATATTGATGAATCAATCATACAAAAGGAAACATTTCACTTTTTCAACACATATTCAACAGAATCAAGTATCCAATGAATCTAGCATGTCATTACAATTCATAACACAATTGATTCCAAGTCAAGTAAACATAGGTCTACTTGCACAAAAATAGAAATATCTACTTACCTGAGCTCGATAGTAGCGTAAAATCGTAAGCTTCATGATGTAGTCATTCTTCACCTATCATACCTAGAAAAATACATACAGACCTTAAGTCAACTATTGAGTTAATACTAAGTTCTTATGCATTTTCGCTATTGTGCTTCAAAACTTAATCTGATTGTATCTTATTCATTTATTATTTGATTTTAGTAAACTTTATATTGTCACGATCATTATTCTGAGTACTATTAAGATATCTTAAGAATCATAACTAACAAATATTTCCAAATATCCAAAAATACTCTTTTGTGTTACCGATTCGACTATATGTTATTATAACCTTGTAATTAACTCAATTAAATCCTAAATCTAAATTAAAAGTCATAAAATTCCTCATTCCTCGAGCTGGTCAACGTTCATTATGTACTCCAAAATACTAATCCTTTGCATGTTTAACAAAATTACATTAGTACTAATTACTATATCATATATTAAGCTAATATATAGGTTTATATTATGAAAATACAATAGTATACGAGCCCGATTCATTCCATAAAAAATCTTATAGACTCACAAAAATACATAGTTTAATTATTGACCATGAATTATACTAAAATAGCTATTATATATTTTTATGAAAATAACAATTTTAACTCAAAATTAGTGAAAATTAAATGAACAAGTGAATTTAATCACAAGATAAAATTCAAGTGTCCCAAAGATCATTACGAACATCTAGAAATCATAATACATAAGGCTCATACTTTGATTTTGTTAAAAAATAATTAATTCACTAAAATAGTGAAATTGCCAATTTTATCCAAAATAATTACAATAAATAGTAAAAATAATTATTTTAAAAAAATTCTTATTACTTAAATTAAATAAATATATTGAATATGTCACGTATAAATTTTTAACTTGAAAGAACCTTATTTACTATTTCTAAAATTTAATTCAATTGTCGTCCAAGTAGAGCCATTTCTCATGAACATTATATTTCAAATAATTATTTCACTAAAATAAAATTATTACATTATTCTACATGTAAAATAACTCCAAAAAATCGAGTTTCATAATTAAATAGTATCATTTTCTATTTTTAGAAAAATTACAAATTTTTGGCCCGAAATTTGGTTCACATGAACCGGTCACCCTTTGGCCACCTAACCTTGTCAAAACACCTCCTTTGGTGGTGCTTTCCTTGACCCCAAATGGCCACCACAACTGAATACCGATAGCTTATTAAACCGATCTAATTAGATTCCGTGCGCTGTTTTCGCTCTAATTTTCTTATTTTTTTTTCTAATTTGTTTTGAAATTTTCTTGAGTGAAGTTCTATTTTTTTCAGACTTCCAAAATGTTTTTTTTTTTGAAGTTTACAAGCCCTATTTATATTTTCCAAATGGATAAGAATTTATAAAAATTGAACATGTGGCTTACATATGTCATTTTTTTTGGATTTTCAATGCATAAGGTGTCGTTTCCTCATTTCTTTGCCTTTGACTCATTATCCAAATTAATCCTAAGCTGTCACATAGGTATGATGACTCATCCTTGCAATTTTTTAATTAATTTTCCAATTTTTTATATTAATTTACCTTATTTAAATAATAATTTCTTATTATATATGTGTATTAATACAAATAATGCATGTTCTATGTTAATACATGTATAATTTAACTTCATTTATTATTTTTATAAGTTAAATAACTTATCTCTAATATCACATTATATCTAAATGCTCGAATTTCAAGTTTTTGATATTTATTAACTTTAGCGATAAATTGATGTTTTCTTAAATTAATATTTTTATATAGTTTAGTTTGAGAAATTGACTTTATTTGAATGACTTAATCTAACTTTTCTAACCTTACTGTGAATTTTTAAATTAAATTGATATCTTAACCCAACACCTTAAATTTAGGGGCTGGGATTCTAGGGTATTACATGTGGTATACTCATTCTTTTAGCCCATTAGCCATTTGTTCTTCATCTTTGATTGCTTGTCTATTATAATGAGGGAAAAGGAAAAAACTTCAAATAAATACGTTATTCTTCTTGTCATAGGGAATTCCTGTTCGATTCTTAGGTGAAGTGCTTCTCTTACCTCTAGGGATGCTTGACTTTTGCATTCATGAATTTCATATCTAGGAAATTATGTCAATTATTTGAATTTTTTAGTCCAAGGGACTTGCTTACACTCTCAAATGGCTTGTTTTCACTCTTAATTGCGATTCAAAAAATTATGGTTGGTCTTGTAAATGGTATACTTTGATTAATTCTGATAGGTCTTTTCCTTAGGTTATAACATAGGCTTTAGGTCATCGGCTTAAATAAAGGTGAATATTGATGTATTGGCTAATTCTGAAAAATTAATCTCTCAACCTGATTTACAAGTTAGGAACCTCAATGGGAAAAGATAAGATGGGCTTGCCCTAGTTTTAGAAGCAATGATTGCTTAAGATAAATCAATTTCTTTAGTGAAAAGAGCTTTGTTAAGGGTGGTATAGTGGGTGAGACCGTAGGATTAGAGTTTCATTCCTTTGGGCTTAGTGCTTTAAAGGATATTGGGAAAACTTAGGTCTTTTATTATGGAATTCATGGACATAGTTTTTCTAAGATATTCAGCCCTTAGGAGCTTTAGGCTGCCTTTTGGGATATGATCACCTTACTTCTATTTTCTTCCTTTGTTCTTCTTTTTTTTTCTCTTTTTCTTTTTTTTTACCCTTTTTTTCCTTCTTTTTTCTTTTCCCTCTCTTTGTTAAGGTGATCACTCTCCATGAGTCTAAGTTTCCATTTGAAGAGATTCAAAACCTTAAGCTCAAAGTGTATAAACCTGGTGAAGTGCATGGCTTTAGAGTGTATTGGAAAAATCCATGGGCTTGAAGTGTTTGAATGAATGTATGAGACTGAGTGAAGTGTGTACGATTTGAAACTCTTCTTCATTCTAAAGAAATTGAGTTATTTATGTCAAATATTGCTTGTGAATTGACACTACTGAAGCAAGCACAAGTTGGTCTATCCTTTTTCTCTAAATTAATGACTTGAACCTCCTAATTACCCCAATTTAGGGTAGTTTGTGATAGGGTTTAATTTCAAGAAAATATTCAAATGGCTCAAATGGGTTATCAAGGGGTAAAAGTGCTTAGGGTAACAAAATGAATGCTTATTGTCTTTCAATCTACAAATCACATGCAAGATCGAACTCTTTTAAGGAAAGAGTCTTACTCATCACTTTCATGTCTCTTGGCTCTCATAAGTGTTTTAAGGTCAGTGTTTGGGATTAAAGCTTACCTCTTATCATTCTAAACACTTTAGATAATGAGACACTTTTCATTAGTTAAAGTTAAAAGCATTCCATTTGTTTGCCTTTCATTTGCTTTAGGCTCGTATGGTGAGTTTAAAAATCTTATGATGCCCCAGTGAATCATATGCCCCTCTGGCTATAAAAGATTACCCTTTTAGACTCAATTAAATGGTTCCCTTTATTGCCCACTAGCCTAAGCTCATTCATAGTGGAGACAAACTAACGTTGTATTCGGTTTTAGGGTTGGTGCAGGTAGGCCATTTCTATGGTGTGAGTGTTTAAGTCCTTTTAGGCTTAGAAAGGATCGGTGTAGATCAATAGGCCATGTGTTTGGGTCTTTTCTAACTTAAAGTGGGTTCAAATAAATGGGAAGATCTAATGTCTATGTTTTTGGTTTTTATGTCTAAGGCTTATGAAAAGGTTTGGTAGTAGGCTTCTTTTTTAGGATTGTGTTTGGTTTGGGCATTTCTTGGGGGATCCAAGATCCATGCTTAGTATGGGGATGGGTGGATGGGCTATGCCTCCAATATTTTCAATTATCAATTTCCAATGTGCTTTGCCCTTTTTCCCTTCAACATCAGTTCTAGTATCAAGCCTAATTTACAGGTTATAAGGCGCCTCGGGCTCAAAATACGTGACTACTCAAACTAGGCTTACGTTGGAATTGTCATTGTTGTTTGTTGTCTTGCTTTAGAATGAATGGACATAGGCTTTAGAAAAATGGGATTAACTGCTTAAATGTAATAACTTAAAGTCCGTAAAACCTGCACTTACTAGCATATTTTTTCTTCTTTGAAAAATTTATGATTTTTTAAAAAATTTATTCTAGTAAACATTTAAAAACACTTGTTTTACAAAAACATATGTTACAATAAAAAAGTTAGAGAGTTGAAAGGAGTGAATTACTTATTTTATAAGGTTGACAACCAAAGATAATGACTTACTCACAGGTGAGATTTCTCTCTCTCTCTCTCTCTCTCTCTCTCTCTCTCTCTTTCTTTTTTAAACTTTTGAATGCCCTTCTTGTAAATGAAAGATAAAGAGAACCTATGTTATAGATGACTAAATTGCTAACATTGCCTAAAGAATATAAAAAGCTAATTACAAAGACAACATGATGAGGGTGACAAAGCCACAAAAGGACTTAAAAACCCAACTTATTGATGGAAACCAAAGATAACCAATGTTGTAGATAATCAGATTGCTTATATTGCATAAAGAATAGAAACACCAATTATGGAGAGAACATGATGAAGACAACAAAGCTACAAAAGGATAATTGATAGTTAAAGGGTGATAATTTTACAAGCGAGCTGTCTAATGTTACAAGAACATGAGTAGGGGACAATTTGGGGATAATAGCTATTTATAGATCATGAGTAATAAATATTCACAAATCTAAGGATTTTTATTTATTCCTTTTTAATTTACATGAAAGTATGTCATTGTACATAAATTTTCAATGCAAATAAGTAACACTAAACAATAAAGTAACAAAAAATAAACAAATAATTAACATATAATAAAAACATACACATGTAAATGCTAGGCTAACAACTCAATAAAAGTACAAAAATTTATTATTTAAGATTTTTTTGAGTTGCAAATTTATGATAATCTCATGATTACATTAATTAAATTACAAATTAGCTAAACCATTATTAGTTTTACAATTTTTCTATAAGTACAAATGGCGGCCTAAGGGAGAATTTTACAAGAACAAATAATTTACAATAAGGTACATGGAAATATCGTATAACCACTAAATTATATAGAAAAAAGAAAAAAAAATAATAACAACAATAGAGCTGCAAGCCATTACATCTTTTTTTGAAAAACAAACATTGCTCTGATACTGATTTACTAGCCTATAAAAGATTCTATGCAATTTGGTGGGTCTTCCACCGTGAATTTTTGTTACACACTCTATTTTTAAAGCAAAAGGAAAAAAAAAAAATTAGAACACATAATATACACATGCAAATATGTATATGATAAAATATGGAAAGTCACATAGGAATCATAGATATAAAAAAAAAAAGTAATGCAATATGATATATACGCATGCAATGCAACAGAGGTCGATAATTAATAAATCATAAGAATAAAATTATTATGAACCCACGGTCAATATTCATGCCCACTTACCTATATAAGTGTATAAATTTCTAAAATAGATTTTTTTTTTCAAAAAATAAAGTTCCTTGACACTTATATATGTAAGCGTGATAAATAATTTTTTTTAAATAATGATCCAATTGGCGATGGCTATAATAATTCTCTTCTAACCCCTATAGTTTAAAAATTACTAACCCCTTTTTATTTAAGATGATATAGGAGGGTGGGATCTATGTGTCTCAGGTTCTATAGCCTCAAGTATCCTAGAGAGACACTTGGTGGGCTACATCAGAGTATAAGTGGGCTCGCCTATCACCGCTAGGTAGAGGTAAAGACTCCAACACCTTAAGAGTTGTATAATGACAGCTCATCCTAGTTTCTAAGGTAGCTTGAGTTCGACTACAACTAAACACACATGTATGGTATAAAAAACAAAACCCCTAAACTGCCCAAACTTAAGCCTACTAGGCCAGGAACTTTTTAGTAGGCTTACATCACTTAAAAAAAAAGTTTGTACAAGTATGTACAATAAAAATAAAAAATAAAACTAAAGGCCTATTAATTAATTTTTTAAAATTCCAACATGGCTAGCCCATTAGAGTCTCTAGTAGAGTTGCTAATTATACCGAGTCTTATTTTGGTTTTCTTTAATTTAACTGTATTAAGTTCAGTTTACTTAATATAAGTTACTCGACATAAAATTAGGGAAAGACATTTTTCTTTAAAAAAAAAATTTGAAAAAATAACTTGGAGTGGATAACTAGTTAAATTGGTAAAAAGTCAAATTAGGGTTTTTCGTGTCGGAAAATCCTAATTTTGACATTAATCTACGAATTTTCTAAAAAAATAATTTTTCAAAAACTTAACCAGATAAATGGACTTGGAGGTTAACTTATTAAGACAAAAGTCACCATGTCAAAATTTAAGAAATTAACAGATGGGCCTTTATTTTCGAAAATTTTCTAAAGATATGAAAACATGCAAAAATGTAAAAATGCACAAAAACGAATTTTAAGTTGTTTTATTGTGAATTTTCCCAAAAATGAAAAGAAAATAAAATATTTTATAAATTTTACGGTTGCCTCATGTACTCACTTATTAGGATTAAACCGACTGTAATTCTCATTACTTTAGTAAGTTGGTTCTTTTTATTTTGAGAATCGAGGTCAGATTTACATTTGTTAGTTTATTTTTATTAAAAAAAATCCTAAAAAAGAAACCTTAATTTTTATTATCCAATGTTGAAAAAAACCTAAATTTTAAAAAAAAAAACCTAAACTAAGATTTTTATTTAGAGAAAAACCTTTCCTATGTGATATATAAAAAAAAAACCCCTAAAGCACCTAAGTGTAATTTTATATGAAATATGCAATTAAGGTGGAAAACATGCCTAAAATACCTAAATCATAAAAAAGATATCTAAGTCATGGAAAAGATACATAAACCATGAAAATAATGTTTAAAGTACGGAAAAGATGTCTAATCCTGGAAAAGATATGATCTTATCCTAATCTTTTAGGATATGTGGCCTAAATACAAATTTTATCTTAAAGATATGAATCTTGATAGAAAATATGTTATTGTACCTAAAATATGCAATTTTTCTAAAAATATGCCAAATTATTGAAAATGCAAATCTTATGTAAAAATATATGATTTTTATAAAAAATAATCCAAAGATGTAATTTTTATGTAAAAAGAAAAAAGTTATGCAAGAATTTAAAAAAAAAAGCAATTATGATGTGCAAGTTAATATATGTGAAATTGTATAAAGACCAATAGGCATGGGTCAGGGAATTGGGCACATGGTTTACGGAGCTTCATTAGTTGGGTGGGGTCGTGCTCCATTGTAGCTGCTTTCTAAGCTTAGTGAAGGTGCTTATGGGCATCGAATTGAAGGGGAGATCACACTTTCGTGTTAAAGTGATTAGCGAAAGTGGGTCTAGACACAATGCCTCATCGTTCTGTAGTGGTTTTGGTAGTTTCAAAATATGGTAGTAGTGGTTGTCTAGGTGATGTGTCTTAGGAGTGTTACATGCGCGATGGAATAAGGATGAAAGCCAATGTATAGTACGTGACTTGCTTTGTATGGTTCAGCGTGTATGAGAAGATGGGTACCAGGTTTGGTAGTTACGAATAGGGTCGTGTTGGTAGCGCTTGCATGGCTAATATTAGGTTGTGTGAGGTTTGGTTAGTTTAAGGATGACGATTGTTATAGGGGATTCTACTAAGAGAGAAGACGATGGATTAGGTTAATTGTGGACGGTGTCAGTAGAGTTACACATAAGAGAGGGTTGAATGGAGATAGGGTTGTTGTTGAGTTTGCATTTGTTTTGTGTCTGTATGTGTGATTGTGTTGTCAGTGGAGAATGAGAGAAGACCGTACATGGTAGAGCGGTGTAGGGTAGTGCATGTGTATTTATGTGAGGATGAAAGAGAGATCAGGTTTGTGTATGGAAATGTTACTATGTTGAGGATGTTGGTCAATTGTTGTATTGATGTATAGATGAAGTAGGTTTGTTGTCGGTGAAGGGGGATTGATGTGGTCAATGAGGATCTTAGTGTTTGTCCTCAAATTTCTTTTGTTATTTTTTGCAATTTTTATCTAATTGAAAGCTCGTGTAAGGATTATGAATCTTCGTTAAAGATTGAACTTCATCAAATATTTTTGTTAAAAGTTATCATCACAAAATTTAGAAGGATTTAATGAAATCTAGTTAGAGTTGGGCGTCCCATTTCCTTTGTTATCAAACCTGGTTGTACTCTATTAGTAAGGAGTTGATGATCACGTGATTGACATGTGATGGAAAAAAAAAGAAAAAATTAAAAGTATGTTTGCTTTTGGCAAGGATCGAACCCATAATGCTCTAATCCTTGCATTGAGTCCATGCACCTGACTAGCATGGCTAACCTTTTTCTCATTAGGTTGTCTGTATGAATTGAACTTAAGCTTTCCTTGTCAGGCTTATCTTTAATTTCATTTTTGAAACTATGCCTAACTTAACCCAAATCATTCTAAAATAATCCTACCTTATCAAAATAGCCTAAAATATACATGCTAAATATTTTAATACCTTTTTTGAATTTAATAAATTTGGGCCTTAATTCTAGTTAGTCTAGTTAAAATATTCTTTTAAATTGGACAAAAGTTCATTTATGAACTCAAATGTTTTGCTAGGTTATTTTAAAAATATTTTCTTAACTCTAAATTTTCTAAATCATATATATATTTTCAACTATTGCTTAATCTGACCCTAAAAGATTAATTGACTCAACTTAAACACTTTTGATACTTTTTTTTTTCAATTTTTCAATTATTTTGTATCTTTTGAATTTTTTAAATTTTTTTTATGTTCCTCCATTTTTTTTTTTTTGTATTTTTTTCAATAAACCTAGCCCAAAAGAAAAAGAGTGTAAGACTAAAAGGGTAGAAAAAAATGGGCTATCTATAGCCTTATTTCGACTTTTCTTAATTTAACTTATATTAAGTCTAGCTCACTTAATATAAGTCACATGACATAAAATTAAGGAAAAAAATTTTTCTTAAAAAAATATTTATAAAAATATTTTAAAAAATAAATTAGAATTGCTAACCAATTAAACTAGTAAAAATTAAGTTAGGGCTTTTGGATTAGAAAACCCTAATTTAGCCACTAGTCTATAAATTTTTTGAAAAATTTTCTAAAAAATAGTTTTTCCAAAAAATTTAACTAGAAAAATGGGCTTGAAGACTAATTTATTAAGACAAAAGTCACCATGTAAAAATTAAAAGAAACTAACTAATGAGTTTTTATTTTATAATTTTTCTAAAAAATGTGAAAACATGTAGCACTATAAAAAAGCATAAAAATGAATATTTTTATTATGAATTTTCCTTAAAAAATGAAAAGAAAACAAAATATTTTACTAATTTTACAGTGGTCTCAAAAGTCCTTACATGCCTGCTAATCGGGATCAACTAACTATAGTTTTAATTTTTAGAAAAAATTTGTTGCATTAACAAATTTTATTCATAAAAAGGGGATAGGTTTTCCCTTTTAACTAATTTATTTTTATTAAAAAAAATTCGAAAAACACCTTAATTTTTGTTTTCTAATTTTAAAAACCTTAACTAAAAAAAAATTCAAATTTTTACTTGGAGAAAAACCTTTTCTATGTGATAAAAATTTTTTAGAAAAACCCTAAATTACTTAAATGCAATTTTCCATGAAATATGCAATTAACATTGAAAACATGCTTGAGAAGCCAAGACTCCATAGAAAAGATATTTAAACCGTAGAAAAAGATGCTTAATTATAAAATCCATAAAAAATATGTTTATACTATAGAAAATATGTTTAAATCATAGAAATGAAGCTTAATTATAGAAATGGAGCTTAATTATAGAAATGATGTCTAAACTACAAAAAATGTACCTAACTATGGAAGCGATATGATACTATACTAATCTTCTACGACATGCGACCTATATATAAATTTTATCTTAGAGATATGAATCTTGATAAAAATGTAACTTCTATAAAGGATAAAAATTCGACAAAAAAAGTGCAATTTTTACACAAATTTCTAAAATAGGCAATTGAAATTATTGGGCACTTTTATTGAAAAATATTTATTTCGGGTTGAAGGATATACTTTAACCCAAAAAAACTTTCTTTTTTAGATACTTTTATTGAAACATCAACACTTACTTTATGTTATAGAAAAATAAGATGCCTAAACTTATGTACAAGTCCTTAATTTTTAGTTGATTTCTACTTGTTGGTTATTTATGTGTATTTTTAACATGTTTGTCACATATTGCATTTTTAGCACATTTAGGGAGAATTGCATATTTTTGAATTTTAAATATTAGAAATTGCCTTTTTAGTAAAATTGCACTTCATGTCTTTCAATGGCAAATTATTCACTGAAATTGGATATTTTAGAAATTTGTGTAAAAATTACATTTTTTTTGGTTGAATTTGCATCCTTTATAGAAATTGTATTTATAAGGTATAATTGCATATTTTTATCAAGATTCATATATTTAAGATAAAATTTGCATATAGGTCGAATATCTTAGAAGATTAGGATATGATTGTATCTTTTCTATAATTAGACACCTTTTTTATGATTTAGATATCTTTTCTATAATTAGACATTATTTCTATGGTTTAAGTATCTTTGCTATTATTAGGCATTTTTTCTATAGTTAAATATTTTCCCCATCATTGGGTATGTTTTTTATTGTTTAGATATCTTGCTGATGGTTTTCGTAGTTAGGCATCTTTGGTACGGTTTAGACATCTTTTTCAAGGTTTAGACATCTTTTCCATACTTAGGCATCTTTTTTATGGTTTAGGCATTTTAGGCATATTTTTAACATTAATTGCATATTTCATGGAAAATTGCATTTAGATACTTTAGGGTTTTTCTAAAAACGTTTTATTAGGTAGAAAAGGTTTCTCTCTAAGTAAAAATCAAATTTTTTTTTAAGTTAGGGCTTTTCAAAATTATGTAATAAAAATTAGGACGTTTTTAGGATTCTTCTTAATAAAAATAAATTTGTTAAAAAATGTAAACTTGGCTCGTTTTCATGAATAAAAGTTGTCAATTTACTAAAAGTTTTCTAAAAACTAGAAAAATTAGAACTACTGTTGGTTTGATCTTGATTATTAAGTACATAGGCATCTTTGGAGCAATCGTAAAATTTTTAATATATTTTGTTTTCTTTTCAATTTATAGGGAAAATTCATAATAAGAAAAATTCACTTTTATGTTCTTTACATTTCTACATATTTTCACATTTTTTAGAAAACTTATAAAATACAAGTCCATTTGGTTAGTTTCTTTTAATTTTTACATATTGACTTTTGTCATAATAGGTTAACCTTCAAGCCTATTTCTCTAGTTAAAAATTTTTGAAAAAAATTAATTCTTAGAAAATTAGTAGACTACTTAATTTGAATTTTTACCAATTTAACTAATTGGTGACTCTAAGTTATTTTTCAAAATATTTTTTTGAACAATTTTTTCATGAAATTTTTTTTTCCTTAATTTTATATTAAGTAACTTATGTTAAGTGGGGTGAACTTAATATAAGTTAAATTAGGCAAAACTGAAACAAGGCTCGACAAAATTGGTTACTCCATTGGGGACGTCAGTAGGCTAGCCATGTAGGAATTTAAAAAAAAATTGTTTAATAGGCCTTTACTCTTCTTATTTTTCTTTTCCTTTTAATTTGTACATTATTATATGTTATACTAGCTTCTTTTTTTTTTTTTTAGTGATGTAGGCCGCTAAAAAGAACTTGGCTGATGGGCTTAAGCTTAGGGAATTTAGGGGTTTTACTTTTTTTTTTTTTTTATACCATACATATGTGTTTAGATGTGAAAGGACTTAGGCTACCTTAGGAACCTAGGACGGGTCGATATTGTGTAACTCTCAGGTCGTTGGGGGCTTTACCTTAGCAACGATAATCGAGCTCACTCATGCTTTGATGTAGCCTACTAAATGTCTTTCTAAGATGCCCAAGGCTATAGAGCTTGAGACCCATAGATCCTATAACACCTTCGAAGGAAGGCTTGGTAGTTTTACTTAAAATCTTTATATCATATGTACACTCATAATATAAAGACTGCCTTACAAGTCAAAGGTGGGCAGGCTCTAACTAGTAAGTTTTTAAGGGTACTAATTCAAATTACATACTAATGCGACTTTGGGGTTGTACACACGAAGAAGCACCACAATGAATGAATCGAAAAGGAAACAGAAAAGAAACTAGAAAAGAAACTAGCAAACTCGGGCAATTACCGAATGGATATGACTTACCATTTGATCCTACTCAACTTATATTAAGGTTGCTCAAATGAGTAATTTCTGTATTGAAAAGAATTTGTATCATATAAGGAAAATGGGAGTTTATATACTTGCCTACTAGGGTTATTCTTTATGTATGAAAAGACAAAAGGGGGTATTCTACACTAGGTCACATAAGATATACTAAAAGGGGTAAAAGAGAAAAAGAATATGTAGTACGAAAAAGAAAGGATCATTTTAGATCACTGTATCAGAAGACACGTATCACTTGGTAGCTGGACATCTGGGATATGATACAACGTAAGTTCTGGCACCTTATCTTCCATCCCTTGCTCGGGCTGTATTCAGATTTTTCCACTACATTGTCGCATGCCCAATAAACTCCAATGCAACAAGTCAGACCTTGACACTATCCATATATCTGTAACAATCAAACACATTCTTGACCTTCTCTTCCTACTCTAAGTATTCATTAGCATCTCTACTTCCACTGAAGGGTGGGATTTGAACCTTGACATTATGTAGGCTTTGAGAATTTCAGTGTCTTCATCTTGGTAATGGGAAATAGTCAGCTTCCTCTTCTTCCTCCTTAAATTCTTCAACATCTAGTTTCTCATCTTCTTCTTCAATCTCCTCTAACTCCAATCTTCATCTAGCAGCTTGGCCTACTACTCCTCTAGCTCGCTATGGTCAAATTGGGTGATTGATTTGCTTGCCTTGGCCATAGGGTCTCTTAAGGGTATTCTCTCGTGGGTTAGTCGGTTGTATACCTTAAGGTAGTTGCCTGTTTACTTGCATTGTTGTGACTAGAATCTAAACAAGGTTTGTGAGCCTGTTAAATCTATCATCAATGAACCCTGGGGTGTTACTACCATTATGACCATGACTAGGTTGAGCACTACTGCCCTGGTCACCGATAACTCCCTAAACACTCAAATTTGACATAATGTAATACTTTTTCGAATAGATTAACAAACTACTAATAACCTTAAGTCACTAAATAGAGTAGAAATGAACATGCTCTATTTTCATAATGAAAAACAGAGTAACAATGAAACCACACTTGCTATCATACCAACATACTATAGTAGTTACAAAAGGAATACATTAGCTACAAACAGTAAGGCGAACAAAAACTTCATTGCAACTTCATATGCTCTTTTGCTGAGCCGTGCTTTGATACTAGGGAAGCAAATGTGACTTCAAGGTTGTACATATGGAGAAGCACCACAATGAACGATTGAAAAGGAAATAGAAAAGAAACTAGCAAACTCAAGTAGTCATAAAATGGATATGACTCACCACTCGATCTTACTCGACTAACAATTCGCCGGATATGATACACCGGTTTGAATTGAAGTTTCACTCGCTATTACTCCTTGCTAAAGGGAATAGATAAGAGTTAAGGGATAACGAGAACACTAAGGTTGCTCAAATGAGTAATTTCTTTATTGAAAAGGATTTATCTCATACAAGGAAAGTGGGGGTTTATATACTCGCCCACTAGGGTTATTTTATATATATGAAAAAGGCAAAATGGGGTATTCTACACTAGGTTACATAAGATGTACTAGAAGGGGTTAAAAGAGATAAAGAATATATAGTACGGAAAAGAAAGAATCATTCTAAAACATTGTGTCAAAAGAAATGTATCGCTTGTTGGTTGGACATTTGGGATATGATACAATGTGGGCAGAAATAGGAATGCATTATAGTTAGGGGTCGACCTAATTTGGGTTAGGTTAGGAGCCAATCAACCTAGCAAAAAGGTCAACTGTCTTGAAGTTTGATGCCAGTAGGTCAGGTTGGTAGCTTGGCTAGGCTAATTTTAGGCCATCTTTTAGATTAGGATTTCACTAGTAGGCAGGAGCATGTTGGACACACTTGAGGATTTGAGAGACAGGTCAGTAGGTGGTTGGATTGGGATAGGAGTCCCCATCTCGGCTATGGATTAGAGCTAGTATTTTTCGAGTGAGCCTTTGAAGTCCTTTAGTTCAGTTTCTTGTGGTTGGTCTAGGGTTTTGATTCCTATTACATACATTTGCTTAACTATATATATATATATATATATATATATATATATATACAAGTGATCCAATAATCCACAGTCACTAAAACCATAGAAAGTTGGAATCACCTACCAAAAAATAAGAAAAGGTATCTATAACCTATCAATCATAAAGCCACTAAATAACTTAAAAGTTTAATTCGACTATATTACTTGCTTTTCTAAACTTATATTTTACTTTCTTAACCCAATGGAGCACTTTGCACTTAAGTCCTAGCTTCCCTCGAACTTTGTAAGACCTGCAAAAGAAACTATCAAGGTATAAGCCATATCCAGCTTAGTAAGTAACCTATCTACCTTACCATCAAACAATAACAAGTGAGTTATTTATCAAACATATGAATGCATGTAGTAGCATATGTAATGTAAATAGTATATATAGTTGGCTGATAACTATATATAGTATGATTTGAACGCTAACCGTTTCTCAGGTTGGGAAGTACTTAGGCATGTCAAGACCTAAGTATTTACGTCCAACATGAAATCTCTTAATAATATAGGCAGCTTCAGTAGTAGATACAGCTCGGCCTCAAGTAGAAGGTGGTACTCTTCGGAGCTGAGTAGTTCCCAAAGGTCGAGGCAAGACCATGTCACACGAAATATGTCGTATGATAAACAATCACAATACATAATGACAATATGGATCCATCTAAGCATGATTCCTACTCTACTGCGTGGTGCTAATGCCCTTTAACTCATGTTATAAGATGTAATGCATGTCCAGTTTACTTAGAGGCTGAATATTTATTAATTCTAGATTCATAGGATGGTCAAGCAAGTATATTCTAGACACTCTAATGCCCTACATTCTAATGCAACAAACAAAGGCGTTTGAAATGTCTTCAGATATTTTGCAAGCATAGGTTAACCAGAGCAAGAACACACAAGTTCCCATATACCCTAATATGCATCAAGTTCAATTATCATATATAATTAGATAATGTACTAACCATAAGCACAAAATAGAGTAAAATAGGGGTGGTATACTCACTCAACCTTGAAGTTTAGTATTCCCAATAGTCTTCAGTATCCCAAACTTGATATCCCAAATCACTAGAGTAAGGTAATTAAAGTAAATAAGACTCATCTTAAACTTGATCTATTTGTTAGTATCACTATAATTTCCTTTTTTCTGCTTATTTTGTATTTTGGTAATAACTTTCTTGTTTTAAGTTAGAATTTTGCATTCTTATAGTCTATTTTGATCTTTTTTGAGTGTTCTTTCATTTGGTGAAGTCCTTTTGAGGTGTTTAGACTTATAAGAATTCGGTTTAGGCCAAACAATTTCGTTGGTCAATGGTGTTGGTTTGACTACTTTAGGATTTGGGCCTAGTTTTGGGCTTTAGGATTAATTTTGGGTATTGGGCCTTACACTCCTTTTGAGCCTTTATTTAGGTATCTTAAGTTTAAGTTTTTCATAAAATTCCATAATTTTTAATTTGGGCCTTAGTGTCACTCTTATGGGCCTAAATGAGCTATTATTGCTAGTTTAAGGCCTTTTCTTACTAAATGGCCTATAAGGGATGGCTTTAATGGGCTTTTGGACTTAATGGGCCATTTATATTTTATTTTATGAGCCTTTTAATTTAGGTATTAGATTTGGATATTAAGTTATTAGGCTCTATTCTTGGTTCTTGTAAAGGCTTTTTGGGGCTTATCTTTCATTTTAGGACCTTAAGCTTAACTCAATTTATTATTTTGGGCTCAAGCCCACTAAAAGCTTTAAGATAAGTCCATATTTTATTAGGATTCATATTTGGTTCTTTTCATTTATTGGACTCTTAATCATATTTCTAAGGCTTTAATAACTAACTAAGCTAGTTTAGGCCTAATTTGCCTTCTTAGACCCTAAACTTGATTCCAACTTATTCCAATGGGTCAAATATCCTAATGACTCCATTAAATAACCCATTTTACTAAGTGTTTTAGATATGTTTCATTTCATTAGTAGGGTTCCTAACACCATTCTTAAGACCTATCAACTTAACCAGTTTAGGCTATTAACTCATTATTATTTTACTTAACTTGGTTAAGTACATCTTAAATCATACTTAACATTAAATAACCATGATATTAAGGTAATAAATCAAAATTTACAAATTTGAAACATTCATAAAAGTGGTGGCTAAGTAAGGTTTTTCTAGGCTTTTCTTCAACTTCTTCCATCCAATACTTATTCTAGTGTGTTTCCTTATTTTAATCATATTTCTACTTGTTTTAAGCTAATAACACCACCTAACATGGTGAAAACAAGATGGATGCATATGAACGATGGGGAGACATGGATGCTACTTAAGGTTTCGTGGATTTTAATTGACATCTTTTCAAGTTATCTACATAAAACTATCTCTTACATCTCTAGAATACAAGTAGCAAACTAGCTAAGTACATGAATGAATGTGTAATTATAAGGCTCTAAAATGATGTGTACATGAATGTAACATATTTTTATAGTATTTCTAATCTCAAACTCTCAAGATATCGTAGGTATAACTTATATGAATAAGAAAATCAAGTTAGGTGAGTTTTATCTTAAGCTGGCCTGCACGAGTTCCAACTTTTCTACTAGTAAGTGAAGTTGAAACTTATTCCTTTAAGAGCAAATGTTTATTGGCAAGAAGCTAGGGTATGTATGTGATCTTTTAGTGGTAGTGGCTTATCATTTGGTGGCATGTGATGGTAGTAAAACCAAAATGTGCTAAGGTGCATGGAGAGGGGGGGGGGGGGGGGGTTGGGGGGGGGGGGTGTCTCCGATAGTTCCTTTTGTTTTCTTCTCTTTTTCCCTTGGATTTTGTTTGGGTTTCTTGAGAGTATTTCCTAGGGTTTTCTATGTGAGAAGAATGGTGTCAAATTAGGGTTTTGGAGGGGTGAAATGATAGATATTAAAGGTGGATTAAGGGAGACAAGAGGTGGCTATCTTGGGATAAGGGTACATGATCCTCTCTTAGTGTTATTGTACCTTATTTACTTTTTGCCAAATGACGGAGGATTTTGTCTCCTAAAGGACATTTGTCCTTTAATTCCCAATTAATCCTTTGTCCTTTTTTCTTAATTGTGTATGACTTGTTATTAATTGAGATATAATGACAGTTGGTAGATGGATTAATGGGTAATTAAGCTAATTAATCACGACTGTACTCAATTAAGCAATTTAGGCCTAATTAGGGTGTAATTAGGATCTTGCCATATTTTATCACTTTAATTAAGTTCATTGACCTATATTACCTCATTTGTTAAAGTCTTTTATTATTTCGAATTGATTAGGGTTTTCAAACTGCATATAAGGCTAATGATTTAAGGTTTCTTAGTAGCCGAAGTAATTATTTGTGATTAGCAAATAGTTTAGGGATACACTTAGGATTTATTAGTTGAATTAGGGTTTTGGACTTCCAATTAAGGTTTTACTCTGTCCATTGTCCATTGTTATTTTCTAATCGTTTTAAGGTTTCCCATGAATTAAGGTTTTATACGTACAATGAAGGTTTTAGGGTTTTACTCCTTTTAGGGTTTTTTAACTTGTTATTTAGGGTTTGTGACTTATAATTTAGGGTTGAATAGTTTTATCTATAGATTTTATTATTATATGATTTATGATTATATCTTGAGTGGTTCTAGGGATTATTTATTAACTTCTATACCTAACTTTGAGTTCAGATTTGAAAGTTTACATGGTTTATATTGTTTCCTTAAGTATAACTTTGGCATTCTTAAGGTGATATTTTCATATAACTCCTTTGGCTTTATATGATTAATGCTCTTGACTCATAGTTAATTATAAATAAAACGCAATTAGCGGAATAAGGTGTAATTAAGTATCTTAATCTTAATTACCTGTACACTTGACATTAATTAGGTATAGTTTAGGGCTTAATGTGCCAAATTAAGTTGGTTAAGCCCATTGGGTTATCTTGTCTAATTAATGTAAAGAATTGAGACAATTATTACTGTTTGAGTATGTTTTAGAGGGTAGATTAAGGTTTTAGGGTAATTAAGCAATTAGCCTCCGATTAATAAATAGTTTTACTACTTAATTAGAGTACAATAGTTGGATTAGGGTTTTCGAATTTAGATTAGGGGTTTACAATAATTTTAAAGGTTTGTACGTACTTAGGTTCCAATCAGGATTTTAGTGTTTGAATGTTCATTTAAAGGCCATGGTATTTTTTTTAAGGTTTTGAATTCGTTGTTAGGGTTATCTATACCAATATTCATTTTTGCTTTAACTTACTCTTTACCAGTTTCAGAGAGCTCTCATAGGCTTCGACTATCAATCTCTTTCCCATTGGGGTTTGGGGTTAGTTCTATTAGATTAGGTTGACCTTGGGAATTAACATTAGTTATTGGTATTTGTTTATAAGATTTTAGGGCTTTTGAATGTAGGGGTCAACTTGGGCTTGGACTGCCACTTAGGGTTTTAGGAGTTTGCATTAGGGTTTTTGAGTATAGCCTCTTAGGTTCAGGGTTAATTATCTTGACAACACGAATGGTATCTTTTGGAATAACTTATTAACTTATAACCCTTATTCTAGGAAACTTTTGGGGTTTATAGATCCTACTCTCTTGCATCATGTTAAATAAAAAAAGGGTTAGTAATTTTTAAACTATAGGGGTTAGAAGAGAAGTATTATGCCCATGGTCAGTTGTTCCTTTATTTTAAAAAATTATTTATTATGCTTACATATATAAGTGTCAAGGAACTTCATTTTTTGAAAAAAAAAAAATCTACTTTAGAAATTTATACACTTATATATGTAAGTGTGTATGAATATTGTTCACAGATTTATAATAATTTCATTCCTATAATTTATTAATTATTGACCTTTATTGCATGTGTGTGTATCATATTGCATTACATTTTTTTTCTTTGGTATCTGTGATTCTTATGTAGCCTTTTATATTTTATCATTTACATATTTGCCTATGTATATTATGTGTTGTAATTTTTTTTTTATTTTACAAATAAAGTTGTGCAACAAAAATTTGAGGTGAAAGATCTACAAAATTGCATTGAGTCTTTTATAGGCTAGCAAATCAGTATCAGGGCGATGTTTGTTTTTCAAAAAAGAAGAAGAAGAAGAAGAAGAAGAAACGGGTTGTAGCTCTATTATTATTATTATTATTATTTTCTTTTTCTACGTGATATAGTGGTTGTACGATATTTTCATGTATTCTTTTATTTCTATGTAACTTATTGTAAATCATTTGTTTTCGTAAAATTCTCCCTTAAGCATCATTTGTACTTAAAGAAAAATTGTAAACCTAATGATGGTCTAGCCAGTTTATAATCGAATTAATGTAATCATGAGGTTATAATGAATTTGCAACTAAAAAAATCTTACGGTAATAATTTTTTGCACTATTATCTAGTTGCTAGCCTAGCATGCATGTGTGTCCTTTTACTGTATATTAATTATTTGTTCATTTTTGTTACTTTATTGTTTGGTATTGCTTATTTCTATTGAAATTTTTTTTGTACAATAAAATTCTTTCATGTAAATTAAAAAAGAATAAATAAAATCCTTAGAATTGTGAATATTTACTACACACGATCTATAAATAACTGTTATCCCTAAATTGTCCCCCACTCATGTTTTTGTAACATTAGGCACCCCTCTAGTAAAATTATTACCCTTTAACCATTAATTATCCTTTTGTAGCTTTGTTGTTCTCATCATGTCGTCTTCGTAATTAGCTTTTTCCATTCTTTAGGAGATGTTAGCGATCTAATCATCTATAGCATAGTCTCTCTTCAGTTTCCATTAATAAGAAGGTTTTTTCAGAAGTTTTTCATAGAAAGAAAAAAACTTTTACATGTAAATAATTTATTATCATTGGTTGTTGACTTTGTAAAATACTTATTCATTTCAGTCAACTCTATAACCTTTTCAATTTTTCCAATGAATTAGGGAAGTGTTAATGGTTTTGTTTGTAACATAGGTTTTTTGTAAAATAACTGTTTTCAAATGTTTTTAAAATAAAATTTTTCAAAAAACAAAAGAAAAAATCATAAATTTTTCAAAAGGAAAAAAATCTTCTAACGAATATAAGTTATACGGACTTTGCGTTGTTACTTTTGAGTAGTAAAGCCTATTGTTGAAGCCTATAGCCATTCATTTTTTAAGCTAAAACAATTGACAACAACGACTTCGGCTCAAGCTTAGTCTTGGCAATCACTCATTCTGAGCCCCATGTGTTGTATGACCTATGAGTTAAACTTGATATAGAAGGGCAAAAGGGGAAAACACATTGGAAATTGATAAACGAAAATAGTAGAGACATAGCCTATCCTTAAGAAAAACCTAAGCTAGACACAATCCTTAAAGAGAAGCCCATTGGAACTTTGTGCATGCACCAATCCTTTCCAACCCTAAAAGGACCTAAACTCTTACTCTACAAAACTAGCCCACCTGTTCCAACCTTGAAACTGATCATAAAGTTTGTCTCAATTATGAATTACTCTACTAATAATTGTAATGAGCTTAGGTTAAGGCACAATAAATGGGGCAATTAATTGAGTTAAAGGGGTAATCTATCAAAGACAAAGGGGCATGTGACCCATTGGCACATAATAGAATATTTAGTGTTGTCAAATGAGATTGGGACAAATTAGGGGAAAACATAAGGGCCTAAAGTGCTTAAAGTCCTTTTAACAAGAAAGTATTTCATTATTTGAAAGGTTTAGGATGATAAGAGGTAAGCCCTAATCTCAAACATTGACCCAAAAACACTTATGAGAGTTGAGAGATACAAAAGAAAGGATAAGACTCATCCTTAAAGGAACTCTATCTTGTATGTGATATGTGGATTGGAAGGACAATAGGCATTCATTTCAATACCTTAAATATAATTACCACTTGTAAACTCATTTGAGCCTTTTAAGAATATTTTTTAAAACCAAACCCTATCAAGAACCACCCTACATTGAGATAACTAGGAGGTTAGGGTCATTAATCTTAGAGAAAAGGGGATATACTAACTTGTACTTGTTTTAGTTGTATCAATTCATGGGTAATAGCTATCACAGATAGTTCAATTCGTTAGAATAAAGAAGAGTTTCAAACCTATACACTTCACTTAAGTGATACACTTATTTAGGCACCTTAAGCCTAAGGATTTTTTCCTAACACTCAAAAGCCATGCATACTTCACTAGGTTTATACACTTTGAACCTAGAGTTTTGAATCTCTTTAAATGAAAACTTAGATAGATGGAAATGGATCACCTTGGCCAAAAAAAAAAAAAGAAAAAATAAATGGAGAAAAAAGAAAAAGAAAAAAAGAGAAAAAAGAAAGAGAAACAATAGAAAAAAGAGAAATAGAAAAAGAAAAAGAAAAAAGCAGGAAAAGAAAAAAAAGAGAAAAATTGAAAGAAAAAAGGCACGGTGATCACATCCTAAATGGTAGGCCAAAACTCCTAAAGGGCTTAGGGCCCGATTATGTAAGAATGACAATCCTATGAATTCTAAGATAGAATACCTGAGTTTTCCTCTAACATCCTTCAAAGCATAAACTTGAGCAAGAGATTCTGAGCCCAAAGGAATGAAACTTTAATTCTATGGTCCCACCCACAGTACCACCCTTAACAGAGCTTTTTTGACTGAAGAAATTGACTTATCTTGAGTAATCATTGCTTGTGAAACTAAGGAAAGCTCATCTTAGCATTTCTTATTAAGGTTCTTGACTTGTAAACCTAGGTCAAGATATTAAATTTTCAAAATTGGCTAAACACATCTTCTTTTGTGGCCAAAAGCCCATTTTAAAAACTTGACGAAAAGAGATGGTGGATCAATCAAAGCATATCACTTGCAAGACTAACTACAATTTTTGGAATCATAGTCGAGAGTGAAAACCAGCCATTTGAGAGTGTAAGGAAGTCCTCTTGGACTAAACAATTAAAATAATTGAGATACTTTCCTTAATGTAAAACTTATGAATGAAAAAATCAAGCGTGCCTTGGGAGTAAGAGAAGTATTTCGCACTAGAATTGAATAGGGTTTCCCACCAGCTAGAAGAACAAGATGTTTAGTGGAAGCTCACCTATTCCTACATTAGTAGTTGACTAAGAAATCAAAGATGAAGAATGAATGGCCAATGGACTAAAAGAATGAGCATACCACTTATTTGTAATATTCAAAGTTGGTATAATTTCGTCATATGTTAGCAAGAAAAGTTAAACTGTTGTTTGAATAAAAAGCATTGGTTTTTCCTTCGAGATTTTAAAAGCGAAAAATTTGAGAATTTACACTGTGAACTTTAGTCATCCTCATGTTTGGAACTTCAATAATCCTTTGAGGAAATTTCAAGAACCTTAGCGATCCTTTTGGAACTTTAGTCATCTTAATAGGAACCTTAGTTATCTATTTGTAGGAACTTCAATTATCTTATAATTCAGGTGCCTTAGTTATCCATTTGGAACATTGGTCATCTTAACAGGAACCTTAGTTATCCTTAGGAAATTCGATTATCTTATAATTTAAGAGACTTAATTATCCTTTCGGAACTTTGGTCATCTTAATAGGAACCTTAGTTATCCTTATTTTAGGAACTTCGGCTATTTGATGATTTAAGAACCTTAGTCATCCTTATCTTAGGAACTTTGGTTATCTTATTTAGGAATCTTAGCCATCTTTAAGTAGCTTTGATCATCTTATCGCTCAGGAAGCTTAGTTATCCTTGAATTTAGGGGCTTTGGTTATTTGTATTTTAGGAGTCTTAATCTTCCTTAGATTATGAACTTTGATTATCCTACAATGTGAGAATATTTAGGAGCTTTGGCCATCCTATGAAAAGATTATTTAGGAGCCTTTGTCATCATTCTAAGAGCTTAGGCTATCTTAGGAATTTTGAGAATTTTAGTTATCTAGTGTTCAAAGTACAAAAAGTTTTACTATAGAAACTTTTGTTATCCTACATTAAGGAACATTAGTTATCATAGGGATTAGAAGCATTAGCCATGCCTCAAACCCCTTTGTTAAGTTTTCTTCTTCGAAAGATCTATCATTTCGAGAAGCCACTTTTTCTTTTAAGAAAATCAAATTTTTGGCATAGTACCTACCTTTAACCATTTTGCCTTGTCCTTTTAAGATGGCTCACTTATTTTTTTGCCTGACCTTTTAAGATGGGCCTTCTATCTTTTTGCCCTATCTTTTCAATATGAGCCCTTTATCCTTTTGTCCTATCCTTTCAAGATGGGCCCTTTAACCTTTTTGTCCCGTTGTTTCAAGATGGACCCCCTATCCTTTTACCTTATCATTTCAAGATGGCCCTCCTATTCTTTTGCTCCATCCTTTTAGGATGGGCCCCCTATCTTTTTGCCTTATCCTTTTAAGACTAACCCTTTAACCTTTTTGCCCCCCTCCTTTCAGGATGGCTCTTTATCCATTTGCCCTGTCCTTTCAAGACGAGCCCCCTATCCTTTTGCCTCGTCCTTTTAAGATGGACCCTCTATCCTTTTGTCCCTTATCCCTTTCCTTTGACAACTAATAGGGAAATTTATGGTGGTTTATTTTGATGATCTCTTAGTGTATTGCCTTGATTTGGAGACTCACCAAGTGCATCTCTAAGTAGTCTTTACAAAACTCCAATTTGAAAGGTTATATGCCAATCTCAAGAAGTGTGACCTTTTGCTGACTCGAAGCAATCTTCCTAAGGTTTGTAGTAGGTGGTAGAGGAATATGAGTCGATGATGAGAAGATAAGAGTAACCACTAAATGGCTTGTATCGACCACTTCAGTTGATGTAAGAAGTTTCTACAGCTTGGAATCATTATATCGTAGATTTATAAGGAATTTCAGTATGATCATGGCCTTACTCACCAAACTGTCGAAGAAGAATGTTTAGTTTAGATAGGGAGATAAGGAGTAGAGGAGTTTTGAGGAGGTGAAGTAGAAGTGGACTACAATGCCTGTGTCAACTATATCGAGTTTTGACAAAGTGTTTGAAGTAGAGTATGATACATCCGAACTAGGCATAGGTATTGTACTGATGCAAGAAGGCCGACTTATTGCTTACTTCAGTGAAAAACTTAGAGGAGCTACACTCAACTGCTCTACTTATGATAAGGAGTTTTACTCCTTGATCCAAGCCCTAATTGTATGGCAATACTATCTGCTGCTCAAGGAATTTGTGATCTATACTGATCATGAATCCTTGAGATATCTGAAGAGGCAACCCAAGTTATCTCAAAGACAAGCTAAATGGGTTGAGTTCATGGAGGGATTTTCTTAAGTTGTAAAATACAAGAATGGGAATAACAATGTAATGGCTGATGCCCTATTGAGATGACATTCTCTCTTGATTGAGTTTTAAACCAGACTGCTTGGTTTTTCAATGATAAAGGATTTATATGTAGAGGATCTACATTTTGGTCTCGTCTATGCCAAGTGTGAGGAAGGACGAGCGTTTGATGACAATTACAGGTAGGACGGATACTTATTTAGGACGAAGAGATTATGTATCCCGACTTATTCCATGAGAGAATTATTAGTGCGTAAGGTGCATGGAGGATGATTGTCATGACACTTTAGCTAGCATTGTACTCATGAAGTATTATCCTTAAGATTCTTTTGGCTAAGAATGATGAGAGACATCTAATTTGTGTTGGAAATGTATGTTACTTATAGAAAAGCGAAGAGCCAAGCCGAGCAAGGGCACTATTTTCCCTTGCCTATCTCGACCAAACCTTGGTCCAAGTTGAGTATGGACTTTATGTTGGGATTGTTAAGGATGTCCCAAGGGAAGGACTCCATCATGGTGGTCATGGATTGATTTAGTAAGATGGCACACTTTGTGCCATATACAAAAACTAATGACGCTTTGGTTATTTCTTTTCTTTTCTTTTCTTGTAGGAAGTAGTCAAGCTTTACAAAGTGCCTAAAACCATTATTTTAGATCAGGAACCAAAGTTCATAAGCCACTTTTGGAGAACATTATGGAGACAAATGGGAACCAAGCTATCGTACAACATATCCTATCATCTATAAATGAATGAACTGATTGAGGTTGTCAATAGAATAGTGGGAACTTTACTACGGGTTGCTATTGGTTAGAACATGGCTGATCAGGATCTGTGCTTGCCGATCATAGATATCACCTACAACGGGACCGCCCACAGCATAACAAACATGTCTCCATTTAAGGTCGCCTATGGGTTTAACCTTGAGCTCCTAGTGGACCAAATGCCCCTTCGAAGCTTAGATGATGACCAATTAGCTGTAGAAAGAGTCAAGGCCATCAGAGCCATGTACTAGAAGGTTATAGAATAGTTAAGTCGAGCTACTGCCAAGCTCGAGAGATGAGGCTAAGGATGAAAGAAAAGAGAATTTTAGCTAGGTGATCTGGTTTGGATCTACCTTAATAAGGAACGGTTCTCTATCTTGAGGAAGAGCAAGTTATCTCCTAAGGCCAATGGACCCTTCAAAGTGCTTGAAAAATCAATCCTAATGCCTACAAGATTGAACTACTTGAAGAGTACAGAGTCTTGGACTCCTTCAACATTGCTAATCTCTACCTGTATACTCTTGAAGACGAGTAACACGGAGTTAAGCTAGATTTAATCCTAAATCCCAAATATCCTGGACGGGATGATGGACTAATCACGTGCTCCCATGCTTGAGGACTTGCTTAGATGGTTCACTGAGCTCTTTGAGGTGAGTTGAATGCTGAGGAGTAGTGCATTGACCAGTCTGACCTATCGAGTTACTTTACAGTCCACATCATCCAAGAAGCTGCCGAGGTGACTAGCTTACGTACTGAGTTGAGCTCTCCACAACATACTTATCCAAGTATCAAACCAAAATACTACCGACTTGATCTATGTTGAGGTCGAGTTGATAACTCTCTGGAGATAACCTCCTAAGGCTGACTTGATAATGAGCTATTGCTTAAACCAACCCTTTGTTAGTCCCGAATATTTGAGTTACCGAGCTACCAAAATGCCGATGCCGACCTAGCTTATTAGAACTTGCTCTGCTTGGTTAGTAATGTTATTAGGACCATAGAATGAGCAAATAACGCATGTATTACCTTTTTTGACATTTGTACTATCTTTTTTGCCATAAGATATTCCTTTTGCTTGGTTACAAGGTTTTCCTTGCAAATTATTCCCTTTTCCCTTATTAGTAGGAATCCTTTTTTGTAATTTACTCTAACCTAGGATTTACCTTAATTGGGTCATATAAATACTTGTATATTGTAATAACTACAATGGTAAATACAATCTTGACTTTTCAGACACATTTTCATGAGCAAAGTATCTTCCTTGCTCACTCTTGACTACTCTTATCTAGCCTATTGAGCATGGACTAATGGTAAGTGACCTCTGGCCACAATTGTGCATCATATTAAGTGCGACTAAAGCTTGTGTGAGGCATTAGTGTGTAATATTCACTATTAGTACATGATGACCCTTACTCAACCTTCGACTTTCATTTACCCTTCGGACTGTCTTGAGGTCTAAATTTACCCCTTTGGTTCGTATGTTATCAAACATCATGTGTTCATCCATGTTAAATTGTATCATAAACTATATTTTAGCTAGGGGATTCACTGGTAAGAAGAATAGCAATAGGGTTGTTAATGAATGAGATATATTGTATTTATACGGTATTGCCAATAGGTAGCTAATTAACATAGGAGTTTGAATGGCTTAGTTTTGTAAGAACTAGGTTATTGAAGGTCGTTCTAAGTATAATTTTTGTAGGCCTCTTTATCACTAAGTTGACAAGAAACCTCACTTGCTACCAACATGTACTCCATACGGGAGCATTGGATCCTCTTACTCCACTGACCTATGACGCCATCATATCCATGAAACTCCCACTAGTATTGGATGGTCTACCTCTTAAGCTAGCTAGTGAGGCTACTTCATCATCATCACAATAGCAATTAGGATCATCATCATCCTTGATATGTGGAAAAATTAAGATTTGATGAGGAAAAAATTGAAAAAGTGGGGATCTTGACTCACAAGATGGAAAGAGCTAAGTTTAAACGAAGTACAATCTTTGCTTACCTAAGAATCAGTTACCACCACTACCTCCTTTGCTAGATCCTGACTTCAACGAGGAGTTAGAAGGAGATGAGATTGAGGAAGATGAAGATAGAGAAGTGGATCAAGAATGAATTTGCTTTGCACTTTTCCTTTTATTTTTAAAGACTTGGTTTGACTTTTACTTTAGATGACTATACTAATGACTTAATTGCAATTGCTCTTTCTTTAATTGTTTGTACTTTCTATGTTTTCTAAGTTCTACAGGGCACTAACACTTTGGTACTTGAATTAGTAGCAGTTTTACTTTGTCTAGTTTAACTTTTTTTATTTCTTTTTCTTATTAGTTTGTTTTGTTAATAGCAAAGAAAACCATGTGCTTAATTGATCAATAGAATTTATCCCTTGGACTTCATATTTTTCTAAGACTAATGCTAAAATCAAGGAAGTCTTAGTCCCTTTTTATTTTTCGTTTCCTCCTACTTTTATATTTTGATTTGCATTGCATTATTATGTGCATTAAGGACAATGTACAACTTAAGTACGGTAGGATGGGTGGGTAGAGGGTCAACCACTTAACCTTTTGACAACTTTTCTTAAGAATTTGCAACCCCTATATACATTAAGCAAGCATAATTTTTTTTTTGAATTGGCTCCAAATCCTTTATGGATTCGAACACTTTATTGAATTTAAGTAATTAAATTTTTATGATTTAGAGTTCCTCGTTACTTAAGCTTGGACATAGAGCTTGGATTAGGATAGGTATGAATGAGTTAAGGACTAGTTATTTTAATTTCTAAGCTTGATTCTAGAGTATAGTTATTTCTCCTTCTTTTTCAAAATTTATTTTTAGATTAGACGAACAAAGGTGGTTTTTCCTTTGAAAGTCATTCAAAAAATCAAAGTAGTTGGATGTACTAATTGAATAATTGAATTGATAAATAATTACTAAAGATTAATAAGGATTGATCTTGGTCCTTCAGAAGAGTAAGACTCCTTCTCCCTGCCAATTACAAAAAGAAAGAAATAAAAAATGGAATCAATGAAAGTTGTTACGATCAATCTCAATCTCTTAGAAGAGCAAGGTGCTTTCCTGTTGACAACTGCTAAAGTAATTTAACAGGCTAAATTAGAAAGAGTCAACCTTAGTTTGTTAGAAGAATAAGGTGCTTTCCCAATGTTAATCAAGCTTCAATAAAGGGAAATTGAGTTGAGTTTAAAAGGCCTCCTAATGAAGCTTAATAGAAGTAAAGGGACGATAAGTCGATGAATTAATATAATATGCATCTAGTCTAGTTTCAAGAAAAAACAATTAGGGAAGATTTCTCCCCTCTCGAGTTAGAATGAGGATATATTTATAACTTTCTCTTAGTTGACTTATGTTTGTTTTAATCTTTAGTTTAGGCTTTGTTTAAGTGATGTGGCTAACTTTGAGTCATTTAGATTGATCACTAAAATCTAGTAGTCCTTAAGCATTATTATCTAAATGTTTGTGTTAAAGGCATTATGAAGTTAAGGAAAAGGGTGATTTGAGAAAATTTTTACTATGCTATTCATGTTTGAGGGTGCACTCTTTTGAAAACTGTTTATAATCATCTCGTCCTTAAGAAATTTTCACATTAGTTTTTATTATTTTACTTGAAGATGAGCAAATGCATTAGTGTGGAGACATTTGATAACATGAATTTAGCATACATTTTCCATAGATAATTTGTGCTATTTTGGATATTAATCTTGTTTATTTTATGATATTTTAAGTTTCATTTTCAAGGACTTTGAAGGACATTTGGTTTCAAAGACTTCTATCAAGTTTTGGAGTTAAATTGGGCAAAAGCACTAATTGGAGAATTAAGTGGACAACTTGTGAGCAAGAAAGGAAATCCAAAACAGATTCAAGCCAAGGACCATGATCATGGTCTCCACTCATATTCCTTTTGTCAATTAATTTCATCAAGTTTTGAAAATTTCGGACAAAGTGCAAGTACACACTCATACTCCATGGTTGTATACCATACCTGTAGACATTCTATGATGCATGAATCTTTTATTTTTGTTTTTTTTTTCTTTTTTGGTAAACCTAGTTTTACTCCCTATATGTAGACATTTAAGCTTAGGTTTGCAATGAGAAGCCCCTTTGGGAAGAGTCATAAGCTAGAATATTAGTGGAGGTCTCTTAATTTACTTCTTCCTTTCTTTTAATTATGTTTTTCTTCTGAATATTCTTAGGAAATTGTTATTGAACACTAGTTCATATTGTAATGACTTATTATTCAATCTTTGATTTTATTCTTTGAAGATCTAATTACACTGATTATATTGTTGTCAATTAGTATTTACTCGGGTTACTAAATTGATGTGTGAGTTTTCTATAGAGATGTGAGTCCTACAGTTGAATGGACAAACGTAATTGGAAGGAATTAAATATGCTAAGAGATTAGGAACTAATTTCTCTAGATTAAGGTAACTAGGCGGCTAATAAATGTAAAAAATTAAACATTTATCCTAACTTAAAGTATACATTTATGCATTTACATGTACTTTTACCAATGATTTTAGTAAAAATTGATTAAATGCATGCTAATGGATCAATTGTTCAAGAATTTGATAAAAAAAAAGGATAAAAGTAGAGCTCAAATGGTCATAATAAGTTCATTGGTTTTGATTTTAATTACGGATCAAACTTAGGCATGGAAATCGCATAAATGAATTTATGCTCTTAATTTTTTATTGTTGGCATGCTTGTTTCATCTTAATGTTTACATATTTGCAGACTATGTGAATAGAAAAGCTTAGACCAAATCAACCCCTTTAGAGTGAATTTACTGTCATTTTGAGGGCTTCAGGATGCTGTTGATTTTTCTCCCTATGTATGCTATTAGACCTACAAGCATGCTGCAAAGTATACATGATTATGTTGCAAACCAATGGGATTTTAGTGTTGGCATGGTTGTTTCATCTTAATGTCCTCATATTTGTAGACTAAGTGAATCAAAATGCATAGACCAAATCAACCCCTTTAGAGTGAATTTGCTATTATTTTGAGGATTTAGGATGCTATTAATTTTTCTCCTTGAGTATGCTATCATACCAATAAGCATGCTCCTAAGTGTACATGATTATATTGCAGATCAATGGGATTTGAGAAATTAGTGTTTGAGCTTCAGATAGAAGACCAACTCATAATAGATCCTTTAAGAAAGCTCAGTTTCACTAAACTTAGCAACCAAGCAGCGTAACAACTTAGAACTGCAACAGCCTCTTGTAATAGTTACTCTACATGAATAGCTTAGTAGTAACTTTTGGACCAAAGTGTTGAACACGAGTTAAAGTTTGATGAAATTTGTTCTTATTGAGCTTTGCTAATATCATGAATTAATTAGTGTTAAAGCATTTAGTTGGTGTTTTGTGCCATTAGTCTATGTGTATGTAGTTAAGTTATTGATTCTGATTTCACTGAGCATGTATTTTGAAATATTTTAGATTACATGTTAGGCTAGGATTGTGTTTGGGAAGATCATTTCTAGTTGCATTCAGTGAATGGCTAATTCAAATTAGGGATAAAACTTAATTCAATTAGGGTCTAGGAACAAATTTCTTAGCATATGTAACATGATATAGGCTAATGGTGTACTTGATACCCATTAATATTTTGATCAGTTGGTTCTTGATAGAATTTAATTTAGGTGTTGGGAATCCATTTGATTAGCCTAGTTTATTTTGGTTTCTAGAAAAATAAAAATTGAACCTTTATATTGAGTTGCTTAGCTTTAAATGGTTCTATCATAGTAGGGAGCTAACATTCCATTCCTTATGAATACAATCTTGACCAACAGACTATATTGCTTGTATGACCAGGTACTCTTACCAGTTTTTACTCACTTTAAATTAATTTTACAAAATCGTACAACTGTTGTTAATTTTTAAGTGTAAGTTAAAGCAAGTCAACCTAATAACAAGATCCAAGTCCTTAATGCGATCTTATGATGCTCTATTCAAAAGCAATTTGGGTAGAGATAGTCTTAAGACTAGAAAGAGATTAGAGATATAAGTCTAGTCAATTCAGATTAAGCATCTTACGATCCAAGGATTAATTGAGATTGAATGGTTGCATAGAACTACGTAGTAGATAATAATAATTTACTAAGGATTATGTGCTATTTCTTTTAATTGATTCATGCTTGTTTTAGTTGTAATTAGTCTAATCATTTCATTTGTTCTTGTTTATTTTGTTGTTCTTACTTCAATTATTGTTCTTTATTCATCTTTCTTGTTTAATCACAATTACCTCTATATTGTTAAGTTAGATAGTTGGAAATCTTAAGGTAAATTGCTAGTAACTTAGGGTTCCCACACAAATGGTCCCTTGTGAGATCGACGCTTAGACTCACAATCCATTTTAATTTATATTATAGCTTGACTAGGTGTAGTTGCTTGACACCGATCACATATTATCAACTTGGCTTAGTGTCATTGGAAAAAGTGTAACGAATTGTCCATCTTTCTAAAATGTGTAGGTATTCTTATACTTATCATACTTTGCCATCAATTAACCTAAGTCGGCTAAGTAAAATGAGAGACGCATACATCACAGCACATCACATACAATCTCAGGCATATAACTCCAAATAAAATTGGTAACAGCACTTGTTTAGTAACATACATTGATCCTCTCTCATTTAGTTAATGGATTTTGTACAGCTTATGATGTAAAGAGGTTAGCAATTGTTATTTCTCGACTAACCCCGTAGATGCAACATTTGTACAATTACTACTATCAATGACAATGCATAAAGCTAGTCTCTTACTTTGCATGTAGTATGAAATAGATTATGTCACTACTCATTCTCCTTATCATGTTGTACACTCAAAGTTTAGTGGACAACTAATGTTAGCATGACACCTTGCTTTGGATAAATGTTATCTCCCATAACTTTTATCTTTACTCCTTCCATTTTTTCCATAGCTTCACTTACTTTTTTGTTAGTACTGTACACTTTAAAGGTTGGGCATCACTCTTAATTACCATAGCTTGTTGGTTTGGACATTGAGTAGCCATATGTTGAATCTCATTCCATTTGAAGCACTTTATCTCACTTGTCTTTCTTCTCGAGGTTTGCCTTCTTTTAAATTCCTTCTCTTTCCCTCCTTATTCCAACCTTACTCCTATATGTGACATTTATCCTTCCTTCTTGCCTAGTATTGAGCTATTAGGCTTCCTATTACTCCCTTGGACAAGTTGGATAGATTGAATAGGTGGAAATGATAGAGCTCAATTAGGTTGGTTCTTTCTTTGTCTCTTAAAATGTTGGGTGACCTTACGTAGTTCCTTAAAGGTGTGAAGGCATTGCATCTTGACAATGTCTCTGAGTTCATATCTTAAAGCAATAATAAATCTGGAAACAATTTAGATAGATTGAACAAGTGGGAAAATGGGGCTTAATAAGGTTAGTTTTTTCTTTGTTTCTTAAAACGTTAGGTGACCTTAATCAGTTCCTTGAGGGTATGAAAGCATTGCATCTTGATAATGTCTCTTAGTTCATATCTTGGACCAATAATAAATTTGGAAATAGTTTAGATAGATTGAATAGGTAGGAAAGATGGAGCTCAATAAGGTTGGTTCTTTCTTTGTCTCTTAAAAAGTTAGGTGATCTTAATTGGTTCCTTGAGGATGTGAAAGCATTGCATCTCGACAACGTCTTTGAGTTCATATCTTAGACAAATAATAAATCTGGAAATAGTTTGGGCTATGGGCTCATCTACTTCATACATGATCATTAACATTTAAAACTCTTGCATATATTCATCAATAGATCGGTTCCCTTATTTTAGCTCTTGCAATTTAGCAAATTTATCTTGATAATAGGAATCAAGAATGAACCTACTTTGCATGACTCTCTTCATTTCTTTACATGTGCTTACACCTCGTCTTCCATCCCTTCTTTACATCAACTACACCTTGTTCTACCACATGCAGGTGTACATAGTAAATTTTAGGGCGGTAAGCCTTATGTTGTCTTCCTCGGCATATTGGTATGATTAAAAAAACTTTTCTGCTTACTCTTCTTAGTCTAAGTACTCATCAATATCACTACTCCTTGAGTAGCTTAGAATCTAAATTCTAACATTGTCAATACTCTTGGGAGCTTTGACTCCATGTACTTCTTCATAATAGTCCTCATCTAATTCCTCATCAATTTCCCCCACTTTGTCAAGATTGATCCGTCGGTGAACAACATGTTCTGCTCTTCTTTGAAAGTGTTGAACAAGGTATAAAGCTTTATTAGGTCGGCCTCAAGGCATTCGATTTAGTCTCTCATTGACCTCATAGAATTCTTTGTCATCATTCTTGTCTTTCTCCATTGCTTCCATCCTTCCATTAATTCTTTGCTCATCTTCTCTAACTTAAACATTGTGAGTTGGGTAAACTTCTCTTATATGCCAAACTTGATTAGGTTGATTTCTCCAAAAATTAGCTCGAAGTTCCTCTCAAGTTTCATCAACAGTTTGTTTGTTAGCTCGACAAGCTCTTTCTAATTGAATTTTAGTTTCTCTTTACATCATGACTAATATATTTTGTTGGGTTTTAAGGATACAAATCATGTTTTTGTACAGTGGAATTTTAAAATTTTACTATGCCTAAATGTCCTAGGATTCGAGTGTTTCAATTAAATTGAAAAGAGGATTGTGAATTTTACCTTATATAATGCTTTTGAAATTCTTAGTTTGGAAAATCAACAGGTGTTGTAAATCACAAACACCTTTGTATTGGTATCTACACATGAACGAAAGCATTGGAAATAAGCTACATTGTGTGCTAGCATTCTAGGATGAATCTATATTCGTGCAAGAATCATCTCGCAATATCTTATGTTTAACTCTCTCTATTTTGGTTTGCAGATTTTCTCTACGGGTCTAATGTTAATGACGGGGCGTTAGCGTAACTCTCTTAGAGAGCTGCCTTTATCTATATATAAAGGTGCAATAATATCTTCTAGAAAATATTATTACATATTGTGAGATATTAAAAGATATTAACACTATCTAATTAAGTAAGTTATTTTACTATTTATTATTTTTCTCCAAAAAAATAAATGTTGTTATTTATCATTCTTAAACTATTAAGAATAATATATATTTCAATAATTCTAACTAGGTTGATTTAAAAACAAACCCATAGCCCATTTCATTTGCTTTTTGTGTGCGACCCTATAGGTTCAACTAATGTTGGCAATAGGCGTAAAGCTTCTTTTTGGACCTAGAAGACATAAGTAGCCTCTAGCAAGACATTATACTTATCCATATTAGGTAAAGGATGGTAATTTGACTTTACCTATTAAATGGTCAGTTATTTAGTCCTTTTATCACATGAAATCTAATGATTAAATATAAGGTGTGGATCAAGACACTCTTATATTGTTTAATTACACATTTCTTGAGTCTAAAATTCCAATGAATTATGCAAATGACATTGATAACTCCTTATCAATTCATTTGAACACGGCTATGAATTTTTCTCAATCTTACTCTTTAAGGGGCCCAAAAGATATCTCTCTCAAATTAATGAGAGGGCTAAATTCTTTTATTAGCACTCATATTCCTTCACATAATTTATTCTATATCCAATCACAGTCTTATAATCATTTAGTTAAAAATGATAAAGAATTGAGTCAAAACATGGAGCTTACTATGTAGGAATCCATGGTGATATCAAGTTAAAAAACTAAAATAACACTATAATGAGTAGTACTTATTAGATTGATCCATGTAGTACTCTTACAATTGGTTGATCTAATATAATGTACTCCTATATATATAAATCTATTTGTTGAATTGATATGTCATATTTATAATTGGTAAAGGTGATTATCATTCAACTAACATACTATTCTTAATTCATTATTGTTTCACATAATGAGCGATTAGGGATACTTTAGAATAGTGTTCTTATCGCCTTATGGTTTTACTATCAAAGTCACGTACTTTGACGGCATAAGAAATAATAAATTATTCAAGGAGTCCTTTTATCATGTTAAAAAATTGATAATAACATGGTAAATAAAATGATTCATATCATAAAGATGAATAAATGTTCAAATGATATAAAATTCGTATGGCCTAAGGCACATCACCAGCATATTTTACAATAGTTTAGAAAGTCAGTCCATCAATTTGTCACTAGTTCTTAAAGTTCACTCTACATGTTGACCTCTTCATAGAGTATCACTTCCAGTGTCTATGATTACTGCATTGACACTTGGATCTATCATCTTTTTGACAATACCCAATACAGCACTACATTACAACACCTAATAGTCTAGTAACCACTACACTTGTTTCAACAATGGACAACAATTTACACATAGTCAACAGTTGCTGTTACCCTTCTCAACAACTACCACCACTACTCCTTGCTCAATAATCCCTGCTTTGTTTTGGATGGTGAAAATGGGGCATAATAGAATACTTACACTTATATAGAAGCACTGTAAAACTATAATATTTTTGACCCAACATTATAATTCCACCCTTCCACACAAACTTGACATTGCTCAACAAACAATCACAGTTGACAACTTAGCTTATGATCCTTCTTAGAACCTTGAGCTTTGATACTAAGATAATGAGACACATATAACATAAGCCATAAAATGAGCCTTTAACAAGGGCTTATCATAATGTTGATGGGTCCTTCGAAGTTATTGAAGAAAAGGAAAATGGGTTTGAGTAAATATGGGTAGGAGGTTAAGCAAACCCATAAGTAACTTAGTGGATGATGTACTACTCAAGCTTTATATGGACTACAACTCGTTAGATGTGACTCATTGGTGTAAATTGGAGGGTTGATCGCCACATGACCTTGCTTAAGGCTTGATATGAGCTAAGAATGGGGTTTTCTAAGAGGAAAAAAATAAAACTAACTCAGTATAATTTCATTAATGAAGAGATGAAGATCATTTATAGTAGATTATCATGGGTTTTTTTTTACCTATCTTGCTAATCTAATGTACCAAATTACTAAAAAGGGTAAAATTAATGTTACAAAAATTTTACAAGAGAGGACAAGTTTGTAAATGCCCAAAAGAGAATATTTGCTGTTAGGTAGTAGGGTTGTGGGTTGTAGGATATGTAGCTTTTGGAGAGAGGCTAGGATATGTGGTGTATAATAAGCTCTAAGGAAAAGGGATAAGGTTGATAGTTAGAGAACAACTTATAGAATAGATCGACGCAACCGGTATTGACCTCTTAGATAGCTTGGCTTGATCTTGCTCAGGTTTGAGGAGGAGGTTAAACTCATGATGGATTAGAAGCACGGCCATATTATATTGGAATAATAGGTCAGTTTCTTCTAGACTAAGGCAATGGTTCAAAACTTGGCATACCATGTTAGCCAGCCCTCTTGCTTGGAGGCAAGTATAAGTGCTTGTTGGTTGATTCTTATTAGTGACCATGGTATTTAAATCTTGTATTTGCTCATTTGTGGATGATAGGGTCTATTGACCATAACAGCTATGACTTAGTGCATCATTCTCTACATTTCCAACACCACCTTACAGTCTAGGATTAGACATTTGAATTGGCCACCACTACTTCAAACAACACTACTTGTCCTAAGCGCCCCCTATATTGCAACAGACATTACTCGATACACCTAACAAAATACATTAAATGGACACTTACACTACACACTCCACACCCTAATATACTTACAACAACTACATCCTAATTATGTGAATACTCAATAGCACAACAGATCACACAAAACATAGTCATCATACTACACAACTTCAACATTGTAGAAAACTTACCAAACATTTTTGGTCGTAACCTGAAACTTTAGTACCAGGTTTATATGGTATGTTCAGAAGCTAAGTAATCTCTAGTGCTTACCAAGAAATAAATGGGTCCTTTGAATAATTAAGAAAATGGTAATGGAGATGACTATAACAATAGCTTCATGAAGCAACCCTATTGATGTGACTTACTAGAGGGCTCAACATGACTAAACTTAAGACTTGATAACACAAGCTTGACATAAGATCCACTCACCGCTCCTTAACTACTATCGAGTTAGATAAAAGGTTAGGAGATGACTTGGAGAGAATTTCTCACAAGAAGATAGAATATTCATTCAAAATATCAAAAGCCTAGCTACATCAATAAAGACTATTCATAATAAGTCTCTAGGGCAATAAAAGGGGAAAGGGGAAATTACAGTAAGAGTTTGGGCAAATGACCTAACATAGAATATACTATAAAAAGGTACAAAGGACAAATGTACAAAATGAATAATAGTACAAATATTAGGAACACTTAATGGAGGTTTATTGGTGTTGTATTCTAGCATAGAGGTAGTATGATGAAACAAAGGAATCAAGTTGTTTTGGGTTGTAGTGAGTTTGTTGGTTGATGAATAGGTCGATTATGCTGAGAGTAGGTTAACATCAAGTTGGGGTCTTCTTTTAGCAACAAGGTTAAGCCTAAACGAAGCTTAGGAGGTGGAGGTTAAGAGCTTAAAACATGGGTGCTTGGAGGTTAGAAGCTAGGATCTTGATAGCTTTAAGAGTGACTGGTAAGTTAAGAACCTTATCATTGATAGCTTAGACTAGAGTACACATTCTAAACTACGGTTGACCTAATACTAAAACTTGTCCTTAGTCAGTTAGAGAGATATCATTTGTCAAGTTAATCCTTGAAGGCTATGGAGTCTAGCTTGGGTAAAGGGTCCAAAGGTCGAAGGTCTATAAGTTGGTGGTCTAGTCGGTAAGGTTGAGACTCCATTACCTTATCTACTACATGCCAATGCATTGATAGAAAATGCATGAAAAAATGTCTAGGCTAGGGGCTCCACGAGCTCCCAATAGAAAGGTTGCAATATTTTTTTTTTCAATCTTTTGTGACTATTAAATTAGGATTCTATTTTCCTTTACATTAATAACACTAAGGATGGATTCAAGCACATCATGCCACTCTTATTTCCATTTCATCTGGATAGATTCTCATAGAAATTGTAGAAATCATATGTCATTGCTTCTTCATCATCTATCTAATTCTACTATTGCCTTTTAGCTGAAGAATTTTGTTTCTTTGTATGCACATCAAGGTAAATATATTCGTGCAAAATTTCACATTCTTATTCTCTTCTTTGAGTTAACTCAATATAGACCTTTGTTACTAAAATGATTTATTTCTTCTAATGTATTTCGATCTTTATAATAGATTCTCTAAGATTTTGTCTCTTATACCACCCTTACTTTGAATGAATGAATGCTCATTTTGCTAGTTTCTTATATCATATTCTTTTTCTAAGAACATTTTGTGACTCCACCCTTCCAACTTTATCCTACATCTTTTAAGTGTAAATCCTAGAAGGAAGTTGATCCTATTTAGTTTTGATACTATTTACTTAATTTTAGAGCTTTATCAAATTTTTCATACATAACACAATTTTCATCTCTTGAAACTTAGTCCTTGAAATCCTAAAACTAAAAAGTTAAAAATATTGAACATATCGTTATAGGACAACATTTGCTTGCTGCATTTTAGTCTTTTGCCTTTTCCTTGAAGATGAACAACATGTCATTAATACCTCGGATGTATAGCTAAGCTAGAGTATTTACTATAGACGTGAGTTCCATATATTTCCACAAGTTTAGGCTTTACAATAGTGTTTTTTTTTTTTTCACATAAATCCATAAGATTTTGGTAAGTACATTACCATTTGCAGACAAGATAGTAATAATGTGGTTCTTATTGTACTCTTAGATCTCCATATTTACATTGTCTATCCATGATAAACTAAGCTCCTTGATTTGCTACTAGGAGGTATATAGAACTTGTTGCTATGCTAAGCCTTCTTATTCTTGTAAACATGTTTGTTTGTTTGTTTTTTTTTTTTTCTATCTATGAGAATCTCAAAATAAAGGTTATGTTTATTAGTCTCTAATATATCGACCTATCAAGGGAATCTCTAAGCCTCGACAATTTCATCTATATATAATCATGGCTCTTATGTGGTTAGATTTAACCAACTACCCACCCATCCAAAAGAAGATTAGATATAGCGACAAGAACAGGTTTTATGTTTTCAAGCTAATGTCCTTTTGGATGGGAGAAGTATTAACATTCTTGGAATTGACAACTAAGATTCTTGCTTTCAACCCCTTTCCATAAGGGATTTTAGAAGATGGGGACTTACTACCTTTTGCATCAAAATGTAGTCTCTCTAATGATACTCGAGATGGTTCATTACTTAGTTGCTTAAGTGAAAGGGGTCTAAGGGTGTTTATAAGCTAAGATGGAAAGGTTTGGATTGGACCTAGAGGATTTAGGGGCTTAGGTGGTGAATTGGAGAGTTCTACAGTGTAAATGTAAGGATTATTTGGTGTATAGGATAATATGCTTATCTTTCATGTAGGTGAAGTAGGTTGGGAGGTTTAGTGGTGATAGTTGATAGCTTAACAGGATTATTAACTTTATTAGGCTCATTTATTGTTATAAGTTTATAAAGAGTTATGATTTGGATGTCAAATTTAGATAAAGACTAATTAAAGTTAATCATTTAAGAAATAGTACTACTAGTCATAAAGGCAATGTTGTGGTCATTTACCTTAAGCTAAGCTATTGTGTGGATATATGCATTTCTATGGGTATCATAGACAAATTCTTAGGTGTGTGAGGATTAAACTTATAAGGTCTATGGGTAAAGTAAATAGGCTAGAAAGGACTTACTTGAAGCTACTTCCACTAAGGACAAATGAGCTGGTGAATTGTTGCAGAGCTTTCCTTCTACCATAAAGATTGACTTAGTATGAGGTACGTGGGGCTAAGGGACATAGTTAAAATAAAACCTGATTTTTTACTACATCTAATAGGAGAATATCATAATCTTTCATATTTGAAACAAACAATTAACATCATCTCAAACTTAGAATTCATAGAACATTTTTTAGACATGTTTATACTCTCTCAAGTATCATTTCTTTAAGGCTTATCCTAATTCACTTTATACAAAACTCTCAAAGAAACCTCCTTTTGCTCTATGTTCAACTTGGTTGGCTTATAATTCATCAACCTTCTCATAAAAGTTGATATTTTTAGTACATTTCTAATTTATCATGTGAATAAGCTATACCTTATGAATATGGATACAGTAAGGACAATTTGTCCAACTTTGATTTTTCTACTTAGTATAGTTCCCATACATTTGACATTAAGAGTTAGCCCATTACCATCTAAAAACCAATCTAAATACTAGTATAGCTTGTTGTTAATTCTCAAGAGTACAAATAAATGAGTTGGATTTCATAGCTCTTATTTCACTTTACCCATAGTTTTTTCATGATTTCTTAATAACTTAATTTAAAACTACATTATTTTTAGACTTCTCTAATAGAACCTTGCAAGGAATCACTGTCATGGACTTGATGGGAATCTTAAATTCCATTTGAAAGTCTATCATCCTCAAGATTACCCCCCTCCTTCCTTACTTTTGAAATGTATTAGATAAAAAAATATTTCTTGTCCATCCATCTATGAAATTAAAATAATATGATCAAATTATAACTTAAAACAAGATTGGAAAAAGGAACTTAGTTGTATGAGATCTTATAAGGATAGCAGCTATTATGTTGTAAGAAATTTGACAAAAACTAAGGAAAAGAAACAACCATAGTACCTACAACATATAGAGAACTAAAGAAAGAAAGGGAGAAGGAGTAACTTAGCATTGTTTGTGGACGACACTCGTTCCCCATCTTGTTTACTCATGGCATGTTTAGATTACATGATGGAATAAGGAAGTATAGAATTATAATTTGTAAGGAATAGAACAAAGAAGTAATATCTATTACTTTGTTTATTTATGGTTAAAATGACACTTGTAATAGATCGAAATTACATATGAAAGTATTGGTATGCTCTTACCTATTCCATGGCTTGATTGTTAGCTAGGGTATCATAGATAGATATGAAATTATGTGAAATAAAAGATTAAGAAATAGCTACTCTTTTAGTTGCATGAAGGAATTACAATTCCTCATATTGCAACAAAGGCAATTTTATGAAATAACTATTTTACTAACCATACGTAAAAATATGTTTATACGGAAAGAGTGTTTTTTCTTTTGTTTAATTTTTTTATATTAACCTTATAAAGTTAACCAAACATTTTACTAGGGAATAATCTCTTGATTCCTAAGCAACTTAGAAAATTGGTGCTTATAAGCATTCCTGTTCTGGATAGGTATTTAAAAGAGTTAGAAGGTCTTGATTAGTTGTAAGATATAGTCCATAAAGGTTCATGTGTATGGTTTTAAATGTTAATTTTAATAAGCAAGGTTGTGAAGGCTTTTGTGTCAATTTTGAAGTAGATAGATGAGTGTTTTAGGTTCACTTGTAGACATTTGTGGTTGAATTTTTGGGGTTTATGTAGGGCTCGCTAGATCTAAGGTTTAGGTTAGGATTTTTAGTTTCAACTAAGGTGAGTGAAGACTTTTGTGCGATCTCTACTAAGTCACCATCAACCACCCTTTAGTGTTGGGGTTGGCAAACTTGATTAATTTTAAACAAGTAGGTCATGACCCACTGATGAAAGTACCACCCCCCCTATATGGTAGCTAACTACTATAAGGAAAAAAAAAAAACAAAAGAGTTGAAAAACCCATTAGGTCATATAATTTGATGGAATTTTCACTTCTTTTTTTTTCTATTTTTTTTTTCATTTCCAATTGGCATGGGGTAGTTACCTACCATCTCACGTTGTTATCAAATGACTCGCTTTTTAAAGTGACTTATGATCTATCTGCTTAAAATTGGTTGAACTAACCACCCTAAAGACAAGGGGTAGCCCTCAACCATAATTGGGGACCCTATCCTGGTTCAATTTCTTTATAATTTTTGTGCCTTTTTTTTATTTTTTCGATTTTTCAAAAATTTTCAATTAAATTGATCAAATATTATATATTTATTTAGTTTATAATTTTTGACCTTTTCCCTTTTTCCAATTTTTATTTTCCTATATTTTTCTTCATTTTTTCCCAATATTTTATGTATAATTTTCTCTTTTTTTTTATTTTAATTTGCAAAAATTATTACACATAAATGTAATGTAAGTACAAGGTTAGTGCTACTAAAGGAATCCCTTATTTGAATTGTTTAGCATAATGTTTGATCACTTATTTTAACTATTAAAAAGTTCTATACTCTTTAAATTTTCCTTTAAATATTGATCTTCTTTCTATAATTTTCCCAATTCTTAAATATGATTAATTTATTTTAGGAGTTTTTTATTTCATAAAGAAACAATTTAGTGGAAATTTCTTTTTTATCATTGTATATGTAATTTCTAACGATGGAGCTAGGTTTTAATTAGAGAAGGCGTAAAATATTAAATGCATTATGCATAGTGTACACATACACATATATGTTCAAAACTGTAAAGGGTTATTTTGGTAATTGGGCTTTCAATCCAATTCAGTGCCATGAGCCGATATCTTAGGTTAGTGACAAAGCTTAGGAAACCTAGCCTAATTAGGGATGTATCAGGGAGATATGATTTGGTAGGCTTAAAATAGGAATCATCAGACTAGATTTTCCACTCATGTGCCTTTTCTTCCTTTAATGCCTCTTCTTACTAATATCCCTCCATTTGCCACCAATCGAAGACATCTCATAGGTTGATTGATATACCTGTTGTACGTAATTGACCAGTTGTAGCAACCCTAATAAATAGAAAATTTATTTTAATTCTAATAAACAATCAGTTAAAACTTCCATGATTCAAGTGTATATCGAGCATCAAGCCATAAGTAGACTTGTGTAGTATATACTGTACATGATTTTTTGTCCATCAATGTACAACTTTTGAGAATTTGAATATCCTCACATATAGGTGTATAAGGTTATCTTATAGTATGTGCTATTTTGTATCCAAGGAAATTATGTCAAACATTACTACATTCTTATAGTTTCTCTTTTGTCAAATTAAATAAGGATTTATATAATGAATTGCAACTACCAAGGATTTGATAGAAAATGAATGAAGATTAAATGGTAACTATTTAAAACGTGCTTCATAACTTTGCATGATTTTTTTTTCCTAAAGATTTATAATTCAGTGTATGGGGTGAAAGAAAAACCTAAAGACTTTCAACCAATCACTTTCCTACTAACTAATTCATTTTAGATATTGACTAACATGATTAGTAATATAATGCGCTAACTCTTGATGAGCATTGATAATCACAAAATCAAGTTAAGTACTTCAAATTTTGAAAACTGCATCAACCATCTTTAGTATTCTCATCTAAAATGACTTGATGTTACTAAAATTATCACAAAACAATAGAGTCACTTCTTCGATCTTTAATAGGCTATTAGTAATTTTAAAAAAGAGATCAAATTAAGGAAAACAGCTTGCTATAATAAGTTTAGTAGAAACACATTTTTTTTTTTCCGAAACTCATTTAGTGTGAACTTTATGTAGATATGAGGATGTGGTTATAGTTTGATATATGTGTAGAGTTGATTTTATGCTACTTGTGTTTATAAAGGAGTGATATGGAATAACACGTGTAGATGTCTTCAAAAGGGAGGCAAAAGGAATAGGAGACAGTCTTAGGAAGCTAGAATGTACATATAATAGTTAGAGGACTTATATAGCATCCATCCCATTATTCATGAGGAGAAGTAAAGCATTCTTCATTTTAAGTTTTGTTTGATAATTCGAGATGGCATTGACAATGCAATCTTATTTCTCTAAATGTTTGAGTTGTCAAAGAGAAAGAGCTCTTAAAGATTTATAAAGCTTGACTATTAATGATGTTCATTGGATTGTATGGATAGTTAATGATTGAGATAAGTCCTCCTCCTTGATACATCCTTTTACAGTTTCTCTTGAATCTAAGCTCGTAAGCCTCTCTAAGCATATAAGCTTCCTTAAGATAGGAGGAAAGCGGACAAATTGGTTTAGAAGTCCTTATTCTAAGTTTTCCATAGCAAATCTCCTTAAGTGATCCTAAGTTCATAAACTAGACTCCCGGGTCCTGTCACTTAGCCGAAATAGTTAAATTAGGTTGTTATTAGGTTTAAAGCCCCAAAATACATTTCAGTCCTGTTGGAGATATTTAGTTGTTTTAATTTATTATTTCTTATTTTTATTTTGCAATTAGGTCAGGTTAAGTGATAAGGATAGATATTTGTTTTTGTTTGTATTTATTAGATTAGACTAAACTTAATATGTTTCTAGCATCTTGGGCCTTTACTTTTATCTTACTAGTATGCCTCTATTGTATATGTTTCTTATTGCAATATTAATAAAAATAAGAGAGTTTTCCTTCTCTAAAAATTCTATATCATAGCTTTAGTTGATCCCCCATCGAATGATTCAATAAAAACTATGAGTAGAAAAACCGAAACACCTACGGGTACATCCATTTCCAAATATTAGTTTGAAACCCTAATTGACCTAACCGATGTGAATTGGTCTGGATCAACACAAGAAACTAGCAACAATTTTCTTTCACTTCAAATTTCATAGCATAAACTCAATGGCGGAAACTTTTAAGAGTAGTTTCAATAAGTTAAATTGGTCATTCATGGGAAAGGAAAGTTGGGTTGCTTGGATGGTTCAACAACAAAACCTAATAAAGATTTGAATGAGTATGCAATCTAGGAAGTCGATAATGCTATGGTAATGGTGTGGTGAGTCAATTCAATGGAGCCGCGAATTGGCAGGACTTAAGTATTTGTTGAGACCGCCCACCTAAGAAACTTAGGAGAATGTTTAAGAAATCTATTTGAATTTGGAAAATTCCTCATAAGGGTTTGAACTTTAGTCAAAACTTCATAATACAACAAAGGGGAACATGAATATAACTAAGTATTTCAATTTACTCATGGAACTTTGGTAGGAGATGGATTTATTTTACAAGATTGATTGGAAATACATTGAAGATAATATGAAATATAATAGATTACTTGAAAAGAACTAAGTCTTTAATTTTCTACATAGATTGAACCAAGAATTAGATGATGTCAATAGATGTCTGATAGGGAAAAATCCTTTCTTAAGTCTTAAAATGCAAGGAAAGCATGCATTGTGTAATGATTACCTAAGGATAACCATATCATAGTTCTGCTCTATTGATGACGAAAGGATTGGGTTAGAATCCATCAACAAAGGAGAAATTTTAGTGTGATGTGTGACAAAAATCAAACCATACTCAAAGTACATGCTGGAGGTTGCATGAAAGACCAAAAAATATGAAATCTAAATGATAAAGGGAGGTTACTAACACTAAGATCACCCTACTAGTGTACATTAATGCTAAAACAAATGCTAGTTAAGGTGCTGACTTTTCACTAAAATAGATTACTTTGTTTAGCAAATACTCAATCAAGTGTAGGAAAATTTTAGTACTGTTGCTGAATTATCTACCATTGCTCTTATGGCTCAACAAGGTACTTATCTAAATCTTACTCAAGAATTGAAAAAGGATGATTCTTGGATTATTGATACTAAGGCATTAGACTATAGCCTTCATGGTGAAAAAGCTATGGCAAAATGGAAGGGAATTATATCTATTGCTAATTTGAAGTTAAAATATACTTTATGTGTTCTAAGGTTATCAAACTCATGATTTCATGTATAATCACTAGAGGATTTGCAGAATGGAGATGTAAAATCGAAACGTAGAAAAGTAAGTTTCTAGACCCTATTTAAAATAGCTTTAAAAGAACCATATATATGCTTCTAGTAGTTATAAAAAACCTAAAATACATGATGAAATAAAAAAAAATGACAAAATTGAATTCTTTGTCCATAAAAATTTCTTAATCTACAATCTAACATTTACGAAAGAAGTACAAGCAAACTCTAAACTAAATTTTTTTCCATTATTTTGTTTTAGAAAAAGATCGATTGAAGAGAAGTAATTGTTTCAATTTATCTTGAGCTATTAATGGTAAAAACTTAAATATATAGTTTTTCTTATAAATTTTTCTATTGGAATTGGAATCAAAATGGAGGTTATGAATATCGAACAAGAGACTAAGAGAGAGAAAGTGAAACAAAATTGGAATAGGAGGGAAGATAATTTAATGCCCTATTAGTTAATGAACTAGTAGAAACCTAGATGTATTTTTTTTTTAATTTTTAGCGTATTCAACCCATATATATAGAATCAATAAACTTGGTTTAAAGCATGAGTTTCTATTGAGTTTAATATGTAAAATTAGTTAGAAATGCAAATTTCTATAAGAAAACGGTTTTGTACCCAAATTAACTTGAAAGAGCCTCATAAAGTTGTAAACTCATAGAATCACATGGATAGAATCATGATTTTGATAGCCGTAATTTGTTCCCAAATAGGGATATAGTTTTCTCTCTATATGCATGTTGACTCATGATATGAACTATCAAATGACTTTCTCCCCTATATGTTGTATTGTGCAAGACCTAACTTTGGGGATGATGATTGGCAGTGTTGAGGAATCTAATGGCCTTTACTATCTATTTGGAGCAAGGTCCAAATCCAATCACAAGTCTCTTTCTAAATCTTTTAATTTTGTTAGAAATAAATTTGATATCACGCTATGGCACAAACATTTAGGTCACCTTAGTTTTTCTTATATGAGGCACTTGTACCCTAAACTATTCAAGAATAAAGATGTTTACGATTACAAATGTGAAGTTTGTATCTTAGCTAAGTTTTCCAAGAATTTATACTATATACATCCTTATCAACCCTCAAGGCCATTTAATCTTATATATAGTGATATTTGGGGTCTAGCTTGTATATTAACTCATACTGGCCATAAATGGTTTGTCACCTTTAGAGATGACCATACATAAGTTTGTTGGGTGTACTTACTCAAAGAAAAATTTGAAATATGTAAGGTGTTCAAATAATTTCATTAATTTATCCTCAATGTCTTCCAGACAAATATCTAAATTCTAAGGATTGTTAATGGGAGGGAATATTTTTCAAATGAATTGTAGAATTATCTGATAGATAGCAAAATTGTTCATTAGAGTTTGTGTGTCTATACTCCCCAACAAAACGGAGTCTTATAATGGAAAAATAAACACTTATTAGAAACAACTAAGTTAATGTTGTTATCAAATTCTATTCTAAGTAGTTTTGGGGGGGATGCCATATTGATTGTCGCATAACTCATTAATAGAATTCCATCTAAAAGCTTTATAATTCCTAACCTTATTAGTGTTCTTCAATCATATCCTTATTGTAGAAACCTAATTTTTGCCCTTCCATAGTCTTAGTTTTTATTTTTTATTTTTTTTACAAAAAATGGTCCTAATTCAAAAAATAATAAAAGATATTGACAAATAATGAAAATACCAAAAAAATAAGAAAAGGAAAAATTATAAAGATTTCATAGATTTTTAGGAAGTAATTTATATTAGGAATAATTAATTTAATGTTAGTTTTAATTTTAGTTTAGTTAAAAATTTTAGTTTAGGGATTCAGATAGTTTAAATATAATTTAATGGTAATGACACGCTGTCCATCGCTGCACCGTCCACTGCAAGGACACTTGCTCATGCTGCGATAGCCGATATACGTCCACAACAGCACAAGGTCATTGCAGATCATGCCAATAGCAGTTCCGTTATACGCCACAGCCTCTTCGTTGACGAACAGCCCCCAAATTGCATCCTCGGATCCTTTACTGAATTGCCCAAATCAGGTTAGAATACTTGTTTTTATTATTATTATTGTTGTTGATTAGTTGTTATTATGTTTTAGTTACTTAGTTATTTAATAGCATATATGTATATATATAGTTAGGAGACTTTTAATATTAGTTTATATATTAAGTATATTACATAGTTTATTAATTTATTTAGATAAGTAGCTGTTGACAGTAAATATATATATGTATATATATGTAGATTAGGTTTTTTTTAGAAATCATTATATAGAAATTATTATTTTTTTTTAGAAATAAAACATTAACAAAAAAGAAATTTTTACAAAAAAGGTTATAGTGTCTTAGAGAGTTTTCTTTTAAATCATTTATGAGTTAGGACCCTTTTTTAAAGTATTTTTGATAAACCGAATAACGTAAAACATAAACTCGGTTAGTTTTCAAAATTAAAATCAATCAACACACTAAATATTTTTTTTTTAAAAAAAAGAACTACGATTGTCTGATCCGATTAGCAGGTACGTAGGTACCTTCGAGGCGACGATAAAATATGTAATTTTTCTAAATTAAAAAATCATTTTGATGTTGATAAAATAAAAAAAAATCTTTAATTAACTTCTTTTCTATGGTTAGACATCTTTTCCATAGTTTAGATGTCTTTTCCATAGTTTAGGTTTCTTTTTTATGATTCAAACATCTTTTCTATGATTTAGATATTTTTTCTATGATTAAGGTATCTTTTCTATGATTAGGAATCTTTTTTCTTTATTTCTTTTTTTAATGTTTTAAGCATTTTTTTTATATAAAAGTTTCATCATGTAGAACATTGCACATTTCATAAAATCTTTAGGGTTTTTCTTGAAAATAAAAAAATTATCACTTAGTTATTTTTAAATAAAAATTTTAATTTAATGCTTTTCAAAAATTAGGTTTTTAGGTTTTTTTTTTTATAATTAGGAATAAAAATTAGGCTTTTAGGGATTTTTTTTAATAAAAATAAAATGGTTAATAAAAACGTAAATTCAACCAATCATTTTTTATAAAAAGAACAACACATTAAAGATTTCGGAAAGAACTACAATCGTCTGATCCAGGCTAGTGGGTACGTAGGCACCTTCGGGGCGACAATAAAATATGTATAAATTTAGGTTCTTTTTTTTATTTTATTCATTTATTTATTTCTTTAAATATTAGAAAAATAATCCTAATTTCGGTAAATAAATAGTGGTACCCGTTAAGGGCTTAATAGGTTAGCCCCTGAATTCGGAACCCTCTGGTTCTTTATTAAAATTGAAATCAAAGACCGGTAGCTAAATCGTAACCAATCCACCTAATTGGTTACGGTTTCTTTTTTTTTTTTCGACTTCGGTCGGGTGACGACTCTAAAAATTATTTTTAATAAAAAATCGGAATTTCTCAATTTCTTTAGTTGAGGATTAATATTAAATGGGTTAAGGTTTAGTATTAATCAAGAAATGAGAAATCAATTTTAAACAAAAACCGAAAAATCAGACTCGACACTCATATCTACCTTTTTAATACACTTACTCCTAGAGTTTTTGGGTGTATAATTTTTATTCTTGATAACTCGCATTGTAAACATAATTTAGAAGTCATAGCTCGTAAGTGTATATTTGTGGGATATTCTCCAATACAAAAACGATATAAGTGTTACCACCCCCTATCAAACGTCTTTTGACTACATTTAATGTTATATTTTTTAGGCAATGGGTATACTATACTCCTTCTCTTAAGGGGGAGAATCAATTCATCAAAGAGCAGTGGTGTTTTCCACTTGTCATCCTTGAGTTCCCATTGTTATCTAAAGAATTAGGCTATTTGTCGCATGTGTTACCTACAAAAGAGCCAATGGTTATTACCTTAGACCCAACATCTGCATTAGAAATGAAATCTGGTTTAGACACAGCTTCATAGTCACCTTAGTCAAACATGAAGCAATAGTCATCAAACTTAGACCTATTAGTTCTAGAGCCTTCTATTGTATCTTCAAAACATGACCACCTTATGTCTCAACATGAATCAAGGTGTACTCTAAACTCAAAGCCTCTTCATGTCTATATAAGAAGTTATACAACTCCCTAATAAGGCTAAACATCCAACTTAAAGCCACTGGTCTAGTAAGATGATAAGGAAGTGCTTGTGAGCGGGGATGAAGATCCGCTTATAGCCTTGAAAAAGGAAAGAAGAGCATGTGTAAGGTACCTTATATCTAATTATGTGAATTGTTCTTTTCTTTCACTTGGTATTTGGTCATTTGTTGAACATGTAGATGAAGGAGTTATTCTTAAGAATATACATGAAGCATTAAAACATCAAAAGTGGAAAAATGTTGTCTTCGAGGAGATGAAAGCACTATACCAAAAGAACAATTGGGAGATAGTTGACTTACCAGTAGGGAAAAAACTATTTGGGTGTAAATGGGTGTTTAGCATCAAACACAAATCAGTTGGAAGCATTAAGCATTACAAAGTAAGGTTGGTTGCTTAAGGATACAATTAAATGTACGATATTGACTATGAGGAGACCTTCGCACTTGTGGCAAAATTGAATTCCATCAAGATTATTTTGTCGTTGGCTGTTAACTTAGATTCGGCCTTTACATTAATTAGATATAAGGAATGCTTTTCCAAATAGAGTTTTGGAGGAAGAGATTTACATGTAAAATCTACTTGGATTTGGTTTCTGGAAGAAATGAAGGGAAGGTATGTATGATAAACAACTCCTATATGGCCTAAAACACTCTCTTAAAGCCTAGTTTTAGATATTTTGTGATACAATGATACACTTAGGCTACACTCAAAGTTAAATGGAACATACTTTGTTCATGAAATTTGGAAAGTATGAAGTGAAATCAATATTAATAATTTATGCTAATGAATGATCATCACTGGAGATGATGAATATGAAATTGTCAGATTAAAATAGGAAATAAAGAGGGAATTTGAAATCAATGAACTTGGGCATTTGAAGTTCTTTTCAGGGATGGAGACTGTAAGAAGTAAAAAGGAGATTGTTATTAGTCAAAGGAAGTATGTATTGGATTTGTTGAAGGAAACAAGTAAGTTGGGATGCAAACTAATGGAGATAGCTTTATCGCATAATTGGACCTGTTAGGCACTTGAGGGTGATGCTCTTATAGATTAGTGTCAATATTAGAGGTTAGTTAGGAGGTTGATTTATTTGTCTCTAATTCGACTAGACTTGGATCATGATAGTAGTTTAGTTAATCAAACTATGCATGCACCCACCAAAAACCACTTGAATGGGGTCAATCATATTTTAAGATACTTAAAGGGAACCCCTAGAAAGGCGTTATTTATTCAAAATACTTGATGTGGAAATGTGAAAGCATTTGTTGGTGTTGATTGGGGATGTAATTTAAGAGATGGGAAGTCAACTTCTGGATTTTGTACTAAACTTTAGGGAAATCTTATTACTTGGAGAAGCAAGAAACAAATAGCTATAGCTAGGAGTAGTGCTTGAAACAAGTGAGAATGTTTCGTAGTAATCGATACCTTCTATTTGAGGGAATCCTTTAGCCACCAATCTTGCTTTAAGATGCTCAATTTCCCTACTTATTCTTTCTTTATTTTGAAGATCCATTTGCCACCAATGGGTGTGCACCCTTAAGGAAGCTCAATAAGCTTCTATACTTTATTATTAGCCATAGATTGCATTTTATCTTTCGTGGCATCTAACTACATAGCAAAATGTAGACTACTAATAGCTTCAATGTATGTTAATAGTTCAACAATTTCATCAATCTCATCATTACCCTTACTAAGATATACAATATAATCATCAAAGATGGTAGAACGCCTCCTAAGTGGAACTTCTTATGTATGCTCTTAAGCCTACTTTAACTCATTTGTGGGTGTAACATTAACATTTTATGGATAATTTACATTGGTAAGTAGATGCAAAATAAGCTCAAGAAAGTAAGAAGTAGAAGATTCATCATAACTTACTCTATATTAGAATGTTCATCACATGTAATATCAACAACATCAAACTCCAAAAATTTAGCAATCATATACTCAACAATTCTAGTTCTATGTATGGGGCAACAAAACCTATATCCTTAGAATGTTTAGGATAGCCAATAAGTAACAGTGAGTAGACTTAGAATTAGTGGTTTTCTCATTGGGTTATAAATCCTCACCTTAGTTGGATAACTCCAAATGTGAAAATAATTTAAATTAGGTTTCCTATTGGTCCATAATTCAAAATGTGCTTTGGCAACAGATTTACAAGGAACACGATTAAAAATATATAAAGATGTTTTAATAGCCTTACCTTAAAGAAAAGTAGGTAAATTGGAACAACTCATCATATATTTGAGGGTGTGGTTACGTCTCTTAGCTACATCATTTTATTCAGGACTCTTAGGCGTAGTATATTGGGCAACAATCCCATATTCTTGTAAATATTTGTCAAATAGAACCATATGCTACCCTATATCATCATGTTTGTCATGATATTCACCACTAACGTAAGGTCTTACAATTTTAATTACCTTTCTTAATTGCTTTTCTACATCAAGCTTGAAAATTTTAAATTTCACAAAAGCATTAGATTTTTCATTTATCAAATAAATGTAACTATAATGGGAAAAATCATTAATAGAAGTAATAAAATATTTATTACTATACAATGTGGGTGAATTAGGTCCACTAATGTCAATGTGAATTATCTCTAAAATGTTTGAACTATGAGTGGCACTTCACTTTTTGACCTTAGTTAGTTTACCCCTAATGTAATCAACACAAGTTTCCATGTCACCAAAATCAACAAAAGGAAGAATCCTCGTTTTAATTAATCTTTCAACTCTCTCTTTAGAGATGTGACCTAATCATTTATGTCATAAAATTGAATATTTTTCTTTAATCAAAGTCCTTTTAGAAACAATATTCTCAACTATACAATCCATCATTCAAAACACCATAATTTGAGAATTTAAAGATAATTCAACTTTGCCATTAATAAACCAAAAGAATATCCCTTTTTTGTTTAACAATGATGCAAAAATTAAATTTCTTCTAAAAGTTGGTACGTAAAAGATGTTTTCTAAAACTAGCCGAAAACTGATCTCTAAATTCAAGCAAATGACTCTTACAGATTTGACATCAACTTCAATGTCATTTGCTAATTTTAGTTTGGCTTCTTGCTCACTTGGTTTCCTTTTTTTTATGAACCCCTGTAAGGTAGTAGTGACATGGATGGTAGACCTAGTGTTAAGCCACCAAGAATTATTTGAGACATTAACTAAATTAGATTCAAAACAAACAAAGCTAGTAAGTTATCATTTTCTTTATTCTTCTTTTCTAATTAAGATGTAAATTTGGTGCACTCATTCCTGCTATGACCCCCTTTTTTTTATGCAAAAGAAACAATGGACATCTTTCTTAATGGCAACTTTAAGACCTCTCATATTAGTAGTCTAAACTGTATTTTTCTTCTTAGATTCCTAAACTTTTTTAGGCGTATGACGAGAAGCTTTTCTGTAGCTACCTTAATTCTTATGGGAATTTAGCTTAGATTGGGAAACAATAAAAGCACTCTCATTGAGAAATAATAAAAGTACTCTCAGTTCTCTTTCTTTAGTTTTTCATCTTTAGCAACACAATTGGAAACAAGGTTATTATGTTTCCAGTTACATTAAGATTATTATTGGTGGTTTCAATTTGGCCAAATTTAGGTGGTAAAAAATTAAGGGCATAATTAACAATGAATTTTTCAAGAAGGGAAATTTAAAAGTTTTTCAATTTTGACTGAATATGGACTATTTTGAGGATGTACTTTCAAACCCCTCTAACCTTTTCATTTTTCATAACTGTAAATTCACTCAACAGGCTTCTTGCCTAAACATTACTAGAGATTTGGTGCATATTGTCCACAGTAATAAAAAACTCTTTAGCATTGTTATTATTAGATAAGTCACTAAGGAAGTGCTCAGATATGGAATGTTTCATAGACCTAAGACTTACTCTATTGGATCTCTCTCACCTAGCATATTACTCATTTTGTTCGATAGAACTCTGACTAGTGGGTTTAGGAGGCTTAGCTTCACGTAAGGCCAGATCAATATCAGTAATACCTAAAGTAAACTCTATGTCTTATTTGCACTACTTATAATTAGAGCAATTCAAAATCTCAATAGTGGTAGTATTATTATTCACACCAATATTAATTGTAAATCACAATAAGAATGTAATAAGTCAATAAATTGGGCAATTTATCAATTTCCAAACAAATAGAAAATTCAAAAGGCTTTAATTATATCAAGAGTCTAGTGCATCACTTACAAACTCCTTTTGGATAGGAATGTAACATGCATTAGGATCTTTTCACATGAAGCGAACAAATGAGAATAAGAAACTTTTAAAAATTTCTCTTTTGGGAAGTAAATTTTTTAAGCTCTTATATCTTTATGTAATGCTTTACTCTATTTTAAAATCTAAATATATAAATACTCTTTTTGGGTAAACACTGTATATAATAATTTTAAGAAAGCCATTATATAAGTCACTAGACATTTATATAAGTTTAAATAAATAGACTACTTTAGTTATAACTATCCAAATCAACTTATAAATTATCTATAAAAAAAATTCATTTATATCACCCTAATGCATTTAATCATATAAATGTACTTGAAATACAATCACACATGGTGTTGTTATTAGCATATACATCTTTAAGTTTAATTGCATTCTTATGCAATTCGAGATTTACATATAACTATGTACATTTACACATAAAAAATAAATCAAAACTGCTGCTACTTACGAACCATATAAATTGGCAAATAGCTTTATCATTATTAATATATAATCATCATTAGGAATAAAACAATTGAGAACAAAACCTAAAAATCAAAACTTTATCATAATTCTTGATACTGAAACTTGGAAGGATGATTTTCATTCAATGGGTGTTGCAGGCATAATTTTTCCATCTCTTTCTCTCTCTCTTAATTAATAAAAAAGGTGATTGACTAGCAATCACCACATCATCAGCTTTCCATAACGATTTTGTCCGTGAAAAAAAAAAAAAAAGGAGTTTTCCTTCAATTCATTAAAGTTATAAGATGAAGGAATGTTAGGATGTGAATGCCCGATCATCCGAGCCAATTACAATGTTTTCCTTAAATCATCACACTTTGTATGTTCAATATATATGTATATATATTATATTATATTAATGTTTATGGCTGTTGCTCGTTTAATCGTAGTAACGAATTCTATGAATTCATGGTGAAAATTTCCGGAACCAAATGAAAGGGCACAAACAGGCAACCGACACGAATATGTGATTAAAAGAAATTTGTTACTTTTAATGATTTTGATATATTGTTTCCTTTAAAGATTCCAATATGGAAAAATATTATTTGCTATGATCTCCAATAAAACAAACAAAAACACCACGAATAGTATGTCAAATTACTTCTCGAGATAAAGAGGATGGGAAAAACACCCACGGCTAACGGTGTGGGTCCGATAAAAGCAATTCAAGAAACGGAAGTTGACTCAATAAAAAAATAATTAGGGCTCCAAATTTATATATATTTACTATACCATATGTAAGAATTATCTAGGATCTCATATATGAACTTAGAATATCTCAAAAATTAATTATGATTATGTTATACATGCTTATGTTAATTATAATTATGATTATATATGTGTGTGACTAAATCTTTCTCTCATTCTTCTCCATAATTGGCGACTTTCATGGTACTAGTCTATTGGGATTTTTCTATTCAAAGAGACTTAGCCTATTTATAATAATTTATGAGGGCCCTTCCATTCTAAACTAACCATTAGACTCAAGGCTTACATTAATTCATCCTTTTATATCTTCAAATAAAGTATAAGTAAGGGTGGATATAACTCAGCTCGATATAACTCACTTCTCTTTATAGGACTGAACATAATATAATAGTTAGTTTTTTTTTTTGAAATTAAACTTAATTATATAGTTTGGTTTATAAATTTTTTGAACTTAATTAAAACCAGTTTAGGTCGGTTCGAATCATTTTTATCAAATTTTTGCTAAATATTTTTATCTATAAATAAAATTATATATATATATATATAGTTAATATCTTATATATTTATCATGTATAATAATACTCAGTAAAAAATAATATAAGATTCTATGCCTAACTTGATTAGACAAGAATAAGAGGTTTTGTTCTAACAAATAATAATGAGGAGGGAGAAGTAGATTTGCTTATCCAAAAGTAGTGCTAAGAAAACAAAAGACATATACCAAAAACTAGAAAAAAGACGAGATGGATCAAAGAAATAATTTATAATTTATAGAATTTTTTTCGCAATCTTATATATATATACTTAACACATAAATGGATCAAAGAAATAATTTAGCCCAGATAATAAACTATAATTATTCAACCTTTAATTTTAGACGAGGAATCCTAATAAATTGGAAGATATTCGAACAATAATTACACGAATACAATGACAGGCATTCAGCTTTTGTACTTTCGGTTCGCTTCTGACTCTCGATGAATCAAATTTGCTTAAGCAATATGCTTCAGCGATCGAGCGAGTGTTGACATATTACTCTTGCTGTTGTCATTTTTACCTCCTCGTTGTAATCAATCTGATAATCTAAGGCAACTGAACGCAAAGTACACGGCTCACGTCAGAAACTCTGGTTTCGGTCTGACCTCTTTTCATTTTTTGCTTTTCAATGCTGATCTTTCCCTTGTTATAACAGTGGCAATTGGACAAAAACGACAAATAATATAATCCGGTAGCAACATTAATGAATAGTCGCGCGAAGGCTTCGACAAACGATAGAGTCGTAACAGCGGATTATCGAGCAACAGTGGCTTCGTGCAATTTTTTCGTACGACTCTCCATCATTGTCACACACTCACACTCGGAGTCATAATTCTTGGTTGGAGCCATGGGGCTGTGAGCAAAAATTTCCTCTACCAACACGTAGATTAGCAGTTTGTCGAACGTGCAAGTCTGCGAGCATATCACATTCTTACTTGTCTTGTCTCGTCATCCTTGGATTTTTGGTCTTCCTTTTTACAAATAAATTAACCTTAGCAAGGCAATTCTCAATTTATACCTTGTGTCTCTATCTTGTGTGAGTTCGATTCCCATGTCGAGGCTTTCACCTAGCCAAAAAACAAAGGCTATAGACTTGCTCCGCCGTCAACCTACTATAATACTTTAGGTTCCCCCTTATTCAAATTTAAGGATCACTTCCATCATGTTTCCTCTTAGTATCTATAGCTTCGTAGGAGCCCCTGAGAAGCCCATATTTTTGTTGATGATTTTTTGCTTTTGCTTTTTATTAGTTTTTCCTTGACAAATTCAGATTGATTTCAATTCCCTCGCTCATTCTTGATTTATATTGTAATTTAGAGCAGCTACGATGAACATCTCAGAGGAATTGTGTGAGCAGTAGCAGTAGCAACATTCACGTACGATAGCAGCAAGGACAACGGCTCGAATAGCTCCCACCAACGGTACGGCTAGGAGTAATTAACTGTTTGTGAATACGTTTGTTTTTCATCTTGGCTGAACTCCTATAGGAAATCACAGAAGTGCACGGCTTTCGCGAAAGATCTGCATCAGTAATGAGCACTCGCTTTTTATGGTTACTCAGAAATGGCCCTTGCTAAGCATATTTTTCTCTCAAGTTCATTGAGGAGACAACTTGTGGTCTATATGCTTACATGCTGCTACTTTAACCAACCAACGGGGTGCATCTCTTAGCTTGATACTCGAACATTGCCATGGGAACATGACTAACTCCTTTGGCCAACTACCTATCTTATGCAGCTTTAGGGCCTTTGTTCATCACAGTCGCTATAATTTTAGAAGTCTCTTGTAATGGACCCACTGCAGCACCATATATGTGGATCGATTTTTTACCTTCCTCATCATATTTAACTGCTCTCTGACGTAAATTATTGTATCGCATGGTTAGAGACACTTGCAAGTAATTTGGCATATTGAACCATGCCCCTTAGTCCCAACTCCAACTCCACCCATGGCATTTCTTGTCCATTGCTTCAGTATATACTTTCTATTTTTTCTTCTTTTTTTTTCCCCGCAGTGCTTAAGTATATATTGAGAAGGCAGAGTAAGCGCCTTTTTTTTTTTTTTTTTTTTTCTGGTCTGAAGACTAACAAAACATGTATGCAGAATATTCAAACATTTCAGAGATGCAGTTTGCTTTCATCTCCAAAGAATTAAAAGTATGTGTGCCCTGTGCTTCTCTCTCTGTCTCTGTCTCTCTCTCTCTATGCCCACCCGATACGTGCTGACAGTTCCCTAATAATCAATCTTGGTAGCTGAATTTGCACGGGTCTCGACCTATTTTTTTTGGAACTTCATAAAACCTCCTTTTGTTTAGAGGCTTGCAGCATGTTTCTCCATAGATTATCGGTGTCTTTAGAACAGGTATGGTATTAGCAATGTCATAATCTGCTTTCAGTTCATTTTCATGCCAATTAGCTGCAGCCTTCTTATCCTTTACTTAACATCTATATTGTATTTTCCTCATTGATAAAAGTATTACAGAATGCACAGTGGCCTCTACTTCTACTTATATTGGCGAGAGATCATTAACACTACATGTGGAGTAGGGAAAGGAATAGGAAAGAATAATACAGGAAAGAAAATAAGACGGAAATAGTACAATTTTATTGTTTTTTACCAGGGAAATTGGAGTAAGAAAATGTGGGGAATTGTTTCCATGAGTGCACCTATTATCTTTCCCCTTTAAATTTCACGGGGGAGAACTAGAGAAGAAAAGGGAAGAAAATTTTGTAATTACCAATTAACCCCCTCCTTTTTACTTGGTTTTTCTTTTTCTTATTATTTTTTATAAATATATTAGTAATTTTAAGTCATATCTTGTTTTGTCTTTAATAACATTAAAATTACTTCTATTTTTCTTCCCCACTCATTTAAACACATTATAAGGAATCCCACGGATCCTTCCCTTCAATATTTTTTTTTCCTAATTCTTTCTTTCATACTAAACAAAGTGTAAAGGACACATTCCTCGTAAAAATAGGTATACGTTGTTATCAGGCATTATATAACAATTGAAGCCATTAATCACTTGTAACATAGCATCTTTCTAATAAAGATTGTCAACATGTCTCAAATTCATCATTGTAGCAATCATATTGATGTCTTTTTTATTTTTTTTTTAGGGTGTTTGTATTAATTTAAGCTCAAAATTTTGATTGTGATTCTTAAACATAAGCATGTTTTATCCTTAGTCTCTCTCTAAATATGGCTTATTTACAAGAATAATGGCAAGCTACTGAAAGAACTTGAATAATAGCTATTTTTATTGGCCCATTTGAATCAATTGTGGTAGAGGCAGGGAATTATCCAAAAATTGTCATGCCCATGAATAAGGATTGGTAGTAGCATCCTTACAAACCGTCTTTTTTGTGTATACCTGCTCCATAAGAACAATCTAATGCCAGGGTTCATGATATTCTATTTGAGATCTTAGTCGCTCAATTATTAATACGGGTCATAGCATTCAATACAATTAAGAGCTTTCAAAAGATTTTGTTTAAATTGAGATAGATTTTAATGTGAGATCACAAAAGTTAAAGAAAAGTAGGTTAATTCCTCTAAAATTTAGTATATATAATATTTAATTTCAATTAAACATACTTTTACAGTAATCATTTGATAATTATCAAGAATCTAAAATTTATGCTATGAAATATAATGAGCTCTTAGAGATAAATTATTTGACTCATAAAATAATATTTAGAAGTCAAATAGCATAGAATTTAATAAGATAATCATACTATACACATGTTATATACTCGATATGTATATTACTAAAAATGCTAAATAATTGATTAAATATATATTAAATTGCTAAAAAATATAACATAAACTTGGAAAATGTTATAAAAAAATATAACATACACTTGCAATTTCTGAAACTTGACGTAGCAAGTAATCCTAATTTTAGGAGACCCCATGGTTAGTTGTCACGTGGGAAATTAATAAAATAAAAAAGTAATATACCTAATTAAACTGGCAAGTGACACATGGAAAATGTAATCTACGTCTTCCATCAATCCACTACCCTTAAATCTACATTTGAAGGAAACTTTGATCATTCTACAACATTAGGAAATTAGGAAATCCTCTAAAAAAAACATGGATTAAGTAGAAAAATAAAATTTAGAAAAATTAGTAAAAAATTCAGATCAAAGAGCAAAGCATTAGGTCTCCCACATCAAATGAAAACTGGGCAAGGCACGGCTTGAAACCTAAGCTATTGGGGTGAGAGAGAAGCTGCTGCCAACAATATGTGACTGGAGGGTAGTTGGACAATAGTATGTCGATAAGGGATATTTTTTTACCCAATTTTTTATTTAATTTCTAAAAATAGCAAATTAATTTAGAAAATTATGAAATTTTTTTCTCAGGTTATTTTTCATGTACTTCCATATAATAATTTTATTTTGTAGAAATAACAACGATTTATGGTACTTACTTGATAGAGTGTCTTGCTCCAATGAATTTTGAAATAATTTTTTAAAATATCAAATAAAGTTGTTTCGAGATGAAAAAAATTGCATAATGCACTCATATCATGTACTAAATTGTGATATCAAAAATTTTTGAAGATCTCAATGTGTATTATTTATTATAAACTATTTAGATCTTGCTAGTAGTTTCTCAAAATACAAGGAATAATCAAACTTTGAAGTAATCTATGAATGAAATCAACATGAGATAATTTTTTGGTGAATAGTAATGTTAAAATACATATTACATTCTCATAATGGTGAAAATTATAATTATTTAACTATTTTTAGCTAACTTCTTGATAATACCAAGATAAAACATGCATTTTGAAAAAAATATTGTATATTATTCTATTTTAGTACTTTTCATGTCCAAAGCTTAATGAGTATGATTTTCTAAGTATAATATATTTTGCATGGCTCTAATAGAATGTGGATACTAATTATTACATATTTTCATACTATTCATATATATTTTGCCAAATATGATAATATATGGTAAAGTTGCCAAATTAACACTCTAATGAGAATAGTTTTAGCTATGTTGATTGAGAAGTAGGAATTTTATGAGTAAATGTAGTAATTTGGTCGAATTAAAGGTTGGATTAAAAAAAGAATTTGAGACTACACTTAGGGGTTTTCGTGTAAGTTATGCTTGTAGACTAAGTTAGGTAAAATACTTGAGATTCTTAATTAGCACAGTTGAGGATAAAATTTAGATAGTATTTGTTTATAAATTTTAATTTAGTTTGAATTTAAGAGTAATTTAGAGGATAGTTTAGAGACTAAGTTAAAGGGGCCTTGTTGGACAAATATTCTCTTAAAAGAATAAACATAGAATATCAGTAAGTAATATTAAGCTAGAATATATATATATATAATATGTATATATATATATATGTATACGCATGATCTATAGTTAACATTGATACTGTACATCGTTATTCGGTGAAATGGCAGAAGAGGAACATTGTATTAACGAGTAAGCTTTGGAATGATTAGTATGCCAAGCAAGTCGACATGTGTATAGAGAGTGAACATACATCTGCTTATTAAGGAGTGAGTACTCTTGTATGTGGTTAGAGTGAGACTAAATGCATATTGATTAAATTTGTTGTGTAAACTACATTATGATGTTGTGTGTTGCGTACTTAATGTTGGTTGACCACGATTTATTGATGTGATGCACTAACTTAGATAAATACTAGGTACTAACCCCAACTCTTAAGGTGTTCACTTAAGTGAACTCAACATTGAGGTATTAGAACCAACGAAGGAAAAGAACAATTAAGGAAAGGTTAGATTAAAAGGTTAAATGGATACGCTTGTCTACTTTGCTAGGTATTCATTAAAGATCTGGTTGACACATTCATGGCATGGCATGAAAATGACCTATAGGTTAGATTTCTAAAACTTATGATTCTACTGGAATAAGTTTTAAAGCTAGGTTTTCGTGTATATAGATTTAGATCGACTAATGACTTTACCACATTCCGTGGTCATTGCTAGGCTAAATTATTACTAGGTTTCTAGATATATTATTTGGATGCTTGGATTGAAGTTGACCGACTGGATGAGTTGTTAAGTTAGACTAAGATATCGATATTGATGCATGTCATATGTACTAGAATGGCATACATTAATTGCATTTCCAATTTACTGTTTAGATGATAAACTTAATGTGATAAATGTATGTTTGTGCTATGTATTTCATTGTATTGATGCTTTTCTGTCTACTCTCACTTAGCTTATAGTAGGTTAAAGGGATAAAGTGTTTTATCCTCTAATTAAGGAGCAAGTATTGAGACACCATCACTAAGGGGGATAGACTTTTAAGAGAGCTAGTAGAATCAATTGTTTTGGAAAAGCTGGAGTTTTGTAGATCTAGTGCAATAGAGACAAGAATGTTTAGTCCTAATGAATGAAGTTTACAACTTTTGGGTCCTTTGAGATTTGTAAATATAATATATGTTTGTAACTTCACAAGCTAAAGCTAAACTCTTTATAAGCACTGAATGTTTAAAGTATATTCTTTTATTAGACTTTGTATTTAGTTATAACAATTTTTCTTATGTGATGGTACATCCTTTACTACGCTAAGATATGACATCCTTTAGGTAGTATTAGAGCATAGGTTAGGACCACATGTTTCTAGGCGCATGTGAGATGTATAGGGTGGTTAGATGATAGGTGTTATGATTTTATGAAATTATGAGGATATTTATTACTTGAGTTTGTTTGGTGATGTTTAGAAAATGATGTAAAGGGGACATGGGAGCTCCAGCAAACTGTGAGCTATAAGAATAAAGGGTGGAATCTCAACCACAACTATAATGTGATTTGGCTCTACCTCAGCTAACAATGAAAATGGTGTAGTAGTTTGTGGCTACTTTAGCTGGAGTTAAAGTAGGTGATAAGTTGGCTGGGTATAAGAAATAGTAAAGTTGTTTGATGGTAAGAGTATTGATCCTTTAGTTGCTGAGGAATGGATTAATTCCTTAGAGAAAGCTTTTGAAGAACATGAAATAGAAGAGAATAGGAAGGTAGTAATTGCAGCTATTTTATTAGATATATGTACTAAGGTTGGTGGAAGCATAAGAAGCAGTTCATAACACAACCTATTGAGTGCAATGCTTTTAGAAACGTAATCTTGGAGTAGTACTTTCTTAAATATGTAAGGAAATAGATGTAGAAGAGTACTATAAGCTGAAGTAGAATGGTAACATAGAAAAGGAGATGGATTTCAACAGGTTGATAAAATTTACTCTAGAGTTTGTTCAGAATAATGAACAAGTGAAGGTAGGAAGGTTTAAGGCTGGACTTGATTTATACTTTCAAGTAGAGTTGAAAAAGAGCTAGAATAGCAAGATATACAGTTTTGGTGAATGAGACTCGATTGATTAAACAAGCTTGTACTTTATGAGAGAAGGCTGAGGAGATGGAGAGTAAGAAAAGAAAGTCTATGGGAAGCTCCAATAGCAGTAACAAGGTGATGAAAGGAAAGCTTGATAAGCAACTTGTGAGTAAGAATCAGAGAGGTGAAGAAACTATAATACTGTATTGGAAATGTAATTCTAGACCACTGAGCTATAGATTTCCTTAAGTTGCATAGGAAGTGTTTTAGGTATAGAGAGGATGGACATGTGGCAAAGAATTGTCTACACTTGAACTCTAAGGATATGTTTTGTACCAATTGTTGTAAGGTAAGACATAATGGAAACTAATGTATTGAACCATGGGTAGGGTAAGAGTAAGCTCAGGATAATAGATTGAAACTTGTCGACAAGGATACCAATCAACTAGGTAGGGTAAGTGGAAGGCCTAAGGTCTAAGGAAGAGTTTATGCACTTCAATGAGAAGAAGTAGGGGATGCTCATGTTGTAGTAGCTAAGTATTACTTCGAGTTCTCTAAATTTTAGTATTCTTGAACGTTAATTAGCATTGAAATACTAGTGCTACACATGTACACGAAATAATATAGTTATAAATAAATTGTTCTAGGGTTGGTACGCATAGGTGATAATTATGCATACACTTTATTTGATATTGGAACAACTCATTCGTATGCCTTAAAGGGGTATATTTATAGGAATAAACTATGAGTAAAAACTTTAGCATATAAATTGATAATCACACCCACTTCTAGAGGAAAACAAGTTATGTGTCATAAGCTAAGAGATGGAAGTGTTTGTATAGATGCTCATAAGATGGCTATAGAGTAAATAGTCTTGGATATGAAAGGATTTGGTGTAATATTAAGGTTTGGACTGGACAAATAAGTGAAAAGCCAATGTTGATTGTGAAAGTAAGACGTTAATGTTTAAATGGTTCGATGGAAAGGACTTTTGTAAGGATGTTCTAATGGCATAGTTCTACGAATGATTTCAGCAAGGTACGAAAGTTAATGTAGAAGGCTAATATAGGTTACTTAGCCTCGGTAGTGGATACATGAGCAAAGGAAACCAAATTAGAGGATATACTTGTAGTATAAGAATTTCTTAAAGCTTTTCTTGAAAACTTACTTAGATTGCTATCTAAGAGGATATACTTGTAGTATAAGAATTTCTTAAAGCTTTTCTTGAAAACTTACATAGATTGCTATCTAATAAGGAAATAGAATTCACCATTGATCTCATCCCAGGGACCATACCTATTTCTTAAACCCTATATCATATGGCACCAACTAAATTGGTGTAATTAAAGAAGCAAATTCAAGAGCTGTTGGATAAAGGATTCATTAGACCTTGTACATCACCATGGGGTGCACTAGTACTCTTTGTTAAGGAGAAAGATGGAAGTTTTAGGCTATGTATAGATTATCAAGGTTGAATAAAGTAATGATTAAGAATAAATACCTGCACCCTTGGATTGATGATTTATTCGATCAATTAAAGGGAGCTACTATGTTTTCAAAAGATAGACTTGTAATCGAGATATCACCAGATGAAGATTAAAAAAGAAGATATACCTAAAACAACTTTCATAACAAGATATGAACACTACGAGTTCTTAGTAATGCCATTTAGTCTAACGAATGTTCCAATTGCTTTCATGGCCATGATGAACCATGTGTTTATAAAATATCTAGATGAGTTTATAGTAGTGTTCGTAGATGACATCTTGATATATTTAAAAGATAAGGAGGAACATGTTGAACATCTAAGGAAGGTACTCTAGAATATGAAGGAGAATCAAATGCAAAGCTAAAGAAGTGTGAGTTTTGGTTGGAGCAAGTTGGATTCCTTAAGCATGCTTTATTAGAAACTGGAATAGCTATTGATGTTGTAAAAGTAAAGGCAGTAATGAATTAGCCAGGACTAATGATTACAATGGAAGTTAGAAGTTTCTTGGGAATGGCAAGCTATTACTGGAGATTTGTACAAAATTTCTCTAAGATTACGATGCCATTAATACAGTTGGTACATAAGGGAGTGAGATTTGACTGGAATGATAAATGTGAGAGAAGTTTCTAAGAACTTATGAAATGGTTAGTGATTGCACCAATACTACTTGATGGATCAGGGAAGTATGAAATCTATTGTGATGCTTTAAGAAATGATTTAGGATGTGTGTTGATGGAAAATAATAAAATGATTTCTTATGCATCAAGATAGCTCTGTCCATATGAGTGGAATTACCTAACGCATGACTTGGAACTAGTAACAGTAGTATTTATTTTAAAGATCTAGAGACACTACTTATATGATGAAAGGTGTAAAGTGTATATAGATCACAAAAGTCTTAAGTACATCTTCATATAGAAAGAATTACATTTTAGACAAAGGAGATGGCTATAGTTGTTAAAGGATTATGATCTTTCAATCTACTATCATCCAAGAAAGGAAGGAAAAAGTTCAATATTATTGCTATGTTAATTACATATAAGTGAGTTAATTGAAGAGGTGGAAAGGATAACAAGTTTGGAAGCGCAACCTGCACTCTTTAAATGTATAAAGGAAGCTTAGAGGGAAGATGCAGAAATACAAAAGATTAGGGACAATATGAAAAAAACACCTTGACTGTTGAATTGATTGCAAGGGAATATTGAGATATAAAAGAATAATATTTGTACCAAAGGATGTAGAAGTCAAGAAGATGATCCTAGAAGAAGCGTATGCTATAAGATACTCTTTACATCCTATAAATAATAAGATGTACAAGGATTTGAAGCAAAAGTTCTACTAGATAGGAATGAAAGGAGATGTAGGGTAATATATCTTAAAGTGTGTAACTTATTAGAAGGTGAAAACAAAACACGAAAGGTTAGGTAGGTTACTACAACCCTTATCGATGCTTGATCTGAAATGAGAACATGTGATGATGGACTTTATAGGTTTCCTACCTAGATTAAGAAAGTAACACGATATGATATTAGTTGTAATGGATAGGCTTACTAAGTTCACCCATTTTCTAGTAATAAAATAAACTACAACTATACCTTAGTTAGCAAAAATATATATCAAGGAACTAGTTTGTTTACATGGAGTACCATTATTAATAATCTCTAACTGAGATTCATGTTTCATGTCTTGATTTTGGCAATCTATACAAGTGGAACTAGGAACTAAGTTGAACTTTGGCACAACATATCATCAACAAAGTGACGAACAATTAGAGCATACTATATAAACATTGGAGGATATGTTGAAGACATATGTATTAAAGTTTGGTGGAAATTAGGATGATCACTTACCGTAAGTGGAATTTGGCTATAATAATAGTTATCACAATACTATTCAGGTGCCTACATATGAAGCATTGTATGGACGTAAATATAGATCTATAGTCTATTGTGATGATGTAGGGAGTAGATAAACAATCAATCCAACAATACTATGAGATCTTAAGGAGAAAATGTGGGTGATATGTGAATGAATGAGGATACTAGAGTCGGTAGATAGTTATGCATATGTTAGAAGGAAGCTATTGGATTTTTAGGTAGGTGATTGGGTGTTTCTAAAAGTATCTCTAATGAAAGGTGTAAGGTGTTTTGCTATTAAAGGAAAATTAAGACTTGGACATGTAAGACCTTACCCAATTAAGAAGTGGTTTGGGAAGGTAGCTTACAAATTGTAGTTATTAGAATAAATGGCAAGTATTCATAATGATTTTCATGTTTTAACCTTAAGGAAATTCGTAGGGATCTAACAACTATACTAAATATACCTTCTGTAGAGTTGAAGGAGAATCTTACCTACTTGGAGCATATAGTGAAAATTCTAGATACCAAGATAAAAGGGAAAAGAAATCAAGATATTGAGTACATTAAGATTTTGTGGAGTTGACATATCATAGATGAGGAGACTTAGGAGTTTGTAGATAGCATGAGAGCTCAATATCTTGAGTTATTTACTCAAGGTTAGTATTCTATTCATGATTGGTTATCTGTAGTAGGATGAAGTCCTAAGTATATAAACTGTTCACTGTGTAAATAAGTTTTGAAGATGAGACTTTTGTAAGGGGTGTAGAATATGGGACCCTAGTTGCTTATCTACCGATATGAGTTAAGGCTTTCGGTTTCTATTTAGGACTTCCGAGAAATTTTATTCAAATTAAGTCAAATTTTAATATGATGTCATAAAAGCTAAATGAAAAGTCCTAGTAAGGTTAATTCCTTTAACTAGAGTATATATAATATTTAATTTTAATAAAATGTATTTTTACTAGGATCATTTGATAATTACTAAGAACTCAAAATTTAATCCCTAAAACTCAATGAGCCCTTAGAGACAAATTATTTGACTTATAAAAATAATATTTAGAAGTCAAATAGCATATACTGTGATTATATAAGTCATACTATATACATGTTATATAACCAATATGTATATGATAAATAATTGATAATATATATATTAAATTGCTAAAAAATTATAAAAATATAAAACACACACAATTTTCGGAACCTGGCATAGCAAGCAATCATAATGTTAGGAGACCCCTTTGGTGAGTTGTCATGTGGGAAATTAATAAAATACGTATGTAATATACCTAATTAAACTAACAGGTGACACATGGAAAATGCAATCTTTTTTTTCCAATCAACCTACTACCCTTAAATTTGCATTTGAGGAAAACATTGGTCATTCTAAAACCTTAGGAAATCGAGAAATCATCTAAAAAACATGAATTAAGTAGAAAAACAAAATTTAGAAAAATTAGTGAAAAATTCAGATCAAAGGGCAGAGCATTTGGGTTTCTACATCAAATGAAAGCATGACAAGGCATGGCTTGAAACTTAAGCTTTCGGAGGTGAGAGAAAAACTTTTGACAATAGTAGGTAGCTAGAGGACCACGCTCTGGTAAGGGCTAATTTTCACCTGATTTTTATTTAATTTCTACAAATAGAAAATTAAGTTAGAAAATTATTACAATTTTTTTCCTATGGTTATTTTACATATACTTTTATGTAATAATTTTATTTTGTTGAAGTAATAATGATTTATATTACTTACTTAATAAAGTACCCTATTTTAATGAATTTTGAAATAGATATTAAATAAAGTTATTTTAAGCTAAAATATTTTGCATAGCACATTCATATTATGTACTAAATTATAGCATCAAAAATTTTTGAAAATGTCAATGTGTACTATTTATTGTTATTTATTTAGATCTTGTTGGTAGTGTTTCAAAATACAAGGAATAATACGATATTGAAGTGATTTATGAGTGAAATCAACATGAGACATTGGTGAATCATAATTTTAAAATATATGTTATAGTTTGATGTTGGTGAAAAGTATAATTATTTACTTATTTTTAGCTAATTTTTGATAAAATCGAGTTAAAACAAACGTTTTGAAAAATATTGTATATTACGCTATTTTAGTACTTTTCATGACCAAAGTTTAACGAGTATGATTTTCTAATTATAATATATTTTTCATGGCTTTAATAGAATATAAATACTAATTATTACATATTTTGCTACTATTCATGCATATGTAAATTTGCATAATTAACACCATGTCAAGGAGTCTTAACTATGTTATAGTTGACATTATCTCTACTATTCTTAACTTGGCCTGACTGAGAAGTGGGAATTTTATGAGTAAATGCAATAATTGGTTGGGTCGGAGGTTTAGTTAGAGAAAGAATTAAAGGCTATACTTTGGGGGTTTTTGTGTAAGTTAGGCTTGTAAACTGAATCGGGTAAAATACTTGAGATTCTTAATTAGTAGAGATAAGGATATAATTTAGATAGTATTTGTTTAAAATTATGAAGTTAGTGTGAATCGGAAAGTAATTTAAAGGATAGTATAGAGGCTAATGAGAGATTAAATTAGAGGCTGCCCCTCTTTATAGTGAAGTTTGAATAAAACTTTGCCACAAAAACAAGAGAGACACCATTTTTGCCTTAAGACTGACTTTATCCTAAGAAGTGCTACGATTAGCTCTATTAAGGATTTGAGGATGATAAGCTTGAATAGAGGTAAGGGTAATGCTCATGCGGGTTAGTAAGAACCCTAAAGAGAATCTTGAGAACTTGGTCATGCCCCCTACGGGCTAACTAACTAAGGTGGACAAAGCACTTCTAGAGCTAGTTAAGACCCTAAATTGAATTGAGGAAACTTGGTCGTGTCCCACTGAGTTGACTAATCAAGGCAGGCGAAACGTTCCTTGAGTTGGCTAAAACCCTAAAAGATAATGAGAAAACTTGGTCGTATCCTAATGAGCTGACTAACTGAGGTGGGCAAAGCGCTCCTAGAGTTGGTTAAGACCCTAAATTAAATTGAGAAAACTTAGTTATGCCCCAATGAGCTAACTAACCAAGGAAAACGAAGCACTCCTTGAGTTGGCTAAGGCTAAAAAAAATAATGAGAAAACTTAGTCTTGCCTTAATGAGCTGATTAACTAAGGTGGGCAAAGCACTCCTTGAGTTAGCTAAGACCATGAAAGATATGAAAACTTAGTCATGCCCCCTATGGGCTGACTAACTAAGGCGGGTGAAGTGCTCCTTGAGTTAGTTAAAACCCTAAAAATGATTGAGAAAGCTTAGTTTGGGATAGTGCTCCATGAGCTAGTTGAATCCCTAAGAGAACATAAATTGGGACAACACTTTATGTGTTGGCTAGTAGCCTAAGAAACTATGGATTGGGATTGTGCTCTAAGAGCTAGTTAGCTCCCTAAATATGAATATAAATAGGGATAGCATTGCATGAGCTGGTTGGAAGCTTAAGAAACTATGGATTGAGACTATGCTTAAAGATTTGGCTAGATCTCTAAATAAGATGGACAAAGGGTAAGCACCCTATGGGTTAGCTAAGAAGCAAAATATTGGGATGTAACCAAGCGAGGAATTTGGGTGAAAATCGTTCATGACCCGAATTGAAGATTTGGTTAATAGGGTCGACATGAATGGAAAAAACTTGTAACTTGCCCTTACCTTCTCTCCCTCTTTTCTTTTATTCTATCTCTTTCTCTTTTTTTTTTTGCCTTTTCTCTTTTTTTTTTGTTGTTGAAAGTTTGCTAATGGATGCAAATTCTTATTTAAGAAGAAAATGCTATAACCATGTAGGGTATCTCATATCCATCTTAGTTTTTGGCCCTAATACTAAGCTCTTAGATATGCCTTAAGCATTCCTTTTCTAAGGAAAAAGGTAACTCATAGTGAGTCTAATTGAAGGGGACTTCCTTATGCTCTCTCGATCTTGATTTGCAAGTGATACGCTTTGATTAATCTGTTAGGTCTTTTTGGGTTTAGCATTGTGAATCGGTCCTTGGGTCAAATGGCTTCAAAAAGGATTAATGAGAGGGCCTATTTTAACGTGGGTATATAAGTCGAGAACCCTTGGAAAAAACTAGATGTATGTTTGCCCTTGTTTCAAAAATAATTTTTATTTTAGATAAATTATTCTTTAAGATTAGAAGAGCTTTGGGTAGAGAGGTATTTTAGGTGGGGAGGTCTTTATGTTTGAGATTTAGGTGGATAGAAAGATTTTGTGTTCATGATTTAGAATGTGATTCTGAAATGCATATGGGGTTTTTGGTTTATGTTTGAGAATGTGATTTTGAAATGAATATGGGGTTTTGTGTTTTTTACTAGAGAATGTGAAACTATGATTTGGGGTTGTGTTTTTTATCTTTATGTTTTTATAATAACTTAAGCCTTTGGGCTTTCTTTAGTTGGAGCTTTTCTCAAGCTCGATGTTTAGGCATTTCTTTATTTTTCTTTCTTCTAGGTTTTTTCTTTCCTTTTTCCTTTTCTTTTCTCTCTCTTTTTTTATTTATTTTTTCTTTTTTCATTTCACTTCTTTCTTTTCTCTCCCCAAAAATAAATATCTCTTTTGTCAAGTTTTTGTCTCTAAATGAATTAAGGTTTTAAATCTATAGGTTCAGAGTGTATGGGCTTAGGTAAGGTATGTGTGGTCTTGATATATTTGGAAATATATTAGCCCTTCTTTAAAGGGAACACTTTATTAAAAACAAAAATTATCCTTGAATTGTTATTACTAAGATAAGCATAAATCAGTTTTATCTTTCTCTCCTAATCAATGACCCTAACCTCCAAATTGCCCTACTATGGGGTGGTTCTTAACAAGGTTTATATTTGAAAGGACTCCAAATTTGTTCAATTGGGTTAACAAAGCATAATTGTGTTTGGGATTTGAAAATGAATCCCTAACTTCATTTCGGTCTATGTATCAAATTCAAAACGGACCTCCTTTAAGCAATGGGTCCAAAATATCCTCATCCAAATGTCTCTCATCTCTCAAAGTGTCTAAGGGTTAGTGTATAGGACATAGTTCACCTCTTTTTAATCTAAAATTTTTTAAAAGTGAGTTATCAATTCCCTACGTAGGAATGGGTTTACTGTAGGGTAGAGATTGACCTTGCTCCCATGACCTAGTTGTGAAATTTCAAAGACCAAATGCCCCATACCTTTTACGCTCTCACTTAAATTGCCCTAGACTTATAGTTCTTAATGCTCCTAGGCTTTCATGTGTGGTTTTGGGTTTAGTTCCTTAGAGTTCAAATGGGTCGGCATTGATAACTTTTGAAGTGGAAGGGACAATGAATTGCCCCTCTTTTTTGTACTAGGGATCATGTTTAGGATAACATTTCATGGTCTCGTGTTTTGGCTTGGCTTGTGTTTGGATTAGATGGACTAGAGGTTTTAAGTTGGTTCAACTATTTTGATGGGCTAAAGGTTCATGTTTGGTTGGTTGCCTCAATGGGCCATGTGGTTCGTGTTTATCCTGAGTTCCATAAGGATTTGTAACTGTTAGCAAATTTCCTTTTTTCTTTTCTTTTCCTTTTTAAAAGAGCGAGAGAAAAAGTTAAGGCTTTTATGTCAACAAACCGAGTGATAGAATTGTAAATGAAGGATTGCTTTCCTAGAATTCTATATATAAGCCTAAAACAACATTATTGAAGGTTTATTTATAAATGAGGAATTCTAAAGGATGAAGAATAAAAGACCAAATAAAGAAAATATCTAAATCCAATTTATTCCAAATGAGAAAAGGCTATTTACAAAGTGTTAATCTATAAAAAAAAAAGGAATAATTTTGGCTAGTAGAATACTATGCAAAATGGTAGCTACTTAAAATTATTTTATAGGTTTGATTCTTTTTTTTTTATTTATTTTTATTTTTATTTTTATTTTTATTTATTTACTATGCGAGAGTTGAGCTCAACTGATGTGGGCCTAAACGAAAAGTGACAAATTTGGGCTCCTATAGATGTATTAAGGCTTGCATTAAGGTAATATTGATAAGGTTTTCTATAGGGACAAGATGAGCCCAATCTTGGTCCTAATAAATTACCTATCTAAGCTAAAAAGTCGGAATCACATCTCGAGTAATCTTTGAGGCCAATGAGATGGGTGGACATGGAGCTCTTCAAAAGCCCCTTAAGTTGATCTAGCCTTATTATCTAAAGAAAAACTAAAATTACAATCAAAACCTATCTTAAACCTTATATGGAATTATTATAAGATAATTATAGGGAAATATTAGAACGGGCAATTGCCCTTATATGTCTAAGACTGCTACATTATGGGTTCTTGTAATTTTTGAAAAAAAAGTTTCCATGAATGTAACGGGTGGGTTTTAAAGGTCCTAAAGTTTTATAACCATTGCGTTTTTCAAAATAACGATTCTGTGGTCACATATGAACTTGAGTGGGGTAGCCTAATTAGCCCCAAAAGGTGGTTACCTCACAACATTTGAAACTTATACAATGCCCCTCCTTCGAAGGTCCTATGACGGCTTAGTTCTGATAGTATTTACCATGCTTTTATGACATAGAAAATAAAACAAAATAAAACAACCCCCCAAAACTACCCCGGATAAGTTGCAACACATAGGTTAGTTTTTAACAAAAAAATAGAATAAGGTAAAATAATAATTAGCTCAAATATTTTTTGTTTTTGAAAAATAATCCTAATTTCGGTAAATTTTAGTGGCTAACTCTCTTAATGGTGTCCCCAATGGATTTGCTAAATTGTTGAGTTTGAAATTCCGTTTTCTTTTTTAAAAAAATTGATTTCCCATTATTAATATTAAACTTTAATCTATTCAGTATTAATCTTCAACTAGAGAAGTTGAGAAATTTTGGTTCTTTTATTAAAAAAAAAATTTGGAGTTGCCACTCGATCGGAGTCGAGAAAAAGAGAAATTATGATCAATTGGGCAAATTGACTACGATTTGGTTACCGATCTTTGATTCTAATTTAATATAAACTAGAAGATTTCGAATTTGGGGGCTAAACTATTAAACCTTAATGGGTACCGTTATCTATTTTTCGAAATTAAGTTTATTTTTTTTATTATCCTTTTTAAGAAAAAATTGAAACCAAAAAGAAAAAAGAACTTAACTTTCTATAGATTTTATCGTCACCTTGAAGGTGCCTACATACCCTCTAGTCAGAATCAGATGACCGTAGTTCTTTCCAAAAACCTTAGTGTGTGGGTTTATTTTAATTTTGAAAATCGATTGAGTTTATGTTTTTATTGATTCAATTTATTCAAAAAAACCTAAAGGGGGTCTAACTCGTGAATGATAAAAAAACCCTTTAAGATATTATTATCTTCTTGTAAAGGTTTCATTTTGTTAATTTTATTTCTAAAAAAAATTATTTTCTATGTGAGGATTTCTAAAGAAAAAACCTAATCTTTAAAAAAAAATCCTAAGCTCCATATCTATATTTCTATTGTTAACAACTATCTATCTAAATAAATTAATAAAATTATGTAATCTACTTAATATATAAAAATTAATATTAAAAGTCTCCTAAACTAGTATACATACACACACACATATATATATCATGTTATGAATTTAACTGACCAACTAACAAAATAATAATAAAATAACAATTACTAAGTAAATAAAGAAACAAATAAAAAAAAACTTGAAGAAGGTTGGACCTGAATTCTTTTGTCTAACCGTATGGGTTAGGGGACATGCGTGGGCTGTTCGTGGTGGGGTTGTTGTTCGTGTTGTGTGAGTAGCACGGGGAGTAGTAGTCATTATAGTGAAGTGTGACTCATACATGGGTGTATTGTTGGTTAAGGGAAAGGCTGTCTACTATTCGTGTGCACGACGAGGGAAGTGTTATGTGATGATAGTGTGATAGTTGCTAAAGAAGAGAGTAGGCATTGTTGTGTTCATAGATGGAGTGCTGATCCTTGGTGCTTGCGTTTTTGTGACTGTAGCTAGTTGTATGATAGTGTAATTGTGGGAAGTGCAGTGACATTGTGGATTGTTACCACACGATGTATGGACTATCATTGTATGAGTGTTGAAGAGTGGTCAGCGTAAAGTGTATTTAGGATAGGAATTTCCTGATTGTGCGTTTGGATCAATGGCCATGATCAAGTCAATAGCTGATCGACGAGGATCTTTGTATATGGGGGCTATCTTTTTCTTTTTAGTGTGTATAGCTTGGTCAATCACGGTTAGTGAACAAGGATGGCACTGTGTTTAGTGGTGTTATGATAGTACTGGATAAGGATTGGGATAGTGCCACATTTATGTTGTGTTGGTGTTGTTGTAGTGGGTGGTATGGACTTCGACAGTAGATCAGTGAAGTATAGGCCATGTTCGTGTGAAGACGTGCTGTGTTGATCACAGTTCATATAATGTTGTGATGTTGGGGCTATGTAAATCAATGTGTGCGGGCAGTAAAGGTTGTTTTAATGTAAGGGGTGAGCGTGCTATAGTTGTATTGTTGTTGGAGTGCAGCCAAGACTTGTTTGTTGTATTGTGTTCAGTGTTTGGGGCAATACATGAGTATTAGACTTTGGCTTAGTGTTCATCGCAATGTTGTGTGTTTGGCCAATGAACTATGAAGTTGGTTTTTTCTTTTCTTCTTTCCTAGAGCATGTGTGTGTGTACTTTTTTTTTTTCACTTTATGCGACGTGATCCATATTTATAAACTCCAAAAAAAATCGTATTGAATCAAATCTCTTATATTGATTCAAATTTGATTTGATAAAAATTAAATTTGGTTCGAATAATTTATATCAATTCAAGTCCAATTTAATAAAAATTAAGTTAGATTTAATTCTTTTATAATAATTCAAATCCAATCAAATTAAATTCATAATATTTAATTAGATATGGATCTTATACGCTCAACTCACTTTTTGTAAAAAATAAAAAAGATACAAAAATAAAAAGCATATAAGTGTCTAACAAGATTCAAACCCATGACCTCAAGCTAACTCCATATTAATACTCCAACGCTTATCCATTAAGCCATTGTCCTATGCTTTGATATATAGAATAATTAAATTGTATTTAAATTATGTGACTCTCTAAAATGATTATTTGAACTAAATTAAAACTAAATCGACTTAATACAATTTACTTCCTAAAAATATATTTTCGTAAAATATTTATAATTAATTTTTTTCCTTTTCTTTTTCTTTTCTTTTTTTTATTATTATCATTTTTTATTTTTATCATTTTTCAAATTTTTATTATTTATAAGTTTTTTAACTTTGGAATTAGGACCCTGTTATTAAAAAACAAAAAGTTAGGACTTAGGGTGGGGGAGATGTGGTCTTGGAAGATTAGTTTCTTAACAAAACAAACTTAAAACATCAATAAGTTAGTGTCAAGATGGAATATATATACACACATGATCTATAGTTAACTTTGCTACTACACATCTTTATTAAGTGATTAGTTGAGAGAAGCATTATGCTAATAAGTAAGCTTAGGAACACTTAGCAAGCCATGTAAGTGGATGTATGTATAGAGAATATATTTACATCTACTCATTAGGAAGTGAGTATTCTTGTATATGGTTATGGTGAATAAATGTGTATTAATTGAATTTGTTGCGCGAAGTGCATTGTACAGCTATGTATTGTGTACTCAATGTTAGCTGACCATAATTTATTGATGTGTTGTGCTAACTTGGATAAATTCTAGGTACTAACCCCACCTCCTAAGGTGTTCACTTAATTGAACCTAAAACGGAGGTATTAGAAACAAAGAAGGAAAAGAACAATTAAATAAAGGTTTAGCAAAAAGGTTAAATGGATAAGTTTGTCTACTTTGCTTTGTATTCATTAGAGAGCTAGTTAGTGCATTCATGACATGGCATGAAAATAACCTAAGGGTCAGATTTTTTAAACTTATGATTCTATTAGGATAGGTTTTAAAGTTAGGTCTTCGTGCATATAGATTTGCATTGAACAATGATTCCAACTACGTTCCTTGGTTATTACTAGGTTGAATTATTGCTAGGTTCCTAGATTATACAAATGCCTGGATTGAAGTCGAATAATTGGATAAGTTGCTAGGCTAGGCTAGGATATTGGTACTGATGCATGTCATGTGCATTTGCATGGCATACACTAATGGCATTTCCTATTTACAGTCTAGATGATAAACTTAATGTAATAAATGTATGTTTATGCTATGTATTTCGTTGTGTTGCTACTTGTTTATCTAATGTCACATAACTTACAGTAAGTTGAGGGGATAAAGTGTTTTATCCTTAGGCAAAGGAGCAAGTATCAGGGCACCATCATTAGTGGGGATAGAATTTTGAGAGTGCTAGTAGAGTTAACTGCTTTTGAAAATTTGGAGTTTTATTGATCCAATACAATGAGACGTGGATGTTTTGTTCCAATGAATGAAGTTTACAACTTTTGGGTCTTTTAAGATCTATAAATATTGTATATGTTTGTAACTTCAAAAGCTATAGTTGAGCTCTTTAAAACCACTAAATGTATAGTCTTTTATCAGATTTTATGTTTGGTTATAGCAAGTTTTCTTATGTAATGGTATATCTTGTGCTATACCGAAATGTGACATCATCTATTGGTTACATACTCAATTATAGTAATTAGAAGCAGCTTATGCAATAAAATAAAATTAGTTGGTTTAAAATAACATGAAATGAAATCTTATTAGAGGAGCTTTTGGTTAGGGGGTAAAAATGTGGAGAGTCAATTAGGTAATTAGGTTGTTTTTGGCATAATCTAATGTTATGGACCAGTTCAATAGGCTAGTGATTAGGCTTAAGAGATCGAGCCTAATTAGGGATGTTTTTAGGAAATTTTGGTTTGATAAGCTCAAAATAAGGAAGTTTTATTAAGCTCAAACTTTCTACTTTGACCTTCCTCAATTATCTCATATATAAAAATTATAATTAGAAGTGGTCTTTTTAAGATCATTTGGGATTTATTTGGCTTCAATAGGCCTTAAGAGGGCCTAATTAAGCCTTTTATTTGTTTATAAAAGAGATGCACTTTCTCTTATTTCTTATATGTCTTTAGGCTTATGCAAGTCCATATTTAGGCCTACCTTTAAATGCCTATGCCTTATAAGAAAAGAAGGGTGGGATATTTGTTGTTGATTCATCAAGAGCGATCCAACAGTGTTTAACAACATTAGGTCTCAATCATCCATCTCAAAGTGATCTAAAGTTAAGATTAGCCTTCAAGATCTACGAATAAGAGGCTAATCTTCTTAGTTACACACATTATGCATATTGCTAAGAGAGAAATGCAAAAGCTCTATTGAAGTGCCTTAATGGAAGTTCAAATAATTTATCTTACAAAGAATGAATTAAGAATGGTTAAGTAAACAAAATTTAATCCCATGTCACACGGTGCACACGAGATATCGAGTTTACTTATTCCTCCACCCATGCTACTTCCCACGAAATTTGTACATGTGTCATTAGATCAAACACTCTTTAAGATTTACCTATACACTTATTGCATGCAATCAATCATAAAGTGATTAGACTAATCAACTTTTAAATTTGACTTGTAGAGTTGTTATAAGTCAAGTTACACCAACATGACTAATATGCTTAACATGGGGAAAAGTTGGCATCAAATGAATAAATAAATTGAAAACATACGCACATAGAGCTACAATCAAATGGTATACTGATGTTTCCACTTAATACCCTACAACTCTTGCACCCAAACCTAACTAGACTAGGCCATGAAGTTTGAGACATGCATCAACTTACAAAAAAATATATGAAATAAAAATAAAAGGAAAAAAAAAGGTAACGAACCAGGATCTTTTTTTTCCTTTCTCATTGAAAGTAGTTAAGAAGGGAAGTAATGACTAGTCTTAGTGTCATCAACATCAATAATCTTGCTCCACCACCATTTTATCTTGTGTTAATATGCATCACATATTCATCATAAGAGTCTACTTCTGATCAGTAGAGAAACCCAAAGCCAACACCCATAAATCACACCAAACACCATAACTAATTGCTAGGAAGAGCAACACAATAACCTATGATTACGTTGTGCCAAAGGGAAGAAGAAACCGCTGCTTCACCCATATTAGATCTATTTAGATCTGTACAAGAAGCTTCAAGGGTGTTTAGGATCCTATAGGTGCTAAGTTATTTAAGGTAAGTTTTTAATGAATTGTCCAAGTATGCTAAACATAATGCGTTATTGTGATATACTAATTCTATCTTATGTTACAAATTCTCTAATTTATGTTATTCTAGCTAAAAGTTAAGATTTGTTGAAGATAAAACTAACTTCTAAACCATGTAAGGAATCAAAATAATAATCTATATATTTATAGTTTAAGGTAAGATTTATTGCTGATACAAAGCTAAATATTGATGCTTTGAGGATAGGACTTGAGTCTTAGGTTATCTTTAAGGTCCAAGATGATGTTTAAACTAAGTTGAAATAAGTCTCACATGGTGATGTGTACGATTAAATTTTAGCATGGTCATAGCAAGAAGTGGTAGGATAAATGGTTTATCTAATGGTTAAGGGTATTGCTATTTAAAGGATTAAAATGCAGTAAAAATGATATATTATTCTTTTAGGCTATTGTTAGATCAAGCAAATATGAAAATGTGTGAAAAGGGAGTAAGGGGAGACTAAGAAATAGAGAGGATAACTACTTTACGATCATTTTTGTTATTTTTAATATGATGGAAATTTTAGTACTTTCACATATTTAAATATCTTTTAGAATAACAATCGTAATGATATAAAGTTCATTAGAATCAAATAAGAAGGAAAAGAATTATGGCAATTGTCATGCTTTAAAGAGTTGAAGTCATAATAGTCCTGTCATGTAAACTATCTTAAGGTAAAAGCTGGCCTTATAGCTACTACCATATACTTAGTTCACAACAAACATACTTGACTCAACTACTTTGAAGCGTCCAATTCAATATTTGTCCGATATAAACTTGTAATATGAAATTTTGAAATAACTGTTAAAGTAAATTTACAAACTAATTTTCTAAAAGAATAGTTGTAAAACCTACAGATCCATGTTACTTAATACACAGACAACAATATTTAAAAACTATTGGCCCATTGGAGTAGACCCATGTAGTTTTTCTTAAAAGTTAGAAAGGCCAACAAAAAAACCAAGATTTTAGCCATTTTATTTTTTTTAATCTCACTCCTTGACCTTGTTTATTAATACCCTAGTTTTGGGTATGATACTTATAAATCCATTATGAACCTGCGAAATAGGGAATGAGTGACAACTTGCTTTGCATGTGGGAGGGAGATAGAAGTATGTATCTAACATAAAGTAACCAAGATTTTTGAGTAAGTTTCAATTAGATGTGATGCGTATTCAAGCAAGTGCCAACGCATGATATTGTCCTGTCTATTGTGAGTTTAGAGAAATTACGCTTGAGGATTTGACGTTTCATGCATGAATAACAATGAAACCAAGGCATGTGCAATGGAGAATAACCTTTGCTTGAGACTAACTTCAAACTATGGTCCCCAACATTGTTACGACCACCTCTCCATTCACTTAGTTTGACTAAGGGTGAGAAAATGACTATTTTAGCTATCTTCATCAAAGGGTTTGTGTTTGGCTTGAGAACCTTAACTATTTCCCCTAATGGGTTGCAATGCATGTCAGGATAGATGTTAGGCCATGTTCAAGTTAGTTTGTTTTTAGGATCATCAACTAAGCTCAAACATTTTAAGCAAAACAATATTCATAGAGTAAGCATAACGTGAAGCTCAACTCTCACCATAGCAAATCAAATATCAAACACACGGGCGCATACACACAAACATCTAACTACATTCATAAATAAGAACATACCAAAGTCTCCAAGTATTTTAAAATAATACTTCAAAATGCTATGAAGTATTGATCTTACTTGCTTGGATTACTCGCTACTCTGTTAGACGTAGTCATAAAGTGTTCCCTTCATCGGAAATCCCTTTATTGTAAATGACATATTTAGCATAATTTGTAAAATATTAGTATTTTGCTTATTATTCCTAATGTTAAGTTTACTAACATTAGTTTAGAAAGCTATTCTATTTAAGTGTTTAGGTCTTAAGGTCCATTTTTTTTTTAAAGTTGACTTATTCTTTGGTTATCCTCTAAGTTATTCTTTGAGTTAATCAAAAGTTTGTGGTTTGTAACTGAGAGCCCTCCGACCCACTATCGAAGCATACTTAAGTTTGGAATATCTACTTGAACACCTTCTAACTTAATCTTTGAGTGGCTTTAATGTAAGGTTTCTTACTTAGCAAAGCTTCTGACTTAACTTCTAAGTGAGTTCAAGGTGAAAGTTCTTGTTTAGGAAATTTCTAGCCTACTCTTTGAGTTTATTTTAGTTTCCAATTTTCCATCTAAGTACGTTTGGATTTATTATCTAAATAGATTCTAATAGAAAATTTTACTCTTCAAAGCTTCTATATCCTTTAAGTTAGGTTATTAGAGTTCCTACTTAGTAGAGCTTCAACATACCCTCTAACTCAACTATACATTTTATACCTCTACTAAAATTCTCCCTTTTTACACCCTATATTTTGTTATTTCTTTGCTAGATCAACATAATATATAACCTCAAAACAATTGTTCTCAATTCAATTGCCATAACTAAGTCACAATTTTGTCTATGATATTATAAGTAGTCTTGACAACATAATTTAACTAATAATTGTCATATATTAAATTATACATACATAAATACATACATGCATACAAATGTGTATATATGTATAGTTAGAGTAACATACATCATGATAATTTTTGAGAATATACATAAAGAACCTCAAGAAAAGTATCAAAATTTTGTTGCCTTAGCATGCTAACCTTTACATATAATGTAATCTTGATAATTAATAGGGTTAGAGAGACATACCAAGCGATGGACATTTTGGGCCAATGAAGTGGTTTGTAGCATGATGGTAAGGAACTTCGCATCAAGGAAAAAGAAACAACTTCTAGATATTATAAGGACAACTTGCGAAGATGATTGATTCCCATGGTATGTTGTGACTTGTCTTATGAAGGTTAGATTGATATGAGAAGATGGGTCGGTCATGTTGTGCATTTGAAGGAATGTTTTCTTTTCTATTTTTTCCCCATCATTGCCATGAGAATGCATTCAGAAATAGAAGAATTGCATGATCTGTCCTTGTATTAAATATCCAATTTAAGAATCTTAGGTCACGTTGTTGCCCAACATGTTATAATGTTACATTTATGTCCAGAGAAAATATGGCTTTGTTTTAATCCAAGTGTACAAGATCATTGATGATCCAATTGTAATTTGACAGCAAAGTGGTTAAGTGTCTACTTCATATTTTGCCTCTTTCTTTGCATTATCTTGTTAATATATTACATGTTGATTTTATTGATGGGCCTTCCTAGCTTTGACCTTCTAAAAGCAAGCTAAGTAAATATTAGATGTTTACATGTCGGCTTGACTTATCCCTTTTATGTTAGATTCGTTAGTAATTTAGGAGTAAATTTGGTTTAAGCTCACTTTGAAATTATAATCAGTAATACGTGAAGATTAAATAACCATTTATTTATTTATTTATAAATATATACATTTCTAGGACACCTATTCATATTTTTAAATAAATCTCGTAATACATATACATACATATATATGATTTATCTAATCTTTGAAGTTAGCTCATAAATTACTTGGGGATGTATTTACTTTTTAAAATTAATGATGATATTTGGTCATTTTTAGCTTCCCATGCCATTGATACGTTTCATTGACCTAATTTCATTTTGATAAATAGGCATAGATGTGTTGAGATTAGGTCATAACAACCTAAACTTGTTATATAACCATGGTTAATTATTATATATATTACTTCTTAAGCCTATCTTAATGGAGACTAGTAATGGTTCAAATATCCTCCCACGTTTTGCAATAGTGACCCTTAGTATTATAACATAGTCTTATTATTTATTTATAACATAAGTAGGCATACCACTTTTATGGATGTAGGGGTTTATTAATTTATGGGGATATCTTTTTCACATGCTGAATATGTTTACATATTATATATATACTCCTCAAATGCTATTTCATGTCATTTTATTTTTTTTCCTACTCAAATAATTTTATCTTTTATGTCTCATTATGCTCTTGAACTAACTTATAACAGGGTAGTAGTCTAAGATTTAACTTTGTTTTCAAAATTTATTCCTAGAGGTTACCTTATCTAATTTCTATAGCTAGTTATGAGAATTTTGAGCTTACACAAAAAGCTCTCACGATGGACCTAATTCTTTTTTTTTTTTTAGATACTTTGTTGTAATTATTGAATTATTGGGTTTCATATTCTACCTTACCCTCCCCCACCTAGCATAGTTTTGTCCTCAAAATTTTTATATCTTAATTTAACTTTTTAAATAAGTTTACTATGTGTTATTCTCCATGTTCTCTTATCACATCTACTTTTGACTTCCCTTATTGTCTTTCAGACCCTTTGATCCATTCTCTACTTAAGCTTTTACACCAACTGTTAGAGCCTTTGAATTATCATTAACAAATCCCTCTATGTTTAACTCTATTAACTTTTATCTCTTACTTCAACTTTGCCATTATTGATGCTGATATCGCACTATGTTCTTCATCAATATCTATAACCATCAGGGTGATAGTTTGCATATTACATGTTTCGTTCCCAATAACTCTTCTTCTTCTTCTTCTTTTTTTAACTCATTTATCTCTTTCTTGATGGTTTTTTTTTAAATATTATAAAACCTAAACCAAAAGGAAAATGAATAATATTTTTCATTAAGGACATGAGCAGTATTATTTTTATGTGTTAGGAATAGTTTGGGTATAGCATAAAGTCCACAAAACCCTTATTTATAAGTGGACCTATGCATTATAGAAACCCTTTTTCACACTCTCCTCACTTGCAACTCTTTTGGCTTAGGGTTCCTACATGAAACTTAGATTGAGAAGGGATTTCAAAGTGATTTAGCATGGTATGGAGAAAATGATCCTAGGTAAGGTATTAGAATCACTTATTTGTTGAAGTTTTAGACATAAACTTATTCAAAATTCATTTTTCCATTTAGAGTGGTGAGGAAAATGAATTTAGGGAGAGATTCTACAATGGCTTTTGGTGGTGGGGATTTGCATTTTAGATCCTTAAGATAAGTTTTCAATATCAATCTTTTGCATGCTCATTTATGAAGTTGTTGGTTGAATTATAGAGTGTTGAAGTGGATTTTTTATTTCAGATTGCATTTAGGTGTTATTTTGAGGAGTCTATAATGAATTCTAGGAGGTAGAAGTGTGAGTTCTGAATCTCTAAGAGTAAGAATCTAACACCATGCCTTGTATGTTGTTTTTGATAGAAGTGTGATTGTTGAGTTGAATTTTGGGTTGAGATCGACTTGTATATTGGTGTGTAGGGGATGTTTGAAGAGTTAGAAGGTTGTGTTGAGGTTGTTAAACCCTAGGGAAGGGTGGTTTTTGTGTTTGGCATAGGGGGTTGAAAGTGTAGGGGATGAAACGTAGTTGTAGCCTATAGCCTAGCTATAAACCCCATGAAATTGGTTATTTGAAAGTAGAATTAAACTCTAATACTGTAGATAACTTTAGGAGTCGATAAGGTTAAGTAAGATAAAATTTTTTATTGAATTCTGAATTTAAATATATTATAAGTAATAAAAATCCTAGAATTTCAATCGAAACCTAAATCATGTACTAAAACCCTAAACCTTATGTATGCATAAGTACTTAAGATCGAACCTGAACTTGTCGAAAATCCTAAAACTATAAATTTAAGCTTATAAAATAAATAATTATGCCCCAGTAGTGATAAAACTCTAAACAAATACAATTATCAATTAATGCGTGTATCACGTAAAATCGATCACGAATACGTTAAGATAACTTTTGAATATTATAAACGTAACGGTTAATAATTAAATAAATGAATTTTATAAAATTCCAATATTATTTTATAATTAGAAAATTAATAATTTTTCTATTTAGAAATTTCTAATTTTTCTTTTCCTTCTTCTTTTTTTCCCTTTTTAGTTTTCTTCCTCAATTTTTTTTTTCCACACGATCTTCTAGAATTTGCTTTTGGTTACCACTTGTGTGTTTATTTTACCTATACGATTAATATGTAAATTAAACAAAGATATGGGATAAGGCCAAAGTCAAATCATTTGATCACCTTATCTTGTTTTTTTTTTCTTTATTCATTTTAATTTTCTTTCTTTCCCTGCTGGTTCACGTTTAGAAGCAAATTCCTACACTTCCATTCTTTTGTTTTTTTTTTTTCACTTCTATATCAAAGACAAAGACAAAACCCACTCTTGTATATTTTCCTTTTTCCAAACCATGAATCCTCTTCCTTTTCACTTTCATCTTAGATTTTTCGGTACTTATTTCAACAATCAAGAAGAAGAAGGGCTCTTGGTTCAATTGTTTTCAAGGTTCAAGTAATTAGTTTAGTATTTTACGTATTTAAATTACTTTGTAATATTAGAATGCATGTACTCCTCTTATATGTGTATTATATATTATTTTGTATATTTTCTTAGTATATAATAAGGGCTATATGTATTTCTTCATCTTGGTAATCTGAATTTATGTACATATGTTGAAGTATATATATAAAGTTGTTCATCTCCTTAATGAACACTTGTACATGAAGTATATGTATACATATTTTTAATTACTTATGTGTATATAAGGGATTTAATAATATGTATATAAGAGTATATAATATGTATACATACATATAAGACTTAGTACATTAAGTTAACATACATATACATAAAGTATGGTATAAGTAGCATAATTAAGTGTATGTAAAAGTATAGGAAAATAAAAGTGTAAAAGTGTATAGTATAAGTATGGTATATGTATAAGTATAAGTATAGGTATAGGCCTAAATAATACAAGTACAAATATACTAAAATACTAAATCCTTAAATAAAGTAATATAATATATAAATATATATACATGTCGTGAGCTTTAAGAAGAGGGAAACAAAAAAATTTTCAAAATCTATAAAATTATAATAATAGATGTGTATATATATATATATGTATAAATATCATATATGTATAGTATGTATGTACGTGGAGCATATATATAGAATATTTAGGGTGTATTCTCTAATTACATAAGTATATGCGTAAATAAGTTAAGGGAAATTAATTACATAAGTATATGTATACGTATGATAGTATATAATGTGAATATATGGGTATACTTAAATAGTATTGTCACGACCTGAGAGAGCTAGTCGTGCCAGTCGCCATATATCGTACAAAGGATTGCAGATTGAATTCCCTTACAATTGACCACCTTCTTATATGATACACAAGGTTACAGCTACAACTAATAACCAAGAGTACGCAAGCATAAGTAATATTATTTCATGATAACAATAATAAAATATAAAAACATAACACATAATCTATTTATATAAGAATTTACAGATAAAAAATCTAAAGCATTTCTTAAGTCAAACTAGTATCATTCGGTTACATAATCAGCTTTATAAACTATCATAAGTATACTTTGATCACGTCCTGCTTCTACATTGACCCTATGATGAATACTAACCTCGGGTATGCGACGACCCAACTCCATGAATAACTCTGCCTGTGAAAGAAGACTACAAGGGTATAAGTTAACTAGTTTAGTGAGATAATCCCCTTAACCATACATAATTCAAGTTATATAATAATTAAGTTCAATCGAATGAATGCATATCAATCAGTATGCCAAACAAATACATGTAGGTGACCAGGACTGTATGCAACTCAGATTTAATGCCCTTCGAAGTCAGGGTTAGAGATACATTGGCACAATTAGATCTAGGTATCATACTAGAACTTATTCCATAACGAAACTCTGCTTTTCGTATTTAAAATGTAATGGTATATCCATTATCAGTTTTATCAAAACGAGTTCTACATATGATTGTGAGAAGGTTTATGTAGCTCTCACTTATCCCTAAACGGAGGCCTCTGGACTCAACCCTTAGTTAGGCGGTTGGAGTCTCTAACGCCTAGTAATCTCGTGGGCCAGGGTAAGGTCATATCGTACGTGTGTACCGTACGAAATCTATAACAATCAATAATCAACCCATGTACGACTTTTCGCTACCTTCGTATAATGTGATGGCTGGAATTAGTTATGAGGGTGTATGATTATGTGTGTTTTAAGTTAATTTTTTTCTAGTCGAGTAAAATTAGGTCTTATTATTCAGTGATCATTCAATGTCACAAACAATCAATTCCTAGTGAATCTATTATGCAACAATCAATACATTATTGTAATTTAAAGTAAATTCACCATTAACAACTAATTATCATGCACAAGCATAACCCAACTCCATACAACATTCATTTATTGATCATAACTTATATTCACTAACTACAAATACAAACAAGTATGGAATCATCGGGAAAACTCACTGAGCCATAGTCGACTTAGGGATCATAGTAATTTGGTGGTAGCTTAGGGTCAATGTTAAAATCATCTGAGAGTAATAAAAATTTGTAAGTTTGAGGATTTAAAACTAAACTAGTATTGTAATTTGTAAGGTTAATTTCATCTAGTTACGTGAAATTGTCGATTTAAGCTTTTTATCGAATTGTGTATAACTTTTTTGTTTTAACTTAGATCGTTATGAACTTGTTGTCCATTTTAATCGTTTTCGAGCTTCTTTTCTCATAGCAAGCTCCATTTTGGACGTTGTGACTCGTAGTTTAAATTATGATATAAAATATCACAAAATTTATTATTTTAATTTTAAAATTATAAAATATTAATTTTAGCTTTTTCTTAATATATTTATGATTTAATAATTATTTAAATCATATAATTGAAAATTTTATCATTTTAAGCATATTTTACCTTATTTACTCATTTTTTCCTATTTTTGAGATTTTAGTCTTATTACAATTATTATTATTATTATTATTGCTATTATTTTTATTATTTATTATTTTCTTATTATTCATTTGTATTTTACGATTTACATATATATATTTATGTACTTATACTACATTTGATTAATTTTATAATTTACTTTAATTAGTAATCACTAATTTAAGGTAATATATATATATATATATACCTACTCCTTACATATTTATGAATTTATTTTATCTAGTAAATATTACTATATATGTTATAAGTATACTATATATTATACATATATTCATGCCACATACATGTATACCTATATGTATATAAAATATAGCTTACATGTATATATATGAATATATAACTACAAAATACTTATGCATACTATATGAATACATATTCTTATATATATACATATAAAAATAAAGCTTGTATACATAAATGTATACATAATCCTCTCACATGTACAACTATATATATCTATATTTATTTTGTAAAAAAAAATACTAAATACATACTATATATAGTCTTATGGATACATATACATACTGTATATTATACCTATATACATATATGTCTACATACATATCTTTATACATACATATATATATATCTTAAATTATCTACTTATGCATATATACATATATAGGTAATGAAATATTTAATAACATACAATAAAATACTTAGTATATACATGTACATACCGTATAATATACATATGTACTACTAAAATAATTTTACTTACCTATTTATATTTGATTTTTCTTCTTCTTTTCCTCCTCTTCCTTCTTCTTTTTTCTTCTTATTCTTCTCATTGTTCTTCATGGTTTTGTTTTGATTTTGTTTTCTCTTCTTTTGTTTCTCACTTTGTGTTTTTGGTTGAGTTTTTTTTTTTCTAGATTTCTTAATGTGATCAACAAATTTTAAGGGAGAAAAGAAGATAAAATAAAATATTTTCCTAATCTTTACATTAATGAGGATGGGACAATGTCATCATTTCTAATTTATCCTCTTTCTTAAAGCCAACACTTGTAACTCAAATTTCTTATGTAGGCTGCTAGGAATTTACTGGAGTTTCAATGTGAAAATTAAGGGAAGAGAGAAAAGAGAAAAAGAAAGAAAGAAAAGGGAGAAAATAAAAATTAAAAATAAATATATGTAATTTTTTTAAACTAAAAAATCATAAAAATAATCATCATAAATCAATTTTGGAATTTTGTGAAAATTTATTAATTTAATTGGTACTCGTCACAATTATAATTTTTTACAAGTTATTTTAATGATTTCACTAAAATTTTACGCGATTACGTGATTTAGTCGATAATTGCAATTGGCTATAATTATATCACTATTGAGTAATATTTAACTATTGAGTAATATTTAACTATTTTATAGGCTTAAAGTTATAGTTTTAGGGATTTGATAAAATTTGGGTTTAATTTTGGTTAATGGTGCATAAATGCGATTTAGGGTTTTGATCAATTTTTAGGATTTTTATTACCGGTGTTATATTCGATTTATTAAGTTTCATAATTTTTTATTATTACTAACCTTATCGACTCATTATACAATTTAGGATACTTGGACTTAAATTAGGGTTTAGACTATCGATTTTCTAGGGTTTACAAGTATATTGTAGGATACTATAATATTAAATTAATAAATAAGATAAGATAATATATATATATATATAAGTATACAAATCATAAGTTGAAAGAAAATGGGAAAAATGATTAATTTAAAAAATTTAATAAAATGTAATAACAAATATAATTATATAAATAGTAAGTAAAATACAAAATAGGAAAAACTTGGAAAAAAATGAATATTCATGAAAGTGATACCTAACACCTTCTCATGCTGTCATGTCATCACTTTTAAAATTTAATTAAATTCGTAATTAATAGTAATAATAAAATAATTAATTACTTAGAAAATTATTAATATAAAAAAGTGAATTAAATAAGCATTTAACCTTGAAATAGTGAAATAAGTTAATTATTGTGAAATAGAGTCAAAAATATAAAATTTATAAATTAATTAAATCATAAAATCATAAAGAAAAGCGTAAAATAATAAATTATAATTATTTAAGTCAAAATAATAAAATTCATAATATTTCTAAACTATAATGAAAAATATGGGTTAGAACATCCAAAACAGACTTTACTACATGAAAGTATGTTCGAAAATGATAAAAATCGACTATAAGTTCATAAAAAGTGAAACTAGAACGAAAAAAATTATATATAATTGAAAATTTAAGATAAATTGAGTAAAAGATTTAAATCAAATTATAATTATACCATATATGGGTCATAATGGGAAACTAGGCAAATAGTAATAGATATTTAATTAAATGAAGAATCTAGTTTTTGAAGGAACTTATAAGTTTTTATTATCTTTTGGGTACTCAATTATCGAGACTTGGAAATCTCAAAGGTCGGGAGAGTGAGCATTAACCTAGGTGAGAGAGTTCTTATGATCTGCTATCTGCTTGTTATTTGTATGCTGCTTGTTAGTTGATACTAATTGGTGTTAAATGACTGATTTCTTTGTATGTTATCATTTGTGTGATCACTTTCTTAAATTGGTAAATGTAACTATTCGACTAATGTAATCAATTATATTTGTCACATCTATGATCTAATTGGTACGTTGATGGAGAGTGTTAGCTTTACAAAGTTTTGAGAAAAGTATTTTGGCAAATGTTTCCTAATCTTAAATACATTTTTGAATGATTTTTTTTTAAAGGGCTCTTAGTTCCATAAGTGATGTTTTTATAGTTAAGATAAAGCTAGTATAGTATCTTCAATTGATTGTGAGAGGACTCGCATATTTATGCCCATAGGGCCTTGGTTATTTGTTGATAGCGAGATGGACTCATTTTGTGTGCTCAATGGGCCTTTGATATGTTTGGTAGGCGACCCTAGTTGGGGTCCACCTATATTAATTGTTGAATTCTTGGCTAGGGTAATAGTTGATTATCATTTGGAGAGGTGAAGCCCCCAAGCAACCTTATGTGGTTAAGGTGAGGTGTTCCATGTGGTTAAGTATGGAGGAAAAATTGACGTGTAGATAATGTAAATCTACACTGACCATAGTTCCAGACCCCTATGGATGTATTGCTTGTATCCATCACGTTTGCTTTCATCATGCTTTCATTCATTTCGTACGTAGATAGATTGCATGTATGCTACTAATGTTTGATAACTTGCTTGAAAGGCAGTAGTAATGAAAGAACTCACTGAGCCGTGGTTTGCTCATTGCCCTATAGTTTCTTTTGCAGGTTTCTTTAAGCAAGAATTGGGGAAAATCTTGAGAGTAGAGTGCAAACTAAAAATAAGTTTGATAATGTATAGTTGATTGAAATGTGTATAGTTGACATTGAAACAATTGATGTAGAAAACATTTATATGATAAGATTATGTGTAGTATAGTAATTATTGTAAATTATTAAGTTGGTTTACCTTATCTTAGCATTTGGTAGGAGATATCAATTCTTTGTGGTTCTGGTAGACTATAGAATATCGGATATTCATAGTCATTGATATTTTATAGTAAGTTAATTAATTAAAAAATCGAAAACCTTAGTGATTAATTGTTCAGAGTGTTGTAATCTCTGACTTGTAAGACGATTTTTGTATCCAAAGCTGAGCAATTTGTGAGGAGTAAGAGATGGTGTTATGTTATGTCAGTTTCTAATGAGTTGACGAAACTAGGTGTGGGATACTTTTTTACTGTGGTTGCTAGGCTAAATAATAAAATCGGATTAAATAATTGTTCAATCTTAATTGTATTGTGTTGCTTGTACTTAGTTTGGGTAGCACCTTGATGATCCTTGCATGATGTTGTCCTAAGTGAAGTCTTACTTGTAATTGATTTGAGTAGAGCTTAGGTTATTCTATAGTTCCTAAGGTACTAGGAAGTCCCATTATTGATCTTATATAGCAAACTATATATGTATGTTAGGGTCATAAGTACCCTAATGCTGTATGACAGTTAAAAACAAAGATAATAACTTGTTGTTTGGTGCATGGTATGTGTTGGATACTTGTAATGCATGTGATTTGTGATATTTTGTTCATGTACATGTGTTTGTTGTATTTTATAATAAGCTTTGGCTCGTCCTCTCTTTAATATTTTAGGTGCAAGTGCTGAGTGAAAATCTCAAAATTTGTTCGCTTTGGTTAAGGACATTAAGAATACCAAGTTGGGGAGTGGTGAGAAGAATTGTCATTATGAGCTTATCAATTGTATTAGGATAGTTAGAGTTCATTATATGATTTGTATTAATTTATTTGTGTAGAAAGTTAGGTAGTTGATTTTGTTGATAAGTGGGTTTTATTTAAAGTCTTAGATTTTATAGAAAATAATCATTAGTAGATTACTATAATTACTTAGAGAAATAAATATTAAGAAAACATTTTGAGGTTAAAATGCAAAAGTCGAAAGATTTTAGTTAAATGTTTACGCTCGACATGTTAGTAGAGGCTAGGGAGACATGTCATGCTGTAATATCCTAGGTTCCGGGGTGTTACAAATACCATGGGTGTTATCAATACACCTCTATTATTTCTTGTTAGTACCATCATACCAAATATTTATAGTTGTATCAAGATAGTTTAGATTTGGTGCTTTGGGACTTAAGTTCACAATCATTAATTACCAACATTCCTATAAGAAGATCTTATGATCAAGTAGTATCACTCCTTCACTAATATGGTGGATGTTTTTATTACATAATTCATTTCCAAATCGGTATCTCATTATATTATTTTTAGTCAAGGGTATAAGATAAGGATATTATAGGGGTCTATGGTTTTGATAATGTTCAAAGCAAGATGGTTTTTTAATTATTACTATTTTTTAATGGAAAACATGTTTAGAACATATTTTTGGAGTTTGAGAAGCCAATACTTCATGTTTCCTGCTTAAATTCTATGTTTTACTACCTAAATTATATGTTTTCTACTAAAATCTAGTAATATGAGTATTAAAGTTAGATGTTGAGTGATATTCTATTTTGGTTAAGTATGCGAATGATATTTACTATATTCCCTACCAATTTTGAATTATTTACTTCATTCTAAGCTTGATAATCTCTCACAAATGCCAATCTTTCTTGAGGTTACATCTCCTATAGGCTTATGAATGACCTTAGTTGTAGTCCTTCTTTGATTATTCTAAACAAATCATAATTGATATTATATAAACATTCGTTCTCCATTCTCATGAACTATCATTACATTTACATATATACAGCTTAGTTTTGGGTTGTAACAATAGGTACACATTTTCTTCTTCTTCTTCTTCTTCTTTTTCCCATCCTTATAACTATCTTCATTTACTTTACAAAAATATTCATTAATTCTATTATCATCCTCTTTAGTTTTTCTTATGTAATGTTTAGGTTACCTAGTTATATTAACCACATTTCTTTACTTAGCACTGAGCTTAATATTATCTAAGTTAAAGTATTCAATTCTTTTCCCTTCATGTTATGCTTATATGAATCAAACTTACTGAGTTAAGGAATTTTCTATTATGACCTCCATAGGCTGGAGATTTTAACCTTATAGAACCCAAGTTTTCTTTTTATTCTAGCCTCTACGATGTTGTGATAACACTTACTAAGTCCATTCATCTTCAATTCTACTTCCCATTTTATGGACTTATTGTTGTAGTGAATCAGGTACATTCTCTGATTTACCCTCTATTCTATCTTCTACACTACCCTTAGCCAAGTTCAAATTGATGTTATTAGTAACATTATCGGTCATTTTTTGTGTAATACATCCCAAATTCTCTGTCTTCTCTTTATGCATTCCCTCCTATCGTGGTCATGTTGTTGCCATAATTATTGATCTGATACTTCATATGGCATAACATAAGTATCAATGGAGATGAGTTTGGCAAATCTTAACTTGTCTCTATCTCAAACTCAAATGAGATGGTCAATGACTCAAATTGACTAAGCTTGGTTTGATCCCAACAATGATTGACACGATTCCTAGTGAATAGATTTACAAAGACACTGACATAGACTCATTACTTCATAAGATAGGAAATAACATGATATACCTAGATTATCAACAAAGATTGAATACTCAATGAGAGAAGGACTTGAGAATTGTAGATTTTCCAATCCCTTCTCATTTATCTATCTTGCTAACGTATATATGAAGGGTTTTTCTATGTTTGAGTTATATCTCTTCCTTCATTCATCAACTTTTTTCTCATAGTAGTAGTTGTTGGTTATGTTTTTGGCCTAATATCAGTTTTCTTATTTTCGAGGTAGATACCTATTAAAAGTGGTATAGTAAACTATATAATTAATTAGAAAGTTTCATCATTACTGTTATTGGCATTATCATTGTAACTCTATTATTACTTATGAGTATTATCATATTAGGTACTTATAGTTATAATGGACTAGTCATGCATTTGATATTTGGCATTTGACCCCTCATTGTAGTCTAAGATCATTATTTGCTTATAGCCCTATCAAAATGTGTTATGATCCTATTAAGGTGATTTGTTAGTTAACATTATAAGAATGCTACTTCTAAAGTCATTTCCAAAGTCAACTTTCCATTATGTTTCATTTAGTAAGGATATTGAATTAAGAAATTTTGAGCTTATCTTAATATAGTTTGTGGTAGGGATTTCTTGGTTTGGGTGCTGAGTAACATGTAGTAGGTAGGTTAGAGAAGGAACTTCTTCTTCTTTTTTTTTTTTTTTGTATTAGGTCTAAAAGAGATAGGGGTGATATTACGCAATCGAGTTTCAACTTATCTCCTATCATATCTAGTGTTCTTTTTATAAATATCTATTTGGCAATGTCATATTTAGTTAGAATAAATGTCTACAATCAATAAATACCCAATGCTTATAGGTACATAGATTGCTACAAACAATATTTAATAGGTTATAATAAGTGATACATATTCCCTTCCCTTGGCATAGTACATAAAAAGCAATTACGATACCTATAGCCTCATCTATTTACACAGATGAAGTTCAATTTTGTAAACATACTTAAGTCTTTTTTTTTTGGTGGGAGGGGGGGGGGGTGGTGGTAAGGGTAAATGTACTTAATTACATACAAGAGATTTGAAAAGAATAGATGTAGGATTGTAATATTACATTTATGAAGATTACTTTTGAGTTTCTGATTTACCATATCAAATATGGCCTGTCTTAATTTCCTAATACTTTAATAAGTACGTACATAAAAAATAGCATTAATATATCCTAAATAGAGACCATGTATGTAATTCGATTTCAATTAATAATTTAGTTCTTATTTCACTCACATGCATTCACTTATAAATTTATGTTTATAAGATTACCCAAGTGTAGATATATCTTGGTTACACCATGCTTGCTTAATTGGTTATAAGATTCTCCTTCATGGCTCTAAATAGTTCAATAAAGATGAGGATAGATATATAGAGTAAATTGCCGAAGTTATACAGGTAATATTTTAGGGTTCTTATACACTATGCCCTTTATAGTCCTATTCTTTTTTCAATTTGTGAAAATTTGTACATGCTCATATAATAACAGAAGTATTTATTTGTTATTATTCATTTTGAATTTATTTTTATTTTCTTAATTAGATAATACATAAACATCCTTAACTTAGCTAATAATTAGTTTTATACCAATTTCTATCCCTTTTCAATTGCACTTTTGAGTTCATGAAGCTAAATGAGTACATTATGAGTTTATCTTCAATTAAAAGGTGACACATAGCTCAAACTCCATTATAAGATTCAACCGTGTTAGTCTTAGTAACAAGTACATCCTATTTATGAGGAATCCTATATTAAACTAGTAATGTTATGACTTCAAGTATATGTAGGGTCTAAAGAAGGTCCTCCCATCAATAGAAACATATGTTACCAGATTATCATCCCTTACATTTAATTAAATTTGTGGAAGTCAACATCTTAGATACTTTGTCCCCTACTCACTACCTCATCCTATTTAATCTTCAACTCTACCTCATTCCTCTACTTAATCTTCTAAATCAGGTTCTACAGTACCCTTTAAGTCAAGTCATACTCTACTTGCTACCTTAAGGTTAACAAAATCTACACCCCACCATTTAGCTATAATCATACTTTATATTTTAGTAGTACCCTAATCTTCATCATGATCTTTGTCAACATCCTTCTTATCAATTACTACCAACCACTCTTAAAATTCTTAAGTTACAACTCATTGCAATTCTATAGGTGATAAGTTAGTACAACAAATAATTTACTATCAAGCTCGACTCCATGTATCCTAATAACATGCTGATCTTTACATTTGTCATAAATAAGAACATGAAAATTAATTGTCTAAACTTAATGATTACCATCTAGAAATATGGTATACTCATGAGAATAAAATCTATGCTTACCAAGTAAGATCTATCAAACATTCCCGTATCATATGAAAAACTAATTTATCAATCACCTCTAAGAACGACCTTAGAAATTACACTTTAGTTTCTCTAAGCCATTCCTTCCCCGGCTATTAGAGATTCAATCAAAATATTACAAGTATTTCTCTAAGATTCAATAAATAAATTTTACACTAATTAATCATCTTTCATAGTCCAATATTATTAGTTAGGCTTCCTACATTTATCTTATATATATTTATGTTAGATATAAAAGTATAGCCTAAATCCTTTACTACCCAATTATTACTTCCTCTTAGTATTCACCTACAATGTTTATTAAATTTTATTTATGATGCTTCAAAGCAAGTTCTTAAAAATCATGCTTTTAGTGAGTTCTCAAGAATAATGCTCTGATACCAACTTAGGACTGTCACACTCCAAAGAGGTGAAGTCAAAACAGTCTCACCGTATGGACCATCCTCAGAGAAGTTAGCCTTATAGCTACTATCATAGACCTAGTTCACATTTGGTGTACTTGACTTAACTACTTTGAAGTGTCCAATTCAATGCCTATTTGATATAAACCTATAATATAAACTTTTAAAACAACTGTTAAAGTAAATTTGCAAACTAACTTTCCAAAAGAATAGTTGTAAAACCTATGGGTCCATGTTACTCAATATACAGACTAGAATATTGAAAACTATTGAGTTATAGAGGAAACCCATGTAGTTTCTCTTCAAAGTTTGAAAGACCAATAATAAAATAAAGATTCTAGCCGTTTCTTCTTGAATCTTAGTCCTTGATCTCGTTTGTTAATACTCTGGTTTTGGGTACAGTACTTATAAATCCATTATGAACCTACAAAATAGGGGAATAAGCGACAACTTGCTCCATATGTGGGAGGTAGATAGAAGTATATATTTAACATAGAGTAACTAGGATTTTAAAGCAATTTTAAGCTAGACGCAATACGGTCAAGAAAATGTCATTGTACGACGTTGTCTTGTTGGTTGTGAGATTAGAGAAATTAGGCTTGCTTTAATCAGCATTGAGGAGTTTGATGTTTCACTCACTAATCAGAACCATACCGAGGTGTGTGTAATGGAGAACAACCTTCGCCGAAGATTACCTTTAAACCAAGGTTCCTAACCTCTTCTTTCATTACTTAATTTAACCATGGATAGGAAAAAGACCATTTTAGTTGTCCTCATTGAAGGGTCCATGTTTGTCCTAAGAATTCTAACCATTTCTCCTAGTAGGTTATGATGCATGTTAGGTTAGATGTTACGCCATGTTTAAGTTAGTTTGTTTTTAAGGTATTTGACAAAACTTAAACATTTTAGTAAAACAATATTCACAAAACAAGCATAACATGAAGCTTAGCTCTTATTATAGCAAATCAAATCTCAAATACATGTATGGATATACATAAACAACTAACTACAATCATAAACAAGAAGATGCCAAATCTCTAAGTATTATGAAATAATACTCTCAAATGCTGTGAAGTATTGATCTCACTTAGTTAGAGTACCAGCTACTTTGTTAGAAGTAATCAGGGAGTGTTCCCTTCATTTGGAATCCCTATATTGTAAATAACACTTATAGAATAAATTTTAAAATATTAGTATTTTTCTTATTATTCCTAATGTTAAGTTTATTAACATTAGTTTAGAAAGCTATTATATTTTAGTATTTCGGTCTTAAGGTCATTTTTTTTAAAGTTGACTCATTCTTTTGTTATCCTCTAAGTTATTCTTTGAGTTAGTAAAAAGTTTGTAGTTTTTAGTCGAGAACCCTCCATCCTACTATTGAAGCATACTTAAGTTTTGAATTCCTACTTGAATACCTTCTTACCTCTAAGTGGCTCTAATGTAAATTTTTTTACTTAAAAAAGCTTCTGACTTAACTTCTAAGTGAGTTCAAGGAGAAAGTTCTTATTTAGGAAATTTCTAGCTTACTCTTCAAGTTTATTTGAGTTTGGAATTTTCCATCTAAGTACCTTTGGGTTTATTCTCCAAATAGATTCTAATAGAAAATTTTACTCTTCAAAGCTTCTACTATATCCTCTAGGTTAAGTTTGCTTAAAGTGCCTGCCTAGCCGAGCTTTTAACATACCCCTTGACTTAACTATATATTTTATACTTCTGCTAAAATTCTCCTTACTTATACCCTATATTTTGTCATTTCTCTACTAGATCAACATAGTATATAACCTCAAAACACTTGTCCTCTACTCAATTACTAGAACCAAGTCATAATTTTGTCTATGATATCACAAGTAGTCGTAACAAGATAATTTAACCAATAATTGTCATATATTATTTATACATACATGTATATATACATGTACATATATAGGGGGCAACGAACTATATGTATACAAATGTGTGTGTATATATATAATTAAACTAACATACATCATGATAATTTTAGAGAATCTACATGTGCATATGCATACATAAATAACCTCAAGAGCAGTATCAAAACTTTGTTGTCTTAGCATGCTTACCTTTACATATAATGCAAGATTGATAGTTAATTATATACTATGTAGCCATTAATAGGGTTAGAGAGACATACTAAGTGATGAACATTTTGGGTCGATGAGTGGTCTGTAACAAGGCGGTAAGGAACTTTGCACCAAGGAAAAAGAAACAAATTATAGATATTATAAGGACAACTTGTGAAGAAGATCAATTCGTATGGTATGTTGTGGCTTATCTTATGAAGGTTAGATTGATATGAGAAGATGGGTTGGTTATGCCGTTTATTTGAAGGAACATTTTCTTTTCTATTTTTCCCCCTATCATTACCATGAGAATGCATTTAGAAATACAAGAATTCCATGATGTGTCCTTGTATGAAAAATCCAATTTATAAATCCTAGCTCATGTGGTTCGTTGCTACCAATGTGTCATAATGTTACATTCATGTCTAGAGAAAATATGGCTTTGTTTTAATCCAAATGTAGAAGGCCATGGATGAACTAATTGTCATTTGATAGCAATGTGGTTAAGTGTTTCCTACATATCATGCTTCTTTCTTTGCATTATGTTGTTAATATTTTTTTATGTTGATTTTACTTATGGGCCTGCCTAACTTTGACCTTCGAAAAGCAAGCTAGGCAAATATTAGATGTTTTACATGTTAACTTAGCTTGTCCCTTTTATGTTGGATTTGCTAATAACATAGGTGTAAATTTGGTTCCAGCTCACTTTAAAATTATAATCAATAATACATGAACATCAAATAACAAGTTTTTTTTTTATTAAATCTCTGCATTTCAAGAATACCCATTCATATTTTTAAGTAGATCTTGTAATACATATACATACTTATATATTATATTTGTCTAATCTTTGAAGTTAGCTCATATATTGCTCAAGGATGTATTTACTTATTAAAATTAATGATGATATATGGTACATTTTAGCTTCCCATGTCATTGATACATTTCATCGACCTAATTTCAGTTTGATAAATAGGTATTGATGTATCGGGATTAGGTCGTAGTAACCTAAACTTATTATACAACCATAGTTAATTATTGTTATATATATTACTTCTTAAGCCTATCTTAATGGAAACTAGTACTGGATCAAATATCCTCCCAAGTTTTGCTACAAACACCCTTAGTATTATAAATTAGTCTTACTATTTATTTATATGTTTATTTGTTTAAGAATGTAATGATGATAATGCTTAATTTACGTTGATAATATAAGTATAGGTATGGTGATATGTCTTTTACATTTGAATATGTTTATAGATTATATGTATTCTCCTTAAATATTATTTCATATCATTTTACTTTCTTTCTTCCTCAAATAAATTTATCTTTTATGTCTCATTATATACCTAAACTAATTTATAACAGGGTAGCTGTAAACCCTGTGAATTTAGCTTTCTAAGTATAGAAACAAACGTCCAAACTGTAGATAATTTCCTGAAGTCAATAGAGCCAGTGAGATTTAAGACCGATTAAAATCTCAATTCAAAACCTAAAGTGAATATGAAAAACCTTAAATTATCAATTGAACTTCTAACCGCATACGGAGACCCTAAAACCTCAAATATATGTAACTGCCAAAGTTAATCTCGAACCTCATCAAAACCCTAAAATAATAATCGAAGACTTAATTGCGTATGAATATATTAAACCCTAAACGTGTAAAAACATTAGAGATTGTGTCCTAAAGTAATAAAAACCCTAAAACTATAACTTTAAGGATATAAAAGCACTAATTCACCATAATTTACCCTAAAACCCTGAGTGATAATATATCCTCCATATTATGTCATTTTATCGGTAAACGACTAAAGATAACTTTCAATCATGCATAAATATTTAGAATACTTAAGTGATCCCTTAGAAACTAAGATATTGCATTCTAGATCATATTTGTCTTCCAAGTATATAACTAGGTTAGTATTACATAGAGTTAAGGGTTTAATTGAAGCTTAGGTTAAATGTAGTAAACCTTAACACCCTAATTGATACTTTTCATACTAGTTATGCTAAGTAGCTTACCAAATGATGTATGTAGGATATAAATACCTCAAGTAAGATTTTATCATCTATTTTTCCTAATCAATCCATTAAACCCCTTATTTCCTTAATTTTTCTCCTAATTTTCTTTAATTATTACACTATGTATGGGAAGTTGACTAAGTCAACACATGTTGACCAAAGTCAAAAGGTTGACTAAGTCAATACATGTTGACTAAAGTCAACATGTGAAAAAGTCAACACAAATGTCCTTTTCATTTGAAAAAAATATCTTCCTTCTCATGATTTCTTTTCTTTTCTTTTAGCTTTTCCCTTCTTTTTTCTTTTCTTTATTGTCCACTTCTTCCTTCTTCTAGACCCTACTTTTCTTCATTTCTTCCAACACAAACAAAAACAAAGCAAAGCCCCTTTCTTCTTCCCCTTTCCAACCGAATCTTCCCTTCCCCTTCCACTCTTCTTTCCTTTTCAACTTTTCATCCATTTTCAAGAGCAAAATTAAGGTATGTACTTATGATACTATGTCTTGCTTCATCTTCTTTACTAGTTAGAAGGAGAGTAACATAAGTTAAGTGGTTATGTGTTGTGTATATATGTTGCTTTAAGCCTAAAGTTTCAATCTTTACATATGGAAGTGTAGAAATCTTTAGGCAATGGAAGAAGATGTATGTGAACATGTCTTTAAGTATGTGTACATAAGGGTATGCTAGAGATATATATGTATAAATACCTTTGTACATAAGTGTTCATTATGTACATAACCTAAATTAAAACATCTATTAACTATACATACATATACTATGTTAAATATACCCTTAAAATATAAAAAAAATGAAATTTGAGAAGCTTTCTTAAGAGGGTAGATAAGGCAAACGGAAATACGTATAAAAATACGTATGTCATTGTATGCGTATATAGGTATATGTATTAGTATATGTATAAGTACACATGTATAAGTACTTATAAGTACACAAGTATATATATTAGTATATGTATGTATATCACATATGTATAAAGTGTGTAAATATATAAGGATAATAATAGACTAATGATATAAACAATGATGTCATCAAAGGATTATGTAAACTCTACTTTTAGTGGGCCTAAGGTTTGAGTACGAGTACTTTCCGAATATTCCCAAAGATCAACTAGACTAAAAACTTAAGTTTATATTTAGAAACGAATTAAATTTTTCCAATCCAAAAACCAATTTTCGATAAAATCCGAGCTTGAAGAACTGCAAGCTCTAAAGTTACTTAAAACCTTAAACTAATTAAGGAATTTTAACCCTAAGTAATTAATCAATAATTTAATTTGCACAATTTCATTTAACTTTAGAAAATTTCATAATTTTATAGGAATCGAATCATAAATTACGAAACAATGCAAAATTAAAACCCTAAAATAGTTTCCTATAAGGCCATGACCTTATCTTCATGTATAAGCTTTACACATAAATAAGTAGACCAACAAATTACCTTAGATAACTTATCAATTGAGAGTTGAAATCATTTATTAATTGATAACTTATCAAAATCTAGTGATAAGACAATTTCCTTATCACCCCTTCACTTATACTACATATGGACAACTTTTCACAAGATTTCATAAGCTTAATTTTAATAAATGAGACAAGACCACTCCATGGACCAAAAAGCACTTTAAATGGCAGATTTGGACAAGGGGGAAAGGGGGGGGCTATGCTCTTGTCTTTCAACCATCAATCACTTTCTCTTACACATCACTATTCACCTCTTAATGCTTACATCATCAATAGTTGCAATTGTTGACTTTTGTGTAAGCTATAAGACAACACTTTCAAGAAATTTAAACACTCATTCTCTCTCCATTCAAATTGGCCACTTCCTCCACTTTTTCTCTCACTTTCAATTTCATTTTCACTTCATTTTTCTCTCATTTGAAACAAACATAAAAGGGAGAAACCATCTTACCTCACAAAATCAACTTTTCTTCCATTTTCTAACTTCACTCACGGCAACTTCTCTTCTTGTTCTTATGTTATTTTCTTTCACCATCTAAGATCTTTTAGAGCCATTAGAAACTTCCATAAACCCCATTCCAAAAGACCAAAAGATTCAGGTTCCAAAAGGTTGCAAAAGAGGAAGCAAAGTTGAGAGTTTAAGTGGAACCTTTGTGCACAACCACCATATTTTGCTTTAAGGACGAGTAAGTATTTCTTATGATAGTAGGTTAGTGATTATGATTAGGATACTTTGATTTCTTGAAGAAATAAGTAAGGTTTAAGCTGTCATAACACCAAAAAAAAAAAAAATCATTTTAAGAAACAAACCATGAAACCTAACCATGAAACCTTTACATGAAGTTGAAGCATGAGCATGTAAAGTTGGTATTTTGTAAAGACACTTGTTCAACACTTTGAATGGAAGATTTTAAGTTGAGAAAATCTTGAAACAAGAACTTGAATAGAAGATGAAAATGCTGGACGTGAGGGTTCAAAGGTCATTTGAATGTTGATTTTATTTCCGTTAAGTTAAACATGCTCAAATCTAGACTTAAGTTAAGGAAAAATCCATTACATGAAGTTTTATGAAGAAACCAACTTTGTATGACATGAGCTATGATATGGAGGTTGTGTTAAGTATAAGATCTTTTATTTCTTTGTGTCGAGTATAAGTTAAAGGATCATCTTATGGAAGAAAACTTAAGTTAAGATTTAGATACAAGTAGTTTAAGTGCATAATCTACTACCTAAACTTAAGGAAATGATGAAACAAGTTGAAAAACCGAGTAAGAACCCCTTGGAATCATCATGAACAGATTTGGAATGTGAGAAAAAGGAGCTTAAAAATATGATAAAAGTGAATGAACAAAGTGAAAAGATCAACTAAAGCAAGTATGGTAAGCATACAAAGCCTAAAACTCAAAACTGAGCCTAAAACTTTCAAAACAAGCCTAGAACTCTAAGTTGGGCCTTCAACTAAATTCTGACCAGCACCTTAAAGTATCAAGAGAGGTTGTTTTGAAGCCTATAAGAAATCCACCTAAGGCCCCACAAGCCCACCAAAGTCACTAACTTTAATTTGAACAAAAAATAGCCCATTTGACAACTTAAGTCCAGTAAAGGGCCCATGAAGTGGTTGTTAGCCTTAGGAATATAAATCAAAGTTGTAAATCTGATCTCAAGGAGTATTTTAAGCTTAGGATAAAATCTTAAGACCAAGCCCAAAGAATTTCTTAAGTTATTAAAAAGCCCATTTACCAAATAAGGCCCAAAAATACTCCAACACATCTGACCTATGGACAGAATTGTATACCTCGATTCGAAAATATAACCTTACCACGTTAAACTACATTAAAAAACGATGAAGATTGACTATAAGATCATAAAAATCGGATTTAAAACAGAAAAGTTATATGCGATCGAACTTTAGGTAAAAACCGGGAAAAATTACGAAAACTAGTCAAGAATATAACTTAAGGAAAATTTACTTAGTTTCTTAAGTTTGTTTCAATTCCTTATAAAAATTATTTCAATGACCAAGGGACATTGTTTACGGAGACGACTTGCCTCCGGATTACTTTGATTGACCTACATGGCAGAGTGAGTAAATTCCTGATGACTCTTTACTTGATTGTGCTTGTAGAATAGATGCACCTAAACTTATATATATAAATTTGGATGCTTGTGGGATATGGGAGATGCATGTGTATGAATTTGTGGATGAATGTGATGACTTGTTAATTATATTTAATAAGGGGAATTGTTTGCATTTTATATACATGTGAATTGTATGGAATGAAATTGTTTGATCACCCTAAAAATCGAGTTAATCACTTATACGATTAAGAAATCAAAATGAATCATGCATTCCCATATTGCATTCAGTTAACACCGATTGCCGCTTCATGTAGAAGATGGGAAGGGACTTATAGGAATACGAGTTTCTTGCAGGATTGGGCACTAGCTATGCCATCATATATATTGAGTCTCTATCTTAAGCTAATGGGCTTATTAGGCATTGGGAGACGCTAACCGTCTGCGAGGGGCCGAGTCTTGTGGCTTCTGTTTAGGGCGTATGTTTGTAGACTGCGGAGGCCACCACACCGTTAGACTTGGGATTTTAAAAGATATGATATGATATGATTTTGGTAAAGGAAGTATACATACATATATATATATATATATATATATATATAGAGAGAGAGAGAGAGAGAGAGAGAGAGAGTTTTGTTTTGGCAATGAGCACGATAGTGCAAATGAAATAAAACCCAAGGTCTAGATACCAGATTTTGGTTTGGATCGGTTAATTATCTCCAAACCCCGACTTCAAGGGGCGTAATTTTGAGTCGTATACAGTTCCTAGGTCACTACATGCGTTGTTTGGCATACTGGTTGTTCATGCATTCATATGATTGTGTATTTAATAAATTTCTGTCATGCGGTATTGATGAGGGTAATTATCTTATTAAGCGTAAGCTTACACCCCAATAGTTCTTTTCTTTGCAGGTTGATCGATAGTTGGGAATGGGATAGGAATCGAGTATAGTGCTACCATTGAATCAGTATGATGAAAAGCTTGTGTAGCTAATTCGGAATGCTTCAAAAAACGACTAATGTCTCAATTAAGTTTAGTGTCTTTAGTAAGTTTAGAATTTTCTAGAATTGTCTATCTTATTTCACTATTTTGGTAAGGGATATCGATTTTCTGCGGTTCTGAGAAAATGTGGAAAAAAATGGATATCCATAATTATTTATAATATATAATGAGCCAATGAGCTAAAATTGAAGATTCTAGCAAATAACTATTTAGAGTCTTGCAATCTCTGACTTGCAAGGCGATTTTCTTATCATGGGTGCACACGTGATATGAAAATTTTAGGCAATACTACTAGGCCCCTCCTAGGGTCGCTACAGATTACATAAGCCATGACATCATCAAAGTATTACATAAGCCATGACATCATCAAGTGATTACATAAGCGATGATATAAGCATAGGTTTATAAAAGAAAAAATAATAAGATTACATAAGCAATTAATAGAGGTATATACATGTACTTAGAAGCCGAAAATCTCTTAAACCCTAAGACACTTCCTAAATTGAATGAAACTTCATTAAGTACGTGAATTAGTAATATCAATGTAAAATTGCCTTAGTGTAAGAATCTAATAGCTAATTCAATCGGTAAGTACTAAAATAGGATATAAACATAAGCAATAAGAATAATTAAGCTTCAATAAGATAAAATTTCAATAAATTTAGCCCATATCGTAAAACACGGGTCTTAACGTTTAAAACAGACATCATTGTGTAAACGTGCATCCGAAAACGATGAAAAACAACTATAAGTTCACAAATATTAGAATTAGAATGAAAAAGTTACAAAATACATAAAGGAAGTCTCTTAACTTACTAGTATAAGAAAATAGTTACTATTAATCTAATTGAGTATGTTAACCTTATATACATTATACTTGGGTTATATTGGGGGAAATTAAATAAACTACAATAAACTACAATAAACTTTTAGTTAACTAAGGAGTCTGACTTCTCAGAATACTTATAAGTGTCACTATTTTGATTTAGGCGTTCAATATCAAGTTTTGGAAACCCTAAAGGCTTGGAGAATGAGCAATAATCCAGGTGAGGGAGTTCTAATGACCTGTTACTTGTTTGTGCATGTTACTTGTCTGAGGTTTTACTACTTGCTATTACTTATATGTTTGAATGACTACTTTACTTGTTTGCTGTCATCTGTGTGATCACCATTTTAAATTGATAAATATAAGTATCAGACCAAAATAACCAATTATACTCGTCGCATGTCTATTACTCGGTAAAGGCATGAATGGAGAGTGCTAGCTTTGCAAAAATCTTGGGAAAAATGATTTTAGAAAAATCTTTTCTACTCTTAAACATATTTTTGTATGATCTCTATAAGGACTCGTAGAGCCATAAATAATATTTCAACGTTAAGGTAAAGCTAACATGGGTTCTCCACTTGATAGCGAGAGGACTCGCTTTATTGTTCCTGTAAGGTCTTGGTTAATTTTGGTTATGAGAGGACTTGTAAGTTTGTGCCCGAGGGGCCTTGGAGGGTGGATAGTTCTAGTTTGGAATTCTCCTATTTGAATTGAAACTCTTTTCTCGACTAAGGTAATAGTTGAGTTTTGCCTAGAAGGGTAGTGCCCCTTGGTAGCCTCATGCGGGTAAGTTGAGATGTCCTGTGTGAGTAAGTATAGGGAATAATCGAAGTGTAAATGACATAATTTTACATCTTCCATAGTTCTGGACTTCTATGGATGTATTGCTTGCATTCATCATGCTTGTATTCATTATTTATGTAGATAGCTTGCTTGCATATATGATAATAATGTGTGATAACTTGCTTGAACGGTAGTCGTGAGGGACGAACACACTGAGCTTTTTTATGCTCATTCCCCCTTAGTTTCCTTTGCAGGTTTACTTACAATGGGATTGGGATATGTCTTGAATGCTGAGTGTGAGATGAAGATATGTATATTAGTATTAGAAGTAGCTTAGTACTTTTTAGATAATACATAGACATCTTTTGCAGAAAATATATATATATATATATATTAAAACTTACTATAATATAATTTTTCTTGTATCTATTTTTTTTTTATAATGTTAGTATATCTTGTTTTATTATTTGGTAGGGGATATCGATTCTCTACGGTTCTGAGGAACTGTGGAATATCAGATATCTATAGATATTTATATTTATATGTTATGTTATGTTGCAATAAATTAATTACTTAAAAAATCAATAATCTTAGTGATTTATTATTTAGAGTCTTGCAATTTTTGACTTGTAAGGTGGTTTTCATATCATGGGTGCACACATATTATGGAAATTTTAGGTAATTCTACTAGGCCCCCTTTAGGGTCCTAACAGTAGCAGTCTAAGATATAACCATATTTTCAAAATCTAAACCTTGAGGTCACCTCATCTATTTTTTACGACTTCTTGTGAGAATTCTAAACTTACACAAAAAGCTCTTGTAATGGACTTAATTTTTTTTTTCTAACGATACATTGTTTTAATTACTGAATTGCAGGGTTTGACAACAATTAGAATTTAGTATTACAAATTAATAACTATATTAAGCAATTTAGTAAAACTAGATTTGAAACTAAAATTGCCAATAATGCAATGAATGTTTAGATGTAAAAGATGGAGACAAATGTCTTGAGTAGGGGAATAAGCTTTGATCTAGGTGAGTAACTCCTACTAGTTTATCTTGTGTTTATGTTGGTAGAAAGAGTATAGGCCACTCCTCTAGTTATTTTGTGTAGCCATAAATTTTACTTTAGTGGAACTTCTAGCTTGAAGAAGAATGAAATAATGTTCTCTATGATGAATTTTTATTTGGAATATTGATAATTGTATTTGGTATATTTTATAACTGATTGACGTCTTCTTAAAATGTGACTTGGTTGTAAATGATGGCTAATTATTGAAAATGTGTTTCTTATTAGCCATGGGTTATTTGATGGTTGTTCTTAATAAGCATAACTTGGTAAATTTTGGAAGTTGTGTTAATGTTTGAGTACATCTATGTGCTATGGAATGGATGCTTAGATGGCTAAGTTCATCTTTAATTTTTTGATACTTATTTGTACCTTTTCATTATGTTATGATATTCAATTGTTAAGCTGAGAGCTAAGCTAGGATAATATTGTCTATGCTATTTGACTCATAAGTCAAACATGGTTGGCTAAATGATGTTACTTGAAGGACTTATGACATGGTACGAAAAAGACCTATAGGCTATGTTTTACTTGAAAAGCTAGGATTTTAACAAGTAAAGAACTTCATTCATAGAGGTATTTTTATGAGCATATATATTGGCATTGCTTAGCTTTCAACTTTGCTAGGTTTGACTAGGTTGGCTAAACTAAATTTTTCTTTTGGGTACCTTACTCTTAGCTACTCCTATAGCCAATAGGTTCTTAGATTTCTTATCTAGATGCCTAGGATGCTTACTAACCAAATGTGAACTAAGCTGGACTAAGATACTTGTACGGGTACATGTCATGTGCACTAACATGGTGACAACATGTGACATTGCTATAAAAAAGGAAAGAAAAAAAAAAGACTTTGTAAATCACATTTTGTTTGTGCATCATAACTAACCTATGCATCGAATCATGTGCATAATAAATTCGATGAGTATTTACCAAATGCATCTCCCGAGAAAGAAAAGATAAGCTAAGTATTAGATGTAGCTTACTACTCTAACATAAGGGAATCGGAATGGGGTTTGAAATTGGAAATATTTAACTAAAGTAAAGAAGCACATCTAACTAATTAACCTAGCACAATACACTTATATGTGGGATTGTAGCACATATCTTTTAGTTTATTGGCACTCATGTTATAAGGATAATAGATAGTATTTTTACTTAGGTTTTAATGGAATTCACTTGAACTCAGTTCCATGATCAGGAAAACAAAATTCATATTTTAGCGAAAACCCTCATTACGGCGTGTTATATCTTATACAATCAACTAATTATTTAATTACGGTTACTAACCAAATACCCTAACTCTAAATGTAGGTTAATTACTTGATAAATCCTCAAAATCCACATTTGCAACAACATTAAGTAGAAGTGTGAATTTAAGTGATTTCATATAATCTCATTTATCATAATCAACTGAAAACACTTACGAGAATAAAAAACACTTCAAAATCATTGGTCATGCATTTTATTGGTTTTACAAGAATCTCTATGTCAAAACTCAGAACAAACACACAAACCCATATCTAAATAAGAATACATAATCTCACTACACCATTAACATATCACAAACTCATAATGAAATATCTAACCACTCATATTGATGATGAAAACACAAAAAAGAAAAGAAAAAACATTAAACAACACATTTTGAACATTAAAGGTAGAAGAGAAAGGTGTAAAAATAACCAAAGTAGACTGCACAAAAGACCCAGTTTAAGAATCTACAAAATCTATTTACCCAATGCTAAAATGTTGTTCTTGAAGCTTTCAAATACAAGAAAATGACTAAAACTAAGCTAAAAACCTAAAACTACCTTAAACACTAACAAAGAGCCAATGGGGAATATGTTTGATGGCATAATTTCTATGTAGAAAAAATAAAATAAAAATGGGAGCTCTATTTGTGCAAGTTGCATATGTAAATTTTTATATTTAGATAAGACCAACTAAACAGTTTAAGGTAAACCAATTGATTGGTAGACACATGTCACCTACATAATAATTATGGTTTAAAGCTTTAGGGATTTAGTTGATTAGACTAATGGGTTGGTTTAAAGTTGAACCAATTGGCTGGTTATGATGAGTTTTCTAGTCCTTGATTGGGTTCTTGGTATCTGGTGAATAGAAGAGGGACCATTTAGATGGTTCCCTTGATTCCATCAACTAACCAGTCAGTCATCATAACCCTTTTAAACTCTTGCTACCATTTAGTTGATTACCCAAATTTTTACAAGTATAATACAAAGTTGAAAATTTCAAATAATAATTAATCTTTTTCACTCAATCTTGCATTTTTGTGCTGTTGGTCCATTTTATGTGTGAATCGACCATTTTGCATACTTTTATCTATTTTTCTTCATTAAATTACATGTAAGTGAAGATTTTAAGTCAGGAAAATTACACAAATTGAATTGCTATCACATGGCATCCGTATGTTGCATATGGACTCAAGAATGTACTTGTTACTTGTATATGCTAGGTTATTGATTATATAATTACATGTTCTTAGCGATTCAACTTTGTTGTTTTAGTTTTTACTTACTTAATTCAACAAAAGTTGAGAAGATGTTTATTTTACATCCCCAGTTTATAGGACACAAAAGATAGAGCAAATTAGGGTTTGGAAGTTAGATTTGGACAATGCTGCAAGATATGAATCTTCGCTACATTACCTCAAGTAAATGACAAAAAGTTTTAAAAGTATTTGATGGCTCGAGTGTACTTTAAACATTATAGATTCAATGTAGAGATAGTACCATCTATTTGGAACTTGAGTGACATGAGGAAAGATGATAACGAGTCCTTTAAATAATATACCCAAAGATAGAGGGGCATGGTAGCTAAAATCACCTCCCATTTATTTGAGAAGGAACTAATTGAATCATTTATCTAAACACTAAATGGGCTATATTTTAATTATCTCCTGGGGCAATCAATCGCTAACTTTGCAGATGTAGTTTTAGTAGGCAATCACATGGAGGAAGCAATAAGGATAGGTAAATTGGCTGAAGATCAAATTATCTTAATGTTACATCTCGGCATAGCATAGAATGTATCATCACATAGGAATACCTGTTTATACTTAACATAAGTTCTATTTATAACAAAAGAGTACTACAACGAAGTTTAGCTTAACACCTGTTTATACAAAATATTATATTTGACAAACTTAACCAAATAAAAAATACAGTACTTTTATATATATATATAGATCATTTATAGAATTAAGAACAAGATATAATAAAACTTCTTTAAAAGTGGTTGACTTCGTCTTATCCACTCTCAAAAGACTTCTTCCCCTAACTGATGCTATCTCATCAGTTCTTTTCATAACCTGAGGATACACAAGCGTCCCATTAGCTCTTTATGAGCTAAGTGATAGTAGATAAAATAAAACATAGAATGCACATACACACATTCACAAAGATCAATATTATAAGACATTCAATCTCGTAACTCGAGTTATCAATGCAAACTATTTATGCAGAATTCCGTGCTATGCTCATGCATGTGGCATGCATTGGTACCGATATCCCATACTTTTCCAATTCCTCATCCGATTAGTCGATATACCTGGGCATTTGGATATAATGTCCAGGAACCTAGGGCAACAAGGAGCTTCCTAGAAGTAGGACCCCCAACAAAAACCACCCTCTATGGTTTGAAAATCCAATACGTAGTTGGTCACTCAATGTGGCCAACTATGTTAAATAATGGTTAAACAATGCATTCTATATGTCCCAAAGCTAACTCAATGGTTCTCAGGCATTTCAAAAACTCGACCAATAGGTCCTTTTGTGCCATGCCATGAATGCAGTAAACATTACAGTGACCTAGTAGTAGGCATGAATCTCAAGTTCCACTTATAAACAATTTAACTATCTCAACTTCAGCTTTGTTTCTCAACTTTATATTATATTTCCTCGCATAAGGCTTGCTTGGGCGAATACCCTAAAGAATAGTTCAGTTTCTAAGTTTTCCAAACAGAAATACATATTGATGAATTAGTCATATACAAAGAAACATTTCACTTTTTCATCACACATTCAACAGAATCAAGTATCCAATTAATCCAGCACGTTGTTACAATTCATAATACAATTAACTCTAAATCAAGTAGATATAGGTCTGCTTGCACAAAAATAGAAATATCGACTTACTCGAGCTCGATAGTAGTGTAACATACTAAGCTTTAGGCCGTGGTCGTTCGTCACCTATCATACCTAGAAAAATACATACAGACTCCAAGTCAACTACCAGGTCAATACTAAGTTCTTGTGCATTTTCGCTATTGCGCTTCCAAGCTTAATCTAATTGTATCTTATTCGTTTCCTATCCAATTTTAGTAAACTTTATATTGTCACAATTGTTATTCTAAGTACTATCTTAAGAATCATAACTAACCAATATTTCTAAATATCTAAAAATACCCTTTCATGTTACCGATTTGACTATATGTTATTATAACCTGGTAATTAACTCAATTAAATCCTAAATATAAATTAAAGGTCATAAAATTCCTCATTCCTCGAGTTGGTCAGTGTTTATTATGTATTCCAAGATACTAATCCTTTGCATATTTAACAAATATCACATTAATAGTAATTACTTTATCATATATTAAGCTAATATATAGGTTTATATTACGAAAATACATAATAAATAGTATATGAGCCTGATTCATTCCATGAAAAATCCTATAGGCTCACAAAAATATGTAGTTTAATTATTGACCATGAATTATACTAAAATAACTATTACATATTTTTATGAAAATAGCGATTTTAACTCAAAATTAGCAAAAATTAAGTGAAAAAGTGAATTTAATCACAAGATAAATTTCTAGTGTCCCAAACATTATTATGAACATCTATAAATTATAATGTATAGGGCTCATACCTTGATTTTGTTAAAAACTAATTAATTCACTAAAACAGCGAAATTGTCAGTTTTATCCAGAATAATTACAATAAATAGTAACCATAATTATTTTAAAAATTATTATTACTGAAATTAAATACATATATTGAGTATGTCACATAAAAATTTTCAACTTGAAATAACATCATTTACTATTTCTAAAATTTAATTCAATTTTTGTCCAAATAGAGCCATTTCTTAAGGACCTTATATTTTAAATAATTATTTCACTAAAATAAAATTATTAAAATATTCAACACATAAAATAACTCTATAAAACTAAGTTTCATAATTAAATAATATCATTTGCTATTTTTAGAAAAATTATAAAGTTTCTGCTAGAAATTTGGTTCACCTGAACCGGCCGCCTCTAGCTACCATTCGGCTACCCAACCTTATCAGAACACCCCCTCTGGTGGTGCTTTCCTTGGCTACAAAAGACTACCACAACTGGACACCAATAGTTTATTGAACTGGTCTAATTAAATTCCGTGCTCTATTTTTGCTCTAATTTTCTTATTTTTTTCAAATTGGTTTCAAAATTTTTTTAAGTGATTTTTTATTTTTTCTAGAGTTCCAAAATGTTGTTTTTGAAGTTTGCAAGGCCTATTTATATTTTCCAATTAGATAAGAATTTATAAAAATTAGATATATAGCTTATACATGTCATTTTTTTTGGATTTTCAATGCACGCAGTGTCATTTCCTCATTCTTTGCTTTTGAATCATCGTCCAAATTAATCCTAAGCTGCCACATAGATATGATGACTCATCCTTTCATTTTAATTTTCCAATTTTTTTTATATTAATTTACCTTATTTAAATAATAATTGCTTATTATATATGTGTGTTTAATTCAAATAATGCTTGTTCTATGTTAATACATGTATAATTCAACTTCATTTATTATTTTTATAACTTAAATAACTTATCTCTAATATTTTTTTATGTCTAAATGCTTGAATTTCACATTTTCGATATTTATCGATTTTAGAGATAAATTGACGTTTTCTTTAATTAATATTTTTGTGTAGCTTGTTTGGAGAAATTAACTTTACTTAAATGACTTTATCTAACTTTTCTAACCTTATTGTGAAGTTTGAAATTAAACTAATATCTTAGACTGGTGCCCCCCAAATTTAGGAGCTTGGATCCTAGGGTAATCGTATGGGCTTGAAATCTAGGGTATTACACTTAATTAGTCTCGAAATGGCTATATATTTTGTAAACTTTGAAACAAAGATGCTTAGAAGGCATCTTACTCCTATCTTGATCCCAATCACTTGACTCCTTCATTAGTTAAGAGAGGTAAGAATGCTAAGCCAACCCGAACATATGCTCGAAAGGCTAAATCTTAGCCCACCATGTGAATACTACATGTGCCTAATGGGTCATTCTATAGAAGACTATTGGAAACTAAAGTATAATATTCAAGACCTAATTGATACTACATTTCTTCAAATAGACTTTATCAATCCAAATGGACTAGAGGTTAAGGTAAATGTTCCTTTATGATACATTAGGTTATGCATCAATATGATAGGAACATCTAAATGAAAGAGGGGTAGGAGTTTAAGTCAAGGGAAGTCAGGCCCATTCAATAGAAACAAAAAAATGAGGGGTAATTATTAAGGAAGTTCAGGTATTTTGTGATTTGCAATGTTAAACTCACATTTTTGATATCTCATTTTGAAAATTTAGAATGAAAATAAGCAATCTCAATCCTAAACACCAACCCTTGAACACTTGAGTATCGAGTGTCATCAAAGTGAGGATTTGGAATTGTTCATTAAAAGAAGTTTATCTTGAAATTGATACACTAATTAAAATGATGTTAGGCATTTATTTCTCTATTCTAAAACATAAAATATCCCTTGTCAATTTTGTTAAGCCTTTTTAATGAAGTACTTCAAAAATTAAACTCTATCAAGAACTACCCCACAATGGGGTAATCTAGAGTTTAGGGTCATTAAAAAGGAGAAAAGTTTAAAACTAATTTATGCTTACTCTTTTCGCCTCAATTCAAGTGTAATTATTACTTTTGGATACTTATTTCCTTTAAGATGAAGAAGGGTTTCCATTTTGAACACTATACACAAATTGTATACATTGTGAGTCATACACCAAAAAAGTGGGATGATCACCTTTGTCTTGGATTAAACAAAAAAGGAGAGAGAGAGAGAGAGAGAGATAAAAAGAATAAGAAAGAAAGAAAAAAGTAAAAATAAATGAAGCATGAGGAAAAATGAGGAAATGAAAAGTATGCCCAAGAGAGAAATCTACAAAAAACAAAGTGATTAAATCCAAAGCTCTAAAACCTGAAAATGATTAGGGGCATATACCTCATAAGGTCTTTTCTAAAGTAACCCCCATCACTTGAAATAAAAGCCCCTAAATCTAAAAGAGTAGGGCTAAAAACCAAGACTCTAAAAAATCTATGCCTCTTATAAACTAAGGCCTACCTACAATTCCACCCCTTCTAAAGGCCCTTTTGATTGAAGAAAATAACTTATCTTTGGTAAAAGTTACATTTGAAATTAAGGCAAGCACAATTTAGTTTTACTTATAAGGTTTTTTACTTGTAAACTTAGGTTGAAGAGTGATTCTTTCATAAAAAACCATTTTGTTAATATTAGTTTTTGAAACTGAAGAGTAAAAATCTATATTACATTACAGTCCGAAAAAGAGCTAATAGATTAATTAAATTGTACCACTTGCAAGATAGACCATAATTTTTGGAATTGTAGTCAAGAGTGATAATTTAATTTAAGATATTATTGCTATGATTAAAAAAGCATTTGAAAGGGTCTTTAACCAAATTTATTGCCCTTGTGATCACCCTAGGTGACATTGGATGATCACTTGGCCTAAGATTGAAAGCTAGTGCCTCAAATAGCCCAAGAAAATGAAGATCTCTTGAAGGCAAGATTGTCAAGTGATTTGAGCAAGGTCAAGAAAAGAGCGAATATATTAGGGGTGTTGGGACATAAAGAACCCAAACTTGTTAGCAATTCTTAGAATAAAAGAGAGAGAGAGAGAGAGAGAGAGAGAGAGAGAGAGAGAGAGAGAGAGAGAGAGAGAGAGAGAGAGGACAAGTTTTTCTTTAAGTTTATTCTAGAATGGTCCTTTTACTTAGCTTCGTCTATGTTTGGCCTTAGTGTTAAGTTTTGACACTTTCAAGCGTTCTGGCCCAAACATGAGTCTTACGCTCGTTTATAAATTTTCTTCTTCCCACTTAGTCCTAGTAACCATTTTTATTAGTTTTAGGAGTTTTACCCAAATTCAAATAAAAGGGCTTAGTCCTTAGTGTCTAATCCAAAATCTCTTTTCGTAAATTTAAGGGGGGGCTTAACCCTTATCAACCAGATCAACTGATCATGATGACTCAATCTCTCTCTTAAGTAGACCCTTAAGATTAATTTTGTCAATTCTGAGAAAGTTGCACAGTTGAGAAAGTTTTTTAAGAAACCTAATCAATTTTTTAGTAACCATCAATCCAAGATAGTGTTCAAGTTTTTACCAAACTTTCACCCATCAATCTAAGATGGTGACAAAGTTTTTACCTATCAATTCAAGATGGCGTTTAAGTTTTATTAAAGCCCATTATTCTAAGATGGTGCTATACCTATCAATCTAAGATGGTGTTTTAGTTAAGGCCCATCAATCTAAGATAGTGCTAGACCCATCAATCTAAGATAGTAATCAATCTAAGATGGTGTTATGCCCACCAATCTAAGAAGTTGTTTTTGTTAAAGTCCATCAATCTAACATATCGCTATGCCCATCAATCTAAGATGGTGTTCAAGTTTAGTTAAAGCCCATCAATCTAAGATAGTGCTAATTTTGTTGTTAAAATTGAAAAGGCTATCCATTTAAGATAGTCAATTAAGTTTTACTTTTGTTTTTGTCTACTTTAAAGCATTTATTTTACCATCAATCTAAGATGGTATCTTTAGGGCTTAGCCTTTTTCAAGGGGATACTTGTGTTCTTTCAGTTAATTCTCTTCTACAAGTACTAACTTCTTTCTCTCGTTTCCTAAATCCCCAATGGATCAGGCTTAGGATAGCTAGTTATTTGTAGCATTTCTTAGGGCAAATACATCCCTAGAGCAAAAATTGTATCTCCTTTGTCTTTATGGCAAAGTTTTACTAAAACTTCACCATAAAGAAAAGCAATTGTGAACATCTCATTTTTACCCCTTGTAGTTTTAGAACCTTTTTTTTTTTTGATAGAGAAATAGGGTCCTAATTTAGAAAAAAAAAATAGAAAATTTTAAAAAATAAAAATAAAGGAAAATAGAAAATTTCATAAAAATACAAAAAAGTAAAAAAAAAATAAAAAAAAATAGAAAAATAGGATTTATAGGAAAATAAGAGTTTTTTTAATATTTTTAAGAAAGAAGTTTTTAAGTTGTGTTGGGGTCATTGCATTTTGGTTGTCTTATTTAGATAGTTGTTTATTTTAGTTAGCCTTATTGGTTAAATATAATTTAGTTGTACAAAAGGACAGGGCACAGGCTAATAACTTAACTAGTAATGAACATGGTCTTAGCATTGGTATGAGTTTGAGGTCATGACTTTGATCCCTACACCAAACGCTTTATGCCTTTTTTGTTTTTGTTTTTCCCAACTATCACATGTCGAGCAACCAATGCATTACATGTCTTATTGAGACACGTGGCAAAATGCCATTGGGACATGCTATTGACATGGTGCCATACCCCTTTCCCTCACTTTCTCATTCTTTATCTCCTTTTCTTGAGCAAAACATACTTGGGGTGTCCATTTTGAGGCCATTTTTTTAATCAAGTTTTCTTCATGATTTCACCAAATTAATGGTGAAATCATGAAGTACACTCAGAGTACTACAAATTGAATCCAAAAACACGCTTCGATACTGATGCATAATCTATGTAGCGGTCTCAGACGCCAATGGGGTTCAAATGGGAACAAGGAACGGGAAGTGAGATTGGGGTTTTGAGTATGAGTGTGTATGGATGTCACAAACTAAGGCATAAATACAATCATAGGTTGAGCTTGAAATAGGGTTTGATACAATTGATGAACACCAAATGTCACTCGGGTTTCAAATGAAGTGTTAGAGATGACTCACAAACTCGCTTAATTGATGGGTTCACCATAATCTTAAAGGCAAGATTGATAAGAATGCAAGAAAGATTAAAGAGTTATTTAACACTCAATAATCTAAAATGCCAGCTAAAAAGGGCTTAAGAATGTTCTTACTTCCAGAAGGAATGTTCAAGTGTAAACTCTCTATTTGAATATTCTTCATTGTTCTTGATAATTACAATTGTTGCTATTTATAGTAAGTCCTAAAACTCTAGTGGAAAAACTGTAAATAATATATAAGGCCTTAAATCTTAAAGAATGGCCCATAGTTGAAATGAGAAAACATTTACAAAGTATACAAAAGTGTGCATCTAACATAGTGGTCAGCATGTAGTCATTGGAGCTTTCTATAGGCCTAAGCAAGGGTCGGTTGGCGGTCGGGTGTTTGAGTAGGGGTGGGATGTTTAGAAGTCTTGTTGTACTTGCCTGAGCTCTTAGTGAGGTCGGCCTATAGTTGTTGCACTTGTGGATTGCTTGGCACTAACTTTACTGAGCTATGCCGAGCTGTTCTTTGGCTTAAGGGCTTTAGTCATTTAGTTTCTTGTCATCTCGACAGATGACAAGCTTGATGCCGGATGGTTCCTTTTCCTCTCTTCGGCCTTCGATCATCAGTCTGACCATAGTAAGAGCAGGTCATCCTTGAGTTAGGATAGGTCGGCTTTAGCTTCTAGTTTGTCCATCTTGGCTTTTGACTATTCGGCCTCGCCAAGAGGGTCTTTGTGGGCTGATTCCTATCATCATCGTAAGGTTAAAAAGAAGTCGTCCTCGACTTTAGGTTATGAGCATGGGCTTAGATGCTGAACAGGCTCTTCTTCTTCTTTCTCTTCACCATAGGCATCAGGCTATTTTGGATCTCCTCTACACTCATAGGGGTCAAGCAATAGCTTTTCCCATCCTTTTGAAATGTATAGGTGTTGAGGAAATGGTTGTAGATCACTCTCTAATCATACTCCCAAGGTCGGCCAAGAAGCAAAGTTGCTACATTCATAGGCATCATGTCAAAGTCAACTTCGTCTTCATATTATCTGGCCTTGAATGTTATCCGAGCTCTCTTATGTACATGGACTATACCTTTATCATTAAACCACTTCAGTCCATATGGGTAGGGATATGGGTAGGTTGGCAATTTCATCTTCTCTATTAACTTAGTAGAAACAATGTTGGTGTAACTACCTCCATTAACTACCAGGGAATAAGTCTTCCCATTCACCAAACATCGGATCTGAAATAAGTTCTCCCTTTGACTTAAGTCTTTCGTCATATTGGCTTGTCTACTCATCAAGGACAAAGGTTCTCCCTCATCAAGGTAGACGTTTATCGCTTTCTTACTCTTAGAGCTCTCATCACTATGGCTCTTAACCTAAGCGTTGGGTCCTTCACCCTTTAAAATCATTACCCTCTTGTTCAAGCATTGGAAGGCAATATGTCTGAAGCCTAAGCATTTGAAGCACTTAACTTCTTGAGCTTTTGTATTGGGCACTCTCTCCTTCTGTACTTTCTTAGCATTAGCTTCATCAGTTTGGCTTGACTCTCCTTTCTCCATCATTTTGTCGGGCTTCTTCTTCTTTGCTTGCTTCTCAGGCTTAGGGATGCCTTGTTGAGGTTGGGTGGTTGGCCTTTGATGCCTCCCCCTCTTTTGTCTCTCCACTCTTAGCACTAAATTGATTAGCTCATCTAGACAGTTGAATGGCTACAATTCAACTATGTCAACAATATCATCTTAAAGTCCACTTAAGAACCTATCAATGGTGTAGTCCTGTGGCTCGATAATCTCGGATCTCATCATTAGAGTTTCGAACTCCTGTAAGTACTCTTCAATGGTGTTTTGACCTTACCTTAGGTGCTGAAATGCATGGAGCATCTCTTGCGTGATGTAGGTCGGCATGAAGCACTAATTCATCAACCTCTTCATAAGTCTCCAGGTTTTGATTGGCTCTTCTCCTTTGGCATCTCACTTAGCTATCAACTTATCCCACCAAAGACTCACATATATAGTTAGGGCTAATAAGGTTAGCTTGACCTTGGTTTTATCATTACACTCATAGCATTTAAACAACTTATTGACTCAGGGAATCCAGTTAAAGAACTTTTTAGGTCGACTACTACCATTGAAGGACGACAGCTTAAGCTTGATGTTGTCAAGTCCTCAGTTTTGTGCTCGGGGTTCATCCCTTGCATTCTTAGCAAGTCGGTTCTCCTTGGATCAACCACTACTGTTGGAACTCTACTCAGCAACATCTTTTCTCGACCTCGACTCTCTTCTTCGAGCTCCTTAGTTTACCTTGAAATCAATGCTCCTGTAGTTGCTTTTCCTAAGCTTATGTCGGTTCTCTCTTCTCCTTGGCTCAGTAGCTCTTCTTTACGGTCTTGCATTATTATCAATCCCATTGGAGCCACTTCTATTGGGGGGTGTTCATTCCCTCCTTTCACTTCGGCCATTAAGTCTTCGACTTCTGACTAATCTAGTAAGTTCTTGGATAGGATTAGTGAGATTCTAAATTTAGTATTCCATGTTATCAATGCATCTCATCAAGCTTCTGCTAGGACGATCTCCACTATTATTGACACTATCTTTTGACATTGTCGTCCGTACAATAAATCCCAGAGAGAAAATTTAACAAACACATATCATACTTAATTGTACTCAACTTGGAACTATTGTTAAGATGATTCCACAAATACTATTGTAATAAAATACAACTAACAGCAACTTAGAAATTATTACTACTCGATTTCGGCAGCTACCATTACTGATAAACACTATAGTAAATAAAATTGACCATTGAAATTACTGCTTAGAACACAAACAATAGACTTTACCAAAGAACAATGATTAACGTAAATGTTTAAACTATGAATCAAACTCAAAAGAACATTAATATGCGTGTCTCCCCGAAGTTTTGATACCAGTGAAGTTGATGTGCAATCCACGCAGCGGTCTTAGATGCCAATGGGGTTTAAATGGGAACAAGGAACGAAAAGTGAGAATGGGGTTTTGAGTGTGAATGTGTATGGATATCACACACCAAGGCATAAACACAATTAAGGGTTGACTTCAAAATAGGGTTCAATACAACTTACAAACACTAAATGTCACTTGATTTTCAAATGAGGGGTTAAAGATGACTTACTAACTTGTTCAAATGAAGGGTTCACCATAATCTCAAAGGCAAGATTGATAAGAACATAAGAAAGATTAAAGAGTTATTTAACTGAAACGCCAACTCAAAAGGGCTTGAGAATGTCCTTACTTTTAGAAGGAATGTTCAAGTGTAAGCTCTCTATTTGAATATTCTTCACTGTTCTTGATAATTACAATTGTTGCTACTTATAACAAGTCCTAAAACTCTAGTAGCAAAACTGTAAATAATATACAAGGACTTAAACCTTAAAGAATGGCCCAATTGAAATAAGAAAACACTTATAAAGTATACAAAACAGTGCATTTAACGTAGTGGTTAGCATGTAGTCATCTGAGCTGTTTATAGGCCCGAGCAGGTGTCGGTTGGCAGTTGAGTGTTTGAGTAGGGGTGAGATATTTGGATGTTTTATTGTGCTTGCCTGAGCTCCCAGTGAGGTCGGCCTACAGTTGCTACACTCATGGATTGCTTGGCACTAGCTTTACTAAGCTATGCTGAGCTGTTCTTTAGCTTAGGGGCTTCGGTTGTTTGGTTTCTTATCGTCTTGGAAGACAACAAGCTTGATGCTAGATGCTTCCTTTTCCTCCCTTCAACCTTCGGTCATCAGTTCGGCCTCGATAAGAGTAGGTCATCCTTAGGTTAGGACAAGTGAGCTTTAGCTTCTGGTTGGTCCATCTTGGCTTTTGACAATTCAGCCTCAACAAGAGGGTTGTCGTGACCTGATTCCTATGAGATACACTCATTAATGGGGTAAAAAATGGATCAAAAAATGGAAAAAGAAATTTAAGCACTTGGATTTGAGAATTCCATGATTTAGGTTATTTAACAATTTTTGAAGCTTCCTTTGGGTTTGTTTTAGTAAGATGGACCTTCTATTACTCCTTTTGATCGATGATTTCAATTAAATTATAGCCATCTTTGTTTAGTCATGGATTTAAATTGATAAAAAACCCATTGATTTTCAATCTTCATTTTAATGTGATTTTTTACTTATCTTGCTTGATTCACATTATAAACATATAAATAGGGTGTTTAGGAACTCATTTTGGCATCACCAATCATCGAATACTCATTAATCTACTCTCTTACCAATCTTTTTCACTCTCAAAGTCCTTACCAACAACCCCACTGTCTTTCTTTCTAAGATTTCATAAAGATTGAAGTAAACGAAGCATAACCAACTACACCGATGAGCTCCTTATAACAAGAGCTCTTAAACCTAACCCCTTTTGTTTGTAGTCATGGGCACTAGAGCTTCAACTAAGAAACCCGAACAGCATTGCCAAGGATGTAACCCCTACTTTCGAAGCTCCATCGCCAGTTGAAAATCCTTAACTCGACCATCTTTTAGGCCTTAGCCATCATAGTCGTCACAACCCAACCACCACCGCATCGACCTAACATTGAACCACCACAAAATGACCATTCCTAATTGTGGCCCTTAATATATACTCACTAAGTCCAATCTGAATCACATAAAAATAACCTTTCCTACTCATTTCGGCTATTGGAACCACCTTCATCATATCCTCTAGTTGTTTCTTTCTTTGCCCTTGTACGACTCAGATCTATGTGCAAACTTGACTCGACGACCTATGTTCGCTCTAACCTAACCTACACGCCACATCCAAGTCTGGTCCTCTCTTTGTTATTTTGATTCAATTTAATGCATTTTTATTTTATTTTATTTTTAATTTATTTTTTGTAAATTTATTATAATTGTAAAAAAAAAAGAAGAAAGAAAAAAAAAGGGAAGCTTAGTTTATTTTTATTATATTTCTTCGATTAAAACATAAATAAAAAATAATAATAAAAAAAAAGTGAAAACCATTTTCAATAAAAATAAAATAAGGTTAATACTATTCATGATTAGGAACTTATAGAATTTTCAAAAAAAAAAAAAATTTGGTCCTTTAGAATTTTTCTTAAATAAACTCAAACCGAGTTAAGGTGTAAATTCGACTAGACTTCAAAAATGAAAAAGAATCATCACTGTTAAATTTTGTAAAATGAACTATGAAAGACTGATCCCAAATAGAGAATATGTAGTAGGAAAATATAGGGCTACTAAAAATACAAAAAAAAATTATTTTTCCACTTTTTGTGAATAATTGTTCAATTTAGGCTTTTTGTAGATTCAATTTTATTCCCTCATTTAGATGTAAATAGATTTTATATTTTGCATGGGTATTATTGAAAGATAAAATTAATTTCGGAAAGTTAAAAGTGGTATTCAATTAGGATTTAATAGGTTAGCCCCTAAACTTGAAATATTTGGCTTTTAAAAACCGTTTTAAAAAATTGGCATTTTAGTAGACTAGTGGCTAAATTGAGCTACCTACTTTTAGTGCAACCATAGTAAAGGACATTGAGCACTACATAAAAAATCAATTGAAAAACCACTATATAATCAATAGAGGGGTTTAAAAAAGATAAAAAGAAAGAACACCTTCCTTGCTTAACTCTATTAAACCATAACTAAAGAACAAACTTATCTAATGTAACTAGAGCTACAATTGCATTATTGTTTCTATTAATTTGCAAATTAAAGGACGTAACAAAATTTAAGAATTGAAATATAGAAAGAGATAAAAAAATTAAGTAACACCATCAAAAACCTACCTTAAGTAGACATTAAATTGATGAACAAAACATTGAAAGTAGAGTAAGTAATAACGTACAACAAGAAAATCAATATGCTTAGAAAGATAAATTATAGATCTGTGAAATCCTTATAATTAATATATTGTGTCTTCACTAAAGCTTGTTAAAGGAATTGCAAGATCAAGCAAATAAATTTAGAAAGAAGGATTTAAATTCCATGTCAACATAAAAAATGGTGTATCTTTTGTTTTCTCATTTTAATATCCACATTTGTAGGTGAGCAACTATAGGCTAAGTAAGGTATAAGGCTCTACTCATACCTTACTTTATGAGGTATAAGTTTGCAACATTTGGAACTAGAACATACTCTATAGCACTCTATAACCGTCTAGAAACTTGTTATTGATAGGGTTTTCTTTTATTTTTTTTATTTTTTTTTTATTTTATAACTACTCCATGGACTTATATTAATTAGACCACAACACAAGGCCAATTGTGAGGGCCCAATTCGGGTACACATATCCATTCACTTACTATAAATACAGTAAAAGACCTTTGGGTAAGGAGATCCACCTTTCATTCTTTCACTCTCATTATTGCTTTACAGTTTATTCTCCCTATAAGAAGGTTGACTAAGGTATCAGAGTGGCCACGTCGGAGTAGCCTTGCCTAAGAATCCTCTAGTACCCCCTATAGTTGGAAGTACCCACGTATCAGAATGAAAAACGACCAGCAATAAATTGGCACTACTTGAAGGAATCGATGGAAAAAAAAAAGCACAATCCACTGTGACAACTTTAAGATGAATTTCCAAAGTTACGGAACCGGATAGTATTTTACTCTTGTACTTGATTTTTCTAGGTCCCTTAATAGTTATTGCTTTTGTTCCTTCTTCACTTCCAAATATATTTGTTTGCAATTTACCAAAAGTTGATGGTTTCTAGTGCTTTTTGCTTTAGATTTGGTTTGGTTTGATGTATTTTAGAAGTCATACCATACAATACCACATGCGCCACCACCACTTCATCTACAACCTGGCTTGTAATTGCTACCATTGGTTTGTAACCTTTGTAGGTGATGAGCTGCCAACCATTAGTCTTCTTACTCACATATAACTCCGAAGCTTCTAATTCCTCGCTCAAAGAATCCTCTCTTGGCAACCTATCGATGATGAGAGACTCTACGCAGAAGAAGGATGGCTAAATTCCTTAACAAATCTGAGAGGTTATACTTTGCTTTGTTCTCTCTTTTATGCTGACGCCGACTATTCGTTTACCAAAGGCTTTATGCCAAATGATCGAACTTTTAGTTGCTAAGAGACTCCTGCTGAGTGACGAGACACTCTTCTTTGAGTTGAGTACTTTCTTCTGACTTCCTACTGACACTTGTTGCACCCTTTTGTCATCTTGGTAGTCCCTAATGCCACAACATCTTGATTCCTTTCGCTTGCTGTGATTAGAGAATTTATGTATGGAACCAATGTTGTGTAGCCACTTGTTCGTTTCACTTGAAACTGTACTATTTTACCCTTTTGTTGTTTGTTCGTTTTACCCTTTTTCGTATGTATTAGGAATTCCCCTTTTGTATGCTTTTTTGTAATTTCTTTATTTATATTGTTGCCCTAAGCACTTACTATAAATAGTTCCTTTTCCTTATAAGCCAGAATCATCTTACCTTACTAATATATATTGAATATACTATTCTTGTAAGACAACCCTCTCTAAGTCCATTTTCTATACACTCTTATCTAATCTTACTGTATAGCTTAAGATTAGTAGCAGGTGGATCTTAACATTAACTTATGCGTCGTATTAAGTAAAGTATCAAGCCATGTTATGTTCATTGGTGTGTTATATCCTTTGAGCAGCTTTATGTCAACTACTTTAGTCAGTTTGTTGACCTACTCACTCTACTTTATTTGATATTTCGAAGGCCCCATTGGTTTAAATTAGCTCTAGTAAGTGCTAATGATAATTGAGTTCTTAGGCACATTATATAATTTAGGTGTCAAAGCTTGAGGTTGTGATCGAGAGCTGTATAGTGATAGTCTCTACTAGTTTGCTGTTTGTGATACTTTGTTTTCATTTGGAAGAATAGAGTAAGTTTATGGTTCGTGCGATATTTGTAAGCATAAGGATTTCTAGTGTGAAGAGTATTTCTCTAATGCTTTGTTTTGAGAATGTTAAGTCCTAGTGTTCAGGGAGAGATTAACAATGTCGAGAGTGATGCTCATGGTCATGGTTAAGTTATCCAACAAACACTATGTACTATTGATGAGCAGATACAAGACCTTGTCGCTATTGTAGCTAATTTAATTGTTTCAATATAAAGAGTCTTAGAGATTGGGCCATGAGAGAGAGTTGTTGAATAAGGTCGAGAAATGAGAGATAGACCAAGAAGATAGATGGGTGAATCGCGTGCACTAAAGCCCATTCCCGTAAACCAAGCGCCACTATTACATGCCAAGAGAATGGTGAGAAGGAGGTTAGAATTAGATGAAGTGGAGAAGTACAAAGAGGAAGAACAATATGTTGGAGTTGACGAATATGAACTTAGGGCTCCTAGGGGCATCAAACACCTCAAAGTTAAGATCCCGAGCTTTTATGGGTTTGGTAGTGTTGATGACTACTTGGACTGGGAGGAGAAGATTGAAAAGATATTTAACTTTTATGATTATGAAGATGCTATTCGTATTTGAGTGGGTGCATTGGAGTTTTCTAGATATGCAGCAATGTGGTGAAAGAAGTTATAGAATGTTTACTTGAGGGCTCGACATGAAATCTAAACATGGAATGAGATGAAGAGAGTTTTAAGAAGTAGGTTCGTTCCCGAACACTATGAGCAAGACATTTTCCGAAGTCTACAAGATTTAAGATAAGGTAATCGATTGTAGATGACTACGTTCGAGAGTTTTAGTTACTCATGATCTAGTGTGATATTGACAAACCTGAGACATGAACTATCGTAAGGTTTATTTCTATAGTAAGGATTGAGATTGGTAAAATAGTAGAGCTATAGACTCTTATGACTTTGGATGAAGCCATTAGGGTAATACAAAGAGTCAAAAGGTAGAGGTGGAACCGGGTTAGTCAAATGTCGAGTAGCCAACCTATGTTGCTGAATAAGAGCAGCAGCTAAGCTGATCTAACTATGGTTGTACATTAAATAGTTCTGAGGTGGATTGTGCCAAGGACTAGTGCTGAGCTGATTAGAAGAAGGTCGAGGAACTAAAGGTTTGAAAAGACTAAGGTTAGAGCTCTAGAAGAAAGACCTAAGAAAATCAAATGGTTTAAATGTCTCGGTTATGGATAAGTGGCTAGTCAATGTCCGAACCATTGAGTCATGACTATAAAGAGAGACAAGCCCCAGTTTAAAGTTGAAGGTGCAAGTGAAGGAGATGAAGAGACAGGAGTTAAACAGATGCTAGAAGAGTTTTAGGAAGACCCTGAGGTTGAGACACCCCTAAGGGCTGTGCTGAGTATTATTTTGCGATTCGATGGTCTCTTAGTGCATTTGTAGCAGAAGAGAATGAGTAGACAGAGAACTTCTTCTATATAAATTGCTAAGTAAATGGCAAGATATGAGCCTTAATCATTGATGGAGGGAGTTATACCAATGTCATAGCATAAGGGGTAGTCAAAGCCATGAAATTAACCAACCTTCCCTTACCTTAGGCCGTACAAGATTCACTAGCTTAATGGGAAAGGAGGTTTACATGTTGTTGAGTAGGTTAGAGTACTAATTACCATTAGTGATAGATATAGGGATGAGGTATTATGTAATGTCCTTCCTATGTTCACTTGTCACATATTACTTGACTGACCATAGCTATTTGACTTGAAGGTATTGCACGATGGATATAAGAACACCTACATGTTCCAAAAGGAATGGAAGAAAATGATACTAACACTTATGAGTCCTAAGGAAGTATAGGAAGCCCAAGAAAAGGTTGTTAGATCTCTATAGAAAAAGTATTTAATGATTTCTTAAGCTCAGTTTGTTGAAGAAGTCAAGGCCGAGGACTATGTTCTCCTTTTAGTTAGGAGACTCTTAGAGGTAAGAGATGCCGAGAACTGTCTAACCACAGTAAGAGCTATACTCAAAGAGTATGTCGATCTATTCCTTGCCGAGATGCTAAAAGGTTTACCACACTTAAGAGGCATTGAGCATTGCATTGATCTTCAGCTTGGCTGAAGAAGTAAGTTGATGAGTTAGTGGATCGTAAGTATGTTTGAGAGGGCATGAGCCCATGTGCTGTCCTAACTGTGCTGGTACCTAAGAAAGATGGGTCATGGAGAATGTGCATTGATAGCTATGTTATCAACAAAATTACTGTTAAGTACCGATACCTGATTCTACAATTAGATGATATGCTTGATGAATTACATGGTGACTACATTTTTCAAAGATTGATGTGAGAAGTAGCTACCACCAAATACGAATGAGGCTTGGAGATGAATGGCAAAAGGCCTTCAAGACAAGGGAAGGCCTGCTTGAATGGATGGTAATGCCGTTTGGCCGAACTAATATGATGAGTACATTTATGTGGCTAATGGATCATGTGCTTAGAACATTGATTGATAAATGTGTTGTGGTCTATTTTGATGACATCTTGCTCTATAGTGCTGACCACATTATCATGACTCAATAGTATTGTTATCGTGGTAGATCATCGTATACTGTATAAAGGTCTACTATCAACCCCTTTATTGATCATAGGCCTTTCATACGACACACAAGGCTCCTTCCACTATACGTTATCACTAGGCCCATAGATAAATAATATAGAGCAATTTACTAAAATTAACTTCTATGATGTATATTAATCAAGTAAATGTATAGACTCATTAATTTCCACACTAGAAGAATATTACAAACAAATGTAATTCGTAAAAGAAACTATGTTAGAAACTTTAATCTATAATATGAACAAAAGTAAAGATAAATGGCTATCTACAAAAAGCTATTACAGTAAAAAATTTCCTTTCTACTCCCTGATCACTCCATCCCGTCTCCAAATGAGACTCACCTCAGATATTCCCTAGCCCAGATGAACGAAGAGTTTTCCTTGTAATAAAAGAAATCTATCGGGGTGTAAACTTAAGCTTATGAGATAAATACCCTTATCAATATCGCATGGCAGAAATTCATTAGATGCATAAATATATGAATGCATGAACAATTAGTATGCCAAACAATGCATGTAGTGGTGTAGGAGCTACATATGACTTAGAATTATAGCCCCTATAGTTGGGGTTGGAGATAATTAACCGAACCAAACCAAGATCCTAGTTTTAGCCCTTGGGTTTTATTTCATTTGCACTATTGTGCTTAAGTCAAAACAAAACCATATATATACATATATATATACTTTCTTTACTGAACAATAAATCATAGTTTCAAAATCCTAAGTCTAGTGGTGTGGTGACCCCTACAATCTACAAGCATAAACCTTAAGCAAAAGCCATAAGACACAACCCTTTACCAACAGTTCATCTCTTAGCACCTAATAAGCTCGTTAGCCTAGGATAGAGATTTAATATAAATGATGACATAGCTAGTGCCCATTCCTGTAGGAAGCCTTCCTCTTATGAGTCCCTTCTCATCTTCTACATGAAGTGGCAATCAATGTCATCCGAATGCAATTATGGGGAATATATGATTAATTGAATTTCTTAATTATATACGTGATTAATTCGGTTTTTCAGGATGATCAGACAATTTCACCCCATACAATCATACGTATGAATTATTGCAAGAAATTACTATTATTAAGTGACTAACAAGCCATAGCATTCAATCATGAACTCACATACATGCATTTTCCATATCCCATAAGCATTCAATTTATATTTGTAAGTTTAGGTGCATCTATTCTACAAGCAAAATTAAGTAAAGAGTCATTAGGAATTCACTCACTCTGCTATGCAGGTCAATTGAAGTAGTCCAAGGGTAGGTTGTCTCCGATGCTAGATTCCTTGGACATCACAGTCATAATATTATAAGGATTTGAAATAAAACTTAGAAAACTAAGCTAAAACCTCTTAAGTTATACTTTTGATTAGTTTTCATATTTTTCCCGGTTTTCACTTAAAGTTCAATCGCTATAACTTTCTCGTTTTAAATCCGATTTTTATGATCTTATAGTTAATCTTCATCTTTTTGAGTGTACTTTAACATGGTGAGGTTAGATTTTCAATATGAGGAATTTAAATCTACCTATAGGTCAAAATAGTAGCAATCTTCACTATTTGGAGTGATTTTGGGCTTTGTTTGGTTAATGGGCTTTTTGATAACTTGGGAAAATCTTTTAGGCTTAGGCTTAAGATCTTATTCTAGGCTCAAAATACTCCTTAATATTAGATTCACAACTTTGATTTACATTCCTAAGGCTAATAACCCCTTCTTGGGCTCTTAAGTGGGTTTAAGTTGTCAAATGAGCTTGTTTTTTATCCAAATCAAAGATAGTCACTTCCTCGACCTTAAGGGGTATCATGTGGGCTTCTTGAGAGTCTTATAAAAACTTTCATTGTTATGCTAAGTTGCTGATTATAAGCTTAAGGGTGGTATTGTAAACCCCTCAAATTTAGCCTTCTAAGTATAAAATTAAACTCATGTACTATAGATGATCCCTTTAAGTTAACACAGTCAGGAAAATTTAAAACCGACTAAAATTCCAATTTGAAACCTAAAGTGAATATGAAAAACCTTAAATTATTAATAGAAACTCGAGTTGCATACAAAAAGCTTAAACTCTAAATATATGTGACTTTAAGAGTTTATACCTTAAATGTATATAAACACTAGAGATTGTATCAAAAAATGATAAAACCCTAAATTTATAACTTTAAGGATATAAAAATACTAATTCACCATAACTTATTCTAAAACCCTAATTAACAATATATCCTTATTATCTTACCAAATTATTAGTAAAAGATCAAATATAACTTTCAATCATTCATAAATACATATAATACTAAAGTTATCCATTAGAAACTCGGATATTGCATTATAGATTGTCCATCATCTAATTATATAACTAGGTTAGTATTATATAGAGTTAAGAGCTTAGTTGATGATTATAATATATATAATAAGTATTAGTATCCTAAATGACTTTTTTCATGATAGTAACATTAAGTAGCCTACCGAATGATGTGTATAGGATAAAAATACCTAAAAGAAGATCTCATTACCTATTCTTACTAATCATTACAATAAACTCCATATTTCCTTTCATTTCCTTAATTTTCTTCCCAATTTTCACTAATTACTTCATTATGTATACTTAAATTACATGTAATCCTACAAAGTTGACTAAGTCAAAGGTTGATTAAGTCAATATGTTGAAAAGTTAACAAATATGTTATTGTCATATAGAGTTTTCTTCTCTTTTCTTTAACTTTCTATACAATTTTTTTTTCCTAATTTCACCCCTCCTCACCATCCACTTCTCCCCCACTTAGACCCTATTTGTCTTCATCTTTTTAAACACAACAACAATACAAAACAAAACTCTTTTCTCCCTTACCAAAACCGTAACCTCCTTGCTTCTTTAATTCTAAACACTTTCTTAACTTCACATTCATAATTCTAACTACCAAAATAAACCATCATCTCCTACATACTTGTCTTCCTTTTCATATTATAAAGGAGAAAAATGTATGTTATTATGTGATTTTCCATCTTATGTAGTAGTTAGATGTATAAGTTAGGTTAGCATAGAAACTTTGTATAATATGTGCATAAGTGTTGTTAAAAGTAGAAAGCTCCATATTTTTGTTTAGAAGTGTAGAAATACTTATGTACAAATAACAAGTGGGTACATGTGAAGTGTACATATGAGGGTTTTGCTGAAGTCTTTAGTATAAGTATAAGAAATCCTTAGTTAAACGGAAGAGGAACACATATACATATGCTTAAACATGTGTATACAAGAATACACTTGATGAACACATGTGTGGATACTCTTATACGTGAGTACCCTTTATGTACATAACCAAAAAGGAAGAGTATACTAGCTATACATACATATATCTTGCTAAATAAGCCCATAAAGTGCAAAAATATGGATTTGGTGAAGCTTTCTTACAAGAATATAGAAGGCATACGAAAATACGTATGTAATCGATGTATATATGGGTATATGTACTAGTATACGTATAAGTACACAAGTATACATACTACTATATTAGAATGATAAGTATATTCATAACATATGTATAAAATACTTAAATACATAAAGATAAGTATACATAAATAATAGATGATATAAGCGATGACATAAGTAATTGATGGTATAAGTGATGGCATAAGGAAATAATATATATATATATATGTATGTATACACATACATATGGGCTGAAACTTCTTTAAGCCCTTAATACACATCTTAAATTGAATTAATCTCAATTAAGTATATAAATTAGTAAAGATAATGTAAAATCAGCTAAGTATAAGAATCTGATGGTTAATTAAATCATTAAGTACTAAAATAAGATATAAAACTAGCCAATAAGAATATTTACGCTTTAATAGTTAAAATTTCAATAAATTTAGTCCATATCATAAAATATGGATCTTAACGTCCAAAACAGACCTTACTATGTAAACGTATATCCAAAAATGATAACAAACAACTATAAGATTGTAAAAATTAGAGTTAAGATGAAAAAGTTACACATAACTAAAGATGTAAGATAAAATTGAAAAGAATAAATAAGATAACTAAGTAATAGACCCTATAAATTGATAATGAGAAGAGATAAGTAATTAAATACATAAAGTATTTTAACTTACAAATATATGAATATAGTTACAATTGATCCTACTAAAGTATGATAAACCTTGTATACGGCATACTTGGGTCATATTGGGAAACTAGACAAACTACATAAAGTTGCTCTAAATCAAATGAGAAAACAAGTCCAATATCCAATAAAAAAGCATTTTGTCTTACCCGATGCTTGGTTCTTTCTTATGATCCAACAATAAAATTTTCATTTTATTCTCGAATTTTTCAAACACAATACAACATCAATTTGAGTTCAAATAGGAATTTTGTTTCAATTTCAAAGTAAGTCTTTTTTTTTTTTTTTTAGTTATTTCTGGTTCTAAGACTGGTAGTTTTGTAGGTCGACTCGCTTCTTTCAAATTGTTTCTCATTATTAAGAAAAGGTAACAAAGATAAAATATAAGCTTGTTTTATAGCAATAGTAATTAACCATTGTTGTTTTAAGGTTGATCTATTTACCCGTCAAGATAATATTTTTCCTTGTTCACTAATAAATCGACTAATTAAACTCATGATTCTATAATCAATTCGATCCCCCAAGTGGATCGGGGGCAAATGCCTACGAAAAGATCGCTTAGATTTAAGAAAGAGTCGCTTGGATTTATCCATAGTTTGTTTATTCCTTATTCTGACCTTGAAAATAATATTTCTATCTGATCCAAAATCATTTATTTATAAGTAAAAATAGGAGTTGAGTTGATTTTTTTTTTCTTATATTCAATTTTCTATTATTTAGTTAAGTTATCTAAATTTTTGTTTATAATTTCGAATAATCTATATTAGTCTATATAGAATATTCCTTTTCATGTTCTTTGTAAGAGTGACTCATAGACACTTGATTCGATCTATTTCTTTATTTCCTTGTGAATTGTATGTTTGTAACAATAGGGACAAAATTTTCTCAATTCCAATTGACTAGGCATATTGTGTCGATTTTTGATCAATCCTTTTTTCTGTCATTAAGGTGGAAAACTGAACCAAGAATTCTCTTTCTTTATCACCAATTGAATCACTGTTCGCAACCCAGGATTCTATTTTATCATCAATCTAATCATTGTTCACATTTTTTCTTTTTCTTATCAATAAATAGATCTCTTTACTTGTATTACTTAGATGTCTCATATTTTTCAAAAAAGTAATTCGATGGATGGGATTTGGTATGATACTTAGGAGATCGATAATATCAATGAGATTGATATTAAAATATTACTTCTTAAAGTGCATTGATTTGACCCTATAAGCAAGACCACCACTCCATGGCATGTTGTTGCTAGAAGCAGAGCACTATATTTTTTCTAGAGAATCTCCTAATTTTTTCAAAGCAACTAGAAAGAGATTCTTTAAACAAAAAGAATTCAATTTAAATGTAGGGTACCTATCTAGAAGTTTTCATAACTCCATCATGTATGATGGAATCATCAAAGATTTGACCTTTTCGTACTCTACCTTTAACTCACTAGAGGCTCGTGAAGTAAAGAGAAGATGCATACGAATGAGATATGCAGCAACAAGAAGAAGGAAAAGGATTGAATAGAGGAACTCCTGAACATTTGGAGATCTCAAATGGGTTCATATCAATGGTGACTCATTATTTTGATGAATCATTTCTTTGGACAGAAGAAGATTATGGAAACACTTACTCAAAATCTCGCTTATCAGATTCTACTATGGAAGACGCAATTTTTTCTGAAGAATTCACCATGATGTATTTGATCCATGCATAATATTATGAAAAATGGATATAAATTTTTTACTGCTGCTTAGTATTGGCAATAGGTCTAAAAAAGTATCTAAAAATAGCAAATTTAGATATTTGTACCCTGTTAAGGTAAGGAACCATTGCATATATGTTTGGAATAGATTCCATTTTGAGAGAGTTGAAAAAGTACTATCTCGTTGAAAGGTTCTATACATCTGCCCTTTCTCAATGCATTTCTTTAGACAAAGACTCTGTTTTTTCCTCTTTTCGGATGGTAAATATTTCTTAGAACATGGAGTGTGAATCAAACCTATGTTTGAATTGAAATGGAGATACTAATACAAGTTCTTCCCTTTTGAATCAGATAGATTCATATCTGAAAGAGGTTGACAATAAGTTCTGTCAAAGTTGACTATTTGTCCCTCTGTTAGAGATGTTCCAGAAATATTTGTGATTGAGTAAATAGCTCTACGAACCACTGGATTGGATCAAATTGCAAAATGGAAAGATTTGTACAAATTATACCTTTTGTCACCACTTTGTAGAAAATCATTAGGTATGAATATGTTAGATACTTGTGACTCAATTAGTGAAATAGTATCTCTCTCTAAAAAAGCTTTTTTTTTTTTTTTTACCGTCGCACAAAGAAAATATTTTGTTGTGAATGAATAAAATATAGAGGAATTGCCCATACATAAAATCAGAATTCTTGATATGGGCCCTTTCTACATAAAAAGGGAATTTTTTGTTACAATAGAAGCAGAAGTGGTGTGGATGATTACCATCTTCAATTTCTAATAAAATAGTATGAGTTGTTGAGACGGTATTTTGTAAATATGTAATTATCTTGAATATATTAACCATTTCTTTATTTTCCAATCGCTTGGAAAGGACAAAAGAAATGTCTTGATTGAACAATTTTTTATCTATATTGGACATCTCTGTAGGATTCAAACCTAGATGAAGTTCTGACCATCTGTCAGAGAAAAAAGAAAGAATAGATCTTGTAGGATTCCTAAGAAATTCTTTGATTTCTTTCGAAAGAAGATGATTATTCATCCCTTTCTCACGTTCTGTGAATAGCGGGGACATTGCGGAATATCTAGAAAGAGACTTTTAGTTAACTTAGGAGTTTGTTTCTCAGGATACTTATAAGTTTTATTATCTTTTAGGCATCTCAATATCGAATTCTGGAGACTCCAAAGGCTTAGAGAATGAGTAATAATCTAAGTGAGGGAGTTCTAATGACCTGTTACTTACTTGTATATGTTACTTATATGATGTTTTACTACTTATTGTTGCTTGTATGTTTGAATGACTGTTTTGCTTGTATGCTATCACCTGTGTGATCACCTTTTTAAAATTGATAAATATAAATATTTGACCAAAATAAGCTGTTCTATTCAACGCATGTCTATGACTCAGTAAATGTATGGATGAAGAGTGCTAACTTTGCAAAATTTTGAAAAGGGTATTTTTGGAAAAAGCTTGTCTAATCTTAACGTATTTTGTACGATTTTAATAAGGGTTCGTAGTATTAGAAATGATATTTTATTGTTAAGGCAAAGCTAGCTTGGGATCTTTAATTGATAGTGAGAGGACTTACTTTATTGTGCCTGTGAGGTTTTAGATAATTTTGATTGTTAAAGAACTCGCATGTTTGTGCCCGAGGGGCCTTGGATGGTGCATAGTCATAGTTTAGGATCTACTTATTTGGATTGGAATTGTTTTCTCAACTAGGATAATAGTTGAGTATCGCTTAAAGGGATGGTACCCCTAGGTAGCGTCATGTGAATTAGCTGAGGTGCTATGTACAGTTAAGTATAGGGGATAATCGAAGTGTAGATGATGTAATTCTACACCTTCCATAGTTTTCGACTCTTATAGATGTGTTGTTTGCATTCATCTCTCTTGCATTTATTTTGTATGCAGATAGCTTGCATGTGTATTAATAATGTGTGATAACTTACTTAAATGATAGTGGTGAGGAACGAACTCACTGAGCTATTTTATGCTCATTCTCCCATAGTTTTTTTTGCTGGTTTACTTCTATTGGCATTTGGAAAAGTCTCGAGCGCTGAGTGCAAGATGAAAAAATATATGTTAGTGTTATAATTAGCTAAGTTCTTTATAGATGATACATAAACATCCTTTGTAGAAAATATTTATATGTTAGAATTTAATATAATTTAATTCTTATTATAGTTTTGTAAAGTTGGCATATCATGTCTTATTATTTGGTAGGGGATAGCGATTCTTTATGGTTCTGAGAAATTGTTCGATATCGGACAACCATAGTTATTTATATTTTATAATAAATTAATTAGTTACAAATCAATAATCTTAATAATTAATCACTTAAAATCTTGCAATTTCTAACTTGGAAGGCAGCTTCCATATTATGGGTGCACACGTGATATGAAAATTTTAGGCAATCCTACTAGGCCCCCTTTAGGGTCCTGATAGGTTCAACTTGATGTTTAAGGCTCGTTTTGGAAGTTTTAAACTCAATTTTGAGTTTTAGGCTTAATATACTTATCATACTTGCCTTGGTTGGTCCTTTTACTTTGTTTACTTACTTTTATCATGTTTTTAAGTATCTTTTAGAAAAGTTCCAAATCTAGTTGGTTTTTGGGTGTAAGGGCTTCTAACTTAGTTTTCTAACTTGTTTCATTATTCCTTAAGTTTAGGTGTTAGATCATGAACTTAAGCTACTTGTATACAAATCTTAACTTGACTTCCTTCCCATGAGATGATTATTTAGCTCATACTTTACACAAAAATAGTATATCTCATACTTATCATAACTCCCATATAATAGTTTATGTCTCACAAAGTTTGTTTCCTCATATAACTTGACGTGATGGATTTTTCCTTTATCTAAGTCTAGATTTGAGCATGTTTAATTTAATAAAAGTGAGAACAACATCCAGGTGACTTCTAAAACCTCACATCCAGCATGCTTCCCTTTCACTCAAGTTCTCATTTCAAGATTTTCATAACTTAAAATCTTTCATTCAAAGTGTTAAAGAAGTATCTTTACAAAATACCAACTTTATATGCTCATATTTCAACTTTCAAGTAAGGGTTTCATGAGTTGGCTTCTTAGGATAGTCTTAGATGTTTTATCAACTTATGATCATACTCATATCTTCGAGAAATCATGGTCTCCTAACATGAATACTAAACTACTAACACAAGATATACTTACTTGTCCACAAAGCAAAGATATGGTGGTTATGCACTAAATTTCTATTTAAGCTTTTGTCTTATTTCCTCCTTCTTGCAACCTTCGTGGAAACTTTGAATTTTGGTCCTTTGAAGTGGTGTTTAAAGGATGTTCTAAGGATCTCAAAGGAGCTTTGAATGTTGGCAAATGTAAGACACAAAGTGAAGTTCAAAGTGTCATAAGTGTGGGTGCTTGGAATGTGGCGGCAAGTGCAAGATTTTATAGGGTTTTGTGTTTTCTCTTTTGAGTTGTTTTCAAAGAGAGAGAAAAGGAATTTGAAAGTGAGAGCAATGGGAGAAAGAGTGGTTGGTTGGAAATGAGGGTGGAAGTGTGTTTAAGAAGTTTATTTATGTTGTCTAATAGCATGCACAAAAGTCAACAATTGTAACTCTTGATGATGTAAGCATTAAGGGGTGAATAGTAGAGTGTAAGATAAAGTGATTGATGGATGAAAGATAAAAGCATGGCCCTCCCACCCCCCACCCCCTTTTCTAGCTTGTTAGAATTGGCCATTAGGATCTCTTTATGGCATGGAATTGTCTTGTCTAATTTACTAAAGTTAAGTATGTGAAATCTTGTGATAATTTGCCCATATGTAGTATAAGTTAATGGGTGATAAGGAAAGTGTTTTATCACTAGTTTTTGATATGTTATCAATTGATAAATGACTCCAACTCTCGATTGATAAGTCATTTAGGATGATTAGTTGGTCTACTTATTCATATGTAAGGCTTAGGCATGAAGATAAGGGAATTATCTTATAGGAAATTGTTTTAGGATTTACTTCTTGAATTATTTTGTAAATTATGATTCAATTCTTATAAAATTATAAAATTTTCTAGAGTTGAATGAAATTATTCAAATTAAATTATCAATTACTCGCTTAGGGTTAAAAGTATTTAATTGTTTTAGGGTTTAGGGTCTCAAGTAACTTTAGAGTTTGCAGTTTTTCATGTTCTTCATGGTTTAACTTTATTCTATCGGAGATTCATTTAGAACTTTAGTTCCATAATTGCTCCATAAATTGAATCGAGTAAGAAAAACACTGAGTTTAGGTGGTTGGAGAAATCTCAAAAGAGTTTTGAAGATATGAAGTTTAAGTTGATGTTTGCTCCAACACTTGCCTTACCGAATTTCGAGAAAGTTTTTGAGGTTGAATGTGATACATTTGGCGTCGGCATTGGTGCTGTCCTTATGTAGGAGTGCCGACCAATTGCCTATTTCATCAAGAAACTCTGTGGTGTTGTCTTGAATTACTTAAGCTATAACAAGGAGTTCTATGCCTTTATCCGAACACTACAGAACTAGCAACATTATCCATTGCCAAGAAGTTTATCATCTACTCAGATCATAAGTCTCTTAAACATTTTCATAGGCAATAGAAACTTTCTTGTCATCATGCCAAATGGGTTGAATTCCTAGAGACTTTTTGCTACATCATCCGATATAAGAAAGGGAGCACCAACATTATGGTCGATGCTCTTTCTAGTCATTATACCCTTCTTATTACTATGCAAGCCAAGGTACTTAGATTCAACACCTTGCCTGATTAATATGAGTACGACCAATATTTTGGGCCCTTAGTGGCTAAGTGTAATATTGGAGGTGTTGTGGATGGATTTTACTTAAGTTAGGGGTTTTTAGTAAAGGGTAAGCAAGTTTGTGTGTCAAGTAGGTCGGTTAGAGACCTACTCATCCGTGAAGCTCATGCTGGAGGCTTAGCTGGCCATTTTGGCAAAAAGAAGATGGTTAAAATATCGAAAGAACATTTCTATTGGCTTTGGATAATGAGAGATGTGCATTGATTCTTGAGACGTGCAAGGTAAGTAAATATGCAAAAGGAAGGAGAGAGCCTTATGGAGAGTACATACCCTTACCCATACTTGAGTGCCCATGGGTCGACCTAAGCATAGATTTCATGCTTGACCTTCCCCAAATGTTGAGAAGACATGACTCCATTATGGTTTTGGTCGACTGTTTCAATAAGATGAGCTACTTTACTCTCTACCATAGAATTAATGATGCTTTATTTATTGTTAACCTTTTTTTATAGGAAATTGTACATTTGCATAAGTTGTTGAGAAGTATTGTATCTGACCATGATTCAAAGTTCACGAGTTTCTTTTAAAAAACCCTATGGAGGAAACTCGGCACCAAGCTTATGTACAGTACTTCTTACCACCCTCATACAAACAGCTAGACTGATGTAGTAAATAAGATAGTCAATAACCTTCTATGAGCGGTTGTAGGGAAGAATTTACACAATTAGGACCTATGCTTACCTGTCATTGAGTTCGTTTACAATCAATCAGTTTACAGCTTTACAGGAAGGTCTCCTTTTGAGGTCATTTATAGACTTAACCCAAACTTGTCCCCGGATATAGCTATTAACTTTGCCATACAAGGGGAAAGTCAATCAGGCCTACAGTGTACTGAGGAATTCTAGAGGTTACATCAAAAGTTTGCTAAACATTTGGCATAGATTATAGCCCAATAGAAGGAACAGGGAAGCTGAGGAAGGAAACGAGTGGTTTACAACCCTAGAGACCTTGTTTAGGTCCACCTTAGTAAGGAGAGTTTCCTTAGGAAGAGAATGAACAAGCTTTCCCCTAGATTAGGTGGACCTTTTAAGATCGTTGAGTGCATTACTAAAAATGCCTATGAGTTAGAACTACTCAATGGATATGGTGTATCTATAACTTTTAATATGGCTGATCTGATACCTTATGTACTCAATGAAAAAGAGAGTAAAGATTTAAGGGAAAATCTACAATAACCAAGGGGAATTGATGACTTACCGAGCATTGGTCCTCTTACTTGTGCATGACTCTAAGGCCTCCAATCCCTTACTCAAAGAATCCTTTCTTAGTAACCTGCCAATGATGAGAGATTCTACGCAAAAGAAGGATAGTTGTATTCCATGACAAATCCAGGAGGTTACACCCTATTCTATTCTCTCTCTTATGCTGATACCAACTATTTGCTTGCCAAAGGCTTTGTACCGAAAGATCAAACTTTAAGTTGTTGAGAGACTCCTACCGAGTGACAAGATACTCTTTTTCGCGCCAAGTACTTTCTTTTAACTTCTTACTAACACTTGTTGTACCCTTTCCTCATCTTGGTAGTCCTTGATACCGCAACATCTTGATTCCCCTCGCCTCCTATGATTAGAGTATCTCTATATGGAACCAATTTTGTGTTGCTACCTGTCCATTTCACCTAACAATGTACTATTTTTCCCTTTTTTCATTTGCCTTTTTTTACCCTTTTTCATATGTACTAGAAATTCCCTTTTTGTATTACTTTTCGTAATTTCTTCATTTTTATTGTTGCCTTAAGGACTTACTATAAATAGTCTCTTTTCCTTATAAGCCAGAATCATCTTACCTTACTAATATACATTGAATTTACTGTTTTTGTGAGATAATTCTCTCTAAGTCCATTTTCCATACACTCTTATCTAATCTTACTGAGTAGCTCAAGATTAGTAGCAGGTAGACCTTAACATCAACTGTATGTCATATAGAGTAAAGTATCAAGTTACGTTGCGTTTATTGGTATGTTATATCCTTTAAGTAGCTTCATGTCAACTACTTTAGTCAGTTTATCGACTTACTCACTCTACTTTCTTCAATATTTTGAAGAACAAATTAGTTGCAATAAGTCCTAGTGATAACTGAGGTCCAAGGCACATTAGTAAGTGAGTTATGATGGTTATGTAACTACAATAACGTCTTTTGATGGATCATAATCGTTACCACCTAGTCCTTGTTTTTTCAAAGATTAGCTTAGTAGGAGAAAATTTTTACTTTAAGAAAGAATATCTACAAGGGTAGAGATGTTGAACCCATCGAGTTTAAGTAGTTAGTTGCTTAGGCATTCTTTAACTTGAAGAATACAAACCAAGGGCTAAAATTGACTTAAAATATCTCTACATTGTAATGCCCTACCTTCTAGATGTTCGCTTAAAAATTTTTCTTGAGCACTTGATACTCGAAGACGGTTTGTTATTACCATTGTTGAGTTAAGGATAAAGTAGAACCTCTTTTCAACCTGCTCTTTTGTTCTATAAATAACTACTTTCAAATAATTTCTTATTCAATATGACCAAAATAGCAAAAGCTCCCATATTAGTGAGTTGTACTTAGAGTATCATAATTATACACTTCTATATAATGTAGTCATTATTTTATAAATACATTTTTTTAGACTACCACGACTATACTAAACCTTTGGTGAATTAACACCCATTTCTTTCCTAAATGGATATCTTCATGTACTTAAGCCATATCGTACAACCAATAACTTCTCTTAAGATCCCATCTTTAGCTAAAGTTTTGAAGTCGCCTTGTCACTTTGATACCTTCTTTTGTCTATTCATCCGTAACATGATGACAAAAGAAACTTATCCCCTTAGTTGCTACGAGCTAAGTGAGTAAATAGACATACAACAATAATCATAACAAAGTAGGCATATTATTTAAGTAGTTATTCCAATTGCATTAACTTATTGTTTCTCAACCATACAATGCAAATGCAATAAATGTACACCATGCTCATGTATGTGTCATGCATTAGTACTACTATCTTAGCTCAACTTAGCAACGCATCTGGTTTGGTTGACTCAAACTGAGCATCCGGATAATATATCTAGGAATCTAGCAAACATTTTAGCTTAGCAATAACCACACAAAGTGGTTAGAAAATCCATCATATGGTTAGCCTAATAGATACAACGTTGTCTCTATATGCTTAAAACCTAGTTTTTAAAAATCAAGTAGTATACTTGATAAGCCCAGCTTTTCATATGGAAATCGACTTAACAATATCTTGACTTTTAGAAAACTTAACCCGTAGTTCTTTTTATGCCATGCCATGAATGCATTAGATCACACGCTAAGCAAAACCTAACAAATCTAAGTAAACTCATTCATAAGCATGCTAAGTAAAACCCGACAAATCCAAACAAACTTATTCATCACTTGTTACTTAGCCTTTCTTTGTAGTTTTGGCAATTCTAGGATCTCGATATTAGGTCCACTTAGGTGAACACCTTAGGAGATAGAGTTGATCCCTAAATTCTTGTCCAAGATAACATAGATCATAGCAAATGTCACATATGCATTCATCGGCACCAACATAACAATCAGGTTTAATATCTTGTCACTATTCAATCAACAACAATTATAACAGGTAGCTCCATATGGTTCATCGAACAACACATCAACTTGCAATCAAGTTTAGCTATGCCAAAACATCATAGAGCATATAAAGTTAGGAGTAGTCACAAGACTACTTAAGTACAAACAAATATCTACATACTTAGCTAGCGGTACATTCCCAATCTTACTCATTCATGTAGGCTTCCTCTTCCATGAATTCACCTTGCAAGAGTAAGTACTTCTAAGGTCAATTATACGTCATGAGTATATATATATATATATATATATATATATATGTATGTATGTATGTATGTATGTATGTATGTATGTATGTATGTCTGTATACTAGTTAAATACTCGCTTGTTGGTAATTAGTTTGTTATAACTTGGTTTTGATTCAATCTTTGAGTTTAATTCTGAGCTAGCTTCTAAAACAGCTTCTTGTTAAACTATCCTCTTTTACAAATTATAATTTTTTGACTAATCAATGATTTTTATAAGTTCCCCAAAATTGCCAAATCCTCTAAGTTACTATCTGAGCTACTCAAGGTTCATTTATTAAACTAATTCTATCCTCTCAAATAGCCTCTGACCTTCTCTAAGTAAAACCCCTTATTATAGTATCCTTTGAGCTATCCTTTGACTCTATGAGCTATATGATTTTTAATAAAATTATCATTTAACCAACCTTTTACTTCCCTTATTTTTACATTTAGTCATAATTTTTACTTCTAACCTACCCTTTGAGTATCAATTTAGTGAAAATTTCATGACTAGAATCCTCTAAATTATCCTTTTCCTTTAATCAATGTCCTATAAGTAGCTAATTTACCAACTTCTTTCCAATTTACAATTGTGGAATCAAATTTAAGCATCAAATAACACTTTAAACTAACTTTCCTTAGTTTCATTTACTTCTTAACACTTTATTCATTACATCGCAATACATCAATTGTTTCAAGTTCATTAAATTAGTCAAATACTAACTTCATTGAGTAAGGCTAATTCATTATTTTTCATAACTTCTTACTTTATCAATCAACCCAATCCCTCTAGAACAATAATCACACTTCATTATTTGTGAGAAATCTCTTTATAGTAATTTAATATTAAAATAAGGTAGTTTATAGAAGAATTTCGAAGGCTGGAAAGTCTCATTTTTGCCCCCTTTTATTTTTTCAAAATTTTTGGAATAGGATAAAGGATCCTAAATTAGGAAAAAACACAAAAAATAAGAAAATTATAAAAAAATATAAAATTTTGAAAAATCATAAAAAATGGAGAGTTTAGGAAAGTACAAAATCGCAGAAAGGTAGAAATTCTACAAAAATAAAAAAAATAGAAAATGTAGAGAAAATACAAAATAATAAAAATAATAATAGAGAAAAGAAAAGATTTAGATAATTTGAAGTAAAAGAGAAAATTTTTAGGTTTTAGAGAGTGAAAGTAATAAGGAGGATTTTGGGCTTAGGCTTATATTTAAATCTAACCTAGTCCATATATGTAATTTAAGTCCATATATGCAATTTAATTGCATATATAGACAAGCCATAAGCCAACAGCCTGGCAGTTCCCTACTTTGACTTACATTTGGAAAAATATAAAGGTTATGGTTTCAAATTACGCTTTTAGTGCTTGAGCGCCATTTTCCTTTTTTTAGCTGTACGGACATATGTCAGCCTTTGATTAGCTAACACCAAATTTTCCATCCCTTTCCTTTCCTTTCTACTGTTTTCTTGTCATGAGTGTATGTGGTGTGCTCACTTTAACTCCATTTTTGTGTCTTTTTTCTACCTAATTTCAACAAATTGATGGTGAAATTACGAAGAACACGCAACCTACTCCAAATTAAACCTAAGAAGTCATATAAATTCAATCATTCATTAGGTTAAATTTGCACTTAAAGATTAATAAAATTCACTTTTTTTCATTCGACATAACTTCCATGATTTAAGCTTATTAATGCAATTTGAAGTTTTTGATGTTTGATTATGGTAAAAATAAATAATGGGGACATGCATTTGACCATCAATCTTCAAATTACGTTAAATTCGAAATCAAACTTAGCCAAAACCTAGCTAATGTAATTTTTGAATTTAATTTTCTTGGTTTGTTTCTAAGCATGTTTAAGGTCCCTTTAGTATAAATAGAGGTTCTAGGATTTGTCTTATATAAGAAACAAGCATCTAAACACACTACAATCATCTGTTTCATCTCTTTCTCTCTCTAGCTCGTGATATCTCTCTTTCTCTCTAAGATATCAATCTCTACAAGTTTGTTTGGGCAGAACTACTATTGTATTCAAGCGCCTGATAGCTTTAGCTTTTGTTTGTTGGCAATCCCATCATCGGTTGCACCTTCAAGAGCTTCAACAACCACCAAGGGGTTACAACAAAAACTTAGTTGCACCTTTATCCTCTCGGGTATGCCATAACCAACCATCCTTAGTAAAAAACAAGACTATGGTTGAGCTTATGATAGTCCAAACTTAGTACCCAAGGCTATTTTCACCCCAAGCCACTATTGGACACTACAATGACCACCACCATCGACCTATGTTCCAACCATTACTAAACGGCTACCATTAACTAAGGCACCACTCTTATACCCCCTAAGCCCAATAGAAAACACATGAAACCAATTTTTCCCTAAAAAATTCTAGCCTGAAATCACCTCTAATGCCACCACTTACTTCTCCACTGTAGTCAGGTCAATCAACATGAATTTTAGCCTTAATCCGACCTAATTCGGAGCTGTGATCCGTACCCACTACACCAACTTACGTGTTTAGCTCAAATTCGGTCCAACCTTATCTCTTGTTTGGGTTTTGGTTTTCCTTTTTCCTTTTTTTTTTCTTTTGTGTTTTGTTTGTTTTTTTTTTTTTGTAATAACGATTAGTAAAAATGTAAAAAAAAAAAAAGAGAGAAAAAGAAGAAAACCAAGAAAAAAGAAAGGAAAAAAAAAAAGAGAAGAGGATGAAGTTTTTAGTTTCTATTTATTTATTTTTTTTAAAGTAGGAAAATGAAAAAATAATAAATAAATGAAAGATAATAAAAATAATAAAAAAATCATTTTATCACTTAGAAAATTAACATTCTGAAAATAAATAAAAATAAATAGACCCTTTCCAAATTAAGACTACTTTAGAGTTTCAAAAAATAAATTGAAAAAACCTATTTTTTCGAAAAAAAAAAAACCTACTAATATTTTAGAAAAAGAACTTTGTACATCTAATTCTAAATAACAGATATGTTAGCACTTTTAGGATGATGTAAAATATGCAAAAACCTATTTTTCCACTTTAGTTTAAATTGTTCAACTTGTTAACCGATGATTAAATTTCGTTTATTTATGATAGATATTGAAAAGTGATTTTAAGATATTAATCTAAAATTGGAAAGTTGATGGGACTCATAAGGGTTCAAAAAGCTTAACCCCCCAGACTCATTTTTTGGTTCTCAAAACCATTAATAAAATTGGTTTTATTAAATAGACTAATAGCTAAATTATAACTAATTCACCTAATTGGTTATAATTTAACTCGTTTTCTTGATTCTAATCGGGTAACAACTATAAAAAATTTTCAAAATACATTTAAAAAGCTAGTTTTCTTTAAGCCTTAGTTGAGGATTAGTATTAAATGGATGGGTTTTAATATTGATCTCTTTGAGGAAAATTATAAAAAATAAGGAGAAAAATCGGGCTTGATAGCTTGGTAACTCCATTGGGGAATGTCAAGATGGTAAGCCATTCAACTTTTAAATTTTAAATTAATCTCTAACAAATTGCCTCATACTTGTAATTTAATTATTTATTCTTATTTTATGTCTAATTGTACTAACATCCCTATAGGGTTAGCCTTATTCAAATTTGCGAAATTTATTGAAGAATTTGCTTTATGTAGCATAAACGTATGATAAAAATGGTCAAACTTGGATCGTATTAGGACCCTAAGATGAGGTGACCATTGTGTAGGCTCTAGGTGCTATAGTATAAGCACCACTTAGGGTTGATTAGGCTACCCCCACTTAAGCTTAATGTGACCAATAAAAATGTTTTTTAACAAGTGAGGTCACAAAGCTTAAGGACCTTGTTAGAACCTACCCTAATTGCATTCTTAAACCCCTTTTCTAAAATTGGCATATTAACATGATGTGGCAAGACTAAAAAAAAAAAAAGATTAATTGTGAAGTTTCCTAATCTTTTCTTTAGAATATCAATGTATTTCCCATGTAATAGGACACTGGTGATGTAATTTTCTTTTCATTCTTTTTGTAGAAAATGGTTAGGTCTTCCCTCACATTGGTCCTTTTCAAATAAGTCCATATTTACAAGCCTCTAGAGCCTAAGAGGATACTTGAAAGATGGTCTTGATTTTTCAATCCAAATCAATAGAAATTCATTGAAGACAAGATTATACCTATCCTCTCACTACTTAAAGTCCAGACTAACATTACCATGGTATAAGCTTTGGTCTACTTTTGGGATCCTCAAAGTCAATCTTTTCATTTTGGCTAATGTCAACTAAACCCAATTATTTAAGAATACTCCTATCTATTAAGAGTCTCATTTGTCAAAAATGGAAAATATGTCCCAAATATGATGGATAGCTAGATAAAGATTTTAAAAAATCTCTTGGGCCTCCGTGAATTTAAAATATGCAAAATATGGGTATATCGCCATAGGAAAATCATTAAGGTGGATGATGTTTTTACTTGGTTCGTAACCCTATCTAGCTACAACTAAAAACTTTTGTGGTAGTTTTGAAGATTAGCAGCAACATAGATCATAGGGTTATAGAGCTAATGACCCAATTTTAGAAGGGACATCTTACATCCCAACAATGTTAGCAGCGTAAGCCAGATCGCTCAGTTGTCCCTAAGAAGAGAAGAATGGAGAATTAAAGACTAATATGGCCTTACTCATGGTTTGGTTTATCAGCCATACTTGGAGCTATAAACTTGACTTCCTTCATAGGAAAGATACCTATAAGATGAATCCTATTGATGCATTTTTTGTTGTCATTAAACTCCCCAAAGATGTTATTACCTATTACTAAGTCAAAGCTTTCTAGAAATTCCATGCTAAAGACATCTCTTAGGTTGCTAGATAGATCAAGGTAGTTGAGTTGAAGAAAAAGAAGAAGATTGAAGAGGAGCCAAGATACTACTAGAAGAAGAAGATCTAGACTTTAGAGTATTTGTAAAAAAATTTGAATAATGTAATGGAAACTTAAAAGATGTAATAAAAATATTTTTCTTGTCACATCATAATCAGTTTGCCAGCTCCGCTCTATACATTCAGATGCCCTCATATTGCATTTTTTATTTTGCCTACAAATATTCATTTCTTTCTATTTGAATAACATCATGGAAGTTATATCATTAAGTTTCTAAATATTTGATTTCTTTATAGGTTCTTTTCTTTGTGCCTTCTACATCCTTAGGATTATTTTTCTTCTATGTTTCCTACAATGATCGATTGTAAATATTTAGGCTCTTGATCCCTTACAAATGTTTTTCTATTCCTTCCTCACAACTTGTAAATAAGTTTTATCTTTGTATTCTACTTTTTAAAGTCATTTTCTTTCTCTTAAAAAGAAGAGTATTCTTTCAAAAAAGAAAATAAAATCAGGAAGTTGCTAACAGGAGAGGATTCTTATCAGTAGTAATGGCCAATAGTGGAAATAATGGCAAACTTAATGGTACTAACCCTACAGAAGTAAGGTTTTATTCATTAGAGCAAACAGTCGGGAAAATAATTGAATAGATGAATTTTCTAGTTGGTAGTATCGTGTTACTCAAAGTCACAATGTCATCAAATGAAGAGCACTTAGAAGCTTGATAGATGAAATCTATTGAAGTACCTCTTCCTTAAGAGAAGATCCATCCAGCTTTCTAACCTAAGACTTATTTTTTCTTAGTTGACCTAGAGCCAAGTTAAGAAAGTATCAAGGAGCTGGAAAGGAAGTGAACATAGCAAATAACTAAATAGATAAGAGCACTTGGAATGATGATGGATTCAAGTAAGCTAAGATAATTGTCTATTTTATATACGATGTCAGAGCTTACCTAGAAAAATTCAAAATACTAGAGTTTGAGAAGTATAATAGGATTGGATGCCCAAAGCTACATACCAGATTATACGTCTGTAAGATGGTAGATTTGTTCAAAATAATCAACTTATGGTATAAACTTTCCAAGAGAGTCTAACAGGGCTTGCATTAACTTGGTATGCCTAGCTTGATCTTACCTAAATCAATACCTAAAGGAAATTGGCTTGAGCATTCTGTGAATGGTACAAGTACAACATTGAGACAGCTTCTTCAATTTAGGACTTTGCACAATGAGAAAGAAGAAAAATGAGTCATTTTAAGGAATATGCCCAAAGATGATGGGGTATGGTAGTTAGAATCATTCCCCCTCTTCTTGAGAAAGAATTAATATCTATCTTTGTTGACTCATTGGAGGAACCATATTATGGGTGCTTATTAGGTAATACAATGGCCAGATTTATAGACATTGTACTTATTAGGAGTTGAATTGAAGAAAGCATAAGTACAGGGTGGCTGATTGAAAAAAGACCAGCTCCACCAGATTTAGGGGCATATATAAATACTACAACATCAGGACTTACACCAAGCAAAAAAGGCCCAAAAATGCCTAGAAGAAAGTTCACTTAGATCCTTGCCTCATTATCTTAAGTCTTTGACAAATTAAGAAATGAAGGATTATTGCAACAGAAAGCCTTAATGCTAGGATACAAGTAGAGGAAATATGACCTAAATGCAAAACGTGAATATCAAATGGTTAGCAGGGGCATTCTACTAACAATAACTAGGAATTGAAAAGCAGTGTTTAAGACTTAATAGATGCAGGGGCATTCTAATTAGACTAAATTCAATGATAGGGTCAAATTTCGCAATATTTGTAAAACACAAGTGATTCAAATAAAGTGCTTTGTATGCATTTCTCCTATTTTAAGATATCTTATTAGGTAAAAGGTTTAGAATGAAGAAATGTGAGACGAATCTCAAACACTAACCCTGAGACACTTTGAGAGTCAAGTTACATCATTGTGAAACTATTGGACTCATTCCTTAAAGGAAGTCTATCTTGCATTTAATACAAAATCAAAATAAAGTTAGGCAATCTTTTCAATATTCTAAACACAAAATTCTTTGTCAACTCCATTGAACCTTTTATTGGGGTATTTTCAAAATTAAACCCCATCAAAAACCACCCTCACAATGGGGTAAAAAGGAGGTTAAGAGTATCTATTAGAGGAAAAGGTTAAAACTAATTTGTGCTTACTTTAGTTGCATCAATTCAAGAGTAATTGTTACCATTGATAACTAATTTCCTCTAAGATGAAGAAAGGCATCCATTTTAAACACTAAACACAAATCACATATGCTTTGAGCTGCAAGCCAAAGAAAGAATAATCAACTTTGCCTTAAATGAAAAAGAAAAGAAGAAAGAAAAAAGAGAAGAAGTAAAAAAGAGGGAAAATGAGAAAATGTGAAATGAAAAATGAAAAGTATGCTTAACATAAAGAAGGTGATCAAGTCCAAAGCCTTAAAGTCCAAAATGATACGGGATATAGAAACCCACTCTTGAATTAAGACCCACATTTCAAATAAAGGCCTAAAAAACATAGTTAAAGTAGTTAAGCTTGAAATAAGTCAAGGCAAGTACCAAAGTTCCCACCCAAAAATTATGATCCACAAATAAATTGCAACTCACACATAGATCATGGCCTGCCTACAACTTTACCCATTTTAAAAGCCTTTTTTATTAAAGGAAATAACTTATCCTTGGTAAAAATTATATTTGAAATTAGGGTAAGTGTAATTTTAGTTTTACCTATAGGGTTCTTGACTTATAAACTTGGATTAAAGAGTAATTCTTTCGTAAAAAGCCATTTCATCCATTTTGAAACCGATGACTATTATGACTCAAATAGTATCCTTGCGTGGTAGATTGCTATGTACCACATAAAAATCTACAATTAACCCTTTCGTTGATCATAGGCCTTCTATAGGATACATAAAGCTCCTTCTACTCTATGTTATCATAAGGCCCATAGATAAGCAATATCAAGTATGATGACTAAAATTTAACATTTAATTACAAAAGCAATAAAGTTTGAGTATGGATTCATAGAATTCCACAACAAAAAAAAAAAAATATTACAATGTATTTCAAGTCCTACAAGAGTCTTCATCATGTAAATATAGCTACAAAATTAAATTAAAGAATGTAAATAAATATCTAAAAGTCATTATTACAAAATTCCCTCTTTACTTCTTGAAACCCATAGTCCAATCTCAGCATGAGACTCACCTCGGGCATTCCCTAGCTCGAATAGACGAAGAGGTAGTTCTGCATCAAAAGAAATCTATCGAGGTGTAAGCTTACACTTAGTGAGTAAATCCCTCCACCATGTCATGCAAACAATATAGTTTAAAGTGCAACATATGATTCATGAACATCTAAAATTCCAACTAATACATGCAGTGACCTAAGAATTGCATGTAACTTAGAATTATGCCCCCTATAGTTGGGGTTAGAGATAATTAATCAACACTAACCATCAACTGAGTCTTAGCACTTAGGTTTTTTTATTTCACTTGCACTAATAGTGTTCAAATCAACTTAAACAAATATATAATAGATAAAAACTTTATTTTTCATACGGAAAATATACTTTCCTTTTGAAATATCAAATTTATGCTAAAATTCCAAGTCTAGTAGTGTGTTGACCCACGCAGTCCATATCACACACCTTAAGTGGAAGTTACAAGATACGGCTCTTTGCTAACAGTTAGCGTTCCCTAGCACCTAGTAAGCTTAATAGTTAAGATAGAGACTCAATAATATATAAATGGCATATCGTTGCCTAATCCCTATAAGAGGCCCCCCTCTTGTAAGCCTCTTCCCATCTTCTATGTGAGATGGTAGTCGATATAGTTAAATTGTAAATATAAGAAATGCATGACTTATTGAATTTGTCAATCGGATACTTAATTAATTCAATTTCCATGGTGATTAAACAATTTCATTCCATATAACTATGCATAACTACTATCACATAAGCATTTAAATATCCCATAAGCATTTAAATTCATTACATAAATTTAAGTGTGTTTACACTACAAGCAAAACCAACTATGAAGTCATCGAGAATCACTTACTCAGCCATAGCGAACCAGTTGTAATAATTTGAGTATAGGTCGCCTCCAATAGTTAGGTCCCCTAAACATTGCAAATATGATGATGTTAAGAGTTTGCGATAAAATTGAAAGGCTAACCTGAAACTCTTTAAGTTATACTTTTAACTTAGTGTGGTATTTTTCCCCGATTTTTCTTAAAACTTCAATCGCATATAACTTTCTTATTTTAAATCCAATTTTTATGATCTTATAATCAATTTTCATTGTTTTTTAATATATTTTAATGTGTTGTGGTTAGATTTTCGAGATAAAGCCTACAATTATATCAACTAGTCAGAATAGTAGTGATCCTCATGTTTTGGTGTTCTTTTAGGTTTTGTTTAGTTGTTGGGATTTTTCTTATCTTAAGAAATCTTTTGAGCTTAGGCTTAGGACTTTATTCTAAGCTTAGAAATAATTGAGAAAATATAATAGAAAAATAAATCAAAATATAAAAAAATTAATTAATTTAATATTAATAATTAAAATTATAAATAAAATTAATTAAAATGGGAAATAAATAAAATAAAAAAGAAATTTAATAAGATCTAATAAAAAATAAATATAAATCAAGAAAATGAATTAAAAGAAAATATAAATCGAATTAAAAATGAAATAAAATTTTCATTTTCTTTGGTTTTTTTTATATTATTCTATTTCATTTTTAATTTGATTTAATAGAAATAAATATGATAGAAATAAAAAATTGCATAAAATTTGAAATTGCTCACTCTTCAAAATTAGATTTCCATCCTTGTCTTATGGCTTTAGTGCTATCAATATTTTCTTGGACTCCTATGTAGGCTTATGTGGTTAAATGGGCTTGTTTTTAGTCTAAACTAAAATTGGTGACTTTGTTGGGCTTAGGGAGTTTTATGTACGCTTCTTATGGGTTTTAAAATAACTTTTCTTGATTGATTTAAGTATTGATAAGAAATTTGGTGATAGCCCAAGTTGAAGTTCTAAGCTTGTTTTGAATGTTTTAGGCTCGATTTTGAGTGTTTTAGGCTCGATTTTGAGTTTTAGACTTTATACACTTATTATACTTGCTTTGGTTGGTCTTTTCACTTTTTTTTATCATATTTTTAAGTGAGTTTTCTTGGGGTTCCAAATCTGTATGGCTCGGTAATAAGGGTTTCCAACTTCGTTTTCCAACTTGTTTAATCATTTCTTTAAGTTTAGGTAATAGATCAAGAACCTCTACTACTTATATTCCAACTCTAACTTAACTTTACTTCTCTTCTATGAGGTGATTATTTAGCTTAAGTACTAAGTAAAAGTTGTGAATCATGGACTTATCATAAGTTTAATACCTTAGTTTACATCTCAAAAAGTTGATTTCCTCATAAAAACATCATGTAATGAATTTTCCTTTACTTAGAGCTAGATTTAAGCATATGTAACCAAATGAAATTAAAAATAGCATCTGAATACCCTAAATACACTTCGTGTCCATCGTGTTACTCTTTCATCCATACACATACTTCATGATTTTCTGAACTTACAAACCTTTTATTCTAGGTGTTAGGCATGTATCTTTCATAATACCAACTTAGTATGCTCATTGTTCATCCTTAATGTGAGAGATTCCTAAGCTTACTACTTAAAGTAGTTTAGCTATTTTATCACCTTATGTTGATGCCAATATCTGCATTAAAAAGTAGTCTCCTAAACATGGCATACTAGAGTACTTAACAAGGAATTAAACTTATTTGTCCTAAATGCATAAAAATGGCTGGTTATGCACTAAGAGTCCTTTTTTGCTCCTTATTTTCCTTTCAGTTTTTTTGTAAGCTCTTTTAGTAACCAAAGTCTTGATATTTAAGGTACGTTTTGGGGATGTTTTAAGGTCTCCTAAAATAGCTTTTGAAGAGGACAAAATGAAGGCAACAAAACAAGCTTGTGCAGTAAGTGTGTTGGTGCAAATATGTGGTATACAGTATAAGTTTGTGGTGCTTGGTTTCCTCTTTTGGTTTGTGAGTTTAAAGTGTAGAAAAGGACGTGAAAGAGGAGAGAAAACAAGAGAGAGAGTACCGATTGGGTATGTGTATGTAGTGTGTCTAACAAGCTCCTTTTTGATGTTTTTAAACAAGTATACAAGTCATACTTTGACTTGATTTGATGATGTAAGTATTAAGGGAAGAATAGTACTTATGAAAGACAATTGGTTTGATGTGTAATTGACAAGGCACGGCCACCCATACCTTCTTCTTACAACTGGCCATAGGGTGTCCTTTTAGGGCATGGTCTTGTCTTGTCACTTGTTTAAAAATTAAATTGATAAGATGAAGAGATAACTTATCCTTATGTAGTATAGGTTATGGTAGGATAAGGAAATGGTCTTATTACTAGCTTTTGATAAGTTATTAAGTGATAGTTGATTCTAACTCTCGATTGATAAGTTATTTAATGTGATTTGTTGGCTTACTTATCCATATATAACATAGCTTATAAGTGAAGATAAGGGAATTGTCTTATATATAATTCCTTTAGGGTTTGGTTCTTAATTAACTCGTAAGTTATAATTTGCTACTCATAAAATTTTGAAATTTTCCTGGAGTTGAATAAAATTATTCAAATTAAATTCTCAATTAGTCGCTTAGGGTCACAAGTCCTTAATTATCTAAGGGTTTAGGGTTTGGGGTATCTTAGGGTCTGTTATTCTTGCATTTAAGTTTTTATCGATAATGAACTTTTAAGTTGAAAAATTAGGCTCATTTTCTAAATAAAAATTTTTAGTTCTTAATTTAGTTGATAATTGAGAATAATCGAGAAGTACTCTTAATTACATGTCCCTTAAGTAGCAGGGTTGACAATGACCAAAAGTCTTTATTACATTACAGTTTGAAAAAGACCTAATGGATTGATTAAGTGTGTATTGCTTACAAGATGGACTATACTTTTTGGAATTTAAGTCAAGAGAGAGGAATTTAAGCCGAGAGTTTGAGGAAGTCCTTTTAGACTAAACCTATCCTTAATGAGATATCTTCTTATAAGAAGAAATTTAAAGAAGTCAAGGAAAGTTGTTTGCCCCTAAAAGAAAGAAATGGTTCCTTTAGATAAATGTAGCTTAAAAGATCAAGTTATTATGTCGTTAAAAAGACTATGGACTATTGGGAGAATCTAAACCCATTAGTAAGTTGAAAAATTAAAATAAATTCCATTCTCTCCCATTTCATTGCTTTCTTTTTTTTTTTTTGTGTTACCCTAGTGGTCTAGGTTTTCAACAATTCAAAAGTCATATTGTCTAGAGTCAACCCTAGCGATAAGCTTTTGTCATTTAAATGTGATTACTCTAGCAACTATTGTTTTTAAAAGGTTTTTTTTCCTTTTACCTAAAGTTCAAGCATTTATTCTTGCATAAAAATTGCTCTTAAGTTGACCTTAGAGGCCAAAATCATCTTCTTTAAATCTAATTCCTTTGTATCGAGGGACTTCTCCTTAAAATCTACTCCATCCTAAATAGCTCTCAATTTACTAACCTATCATTTTAATATCTTCAAATTGTAATAAGCACTCTTTGCTTTGCTCCCCATGGATTGTTTACTCTTTAGAGTACTGTTTATGTAGTAAAAATGATAGTGATCACATTCACTTAGAACGCTATCTTATCTTGAAACCTTTAGATCGCATGCCTTTGGAGCGTTATCCTAAATCAACTAAAAACCCTTAGATCACTTACTCTCAAAGTGCTATCCTAACCTAAGCTAAAGCTCTTAGATTGTATGCTCTTAAAGTGCTATCCTAAGCTAAAATCTTTGGATCATATGCTCTTGAAGTGCTACCCAAGATCAAATGCTCTTACAGTGTTATCCTAACCAAACCTTTGATCGCATTCTCTCAAAGTGCCATCTTAAGATCACATGCTCTCAAAGTACCATCCTAACTTGAAACCCTTAGATCACATGCTCTTAGAGGCATTATCCCAAGTTGAAACCCTCACATAGCATGTACTATTCTAAGTTGAAACCTTCGGATTGCATGCTTTTGGAGTGCTATCCTAAGTTGAAACCCTTATATTGCATACTCTCAGAGTAATATCTGAGCCAAGCTAAAACCCTTTGATTGTGTGCTCTTAAAGCATTATCCCAAGCTTAAAGCTTTTGGATCGCATGCTTTCAAAGAGCTATCCTAAGCTATAACCCTCAGATCACTTGCTTTTGAAGCGCTATCCTAGCTTGAAGCCTTTAAATTGCATGTTATCATAATTCTTTGCCTTCTTTAAATTTTCTTTGCACTTAAAGTATGTTACTTAGTATAAGCCTACTCTTAGAACACACTAAGTCTTAACTTAACCTTACCCACCTAGGTTAGTTAGCTCATAAGGACATGATTAGGCTTCAATTCCATCTTTAAGGTCTTAGTTAGCTCTAGGAGCACTTTCCCTACTTACCTAGGTTAGTGAGCTTAGAAGAGCACGACTAGGTTTTCCCAATCAATTCTAGCTTAAGCTTGCTAGACCTCAAGAGATGCTTCCGCTTAAGTGAGTAAGCTTAGAAAAGCATAACCATATTCTTTAGATCGATTCTAGTTTAGAGCTGCTAGTCTTGTAAAGACAATCTCACTTAGGTTAGTTAGCCTATGGTACGTCTCTAGGGTCATACATATGGAGAAACACAATAACAAACGAATCAAAAAGGAAATAGAAAAGAAACTAGCAAAACCCGGGTAGCTATTAAATGGATATGACTCACCACTTAATCCTACTCGACCTACAATTTGCTGAATATGACACATTGGTCTAGATTGAAGGGTCCTCGTCACTACTCCTTCCTAAAGGTAATAGATAAGAGTTAAGAGATGATGAGAATATTAAGGTTACTCAAATGAGTAATTTCTGTATTGAAAAGGATATCCATTTGTATATAAGGAAAGTGGTGGTTTATATACTTGCCCACTAAGGTTATTCTACATGTATGAAAAGATAAAAGGGTATTTTACAATTAAGTTACATGAGTCATACTAAAAAGGGGTAAAAAGGACAAAGAATATTCATAATGGAAAAGAAGAATCATTCCAGAATGTTGTGTCAAGAGACACGTATCACTTAGTGGGTAGACATTTCGAATATGATACAATGTAGGCGAATGTAAGAATGTGTTATAGTTAGGGGCCGACCTGATTTGGATTAAGTCAAGGGCTAATCATCTTATTAAAAGGTTAGTTGTCTTCAAGTTAGACACCAATGGGTTAGGTTGGTAGCTTAGCTCGGTTAGTTTTAGGCTATCTTTTGGATTATGACTTCACTATTGGGTAGGAGTATGTTGGACATACGTGAGGATCTAACAAATAAGTTGGCAAGGGGTCAGATTTAGATAGGAGTCCCCATCTCGGCTATAGCTTAGAGCTAGTATTTTTAGTGTGAGCCCTTGAAGTCCTCTAGCTTAGCTTCTTATGATAAGTTTAAGGGGTTGATTCCTATCAGCCTAATGGGGCATTGCCAGGTTTTAACCTTTCGTTTAGAGTTTAACAACTAACTTTTTTAGATTCTTTTAGGTTCATGCTAGCCCATGGGAGTACTACCCTCTTTCAATTTCTATTGTATCTTAGGTAACTCTTAGAGCACCTCCTCTCTCTTCACCAAATCCCTTATAGATCAAACTTAGGACAGCTAGCTTGTTGTAGCGCTTCTTAGGAAAAATTTCAACCTTAGGGTAAAAATAGTATCTCCTTATCTTTATAGTAAAGTTTTACTCAAACTTTACTATAAAGAGGGGCAGTTGTAGATATTCCATTTTTGCTTTCTTTTATTTTTTCAAAATTTTTAGAATAGGATAAAGCACAAAAAATATAAAAAATCGAAAATTTAGAAAAATCACAAAAAATAGAGAATTTATGAAAGTATAAATTCGCATAAAGGTGGAAATTCTCCAAAAATCAGAACAAATAGAAAATGTAGAGAAGATACAAAAAAAGTAAGGAAATTAAAAAAAATAATAATAGTGAAAAGTAAAGATTAAGATAATTTGAAGTAGAATCGAAAATTTTTAGGTCTTAGATGGTAAAAATAATAAGGTGGATTATAGACCTAAGCTTAGATTTAAATTTAGCCTAGGCTAACCTAATCCGTATGTGCAATTTAATTACATATATGGACAATGCACAAGCCAATAGCTTAACGGTTTGCCTACTTTGACTTGCATTTGGAATAATTTAAAGGTTCTAGGTTTAAATTACGCTTCGGGCGCTTAACACCATTTTCTTTTTTTTTTCAACCATATGGATATGTATTGACCTTTGATTAGCTGATACCAAATTTTCCATCCCTTTCCTTTTATTTCCATTATTTTCATATGATGAGTGTGCTTAATGTGCTCATTTTAACTCCATTTTTGTCTCTCTTTTTTTTTTTTTACTCAATTTCAACAAATTGACGGTGAAATTGCGAAGAACTCGTGGCCTACTCCAAATTAAACCTAAGAAGTCATCTAGATTTAATTATTCATTAGGTCAAATCAACATTTAAAGATTGGAAAAACTCACTTTTTTTCATTTGAAATAACTTCTGTGATTCAAGCTTATTAATGCAATTTGAAGTTTCTAATGTTTGATTTTGGCAAAAACAAACAATGGGGACATGCATTTGACCATCAGTCTTCTTTAAATTACATTAAATTCAAAATTAAACTTAGCTAAAACCCAACTACTATAATTTTTGAATTTTATGTTCTTTGTTTTTTTCCAAGTGTATTCAAGGTCCCTTTAGTATAAATAGAGCTTTTGGGATTTGTCTAAAATAAGAAACAAGCATCAAAATACATCGCAATCATCTGTTTCATCTCTCTCTTTCTAGTTTGTGATAAATATCTCTCTCTAAGATATTAATCTCCATAAGCTTGTTTAGGTAGAACTACCACTGCACTCAAGCTCCTAAAAGCTTTTAGCATTCATTTGTTGGAAATCCCATCAAGAGCCTCAACAACCACTAAAGGGTTACAACCAAAACTTAGCCACTCCTTAATCCTCTTGGATATGCCATAACCGACCATCCTTAGGTAAAAACACCACCATGGTTAAGCTCGTAGTAGTCTAGAATTAGTACCCAAGGTTATTTTCACCTGAAGCCTTAGTTGTTGGACACCATGACCACTGGCACCATTGACCTAAGTTCCAACCACCACCAAACAGCTACCATTTGCCAGGGTGCCACTCCTATACCCCCTAACCTTAATGAAAAACACATGAAAGCAATTTTTCCCTAAAGAATTCTAGCCTAAACTCACCTCTAACGCCACTGCTTACTTCTCCATTATAGTTAAGTCAGTTGACATGAATTTTGGCCTTAGTTCAACCTAACTTGGACTCAGGATTTGCGCCCACTGCACCAACCCATGCATCCAGCTCAAATTCAATTCAACCCTATCTCTTGTTTGGGTTTCGGTTTTCTTTTTTCTTTTTTGTTTTGTTTTTCTTAATAATGATTAGTAAAAAAGTAAAAAGAAAAAAGAGAAAAAGAAAAAAACTAAGAAAAAAAAAGAAAAGAAAAAAAAAGAAGAGAAGAGGATGGAGTTTACTTTCTATTTATTTTTTTTAAGGTAAGAAAATGAAAAAATAATAAAAATAAAAATAAATGAAAGATAATAAAAATAATTAAAAAATCATTTTACCACTTAGCAAATCAACTTTCCAAAAATAAATGGACTCTTTTTCAATTAGGACTACTTTAATTAGAATTATTTTAGAGTTTCCAAAAATAAAAGCTCGATTAGGATCCTTTAGAAAAATTTTCTTAAATAAATTGAGTCAAGTAAAAACATAAACCCGGTCTTTTTTCAAAAATTAAAATCAACCAACCCATTAATATTTTCGAAAAAGTATTACATACATCTGATCTTGAATAGCTGATATGTAAGTACCTTTAAGGTAATATAAAAAACAAAAAAACTTATTTTTCCACTTTAGTTTAAATTGTTCAACTCATTAATTGATGATTAAATTTCATTTTTTTAATAAAGTTATTTAAAGGGGATTTTAAAGGATTAAATCTAAAATTAGAAAGCTAATGGTACTCATAAGGGTTTGAAAAAGCTTAACCCTCAAACTCATTTTCTAGTTCTCAAAATTATTTGTAAAATTGGTTTTATCAAATAAACCAAAAGTTAAATTATGATCAATTCATCCAATTGGTTATAATTCTACTCATTTTCCCAACTCCAATTGAGTGGTGACTCTAAAGAATTTTCAAAATATATTTAAAAAACCAGTTTTCTTTAACTCTTAGTTGTTGATTAGTGTTAACTGGGTTTGCTTTAAAATCAGGCTCTACAAAAGCGAAACTACATCATTAGGCTCATTTATTTTAATATTGAAAATTGTTCAATTTCTCCAATTTCTTAAGGACATATATTGCTACCACTAAATTTGTACAAAATGACATTTTTCTTAAATTCTATACACAAAAATATGTAAGAAAAAATATTTTCATAATTTTCTAGACACTTCTTATATTTTTACTAATTTAATTAAATTTGGCCTAAAATTGAACCTCATCAAAATTGGAAACTCCAGCCATTAGTGGCTTCTCCACCATTGTTGGCCCACCTTGGCACTGGTTGCTACATCTAGTGGTAGCAATGGATGGTTCCTAGTAAGAACCTAGTCCTACGTACCTTCTATTACTTAGTTTCATAACTCAATCTTGTATATTTTTCTTAGTCTTGTTCTTTAGCCACCAAACCCTATGCTAAATTTCCCAAATCTTCCATTACATACACGAAATATTGGAGAGGGTTTCTAGATTTTATAAGGCTTAAAGAATGTGAAATGGATGTTTATTATCTCTTTCCTCTAATATTTTCCCTTAAATATTGAGCTCGATTACATGATAACTTGTTATTTTTCTTAAACATTTCTCCATGCTACGGCCACATGCCTATCCATCCTCATTCCAGTTGTTTGCCTTTGTTTTTATAATTTTTGTTGATTTTTTAATGATTTCTAAAACTTATTTTGACCAAAAACATAAAATTTAAGGTATTGTAACTAATTACGTTTATATAATTACATGTAATAATTATATGCGAGATATATACATATGTTCTATATATTATTTTATGTCATGTAATATTTTTATTACATATATATAATTTATTTATGAGGCTCCATAATCACTCAAAACTCTAATTTATAAGTTTCTAATAATTGCTAATTATGATAATTACTTTATTTTGAGATATTGGTATTGCTAAGGTTATTTGTCCGTCTTTTATGAACTTATATTAACATTTGGCTCAATTCGGATAGAATTATCTAAATGTTTTAAATCATTCTGAATGCCTTAATTTGCATCAATATCAAATAGTTCAGGTATAGTCATTTAACTTAACCCATTTTGTAAGCTTCTATTAATGGCTTCTTTTTTTTTTTTATTACTTGCCTTTTCTATACTTCCTACATCAAATGGTTTGCTGCTTTAAGTCTTAGGCAGTAGGTTTAAGAACAAGTCTCACATTACATAAATGCTATAATTCAAGTTGATGCCTTTGCAAATGAAAAAAGCGTTGTTTTTCATGTCCTATTCAGATTGGGAAAGGTATTCTACAAAATTCATGTTAGGCAAGGCCAAAAGGTTAAGGAGAAGATCGGCACACACATGAATACTTTCTGCTATGTATGATTGCAAGATGTCTTCATTTTGTACTAAACTTGGCACAATGGTAGATCCGTGTTGTTCTTCTTTTTCCAGCAAGTCGTAAAATCATCTTTAGCTAAGATCTATGCTCTCACTAATCAAGTTCACGTCATATCGAGCTCTACATAGTTGAGTGGTCCACTAGCCGGGTTGTGAGTGGTCGTGTATTCATAGACGAGCACTCAATGAATGGCAGCAACTCGATGTAGATTTCCATTTATTTTTGGCTATGCCATTCTATTTTGTCATTGCTTGAATAAAAGTTGGGAAACAATTCAACACCAAAAATGAAAGCATAGATGGTTAGGCTTATAAGATTGTTGAAGTCGAAATCTATTAGTAGCTAAAGCTTGCCAAATTTTGTTCGTAGTCGTCATCGACCAACATCCTATCTACCGATCACTTTGGTGAAATGAAGTCTGACCAGGTATGCCTAAACCCAAGCTTTAAATTCAAGTTTGATCAAGTATCCCACTTACTGAGCTCAATCCTAACAATGCTAAGCTACCATGTGTATTGCAGCCCCCTTGTTGAGCTTCCATGTTCTGAGCACGATTCGAGCTACTTCTTTTCATGCCATGGTATTTCTCCTATTTACGTACCAAGCTACACAAATGACTCATGAACACACAATAGTGGACAAGCTAAGTCCACTTGCCAACCTACATATATGTAGAATCGAGCTCCATGCACGGCTAAAGACCCAAGGTCTTCACAATAGTAAATCCAAGCAATCCATCTATTTCCGAGCAACTCTACGCAAATAACTGACCTTCAATTGGACCGCTCTATACATAATCGCGACGAAGGGTATGCTTGGAATGCCTACTAATTAAAGTGACAACCGAGCTAAACAAGATTTAAGCTCCTACCATACAGTATAAGTATGCCAGAATTAGGAAGCTCTCGAGGTATCATTACAAACGACTTTGCCTAGCTGTGTGCTTCGACATCTGAGCATTGCACGATGGAGGAGAAGCACGAGAGGAACTTACCAATATGGTAAGATCGGTCTTGAGTGACAAATTTCATGTTAGTTTATGTGCTTTGCTCTTTACCATTCTCCAGTAGCGTTTGCCATTAATGCTCATAGAAAACTTCACCAGGCTATGGAAAGGAGTTAACGAATTGTATGTATTGCTTGTTTAGTAAAAGTTGTGAAAAAAATACAGTTGAACAACTATGTGTAGTTGCTTTACTCGTATAAGCTGTCAAAACTGATCTTAACAAACTGTCCCTAAACTAATTAACTATCAAAAACCGTCTGCAGCTAATTCTAAATAGCTATGTTGTATACGTATGAATAAATAAACACATTTGGACATACACCACATCAACCCCCCCTACCCAACTTAAGAGAGTGACTTACTAAAGCCCATTTTAGACAATATTATAGAGAACTGGGACTCAGAAATTGCCTTTGTTAGTAAATCAACCAATTACACATGAGATGGTACATAAGTAGGATGAAGAAAGCCAGTAGCCACTTGCTCAAGAGTAAAAAGGGCATCAATAGAAATATGTTTTGTACGACCATGCATAAAAGGATGAGCAGCAAGCAATAAAGTAGACTTGTTAGCAACATGTAAAGTAGCTAGAGGTGTAAAAGGAATACCAAGATCTTGAGGTAGATAAGAAACCCATAAAAGTTCTTTGGTAGCAAAAGTTATAGATTGATACTTCACTTCAATAGAAGAAGTAGACATGGTATTTTGTTTCTTAGTTTTCTAAGGAACCAATGAAGAACCAAGAAAAACACAATAACCAAAGATTGATTTTTGATCAAGCACACATGTTCCCCAGTGAGAATTAAAATAGCCATGGTGATCAAAAGAAGAAGAAACTAAATAAAAGAGCCCCAAATTAATAGATCCCTTTAGATATATGAGCAAGTGAAAAGTAGCTTACAAGTGAGTAATATAAGGCTGTCCAAGAAATTGACTTAGTTTGTGAACAGCAAATGAAATATCTAGCTATGTAGAAGTAAGATACAATAGACGACCAATGATTTGCTTGTAAGTTTTAAGATCATCAAGTAAAGTTGTGATAAAGATCAAGATAAGAAGGTAAAGGAACACGCACTAGTTTGCAAGCTGTCAAACCAATATCTTGCAAAATATCCGAGATAAACTTATGCTAAAAAAGATGAATACTCGCATCCATTCTACTCAATTCGAAACCTAAGAAATACTATACAACAGTGAGATCTTTTATGGTAAAAGCAGCATGAAGCTATTCCTTAAGCTTAGCAATATAAGAAATATTACTGCCCATAATCAACATATCATCGACTTAAAGTAAAACAACAAGAAAATAAGAACCATCAAGCTTAGTAAAGAGAGAATGATCATGAGAGGATTGTTGAAAGCCATGGGAAACTAAAAAACGCGTAATTTCTAAGTTTTATTGGTGAGAAGCTTATTTAAGACCATAAAGACTCTTTTCAAGTTTACAAACTTGTCCTTGTTTAGCTTTAGAATATCCTGGTGGTGGCTCCATATAGATTTCTTCATCTAAAGACCAATAAAGAAAAGCATTGTTGACATCTACCTAAAACAAAGGCCATTGTAGAATAGCTGCACTATTCAATAAAAGTCTAATCCCTTAAATTAGCTACTGGAGAAAATGTACTATGATAATCATCTCCCTTAACTTGAATATACCCTTTAGTATCCAAACGTGCCTTACTTACTTTACCATTAACATTATATTTGATTTTATAAACCTACTGACAACCAATAGTTTTTTTATCCTTGGGCGAATTAGTAAGGATCCAAGTATGATTAGTTTCTAGTGCATGAAGTTCTGCAGTCATGGCCTCAACTCGCTGCTCATCTTTGGAAGCTTGAGCATATGAATTAGACTCTTTAGTCATAAACTCATTAGCCATAGAATGAACAAAGTCGAATGAATAAGAAGAAAAAGAAGTGGAAGTAAACAAAGGGTATAGTACTCTAGAAGAAGGGAAGACAAAAAAACTATTAATTGAATGAATATAATCTACAAGCCACAAAGGAGTTCGAGAGACACAAGAAGATTGACGTGGGGCATCATTATGAGAAATATTAAGATGAGTATACTAAGTTGAATAAAAGGACTCTGATAAAGAAGGAATGGGATTGGTTTCAAAAGTGATAGAAGGTAATGGTTTTGAGATTGAATTATCCTATGAAAGTGCATCACCATGTTTAAAGGGAAAGATGTCCTCATAAAAAATAACATCCTACTAATCAAAACTTTCTGAGTCTCTAAAAAAAGAACTTTGTATGCTTTGTAGCCTATAGCATAACCTAAAAAGACACATTTGCAACCTTTACTATCAAACTTGTCCTTATTACCACTAAGTTTTGGTATGAAACATAGACATCCAAGAACACATAAATTTTCATATGATGGTTGACAGCCAAAAAGAACCTCAAAAGGAGTTTTCCAATCAAGTGTAGCAGTGGGCATTTGATTGATAAAATGAATGGTAGCTATGACATAATCTCCCTAATATTCCTTAAGCAAATTAGCATGAAGGCACATCACTTTAGCAGTTTCTATCAACTGACAATGCTTTCTCTCAATACAGCCATTTTGTTGAGGTGAATAAGGAACTGTTCTTTGATGCATGATTCCAAATCCAACAAATAAAGATTTATACTATCGAGAAACAAATTCAACTTAATTATCACTTCACACATTTTTAGGAAAAAGAGAAAAATGATTGTGAACATATAAGCAAAACTTCCTCAATACAAAATAAACTTGAGATTTTGATTGTAGCAAACACATCCATGTTCCCTTAGAATAATCATCCACTAATGTGAGAAAATAATGTTCTCCATTTGTTCATAGCAAATACATCCATGTTCCCTTAGAGAAAGAAGGATGTCTTAAGCGAGCATGAAGCAACTGAACATCAAGATTATTAAGAAAGGAAACAATATTACACCGAGACTTAGGAACATCATACGAAAAATGCGATCGAAGGTCACAATCTTGAAGAATGGTAGTAGTATTTAGCACATAAAGGCCATAAAGCACATGATCTTGTGCCATAATACTTTTATACTTCTAGTCCTAAAAATTGCATACAGAACTAGTGAAAGTCACAACAAGAGGAAGTTGCTTAACCATCTGAGAAACTGACAAGAGATTATGTTTGAAGCTTGGAACGAAAAGGACATTGTGAAGAACTAACTGTAAAGAAAGTGATAAGGTTCCTACTTCAGTGACCCGTTTTATTGAACCATCTGGTAAATGAACAAGAATAGGCTTCGAAAGCACATGTTTGTTAGAAAATAAATGCGAAAAAGGAGACATATGATCACTAGCACTAGTATCTATGACCTAAGATCTATATTCATTGCTCAAATCAACAAAATAAGTAGTTGAAGACTAACATAATTGACCATGGCCTAAGTTTGAGATGACTTATCACCCACATAAGTTTGTTTCCCATGCATCATCTTCATTACTTCATTAGCCATTGATTGAACAAGTTGCTGAGTATCTACAATACCTACACCTTTATTACCATTAATATAATCAAATGGAGTATTATAGTAACCTGTTTCTACTAATTGTTTATCATTAAAACTTGTAACAACCATATTTAGCTTTGAATCAACACATTTTTTCTTCCCCTTATATTAGCCAAAGTAACCTACAATCTCAAAGCATGACTCAACTAAATGTCCTTCTCTCTTATAATTTTTAAACAACTTATTCTTATTTATATCTCTTCGTCCTACATTACTTCCTCAACTTATAGAAAATCCTTCGTTTGTAACAAAGACAGTTGAATTGGAATCACTAACCATGAGATTAGTCACTTGGCGTTGTTTTTCTACTTGCAAAACAATATAAAATGTACGACTGACTACAGGTAATGACTCATTCGACAAAATCTAACTTTGTATTGGTTCATAAAGCTCAGATAAACCCATTAAGAACTGCATTAGCTTCTTTTGAGCATCATATTCAAGCAACCTATCCTTAAGATTACAGGTGCAGTAGTTGAGTTGACCATAAACATACATACGATAGGGATGTAAAGTATGTATTTCCTCCTAATACTTCTTCAATTTATTGTAATATATAGTCACCAAATCATTATTCTACCTAGTATTCAACAATTCATGATGCAATTGAAAAATAAGTGGTACATTTGTTTGACCAAACTACTTGGTAATTTGTTGCTACAACTCTGATGACAATTGAGCATATAAGAAACTTTTGAGAAATCTCAAGTAGCATGGACTTAAGCAACAAACACCTTCCCATGTAATTACATCGTATCTACTTAACAAATTCATTTGTGTTCTCCTCTAGTGTAGGAATTGTTCCATCAAAGCTTAATTTTTGCTCCTAATGCCATTCGAACAAATTGATTCCAAGCAAGAAAGTTATTACCATTGAAAACAATTGTTCCTAAAGTCATATTAGGATTATCTGTTCTTGAAATGTATAAAGGATCCGTACAAGTTTGATCTCCCATTTTACTTTTACACAAAGACTGTTCATAATGTTGGATACAAAGTATTCAATGAAGATAAAATCAGGAATGTTATCGTTCTAATACCATGAAAAATTTAATGTTAGTTTATATGGTTTACTCTTCACTAATGGCGTCTGCCATTAATGCTCGTAGAAAGCTTCACTAAGCTATGGAAAAGAGCTAACGAATTGTGTATATTGCTTGTCCAATAAAAGTTGTGAAAAAAACAAGGATGAACAACTATTTGTAGTTGTTCTACTCATACAGCTGTTAAAACTAATCTTAACAAACTATCCCTAAACTAACTAACTACAAAAAACTATCTGCAACTGATTCTAAATAGCTATGTTATACACGTGTGAATAAATAAACACATCTAGACATCTATATATATATTATCTAACACTGAGGCCTACTCCAATTGAATAGTTGATACTTATATAAGTTTGAGCTCTATTTTGCACTAACTATTTGGCTAGGCCAAGCTTATGTACAAATGGCAGCTATATGAAAGTAGACGTTTGGAAGGCAATTGAGCTGAGTTGATTTCAACTTCATCTGAGTTGCAAAATTCCTTTGATTGATCTATTTACTATAATGTTGACTTACTTCAATGGCCATGTAGCTCAACAACACATTGCCGACCTACTTCAATGGCTTTGCATTCTACTAAATTTTTTCCCACTTTAGTTTTAGTTGAATTCTTTTTATAGGGTAGACATTTTTTAAGCCATGTTTAAATCCTTCATTGAAACTAGCTGTAATTTAATTATTTTTTGTCTCTTCTTCGTTGAAGGTAGATTAAGTCTAAGTTGAAGCTTCACTGAGCTTTGAATTGCAACTGATGAAATTTTACTATTGGAAGTAAGATGGCGCTATAGCCCCTACATCCTACTTTGAGCATTTCTTCTTCACTCCCAAGCTAACTTCACAAAAAGTACTTAACTACTTCCTATTAAGCTTCATAATATGATAGTTGATATTATTAGGCAAGTATACCTATCAAATTTGTAGTAAGCAAATTAAGTCTAAATATCGATCCCTTAAGGACTTTGACTACTAATACTCAATAGATCTTTATTATCTTACTAATGAATTCAAGTTTAAGAAACTTAAAGAATCTAACTTAAATTGCAGTAGCTACTAAATTAACAACTAATTAATGAATATTAAAGAACTTAAACAAGAAAGAAGTAAAAGTATAAATTAATTTAAGATTTAAAAATTGTATTTAGACCTTTGTTTCCCATGTATCTAACATGTGATTTTCCTTGAAGATAATATAATTTCTTCTTTAATCTTTCTCGACCAAGAGAATTCTCTACCAAAGTTAATCACTTTCTCAAGCCAATTAACCCTAATTTTAAAATCACCTATAAGAATATTTTTTCAATAGTCTGATTTAAGATTGTATTACTGTGCAACAAATTCTCTACACTATAATTCAAAGTTCTAAAGAGATCTTGTACATTATCTCTAATCTTGCAACAATCTTTATCAACTATACTTAGATTTAATAATGCATCTCCGAGGCCGGATACACGAAGAGGCATTATAACGAAGTGAACTAGAAAGAAACAAAGAAAAGGCTAGCAAAGTCCAAGCATCTATCAAATGGATATGACACACCATTCAATCCTACTTGGCCAACAATCTACTAGATATGACATACTAATCTAAATTGAAGGGTTACTCACCACTACTCTTTGCTAAAGAGACTAGATAAGAGTTAAATGATAACAAGAACACTAAGGTTGCTCAAGGTAAATAATTCTCTATTGAAAGTTGAATGATCTTCATATATAAGAAAGTGGCGATTTATATACCTATTTACTAAGGTTGCTTTACATGTATGAAAAGATAAAAGGGTATTCTATACTAGGTTACATAAGACATCCTAAAAGGAGTAAAAGAGACAAAGAATATTTAGTATGGAAAAGAAAAAATCATTCTAAGAACATTGTGTTAGAAGACACATATCGCTTGGTCGTTAGACATTAGGGATATGATACAACGTGGGCAGAAGTAGGAATATGTTACAGTCTGGATTGGGTCAGGAGCCAATTAACCTAACAAAAGGTCAATTGTCTTGAAGTGAGATGCCAGTGGATCAGGTTGGGAGCTCGACTTAGCTAGTTCTATGCTATCTTCTGGATTAGGACTTCACTGTTGGGTAGGAGTATGTTGAATACACATGAGGATCCGATAGAGAAGTTGGCTAGAGGTTAGGTTAGGGTAAGGGTCCTTATCTTAGCTATGGCTTGGAGCTAGTATTTTCCATGCAAGCCCTTAAAGTCCTTGAGCTTAGCTTCTTGTGATCAACCTAGGGGGGTGATTCCTATCACCTACCTAGGGGTCGAAAAGATTTGTCCTCAAATCTGAAGTGGTTTCCACTTGTTCTTCTAAGCCGCTCACAGGTTCTTCTTTTATTGGCTAATAGGGAATCAGATCGAACACATTGAAGGTAAAGGAGACACCATAGTCATCAGGCAACTCGATCTGGTAGACATTAAGGTTGATCTTCTTTAGGACCTTAAACGGACCGTTAGCTTGAGGAGATAGTTTGCTTTGTCTTAAGTATGGGAATCACTCTCAGTTGAGATGAATCCATACTAAGTCTCTTCACTGGAAAGAAATAGTTTGGCGGCCTCAGCTACTAATCTCTTGCTATCTTTGATTGAATTTGACGATCTTCTTTGTTACGGACTAGCACGGTTCATGTAATTCTCGAGCTCTGTCAACTTCAGATTGACTCTTTTCAGTAGCTGCTAGGGTATGGATCATGTCTAGGGGAATGGTTGGGTTAAGGCCATAGATGACCTTGAATCGGGTCTTCCTTGTAGTACTGGACACAGTTCAGTTGTATGCAAACTCCATGACTAGTAAGCACAAATCCTAATCCCTTAGGTTTTTTCCTACAATAGCTCTAAGTAGATTGCTTAGTGTCCTATTTTCCACTTTAGTTTAGCCCTTAATTTGAGGGTGGCTACTAGAGTTGAATACGAGTTTGGTTCCAAGTCTTCTTTAAAGGGTCTTCCAAAAATAGCTTAAGAATTTTGTGTCCTGATCTGAGACTGTACTTTTTGGTACACCGTGTAGTCGGATAATCTCCTACAAAAATTGATCAACAATATATAGAGCATCGCCAGTTCAATGGCATGGATAGAATTGTGCAATTTTGCTAAAATGGTCCACTATAACAAAAATGGAATCTTTACCTCCAGATGTTCGGGGCAATCCTAGGACAAAGTCCGTATTGAGGTCGGCCTAAGGTAAGGTTAGCATCGATAAAGGCATGTACTCTCCATGAGGTTCTCACTTCCCATTAGCATGCTTACACACTTTACAACTACCTTATGGACATCTTTGGCCAAACCTGGCAAGTAAAAGTTCTCTTTCAATAGCTTGGCTGTCTTGATGTCCTTGAAATGTCTTGATAACCCTTTACTATGAGCTTCCCTAAGCAGTTTGGTATGTACAGCCTCAGTCCTTAAATATGTAGTCAGCCTTAAGATAATATCCCTTGATAGCAATTCCATCTCTACATTATTCTATGATGGGGCTGAAATGAGGGTCATGAACATATTGCTCGGTGATTAGTAAGAATCCTAATAATTTTTTCTATAAAGTGGTCAATAAGTTTATTGTTGTGATTGAGTGTTGGTGACTACATTTGCACTTCCTTTCTTATGTTGGATGACATACGAGAAACCCTCTATGAACCCCAACCACTTGTCTTGCCTCTTCGAAAGTTTGTTTTAACTCCTCAAATGCTTCAGAGACTCATGGTTTATATAAATAACAAACGCTTGTAGTAGCAAATAATGTTGCCAAACAGTAAGGGCTTAAAAAAGGAAGTAGATCTCCTTCTCGGACATAGAATTGTTTAGGGTTAGGCTACTTAGTTTCTTACTATTGTAAGCGACAAGCCATCGTTCTTACATCAAGAGAGCACTAATTATAACTCCTGATGAGTCGTACTCCAATTTGAAAGGCTTGTCAAAATTTAGTAGTGAAAGGATAGGTGCCGAGGCGAACTTCTCCTTGATCTCCTTAAAGCTTTGTTCTACTTAATCATTCCAATTGAACCCTTCATTTTTCTCTGTTAGCTCGGTCAATGGGGCGGCTATTGTGTTGATGTTCTTAATAAATTGCCTATAGAAAGAAGCTAGGCTATGAAAACTCTGGACTTCAATGGCATTCTTTGGCAACAACTAATCCAAAATAGCTTAGATTCCTTCTCCTAACACTACAAACCCTAGGAACATCTCCTCTTTCTAGAAGAACATGAATTTCTTTACATTCCCATACAACTTTTTATCTTGCAAAATGCCAAATACTTCATGAAGATATTGAATATGGTTGTTCAGGTCGGCACTATACACCAATATGGTGAAGTTGCTTGTGTATTTGCAGTCGATAATGTAGATTAATTAAGTGATATCAGTTACTATCCATGGGTGTCAAATATGTAAAAAAAAAGGTCATGCTATTATTTCACCACATATTAAAGGGAGTATGGATGCAAAATGGTGTGAGTTTACCATTAAATTGTGAGTTTGACAAAAAGGATTCTACGTTTTTGGTTTTGCATAGAAGGATTCTGACCAAATTCATATGGGATGGTGAAAGGATTTTAACAAAAGGGATAAAAAAAAAAAGAAAAAAGAAAAATAGATGAAAGATTCACATTGGCATTGCTACAATATTATTCCATTCAATTACGGCAAACTAGTAAGAGTAGCATCTGCATTTTAAGATGTGAATTACTGTAAGCTTTACTATCTAACATTTTAGGTTGGTTTTTTACGCAACTTAAAAAGGCAAAAGATTCACATGGCTCCATTCATTTATAAGGATTATAAATTACACTCTGAATCTTACTTTTTAAAATATAACCTTTCCTTGGACAAATAAAATATATGAAAAACTCTCATTGGCTCTACTATAATATTATTCATTCAATTATGGTGAACTGGCAAGAGTGGTATTTGCATTTAGGATGTGAATTGCTTCAAGCTTTATGTAGATTGCTTATGCATGCTTTGTTATTGCTTAAAGATGTTAATATTTTAAATGAAGTAACTTTCTGTAGGGTGATTGGTGATGCCACCAATCACAACCATGTGAAATGATGTCTACATAAAGTTTTGTGTTGCCATTTGAAGTTGGAAGCATGCCTATTTTTTGGAGCCATATAAAAAATAAATAAATTGCTTTAGGGTTTACACATATTTAGTTAACAAATTATTACCAAACCAATCTACCACTGCATCCCTTCAATCCTAATCTTCCCATGATTTCAAATCATACATGAGAGTATATTTGAGGAGCAAACATAATTTTTGAAATCTTTTACCTGGTATAGCCATCATATTCCTTCCATCCCTCTTGTAGGTTTTCTCTACCCAAAATGGCTCAACAAATATGAACTTGAATAAATACTAGCTAAGTGATTATACAGTTTAAGGTAAATGGAATGGAGATGAATTACCTTTCTACATTTATCAAAGCTATCAATTTTCTAATATTTCCACAAAAATCCATCCATAGGAATGCTAAGTCATATGAATTATGTCCTCTCAACTAATGCAGTAGTAAACTTGTCATGATGAAGAACATTGTTAATATGTGAGTTTATCTTCTTAATAGGACTTCCTTCAATAAGTTGGGTGCATCTTATGCACCTAACCCCACCACTACCACCTACCCCACTTTATAAAAATGCAAGTTGCATGAAGTGACATATTTTTTTATTGAAAAGTATTAGTGTCCACTACATATGCTTAGAGCATAGATATATAGGTATTTATAAGAGAGTATCCTATGGCTATTTACAAAAAGCTATGATGTATTTTAGTCGGTAAAGTTAAAGTAATTGTATAAGATTGGAATGAGTAGTGAGAAGTCGGGTTATTAATGTTCTCTAATTGGAAAAAAGTAGAACAAGTTTGTTGATATCTATTTAAGTCACAGGTGTAGGGTGGATTGTAGTAAACCCACATGAGTTCACTTTTATGTAAAATTGCTTTGGTCTAACGTCAAAGGACATGTTAGTGTTACTTGACAATGTGCCCTAACATAATCAATATTTTCATTTGCTTTCTCATGTATATGATAAGTTCAGAGTTTGACTTCCTTCGACTATGCAGGGAGTAGATCGAGTTGCATTACCATGTCCAATGCCTCACATTCATTGGCCTCTCATGTCTTAGAGCAAGAAATCGTGGTTTGTTGTTGTAGAAAACAGTTGGTTATTGTTTCATCTTGGAAACTACATAGTTTTGAATGGAGATTTCATGGGTTTACAAGTTATTAGGTATGGATACCATGATTATCATAATTTTCTTTATCCATTTATTTCCTCACATACTTAGCTTAACTCCTATACATTACATAGGATAGGGGAGGCTGTAAGTTCTTTGAGTGGGTTGATCCCCCGACATGCTAGTTTGGAAAGAAGGTTCAGTATCATCTAGAGCACTATAATCAACAATTTTAGGTAGAGCAAATGAAATGTATGGAGCTCCAACACGAATTGCTATCATTATATGAAAAGGAAAGATATCTGAACTCTTCATGCACAACATGATCAAGTAGGGAGAGAATATGTATACCTCATTTCTCATGAATGTTATAATGGCTATTACTTATTTTGTAATCAATAAAAAGAGCATGTATAGGTTGCTGCATCAATGCTTTGCATGATAAAATTGTAGCCCAGTGTAAACTTTATATGTATGGTGATGTTACGTTCTCAAACACTTTATATGCCAAAGCATATGAATCATTGTAATGAAATCTTGTGTAATTTTTTGTACTTTGATATGTTTATCAAGAAACATTTTGCAATCTTGAGGACCTTATGCATTCTCATGCTACACATTGTTTCAACCACTATTTGCTATTGTTTCCTTTTTTCGTTTAAATTTTTTGCCTGAGTTGCTAAATGGCAGGTATGTACCCAATTAGACTCGCTACATGCTGAATTAATTTAAAAAGAAAAAAGAAAAAGACTTAAAACTTGTCAAAGTTAATTAGAAAACGAGTTCACATCTTAAAAAACCACCTCTTCATTGATAGAGTTGAAATATTACACTAAGAACTTAAGAGGGGGGTGAAATATTACGATTAGGTACCCTTTTCTTCCTTTATTTTTTTGCAAGAATAGGGTGAATCAGTAAGACAATTTATGGAGAATCATCCTGACGGTTTCCGACAGAAATTGGATTTTTGAATCAACTGTTGGAACCATGCCTACAATTCAAGGCAATTGTTCAAACGGTCCAAGGAGGTATTCTGTGGTCAAAATTATTGATGCAACTGTGCCTTCGATTGGTTAGAACCATCCAGACAATCCATACAGAATGTCAAAACTGAAGGGTATTTATTAAGACTACCGGATGGTTTCAATGTAACTGTCTGGATAGTTTGAGCAAACGTTTTGAGGTCAGAAGACCTGATGCAATTGTGTGTATAGTTAACACAACCATCTGATTGGTTGACTATATTCCGCAATAGCTTACTTGAGAAGAAGATTAGCTCATGAATTCTTGGTTATTGTTATAAGGTTGGCATTTAAGCTAGTTAGTTAATCAACAAAATACTTAAAGAGAACATCGAGTTGATTTCCTTATATAATGACCTAGTAAGGTTTCTTCATAATTTTCATTTTCCAACAAAACCTACATGCATTGCCATCAATATTGACATCTTCAAAACAAAATAGAATAGTAAATGAAGAAGCATCCATTTCACAACTAACAAAAAATTCTACTATGTTTAGAAATTACAAGATACCAATATACATTTACAGGAGTAGTGTAAGCTGTTGTCTCTAGGGGGAAATCTATCTCATAACATCTTTGATAGCATCACAGAAGCTTATTTGAATGATTTTAGGATGTTACAATAATTAATCATGATTTGTATGACATGGGATTCAAGACATATGAAAATTAAAGGGAATAAAAGGGAGGTTATATTAGTATACTAATTCATTGACACTACTGTAACATACATATAATAACAAGTCAGTAACATTTATGTACATTAATATAAAGGTATGGTCTATGCTTTAAGTCGGAAGTAGTACATATATTTACAATAATATAGAGGCAATGCTTCAAGTTAAAAGCAATACAACAATGTGTTCTCACAAATTATCCCATCAAAATATGAACAACTACAAGTTCCAATTGCTTCTATCAATGTTAATGGTTACATTCATGGACTTTCATACATTCTTATTGAGTTTGAAACATAACAATTACTTCTGAAAGACACAAAAAATCCTTATGTTACCATAGAGGATAAGAAGTTAACATATTCATCAACATTGAACAAAAAAGGACGATCTACCAAACATCATCATCAACAAAGCTTATTCCTAATTTGTTGCATGATGCATTACCATCCTGACATAGTCCAACCACTCTTCGGGTGGTAAGTTGTACAATGTAAGGACCTTATATGGCTTCTCAGGGAGTTTATCTAGTGCATCTAAGGTCTTTACTTATGTCAGCCCTTTAATGCCATGAAGAAAGTTTCTCAATTGTGCCATGTTCGCTGTTATCTTGTTTGTTGCCAAAGTTTATACCAATTCATGAACAGAACCCTTCATTTCCTTCATTCCCTCCTCAAATCTTATCACTATGTCAGTTGTTCCTTCCTCCGAACGTGCAACCATCTTTCTCTTTAAATTAGGCTGCATTGCGCAGTGGTGGATAGATGGCTCAATAGCTTCCTCTTCTGGTCATGTGTCATCTTCAATGTCTTATGTCTTTAACTACTCAATTTCTATCCCCTCAATCACGTCCTCGGCTATTTGAGCATCTTGGCTCATGGTACAATCTTTCTCATATATCATAGATCACTTAAATAAGTATAGGAAACTCCTAATCATAAATGTAGATGCTATAAGGTAGCTTTACAAAAAAAGAGAAATAGGTGATGCAGCAAACCATAATTAAAACCATTCATTAATATTAATAATTATAGTAATATACACACAGATGGTCTAGACAGACGACAATTGGCATGTCACGTAAGTATTAGTATTTATAGGTTTAGAATGCCCAAGGTTTGGCTACGCAAAAAACAAAAAAAAAAAAAAAAAAAGAAAACAACATCACAAGGACATCCTTCATAATCAAATGAACACATACGTTACAATTTAATGACAAAAGAAAGCATACCTCTAGATACGCATCCCATACATGTTTCTCAATCATGACCATTTTCCTATTGTCATCCCATCTAAACCCATTAGTAGATCTCCCGTATACCATGTCATACACAGTGCTCTAATCCTTTTTCAAAGTTTTAATCCATGACTTTATGTTAAGCTTAGCATTTAGTCCACTGTTGGGTAAGTTAACACTTAGCCTATACTCCAACTCTTATAAGTACCTTGTCTTGAAGCTACAGTTAGCATTGTATGTCTTATTGTTATATAGATCCACCATAGTCACTACTAAAGCTTGGCTTTCCTAAACGGTCCACTTTCACTTAGGTTATTTGTTGGCCTTTGTATTGGTTTGTGTTAACTACCCTTCCTCCATCTACATTTTCCTAAACCGAACAATAGTGAAACAATAAACAAGCAATGTATGAAGGAATCAATGTTGTAACTATAAGGTAAAATATATAGCACCTTGTAGACAAAAGTAAATGAGCTACCATGAATTCATAGGCTACAATCATAGTACATAATGCATTAATTCACATAAGTAGGATAGGTGGTGCAATTTAGGTCTTGGAAGATAATAACACTACTACAAAATTAAAGTTTCAATAATAGAAGGAACTTAAGAGCTAGCATACGATTGTTATGAAAATAAAAAGTTACATATCCTGATCCCTCATAGCTACCATCACAATAATTTCATTTTGAGAAACTAACATCCTAAACGTTATTGCTTCTATTTCTAGTTGCTCCCCACTCATTGATCATGTCATTGGCTAATTGCGACCTCCATATAGATTGCGCATCATTGTTCCCAACGTCATAATCAAATCATTGCCCACGTTTGCATTGCTATCCTTTGTATCAACCACTTCCTCCTTAAGGGGATCTTGGGACATTTTTGCTCTTATGAAGTTATGAAGCAAACAACATGCTAAGATGATATGGCTTTATATCCTTACTTGATAAAATGATGGACTTCTTAGAATACTCCACTCCGTCTTGAGAAGTTTAAAGGACTTTTCTAATACATTGCATATAGAAGCATATCTTAAATTGAGCAGTTCTTCGGGGGTTCTTAGCTGATGACCACGACTTTGATACCATTTACTTAGATGATACCACTGACCTTTGAATGATATGAGGAAACCCTTACAATTAGAATAACTACCATCTACTAAGTAGTAGCATCCGATTTGAAGGATGGAATTATGGTTAGATTTCAGAAACATTTTCTAATGAAAGAAGTGCAAAGTTAGATAAATTGAGAAATATTATCTTAGGGAACTTGAAGGGCGGTTCATCGAGTTATTACATCACGAAGAACCCTACTATCCGCTGTAGATCCCTCCCATCCCGATAGAATGTACACAAATTGCATGCTTGGGGTGCAAACACCTAGTACATTGGTTGTGATGTCATTCTTTCGAGTTCTATATCTTGGTTTGTCATTCATGGGCACTTTAATAGGGATGTGTGTCCCGTCTTGAGTACCTAAGCAATTTTACATGAGAAGCAAATAGTTAGTGTCTTGTATGGTGCAAGTTACGTATGAATAATAAGAAGGTTGAAGGCATACCTTAGAACACCTCCAACAAACATATAAACATGTATTGGAAATCATTTTAGGCTTTTTGAGCAATCGATCACTAAAACAAAGAGTTGCATTTAGAATAATATGGAAATATCGATTAACTATTGTATCGAAATGCTTGAAATTATGTTTTATGACCTTATTCTTTACATGATGGGCGAGCATGTATAAGAACATAGCTACTTACTCATTAGCAAGCAAATGTCTACTATTTTTTAATTATCTTATAGCCTTTAACATCTCACATAGTTTAAAGAATGAACACCTATCTAGTAATAGTTGCTTGGTACATACGATGTCATCACTGTAGACCAACATCTTAATGTATTTATGGTGTTGGCAGAAATTCAATTAGTATGACCAAACACAGGGATGGTAGGAATGTAATGACTAAGCATACAAATGGAACATAATACGATATGCAACTTCACAATACTCCAACCATATACTAGGGCGAAGCATACAATATTTTTCCTCCTCTATAGCTCATTGTTATGCAAAGTCAACTCATCACTTACTGTAATGCATCTCATACATATCAATTATGAGCAAGGATAAAAAGAGAAATTCAAAAGATAAGCAACTACATACTTCCATTATACTCAGTTTCTACCTCAATCAAATATGTTCAACCCCTTCTTCTTATGGTAATTAATAAGTACTCCTTATGAGTTTGTTGTAAGGAGGTTTTCCATTCGAGAAGGAAATATAATTTCATATAAATTTCCTATTTAACATTTCAAGATTTTTACTTATTAGCATTATTGGACTAAATTTGTCTTTTCAAATGAAATATGTAGTATCCATTCCTCTTCTAATGATATAACATGGAGAAACCTTAAGCTAGCATGTAGTAAGACATTCAACAAAATTATAGCACCAAGATAACCATATTCAAGAAAAACACAGTAGATGGGAATCCAGACATTGGAAGACTAGCATTACTAAAATGAGATGTAACATTAATACTAAAATGAAGTCCATTAAAAAGGATTCAAATGGTAAAGTAACAACAAGTACTTCCCAAGAATGACCATTTTTTTTTCCTTCTTTAGATATTGCCAACCAAGTAAAAGACAGAGAAAGTTAATAATTTGGAAAGTCAAGTAACATGTTAATAGATAATTGAAAGCTCAAAGGGCATTGAATAGTATGAACAAGGCCATACATAATCTTTTTCCCTTCCACTTCTTTATTTGATCAATAGGTTAATAGCTTTCATTCAATTAATCTTAACCAATTCTCCATGATGCCACAGTAAAAGAAACGAAATATAATCAAAAGTAACACGTAATTGCAGGAGTATCTTTAGCTTTAAACTAAGCAATGCCTCTCAATTTTTGATATCTTATCAAAGTAGAGGTTAAAGTGTAGCCAAACTAACATAAATTTTACATGCCTCTCCTCTCAATGGAGAATTGATTGAGCAATTGCTTTAATACAGATTTTATGATCATTAACACTTGCAATCAATTTTTCCCAAGCAAAATTTTGATTCAAGATATCCTATTACATTTACACTATAGTTCAATAAAAGACAACTCTAACCTAATGCAATTAAAAAACAAGTCACAATATTTCTTGCTTCAGTAAAGACTCTCAGAATTTGAAAAATTGATGCATATATGTAACATAATCATCAAATGATAAAAGATAGGAAATTTTCATCCACCAATATCAAGCTAGAACTATTTAGGTCCCTTAACTCCATAACAGGAAAGAGGGGCTTACAAACACCATGCTTAAAACATTTGTTTCAAGCACAAAGTAGAACACAAATGCAAGCATGACCTAAAGTTTATAGATTCATCAAGCTTTGTAAATCAACAAACTACGATCTAATCCATTCTAAGTTTTAAATAGATTAGTAAGCAATGCAAAGATTTATCCACATCAAAAACAAAATGCAATATGGCAATACAAATCACCAACACAACTTCCAATTATGTGCTGAAAAGGTCCAACAATTTACTAGCATCAAATAGTAAAGAAATGCTAAAATTTTCTAGGTTTTGAGCACAACAATGGAATTTAAAACAACATCTTCCTCTACCAAAAAATTTAAAAATAGAAATTAAGATTTACAAAGAGACTGCATGACAAAAGATTTAACTCCAAAATAGCATCATAATGATAGGGCATTAAGTAGGTTAAGGTTAACTAGATTACTGTTAACTCATGAGTGCTCCAAAAACCACATCATAATCACTTACTTTTTCTTCACAAGTCCTTGGTTGTACATGGATTGTGATGATGGATTTAACCTGCAACTATGTCAGCTAAACCCAATATCATGTTCTAATGAGAGGAGGATGATAATCTTCCCGCATTCACGAATGGGTGATCGGAGTGATAGATTATGGTTTTCCTCTGGTGGAGCTCAATATTGATGGATGAATAGTTGAAAGTAAAGAGTGTTGATAGTAGTCCAACGAGTGAGGGTGGAAATTGTTAATATTCATTTTTAATAAAGATATTATGAGGATTAAAGCAAGGAGACGGAGAGGGAATGCTGATTCATTGGGCGACAAAGGAGAAATATGGGAAATAAGATTAAGAGGAATCCATATTTCTAACAAGCAAGTGCAAGTGAACATGGGTATATGGAGCTCCTCGAAGAATTGGGTTGTAATAGAACTCACATTTCCAAAACTGAACGAGGCGATAGGGTTTGGTCAAGGAAAAAAAAAAAGTAAAAATTAAAAACATTTGTTACTGTCCAACAACATTTTTTTTTATTTTACCTTTTTATTTTTTCCAACTGATTACCTTCGTCTTCCCATATTTGGTCAATTACTGCGGAGTGAGTTTCAGCCTATACTCACCGTCCCTTTTAAGAAACATATTCTTATGTTCTCCTTCCTTCTCCAATCCAAAAGGTCCCAATAAATTAACATGCGACAGCACCTCCACTCTCTCTTCGACCAATCACCAAAATGACTCCTCCTCAAATCCTAACCCTCCCCCCTGTCTCTGTCTCTATCCCTCTCCCCTCCATCTCAAATGCTCAATCCTCACGTTCGTCTTCTCATCAGATGCTTTCATCTCTCTCCTCCACTTCTCCACTGGACCCAACGCTCTGAATCCAAACTCACTCAACCCGAACTCCTCACTCGCATCACGCGACTCTTAATCCTCCACCGCTTCGACGCTCTCTCCCGTCTCCCCTTCACTTTCTCCGATGATATTCTTGACTCCGTACTCTTCCAACTCCGCCTAAACCCTAATGCTTGTCTAGGGTTTTTCCAGTTAGCCCTAAAGCAACAGTACTTTAGACCCAATATTAAATCCTATTGCAAACTGATCCACATTTTGGCTAGGGCTCGTATGTATGATGAGACTAGATGTTATATGAATCAATTGATTACTTTATGTAGGAACAGTTATAGTTTGATCGTTGTTTGGGACAAGATTGTTAGGGTTTATCGGGAACTTGGGTTTTCACCAACTGTTTTTGATATGCTGTTGAGATTATACGCGGAGAAAGGCATGGTGATGAATGCACTCCATGTGTTTGATAATATGGGGAAATGTGGCCGGACTCCCAGTTTGAAGACTTGTAATAGTTTATTGAGTTGTTTGGTTAAGAGTAAAGAGAATTATTCCGCTGTTTTGGTTTATGAGCACGTGGTTAGGATTGGGGTAGTTCCGGATGTCTTTACGTGTGCAATCATAGTCAAAGCATATTGCAACGATGGTAAGGTCAAGGAAGCGATGGATTTTGTTGAGAAGATGGTGCGTAAAGGATTCAAGGTGAATGTGGTTGGTTACAATAGTTTGATCAATGGGTATGCTAGTGTAGGGGATTTGGAAGGTATGGAGCGTGTCGTTAGATTGATGAGGAAGAGGGAAGTTGAGGCAAATACTGTGACGTACACTCTGTTTGTGAAGGGGTATCTGAAATGCGGTAAAATTGAGGATGCAAAGAATTTGGTTGAAGAGATGGAGAAGGATGTGAATGCACATGTTGATGAACGTGTTTATGGAGTTTTGATTGATGGGTACTGTAGGATTGGAAAAATGGAGGATGCTTTGAGGATAAAAGATGGGATGTTGAAGGCTGGACTTAGAGTGAATATGTTCATTTGCAATTCAATCATAAATGGGTATTGCAAATTTGGTCAAGTTAATGAAGCGGAGGGAATGATGGTGCACATGAGAGAATGGCACTTGAAGCCTGATACTTATAGTTACAACACTCTTGTTGATGGATATTGTAGAGAAGGGTTGATGGACAAAGCTTTCAAGTTATGTGATGTGATGGTTGGGGAAGGAATCGAACTGTCAGTTGTGACTTATAATGCTCTTCTCAAAGGTATATGTCGACGAGGCTTCTCGGATGAAATAATGGGGATTTGGCATGCAATGTTGGATAGAGGAGTGGCTCCCAATGCAGTCAGCTGCTGTACTTTACTTGATTTGTTTCTCAAGATGGAGGATGTTGATCGAGCATTTGTGTTGTGGAAAGAAATATTAGCAAGGGGCTTTGCTAAGAGCAGCATTGTCTTCAACACAATGATAAATGGGCTGTGTAAGATGAATAAATTAACCGAGGCAGAGGAGATTTACGAGAAGATGAAAGAATTAGGATGTTTGCCTGATAGGATAACCTGTAAGATACTGAGTGATGCGTATCGTAAAGTCGGGAATCGTGAAAAGGTTTCTTTTTATTCTGTTGCCTGTATGTCTTCAAGCTCCGACACAAAGGTGTAAAATATGTAAGAAAAATTTTAGGCTATTCTTTTAATTGATCACAAATGAATACTGTTTCACAGCACGAAAACAAGTGCCGATTATCTTACGGTATCGTGGATATTTATTAATGGATTGGTGCTTATTCTTTGGTTTAAAATTTCGTGCGCGGTGGATCGCTTTTCTGATCACACGACAGAAATAGCTTTTTCTCTTGATTAAGTTGTGTAATAGCTGAATTTTATGGGACTTCTTTCTTTCGACTTCAATTGACATCTCATAACCCTTTAGTGATATGACTCGCTATCGGCCTAGCCGCCAAACACAAGGCCCTCCAGGCCCACGACACGTCAGCACGACCTGGAAACCCAGCGTGTAACCCTCGAACGAGTACATAATAGGAGATTTCTTATGCAGATGATAGTTATAATTGCCTGATTACAAGATTTTCCCGTACAAGGGATCTGTCTGTGTGTGTCAAGATCCTGGCAGGCCACAGGCTCAGGCCCCTTACAAATACTCCTCAAAACCTCCGTTAAGTCCTCGATTTCTAAGGACTTCTTCTACTACTTGGTTCTTTCATACACTCACTCTAGTTAAAACACTATTTTTTGGACAGTTGTTGCTACTCTCAGTCTATTCTTACTCCTTGTACACTCTGCTTTGCCAAAGACAACTCCGACCCCATATTGTGCTTTGTTTTGTAAATCCAATCAATCTCAAAGGAACTTACAGGACAACTTCCAAGTCGAAGGTCCTCAATAGGCAAAGAAAGTAACAGAATCACTCACTTCATTCACATTTCCATGTAAAAGTATTATTACTATTTCTTAATAAAAGAGTTGGTGGATGTGAATATATTATAATATATATCATTTCAATTTTTTTTTTTTTTATTATCATACTTTCTTAGTTAATTCGCTTTAGTTGTTTGACATTATATATATATAGTACCCCTTCATAAAGAGATATTCATTGCATTGCATTGACGTTTACATTTGGACTTCCACCTATTCAAGCAAAATGCATCATTTTTCTTAAACAATATCTCTTTGCTATTAACTTTTGGCCATTAGATTTTTTAGAAGCCATCATTTAATATGTATACATATATATATATATATATATATATATAATTCCAGAAACTTTATCATATATATAATTCTAAATGCTTTTATCAACTTTATCTTTTCAATAGCAATATCTTTCAATAATTTATACTTTCTAATTTTTCTCTCACATGTACCATCTCGTAACCAATACATTTTCACTGTTCTAATATGTACCTAAGGAGTACGTTTGTTATACAAAAGATGAGATTTTTCTATGGTTCTATTCTTAGTTCTTATGTGACTAATTTTATTATCTATCTTACTATTGATTTGTACTCTTTTAAATATAAACTATTTAACAAAATATGAACTTAGCGAATCAAATTTAAAAAGAAAAAGTGAAATAGTGGTGGAATGGTGCTTGAGATCAATCCCGTCAAAATAAGAAATGAGACTATTAAATCTCTCCAGAAGATGGTGTGCATCATTTAATACGAAACAACAAAAATTTTGAAGCCTATTAATTGTAAATAATATATAGGGAGAATATCCAGATTATATATTTAAAGATGTGGAATTGAATAAAACTTATTGGCTTAAATAATTAATAACATGTTAAAGAATAATTGCATAAAAAAAAGAATAGTAAAATAATTATGTCGGTCATAATAACAAAATAAACTAATATGAAAACATACAAGTATGTGTAAATATATAAACAAATAATATATATATATATATAGTTCTTAAGTTTTAGTCTTATATAAATGGAAAATCTAAACTTTAATCACAGTATTTAATCTACAAAGTTATTATACTTTCTAAACGATTTACCTTAAGAGCAAGGTACATAACAAATGTTTGCTGGTAATGTTTTATTAAGTTAGAAAGTTAAAATGAACTAATGAAATATTTAATTATAAAAATGGTTATTGTTTGTGTTTAGCTTGACCTAAGGGCCTAGATTAATAGATCCTTGTGGAACTCCAATCAATTGATATGTGATGATGTCTCTAGTGTGGTCACTTATCAATATGATATGGGTAGATTTAGGAACTCATGAGTAGTTGGGGCTTAGAGTAGAGTTCTTAACATTGTAGTATGTGTGTGTATAAATATATTGTGTATCGAGATCATAAGTTGCCTTAAGTCGTAGGATGCCAACATTGTGATGGTTAATAGACTAATTCAAAGATAACAAATTAATTATTTGTGTTATGTGTTTGCATTAATACATGTGAATTATTATTTTATATGTCATGCGCATGTGTTTATAGTGTTATATATTAGGTTGTGGCTTACTTTTCTTTATGTTTCAACTATAGGAAACTTAAAGCGTCTAATATATTACAAAGATCTTAGAGACCTATATTATATTGCCATTGTGATGGCAAGAACAACGATTATATATAACATAAGAGTTAGGATAGTTGGAATTTCATTTCTTATAGTCACTATTTATTATTTAAGAATTGATTATTTATAATTAGATATTAATTTAGCTTGGAAAATTATTGTTTTTAGGTTATTAGAGGCTTTTATAGTGATATTTGGAGATATTAGTTGTTAATTTATGCTTGACATATTATGAAAGACTAGAGAAACATGGTGATTTTTAGTATCCTAAGTTTAGAGCCTTATAGTTTATAAGTGTAATTGGATAGATGTAAATATATGGACTTAAACATGATGCGCATTCATAAACTAACAAGTAAATAAATATTAAGACCATCTTAACATCAATTTATGTTGTTTTGTTATTGAGTTTTTTATTTTCTTTCCATTTTCTAGAGTAACTTAGGTTAGTTTTTTATTATGATCCCACATGGGATGGTAGCATGGATAAGTGTGATACTTTAGTCGAAGGGGTTTCCCACCTAGTAGACTAGTTTTTCTAGGTTGTTGTAACATTTGATGCTTAGGTTGACAAGCAAACCATATGGAAAGGGTGACTTAAAAAAAGAGCAACTTAAGAGGGAGCTAGTCGATGAAATAGAGTGAGAATAATCCAAAGTGAAAGATACTCATAGTGAGCAATCCAAAGTAGGTATTGGGTTAATGGGGTGTGATAATGCTACAATCTTACTTGGGATAATACAATGGACTAAGTGTGAAACTTAAGTCCAATGGGTTCTCCCATCCATCATACTAGTTTTTTTGGTTGGGTTTTTCCCTTGAGTTTAAGCTGCAACATTTTTCCATAAGATATAAGCTAGTTCCAAGTTCACCATATAAGTTCAAATAAAACAAAGTAAAACCACTAGACTCCATGAAGCTAGTTTCAAGTTCACCATTAGCATTGCAAGTTCAAAGAAAACAAAACATAACTATTCGACTTAAGTTTGTATACAAGTTCATCAACATTATTAAGTTTATTATATAATGCACCATTGTAGACAATCCATTTTTACTACCCTATAATTTTTATAATAATGAAAGGGTATTAATTATAAAAAAAAATACAAAAATTTCAAAAAAAAATTTAAAAATTGGAAACTAGAAAAATTACAAAGTAAAAAAAAATAACAATAAATTTAGAAAAATAAAAAAATAAAAAAATTAATATGCAAAAAATTTGGAAAAAAAAAAGAAAATACAAAAAGTTGAAAGTTAAAGAAAAATTCTTAGCATATTGGAATATTTAGTATAATAAGGGTTTTAAGCTTAGACCAAATAATTCAAGTCTAGCCTGGGCTAAGCCTAGATCAAATATGCATTTTGTTGACATATATAAATAAGGCATAAGCTACCAACTTAATGGAAAGAACACATGCATACACACATGACACATGAGGTATAGGGTTTGATCCTTACATTGCACATATTGCATATTTTCTTTTTATACCTTACTTGGACACATATCAATGTCAAGAGGCAATAGGGCTACATCTCATGTGTGACACATGGCATATTTTCATTGGTCCATATCAATAATATGTCAGGGTACCATGCCATCATCTTTTTTGCCATTGAAGATCTTAGACTCATCACTTTTGCTCTTAGACTAGACCACTTCTCCCTAATTTTTCTTTGATTCTCTTCATGATTATAATAAATAAATGTTGGAATCATGAAGATCTTATTGCCTTCTTTTGAATGAACCCATAAACAAGTTTTGACTCATCCATTCATCTATCAAATCAACACTTGAAATCAAAAAAAGAAAAAAAAAATTCCAAGGTTAAGATTTTAGCTCTTGCATCTCTGTTGAATCTACTCACTCTAGACAATTATTGAAGCTTCTAATTGATTCCTACGGTAAGCATGTCACATCTTGACATAGCACATCATGTATCATTATATAGGAATGCCTATTTATACTCAACAAAAGCTCTATTTGTAATAAAAGAGTACTATAATGGAGTTCAACTTTATATCTATTTATACAAAAAGTATATCAAACTTATCCAAACCTAAAATACAATACTTTTATGTTTTTTTTTCATATGTGTAGATCCTTTTTAGAAATAAGAATAAAATACTGCAAAACTTCTTCAAAAGTAGTTGACTCCGTCCTACGTGCTTTCAAAAGACTCTCCCCCCAACCGATAATACCTAGTCAATTTCTTTATACCCTAAGGACACACAAGTACCCCTTCAACTCTCTATGAGCTAAGTGAGAGTGGATAAAACAAAATACAGAACATATAGAATATACATTCACAAAGATCAATACTATAGGATATTCAATCTCATATCTTGAGTTATCAATACAAACTGATTATGTAGGAAATTTGTGCCATGCTCATACTCATGCACATGACATGCATCGATATTGATATTTTATACTTCTCTAATTCATTATTCTGTTAGTTGACATGCCTGAGTATCTGAATACAACATCCAAAAACCTAGGCCAATAAGAAGTTACTTGGGAAAAGGACCCCTAACCAAAAACCACACACTGTGGTTTGAAAATCTAATACATACTTAGTCACACTTTATAGCCCCAAATAAGTTAAGCAATGTAGTTCTATATGCTTAAAGCCAATAGAATAGTGTTCAAGCTTTTACAAGCTTGACCTGTAGGTCCTTTCATGCTATGCCATAAATGCTATAAACAATATAATAACCTAGTATCAAGTACAAATCTCAAGTTCCACTTTATAACGATTTGATTATCTCAACTTCAGCTTTGCTTTTCAACTTTATAATACATTCTTTCATATAGGGTTCACTTAAGTAATCAATCTAAAAGACCATTCGATTTCCAAGTTTTCTAAACAAAAATACATATCGATTAATCAATGTTGATTAGTCTTGATTCTTAAGATATCTTAATAGTACTCAAAATAATGATTGTGATAATATATTAGAATCAAAATACATTTTGATTTATCTTATTCATTTCATGTTCAATTTTAATAAACATTATATTATCACAATCATTATTTTGGCTACTATTAACATATCTTAAGAATCAAAGATAATCAACATTATCAAAAGTCCAAAAATACCATTTTGTATTACTGATTTGATTGTACATTACTATAATTTTATAATTAACTTAAATAAACCCTAAATCTAAATTAGAAATCCTAAAATTCCATATTTCCTAAACCGAATAGCACCTATTATATTCCTAAAATATCATTCTTTTACAAATTCAACAAATATCCCACTAGGACTAATTACTATATCATATCTAAGGCTAATGTATTAGTTTATAATATGAAAATACATAGTAAATAGTATACGAGCCTAATTAATTTCACAAAAAATCATATAAACTCACCAAAATATTTAATTTAATTATTGACCTTGAATTATACTAAATTAGCTATTATCTATTTTTACAAAAATAGCAGTTTTAACTCAAAATTAGTGAAAATTAAGCAAATAAGTGAATTTAATTACAAGATAAAATTCAAGTGTCCTTAACATCATTATGAACTTCTAGAAATCATAATACATGGAGCTCATACTTTGATTTTATCTAAAACTAATTAATGCAATAAAATAGCAAAATTGCTAATTTTATCCAATATAATTACAATAAATAGTAGACTTACTTATTTTCAAAAATTCTTGTTACTAAAATTAAATATGTATTTTAAGTATATTACATAGAAAATTTCAGCTTGAAAAGACATTATTTAATATTTCTAAAATTTAATCTAATTTTCGCCCAAATAGAATCATTTCTTAAGCACCCCATATTTTCAATAATTATTTAGTTAAAATTAAATTACTTTAATCTACACATAAAATAACTCCAAAAAACGAAGTTTTATAATTAAAAAATAGCATTTACTAATTTTAGAAAATTTTCAAAGTTTCAGTTGGAAATTTAGTTTACCTAAACTGGCCGCCTCCGGCTACTACAACAAGATACTAACAACCTATTGAACCAGTCTAGACTAGATCTATACTTTATTTTTACTCTAATTTTCTTTATTTTTTATTGTAATTTTTTTTTTATTTTTAGACTTCTAAAATGTTGTTTTTGAAGTGTCCATACCCTATTTATAATTTTTAAATGGATTAATAAAAATTAGACATGTGGCATACACGTCATTTTCTTGATTTTTCAAAGCATGACGTATCAATTTCTTGTATTTTACCTTTTCACTCATCAATTCCAATTAATCCTTGTCTACCACATCATTGGTTGACTCATCTTTTCTTTTTTTATTAATTTTCCATCATTTTATATTAATTTAATTTATTTTAATAATAATTTATTATTATCTATATGTATTTAATACATATAATGTATATTATATGTTAATACATGTATATTACATATAATTCAACTTCATTGATTATTTTTATAAGTTAAATAACTTATCTCTAATAACTTGCTATATCTAAAAGTGTGAATTTCACGTTTTTTACATTTATTGGATTTATCGATAAATTAACATTTTTTTAAATTAATATTTTTATGTAGCTTATTTTGATAAATTGGCTTCACTTAAATTACTTCGTTTAACTTTTTAACTTTATTGTGAAGTTTGAAACTAAACAAATAACATAGCTTGGCACCTTTAATTTAGGAGCTTAGATCCTAAGGTATTCAAATAGGTTTAAAATCCTGGGGTATTACAAAGCACATCTTGTCATTAATCTAAAAATCTCCTCAAATCATGATTTTTTTCCAAAATCATGATTCCTTGAGCTAACTTGTCAAGCTTGATGCAACATTAATGGTATCTTCCCAACTCGTTCGAGCTTGAAATGTCTAAAGAGGCCATCCCATGATTGTTCCTAGCCTTAATGCACTTTTAAACACACATACACAAAACTCTCTCAATTTTACTCTCTCTTTAGCTAAAGTCCTTCTCTCTCTTTAGAAGTAGCATAAATTGGTGATGTTTCAAGAAAAAACACTACAACAATAAGTCTCCTTAAGCTCTTAGCATTCAGTTGCCATTACTCTTTTGCTTGATCATGATCTTTAAGAGCTCAACCCACTACTTAGGGTTTTCAAATGCTCTGTTACCCATTGAACCCATACATTTAGGTGGTTATCTCCTCAAACCATTACCACCATTCAGCTCATCACCTCTTAAAGCCATTATCCATACCCTTCCTTCACCTTTAGCAACCACCATGTAGCTTGTACACCACTATCCCCAACTAACCTAGCTCTAACCACCACCAAACCATCACTATTTGATAATATACTAATTCTAATCCTCCTTTTATCAATTAAAACCACATGAAAGTGCTTTTTGCCACTCATTTGCTTACTTAAAACCACTAAGGAGATGTCAACCACTGCTTGTCACTACCACAACTCGATATATGTGCATTGCACATGTTACCTGACCTAAACTCAACCTCTAACCTGTTTGCCCAATCTAAACCTAGTCCAGATCCAAGTTGGACCCATACATCTAACCTAACACCTAGATTCAACCCATGTTTTGTTTTCATTTCGTTTGTTTTATTATTTATTTTAATTTATTTCTTTTATGTAAGTCTTATTAAGAAGAAGAAGAAGAAGGAGAAGATTTCCTAAAATTTTAGAAATGTTTAATTTATCCTAAATTAAAAAATGAAAAAATTTCCAATCTTTTTCAAAAATCCATTTTCTCTCAAATGGTTTTCCCATTTCAAATGAATAAACAAGTTAATAAAATAAATTAAATGTTTCATTACATAGAAAATTTTTTCAAGAATACAAAAATATAATAAACCCTTTTCTAAAATTAAGGCTTTTGTTAGTTTATTTTTTCCTAAAAAAATTAAGAAATTGAGCACCATTTATAGTATTTTTCTCAAACAATAAATCAAATTGATAAAAACATAAATCTAGCCATTTTCAAGATTATAATAAACCAACAAACTAAAGTTTGATAAGATGAACCATAGAAGTCCCTTCCCATATAGTAGGGTATGTAGGCACTTGTAGAAAACTACGAGGTGACTTAAAATATGAAAAATTTATATTTTCTCCTTCTTATAAATAAATAGACTTTATTCCCAAGTTTTCATTTTTTGTAACTAAATAAAATATTTTTCTTCTTTACTTATGAAAAAAAAATAGACTTATTTTTTGATAAATGGGTATTTTGAAAAATAAATCTAAATAGGAAGGTTAAAATGGTATCTATGTAAGGTATAATAGGTTAGTCCCCAAATCTAAAATCTTTACATTTTTCTTTTTTCAAAAATCAAATTTCTTGCAGTTTAGTAGCCATGTCACAACTGATAACTTAATCCTTTTCTTAACCCCCCATCATTTGGTGACTCCAAACTTGTTTCGAAATTAAAAGGAAACCAGATTGTCCTTGATCCGTGATTGAGGTGAATTAAGTAGGTAATATTTAATATTGAACAAGTAAAGGAAAATAAAATAAAAAATTCAGACTCGATAAGGTGGCTACTTCATTGGGGACGGTGTAGAGGGCTAGTTATTTAAATCTTATTAAATTTAGAATTATTTTTTAAAGTACCCATGTTTAGTTTTAATTGCTTGTAAATCTTTTTACCTGCAACAGCTATACTTACCTTTTACTACAGCTGCCTTTTTACAACTTATATCTTTTTAGGGTAAGTTTTATTTCTTAATCATAATATTTTGTAGATACATACAAACTCAGGTCATCTTAGGACCTTAAGATATAGTTGGTAGCCAAGTGCACTTAGTTAAGTTATAGTATAAAATTAAAATTGAGTTTGAGAGTCTATTCCTTGAGGAACCATGAATATGAGTAATTCCTAATTATTTAGCAATGTTTTCCTATAATTTTCCAACTATCTAACTTAACAATTTAGAATAATTCTCATTAATAAGTAAAAATAAAAAAAGGACAATAAATAAGATAAAAATGGTACAATGAATAAAATAAACAAAACTAAACAAAATAAATAAGATTAATTGAACTAAAGAAGCACATAGTCCTTAGTAAGTCTCGTTATTTATTATCTAGTTCTATACAACTTTCAATCTCAATTACTCATTAGACCGTAGAGATGCTTAATATGAATTAATTAGACTTACATCTCTAATTAATTCTTAACCCTAAGATTACACTACTTAAATCACTTTTGCAATAATGCATCTCAAAATTGCATTAAGATCTTATATCTCATTATTAGGTTACCTTAATTTAAAGAAATCAAATACCTAATTGTTTAGTCTACTCAATTCCTTCTAATTACATAAGTTTGTTTACTATAAGATCTCACAAAATCTATGGCAAACACAACATCAAATTAATAACTCGAGTAAATATTAATTTAATGGAAATATGTATAGTGCAATTATATCACAAAGGAAATATCATTGATTGAATAAAGAAAATGTTATGACAGATAAAGTTCAATAACAATTTACTAAGAATAGTTAATAGTGCGACATGATAAAACAAAAGGAAAAGAAAGATGGGAGAACCCCAATATAATTTTAGCCTATAACTCTTCTTAAGGGGGGTCTCTTTCAACCTTATACCCATACATCTATTCATAAGGACTAAACTTAGGTTTACATAGAAAACTTGTCATAAATAGAAGAATCACAAACTATATAACCACATGTCCTTGGATTACGATTGCAGAGTTAGGGCATAGTCTTGTACTTATTTAAAATCATCAAATTTGATGGAAATTAATTATAAGAGGTACATGGCCAAGGAACATGATCGTTGTCTTCACCTGTGGTCCTTTACTTCAATTTCTTAATCAATGCTCTTCTTCAATTAAGCTCCAAAACTCCATCAAAATTTTTAAAATTTCATTGGATGCATCCAAAAATCCTTACGAATGAATTAATGAATTAAGCTACAGATTGATATAAGATTACCTTAAATACTATACAAAATTGTACAAAATCATCCTAAATTATCTATACTAAATGAGTGTTATCTAATTCCCCTATACATAAGTTTTTGCTTGTCTTCAAGCAAAACAACTGAATATCAAAGCAATAATATCTTAAAGTCAAGATCATCAAATATTTTTTTCCCTTTAGAAAAGTATACCCTCAAATTAAGGAGCTTGACAAGTTTTTTTTTTTTTTTTTTTTTCTCCCCTTGAAATTACCTTTTCTTCCTTGACTTAATAATGCCCTTAGAACACTTGAAAAATAACACTTTAAGAACTACTAAATTTCAACAATCAATCCTAATAATTTAAAGTTAACCTTATCGTTTAAACAAAAATTGAACTAAAGATCGAAACAAATATTGACAGTTAAGAAAATCTTATAGAAATTTCACTACTCTAATTCAAGAAGCGAAGGATCTTCCCTTAACAAGCTTTATTGTGAAACTTAAACTGGATGTATGGTACATTAATTCATCCTCTGATGTCTCTTTACATTTTTTAATTTTCATTAAGAGGCTTTATAATTCAAATTAATTCCTTTTATTGAAGATTATTAGCATTAGGAAGAACCTTTCTCTATTGAGGGACCAAGACTAATCCTTTCTAATTTAGTCCATTTGTTATTTCAGTATTGTAGTAGAAAGTAACTTGATCTTCTAAGAGAATAAGGTCAATCCTTGACAATTTTTGATTTCCTTTTTGCAATTGGCAATAGAAAAGACTCTTGCTATTATGAGGGATAAGATTGATCCATACCAATTTTTAGTTTTTCTTTAATTCTCTTATGCCTCCAATTACTTTGATTTTTCAAAAGATTTTCAAATGACAAATCTCCTTTGTTCATCCAATCTAAAAAATTGTGAAAAAGAAAGATAAATAACTATCCTTTGTAATTGAGCTTAGAAATAAAAATAACTAGTCCTTAGTTTATCAATATCTATTCTAGTCCTAAGTCTAAGTGTAAGCATAAGAAATAGTGAATTTAAATCATAGGGATTTAATTATTCAATTTCAGTAAAGTATACTAAGGTCATAGTGCACTTAAAATCTTAAGTGCATGGTATTTCAATCAATTCATACTCATTAACATACATATTATATCCTTTACTCCCACACTTAAGTCGTACATTGTTCTCATTGTACTTTATCATGACGGCATAAATAACAAATAATGGGAGAAAAAGAAAAGAAGAAAAGAAACTAGGACTTCCTTAGTTTTTCACATTAATCTTGAAAATTTTCAAAGTCTAGAGTCTCAAATTCCATTTGCTCTAATTAAGCTTAAAGTTTCCTCTGTAACAACTAAAATGAATTAGCTATAAAAAGAAGCTAACAAAATAAAACAAAATTATTAGAACACAATTAAAATGAGTATCACAATCAACCCTATAGAATTTAATAAAAAATCAAAAGTTAAATAGCCATAAAAAAGAAAAGCAAAGATAAAGAGTTAGCTAGTTATAGTCATCTAAATTAAAAGGGAAAATAACAAAGCCATTCCAGAAAATAAAAATAAAAGGAATCAAACATCATCTTCTTCCATGTCCTCACTTTCTTCTTCAACTATCTCTTATGTCTCTTCATTGGAGTCTGAAGCTAGTAGTGGTGGTAATGGGATCTCATGGTGGCTTAGGAGTGTGTTAACCTTCGACTTGGTGCACTGGACTTCATACAAAGAGTTTTCTACCTCTTCGGCAATTTCCAAACTATCCACCTAATATTTCCTATCACTAAAGAGGATCTAGACTACTATTGGAATGAGGAAGATGGTACATAGATGGATTGAGTGGTGGGCTGAGTAGTGGCATAAGGAGCTTTACAGCTCGGATTAATTCAAAGCTGATCAAGGAAGGGGGATCAAGCACCTACATGCACAAAAGGTCATGAAATAAGGTGTTGTTCCTTAGAAGCCATGTAATGAATAGACCTATAAAAATATGGCTACCTCGTCCTTTAATGGCTTGGCTTCTAAAGAAGAAAGCCATATGAAGGCTTAAATTTATTTGGCATTGCTCTACTATGCTATGTAAGTAGAAAATATCTTTTTCATTCACCACCACATTATTATACCTCTATCCTATGATGCTCTTCGCAAGTACATAATGACTAATCTTAAGAGCAAAATCTCTCAACTTAGAAGCCTTCATGTAGCGACCCTGGGAGGGGTCTAATAGTATTGCCTAAAATTTCCATATCACGTCTGCACCCATGATAAGAAAATCTCCTTACAAGTCAGAGATTGCAAGACTCTAAATAGTTATTTACTAGACTATTCAATTTTAGTTCATTGACTCATTATATAATATAAATAATTATGGATATCCATTTTTCCACAATTCCTCAAAACCACAGAGAATCGGTATCCTCTACCAAAATAGTGAAATAAGATAGAAAATTCTAGACTTACTAAAGATACTAAACTTAATTGAGACATTAGGTGTTTTTCGAAGCATTCTGAATTAACTTCATAAGCTTTTCATCATATTGATTCAATGGTAGCACTCTATACTCGATTCCTATCCCATTCCCAACTATCGATCAACCCACAAGGAAAAGAATTGTTGGGGTGTAAGCTTACGCTTAGTGAGATAATTATCCTTATCAATACCACATAACAGAAATTTATTAAATCCATAATCATATGAATGCATGAACAATTAGTATGCCAAACAACGCATGCAGTGACCTAGGAACTGCATACGACTCAGAATTATGCAACCTGAAGTCGGGGTTTAGAGGTAATTAACTGACCTAAACCGAAATCCGGGTTCTAAACCTTGGGTTTTATTTCATTTGTACTATCGTACTCATGTCAGAACAAAACTCTCTCTCTCTCTCTCTCTCTCTCTCTTTATATATATATATATATATGTACACTTCCATTACCAAAATCAAATCATATTTTTTAAAATCCCAAGTCTAGTGGTATGGTGGCTTCTGCAATCCACAAACATACGCCCTAAGTAGAAGCCACAAGACTCGGCCCCTTGCCGACGGTCGGAGTCTCCTAACGCCTAGTAAGCCCATCAACTTAAGACAGAGACTTAATATATATGATGGCATAGCTAGTGCCCAATCCTGCAGGAAACTCATATTCTTATGAGTCTCTTCCCATCTTCTGCGTGAAGTGGAAGTCGATGTTATCTGTATGCAATATGGGGAATGCATGATTCATTTTGAGTTTTTAATCGTATAAGTGATTAACTTGATTTTTATGGTGATCAAACAATTTCATTCCATACAATTCATATGTATATATTAATACAAACAATTCCCATTATTATATATATAATTAACAAGTTATCACATTCATCCATAAATCCATACACATGCATCTCCCATATCCCACAAGCATCCAAATATATATATATATAAGTTTAGGTGCATCTATTCTATAAGCACAATCAAGTAAAGAAGAGTCATCAGGAATTTACTCAATCTGCCATGTGGATCAATCAAAGTAATCCGGAGGCAAGTCCTCTCCGTAAACAGTATCCCCTGGTCATTGAAATAATTTTTATAAGAAATTGAAACAAACTTAAGAAACTAAGTAAATTTTCCTTAAGTTATATTCTTGACTAGTTTTAGTAATTTTTTCCCGGTTTTTACCTAAAGTTCAATCACGTATAACTTTTTCGTTTTAAATCCGATTTTTATGATCTTATAGTCAATATTCATCGTTTTTGAGTGTAATTTAACTTGGTAATGTTAGATTTTTGAAATGAGGTATACAATTCTGTCCATGGGTCAGAATAGTAGTGTTCCTCATGTGTTGGAGTATTTTTGGGCCTTGTTTGGTAAATGGGCTTTTTAATAATTTAAGAATTTCTTTGGGCTTAGTCTTAAGATTTTATCCTAAGCTTAAAATACTCCTTGAGATCAGATTTACAACTTTGATTTATATTCCTAAGGCTAACAATTACTTCATGGGCCCTTTAGTGGGCTTAAGTTGTCAAATGGACTTATTTTTTGTTCAAACTAAAGTTAGTGACTTTGGTGGGCTTATGAGGCCATAGGTGGATTTCTTATGGGCTTCAAAACATCATCTCTTAATATTTTAAGGTGCTGGTCAGAATTTTATTGAAGGTCTAACTTAGAATTCTAGGCTCGTTTTGAGAGTTTTAGGCTCGGTTTTGAGTTTTAGGCTTTGTATGCTTACCATACTTGCTTTAGTTGATCATTTTACTTTGTTCATTCACTGTTATCATATTTTTAAGCTTTTTTTTTTCCCATGTTGCAGATCTGGTCATGATGATTCTAAGGGGTTCTCGCTTGGTTTTTCAACTTCTTTTATCATTTCCTTAAGTTTATGTGTTAGATTGTACACTTAAATTACTTGTATTCAAATCTTAACTTAACTTTTCTTTCATAAGATGATTCTTTAACTCATGCTCCACACAAAGAAATAGAAGATCTTATACTTAATATAACCTCCATATCATAGCTCATGTCATACAAAGTTGGTTTCTTCATAAAACTTCACGTGATAAATTTTTCCTTAACTTAAGTCTATATTTGAGCATGTTTAACTTAACGAAAATAAAATCAACATTCAAATGACCTTTGAACCCTCACGTCTAGCATGTTTATCTTCCATTCAAGTTCTTGTTTCAAGATTTTCTCAACTTAAAATCTACCATTCAAAGTGCTACACAAGTATCTTTACAAAATACTAACTTTATATGCTCATGTTTCAACCTCATGTAAGGGTTCTATGAGTTTGTTTCTTAAAATGGTTTTTGTCGTTATCACAACTTAAATCATATTTATATCTTCAAGAAATCAAAGTCTCATAACATAAATACTAACCCACTAATCATAAGAAATATTTACTTGTCCTTAAAGCAAATTATGGTGGTTGTGCACAAAGGTTCCACTTAAGCTCTTAACTTTGCTTCCTCTTTTGCAACCTTTTGGAACCCGAATCTTTTGGTCTTTTGGAATGGGGTTTGTGGAAGGTTGTAATGGTTCTAAAAGATCTTAGATGGTGAAAGAAAATGACACAAGAATAAGAAGAGGAATTGCCGTAAGTATGGAAGCAAAAATGGTGGTGGTAATGTTAGGAATTTGTGGAGTTTGATTTCTTCTTTTGATTTGTGTTTAAAGTGAGAGAAAAGGAAGTGAAAATGGGAGTGAAAGAGGGAGAGAGTGGCGGATTTTGAATGAGGAAAGAAGTATGTGCAAGAAGCTTTAATTGATTATCTTATAGCTTACATAAAAGTTAACGATTGCAGCTATTGATGATGCAAGCATTAAGGGGTGAATAGTGATGTGTAAGAGAAAGTGATTGATGGTTGAAAGACAAGAGCATGGCCCCCTTTTCTCCCTTGTCCAAATCTTCCATTTAAAGTCTTTTTGGGCCATGGAGTGGTCTTGTCTCATTTATTAAAGTTAAGCTTATGAAATCTTGTGAAAAGTTGTCCATATGTAGTATAAGTGAAGGGGTGATAAAGAAATTGTCTTATCACTAGATTTTGATAAGTTATCAATTGATAAATGATTCCAACTCTCAATTGATAAGTTATCTAAGGTGATTAGTTGGTTTACTTATTTATGTGTAAAGCTTAAACATGAAGATAAGGGCATGGCATTATAGGAATTATTTTAGGGTTTTCATCTCGCATTGTTTTGTAATTTATGATTTGATTTTTATAAAATTGTGAAATTTTCTAAAGTTGAATGAAATTATTCAAATTAAATTATCGATTAATTACTTAGGGTTAAAATTCCTTAATTATTTTAGAGTTTAGGGTTTTAAGTGACTTTAGAGCTTGCAGTTCTTCAAGCTCGGGTTTTATTGATAATTGGTTTTTTTTTTTGATTGGAAAAATTTAATTCATTTCTAACTATAAACTTAAGTTTTTGGTCTAGTTGATCTTTAGGAATGTTCGGAAAGTACTCGTATTTAAATCTTAGGCCCACTAAAAATAGGGTTTACACTTCAACTTCCTTAGATCACATACAACACCTCCATAGCTCAACCTCATCTACACTTGGGTATCACACATACCTATAAGTAGCTTATTAGGAAAATACCTATACTTCTCATATAGTATAGAATTTTTGAAGTATATTTGTAATACCCTAGGATTTTGAACTAATATATTAGCCCTAGGTTTCAAACTCCTAAATTTAAGGCATCAAACAACATTATTAGTTTTAGTTTAAACTTTACAATAAGGCTACAAAATTTAAACGAAGTATTTTAATAAAGTTAATTTCTCGAAATAAGCTATATAAAAGGATTAATTTAAGAAAAACGCCAAGTTATTGATAAAGCCAATAATTACAAAAATTGTGAAATTTGAGCTTTGAGACATAGCGAGATAATAGAGATAAGTTATTTAATTTCTAAAAATAATAAATGAAGTTGAATTATATAATGTACATGTATTTACATGTAATATGCCATATAAGTATTAAATACATATATGTAATAATAAATTATAAAAAATAAGGTAAATTAGAATAAAATAATGAAAAATTAATAAAAAAATGAATGGATGAGTCATCAAATGATGCGACAGCTAAAACATAATAAAATGACACCAACCATGTTGGATTAATATAAAAATGACATATAAGTTAGGAATTGACATGTGGCATGATGATTTATAAACCTAACCAACTCCAAAACTATAAATAGATCCTCAACATCAAACATTAAGCCTTTTAGTGAACAAATTTAGATAGGAAAAGTTTAGAAAAAATTAGGAAAAAAAAAAGAAAAACTGAGTACGGTTCTGATCTACGTTGGTTTTATAGGGTGTTAATGTCCTATTGTGGTGGCTTTTTGGGGCTAAATAGTGGGTAGTATGTAAGATTTTTTGACAGGGTAAGGTGGTCGAAAGGTTACCAGAGGCGGCTTGTTTAGGTAAACCAATTTTTCGACTGAAACTTTCGAAATTTTCTGAAAATATCAAATAGTCTTATTTAATCATGAAATTTAGCTTTCTAGGTTATTTTATGTGTAGATTAATTTTGTAATTTTATTTTAATTAAATAATTATTGAAAATATAGGTTTCTTAAGAAATTATCTTGTTTGGATGAAAATAAAATAAAATTTTAGAAATATTAATGTTCTTTTTTAGTTGAATTTTTGTACATAATATACCTAATATATATTTAATTTTAGTACCAATAATTTTTGAAAATAAGAAAATTTACTATTTATTGTAATTATTTTGGACAAAATTGGTAATTTTGTGGTTTTGTTAGATTAATGAGTTTATGACAAAATCAATGTATGAGCCGTATATATTCTAACTTCTAAAAGTTTATAATAATGTTTGGAATACTAGGTTTTTATCTTGTGATTAAATTCACTTATTTACTTAATTTTCACTAATTTTGAGCTAAAATGCTATTTTAAGAAATATAGGTGATAAATTAATTTAGTACATTTGATGGTCAATATTTAAACTATATATTTTTATGAGTTCACAATATTTCTTGTATAATTAATTGAGCTCATATACTATTTATTATATATTTTCCTAGTATAAACCTATATATTAGCTTAATATGCAAAATAGTGAATAATCCTATTAAAGTGTTTATTAGAAAATATAAGATCAGTAACTATGACATGTAATTGATATTAAGCAGGATTGAAAAGTACAATTTTTAGGACTTTTAGTTTAGAATTAATGCCTACTCGAGTTAATTATGAAGTTACGATAGCGTATGGTTGAATTAGTAGTATGAAAGGATACTTTTGGGATTTTGACAATATTAATCAATCTTATTTCTTAAAATATATTAGTAGTACTCGAAATAATGATTGTGATGATATAACTTTTACTAAAATTGGATAAGGAATGAGTTAGAGACGGTCAAATGAAGTTTAAAAATGCGATAGTAAAAGCTTATAAGAGTTTGGGTTTGATTAGTAGTTGACTTGATAAGTAAGGAAGGATCATATCACAAAGATTAGGATTTTGTACTACTCTTAAGGCCAAGTAAGTTGATCTAACTCAAGCTTAGAGTAGATGTATTGCTATTTATAACATTGTGTGTTGTTTGATGCTGTGTTGATTGGATATGTCTATATCTTGGGTGAACTGATATGTTATTATTATAATGGATGTTGATGTGGTGATTTTGACTAATGATAACTATATCTTGGTTAGAATGTTATGTTGCTATGTTGAGTATCTATGATTGTACCAACTTGGAGAGTTAAGAGATTACTAACTCAATCATCTGAGTATTTACTTAAGTGAACCTTAAGTAAGATACTGGATTTCTACTAAGAACAGTTTAAAAACTAGAACTAGATAACTAGGTTAAACAAACTTAAAGACTGATTATATGGAATGATGTACTTGAGTGGTTATTACACATCATGGCATGGCATAAAAAGAGACCTAGGGGTAAGAATTTTCAAAATGAAGGTTCTAAGTGACCAAGAAAAATCATAGCTTTATGAACTCAGTTTTGCAAGTATATAGATTGTCATTGCCAAAACATCTTGACTATTTTGGTAGTTTGATTTAGCAAAAATTTTGTAAAACAAAGTTTATAATCCTACTCCCAAGAAACTCCTTGTTGCCTTTTTAGTCCGGTAGACTAAAGTATATAGTCCAATTTAGTAAAATAAAGTTGGCAATTTTACTCTTAGGTAGTTCCTTTTTGCCTTAAGTTCCTAGATGTTATATCTAGATGCTCGACTATGTCGACTAACTAGATGAGGATATTAGAAGAGCATAAGATATCGGTATCGATGCATGCTATATGCATGAGCATAGCTTGCTGCATTGCTAGTAATAAATGCTTGGTTGGGCTAATGTATGTATGAAGCTAAATGTGTTAGTTATGATTGAAATGTTTCAGTTGTGATATTTTCCATATTTTATTGTTTATTATCTACTTTCACTAAGTTTCAATGGTTGAGGGGATAAAATGTTTTATCCTTAGGTTGATAGCATTGTAAAGGGCCCAACACTAAGAGGGATGTATATTGAGGGCATGAGTCGAAGTTAGCGACTTTTGGATAGAACTTGTACTAAATTAGGAGTCATACTATTTTGAAGATGATAAAAGAAAAGGATTGTTCATGTTTTAATGTAAATATTAGGTTATACATATAAGTTGTAACCAAATGTCTAGCTAAACTCTGATGTAGCAACCCCATTGTCATATAAATAAAGTTTTCTTTTGATGAATGAGCAAGTTGAGTTGAGTTTTTAATAGGTATTCTTGTGTGATGGTGCATCCTTTGCTATGTCGGGATGTGACAATATCCTTAGTACAACAAGTATCCTATTGAAAAGCATCATTATACTCTAATGATTGCATCCCATTTTCCATGGTATTAGATGCCAATGCTAGAGGTTCATGAATTCTAAAGTGAGCTCCTTATAGGTCGACTTATTGACTATTAAGAGTTGATCCCATCCACCAAAATATAAATACTCTTTTGCTCGAGCATCATAGCTTGATTAAGTTAGTGCTTCCCAACTAATAATGGCATTCGATCTAAATTCGTTGTTGGAAATTCTTGCATACCACTTTCTTTACTAAGACTCATTGAAGTTCAATAACAGGTCGGTAGAATTAGATCCAAAAGTGCTTTTGCCAATGACGTGGTTATATTTCGGCATGATTCTTGTTGATTGTGAATAAGTTGAATTTGTAAGGTTTATGGGGCTTGGGTGATCTTATAGTGAGATAAAGTGATCAAGAATGAAATTTTAGACAGAGAATTGTGCATTGAATGAAAAAGAAAGACTTTACCCATATGGTCAAGGATCATGGTTATAGAGTTAACCATGGTCCTTACCTTATTCTATGTTTTCTTGACTTAGGCATGACCATTAGCAAGGATTATGGGCATAATCCTAGCCATGGTTCTTTCGTTATGAATTTTTGCACTTCTTTTGAAATTGTTTACAAGAGTATTATGGGTAAGTCCATAGGCATAGACTTTAGCCATATTCTCCTCTAATTCTTGAATTCAAATTTTGTTGAATTCCTCTTATTTGTTTCTTGAAATTTCTTAGAAAAATCTCAAAAATAAAGTGAACTAAATCACAAAATTAAATCAAAGAACAACTCAATGAGATGAGAAACTTTATTTAATTACCTTTGCATAAAGAAATTCAATAATTGTTATGATAGAATTAAAGTGTTCAATGTAGGGGAAAATATTAACTTAATTCTAAACAACTTGATACTTAAAGTGACTAAAACAAAACAAACATAAATAAAATAATAACTTAAATGAAACCAAACTTGGGTTGCCTCTTAATAGCACTGTTGTTTAACATTGTTAGCTTGACGATTGAGTCCTTCCCTTAATTAGGTTTTAGATCAAATTCATCAGGACTTTAGTTGCTTTTCTTATTTATAAGATATGTAGAAGTTAGATGCAAGTTAACGAAGAAGATATCAAAAGAAAACTTGTAACAGGTATTTATTTCAAGCATGTTAAAATAATTGAAAAAACGAGGATTTTATTAGTATCTTAGTTCGATTATTTTATTGGCTTCATGACAACGGCATAAAAAACTTGGTTGGCAGGCACATGCACCTAATTAAGTTATATTATAGAAATCAAAATTGAGTTCGAGTGTTGATTTTAGGAGGAACCATGAATGTGAGTAATTCTTATTTATTTAGCAATGTTTCCTTATAATTTTCTAACTATCTAACTTAACAATTTAGGATAATTCTCATTTATAAGTAAAGAAAAAAAAACAAGGAACAATAAAAAAGATAAGAAAAATACCATGAATAAAATAAATAAGTCTAAAAAAAATAAGATTAATTGAATTAAAGAAACACATAATCTTTAGTAAATCTTGTTATTTATTACTAAGTTCTATGTAACTTTCATTCTTAATTACTCATTGGACCATGGAGATGCCTAATATAAATTAACTAGACTTGTGTCTCTAGTTAATTGTTAACCTTAAGATTATTCTCCCTAAATCACTTTTGCAATAAAGCCTCTCAAGATTGCATTAAGATCTTACATCCTACTATTAGGTTGCCCTAAATCAGAGAAATCAAATACCTGATCACTTAGTCTACTCAATTCCTTCTAATTACTTAGGTTTGTTTATTATAGTACCTCACAAATGTTACAACAAACTTAACTAGAAAATTAATAATCCAGGTAAATACTAATTCAATGGCAATATGCATAGTGCAATTAGATTACAAAGGCATTATCATTGATTGAACAAAGGAGATGTTGCTATAGATATTAGAGTTTAATAACGATTTGCTAAGAATAATTAATAGTATGGCATGAGAAAACATAAGGAAAAGAAAGATGAGGGACCTTAGTATAATTTTACCTTATAACTCTTCTCAAGGGGGCTGTCTTTGTAAATCTAAACCTAAACATCTATTTATAAGGACTAGACTTAGGTTTACAAAGAAAACTTGTCAAAAATAGAACATTTACAAATTATAGATCTACTATGCCCTAGGATCATATTCATAGAGTTGGGGTGTAGTTTTAAACTTTGTTTAAAATCTTCAAACTTGATGGAAATTTATTACGAGAGGTTTATGACTAAGGAACACGATCACAATCTTCACTCGTAGTCCTTTTTGAACTTTATTTCTTACTTGAAATTCCTTCACTTCAATTACTTGGTCAATTCTCTTCTTTTATTAAACTCTAAAATTTCATCAAAATCTTTAGAATTTCTTTAGATGCTTCCAAAATTCCTTGCAAATGGAATATAAATGAATTAAGCTCTGAATCACTATAAAATTAAATCAACTACTATACAAAATTGTACAAAAATTTGAGTGCTGTATTGTAACCATTGCTTAAGGTTGATTAGGTCGCTCCACTTAAGCTTCGATGTGACTAATGAATTATTTCTTTGAAAATGTATGAGGTCATAGAGCTTAGGGACCTTTTGAACCTACCTTGATTGCATTCATGATCCCTTTTTTGAAATTAGCATATAGAAATGATGTGGCAAAACTTAAAAGAAAAAAGAAAAAGAAAGAGAGAGAGTTTGTAACCATGGAGTTTCTTGACTTTTTCTCTATATATATTTTTGTAAATTTTTCTACATTTTTTCCATTATTTGTAAAATATAAATGTAACTCTCATGTAAATAAGATGGTTTTGATGTAATTTTCATTTTTGTAGAAATGGATAGTACCTCCTCTACATCAACTCTTTTCATAGAAGTCTACATCCACAAAACTTTGGAACCATAAGAAATACTTGAGAAATCGTTTTATTTATTTAGCCTGGATCAATAGAAGAGCATACAAAATAAGATAGGGTTTGCCCTTTCATTACTTAAGATTTAGGTCAATATTACCATGGTGTAAGCCTTGGTCTATTTCTAAGATCCTAAAATGTTGACCTTTTGTTTCCTCCCACATTGGTTGAGCTTAACTATTGAATAATACTCCATTTTCTAAGGATCCATTCTATTGGAAATGGATAATAGATTTTGGATGTTATGACTAAGCTAGTAGAAATTTTCGATAGACTCCTAGGCCTTCATAAGTCTAAAATATGTAAAACTTAGGCATATTACAACAAAAAAATCATCAAAGTAGATGATCCTTTTGCCTAGTTTGCAACCCCATCTAGTTATAAGCAAGAGCTTTTTTGTACCAATTTAGAAGCTTAACAACAACATAGGATTAATGCTTATATCTTGGTGGCCATTACAACCATTTTGTTTCCTAGTAGTGTATTCCCCATATATCATAGAATCATAGAATTGGTTATCTGACTTTTAGAAGAAAAGTCCTACATTTTGACATTGTTGGCTTAACAAACTAAATCTCATGATGAGTTCTTAATGGTATATATTTTATTTATTGGTTTTTCATGATTTCTCCTTAAATTTTGAGTTTATTCTTATAAAATGATATTTAATTGAGTAAAATTTTGTTTTCTAGGTTTTGAAAATATTTGCATGAGAAATGAAAAGATAGAAACAAGTTTCACTCAAATCAAAGCTAAAATAACCAAGTTATAAAAGTTTGAACATCGATACAACCAAATAACATGTTATGTTATTTCTAGGCGATTTTAGACCAAATTTTCAATAACCATAGCTAGTTACATGAACTAGGGACACGATGTGTCCCTAGTCATATCATTTCTAGATTTAAAGAAAATAAAAAAAAGGAAGAGAAAAGAAGTTATTCACAATCAAGTACATGATTAGGCGATACAATCCTGTCCTTAGTTGTATGTTTTGCAACAAATAGTATTTTTAATGTCTATACAAAGCTTCTTTAGGGCTTCTTACAGAAGAATTAGATGAACTTTAGAGAGTTTTTTAAGAGAAGAATACTTAAGAGAGCAAGACAAAAAGATTCAATTTTTCTTAGATTTTATGATTTATTCTTTTATAATTCTTTATTCTTTGAGTTAAGATTGTTGCTTTATCATGTATAGAGAGTAGATCTTTGGTATTTAGGTCTTATGGAACCTAAATCTATTTATGTGACATGATTTTTATTAGATTTAATTAATTGTTTATTCTTTTCTTGATTTAAGTATGTATGTTTTATGATTTAGAATGTTATTTCTATGAGTAGTAATTTAGAATTTGATATCTTATAAGATTATCTAGAGATTTCCTATAAGATTAGATCTAGGCATAGTTGATAGAGATCATTATAAGATTAGAGATAATTTTCAAGATCTTTTTAGAATCTTAAGTTATATCTTAAAGAATTCATTGTACAATAATGTAATTTAAGGTCATGCTATTAAAAAGAGATTCTGATAGGTGATTTTAAGATTAAGGTTAGTTAGCTTCAAAAAGTGATTAATTTTATTAAAGAATTCTCCTGATTAAGAAATATTAAATAATAAATTAAATTATCTTAAACAAAAATCACATGTTAAATCTAAGGGAAGTAAAGATCAAGATATGGTTTACGAATTTTGAAGTAGTTTATAATTTTATTGCTTTCTTACTTTAATTCTTGAACAATTTTTATTTAGTGATAATTTATTATTTATTGCAATTAAATTCAAATTCTTAACTCGAATTCACTAGTTAGATAATAGAGATTTAATGAGTATTAGTAGTTAAAGTTCTTGAGGGATCAACACTTAGACTTAATTTGTTTGCTATAAGTTTGATAGGTACGCTTGCTTAATATCATCTCCTAAGTTCCATAAAGAAAGAAGTGGAGATTTAAAGACTAGTATGACATTACTCATGGTCTAGTTTATTAGCCATACAAGAAGCCACAAACTTGACTTCTCCCCTAAGGAATATGCTCAAAATTTAATCTTATAGATGCCTTTGCTGCTATAGTCAAGTTTCCTAAAACTATTGTTACTTATTCTTAAGTCAAAACTTTTAGAAATTTTGCATTGAAGATATCTCTTAGGTTGTAAGATGGATAGAAATACTCAACCAAAAGAATAGAAAGAAGGGGGAAGACGAGTCGGGATATGACAAGAAAAAGAGGAAATATACTTTAAGGTTTTCTTGTAATAAAAAAATGTAAATGAAAGTTTAAATAATGTATTGGAAACTTTAGAGTCACAATATTAATAAGATATCAATTTTGCTACATCATGGTTTATTTGCCAATTCCATCCCTTGCATCCCTGTGCCATTCATCTTTGCATTTGTAGATTCACTTTGGCATTTATTTCCTTCTTAAAAAGGAAGTAAAAGAAAAAGAGAAAAAAATAATGATAATTGTGAAGTGTTGTCTTTTCTACATTTAAGATAGCCCACAAGTAGTACATCTTCCTAAGAAGCCCTATATTTACCCGCTTGAGAGCAAGAATGTCCTAGTAATAGTGGGAATAACGGTGACATCGAGCTAACTCTTGAAGAGAAAGTAGAAGACTTGTAGAAGACCATAAAAGATTTAGAAGTATTGTGCTTTTGACTACTACACAATCAGCACTTGATGAAAACTACAATGCCAAGAAAGGCAAGAAGGTTATGTCCCTACACATAATGAGAATTCGGCTTAATATGCTCCTTCAAGCAGCAATGTGATGATTCCCCAAGCATGCTGTTTTGAAAATCTCAAAAAAGAACTAAAGGACAAGTAGAAGGAAATGGAAAGGAACCTACTATAATAGTTTGCTAATAAGATGAAAGCCTTAGAAGGACCAAATAAATTCAAATAAGTAGGGATAATTGAGCTAACTGCCAACAATAATGAGTCTTTCCCTAAGTTTAAAGTACTGGAGTTTGAAAAGTACAATGGTACGAGATGTCCCCAAGATGCCCTAGGCTTTATGTGAGAAAAATGAGCAAGTATGTGTAATATGAATAGTTGATGATACTGACATTTTAAGATAGCTTAACAAGATAACTTGGCATGCTCAATATCTCAAGTAAAATAACAGATAAGACAAAATTGCCTAGGCATTCTATGATTAGTATAAGCTTAATGTAAAGGTACCCCCATATATTGTTGATTTGGGGAGTCTCCTCAAAAAGCACAATTATCCCTTTAAAGAATGCACTCATCATGAGAGGGCTTAAGCTCTAAGGGTTTCTATTCCGATCATAGAGAAAAGATGACATCAATGTTTGTCAATATATTAGAGAAGCCTATTTTATGCACCGAATTAGGAAAAGATTTACCAGTTTTGTTGAAGTGGTAGCGACAGATTACTAAATTGAGGTTGCTATCAACTCCATTAAACTATTTGCTCAAGAGTTAGCTAATAAGAAGACAACTCCTATTAAGACCACTAGTAAAGGCAAACAAACCATAGTTGGTATGGTGAATACTAAGGGCAATGCTAGGCTAACCCCTTAGATTTCTATTTAGGTTACTTTAGTTGCTACTTTTATTACTCTAAGTCAACATCTAGATACCTGACTACAAACTATTAAACCTCTACCTAAAAAGTTCACAAATATTCCTATCCACTTTAGTCAAATTCTGGCTCATCTCCAGGCCAATAATTAGATTAACTTCGAACTCCTTAATGAAAGATATAAGCTAAGGAATTATGACCCAGATGCTAAGTGTAACTACCACTTAGGGCAAGTAGGCTACTCTATTGAGACGTATTGGAGGCTAAGGAATTATGACCTAGATGCTAAGTGTAACTACCACTTAGGCACCTCTTCCTAATCACGTCTGTTATCAACATGATTGAGAAAGAATTAGAGCTTGAGATTAACTTGAATGAATTCCCCATACTTGTGAGTAAGTTGCTTAGAACTTAAGAGAAAAGGGGCATTTGCAAAACATGACCTTGCTAGATAATACTTCTATAAGACTTTCCATGTAAAAGCTCTTGTAGGAAGGTAGGTTCCAGAAAGAACAAGTCTAAGAGATGTTGAACACTAAGCCTTGAAATTTCAATGAAAGGCAACTTAAAACAAATTGCCTTATAGGGGATCTTAGGATAGTTTATCTTAGCAGGAATAATGGAATGTTTAAACATTTGGTAGACACTTAGGTTGTACTTACCCCATTTACAAAGATTGTAGAAATTGGATGGGGATCTAAATTTGAGAAGGAGGATAGTTTTTTGAAGAAATAAAGTGCCATGATTTATATGGTAGGGACGATTGGCTCTAACCTTAAGTTGGTAGTCTTAAGATATTATAGGCAAGAAGGATCATCAACTCCAAAGGCCAAAAAGTATACCTTTCATGTCTTGATATCCCTGAAGGATTATAAGGTAGCACACTTTGATTAATAGATACTTAAGAGCTAAAATTTTCAACCCTTCTAGTTAGAGGAATAATAAAGTCAAGAAGGGTATATGGCCCTAGTGAAGAAGTGATCCGCTTAAACTATATATAAAAATAAATCATGAATACTCTAATAAGTATACTGGGTTGGAATCAAGTAATAAAGAGTGAGTAAGGTTGTCGATCCCATAAGGATTAAGAAAGTACTAATCTTATGATAGCTCTTATCAACATTTAGGCAACCAAAATTGAATTTTGAATTAACTAATCTAATAATTACCCTAAAACTGTCAAAAAGAAAATTACGATAAACTATCTAAAACTAAGTAATCAATTGAGAATGTGGGAAAAACAGAATCCATCCTAGTTGTGCAAATCAAATTGTTATCACGTTATATAGATTATTAGTTATATGGTCATTTAAGTGAAATTATTATGCCTTAAAACTTAAGGAATTAAACCTCTAATTAATTAGTCAGCTCTCGCATCTCCAAAGTGTAGGTTGGCTGCCTTCAATTCCAATGTGCCATAGATTCAAGCTTCCTTCGTTTGCGTAAAACTCCTCCAAATTGATCATTTTTCCACTTTGAATCCTTTAAAACCTAAAATATCCAAATGAAAATACTTAAGTACTATTTCTTAATGAATTCTATAAAATCAATAATAATTTTGCATAATTCATACATTAAAACATGAGTAAAATATTCCTTTATCAACTCCCCCACACTTGAACTTTTGCTTGTCCTCAAGCAAAATAAATAGAATTAAAGAAATCTATCATTGAAAATACAAATTTTCCAATTACACAACTAAGCATCTGATATTTCACACTTTCAAACTAACTAATTTGTAATGCCTATCGCTTGAACCAAACTGAAATATGTGATTGCAGTACTACAATTGAAATTAATCAGTTACTCTAAAGAAACCAAAATTTAATCTAAGTGTTTAGCCTAAGATTTCTATTTCAAAAGTAGATACATAGTCTTAGAAGGAAAAATACCCATTTGAACTTCACAACTATTAGCAGGCATATTATCCCATTAATTATCCCAACAAATAAGTTAACAAGGTAGTGAAAGCATATGGTATTTGCTCTATCCCTAGGTTTTCTTCCTTTTTTATTACAAGTCTTAATTCATTTCTTGAATTACATTCAAAATTTCCATGTTTCATTCCCATTTTTTTTTTCTTTTCAGATATTGAACTTTGCCTTTCTGTCTTTCATGTTATAGTGATTGCATTGAGTCGGCACATCTCGGGCTCATCACTTAAGTGACTAGGTTTTAGGGAGACCCCTACAGACGCTTTCTCACTCTAATATTCAAGTTAGGATACTCTTAACTCAATTTCTTGAGTTATTGGAGTAAAGGCTCTAATTTTACAATATTTTTTTGAATGCTCACTAAAATTTGCAAACTTCTTTTATAGGAATCACTAAGTATAAAGCTTCACTTACCTCTTTCACTAAGTGTTAAAGTGCCACTAGAATGACTAAAAAGACGATATACTAACTAACGTTTCATAGAAGTAAACCTGTTTACTTTTCATTTAAGGACTTAACCTACTCTTAAACTTCAAATTCCATGGCTAAAAACTAGGTAAATTAGGTTCATAAAGATTTGACTAATTAATTTTAACTAAGTACAAAAATCACAACAATGGTGAGTAGGGTGTCTTAATAAGTCAATTATTTAAGTTAATCACAAGTAGATGCTATCAACAATTTTCTTTATATAATCTCTAGATTCCAAGCAAGAAATTCAAACTTCTAAAAAAATTTGGCTTAAAAATTGCCAAATACTTAAGAACAAATGAAGTTTAAGCTAATAGGAAAGTGTAACCATTTATAAACAAAAACTGGCATCAAATGTCATGATATTCAATTCACTTCAATTTTCAATTCAAAATCCATTTCCTGTATTTCCTTCCCCCCACATTAGAATAGACAGTGCCTACACTGTCTCCAATTCAGTGTATAATAGGAAATGAAAAAAAAAATCATAGAAAATGAAAAACTGGTACTTCCTTAGATTCAAATTTTCATCAATAAGTAGAATTCCAATTATGATATCATTTAGAAGAGCATCTATTTCAGATCAAACCTGTCTCTACAAACATAAAGAAACATGAAAGAGCATATATAGGATAAAAATGTACTTGAAAGCATGGAGTAATAGCAATTATCTAGAGTCTACCCCTCAAGTGGGTGCAAAATAATAATAATAATAATAATAAAAAATAAAAAATAGATTATCAGCAAAGTAATTTTTCTTTTCTAAAGGCCAACAGCCTTGAGTTAACAATGGCCAACCTTTAATTATTTTTTTTTATATAATAAAAATAAAAAATTAATTTAGTTAGACATCTGTTGCCTCTCATGAAGTGATTAGTTTATAGTTGTTAGCTCGACTTTATCTGTTCATACAACGGGTTTGCGCTTGACAGATAGTAGCATCACTATCTATATTTTCCCCTTCAAAATAGTGTTTGAGAAGGTAACCCTTTACCTTGAAAGTTTAGTTGTCTCCTATCATTAACTCAACTGTACCATATGAAAAAACATTAGCTCTATCAAATGGCCTTAACCATCAAGATTTTAACTTACCTAGGAACAACTTCAATTAAGAGTTGTATAATAAAAATTTTTGACTAGGCACAAACTCTTACTATTGGATGTTCCTATCATGCCATCACTTAGCTCTCTCTTCATATATCCTAGCGTTTTCATATGCTTCTTCTCTAAACTCCTCCAATTGGTTTAGTTTGAGCAATCACTTTTCACTTGTAGCTTGTAAATCAAAGTTAAGGTATTTATGGCCTAATAGGCCTTGTGATCAAGCTTTATGGGTAGGTGACATGATTTACCAAAAACAATTTTGTATGGGGACATTCTTATAAGGGTTTTAAAAGTTGTCTTATAAGCCTACAATGCATCATTAAGTTTTAAAGACCAATCTTTCTTAGATGCATTGATAGTCTTTTTTAAGATATGCTTTATTTCCCTATATTGGACATCTCAACTTGCCTACATGTTTGTGGATGATGCGAGGTGGCAATTTTATGAGTAACTTCGTATTGTAATACCAAATTTTCAAACAACCGATTGTAAAACTGCGATCCTCATCACTTATAATAGCTTTAGGTACCCTAAACTGGGAAAATATGTTCTTTTTAAAAAATTTAATTACAACCATGGCATCATTAATTAGTAGAGCAATTGCTTCTACCCATTTTGACACATAATCTATAGCTAGAAGTAAATATTTGTTTGAAAAAGATAAGGAAAAAGGACCCATGAAGTTTATTCCCCATACATGAAAATGCTCAATTACCAGAATGCTATTTTGTGGTAATTCATGTCTCCTCAAAATATTTCCAGTCTTTTAGCATTGAGCATAAGACATAACATAATTCTTGAAATCACTAAACAAACTAGGCCAATAAAATCCACAAGATAAAATCTTAGCTATAGTTCTTTCCACACCAAAGTGGCCTCCTCCTTCTTTAGAATGACATTGTTGAATTATGCTAAGCTGTTTGGTTTCGAGCATACAACATCTAATTACTTGGTTAGAAGAACATTTAAACATATATGGTTCATCCTAAGAATAAAATTTCACATCATGTAAAAACTTCTTTTTCTTTTGAAACAAGAAATTGTATGGTATGGTTTTGTGAATCAGCTAATTAACTATATCAGCTTATTAAGGTACTGCTTGGATCTCTATTACATATGACTGTTCCTTAAGGAACTTTTCATTAATGGGTGGCTTTAAATAGTCAGATTCTAAATGAGATAAATGGTTAGTAATCATGTTTTTAGTTCCCTTTTTATCTTTAATTTCGAGGTTAAATTCTTGTAATAACAAGATCTAACAAATTAGCTTAGGTTTAGCATCACCTTTAACAAACAAATATTTTAGAGTATCATGAACTGTATATATTATGATCTTAGAACCTATTAGATAAGGCATAAACTTGCCACATGCAAATATAACTACTAAAAGCTCTTTTTTTTTTTGATATGGCATAGTTTTCTAGGCTTCATTTACGATTCTACTAGTATAGAATATGACATGAAATAACTTACCTCTCTTCTACTCGAGTACTATTCCTATAACATAGTTGTTGGCATCACACATCAATTCAAAAGGAAGCTCCTAATCAGGTGCAACAATCACTGGAGTTGAAATAATCTTCTCCTTTAATAGATTGAATGCTTGTAAAGAGCTATCATTAAAGACAAAGGTAGAATCTTTTCTAAGTAAATTACATAGAGGTTTAAAGATTTTAGAGAAGTCCCTAATAAATCTCCTATAAAAGCTAGCATATCCTAGGAAGCTTCTGACTCCTTTGACTGAAGTAGGTAGTGGCAACTTCTCTATTATCTCCACTTTTGCCCTATCAACTTGAATCTCATTTTTTGACACCTTATAACTTAAGACTATTCCTTCTCTTATCATAAAATGGCATTTTTGTCAATTTAGAAGTAGATTAGTCTCCTTACACTTTTTAAGCACAAAGCCTAAATTAGTCAGACATGAGTCAAATGACTTCAACCTAAATTAGTCAAACATGAGTCAAATGACTTCCTAAAGACCGAGAAGTCATCCATAAATATTTCAATGAAATCTTCTAACATATTAGAAAATATAGACATCATATATCTTTGAAAAGTAGAGAGTGCATTACAGAGACCGAAGGGCATTCTCCTAAAGGCAAAAGTACCATAAGGACATGTAAAGGTGGTTTTCTCCTAGTTCTTGGGTACAATATGAATTTTATTATAACCAAAATAACCATCTAAAAAATAATAATAATCATGCCACGAAATTTTTTCTAACATCTGATCTATGAAAGAGAGGGGGATATGGTCTTTACTAGTGCCATCATTAAGTTTTCTATAATCTATAAAGTCATACCACCTTTTCCTAGCACTACCTAAACGAGACTAACTCACTTACTATCTGAGATAGGGTAGATAATACCTGCATCTAGCAATGTTAGCACCTCTTTCTTTACTACCTCGTTCAGAGTTGGGTTAAGTCGTTTCTATGGTTGTACTATGGGTTTGCATTTAGCCTCCGACAATAGCTTATGAGTGCAAATTAAGGGATTGATCACCTTGATATTAGCGATGGTCTACCCAATGGCTTTTTTATGATCTCTCAGAACTCCTAGAAGTTGTTGCTCCTAATCACCTATCAAAGAAGAGGAGATGATTATTGGCAAAGTATCATTTGTTCCAAGATAAGCATATTTTAAATAACTAGGTAATGGTTTAAGTTCGATCATTAGGGGTTATGTTAATGATGGTACTAACTTCTTCTCGCTAGTGCTTAACTCCTCCTAATATTGAGCTTTGATTTCTGACACCTATCTCATGGATTCTTCCTCAGGCTCGTCATCATTACTCCATTCATCCAGATTCCTAAGAACTAATTCCATGGTATCCAAACCTGCTTTCTCTTCTATGGACTCACATATAGTCTCATCAATAATATCAATAGTGTAATAGGATTTACAATCATCAAATTACTTTATGGCTCCATGAACGTTAAATGTTACTTGATCGGTCATAACTCTTAAAGTAAGCTTACCTTGTTCCATGTCTATCAATGCCTTACTTATTGCAAGAAATGATCTACCAAGGATTATGGGTACCTCTTTATCCTCCTCCATTTCCAAGATTATAAAGTCACCTGGGAAGATAAATTTGTCGACCTTTATTAAGACATTCTTTACAATACCTTTTGGGTATTTGATATTTATGTCAATAAGTTGTAAGGTGACATGAGTTTCCTTGCAATCTTTAAGTCTTAACTTCCTAAAAATAGAAAGAGACATTAAATTTATATTTGCACTAGAATCAGTAAGAACTTTATCAAAATGAAAATTTCCTATAGTGCAAGGAATAATAGAACTCCCCTAATCTCCTTGTTTTCTTAGTAGGCTAAATAATTTTTTTTGTAGGATCATAGAACACTCTCTTGTAAGCGTCATAAGTTTGTTCCCATTAATCATTGTCTTCTTAGTGAGCAAATCCTTCATGGATCTAGCATAGGAAGTGTAAACCCTAAAAAATTGGTAGTCTGAACCTTAATTTAAGTCTGAGTGTCCTGAACTATGTTATGAGTCGATAAGGTTAGTAACAATAAAAGCTTATGGAATTTAATAAATCGAATATAATATTGATAATAAAAACCCTAGAAATTGATTGAAACCTAAATTGCGTACCAAAAACCTTGAATCCATAATTGCCCGAAATCGAACCTGAACTTGATCAAAATCCTAAAACTATAACTTTAAGCTTATGAAATAAATAAAGATCACTCAATAGTGATATAATTGTAGTTGATTACAATTATCTACTAAATCACGTAATCGTGTAAAACTTTTAACAAAACCATTAAAATAACTTGTAAAAATTATTATTATAATAGGTACCAATTAAATTGATAAATTTTCACAAAATTTCAAAATTAATTTATTAATGTTATCTTTACTATTTTTATGTTAAAAAAATTTACATATATATTTTTTTATTTCCTATTTCTTTCTTTTTCCTTCCTTTTTCTTCTTTCCACATTGAACTCTAGCAGGTTCTAATAGTAGCCTATGTGAGGGAAATTGATTTCTAGGTGTTGGTTTATAAAAGAAAAAAATATTAGATATGATTACATTATCTTGTCTCCATTAATGCATAGTCTTAGAATTAGGATTTGTTTTTATCTTTAACTTGATTTTCCTCCATAATTTCGGCTACAACTTGCAAATTAAAAGAAAGCCAAGAAAACTAAAGCAAAAAAAGAAAAAAAGAAAAAAACACATACACTAAATTAGAAATGCAAGGTAAAAGAGGGAAAAACAAAAACTAAAGGAGAGAAAGAAGAGGAAGAAGAAGAAGAAGATTGATTAAATTACTAAAGGATTTAAGTAGGTTAGTATTTAATTTTTGTACATGTATATATACTTTATCCTATGTACATACATATGTATTGCGTATTTATTATTTTTTTTATTTTTCATTTTTATGTGTTACATGTATGTATGCACAAAGGTATCTCTAAAGTATGTACATGTATCTGTATAATATAAATATACTATGCATTTCTTTATTTATATGTAGGTATAAATAAGAATACATGTGCTAAGTATTTAGTATTTTCACTAATTATGTATTGTTTGGTATATATATATATATATGCATGTACACAAAAATATATCATGTATGTATGTATTATATATGTATGAATAATTAGTATTTGGTATATAACATATATAGGAATACTTGTATATTATATGTATACATGCCCAATATTTCTTTTATGTACATGTATATGTATTTAGCATATTATTTAATTAACCATGTATATACATACATGGATATATATATATATACACACACACACATATATATATATATAGAGAGAGAGAGAGAGGTGCATATGTATATAATAATTATTTTAGTATGTAATATGTGTATACATGTAATATACAATTCCGTATATATATATGTATATATATATATGTGTGTATGTACATATGTGTATATATAAAATAATAAGTATACATATTATTAATAATATTTTTGTTTTAATGTATATATATATATACTTGTATGTATAATTTAGTATAACCGTATAGTACATGTATAAAAGTATGTATATGATGTAAAATATGCATATAATTAAATAGTATACATGATATATGATAATATTAATTTAATAAATAAAGTAAGTTAATAACTATATTAATGGGTACCGTAAATTAGGAAAGGAATTAATAATTACGTAAATTAGAAAAAAAATTAATTAATTATAATAATAAGAATTTATATTTATATATATATATGTATGTATATCATGAAATACAAGAGAATTAATAAAGTAGGAAAAAAATTGACTTAACAATTCTAAAATCTCAAAAAATAGGTAAAAATAAGTAACTAGAGTAAGATAAGCATAAAATTATAAAATTATCAATTATATGATTTAAATAATTATTAAATCATGAATATACTAAGAAAAAGTTGAAATTAATATTTTATAACTTTTTAAATTAAAATAATAAATTTTGTGATATTTTTATATCACAGTTCAAATTACGAGTCACAATGTCTAAAACGGACTTTGTTATAAGAAAATATGCCCGAAGACGATAAAAATGGACTATAAGTTTATAATGATCCGAGTTAAAATGAAAAAGTTATATGTGATTTAATAAAAAGCTCGAATCGACAATTTCACGTAGCTAAGTGAAATAAACATTACAAATTATGATATTAATTTAGCTTTAAATTCCCAAACTTACAATTTTGTATATTCTCTATTCTCAAGTGATCTTAACCTTAACCCTGGGCTACCTTCGGATTATTATGACTCTTGAGTCGATGATGGCTGAGTGAGTTTTTCCTAATGATCCTATACTTGCTTGTGTTTGTAATTAGCTAATGTAAATTATGGTTAATAATTGAATGTTGTATGGGGATGGGTTATGCTTGTGTATGATAATTATTTGTTAATAGTAAATTTACTTTAAAGTATGATAATGTATTGATTGTTGCATGGTAGATTCGCTAGGAACTAATTGTTTGTGACCATGTTGATCACTGAATAATAAGATATAATTTTATTTGACTTGAAAAAGTTAACTTGAAACACGTATAATCATACACCGCATAATTAATTCCAATCGTCACATTACACAGAGGTAACGAAAGACCATACATAGGTTGATTATTTGATTGTTATAGATTTCATACGATGCACGCGTGTGATATGACCTTACCTTGTCTTGCGGGATTACTAGGCATTAGAGGCACCAACTACTTAGCTAAGGGTCAAGTCTAGAAGCCTTTGTTTGAGGGTGAGTAAGGGCTATGTGAACTTACTCATAATCATATGTAGAACTTGTTTTTGATAAAACTAAAAATAGATATACCATTACATTTTAAATACGAAAGGTGAAGTTTTATTATGAGATAAGTTCTGGTATGATACTCGGATCTGACAATGCCTATGTATCTTCAACCTTGACTTCAGAGGGTGATAAATCTAAGTTGCATGCAAACCTAGTCACTTGCATGTATTTGTTTGGCATACTGACTGATATGCATTCATTTGATTGAACTTAATTGTTGTATAACTTGATTGCTATATGGTTGAGGAGATTATCTCACTAAGCTAGTTAGCTTATACTCTTATAGTCTTCTTTCATAGGCTGAGTTGTTTGTGGAGTTGGGCCACCGCATGCTCGAGGTTAGTTGTACATCAGGGGGTCATTGTGGGAGCAAGATATGATCGGAGTGTACTCATGATAGTTTATTTAGATTATGGATCTGATTATGTAATAAACTGATATTAGTTTGAGTTAAGAAGTATTTTAGACTTCTTATCTGTAAATTCTTATATAAATAAATTATGTTTTATATTTCCTTAACTTATGATTATTATCATGAAATGATATTGCTTATACTTGCACAACTCTTGGTTGTTAGTCGTAGCCGTAGCCGTAGCCGTAGCCGTAGCCGTAGCCATAGCCATAGCCATAGCCTTATGTATCGTATAAAGGGTCGTCGATTATAAGAGAATTCAATTTACAATCTTTTGTATGGTATACTGTGACTGCTACAACTAGCCCCCTCAGGTCGTGAGAGGAAGGCATTTGCTAAAGTGCCTCTATAAAAGGAATGTTGATTTGCAGCTTCTTGAAAACATCCAAGAATATGGCAAATTAGGCGTTTAGCTACTGTTGCTTCAATCTATAGGGGAAAGAACCAAGAGGAATGTACGGTTTTACTTTTGGTGACTTCTACTTTAGTTCCTTTGCCACCTGCTTTCCTTTTCCTTTCTTTGGATTCTCCTTCTTTTCTTCAAATCATTTGTCAACTATTTTAACTTCCTTTCCATTCCTCAACATAACAACATTAACACCTTTAGGATTCTCTTCGGTATCGCTAGGTAACGACCCCGATGGTCTATTACTCAACTGTTGAGAGATCTAACTAATCTAATTCTCTAAATTTCGAACGGTGGCCTATTGATTTTGTAACATGGTGCTAGTCTTTTGCATATAACTCAACATAAGCTCTTCCATTTTAGATTAGTTTTGTTGAGGTGGAGTATTTTGAGCAGCACTTTTCTTTTGGAATCCAAGTGGTAGTTTAAATGCAATATTCTCATTCCTCCATGAGAAATTTGGATGATTGCACTACCCTAGATTGTATGTATTCGAATATGGACCTTGATTACCTTATTGGAAATTGTTGACAAAGTTCATCTACTCTCCATTAGTTGAAGTTGGGGGATTCCTAGATAGGTACTCAAGAGTCGAATGTGGTCCTGAACGTAACTCATAAAAAGCAATAGGATTAGTATAAAAAGACTGTGTTGAGGTGAGTTTACTTACTTAGGTAGTGAGAGTTGAGATCTAAGCTATTAATTAAGATATAGTATCATTGTCGTTGATTGATGCTACTCTTAACTTGCTTTTGTTGTTTTTCCAATTATGTGCATTGGAGGCCATCTTTTCTATTAGTGCACTTACTTCATTATAGGTCTTACCCATTAGAGTACCTCTAGCTCCAGCATCTACTAGGGACCGGAATGTCTCATCTAAACTAAGATAGAAGATCTCAATCAGGAGATTATCTAGCAAGCCATGATGTAGGCCTTTTTTGATGGCCTCCTTGAATCTCTCTCATGCCTCATAAAGTGACTCACCACTAAACTTGGTAAAGTTGGTGATGCCATTCCTTAGTTTTATAGTCCTAGCTAGTGGGAAAAATCTCTTTAGAAACTTCAATGAGAGGTCAACCTAGGCAATAATAGACTCTTTTTGTAGTCAATGAAACCAAGCTCTTACTTTATCCTTCAATGAAAAGGGAAAGAATTGTAATCTGATAACCTCGTCTATAACATTGTTTACCTTCACTATATTGCAGTATTGGAGGAATCCTACAATATGCTCGTGAAGACTTTCATTAGGATATCCTCCAAACTGATTTTTCTGAACCATTTGAATGAGGGATAGTTTGAGCTCAAAGTTGTTAGCCTGAATGGTAGGCTACCATTTGGCAAAACCTATAATCGTTGGTATTGTATAGTTATAAAGTGCTTGTGAGACTCTTTGTATCTGATTATTATCATCGTTGCCTACCATCTCTTCTCTCCTTCTTCTATTCTTTCGCCTCAACTGATACAAAGTGTGCTCTATTTCAGAATTTAGTGGTAAAATTTCAGTACTTCTACTCTTATGCATAAAACACCTGCAAAGAGAACAAGAAATAACATACATCATCAAGTGTGCCTAAATTACCAATAGAACTAAAAGGTTTAATATTTCCAATCCTATGCAACGACGCCAAAAATTTGATTTGTTTAAACTACATATAAAAATAAATCGCGAATACTCCAGTAAGTATACTGGGTTGAAATCAAGTAAAAAAGAGTGAGTAAGCTTGTCAATCCCTTGAGGACTAAGAAAGTACTACTCTTATGATAGCTCTTATCAATATTTAGGCGATTAAAATTGAATTTGTGAATTAACTAATTTAATAATTACTTTAAAACTGTCAAAAACAAAATTATGATAAAATATCTAAAACTAAGTAATCAATTGAGAATGTAAGAAAAACATAATTTACCTTAGTTGTGCAAATCAAATTGTCATCATGTTATATATATTAATAGCTATATAGTCATTCAAGTGAAATTATCGTGCCTTAGAACTTAAGGATTTAAACCTCTAATTAATTAGTCAGCTCCCGCATCTCCAATTAACAGTAGGCTTTAAATTACAATCATACATTTCTCGATGCTATGATCGACTCATGCCTTAAATCAATTATTCCTAATGTCTTAGTGAATAATTAACTTGAGATATTACATTAATCCCTAGATAATTTTTAATTAATCTAATTAATGCCGCTCTTCCATTAGCTTATCAGTTTAATCGGGAATTTCTAATAAACTCTATATCAACTCCCGTATCAATAGTGTGTCTAACAATTATAACTAATAGAAAATTATAATTGAAATAATAGAAATTGCATTCATGAATTATCCATACATCTATTAACCCTATAACATGAATACAATTATTATCTTACCTATCTAGGGTTTCATCAATTTCCTACAAATTAAACTTAGCCAGCCATGGAAATTAAAATAAAAGCACATATATAATAATAGAAATTGCAAAGAAGTTCATAATTAAAAATAAAAACAAATCACAGAATTGCATAAATATAAATAGAATAGATATCACCAATTTTGTAATTATGATGAATAAACTTCAATTGCAAACTACAAGGATGATTTCCACAACAAAAGAAAAGTCTTCTCAATGATCTATGAATTTTAAAGAAAAACTCTTCAAAACTAAATCTTAATTGCTTCTAAGACTCTCTAATTCTAAAGAAGATGGAGAAGTCCTTCAAAAATATCAATCACATGGTTATTTATAGAGAAAACTAGGGTTGTCTATTGAATGGATATTTTTCATTGAAGGCTGACATGTAGAATTGAAGGTCGGCGGTATAGATATGTAGGTTACTTGTGTAGAGTATAGGCTGGCCTAAGGCCAGCTGCCTTCAATTCCAAAGCACCCTCAATAGATTTAGGCTTCCTTCGTTTGCGTAAAACTCCTCCAAATTGACCATATTTCCACTCTGAACCTCTAAAACATGAAATATCTGAATGAAAATACTTAAGTGCCATTTCTTAATGATTTTTATAAAATTAATAATAATTCTGCATAATTTATACATTAAAATATGAGTAAAATATGCCTTTATCAAAAAGTTAGGCAAAACGCCTGTGCAAGAGAATGCTTAAAACAATTGATGGAGGGCTATTTGCTTTTATAAAAGTGATAAAGTCTAGTGAACACAAGATCATGGATAAACTTGCCAAGCTGCCAGCTCAAATCTCACTCATGAGCCTTCTCTTATCTTCTAAGCCCCATAAAGAAGCCCTCTATTATAGGAATATCAATGGAGAGATTAAGGTACATTACTAAGTCTAATTTTTCAATTAGTCAAATCTCTTTCTCTTTAGAGGAACTAAGAGAAGAAGGTCATTAGCATACGAAACCTCTCCTTATATTGGTGAAGCGCAATGAAAAGATTGTAGTAAGGGTCCTTATTAACACTAGGTCCTCTCTTAATGTCTACTCCCTAGATACCCTAAAATTGCTAGGCATAGATACAAGTAACATAAGGGAAAGTACGACAATAGTGAGAGCATTCGTTGGCTTTAAGAGAGAAATTATAGGAGAATTGACCTTCCTGTGCATATTGGGCAAGAAATTTTTAGCATATGTTTCTAAGTGCTGATATTCTAGGACATTTAATCTCCTATTAGGGAGACCTTAGATTCATTCAATGGGAGCAATGCATTATAGCTTACATTAGAGGAAGTTCATCTTTAAGGGATAAGTAGTTAGGAGAATAAGATTATGACATTTATAAGGAGATAGTCATACCTTATATAGGAGGGGGAATCCATAAGACTTTAGGTTACAAATGTTTGATGAAGTCTGGATAATCAACTCCACCAAAAACCCTCAAGAAAAACTTTTTAAGGAGATAGGGGAGACAAATTGTATGAACTTCTACAAATGAACTACACCAAAGGCAAAAGGGGAGACAAATTGTATGATACTCCCATAGATTTTCCACCTCTCCTTGAAACCTTCATGGGTTCGTTTCCCAATTTAGAGAAGGAACTTAAAAAGGCAAGCTAGTCAATCAATTTTAATAGAGCCACTCAAGAAGCTACCAAGATCATTCAATTCATCAACATTATATAAGCAATAGTTGCAAGCTCTTTATCTCTCCAAAATTGTTTATAATTCTTCTAAGTAGCATTACGTCTACTATCAAGTAAGGGTTCAACCAATGTTTAGTATTTAATGAGTCTTGCTAAAATGTTCTTATGATAAGTGTACTACACCAAATAAGTGAGTAATAAAATTATCTTTTTCTACATTTCCTTTACCTTTACTTATATCTCTTTCCTTTCTTGACTATTCAAATTTACAGATTCAATGATTTTGATGAAAACTATGGAGATCTCTTGCCAATAGACTATGAAAGTATTAATATCACCTTAGGCCCTATTGGGTCTATTGTCGAAGATGACATTAATGATCATAGAGAAATACAGGAGATCTTTAAAAGAAACAAACAAAGGAGAATCTCTACTGACGAGCTAGTGAAAGTAGTTAACTTCGGGTCCCAAGAAGAATAAAAAAATCTTAAGTTTGGGGACAAATTATCTTATGAGTAGAAGAAGAAATAGATCGGGCTATCATCTGAATATTTCGATGTCTTTGCATGGTCTTATAAGGATATGCTAGGGTTTGATCCATTTATCTTATTTTATAAGTTGCCCATTTGAGATTATATTAAGCCTAAAAAATAATAGCTTAGACATTTTCTTCCTGATATCCTTCTCAAAATTAAAGAAGTGAACAAATTGTTAGATGTCGGTTTCACTTACATATCTAATTATCTAAAATGGGTAGCTAACATTGTTTTGATCATGAAGAAAAATGGAAAAGTAAGGGTGTATGTAGACTTTTGAGAGTTGATCTTAGTAACATCAAAGAATGGCTTCCCTTTACTCCATATCGATGTATTAGTAGATAACATAACCAGAAATCATCTTTTCTCTTTTATGGATAGTCTCTCATGGTATAACCAGATCAAAATGGTAGAAGAAGACAAAACCAAGACAACTTTCATCACTACCTAAGGTACCTATTGTTATAAAGTCATGCCCTTGGTCTAAAAAATGCTAGAGCAACATATCAAAGGGTAATGGTTGTATTACTTCATGAGATGATGTGTAAGGAAGTAGAGATATACATCTTGATGATATAATCAACTATAATGCCTTAGGGTTTTGAATCTCTTGAATTTAAGGCATTGAGTGATATCAACAAAATTAAGTGAAAATTCATGGCGAAGGCATAAAAATTAGAAGAAATTATTATGTGAAGTCGAATTGCTAAAATAATGCATATATATGAAATAATTAAATAAAATATCGAGTTAATCAAACTGAAAGTCATTTAAAAAGTAAAGCTCATGACTAACCATGAAATATTATTTAAAGTAATATATCTATGGAAAATGTAATTCATATATTAAAAGAAAAACATAAACAAGAAATGAATATGACTGGGAATAGAGTCTTATAAAATCTTGAAACTCCCTTGTAGAAGCTTGTGTTTATAAGGGAATAATATAAAGTAACCAAAGAAATTAACAAAAAAAAAAAATAATAATCAAGAGTGGTTTGATAGAAAAGTGGGCTACAAATGGTTTTGGAAACCAAAACAAGAGGTAATCCATGGTTTTTGAAATAAAACAAGGGATAGCATATAGTATAAAAAGACAAAATAAGGGGGGTAGATGGTTTTGTATATGTTTTTAGGGACAAGCATGACACTTGTCCATCATGCATCCAATTCAAGTATCTATAAATAGCCCAAACTACCTTCATTTGCAATCTTTAGCAAGATTACAATCTACAAATTATAGGGAGTTGTTATAGAATGGTTAGAAAAATTAAGAGAAAAATAAGAAAAATTGATGCACGAATCTAGGCATATGCAGAACCTAAATCAAATGACAACCTGGAAACAAGAAACTACCATCAATAGACACCAAAATTGATGCTTAGGTAGGTTGACAAGCCTTTGGTGTCGTATAGTTGCTAGAGTTTGCAAAGTTAGTAGGTTTCGACTTTCATTCAATTTCTTATAAATCATTAAAAATATTAAAACAAGTTGAGAAATTATGAAAATTTGTATTCTTAAGTTATTTTTAATGTACCTTCATGGAAAAATGTCATTTTTTGAAAATATGTGTGGCTCATATATTTCTTTTAAGAAACGAGCCATTATAAGTGAATTTTTTATCTAATTTTTGAAAGGACAAACAACGTTATTTCAAGTTCAAACTTTTTCTATAAACTTTCTACAATGTTTATTTTCATGTTATGTAAAAAATTTTGCCAAAATTTCTTGGAAGTTTTTTTTTTGTTAGTTTTGATTTGCTAAAAACTACTAAATTTGGAAATTTCGATAAATTGATAGATTTTTTGAGTATTTTAGTCAAATCTAATTTCTGTCTATATTTTTGGTCTTATAATAATATTTTACATGGTTGTATGAGTTTTCAAAAGAAAAAGGGGCCAAACATGTGATATATTGTATTTTTACAACCATAAAAGTGTTATTTTTGTAAGACTGGAATGACAATGTATTGAAAATGAGTATGTGTGGGATTTTACAAAATAGTCCAAATCTGGAATTTATCTTTGGAATTGGTCAATTTTTTAGTTTGTGTTCAAAGAACTCCTAGAGTTGGCTAAGACCAAAACAAGAATGAGCAAACTTGGTCGTGCCTTAATGGGCTGACTAACAAGGGCGGGAACATCTCTCACGGATTAGTAACCCTAAAATTTGATTGATCTAAAAGACTTGGTAATGCTCCTTTGAGCTGACTATCCTAGGTAGGAAGGGCAAAGTGCTCCTACAGCTAGCTAAGACCCTTAACTGAAAATAGATAAATAGAAGCGCCCCTTGGGTTTGAGAATTATTGAAAGAAAGTGCCCAAAAGGCTTACTAAAGACCCTATATGGAGTTAGTGATAGAAGGGTTGAAGGATGGCTAAGAGCTCGGAAAGATAAGAAGATGCCCTAAAGGCTTAATGAGATCCCTAAAATGAAAGATAGGATAGTGCCCTAAAGGCTGGCTGGAGCCCTAAAAAGAATAAGAGAAGTTAGTGCTCTGAACTTTAAGAGAAGAATGGGACAATGCCTTGAAGGCTAGCTGGAACCCTAATAAGAGAGGGATCAGTGCTGCAAAAGCTAACTTAAACCCTAAGAGAAAGATGAGACAGTGCCCTAAAGGCTAGCTGGAACCTTGAAAAGAATAAGAGAGGGATTAGAGCTCTAAGAGCTAGCTTGAACCCTAAGAGAAAGACGAAGCAGCACCTTAAAGGCTAGTTAGAACCCTAAAAGGAATAAAGAAGGGTCAGCTTTAAGAGCAAGCTAACACCCTAGAAAGATGGGACAACACCCTAAAGGCTAGCTAAAGCCCTAAAAAGAATAAAAAAGGGTCAACTCTAAGAGCTAGCTAACACCCTAGAAAGACGGGACAACACCCTAAAGGTTAGCTAGAGCCTTAAAAAGAAATAAAGGAAGGGTTTGTGCTCTAAGAGTCAGCTAACACCTTAGAAAGATGGGACATTGCCCTACAGGTTAGATAGAACCTTAAAAAGAATAAGAGAGGTCAGCGCTTTAAGAGGTAGCTAACCTTAGAAAGACAAGACAACACCTAAAGTCTAGCCAGAGCCTTAAAAAGAATAAAAGAGGGATCAGTGCTCTAAGAGCTAACTTAAACCCTAAGAGAAAGATAGGACAACGCCCTAAAGGCTGGCTGGAACCCTAAAAATAATAAAAGAGGGATCAACGCTGTAAGAGCTAGCTTGAACCCTCAGAGAAAAATAATGAAGGATTGAAGAACTAATGTAAGGCAAGCAACCAGTTTCAAAAGACACTTTTGCTTAGAAAAATATTTACAGAGAGATTATTGAAAAATCATTTATGAACAAGGAAGAGAGTAAAGATAAGCCCCTTGATTTGAAGAAAGAGTTTGAAGGATGTTAAAAACCACAATTGGGGAAGAATGACTTAAACTAGAAAAATGACGACCTTGGAAAGGAAATGAATGACATATATTAAAAACTTAGCTATTCAAGCCGATATAGATTTTGATAAAAGATTTTGTGATGAGCCTTTACTTTCTCTCTCTTCTTTTCTATTTTTTATTTTTTATTTGAAAGTTTTGCCAATAGGTATAAACTTTTATTAAGGAACAATCTTATAACCAACCTTATCTTTGGTAAGCCTGTGGAATTTCTTAATACCCCTAACCCTAGGGCTTCTCTTAAGACTTTTGTGGTCTTAAGCTATTCCTTTCTTAAAAAGAAGGTAACTCATAATTAGTTTAGTTAAAGAGGTCTTCCATACTAGCTCTCAGTTTATATTATACTCTTGACTCCAATTCCAAAAATTATAGTCCATTTTGTAAGTAATACTCCTTGACCAATCCGTTAGGTCTTTTTCGATTTACATTTATGAATTTAAGCTTTTGGTCCAAGGGTTTCAAAAAAGATTAATAAAAAGGCTTGTTTTGACAAAAACCCTTTTATTAATCCCTGGTGTACAAATCAAGAACCTTGGGGAAAAATTAGAAGCATGCTTGCCTTTGTTTCAAAATCTATTTTTATTAAAGATAAATTATCTTTTAAGATTTAAAGAGCTTTTACACGTATAAGGGTGGTATTGTGGGTAGGGAAGCGTTATGTGATTTAGTATAGGTAAGAGAGGCTTCAAAGTATTAGTGTAGATATGGAAATTTGGGTTTTGGGGCTTAGGAGTGTGATTTAAGGCCTTGTGTTTTCTGAGGCTATTTAGGCATCGACTCCTGGCCCTTTTGATTTGGTTTGGTTTCCCCTGTTGGGATGTGGAACATTTCTTGGGGCTTTTTATCCTATACTTCTAGGCCCAATTCTTTAGCTTTTTTTTTCTTCTCTTATTTTTTTTTTCCTTTTTAATTGCTTTGCCCTATTATCTCTTATTATTTTTCTCTTTCCTTTTGGACCCAAGAGTAATTGTTTCTATTGATGATTCAAGGCCATAATTCCATAGATTTCAAGTGTATGGGCTTGAGGTAGTTGAAAAAAGAAATTAGCTATTCTTCATTTCAAAGAAAAATAATTTATTATAAATAAAATTCATTTTTTAATTAATGTTATTTAAACAAGCATAAACCAATCTTACCCCTATCTTTTACTTAATGACCTTAACCTCTGAATTGCCCCATTACAGGGTGGTTCTTAATAGGGTTTAAATTTAGAAATTCTCCAAATAGGTCTAACCGGGTGAACAACAGATAATTGCGTTTAAGATTTATAAGTGAATGCCTAACCTCACTTCAATTTATGTATCACATTCAAAGTGAACCTCCTTTAAGGAATGAGTCCAAAATATCCTTACAATTATGTTGCTCAACACTCAAAGTGTTTCAGGTCGGTGTATAGGATATAGCTTACCATTTCTCATCTTAAACATTTCAAAAAGTGAGTTACCTGTTCCTTAAGAAGGAGTCTGCTTTTTTATTTGCCTAGGATCGAGTTTTGCCCCCCAGTTTCTCAAATCATGACCTAGTATTTGATTTTGTGTTCTAGTTTGATTCATAATTAAGATTGGCTTTCTAAATATATCAAAGGTTTTGGCTTGGCTTGGTTACTTTTAGGAGTTGAGGATGGTGCTCAAGTTTTGATGGGCTGTGGCTCATGTTTGGATTGGTTAGCTGGCCTAATGACTTGTGTTTAGGTTAAATGCTTAGCTAAGTGGTCTGTATTTAGGTAGGTTACTTGAATGGGCCTAAGGTTGGTGTTGGCTAAGTAGCTTGTGTTTAGATTAGGTGGTGATAAAGGGTTAGGATTGGTATGGGTTGAAAGCCAAATGTTTAGGCTGGTTGCTTAAGTGGGCCAAAGGGCTCATGGTTGTTCAAGGGGCTCGTATTTAGGGTTAAATGGGCTAAAGGACTTGTATTTGGCTTGAATGGGCTAAGGGGCTCGTACGTGGCTTGAATGGGCTAAGGGGCTCGTACGTGGCTTGAATGGGCTAAGGGGCTCATATTTGGCTTCCTTAATAAGTCGAGGGACTTTGTGTTGTTTAAAAACCAAGTATTTGGGTTGGTTACTTGAGTGGGCAAGAGGCTTGAGCTTTTGCTGGTTCCTTAGGCCCATAAGCATTTATAGCTATTGGCAACTTTTATTTTCATTTTTGTTTGTTTTTTTTTTTCAATTTTGTTAAAGAGAGAAAGGTAAATTTTATTTTCAAGAAATAATTTACAAATAAGGATAACGTTTTTTTTTTTTGTATTTTTTTGAGTTTTTATTTATAAGTCTATGAATTTTATTTACATTTTCCTAAATGAGATTGAATGGTGGTTAAATGGAAGACTATTTACAAAGACGGAAATTTTAAAGAATGACGAATGATGAACTAAAGAGAGCTTTATTATTTTTGAAAAAGGAAGATGAGAATTGTTAGGACCCAAGGGGGCTAGTCATGGTAGTTATCGTATACCATACAAAGGATTGCATATTGAATTCCCTTATAATCGACGACCCTTTTATACGATACACAAGGCTGCAGCTACAACTAACTACCAAGAGTGTGCAAGCACAAGTAATATCATTTCATGATAAATAATAAAATATAGAAACATAATTACATAATCTATTTATATAAGAATTTATAGATAAGAAATCTGAAACATGTCTTAAGTCAAACTAGTATTACTCGATTACATAATTAGCTCTCTAAACTATCAAAAGTACTCTCTAATCACGTCCAGCTCCCATATTGACCCCATATAGAACACTAATCTTGGGCATGCGACTGCCTGACTCTACAAATAACCCAGCCTACGAACGAAGACTATAAGGGTATAAGCTAACTAGCTTAGTGAGATAATTCCCTCAACCATACAACAATCAAGTTATACAATAATTAAGTTCAATCAAATGAATGCATGATAATCAGTATACCAATCAAATACATGTAGGTGATCAAGTACTGCATGTAACTTAAATTTAATACCCTCCGAACTTACATGTAACTTAGATTTAACGCCCTTCAAAGTCAGGGTTGGAGATACATCAGCACAGTCAGATTCGGGTAACATATTAGAACTTATCTTATAACGAAACTCTGCTTTTCATATTTTAAAATGTAATGGTATATCCACTATCAGTTTTATCAAAATGAGCTCTACATATGATTGTGAGTAGGTTCATGCAGCCCTCACTCACTCCTAAACAAAAGCCTCTGGACTTGACCCTTAGCCAAGTGGTTGGCGCTTCCAATGCCTAGTAATCCTGCTAGTTAGGGTCCCATGTGTATACCAAGTGAAATCTAAAACAATCAATAATTAACCTACGTATGGCCTCTTGTTACTTTTGTGTAATTTGATTGCCAGAATTAGTTATGCAGTGCATGATTATGCGTGTTTCAAGTTAATTTTTCTAGTCGAGTAAAAGTTAGGTCTTATTATTTAGTGGTCAATCAAAGTCACAAACAATCAATTCCTAGTGAATTTACAATGCAACAATCGATACATTATTGTAATTAAAGTAAATTCACCATTATCAACCAATTATCATACACTAGCACAACCCAACCCCATATATATTTATTTATTGATCATAACTTATATTCACTAACTACAAATGCAAACAAGTATGGAATCATTAGGAAAACTCACTTAGTCATAGTTGACTTAAGGATCGTAGTAATCTGGTGGCAGCTCAAGGTCAATATCAAAATCACTTGAGAATAATAAAAATTTGTAAGTTTGGGAATTTAAAGTTAAATTAGTATCGTAATTTGTAAGATTTATTTCACATAGTTACGCGAAATTGTCAATCCAAGTTTTTTATTGAATCGCATATAACTATTTCATTTTAGCTTGAATTGTTATGAACTTACAATTCGTTTTGATCGTTTTTTAGTGTATTTTTTTGTAACGAGATCCATTTTAGACGTTGTGACTCATAGTTTGGATTGTGACATAAAAATATCACAAAATTTATTATTTTAGTTTAAAAATTATAAAATATTAATTTTAGCTTTTTCTTAATATATTTATGATTTAATAATCATTTAAATCATATAACTGATATTTTTATTATTTTAAGCATATTTTTCCTATTTTTGAGATTTTAGTCTTATTACAATTATTATTGCTATTATTTTTATTATTTATTATTTTCTTATTATTCATTTGTATTTTATGATTTACATATATATATTTATATACTTATACTATATTTGATTAATTTTATAATTTACTTTAATTCATAATCCCTAATTTACGATAATATATATATATATGTACCTACTTCTTACATATTTATAAATTTATTTTATTTAGTAACTATTATATTATATATACCACTTAATATTCGGTATACTATATATATACTATATGTTGTACATATATTATATATTATATATACATTAACACCACATACATGTATACTTATATGTATATAAAATATAACTTACATATATATATATATGAAATATATATTTACAAAATACTTATACATACTATTCAAATACATATTCATGTATATATATTTACATATGAAAATGAAAATAAAGCATAAATACTTATGTCATTCCCCTTTCATGTGTACAACTATATATATATGTCTATATTTATTTTGTAAAAATATTACTACATACGTATTATGTATATTCTTATTAGATACATATACATACTGTATATTATACTTATATACATACATGTCTACATATATATCTTTATACATACATATATATCTTAATTTAATTACTTATGCATACATACATGTATTGGTAATGAAATATTTACTAAAATACAATACAAATACTACAAATATACATGCACATACCATATACTATACATATATACTACTAAAATAATTTTACTTACCTATTATATTTGATTTTTCTTCTTCTTTTCTTCCTTCTTCTTCTTCCTTTCTTCTTTCCTAATAACTCTTATTTTAAATACATTTTATATGGTGATTTTATAGTATTTCCCTTACATATTTGGTTTTCTTTAAAGAAATTGATACTTAATTGAGTAAAATTTTGATTTAAAGGTTTCAACGCGTTCTCAAATTGAAACGAAGAAAAGGAATCAAGTTTCACTAAATTTGGAGTTCAAATGAATGAGTTATAAAGTTTTGAAGTTACATAAACAATTGAAATTGTAGTCAGAAAGTTACATAGTCTGAGACACAACTGTATCCTCAAGCTATGTCCATGCAGAAAGATTTGCTAAGGTCAGAAAGTTACACAACCTGGGGACACAACTGTATCTTGGGCTGTGTTTGGTGATGAAAAAAGAAGCTTTACAATACATTACAAAAGGACTTACTAGGGTTTCGTATAGAAGTTTGGACATTAAAAAGAGAAGAGAGTTGAAGAGAAGGAGAAGAAAAGGGCAAAAGCAATACTCAACTTCAAGATTGAAGAGATTTATCATCAACAAAAGGGACTTTTCATATTTTATTTATGGATTTTGTTGCAATTCATTTTTAGTTTTATTATGATAGCTTAAAATTCTTGTATTTAGGATTGTAGAACCTAGAGTTTCATGCGACTATTAGATTTATAGATAATTCTCAATAAAGTTTCTATCTTTTCTTGATTCAAGTATATTATTTAATTGTTAATTGATATTTCTAGGGTATCAATCTATGATATTATGCATGATGATTAAGAAATCACATGTGTAATGAGATCTTAACATAATTGGAGGGAATTACATGTGTACTTAGAGATAAGATACATGTTTCTTTCATGTTATTCTTTTGTGTGGAAATTTATTATACATTAATGCAATTTTGAATTATATTACTAAGTGAAGCAATTACGGTAAATAATTTAGGATTAGGGTTAATATGCTTGAGAAAGGTGTTAACTTTAATTGTGAATCCCTCCGATCAAGAATAATAGAGATTGAATTGGATACATTTTAAGCGGTCACATGTTAAATACTAGGGGAAATAATTCCTAAATACGTTATTTGCATTCTTGAAGTCATTTTTAATTTTATCGCTTTATAAATTACTTAATCAAGTCTCATAATTAGGTTAGTTTGTTAATTTTAGTATTTTTAATTCATTCAACCCATCACAATTTTTTAGTTAAATAATAGTACTAAGGTTAATATTAGTACTCGAGGTTTCTAAGGGATCAACTCGGACTCACATCCGCTGTATTAAAACTGATAGGTGCACTTGCCTTGTATCATTTCCTCTTCACGATTTTGATGCTTTGCTTTCTAAAAAATTTTATCTTCTTCTTTTCGGTTTGGTTTGTTCATCATTTTTTTTTCAGACTTTTCTTCTTCTTTCTTTCCTACGTGATTTGTAATTATAAGGAGAAAAACAAACAAAATAACTAACCTGATCTGAATATTTATGAAGAGAAGACAAGTTAATCATTTCTAAATTTTTCTCTTTTTAATAACTCAACATTAACACTTCAATTGAGAGTGTAGGTTGCTGTTTTTGATTTTTTTCCTTTTGGTTCCAAGACGTAGAAACAAGAGGAAAAGAAGAAAAGAAAGAAAAGAGAAAAAGAAAGAAAGAAAAAAGGAAGAAAATAAAAATTCAAAATAAATATATGTAATTTTTCTAAACATACAAATTATAACAATACTCATCATAAATTAATTTTGGAATTTTGTAAAAATTTATCAATTTAATTACTACCCATTACAATTATAATTTTTATAAGTTATTGTAACAATTTCATTAATATTTTATGCTATTAAATGATTTAGTCGATAATTGCAATTGACTATAATTATATCACTATTGAGTAATATTTAACTATTTTATGGGCTTGTAGTTATAGTTTTAGGGTTTTGATCATATTTAGGTTCAATTTTGATTAATGGTTATAGACACCTAATTTTTGCCCCTTAGTAATCCTAATTTTTTAATTTTATTTAGGGGTCCTAATTCAAAAAATAAAAATAATAATAAAAAATTTAAATTAATAAAAGATAAAAATAATAAAAATTGACAAATGATGAAAATAAAAAAATGAGAAAAAGAAAAATTAAAAAGATTTTTTTTAGGGAGTAAATTATTTTAGAGTCAATCATTTTAGTTTAGCTTAGTTAAAAATTATTATTTTAAGGAATCGAGTAGTTTAAGTACAATTTAATTGTAATAAATATTAAGGCGTAGGCCAACGGCCTAACGGATAAGTATTGGAGTATTTGGATTAGATTTTCAGATTTAATTTGAGGTCTTGGGTTCGAATCTCAGCAAGTATCTATGTCTTTATTTTTCTATCTTTGCAAAAGCGAGATGAAAACGGGATTCATATCTGATTAAATCATTTGAATTTAGTTTGATCTTGTTAAATTAGATTTAAATTAATTTGAATCTAGTTTAATTGTTATCGAATCAGATATAATAGATATAACTAGATAAGATTTGATTTGGACCTTAAAAACCCACTATTGTAATACCCTTCAAGATTGCATACGACTAATGACTATTGTTGTAGAATTCTTCAATACGACGAAAGCTAACAGTAGCCAGTCCATCGCTTGAGTCTCGACCACTTGTACTGACCTTGACCAGAACTTATGCCAAAACTTCAATTGCACACAACAACATTCAGCATCGTCCCAACACTAGGAACACAACGACAGTACACGATCATCACTGCAACGGTGACTCCTACAGTGGTGTCGCTCCATTGTCATACACCGCGCATTGCTAGAACAACAACTATAGATAACAACTAATCGATATAAGTCGAGCCCGATCCGATTGGTAGCATCGACTACATTCCATTGCAACAGTCCAACACGAGCACAGTACACTGGCAAACGTCATTACATATCTCGTATATCAGCACGCCTAAAGTCGAATCCTTGACTACACACGATGAACGCACTAACACTCCTCACAGATCCTCACAATCTGCATGACAGCCATGGTTAGTATAGACTCCACTTACGCATACTACGCTCATCACGCCACTGTACTTCAACGAATTGATCCAGGAACAGAGAACCAACTTTTTAGGTGAATCCCACATCTCTAATCGAACACCACTCGCAACAGCAACAGAGCCTACACTGCACTCTAGCGATCAACACGGATAGTAGTTGTGGCATAACTCCAATGAACTCTAACACTGGTACCCATGCATCCTATATTAACTGACAGCAACAATAGCAACCGTATGCCTAACGTCCATGCCCCTGATCAGCATTGACCATCACGTCTCCACCGTGAACGGTTACGCGAGTACCCTATCACCCTTCAACGCCGCAGCATGTCCCTCGATCCTAAAATAACAATCAGGTTCGATTCAATCTTATTTTATTTATTATTTATTATATTATGTTATATTATTATATGATATATATATATATATAGATATGTGTATAGAATAGTATATGTTAGTATTAGTTTCCTAATATTACATAGATTAGATACAAATTTAAGTAAATGGTTATTTAATAGTAGTTATTTAAATAGGGATATGAATATTAGTTTAGGAATCGTTAAAACTAGTTTTTATTATATATAGATCTTTATATTTTACTAGTCAATATAATATAATGTATGAACATGTTGATGTAAGGGTTTTAGTATTAGTTTTTATATAAGCGTATTATATGGAATTATTTTATTTTACTTGTTCGTTATATATATTAGTTTAGGAAATATTTTTTTTAGCATTAGGTTATTTTAGAATTTCTTATTTAGAAAAGTTATTTTCTTTTAGGAAAAAATAATCATCAACCAATTTCAAGAATTAGGACGTTTTAGAGAACTTTTTATAAAATAAGAATACTGAAAAATTAGGACTCCTTACAATTTTCTTTGAATAAACTAAATTGGTCACAATGTAAATTCGGTTGATTTTCAAAAATTAAAATAAACTAACACATTAAAGATTTTGTTAAAAACTACGATCTTCTGATCCCAGCTAACGAATGTGTAGGCACCTTCTACGAGACGATAAAATATGTAGAAACTTAGATCCTTTTTTTTTTCTCTTTTGATTTTATTTATTTTTTTAAAAAATATTATAATTAGAAGAATAATCCTAATTTCAGTAGATAGATAGTGGTACCCGTTAGGGTTTAATAGGTTAGCCCTCAAACTCGGAACACTCTGGTTTTTCATTCAAATTGAAAACAGTCTAAATTATTTTCAATAAAAAACCGGAATTTCTCAATTTCTTTAGTCGAGAATTAATATTAAATGGGTTATGGTTTAGTATTAATCAGAAATGGGAAATTAATTTAAAAAGAGACCTAAAAATCAGGCTCGACAATTTGGCGACTCCACTAGGGACGTTAGAGCGCTAGCTACTAGAAGTTACCAAAATAGGATTATTTTTCAAAAACATAAAATAAAAAGATAAAATAATAAAAATAATAAAAAAGAAGTTAGGTATGTCATTTTTATGTATTTGTTTATTTTATTTATTTTATTTTACTAACATTTTTTTTTGCTGTAGCAGTTTATTTAAGGGGGTAATTTTATTGGGGTTTTACTTTTATTCTGTTTTTTTTTTTTTTTTTTGCATCATAAATACATGGTATACACGATCAGAACTAGGCCATCTTAGGACCTTAAGAGGGAGGCCATTGTGTAAGCTTCAGATGTTGTGGGATAACCACCTTCTAGGGCCAATCAGGCTATCCCACTCAAGTTCAAATGCAACCACAAAATCGTTGCTTTGAAAAACATAGTGGTTGCAGAACTTAAGAACCTTCCACCTTTTTGCATTACACGGAAAATTTTCTTTAAAAAAAAAAATTGCAAGAACTTATGATGTGGCAGACCTAAATGGCTAAGGGTACTTGTAAAGTTGTAGTTGTAATATTTCCTCATAAATAATTTGTAATAATGTTATGTAAAGTTTAGAATACATTGTAATTGTAACTTTGATTTTGATTCTAATCAGTCATGGTTAGATCAAGTTAAGTGCGTTTTGAAGACATTCATGTCCATCTACTGCATTGGCCATAAAAACTGCTTCAAACATGGTTTCGACTCTTCAGCCCAAATAAACAGGAGTTTATTAAGGATAGGATTGGGCCCATCCTCTCTCTACAAAAGATCCCTGTGAACATCACTCTAGTGTGGGCGTTAGTCCACCTATGGGATCCCAAATCCACCAATTTCTGTATGGGCCCACATCAACTATGCCCAACTTTAGAAGAATAATCCTAATTGTTATGGGCTCCTATGATCACTGATGATATCTATGTCCTAGACTTGGAAGCTGCAGCACTAAAGATCTTCAGTAAGTTGTTGGGAATTAGAAAAACCGAAATAAATTGGGTTCTAAATCAAGGAAAGACCATTCGATTAGAGGATGTCATGGACTTGTTTTCTACTGAATTAAAAGTATAAAGAAAAATACGAGGTTTTTAGTGCAAATTTAGAAGCATGGCATTAGTACCAGGTTACGCTTTTATATTGGTAGTCTTCAATAGTATCTTGTTTCTTGATGATAGACGCCGAGTCCACTTCAGAATTGCAGAACTCATAACCCAATTCCTTGAAGGGAAATCATATGTCCCTACCCTTCGAGCTGAGCAAATCCAATCATTAAACCATCTCAAGAAAAAGAAATGAGGAGATTTGAAAACTAATATGGTCCTACTGGTGGTTTAGTTCGTTAGCTACATGAGGAGTTACTAACTTGATTTCAATCGAGCCGAGTTTACTTAGCAATACGATCTCATCAAATCTTTTGAAGAAAGAATTAAGCTGCTAGAAAATATAGCTAGCTCCTATCGGGTCCAATACTTTCAAAGTATGAAAGTGGAAGAGTTATTGTTAACACTCAGGTGGTTTGCAAGCAAGGAAATAATAAGAGGGTGTGAAGACTTTAAGGCGATCCCTCTGATCGGCTTCAACCTCTGTACCGGATACGTCCCAGCCAATGGACTCATTAAGGACATGATCCCTAGACCATCATTAGAAGCTGTCTTATTGGACTTCCTTAACCCTGGCATCATGGTGGCTGACAAAGTAGCCAAGCTTCAGAGCATCCGAGCTCTTGGTGCATAAGAAAGACTACCCCTACCACTAAAGGGATAACAGCCAGGAGCCAGAAAACCAAAGGATTTCTTTATCACTAACTAAAAGGATTGAAGGATATGGAAGACAATAAAGAGAAGAGGGGAAGTTCAAGTTGAAGCTAAACCCAAGAGAACGAGTAAAAGAGAGCAGGAGTTGGAAAACCATTGCAAGGAATATCATTAGAAGATAAAGGCATTAGAAGGACAACTGAAGAGGACTAAGGGCAAAGAAGAGTAAGCTCTCGAGATCCGGAAGAGGAGAAAGACTCAGGATAAGCCTACTAGCCACTAGGAGATTAGATTTTAGATTTTAGGCTTCTTTTTATATATATTCTTTGGAATTCCTTTTTGCGAGTAGAATGAGAGATGTAAAGCGTCACAATTGCAAGAAAATTAATAAAAGTTAGTTAGGTTTTGCCACATCAAAGGTTTCTTCCCAATTTTAAGTTTTTCATTGCACTCGTGTGACATGCATCTTGCATTTATACGATTAACAACTCTTTCTTCATAAAATGTAATATGTACTAACCCTTTGTTGAGTTGATCTAAGCCAATTAAGGTGAAATTTCAAGATAACTCCCAAATGTCAAGTCTTTCAGAGAAGTTAGATTAGAACGAGTTCCCAGACCAGGATGGCCACTACTCAAGGAAATGACGGAGACCCTAAGATCAATGATCCCTCCGAGTTGAGGTTCCATTCCATAGAAAGGGCTATGGAAATGATGGTAGAACAAATGAGCTTCCTAGTAAACAACATTGCTTTGCTACGAGTTACACCACCGGCTAATGAAGAAAGCTCTAATACCCGTTATGGGAAGAATATACATGCTCCTGAAGTAGAGCATGAATATAAAAAAGACCCGTTTGAATTAGAAGGAGTTTACCCAAAAAAAAACCTGACCTTCGAACTTGATACGTATGCGACCCTAAGACCTGTTGACTAAGGGCCTAGTTTGGACAGCTTAAAAGAACTGGAAAAGAAATTGACACAACAGATAATTGAGAAGATGAAGGCACTTATAGGGTATGATGGATTTGAATAGGCGGAGATCATGGAGTTTTCCATGTATGACATAAGATCATACCCTAAAAAGTTTAAGATACCAGAATTTGAAAAGTATAACGGAACGGGTTGCCCTAAGCTCCACACCAGGTTATACGTCGGGAAGATGGGTAAATATGTTCAGTACAATACACTCATGGTACAAACATTCTAAGATAGTCTGACTGGATCGACCCTGACTTAGTATGCCTAACTTGATTTGAATCAGATAAATACTTGGGAGAAACTTGCTATAGCATTTTATGAACAATATAAATTCAACGTAGAAGTAGCCTCAACTATGATGGACTTGGTTGCCTTACGGAAGAAGAATAATGAATCGTTCAAAGTATATGCTCAAAGATGGAGATCCTTAGTTGCAAGAATCTCTACTCCTACGATCGAGAAGGAGCTTACATCAACTTTCATTAACACCTTAGAGAGGCCCTACTTCTCCCATCTCATCAGGCAGGCCTTATCCAGTTTTGCTGAAGTAGTAGCGGCAGGGTGAGGATTGAAAGCGCCGTCTCTTATGGTAAATTCAAATGCCAGACCAAACGCTTAAGTCACTTTTAGGGCAAATCTACCTTCTGCTCAGCAATAATTCAGAGACCAGTTTCAAACTAATAGGACTTATAGACAATTTACCAAGATACCGGTCCCTTTAAGTTAAGTTTTTGAGAAGTTGTGAAGGGATAATTTGATACGGTATGAGCTTCCTAGCGATCGATACCGACCAAGAATCTTTGACCCCACAGTAAAGTGTGAATACCACTGTGGACAAGTAGGGCATTCAACTGATGCATGCTGGAGACTGAGGAACAAGATTCAAGACTTGATAGATGAAGGGACAGTACAGTTGGATTTTGTGGAAGCCCTGGGTCCTAATGTTAACAATAATCCCTTACCTAACCACGAGTCGATGATTGGTATGATTTTTGATGACTGTGCTATCAATGTTATTGGTTCAGATAAGAAGCCTAAGGTTTTTGAGTTTTATACTAGCAACCAGACTCCAAAAGTAAAGAGGTATATATTTCACATACCACTCCCACCATAAAATTACAAGGTTGCTCTATTTAACTATCACCTGGTAAATTAAGAAAAACTAGGTCCTCTAGTAGGGGGCATTACTCGATCAGGAAAGATTTACCACCCAAGAGAGGAGCATGGGAGGAAGGTCATACTAGGAGAATCGAATGATCAGACGATGGCCAAACGTGTCGAGGGGTTATCGACCTTTACCAAAATGATCAAGTCAAGTGAATCTAAGATCATGGATCAACTCAGTAAGACCCCTGCACAAATATCGTTGATGAGCTTGTTAATCACATCTGAACTACATAGGGAGGCTTTGTTTCGTACTTTAAATGAGGTGAAAGTCCCTCATGAAATTCCAACCAAGAAGATGGGGCTAGTCACTAGTTCTGTCCTCGTAATGGATCAAATTTCTTTTTCAGTTGACAAATTAGGTGAAGAGGGGAGCAAACACACAAAGCCACTCTTTATCATGGTAAGGAGCAATGACATAATTATCACCAGGGTGCTCATTGACATTAGATCATCATTGAACATCTGCCCACTCACCACTTTGGATTTTCTTAGCATTGATACGTCTACAATTAGATCTTTTTCTTCAATAGTTAGGGCCTTTGATGGTTCTAGAAGAGAGATTATAGGGGAAATTGATTTATCTGTGAGTATTGGCCCTCAGCACTTTACTATTCGATTTTAAGTCATGGACATTCTAAGATCTTTTAATCTACTCTTGGGAAGACCTTGGATTTATGCAGCAAGGGCCATACCCTCGAGCTTACACTAAAAGTTGAAGTTTATCTCAAATCGCTAGGTGATTACAATTTTGGGAGATCAAGATTATGAAATCTATAAGGAGATGGCTATACCTTACATAGGAAGTGAGGGGAAAGAAGAGCTGCGTTTACCAATGTTTGAAGAAGTGAACATGATCACCGGCCCCGACAGAGAAGATGATAGAAGAATGAAATTTAAGGAAGGCCAGATCGGCACCTATGGCCTTGGCTACAATCCTAACCTGGTAGAAGAATTCTAGAAGAAACAAGTGAAGGATAAGAGAGGTGATATATTATACCATTCCTCGATGACCTTTCCACCGCTAGTTGAGACATTCATATGGGAAGGGACTCAAGCCTGGGAATCTAGCAAAGAAGGATCAACAAACTCGCCATACAAGTTCTAACATCATTTGAATAACTGGTTCTCCATCCCGGTGAATAACAACAGGTCTTCCTTAGGGTAACGGGGTAACCCATAGTTAGTATTTTCTGAAATTTTATTTTCAATAGTCATCGTTTCAAATGTATTGTCGAACCTTTAGTTCAAAATTAGTTAGGCCTTTATCTCATTTGCGATCCACTTCCATTTATTCAATAAAATCTTAGTTCATTTCTTTCCTATGTTGCGTTATACTTCTCTTTTGCTCACATACATTTTTCTTTAATGCATTCTCATTCAGATCCAATGAACCAAGTGAAAACTAGGAATACCTCGCATAGGTAGAAAATGAGAATACCAATATTACTTCCCGCCTTACTGGGTTAGTTGTCGTAAGCGATGTCGATGACCACAGTAATATACTAGAGGAATGGAAAAAACATGAACTGGGTAGAATTACTATTGACGAATCGATTGAGACAATTAATGTAGGGAACGAAGAAAATCCTAAGAATTTAAAAATTGGGGCAAGTTTAAAAGAGAAATAAAAAATAGAAATGATTACATTATTAGCCGAATATCAAGACGTGTTCGCTTGGTCGTATGAAGATATGTCTGGGTTGGACCCATCGATTGTAGTCCACCATTTACCCACAGAAGAAGACACCAAACCAAAAAAGAAAAAATTGACGAGATTTCGACCTGACATTTTGCTAAAAATTAAAGAAGAAGTAAAGAAACTACTAGAAGTGGGATTCGTTGAAGTGTCGGATTACCCAGAATGGATAGCTAATATTGTTCCAGTAATGAAGAAGAATGGGAAAGTCAGAGTGTGTGTAGACTTTCGAGATCTTAACTAGGCAATGCCTAAAGATAATTTTCCATTGCCTCATATTGATGTCTTAGTGGATAACATTACTAAAAATCATCTATTCTCTTTCATGGATGGTTTTTTAAAATATATTCAGATTCAGATGTTCGAAGAAGACAAGACAAAAACGACTTTCATTACGCTTTAGGGAACATTTTGCTATAAGGTGATGCCGTTTGGGCTTAAGAATGTAGGTGCAACATATCAGAGGGCCATGGTTGCAATTTTTCATAATATGATGCATAAAGAAATAGAAGTGTATGTTGATGATATGATTGCAAAATCCAAAGAGGAGGAAAATCACTTAGAGAACCTGAGGAAGCTATTTGATAGACTGAGGAAGTACCGCTTGAAGTTGAATTCGGAGAAATGTACCTTTAGTGTAACATTAGGAAAACTATTGGGATTTATAGTAAGCCAAAGAGGTGTTGAGGTCGATCCTGATAAAGCCAAAGCTATAATTGACATGCCTCCTCCACAAATACTCATGGAAGTACGAGGATTGTTGGGGCTTTTGAATTACATAGCTCGATTCATATCACAATTAACAGATAAAAATGCCCTCTTTTTAAGCTGTTAAAGAAGAATACGAAGATCAGCTGGAATGGGGAATGCGAAGAGGCTTTCACTAAAATCAAAGAATACCAAACGAAACCTCCAGTATTAGTAGCTCTTAGACTTGGAAAGCCGTTGTTTTTGTACCTAGCCATAATGCTCAAATCCATGGGATCTATGCTTAGCTAAAAGGATGAAGAAGGGAAAGAGCGAGTTGTTTACTATCTAAGCAAGAAGTTCACAGAAGGGGAGCAGAAATACTCAGAAGCTAAAAGAACTTGTTGTGCATTGGTCTGGGTCATGCATCGGCTCAGACAATATATGTTGTATTATCAAATTGAGTTGATAACACAATACGATCCTTTGAAATACTTAGCTAAAAAACCGGCTCTCATTGGTAGAGTTTCAAAGTGGTAGATGTTGCTAATAGAATTTGACATTAAGTATGTGAGCCAAAGTTTAGTCAAGGGGCAAGCTTTGGTGGATCAATTAGTGGAGGATCCTTCTGAGGATACCCCTCAAGAAGTACGGGTTGAGTTTCCTAATGAAAGTATCCTGGTAGCGGGAAAAGTTTTTGATTGTGAAGTAGTCGAAAAATCTTTAGGGTGGAAAATGTTCTTTGACGGAGCAACTAATGTATCTGGATGTGGAGTAGGGGCAATTTTGGTATCGCCTGAAGGTATACAATTTCCAATGGCTGTGAGACTGGCTTTCCCATGTACCAATAATATTACAGAATACAAGGCATATATTTTGGGACTCAAAATCGCATTTTTTAAGGAGATATGCAAATTATAGGTATATGGAGATTCTTCGTTGATGATAGGCTAAGCTCGGGATGAGTATAAGACGAAAGACCCCAAATTAGTACCTTATCGCCAACACTTGGTGGAGTTGATAACCAAGTTCAAAAAGATTACATTCGTGTATGTACCAAGGGTTCTGAACCAATTTGCTGATGCTCTTGCTACTTTGGCATCAATGATTCAAATATCGAGAGGAGTAGAGATTCAACCACTTAAAATTTAAATTGAAGAAAAGCCTGCTTTTTGTTTAGTAATGGAAAGTTCATGTGACGAAAAGCCTTGGTATCATGATATCAAAACGTTTCTACAACATGGTACGTACCCTGAAGGAGTAGAGAAGAAGGACAAAAAATTAATTAGAAGATTGGTAGCTCAATACATAATGAGCGATTCTACATTGTACCAAGAATCGTTTGACGATACACTTTTATGTTGCGTAGATGGGAAAGAGACAGAAATGCTCATGTAAGAAGTGCATAAGGGAGTATATGGCCCCCACATGAATGGCTACATGCTTGCTAAGAAAATCATAAGGATGGGATATTACTAGTTAACTGTAGAAGCAGATTATAGCGGATATGTTAGACGCTGCCATTTATGCCGAATCTATGTGAACAAGATAAATGCTTCACCACAAGAATTGCATATACTATTAGCACCATGGCCTTTTTCGATGTGGGGAATAGATATCATTGGCCCGATTACTCCAAAAGCATCTAATAGGCACCAATTTATATTAATGGCTGTTGATTATTTCACTAAGTGGGTTAAAGCCTCCTCCTACACTAGTATGATGAAGGGAGTAGTGGTTATGTTCATCAGGAGAGACATACTGGCTTAATATGGTACGCTAGAGACAATTATTATTGAAAATGGTACGAACCTGAATAAGAAATTGATGTTAAAGTTATGCCGAAACTTCAGGATCATTCATAGAAATTCGACTCCTTATTGGCCCCACATGAATGGAGCCGTAGATGCGGCCAATAAGAACATCAAAAGAATTATTAAGAAGATGGTCATCACGTATCGAGATTGGCATGAGATGTTACCATTTGTACTCATGGCCTATCAAACTTCTATCAGAACATCAACAGGGGCAACCCCCTACTCGTTGGTATACGGAATGGAGGCTGTACTACCAGTGGAATTTGAGATCCCATCTCTTAGAATATTGTCGGAAACTCAGTTAGATGGGGCTGATTGGGTAAAGAAGTGTGTTGAGTAGTTGAACCTAATTGATGAAAAGAGGCTGGCAGCTTTGTACCATAACATTTGGTATCAGCAACGAATCGCTAGAGCCTTCAATAAAAAAGTACGACCCCAAAGTTTTAAGTAAGGAGATATGGTGCTGAGGAAGACGTTGCCTAACACAATGCTCCAAACTATAAAGGGCCTTACGTTGTAAAGAAAGTATTACCTAGAAGAGCTGTTATCTTGTCTCAAATGGATGGTCTGGACTTAAAGGACCCAGTAAACACTGATGCATTGAAGATGTACTATCCTTGAACATCAATGAAATTTTTGTTCAGATTATGAAATGCAAACAATCTTACTATTACTATGGTCTTATTTTCATTTTCTACATACAAAGTTGGTATTCCTAGTAGTCATTAGCATTTGATAATATCCTTAGCCTTTTTCCTCATTCTACTAAAAAACCCCACTTCTCGCTCTATCATTTACCTAAGTAAACCCTATACATAAGAAGCACAAGAAAAATAAACACTTAACTTGAAGCGATGACTATTGATGAAAATTCTTTTAATACTTTATTGTAGTTAAGAGACTTGTTTCCTATTTTTCAAGATAGGGCCATGTTCAGAAAGAGTAACGTGTATCGTATAAGTAGAAACTCACTTGAGAACGGATGTTTACACGAAAGGCCGATGTTTGGACTAGAAATTCAACACAGGACATCTTTGTTCGAGAAATGAATATGTTTTACATTTGTTTCATGTTTAAGTTGCTATCACAAAAAAAAAGGAAAAAAAGTAAAAAAGAAGAAGAAGAAAGAAACAAGAAAAGAAAAAAAAAAGAGAGAAGAAAGGAAAAGGAAGAAAGGGGATTTAGAAAGAGACGGAAAAAGAAAGAAGAAGAAGAGCAAGAATAAGAAAAGGCAATGGTAAGGGTCACAATTGTTGGTTCTAATTGGACTGCTCAAAAAGACATTGGACTACTTAGGAGATATCATTAAAACCAGGTAAGTGGTTCTAAGCCTAATAAAACATTGCATTGGCAATTGGTTTCCCCCTAAGGATGACAACTTGTTTTCTAAAACCAATTTCTTAGTAAGTTAGCCATCTCGTAGAGCATAGTCCTAATCCAAAGTTCCTTAGGCTCTTAGTTGTCTGACCTACATATTGTTACCCGACTCAAAATTTCTTCAAAGGATTTAGCAAGGCTAGGAAGCGCTATCCTAATTACAAGTTTCCTTGTTTATAGGTCTTAGTTAGCTCAAAGGGTGCTTTAACCGCCATGGTTAGTCAACTCATTAGGGTACGACTAAGTTTTTCTCATTTTTAGGTCTTAGCTAGCTTAAAGGGCGCTTTGATCGCCATAGTTAGTCAGCTCATTAGGATACGACCAAGTTTCCTTGTTTTTAGGTCTTAGCCAGCTCAAAGGGTGCTTTGACCGCCTTAGTTTGTCAGCTCATTAGGGCATGACTAAGTTTTCCTCATCTTTAGGTCTTAGCCAACTTAAAGGGTGCTTTGACCATCTTGGTTAATCAGCTCATTAGGGGACAACCAAGTTTTTCTTCTTTTTAGGTCCTAGCCAACTTAAAGGATGCTTTGACTGCTTTGGTTAGTCAACTCATTAGGGCACGACCAAGTTCCTTCATTCTTTAAGTCTTAGCCAGCTCAAAGGGCGCTTTGACTACCTTGGTTAGTCAGCTTATCAGGGCACGACTAAGTTTTCCTTGTTTTCAGGTCTTAGCTAGCTCAAAGGGCACTTTGACCGCCTTGGATAGTCAGCTCATTAGGGTACGGCCAAGTTCCTTCATTCTTCAAGTCTTAGCCAGCTAAAAGGGCGCTTTGACTACCTTGGTTAATCAACTCATCAGGGCATGACCAAGTTTTTCTTCTTTTTAGGTCTTGGCTAACTCAAAGGATGCTTTGACTGCCTTGGTTAATCAACTCATTAGGGCACAACTAAGTTCCTTCATTCTTTAGGTCTTAGCCAGCTCAAAGGGCGCTTTAACCCATTGGTTAGTCGGCTCATCAGGGCACTACCAAGTTTTTCTTGTTTTTAGGTCTTAGCCAGCTCAATGGGCGCTTGAACCACCTTGGATAGTCAGCTCATCAGGGCACTACGAAGCTTTCCTTATTTTTAGTTTTTAGCTAGCTTAAAGAGCACTTTGACTGCCTTGGATAGTTATCTCATCAAGGCACGACTAAGTTCCTTCATTCTTTAAGTCTTAGCCAGCTTAAAGGGTACTTTGACTACCTTGGTTAGTCGACTCATTAAGGCATGACCATGTTTTCCTTGTTTTCAAGTCTTAGCTAGCTCAAAGGGCGCTTTGATAGCCTTAGTTAGTCTGCTCATCAGGGTATGACCAAGTTTCTTCATTTTTAGGTCTTAGCCAACTGAAAGGGTACTTTGACTGCCTTGGTTAGTCAGCTCATCAAAGTACGATCAAGTTTCTTCATTATTCTTTTAGGAATTTTCGCCAACCCACAAAAGTGCTACCCTTTGCTATTCTTCGTTTCAAACTAACTTCGTTAAGTATCTTAATGTTCATTGGGATGGAGTTATCCCGAGGCAAAAACGATGTCTCTTTTATCTTTATGGTAAAGTTTTGCTCAAATTCACACAAAGAGAGGCACTTGTAGACACCTAATTTTTGCCCCTTAGTAATCCTAATTTTTTATTTTATTTAGGGGTCCTAATTCAAAAAATCAAAATAATAAAAAAAGAATTAAATTAATAAAAGACAAAAATAATAAAAATTGAAAAATGATGAAAATAAAAAAAATGAGAAAAAGAAAAATTAAAAGGATATTTTAAGATTTGTTTTAGAGAGTAAATTATTTTAAAGTCAGTCATTTTAGTTTAGCTTAGTTAAAAATTATTATTTTAGAGAATCAGGTAGTTTAAGTACAATTTAGTTGTAATGAATATCAAGGCATAGGCTAGCGGCCTAACGGATAAGTATTGGAGTATTTGGATTAGATTTAATTTGAAGTTTTGGGTTCGAGTCTCAGCATGTACCTATGTATTTATTTTTCTATCTTTGCAAAAGTGAGATGAAAACATGATTCATATTTGATTAAATCATTTGAATTTAGTTTAATCTTGTTAAATTAGATTTAAATTAATTTGGATCTAGTTTAATTGTTATCGAATCAGATACAATAGATATAACTAGATATGATTTAATTTGGACCTTAAAAACACACATACACGTGCATATAAAAGAATAGACAGAACAGAAAAAAGAATCCACCTTCACATAGCAAGAATTCATTGACAAAATATAGTCCCACAAATAGCCCAATATTATAACACTCTTTAAGATTGCATACGTGACCTTAACTAGAACTCATGCCAAAACTCCAACTGCACAAAGCAACATCCAGCATCATCCCAACACTAGGAACACAACGACAGTGCACAATCATCACTGCAGTGGTGACTCCTATAGCTGTACCACTCTATTGTCACACGCTGCACATCGTTAGAATAGCAACTATAGATAACAACTGATCGACACAAGCCGAGCTTGATCAAATTGGCAGCATCAACCACATTCCGTTGCAACAGTCCAACATGAGCACAGTACATTGGCAAACGTTACTACACGTCTTGCACATCATCACGCCTAAAGCCGAATCCCTGACTATATACGACGAATGCACCAACACTCCTTATAGCTCCTCACAATCTGCATAATAGCCACTGTCAACACAGACGCCACTCGTGCATACCACGCTCATCAAGCCATTACACTTAAGCGAATCGATCCAGGAATAGAGAACCAAGTTTTCAAGCGAATCCCATATCGCTAATCGAACGCCACTCGCAACAGCAACAGAGCCTACACTGCACTCCAACGATCAATACGAATAGCAGTTGTGGCATAACTCCAACGAACTCTAACAGCGGCACCCGCCTATCCTCTATTGATCAACAGCAACAACAGCAACTGTACGCCCAACGTCTACGCCCCCGATCAGCATTGACCGTCACGCCTCCACCGTGAATGGCCACGTAAGCACCCCACCGTCCTTCATCGCCACAGCACGTCCCTTGATCCTTCAATAACAATTAGGCTTGGTTCAATCTTATTATATTTATTATTTATTATATTATGTTATATTATTATATGATATATATATATATATATAGATATGTGCATAGAATAGTATATGTTAGTATTAGTTTCCTAATATTACATAGATTAGATAAAAATTTAAGTAAATGGTTATTTAATAGTAGTTATTTAAATAGGGTTGTGAATATTAGTTTAGGAATCATTAAAACTGGTTTTTGTTATATATAGATCTTTATATTTTACTAGTTAATATAGTATAATGTATGAACATGTCGATATAGAGGTTTTAGTATTAGTTTTCACATAAGCGTATTATATGTAATTATTTTATTTTAGTAGTTCGTTATATATATAAGTTTAGGAAATATTTTTTTTAACATTAAGTTATTTTAGAATTTCTCATTTAGAAAAGTTATTTTCTTCTAGGAAAAAATAATAAGCAACTTATTTCTAGAATTAAGATGTTTTAGAGAACTTTTTATAAAATAAGAATACTAAAAAATTAGGACTCCTTAGAATTTTCTTTGAATAAACTAAATTGATCACAACATAAATTCGATTGGTTTTTAAAACTTAAAATAAACTAACACATTAACGATTTTGTAAAGAACTACAATCATCTAATCCTGGCTAACGGGTATGTAGGCACTTTTAGGACAACGATAAAATATGTAGAAACTTAGATTCTTTTTTTTTTCTCTCTTTTGATTTTATTTATTTTTTAAATATTATAATTAGAAGAATAATCCTAATTTCGGTAAATAGATAGTGATACCATTAGGGTTTAATAGGTTAGCCCTCAAACTCGGAACACTCTGATTTTTCATTCAAATTGAAATAAAAAACCGGTAGCTGAATTATAATCAATCCACCCAATTGGTTACGATTTCTTTTCTTTTCCTGACTTCAATCGAGTGGTGACTCCAAAAATTATTTTCAATAAAAAACCGGAATTTCTCGATTTTTTTAGTTGAGGATTAATATTAAATGGGTTAAGGTTTAGTATTAATCGGAAATGGGAAATTAATTTTAAAAAGAAACTGAAAAACCAAGCTCGACAATGGTGCATAAATCAGTTTTAGGGTTTTACTACGCGATTTAAGGTTTTAGTACGCGATTTAGGGTTTCAATCAATTTCTAGGGTTTTATTATCGGTGTTATATTCGATTTATTAAATTTCATAATCTTTTATTGTTACTAGCCTTATCGACTTATTACACGGGTTCAGACTATCGATTTTCTAAGATTTATAAGAATACCAAAAACAAAAGCAGAGAACCTAAACTTTATTCAAGAATTTTATTTTAGGCTCCTTAGACTTGAATTGGAAAGACCTAACATTAAGTCTCGTAAACGGGCCTTAAGGTCTTCTATTATCTCATAAATATTCCTAATGACCTATGCCAAAAGGGACCTTAAGGCTTGGTTATGAGCTTCAGAACACTTGAGCTTTTCTTTTAAATAGGCGATTTCATCTTTCAGCACCTACTTGCAGAACTTGGAGGTGTCCAATAGCCTATTACTTAGCTAATCGTTCGCTTGGTTGTTTGTCATCCTAAGCCTACACATTTTATGGATAAGGATCAGTCGTGGACGCAATGATAGAAAAACAAAAATGTGGAAATATGTAGATGCTAGGGTCACTTGGTTTAATATAATGCTCCTTAAGTTGCAACCCTACTGTAATTTTCAAAAACTTCTTTACAAAAATTCTTGAACGATTGGTAGGTCTCCAATTTCTTAAAGGTAGTGTATTAACTCAAGTTTGGAATGAAGTATATGCCATTAAGATGGGTTCTAAAAGGTCCTTAGGCTCTATAACCTCACTTGTTTTTAGAAAATACTTTCATTAGTCACATGAGCTTAAGTGGGGTGGCCTAATTGGCCTACTACACCTAAAACTTACACAATGGCCTCCTCCCTAGGGTCCTAAGATAGCCTGGGTTGGACCGCATCTACCCTGCATCTTTGATGCAACAAATGAAATGCTATGCCCCGATGTATGCTAATTACAAAATAAATATGCTAATTAAAACAAAATAACTAAACAATGTAAGTAATTTGAAAAGCGATTTTAATTTTGAAATGTTTTTAAGTAGTAAGCCTTCTTGATAGTCCCCAGTGGAGTTGCCAAGCTGTTGTGCTTGGTTTTTCATCCTTTCAATTCTTTTATAAAATTAAGTTTTCTCTAAGCCGATTAGTACTAAACCCTACCCGTTTAATACTGATCCTTGACAAGGGTTTAAAAAAAACCATTTTTTCAACTTAAAAAGGGATTGGAGTCACTACCTGATCAAAGTTAAGAAAAAGGGTTATGTTATAACCAATTGGGTGGATTGACTATAACTTAGCTACTAGTCTATCAATTTAAAAAAAAATAAACAATTTATAAAATGGCCTTTTTGAAAACTAGAGATTTAGGTTTAGGGGCTAGTTTATTAAACCCTAAATGGGTACCATTTTGTAACTTTTCAAATTTAACTTCGCTTTTCAAATATATCCTTTTTAATTTGTAAAATAGCTAATTATAATGCACGCAACTAAATGATCAATTCACATAAATATCTAAAATGGGAAAAATAAAAATTCCACATTTTAAGTTGCTCCGTACCTATATACGAGTGCCTACGTATCCGTTATTTAAGATCAGATGTATGTAGTTTTTTTAATTAAAATATAGCGGGTTGATTGATTTTAACTTTGGAAAAATTGTTGGGTTTATGTTTTTACCCATTTTGAGTTGATTTGAGAAAAGATTATAAGGGGTCCTAAGTTAGATTTTATTTTTGGAAATTGTAAATGAATCTAATTTGAAAAATGATTGATTTATTTTCATATATTTTTAGAAAACTCAATTTTATACTTATTCTATCTATTCCTATAAATAAATATACTACTTCTTTTCTCTTTTTTTTTTCTTTTTCTCATTTATAACATTTACAAATAAACAAATGAATTAAAAAAAAGAAGAAGGTCGGCTTGGAGTCCGCTCACTTCGGCTTAGATCGGCTCAGTCGACTCATTTTGACTTGAATCCACTCAGTTGGCTCTCTTTAGCTTCGTCGGCTTGAAGTAGACTCACCTCTACTCGGTCGGCTCACTTTGGCTTTGTTGGCTTACTTCGACTCAGTTGACTCGTGAAATTCGATGGTTGTAGTTTTCATCAACAAACACCGTATGGGATGCTATCTTAGAGAAAGAAGAACCATACTAGAGAGAGAAAACATCGATTTTTGTTTTTCTAAAGTGTTTCGATATTTTCGTTGTGTTTTCAAAATGAAGAGTAGACCCCTATTTATAGGTGTCATGGTCGAGTTAAGGATAGAAAAACTTAAATGCAATATGATTTTCTTCCAATTTTAGATCGGACGAACTTGGACAATATGTTGTGTTAAATACATAGCTGTACGTATATAAATGTGCCAGAGTATGTCGAAATGTGTCTACCATACTTAGAAGTGAGTTAGCAAATGACGTAGCGATGATGTGACCCATGACATAACAATGACATGGCAATAAAGTGAGAAAAGAAAATAAAAGATACATTTTGCACTTTCCATGAATTGAATACAGGATCTCTAAGTCATATGTAATATCAAGTCGAAGTACTTATCCAGCTAAGTGATTAGTTTTTCTTTATTTAATTGCACATATGTACCAGGTGAGCCTAAGCTAGATTCAAATCTAAGCCTAGACCCAATAGTCTTTTATTCATAACTACTGAAATTAAAATTATATTCTATTTAAACAACCTAAAAATTTATTTTCTAAATTCCCTATTTTATTTTGTGACTTTTCAAATTTCTTACTTTTTTGTATTTTTTCTAAATTTCTCATTTTTTGTGCTTTTTCCCATTTTTCTATTTTTTTTCTAAGTTTTCCTAGAACTCATATTTTTCTCAATTTCTTCATTTTTGCGGTTTTTCTTTAATTTTCCATTTTTTGAACTTTTCTAATTTAGGATTGTATAACCTAAACTGAAAAATAAAAGAGGGGGGGGGGGGTGGGTAGTGCAAAAATTAGGTGTCTACAGGTACATTTATAGAGAATTGTATTACATTAACTAGGAGTATTAGAAAATTTTAATTAGAGATAAGAGATTATGAATAAATGGGATAGAAATGTAATGATCTTATAATTTGTGGTTATAATTTTGAACTAATGATTGGATTTGATGGATAATATTGGTTATTTTAAGATTTGGTCATAGATTTGAAATAGTGATTGGAAGTAAATGTGAATAATAAAATAAAATTGTTGTTTTATTGCTTAGAGATATATGTTTTATGTGTATTTGATTTGATAAAGTAAATTTTGTTGACTTGCAAATGCTTTTATGATAATAAGATCATGTGGGCAATTGAATTTGGAATTTGAATTTTTTTTCAATTGTGCTCAGAATTATTAGATAGCAAGATTGAATATACAAATTCAATTATATGAATTTTAGATTTATATTGACTTATTGAGTAACAAAAGAATTAAGTTGAGTAGTACAAACAGATGTTGATGATTCAAATTAAGATAGTTTTCTAAATGTTACATTAGGATTCGAAAAAGGGATGAAACATGATATGAAAAGTGATAATGTGGATGAATAGAGAAGATGCATCACATAATCCCTAGAATAATAGTAAGTATGTACCCTTAAGTCTTATACTTTGATATATGTAAGGGATATAGGAAGATAATGTAAAAAAACAAAAGGTTGAGATGTTTGTTGAAGAGGGCCCCAAACAAACAAGGTTCAAAGAAAAGATCAAGTATACGTTGACCATTAATTTTAATGGTTTGATGGCTATTCCATCTAATTTTCTATGAGTGAAGAAGTTGTAGAAGATAACTACAAGATACTTTGAATCTATCATGATACTTTCAAAAGATGAAAAATAGAGTAGAAGTTTGATAGACCTAATGGATGGGAGCATAGGAACATAAAAATTAATATTGAGAGTCTTTTAGTATTGAATCACAAGATACTAACCATCGAGTGTTACATTAAAGACTATAATAGTTTACTTGTTTGAAGAATTGGAATAAGATATGTTAATTTAAGCATGAAAGACATGGAAACTAATGAAAGAAAATCTTTCAATATAATAGGTTTAGGTCTCAGAACTTAATGTTGTAGATTCAATGGTTTAATAATTTCAAATCAATAATTGGATGTTTAAATTTGAAGCACTGGGTTATTTATCTTAAGATGTGGTTTGGAGTATGGATTAATGCTTGAGTTTAAAGGTGAATAACAAGATGATATGATAAAATTACTATCATCTTATTGCTTGAATACCTATACCTCAAAATGCAATCAATTTGTTAGAGCAAATGTTATTCACTTATAAGATGATGTTAATGGGATTGTTGGGGCCATCGAATGCTAAGTTAAGAACCTAAGTTGTATGCTTGTTTGAGGTTGATTAAAATTAAGTATTTTAATTTAAATGTCAAAATAATTAGATGTAGAGATAAATTTTAAAGTGATGAGTAAGTCAAAATGAGCTCTAGATATAAATATTAATGATGTGAGTGAAACTGAGTCCATGGATGATGACTAATAATTAAAAGAAGTAGGTTATTTGATATTGAGAGCAATAATATTGAGTACTAGTGGATAAATACACTTAGTGAAGAATAAAATGAGGATGAGGAGGTTTTCTTTTTATTGTGAAAAAGAAATATGACTGAAAAGGTATAAGTGTTATTTTTTAAGGATTCATGCATCTACTAAAATATGCTTAGATTGATTTATAATGTGACAATTGTGGGATCCGTATAGTTGTCACATTGGAATAAGAAAGAAGTTTTATTAAGAGAAGATATGTTGCAAGTAGAATTAAAATCATGATCAATCATAACATGTTACAAAAAGCCTTAACAGCTAGGAATGAAGATCAAGAGACTTGCAGTTACTTTGTTAAATATAATGTGGTTAGGTACAGATTTGAAAGTAAAACATACCTCATTCAGAAAAGGCTTAATGACAATGCTACAAGGATATAAGGCATGTGATAAGAGGCTTAATTTATGAGTACTTGTATACAGAATACAGGATTGATATGGTAAGAAGGTGTAAAAATGATCTAAAGCCATAATTGTTTGTAGAAGTTGTTAGAGCTGAGGCTACAACAATAATTGATGATTGTGATGTGATATGATGTGGAAATTAGAGTTGTGTAGTAAATGCTTGATGATACACTTGGAATCTCTAAATATTGGAACTTTTAATTTTTAAGAACGAAACTTTTTATATGGAAGGTAAGATGCAATGCCCTAGATTTTCAAATATCTTGAATTTAGGTTGTTGAGTGACGTCAATAGAATTTCGTGAAAATTCAAAGCTAGGCCACAAAAATTAGAAGAAATTATTATGTGAAGTCGGGTCACTAAAATAATGCATATATGTGAAATAATTAAATAAAGTCTTAGAATAACTTAAACTGAAAGTTATTTAAAAAGTGAAGCTTATGACTAGGCACGAAATATTACTTAAAGTAATATATGCATGGAAAATATAATTCATACATTAAAAAAACATAAATAAGAAAGGAATATGATTAGGAATAGAGTCTTATAGAAGCTTCGAACTCCCTTGTAGAAGCTCGTATTTATAAGGGAATAATATAAAGTAATCAAAGAAATTAGCAAAAAAGAAATCAAGAGTGGTTTTATGGAAAAGTAGGCTACAAATGGTTTTGGAAACCAAAACAAGAGGCAATCCATGGTTTTTGAAATAAAACAAGGGAGAACACATGGTAAAAAAAGACAAAACAAGGGGAATAAGTGGTTTTGCACATGGTTATTGTCACGACCCAAGGGAGCTAGTTGTGGCAGTCGTCGTATACAGTACAAAGGATTGCAGATTGATTTCCCTTACAATCGACAACCCTTTTATACGATACATAAGGCTACAACTACTGCTAACTACCAAGAGTGTGCAAGCTTAAGCAATATCATTTCATGATAAGTAATAAGATTATAAAAACATAACACATGGTCCATTTGTATAAAGGTTTACAAATACGAAGTTTGAAACATGTCTTAAGTTAAACCAGTATATCAAATTACATATTCAGATCTATAAACTATCAAAAATACTTTCTGATCTCATCCAGCTCCCATACTGACCCCGTATAGAAAACTAACCTTGGGTATGCGGTAGCTCGACTCCACAAAAAGATTGACCTGCGAGAGTACACTACAAGGGTATAAGCTAACTAGCTTAGTAAGATAATTTCCCTCAACCATACAGCAATCAAATTATACAATAGTTAGGTTCAACCAAATGAATGCATGACAAATAGTATGCCAAACAAATACATGCAGGTGACCAGGTACTGTATGCAACTCAGATTTAATGCCCTTCGAAGTTAAGGTTAGAGATTCATCGGTACAATCAGATCTGGGTATCGTATTAGAACTTATTTTATAACGAAACTCCACGTTTCGTATTCAAAATGTAATGGTACATCCATTATTAGTTTTATCAAAATGAGTTCTACATATGATTGTAAGTAGGTTTACACAACCTTCACTCATCCTTAAACGAAGGCCTCTAGACTCGACCCTTAGCTAGGCGGTTAGCGCCTCCAATGCTTAGTCATCCCACAGGCCAGGGTAAGGTCATATCGCACGTGTGCACTATACGAAATCTATAACAATCAATAATCAACTTACGTATGGCCTCTTGTTACCTTCATATAATGTGACTGCCGGAATTAGTTATGCAGTGCATGATTATGCGTAATCTAAGTTAACTTTTTCTAGTCGAATAAAATTAAGTCTTATTTATTCAGTAATTATTCCAAGTCATAAACAATCAATTCCTAGTGAATCTATTATGCAACAATCATTACATTATTGAAGTTTAAAGTAAATTCATCATCAATAACAATTATTATGCACAAGCATAACCCAACCTCATTTACATTCATTTATAGATCATAACTTATATTCACTAACTACAAACACAAACAAGTATGGAATCATTACGAAAAACTTACTCAGTCATGGCCAACTCAAAGGTCATAGTAATTTGGTGGTAGCTTAGGGTCTATATCAAAATCACTTGAGAATAATAAAAATTTATAAGTTTGGAGATTTAAAGCTAACTAGTATCATAATTTGTAAGGTCTACTTTACTTAGTTTATGGGAAATTGTCGATTCGAACATTTTATCGAATCACGTATAACTTTTTCGTTTTAACTCGGATTGTTATGAACTTATACTCCATTTTAATTGTTTTTGAGCGTATTTTCTCGTAATGAGGTTTGTTTTAGACATTGTGACTTGCAGTTTAAATTGTGATATAAAAATATAAAAAAATTTACTATTTAAGTTTAAAAATATAAAATATTAATTTTCACTTTTTCTTAATATATTTATGATGTAATAATTATTTAAACCATATATTTGATATTTTTATTATTTTAAGCATACTTTTCCTATTTTTGAGATTTTAGCTTTATTATGATTATTATTATTGCCATTATTATTTTTATTATTTCTTATTTTCTTATTATTCATCTGTATTTCACGATTTATACACACACACACACATATATATATATAGACTTATATTATATTTGATAAATTTTATAATTTTACTTTATTAAGAAATTCTTAATTTACTGTAATATATATATATATATATTTATGCCTACTCCTTGCATAATTATAAATTAATTTTAGTTTATAGATATTATTATATTACATATAGATATATTTTCGGTATACTACATATTTATACTCTATATCATGAGCCATATATATGTATATATTTATTTTATGAAAACAAACATACTTTTATGTAACATATACATATATTCATGTATTTGTATTTATATATATATAAGTGTACTTATATAATATAGTTTATATGTGTACATAAATATAATTACCGAATACATAGATATATATAATATACAAATACTTATGCATGTATTATATATTCGGTATACCACAACATATACTCTACATTATATATTTATACGTCCTATATACATTAAGTATTTAAACATATATTATCACTTATAGAAATATACTACTACATATATACTATACGACACATATTTATATATATATATATACAAAAATAATTATACATGTATACATATATATATAGTTTATGTATACACACACACACACACATATATATATATATATACTATAGTTATTTTGTAAAAATATTGAATACCAATTATATGTATTCTTAAAAAATACATAATACATAACCCTTCTAGATAATATACCGATGTACATACATATCTTTATACATACATGTATAATTCAATTTAAGTATTTATGCATATATACATGTATTGATAATGTAATATTTACTAAAATACATTACAAATACTACATATACACATGTACATACCATATACTATATACATATACTACTAAAATACTTCTACAGACCTATTATTTTTAATTTTTCTTCTTCTTTTCTTCCTTTTTCTTCTTTCTTCTTCTTCTCTTCTTTTATTTTCGGTTTTTCTTTTATTTTCTAGATTTTCCTCTTCCTTTTTATTTCACGTGTTTAGCAATTTTAAGAAGAGTAAAATAAAACAAAACAAAAAAAAAATCTTATCCTAATCCTTTACATTAATGAAGATGAGACAAAATTAATCATTTCAAAAATTGTATTTTTTTGTAATTCAACACTTAGCATTTTCATTTCCTCACGTAGGCTGCTTGTTTTGATTTTTTTCAATTTGGTTCTAAGACATGTTAAGCAAATGAAGAGAAGAAAAGAAAGAAAAGAGAAAAAGAGAAAAAGAAAGAGGAAAAAAATAAAAATTAATAATAAATCTATGTAATTTTTCAAAACATATAAATTATAACAATACTCATCATAAATTGATTTTTATATTTTTGTGAAAATTTATCAATTTAATTAGTACCCATTACAATTATAATTTTTACAAGTTATTGCATTGATTTCGTTAAAATTTCACGCGAATAGGTAATTTAGTTGGAAATTGTAACCGACCATAATTATATCACTATCGAGTAATATTTAACTATTTTATAGGTTTATATTTATAATTTTAGGGTTTCGAATAAATTGGAGTTCAATTTTGATTAATGGTGCATAAATTAGTTTTAGGGTTTTAGTATGTGATTTAGGGTTTCGATCAATTCTAGGGTTTTGTTATCGGTGTTATATTTGATTTATTAAATTTCATAATCTTTTATCGTTACTAGTCTTATCAACTTATTGTACAGTTTAGGACACTTAGACTTGAATTAGGGTTCAATTACTAATTTCCTAGGGTTTATAGTTTTAGGGACAAGCATGACCCTTATCCATCTTGCATCTAATTCAAGCATCTATAAATAGCATAAACCACCTTCATTTGCAATCTTTGGCCATATTACATTCTAGGAAAATTGAGAGAGTTGTTATAAAATTTTAGCAAAATTAAGATAAATATGGGAAAATTCAATGTGCAAATCTAGGCATATGTAGAACCCAAATCAAATGAAACTTAGAAAGGAGTGGCTATCACAAATAGACACCAAAACCAACACCTAAGTGGGCCGAAAACTCTTGGTGGTGTACGGTAGTTGAGGTTTGCGAAGTTGGTAAGTCTTGGTTTTCATTCAATTTCTGATACATTGTTAAAAATAGTAAAAGAAGTTGAAAAATTACGAAAAGTTGTATTTCGAGGTTATTTTTAATGTACTTTCTTTGAAAAATGTCAATTTTTGAAAATATGGATGGCTTATATCGAGGGTGGGTCTAAGCTTACAAAAAGCTTGAAAATGAGGATGAAAAAAGTGCATGAAATAGGGATTGAACAAGCAAACCATGATCAACTCTAAGGATATTATGACAATGGGGAACTATTAAAGACTCAAAGCAAACTCGATATGACATACAAGCTAGCTTGGTAAGTGTACTTGTTACCTAGCCTTACTTAAGAGTTAGGATAAAAGTGAAGAGAATGCTTACAGAAAGAGACAATGAAGTATATTCAATATTAGAGATATGTTGTAGCTACATTTACAAGGGTATTTATTCCCAAAAGGTTAAGGAACCTTACTTAAAAAGGAAAATACAAAAAGGGTACCGTTTAAAAGAGGTAATGTATAAGGAATAATAAAGGGTACAAATGAAAAATAAAAGAAATTGGTAATTGGTGTAGCAAATCCTTCTACGTGGTGCTGTACATGGAGTTTAGTCCTTAGGGCGCTTTTAGTATAAACAAACAAAGTTGTATAGTTAAGTTAGAAGTTACTGGGTAAAGGTACTAAGTAAACCTAAGGGTTCCTTTGAGGAGACATTGGCTTAGAAGTGTTCAGGGGTTCTCAACATAAGCATTGCTAAGTTAGTGGCTAGCACAAGTAGGGCAAAGCAGATGGTAGGATTAGTTAAGCAATCAGGGGAATATGAATCAGGTTAGCATATGATGGTTGATAGAACTAAAATAGCTTGACTTAGTAGGTGGTGTTGTTTGCTAGTGAGGATCAACTCAACCTTGACTAGAGTTAGCTGGAAAGATAGAATCTGCTTTGTTAGTCTTTTAAAACCTCGCACATGGGCTTGAGTCAACTACCCATCAACTAGGCTTTGAATTGTATAATTCACTATAATGTGCTTGGTTACTTGCGTTTAAATTTGAAATTGTAGGATAATGTTTTTTGCTAAATATATGATGCTTATGTACTTGGTTGACTAAACCTAGTTGTGAAGCTTATATATGTTACTCAATGACTTTAAGGATGTTGATGAGTCCAGAACAATACTAAGACATGGCTCAACTTTTAAGGTGTTCACTTAAGAGAACCCAGTATAAGGTTGTAGTTTATAACAAGACTTTAAAGTAAGACTAGGATAATTAAATGGTACTTGATATGAAGCTTGGACATTGTGTTATTATATAATAGAAATACTATGCCAATTAGGTTTTATGAAATGATAAATTTGAATGTACACCTGAAAACTATGCTTGGTATTATGTTGATATATCACTGGTACATTCATGGCATAACATGGCATGGCATGAAAATGATCTATGGGCCTGGTTGTTTTAAAAATGAGACAATGCTAGGCTTGGCTAGGTTTCTTTTGATCATATAGATTTTCACTCCTCAATTATTCTAGCCACTTTATGTGGTTCTAGCTAAGTTAGCTATATGCTGGGTATTTTTAGCCATTACTTGTTGGTTCAACTAGATTGGAACATTTGGCTACTTATTGTATCCCTAAGCTAAAATTATTAAAGGGATCCCTCGATAATTCCTAGTTGCCCTAGGTTAGGCTAGGATAATAATACCAGTAATTTGTTTATATGCACAAGCATGGCATGCATCTTTGCACAAACTTCTAGGCTAAGCATTGATGCCACATGGATAAAAATATATATGATTGCTACTATGTTATAAGTTGGAGATGTTTATAAATGCTAACTTGGCTAAGTAATTTTTGCTACATGTTTGAAATACTAAGTATTGGATTGATTATTATTTCTTGACTTATTGTACCTTATTTGTGTTATCAACTCTTACTTAGTTTTTATAAAGAGCTGGGTGGATGTTTTGTTCGTACATCCCCACGTCATAGGTTACATAAGACAAGGAAGGATAGGACACGAAAATTGGGATAGGGTAAAGAGAGCATTTAGCTAGAAGATTATATGTTGATATATAGATGTGAACACTTAAGAAGATCTCCATGCTACCTTATAGGTTTAATGAATTCACTTGAGTAGAATGATGTAGTCATGAATTGGATTATGTAATGTTTTTATAACAATTGAAAGGTGATAGGCTAAGTAGGTACATTTTGTAAAGTGTTTGGAAGTGATATTTATTATCAATAAAGAGAAATATGATGATTCCATTTTTATATTGAGATTTGTTATGTTTAAAATAGGTTCACTCTGTTGTGTCCCTAATTTAGGGATGGCATGTAGCAAACCAACTAGGCAGTGTTGGTGAATTTTGGGGGTTGAAAAAATCCTGGAAAGATAAGAAAAATATTTGGTATTAGGGCTAGTTTGGTATGGTCAGTTTGATGCCTAAGTTAGTAAGTAAGAATGAGAAGGGTAAAGTAAAGAAGTCAAGAGTTATCAGATGTCTCTTATAGAGTTTCATTCTTGTATTTATAAGAGATTGTGGTGTCTAAAGGAGCAGTTATCAGAATAACAATTGAGATACGTAGAAGCTTGTTGATTAGGCACCTTCCCTGAAATGTAGGGAGAGTGGACAGTTATGTAACATAATCGTGCTTGTGATAATTGTTTATACCATGAACATGAATTCAAATCAATAGCAAATCTTTATCACTCAGCATAGTGCTAAGAATGTAGATCACTTAGCGATCTGCCAAGAATATGGATTACATGGCCTATTGGCAGCCAAATAGATAAGTAAGATGGGTGGACAAAAATTGACTATCAAAATTTTCCTTCTAAACCCCATGTTTGAGAATTTGACAAAGGGAATAATACATAAGGCTTTAAAGGCTAAGTGGGGTATAGTTCTATAGATGTTGAGCGAGATGGGCAACAAGACAGTTAGCATCCTAATTGAGAAGTTGCAACTTTCAAATTCCTGCCTGTTTAAGAAACAAAAAAGTATATGGTATGACACCTGTTATTTCGATCATCATTACACTATAGGCTTAATAACTATTGCCAGGTTATCAATCGTCCGACTTCTGTCTCGAAACACATGTCAACAATCTATAACACTATAAAATCAACGCATCATTACTATTAGAAACAAATTTGCAATTACAAAGATAAGCTATCTGTATTTAAAGGACTTTTCAAAATTAGAATTCATTTCTACTCAAAATCACAAACAAATTTTCTTGCTTTCTTATCTTTACTCTCAAGCTCTTCAACTTCTGTGATATCATTCTTCATAAACATTTAGGTATGGTTCGCAACGTCGTCCACCAACTTATTCTCTCTAATTCCAAAGCAACAGAAACTGAGGCCACTTCTCCTCCCTAAATAAGGGGCAAGGTGGTGTGTTCTTCTAGTAGTTTAGTCGACAGTATTGAGGAAAGGTAAGATAAACTCACTAGGATAAATGCGTTTATTGTGGATAATTATGTCAAGGATGAAGAAGGGAAATCCTCAATGAGATATCTATATAGTAACATAGCCCATTACTACAACTCTTCAAATGGCATTGCTAGTTCTACCGATAAAGTTCTTGTCACGAGATATAACTAGTATTGGTAAGATCTTCTTAGAGCATGGAATTTAAGGAGGCTGAGAGAGGAGGAGAGGGTATGTTTCTTAGGGGAGCATGAATTCCATATATACTTGAAATATTTAGATTTTAGGTTGCACTTCCCTTTTTCAGCTTTTGTAGAGGGTTTTTTTAACTACTTTAGAGTCACGCTGATTATGTTCTCACCTAACACATATCAATTTCTAGTGGCTTTTGAGATAGTTTGTGAAGAAGTTGAAGTCAAGGCTATGCATCAACTGTTTCGGTTTTTCTTTATGATTAGGAGGTAGCTGGATGGGTGGTACTTGCTATTATAAGGCATGGGCGAAAGTTCATAGATGGGTTAGAGTCTAAGATCCATAAGTAGCATGATAAATTCATGTCAATAGTATCTAATGAAGAGCTGGACTTCTAAACTTAATGGATTGAGCCAATCTAGACTAAAGATATAGATCTAATGTTGAATGATGTAGCAACAGCAAAGAAAATTCATGAATGGAGGAAGAACAAATTGTTCTTCTAAGATACTGAGAGAATTGAACGGTATCAAAAAAGCAAAGATCCAATATTTTCTTAGAAAGAAGGTTCGTTGATGAGTTACCACCTTGTTGATGGAAAAAAATAGGAATTCTAGAAAAATATGAAAAAAAAGGAAAATAGGAAAAAGTACAAAAAAATAAGAAATTTAGAAAAATACAAGAAAAAAAGAAAAAAAGGAATTTGAAAAGTCACAAAATAAAATAGGGTATTTACAAAATAATAAATTTTTAAGTTGTTTAAATAGAATATAATTTTAATTTCAATTTCAATAGTTTTGAATAAAAAGCTGTTGGGTCTAAGCTTAGATTTGAATCTAGCTTAGGGTAATCTGGTCCATATGTGCAATTAATTACATATATGAATAAGGAAAAACCAATAGCTTAGCTGGATAAGCATCGGGACTTGATATTGGATATGACTTGGAGATCTTGGGTTCAATCCATGGAAGGTGCAAAATGTATCTTTTATTTTTTTTTTCTCACTTTATTGCCATATCATCGCCACGTCAAGAGCTATGTCATTTGCCAACTCACTTCTAAGTATGGTAGATACACATTCCTGTACATTCATACATGTGCAGCTGTGTATTTGGTATCACATATTGTCCAGGTTCAACCAATCCAAAATTGGAAAAAAACCATATTACATTTAATTTTTTCCATCCTTAACACGACCGTAACACTTATAAATAGGAGTCTACTCTTCATTTTCAAAACACAATAAAAACTTGGAAACACTTTAGAAAAAAAAAAAGTTTCCTATCTCTAGTACGATTCCTCTATCTCCAGGATAACATTCCCTATGGTGTTTTTACAAAAACCACCACCATTGGATTTCTCAAGCCGACCAAGCCAACTCCAAGCCAATCTAAGCCGAAGTGAGCCGATCTAAGCCATTCGAGCCAATCCGAGCCGACCTAGTTTTTCTTTTTTCTTATTTATTTATTTGTTCATTTGTTTATTTGTAAATGTTATAAATGAGAAAAAGAAAAAAAAAAGAATGAAAAAAAAAGAAAGAGAAGAAAAAACAAAAAGAGAAAAAAAGAAAGAAAGGAAGTAGTCTATTTATTTATTTTAATAGAAATAGATAGATTAAGTATAAAATAAAAAAGATAATATAATAAAAATAAATAAATAGGTTAGTAAACAAAAATTGTTCTAACACTTAGAAAAATTAAGTTTTCTAAAAATAAGTGAAAATAAATAGATCTTTTTTCCAAATTAGGACTATTTTAGAGTTTCTAAAAAAAAAAACACTAGTTAGGACCCTTTAAAAGAATTTCCTTAGATAAATTGAACTAGGTAAAAACATAAATACGACCCTTTTTCAAAAATTAAAATCAAACCACCCACTGAAGTTTTGTTATAAAAGAACTATGTGCGTCTGATCTTGAATAGCGGGTACGTAGGCACCCGTATGTAAGTATAGGGCAACTTAAAATATAGAATGTTTTATTTTTTCCATTTTTAGATGTTTGTGTAAATTAATCAAGTTAGTTGCATGTATCATAATTAGATGTTTTTTGTAAATTAAAAAGGGTATATTTGAAAAACGAAGTTAAATTCGAAAAGTTAAAAGCTGTACTTGTTTAGGGTTTAATAAATTAGTCCCTGGATTTAGATCTCTAGTTTTTAAAAAACCGTATTTATGACTTGGTTTTTTGATCGATAGACCGGTAGCTAAGTTATAACAAATCCATCAAATTGGTTATAACTTAATCCCTTTTTCCAATTCCAGTCGTGTGGTGACTCCAAATCTTTCTAAGTTGGAAAAAATAGCCTTCTTTAAACCCTAGTGGAGGGTCAATATTAAACCGGTAGGGTTTAATATTGATCGGTTTAGAGAAACCTAATTTTATAAAAAGAACCGAGAGGGTAAAAAACTAGGCTCGATAGCTTGGAGATTCCACTAGGGACTATCAAGAGGGCTAACAACTTAAAAATACTTCGAAATTAAAATCGCTTTTCAAATTACCCACATTGTTTAGTTATTTATTTATTTATTTATTCTTTTATATATTGATTTGTTTATTTGATTACTTTGTGTATATTTGTTTTAATTAGCATATTTATTTTAGTAAGCATGAGATTTATTTTACTGCATCTTGAATGCATGGTAGATGCAGTCGAACTAGGGCCGTCATAGCACCTTAAGACGGAGAGCCATCGTATAAAGTCTCAAACATAGTGGGGTAACCACCGTTCGGGGCTGATTATGCTAACCCACTTAAATTTCGATATGACTAAAGAACCATTTCTTTATAAACGTATGAGGTCATAAAGTTTAAAGACCATTAGAACCCACCTGTCTTGTATTATACTTCATAGGGTTAACAAATAATTAGAAAAACGACAATGTTACCAAAAAAAAAAAAAATTGACAAAGATTCTGGAGTTTTTAGTTTTCCTGTATTCTTCTTAGAATTGATGTATACAGGAGATCTTATATATTAGTCTTTTCCATGTAATTTATGCTTTCTTTGTAATGTTCCAGAAATGGCCAGCTCATCCAACATTAGGGTTCTCGCCAAAGAGATTCATGTCTACAAACCTGTAGACCCAAAGCCTATACTTAACTAGTGGTTTCAAACCTTCAATCCGAGAGAGCAACAATTCATTACCAACAAAATTAGACCCATACTCTCACTAGCCAAAGTGAAAGTTAACAATACGTTAGTAAGGGCCTTAATCTATTTCTAGGAGCCCAAAGAAGTGGCTTTCTAATTTGGACCACATCTAATCATCCCAACTCTAGAGGAGTACACGCAACTACTCCAAGCTCCTCCTTTGGATGAAATATACATCTCGAAAATCAGCTTCGGGCCAACATATGTCTTCTCAAGATTCTTAGGGATCAGTAAGACTGAGATAAATGAAGCCCTAAATGACTGCAACAAATATGCCATCAAGATATGGGATCTAGTCCATTGGTTCCAGAATGAGCCTAGCTCTAATAATCAAGCACTATATTTTAGGAATTGGAGAGAAAACCGAATCATAGCCTACGTGCTAGCTATGTTCGCCACTATCTTGTTCCCAAGTAGGTCTCTTCTTATACACTTTAGGGTAATAGAGTTAGTGGCTTAGTTTTAGGAAGGTAAATCTTACATTCCTACCCTACTTGCTGAGTTAATAAGGAATCTTAACTTCCTTAAAGAAAGGGGCTATGGAGATCTTAGGTCAACATGGCATTATTAATGGTTTGGTTCGTTAGTCACATCAAGTGCTTTAGGTTGGATTTAATAAGGGGAGCATTTGCGAATAAGGTTGACCTTATTGATTCTTTTGTTGATAAGATCAAATTACCAGAAGATATCTCTACCTTTCTCTAGATAGAGGTTCTATAAGATTTTCAAGTAGAAGACATACTATGGATTGCTAGGTGGAGTAATTACACTAAGGTCATTCTAGTTTGCAAGAATTACCATGCTGTACCACTGATCGGGATGAGCTGGTATATAAGCTAATATCCAAGCAACATGGTAAAACAATTCGAAAGGATCCAGGATATAGTTCACAAACCTTCATTGGAACCATTCACTCTTAATCTCGAAGAGACTTACTCCATAGAAAAGGTATCCAAACTTCATAAGATCAAAGCTTGGTGGGACACTTGGACCATAAGCCCAAACATCGATCTGAGTGAGTTCATAGGAGAAGTAGACAAATATCGAGTTACCAAAGAGTATTTATACAATTAACTTCACAAGGTAAGTACAATGCGATATCCGGTACTAGAAGTCCTTCAAACTTCCCCTATGCACGCTAACTCTAAAATGGTGACCTATATGGACTAAATGAAAGCGCATATGGAGATCCTCCATGATGAGAAAGATGAATGGGTGAACCTATGTCGAGAATCTAAACAAGGGTCACATACCCTAGAACACTAGTAGAAGATGGCTTAAAAGAAAATTTAAAAGTTTGAAGAAGCAGCTAAACATGACCAAAAGAAGAAGAAAATGTCATCTAGTCCATAGAAAAGAAGGAAATTAGCATAGATGAATTTGTACCTTTTTCTTTCTTTCATGTAATAAGACTCTAGGAATTCAAAAATAATGAATAACTTACCATTCTATTAATCATTTGTCGATTCTCTCCTTTTCATCCGTATGATTCACTTTCATTTCATTCATTTGCATTCCTTTTTTCAAAATATCCCTATGCTAACTTGTTGAGAAGTGGTTTTTGCCTAGGTTGCCAAGATAGCTCCCAAATGTCAAACCTTCTAGAGAAGCCCCATCAAAACTCATTCTCAAGCCAGAGTGGCCAACTAAGTAAACAACAACAATAATGGCAATAGCAACCCCGAAGTTATTGACTCCATAGAGTTGAGATTCTAATCTTTGGAACGAACAATGGGAAAGATAGTAGGTTAACTGAGCTTCCTTGCTGACAACATCTTTCTAGTCAAGTCTACGGCCCTATCAAATGAAGAGCACTCCAAAACCTAATATTAAAAGAATGTTGAGGCCCTACCCATTGAAACAGAAGAAGCTTACCCTAAAGGCAATCAAGGCTTTGAATCATTTGAAACTGAAGGGGTATTTCCAAAGGCTAACCCAACCTTTGAACCGAATACTTACTCATTCCCAATCAACCCGAAGCCTGAAGTTAACTAGGACAGATTGAAGGAACTCAAAGAGCGGTTAACTTGACAGATCACCGAAAAAATGAAAACGCTCGAGGGGTATGATGGATTTGAGCATGCTAGAATAACAGAGTTCTCTGTCTATGATTATGGAAGCTTCCCAGAAAAATTGAAAGTACCTGACTTTGAAAAATACAATGGGATTGGATGCCCCAAGCTACATACTTGGCTGTATGTACGTAAGATGGGCAAGTATACATAGTATGATCAACTCATGGTCCAGACCTTTCAGGATAGCTTAACATGCCCTGCTTTGACCTAGTATGCCAAATTGAACTTAAATCATGTAAATATACGAGAGAAGCTAGCTAAAGCATTCTATGAGTAATATAGATTTAATGTTGAAGTGGCACCAACAATGATGGATTTGGTTGCTCTAAGGAAAAGGCACAATGAGTCCTTCAAAGAATATGCTCAAAGAAAGAGGTCCTTAGCTACAAGGGTTTCTACTCCCATGATTGAAAAAGAGTTGACAGTAACTTTCATTAACACTCTTGAGAGGCCTTACTTTGCTTACCTAATTAGATAAGCCTCTTCTAGCTTTACAGAAATAGTGGTAGCAGGGTGCCGAATTGAGAATGCCATTTCCTCTGTCAAACTGCAAGAAACAGTAGATAAATAACCACCCTCTGCTAAACCCACTACCAGCAAACCTAGAGAAGCTACTGTCAGCATGGTCAACTCGAATGCAAGACCTAACTCCCAAGTTTCTTTTAAGATGAATCCTCTGCCAGCTCAACCACAGTATAGAAACCAACTATAGGTAAACTAGGCCTCGAAATAGTTCGCCAGAATACCTATTCCACTTAGTCAGGTGCTCGAGAAGTTAAGAAGAGATAATCTGCTACATTATGAGGCTCCTAATGAAAGGTATAGGCTAAGGTTTTTTTATCCCAATGTAATATGTCAATATCATCTAGGGTAAGTAGGCCATTCAATAGATTCATGCTAGAGGTTGAAAAACAAAATCCAAGATTTGATCGATGAAGTTATAGTACGACTGGATTTTGTGGAGGCTCCTACCCCAAACGTCAACAACAACCCACTGCCAAGCCATGGACCTATCATCAATATGATATCTGACCACCTAGAATCTGCCATCAACATGATCAGTTGAAACTAAGAACCAAAGGTTTATAGGTTCTATAAAAAAAAGTTCCATAAATTAAAAGGTACACATTCTACGTACCTATAGCCCCTAAAAATTATAAAGCTGCCCCCTTTAATAACCAGGCAATAAACCAGGGCAATCAAGCTAGCTTATAAGGGGGATCACTCGCTCCGGCAGAATCTATAATCTAAAGGAAGACTTAAAGAAGAAGGGTGTATAGGAAATGCTAAACACCGAATAAGCTGAACATGAAGAAGGATTAACTACCTTCACGAAAATGATCAAGTCTAGTGAATACAAGATAATAGACCAGCTTGCTAAGACTTCGACACAAATATCCCTTATGAGTCTATTAATGGCATCAAACCCACACTGAGAGGCCTTATTCAGAATGCTAAGGGATGTCAAGGTCCCTCATGAAATCCTGACTAAAAGGATTGACTCTATCACCAATTCTATCCTCACCATAGATTAAATTTCCTTCTCCATCGAGGAATTAGGTAAAGAAGGTACTTAACATACAAAGTCTTTGTTCATAATAGTAAGGATAAATAACATCATTGCAACAAGAGTCCTCATTGATAATGGATCATCTCTAAATGTTTGTCCTTTAGCCACCCTAGATCTATTGGGCGTCGATACAACAGCTATCAAACCTAGTTCAACAATGGTAAGAGCTTTTGATGGGTCTAGGAGAGAGATAATAGGGGAGGTGGACTTATTAGTTAATATCGTCCTACAAATGTTCAACATCCTATTCCAAGTTTTAGACATTCCAAAGACCTTCAATCCGTTATTGGGAAGGCCTTAGATACATTCAGTAGGGGTCATATCATCAACTCTTCATCAGAAAGTTAAGTTCATCTCTAATGGCTAGGCCATCACACTTCTAGGTGACCAAGATTATGAAATCTATAAAGAGATAGCCATAACCTATATTAGTATAGAAGAGAAAGAGGACTTTGGACTCTAGATGTTTAACGAGGTATGCATGATCACTAATCAGTAGAAATAAGAGAGGCCAAAATACAAAGAAGGCCAATTTGGGTCCTATGGGTTAGGGTTCATTCCAACTCCAACAGAAGAATTGCAAAGAATGCAAACCAGGGGTAGAAAGGGTGACAGGTTGTATCACGCTCCGATGAACTTACCACCATTATCAGAAACTTTCATCAAGACCGAAACCTAAAACTCAAAGCTAGCTAAAGAAGGCACTTCCAACAAGAATGAAGGGGTTAGCCTAATCAACAAAGCCTATCACTTGAATAATTGGTTCTCCATCCCTATGAATAACAATAAGTTTTTCTTAGGGTAAAGGATGAATCATGATCCCGTATTTTATAGAATTTTGTAATAAATTACCTCTGTTCTCTAAATTCTTGTACTCAACAGAGAGTTCCCCAAAATAAAATCAACTTCTTTTCCCTTTGTTCCTACCTTACTTACATTCTTCCTTTTGTACACTTTCTTTTTCTTTCTAGATCCAATGACTTGAATAAAGGCCATGGATACCTCGTACAGATAGGCAATGTGAATAATGATATCACTTTCAGCTCTATTGGGTTAGTCGTCAGGGGTGATGTTGATGACCATAATGACGTACAAGAAAGCTAGCAAAAACATTAAAGGAGTAAAATTTCCATTAGATAATGTCGGTACCAATGAAAACCCTAAGGTATTGAAGGTTGGGGGAAATTTGGAAGAAAATCAAAAGATAGAGATGACCACATTGCTATCCGAATACCAAGATGTGTTTGCATGATCTTATGATGATATGCCTGGATTAGAACCATCGATCGTAGTCCATCAATTATCCACTCAAGAGGATATCAAGCCTAAAAAACAAAAGTTGAGAAGGTTTCGACCAGATATCTTGTTGAAAATCAAGGAAGAAGTCAAAAAATTATTGGAAGTCGGCTTCATTAAGGTATCTGATTATCCTGAGTGGGTAGCTAACATATTACTAGTTATGAAGAAGAATGGGAAAGTCAGGGTGTGCGTGTATTTTCAAGACCTCAATCAAGCAACCCCTAAAGATAATTTTCTTTTGCCCCATATCAATGTATTGGTCGATAATACAGCTGGAAAAACTCTTTCGTGGATGGATTTTCCAGGTATAACCAGATTCAAATGGCTAAAGAAGATAAAGCGAAGACTACGTTCATCATAGCTTAGGGAACGTTTTGCTACAAAGTGATGCCTTTTGGACTAAAAAATGATGGGGTAACTTACCAAAGGGCCATGGTAGCAATTTTTCATGACATGATGCACAAAGAAGTCGAGGTATATGTTGATGATATGATTGCCAAGTCTAAAGAAGGAGAAAATCATATGGAAAATCTAAGGAGATTGTTTGATGGGTTGAGAAAATTCCAACTGAAACTCAACCCAAAGAAGTGTACTTTCGAGGCAACTTCAGGGAAGTTGTTAGGTTTCATAATCAGCCAAAGGGGCATTGAAGTAGATCCTGATAAAGTTAAAGCGATAGTTAACCTACCCCCACTATGTACACTTAAAGAAATCAGAGGTTTATTGGGCCATTTAAACTATATAGCCCGGCACATTTCCCAACTCACAGACAAGTGTCGTCCCTTATTTAAGTTGTTAAAAAAGAATGCCAAGATCAATTGGTACAAAAAGTGTGAGTAGGATTTTACAACAATCAAAGACTACCTCATGAACCCTCCAATTATGGTAGCTCCAAAACCTAGGAAGCCTTTATTCCTATACTTGACAATAGTACCAAAGTCCAAGAGGTGCATGCTTGGCCATAAAGATGAGGAAGGAAAGGAACGGGCTGTATACCACTTAAGTAGAAAATTCACCAAAGGAGAATAGAGATATTCAGAAATTGAAAGAACCCGTTGTGCATTGGTTTGGGTAATGCATCGGCTTAAACAATACACACTCTACTACCAGGTAGAATTACTAACTCAGTACGTTCCCTTGAAGTACTTATCAGACAATCCGGCCCTAATTGGTAGAATCTCAAAGCAGCAAATGCTACTATCAGAGTTCGACATTACATATGTGAATCGAAATTCAGTCAAAGGGCAAGCTTTGGCAGATCAATTAGCAGAAAACCCCTCTAATAGTACTCCCCAAGAATTAGAAATCAATTTTCCTAATGAGGGCATTTTAGTGGTCGAAGAAAACTCTGATAAAGGAAAGGATGACAAGCCACCAAAACGGAAAATGTTCTTCGATGGTACAGCCAATGTGTTTAGATGTGAAATTTGGGCAATACTAATATCCCCTGAAGGTACTCAGTATCCTGTGGCGATAAGGCTCATTTTCCCATACATTAATAATATTGCTGAAGATGAAGCATGCATCATGGGACTCAAGATGGCTCCAGAGAAAGACATTCAAGAATTAGAAGTGTATGAGGACTCCTCACTCGTTATTGGCCAAGCACAGGGAGAGTACAAAACTAAAGATCCCAAGGTAGTGCCTTATCACCTGCATTTGATGGCATTAACAAAAAGTTTTACAAAAGTCACCTTTACTCATGTACTAAGGACTTATAACCAATTTTCTGATGCTTTAGCTACGCTAGCATTTATGAGCCAGATATTTGGTGGAGTTGATTTTCAGCCTCTTACTATTGAAATTGAGGACAAGCCTGCCTTCTATCTAACAATTAAGGGTATAAACGACCAAAAGCCGTGGTATCATGATATTAAGGTATTCTTACAACAAGGTGCATACCTTGAAAAGGCCAAGAAAAAAGACAGAAAGATGATTAGGAGACTAACCACCCAATTCTTAGTAAGCGAGTTTACCTTATACCGATGCTCATTTGACGGCACACTCTTATGGTTTGTAGCTGGTAAAGAGGTTGAGAATTTAATGAAAGAGGTACATGAAGGAGTATGTGGCCTTCATATGAATGGTTACATGTTGGCAAAGAAAATCATGTGGCTAGGGTATTATTGGTCAACAATGGAAAGTAATTGCATCAAACATGTTAGGTACTGTCATTTATGCTAAGTTTATGCATATAAGATAAATGCTCTGCCTCAGGAATTGCATGCCATCTCAACACCATGGCCTTTCTCAATGTAGGGCATAGATATCATTATCCCTATCACTCCAAGAGCATCTAATGGGCATCGCTTCATATTAGTCACCATCGACTACTTCAGCAAATGGGTAGAGGCTTCGTCATACTCGAATGTTACTAAAGGGGTCATAGTTAAGTTCATCAAAAGGGACATCTTAGCTTGTTATGGGACTCCTAAAACAATCATCAATGATAATGGTACCAATTTCAACAACAAGATTATGACAAAATTATGCCAAAAATTCTGAATCATTCATAGGAACTATACTTCTTATCGACCCTACATGAATGGAGCTGTCGAAGCAGCAAAGAAAACCTCAAAAGAATCATTGAAAAAATGGCTGTTACATATAAGGACTGGCATGAGATGTTACCCTTCGCACTCATAGCCTATCAGACTTCCATCAGAATGTCAATTAGGGAAACACTATACTCTTTAATATATGGTACTGAAGTAGTGTTACCAGTAGAGGTCGAAATCCCATCACTTAGGGTACTATCATAAATTCATTTGGACGAAGCCGGTTGGATAAAGAAACCCATCGAACAGCTAAATCTGATTGATGAAAGGAGATTGACAGCCTTGTGTCATAATCAATACTATCAGCAAAGAATGGCTTGGGCCTTCAACAAAAGGGTGTGACCTCGTAACCTCAAAGAAGGAGATTTGGTGTTAAGAAAAGCTCTCCCCAATGCACAAGACTCCAGAGGGAAATTTGCCCCCAATTACAAGGGTCCTTATGTTGTGAAGCAAGTATTATCAAGAGGGGCTTTGATTTTGTCCCAAATGGATGGTCTAGATTTGAGAGACCCTGTAAATGCTAATGTTGTAAAATTGTACTATCCATAAGAAATCAATGGGAATTTTGCTTAAGATATGAAAATGCCAGTCATTTTGAACATCATTGTGGTGTAATTTTTATTATCTACAAGCGAATTTGGTATCCTTGGCCGTTGCCATCATTGGAATAATCACCCTCTCCATGGACACTTCTAATTCCCTTTACCTCATTTAACTAAACTTATATACTGCAAACACAATAGGAGTTAAGGAATAAGATCTAGAACATTGGTAAATAACAAAATTCTTTAAATACTTTATTATGGATTGATCCCCCTCAATGGGGAGTTTTATTGTCTATTTTTTCAAAGGAAGGTGAAACTCAAGTAAGCAATTACAGTAGATGGGAATGAGGCTTTTGGGTTCATAAAAGTCCTAAAGAAACAAAATAGTGGGTGGTTTTTTCCTGCATTAGGCTAATCTCCATGGTTTCTCCAAAAAGAACCAGCAAAGTCTCGAATGTTGTATGTCAAGAGCATCTAGGTTGATAACAAAGAACTAAAACGAGAGTCAGTAATTTTCCAATGGGGGCTTTTAAAAAAACATTTGATGGATTGGGTGCTATCGATAAAGATCGGGTGAGTATTTCTACACAGTGTTAGTACACCAAATTTTTCATGCATTTAAGACCACTTTTACTCTCGATAATCTTTTTTAACCAACCTAAGGGCGTTTACTTTCTACATTTAGTATTTGGCCAACCTATGAAGATACGATCTTAGGTCAGTTCATCCTTCCAAATTTCTTGCAAATAAGCCCCTCTCTTTACAGGTTCTGTAGGGTACTTTCTTTCACCAAGTTTCTCTTAACCAGCTCGTAAAGCAATTACCTTCATCATCTTATTAACTAGCTTTTCAAGTTTCCTCATTCTTTTTAGGGTCTTAGCTAGTTTTAGGAGCGCTTTGCCCACCTTGGTTAGTCAACTCATCAGGGTATAACAAAGTTCGCTCATTCTTTTCAAGGTCTTAACCAGCTCTAAGAACACTTTGCCTGCTTGGTTAGTCAGCTCATTAGGGCATGACAAAGTTCGTTCATTCTTTTCTAGGGTCTTAGCCAGCTTTAGTAGCACTTTGCTAACCTTGGTTAGTCAGCTCATAGGGTACGACCAAGTTTGCTCATTCTTTTTAGGGTCTTAGCTAACTTTAGGAGCGCTTTGCCCGCCTTGGTTAGTCCACTCATTAAGGCATGACCAAGTTTTCTTATTCTTTTAAGGGTCTTAGCTAACTCTAGGTATGCTTTGCCCACCTTAGTTAGTCAACTCATCAGGGCACTACCAAGTTCACTCATTCTTTTTAGGGTCTTAGCCAACTCTAGGAGTGTTTTGCCCACCTTAGTTAGTCAGCTCATTAGGGCACGACCAAGTTTGCTCATTCTTTTTAGGGTCTTAGCCAGCTCTAAGAGCGCTTTGCTTGCCTTGGTTGGTAGCTCATCAGGGCATGACTAAGTTCGTTCATTCTTTTTTACGGTCTTAGCTAGCTCTAGGAGCGCTTTGCCCGCCTTGGTTAGTAGCTCATCAGGGTATGACTAAGTTCGCTCATTCTTTTTTACGGTCTTAGTTAGCTCTAGGAGCACTTTGCCCACCTTGGTTAGTCAGCTCATTAGGGTATAACCAAGTTTGCTTATTCTTCTTAAGGTCTTAGCCAGCTCTAGGAGCGCTTTGCCCACCTTGGTTAGTTAGCTCATCAGGGTACAACTAAGTTCACTCATTCTTTTAAGGTCTTAACCAGCTCTAGGAGCGCTTTGCCCACCTTAGTTAGTCAGCTCATCAGGGTATGAGCAAGTTCGCTCATTCTTTTTTAGGGTCATAGCCAACTCTAGGAACGCTTTGCCCACCTTAGTTAGCAGCTCATCAGGGCCCATTTCACGGCTAAGTTGTATGACATGAGTATCTGTATGCATCTTTATAACTGTTGAATTTATTTAGTTGCTGATATTTGATTTCCTTTTCAAATGAGTAGCTACATTCTAACTGCTTTAGATGTGGTTGATAAGGAGAATAAAAAGGTAAGATCCATAGTATTCTTTGGGTATTTGTTGAGTCATTTCGGGTACTCATCATATTAAATGAAATTGTCATAGAAAATTGAGGATGCTTATAATGCATCTAAAGCCTAAATTGTTGTTACCGAGAATATGAGGATAAGGGTTGAGATAGAGGTGAGAATGCTCTAAGAAGACCGTGCTCCTGAGAAGTTAGTACATACCCTTTTTGTTGATAAAGTCTCGAGCTTGAAGGCCAAAATGGAAGAGCATTATAAAGAGTTTTAAGGCCTAAAGGAGGAGCTACAAAAGAAGAAAGAAGAGTGCTGGAGGTTGGGTCTAACATTTTCCATGATAAGCGATTAGGAAGATGAGCTCAGAATGCAAATTATAGAGTTTGAGACCAACAACTAGAAATTACAGAGCCGTATTGCTGAATTGGAGGAGACTCTAAGGAGAGGATCGTCAGTTGAAGAGGCCTTCCATATAATCACTGCTACTCGATAGTATGAGAGACTTCTATGGTTGAAGTTGTTGAAGGGGGTTTAAGTAGCAAGAGATGAGATCTTGAAGCTTAACCTTGGTTATGATTTCTCTTGCCTCGACTTTGCTGTTGTCGATGATAAAGTCAATAGTGTTGACGAAGAGGATGACAATGAGACAAGTGCCGAGATTATTAAGGGTAATGATGAAGCTCATGCGGAAGATCCAGGGGAAGACGAAGAGCATCTATCAAAAGAAATCCCTTATGTACAAAAAGAGAAATCTACTGGTTTTGAAACGTTAAGTGCCGAGAAAGAAACTTGCTCGGAGAAAGCCCTAGCCTCCAATCCAAAAATTACTTATATAGATTTTAAGAGCAGGTTATAAGATTTTCTTTGTATTATTTGTACCTTGCATCTCATGTAATTGATTGAAGGAAATATTTTTCATATAATAGGCTGTACATTTGTAACTGCATTGATTGAATGAAATATCTTTTATATGATTGTTTTTAGTATGTTTTATTTCACACACCATGAATTCCTTATGTTCTATTTCATACGTTAATGTTGCTTTACCCATGCTAAGTATTTTTCGGTATGTTTTATTTTACACACCTAACTAATTCTCGACATGTTTTATTTCTTACGCCGAACTATTTCTTGGCATGTTTTGTTTCGCATGCAAAATTAATTCTTAGCATGTTTTATTTCACATGCATGATTAATTCTTGGCATGTTTTATTTCACATGCCCAACCAATTCTCCACATGTTTTATTTCACATGCTTAATTATTTCTTGGCATATTTTATTTCACATGCCTAATTCATGCATCTTTATAGACATTTTTCGTTAGCCGTTCGAAGTATGGACTAGCGGCATTACTCAGTTATAAGTTTAATTTATGTAGTTCGGCAACCACAATAGGCTAAAACTTAGGTCAGTTTGTTTGTCGTATAGCCTAGAACTCATTAACTTGGGAATCATAAAAAGAGTAAGAAACATAATGATATTTTAAACATAATTCTCATAAAAAGAGTATTGTAGTCTTATAAGTATGTAGGTTGTCGCCTTATAAATAAGTGGAGATGAACATCATTCGAAAAATCAATTGAAATATAATTTCAAATTCTCAACGTTTCATGTTGGAGGGATGATAAATCCATCTAACCTTTTTAATTGATAGGCTCCCTTGCCAACGACTTCCTAGATCTTGATAGGATCTTCCCAGTTCTTGCTAAGCTTCCTTTAACTTGCTTACGCCAGTAGCTTCCATCTTTTAGCAAACCGAATCTCCATGTTAAAAAACCTTGTGCTTCACTTTCTGATTATAATAACTTATTGCTCTATGCTTGTATACCGTAACTCTAGCTTTTGTAATATCTCGAATTTCATCAATGCTATCCAAATTCGTTGTTAATCTAACTTAATTAACCATAACATCAAAATTTTGCTTTTGCAAATTTAGCAAATCCAACTCAATTGGCAATACAAGTTCCATGCCAAATGCTAACATAAAGGCATCTCCCCAGTTGTAGTTATGTAGGTGGTTCAGTACCTCCATAAAACATTCAGTAATTCATCTTAGGTTTACGACTTCAACTTGTCCATTCGTTTGAGGGTATGCTATAGATGTGTAGTTGAGGTAAATGCCGTACATCCTAGAAAATTCCTAGAACTTATTGTTGTTAATTGCAGGCTTTATTAGTGATTATCATGTAAGGAACTCCGAATCTTGGTATGATGTTACTGAAAATGAATGCTTCCACTTTCTACTTGGTGATCTTCACTACTGCCTCAAACTCTACTCATTTAGTAAAGTAATCCACAACAACAATGACAAATTGTCACTGGGCAGTAGACTTTAGAAAGGGTCTAAGAACATCTAGCCCCTACTAGGCGAAGGGCCAAGGACTGGTTAGGCTACATAACTTAGTTGTAGGTGCATGACTTGGCAACTTGTCCTTTTGGCACTAAGGACAGTACCAGACAACTTCCTTTGCATCTTTTCTCATGGTCGGCCAATAAGAGTTGAGTCACAGTGCTTGAACATAAAGTGTTTGCACTGTTATGTAGTTATTGCATACGCCTAAATGTAGCTTGAATAACACCTTCTAGGAATCTCTCAGAGGAAGGCATCTAAGATAAGGTTGTGATATGCCACATTTGTATAGTAGACTATCATTTGGCGTGTAGTTCATAGCCTGGTAAGCCAATCATCACACTCCTTTCTTGTCATCTAGAAGAATACCATCTCTCAAATAATCCACTTGGGGATCCATCCAAGATTCTTCTCTTAGGTAAGGAGTCAACTCACAGCTTTACGAAAGAGTGAATAAACATTTTTACAAAAGAAATTCGACAAATGGTTTGTCGCTCAATTCGAGGAATGCTATATTGGCTAATTTTGACAACTTGTTGGCAGCAATATTCTTGCTTCTCGGAATTTTGTGGATAGTGAATTATTGAAATTCTTCTACGAGCATTTGTACCACCGATAGGTACTTGCTCATCTTCTCTTCCCTTACCACATAATTTTTCATTACTTAATTCAGCACCAATTGCAAAATAGAGAACACTTTAAGTTTCTCGGTGCCAATATCTTTTGCCAATTTCAATTTGATAATTAAAGCTTCATACTTTACTTCATTATTACTAGTTAAGAATCTAAATTTAAAGCATAATGAATTTTAACATTGTGGGGGCCTTGAAGAATAAGGCCTACACTACTTCCTTCTTTCATCAAAGAACCATCTAGATAAAGTAACTAAATAGGTTTCTTAACAAACTCTACACTATCTTCCTCACCAATGGACTCGGCTACAAAATTTACCAATACTTGAGCCTTTAGTGTCGTTTTGGGTTTGATTTGTATGCCATGGGCACTTAGCTCTAAGGAACGTTTCATCATCCTCCTAGACGAGTCAGGTTATTGCAATGCTTGTCACAATAGCTGATTAATAAGCACTATGATCTAGTGAGCTTCAAAATCTGACTTCAACTTCCTTGCTGAGAAAATCACTGTTAAAATAAATTTTTCAATTTTTGTGTATCAAATCTTTAGCCCTTGCAAAACATGATTGATGTAATAAATAGGTTGATGCTCTTTGTTGTCAATTTGCAACAATATGGAAGAAAGAGCTTGGTAACCCGATAGGTATAAATATAAATCTCTCTTGAAATAGGTGTTGAGAGTATTAGTGGTGACATAAAAAATTCTTTGAGATCATTAAAAGCTCTTACTCAATCGTCAAGGTGCTTAACTTCTTTCGAACTCTTTAAGATTTTAAAGAATTCTGCACACCTATCAACACTTCTTGATTGAAATCTATTGAGGGTAGCTATATGCATGGTGAGTTCCTATACTTCCTTAATCGTACGAAGGGATTTTATGATCCTTATCACCTCAATCTTTCTCAGGTTGACCTCAATGCTATGATAAGAAACCATGTATCCTAAAAATTTTCTTGATGTTAGACCAAAGATGCATCTCTATAGGTTGAGTTTCATGCTGTATCTCCTTAATGTAGCAAATTTCTCCTTAAGGTTAGCAAGATGCCAATCCTCCTCATACTCTTCATAATCATGTCATTGACATATACTTCTATGTTTCTGTGAATATGGGGTTTGAATATCTTGGTAACAAGTCTCTGGTATGTTGCATAGGCTCTTATCAACCCAAATGGCATCACTGTATAACAATTTGGCTAATATATGGTAGTACTCCAATTGATCTTTAGCGTCCTTCGTTTCATCATAAGTTTCAAATTATAATAGCTTAATGTGCCGAGGTATCACTTCCTCCCAAATCGCAGGAACAAAGGGACTCTTCTTGATTTGGAATTGCTTGCTTAATGTAACAAGGTTACTGACATGTGAAGGGCCTGTATGGTGCACCTACTGTGGTTGTTTGCCTTCATCATTCTTTTTGAAAGCAGGAGCTGAGGGAATAGGGAAGAAGTGCTAACACCTACACTCTTGGTCATTCTAGTTTTAGCCATATGGGTGCATTTAGGAAAAACAGATGGTGCTAAATGTTGTTAGTGAATTTTGGGGTTAGAAATATCTTACAAGGATAAGAAAAATACTTAGTATTGGGGCTAGTTTGATGCCTAAGTTAGTAAGCAAGAATGAGAAGGGTAGAGTAAAGAAGTTAAGAGTTATCAAATGTCTCTTATAGAGTTGCATTCCTATATTTATAAGAGATGGTGATGTTAGAAGGAGCAATTATTAGAATAACTGTTGAGATACGTGAAAACTTGTTGATTAGACACCTTCCTTGAAATGTAGGGAGTGCAGGCAATTATGTAACATCACTGTGCTTGTGATAATTGTTTACACCATGAACTTGAATTCAAATTTGCAATAGATCTTTGTCACTTGTTGTAGTGTCGAGAATGTAGATTACTCAACGATCTGCTAGGAATATGGATTACATAGCCTATCGGCAGCTGAATAGACAAGTAAGATGCGTAGACAAAAACTGACTATCAATATGTACTACATTGCTAAGTCTATGGAAGGAGAAAATCATATTGATATTAAGGAAACTTGTCAACAGGTTGAGAAAATACTAATTAGTGTTCAACTTAGAGAAATGTGCCCATAAGGTCACCATAAGAAACTTGCTAAGGTTCATTGTTAATCAAAGGGGCATTAAAGTTGATCTTGATAAAGCGAAGGCTATAATAGATGTGTCTTGTCCATATACCCTTAAAGAAGTTAGAGGATTGTTGGGTGGATTAGACTATATAGCTTAATACATATCCTAATTGATAAATAAGTGTAGACCACTGTTAAAGTTACTAAAAAAGATAGCAGCCATAAGATAGGATGAAAAATGTGAAGAATCTTTCACCAAAATTGAAGAATACTTGGAAAATCCATCAATCCTGGTAGCCTATAAACATGGATGACCCTTATTTCTTTATCTTACTATTCTTCTCAAATCGATAGGATACATGTTGCGGTAAAAAGATGATGAAGGAAGAAAATGAGTCATTTACTATCTTAGTAAGAAATTCACTAAAGGGGAATAAAGATATTTAGAAATTAAGAAAACATAGTATAGAATAATCTAGGTCATGTATCATCTCAAGCAGTATGTATTATATTACTCTATTGAGCGTTTAACAAGACACGATCCCTTGAGGTATCTTGCTAAGAAACTAGCTTTGATTGAAAGGATATCTAAGTGGAAAATGCTATTGTTAGATTTTAACCTCACATATGTGAACTAGAGTTTAGTAAAGGGTAAAGCCTTAGTTAACTAGCTAGTCGACTATCTAGTTTAGAAGGGCCTTCCTCAAGCTTATTGGCTTAATGCTTAGATAAAGGTATATTAATGGCTGAATCGATTGAAGAATCAAGATCCTAAACTAGTTAGAAGATGTACTTTTATGCGGCTGCTAATGTATATGGATGTAGAATTGGTGAAGTTCTTATATCCTTAAAAGATGACTAGTTTCCTTTTAGAGCAAGATAGAATTCCAATACACTAATCACATTATAGAATATAAAGCATGTATCCTAGGTCTCAAGATGGCTTTAAGTATGGGAGTATGTACGTTTAAGGTCTTTGGAGATTCTTCATTAATTATTATCTAAACATTACGACAATACAAGATGAAAAAACCTAAACTATTACCTTACCATCAACATTTAATCTATTTGGTAGAAAGATTTAGGCATATTTTGTTTACATATGTATTGAGAACTCAAAATTTGTATGGACACTTTAGCTACATCAGTATCTATGATGCACATTTCAAAAGGGATAGGAATTGACCAATAAGGATAGAAGTTGAAGAGCATTTAGCCTGCTATTTAGCAGTTGAAACTATCCAAGAGAAAGAACATTGGCATCATGACATTGAAACTTACTTGTAAAGTGGCAAGTATCTTGAAGAAGCTAACAAAAAGGACCAAAAGACCCTTAGAAAACTTACTAGCGACTTCCTTCTTAGTTAATCTACTCTTTATTGGAGGTCCTTCGACACTACATTACTTAGGTGTATGGATGAATAGGAATCAAAAGCCCTTACAAAAGAAGTACACGAAGGGACATGTCGTTCTCACATGAACGAGTACATGCTTGCTCAAAAGATCACGAGAATGGGCTAGTATTGGCTGATTATGGAATCAGATTGCATTAAGCACATAAGGTACTCCCACTTGTGTCAAATTTATGCCAATAAGGTAAATGCCCCTCCCTAAGGACTGGTAGTCAATTTCATCAAGAAAGATATCATTGCTTGGTATGGAACTCCTAAAACAACCATCACTGATAATAGCACAAATCTTAAGAATTCACTCATGACATCCTTATGCTAATCATTTAGGATCAATAATAGGAATTATGCCCTACATTGACCTCAAATGAATGGGGCAGTAAAAGCAACCAATAAAAACATCAAAAGAATCATTGAAAAGATAGCTCTCACTTATAAAAATTGGCATAAGATGCTATACTTTGCACTCTGAGTTTACTAAACTTTCATCATAGTATCTAATATGAATTAGCCTCTAAGAGATTGAAAGCATAATGCCATGGTTAGCGTTATCAATAAAGAATGGCTTAATCTCTCAACAAGAAAGTGTAACCTTGACATTTTGAAGAACTCGACTTGGTTCTAAGAAAAGTTATCCCAAATTTTCAAGACTCTAGAGGAAAATTTAACCCAAATTATGAGGACCATACATTATACATAAAGTGTTCTCAGGAGGAGCTTTGATTTTGTTCGAAATGGATGGTCCAAACTTTAATGACCTTATAAATTTTGTTGTAGTCAAATTGTACAATCCTTAATAAATTCAATAGAATTTTGTTAGTGTTCACAATCAGCCACTTATGATCTTTGAAATCTTAACTTAGAAGTTATAGACATTGGATAGGTGATTGACCAAACCCATCGCACCTTTGATAAGTCCTTTAACCTTGTCTTTTTATTCTTTCACCAAATAGTTCACTTCTTCAAATATATTCTAAACACAAAAAGAGAAAAGTTAAAAAAAAAAGATGAAAAAGGAAAAAAAGAAGAAGAGAAATGTAAGGCTCATTAAAAACTTTATAGTGCTAATGACTCTTTCTCGAGCATGAAAACCTATTTTATTTTCAAGGGGCTAATCTACTTATGGAAGCTAAAAAGAGATTGATTTGGAAGAGAAGCGTACCCATGTAGATCATACCTTAAAAGCTACATTAGGGAGGTTAACTTACTTGATGAACATGAAAAAGGGTATGCAAATAAAAGTGAGCTCATGGCATTAGGTTAGTCTCGACAATAACATGAAATTAAAAAGATTGTAGGTAAGTATTAATCTTTTCGGAAAGTACTACTTACTTGCCATTAGAAAGAGGTAATTCTCTACTTCAAAAAGAAAAGCAAAAAGATATAACAAAATATTTTAAAGATTACATTAGCACCCTTAAAGGACATATTGTCTCCTAATGGGTTTTCCTTAGTATTCCCTTCAAAAAGTTGCCCTAGAAAAATGAAAATTTAGAATACAATCATCTGTTTGTCCTTTAATTACATTCAATTAAGTATTCTCTAGTGAGTTTGCTAAGATTGTCCTTAGGATTGAGAGCTTTCAAAAAGGAGAATAGTGCTTTCTACCCTTATGATAATCATTAGAATGATCTTTTTCTTTAGGAATGTGAGCTCTCATAAAAAGGAGCCTCAGCCCTTCTTAGGGTAAGTTAACTTACCAAAAGGCCTTTTCTAATTCTTAGATAGTCCTTAGTACTATCTTCTACCTCTTTAAGATTATTAACTCATCAAAAGGAGCTTGAGCTCTCCTTAAGGTAGGTTAACTAGTCAAAGATCCCTTTTCCACCTTTAAAAGTCTTTAGTACTGTCTCTACCATTTTAGGATTGTTAGTTATCTAAAAGCACTCAAACCCTTCTTAGGATAAGTTAGCTCATCAAGGAGTCCTTTTCGACTCTTAAATAATCTTCAATACTATTTTTACCTTTTTAGGATTTTTAGCTCATCTAAAAGAAGCTCGAGCCCTTCTTAGGGTGTGTTAGCTCATCAAGGAGCCATTTCTACCCCTTAAGATAGCTTGTAGTCCTATCCTCCTATCTTCAGGATTGTTAGCTCATTTAAAGGAGTCAGAGCCCTTCATAAGGTATATTAGCTCATCAAGATGCCCTTTTTGAGGGTAAGTTAGCTCAATAAGGAATCTTTTCCTCCCCTTATGATAACCTTTAGCACTATTCTCCTCTTTTTAGGATTGTTAGCTTGTCTAAAGGAGTCCAAACCCTTCTTAGGGTAATTTAGCTTATCTTGGAGCCCTTTTCGACCCCCATATAGTCTTTAATGCTACCTTCCTCTTTAAAATTGTTACCTCATCTAAAGGAACCTAAGCCATTCATAGGGTATATTAGCTTGTCAAAGAGTCCTTTCTAAACCCCACACAATCTTCAGTACTACCTTCTTCTTTAAGATTGTTAGCTCATCTAAAGGAGCTCAAGCTACTTCTTATGGTAAGTTAACTCATCAAGGAGCCCTTTTTACCCCTCTAGATAAGTTATTCACATCACTCTTACAAAAAGAGCCCTACTTAGTTTAGGGTAGTTGGCTCGTTTAAAAGTCCAATCTTAAAAGATCTTTGGTGAGAGTCCTCCTTTTATGGGAACTTTGTACCTACCTTCCCCAAATCTCTAATAGTCTTAGGGTGAAAATGGTGTCTCTCTTTATCTTTCTGGTAAAGTTTTACTTAAACTTTACCATTAAAAGGATAGCCATAGACACCTAATTTTTACCACCTCCCCATAATCTTAAAATAAAGAAAGGGTTTTAGTAAGAAAAAAAGTTCAGAAAAATATAAAAAATTAATAAAAATTGAAAATTTTAAAAATTCAAAAAAATTACAAAATAATCGAAAAATATGACACAAAAATTTAGAAAGTTTAGAAAAATACAAAAAATTGAGAAAAAAAATTCTTAAGATGTTAGAATAGATTGGATTGATAAAATATTAGAATAATAAAGGTTTAGGCATTTTGGCCTTAGAATAAATAATTTAAGTTTAGCCCTAGCCAAGTTTAACCTTAGCTAATTCTAGTTTGTATATGCACTTTGTTTGCATATATAGACAAGGTATAGGCCAACATCCTAATGGAAAGAACTCATGCATACATACATGAGGTCTTGAGTTTGATCCTTAAATTAGTGCATATTTGCACATTTTGTTTTCATAACCCTACTTAGACACATGTTAGGAGGCTATTAGGATATGTCTGACATGTGATACGTAGCATATTTTTAGTGGTTTTTTTCTCCATTGAAGCTCCTAGACTTACATGCTTTCCCCCTTTGACTAGACCACTTCTCCTTTATTTTCCTTTGATTCTCTCATGATTCCAACAAATAAATATTGGAATCACGAAGATCTCATGATTCTCCTCAAGAAAAACCATCGCTAAAGTGATTCTCCTCAAGCTCTTAGCTTTTAACTACCTCTACTCTCTCACTTAGCCATGGTCTTTACAAGCTTGACCCACCACTTAAGGTTTTTAAACCCCCAATAACCTAATAAACCACTACATTCAAATGGTTGTCTCCTCAAACCACCACCATTTAAGTTACTACCCCTTAAAGTCCTTATCCATACCCTTTCTTTACCTCTGATAACCACTACGTAGCTTGCAAACCACCATCCCCAACTAGCTTAACTCTAACCACTACTAAAACGTCACTATTTCCCATCGCACTAATTATAAACCTACTTTTCTCAATGAAAAGCACATGAAATTTGTTTTCCCTACTTGTTAAGGTGCTTGGAATTATTTGGGAAATATTAGTCAATACCTATTACCATCCCCTAACTCAACCCATGTGCATTGCATGTGCCGCTTGATGCAAATTTGACCTTTGGCTCGTTTACTTGATCTAAACCCGCTCCAAACCTTGGTCGAACCCACACCTCTAGCCCAATGCCGAAGTTTGACCTCGTGTTTTGTTTTCTTTTAGTTTGTTCTATTATTTTATTTATTTCTTTTACATAAGTTTTATTTAAAAATAAAAAGAAGAAGAAGAAGAAGAAGATGAAGGCAATTTCTCCAAATTTCATAAAGGTTTACTTTATCCTAATTTAAAAAAAATGAAAAGATTTTCCCTTCTTTTTATTAAAATCCTTTTCTTTATTTTTCTTTTTTAATTTTTTTTGTCCCATTTAAGATGAATAAATAAGTCAATAAAATAAATTAAATGTTTTAACACCTAGAAATGTTTTTCAAAAAAAAAAATAATAAACACTTTTCTAAAATTAGTGCTTCTTTGAGTTTTTTTTTTACTAGAAAAATTAAAATATTAGCTATTTCTTTTATACTTTTGTTAAACAAAAAATCAAATGGATAAGAATATAAACTTGACAATTTTCAAAATTAAACTAAACTAACACACTAAAGTGGCATAAAAATGAACTTTGAAAGTTTCATTATGAATAGCGAACACGTAGGTAGATGTAGGAAACTATGGGATGACTTAAAATATGGAAAACTTCTATTTTCTCCCTTTTGTAAATAAATAGATTTTTTTCACCAATTTTTCCTCTTCCATAACTAAATAAGATATTTTCTTCTTTACTTATGAAAAAAACTAAATATATATTTATTTTCTGACAAATGGATATTTTGAAAAATAAATCTAAATTTGGAAGGTTAAAGTGATACCTACCTAGGTTTAATAGGTTAGCTTTCGAATTCATAATCTCTAGCTTTTAAAACCGTTTATTCTTTTTCTTTTCTTTCAAAAAATGGATTTCTAGTAGTCTAGTGGCTATGTCATAACTAATTCACCTAATTGGTTATAACTTAACTCTTTTCTTGACCTCAATCAAGTGGCAAATCCAAAATTGTTTCAAAATTTAAAGGAAACTAAATTTTCCTTGATCCTTAATCAAGTGTTAATATTAAATTGGTAGAGTTTAATATTAATTAGGGTAGAAAAAATAAAATTGAAAATTGAAGCTCGATGCCTACCTTTCAAGTGTTAGCTTAACATATACAATTGAAATTGTGGTACTTAAAGGAATATCGTTATGCTGCCCCTAAACTAAAAACAATGCTAGTAGAAATTCAAACATTAGCATTTGGAATGTAGAAATCATGATTCAAACATATATTACGTCTGCTCCAGTATTTCACCCATATCATAGTTAGAACCATTAACTTTGAATCTCAATCACCTACTTATATAGTGTTACCTTCTAGGTTCAGGTTCTAACATTCTATGTTTGAGTTTTAACTTGTTGTAGCTAACCTTCTAATTTTTTTGTGTAACATTCTAAGTTCTCTAAAATAAGAAGTTCAACATTCTACCTAGTTTTAGATACCTCCTAATCTTACAACTTAGCCTTGTAACTTATTTGGAATGATAAGTTCAACATTTTACCCTATTCTTTATACCTTGTAGCTTTATACCTTAATCTTCTAACTTACCTAAAATAACGTACTTAACTTTCTACCCTTCTTTATAGACATTCTATATTTTAGGGTCAACATTTTAACTTTACATGAAGGGTGAAACTCTTACTAACCTATCACTATATGGTTAAAGTTCCACTAGGCCAAACTTGCTTAAATGGGTTTTAAGGATATCTATACCTCTCTTAAGATATTTAGAAACACCTTTTTCATAAACCCTTACAAGAAAACACATCTAAGGTGCGAAATAATAAAAAAACATATCACATGCCATGACTAAGAACCTAAATTTTAGATTAGGCATCTAATGCCCTTAGAATCTTCCCAAAAGACAAATGAGCTACATTCATGGTCTTTACCTTTACCTAAGGTTTGTAAATACCAATACCTCGACTCTTTATAGAGAAAAGTGAGTAACATATATCAAATGTACATACAACAGAACTTAATCATTGAAGTTAAATAGGTAGTTATAATGGAACAACAATTCACATAACATACCTAATGATCAATATCATTAAAAAGATGCAATATGATATGTGATGATTACTAGGGTAACAACCATTTGCTAGCTTCTTAATGGGGATTTCCAAAAGCTACCTATGCTCAAGATTAATTATGATACTAGATGATCTCTTATACTAACTTTGTTTTCTAAAAATTCTTAACGAATCACATGTTCCAATCAAACCATCTTATATGCTATCGACCACATAGACATATGTGCCAACTGTCTCATATGAACTCATATGTTATACATAGGTAAATATGCTAGACTACCACTTAGTTATACGTATTATCAACTGTAAAGGCATAAGAATATGAGCATATGTATTATCTACAACATTGCACACATGCTAGATTACCATTTAAGTATATGTGTTATCAACCACAAATGCATATACCTAATTTCCACATTGGCAAATAATAATACTACAGTATATAAGCATGCTTATCACCAATTAAGATTAACCTGCTTGAGAAATTATATTACAAATCAACCATAATCCTCAAGTCACTATTGTCTATACACCGACTGTTAATACTTATCACTTAAGTGTAAATGTATATGTAGCATCATGTAATTTCATGCCATGAGAATAACTAGTTAGCTTCTAAATTTAGATCAAAGGTAGATTAAACAATGTTCTCAATATTCTAAAGGGATAAAAGCATCATTGATGCATATTGAAGCTGATATAACCAAAGAAAGTTAAACATCAACATGTTACAATCAAATCATAGTTAGACATCACATTGAGCTTTCATTCACAACTTATTACATGGTTACATATAAAGATCACAATAAGTAATTATACATGTTTCACCAACTAACAATCACATTGTTTACATTCTCGGCCATAATGCACCATAAACAATCTAAATATTGAAAAATTTTCACCTAAATAAAATGACATCTTACCACTAAACTGGTAAACAAACCTAAGGATTAATCTACTAGTGCAAGAGTAACTAATCGTGCTTCAATAAATCATTGTAGGTATAGTATACAACATAAGGTTCATAAAATTTACCTTCTAAGTTTACTTAGTTAGTTTCTACGTTCCTAGTTTACTTGTTTCTTTTTAAAGTGCCTCATGTTGTATACAAGTACAATATTCATTAAAGGCACTATGCAAATATATTATAAACTTAAGCTTGTCTAGCAAATAAAATTGCTAAATCACCTTTCAATACATTCTTAAATAATATTATGGGTTTATATACTCAAAATTACTCGTCATCAGCATTCAACTAACTTTAAAACATTACATTTCATCTACGTACTGAACTAACAAGATTAAGTATATTGCTAACATCAACTTACAAGACCTTACTAAGCATTCCAAAATTACCCATAATCGTACTCCAATCATGCTATTAAATTATTTTATCTGAATTCGCATATTAATATCAAGACTATCATTACTTAAACAAAACTCATCTTCATTTGAAAAATTTAATAATAACAATTTCTAACATCTCAATCAAGTTCTTAAAACATGAACTATTCATCATCTTCATATAATCATAGGAAAATCAACTACTTCCATTTATGCTAGAACTTCCTAAAAATTATTGGATGTAAGGAAACTAATTAAATAAAAAATAAACCTTTGGCAAACCTAAAATTGACATATAAACTTGATATACCTATTAGGAGTTTACAAATCTAAAATCAACTTGAAACTACATCATTAAGGGATTCAATTATCAACTTGAATTCAGTTCCAGAGGGATTCGTTTCTTAAGAACTTACTATACACTTTAAATTACATGCATGAAAAATTACTATGTTAAATTATACTATAAATTAGCTTAATATATAACTTTCATAATTATTGGAAAAGATTTTCTAGTTTTAATAAAATAACAAAATTGGATAGAAATCGAACCATACTAATGGTTAGAGCTCTAGTGGCTGTCAGCCATGACACTTTGTTGGAAAGGCTCCCCATTGGCCCTAACTTTAGATCCCAAAGCCCCTTCACTTTAGCTCCATCTTATACCTACATATCAACCATAAATAGTAGCTTCCTCCTATTTCCCATAATTTCCATGTTTTCTTCAAATTTTCCCTTGATTATCTATGTTGTTTTATGGGTAAATCCTAAGTTTCTCTTACAAAACATAGTTTTTTCTTAAAGATAGGATTATGTTTATGGTGTGAGATAGCTAGCATGGAATCTCAGATCTTAAAGAATTAATAAACAGAACTTGACCCATTGAGAAATCTAGTGTAGAATTATAGGCATGGTTAAACTTAACCCTAGTGTTAATTATCCCAACTTTGGCATAAAGTGATAGTATTGACCTAAGTCCTTTGATTAAGCAAATTCATAAACCTTAGTATAAGACCTTAACTTGATGAATTATAACCACCAAATAACATTAGTATGATGAAGTATTCAACAAGAACAAGATTCTTGTTGAGTTCAAAAGTTCTCAAGAGAACCAAAGCAAAGAGATGTAATTCTCTCTCAAAAGGAATTCAGTATTATCAAAGATCAAAAGTTCTGTTCATATGAATATGTATAGATATTTATATAGAAAACATTTGAGACAAAAGGACATAATTGCCAAATTATGCAAGCCTATTAAAATAGCAAGAATTAACAAAACATTGAGAGCACATGCAATCATGATATGTATATTCTTAGTATGGCAATGTCATACATGGTATATAAAATTGTGCTTGATCAATATGCAACGTATTAGGTAGGTTTGAAAACGTAAGGGTCTAATTGTTTAAACATATGCTATGTACATGACTTGAGGAATCACACATACATCATAGGTTCACAATTAATGGTGTACATGGTGTGTACCATATATGACATGTCTTAATAATTGCTTTCGCCCCTTCTTTCATCTCAATGATGTGCATGCATGATGTGCCCAGGAGCTACTTGATCACTAGGACTTATCATAGAAGTTGTAACCAAGTAGGTCCTTCAAGGTATCAAAGAATGAAGGAATGGAAAGTCAACAAATACAGTAGTTTCCGTGAAGTTACTCGAAGGATATGATGCACCAAAAAACACGATAGGACTTAGTACTTTGCTTGATATGACTCATAAGGTAAATACTATGGTCCACTTGCTACTAATCTTGAGTTACTTGGAAATATTAGATAAGAGTGTATAAGAAATGTACTTGAGAAGAGTATCTTGCAAAAACAAGTATATTCAATATCTATCAAGTGTAAGATGATTTTGGCTATAGTAAAAAGGACTATTTATAGTAAGTCCTTTAGAGTAACAATTCAATAATGGAAAATTACACAAAAGACAATGGAAAAAAGAGATTCTTAGTATTTATGAAAAAGGGTAAATATAATAAATGACGAAAAGGAATATAGTATAATTGTTAGAAAAATAAGGGACAAGTGGTAACCTGTCACAAGTTACATAGTTAGGGATCTTAAGGTGTTGTATCTAGGCTAAAATGATGCTAGGGCTGTTGGGACTGATCTATGCTTGAAGCTATTAAGGTGATTAAATGATGTTGTAGTTCTATACATTAGAAGAGTAGAGCTCGATGCATAGTGACTTTAGCTTAGATGCTCAGTAGGTTGGCCTTAGCATTTGGTAGCTTTAGTGGTTGGAAGAGAAGGGTTCGGCATATAGTAGCCTCAGACTTAGCACTCAGTAGGTTAGCTTCAGCACTTGGCAAGTCGGCAATTGGGTAAAGGCTTGGGTAAAGTAGAGTGTGTTTAAGCTAGTACTTTAGAGAGTTCATCCATAGCTCTTCCACATATAGGAGTTTGTTTTTGGTAGGTTGATGATAAATAATCCTCTTGGTGAGAGATTGCAGGCCTTTGAGACGAGTACAAGTGAGGGGTCTAGAGGTTGGTTATCCATCAGTTGCTTGAGGTTATTGAAGATTTACCCTCAAATCTTGGTCTTCTTCTTCCCCTTTTGGTGCATAGGGCATCAAATAAGCGATATTGAAGGTAGGAGATACCCCATATCTATTGAGTAGTGTTAGCTCATTAGCGTTGTTATTGGTGTGTTGATGGATCTTGAAAGGGTCATCTAATCAGGGTAATAGCTTGTTTGTCCTCCTTCCTAGAAATCGTTCCTTGTTGAGATGAGTCCAAATAAGCCCCCTTGGGTTGTAAATGATTTGCCTTCTACCTTAGTTTGCTTGGTCTCTCTATTAGGCTATTGTCTTGGCTAATTGCTTAACAACCTTCTTATGTAGTGTGTAAGACTACTTGGCGTACTGTAGGATAGTTTAACTTTCTCCTAGGAAAATCAAGCTGGTAATCAAATCCAATGGTAAGTTTGAGTTGAGTCCATAGATGATCTTGAAAGGCATCCTTCCTATTAAGCTATGATTGGAGCTATTGTAAGTGAACTCAATGATGGGTAGGCAAAGATCCTAATCATATAAATTCTTCCCAAAATTTGCTCAAAGGAGGTTGCCTACTATTCTTTTCACAACTTCAATTTGGCCATCTGACCTAGATGGCAAGAAGTACTAAACATAAGCTTAGTACCGAGCTTCTTCCATATGTTTTGCTAGAAGAAGCTTGTGAACTGTGAATCACGATTAAAGACAATACTCCTTAGTACTCTATGCTGTAGCATGACCTCTTTCAAAAAAAGATTGGTAACAAAGAAAGCATTATTAGTTTTGTAGAAAGGGATGGAGTAGCTCATTTTACTAAACCGATTGACCACTATTATAATTGAATCATGTCTCTATAGTGTTCTAAGTAAGCTAAGTATGAAATACATGCTTAGATTGGTCCATAGCTATTTAAGTATGGGTAAAAGTGTATATTCTCCATATAACTCCTTTCTCCCCTTAACTTACTTGCATACCTCATACCGCTCAATAATTTTACATACATCTTTCATCATCTATGCTAGTAGAAGTGTTCTTACAACAACTCAACAGTTCTCTTCTCGCCAAAGTGGCCAATAAGGCTCCAACATGGGCTTCTAGGATAAGCAGTTCCCTACTAGAAACACTTAACACAGACTTTCTTTCCCTTCATTAGAAATCCTTAGCTCAAGTAGAAACCATCCATTACTCCTCCAATGTTGCATTTGGACACTAGGATTCTAAAGTATGAATCATGTTCATATTTATTAGGTAGGGTGCTAAACTGAAGTACTCTAGCTTTCAATGTTGTTCTAAGAACATGTCGACGAGAAAGAGTGTCAACATATTGTTAGCACTTCCCTTCTTATACATGATGACATAGCAAAAGGTTTCCAAGAACTCGACCCATTTAGCATGGGAGCGAGAAAGTTTCTTTTATCCATTAAGATGCTTGAGAGATTCATGGTTTGTGTAGATAAGTTTTTTGGTAGTAGGTAATGCTGCAAGTTCTAAAGTGCATTCTGATACATCAGGATTTCAAGCCAATTCAATAATCCTAAGTAATCCATTTTATTTCAAACTTCACCGTAAAGTTAGACAAAGTAATTTTAGTAAAGCCAATTTCATAAAAAAGTTATATAAAAGTTTTAATTTGTGAAAAACGTTAATTTATTAATAAAGCTGATAATCGTAAAATTCAAGATTTTAGATATAGTAAGATAATAGAGATAAGTTAATTAACTGTAAAAAATAATAAATGAAGTGGAATTATACATAATATATATGTATTTACATGTGATATACATTATATGTATTAAAGATATACATATAATAATAATATATTACCAAAATTAGGTAAAATAATGTAACATAATAGAAAATTAATAAAAAAAATTAGATGGATGAGTCATCAAATGTTGTGTCAACTTAGTATTAATTGGAAATGGTGAGTCAACACTCGATTGATGAGAAAATGACACATGTCAATTAGGAAAATGAAAAATTGATATGTATCATATGCATGTCCAAATTTATTTAATTTTGAAAAGTTCAAAAAATATAAATAGGTCCTAAACCCTCATTTACAACATTTTAGCACTTTAAAAATACAAGAATAGAATTTAGAAAAAATAAAAAATAAATAAAAGAAAATAGTGGGAAAATATAGTCAATTATGATTCCTAAGGCTATAGGCAACCTGACAAGGAGCCAGTTAGGATGTAAAGTTATGGTACAGAGAGAAAGTGGGCCAACATAGGGTGGTGGCTGAAGGGTGGTCAAAATATTATGCGCCGATGAGTCAAAATTTATTGCGTGATTTTCATTAATTTACTAAAAATATGAAATTAGTCCATAAAATTATAAAAGTTGGTTTCCTTAAGTTATTTTACATTTAATTTTATGTGGTAATTTAATTTTCTTAAAATAACATTGATTTAGGTACTTGCTTAAGAATGTACCCTATTTAAACGAATTTTAAATATATATTTCAAAGTATTGAATAATGTTACTTTAGCTTAAAAATTTTTGTAAAACACCCTTATGAAATGTATTAAATCTTAGTAACAATAATTTTCAAAATTAAGCATGTTTAATATTTTTTATAATTATTTTGAATAAAACTGCCAATTTTATAGAATTATTGAAATAATTAGTTTTTAACGAAATCAAAGTATGAGTCCTATGTATTATGAGTTATGGAAGTTCATAATTATGTTTGGCGCACTTAAATTTTTATCTTGTGACTAAATTCACTTATTTGATTAACTTTCATTAATTTTAAGTTAAAATTGCTATTTTTGTAAAAATAGATAATAACTAGTTTAGTGTAATTCATAGTCAATAATTAAACTACATATTTTTGTAAGTCTATAAATTTTTTTGTGGAATTAATTGGACTTGTCTACTATTTATTATGTTTTTTTCATAATATAAACTTATATATTATCTAATATATGATATAGTAATTAGTACTAATGTGATATTTGTTAACTATGCAAAGGATTAGTATTTTTTGGTACATAATGAATGCTAACCAGCTAAAGAAATGAGGAAATTTAGAATTTTTAATTTATCTTTTGGATTTATTTAGGTTAATTACGAATTTATAATAATATACAATTGAATCAGTAATATGAAAGGGTATTTTTAAACTTTGATAATATTGAAAGACTTTATTCTTAAGATATCTTAATAGTACTAGAAATAATGATTGTGAGGATATAAAGTTTGTTCAAATTGGATAAGAAATGAGTAAGATACAGTTAAACAAAGTTTAAAAATGCAGAAATAAAAGCTTATAATAGTTTAGGTTCAACCCATACTTGATTTAAAGACCGTGTTATATTTTCAAAGGTATGATAAGTATGGAAGAATCATATGGTGTTGTTTAGGATTTTGTGCTATTATTAAGTCTAGGTAAGTAGATCTAACCTATACTCGAAGTAGATATATTGCTACTCATAACATTGCTTGTTGTTTGATGATGTATTAATTGAATATGAGTATATCTTGAGTGAACTGATATGCTACTGTGGTGATTGCTGATGTGGTAATTATGAATGATAGTAATTGTACCTTAGTTGAATTGTTATGTTGTTACATTAGGTAATGAATTATGTTTACGAATGATTATGCCAACTAGGGAAGTTAAGTGATTGCTAACTTAATCTTCTAGGTATTCACTTAAGTGAACCCTAAGTAAGATACTCTAATTCTACTAGGAGGAGTTTGAAAACTAAAATCAGATCACTAAGTTGAAAAAAATTGAAAGTTTGGTTGTGTTAAGTGACATACTTGAGTTGTTATTGCATGGCATGGTACGATACGGTACAGCATGGCACAAAAAAGGGACTTACGGGTAAAAACTTTCAGAACGAGGCTTCTAAGTGATCAACTTAGTTTTTAGAAGCATATAGATTGCATTACCTGAACATTATGACCTTTTTGATAGTCAAATTTGGTAGATTATAGTGTGTGGCCTAATTTGGTAGTATTGCCACTTTGATTTGGTAGACTATAGTATGTGGTCTAATTTGGCAATGTTGCCACTTTGATTTGGTAAACTATAGTATGTAGTTTAATTTTATAAAGCAAAGTTTGGGGTCCTACTCTTAAGCAGCTCCTTGTTGTCCTTTTTGAAAATGGTAGACTTCAATGTATAGTCCAATTTGGTGAAAGTCCTACTTCTAGGCAGCTCCTTATTACCCATTGGTTCTTGGACATTGTATCTAGATGCCTGGCTATATTGACTAATCGGAAAAAAAAATGGAGGGCATAAGATATTAGTACCAATGTATGCCATGTGTATGAGCATAATATGCGACATTGTTAACAATAGATACCTTGTTGGGCAAATGCATAAGAAAATTTTAACCTGCGAATCATGATTAAAATGTTTCAATTGTAATATGTTATATTTTCTATCATATTGTTTATATTATGTTGTTTGTTATCTACACTTACTCAACTTTAATAGTTAAGGGGATAAAATGTTTTATCATCAGGTTAACTACATCGTAAAGGGCCTAAAACTAAAGTAGGGGGGGAGGGGGGGGGGGTATATATTCTGAGAGTGTAAGTCAGAGTCAGCGACTTTTAAAAGGAACCTGTACTAAGTTAGGAATCCTATTATTGTATAGATGATAAAGGAAAAAGTTGATTCTTGTTTTGGTGTAAGTATTATGTTGTACACATAAGTTGTAACAAAATATCCTACTGAACTCCGATATCCAATATAGTAACCACTTTATCATGTAAATAATGTTGTCTTTTGATAAATAAGCAGGTTAAGTTAAGTTTTCAATAAGTATTCCTGTATAATGGTATATCTTGTGCTAAGCCGGGATGTGACATGTATGGATAAGGAAGTGGAACTCCTTGTCATATGTAAAGTAATTCAATGTGGCACCTTTGAGCTTTTCATTGAAATAAGCAACAAGTTGACATTCTTACATGAGAACAACTCTAATGTCGACTCCAAATGTATCACATTCTAGTTTGAAAACGTTCTCAAATTTAGGTAAGACATGTACTAAGGTAGAAGTCAACATGGAGTTAATCTCATCAAAACTATTCTAAGCTTTCTTAGACCACTTGAATTCAAAGTTTTTCTTAGTCAACTCGGTCAGTGGGGTAGCTATGGAACTAAATCTCTAAATGAATCTTCGATAAAATAATGCTAGACCATGAAAAATCCTTACTTTGACAACATTAGTCATTGTCAGCCATTTGAGAATAGCTAGGACTTTCCCATCATCAACTCTAATACCTCCTTAAAAAACAACACAACTAAGGAATTCTACCTCATTCCGACATAATACATACTTCTTTAGATTGTCGAATAATTGTTTAGTATGAAGGCTATTGAATAATGATCTCAAGTGTACCACAAGAGAAATGATGCTGGCACTATATACCAAAATATCATCAAAGTAAACAACAACACATTTACCAATTAAAGGTCTCACAACATGATTTATGAGCCACATAAAGGTGCTTAGTGCATTGTTAGCCCGAACAGCATCATCATCCACTTAAATAGACCGTCCTTTGTTTTGTATACAGTTTACCACTTGTCTCCAAGTCTCATTTAAACCTCGTGGTAGCCACTTTTTAGATCAACCTTCAAAAATATTTGTGCACCATGCAGGTCATTGAGCATATCATCGAATTGTAGGATAGGATATTGTACTTGACAATGATTTTGTTCATTGCTCTGCTATCAATGCACATTTTCTATGAGCCATCCTTCGATACTAAGACAATCGATACAACATAAGGGCTCATGTTCTTTCAAACATATCCATGCTCAATCAACTCATTAACCTACCCTTTCAACTTAACTGCCTACTCGAGATTGAGCCTATAGATGGGTCAGTTAGGTAGAGCAACTCTAGGTTAAAGGTCAATAAAATGTTCTATGCCTCTAATAAGCAACAAACCTCTTAGCAACTTGATGTCAACATAATCCTTTAGCAATGCTTGCTTCTCGATTGGTAATGCTCCAACTGACTTCAACTTTGGTAACCTCTTGATGAATAAGAATATGTACTTTTTCGTCTTAACATCTTTGGAAAATTAGACTTAGGAAATCACTAAGGACTTCCTTTAGAGTGATCTAGAGATCTTCTCTTGCAACTCCCAATCTTCTTTGGGGCTCATTAGGGTCAGTATAACCTTCTTCCTATCCTTTTGGAACATATAAGTGGTCCTTTATCCATCATGTAGCACCTTCGAATCAAATAGCTAAGTTCCATTAAGTAGTATACGTGAAGCACACATGGGTAAGATGTTGCATAACACCTTGTCCTTATATCTGTCATCAATAATGATCGATACTCTGACTTGCTCAACAATAAGTAGACCTCCCTCCTCATTTAGCTAATGAATCTTATAGGGTTTAAGGTGAAGGTAAGTTGCCAACTTCAAAGCCATTACTACTCCTTGTGCTATGACCTTAGTATAACTCCCTTCCTCGATGATTAAAGCACATAGTTTCCTATTCACTCTATAATTTCTATGGAAGTGGTTTTGATGCAAAATCGTAGCTGAGAATAGATAGGGCCAGTCACTAGGGTGGTAAGCTTGTGGAAAGCTCGAAAAGATGTGAAAAGAATAAGAAAATTAAAACATAAGGAAACCCATGAACAATTTTGTAGGATATAAAGCATTAATGGAACTTCTAAAGACTTACGGCACAACTCAATATGATACACGAAGTGGTCCGGTGAGGTTACTTGCTATCTAGCCTTTCTTAAGAGTTAGGATAAGAGTGAAGTAAGTAAACAAGCTAACAAGAGTAATGTTCACAAAGAAGTATATTCAATATATTGATGTTGATGATAAGATGATTGTAGCTGCATGTATAATAGATATTTATACTTGCAAAACTAGGGCAAATTCCTAAAAATTGAAAATATTGAAAGGGTATTATTTAAAAGAAGTAATATACAAGAAATAACAAGGGCATAATTAAAATTACAACAAAATGAGCATCTTATACGGAAGATTCTGTCACATTATTGTTTGAACATGTGGCTTATTGTAGGTAGATGGCCTTTTGGTAGAAAAGACAATTATGTATGATTAGCTTGGTTTTTGCCAAGTCGAGGTGCTGAGCAAGGGTGGTAGGTTAGCTGTACTGAGCTAAGCAAATAATTCTTTCAAGGTAAATGCACCTTGAACACTTCTAATATGGCTTGGATTTAGGCCGGTTGAGTTGATGGTTAGATGAGCCAAGTTGATGTTCAAGTGCAATTCAGGTTGGTAGTTAGAGATAAATGATGAGTGCGAAAGGGTTCAATTTGGCTAAGGAAGTAGGTCGGCAGATTACAATAGCTCAAACTCCTCAATAGTGGGTCTTAACGAAAAATTCACCTGACTATGCTTTCTAGCCCTTGGGGTTGGGCGTAGGTCAATTGTTTGGTGGTCCAATTCCTATCATCCTTCCCTCAGGTTAGTAAGGGCTATGGTTAGCAACATTAAACACATCTGACACTTCAAAGTCTTCTAGAAGTTCAAGTTGGTATGGATTATCATTGATCTTCTAGAGTATTATAAATAGTCCTTCAGCTTAAGTAGATATTTTTTTCCCTCTTATTAAGGAATTTTTCCTTACTTAGGTGCAACTACACTTAATCTTCGAGCTAAAACTGCTTGGTCTTCCTTCCTTTACTCTTCTCCCTTAGTTTTATGGTGGCTCAATCAATTTGTTAGGTAACTCATTGATAGATTACTAGATGGATTGGGCTCGAGTTCTTGCTTCTAGATCTTCTAGGTTAATGGGTAGCATCGAAGTGTGATCGAAGGGTAGTTTAGGGTTAAAACCATAGACAACTTCAAATGAGGTGTGCTCAGTGGTAGCGTGTATTGTCTTGTTGTAAGCAAATTTAACCATAGGTAAGCATACATCTTAGTTGGTTAAGTTCCTTCCTACTATAGCTCGGAGTAGTGATCGTAGGGCACAGTTGACCACTTCAGTTTAGCTATTGGTTTGGGGATGGTAGGAGGTGCTGAACAGCAATTTAGTTTCCAGCCAGAGACTTCTCTAGAAATGGCTTAGAAATTTTAGGTCTTGGAATACCATACTCCTTGATATTCTATATAAGCGAACTACTTCTTGCAAAATGGAAGAAGCAATATTTGAAGCATCATTAGTTTTAATGTAGGACACAAAATGTTGCATTTTGTTGAACCTATCTACGATAACCATAGTAGAATTGTTTCCTTGGGTAGTGTAGGGTAATTCAAGGATAAAGTCTATACTCAAGTCAACTTATGATTTGGTTGGAACAGGAAGAGGCATTGCTTTCCTTTGCTCTGCTCAATTATTTTCTTTCTTACAAATGGTACATCTCTTAATTACACAGTGTACGTCATGCTTCATTCTAAGCTAGATGAATCTATCATTCAACAGCTCATGCATCCTTTGTTCTCTAAAGTGTCTAGAAAGTCCTCTACTATGGGCTTCTTTCACCAGGAACTCTCTCATCAAACAGGTTAGCACACATAACTTATCACCTTTAAACAAAAAACCATCCTCTACATGGTACTCATCTACTCCTCTAAAGTTCTTATATATATGGCTAAAATGAGGATCATTCTAATATTGCTCTTTTATGCTAGCAAAACCTAACAATCTAGTCTGCAGCTCGATGAGAAGAACATGTCTTCTCAGCAAGGCATTGGCAATTACATTATTCTTGCCTTGCTCATACTTAATGACAAAATTAAATCCCTCCAAGAACTTAATCCATCAAGCTTAGCATTTAAAAAGTTTGGATTAGCTTCATAAATACCTCCAAGACTCATGATCCATGTATATGACAAACTCTTTTGGTAGAAGATTATTGAGCCCGGTTTTTCACCCTCCTAATTCTTTTATAAAATTAGGACTTCTCTAAACCAATCAGTACTAAACCTTACCCGTTTAATATTGACTCTTGACTAAGGTTTAAAGAAGAACATTTTTTCCAACTTGAAAAAATTTGGAGTCACCACCCAACCAGAGTCGGGAAAAGGAGTTAAGTTATAACCAATTGGGCGGAATTGTTATAACTTAGCTAGCGGTTTATTAATTAAAAAACCAAGTTATAAATATGGTTTTTTGAAAACTAGGGATCTAGATTCGGGGCTAATTTTTAAACCCTAAACAGGTACCACTTTTAACTTTCCGAATTTAACTTCACTTTTCAAATATACCCTTTTTAATTTCTAAAAACATCTAATTATGATACATGTGACTAAATTGATTAATTTACATAAATATCTAAAAAGAAAAAGAAAAAAAATTTCCATATTTTAAATCGCACTACACTTGTGTATGGGTGCCTATGTACCTATTATTCGGATCAGACTTCCGTAGTTCGTTTTTGTAAAACTTTAGTGGATTGTTTTTGTTTTAATTTGAAAACAATTGAGTTTACATTTTATTCAGTTTTGATTTATTGAAGGAAATTCCTAAAAATGTCCTAATCATTTTTTTAATTTTTGGAAACTTAAAAATGGTCCTAATTTAGAAAGAGGTCTATTTATTTTCATTTATTTTTAGAAAATCAATTTTGCTAAGTGACAAAAAGAAATAATAATCTTTTTATTTACTTTTTTTTTCTATTTTCATTTTTTATTTATTTCTTCTTTTTTTTAGTTTATCACTTAATTTATTTGTCACTTATTACTTATTGCTTAATATATCGTACTTATTTAATAAAATAAAATAAAACCAAATTAATTTTTTTTCTTTTTCTTTTTTTTCTCTTCTCTATTTTTTTTCTTTTTCTCTTTCCTTTCTATTATTATTACTTACTATTACATTTAAATAAAAAAATAAAACAACAAATAAAAAAATAAAAAGAAAAACTTCGAACAAATTCGGATGCATAGGTCGAACTTAAGCGAGTTAGACGGGTTGGGTCAAGCTTCAATGCCTTCAACAGCAGCAACGGCGGCAGAAGGCAATTTAGGCAATTCTAGTGGCCAAAGCGAGGAGGTGAGGAGTTTTTTATGAGTTTTGGATTAGGAATAGGGGTAAGGTTTAACTGTGAACCCCTAAAATTATCAACCTAGCCTTAGTAATAGACTCAACTATGTTAGACCATTTAGGAGTCGACAAGGCTAATGAAAGTAAAAACCCTAAAAGAATTACTTAATCGCGTAAAGAATTTTTCTACCCTAAATGTTCCTAAATGCTAAAGATTTATTCAAAAGTAATAGAAACCCTAAAAATGATTATTTTAAAGACACATGTGTACTAATCCAACATGATATACCCTAAAACCCTAATTAATAATATAATGCTTATCCTTTTGTCCAATTCACTAGTAAAGGGTTAGAGATGACCCTTAATCATACTTATATGCTTTGAATCCTTAGGTGATCCATTAGAAGTTAAGATAATGAGTCATAGATTATATTCACATTTTAAGTAAGTGATTAAGATAGTTTTACTTAGAGTTAGGGTAATAGTTGAAGATTATGTTTATGTAGTGAACCTTAACACTTAAATTGGTACTTTTTACATTTGTTATTCAAAGTAGTTTATCAAATGAGATATATAGGCTATAAAGACCTAAAGTAAGATCTCATTAACAATGTTTACAAATCAATTTATCAAATATCTCATTTCCCCTCATTTCCTTCATTTTTCCTTTAATTTCCCTTAATTACCACATTATGTTCACAAAATTAAACATACTTAACAAATGTTGATTAAGGTAAGGCATGTTGACCAAAGTCAAAGAGTTGACCAAGTCAACAAATGTTGACTAAAGTCAACATTTTGAAAAGTCAAAAGTCTTAAGAGATAAGGAAAATATCTCATTAACTTAATGATGATTTTCTTTTCTTTTCATTTTGATTTTTTTTCTTTCCTCTTTTTGCAATTTGTTGCCGTCCACTTTTCGTCCTTCTAGACTTCTCCATTTGTTGTCTTCATAATTGGAAACAAAACAAAAGAAACAAAAACAAAAGTCCCCATTCCATGCCGTGAGCTCTCCTTCTTCTTTCACTTTCATCCTTTTTCTTTTGTCCCCTTAAACTTCAACACAATTAAAGGTATGTTCTTAACTTGTTTTATGTTATTTTATGTTATTCATAAGTTAGTTAATTAGGTAGATTAGGTAAGTAGTTAAGTGTTTAGTGAAGTCTTGAAGAGAAGAAAACAAAGTCTCCATCTTTAAGTGTAGAAAGTGATGGATCATGAAGGAAATGGAAGGAATACATGTATATGTACTCTTAGATGTGTATACATAAAGAAATATAAAAGGGATACAAGTGTATGAACCTTTGTACATAAGTATGTATCATGTACATAACCTAATTTAAGACCATATCTAACTATATATACATATACTATACTAACTACATACATAGAAATGCAAAAGGATGAAAATTGAGAGAATTTTCTTAAGAGAAAATTTGGCATACGAAATTTTAGTATAAAAATACGTATTCAACCGTATAGGTATATGAGTAGAAATACATGTATAAATATGGTATAAGTATATGTAGATGTATAAGTATATGTATGTATAAGGTATATGTACATAAGTATAAGTATAAGGTATATGTACATAAGTATAAGTATAAGGTATATATACATAAGTATAAGTATAAGACATAAGTATAAAGTAAGAAATAAATGTACATAAGACATGTACATGTGACATAAGCATGATGTAATGCTTATGTAATCAAATGATGAGGAAGATGATGACATAGGCATATGAGGACATAAAGAAAAGATGACATAAGCATATGAAGGCATAAAGGAAAGATGATGTAAGCAATGGCATAAGCATAAGTTTAGAAAATGAGAAAAATAAGAAAATGTAGATAATTAGATACTAAAATTAGTAAATCATAATACACTTTGTAAACTAGATTATACCTAAATCAATACATGAATTAGTAATGACAAAATAAATCCCTTAATTATAAGAATTTAGGGAATAAAGGTTATAAATATAAGTAATAGCAATACTTAAGTATTATAGCTAAAAATTTCTATAAAATTAGTTCATAATATAAAATAGGGGTCTTAACGTCCAAAACAAACATTACCGTATGAATATAAGTCCGAAAACGATGAAAAATGACTATAAATTCATAAATATCAGAAATGAAACGAAAAAGTTACATACGATTAATAATAAAGTCTAACCGGGTAAAAGTTGATAATAGTCTAAGTAGATTAGGTAATTAAATGTTTAGAAGTGTTAGTTAAATTAGTTACTTACTAGTCTTATCAAATCATAATGATCAGGTGACTCTGAGGAGCGTGAGGACCTCCCAATCGACTACTACGATTATGGCAAATCACCATGGCCGAGTGAGTATTTACCCAACGATTCCATGCTTGTCTTGTGATTGTAGATAGTGGACCTAAATATTATTGATAATTGATGATTGTGTGGGGATTGGGGAAAATGCCTGTCTATGTTGGTATGTCTTGAATTGTGAACTTATCTTAAATAATGATAATGCCATGTTTGTTGCATGGTAGTATAAAAAATGATTGTGTGCACAATTGGATGGTCTTAGCATAATTTGAACCTAATTATACTCGGCCTATAAAAAGAAATTGAGACATGCATTAACATGCATAGCATGGATACTATTCCGGCCGTCACATCACACGGAGGTAAAGAGAGGCCATTCGGGGGTTGATATTATTCATTTATTTGGTTATGTACGGTGCACTCGTACAAAATGACCTTACCTTGGCCCGCGGGAACACTAGGCGTTGGAGGCGCCAACCGCCTGGCTAAGGGTCGAGTCTAGAGACCTCCGTTTAGGGGTGAGTGTGGACTGTGGGGGCCCACTCACAATTATACCAGAACTTGTGTTTTTCTGTAAATAAAGAGTTATTTGATATAAGTACGGAACATGGAGTTCCGTAGTAAAGTAAGTTCTAGTGTAATATCCGGATCTGATTGGTGCCGTGTAAACTCCAACCCTGACTTCGGAGGGCATTAAATCCGAGTTGCGTATATGAACTAGTTAAGTATGCGTATTATTTGGCATTCTGTTTGATCATTCATTCATATGCGTGACTATAATGTGTTTATAACTTGCTTGTTTTATGGCTGAGGGTTTTGCGCACTAAGCTTAGGCTTACACCCCTTTAGACTTTTGTTGCAGGATAGCTTATTCGTAGAGACAGGACGAGGGATGCCACAGGTTAGCCTGGGGACTTGGGCAAGAGCGAAGTGTCCTGTGTGATGAGAGGAAAATAGTTTATGTAGACTATTCCTCATGTACTTATGTTTAACTTATGTTTACCTTATTATTATGAACTTAGACACACTTAAATATTGTGTAATATAAGCTTTTGAGCTTAACTTTTATAACAATATGTTGTGTGATGATATCATGTGAATCTGGATGTACTTTGGAACTATTAGTTGTAGAGCCTTGTATATTGTGTGAAGAGTTTTTGATTGGAAGGGTAACCAATCAGGGGTTCTTCATATAGTATACGGCGTCTGCCACGACTAGGCCGTCCTCAGTTTGTGACATTAACGTTGAGGCTCGAGGTGGTTGTTTAGTAGTTATGGGAAGTGGCGGTCAGCGGTGGTGTTTGGGTGGCACGCGACATAGCTGTTGGAGGCTAGTAGCTGGTTGGGTTGGGAGTTTAAGGAAGTAGGGAGTGTGGCCATAAGAGTAGTTTGGGCGGAGGGTGAATAAAGGTAGTAGTTATAAACCCTACTTTTAGTGGGCCTAAGACTTGATTAAGAGTATTTATCAAATGTTCCCAAAGATCAACTAAACCAAAAACTTAAGTTTATATTTAGAAACGAATTAAATTTTTCCAATCCAAAAACCAATTATCGATAAAACCTGAGCTTGAAGAACTACAAGCTCTAAAGTCACTTAAAACCCTAAACCCTAAAATAATTAAGGAATTTTAACCCTAAATAATTAATCAATAATTTAATTTGAATAATTTCATTCAACTTTAGAAAATTTCACGATTTTATAAAAATCAAATCATAAATTACAAAACAATACGAGATGAAAACCTTAAAATAATTTCCTATAAGTCCATGCCCTTATCTTCATGTATAAGCTTTACACAAAAATAAGTAGACCAACCAATCACCTTAAATAACTTATCAATTGAGAGTTGGAATCATTTATCAATTGATAACTTATCAAAATCTAGTGATAAGACAATTTCCTTATCACCTCTTCACTTATACTACATATAGGCAATTTTTCACAAGATTTCATAAGCTTAACTTTAATAAATGAGACAAGACCACTCCATGACCCAAAAAGAATTTAAATGGCAGATTTAAACAAGGAAGAAAGGGGGGCCATGCTCTTGTCTTTCAACCATTAATCACTTTCTCTTACAGATCACTATTCACCCCTTAATGCTTATATCATCAAAGTTGCAATTGTTGACTTTTGTGTAAGCTACAAGACAACACTTTCAAGACATTTAAACCTTCATTCTCTCTCCATTAAAACTGGCCACTTTCTCCACTTTTTCTCTCACTTTCAATTTCACTTTCACTTCATCTTTTTCTCATTTGAAACAAACATAAAAGGGGGAAACCATCTTACCCCACCAAATCAACTTTACTTCCATTTTCCAACTTCACTCACGGCAACTTCCCTTCTTGTTCTTGTGTTATTTTCTTTCACCATCTAAGATCTTTTAGAGCCATTAGAACCTTCCATAAAACCCATTCCAAAAGACCAAAAGATTCGGGTTCCAAAAGGTTGCAAAAGAGGAAGTAAAGTTAAGAGCTTAAGTGGAACCTTTGTGCACAACCACCATATTTTGCTTTAAGGACGAGTAAGTATTTCTTGTGATTGTGGGTTAGTGATTATGATTAGGATACTTTGATTTCTTAAAGATATAAGTAAGGTTTAAGTTGTCATAACACCAAAAATCGTTTTAAAAAACAAACCATGAAACCTTTACATGAAGTTAAAGCATGAGCATGTAAAGTTGGTATTTTGTAAAGACACTTGTTCAACACTTTGAATGGAAGATTTTAAGTTCAGAAAGCCTTGAGACAAAAACTTAAATGGAGGATGAGCATGCTAGATGTAAGGGTTCCATAGTCATTTGGATGTTGATTTTGTTTCCATTAAGTTAAACATGCTCAAATCTAGACTTACGTTAAGGAAAAATCCATTACAAGAAGTTTTATGAAAAAACCAACTTGTATGACATGAGCTATGATATGGAGGTTATGTTAAGTATAAGATCTTTTATATCTTTGAGTGGAGCATGAGTTAAAGGATCATCTTATGGAAGAAAACTTAAGTTAAGATTTAGATACAAGTAGTTTAAGCGCATAATCTATCCCTTAAACTTAAGGAAATGATGAAACAAGTTAAAAACCCAAGCAAGAACCCCTTGGAATCATCATGAACAGATCTAGAATGTGAGAAAAAGGAGCTTAAAAATATGATAAAAGTGAATAAACAAAGTGAAAAGATCAACTAAAGCAAGTATGGTAAGCATACAAAGCTTAAAACTCAAAACCGAACCTAAAACTCTTAAAACAAGCCTAGAACTCTAAGTTGGGCCTTTAAGAAAATTCTGACCAGAACCTTAAAGTATCAAGAGAGGTTGTTTTGAAGCCCATAAGAAATCCACCTAAGGTCCCACCAGCCCACCAAAGACACTAACTTTAGTTTGAACATAAAATAAGCCCATTTAACAACTTAAGCCTACTAAAGGGCTCATGAAGTGGTTGTTAGCCTTAGGAATATAAATCAAAGCTGTAAATCTGATCTCAAGGAGTATTTTAGGCTTAGGATAAAATCTTAAGACCAAGTCCAAAGGATTTCTCAAGTTATCAAAAAAACCCATTTACCATATAAGGCCTAAAAGCACTCCAACACATGAGGAACGCTATTGTTTTGACCTATGGACAGAATTGTATGCCTCATTTCAAAAATATAACCTCACCATGTTAAATAGTCGAAACGATGAATATTGACTATTAGATCATAAAAATCAGATTTAAAACGAAAAAGTTATACGTGATTGACCTTTAGGCAAAAACCGGGAAAATTTTCGAAAACTAGACAAAAGTATAACTTAAGGAAAAATTTACTTAGTTCCCTAAGTTTATTTCAATCTCTTATAAATATTATTTTGATGACCAGGGGATACCGTGTACGGAGACGACTTGCCTCCGGATTACTTTGACTGACCCACATGGCAAATTGAGTGAATTCCCGATGATTCTTTACTTAATTGTGCTTGTAGAGTAGATGCACCTAAACATATATATATATATATATATATATAAATTTTGATGCTTGTGGGATATGGGAGATGCATGTGTATGGATTTATGGATGAATGTGATGACTTGTTAATTATATATATAATAATGGGAATTATTTGTTTTAATATATACATGTAAATTGTATGGAATGAAATTGTTTGATCACCTTAAAAATCGAGTTAATCACTTATACGATTAAGAAATCGAAATGAATCATGCATTCCCCATATTACATACGGATAACACCGACTGCCGCTTCACGCAGAAGATGGGAAGGGACTCATAGGAATATGAGTTTCCTGTAGGATTGGGCACTAGCTATGCCATCATATATTTTGAGTCTCTATCCTAAGCTGTTGGGCTTACTAGGCGCTGGGAGATGCCAACTGTTAGTGAGGGGTCGAGTCTTGTGGCTTTTACATAGGGCGTGTGTTTATGGACTACGGTGGCCACCATACTGCTAGACTTGGGATTTTAAAAGATATGATTTGATTTTGGTGAAGAAAGTATACATATATATATAGAGAGAGAGAGAGTTTTGTTTTGGCATGAGTACGATAGTGCAAATGAAATAAAACCCATGGTTTAGAACCCGGATTTTGGTTTGGCTCAGTTAATTATCTCTAAACCCCGACTTCAGGGGGCATAATTCTGAGTCGTATTTAGTTCCTAGGTTGCTGCATGCGTTGTTTGGCATACTGATTGTTCATGCATTCATATGATTGTGCATTTAATAAATTTTTGTCATGTTATATTGATGAGGGTAATTATCTCATTAAGTGTAAGCTTATGGCCCAACAGTTTTTTTCTTTGCAGGTTGATCGATAGTTGGGAATGGGATAGGAATCGAGTACGAGTGTTACCATTGAATCAGTATGATGAAAAGCTCATATAGTTAATTCGAAATGCTCCGAAAAACGACTAATGTCTCAATTAAGTTTAGTATCCTTAGTAAGTTTAGAATTTTCTAGAATTGTCTATCTTATTTCACTATTTTGGTAGGGGATACCTATTCTCTATGGTTCTAAGGAACTGTAGAAAAATGGATATCCATAATTATTTATATTATATAATGAGCTAATGAACTAAAATTAAAGACTCTAGCAAATAACTATTTAGAGTCTTGCAATCTCTGACTTGTAAGGCGATTTTCTTATCATGGGTGCATACATGATATGGAAATTTTAGGCAATACTATTAGGCCCCTCCTAGGGTCGCTACAGTGGTTTAAGGGGGGTAAGCTTCAATGGTTAGGGTTTAAGGGTAATGATTTAGTTAAGTGGTGAAGGGCTATGGTAGAGGTCGAAGGAGGTCGCGTTTAAGAGCTAATAGAGTGGGGTTCACGATTGTTGTGGTGGTTGAGCTTGGAGTTTGCTAGAAAGAGAAACCCAAGATGAGAGAGATTGGTAGAGAGAGGAGGTGATCAGAAATGGCTAGGGAGAGTGTGGGAGATGATTTTGTTGGTTGTGTATGTTGTTTGTGTCCCACGATCATCAATTTATACACAAATTCAACCTAGAAACAAAGGAAAGTTGGAATCAGATTTAATGAGAAATGCCGGAAAACTTAGCTTTTTTTTTTTATTTTTGAACGCTGATTTAAATGTGCTTTTGGTTGAATCTGGACTTGTTCTTAACACCAATTCGAAGCATGTCATGTTTAGTATGAGATTGATGCAAGAAACTATGTGCCTGTATGTGGAATTTGTGTAGAAATTGAAGCTAAAGTGGATGGAGTGAGTAGTTCTTGAGAAGGAAAGAGGAGGAAAATCGAGAGAAAATAGGGGGAAACTAAGGGAAAGAAATGGAAAGTGCTGATGTGGTAAATTTGAGCAAAACTTTGCTACAAAGCTAAAATAGATACTATTTTTGCCCCAAGAACAAATTTTATTCTAAGAAACACTACAGCTAGCTAGCTATCCTAAGTCTAATCCATTAGGGATTTGGAGAAGAGAAGGGTGCCATTCTAAGAGCTAGCTAAAAAATAGAAAGATGAATTAAAGTGTGGTTATGCTTGAGGTAAAATGAGCAAAGTGCTCTTAGAGTTGGCTAAGGCCCTAAGAAGAATGAGCAAACTTAGTCGTACCCTAATGAGTTGATTAACCAAGGTGGGTAAAGTGCTTCTAGAGTTGGCTAAGTCCCTAAGAATGAGAAAACTTAGTTATGCCCTAATAAGTTGACTAACTAAGGTAGGCAAAGCGCTCTTAGAGCTGGTTAAGTCCCTAAGAAGAATGAGCAAACTTGGTCATGCCTTAATGAGCTGATTAACCAAGGTAGGTGAAGCACTCCTAGAGCTAGCTAAGACCCTAAGAACAATGAGCAAACTTGGTTGTGCCTTAATGAGCTGACTAACCAAGGTGGGCAAAACGCTCCTAGAGTTAACTAAGACCCTAAGAAGAATGAGCAAACTTGGTTGTACCTTAATGAGTTGACTAACCAAAGTAGGCGAAGTGCTCCTAGAGCTAGCTAAGACCCTAAGAAAAATGAGCAAACTTAGTCATACCCTAATGAGCTAACTAAGGCGGGCAAAGTGCTCCTAGAGTTGGCTAAGGCCTTAAGAAGAATGAGCTAACTTATTTGTGCTCTAATGACCCTATGAAGAATGAGAAAACTTGGTTGTGCCCTAATGAGCTCACTAACCAAGGCAAGTGAAGTGCTCCTAGAGCTGGCTAAGACCATAAGAAGAATGAGCAAACTTGGTCGTGCCCTAATGAGCTGACTAACTAAGGCAGGTGAAGTGCTCTTAGAGCTGGCTAAGACCCTAAGAAGAATGAGCAAACTTGGTCGTACCTTAATGAGCTGACTAATCGAGGCGGGAGAAGTGCTCTTAGAGTTGGCTAAGACCTTAAGAAGAATGAGCAAACTTGGTCGTGTCCTAATGAGTTGACTAACCAAGGCGAACGAAGCATTCCTAGAGCTAGCTAAGACCCTAGGAAGAACGGGACAATGCCTTAAAGGTTACTTAAGAAGATGATGAAGGTAATTGCTTTATAAGTCGGTTAAGAGAAACTTAGTGAAAGGAAGTGCCTAATAGAACTCGGTGAAGAAAGGGGCTTGCTTGTAAGAAGTTTAGTGAATAGAGGGACCTTATGGATTGGAAGGATGAATCGAGCTAAGATCATGTCTTCGCAGGTTGGCTAAACACTAAATGCAGATAGTAAATCCCCTATAGGTTGGTTAAAAAGATTGTTGGGAGTAAAAATTTGTCTAAATGCAAGAAAAAAATTGGTATGCTAACACTGTATGGAAATACTTACCCAGTTTTTGTCACTGGCACCCAATCCGTCAAAACTTTTTGAAAACCCCCCATTAGGAAATTAATAACTCTTGTTTTAGTCCCTTATTATCAACCCAAATGTTCTTGTCATATAACGTTCATGACTTCGCTGGTTCCTTTTGGAGAAGTCATGGAAATTAGACCGATGTAGGGAAAACTACCTACTATTTTTGTTTCTTTGGAACTTTTATTAACCTAAAAGCCTCATTCCCATCTATTACGATTGCTTACTTAAGTTTCACATTCCTCTGAAAAAAAAACAAACAATAAAACTTCCCATTAAGGGGGATCAATCCGTAATAAAGTATTTTAAAGAATTTTGTTAACTAACAATGTTCTGGATCTCATTCCTTAACTCCTCTTATGTCTTCAGTGTATGGGTTCGATTAAATGGGGTAAAGGGAATTGGACCTTTCCAAGGAGAGGGTGATTATTCCAACGACGACAACGGCCAATGATACCAAATTTGCTTATAGATAATGAAAATTGGGCTACAATGACGTTCAAAATGACTGGCATTTTCATGTTTCTAGCAAAATTCCCATTGATTTCTTATGGATAGTACAATTTTATAGCATCAGCGTTTACTAGGTCTCTCAAATTTAGACCATCCATTTGGGACAAAATCAAAGCCCCTCTTGATAATACTCCCTTCACGACATAAGGACCCCCATAATTAGCGGTGAATCTCCTTCTTTGAGGTTGTGAGGTTGCACCCTTTTGTTGAAGGCTCGAGCCATTCTTTGCTAATAACATTGATTATGACACAAGGCCGTCAATCTCCTTTCATCAATCAAATTTAGCTATTCGATGCGTTTCTTTACCCAATCAGCTTCATCCAAATGAGTTTCTGGTAGTACCTTGAGTGATGGGATCTCGACCTCTACTGGTAACACTACTTTAGTGCTATATACTAAAGAGTATGGTATTGCCCCAACCGATGTTCTAATGGAAGTTCGATAGGCCATGAATGCAAAGGATAACATCTTATGCCATTCCTTATATGTAACTGCCATTTTTTCAATGATTCTTTTGAGGTTTTTGTTTGCTGCTTCAACGGCTCCATTCATTTAGGGTCGATAAGGAGTAGAGTTTATATGAATGATTTAAAATTGCCAGCATAATTTTGTCATAAGCTTGTTGTTGAGATTGGTGCCATTATCAATGATGATTGTTTCAGGAGTCCCATACTGAGCCAAGATCTCTCTCTTGATGAACTTAACTATGACCCCTTTAGTAACATTCAAGTAAGATAAAGCCTCTACCCATTTACTGAAGTAGTCGATGACGACTAATATGAAGCGATGTCCAATGGATGCTTTTTGAGTGATAAAGCCAATGATATCTATGCCCCATATTGAAATAGGCCATGGTGTAAAGAAGGCATGGAATTCTTGAGGTGGGGCATTTGTCTTATTTGCCTAAACTTGGCATAAATGATAGTGCCTAGCATGTTTGATGTAATTACTTTCCATTGTTGACCAATAATACCCTAACCTCATGATTTTCTTTGACAACATGTATCCATTCATGTGAGGGCCACATACTTCTTCATATACCTCTTTCATTAACTTCTTAGCCTCTTCATTAGCTACACACCTTAAGAGTGTACCATTAAATGAGCGTTAGTATAAGGTGGACTCGCTTACTAAGAATTGAGTGGCTAATCTCTTAATCATCTTTTTGTCTTTTTTCTCGGCCTCTTTGGGGTATGCGCCTTGTTGTAAGAACATCTTAATATCATGATACCATGGTTTTTGGTCATTCATACCCTCACTTATTAGGTAGAAGGCAGGCTTGTCTTCAATTTCAATAGTAAGGGGCTAAATCTTAACTCTACCAAATATCTAGATCATAGATGCTAGTGTAACTAAGGCATCAGCAAATTGATTATGAGTCCTTAGTGCGTGATTGAAGGTGACTTATTTAAAACTTTTTGTTAATTGCGTCAAATGCCGATGATAAGGCACCAGCTTAGGATCTTTAGTTTTGCACTCTCCCCGTGCTTGGTTAATAATGAGTGAAGAGTCCCTATACACTTCTAATTCTTGAATGTCTTTCTCTAAGGCCATCTTGAGTCCGATGATGCATACTTCATACCTAGTGATATTATTAGTGAATGGGAAAATGAGCCTTATGGCTACAGGATACTAAGTACCTTTAGGGGATGTTAGTATTGCCCCAATTCCATGCCTAAACACGTTGGCTTTACTATCGAAGAACACTTTCTATTTTGGTAGCTCGCCATCCTTTCTTTTATCAAAATTTCCTTGAACTACTAAGATACCCTCATCAGGGAAATTGACTTATACTTCTTGGGGAGTACTATCAAAGGGGTTTTCTGCTAATTGGTCTATTAAAGCTTGCCCTTTGATTGAATTATGGTTCACATATGTAATGTCGAACTTTGATAGTAGTACTTGCTACTTTGAGATTCTACCAATTAAGGCTGGTTTGTCTGCTAAGTACTTCAGGAGATTGTGTTGAGTCAGTAATTTAACCTGGTAGTAAAGTGTGTATTATCTGAGCCAATGCATTACCTAGACCAAAGCACAGCAGGTTCTTTCAATTTTTGAATATCTTTGCTCCCCTTCAATGAATTTTTTGCTCAAGCAGTATACAGCCCATTCCTTTCCTTCCTCATCTTTCTAGCTAAGCATGTACCCCATAGACTCTCATAATATTGACATGTATAGGAATAAAGGCTTCCCAGGTTTCGAGCTACTAGAATTGAAGGGTTCATGAGGTATTATTTGATTGTTGTACAGGCCTACTAACACTCTTTGTCCCAGTTGATCTTGGCATTCTTTTTAACAAGTTAAATAAAGGATAACACATGTCTGTGAGTTAGGATATGAACTGAGCTATATAGTTTAAGCGGCTTAACAAACCTCCGATTTCTTTAGGTGTGCGTAGTGAAGGCAGGTCAACTATCGCCTTAACTTTATTAGGGTCCACTTTAATGCCCCTTTGGCTAATTATGAAACCTAATAATTTCTTTAAAGTTACCTCGAAAGTACACTTCTCTAGGTTGAGTTTTAGTTGGAAATTTCTTAACCTATCAAACAATCTATTTAGATTTTCCACATGATTTTCTCCTTCTGTAGACTTGGCAATGATATCATCAACATATACTTCAACTTCTTTGTACATCATGTCATGAAATATTACTACCATGGTCCTTTGGTAAGTTGTTCTGGCATTTTTTAGTCCAAAAGGCATCACTTTGTAGTAAAACGTACCCCAAGTCATAATGAAAGTTATCTTGGCTTTATCTTCTTCAACCATTCGAATTTGGTTATACTCGGAAAATCCATCCATGAAAGAGAAAATGTGGTTTCCAGCTATGTTATTGACCAATATATCGATATAGGGCAAAGGAAAATTATCTTTAAGGGTTACTTGATTAAGGTCTTGAAAGTTCATGCACACTCTGACTTTTTCATTCTTCTTCATAACTGGTACTATGTTGCCTACCCACTCAGGATAATCAGATACCTCAATGAAGCCGACTTCTAATAGTTTTCTGACTTCTTCTTTGATTTTCAACAGGATATTTGGTCAGAACCTTCTCAACTTTTGTTTCTTAGGCTTGATATCCTCTTGTATGGGTAAGTGATGGACCACGATCGATAGATTTAGTCCAGGCATGTCGTCATAAGACCATGAGAATATGTCTTTGTAAACCCTACTTTTAGTAGGCCTAAGACTTGATTAGGAGTATTTATCAAATGTTCCCAAAGATCAACTAAACCAAAAACTTAAGTTTATATTTAGAAACGAATTAAATTTTTACAATTCAAAAGCCAATTGTCGATAAAACCCGAGCTTGAAGAACTGCGAGCTCTAAAGCTACTTAAAACCCTAAACCTTAAGACCATTAAGGAATTTTAACCCTAAATAATTAATCGATAATTTAGTTTGAATAATTTTATTCAACTTTAGAAAATTTCACAATTCTACAAAAATCAAATCATAAATCACAAAACAATGTAAGATGAAAATCCCAAAACAATTTTCTATAAGGCTATGCCCTTATCTTCATGCATAAGCCTTACACCATAAATAAGTAGACCAGCCAATCACCTTAGATAACTTATCAATTGAGAGTTGGAATCATTTATCAATTGATAACTTATCAAAATCTAGTGATAAGACAATTTCCTTATCACCTCTTCACTTATACTACATATGGACAAATTTTCACAAGAAATCATGAGCTTAGCTTTAATAAAGGTAACAAGACCACTCCATGCCATTAAAAGACTTCCCATGGCAGATCTAAAAAGGGGAGAAAGGGGGGCCATGCATTTGTCATTCACCCATCAATCACTTCCTCTTACACATCACTATTCATTCCTTAATGCTTACATCATCAAGAGTTGCAATTGTTGACTTTTTGTAAGCTTTAAGACAATACTTTCAAGGCATTTAAACACTCCTTCTCTCTTCATTCCAACCAGCTGCACTCCTCCCCATTTCTCTCACTTTTAATTTCACTTTCACTTCATCTTTCTCTCTTTTAAAACAAACATAAAAAGGGGAAACAACTTTACCCCACAAAATCCATTTTCTTCCATTTTGAAGCTTCAACTCACGGCATTTTTTTTTCTTTGTTCATGTGCCATTTTCTTTCATCATTTAAGATCATCTAAGACCATTAGAATCTTTCATAAACGCCTTTCCAAAAGACCAAAGAATTCGGGTTTCAAAAGGGAAGCACAAAAGGAGGAAGCAAAGTTAAAGGCTTAAGAGGAACCTTAGTGCACAACCACCAAACTTTACGTTAAGGACGAGAGAGTGATTCTTGTGATGTGTGGATTAATATTTATGTTAGAAGACTTGGATTTCTTGAAGATATGAGTAAGTTTTGAGTTGTTATAGCACAAAAATTCGTTTTAAGAAACAAACCCTAAAACCATTACATGAAGTTGAAATATGAGCATGTAAAGTTGGTGTTTTGTATGGACATTTGTTTAATGCTTTGAATGGAAGATTTTAAGCTAAGGAAATCTTGAAATGAGAACTTTGATGAAGGGTAAGCATGCTGGACGTCAAGGTTCCATGATCATTTGAATGTTGATTTTGTTTCCATTTAGTTAAACATGCTCAAAACTAGACTTAAGTTAAGGAAAAATCCATCACATGAAGTTTTATGAAGAAATCAACTTTGTATGGCATGAGCTATGATATGGAGGTTTTATGAAGTATAAGATCTTTTATTTCTTTATGTGGAGCATGAGTTAAAGGATCATTTGATGGAAGGAAACTTAAGTTAAGATTTGTACACAAGTAGTTAAGTGCACAATCTACCCCCTAAACTTAAGGAAATGATGAAACAAGTTGAAAACCAAGTGAGGACCCCTTAGGACCAACATGAACAGATCTGGAACATGGGAAAATGAGGCCTAAAAATATGATAAAAGTAAAAGAACAAAGTGAAAAGAATAACTAAAGCAAGTATAGTAGACATATAAAGCCTAAAACTCAAAACCGAGCTTAAAACTCCCAAAACAAGCCTAAAACTCTAGGATGGGCCTTCAATAAAAATCTGATCAGCACCTTAAGGAACCAAGAAAGGTTGCTTTGAAGCCCATAAGCAATCTACCTAAGGCCCTATAAGCCCACCAAAGTCATGAACCTTAGTTTGAACTAAAAACAAGCCCATTTGTTAACTTACGCTCACTAAAGGGCCCAAGAAGTGGTTGTTAGCCTTAGGAATATAAATCAAAGTTGTAAATATGATCTCAAGGAGTATTTTAAGCTTAGGATAAAATCTAAAGACCAAGCCCAAAGGATTCCTCAAGCTATCAAAAGCCCATTTACCAAACAAGGCCCAAAAATACTCCAACACATGAGGAACGCTACTGTTCTGACCCATGGATAGAATTGCATATCTCATTTCGAAAATCTAACCTTACCACGTTAAAGTACACTCGAAAACGATGAAGATTGACTATAAGATCATAAAAATCGGATTTAAACCGAAATAGTTATACGCGATTGAACTTTAGGCAAAAAAAACTGGAAAAATTCCGAGAACTAGCTAAGAATATAACTTAAGGAAAATTTACATAGTTTTTTAAGTTTGCTTCAATTCCTTATAAAAATTATTTCAATGACCAGGGGACACTGTTTTCGGAGACGACTTGCCTCCGGACTACTTTGATTGAACCACATGGCAGAGTGAGTGAATTCCCGATGACTCTTTACTTGATTGTGCTTGTAAAGTAGATGCACCTAATCTTATATTTATAAATTTGGATGCTTGTGGGATATGGGAGATGCATGTGTATGAAATTATGGATGAGTGTGATGACTTGTTAATTATATATAATAATGGGAATTGTTTGCATGAATATATACTTGTGAATTGTATGGAATGAAATTGGTTGATCATCCTGAAAATCAAGTTAATCACTTATATGATTAAGAACTCAAAATGAGCTGATGGGCTTACTAGGCGCTGGGAGATGCCAACCGTCGGCGAGGAGCCGAGTCTTGTGGCTTCTGCTTAGGGCGTGTGTTTGTGGACTGCGGGGGCCACCACATCGCTAGACTTGGGATTTTTAAAGGATATGATTTGATTTTGATAAAGGAAGTATATATATATATGTATATATGAAGAGTTTTGTTTTGGTATGAGCACGATAGTGCAAATGAAATAAAACCCAAGGTCTAGAACCTGGATTTTGGTTTGGGTCGGTTAATTATCTCTAAACCCCGACTTCAGGGGGCGAAACGTATGCAGTTCCTAGGTCACTACATGCGTTGTATGGCATACTGTTTGTACATGCATTCATATGATTGTGCATCTAATAAATTTCTGCCTTGTGGTACTGATGAGGGCATTTATCTCACTAAGCGTAAGCTTACTCCCCTATAGATTTCTGTTGGTGCAGGAGAACCTCTTCGTCAATCTGGGCCGAGGCATGCCCGTGGTAAGTCTCGGGTAGAGACGGGTTGGAGCGATCAGAGATCGAAGAGGATATTTTGTAATAGATATTTAGATACTTTCATGTATTTATGCATTACTTAGATTTTATGCAGTTCCGTTATGAATTGCATTCGTTTGTAATATTGTTTTGGTGTGGTTCTCACGAGCCCACACAATTAGTTAATTTATAACATAGAAGTAATTTTAATTAAATTGCTCTATATTACTTGTCTATGGGCCTAGTGGTAACGTAGAGTGGAAGGAGCCTTGTGTGTCGTATGAAAGGCCTATGATCAGCAAGGGGGTTGATAATAGACCTTTATACAGTACACGGCGACCTATCACGACAACGATACTGTTGGGTCGTTATAGTCTTGGTATTCAGATAGTAATATGGTCATCTTTATCTTTTGCTTTTCTTCTAAATTTCCCCTAATCTTCAACACCTTAAGGTTTTCATTGGTAGCGACATTAATTATCTCTATTGGCTCATCAATGGAAATTCTACTCATGTCATGTTCTTTTCAACTTTCTTACACATCATTATGGTAATCAACATCACTCCCAATGACTAACCCAGTAGGCCGACAGTGATATCAATATTCTCATCGCCTATCTGCGTAAGGTATCTGTGTAAGTAAGGCAAGAGTAAAGAGAAAAGAAGCTAATTTTATTTTGGGAAACTCCATTTTGAGTACAAGCATTTGGAGAACAGAGGCAATTTGTTACAAAATTTTATAAAATACTATATCATGATTCATTTTTTACCCTGAGGAAGACTTATTGTTATTCATTGGAATGGAGAACCAATTATTCAAGTGATGGGATTTGTTGAATAGGCTAACCACTTCATTTCTGCTGGAAGTACCGTCTTTAGTGGGCTTTGAGTTTTGGCCTTCGGTTGCCAAGACCCTAAAGGAAGCTTAATAAGATAACCGGAAATTTCCATAACATGTATACACCCATGAAATGAAAATTGCCTTGCAAGTCAGAGATTGAAAGACTCTAAATAGTAAATCACTAATATTAATGATTTTCAAGTAATTAATTTATTGTAACATAGTATAATATATAATTATAAATAACTATGGATATCCGATATCCTACAATTCCTCAGAACCGTAGAGAATCAATATCCCCTACCAAATAATAAGATAGGATATACCAACATTAGAAAACTACAAGAAAAATTAAATTATATTAAATTCTAACCTATAAATATTTTCTCCAAAGAATGTTTATGTATCACCTTTATAGATCTCAACTAACTCTAACGCTAATGTACATATCTTCATCTTGCACTTAGCACTTGAGACTTATCCTAATCCCATTATAAGTAAACCTGCAAAAGAAAAACTATTGGGGAATAAGCTACAAGAGTTTAGTGAGCTATCTCTCATACTATACTGGCAAATAAGTTATCAAACAAATTGTTACAACCATATGAATGCATACACATGCAGTATGCCAAACAATATATGCAGTTGACGGATACTACATATAATATCGGATTTTAATGCCTTTTGAGATAAAGGTTGGAGATTCATCGGTACCAATCACAACCAGGCTCTAGTACCTGGGTTTTTATCCATAACTTTAAATATCATATTTTGTAAAATATATTTCCATTTCTAAGTCATCTAATAGTACACAAAATCCTAAGCCTAGTGATGAGATGGCCTCGGTAGTCCACACTTAGACCCTACAGCGGAGATCTTTAAACTTAACCCTTAGCCATACGATTGGTATCTCCATTGCCTAGTAAGCCCATAGGTTTAGGTAAGGTCATGTTGTACCAGTGCACTGTATAGAAACACTTTAATATATATAAATAAACCTCACAAGACCTCTCTTTATCTCTGTGTGAAGTGACAGTCGGAATAAGCAATGCAATGCATGGATAATGCATAACCCTTTTAATTTAGGATAAGCTAAATATAATTAGGTCAAATTATGAGGCGATCAATCAATATCAGTAAACCATCCAAATCATATAAAAATCAATTATCGTATTTAACAATATTTCTCACAATAATCAATCATTATCAAGCAGACGCATATCTTAAAACCCCATGCATCAAGTTATTGATATTTAATTTAGGTGCACTAACTATAAGCACAAACAAGTATAGAGTCATCGGGAGTACTCACTTGACTATGATGACTCACTCTAGTCGTAATAATCAATTAAAAGATCCTCGCCCTCATTGGGATCACTTGATCATTACGAGATAACAGGGATAATAAGTAATTAAATTAACTAGCCGTTCTAGATATCTATCTATGAAATTTTACTTAGATTACTATTAGTTTTATCCAACTAAACCTAATTTTCAATCGTATGTAACTTTTTTATTCTATTTTTGATATTTACGAATTTATAGTTGTTTTTCATCATTTTCGGATGCACGTTCATACGATGATGTCCATTTTGGATGTTAAGACCCATGTTTTACAATGTAGACTAAATTTATTAAAATTTTAACTATTGAAGCTTAATTATTCTTATTACTTATATTTATATCCTATTTGAGGACTTAATGATTTAATTAACTATTAGATTCTTATACTTAGGGAATTTTATATTGGTATTACTAACTCATGTACTTAATTAAGTTTAATTCAATTTGGGAAGTGTATTAGGGTTTAAAGGATTTTTGGATCCTAGGTACATATGCATACTTGTGTTATACCCTTATGTAAACTTATAAGTTATTATTTTATAAGCTTACGCTTATGTCATCAATTACTCATATCATCGCTTATGTCATCATTTGCTTATGTCATGGCTTATTTCATCTTTTAATTGCATCATTGCTTACATCATCATTTGATTGCATAAGCCTTACCTCATGCATAAGTGTATTATGTACACTTCTGTATATTTATACATATGTTAAGTTTATACATATACCATTACTTTACTTGTATATATACTAGTATACTCATACATATACTTATACTTATACCATATTTATACTTATACATATACCCATATATATATACGGTTACATACGTATTTTTATATGTATTTTCGTATGGCAAAAATTCCTCTTAAGAAGGCTTCTCTAATTTCATTTTTTTTTTAGTTTTAAGAGTGTATTTAGCATGGTATAGGTATGTATAGTTAGTATATGTCTTAGTTTAGGTTATGTACATAATGAATACTTATGTACAAAGGTCTCTATACTTGTATTTCTCTAGTATAGCCTTATGTACATATACTTAAAGACATATACATATGCATCTCCTTCCTCTTTGCAATGATTTCTACTCTTCTACACCTAAAGATTGAAGCTTTATGCCTTCTTCAACATGGATGTACATAACACATAAACTACACATCTAATCTACCCCTTCACCTAACTAGTAAATAATATGAAGTAATACATAATAATATACCTTAGTTTGTTCTTGAAATGTGGATGCAAATTTGGAAAAATTAGGAAAGTGAAAGGGAAAGGGAAGGTCACGGTAATGGAGGAAGAAGAAGGGACTTGATTTTGTATTGTTTTATGTTTTTGAAAGTGAAAGTAAGTAGGGTCCTAAGGAGAAAAGGAATGGATGGCAAAAGAAGAAGAGAAAAGGAAGAAAAGTTTAAAAGAAAGGAAAAGAAAAGAAATCATTAGAAGACTTAGATATTTTCTTAAGTGAAAGTGACTTTTGTTGAATTTTCTAAATATTTACTTTAGTCAACATATGTTGACTTGGTCAACATTCCAAAAGCATATGCCATTTACTATACATAATGTAGTAATTAAGGAAAATTAAAAGAAAATTAAGGAAATGAGACATTTGGTGAATTGATTAGTGAAAATAGGTGATGAGATCTTACTTTAATTATTTATAACCTTTATATATCATTTGATAGGTTACTTTGTATAACTAGTATGAAAAGTATTATTTAGGGTACTAAGTTTTACTACATTTAACCTAAGCATTAACTACACCCTTAACTATATGTAATACTATCCTAATTATATACTTAGAAGATGAATGTAATCTATGATGCAATATCTTAGTTTTGAAAGGATTACTTAAGGATTCTAAATATATATGTATGATTGAAAGTTATCTCTAATATTTTACCAATGATTTGGCAAAATATGAAAATTATATTATCAATTAGGGTTTTAGGGTAAATTACAGTGAGTTAATACTTTTATATCCTTAAAGTTATAGTTTTATGGTTTTATCACTTTCAAGTGCAATCTCTAGTGTTTATATACATTTAGGATATAAAAGTTTTCTACTCGATTAAATCTTCAATTGTTCTATTAGGGTTTTCATCTTAACTAGCCTTGTCAACTCTTAAAGTCTTCAAGCACACTAGAGTCTACTTTGGGTATTAGGTTGAAATTTTTAGGAGTTTACATCGACCTTGATGAAAGTTTCTGACAATGGAGGGAAGCTTATTGGAGTGTCATACAACTTGTCACCCTTTTTGCCCCTAGCCTACATTCTTTGCAATTCTTCCATTGAGGTTAGAATGTATCTTAACCTATGAGTCCTAAACTAGCCTTCTTTGTATTTCAACCTCTCTTCCTTTTGCTAATTGGTGATTATGCACACCTCATTAAACATTTGGAGTCTAAAGTCTGCTTGTTCTTTTACACCGATATAGGGTATGGCCATCTCTTTATAGATTTCATAATCTTGGTCACCTAGAATTGTGATGACTTAGCCATTGGAGATGAACTTAACTTTCTGGTGAAGAGTTAATGGTATGGCCTCTGTTAAATGTATCCAAGGCCTTTCCAATAACAAATTGAACATCTGTGGGCCGATATCAACTAGCAAGTCCACCCTATTATCTCTCTCCTGGATCCATCAAAAGCTCTTATTGTTGTTGAACTAGGTTTGATAGCAGTTGTATTAATACCCAAAAGATCCAAGGTAATGAAAGGACAAACATTTAGAGATGACCCGTTGTCAATGATGACTCTTGTTTCGATAATGTTATTTATCCTCACTATTATTAATAGAGGCTTTGTGTGCTAGGTACCTTCTTAGCCTAGTTCCTCAATAGAGAAGGAAATTTGATCTATGGTAAGGATGGAATTAGTGATAAAGCCAATCCTTTCAATTGGGATTTCACAAGGGACCTTAACATCCCTTAGTGTTCTCAATAAGGCCTCTCAGTATGGGTCTAATGCCATCAATATACGCATTAGACTTGATCATCTTAGTGAAGGTAGTTAATCCTTCTTGATGTCTAGCTTGTTCGGTGTTTGGCATTTCCAGTATGCCCTTCTTTTTCAAGTCTTCCTTTAGATTGTAGATTTTGCTGGAATGAGTGATCCCCCTACAAGCGAGCTTGATTGCCCCTAGTTTATTGCTTAGTAATTGAAGAGGGCAGCTTTATAATTTTTGGGGGCTACAGGTACGTAGAATGTGTACCTTTTAGTTTGTGGGACCTCTTTTTTGTAGAACCTATAAACCTTTGGTTGTTGGTTTCAACCGATCATGTTGATGGTAGATTTGACTGGTCAGATATCATATTGATGATAGGTCCATGGTTTAATAATGGGTTGTTGACATTTGGGGTAGAAGCCTCCATCAAATCCAGTTGTACTATACCTTCATCGATCAAATCTTAGATTTTTTTTTAACCTCCAATATGAATCAATTAAATGTCCTACTTACCCTAGATGAAATTGACATCTTGCATTGGGATCAAAGAACTTCGACCTATACTTTTCACTAGGAGCCTCAGAATGGAGCAAATTATCTCTTCTTAACTTCTCGAGCACCTAACTAAGTAGAACAAGTATTCTAGTAAACTATCTCAGGGCTTTGTTATCTGTGGTTAGCTTTTGTACTATGGTTGAGCTAGTGGGGGATTCGTCCTAAAAGAAACTTGGGAGTTAGGTCTTGCATTCAAGTTAACCATGCTAACAGTAGCTTCTCTATGTTTTCTAGTCGTAGGTTTAGCGGAGGGCGGTCTTCTATCTATTGCTTCTGGCAACTTGTCAGAGGAAATGGCACTCTCAATTCGATACCCTACTACTACTATTTCTGTAAAGCTAGAAGAGGCTTGTCTGATTAGGTGAGCGAAGTAGGGCCTCTTAAGGGTGTTAATGAAAGTTTCCATGAGCTTTTTTTCAATTACAGGGGTAGATATCCTTACAGCTAGGGACCTCTACCTTTGAGCATATTGTTTGAAGGATTTATTGTGCCTTTTCCGTAAGGAAACCAAATCCATCATTGTTGGTGCTACTTCGACATTAAATCTATATTACTCATAGAACGCTCTGGCTAACTTCTCCCATGTATTCACTTAATTTGAGTTCAACTAGGCATACCAGGTTAAGGCAAGCCCTATCAAGCTGTCCTGAAAGGTTTAGACCATGAGTTGATCATACTGTGCATACTTGCCCATCTCACGTACATACAGCCGGGTGTGTAACTTAAGGCATTTAGTCCCGTTATATTTTTCAAAGTCAAGTACTTTGAATTTTTTTGGAAAGCTTCCATAATCATAGGCATAGAAGTCTATTATTCTAGCATACTCAAATCCATCATATCCCTTGAGCATTTTCATTTTTTTGATAATCTGTTGAGTTAACTTCTCCTCGAGCTCCTTCAATCTATCCCAGTTAGCTTTAGGCTTCGGGTTGATCAGGATTGAGTAAGTATTCGGCTTAAACATTGGGTTAGCCATTGGAAATACCCCTTCAATTTCAAAGGATTCAAAACCTTGATTGGCTTTAAGGTAAGCTTCTTCTATTTCAAGGGGTAGGGCCTTAGTATAATTTCTATATCGAGCTTTGGAGTGCTCTTCATTTGATGGGGCCATAGACTTAAGCAGAGAGATACTTTCAGCAAGAAAGCTCAATTGATCTGCCATCTTTCCCATTGTTCGTTCCAATGATTGGAATCTCAACTTCGTAGAGTTAATGACTTTGTTATTGCCGTTATTGTTGTTGTCCTAGGTTGGCCATTTTGGTTTGAGAACTAATGTTGATGGGGCTTCTCTAGAAAGTTTAACATTTGGGAGCTATCTCAGTGACCTAGGTAAAAACCACTTCTCAATAAGTTAGCATACGGATATTTTGAAAAAGAATGCAAATGAATGAAATGCAAGTAAATCACATGGATGAAAAGGAGAGGATCGATAAATGATTAACAGAGTGGTAAGTTATTCATTATTTTTGGATTCTTGGAGTCTTATTACATTAAAGAAAGAAAAAGATACATATTCATCTATGCTAATTTCCTTTTTTTTTTATAGGCCAGATGACATCTTCTTCTTCTTTTGGTCATGCTTAGCTGCTTCTTTAAACTCTTGAATTTTCTTATAGGCCATCTTCAGCTGGTGTTCCAGGACGTGCGATTTTTGTATAGATTCTTAGCATAGGTTTTCCCATTTATCTTTCTCATCATAGAGGATCTCCATATGTGCTTTCATTTGGTCCACATAGGTCACCATTTCAGATTTAGGGTACATAGGGGAGGTTTGAAGGACTTCTAGTGCCTGATATCTCATTGCGCTTACCTTGTGAAGTTGATTGTATAAATACTCTTTGGTAACCTGGTGTTTGTCCACTTCTCCTATGAATTCACTTAGATTGATGTTTGGGCTTATGGTCCATGTGTCCTACCAAGCTTTGATCTTGTGAAATTTGGATGCCTTTTCTATGGAGTAAGGCTCTTCGAGATTAAGAGTATATGGTTCCAATGAAGGTTTGTGAACTATATCCTGGATCCCACTAAACTATCTTACCATGTTAGTTGGATAGTAGCTTGTATACCAATTCATCTCGATTAGTGGCACAGCATAGTAGTTCTTGCAAATCAGTATGACCCTAGTGTAATTGCTCTACCTAGCAATCCATAATGTCTTCTACTTGAAAATCTCGTAAAACCTCTATCTAAAGAAGGGTAGGGATATCTTCTGGTAATTTGATCTTATCGACGAAAGAATCAATAAGGTTAATCTTATTTGCGAATGCTCCCCTTATTAAATCTAACCCAAATCATTTGATGTGACTGATGAACCATACCATTAATAGTGCCATGCCTGACTTGAGATCTCTACAACCCCTTTTCTTAAGGAAATTAAGATTCCTTATCTACTCAACAAGTAGGGTTAGAATGTAAGACTTACCTTCCCAGAATTGAGCTACTAACTCTGTTACCCTAAAGTGCATAAGAAGAGACCCACTTAGGAACAAGATAGTAGTGACCATAGCTAGCACATAAGCCTTGATTCGGTTTTCTCTCCAATTTCCAAAAAATAGTGCTTGTTTGTTAGGGCTGGGCTCATTCTAGAGCCAGTAGACTAGATCCCATATCTTGGTGGTGTATTTGTTGTAGTCATTTAAAGCCTCATTTATCTCAGTCTTACGGATCCCTAAGAATTTTGAGAAGATCTATGCTGGGCCGAAGTTAAGTTCTGGGATGTATATTTCATCCAAAGGAGGAGCTTGGAGCAGTTAGCTGTACTCCTCTATAGTTGGGCTAATTAGATGTGGTCCAAATTGAAAAGCTACTACTTTAGGCTCCTAGAAATGGACTAAGGCCCTTACTAGCGTGATGTTAACCTTCACTTTGGCTAGTGAGAGTATGGGCCTCATTTTGTTGGTGATGAATTGTTGCTCTCTCAGGTTGAAGGTTTGAAACTACTGGCTGAGTATGGGCTTTGGGTTTATAGGTTTGTGGACATGAATTCTTTGGCAAGAACCCTGGTGTTGGATGAGCTAGCCATTTTTGAAACATTATAAATAAAGCATAAATTATAAGGGAAAGACTAATTACAAGAAGAGAAAATATACAAGACCTCTTATGTACATCAATTCTAGGAAGAATACAAGGAAAAACTCTAGAATCTTTGTCATTTTTTTTTTTTGTAACATTACTGCTTTGTTAGTTATTTGTTGACCCCATGTAATGCAAGACAGGTGGGTTCCAGTGCTCCTTAAACTCTGTGACCTCATACGTTTATGAAGAAACGGTTCCTTGGTTACATTGAAGTTTAAGTAAGGTAGCATAATCGGCCTCGAATGGTGGTTGCCCCACTATGCTCGAGACTTTGCATAATGGCTCCCCGTCTTAAAGTCCTAAGACGGCTTAGGTTCAATTGTATCTACCATGCATTCGTAATGAAGCAAAATAAATCTCATGCCTCGATGTTTGGTATTTACAAAATAAATATGCTAATTAAAACAAATATATACACGAGGTCAACAACAAATAAACAAATCAATATATAAAGAAATAAATAAATAACTAAACAATGCAGGTAATTTGAAAAAATATTTTAATTTAAAAATATTTTTAAGTAGTTAGTCCTCTTCATGGTCCCTAGTTGAGTCGTTAAGGTGTAGAGCCTAGTTTTTGACCCTTCGAATTCTTTTATAAAATTAGTTTTTTCTAAATCAATCAGTACTAGACCCTACCTGTTTAATATTGACTCTTGACTAGGGTTTAAAGGAGATCATTTTTCCTAATTTGAAAAAATTTGGAGTTGCTACTCGACCGGAGTCGGGAAAAGGGGTTACGTCATAACCAATTGGGTGGGTTATAACTTAGCTATCAGTCTATTGATTAAAAAACCAAGTCATAAATATGGTTTTTTGAAAACTAGAGATTTAGATCCGGGAGCTAATTTATTAAACCCTAAATGGATATCAATTTCAACTTTCTGAATTTAACTTCGCTTTTCAAATATGCCCTTTTTAATTTCTAAAAACATATAATTATGATACATGCGACTAAATTGATTAATTTACATAAATAACTAAAAATGGAAAAAATAAAAATTTCCATATTTTATATTGCCATATACTTGCGTACAGGTATCTACGTACCCACAATTCAGGATTAGACTTCCGTAGTTCATTTTTGTAAAACTTTAGTGGATTGGTTTTGTTTTAATTTGAAAACAATCGAGCTTACATTTTATTCAGTTTTGATTTGTTGAAGGAAATTCCTAAAAATGTCCTAATAAGTTTTTTAATTTTTGAAAACTTTAAAATGGTCATAATTTGGAAAGAGGTCTATTTATTTTTGGAAAATCAATTTTTCTAAGTGACAAAAAGAAATAATAGTCTTTTTATTTAGTTATTTATTTTTCTATTTTCATATTTTTTTTTATTTCTTCTTTTTCTTATCACTTAATTTATTTATCACTTATTACTTACTACTTATAATATCTTACTTATTTCGTAAAATAAGATAAAAGAAAATTACTTTTTTATTTCTTTTATCTTTTTTTTTTCTCTTCTCTTTTTTTTTCTTTCTCTTTCCTTTCTATTATTGTTATTTTCTATTACATTTAAATAAAACAAACCAACAAAATAAAACAACAAATAAAATATATAAACAATAAAAAGAAAAACTAACACGAATTCGGATGCGTGGGTCGGACCCAAGCGGGATGGACAGGCTAGGTCGGGTTAGCTCCATTGGATTCGAGTTGGGCTTCAATGCCTTCAATAGTGGCAACAGCGGTTGAGGGAGATTCAGGTAGTTTTAGTGGCTAAAGTGAGTGGGTGAGGAGTTTTTGTGAGTTTTAGATTGGGAATAGGGGGGATAGGTTTAACGCTGACGTTCGGGGTGGTCATTTTGCGGTAATGGGAAGTGGCAGTCGACGGTAGAGTTTGGGTGGTGCACGGTGTAATTGCTGGAGGCTAGTGGTTAGTTAGGTTGGGGGTTTAAGGAAGTGGAGAGTGTAGTCGTCGGAGTAGTTTAGGCCAAGGGTGACTAAAGGTGGTAGTTCAAGGGGGGTGAGCTTTAGTGGTTAAGGTTTAAGGGTAGTGATTTGGTTGAGTGGTGAGGGGCTAAAGTAGTAGAAGGAGGTCACATTCGAGAGTTGATAGAGTGGGGGTTGCGACTGTGGTGGTAGTCGAGCTTAGAGTTTGCTAGAGAGAGAAACCTGAGAGGAGAGAGATTGGTAGAAAGAAGAGGTGATAAAAAATGGATAGAGAGAGTGTGGGAGTTGATTTTGTTGGTTGTATATGTTGTTCATATCCCATGATAATCAATTTATACATAAATTCAACCTAGAAACAAAGGAAAGTTGGAATCGGATTTAATGAAAAATGCCCGAAAACGTAGCTTTTTTCTGATTTTTTAACACCGATTTGAATGTGCTTTTGGCTGAATTTTGACTTGTTCTTTACACTAATTCGAAGCATGCCATGTGTAGTGCGAGATTGATGTAAGAAACTATGTGCCTATGAGTGGAATTTGTTTTAAAATTAAAGCTAAAGTGGAGGGAGTGAGATGTTCTTAAGAAGGAAAGAGGAGGAAAATCGGGAGAAAATGGAGGAAAACTAAGGGAAAGAAAGGGAAATTACTGACGTGGTACTATGTTAGTCATCTCAATAAACCCCGACTTGCCATGTGTCAACACTTGATACGTAGTGACTGACATGGCATGCCACTTAGCTAACACTTGGCACTACATCAACAAGGCCGTCCAATTCGATGATGCTATGTGTCAAGATACGTAACGCAATCAAATCCTGACACGTAGTAGTCTCTAATGTGATTAAAAACAAAAATTGAGAAAAAGGCTTCCCTATTGTTGCTAAGTTTCGAACCCAAGACCTCATGCTCAATGTTAGTACTATACCCATATGCTTAACCATGAGGCCGTTGGCTTAAGCCTTGTCCATATGTGCAATTAAATTGTCATATGAACTCATTTATCTTGGGCTAGATTTAAATCTAAACCTAGGTTCAATGGCCTAACTTCTAAACTTAGATTAAAATTAAAACTTTACTTTGACAAAATGTTATTTTCTAAAATGTTTTATTTTTTGAATTTTTTGTAACTTTTCAAAATTTCTTATTTTTTGTATTTTTTGTTAATTTCTTATATTTTGTGCTTTTTCTTATTTTCCTATTTTTTAAATATTTTTCTAGAATTCCTATTTTTTCTAAATTTTTTCATTTTTTAGGGATTTCTTTAATATTCTAGTTTTTAAACTTTTCCTAATTTAAGACCCTATAACCTAATTTGAAAAATAAAAGGGAGGCAAAAATTAGGCGTCTACAAAGATAATGCTGCCATCTACAGAGAGCTTAGATTAGGGCTAAAAGCTCTTTGTCATATATTGCACTCTCTTGTGTTTCTCACTATGATAAGTGATATGTCGACATTCTCGCATTTGCACAGCTTCGATGATGATACCTGATGCATTCGCATTCAAGTTCAAATACTCTTTCAAAGTCTGGTAGAACCAAGACTAAGGTGGAGGTAAACCTTATTTTCACATCAACTAAGCTCCTCTCATCTTTCTCTCTCCACTTAAACTCCACATTCTTCTTTGTAAGTTCAATTAGTGGTGTTACAATGGTACTGATCCTTGGATAAAGTGTTGGTAGGAGGATGCATTTCTTCAAGTTTATAAATAATCTCTCTGCTTAGTGAACGTAAAAAACAACATGGAGGTGATTAGCATGCATTGTTGGGGTAATACTATAGACAAGGATTTTGTCGAAGTAGATGATGACAAATTTCCCAATCATATCTCTCAATACAAGATTCATTAGCCTCATGAAAGTTTATGGAGCATTCAATAACCCGAAAGGCATGACCATCTACTCATATAGGCCATGCCAAGTCTTGAAAGCTATCTTTCATTCATCCCCTTATCTTATTCGAATTTGGTAGTATCCCAACTTCAAATCTATTTTGATGGATACCCTCATGCTACTTAGTTCATCTAACATATCATCTAGCCTCGAGATAGGATATCGGTACTTGATCATAATCTTGTTGACAACTTTACTATCTATGCACATATGCCAAGTTCCATCTTTCTTTAGCACAAGTAACACAGTTACAACATAAGGGCTCAGACTTTCCCTCACATATCCTTTCTATTGTAGTTCATTGACTTGTTTTTGAAGTTCAATAGCTTGTCCATGGTTCATCCAACAAGTTAGTTTATTTGGTAGGATAATGTTGAGTATCAAGTCAATGTAATGCTCAATGCCTCTAAAAGGGGGTAGCTCCTTGAGCAACTATTCTAAGAGCAGGTAGGTATACTCTTCTAGTTGTTCTTTAACCCCTAAGGGTAGTTCACCTCGCTCATTCAATTCTAACAGTCATCTGATTAATAGAAAATTTGGTACATCAACCTTCATGGCTTCTGATAGTTCAATTCCACTCAACGCTAGAGCCTTCTTTAATCTATGAGCAAGCTTGGCTTGTAGCTTACTAATTTGATTTGGTAGCATAAGATTCAACGTAATCTTCTTCCCATCCTTCTCAAACACATATGTATTCTTGTAGTCATCATGACCTTCGATCAAATAGCTAAGGTCAACCTAATAAGACATGTGATGTGTCTATAGGTAGCACATCACAAAGAATTTCATTAGAATAGTTTCCAATTAAGATCGGCAACAACACTTGCTGAGTGACATGTAGTGCTCTCTTCTCATTTAACTAATGTAATTTATATGGCTTTGGATGTGAAGTGGTTATCAACTTAAGCTTCTTAACTAGGTTAGCGGATACCACATTGGTACAGCTTCCACTGTCTACCATGAGTACATATATGTAATCATTTACTTTGCAGGTGATGTAGAATAAGTTCTCTCCTTAATCCTCATTGGTAGAGGGTTCTAAGCTCATTGCACATTAGACAACTAATGTTAACTTATCTAAGTCCTTTGCAAACACAACTTCCTTAGTCAGGTTGGCATTAACATTAATCTTATCTCCCACTTCATTCTCCTCCTCAGGCTACTCATCTATGCTATCTACTTCAATCTTCAAGACATCTACTTTAATGATCATGGTCCTTCAGTTCAGATACTGAGCAGCCATGTACCTAAACCGTTGACACTTACAGTACTTGATCTAGCTTATCTTCTTTCCGGACCCTTGCCTCTTCTTATATGTTCTTGTTGGCGTGTCTCCATTGAGTTAGCTGTTCTATTTGACTCTAACATTTACCTTTTTTATCGACTCAATACTTGACTAAGTTCAGCAACTTCCTTAGGTAGGTTGTCTTGAATGAATAGGTTGGCATTCTACTCCTTCTCTACCTCTCCACTCAATGGGATATTTGTATAACCTCATCCTTTGTAGTGAATTGCTAAAGTTCTACAATATCTTAGATGTCTTATCTTAATCTAATAAGAAATCTAGATACTATTTAAGCTAATGGCTCATCTACTTCACATTAGATCATAAGCACTTAGAACTCTTGAACATACTTATCAATAGTTTAGCCTCCTTGCCTCAGGTCTTGAAGCTGAGCAAAAATATCTAGCAAATACGTATCGGGTACAAACTTGTTTCTAAGAATCCTCTTCATCACAAGTCAAGTATTTACTTCCCTAAATCCTTCTCATCTCTTCATAAGTTTGAAGTTCTTCAACCACATCAATGCATGCCCTGAGAACTCAATAGTAGCAGTCCTTACCTCTTCTCGATCCTCATATTGGTAATAATCAAAGACATGCTCAACTTTCTCCTCCTAATCAAAATAATCATCTGTACTCTCAAAACCATTGAAGCTTAGAATATGAAGCTTCCATGGTTAGTAGCTCGGGTACTCAAGCCCATTCTTCCTCACTATACTCTTATTCTCCATCATTGTCCATGTATCCTAAGTTGATCCTTCATTATACTTGTCCTCCTACTCCTCCACCTTGAACTTGTCAAGCTAGGTTCATCCTTTAATAGGTTAAGTAGCTTATAGGGTATTCTGTATGGCCTTAGCAAGTTGATAAGCTAATGACTGAACAGCTCTAGTTAAATTAACTAAGAGGTTGGCTACCGCATCAAGTCTTTTGTTTGTACTTCTTGGGGTGCTTTAAGGTTATCGGCTATGGTGGACAATGCTAGTATTATTGTCTCCAATACCAGCATCAACACTCGGCTTTGTTATTTTCTATGACAAATTTGGTTTCAAACTTCGAATTTGAGATATGATTGATACTATTCCTCTAAACTAAACAAAATGCACACTCTCTACACAAATGTTTAGTTAATTCGTAAATACAATAACTACTCCATGAATAATAAATTCAATTGAAACTTGCCTTATTTTTGTTAATTAAAATAGGGCAAACTAAAGTATGTATGAAAACAAACCATTACACTCTTTTACTTACTTGAACACTTTAGTGAATCTCCACATAACTTTTGATGCACTACTACAGTGAACACTACTTCACAAAAATCCAAGCACAACTTACCTAAATGAAATCTCTACTCTAAAACTAGGATGATCCAGAACCATAGATAAGAATAGACAAGGCTAATTGCTAGAGAGGGTTTGAGCTTGCAGAAATCTCAAAAAGGTGATGGAAAGATGCAAAAACAATAAGAAAAGTAAAACATAAGCAAACCTATGAACAGTTCGACAAGATATGTTACACTAATGAAACTTTTGAAGACTTATGGCACAACTTAATATGATGCATAAGGTGGTCCAATGATGTTACTTACCACCTAGCCTTGCTTAAGGATTCGAATAAGAATGAGGTAAGAAAATAAGCTAATAAGAGCAATGTTCAGAAAGAAGTGTATTCAGTATATTGATGTTGATGATAAGATGATTGCGGCTATACATACAATAGGCACATGACTATCGAGAGATTTGTAGTTACTTGGCTTAACATAAGAAGTTGGCTAGTAGCATTAATCAGTTTGGCTACAGTAGGAGTGGGTTAGAGTAAGAAGATTCACCTCATTAGTCCTCTTAGGCCTCGGGCTCGGCTACAAGTTAGAGGTCTAGTAACTTGATTCTTATCTCTTACCTATAGTTAAGTTTGCCTACAATAAGACTACCCAAAGTATCATGAACATGCCACCATTTAAGGTTGATTATATGTTCAACCTTATGCTCCCATTAGACCAGATACCCCTTTCATACCTTGATGATGATAATCCAGCTATAGAAAGAGTTGAAGCCATTAGAGCCATGTAATAGAAGGTCATATAGCATTTAAGTATAACTACTATAAAGCTCGAGAGGTAAGGTAGAAGATGGAAGAACAAGGAATTTTAGCCCAATCATTTGGTATAGATCTACTTCAATAAGGAATGGTTCCATATAAGGATCAAGGACTGATCATGTGCTCCTGAGCTTAAGGGCTTTCGTAGATGGTATATCGAGTTGTTTGAGGAGAGTTGAGTGCTAAGAAGTAGTGTTTACCTTATGACCTATCTAGCTACATTGCTTTTTACACCATCTAAGGGACTGCTAAGGTGATTAAACAACATATCAAGTAAACCCCTTCGCAACACCTCAGTTCAAGCACTAAATTAAGAAAACAACCATCCCTATAGTGCCGAAGCCAAGTTGACAATTATTAGGAGTCGACCAATTGAGGCCAACCCAAATGTAAGTCGTTCCTAAGGCAACCTTTGTCTAGTCCCAACAATTAGAGCTACCGAACTGTCAACGCTGACTAAATCTAAGCAAGGCTTACCCTTGCTCGACTCGTAGCTTCATTGGGACTACAGAATGAGTAAAATTACGTATATGTTGTCCTTTCTAGAAAAGGATATTCTTTTCACACGATTTCATACTTCTCCTATAAATTGTTCTCCTTTTTCTTAGTAAGTAGGAATCAAATTCTATAATTTTCTATAATTTAAGACATACCCTAATTGGGTACTATAAATACTTGCATATTGTAATAGTCGTATAATGAATCATACTAAAAATACACTGATCTTTCTACCCCCTCTTAAGCTAATTGTCTTTCTACTTAGTCTTAAGCAAGTCAATTCTAGCTTATTTGAGCATGGACTAGTAGCGAGTGTCCTTTGGCCATACTTATGTATCATATCAAGTATGACTCGAGCTTGTGTGAGACATTGGTGCATCATATCCATCGTTGGTGTACGGGAATCCTTACTCAACCTTTAACTATCATTTACTTTTTTAGACATTTCATAGCTCGAACCTATCCCCTTAGTTATGCATGATATTGGGTCCGTATGTTCATCCTAGTATTAGAGCTTAGCTACATTTGAAGTTAGATTATGCTACTATGTTCTTTGAGTGGTTTTGTTACTACTATCATATGATAACTATTCTATTATTAACCTTGAAGTTTAGTAGTTGAGAAGTGTTCTCTACTCTATTTACCCTTGTTTTTCAATATGCAAAACAGAGTGTGGTTAGCCATTTTTTTATTGTCTAATTGTCTTAGTGTTTGGAGTATTGGTTATCGACCTAAATTTGTTATTTATGAAAAGAACTTTGAGTGGTATTATTAGATGTCAATTTTGTAAAGTAACCAACAATGTTAGATTTAAGTGTTTAAGGAACTTTGGGAAACCAAGAAAGTAGTACTTAACATGGTCAAGGGCAAGAAGGAAGCTTCACAACTTAGACGGTAGGTAACCACTTAGATAAGCTTACTGACTTGATAGCTAGTTTGGTGATTGTTATCTAAGAAGATATATGTGTATCTAGAAGTAACCCCACTAAAGAGTGTGAATAGCAAGAGTGAGGCCATGGTTAGTTTGGTCGAGTCAATGCCTTAGCTCAACTACCCTAAGTTAAAGAAATTGGTAAGGATGTTAGGCAAAGGCTAGCCTTCGAAGAAATTGAGGAGGAAGGAAATGATGAAGTACTATGAGCTTGAGGAAAGAAATGTACTGGCCCTTAGAGTTGAAGGATTAAGGATGTGTATTCCAAGTTTTTCTAAGAGTGGTGATGTTAAGGACGACCTAAATAAGGTAGGTGGGATTGAAAAGCAGTTTAAATGCTAAGACGTACTAAACAATGCAAAGGTTAGACTTTTTATGTTGGAGTTCACTAGTTATGTCGCCCTATTGTGGAGGAACTTGTAAGCTACCTAAAGAAAGGAAGGAGAATGACAGATTAAGAGCTGGGATGAAATGAAGAAGGCTATGCAGAGAAGATTGATGCTAAGCAATTATCTATAGGGTGCCTTTAAAAGATTGCAAGAGCTAAGACAAGGAGGGTCAAGTATAGACACTTATATTAAGGAATTCCAAATGTTAATGATTTAATGTGAAGTCTTAAAGCTAGAGGACTAAACTGTATCTTAATTCATTGGTGGACTAAAGTATGAGATTAGGGATATCTTGGAAATCCTAGATATTGGAATGCTTGATGATGCCATCTGAGCTACCTAAACAATAGAAAGGTACTGAACAGGAACGTTCCAACTACTTACTAAACAACCAGGTAGTAGTTGAACTGTTCTATGCAACCTGTGCGAACAAACCCAAGTAAGGTTACTGAAACCCGATCCATTTAGACTATTAGAGCCAAGGAGAAGGAACCCTCAAGGAAGTTCAAGAAGGGTTAGAGTTTAAGCAGGAAGACAAGTGAGATCAAGTGTTTCAAATGCTAAGGATTTGGACATATGGCCACTTAGTGTTTGAATAGGTAAACAATGGTGTTCCGAGGTGAGGTGCCGATTGTTGAGGTCGATAGTACTAATGAAGAAGTAGAGGAGCTGAAAAAGGATGGATAGACCAAACTATTCAAGGAGGAAGTTATTTGTAGTAAGGAAGGCAACTTTTTGCTGACTACTCTAGTGTTGAGGAGGACTATGAACGTCAGTTTTGTACTTGAAGATGAACAAAGGGAAAATCTCTTCCATATTAGATGTAAGGTGAATGAATCACTGTATACGCTGATCATTGACAATGAGAGCTGCACCAATGCAACCTTTGCATTTATGGTGCAATAGTTGAAATTGCTAACTATGCCCTCCCTAAATTTACAAGCTTCATTGGCTTAGTGATAAAGGAGCCCTACAGGTAAACAAACAAGTGTCTGTGTTGATCTGCATTGGCAAATATCGAGACCAAGTGCTCTATGATGTATTGCCCATGAGTGCATCCCACATTCTACTTAGATAACCATGGATGTTTGATCGAGTAGTTATATATGACAAAAGGAGGAATACATGTTTTGTAAAGCATAAAGGCAAGAAGATGAAATTGAGTCCTATGACTACTAAGTAAGTGAAGGTCATGCAATCCCAACTTAGTTGAACCCTAAAGAAAGAGGCTTTAGTGATGACCTGAGCTAAATTGAAAAGAGAGATGGAGCTTAAAGGACTGACCTATCTACTTGTTTGAAAAGTTCTAAAGATGAGACTTGAGGAAGAGGAGGTAAAAACCTTACTAGAAGAATTTACCAACACATTTCCAAAGGAGTTGCTAAAAGGATTGCCCCCAATCCGAGGTGTCGAGCATGCAATCAACCTGTAGCCAGGACTTATACTACCAAATAAGCTTGCTCTACAGGCTGAATCCTGAACAAGTCGCCAAACTATAGAAGCAAGTAGATGAGCTAATGAGGAAGGGGTACGTGCGTGAGTCCCTTAGCCCTTATACTATACCAGCTTTGTTAGTATAGAAGAAAGATGGTTCTTAGAGGATATGTATAGATAGCCGAGCAATCAATCAAATTACCATCAAGTACAAGTACTCCATATCCAGACTTGACGACATGCTAGATGAATTAAGTACAATAAGGGTGTTCTCTAAGATCGACCTTAAATCTGGTTACCATTAGATTGAAATGCATAAAGGTGTTGAATGGAAGATTGAATTCAAGATACGATAAGGTTTATATGAATGGCTTGTGATGCCTTTTAGATTATCTAATGCATCGAGCACATTTATGCACCTAATGAATCATATGCTCTAAGAATTAATAGGAAAGGTTGTCATGGTTTATTTTGATGATATTCTGGTATACAACCTTAACTTGGAGACTTACTAGGAGCATCTCCAAAGAGTCTTTGCAAAACTTAGAGTTGAACAACTCTGAGCCATTGTGAAGAAATACGATTTTTGCCGACCTGAGGTGATCTTCTTAGGCTTTGTTGTGAGTGCAAGTGGCATCCGAGTCAATGATGAGAAAGTAAAAGTGATCATAGAATGGCTTGGGCCAATCTGTTTTGTGGACGTAAGAAGTTTCTATGGCATGGCATCATTTTACTATAGACTTATAAAGAATTTCAGTACAATCGCGGCCCCACTTACTGAATTCTTAAAAAAGAATGTTGAATTCAGATAGAGAGATAAGGAGCGAAGGAGTTTTGAGGAAGTAAAGGATAGGCTGGCTACAGCCTTTGTCTTAGCTTTACCAAGCTTTAAAAAAGTATTTAAAGTAAAGTGTGATGCATTTGGACTAGGCATAAGTGTTGTACTGTTGCAAGAAGGCTAACCTATTGCTTACTTTAGCAAGAAACTTTGAGGAGCTATACTTAACTATTATGTCTATGATAAGGAGTTTTATTACTTAATTTGAGCCCTAACAGTATAATAACAACCCTAAGAGGGGCTTAGTAGTATTGCTTAGAATTTCCATATCATATGTGTACCCATAATAAGAAAATCGCCTTGCAAGTCAGAAATTTGAAGACTCTAAATAGTTATTTGCTAGGGTCTTCAATTTAGTTCACTGACTCATTATATAATATAAATAATTATGGATATCCATTTTTCCACAATTCCTCATAACCGTAGAGAATCAGTATCCCCTACCAAAATAGTGAAATAAGATAGAAAATTCTAAAAAATTTTGAACTTACTGAAGATACTAAACTTAATTGAAATATTAGTCGCTTTCCAGAGCATTTTGAAGTAACTACATAAGCTTTTCATCATATTGATTTAGTGGTAGCACTCTATACTCAATTCCTATCCCCATCCCAACTATCGATCGACCTATAAGGAAAAGCACCATTGGGGTGTAAGCTTATGCTTAGTGAGAAATTTACCCTCATTAATACTGCATGATAGAAATTTATTAGATGCGCAATCATATGAATGCATGAACAACCAATATGCCAAACAACATATGCAGTGGCCTAGAAATCGCATACGACTCAAAATTATATCTCCTGTAGTCAGGGTTTGGAGATAATTAACTGACCTAAATCAAAATCTAAGTTCTAAACCTTGGGTTTTAATTCATTAGCACTATTGTGCTTAAGTCAAAACAAAACTATATATATATATGTATATGTATGTGCATATACTTTCTTTATTGAATAACAAATCATATTTTTAAAATCTCAAGTCTAGTAGTATGGTGGCCTCCGTAATCCACAAACATACGCCCTAAGTAGAAGCCATAAGACTCGGCCCCTCATTGACGATTGGTGTCTCCCAACACCTAATAAGCCAACCAGCTTAAGATAGAGACTCAATATATATGATGACATAGCTAGTGCCTAATCTTGCAGGAGACTCATCCTCCTGTGAGTCCCTTCCCATCTTTTACATGAAGCGGCAGTCGGTGTTATCTATATGCAATATGAGGAATGCATAATTCATTTTAATTTCTTAATCGTATAAATGATTAACTCGATTTTCAAGGTGATCAGACAATTTCATTCTACACAATTTGCATGTATATATTAGTACAAACAATTCCCATTATTATATATAATTAACAAGCCATCTTAATCATCCAAAAATTCATACACATGCATTTCCCATATCCTACAAGTATCTAAATTCATATGTATATGTTTAGGTGCATCTATTCTTACAAGCAAATCCACGTAAAGAATCATCGAGAATTTACTCACTCAGCCATATGGATCAATCAAAATAATCCAAGGTAGGTCATCTCCCAAAAGCCGAGTCCCCTTGACATCACAAATATAATACTATAAGGGTTTGGAATAAGATTTGGAGAACTAAACTAAAACCCTTTTAGTTAGATTTTTGACTTGGTTTCATATTTTTCCAGGTTTTTGCTTAAAGTTTAACCGCATATAACTTTCTCGTTTTAAATCCAATTTTTATAATCTTATAGTCAATCTTCATCATTTTCAAGTGTACTGGTGTGGTTATATTTTCATGATGAGGCACGCAAAACTGCCCATAGGTTAGAACAGTAGCGATCCTCATGATTTGGAGTGCTTTTGGGCTTTGTTTAGTTTATGGGTTTTTTGGTAACTTGGGAAATTCTTTGAGCTTGGGCTTAGGAATTTATTCCAAACTTAAAATACTCCTTAAGGTTAGATTTCCAACTTTGGTTTACACTCTTAATGCCAACAACTCCTTGGGCTTTTATGTGGGCTTAAGTTATCAAATGGGCTTGTTTTTTGTTCAAATCAAAGTTAATGACTTTATTGGGCCTATGGAGTCTAGGTGGACTTCTTGTGGGCTTCAAAATAACCTTTCTTAATATTTTAAAGTGATGGTAATAATTTTAAAGAAGGCTCAACTTAGAGTTCTAGGCTCGTTTTGAGAGTTTTAGGCATGGTTTTGAGTTTTAGGCTTTGTATACTTGGTATTCTTGCTTTGGTTGATATTTTTACTTTGTTCACTTGATTTTATCATATTTTTAAGTGGCTTTTAGTTATGTTCCAGATCTGGTTGTGATGAATGCAAGGGATTCTCACTTGGTTTTTCAACTTGTTTCATCATTTCCTTAAGTTTAAGGGTTAGATTATAAAACTAGGTTACTTATATTCAAATCTTAACTTTACTTCTCTTCCATGAGATGATTACTTAGCTTATACTTTACATGAAAATAGTAGATCTCAGACTTATCACAATTTTTATATCATAGTTCATATCTCATAAGGTTGGTTTCTTCATAAAAGCTTCATGTAATGGATTTTCCTTTACCTAAGGCTAGGTTTGAGCATCTTTAACTTAATAGAAATGGAAATAACATCTAAATGACTCACATGTACTCCACATTCAACATGATGTCTCCTTATTCATGTACACATTTCATGATTTTCTTAACTTAAAATCTTCCATTCTAAGTGTTAGACATATATCTTCACATAATACTAACTTAGCATGCTCATATTTCAACTTTCATGTAAAGGGGTTCATAAGCTTACTTCTTAAGGTGATCTAGCTATTTAATCATCTTATGATCATGTTAATATCTTCTTGAAAACATGGTCTCCTAACGTATAATACTAAACCACTAACACAAAGAAACAAATTACTTGTCCTAAAAGCATAGAAATGGTGGTTATGTAACTAAGTACCCTCTTATGTTCCTTGTTTTTCCTCCTTCTTCTCACAAGCTCCTTTGGAAACTAGAGTCTTGATCTTTGAAGTAAGGACTTTGACGATATTTTAAAGTTCCTAAAAGTGGTTTTTGAAGTTGACAAATAGAGGGCACAAAATAAAGCTTGGTGTCATAAGTATGGAAGCAAAATAGTGGAGGCAATGTTGGGATTTTGTGGAGTTAGATTTCTTCTTTTAGTTTGTGTTTAAAGTGAGAGAAAAGGAAGTGAAAATGAGAGCGAAAGAGGGAGAGAATGGCAGATTTTTTAATGGGAGAAGAAGTGTGTGCAAGAAGCTTTAAATGATTGTCTTGTAGCTTATACAAAAATCAACAAATGCAACTATTGATGATGTAAGCATTAAGGAGTGAATAATGGTGTGTAAGAGAAAGTGATTAATAGTTGAAAGATAAGAGCATAGCCTCCCTCTTCTTCTTATTCAAATCGGCCATGGAGTGTCATTTGGGGCCATGGAATTGTCTTGTCTCATTTAATGAAGTTAAGCATGAGAAATCTTGTGAAAAATTGTCAATATGTAGTATAAGTGAAGGAGTGATAAGAAAAGTCTCTTATCGTTGATTTTGATAAGTTATAAATTGATAAATGATTCCAACTTTCAATTGATAAGTTATTTGAGGTGATTAGTTGGTCTACTTATTTATATGTAAGGCTTAGACATGTAGATACGGGTATGGTCTTATAGGAAATTGTTTTAGGAATTTCAACTTGCATTGTTTTGTACTTTATAATTCAATTCCTATAAAATTATGAAATTTTCCAAAGTTAAATGAAATTATTGATTAGTCATTTAGAGTCAAAATTCACTAATTTTTTTAGGGTTTAGGGTCTTAGGTGAGTTTAGAGCTCGTAGTTCTTCAAGCTTAGGTTTTCTCGATAATTGGCTTGTTGAATTGGAAAAATTTAATTTGTTTCTAAATGTAAACTTAAGTTCTCAGTTTCATAGATCCTTAGGAACGTTCAAATATTACTTTTAATTGAATCATGAGCCTACTAAAAGTAGGGTTTATATCTACCAATTGATAAGTTATTTAAAATGATTGGATGGTTTACTCATTCATGTGCACAAATCTTATGCATGAATATAAGGAGACTGTCTTATATGAAATTCTTTTGGAGTTTGTTTCTTAAATTGATTTTTAAGTTATGATTTAATTCTTATAAAATTATAAAAATTTCTAGACTTGAATAAAATTATTCAAATTAAATTCTTAATTAGCCGCTTAGGGTTACAAGTCCTTAATTGTTTTAGGGTTTTGGGTTTAGAGTCTATGGTTTTCGTATTTGAGTTTTATCGATAATGGGGTTTCGAATTGAAAAATTAAATTCATTTTTAAATGAAAACTTGAATTCTTAGCTTAGGTTATCTATGGGATCATTTGAGAAGTGTTCTTAGTTGAGTTACAAGTTCACTAAAAAGTAGGGTTTACAATTTATCCCTATATCACATGGCTTATAAGTGAAAATATGGGAATTGTCTTACATAAAATCCTTTTAGGGTTTGGTTCTCAAATTAATTTGTAAGTCGTGATTTGCCTCTTAAGAAATTTTAGAGTTTTCTAGAGTTGAGTAAAATTTATTGAAATTATATTTTTAATTATTTATTTAGGGCTATAAGTCCTTGATTATTCTAAGGTTTAGGTTTTGCGTGAGTTTAAGTATGTTTTAGGGTTTTTCACCAACTTGGGACTTATTGACTTACACTTAGGAGCTTAAGGTTCAATTGGCTTAATTATTTAGAAACATCGCTTTATTAGCAACATATATATACGGTAGATTAAAAAAAAGAGAGAGAAGGAAATTGCTTAATAATATATTTATTTATATATATATATATACATATTGTGGGGCTACTTATGTACACAAGTAAAGTAATTTTTGTAAATTTATTAATTTATTCCTTTAACTAGCTTAGTGTTGTTGTTTATCATTACTTGAAATGGTTCTTAATTCATTCGTTATCAGTTTTATATGATTTCACAAAATTATTGATAATTTTATTGATTTATGGCTTTTCAAGCATTAAGATAATTTTATGAATTTTTAAAAATTTCTATGATTTGATATTTACGGTTTCTATTAAGTTTAGGTTTACATTTTTAAAAGTACGTATATGTAGGGATTGAGGTTTTCTTGCATGATTAGGGTTTTCAAATCGTCTAATAGGGTTTTTCAAGTTCGTTTTAAGTTTAGAGTTTAAAATTTTAGTCGGTTTTCATTTTATGTGGTTTGTCAACTTAAGGAAATGTCTTTGATGCTCGAGTCTGACACTATGTTTAGAAGGTTAAATTTACAAAGTCTACAAATACGGCAATACTAGCAGTAATTGATGCCCTATCGTGATAATTCTGATCTACACTCATGAATCCTTAAGATATTTGAAGAGCCAACCCAAGTTATCTTAGAGGCAAGCTAAATGGGTCAAGTTCATGGAAGGTTTTTCCTATGTCGTAAAATATAGGAATGGTAAAAACAACGTAATAGCTGATGCCCTATCGAGATAACATACCCTCATAACCAAACTATAGACAAGACTACTTGGTTTTTCAACAATAAAGAATATGTATGTTGAGGAGCAACATTTTGGTCCTATCTATACATAGTGTAAGGAAGGATAGACATTGGATGACTATTACAGGGAAGATGGATACTTATTCAAGAAGAGGAGGCTTTGTATCATGACCTGTTCCATGAGAAAATTACTCATGCATGAGGCGGATAGAGGATGATTAACATGACACTTTGGCTAGTGCCGCACCAATGAGGTACTATCCTCATGATTCTTTTAGTTAAGAATGATGAAGGATATGCAGTCCGTATTGGTAAAGTATGTGACCTATTGAAAAGCAAAGAGCTAAGCTAAGCAAGGACATTATCTACCCTTAGCAGTCCTAACCAAATTGTAGTCCAAGCTAAGTATAGACTTCATGCTAGGGTTATTAAGGATGTCCTAAGGGGACTCCATCTTGGTGGTTGTAGATTGATTTAGCAAGATGGTACATTTTGTGCCCTATTGCAAAACTAATGATGCTTCGGTTATATCTTTTGTAAAAGTAATCAAACATCATGGAGTTCCTAGAACCATTGTTTCGGACCATAACCTAAAGTTCATGAGCCACTTCTAGAGAAAACTATGGAGGCAAATGGGAACCAAGCTATTGTGCAGCACATCCTATCATCCATAGACTAATGGACAGATCAAAGTCGTCAACATAACCATCGGAACTTTACTGTGGGTTACTATCAGAAAAAACATAACTGACTAGGATCTGTGTTTACCAATCATTAAGTTCGCCTACAATAGGACCTCCCATAGCATAACGAGCGTATCTCCATTCGAGGTTGCCTACGAGTTTAACCCCGAGCTCCTAATGGACTAAGTACCCCAACTAAAGCTTAATAATGACCAACCAACTGTTGAAAGAGTTGAGGCCATCAAAGCCATGCACTAGAAGATTGTCGACAATTGAGTCGGGCTAATGCTAAGCTCGATAGGTGAGGCTGAGGATGAAGGAAGCGAAAGTTTCAACTTGGTGATCTAGTCTAGATACATCTTAGCAAGGAATGATTCCCAAACTTAAGGAATAGTAAGTTGTCTCCCAAAGCCAACGAACCATTCAAAATACTTGAAAAGATCAATTCTAATGCTTACAGGATTGAGTTACTTGAAGGATATGGAGTCTTGGACTCCTTTAACATTTTCAATCCTTAACCTTATACTCTCGAGGATAAGCAACCTGGAGCTAAACTAAATTTGATCCTAAATGTCAAACAACCTGGGGAGGATGATAGAGACCAAGGATCGATTATGCACTTCCGAGCCTAAGGGCTTTCTTAAATGGTACGCCGAGCTGTTCAGGGAGAGTTAAGTGTTGAGGAATAATGTTTACCCCAATCTGACCTGTCGAGCTACTTTGCTTTCCAAACAATTTAAGAGACTACTAAAGTGACCAGCCAATGTATCGAGTAGACCCCTTCATAATACCCCAGTTTAAGCACTATATCAGGAAAATAGCCATCCCTACAATGCCGAGGCTGAGCTAACAATTGTTAGAAGTCTAGGATTTGAGGCCAACCTAAATGTGAGTTATCCTTGAGGCAATCCTTGTCTAAACCTAATAATTAGATCTGCTAAACTGCCAACACCGACCAGACCTAGTCAAAGCCTACCTTGCTCGGCTCGCAGTGTTGTTAGGACCATAGAATGAGCAGAATTATGTCTATGTTGCCCTTTCTAACATTTGTACTATCCTTTCTAATAAAGGATATTCTTTTTGCACACTTTCATGCTTCCCTCGTAAATTATTCTCCTATTTCTTAGCAAGTAGGGATCCAATTCTATAATTTTCTATAATTGAAGACTTACCCTAACTAGGTACTATAAGTACTCACATATTGTAATAGCCATACAATGAATCATACTAAAAATACACTGATCTTCTTACCCCCTCTTGCACTACTCTTATCTGGCCCATTTAAGCGTGGACCAGTGGCAAGTGACCTTTAGTTATACTTGTGCATCATATTAAGTTTAAGCCAATCTTATGTGAGGCATTGGTGCATCATATGCATCATCAGTGCACAAGAACCCTTTACTCAACCTTCAACTATCATTTACTTTTCGAGCCATCTTGTGGCCTAGACCTACCTTCTTAGTTATGCATGATATTGGGTCCGTGTGTTCATCCATGGAATTTGTATCATCTTGGTATCATAGCCTACTTAACTTGTCACTACGTTGACCCCTTCATAATACATCAATTTAAGGTCAAGCACTAAACCTACCTGCTACTAACTTAATCCATCATTTAGGCTACGTAGTTTTTTATCCCAAGCAAAATAGCCGAAGCCAACCAGATAATGGGCTAACCCCTAGACCTATCCTTCTTCAATCTAGAACATCCATGCAATAGAGTACCTAATCCCAACCTAATATTCTTAGAACCTTTCTACTAAGCAAATAGCATCTTTGGGACTACATAATGGATAGCTGACATGCGCCCCATTTTCTAACATTTGTATAAATATCCTTTTGGCTTTTTTACAATAAGAATCCCTTTTGTAAATTACATATACCTAAGACTTACCCTAATCAGGCTATATAAATACTTATAAAATGTAATAGTCAAAATTAATCAGAATAGTGACATTGAACTTTAGACATTTTACTCTTCCTTCTTCTTGAGCTTATGTTTTTCTTATGAGGATTGAAACCTTAAAAAACCTCTTATCTAAGTCATTAAGCGTAGACTAGCAAGCAATCTAATGTTATACTAATGTATCATATTAAGTATAGGTTAAGCTTGTATGAGGCATTAGTGAATCATATCCAAGAATCAGTGCATGAGGATCCTCACTCAATCTTCTTCTTCCATTTATACTTCAAACTATCTCACAATCCAGACCCATCTTTATTGGTTCTTGTAATATCAGTAGTTGTGTATTCCCTTCCCAGCGATCTATATCATCCCCCCTCTTGGTTATTTATCGAGAACTTACATTTGGTATCAGAGCCTTTCTCAAATATCTTTAGATTTCAAACATCATGGATTAAAGTAATGGAAATAGTGGTTCAACCATACAACTTGGAGAATCTCCATTCTTTGATAGTATTAATTTCTCTTATTGGAAATTCAAGATTGAAATGTATATGAAGGCATCTAATTATCAAGCATGGAGATCATTGAAAATGGAGATGCAAAAGTTCCTAAAACTAATACATCTAATAGTGACATCATAAAAGCCAAATTAAATTCCAAGGCTTAGAACCTTCTTCTATCTAATAATGCTCAATTTGAATTTTACTTAATATCTTCTTGTGGTTCAACTAAGGAAATATGGGATACATTGGCTCAAGCATACAAGGATCAACTCTCTTATGTAACAATATGAGACATTTCACATTTTACCTCGTGAACAAACTAAGGAATCAGTTGGCATATTCACAATCATTGCAAATGAACTCTCATCTATTAGGAAGAAAATAGATGATGTAGATCTAGTAGGAAAAATGTTAAGGGTATTACCTAAACCTTAGAATGCAATGAAAACTAGAATTGAAGAAGCATGTGACATGAAGAAATTAACACTCGGTCAATAAAGAAGCAAACACATGGCTTACAAAGTTGATTTTCTCAAATCTAAAGTTATAAAGATCGAAAGAAAAAGGGGATAGTATTCAAGGTTCAAAAACTAGATTCTAATTTGGAATCAAAAAGTAAGAGCAATGATGAAGATGATGTCACATTGATAGTAAGGAAATTAAACAAAATGATCGAAAGACAATGTAATAAAAGATTTTCTATTTACTCATTTTCTAACAAGAATGATGTAGGAAAAGGTTATAAAGAAAAGGAAATGAAGAAAGATAAAAGAAAAAAGAAGGAGATTGTATGCTATGGGTGTAAAATGATAGGACATATCAAACGTGAATGACTAGTTCTAATCAATAAATTGAAGAAATATAAGTCACTACTAGCTACATGGAGCGATTTAGATGAATTAGAGAATGAATCAAATGATAAGTTAGATGATGAAGAGGAGCTATATATTTTAACCTATTTTTATTTGATCACAAGAGCATGGAGTAGAGCTTAAAAGGGTATAGTACCTAGATAGTAGATGCTCACGTCATATGTCAGGAGATGCTTCACTTTTCACGAGTCTTAAATGGAAGGAAGGAGGGTATATTTGGTGACGATAGTAAAGGAAAGATAATTACTACTAGTAATATTGAAATTCTTCCTTATTCAATTGAAAATGTCTCTTTGGTAAACAAAATAAAGCATAATCTCTTAAGCATAAGTCAATTATGTGATAAAGGTTATAAAATGGCATTTGATCAAAACAAAGAAAAGCTTTTGATAAGAATGGAAACAAGCTATTTGAAGGATTTAGGAAGAAGAATATATTTTTAGTTGAGCCAAATATGGTCTAAGCTAAAAAATGCTTCTGAAGTATTTTTATTAACATATTTTTATGGCATAAGAAACTAGGATATGTACATTTCAATCAACTAAAGAATTTATCTAAAAATAACTTAGCTAATGGATTACCTAAAAGAAGTATAAAAGATGATGTCTGTTATACAACTTGCTTTAAGAACTAGTTAAAATCTATAGCTCATAATAAAAGAGAATAATTCCAACTAAATGACCATTGGAATTACTTCATTTAGATTTCTTTAGATTCACTCAAACATAAGTCTGGGTGATAACAAATATGGGATGGTAGTGGTTAATGATTATTCTCAATACTCTTGAGTTCTATTTTTTACAAAAGTGATTCCTTTGATACTTTTGTAAAGTTTGCAAAGCAAGTATAAAATGAAAAAGGCTATTCCATCATTAGTCTTAGGACTAATTATGGAAAAGAATTTCCGAATGAAGATTTTGTTAAGATTTGTGAAAATCAAGGCATTACTCATAAGTTTTTAGCTCCTCATACTCTACGGCAAAATGAAGTAATCAAACATAAAAATGGAACTACCTAAGAAATGATAAGAACTCTGTTAAATAAAAGTAGTGTTGCACAATATTTTTAGGTTGAAGTAGATTATACTTCATGTTACATTATTGATAGAGTCTACATAAGGCCATTAACAAAGAAAACATCATATGAAATGTATAAGGGTAGAAAACCAATAGTTTCCTATTTTCACATCTTTGGCTCTTATTGCTTTATCAAGAAACTAAGACAAAATCTAGGTAAGTTTGAAGAATGAGTAGAAGAAGAATATTCTTAAGGTATTCCCTACAAAGCAAAGCATTTCAAGTACATAACAAAGCTACTCAAACCATTGAAGAATCAATTAATGTGAAGTTCATTGATGAAGCAAGGATCGAAGAATCAAATGATGATGAACCAAATAACTCAGATAAGAACTCTTTCTCTCATAAAAATGAGATAGGAAAAATAAAAGCTATTGAAGGCAACACATCAGAGACTTAGTTAGAAACTAAACCAGAAGATACATTAGAAGCTATACAGGTATGTTCCAAACCTTTAAAAACATGGAAATACAAATCATATCATCTACTTGAGCAACTAATTGGAAACATATACTCTAGAGTAAGGACTGGAGCAAGTTTGCAAAATATTGAAAATCATTTTGCATTAATATTTGAAATTGAACTAAGTATAGTAGATGAAGCCTTATTCGATTCAAATTGGATAAATGCTATGTAAGAAGAACTTATGCAATTCTAAAGAAATTAGGCATGGGCTTTATTTTTTAAACCTAAAAACAAATCAATAATTGGTACAAACTGGCTATTAAAAAACAACCTAGATGAACATGGCAAAATACTAAGGAATAAAGCTAGACTTATAGGAAAAGGTTATTCATAAGGAGAAGGAATATACTTTGATTAGACATATGCACTAGTTGCACATTAAGAAGCTGCAAGACTATTGCTACTTTTGCATTCTATAAATGCAACCTTTTTAATGTTATAAATGATTTAAGTTATTCTAGATGGATGGTATGAGTGTATTCTTAAATGGTTATATAAAGGAAGAATTATATGTTGAACAACCTCCTAGGTTTGATGACCACATTGAAGAAGATAATGTTTATAAATTATAAAAGGAACTATATGGATTAAAAAAAGCATCTCATGCTTAGTATAAAAGAATTAGCAAATTTTTTATTAAAATGGATTCAAAAGAGGGCAAGTTAATACTATACTATTCATAAAATATTTAGACAATGATTTATCAGTAGTTCAACTTTATGTAGATGATATTATCTTTAGTTCCACTAATGAACATTATTACGAGGATTTGTTTTATGATGATGCAGGTTAAGTTCAAAATGTCCTTAATGGGATAATTAAATTTCTTTCCCAAACTATAAATAAAACAAACTGAAGATGGAATTTTTATCCATAAAGAAAAGTATACAAAATAAATTCTTAAGGAATTTAGGTACAAGAATACAAAGGGAGTTACAACTCCCATGTTAGCTTAAATAAGGTTAGAACCAGATGAATCAGGTAAGAAGATAAGTAAAAAACTCTATAGAAGTTTAATTGGATCATTGTATTTGATAGCTTTTCAACCTAATATCATATTTTATGTATGCATATGTGTTAGATTCCAAACTAAGCTAACTAAAATGCACTTGGCTATGGTAAAATGTATCTTTATATACCTATCTTGCACATCTAAGTTATGAATTTGGTATCTAAAAAATCATAATTTTGAGTTAATTGGATATTCGAATGCAGATTATACTAAATGTAAGATGGATAAAAAGTACGCATGGAACATGTCAATTCTTAGGGGATAAGTTTCCTCTAAAAAACCAATCTTTGTAGCCTTTTCTATAGTAAAAGCTGAGTATGTGTCAATTAGGAATTGTTATGCCTAAATATTATGGATAAAACAACAATTGTCATATTATGGTATACAATTAATAATGTGCCTATACGTGCAAGGCATGATTTTCTCTTTCCAATTTCAAAATCTCCCTCATATTCTTTAAAAAGCTTAGTTTTGGTAGTTACTTTTTTTTGTTTCCTATATGTGCCAACTTCTTAATCTAATTGTATTTCAGCATGGTAAGTGTATCATCATTCTTTCTTAATTACTCTATCACTCTCTCTCATATGTCCTGGTACATTACGGCCTTACTCTCCAATCAGTTACAATCCAATTCCTTTTATTGCTTAAGTACTCAATCCTTGAAATTTGTTAACTCTCTCTTTCTCTTAAAACAAGTTTTCTTGTCTCTAAATTCCAATGCCTGACCAAAAATTTTCTTGAATTCTCACAAAAGGAGTAAAATCAAAAGAAGACCCAAAGAACATTATGGATAACCCATATGAATTAGCTAATAGGTTTTCTAATTCAAAGAAGATACAGTCAAACCAAACTCAACTCAAACCCTAAATCATAAGAAAATAAAATATAGAAATAGTAAAGAAATTTAAGGAAATTGAGAAAAGCAAAATGAAACTCTTTAGAGCTAAAATTGAAAAACTTGTGGCTAGGGTCATGGAGTCATTAGATAAATTTGCTGGTTTCATAGACATTAGGAAAGGAAAAAGTTTGAAGAATAAGTTAACCGCAGAAGATAAGGGTAAATTGAAAAAACAGAAGTCAAAGAAAAGGAAAATAGAAGACGAGATGGAGGATCTATCAAAGGATGCGTTGCAAGACTAGGTACTATAACAATTCTATTATAAATTAAAGGCTCAAAGGAAAAGGTAATTTTAAAGTTTGTTTCTTTAAAAAGGAAATTGGATTATATCAAACTATGTGTGTTCAATTTTGATTCTTTCATTGTAAACGAATTATATTAAGATGAATTTCTATGTGTAATTAAATGTCACGACCTAAGGGGAAACCTAGTTGTAGCATGCGTTGTTCATCATAGAAAGAACTGTAGATTAGTTATGCTTCCAATTGACAACCCTTTATGTGACTTACAAGGTTACTACTATAACTAAATACCTAAGAGTTATGCAGGTACAAATAATATCACAGCATAGTTATATTAACATGAGTTTCATAATATAACTACAATACATATTAACAAATACACTAAGTATTTAATGTATTATTTTATAGGCTAACAGATATACTAGATAACACATAATATTAGATAATAAGTCTCCACTTGAGAGTTTACTATAGTAATAGTAATAATTTGTCAACTCTCGACTCTAACTTACACAAACCCAAAAGCTTCCCACCAATCCCGGGCATGCCTCAACTAGGTATGATGAAGAGATCCTTTTGCAAAAGCAATCCATAGGGGTATGACCTAGAAAGCTTAGTGAGCTATCCCTTAACCATACAAAAGGCAAGTTATTCAATAGTTAATTTTTAAACATATGAATGCATGAACACGGGGAATGCTACACAAATATATATAAGTGACTAAGTACTACACGCAACTCAGATTTAATGCCCTCTAAAGTTAAGGTTGAACAGTACTGATCAAATCCGGGTATCATACATGAACTTTTACAACAATAAAACTTCGCGTTTTGTAATAAAAAATAAAATGGTATATGCATTTTTAGTTTTAAACAAAACTAAGTTCTAAGTGTGATGGTGAGTAGGCTCCTATAGTCTATACTTATCTCTAAACGGAGGCCTTTAGACTCGAACCTTAGCTATGTGGTTGACACTTCTAATGCCTAGTAATCTTGTGAGGTAGGTTAAGGTTATGTTATACAAGTGCAACACATTAAACACTTTAATCATAGTTATAAAATCAACCCCTACATGGCCTCTCACTACCTCCGTATGATGTGATGGTTGAATTATTAGAATGTGATGCATGATTATGCATAACTTAGTTTAATTTAGTCAAGCTAGATATACTTAAGTCCATTTATTGTATGATTAACCAATATCACAAATAACTAATTCTCCACTGTTACTATAATGTAGCAACCAATTTAATTTCATAAATCAAAGTATTTCCATGTAATATACAATCATCAATTACGTGCATACCCTGAGCCTTATACGTCAAGCCATTTATCAATAAGATTAGAAATTCACTAACTACAAAACTAACATATATAGAATCATTGGGAGTACTCACTCAACTATAGTAGTAGCCAGGGATCATAATAATCTACCGGTAGAACAGCATCTATATTGAGATCACCTGATATTTAGAGAGTACAAAAAGTAATAAGTATTTAAGTAAACTAACTAATCTATTCATATATTTATTACTAACTACCTAAATTAGTTATCAATTTATATAAAATCGACGGTTTGAGTTTTTTTGTCAATTGCATATAACTTTTTCATTTTAGTTTTAATTTTTATTTACTTATAGTCAGTTTTTATAGTTTTTGTATGTATTTTCACATAGTGGGGTCTTTTTTTGGCATTATAACCCATATTTTTCAAGACCGATATAAAAATATTACGAATTTTATTATTTTGACTTAAATATTTATAAATTATTATTTTAAGCTTTCCTTTATAGACTTATCATTGAATAAATATGTAAAATTTTATATTTTTATAATTTTATTATTTTAAAGTCTATTTTATAACAATTTACTTATTCTACTATTTTTAAGATTAAATATTTATTTAATTCACTTTTCTCTACTTTAGTAATTTAATAATTACTTAATTTTTTTATTATTATTACTAATTACAAATTTAATTATAAATATAAAGTGTTGACGTAGTAGCTCATGGGTGTTCCACAGTCCTTTTATGAATATTCTTAATTTTCCAATTTTTACTATTTTGTAACTTTTCTTAATATTTATAAATATATATATTATTATAAAATTTACTAAATTTTATAAATTAATCCATTTTCTATCTCCAACACTTACGACGAGTACATATATATATATATAATCTTATTTTATTTAATACTTTAGTATTTTAGTATACTATATTTATGCTATTTAGGTATATACATATACTTAAAATTATACAATACTATTAGTATACGTATTTTATACTTCAACATATACCTTTATAATTAAGTTTTCTTATCTTACTTATACATATGTACATATGTAAATTTACAATATAAATCTAAATATACTATATACTATACATATGTATATGTACTATACATATATATATAATTGGATACATATACATATGTATATATATCTATATATAATGAAAATAAATAAATATACATACTATATACATATATCTACATATATCTTAAAATATACCATATGTTTATGTATTTACTCCTAACACATATATATGCATACAGTTGTATATATATATATATAGGTACATGTACAAGAAAAAATAAAAATGAATACTATATATATAACTTTTAAGTACATGTGCAAATAACTTTAATACAAGAAAAAGAAATTACAAAGTAAACTATATTACACATTCCCTAACTACATGTAATTCCACACAATATACATATCTTACAAAAGTACATGTAAAGCAACAAAAGTAAGTATATTAAAAATACTACTTAACTATTTCTTCTATGTCTTGTAAAATGGTTAAACCAAGAGCTTTTCATCTTCTTCCTCCTCTTAGTCTTGATGTAAGGATTATATTGAATTATGTTGTAAGACAAAATGTTATTTATGAAGATTAAGAAAAGAAATAAGAAGAAGGAAACTAAAGGAAGAGGGAATTGAAATGGTTAAAGAGAAAGAGGAAAAGTGTGTTTTGCTTTGCATTGGTTAAGATAATAAAAAGAAATAGGGTATACAATGTAGTTGGACAATAAGACAAGAAGAAAGTAAAAAGTAACCAAAAAAGAAAAAAAAAAGATTATGAGAAGAGATAAGAGATGAGATAAGCATGATTAAACCTAAACTTTATCTTTCTCCTTAGTTTTAAGCTACTTAATTAAGTCACATGGGTTGCTAAGCAATCCAAGAAAGAAAATGTAGAAGATAAAAAAAAAAAAAGGAAAGGAAGAAAAAGGAAAAAGAAGAAAAATAAAAGGGAAAGAGAAAATTAAAATTATCAAGTTGACTTTTCTAAATATAAAATTATGGAATTATTAATAATTAAGAAGTAATATTCATAATTTTATTAATTAAGTTGTTGCGATTTACTTTTATAAATATTTGATAGTTATCTCAACTTATTCATTTATAATTTTACGCGATTACGCGTATTAGTTGATAATCATATTCTATTAGGGTTTTAATACTTAGAGGGTATATTTGCACATTTTATAAGTTTAGGTTTATGATTTTAGTGTTTTTGTTAAGTTTAAGTTCAAGTTCAATCTTCAGTATTTACTCGTACATAGGGTTTAGGATTTTTGTACGCAATTAATGTTTCGATCAACATTTTAGGGTTTTTCTTACTCATGATATATTCAAATTTACAATTTAATAAAAATTTCAACTTATTTAGCCTTATCGACGCATCAAGTTATCTAAGGTACTCAAGTCCAATTTAGGGTTTAGACAAAAAATTTATACGGTTTACATTCTTCCCCCTTCAAATAAGTTTTGTTCTCAAAACTTAAAAAATGTACTTGATTCTTCAAACAAATGTGGATATTGACATTTCACTTCATCCTCTGCTTCCCAAGTTGCTAATTCTCATTCATGATTTCTCTACAATACTTTGACATACCGAATCTTTTTATTTCATAATTGTTATATTTTGCTATTTGTAATCTTTACTAAGTGCTCCTCATATGTCAAATTGTCTTGCAATCTTATTGGTTCCAACTCAATGATACGGTCGGGATCAAGAACATGTTTTCTCAAAACAAGCACATGAAAAACATTATGGATTCCCAATGTATTAAGTGGCAAAGCTAATCGATAAGCCAAATTCTGGACTCACTCTAAGATATCAAAAGGACTTATATATCTTAGAATTAATTTGCCTTGAGCTTTTACATGATAAATACTTTTGATTGGCCTCACTTTAACGTATACATGATCTCCTACTAGGAATTCTAGTTCTCTTCTTTTCAAATCAACCTAACTCTTTTGTCTCTCTTAAGCTTCTTTCATTTTCCGTTTAATGACCATAATCTTATCAATTGCTTCCTATATCAAATCTAGTTCTATTGCAACTTTTTTGCATCATCCCAAAATAATAAAGATTGGCATTTTCATCCATACAAAGCTTCATATGGTGGTATCTAAATAGTAGAGTGATAGCTGTTGTTGTAAGCAAACTTAATCAAAGGTAAATGTGTAAACCCCGTAAATCTAGCCTTTTGAGTATAGAATCAAAATCATGTACTGTAGATGATTTTCCTAAGTTAACAGAGCTACTAAGTTTAAAATTGATTAAAATTTTAAGTGTAAAACTTAAATCAAATATGAAAAACCTTAATTTATTAATTAAAACTCAAATCACATACAAAAACCTTAAATCCTAAATGTGTATAAGCATTAAAGATTATACCTAAATGTAATAAAAACTTTAAAACTCTAACTTTGAGCATATAAATGTATTGATTCATTATAATCACGATAAAACCTTAATTGAGTATGAATATATAACGATATGTTAAATTGCATAAATTTACTAACAAATGATTAAAGATAACTCCTAAAGGCTTATAAATGTTTATGTACTAAATTAATTTATAAGAAACTATAATATTATTTTATAAATAATATTAACCTTATAATTATACAAATGAGCTAATATTATATAGGTTTAAATGTTTAGTTGTTGTTTAAGCAATATATAGCGAATGTTAGTATTATAATTTATAATTTTCTTTCTAGCTACATTAACTATTTTACTTAATATTATTTATAGGGTTATAAATATTTAAGGAAAGTTCTAATAATCATTTTACTAATTATTTCATTTAATTCTTTATTTTCCCATTTTCTTTAACCTTTCTTCTAATTACATTTATTTCTGAAATATATATAATAAATACATGTAATTTTACAAGGCTTGACTAATTCAAAATGTTGACTAAGTCAACATATCACTTTTAACTAGAATCTTCCCTACTTTTCTTTAGATTTCTTTTCTTTTTTCCCTTTTCTTTTCCTTTATTCCTACTTCCTTTGCCATCTACTTGAATGTTTCTAGAATTTGCTAGATTTTCTCTTCTCAAACACATTTAAAATACAACAAAAATCTCTGCACTTCCCCCTCTTCCCAAGTCGTAAATGCTCTCTCTCCCTCTTCTCCTTCTAGCTTGTTAATTCCTATCGTCCTTTTCCTTACAATTAATTTACAAATTACTACTCTCAATATTACAATTCCTCATCCATCCTTAGAGAGCAAAAGAGGTATATTTATTATTTTCGTATTAGTATCTTATGTAAAGTATGCTTATGTCCTTCTTTTATTTAAACTTTGCATGATATTATACTTAGTGTACTAATATGCATTTAGCATGTATTTTAGTATATTACACTAATGATTCTATGTACATGTAATGGAGTTATATATATAATCTTACTTCCTTCAAAATTTATATATTATGTATATGCATTAGTACATATATGAACACTCATATGTAAATATAAGTGTAGGAATATATATATATATATATATAATATGCACATATATGAAGTATTTGCATGTGGATCCTAGTAGAATATATAGCATAAATACATGTATACATAAATAAGATTAGGAATACATATATATACATGTATTTGCATGCCATCATATATGTATATTACTTATCTACATAACTAATTATAATAAGAATATTAGGTATTTACATATATTTAAACCCACCGAAATCATAAACATGTACATATACGTATATGAAAATTCCTTAGAATTATACTATGAAAATACAAAATATGTATAAATATACATATATAATAGTATGTAAATACAAGTATAAATATACATGTATGTATATATGTGTAGGTATATGTATAATAATACTATACATATATGTGCAAATACATATACTAGTATGTTACAAATATACATACATAGACAATGTGTATAAATGAATATATATATATATTATAATACATGTTTTTAATATAAAGTAATAAAATAATTATATTTAACATATACATATACATATGAATGGGTCAAAGCCCATAAAGGAATGATTTAAGCCCATACTGCATTTATCAATTATTCTAATATTATGTAAATAAGTGTGATAATAAAATAAAATTTAAGGAATATAGAAATTAAGAAAATTGTGAAAATTACTATGTGGACTCATAAAATTATGCCACATTGACAACCTATTCAATAAATCTATGTAAACTACAAATTATACTAATAATGACAATAAATAAAACTAAAAGTTCAAAATTTTAAGAATATAATAATTTAGAAATTAATTAGATCATAAATTAACAAAGTAAGATACAAAAGTAGTAAATAAGAATACTTAAGTCAAAATAACTAAATTTATGATAATTTAAAGCTATATCGAAAAATATAAGTCTTAACGTCTAAAAAAAACCTTGATGTGTGAACGTATGTCCAAAAACGATGAAAATCGTTTATAAGCTCATAAATATTGAAAGTAAAATGAAAAAGTTTAATTGAGGGAAAAATGATAGAAACCTATGTAGATTTAGGTAAACAATTACATATAATAACTAGTTTACCTAATTACTTATTGCTTTTTTTACTTTATAATAACCAGGTGATCCCGATGAGAGTTTGGATTTTCTTACAGATTACTTTAATGCTTAAGAAACGTTATAGTCAAAGTACTCTCGATGACTCTATACTTGTTTTGTGCTTGTAAATAGTGCACCTAAATTAAATATTAATAATTTGGTACATAAGGGGTTTAGGTTATGTATCTACTTGATATTGATTTATTACTATGTAAAATACTATTAAATGTGATAAATTGGAGATTTGGTTATGTGATTGACTGTTGCATGATTTTAATGATTTGTTGATATTAATTGATTGCTCAATAATTTTACTTAATTATATTTGGCTTATCTTAAATTAAAAGGATTATACAACAACCATGCATTGAATTACTTATTTTGGCTATCACTTCACGTAACTATAAAGAGAGGCCTACAGGGGTTATTTCTATATTTGAATTAAAGTGTTTTAATATGGTGTACTCATAGAAAAAGACCTTACCCTAACCTATGGACTTACTAGGTGCTAGTGATTTCAATTGTATGGTTAAGGGTTGAGTCTAGAGACCTTTACTATAAGGTGTAAACGTAGACTACAGGGGTGACCTCACTGCTAGACCTAGGAATTTGTGTACTACTAGATTTTGGAAATGGAAAATATATTTTATGAAATATAGAATTTCAATATATGGTAGAAAACATAGGTGCTAAAATTTGGCTGTGATTAGTGTCGATGTATCTCCAACCCTTACATTAAAGGGAGTTAAATCCAATGTTGCATATAGTACTGGTCAATTGTATATATTGTTTTGCATACTTCATATACATGCATTCATAGGGTTGTTAATAATTTTTCTGATAACTTGCTTACCAGTATAGTATAAGGGATAGCTCACTAAACTCTTGCAGCTTATGGCCTAATAGTTTTTTTTTTATGCAGCTTGATAAATAGTTGGGCATGGGTTAAGAGTCAAGCATTGAGTGCAAGTATTGTGATGTTTTAGAGGTTAGACTTAGAGAAGGATTATATAGCTCAGTTGAAACTTTAAATGTAAATACTACTTATATATTTACATTTTATAACTTTAATAAGTTTAAATTTAAGTCTTTGCTACTTGATCTTATCATTTAGTAGGGGATACCAATTCTCTACGATTTTAAGGAACTCTGGAATATTGAATATCCATAACAATACATATTTTACAATATGTTAATTAATAAAAAAATCGAAAACCCTAGGGATAAATTATTTAAAGCCTTTCAACCTTTGACTTGCAAGGTAACTTTCATATTATGAGTGTACACGTAATATAAAAATTTTAGATAATCTTACTAAGTCCCTTATAGGGTCTTGGCAAAATGAGTATTCGAACTCCCCTTAAATTCAATGGTGCATGCCCTTAGCATATCCTCTAGAGTTTGTATAGTTCTTTCAATTTGTCCATCAATGTAACGTTGATATGTTGTATTGAACTACAATCTTTTTCCCATAATTCTACAAACTTCCCCAAAACTTTGACTCAAATCTAGGATCTCTGTTCAATATGATTCCTACTGGTACACCCTGCAATCTCATTATCACTTTTATATAAATTTGGGATAACTTTTCTAAGGAGCAAGTCATATTAATTAGTAGAAAGCGAGTTAACTTAGTGAGTCGATCAACAATCACTCAAATTGCATCAAAACCAATAGCTGTTTTTGGTAACCCACTTAAAAACAAGTAATGGTTGCAATAGTCTACCTAGTCATTGATGTTCAGCTTTTGCTCTTTGGTAAGTTTCACACTTAAGTATAGATTAGCCACATCTTGCTTCATTCTATTCTATTAGAAGTTCTTTTTTAGATCTTGATACATCTTTGTTCCTCTTAGGTGTATAGTATAACCTGAATATTGAGCTTCACCTAAAATCTCTTTTTGGAAGGTATACTTTGCACTAGCCATTTCTTCTTTGACTTGGGTTAAGATAGGGTCACTTGTGCATTTTGGATTCTTTTTATCAATGTCAGCTCAATTATCAAATTGGATAATTCAACATTTGCTTCATGCCATGTGTTGAGCTTCGTTTTTCATCCTCTTAATTCTTTTTATAAAATTAGGTCTTCTTTAAACTTGGAAAATCTATCCATGAAAGAGAAAATATGGTTTTTAACTGTGTTATCGACCAATACATCGATATGGGTCAAAGGAAAATTATCTTTAGGGGTTGCTTGATTAAGGTATCAAAAGTCCACACATTTGACTTTTCCATTCTTCTACATAACTGGTACTATATTGGCTACCCACTTGGGATAATCAGACATCTCAATGAAGCCAACTTCCAATAGTTTTCTGACTTCTTCCTTGATTTTCAATAGGATATCTGATTGGAACCTTCTTAACTTTTGTTTCTTAGGTTTGATATCCTTTCGTATAGGTAAACGATGGACTATGATCGATAGATCTAACCCAGGCATGTCTTCATAAGACTATGGGAATACATCTTGGTATTTAGATAGTAATGTGGTTATTTCTACCTTTTGGTCTTCTTCTAAATTCCCCCTAATCTTCAACACCTTAGGGTTATCATCTATCCCAACATTAATTATCTCCGTTGGATTGTCAATGGAAATTCTACTCATTTTATGTTTTAGCGAGCTTTCTTGAACATTATTATGGTCATCGACATCACTCTCGACAACTAACCCATTAGGGCCGAAAGTGATACCAATATTTTCATTACCTATCTGTACAAGGTATCCATGGCTTTTATTTGAATCATGGGATCTAGAGAAAAAGAAAAGTATGCAAAAGGAAAAGTGTAAGTAAGGCAGGAGTAAAGGGAAAAGAAACTGATTTTATTTTGGGGAACTCTCTTTTGAGTACAATCATTTGAAGAATAGAGGTAATTTATTACAAAATTCCATAAATACTAGATCATGTTTCATCCTTTACCCTAAGGAAGACTTATTATTATTTATAGGGATGGAGAACCAATTTTTCAAGTGCTGGGATTTGTTGGATAGGTTACCCCTTTCATCTTTGTTAGAAGTGCCTTCTTTAGTAGGCTTTAAGTTTTGGGCTTCGGCCCTGATGAAAGTTTCTGACAATAGAGGGAAGGTCATTGGAGCGTAATACAACCTATTACCCATTCTGCCTCTGGCTTACATTATTTTCAATTCTTCCATTAGGGTTTGAATGTATCTTAACCCATAGGTCCAAGACTAGCCTTCTTTGAATTTCAGCCTCTCTTCCTTCTAGTGATTGGTGATCATGTACACTTCAGTAAAGATTTGGAGTCCAAAGTCTTCTTGTTCTTTTGTACCAATATAGGGTATGGTCATCTGTTTATAGATTTCATAATCTTAGTTATGCAGAATTGTGATGACCTGGCCATTGGAGATGAACTTAACTTTTTGGTGAAGAGTTGACGGTATGGCCCCTGTTGCATGTATCTAAGGCCTTCCCATGAAGGTCCTTAGAATGGGATGTTGAATGTCTGTGAGTCGATATCAATTGGTAATTCGACCTCCCCTATTATCTCTCCCCTAGATCTGTCAAAATCTCTTACTGTTGTTGAACTTGGTTTAATAGCAATTGTATTGACGCCCAATATATCCAAGATGGCTAAAGGTTAGACATTTAGAGATGACCCATTGTCAGTGATGACTCATGTTGCAATGATGTTATTTATCTTCACTATTATGAACAAAGGCTTTATGTGCTGGGTACCTTCTTTGCCCAGTTCCTTGGTGGAGAAGGAAATTTGATCCATAGTGAGGATAAAATTAGTAATAGAGCTACTCCTTTTAGCCAGGATTTCACAAAGGACCTTGACATCCCTTAATGTTCTAAATAAGGCTTCTTGGTGTGGGTCTGATGCCATCAATAGTCTCATGAGGGATATTTGTGTTGAAGCCTTAGCGAGTTGGTCCATTATTTTATGTTCATTAGACTCAATCATCTTGGTAAAGGCAGTTAATCCTTCCTCATGTTCAGCTTATTCGGTGTTTGGCATTTCCAGTACACCTTTCTTTTTCAAGTCTTCCTTTAGATCATAGATTCTACAAGAGTGAGTGATTCCCCCTACGAGCGAGCTTGATTACTCCTAGTTTATTGCTTGGTAGTTGAAGGGGGTGGCTTTACAAATTTCAGGGGCTATAGGTACATAGAATGCGTACTTTTTAGTTTGTGGGACCTCCTTTCTGTAGAATCTATAGACCTTCAGTTCTTGGTTTAGACCGGTCATGTTAATGATAGATTCTGAGTAGTTAGATATCATATTGATGATGGGTTTATTATTTGGTAGTGGGTTGTTGTTGACATTTGGGGTAAGAGCCTCCACAAAATCTAGTTATACTATACATTCATCAATCAAGTATTTTATTTATTTTTTAACCTCCAACATGAATCGATTGAATGGCCCACTTACGCTAGATGATATGACATCTTGCATTGGGATCAAAGAACCTCGGCTTGTACCTTTCACTAAGAGCCACCAAATGGAGCAGATTATCTCTTCTTAACTTCTCGAGCACCTGATTGAGTGGATCAAGTATTCTGGTGAACTATCTTGGGGCTCTACTAGGTTGTAGTTGGCTTCTGTACTATAGTTGAGCTGGTAGGGGATTCATCCTAAAAGAAACTTAGGTATTAGGTCTTGCATTCGAGTTGACCATGTTGACAGTAGCTTCTCTAGGCTTACTGGTTGTGGGTTTAGTAGATGGTGGTTTTCTATCTGTTGTCTCTTGCAGCTTGCTAGAGGAAACGACACTCTCAATTCAATACCCTACTGCCATTACTTTTGTAAAGCTAAAAGAGGCTTATCCGATTAGGTAAGTGAACTAGGGCCTCTCAAGAGTATTAATAAAAGTTGCAGTCAGCTCTTTTTCAATCATAGGGGTAGATACCCTTGCAGCTAGGGACCTCCACCTTTGAGCATATTCATTGAAGGATTCATTGTGCCTCTTCCTTAGGGCAACCAAATCCATCATTGTTGGTACCACTTCGATGTTAAATCTATATTACTTCTAGAATGCTTTGGCCAGCTTCTCCCATGTATTCACTTAATTCAAGTTTGACTGAGCGTATTAGGTTACGGTAGGGCTAGTCAGGCTGTCCTGAAAGGTCTGGACCATGAATTGATCATACTGTGCATACTTACCCGCATACATACATATAGTCGAGTGTGTAGCTTAGGGTATCCAGTCCCATTGTATTTTTTAAAGATAGGTACTTTGAACTTTTCTGGAATGCTTCTGTAATCATAGGCAAAGAAGTCTATTATGCCAGCGTGCTCAAATCCATCATACCCTCAAGCATTTTCATTTTTTCTATAATTTGTTGAGTTAACCACTTCTCAAGCTCTTTCAATTTGTCCTGGTCAGCTTCAGGCTTTGGGTTAATCGAGAATGCGTAAGTATTCGGCTCAAAAGTTGGGTTGACCTTTCGAAATACCCCTTTTTGTTTCAAAGGATTCGAAGCCTTGATTAACTTTAAGGTAGGCTTCTTCTATTTTGAGGGGTAGGGCTTTAGTATTCTTTCCATATCGGGTTTTGGAATTTTCTTCATTTGATGGAGTCGTAAACCTAAGCAGAGAGATGGTGTTAGTAAGAAAGCTCAGTTGATCTACAATCTTTCCTACTGTTCGTTCTAAAGATTGGAACCTCAACTCTGTCATGTTAATATCCTCGAGGTTACCATTGTTTGTGTTCTTGTTGTTGTTTCTTTGGTTGGCCATTTTAGTTTAAGAACAAGTTTTGATGGGGCTTCTCTAGAAAGTTTGATGTTTAGGAGCTATCTTAGTGACTTAGGTTAAAACCACTTCTCAACAAGTTAGCACACAAATATTTTGAAAATGAATGCAAATGAATGAAATGTAAGTGAATTACATGGATGAAAGGGAGAGGAATGACAAATGATTAATAGAATAGCAAGTTATTTATTATTTTTGGATTCCTAGAGTCTTATTACATGAAAGAAAGAAAAAGGTACAAATTCATCTATGCTAATTTTCTTTTTTTTTTTTCTATGGGCCAAAAGACATTTTCTTCTTCTTTTGGTCATGCTTAACCACTTCTTTAAACTCTTGAATTTTCTTCTAAGCCATCTTCAACTGGTCTTCTAAGGCATTTAGCCTTTGTCTAGATTCTCGGCATAGGTTTGCCCATTTGTCTTTCTCATCGTGGAGGATCTCTATACAAGCTTTCATTTGGTCCATATAGGTCACCATTTCAGAGATAGGGTATACAAGGGAGGTTTGAAGGACTTCTAGTGCCCGATATTGCATTGTACCTACCATGTGAAGTTGATTGTATAAATACTCTTTGGTAACCCGGTATTTGTCCACTTCTCCTATGTACTCACTTAGATCGATGTTTAGGCTTACAGTCTAAGTATCCCACTAAGCTTTGATCTTGTGAAGTTTGGATGTCTTTTTTATGGAGTCAGGCTCTTCGAGATTAAGGGTAAATGGCTTTAATGAAGGTTTGTGAACTATGTCCTGGATTCCTCTAAATTGTCTTACCATGTTGTTTAGGTAGTAACTTGTACACCAACTCATTCTGACTAGTGGTATAGTATGGCAATTCTTGCAAATCAATATGACCCTAGTGTAATTGCTCTACCTGGTAGTCCACAGTACGTCTTCTACTCAGAAATCTCGTAAAAACTCTATCTAGAGAAGGGTAGGGATATATTCTGATAATTTGATCTTATCAACAAAAGAATCGACAAGATCAATCTAATTTAGAAGTGCTCCCTTTATTAAGTCCAACCCAAAGCATTTGATGTGACTGATGAACCATACCATTAATAGTGTCATGCTTGTCCTGAGATCTCTACAGCCCCTTTTTCTTAAGGAAATTAAGATTTCTTATCTGCTTACTAAATAAGGCAGGAATGTAAGACTTATCTTTGCAGAATTGAGCCACTAACTCTATTACCCGAAAGTGTATAACAAGAAACCCACCTAAAAACAAGATAGTGGCAAATACTGCTACCACATAGGCCTTAATTTGGTTTTCTTTCCAATTTCCTAGAAATAGAGCTTATTTCTTGGAGCTGGGCTCATTTTGGAACCAGTGGACTAGATCCCATATCTTGAGGGCGTGTTTGTTGTAGTCATCTAGGGCCTCATTTATCTCAATCTTATGGATCCCTAAGAATTTTCAAAAAATGTAAGTTGGGTTGAAGTTGAGCTCTAGGACATACATTTCATCCAAAAGAGGAGCTTGGAGCAGTTGGGTGTAATCCTCTAGAGTTGGGTTGATTAGATGTGGTCCAAATTAAAAAACCACTTCTTGGGCTCCTAGAAATGGACTAAGGCCCTTACTGACGTGATGTTAACCTTCACTTTAGCTAATGAGAGTATAGGTCTAATTTTATTGGTAATGAATTGTTACTCCCTTAGGATGAAGGTTTGAAACTACCGACCGAGTTGGGCTTCGGGTTTGTAGGTTTGTAGACTTGAATCTCCCTAGCAAAAACCCTAACATTGGATGAGCTACCCATTTCTAAGACATTACAAGGGAAAGACTAATTACAAGAAAAGAAAATATACAAGACCTCTTATGTACATAAATTCTAGGAAGAATACAGGGAAAAAAAAACTCTAGATCTTGTTATTTTTTCTTTTTTATATAACGTTGTAGCTTTGTTAGTTATTCATTGACCCCATGAAATGTAATGCAAGAAAGGTAGGTTTTAATAGTCCTTATACTCTATAACCTTATACGTTTAAGAAGAAACGACTCCTTGGTCACTTCAAAATTTACATAGGGTAACCTAATCAACCCCAAACAATAGTTGTCTTACTAAGCTCAAGACTTTACACAATGGCTCCTTGTCTTAAGGTCCTAGGACGACTCGGGTTTGACCATATCTATCATGCATTCATGATGTAGCAAAATAAATCCCTCCCCTAAAAAATACATAAACCGAGTAAATAAATTGCATTTAAGGTGATTTTAGAGATTAATCTTAATTTTGGAAAAATCGAATGGTTAACCCTCTTGATGTCCCCAACGAAGTCGCCAAGCTGTCGAGCTTGGTTTTCACCATCTCGGTTCTTTTTATAAAATTAGGTCTTCTTTAAACTGATCAATACTAAATCTTATCCATTTAACCCTAATCCTCGATTAGGGTTTAAAGAAAATCATTTTTTTCAACTTGAAAAAATTTGGAGTCATCGCCCGATCGGATTAAGTTATAACCAATTAGGTAAATTGGTTATAACTTAGTTACTAGTCTATCGATTAAAAAACCTATTTATAAATACGGCATTTTGAAAACCAAAGAATCTAAATCTGGGGGTTAGGACTTTTAAACCCTTACAGATACCATTGACTTTCTAAAATTAACTTTAATCTTTAAAAATCACCTTTTTATTTTATAAGATGGAGCTCAATTTAACTATTCTAATTGGATAAATGAAATAATATAAACTAAAAAAAAAGAAGGAAAATTAGGTTTTTTCATTTTTATCATCACTCGGTAAGTGCCTATGTATCCACTATTCGGGTTCAAACATACGTAGTTCTTTTTCATAAAACTTTAGTATATTAGTTTTGTTTTAATTTGAAAACAATCGAGTTTATGTTTTACTCAGTTTTGATTTGTTTAAGAAAATTCCTAAAAAGTCCTAATCAGTTTTTTATTTTATAAACTCTAAAATAGTCTTAATTTGGAAAGAGGTCTATTTATTTTCACTTACTTTTAGAAAATCAATTTTTCTAAGTGATTAATCTTATTTTATTTATTTTTATTTTTTATTTATTTATCCACCCTTTTTTTTTTCTTAATTTATTTATTATTTATCATGGCTTATTTATTTTTATTTAAACTAGTAACAAAAAAAAATAAAGTTACCTTTTCTCTTTTTTTTTTCTTCTTTTTCTTTTCTTTCTTCTTTATTACATTTACATAAATAAAAAAATAATTAAAAAAATAAACAAGAAAAAAAAAAGAAAAACAACTTCGGATGGACATAACTGGATGCGTGGGTCAAACCTGGGTCAGTCAAGTCGAATTGGGTCTAGGTCATCGAGTCGAGTCGGGCTCCATTAACTTGAGTAGCAGTAGCAGCTAGTAGGAGTGATTCAAGTTGATTTAGACAGATTTTCTTGTAGGTGAGGGCAGATTTGTGAGTTTTAGATTAGGCTTAAGGGGGGTAGGCCAAATGTTGTGGTGTTTAGTGGTGGTTTAGCGGGCAATCAGAGGTAGTGGTTGGCATTGGAGCTTAGGTACTATTGAACGAAGTTGTTGGTCGTAAGTGGTTGACTAAGGTAGGGGTTTTGGAGTGTGAAGAGTTTAGCTGTAGGATTAGTTTTGGTTGAGGGTGACTAAAAGTGGTGTTTAAGGGGGGTATGCTTCAGTAGTTAGGGTTTAAGGGTGGTGGTTTGGTTAAGCGGCTAGGGGCTACGGTAGTAGCCGAGGGTAGTCGTATTCGAGAACTGATGGAGTGGAGGTCACAACTGTAGTGATGGTTAAGCTCGAAGTTGGCTAGAGGGAGAAACCTAAAGAGAGAGAGAGAGAGAGATTGGTAAAGAGAGAAGGTGATTGAAAAGGGATAGAGAGAGTATGGGAGTTGATTCTGAGGTTGTCACTCCTCCATGATCACCTTCGCCACCCTTCATATACTCAAAATTAGTTTAGAAACAGGGAAAGTTCAAATCGGAGTTGAATGAGAAAAACCTAAAGTTAATTTTTTTCCAATTTTTGGAGCTCGGTTCGACTGAGTTAATGCATGAATTTGGATGTGTTCCTGTTCGCTATTAACACTAGGCTATGTCTAGTTTGCAATTTTGCCATTGATTTGGTGAAATTGAAACTAGAAAGGGTTTGAAAATCGTACTGAAGTAGGCAGTTTAAAGAAAAAAGCATTAGAAATCTAGGGAAAATGAAGGGAGGAAGGGGAAGGGGGTATAAGAAGAGAAGGGAAAGGGAGGGAAAGAGAGGTAAACAAAGGGAAAAGGAAAGAAGGGGAAGGAAAAAGTAGGCTAATGTAGTGCTGGCGTCATTCGTGCCTACCAACCCCTCCGCGCTACGTGTCATTTGTGATACATGGTAGTTAACATAGCACATTACGTGGATGCCATGTAATGCTACGTCAATAAGGCCATCAAATCCGAGGATGCCACATTTTAGGACACGTGGTGCAATCGGATCTTAATATATAGCAATCCCTGATGTGAATGAAAACAAAAAATAAGAAAAAGGTTTCCTTGCTTTTGCTAAGTTTCGAACTTGAGAACTCATAATCAAACCTATTGCTAGTCCATAAGCTTAACCGTTAGGCCGTTAGCTTATGCCTTATCCATATATGCAATCAAGCTACACATATGGACTCAATCAGCTTGAGCTAAATTTAAATCAGAGCCTAAGTTAAATGGCACAACTTTTAAACCAAAATTAAAATCTATCCTAATAACATGTTATTTTCTAAAAATTTTTTATTTGAATTTAATTTTTCAAATTTCTAAATTTTTAAACTTGGTTTTCTAATTTTTTATCTTTTTTAGGGTTTTTTCTAAAATTTCTTATTTTTTTACTTTTATTTTTTTTGTGCTTTTTTCTTATGATTAAATTTTTTTTCTAAATTACATGTCACTCAGCAAATACTATTGTAGATCACTATTGGGAACTACTCTGACAAGGCCCTTTATGATGTATTACCTATGCGTACTTCCCATATGTTGTTAGGTAAGTCATAGTAGTTTAATAGAAGGGTCATCCATGATGGCTATAGGAACATATACATGTTCAAGAAGGTTAATCGGGAGATTACACTAAATTGGAGGCTACAAGAGAAGTCAATAAGTTATAAACTAAACTTGCTCGTAGATCGAAGAAGGCTTTGGTGATGAGTAGAGCTAAGCATCGAGAGGCCATCAATGCTGACGAGCTGATCCTATTGTTGGTTAGGCAACTATTGGAAATGAAGGAGTGGGGTGAGCTTCCCCAGGACTTCAAGGAGTATCTAGATGAATATGCCGACCTATTTCCAGAATAGTTACGTGAGGGGTTGCCCCTAACTCCAAGCATAGAGCACTGCATTGACTTAGTACCCAATGTTTACACTTACAAATAAGCCAACATATCAGATGTATCTCAAATAGGCTTATGAACTCTAATGTCAAGTTAATGAGTTGCTAGAGAGAAGCTATGTAAGAGAGAGTCTTAGAACTTATGCTATGCCTTCACTTCTAGTGCTGAAGAAAGATGGAAGCTGCTAGATGTGTGTTAATAGCTGAGCCATAAAAAAAATCGTGATCAAATATAGGTATCTGATCTTGAGGTTAGAAGACATGTTAGATGAACCAAGTAGAGCCAAGATTTTCAGCAAGATTGATCTGAAATCTGGTTACCATTAAATTCGTATGAGACCAGGAGACAAGTGGAAGATTGCGTTTAAGACTCGACATCGACATTTACGAATGGATAGTCATGCCTTTTGGCTGGTCCAATGCCTCGAGCACTTTCATGAGACTTATGAACCATATGTTGAGACATCTCATAGGGAAGTGTATTATGGTGAACTTTGACGATATCCTGGTATACAATGCAAACATGCCAAGTCATTGTCAACATCTCAGAGCAATCCTAGATATTCTCCGTGCTAAGAGATTATTTGGCAATTTAAAGGAATGTTATTTTGCCAAGAAGAAGTGGTATTCTTATGCTATATATCAGTAAAGGAGTCTTGTAAGTTGATGATGAAAAGATCGAAGCAATTGTTGAGTGGCTGACTCCTATTACTTGTGCCAATGTGAGAAGCTTCTATGGACTAGCTTTGTATTATAGAAGGTTTATCAGGAATTTCAGCACCATGGTCGCGCTACTTACTAAGCTAACAAAGAAGAACACTAACTTTCGATGGGAAGAAGGGAGGAGAGGAGTTTTGCTAACATAAAAGAGAGATTGACCTTAACCTTGGTTTTAGTACTACCTAACTTCAACAAAAATTTTTAGCTAAAATGCGATGCATCCGGCATTGAAATAGGTGCCATCCTGATGCAAGAAGGCCAACCAATTTCCTTCTACAGTAAGAAGCTTTGAGGACTGTAATTGAACTACTCTGTGCATGAGAAAGAACTTTTGGCATTGATCTAAGTGATGTAAGTATGACAACATTATTTACTACTGAGAGAATTTTTCATATATACTGACCATAAATCACTAAGGTACCTCCGAAGTCAGAGCAAGTTGTAGAAGTGGCAGGTAAGATGGGTTAAATTCCTTAAGGGATTCGATTTCGTAATTAGGTACAAGCAAGGAAAGAGCAACGTAGTTGTAGATGCTCTTTTGAGGAGACATGCACTTTTATCAGAACTGTAGACTAAGTTGTTTAGGTTTGTGAGTATCAAAGAACAGTACTCCAAGGATGTATACTTTAGACCAATAATTTTGTAATGCATGGATGGGAAAATAGTGGATGAGTATTATGTGGAGGATGGCTACCTAATTCGAGGGGGGAAACTTTGTATGCTAACTTGTTCCCTATAAGAATTATTAATCAAGGAAGTCCACAACAAATGACTCTCCAAACACTTTGGAGAGAGGAGGACTTATGAACTATTGAATGGTCGATTCCTCTAGCCGAGAATGTAGAGAAACGTGCACCGAGTTGTCAAAAGTTGTGCTGTATGCAAAAAGGCCAAGTACCATGTCAAGCTAAGCAAGGGAAAGCAATGCCCCTACCAATCCCAACAATGACGTAGATTAAACTAAGCATGGACTTTGTTCTTAAACTGCTATGAACTGGCTGAGGCAAAGATTCTGTATTGGTCATCGTAGATTAATTTAGAAAGATGGCATACTTTGTGCCTCATACCAAAACTAATGATGCTTCAGCTATTGCTTCTCTTTTTCTTATAGGAGATTATGCGGATATACGATGTAGTGAGAAGTATAGTCTTCGATAGAGACCCAAAGTTCTTAAGCCATTTCTAGAGATCCCTATAGTATTGGTTAGGAACAAAACTACTCTTCAATACCTTATGTCACCACCAAACTGATGGCTAAGTAAAGATAGTTTATTGTACTTTGGGGTCATTGCTCCGAGCTGCAGTAGGCAAGAACTTATTTGATTAGGATGTCTACCTAGAAGTAGTCAAGTTCGCCTATAACCAAACCGTATATGACATCACTAAGTAGACTCCCTTTGAGGTGGTTTATGGATTCAATCTTAAGTTGGCCCTTGACCATACCCCTATACCAGCACTCATGCAAGACGACCTTAGTGCCTCGACTAGAGCATAATCTCATTAGTACATCTATGACAAGGAAACTTGACATATTGACCAAGTTGCCAAAAGAATATGAGAAAAGACCAAGGTTAGGTTGGGTAAACAATTTTAGCTGGGAGATTTGGTATGACTACACCTTAGCAAGGAATGGTTCTTGAATAAGAGGAAGAATAAATTATCTACTAGAGCAGAAGGACCTTTCAAAATTCTTTAGAAAATCAGTGACATTACTTACAGGTTAGAATTACCTGAGGACTATAGGGTTTTTTATGCCTTCAACATTGCCGACCTCAATCCATATCATCCTGATGGAGAACTGAGCGAAAACCATTCGGATTTAATCCTAAATCAAAATTAGCTCGGAGGGAATGATGGAAATCAGGCTACCAGACCTCAGACTTGTAGCCAAGCCCCAAGACTAAAGGGGTTGGCATAATGAATCCTTCTATTCTAACTAACCCCTATCGAGGCTAAGTACTTCCTTACCGAGTTACCTTTAATATCATGCTGTATAACCACCCATTTTTCTATAGTATGTCGAGTTGATGATTACTCCTTAGTACCGATTCAATTAATTAGTTAACATCTTCCTTGCAAAAAAGCCGAGAGAGAGAGAGTCTGGATTGGCTAAGCCATCTTTGCTCAAATAAACCCATTTATTCGTACTTCTTATCCGCATCTACTAATAACCTCGCCAATGTAGCATAGCCACGTATATAGTATCATATGTATAATCTATAGCACCAATGATTGTTTTCCTTATGTATTTATTTTTACCCTTTTATATTATGTATATTGCTTCTTTAAGAAATGTCCTTTTTATCTTTTCCCTTTAGGGTAAGTTGCCTTAACTTATGGGTATAAATACCCTTGTACTTGTAGTTGTAAAACATCAGATTATCTTTAATATACTTTTGAGTACTTTCTTCCTTAAGTAAATACTGTTGTTTACTCTTAGTATCACACTTATCCTTTCCTTAAAGTAAGGTTAGGTGGCAAGTGACCTCATTAGATCAATTCGGGCGTCATATTGAATTGTATCGTAAGTCCTCAGAAGTTCCATTGGTACGTTATATCCTTTAGAGATATTCGTGGGTTTTCGCTTATTGTTTCATTCATCATATTTTCCTCCCTTTTGTACTTTTTCCTATTAACCCTTTTCGAGCTTTCTACAAGTTTAGACCCATCCAACGACTGGCCTTGTCTGTTCTTCGTCACGTTTCGCAATATTGAGTATTTTCCTTCCTCACGTAAACACTACTTGTCTACTTTCGACTTCACTCTTATCCGAACCCTTAAGTAAGGTTAGGTAGCGAGTAACCTCACTATACTAATTTGTACATCGTACCGAATTATGCCAAAAGTCTTCGAAAGTTTCATTGGTACATCATATCTTTTAGAGTTGTTTATGGGCTTTTGCTTACCCTTCATTCACATTTACCCCTTTAGCACATTCCCCATCGCTTCCTCTTTAAGCTTTCTACAATCTTAGACCTATCTAGTGACTAGCCTTAACTGTTTTTGGTCATGGTCCGCATCATCTTGGTATCAAAGCTAAGGTGTTGTTTGAGTTGATGTTTGTTTTCTAAGTTCTTTTTATACTCTATTTTACGTATATGAAACGGAGCAAATATTGTATACATCTTAGCTACTATGTTTGTTGGTTGTTAATTTCTCAAAGCATTTATTTGAGCTTTAAATTTGTGAAGAAAATGACTAACCCAAGTATGAATGATGGTATGGGAGATGACAATGGTGGAGTTATCCACCATGGTCGACAGTCTCAAGGAACTCCAAGAAGTACAAACAAGAGACTGGATGAGGTAGCCAATCTTTTAGTAGATCTGACTTGAGTTGTTTATACGTTGACTTGCCAACCTACTAAGGCCACACAAAACACCTCATAAGTTCCTCAACTTATTAGAGGCTAGAACCCAGTGAAGACTCCACAAATTTAACCTTCTAAACATGGTGTCAAACTCAAATATCATGGATATTTCCCTAAGTCGATAAAACCACATAAAATGAAAACCGACTAAAATTTTGAACTCGAAACTTAAAATGAACTTAAAAGGCCCTATTATATGATTTGGAAACCCTAATCATACAAGAAAGCCCTAATCCTTACATATGCGTACTTTTAAAAAATGTATAAATATAAACTCAATAGAAACCGCAAATATCAAATCGTAAAAAGTTTTAAAAATTTATAAAATTATCCTAGTGCCTGAAAAGCCATAAATGAATTAAATTATCATTAATATTTGCGGAATCATATGAAACTAATAACGAACGAATCAAGGATTATTTCAAGTAATAATAAACGATAAAACTAGGTTAGTCAAAGAAATAAATTAATAAATTTACCAAATTTACTTGTGTAGATAAGTAGCCCCATAATATGTATATGTATATATATATAAATATTACTAAGTAATTTCCTTCTCTTTTCTTAACCTATTATGTATATATATATATATATATTGCATAATAAAGTGATGATCCTAAATAATTAAACTAATTGAACTTTAAGCTCATAAGTATAAGTCAATTACTCTTGAGTTGGTGAAAAACCCTAAAACATACATAAACTCACTCGAACCCTAAAATCTAGGATGATCAAGGACTTATGACCTTACATAAATAATTAAAAATATGATTTGAATAAATTTTATTCAACTCTAGAAAATTGTAAAATTTCTTTAGAAACAATTCACAATCTATAAATTAATTTGAGAATCAAGTCCTAAAAGAATTTCATTTTAGACAATTCCCTTATTTTCACTTATAAGTCATGTTATACATGGACAAGTTGTAACCCTACTTTTTAACGGACTTGTGATTCAACTACGAGTACTTCTCAAATGCTTCCAAGGATAAACTAAGCTAAGAATTCAAGTTTCCATTTAAAAATGAATTTAATTTTCTGACTTGAAAGTTTATTATTGATAAAACTCGAATACGAGAACCGTAGACTCTAAGTTACCCAAAACTCTAAAACAATTAAGGACTTATAACCCTAAGAAGCTAATTAAGAATTTAATTTGAATAATTTTATTCAACTCTAGAATTTTTCATAATTTTATAATAATTAAATCACAACTTACAAATCATTTTAAGAAACAAACTTCAAAAGAATCTTATATAAGACAATCTCCTTATCTTCATGCATAAAATTTGTACAAATGAATAAGTAAACCAACCAATCACCCTAAATAACTTATCAATTGAGAGTTACAATCATTTATCAATTGATAACTTTTAAAAAACTAGTGATAAGACATTTTCCTTATTACACTATAACTTATATTACATATGGACAAGTTATCACATTATTATATATGCTTAAATTTTAATTAAGTGACAAGACAACACCATGTCCTAATTACTCTCTACATGGCCAGTTGGAAAAGAAAGAAAAGTAGGGCTATGCCTTGTCTTTTTTCCATCACTCAATTGTCTTACACATCTACTATTCACCCCCTTAATGCTTACATCATCTAGTTTTGTGAACTAATATTTTTGTGAAGATATTAGCATTATCATAAGATGATAAAATAGCTAGACCACCTTAAGAAATAAGCTTGTGAACCTCTTTACATGAAAGTTGAAATATGAGCATGCTAAGTTAGTGTTATGTAAAGATATATGTTTAACACTTAGAATGGAAGATTTTAAATTAAGAAAATCGTGAAATGTATAAATGAACAAGGAGACATCATGCTGGATGTGGAGTGTATGTAAGTCATTTAAATGTTATTTCCATTTCTATTAAGTTAAAAATGCTCAAACCTATCCTTAGGTAAAGGAAAATCCATTAAATGAAGCTTTTATGAAAAAATCAACTTTGTGAGACATGAACTATGGCATAGAAGTTATGATAAGTATGAGATCTATTAATTTCATCTAGAGTATAAGCTAAATAATCACCATATGGAAGAGAAGTTAAGTCAAAGTTAGAATATAAATAGTGTAGGTTCATGATCTAATCCTTAAACTTGAGGAAATGATAAAACAAGTTAAGAAACCAAGTGGGTGCCCCTTGGATTCATCACAGCCAGATTTGGAACATAAATAAAAGCTACTTAAAAATATGATAAAACTAAGTGAACAAAGTGAAAAGATCAACTAAAGCAAGTATAGTAAGTAGATAAAGCCTAAAACTCAAAACCAAGCCTAAAACCCTCAAAATAAACTTAGAACTCTAAGTTAGACCTTCATTAAAATTCTAACCAGAACTTTAAAATATTAAGAAAGGTTATCTTTGAAGCCCACAAGGAGTCTACCTAAGACTCTATAAGCCCAACAAAGTCACTAACTTCAATTTGAATAAAAAACAAGCCCATTTGACAACTTAAGCCCTCTTAAAAGCCTAAGGAGTTGTTATTAGCACCAATAGTGTAAACTAAAGTTGGAAATCTGACCTTAAGGAGTATTATAAGTTTAGAATAAAGTCCTAAGCCTAAACCTAAAGAATATCCCAAGTTATCAAAAAGCCTATTAACCAAACAAAGCCTAAAAGTACTAAATCATTAGGATCGCTATTTTTCTGACCTATGGGCAATTTTGTGTGCCTCATCATGAAAATATACCTTCACCACGTTAAAGTACACTAAAAAACAGTGAAGATTAACTATAAGATCATAAAAATTGGATTTAAAACGAGAAAGTTATACGCTATTAAACTTTAAGTAATAACCAAAAAAAATATGAAACCAAGTCAAAAGTATAACTAAAAGGGTTTTCGTTTAGTTTTTCTAAATTCAATTTCAAATCCTTATAGTACTATGTTTACGATGTCCAGGGGACCTGACTTTTAGGAGACGACTTATCCTGAATTATTATGATTGATCTGTATGGCTAAGTGAGTGAATTCTTGATGACTCTTTATTTGATTTTGCTTGTAGAATATATGCACCTAAACTTAGATATATAAATTTGGATGCTTGTAGGATATGGGAAATGCATCTATATGAATTTTTGAACTAAATGCTATGGCTTGTTAATTATATAATAATGGGAATTATTTGTGATAATTTATATGTGTGATTGTATGGAATGAAATTGTCTAATCACCTTGAAAATTAGATTAACCACTTATACGATTAAGAAATTAAATGGATCATGCATTCCCTATAATTACATTCGAATAACACCAACTGCTATTTCACGTAGAAGATGAGAAGGGACTCACAAGAGGAGGGCTTCCTACAGGATTGGGCACTAGCTATGTCATTATTTTATTGAGTCTTTGTCTTAAGCTGACAGGCTTAATAAGTGTCGAGAGATGCCAACCGTCGATGAAGGGCAGTATCTTGTAGTTTCTACCTAAGGCGTATGTTTGTGGATTGAGGAGGCCACTATACTTCTAGACTTGAAATTTTGAAAATATGATTTTTTTGTTCAAGAAAGAAAGTATATACATATATATATATATGGTTTTGTTTTGACATAAGCATAATAGTGCAAATGAAATAAAACCTAAGGTCTAGAACCTGGATTTTGGTTCGGTTTAGTTAATTATCTCCAAACCTTGACTATAGGGGGTGTAATTCTGAGTTGCATGCAATTCTTAGGCCATTGCGTCTATTGTTTAGCATACTAATTGATCATGCATTCATATGTTTGTGCATTAAATAAACTTTTGTCATGCAGTATTAACGAAAGGATTTATCTCACTAAACGTAAGCTTATACCCCAACAATTCTTTTCCTTGCTGGTTGATTGATAGTTGGGACGAAGATAGGAATCGAGTGCAAAGTGCTACCCTAGGAAATCAATAAGTTACTTGATGGGTATTCTAACCTATTCCCAGAATAGTTACTTGAGGGGTTGCCCTCAACTCGAGGAATAGAGCGCTACATTGAATTAGTACCTGGTGATGCATTGCCAAATAAGCTAGCCTTTTGTATGAATCTTGAACAAGCTTTTGAGCTCTAACGTCAAGTCAATGAGCTGCTAAAGAGAGGATCTATCAAAGAAAGTCTAAGCCCTTACACTGTACTAGTGCTTTTGGTGTTGAAAGAGGATAGAATCTAGTAGATGTATGTAAACAATTGAGCTGCAGACAAGATCATGATCAAATATAGGTATTCGATCTTGAGGTTAGAAGATATGTTGGATGAATTGAGTGGAGATAAGGTCTTTAGTAAGATTGACTTGAAGTTTGGCTATCATCAAATCTGCATGAGGCCGAAAGATGAATGGAAGATTGTGTTTAAAACTCAACATAGACTTTATGAGTGGATGGCCATGCCGTTCGACCTGTTGAATGCCCCAAGCACTTTCATGCGATTGATGAACCATGTATTAAGATGTTTGATTAGAAAGTGTGTCATGGTGTACTTTAATGATATACTAGTCTACGGTGTTGACATACCGAGTCAGTGTAAGCAGCTCCAAGCTATAGTGGATATGTTCCGTATAGAGAGAATATTTGACAATTTCAAGAAATGTTGCTTTTGCTAGGAAGAAGTAGTATTCTTGGGCTACGTAGTCAGTAAAGGAGGCTTACAACTGGATGATGAAAAGATTCGAGCAATTGTAGAGTGGTCGACTCCTACAACTTGTGCTGATGTGAGAAGTTTCTATAGATTAGCTTAATTCTATAGATGATTCATCAACAATTTTAACACCCTCACCGTACCACTTACTAAGCTCATAAAGAAGAACATTGACTTCTAATAATGAGAAAGGGAGGAGAGGAACATTGCTAAGGTAAAAGAAAGATTGATCTCTACCCCAGTATTAGTTCTGCTTGACTTCAAGAAAATATTTGAGTTGAAATGTGACGCATTAGGTATTAAAATAAGCATTGTCCTAATGCATGAAGGTTGACTAATCGCCTTTTATAGTGAAAAGCTCAAAGGACCATAGTTAAATTACTCCATGTATGATAAAGAACTCTTGGTGTTGATTCGAGCACTTTAAGTATGACAGTACAATTTACTACTAAGAGAATTTGTTATATATACTTATTATGAATCGCTAAGGTACCTCCAAAGCCAAACTAAGTTGTCTAAGTGGTAGGTGAGATAGGTTGAATTACTTGAAGGATTTAATTTTGTAATAAAAATACAAGCAGGGAAAGAGCAACATAGTTATAGATTCTCTTTCAAGGAAACATGTGCTTTTACGTGTTGGGTGTTGATGTGGTGTTTGTGAATGATTGTACTAACTTAGAAAGTTGAGTGATTACCAATCAAATCTTCTACGGGTTCACCCAAGTGAACCCTAAGTGAGATACTAGATTTCAACTATGGAGAGTTCAAAAGCTAGATTGAAATAAAAAGGTTAAATAAAACTTAAAGACTGATTATGTTGGGTGATATACTTAAGTTGTTATTACATATCATGGCATGGCATGGCATGGCATAAAAAGGGACCTATAGGTCAGAATTTTCAAAATGAGGCTTTCAAGTAATCAAGAAAAATATGGCTTTATGAACTCTACTTTCAAAAACATATATGTCCTCATTGCCTAAGCATCTTGAATATTTTGATAATTTGATTTGATAGACTATAGTATGTAGTCTAATTTCGTAAAACAAAGTTGAGGGTCCTACTCCTAAGTAGCTCCTTGTTGCCTCTTTAATTTGTTACACTATAGTTTGTTGTCCAATTTGCTAAAACAAAGTTAAGGATCTTACTCCTAAGTAGCTCTTTGTTGCTTCTAGGTTTTTAGATGTTATATCCAGATACCCATGTATGTCGACTAATTAGATGAGAATATTTAAAGGGCATAAAATATTGGTACCGATGTATGTCACATGCATGAGCATATTACACTACATTGCTAGTAATAAATAATAAGTTGGGTTAATGTTTGTGTGAAGCTAAACCTACTAGTAATAATTGAATTGTGTAAGTTATGATATTGCCTATGTTCTATTGTTTGCCATCCATTCTCACTCAGCTTCAATAGTTGAGGGGACAAAATGTTTTATCCTTAAGTTAACAACATTGTGAAGGGCTCAACATTGGGGGGGGGGGGGGGGGGGAGTTGGGGAGATGGAATTTATATTAAGAGCGTTAGTTAGAGTTAGCAAATTTTAGATGGAACTTGTACTCAGTTGGGAATCTTATTCTTTCGAAGACAAAAGGGAAAAAAAATTGGTTCCTATTTTGATTTAAATAATATGCTATACATATAAATTGTAGCCAAATATTCAGTTGAACTCCATTGTAGCACCCTTATTATCACATAAATAAAGTTATCTTTTAATAAATAAGTAGGTTAAGTTAAGTATTCAATATGTATTCCTATGTGATGTTGCATTCTATATTAAGTCGGAATGTGACATCCTTTAGATAGTATGAAGACATTAATTAAGGACCACAACCTTTAAGCACATGAGAGATGTGTAGGGTAGTTAGGTAAGTCATAATTTAGTAAAATAACTATAGTAGTTATCCATAGAATCTTATGTGATTTTTATTTAGAAAGATGATTCATAAGGGACATAGAAGATTACTAATGAATCATGTATTTGAAGAGCAAAGAAAGGAACTACGACAACAACCTCAACCTTGCCCTAAGCAACTACGACATATGGAGGAATTGACACAATAGTTTACGGCTACATTGGCTAGAGTTAGTAGAGATGGAGATAAGTTAGCTTAGGTATAGTGAATAGTGAAACCATTTGATGGAAAGAATACTGATCCTTTGGTGGTAGAAGAATGGATTGACTTGCTAGAGAAAGCCTTTGAAATTCATGAAGTTGAGAAAAATGAGAAAGTTGGGATAGCTATTATTTTGTTAGATAGAGGTATAAGCAATTGGTAGGAAACAAAAAGATAGAATTTACTAGAACCTGTAAGTTGGGCTACGTTTAGAGATACTATTCTAGAACACTATTTTCCTAAGTGTGTAAGAGAAGAAATGCATGAAGAATACCATAAGCTAAGGCAATGGTGTAAGACAGTTGAAGGGTATGGGAAGGAATTCAATTGGTTACTAAAGTTTACTCTTGAAGTTGTGTGGAATAAGGAAATTTCAAAAATTTAACGGTTTAAGGTTAGGCTTGAATTTTTTTACTAAGCAGTTTTAAAGAGGACTAGGGTGGAAATATATACTAATGTTGTTAATGAAACTCGTTTGATTGAACAAGTTTGTAATCTTTGATGGGCCATAGGTGAAATTGAGAATATGTAGTCCATTTGATCTACAAAAGAAAGCAGAAGGCCTCTATAAACAATACAACTTTGTTGGAAGTGTAATGGTGAGCACCGAGCTTAAGAATGTTCAAAATTGAGGGGGAAAGCATTATAAGTACGACAAAACTGGGAATTTAGCCAATAGTGTGAAAATCCCCATTCAAGAGGTATATATTGTTATCGATGCCATCAATGAGGGCATATTACTCGACATTGTGTAGGATAGCAACAGGAGAGACCAATTTAAAAGCAAAACTAAGACAATAGACCAGGACTAAGTAACAACAATAAACGACCTAGAAGGGAAGAACCTAAGCCTAAAGAGCAAGGTAGGGTGTATGCTTGCATTATTTAGCAATATGAAGTTCAGGATGACTAGAGTATGGTAGGTATGACCTCTAAACTTGATAACTTAGAGTATTTGAATACTTAGTAGCTAATAGTTGATAAATAAGAAAAACTTGAAAGTAATAATATAGTTATCATAAAATGTTTTAGGATTCATATGTACAAGAGATAGTATGCTTATACATATACTCTATTTGATTCTGGGGCAATTGACTTGTATAATTTAAAAGAATATTTTGATAGAAATTAACTTTCTATAGAGACTTTAGAATTTATAGTTACAACCCCTGCTAAAGAAGAATAAGCAGTGAAGCATAAATTGAAGGATGGGAAATATGAATCTAGATACTCATGAGATGATTATAGAGTTGGTTGTCTTGGATATAAAAGGATAAGATGTAATACTGGAGGTAATCATGGAGCAAATGTTGATTGTGAGGAAATGATAATAGCATTTAAGTGGCCAAAGGAGAAGGAAATTGCAGAAGATTTATAAAAACTTAAATGTTGGGAGAAGTTGTTCAAAGAAAAAGAACTTGTAGAGGAGGAGTGCAAAGTAGGCATTCGGAAGCAAATCTTAAGGATGATATGCATGTTGTAGTGAGGCAGCTACAGTTGTTATTGAAATGAATGGAATAGTAAGAAATGTTAAAGGTCGATGATTAAGAGTGAGTTCCAAGGATAAATAAAATTTTTTATTGGAAATATAATCAAAGACTAATTCAGAGATAGATCTTGTATAGAATGAAATTGTGATTCATGAGGTAGTAAGGATAAAGTATGTGAAGTTAATAAGGTATATAACCACAAAACTATGAGATGTATACCTTTAATATATGCTTGGTACATATGATAAGTAAGAACAGTATGGCAAATCTATGACTTTAACGACTCATTTGTCAAAACTCATGCTTGTTATGACTCTTGTGTCTTTTATAACAAAGTTTTCTATCTTTCTAAGTTACGTCTTGTCAATTGTCAACTAGAAAAGTGTCTTCATCAAGAGTCGTGTCAATTTATGTTGAATCCAGTCGAGTCCACTTGGTCTAAGTCATTCTCTATCTCTTTGATGTACAAGTTGGTAGAAAGTTCAGATTTGCCAAACTCACTTTTATTGATATATGTGTTGACTACGGGAAGTACCCAAGATCTTAACTATGACCATTAAGCGACAACCATGGTATAAATCCTATAGACATGAAAAAATTGAATTTGTTATGTTCATCCTAAGTGGAAATTAAGATTTAGACCATATGTAAGTGGTAAGAATGAGGTGGAAAGACATGTTGGCCAACTATAGGATAGATAAGGAAATAATGGAAGAGATGACTATGAATTCTATAGGACTAACTAATATGAGAGTTTAAACTAACTAAAGGAATGAAATGAGGATTAAGTGGAAATACTAGTTTAGATGGTGATAAAAGAATGGTATAAGAATATGCTAGTTTGATATGAATAGTAGCAATGGGTAAAATCATAGAAAGTAATATGGTGATTATGGTGCTTAGAGAAACACTGATAAAGTTATAGTAATGGATTAGTTGCTATGGAGAAATGTGTTGAACAAAAAGGAGAAGTGAAACAAGACCAATTATAGAAGCATAAGATTAAGAAAGTAATAAGACAAGTAGGATAAAATAAAAATTTCACGAGTAAATAAGTTGGAGGTTAGGATATAAGAGTCAATACTGAAGGATTTCACCTTTAACAATACTTGATGATTGTGATGTAATATGGAAATTAGAATCGTGTAGTAGAAGCATAGTATTAGGTCACGAACATGAGTGTTCTAGATTGTGGAAGCTCTGACAATGAAACTTTTTGTAAGAGGAGTAGGATGTAATACCCTAATATCTTGTGACAATACAATAGCCTTAAGATTTGAGCCCCTAAATTTAAGACGTTAGGTAACATTATCTATTCTAATTCAAACTTCATATTAACTCTAGAAAAGTTAGAAGAAATATTCTAGTAAAGTCAATTTATCAAAATAAGCTATATAAAAGAATTAATTTAAGATAATCATCATTTTATCGATAAAGCTGATAATTATTGAAAATGTAAAATTCAAGCTTTTAGATATAGGAGCTATTAGAGATAAGTTATTTAACTTATAAAAATACTAAATGAAGTTGAATTAAATATAATATACATGTATTTGCATCGAATGTACATTACATTTATTAAATATATGTAGATAATAATATTAAATTATCAAAATAAGGTACATTAATATAAAATAATGGAATATAATGGTTTGATGAGTCACAAATGATGTGGCAACTTAATAATCATTTAGAGTGATGAGTCAACACTTTAAGAACAAGGAAATGACAAATGATACTTAGTCAACATATAGGAAAACAGGGAAATGATATGGGTCAACACACTTTTTGATATGGAAAAATTCTAAAACCTATAAATTGGAATCTAAACTTAGAAACACAATTAGAAAAGAAATAAAATAAAAATATAACAAAAAGTAGGGGTAAATTGTGTCTGGGGTGGTTCAATAGGTTATCAATAACTTGATGTGAAGTAGCTTGGTGGTCTAAAGGTTGACCATAAGGGAGGTTTTTTTTAACTAGGAGTGGCAGTCAATTTAGGCAAACTTATTTTTTCCCTGTAAGTTCTTCTAATTTTAAAAAATACCAAATGTTGTTAATCAATTATGAAATTTGTTTTTCTAAGGTTATTTTAGATGTAGATTAAAGTCATAATTTTATTTTAATTAAATAATTAGTGAAAATATAAGGTTCTTAAGAAAATAACATGTTTAAGAGAAAAGTGAATTAATTTTTTGAAATATTTGATGATTTTTTTTAGCTCAATTTTTGTATATAATACACTTAATATATATGTTTAATTTTGGTAATAAGAATTTTCAAAATTAAGCATGTATACTATTTTTTTATAATTATTTTGGATAAAACTACCTATTTTACCAATTTGTTAAAATAATTAGTTTTTGAAGAGATTACAGAATGAGGCCAACATTTTTTTACTTCTAGAAGTTTATAAGGATATTTGGAACACTTAGTTTTTATGTCACACATAAATTTGTTTATTTAACCTAATTTTCCATAATTTCAAGCTAAAATTGCTGTTTTGGTAAAATTAGATAATAACTAGTTTAGTGTAATTTATGGGCAACAATTAAACTACATATTTTTATAAGTCTAGAGGATTTTTCATGGAATTAATCAAGTTCATATACTATTTATTCTATATTTTCTTAATATAAGCTTATATATTGACCTAATGTATAAATAGTACTATTATGATGATTGATAAATTAATGCAAGATTAGTATTTTAGGTACAAAAGAGATGTTTGAGTTTGGAAAGCATAATTTTTAGAGTTTTCAATTTATAATTAAAACTTATTCAAGTCAATTATGAGGTTACGATAACATATAAGTGAGTCAGTAACAAGAAAGGGTATTTTTAGGCTTGTAATCATATCGATTAGTCTTGTTTCTTAAGATATATTAATAGTACTTGAAATAATGATCGTGATGATATAAAATTTATTGAAATTGGATAAAAAATTATTAAAATAAAAGAAAATGAAGTTTAAAATTGCGATAGTTCAAGTTCGAATTATAGTTGACTTAGAGATTGTGTTTATATTTTCTTTGGTGTGATAAGTAAGGAAGGGTCATGTCATGAAGTTTAGAATTTTGTGCTATTACTAGGTTCGAGTAAGTGGATCTAACCCATGCTTGGAGTAGATATATTGCTACTCACAATACTACAAGCTCTTTGACGCTGTATTGATTGAATATAGTTCTATATTAGGTGAACTGATATGTTACTATGGTGGATGCTAATGAGGGTGATTTTGAATGGTGGAAACTATATCTTGGTTATGCTACTATGTTGCTATGTTGGGTATTCATGCGGTGCTTACAAATGATTGTATTAACTTGTAAAGTTAAGTGATTACTAATTTAATCTTCTGTATGCTCACCTAAGTGAACCTTAAGTGAGATATTAGATTTCTACTAAGTAGAGTTTGAAAACTAGAATTAGATCACTAGGTTGAATAAAACCTAAAGACTAATCATGTTGAATGATATACTTGAGTTGTTAGTACATATCATGGGGTAGTTTAGAGGTTGATAGTCCATCAACTCCCCTAGGGGATAGCTTTCTTAATCTCTTCCATAGGAAGGTGAACCTAGACTAAGTCTCTCGTGTTGTAGAAAATGTTTTCCATCATCGATTTCCTTATTCTTATTATTAGGCCACTATCTTGGATAATTGCTTGGCAATCTTCTTATGCAATCGCTAAAACTCCTTGGCATGTTGTAGTTCAAAATGAATCTCATTTGGGGTAAGGCTAGTGATCATGTCCAATCAGAAGTTGAGGTTGAGTCCATAACTGACTTTAAAGGGTGAATTTCTTATCGAGCAATAGGTAAAGAGATTGCATGCAAACTTGATGATGGGTAGATACAATCATACAAATTCTTCCGAACAGTAGCTCGCAATGGGCTTCTAATTATTCTATTCACTACCTTAGTTCGACCATCTACCTATAAGTGGTAGGAAATACTAAACATGAGCTTAGTGTCGAGCTTCTTCTACAAAGTCTACAAAAGAAGCTTATAAATTTTCTATCTTAATCTAAAATGATACTCCTAGGGACTTTATGAAGCCGTACAATTTCCTACAAAAAGATGTTAACTGCGAATGAAACATCATTAGTTTTATGGCAAGGAATGAAGTGGCTCATTTTGCTAAACTGATTGACGACCACCAAAATAGAATCATGTTTTCAAGCTATTTAGGGTAGTTTGAGCATGAAATCTATACTTAGCTCGGTCCATGGTCAAGCTATTTGTTTATGTTACTAAGGAACGTTAAGTGATTACTAATCTAATCTTATAGGTTTTCACCTAAATGAATTGTAAGTGAGATGCTAGATTTCTACTAGAGAGAGTTCAAAAACTAGAATATGATAACTAGGTTAAATAAAATTTAAAGAATGATGGTATTGAATAATATACTTGAGTTGTTATTGTATGGCATGGCATGGCATAAAAGGGATCTATGAGTTAGAATTTTCAAAATAAGGATTCTAAGTAATCAAGAATAATAATGGCTTTATGAACTCAGTATTTAGAACCACATAGATTCTCATTGCCCAAACATCTTAAGTATTTTCATAGTCTGATTTGGTAAACTACAATGTGTAATCTAATTTTTTAAAACAAAGTTAGGGGTTCTACTCTCAAGTAGCTCCTTATTGCTTTTTTGATTTGGTAGACTACAGTGTGTAGTCTGATTTGGTAAAATAAAGTTAGTGGTCCTACCCCCAAACAGCTGTTTATTGCTTAGGTTATTGGAAGGGCATAGGATATTGGTACCGATGCATGCCATACGCAAGAGCATAGCATGCTACATTGCTAGTAATAAATGCCTAGTTGGGTTAATGTATAGGTGAAGCTAAACTTGCTGATTATGATCGAAATGTTTTAGTTATGATATTACTTATATTGTATTGTTTGTTATACATTCTCATTCAACTTCAGTAGCTAAGGTGATAAAATGTTTTATTTTTAGGTTAATAGCATCATGAAGGGCCCAACACTATAGGTGATGTATATTGAGAGCGTGAGTTAGAATAAGTGACTTTTAGATGGAACCTATAGGAGGTCAAGAATCCTACTACTTTGAAGATGACAAAAGAAAAGGATTGTTCATGTTTTGTTGTAAATATTAGGTTGTACATATAATTGTAACCAAACGTATAGCTGAACTCCGATATAGTAACCTCATTATCATATAAATGAAGTTTTCTTTTAATGAACAAGCATATTAAGTTAAGTTTTTAATAGGTATTTCTATATGATGGTGCATCATATGCTATGCAGAGATGTGACACATGCGGGTTCTTAAGGTCAAAAGATATTTATCACAAAAATGTTGTTTTTTCCTAGTTTTACATTTGCTCCACCTAAATTTATGTAGAGTTTGGTATTGTTCCTTTTCTAATTTTTTAATTCTGTTTTATTATTATTATTATTAACACAATGCTATGTATATCAAATAGAAATGGTATAACACATCATATCTAAGTATTAGATATATCATTCAAGATATTTATCAAAAATTTATCTACTTATAGATGAATTCATGTAACTCAACCACCTATTTGTCTATATATCAATCTGACTAGATTTCTTGGACCATTCATTAGATAGATCATTTTAGAATCATTCGTCAAAATAATCATTCAATTAGAACTTTTCATAATTGGTTTTGATATGATTCTTACAAATATTTCATTAAATATTTTCTCAAATTTGAGAGCATAAACAATTCAAACATGGTTTTATAATCATTATTCTAAAGTACATTTACATAAAAATGGTTGGTAATTTTGATAATAGATCTAATCTCTTCAGGTCTTTTTCCCCGCAATTTAGATTAAGCATAATATATTCAAACAATTTCTTAGGATTGATTCTTTGACAATCAATTGAAGCATAATATGTTAAAATCATGGATTCTTGAAACTTTTGCTATCGTACACAAATGTTAGTTACAATAGAAATACTTCTCTTGTCTTAATTAAGAGTAAAACTTTCTCATTGATCATCATATGTAAAAATTAAGAAACTTCGTAAAATTCATCGAAAATACTTAAGTTTTCATCCAAGCCTTAAAACATGAACTGAAAAAAATCTACGATAAGTCATTAAAAATGTTCTTAAAAGATATCTCCTCCCGATCCCTTTTGATATCACTAAGTATTTCACACATTCAACATGAAATTTAACTTTACATTTCAAATCGAGTATGATGTCATTGATTTGTTCCATAGGAAATTTCCCTTATTCTTTAACTTCCATAGGCCTAATAAGATTGTCAAGAATTTTCATATCTTGTGTATACCCATGATGAAAAAACCGCCTTGGAAGTCAAAGAGTGCAAGACTTTAAATAATTTATCACTAAGGTTTCTAAATTTGTAATTAATTAACATATTATAAAATATAAATAATTATGGATATCCAATATTTCACAGTTTCTCAAAAACGTAGAGAATCGATATTCCTTACCAAATGATAAGATCAAGTGGTAAAGACATAAAATTTAAACTTATTGAAGTTAAAAAATCTAAACATATAAGTACTACTTACATTTAAAGTCTTAAATGAGCTATATAATCTTTCTTTAATTCTAACATCTAAAACGTCTCAATACTTACACTCAACGTTTGGCTCTTAACCCATGCCTGATTATCTATCATCCTACAAAAGAAAGACTATTAGGGAGTAAGCTATAAGAGCTTAATAACTTATCCCTTATATTATACCAGCAAGTAGGTTATCAAATAAATTATTAACAACCATATGAATGCATGTACATGTAGTATGTAAAACAATATATGCAGTTAACTAATGCTACATATAACTGGGATTTATTACCCTTTAAGGTAAGGGTTACAAATATATTGGTACCAATCACAACAAGGCTCTAGTATCTAGGTTTTTAATCATAAATTTAAATTTTGTATTTCACATGATACATTTCCATTTCAAAAATAGTCAATAGTATGTAAATTCTCAAGTTTAGCGATGAGATGATTCTCGCAATCTATGCTCACTCTATAAGGGAGGTCTCTAGGCTTAACCCTTAACCAAACAATTGGCATCTCTAGCCCTTAGTAAGCCCATAGGTTAGGATAAGGTCGTATTGTATGATTACATCGTGCTAAAACACTTTAATTCAATATATAGAAACAACCCCCACAAGGCCTCTTTTTACCACTACGTGACGTGATGGCTGGAATAAATAATGTAATGTATAGTTGCTACATGATTCTTTTAATTTAAGATAGGCCAAATATAATAAAGTCAAGTTATTAAGCAATTCATCAATATCAGTAAACCATTCAAATTGTGTAACAATCAATCATACAACTAAATCTTTAATTATTGTATTTAATAATATTTTTCATAGGAATCAACCACTATCAAGCACATGCATAACCCAAACTCTTATGTATCAAGTTATTAATATTTAATTTAGGTATACTAACCATAAGCACAACAAAACTATAAAGACATCGAGAGTACTTACTTAACCAAAGCTGATATGAATCGTAGCAATCAACAGACACCTTGCCTTCCTAATTAATATTTCCTGATAAATAGAATTAAGAGAAACCTAATAAGTATCTAGATGTAATGTTAGATAGCCTAGCTAGCTTGGTAGGTTTTGAAATTCATATAACTTTTTTTTTTATTTACTTTAAATCTTTATATTTTCATAGTTAGTTTTTAGCGAGTTTGTATTACTTTATTATATGGATAACAACATATAATTTATTTAAGATTATCTATTTGACTATTTGTAAGTTTCGTATTGATATTATGCTATAACATGATTTAGTTATAGTATTCGTGCATAGTAGAATAAATATTAGTGTAATGATACATATATTAGGTAAAGTTATAGAGTTAAGTAGAACATTTTAAAATTGAATATTTAAATAAATAAATACTTTAGCTCTATCATACTATAGTATAATTATAAGTTTATATCATATGTGTATATATATATTCAATTTATTTCCTATAAGTATACGATTCTATCTTATTATTATTATTATTACTATTTAGTATCATTACCAATTTATATTCACATATATATGTGTATAACACTTTGATCTTTTGAAAAACTTATCTCTTATAATTGTATCTTATTTGTGCTTTATGATATGTAATCTTCAGTTTCCCTTTACAGGAAATTATGCATGTATGCTTGTAAATAATTGAGTTTAATTATGTCTTTATTTAGTTAGAGCTTTATCCTAGTTATTTATTTATAAGGTCATATTACTTAAATAATGTAATCAGTTTACTTATATTCCTAGGTTTTCTCTAAATCTTAAATCGCATATAACGTTTTTATTCTAACTGCAATATTTATAAACTTCTAGTCGATTTTTATCATTTTTGGACATACGTTCATGTAATGAGGTCTATTTTAGATATTAAAACCCGTATTTTAGCTATGAATCTTAATTGTCATGAATTTAACAATTTCGATCCAAATGATTTTATTTATCAATTTTGAGCTCTTCTTTATTATTTTATGATTTAATTGATATCTAAATTCATATTTTATAATATTTTATGTTTAAATCCAATTTACGTAAATTTTATTATTTCCTTATATTTAATTTTAATATGCCATTTATATTAATTTGGTTATTATTATAATTTTCCTAATTAATTAATTATCATTATTTTCTAATTAAATTGAAATTTTCAATTTAATTATAGAATTTAGGTAAATTGTTGACGTGGAACATTCCTACTTATCCAAGTGAAAATTTATTGATTTTTCCTTATTTTTATATTTCTTAAATATTGTATACACTCATACACATATATGTACATATTTACTTTTCTTTATATTATTGTATTCAATATTAATAATTAAACTCATACTTAACATACTTAGTATATGTACACATATTTATACATGTACTATACTTTTATTATACATATTTATGTACATGTACATATACTTGTATATATATTTATACCTAAATTTATATATGCTTTTACATGTGTATATTTATACATATTTTTATATTTTCTTAATATTATTTTAAAAGAATTTCAAGATGATACCTATATACATATATACATACTTTCGGTTTACTCTTATGTATATATATATACTCAACATTTCTTATGTATATGCCTATGTATGTATGCATTTTATACCATATAAGGGCATATATGTAAGTATTTCTATTTATTCCTTATCTTAATTCTTTTCTTTTCTTTTTTTTTTCCATGCATGTATGTATACTTATTAGGTATTCCTATGTATCTAAGTATAATTCATATATATATATATATGTACATACTCTAACTAAGCATATAGTATGTTTCTAATATCTATCTTTAAATGGTTAGTAACACATGCACATATACATACAATCTCTAAACGATTAAGAATATGTACCTAAAATTCTATTACATGTAACCTATATACATAGATTCTATATAAACATGTACATCTCACTAAATATATCATTAACATAAAAAGGAAACATACATAACTGATTTAGAAATAAAGATGAATATACTATGTGAAAGAGATAAATAATTACTTGTTTTTAGGAATATTTGGAGATGACTTTCCTCCTCTTATCTACCTTTTGATGTTAGTTAAACAAAGGTTGATAGTGTATTGAAATTAGAATAATATGTGAAGAAAACAAAGGAAAATAAGATGTAAAAAATAAATAAATAAAGGAAGGAGAGAAGTTGTCGTCCTAATTTTGAGGAGGAAGTAGGTCAATTATACATGTAATTTAAAGAAAAATCAAGAAAACTAAAGAATTTTTTAAGGGGAGAGACGGAGCTCACGGCTAAGAAGAAAAATTGAAGGGAAAAGAAAAGAAAAAGAAAAGTTAAGGCAATTAAATGCATTTGAAAATAGTACGTTGACTTGGTCAACTCCTTAAATATTCTATGTATTACATATAATTAATTTGGAAATAAAAAGAAAATAGGAAAAATGATAAAGTAAGAGGGCAAATAAAAAATTAAATATAATAACTCAATAAACATACATATCATTTGGTTATTATGAGCTTAAAGTTTTTATCACCTTCATAGTAAATTGGTATATTTATAAGCTTAAAGTTTTGGTTTTAAGTGTTGATCAGTTTCGGGTTCAATTTCTCATATCTATACGTCGATAAAATTTAGGATTTTCATATGCGATTAAGGTTTTTATCAAGTTCAAGATCAATCTGTTATAATTATATATATTTAGGGCTTAAGGTTTTTGTTTGCGATTAGAGCTTCAATTAATAAGTTAGGGTTTTTTAAATGACTTATCAATTGAAATTGGAGTCATTTATCAATTGATAACTTATCAAAATCTAGTGATAAGACACTTTCGTTATCACCCCTTCACTTATACTACATATGGACAAATTATCACAGGATTTCACATGTTTCACTTTCATAAAGGAGACGATGACCAAAAGTACACCATATGGCCAATTCTTACATGGCTTTAAGGGGGGGCTATACTCTTGTCTTTCATCCATCAATCACTTCATCTTATACTCTACTATTCACCCTTAATGCTTACATCATCAATATTTACAATTGTTGACTTATGTGCATGCTACAAGACAACAAAATCAAGCTTATTAAACACACTTCCCACCCTATTCCTAGCCACTCTTTTCCCATTTTCTCTCACTATCAATTTCATTTTCACTTCCTTTTCTCTCACTTTGAAAACAACACAAAAGAGAAACAACCATACCCCACAAAATCCTTCACTTACTGGCACATTCCAAGCACATACACACTCACAGCACTTTCAACTTCTTCTTGTCTTGCTTTTGCCAACATTCAATACCCTTTAAGATCCTTAGAACACTCCTTAAACCCCGCTTCAAAGGACCACAACTTAAGTTTGAAAAGGAGTGCAAGAAAGAGGAAGTATGACGAAGAGCATAAGTGGAACTATAGTGCACAACTACCATATTTTTTTCTTTAAGGACAAGTAAGCATATCTTGTGTTAGTTGGTCAATATTCATGTTAGGAGACTATGATTTCTTGAAGATATGAGTATATTCATAAGTTGGTATAACATCAAAGACCACCTTAAGAAGAAAATTCATGGAAGCCTTACATAGAAGTTGAAATATGAGCATGTAAAGTTAGTATTTTGTAAAGATACTTGTTTAACACATAGAATGGAAGATTTCAAGTTGAGAAAATCATGAAACGAGAACTTAGATAAAAGAGAAGCATGTTGGATGTGAGGATTTAAAGGTCATTTGGATGTTGTTTTCACTTTCATTGAGTTAAACATACTATAATCTAGACTTAGGTAAAGGAAAAATCCATCACATGAAGTTTTATAAGGAAACCAACTTTATAAGACAAGTATGATGAAAGTGAGATCCTCTATTTTAATGTAAAGTATCATTCAAATAATCATTTCAAGAAAAATAAGCCAAGTTAAGATTTGAATACAAGTAGCTTAAGTTCATGATCTAACACCTAAACTTAAGGAAATGATGAAACAAGTTGGAAGCCCTTATACTCAAACCAACCAGATTAGGAACATTCTTAACATACACTTAGGAATATGATAAAAGTAAGTAAACAAGGTGAAAAGACCAACTAAGGTATGTTTGATAAGTGTATTAAGCCTAAAACTCAAAATCGAGTTTAAAACTTCCAAAACGGGCTTTAAACGTTAACTTGAACCACCCTTAATTCCTACCCAGCAACTTGACACATCAATAAGGGTTGTTTTAAGACCCTCAAGAAGCCCACAAGATACTCCTTAACCCCAAGAAAGTGATCGTCTTTGAATTGAATAAAAAACAAGTCCATTTAACAACTTAAGCCTACTTAAGAGCCCAAGAAATGGTTGATAGCCTTAGGAGTGTAAATCTAACCTTAAGGAGTATTTTGAGCCTAAAATTAAATCTTAAGCCTAAGCCTAAAGAAATTCCTAAGTTACCAAAAAGTCCATTAACTAAACAAAGCCCAAAAGCATTACAAATCATGAGGACCACTACTGTTCTGACCTATGGACAAATTTGCATGCCTCATCTCAAAAATCTAACCTCACCATATTAAAGTACACTAAAAAATGATGAAGATTAACTATAAGATCATAAAAATTGGATTTAAAATGAGAAAATTATATACAATTGAACTTTTGAGTGAAATTTGGAAAAATACGAAAACTAGTCAAGAGTATAACTTAAGAGGTTTTAGCTTAGTTTTCTAAGTTTTGTTTTAAATCCTTATAGTGTTATGATTGCGATGACTAGGGGACCCCACATATGGAGAAGACCTGCCTCCAGACTACTTTGACTAACCCGCATGGCTGAGTAAGTGAATTCCTAATAACTTTTTACTTGATTTTGCTTATAGAATAGATACATCTAAACTTATATATATAAATTTGGATGCTTGTAGGAGATGGGAAATGCATGTGTATAAATTTGTGAATCGAATGCTATGGCTTATTAATTATATAATAATGGGAATTGTTTGTGATAATTTATACGTGCGATTGTATGGAATGAAATTGTCTAATTACCTTAAAAATCGGATTAACTATTTATATGATTAAGAAATTAAATGGATCATGCATTCCCCATAATTGCATTCGGATAACACCGACTACCACTTCACATAGAACATGGGAAGGGACTCACAGGAGGAGAGCTTCCTGCAGGATTGGACACTAGCTATGTCATCATTTTATTAAGTCTCTGTTCTACGCTGAAGGGCTTACTAAGCACCAGGAGATGCCAATCGTTGGTGAGGGGTCATATCTTGTGGCTTCTACGTAGGGCATATGTTTATGGATTGCAGAGGCCACCATACCGCTAAACTTGGGATTTCGAAAATGTGATTTGATATTTAGTAAAGAAAGTGTATATATATATATATATATATAATTTTGTTTTGACTTAAACAAAATAGTACAAATGAAATAAAACCCAAGGGTTACAACCAGGATTTTGGTTTAGGCTAATTAATTATCTCCAAGCCTCGACTACAGGGAGTGTAATTCTAAGTCGTATGCAATTCCTAAGCCACTACATATGTTGTTTGGTATAGTAATTGTTCATGTATTCATATGATTGTGCATCTAATAAATTTCTATTATGTAATATTGACAAGGGTATTTATCTCACTAAGCTTAAGCTTATACCCTGATAGATTCCTTTTGTTGCGGGAAAACCTCTTCACTAATCTAAGTTGAGGCATGCCTAAGGTAAGTCTCATATAAAGATGGGTTAGAGTAATCAGGGAGTAAAGAGGAGATTTTGTAAAATCTTTTATAGATAACTATTTACCTTTATTTTTCTCATAATATAGTTTAAAGTTTATTATGCAGTTCCCATTATGAACTACATCTCTTTATAATATTCCTTTGGTTTGGAACTTAACGAGTCCATATGTTTACTTGATTAATTTATGTCTTAAAAGTTAATTTTAGTAAAATTACTCTATATTACTTATCTATGGGTCAGGTGGTAACATACCGTTGGAGGAGCCTTGTATGTCATATGAAAGGCCTATGATTAGCAAGATGGTTGATAGTAGACCTTTATATGGTACACGGTGACCTACCATGACAATGGTACTGTTGGGTCGTAATATTAGGCCTAATATTTAAATTGACTATGCTAACAGTAGCTTTTCTAGGCTTACTAGTGGCGGGTTTAGTTAAGGGTAGTCTTCTATTTGAGGAAACGATACTTTCAAATCAATACCCTACTGCTACTACCTCTACAAAGCTAGAAGAGGATTATCCCATCAGGTGAGAAAAGTAGGGTGTCTCGAGAGTATTGATAATAGTTGTAGTTAGCTCTTGCTCGGTTACAAAGGAGATACCCTTGCAGCTAGGGACCTCTACCTTTAGGCATAGTCCTTAAAAGATCCATTGTGCCTCTTCCTTAGGGCAACCAAATCATCATGGTTAGTATCACTTCAACGTTGAATCTATAATGCTCATAGAATGCTCTGGCCAACTTTTCCCATGTGTTCACCTGATTTAAGTCTAATTGGGTATACCAAGTTAGAGTTGGGCCAGTTAAGTTGTCCTCAAAGGTTTAGACCAGGAGCCAGTCATGTTACACATACTTGCCCATCTTGCATACACATAGCCAAATATGTAGCTTAGGGTATCTAATCTCATTGTATTTTTTGAAGTCAAGTACTTTGAATTTTTTTTGAAAGCTTCCATAATCATAGGTAGAGAAGTCTGTTATGCCAGTATGCTCGAATCCATCGTACCCCTTGAGCATTTTTAGTTTTTCAATAATTTGTTGACTTAACCACTTCTCAAGCTCTTTCAGTTTATCCTAATCAGCTTTAGGGTTTGGATTAAATGGGAACGAGTAAGTGTTCAGCTTAAAAGTTGGGTTAGCCTTTGGAAATACCTTTTCCATTTCAAAGGATTCAAAACCCTATTTAACCTTAGGGTAGGCTTTTTCTTCTTCAAGGGGTAGGGCCTCAACATTTTTTCCATATTGGGCTTTGGAACATTCTTAATTTGATGGAGCCATAGACCTAAGTAGAAAGATGTTGTCAACAAGAAAGCTTAGTTAGTCTTTAATCTACCCTACTATTCACTCCAAAGATTGGAACCTCAGCTCAGTAGGATTAGTAACCTATTCTGGTTTAAGAATGTGTTCTGATAGGACTTATCTAGAAGATTTGACATTTGGGAGCTATCTTGACAACCTGGTTAAGATCAATTTTCCACAAGTTAGCGTACAAATATTTTTAAAAGAGACAAATGAGAAACTAAGAAATGCATGACATACAGATGCAAAGAGATAGAATTGACTAATAACTTGCAAGATGGCAATTTTATTTTGTTTTTTTGTGCCTTTTAGAGTTCCCTTTTACATTATTTAAAAGAAAAATACATTCAAGAAGTTTATTTCTATCTCTAAATGTTCTTCTAGCGTTTGATAGGTATTCCCCTATTCTACTTACTAGACCCTGCTTATGCTTCCTTCCTTTTTCCTGAGTTAGGATATCCATTTCTTCAAATTCTTTTAGCCTCTTTTAGGTCATCCTTAATTGATGTTCTAAGGCCTTGGAATGTTGATTTGATTCTCGAAAGAGATCTTCCGACATGTCTTGCTCTTTATAGATTATTTCTACTCAAGCTCATACTTAGTCCATATAGGTCTTGACTTTAGGATCTAGTTCAGCTGCTGCAAGTTAGATGACCTTTGGTGCTTGACACTAGATCTCCCCTACTTTATGGAGCTGATCATACAAATATTCTTTGGTAACTCAGTGTTTGTCTGCTTCTCCTAGCTATTGTCTTAAATCAATGTTTAGGTTGATAGTTTTTATTTCCCATAACTGTTTGATTTCTTTGAGTTTAGACATCTTTTGTGGCAATGGAATCTGAAGGTCTTCATAATCCAAGGTCATGATATCCGATGAAGGTCTATAGACTATATCTTAGATACCTTTGAATTGTCTAATCATGTTGTTAGGATTATAGCCTATGCATAATTTCATCCCAATTACGGGTATCACTTGATAATGTTTGCAAACTAAGATTACCCTTTGGAAGTTACTCCAATTTGCTATCCATAGGATGTCAGCGACTTGGAAATTTCTCAAAACTTTTACCCAATAATATGTAGATTTTCCTTCTAGGAGATGAACCTTATCAATGAATGAATTGATCAGATTGATGTTGTGAGGAAACTCTCCTCGAATTAAGTTAAGCCCATAAAATTTCGTATGGCTTACAAGCTATACTGTCAGTAATGCCATGCTAGCCTTCGGTATGCTATCATTCTTTTCTTTGAAAATGCTAAGGCTTTTGATCTGCTTTACGAAGAGGGTTAGGACATATGATTTGCCTTTGAGAAATTAGCTCACTAACTCAGTGACCCTAAAATGTATGAGGAACTTTCCATTAAGGAATAAGAGGGTCTCGAACACAGCTAGGATAAATGCTTTTATTCTGCTCTATCCCCAAGCTTTAAGGTTGCCACAGAAAATGCCCTACTGATTGGATTTAGGTTCAATGGGGAACTAAGCTTTCCCATCCTCTAGTTTGATGTTGTTACAATTACAACTTCTAAGGGCTTTGTTTAATTCTATTTTTCTAATACCTAAGAATCTTGAGAAGGAATTCACAGGGTCCATTTCCAAATTTAGGTGTATATATTTTCCAAAGAAGGGGCTTGAAGTAATTGGGTATATTCTTTAGGTGTTAGGCTAATCAAGTGGGTCCAACTTGAAAAGCCACTTCTTCGAGTTCCCAAAAGTTGGTCAGAACCTTAATCAAATTAATCTCTATCTTCACTTTAGGAAGTGATAGTATGGGCTTGATCTTATTGAAGTTGGTCTCTTATCCCTTGGATTAAAGTGACATAACCATTGGTCCAGGATGGGTTTGGAGTAGATGGGATTGCCTATAAATTTTTCCCTAAAGTAGATAAAGTTAGGTGATGAACAAACCATTTCTAAATTACAAAAGAAAAACTATGTTATAAGATCATCTGACAACGACAAAACCTATTTACAACAATTGTACACTTACAATATGTGAAAATTATAAGAGAAAACAAGGAAATTACAAGCCATTTTTTTTTTTATTTCCATCTTCCTTGATTATTCGTCTATTCTAGATGTTTTAAATGCATAAAGGGTAAGTTCTAAAGGTTCTTAAGCTTGTGCGACCTCGCTTATTAAAGAACACTTTCATTGGTCACATTAAGCTTAAGTGGGGAAGGCCTAATCAACCTTGAGCAGTGGTTACACTATAGCATCTGGAGATTACACAATAACCCCTTGTCCTAAGGTCCGAAGACAGTTTAGGTTTGACCATATCTATCATGCATTTATAGTACATAAAATAAATTCTCCTTAAGTTAAATAAATAAAACTAAAGTTAAATAAATTCTCCTTAAGTTAACTAAAATTGCAAATAAAATGTTAATATAACTATGGTATAAACAAAGAACAAATAAGTAAATAAATTATACAAAGGTGGTTTTTAGGGATTAATTTTAATTTTGAAAAGTAGAAAGGCTAACCCTCTTGTCGTCCCTAATGGGGTTACCACGCTGTCGAGTCTAGTTTTTCACCTCTCGATTCTTTTATAAAATTAAGTCTTCTTTAAACCGACTAATATTAAACCCTACCTATTTACTATTGACCCTCAACTAGGATTTAAAGAAAATCCATTCTTTTTATTTTGGAAATAACTTCAAAGTCTCCACTTGATCATAGTCGGGAAAAATAATTAAGTTATAGCCAATTTGGTAAATTAGTTATAACTTAGCCATTTAGTCTAACAATTAAAACCAATTTTGTAAAACATTTTTTGAAACTGGAGATATGGATCTGGGGATTAGGAATTTAAACGCTTATGGTACCATTAACTTTCTAAATTTGACATTAATGTTTAAAAATCACCTTTTAATTTCATAAGACAAAACTCAATTTAAATACTCTAATTAGACAACTTAAGTAATCTAGGTAAAGAAAAAATTAGAATTTTTATTTTTATCATCACCCTATAGGTACCTATGTACCCATTATTAAAGATTAAACGTACGTCGTTCTTTTCATAAAATGTTAATGAGTTAAGTTAATTTTAATTTTGAAAACATGTCAGATTTACATTTTTCATTCAATTTGGTTTATTTAAGAAAATTTCTAAAAAAGGTCCTAAATTGGAAACTTTATTTTTTTCTAAAAAAAAAATAATCTTGATTTGTAAAGGGTCCATTTATTTCTATTTTTTGAAAACTTGATTTTTCTATGTGCATTTAAAAAAAAATTATTCACTAACATATGTACCTATTTATACTATCTTATTTATTCTACTAAACTAAAAAGTAAATAAATAAATAAACTACTTTTCTTGTTTTTTTTTTCTTTCTACTTTTTTCCTTCTTCCTTTTTTTTCTTATTACATTTTATATTCACAAATGAAGAAAAAAATATAACCAAACAACAAAGACAACAACTTAAAAAAAGTAAAAAGAAATAATTAAAAAAATAAAAAATAAAAACTTCAAATGTAGTAGGTACGTGGGTTAAACCTAAAGCAAACTTTAGGTCGGCAGGTTGAACTTAGGTCGAGCTTCAAATCTGAGTTAGCTTAAAGAAGAAGGAAGCAGTCACTTAGAGGGAGTCACGGGCTTGATGGAGGGGTAGATGGCTACTGTCTTCAACTGATTATGGGCGTGATAATGGGGTGGATGGCTGCTATCTTCTACTACTCGTGATTGTGATCGAGGGTGTGATAATTAGGGTTTCGTAGAGGTAGTTTGGTGGCGATGCTAAAGCCTATGGCAAGGCATAGGGGTGGTTGGTTTCAAATGTCTAAGCTACTAGGAGTGTTCCTAGAGAGTTAGGCTGTGGTGTTGAGCTAAAGGGAAAGAGACTTGAAGAGAGAGAGAGAGAGAGAGAGAAAGAGCTATGGTTAGAGACAGAAAGCTATTGGAAAAAGAGAGAAAGAGAGAGCTCTTGAGTGTTTGTTGTCAGTTGTAGATGGTTATGTCTATTCTTTAGATGCTTGTAAGCCCCCTATTTATAGATGAATTCATCAAACAAACAAGGAAAGCTAGAATTCGAATTTAAATGTAAATTCCAGATTTTCAGTATTTTTCCACTTTTTATAGCTTGATTTGAATGATCATTTGACTAAATCTAGATGTATTCTCGGTACTAATTCACAGTAAGCCATGTAGAGCTTGAAATTGTAACATTAATTGGTATGTTTCAACGACAAAAACGTATGAGATTAAGGGCCAAAGTAAGGAGGTTGGGGTTGTTCTTGGTGAGGGAAAGTAGAGAAAATCAAGGGAAAGGGAGGGAAAACTGAGAGAAAAAGAAGGAAAGTACTAATGTTGCATGCTACGTGGTACCACATTAGTCGACCTGACCAATCCTAACTTGCCACATATCATGTAATGATACGTGGCAATTAATGTGACATGACATGTGGCTTGACACGTAGCACCACGTCAATACGTCATCCAACCCAAAGATGTTATGTGATAAGATACGTAATGCAATTAGATTTTAATATGTAGCAGTTCATGATGTGATAAAAAACAAAAAAACCTTGTACATGCTTTCACCAAGATTCTAACCCAAGATCTCTAAGTTTAAACTCATGCCAAATCCAAGTGTTTATTCATTAAGCCGTTGGCATGTGCCTTGTTCATATGTGCAATTAAATTACATATATGGACCAAATCATCTTGGGCTAGATTCAAATCTAAGCCCAAGCCCAAGCCCAAGCCCAATAGCCTAACTTCTAAACTTATTTCAAAATTAAAAAATATAACCTATTAAATTGTTATTTTCTAAAATCTTATTTTTTTTTTCAATTTTTTGTAATTTTTTCAATTTTCTAAATTTTTTAAATATTCTTATTTTTTCTATTTCTTCCTATTTTTGATATTTTTCTAAATTTCTTTTTTTTTTTTTTGGGGGGGGGGGGGGGGGGGGGGGGGGCGGTTTCTTTAATTTCCTATATTTTTTTGCATTTTTCCTAATTTAGGACCTACTAAGGAAAGAAAGAAAATAAATAAATAAATAAAGAGGGGACAAAAATTGGGTTTCTACAATTCTAATACAAACACTCTCTCTCTAGACTTTTATTTCATCTCATTCATCTCTTTACATACTCCCTTAATCTTCATGAATCTTCATAATTCAATACTGCACACTATGAATTCAAGGTACATACATCATCCTTCTTTAGTTATCTTAGATTTACGGTTAGATTATGCAAAAATTTTATTTTTGATGAGGGTTTCATGAAAAATATATTTAAGTACATGCATGGATATCTCAATTTCTAGGAGTGATTTAGGATAACTAATGTGATGAAACATATTTTCTAGTTATTTTTCACTAGAAACTCCATGAAAAATGTATTCTTGTTAAGTATTATAGGTGGAAAAGTGAAAGAAAATGAAAGAAAAGTGTGAGGAAGTGAGAGAAAGTGATGAAAAAGTGAAGGATAGTGCTAGAAATTGATAATTTTTGCAATGTGATATACACAATTGATGTTAATTTATTGAAACTTGTTAAGATGGAAATTCTTGTGCTATTAAAAAAGAAATCCATGAATTCTTGATAATTAAGTAAGAGTTTTTTATATGGATTTGAATCTTAAATTCATGATTAGAATTAGGAGATTTGCTATAAGCAATTGTAATGAACAACTGCATAAGGATTAGATTATGAGAACAAGTTTCTGATTAATCAAATGTTGAAGGCTAGTGTTCATGAAAAATAAGATTATAAAATTACAAGAATATTGTTATCATAATTTCATTAATTTAGGTATTTAAAAATTAGCATGTAACATTTTGCTACTTCAACAATTTCTCATATCGTTAAATTTTTCAATTACGGACAACAAGTTTAATAAAATTGTACATTGAATGTCAATGCTTATGTTAATAGAGATTATGCATGAAAGTAGGATGCAATTTCCAATTAGTCCTATAATTGAATTAATCCATGATTTTAGCAAAATTAGCATTCCACGATGCAATTCTTTTTCTTATGATACTTAGTTGAATAATTTAGCAATACTTTAGGAGTGAGATATGAGTATTAGTGGATTCTTGAATTAGCTATTGTCTATATAACTTAAATTATTTCTTTTTACCAATTTTTAACTTCTCTTCACTTTTTTATTCTAGAAACATGCCTAGAGAAAAGTACATAGCATCCAAAAACTCGGGCCTACTCCTTATGCATTTGATCTTACAATTCCACCACCCTTAGTAGCAATACAGATACTCTTACTTGGCAAACGAGGAGTTCTACTATACTACATATTTGAACTAGGACACAATTGCCCGAGTTGGCTATGAAGCAAAAATTAGACAACCGATCAAGTTTGGAGGGTGGGATTAGCTACTAACCATTAATGAATTGCTATATAAAGAGCTAACCTTAGAAGTGCTTAGTACTATCAAGTTAAGCATTGATAATCTCTCTTATGCTAAGCAAAGCACAACCCATTTTAGGTGCTTCGACAATGAACCATGCAAATTGATGATCTAGCAGTTCATATGGGACTATATTCAGTTGATTATATCATGATGCAGGAGTATATGGTGTTAACATATAAATTACCTTAAGGTGTTCTTGAATCCTTTGCATGGAGTGATTTAACTAAAGGAAATATGGGGTCTTACGACCTAAGGAGGTTAAAAGCCTCTAATTTAACTAATCTTGCTTTGAGATTGATCCATTACGTGTTGGCTAAGAGATTTATTGGTAGGGGAGATAACTAGGGTGTCGTAAATGAAAGGGATATATTATATCTATATAGTGTTGGTCCCGTATAAGATATCAATAGGGGGTGAATTAATATCTTTCAATTTTTGAATACTTTTCAATGTAAAATAAAATTACCCTACTTAATAACTTAATTTGGTGAATAGTGGTATTTCAACATACAATTAAACAACAGTTTAATAACACCAATTAAAAGAGTAGGGAAGGAGAATATTAGATAGAAATTTTATAGAGCTTTGGATTTTTTCCTACTACTCTCTTCTAACTCCACTACTGAGGCTCGATCTATTTCACCGGTATCATTCCACTTGATCCATTAAAGCAAATCACAAAAAATTTATAAGCACTTATCACAATGATTTTACAACACTCTACTCTACCTATCTAACCTCTCAACAATATAAGCTAATATAGATCTATAGAGTACAAATGTACTTGTCTCAATACTAAAACAATAAATAAGAATTACAAATTACAATTGAGAATACAAGTATAAAACTTAAACAATTTCTATCTAAAGACTAGGTACATTAAATATGAGTGTCCACTACTTTTGAAAAAGCTCCATAAATAAACAAACAAACAAAAAGGCTTGCTAGTGACATAGAATGATTTGGATTAGTCGAAATTAGAGGAAGAAGGTTTGGATGATAAAGCTGATGAAGCAAATTTATGTTTGATGGCATGTTCTAAAGTAAGTTTTGAATCTAAATTAGATAAAGATTATATACCTGATGATATTTGCACCAAAATCAATAAATTGTTAAAAGCACTCTCAAAACCCAAGGATAAAATTTCGAAACTTGAAAGTGAAAATAAAGCTCTGAAGAATGAAAAACAAGATCTTGTTCAAATAAACAGGCTTTTGGTTAGTGAAATTGATTTTTTGAAAAATGACTTTGAAGATTTACATCTAGCAAGAGAAGCTTTAGCAAATGAAAATCTTATTTTGAAAGAAGAGATCAAAAATTTGAATAATCGTATTGAAGATTTATCAAAGTCTATTAAAAATACTTTTCAAAAGTTTGATGAAAGTGATGAAAAAATTTAAATGCTTATTTCTAGTCAATGAGTAGATAATTCTGAATTTGGATTAGGTTTTGAAAGTGGACAATCATCTAAAACAAAGAGAGAAATAGTGTTTGTCAAATCACAAGTGAAAATCAAGAAACTTTTAAAGAAATGGACAAAGGCAAAATGCTTGAACCTATCAGAAGGTATAGCAGACAATATTCTCAAAACAAAGACAAGTATCCCTTTAGAAGATACAACAGAAGGTTGCATAGAGGGTATGTTAGAGACTACCAAAACCAAAACAAAAACAAAAGGCATACAGTAATTAATCGGTATGATTATTCTTCTTCCTATGCATGTTTTTTTTGTAACAAGTTAGGTCATATTGAAAAGTACTATTTTTATAAAAATTGCAAGCTCAATAAAAACCAAGTAAATGCAAATAATATCACAAGCTTGAATTTTAAAGGACCTAAGCTTGTATTTTAAAGGACCTAAGCTTGTTTGGGTTCTTAAGCATGTCTAGTTATTCTTTTAGTGGTTGCACATCATGGGACAAAATTTAATTGGAAGTCATTCTTAATTAATAATGGCTCATTGAAAGTGAAAGTCTGGTATGAATGATATTAATGGACTTAGTAATCATGTTTAATATATATATATATATATATATATTTTTCTCTTCATGTTCTATTTCATTATTGATCATAATAAATAATTAGTATCATTTTGAGGGGGAGTTCTTTTTATAAATTATGTTTTTACAAGGAGAAAAAGAAAGATGTTCAAATTTATTTCTTTTTAAGAAAAACATAGCTTTGATTTATTTTATTGAGGAGGAGAAGTCTTATTATTTATTTTTCCTTTATAAAAATTGGTTATCTTCTCACAAGAAAAAGTAGGAGAAAACTTCTTCAATAATTTTTTTCATAAAAATATATGATTGTTTTTTTATGATAATAAAAAGGGAGAGAAAGACAAAAAAACAATTAAGTACTAAACATAAGCAAGCAAATGTGACAATATAATAGTTTGAATAGTATATCATTATTGTCAAATAATGTTTCTTTCTTATTGGACGTTGAAATGTTACATGTTTTTCTATATACATATGTTTTGTTATCATTAAAAAGAGGGAGAATGTTAGATATCTCTTATAGTCATTGATTTTGATGATAACAAAAGGAGAAGAACACTAATGAATTAACAAGTGTACAAGAATTCAGAAGGATTTTCAAAAAGTTTAATTTGGCAAAATTAAGTTGCATTCTGAAGCTTATTTAGAAGCTTTGAATTGATTGAAAAAAACAAGTCTGAAAAATCTTTACAAAGTGTTTCAGAAGCTTTTAGAAGAAGAATTGGTATAGTACTTCAGAAGCTTATTTAGAAACTTTATAAACAAAAGGCTGATATTCTTCAGAAAGCTATTCAAAGGGTAAGTCTAGAAGTATAACGTTGAAATAGCTTTAAATCAAATTCGAATTATTCAAGGCCTAGCTCTACTAGATTAAGTGTATTAGGAAAATACATTTAATCTAGTTTCACTCGAGATGGAATTAAGATCCATGGGGATTTATTTAAAGAGAAAATATATTTGGATAATTTAAGATATGCATAAGAATGGATAAGTGGTTGATTCGGATTTTGTGGAATTTCAAATTTTAAACATGAGGCTTAACTGGTGGCTACAAATTGAAGAATATCTGATCTAAAAAGATAAGGAAAGTTTTTTTTTTTTTAAATTCAAAAGATTAAGATCCTCTCTAAAAATATCCAGGAAATTATCTTAAATAACTAACGGTTAGATAAAAGATAATCTTCAAATTTTTAGCCGTTGGAAAAACTCAATATAAAAGGAAGAAGGATTCAAAACGTTAAGAGAAACAACTCTAAAGAAAAATTATCATTGCACAAAAAATTCTTGATTAATTTTTACCTTCTGAAAAGGTTCAGAAAGCTCTACCAAAGCAAACATTACAACATTCATTGTTTTCTCTTTAGAGCTAAATTGTTTGAGTTTTATACTTGTAGTCTCACTTGCAATTTGTTATTCTTATTTGTTGTTTGAGTATTGAGACAAGTACAATTATAATCTGTAAATCTGTATTAGTTTAGATTGTGGAGAGGCTAGCAAGCAAAGTAGAGTGTGGTGAAGTCATTGTGATAAGTGCTTATAATTTGTTTGTGATTTGTTTTAGTTGATCAAGTGGAATGGCACTAATGAAGAAGATCAGGTCTCCAGTAGTGGAGCTAGAAGAGAGCAATAGGTAGAAAGCCAAAGCTCTATAAAATCTCTATCTAATATTCTCCTCCCTTACTCTTTTAATTTGTGTTATTTAACTGTTTCTTAATTATGTGTTGAAATACCATTGTTCACTAAATTAAGTTATTAATAGGGGTAATTTTATTTTATATCAAAAAAGTTTTAAAAAATTTAATGAAACGGCATCAACCTTGTCCTTATCTACTCTTATGCATCTCTTAATTTATCCAAATATATTTTCTCTTAAAATAAATCCTCATGGATCTTAATTCCATCTAAGGTGAAACGGGATTAAATGTATTTTCCTAATACCCTTAATCTAATGGAGCTAGGCCTTGAATAATTTGAATCTAATTTAAAGTTGTTTTTAACATCATACTTCCAAACTTACCTTTTAAACAGCCTTCTGAAGAATATCAGCCTTTTGTTTCTAAAGTTTTTTAATAAGCTTTTGAAGTGCTATACCATTTCTTCTTATAAAAGCTTCTGAAATACTTTTTGTAGATTTTCCAGACTAGTCTTTTTTCAATAAATTCAAAGCTTCTCAATGCAACTTAATTTTGCGAAATTAAACTTTATGAAAATCCTTCTAAATGCCTACACACTTGTTAATTCATTAGTGTTCTTCTCCTTTTGTTATCATGAAAATCCATGACCATGAGAAATATCTAACATATAGCATCACTAACAAATGACTCCTTAACTTATCGATTAGGATGGCTTAGTTCCTTAAGAACCAGGCTATTGATGAGCGTTCAAAGTCTAATTTTGCAATTCTTTTGATTACTCTTTTAGTAACAAATTTTCTTGGCCTTCAAAATGAACCTTGCATGTAAACATTAGATTCTCTTACTCTATTGACTTATCACTCCATCAAGGTAATGCAATTACCTCCAGCACTTGATGATCTTCCTAAGCTTACTAGTGAGGTTACTTCCTCATCATCACAATAGCGACATGGTTCGTCATCTTTAGTAATCAAAATAATCAAGAAATTTAAGGGAAAGATACTAAGAAGCAAAGGATTTTAACACATAACACCCTATGCTAGAGCCTAACTCAGATAAGGAGTTAGATAGAGAGTATGAGATTAAGGAGGAAGATAAAGATGAGGATGAGGAGTGACTTTTCTTTAGAATTTTATTTCTAAAGACTTGATTTATTTATTTTTTTTTGAAAGGTTGTATTCCTAACTTATTTTTTATTAGACTTTCTAAGATAACTGTTTTTACTTTCTATGATCCGTAAGCCTTGCAAGACGGTAACACTTTGCTACTTAAGTTATTAATAGTTTTATTTAGTTAATTCTATCGTATCAACTTCTTCTTTTTCTTTTCTAGTTATTTCATTTTATTAGCAACCAAGAATACCCTACACTTAATTATCAATGGAATTTAATCTCTAGACTTCACATTTTCTAAGATCAATACTAAGAATTGGACAAGTCCTAGTTCCTTTTTATTTCTCTCCCCTTTTCATATTTTAATTTTCATTACATTATTATGTACATTAAGGACAATATATAACTTAGGTATAAGGCCATTGGAAGGTTTAATTAGGTGTGTTGTAAATTTGCAATTGGATATGACACACAAATCAATCATACTTGACCTACGATCCATCGGATATAACTCACTTTGCTAAATTGAAGGGTCACTCACCATTACTCCTTACTAAAGGAAATAGATCAGAGTTGAAAGAAGATGAAAACACTAGGGTTGCTCAAAAGGGAACTTGTAAAAATTCTAATATTAGGGATTGATGTTTGTGTACAATTAATTGGGGGTTTACCCATCCACTAAGGTTACTTTATATGTATAAAAAGGCAAAAGGGTATTCTTACAATTAGGTTACATAGAACATACTAAAAAGGGTAAAAGAGAAGAACAATATTTAGTATGGAAAAGTAAAGAATTCTTCTAGAATATCATACTAAAAGATATGTGTCAATCAATGGCTTGTCATTAGAAATATGGTATAAGTAGACAAGAAAAGAATTTGCAACCAGGCGTTGACCTGATCTGGATTAGGTTGACGCTTAGTTAGTTTTGCTATAGAGTAGTCAACTTGGGTTAGGGTTGGATGTTTTTGATCGGCTTAGGAGCTAAGCTCGAATAATCTTAGGAGTCTTATGCTTAGACATCCTATCATAGTACAGTTGTTCGATAGGTTTGGCACATGTGAAAGTTAGGCAATTAGGTCAATAGAAAAGGGAAACATAAAGGTTTGGATAGGAATTTCCATATCAAATAGGGCTTTGTTTTAGTAATCTTCGAGTGAGTCCTTAGAGTCCTCTAGCTCGGCTTTATGCAATTGATCTAAGAGGCTTATTCTTATCATCTACCTAAGGTTCGAAAAGATTCCTAAAATGGTCTTTAGCTCTTCTTTTAGGGCATTCATAGGGTCTTCTACTAGTTTGTAAGGAATCAAGTCGGACACATTGAAAGTAAGGAACCTACCATAATCATTAGGTAACTCAATTTAGTAGGCGTTGTGGTTGACCTTTTATAGGACCTTAAATGGACCTTAAGGTCAAGGAGATAGCTTGCTTCATCTCAAGCTTGGGAATCATTCTTGGCCGAGGTACATCTACACTAAGTCTCATGGCTAAAAAGAAATAACTCAGCGGCCTTAGCTACTAATCTCTTATTGTCTTTGATTGAACTTAGTAATCTTCCTAGTTATAAACTGGTGTAGCTCTTGCAATTCTTAGGCTCAGTCAACTCTGGATTTACTCTCTTCAGCAACTACATAGGTATTGATCATATCTAGGGGGATAGTAGGATTAAGGCCATAGATGACCTTGAATAGGGTCTTTCCAATGGTGTTATGGATAGTTCAATTATATGCAAATTCCATAACTAGTAAACACAAATCCCAATCCCTAAAGTTCTTTCCTATGATAGCTCTAAGTAAGTTTCCTAGCGTATTGTCCACCACTTTAATCTGGCTATTAGTTTAAAGGTAGCTACTAGATCTAAACACAAGTTTGGTTCTAAGTCTTCTCCATAGAGTCTTTTAGAAATAGCTCAAGATTTTGTCTTTCAATTTGAAATGACGATCTTTGGCATTCCAAGTAGTCGAACAACTTCCTACAAAAATAAATTAGTAAGATATAAATTATCATTAGTTCAACAGCATGTGATGAAGAGTGTAATTTTGTTTAAGTAATTCACTACAATAAATATAAAATCTTTTTCTTTGGATGTCTAAGGCAACCTTAGGACAAAGTTCATGTTAAGGTCAGCTTAAGGTAAGGTTAACGTTGGTAGGAGCATGTATTCTCCATAAGGCTCTTTCTTCCCCTTAACTTACTTGCATACTTCGTAACTACTAATTACCTTAGGGACATCGTTGGCCAAACCACGCCAATAAAAGTTTTCCTTTAGTAGATTGGCCATTTTAGACTCTCTAAAGTGTCTAAATAATCTACGACTATGAGCTTCCCTAGCCAATAACTCATGTGTAGAATAGTTTGGTATGCATAACCTTCTTTCCTTGAAGAGATAACCATATCAGACATAATAGCCTCCACCAACAACTCCATCTTTGTATTACTCTACAATTGGACCGAAATGAGGATCATGAGCATACTGCTCAATGATAAGTCAAAATCTTAATAATTTTATTTTTAAAATGGTTAGCAAGGTTTTCTACCATAATAGAGCATCAACAACTACATTTGTACTTCCCTTCTTATGTCAGATCACATATGAAAATCCTTCCATAAACTCTAATCACTTGTCTTGTCACTTCGAGAGTTTGTTTTGAATCCTAAGATGCTTTGATGATTTATGGCCAATGTAAATAACAAACTTTGTCGCAGTAGATAGTGTTGCCAAATTGTAAGGGCTTAGAAAAGAAAGTATAACTCTTTCTCATACACATAATAGTTTAGGGTAACACTATTAAGCTTCTTACTATGGTTGGCAATGGGTCATTGTTCTTGCATTAAGACGACACCAATTCCAATGCCTGGCGCATCATATTTCAATTCAAAAGGTTTGTCAAAATCTAATACTAATAGGATAAAGATAGAGGTAAGCTTCTCCTTAATCTCCCTAAAGCTTTATTCAGCTTAATCATTCCATCTTAACCTATCACTCTTCTTTATTAGGTGGATCAAGGGGGTGGCTATGGTATTAAAGTTTCTAATGAATCGCCTATATAAAGAAAGTAGGCCATGAAAACTTCATACTTCAATGACATTTTTTAACATTGGCCACTCTAACACAACTTGAATCTTTTCGTCATCTTCCCAGATTCCTTCTCTTAACACTACAAACCCAACAAAAACTACTTCATCTTGATAGAATGTAAATTTCTTCAAATTCCCAAAATAACTTCTCAGTTCGCAAAATGTCAAAAACTACTTGAAGATGTTGAACATGGTTGTTTAGATTAGTACTATATATCAATATGTCATCAAAGTACACAACCACACATCTTCTAATCAGAGGGCTCATCACATGTTCCATTAATCTCATGAATGTGCTTGGTGCATTAGTCAACCCATGTGGCATAACTAATTATTCATAAAGACCATGCCTAGTCTTGAAGGCAATCTTTTACTCATTACCTAGTTTTATATGAATTTGGTGTAGTTACATTGCAAATCAGTTTTTGAAAATATTTTGGCACCATGGAGCTCATCTAATTGTCATCAAGCCTTGGTATTAAGTACCTATATTTGACAATGATTCAATTAATTACTTGGATGTCAATGTACATGTACCGATGAGCAGAGCTGGTACAATACAAGGGCTCACCTACCTATCTTTTAGTTCGGTAACATATACAAGATTCATTATGTACATTGGTTGGTTCTATAGGGCCATGCTTGGCTGTAGGTCAATAAAATGCTCTATGCCTTGAATTGGGGGTGGTCCCTTAAGCAGCTCTTTAGGGATCAGGTTAGAAAATTCATTTATCATGCTTCAAATCTCATTAGGAACATCCTCTAAATCTCTCATCTCTAATAAGCTTCTAATCAATAGAAACATAGGCTCTTTGGCCTTCTTAGTAACTTGGAGCTCTCTTCAACTCATCATTAAGGCCTTCTTCTTACTAGCTCGAGTGAGCTAATTGTGGGTCTCATTTATTTGAGTAGGGTCATAGGATGCAACATAATCTTCTTTCCATTCTTAACAAAGGCACAAGTGTTCTTATATCTATCGTAAGTAACACATCAATTAAGTAACCAAGGTCTTCCTAACAGCAAATGTGAAGCTCCCATGGAGACAACATCACAAACTACTTCATCCCTATATACGTTTCCAATAATAAATAGTATGACTACTTGTTCAATTACGTACAGTGCAAGTGTACCCTTATCATGAAGCCAATGTAACTTATAAGGTTGGAGACTAGCCTTTGCATAAAGGATTATGCGACAACATTTGTATAACTTTCTCTATCAACTATAATGGTACATAATTGTCCTTTAATGGTACATTTAGTATGGAACAAATTTTCTCTTTGATCGTCTTCGGAGTTTGGTAGGGAATACAATATTCGTCTCAAGATTAGGGTCGTTACTTCTCCCTTAGTCGAAATAGACATAGGTTTGCTCTTCTTCCTTAGCTTCAACTTTTCTAACATCTTTCTCCTCCTCAAACTTGCTCTCATTGGTGCTATCTACTATATCTCCTTGGAGTACCATTGCAAATTGGTTCAAACACTCAATAATAATATATTTAAAGCCTGAGCATTTAAAGCACTTCACCTTATTGGTCTTTTGTTTGGAGGTCTATCTTGTCTCATATGTTCTCAAGATCAGTCTAACACTGGTTTAGCTCGGTAGGCCTACTCGACCCTACTAACTTGCTCAACTATCATCAAGTTAGGCATTCCTTTCCTTGGCTTAGCTTGAACAGGTCAATGTAGAATAAAGGTTCTAGAGAATGTTGGCTCAGGTCGACTCAAAGCACTACTCCTCTACTTTTCAACTCTCTAAGCTATCTTAATTGCTTTTTCCAAGGTACAAAACCTCTGCACTTCCTTAAAGTTTCAAATCTCATATTTGAGCCCAAAAATGAACCTCAATACTATTCGAACCTCTGGTTCTTCTACATCAGCTTGGATCATAAGCATCTGGAACTCTCTTACATAGTCATCAATAGATTAGCCTCCTTAGAGAAGTTCCTACAACTTTGCAAATGTATCTTGTAAGTAGGTCTCAATCACAAAACTACCCATTAATAACCTTTTCATCTCATCCTAAGTCCTTACTCTTTGTCTTCTATCCCTTATTCTAGCTATTTAGATGTTTTCGCTACATTTTGTCATACCTAGTACACTCCAGTGTAGTAAGTCAGACCTTGACAATACCTGTATACCTATAATGGTCAATCACCTTCTTAACCTTTTGTTCCTACTTTAAGTACTCATTTGCATCTCCACTTCCATTGAAAGGTAGCATTTGGACTTTGACATTGTCTAGTCCTTGAAGAGCTTAGTGTCTTCGTTACTATGCTTGGTAATAGTCAACTTCTTCTTCTTATTTGCCAAACTTTTCAACATCTAGCTCCTCATCATCTTCCTCAATCTCCTTGAACTCTAATTTTCATCTAGCAACTCAATTTGCTACTCCTCTAACTTGAGGGGGTAGAACTAGGTGATTAGCTTAGTTACCTTGGCTATAGCATCTCTTAAGAGCATTTTTTGTTAAGTTATGGAGCTGTACTCCTTAGGGTTATTGTCTATTAACTTGCATCGTGGTGACTAGACTCTTAATGAGATTAGTAAGTCTATCAAGTTTATCAACAACTAACCCTAAAATGTTACTACCATTGTGACTACAACCAGTTTGATCACCACTACTCTGATCGCCAATAACACCATGAACAATTGAATTTGACATGATACAATACTTCTTGAACAAATTAACAACACAATACATGGAAAATATACTACCATACTACCTAAAACTTTAGCTAACACACTTTAACAATTTCAACACCTAGTGATTGCTTGAACAAGATAGAAAAAAAACTTGCTTTGTTTTCATAGTGAAAAACAAAGCAAGAACAAAGTAATATAGAATTTCTCTTACCAACACAATAACCTTTACTATATAGCTTACAACTTCAAACATACTCCATACAAACACATTAAAGTAGCTACGAAAGGAACACTGCCTCAAATAGTAAACATGAATCAAAACTTCACTAGATATGACATAAGAATCAATCTTACTCAACCTACAATCCATTGCATATGACTCATTAGGTCGAACTGAATGGTCACTTGCCACTACTTGATAAGTGTAAATTACTTTACACCTTCAAGGCATATTTAGGCATAAATTATTTGTAATTGTAATTCAATTCTCAAGATTTTGGTACTTAATTGTGCAATATATTGATTTCAGATGAATCATGGGCAAGGTAATGAAATTTATACAAGAATAATGAATTTTAAGGCAATCATAGCCATAAGGAGAAGAAAAAAACTTGAAATAAAATTAAGATTCACTCGATCACAAGCATGATAATGAAGGATTGAAAGGGCTAGCACTGATTATGCCCTTCGTTATGGGCATGATTAAGGAAGTATTGATAATTCCCAAATCAATTAAGGCCGCACTTGTATTACAGGAGGGTGATCTAGCCCTTAATCATGGATGTGATGAGTTATAATGAAGCAATAAGGAGTTCACATCCACTATCATGACCATGATTAGTGTTGAATCTTGTTTTTCAAGACTATCACTCCCACGAGTCATAGGCGTGATGTGAGTAGACACAACTATTCTTCTTCAACTTTTTTACACAAACCAGTATATGGAACATGTCTTAACATCAAGTGGTATCTTGAAGTGGTATAATTCAAGTCCTTTGACTAGTTAAGTATAAATGTACCGTAACAAAGAGGAAATAATGGAGATAAAAAAAGAGAGGAAAATATATAATATCATATCAAAAGATAGAGAACACCAACCAACACCTAATAATCTATCTTTGTACCATTGTGTTCACATTTTCAATATAGTTTTCTAAGTGTTGCATCAATTTTTTTTCCCTAAAATTAATCAAGAGAGGCAATGGGAATTCATCGTTCGTTTGTTGTAAAGATTTCTATAGTGGAATTCAAACATGGTTGTATCCCTTTACTTGTCTTATGTTAATTTATTTGTTAATTCTGCATTTTCTTTATATGTTTTGTTTCTTTATCATATGTCTGTAGTTTAGGACTTAGCACATCCACTTAATATGATCAAGTGCATGAAATAGTAGTTTCCAATTTTATTATTCCTAAGGAATTGTACTTAATTAATCTATGTACAATGTAGTGCACAATATTGTCTTAGGCTAAATTTCAATAGAATATGTCAAAAGACAATTCTATTAAATAGATTCGATTCGTTGGAATAATTTACTCTTGATAATAGAGATATTATTAGGAAAGTTGTTGTATTGTTGGGGAAATCGATAAATTAAAGTGATATTAATGCAATCTAAATTGGCTGTTAATTCAGAAGAGATTCTAATAGATACAATTAGGATTAGAAGTAAGTAGTTCTAAGAAGAATACTTACATACCTATAATTTTTCGTAGATAACAAGTATTAGGATAAAAAGTATATTGGTAATATCATACTAAATGGTGAAGTAAGTATGTATGTTAATCATTGTAGTGTTAAAAGTTTCTATAGCTATTGTATTGGATAAAAGTTGTTATGGATTAATGTAGTCTAGCTTATAGGTTAGATAATTTAATCTTTTCATCATTTGACAAATTCAATCACTAGTTAATAAGAAAAATAATTTGTGCTAGTGTTTGAATCATTTTCCTTATAGAGACAACCTTGTATTTATCCATACTAAGAAATGATAGGTAAATTACCTATTTAACTAAGTAAAGGATAAAATATAGCAATTCAAAATTGTAAGGCTCGATAGCTCTCATTGAAGGCAAATACTACTCCTTGCTAAGGAAAATAGATAAGAGTTGAAAAAAGATGACAACACTAGGGTTGCTTAGAAGGGAACTCGTAAAAATTCTGATATTGAGGATTGATGTTTGTATACAATTAAGTAGGGGGTGTATATACCCATTCACTCGGCTTACTTTACATGTATGAAAAGATAAAAGGGTACTCTTACAATTAGGTTACATAAAACATACTAAAAAGGATAAAAGAGATAAAGAATATTTATTACAGAAAAGTAAAGAATCCTTTTGAAATATCATGCCAAAAGACATGTGACGATTATTGGCTGGCCATTAGAAATATGGTACAAGTGGACAAGAAAAGAATTTGCAGTTAAGAGCTAACCTAATGTAGATCAGGTCAAGGACTAATCAGTCCTACTATAGAGTAGTCAACTTAGCTTCGGTTTAGATGTTTTTGGTCAGGTTTAGAGCTAAGCTCGAATAGTCATGGGGTTGTATGCTCGGATATCCTGTCATAGTATAGTTGTTCAGTAGTTTGGCACATGTAAAAGTTAAGCAGTCAAGTCGACAAAAAAGGGAAACATAGAGGTTAGGAGAGGAATTTCCATCTCAGATAGGGCTTTAAGTTGGTATTTTTCAAGTGAGCCCTTAGAGTCCTCTAGCTCGGCTTTGTGTTATCTATCTAACGGGTTAATTCCTCTCACAGGATGTCCCATCACATAGGTAAACCTGTTATAAGTAAGCTCAATTTTAACAAAATAACACTTTCTTATATAATTGGCACTTAAAGGAGTTCAACAAGAGGCTTATTGTTACAAATATTTACATCATTTACAAACTTCAAAAACTTGAACATTAAACCACGGTTAAGCTTTTAGGTCTTCTTTGTACTTGTTTAGTGATACTTTCACTTTTAAAATAGCTAAATCTATCTAGTGCTCTCCAAAAGTCTATCCCTAGTGCTGGCAGTTCTCTAAAAGGTTGCATCTTAACCTAAAGATAAGAGAAAACTTATCCCCTTAGTTATTGTTGAGCTAAGTGATATAGAATACAAGCAACAATATACCAAAGCACATAGCACAAGAACTGAAGTTTCACATTTATATTTGAGCGGCTAATAAGATAATGCAAGTTTTATGCCATGTTAATGCATTGGTACTGATATCCTAGCTAATCTAACAACTCATCCGGTTTGGTCGACTACAAATCCAAGCATTTAGAGAATATATGTGGGAACCGAGCAAATTATCTTAACTTAGCAAAACCACAGAGCATGGTTAAAGTCTTGTTTATTGCAAAACTATATGTACGGAACCCTATTTTGAAAAATTATCTTAGCAAAACCATAAGTTTTAAGAAAATTTAACAATAGGTCCTTTTCATACCATGCTATGAATGCATCAATCAATTCTTAACCAACATTAAGTATATCAACAAGGCTTATCATATTCCTTCTAACTCATTATAACATAAATCTTCATATGTTTTACTCATAATCAAGTTTAGAGCTCATTACATAAAACATTGCTAACATTACATAAAATACAACATCACCAAGTACTACTATCGCGAATTTAGGAAATATTCGACCAATCACTCCATTTATGAACCAGTACATTCACAATTCACTAGGTGCAAGTTAAGTACTTTACACAACAATTTCCAAGCATCATTTAGACTAGCACCATAATAAAGTGCTAGGATAGTCTGTTGTAAACCTATATCCTATACACACAATTCCACTTACCTAGCTATTGGTACGATCTCAATTTACTTATTAGTAGGAACTACCTCCTCTATAACTTTACCTAACAAGAGGAAGTAGTTCTATAGTCAATTACAGGTCATGAATATATATATATATATATAAATTTGCTAGTTAGTAACTAATTCGTTGTAAACTAGTTTTGATTCAATCTTTGAGTTTGATTCTAAGTTAGCTTTTGTAACAACTTCCTATTGCACTATCTTCTTTTGCAAATCAAAATATCTTAACTAATAAATGATTTTTATAAGTTATTCGAAACTACCAAATCCTCTAAGTTAGGTTGTATACGATTCTATATTAACCTTCTCTAGTAAAAAATCCTCTGAGTTACTATTTATGCTACATAGGGGCCATTTTTTATATCACTTTTTTCCTTTTACACAACCTCTAAGTTTCACTAGTTTAAGGCTTTTACTAAATTATTCTCTAAGTTACCATATGATTCTATTATTCTTAAAATTTTTAAGAAAAATAACCATTGACCAAGCTTCTAAAACCCTTATTTTTGCGTTTAACTCGTAAATTACCTCTAACCTATTCTATGAATATCATTATAGTGCAAAAATTCATTCACAAAACTCCTGAGCTATCCTCTACCTTCAACCAATGTCCTAAATCACTCACTTTTAAAGACCAAACTACAATCTTATATAACTCCTCATTTTATTGCTCCATCCAATCATCCCAAAATCAGTACATATACTTTAAGAATTGATCTTACTCAAAATCTAAGTAGGGTTATTAATAAAATAGGATATTTTTCCATTATAAACACAATTTAGGGCTTAAAATCACATAAAATTTAGGAAATAGTTTCATAAAAAAAATTTACATTTTAATTTAGTATCAACTTAGGATAGTTTGCAGAAAAATTTTGAAGTGGAAACTATATCATTAACCTTATTAATTTCAATATTGAAAATTGTCCGATTTTTTCAATTTCTTAAGGACACATATGATAACTACCAAATTTATACAAAATATTATTTTTTCGTAGATTTTTTACATAAAAATATGTAAGAATAATTTCTCATAGTTTTCTAAGATTTTTTTTTCAAAAATTATTAAAAATCTAATTAAAGAGGACCCTTACCAAATTTGGCCGCTTTGGCTACTGTCGATGGCTATTATCTTATGGGCCGACTTAGTCACTATATGCTTTGTCACCTAGTGTTGTTGGTTGGCTCGTAGATTTCCTCCACACCATTGCTCCTTTGGTCTCTTCAAACCACACCCCAATTTTGTTATTTTTCCTAATTTTAGTTCTTTGGTCACTTTAGCTCACTTAGTTTTTTCCTAAACTTCAATATGCATAAACAACATCTAAGAGGGGATTTTTGAATTATCTAAGCTCAATGATGGTTAAAATGAATTTTTCTTTCTCTCTCTTCCAAATTATAAGCTTATATATTACATGAAATTCCTATCCTATACTCTAACACCTATCCAATGAAGCTACATGTCTACTAGGATGATTTCCCGCTACCTCGATATCCTATAAAATTTTTATTAACTTTTTATGGATTTAATTACCTTATTTTGGCCTAAAAGTGATATTTTTGAGTATTTTAATTAATTTTGGGTACATGTATGCACATAGTAATTACATACAGGATATATACATATATTCTATAATTAACTTATTTTGTCCTAATTTGTCTTTTATTTTAATTACATTGTTCTTCTTTTGATCATTCTTAGTAAATTTTCATTAAATTCCAGGTCTTCTTGCAATAATATATCATTCCTTACATAATTTTATTCTTTGATGATCTAATTACGTAGATCATATTGTCATCATTTAGTATTTATTCAAGTTACTAAACTGATGTATGAGTTTCTTGTAGAGATGCAAGTCTTGCAGTTAAACAGACAAGTGTAATTAAAAGTAATTGAGTATGCTAAGAGATTAGGTACTAATTTCTTCAAATTAGGGTAACCTAGGTGGCTAACCTAATAATGGGATTCTGGTTCTTAATGCAATCCTATGATACTTTATTCAGAAGCAATTTGGATAAAGAGAGTTTTAGGAATTGGCATAGGCTAGAGATTTAGGTCCAGCCAATTCAGTTTAGGCATCTCCATAATCTATAGAATAATTAAGATTGAATAGTTATATAGAAATAAGGAGTAGATAATAATAATTTACTAAGATTACAAGTTCTTTTCTTTTTAATTGATTCATCTTTGGTAATTAGTTTTAATTTTGGTTAGTTTTGCTATTTTAATTGTTCTTATTTCAATTATTCTCTTTCCCATTTAATTGCAATTATCCGTCTATTATTATGTTAGTTAATTAGATATTATAGGGTAAAGCGGTAGTAACTTACGTTCGCACATACATGTCATGGGATTGACACTTAAACTTTTATATACACTATAACTCGACCATATGCATTTTCCTTATGCTTATCGCAATTACAACTTAGATTACTAGACTTTGTATATGTTAGTTGATTCTATCCTTGAAAAAAATTTCTTGGTAAAAAAAGAAAAAGTTACTTCATTTTCGTTTTTTTTTTTTTTTATTTTGCAAATTTCCTTTTTTAAAAATTGAAAAATTAAACATGCTTAAGGAAAATGCTTCATGCCCTTTCTATTTCATGTCTTTTCATAAGTTTTGGTAGCTAAAAAGTGGTTGAAATCAATTAGAAAAATGTAGGTTATTCTTGGCTTTTTTATTTCAAAAACAAAGCTTAAGCTTCTATATATGGAGTCGAATTAGGGAAAAGGAAAGGAAGTTAGGTCTTTTGACCTAGTTAAAGGGAATCATATGTTTTCTAAAGAGTGAGCCACATGGCACCATGTGGTGTCTAATTAATGGAGCCATGGCACCTCCGAATAGGTGCCACATGGCATATCCTAAAGGCTTACACATGGTGGCCTTATTAGCTACCACATGTCAGTCATACCTTTCTTTTTTGTTTCTTTTCTTTTTCTTTTTCTTTTTTCTTTTTCTACTTTCCTATTTGTCGATTCTTTCTCTTATCCCTTTTCTTAGCAATACCTAAAATTGTGTAATTAACTACCCAATTCTCAACAAATATACTTTCCTCTTCATGAAAATATGAAGTTTAATAAATATATGCTCATAATATAGTAAAAAATTATTCAATTTGCTTAAATTAGGAACTTAGATTTTAGTTGCATTTGGCTTTTTATTCAAAATTTCAAAGGGCAAAAAGAAAATGTTCATTTTAAATTCAACGGAGGCACTATATGAGGCCATAATTCCCTAAAAATGCATATTTTCAAAATATTCCATAAGATGCAAGCCAAACCTAGGCTAGAAAAAATAATTTTCAATAAATGCACATTCTTGTTTGAAATTCCTAATATGGTCAAATTGTATGTACTTATTTCAACTCCGTAAGCCATTTTAGGCCTTAAAAAATTATTTATATCCATAACCAATATATGTGGATGACTATGCAACAATTTTTATAATTTTCCAATTTTCGGATTCCTTTTAAGTTTTTTGGTTTTCTAATTTTTTAAGTTCTTTTCTTGTTTTTGATTTTTTTTTCTTATTTTCTTATTTTTCATTTTTTTGATATTTTTCCTTTTTTTTCATTTTAAATTTTTTTCTTCAATTTTTTGCCCTTTTTTTCAATGTTCATTTTTTTTCTTCATTTTTTAGTAATTTTTCATTATTTTATCCTTTCCTAAAAACAAGGGTTCTTATGCAAAAGATGAAATAAGACCAAGCAAAAATAAGGTGTCTATAATGGAGACAACCTCATTGAATATTGTCTTCTAATGTGTTTCTTAGCTAAGTTGAATTAGTAGTTATATGGCCCTTATCCTTGTAGAAAGCATAATACTTACTGGACTACCATCAAGTAGGAGTGTTGCATTACTTTTTTTGTAAGGCATTGGTATCACAATCTTAGATTTCCATAAGGATGTGGTCCTATGGTTTTAAGAGATGGTGATACTCCTTATGAGATGGCACAATGCCCTTTTTGAGTAGTACAGTGTGAAGTAGGCTTGGTTAGCCTATTAATTGAGATGGGGGCTAAGTTAATCCATATGAGGTGGTTAGTTCCTTTTATCTTTCCTTTCTTCTTAGGGTTATCGCTTGAATTGTGATCGTACTAAGATATTATCTTTCTGGGAGATAGTTTTTTAAGCTTGCATTTGGAACTCTACAAAAGTCTTTTGGTTTCTTTTTCGTGGAAAAAAAGAATTGGCCTCTATCCTTTGCTCTTAGTATGGCAGAATTGAATGCTATGTTTATGTTAAGATGTAGAATCTTAATTATAACAATAGTGAATCTTACCACATATTCTTGTAAGGTCTCATCTAGTCATGGGAAAATTAATATAAGGGATGAATTGTCTCTTTTTGGCTATTTGCTAGTGATAAAGTGGTGAAGAAACTATAAACCCCACAAATTTAGCTATTTGAGAGTAAAATTGAACTTTAATATGATAGATAACTTTAGGAGTTGAGAAAGCCAAGTAAGATAAAAATTTTATTAAATTATGAAATTGAATATAGTATCGATAATAAAATCTCTATAAATTTGATCGAAACCTTAATCGAATACAAAAACTCTAAATTTGATGTACGCGTAAATACTCGTAATTGAACTCAAACATGACACAAACCCTGAAACTATAACTTTAAACTTATAAAATGGATAAATATAACTTTATAGTAATAAAAGCTTAGTCGAATGTAATTATCAACTAGTATGCATAATTGCGTACAAGTTCTAGTAAACACATTGAAATAATTCGTAAATATTAGAAATATAATAGGTAACAATTTAATTACTAAATTTATATAAAAATTTCAATATGATTTTATAAATACTAAATCCACAATTTGTATATTAAGAAAAATCTAATATTTATATTTTTAATTGCCTTTTTCTTCCATTTCCTTTTTCTTTTTTTCTCTTTTTTCTTTTTCCTTCTGTCCCTATTTCTTTTCTAGCTTTCGTATCCTACAACTTCTAGATTGTTGGTGCACATGTGTTGCTCCTCTAATTTTCATCATGTGTTAGTTATGTATCACAAAACAAAAGATAAGATTTATGTCTCATCTCATTAAATACCATATTGTACTTTGGATTTTCCTCTTATTTTTCTTTCTATTTTAACCGCATGATTTGCTCCTTACGTTCATTGCAACACGTTTAGAAAGTAAGAGGAAAAAAAAAAAGGACAAAGCACTTACATACTTATTTCCTTTTCTTCTTTTCAACTGTACTCATCTTCATCTTTATATTTCAAATTTTGCTGGTGAATTCAAAAGAGCATGAACCATAGAAGAGGTAAAAGAATCCTTATCATCTTTACTACCTTCAATTCATTAAGGAAATTAGTTAGATAATATGTATAATATATTTATTTTATATTAATCCTCTTTATATATTTTTGTATACAATTGTATCTTGTAGAAAGTATATGTAACATTAGTATTTTTTTTAATTATATTCATTTGTGTATTACATATGTTATAGTAATTCCTGCAAATTAATTATATAAGAAAGTTATCTACATATACTTTTATGTATGCACCTAAAATAATATGTGTATAAACTATGTAAATTTTTTCTACTTATGTACTTATACACATATGTATGTGTGGGTATATATATATGTATCCATGTATAGTAGATATGTATATATATTTAGTATTTTTATCATATAGTATATTATACATATATTTAGGTTTACATAATTTTTATTACATATACATAATATACTATGTAACCGAAAATACACACATGTATAATTACAAATTACAAATACTAGTATAATATAGTATAACTATATTAAATGATATATATATATATGGGGTATGTACAAGAACATACCGTTGTGTATTTATGTTGTATTTTCATTTCATAAATTCTATATATATATATATATATATGTACTAAACATGATGAATAACTATATGTATTTATGTATAATATTACTTATATTAAGTACTTTAGTAGATACATGTATGTATTATAATCGTATATGTATGTATGTACATAAAGTACAATTATGTATATATAAATATATATATAACTCATACATGTTATATATAATATATTTAAGGTTAGGATTTTTATTTCATAAGTATATTATCTATATAAACATATATATATCAATAATAACGTATATGTAGAAATACAAGCATATTTGAATAGTACATACAAAACTTACTATAATATTAATTTAATAAATATAAATATATATATGTATTGTAACTTTGAAGGAGATATAATAAATAATTAATTTAGAAATTTTAGTAAAATATAACAATAAATATTAATATATATGTGACATAAAATACAAAAAAATTAAGAAAATATGGGAAAAAGTATAAAAGGATATGTGGCATTCCCTTATGTTGCCACATTATCACTTAGCATAAATTAATTAAATTTCGTAATTAAAAATAATAATAAAATAATTAATTAATTAGAAAATTATTAAAGTAGTAAAAATGAATTAAATAGGCACTAACCTTCAAAAATAACAAAATATGTAAATTATAATTAAATAAACTCAAAATTAAGAAAATTACAAAATATAAGAATTAAATAACTATTAAATTGAAAATATAGAAAGAAAAGCTTAAAACCATATTTTACAATTATTTAAGCTGAAATATTCAATTTCGTAACACTCTTATATGATAATACAAAATGTGAGTTACAGCATCCAAAACGGATCTTGCTACGAGAAGGTACATCCAGAAACAATCAAAATTAACTATAAGTTCATAAAAGTTAGAGTTAAATTGAAAAAATTATATACGATTAACGAAAAAGCTCGAACCAAGCATTTCATAAGAATAAATAACTAATTTAAGTAGTTAGTACTAAATAAATAAATAACCTAGTTATTCTACTTAAATATTCATTACCTTTCATATTCCCTAAATGTTAGAGGATCCCAGTACAAATTTCAACATACCAAGTGGACTATTATGATTCTTGATTGACTCAATGACCAAGTGAATACTTTCAATAACTCTATACTTATTTTATGCTTATAATGAGTGCATCTAAAGTAAATATTAATAATTTGATGCATGAAGGTTCGGGTATTACATGTGCTTGAATACTGGTTGTGTGTTGTGTGAAAGGTTGTGAAACATAATTGCTAAATAATAGGTTACTTGATTTATTATTACATAATTGAATGGTTTATTGATATTTGTTGATCACATCATAAATTGACTTAATCATATTAAACTAAACTTAAATTAAATGGGTTATATATAAGCACGAACATTACATATAATGTTTTGGCTATCACCTCATGTAATTAGTAATGAAGGGCCTTAGAGGGATGGATTCTCACGTAGTTTGATTAGTATAGTGCAGAAGCATTCATACAATATGACCCTACCCTTGGCTTATAGGTTTTATTGGCATTGAAGACGCTAATCATAGGTAGTTGGGGGTCGCATCTAGAGACCACAGCTATAGGATGTGAGTGTAGATTGTGAGTGTAGACTATGAGGGCCATCTCACCACTAGACTTGGGAATTTGTATACTACTAACAGTTGAAAATAGAAACCTGTTTCATGAAACAAGGAATTTCTATATATATTTATATATGGTTAAAAACATAGGAGCTAGAACTTAGTTGTAATTGATGTCGATGTATCTCAAAACCTTACTTTAGAGGGCATTAAATTCAATGTTATATACAGCACCGATCAATTGCATATATATTGTTTTGCATGCTGCTTGTTTACACATTCATATGTTTATTAATGAATTGTTTAATAACCTACTTGCTGGTATAGTATGAGAGATAACTCACTAAACTCTTATAACCTACTCCCCAACAATTTTCTTTAGTAGGTTGCTAGATAATAGGGCGTGGGTTAAGGGTTAAGTACCAAGTAACAGTGTCAAGATGCATAAAAGTTGAAACCTAAGGATAGACTATATAGTGGGTTTGAATTCTTATATATAATTATTAATACTATATTTATATATTACAACTTTCGTAAGTTTATGTTCTAGATCTTTACTACCTAACCTTATCATTTGGTAAGGAATACTGATTCATTGCGGTTCTAGTGAACTATAGAATATTGGATGTCCATAGTCAATCATATGTTATAGTAAGTTAATTAAATTAAAAATAAAAAACTTTAGTGATTAATTGTTTAAAGTTTTGTAATCTCTAACTTATAAGACGATTTCCATATCATGAGTAAACACATGATATGAAAATTTTAGGCAATTCTACTAGGCTCCCTTTATAGTCATGATAGAAACACTTTGGTGAGCTCTTTAAAACTAGAAATAGACTAAAGGCCTTAATACCAACTTCAAGCTACTTTTGTAAGGCTTCCTATGAAGGCCTTACTTGTAATGGCATCAAAGATGCCATATAGCTCCATTTAAGCATAATAATACAATGATTGGGTGATAAGGTCGATAGTTGCATCATATAATTCCAATTGTGGGATTTATATATGAAGAGGAAAGCTGTCATTGTGAATTGCTTAAATGAAAGGGGATTGCTCAATTGTGTAGGCATCTTAAAGGTTGCTTTGTTTAGACCCTTTTATCAATAAGGTATTTGATCATGAGATCTAGTTGGTCAATAGGGGTATGTGCTTATGGCTAGGATATGGTAGTGCTTGAGACTACTCGACAGGTGCTTGATTACTATGCTTGCTCCATGATGGTGAAGTAAGTGTGTTATAAGAGCCATTATCATCCTCTTAATCTCTGTTTTGTAGCAATAAAGGGTAATTTTTGACCTATTGTCCAAGAGTAGTTATCTCTTCCCTAAGATGCTAGCTTTATTGTGTTGCAACCATTATCTATCGCTCAAGTTGAGAATTTATCACTAAGTTAGTCCCATAGTAGGGGTTATTGGTCTTTGTGATCACTATCTTAAGGAGGATCTTGTTGGAGATTGGTTATAGGTAAAAGATTTTTCATTGTGTATGAGAGTAGTTGCCATAGATTTGTATTTAAGTTGTAAATGGTAGGTGGAAATTATTTTCTACAAGTGATTTTGGAAATTGTGTTTAGCTTATTAATGCTTGGTTAAGATTCAAAAAGTAGCAACTATATACTATTGATGAGTGATGTGCTTAAGGATTTAGTTAATCATTAGGCTTACCAAGTGTTGTAGATGGGTCATTTTAAGTAGAGAAGAAAATGAAGGAGGAAGGTTAGTAAAAACTTTAAAACTAAGCCAAGGATATTACTTACCTAGGCTAACTTATAGCCTCACTCTAGCTACTCAATATGATGTATAAATGGTGGAGTAAAGGTAGTTGCCCCTAGCCATTGCTAATTGTTAATGAGAGCTAAATAAGAGTGAAGGAGATCTTGAAGCATAAGCTTTTAAGAAAAATGTGAAAAAGATGCATATATTCAATATTCAAGAAGATAAGATGATGTTTGCATTATGTTGAGGCCCTTTTGTACCTATTAATTGGACTAACCTTCCTATAAGAGAAAATGACTAAAAATGGTATAATCAAATTGAAAATGCTATACATACAATTTGGGTAAAAGGGTAATAATAAGGAAAGAATCAACATTGGCTATTATGCACTAATGACTTATCAAAACACATATCTCCTTGGCATTGGTGAGGCATTTAGTAGAAACGGAAAAACTAATATGTAGTAATAACTTATAGAATTGAGTAAGGTTCTCTTGAAACAATTCAAATGGCTTAAGTGGCTCAAGTATGCTTTGTTGGTTAAGTCATGTTTTCGATCGAGGTTAGGTTAAGGTGAGAGTGGAAATAGATTAAGCTATGGTGCAGGTCGCATCCATGGACTAGCTTTAACTTGACCTCAATAAGTCAACTACCTAGAGCCTCACCACCATTTTTTGTAAGCCTTGAAGCTAACTTCGAATGAGGGGTCTAAAGCTTAATAAGTATGGCTTAGAGGTTAGTAAATAAGGAAAAAAGGTTGGATTCCCATCAAATCCCTTGAGTTATTGGTGATTTGTCCTCAAATCATCGAGCTCAACTTCATCTAGGATAAATAAGGTTAGATTAGCTGCAATGAAGGTAAAGGACATACGATATCCTTCAAGTAAGTCTAACTTATAAGTGTTATCACTACTCTTCCTTAAGATTTGAACAATCCATCATCTTTAAGGTGACAACTTAATGTTTCTATGGCCTGGGAATCTACCTTTACTTAAATGTATCTACATTTGGTCTTTGAGTTGATAATTCATAGCCTTCCTTCCTTTGTTTCCAATCTCTTTCTTCTTGGCAATCATTTTGGAGAGTTATTTAATGACCATCTAATATGGCTTCTTGAACTCTCCAGCTCATCTTACTCCCTCAAGGCTTTCTTCCTTAGCAGCTAGGGTAGAAATCATTCCCATGGGTAGGTTTAGGTTGGCACCATAAACAATGTTAAATGTTGATTAACTAATAAAACTATGTGTTAGGACCCTATAGGGGGTCTAGTAGGATTACCTAAAATTTTCATAACATGTGTGCACCCATGATATGAAAACTGTCTTGCAAGTCAGAGATTACAAGACTCTAAATAATAAATCACTAAGATTAATGATTTTCAAGTAATTAATTTATTGTAACATGACATAATATATAATTATAAATAACTATGGATGTCCGATAGCCCATAGTTCCTTAGAACTGCAGAAAATTAGTATCTCCTACCAAATAATAAGATAGATACGCCAACATAATAAAATTGTAGGAAAAATTAAATTATATTAAATTCTACCATGTGAATATTTTCTACAAAGAGTATTTATGTATCACTTATAAAGATCTCAACTAATTCTAACACTAATGTACATATCTTCATCTCGCACTCAGCACTCAAGACTTATCCTAATCTTATCGTATGTAAACTTGCAAAAGAAAGACTATTAGGGAATAAGCTACAAGAGCTTAGTGAGCTATCCCTCGTACCATACTGACAAACAAGTTATCAAACAAATTGTTACAACCACATGAATACATGCACATGCAGTATGCCAAACAATATATGCAGTTGACTGGTACTGTATATAATATCGAATTTTAACACCCTCCGAGATAAGGGTTGAAGATTGATCGACACCAATCACGACTGGGCTCTAATACCTGGGTTTTTTTTTTTTTACCCATAACTTTGAATTCCGTATTTCACAAAAAACTACATTTCCATTTCTAAAAATCCAGTAGTTTAGAAAGTCCTAGGCCTAGCGGTGAGATGGCCCCCACATCCCACACTCACACCCTACAGCGGAGATCTCTAGACTCGACCTTCAGCCATATGGTTGGCGTCTCTATCGCCTAGTAAGCCCCGTAGGTTCGGGTAAGGTCATATTGTATGAGTGCACCGTACAGAAACACTTTAATATATATAAACAACCCCCGTAAGGCCTCTCTTTATGTCCATGTGAAGTGACGTCCTAAATAAGTAAATGTAATGCATGGATAATGCATGACCCTTTTAATTTAAGATAAGCCAAATATAATTAGGTCAAATTATGAGGCGATCAATCAATTTCAACAAACCATCCAAATCATATAAAAATCAATCATAACATCAAATCATCAATTATCATATTTAACAATATTTCTTCCAACAATCAATCAATATCAAGCACATGCATATTCCGAAACCCCATGCATCAAGTTACTAGTATTCAATTTAAGTGCACTAACTATAAGCACAAATAAGTATGGAGTCATCGGGAGTACTCACTTGACTATGACGACTTGCTCTAGTCATAATAACCGATCAGGAGATCCTGTAAACCCCTAAAATTTTCGATCTAGTTTTTGAAATAGACTCAACTATATTATACAATTTAGGAGTTGACAAGGCTAATGAAAGTGAAAACCCTAAAAGACTTAATCAATTACGTAAAGAACTTTTCTACCTTAAATGTTTCTAAATGCTAAAGATTTTATTCAAAAGTGATAAAAACCTTAAAAATGATTACCTTAAGGACATATGTGCACTAATCCAACATGATATACCCTAAAACCCTAATTGATAATATAATGCTTATATTTTGCCAAATCATTAGTAAATGGTTAGAGATAACCCTCATTCATGCTTATATGATTCGAATTCTCAAGTAATCCATTAGGAACTAAGATAATAAGTCATAGATTATATTTATCCCTTAAGTATATGATTAAGATAGTCTTACTTAGGGTTAGGGTTATAGTTAAAGATTAGGTTACATATAGTGAACTTTAATACTCAAATTAGTACTTTTTGCACTTGTTATCCAAAGTAGTTTATCAAATAAGATATATAGACTATAAAGACCTAAAGTAAGATCTCATCAACCATATTTACTAATCAATTCATCATAGACCTCATTTCTTCTCATTTCCTTCATTTTCCCCCTAATTTCCCTTAATTACTACATTATGTGCACAAAATTACACATACTTAAGGAATGTTGACTAAGATAACACATGTTGACCAAAGTCCAAAAGTTGACCAAGTCAACACTTTGAAAAGTCAACAAAAGACTAAGAGATAAGAAAAATATCTCTTTCTTAATGATGGCTTTCTTTTCCTTTTCTTTTGATTTTTCTTTTTTCCCTTTCCTACAATTGTTGCCGTCCACATTTCTACCTTCTAGACCCTACCATTTGTTGTCTTCCACTTTGAAAATCAAACAAAAGAAACAAACCAAAAGTTCCCTTTCCATGCCGTGAACTCCCCCTTCCTCTTTCACTTTCATTACTTCACTTTTGTCTCCATAACTTCAACACAATTAAAGGTATGTCTTTAAGTTGTTTTATGTTACTTTATATTATTCATTAGTTAGTTAATTAGGTAGATTAGATAAGTAGTTCTGTGTTTAGTGTTGTCTTGAAGAAGAGGGAACAAAGTTTCCATCTTTAAGTGTAGAAATTAGAACTTTTGAAGAAGAAGAAAGGAAGACATGAGTATATGCTTATAAGTATGTACACATAAGGGAATACCAAAAGAGTACAAGTATGTAAACCTTTATACATGAGTATTTATCATGTACATAACCTAACTTAAGGTCATATCTAACTATACATACCTAACTACACTAAATATATACATAAAAACATAAAAGCATGGAATTAGGACGCTTTTCTTAAGGAAAAGATTAGGCATACGAATTTTAGTATAAAAATACGTATCCAACCATATAGGAATATGAGTATGTATACACGTATAAATACGATATAAGTCTAAGTATAGGTATAGTATATGTATGTATAAGTTATATGTACATAAGTATAAGAGGAAAGGTAATATGTACATAATACATGTACATATGACATAAGCATGAGGAAAGGCTTATGTAATCATATGATGAGGTAAGCGATGACATAAGCTATGACATAAGCAATGACATAAGTAAAAGATGATGTAAGCGATGATATAAGCATAAGTTTAGAAAATAAGAAAAATAAGAAAAGTGTAGGTAATTAGGTACTTAAATTAGTAAATCCTAATACACCTTCTAAATTAGATTATACCTAATTCAGTACATGAATTAGAAAAAGCAAAGTAAAATCATTTAATTATAAGAATTTAAGAAATAAAAGATATAAATATGACTAATAAAAGTATTTAAGTGTTCATAGCTAAAAATTTCTATAAATTTAGTTCATAACGTAAAATAGAGGTCTTAACACCTAAAACAGATATTACCGTATGAATATATGTTCGAAAACGATGAAAAACGATTATAAATTCAGAAATATCAAAAATAAAACGAAAAAGTTACATACGATTGAAATTAAAGTCTTACCGGGTAAAAGTTGATAGTAATTCAAGTAGAATTAGGTAATTAGATGTTTAGAATTAGTAGTTAATTCAAGTACTTACTAGCGTTGTTATCACATAATGATCAGGTGACCCTAAGGTGAGCGAGGACCTCTCAATCGATTACTACGATTAGGGCAAATCGCTATGGCAGAATGAGTATTTACCCTATGATCCCACGCTTGATTGTGATTGTAGATAGTTGACTTATTATTGTTAATTGACTACTGTGTGGGGTTCGAGAAATGCTTGTGTATGTAATTGTATGTTGAGTTGTGAATTTACCTTAAATACAGAAAATGCCTTGTTTATTGCATGGTAGTATAGAAAATGATTGTGTGTATTAGTGGATGGTCACAGCATAAATTGATCTAAATTATACTCGGCCTATAAAAAGAAACCGAAACATGCATTAACATGCATAGCATTGATACTATTCTGGCCATCACATCACACGGAGGTAAAGAGAGGCCATTCGAGGGTTGATATTATTGATTTATTTAGTTCTGTATGGTGCACTAGTACAAAATGACCTTATCTTGACCTGCAGGAACACTAGGCATTGGAGGCGCCAACCACCTGGCTAAGGATCGAGTCTAGAGGCCTCCGTTTAGGGGTAAGTGTGGACTTCGGGGGCCCACTCACAATTATACTAGAACTTAGGTTTTTTTGAAAATAAAAGAATTATTTGATATAAGTACGAAACATGGAGTTCCGTAGTAAAGTAAATTCTAGTATAATACTCGGATCTGATTGGTGCTGTATAAACTCCAACCCTGACTTCGGAGGGCGTTAAATCTGAGTTACGTATATGAACTAGTTAAGTATGTGTATTGTTTGGCATTCTGTTTGATCATTCATTCATATGCGTAACTATAATGTACTTATAACTTACTTGTGGTGTAGCTGAGGGATTTGCTCACTAAGCTTAGGCTTACACCCTTTTAGACTTTTGTTGCAGGATAGCCTGTTCGTAAAGACAGAACGAGGGATGCCATAGGTTAGCCTGGGGACTTGGGTAAGAGCGAGTTGTCCTGTGTATTAAGAGAACAGTTAATGTAGATCTTTACTTATGTACTTTTAGTTTCTTAGTATTGTAGACTTAGATGTACTCTCTTACTGTATAATATAAGTTTTGTAGTTTAAATTTGATATAAATATGTTAATGTGATAATATCATGTGAATCTGGTGTTCTTTGGAAACTAATAGTAGTAGTAGAGCCTTGTATATTATGTAAAGAGTTCTTGGTTGGAAGGGTAACATATCAGGGGTTCTTCCTACAGTATACGGCATCTGCAACGACTAGGCCATCCTCAGTTCGTGACAGATCCTCACCCTTGTCGGGATCACCTGATCATTACAAGATAACAAGGATAATAAGTAGTTGACTCAACTAATGGTTATGGATATCTATCTACCTAATTCTACTTAGATTACAATTAGCCCTTATTCAATTAAACCTAATTGCTGATCGCACGTAATTTTTTCAGTCTATTTTTAATATTTACGAATTTATAGTCTTTTTTCATCGTTTTCGGACACATGTTCATACTGTGATGTCCGTTTTGGACGTTATGACCCATGTTTTACGATATAAACTAAATTTAGAGAAATTTTAGCTATGAACACTTAATTGCTCTTATTACTTATATTTATATCTTTTATTTATACTTAATGAGACTTAATCAATTAGTTGACCCTTAAATCTTTATACTTAGAGGATTTTACTTTGCTATTACTAATTCATGTACTTAATTAAGTGTAATCCATTTTATAAAGTGTATTAAGGTTTACTAATTTAGGTTCCTAATTATGATACAATTTTCTTCTTTTCTTAGTTTCTAATCTATGCTTATGTCATCACTTACATCATCATTTGCTTAGGTCATTACTTATGTCATCATGTGCTTACCTCATCACTTACTTCATTATGTGATTATATAAGCCTCTCCTCATGCTTATGTCATATGTACATGTCTTATGTACATTTTACTTTTTCCCTTATACTTATGTACATATACCTTATACATATATATACTTATACATTTACTTAAACTTATACTGTATTTATACATGTATACATACTCATATACCTATACGATTGGATATGTATTTTTATATAAAAATTCGTATGCCTAATCTTTTCCTTAAGAAAAGCTTCCTAATTTCATCCTTTTGTGTTTTTAAGTGTGTAATTAGTGTAGTATAAGTATGTATGGTTAGGTTTTGTTTTAATTTAGGTTATGTACATAGAAAATACTCATGTACCGTGCTTCTCATGCTTCCCTTCTTTTCAGTCTACCTCATGTACACATTCTTTGAGCATATGTTCATGTTTTCCTTTCTTTTTCTCCATGATTCTTAGATTTCTACACTTAAAGATGGAAACTTTGTACCCTCTTCTTCAAGATCATATTTTTCACATACCTAATTAACTAACTAATGAAGAATAGAAAGCAACATAAAGTAACTTAAGTACATACCTTTAGTTTTGTTGGAATTATCGAGACAAAAGGAGAAGTTGTGAAAGTGAAAGAGGAAGAAGAAGTTTACAGCATTGAAGGGAGAGTTTTGTTTTGTTCCTTTTGTTTTGTTGTCATAATGAAAGAAAGCAAATGGTGGGATGTGGACGGTAACAATTGAGGAGAAAGAGAAGAAGAGAAAAATCAAAAGAAAAGCCATCATGAAGTCTTAGATATTTTCTTTATCTCTTAGTATCTTTTGTTGACTTTTCAAATTATGGACTTTAGTCAACATGTGTTGACTTGGTCAATCCTTTGACATTAGTCAATATGTGTTGACTTGGTCAACTTTCCTTAAGCATATGTAATTTTGTGCACATATTGTAGTAATTAAGGGAAATTAAGGGAAAAATGAAGGAAATGAGGTATTTGGTTAATTGATTAGTAAAAATAATTGATGAGATCTTACTTTAGGTCTTTGTAGCCTATATATCTCATTTGATAAACTAATTTGGATAACAACTACAAAAAGTACTAATTTGAGTATTAAGGTTCACTACATTTAACCTAATCTTCAACTATACCCCTAACTCTATGTAATACTATCTTAATCATATACGTAAGAAATAAATGTAATCTATGATTCATTATCTTAGTTTCTAAAGGACTACTTGAGGAGTCAAAACATATATGCATGATTGAAAGTCATCTTTAACCTTTTCCTAATGATTTGGCAAAATAAGAGGGTTATATTTTCAATTAGAGTTTTAGGGTTTGTTATGTTGAATTAGTGCACATATGTCTTTAAAGTGGTCATTTTAGGGTTTCTATCACTTTTGAATGGATTCTTTAGCATTTAGATACATTTAGGGTAGAAAAGTTTTTTACACGATTGATTAATTCTTTTAGGGTTTTCTCTTTCGTTAGCCTTGTCAACTTCTAAATTGTTTAACATACTCAAGTCTATTTCAAAAGTTAGATAAAAAATTTTAGGGGTTCACACTATGGGTGGATGTAAACCTTGTGAGTTTTTAGACTTAAACATGAAGTTAGAGAAGAGAGTCAATGGATAATCTCTAGAATCGCTCAAAATATAATGATAGAAACTCTAAATAAAGCAAGCAAACCTTAAACAATGAGTTAAAAACCATAATGAGAAGATTGAAAACATTAACGGAATGTAACCCCAGGTATATGCATAAAACCTTAACCCCAGTATGAGAAACCCTAAAACTATTACAAAACCCTAGTTAATCTACCAAAACCTTAAGTAAATGACCAAAAACCTTATTATAATAACAAACCTTAATTGTATAGTGAAAATCATTCGCTAAATATAATCAACTTCGCTAATCACCTAAGAACCCTAAGTTCTAATCGTGTATGTGATCCCATAACTATAAGCAGACCCAAAACCAAAGAAACCTTAAGTAAACGAGCAAGATAGGTTGATTAACTAAAATGAAGTGATAAAATAGAACCAAACCCTAAACTAACCTTAATTATGCTTAATTCGCTTAATCATTCCTAATAGTGATTAATTAACCTAATCACCCCTTAATACTATAAGCAACATCCATGACATCTTAATTAAGAAATGTACAAATATCATTAATGAGATGTGGTTAAAGCAATTAATTGGTATAAGGACACTTGTTTTTTAAAGGGACAAGATCTTCCCTAAATTAGCAAAAAGGAAGAGATTGAAGGAGGTTGTACCCCTAACTAAGTAAGACATCCCTTTGTCCCCCTTTTCTCTCCCATTAGCGTTGGCCACTCCTTTACTCCCACTCCTACTCTTTTTCTTATTTCAATCCTCATTTATCTCTCACAAACTCTCTCCAAAATTCTCTCAAAACAACTCCCAAATACTCTTTCAAAACCATCCATTTGGTTACCCTAACTAGCATACCACCACCCTCTCTTTCTCTACCACTACAACACATAGCTACACACCACCACCTACCATAGTTTCTTCCCTCACTCCACCCCCTTAAGGATACATACACACCTTGTATCCAAACCTAAGCTCATGGTACAATAAGGGAAGGTTGGGGCTTCCACATCCTTACTATAATAAGTCTTCACACCTATTTTTTCCTTATAGCTTATCGTTATTTCTTGCATTTAGACCTTACAACTTACATGTACAAACATGTTTAGGATTAGAGTATAAGATAATGTAGAACAACAAGTAGAAAAATAAAGTAATAAATAGGTGTTAGCAAGAAACAACCAAGAAAAGCCTTAAACCCTTGCTTCCTTTGCATGTTACCACTTGTAGGGCATATGTTTCTATAAAACCAACACTTGTTTGTTGATAAAAACTAACTTCCTCCAGTGAAAATGTAATTAAGATTAGTTAACTACTAAAATGAGAACTTGTAAGAGAAATGGATGAAAACCTTAGTGGAACTAACTTGGACGCCACCAGCAACATGAGCAACAAGCTGCAACTTTTTGATTAAAAGCTTAATCACCACATTAGTTAGTAATAAATTAAGATTAGTACTTAATTAACTAAGTTTAGTAGACTAATATTGAGTTAAAAGCCTAAATAGGCTTTAATGGTGATTTAAATGTTAAAAACATAACTAGTGGTCTAATAAAAGAAAGTCAACAGATCTGTAAACTTTATGAAAATAGGATATTTAAAAGAATTAATATGATTTGAGGCTGAAAAGAGCTAAAGGAAGTGGGCTTAGGACTTTAAAGTAAAAGTTAAGAGTAAAACCTATCAAAAGGCCTAAAGCAAAGCCTATAAACCCCTAATGGTCCAACTGACTAGTAGCTTCATGACTTCCCAAAGATGTGAATCAAAAGCCTAATAATCCCATTAAGACATTTGAAAAGGCCTTTATCGGCCCAACTTGAAGTAACCTCAAGGACAAAGCGAAAAAGGCCCAATTTGACCAATAAAATTGACCCAAGGTCCAATAGAAAACCTTAGGAAATAAATGTGAAGAGTTCACTTAAAATCCATAAAAATATAGGCCTAAGAAACTAAAAAGAAGGGCCAATGCCCAAATCTTGACCTTAGGCCCAAAACCCTTAAGGACCAAATACCAATCTTTGACCAATATAATTAATTAGCCCGATCTAAAAATTTATGGGTCTAATCTGGCTAAATGGACCCTACCATGTGATACAATACTCAAAAATGATGAAAATCGACAATAAGTACATTAAAAAAGGACTTGAAACGAAGAAATTATGACTAAAATATGAAAGTAGGAAAAACAGGAAATTAGAACAAGAAAAACAAATAGAGAGTATAGAGTGTAGACACTTAATTTTTATCCTTCTATAGTCCTAATTTTTATTTTTATAAAAAAGGTCCTAATTCAACAAATAAAAATAATAAAAAAATTAATAAAGATAAAAAATAATAAAAATTAACAAATGATGAAAATACCAAAATAACAAGAAAAGAAATTTTCTTTTTTTAAAAAAAGATTTTTGTAGATTTTTAGGAAGTAACTTTTTTTAGAGTAAATAGTTTTAGTTTTAGTTTTAGTTTAGTTAAAAAATTTTATTTTAGGGAATTAGATTGATTAAATATAATTTAATTGTTCTGAATGCCAAGACATAGGCTAATAGCCTAACGGATAAGTATTGGAGCATTGGAGTGGATTTACTTTAAGGTCTTGAATTCGAGTCTCAATAGGCATCTAAGAGAGATGAAAATGGGTCATATCTATTTAAACTATAAGAATTTAGTTAAATCAGATTTGAATTCATTTGAAGCTAGTTTAATTACTGAATCAGATATAATTAGATATGATAAGATGTGATATGATTTAGACTCTATAAATACACACACCCAGAAAAAAGGACAGTGACTATAACACAATACTGTGAACTCCGAAAAAAAAAAATTCATTCCTTGATGCCGATTAGTTCACGCAACAATACACCACCCACAATTTGATTGTCGTCCTCATCTGACCTAAAGCGCATTCGAAATTGCAGTAGCCATCTACTCTACCAATCGAAGTTGCTTGACCTCAATCCGCGCAACACGATCTAACCGATCTATGGTTGCTCCTTGTCTGACTCCTGACGCCAAACTGCAATCTCTTGGCACAAGCAAAGATTTCAATCAGCACACGAGCTTTTGGACATTCTGACAATAAAGTAACCGAGCCCCTCACGTCCAACAAGCAATAGCAGATGAACAGAATATTATCCTCACTCCATCAGCCGTATTTACACATGCCAGCATATCACCAATTGCCTGATCAATGCTACTTGACGTCCACAAACAAACAATCCACAACAAATTTCACAATACAGCAAAAGCCAGCACTCACACAATCAGTAGCATCTGACTGAATCATGCCAATCCCACATACGTTGATCACACCAATGTCCCTATTCAAACAACATACAGCCGAACCCATTCTCTCTTCAAACGACACTATACGAACAACAACTACACCAGATGAACAGCAACGACACTAGACGGGCAGCAGCAACACTAAGCGAACAGCAATACGTTTTGTACAATAGCACTACAGTGCTCGGTTCAGCACTGATCGCCACGTCTTTACGCTTAACGAAACAATACCAATACTTCACCGAATAGCCAAAGTTAGGTTTGGTTTTGATTATTTTATTTTATTTATTTATTTATATCTTTATTTGTCATTATAACTCTCTTAGTTATTTAGTTATGTTTATGACATGATAGGTAAATAGATATATGTATATGTATTTATATGCTTAGGTATATTTTTAGCATTATGACTATAGGATTTCCTTACTTAGAAAAATTAATTTATTTTGGAAACAAAAGAAATAATATTTTTTTTAAAATAGGATTTTTGGAGAGTTTCTTGATAAAATGAAAACATTCAAGAGTTAGGACCCCTTTAGATTTTTTAAATAAACTGAATAAATTGATTATAATGTAAACTCGGTCGGTTTTCAAAAATTAAAATAAAACAATATAGTAAAGCTTTTTGGAAAGAACTACGATCATTTGATCCTAGCTAGCGGGTACGTAGGTACCCTCAAGGCGACGTAAAATATGTAGAAACTTAGGTTATTTTTTCTTTTGATTTATTTATTTATTTTTTAAATATTATAATTAGAAGAATAATCCTAATTTCGGTAAATAAATAGTGGTACATGTTAAGGGTTTTAATAGGTTAACTCCCGAACTTGGAACCCTTTAGTTCTTCATTTAAAATTGAAATCAAAGATCGATAGCTAAATTGTAATCAATCCACCTAATTGGTTACAGTTTCTTTTTTTTTTCCTAACTTTGATTGGATGATGACTCTAAAAATTATTTTCAATAAAAAACTGAAATTTTTCATTTTCTTTAGTCGAGGATTAATATTAAATGGGCTATGGTTTAGTATTAATTGGAAATAGGGAAATTAATTTTTAAATAAAACAAATCGAAAAATTAGGTTCGACAATTTGGCGACTCCATTAGAACCGCTAGAGGGCTAGCTACTAGAAGTTACCAAAAATAGGATTATTTTTCAAAAAAATAATAACAAAAAATGAAAAGATGAAATAATAAAAAAATTAAGTAGGTTATTTTGTATATATTTATATTTTATTTCTTTTTTCTAACATTTTTATTTTTTGTTGTTGCAGTTTATTTAAAGGGGTAATTTTGGGGGTTTACTTTTATTCTATTTTTCTGCATCATAAATGTATGGCAAATACGGTCAAAACCAGGTTGTCTTAGGACCTTAGGAAGGGAGTCATTGTATAAGCTTCAGATGTTGTGGGGTAACCGCCTTCCGAGGCCAATCAGGCTATTCCACTCAAGTTCAAATGCGACCATAGAATCGTTGATTTGAAAAAAAAAATATAGTGGTTAGAGAACTTAACAACCTTTAGAACCCACTCCTTTGCATTACATAAAACCTTTTTTCAAAGAAAAAATTACAAGAACCTATGATGTGGTAAACCTAAATGAATAAAGGTAGTTATGAAGTTGTAGTTGTAATATTTCCTTGTAAATAATTTATAATAATTTTATGTAAAGTTTAGAATACCTTGTAATTGTAACTTTAATTTTGATTTTGATCAATAATGGCTAAATCGAGTCAAGGGGCTTCCAAACATATCCACGTCTACCCACCTCATTGGCCTTAAAATATATTCTTGATATGGTTCTACCTTTGTAGCCCAAATAAGTAAGAATTTATTAAGAGCAAGATTGGACTCATCTTGCCCCTATAGAAGAGCCCTATAAATATTACTTTAGTGCAGGCCTTAGTATATTATAAGAGCTCGAATCTATCGCTTTTTATTTAGGCCCACATCATCTGAGCCTAACCTTTATAGAGTAAATAGAAGAAAAAAAATAAAAAAAAAGGAAACAAAACAAAAAGAATCAAAGCTGTAAAATAATAGGCAGTTATCATTTTGCCTAGTATTATACTAACCAAAATATTCATTCTTTTACGTAAATTTATCATTTTGCAAATAGCCTTCTTCATTTGGAATAAATAAGATTTAGATATTTTCTTTGTTTAGTCTTTTATTCTTCAGAATTCCTCGCTTATAAATAGACCCTTAGTAACGATAAATTATATAAGCTTGTATATAGAATTCTATGAAAGCAATCCTTCATAATCACCCATTTACAATCTCATCACTTGGGCTTTGTAACATGAAAGCCTTCACATTTTCTTTCTCTCTTTATAAAAAAAAAAAAAGAAGAAAAGAAATTTGCTAACGGTTACAAATCCTTATAAGGTTCGAGACAAACAAAATTACTTGGCCTGTTAAGGCAACTAACCTAAACAAATCCACTTGGCCCGAGAAAATAACCAACCAAACCCGAACCCTAGCCTATCAAGATGATTCGATCAACTTAATGCCCTTAAGCCATCAAGTCTAACCATGAACCAAACCAAAACACAAAGCCATTAAACATTATCCTAAGCTTAATCATCGATATAAACAAAAGGGCAATTCATTAGTCCCTTCCACTTCAAAAGTTATCAGTTCTATCCCATTCGAACTCTAAAGAACCTTACCCAAAATCACATATGGAAGCTCAAGGCCGTTAAGACCTATAAGTTTAGAACATGGGGCATTTAGTCTTTGAAATTTCACAACTGGAGCATGTTCCAAGGAATTAGGGAGTAAGGTCAATACCTTAAGGTCAATCAATCCCTATGTAAGGAATTGGTAACTCACTTTTAAAAAGTTTTGAATGAAAAGAGGTGAGCTATATCCTATACACTAACCCTTAAACACTTTAAGAGTTAAGAGACATCAGGGTGAGGATATTTTGGACCCATTCCTTAAAGGAGATCCATTTTGAATTTGATATGCAGATCGAAATGAAGTTAAGCATTCATTTTCAAATCCCAAACATAATTATCCTTTCATAACTCCGTTGAACTATTTTGGAGTCATTTCAAATGTAAACCCCATCAAGAACCACCCTATAGTGGGGCAATTCGAAGGATAGGGTCATTAATTAAGAGAGAATGATAAAATTGATTTATGTTTACCTTAGTAATAACAATTCAATGATAATTTTTATTTTTGATAAATTGTTCCCTTTAAGGAAGAGCTAACATTTTTCCAAATACCCCAAAAGCTACACATACCTTACTTAAGCCAATGCATTCTAAACATATGGATTTAGGGCCTTGATTCATCTAAAGACAAAAACTTGACAAAAGAGATAGTTATTTTTAGGGAGAGAAAAGAAAGAAATAAAATGAAATGAAAAAAGAAAAAAAAAGAAAAAGAAAAAAACTAGGAAAAAAGAAAATGAAGAAATACCCAAATATCGGGTTCGAGCAAATCCCCAATCAAAGAAGGCTTAAGTCGCATTCCCAACCAAAAGCATAAAACCTCATATTCATTTAGAATCATATTCTCAACAACAAACCAAAAACTCCATATTTAGTTCAAAATCACACTTCAAATCATGAACATAAACCCTTTATATCCACTTCTCAAACACATGACCTTCCCACCTACAATACCTCCCTACTCAAAGCTCTTCTAATTTTAAAGAATAATTTATCTAAGATAAAAATTATTTTTGAAACTGGGGTAAGCACACATCTAGCTCATTCCTAAGGGTTCTTGACTTGTACCCTGGGTTAGATGAAAGCACTTCTTGAAAAATAGGCCCTCTCAATCAACTTCTTTTGAAACCATTTGACCAAAAGCCCAATTTACAATACTAAACCCAAAAAGACCTAATAGATCTATTAGAGCATATCACTTGCAACTTGGACCGTAATTTTCGAAATAGTAATCAAGAGTGAAATCTAGACCGAGAGTGTATAAGGAAGTCCTCTCGACTAGACTAATCGTGAGTTACCTTTTCCTTATGAAATGAATGTTTAAGGCTTATCCAAGAAACTCATTGTCTAGGTTACAAACTAGGGTACAATGAGATACCTTACAGGATTATAGCATTTACCTTTTAAATAAAAATTTGTAGCTGTTAGCAAACTTTCAAGGAAAAAGAAGGAAAAAAGTAAATGAAAAGACAAGAAAAGGAGAGAGAGAAAGTGGAGGCTTGTTACAAGTTTTTCCATTCATTTTCCAGTCCATTTCATCCACAGTGGCCTAATTTTCAATTCATGTTTTCACTAAATCCCTCGTTTGTAAATTTCTCTAGTCATAAGATTTTTTCTTTTTTCGAGTCATCTATGTTTCTTAGTCAATAGAGTTTAAGCGAGTCCAAAGGGTGCTTACTGTTTATCCATTTTCTCAAGGATATAGCCAGCTTATAAAGCATTGTTCCTATCCATATCTTCTGTACTTCAGCCAGTTTAGGGAACGCTATCCAGATTCATAATCTCATTTAGAAATCTAGCCAACTCATAGAGTGTAGTCCCAATCTCGAGTTTCTTAAGCTTTCGACTGGCTCCCAAAACACAGTCCTAATTTATAATCTCCTAAGGAGCTAACTAACTCATAAAGCGTAGTCCCAATCCAGAGTTTCTTCAACGGATTTAGCAAGCTCAGGAAGCGCTATCCTAATTCATGTTTTCCTTGTTTTTAGGTCTTACCTAACTTAAAGGACACTTTGACCGCCTTGGTTAGTCAACTCATCAGGGTACGACCATGTTTCCTCATTTTTAGGTCTTAGCCAGCTCAAAGAACGCTTTTACTGCCTTGGTTAGTCAGCTCATTAAGGCACGACCAAGTTTTCCTTATTTTTAGGTCTTAGCCAGCTCAAAGGATGCTTTGACCGCCTTGGTTAGTCAGCTCATTAGGGCACGACCAAGTTTTTTTCATTCTTTAAGTCTTAGCCAGCTCAAAGGGAGCTTTGACTGCCTTGGTTAGTCAGCTCATCAGGGCATGACCATGTTTTCTTCCTCTTTAGGTCTTAGCCAGCTCAAAGGACACTTTAACCGCCTTGGTTAGCTAGCTCATCAGAGCACGACCAAGTTTTCCTCATTCTTCAAGTCTTAGCCAACTCAAAAGGTGCTTTGACCGCCTTGGTTAGTCAGATCATTAGGGTACGACCAAGTTTTCTTCATTGTTTAGGTCTTAGCCAGCTTAAAGGGAGCTTTGACCACCTTGGTTAGTCAACTCATTAGGGCTTGACCAAGCTTTGTTCCTCTTTAGGTCTTATCCTACTCAAAGGGTGCTTTCACCACCTTAGTTAGCCATCTCATCATGGTACAACCAAGTTTTCCTCATTCTTCAGGTCTTAAGCAACTCGAAGGGTGCTTTGACCACCTTGGTTAGTCAGCTCATTAGGGCACGACCAAGTTTTCTTCATTCTTTAGGTCTTAGCTAGCTCAAAGGGAGCTTTGACCGCCTTGGTTAGTTAGCTCATCAAGGCATGACCAAGTTTTGTTCCTCTTAGGTCTTAGCCAGCTTAAAGGATGCTTTGACCACCTTGGTTAGCCAGCTCATCAGGGCACAACAAAGTTTTCCTCATTCTTCAGGTCTTAGCTAGCTCAAAGGGTGCTTTGACCACCATGGTTAGTCAGCTCATTAGGGCACGACCAAGTTTTCTTTATCTTTAGGTCTTAACTAGCTCAAAGGGAGCTTTGACTGCCTTGGTTAGTCAGCTCATTAGGGCATAACCAAGTTTTCCTTCATTCTTCAGGTCTTAGACAGCTTAAAGGGAACTTTGACCACTTTGGTTAGTCAACTCATTAGGGTACGACTAAGTTTTCCTTCATTCTTCAAGTCTTAGTCAGCTCAAAGGACGCTTTGATCACCTTGTTTAGTCAGCTCATTAGGGCACAACTAAGTTTCCCTCATTCTTCAAGTTTTAGCCAGCTCAAAGGGTGTTTTGACCGCATTGGTTAGTTAGCTCATTAGGGCACAACTAAGTTTTCCTTCATTCTTCAGGTCTTAGCTAACTCAAAGGGAGCTTTGACCACTTTGGTTAGTCAGCTCATTAGGGTACGACCAAGTTTTCCTTCATTCTTTAAGTCTTAACCAACTCAAAGAGTGCTTTGACCGCTTTGGTTAGTCAGCTCATTAAGGCACAACCAAGTTTTCCTTATTTTTAGGTCTTAGCCAGCTCAAAGGGAGCTTTGACCACCTTGGTTAGTCAGCTCATCAGGGCACGACCAAGTTCTTGTTATTCTTTTTAAGTATTTTTTCCAACTAACAAAGATACTACCCCTCGTTATTCTAACCTTCATCAAGTAACTTAACGTTCCTTAGGATAGAGTCTTCTTGAGGTAAAAACGGTGTCTCTTTTGTTTTTGTGGCCAAGTTTTGCTCAAACTTTACCACAAAAAGGGGCAGCTGTAGACACCTAATTTTTGCTCCTCTATAGTCCTAATTTTTATTTTTACAAAAAAGGTCCTAATTCAAAAAATAAAAATAACAAAAAATTAATAAAAGATAAAATAATAATAAAAATTAACAAATGATGAAAATACCAAAAAATAAGAAAAGAATTTTTTTTTCTTTAAAAAAAAATTTTTGTAGATTTTTAGGAAGTAACTTTTTTTTTTTAGAATAAATAGTTTTAGTTTTAGTTTAGTTAAAAAAATTTATTTTAGGGAATCAGATAGTGTAAATATAATTTAATTGTACTGAATGCCAAGATACAGGCCAATAACCTAACGAATAAGTATTGGAGTATTGGAGTATTGGAGTGGATTTAATTTGAGGTCTTTGGTTCGAGTCTCAGCAAGCACCTATGTCTTTATTTTTATATCTCTATAGAAGCGAGATGAAAACAGGTTATGTCTATTTAAATTATAAGAATTTAGTTATATCGGATTTGAATTCATTTGAATCTAGTTTAATTACCGAATCAGATATATTTAAATTTGATAAAATGTGATATGATTTGGACTCTATAAACACATACACATAGTCAGAAAAACGGACAGCGACTTAAACACAATCCTGTGAACTCCGAAAAAAAAAATTCATTCCTCCTATGAACTTCGAAAAAAAAATTCATTCCCTGATGCCGACTAGCTCATGTAACAATACGCCATCGACAATTTGATTTCCAACAGCCTCCGATCCACGCTACAATCCACTTCGTTGTCGTCCTCATCTGACCTAAAGCACATCCGAAATTGCAGTAGCTGTCCACTCTACCAACCGAAGTTGCCTGACCTCAATCTGCGCAACACAATCCAACCGATCTATGGTTGCTCCTTGTCTGACTCCGGACGCCAAACTGCAATCTCTTGACACAAGTAAAGATTTCGATCAGCACATGAACTTCTGGACATTCTGACAACAAACTAATCGAGCCCCTTAAGTCCAACAAGAAGTAGTAGATGAACAGAATAACGTCTTCACTCCATCAGCCATGTTAACACATGCGAGCATATCACCAATTGCCTAATCAATGCTACATTAACGTCAACAACACACAATCTACAATGAATTTTACAACACAACAAAAGCCAGCACTCACAAAATCAGTAGCATCTGACTGAATTGTGCCAATCCCACGTATGTTGATCACACCAACATCCTTGTTCAAACAACACACAATTGAACCTATTTTCTCCTCAAATGACACCAGACGAACAGCAATGACACTAGACGGAAAGCAACGACACTAGACGGGCAACAACAACACTAGGAGAACAGCAGTATGTTCTGTACAACAGCACCATAGTGCACGGTTCAGCACTGACCGTTACGTCTCCACGTTTGATGAACCAACACCAACACTTCACCGAACAGCCCAAGTCAGGTTTGGTTTTGATTGTTTTATTTTATTTATTTATTTGTCTCTTTATTTGTCATTATAATTCTCTTAGTTATTTAGTTAAGTTTATGATATGATAGGTAAATAGATATATATGTGTATGTATTTATATGCTTAGGTATATTTTTAGCATTATGACCATAGGATTTCCTTACTTAGAAAATCAATTTATTTTGGAAACAAAAAAAAAAAAAAATTTATTTTTAAATAGGATTTTTGGAGAGTTTCTTGATAAAATGAAAACATTCAAGAGTTAGGACCCCTTTAGATTTTTTAAATAAACCGAATAAATTGATAATAATGTAAACTCAATCGGTTTTTAAAAATTAAAATAAACCAACACACTAAAGTTTTTTGGAAAGAACTACGATCGTTTGATCCCAACTAGTAGGTACGTAGGCACCTTCGAGACAACAATAAAATATGTAGGAACTTAAGTTCTTTTTTCTTTTGATTTTTTATTTATTTTTTAAATATTATAATTAGAAGAATAATCCTAATTTCGGTAAATAAATAGTGGTACCTATTAAGGGTTTAACTTGAAACCCTCTGATTCTTCATTTAAAATTAAAATCAATGACCGGTAGTTAAATTGTAATCAATCCACCCAATTGGTTATGATTTCTTTTTTTTTTTCCTAACTTTGATCGGATGGCGACTCCAAAAATTATTTTCAATAAAAAAATCAGAATTTCTCAATTTCTTTAGTTGAGGATTAGTATTAAATGGGTTATGGTTTAGTATTAATCGGAAATGGGGAAATTAATTTTTAAATAAAAAAATCAAAAAATCAGACTCGACATAGAGTAAGAGACTTATTTACTTTAATTATATTTTTTAGGAGACGTGAACCTAAGGATTGACTCGACTAAGAATTGCTAGATGCCATAGTTGAGTGAGTACATAAATCCTTATCTTATCTTGTATTTTCTCACATACACTTGTGTTAGATGCAATTGTTTAATAAGACTTTATAATATATCAAAACCAAGATTGGTTGTTACATTAGTTATTCAGGATCTAGCATATCTACTTTAGATATTGTTTGGTCACTTGTAAACTAAGCTAATAATTATCCAACCTATAAGAGAATCAAATATGCATTACATCTTATTGCATTAAGGAAAAGGGCATTGATAGTATGTAGTGGAATGAGAGATCATGCATGATAGATCCATTCAATTATTATATGATATGTTGTTGATTTGTACAATGTATTTGTGTGACATGTTTTTACCTTAACCTTTAGGATTTACTTAGCTCTAAGGAATGCCACCCTAAATTTTAGGCCAAGCCATGTCCACTACTTTAGGTCTATTAAGAGAAATGATATTAGATTTAGAAGTAGAGACATAGGTCTTAACTTGCCTAAATACTCTCAACCCGAGTAATGCTAGACATCAAACCGTACTTTATAGTCATCGATAAGCTATATATGACATATATATAGCCTATGGTTGTTTGCATTCATACACTTGTTTGAATAACTTACATGGAAATTACTTATTGATAGCATAGAAAGGTTGCTCACTAAGCAGTTATAGCTTATCCCTGATAGTTTGTTAATATAGCATGACATATGGTTGGAATTGAACTATAGGATGCTCAGGGTTAGTTCTATCATCCTTAGGGATGTCAAAGGGAAGGTAGGAGCATTAGTGAAGTTTTATTTGTTATTAGGACTCTCTAACGGTTGTATTATCTTTTAAAACTTCAAAGTAGCATAAACTACTAGGTCAATTTTGCTATTATCTGTAAGACTTATTTGGAGGACACTCCTCGCTAGACTACGATGCTTTTAATTTAATGTTTAGTTATATTTATTTGCTTTAAAATTACTTAATCCAAGTCTTCCAACGAAAGCTGCGATTGCATTGACACCTTATATGGTACATTAAAGGTTCATGACTAATGGAGGTGATTGGTCTTAAATCTTCCAATAATACATGGCAGTACTATCATAACTTGATCGTCCTTTGGTTTATGATTGTGGACTTATTGTAGGTGACTTTTACGATAAGTAAACAAAAGTCCTAGTCATGTAAGTTCTTCCGTATTGTATCTTGTAACAACACTCCAAGTGCTTAGTTCACTTCCTTAGTTTGTTTGTCTATTTAGGGATAATAAGAGGTGTTAAACATCAACTTTGTCCAAGTCTCCACCATAATGTGTCTTCTAGAAAAGCTCATAAACTTTGTGTCTTGATTTGAGATAATGCTATGGCCAACTCTATGTAGCTATACAATCTCCTGCACAAAAGAGGTTAGCAATAAATAATGCATCTTCAATTTTTTGATAAGGAATAAAGTAAGCCATCTTACTAAACTAATCTTCTATTAGCATAATTAAATCATGTCGTCAGGTAATTCATGGTAGTTTGTGTACAAAGTCTATGCTTAGGTCAGTCTAGGGTTAGTTAGAATGGGTAAAGGTATATACTCTCCATAGGACTCCTTCTTTCCCTCAACCTTCTTACACATAGAACAACCCTTAAAGGGCTTGAATGAGACAATAGAGTTCCTTCTTGTACACTAATCAATTTCAAGTGACACCACTAAACTTCTCACAAAAGTAAGCTACTGGTTAGCATTCTTGTAGCACCCTGCATTCCCATGCATCTGCTTTTACTTTTTTTTTTCTTACTCTTTTAACAATCTCTTAGTACTGTCATGATAGTTCACTACATGCCATCCTCGAGTTAGGGATATGGCAAAGTCAGCTTGTTTTAACAATAATAAATCTCAATATATAGATGGAACCATCATTTTTTTCTTTATTGATAATAGATATCACTTATGAACACTTAACAACATGGGCCTACCATAGAGTATCACATGTCACTTGTTCTAAAACCATTACATAAACCAATTCATGATTATATCACTATTCTTAAGTTAATTCATCAAAACCTATGGGGAAGCATAGAGATCTTGATGTGAATATTGAGTATTCACATCCTAGTATCAACATAGAATCTTCTAGCTAAATGCTCTCTTTGTCCCATCCCAATTTTCAAGTTCCATCATTCATTGTCTTTTGTGACCTAAGGATTCATAAACAAACATCCCAGCTTTTCTATGAGTTAAGTGAGAGTAAATAAACATAAACAAAATACAACAAGTCTACTAATAGTAATTGATCAATTAATTAGATATTTAAAACATGTAATAATAATTACTTAGCCAAGTTAGCTTATCATAAACATCTCCAACAAATAACAACATAGTAGTAAATCTATTTTTTTTTTTTTAACCATGCTACATCAATACCTAGCCTAAGAGCCCATGCATAGAATGCATGCCATTTTCATATACATGAATGAATGCATCAGCACCAATATCCTAGCTTAACATAAGCTAACTAAGAGTTACCGAAGGATCCTTGAATAATTTTAGCTTAGGGCTACAATAAGTAGCCAAAAGTCCCAACTTAGCAGGAACAACATGTAGTGGCCAAAAATACTCAACACATAGCTTGCTTAGTTGAAAACACATAAAATGGCCAAAATGATTAAGTAATGAAAATCTATTTGCTTGAAAGAAACCCAGCCTAACTAATGAGTTCCTAATTAGATATATTTTACATAGTGACTTTTTATTATTTTCCTTTGAAATTATAGTTTATATTTTAAAAAAGACAATTAATCGAGAAAAATTTTGTTTTCTAGGTTTTGAAATGATCTACATGAGAAAAATAGAATATAGAAATAAGTTTCACTTAATTTAGAGCTAAAATGAGCATGCATGTTAGAAAGGTGTAAAGATCAATAAGATTGAACAATATAACTGTCATTTTTAGGTGAATTTGGAGCTTATTTTCAATTATCATTATCAAGAACAGAACCAAACGACATGACCAATGACCATGTCCTTGGTCATATCATTTCCAATTTCTTTTTTAAAGGCCAATAACAGTTAAGGACATGACCAAGGCATACGGTCATGTCCCAGGTTATATTGCTTGTAGCCAACATATTTTTCTGACTTCCTATATAAAGCTTTAATAGGGTTTTTGTAAACAAAACTTTTAGCATGAATTTTTAAGAGTTTTTCAAGTCATGAACACTCAAGAGAGCAAGTCAAATAGAAGACTTCAATATTCACTCTTTGGTGGATTTCATGATTCTTGCTTTTATTTCCTTCTATTCTTTCATTTTAGATTGCTATTTTATGATGTGTAGAGGGTAGATTATCTAGGTCTTATGAACCTAGATCTGACAAGTGGAGATTGGTTTGTTTAGATCTAATAAAGATCTTTATTCTTTTTTAATCAATGATGTGTGCTTACATATTTTAGGTTAATAATTTTGCAGGTTATTTATTTAAATATGATATTATACAAGAAGATCGTAAGTGTTCTTGTATAATTACATCTAGCACAGTTAATGGGAGTTTGTGCAATGTTAGAGATAAATTATAAGAATATTCCAAAATTATAATATTGTCTTTAATATTATTTTTAAGAGAATTCCCTGTATGATTAATGTGATCTTATATTACGCTATGGGGAAGAGATCTTATTAGGTAATCTAGAGATTACGATTAATAAGCTTTAGAAAGTTATTAACTTTAAAAGAGAGTTTTCTTGGTCAAGAAGAAATTAAAGATTTAATTAGATTATCTTTAGGGAAAGTTTACATGTATAGATCAAAGGAATCAAGATCTAGGTATATCGTTGAGTCTTGAAGTTAATCTTTAATAGTTTATTTTCTAGTTTAGTTCTTCATTAGTTATTAAATTAATTAGTGGCTACAAATTTTACAATTCTTGAATTGAATTTGTTTGGTTAAATAATAAAGCTAAGGCTAATAATAGTATTTAAGGTCTCTAAGGGATCGATTCAGACCTAACCTCGTATCAAGTTTTTGGTGCCATTGCCGAGGACTTTGATATTAAGAACAATCATAGCTTTATTAGTTTAACAATTCTTTTCTTTATTTTTTAAAAATTTTCTTTCAATTGTTTTAAGTTGTAACTGATTTTTTTCTATTTTTCCCCTTTGTAGTGCTTGACTCAAAGTAATTTAGAAGATTTGGTAGAGCTTAATCTTAAGATTGAAAGAATGAACCTTTAGAAATTAAGATTACTAGTGAAACAAACAATGGCTACCATAGAAGATAGGTCAATTGTGGAGGTTAAGGCAGAAAGTAGAGAGATGAATGACTAAGTTATAGATCTACAAGATCCACCACAAAATCCATAACCATTGGTCAATAATGACAATGAAGTAAACTACACTTTATCCAATTATCCAAGGCCTTTACTCACTTGGACCAACTCTAGTATCACCAACTAATAGTCACTACCAATAATTTTCAAATTATACCCAACATCATCCAAATGATACAGTAGTATGTGTAGTTTGATGGTCTCTAAGATGAAGATCCTAATGCTCACATCTCTTGTTTTGTAGAGATTTGTGATACATTTAAGATTAATGGAGTGATGGATGACACTATCTAATTGTAGTTATTCCCTTTCTCTTTAAGGGAAAGAGCAAAGTAGTGGTTCCTTACCATAGAACTCGATAACAACCTAGAATGATTTAGCAGAGAAATTCTTACAGAAATGTTTCCTATTAGAGATGACCACTAAGCTTTAAAATGATATTTCTTGCTTTGCCCAATTAGAAGTTGATGCCTTATATGATATATGGTAGCGGTTCAAGGACTTGCTTAGGAGATGCCTACATGATAGCCTTCCTTTATGGATGCAAATTCAGACCTTCTACAGTGGTCTTAATTTGACTATGATACATACAATTGATGCTTTTGCAGGAGATACTTTAAATACAAAAACACTTAAGCAAGTATAGAACTTGATTGAAGAGATGGTGATGAATAATTATTAGTGGGAAAACACTAGAGTCAACCAAATTGTTATGGGAATTCGTGAGTAGCTAAAGTAGATCTTTTGAGCAAAAAAACAATGCACTTTCTATTAGTCCTGAATAAGCATAATGGGTATGAACGATCTTATTATGAAAGGGTATGAAGGATAAGAACAAATGGAATAGGCAGATTACATTGGAAATTTACCTTGGCAACATAATAATCCTTTCAGCAATACTTACAATCTCGGCTAAAAGAACCATCCCAAGTTCTTATAGGGAGAACAAAATCAAGGCTAATAGAAGGCTACTTTTGGTCTATCCAGATTTCAAAGACTACTACCTCCTCCTATCAAGAGAAGAAGCCTACTTTAGAAGAGCTTCTCACCAAATATAATTAAATGAAGCTCGACTATCTAATATTGAAACCTCATTGAGGAATCAAGAGGCCTCTAACTGCAATCTTGAAAACCAGATTCGTTGGCTTATAAAGCTGATCTCTAAAAGACCATAGGTTGCGTTGCTAGGGTACACCCAATCTAAGAGAACATGTTAAGGCGGTGGCACTTAGAAGTGCTTTAGATTGAGAAAAAGGATAACAGCAACACCACCAAAAGAAGCAAGGAGGTGAAAGCCAAGGAAATTGTTGAGCTACCTAAGGTGAAGGAATACCAACCGCTTATTCCATATCCTCAAAGACTCAAGCAAAATGACCAGCAATTTAGTAAGTTTCCCAATCTTTTTTAAACAATTGCATATTAACTAACCCTTGGTTGACGCTTTGTCATAAATTCTGAAATATGCAAAATTCTTAAAAGACTTGCTATCTAATGAGAGGAAGCTTATAGAGCTTTCCACAATCACCTTAGGTCATGAATCTTTAGTAATCATGCAAATTAAGTTACGTAAGAAGTTGAAAGACCTAGGGAGTTTTAAAATTCCTTGTAAAATTGGTAACTTGTTAGTTGATAAGGCCTTGGCCAACTTGGGTGCAAGTATCAACTAGAGACCTTACAAATTGTTTGCAAAACTATGATTAAGGGAACTAAAACCTATACGTGTAAGCTTACAATTAGCCAATAGGTTTGTAAAATACCTCGAAGGCATTATTGATGACATACTAGTCTAGGTGGCTAAATTCATTTCCCCTATTGATTTTGTAATAATGGATATGGATGAAGATTTTGACATACCCCTTATCCTAGGTAAGCCTTTCTTAGCTATTGCTAGGGTTATTATTGATGTTAGTAGTGGCAAGTTCATTTTGAAGGTAAGAGATGAAGAGATTATGTTTAAAATTTCTGAAGCTATGAAAAGATCGACCAAACAGGATAATACATGTTATCTTTTAGATGTTACTAACGATTCTATTATAAGTTATGTATAGGAATTCCTTTTTAAGGATCCATTAAAAAATTGCTTATAGTTAGGTATAAAAGTAGCTTTGAAGAATCCTAATCAATCTAAGGTTGTAACCTAATTAGAGGCTAATAAAACAATCATGGAAGAGTTGAAACAATGTTAAAGAATATTTACAAGAGTTTGAGACCTTGATGACTAGACGTGAGATTGCCAAGCCATAGGACCACACCATTGCATGGCTTTTAAGTAGACTTCGAGATGACAATGCCGACATAGTCGAACTGTAACCGTTTAACTCATTAGATGAGCTAATCAATTTGGCATTAAGAGTGGAGAAGCAGAGAAGAAGGAGACATTAGAGGCCGACTAACCAACCTCAACCAGTTAACCATAAAACTAACTAGTATGCTGAGAGAAGGCTAAAGGCGAAGATGGAAAGAGGCGAGTATAGTCGAGCTATTCTTGTCGAAACAAATACAGCCGAGAAAGAAAAGGAACCCGATAACAAGGCCCGAGAAGTGAAGTGCTTCAAATGATTGGGACACAAACATATTGTATCCTAATTCCCGAATAAGAGGGTCATGGTCTTGAAAGGTAAAGGACTCAATGCTCAAGTAGAGAGTTAGAGTGATAGGACATCGGAAGATGAGTTGATAGAAGAAGTCTATACCGAAAACCTGGATGACCTCATGGCCATGACCAATAAGTGAGCCGACCTAAAAGCAAATCCTAGTTAAAGGGAAAATTTATTTCACATACTTGCTTAGTAAGTGGGAAGACTAGTTCCCTAATTGTCAACGGAGGTAGCTACACCAACATCGTCTCTATTGAGTTCGTTGAAAAGATGAAATTGCCAACCTACTTATACCCTAGACCTTATGGATTAAAGTGGTTTAATGATAAGGGTATAGTCCATGAGCATAAAAGAGCTAAAATAACATTTATGGTAGGGTAGTATGAAGATGAGATTGAATTCAATGTGGTCCCTATGAATGCCATAAATTTACTTCTTGGCCGACCATAGGAGTATGATTGGAAAGTAATCCACGACAACTTCCTCAACACTTACACTATTCGAAAGGATGGGAAGAACTATTGCTTGACCCTTATAAGTGTTAGAGGAAATCTAGAGACACCCAGCACTCATAGTGAAATGAAAGGGAAAGAGAAGTTTATTTGGCTTTCTGGCCAGTGCCCAAAGTTTAACTTTAAGGAAAACTTCCATTTTAGACCTGCGGTAATGATAGGAATCAACCCCCAACTATATCCGAACTAAAGCTAACCGATCCTAAGTTCAGGCTAATCAAGTTTTTCTAAGGACAAACTAATAACAAAAGACCAAGGGGAAGAAAAGGAGATATTCAGTACCAATTATGTTGTCTGCCTAGAAGATAAGAGATTACACAATTAAGTACTTGAGACTAAAGAACCACTCAGTACGACACCAAGAGACTAGTGCCGACTAATTCTAGAACTAGGCAATTATGGGCCAACCATTCGGGTGTCTCGGCTAACCAATGCAACACTTCAGAGACTCTTCCTCAGACCTAGACATCTAACTGCTGACTCCGCCCAATTCAAATCCTGCCCCTTCTAGGATAGGCCGAGTGACTGCATACCGACTTCCATTAAACACATACTTTTGTATTCTTATATATGTTTTCTTTATTTTGTTTATGAGCCTAATTCTTTAGGGATAAGGCCTTATACATTAAATATAATTTTTCCACTAGGGTTTAGGACTTACTATAAATTGCAATATTTGTAAACAACATAGGGATCATCATACATTAATAGACAAAAGTATATTCCTATACTTAGAACTTTCCCTTTTCGAGTAAGGTTACTTCTAAGCTCTTAGAGCTTACCTTTTAGTTGGATTATTGAGTGGTGACTAAACTCTTTAATCTTCCCTACGTTCTTATCAATCTTGTTCTAAAAATTGTGGTGAACCCTTTATTTAGACGAGTTAGTGAGTCACATCTAACCTTTCATTTGAAACCCTGAGCAACGTTTAGTATTCGTAAGTCGTATCGAACTCTATTTTGAGCTCATCTGCTAATTGTGTTTGTGTCTTAGTACATTGTATCCATACACATTTACTATCAAAATGTCTCATTTTACTCCCTATTCTTCATACTCATTCGATACATTCTAGGCTCATGACTTGCTGCTTACATAATGTACCATACCCTAAAGGATGGAAAATTTTGAGTTATTATAATTTAAGACTTGTAGGGGGGTGGTGTTACGTTTGGTGGGGGTTGCAGGCACCATAATGCTAATAACACAACTCAAAAGGTCCTAGACGCTAGATTTTAATGGCCTACATTATTCAAAGATGTCCAAAAGTATGTTAAAACTTGTGATAGTTGTCAATAAGCTTAGAACATATCCCGTAGGGATGAAGTGCCACAAAACCCCACTTTACAAGCCCTTTCCTGAACTATCATGGAATAACTGAAACCTAATGGCAATTGACTACATTTCTAAGTGGGTTGAGGGTCAAGCCTTACCCATTATTGATGCTAGGGTAGTAATCCTTGACAAAACCGTAGAGCAACATAGAAAAGACTGTTTAGAGAAGTTAGATGATGTACTATAGGCACATAGAACCTTTTACAAAACCCTACTAGGAACTACACCATATCAACTCGTATATGAGAAAGCTTATCACTTACTAGCAGAGAATGAGCATAGAGCTTATTGGGCAATTAAAAGTGCTAACTTAGATTTTGAGTGTTTAGGTACTTATCAAAAGCTTCAAATGAATGAGCTAGATGAGTGGCGAGCCATGGCATATGAAAACTTAAGGATATACAAAGAAAGGACTAGGAAGCATTACAATCATTGAATCAAGTAAGGTCGTCTATTTAAAGAAGGAGATCATGCTCTTTTGTATAATTCTCGACTTCATTTATTTTCAAGTAAGTTAAAATCTAGATGGTTTGGACCATTTGTAGTTAGTAAGGTTTTTCTATATGGGATGCTTTAAGTTACACATCTAGAAAGGGGAATATTCAAAGTGAATGATCAAAGGTTGAAATCATATTTCGGTAGCAATTTTGAGTAAGAGGGACAGGTGAACTTCTATCTCAACTCAGCAAGACAATCATAGTCGCAAATGTATCCCATCAAGCTATCAATATTAAACATAGCACTCTTGGGAGGTAACTTAAGTCACCTATTTATTTTCATTATTCTTAGCATTTTACTTATGCATTTAGATAGTTTTAGTTATTATTTAATATTAGTATTTGTATATTTTAATTCAATTTTTTTTCCATTTTTTTAATTTAATTTCTTGCACATATGATTGAGCTTAATTAATTAAAAAAAAAAGGGGACGAGGTGGAAGTGTATAAGTAGGGGCGGATAATAGTCTACTGCATAGTCCAAAGACATAGTCGTGTCTTGGATTATGTCAGTTCTAAGAGTGTTTCACACCATACTAAAGTGCAATACAAAGTCACAAGATATGGTCATGTCTTACACCGTATTGCTCCCAAGTAAGTAATTTGGGCACATCATAGTAGAGTGCACAACCACAAAACATAGTCGTATATTGGGTCATGTCATGCCTGTTATATAAGATCATGACCTATAAGTCCCTCACTTCCTATTTCACACATATACACACACAACATCCTCTCTCATTTGCACTCTCTTACACATGCCTAAATATACACAAGAATACACTTACTCCCATCTTTGAGCTACTAGCTTTATATAATATGACCAAGAAATGTTCCATTAATTTAGCTATGTTATTGGAAAACTACTTGATGAAGTAGGCAATTAGCATCTGCGAGCATGAGAAGATTTGCTATGGGCCTTATGTCACTTTATTGGCTTATAGGATGGGGGTTTTGACTAGACGATTGTTTGACATGACACTGGTTGGAGAGATGAAGCCATTAAGGAAAGAAACATTTAAGAATATAAACATGAACTTAGATGCAACTAGGGGGACATATAGGTGTAATTTCTAGTACAAGCCATAGATCAAGTTCTCAACTTGATCGAATAGAAGAAATGTTGAAAAATATGAGTACTGCCAGGACATGATGTAGTATAAAATGGGCAAGATGTTGGCTAAGCAAAATTGCATTGCACGACTCTTTCACTATGTAGCTAGATTGAACAATTTGAAAGTTCATGATGTTTTCCAAAAGTCTCCTTCCACATCTTTAGGAGAAGAGGCTACCCTGGAGGCAACCAAAGAAGAAGATGATCAAAAAGAGAAAGGAGCTCAAGAGGAAAGTTCATAAGAGGATATAGAAACTTTCACTACTTAAGAGACCAATTTTTCACATTTAACCTAATTTTATTGTTTTATTAACTTACAATTATTTTGAATTTGATAACTTCAATTGAATTGAATTGAGTATATATGAATACTTAATCTTTGATGAATGAATAACATGATGTTAGATTTGATAGGTAAAATCTATGTGGAATAAAGTTATGGATTATTTAGCTTAAGATTTTAAGGACATAAGATTAAAGCAACATTACTAGTTAGGAGTTAGTCATGATGATTTTCAAAACTTATTTTGATGTATACTTTCCTCTTAAATGATAGTTTTATCTCTAGTCGTATCGTTTGCAGCTGACATATTTTTCTCACTTCTTATATAAAGCTTTGCTAGGGTTTTTTTAGATAGAACTTTTGGCACAAACAACTTTTTAAGAGTCTTTCAAGTCAAGAAAACTCAAGAGACCAAGGCAAAAAGAAAACATTAAGATTCAAAATTTTGTGGATTTCATGATTCTTTCTTTTATTTCCTTCTATTCTTTGATTTTAGATTGCTATTTTATGATGTGTAGAGAGTAGATTTTTAGTATCTAGGTCTTATGAACCTAAATCTCCCATGTGACGATTGATTTACTTAGATCTAATAAAAATCTTTATATTTTTTAGTCAATTATGTGTGCTTACATGTTTTAGGTTAATAATTCCATTTTTTATTAATTTAAATATGATATTATATAAGATCAAAAGATTTCTTGTATGATTAGAACTAGCATAATTGATGGGAGTTTGTGTAATGTTAGAGATAAATTACAAAATTTTTCTAATATTATAATAGTCTTTAATATTATTTTTAAGAGAATTCACTATACGATTAATATGATCTTAGATTACGCTATGGAGAAAAGATTCAATTAGTTAATCTAAAGATTAAGGTTAATAAGTTTGAGAAAGTTATTAACTTTAAAAGAGAGTTCTCCTAATCAAGAAGAAATTAAAGATTTAATTAGATTATCTCTAGAGAAAGTTACATGCATAGATATAGGGAATCAATATCTAGGTATGTCGTTGACTCTTGAAGCTAATCTTTAATAGTTTGTTTTCTTGTTTAGTTCTTCATTAATTATTAAATTAATTAGTTTTTGCAAATTTTAGTGTATAGAATTGAGTGCTTAAATTGAATTTGTTTGATTAAATAATAAAGCTTAGGCTAATACTAGTTTTTGAGGTCTTTAAAGGATTAAATTAGACTTACATCTACCATATTAGAATTTGATAAGTGCACCTGCCTTATATCACTAGCCTAACATTATCTCATTTTCAAAAGAACTTGACCCATAGGTTATTTTCCATGCCATATTATGCCATAAATGTACCAATGATATATCAACACAATACTAAGCACTGTTTTTGAGTGTACATTCAAATTTAACATTTCATTATACACGGTTGGCCTAGTCTTTCTCTTATTTAATAACATATTATCCAAGCTTTACATCATACTTTAATGTCTTCTCATAAACTAAAACCTTGTATTGAGTTCACTTAGGTGAACATCGTGAAGGTTAAGCCATGTCCTAATGTTTTCCTAGATCTCAACAACATCCTTATAGTCATCGAGTAACACATTCAAGATTCACAACCAAGTTTAGTTAACCAAGTACATAAGCATCACATATTCAACAGATAGCATATCATAAAATTTCGAATTTAAATGAAGGCAAACAAGCAAATTACAATAAATTATACAATTGAAAACCTAATGAGTAGACATAAGTCTACTCCTAACATACTCCACTTACCTAAGGCTAGTGTTCCTCACATCAATTATCTTCTTTAGGTTCTAAGTTATCCTGAGGACCTTTAATTAAGATTCATGTTTTAGTTTTTGTTTAAGCTTCATGAGTGCTTTAATTAATCTTTAAGTATCTTTATAAATTAAGGATAGACACCTGAGGTTGTAAACTTTGCAAGTATAACATTTTGAGTATAGAATATAACTCTATACTGTAGATGATTTCCCTAACTTAACAAAGCTACTAAGTTTAAAATTAATTAAAATTTTAAATGTGAAACTTAAAAACAATATGAAGAACCCTAATTTTTTAATTGAAACTCTAATCGTGTATGAAAACTTTAAACCCTAAATATATGTAATTGTAAGAGTTTGACCTCAAACTTAATAAAAACCTTAATCACATATAAAAACCCTAAATTCTATCTACGTATACACATGAGAAATTGAACCTAAACCTAATCAAAACCCTAAAACCAAAACTTTAAGCTTATATATATACGAAATTGTTGCGAAGCCAATAAAATGCTAATCAAGTATAAATATTAATGATATGCTAAATCGTGTAAATTTACTAACAAACTATTAAAGATAACTCCTAAATGGTTATAAATGTGTATGTACTAAATTAATTTGTAATAAACTATGACATTATATTATAGATAATATTAACCTTATAATCATACAAGCAATCTAGTATTATTTAGATTTAAGTGTTTAGTTAATATAGACCACATATTGTAATTGTTAGTATTATAAATTATACTTTTCATGATAGTTATATTAATTATGTTGCTAAATATTATCGATATTGTTATAAATGTTTAAGGAAGGTTCTAATAATTATTTTACTAATTACTTCATATATTTCCTTATTTTTCCTCTTTCTTTAGCTTTTCTTCTAATTGGCTTTATTTCCAAAAATATATATAATAAATATATGTAATATTATGAAGTTGACCAAGTCAACATATCATTGTCAACTAGAATCTTCTTCCTTTTTCTATTGAGTTCTTTTCCTTTTTCCCTTTTCTCTTTTCTTTTTCTTTTTCCCCCATTTCTTGCCATCTACTTGTGTGTCCTCTAGAATCTTCTTAACTTTTTCTCCTCAAACTCATTTTAACTACAAACAAAACCTCCATATTTATTCCCTTTCCCAACTATAACTTCCATCTCTTCCTTCTACTTCTTCTAGCTTCTTATTTTACTTTCTTTCTCTTAACTATTAACCTACAAATTACTACATCAAATAATACAACTCCTCACCCATATTTTAGAAGGAGAAAAAGATATATCTATTATGTTAATACTAGTATTTTTTATAAAGTATGAGTATATTTCTTTTCTTCTTTTTGTTTTCTAATTTGGTGAACTAACATACTAAGTATATTAGAGGATATTTAGCTCATGTTTTAGAAGATGATCTTAAAAGTCTACATGTATCATCTTGTTCTTTCAAAACTTTTGTATTATGTATATATATTAGCACATATATGAACACTTTTATATACATATAAGTAGAGAAATACATAAATATATATACATAGATTATGTACATATAAAATCTTAGTAAAACATTTAGTTTAAATATATGTATACATAACTAAGGCTAAGAATATTATATATATATATATATATACATGTATCCATACGTTCTTATATGTATGTATTCCTTACGTACACAATTAAGAATAGTAAGAATATTAAGTATTTACATAAGAGTATACCAACAAAAACCATAAACATATGTATATATAAATTATATGAAAATTTCTTAATATTATACTCTGAAAATACGTATGTCCTTATACATATACATTCCTTATGTACATAACTAAGTATAGTAAGAATATTAGGTATTTATATAGGAGTATACCAACCGAAACCATAAACATATGTATATATAAATTATATGAAAATTTCTTAAAATTATACTATGAAAATATGTATAAATATATGTATATAACAATATGTATATGCAAGTATATGTACAAATACATAGACTAGTATGTTAGAGGTATATATACTTGGACATACATATAAGATATATAAACATATAGGTGTAACATGGGTACATACATATTATAACATAAGTATATAATATAAAGTTATAAAATAATTATACATAATATATATATACACATATGGATGAGTCGAAACCCTTAAAGGGCTAATTCAAGCCCATAATGCATTTATCAAACTATTCTAATATTACATACACATGTGAAATCACAAGATAAAATTTAGGAAATATAGAAATTAAAAAAATCTAATAAAATGCCACGTAGACTAATAAACTTATGCCACGTCAGCAACTTACTCAAATAATCTAATTAAACTACAAATTATACTAGTAATAACAATACATAATAATATAAGTTCAAAAATTAAAGAATATAAGAATTTAGAAACCAATTAATCAGCAAAAGAAAACACAAAATTTATAAATAAAAACATTTAAGTCAAAATAACAACATTTATAATACCTTAAGCTTGTATTGTAAAACACGGGTTTTAATATCTAAAATGGACCTCACCACGTGAACGTATGCCTAAAAATGATGAAAATCAACTATAAACTCATGAATAACGGAAATAAAATGAAAAAGTTATATATGATTAACGAAAGGGTTTAATCGGAGGAAAACTGATAGAAACCCAAGTAGATTTAGGTAAACAATTACATAGAATAACTAGTTTACCTAATTACTTATTACTTTTCTACTTTATAATAATCAGGTGATCTTGACAAGAGTTCGGATCTTTTTGAGGATTACTACGATGCTTGAGAAACATCACAGTCAAGTGAGTACTTCCGATAACTCTATACTCATTTTGTGCTTATAGATAGTGCACTTAAATTAAATAGTAATAACTTGGTACATAGGAGTCTGAGTTATGCATGTGCTTGATATTGATTGATTACTATACAAAATACTATTAAATGTGATAAATTAAAGATTTGATTATATGATTGACTATTGCACAATTTGATTGGCTTGCTGATATTGATTAATTACTTAATAATTTGACTTAAATATCTTTAGCTTATCTTAAATTAAAAGAATCATGCATCAACCATGCAATGCATTACTTATTTTGGCTATCACTTCACATGGAGGTAAAGAGAGGCGTTGCAGAAGTTGTTTCTATATATTGAATTAAATTGTTTTAGTATAGTGCACTCGTATAACATGACCTTACCCTAACTTATAGGCTTACTAGGCGTTGGAGGCACTAACCATATGGCTAAGAGTTAATTCTAGAGACCTCAACTATAGGGTATGAGCATAGACCACAAGGGCCACCTCACCACTAGACTTAGGATTTTGCATACTAATGGAATTCTTTGAAATGGAAATATATTTCATGAAATATGAAATTTAAATTTACAGTTAAAAACCTAAGTACTAGACTCCGGTTGTGATTGGTGCCATTGTATCTCCAACCGTTACCTTGGAGGGCATTAAATCTGATGTTATATGTAGCACCGATCAGATGCATATATTGTTTGGCATGCTGTATATGCATGCATTCATATGGTTGTAACAATTTGTTTGATAACCTACTTATCATTGTAGTATGAGGGATAAATCACTAAGCTCTTATAGCTTACTCCCTAATAGTTTTTTTTTTTGTAGATTGACAAATAATGGGGCATAGGTCAAGAGCTGAAAATTGAGTGCACGTATTGTGATACCTTGAGAGATATAATTTAAAGATAGTTTATATAGCTAGTTCAAAATAGCACTTATAGTTGTTATTCTTATACTTAGATTTTATAACATCAGTAAGTTTATATTTTAGGTCTTTACTACCTAATCTTATCTTTTGATAGGAGATACTGATTCTCTATAGTTCTGAAGAACTGTAGAATATTAGATATCTATAGTTATTTATATTTTATAATATGCTAATTCATTAACAATTTGAGAACCCTAGTAATCCCTTATTTAGAGTCTTTCAATCTCTAACTTGCAAAGGGATTTTTGTTTCATAGGTACATACATGATATGAAAATTGTAGGTAATCCTACTAAGCTCCTAATAGGGTCTTAACATGAGGTGGTTAGTTCATAATACTTCTTTAATGCTTAATATCTTCCACACAACCTTCTACTTGATCCTTATGTTAAGGTTCTTACCTTCACGCAACCTTTTACTAAGTTGGAGTCCCCATTTTATTCACTAACAATATCTTCTACTTAAACTTCTACTTAAATTTAATTTTAAAGGTCATTAGTCTTAGAAGCTTCTACTCAATCTTCCACTTCAAGCTAGTCATATAATTCATGGCCAGAGAAGCTTATACTTATATTAAATTTTAGTTACCACTTTATATCTCATCAAGGAACCTTTTACATAAGTTTCTACCTATACCTATTTTAGTTTTCTCACTTAATATCTCACTAAGGACCTTCTACAAAAGTTTCTATTGACTATCTCATTAAGTTCCTCATTATACTATTTTTTATTCCAAGTCTTTTTCTTCGCTTAGTAATAGGCAACCTTCTATAAAAGCTTCTAGAAGGTCAATTAACGCCTAAACTTGTTAAGACTCCATGTAACCATGAGACTCACAAAGTTTTAGACACGACTAGTAGTAAAACTATTAAAAAAGATCATATTGTAGATTTAGATAATTTTCAAGAACTAGTACATGCTCATTTTTTAACATATGGTCATTCCAGTTTTGCAAAAATGATACTTTTAGCTTGTAAAAATCTTGATAAATCACTTATTTAACTACTTTTGGCCACAAAATCACAAGCAACTTCATGAAATATCATTTTAATATCGAAAATATGGATAAAAATCATATTGGTTTAATGATACTTGAAAATCAACCATTTTTTTTAAATTTCCAGATTTGGTAGTTTTTGTTAAATCAAAATTACCAAAAATATAACAAGCAAATTTGAGAAAACTTTTGACTTAGCTTATAAATAAACATTATAGGGAGTCTATAAAAAGATTGAGCTTGAAATAATGTTGTTTACCGTTTTAAAGATTAAATCGAAAATTCACTCAAAATGGTCAGTCTCTTAAGAGTAATATATAAAACATATAACATAGGAATACAATTTTTCATAATTTTCTAAGAATGTTTGCTATTTTTAACCATTTATAAAAAAACTAGGTAAAAATCGAGACTCGTTATCATTTAAGATCCAACTACCAAGTACCATTAAGGGTATATTGACCAATCTAGGCACTACTTTCGAAGCTTAGTGGCAGTGGGCAATCGTTTCCTATGGTTATTTGTTTCGGGTTTTGTGTAAGCCAAGATTTTCTATCGATTTTTCCTATTTTTCTCTAAATTCTCACAAAAGCCATATAAGCTCTCTAAATTTTCCTTAATATGATATTTGGCTAGAAAGTGAAATTTAAGGAGAATAAGGGTTTTTATAGTAGATATGTGAGGGACACAATGATGTCAAGTGTCATATGGTTTTAGAAAACCATCTACTAATCTTATGGGCTACCCTTGTTTTATTCCCAAAACCATGGATTGCCTTTTGTTTTGGATTCTAAAATCATTTGCAACGCATTTTTCCACAAAACTACTCTTAATTATTTTATTTGTTAATTTTTTTATTATTTTATATGATTCCCTTATAAACATAAGCTTCTACAAGGGACTTCCAGGCTTTATTTCCAATCATATTCCTTTCTTATTTTATATGTTTTTAATATATAAATTATATTTAGTAAGCATATATCACTTTAAATAATATTCTGAGCCTAGTTATTAGCTTTACTTTTTAAATGACTTTCGATTACGGTTAACTCAAGACTTTATTTATTTATTTCACATAAATGCATTATTTTAGTAATGTAAATTCACATGATAATTACTTCTAATTTTTGTGGCCTATCCATGAAGTTTCACCTAATTTTGTTGGTGTCACTCAATGCCCTAAATTCAAGGTATTTAGAACCCCTATGACATTACAGCTCTTTCAAGAACACGACTCTAATCCCTACTTCAGAAGCATCGAAATTGAGTTTGAATACCTTATCAAAGCTTTCGTAAGGCTAGGATAGGTACCATAGTCAGATTCTCCTTAATCTCCTCGAAGCTCCTCTAAGCTCAATCATTTTATATAAACTTCCTGCCTTTCTTAGTTGACTCAGTCAAAAGAGCTATAGTTGTGCTAAAATTGTGAATGAATTACCAATAAAAGGAAGCATTCCTAAGGAAGCTTTTGATCCTAGCTACTGATTATAGGGTCAACTAGCTAACTATAGCTCAGATTTTCTCATTGTTTACTTAACTTCATCCTTCCTAAGTACAACTCCAAGAAATACAACTTCATATACACAAATGGTATGCTTCTACAGGTAGCCATAAAGCTTTTTAGCTCAACAAATTTTCAATACTTTACTAAGATGTGAAACATGCCCAGGTAAACTCTTGCTATAAAGCTAAATATCATCAAAGTAAACCATAACACATTTGCCGATTAGTTTGTGTAGTACATTATTCATCAACCACATAAATATGCTAAGTACATTGGTAAGCCTAAGTAGCATGACTATACACCCACAAAGTCTATGGTGCATGTTAAAGGAGGTCTTCCATTCATCCCATCGCTTCATTTGGATTGATGGCAACCACTCTTCAAGTTGATCTTTAAAAAGATCTAAGCTCCATATAGTCCATTTAACATGTCATTAAATTGAAGAATAGGGTACCTGTACTCTACTATAATCCTATTAACAACTTAGTTATCTATATGCATTCTCCAAGAGCTATCCTTCGTAGATATAAGTAATGATAGGAATCAAGAAACAGGACCTCTAACTCGAGTGAAAGCTTAAGCACTCGAGAGCTTAGTAAAGTGCATTCTCCTTTCCTGACCTACACTTGAAGAATCTGAGATCCTTTTATCCATTGATCTATTGCCACTACTGAGATGAGCTCTTCAATGCTTATAGTTGATCATTGAGCACTAATTTGAGGAATGTTTAGCAAATAGTTCGGCCTACCTGCCCAACAAACCAACTGACCCTTTTTTGAGCTACTTTGATAACATCTAAGTTGGGCTCACCCTAGAAGAGCCGATAGGTCAACTCAGCATCAACTACCCTAACCGTATTCCTGTATCTCTTTTTACTAGAAACCTACCAATATTTGCTAGCCAAGTGTCTAAGCCCCTTATGGGATGGAATATGTTGCATGAAGTTTCTATCTTCTAATTTCCCTTTTGTACCCTTTTTAATGTTCCTTATAGAATGCATACCAAGGACAATACCCCTTTTTTGTCTTTTCCATATCTAGTAGCCCTAAAATTTTAGGTATAAATACCCTTGTGTTTTGTAGCCACAATCATCTATCATCTTCTAAATCATTGAATATATAAAATCTTATCCTTATGAGCTATTTTTGCTTGCTTGTCTAACTCTTATCCTAATCCTTAAGTAAGGCTAGGTAATAAGTGGCCTTATTGAGCTACTTATATGTCACATCAAGCTAGTTCGTAAGTCCATGAAGTTCCCTGACTTATTATATCCTTGGATTTGTTCATGGAATTTGCTTGTTTTCGCACATTCTACCCTTCACTTTGAGCTTTCCTGTAAGCTTGAACCCTTCCCCTAAGTATATCCAACCTTATCTGCTTTTTAGTATGGTATATCAACTTAGTATCAGAATGGAGGTTTGCATTAAGTAAGTCACTATTGTGTTATGTTGTCGCTTTGTTGCATTGATTATTATTTTTGTTCAAAGCATGTTGAATAGTGTAATAATTGTTGAGGTTGTGCATAAGTTAGCAGTAAATGTTTGAGTAAGTAGTAAAAGTAGTGGTTCTATTCTATCATATTGGTTGACGTGCAGTACTTTATTTTAATCTATTTTGGGCTATGGAAAATAAAGCAAGTAATAGTTGATCGTTTCTATATGAGATTGGATGAGGTTAATTGTAGTGTTAATTACAGAAATAAGACAAAGTTAGGTTATGATTTTTCTTTCTCTCATTGTATGTATGTTTCATATAAGTGGTGGATTGATTCATCGGATGTGGTGTATGTTGTTTCTAGCAACATAAGTGTCATCCATTTATTGTGAGCACAAGACTATGTGATTCAAGTGATGCTAGTATTGGAGACGACAATAGTAGTGCTATTCATTATAGTTGACAACCCCAAAACAACCTAAGATTTCTAATGAGCAGTTCAATGAATTGACTGACTTATTAGCTAGCTTGACTCATGTTGTCTATGTTGTAACCTCTTAACTTGTTGAAGTCATCTACAACGCCTATAAAGTTGCTCTTAAAGTTGGTGTCACAACCTATGATGTCTAACCTACCTAAAGCAATTCCTAGCTCAACAAGACCAAGGTGGAGGAGTAAGAGGACGTATACAAAAAAGAATAGATCTGGGTGAAGTAGATGGTGAGAAAAGAGATGAGTATTATGAAGTTGAGGATAAGGCTCATGCTCCATGAATTTCTAACCATAATAAGCTTTGATTTTGAGCTTCAATGGCTCTAGAAACATTAATGATTAACTAGATCGAGAGGAGAAAGTAGAGTAAGTTTTCAAATACTATCAATATGAAGACTACGATAAATTTAGAACCATTGATAAAATGTTCTTAGGCTATGTTGTAATGTGGTGGAGAAACTTTCAGGCCATGAGAAAATGAGATAGATATCGAGAGATTAGCACTTGGCTCGAAATGAAGAGAGCTCTTAAGTCTAGATTTATATCGGACATCTATCTGTCAGACACTTTTACCCAACTCCAAGAACTAAAATAAGGAAGTTTTACTATTGATGAGTACATAAGAGAATTCCAAGTGCTTATGATCAAATGTAAGGTAAGTAAGCCCTTAGATTCCTAATTGGATTGAGGATGGAAATTTGAGAAGTAGTTGAGCTACAATAGTTTGTTACTTTAGATGAAGCTATAAGAACTGCTCAACATGTGAAGAGATAGAAGAGGAATAGGCTGAACTGATCACAATTGAGCTGACTTCTTCAAAGTGGCTGAACTGTCCAAGGTGGCAATTGAGTTTAATTTTGTACTGAGCCTAATTGAAGGACCAATGTCATAATTGAGTAGAATAGCTACCCTACCAATTAAGAAGTGGTAATGGGAACATTTGAGAAAGGACGAGGATTAAGATGAAAGATAAGCTAAATTAAGTACTTTAACTGCTAGGGTTTTGGTCACATGGCTACCCAGTACCCTAACCAACGTGCTCTAAGTGCTAGGGTTTCGATCACATGGCTACCTAGTACCCTAACTAATGTACCATGATCATTAAAGGCAAAGTCCCTAGCATTGAAGTAGAGAGTATTGACGAAGAGCCTAAACAAAAGATTAACTAGAAGAGGAAGTCAAGATACATAGCAAAGAGCTTATTAAAGAGAATGCATGCATGGACAACTTAGATAATGATAGGAATCAAGCTACATGACCTTTGACCCATAGCCAAGCCCGAAGACAAGAAGGGTTGGCATGATGAATCCTTATGTTCTAACCAACCTCTACGAAGCTGAGTACTTACTTGCCAAGTCATCTTTAATGCCATGCCGAATGACCAACCTTTATTCTGTGTTATGCTAAGTTGATGACTACTCTCATGCCATGCTAAACAATCACTTAGCGTCATCCTTGTTGAGTAGTCGAGAGATAAAGAACCCAAAATGACTAGGCCATTCCTACTCGGATAAGCCTACTCGTTCGTACCTTTTGTCTACATCCCCTAACAACCTTACCAATGCAGCATCACTACGTATGTAGTATTGTATGGAGAATTTATAGCACTAATGATTGATTTCCTTGTATATTCATTTTTACCCTCTTATATCATGTACATTGCTTCTTTAGGAAACGTCCTTATTGTCTTTTCCATTTTTGGGCAAGTTACCCTAACTCACAAGTATAAATACCCTTATACTTGTATCTAAACGAAGAGATTACCTTCAATATACTTGAGTACTTTCTTCCTTGCATAAATACTACTTGTTTACCCTCAGCATCACTCTTATCATTTCCCTTAAGTAAAGTTAGGTGGCGAATAACCACACTGGACCAATTCATGCGTCATATTGAATTGTACCATGAGTCTTGGAAAGTTCCTTTAGTGCTTCTTATGTCACGAACTAAGGATGGCCTAATCATGGCAGATCTCGTATACTATATGAAGAACCCTAATTAATTATCCTTCTAATCATGAACTCTTCACATAATATAGAAGGCTCTACAACTACTAGTTTTCCAAGAACAAACAGATTCACATGATATCATCACATAAACATATTTATATAAAATTTGAACTACAAAGCTTACAATACAAAGTAATTTCGTATTTTAAGTCTATAATACTGGTAAAACAAAAGTACATAGTAAGAGTCTACATAAACTATTCTCTCTCAATATACAGGACGGCTTGCTCTTACCCAAGTCCCCAAGCTAACCTATGGCATCCCTCAGCCAACCTCTATAAATAAGTTATCCTGCAGCAAAAGTCTAAGGGGGTGTAAGCCTAAGCTTAGTAAGCAAAAACCCTCAATCACACCACAGGCAAGTTATAAATACGTTATAATTATACATATGAATGAATGATCAAATAGAATGCCAAACAATATGTATAATTAACTAGTTCATATACATAACTCAAATTTAACATCCTCTAAAGTCAGGGTTAGAGTATACATGGCACCAATTAGATCCGGGTATTATACTAGAACTTACTTTATTATGGAACTCCACGTTCCATACTTAAATCAAATAAGTCTTTTATTTTCATAAAAACTAAGTTCTAGTATGACCATGAGTGGGCCCCCGCAGTCCACACTTACCTATGAACGGAGGTAAGGTCATTTTGTATGAGTGCACCATACAGAACCAATAAATTAATAATAACCCTCGAATAGCCTCTCTTTACCTCCGTATGATGTGATGGCCGGAATTGTGTCAATGCAATGCATGTTAATACATGTACTAGTTTCTTTTTATAAGCTAAGCACAATTAAGTCCAAATTATGCTGTGACCATCTAATAGTACACACAATCATTTTCTATACTACCATGCAACAAACAAAGCATTATCTATACTTAAGGTAAGTTCACAACTCAGCACATAATAACATACACAAACATTTCCCTTACCCCACACATAAGTCAATTAATAATAACATTTAAGTTCACTATCTACAATCACATACAAGCATGGAATCATAGGGTAAATACTCACTCGGCCGTGGCGACAGGCTCTAGTCATAGTAATCAATCGGGAGATCCTCGCCCACCTTGAGATCACCTGATCATTACGATATAATAACGCTAGTAAGTAATTGAATTAACTAGTAATTCTAAATATCTATTTATATAATTCAACTTAGATTACTATGAACTTTTATCCAGTTAGACTTTATCACTAATCATATATAACTTTTTCGTTCTATTTTCGATATTTATGAATTTATAGTCGTTTTTCATTGTTTTTGGATGTACGTTCACACGGTAATATCCATTTCGGACGTTAAGACCCATGTTTTACAATATAGACTAAATATATGAAAATTTTAACTATGGAAACTTAGTTATTCTAATTGCTTTTATTTATATCCTTTGTTTATACTTAATGATTTACTTAACTCTTAAATTCTTATACTTATAGAATTTTACCTTGCTATTACTAATTCATGTACTTAATTAAGTGTAATCCAATTTAGGAAGTGTATTAAGGTTTACTAATTTATGTACTTAATTATTATGCATTCTTCTTATTTCTTATTTTATAAACCTATGCTTATATCATCGCTTACATCATCAATCGCATGTGTCATCACTTATGTCATCACTTGCTTATGTCATGGTTTATGTCATCTTTTAATTGCATCATTACTTATCTCATCATTTAATTACATATTCCTTACCTTATGCTTATGTCTTACCTAAGTGTCTTATGTACACTTTACTTATACTAACTATATACTAACTATATACTTATACTATTACTCTACTTGTATGTATACTAGTATACTCATACATATACATATACTTATATTGTATTTATACTTGTACATATACCCATACGATCATATAGGTATTTTTATACAAATTTCGTATGCCAAATTATCCTCTTAAGAAAGCTTTTCTAATTTCATTCTTTTTGTGTTTTAAGAGTGTATTTAGCATGGTATAGGTATATATAGTTAGTATTTGTCTTAGTTTAAGTTATGTACATAATGAATACATATGTACAAAGGTCTCCATACTTGTATTCCTTTAGTATATCCTTATGTACATATACTTAACGGCATATACACATGCATCTCCTTCCTCTTCACCATGATTTCTATCCTTCTACACTTAAAGATAAAAACTTTATGCCTTCTTCAACATGGATACACATAACACTTAACTACTTATCTAATCTACCTCTTCAGCTAACTAATAAGTAATATAAAGCAATACATAATAAAATAATCACATACCTTAATTTGTTCTTGAAATATGGAGACAAAGTTAGAAAATTTTGAAAGTGAAAGGGAAAGGGGATGGTCACGGCAAGAGAGTAGGGTATGGGTTTGATTCTTTTTGTCTTGTGTTGTGTTTGAAATGAAGATGATGGTTGGGTCTAGGAGTGGATGGCAATTAAAGGAGAAAAGAGAAAAGAAAAGCTAAAAGAAAAGAAAAGAAAAGAAATCATGAGATGGCTTAGATATTTTCTAAAGCATAAGTGTCCTTTGTTGACTTTTCTAAATGTTGACTTTAGTCAATATGTGTTGACTTAGTCAACTTTCTAAAAGCATATGCCATTTAGTATACATAATGTAGTAATTAAGGAAAATTAAGAAAATGAAAGAAAATGAGGCATTTGGTGAATTGACTAGTAAAAATAGATGATGAGAACTCACTTTAGGTATTTATATTCTATATAAATCATTTGGTAAGCTACTTAGTATAATTAGTATGAAAAGTATCAATTAGGGTGTTAAGGTTTACTACATTTAAGCTAAGCCTCAACTATACCCCTAACTCTATGTAATATTATCTTAATTGAATACGTAGAAGATAAATGTGATCTATGATACATTATCTTAATTTCTAAAGGATTAGTTAAGGATTCTAAATATATATTCATGATTGAAAGTCATCTCTAATCTTTCACTAATGATATGGCAAAATATGAAGGTTATATTATCAATTAGGGTTTTAGGGTATATTATGATGAATTAGTGTACGTATGTCTTTAAGGTTATCATTTTAGAGTTTTTATCACTTTCGAATAAAATCTTTAGTGTTTACATACATTTAGGGTAGAAAAATTTTATACGTGATTGATTAGTTCTTTTAGAGATTTCACTTTCATTAGCCTTGTTAACTCCTAGATTATCTAACACACTCAAGTCTACTTCAAAGGTTAGGTCAAGAAATTTAGGGTTTTACATCATATCCTCTAGAATTGTTTGTGGGTTTTTGCTTATTGTTCCATTCATCTTTGTCACTCTTTTCGTACCTTTCCCCATTAACCCTTTTTCAAGCTTTCTGCAAGCTTGGACCCATCCAATGATCGGCTTTGTTTGTTCTTAGTCACGATTCATACCATCTTGTATCAAAGCGGAGGTTTTGTGTGAACTATAATTACTTCTTCTAGAAGTTTTGTTGTGCTCTATTTTGCGTATGTGGAATAGAGTTAGTTAGTATGTTCATTTGACTGCTATGTACTGGTGATAACAGTGGAGTTATCCACCATGGAGAACAATCTTAGGGAACTCTCAAAAGTTTTGATGAGAGACTTAATGAGGTAGCTAACCTCTTAATAGATTTGACTCGAGCTGTTCATACCCTATCTTGCCGACCCACAAAGGCCATGCAAAACATTCCACAAGCTACTTAACTTGTTAGAGGTCAAAACCCAGCTCAACTAGTTCAAGGAGGAGGAGTTGGCAAATGAGTAAGGCAAAGGATAAGCTTGAGAGACCTTGATGAGGAGGAAGAAGAGTATTTTGAAGAGGAGCGTGTACGAGTCCCTTGTGCATCCAACCATATGAAGCTTTAGATTTTGAGTTTCAATGGATCTAGGAATACTGACAAGTATCTGGATTGGGAAGAGAAGGTAAAGCATGTATTTAATTACTATCAATATGAAGATTATGAGAAAGTTAAGACTACTGCTATTGAATTCCCTAGATATGCCGCCATGTAGTGGAAGAATTTTCAAGCAATGAGAAGAAGAGAGGGGTACCAAGAGATTAACACCTGGACCGAGATGAAGAGAGTGCTTAGAAATAAATTCGTACTGGAAACGTATCTCCAAGATACTTTCACTCGGCTTCAGGAGTTAAGATAAGGAGGCCGATCTATTGATGAGTATGTTCAGAATTCCAAATGCTTATGATAAGATGCTAAGTAAAGGAACCACTAGCTCGAACAGTCTTAAGGTTTATTACTTGATTGAGAGGAGACATCCGAGACATTGTGGAGATCCAATGATTTGACACAATGGATGAAGCTATTAGAATTACTCAGTAAATGGAGAGGCAAAGAAGGAGCTAAGTAAAGAATAGAATGTCAGTTAGCCAACCAGGACAGGCAAGTCATCGAGCTCAGTCTAGTGTTGAACCAAGCAAAAGAGTTGATGTCAAAGCCAAGTAGAAAGGCTAACTTGAAGATGTAGTACCGACTTAAACATATGAGAAGGGCCAAGAGTCTAGCAAGAAGACCAACCAAATCAAGTGCATCAAGTGTCAAGGGTTTGGACATATGGCTACTCAGTAACCGAACTAAAGGACAATGGTCATTAAGGGAGACATCCCAAAAGTAGAAGTAAAGAGTACGGATGAGGAACCTGAGGAGGAGAAGGTTCTTACCAAAAAAGAAAATGCTGAGAAAGAACTTATTGAGAAGGATGTATTTCTTGAGGACTTAGACCAGTTACTCATAGTTGTTCGTCACACTATGAATGTGGAACCCTCATGAGAAGAGGAGTAGAGAGAGAACTTGTTTCATACTACCTATAAGGCGAATGATCAAATGTGTGCTCTCATTGTGGATTATGGAAGTGGCACCTATGTAGCATCAATCAATCTTATTTCAAAACTAAAGCTGTCGACTATTGCACATCCTAGGCCATACAAGTTGCACTGGTTAAGTGAGAAAGGAGCATTACATATCACTTAGCAAATACTACTACCGATCATTATAGGGAAATAGTCTAACTAGATCTTTTGCGACATGCTATCTACGTACGCTTCTTACATATTGCTAGGTAGGCCGTGGTTGTTTGATAGGAAAGTTATACATGACGGTTGTTAGGACCCTAAAGGAGGCCAAGTAGGATTACCTAAAATTCCCACAACATGTGTGTACCCATGCTATGAAAACTGCCTTACAAGTCAGAGATTGCAAGACTCTAAATGATTAATCACTAAGGTTACTGATTTTTAAGTAATCAATTTACTGTAGAATACAAATATAAATAACTATGGGTATCTGATATCCCACAGTTCCTCAGAACCACAGAGAATCGGTATCCCCTACCAAATAATAAGATAGGATATACTAGCATTAGAGTAAGTTTTAGTAAATAAATATTTTCTGCAAATGATGTCTATGTAATAGCAAACAGCAAAACATCATACAAGTAATACGCACAAGCAAGTAGCAGGTCATTAGAACTCCCTCACCTGGATTATTGCTCATTCTCCAAGCCTTTAGGGTTTCCAGGACTCGATATCGAACACCTAAATCAAAATGGTAAAACTTATAAGTGTTCTGAGAATTCAAACTCCTTAGTTAACTAAAATTCTATTTTAGTTTATCTAGTTTCCTCCAATATAACCCGAGTATAGTGTATATAGGGTTACCATACCCCATGAGATTAATAGTAACTATTTTCTTATATTAGTAAGGTATGAGGCTTCCTTTATGTATTTTGTAACTTTCTCGTTCTGATTTCGATATTTGCAAACTTATATCCGTTTTTCATCCTTTTTGGATGCACGTTCACACGGTGATATCCGTTTTAGACGTTAAGACCCGCATTTTACAATATGGGCTAAATTTATTGACATTTTATCTTATTAAAGTTTAATTATTCCTATTGGCTAGTTTTATGTTCCATTTTAGTAGTTAATGATTTAATTAGCCATTTATTCTTATACTTAGGGACTTTTACATTGGTATTACTAATCTATGTCCTTGATTAAGTTCGATTCAATTTAGGAAGGGTATTAGGGTTTAAGGTTTTGGATCCTCAGTACATGTACATACTTATTTTCTTCTTTTATAAGCTTATGCTTATATCATTGCTTATGTCATCAATCACTTGTGTCATTGCTTATGTCATCATTTGCTTATCTCATTACTTACTTCATCATTTTCTTACATAAACCTCACCTCATGCTTATGTTATATGTACATGTCTTATGTACATTTCACTTCTTCCCTTATACTTATGTACATATACCTATACTTAGACTTATACCGTATTTATACGTGTATACATACTCATATACCTATATGGTTAGATACGTATTTTTATACAAAAATTCGTATGTCTAATCTTTTCCTTAAGAAAAGCTTCCTAATTTCATCATTTTGTGTTTTTATGTATATATTTAGTGTAGTATAGGTATGTATAGTTAGATATGATCTTAAGTTAGGTTATGTACATGATAAATGCTCATGTACAAAGGTTCACATACTTGTACTCTTTTGGTATTTTCTTATGTGTACACACTTATAAGCATATACTTATGTCTTCCTTTCTTCTTCTTCAAAAGTTCTAATTTCTACACTTAAAGATGGAAACTTTGTTTCCTCTTCTTCAAGACAATACTAAACACATAACTACTTATCTAATATACTTAATTAACTAACTAATGAAGAAGATAAAACAAGGTAAAGTAGCTTAGATACATACCTTTGCTTATGTTGGAATTAAGGAGACAAAAAGGAAGATGTTGAAGGTAAAATGGAGATGGAAGCTCACGGCAATGGAGGAGGATTTTTGGTTTGTTTCTTTTGATTTGTTTTGCTTATGGAAGAAGGAGAATGGTGGGTTCTAGAAGGGAGAAGATGTAGACGGCAATTGAGAAGAAAAGGAGAAGAAAAAAAAATCAAAAAGAAAGAAAAGAAAAGTCATCATTAAGGAAGAGATATTTTCTTTATCTCTTTAGTCTTTTGTTGACTTTTCAAAATATTGACTTTAGTCAATATGTGTTGACTTGGTCAACTTTTGGACTTTGGTCAACATGTGTTATCTTAGTCAACATCCCTTAAATATGTGTAATTTTGTGCACATAATGTAGTAATTAGGGGAAATTAGGGGAAAATGAAGGAAATAAGAAGAAATGAGGTAGATGATGAATTGATTAGTAAGCATGGTTGATGAGGTCTTACTTTAGGTCTTTATAGCTTATATATCTCATTTAGTAAACTACTTTGGATAACAAATGCAAAAAGTACTAATTTGAGCATTAAAGTTCACTACATGTAATCTAATCTTCAACTATAACCCTAACTCTAAGTGAGACTACCTTAATCATATACTCAAGGGATAAATATAATCTATGACTCATTATCTTAGTTTCTAATTGATTACTTGAGGATTCAAATCATATAAGTATGAATGAGGGTCATCTTTAACCTTTTACTAATGATTTGGCAAAATATGAGATTATATTATCAATTAGGGTTTTAAGGTAAATTATAGTGAATTAGTGCTTTTGTATCCTTAAAGTTATAATTTTAGGGTTTTTATTACTTTAGGGCACAATCTCTAATGTTTTTCCACATTTAGGGTTTCATATATTCTTACGCGATTAAATCTTCGATTGTTATCTTAGGGTTTGGATGTGGTTCGAGGTTTTAGGGTCTCCGTATGCGGTTAGGGGTTTAATTGAAGATTTAAGGTTTTTCGTATCCACTTTAGGTTTTGGATTGAGATTTTAATCGGTTTTAAATCTCATTATCTCTTTTGAGTTTAGGAAATCATCTCTAGTTTGGACATTTGATTCTATACTTACGAAGCTAAATTCGCGAGGTTTACAACGGCTATAGGAATACGTATATGCTGGAAAAGGATGATTGGAAGATTATGCTGAATCTAATGCCACTAAGAGAAGTTTACAAGCTACAGATGAAACTCACTTGTGAATCAAAGAAAGCTCTGAAGATGGGTAGAGCCGATTTCTAAAAAGCCATCAATGCTGACAAGTTGACCCTATTATTGGTCAAGCAACTATTAGAAATGAAAGAGTGGGGTAAACTTCCCTAGGAAATTAAGGGGCTGCTAGATGACTATGCCAACTTGTTCCCAAAATAGTGACCTGAAGGGTTGCCCCCAACTCGAGGCATAGAGCATTACATTGACTTAGTACCCAGCGCTACATTACCGAATAAACTAGCTTATCAAATGAATATCGAGCAAGCTTTTGTACTCCAACGTCAAGTCAATGAGTTATTGGAGAGAGGTTATGTAAGAGAGAGTCTTAACCCTTGTGCCGTGCCTGCACTTCTAGTGCCAAAGAAGGATGGAACCTGGTAGATGTATGTTGACAGCTAAGCCGTGAACAAAATCACGATCAAATACAGGTATCCGATCTTGAGGCTAGAAGACATGTTGGATGAACTGAGTGGAGTTAAGATTTTCAGTAAGATTGTTCTCAAGTCTAGCTACCATCAAATCCGTATGAGGTCAGGAGATGTGTAGAAGACTACATTCAAGACTCGACATAGGTTTTACAAGTAGATGGTCATGCCCTTTAGCTTATCCAATGCCTCGAGCACTTTCATGAGATTTATGAACCATGTACTAAGATATCTCATTAGAAAGTGTGTCGTGGTGTACTTTAATGACATCCTGGTCTACAGTACCAACATATCGAGTCACATTAAGCATCTCAAAGCAATCTTGGATATCCTTTGTACCCAGAGACTATTTAGCAACTTGAAGAAATCTTGATGATGAGAAGATCAAAGAAATTGTCGAGTAGCCAACTCCTACTACTTGTGCTGACATAAAAAGTTTTGTTTTACAAAAGGTTTATTAGGAACTTTGGAACCATCCCTACGCACTTGCCAAGCCATCACCGTGCCACTTTAGCACCATCACCATGCTATTACCCCTACCTATAGTAGAGGGCTCTCTAGACACTTTGGAGAGAGGAGGACTTGTGAACTATTGAATAGTCGATTCTTTTAACTAAAAATTCAAAGAGATGTGCAGCGAATTGTGGAAAGCAGTGTCAGAAAAGGCCAAGTACCGAGCCGAACAAGGGAAAGCAATGCACCTACATGTTTTGACAAAGCCATGGACTGAACTGAGTATGGACATTATTCTCAGACTGCCACAAACTGCTCGAGGCAAAGATTCTGTAATGGTCGTCGTAAATCATTTCAGTAAGATGGCACACTTTGTACCCTGCACCAAAACTGACAATGCTTCAACTATTGCTTCTCTTTTCTTATAAGAGATTGTGTAGATACACGGCATGCCAAGAAGTGTATTCTCCGATAGGGACTTGAAATTCTTAAGCAATTTTTGGAGGACCATATGGCATCGGCTAGGAACCAAATTACTCTTCAGTACCTCATGTTGCTCCTAAATTGATGGCCAAATAGAGGTGGTTAATCATACTTTAGGGTCACTAATCCAAACTACAATAGGCAATAACTTAGCTGATTGGGACATCTACCTGTCAGTAGTCAAATTCACCAATAACTACACCGTACATGATACTACTAAGCAAACTCCCTTCGAGATGGTTTATAGATTCAATCTTGAGTTACCCCATGACCATGCCCTTGTACCAGCACCCATGCAAGAGGACCTTGACACCTTAGCTAAAGCACAATCTCTTTAGCATATCTATGATAAGGTCACTCGGCTTATTGACTAAGCTGCCAGAAGAATGCAAGTAAAGACTAAGGGTAGGTCAGCCAAATAATTTCAGCCAAGAGACAGTATGGCTACACCTCAGCAAGGAATGATTCCTGAATAAGAGGAAGAATAAATTATCTACAAGAGAAGAAGGTCATTTCAGAATCCTCCAAAAAATTAATGAACGCCTATAAGTTGGAACTGCTTAAGGATTATGGGGTTTCTAACCATTCAACATTTCTGACCTTAGTCCACATCACGCTGATAAAGAACTGAGCGAACACCATTCGGATTTGATCCCAAATCTAAAACAACCTAAAAGGAGTGATGGGAATCAAGCTACCAAACCTTTGACCCATAGTTAAGCTCGAGGACTAGAGCTACCGATACGACGAATCCTTATGTTCTAACCAACCCCTGCAGAGGCTGAATACTTACTTATCGAGTCACCTTTAATGCTATGCCGAATGACCACCCTTTATTCTATGTTATGCTAAGTTGATGATTACTCTAATGCTAAGTTGATGACTACTCTAATGCCGAATCGACCAATCACTTTGCATCATCCTTACCGAGAGGTCGAGAGATAGAGAATCCGAATTGACTAAGCTATTCTAACTCAAACAAGCCTACTAGTTCGCACCTTTTGTTCACATCCCTTAATAACCTTACCAATGTAGCATCACCACATGTGCAATATCGTATGGAGAATCTATAGCACCAATGATTGATTTCTTGTATATTCATTTTTACCCTCTTGTATCTAGTACATTGCTTCTTTAAGAAATGTCCTTATTGTCTTTTCCCTTTTGGATAAGTTGCCCTAACCTACGAGTATAAATATGCTTGTGCTTGTAGCTGTAATGAAAAGATTATCTTCAATAAACTTGAGTACTTTCTTTCTTGCATAAACATTGTTTATTTACTCTCAACATTACTCTTATGTTTTTCCTTAAGTAAGGTTAAGTGGCGAGTAACCTTACTGGACCAATTCGTGTATCATATTGAATTCTATCATAAGTCCTCGGAAGTTCCTTTGATATGTCATATCATCTAGAACTGTTCATGGGTTTTTGCTTACTATTCCATTCGTCTTTGTCACTCTTTTTGTACCTTTCCCTATTAATCCTTTCTTGAGCTTTCTACAAGCTTTGACCCATCTAGTGACTATTCTTGTATGTTCTTGATCACGGTTCACACTAGATAAGCTAACTTTGGTTGTTCAAAGAGCTTTTAGCATTGAACTAACTTCTTAGAAAGAGTAATGAGAAAACTCATTTCACATCACATGCAAAGTAAATGGTTAGGTATGTGTACTCATTATAGATTTTGGGAGTTTCATTAACATAGCATTTGTTGACTTGGTTTGGAAGCTCAAGTTGCCTACTTTATCACATTAAAGACCATAAAAGCTACATTGGCTAAATGAGAAGGAAGCACTGTAAACCCTACTTTTAGTGGGCCTATGATTTAATTAAGAGTACTTTCCAAACGTTCTCAAGAATTAACTAAATTAAGAACTTAATTTTACATTTAGAAACAAATTAAAATTTTTCAATTCAAAAACCAATAATCAATAAAACCTGAGCTTGAAGAACTACAAGCTCTAAAGTCACTTAAGACCCTAAACCCTAAAACAATTAAGGAATTTTGACCCAAAGTGACTAATCAATAATTTAATTTGAATAATTTCATTCAACTTTAGAAAATTTCACAATTTCATAAAATCAAATCATAAATTACAAAACAATGTAAGATAAAAACCCTAAAACAATTTCCTATAAGACTATACCCTTATCTTCATGTCTCAGTCTTACATATAAATAAGTAGACCAACCAATCACCTTAAATGACTTATCATTTGAAAGTTGTAATCATTTATCAATTGATAACTTATCAAAATCTAGTGATAAGATATTTTCCTTATCACCCCTTCACTTATACTACATAAGGACAATTTTTCACAAGATTTCACATGCTTATCTTCATTAAATGAGACAAAACAATTCCATGACCCCAAAGGACACTAATGGCCAGTTTGAACAAGGAGAAAAAGGGGGCCATGCTCTTGTCTTTCAACAATCAATCACTTTCTCTTACATACCACTATTCACTCCTTAATGCTTACATCATCAATAGTTGCAATTGTTGACTTTTGTGTAAACTACAAGACAACACTTTCAAGACATCTTAAACACTCATTTTCTGTCATTCCCAACCGGCCACTCTTTCCCTTATTTCTCCCACTTCCAATTTCATTTTTACTTCCTCTTTCTCTCACTTGAAACAAACATAAAAGAAGAAACAACCTTACCCCACAAAATCCTTCATTTGGCCACCACTTCTAAGTCCCACTCATGGCACTTCCATTTCCTTTTCTTATGTCATTTTCTTCCAATATCTAAGCTCGTTTAGAACCATTAGAACCTTCTATAAACCCTACTCTAAAGAATTAAATAACTCGGGTTTCCAAAAGGTTGCAAAAGGAGGAAGCAAAGTTAAGAGCTTAAGTGGAACCTTTGTGCACAACCACCATATTTCACTTTAAGGACAAGTAAGTGTTTCTTATGATTAGTAGGTTAGTGTTCATGTTAGGAGACTTTGATTTCTTGAAGCTATCAGTATGATTTTATGTTGTTATAACACCAAAGACTATCCTAAGAAACAAACTCTTGAAACCCTTACATGAAGTTGAAACATGAGCATGTAAAGTTGGTGTTTTGTAAAGACACTTGTTTAACACTTTGAATGGAAGATTTTAAGTTGAGAAAATCTTGAAACAAGAATTTGAATGGAAGATGAGCATGCTGGACGTGAGGATTCAAAGGTCATAGATGTTGATTTTATTTCCATTAAGCTAAACATGCTCAAATCTAGACTTAAGTTAAGGAAAAATTCATTACATGGAGTTTTATGAAAAAACCAACTTTCTATGACATGAGCTATAATATGGAAGTTATAATAAGTGTAAGATCTTCTATTTCTTTGTGTAACGCCTAAGTTAAAGGATCATCCCACAGAAGAAAAATTAAGTTAAGAGTTGGATACAAGTAGTTTAAGTGCATGATCTAACACCTAAACTTAAGAAAATGATGAAATAAGTTGAAAAACCAACTGAGAACCCTTTAGATTCATCATACCAGATTTGGAACATAAGTAAAAGACACTTAAAAATATGATTAAAAATAAGTGAACAAAGTGAAAAGTTCAACTAAAGCGAGTATAGTAAGTATACAAAGCCTAAAACTCTCAAAACAAGCTTAGAACTCTAAGTTGGGCCTTCATTAAAATTTTGACTAGCACTTTCAAATATTAGGAAAGAGTGTTTTGAAGCCCACAAGAAATCCACCTAAGACTTCATAAGCTCAACAAAGTCACTAACTTTAGTTTGAACCAAAAATAAGCCCATTTGATAACTTAAGCCCACTAAAGAGCCCATGAAGTGGTTGTTAGCCTTAGGAATATAAATCAAAGTTTTAAATCTATTCCTAAGGAATATTTTGAGCTTAGGATAAAATCATAAGACTAAGCCCAAAAGATTTCTCAAGTTATCAAAAAGCCTATTTACCAAATAAGGCCTAAAAGCACTCCAAAAATATGAAGATCGCTACTGCTTTGGCCCATGGATAGATTTGTGTGCCTCATTTCAAAAATCTAGCCTCACCACATTAAAGTACAGTCGAAAATGATGAAGATTGACTGTAAGATCATAAAAATTGGACTTAAAACGAAAAAGTTGTACGCGATTGAACTTTTAAGTAAAAACCGGGAAAAGTTCCGAATACTAGTCAAGAGTATAACTTAAGGGAATTTAAATTAATTTCCTAAGTTTATTTCAATATCTTATAAATATTATTTCGATGATCAGGGGACACCGTGTACAGAGATGACTTGCCTCCAAACTACTTTGACTGACCGCATGGCGAAGTGAGTAAATTCCCGATGACTCTTTACTTGATTTTGCTTGTAGAATAGATGTACGTAAACATATATATATATAAATTTGAATGCTTGTGGGATATGGGAAATGCATGTGTATGAATTTGTGGATGAATGCAATGGCTTGTAATTATATATAATAACGGGAATTGTTTGTACTGATTTATACGTACAATTGTATGGAATGAAATTGTTTGATCAACTTGAAAATCGAGTTAATCACTTATACAATTAAGAAATTAAAATGAATCATACATTCCTCATTACATACAGATAACACTGACTGTCGCTTCACACAAAAGATGGGAAAGGACTTATAGGAGGACGAGCCTCTTGTAGGATTGGCCACTAACTATGTCATCATATATATTGAGTCTCTATCCTAAGCTGATGGGCTTATTAGGCGCTTCGAGATGCCAGCCGTCGATGAGGGGCCGAATCTTGTAGCTTCTGCTTAGGGCGTATGTTTATGCATTGCGAAGGCTACCATACCACTAGACTTAGGATTTTAAAATATGATTTGTTAAAGGAAGTATATACATACATATATATATATATATATATTTTGTTTTGGCCTAAACACAATAGTTCAAATGGAATTAAACCCAAGGTCTAGAACTCGGATTTTAGATTGGGTTAGTTAATTATCTCCACAACCCGACTATAAGAGACGTAATTTTGAGTCGTATGCAATTCTTAGGTCATTACATGCGTTGTTTGGCATACTGATTGATCATACGTTCATATGATCGTGCATCATGTGGTACTGACAAATGTATTTATCTTACGAAGCTTAAGCTTACTCTCCAATAGATTTTTGTTATTGCAGGAAAACCTCCTTTCTAATCCGAGCTAAGGCATGCCCATGCTAAGTCTCGTGTAAGGACAAGTTAGAACGATTAGAGAGCGAAGAAGACATTTTGTAATAAATTTGTACATATCTAGTTACTTTTATATTTTGTTCATAACATAGATTAAAATTTCTAATGTAGTTCCCTTATGAACTGCATCCGTTTGTAATATTCTTTTGGTATGGGTCTCATAAGCCTACACGAATAGTTAATTTATACCATAGAAGTAATTTTAGTTAAATTGCTCTATATTACTTATCTATAGGCCTAGTGTTAACGTATAGTGGAAGGAGCTTTGTGTGTCATATAAAAAGCCTATGATCAGCAAAGGGGTTAATAGTAGACCTTTATATAGTGTATAACGACCCACCATAAAACGATACTGTTGGGTCGTGATAAGCACTACATGTCACATAATAGGTACTACTGCCAATCTCAATTAGGAATTATTCTAATAGAATTCTCTATAATGTACTACTCATTTGAGCATCAAATGTGGTGATGGGCTAACCTTGGTTATTTGATCAAAGGGTTCATACATGATAGGTATTGGAATACGTATACGTTTAAAAAGGAAAGGAAGAAGATCACCTTAAACCTAGTGAACCCAAGCTAAGTAAGTAATTTGTAGGCTAAGTTAGTTTAATGATCTAAGAAGACATTAGTTTTGTATCGATTTAAGCCTTAAGGAGCCATTAAATCCACTAGGTTAACCTTCCTACTAATAAGAATGCTATTGGAACTAAAGGAGTAAGTTGTATTGCCTAAAGAGGTTAGAGAACTGTTCAATGAGTATGTTGATCTATTTTCCCAGCAATTTCCTGAAGGATAACCCCCCCCCCACCCTTTTCGAAGAATTAAGCACTGTATTCACTTAATACCTAGTGCTATCCTATCAAATATACCTACTTATCAAATGAATCTCAAGTAAGCTATAAAGCTCTAGAGCCAAGTCAATGAGCTATTTAGAGAAGAGATACATGAGAGAGAGTGTTAGTCTATGTATTGTGCTAGCCTTACTTATTCCAAAGATGGATAACACTTGGTGAATGTACATGGATGGTAGAGTTGTTAATAAAATCACAATCAAGTATAGTTACCCTACTTTAAGATTGGATCATATGATTGATGAACTAAATGTTGCTAGAAACTTCAATAAGAATGACCTAAAGTTTGGTTATCGTTAGATTCACATGAGACAAAGAGATGAGTAGAAAATTGTATTTAAGACCTGATATGGTCTATATGAGTAGATGGTGATGCCCTTTGGCTTATCAAATGCTTTAAGCACTTTCATGATGTTAATGAATTATGTGCAATGAAACCTGACCAAAAATTTGTTGTAGTTTACTTTGATGACATCCTCGTGTACTATGCTGACCAACTAAGTCATTCTAACCATCTTTGAACTATGTTAAATGTACTCTAAGCTAAGAAGCTCTTTAGTAACTTGAAGAAGTGTTGCTTTTATCAAGAATAAGTAGTCTTCTTAAGGTATATTGTAAGTAGTAGAGGCCTACATATTGATACCAAGAAAATCTGAGTTATTACAAAGTGGCTAACTCTAACCATTTGTGTTGAAGTGAGAAACTTCTATAGGTTAAATTCCTTTTATCACTACTTTATTAAAAATTTTAGTACCATTGTTGCACTATCACCAAGCTGACGAAGAAGAATATAAAATTCAAGTGGGGAGAAATGGAAGAAAGAAGCTTTGCCAAAGTGAATGAAAGATTAATCTCTTTACCAGTATTAACTTTACCTGACTTCAAGAAAGTGTTTGAGCTTAAGTGTAATGCATTACGTGTTGGTATAAGAGCTGTATTGATGCAAAAAAAGGTCAATGTGTTGCATATCATAGGAGAAGTTAAGAGGACCCTAGTTGAACTACTCTATATATGATAAAGAACTCATTATGATAATTCAAGTTCTTTAGGTATGGCAACATCACCTTCTACTAAGGGAGTTTATCATTTACACTAATCACGAGTCATTGATATACCTCCGAAGTTCGACCAAGCTTTCTAAGAGGTAAGCTCAATGATTGCATTTTTGGAAGGATTCAATTTTGCGATTAAGTATAAGCAAGGTAAAATTAATGTAGTTGTTGGCACCATGTTAAGGAGACATGTTCTTCTTACCTAACTGCAAACTAAACTGTTAGGATTTGCAGACATCAATGAGCAATATCCTCAAGACCCTCATTTTGGTCCTATATATGGATGTTGTGAAGAAGGAAGGATAATATTTGACTACCATGTAGAGGAAGGATATTTGTTTTAAGGTGACAAGTTTTGTATGCTAACCTGTTATCTGAAGCAATCATTAGTAAGAGAAGCTCATAGTAGTAGGCTTTGTGGACATTTTAGAGAAAGGAAGACATGCAAGTTACGAAGTTCTTTAGGCCTAAGATGAGGCGTGACATGCACTATATGGTTAAGAGCTATGCAATCTATAAAAAGGCAAAACGTCAAACTAAGCAGGGGAGAGTTGTGCCTCTACTTATCCTAACCAAGCCATGCGTTGATTTGAGTATGGATTTTGTTTATAAATTACCTCGAACTACTTGAGACAAAGATTTAATAATGGTCATTATGGATAAGTTCAACAAGATGGCATACTTTATGCCTTGTGCTAAGACTAATGATGCTTTTGCTATTGCTTTTCTCTTTTTGTAGGAGATTTTTTGTTTACACAACGTGCTAAGGAGCATAGTATCAAATTAGGACCTAAAGTTCTTAAGCCATTTGTGGAGAACTCTTTAGCATTGGATGGGAACCAAACCACTTTTTAGCACTTCCTACCATCCCCAGACCAGTACTTAAACAAAGGTAGTCAACCATACTTTGGGTTCATTGCTCTAAGATACAGTAGGGAAGAACTTGACCAATTAGGATATATATTTGCCCATGGTAGAATTTGCTTACAATAGGATAGTACATGACACTACTAGGAAAACACCATTTGAGGTTGTCAACAGCTTCAATCTTGAACTTCCACTTGATTACACCTTAGTGCCATCATCTGACCAAGAAGACTAAGAAGTAAGAACTAGAGCTTAGTCCTTCTAATAGATCTACTAGAAAGTTTCCCAATAGATTAAGTAAGGTACTAAGAAGATAAAGGCAAATGGTAAACAATGGAAGGCAAAGCAATCTCAACCCCATGATTTGGTATAATTACACATAAGCAAAGAAAGGTTCCTAAGCAAGAGGAAGAATAAGTTGTTCACTTGAGATAAAGGCCTATTTAAGATACTTTAAAAGATCAATGATAGTGCCTACCCAATGGAATTGCCAAAAGACTTCAAAGTACCTAAAGAATTTAACATTGCCAACTTGATCCCATACTACTTAGACGAAGCACAATAAGAAGACCATTAGATTTGATACCAAGTCTGAATTAACTAGGAGGGAATGACAATTATTGAGCTACAAGACCTTTGACTCCAGCCTAAGCATAAGGACTTAAGAGCTTAGTAAAGTGCACAAGTATGGTTGGAGGTCACTTGCCACTAGTCTACACTCAAATGAGCTAGATAAGAGTAACTTAAGAGTAAGAAAGACACTTAGCTTAAGAGAGTAAAAGTTCAATGTATTCTCTATATCTGATCATTGTGACTATTACATTATGTGAGTATTTATAGTACCCAATTAGTATAAATCCTAAATAATAGAAAATTACATATATGGATCCCTAACTACTAAGAAAAGGAGAATAATATATAGGGAAACTACATAATCATATAGAAGAATATTCACTGTAAAAAAGGATAGTATGGATGTTAGGAAAAGGCTAGTGCATGAGAGTTTTACTATTTGTGGTCCTAATAACACAGCGATTTGAGAGAGGCGGATCCTAATTAAGTCAATTTAACATTGGTAATTCAGTAGCTCGATCAATTGGGACCGAATTAGGGATGGTTTAGGGGAAACTCGTTTTCAAGGTCAACTCTTGATCACTATTGACTCGGCCTCAGCACTATAGGGATAGCTATATTTAGATTTGGTGCTTAGACTGGTGTATAGCGAAGGTTTTGGTTCAACACATTAGCTAGTCACCTCAGTAGCATCATAGATGGTGTATAGAGCAAAATAGCTCGACATATCAAATTAGGGTAAGCAATACTCCTTGGTACTTAACTTACCATGGACAACTCAGTGAACCACTAGAGAAAGTCCTCAGGCTCGAGAGCATGTAATTGGTGCTTAATCCCTATCATCTCCTCTGGATTGTCTGAGATTTGGGATCAAATCTGGTTCAGCTTTAGGTAGCTCATGCTCGGGAGTGAAAGGTTGGAGATCGACAATGTTGAAGGAGTCTGAGATTTCGTATCCCTTAGGTAATTCAATCCTATAGGCATTAGGATTGATCTTTTCAAGCATTTTGAAAGGTCTATTATTTTGAAAGGTCTATTGGCTCTAAGAGACAACTTGCTCTTCCTCAAATTTGTATCTACGACAAATCACCTGGTTGATTTTCTTTCTTCTTCTATCTTTGGCTTCGCTTCTCGAGCTTAGTATTAGCTCGGCTCAATTATTCTACAACCTTTGGTACATGGCTCAAATAGCCTTAACTCTTTTAATGGCTGGCTAGTCATCATTAGGCATTAGCTAGGTTGCCTGGTCTATCGGGACCTCGAGGTTGAACCCATAGGTAACCTCTAATGGAGACATGTTTGTTATACTGTGGGTATTCCTATTGTAGGTGAACTCAATCATTGGTAAGCATAAACCTCAATCAATTGTGTTATGTCCAACAGTAACTTGTAGCAAAGTTCCTACAATTCTATTGACAACTTTGATCTGTCCATCGTCTATAGATGTTAAGATGTACTGTACAATAGCTTGGTTCCCATTCACCTTAAGTATCCTCCAAAAGTGGCTCATGAACTTTAGATCTTGGTCCGAAACAATGGTTTTGGGAATTCCATGAAGTTTGATTACTTCCTACAAGAAAAGAAAGGAGATAGTCGAAGCGTCGTTAGTTTCAGAACATGGCATGAAGTGTGCCATCTCGCTAAATCGGTCCACAACCACCATGATGGAATCCTTTCCTTAGGACGTCTTTGGCAATCCTAACATGAAGTCCATGCTCAACTTGAACCATGGTTTGGTCAGGTTCAATAAAGGTTGGTAATTTCCTTGCTCAACTCAGCTCTTTACCTTTCGATAAGTCATATACTTTTCTACCATGGATTGGACATCTCTGTTCATCCTTAGCCAAAAGAATCTAGAGGATAGCACCTCATAGGCTCGACATTGGCCAAAGTGTTATGTCAATCCCTCTCCATGCACCTCGCACACTAGTAATTCTCTAGTAGAATAGGTCTGGATACATAGCTTCCTCATCCTAAATCAGTACCCACCTTCCCTATGATAGTCATCCAATGTCCATCTTTTCTCACATTAAGCATAGATTAAACCAAAATGTAGATCTTCAGAATATAGATTCTTTATGGTTGAAAAACCAAGTAGCCTTATTTGTAGCTTGATTAGAAGGGTATGTCGCCTAGATAAGGCGTTGGCCACTACATTGTTTCTTCCATTCTTGTACTTTACAACATAAGAAAAACCCTTAATAAACTTGATCTATTTGGCTTATCTCCAAGATAGTTTGGGTTGGCTCTTCAAATATCTTAAGGACTCATGATCAGTGTAGATCACAAAATCCTTAGGCAGGAGATAGTTTTTCCATATTATTAAGGCTCGAAATAAGGAGTAGAACTCCTTGTCATAGATAGAATAGTTGAGCATAGCTCCTTGAAGTTTCTCCTTGAAGAAGGTAATTGGTTAGCCTTCTTGCATCATCACAGAACCTATGCCTAGTCCGAATGCATCACACTCTACTTCAAACACCTTATCAAAGCTCAACAGAGCTAAGACAAGGGTTATAGTTAACTTGTCTTTGACTTCCTCAAAACTCCTCCTCTTTCTCTCTCTCCCCATCTAAATTCAATATTCTTCTCTGATAGTTCAGTAATTACGGTTGCAATCATATTGAAATCTTTTATGAATTGACGATAGAACAATACTAGGCTATGGAAGCTTCTCATGTGTGTAGAACAGGTCGGCTCATGCTACTCTACAATCACTCTTATTTTCTCAACATCGATTTGGATGCCACCTCCACTCACAACAAACCCTAAGAAGATTGCCTCAGATAAAAAAAAAGTTGCACTTCTTCAAATTGGTGTAAAGTTGCTCAGCTCAGAGTTTTGCAAAGACTCTTTAGAGATGCTCCCAATAAGTCTCTACGTCGAGGCTATATACCTGAATGTTATCAAAGTAAACTATAACAAACCTTCCTAATAATTCTTTGAGTACATGATTCATCAAGTGCATAAATGTGCTTGGTGCATTAGACAGTCTAAATGGCACTACAAGCCATTCATATAAATCATTTCTTATCTTGAATGCAATCTTCTACTCATCACCCTTGCGCATTCAAGTCTAATGGCATCCGGATTAAAGGTCAATTTTGGAGAACACTCTTGCTCTGCTTAATCCATCTAATATGTTATCAAGCCTAGGTATGGGATACTTGTACTTGATGGCGATTTGATTGATTACTTAGCTATCCACTCAAATCCTCTAAGAACTATCCTTCTTTGGAAATAAGAAGGCCGAAACGGCATAGGGGCTAAGGGACTCATGCACATACCCTTTCTCCATTAGCTCATCTACTTGCTTATGAAACTTGATGGCCTTTCGGGATTCAACCTATAAGCAAGCTTGTTCGGATGTGCAGCTCCTAGCTATAGGTCTATTGCATGCTTGACGCTTCGAATTGGGGGTAAACCTTTTAGTAGGTCCTCTGGAAATAGGTTGGCAAATTCCTATAGTAAGGATTTTACCTCAACAAGCAGCTCCTCCTTAGGCCTCATCTTTAGAATCCTTCAGACAAGCAGGTAGGTCAGTCCTTCAAGCTCCATCACCCTTTTTAGCTTAGCCCGAGTCACCAACAAAGCCTCTTTCTTCAGGGCTTAACTAAGTTGGGACTGCATGACTTTCACTTACTCGGCAGTCATAGGACTCAATTTCATCCTTCTGCCTTCGTGCTCTACAGAACATGTATTCTTCCTTCTATCATACATAATAGCTTAATCAAACATCCATGGATGCCTAAGTAAAATGTGGGATGCACTCATAGGTAGCGCATTATAGAGTACTTCATCTTGATATTTTCTAATGCAAATCGGTATAGACACTTGCTTATTCACCTACAAGGCTCCTTTATCACTAAGCCAATGAAGCATATAAGGTTTTGAGTAGGGTATGGTTGGCAATTTCAACTATTGGACCATAAATGCAAAGGCTACATTAGTGCAACTCCCACTATCATTGATTAGCATACAAAGTGACTCATTCACCTTGCATCTAATATGGAAGAGATTTTTCCTTTGTTCATCTTCGAATACGGGACTAGCTCTCATTGACCTCCTCAATACTAAAGTAGCCTGCATGAAGTTGTCATCCTCACTATAGATAACTTCCTCTTCGGATAGTTCGGTTTGTTCGCCCTCTTTCAGCTCCTCTACTTCTTCATCAATATTGTTGACCTCAATAGTTGGTACTTTACCTTAGATCACCATTGTTCGCCTAATCGGACATTAAGTGGACATGCGCCCAAATCCTTTGCATTTTAAATACTTGATCTCAGTCATCTTCCTCCCAAAACTCTATCCCTTCTGGAACTTCTTTGGGGGTTCCATCTCTTCGACTTAAGTAACTAAAATGGGTCAGGTCTCAACAATCTGAATTAGTTCCATTCACACTAGTTTGCTGAGAACAATTTGACTATTGCTTGGTTAGCTAACATGTGCTCAAAATCTTCCTCTTCAATGCCTTTCTATCCTCTAAGCGACTCAAATTGTGTTATCAAGTATCCTAACATTCGGGATTTCCAAGACATCCCTAATCTCATACTTCAACTCACCAATGAATCAAGATAAGTTTCAATCCTCTAGCTCTATGACTTCACATCGGATTACTAACATATGGAATTCCTTAACATAAGCATCCACAGTCGATCCTCCTTGTTTCAATTCTTGCAGTCTTTTGAAGGTATCCTATAGACAATAGCTCAACACAAATCGTCTCTACATAACTCTTTTCATTTCATCCTAACTCCTAATCTCTTGTTCTCCTTCCCTTCTTCTAGTGGCTTGCAACTTCTTCCACCATAAGGTGACATCACCAATGAACTTCAACATAGCAAGCCTAACCTTTGCATTATCAAGCACTTCATGGCATCCAAACTGCTTTTCAATCTTAGTTACCAAATCTAGATAGTCTTTAGCATCACCACTTCTAGAAAAACATAGAATATGTATTCTTAATCCTTTGACTCTAACGACTCATACATTTCTTTCTTTAGGCTTGTAGTACTCCTTTGCCTTATCACCCCCTTCTGCTTCCTCCTCAATCTCTTCAAGTGCTAGCCTTCATCTACCATCTCTACCATCTCCTTCAACTCAGGGTAGTTAAGCTAAGGCATTAACTTGGCTAAACTGACCATTGCCTCATCCTAACTGCTCACGATCCTTAGTGGGGCTATTTCTAACTCGCTACCTGTCTTCTTGGATAATAGTTACTAAACTAGCTACCAAATTGGTAAGCCTATCTAAGCGATCACCCACTGACTGAATTGTAAAGCTTCCTTCCTATCCTTAGCCATATCGAGTACCACTTTCTTGTTTCGCAAAATCCCTTTAACACTTAAGTTTGACATTGATGGTTACTTTACAAAAAATTAACGTCTAATAATACCACTTGAAGATCAATAACCAATACTCAAATAACCATGACAATTACACAACTAATGAACAACTAGCCACATTGTTTTTTCATATCGTGAACAAGGGAAAACAAATCACCAAACACTTCTCAACTACTAAACTGCAAAGTTAACAATAGAACTGTTATCATATGAGAGTTGTAACAAGCCACTCCAAGAACATTGTAGCAGAATCCAACTTTGAACATAGCTAGGCTCTAATGCCAAGATGATACGAATTCTATAGATGAACATATGAACCTAATATCTCATATAACCAACAGGATGGGTCCAGGCTGTGAGATTGCTCGAAGAGTAAATGGTAGTTGAAAGTTAAGTAGGAGTTCCTATGCATCGACGAAGGATATGACGTACTAACGCCTCACACGACCTCAAGTCACACTTGATATGATGCACAAATATGGCTAGAGGTCACTCACCATTAGTCCATGCTCAGATTAGATAGATAAGAGTAACTCAGTAAGAAGGACACTTAGCACAGGAGAGTAAAAGTATAATGTATTCTCTATATGTGATCTTTGTGGCTACTACATTATGCGAGTATATATAGTACGTAGTTAAGGTAAGTCTTAAATAATAGAAAGGACAGTATGGATATTAGGAAAAGGCTACTAAGTATGCATTTTACGATCTATGGTCCCAATAACATAGCGATTAGAGAGGGGTACATCTCGATTAAGTCAATTTGATGTCAGCAATTTAGTAGCTCGGTCAATTAGGACAGAACTAGGGATGGTTCAAAAGCAACTCATTTTCGGGGTCAACCTTGGATCATTGGCTTCTAATCACTGTTTGCTCAGCCTCACACTATGGGGATGGCTGTATTCAAATGTAGTGCTTAGATTGGTGTATAGTAGAGGGTTCAGTCCAGCCCGTTGGCTAGTCATCTCAACGACATCCTGGATGGTGTGGAGAGCAAAATAGCTCGTTAGATTAGATTGGGGTAAGCATTGCTCCTTGGTGCTTAACTCACCTTGAACAACTTAACGAACCACTTGAGAAAGCCTTCATGCTCGGGAGTACGTGATCAGTCCTTAATCCCTATCATACATCCTCATATTCCTTTAATAACTTTTAAACTTCAATGGTTATCATGCCTAGGTCAACTACCTCTAGCAATTACCTGATAATTAGTAAGTACATAGGCTCAACATCTTTGGGGCATATTCTACCTTAATTCATCCCATAAAGAGGGCTTCTTCTAAGCTTGGCTATAGAGCCTTTTATACTTCTTAGGGGAGGTCATAAGATATAAGATAACCTTTTCATGTGCTTTTGAAACAAATAGGTGTTTCCATACCCGTTATGCAGTACTTACCAATCGAACATCTAATGTATACATACATCGACAATATATCACACAAATTTTCATCCTTATACCTATCTTCAATGGAGATCGGTACTTAAGCTTATTAGGTGACATGAAAAGCTTCCTTCTTATTAAGCCAGTGAAGTTTGTATGGTCAGGGATGGGGAATAGTTAGCAACTTCAATTAGTTAATCGAGGTAGTAGTGACTACATTCATATAACTTCCATCATCAATGATCAATTCAAATACATTACCCTTCACTCAGCATCTAACGTAAAACAGGTTCTCCCTGTACGTCTCTTCCTCGAATGGATTCATGCCAAGGGCTAGAAGTACAACCATACTCATGAATCTCCTTTCTCTATATGCATATGTCAAGCTATCTTGATTTCTTAACCAACAGCAACTCGAATAATGCCAGTTTTCTCTAACATGCTTACTTGTACGGAGGATGCCTAAATGTCCCTTTAAAAGCATATTACAGATTTGCCTCTTTTGTATATATTCTTCTTAGGATTTTATCTTTTAGGTAGAAGTACTATTCTTATCAATATCTTGATTTATAACATCTAACCTTGTTAACTGGGCATAAATACCCTTAGTAACTGCAGTCACAACATCTATCTTCATCAATAGAACATCCATTTTCTCTATAACTTGTTCTTGCCTCACTTACAAGTTTATCTTACTCTATTAATATACATACCCTTAAGTAAGGTTTGGTGGTAGATGATTGAATTAGTTAGTCATGCATAATATTAGCTAACTAATTGGCCCAAGAAAGTTCCCTAGTATGTAATATCCATTAAATGGCTCATGTTTACTCACCTTCCTACTACCTTTTCTAGCTAACTTTTGGACCATAGCTTAGTCTAGACCTACTTCCAATACTACCGTCCTTATTTATCCTTGGCACGGCATATCAAATGGACAAAATTAGCATAATAGCAACAACCTTTAAAATTGGGTAAAGCACTCTTCAAACAAGTTGAAGCATCTATATAGCTCATGTGTGGTTTGTTGGTTAGAGTCATGTTTCTAATTGAGCTTTACAACCGAGGTCAGAGTGAAATTGGTAGTTATGCAATGCAGGTCATATCCATAGACTAGTTTTAGCTTAATCTCAGTAGGCCAGTTGCCTAGGAGCTTCACCACTATGTTTTGTAAACCTTTAAACTGACCTCAAGTGAAGGTATCTAAAACTTGGCAAGTGTTGCTTAGAGGTTAGCAAGTACAGTAGAGAGGTTGAATTCCCATCAAGAAGACCTTAAGTGATTCTAATGTATGCACATCAATGCTTAAGTGGTATGGTTAAGAGTGAACCAACAATAGATGATGAGAGGGATAGTGGCTAGATTTCATTCCAACTTATTAGGAGGGCTTCTAGAGGCATTTATAAGAAGAGATTACACAAATTTTAGGCAAGTAAGATCTTAGGATTCCTCTTGTCTCTTAGATTTAAGGAAGGAAAACTTAGATATGATCTCCTTGCCATATGTATTAGTTGCCTTTCTTTCCTTATCTTCTTAGACTGATGGGTTGTAGGCCAAGCTCTCCTTTAGGAGGCCTCATAGGTGAAAATGCACTTCTAACGACAACAAATACCTCGTAAAGATAATTTTTTATACTGGAAACATCATAAAATCTACTGGAAGAGTCAAGGTTTGTAAATAAATAAATAAGTGACAAAAGTAGCCTAAAAAATGTAGCTTTTATTTCTCTCACATTGAATGCAACATCTACTTAATGCATACTATTAAATAGATGAAATAGAACAAAGTACAACCGCTACCATCATTAGCTAGGAAAATTCCATGACAAAACCCAAAACTTTCTAAGGTCACCACTAAACTAATAGAGTTATTAGAACATACAACATAATTTAAATCTACTAGTTCACTAGGAATAACATTAAAGAAATAAAAAATTAGACAAACTCACATCCTTTCTTTAGTAAGAGACCAATCACTTTATTTGCATTGTTTGGGATTTATTGTACCTTGAAATCTTCAATTTTTATTACCTCTTTCCTATAAAGAAAAACAAAATTAGACACTATATCAAATAACATTTGTTTATTTACCTATTCAAGGGCCAAACTTGAGTCCAACTTAAAAATTAATCTCTTAATTTCCATATCCCATAATCATCTTAACCCTTAAACAAACTCTATAGTTATGCTTTTGTAGGGGAAAAACTCCTTAATCTTTTACTAAAACCTACCAAACACGAAATGTCTTTGTTTCTAATAAGCCCTCCAGCTACTACAACCTCCTCTCTTACATCCCATAAACCATCACAGTTAAGCATCAACCATCCATTCAAGGGAGCTCCTTAATCTACTTAGAGATGCCCCTATTACTTTCTTCTTCGTAGCTGCTTGTAGCTTCAAAGCTGACTAGCTGTTGTGAGGCTTGTGTTTAACTAATCCACCTTCCCATTTTGGTTTTTGAAATTTTCATTATTCCTTTCCCTCCAAACACCTTATAAGAAAAATAAAAAGACAAATGCCTATGGTTTGCTCCTTCTTTTATGTTGTACTTTCTTAATCTTTCTATTTTCTCTTATCCAACCTCCAAAATCTAAGTGAAAGGACCTCTACAACATTTGAGTGTTATTTACTTTCTTCCAAACTTCTCTTGCTAATTACACTTCATTAAGATATGTTCCATTAGCTCCTCTTCTCTTCCATAAAGTTCATATGTTTTCTCTATAGTGATGCCCCTCCTCTCAAGATTTACTTTAGTAGGCATTATGAATACACTTCTAAAAGAACATTTTAGTTTCTATATTTGTTGGGATTTTCCATACCCATCCATGATTGGCTTATGTAAAGTCCATCCCTATATATTCTTGCAAGATTTCATAAGCTAATTAGGAGGTAAAATCTCCATTGCAGTTTTACTTCCTTGAATATTTTGTATTATGAGTTATCTTAGGGGTTTAAGATGACATATCTCTTAATAAATTCCATAGATCTTCATCTACGAGATATCCAATTAAATTATCGTGCCATAAATTAACCCATCTCTATAGGTGCTTGAGTTTCAACTTATTGGTGTCGTTTACTACCAATCCATAGAAAACTTCATTAAATAGTTCATTCCCTGACTAGTTCTCTAACCAAAAACAATGTATTTTTCCCATTTCAGTTTCAATAAAGCAATTCTATCCACCTAATTCTCCAAATTCATCACTTTACTTAGGAGTTTCGAGTGCCCCATCCCTCTACCTTTCCCTTTCTCTCGTTTGTTTTCTAGTTACCTATCTTGTCTATTAATAACACAAAATTTTTCATTCCCCATCTAACCTTTGTTCTACATACCACATTTCTTACATCCAGGTCCAAATTCAAAGGTTGTGTTTGGCTCTTGGTCTAGTAATTTTTCTCAAGTAGTGCCAATAGAGTATTCATTTCTCGTGTAAATCACTTTAGAGGATTCTCTCAAAAATTTCTCTAGCTTCCTAATAAGAACTTTTAGAGAACCATAACTACATGTAATAACTTGATATACTCAAAAAGTGGTTTCATGAGCATCCTCTTCCTACTAAGCTTAGTAACTTTGCTTTCCTTCCAATTATGTTATTCTCATCTTTTACAAGGATGAATTTTTGTGTGTATGTATGTGTGTTAAGGTAAGAAGGGAGAAGAGAGAGGAAGGTTGTTTTGGGGGGTGGTGATGTTTGTAATGAGGGCCCCATCCCCTAATGCTTGAAAAAATTTAATTATGAAAATTTATTAAAAAATAATGAATGATAAATATTTTTTGGTAAATTTTAAGAGTAAAGTTTAATAAGATACTATACGTAGTGTAGTAATTAGTATGTGTTTTTTGAATAAGTGATCATGAATATAGTTCCCCTAACCGTCATTTTACCTCTTTTACAATGCATTTGTTCTTATATTGCTTGTACGCCATTTTCTTCATCTTTTGATTTTTTTTTTTGTTTTCCCTATTTTTTTTTCATTATAACCAATAACGTAAAATTTCATTTAATCATAGTTAATTGATTAAATTCTCTTAAATTGCTATTTATTTATCATATGTATAAGATATATATAGGTAATTCTAATAATCATTAAATATGGCAAGTTTAGCCCGTAGTTATATGTTTCTGCATCTATCCCTAGTTATAAAGTTAACATCTTGATTTAAGGTCCCTTGCTTTTATATTTATATATATAAATAGAAAAACTATAGTAGTGATCCATATAGCTATGGCTCTATCTCTTTACCCTCAATTACCTTTGCTTTCTTATATTAAGGGCAAATCTATGCATTTTCATAAATTATATATGTTAATGGTGGAATTTCAAACATAGATTTTATGACTATAGATGCTTGCAAAGTGAACATACGCAAGATAAGAATGAGCATTGGTGGTTGTTCCGATATGCTATTCTCATATTTAAGTCAGCGAAAGTATTTGAGAGAGCAAGGTAAGAGAGAGAAAGAGACCAATAGATTTTATAAGCTCCAATAGTTTACATTGGCTTCTTCATAAGTTCGTCGAGCTCTATAGAGTTCGGCTCTAACTCAGGGAAATATGTCACTTGGGTAGGTATATTGACCTAGTCCTTGAAGTTTAGTTCGAGCTTAAAAGAACTTGACCTTAAGTCCAAAGATATCAATCTAAGTTTGTAAAAGACTCATCTCTAAAATAACCTATTAATCATATAAAAATTAAAGCTATCTATTTTTCTCATGAAGCATAGTAACATCTTCATCTCCAACCCTAAATTTAAACTTCAAATAGCCACCATGCTTTTCATTTCTCGATATGTCTATATATATATATAATAAGAAAACAAAAATTTTTTAAACAAACAGATTTTGCCCACAACATTTTCCTACCACGGTAAGATGGGAAATCCTCCTCGCCGTTGTCAACTCTAAAATATAGGTAATGAATTTTTTCTCTTATTATCTAGGTGCCAGATTTCATCTATATTTTTCTAAAATTTCGTTCGTCGTAAATTCTGGTCAAATGAATTGATATGGGCACCAATCGAAATTGTCGAGGCACCCACGGAATTATTGTATCGACTGTTTACTGAAATTGTTTATGGATGTTTGGCACTGATGATGATAACCACAAATTTGTCTAAAAGGACGAACTCACTTGACAGCTGATAGCTAAGCACGATTATAGACGAAGGAACAACTAACTAAATCATCAATATTTTGACTTCACTGTTCCTAAATCGTTTTTAAACGCACAAGTAGTTAAGCGAACATATCAATCATAATCCTTCACTGTATCTTCTTGTGAGTTTTTATTTTTAGAATATAATATTATTATGGATCTCTTCTTCTTCTTCTTCTTCTTCTTCTTCTTCTTCTTCTTCTTCTTCTTCTTCTTCTTCTTCTGCTTCTTCTTCGCCTAAGCTTATGCTACTTGACTAATTTAGAGGAAAACATTTAGGTATAGCTGATGCATTTTGTCTTTTACAAGGTGATAAAAAAAATTGTCAGGATTTCTCTTGCCTATGTTTGTTCTTTCAATCAATAATGTAGGAGATGTCATGAGGTAACGAGTGCAAAATCGAACATCGACAAAACAAATTAGGCGAATGTTGGATTTAATCAGGATCTACTTTCGAAAGTTTTATACACTTAAAAGACATATATATATATAGGCTGAGTGTACCTTGTGTATTATACCATATGCACCCACATAATAATTTAGAAAATGCACTAAATACAGAGTAATCCATTTATGAACCGAGTTGTCCAAGCCCCTCAGAAAAGGTTATAATTTGTTAATCCGTCCTATTTGATGACATTCTCATTCCATTACATAAAAATACTTATTAATTACGGATCATGTTTTGTCTACGAATCAAAAGAGTTCGTATACAAAAATCCCTAATTTATATTCCAAACCCTTAGATAATCATGTAAAAAATCTAAATCCGTTATCCAATCCGTTTAATTAGCATACTTGGTGCCCAAATAGAACCCATTTATCATAACAAAATTCTATAATAAATTCATAAAGACTATTGAATATCTATTCGAAAGACATACTTCAAATATCATCTCCTATTTGCATAATGTTTACAACAGAAATTATATTGGAAACTAAATTGATCCTTATAAAGATAGTTTCCTGTTTTTTAAGCTAAATGTGTTAATAAGTCTAATAAAACCATAGTAGTTCCAGAATCCAACCACTGATTCAGGTTTGAATATAATGTGACTAACTTAAACAAAAATTTATAAAAAGATTCTAATATAATAAACTTTACAACATTACTTTATTAACTTAAACAAAAACTAACCAATACATTCAATGTAGCTTTTGTTAAAAATATGAAGTGGTTTCACTAATGAGGTTGGATTAATAAGATATTATTAGATAGATGTATACACAAAAAATGAAGCTTTAAATGTGTTGCTATGTTTTTTTTTTTTTCTTTTTAAAGTAAATGTTGGAGATTAGATTTTAGAAGGAAATTAAAATTTATAAGTCTTACTCTTATAAAACTACAATCAAAACCGACAGGAATGATAATTAAACTAAGAATAGTGACAATTGGGAGACCAGTGGTGAAGACTTAAGAGGTAGTTGTGGATGGTAAGAGAAACGGAAAGAGGGAGGGAGAGACGTTACTAGAGAGGTCACTGAGAAAACAGTAGAGTAGAAAATTAAACCATAAATATTAGATATTTTTATCTTAAATACAAGATTATGTAACTAGAGATTTTACGTAGAATCATCGAGTGTTTCATAAAATTAGAATATAGAATCGAAACGTAAAAATGAAAGTTATTACATTTGACATAAATTAGCTTTCAAAAAATATAAATATGCTTATAAATTCATAAGAACATTGTAATATATGACATAAATAAAGAAATTGAATATAAACTTTGGTTACAATATAAGTTATGGTACAGTTGATTAAGAAAAAATTATTATGTTAATGTATAAAACTAAAATGTAAATATTAGTACTCATATAAATTACATTATAATATAAATTATTATAATAAATATTAAACTAAAATAAAATAAATCATGAAATGTTTTATCATCAATAAAATTACTACAAGACTAGTTCATAATCATATATATATATATATATATATATATATTGCTAACAATGGGGATAATGATTTGAACCTTAGTTTATTCCAATAAAAGATTGATAATATCATAAAGTTATAACAATCTTTGAGAAATAACTAACATAATAATTATTATTATCGTTATTATTATCAACATTGCCCAATTGCTATTGATACTACTGCCAATCATATCAACCTCTTCATATGATTCGTACTTTATCTTTAATAATACTAATATGATGAATCTCTTAGTCATTGTCATTCTTACTCCTATAAACCATGGCTCCTTAATATCTATAAGTAAACTAACCTTCTGTATAATATTATGTTAATCTTTTTTTTTTTATCATTTACTCTTAATAGAATACTCAACAAATTATAATTCAATAAATTAAATATATCTTCTTTCTTAATTATTTGTTCATCTTTGGTAACAGATTTTAAACAGTGAAACCAGTAATGTAGTCAATATAAGTTAAAGAATCGAACATAGTATTATTTTGCTTATAGTTTCGAATCATACGCTTAAAATCGTAGAAGCTTAGTTCTTTTTCTTAATTTTAACAATTCATTACATCCAAATTAAGTAAAATCGTGTACAATCGTACAGAATCATGTGCACTTGCATAGAACCGGTGGAATTGTAAACTCATAAAATCGCATACCTAAAATTATAATTCTATCACCATTTTATTAAAAAACGATTTTGCATATGATTCAACTTGAAAAGAACTTATAAGATCATAAACTTATAAAAACGTATGAGTAAACTTGCAATTTTGACAACCAAACTTAAATGGATTTAGGGATCAAACTTGGATATGTTCATAAACAAGTCTAAATGCTAATTTCAATGAGAGATATATTTGTAAATGAGTCGAAATAGATTTGACTCATTAATTAATTATATCATATCTTACTTATATAACCTCATTCTTAACCATATTGTGTTCGAGTTGGTAGGTCAATTGTCAAATTGCTACATGTAACGTCAAGATGCTGGGTAATTTTCTGTCCGTTTATTAATCATATCAAATTTTGCTTACATAACCTTGATTATAATCATTTTGTGTTTGAGTTGGTTGGTTAATCTTCAAATTGCTAACATGATGCTGAGATGCAGATCGGGAAATTTCCATGATGAGATTCTTACTCCGCAATGCCGAATATTTAGAATAATAATTTTATTTTTTAATATTAATTGCATATTGTATGAGAAAATAAGTACGTAAAACAATAAAAAAAGAAAAATAATTTAGCCTTTCTAACGTTTTCTCTAAAATATTTGGTGCAGTATATATTATTTTTTTATATATTCAGATGCTTATTATAATACATCCTAAATTAGGAAAAGAAAATTTTCGGCGATGTAAAGGCGAAATCTCAGGAATCCAAAGCAAAATTCGCAAACTCAGGTATCATAAGATCGTAAGGCGCCCAAAGTGCATCCAACGGGCAAGGCCGACTTGAATCCAACCTCACCCATGGCTTTCCTTTCCCACTCCAATGTAATAAACTCACTGGACCAGGATGCAAATCTCTACACAGCCCCCTATAATTATCACCACCCAGTCCATGTTGGTTCCACCGATGGTCCACCGTAACTATTTCTCCGGAGAACACCAGCAAGAACGGCGGCAGCGAACCCAACTCGTATATCCTCATCCTCTTTTGTACCATCATCCATTCTTCGATTTTTCTCGTATACTCTCCTCTCCTCCAGCTCTCCAGATTGATCACCATGACCCCGGTGTTGAAATAACACGGTGGTCGGGTTCTGTTCTTGAAGATGTGGGAGAGAGTGGGGCTGGACCAGAATGTTGATGTGAAGTACGCGCTGAAGTTGGCGTTGCAGTATTCTGGGGCGGCTAGGATTTGAGGTGGCGGGATGGGGATGTTTGCAAGTTTCGAAATATCGTCTACGAGGATTGTATCAGAGTCCAAGTACGTCACGCGCCGAACGCACCCTGGGAGGAGGGCGGAGAGGTAGGAGCGTGCGTAGTTCAATGGGGTGTCGAGGGCGGATCGGATTGAGGTGGAGATTAAACCTGCGACGGTGCTGGTGTCAAACGGGTAGATTTGGAAGTGGAGGTAGGGGAAAGTTGAGGATATGGTGGCGCTTAAAGACGCGATGGTGGTGGTGGAGGAGGCAGCGGTACGCATGCGGGACGGACCTTCCGTGGTAGTGGGGGAGGAGACGATAAAATGGAAGAGGATGTTTTGGGGGCAGGTGGAGTGCTGAAGAACAGAGAGGATAGCAGCCATGGAGCCGCGAAGGTAGGTGGCATCGAGGGTCATGGCGATGTGGATGGCAGTTGAGGAGCACATGATAGCGATGGCGTTTGTGTTAGTGCGGTGGTCGTGGATGTTGTCATGGACGTCGTCGGAGGTATCAAAAACGGAGGGGCAATCGGGTGAGTTATAGAATTGGGGTGCTTCCCGGAACTTCTCATGGGAGGTAGTGGTGGTGGCGGTGGAGGAGGATGATATGGAAATGGAGGTGAGAAGAGGAAAGGAGAGGCAAAGAAAGAGAGCAACCAGAGGAGGATGTTTGTGAATAGACATAGTGCACCATACAATACAAAGAGTCCAAATTTGGAAAATGGCAAGTCAGGTTGTCATAATTTACTTTTAATAGCAAAAGGAAATTAAGAAAGAAACAGAAGGGATGGTTGGATTTGGAGTTTAATTTTGATTGGTGTTCGAGGCTCCAAAGCAATGCTTTTGGACATGTCATGTGTCCTTTATGTGTTTTATATATGTGTTGTATATTTAAGAAGTAAAGGTGCGTGTTAAAAGATTTGGTAATTGGGGAATTGAGGGAAGATGTGATACTAAAAATTGGGTTGATGAAGACCGCACATGCTAAGTCAAAAACCTGTTGTTGGAAGTTTACGTCAATGGAGACATCAGTAGATGGTGTTTGGAGCTTCTGGTATAGGGTCGTCTTTGGTTTGGTTTCATGGTTGATGTTACTTTCTTTTTGTCATTTTGGTGGAATATGAAGGTGAAAAGTAACCTACAATTTAGAAATAAATAAATAAATGACTATGATTCTTTCCAGAAATTAAATAAAGCGTGTAAACCACTTATACTTCGTAAATAGATACAAAAAGGTCAGTAAAATGGGTTTTGCGGCGAATCAACTCCTGGATTGGTTGAAAAAAAGGATTCAACGGTATTATCCATTACTTATCTCTATGAATAGTGGATATGTACCAAAAAAATTTAAACAGAAAGAAAAAACCATGTAACTATAGGTTTTTTTAAACAATTTATTAATACTATCATTTGTTTAAAATTGATTTATATATATTTTCTCACTATGTGTACATATATATATATATAACGTATAATATCATGTTTATCGGAGATGTTTGGTACATATACCAATACTATGCATCATACTTTTATTGATATGTGGATTGCTTAACTCTATCGGGATGCTAAAATAAACTTTAGCGCTTTGAATATATTCCCGTGCCAAGTTTTTTATTTTTTAAATATACTGATTTGAAAATATGGACATCGGACCCATAGAATATTTTTAAAAAATTACAAATATTAACTATTGATACTTAAAAGAAGTGTTGCATAAGAGATTGATGTGATATCATAAAAACCTCATTTAAGCATCCAATTGATAGCATAACCTAATATCCAACAAAACCACTGCAAATGATATGTACCAACCCGCCCGCCCCCCCGATGAAAAACTATATTGTGTATTGTATGTGTACAAATGGTGGATAATACAAGAAGAATTTTGGATAAGTAGTTTTTAAAAAATTACGCTCTGTATTTTATTACGCTTCCATAACTCCAAGTTTTATTAGTACTTTATGGATACATGCGGCCTAATTGCTTTTAAAATGAAAATTAGGCATTGCACTGTGCAAAAAATGGTGTAACTACAAGGAATTAATCACGTTAATGGCTGGGAGGTGGGACAGACTCCAAGAGCTGATTGATGAAATGAAAAACTATGTTCGTTCTAATTTTAAGAGGTCCACGTGTCGCAACTGTTTAACGTTAAATATGAATTGGTTATATAAATTGATAATAAATAATTAACTATAGTACTAAATATAATATTAAATTTTTATTGTGATGTTTTAAAATAACTATTCACTGCTCCATTAGCTCAACCATGTTTTATATGTTTTATACATTTTAGTCTTAAAAAAAATTTATATGATAAATGGCTAGAGTCAAATAAAATATTTTGACCTGACGATATATGCAATTTTCGAAGCTCTGATACGAAAGTCGCAAAAAGACGGATGCATTAAGTATATATTTCTATTTTTATAGAACTTCTAGTTTTTTGTTAACCTAGATGTGTCGAAACAGAAAGCCACAAAATTTAAAGTAAGAACTAGAAAATAAATAGAAATGATAAAAATAACATGCACGCAAGATTCTTTTCTACTCTTTCTTTCAGCCGAATTGAAAAACAGACAAGAAATGATAAAAATAAGATGATATTTTGACGATGTAAATATAAATTATACCAAAGTAAAACAATATCAATAATTAGACAATGACCTTGAATTGATTTTAGAGTTAAATTTACCATTAACTCTCACGAAGCCAAAAGAAAGAAAAAGAAAAAAAAATATATAAAAGAAAACACGCTACGTAATTCTGCAAACATATATATTGCTTTCTATTTTCGTTTTTGTTACGGTTCCTCCATTCCTCGAAACTAAGATTGCATTGCTTTTTTTTTTTTTATTAATTCATGGCGGGATTGGTAGTTATATTTTTTCGAAAAGAGGGAAAAAAACGACAGACCCAAATTTAAAGTTGGTATAAGAAATAGAAAGTAAATGATAATAATTGCAGTCTATTAGATAATGTAAATGTAAACTATACCGGGCAAAACAGTATCAACGATTATAAAATTAGAGAGTTTTGGAGATATAGCTGTAAGTGGAATGTAGATGTATTTAGGTTTAGAATGTATGAAATGGAAGTTGCATCGGCAAAAAGTGATTGAGTAAATTGTTATAAGAAAGAGAAGGAACAGACATATAGTGCTAGTAGCAAGCAACCATATTTTAGAGGTTTATCTACATTACTAGATTTGATAGGTTTTGAGTGGAATTAAGCATTATGGAGTGGATTCTGGGTACGGTATGATGTCTTTATAACTAGTACTGTTAATAGGCAATTTTAGATAATTATTATATGGGTTTATATTAGTCAGTCTAATAGTTATATCTGATCCAATAATCCAATTTGAGTATAGTTTCTTTGGACTTGCTACAAATACCAGGCAAGGCTATAAGAGACCTTCTTTTTTATTCTCTCATTCCTATAATCATTTAGAGTAGTCATACCAAAGTACTTTCTGATACCCCTAGAGCCATTTTTTTTATTTTGTAGGTGTTCGTATACTAAGACAAAATAACTTATCAACAATTGGTACCGTTTACCAAAAATGCATAACCTAAGATTACGTAGTTAAAAGCCATGGTAGAATGCTTCTATCTCTAATAGATTTCCCTGACTCTATGTTGCATGGAAAAAATCTGGTACTGGTATTTCATTTTCTAACATCTTCATGATCTTTTAGAATAATTTGGTTTAGATTCATGGTTCTCGTGAATAAATGATTATTTTCATTTTGAAAGTTGGAAAATGGCCATATAACTTCATTAAGATTTGTTTGTGCCATAAAAATATGTAAAACCACCAAGTAGCCACTACCTCCATTTCAATTTACATGCATAAGTGGTTGAATTTATAGAGATTTGAATTCTATTTATCATGATTGTTCTTATACGATGCTTTATGGAGACTATAAGTTGAGTAATGTGGTGCTTTATGAAAATATAGAACTACACTTGAAAGAATTTAGATCTTAACACTTGTATTGATCACATAAGGGGGTTTAAAGAATTGGTTCTATGATGCCATAAAGGAATAATTAGACTTAGGTTCGATACGAATAGTTCTCTTTTTCCTAAAAATATGTTCTTGCCATGGAAATTCAAAGAAGATATCTTTAGTAACTCTTGATGGGCTATCTTAGTTGTCATTGGGGCACAAATTCTATGTCAAAATCTATTGAGTATAAGACTCCACGATTTATGAGGACTATTTATCTTTGTTGAAAATTGGTGAGAAGAAGACAAGGTTGGATGGTCATTGCATCATGGCTGTACCTATTAAGTCATAGTAAATGAGCATGTAGAAACACAAGACGTGCAACTGTAGCAACAAAACAATAGCATACATATTTACACAGTCACTTGCACTTGAATTACTTTTCTTTATTGAGTTCTTACTGCACTCATCTCACTTTTCTTTTTAATATTAGAATACCAACACACACATGCACTTTATTCTATACACTCACTTGCTATTTATAGCCCTCAGTACTCATGGATAACCACTTTAACTAACTCTTATTAACCACTAACTTACTAACTAAACCATAGTTCAGTACAATATGAATTAATCTTAACAACACACCCCCTTTAATTCATACTACAACTATCTAATGAGTGAACTCCAAGCAACATTCTGAACTTTTGAAATCTATCAATCTTCAATCGGCTTAGTTAGGATATCAGCAAGGTGGTCCTCTGATTGATAGTACTCCAGCTTCAACTTTTCCTTATTTACTTGATCCCGAAGATAGTGAAACCTTGTTTCAATATGCTTGCTCCTACCGTATGCTACTGGATTTTTTGCCAAATTGATTGCCAACTTATTATCCATTAAAACAACAAATGGATGTTGCACTGTAATCTTCATATGCTCCAGCAAAGTATCTAACTATACAGCTTAATACATACTTGAGGAAGTAGCAACATATTCTGCCTCACACGAAGACAATGCAACAATCAATTGCTTCTTTGAAGACTATGCAAACACTGACTTGTTCTACATAAATAGATATTGTGAAGTACTTTGACAATCTACTTTATCTTTGCACCAATTAGCATTTGAAAATCCTACAATTTCTTCTTGTTTTGCTACAGACCTTTTGTAAAACAAAATGTTGAACTCCATTATTTCCTTAAAATTTCTCAAAATTCTCTTTGCAATAGCCAAATGAGACACTCGCAGTTTTTCCACAAATTTACTCACAAGTGCTATTACATAGCATATATCAGGTTTGCTATTACACAGGAATCTCAATGATCCAATTATTTGCTAGAAAAAGGTTACATCCACAAGCTTTTCATTCTCATCTTGTATTAATCTAGTTCCCATATCTATAGGAGTGGCAATTGGATTACTATTCAACATATTAAACCTCTTCAGAACATTTGTTACATATTTCCTTTGATACATAAGGATACCATTCTTCACTTTTACAAAATCTAATCCCAAAAAATAGGACAATTCCCCTAAATTTGTCATGTTAAACTCTTGTTCCATCACCCCCCTTAAAGTATTCGATCTCTTTAACATAGTTGCCAATCACCAATAGGTCATCTACATACAGGCATACTACAGTTATAGGTGATTTAGTTATGCTACTACTAGTTTTAGACTTCACGTACATGCCATGTTCATTCAAACATTTTTCAAAACCTTGCTATATAAAAAAAGAGTCAATTCTTTTGTTCCAAGCTTTAAGGGCTTGCTTTAGGCCATATAAAGCTTTCCACAATCTATACACCTTATCTTCTTGTCCCTTTATCTCAAAGCTTAGTGGTTGAGTTAAATATACTTCTTCATCCAATGGACCATTAAGAAAGGCAGACTTCACATCTAGCTGAAACATAAGCCAAGACTTTGAGCTAGCAATTACCACCACCAACCTAATTGTTTCAATTCTAGCAATCGATGAGAAAACATCTTGATAGTCTAACCCTTACCTTTGGAGGAAACCCTTTGCAACCAATCTTTCTTTATACTTAGTTACTGACCCATCAAGTTTTAGTTTTGTTTTGTAGATCTACTTAACATCAATTGGAAATTTCCCTTTTAGCAAGACAATGAGTTTCCATATCTTATTCTTTTCAATAGATTGAATCTCTTCCCTCATAGCATTAGACCACTTCTGATCACTCAAAGCTTGATCTACATTAACTGATTCAAGTCCTACAAATAGGGCAAGATGAACCAAGTCTCCATCTACTGTTACTACAGCATTTGGAAACATCTCATAGTCATCATATCTCCTTGGAAGCTGTCTCCTTTACTGGTATCTATCATTTAGCACCTGTATTGATTGACTTATGTTATCCATCCAATCACTTATTAGTTGTTTGTTGTATCACTTGTTCTTCACTTTCAATAATCAGCTTAGCATCACTCCCACACTTGTCGGTTGTTAGTTCCCACTTCCATCACTTAGTTTCATCAAACACCACATCTTTACTTATTATTACTTATTTTGAAGTGGGACCCTATAGCTTATAAGCTCTAGATGGATAGTATCCTATGATAACTCCCTCTTCACTTCTATCATCTAATTTCCTCCTTTTGTTTTTTTGGAATATGTGTAAAGCATAAGCTTCCAAACACTCTGAAATTAGATACATTTGGTTTCCTCCCTATTTATACTTCTTCTGGTGTTTTTTGTTTCAAGGATCTTGTTGGATACCTCTTTAGTATGTATACTGCTATCACCACTGCTTCCCCTTCCCCCCCAGCATCACTCTCATACTTGTCGGTTGTCAGTTCCCACTTCCATCACTTAGTTTCATCAAACACCACATCTTTACTTATTATTACTCGTTTTGAAGTGGGACTCTATAACTTATAAGCTTTAAATGGATGGTATCCCATGAGAACTCCCTGTTCACTTCTGTCATCTAATTTCTTCCTTCTGTTTTTTGGAATATGTGTAAAGCATAAGCTTCCAAACACTCTGCAATTAGATACATTTGGTTTCCTCCCTGTCTATACTTCTTCTGGTGTTTTTTGTTTCAAGGATCTTGTTAGACACCTATTTAGTATGTACACTACTGTCACCACTACTTCCCCCTCCCCCATAAGCATTGAGGAACATTCTTGGTTTTGAGCATAGTTCTTACCGTGTTCAATATTGTTCAATTTCTTCTTTTAGCTACCCTATTGTGCTATGAGGTGTATGGAGCTATCACTTCATGTTTAATCCCCTATTTTTCACAAAACTTCTCAAATTCGTTAGAAGTATATTCACCACCTCCATCCGTCTGAACTATTTTAACATACTACCACTATGCTTTTCAACTAGTACTTTGTATTTTCTAAAAATGTTAAACACTTCAGATTTCCTTTGAAATAGATACACCCAAGTTCTTTTCCTAAAATCATCAACAAACGTTATAAAGTAATGATTCCCACCTAATGTTGTTACATCAAACGGTCCACAAACGTCTGAATAAACTACTTCTAAATAGCTCATGGTTCATGGTGAAATTCTTCTAAAAAGGATACTCTTAGCTGTTTGCCCAACTGACTTCCTTCATAAATTTTTTCAATTACTTAAATATTCGGCAATCCATGAATCATGTTCAATTTGCTTAGCTGAGACAAGCTCTTGAAGTTCAAGTGTCCAAATCTCAAATGCCATATCCAAGTATCATCATTCACTACTGTCAAGCCTGATTTTTCACCCTTCCGGTTTATTTTATAAAATTGGGTCTTTTTTAAACCGATCAGTAGTAAACCCTACCCATTTAATACTGACATTCTACTGGGGTTTAAAGAAAACAATTTTTTTTTTCAATTTGAAATATAGTCACCACTCGACCAAAGTCGGAAAAAAGGGTTAAGTTATAACCAATTGGGTGGACTGGTTATAACTTAACTACTAGTCTATCGATTAAGAAACCAATTTATAAAACGGTTTTTTTTTTTTAAACCAAAGATTTAGGTCTGGAGGCTAATTTATTAAACCCTAAACGGGTACCACTTTTTAACTTTCTGAATTTAATTTTGCATTTCAAATAAATCATTTTTAATTTCCAAAACAGCTAATTATATATACGTAACTAAATTGATCAATGTACATAAATATCTAAAAATAGAAAAAATAAAACTTTGTATATTTTAAGTTACCCCAGACTGATGTACAAGTGCCTATGTACCTCATTATTAGAGATTAGACTTCCGTAATTCGTTCATAAAAAACATAGTGGATTGATTTAATTTTAATTTTGGAAAAACAGCCGATTTTACGTTTTTATCCATTTTGATTTTATTCGGAGAAAATTTCTAAGGGTTCTAGACTAGTTTATTTTGGAAAACCTAAAGTGCCCTAATTTGGAAAGGTACTGTTTTATTTTTATTATTTTTTAAAAAAATATGATATTCTAAGCGACAAAAAGAAATAAGAAATCTTTATTCTTTCTATTTACTTATTTATTTTTATTTTTATTTTATTTTATCTATTAGACTAAGTAAAATAACAAATAAATAAACTACATTTTCTTTCTCTCTTTTTTTCCCTCTTTTCTTTTTTTTTTCTTTTCGGTTTTTCTTCTTTTCTCTTTTTCCTTTTTCTTTTTTCTTTTTGATACAATTACATTAGAGCATGAAATAAGAAAAACAAATAAAAGAAAGAAATAAATAAATAACAAACAAATAAATAAATAAAATGTAGCAAAGGGTTGGACCATGGGTCAGGCTTAGAGGTAGTTCTGGATTATGGGTTTGGAGCCGGATCTAAATTGGATCATAATAGGTCAGACTAAGTTGTAGGTCAAATAAAGAAGAAAGGTCAAGGGTAGTTTTCAAGGGCTGTCAGAGGTGGTTTCAGGCATTTTTTTGAACAGGTAAACACATTTTCATAGGTATTTTATTGATGATAGGAATATAGGGAAGGTGCAGTAGCCAACAGCGACCATTGGTGGTGGTTGGCCGTGTTCATTATGGTGGTGTTGGGGTTTAGACTGTAAGAGAGGGTGAGGTCATGGGGAGGTTTTGGGGCATGGTGAATTGGTTAGAGTGGTTGTCGGATTGGGGTTGTATGTAGTGGATTACAGTGGGTCAAGAGAGTGCTCGGTTCTAGATTTGGTTGGGAGTGTATGGAGTTGGGTACTCGGCTTTGGGTACTAGAGACAATAGACGACGTAGGTCCTGTGTGTGGGGGAGTTGGAGTTTGGACTGTATGAGAGAGAAGTAATCAAATTTACGGGTGGTTGTTGGCGTATAAGGGTTGCCTAGTAGCATCGGTTTGGTGATTGGTGCTACTATTGCCACATCGTTGTTGTGGTGATTTATTTGCAGTGCAGTATGGTTGGGGAATGGGTCATGACTTAAGCGTCATGTGGTGGTTTAGACGATGATGGGTCAGTTGAAGGAGGTGGCCATAGAGAAAGAGAGAGGGCCAGTGGTACGTGTGTGTATCTATAGGTTTAGTGTCCATAAGTAAGAGTGGTATATTGTGGGTTCGATGTATGCATGAGTTAAAGAGAAAGAGAGTTGAGAGAGAATAAACCGAGAGATATAGGGAGACCTAATTTGGAGAGAGAGAGAAAGGGATCGGACGGTGGGAGAGAGAGGTCTATTCTTGTTGTAGGTCCCCCTTTTTCTTTTAAAATGAATTACCCCCCATTTGTGTCTGTGTGATTTGATAAAAAGGAAAAGAATAAGGAAAGGGGAGAAAAAAATGGGGGGAAGGAAATTTGTTTCCATGGCCAATCATGAAGTGCTACGTGTTGCAATTAGACACGTGGCCTAATGACAGCCTGACATCTAGCAACGCAATGAGTTAAAAAAGAAAAGGAGAAAAAGGCATTTCTCTATGCCTTTAGTATGTTTTGAACTCTTGATCTCCAATTAATCCCAATTGCAATTTCCATGTGTTTTTTCTTTAGGCCGTTAGCCTATACCATGTCCATATATGCAATTGAACTCTGTCAACCTAGGTTAGATTTAAATCTAAGCCAAAGTTTAACGACCTAACTTTTCAACCTAAATTATAAATTAAAAATCTACTCTAACAAAATGTTATATTCTAAAATCTTTTTTTTTTTCAATTTTTTGTGACTTTTCAAAATTTTTATATACTTTTCCAAAATTTTCCTTTTTTTGTATTTTTTCTAAATTTCTTATTTTTTGTGCTTTTTCCTATTTTCTTTTTTTTTGTATTTTTTTGAATTCCAATTTTATTTTTTAAATTTCTTCATTTTTTGTGGTTTTCATTAATTTTCTATTTTTTTTTTTGAAATTTTTCTAAGTTAGGACCTTATAAATTAATCTAAAAATAAAAAGGGAGGGGGGGTAAAAATTAGGTGTTTACAACTACCCCTTTTATGGAAAAATTTAAGTAAAATTTTGGCACAAAGATAAACAAACACTATTTTTGCCTCAAGAATAGATTTTATCCTAAGAAGCTTATAATTAGCTAGCTATCATAGGTCCAAACCATTGGGGATTTGGAGAACAGACGGGTATCGCCCAAGGAGTTGACCGAAAGAAGAATTAAAGTCTGGTCATGCTCTTATGAACCGATGAAGTGAAGTGAAACGGCTGAAGCGCTCTCTATACCGGCTAAGGCCCTAAGAAGAATAAGGAAACTTAGTCATGCTCTAATAAGCTAACTAACCAAAGTGAGCAAAGCGCCTTTAGAGCTAGCTAAGACCCTAAACTAGATGAGATGGGTAAGTGCTCTTAAGGCTGGCTAAAACCCTAAACTAATAGAGGAAATTTGGTCGTGCCCTAATGAGTTGACTAATTAAGGTAGACAAAGCACTCCTAGAGCTAGCTAAGACCCTAAATTGAAACCTAGTAGTGCTCTACTAGGCTAATTAGGTAGGTGCATCCCTTGCGGATTAACAGCCCTGAAATTGGATCTATTTGAAACTTGGTAGTGCTCCTTCGAGCTAACTATCCTAGGTGGGAACATCTCTCAAGGACTGGTGACCTTAAAATTTGATTTATCTGAAACTTGGTTGTGCCTCACTAGGCTCACTAACTTAGGTGGGAGCGTCTCTTAAGAACTAGCAGCCCTAAAATTTGATCAATTTGAAACCTAGTAATGCTTCTTTGAGCTGACTATCCTAGGCGAGAGCTTCTCTCAATGACTAGCAACCCTAAATTTTGATCAATTTGAAAGACCTGGTTGTGCATCACTAGGCTCACTAATTTAGGAGGGAGCATCTCTTAAAGACTAGTAACCCTAAAATTTGATCAATCTGAAACTTAGATGTGCTCCTTTAGGTTGACTATCCTAGGTGGGAGTGTCTTTCAAGGACTAGCAACCCTAAAATTTAATCGATTTGGAATCTAGTAATGCTCCTTTGAGCTAACAAACCTAGGTGAGAGCATCTTTCAGAGACTAGCAACCCTAAAATTTGATCAATTTGGAACCTAATAGTGCTTCTTTGAGCGAACTATCCTATGTAGGAGTGTCTCTTAAGGACTAGTAACCCTAAAATTTTATCGATTTATAACCTGGTAATGCTCCTTTGAGCAGATTAACCTAATCGGGTACGTTACTCGGAGACTAGCAATCTTAAAATTGGATCGAACTAAAACTTAGTTATACTTTACTAGGCTCACTAACCTAATCAGGAATGTCTCTCAAGGACTAGTAACCCTAAAATTTGATCAATCTGAAACTTGGTTGTGTTTTACTAGGCTCACTAACTTGGGTAGGAGCGTCTCTTAGGGACTAGCAACACTAAAATTTATTTGATTTGAAACTTGGTTATGCCTCACAAAGTTCACTAACCTAGGCGGGAGCATCTCTTAGGGATTAGCAACCTTAAAATGACGATTGATTTATGACCTGGTCGTACTTCACTAGGCTCACTAACCTAGGCAGGAGCGTCTCTTAGGGATTAGCAACCCTAAAATAAGGAGCGATCTAAAACCTGGCTATGCCTCACAAAGCTTTCTAACTTAAGCAAGAGCATCTCTCAAGGATTAGCAACCCTAAAATAAAATCGATCTAAAACCTGGTTGTGCCTTACAAGGCATACTAACCTAAGCGGAAGCATCTCTGAGGACTAGCAACCTTAAAATGGGATCGATCTAAAACTTGGTTGTGCCTCATAAGGCTCACTAACTTAGGCGGGAGCATCTCTCAAGGATTAGCAATACTAATGGGATCGATCTAAAACTTGGCTATGCCTCACAAGGCTCACTAACTTAGGTAGGAGCGTTTTTTGGGGACTAGTAACCCTAAAATGCGATCAATCTAAAACCTGGCTGTACCTCACAAGGCTCACTAAAGTAAGTGAGAGCATCTCTCGGGGACTAGGAACCTAAAAATGGGATCGATCTATAACATAGCCATGCCTCACAGGGCTCATTAACCCAGGTGGGAGCGTCTCTCATGGACTAGCAACCCTTAAATTGGTGATAATGTTGTGCTAAGAGTAAACTATGAGGAGAAGTACCCTACAGGACTTGATGAATAGAGGGCAAATGACGTATGGGCTTGCTTGAAAGAAATTTGGTGAATATGCGGACCCTATGGATTAGAAGGATGAACCGAACTAGGGTCGTGTCTTCGTAAGTTGGTTAAACACTAAATTTAGAAAGTTAATGCCTTATGGGTTGGTTAAAAAAGATTGTTGGAAGTAAAAATTGGTCTAAATGCAAGTGCAAGAAAAAATTGGTGTGCTAATACTGTGTGGAAATACTTACCTGGTCTTTATCAATAGCACCTAAACTGTCAAACTTTTTTTAAAAAACCCCATTAGAAAATTATTGACTCTTGTTTTAGTCCCTTGTTATCAACCCAGATGTTCTTGACATACAACATTTGAGACTTTGCTGGTTCTTTTTGGAGAAGTCATGGAAATTAGCCCGATACAGGAAAACTACCCATTGTTTTTGTCTCTTTGGAACTTTTATGAACCCAAAAGCTTTATTCCCATCTATTGTGATTACTTAAGTTTCGTAGTCCCTTAAAAAACAGGTAATAAAACTCCCCATTGGGGGGATCAATCTGTAATAAAGTATTTTAAAGAATTTTGTCAATTACTAATATTCTAGATCTCATTCCTTAACTCCTCTCGTGTTTGTAGTGTATGGGTCCAATTAGATGGGGTAAAAGGGAATTAGACCTTTCCATGGAGAGGGTAATTATTCTAACGACGACAATGACCAAGGATACTAAATTTGCTTGTGGATAATGAAAATTGGACTACAATGATATTCAAAATGATTGGCAATTTTTTGCGTTTTGAGCAAAATTTTCATTGACTTCTTATGGATAGTACAATTTTACAACATTGGTATTTATAGAGTCTCTCAAATATGGACCATCCATTTGGAACAAAATCAAAGCCCCTCCCGATAATACTTGCTTCACGACATAAGGACCCTCGTAATTAAGGGCAAATTTCCCTCTAGAGTCTTGTATGTTAAGGAGAGTTTTCTTAACACCAAATGTCCTTTTTTGAGGTTCCGAGGTCATGCCCTTTTGTTGAAGGCCAAAGCCATCCTTTGTTGATAACATTGATTATGACATAAGGTTGTCAATCTCCTTCATCAATCAAATTTAGCTACTCTATGCATTTCTTTACCTAATCAACTTTGCCCAAATGAGTTTTTGATAGTACCCTGAGCAATGGGATCTCAACCTCTACTACTAACATTGCTTTAGTGCCGTATACTAAAGAGTATGGTGTTGCCCAAATCAATGTTCTAATGGAAGTCCGATAGGCCATGAGTGCAAAAGGTAACATCTCATACCAGTCCTTATATGTGATAGCCATTGTTTCAATGATTCCTTTAACGTTTTTGTTTATTGCTTTGACGGCTCCATTCATTTGTGGTCGATAAGGAGTAGAGTTCCTATGAATGATCCAAACTACTGGTACAATTCTATCATAATCTACTTCTTGAGATTGGTGCCATTATCAATAATAATTGTTTCAAGAGTCTCGTACCGAGCCAAGATGTCTTTCTTGATGAACTTATCTATAACCCCTTTAGTAACATTCGAGTATGATGAAGCCTCTACTCATTTGCTGAAGTAGTCGATGGCAACTAATATAAAGCAATGTCCATTGGATGCTTTTGGAGTAATAAGGCCATTGATATCTATGCCTCACATTGAGAAAGGCTATGGTGCTGAGAGGGCATGTAATTCTTAAGGCAGGGCGTTTATCTTGTTTGCATAAACTCAGCATAAATGACAATACCTAATATGTTTGATACAATCACTTTCAATTTTTGACCAATAATACCTTACACTCATGATTTTCTTTGCCAGCATGTATCCATTCATGTGAGGGATATATATTCCTTCATGTACTTCTTTCATTAACTTCTCAGCCTCTTTGTCATCCACATACCTTAAGAGTATACCGTCAAATAAGTATTGGTATAAGGTGGACTAGCTTACTAAGAATTGAGTGGCTAATCTCTTAATCATCTTTCTATCCTTTTTTTCGGCCTCTTTATGGTATGTGCCTTGTTCTAGGAATGTCTTAACATCATGGTACCACAATTTTTGGTCGTTTATACCCTTAATTGTTGGGCAGAAGGTAAGCTTGTCTTCAATTTCAACAGTAAGGGGCTAAATCTTGACTCCAGCAAATATCTAGATCATAGATGCTAGCATGGCTAACGCATAAGCAAATTGATTCTTAGTCCTTAGTACATGATTGAAGGTGACTTCTTTGAAATTTTCTATTAATTCCGTTAAATGCCATTGATAAGGTACCAGCTTAGGATCTTTAGTTTTGTACTCTCCCCGGGCTTGGCTAATAATGAGCGAAGAGTCTCCATACACTTTTAATTCTTGAATGTTTTTTTCTAGGGCCATCATGAGTCCCATGATACATGCTTCATACTCAACAATATTATTAGTGTTGGGAAAACTAGCTTATGGCTATAGGATATTAAGTACCTTTAGGGGATATTAGTATTGCCCCAATTCCATACCCAGACACGTTGACTATACCATCAAAGAACATTTTCCATTTTAGTGGTTCGTCATCTTCTCTTTTATTAAAGTTTCCCTCAACCACTAAGATACCTTCATCGGGGAAATTAAATTGTACTTCTTAGGGAGTGCTATCAGAGTGATTTTCTGCTAATTAATCTACCAAAGCTTGCCCTTTGACTGAATTCTAGTTCATGTATGTAATGTCGAACTCTGATAGCAGCATTTTCCACTTTGAGATTTTGCTAATTAGGGTTGGTTTGTTTGCTAAGTACTTCAGGGGATCATGTTGAGTCAATAATTCAACTTGGTAGTAGAGCGTATATTGTCTGAGTCGATGCATTACCTAGGCTAAAACACAGCAGATTCTTTCAATTTTTGAATATCTCTGCTCCCCTTTAGTGAATTTCTCACTCAAGTAGTATACAGCCTGTTCCCACCCTTCCTCATCTTTCTGGCTAAGCATGTACCCCATTGACTTTGGTAATATTGTCAAGTATAGGAATAAAGGCTTCCTAAGTTTTGGAGCTACTAAAATTGGAGAGTTCATGAGGTATTCTTTGATTGTTGTAAAGGCTTGCTCACACTCTTTGTCCCAATTGATCTTGGCTTTCTTTTTTAATAACTTAAATAGAGGATGACACTTATCTATGAGATGGGATATGAACTGAGCTATATAATTTAAACGGCCCAATAAACCTCTAATTTCTTTAAGTGTACATAGCGAAGGCAGGTCAACTATCACTTTGACTTTATCAAGGTCCACTTTGATGCCTTTTTGGTTGATTATGAAACCCAATAATTTCCTTGAAGTCACTCCGAAAGCACATTTCTCTAAGTTGAGTTTCAGTTGAAATTTTCTTAACTCATCAAACAATCTCCTTAGATTTCCCACATAATTTTCTCCTTCTTTGGACTTGGCAATCATATCATCAACATATACTTCAATTTCTTTATGCATCACGTCATGAAAGATTGCTACCATGGTCCTTTAGTAAGTTACCCCGGCATTTTTAGTCCAAAAGGCATTGCTTTGTAGCAAAACGTGCCCTAAGTTATGATGAATGTTGTCTTGGCTTTATCTTCTTCAACCATTCGAATTTGGTTATACTCGAAAAATCCATCCATGAAAGAGAAAATATGGTTTCTGGCTGTGTTATCGACCAATTCATTAATATGGTCTCAAAAGTCTACGCACACTCTGACTTTTCCATTCTTCTTCATAACTGGTACTATGTTAGCTACTCACTTAGGATAATTAGATACCTCAATGGAGCCAACTTCCAATAGTTTTCTGACTTCTTCTTTGATTTTCAACAAGATATCTGGTCAAAACCTTCTTAACTTTTGTTTCTTAGGTTTGATATCTTGCCGTGTAGGTAAACGATGGACTACGATCGATGGATCTAACCCAAACATGTCTTCATAAGACCATACGAATACGTTTTGGTATTCAGATAGTAATGTGGTCATTTTTGCCTCTTGGTCTTCTTCTAAATTGCCCCAATCTTTAACACCTTAGGGTTGTTGTTGGTCCTAACAATAATTATTTCCATGGCCCTTTAATGGAAATTCTATTCATTTCATATTTTTGTCAGCTTTCTTGTACATCATTATGGTCCTCGATATCACTCCCGATGACTAACCCAATAGGGCCAAAAGTGATATCAATATTTTCATCACTTATCTACGTAAGGTATCCATGGCTTTTATTCGAATTGTAGGATATGGAGAAAAAGAAAAGTATGCAAAAGGAAAAGTGTAAGTAAGGTAGGAGCAAAGGGAAAAGAAACTGATTTTATTTTGGGGAACTCTCTTTCGAGTACAATCATTTGAAAAACAGAGGTAATTATTACAAAATTCCATAAAATACTGGATCATGATTCATTCTTTACTCTAGGGAAGACTTATTGTTATTTACAGGGATGGAGAACCAATTATTCAAGTGTTGGGATTTTTTGAATAGGTTAGCCCCTTCATTTTTGTTAGAAGTACCTTCTTTAGTAGCCTTTGAGTTTTGGGCTTTAGCCTTGATGAAAGTTTCTGACAATGGAAGGGGATGGTCATTGGAGCATGATACAACCTATCACCCTTTCTGCTCTTAGCTTACATTCTTTGCCATTCTTCCATCGGGATTGGAATGTATCTTAACCCATAGGTTCTAAACTGGCTTTTTTTGAATTTCAGCCTCTCTTCCTTCTGCTAATTGGTGATCACGCATACCTCATTAAACATTTGGAGTCTAAAGTCCTCTTGATCTTCTATACCAATATAGGATGTGGCCGTCTCTTTATAGATTTCATAATCTTGGTCATTTAGAATTGTAATGACCCAACCATTAGAGATGAACTTAACTTTCTGAGAAAAGTTGACGATATGGCTCTTATTGAATGTATTCAAGACCTTCCCAATAATAGATTGAAAGTCCTTAGAATGTCCAAAACTTAGAATGAGATGTTGAACATCTGTAGGTCGATATCAACTGGTAAGTTGACCTCCCCTATTATCTCTCTCCTAGATCCATCAAAAGCTCTTACCATTATTGAACTTGGTTTGATAGCAGTTGTAGCAATGCCCAATAGATCCAAGGTAGCCAAAGAACAAACATTTAGAGATGACCCATTATCGATGAGGACTCTTATTGCGATGATGTTTTTCATCCTCATTATTATGAATAGAGGCTTTGTATGCTGGGTACATTCTTAGCCTAGTTCCTCGGTGGAGAAGGAAATTTGATCCATGGTAAGGATGGAATTGGTGATAGAGCCAATCCTTTCAGCCGAGATGAGGGACCTTGACATCCCTTAGTATTCTAAATAAGGCTTCTCGGTATAGGTCTAATTCCATCAATAAACTCATGAGAGATATCTGTGCTAGAGTCTTAGTGAGCTCGTCCATTATTTTATTCTCACTAGACTTGATCATCTTGGTAAAGGTAGTTAATCCTTCTTCATGTTCGACTTGTTCGGTATTTAGCATTTCCAGTACACGCTTCTTTTTTAAGTCTTCCTTCGAATCATAGATTCTACTAAAGTAAGTGATCCCCCTTACAAATAAGCTTGATTGCCCATGGTTTATTACTTAGTAGTTAAGGAAGGCAGCTTTATAATTTTTTAGGGCCACAGGTATGTGAAACGTATACCTTTTAGCTTATGAGACCTCTTTTTTGTAGAATCTATAAACCTTTGGTTCTTAGTTTGGACCGATCATGTTGATGGCAAATTCTGAGTAGTCAAATATCATATTGATGATGGGTCTATGGTTTGGCAGTAGGTTGTTGTTGACGCTTGGTGTAAGAGCCTCTACAAAATCCAGTTGTACTGTACCTTTATCAATCAACTCTTGGATTTTATTTTTTAACCTCCAGCATAAATCAGTTGAATGGCCTACTTGCCCTAGATGATGTTGACATCTTGTATTGGGATCGAGTAACCTCAACCTATACCTTTTACTAAGAGCCTCAGAATGGAGCAAATTATCTCTCCTTAACTTCTTAAGTACCTGACTGGGTGAAACCGGTATTTTAGTGAACTATCTCAGGGTTCTGCTATCCTACGATTGGTTTCTGTATTGTGGTTGAGATGGCAAGGGATTCGTCCTAAAAGAAAATCGAGAGTTAGGTTTTGCATTCGAGTTAACTATGCTGACAATAGCTTCTCTAAGCTTGCTGGTGGTGGGTTTAGTAGCGGGTAGTCTTCTATTTACTGTCTCTTACAACTTGCTAGGGAAAACGACACTCTCAATTCGATACCCTATTGCTACTATTTCTGCAAAGCTAGAAGAGGCTTGTCCAATTAGGTGAGCGAAATAGGGCCTCTCAAGAGTGTTAATGAAAGTTGCAGTTAGCTCTTTTTCAATTACAGGGGCAGATAACCTTGCAGTTAGGGACCTCTACCTTTAAGCATATTCTTTGAAGGATTCATTATGCCTCTTCCCTAGGGTAACCAAATCCATCATTGTTGGTGCGACTTCGATGTTAAATCCATATTTCTCATAGAATGATTTAGCTAACTTCTCCCATGTGTTCACCTGATTCAAGTCTAACTAAGCATACTAGGTTAAGGTAAGGCCAGTCAGGCTATCCTAAAAGGTCTAGACCATGAGTTGATCATACTATGCATACTTACCCATCTTACGTACATATAGCCAGGTGTATAGCTTAGGGCATCTAGTCCTATTATATTTTTCAGAGTCAAGTACTTTGAACTTTTCTAGAAAGCTTCCATAATCATAGGTAGAGAAGTTTGTTATGCAAATGTGCTTGAATCCATCATATCCCTCGAGCATTTTCATTTTCTCTGTAATTTGTTGAGTTAACCGCTTCTCAAGCTCTTTCAATTTGTTCTGGTCAGCTTTAAGCTTTAGGTCGATTGAGAATGAGTAAGTGTTCAGCTCAAAAGTCGAGTTAGCCTTTGGAAATACCCGTTCTAAGGATTCAAAGCCTTGATTGACTTTAGCGTAGGCTTCTTTGGTTTCAAGGGGTGGGGCTTTAGTATTCTTTCCATATCGAGCTTTGGAACTCTCATCATTTGATGGAGCCGCTAACCTAGGAGAGAGATGTTATCACTAAGAAAGCTTGGTTAATCTGCAGTCTTTCCCACTATTCGTTCCAAAGATTGGAACCTCAACTCAGTAGGGTCAATAACCTTAAGGTTGCCATTGTTGGTGTTGTTGTTGTTATTTCCTTGGTTGGCCATTCTAGTTTTTAAGCAAGTTCTGATACGACTTCTCTAGAAGGTTTGACGTTTGAGAGCTATCTTGGTAACTTGGGTAGATCACTTTTCAATAAGTTAGTACACCAATGTTTTAAAAGGGATAAATGAGAAACTAAGAAATGCATGGCACATATATGCAGAGAGGTAAAATTGACTAATAACCAGCAAGATGGAAATTTTATTTATTTTATTATGGCTTTATAGAGTATTCCTTTTACATTATTTGAAAATAAGAAAAAAATACATTCAAAGAGATTATTCCTATTTCTTAAATGTTCTTCCAGCGTTCCCCTTTTCTGCTTACTAGACCCTATTGGTCATCTTCAACTGATGTTCCAAGGCCTTAGAATATTGTTTTAATTCTCAAAAGAGATCCTCCCACATGTTTCACTTTTCATAGATTATTTCTACTTAAGCTTGTACTTAGTCTATGTAAGTCTTAACTTCAAGATTTGGTTCAACTACTATAGGCTGGATGACCTCTGGTGCTTAATACTGGATCTCTCTGGCCTTATGGAGCTGATTGTACAAATATTCTTTGGTAACTTGGTGCTTGTCGGCTTCTCCTAGCCATTTTCCTAAATTGATGTTTAGGTTGATAGTCTTTATTTCCCATAATTATTTGATTACCTTGAGTTTAGACATTTTTTGTGGCAATGAAATCCGAAGATCTTTGTAATCTAAGGCCATGATATCCAATAGAGGTCTATAGCCTATATCCTAGATACCTCCAAATTGTCTGATCATGTTGTTAAGGTAATATCCTATGCATAACTTCATCCCGATTAAGGGTATTGCTTGATAATTTTTGCAAGCTAGAATTACCCTTTTGAAGTTACTTCATCTTGATGTCCATAGGATATCAACAACTTAGAAATTTCTTAGTACTTCTACCCAGCAGTATGTAGTTTTTCCTTTTGGGAGATAGACCTTATCAACGAATGAATCGATTAGATTGATGCTGTGAGCAAACTCTCCTCGAATTAGGTCAAGCCCATAACATTTCATGTAGCTCATGAACCATACTGTCAGTAATGCCATGCTAGTTTTTAGTATGCCATCATTCTTTTCTTTCAAAATATTAAGGCTTCTGATTTGTTCTATAAGGAGGGCTAGGAAATATGATTTGCCTTTAAGACCTACTAATTTAGCGACCTTAAAATGTATGAGGAATTTTCTATTGGGGAATACGAAGGTCTTGAATGCAACTGGGATAAATAATTTTATTCTGTTCTGCCCCCAAGCATTAAGATTTCTACCGAAGATATCCCGTTGGTTAGATTTAGGTTCAATGATGAACCATGCTTTTAGGTCCTCTAGTTTGATGCAATTACCATTACAACTTCTGAAGGCTTTGTTTACTTCCGTTTTTCTAATACTTAGGCATCTTAAGAAGGTATTCACAGAATCCATTTCCAAATTTAGGGTGTATATGCTTTCTAAAGAAGGGGCTTTAAGTGTAATTGGGTGTACTCTTTAAGTGTTGGGCTAATCAAGTAGGGCCTAACTTGAAAAGCTACTTCTTTAGGTTCTCAAAAGTTAGTCAAAGCCCTAATCAAATTGATCTCTATCTTTACTTTAAGAAGTGATAGAATGGGCTTGATCTTATAGATGGTCTCTTGTTCCCTTGGATTGAAGCGCCGTAACCATCAGTCTAGGATAGGTTTGGGGTAGATGGGCTTGCCTATAAATTTTTCTTTGAAGTAGACAGAGTTGGATGATGAACAGGCCATTTCTGGGTTGCAAAAGAGAAACTATGTTACAAGATTGTCTGATAATAACAAAACCTATTTACAGTAATTCTACAATACTTGTAAATTACAAAGGAAATCAAGGAAACCCTAACCCATTTTTTTTTTTTTAATTTCCATCTTGCTGGATTATTCATCTATTCTGGATGTCATGAATGCATAAAGGGTAGATTCTAAAGGCTCTTAAACTTTCATAGGTTTATGCAACCTCACTTATTAAAGAACACTTTCATTGGTCACATTAAACTTAAGTAGGAATAGCCTAATCAACCCCAAGCGGTAGTTACACTACATAATGCCCCCCCATCCTAAGGTCCTAAGATGGTATGGGTTCGACCAAATCTATCATGCATTTATGATACGTAAAATAAATTCTACCAAAATTAAATAAATAAAACTAAACCTGCAAAGAAAATGTTAGTACAATTATGGTATAAACAAAGGACGAATAAGTAAATGAATTACATAAAGATGGTTTTTTAGAGATTAATTTTAATTTTGGCAAGTCTAATGGTTAACCCTCTTGATGATCCCTAATGGAGTCGCCAAGCTGTCGAGCCTAGTTTTTTACCCTCTCAGTTCTTTTTATAAAATTAGGTCTTATCTAAACCAATCAATACTAAACCCCACCCATTTAATACCGACCCTCGATTGGGGTTTAAAAAAAATAATTTTTTTAATATATTGAAGTCACCACTCAACCGGAGTTAGGAAAAAGGGTTAAGTTATAACTAATTGGGTGGATTGATTATAATTTAGCTACTAGTCTATCGATTAGAAAACTAATTTATAAAACGAATTTTTTGAAAACCAGAGATTTAGGTCCCGAGGCTAATTTATTAAACCTTAAACGGGTACCACTTTTGTAACTTTCCAAATTTAATTTCACTTTTCAAATATACCCTTTTTAATTTCTAAAACAACTAATTATAGTACATGAAACTAAATTGATCAATGTACATAAATATCAACAAATGGAAAAAATAAAACTGTCCATATTTTAAGTTACCTCGGACTGACGTACGGGTACCTACATACTCGTTATTCGGGATCAAACTTTCGTAGTTTGTTCACCAAAAACATAGCCGGTTGATTTAATTTTAATTTTGGAAAAACAACCGGGTTTACATTTTTTATCTATTTTGATTTTATTTGAAGAAAATTTCCTAAGAGTTCTAGATTGGTTTATTTAGGAAAACCTAAAGTGCCCTAATTTGGAAAAGATCCGTTTTATTTTTATTTTTTTTAAATATGATTTTCTAAGTGACAAAGAGAAATAAAAAATCTTTATTCTTTCTATTTACTTATTTATTTTTATTTTTATTTTTTTCTTTTATTTTATCTATTTGACTAAGTAAAATAACAAATAAATAAACTACATTTTCTTTCTCTTTTCTTTTTTTTTTCTTTTCAGTTTTTTTTCTTTTCTCTGTTTCCTTTTTCTTTTTTCTTTTTGATACAGTTACATTAGAGAATGACATAAGAAAAACAAATAAAAGAAATAAATAAATAAATGACAAACAAATAACTAAATAAATAAAATGTAACAAAGGGTTGGATTATGGGTTAGGCTTGGAGTTGGGTCTAGATTGTAGATCCGGATTTGAATCAGATCAGAATGGGTCAGATAAAGAAGAAAAGGCCAGCGGTGGTTTCCAAGGGCTATTAGGGGTTGTTTCAAGCATTTTTTGAACGGGTAAACCCATTTTCATGGGTATTTTATTAATGATGGGGGTTTATAGGGAAGGTGCCGTAGCCAACAGCAGCCATCGATGGTGGTTGGTGGTGTTCATTGTGGCGGTATCGAGGTTTGGACTATGCAAAAGGGTATGGTCGTGGGGGTTTTTGGAGTGTGGTGAATTGGTTGGAGTAGCTGTTCAATTGGGGTTGTATGTGGTGGATTGCAGTGGATCGAAAGAGTGCTTAATTTTAGGTTCGGTTGGGAGTAAACGGAGTTGGGTGCTCGGTTTTGGGCGTTGAGACAACAGACGATGTGGGTTCTGTATGTATGGGCGTTAGAGTTTGGACTGTGCGAGAGAGAAGTAATTGGATTTCCGGGTTATTGTTGGAGTACAGGGGTTGCCTGGTAGCGTTGGTTTGGTGATCGGTGCTGCTACTGCCGCATTGCTATTGTGGTGATGTATTTATAGTACAGTATGGTCAGGGAATGGGTCGTTACTTGAGTGTCATGCAGTAGTTCGGACGACAATGGGTCAATTGAAGGAGGTGGCCAAAGAGAGAGAGAGAGGGCCAGTGGTGCATATGTATATCTATACGTTCAGTATCTATAAGTGAGAGTGGTGTGTTGTGGGCTTGATGTATGCATGAGTTAGAGAGAAAGAGAGTTGAGAGAGAACAGACCGAGAGATAGAGAGACCCAATTTAGAGAGAGAGAGAGAGGGATTGGACGGTGAGAGAGAGAGGTATGTTCTTGTTGTGGGTCTTCCCTTGCTTATGTATGTTTGTTTTTTGAAAAACAATCCCCCCCTCCAGTCCCCCTCCCTTTTTCTTTTAAAATGAATTAGCCCAGCGACGGCTTGATATGTGGTAACGTGACGAGTTAAAAAAGAAAAAGGATAAAAAAGAATTTTTTTATGTTTTTAGTGAGTTTTAAACCCTCGATTCTCAATTAATCCCAATTGTAATGTCCATGTATTTTATCGTTAAATTATTAGTCTATATTTTATCTATATGTATAATTAGATTGCACATATAGATTTAGTTAACCTAAGCTAGATTTAAATCTAAACTCAGGTTCAACGGCTTAACTTCTAAACTTAAATTAAAATTAAAAATATATTCTAATAAAATGTTATTTTCTAAAATCTTTTATTTTTTTTTCAATCTTTTATTTTTTTTCAATTTTTTATGACTTTTCAAAATTTTTATATACTTTTCCAAAATTTTCTATTTTTTTGTATTTTTTCTAAATTTCTTATTCTTGATGCTTTTTCCTATTTTCCTTTTTTTTTATTTTTTTGGAATTCCTATTTTTTTTTTCTAAATTTCTTCATTTTTTGTGGTGGTGCTATTACGATATAATCGAACTTGGGAGACAAAGAACACAGGATCTTGTCAACCAGCATGCCTTCAAACATAATTTCTCCGTTTGCCTTCATCTGATTGGATAATATAATCATTTTGGTACAAAATTCACTCACAGTCTCCTTGCTGTCCATTTACATTAACTCATATTGATGTCTTAATGTCTTAAGCCTAACCTTTTTTAGTTTGTTTGCTCCCTTGTAATACTTCTCAAGAGTTTTCCAAGCCTCTCTTACAGAACTTGCATTTGTTATTCTTTCAAAATTTGTTGCATCAACACACTGATGGATATAGAACAAACCTTGCAATCTCGCTTCTTTAACTCTCGATGTGTTGTCCGTTGGGCCTCAGTGGGATTGTCGGGCAATCTTGAACACTGCTATCCACAACTTCTTTCACGTTTTGATACCTGAATATCACTTCATTTGGATTCTCCATTTCTCATAGTTTTTCCCATCCAAGATCGGAGAGAAGTTGATATATTGCCTATCACTAAAGTCATTCTCACTTTCTAGATAGGAAATGGCTATGATACTACGATAGAAACACAAGACATGCAGCTGCAGCAACAGAACAATAGCACACACATTCACATAGTCACTTGCACTTGAATCGCTTTTCTTTATTGAGTTCTTGTTGCACTCACACACACTCTTGCACTCATCTCACTTTTCTTTTTTATATCAGAGTACAAACACACACGTGTACTTTATTCTATATACTCACTTGCTATTTATATCCCTCAGCACTTATGGATAACCACTTTAAGTAACTCTTATTAACCACTAACTCACTAACTAAACCATAGTTCAGCACAATATGAATTAATCCTAACAACAAAGCAAACCAGAGTAGTAATGGTCAAGTTCTTGTTTACGGCAAATTAGTTGCAACAGGCCTTTAACTCTATGCTACGCAACTAAACTATGAAGAGCGTGCCGAAATCTATGGTAAAAGCTTTTTTGTTGCTCCATCCTCACAAATAACTCCAGTAGCAGAACAAGGTTCTGAATTGAGTTGAATAAGACTTCGACTCTGGCCGAGTTGTGTAACCACAATAAGACAAGGAAGCTCCCGAGCATCCTTACAAATGACCGTGCCGAGTAGTTTAACGCACATGATCTCAAAGAGATTGCCACGATCTAGAACTATACTGCTGACACTGACAATTCTATATAGCAGGAAAGTAAAGTTTGTCTGAGCAAATTGCCGAGCCTCCGAAGTCTGATATTTGGCTGATGCCGAGTTGGATTGTGGTTAAATTGAGCCAGCTTCAATCATGGTTCTTCATCCAGTCTCGCATGCACATAGACGCTGACTAAATGAGGAACATCATCAGACAGACAAAAAAAAAAAAAAAAAGAAAAAAAGCATAACCATCGCCTAAACTACCGCTCCTCACCAAGTGCCACGTTCATAACCGCCTACTGTATGCTCGGGGAGCCTTGAATCTTGATATTTTCTATTTGTTGGTGGGGCGAGAGAGGCACTTTTGGATGACCACAATCCAAATTACTCACTAATAACAGTAGAGTGGTTGAGCTACTTTGTAACAAAGCATGTGCCACTTGAATGTGCCAAATGGCCAGCAATACGATGGAACACTAAGTCCTCGAGCCAAACACCATCCTAAAGTTTCCAACTGTTCTCGACTCCTCCGAGCTTAGCTTCGCTATACTAGTGTGTTCTACAAGTTCCAAGTGATAAATGTCGACATTGGGCTATTCGGGCTGCTCGCTAACGCATTATGAGCTAACTTGTTATTGGGCGAGTCTCTACATTGTCGAGCTTCTCAGTGGCCAAGCTCCACTCACGCATGGCAAAAATCCTAGGCACATGCTGATTATGCGGCAATCAAAACAAAATCGGATTTACAACAACAGATCCTACAAGCTGAGTAATTCAACTGGTTGGCAAAGAGAGTGAGCCTTCATAATCCAAGCCACGAAGTATTTCCGATCTCAATCTAAGCTCCAAGTTTTGATCTATAATACAACCATGCCGAGTGCCAAGTGGCCATGAATGTTTGCTTCTACACAAGCCGAGTGTTTGCAACTTGCAAAAGCAAAAAGCAAGTGCTAAGTTCAACTCAAAATCACATCATTTTGAACACCATTCAAACTCCAACCTAAAGGATGCCGTATTGAGCTGCTCATTTTGCAAGATAAACGACATGGCCGAACATACCATTATATCGTGACATATTGCGCGTTATCCTATTCGTCAAATGTCAACTATAAGATCTGTGCCGTATTGACAAGAAGTCTGCCGAACACTTTAGTCAAGTCAAATTTCCGAGCTATCGACCACACGGCGGTCTATGGCCGAGAAACTCTGCCAAGCAATCCATGCTGAGCCATGTCTGCCGACCAACCACATTATCGACAAGATATTTGTCATACAGTATGCCGAACAAGTCCAAGTGTGTCAAATAATTCACATGCGGAGCTACTCCTAGCACGCATGCCCATTTATAGACTTTCAATTGCCGAACTCTTCAATGATGGAGTCGCATCATGCTAAGCTATTCAACGACATGGCATGAACGAACTCAATTAAAAGATTAAACAAATACAAAGGAGTGTACTAATTATGTAGTTCCAATACTTTGTCTCTATGACATATCGTTGCAACATTTGATTAGAATCTAGGTTGAATAATGTGAACGGTAGCTGCCGTCAAGGCCGAATCACGTCTGACCTCTTCATGATGCACAGGGAAGGCCTCGTAAGATTTTACTCATGCATTTAGCTGTATATCCAAAGCCAAGTTCATATGATTGCTAGAACTTTGACAACAAGGGATTCAAATAGACAAGCTAAGCTATTTCAAGTTTAACAAGCTATTTAAAGACCCTAAGTCGTTAAATGGCAACAGGTTAAATACTATAATTCAACACTTCATATGGACAACGAATTGATAAGCTAAAGTCCTATATTTTAACAGACTAAAGGTCAACTAGCCAATTTTATGACTCCACTTAGCATAAGTCTTGCCTAGCTTAGACGGCCTACATGCTTCTCTAACCTTTCTGGCCATATTAGCATCTTTAGGCTCTCGCCCCTTTAAGCGCTTGAACCTCTTTAGGCACTTTGGCTTCTTTAGGCTATTGCCTCTTCAAGCACTTCAAACTCTTAAGGCCCTCACCTCCTCAAGCCTTGGAGCCTCTTTAGGCTCTTACCTATTTAAACACTTCAGCCTCTTTAGGCCTTTGCCTCTTTAAGCACTCAAGCCTCTTCAGGGCTTCGCTTTTTAAGGCATACCAATATTTACAAGTGCTTTAGTCACTCTCGCTTTTTGCCTCTTTAAGCCTTTACTTCTTCAAGTAGTTTAGCCTCTTTAGGTTGGGATTACAAACTTTGCTAGAAATCTCACAAGATCAACCTCCCTAAATACTCTCTTTTCTGACTTTATCACCGAAGAGAGTAAGGGGCAAGTGTCGATACGCATTTTCAGATAATTATTATGTAGGCTTATATTAGTTGGTCTAATACTTGAACCCGATCCAATAATCAAATCTGAATGTAATTTTCATTGACTCGCTATAAATACCAAACAAGACTCTCAAGTAAGGGACCTTCTTTTTCATTCTCTCAATGCCATAATTATTCAACAATTTTACTCTCATCACAAGAGGATTAACTTAGGCATTGAAGTGACTATACCGGAGTATTCTCCGTCGCCCTCCGTAGCCCTTTTTTTGTTTTGTAAGTGTTTATACACTAGGACAAAAATCACTTGTTAATAAGTACCAACCCTAGAATTTATACTTTAAGGTATATAGAGATAGGTTCTAAGATATCATGTACTCATTATTTAAATTATATTAAATGATAAATATATATTAATAAATGAGAAAGAACCTAAAATTCTTTAACTAAAAAAAATTGAAAGAATAAAAACAATATTGTAATGGTATTAAAATGAAATGGTTCAAACTTAGTACAAACCTAAACTTAAAGCTAATAGTCAACAAGTAAAAATAGTAACCTTAAATTCTAAAAAGTAATATTTGTTGTTAGTTGTAAAGAACTTATATCTTCTTTTCTTTTGTGTATGCAAACTTGTTCATTTGCTATTTAAATATTTTGGTAATTAAAAAGTGTCATTTAACATTCAAATTTCATGTAATGTTTAAAAAGTAATCTTTTAGCATGGAAAGAAAAAATATAATAGGAATTTGCTATAGGAAGATGTGTGAAATTGAATGTATGGGAAGATAGAAAAATCACAAATTATATAAGGTATCATATAGGATAGGATATAAGTTCAAGACTAGTTCTCCATTATTACATTACAAGATAGGTTTCAATTGGTTCTAATTTTAAAAATTTAGGAACCTATACTTATAGAATAGGGTATGATTAGGGCGCATACCCTACCTACCCTATATCCACTTATGCTAACATAACAATGTGAATGAAAGCCTATGTGTTATGATTGAAAGTAAGAGATTCTCTAAAATGCCTAGCAAATTTAGAGATTTTGCAATAAAGCAATGAAAGTACTAATAGATTGTACACAATGGATTAGCAATTGTAATATACATAGATTGTAAACAATAGTTAGTAGATAAATAGATCTTAAACAAATCTCAAGCAATCTAATGAACAAATAAGCAGTAGTTACAGATTTGTATAAGTATAAAAAGAAAAAGAAAGAAGAGTAGAGGATTATCCCTAATTAAGATCCTAAAAAGAAGCGCCTCTCTTCAGGAGTCTTGACCTATTCGAAGCAATCACTGAAAACACCTAAACATAAACAAACAAATCAAATTATTATTTATCGCATTAGATAATCTAATTGTTTGAGCAAAGAAGAGAGAGATTAAGGTTTGAGACAATTATCTTAGAAGTTTCTAGAGAAAAGGAGAGAGAGAGTTTATTCATAAAGTGAATTCAAGAAGGGACTTGGGGTTATCTTTAGTAACAATGCAAAATGGGTTTTAAACATAAGGCCCAACATTTTAGTCTTCTCATCATAATGAATTCAATAAGAGCTTCCATCATAGATGAAAAGATTGATTCCTTACAGAATAATCAACAACGATGGCAAAAGGATGTACATGACAAATTTAAGCTATTAGCTCAATAGTTATTACAATTGCAAACTATGTTGACTAACAAATAAAAGAATTAGAGTACTAATGTCTCCATTAATGACTCATCTAGTATTCCCTCATACTCTCAAATCAATGCATCTTAAGTAGATACTATGTTCAAGTGGATCAAGTTAGAAATACCAAAATTCAATGGTATAGATCCAAATGGTTAGATCTTCAAAACAAATCAGTTTTTTTTTTTTTTTTTTTAATTTTCATTAGACTCTCAATGAGAAAAGCATCACTATAGCATCATTTGCAATGGAAGATAAAGCTTTGAATTAGTATCAATGGATGTGTTGTAATAAACAACTAAGTTCTTGGAGTAACTTTACAATTGCATTAGAAACAAGATTTGGTTTGTTAGAGTTTGAGGATATTTAAGGATTGTTAATAAAAATAAAATAGAAAGGAATTGTTATTGAATATCAATCAAATTTTAAGGAATTATATAATTTAGTTTATGAACTTTCTGAAAGTTTTTTTACTAACTGTTTTGTTTCAAGTTATAAATCTTACATAAAAAAAAAAAGAAAAAAGATGTACAAATTGCTCGTCCTTCATCCGTTTTAGAAGAAATTTGGCTTCTTAAAATGTATGAAGCCAAGCACTCAAATCGATAATTTTATTCCAAGAATCCATCTTTTATAGCAAATAAATCATCTTTAACCATTTAATGTTCGAGATCCTTTTTAGATAGTAATAAAAACATTAAGTTAGTAAATACTTCACCAAGTGAGAGTATTGTTAAAATTACTTTGCCAATAAAAAGGATGACCTAAGAAGAAATGAATGCTAGAAGAGAGAGGGGCCTATGTTACAATTGTGATGAAAAATATCACAAGGGTCATAAGTGCAAAGTTAGGTTTCTTTTGCTCTTACAAGAAGACGAAGGAGGATCATCAAAGGAGCAAGGCGATGTAACTATTAAAGAAAAGACAATAATGCAAGAAGAAGATTTAATAGCTACTAGCTATCATTCCCAATCAAGTGAGTCAATTTTGTATACACTTTGATTTAAGGGTAGTATTCAAGGGCAAAGTATTACAATTTTGGTAGATCGAGTAGTACTCATAATTTTGTTCAAAGTAGGTTGACTAGTATTTAGGTCTTATAACTTCTCCTTCTCCTAAGTTCCAAGTCATGATTTGCAATGGTCAGAAATTAAGTTATCATGGAAAATAGTCTAAAGTAAAAGTGCATATTCAGGGAATCAAATTTACAAATACTTTCTATGTCCTTCCCAATCAAGGGGTAAATGAGGTATTATGAATGCAGTAGTTATAAGATTTAGGTCCTATCATAATTGATTATGCCAAATTGACTATGAAATTTCAAAAGGAGGATAAAATGGTGTTATTACATGGAATTGATGTAGATATTACTCAGATTACTTACCATTAATTAAAAAAATTGATTTCCTAAGATGCGATTGCATCTTATTTTCATCCTAAAGCACAAATAGCAAAAATGACATCAAGGAATACCACTTGAAATACTCTCCTTGAGGAAGTATTGGACAAATTTTCTCAATTGTTCGAGGCATTATCATCTTTACCTCTACTTAAGGAAATTCAATACCATTTTCATCTTAAAGAAGGAAGAGGCCCTATTAATGTTAAACCATATATATATCCCCATTTTTATAGGAAAGTTACAACAAGAGATTATTCAATATAGTACTTGTCCTTCCTCTTCACATATATTACTAGTAAAGACAAAGATGGAAGTTGAAGGTTTTACATTAATTACAGGGTTCTTAATGAAGTAATGATTAAGGATGAATTTCCAATCCCCACAACTGATGAGTTATTAGATGAATAAAAGGGTGCCTCTCTATTTTTGAAATTAGACTTAAGATCAAGTTGTCACCAAATTTGAAGGCATCAGTAAGATGTTAAGAAGATTACCTTTATAATTTACAAGGGTCATTATCAATTCTTGGTGATGCCATCTGGCTTAAGTAATGCTTTAGTAACTTTTCAAGCCATCATGAAGATAATCTTTAAGTCGTACTTAAGAAAATTTGTCATCATATTTTTTTATGATATTTTAGTTTATAGTACGATTTTAAAGTTAATATGTTGCACATTTCACATAAGCATTACAAATATTAGCTAACAACACTCTTCATGTTGAAAAGGGTGAATGCGCTTTCGAGATCGACACTATTGAGTACTTAGGGCACATTGTAGGATAAGGTAGAGTATGTCAAAAACCAAGTAAAGTACAAGTAGTATAACAATGGCCATTACCTCATAATATCAAATAATTGAGAGCCTGTTTCAAACTATTTGAGTATTATAAGAGGTTTTTTAAGGGATATGATATGATAGCAACCCCTTTAATTGATATGTTGCAACATGACAACTTTGTTTAGATAGATGAATAAAGGAATTCTTTTCAAAGACATAAGTATATGTTGGTTTCGGCCCTATTCATGCTTTACCAGATTTTAGTAAGCAATTTATTATGGAGATAGATACTTTAGAGATAGGAGTTAGAGCAGCTATATTATAGGAAGTATGTTCCATTTCTTATTTTAGTAAGAAAATTCCTAAACGTATGATTAAGGCCTCTACTTATGTTAGAGAGCTGTAAGCCATTATGGAAGCAATAAAGAAATGGCATCAATATTAGTTAGGATCTTAATTTATTATAAGGACAAACCATAGAAGTATAAAAGAACTATTGACTTAAGTTATTTTTACCCTTAATGATGCAAACCATGACCAAGAATAGACAAAGCCAGTCGTGAAGGTAGTGGGTTTGATCCTATTGAAGGAATGAACTGCACACTAACTGTACATATATGACATACTGTAGAACCACATACAAACCTAAGACTTAACGAATTCGATGCACTGATTCGAGTAATAGGGTTGCCCACTACAATCCTTACTAAAGGGATTGATAAGAGCTGGTAAGGGAGAAAACTTTTCGAGAGAAAAGACTTAAAAGGGGTTTTTGATTAATTCTATTATATATATATATATATATATATATATGCATTATTACAAAAGTTGCTATTTATAGTATGTCCTAAACCCTAGTGGAAAAATTGTAAATAATGTACAAGGCCTTAAACCCTAAAGAATTGGGCCCATAAATATAATAAAAACAAGCAAGTACAAAAATATAAAATTGTGCGTTTTACAGGGAGAAGTCAGCATGTGGTCATTTGGCATGCCTTGGAGGTAACTTCATGGAGCTTGGCTGAGCAACCAAAGAGGTTTGCCCATAATTGCCGAGTGTTGAAGTCAGTCGGCAATAGTCTGTCCAAGGTATGCTAAGTAGATCCAATAATCAAAGTGATCTCTCAACCCCTAAGTCGACAACAGACTTTAGTTGAATGAATCCAACTCTTCGGAAACATGATAATCGGCCTATCAACAAACATGATGCTGAGTAAGTGATTGCTTATGGATAAGTGAGGATCGGTTGCTATTTTGGCCTTATTCTTCTTGGTACTCTATCTATAAGAAATAGTGTTATTCTGCTTGGTAGACAGAATGAGTTGTCATGTAGAAGATCTTAGCTTTGGTAGTCGAGTTGAGTTGGAACTTAGAAGCCCATCATTTCCTCTCCCTTAGAGAAGTTTCAACTCAAAACTTGGTAATTGGCCACTCCAAATCCCACCGAGATCAAATACCAATCAATAAAATTTAAATTAAAACATAGTATACTGCAGTTCTTGCAACAACAGCATCACTAGTAGATGTTCCCTCCACTCATCATGGGATCTATCAATCACACCTTTTGTCTTAGATCTTTCCATCCACTCATCATGGATCCGATCGACTACTGGTTCTTCCTTCTCAATTACATGAAGCAACATGATCTCAGGGTCATACAAAGGATTAAGGCTTCGCAAATCTTATGTTGGAGGGACGTAAGATGGATCTTCAATGGCAAGTGTTGCTACTTCTTCAAGCTCGGTTAGCTTGGGCATCATGATCTCCTTATCAACTGTAATCAACATTCCCCTTACTTCCCAGTAATTTGGCTCTTCCTTCTCCTTCCATCTACACATCTCAACTCTTTCCAACAAGAGAGTCCCAAGGGTTAATATGATGTATCCCCAGTATATGTATCCTTCATCTCGGCTCTAATAAATTCCAATCTATAATTGATAATAGCTTATAGGTCCGATGTTATATTTTCCCATATTAGTGCCATGTAAACGTATCAAATGACATGGATATAGGATTCTAATATGAGGAAAGCAAATGAAGTAAATCTTAGGGCTACCATCTATGGCATTTATAGTAAGTAATGGAATCAGTTTAGGAACATGGGGTTTTAACCACAATTCAGCTCGGCCTTTTTCGCCTCTGCTGTTTGTCTCTCTAATAACTTCCACCTCTTCCTTTTCTCGGCCTTCCTTCTCACTGGCTTTCACTATTTGAGTATTCCTTTGCTACTTTATTTCTTTTTTGAGTTGCTTAAGCTAACCAAGTATAACCCTTAGCTGTTCTTATACATCATAATGGTCGGTACCAATGGCAAATTCTTCTCTTAAGACTAGTTAGATAGCTTCATTTAAGCTCCTTACTCTTAAGGGGTTAATACATTTGGTAATCTTTGACTGCAACCCTCTTATGAATCATAAGATAATACATGAAAGAGATTCATACAATTCACATCGCTGTAAGAGTGCTTTATACTCCTGGGCAAATTCTTGGACACTCATTCGTCCCTACCTCAAGGTAGACATTTTCTCATAAACTCATCTTGATATGATGCAGGCACAAATTTCTCTCTTATGGCATGTCTCATTGAGTTCCATGTAGAGTTCACTCCTCTAAGGATCCTTCACTTTAATTCATTCTTCCACCAAATCCTAGCAAGACCTTGAAGTTGATCCTCTATGATATATTCCTTGTTACGTTCAGGACATGGGTATTTTTCAAAGACTTTATTGACTCAGAATTCCTAATCCAAGTATTCGTCTAGGGGTCCATAACCATCAAACATGGGTATTCTTGATCTTATATCTTCATAGTCATAATCATAGCCATATCATGCTTGGTTGTTGTAAGCCATGTTAAATGAAGTTATCACTTCAATAGACTAGCTTAGTTCACAAGAAATCTTGTCAGCACTGACTAACTATCCAACAATTATGACTCAATATGACAACTTGGAGGCATATGTAGCTTGGATGTAGAATTAGCTCGCCTGTCTGGTTAAAGCAAGTCGGATGCTTGTACGACTCGATAGTTGAATAGGCAAACAACTCAGTCGATAACCTTAAGGGTATGATATTATGGTACTTTGCTTTCCTTCAATACTTCGGATTGAAATAGTTCGAAAGCTCGGCAAAGTTCAAATCTAGCACCACTATTCTTAGCAAATCATCTTGACAAACATAATAGTACTCTTTTGGTTACTATCACAATACTAAAGCAGGATAACACATTAAACAACTTGAAGAAGAGATATCTCGGTAAACAACCTAGATTGGAATTCCCAACCTTTTCTTTAATATATATATTCAATACAGGACTTATGATGTAAAGAAATTGTAATCCAAATGTTCACTTACTTACCCAAAGGAAATTCAAGTGAAACCAAACTAATACCCAGCAAACAAATCTTTAGTATCCCAAAGAAACCTGATAAGTAAGCACTTCCTCAAATGCAAAATAGAATAGATATAATGCCTAAGGCTCTCGGCGCTATCTAGAACCTTAAGCTTTGATGCTAAGCTGATGCAAACTGTGACAAAAAAATAGATAAGGCCAGTCGTAGGGGTGGTGAGTCCAATCCTGTTGAAGGAATGAAAAATAAATGGGAGTCAATGGTTTAGCAAATCCCGTCTACTAACTTTACGAATATGACATACTGTATAACTACACATGGACCTAATACCTGTCGGATGTGACGCACCAGTCCAAGTAATAGCATTGCCTATCATAATCCTTACTAAAGGGATTGATGAGAGCTGGTAAGGGAGAGAACTATCCGAGAGAAAAGACTCAAAAGGGGTTTTTCATTAATTCTGTTATATATATATATATATATATATATATATGCATTGTTACAAAAGTTGCTATTTATAGTACATTCTAAACCCTAGTGGTAAAATTGTCGATAATGTACAAGGCCTTAAACTCCTAAAGAATTGGGCCCATAAATAAATAAAAACAAACAAGTGCAAAAATATAAAACTGTACGTTTTATAGGGAGAAGTAAACATGTAGCTTTTCGGCATGCCTTGGAGGTAGCCTTATGGAGCATGGCTGAGCAACCAAAAAGGTCGGCCCATAATTGTCGAGTGTTGAAGTCAATTGGCAATAGTCTGTCTGAGGTGTATGGAGTAGATCTAATAATCAAAGTGATCTCTCAGCCCCTAAGTCAACAATAGACTTTAGTAGATTGAATCCAAGTCTTTAGAAACATGATACCTCGTCTAATTGGCAAGCATGATGACTAGTAAGTGATAGCTCAAGCATAGGTGGGGATCGGTTGTTGTCTCGTCCTTATGCTTCTTAGCACTCTATCTATAAGAAATAATGTTATTCAGCTTAGTAGATAGAATGAGTTGGCAAGTAGAAGACCTCGGCTTTAGTAGTCGGGTTGGGTCGGTACCCCGAAGCATAAGTACCTGACTAAGATCATGGGATATGACTATACTATGATGTACAAGTTAGAATAAGAGAACATTGTGGCTAACTGTAAACTGCTAAAATTTTTTATCTATCTTTTGAAGTAGACTCGAGTATGTTAGATAATCTAGGAGTTGACAAGGCTAATGAAAGTGAAAACCCTAAAATACCTAGTTAATTGCGTATAAAATTTTTCTACCCTAAATGTATGTAAACACTAAAGATTTCATTCAAAAGTGATAAAAACCCCAAAACAATAACCTTAAAGACATATGAACACTAATTTATCTTAATAAACCCTAAAACCCTAATTGATAATATAACCTTCATATTTTGCCAAATCATTAGTGAAAGATTAGAGATAACTTTCAATCATGCATATATATTTAGAATCCTTAAGAAATCCTTTAGAAACTAAAATATTGTGTCATTGATCACATTTATCTTCTAAGTAAATAATTAAGATAGTACTACAAAGAGTTAGGAGTGTAGTTGATGCCTAGGTTAAATGTAGTAAATCTTAATACCCTAATTGATACTTTTCATATTAGTTATGCTAAGCAGCCTTCCAAATGATGTATATAGGATATAAATACCTAAAGTAAGATCTCATCATCTATCTTTACTAATCTATTCAGCAAATGTTTCATTTCCTTAATTTTTCTCTTAATTTTCTCTAATTACTACATTATATATACTAAATGGCAAATGCTTTTGGAAAGTTGACCAAGTTAACACATATTGACTAAGGTCAAAAGATTGACTAAGTCAACATGTAGAAAATTCAACAAAAGATACTTACACTTTAGAAAATTTCTAAGCCATCTAATGATTTATTTTTTCTTTTTTAGCTTTTCTTTCCTCTCTTCCCCTTTAATTGCTGCCCATTTCTTTTCCTTCTAGACCCCACCATCTTCTTCTTTTCAAACACAACACAAGACAAAAAGAAACAAACCCTTACCCCACTCCATTGTCGTGACCTTTCCCTTTCCCTTTCCCTTTCACTTTCAAAATTTTCTAAATTTATCTTCATACTTCAAGAACAAATTAAGGTATGTGATTATATTATTATGTATTGCTTTATATTACTTATTAGTTAGGTAAAGAGGTAGATTAGATAAGTAGTTATGTGTTATGTATATCTATGTTGAAGAAGGCATAAAGTATCTATCTTTAGGTGTAGAAGGATAGAAATCATGGTGAAGTGGAGTACATAAGGGTACACTAGAGAAATACAAGTATAGAGACCTTTGTACATAAGTATTAATTGTGTAAATAACCTAAACTAAGACATATACTAACTATACATACTTATATCATGCTAAATACACTCTTAAAACACAAAAAGAATGAAATTAGAAAAGCTTTCTTAAGAGGAAATTTTGGCCTACGAAATTTGTATAAAAATACGTTTGTGATCGTATGTATATATGGGTATATGTACAAGTATAAATACGGTATAAGTATAAGTATACTATTATACATATAAGTATAGTAAAGGTATAAGTATATAGTTAGTATAAGTAAAGTGTACATAAGACACTTAAGTATGACATAAGTATGAGGTAAGGCTTGTGCAATTAAATGATGAGGTAAGCAATGATGCAATTAAAAGATCACATAAGTCATGAGATAAGCAAATGATGATATAAGCGATGGCATAAATGATTGATGATGTAAGCGATGACATAAGCATAAGTTTATAAAATAAGAAATAAGAAGAGTACATTAGAATTAGGTACATAAATTAGTAAACCCTAATACACTTCCTAAATTAGATTAAACGTAATTAAGTACATGAATTAATAATAGCAAGGTAAAATTCTCTAAGTATAAGAATCTAAGGGTTAACCAAATCATTAAATATAAACATAGGATATAAATATAAGTAATAAGAATAATAAGGTTTCCATAGTTAAAGTTTCTATAAATTTAGTCTATATCATAAAACACAGGTCTTAACGTCTAAAACAAATATTACCATTTGAACGTACATTCGAAAACGAGGAAAAACAATTATAAATTCATAAATATCGGAAATAGAACGAAAAAGTTACATGTAATTAATGATAAAGTCTAACTGGCTAAAAGTTGATAGTAATTTAAGTAAAATTAGGTAAATAGATATTTAGAATTACTAGTTAATTCAATTACTTACTAGCATTATTATATTGTAATGATTAGGTGATCCCGAGGTGGGCGAGGACTCCCGATTGAATATTACGACTAGAGCGAGTCGTCATGGCCGAGTAAGTATTTACCTTATGATTCCATACTTGTATGTGATTGTAGATAGTAGGCTTAAATGTTATTGTTAATTAACTATTGCATGGGGTTGAGATATGCTTGTGTATGTTATTATGTGATGAGTTTTGAATTTACCTTAAGTATAAATAACACTTTGTTTGCTACATGGTAGTTTACAAAATGATTGTATGTACTATTGGATGGTTACATCATAATTGGACTTAATTATACTCGGCTTATAAGAAAAAACTGGTACATGTATTAACACGCATTGTATAGACACAATTCCGGCCGTCACATCATACGGAGATAAAGAGAGGCCATTCAGGGGGTTGTTATTATTAATTGATTGGTTTTATATGGTGTACTCATATAAAATGACCTTACCTTAGCCTACGGGAATACCAGGCGTTAGAGGCACCAACTGCTTAACTAAAGTTTGAATCTAGGGGTGAGTGTAGATCATGGGAGCCCATTCACGAGTATACTAGAACTTGTTTCTTATGAAAATAAAAGACTTATTTGATTCAAGTACGGAACACGGGGTTCTATAGTAAAGTAAGTTCTAGTATAATACCCAGATCTGATTGGTGTCATGTATACTCTAACCTTGACTTTGGAGAGTGTTAAATCTAAGTTACGTATATGGACTAGTTAACTATAAGTATTGTTTGGCATTCTATTTAATCATTCATTCATATGCGTGAATATAATGTATTTATAACTTGCTTATGGTGTAGCTGAAGGTTTTGCTCACAAAGCTTAGGCTTACATTCTCTTAGATTTTTGCTGCAGGATAACTTGTTCGTAGAGGCTGGCCGGAGAATGCTAGAGGTTAGCTTAGGGATTTAGGCAAGAGTGAGCTATTCTATGTATTGAGAGATAATAGATTATGTAGACTCATACTTATGTACTTTTGTTTTACCAGTAATATAGACTTAGATATACTAAATTACTATGTATTGTAAACTTTATAGTTTAAATTTTATATAAATATGTTTGTGTGATGATATCATGTGGATCTATATATTCTTAGGAAATTAGTGGTTGTAAAGCCTTATATATTGTGTGAAGAGTTCATAATTTGAAGGGTAACCAATCAGGGGTTCTTCATACAATATACGGCGTTTTCCATGACGAGGCTATCCTCAGTTCGTAACACTAGCTCTTTAACTTGATAGCATGATGCCTCACTTATGGCACTATCAACACCATGTTGTAATATAGTATAGTAGCTTAAAGCTAAATATAGTTGAATACCTACTTTTTAGCTAAATATACTTTTGATACAAGATGCATCAAAAGGCAAGAACCTAAAATGGCCATTATGTTAGCACAATGACTTACTATGTTTCCAACATAAGCTGCTCTTAATGCCTACATCTCATTTAACTCCTCAATTACTAACTAAGTGTCATTGTACACCAATAGCTGTCTACTTTAGAGTATTGAAGACATATGGGAAGATGGCTTTTGATTTTTATTAGGAGAGAATGAAGCATGATGTTGAAGTCTTTGTTAAATGATGTGTTACTTGTCAGCTGATGAAATACCTTTCTATGCATCAAGCTAGAGTTCTACATCCATTACTCATCCTAAAGCAGGTATGGGAAGACATTTTTTGTGGTCTTCATAACTTATTTGCAGAAGTCTCATGGCTTTACTATTATATTGGTAATAATGGATAGATTATCCCAATAATGTCAATTAAGGGCATTAGAGGCTTGTTTTACAGCAACTAAGGTTGCTTAATTGTTTCTAAACATTATTCTCAAGCATTATAGTTTTCCTTGCTCCATCGTTTCGAATGGGAATACTATTTTTCTTAGTAAGTTTTAAGGAGAGTTGTTCACCTTGAATGGCACTAAACTCTCTATGGGTAGTGCCTATCATTCTCAAAGTGATGATCAAATTGAGGTTGTTAACAAAGTCATTCAATAGTATTTGAGGGGCTTTGTTATGGAGCAACCAACAAATTAGGTTAAGTATTTGCTTTAGTTTGGTTTTGCACCATTTGAAGTGGTGTGTGGTAGGAAACCACCAACTTTGGTGGTGCATTATTTTAGAAGGGATTCTACTTTAGTTGCAGTAGATAATGATCTTTCCTTTAAAGAGGAAGTTTTATAAGCTTTTGAAGTGAATTTACCAAAGGCCTAAAAAACCATGAAGAAGTATATTGACAAGTTACGTCCTTTAGTTGAGTTTGAGGTTAGGGATATCATTTTTATTAAGTTACAACCCTATAAACAAGTATCTCTTGCTCAACATGGTCATCACAAGCATTCCAAATGGTATAATGGGCCTTTTCCAATTACAAGATGAGTTGTAGATTGTGCATATGATCTTTAGCTCCCTCCATATGCACTTATTCACAATATATTCCATATCTCACTACTCAAACCTACCTTTGGTTCTTACATTCCCTCATTAGATTTATGTCTAGATGCTTTATACAGTCATCCATTAATAAGGCTATTAATTTTTTTGGCTATAAGGGAGATTATAAGATAGAGACATATAGTGCCTCAGGTTTTGGTGCAATGGCAATAGATAGCACCTAAAGATACTTCCAAGGAAGACTACGAAACATTTAAGTAACTTTATTTTGATTATGACCTTATGAAAAAGGTCATTTTTCAAGCCTAAGGGAAATATGTTATGACTGAAAGTAAGAGACTCTTTAAGAAGCCTAGTAATTTAGGGATTTTGCAATAGATCAATAAAAGTGTTAATAGATTGTACATAACATATTAGTAGTTATATTATACATTGATTGTAAGCAATCGTTAGTAGATGTAACAAATCTTAAAAAAATCTAACAAATCACAAGCATATCTAACAAATAAACAAACAAGTAATAGTTGTAGATTTTTGAAAGTATAAAAAGAAAAAGAAAGAAGTATAGAGGATCATACCTGCTTATGATCTTAAAAGGAAGTGCCTCACTTTAAGAGTTCTAATCCACTCAAAGAGATCACCTAAAACACCTAAACACAACAAGAAAATCAAGTTAATATTTGTCTCATCAGATAATCTGAGTGAAGAAGAGAGAGATCAGTTTTTGAGACACTTATCTTACAACTATCTAAAGAGAAAGAGAGAGAATCTATTCGAAAAGTAAATCTGAGAAGGGACATAAGGTTATCTTCAACAGCAACATAGGTTGGTTTTCAAACTTAAGGCCCAACATTATAATAATTAAAGATGAAGGTTGAATCATTATATATTTTTTTATTTTTTTTTAAAGGGGTATGGAATTAAAGGAATAGGTTTTGACTTAAATATATGAAAGACATACTATTAGCATGTCACCTGTTCTTCATTTGACATTACTTTTAAATATATATAATGGATGGCTTTATTTATTAATGCAAACATCACCCATCTTGGAAGTAACATTTCATATGACTTAGGACTATATTTTTGTTTCAAATTAGATATTTAGCATAATGCAATACTAAAAGGATGAAAATAAGATTGTATATTTATATATAAATACATAACAAAACTCCATTCATATAAAAATGAACTCACTTAGCATATTTTTTTTTCTTTTTCATAAAATTCTACCTTTTTCAAAAAATCAAATTCTTTCATAAATCATTATGGTTAAAATATGTAGGTTTTAATTTTACAAGTTTCATTGCTTAATTAATATCTTCATTATAATGTAATAAAATACAAAAAACCTAATTTATCCAATCATCAAATTTAAAATCAAACATATTAGATAACATTCTATATACCAGCTTTTAAATAGATTTTGATAAGATATAGAGAACATAAAAATAGGATAACCCTAGTAGATGACTAGATGTAATTGTGAACGGAGGGTGTTTAGTAAAACACAATGTATGTAGTGTGTACAATTGGAAAGAAAAGAAATAAGAAAAATGTTAATGGGTGTCAAGCATTCAACAAGTAGCTAAATTAATCGATTCGTTTACTTTTTTATGCATTATCTTCCTACAAAGTAGGTAATTTAGATTAAAATATTTAAATTTCATTTTTTGGACTTTAAGTTAGTACCTTAACCCTTGAGATACTCGATATCGAAATAGCATATGATTGTTGTATCTAATACAATGAGAAGCGAACTGAGATGTAGTATAGTAAACTATTAAGATACATCCTTTGGGCTTTAGACATAGTACAAAATCACAATGAGAAATAATCTGTAAAATAGAAGTTACCAACTTTCTATTGAAACCAAACACATTATAATTGTTCCCAGTGATACATGCAAAATTCTTTCTTGTTCATTTTCCTTTTTTAGGTTTTTTCCCTTTTAGAAAAGGACTATAGTCGTTGAAATCTTATTTTCATAGAAAACCCTCTCCCTAAGTTCTTACAACCAATGTTAAACTATTGCAATCTAGGAAGGTAAAAGCTTATCAATCATACCGATAAGTACCTATGAATGATCAATAGAATTAATAAAGTAAGTTAGAAAAAATATGTAAAAGGAATCATAATATGTCTTACTTTATGATCAAGTCTCATGGTGAATATTTATAGAAAGTTTACATGTCACCTTCCATATAACTGCTATTGCTTCAATTCAGTTTGAGAAGAAGCCTTTAAAGAAACCATTGATTATGCTTGTGGCAACGCTAGCATGTCTATTCCATATATTCAATAGAGGAAAGCTCATACAATGCATGGTAATCATTTATACATATATACATACTAAATATACATGAGTTATCAAACCTACTCATCCAAACACAACATCATATCAAACCTACTCATCTAACCTATACATCAAACCTTCTATCATTTTATGTCAACCAAGCTTTGATCATTTCAATCCAAGCATTCTTTTTCACAACTCAAACTTAGTGGTCGAATTCTTTACCCAAATAACAATTTCAAAGCAACTCACTTCTTGATGTTTAAGTATAAGGGTTTCTCTTGTTTAAGAGATTTTTGGCCTCAAGTTAGCCTTAGTAGCTAAACCCATCGCTACCCTTCTAGCTACCTTCCAAGTCAAGGACTTAGTCACTAATGTTTTATCCATTTAAGATGGCTCTTAATCAATAAATCTATCTTTTGGAGTCTTTAAGTCACAAAGTCTTCCAAAATGTTTACATAACCTCTTTTGTTACATTCTTTACGAATCACTTACTCTTTAGAGTGTTATTCATGGGACTTAAAATATCGGGATCACTTGCTCATTAAAGCGCTATCATAGTTTCAAAAATTTTTGAATCACCTGCTCTTAGAGCATTGGCCTAATTTAAAAAATTTTTCACATAACTTGCTCTCAAGGCACTATCCTAATGTTAAAAATTTTTAGACTACTTGCTCTCAAAGTGTTATCCTTATTTTAAAATGTTTAAGTTTGATAGGAATTACAGATCAATCACTCGCTCCGAAAACTCAAGAACTCATCCATATGGTTCACTAAGTTGTCTAAAGGGAGTTAAACTCTGAAGAACAATGCATTCTCTAACCCTTGAGTAATCGAGCTATCGTACAACCGACCTAACCTGCTTTGTTTAGAAACAACTCTGCTTAGCATACAACATTGTCTAGAGTAGACATACATCCTAGTTTTCTGACATTTGTACTATCATTTTTTTAATCAAATATCCTTTTTGTCTATTTATGACTTTACCCTTGTAATCTATTCACCTTTCATTTTCTAGAAGGAATTCTTTTTGTAATTTATGTATACCTAGAAATTGCCTCACTTAGGCCATCTAAATACTTATAATATGTAATAGCCGAATCATTAGTGATGTTGAACTTTGAACATTATTCTTCCTTCTTGAGCTTATGTTTTCTCATTGAGGATCGAGATCTTGAAGAGTTCTTATTTAGACCATTAAGTATGGACTAGTGGCGAGCAACCTCGTATTTTACTTATGTATCATATCAAGTAAAGTTTCAAGCTTATGTGAGGTATTGGCGAGTCATATCTATTGTTAGTGCACAAGGACCCTTGGTTAACCTTTGACTACCATTTAGCTTTCAGATCATCTTCAGGTTTGGACATACCCTTTTGGCTCATGTGATATCAATAGCTGTAGGTCAATCTTCCCAGTAGTCTTGTCATCTTGGTATAAAAGCTTTGCTACGTTCAGGTAAGTTTCTATTACTTTATGCTTTAAGTGACTTATTACTGTTGTAGTGTAATATAGAAATTGTTTATCATTGTTGTGAGGGTTTAAGAAGCATTTAGTGCCTAAGAAATGTAATGCTATGTTGTTCTCTATTTCTTGTTTGCAAAACAAAGTGTAAGTGTTCACTTGGTTTATTGTATGCTGGTTATAATAGCTGTTGGTGTGTTAAGTGTTGTTTTGTTGTTGTTGTTGTTTGTGGAAAGAATTTTAAGTTGTGTTTCAACTATTAATCCATTGTAATAGACCATAATGTCTAACTCTAATGCCTAAGGAACCTTAAGTAACCAAGAAATTGTTACTTTTAATGGCTAAGGTCATCAAAGAAGTTTCATGCCCCAATTTGCAAATGAGTGATTAGATAAAATTATTAACCTAATGATTAGTTTGGTGACTACTATAAATAAAGATACACAACGAGCTTGAAATGACCCCTACAAAGGTTGAATAAATGAGTTGTTTAAAAGAGGTAGCGACTAATACAACCAAGTTAATGCCCTAATTTGACCACCCTAAGTTGGAGGAGTAGACAGGGTTGCTTAACAGAAACTAGCATTAAACAATATCAAAGAAGAAGATGAGGAAGTAGGTGAAGAAGAGGGAAACTCTTATGAACCTAAGGAGAAAAATGTTCCAACTCCAAGAATGGAAGGATTAAGGATGCATATCCCTAGTTTTTTGGAAATAATGTTGTCAAAGACTACTTAGACTAGGTAAATATAATTAAGAAGTAGTTTAAGTGTCATGAGGTGCCTAAAAATGCCAAAGTTAGACTTGCTATATTGGAATTTACTAGCTATGTAGCTTTGTGGTGGAAGAATCTACAAGCCAGCCATAGAAGAGAAAGAGAACGTGAAGTTAGGAATTGTAATAAAATGAAAAGCGTGATGAGAAAATTTTTCCTAAACTATTACTTGTATGACATATTCAAGAGGTTACAAGAGTTAAGGTAAGGAGGATCAAGTGTTGATGCGTATGTAAAAGAATTCTAAATGTTAATGATCCGTTACGAAGTTGTTAAGCCTAAAGACCAAACTTCCTATCGATTCATTAGTGGGTTGATGTATGAGATTGGAGATACTTTAGAGATGATGGGTATTAGTACACTTGATGAGGAAATCTATGCTACCCAAAGAATCAAGAGGCATTAAACAAGAAGATTCCGAGCTCCTGTTAGTTAGCCTACCTTAAGTTGACTTGTTTCAAGTGGACTTATGCAATCAAAACCAAGTAAAATGGTTGAGATCCATCCTGCTAAAACCACTCAAGCAGAGGAGAAAGAAATCTTGAGGAAGTTTGAGAAAGGCTAAAGCTTAAGAAGAAAGATGAGTCAGATTAAGTGCTTCAAGTTTCAAAGGTTTAGACACATGGTTGTGCAATGTCTAAATAAAAGAGTAACGATGATCAAAGGAGAGATATCGACCATTGAGGTCAATAATACTGACAAGGAGATTGAGGGGCTAAAAGAATTCAGACACTTAGAACAGTTTAAGGAAGAGGAGATCATTTATAGTAAAGAGGGAAATTTTATGCTTGTAATCATGATGTTAAGGAGAGTGATGAGTATGAGTCCTATGCCAAGGGATAGGAAGCGAGAAAATTTGTTCCACATTGGCTATAAGGTGAATGGGTCATTATGTGCTTTAATTATTGATAGGAGCAACTGTACTAATGCAACATTTACATTTATGGTATAATAACTGAAGTTATTAACCAAACCCTACCCCAAGCTTTGTAAACTATACTGGTTCAATGACAAGGGGGTCCTACAAGTTAATAAGTAAGTGGCTATACCAATCGGTATTAGAAACTATCAAGAGAAAGTTCTTTATGACATGTTACCCATGAGTGTGTCTCATATTCTTCTTAGAAGACCATGGATATTTGATTGGAATGTAATATACAATGGGAAGAAGAAGACATGTTCCTTAGAGCACAAGGGTAAGAAGGTAAAGCGAAGCCTTCTAACTACCAAACAAGTTAAAAATATGCAAACTTAGCTAAGTCAAGTTTTGTAGAAGGAGGCTTTAGTGATGACCTGAGCCAAGTTGAAGAGAGAGATGAAGCTTGAAGAACTAACCTATTTGCTAATTAGTTAGATGGTTACTTGAGATGAGAGGATCAAATGAGGAACAACTACCTATCGAGGTGAAAATCTTGCTAAATGAGTTTAGCGACTTGTTCTTAGGTGAACTACCAAAAGGTCTGCTCTCGATTAAAGGCATTAGACATGCAATAGACTTGCACCCAAGAGCCACATTGCTAAATAAGCCTGCTTACAAATTGAATTTGAAACAAGTTGTCGAGCTCCAAAGATGGGTGGACAAACTACTAAAGAGAGGGTATGTACAAGAGTCTCTAAGCCCATGTGTCATACCAACTCTATTAGTCCCAAAGAAAGATGGATTATGGAGGATGTATGTAGATAACTAAGCTATCAATCATACTACTATCAAGTACAGGTATTCCATACTTATACTTGATGACATGCTTGAGGAATTGAATGGAGCGAGAATATTCTCTAAGATTGATCTTAAATTTGATACCATCAAATCTAAATAAGAGAGGAAGATGAGTGGAAGACTACATTTAAGAACCAACATAGATTGTATAAATAGCTTATGATGCCAATTGGCCTATCAAATGCCCAGAGTACATTAATGAGACTAATGAACTATGTGCTTTGAGAATTCATTGGAAAGTCTATTGTTGTGTATTTTGATGATATTCTTGTCTATAGTTCTAATTTGGAGACTCATTGTAAGCACCTCTGAGAAGTTTCTTTCAAAACTCTAAGTTGAGAAGCTTTACGCCAGTATGAAGAAATATGACTTTTGTCGACTTAAAGTAATCTTTCTAAGATTTTTTATGAGTGATGATGGCATACGAGTTAATGATGAAAAAGTGAAAGTAATTAGTGATTAGCCTATACTAACCTACTCTATTGATGTGTAAAGTTTTCATAGCTTAGCATCATTTTATCTCTAATTTATAAAGAATTTTAGTACTACTGTATCCCTACTTATTGAACTGTCGAAGAAAAATGTTGAGTTTAGGTGAGGAGAGAAGGAGGAGTAGAGTTTTGAAGAAGTAAAAGAGAAGCTTACTATTTCCCCATATCTCAGCTTTATTAAGCTTTAACAAATTATTTAAGGTAAAATATGATGTATTTAGACTAAGCATAAGAGCTATGTTGATATAAGAAGGCTGACCTATTACCTATTTTAGTGAGAAGCTTAAACGAGTCATGCTCAACTACTCTATATATGACAAGGAGTTTTATTCCTTAATCCGAGCTCTAATTGTCTAGAAATATTATTTGTTACCTATAGAATTTGTGATCAACACTAATCATAAATCTTTGAGAAATCTGAAGAACTAGCCTAAGTTGTCTCGATGACAAGCTAAGTGGGTTTAAGTTTATGAAGGGATTTTCGTATGTTGTTAAGTATAAGAACGATAACAACAATGTAGTGGTCAATGCCTTGTGAAGACAACATTCCCTCTTAATCAAGCTATAGGCTAGATTACTTAGATTTGCTATGATCTAAGATTTATATGTTGAAAATCCATACATTAGCCCAATCTATGCCAAATGTGAAGATAGCCAAATACTTGATGACTAATATAGGGAAGATGGATATTATTTACGAAAAGGAGATTATATGTCCCGACCTATTATACGTAAGAGCTATTATTGCATGAGGTACATGGTGGATGATTGTTTATATATTTTGGCAAGCACTAAACTCATAAGGTATTAGCCTTTAGATTTTGAGCTGTTATTACACAAGGCACATGGTGAAGGATTGCCTATACATTTTGGCAAGCACCAAACTCATTAGGTACTAGCCTTTAGATTGTTCTAGTTAACAATGATGAAAGACATCTAAGTCATGCTAGAAAGATGTGGTACCTATAGAAGGGCAAAGAGCCAAGTCAAATAAGGGCAATATGTACCTTTGCCAATTCCAACCAAACTATGGTCTAAGCTAAGCATGGACTTTATGTTAGGACTACTGAAGACATCCTAAGGGAAGGACTCCATCATGGTGGTCATGGATTGATTTAGCAAGATGGTACACTTCATGCCCTCTTCTAAAACTGATGATGCTTTAGTTATCTCTTTTCTTTTCTTGCAAGAGATCATTAAGCTCCTTAGAGTTCCCAGAACAAGCGTATCTGATTGGGATCTAAAATTCATGAGCTACTTCTAGAGAACTTTATGGAAGCGATTGGGAACTAAGCTACTATTCAACATGTATTGCTACCCTTAAATCGAAAGGCAAACTAAGGTTGTCAACAAAACATTGGGAACCATGCTCAGAGACGTTTTGGATGGAACATAATTGATTGGGATCTATGCTTACCTACAATTGAGTTTGCCTACAACAGGATCACCTATAGTATCACAAGTATGTTGCCATTTAAGATCACCTATGGATTCAAGCCTGAGCTTCCACCAAACTAGACGCCTTTCCAAGCCAAAATGAGGATCAATCAATTGTAGAAAGATCTGAGGCCATCAAGGCAATCCACCAAAAAGTCATAGAACATCTAAGCCGAGCTGCTACCAAACTTAAGAGGTGAAGCAAAGGATGAAAGGGTAGAGAATTTCAGCTTAGTGATTTGGTCTAGATCCACCTCAATTAAGATCAATTCCTAAGTTTAAGGAAGAGTAAGCTATCTCCTAGAACCAATAGACCATTTAAAATGCTCAAAAAGATTAACCTTAATGCCTACTAGATTGAACTGCTTGAAGATTATGGATTCTTAGATTCCTTCAACATTGCTAACCTCCATCTGTATGTTATCAAGGGTGATTAACAAGAAGTAGAACCAGATTTGATCTTAAAACTTTAACAACCTGAAGGGGATGATAAGGATCACAGACCAGTCACTTGCCCTCAAGCTTAAGGACTTATCCATACAGTTTGCTGAGCTATCCAAAGGGGGTTGAACTCTAAAGAACAATGGATTCTCCACGTCGACTTGCTAAGGTATTCTATTCTAATCTCTATCTATCTCATCTTAGAGACCCTGAAGGCGACCAACCTATTACCAAGGCAATCTCTTATTGCTTCACTAGTCTAAAGCCAAGTGATGAATCTGCCATTTCTGAGTTGACTTACATCTGAGGTTGAGCTGCAAAATTTCTAAGTCCACTAGATGAGGCTGATCAAAAGTATGGTCATACAGTGGACTAACCCTTCCTAAGCTTTAAATAACCGAGCTACCATATAGCTAACTTGACCTACTTTATTTAGAATCATGATGAGAAGATTCGAGTGATTGTTGAGTGGCTATCCAAAGGGGGTTGAGCTATCCGTATGGTACTACTTATGCCGACATAAGAAGTTTACATAGACTAACTTCATTTTATTGAAGGTTCATTAGGAGCTTCAATACCCTTACTGCACCACTTAATGAATTAATGAAGAAAAACACCGACTTTCAATGGGGAGAAAGGGAGGAGAGGAGTTTTGCCGAGATTAAGAGGAGGTTGACCTTCTCCCCGATGTTAGTACTACCTGACTTTGATAAAATTTTCGAACTAGAGTACAATACATCAAGCATTGGGATAAGAGCTGTCCTGATGCAGGAACGCCAATCAATTGCCTTCCACAGTGAGAAGCTTTAAGGACCTCAATTAAATTACTTCATGTATGACAAAGAGCTCTTAATACTAATTCGTGCATTGCAAGTATGGCAACACTATCTACTGCTGAGAGAACTTATCATATATACTAACCACGAGTCACTGTAGTACCTTCGAAGTAGACTAAGCTATCCAAGCGGTAAGTAAGATGGGTTGATGTAAACCTCACAAATCTAGTTTTCTAAGTATAGAATCAAATGCCCAAACTGTAGATGATTTTTTGAAGTAGATAGAACCAGTGAGATTTAAAACCGATTAAAATCTCAATTTAAAACCTAAAGTGAATATGAAAAATCTTAAATTATCAATTAAACCTCTAATCGCATACAAAGACCCTAAAATTTTAAGTATATGTAACTGCAAAAGTTAACCTCGAACCTTATTAAAACCTTAAGATAATAATTGAATATTTAATCATGTATGAATATATTAAATCCTAAATGTGTAAAAACACTAAAGATTGTGCCTTGAAGTAATAAAAACCCTAAACTATAACTTTAAGGATATAAAAGCACTAATTCACCATAATTTACCCTAAAACCTTAAGTGATAATATATCCTCCATATTTTGCTATTTCATTGGTAAACTAAGATATTGTATCCTAGATCACATTCATCTTCTAAGTATATAACTAGGTTAGTATTACATAGAGTTAAGAGTTTAGTTGATGCTTAGGTTAAATGTAGAAAACCTTAATACCCTAAATGATACTTTTGATGATAATTACATAAAATGGCATACCAAATGATGTTTGTAGGATATAAATACTTGGAGAAAGATCTCATTACCTATTTTTACTAATTATTGCAACAAACCCCTTATTTCCTTTCATTTCCTTAATTTTCTTCCTAATTTTTCTTAATTACTTCATTATGAGCACAAGGTTGACAAAGTCAATGAATGTCATTGTCATCTAGAATTCTCTTCTCCTTTCTAATGATTTCTTCTCGTTTCTTTTGGATTTTTCTTCCCTTTTTCCTCCCTTCCTTGCCGTCTACGTTCCCTCTCATCTAGATCCCACTCATTTCTTTTTAAAAGCACAAATTAAGATAACAAAACACTCTCTTCTTCCCTTTCTCAAACCGTAAAACCCCCCTTTTTGCTCCATATTCTCATATTCTTTCAACACTTCACTTTCACAATTTCTAGTCACATAAATCAAGGAGAAGGAGGTATGTTATCATTTGATTATCTATGTTTTGTAGTAATTAGTTGTGTAAGTTAAGTTAGTATAGAAAGTTGGTATAATATGTGCATATGTGTTGTTGGAAGAGGAAGCTTCATATTCATGCTTAGAAGAGTAGGAATCTTTAGTACATGGTTAAAATTTCAATAAGTTTAACCCATATCGTAAAATACGGGTCTTAAAGTCTAAAACGGATAACACCGTGTAAATGTGCATCCGAAAATGATGAAAAATGATTATAAGTTCACAACTATTGGAATTAGAATGAAAAGTTACTAAATACATAGAGGAAGTTTCATAACCTACAATTATAAGAAAATAGTTACTATTAACCCTATTGAGTATGGTAAACCTATATACATTATACTTAGGTTATATTAGGGGAACTAGATAAACTACAATAGACTTTTAATTAACTAAGGAGTCTGACTTCTCAGAATACTTATAAGTTTTACTATTTTGATTTAGGTGCTCAATATCGAGTTTTGAAAACCCTAAGGCTTAAAGAATGAGCAATAATCCAGGTCAGGAAGTTCTAATGACTTGCTACTTGCTTGTGCGTGTTACTTTTATGAGGCTTTACTGCTTGCTGTTGCTTATATGTCTGAATAACTGCTTTACTTATTTGCTATCATCTATGTGATCACTTTTTTAAATTGATAAATAGAAGCATCAGACCAAAATAACCAATTATACTCAGCACATGTTTTTGACCCAATAAAGATATGAATAAAGAGTGCTAGCTTTGCAAAAATTTTGAGAAAAGTGTTTTTGGAAAAAGGCTTTTCTACTCTTAAATATATTTTTGTATGATCTCTATAAGGGCTCGTAGAGCCATAAATAATATTTTAATATTGAGGCAAAGTTAGCATGGGATCTCCAATTTATAGTGAGAGGACTCGCATGTTTGTGCCCGAGGGGCCTTAGATGATGATGGTCCTAGTTTGGGATCCACCTATTTGGATTGGAGCTTTTTTTCTCCACCAGGGTAATAGTCGAATGTTGCCTAGAGGGGTGGTTCCCTTTGGTAACCTCATGTAGGTAAGCTAAGGAGCCCTGTATGAGTAAGTATAGAGGATAATCAAAGTATAGACGACGTAATTTTACACCTTCTATGTTTCCAAACTCCTATGGATTGTTGCTTACATTCACCACGCCTGCATTCATTTTGTATATAGGTAGCTTGCTTGTATGTGAATAATAATGTGTGATAACTTGCTTGAACAGTAGTAGTGAGGGACAAACTCACTGAGTTTTTTCATGCTCATTCCCCCTTAGTTTCCTTTGCAGGTTTACTTACGATGGGATTGGGATATGTCTTGAGTACTGAGTGCAAGATGAAGAAATGTATACTAGTATTAGAAGTAGCTGAATACTTTTTAGGTGATACATAAATATCTTTTGTAGAAAATATTTATATGTTAAAACTTACTATAATTAAATTTTTCTTGTATATTTTTCTTGTATATTTTTCTTGTATATTTTTCTTATAATGTTAGTATATCCTATCTTATTATTTAGTAAGAGATACCGATTATTAGTGGTTCTGAAGAACTGTAGGATATCGGATATCTATAGTTATTTATATTTATATGTTATGTTATGTTACAATAAATTAATTACTTGAAATTCAGTAATCTTAGTGATTTATCATTTAGAGTCTTGTAATCTTTAACTTATAAGGCAGTTTTCCTATCATGAGTTTACACATAATATGGAAATTTTAGATAATCCTACTAGGCCCCCTTTAAGGTCCTGACAGTTGAATTCCTTAAAGGATTCAATTTTGTGATCAAATACAAGCAAGGTAAAAGAGTAATGTAGTTGTACATGCTCTTTCGAGGAGGCATACGCTCTTCTTAGAACTGTAGACCAGACTGTTTAGTTTTACGAGTATCAAAGAACAGTAATTCAAGAAACCATACTTTGGACCAATAATTTTGAGATGCGTAGACGGGAGAACAGTAGACGATTACTATGTACATATGGTTATCTATTTTGAGTAGTGAAACTGTGCGTGTTAATTTGTTTCCTACGGGAATTACTAATTAGAGAGGCCTACTGTCATATTCTAGTATAGCACAAGATGTATCATCATACAAGATATCTATTTATACTAAACACAAGTTCTATTTATAATAAAAGAGTACTATAACAGAATTTAACTTAACACCTATTTATACAAAAGATTACATCTGACAAACTTAACCAAACCAAAAATACAATATTATATAGAGGAAGTCAACCACTTTTAAAGAAGTTTTGTTGTGCCTTGTTCTTAGTTTTATAAGTGATCTATATATATATACATATCATTTATATAACTAAGAACAAGGCACGACAAAACTTCTTTAAAAGTGGTTGACTTCCTCTTATGTGCTCTCAATGGACTTCTTCCCCTAACCGATGCTATCCCATCAGTTCTCCTCATAATCTGAGGATACACAAGTATCCCCTTAGCTCTCTATGAGCTAAGTGATAGTTGATAAAACAAAACATAGAATGCACATATATACATTCACAAATATTAATACCATAAGACATTCAATCTCGTAACTCGAGTTATCAATACAAACTATTTATGTAGAAAATCCATGCTATGCTCATGCACGTGGCATGCATCGGTACCGATATCCTATACTTTTCCAATTCCTCATTTAATTAGTCGACATACCTGGATAACTAGATACAACGTCTAAGAACCTAGGGCAACAAGGAGCTGCTTAGGAGTAGGACCCTCAACAAAAACTATCCTTTGTGGTTTGAAAATCCAATGCGTAGTCGGTCACTCAATGTGACCAGAATAAGTTGAACAATGTATTTTATATGTCCGGAAGTCAACTCAACAGTTCTTAAGCTTTTAAGAAACTCAACTCATTGGTCCTTTTCATGCTATGCAATGAATGCAGTAAATAGCACAGTAACCTAATATTAGGCACAAATCTCAAGTTCTACGTTATTAATAATTCAACTATCTTAACTTCAACTTTGTTTCTCAGCTTTATATTACATTTCTTCGCATAAGGCTCGCTTGGGCGAATACCTTAAAGAATAGTTCAGCTTCTAAGTTTTCCAAATAGAAATACATATTGATGAATTAGTCATACACAAAGAAACATTTCCTTTTTCAACATACACTCAGCAGAATCAAGTATCCGATCAATCCAACACATCATTATAATTCATAACACAACTAACTCTAAGTTAAGTAGACATAGGTCTACTTGCACAAAAATAGAAATATCTACTTACCCGAGCTCGGCAGTAGCATAAAATCCTAAGCTTTACGATATGGTCATTCCTCACCTATCACACCTAGAAAAATATATACAGACTCCAAGTCAACTACCAGGTCAATACTAAGTGTTTGTGCATTTTCACTATTGCGTTTTTAAGTTTAATCCGATTGTATCTTAATCATTTCTTATCCAATTTTGGTAAACTTTATATCATCATGATCGTTATTCTAAGTACTATTAAGATAACTTAAGAATCATAACTAACCAATATTTCTAAATATCCAAAAACATCCCTTTTCGTGTTACTGATTCGACCGTATGTTATTATAACCTCATAATTAACTCAATTAAATCCTAAATCTAAATTAAAAGTCATAAAATTCCTCATTCCTCGAGCTGGTTAGCATTTATCATGTATTCTAAGATACTAATTCTTTGCATATTTAACAAATATCACATTAGTACTAATTACTATATCATATATTAAGCTAATATATAGGTTTATATTATGAAAACACATAATAAATAGTATATGAGCCCGATTCATTCAACAAAAAATTCTTTAGACTCATAAAAATATGTGGTTGAATTATTGACTATGAATTATACTGAAATAACTATTATATATTTTTCATGAAAATAGCGATTTTAACTCAAAATTAGCAAAAATTAAGCAAACAAGTGAATTTAATCACAAAATAAAATTCAAGTGTCCCAAACATCATTATGAACATCCAAAAATTATAATATATAGGGCTCATACTTTGATTTTTGTTAAAAACTAATTGATTCACTAAAATAGTGAAATTGACAATTTTATCCAAAGTAATTAGAATAAATAGTAAGCATAATTATTTTCAAAAGTTATTATTACTAAATTAAATACATATATTGAGTATGTCACGTACAAATTTTGAACTTGAAAGAACATCATTTACTATTTCTAAAATTTAATTCAATTTTCGTCTAAATAGAGCCATTTCTTAAGGACCTTATATTTCAAATAATTATTTCACTAAAATAAAATTATTAAATTATTCTACACATAAAATAACCTCAGAAAACTAAGTTTCATAATTAAATAATATCATTTGCTATTTTTAGAAAAAATACAGAGTTTCAGTTGAAAATTTTGTTTACTTGAATTAACTGCCTTCGGCCACCAAACCTTGTCGAAACATCCCCTCTAGTGGTTCTTTTGTTGATTGCAAAAGGCCACCACAACTGGACACCAATACCCTATTGAACTAGGCTAATCAGATTCCTACTCTATTTTTGCTCTAATTTTTCTTATTTTTTTCTAATTGGTTTCGAAAATTTTTGAATGATTTTCTATTTTTTCCATGGTTGTAAAATGTTGGTTTTGAAGTGTATAAGGCCTATTTATATTTTCTAATTGGATAAGAATTTATAAAAATTGTATATGTGGCTTATGCATGTCATTTTTTTGGATTTTCAATGCATAAGGTGTTATTTTCTCATTTCTTTGCTTTTGACTCATTATCCAAATTAATTCTAAGCTGCTACATAGGTATGATTACTTATCCTTGCATTTTTTTTATTAATATATTAATTTACCTTATTTAAATAATAATTTCTTATTATATATGTATATTTAATTCAAATAATGCATGTTCTATGTTAATACATGTATAATTCAACCTCATTTATTATTTTTATAACTTAAATAACTTATCTTTAATATCTCGTTATGTCTAAATCTCGAATTTCACATTTTCGATATTTGTCAATTTTAGAGATAAATTGACATTTTCTTTAATTAATATTTTTATAAAGTTTATTTTGACAAATTGACTTTACTTGATGGACTTCATCTAACTTTTCTAACCTTATTGTAAAGTTTGAAATTAAACTAATATCTTAGATTAGCGCCATAAATTTAAGAGCTTGGACCCTTGGGTAATTGTATGAGCTCGTAATCTAGGGTATTACACCCACAACAGAGGACTCTCCAAGCACTTTAGTGAGAAAAGGACTTGTGAACTATTAAATGGCCAATTCTTTTGGCCGAGAATGTGTAGAGATGTGCATCAAGTGATCGAAAGTTGTGTTGTATACAAAAAAGCGAAGTGCTAAGTAGAACAAGGGAAAGCAATGCCCCTATCTATTTTGACGAGGTTGTGGACTAAATTAAGCATGGACTTTATTTTTAGATTGCTAATAACTACCCAAAGAAAAGATTTTATAATGGTCGTTGTGGATCAGTTCAATAAGATGGTACACTTCATGCCTTGCGTTAAAACTAACGACACTTCTATTATTGCTTCTCTTTTCTTATACGAGGTTGTGTAGATACACGACGTGCTAAGAAGTGCAATCTTTAATAGAGACCCAGAGTTCTTGAGTAATTTTTAGTGAACCCTATGGAGTCGGTTGGGAATCAGATTACTCTTTAACACCTCATGTCACCCTTAAACTGATGGATAAATAGAGGTGGTTAATTGTACTTTAGGTTTACTGCTCCGAGCTGTAGTAAGCAAGAACTTAGCTGATTGTAACATTTGCCTACCAGTGGTTGAGTTTGCTTATAACCGAATTGTATATAACACCACCAAGCAAAACCCTTTCGAAGTGGTCTATGGATCCAATCTTGAGTTGCCCTTCGACTACGCCCCTAAACCTGTACCGGCACAAGAGGACCCCGATGCCTCAATCAGAGCTCAATCTCTTTAGTACATCTGTGATAAGGTTACTTGGCACATCGACTTAACTGCCAGAAGAATGCTTAAAAAGACCAAGGGTCATTTGGCTAAACAATTTCAGTTAGAAGACTTGGTATGGCTATACCTCAATAAGGAACGGTTCTCGAACAAAAGGAAAAACAAATTATCTACAAGAGTAAAAGGACCTTTCAAAATTCTCCAGAAAATCAGTGATAATTCCTACAGGTTAGAACTACTTGAGGACTATAGGGTTTTCGATGCCGTCAACCTCACCAAGCTTAATTTATTTCACCTTGACGAAGAACTGAGTGAACACCATCCGGATTTGATCAAAATACAAAACAACCCAAGGGAATGATGGGAATTAAGCTATGGGGCCCTTGACCCACTGTCGGGCTTGAGGACTAAAGGTGCTAACACAATGAATCCTTATGATCAAACCAACCCCTACTGAGGCTAAGTACTTTATTGTCGAGTCACCTCTACTATCGTACCTTATGGCCACCCATTATTGTGTAGTATGCTTAGTTGGCGATTACTCTCTATTGTTGAGTCCACTAATTACTCAACATCTTCCTTGCCGAGAAGCTAAGAGAGAGAAACCAGATTGATTACGCCATCCCTGTTTGAACAAAACCCATTCGTCCATACTTTTTTGTTTGCATCTCTTAAAAGCCTTACCAATGCAACATCACCTTGTGTACAGTATCATGTATAGAACTGTATCACCAATAATTGTTTTCCTTGTATATTCATTTTTACCCTTTTGTATTGTGTACATTGCTTCTTTATGAAATGTCATTTTTTCCTTTTCCCCTTTGGGCAAGTTGCCCTAATCTGCTTTTATAAATACTCTTGTACTTGTAGTTGTAAGATCATCAGATTACCTTGAAATACAATTGAGTACTTTTCTTCCTTACGTAAACACTATTGTTTACTTTCGATATTACTCTTATCCTTTCTCTTAAGCAAGGTTGTGTGTCGAGTAACCTAATTGGACCAATTCGCAGGTCATATCGAATTATGTTGTGAGTGCTCGAAAGTTCCATTGGTGCGTCATATGCTCTGGAGCTATTCATCGGTTTTGCTTACTGTTTTCATTCTTCATTTCTCATCCTTTCGTACTTTTCCCTATTGACCCCTTTCTAAGCTTTCTATAAGCTTGGACCCATCCAACGACTGGCCTTATCTGTTCTTGGTCATGGTTTATATCTCCCAATAGTGTAAGTTCTTCCCCATTGCTAAGGTTATCGACTGTCATGATTACTACCTTGGTTTGGCCATTTGTCTAGGGTAGTAAGAAGCACTGTACATAAGTTTAGTGTTGAGTTTCCTCCATAGGGTTTTCTAAAAGAAAGTTGTGAACTTTAAGTTATGGTCTAATAAAACACTCCTTAGCAACCCGTATAGATGTACAATTTCCTATAAAAAGAGGTTAGCGATAAATAAAGTATCATTAGCTTTGTGGTAGGGAATGAAGTGGCTCATCTTACTAGATCGGTCGACTACTACTATAACTGAGTCATGTCTTCTCGGCATTTGAGGAAAGCAAAGCATGAAATCTATGCTTAGGTCGATCCATAGGCGCTCAAGTATGGGCAAGGGTATGTACTCTCTTTTTTACTCTCTTCTTTCTTTTGCATGTTTACACACCTTGCACCTCTTAAGAACTTAGTGCATATCCTTTATTATCCTAGGCCAGTAGAAATGCTCCTTTAGTATTTCAATTGTCTGCTTTTCTTTAAAATGGCCAGCTAAGCCCTCAACATGAACTTCAAGGATGAGTAGCTCTCTGGTTGAGCTACTCAATACACAAACTTGCTAGCTCTTCATCAAGAACTCCTAACTCAACTAGAACCCATCTATAATGCCTCCAACATTTCAATTTGCCACTAAGGGCCTAAAATACTGATGGTGCTCATACTGATTGGGCAAGGTGTCGAATCCAAGTACCTTGGCTTGTAAAGTCGTAATAAGCATATGATGATAAGAAAGAACGTCTACCATAGTATTGGTGCTCCCTTTCTTATACCGAATGACATAACAGAAAGACTCCAAGAATTAAACCCATTTAACAGGATACCTAGAAAGTTTCTTCTACCCATAGAGATGCCTAATAGACTCATGATCTAAGTAGATGATAAATTCTCTCAACAACAAATAATGCTAATAATTCTATAGTGTTTAGACAAGGGTATAGAACTCCTTATTGTATGTTGAGTAATTCAAGGTAGTACCTCGAAGTTTCTCACTAAAATAGACAATTGGTTGATGTTCCTACATAAGGATAGCACCAATGCCGATGCCAAATGTGTCATACTCTACTTGAAAAAACTTTCTTAAAATCTAGTAAGGTGAGTACTGAGACAGATCTCAACTTAGACTTCATATCTTGAAAACTCTTATAAGCTTTCTCTGATTACCTAAACTCAATGTTATTCCTAGTTAATTCAGTTAAGGGTATAGATATGGAACTTAAGTTCTAAATGAATCTCTGATAGAATGAAGCTAGGCCATGGAAGCTCTTGACTTTAGCAACACTAATCGGTATAGGCTACTCAAGAATAGCTCTAACCTTTTCGTCATTAACTCAAACTCCTTTCCCTAAAACAATATATCCGAGGAATACAACCTCACTTTACTAGAACACACATTTCTTTAAGTTACCAAAAAATCTCTAGGTAGGAAGGATGTTGAACACTAATCTTAAATGCTCAACATGAGTGATGAGGTCGGTACTATAGACTAGAATTTTATCAAAATAAACCACAACACATTTGTTGATCAATGTTCTAAGGACATGATTCATTAACCACATAAATGTACTTAGCACATTAGTTAGGCCAAACGGCACTACCATCAATTCGAAAAAACCATCCCTTGTCTCGAAGGTCATCTTCCATTTATCTCTAGGTCTCATTCGTATTTGGTGGTAGCTACTCTTTAGGTCAATCTTTGAGAAGAAGTGGGCACCATCCAACTCATCAAGCATATCATGTAATCATAAAATCAGATATCGGTACTTAGTGGTAATTTTGTTGATGGTACAGCTATCAATACACATTCTCTATGACCTATCTTTCTTAGGTACGAGTACAGCTGGTACAACACATAGGTTTGTACTCTCTCGGATGTATCCTCGGTTTACCAACTCATCCACTTATTTCTTTAGCTCAGCTGTTAGCTCGAGATTAATTCTATGAGCAGGTCAGTCTGGTGTGGTAGCTCCAAGTTAGAGGTCAATGCAATGCTCAATTGCTCAAAAGGGGAGAGAGGAGGGGGGGGGGGGGGAGGTGGCGGTAAACCTTTCAGTAACTTGGTAGAAAATAGGTTGACATAGTCTTGAAGTAGCTACTGCATCTTGGTAGGTAAGCTTTTAACTTCTCTTACCTCCAAGAGTCCCTTAGCTAAAAGGAGCACATAGTCCTTGGTCTTGACTTCTCGAGCAAACTGTGCTCATGAAATTACTAAGGACTTCTACTATAGTGATCTATCAACCTTCTCTTAAGCTTTTTGCTCTTTCTTAGGACTCATGGGAATCAGTATGATTTTCTTCCCAGCCTTTTAGAACATGTAGGTATTCTTATACACATTATGTAATACTTTCAAGTTAAATAAGTAAGGTCAGTCGAGTAATATGTGAGAGAGGTGTACAGAGGAAGAACATCACATAACACCTTGTCCTTATACCTACCACCAATGGATATCAGTACTCTAACTTGCTCAATAATGTATAAGCTTCCTTTTTCATTTAGCCAGTGAATCTTGAACGGCCTAGGGTGTGGGAGGGTTGGCAATTTCATGGCCTTGACTACCCCTTGTGTTATGACATTGGTGTAGCTCCCTCTGTCAATGATCAAGGCGCATAGCTTGCCATTCAATTAGCAATTTGTATGGAAGAGGTTCTCCTTCTACTCATTCTCATCAGCCATAAAAGCACTAAGAAATCGTTGAACGGCCTAGGGTATGGGAGGGTTGGAAATTTCATGGCCTTGATTACCCCTTGTGTTATGACATTGGTGTAGCTCCCTCCGTCAATGATCAAGGTGCATAGCTTGCCATTCAATTAGCAATTTGTATGGAAGAGGTTCTCCTTCTACTCATTCTCATCAGCCATAAAAGCACTAAGAAATCGTTGAACGACAAAACAATATTCAACACCACCTTCGGGTGGTGTTTCGGCATCAAGGTCTTCTTAAAACTCTTCCAATATCTATTCAACTGGCATCTCTTCCTTTCAACTCTCTATGCCACCCTAATGGCTATATCTTGAGTCACAAGACTCTATAGCTTTACTATGTTACTAATCTCAGTCCTTAGCCTAGAAATAAATCATACTATAGTTCATGTCTTGGGTTCATCACTATCACATTAGATCATGAGCAATTGAAACTCTCAGACATAGTCTTCTACTAATCGACTATCTTATCTTAAGTCTTGGAGATGTCAGAAAGTATCTTGTTCATAGTGTTTGAGAACGAACCTACTTCTCAAGACTCTTTTCATTTCATTCTATATTTGTACTTCTCATCGAGCTTTTAGGCAAACATTCTACAACTTCTTCCACCACTTAATGTGAAGAGTCAAAAATTGAGGTTATCATAAGAGAGATACCGGGAGAAGGAATTAGAGAGATTTAACATAAGAAAGGTAAAACCTATCTGTTCTCCACTTGTAAGTCACTTGAAATTTAGTTCTTAATAGTATCTTAAGCATAAGGTAAGGAAGGAAGACATAAAGAAGATATCGTATGCTTTAGCTAATGGTAGTCTAATGTATGTCGCGGAATGCACTAAACCAGATATTGCTCATGCTATTGGTGTTGTTAGTCACTAACTTTCAAATCTAGGTAAAGAGTGTTGGTTTACAGTTAAATGGATTCTCAAGTATCTTAAAGGCACTTCTCGATTATATTTGTAGTTTGGTGGCTGTAAACCAGTTCTAAAGGGTTTACAGATGCTGATATGGCAAAAGATCTTGATTTTAGGAAGTCCACATCAAGGTAACGAATTACGTATGTAAGGAAAGCAGTGTCTTGGCAATCTAAGTTACAACAATGTATGCATTATTCACCACTAAAGCAAAATACATTGACATTACTAAAGCCTACAAGGAAGTTTCATGGATGAAAAATTCTTTAGAATAGCTAGGTCAAGCTTAGGAAGATTTAAATTTATATTGTGGTAGCTAAAGTGCGATACATCTAAATAAGATTCCTACATTCCATTCTAAACCAAAACATATCGATGGTAGATATCATTGGATTTAAGATGTATTAGAGGAGAAGCTTTTGAGGGTAGAGAAAATCCACACTAATGATAATGGTTCAAAATTGATGACTAAAGCTTAAGAAAAAATGATTTCCAATTGATAAGTAGCCGATATGATGAAGCCTCCCATGTGTAAGTTAGAGGGGGAGATTGTTGGGTTTATGGTTCAACTCATATGTAGGCCTATAGTAAATAAAATAAAAAGAAAAACTTAGTGCATGTATTTATGTATGTGTGATTGTATGTATCTTTGTATTTTCTATGGCTCATTAAATCCCAATTGTAACGAAATTTTAGCTACTGAAATCATGGCATCGAGCTCTACAAGATCATTACTTTTGTTACTTGTACCTTCTTAGTTGTTTAGGTTAAAATTGAATTTTCATGATTTCACGAGTTTTTTTATAGTGTGATTTTATCGAAATCTACCTTAGTGAAGATTATTTATCCACTATTGTAATTATTAAAGCGATATATTATAAGCTCATTATTATTGATAGTGGAAGATTTTGCGATTCATCATCCAATTGCTTTTGCCCTAATGGAGGTTTTCCACATTAAATGCTCATGTTTATTGTTCATTTTTATTTTTAATTTATTATATTATAGACAATGGAAGACCACTATCGAACCTAAATTTTTTGGTTTTTTTAATTTATTTTCCTTAATTCGATTTATATTGAAGCCTATACTCATTCAATATAAACCCTCAATTAGGAAGTAAGGAAAATATGGTATTCTTTAATTTTGAAAAGATTTGGAGTCATCACCAAATTAGGATTGGGAAACAAAAAAGTTAGGTTAGAACCAATTGAGTGGATTGATTCTAACCTATCCACAAGTCAACAAGAAAAACCAATTTTAAGAACGGTTTTTGAAATTTAGAGACATTTAGTTCATGGGGTGACCTATTTAACTTAAACAGGTACTACCTAAACCTTTCAATTTGGATTCTATCCTTGAAAATATCGTAATAAGTCTATTTTTGTTATTTTCTATTTTTTATACTTTTTTTTATAAGTAAAGAAGAGAAATTTGGTTTATTATTTTTCAAAACATGGAAAAAAGCTTAAAATTTTATAAGAAAAAGGAAAAATAATTTTTTTTCATTTTTTAATTCACCTTGTAGTCTCTTATAGGTGCATATATACTCACTATTCAAAATCAAACTTCTGTAGTTCATTTTTATAAAAACATTAGCATATTAGCTTATTTTAATTTTGAAAATTAGCCACTTATTTTAATTTTGAAAATTAGCCAAGTTTATATCTCTTAACCAATTTATTTCATTTGAGAGAAATACATAAAAGGGTTCTAAGTTTAAGTATTATATTTTGGAAAATTTTAAAGGAGTCCTAATTTTGAAAAGGGCTCATTAATGAATTCTTCTTATTTTTTTTGGAAAAAAAAATTCTAAGTGATAAAATATTTTTCTAAATGTTAAAACATTTTCATTCTTGTTTGTTTAAAAAATAAAAGATTTCATAGATGTATTTTAAGGGCTAAATGCGAACAAGAACCCTTTTTTGATGTTGTTTTCTTAATATATATATATATATATATTTAAATTTTTATTATTAATGAAAAATAAATAAAATATGTAAAAAAAATGGGAAAACACATCTAGGTCAAGTTTGAAGTCATACATGAGTTAGAGACTAAGTTTTTTGGTTCGATTTTTAGGTTTAGATCGAGCTATCTAACTTGGTCACATGCAACACACGTGAGGAGTTTACGGTAAGCTCTATTTCAAGTGATAGACGATGATTGTCAGGTTGTTTTAAGCTCTAAAACGAGTGCAAAACACCTTTTTATGTGGATTTCATTAATGATTGAGGGTTTAGTGAAGGTGTTGTAGCTTAAGGTGGTGGTTTATGGGGTGGCATGTGGCGGCCAATTGAAATGGCAATAGTTGTGCTCATATGTGATTGGTGGAAGTAAGTTAGTGGTAAGGTTAGGGATTTCAAGGCATGGTGATCACGGTAGTGGTGTTGGAATTGAGTAGGGGTGACTAGAGTTAGGGTTTTGAAGTGGTTGTGGTGGTGTCAAAACCTTAAGTAGCTTAAAGTGGTAGTTAACGGTCCCAACGAAGGTCTTGACCTCTATTCGTAGTTGGTGCTTCCAAGAGCTTAAAGATGGTGGTAGTTTTTCTTGAAAGCCACCACCGATAAATGATAGGCCAGAGATAGAGTTGAATACCCTAGAGATAGAGAAAGCATGAGTGTATTCTTTAAGAGAGATTGATAACTCTTATTTTAAATACATTTCATATGGTGATTTTATAGTATTTCCCTTACATTTTTAGTTTTCTTTAAAGAAATTGATACTTAATTGAGTAAAATTTTGATTTCAAGGTTTGAATGCATTCTTGAATTGAAAACGAAGAAAAGGAATCAAGTTTCACTTAATTTATAGTTCAAATGAATAAGTTAAGAAGTTTTGAAGTTACATAGACAATAGAAATTTTGGTCAAAAAGTTGTACAGTCTGGGACACAACTGTATCCCCAGGCTATGTCCATTCAGGAAGATTTGCCAAGGTCAGAAAGTTACACAACCTGGGGACACAACTGTATCCCAAGCTGTGTCTGGTGACGAAAACGGAAACCTTACAATACATTATAAAATGACTTACTAAAGTTTCGCACTTAACATTGGACATTCAAAAAAGAAGAGACTTGAAGAAAAGGAGGAGCAAAAGGCGAAAGCAATACCTAACTTTAAGATTGAAGAGATTTATCATCAATAAAAGGAGTTTTTCATGTTTTATTTGTTGATTTTGTCGCAATTCGTTTTTAGTTTTATTATGATAGCTTAAAATTCTTATATTTAGGATTATGGAACCTAGGGTTTTATGTGACTATTAGATTGATTGATAATTTTCAATAAAGTTTCTATATTTTCTTGATTCAATTATGTTATGTAATTGTTGATTGATATTTCTAGAGTATCAATCTATAATATTATGCATAATGATTGAGAAATCACATGAATAATGACATATTGACATAATTGGAGAGAATTACATGTGTACTTAGAGATAAGATACATGTTTCTTTCGGAAAGTTATTCTTTTGTGTGGAAATTCATTATGCATTAATGCAATTCTGAATTATATCACTAAGTGAAGAGATTCCAGTAAATAATTTAAGATTAGGGTTAATATGTTTGAGAAATGTGTTAACTTTAATTATGAATCCCTTCGGTCAAGAATAATAAAGATTGAATTGGATACATTTTAAGCAGTCACATGTTAAATACTAGGGGAAATAATTCCTAAATACGTTATTATCTTCTTGAAGTCATTCTTAATTTTATTGCTTTGTAAATTGTTTATCAAGTCTCATAATTACGTTAGTTTATTAATTTAGTATTTTTAATTCATTCAACCCATCATAATTTTCCGATTAGATAATAGAGATAAGGTTAATATTAATACTCGAAGTCTTTGAGAGATCGACTCAAATTCACATCCGCTATATTAAAACTAATAGGTGTGCTTGCTTGATATTGGAGATTAAGAGCATACTAATGTTAGAATGACTTCCCTTGATCCCTTTTTATAGTCATTGAAGCTTGATTCAATTTAAGAAAATAATAAAATGACATTAATTTCAAATAAAAAATTAATAGGTATTTTAATGTAAAATCAACAAAATTCTTGAAATCAATATTGGAATAATGGTTAAAGATTGCTTCTAATGCCCCATTCTTTCTTAATATGATCTTTGAGAGTTTCCAAACATAATAACATAACTTAAATCTAGAAAAAAAATATTAGAGGAAAATCCATGCCAATACACATAAGCTTTAAAAGTGCAATTTAGCAGTATGTATACTTGATTGTGTATGTAGTAAAAAAGATTGATAAGACCGTCGTTCCTATAGAAATTAGGACTAGCTCTTAGCTATATTAGTCCTACTTATATCTAGGAAATCAATTTATATAAAAATAAAAGAATGTAAATCTACTCCTAATTACTATAAAATATTAAATTTGATTTTTAATTAATAAAAAATCTAGGAAATCAACACCTAAATGATTAGTTCAATGAACTAACAATTTGGAATCTTTAATTAATGTTAACAATCATGAAATTAAAATATATCATATTTGATTATTGGATCCTTGACTGGTTTAGATTGTTTCCTTTGAATTCCCTTTTGAGTCATCAAAGTAATGAAGTATAGAATCACCATAATTAATCAACTAAGTTTTTCTATTTCTAGAATTATTTAGTTAATTACCTAATTTATATTTTAAACCCTAACTTAATTATAATGCACAATCTCTTACAACTTACTTGAAAAACGTATTAGTTTGTCATGGAATCAATTGAATCAATTTTATTTTTCTCACATTTTAACTTAATCCAACATATATTCCTCAATCAATAAAATACATGTTTGATGATAAAAAAATCAAGAATACCAACATTCAAATATTTAATATAGAAATATCAAGAATCCATCAATCCAATATCTCAATAAAGAAAGTTAATTCATAATTATAATATGCACAAAAATTACAATGAGAATAAAGAAATCTATAAATAAAAATTAGGAAAAGGATAGAAAAGACTTATTATTTATCATAGAAATTGAAAATCCCTAACCTTCAATCTTTATAAGAATCAACTTCTTCATTTATAATCAATGTTAATCCTACTAATTAATAACACAAAAACTAAAAGAATATTATGAAAACTACTATACAAAAAAGATTAATGAATTTAGCTTTTTGGTGTTCGCGTACATCTTCGCCCGCGACCATCTTCTCTCTCTATGAATTTCTAAATGTGTTTTCTCCTTTATATTTCTTTTACGACTTTTCATTTGATAACAATCGGGCCGTGTTTTTAAATTACATATTGACTTCTACTCGTGAGTTGATTTTGGTTTGAACCTTGCACTTGCTGGGGTGGTGGACTTATATCGCTCGAATTCATCATCGCATCGCAATAGTCAACGTGGATGGCATTGACATCATCTAATGGGCTGATTTTTGGATCATTGCGTAGCTTTGGATAATGATTGGACTCATGATGACTTTATGGACAATGGAAGGCCTTAAATCATTAAGGGCCTAGACCTTGTAACATGGATAATATGGACTCAATATTTTCCCATGCATGGCATTACTTACCGTCATATGATAGTAAGACTTGAAGTTTGCATGTCTTGAAACTTCAATGCTCTAAGATGTTGATTCATGACTTCTATTAATTTTTAATGTAGTCCCAACATGATTATGTCAATTGATTATATAAATTTTTAGTCATTTAATAACTAAATGCAACTCTAATATGGTCTTGTCAATCAATTGTGTCAATAGATTGTGTCAATCTTCAAAAGCTCATAATTTAGGGGCTTTTACAAACCACCGAATACCTTGGCGCTTCGCTTCCCTAGCACGTATTTGGGCTATCCGCAGCTCGCGGTCATGGGAGACCAACTTCTGCACCCAAACAGTCATCGCACTATTCATGGGGCATGAACACCTAGGGCATTGCCCATGCGTTGCCCGTGGGCACCCAAGGCATCACTCAAGGGTGTCCATACATAACCCATGGGTAAGAAGGCGATAAAAGTCCAAAATTAAACAAAACTTGATCCATTCTTTTCCTTTCAATCTCAATTATTCATCAAAGGCTTAAAATAAGCATATTTTTTAATTAAGCACCAAATATCTATGAAGTACCCATAAAAATATCAAAACACTATACCAACCCATTTATAAATATATGTAACAAAGTATTTATCACATACTTTTGGGTTTTTTCTGATTTTCAAACTCCATTTTAATCCTCTAAAGATTGAATGTGGATGTGTATCTTTGTACCAATTCATAGTATTCTATGTGCATTTTGCTATTTCACCAAATTGAAAAGGGATTTGAAAGAGCTCAAAAGTGAGTTGTTTGAGTATGATTTAAGAAAATGGGAGAAAAGGAGGGAAAGGGGAAGAAAGAAAGCCGATGTGGCGCCAGGACATCTAAGTGGCTCAACCAGCGATTGTCACTTGTCATTGAAAGATACATAGCCTAATAAGAATGGGATACGTGGTAGACAGGGAGAGGAAAAATAAAAAGTTCACCTTATACCTTGCAATGATGAAACCTAAGAGCTCCCTCTTCTTCCATATGCTAAGACCATAGTTTAAACCAATGGGCCAATTGGCTCGTACCCTATTGTCTTATGCAAATAAATTACATACAAGAGCTAAGAATGGCCTAGATGAATTTAGATTTGAATTTGGGCCAAACCAACCCAATATAAAAATACCCAAAGGCGCTTATTATTCTACTCTAAGGTTTTATTTCATTACCCTAAAATCTTTTTCCTAATTTTGTATTTCTTTTTTCTTTAGAATTTTATTTATTTAATTTCCCTAAATTTTTTGAGTTTTTATTTTTCAATTTTCAACTTTTTTTTTTGGTATTTTTCCATTTTCAATACTTTTGTACTTTTCTTAAATTTTCTCATTCTTAGATTTTTTTTTTTCAAATTTTCATTTTTTTTGTATCTTTTCTAGATTTCTCATTTTTTGTATTTTTCTAATTTTTTTAAATTTTATGAAATTTTTTTATTTTTTTATATTTTTCAATTAAAACCCTTTTATTGCCTTAAAAATTACAAGAGAACAAAAATAAGGTATCTATAATCATCTCCTATAGTTACTACTTTTATCACGGGTTACTTCTAAGTTAGGTGTAGTTGAAATGGAATTATTGAGTAGAGATGAAATCCTTGAATTATTACATCAAAATTTAGCCAAGGCTTGATAGGGAATAAAGAGTAATGTAGATAAGCATTGATTAGATGTGGAGTTTCAACCACATAAATTAGTTTCCATTAAGTTACATCCATATAAATAGATCTTTATCCTAAAATCAACAACATAAACTATCTAAACCATTTTATAGAATCGATAAGGTAGATAGAAAGGTGGAGACTAGTGCATATGAAGTAAAATTACCCCATTATTGTAAGATTCATAACATTTTCCATGTCTATGTACTAGAAGGCATATAGACCATAAATTCCTTCATTGGAGTTGCCTAAAGATGCTATTACAAGCTACCTTATTTTGGAATCTCTTTCTATTGTAAGTTTTAGAGAAGTTATGCTATAGGGTCATAAGATTCGATAAATTTTGGTTTAATGGCAAAGTCTCATCCTTAATGACAAAACATGGGAGAACTTGGATCAGTCTCATCAAAATTACCTAGATTACAACCTTGAGGACAAGGTTATGTTTCAAGATAGGAAAAAAAAAAACTTGTTATTAAAAGGTCACACTATAACAAATGTTTACCAATAATGTAGCATTCAAGTCACATTACGGAATGAGCAGCAAAAATGTAAATTTGTGTTAGTAGATTATAATCATCTAATAGCTATTCTAATACTGTTAAAAGTGCAAGTAGAATAAGTACAACTCAAAACAAAGAAAAAAAAAGTTGAACTCAGAATAATATAAAGGGAAATAAACAAAGGAAAGGGATAACCTTAGTTTCAAGATATAGAACAACAAACTTATAAAAGGGTAATTAAGAGAAAGGAAGGGGTCTCCAAATATATGGATGAAGGAAATGAATGAAAAGAAGGGGATAGCCTTAATTTTCCTAAAAGATGTTATCTTGAGTTTTACACTAAATCAAAGTAGTCTTGAAACCATCTTCAACCTTGTAATCACATAAAATGACACTAATAAAATCAAAAGAGTTGAGAGATAAGAAGGAGTGTTAATTGTTTAAATCTAAGGAGAGAGAAAGTAAAGAGGCTTTTATATAGAACTCTAAAGAACACTTGTTACATATTGAAATGTTACATAATGGTTGGCTCGTATAAGAAGGAAGTAACAAATATAGTTGTAGAGTTATACATTCACAATTCTTGTGTCTAGAATAAAATGATGAAAATGTTTAATACATAATATGAAATGATTATCTGCTTAATTAGATTACTTACTATAAACATCCCATTTTTGCTTTTCCTATAGTTTAGCATTTTTCAAGAATAAAAAAAAGGATCCTAATATAGAAATATAAAAAAAATTATAAAACGTAGAAAAAAATTTATAAAATATAGAAAGAAATACAAAAAAGATAAACATATAAAGAATTTAGGAAAAATAGGATTTTTAGGAAAATAAGGAACCCTAGGTCAAGTAGTCAAATTTTGGTCTAAATATCGAAAAAAAAAAATCTCCCTAATTGGAGCTCTATTTTGACTCTTATAATAATGACAATTTTCGAAGCTCCCAATTGTCACATTTAGCAAGTTTATGTTCATAGAAACGTGCTTTAACTAACAATTACAAGAAATCTCCATTTGAATTGGGTAATTAAGGTAGTCAAAATTGTATGTCTTTAATCTCGCTGTATCTGCGTTTGATCACTTTACTTCTTCAATTTGAGTTGCAACACTATAAGTTCGAGCTCAAATAAGCTTTCTCGACAACAAACATACTTAAAAACTCACTCGAAACACATTCCCAAACTCTCTCTCTCTCCCTCTAAGTTTATTTTCTCTACAGTGAAATTTGAAGGAAATCGCCATTGTAGTTGTGTTCTTTAAGCTTAAGGCTTTCAATAACCATTGATTTGAAGCTCTGTTATGGCCTATAATGAGATCATTACTATTAAGGGTTTCACGTAAAACCTCAACCACTACCCTTACTTGAAAACATCAGCTCCTTGTTGCACTCACTCAAAAATAACCACAATTTAAGCATCCCTACACTTAAAATATCATAGCCGTACCATCCTTGTTTCCTTAGCTAGCTAAGTTGCGATTGCCTAACCATTACTACCACTGCTCCATATTCAACCACCACTATTGGTCAAGGCACCAATACTAAACCCCTTTTATCCAATAAGATTCTCATGAATATGAGTTTTCCCTCTTAAAAATTTCCTTATAGACACCTATATCGAGCCACCACAACTACGGTTCTCCATCCACCTAGCTCCTTACTTGCATAGTATGTGCACCAAACCTAGGTCCGCATCTAATCCTCTCACTTGATCCAAACCCATCTCCACCCCATACCTAGTAGCCTTGGTTCAACCTTCTCCTTTCATTGTCTATTCTTTTTATTTTTTTTTTCTTTTAGTCTCTTTTTTTTTCTTTTACGAATTAAAAAAAAAGAAGATTTTTTTTCTTTGTCAAAACTTTTTTTCCTTAATTACCTTAATTTTTGCAAAATTCTTTGAAAATAACATTTTTATAAGAAATAAAAACAAAAAAGGGGGGGGGGCTTTATCACTTAGTTTTTTTTTTATCTTTTCCAAAAACTAAAAATTAACATTTTTTTTCTTTAAATGAAGACATTTTAGAAGTTTTAAAAAGAAATATGGCATCAAATTGGGACCCTTGCATAGAATTTGGTCAAATAAAAAAAAAAGAATGATAAAAACTTAAACCCACTGTCCTTTCAAAATTAAAATACATAAATGCAATTAAATTTTTTCTTGAATAAACTACAAAAATCTGTTATAAATAATGAGTATATAGGCACTAATAGGAAACTATAAGGCAACATAAAATTTATTTGTCCACTTTTGTAAATAATTCTTTAATTTCAATTGTTTTTTTTTTTTTGGTAGTTACAATTTTATTTATTTATCTGTGAATAGATCTCATTTTTAGAAGGGTATTTTAAAAAATAAATTTAAATTTAAAAGGTTTTGGTGGTACCCACATAGAGTTTAATAAGATAATCCTCGAACTCATATTATTTGCTTTCATAAAAATCTTTTCAAAAGTTTTCAAAATATAAGCTAGTGGCTAAATTAGAATCGATCTACCTAATCAATTCTAATTTAATTACCTTTCCTTGTTTTACTGAATAACAACTCCAAAATATTTTAAAAAATAAAAAAAATTGGGTTTTCCTTAATTTTAACCAAGAGTTTAAACTAAATAAGTAAACTGTTTATTTAAATCAAGTTAAAGAAAAACGAAAATGGAAAAAATCTGATTCTAAAATCCTAATATATGTAGAAGTTTGTTTGTTAAAAAGAAATCCCCATATTCACTATCTTTGATAACTAGTAAATCCTTTTTTAGATTATATCGTGTAAGGCCGAATATGATGTTTTGGCTTAAAAATGAATAGCCGCAATTAAAATCCTGCCCTTTTGCAGGGATGTTACGCATCAACTTTCAATTTTCAATTACCGATCAGCTTCTTTTTATTTTTTATTTTTTTAAGGTTATGATTCATTTAATATTAAAATGCCTATCGCGAATGTTGAATGATCTTTTCTAGTTTAAAGGGGCTACTCGAAGTTCCAAGACGACGTAATATTATCATGCTAGTAATTAGCCCAATTCAAAGGTCCGAAAGTTTTCATGGCTACAAGTAGGTGCTGAATGTGGCTAAAAATAACTCCACATTTTTTTAGGATCAATTTCATATTCTATACAAGTTCTGGTCTAGCGGCTTTTCTTCGGAAACGATATTCGGTACATATTCATCATGATTCTCCTATTTGGAGCAGCACTTTACGTGTAAATATTTCACATGCATTTTTTTCGTAATAGGAGACTTTATATGAAGTCGCTGACACACACATACACACACATATATATACATATATATATATATATATATAGATTCTAGTGCAAGGGTATAGATTCTACTAATGAGAACATATACTAGAATTTACATATTGTACTAGAATCTACGTATTTGCAAATATTCTACTAATAGAAACATGAATGTATTGTACTAAAATGTATAAGATTTTTTTATGATAGTGCTAGCCAATATAACTCACTGAAGGAGGTTATTATTTTATTATTTAATATTATTTCTTAATCAGTTTTTTTTTTTCATTCATAAAACCTATTAATATATAATCTAGGTAACAAGTTAAGTTATTTTAATAAAATGAATGGTATAGATTAAGTTTCTTAGATGAATGGATTAGATTGACTAGTGTTACTAAAAAAACCCTCCATATATATATATATATGTACCACAATTTCTAGTTGCGATTTTACATGAAGTTATTCATATGTAACTTAATACAAGTAGTTCCCTACTTTATACATTTTAGGGAAGTTTTCCCTCAAAGAGATCTTTTAAAAATTAAGTTTTATAAAGATAACCGTGAGTCATTATCTTCAAAATGGTGAAACCTCGTGTTCATGCAATACAATATTGTCAGTTCGGACAGAGACATGTATATCGTGGGTTGGAGGCGTTGAAACACTAAAAATAAAGTAATTGAAATTCGTATCGGAGTTTACTGGGATTGAAAGTGTTAAATTGAGTATCTTGAACACTAAACACTAATAATAACGGATAAAATCAACGTTATATTTGTTTCACTTATTACACTTTTGTCCAATGCAAATAAATAAATAATCTAACCCATTTGGCTGAATGATCACTTTATATTTATAAAGATCTATTGTGGCCTAAGTTTTACCGATAGAGATTATTAGATTTGGACCAAGTCTTGCAAGACAAAACATAGTTAATAGGCATAGGATGGTTATTTGACATACCTATTTGACGTAACCACTTCAATACTTAAGTCAGTATTTATAAAATTAGGAGAAAGAGCAAGAGCAAGAAGGCTAACGTGGGTGTATGTAAAGTGTCTTACCTATATGGTTTGTCCCCTAAGTAAAGGTCTCATTGGTAGGATATTAGATAAGGATACAATCAAGGTAGGTCTAAGATGGTAAACACAAACCTACCCCTATATAGTTTTGCATTTCTCAAAACCTTGTGAAATCCCTATAGACTTTTCACTCCTACTACCAAAACCCGTTCCTATCCCAAGACCCTACAAGGCTTTTTTTCCTATTACTAAAATTTGCCCTTAAAGTCATTATGGATTACATACCTAAACAACCTAACACTTGTTAAACTTAGAGTTCACTATTCAATTTTGATAAGAACAAAACAAAAATTGTGTGATTAAACATGTTATTACTTAATTATATTGAGTTAATTGAAAAAGTAAAATTATCTTGTATTATGTTTATGAATATCGATGAACTCTACAAGATATTTAGATTAAAAAGTTGAATAAGCATTACTAAAGTTGAAATATATAATGTAGATGTTCTTTATTGTGTTTGAAAGATGGAAACAGGTGAAATTGGCTTACCAACTTAACGGCTCAAGAGTGTTACTAGCATGACGGTAAAGTGGCCTAAATTGAAAGATAGATTGCTTTCTATTCAATGAACCAGCATGATAGTGGACTTGCCAATGTTTGTGTTGGTAGTTATCTTGCTTATCATCATGTCAATAAGGAAGTGATACTGTCATGTTGATAAGTTTGTTTTGAGTAGCCGTTAGAGCATTTAATGCATAATAATAGGAAAAATCAAATGAGATGATATAAATACTCAACAACCTAACCAAAAGCATGACAGAACCGATATTCTACTATAATCAAAAGACATTCTCTTATATTCTTTGGTTTCATTACTTACTATTTGCCTCTTGTATTGTTTATTGCAATCAAACAAGTGAGACATAGTGTGTAATGCTTGAGAGTTTTTACATTTGCAATCTTTAGATAGAAAAGCATTACACTTATGTGATCATTGTGTGTAATTGTGATTGTGAAAGCTGGTGTAGCTATTTGAGCATTGTTTTGTGAGATCAATAAAGTGATGTGATGTCCTCGATTGGAGGTGTTCGTAGGTCCGTACAGAATAAGGGGTGGTATGAACTCCACATTACATTCGAGCTTGATCTTCTCTATCCTTATCTCTTTATTTCTGGCACTCTTTACTATCTCATAATTACTTTGTTCACATTTATTACTGTACTTATTGTTTTAAATTTTAAAAGAATTGCAATCTTTCCTAATAACTCAATTCCATACCCCTTCTACCCCCTCCTCCCTCTCTTAAGTTTAGCCTAGTGTTCTTTAATTGGTATTAGAGTTAGTCTCTAATTATTTTCTTAATCGCATATTAGAGTAAAGATCATGACATCCAATGTATTAGGCTTTCTAGAAGGATAAGCAATTAATAGGTCTCCTCTTCTAACCGATAGCAACTATCCATATTGGAAATGTCGAACGATTATATTCTTGAAAGCACGAAATAGATTACCATGGCAAGTAGTTGATTAAGCACCATTTAAGATAGCAGGAAAGGAAGAAAGAAGCTATTTAAATGAAGATTGAATATTACTTAAGCTATATGAAGTTGCAATGAATACCTTGCATAGTGTCATAAATGAAAGTGATTTCAATAGAGTATGTACATGTAAAAATGCTAAAGAAATATGGGATGAAGTAAAAAGTACATATGAAGAAACTAGTAGAGTAAGGGATACAAAGATAAACTTATTGTATGGACAATTTGAAAACTTTAGAATGGATTTAAATATAACCATTGATGAAATGCATAATATATTCATCAATATCACCAATCCCTTGAGTGTTCTTGGAAAGTTATTTACTAATTTTGAAATAAATTATAAAATGGTTTTGCCAAGAGATTAGGAAGCTAAGAGAACTACAATTGAGGAAGTGCATGATCTCAATGCAATGCCAAAAGAGTAACTCCTTAGAATACTTAAGATGCATGAGATGATAACGAGACAAGGAGAGGACTCTAAAAAGAAGATAATTGCTCTAAAGGTGGTGGAGGAAAGCACAAGAGAAGATGAGAGTGAGGATGATGATGAAGTAACCATATTGGTGAAAAAGTTTAGAAAGTTCATGAAATTCAACAAAAAGATTAAGAAGGACAAGGATGGATATTAAACATCTTTTAAGTTCAAAAAGGAGATGAAAGACATCATCAAGTGCTATAATTGTCAAAAATTAGGACATATTCAACAATATTGTCCCTCACACAGCAAGGAAGATAAAGAGTAAAAAAAGAAAGCTATGATTGCCACTTGAAGTGATGGCAATTTAAGTGACTCCGATAATGAAACGTATTTCATGACTATTGATGACAAGGTATGCTCCACCTCATATAACTTTTCATTTGATGAACTTAGAAATATGCATGATGAATTGTTAAAATAATTTATAAAAGTGCAAAAGTAGAATAAAGTTTTGAAACAAAAGATAAGTGACATAGGTAATGAATTTGATGTTATTAAGAATGAATTTAATAAAGTAGTTAATGCAAAAGAAGACTAGAAGAGAACAATGAGTACTTAAGAATTGAGGTTGAAAAATTGACTAAAGAGAATGAAAAACTAAGCTCTAGAAACATAAATTGATAAATGAAAATAGAAAAATGTAGGAATCTAATAATAATTTTGAAAAGGAAGTAAAAGGAGTTAAATTTGAGCCCAAAGATGATGATTGTATGGTTGACAAGCTAGGTCAATTAGAAATTGAAAATGCAATTCTAAAATCTAGCCTAAATGATTTAAGAAAAGGAAGAGCAAAATTTGTAGTTGGAAAGAAAAACTTAGACAAGCCTCTTAGCTTACAAAGACTAGGGTTAGACAAAACCAAAATTGAATATGATAAGGAAAATATCTATAAGGCTTATAAAAGTTACTTTGGTAAGGTCTTAAATAAAACTTATAATTATTGCAAAAGATATGTCATATTTCACATATTTGTGCAATACATCGTAATCTCTTCTTGAAAAACAAAGACAAGAAGTTTTAGGTTCCTAAGGGACAAACTTATGTTATAGCAACTAACCCTAAAGGACCCAAAGTAAAATGGGTATCAAAGAAATAATAATTTGTTTTGTAGGTTCCTTCAAGACAAAATAACAAATGGATCTTAGATAACGATTCTTCAAGACACATGATGGGAGACACATCTAATTTCGCATCTTTAGACTTGAAGGATGGAGGAAATATAACCTTCGAAGATAACCGAAAGGCTCATGTCATCAATGAAGGTAACATTGGTATCGATAATGATCCTACTATCAAGTATGTGTTACATATTGATAACTTGAGGCATAATTTACTTAACATTAGCCAATTGTATGATATAGGATACAAAGCAATCTTTCATGCATCAAAGTGCTCTATTGAAAATATTAACAATGAGAAAATACATTTTTAGGGATATAGACGAGGAAACATTTGCAAAATTGATTTCAATATGTTTTCATTTTCCTTTAAAACCTATCTATTTACTCAAAACAATGATGGTTGTGGCATAGGAAATTAGGATATGCTAGTATGAATATCTTGTTAAAACCAGCCAAGAGGAATGTTGTTAAGGGATTACCTAAAATTAGTTTTAACAAAGATAGAACATATCAAGCATATCAATATGGCAAACAAAAAAAGTCATTGTTCAAATTAAAAGATGCCGTCTCAACTACTAGGTTGCTCCAACTATTACACATAAATTTATTTGACCCCACCCAAACCTTAAGTTTGAGAGGGAAAAAATATACGTTGGTCATAGTTGATAATTTTACTAAATATACTAGGCCTTCTTCTTTGCAAACAAGGATAAAACATATCATGTATTCTTGACTTATAACAAGAATGTCTAAAATGAAAATGGTCTTTCTATTATATTTATAAGAAGTAATCATGGGGAGAGTTTGAAAATCATGACATAGAAGATTTTTGCGATAAAAATGGAATAGAACATACCTCTCTAGTACATAGAACTCCACAATAAAATGGAGTTGTTGAAAACAAAAATTAGACTCTTATAAAAATGGGTTAGACCATGCTTTGTGAAAATAATCTATCTATCAATTTTTGGACCAAAGCCATTGATACTACATGTTATATATTAAATTGAGTTTTCATAAGGCCAATTCTTAGGAAAACCCCCCATAAGCTTTGAAGAGGCAAAAGACCTAACATATTATATTTTCATCCTTTTGGTACAAAATGTTACATTCTTAATAATAGAAAGGAACAACTTGAAGAATTGGATTAAAAACCAGATGAAGGCATCCTTCTTAGTTATTCTCTTTCTAATAAGGCCCCTCAAGTTGTAGAAGAATCAATTCATGTTACATTTGATGATACATATGCATATAGAGAGTCTAATGATAAAAAAAATAATATTGGTGCTCGATTGGATGGTTTTGGTCTTAATGCAAACCAATTCACTTCAAATAAAAAGGAAATCTTTTAGAGAAAATGGACTCATTGACAATTCTAACATAGACTTTCGTAGAGAATAGAGGTTTATGAAAAATCACCCTAAGGATCTAATAATAGGAGAACCATCTAATAGGGTGAAAACAAGAATCTCCCTAAAAAAACTTAAGTAATGTAATGTTCTTATCTCAACTTGAACAAAAATGTAGATGAAGCTCTAAAAGATAAATTTTGGATTTAAGCTATACAAAAAGAGCTAAATTAATTCTCTAGAAATGAGATATGAGAGTTAATGTCTAAACCAAATGATAGACTGGTAATTGGAACTCAATGGGCGTATAGAAATAAGGTATATGAAACCAAAGTAGTAATAAGAAAGAAGGCATACTTAGTTGCTAAAGGTTATAACCAAGAAGAGGGAGTTGAATTTCATGAGACTTTTGCTTCAATTGCTATATTATAGGCCATTAGGATGCTTTAGCATTGGCCGCATATACAGACTTTAAATTAAATTAAATGGATGTTAAAAGTGTTTTCTTAAATGGTTATATCAAAGAGGAAGTGTATGTAAGCAACCACCGGAATTTGAGAATAGTGAATTCCCAAATCATATCTATAAGCTCAATAGGGCTTTATATGGCCTTAAACAAGTTCCTAGAGCTCGGTATAGAAGATTGACTAGCTCCTTGGTAGAGAATAGTTTACTTAAGGAAAACTTGATACTACATTAATTATCAAGCAACACAATGCTCATATGTTGATTGTTCAAAAATACGTGGATGAAATTGTGTTAAGTGCTACTCATATGGACTTAGTTAATGAGTTTGTCTAATGGAACCTTTATTAACTAAGTAAAGTATGCTAAGGAGCTCTTGAAAAAGTTTAAAATGGAGAATTGTAAGATTGGGCCTACCCTAATGAGCACAACTTTAGAACTTGATAAATATGAAAGTAGAAAGATAATTTATAAAAAGATGTATAGGGGTATGATAGGAAGTCTTCCATGTTTAACTGCATCGAGGCTCGACATTAAGTTTGTCGTATATCTATATGCACAATTTCAATCTTGTCTTAAAGAATCTCACTTGAATGCAGTCAAGCGCATCATCAAGTATCTTACGAGCACTATTAAAATTGACTTGTGGTATCCTAAGTTTACCTCATTTGATCATGTTGGATACTCTGATGTCAAATTTTCCAGTTGTAAAGTTGATCAAAAAAGCATAAGCAGCACATGTCACTTTCTTAACAACACTTTAGTGTCATGGCATTCAAAGGAACAAAACTTGGTAACACTCTCAACAACTAAGGCTAAATATGTGACCATTAGTAGTTGCTGTGCTCAAATTCTATGGATGAAACAAACATTGCATAATTATGGTCTAAAATTTACTAATGTCCCAATAAGATGTGAAAATACATGTGCTATAAATCTAAAAAGAAAAAAAAAATCCAGTTCAACACTCAAGGACTAAGCATATAAAATCTAGGCATCACTTTATTCGTGATCATATACAAAACAATTATATATGCTTAGAATTTATCGATACTAGCAACCAAACAATTGATATTTTCACCAAACCCTTGAGTGAGGATAGATTTTGCACCTTAAGGAGAGTTAGAATGATCATACAAGATGAATGATAAGGATATGAGAACCAAGATAGTATTTTTAGGCAAAATGGCATACTAAGCGGTTTGACTTGTGAATGACATACTGGGCCTAAGAAACATGATCATATAGGTTTCATACACATCACATGACATTTAACATGTCTTGGGCACACTTGAAGTCATCCACAAAGATTTGAGTTCATATATGCACAATTTCATCATATATCAATTTCTATGCCCAAAACCGGTTCTTGCATATTTAATTTCATCATTAAATCATGGTTGAGTGGTTATTTTTGCCAAATGTTGATCTTGTGCAAATTTGACCTATTAAGACCCTCATTAGGCTCTTTATGCGATAAGATAGCTTATTTGATCATTTTTGACATTTTGAATGATACTTGACTTGATAATACCTCTATCATGTCTATGTAAACTATTAAAAGTGGTTTGGAGTGGAAACTTGATTTATTTTTTATTTGGTGTACTTGCTTAATTTCTAGCTATACTTGTAACTCTTAGAATTCAAATAGTGACCTTACAATTTATAAAGCCTTAAAACTATAATTTGTTTTACCTTAACATATATTTGAAATTTGCTTGAAGTATTGGTGTGCAAAAACTCAATGCCTATGCACATAATTTGTTAATACATGCACACTTTCACTTTATCATGAACTACATAGCTCTAAGGACTTAGTTTGACTAAATTTTAGCTACCTAGTTGAAATTTAAGTTTTTTAAGCCTTAACAGACTCAAATAAGCTTGCTTAAAGTGTTAGATCATTCATTAAATCAAGCAAAATAAAATTGAGTTGGCAACTTGGATAAATGGAGTGGACATCAACATTCTATAGATTTGTAGAATACTGTCATGATGATACCCTTACTTACCATCATGATAGTATGCTCTTCTAAATAAGCACAATGTTCCAGTACTCTTCCTTATTGTCATGGTGGTATACTCCTCTCCACAAGCACTTGGACTTGATTCTATTCAATGTACCATCATGATGGTACCATCCCTTGCCCTCATGTCTGTTGATAGGTGATTCTTGTTCTAGTACATGAACATGTACAACATGAGAAAACAACTACAGGAGGTATTAGAAGGTGCTCCAATATTGCTCCTCTAATACCTAAGTTAGCCCACTAGTGATGAGAGTAAAATTGTTGAAGAGTTATGGGAATGAGAGAATAGAGAAGAAGGTCTCCTTACTTAGGGTTCTTACTCGATATTTATAGTAATTCAATGGAGATTATCCACAGATTGGGTTACTAGATCAGGCTCATGTATCGAGCTAACTAATATAAGCCTACCTAATGATTATCGAAAAATGCATATCAACACTTGCACCTAACTCTCTTTGGTGACAAAGTTAGAAAAGAGAGTATTTAGGGAGGTTGATTTCGTGGAATTTCTAGAAAGGTTTGTAATCCTAACCTAAGGAAGCTAGAGTGCTTGAAAAAGCAAAGGCCTGAAAAGGCAAAATACAGGAGTGGCCGAAGCACCTATAAATATTAGTTTGCTTAAAGAGGCAAAGATCTGAAAAGGCTGGAGTGCCTAAAGCCTGAAGAAGCGAAAGCCTAAAGAGGTCGATATGCTTGAAGAGGTGGAAACACTAGAAGAGGTTGGTATGCTTGAAAAGGTGAGGGTCTAATGAGGCTAAAGTACCTAAAGAGGCAAGGAGCTGAAAAGGTAAAGGCCTGAAGAGGCTAAAGCACCTAAAGAGGTGAAAGCTTGAAGAGGCCAGAGCGCCTAAAAGGTTAGGGAAGCATGTAGTTTGTCTAAGTTGTACATGACCAATGCTAAGTAGAACCATAAGTTAGCCTCTAATTAACCTCTAGTCCATTAACGCATAAGACTATTGGCTTGTTCACTCACTATCCATGTAACTTCTCAGACTTAAGAGTATTTTACCTTCCACCACTTTGTGGCTTAAGGTTTTCAAATAGCTCGTTGTCTATCTATTATACAAAGTAATTGAGCTTACACCAACTCATTGTCTATAGTGTATAGGACTTTAAGCCATTAAGGAGTAGCCTGTTAACAAATCATATTCACATAGGCCTAAAGCAGAAGGGTTTATTTAGCCTCTAAAATGTTTTTGAGTTTTCATACCCTTATAAAGATGTTGAAATAAGCTTGTTAAAGTTCACATTATGGAGCACGATGTAAATAGATAATACATCATCCATGGTTAAATGTAAGCATTGATAATTGATTGATACAGGGAACAATCATCAAGTATGTGTGTTAAAAATCAATTATTGAACGAAGCAAAAATAGTGAAAAAGAGAAATTTCACTCATTTCAATAAGATTGGCACATGAATTGGGCTTGAAGTGTGGGTGGTCTTATTGTTACCCATTGCAAGCAGTCGCTCATCTAAGTCGTTGCCAATTGAGACATGAGATTTTTGATGCTTTGTTCTCTTCATCAAATTAGGTCATGGCATGTTAAGTTCAATTCTATTTATCTCTCTATTGTTAAGTAGCTGTATGCCTAGAGCTCGACATTGCCATGTCGAACCTTGTTGCTGCATTTGTGGATAGCTCCACTTTGTTTGAAGGACTCAACCATCCTTTTAAGTCACTTATCCATGCCGTAAAGCAATGTTATTGAGTTGCTTAGCTTGAAACTTCTTGACCGATGCTTACGGCCATTCATCATTCAGCGAGTAATGTTCAGCACGTTGCTAATATAACAATTTGTAGCTTTGACTAACTATGTGACAGTTTGGATTTCAGGCTTAGGGGGCATATCAGGTCTCTTTCCTTGTTTGGATTGAAGTGTAGTTCGGCAACTTAATTTAGTTGCGATTGCCGATTGTCTCTTATTAATCTTCATTAGAATATCTCGGCCACTCGGTAAGGAAGTTGGTTTAGTCAAAACTCTCTCTCAACTCTAATTGCTAGTTGGCACTGGAGATCATGGCTTGAACATACTCGGCTTCTCCGCGATAATAGCTTGACGACTTGGTATGAATCGAAAAGCTTAGCTTCTCGGCATTTCGGCATGGTCAGCAACACTTGCTCTATGTAGACTGGAGTGATGTGACTTAGGGTTCGGCTGATGTTATTTAGCCATGGTGAATAGCTTGAAATTTAGGAGTTAAATAGCTTAGACAGTAGATTTGCTAATTGCATACTACCTCCTTTTGCTCGGCTTATCTTGATGACGAGCTCAGGTTACATATACTTAAAGCTCGATTATTCAGAGCTCTTAGGAACCAGTAGCTATGGTCGACATGGAAACTTGGGATTCGATAAAGTAAGCAACTCGGTCATAAATAGCTTAGACGTCAGCTTAGCCATGAGTAGCACTCAATATGCGTTGCAATACTTAGCCATAAGCAATTCGGTTGTAGAGAGCAGAACATCCAATGCTCGGCACAGTTGAAGTCCAACAAAAATTGAAATCCAGCCTATTTAAGAAGTAGCTTGAATAAATCGTTCTCAGCACTAACAGCGATGAAAGGACAAGCAAGCTTATCACATGGAGCTCGATAACTAGTTCTTGCGGGAATAAGTTCATTTTAACTTTTGTACTGATCGATAAAGCTCGATTTTACGCTTTAGCTTGACCTTGCACTTGCGGCATGTGGCTTAGTTGGATGATGCGACAATGGCAATAGTGAGCTCGTATAGTCCCCCACAATTCACTATCATTCTTTCTTCTCCAACAACAAAGAAGACGACTGTACCTTTGCAGTTGCAAAAACATGGCATGGAGTAGCTCGGACTCCATAGACCAATCTTGCTCATTACAACAACTTAATAATTGGGTACGTTGCTGAAAACTTGATATTTCAACTTGGCAAAGTGTGGACCTTGGCTAATGTTCTTGGCCACTCAACACTCGACCGTGGAAACAAATGTTTTCAACACTTGCAGGCCAATAGAAGAAACACTCAGCATTAGAAGTTCGAACACAAATAACATGAGCAATTATGAGTGGAACGGCAAGGCAAACCAATTTTTTAGACAACCAAGTCTCCGGAAACATAGATTTTAACATAATATAGTTCCATAGCTACTAAAAAAAAAAAAGAGAACAACATGGATCTGTCGTGTGTGAGTCAAACTTAGCACGAAATGAAATCACATTGATCCATGCATAGGAATAAATGTGTTCGCGCATAGTGCTGGCAACGATGGTTATGAACTAAGAGAAGATAATGTTGCCGTTATCCAAATGTGCAAACTCACTCAAAAGTGACATTTGCAGGCCAAATGTTGGATAAAGCCACAGCGGTTACACTTTTTGAAGAAGAAATCCACCATGCTAGTCTTCTTTGAGCCACTTTTGAAAAATGAATGCAGTAGAACATAATCGCATGTGAAAAATTGGAACTCAACTTATTAGACATATCTAAACAGTGAAGTCTATAACCATCGTTGTTTGCAACAGTCGTTAATTAATAAACTACAAACAAGTATAAAATATTGGAAGGAAGAGATCCGACCCAAGACTCATCACGGGGTCTAACGAAATCATTCACAAGATGAAATACTAGTGAATTGCATAATTCAGGAAATTCATTTTAAAGTTGCAATAATCGTTCTCACAAATGGCTCTAATTGTTAACAGATGATTCTCGTTTCGGTATACGAATACTTGCAATATGAGAAAACGGCTACAGGGGGCTCTGAAGAGTGCTCCGGCATGGCCTCTTTGATGCCTAAGTTAGCCCACTAGTGATGAGAATAAAATTGTTGAAGAGCTATAAGAATGAGAGAATGGAGAAGAAGGTCCCCTTACCTAAGGGTCTTAATTGATATTTATAATGAGTCAATAGAGATTGTTCACAGATTAGGTCATTAGATTGGGCTTACATATCGGGTTGACTAATATAAGCACACATAATAGTTATCAAAAAATGCCTATCAACAATGTTGGTACAATAGATTCTAGGCAACCCTTTTTTCAAAACCCTTGATTTTTCTCTCTTCACTTCTAATCCAAATCATCTCCCTCTCTTAAACCCTAGAATCATCCTCTCACTTTGATCCACCTTCTCTACATCCTGAAAATCACATTTTTCCCTCATCAATCATCTCCAAACCCTTAAAATCTCTCATCAATCACCTCGCTTCTCCAAATCACACTCTTATCTTCTCTCTCATGTGACTTTCTCTCTCTACCAAACCACCATCTATTGTCATGCCACTTCTACCATCCTAACGCTATTACCCACTAATCTACTGTCGTCCCGGCTTCACTCGCATACACTTTCCATAATCATCCTATCATCTTCCTTCTCTCCAACATCCTCACATACTTCAAAACACCATGCCACTAAGAACTATACGTGGTCTTATAGACCTCATATACAACCACCGTCTCTTCCGTATGTACTACCATGCTGAATGATTTGAGAAATTTTTCAACTTGCAAGTGGACACCAGCATTTTCTATCCGCAATAGGTGCTTAATGAATTTTGCATTCTAGCTAATCTAAGGGTCAACACCAATCATGTCTTAAACATCCTTTAGCTTCCAAATGAGGTGCATGATGACACACTTAAGTACTTCTATTATAATATACTTGATTCTTTATATGATCAAGGTTGGCCTAAGTTGAAAATAAATCCTAGTGATGAGTTATGTCGCACCGTGTTACGTACTTATGTTTATGGCTTACTTGCCACTATCAATCCTAAGGATATTTGTGCTCATAATGGTGCTAATGTTAAGGGAACTGATGTTAATCCTAATTTTTATCATACTCGGTTCTATGAGAGGGTATTTTGATATAAGGGTATTGGTAGGAATTGGACGAAATCTAAAACTTTAGCTAGCATAAGGCTTGATCTGAAGACCAACATTTTGCACCATATTATAATCCATAATTATTGTCCTTGACAAGGACAATAATTCAATGTGACATTCCAAGCTATGTGGATCCTTTCCTACCTTCTTACTAACAAGCAGATTAATTTTTTTAGTATTGTGGTTCAATGCTTCAAACATGTGACCAACAACCCTTCTCATGGTTTCCTTAGGTTTAGCTACTTAGTCACTTAGTTGTTAATTCTACAGGGAGTCCAGTTTCCTATACCCCCATAGGTTGTTCGAGTTAAACACCTTAAACTAGTTGATATTTGTCAAGGAGTTTTGAAAAAAAGTAGGCAATAACTAGGTTAGAAAGAAACCCCTTCCTTCTCATGATCTTGGCTTTGAGCAAGAGTCACCTAACCCTTTTAATGAACCGGGGAGTAATAGTGATCCTAGTCCCTCTAATGAAGCTACTCTACCTCTCGAAGGACAAATTCTACCACCTACTAATCACATTGCAACTCCTCCTCCAATAAGCTCCTCTCACTAGCCTCTTCCTCCGAACTTTAGCTCTCCTTCTTTTGATCCAACTGCTCTTTTGGCATTTCAACATCCTTTTTATCAATACTCAAAGATGCATTTCAATCAACTCTGTAAGGACATTCATGATCACATCTACAGCGGGTTTCAAGGACTTTACAGTCATTTCAATATGGATTATCACTGCTCCTCATGTCCCTTCCCTCCTCTAACTCTGGATGATAACCCTCCTACTACCTAAGTTATTCACTCTAACTTATGCTTCTTATGTTGCTTCTTTCTCTAGTTGATGTACTGGACTTAACCTTTGGCCACCTTTATGTTTGCTTTATTTTCAGTTGGTGCTTTGGCCATTGCTAGTCATGTTATGTGTAATTGATCTTTTGCAAATGTATGGTCATCTAAATCTTAATGTTTTTATGTGTTTCCTTTTATAATATGGTTGTAGTTCCTTCTATGCATCCTCTTGGTTGTCTTTACGCTCTCTTGGTTATCTTTTTTCTTCCTTTATAGGGGGCATATCTTAAGACTTAAGCCAAGATGGTGCCGGATTTTTTTACTTGAATTATTTTCCCTCTTTACCACCTAGATTCTCCTTTTTTTAATGAGACCAAAGGGAGAGAAACATTCAAGTTGTTTAGAGAGTCCAAAAGTATATCAAGTATAGTTGATAATAGATGCTCAAAACATGATTGTTGGACTTATGTTATAACTTTGGCATATCATGATCTTAATTTAGTGAAAGTTTGATATATCTAATATGCGAAATAATTCATTGAAATATAAGAAGTAAGGCTTAGTTACTTAGCACATCAATACTCTCTATTTTCAAGCATTGCTTTAATCTTGCTTAATTGCTAAATATCTTGAAACAAATGCCTAATTAAGGGAGGCATATTATATTAAAGGGGGAGCTTTTAATGTGTGAGAGTTTTGTCCTCATCCAAAAGGGAGAGATTATTGAATCTAGAGTTTACTATTTGATTTTGATGAGAACAAAACAAAAATTATATGATTAAACATGTTATTACTTAGTTATATTGAGGTAATTGAAAAAGAATAATTATCTTGCATTATATTTATAAATATCAATTGACTCTACAAGATATTTAGATTTGAAAGTTGTACAAGCATCATTGAAGTTGAAATATATAATGTGGATGTTCTTTATTGTGTTTGAAAAATGGAAACAGATGAAATTAGCCTACCGGCTTGACAGCTCAAGGGTGTTACCATCATAACAGTGAAGTAGCCTAAGTTGAAAGATGGATTGCTTTTTGTTCGATGAATCGACATGACAATGGACTTATTAGTGTTCATGCCAGTAATTATCTTGCTTACCATCATGATGGTAAGAATGTGACATTATCATGACAGTAAGAATGTAATAGTATCATAACGGTAAGTCTGTTTCAAGTAGTCGTTGGAGCATTTAATGCATAGTAAATGGGAAGAATTGAATAAGATGGCATAAATGCTCAACAATCCAATCAAGGACAAGATGGAACTAATATTCTAGTGCAATCAAAAGACATTATCTTACACTCCTTAGCTTCATTACTTAATATTTGTCTCTTGTACTCTTTATTGCAATTAAACAATGATTGTAGGTTCATGGATAGTAAGGAGCAATACAAACTCCACATTACATCTAAGCTTGATCTTTCTTACCCCTATCTCTTTATTTCTAGCACTCGTTATTATCTCACTATTACTTTGATCATATTTATTATTGCATTTATTGTTCAAATTTAAAAAAAATTGTAATTTGTCCTGAAAACTCAATCCATACCCTTCGTCCCCCTCTCAAGTTTAGCCTAGTGTTCTTTAACACGGATTATATAAAATATTTTATTTTGTTTTTTATTTTTTAAACTGTTATTAATATATTCTTAAAGGATTTTCATAAATAAATACTTAATATTCCTATCAATTTTCTTAATAAAAAATATAAGATAAAGTCAATCAATAAATTTATTATTTCTTACCAATTCAAGTTTCTCTTCAGGTTTTTTTTTTTGTAATCTTAAAACTAGGCCTTAAATCCTATAGAGTTTTTAATCATATCTCAAAACTCGACCCTAATATCTTATAGGGTTTTTAACGGATTAAGTAAGTTAGGTACCCTATAACAACTCATTTGATTGTAGCCCTAATCTTAGATTGATATCAATCTTGCCCAATTAGGAAAGTATATCTTTCAAGTAGATGTAGTTGAGATCCCCAAAGGTAACGTAACGTTATAATTGTTCCAATGGAGTGATAATACCACGGTGTTCCTTAGTACCTAAAGTCTGATATTCCTAGATGGACTATCGAGGTCCAAGGTCCTCGTGGCATGGATGCCATGGGTTTAACTACGGTACGGGAACTGAAGTGTCAACTCTACCTTTAAGAGGTTTAGGGATAGCCGAGGTCGGTCCCACCATGGATAGTAGAGGTGTACAAATGAGTTTTGGTCTATGGGTCAGCCCATTTAACCTACTTAAAAAGAGGGTTAAGACTAAGTGTTTTTGACCCATTTAAAAAGCAAGTCAAATAAACTCAGCCCATTGAACTTACAGGGTAAAGTAGGCCATTTTGGGTTGGTCCATTTAGCCTACTTATGCCTTTAACCTACTAGCCATCTTGTTTAACCCCTTAAAAAGCTGGTTAGTGCTAAGCCTTTTTGGTCTATTTAAAAAGTCAGCAAAATGAGCTTAACCCATTTAATCCTCGAGCTAAAGTGGATTAGGCCAAATTAGCTCATTTAACCCACTTACACATCTTTAGACAATCTTCTAAGGTCAGGATTTAGGCTACCTTGGATTGATCATGGATTGAGACTAATCAACCTACTATCCATAAAGGTAAAGATAGGAAATTGGAATCAACAGTCCAAAATTACTCATCAACATGATTGTTTATCCATAGAATAATAATAAGAGTCGCCTACATTTTTGAAAATAGTGTTGGGGTCTATCTAACAACCTTTGCAAGAAGACTTTACTCAACCTCACCTCTCCAAAGAGAAATCAGGAGCATGTATTTTAGGGATTAAAACCAATCTAACAATATGGATATAAGAATATCATTACTGAATAAAATTCGAAGGTTTCAAAATGGATACTAGGTTGCAATTATAATCCTCTTTTTTCTACTTAACTTAACCTTAACATGTTAGTACATGACCCAAGCAAGGCCTAATGTGAATATGCCATGGATTCATAGAGAAAAAACATTACATAGCACATGATCTAGTAAAGAGAGCTATCATTGAGAATATTGATGAAGTGTTTAGTATCAGCCTGTCTAATGTTTTTATTGAATGTGTTCTAATAAGATTAAACTTCTTTTGGAGTTTATTCCCATGTCAATGTTTTGTATTGACTTACTGTGGGTTGTACCGTTTGGCTTTTTATAGGATGAAATAACATTATCTTGATCTTATTTTTAAATAATAATAAGAGTCTCCTTACATTCCTCTTACTTAAAGGGCAATCCATAAGTGATAACTGACCCCATTACCCTCCACCATAAACAATGGCCCATCCCATGACTTAGTCCAGACTCATGACCATGCAATCTTTGATAAAAAACTATTAAAAGCCACATGGAAAATCGTCTATCATTAATAGTTTCTTCTCTTGCTTATCACAAAGGTTAGTGATGCTTATTCATACTAGGGTGTAACTAGAATAGGTTCAAAACAAGTTTTATAATAGATAAATCTGCCTTATGTGATTTAGCTTTTTTCAAACTCCTACAAAAACCTAATAAAGATTTTACTCCTATTACCAAAACCTGCCTTTATAAAGTCTTCAAGAACTTTATAGGCTTTTCCTCTTATTACTAAAATCGACCCTTAAAGTCATTATGAACCCAATATCGGAACCATCCCACCATGATTTTAAAATATATATTCTCTTGTTAGTATATTCTTAAGGGATTTTTATGAACAAATACTTAATATACTTGTTAATCTTCTTGACTAAAATAAAAATATGCAATAAAGTCAAGGAAATAATTTATTATATCTTATTAAGGTAGGTTTCTCATTAGATTTTTTTGTAGTCCTAAAAATTGATCCGAGACCCCATAGGCTTTTTTATCATGTTCCAAAACCTAATGAAAACTATATAGGGTATTATTCAATTGAGTTTTTATTGGGTTAGATGAATTGGGTATCCTATAATAACCCACTCATTGCATCTCTAATTAATACAACATTGCTAAACCAATAGAGTAATCTATACATCCCTATATCAAATGCATTATTATGTCTGTGGTGGCTTAATGTTCATTGATATAAGGCGATCATCTTCTATTTTATACAAAGTTTCTACATAGATTTACAAAACATGATTAGCTCATTTAGTTTGTTGAATGAAATAAGTTGGGAATGATTTTGTGATTATTAGGAAATAAAATAAGGGTGTAATAACTTGCAAATAGATATTATGATGTTTAGATGAGTATAAATAAGTTGACATTACATTGTTCACTTCAAAGAATTTAATAGGGCTTAACACATTAATAAAATAGGAAATACCTAAAACACTCCAACTTAAAAGACTAATAAATAATTAAAAAATAGAAACCAATGAATTGAAATAAGCAGATTAGTCCCTCCTAAATAATGTGAAACCCTAATCCTAAAATCATAGCTCAACTTAGTCAAAACCCTAACCCTAGCATGAGGAGAAATTAATCCAATATAATGCCAATTTCCAAGAAATCATGTATGAATTTTTAATCTTTTTAGCTTTTCAGTCCTTTAATTCATAAAAAATAATTTCCGTTCTATCATCATCCGTTTTTCTTCCCTTCGATTCGTAATGTCATGGCATTTGCTTTGTACTTTAAAATGAAGAAGATAAAGTGAATGCTTTTCCATCTTCTTATCAGATTCTTTTACCTTCCTTTTATTACATAGGGGTGCTTCTTGCCTACTCGAAGCCAAACCAAGGCATAGCACTTATTTTACCTCCCTTTTAATCCATTTCCCTTGTCAAAACCTTAAGTTCAGAACACATCATAAAATTAGCACCTTTTCACTTTTCTTCCTAGCTAAAGCCTATTTTCATACTTCCCAATTTTTCCCCTATTTCATACTCATATACTAATTCATTCATCAATTATTCATAACTTCGATTTTTATTGTTTTATTAGGTTGAATTTACTTTGATGTTTATAGTTAGAGGACTAAAATGAAGTGGTTTGTTGTTACAAAGTTTATAAATTTGATAAATTAATCGCAAGTTAGCCTCTATTGAAATTAGTGAATTAATTTTATCAAATATGCATATGGCTATGGTGTCCATTTATTTTTTTAGTTGCTAGCATGTACATAGAAATTCCATTTATGTTACATTTTATTCGCTAGAAGAGACAGGTATAGCTTACACTATCTTACCTAGAATGACTTTATCTCTCTTAAGTATTGTGCCAAGGGTCACCTTAAGGGTACCCAAAGGTTACCCTACTAATAGCTATTTGGACAAGATAAATGGTTCATAAACATGGTTCAGTTAATTATCAAGGAAAAAAAAATAAGCTAGGTCAATTCTTTTCAAATATCCTAAGATACCGATAACCTATTTGTAATTTACCCTAAAAAAATAATAATAAACCATAATGCCACTTAAGGATAGAAATACCATCCAAACAAACCCATAAGGTACAATGTTATTAGTGTAATTAATAAGATGTACTCCTGAAAATGGTAATTTTTTCTAAGTAGGAGTATATATAAGAAAGGACCTCAAATTGCTATGGATTAAAGGAAAAGGAAAAAAAAAAAGAAAGAAAAAGAAGAACAAGGCTAAGATTACCCTATCCTTTGGATAATTTTGTGAGCTAAATGTGATAAAGCCTCTATGTAGCATAAATGGTGCATTTTATTTTATCCTTACAATTATAGCATGACATGAACTTTATCTACAATTCAATTGTAGGAAAGGTACCATCATATACTCATGTGAGAACAATAGCCCCTTAATTGAAGGTTGAAATTTAAGAGCCTCTTCATTAACTAAAAAAGTATGAATAGAACAATGGAGCACCAAATTTTACATGGTTTCTCTTATTTCATTTACCCCACTAAAACTTCTTATACTTATATTTCTGAAGTAAGTGGATTCACTTGTGTAACTTTAATCTTTAATCTATAGGATTGGGGTTTTAACATTCTAACTACACTTTACTATTTATGGTACAAATATTAATAATAATTTAACATAATATCAACTCATCAACCACTATGATACATACCTAAAGAATGACTATGGCGTAAACATAAAATCACAAATGATTAGCATTTGTTTTGATTTTAAAGCAAAGGCTTTTATATTTCAATGAAATAAAGTAATAGAAGAAAAAAACATATAGAGAAAAGGAAATATGGCATAACATTAATTTTTTTTGTGAGGTCTTCAATGTAAAGAGAGGACAATGTTAGATTTAACTTTGGTGCTTTGAACCCTTATTCGATTACAATAAATGAGGGCCTATATAAAATTGATGAGGGGAAGATTAAGGATTTTCTCCTTACTATTGATGCATGAGAAATAAAGTAACAATGATGATGGATTAAGATTTGATGAGAATGGCGATGGAGATGGAAGATCGATTATTTCGGTCAAGAACACTAACGTAGGTGTGATGTTTTATGTAAGGGTAAGAGGTATAATTTTTTTATTTTCATTGAGGATATTTTTGGAATAAAAAGAAGGATGGAAATGAGTAGGGAATAGGAATTTAGATGCTAGAGTTTGAATTCCTCATTCATGGTTTTTGGGGAATGGAGATTCACTAGAATTAAAGTTACAAGGAGGCCAAAGATAAGTGAATAAAGTAACTAAGGGTCCATAAGGAATTCCATTCCCTCCAAGTGAACATAGTGGATATGTTGTAGTTTGTTATCTTGATTCCATGAATTTAATAAAGTTTTTCTTTTACGTTATAGCTTCTAAAACTTCCTTTATACCAATTGGATGATACAACTTATATAATGATAAGCCTAATTTTTTTTACTTTGTATTATTATAAGTTCTATTTAGGCCATTAGTTTCTTTCTTTTTTCATTTGATTCCACAATGAAAATATAAGTTTTAATTCTATTTTTTTTTTTTGCCTTTGGTCTTATCTTCTTATCCATATCTATACTATTTAGGCGATTGGTTTTGTTTTCTCATTCAACTCTACGATCACAATCTATACTATTTTTGCCACTAATTCTTTCATTCAACTTCATAATCAATTTTTTTCATTCAACTCCACTATCATGGTATGTAAGCTTTGATTTTATTTTTGTCTCTTATCTTAACTTACCTTATTTGTAAAACTTAAATTAAAGTAAAAATACTAAGTGTAAAATAAAAAGGAATTTTTAAAATAGAGAGTTTTATATTAAGGGCTTATTTGATATTATGAGTTCACAGTTAAGGTATTATCTAAATATAGGAAAAGACCATACCATCTTTAGTATAAAAGCCATACCTAAGATTAGGGAAACTCTCCTTTCCTACATTTTCACCCAATCTATGCCGTTGTTCTAAGGTTTTTGATACGTGTTGCAAACCAAGGAGATCAATACGCTGTAGCAATTATCAATCAATGGCAACTGTCTAAAAACCCCTTTTCTTAATGAGTTTTAATCGAAGAATGTTAAGAAATTCGTTTTCTAGCTGAGGTAGTGCAAGAAAACGAATTTAAGGGTTCTAATGGTAGGGTTATAGCGAATATTTGATGGTGTAAGTACGATTAAAGGTGACTTACTATAAGGTAAGTTAGTGTATGTTGTTATGGAGTTTCTATTGAAATATCCTGAGGAATTTCGTTTTTTTGCATAGGGTAGTGGGAAAAACAACCTTAATGTAACCATACGCATGTTGTATAGCATTTATGTGGTGGTGGATGCACTAGAATCATATTACAACAAGTACGTTGCTATTATAGCATCCTTATTTGTTGTTTTTCCATAGGTTGTGTTTGATTATATTGTTAGGAGGAGAAGTTAGTTATAAGGGTGATTTGTTTAAGGTTTTGATAGGTATGGTGATGTTTCTCTATTGGGTTTTTGTTTTGGAATTGTCGGGTTATAAATTGGCAAAAGCGATGTTCTATATAGGGGGTTGAGTGCATACTGTAATTTGCAAAATTCTTTAAGCAAGCGTTCGAATGCCAGCACCACCCCTCCGCCAATAGCGCTCAAATGCTAGCGTCAAAGCCATGCTCTTTCGAGCATGGCGTCTGGACTTTAAGCAAGCTAGCATCCAAATGCCCAACCCTTATTTCTTGCAATAGTTTTCCTTTGTGTTTTTTTTGGGGGGGGGTTTCAATGTTCTTAATCAATCCTCAACCCTTTTCTAACCCTTTCTAATCAAGAATCACCACCCAAATCAGTTTCCAAATCATTCAACTACATAATGATCATAGACTACCTAAGTGGTTCTTAAGTTATCTTAAGTCTTTTGTATTGTTAATAAGAAAGAAATATCCTAGTTTTTTTTTTCCTTCATACATGGGTATTTATACATAATTAAGCTCTCTTATTTTTGGGTATAAAATCTGCTATAATGACGATTGTGATTTTGTGGTCAATGATATTCATTAACTCTATGATACAACCATAAATTCCTAATTTCTAGGAGTCCTTCACGCCAACACTCCCCCTCAAGTTGGTGCATAGATATCTATCATGCCCAACTTGCTAAGTGAGTTATGAAAGTTCTTGTTACATACCGCCTTAGTTAGGATATCTGCTGACTGATCTTCTGATTTCACAAAGGAAAACTAGATTGTCTTTTCTTCAAGATTCTGTTTGATGAAGTATCGATCAACCTCTACATGCTTAGTTCAATCATGCTGTATCGGATTATGAGAAATATCAATAGCTACTTTGCTATTGCAAAATAAATCCATCTCGCATTTAGGAGGAAATCCAATCTCAAACAACAAATTTCTAAGCCAAAGAAGTTCACATAACCCTTTTGCCATTCCTCTAAATTCTACTTCTGCACTTGATAACGCGACTACCTTCTGCTTCTTACTTCTCCATGTAATAAGATTACTACCGACAAATGTGAAATAGCCTAAAGTTAACTTTCAATCTAAAATATTTCCAGCCCAATCCGCATCTATATACGCTTCAATATTTAGATGACCATTCTTAGAGAACAAAATGCCTTTACCAGGCGATGATTTTATATATCGAAGAATTTGAATGACTGCATTCATATGATCTTCGCTAGGGCAATGCATGAATTGGCTAACTACGATAACTGCATAAGCAATATTAGGTTGGGTATGAGATAAATAGATCAACTTACCAACTAGCCTCTGGTATCTTCCTTTATTTGTTGGCACTTGATTTAAGTATTCTCCAACTCGGTGATTTTGAATTATAGGTACATCAGCTGGTTTGTAGTCCAATAACCCGGCTTCAATTAATAAATCCAGCACATATTTCCGCTGAGAAAGAAATATCCCTTGATCAGATCTAGTAACTTCAATCCCCAAGAAGTATTTGAGTCCTCCCAAATTCTTCATCTCAAATTCTGATGCCAACTGAGATTGAAGCTTTGCTATCTCATCTATATCATCTCTTGTAATGATCATATCGTCAACGTAGACGATTAGAGCTGTAGTCTTGCCTTGTTGGTGTTTCAAGAATACAGTATGGTCAGAGTTACTTTGTTGATAGCCATATTTCTTCATTGCAATACTCAATCTTCCAAACCAAGCTTGAGGTGACTGTTTTAACCCATATAAAGTTCTCTGCAACTTGCAAACGACCTTATTGTCATAGTTAGCTACATATCCAGGAGGGATATCCATATAAATTTCTTCTTCGAGGTCACCATGGAGAAAGGCATTTTTTACATCAAATTGATGTAAAGGCCAATCAAGATTTGCTGTAAGGGACAATAAAACTTTGATTGTGTTCAATTTTGCTACTGGAGAGAAGGTTTCTTGATAATCAACTCCATATTTTTATGTGTAACCCTTGGCAACCACTCTAGCTTTGTACCTTTCAACAGATCCATCTGCTTTGTATTTAATTGAAAATACCCATTTGCACCCTACTGTCTTCTTCCCTTCTAGTAATGTAGCAAGAATCCATGTTTTATTTTTCAACAAGGCTTCCATCTCTTCCTTCATGGCTTGAGTCCATCTAGGATCTTGTAACGCCTCTTCTGCATTAGTGGGAATGTAATGAGATGAGATATTATTTGCAAAGCTTTTCAAAGACTCAGATAGTAATCCAGTGGACATGTAATTGGCAATAGGATATTTAGATCGCCGTTCTTCCATCTCAAGAGAGTATCAACTTAGGGGTACACCACGATTATGCCTATAAGGTAATCTATAGCTAGGGATAGGAGCAACAGTATCTATGACATTAGAGGGTTGATGAACAATAGGGGTTGATGGAGAAATTACCTCAATGATTCTTAGGAGATAGATTAGTAGTTATTGGAGAAGAAGGGGATACGCCATCATTTGAGGAAGTTGTCTCTGACTCACTCTGAATGCCATTTTCATTATCATCATTTGAGGAAATTGTCTCTAACTCATTCTGAATGTCATTTTCATTAAAGCCTGGCCACTCATATCTCATCCAACTTACCTCTTCACCAGAATTCTTCCCCTGATGAGGTGGAGTGGAAAGCTTAGTAGTAAAGAACATTTCAGTTTTAAAAAATGTTGCATCCATAGTGACATATGTTCACCTATGAATGGGATCAAAGCAATGATATCCTTTTTAATGTAGGCCATAGCCTAAGAAAACGTACCTTACGGCACGAGGATCAATTTTTGTGCAGTAATCCTTTTAGACATGAACAAATACAACACACCTAAACACGCGTAGTGGCATCATCAAGATTGAGGGCAGTATTACAAAATGAGATAATGCTTGAAGTGGAGTTTTCATTTCAAGAACCATTTTTGGCAGCCTATTGATAACATAAACTGCATGCACAATTGCCTCTGCCCAATAATGCCCAAACAAATTAGCCCCAATAAGAAGAGCTCTAGCAATCTAAAGAATATGCCGTTTTTTCCGTTCGGCTACTCCATTTTGTTGGGGACTATGTGAACATGATTTCTCATGAATCATTCCATGTTGACGAAAGAAGTCATTAAATTGCTTGTTGACATATTCTCCACCGTTATCAAAACGAAGAACCTGTAATTTGGTGGAGTATTGTATACAAACCATGTTATAAAAAGGCTGAAAGGTATTGAAAACCTCATCCTTATGTTTTAACAAATACAACCACGTCATTCGTGTGCAATCATTAACAAAAATCACAAACCACCGATAGCCATGCATATTAAGTTTCAGGGATGGTCCCCACACATCAGTATGGATTAAGGAAAAAAGGAATGGTACTTTTCTTAAAACTCAAAGGATAAGTGGCTTGATAGCTTTTCGCAAAAATACAGGTTTCACATTTAAATTGAGAAATTTCCATATCTGAAAGTAATCTGGAAGAACATATTTCAAATATCCAAATGATGGATGACATAAACGATGGTGCCAAAGCCAAACTTGGTCCTCCTTGGACATATTCTGATGAGTGGTGTAACATGCTTTACCGATCTTTACATCCATCCAATAGTATAGTCCTCCCTTCTCAATACCACATCCAATAATCTCCTTTGTTAGAATATCCTGAAGAAGGAAAAGATTAGGATAAATAATTGCAACACAATTCAAATCTTTGGTAGGTTGACTCATAGATACTAATTTGTGAGAAAGAGAAGGAACAAGAAGAGTATTGGATAATGGCATATTAGGTGCCACTATTACTACACCAGCCCCTGTTACTGGGGAAATTTTTCCATTAGCATTTGTAATGTTGGTTCTTCTAGGTTTAGATCTTTGGGAGATGTCATTTTCATCATAGGTCATGTGGTCAGAGGCTCCTGAGTCAAGAATCCATTGGCCATGAGTATTGTCTATTTCATGTAGATTCATACCTATGACTGGTTTATGAATTTCAATGGTACTAACATTGTGACCTTGAGTTGGAATTAAGGAAAGAGTCATATCACTAATAGCAACTGAACCTTGACCTTTAGTCATCTGTTCATTCTTGCCTATGTCATTGGTTCCTTCAACATTATGCTTTTTCTTTAACTGTAATTCATGCCATCATTCAGGATACCTATGGATTTTAAAACAGGTCTCCCAAGTATGTTTAGTTCCTCCACAATGAGGGCATTTCAGTCCATCAAATACATTCTTTTTAGACAAGGAATTTGATTGTCCATTATGAAAGGAAGCTGTCGAAGGAGTTATAGTCCTCAAACTCTTTGACGTAAATACGGAACTTTATGGTTCTTCATTCGAAGTTCTTATCATGACTACTTGTCACACCACTTCTCATCAAACATGGGCATAAGCCTGCTCCATTGTGGGGAATGGTTGCATTTGTAGAATATCTCTACGAATGTTGTCTAGTCGGTCATCCAGGCCATCCAAGAATATGTAAACTTGATCTTCTTGCAACATATTGTTATAACGTTGAATATCAGCTTGGCACTGCATGGGATTTGGCCTTCGAAAGTCAATCTCTCTCCATAATCCTTGTAGACTGTCGTAATATTTTTCCAATGAACCACCTACTTGCTTTATACTTTGCGTCAAAGGTCATACACTTGGGAGACATCACTCCCATCAAAATAAGTTGTTGCTATGGCATCCCATACCATTTTTACTGTAGGAAATCTAATGAAATTCTCAATCAATGATGGGTCCATGGAGTTAATGAGCCATCCTTTTACTATGGCATCATCAGTATGCCATTTTCGGAAGGTTGGATCTATCGTTGCAGGTTGGGGAAAATCACCATTGATATGACCTAATTTGTCTTTGCTAGAGATGTACATCTCTACCACTTAAGACTACAGTCCATAGTTGGTCCCATCCAATTTAATTCCTAGTGGAGCAATGGCTATGTCCATTATTGAGGTTGTTCCGAAATTCTTAGATAGGATTTCCGTCATTCTGGTAGTGAGTTCTAATAAGATAGATGAAGAAGAGATTTCAAGGGTTTCTGGTGACTACAAATCTTCACTAGCCATATCAGTGTTATAAGATGTTATTGGCTTCAATGTTATCTATATAGAGGAGGATGGGAATTGAAAACTTGCTCTAATACCATATTGTTAATTAGAAAGAAATATTCTAGTTTTTTTTTTTTTTCCTTCATACATGGGTATTTATACATAATCAAGCTCTCCTATTTTTGGTATAAAATCTAATATAATGAGGATTGTGATTTTGTGGTCAATGATATTCATTGACTCTATGATATAGCCATAAATTCCTACTTTCTAGGAGTCCTTCATGCCAACATTTTGAGTAGTTTTGTTGAAGATGATGTTAATATAGCTTCAAGTCTAAGCAAGTGTTTTGTTTCTTATTTGAGCAAGTTGTGAGACTTCTAATAAAGTTTCCATGAAAACATTACAGTTAGGTTTTGGGTTTATGTGTGAATTGTGCACGCTTAGTATTAGGAATGTAAATGAACTTAATGAAAACTTAGCTTAAATACGTATGCTGCTTGTACTTGGTTAGGCCTAAAGGATTAGGAGGATCAGACCTTAGGGTGGCACCCTAATGATCCTTGTGCAATAGTGTCGTGATTAGAGTCTTGGTTGGAAATGATCGTAGTAGATTTAGGTGAATACATGAATACTTGGTTCTCGTCACTAAGGTATTGAGGAGGACTTAACACTAATACCTATATTTATATTATAAATTGCATGTTAGAGTTATAAGTTACTCTAAGTTTTAAGACACCAGAACTATGTTGTTTGTTTGACTTAAATAAGATAATAACTTTTGGGCCTTGCATCTAGATACTTGAATTGGTAAACACGTATGTGTGTTGTGCATTATTGATGTGAATAATACAAATGTGTTTGTACCATGTACTGAGCTTTGCTCACCCCTTAGTTTCTTTATGTTTTTAGATGGAGGCATAAGTATAAGTGATATTATGACAATGAAATCGACTATTATGACTTTTGAGACCTTTTTGCTTAGTTATTCTAGATTATGAGATTAGATGTTATAAGTTGTTAGATAAGTTCTATTCTCTTTAGTTTTGTTATTTGGATCCAAAGAAGTCACCTAAGACTTCTTGAGTCCTTATTAGTGGATGGTTGTGAAGTTGTCAAGTGTTGAAGTTTAAGATAAGTTTATTTATGGCATATGAGATAAATACTTTCGAACTATGTTGAATTCCTTTCTTTTGAATAAAAGAAAGTTAGAAGTCTGGTCTTTTTGAATAAAAGAAAGTTAGAAATCTGGTATTTTTTTAATATTGGTGAATTGTAGGTGTATTTGATACATGCTTGAATTATAGCATGAAAGTCAATACATGTGATAGGTGATGATTAATTATGTAGAGACATTATGCCTAAAGTGTCAGTAGAGTACAGGGATATATGGTAAGCTATGATTCTCTAAAAGAGGCATTACATTATCTATACTATTTAAGCCACCATTTTCTTTTCTATTCAACATCACAATTATAATATAATCTTTGCTACTATTTTTTTTCTTTAATCTCATCCATATCTATATTTATGTCTATACTATTTAAGCCACTCAATTTTTCACTTAACTTCATAATCATAATATAAACTTTAATTATGTATTGTCTCTCTCATCTTATCCATATCTATACTTTTTAAGCTACTAAATTTTTTCATTCCACTCCACAATCATAATATAAGCTGTATTTTTTTTTCCTTATCTCATCTCTTCTGTTATCTTATCTATGCTATTCTTACTAATTTTTTCAAATTTAATTCTATTTTTTCTTTCTCATCTTATCTTTATATATATATATAACCACCAAATTTTTTATTCAACTCCACAATTATAATATCAACTTCAATTCTTTCTTTTTTTTTTCTTCTTCTCAACTTATTTATTTTATTTTGTCTTATCTATATGTTATTTATATTATTTTAGCCGTTAACATTTTTACATTCAACTCCATAATCATAATATAAGTTCTCCCTGAACCCCAACCCCCCTACCCAAAAAAAAAAAAAAAATCTCATCTTAGTTATCTATTTTTAAACTATATAAACTACTAATATTGTCATTCAACTCTACAATCATAGTATAAGTTTAATTATACTTTTTCTATCTCATCTCTTTTTATCTTATCTATTGCTATTAAGCCACTAATTATTATTTATCCCCACATTATAATATAAATTGTTATCTTTTATTACTTTTTAAGCCACAACTTATTATCCATCTCTACATTAAAATTAAATCATTATCTATTACTATTAAGCAATGTAGGCACCTAAAAATAAAAAATTTGGAAAAAATATCAAAAATAAAGAAATAGGAAGAAACACAAAAATAAGAAAATAAATAAATAAATAAATAAATTTTGACAATTGAAAAGTTACAAAAAAATTTAAAAAAATAGAAGATTTTAGGGAATTTAGAAAATAATAATTTAATAGGATAGATTTTTTAATTTTAAATAAGTTTAGAAGTGAAACCGTTGGGTATGGGCTTAGATTTAATTTACCTCAGGTTGACTTGGTCCATATGTGTAATTTAATTGCATATATGGATAAGATATAGGCCAACAGCTTAATGGATAAGCGTTTGTACTTGACATTAGGCTAAACTTAAAGGTTAGGGATTTGAATCTTAACAAAGGCATGAAAGCCTTTCTTATTTTTTAGCTAATATATTATCATGCCACAAGTCATGTGAGGACATGTAGTAGCATCTCATTGGACTAGCGCCACGTCAGCCCCTTTTTCCTTCCTTTTTCTTCCCCTTTCTCCCATCTTTCCTGTGGTTTCCTTCTTTTTCCCCAAGCTTTCTCACATAGAATTTATCCAGTTAACCCTCTTTTTCATCATTTTTGACCCCCTTCAAGCAGCAATTTCACCAAATTAATGGCGAAATTAAAAACTAAGCATGGTCTAGTTTCTATTTTGCTCAAAATCCTATCCACATTCACAATTATATACATATGAAATTGGATTGAAAAGCTAAAAATTTTCTTAGGTTAAAGCTCATCAATGACATTCAATTGAATTTTTTAGTCTTGCCATGTTTAATTGATGTTAGATTAGTATAAATTGGACATACACGAGCTTCACAAATGACCAAAAAAAAAAAAAAACTAACAAATCCTCTCTCTTTTCCTTGAGCTCTCTTACCCTCACCCATCAAATCCACTCTCTCTTTCTAGCTACCCTTGAGGAACACCACTACCATAGTTGCAATCCCTACGCTACCGGCTTACACCTACTACCCTTCATAACTACTATCAAGCCCCTTAGCTGCACTTTTAAACCACTACAGCCAAACCTTTGCCACTACTAAAAAAATAAAATTTCTAATTTAAGAGTTTCTTCTAGAAATTTCGTTAAATAAATCAAATTGAATTAAAATTGTAACTATGTCATATTTTCAAAATCAAAATAAACCCAATCTACTAAAGTTTTACAAAACAAACTACAAAAGTCTAATCCCAAATAGGATTACATAGGCACTCGTACGTAAGTATGAAGCGACTTAAAATATGAAATGTTTTATTTTTTCTATCTTTGTAAATATTTGTGTAAATTAATTAAATTTGTTACACGTAATATGCTTAATCATTTAGAAATAAAAAAAAGTTATTATTGAAAAGTAAATTTAAAATCAGAAAGCTTAAAAGTAGTAGCCATTTAAGGTTTAATATGATAACCTTGGATTCAAATCTCTTTTTTTAAACAACCATTTTGAAAAAATTAGTTTTCTCATTAAGACTAGTGTCCCAATTGGTTATAACTCGACTTTTTCTTGACTACGGTTAAGTGGTAACTCCAAAACATTTTCAAATTACAAAAGAATTGATTTTTATTTTAACCCTAGTTGGGGGTCAATATTAAACAGGTAGGGTTTAATACTAGTTGGTTTGAAGAAGAATAATTTATAAAAACCAGGAGGAAAAAACCAAGCTCGATAAGCAACAATTATTACTCATTCCCATATTATATTATAGCCATTACTTTATATTTTAAGCGAATGCTTTTTTATTTGTCTTTACACCCACATTTAAAACCAAGAAAAACCATTATATTTAAATTACTCTTATATGCTTATCAACTTAAATAATGTTATAAAAATTTTATTCATGTATACTTTTGTATATATCACAACATTTTATTCCTTTATAATAACTACACCACAAATCTCTATATGTAGTCAAATTACAATAAGATATATGAATATACCTTAGTAATCAAACTATAGTATTATACATTAATGTAGTAAAAATAATAATATAAAATGATTATCATATCTTATATCTTTAAATTAGGAACTTCCTCTCTCCTTTGCTTTGGTGATTTTATCTTTTTATTCATAAAGTTACATCAATAAAATCTTAATATCTCTATTGTCTCCACAAAAACATATACCATCTACTATACTCTTGTTAAGCTTTATAGATAAAAAAGAATGTAGTGGAAAAAAAATGCTATACAATCTATCCTAGGATCTACGTGTAACATATATATATATATATATTAATAGAAGATTATAAAACTACCATTTCCTTGACAAGAAGTATCGTTTCCTCTTAGGAATGGAATTCAATTTAAATCTGAATCCGATTTGTTGTTCCAAAATATGTTCATCATAAGGACTCGAAACATAATCCCTTTAACGACGTCTATACACATGTTAAAAAGAACAAATTCTAATTATTTCTATTACTAGATGACTAAGATTAGAATTAGAAAAACTAAGAAGCAAAAAGTTATATCTCTCTTTTGCCTTTTTCTTTTGGTGTTTCTCTAAATAGAAAATCATCATCAAACTCTTTGTACTACCCTTGCTTCTTTTAAACATTAACTAAAATTAATGAAAGAGACTTTTCATTCCATGAACCTTTCAATTACCACAACCTTTCAATTGTATAACAATTAAACATGGAATTAATGGTAGACAACCTTTTAATTACTGTAAACTTTTCAATTGCAATTGAATATAAAATTAATAAATTCCATATCCTCTCAATTTCCATAAACTTTTCAATAACAATTAAACATGGAATTAATAATTTCCATCTGCTTTTACATGAAACTACAATAATAAAATACATAACTTTTAAAAGGTATTTAACTACAAATATATATTATATGATAAAATAAATTGCTTCTAATTTATTATTTCAAATTAATTTATTGTAGCTTTGAAATAAATATAGACAAATTTTAGTATTTCTTGTCAAAACTTTGTTCTTATTAATCATACTATAGTGTATAAACCTCTAAGTTTCTATACACAGAGGTAATATAAATATAAACATAAACCAAGGTAATTGTTTCGCAATAGTTATTAGTCATCCAACATAATGGAAAAAGTGTGAATGAGAAACTACTATGAGCTGATTACTGCGTAATTAAATCTCTTCATCAAATGATATCCCGATTAAACCATTACATGTCATATCATCAACATTTAATCATTTTTACTTGCCATGGCCACGGGCTTACAAGTCACTATTATCTAAACTAAGTAGCCTTTGATATCGACTCTCTAATCCAAGAGAGTGATGAATTCTATCTTGACTCATCACTATCCTCTCTATATTTTATATCATACCCAATAACCGTATTATTTACAATCCAAATAGAGAATGCATTTAACATCATTAAAGCACAACATTCTATATATAGGATATATGAAGGTCTTAAGTCTAGGGATTATTTACACTTGATCATTTAAAAGAGAGACCAATGACATTAAACATATGATGTCCTCTATTAGCAGGTCATGTTCGGTATATCTACTTAACTTTAGGTACTGATATCAGGCAAGTGTACCTATCAATTTTAATATAGCGGATGTGAGTTCGAGTCAATCCCTCGGAGACTTCGAGTACTAATATTAACCTTAGCTTTATTATTTAACCGGAAAATTATGAAAGTTGAATTAATTAAAAATACTAAAATTAACAAACTAACTTATTTATAAGACTTGATTAAGCAATTGAAAAAGCGATAAAATCAAGAACGACTTCAAAAAAGTAATAACGTATTTAGGAATTATTTCTCCTAGAGTTAATCATGTGTTCGCTTAAAATATATTCAATTCGGTTTCTATTATTCTTGACCGGAGGGATTCACAACTAAAGTTAATACCTTTCTCAAGCATATTAACCCTAATCCAAAATTATTCACCGGAATCTCTTCACTTAGTAATATAATTTAGAATTGCATTAATGTATAATGAATTCCCATACAAATAATGAACTTTCCAGAAGAAACATGTATCTTATCTCTAAGTATATATGTAATCCTCTTCAATTATGTAAAGATCTAATTACACATACAATTTCTCAATCAACATGCATAATATCATATATTGATATTCTAGAAATATCAATCAATAATTAACGACATAATTGAATCTAGTAAAGATAGAAACTTTATTGAGAATTTTAAATCAATCCAAGAATCACATGAAACCCTAGGTTCCATAATCCTAAATACTCGAATTCTAAGCTATCATAATGAATCTAAAAACGAGTTTCATCGATAATATAAAATAAAACATTGAAACCCCTTTTGATTGATGAACAATCTCTCTAATCTTGAAGTTGATGTTGTTTCCCTATTTCTTGATGTTGTTCCGCCTCTTTCTTGATGTTCTCCTTAAGTCTCTTTCTCTTCTCTTGTGTCTCTCCGTTTCTGTAATGTCTCTCTTGTCTTTCGAAACCCTAAGATATCCTTTTATGTGTATTACAAAGATTCTGCTTTTGTCACCAGACACGGCCGTGTCCCCAAGTCGTGTAACTTTCTACATTAAGGCAAAATTTTCTGCATAACTTCATAACTTCTTCATTTGAACTCCGATTTGAGTGAAATTTGATTCCTTTTCTTCGTTTTTGATCCTAGAACGCGTTCAAACCTAGAAATTAAAATTTTAATCAATTAAGTGTCAATTTCTTTAAAGAAAACAAAAAATGTGAGGAAAATACTATAAAATCACCCTATGAAATATGTTTAAAATTAGAGTTATCAAATTTCCCTACACTTGAGCATTTGCTTGTCCTCAAGCAAATAAATCAAAACAAAACTTTCGAGATAAGAAACGCTAAACAAAATTTATCACTATTTAGGAAACCGGTGAACAAATATACTTGACCCGAAGAAAAGTAAGAAAATCATTCTCACCTAACTTGCAATAATAAAGTCAACTAATTTGATCTGACCATATTCGAATGCTCCAACAATACTTAATACTAGAGTTCACTAGTTAATTTATGATAATCAAAGTTTACCCAAGACATTTTACCAAGGATTCTTAAACTAAAAATTGGATTTAACATCTTGCCAACCGAGAAAGAGTCACAAAAATTTTGTCCATTTGACTAAAGTGTATACAATTCTCTTTTTCATCTCACCAAGCACCATAATCTAAAACAAACACATTTTACATCCACTCATCCTCTGATCATCCCCCTAGTTCATGCTTTTGTTGAGAGGTCTTTTAAATTTACCTTATTTAAGCACAATTATGTTAGTAGCGGGAAAGAATCTCGCTCTTCTGACGGACCAAGACCGATCCATACCAACTTATTCCTTATATTGATAGCAGGAAAGAACCTTGCTCTTCTGACGGACCAAGGTCGATCCATATCAATTTTTTCATTTTTTTTTTCATTTGAATTGGCATTGGGACTCAATCTCGCTCTCCTGATGGACCAAGATGAATCCTTACCAATTTTTCTATTCATACACTTGTTATTACTTTTAACCTCTAATCATTGTGGTTTTTTAGGGGTTTCTCAAAAGAAGAGTTTCCTTTGTTTGTTTGCTAAAAATTATAGGACTCTTAAAAATTTCTAAGAGAAAGGTATATATAAAAGTAAATTTAAAAATAACCATGACTAACTCTCAACTAGTGATGTTGCTCCAATCTCAAATCCTAAAGTCCGAAGCTAAATAACTCATAACTTTGCCTTCCACAAATTTGACTAATCAATTCTAGTAAAGTATCATAGGATCAATAATAATCAAGATGAAACAGTTCATTTAGCTTAATACTAGTTAATCACCTATTGCAAGTTAACTTAAAAATTACTTGGGTCAAATGTGAATAATTAGTCTCCTAAACAGTAATAAATTTATATATATCCCTTCCCCACACTGAATAATGTATATTGTCCTCAATATACGACAAAAAATAATAACAGCACGAAAAAGCAGCATAGGGAAAAAGAAAACATATGTACTGAAAAGAAACTAATACTTCCCTGCCAGTCGAACAGAAGTGCAAAATAAAGAAGCATCATCATTATATTGTAGAGTTCACAAGCCTTGAACAACAAAAGTCAACACAAAAAATGAAGAACTAAGAAGAGGGATCAGAATCCGTCTCTTCATGTGCTTCATCAGACGATGCCTCAGCCATCGTAGCATCATCATCGTCATCACTGGCCTCGACATCCTCATCACATTCACTAGCCTAATCATTAGGAAGAGAAAGCAAAATTAAGTAGGAAACTTACTTGGATCAAAATGCAGAATGCAAGAATTGTAGAGAGAAGAAGGATAATAAGAGAGAATATGAGAGAGATATGTTTGATTGGGAGTGTGTGAGAGGGTGTGTTTAATTTAAATAAAAGGGGCGTGTGAAAAAATCGTGTAAGTTTGGGTCAACACGGGCTCGGATACGACTGTGTCCCTTGCCCCGTGTAACAATTTGTGTTAGTCGTGTGGAGTTTGGTCGGATACGGGCTAGGGACACGACCATGTCCTATGCCCGTGTAACTTACTGTGCCCGGGTGGAAAATTCTGGGCACACACGGGCTAGGGACACGATCGTGTCCCTCGTCCGTGTAACTTTCTGTACCTATGGATTAAAAACTGGGCGGACACGGGTTGGGACACGACCGTGTCCCACGCCTGTATAACTCTCTGTATGCGAGTGGGATTTCTGGGCGCACACGGGCTGGGGACACGGTCGTGTCCCATGCCCGTGTAACTCTCTGTATGCGGGTGGGATTTCTGGGTGCACACGGGCTGGGGACACGACCATGTCCCTTGCCCGTATAACTTTCTATGGGTGGACAATATTGAAGGCCTGGATGGATACGGGCTGGGACACGACCGTGTCCCTTGCCCATGTAACTTTTTTTTTTTAAACTTAAAGAAAAATAAAAGCAAAAGGAAACTTAAAGAAATAAAAGTAATTAAACTAGAAAAATAAGAAAAAGAAAACTAAAGAGAAGAAGAAAAAAAATGAAATTAAAAGGGAAAAGCCTATGACTAAAATTAAAACAAATAAAAGAAGCAAAGAAAAGTTAGATAAAAGAAAAATAAAATGAAATAAACTTAAAGAACTAAAGTGTAAGCAAAGTTAGACTTGGGTTGCCTCCCAAGAAGCGCTTTAGTTAACGTCAATAGCTCGACGGGATACGTCTTGTAATTCATGATTCTTCATCCAGGTGGAAATAGAACTCCTCCTGTATCTCACTTTCGAACTCTCCATACAAGTTTAGATTTATCCTTCGGCCACCGACCTTGCCAATTCCATTTCATTGATGCATAACTTCCATAGTTTCTCTCCTTGTCATGCCACTTATCAAATTCATGTAGCCTAAACTTCTTCATTTTGTTCGCTTTTAGCTTAGATCCAGTTGTCATTGGAAGTTTTGAACATTTCACCGCAAAGACATGTTCCAAATGATTTCTTAACAGTTTTGGTTCCAAAATTGGTGGCTTCTCTTTGAAAGATTTTAACGTACGATCCTTTGGCTTGTGGAGTGGATCAATTCCCTTCTTGTCCATACTAGATTCATGAACTTCTGTTTGAGCTGCTAATTCTGCAAAATTGGGGTTACTCACCAAATTTTCATCTCCCTTTTGCAAGCAATAACTTGAGAAATCCTTAGCAAGAGTTTCCTGCACACATGTAGATGTAATGACATTAGTGGCATTAACATTGTAACTTATGTCCTCTGAGTCAAGAAATTTTTTCGTTGCCTCTGGAGTTTTAAAAACTATTTCATCATCCCCGACTCGTAATATCAACTTATGCTCACTAACATCAAAAACAGCCTTAGCGGTAGCTAGGAAGGGTCGACCTAAAATGATTGGCACCTTAATATCTTCATCTATATCAAGTATAACAAAATCCATGGGAAAGATGAATTTGTCTACTTGCACTAAAACATCCTCTATGATGCCTCTAGGGTATATGATAGACCTATCGGCTAATTGAAGGCTCATGCGCATTAATTTAGGTTTTCCTAACCTTAGCTTTTTGAACAATTTATACGGCATCAAATTTATACTAGCTCTTAAGTCTGCCAAAGCATTATCTACCAACAAATTGCCAAGCATACAAGGAATAGTGAAACTCCCTGGATCTTTTAATTTTTGTGGCAGCCTTTTCTAGAGAAGTACCGAGCATTCCCCGTTCAATGTAACGGTTGTAAGCTCCTCCAACTTCCTCTTGTTCAATAGAAGATCTTTTAAAAATTTCGCATACTTTGGCATTTGCAAGATAACATCAACAAGAGGTAAGTTAATGTGTAATTGTTTGAAAACATCAAGCAATTTACCGAATTCCTTATTCTGATCAGTGTAACTTTGCTTAAGGTGCTGCGGGTAAGGGATGGGAGGCTTATACTTCTTCACTTTTGGTGATTCCATACTTTCTTTTGATTTTAGTGGCTTTGCATCTTCCTTATGGTTGACTTTCACTTCTTTCTCAACTACTTCCTCACCATCATTCTTCTTCACTTACAGTTTTCTACCACTTCTCAAGGTCACTGCATTAACATGTTCCTTGGGATTGACCTCGGTATTCCCTGGCAGTGTCCCTTGTTGCCTCTGAGAGATCATTTTTGCAAGTTGACCAATTTGATTCTCAAGGTTGCGATTTGAAGCCTCTTGATTCCTCAACGAGGATTCAATGTTGGATAAGTGAGCCTCATTGCCTTGAATATATTTTATGAGAAGTTCTTCTACACTGGGCTTCTTTTCTTGAGGAAGAAGAGGTGGGAATGGTCTTTGAAATCCAGGTAGGCCAAAGTTGGTCTTCTGTTGCCCTTGGTTTTGATTTCCCCATGAGGAATTGGGGTGATTTCTCCATCCGGGATTATAAGTGTTGCTGTAGGGGTTATTTTGTTTCATGGGTGGATTTCCTAGATAATCTACCTGTTCCAGTTGTTCTTGTGCTCCATACCCTTGCATATCAAAATCACTTACATCCGATTGCACTTGTTGAGGGCTAACTGAGAGTGCATCAATCTTCTTACTCAATAAGTCCACCTTAGCTGCCAAAGCAGTGGTCAAGTCCACCTTATAAGCTCCCATGGCCTTTTGTTTGGCTCTAGTGCTTTCCCACTGATAATTGTTCATCGCTATTCCTTCAATCAGGTTTTGTGCTTGCTCAGGTGTCTTTGTGTTCAAAGTACCTCTTGCGGATGCATCAATCATCTGTCTCATAGATAAATTGAAACCATTGTAAAAGGTCTGAATCTGCATCCATAGTGGGAGGCCATGATGTGGGCACCTCCTGAGCAAGTCCTTAAACCACTCACATGTATCATATAGCATCTTCACTTCCAATTGAGCAAAACAAGAAATATCATTTCGAAGTTTAGCGGTCTTTGCAGGTGGGAAATACTTCTCCAAAAATTTTTCTACCAATTCATTCCAAGTTGTGATTGAATTTCGTGGTAGAGAGTTCAACCACTGTTTTGCTCTACCCCTCAAGGAGAAACGGAATAACCGCAGTCGGATGACATCATCCGTGGCTCCGTTGATTTTAAAAGTATCATAAATCTCTAGAAAGCTAGAGATGTCGCCATTGGGATCTTCATCTTGGAGACCGTCAAACTGAACATATTGTTGCACCATTTGTATAATGTTAGGTGCAATTTGGAAGTTGTTAGCCGCGACGGTTGGCGTTGCGATGCTAAAGTCAGCTCCAATAAGTGTAGGCCTTGAATAATCGGACATGGTCCGATTTGCTTCATTCCCATTGTTAGCCATGTGTGGTGGCTCTTCCTGCTCGATGAATTGAGTGTTGGTCTCTTCACCTTCTTCCTTGATTTCAACAATTGACTCATCGTCAATGGTCGCCACACTTTGTCTAGGTCGTGATTTCAAATTTTGAAGGGCAATTCTCTCAATTTCAAGATCAAGTTCTACCAAATCTTCTGGGTTACTTCGAGTCATGCACTGCAAGGATAAGAAATATAGAATCAATTGCAACTCTAACTAATGAAAACAAACAATGAAAACAAAAAAAAAAAAATTGTTAAAGTAATAAAGCAACTGGTGTTCTTAATATCGAAAATCCCCGGTAACGGCGCCAAAAACTTAATATGAGGCAAGTGCACCTATCAATTTTAATATAGCGGATGTGAGTCCGAGTCGATCCCTTTGAGACTTCGAGTACTAATATTAACCTTAGCTTTATTATCTAACCGAAAAATTATGAAAGTTGAATTAATTAAAAATACTAAAATTAACAAACTAACTTATTTATAAGACTTGATTAAGCAATTGAAAAAGCGATAAAATCAAGAACGACTTCAAAAAAGTAATAACGTATTTAGGAATTATTTACCCTAGAGTTAATCATGTGTTCGCTTAAAATATATTCAATTCGGTTTCTATTATTCTTGACCGGAGGGATTCACAACTAAAGTTAATACCTTTCTCAAGCATATTAACCCTAATCCAAAATTATTCACCGGAATCTCTTCACTTAGTAATATAATTTAGAATTGCATTAATGTATAATGAATTCTAAATCAATCCAAGAATCACATGAAACCCTAGGTTCCATAATCCTAAATACTCGAATTCTAAGCTATCATAATAAATCTAAAAACGAGTTTCATCGATAATATAAAATAAAACATTGAAACCCCTTTTGATTGATGAACAATCTCTCTAATCTTGAAGTTGATGTTGTTTCCCTATTTCTTGATGTTGTTCCGCCTCTTTCTTGATGTTCTCCTTAAGTCTCTTTCTCTTCTCTTGTGTCTCTCCGTTTCTGTAATGTCTCTCTGTTTCTGTAATGTCTCTCTTGTCTTTTGAAACCCTAAGATATCCTTTTATATGTGTATTACAAAGATTCTGTTTTCGTCACCAGACACGGCCGTGTCCCCAAGTCGTGTAACTTTCTACACTAAGGCAAAATTTTCTGCACAACTTCAAAACTTCATAACTTCTTCATTTAAACTCCGATTTGAGTGAAATTTGATTCCTTTTCTTCGTTTTCGATCTTAGAACGCGTTCAAATCTAGAAATCAAAATTTTACTCAATTAAGTATCAATTTTTTTAAAGAAAACCAAAAATGTGAGGAAAATACTATAAAATCACCCTATGAAATATGTTTAAAATTAGAGTTATCAGGTACCCACTTGTATAACTTGAATATCTTTCCCTCGGTCCAATGAAAATGACTTTAGTTATACAATGTGTTGGTCAATATCTATCTCCTCTAAATATTTATCTTTCTAAGGACAACTTTTAAATAACATTATGTAATGGAATCTCACTAATAGTACACTTTTATTATAATTCCATACATACTCTAATTATCTATGAGACTTTATTATAAAATATATACCAACAAAAAAGTATATAAATACAATAAATACTTAGCTTTTATAAATAATGTCCATAAATACATTAAAAATATCTTTGCACATTGTGTACAAATTACATTACTCCCACTTGCACTATTACCTTGTATTATTGCCAAGCACTATAAACTTTAAGTCCTAGGCTCCTCACATGAGTCTCATGTTTCTATTGTGGTAAGGCCTTTGTGAGTGGATCAGCAACATTTTCACAAGTTGCTACTTTACAAACCAATGCATCACCCCTTTAAACTATCTCTTTAAGGATGTAAAACTTCCAAAGTACATGTTTAGACCTCTGGTAAGACATTGGTTCCTTAGCCTAAGTTATAGTTGCATTGTTATCATAATATAATGTAACTAGATCTGCAGTACTTAGAACTACCCCTAACTTAGAGATAAAGTTTCTGATCCATACAACTTCTTTAACTGCTATGTACTGGAACTCTACTGTAGAATCTACAACTATCTCTTATTTGGAGCTCCTCTAACAAACAACTCCATAGTTTAAGCAAAACACATAACCTTGCTATCATTTCAGATCACCCTGATCTGTTTGGAAACTAGTGTCAATATATCCTCTTGGTGCTAGCTCCTCACCTCCTCTATAAACTAAGAACAAATCTTTTATTCTTCTTAGATACTTGAGAATGGTCTTAACAACAGCTTAGTGACCCTCACCTGGGTTGGCCTAATATCTACTCATTATGTTCATAGCATAAGCGATGTCTGGCCGCATACATATCATGGCATACATTATAGACCCAACTGCTAAAGATATGGTACTCTATCTATTTAATCCTTCTCTTCTTATGTTTTTGGACACGTTGCCTTGGAGAGATGTACGCTGTGTGGCATAGGCAAAAATCCTCTCTTGAAATTTTGCATATTGAATCTATTTAATACTTTGTCAATGTATGTGCTTTGACTTAGTCTAAGCAGCCTCCTATACCTATCTCAATATATCTTAATTCCTATGATATAAGCTGCTTCTCCCAAGTCTTTCACGAAGAAGTACTTACCTAACCAAGCTTTGGTAGACTCTAAGGTAAGTATATCATTTCCAATCAAAAGGATATCATCAACATATAAAACTAAGAACACAATTGTGCTCCTACTCACCTTCTTGTAAAAGCAAGATTCTTTTCAATTCTTAAGATAGCTAAATTCCTTGACTACCTTACCGAATCTCAAATTCCAACTCTAAGAAGCTTGTTTCAATCCATAAATGGGCCTCTTCAACTTACAGATTTTATTGACATTCTTGAGTGCTATAAAATCAAGAGGTTATACCATGTACACTTCCTCCTTTAACTTTCCATTTAGAAAAGTTGTTTTAACATCCATTTGCTAAATCTCATAATCTTTATAAGCTGCTATTGCAAACAAAATTCAAATGGACTTAAGCATTGCTATTGGTGAAAAAGTTTCATCATAATTAATTCCATGACGTTAAGTGAAACCTTTTGCTAATAGCCTAGCTTTATAGGTACTTACATTCCCATCCATGTCAATTTTCTTTTTAAAGACCTATTTGCACCCTATAGGTTTTACCCTAACTGGTGCATCTACTAAATCCAATACTTAGTTGGTATACATGGAGTCCATCTCAGATTTCATGGCTTCTAACCATTTCTCAGAGTCTAGTGAAGCAATTGCTTCTTCATATGTCAACAGTTCGTCATTTTCAATGAGTGGCACATCTTCCTGATGTGTTACAACTAAATTTAACCATTTAAGTTCTTGACGTACTCTTGTTGACCTACTTCTTATGTTTCAAGAGCAATCTTTAGTTGTGGTACCATAGGTACTTGTGATGTTTGTTTCATACCCAATTGCTCATGTTCCAACTCATTTATGGAATCTTGAATTTCTGCAAGATCTATTTTACTTCCATTACTTTCTTTATAGATAAACACACTCTCTAAGAGTATAGCATATCGAGCAATAAACACTTTGTGTTTACTTGGCAGATAAAAGTAGTATCCCTTAGTTTCTTTAGGATATCCTATGAATGTGTATTTAATAGACTTTGTTGCAAGCTTATTAGAGAATCCACTCTTCATATAAGCATTACAGCCTTAAACTTTAAGATAAAATAAATTGGGTTTCCTCCTAAACCATAACTCATATGGTGTTTTATCTACTACCTCGGTTGAAATATGGTTCATTGTATATGTTGCTATTTATAAGGCATAACCCCAAAAGGTTATAGTAAGACTCGCATGACTCATCATTGACCTAACCATGTCCGTTAAGGTACGATTCCTCCTCTTCAAAACAACATTCTATTCTAGCATTCCAAGAGAAGTGTGAGTTGTGAATTTATTCCATACTCCTTCAAGTAGTCAATGAACTCTTGACTAAGATATTCTCTACCTCTATCACTACAAAGTGTTTTTATCTTCTTGCTAAGTTGATTTTTCACTTCACTTTTAAATTCTTTGAATTTCTCAAAAGTTTCTTACTTATGCCTCATCAAGTAAAGTCATCCATACCTACTTAAATCATTAGTAAAAGTCACATAGTAAGAAAATCTACCTTGGGCTTGAGTTGATAATGGCCTATACACATCACTATATACAAGTTCTAATAACTCTGTTACCCTTTCACCTTTCTTGGTAAAAGGTTTTATAGTCATTTTACCTAGTAATATGCTTTGTAAGTATCTATGGATCCAAAATCAAATGAATCCAAATACCCTTTAGAATGAAGTTTAGTTATGCATTTCTCGTTTACATGGCCAAGTTTACAATGCTATAGATAAGTTAAATTTGAGTTATGCGTTTTCAGTTTCTTAGTCTCAATTCTTTCATATAGGACAAAATTATGCTGTCCCTAATTTCTTATCACTTTCCTATCTCAACCTATAAAATACCGCCCTATAGCACAACAGATTCCTAAGCAAACACTGTTTTCTCTATGTTTGATTCCATCCATGATGTTACACACAATGTCATACAATAAGAAATAATTAAACAAACACATTCATAAAGATTGGAAAGAATCTCAGCATATTGTGTTCTCTAAGACAATAATGTTCAAAATTGGAAAAAGAATCAAGATGAAAAAATCACAATTACTCCATTCTTTAAATATGATAGTAATGATTAAAAAAATAGAATAATAAAGATTAGACAACTTCTTCCTTCTCTTAATTCATAATACATCTCTTAAGTTAATATCTTTTTTCCTTCTCTGCTTATTATATGATTTTCCTTTTCTTTGCAATCGCTAATATCATTGACCCCGTAAACTTGTCCAAAACAAAACTAGAAATTTCTTAGCAAAGCAACAAGCTATTCAATTTTCATCCATAACTAAGATTTTGAAGTGATGTGATGAAAAAATAAATCAATTTGTAGCCATTCAATTTCATCAAAATCCTTCCTTTTCATACACCAAGTAATATCTTATATCATCTTTTATTATTCTTTAATCCAATATTTTAATTGTTTATATTGCATTATCTAATATAATAATCTTGTTAATAAAGTATTTTTATAATCATATGTCCAAAAGGAATTGCATTAATATTATATCATCTTTTGTTATTATTTTATCTTACATTTTTTATAAATATAGTATTTTTACAGTCCTACATCAAGAAGCAAATAATTATGTTTATGGCTCAATTGAAAATTATGAATAAAACTTAGGCTTTTCATTTTATTTATTTTAATGAAACGCGATTAACAAGTGTAATTGAATGATATAAACTAACTTTAGTTTTTTAGGAGTAGTGCAACTTGTTATTTTAATCTCTTAATTGTGATATAATGTGTTATATGATCTTTTAAAGGATACGTTTTACTTCAACATAAAATTTTTGTTTTATATTAGGGAGAAAATTAAGAATTTAGTCAAGTTATTATCCTTTGTTTAATTTGGTAATATTTATATATATGTCTATGTATGTATGTATAAAATTTTTAGGTTCACGGAACTTAAAACAATATTCTTTCGAATGAGAATCCAACATGGAGAAAACTCAATTTTCCAAAAGAACTTGAAGAGAATGATGATAATCTTAGTACTAGTTTTACCACTAACAATGATGAGAAGAAAATAGATTTCATATTGATGTTACAAAAAAAGATACACCAAAAAATGAGGATAGTGTTTGAGACTAAGGAAAAAGCATATAGTTTTTACAATCAATATGCTTAATAGGTTGGGTTTAATATTCCAAGAAGTAAAGCATGTAAAGATTTTCAAGGTGAGTGGAAAAATCATATCTTTTGTTGTTTATGTCAAGGCATAAGAGAAAATGATAAAAGATGACCTCATGTCCCATATCACAGCCAATGATAAGGTTTAGATGTTTAGCAGAAATGAAAATACAAAAACAAAATGATAGAAAGTTCCAACTAGTAACATTCATGTCCATTCACACACATCCTTTAGCTTCTTCTAAAAAGAGGATCACTTGGGAATTTAAATTCTTTTCAATAAGCTAAAGTTGGCTTAAGTTTTGGAATTGAACCAAAAGTAAACATTGAGATATGTCAAGAAGGGTAAGAGGATGTAAGAACCTTGGATTCATTCCTAAATATTATAATAATTATTTGAGAGCCAAAAGGACTTAAAATATGAGGATCAGCGATATAGGTGGGGTTTTAGATTACATACAAAACGAGCAATCTAAAGTCTTGAATATTTTTATGTTATACAGGTTAATGTTAACGATATTATTTTGGTGATGTTGTTTCTTTTGACATGACATACACAAAATGTAAGGAGGGTAGATCGCTTGCATTGTTTATTGGTGTAAACCACCATACACAAAGCATCATACTTGGGGTTGCCTTATTATATGATGAGTCAGTTGATACATTTAAGTGATTATTTAATGCCTTCAATAAGGTGATGATCAGCAATAAAACCACAAACAATCATCACTAATGAAGCTCCTGCAATAATAAAAGCTTCAGTAAAAGTTTAGCCAGAAACTAGACATCGATTATGTATATGGCATATATACCAAAATGCAGCAAAACATTTAAGCCATGTGCTTGAAAAATTTAGTACATTGGCTATAGATTTTACCACATGTATATAGGAGTATGATATTGAAAAGGATTTCATTAAAGCATAGTAGGGGAAGGTTCAAGATTATAATCTTTGTGAAAATACATGGTTGTAGAACCAATTTGAGATACGAGATAAATAAACATTGATTTATGGTTAAACGACATTTTTTTACTAATACGAGTTCTACTTAAAGAAGTGAAACATGAATAATTAGATCAAGAAGTATACTAGCTACAATTTTGATCTTTTACGATTGTTTTAACATTTTGAAAAATTGGTAGATAATAGACATTTTGTGGGACTAAAAGCATACTTCAAAGCTACTCAATTTTTTTTTTTATTTTTTAAGTATAGAAAATAAAAGGGTATGGACAACTAATTGAATTGATTCAATAGTTGAATTGGAATAGATGTTCAAACTTTCACAATTGACAGTATCTACGATTTATGGAAATCAAATGGGTTTTTTTTAAGTAGTCGATATGATATATGACCAAATCAATAAAAGATAACCACTATTAGTGGAATACTTTAAATAATAAGATTGAAGGAAGAATCACTTTTTAATGTTTTACACAATACTCAAAATAAGTAATAAGAATAATATTCATTCAAAGATAACTAATTACCTAGAATTTGTAGGGTAAGTATAATTTCCATAAAGTAAAGAAAGAAATAACCGTCTTAAGGGGAACAAAATAACTATTTATTTAATTGCAATCCCAATATGCCAACCTTTATGTGATTCAATTTCCTTAACCAAAAGATTCAAAATAATGTCCAATTCTAATTAAAAATTGCGCCTATAGATTACTTCTCTCTAACCTTCTATTTGCTTATTAAAAGCTCTACTTTGAGGTATCTTCAACTTGTTGTTAGAAGCAATTTTATCCTATATCTAAAATCAGAATGTTTACTAGAACTAGATGAAAATTTAAAATTAAAACTAATAAGAATGTTTAATAAAATCAAATGAAAAATAAGAATTAGAACTAATCAAATGAAAATTTACTATCAAAAGCATCCTATCTACCTTTGATTTTGAACTTCTTTTAGCTTGGTTAAGTACTTGTTCTTCCTTAGTCTTCTTGGAATTATGTACAAGACTCTGGTTCCCATCATTGCCTCAGGGATAGTAAAGATTCGCTCTAAAATCTTACTTCTATTCAGTTTGTTGATGAGAATACTATATTTCATGAGTAAACAAACTATTCAAACCTCTGCTTAAGTAATCTATTCTCTCCTTACTTCACCTAAAATCAAAGGAAGCAGCATATGTCCCTAAATTTTAAGAGTATGAGTATTTTTGAAGGCATCATATAACACTTTCCTATCATAAAACCAAGGTTGTCCTAACAAAACATTGGCAGCTTCCATCAAATCAATAGAGATTCCACTTCATCTTCATACTTACCAATCTTGATTAGAGCCTTGACCTTCTCATTGACTCATATTAACTCCCTATCTCCAAACTAATATTAATCATATGGCTCATGATGTAGCATGGCTCTCCATCCCACTACCTCCATCTACAATAAAAGAACAAGTCGCATCCTTTAACAATCCCTCAACATAAACTAAATTTCTTTCCTAAAATGTTAATATTCAATCTCCGTCAAGCTATTATTAAGGTAATGTTACCCTATACTCCTTTAGTAGCTTGTTTGTCTTCATCATACTCAACCTTAACATCATCCACCTCCTCTTCTCTATTCTTCACTTCCATCTTTTAAACTTTTTCTTTTAGAACAATAACTCTTCTCAAGTTTTCCATCTTTCTACTTTTCCTTCTTCCATTGGAAAGCTTAATAACATCATCCAAGGACTCACGAAATTATAGTTCTACCATATCTACAATCTCATACTTTGACCATGTATTAGACCTTACTATTGTTTGTTCCATAGGTTCATTCAATTCACACTTGATAAAAAAGGTCTCATATTCTTGTGTTTAATCCTCTGAATACGTTCCCCTTTGTCTTAGATTCTATAACCTTATAACTAAATCCTTTTTATAATCATTATCTTAGGAAAAAAAATCCGTTTTATAATACTAAGACAAGTCTCTTCCTCATCATTCTCTTCATTATGACCCATGTTGTCATTCGTACTTCTCCATCTTCTCTCCTCTGAACCATCACCTTCTTCAACCATTAAGATGGATATCCTATAAACTCTAAGGCAATTAGTTTGATTTTAATAAACTCATTGTAGAAACCTAATTTTTGCTCTCCTTTCTTATTTATCTTTTTGTTAAGTTGGAAAAAAAATACAAAAATAAAAAATGCAAAAAATAAGAAATTGAAAATATAACAAAATAAAATTTAAAAATCTGAAAAATAAAAAATGTTAAGAGTAAGTCATTGGGTCATTTAAGGTTGAAAGAAACTATCTTATGATCAAAGATATATATATATATATATGTGTGTGTGTGTGTGTGTGCGCGCGCGCGTGCGCTATTAGATAATTTCTAAGCCTTAATAAAGTGTTGGGTTGTATTGAAAATAAATATTTTTGGAAAAGGTCAAATTCAAAATGATCTTTGAATCATAAAGATAGTTAATTTAAATTAGTTGCATCTTCAAATTAAGTTTCAATTAGGCCTAAATTAATTATAGGAATTTATGAAAAATGGACTATTTAGAGCTTAAAAATTATCAAAACAAAATCAAGTTGAAAAATTGTTTTTGCATATGTGTTTTTTTATTATTTAATGGCCTTAAAGATATTTTAATCATTTTGTAAATAAGTTGAACCAAAACCATTTCAAGCTTGAACACTCGAAATTAGATCTACCCGAGATGGAATGGGATATATAAATTCAAGTTGCAATTTGAATTGAGAAAAGAAGTTAGCTTAGCTGGCTAAGGCATATGGGGGTTAAGCTAAGGTCATAAGATCAAGTTACCTTTTGCATGTCCATGCATGTCTTGTTCTTTACCTTATTCAATAAGGCTTAGTAAGATTCTGACAATGTCCAAAAAATTTGGTGAGGAGATTTTTAACAAATCTTCATATTTTTAAATGGATTTTAATGCAATTTTGTTCAAAGTTTATCTAAATGACAAAATATCTTGGAGATCTACAATAAAACCACAAATTAACGATTTGATAAGAGCTACAAAGCTTAATTTTATCTCCTGCATTGGTTATGCTTCATTCAAGCTTATTCGAGCTCCAATCTTAATTCAAACTTCACTATTATAACAAGAAACATATAGGGACCCTCAGTTGTATATGAAAATCACAAAATCTAAGCTCTATAATCTTTTCTCTCTCAAAACACAAAACAATGTCAATAACCCTAGTTGAAACCCATCCATCACCATCACCTAGGTACAAAACCACATCACAATGAAGTTTGGCACCCTTTAACAACTACACTCAATGCCTTCCATCTCATCAATCATCACTACACAACCTCACATGACCACTTTCTCTCTCTACCCCTACTCATCGACCCTTCTCCCATCACTACCCTATCTACCACTTTAGGTTAAAAAAACTATCCTTACCTGCTGACCACTTTACAACACTATCAAAATCACCAACATAGCTTTAAGCATCATGTCTAATCTCACTTTCACAAATAAAAACCTCACCAAAGTGTTGTTTCTCATTTGAATTGGTGATTAGAAATCCCTGTATAAGGTTGCCCTTCCTTAATTCTTCTTCTTCTTCTTGCAACTTAGTTTAACCTTCGGAACTTCAACTTAACCTGATTTGAAACCTATGGCTACTCTTAATCTTGACCCACTTGCAAGTTTGTTTGTTATTTTTTTTTCTTTTAATTTGTATTTTATTTGTTCATAAAAAATTTTTTAAAAAAGAAAAAATTATAAAAAATGCTATTTTGTCTTAAAGAAAAAATTATTTGTAAAAATAAAATTTATTTCACTACCTAGAACAATTGTTTTTCATAAATAATAAAATCTTAACTAGTTATTTTGAAAATTAGGCATTGTCTTAAATTTTTCTAAAATTAGGCTAATAAAGTTTAAGGTTTTAGGATTTTTGTTAAAAAAACACAAATTGCTTTAATAATATAAACTTGGCAGTTTTCCATAAATAAAATTTATCACACATTTAAGTTTTATAAAAATAAATTAAGGATGTTTGATTCCAAATAGTGCATACTTAGTCACCTTTAGGCCGACTTAAATATAAAAATTTTTTATCTTTTTCCTTTTCTAAATAAATAAAGTTGATTCTGTTTTTTATTTCAATTGTAATTTACATTTTTTCTAAGGAAAAGGATATGTAGGCAATGTTGTTAAATTCGCAATTCTACTTAAACTCGCATTATGCTCTACCTATCCTTATGCCGATGAATACAATGCACATGCTCGACAAGTTCTTTTCTTTCCCCCTTATACCTTTCATTATGTTTTTCTTTTAATCTTTTTAAATTTTATTTTATTTTATTTTACTTACAAATTTTTATTTTCCAACCTTTTTTCTTTCATATTTTTATATGGTATTTGGGTTAAGTCAATAGAACATGGGTTGATCATAGGGTTTTAACTAATCTAGGTCAAGTTGCATATGCATTACCTATGTATGGATAAGAGAGGAAACGTAATTGTAGTAGGTGTTTGGTGGAGGCATCTTTGGTGATTGTCAATTGATATGAAGGCATTGGGCTCCAGATTCTTAAGATCATAGTGGCAGTCATTACTTTTCACCTAAAATGCACAAAGTAGTGGTTTCAATGTAGCTGTAGGTGGTAGATATCTAACCTTTGATTCAATCGTTCCTGGTGAAAACAAAAAAAAAAGAATTGGATCTTCCTGAACTATACACTCCTAGAAACACCTTGGTATCTTGATATTTTTTTGAGGTTAAGTGGTATGGAAGACTAACTAGGGATGTAAGTGAATAGGTTCTTATAAGATACCTAACCCGCTAACCTACTAATTACTTCATATGGTATTATCCTATGGAGTTCTAAGACAAGCTTAGGTATTAACTCCTATAGGGTTTTAGGTTAGATCTTGTAACATGAATAAAATCCACAATGAAGCGGTCAAATTCAAATATTCAAAAATTAATGATGTTGGCATAAAAAAGAATAAAGTAGTTTTTTTTTTTCCTTTTTTTTTTGTTTGCAAACCATAAAAAGAACAATAATAATTTTTTAAAAAATTTTTCTATGTCAGATTAAACAAAAGTAAAGGGATATGGATGAATCTATAAGTTGAATATGATACATCAAATTATAGAAACAAATTAGCATAGGGCCAATAGTACTCATGATGAAAGATGCGATCAAAAAGGACAACTTAATTTAGGATATGACGTACCTAAACAAATGTAACTAATCGATTTAAAACGATATTATGTGCACTAAGAATAGAGGATGTCACTGGTACTTGTAATAAAGTTAATAAGACAAAATTGTGAAAGTGTCATAAGGCTAAAAATTCATCTGCTAACTAGATGATTGATGTCTTCTTACAAGGAATGTATAGAAATATTAATGCTTTAGGTTCAAGATATTATAACTTACTACTTGACTGAAGCCATCTATGGATACTTTAGGCATGAACCGCAATTTTAATAACTCCAAAATATAAGTATTAACTCCTAATGGTCTCACAAACTCCATTAATTAGACTCCAAACATTCTTCAATATAATAAATATAGATCTTCACAATTGATTTCAATTATAAAACTCCTCCAAGAAATCTTTTTTCTTTTTTACATAAGATATCAATAATTTTTAAGCCTAAAGAAAAAGTAAACATAGTTGCTAGGAATTAATTCCATAAGTTTCATTGCAGCTAGTGATCTTTTTCATAGTAATAATAGTAAGCATCACTCCTTAAATCTTAAAAGTAGTAAGCATCACTAGGATCCTCATAAACAAAAAGATCCTCATAAAACTCTACATTTGAAAAAAAAAATAATGGAATGAGCACTAACACCTCATATGTAAGCACTATAATCACATGTACATGCCATACAATTACACAATTCACATGTATTAACATGCAACATATATTACATTAGTCAATTTATTAATTCACACATTTAATATCATAAGCAAAAAGAGAATACTCATGATTCCAGCTTCAAAACTTAAACGAAAATGCTACCTCAACCCCAACAATACTATAGGTATAGGTTTGCCACTCGACTCCAACACCACCCTACATCATACTCTCTAATGGTAGGGTTCACCATCATACAATTCCTGCACCTTCTTAGTCCTCACCAAGTCTACCGATAAGGGTTTACCATCTATGGTCCCCATACCATCCTAATTGTTACAAGTTCACCACCATAATCATGTAACCTTAGATCTATGACTAATCATATCTAGGAGCAACTCTAGCATGGACAATGCCACTCAAAGATCATAGGAGTGCCCTTTAGGAAACCATCACTAGATCAAGCCATACATAAGTAGTAAATACATTATTTATTAGCCAAATATTTGTTAAATTCATTATATCTCTATTCCTAACAAACATACCCATCAAGTACAATAAACACGTACTTAAATCCTGAGCAAAAGATGTCTCTAACTCATAATTTGTTTCAATACCTAAAGCACAATGTAAGCATATTCTTTTAAAGCCTACACAAGGTGTCATCCTATTTCTCTCTTAACATTACTTAGTTTATGCTTTGTTAATGACTTATTTTAGAGTTTAAGATTCGAATTAAAGTCCTAATAGTGTTGAAGAAATATTATAACAAGGGATCAAGAAAATTTAAAAAACAATGAAGGAAAGGAACAAGATCACAGTCAAAGTTCACAACCATGTTTCTTGACCATGATTCTCTTTTAAACTTTATAACAAGACCACGCGTAAGTATCACAACCACAGTCTTAGGGTATGATCCTCCTTGACCCTAAAATTCACTTTACGCTTTAACTAAAAAAACATTACAAGGGTACTAAGGATAAGATCATGGTAGTAATCTTGCCTATGGTTCTCTTGTTCAACAAATACTTTAATTTTTTTTTTATTTTTCTCTTTCAAAAACCTTTTGATTTAACCTTAGATCATCTTATCATCCCAAAACTTTGCCCAACATAAATTTTTACTAACTTCCTACTACCAAATAACCAGGTTTAATTTGAATTTCATAGCATTAATCACAAAAATAATAATAATAATAATAAATTCTCCTTTAAAGAATTCATCTTAGGGTTTAATGAAAGTAATCTCTCCTAAAATCCTAATTCTTCATATCCAAACCTCAAAACCTTATAGAAAAAACACTATAATCAGATCTAAGTTACCAAAATCGGTTATTAGAATCATGAAACTTACTTATCTTTCCTCCTTTTCACTAAGATTTGGTCACTCTATAGAGGTTCTTATGAGAGGAGTAGGACTATTAATTCAATAGAGTGTTAAAATGAGGGTTAGTGTTATATAGTTTCCCTAAGTATCGTTGATATGCTGTGTTAAGGGCAAATAAGGATAGACGTATCAAGGGGACGAATCCAAGCTCATAGAAAAGCTTAAAATGAAGGGTGAAATGTGCGAAATCAAGTTGATCCCATGAATGAATCCAAGGATATGACGCACCAAGGAACTTTATAGACTTACAAACTAGCTTAATATAATGCACGTATAGCTCAATAAGGTCACTTATCACTTAGACTTGCTTAAGGGTTAAGGTAAAAGTTAGATAAGTAAGCAAAAATAATTCATAGGGAGAAGATCTTATATGTTCATTTATTCAAAGGATGATAAAAGATGATTGTAGCTACAAAGCACAAAGGTATTTATACCCAAAATTATAGGGTAGCCTACTCAATATGGAAAAGACAAAAAGAGGTATTATCCCAAATAAGTATTACACAAGGAACATTAAAAAGGGTATAAAAGGGAAATAAAAAAATAGAAGCTTCGAATAGCTAATTCCATTATGTGAGAGGCGTGGACACTTGGATAGTAGATATTAGAAAGCTTCTAGCAAAAATAGACAAAGGAATACAATCAGGATAGCTAATGCCAAGCTGACTAATAGCTCTCCTTGGGTTAGCTTAGCTTGAATGTTATCTAAGTAGCCTAAAATAGGGTTAGTCGAGCTACTGGGCAAGCAAGCTGAATTGTTTATTGAACATTCCACAAGTCAATGCTTAGAGATTAGTAATAGGCATAGAAGAGCTCGAGTTAGTAGTAGTAGTAGATCGATAGATAGAAGCATCTTAAGTTATTCGAGTGTAAGTTGAGAAAGGAGAATGTGCCTTACTAAGCTCTTGAGTCCTCATGCTCAAGCTTGGGTCATAGGTCCTATAGCTCGATTCCTATGATTCCCTCATAGTTGATTTAGATTTTATGTCAAATCTAGCTGGTCTTCTTGTTGCGCTTCATCTTAGTGGTATGGGCTAAGGTCAAAATGTTAAATGGGTTAGATACTCTTAAGACTTCAGGAAATTCAACTCGATAGGCATTATCATTGATCTTCTAGAGTATCTTGAATGAGACTTTAGCATGGGCGGATAACTTGTAGAATCTTGCTTGGGAACCTTTCTTTGCTCAGGTGCATTAATGGTACTAAAATTTTTAATAAAGCAGCAGTTGAAGGAAGCTAACCCATGGGAGCTTCTTACTTCAGCATAAATGGTTGGAGTAATAGCTTAGATTTTCTTGGTATCAACATGTAGGCCTCTTCTACTAATAAAATACCTTAGGAAGACTACTTCTTATTGATAGAAGCAATACTTCTTCGAGTTACCAAAGAGCTTCTTAACTCAGAGTAGAAAATGGTCAACATGACTTAGTAGGTTAGCATTGTACATGAGGATGTCATTAAAGTAAACTATGACAAATTTTTTAATTAGAACACAATGCATGATTCATTAATCTCATAAAAGTGCTTGGAGCATTTGATAATCCAATGGGCATCACCATCCACTCATATAGACCATGTTAGGTCTTAAATGCAGTTTTTCATTCATCTCCTTAACTCATATGAATTTGATGATAACTAGACTTCAAGTTGATCTTACTAAAGATTCTAATACCATTAAATTTGTTAAGCATATCATCCAATCTTATAATAAGGTACCTATGCTTGATCATAATTTTATTGATAATTCTACTATTAATGCACATTTACTAAGTATCATCCTTCTTTGACATGAGTAAAGCTGGTACAATACACAGACTAAGAGTTTCTCTTGTGTATCCCTTCTCCAACAGCTTATTGACTTGCTTCTAGAGCTCAATAGCTTGCTTAGGATTCATCTAATAAGAAAGTTCATTCAGGAGCGTAGCATTAGGTATTAAGTTAATACAGTGCTCAGTTCCTTAGAAAGGGGGTAGTCTTTTAGGAAATAGATTAGTATACTCATCCAATAGTTCTCTCACATCTTTAGGTAGTACACCATACTTCTTTAATTCCAATAGCCTTCTAACTAGTAAAAAGGTTAGTCCATCAGATTTGATGGTTTCTTAGAGATCAGATTGACCTAAAACTAGTGTCTTCTCGGATCCTTAACTAACTTGGCCAACAATTTGCTCACTTGGCTCAAGGTCATAGGTTTTAAGATGATCCTCTTCTCTTCCTTTGTCCATGGATACGTATTCCTATACCCATCATGTATGACACTTCCAATGCATAACTAAGGTTGACCTAACAACACATGTGATGCACACATGAGTAGTACATCAAAAAGAATTTTATTAAAATAATTCTTAATTGAGATTAACAACAATACCTACTAAGAACATGTAGTGCTCTCTTCTCATTTAGGTAATGCAACTTATATGACCTTTGATATGATAAAGTAAGCAACTTAAGCTATCGAACCAGGTCGACAAATGCCACGTTAGTGCAACTCCCATCATCTATATTGAGTACACATACCTAATCATTTTTTTACATGTGATATGAAGTAAGTTTTTTTGTTACTACTCCTTAGAAGTTGGTTCAATGCTTAAAGCTCTTTATCCAACTAAAGTTAGCTTGTCTAAGTTGTCTACATCAAGCTCTTTGCCACATAGCTTCATTTCCTCCTCTAGTTTAGTCTTCTCTTTAGGCTCTTTGTTTGTACCCTCTTCTTCGATGCTAAGTACTTCACCTTTAATGCTTATAGCACGTCGATCGAGGAACTAGGTAGCTATGTGACCAAAACACTAGCACTTAAAACACTTAATTTGGCTCGTCTTTTGTCTTAATCCTTGACCTTTCCCAAACATTCTCTTTGGCACTTCTTGGTTAGTAAGCTGGCTCTTTTACTCACATCAATCCTTTCACTAGGCTTAGTGTTGAATTGAACTTGGTTGCCACCTTAGATAAGTTGACCACTTTGAAAAGGTTGGCTCAATTGTGGTTGGTTTAGCCTATTCCTCCTCTATATCTCCTACGTTAAGCAATTCTTGTAGCTTCATCCAAAATAACAAACTATTGCAACTCAACTACTCGGATTTTTATCCACCATCCAGTCAACAATTTGGGTACTATTCAGGCTGAAGGCTCGCTTACCTCACATATGATTATAAGCACGTAGAATTCTTGCACGTACTCATCAACAGTGCAACTTCCTTATGTTAGTTCTTGGAGCCAAGGAAAAATACCTTGCAAATAGGTATCTAACATAAATCTAGCTCTAAGAACTCTTTCCATTTTGAGCTAAGTGCTAACCTCTCAACATTCATCTCATCTTCTTGTAGCTTAAAAGTTTCTTCACCACATTGCAGCATAAGTTGAGAACTTTATAGTAGCAATTTTGACTTTTTCGTAGTCCTCATACTCATAGTATTCAAAAACTCACTTTATTTTCTCCTCCTAGTTTAGATAATCATTAACGTTTCCAAAGCCAGTAAAGCATAGCATTTGAAGCTTAATATGGTAGGAAGTTCATAAGGTATGAGCTTTATCCTCAACTTCATAATACTCATCTATTTCCTCGTCCACTTCACCTAAATCTATTCTTCTTCACACATATCCTGCTACTCCTCTACCTCAAACTTATTGAGTTAGGAATTGCCTTTAGGTAGTTTAGAGATCATGAGCTATAACACCAACTTTAAGAGTAGCTTAAGGGGTGTTGTAGAGGACTTCAACAAGTCAGGAGCCTAACGTATGGATAGCTCGAGTCAAGTCAACTATTAAGTTTGTTACTTTATTGAACTGCTCATTAAAACTTCTAAGGGTGTTTTAGGATTATCTACTATAGTGGACAACACTACTATTATCATATCCAATATTAGCATTAACACTTGAATAAGTTATTCTTCACTCAATCTCGAACCTACCAAAAATAGATAACTCTTGTATTACAAGAAACAACATGCACCGCTTCTAGTCAGTCAATCCACTACTTTCATAGAACACACACACAATAAAAGAAACCAAAACTATAACCTAACTTTGTCTTATTGCTAGAATCAATACTACAATCAACCTCATTAAATCTTACATAAAAACAATTAACTATTACTTACTCTATTTTCCATAACTCGAAATAAAGTACTCCAAGACAACTACTATTATATAGCAAAACCATTACTTCCACTACCTACTCGAACACTTATTGCTAACTCACTCACAACCTCAATTCTTATTACACTATTCCGCACACATCAAAGAAAAATAGTAATCAATACTACAAAGCAACAATATGGCACAATAATGACTTACTGAATGTCAACATCTGCTTTGATACTAAGATGATAAGCTATGCCAAGGATAGGAAAGGATGGCTAGATATGGGGATGGGTGCAAGCTCACCTAAAATCTTGGGTGTAACATACAAAAACAATTAGATCACACAGATGAATCCAAGGATATGATGAACTAATAATCTCCGTGGACTCATGAACTAGCTCGATATGATGCACGAGTAACTCATTGAGGTCACTCACCACCTAACCCTACAAGCTATTTTCATATAGAATCTTCTATATGTTCAATGATTCTAGGGATGATAAAAAATTATTGCAACTACAAAATACAAGGGAATTTATACCTAAAAGTTTAAGGCAACTTACTAAATATGGAAAAGACGAAAAGGGGTATTTTCCCAAATAAGTATTGTATAAAGAACATTAAAAAGTGTATAAACAAGAAATAAAAAAAATAGAAGCTTCATTATGCATATTCCATCACATGAGAGGCTTGGACATGTGGCTAGTAGATATCGATAAGCTTTTACTAGAAGCAGATATGGGAATATAGTTAGGATAGCTGATGCCAAGCTATCCTATAAGATCTCCTAGGGTAAGCTCAACTCGAATGTTATATGAGTAGCTTAGAATAAGGTTAGTCGAGATGTTGGGTAAGTAGGCTAAATGGTTTACTGAACATTCCCTAGGTTAGTGCTCAAAGATCAGTGACAAGTATAGAAGAGCTCGGCTCGGTAGTGGCAGCAAATTGGTGGATAAAAGTAGCTTGGATTTTTCAAATATAGTTCGAGAAAGGAGAATGTGCCTTACTAAGCTTTTAAGTCCTTATGCTTGGGCTCAAGTCAAAGGTTCTATAGCTTGATTCCTATCAATTACCAAAATGCCCTCTTAGTAAAATTATAATTACCTTTCAATAAGCCACCCTATATTTATTATTATTCTTTTATTTTTACTAGTTTTATGTTCTTTCTATCACCCTTCAATAAACTTTCATCCTTGAAAGTTTACTTCAGTAAATAGTAATAGCTCGGATTCTTTGGGTATAGTTCGAGAAAGGAGAATGTGCCTTATTAAGCTTTCAAGTCCTCAGGCTCATGCTTGAATGAGAAGTTTTGTAGCTTGATTGCTATCAATTACCAAAATTCCCTCGTAGTAAAATTATAATTACTTTTCAGTACCTTACCTTATATTTATTATTATTATTTTATTTTTACCAGTTTTATATTCTCTCACCCCTACCTCCACCCCCTCCTACACACACACCTTCAAAGAACTTTCATCCTTGAAAGTCTACCAAGCATACTAAAAAGCTTTGGATACTCCTTCATTTCCCTTCTAATTCCCATGTAGTTTCTCTTTCAATATAGTTGCTCCATTGGACATTTACACAAGGTATTGGTCATCTTCTCACCTTATGTACATTAGAGTTTACTATCCTAGGTTGTTCAATTGCTAACATCTTAGGTTGTAAGTCATCTTCTCACCTTATGTACATTAGGGTTTACTATCCTAGGTTGTTCAATTGCTAACATCTTAGGTTGTAAGTTTAAGGACTCCAACTGAACTACTTATATCTATGGCTAATCAAACCCTTGATTTGGATCTTTCCTGAAATTTCTTAACATGGATACACAAAAAACATCATGTACTCCTCCTAATTCAAGTGGTAACTCTAGCCTACAAGTCGTTTCTCCAATTCTTTGCCCTATCTTATATAACCTAATGCATCTTAGATTTAATTTCCCTCTCAAGCCAAACATGATTATTCCCTTTGTTGGTGAAATCTTCAAAATCACTTTATCACTAACCTGGAATTCCATTCGTTGCCTTCTCTAAATTGTATAACTCTTTTGGCGATTTTGAGTTGTCAGTAACCTCTTCTTAACCAATTTCACCTTATCAACTATATCTTGTACCAATTGTGGACGTAAAATTTTCCCTTTACTTACTTTGTGCCAATAAAAGGGTGACTTATGCTTCCTCCCATACAATGCTAAATAAAGCACCATTTGGATCTATGCTTGGTAACTATTATTGTAAGCAAGCTCAATTAAGGGCAAATACTCATCCTAATTCTTGCTAAGATCTTAGCATATCTTAAAGTATTTGGATAGTTCTCTCATATTGTAATTTGTTAGGGGGTAGAAAGTCATATTGAACCACACTTTGGTTCCTCAAGCTTCATGCAAAATTTTCCTATGAATCTCCTATCCTAATTTGGAACTATAGTCAACAGGACACCATGAAGTCTAACTATCTCCTTAACATATAATTTTGCCAGCTTCTCAAGAGTATAACCCACATAAATAGTTATAAAACAGGCCGATTTTGTCAATCAATCCCTAATTACCCACTTCTACTCTAGTATCAGTAAGCATTGCAATATACCCATTGGTCTCTAATGCTTAATCTTGACTAGTTGATAAGTGATACGTCTTTAGGGTCGAACTCACGAAGAAATACCATAATGTAATGAATAGAAAGAAAAAACAAAAAACAAAAGAGATAACCAAAATCCGAGCAACTATCAATTGGATATGACACACCAATCGATCCTCATTAGCTTGTAATCCAGCGAATATGACTCATCGATCTGAACTATAGGGAATAAATAAGAGTTAAGAATAAATGACAATGCTAGGGATACTCACAAAGGAAACTTATAATAATTTTGATAATATGATTGATGATGTTTGTGTACAAGCAAATGGGGTTTATATACTAGCCCCACTAAGTTTACGAGAATACATGGAAAAGATAAAAGGGTAATTTACAATTGGGATACATGAATGATATTAAAAAGGGTAAAAGAGAAAAAATATTCTACATGGAAAAAGTAAAGAATCCTTCTAAAATGTTATGTTAGAAGACACATATAACATGGTGGTTGGCATTTGAGTTTGATATAATTTGAATAAACTCAAGGAAAAGAATCTATAGTCAGGGTCGACCAAATCTGGTTCAGGTTAAGGCTTGGCCAATCTAAGATGTCTAGATCCCCTTTAGGTTAGGTATCTCACAACTTGGCTTGGATTAATGTCTAAGGCTGGTCAACTTAGATGCTATTTGGGTCTTAGCACGGCTGCTCGGTAGGTCGACACATCTGCTTGGTAACTCATAAACATGTCGATACATGTGAGAGCTTGGTACTCAAGTCAGTAGTAAAGTAAAGCACGAAAGTTAGACTAGGAATCCTTGTCGTGGATGGGGCTTTAAGCTAATATTCTCCGTGCGAGTCCTTAAAGTCCTCTAGCTCGACAATGCATGATCAGTCTGGGGAGTTGATTCCTATTGTCTACCTAGGGGTAGAAAAGATTTATCCTCAAATCTGAAGTGGTCTCAATTTTTTGTCCTTCTTATGCATTTACAAGGTCTTCTTCTTCTGGTCGGTAGGGAATCAAGTCAGATACATCAAAAGTGGAAGAAACACCATAGTTTTTTAGTAGTTCGATCTAGTAAGCATGGCAATTAATCTTCTTCAAGGCCTTGAATAGACCATTAGCTCATGGACATAGCTTGCTTTATCTCAAGTGCGAAAATCACTCATGGCTAAGGTGAATCCATTCCAAGTCTCCTAATCTCTTCTTATTTTTTGTTACACTTAGCGATCTTCCTAGCCATAAACTAATGTAGCTCTTCCAATTCTTAAGCTTAATTGACTCTCTTCAACAACTGCGGGAGTACCAATTAGATCTAAGGGAATAATGGGATTTAGGCCATAAGTAACCTCGAATGGGATCTTCTTAGTAATGCTATGGTCAGTTTGGTTGTATGAAAACTCCACAACTAACAAACACAAATCCTAATCCTTTAAATTCTTTCGTACGATTGCTCTGGGAAAATTGCCTAGCATCCAGTTTGACACTTTAGTTTGGCCATCAGTCTGAGGGTAGCAATTAGAATTGTACACAATTTTAGTCCTAAGTCTTCTCTAAAGAGTTTTCCAAAAATAGCTAAAAATTTTGTGCTGCCATAAAAAATAATAGTCTTCAATACTCTGTATAGTCAAACAACTTCCAACAAAACAAATCAGCAATATTTAAAACATCATTAGTTTGATGACATGGAATGAAGTGTGCCATTTTTTTGAAGCGGTCTACTATAATAAAGATCGAATCTTTTCCCCTTGATGTCCCTAGTAACCCTAGGACAAAGTTCATGCTAAGGTCAACCCAAGGTAAGGTTGGTGCTGGCTAGGACATATACTTTCAATGAGGCTCTCTTTTCCTTTTAGCTCTCTCACACACTTCATAACCACCAACTATCCTATGATTATCCTTGGCCAAATTAGGCTAATAAAAATTTTCCTAATAGATTGGCTGTTTCAGTCTCTCTAAAATGACAAGATAATCTACTACTATGAGCTTCCCTAACCGATAGCTTATGTAGGGAATAGTTAGGTATGTACATCCTTCAATCCTTGAACAAATAGCCATCTTGGACATGATAGCCTCCAACAGTAACTCTGTCTCTACACTTCCCTACAATAGGACCAAAATGAGGGTCATAAGCATATTATTCAATAATAAGTGAAAATCCCAGTAATTTCATCTACAAGATAGTCAGCAAGGTTTATTGATGTGATAAAACATCAACAACTACGTTAACACTTTCTTTCTTATGTCAAATCACATATAAAAAACCTTCCATAAACTCTAGCTACTTAGCTTACCTCTTCAAAAGCTTACTCTGACTTTCAAGATGCTTTAGTAACTCATGTTTAGTGTAAATTACAAACTCTTATAGTAATGAATAATGTTGCTAGAAAGTAAGAGCTTGAAAAAGAGAGTAAAACTCTTTCTCATATATAGAGTAGTTTAATGTGACACTACTGAGCTTCTCATTGTAGTAGGTAACTAGTTGTCATTCTTACATTAGGACTATACCAATTTTAATACCTAATGCATCGTATTCCAACTCAAATGGCTTGTCAAAATCTATTAGAGATAGAACTAGGGGCAATAGTAAGCTTGTCTTTGATCTCCTTGAAGCTTTGTTCAGCTTGGTTAATCTATTGAAATCCATTACTCTTCTTTGCTAGCTCGATCAAGGAGGCTGCAATGGTACTTAAGGTTTTAACGAATTTCTTATATAAAGAAGCAAGCCAATAAAAAATTTGAACTTTAGTGACATTCTTTGGTGTCGACTACTCCAAAACAACATGGATCTTTTCCTCATCAGCTTTGATTGCTTCACTGGATACTACATATCTAAGAAAAACTATTTCATCCTGACAAAATGTACATTTCTTCATATTCCCATATAATTACTTAGCTTGTAAAATATCAAAAACAACTTAAAGATGTTGAACATGGTTGTTCAAGCCAACAGTGTATGCAAATATATCAATAAAGTATACGACAATACATCGTCTGATCAAAGGACGCATCACATGATTCGTAAGTCTCATAAATGTGTTCAATGCATTAGTAAGTTCGAATGGCATAACCAACCATTTATAGAGACCATAACTTATCTTGAAGGCAATTTTCCACTCATCACTAGGTTTCATGCTAATTTAGCAGTAGCCACTTCACAAGTCAACTTTCGAAAATATCTTAGTGCCATGAAGCTTATCTATCACGTCATCAAGCCTTAATATTAGATATCTATACTTGACAGTGATATGATTAATTGTTCGACTATTGATGCACATATACTATGAACCATCCTTTTTTAGGATAAGCAAAGAGGTACAGCATAAGGACTCATACTCTCCCTCATATATTCTCTCTCTATGAGCTCATTTACTTGCCTTTTTAGCTTGGCAGCCTACTCAGGATTTATTTAGTAAGCAAGTCGGTTTAGAAGGGCTATGCCTAGTTGCAAATCGAGATAATGTTCAATGCCTCAAATTAGGGATAGTCCTTTAGGCAACTCTTTGAGAAATAGGTTAGAAAACTCATCAATCAATCGTAGGATCTCATCGGGTACTTCTTCAAGATCCCTTAGTTCTAATAACCTTCTAATCAATAAAAACATAAGCTCATTAGCCCTCTTAGCAACTTAGAGCTCTCTTCGGCTCATTACTAGGGCTTTCTTCTTACTAGCTTGGCTAAGCTAGTTATGAGTCTCATTTACTTGGGTTGGTGTCATGGGTTGCAATACAATCTTTTCCCCATCCTTAACAAAGGAAGAGGTGTTCTTATATCTATTGTGAGTAATACATCTATTGAACAACTACGATCTTCTAAGTAACAAATGTGAAGCTCCCATAGGGATGACATTACACACTACTTTGTCTCTATACACATTCCTAACATTAAATGACACAAATACTCATTCGATTACATATAGAGCACCCTTATCATGAAGCCAATGTAACTTGTAAGGTCGGGGTTGCTTCGAGGTCAACAGTCCTAACCTCTACATAAAGGATTATGCAATGATGTTATTTCAACTTCCTCCATCCACTATAATGGTGTACAGTTGTCCTTTGATGGTACAATTTGTATGGAATAGATTCTCTCTTTGATCCTCCTCAAAGCTTTGTAAGGAGCTCAATACTTGTCTTCGTAATAAGGTCATCACCTCTTCTCCTTAGTCGGCATAGACATAGGTCTCCTCTTCTTCCTTAGCTTCAACCTTTTCAGCATTCTTCTCCTCATCTGGCTTACTCTCATCGGTGCTATCCGCTACATCTCCTCGAAGCTCCATAGCACGTTGATTCAAACATTCAGTGGCCATGTGTCTAAAGCCTAGACATTTAAAGCACTTCACCTCACTTATCTTTCATCCAGAGGTGTATGCCTTCTCATATGTCCTTAGGGTCAACCTAACCTCAACTCGACTCGGCTAGCTTGCTTAGCGTTGTTGTCCTACTTAGCTATCATCAGGTTAGTTATATCTTTCCATGGCTAAAGATGAATTGTTTAGCGTGAAACAAGGGGCTTGGGAGAATGTCGACCTAGGTTAGCTTAAGGCATTTCTTCTTTGCTTTTCAACCCTCTAAGCTAACTTAATGGCCTCTTCCAGTGTATAGAACCTTTGTACTTCTATAATATTACCAACCTCATATTTAATCATAGAAATGAGCCTTAATACAATGTGAGCCTCAAATTCATATACATTGGCTCAAATCATTAGAATTTGGAATTCTCTCACATAGTCATCAACAAATCAGCCTCTTTAGCTAGTCTGAAGTTCTTACACCTTATCTTCCATCTCTTATTCTAGCTGCATTGAGATTCTTCCACCATATAGTAGCATACCCAAAAAATTCAAGTATAGCAAGTCGCACTTTAACAGCATCAATATACCCATAACAATGAAACACTTTCTCTACCTTCTCTTCCCACTCCAAATATGGATCAGCATCTCTACTTCTAATAAAGGGTAGGATTTGGATCTTAACATTGTCAAGTCTTCATAGAGCTCGACATCCTTTCTCTTGTGCTTAATAATATTTAACCTCTTCTTCTTCTACATACTCTTCAAAATCTATTTCCTTATCAACATCCTCTTCTATCTCCTCCATCTCCAACCTCTGTCTAGCCACTCAGTCTACAACTCCTCTAGCTTAATGGGGTCAAACTAGGTGATTAATGCGGCTACCTTGGTCCATAGCATCCCTTTGGTACATTCTCAAGTAGGTTATGATGTAGTATACCTTGTGGTTGTTGTTGGTTAACTTTCATCACAATGACCGAACTCTAAACAAGATTAGTAAGCCTATCAAGCTTATTATGAATAGATCTCAGCATGTTGTTACCATTATGACTACAACTAACTTAAGCACCACTACTCAAGCCACCAATGACACCTTGAACACTCAAATTTGACATAGTGTATCACCTTTCTGACAGAATATCAACACAATACACAACAAACACTTCTACCTTACTACTCCAACTTTTACTAACGTACTCTTAATAGCTTCAACACCCAAAACTCACTCAAATAAGAAAAAAATGAACTTGCTCTATTTTTGCAGTAAAAAAATAGAGTAAAATAAAGTAACAACTAAAACTACACTTACTAACACAAAAATCTTCACTATGTAACTCAAAAATTTAGGACTTACTTCACATGAACACATTGAAGTAGCTATAAGAGGAACATAGCAGCCACTAATAGTAAATACAAACCAAAACTTCATTGCAACTTCACACACTCCCTCTTGATATCGTGCTCCATTATCGATGAAGCTGATGTGTCTTCAGGGTCGAAGTCATAAAGAAATACCATAACATAATGAATCAAAAGGGGGAAAGAAAAAGAAAAGAGATAGCAAATTTTGGATAGCTATCAATTGGATATAATAGACCAATTGATCCTACTCAACCTATAATCTATTGGATATGACTCACTGGTCTGAACTATAGGGTCACTCACCACTACTCTTTGCTAAAAGGAACAGATAAGAGTTAAGGATAAGAGAATGATAAGGTTGCTCATAAAGGAAACTTGGGTATCACACAATATATCTTGGATTGATGATTGAGGCTGGTGGCTCAAATGCTATCTAGAACATGGTATAGCTGTTCGGTAGGTTGACCTATATGTTCAATAAGTCAGTATATCTACTCGATAGCTTAAAAACTACGCTAGCACATGTAAGAGGTCAATAATAGAGTGAAGTAAGGAGGTTGGAATAGGAATCCTTCTCTTAGATGGGGCTTCAAGCTAATATTCTCTGTATGAGTCCTTAGAGTACTCTAGCTTAGCTACACATGATTGATTCAGGGAGTTGATTCCTATCAATAATTACATCCCTAAATATATAATCTACAATCTCCCTTCTCATATTATTCCACTAATAAAGCTCTTTTAGGTCCTTGTACATCTTAGTGCTACTTAGGTATATGATATACACTGAATGGTGTAACTTTCTTAGTAACTCACTTTTTAATTATGACTTAGCTAGTACACACTATCTCCTTCCAATTCCTAGAACTCCTGCTAATTCTATATTGAATTTAGTTACTCTACCCTATTTTACTTTATCTTTAATTTCTTATATACCTACAACATCTATCTTTGCTTCTTAGATTCTATCTATTAAGGCAGGTTAAATGCATAGTATGGCTAAATGAGCTCCTACCTCTTTAGTAACAATCTCTATATCCTATCTTCACATATCTCCAACTAATTGTCTCTACTTGGTTATCAAGGTAGCTAAGTTACCCTTTTTCTTCTTGCTTAGGGCATCAACTACTATGTTAGCCTTTCTCAAGTGGTATTGAATCTCAATTCGTAGTCTTTGGTCAATTTTAGCCATTTTCCTTGGTGTATGTTCAACTCTTGTGTGAAGAAACATATAAGGCTCTTATGATCTGTAAAGATTTTATATTTAATATTGCCTCCACAACTTGAGTGCCAAAACTACAACAACTAAGTCTAAGTCAAGTGTAGGATAGTTTTTTTCATAAGGCTTTAATTGGCAAGAGGTGTAAGCAATCACTCTTCCCTCCTACATTAGTACACAGCCTAAGCCTTGGTGCAAGGCATCACTATATATCATATAGTCCTACCTACTTTCCAAATAATGCTAAAATTGGAACCATCCACTCCACTCAAATTTTACCCCTTTTCGAGTTAACCAATGAGTAGAAAGCTTGTAATCTCTATAACTATCCTTGGCCTTGGCCAATTAACCACTACTTTGATCTTTTCATGGTCCACTGATATGGCATCTTTATTCACTATATGTTACAAGAAGGGTACTTACTCTAACAAAAATTCACATTTAGTGCTTTTCACATAAAGCTTTTTAGTCTGTAATTTACCTAAAACTTGCCTTAAATGTTTCTCATGCTCTTCATGAGTTTCTAAATAAATCAAAATGTTATTAACAAACACTACAACAAACTTATCTAAGAAATCCTTAAATACTGAATTCATTAGATCAATAAAGGTGTTTGGAGCAGTTGTAATCTAAAGGGCATCACTTTAAATTCATAATGCCCATACTGAGTTCTGAATGTATCCTTCCTCAATTCTTAATTGTTAATAGCCTGATCTTAAATCTATCTTTGAGAAAATCTAGGCTCCTTACAATTGATCAAACAAGTCATCAAATCTAGGGTAGGGATATTTATTCTAGATTCTAACTCAATTCAATTCTCTATAGTCAATGCAGAGTCTTATACTTTCATACTTTTTCTTTACAAATAGAATCAATGCTCACCATGATGAAGTACTTAGTCTGATAAGCCCTTTATCCAACAATTCCTGTACTTGACTTTTTAACTCTAGCAATTCTATAAGTGCCATCCTATATAGTACCTTAGATATAGGAGTTGTGTCTAGTACCAAGTCTATCTTGAACTTGATCTCTTTAGTTGGTGGTAGACTTGGTAGTTTATTTGGAAACACTTCTGCAAAGTCTTTGACTATGGGTACTTCCTCCAATCTTAAGGGCCTACTAGAAACCACTACTATAGTTACCAATTTACTCTTACCCTACATATCGTAACTAGACAAAATCAGGAGCTCTTGAACTTCATGTCAAAAACTAAAAGACTCTTCATTTTAGGGAGTAAAGTGGACCACCATGTTGTGGCAATCTAGAGTGGCATGGTTCCTTAACAATGAGTAACTCTTATGATAACTTCAAAATCACCCATATCTAGAACATATAAATCTATGACCATGACTTGTCCCTGAATTTCAATTTAAACCCCTTTATACAACCTATCTAAAGCTTTCTCCATTCTAAGAGGCTAACTCACACATAAAGCATCATTTGACACAATAGGTATTACATTATACGCATGCACAAGACTTATAGACACTCATGAGTGTGTTATGCAATAGTAATGTACTCCATAATATCTAGGTATGGCTATTATTGCAAAGAAAAAACTTTAGTTAGCACTCTTAACCTTAGTCCCTTAGTTGTAAGTCTTCCCACTAGAGTATAGTTTTGAGGTTGGATTACAAGTACTTGAACTAGTTGTTATGTTGCAGCTGGCTGATCTTGTGCTCTATTATAAACATCTTCTCGATGTCCTTTCTACTTACAACTGTAGCAAAAGTGTTAGGGAAATATTTTCTCAATACAAGTATTACTACTATGACCAACCTTTCCACATGAAAAAAAAAAAAACACTCCATTCCACTTACGATCTAACTATTCATGTGGTCCATGACATCTTATACATCGAACACCTACCATCTGAATAGGAGGTAAGGCTACAAAAGTATTTACTAGCCTTACTGAGGGAGGCCTAAACTTGTAAGCCATAGGTTTATCAGATTGCACTACAGGTCTTTTATTCTTATCATGATATACTATTGCTGAAGTTGGCCTCTTACCAAGTTTAAGCATGCTTTTAAGTGCCTTAGATTTTATTGTAACTTTTTTTGTCTTCTTCCTTTTAGCCTTTTCACCATTGCAATATAAGTCTCCAATTTGAAAGCACACACCTTGTGACTCAAGGTTAGCTCCAAACCCCTTATAAATCTATTAGCCTTAAACACTTCATCTGCTCTCTACTCATTCGAAAGAAACTTATGCAAATGACTAAACTCAGCTTCATATTCCTCCATGGTATGGTTCCCTTGGTTGCAATCATAATATTATGTAACTAGTTTTTCCTTAAGACTATGAGGGAGAATTTTTCCTATAAAACAATTCTCTAACCAAGACCTAGGTGATCAACACATTTCACAGATTTCTCTCTTCAACCCACCAATCTACTACTCTACCTGAAGTTCTTAGGAGCTCAATTAATCACTAGGGCTTACTATAGGAGATAGTAACCAAGTGAATCTTTTGAGATATCAAAGAAATAGTAAGTGGTTGATAAATGTAGTAGCTTTCGTGAAGTTATTCTCCAGATATGACTCATCAAGGAACACTATACAACTTAGTATTTCACTTTATATGATGTACAAGCTGACACTAAGGTCCACTTGCCACTAATCTCGAGCTACCCAGCATGATTAGATAAGAGTGTGAAAAGGATGTACTTAGAGAATTATGTCTCATAAGAACAAGAATAATCATTAATAATGTTATGTAAGAAGATTGAGTCTACGATAGAAAGGTCTATTCATAGTAAGTTCTTTAGGGTGACAATACAATAATGGAAAATTACATAAGGGATAATGTAAGAAGAAGTTTCTTAGTACAAGAAAAAAGGGTAAATATGACAAAGGATAAAAAGAAATATAGAAAAAATGTTCAAAGAATAAGGGATAGGTGGCTGCCTATTAGTAGTTTCGTGTTTTGGATTCTTGGAGCATTGTAGTCGAGCTATGTAGGTTTTTGGTTTGCTCCCATTAATATGAATTGAAGGCTACCAAGGTGATCAAATAAGTTTGTAGCTCGGTAAGATAAGATAAGAGAGTTTAGTGTACATTGACTTTAACCTCGGTACCTAGCAAGTCGGCATTTGCATATTAGACTACGTGGAGCAGAGTATGTTTGATCTGGGTGCTCAAAGAGTTTAGCAAACTGCCATGTAAACCCAACTTTTAGTGGACCTAAGACTTGATAAGAATACCTTCTGAACGTTCCCAAAGATCAAATAAATTAAAAACTTAAGTTTATATTTAGAAACGAATTAAATTTTTACAATTCAAAAGCCAATTGTCGATAAAACATTAGCTTGAAGAACTATGAGCTCTAAAGCTACTTAAAACCCTAAACCTTAAAACCATTAAGGAATTTTAACCCTAAATAATTAATTGATAATTTAATTTGAATAATTTCATTCAACTTTATAAAATTTCACAATTCTACAAAAATCAAATCATAAATTACAAAACAATGTAAGATAAAAATCCTAAAACAATTTTCTATAAGGCTATGCCCTTATCTTCATGTATAAGCCTTCCACATAAATAAGTAGACCAACCAATCACCTTAGATAACTTATCAATTGAGAGTTGGAATCAATTATCAATTGATAACTTATCAAAATCTAGTGATAAGGCAATTTCCTTATCACCTCTTCACTTATACTACATATGGACAATTTTTCATAAGAATTCATAAGCTTAACTTTAATAAATGTGACAAGATCACTCCATGGCCTAAAAAGACTTCCAATGGCAGATCTAAAAAGGGGAGAAAAGGAGGCCATGCACTTGTCATTCACCCATCAATCACTTCTTCTTACACATCACTATTCACCCCTTAATGCTTACATTATCAAGAGTTGCAATTGTTGACTTTGTGTAAGCTACAAACAACACTTTCGAGGCATTTAAACACTCATTCTCTCTCCATTTCCAACCGGCCACACTCTCCATCATTTCTCTCACTTTCAATTCCACTTTCACTTCATCTTTCTCTCCTTTGAAACAAACATAAAAAGGAGAAACAACCTTACCCCACAAAATCAAATTTTCTCCCATTTTTGAAGCTTCACTCACGGCATTTTTTTCTTTTGTTCTTGTGTCATGTGGATTAGTATTTATGTTAGGATACTTGGATTTCTTGAAGATAAGAGTAAGGTTTAAGTTATTATAACACCAAAAATCGTTTTAAGAAACAAACCATGAAACCTTTACATGAAGTTGAAACATGAGCATGTAAAGTTGATGTTTTGTAAAGACATTTGTTTAATGCTTTGAATGGAAGATTTTAAGCTAAGAAAATCTTGAACTGAGAACTTTAATGGAGGATAAGCATGCTGGACGTGAGGTTTCCATAGTCATTTGGATGTTGATTTTGTTTCTATTAAGTTAAATATGCTCCAATCTAGACTAAAGTTAAGGAAACATCACATGAGGTTTTATGAAGAAACCAACTTTATATGACATGAGCTATGATATGGGAGTTGTATAAGATCTTTTATTTCTTTATGTGGAGCATGAGTTAAAGGATCGTTTGATGGAAGGAAACTTAAGTTAAGATTTGTACACAAGTAGTTAAGTGCATAATCTAACACCTAAACTTAAGGAAATGATGAAACAAGTTGAAAAACCAAGTAAGGACCCCTTGGAACCATCATGAACAGATCTGGAACGTGGGAGAATGAAGCCTAAAAATATGATAAAAGTGAAAGAACAAAGTGAAAAGAGTAACTAAAGCAAGTATAGTAAGCATATAAAGCCTAAAACTCAAAACCGAGCTTAAAACTCTTAAAACAAGCCTAGAACTCTAAGTTGGGCCTTCAATAAAAATCTGGCCAGCACCTTAAAGTACCAAGAGAGGTTGTTTTGAAGCCCATAAGCAATCTACCTAAGGCCCCATAAACCCACCAAAGTCATTAACTTTAGTTTGAACCAAAAACAAGCCCATTTGACAACTTAAGCCCACTAAAAGGCCTAAGAAGTGGTTGTTAGCCTTAGGAATATAAATCAATATTGTAAATCTGATATCAAGGAGTATTTTAAGCTTAGGATAAAATCTAAAGACCAAGCCCAAAGGATTCTTCAAGTTATCAAAAAGCCGATTTACCAAACAAGGCCCAAAAACACTCCAACACATGAGGAATGCTACTGTTCTGACCTATGGATAGAATTGTATACCTCATTTCGAAAATCTAACCTTACCATGTTAAAGTACACTCGAAAATGATGAAGATTGACCATAAGATCATAAAAATCGGATTTAAAATGAAAAAGTTATAAGCGATTGAACTTTGAGTAAAAATCGGGAAAAATTATGGAAACTAGTCAAGGATATAACTTAAGGACAATTTACTTAGTTTCTTAAGTTTACTTCAATTCCTTATAAAAATTATTTTAATGATCAGGGGATACTATTTATGGAGACAACTTGCTTCTGGATTACTTTGATTGACCCACATGGTAGAGTGAGTAAATTCCTGATGACTCTTTACTTGATTATGCTTGTAGAAATAGATTCACCTAAACTTATATATATAAATTTGGATGCTTGTGGGATATGGGAGATGCATGAGTATGAATTTATGGATGAATGTGATGACTTGTTAATTATAGATATAATAATGGGAATTGTTTGTATTAATTGATATATGTGAATTGTATGGAATGAAATTGTTTGATCACCCTAAAAATCAAGTTAATCACTTATACGATTAAGTACTCAAAATGAATCATGCATTCCCCATATTGCATACGGATAACACCGACTGCCGCTTTACGCAGAAGATGGGAAGGGACTCACAGGAATACGAGTTTCCTACAGGATTGGGCACTAGCTATGCCATCATATATATTGAGTCTCTGTCTTAAGCTGATGGGCATATTAAGTACTAAGAGACGCCAACCGTTAGCGAAGGGCCAAGTCTTGGGGCTTCTGCTTAGGGCGTGTGTTGTGGACTGCGGGGGCCACCACACCACTAGACTTGGGATTTTAAAAGTTATGATTTGATTTTGGTAAAGGAAGTATACATATATATATAGAGAGAGAGAGTTTTGTTTTGGCATGAGCACGATAGTGCAAATGAAATAAAACCCAAGGTCTAGAACCCGGATTTTGGTTTGGGTCGGCTAATTATCTCTAAACCCCGACTTCAGGGGGCGTAATTCTGAGTCATATGCAGTTCCTAGGTCACTGCATGCGTTGTTTAGCATACTGATTGTTCATGCATTCATATGAATTGTGCATCTAATAAATTTCTGTCATGTGGTAATGATGAGGGTATTTATCTCACTAAGCGTAAGCTTACAACCCTATAGATTTTTGTTGATACAGGAGAACCTCTTCGTCAATCCGGGTCGAGGCATGCCTGTGGTAAGCCTCGTATAGAGATGGGTTGGAGCAATCAGAGAGCGATGAGGATATTTTGTAATAGATTATAGATATTTAGATACTTTTATGTTTTTGTGCATAACTTAGATTTTATACAGTTCCGTTATGAACTGCATTTGTTTGTAATATTGTTTTGGTGTGGGTCTCACGAGCCTACACAATTAGTTAATTTATAACATAGAAGTAATTTTAGTTAAATTGCTCCATATTACTTATCTATGAGCCTAGTGGAAACATAGAGTGGAAGAAGCCTTGTGTGTCGTATGAAAGGCCTATGATCAGCAAGGGGGTTGATAATAGACTTTTATATGGTACACAGCGACCTATCACGACAACGATACTGTTGGGTCGTTATATGCCATCTTGATATTGAAGCTTATTAAAGCCAGGTTGAGATGCTTGAATGCTCTTAACAAGTCCTTGTAAGCCACTTAGTTAGGCTTAGGTAATAGGTCCTAATGTCAGCAATCCATTAGCTCCCCAATCGGCAATCCATCAACTCCCCAAGGCTATTAAAGATTTTCCATCAAATCTTGGTTGTCTTCTTCTTCTAGGACATAGGGCATTAGATCGAGCACATTAAAGGTAGGGGATATGCGATAGCCTTTAGGCAACTCTAGCTCATAAGCATTGTCATTCATCCTTTGTAGGACTTTAAAGGGGCCATCTAATCTAGGGGATAGCTTACTTGTCCTCCATCCTAGGAATTGTTCCTTACTAACGTAAACCTTGACAAGGTCTTTAGGGTTATAAATGACATGCTTTCATCTTCTACTCGATAACTTTTTTATGCAATTTTTAAAAGTCTATGGCATGTATAAGCTTGAATAGATTTCTCCTTGAGACGTTAAGCTAGTAATCATGTTTAATGGCAAGTTTGAATTAAGTTTGTAGACAACCTCGAAAAGCAACTTTCTTGTTGAGCTATAGATGGAGCGATTATAAGTGAACTTGATGATGGGTAAGCATAAATCCTAATCATACAGATTCTTTCCAATAGTAGCTCTATAGAGGTTCCCTATGGCTTTACTTATAGCATCGGTTTAGTAGTCTAATTATGGGTGACAAGAAGTACTAAACATAAGTTTAGTACCAAGTTCTTCTATAGTGTTCACCAAAAGGAGCTCGTGAACTTCGAGTCATGATCTAAGAAAATAATCCTTAGAATGCCATTTAGTTGCACAATTTCCTATAAAAAGAGGTTAACAATAAATAAAGCAACATTATTTTTGTAGCAAGGGATGAAGTGGCTCATTTTGCTAAACTAATCGACCACCACCATCATTGAATCATGTTTTCGAGGTGTTTTGGGTATGTCAAACACGAAATCTATGCATTGATTAGTTCATAGCCGCTCATGTATAGGCAAAAGTGTATATTCTCTATATGGCTCCTTTCTTCCCTTAGCCTACTTATACACCTCACAACATTCAAGAACTTTTTGTACATCCTTCATCATCCTAGACCAATAAAAGTGTTCTTTTAATAGCTTAGTAGTTCTCTTCTCACCAAAATGGCTAGCTAAGCCTCTAGCATTGGCTTCTAACACAAGTAATTCCCTAATAGAACTACTCGGCACATAGATTTGTCATCCCTTCATCAAAATTCTTTAACTCAAGTAGAACCCATCCATTGCTCCTCCAATATTGCACTTAGCCACCAAGGGTCTAAAGTACAAATCATGCTCACATTGATCAAGTAAAGTACCAAACCTAAGTACTCTAGCTTATAGAGGTATAATGAGAATATGCCAATGAGAAAGGGTATCAGCCGTAGTGTTTATACTTCCCTTCTTATACTCGGTGACATAGAAAAAGGTTTCCAAGAACTCCACCCATTTAGCATGACGTTGGGAGAGTTTCTATTAGCCTAGAAGGTATTTGAGGGACTCATGGTTAGTGTAGATAATAAACTCTCTCAGTAGTAAGTAATGTTGCCAGTTCTAAAGAGCTCAAGCAAGCACATAGAACCCCTTGTCATATGCCGAGTAATTCAAAGCGGAACCTTTGAGCTTCTCACTAAAAAATGCAACAAGTTGGCATTCTTACGTAAGGATAGCACCAATACCCACTCCTGAAGCATTACACTCCAATTCAAAAACTTTATCGAAGCCTAGTAACATAAGTAATGGGGCAAAAGTCAACTTAGACTTGATCTCATCAAAACTACTCTACAACTTCTTAAACTACTTGAATTCAGATTTCTTCCTAGTTAGTTTGGTTAATGAGACTACTATGGAACTAAAGTTCTAAATGAATCTTAGGTAAAATGAAGCTAGACCATGAAAATTGCTTACTTTGATAGCACTAGTTGGCATCTACCATTTGAGAATAGCTCTAATCTTCTCATCATCAACCTAATACCTCCTCTAGAGGTAACATATGTAAGGAATACTACCTCCTTCATATCAACCTTCGAAATTATCCATATACCATGTAACTCATCTAGCATATCATCTAATCGTAGGATCGGATACCAGTATTTGATAGTGATCTTTTTTATATCTTGGCTATCTATGCATATTCTTCATGAGCCATCATTCTTCGATACTAAGATAGCTCGAATGGCATAGGGGCTCATGCTCTCTTTAATATATCCACACTCAATCAACTCATCAACTTGTTGCTTCAACTCAACTTGCTACTCAAGATTGAGCCTATAGGCAAGTTGATTAGGTAGGGCAGCTCTAGGTTGAAAGTTAATGCAATGCTCTATACCTCTAACAGGGGGTAGAACTCTCAGCAACTTCATAAGAAATAGGTTGGTATAATCTTGGAGCAAGGTTTGCACCTCAGCTGGTAATGTTCTAACCTCTTAAGCTCAGATGATCTTCTGATAAAAAGAGTACAAATTCCTCCTTCTTAACATCCATAAAAAACTATGCTTTGGAAATCACCAAGTACTTCTTCTACAAGGATTTAGAAACCTTAACTTGAGATTCATGAACTTCTCTCGAGCTCATAAGAGTTAGTACAACCTTCTTCCAATCCTTTTAGAACATATAAGTGTTCTTATATCTATCATAAAGAACTTTCAAATCAAATTGCCAGGGTAGGCTAAGTAGTATGTATGAAAGCATACATAGGTAAGACATACAACACCTTGTCCTTGTATCTATCACTAATAGTGATTGACACTCTAACTTGCTTAGAAGTAGGTAAACCTCCCTTTTCATTAATCTATTAAATCTTATAAAGCTTAAGGTGAGGATAGGTTAGAAACTTCAAAGCCTTCACCACTTACTATGCTATGATATTAGTATAACTCCCACCATCGATGATCAAAGCACATAGATTACCATTCATTTAGTAGTTTGTATGGAAGAGGTTCTCTCTCATTAGAGGTAAATGTATTGAGAGATCTTCGTACAACCATATAGTATTCCCCCATTTTAGGTCGGATCTAGGCATTAGAATCTTCCTAAAACTCTTCAAATAAATGATTAACATACATCTCTTCTTCCTCTCCTTCACTAGCACTTTCCATTTTGAATTGGGGCTTCTCTCCTTTAATGGTCATGACATAACAATTCAAACGTTGACTAGCTACGTATCTAAAACTAAGGTACTTGAAACACTTTATCTCACTAGTCTTCCTACCAAAGCTCTAATCTTATTCTTTACTGACCTCAAGCTCCTCAGCCTTAGTCTTTCCTTAGCCATCATCAAGTCTACTTGGTATTTGACCTTAGCCATCAATCTCAAAACTATATTTAGCTTGGTCATATTTAGGTCAACTTAGCAAACCTGTTTAGCTACTTTGTGTACAGTTGAGCTAATTTCACCTCTACCTCTCGACCTTTTGCACCACTTGAATGCTTTCATCTAGATTTCCAAGCCTTTGCACCTTTACTACATTACCAATCTTGGATCTTAGTCTAGAAATGAACCTGGCTACTATCTAAACCTCTAGCTCATCAACATCATAGTGAATCATCAGTAACTAGAACTCTCGAACATACTCATCCATATATCGGCTGTGCACTTAAGTTCCTAAAGATATCAAAAGGTGTCTTGCTCATAATGTTTTGGGACAAATCTACTCCTCAAAACTCTCTTCATCCATTCTAAGTTCAAATTTCATGTCTAGCTCATTGACATACATTTTGTAATTTGTTCCACCACATTTTTGCATACCTAAAAAATTTTACGGTAGCTACTCAAATACACACTAAGTCTTCATAATCGTAGAATTCAAATATCTTCTCAATCTTCTCCTCCTAGTCCAGGTAGTGATCAGCATTACCAAACCTATTAAAGCTCAAAATCTGCACTTTAAGATGTCTAACTCCTCTAAGAGCACAAGCTCACACTCTTTGAATTGGTCATACTACTCTTCATCCTCCCTATACTCTTTAACTTCATCTATCTCAAGTCTCCTCCTTGAAGACTTATCAACATGTCGGGGTAGAGCTAGGTTCATATTAATAACTTCTCATGCTCTATGCTCAACTACTTATTTTCTTCGCCTGTCTCTCACATTTTAGCTATGTTCATCAAATCTTTCTTGAGACCTATTCTCCATTATCCTTTGTATAGATATAGCTAGGTTGGCTATAATAGCAACAAGGTCTTGTAATTGCTCATCAATAGTTACGAGGTTTTTAAGGTCTTGTAATTGCTCATCCTTGAGTGTCACTCTTAACATCATTAATCTCTCCTTGAAATTGGGATTTGACATTCTTATAGTAAAGCTCAACAAGTGCTTCTATCAATACGAAAACCCACTCACTCTACTAAAGAGTATGCAATACATTACTTCAAAGACTTGCTTTATTTTCGAAATAGGAAAACAAAGCATAACAAAGACAAGTCCCTATAAGCCTCTTAGTCGAGTTTGGGTGATAGGTCCTAAGATTAGCAATCCATCACTACCTTTCAACATATACATCACAAAAGGAACCTTCTTGTCTTTAGGAATACCAAAGCCATCAAAAACTTGTTCTACTTCAACTATCTACTCTTATGTACTAGTAGGATCATCTAGCTTCGAGTAATATTCCATAGCTAATTGTAGAAATTTTTCAAAGGTGATAGCTCCTCCTCTACTATGATGATTTTCATCCCTGTCCCCACAATAGCAGGCTGTCCATATTCTCTATTTTTGTTGATATTATGATTATGCATCATCAGTTGTTGCCATAATTGATTTATCTACCCTTATTATCATTATAGTTGATATTGTTGCCCAACTATGGTTCCTAATAAGGTATTAATGGAGGCTATTTGTTGATGTACATTATTTCCTCCTCCAGCCTAATTCACATTTTACTGAAGTTGGAAGCCTTAAGGATTATTCTCACCAAGAGCACCATGACCACGCCCAACTCCTATAAGTCTACCTATAGTAAGTTGTCTTCTTAGAGGCATAATAGAGAAGGAAAAAGGAAGAATACTTGAGAAAGAGGAAAGGATAGAAACTTGATACAAGGGAAAAGAAAGGAAACTTCACGCATAATAAATATAAGAGGAATACTATCACTAGTTCTAAATTCGTACCCCCTAGCTATACCCTCTTAGCATGATAACCATCATATCAATCAATTTCCTTAGCTTTCTCTATGATTTAAAACCTTTACTCTAATACCATTTCAATTGTAATGCCTCAAGTTCAAGACATTAAGACTTGCCATAGGTCCCCAACTATCTATTGCACATCAAGCATCAACTACAATTTTCTTCAATACAATAAATACAAATCGTCACAACTGAGTTCAATTATAAAATCCTCTAAGAAATCTTTATTAGCATAAATACACCAACAATTTCTAAGTCTAAAGAAAAGTAAACATAGTTTGTTAGAAATTAAATCCATAAGTTTCGCTACAACGAGTAAACTTCCTCATAACATTAATAGTAAGTGTCACTTCCCAAATCCTGGCAATAACAAGTGTTACTAAGATCCTCGTAAATAATAGGTTCCTTATAAAACTCTACATCTAAAAAACAAATAAAGGAATGGGCGCTAATGCCTAGTATGTGAATACCACAATTACATGCACAAGCCATGTCATTACAAAATTCAAATACATTAATGTGCATCATATATTACATTAGTTAATTCATTAATTCAATTATTTATTTTCATAAGGAACAAGGGAATACTCCTTATTCCAGTCTCAAAACTCAAACAGGAATGCCACCTTAGCCCTAACAACACTATAGGTACAAATTTGTCACTCGACCCCAACACTACCCTACATCACACAATCCCCAGACCATCTTAATCCTCACTAAGTCTACTAGTAAGCATTCACCATCCAGGGTCCCTATACCTTCCTAACACTTATGCCTACTAGTAAGGGTTCACCATCCATGGTCCTTACACCTTACTAACTATTACGGGTTTACCATGTTGGTCCTATAATCCTAAATCTACCCTAATCATATCGAAAAGCAACTCCATCAAGAACAACATCACTTAGTGATCATAGAGGTGCCCTTTAAGAAACTATCACTAGATTGAGCCACACATAAGAAGCAAACACATTATTCAATAGTGAGATATTTGTTAAGTTTATTTACATTTCTAATCCTTACAAGAACACCAACACACATGGTAAATACATACTTGGATCTTAAGGAAAAGATGTCCCTAACACACAATTTGTTTCAATACTTAAAGTACAATGTAAACATATTCTTTTAAAGCTTACAAAAGGCATCTTTCTATTTCTCTCTTAACACTACTTAGTTCATGCTTCATTAAGGACTTATTCTAGAGTTCAAGATTCAAACTAAAATTTTGAAAGTATTTAAAAAAGGTTAGAATAAGATTTAGGATCAACAAAACTTGAAATACGATGAAGTAAGGAAAAGAATAGAATCATGATCAAGGTTTATAACCGTATTACTTGACCATGATTCTCTTTTAAACTTCATACCAAGACTATGCCTAACGATTACAGCCGTAGTCTTAAGGCGTGATCCTCAATGATGCCTGATAAGGATCAACAGCAATGGATCTCAAAAAACCTAGAATGGGTCGAATGGGTATGACGGACAGGAAGTGAGATGGTTGGTTTCAACGATGAATGTGAATGGATATCATGTAACAAGATACAAACACAATCAGGGGTTTGAGCTTAAAATAGGGTTCGATACAAGTCATAAACACTAAATGTTGCTCGAGGTTCAAATGAAGGTCAGATGCAACTCACTAACCGATTCAAATGATAGGGTTCGCCATAATCTCAAGGTCAAGATAGATAAGAATGTAGAAGAGATTAAAGAGCTTAATCTATACTCGATAATTTGGCAACTGCTAGCTCAAGAGTAGCCTTGCTAAAAAAGGGAAAAGATTCCAATTGCAGGAATATACTTTTCTATCTATTTTGATAAATATTGTAGTCTATCTTCCTCTCTATCTATTTTGATGTTTACAAATGTTACTATTTATAGCAAGTCCTAATCCCTAGTAGCAAAATTGTAAATAACGTATAAGGCCTTAAACCCTAAAGAATTGGCCCCAAAAATTAAATAAAGGAAAACATATATAAGAATACAAAACTATGCATTTTATAAGTGATGCACTGTCGGTCAATGGTCCCAATACTTGTGCGTACCTCCAAAGCCTCCAATCCCTCTCCCGAATAATTCTCTCTCGACAACCTGCTAATGACAAGAAACTACACATTGAAGAAACGTGGTTGAACTCCTTGAGCTCCCCACATTGTCATACATTGATCTGTACACTTGATAGTGATGATGCTGACCATTCCCTTGCCAAGGACCCTGTGCCAAGTACTTTAACCAACTGCTACCGAGAATCACATGTTAAGTGACAAGAGACTCACTTAAATGGTCGAGTAATTTTCTCTCAGCATACCACTATCTCTCTCATCCCAGTCCCTTTAGTGTCACAACGTTTTGACCCTTCCCGCCTGCTATGCTCAGAGAATATTCATACAGGACTAATGCTGCACTACCAGCTGTCTACCTCGTCTGACATTTAACTACTTTTTCATTTTTTGTTTATTGTCCTTTTTACCCTTTTTGTATGTAATAGGAATCCTCTTTTTGTAAATACTTTCTTGTATTTTATTATAATTTCTTTATTTGTAATACTGCCCTAGGGACTTTCTTTAAATAATCCTTTTTTCTTACAAGCTAGAGATAATTTACATCTTAATACTAAATACTTTGTTTTTGTGAGAAAACCTTGTCCAAGTCCACACCCCTTACACTCTTATCTAATCTTGCCGAGTAGCTCAAGATTAGTGGCAGGTAGACCTTGACATCAAGTTGTACGTCATATCAAGTGAGGTGTTAAGTCATGTTGTGTTCGTTGTTAAGTCACATCCTCTAAGCAGCTTCATGTTAGCTACTCTTGTTCAATTATGGACCATTTCCATCTAATTTTCCTCAATATCTCGAAGGACCCATTTCAGTTCAATTCTGCCCCGGTAAGTCCTAATGATAACTAAGCTCCTAGGCACACCAACAAGGGAAGTCTGCATACAATTACTTAGCATGTCCTAGAAGGAGTAGTATCCGAACCGAACGAGGTCGGCAGTTAGATGTACAGGTTCAAGAAGGAGTCCCCAAAGTCTTACAGTGTTCTGCCAAGACACCAAAAAGGTCAGCTCATAATTACCGGAAACTAGAATCTGCCGGCATGAGTCTCTCAATGCTATGCTGAATGGTTCTTTAGTCTCGAGTACTCGGCCTCGTAGTATCTCATCTTCTCGATAGATGACAAACTTGTTGCCGAGTGTCTCCTTTTCTTCCCCTTAGTCTTTTGCTCAACCTCTGCAAAAGCTGTTGGGCCTTAACCTTGAACTATTCAGCCTTAGGTTAGAATAGGTCAGCATCTTCCTCTAAAGGGTCGGCGTCAACTTCAGACAAGTCAGCCTTGACTTGGACATAGTTAGAGGTTCATTCCCATCATTATTGTAAGTTTGAAAGGAAGTCATCCTCAATGTTAAGCGTAAAGCATGGGCCGAGATGTCGAATAGGCTCCTTCTCCCTTTTCATTTTACCATGGATGCCAAGTGTCTCTGGATTTCCTCAATTCTCATAGGAGTTCAGAGATTGGTCTTCTCATCCTTCTGAACAATGTAAGTGTTGAGGAATCCATCATAGATCAATCCCGATCAAATTCCCATGGTTGACCAAGAAGTAGATTCGCAACATTCATCAACACTATGTTGAAGTCGATCTCATCCTCATACTACCCTGCCTTAAATGAGATCCACGCTTTTATGCACATGGACTGTACCCTTATCATTAAACTATTCCAATCCATAAGGTTAGGGGCAAAGGTAGGTTGGCAATTTCATCTTTTCTACTAACTTAGTAGAAATGATGTTAATGTAACTACCTCCATCAATAACTAGGGAACAGGTCTTCCCATTCACTAGTTACTGCATGTGAAATAAATTTTCCCTTTGTTCGGGATCTACCTTTAGGTCAGCTTGTATGGCCATAGCTAGGAGTTTATCTAAGTCCTTAGGATAGACATCTTCTTCTATCAACTAGTCTTCTGAGCTCTAGTTACTGTGACTCTCAATTTGAGCCCTGGGCCCTTCGCCTTTTAAGACCATAATCCTCTTATTCGGGCATTAGGACACAATGTGTCCACAGCCTAAGCACTTGAATCACTTCACTTATTGAGTCTTGTTACTAGGTGCCTTCTCTTTCTCGGTAATCTTTTTCCTGGCATAGACAGGTCGACTAGGCTTTGCTTTCTCTAACTTCTTTTCTTGCCTTCTCTCGTCATACATCTAAAGCTTAGGGCTGCCTTATTGAGGTCAGCTAATCAGCCTCTGATGCGTTCTTCTTCTCTATCTCTCTACTCTTAAGGCCAAATTAATTAACTCGTTTAAATATTTGAACGGCTGTAATTCAACTATGTCAGCTATATCATCTCAAAGTCCACTTAGGAACCTAGCAATGGTACGGTACTATGGCTCGGCAATCTCACATCTTGTCATTAAGGTCTTAAACTCTTGTAAATACTCATCAATAGTATTTTGACCTTGTCTCAGGTGCTAGAAAGCATGGAGCATCTCTTACTTAAAGTAAGTCAACATGAAGTGCTGATTCATCAACCTCTTCATAAGCCTCCATGTTCTAATCAGCTCTTCTCCTTCAGCATCTCACTTAGTAACCAACTTATCCCATCAAAGGCTTGCATACTCAACAAGGGATAGTGAAACCAGCTTAACCTTTGTTCATTCATCACACTCATAGCACTCGACCAACTTCTCAACTTGGTGAACCCAATCAAGAAACTCTTCAGGTCAGCTACTTCTACTGAAGGTTAGCAACTTAAGCTTTATATTGTCAAGACCTCGGTAAGGTGCTTGAGGTTCATCCTTTGCATTCTGAGCTGGTCAATTCACCTCAGTTCGGCCACTTCTGCTAGAGCTCTACTTGGCCATGTTCCTTCTTAGCCTTAGCTCTCTTCTCTGGCCTTCTTGATTTGTTTCAGAGTCAACACTCCTTTCATTTCTTCTTCTTGACTTGGTTCGGTTTTCTCTCCTTCTCAACTTGGCTGTCGCTTATCATGATCAAGTTCATTAGAACCACTTCCACTTATGGGTGTTCTCTACCTTCTTTCCTCTTAGCCATCCCATCTGCAGCCTCTAACTAAACCGATGAGTCCTTGAATAGAGTCAGTAAGATCCTGAATCTGATACTCTAAGTTATCAATACGTCGTCTCGAACTTCGATGAAGGCTATTATCAGTGTTATTGACACTATCTTCTAACATTTTATCTGTACAATAATTTTTTTTTTCTTTCCAAAAGATTGAACAAACAAACACAATCACAATAACTAAAAACAACCACTAGTCAGCTTCTACAGCTACCTCTACTGTCAAACACTTCCACAACAACTAGAATCTACTACTAAAATTAATGTTACTAGAGTCAACTGTAGCATAATATTACGACTACTAAAAACATGAACAATACACTGACTATGGAACAATGATTATCAAAAATGTTCAAACTTCGAATCAACTTTGAAGAACACTAGCAAGCATTTCTTCCCAAAGCTTAGATACCAATATGATAAGGATCAACGGTAGCGAATCTCGAAAAACTTAGAATGGGTTGAATGGGTATGACGAATAGGAAGTGAGATGGTTAGTTTAGATGGTGAATGTGAATGGATATCAAGAACTAAGATACAAACATAATTAGGGTTTTAAGCTTGAAATAGGGTTCGACACAACTCATGAACACTAAATGTTGCTCGGAGTCCAAATGAAGGTCAAATGCAACTCACTAACCAATTTACATGAAGGGATTTGCCACAATCTCAAGGTCAAGATCGATAAGAACGCGGGTGAGATTAAAAAGCTTAACATATACTCAATAATCCAACAAATGCTAGCTCAAGAGTAGCCTTACTCATAAAGGAAAAAGATTCCAATTGTAAGAATATACTTTTCTGTCTGATTTCGTATGTATTGTCATATATCTTCCTCTTTATCTATTTTGATGTTTACAAATGTTGCTATTTATAGCAAGTCCTAAACCTTAGTGGAAAAACTATAAATAATGTACAATGTCTTACACCGTAAAGAATTAGGCCCATAAATGAAATAAGGGAAAACATGTATAAGAATACAAAACTGTTCATTTTATAAGGGAAGTTGACAAGTAGTTACTCGACATGTCTTGGAAAGAGTAGTATCCAAATCGGATGGGGTGGGCAATTGAATGTACAGGTTCAAGAAGGAGTCCCCGAAGTCTTGCAATGTTTAGTCGAGATACTAGAAAGGTCAATCTATAATTTTCGAGTCCTAGAATCAATCTACACGAGTCTCTCGATGATGTACCGAGTGGTTCTTTGTTCTTGAGTACTTGGATTTGTGGAATCTCGTCTTCTCGGTAGATGACAAACTTGTTGTCAAGTGGCTTCTTTTCTTCTCTTCAGTCTTCTGTCATTTGCTCAGCCTCGATTAAAGCTGTTTGACCTCGACCTTGAACTATTTGCCTCAAGTTAGAATAGGTCAGCATCTTCTTATGGAGGGTTAACATCAGCTTCAAATAGGACGGCCTTGGGTTAGACGTAGTTGGAGGTTGATTCCCATCAACTCTTAAAATTCACTACATACACTAACTAAAAAACATTACAAAGGGGCTACGGGTAGGATCATAGCTGTAATCTTACCCATAGTTCTCTTGCTTGACAAGTACTTCAAAATTCTTCAATTTTTCTCTTTTAAAAACCCTTTGATTCATCCTTAGATGATCCTACTACCCTAAAACTTCACCTAACATAAGCTTTTATCAACTTTTGACTATGATACATCCAGGCTTAATTCGATTTCACAACATTAATCACAAAATGATAAATTGTCCCTTAAAGCTTTCATACGACTTCACCCATAAGGTATAAAAGCAATCTCATCCAAAATCTAAATTCTTCAAATCCAAACCTTAAAACCTTATAGCAAAAATACCATACTCAAATCTAACTTACTAGAATCAGTTATTAGAATTGGAACTTACTTACCTTTCCTTGTTTTCACCAAGTTTCGGTCACTTTGTAGTGGTTCCTATGAGAGAAATAAGACAACTAATTCAATAGAGCGTCAAAATGAGGGCTAAGGTTTTCTCTACACTTTATGTAGTTTCCCTAACTATTACTAAAATGGCCTCCTATTAAAATTATAATTACTTTTCAATACCCCACCTTATATTTATTATTTTTACTTTACTTTTTGCAAGTTTCACCAAAATAATTAGATAAAATTGAAATGATACAACTTTGCCAAACAACATGACTCTTAGGGATTGAAATGATACAAAAAATATAGAAAATAATTTAAAAAATACTAGAGACAACATTTTATGAGTCGAACAAACACCATTTGAACCAAACTAATGCAACTTGCTTCCTTTTTCTAGGCCTCTTTTTCCACAAATTTTATCCTATCATAAGCAATATTTGATGTCTTAAAGTGGTATCTCTTGAAACAATTTGAATTGTAACTTCTCATGAATTGAATTAGTACCAATTCAAACCAAGAAGTCATGATTTGAACAGATGCAATCCCTTCAACATGATAGTTCACCTAGGTTATAAATATTGGTAAAATTTTAAAATGGAAAGCATAGACCTAGTATCATTTATATACATCTAAGTATCACCAATACTTACATACCACTTATCAAAACATATAATGCATTTGTATGGTGGCTTAATATCATATGATACAAGTGTAACATCTTCTATTTTATACAAAATTTCTACACAGATTTTTCAAAACCTAATTATGTTTGTAGTTTTTGATCCTTGATTTTGTAGATGCAAGAAAGTTTTGCTTTCAATATAACTTCTAAGACTCTTTTTTTTTTTTTTATCTACAAAGCAAATGATATGTCTTATGCAATGTGCTCCTCATTTTTTACTTTTTTATATTTATATATAGCATGATATTAGTAAAGTGAGAAGATAGACTAAGAGTGGAAACATAGATAGAAACAAAATTACGACACAAGACTTTTATCATCGAAGACCTACTAAGCAAATAAGTCAATGATGGTTAAAGATTCTCCCCTAATTCTATCATACATGTGAGTACCCTTTTTTTTTTCCCCAAAATGCTAGTACCATGTTTGAAAACAAGAATTTTACCATTCAAATCGAGTCACATAAGTAAAAATAAATGCAAAACCCAATTCTTCTAATCTATGAGGAGATTTTTGGGAAGCGTCTAATGTATAAGCTTTCAATGTTAAAGTAGCATACATAATGATTCAATTTTACAATCGTATAAGATTACTAGTGATGTATGATATCGAAAGTATGTCTCTTAGGCAAACTCTAAGTGGTTTGCTAGTCCCCAAATAAACCTACAAAAGGCCTTCTATGGCTTAGCTAAAGAAGGTCTTCTAATGCTTAAGTTAGTGTAGAAAGAGGAAAGATAACTATAAAGGGATAGTAGTAATTGTGAGTTCCTTAGAGAATGGAGAAGAATCAATCCCTTTACCTAAGGATCTTAACCTTATATATAAATTAGAGGTGCTAGCTTGTATGGATATGTAACAGAAGGGGATTGGCTAATGTAGGATTCGAGAAGGTGGTGTTACCAGTACCCAATGGGATAAATTCCCTTCTATTAGTTGGTAGGCACTTAGGACATGTACCTATCCCATCGATGGTGGGTGGCCACCCTAATTTGACAGCTAGGCAGTAGGTTATGCTACAAGTGGTCATTTAACATTTAATGAAGAGAGAGAAGGTAGATAAAGAGTGAAGAAGGTGTTAGGCTTGTAGTCTAGTGAGCCCTTTAACCATGGTTCTCAAGAGAAGGAGGCAAGCTACCTTCCTTTTTGATTACTCAAAACAAGCGTTGGGTACCCTAAGGAAGAGTACTTCTAGGATGCTTGAGAGTCAACCCAAGTAAAGAGTGAAGTCCAGACTGGCCTAAGGTAGGTGTCTTGATATGATGGTAGGCTCACCAAGTTTAGACTAGATACCTTGGCTGGCTTAAGCCTCTAGAGCCTTAGTAATGGGAGATGACTATCAATATTTTCCCCCCTACTCTCCTTGGCAACTAAGCAGTGAGGAGAATGCTGATGACTGAGGTTCAAGAAGGCCAAAGTCCTTGTTACCTTAGTATGGGTTGGAAGGTAAGGGGCTAAGAGCATCGTGAGTAACCTTCTAGAAGCAATAGTTAATGCAATCATTGGTATCAGTCCTTCCCTATGCCTAGTCTTTTCCAATGTACAATGTGGTACCTTGGGGAATGTGCAAAATGCGTACATCATTAATTGCATGAGGAAACCGTAACTTAAAGTAATGATGGGCATTAATGTCATCCCTTTATTGCATTCCTTTCCCAATCATTGGATGGGTCAGTAGGTCATACATGGACGAATCAGATTTTCTTCCTTTTTACTTTATAAAGGGGGCTATTGTTATATCCCAACATAGCATAGGATGTATCATCACATAGGAAAATCTGTTTATATTCAATAAAAGTTCTATTTATAACAAAGGAGTACTACACTGGAGTTTAGCTTTACATCCGTTTATATAAACGAATGGATCTATCAAACTTAACCAAACCTAAAATACAATACTTCTTCTTCTTCTTTTTTTATTTCACATGTACAAATCCTTCATAGAACTAAGATCAAAATATAATAATGATTCTTGAAAAGTGGTTGACTTCGTTCTAAACACTCTCAAAAGACTTTTCCCCAGCTGATGTTGATGCCCAGTCAATTCTCTTCGTAACCTAATGATACATAAGTATCCCCTTAGCTCTCTATGAGCTAAGTGAGAGTAGATAAAACAAAGCACAAAACAACAATAATACACATTCATAAAGATCAATACCATAGAACATTTAATTTCATAATTCAAGATATCAAGACAAACTACACAAACTCGTAACATGCATCAGTATCAATATCTTATGCTCTTCTAATTACTCATCCAATTAGTCGACATACTCGGGCATCTAAATACAATGTCTAAAAACCTAACGCAACAAAGAGCTGCTTAAGAGTAGGACCCCATAACTCATTAAAACAAAAACCACCAACTATGGTTTGAAAATCTAGTACATAGCTAGCCTAGCTAAAATCACACATCGTGATTAGAATAAGTTTAGCAATGTAGTTCTATATGCTCAAAACCCAACATAGTTGTGTTTAAGCTTTCAAAAACTTGACCCATAGGTTCTTTCATGCTATGCCATAAATGCAGTAAATAATACAATATCCTAATATCAGGCACAAATCTCAAGATCCACATCATAATAATTTGACTATCTCAACTTCAATTTTCTTTCTCAACATACAATACATTCCTTCATTTAGGGTTCACTTAAGTAGGGCACCTTGAAGGACCAATCAATTTCCGAGTTTCCCAAATAGAAATATGCATTGACAAATTAGTCATACATGAAGAAACGCTTCATTCAGTCAATGCACATTCAATAGAACCATGTATCCAATCAATTCAATACATCAATACAATTTACATCATAACTGGCCCTAAGTCAAGTAGACATAGGTCTACTTACATAAAAATAGAAATATCTACTTACCCAAGCTTGATAGTAGTATAAAATCCTAAGTTTTATGATTTGATCCTTCCTCATCTATCATATAAAGGAAAAATACACACAAACCCCTAAGTCAACTACAGGTCGGTGCCAAACTCTTATAATCTTTCACTATCGCATTTTGAAGCTTCTTTCAATTGTATTATATTCATTTCTTAACCAATTTTAATAAGCTTTATATCATCACGATCATTATTTTGAGTAATAATAGGATATCGTAAGAGTCAAAACTAATCAATATTGTCAAAAGCCCAAAAATACACTTTCTCACCATTGAATCAACTGTATGTTATCATAACTTCATAATTGACTCAAGTAGGCTTTAATTCTAAACTAGAAGTCCTAAAAATTTTACTTTTCAACCATGCTTAATATCAACTACACATCATAATTACCGATCTTATAGCATCTAACATACACTTTAATAGTATTATTCACTATTTCACATATTAGGCTAATATATAAGTTTATACTAGGAAAACACATAATATATAGTATACTAGCCCAATTAATTATACGAAAAATACTATGAACTCACAAAAATATATAGTTTAGATATTGACCATCAATTATACCAAATTAGTTTATCACCTATATATCTAAAAATAGTGTTTTAGCTAAAAATTAGTGAAAATTAAGAATAAGTAAATTTAATTATATGATAAAAATCAAGTTCTCCAAACATCATTATAAACATTTATAAGTCAGAATAGATAGGGCTCAAATATTGATTTTGTCAAAAACTAATTAATCTAACAAAATAGCAAAATTGCCAATTTTATCCAAAATAATTATAATAAATAGTAAACTTACTTACTTTCAAAAATTCTTGTTATTGAAATTAAATATATATATTAAACATATTATTTACAAAAATTTAGCTCGAAAGGACATTATTTAATATTTCAAAAAGTTGATTCAATTTTCGACTAAATAGGAAAATTTCTTAAGCATCATATATTTCCACTAATTGTTTAATTAAAATAAAATTACGAAATTAATCTACAAATAAAATAACAGCAAAAAACCAAGTTTCATAATTAACTAACACTATTTGATATTTTTAGAAATTTAAGAAAAATTCAATCGGAAAATCAATTCACTTGAATCGGCTACCCTTTGGTCGCCTAACCTAGCAAAACAATTGGCTGCACCACCCTTTCTTTAACACCAAATGGCCACCACAACAGGATGTCAGCACCCTATTAAACTGACCTAGACTAAATTTGTGCTTTGTTTTTCATTTTATTTTTTAATTTTTTCTAAATTTTTCCTATCCGAATTTGGTTTTACTAAAATGTCTAACATATGGTATTGAGGATCTATTTATAGATTTTAAGTTGAATGAGTTGATGAATCATCATGACATGTGTCATTTTCCTAACTTAGGTGCCATTTTTAGGTGCAGATCAAAGGTTGTACAAAGGTCACTTGTTCTCTTATCTCTATTCCATTAGCATTTCCACGTCTCTAGGTACCTACATCATTAATGTTTAGGCAAAACCTGGCATCAACAATGTTTTTGGTGTTAAGAGGGGGAAAATCTAGTGGCTTAAGGATTCTTGACCTTCATTAGCTAAAGGACCCTTAAGAGGCCTTGCAAGGCCTCTAAAACATGGTAATCTAGGTAAGCCTGTGTGCTTTCTCAACCTTGAAATGGTTTTCCCTACGAGCTTTTGAGTGCTTGGTTGATTTCCATGGGCTCCCTAGTGGTTTTTGGCTACATGCTCCAAGAGGTCTAACGATCTATAGTCACTTGTGAATGTGAGCAGGACCTCCTCTTACGATCATCATGGTAGCATGAGCTCAATAATAGAAGAGTGTGCCACCTTAGCCTTAGATGGGTGTAAGGGACCTTGCTCTATGGATACGTCTCTCCCTATTCTACAATCATCTACTCGAGGTAGTTTAGGTCAATAATGGTTCACTAAGGCAGACTAAGAGCTAAGTTGAAGTTGTGAACTGCTAGCCCGGATGGAAGCCCTTATCCTCTACATCTTGGGATTATGGACAAACTAGGTTAGGAAGACCACCTCATGAAGCTGAGTTGAAGTTGTGAGCTTGAAGACAAACATCTGACATCGAGTAATAGGATAGGAGGGCCTTAAACCAATCGGATGTATTTTGTACTGCTTTTCTATTATCTACTTGTACCTAGGGCTAATATGCTAGCCCTAAAGCCTTGTAACCATCCTTCAAGCTAATAAAAGAAATATTACTTTTACATGCTTATGCATACTTTTCTATTCCCTTTTGCTTTTTCTTCCTTCCTGTTCGGCTTATTTCCTTATCTTTCTTTCTATTCATGGTTACTTACGAGGAGCATGGGGATAAGGCTAGGTAACCATAAGTGCCTGTAAGATCATGAGGATATGTGTTTAGACTTGCCCTAGTCAAGCCCATGACTCGACCCCCCAACCATGTCTTGACCAAACATATATGTTGAAGTGATTAATGTAACGGTTAGGGTATCCAAGGCTCTTAAGTAGTGTATGCTATCAATGTTGCACCAATAGGCACTTACATAGCAATCCATATAGTAAACAATCTTTGACCATTTATCCCATGATCACAATATGTAGTCACCTATGATGACCTATTAGCAAAGCAACGCTTCATGTAACTTGGTTAACCTAAATGAGGACTCAAAGATCAATCATTTTTTACTCTCATTGCTATATGGCTAAAATTCTCATAGATCTTCTTCTCTTCTAATTCAGTGTTTTCCATCCCTTTATTTTCTTCTCCTTTCTCTCATTTCAAACCCTTAAAGATGGTAGGTCAATTGCAACAATCAAAGACCAATCAGTTTACAAGTGAGGCTTTAGTAACCATAAGGGTGAGCCTATCCCTATTCTACTCTAACAAACAGTAGCAGCTAAAGATGGCAATGTAGATAAGAGTTATACGTATGAAGTGAGGTGCGCCTTTATAAAGGCAAGGCCTCAGTGAGAGTATTCGTTAAAGAAGGAGGAGCCAAGTGAGCCCTTGTTGCCGACTACAAAAGGTAATGGCATTATCATCGAAGTAAAGTACATCCATAGGAAGGATTGGTAGCTGAAGGTTATAGGCAAAGTAAGTAGTAATGTTGATGCTTTAGAGGTGTTTAAGCCTAAGAGTAGTGCTTCAGTGTGTGACTATGGTGATGATGGGTACTTATTTTACGTATATTGTAAAGATGGCACTATGCCTTCCCTTTACCAAATTTTAATTAGAATTGTTTAGGTATTTTTCGGTGTACTCGAACTCTCTCTACCCAAACATATGGCAATCATTGGTGGCCTTCAAGGCTATGTTTATCTTTCACATGTAAAGACCTACTACTATTGTATTTCTTTCACTTGAAGGGGAATCCTGGCGGTTTGGGTGTATTGCTCAAATCTAGGGTCTGTTGTGAAACTGTTTTATGGGCAGAAGAACAAGATTGATGAATGGAGGTTCTAGTTCTTCATCATATGGTTACCATACACCTTAGATTTTCCTACAAAGTGGACAAGATTGATCCATGCAAAACCCATTACCTACCCAAAAGAAGAAGACGATGAGCTTAAAGAGTAGGTCTTTGATATCAATTGGTGGAAAGGGTTGGGTTTTGATGTTGTAGAGATAGTAGAACTACATTTGACATGTGAAATGTTGAACACTTGAGAGATAGGTATGGGTGTTGCTATAGTCGAAGAGGGTAGTTGAGAAATTGCCATCATCAGTTGTTAAAAGGGGAAGAGGGGAAGGAGGGTAAGGTCAAAGGATGCTCTCTTAACAAGCATGTTATGTTTAATTTTATATCTTTTACTGAGAGCTCTACAGTGTTTGCAACATGCGAGTTGTTTGATAGAGCCTTCAACGAGCAAATGTTGTGGATCTAAGAGGATAGGCACTGTCATAATCGGAAGAGTCCTAAGGAGGGTGATGAGATTAGTCCTAATGCTGTTAATGAGACTACTATTCAGATTACTCCTATTGTGAAGAAAGGGGATAAGGTTATGGTTACCCAAGGAAAGTTGACGAAGGTTGAGACTGAGGGACCGAGAGTTGACTCGATCATCATTCCTTTAGGTATTACTATATAGCAAGGGACTACCACTAGCATAGGTCCTATGGGTACGTCAACTCAAGGGGAGTACAAATGATAGGTTATTGTCAAGAACCTACGTGAACAAAGGTCACCCAAGTAGGTTGTGCATGAAGTTGATACTAGGTGAGTATTGGAGCAAGGGTCATGCAAGTAAGTCATACCTACTAAGGGGGTCAGGAAGACTTGTTGCTAACTAGGGCAGTGCTTATGGGGTTGGGTGTAGGGGGAAGGGTGGAGGTGGGAGCCTATGATAGATGTGCAAGAGTAATTTAAGGGCTTAGGTGGTTTAGGCGATGGTAGAGTTTGTGATGCTGTGCAAGATCTATTTCGTTTGTTGTTACATTGGGAGGCTGAGAGGGCAGCTCTATTAAGATGTACAATAATGTTTACACTGTTAAAGAGTAGCCATTAAAAAGGGCTAATGCATTGTAGGTGTAAGACAAGATTTTCATTGCATACTCTCTAATGGCTTTGAGGAGCTTAGGGGATGCCATCTACCTATGTAGGCATGCCTTTACTCAAGGGAGTTCGTTTCTTGAGGAAGTGCAGTTCGAGGTTCTTTTATCATATTGATCTATTCTAAAGGGATGGACAGACATATACTTACTTCTGTTCTTCATGCAAACTATACGAGTTAACGAGTAGATGAGGAGTAGAGAGAGCGAGGGGTTAAGGTAGGAATTGGTTAGACTTAGGAAGCAAAACTCGAACCTTCAAGGTGAATATAACGAGGTGGTATATAAAAGGTGCAGTTGGAGCAAGATCTTATCATAGGCCAAGTTAGGCAGTTATGAGAAATGAATCAAGGACCTAGAGGTAAAACTTATTGCTTATGAAGAAGAACACCTTGTAATTAGGGGAGAAGAAGGGTTAGCTAGGTAAGAGATGGAAACTACCCAAGAGAAAATGAAGGCTACCAAGGTGGAAGCTAACACTGTCTAAAAAGGCAAAGATGTGGCTAAGAAGGAGGTTAGCTATTTAAATAAAGAGCTCATTGAGGCCTATGCAAGTTTTTAGGGGACAGAAGCAAAGCTAAGGAGGGGCTGTGACTTGACTTAAGTGGCAATAGATAAGCTCTTTGATGAGTTCTCATTAAGTCAGAGTTATAGGGAAGCAATGATGGGTGTTAGATGATTCCTAAATGGTGAAGATAGATTGCAAGGAGGTCTATCCCGAGCTTGATTTCAGTTTTCTCAATTTTTTGCTAGAAGAGCATCTTACTAACAATGAAGAGGATGATGATTAAGGCAATGGGGAAGCCGCTGTTAGAGGAAGTGGCCTTTGAGAAGCTTAAGCGATGTTCTGTTATCATTTGTGGATCTTTTGTTGTGTTTTCATTTGTTATTTTATTTTGTTGTTCTTTTTCTTTTGTTCACATTATGCAAGTATAGGGTTAGATTGTGTATGGTTAGGTGGTTGCTGATGTAATTAGGTTAGCATGTCAACCCTAAAAGTCATATGACTTGGATTGTTTGAATGGAGAACTTTTACTATCTTAATTATCCTTATATGCATAATTTTTGCTCCCCTATTATACATGTGTCCATTCTTATTTTGTTATTAAACTATAGTACATGCTCGACTACTAATGGGGTCATGCAAGATGAGGCCTAAGCTCGGTAATTCCCAGTCTAAGTAGTGGTTAGTTACGGTTGTTGAGTTATAGGGGGACTTAAGTCTAGGAGGTCAAGCATTAAAGAGTTAATCTATATGCCCATCTTATCAAACCCTTAGGTATGGGTACCTAGTGAGTACTCGAGGTGAAACTCAATGCTGATTCTCTCAGGTGTACGTACTTATGAGAGTATCTAGTTACTAGGGATGAAGATCAACTTGACCAATTCTTGTGCTTTGGTGGTGGTCATTAATGAACCAAATGGGGTGTAATGATAATTAGGCTAAAAAGTATGAATAGTAGAAGGGGATCAGCGTCATAGTTATTTAGCATTCATATTTTGAAAAATACATTAGTACATAACTTATTCATATGATTTACATATAAGGTCAAAGGTTGTTCGCATTCCATGTTCTTAGGATAGGCTATCCATCCAATGTTTAAAGTCGGTATGCACTGCTATCTACATCCTCTCTAACTTATATAAGGTCTTCTTAGTTGGATGTCAATTTTCCTAGCCTTTCTCAAGACCTTGTGGCTTTGAGCTTTCAGCAAATAAGGTCTCTTATTTGGAAGACCTTATGTTTTACCTTTTTGTTATAGTATCTAGGTACAACTATGCATTGCTAATATGCAGCCATTTGGGCTCTTACTGCATCCCTCACTTAGTCGATGGTATCTAAGTTAGCTTAGATAGCTATCTTGTTGACGCTAATGTCAAAGTTTTAGGTTCTACTAGTAAAAAGTTAAAGCTCAATGGGCAACATTGCTTCAAATTCGAATGCCAAGCTGCAAGGGTTCTTACTCATGTTTGTTTGGTACATTGTTCAATATCCCCAAAAAATTGTTAAGAGTTGGTCTGCCTACTGGTTGTCAGCTCTATCAACCCTTTTCTTTAGGCTTCTAAAGAAAATCTTGTTGATTGCTTCAACTTATCCATTAGTCTATGGGTAGAAAATGGAGGAATATTGAAGCTGGATGTAGCCCTAATCACAAAATTCCCAAAAACCTTGTATAGTAAACTATCTGCCATTATCAATGATGAGGGCATAGGGGACCCTAAGTCTAGTGAGGATGTTCGTAAAAAATGACACCCTCAACTACCCTTTTTGCGATACTAGCGATGGCTTATTGTTCGATCCACTTGGTTAAGTAGTCTACAACTACCAAGATGAACTATCATCCGCTAGATGCCTTTGGAAAAGGCCTAAGGATGTCAAATCCCCATTGGGCTAAAAGACATAGGCTAGTCATGAGGCGAAGCTCCAGATTGGGTTTTCAGTCGATAAGCACTTATCTCTAGCTGGCATGACATCGTTAAACTAAGGCTTTGACATCTTCTTTCATGGTTAGCCAGTAATATCCAAAGTAGAGGGGGATGCATAAGCCTAAGAAGACATGATTACTGTAGATGCTAACATAGAGTTCTTTGAGGGCGAGAAGAACTTCTTCCTTTGTCAAACATCGGAGGAAGGGTAAATTGTATCAAGGTGGTAGGAATTAAGGACCAATTACTAGATCCTGAGCTCGAAGGCTTACTACTTTAGTCCACCAAGTTGCTCAAAAGGACCTGATCTCAGGAGAACAAAAGTTCTTTCAAGTTGATCAGATATATCTCTAAAGCTCCCCCAATTTGTTTACAGTTTCATGAGTAGAGGAAGATTCCATCGACACCACCAACCCCATAAGAGTCAAACATTGTACCAGCATGATTTTAAACTAACAAACATTTGAGCTAAGACCAACTTAATGCCAAGCCAACCTACCAACTCTAAACTCCCAAGTTCTAACCTTCTAGGCAAGTACTCCCTACGCTCTTAACCTACCAAGCTGTCAACTTGAGACTAATCCGACCAACTCTGCCTTATACCCATTATCTCTTTAGACCATAGAATTGAGAGGTTGACACGTATCCTCTCTCTAATAACTGTACTATCCTATCGATGGATATTCCATTTTCTATTATTACCAATTTATATTTTCTTTGTAATTATTTTCTATTTTAAGTAGGTATCTAAATTCATAATTGGAGGGATCTTAGGACTTACCTTAATTAAGCCATGTAAATATCTCCACTTGTAATGGCCATAAGGATCAGAATAGTAAATTTCCAATGCTTTTCCTTTTGAGTTAAGTATCTTCTTGCTTACTCTATCATTACTCTTATCTAGGCCATTGTTTGAGCATAGATTAGTGGTGAGTAACCTCTTGTTACACTTGTGTGTCATATTAGGTATCGCCTGAGCTCGTGTGAGGCGTTGATGCATCACATCCATCATTGGTGCATAGGAACCCTACTTAACCTTTGCCTACCATTTATCTTTCAAACCAACTTACAGTTCAAACCTACACTTAGTTGGTAAGGTACAACTGCTCGTATATGCATCTACAACGATGCCCATACCATCTTGGTATCAAAGCTTAGTAATGATCATGTAAGTTTTGGATACGCAGTGTTCTTGAGTGTTCATGTTGTAGTAGCATTGTATGAAGTAAGTTATACTATGGACTAGGTTTTTGTTACTGTAAATAGTAGGTATCAATGCACTTTTCTAGGTTTTATGAAGTAAGCATAAGGTTACTCTAGCTTTCTTCTATTTCTATACTAGCAAAACAGTGCATAGGTCTCACGAGTTTATAACCGTATTGAGTATTGTTAGAGTCACCCTAGAAGTTATTAGTGTATAAGATACAGGATAGTTGTTTAGCGAAGGGTTTTGATGAGGATTTGAGCCAAATTCATTTGTTCTAAAGTAAAGAAGAAAGTATACCAAAGTATTTGATGATGTCAGACTCTAGTGTTTAAGGAACTCTAAGGAACCAAGAGAGTAGTGCTCGTAATGGCTATGGCCCATAAGGAAGTTATACACCACAATTAGCGGATGAAAGACTAGACAAGCTCACTAACCTGGTGACTAACCTAGCAACTGCCATACATGAAGAAAGGCAACGAACTAGAGATAATTACAATATAGCCTAAGCAAATGTCCGAGAGAGATAATGAATGACCTAACTAAGCTAATATCCTAGCTCAACCACCCCAAGCTAGAAGAGTGCATAAATTTACAAGACGCAAACTTACAATGGAAGAAATAGGAGAGGGGGATAAGGAGTTAGGTGATGAGGAAGAGGAGTATTGTGAACTCAAAGAAAGCAACATCTGACATCCTAAGGTGAAGGGATTGAGATTACAAATTCTAAGTTTCTTTAGTAATGGCGATGCTGAGGACTATCTAGACTAGGTCAATAGGATAGAAAAGGAATTTGAGTGTCATGAAGTTCTTAAGAATGCTAAAGTAAGACTTGCTACCATAAAATTTATAGGATATGTTGCATTATGGTAGAAGAGCTTACTAGCGACATGACAAAGAGAAGGAAAGGTAGAAGTAAAAAAATGGGATGAGATGAAAAGGGTGATGAGAAGGAGATTTGTCTCGAGCTATTATCTACGGGATGCATTCAAAAGATTGCAAGAGTTGAGATAAGGAAGGTCAAGCGTTGATACTTTTGTAAAAGAGTTCCAAATGTTGATGATTAGTTGTGAAGTTGTAAAGCCAATAGACCAGACTATCTCTAGATTTATCAATAGATTAAAGTATGAGATTAGGGATATCTTGAAGATTAGAGATATTGGTTCTTTAGATGAAGCAACTCGAGTTACTCAAAGGTTAAAGCGATGTTGAATAGGCAAATTTCAAACTGCTATTAGCCAAGTTGCCCCTCGTCGACTTGTTCCTACCCGACCCATGAGATCGAAACCACGTAAAACTACTGAAATCCAACCTACTTTAACTACCCAAATTGAAGAAAAAGAACCTTCGAAGAAGTTTAAGAAGGGACAAAGCCCCAGAAGAAAGACATGGGAAATCAAGCTTTTCAAGTGCCAAGGATTTGGGCACATGGCTATCCAATGCCCCAAAAAAAGGGTGATGGTGGTAAAGGGGGAGGTGCCAACCATGGAGTTCGATAGAACAAACGAAGAGGTTGAAGAGTAAAAGGAATTTGAACAAGCAAGCCAGTCCGAAGAGGTGGAGTTTATGTACAGTAAAGAGGTTAACTTAATGTATGTAACATAGTGTTAAGACAAGTAATGAATGTGAGTCCAGCATTTGAGGATAAGCAATATGAGAACTTATTTCACATTAATTACAAGGTTAATGGGATGTTGTATGCTTTTATTGCTGACAGTGGTAGCTACACTAAAGCGGTGTCTACATTTCTGGTTTAACAATTGAAAATGCCAACCATACCCTACCCTAAACTTGATAAGTTGCATTAGCTAAGTACCAGGATGAAGTTCTTTATGATGTGTTGCCTATGAGTGCTTCACATATTCTTTTAAGAAGACAATGGATGTTTGATCAACATATTATCTATGATGGGAAAAGGAATACTTGCATTTTTGAACATGTGGGATGAAAGGTGAGATTGAATCCCATGTCTTGGGAACAAGTGAAGACTATGTAAGCTCAACTAAGCTAAGCCTTGAAGAAAGAGACCTTAGTAATGACACATGTAAGGCTATCGAAAGAGATGAAGCATGATGAGCGAACTCTCCTATTGGTCAGCAAGCTACTTAAGTTAAGGGATTTGAATGTTGAACTACCTACCAAAGTGAAAAACCTACTAAAATAATTTGCCAACCTGTTTTCTAATAAATTACCAACACATTGACACCCAACTAGAGGAATTGAGCATGCTATAGATTTACAACCAAGAGCTACATTACCGAACAAGCTAGCATTTAGGCTGAACCAAAAATAGGTTGTTGAACTTTAGAGGCAAGTAAACAAACTAATGGAAAGTAGATATATGAGGGAGTCTTTAAGCCTATGTACAATACTAGCCTTATTGGTGCTACAAAAAGATGGCACGTAGTGAATGTACATGGATAGTTAAGCCATCAATCATGTCACTATAAAGTACAGGTACCCCATACGTTGGCTTGATAGAATGCTTGACAAGCTAAATGGAGAAAGGATCTTCTCTAAGATTGATCCCAAGTCTGCATACCATCATATTAGAATACAGGAAGGAGATAAGTGGAAGATGCATTCAAGACTCGCTATGGATTGTATGAGTAGCTAGTGATGCCCTTTGAACTGTTAGTTGCATTGAGCACTTTTATGAGGTTAATGAACCAGGTACTCCAAGAATTGATTAGAAAGTTTGCCGTTGTTTGCTATCACAACATTCTTGTCTACAACCCTGACTTAGAGATGCATTATGAGCATCTCTACGTTATTTTCGCTAAACTCCAACCTGAAAAACTATACGCCAATCTGAAGAAGTGTGACTTCTACTAACCTAAAGTAGTCTTCCTAGGGTTTGTTGTGAGTGGAGGTAGCATGTGAGTTGATGAAGAAAAGGTGAACATGATCACTGAATGGCCAATGCCAACTTATTCCATCAATACGAAAAGTTTCCATGGCTTGGCATCATTCTTTCATCGTTTTGCAAGTAATTTCAATACTATTGTAGCCCTACTAATCAAGCTATCTAAGAAGAACATCAAATTCAAATGGGGAGAGAAAGTGTAACAAAGTTTTGAGGAGGTAAAGTGAAAGTTGACTACTACCCCTTTCCTAGCTCTTCTAAGCTTTCACAAAGTGTTTGAAGTAAAGTGCAATGCATCTAGATTGGGCATAAGTTCCATGCTAATGCAAGAGGGCCAACCTATTACCTACTTTATTAAAAACCTTTGAGGAGCTACACTTAATTATTTTGTTTATGATAAGGAGTTATATTCCTTAATTTGAGTTCTAACTATGTAGCAGCATTACCTATTGCCAAGAAAATTTGTGATCTACATCGAACATGAGTCATTGAGGTATTAAAAGAGCTACCCTAAGTTATCTGAGAGACAAGCCAAATGGGTCAAATTCATAGAGGGATTTTCTTATGTCGTCATGTATAAGAACAACAAGAACAATGTAGTGGTTAACGCCTTATCACAACAACATACCCTCTTGATTGAGCTCAGACAAGACTTCTTAGATTTTTTATGATTAAGTTTTATACGCCACAAACCCACACTTTGGTCCAAATAATGGTAAATGCGAAGAGGGTCGAGCTATTGATGACTATCCTAGGGAGGACGGATACTTATTTAAGAAAGGGAAGTTACATATCCCAACCTGATCTATGTAGGAATTATTAATGCGCGAGGTACATTATGGAGGATTATCTGGTCATTTTGCTAAGGTTTGCACTAATGAAGTGCTTAATTCAAGATTCTTTTAGCCTAAGATGATGAGAGACATGGAGTTTTTGTTATAGAATGTATTATTTATCAAAGAGCAAAGAGCTGAGCTAAATAAGGACCTTATTTTCTGCCATCTGTCCTAACTAAACCATGGTCAAAACTGAGCATGGATTTTATGTTAGCTTACTGAGCATATCCCAAGGGAAGGACTCCATCATGGTTGTCATAGACCAATTTAGCAAGATGGCACACTTCATTCCATGTAATGAAACTAACAATGCTTCGACTATTTCTTTTCTCCTTTTAGAAGAAGTGGTCAAGCTGCATGGAGTCCCCAAAACCATAGTATTTGATAGAGACCCAAAGTTTTTGAACCATTTTTGGAAGAACCTTTAAAAGTGATTGGGGACAAAGCTACTGTACAATATGACCTACCACCTATAGACAGATGGCCAAACCAAGGTCAACAATGAGACTTTAGGAACCTTGCTACGAGTTGTAGTTTGAAGAAACTTAGCTGATTAGGACATGTACATACCAAACCACTTACAGTATAATAGAGAAATTACCTTTCAAGGTTACATATGGATATAACCATAAAATCCCACTTAATCAAATTTCCTAGCCTAACCAATATAAGGATCAACAAGCTATGGAGAGATTAGAACCTACTAGAGCAATGCACCAGAAAGCCTTGATCCATCTGACCCGAGCTACTTCCAAGCTTGAAAGAAGAGGTTAAGGAAGTAAAGTTAGAGAGTTCTAACCCAGTAAGGACTGATTCCCTAACCTAAGGAAGAGTAAGACCCTTCAAAGTGATCGAAAAGATCAACCCCAATGCATATAAGATAAAATTGCCAAAGGAATATGGAGTCTTTGATTATTTGAACATTGCTGACCTCAAACCATACATCCCAAAGGATGACTTACCTAAAACTGGCTAAGATTTGATCCCATATCTCATATAGACTAAAGGGGATGATATGAATCAAGGACTAATTACTAGATCCCGAGCTCAAAGGCTTATTACCTTAGTTCCCCAAGCTACCCAAAAGGACTTGACCTCAAGAGAAGAAATGTTCTTCTAAGCCAATCAGATATATCTCTTGAGCTCCTCCAATCTATTCATTGTTTCACAAGTAATGAAAGATTCCATTAGCATCGCCAACATCCATAAGAGTTGAACATTAAATTGGCATGATTCTAGGTTAATGGACATCTAAGCTGAAACCAAATCAATGTTGAGCCAACCTGCCAACTCTAAACTCCCAAGTTCTAACCTTCTAAGCAAGCACTCACCAAGCTACCTATCAAGCTGCCAACATGAGACCAATCTAGCTAGCTCTACCCTGTACCCATTTTCCGTTTTGAACTACTGAATTGAGAGGCTAATATGTATCCTCTCTCTAACAATTGTACTATCCTAACAAAGGATATTCCATTTTCTATTATTACAAATTTATACTTTCTTTGTAATCATTATCTATTTCAAGTCTAATTTCATAATTAAAGGGATCCTAGGATTTACCCTAATTGCATCATACAAATATATCTACTTGTAATAGCCGTAAGGATCCAAATAGTAAATTTCCAATGCTTTTCCTTTTAAGCTATGTAACTTCTTACTTTCTCCCTAATTACTCTTATTAAGGCCATTGTTTGAGTATAAACTAGTGGTGAGTAACCTCTTGTTACACTTGTGCATCATATTAAGTATAGCTTGAGCTCATATGAGGTGTCAATATGTCACATCCATTATCAATGTGTAAGAACCCTACTTAACCTTAGAGTACTATTTATCTTTCAGAGCATCTTGTAGTTCGAACCCACCCTTAGTTCATGAGGTACCACTACTCGTATGTCCATCTACAATAGTATTTATCCCAATACATTTATAAGGACATCATCTACAATGGTATAGTTGGTTGTATTATATGCGAGCCTCTTGGCTTTAATTCTATCCTTATGTAAAGTGCCAGTTCTAAGGCAGTTAATGATGGGATGCATTTAGGAGGGGGTAGTTGGGTTGGTGGTAATTTCAAAGACTTATTGAGAGGACTCATCGATAGTACTATGGCATAAATTGGAAGAAGACCTACCTGTTAGTTTCTCAAAGGCAAGATATGAGCACGAAAGTAAGCTTAGAGAACCTATATGCCTTAAAGTTCTTAGCTCAAGGAATCTTAGTTACTATCCACAAGGAGAGAGCTGAAGCTAGGTTTCGCACCATCTACAGGTATATATTAACCTTTTCAAGACCTATGTTTATCACAATTCATAGTCTTATGATGAAGGCTTCGTATTTAGCCTCATTATTACTTACATGGAATTCGAATTTGAGAGCATAGAGAACTTTAGTGTCATAGGGGCGTTATAGGAGTATTCTAGCCCTACTCCCCACTTTTATAGAGGATCCTTATACGTGGAGGGTCCATTCTAGGATGTCAGCAAAACTGAGTGATGCATCATCACCAATGTAATCAAAAACAAAACCTATCGGTACTTATGCTTTTATGGCTTGGCGGGGGCAAAACTGGACGCCGTAGACAATGAGCTCTAAGGAGCATTTGGCTATGCATCCTGAGGTGTCAAGCTTCTATAGAAGGATTTATATTAGTTGTAGAAGTTTTCAAGCGGTGATAACTACGGCAAGGGCAAACTTCTCAATCTAAGGGTATTTGTATTTTGGACCTTAGAGGATGTGGCTAATAGCATAAATTAGTTTGTGCTCTCATCCTTCTACTCGGATGAGCAACAAGGAGAGGGCTTTGTCACTTGTAGCTAGGTATATATAGAGATCTTCATCGAGAATTGATTTGGAGAGTACAGCTGGATGTTGTAAGGATTCCTTTAATTTAGCAAAAGTAACTTTGCATTCAAGCATCCATTAGAATTCTGATGGGTTCTTCAGGAATTTGAATAAATCAAAACATTTGTCAATATTGTATGAAAGGAAACAATTTAAGGTAGTTATTATACTAGTGAGACATTGGACATCTTTAATCTTTTGTGGTGCCTTCATGTCTTTGATTGCTTAAATCTTGTCGGGGTTAGCTTTAATGCTTCTCGACGTGACTAGCCGAAGAATTGATGATCATGTCTTCAATGTAGACTTTGATGTTCCTTACAAGTGATGGTTTGAATACCACAGTTACCAAGAGTTAGTAGGTAGCTCCAACATTCCTGAGCTCGAAGGGCATGACTTTGTAGCAATACATTCCAAAGTCTATGATGAAAGAAGCGTAGACTTGGTCTTTAGGAGCCACGTGAATTTGGTTGTAACCAAAGTAGGCATCCATAAAACCTAACCTAGCATAGCCCAGAATAGAGTTGACAAGCTGATTAATTATTAGGAAGGCTAAGTAATCTTCGGGGCCTGTCTTGTTTGGGTTGGCATAATCGACATACATTCTCCATTTGCTCTCTTTCTTTGCTAATAAAGCCAGCCTTTTAGAGTTTCTATACTTCTTACTCTATGGTGGCTTAGTAATTTAGTGCAAAGTGTCATCTCTTCTATTTAATAAGTCAAACACGTAGGTCAACCCTTAGGTAGTGTATGGCTTTCGAGATAATCAGGCATCTCGTATGGGGACATCACGAAGACATCTAAATTGGTGCATAAGAATGTATCCATTCCTCTTTTTCTTCAGGGGGAAGGTATGTCCCTATCCATGTGGTCTAGTCAAGCCAGTTATAGTATTAGATGACCTTAGTATGTTCTACCGGTTCTCCTTAGGTAGTTGGCATAGTCTTTGAGGAAGAATCAATGTATATAATCTTATCGTGTGAAATTTTGCTAAGATACAATATACAAGATAGCTTTTGGTTTTTGCACGCAACACCTACTCTCATAGGCATGAGGAATTTCATCAAGAGGCATCTCTAGCTAATGAGGATGTCAAATTTATTGAAGCTAAGGTGCCCAAGGATGGCACTATATGGGGACTAGTGGTCAATGACCACGATGCGAGGTAATACGATTGTCTTTAACTAATCTAATAGGAATCGTGATGAAACCTTTAGTGGGGACTATCTTACCTCTAAATCCCACTAGGCTTGGCTTGTATGGGCGAAGTTGTTCATGAAGTTGGTCTTTCATTTGTTCATAGGCCAAGAAGAATAGTATATCAGCTAAGTTGCCATTATCCACAGTTTTAAGGACATCAAAGTATCCTATCTCAACAATGATTACCAAGGGGTTAATGTAAGGATATTCAACACCTATTTTGTCCTCTTATATGAAAGATATGGTTGTGTCGATCCTTGGTTTCTTTGTTTGAATCGAGAGGATCTTAGGCCATGGCTAGATGGAGCAATCTTGGTCTAATAAACTCAGTCTACCCATGATCATCATCTGTACTTATCCCCTATGGCCCCTACACTCCAAGTTTTTCTAGTTGGTTTTGCTACTTTAGTTGTAGTTGTTGTTGTAGCTCTTAAGTACAACATCATTAAGCGGGTCAGTGATCGTTCCATTCATTAGTGACGAGGTAGTCGATGTAACCTCTACATACGAGGCCTTTGGCCTAGTTCTTAAGGTACCTTTACTAGCCGGTTAACTTATTGACCTTGGGTGCAAAAATCATCCTAAGTAGGACATAGCTTAGGGATATGGTTACATCCCTGGGTTATGTAACTTTCTAACCAAAAATTACCACTTTCTCCTATTATACAGATACTACCTAGGGGCACGGTTGTGTCATAGGTTATGTAGCTTCAAAACTTCATAACACATTCATTTAACTTGATTCCTTTTCTTCATTTTCAATCTGAGAACATGTTCAAATGTTTAAATCAAAATTTTATTCAATTAAGTATCAATTTCCTTAAAAACAACCAAAAATATAAGAGAAAAGCTATAAAATCACCATGTAAAGCGTAAAAGAGTTATCAAATTTCTCCACACTTGAGCATTTACTTATCCCTAAGCAAATGAATTAAAACAAAAATTTTGGGATAAGAAAAGCTAACTAAAATTTATGACTACTTAGAAAACCGATGAACAAATACACTTGACTTGAAGAAAACTAAGAAAATCATTTTCAATTAACTTGCAATAATAAAGTCAATCAATTTTACCCTTAACAATTTCATAAGTTCAGCCTTTACCAGTTAATTTATGCAAGTTAAAGTTTACCTAAGTCATTTAACTAAGGATTCTTAAACTTGAAAATGGATTTAACATCTCGCCAATTGGGAAAGGGTCATAAAAATTTTATCCATTTAACTAAACTATATACAATTCTCTCTTTAATCACACTAAGCACCATAATCCAAAACAAATAGATTTTACATCTACTCATTCTCTTATCATGCCCCTAGTTCATGTTGTTTCTTGAAGGTTTTTAAATTTACTTTACTTAAGCACAATTACCTTTAAAGAACAATTGTGTTAGTAGAGAGAAAGGATCTCACTCTTCGAACAGACCAATATAGATCCATGCCAACTTAACCCCCTTATTGGTAGCGAGAAAAAACCTTTCTCTTCTAACAGACTAAGGCCTATACATACCAACTTTTTTTTTTTCTCACATTGGTATTGGCATTAGAACTTAATCTCATTCTTTTGACGAACCGAAACAAGTCCTTACCAATTTATCTTATTGGCATTGGCAATGAGATTCAACATTGCTCTTCTAACGAGCTAAAGCGAATCCTTACCAATTTCATTTGTTTGTTTCTTAAGGATTCTAGGGCTCTAAAAATTTCTAGGAGAAAAATATATATTAAAGTAAATTTAAAAATAACCATAAATAGCTCTCAATTAGTGATGTTGCTCCAATCTCAAGTCATAGAGTCCCAAGCTAAATAAATCGTAACTTTGCCCTCCAAAAATTTGACTAATCAATTCTAGTAAAGTATAATAAGATCAATAATGATTATTAGGATGAAATAGTCGATTCAACTAAACTAAACACTTCAAATTCCGACACTTGTTAATCACCTATTGCAAGTTAACTTAAAAATTGATTGGTTTAAATATGAATAATTGATATCCAAAATAATAACAAATTTATATATATCCCTTCCCCACACTCACTAACATGCATTATCCTCAATGTACAGCAAATAAAGTACAATAGTAAGGTATGAAACAATTACAAAACATCATAGGAAAAAAGGAAATAAAAAATATCAATCGAAAAAGAACTTACACTTCCTTGCCAATCAAAAAGCAAGTGGAAAAGTCCATATCCAGGAGTCTATTGTCATTACATGTCCAACTACACATACCCTTGCCAACTAACTAATGCCAAAGAAAAACAAAAGAAGTGAAAAGAAAAGAAAAAAATAAAAATGAAAATAAAATAAAGGAAAAGTCTAATGAAGAAAGTAAAGCATAATAAACATGTCAACCAAATATTACAAACATAGGAAAATAAACTAAGAAGAGGGATTGTAATCCCCATCTCCATCATCCTCATCTGTTAGTGAATTCATCATTTCTTCATCGTCCCCCTTGCCATTTCCCTCATCTTCTCCTTCACCACCCTCATCTTCCTCTTCTCCCTCACCACTATCATCTTCCTCTTCACTCTCATTGTCCTTATCATTCACATATGATTCTTTCAATTTGAGAAAATTTTCCAATTTGTCTTAGCAGATGTGAAGTTTATCTATACTTTTACGAATATAGCGAATTTTAGACATCAAGATATGAAAATTATCCTTAGAGCTTACTGAAGGCATCTATCCTCTAGAGGTAGACCGCGCCTACCTACCTTGACATCTCATTCATAAAAGGTTCATAAGTTGAAAAGAGTTAAGTCATATAGGAGCGACTTTAACAACGAAGGTAAGCGAAGGCTAAACTATAACCTTAGTTTGCATAGCCTACACCAGTAAAGTAATGTATACGCCTCAGCAAAAATGCCCCTTCTTCCTTATAGTGGTTGCTTAGTAGAGAAAAAGTTCAACTAGCTCAATGTCTAGATTAATTGGGTACTTATGAATAATACTATACAAGTAGAGGAAATCTTTGTTGGAAACCACACTATTGCTTTGGCCTCAGCCAGTCAATGTATAGGCAAAAATATTCGGGTTTAACCAATTGATAGGCCTTGCTCATCACTAAATCATAAGCATCACCGTTGGCAATTTCATCCTAGAACTTCCTGGGTGTCACTCTATACAGAAAACAAGAAGTGTTAGAACTCTTCCATCCATGTGAATCTTTCCTCAAAGAGACCAGGATACTTGCCTAATTGAGCTATTGTCATGTGGAAAAGCTTGCCATCGCAATGAAATAGAGTTTGTGTTTTAGGCTTATGCCACCAATACCCTCTTTGTCTAATTGATATGTGTATAAGAACTCCATTGTCAGCTCCTTATAAACCAAAGCTTAAAGGGATAAGAATTTCTCATAAATGGTTCCTTCCAACAATTCCTTCGCTAAATGGTTTGTTCTTGATTAAGCCATAGCAAACTAAGGTTATGCATATAAGAGGGAAAGTAACCAATGGTTCAAAAATGGCACCTTCTTACATGGAAGATGATGCTGCATACTTGGATTTCCTTTGGACAGTGAGCTTTTCACAATTTTCGATTGGGTATCTAAGAAGAAACACTACACCAAATTAGAGATGCTTATCTTCATCACATTTAGTTCAAACTAAGAGAGATTCACAAAGGAGTAAAAGTGATGGATATTAGAAGATATTTCATTAGGACATTTGAACAAACATGTAGACTACACCCACAAAACTAGTTAAGTTAAAAGAAATGGCTAGCAAAATCATCTAACTAGTTATAAATTTGACTCTTCATATTACAATCTTCATGAGATGAAAGCATCCCAACACTTCAAAGACTCTAAATGTCCCAAAATCACTCTCCACACTTCTAACCCTAAATAGCTTCATTAAGTAATTGACATTTTCAAGCCAAATTCATGTTTGATAGATTGTAGAGTAATATCTAGCAACAATGTGCATCACAAAAGCATGTAAATCCATCAATGCAAGGAAATATAGAAGCTCTATTCATGGGTGTCATTTGTGAAAGACACAACTATGTCTTGAGACATCAAACAAAAATGCATGTTTATCATGAAAGAAAAAAAATAACTCAACAAGTTCTTAGACAAGATTTTTGTTCAAAGTCACAAAGCCCTAAAATTCTCACCTATGCATGTATAAACAATGATGAAATCAAGGCATTAACAAGAGATGGCATAGAGAAAATGTAAACCCCTGAAAGTTTCAATCTAGTTTTTTTGAAATAGACTCAACTATAGTAGATAATTTAGGAATCGACAAGGCTAATTAAAGTGAAAACCCTAAAAGACTTAATTAATCGCATAAAGAATTTTTCGACCCTAAATGTTTCTAAAAGCTAAAGATTCAATTCGAAAATGATAAAAACCTTAAAAATGATTTCATTAAGGACATATATACACCAATTCATCATGATATATCCTAAAACCCTAATTGAAAATATAATGCTTATATTTTGCAAAATCGTTAGTAAATGGTTAGAGATAACCCTCATTTTTACTTATATGATTCAAATTCTCAAGTAATCTATTAGGAACTAAGATAATGGGTCATAGATTATATTTATCCCTTAAATATATGATTAAGATGGTCTTACTTAGGATTAGGGTTATAGTTGAAGATTAGGTTACATATAGTGAACTTTAATGCCCAAATTAGCACTTTTTACACTTGTTATCCAAAGTTATTTATCAAATGGGATATATGGACTCTAAATCCCTAAAGTAAGATCTCATCAACTACATTTACACATCAATGCATCATATACCTCAATTTTTCTCATTTCCTTCATTTTTCCCCTAATTTCCCTTAATTACTACATTATGTGCACAAAATTACACATACTTAAGAAATGTTGACTAAGATAATACATGTTGACCAAATTTCAAATGTTGACCAAGTCAACACATGTTAACTAAAGTCAACATTTTGAAAAGTCAACAAATGCTAAGAGATAAGAAAAATATCTCTTATGTAATGATGTCTTCCTTTTCTTTTCTTTTTGATTTTTCTTTTTCCCTCCTTTCCTTTTGTTGCCGTCCACAACTTTCCTTCTTAACCCCACCACATATTACCTTCCATTAAGAGAAACAAACAAAAGAAACAAAACAAAAAAAAATTACTCCTTCATGCCGTAAGCTTCCTCCCTTCTTTCCCTTTCATTTCTCCCCTTTTGTCTCCTCCATTTCAACATCATAAAAGGTATGTTTTTAAGTGCTTTATCTTACTTTTTATTAGTCATTAGTTAGTTAATTAGGTAGATTAGATAAGTAGTTATATGGTTAGGTTTGTCTTGAAGAAGAGGAAACAAAGTTTCCTTCTTTATGTGTAGAAGTTTGAAGTTTGAAAGAGAAGAAAGAAAGACATGAGGATAGCTTCTATGTATGCATACATAATGAAATACCAAGAGAGTATAAGTAGAAAAACCTTTGTACATGAGTATATAACATGTACATAATCTAATTTAAGATTAAATCTTACTAAACATACCTATACTACACTAAATATGTACATAAGAACACAAAAATATGGAATTAGAGGACTTTTCTTAAGGACAAATGTAGGCATACGAAATTTTAGTGTAAAATACTTATTCCACCGTATAGGTATACGAGTATGTATACATGTAGAAATACGGTATAAACCTTAGTATAGGTATGAGTATAAGTATGTATAAAGTATATGTACATAAGTATAAGAAAAAGGGATAATATGTACATAATACATATATATATAACATAAGCATGATGGAAGGCTTATGTAAGCATATGATGAAGTAAAGGATGACATAAGCACATGATGACATAAGACATGACATAAGCAAGTGATGATGTAAGCGATGACATAAACATAAAATTAGAAAATAAGAAAACTAAGAAAAATGTAAGTGATTAGGTAACTAAATTAGTAAAACCTAATACACTTACTAAATTAGATTATACCTAATTCACTATAAGAATTAGTAATAGCAAAGTAAAATTCTTTCATTAGAAGAATTTAAGGAATAAAAGATATAAACATAAGTAATAGAAGTACTTAGGTGGTCATAACCAAAACTTTCTATAAATTTAGCTCATAACATAAAATAGGGGTCTTAATATCCAAAATAGATATTACCATGTGAAAATATGTTCAGAAACGATGAAAATCGATTATAAATTCATAAATATCAAAACTAAAACGGAAAAGTTACATACGATTGAAATTAAATCTTACAGGGTAAAAATTTAATAGTGCTTTAAGTAGAACTAGGTACGTAGTTGTTTAGAATTAATAGTTAATTCAAACACTTATTAGTATTGTTATCACATAATGATCAGGTGACACTGAGGTGAGCGAAGACCTCCCAGTCGATTACTATGATTAGGGCGAACCGCTATGGCCGAGTGAGTAATTACCCTGTGATTCCATGCTTGATTGTGATTGTAGATAGTGGACTTAAATATTATTGTTAATTAACTGCTGTGTGGGGTTCGGGATATGCTTGTGTATGTAATTGCTTGTTGAGTTGTGAATTTACCTTAAAGTTAGAGAATGCCTTGTTTGTTGCATGGTAGTATAGAAAATGATTGTGTGTATTAATGGATGGTCACAACATAATTGGAACTAATTTATACTCGACTATAAAAAGAAACTGGAACATGCATTAACATGCATAGCATGGATACTAATCCGGCCGTCACATCACACGGAGGTAAAGAGAGGCCATTCGGGGGTTGATATTATTGAGTTATTTGGTTATGTACGGTGTACTCGTACAAAATGACCTTACCCTGGCCCGCGGGAACACTAGGCGTTGGAGGCGCCAACCGCCTGGCTAAGGGTCGAGTCTAGAGACCTCCGTTTAGGGGTGAGTGTGGACTGCGGGGGTCCACTCACAATTATACTAGAACTTGTGTTTTCTGAAAATAAAAGAGTTATTTGATGTAAGTACGGAACATGGAGTTCCGTAGTAAAGTAAGTTCTAGTGTAATACCCGGATCTGACTGGTGCCGTGTAAACTCCAACCCTGACTTCGGAGGGTGTTAAATCCGAGTTGCGTATATGAACTAGTTAAGTATGCATATTATTTGGCATTCTGTTTGATCATTCATTCATATGCGTGACTATAATGTGTTTATAACTTGCTTGTTGTGTGGCTGAAGGTTTTGCTCACTAAGCTTAGGCTTACACCCCTTTAGACTTTTGTTGCAGGATAGCTTATTCGTAGAGACAGGACGAGGGATGCCACAGGTTAGCCTGGGGACTTGGGCAAGAGCGAAGTGTCCTGTGTGATGAGAGGAAAATAGTTTATGTAGACTATTCCTCATGTATTTATGTTTAACTTATGTTTACCTTATTATTATGAACTTAGACACACTTAAATACTGTATAATATAAGCTTTTGAGCTTAACTTTTATATCAATATGTTGTGTGATGATATCATGTGAATCTGGATGTACTTTGGAACTAGTAGTTGTAGAGCCTTGTATATTGTGTGAAGAGTTTTTGATTGGAAGGGTAACCAATCAGGGGTTCTTCATACAGTATACGGCGTCTGCCACGACTAGGCCGTCCTCAGTTCGTGACAGAAAAGGAAAAAAAAAAGTGTGAGATGAACTTACTTAGATTGTGTTGGATTTGATAAAGAAATTAGTTGATGAAAAGTGGAATGTGAGAACAAGAGAGAGGGAAGAGTGCTTCTGTATCTGTGCCCACGAGTGAAGAGTGAAAGGTAGGAAGTTTGTGAGTATGTGTTTGTATCTTAAACATGTTATGTAATGTGTGTATGTGTTGTGTATATGCTGGGCGAACATAAGTTGGGACATAACTATACCCCATGCTTGTGTAACTTTTTGTTTTGGCTGTAGCGTATGTTCCTGGGCAAACATAGGCTAGGATACAACCGTGTCCTACACCCATGTAATTTCTATTTTAGCCATCAATCGAAGGGGCCTAGGTAGACATGGGCTAGGACATAATTGTATCCCCTGCCCGTGTAACTTTCTAGTTTAGCCATAGGCGAAGGAGCCTAGGTAAGCATAGGATAAGACACAACCATATCCTATGGCTATGTAACTTTCTTTTTCTTAAATTTAATTTTTTTTCTCTATTTTAATTTATGTATGCCTAATATAAATACATGAATTTAAATGTAAAATAAAAAAAAAAAGAAACTTCAAGAAATAAAAGTACTAAAACTAGAAAATGAGTCAAAGAAATCTAATGCAAAAATTAAACTAAAAAGAAAAGCCTATTATGCCTAGCAAGACCGTCATATGCGTTGTGCAACATAAAAGCAAACTTAGAACTATGACTAAAATTTAAAAAAAAAAAGAAGAAGAAGAAGAAGTAAGTCAAAGTTAGATAAAAACAAAATAAAATGAAATAAACTAATAGAACTAAAGTGTTAGTGAAGTAAATTGAAGCAAAACATATATATATATATATAATATTAAACATGGGTTACCTCCCAAAAAGTGCTATAGTTAATGTCGATAGCTTAACGGGATATGTTTATACCTCATGATCATTCTGTCGGGTGGAGATAAAATTCCTCCCATCCATCGTCCTCCAAATTTATACCTAAATATAGCCTCAATCGTTGCCCATTTACTTCAAATGTACCTTTCTCTAAGTGTGTAACCACGATAGTCCTATACAGGAAACTTATGTAATCATAAATAGTCCAAACCACCTAAATTTCAACTTACTTAGGAATAAACGAAGGTGAAAGTTATACAAAAGTACGAGATATCCTTCTTTAAATTGTCTACCTTGTTTAATTTACTGATCATAGTACTTCTTGGCCCTTTCTTTGTATAATTTCAAGTTTACATATGCCGTTACTTGCCATTCCTCTAACTCATTCAACTGAAGCTTCATTAAGCACCTACACGTTCAAAATCAACATTAGCGCTTTTAATTGCCCAATAGGCCTTATGTTCATTCCCTACTAGTAAGTGACAAGCCTTCCCATATACGAGTTAGTAAGGTGTAGTTCTTAGTGGGGTTTCATAAGCAGTTCTATGTGCTTATAGAATGTCATCCAACTTTTCCGACTAATATTTTCTATGGTGCTCTATGGTTTTTTCAAGAATTTGCTTAAGATCTTAGTTAGCGACTTCTACTTGGCCACTAGTTTGGGAGTGGAATAGGGTGGCTATCCTATGTATAACACCATAATGTTTCAACACTTAATCAAGTTAGGCATTATAAAAGTATGCTCCCCTATCACTTATAATTGTCCTAAGAGTACCAAACCAAGAAAATAAGCCTTTAAAAAAGAAATTTACCACCTTAGCATCATTAGTAGGCAAGGCTTTAGCTTCTACCCACTTAGAGACGTAGTCAATAGCTATGAAGTTATATTTATTGCCATTAGAGTTTAGGTAAGGGCCCGTAAAATCAATTCCTCGCACATCAAATACCTCAACCTCTAAGATGAGGTTTTGTGACATTTCATTCTTACAAAATATGTTCTCTACTCAATGACAACAATAAAAAATCTCAACATATTTTTGGGCATCTTTGAATACTGTGAGCCAATAAAATCCAGCCTCTAAAACTTTATGAGCTATCCTATTAGCATTATGATGCTCGCCCTTAAGCCCTGAATGACAGTAGCTCAAAATTTTCCATTCTTCGAGGTATGGTACATACCTCCTAGTAACATGATCTACACATACTTTAAACAGGTAAGTAGCATCCCAAAAATAATGTTTCACATCATAAAAAAAAATTCTTCTTTTGTTGGTTCTAATAGCTAAGAAATGGGTGATATCCGCAAACCAAGGGATTTCTATATCACTTACCTAATTGATGGCATAGAGTCACTCTTCAGGAAACTCATCCTTAATCTCATTCTCATCAAGCATTTCTAAGTTTGGATTCTCCAATCTAGATAGGTAATCTGTTACTAAATTCTTAGTGCCTTTGTTGTCTTTGATCTCTACATCAAACTCTTGTAGCAATAAGATCCACCTAATTAGTCTTGGCTTTACATATGGTTTTTCCAACAAGTACCTAAGGGTAGAATGATCGGTATAAACAATCACTTTAGATAGAATCAAATAAGAACGAAACTTATCATAGGCAAAAACAACTACTAACAACTCTTTTTTCTGTGGTGGTGTAATTTTCCTGAGCATTTACAAGAGTTTTACTAGCAGAGTAAATCAATTGAAAGTGCTTACCTCGTATTTGCACCAACATTGCCCCTACCGTATGATCACTTATGTAGTACATAAGTTCATAGGGAAGTGTCCAGTCGGGTGCTACCATGATTGGTGTTATTAGTAAATTTTAGGAATTGGAAATATCCTATAGAGATAACATAAATACTTGATATCGAGGCTTGTCCGGTACGGCCACTTTGATGCTTAAGTTAGTAGGGAAGAATGAAAATAGCAATGTTGAGAAGTTAAGGGTTATTAGAAGTCTCTTACAGGGTTCATTTTCCATATTTATAGGAGATTGTCATGTCCGAAGAAGTAGTTATCAGAATAACTACCAAGACACGTGAAAGATTCTTAATTAGACACCTTTCCTAAAATGTAGTAAGAGTAGGCAGTTATGTAATCATAACCGTGCTTGTAATAAATGTTCATGCCATGAACTTGAATTCAAATCTACGATGGATCTGAGTTACTTGGCGTAGTGCTGAGAATGTCAATTACTCGACAGGTGCGAAGAACATATATTATGCAGCCTATTGGCAACCGAATAGACGAGTAAGACAAAGATGAAAACTGACTATCAACAATTGGGGCATCGGTAATTTTCTCTTTAAGAATATTAAAAGCCTCTAAACAGTCTTAAGAGAAAACATAAGGTACATCCTTCTCTAATAACCTAGTCAAGGCCTATATAACCTCGTATGCCATAAAAAGCTTCTTATGGCTTTAATCAAAGTTGGAGGTAGTTGTCACGAACTGAAGCGGCCTAGTCGTGGCAAACGCCGTATACTGTACGAAGAACCCCTGATTGGTTACCTTTCCAACCAAGAACTCTTCACACAATATACAAGGCTCTACAACCATTAGTTTCCAAAGAACATCTAGATTCATATGATATCATCACACAAACATATTTATATAAAATTTAAGTTATAAAGCTTACAATACACAGTGTTTAGGTATGTCTAAGTCTATAATAATAAGATAAACAAAAGTACATGAGTAAGGGTCTACATAAACTATTCTCTCTCAATACACAGGACAGATCGCTCTTGCCCAAGTCCCCAAGCTAATCTGTGGCATCCCTCGTCCTGCCTCTACGAACAGGCTATCCTGCAACAAAAGTCTAAAGGTGTGTAAGCCTAAGCTTAGTGAGCAAAACCCTCGGCCACACCACAAGCAAGTTATAAGTACATTATAATCACGCATATGAATGAATGATCAAATAGAATGCCAATCAATACACATACTTAACTAGTTCATATACGTAACTCGGATTTAACGCCCTCTGAAGTCAGGGTTGGAGTTTACACGGCACCAATCAAATCCGAGTATTATACTAGAACTTACTTTACTACAGAACTCCATGTTCCGCTCCTATATCAAATAATTCTTTTATTTTCAAAAAAACCCAAGTTCTAGTATAATTGTGAGTGGGCCCCCGCAGTCCACACTCACCCCTAAATGGAGGCCTCTAGACTCGACCCTTAGCTAGGCGGTTGGCGCCTCCAACAACTAGTGTTCCCGCGGGCCAGGGTATGCTCATTTTGTACAAGTGTACCATACAAAACCAAATAAATCAATAATATCAACCCCCGAATGGCCTCTCTTTACCTCCGTGTGATGTGACGGCCGGAATAGTATCCATGCTATGGATGTTAATACATGTCCCAGTTTCTTTTTATAGGCCAAGTATAATTTAGTTCAAATTATGTCGTGACCATCTAATAAATAATACACATAACCATTTTCTATACTAAGGCATTTTCTGTATTTAAGATAAATTCATAACTTAACATACAATTACATACACAAGCATTTCCCGAACCCCACATAATAATCAATTAATAATAATATTTAAATCTACTATCTACAATCACAAACAAGCATGGAATCATAGGGTAAATACTCACTCGGCCATAGCGATTCGCCCTAATCGTAGTAATCGATCGGGAGGTCCTCGCTCACCTCAGGATCACCTGATCATTATGTGATAATAACGCTAGTAAGTACTTGAATTAACTATTAATTCTAAACATCTAATTACCTAATTCTGCTTAAATTACTACCAACTTTTATCCGTTGAGACTTTATTATCAATCGTATGTAACTTTTTCGTTTTATTTCTGATATTTATGAATTTATAGTCATTTTTCATCATTTTCAAACGTATATTCACACTGTAATATCTATTTTGGGTGTTAAGACCTCTATTTTACGTTATGAACTAAATTTATAGAAATTTTTTAGCTATGAACACTTAAGTACTTGTATTACTTATATTTATATCTTTTATTCCTTAAATTCTTATAATTAAAGGATTTTACTTTACTATTACTAATTCATGTACTGAATTAGGTATAATCTAATTTAGAAGGTGTATTAGGATTTACTAATTTAAGTACCTAATTACCTACACTTTTCTTATTTTTCTTATTTTCTAAACATATGCTTATGTCATCGCTTACATCATCTTTTACTTATGTCATTGCTTGTTTCATCACTTGTTTATGTCATAGCTTGTTTCATCACTTGCTTATATCATCACTTACCTCATCATATGATTACATAAGCCTTTCCTCATGCTTATGTCATATGTACATGTATTATGTACATGTTACCTCTCCTCTTATACTTATGTACATATACCTTATACATGCATATACTTATACCTATACTTAGACTTATACCGTATTTATACGTATATACATACTCATATACCTATACGGTTGGATATGTATTTTTATACTAAAATTCGTATGCCTAATCTTTTCCTTAAGAAAAGCTTCCTAATTCCATTCTTTTGTGTTTTTATGTATGTATTTAGTGTAGTATAGGTATGTATAGTTAGATATGGTCTTAAGTTAGGCTATGTACATGATAAATACTCATGTACAAAGGTTCACATACTTGTACTCTTTTAGTATTCCCTTATGTGCATATACTTATAAGCATATACTCATGTCTTCCTTTCTTCTTCTTCAAAATTTCTAATTCCTACACTTAAAGATAGAAACTGTGTTCCCTCTTCTTCAAGACAACACTAAACACATAACTACTTATCTAATCTATCTAATTAACTAACTAATGAATAATATAAAGCAACATAAAACAACTTAAAGACATACCTTTAATTTCGTTAGAGTTATGGAGACAAAAGTGAAGTGATGAAAGTGAAAAAGGAAGAAGGAGCTCACGGCATGGAAAGAGAAGTTTTGGTTTGTTTCTTTTGTTTGATTTTCATAATGGAAGACAACAAATGGTGAGGTCTAGAAGGGAGAGATGTGGACGGCAACAATTGTAGGAAAGGGAAAAAGAAAAATCCAAAGAAAAGGAAAAGAAAGCCATCATTAAGGAAGAGATATTTTCTTTATCTCTTAGTCTTTTGTTGACTTTTCAAAATGCTGACTTTAGTCAACATATGTTGACTTGGTCAACCCTTTGACTTTAATCAACATGTGTTATCTTAGTCAACTTTCCTTAAGTATGTGTAATTTTGTGCACATAATGTAGTAATTAAGGGAAATTAAGGAAAAAATGAAGAAAATGAGAGGAAATGAGGTATTTGATGAATTGATTAGTAAACGTAGTTGATGAGGTCTTACTTTAGGTCTTTATAGCTTATATATCTCATTTGATAAACTACTTTGGATAACAAGTGAAAAAAGTACTAATTTGAGTATTAAAGTTCACTACATATAACCTAATCATCAACTATACCCCTAACTCTAAGTAAGACTATCTTAATCATATACTTAAGAAATAAATATAATCTATGACTCATTGTCTTAGTTTCTAATGGATTACTTGAGAATTCGAATCATATAAGCATGAATGAGGGTCATCTCTAACCTTTTACTAATGATTTGGCAAAATATAAGCATTATATTATCAATTAGGGTTTTAGGGTATATCATGTTGGATTAGTGCACATATGTCTTTAAGGTAATCATTTTTAGGGTTTTTATCACTTTTGAATGAAATCTTTAGCATTTAGAAACATTTAGGATAGAAAAGTTCTTTACACGATTGATTAAGTCTTTTAGGGTGTTCACTTTCATTAGCCTTGTCAACTCCTAAATTATCTAATATATTTGTGTCTATTTCAAAAGCTAGGTTGCTAATTTTAGGGGTTTACAGTAGTAACCTTGCAATGGCATCCACTTTGGAAATATCGACTACAATTCCTCGATACATGATCTTATGCCCCAACACAATACTCTCTTGCACCATGAAGTGGCACTTCTCCCTATTTAGTACAAGATTGGTTTCTTTGCACCTAGGTAGTACCTTACCTAAATTATTTAAACAATGGTCAATTGAATTTCCAAAAACTAAAATGTCATCCATAGATACATCTATTATGTCCTCAATGAAATCATCAAAAATGGCTATCGTGCACTATTAGAATGTAGCAAGTACATTACAAAGGCTAAAAGGCATTCTTCAATAAGCAAAGGTGCCATACGGACAAGTGAAGGTAGTCTTCGCTTGATTTTCAAGTGTAACAAGCATCCAAAAATAACTAGATAAGCTATCTAGAAAACAATAAAACATATGTCCATCTGGTCATTCCATCACTTAATCAACAAAAGGTAAGGAAAACCGACCCTTACGTATAGCATCATTTAACTTTCTATAATCATTGCATACACGCCAACCTATTATCATTCTAATTGGGATCGATTCATTCTTTTCATTAAGAACTACTACCATCCCACCCTTTTTTGGAACTACTTGCAATAGACTTACCCATGAGCTATTAGAGATAAGATATATCATACCTACATCAAGAAGTTTGATAACTTCCTTTTTCACTACCGCTTTCATGTTTAGATTCAAGCGTCTCTCAAGCTAGACTACTGGCTTATGGTTATCTTCCATCAAAATCTTATGAGTATAAAAGGAAGGATTGATACCTTAAATAATTTTCTTAGCAATGGCCCTCTTACGCTCCTTAAGTACTTTCAATAACTTTTCTTTATATTCTTCTTCTAAATTGGATGTTATAATTACCAGTAATTTGGAATCATTTTCTGAGAAGGTATATTCCAAGTAGTAGGGTAACTGCTTCAACTCCAATATTGGTAGCTCGTCAATCAAAGGTTTTAACCATGCCCCTTTGTCTTTTCAATCTCTTCAAACCTTTCTCAACAAAGGTAGGTTTATTTGCCTCCAGTTGCACTACAACCTCAAATTGAATAGGATTTTCTAAAGCTTCTTTTATACCTAACTGCAAGCAACTCTCCAGTAGATCCTTTGAAAGAACTTCCTGCATGCAACTTGAAACAGAAGTGTCAGTAACATCTAAAAGATAACAAGTATCATCCTCATCCAAAGACATTTTCATAGCCTCTGAAATTTTGAACATAATCTCTTTGTCTCCTACTATGAAAATTAGCTACCCTAGTAGTAGCTAAGAATGGTTTACCTAGGACAAGGGGTACCTCAACATCTTCATCTATATCCAATATCACAAAGTCAACGGGAAAAATAAATTTTCCCACTTAGACTAGTACATCCTCAATAATGCCTCTAAGATATGTCACAAATCTATCAACTAATTGCAAACTCATGCTCATAGGTTTCAGTTCCCCTAATCTTAGCTTCCGGATAATTTTATAAGGCATCAAATTAATGCTAGCACATAAATCGACTAAAGCTTTATCTAACAAGTTACCAATTTGACAAGAAATTGTAAAACTCCCTAGGTCTTTTAGCTTCTTAGGTAACTTGTATTACATGATCGCCAAACATTCTTCACTCAAAGTGACCATAGAAAGCTCCTCATGCTTCCAATTATTGGACAACAAATCTTTCAAGAACTTAGCATACTTTGGCACCTATGACAAAGCATCAACAAGAGGTAAGTTAACATGTCATTGTTTTGAAGAGATCGAGGAACTTACTAAATTGTTGGATATTGCAATCTTACTTGAGTCTTTGGGCATATGCAATAGGTGGTTGGTATTCCATCACCTTAGGTGACTCTGCATCTTGTTTAGCTTTCACCTCCTCATTGTTCTTACTAGTCTCCTCATTAGCCTTCCTCTTAACTTATAACTCCTTCTCGCTTCAAAGTGTCATTGTCTTGACATACTCTTTTAGATTGGTCTTTGTATTTCCTGACAGTGTCCCATGTAGTCTTTCAGAATTTAGCTTTTGCAAGCTAACCAATTTAGTTCTCAAGATTATGGTTAGAAGGCTCTTATTCCTCAACGATGATTTAATGTTAGATAGTCGAACCTCATTACTTTAGATATATTTAATGAGAAGTTCTTCTAAACCATTATTTTTCTCTTAAGGAAAGGGAAGTGGTAATGGTCTTTGAAATCCAGGTAGATCAAAGTTGGTCTTCTACTAGACTTAGTTCAGATTTCCCCATGAGAAATTAGGATGATTCCTCCGCCTAGGATTATAAGTGTTTATGTAGGGGTTATTTTGCTACCTGGGTGGATTTCCCATATAATCCACCTATTCTAATTGTTCTTGTGCTCCATAACCCTACATGCAAAATCACTTACATCCAGTTGTACTTATTGGGGGCCAATAAAGAGTGTATCAATCTTCTTGCTCAATAAATCCACCTTAGTTGCCAGAGAAATGGCAAAGTCTACTTTATAAATTCTCGTAACCTTTTGCTTGACTCTAGTGCTTTCCCACTGATATTGTTCATCACTATTCCTTTAATCAAGTTTTGTACTTGCTCAAGTGTCTTCATATTCAAAGTACCTCCTGCAAATGCATCAATCATCTATCTCAAAAATAAATTAAGACCATTATAGAAGGTTTGAGTCTACATCCAAAACGGGAAACCATGATGTAGGCACCTCTTAAGCAAGTCCTTAAACTCTCCTAAGTATCATATAGAGTCTCGGCTTCCAATTAGGAAAAACAAGAAATGTTGTTTTGAAGTTTAACAGTCTTCACAGGTGAAAAATACTTCTCCAAAAATTTCTCCTCCAATTCATTCCATGTTATGATTGAGTTCTGTAATAAGGAGTTCAACCAATGCTTTGCTCTACCCTCAAGGAAAAAGGAAATAACCAGAGTCAAATAGCATCATCCTTAGCTCTATTGATTTTAAATGTATGATAAATCTCTAGAAAGCTAGAGATATGAGCATTAGGATCTTCATCTAGGAAGGCATCAAACAAAACATATTGTTGTACTATTTATATGATGTTGGGTTCAATTTAGAAGTTAATAATAGCGATGATTGGCCTTGTAATACTAGAGTCAACTTCAGTAAGTGAAGGCCTTATATAGTCGGACATAGTCCAGTCTGCTTCATCACCATTGTTGTTCATGAGTTCAATATCTCATAATGGATCGAGTGGTAGATCTTCTTGATTGTTGAATTAATTGTTACCCTCTTCACCTTCTTCCTTAACCTCAACAATTGACCTATCTTCTATGGTAGCCATAGTTTGTCTAGCTCACAATCTCAAGTTTTGAAGAATAGTTCTCTTAATTTTAAGATCAAGTTCTACCAAATCTTCCAGGTTGCTTCATTTCATGCACTATAAGGACAAGAAATATAGAATCAATCGCAGCTCAAAGTAATAAAGAAAGGAAAACAATGAAAACAAAGGAGAAAAAAAAAGGGGGGAGGGGGGGGGGGGGGGGGGGGGGGGGGGGGGGGGGGTCTCAAAGTAATAAAGCAACTAGTGTTCTTAATATCGAAGTCCCTGGCAACAATGCCAAAAAATTGATACGAAGCAAGTGTACCTATCAATTTATAATATAGTAATAATAAGTCCAAGTCGATCCCTTAGAGACCTCGAATACTAATAGTAAACCTAACTCTATTATCTAATCAAAAAATTATGATGGGTTAAATGAATTAAAAATACTAAAATTAACAAACTAATCTAATTATGAAACTTTACTAAGCAATTTAAGAAGTGATAAAATTAAGAATGACTTCAAGAAGGCAAATAACGAATTGAGTAATTGTTTCCCCTAGTGTTTAACATTTGACCACTTAAAATATATCCAATTCATCTTATTATTCTTGACTAGAAGGATTCACAACTAAAATTAACACCTTTCTCAAGCATATTAACCCTAACCCTAAATTATTGATTAGAATTCACTTAGTAATATAATTTATAATTGCATTAATGTACAATGAATTTCCACACAAAATAATAACTTTCTGGAAGAATTATGCATTTTCTCTCTAAGTAAATATGTAATTCTCGTTAATTATGTCAAGATCTCATTACTCATGAATTTCTCAATCATCATGCATAATATCATAAATTGATACCCATAAAAAAGGAAACTTCCTAATATATTATATAAGGACTTGTGAAGGTTGTGGACATTAAAAAGAGAAAAGACTAAAAGAGAAGAAGGAGAAAAAGGTGGAAGCATCAACCAACTTTAAAATTGAAGAAATTTCTCATCGACAAAAGGGGTCTTTTCATGTTTTATTTCTTGATTTTGCTACAATTTTCTTCTAATTTCTTCATGATAGCTTAAGATTCTTATATTTAGGATTATAGAAGTTAGGGTTTTAGGCAACTATTAGATATATTGATAATTTTCAATAAAGTTTCCATCTTTCTTTATTCAATTATGTGTTTTTATTGTTAATTGACATTTATAGGGTATCAATCTATGATATTATGCATGATGATTGAGATATCACATAAGTAATAAAATCTTGACATAATTGAAGAGAATTATATGTGTACTTAGAGATAAGATGCATGATTCTTCTAGAAAGTTGTTGTTTTTGTGTGGAAATTCATTGTACTTTAATGCAATTATAAATTATATTACTAAGTGAAGAGATTTCAATCCATAATTTAAGGTTAGGGTTAATATGCTTGAGAAAGGTGTTAATTTCAATTGTGAATCCCTCTCGTGAAGAATAATAAAGATGGAATTGGATATATCTTAAGTAGTCACATGTTAAATACTAGGGGAAACAATTACTAAATACGTCATTTGCCTTCTTCAAATTGTTCTTAATTTTATTGCTTCGTAAATTACTTAGTCAAGTCTCATAGTTAGATTAGTTTGTTAATTTTAGTATTTTTAATTCATTCAACCTATCATAATTTTCCGGTTAGATAATAGAGTTAATGTTATTATTAGTACTCAAGGTCTCTAAAGGATCGACTTGGACTTATATCTACTATATTATAAATTGATAGGTACAATTACCTTGTATCAAGTTTTTGGCGCCATTATTAGGGACTTTGATATTAAGAACACTAGTTGCTTTATTACTCTGACCATATTTGTTTTCTCGTTTGTTTTCATTGTTTTCTTTTCTTTATTACTTTGAGCTGTGATTGATTCTATATTTCTTGTCCTTATAATGCATGACCTGAAGCAACCTAAAAGATTTGGTAGAACTTGATCTTGAAATTAATAGAACTATCCTTCAAAATTTGAGATCATGAGCTAAACAAACTATGGCTACCATAGAAGATAGGTCAATTGTTGAGGTTAAGGAAGAAGGTGAAGAGGGCAACAATCAAGAAGATCTACCACTCAATCCACTGTAAGATCTTGAACTCGTGGCCAACAATAGTGATGAACCAAACTGGACTATGTCTAACTATATAAGGCCTTCACTTAAAAGAGCTGAATCTAGTATCACAAGGCCGAACGTCACTACTATCAACTTCCAAATTGCACCCAACATCATACAAATGGTGCAACAATATGTTTCGTTCAATAGCCTCCAAGATGAAGATCCTAATGCTCATATATCTAGCTTTCTAAACATTTGTGATACATTTAAAATCAATAGAGCTATAGACAAAGCTATTCGACTACGGTTATTTCCTTTTCCCTTAAAGGGTAAAGCAAAGTAGTGGTTAAACTCCCTACATTGAAACTCAATCAAAACATGGAATGAATTGGAGGAGAAATTTTTGGACAAGTATTTTCCACTTGCGAGGACCGCCAAACTTCGAAACAACATTTCTTGTTTTACCTAATTGGAAGTCAAGACTCTATATGATACTTAAAAGTGATTCAAGGACATGCTTAAGAGGTACCCACATCATGGCCTTCCGCTTTAGATATAGATTCAAACCTTCCATAATCATCTCAATTTATCTACGAGATAGATTATTGATGCATCCATAGGAGGTACTTTGAACACAAAGATACCCAAGCAAGTACAAAACTTGATTAAAGGAATAATAATGAACAATTATCAATAGGAAAGCACTAGAGTCTGGAAAAAGCTTGTAGAAATTTATGAAGTAGACTTAACCACTACTTTGGCAGCTAAGGTGGATTTATTAAGCAAAAAGATTGATGTACTCTCAGCTGGCCCTCACCAAGTACAACCGAATGTAAGTGATTTTGGCATGTAAGGTTATGAAGCACAAGAACAATTGGATCAGGTAGATTATATAGGAAATCCACCCAGGCAACAAAATAACCCCTACAGCAACACTTATAATCCCGGGCGGAGGAATCATCCTAATCGATCACGTATTAAACACTAGGGGAAACAATTACTAAATACATTATTTACCTTCTTGAAGTCGTTTTTAATTTTTTGGCATCCTAAATTGCTTAGACAAGTCTCATAATTAGATTAATTTGTTAATTTTAGTATTTTTAATTCATTCAACCCATCATAATTTTTTGATTAAATAATAAGCTAAGGTTACTATTAGTTCTCGAGGTCTTTAAGGGATTGACTTAGACCTATATTCACTATATTATAAATTAATAGGTACACTTACCTCATATCAAGTTTTTTGTTGTGTCTCAAACTATGTAACTTACTGACCTTGAGCATAAAAATCATAATGGTTAGTACACAACCTAAGGATACAATTATGTCCCTAAGTTATGTAACTTTCTAACCAAAAATTGCCACTTTCCCCTATTATACAAACACAACCTGAGGATACAGTTGTGTCCCAAGTTATGCAACTTCAAATTTTCATAACTCATTCATTTGAACTCTAAATTGAGTGAAATTTGATTTCTTTTCTTTGTTTTCAATCTGAGAACACATTCAAACCTTAAAATCAAATTTTACTCAATTAAGTATCAATTTCTTTAAAAAAAAAACAAAAATATAATAGAAATGCTATAAAATCACCATGTAAAATGTATTTAAAATAAGAGTTATCACCGGTGTTGTAACCTCATCCTTATAATGATCATAGAATTTACCTAAGGCATAGGCCTCAAGTGTTTCTGTGATCACAGGTGTGAGGGGTAAGCGTTCATGCACTTCGTAGTAAACTGCACCTAAAGGGTGAGTTAATGGGATGAAAGTAGGAAAATCGATGAACTTTTATTTCTATCGTTGCCAATTTTCCTTAGAGGAAGAAAGGCAGTTGTTACGAAGGCTGAGGTGGACTTTTACTGATGTACTATGCTATTGGCCGCTCTCAAGATGTGCCCAACTAGTGTCATCTTATGTTACGTATTGCTTACCAGTGGTTATGAATTCCACAAATGTATCTAGTCACCGCAAGGATGTAGCTTTGAAGAGCTTACTATTCAGATCTAAGCCATATACGATGGCTTGGAGTGTTGTTCCTGATTCCACTTTAAGAATGAGAAATTTGGCATAGTTAAAGCGTTCGAGGTATGCTCATAACATTTCATTCGGGTGTTGTTGTACATTGTATGAGGTAGTAGAATCCCTATACAATACTTTGTTGTTTAGAAATTATTGTTGGAATTAGTTAGCGAAACTATCAAAGAAGCAAATACAACATCCTAAAAACTGGTTAAACTAGACTAGGGTAGCCTTAGCTATTATTCTCAATAATGCCTTACACAATATTGCATCAGAGAAGTTGTAGAGACTCATTATTGTGCGGAATGTACTAAGTGGTCATCTAAGTCACCTGTCCCATTGTAGTTGTTCAAATGGGGGAGGTACAACCCCTGCAAAAGAGTTTCTTCAAGGATGCCTATGGTGAAGGGGCTTCTACTCACAACTATGCTAGATTGTCCAGTAGAGGGTTCAAGGCATTTTCAGTAGCATAAGCTAGAAGCATATCAGACGTTTTTATCAAGCTCTCAAACACTTAAGTTGTCCAAACATCTTAGTAAGCATTTGGGAGATGGGTTTCTCTTGATCATACTCATTCTTAAGTGGGTACTAGTGATGTGCCTTAATACAATTGGCGTTCAAATGGTTACGTAGGTCTAGTGGTAGGTGTTGTCCACCTTAGACACCATCCCTTAAGTGCACAAGGTTTTGAGGTGGGGTAGGTAAATGCTTAGGACACCTACTGTGTCAACTTAAAGAAGTAGTTACTGTGTCTTCAAGGTTGATTATGTTATTAGGATTGATTTTTTCGTTTAATTTTAGGTTACAGCTACTTGTTGTCTTAAGTTAGCGTTTTCCTAAAGGAATTTAGTGTTAGTCTCCATGAATTGCTATAACATCACTTCTACTTGTTCCATATATGATAATAATGTGTTCATCGAAGGTGGTAGTAGATCTACGTTTTGTTGATAATCACCATCAAGGAATGACGAATGAGGGTTTGCATTTTTGCTTTTGACCATGCTTGTGAATACTAAAGAATGGTAGGCACCAAATGGTGGTAGCTAATGTCACAAGTATGTCTCTGAAGTGAACTTTAGTCTATCAGTCATGGACCACAATAAACCTACAAAATAGTCAGGATGCTCAAGCAATGAGGATCTATATGCTTCCAAAAATTGAGTTCATAAAGCTATGATTTTTCTTGATCACTTAGAAGCTTCATTTTGAAAATTCTAACCCATAAGTCTCTTTTTATACCTTGCCATACCATGATGTTTAATGACAACTCAAGTATATCATTCAATATAGTCAGTCTTTAAGTTTTATCTAACCTAGTTATATGATTCTAGTTTTCGACCTCTCACTAGCCAAAATCTAGTATCTCACTTAGGGTTTACTTAGATAAACACCTAAAAGATTGGCTTCGTAATCACGCAACTTTCCAAGTTAATACAATCATTTGTAAACACCATATCAACACCCAACACAACAGCAAAGCAATTTAACAAAGATATAGTTACTATCATTCCAAATCACAATATCAGCATCTACCATTGTAGTATATCAATTCACCTAAAATATAGCCATATTCAATCAATACGGTATTAAACAGCATGCAGTATTATAAGTAACAATATATCCACTCCAAGTATGGGTTAGATCCACCTATCCAAGCTTAGTAATAGTGCAAAATTATAAACTTCATGATGTGGTCCTTCCTTACTTATCACACCTATGAAAATATAAGTACAGTCAATAAGATAACTACAGGTCAAACCCTAACTCTTATAAGCTTTCACTACTACGATTTTAAACTTCATTTGACTGTATTTTACTCATTCTTATTTGATTTTAATAAACTTTATATCGTCATTATCATTATTTCAAATACTATTAATATATCTTAAGAAACAAAACTAATTAAAATGGTTACGAGCTTGAAAATACCATTTCTCGCTACCAACTCGGTTGCATGTTATCGTAACCTTGTAATTGACTTGAATAAGTTTTAGTTCTAAACCAAAAACTCTAAAAATTATACTTTTCATTAATCTTACATTATCTCATCAATTATCAAAATAGTACTATTTACTATTTACACATTAGGTCAATATATAAGCTTGTATTAAGAAAATATGGAATAAATAGCATATCAAGCAGATTAACTCTATGAAAAATCATGTCGACTTGAAAAAATATGTATTTTAATTATTGACCATAAATTATACTAAACTAGCTATTATCTATTTCTACCAAAATATAGGCTTTAGCTTCAAATAAAAAAAAATTTAGGGAAAATAAATAAATTTATGTTTGAGATAAAAACTAAGTGTTCTAAATATCCTTATAAACTTCTAAAAGTAGAAAAAAAAAAGTGGGGCTTATACACTAATTTGATCAAAACTAATTATTTTAACAAATCGGCAAAATTTGGCAGTTTTATCCAAAATAATTATAAAAAATAATAAATATTATTAATTTTGAAAATTCTTGTTACCACAATTAAACATATATAGTTATGCTCTTGTGTTTTCAATTTTCTAAAATATTACAAATGAGGTTTTGAGTCCTATTTATAAGTTTTAGAATTTTTTCATGTCAAAAACTGGGTTGACACATGTCATTTCCATATTTTCCAATATGTTGACTAAGCGTCATGTGTCATTTCCTTATTATTTAGGTGTTAACTCATCATTCCAAGTAATTTTCAAGCTGCCATATCATTTGGTGACTCACCAAACCATTATTTTCCATTATTTTATGTTAATTTACCTTATTTTGATAATTTAATATTATTATCTATATATATTTAATACATGTAATGTATATTATATGTAAATACATGTATATTATATATAATTCAACTTCATTTAGTATTTTCATAAGTTAAATAACTTATCTCTAATATCATTTATATCTAAAAGCTTCAATTTCATGTTTTCAATAATTATTGGCTTTATCGATAAATTGATGTTTTTCTTAAATTAATTCCTTTATATAACTTATTTTGAGAAATGACTTTACTAAGATACTTCTTCTAACTTTTCTAGCCTCACTATGAAGTTTAAATTAAAACAAATAAGATTACTTGACATTCTAAATTTAAGGGCTCAAATCCTCGAGTTATCATATTGGCTCAAGACCTTAAGGTATTATATCCTACCTTCCTTAGAAAAAGTTTCATCCTTGAAACTTCCACAAACTAGGATATTCATGTCCGTGATTTAATACTGTACTTTCGCTACGCAGCTTTGATTTCAACGCGACTTTACATCATAATCATCAACTATTGTTAAAGGTGAAATCCTTCAATACTGACTCTTGTATCTTGACCTCCAACTTATTTACTTGTGAACTTTCTATTTTGACCTACTTGTCTTATTACTTTCTTAATCTTGTGCTTATAACTTTTGCAATGTAAGCTTAATATAACTAGTCCTGTTTCACTCCTTTTTGTTCAAGTCATCTCTCCATAGCAACTAAAATACTAATCTTATAATATCTTATCAATTATCATAATAGTACTATTTACTATTTACACAATAGGTTAATATATAAGCTTATATTAAAAAAATACATAATAAATAGTATATGAATCCAATTAATTCGTATATGAATCCAATTAATTCCACGAAAAATCCTATAAACTCACAAAAATATGTAGTTTAATTATTGACCATAAATTACACTAAACTAGCTATTGTCTATTTTTTAAAAAATAGCGATTTTAGCTCAAAATTATAGAAAATTAAGGAAAAGAAACAAATTTATATATGAGATAAAAACTCACTATTCAAAATATCCTTATAAACTGCCAAAAGTCTAAACATATAAGGAAAATTCATTAATTTTACCAAAACTAATTGTTTTAACAAATTTAGAAAGTTGGTAGTTTTATCCAAAATAATTACAGAAAATAGTAAATACGAGTAATTTTGATTTTTGCCTAAATAGGCATTTTCTTAAAAACCTTATATTTTTTATAATTATTTAATTGAAATAAAATTATTAAATTAATCTACATCTAAAATAGCTTTAGAAAACCAAATTTCATAATTAATTAACAAAATTTGATATTTTTATAAATTAAAAAAAATGTACGGGCAAAATATGATTTCACCTGAACTAACTACCCTTCGGCTGCTACTCTTTATCAAAAACACTTATATCACAACCAACCTTTGAACCACCAAGCCACTTCACATCAAGTTGTTGATAGCCTATTGAACCACCCTACACTTGATTCGCCCCTATTTTTTATTCTTTTTTTTTTCTAATTTTCTAAAATTATGTTCTTATGTTTATAGGTTTCTAAAATATTATAAATGAGGTTTGGGGTCATATTTATAGGTTTTAGAATTTTCACATGTCAAAAAGTGAGTTGACACATGTTATTTCCCAATTTTCATACATGTTGACTAAGCACCATTCGTCATTTCCTTATTGTTCAGGTGTTGACTCATTACTCCAAGTGATTGTCAAGCTTCCACATCATTTGGTAACTCATTAAACCATTATTTTTTATTATTTTATATTAATTTACCTTATCTTGATAATTTAATATTATTATTTACATATTCTATGTAAATACATATATATTATATATAATTCAACTTCATTTAGTATTTTTATAAGTTAAATAACTTATCTCTAATATCACCTATATCTAAAAGCTCGAATTTCATGTTTTCGATAGTTATCAACTTTATTATTAAATTAACGTTTTTTTAAATTAATTTGTTTATATAGTTTATTTGAGATATTAACTTTATTATGATATTTTTTTTAACTTTTCTATCCTTATTATAAAGTTTAAACTAAAATGGATAATATTATCTAACACTTTAAATTTAAATGTTCGGATTTTAGGATTATCATATTAGTTCGAGAACTTGAGGTATTACGAGTGAGCTCTTAAATATGGTCCTACGGCAAAGGAGGCGAGCTTCTTTCCTTTGAGCACTCAAAATGGTGCCCGGGTGCCCTAGGGAAGAGCGCTTGAGAGTCAACTAAAGCAAAGAGCGAAGTCTGAATTGGCCCGAGGTAGGCATCCGAGACGACGATCAACAATTACTATAAAAACAGATGTTGGCCACGCTTGCCATTGGACAGCCAACAGCAGTATCATTTCTTAATGGGTTGCGACTCACCCTTGCAAGGGAATCATGCAATCTACCAAGATAGTCGATTAACGCTGGAAAATTGAAAGAAACAAAAGGACCTGAAAATCCAGTCGGGTCATATAATCGGCCAATTAGCCTTCAACGTTAAATGGTAAAGGATTGTAGTAACCAATATATGCTTCTTCTTCTTCTTTTATCTTTCTACCAAATGTAAGGTTATTCTATATGTACTTTTTTGACGAATCATCCCTCACCATAATGAATCTTCCATAGTCATGTTTTTCATATCATTTATCTACGGATAAAACTCCGTGTAGATGATCATTTCATATCCACGTAGGAATAATAAAAAGTGAATTTAATAATATATTCACGATACACTTTGTATTATAACCAAGTATATATGGGCAAATGAACGAAACGGAAATCCTAGTCTTCCTCGCGTTTGTCGCTAATTGGAAATATTTTCCAAACAAATGAATAAGAACGTCAGCCTTCTTCGCGTGTGTTTGATACAATTCTCTTTTTCTCTTTTTCCCTTTTTTTCCCCTTTCAATTGCATTTGTATCCACCCAAAACAGAAAAAATAAATAAATAAATAATCGTATATTTCAATAGTATTAACATGCCATGTAAATCAATAAAAGACATACAAATATTAATAAAATTTTAATAAATAAAAATATAATTAGTACTATTTTAAAAATTATGTTCCTCTATAATTATGTATCAAAATTTTATTGATCTAAGCATACTACTTATAAACTCACATGACATATTAATACCATTAAATATTTCTCTTATATTAAAGGCTATTGTGTAATCAACTACAATATCACGAGTCATTGGGAGCTGAGCCTCTTTGTGGCCTTAGGTTAATCCCATACCTTCTCTTAGCAATGTAAGAAGCCTATGAGAGATCCCATCTTTTGAGCTAAGATATGTAAATATTTCAAGAAATTATTCCCCTACTCATTTTTAGATATGGATCTAAAATTAATAGCATATTCATTTCACCAAACGGAATAAGAAAAAGTGAATTACAATCCAATATATATTGAACAAACATATATATTACATGCCTATTTTATTGTTTAATAGATTGAGTAATGAATATGATCCAAGTGTATATTGGTTATGTGCATCTTGCGTCGTCTTGTACTTCATGTGACATTGGAGAAGTCTTCATATAATGAAACTTAGAGGATTGTAGTTAAGAAGAAGCGTAGAAGGAGGAATTGGCAATTTCAATAGCTCTTTGACATGTATTATAGTTTTGCTGCTCTTTAATGGGAATCAAGTTTTGTTTGATTGTTGTTTAATTAGAGCAAGATTTCAATGGCATGAGGACATTCTTTAGAAGTTTCTTTAATCACAAGTGAGGAGAAATGAGCATCTATATATAGATTTAGGAGCTTGTTGTCAACTGTTAGATGACTCTAAAGATTGATAGAAGAGAAGAGCCTTTCATGACATTCGTTAAACCATTATAGTTTTGAATGAATAGGATGCATCGATGAATATTTTGACTCCTATATTTAGGCCTTAATATAAGAGGTCTATGTTGACTATTGATTCTACTACCAGAGAAGAATGGAACCAATGGGCTCTCTTTTAAGGCTTCAAATTCTTAGATGGGCTTGAAGTAATCCAACTATAAACATAAGCCAGAGGGGTCTCTATCATGGGCACCTTGATGCTTAAGTTAGTTGAATGGTAAAAGAGCACAATAACAATTGAATTATACATTATTCATACCTAGTAGGCTTTGTCCATATTTATAAAGGATAAAGCCAAGATTCTTTAGGAAAGATGCACTATATCATATCTTTAAATCATATTCCCAAATTAGGAAAATACATGAAGATATATTAGGCAACTGCTTCTTAACGAACGATATTGATTTAACAAGTAGCTACCAATGCAGCTATACTCATTTGGTAAGTAATACATTAATTTGACATGAAAAATTAGAAAACTTAATCATACTAAGTGTAAGGTCAGTGTTGCTTACAACATTATGGGCTAACTTATCATAAGTCAGCCAAAAGGGGCTAATGATCCAAACAACCAAGTATCTATCAAGCTTAGACCACATCGTCAAGGAGGTAAAAATACTATGCCTAACCTACCTTTCAGCTTTTCTAACAAGGTCAATTTAGGCTTGGGTTTAAAGATCCAAGAAGGCCAACCAACGAAACCGCTAACTACCCCCCTAGAACCTAAGCTCTCCTTGGTGAGGCTAGGCAAAGAGAGTATGTGAGTAAGTTATTATTGACGGTCGAAGCAAAGGCTCAGTGAGGCTTTTATACTAAAGTGTCATACTCAAAATTCTTAGGTGGCTTAGAACTTGAAGAGTCACTTACATGTTCGAGAAGCTAAAGGTTTAGAATTGGAATTAGCACGTGTTGTTAAGATTTGCTAATTATGTTAGTAGATCATGTTAGAATGGGGTGACATTACTTTTTTTAAAATTCCCATAACCATCACATCAACTTCTTTCCCAAAGTAAATAAAGAGTGAAGGCACTCATTTCACATTTAAATTATTCATTATTTTCTTACCTTTGAATGGCTCTTGTTTCCTTTTGCACAAACATTTTTCCCAATCATAAAAAATAATCAACCATGACAAACTTAAGTAATTTATCTTATTCTCTAACATTTCAAGGGAATGAAAGTTACAAGGTATCATCTAATGGTGATATTACTCCCCCCTAAACGGAGGCGTAAAGTGCCAGTAGTGGCGGCGAAGCCAGAGTAAAGTAGAATCCTCAAGCAGTTTCCATACAGGAGATATGGAGGATGATCGTAGCTATTCCTCATGATGAGTAACTAGATGACGGAGAAGAGAAGAGTAAAGTAGAGGTTGTATATATGGAGGCAAGAAAGGGGGATTGATATGATGGTGTTGCAAGCGAGATTCCCAACGAAATAGTAATTTATATCAGTAGGAATAAGCAGTATCTTATTGGTTGGGAAGTTTATCAGCCATTAGAGAATGAGTGGGCTCCCTTAATTGGGTCAAACAATACCTTCTGTTGGTGCTACATGCACACGGAGTTTAGATTGAGGTTGTCATTCTCCTAATTTATCAAGGAATATTTATTGTATCATTGATTATATCCAATGCAATTGACCTCGAACTCTATACATTACTTTGTAGTATTCTAGGTATTGTATAATTGGTTAGTACATAAGCTGACTCCCTAATTGTTTTGATACTTTTTCCAACTGAATCAGGATAAAGAGGGGTGGCACTATATTTCAACACGAGCTAACAAGAAGATCCTTAATAGTTCGACATCCAAGGTACACAACTGGACATTATGCTATTTGGTCATTATATCATAGCACGGTTTTGATTTTTAGACAAGATGGACGAAATCGAGCCACACTAATATGAGTGACTTCCTACTAGAGAAAGATCTAGACATTGTGGAGGAAATTTTTGATTTATTCTAGAAAGGCTTTCAATGAAGTGGACTTCGTGGATAAGTATTTAAATGGGTAGGATATTCTATAGCTTGACTATATAGGTCAGCAGTTACCTTTGTAGGTGCTCGCTACAATCGTATCGAGCTGTTAACTTACCTACTGATCACAAGAAATGAGAAAATAGCTGGAAATCAACATGGTAGTTATTTCTAACACTAATGATTCATGTTGTTTTGTAGGTCAAAAGACAACTCCTCTGAATATAGCTAGAGTGTTTGACATATTCAAGGACAATAAACTTGCTGCTGAAAAGTAGAAAGATGAGGTAGCTCAAGGAAGTAGAAAAGGTAAGGCTATGGAGACTAGTTAAGCAAGGGTTAAGAAAAGAAAAGGGAAGCAAGTGAAGGTAGAAGCAATGTGAGACCAAGGGGGCCAGATCTAAGGGATCTAAAAGACCTTTGGGGAAGTATGTATGCCTATAAAGGTAGCACTAAAGGTGCTACAAGAGTAAGGCCAACGTGAGAAGAGGGGTGATGGTGAGAAAGATTCAAGTAGCTTAATAAAGAAGGCTCTAATACAACATATGGAGAGGATAAGTGATAATGAGGGGTTAGGGCTCGATGGTATCCCCATTGAGGAGAGTCTAGCACTAACTACTATACTGGTAAGCTTAGTAGAAGAAGTTATGGTTATGTTAATGGAGGTAATGAGTCCTCCAAGTGTACTAGATGAAAAAAAAGCACTCTATAGGTAATATCAAGGCCTTGGGTGCCACAATAGGGGTAAAGCCATCGACTTTGACCAAATTAAGTAGAGTGCTTTGGCTCAACTAGAATGTCAAATACATGGACAAGAGTTTTAGCAATGGGGAGATTGGCACTGAGATCATGTGAAGATACTGTTAGATGAGGATTTGAAGGCTTACAAGAAGTAGGTATGATTATACATGCTTTAACAGATTTATGAGACATATTTTACCATTAACTTAATCTTTTGAATGCAACTAGAGGCCTACAAGTTAAAAGTGTTTTAGGTGGTTTTAGCCAGGAGGAGGCAAGTGATAAAAAAGATGCATTTATGTTTCATATGTAAATGTTTTGATTGGGGTATATCTAATTGAGGTAGTAATATGCAAGAGATAAAGGATAAGAGGGCTCATTATAGGAGTGAGGCCAAATAGAATGGGTAGAGGTCAAGAGGGTACAAAAAGAGCTTAAGACGATGGCAAAGAAGCTAGAGCAGAAAGAGCTAGCTATAAAGGAGCACATGTTCCATTTGGAGATAATGACCGGTAAGTTGGAAGTCAAGTGGAAGAAGACCATCGAGTTAAGCTCTCGAGTCATAGAGTTATACAGGAAGGTCAAAGATGTAGAGAGGGAGTAGAATAAATTGAGGGTGAGGATTGTTGTGCTAGAACAACAAGAGGTAAGACTATAAGCCGAAGTCATTCAATTGAAAAACAAAGTTGTCGAGAAGATAATGAAGATTAAGATCCTAGAAAAGGACGAGCATGAGAAAGTTGTCATTTTGGAGGTCGCTAAATATATTAGGGATAATGCTCAAGAGAAAAACCTAGACGTTAACCTAAGCTATCTTCGACTTCCCGAATCTAGTGAACCCAACACTCCATACACTAAGTGCCATTCTCTAACTAGAGAGGATAACATAAATGCCGCTTTCGCAAGTAGGTTAGGAGATAGAGGTGAAGTAAGGAATCAAAGGGGTAGCCTTGGTGAAGCGTAGACTTGTAGTTGTAGGTTTTGTATGGTTAGTCTTATTTTGTTTTATGTTTCGAGGTCGGTTCATCAACCTGAATACCTTTTCTATGCACTAACTTCTAACTGATGCAATTTGTGGTTGGATGTAATGGAGTACAATTAAGTACTTATTCCTATTTTATGTTTTTAGGGTTGATAACACTCATTTAGAATATATATATATATATATATATGTGTGTGTGTGTGTGTTATGGTAATTTTGTATATGATTATCTATTATTTATGTTAAATATTGATGATTTGGAGTATAATTGGTTATTATTTCATTTGTAGGCGTTTTAGAAGCTTTTGATAAGTTTTTGAGTAATTTTATGGAGATTTGGAGCTTTAACAAGGAAGTGTATTGGCTAAGGTACTTAACAAAGCAAACTCTAAATAAGAAATAATGTCCAAAGAAGAACACGCTCATAACCATGGCCATATACGCTAGTCGTATACCTTCTCATCCAAGCATTTAATTGAAAAATAAAAGTTGCACATGAAGGGAAAAAATAGGCCTAAGATCATGGCTATGTTCAAGGGCATGTACATGCCATGAATTGAAAAACTTTTATTTTTGGAAGGCTTCTTTTGTAACCCTAGGTCTAAGTCCGAGATAAAGAGTTTTAGGCTTAGTGTTTAGAGAGAGCCCCATAAAAAACATTTGTAAAAGATAAGCACAGGGGTTTCTAATGTCTCTTATTCTCTCCTATTTTATTTTTATGATGTAATTTATTATTCTCAGTAAATCTTTTATTGAAACCTAATTCAATGTGATAATTGCATTCATTTTCAATCAATGATATTGCATATTGTGATCTAATTGCATTGTTTTGCATTATCTTTAATTTAATGTAGCCAGCTATTGAATTATTGTATGAATCTACTATAGAGTTTGTGAGATCCTATATTCAAATGGACTAATGCAATTAGAAGTAATTCATTAAAAGAAGTGATTAGCTATTTTATTTTTTCTAGATCAGGGCAACCTAGTAAAGGGATTCAAGAATTTAATGCAATCTTGAAATACTTTATTGTAGAAATGATTTGATAGAGTATACTTAGAATTAGGAATTAATAAAGAGATGCAAGTCCAATTATTCACATTAGGAATCTCTATGGTCCAAAAATACAATTGAGATTGAAGTTACATGGAATTAGGTTGTCAATAATAGATTACTATGGAGCATGTTTTCCACAATGTAATTTATACAATTGTTTATTTATTTTGTTATTCTTATTTTAATTACATTAATTTAATTTTGTTCAACTAAATACAATAATTTTGTTCAACTAAATATAATTATTTCATTGAATTAACAAGTTAGATAATTGGTAATTTTAGGAAAAATTGCTAGTGATCTAGGGTTTACTTAAATTCTATAGTTCCCTATAAGATTGATATATCGAACTCATATCCATATTATATTATAACTTAATTAAGTGCAATTGCCAAAAAGTAGTATCTATCCCCATACCACTAGAGCCTAACCTAGTTTTTTGCACCATTATTAGGGAGCTAAAAGGATGAAACTAATTAGGATACTAGGAAAATCCCTTTTTACCAATTATTTTAATATATTTTGATTTATGGCATCCTTCATATTTGTGGTATTTTCCTTTATTTGTTTTCTCTAACTTCTAAATTATTTTAGTATATTACCAAGAATAGTGAAACAAAACATGTTAAATTCAATCATAATTAGGTAAACTACTCATCTTCTATGCAAGAGAAAGTATGAGGCAATGGAGTTGATAAACTAAGATCCATTAATTCAATTTAAGGAAGAAGAAGGGGAAAGTTTCGAAGAGGAAGGAATGGAATAGCTTTGAACAATGATGATGCCAACAAAACCACAATGGAGTATGCTAAGCCTAAAGCAACTAGAGTCGAGTTCAATATTACCAAACCTATAATTCAGGCAACCAATTTTCAAATTCAACAAAATGTGACTCAGGTGGTGTAGCAATGTATTCAATTTGATGGTTTAGTTGATGAAGGCTTGAACAACCACTTTCAAAATTTTCTAGTTGCTTTCACCTTACCTCCATTCTTGCTTAAAGGTAAGGTTAAGCAACGACTCAACTCGCTTCCTAGAGGATCAATTACTACATGGGAGGACTTAGTTGAGAAATTTCTAGGGAAATACTTTCTGCCTACCTAAACAACCAAATTTCGAAATGACATATCATTAAATGCCCAAATTGATGGAGAAACGCTATATGACACTTAAGATAGGTTTAAGGATTTGGTCAAGCATTGTCCACATCATGGTTTACCTTTATGGATGTAGATATAAGCCTTTATAATGGTCTCAATTACCTTACTAGGTAGATGATCAATGCTATAGCTAGAGATATTCTAAGTGCTAAGGCACTAGATGAGGCCTAAAAGCTAATAAAAGGCATAGCCATGAATAACCCCTAGTAGGATAATGTGAGAGCTAAGGCGAATGTAGCTGGAAAATTAGAAGTTGATTCGGTTACTACTCCAACAACTCAGGTTGAGAATTTAAGTAAGAAGATTGAAGGACTAACGAAATTGATGAATGTGCTACAAGACAAGACACCAACTGACATGGAAGAGGATAGATTTCTTACTAATAGGCTGCAAAATAATTCTTTTAGCAACAACTACAATTTAGGTTAGAGAAATCACCCTAATTTCTTATGGGGAAGCCAGCAATAGTGGTAAAACAAGAATGTCCAAGCTCGATATAAGAACCTCAACCTATAGGAGTTGCTAAATAGGTATATCAATAGCTTAGATCTTCAAGCTATTGAAGCTATAATTAGGAATGTAGAGGCATCACTCAAAAATCTGGAACACTAATTGGGACAACTAGCTAGAACTATTACTAAAAGACAACAAGGAAGCTTGCCAAGAAATACTGAACCAAATCCCAAACCTATGAAACCTATATAAAATTGAAGCAAGGATGAAATCATTAAGCTAATGATGCCAAACAACGTCATATCTTAGGAGGTAACTCAAGTTATTTTTACTTGAATTTCATTTGAATAATCATTGTTATGAATTTCACTAGTTAGGTCGACTCTAAGTTCTTTTAGTGATAGTCATTGTCAATTTGTTTCCTAGCATATACAATTTTTCAATCTCATTGATGATGTTCGATGTTGAATTTATAAGTAATTTTTTTCATTAAAAAGCAATAGTCTACCAATAAGTTGTATTTCAATTGAATTTTGATCTTTGGTAATTTATTTTGTCATGCATTTAACCATTTAAGGAATATTTTTAGGTGAAGAAATAAAGCAATTAAAAAATTTTAGGATTCAAGAATCAAAGGAAAACATGATCCAAGTTCACAACAATGAACATAGTCGTGTTCCCCTTGTAAATTAAAAAGCAAAGAAAGGAAGAAATTGAAGTCAATCAAAGAACTGCCAGGATCACGCAAGTATATGCATCAGGATGGGAAACATGGCTATGAACATGCTCATGTTCTTGCCTACGTTATTCCTTGTTCAAAAATCAAGGGCATATTCTTCCTTTTCCATTCTAAACTCTCACTCACTCTAAAACACTACATTCATTCACTTTCTCCCGTTACACAACTCCCTACCCCTATAAACTTAGTCCAATTTTGGTCCAAAATCAACAAATCTAAGGTATGTAGGACTCAATCTCTATTACTTAGTTTTGTTATTGTACTTGTTATTTTTGGAGAAATCACATTATGTATTTTGGGTTTGATGCATGGGTATGAAAATTGCATGTATGATGATCTTTAGTTTTAGGAGTGATTTTTTTAATGTTTATGTGATGTATTTTGTTGCCTTACTATTTGTTGAAAATCTCTCTTAAAAATATGATTTTGCAATTGGGATTAAGATGAACATGTAGTGTGCTTGTTAAAGAAGAAGATGAAGATGAGTTGTTCTCGAATTGTTCTTACTTATGGATGATGAATCCATGTTATTTGTGTGATAAAAATTAAGGAAACACTCGTGGATTGTTAATTTGTTCTTGAAATCATTGTTGTAGAAACATGAATTCCATTAGCATGATCTAAATTGAATTTTGTAAGATTATGAACTAAGATAAAAATTCGTTATGTCTTGGGAACTAAAAGGATAGTCCATGATTATATATTGATGTAAAATTTTGTGCTACAATATTGGAATTTTAGAATTGATTGGATTGTAAGAAGCATAATTTTTTTTTCTCAACAATTCTTTTAGAAAGTAATCTATAAATTATTTTCATTTTAGAAATATGATTGTCTTTATTCATTGATTTTCTTATTTTAGATCATGCCTCGAGTCAAACAAGTTGCTAGAAAAGATAACACGAGCAGTAATTTCATATGAAACCCCATGCTTAGGTTTTCTAAAGCATGGCAAAGAAAGCCTTATAGTAAGCTATGCAAGAAAAGATTTGGGAATAATGCAATAGTGAGTTTAGACAACTCAGCAAAAGTTAGGTATGAAATAATAGTATGAATATACCAAGAGTTAGGACAATGGATAGGCTCTTGACTATTGACGGGCCAACTTATAAGGAGATCACATTAGAGGTCCCTAGCACCTTCACATTGGACTTTGATCATATAGAAGACGGGGCTCAAAATACTATGAGATTCTAAGTTAATGGGCAACCAATAGACATGCAATTTAATAGAATACCGATGGCCTTAGTAGGGATGGTAAATAGGCAGCCTACGTACTTTAACTTGTCTAGCATGCTCATGCTTTTTGCATGCTGGGCCTAACGTGCTCGCGTGCCTAAAGCCTACATGCCTGCAACCCATTTATTAAGCGTACCTGTTCGTATGTCACCAATTTATTCGCCTGTTACGTACATGCCTATAAATAGGCTTGGTAGTTTTTGACATATCTATAATTTCGAGTTACATATTTTTTTTCCCAAACAATTACCTACGTATATTATATATACTATTACTACGTATTTACATTAATTTGGAAGACTATTACATTTTTTGAAAAATTAATTAAGAAAAAAAATATTATTACTATTATTATGCATTAACACAGTTTAGTTGCGCATTTTTCACGCGTATTAACATTAACAATGCTGATGGTAGTGGTGGCAATAGTTGTAGTGGTAGTTAGCTAAAGCAGAAGATGCTAGTGCTGGTAGAGGTTATAGTAGTGGCACCAACAATGATGTTAGGGGCAATACTACAGTGTAAGTCATCGTAGTGGTAGTTGTAGTAGTAGCCGTAGTCATGCTGGCTGTGGCTGATAGTGGACGTAATGTTAGTAGTGGAAGTGGCTAGTGGTGGTTGATGGCTGGTGGTAGGTGGTGGGGACGGTAGTTGCAAGTTGCTATGGTGGTAAGTGGTGGTGGACAATGGATGCCAATGCTAAAGTGGTGTTTTGTGGTGGTCCATTATAGGGATGATGGTCGGTAGTGGTAGTGGTGTTCCTTGTGGTAGTAATGGTAGGGCTATTGAGGTGATGATGGTGGTAATCAATGGATGTTCATGATGACACCAGCGGTCAATGATGGCAAGGCTTGGTAGTTATGGGCAATAGTAGTCAGTAGTGGCAGTAATAGAAGGTAATGGCTGCAGTGGTTATCCATGGCGATGGTGGTGTTATGTATGGTGGTGGCAATGGTGGCAATGGTGGTACTGGTGGTCTGTGATTATCTATAATGGCAATAGTGGTTGATAGTGAAAGTGGTGGCCAAAGGTAATGGTTGCAATCGGTAGTTAGCGATGGTAATGGTCAGTGGCAGTATTGGTGTTCTGCAGCCAGTAGCAATGTTTGCAACAGTAGTGGTAGTTGTACACAGTGGCAATAATAGCCAATGGTGATGTTAGTGGTCCATAGTTGTTCATAGTAACAGCGATGGTTAGTAGCAAAGGTAGTGGCCAATAGCAGTGGTTACGTTCAGTAGTAGTAGTAGTGGTGGTCATGGTCAATGGTGGAAGTAGTTGTCATTGGTATTAGTAGTAGTGGTCAGCGCTGGTTTTGGTGTTCTGCGACCAATGGCAATGTTGGTGGTGGTAGTTGTGGTTATGTATGGTGGTGACAGTGGTTAATGGTGGTATTAGTGGTCCGTAGTTGTTCATAGTGGTAGTGATGGTAATGATTGGTATCGGATGTAGTGGTTAGTAGTAGTAGTGGTTGTGGTTAGCAGTAGAGGTAGTGGTCTGTGGTGTTAGTAGCAGATTGGTGGTGGTCAATAATGGTATCGGTATTCTGCGGTGGCAATATTAGCAATCGATGGTGGTGGTGGTGGTGGTTAGGTACGATAGCGGTGGTGGTCAATAGTGATGTGGATAGCCCATGGTTATCCATAGTGACAATGGTGGTAGTCAGTAACGAAGGTGGTGGTCGATGGCAATGGTTACAGTTGGAGGCAATGGTGGTAAAGGTTTGTAGAGGAAGGTTAATAGGGTAGTCGGCTGCGGTATTAGCATTCCGTAGTGGCAAAGTTAGTAGTCGATGGTGGTAGTAGTGGTCTGAGTGGTTGTAGTAGTGGTCTGAGTGGTTATAGTGGGCATTGGCACTTAAGAGTGGTGGCGATTATCATTAAATTCACATAAGATTATTTTTTAGGAAAACCAAACTAGTTTGTATAGATATAATGATAGTAATGTCTTTATTAAGTAATATAAATCTTACTAATATAATACAATATGTATGTGGTGTATTTAATATATGTTTTATAGATGAGAATTAATATGTGATCATGTGATTAATGAAAGGATAAAAAGAAGGAAAAGAAATGAAAATCAAAATTCAATAGGTACAATAAGAATTAGAATAAAGACATTTTATTAGAAATTTGATTTTCTTCCTTCACATTAGTAACTAACATGATGTTTAATAAAAACCTAAATGGAAAAATAAAGACCCTAAATATCTCCAAATTATATATGTGGAGAAGTCGATGATTGACCTTGTCCTTATCCTGAGTCGCCATTAGGGGGAGGTTGTTGTTGTAGAGGTGGGAAGACAAAGCCAATAAACTAGAAATATGCTCACTAGTGTTGATATATTTCCTTAATACATTAGCCTTGTTGTCGTTGCTCCTCTCTAAGCTCATGGAGATCAATCCTATACCCCCTTATCATTTCATAAATCTCCTATTCCCTTGAAAATCTAGTGATATCCCTCTTGTACATTTCATTAATACGTTGGTATATCTATTTCATGCTAAAGGAAACATTTGAGCCAAGGACCTCTCGATGACCATATGCTTCGTCATGTCCAAACCCGCCCTATTGACCTTACTAGTTAAGGAGTACGTCAAGAAGAAGCTAATCATCTTCCTATTGTTGATGTTGTGCTTATGCTTACTGTTATTGTTGCTAACCTTGTTCAACCCTATACCATTTGCCTATCTCTTCATTCCTCTCAATGTGAAGCTTTTGCTTTAACATATCTAATTTGAATGGCTTCACTCTACTGTTTGCGTAACTATTCAAATCAATTCCTTCAAATGAAAGCATGTGTTAGAGGAATCACCAATATCCCAATTGACTATTCTTTCATGCATGTATTCACATCATGCAATGACATATGATGGTCCTAACATCGACTCATCTTCTACAAACAATGGAGTCGATAAGCCATAAATCTTCTTATGAAAAAAAAAATGAAATGTTGGTACATAGAGTAATAGAGTTAGTAATTATATGATAGAAAAGTCATGCCATGATTAGGAGATCACCAAAGTTCAAGTGCTTAAGATGCTAAGGGATGTTCTCCCCTTGACATATAAGTAGCCTGAATACCTGAACAAAAGCTCTCGTAGAGTCCCATTTTCTAGACATAAAGATTTCACTACTAGGAGAAAACTGCAACAATTTATTGTGTATTCTAGACAAAATCCAGCCAAACATATAAGTGGAGATATACTCGGCATTGATATCCATCACATTTCATGGCTCATTATCATCATCTTCATAAACCAATTTAGTTCTCACATTCGCATGAAATATGCAAACCAAGTCAAGATATATATCATTATTCATGTCAAACAATCACTAGAGGCTCATTTGTTGAAGCAGTTCTTAAAAATTGCCGACATCAAGCAACTCATCCCAGTCGTATGACTGTGTGACCAGAACATTTTGTTAGCAAAATTCATAGCTGAACTAATCCTACATTTCAATGGTTACAAGGTATTCTCCATCAAGCGCATGGGCGTCGGTTGGAGTTGGTGGATGAGGTATAGGAGAATGAGATTGAGGATGTTTATTCCTAGACTTACTTTGTCATTTGCTTTTCTTAGATAATGCACAAAAGGAGGATTTCATGGTAATTTAATTGGGTAAGGGGTAACTCAAAAAGTGAAATGGAGGATTTTGGAATGTAGACACTTTTGGTTTTAGACGTGGGAATGTTATGAATAGAGAATGGCCTTATATAGCCATTCTCCAAGCCAAAATGTACTGATGTTGTGACTAACGTGGGTACATTATGGCCACAATGGTCTTTTTCTTTTTTCTTTTTTTTTTCCCATTATGGCCACAACGTACTTACATTGGTCGTAACATTGGCAAGTTATGGCCACAATGGTTAAAAAAAATTACCTTTATGGCTACAACGTGCCTACGTTAGTCACAAAGTGCCAACATTGGTCACAACGTGAACATGTTGGGGCTTGGGCCTAAACAATAAAAAAAAAAATTAACGTTGAAGGCCACAAAATATTGACGTTGATGCCAACGTAGGCATGTGGTAGCGCTAATAGCCACAAAAGGACCTTTGTGGCCCCAACATACCCACATTGGTGTCAACATCGGCATGTTCTAGGCCTCAATGTGCCCACATTGTTACCATTGTTGGCATGTTCTAGGCATAAAGTACCTACATTGTTCATAACGTCAGCTTATTGTTGCCCCAACAAGCATACAAGAAGACCATTTGGGCCCTAACATGCCTACGTTGTCACGAATATTGGCACGTTATGGCCCACTTTGAGTTCAACGTAGACACATCAAGGTATAACTAAAGTAAAGGTCAATCTATAGTGATAGCGACACTAGTGACTAATCTTATAAATACTTATGCCTCAATGTACATTGCCACTAGCTAATTAAATTTTTTACATATTGCCATGTTAGGACATTGTGAGAAAAGCAGCATTTGGAATTTTTTTCATCTAAATATTAAGGTAAGACATTGTGAAAATGCCTCACGTGGAATGCTCATCTCACCAAGAAGTGCGGTAGAGGTATTGGTCACTTTTCAGATATTTGAAATTACACCAATCTAGAGGAGAAAAATTGGTAATGGCACATTAACAGAACAATGTATCTATCGTAGGATCATCAAATAATGAGGAGATAGATAAAGATAAGCCTAAGGTAGTTGACTAGGTAATTTTGATATAGAAATAGAATTTATTAGATAGTTAGACACAAACCAACAAACGAGTGAAGATTTAACTCTTGTGTAAGGGCCCAACATAGGGATGTTCCAACATATTGGCGTTAAGCCCACAATCGTTACGGGCTCAACGTAGGGACATTATGCCCAATGTGCCTATGTTAACCTCTGGTACCATACCCTCTCCTTTGGCTTATGAATACAAGCTGTACCACAATATTAGCTACATTCATCCCAACGTTCTCTCTATTTTATTTTCTAAGTTTGGTGGAATTTTTAGCCCCTATTATCTTTACTCTCTAAACTCCTATCTTTGTCTACATTTAATAATGCAAAAAATAGGAATAACTATTTATAGTGCAACGGTCACCTTCAATGGCTAGTGGGAATGTGAATAACTATGAGGATTTTGATACAGTAGGTGTCATTTAGATCGTCTTCCATTAGTGAAAGTGAATTTCGATACGTATTATCAATTATGAAATAATTAACTAAAAATATTGTAATTATATTTGTCTCATTATGGCTAGGAGGATTATATTGAAGACCAATCATAAAGTCAACCACATGGAGGATCACTAAGCAATACTGATTCTACCACGACCAAAGGTTCACTTAAAAGATGGAGGAGACAAACACCCTTATCCTTCTCTAAAGCTTATGGCTTCATGATTTTAGAATACTAGGTTGCTAAGTTGGAACATTTTGTGTTCAACCTTCTTATTAGAACATTAAGCCACTTGCTATTGATATATGGCATGCCTTACTTTAGCTACATCATGAACTTCATCAATGGTTTTGAGGCTAGTTGCCAAGGTGACACGATTAGCCACGTAGTCATAAACCTATGTTATGTTAGTAGGTAATTCAAGCTCAATTGGTAGTATAGCCCCTATGCTAAATGTTAGTAGAAAGGACGTTTTACCCGTAATGGTTATGTGAATCATGCAATATCCCAATAATATGTTCGAGGGCTCATTTGCCCACCTTCATTCAATACGATCCACCTCATTTCTTCAAATTGTTAAGTATATTCTTGTTGATCACTTTAACTTGGCTATTGATCTAAAAATGGGCCATGGAAGTGAAATGTAACCAAATGTTGTATTTCTTGCATAAATTTCAAAATTTCTAACTATCAAACTATTTCCATTATCTATTACTAAAGAATAAGATACTCTAAATTAGGTGAGGATACTTTGTACTAGAAATGATTCAACTACAAGTGTGGTAATAGTCACGACAGCTTCAACTTCTACCTACTTCTTGAAGTAGTCTACGATAAACAATGATAAATTAAGACCTCTTAATGCTTTTGAAAAAGGTCCAAGAATATCAAGTCCTCACTAGGTGAATGGCTAAGGGCTAGATAACAAGATCAAGTCGTTAAATTATGCATGCTAGATTGGTGCATGTTTCTAACATTTAAGGCATCTATACACCATCTCCTTAACATCTTCCCTCATGGTCAACTAAAAATAGCCAAGGCATAAGGCCCAAACAAAGAGCACTCAACCTTGAATGAGGTTACTACATATTCCTATGTGAAGCCCATCAAGGGCTCGACAACCTTCCTTTGGTTGGAGACATCTTAATAAAGGGGAGGTGATTCCTTGACGATACAACATACCATCTATCATAATATAATTACTCACTTTATATAATATCTTCCAAGCTTCTTTTCTTCCAACAGGGAGCTTCCCTTTAGTAAGATAGTTGATTATTTCATTCATCTAGCATGGTTCTGAAGGGACTATGTTCAATTCCATTACTTCCTCTTGCCTTTCTTTTATTCTTTGCTCTGGTAGGTATTGTAGAAAAATCCTCTTCTTCTTTTGTAGGTGTAGCATGCTTGTAGAGGATAGCTTTGAAAGCATGTCTATCACTTTGTTCTCAATTTGCAAGACTTTGGAGATGCTCCAAGAGATAAATTTCGGGGTTAGATTTCTTGCTGTCTTAAAGAATTTTACCATTGCATCCTCTTTGGCTTCGTACTCCCCTTTAACCTACTATACAACCAACATAGAGTTAGAATATATTTCCACTTTTTTTGCACCAATGTCCTTTGCAACCTTCAATCTGACTATTAGTGCTTTGTACTCAGCTTCAATGTTAATTGCCACAAAACTAAATTTCAAAGCATCCTATACCTTGACACCATATGGGCCTCTTAAAACTACTCTAGCTCCACAACCTGCTTAATTGGAGGGTCCATCAATGTGGAAGGTCCAAGTCAGAATGCCGTTCGTACTAAGGACATCAATATCTCTAGTATATTCAACAATGAAGTTACCAAGGATTTGTGCTTTGTAAGCCTGGCTAGGTTTGAATTGTACCACATATATACTGAGCTCTAATGCATATTTCATCATGTACCTTGACAAATCCAAGCTATAGAGGACATTGTAGAGAGGTTAATCCATTAGAAGCATCACCTAATGTTCTTATAAATTGCCATGTTAAGATTAATATTGCTAAGGCTAACTACTCAAGCTTTGAGTATTTAACTTTAGTCTTTAAAGGACAAAGTTGACAAAGCATATAGGTTTGTGCTTGCATCCTTCGGTTCGAACAAAGACAAAAGAGAGTGCTCGAGGGCTGATAAGGACGCACAAGATTAGCTCTTCTCCTTAAACAGGGTTTAAAAGGATTCATGATAAGGTGAGGAACTGCTTTAGGTCATCAAAAGCATTTTAGAACTATGTGGTCCACCTAAAGTCAATCGAGTGTTTTAACAATTTGAATAATTCAACAAATTGTTCCACATAACAGGAGGCAAATCTATTAAGGGCAACAATATGTCGGTTAGTCTTTGAACCTCTTTGATCTTAGTAAGAGGTTGCATATTAAAGACCATGGCTATCTTTTGAGGATTAGCTAAAATCCCATGTTAGGTAACTATGTACCCTAAGAACTTTCTTGAAGCTGCTCCAAAAACACACTTTTGGGGGTTAGGCTTCATTTTTGTACTAACATAGTGTATCAAATGTTTCTTAGAGGTCACTAATATGATCTGGGGGGATCTTACTCTTGACAATCACATCATCGACATATACTTTAATGTTTCTATCGAACTATGTTTTAAACATGGTAGTTACAAACCATTGGTCTGTCGCTTCGGCATTCTTTAGGCCAAATAACATGATCCGTGATAAATGTGGTATGGACTTCATCCTCGAACATCATGCAAATTTAATTCTATCCTAAAAAAGCATACATGAAGCTTAGTAAGGCATGACTAGCAATAAAGTCGACGAGCTGGTCAATTCTAGGAAAGGAAAAATAATCCTTTGGACACACTTTATTAAGATGGCAAAGTCAATGCACATCATCGATTTCCCATTTGCCTTTATAATGAGTACGTAGTTTACTAACAAGGGGGCTACCATTCTTCCCTAATTACTCTAGCTTTTAGAAGCTTTTAATACTTCCTTTTCTATAGCGATCTATCTCTCTAGGCTAAAGCAGTGATTCGTCTACTGTACGGGTTTTACGTTAGGATCAACGTTCAAGTGGTGTACAAAGTGCTTAATTAAAGTAATGCACAACATGTCATCTGCAGACCAAGCAAACATATCAGCATTTGCAAGGAGGAAATAGATGAATCAAGTCTTTAGGTTTGGCTGCAAGTGAGCTTCCAACTTGGTATTATGTTCAAGAGCTTAGCCTATTTGCACATCCTTAACCTCGTAGTCATTCATGATGTGGTCTCCAGGTCTTATCGTAGGATCTTTTTCAATGTGGAGTACTTCATTACATTTCAACAAGGTTAAGTATAATAACTTGGAGAGTTTTTGGTCAGGGCATGCTCTCACGCTGCTAGGCGTGGGAAAATTTAACTTTCAAATATTTGGTAGATATGACCATTCCAAACTAGTTTTTTCTTTATCTACCAAGGAAAAAGTTATAAGGTGAGCAACAATCAACGATTACAAATTAGAGTTACTGAGTTGCCAAATGGTTGGGGTCATTGCCGAGCTTAATCGGAAGAGTGATGAGGCCAGTAGCTCTTACTAATTAATTGTTCAATCCTATCAGACTTTTCCTATAAGGCCTCTAGTTTCTTTCAACTTATCTTTCATCTTGTCATGCAGATGCATGAGGAGCATGTCAACGGAACTTCTTGCATCTACCAAGATTATGCTTACATTGAAACCCGTAATGCCCGTACATATTACGAGGGCATTTACATAGGGGAGCTCAACGTCTTTGGGATCAGTCTAGAAGAAAGATATCATGCTATTGACCTTAGGCTTCTTACCTCGCACTACATAAACGAGAAGGTCCATCGACCTATCAATAGCGTTCTTAAGATGTAAAAGTTGCTAATGTTAGGTCCTCTCGCAATGAAGTTGATCTTCCCATTTGGATGGTTACACCGTGCAATACTACCACCTCGATTTATATTATAAAGTCATTCGTCTTCACAATTGCTCCCGTCATCTTCTTGATGCTGCTCGTTAAAATCCTGTCTTCTAATTCTTGCATCTCTAACAAATTCTTGGAAATATCCGGGTTGAGTAGCGTCTTCAATTGCGTTTTCTAAAGTCCAACATTGATCAGTGTTATGGCCCAGACCTGGTATTATCTACAATAAGTGTAGGGCCCTCCTTCTCCCCCATTCTTGAGCTTACGGTGGCGGATAAGGATACTCAAGCGATGAACTTCCGTAAACATCTCCCGAAACGTTAATTCAGGGGTGTTACTAGAAAAATGCCTAATATGATGTTTCCTATCATCAAGGTTATCATGTTAAGAAAACGAGCACAGCAGGTTTCTTGGGTTGAAATCCATTCTAGCATTACTTCTAGAATTGTCCCTAGCATCATCGTGCTGATGGGACTACGTCTCCATACGAGCTGTAATCGCATACTCTTGATAATTAAAACTTTCCATCTTACTAAGGAAATCTTCAAAGTCTAGTGGTTTCTCCAATGTTAGGTGCTTGAAGAAATCCTTTTCAGGGTCTAATTCATGGATAATGGCATGTGAGGCCACAGCTTTATCCAAGTTGGACAATTGTAGCATAAGCTTATTAAACCAAACTATATATTCGCAGAGTGACTTTGTTTCTTTTTTGTTTTATTATGTACAGCACCTAGGAATCCTTTCGTGAGACCTTGCTCACCATAAAATGGCACTGATATTGGGTGGCCAACTCCTGAAATGAAGATATAGATCCATCCTTCAAATTATTATACCAAAGTAGTGCAGTGTCAGTCAATGTACTGGGAAAAGCTTTGCACATAATCGCATCAATAAAACCGTATAGACCCCTTAAAGAACGATAGTAGACGAGGTGGTCAACAGATTTTTGGTTCCATCATAGAAACATAACACCGGGAAGGGGCTTTTATAGTAAAAGACCTCGGCATAGCCAAGCTCTTTCCTACCCGCTCAGTTTCTTCTACATGTAAGCTTCCACCTACGCAAGGCTTAATTTGGCCAATTTTAGGTCCTGATCAAAACCTGAATGCAATTGTTTGTTCTGCCTAGTAAGGGTAGCAACAGCAACCTGGTGAGGATCGTTTTCTTCAACTTGCACCTACTGTGCTATCGGTGATGAGTCAACTTAATAGGATGCTTTTCTAAAGTGATCTAGTTCACCTACTCTAGGTTCTTAGCCCGCTTTTGTGGGCAAGGGCGAAGTTCTCCTTGTGAGTTAAAATCAAAATCAAGATCAGCTTTTCGTAACTTTTCTAGCAATTCGACCTTTCCCTTCTCGTGTTATTCTTTCTAGGGAACCAACTCAACTAGTTGTTTCTTCATCTCTTAGAATTCTCGCATGTCAATAGTATCAACCTGATGGGTATTCTCTAAGTTGTCATTGATATTTTCATGATGTTCTTACACTGTTATTAGGTAGTGTTCTTCCCCCTCCGGAGGTTGACGGTCACCACCAACGATAGCTTAGCTGATGGAAGTAGTTCCTCTATTCTCACTTGGTCTTTCCATGATGGTGCAAAGAGCAACAAACAGACAGCACCGTTGAAGGATTCCATGTGAACGGCACTTGCACATGGGTTAGTCGATCCTAAGAGACGGGGGAAGCCCATCCAACAGCGCCGCGTGCTCGAGCGCGCATCGCTTCTAGCCCGGATTCTGACTTAGAGGCGTTTAGTCATAATCCAGCGCACGGTAGCTTCGCGCCACTGGCTTTTCAATCAAGCGCGATGACCAATTGTGCGAATCAACGGTTCCTCTCGTACTAGGTTGAATTACTATTGCGATACTACCATCAAACCAAACTTAGGCTCAATTGTAAGGCTTTGAATTCTTAGGTAGGCTTGAAGTAATCCAAAACATACAAAAATATGTCGAAGGGGTGTCTAGTGTAGGCATTCTAATGCTCCAAGTCAGTTGAATAGTAAAGGAGCACAATAACAATCAAACTAAACACTATATGCATACCTGGAGGTTTTTATTCCTATTTATAGTTGATGAGATCAAGATTCTTTAAGAAAGATACACTACATCATATCTTTAGATCGTATATTCAAATTACAAAAGTACATAAAGATGTATTAGGCAACTACTTCTTAAATTAATGATATTATTTTGGCAAATTGCAGCCAAGGTGGCTACACTCATTTGGTAAGCAATACTTCAATTCGGCATGACAAATTAAGAAACTTATCCTAGCAAGTGTTCTCAAAGCTCGATGTTGCTTGCAACATTATGGGCTAACCTATCTTAAGTCAACCAAGAAGACTTGAGGATCCATACAACTAAGCATCTTGTCAGGCTCATATCGCACTATCAGGGAGGTTAACATAGTAGACCTAACTTACTTTTTGACCTTTCTAGCATGGTTGATATGGGCCTAGATTTGAAGGTCCAAAAAGGCTTATTGTAAACCCTGAAAAATTTTAATATAAGTTCGTAATCATTAGGACATAATTTAGAGATATATTTGAAATATGTTATAATCGCTAAAAGAGATTTAAGAGATATAGTCTAAATTACTTATAAACTTCATAAGTATCAATACTTGCACTCTTAAAATGGGATTTCTAAAAATCAAAGATTTTATTAAATATTAAAACCTAAAAGCTTATTATATCTTATTTAAACTTACCATAACCATGCAAAATCATGTAAGATAAGGACCAACACTTATTAAATAATTGAAAATGGAATGGATGGATGCATGGTACAAGATGCCATGAGGATTAGACTAAGAAGAAGCCATCCATTTGTCATCCAAGTGTCACTTTCATACCATTACATCACTTACCTACCAACTTATCTATACATGTAAGCATGGAAGTGACCTAAAAAAGAAATCTAGTCAAAGAAGAGTTTTGTTTCCTTAAGTAATCTATAACCTTATTATTGTCCTATAGTTATCTAAAGAGGGGACAAGATCTTCCTAGGAATAGCACTTGAGTTTATTTTAGAAACTCCTTGGATAACTAAATATTAAAGAGTCAAAGTTGATCAACACTAGTCAATAATAATGGCCAAGACCAAGAATAGTGGAAAATAACATCTTAATGATTAAAGACCCATCATATGACCACTTTAACCTTAAATTAACTAAACTAATTAATTAACAACTAAGTATTTAGAAAAAGATAAACACCCTAAAATCATATCTCAACATTTCTTCCAACATATAGTAAACAAATTACAAAACAAGTGGAAGACCCCCAACTACTACAAATGGTGTGAGATACGGAAGAAAAGAATTTCAATTTATCTTCCATATGTCATTTTCATCCAACTCCATTATTCTTTTACAAAGCTATCCATATGACTAAGTGTGAAATGGACATAAGTAAGACATGTGATAAAATAATCCTTAACCTTAGGAGTTTAATTCCTTTAAGCAACTTTTAATTAATATCCTAACTTCTATAAATGGGGAAGCTTTACTATATTTGGGACTACTCCGTGTCTATGCAATCCATAACATCCATCTCTTTCATCTTGACTTCCTCCTATAAACCAACCAACATTCTTCTTATACCACCTATCTTCCAATGCCAACAACAAGTATAGTAAGATATTTTTGAGTTTTCAAAAGTAACTCTCAATTAAAAAGTAGAAACACTTACTAACAACCTATCTTTGATTTTATAAAGTCTTTTTTCAAGTTAAAAGACTCTTCTAAACTCTCATTACCAAAAAGTTTTTCAAGATTCCCAAATGAATCAAGAAGTACTTTTAGTAAAGTTATTTTATGAAACTTTCAAGTTTTTCCAAGATCAATTTGATCTTTACAATTTTTCTCTAAAAATACTAGATATACATGCACTAATTATATGTATATCTAGTATTTAGTTCTTATTATGTTCTTTTAAGTGATTGTAAGTTAAAGCTACTCAAAGACTATTACGACAAATAATAGAAATATCTAAGTGAGTATCCATGATAAGTATCACTTACTTATGTTTATAGTTAGTAGCACTTTAAATATATACATCAATTGGTTTGTGTTTGGAGTACCTTGAAAGTGCTTGCATTTGATTTTTGTGAATTGTTTGTGAAAATATTATAAGATATTCCATATAATACAATTGATGATTATAATGTGATGTATTTGTAAGTGAGTGTTTGATATTTGGTTGATCATTTATTAATTAACCTTAAGTATATCGAAACTTTAATGTAAAATAATCATGCATAGCATACTATATAAACCTATTTCTGCCACCACTACCACATAAGGAATGGAAAAGTAAGAATCTTCCCCATCTTTTATAAACTAAATGACTTTGAAGATGGTCTTATACTAGATGGGAGCGTATCCATTCTTCTGTTTTGAGTCACATACATCTAGAGATTGACTAGGAATCTAATTAGTCCCTAGTCATTTAGTGGTCAAGGAAGGCAATCATTTCTTAACACTTCATTTAGGCCTTCCTATGACCAATAAAGAGATCCTTCTCTTGTGATTTATTTACATAACCTTTGTGAAAGTTTTTTTTTTTTTTTATTCCTTTGGCTAATCAAAAGATCTTTTTTCTTAAGAATTATAGTAGATTCTAAGTTAAACATTTTGATGATTCTCCTAGATAACAAAGAGATTGGCTCTCTCATGAGATTAAGGAGAATGTTACCCATTTGGTTCTCTTGGAACCAATCAAGGGGCACCATCTCTTAATCATTATACTAACATAGATATTAGTTCAACTAAGAATTGAGATTCTACTACTATTTTTCTGGTAGCCAAGGATGTTATGCCAAAAGACTTTATTTGCTAAATTTGGACACTTGGGTACTAGTAAAACTACTAATCCTCAACCTATGGTCAAGAGACAGAATAAACCTCAGACTGCATGTCAGATACCAGTTGGTTACATGTATTACTTCATATGCTTGATTCATTGATCACATATCATATACATGAAAACTTGCTTGTTATGCTTAAAAGGTGGTATGAGTAAATTTCTTACTAAGCTGATTATAGCTTACACCCTTATAGTTCTAACTTTTTGCAAAAACCTTACTAGCTATATCTAAGAAGGTCTAAGCCTTTGGTAAGCTATAAAAAGATAACAGTAGGTTATGAGAGAGTATGAAAGGATTATGAAATTTATAATTAATATGTTTTAAGTACTTTATTTATAATGGCTTGTAGTTATTAGAAAGACCTCATAACTTTATAAGTTCTATACCATCTATTTTATAATATGATGTGAAATTTTATTCTATACCATTAAATCTATGCTACTCTATAGTTTGTTCTATAATTGATGCTTTATGTACTCTTTGGAAGTAATTAATGGTAAAGAAGACACTAATTGATTACTTCTTATCAGTATATGATGATCTATCATTACTAAAATATCCTACGGGTTGTGATGCCTATCAACAGTCTTCATTAGGCATCTTAAGGTTTAAAGTTCATCAACAAGTCCTATATTTGCATGAGCTTAATAAGAGAAGTCGAGAGGGGAGGATTAATCCAGTGTCTATTCAAAGCACTATCTAAGCTAAGTTTTAAAAAATTTTGTCCTTTCAAACCTTTCATTCATAAAATGTATGAATCAATCATTAAGAGGATTAAAACATTTAAAGTTTTTCTATGAATCAATCAATAAGAGAATTAAAAGGTTTAGTGGCGAATGACAATAAGTCGGAAAAACAAAAATTAAATTTCATTAGGGAATTTGTTTTTAATTTTTCCAAGACATTAGCAATTGAAAACCAAAACATTTAGGTTTGGGAATGTATCTATTAAAACCAAGATATGGTTACCAAACAAAAATTTATAAAAATAAGAGGGTTAAAATAAATGACAAATCAGAAAATATAGGGAAAAATGAAAAAAAAATAACAATTTTTATCTTTTATCATTTTTTACAAGAAAATCTTAGTTCAAGAAAGAAAAAGAAAATAAAGATTAAAAAAATTAATTTTTTATTTAATTTGTTTTTATTTAACCTATCATTACTGTCTATATACTCACTATTCGAGATCAAATCATATGTAGTTTTTTTTTCTAATTTTTTTTATTATTTTTTTTTGTTATCTTTTATTTTCTTGAAAAATATTTCCACTCTAAGTTGTCAAATTTTTTTAAGAAAAAGGAATATTTTATTAAATTTTTTATTATTTTGAAAAGAATTTTAATAAAGGAAATAAGACAATCTTCAAAGCCTTTTTCTAGAATAAGTTTAAATTTTCCATTTTTATATATTTATTTATTGTGTACTTGTATTGTTTACAAATATTGAAAACAAACTTATAAGAATTTCAATTTTAAAGAAAATATTTCTTATTTATTTATGTTTATTATTATTTTCTTAAAAAGAACTATTTCTTTTTTGAAGAAGGTTTTCTTTTATTAAAGAAAGAAGAAAAGGAAAAAAATTAAAAATGTCTTTATTGATCATCCTCAGCAATTCTACGACTACAAAAATTAAATTGAATAATTAAACCAATCAGTAATTATATAAATAGGCTAAAGTACGTAATAAGGAAATTAATTTTTTTATAAAAGAGAAGGCATGTGTAAACGAATATGAGGTAGATAAGATATGAGGCTCTAGCAATGCTCTACTACATAAGTATAAGTTTCTAAATATCTTGAATTAAAACCTACACTATAACACTTTGGAATCACACTAAAACTTGTATCTTTATAAGGTACTTTATAAAACCTATAATTTTATTTTATCTCCCCATAAATTTCAACTTTACATGTCTTTTATAATACTGAAAGATTATTTTTCAAATATTATATGAAACCTAAATCCTAAATGACACTCCTTATTAGAAAAATAATTAAATAGTAAATGAATGAGTATGTTTGCACAAAATGAGAGAAATAAAAAAAAGATAAGAGTTCTTTAGAACTAATAACATTATTGCCTCATAAAACTTAAGGTTATTATTTTAGGGTTGATTATTTGTTTAAGATTTAGGATTTGTATTAGATTTAAGCCGTTTCTTTTTAATATCAATATAATATTATTTTTATTCTTTTAGTTTTATCAATCGTAGAAATATGAAATTCTTTTTTTCATTCATTAATAGATATATATATATTCTATATTATTTGATAAATTTAAAAAAATGGATATAAATACTTTAGAACTTATACTCTATATATCTTTTAATACAAGTTCTAAAATTGGTACAAGATATCAAACAATCATAGTTGTACCACACTCTAACGGCTTTGAAAAATTAATACTCAGAATCTAGACTATTACCATCAATACTCACCTAAAACGTATTCATCGATTAGGGTACGAATTGATGTTAGGATATCCGTTGACTCCTACTTTATGTGAAAATTGCGAGGAACCTATCCAATCAAGACAAACGCAAGACATATTCAAATGAAATCACCCGTTTCACTCCTCGTCCTTTCATGAATTTGAACTTTCACCAATAGAATATCGAGGAGCTATCAAGATTGTTCAACCTCAATTGCTTTCAATGTTTGTTATTGGTTGAAAAAAAAAAAAACAAAAAAAAAAGAGAGAAAAACTTAAGCCTCATTACTCATAATGACAACAATTTTTTTACCATGCACGTGGACAGAGCTTTGTAATTCTCTCTGTCGTCCAAGTCGTAGATGTAGTTTTACCAAAAGAAAGGGTTATCAATGTGATGCGATATTTGATATTCATAAATTAATTGAAATGAAATCATAATTTCGATTTATATATATATTTGGAAGCATGTTTAAAAGTTTAAAAGTTAGAATGTTAATTTCATATAATCAATGATTCCAACTTTCAAAAAGAATTCGATTTTATTTTTAAGAAGATGGAATCAATAATTCCATTCCTTCCACATTTAGTATTATTAATCAAAATGCTTATTTAACCTTCAATTTAATTATAACATTCAATATTTAAGCATATCTTTTATAATTATTACTATATATATATTTAATTTAATTGTATTCGATTTCATTTCACGAACATTTTTAAACATGAAAAATTATTTCCTATTTCACTTTTGATTTCATTCCATTTCAAATCATTCCTATCACTAAACATTTGATCACCTCACAGCAATAATGAGGAAAGAAGCTATCACATAAACTTTTGGGAGATAATTTATTTATTTAGTGTCTTTATTTTGAACGCCCTAATAAAAAGGTCTACTTATACAAAACTAACGTCAAATATAAGTTTTGCAATATAAATATAATCTAATAGCTATTAAGTAGCCATTAAAAAGGAAACTAATAAAAAAGAGAAACTACTTATCAATATCGCATTTAAAATGAATAAATAAAAACTTAATAATAAAAAATAGCACCTAGCACGAAACAAAATAAAATAATAGTCTAAATAAAATAATTTTATATAAAAATAATCTTCACACCATATAAGTCAATCACGCTGACGTAGAACTCCAATACATGTGCTTGATGGTCCCCTCAAATGTGCATTACGATAGCAGTGAGCTACTTGAGGGTAGGTTGTTGGTACTCGTTTCTAAACTTTTGAAATTAAAATATACCTTTTAACATTCTTAAACCACCGTAAAATCTATACCTATGAAATTTATAAAGTATAAGGTAACTTATGAAATGTATACATTTTTTTTATCAGTTTCATCTTTACACATTGTTTTTAATAGCAAACTCGGATTAGATATTCTTTTATGTCAAAAGATTACTTTTCAAACCTTACATGAAATATGAATACTATATGATGCTCTTTATTAATAAAACAATAGAATAACAAATGCGTAAGAGTACATGCATATAAGAAAAGAAGAAAGAGGTTGTTTAGAACATATAACAAATATTACTTTTTGAAGCTTAGCATTACTATTTATAGGATCTGATTATCAAGAGAAGTATACCAAAATAGGAAAATAAAAAATAAAGTTAAAGTTGGTAAATATATATATATATATATATTTTTTTGTGAGGATAGAATTTGAGTAAACTAATGCTAATAGTAGCACTTTACTTTGAAGAATAAGAGGAGAAAGGTACTGAAAGAGTGGTAGCAAAAAGTCATTTATCAAAAGAGAGACAACATGCTTTAGGTTGAGAGTTTGCACTAGTTTGGACTATTTCTTTTGAACATAAATATAATATTGTTTCTACCTTTTTTTCTAGTTTTCTTAACCGATAAAAATATAAGATTATTTTTCATTTATCAATATATAATATATTATTTATTAATTTTTCTATTATGAGCACGAGGTACCTTGAAGTTCATACTTTTGATCTTTTAGAGTACATATTTTGTGTAAGTTTTCATACATGCACCTTAGGGATGCTATTAAGACAAGTTCGAAATGGGTTTAATAAAACTCAAACCAACCTAATACTTTATATAGGTTTTCCAAAAACACATCTCAAAACCTTATTGAGTTTTCATCCTATATATAAACTGACCCTACAAGATTATATTGGGCCCATGACCAAACTTGACTCTATAGTTTCCCAATAGACCTAAATATACAAGCATAAAATAAGGTTTCATGATCAAAAACACAAGTTCTTAACAACAACTTTGATTTAATTTATTATATGAATTTCATAAATTTCTAATGAAAGATGATACATTGATATGAACCTAAAATTTAGTTTGTCTTGCAATTAAAAGCTTTGTACGCATTATGATGAGAAATATTGTCACTTAGTGAGGGGCTAGAGTTTTTTGAATTTATGATCTTATTATTTTTTATTTATCATATATGTACGATATCTACTAGTCATTTATTACAAATTGTTTTTTTTTTATCAAGTTTAGGTTTTCCCATTGAGTTTTATTTTATTTCTAATACCTAACTCAAGACCCTATAGGGTTTTCAAGCAAGACTCATTCCAAAACCATATTAGGTAATTATCAATTTGCGCATCCTATAATGACCTACCTAAGGGCATCCTATAATGACCTACCTAATGTGCTAAGGAGGTATGAATCACTAAGATATTATAAATCCCTAAAATTTTCAACCTAATACCCAATGTAGACCCTAGTATGCTTAAAGACTCTAAAAATTGACAAGACTAGTTAAGATGAAAACCCTAATATAACAATCGAAAATTTAATCGCGTAGAAAATTTTTATACTTTAAATATATATAAACACTAGAGATTGCACTCAAAAGTGATAAAACCCTAAAACTATACCTTTAAGAATATAAAAGCACTAACTCACTATAATTTACCCTAAAACCCTAATTGATAATATAACCTTAGTATTATACCAAATCATTGGTAAAAAATTAAAGATAACTTTCAATCACTCATAAATATATACAATACTAAAGTAATCAATTAGAAACTAAGATATTACATCATAGATCACATTCATCTTCTAAGTATATAACTAGGTTGGTATTACATAGAGTTAAGGGCCTAGTTGATGCTTAAGTTACATGTAGTGAACATTAATACCCTGAATGACATTTTTCATCTTAATTATACTAAGTAGCTTACCAAATGGTATATATAGGATATAAATATCTAATGGAAGATCTCATTATCTATTTTTACTAATCAATTCACCAAACTTCTTATTTCCTTTCATTTCCTTAATATTTCTCCTAATTTTCCCTAATTACTTCATTATGTACACAAAATGGCCTTATTTTTTGGAAAGTTGACCAAGTCAACATATATTGACTAAAGTCAATATATGGAAAAGTCAACAAAATGTCACTTTCATTTTAAAAATATCTCTTCCTTCTAATGATTTCTTTTCTTTTCTTTTCTTTTAAACTTTTCTTCCTTTTCTCTTCTTCTCTTGCCATCCATTCCTTTTCCCCTTAAGACCCTACTTACTTTCACTTTCAGAAAGACAAAACAACACAAAATCAAGTCCCTTCTTCTTCCTCCATAACTGTGACCTCTCTTTCCCTTTCACTTTTCCTAATTTTCCAACTTTGCACCATATATCAAGAAGAAAACAAAGGTATGTTATCATTTATTATTCCATATTATCTAATAGTTAGATGAATAGGTAGGTTAGTTTAAGAGGTTTATGTGTTGTGTACATATATGTTGATTAAGGCTTAAAGATTCAATTTTTATGTTTAGAAGTGTAGGATAACCTTGGTAAATGGAAGAAGAGCATGTGTACATATATCTAAGTATGTGTATATAAGTATATACTAGATAAATACATGTATAAAGACCTTTGTACATAAGAATCCAATATGTACATAACCTAAAATAAGGCATATACCAACTATACATATATATACCATGCTAAATACACCCTTAAAATACAAAAAGATAAAATTGAGAAGCTTCCTTAAGAGGAATTTTAGGCATACGAAAATACATATAAAAATATATGTCACCATATATGTATGCGGGTATATATATAAGTATAAATACAGTATATGTATAAGTATACTAGTATACATATAAGTATAGCAAAGGTATAGGTATATAGTTAACATATGTAAAGTGTACATAAGACACTTAAGTATGACTTAAGCATGAGGTAAGAGCTTATGTAATCAAATGATGATGTAAGCAATGATGCAATTAAAAGACGATATAAGCGATGACATAAACAAATGATGACCTAAGCGATGATATGAGTAATTGATGACATAAGCGATGACATAAGCGTAAGCTTATAAGATTACATAAGAGTATAACATAAGTATGTATATGTACTTAGGGTTCAAAAATCCTTTAAAACTTTAATAAACATCATAAATTAAATTAAACTTAATTAAGTACATGAGTTAGTAATACCAATGTAAAATTTCCTAAGTGTAAGAATCTAATAGCTAATTAAATCATTAAGTTCTAAAATAGGATATAAATATAAGTAATAAGAATAATTAATCTTTAATAGTTAAAATTTCAATAAATCTAGCCATTATCATAAAATAAGGGTCTTACGTCCAAAACAGACATCACCATGTGAACGTGCATCCAAAAACTATGAAAAATGACTATAGATTTGTAAATATCGAAAATAAAATGAAAAAGTTACATACAATTAACAATTAGGTTTAATCGGATAAAACTGATAGTAATCTAAGTAGACTTAGGTAAATAGATATCTAGAGTTACTAGTTAATTCAATTGCTTACTATCGTTATTATATCATAATGATCAGGTGATCCCAACGAAGGTAAGGATCTTCCAATCAATTATTATGACTAGAGCAAGTCATCATAGTCAAGTGAATACTCCCGATGACTCTATACTTGTTTGTGCTTGTAGTTAGTGCTCTTAAATTGAATATCAATAACTTAATGCGTGGGGTTTTGGGATATGCATGTGTTTGATATTGATTGATTATTGTGAGAAATATTGTTAAATACGATAATTGATGATTTGATTGTATGATTGATTTTTATATGATTTAGATGGTTTGCTGATATTAATTGATCGCCTCATAATTTGACTTAATTATAATTGGTTTATCTTAAATTAAAAGGGTCATGCATTATCCATATATTGCATTACTTATTCTGGCCATCACTTCAAGTGGAGATAAAGAGATGCCTTGCGAGTGTTATTTATATATATTAAAGTTTTCTATACGGTACACTCGTACAACATGACCTTACCCAAACCTACAGGCTTACTAGGCGATGGAGACACCAACCATATGGCTGAGAGTCGAATCTAGAAATCTCGGCTGTAGGGTGTAAGTGTAGACTACGAGGGCCACCTCACCACTAAGCTTGGGATTTTGTATACTATTAAAAGACTTAGAAATGGAAATATATTTTATGAAATATGATATTCAAAGTTATGGATAAAAACCCAGGTGTTAGAGCCTGGTCGTGATTGGTGTCGATGAATCTCCAACTCTTATCTCGGAGGGCATTAAAATCTGATATTATATGTAATACCGGTCAACTGCATATATTGTTTAGCATACTGTGTGTGCATGCATTCATATGGTTGTAACAATTTGTTTGATAACTTGTTTACCAATATAATATGAGGGATAACTCACTAAGCTCTTATAGCTTATTCTCCAATAGTCTTTCTTTTGCAAGTTTACTTACAATGGGATTGAGATAAGTCTCAAGTGCTGAGTGCGAGATGAAGATATGTACATTAGTGTTAGAATTAGTTGAGATCTTTATTGGTGATACATAGACATCCTTTGTACAAAATATTCACATGTCAGAATTTAATATAATTTAATTTTTCCTGCAATTTTATAATGTTGGCATATCCTATTCTATTTTTAGTAAGGGATACTGATTTTCTGCGATTCTAAAGAACTGTAAGATATTGGATATCCATAGTTATTTATAACTATATATTATACTATGTTACAATAAATTACTTACTTGAAAATCAGTAATCTTAGTGATTTATTATTTAGAGTCTAACAATCTCAAACTTGTAAGGCGGTTTTTATATCATGGATGTACACATGTTATAGAAATTCTAGGCAACCTACTAGGCCCCTTTTAGATTATAATCTTATTGTAAAGAGAGCAATAGTAACTAAGTGAAGAGATATAAGTTCTTTTTTAAATTATAATCTTATTATTTTTTATTTATCATATATGTAAAATAACTACTATTCATTTATTAAAAATTATTTTTTTTATCAGGTTTCAGCTTTTTATCAGGTTTTATTTTAGTCTAGAAACCCAATCAAAGACCCTGTAAGGTTTTAAAACAAGACTTAGAATCCGTTCTCAAAACTTATAAGGAAATACCCCATAGAAAAATACCCTATAAGATATATAATTATCGTATCTGGCACCATATTATGACACACTTGACAGCATCCCTATGCAACCTATCATGTAGGAATATATTTTGAAAAATTACAACTCAAAATTTTGTCCTACGACTCTCAATACTCACGTAAAACCTATATAGTCGAACGGAATATAGAAAGATACCTAACATAACAAGGTTACCCACTCACCTCCATGTTACAATCTTTCCCAGCCAAGATTGTGAGAGATTGGTTCCATGATGGTGTGCTGATGTATGTCACATGAGGATTTAACCAGTTACAGTGTTTTGACGACAACAATCATGACATGCTGAACAGTTTCCTTGTTACCTTTATCTTTGAAGACCATCATCATGTGACAAGCACTAGTTACTATTGTTACTCTAGTGTCTTATGCTAAAGCTTGGAGATGTTTAAGCCATTTAACTTCACTTGCCACACATACATAATTCATGTGAGCTTGATATTCACCAAGAGTGTATTTCTATTAGGAGAATAGTTCTCTAAGATAACATTTTGTTGCAAAGACTGGACTGAATAAAAACGACTAGATAGGACAAATACAATGAGGACTAGACTGAATAGGACAAGTATAACGAGGACTAGAGGGGACAAGCCTATTGTACCATATTTGGTTTGTGTTAGAATTGTTTAGATTTATTTTGCACACATGTAACACATGTACATTTTCTCTGTATATGTAAGTTATGTTAATTATAGTATGTACACTAGACTTTCATTTTCCATACAGCAGAAATAACAAACAGTAGCTTACAAAAATCCTCTCCACTTCGTTTTCAACTTCCATACTTTCTCTTCTCTTTAACCTTATTCTATTCAAGTCTATTTTGATGGTATCAAAGCTTCCTAATCTACCATGGCTCTTCCACCATTAGAAGATTTGTCATCTCCTTATTACATCGATCATTTAGATAATCAAAATACAATAGTAATTTTACCTATATTAATAAGATTGAATTACAATACTTGGAGCAAATCATTCTCACTTGCATTGTCAATACATAATCAAGTTGGATTTGTTGATAGCTTGATTCAACCTCCGAAGCAATTCGATTATCTATTTTCAATATGGAGTAGGTGTAATAAATTATTCACCGCTTAGCTTCTTAGATCTATATTTCCATATATCACATCCATAGTGATATATATAACTTCGGCTAAGGAGATATGGGATAAGCTAAAGGTTAGATTCTCTTAACCAAATGATACATAGATCTGTCAATTATATAATCTTTTGAGTTCAATTGTTCAAGGAAATAGGTCAGTCAACTATTATTTTACCGAGTTGAATATGTCTAGGGGCAGCTTAAGAATTATAGGCCTTTGCCTTACTATTCATGTGACTCCTGCAAGCAAAAGTGTTTTGATAAGTTTGTGGAAATGATGCAAAAAGATTATGTTTTTAAACTCTTGAATGATCTTAATGAAATTTTTTCTACCCTTAGATCTCATATTCTAGTCTTAAAACCTTTTCATTCATTAGATGAAGCTTACAATCTGGTAATTCATGATGAGTTTCTAATAGATTACCGACTTATGGCCCACTTACTCGCACAAGCCTAAAAGGCCTCCAGTCCCTTGCTAGAAGAAATCTCTCCTATCAACCTACTAAGGACGAGTAACAATATATAGCAAAATAGTAGCTAAACTCCTTAAGAGCTTCGAGTGGGTACACCCTGCTTTGCTCTGACCCTTGTGCCAATGTTGACTACTCTCTTGTTAAGAACTCTTTGCTAAATGATAAGGACCCGGACCTTGCTCACCAAGTCTTACTTAAACCTTTAGTTACCAAGAGCTTCCTGCCGAGTACCAAGACATAGGCTCCTATTGACGGAGTACTTCTCTTTTAGCCTACTACTAATACTTATGGCATTCCTTACCAGTCTTGGCAACCTAGTACCACTACGTCATTGTCCAGCTTAGTTAATGTGCCCAAAGATTCCTTAGTATGGGACCATTGACGAGCTTCCACCTGTCTTTTTCACCTGACTTTATACTATTTTCCCTTTTTGTCATTTGTCCTATTTACCATTTTTCGTATATACTAAGAATGCCCTATTTATGTATGCCTTTTTGTAATTTTCCTTAATTGTAATGTTGCCTTAGGGACTTACTATAAATATTCCCTTCTCTTTGTAGCCAAAACATCTTACATTCCTTACAAATATTGAATATTCTTGGTCCTCGCAAGATATGCCTCTCTAAGTTCCTTTTATACACTTTTATCTAATTTTGCAAAGTAACTCATAATTAGTAGTAGGTAGGCCTTAGCATTAACTTGTGCATTACATCAAGTGAAGTGCAAAGCCATGTTATGTTTGTAAGTGAGTCATATCCTTCAAGAAGCTTCATATCAACTACTGTATTCAATTCGTCAACCTTTCCATTCTATTTTCTTCGATAACTTGAATGATCTATTTGGTTCTCATCACCTAAGTAAGCCTTAGTGATAACTAAGCTGCTAGACACATCATATAATTCCCAGTATCAAAGCTTAACATTAAGACCGAGAGCTGTGTTGTAATAGTTCCTATTAGTCTGCTGTTTGTTATGCTTTGTTTTCATCTGGAAGAATAGAGTAAGTCTACAGTCCTCTATTCAATTAGGAGGGAATTTCTTGCGTGGAGAGTGTTTTTCTAAAGCTTTGCTATGAGAATATCAAATCTCAGTGTCCAAGGAGAGATTAATGATGTCAAGAGTGATGATCATGGTTATGGTCATGTTACCCAACAAATATGACATACTACTGGTAAGTAGATATAAGACTTTCCTACTATTGTAGCCAATTTAGCCGTCTTAGTGCAAAAAGTTTTAAAGATTGGGCTACGAGAGATAGTTGTCACTGAATAAGGCCAAGAAATGAGAGATAGGTTGAGATGACAAATGAATAAGCAGCAAGCCCCAAAACCCATTCCCTTGCAAGAAGGAGACTCAAGCTAGATGAGGTCGAGGAGTTTGATGAGGAGGAACAATACGATGTTGTTGAGGAGCGTAACCTGAAGGTACCTCAAGGAGCTAAGCATCTTAAAGTACAAATTTCAAGCTTTAATGGATTTGGTTGTGCTGATAACTACTTAGATTAGGAGGAAAAGATCAAAAAGATATTTGACTTTTATGACTATGAGGATGATGTTTGTATTAAAGTAGTTGCATTAGAGTTTTTTAGATATACAGCAATGTTATGGAAAAAGTTGGTGAATGCGTGCTAGAAAGCCCACCAAGAGATTCAAACATAAAATGAAATGAAGAGAGTTTTGAGAAATTGGTTTATTCCAGAGTACTTTGAACAAGACACCTTCCGATGCCTCTAAGATTTGAAGCAAGGCAATAAGTTAGTAGATGGGTATGTACGGGATTACTAGTTGCTGATGATTCGATGTGACATCAACAAACTCAAAACCTAAACCATAGCATAGTGCATTTTTGGACTTAAGACTGAGGTTAGTCATATTGTAGAACTGTAAAGACTTGAGAGTCTAGATGAGGCCATCCAAGTGGCACAAAGGGTTGACAGGCAAAGGCAAAGCTAGATTAGTCGACCTGGATTACCAAACCGAAGTAGCATGCTAAGCCGATCAAACTATGGCTGAGCACCGAAAAATTCTAAGGTGGACCACCAAAGACAAGTGCCTAGCTAATTTAAAGAGGGTCGAGATAAGGGCAAGGCCAAGGAACCTAAGGTCCAAAGAGACCAAGGTCAAAGCTCAAGAAGGAAGACCCAAGAGATGAAGTGCTTTAAATGTCTCAATTATAGATACATAACCAGTCAATGTTCGAACTAACATATCATGATGATCAAGGGAAACAGGCCTTAATTCGAGGTGGAGAGTACTAGTGAAGGAGAGGAGGAAGTGAAAGTTGAACCAACGCTGGAGGAGTTTCAAGAGGACCCTAATGTCCTTATACCTCCTGAAATAGGAGTCGAATACTGTTTTGTTGTACGTCAATCCTCAGTACTTTTGTGGCTGATAAGAATGCATAAAAGGAGAATCTCTTCTACACGAACTGCCAAGTGAATGGCAAGCTATGTGCATTGATCATTTATGGAGGAAGCTGTAGCAATGTTATAGTGTAGGGAGTAATGAAGGCCATGAAGTTTCCAATCCTTCCCTACCCTAAGCCATATAAGATTCATTGTTTGCTTAATTTAGGTTCAATGGTTGCCCAGCATCAGCCTGGTCCTCAATAACTCGATTAAAGTTGAGTTCAAAGGGCTTCTTGGTTCATTCATGGTGTTTAGCTACTACTATTTTTCATTCAACAAAATGCTGCTATTCGAGAATGCTTTAGAGTGCCGTAGCTTTGTTCTGTTTTGGAGTTTCTTGAACTCGATTCATGTTGCAGTTGTTTGGAGCACTAATCATGGGCTACTACAGCTGAATTGAAGTGTTGTGATTAACTGTAGCTGCATTGCTTCTTGTTTTATGCTGCATACTGAAGTGGAACTGCAAAGTACGGCTGGTACTCAACATAGCTCAGATGCTCAAAAATGGACAGCTGCTGTCCATAAAGTTCATGGCTTAATCTGCTCTGTCTTCAATTGCTATAACAACTTGTAGTAAAAATAAAGTTGTAGTGAATTTCTTTGTTAGTTAGTTAAGAAATAAGAGCAGATCGTATACTAATCAGATGCTACTGCAAGGATCTTAAAATGGAACTTAGACTAAGGAATCGCTCTATTTACATGTTCTAGTCTACTCCAAGTAAATGAATCTTTCGGCTATCCTTAAAAGTACAAGTGCTGCTGTAATTTCCAAATGGGAACAGCTGATTGCTTGTTGATGCTTAGTTGAATGCCATAGCTTATTGAAAGTTGTTGCTCTATTGGACCATGCAATTGTTCATCGGCAAAACGCCTTCACAAGCTGCTGCCTATGGTATACTCAAATCAAGAAGGGTTGTTCAGCTTAGCATGTCTACAAATATAGCTAATATTGGAGCTCAGGAAAAAAAAATCAATAAGCTCCAAATTTGACTAAAAATTGATCTCTGCTCTTCACATCAGAGGTACGCTGCACTTTATCATCAAGGACAAGTTGTAGTTTGCTTTTGACTTTTCAAATTAGTGGCTATAATTTATCCTTCAAACAAAGGCATAGCTGCTGTTGGTGATTAAGTGAAGCCATCTTGGCTGTTCTGGGTCATGGCTTGGAGTTGTTCAATTGATGACAATTGCTAAAATTTTATGCAGTACATATCCACAGAACTACTGTAGAATTTCCTCAATTGGGGTTTAAGTTCTTGTTGGTTAATGTTGCATTCAAGTGGCTCTTGGTCTTAGAGTTTACAACTACTATCACACATAGGCAGCTACTTTAATTGGGACTATGTTCTACTCTTATCTAATTAAGTTCAGCTACTGAAAACGAAAGTACACAACAATGTTTGATCTGAAATGAAGTGAACAGCATGTCCACCAGTTGGAGTCTTGAAACCATAAAGTTAACTTCTCTTCTAAACATCCGTAGCATAAAGCCCAGCTGATCAAAAAGCTCAATTTGGCACTTACAAAAGTCATATTTCAGAAATAAAGATTAATGACATGTAATGGATAGGTGCTTAAGCTACCTAATCCATTCAAAGCTATAATCAACCATAATTTGTCTATTTAACAAATGAAATTTCACTGTACACATCAAAAGCACTCCATTAACATCAAAGATCAAAAGTCCAACTCTATTTATTCATCAATAATGAAAAGATCATCTATAGCCTAAACAAGTCTTGCAACAAGTGACATCATAAGTTGTAATGATCCTTTTTTTCAATTTTCATGTAATTTACTCGAAAATTTGCATTTTTCATGATATCTCAGCATAACTCACAATAAAAACACCATGAAATGCATAAATGTACAATAATTAAGTGGAGATAAATGTGCAATTTGACACATTTATCACTTACCTACTGAAGTACAAATAATACTATAGGAGTATGCTGACTTCCTTGCCGAGATGCTGAAAGGTTGACAACCTTTAAGAGGCATTAAACATTGCATTAACCTTTAGCTAGGAGTTATGCTGCCAAACCGACCGACCTACCTATAGGCTCAATCCCGAACAAGCGGCTAAGCTGAAGAAACAAGTAGACGAGTTGGTGGATCATGAATATGTTCATTAGAGTATGAACCCTTGTGTTGTGCCAGCTGTATGAGTGCCAAAAAAGGATGGGTCATGGAGAATGTGATTGACAGCCGAGCCATCAATAAGATCACTATTAAATACAGATACTTGATCCTACGACTTGATGACATGCTTCATGAGTTAAATGATGCTCACATCTTTTCTAAGATTGACTTGAAGAGTAGCTACCACCAAATACGAATGAGACATGGAGATGAATGGAAGATAACCTTCAAGACAAGGGATGGACTATTTGAATGGATGGTGATGCCATTTGGTCTAACAAATATACTAAGTACTTTTATGTAGCTCATGAATCATTTGTTGAGGTCATTGATTGGCAAATATGTTATGGTTTATTTTGATGACATTTTGGTCTACAGTGCTGACCTCATCACCTATGTTAAGCATTTAAGATTGGTATTTGACATACTCAATGCCGAGAGGTTATTTCGCAACTTGAAGAAATGCGTGTTCTACCAAAGTAAGGTTATAATCCTTAGGTATGTTGTATCAAAGGAAGGAGTTTGCAATGATAACGAGAGAGTTAGAGCTATTCTCAAGTGGCCCATGCCAACTAATGCTACTAAAGTCAAGAGCTTCCATGGTCTAGCTTCGTTCTATTGGAGATTATTCAGAACTTTAGTTCCATAACGACACCACTAACCGAACTGACCAAGAAGAACTCTGAGTTTAAGTGGTCGAAGAAAACTTAGAAGAGTTTTGAAGATGTAAAGTCTAAATTGACATCTGCTCTAGTACCCGCCCTACTAGATTTCAAGAAAGTTTTTAAGGTTGAATGTGACGCATTTAGAGTCGACATTGGTGCTGTCCTTACTTAGGAGCATCGTTCCATTGCCTATTTTAGCAAGAAACTTAGAGGAGCTACCCTAAATTACTTGGCATATGATAAGGAGTTCTATGCCTTTGTCCAAATACTGCAAAACTAATAGTATTACTTGTTGCCGAAGGAATTCATTATCTACTTAAATGATGAATCTCTTAAACACCTTCAAGGATAACAAAAAATTTCTCAACATCATACCAAATAAGTAGAGTTCTTAGAGTCCTTCTACTACGTCATCCGGTATAAGAAAGGCAGCACCAATACAATGGTCAATGTCCTTTCTCGTTGTCATACCCTCATTACAATAATGTAAGCTAAGGTACTTAGATTTGCTACCCTGCCCGATCAATATGAGCATGATCTATATTTTAGGCCTTTAGTAGCCAAGTGCAATGTTGGAGGGGTTATAAATGGGTCCTACTTGAGTTAAGGGTTCCTAATGAAGGGTAAGTAGGTTTCTATGCCAAGTAGTTCAACTAGAGAGCTACTCGTCTGACAGTCTTATGCTAGAGGCTTAGCTGGCCATTTCGAAGGAAAGAGGATGACTAAACTATTGAAAGAACATTTCTACTGGCCTAGGATAATGAAGGATATGCACCGAGTTCTTAAGAGATGTAAGGTGTGTAAACATGCAAAAGGAAGGAGAGAGCCGTATGGAGAGAACACATCCTTCCATATACCCAAGCAACCATGGACCGACCTAAGCATGGATTTTGTGGTCAGCCTTCCCTGAATGCCAAGAAGACATGACTCAATTATGGTAGTGGTCGATCGATTTAACAAGATGAGCTACTTCATTCCCTACTACAGAACTAATGATGCTTTATTTGTCACTAACCTATTTTTATAGGAAATTGTGCAACTGCATGGAGTGCCAAGAAGTATTATATCCGACCGTAACTCAAAGTTCATGAGCTTCTTTTGGACGACCCCATGGAAGAAATTCGATACTAAGCTCATGTTTAGTACTTATTGCTACCTTAGAGAGATGGCTAAATTGAAGTTGTGAACAAGACAGTCAATAACCTCCTACAAGTAGCTGTAAGGAAGATTTTACATAACTAGGATCTATGCCAACCAATCATTGAGTTCGCTTACAACTGCCTAACTTACAGCTCGACAAGAAGGTTATCATTTGAGGTCACTTATGGACTTAACCCGAATTTGCCTTTACATCTAATTATCAGCCTAACTACTCGAAGGGAAAGCCAATCAAGCCTACAACATGCCAAAGAGTTCCACAGGTTGCATCAAAAGGTTGCTGAAAATATGGCCAAGACTGTAACTCAATAGAAGGAGCAAGGAAGGTAAGGAAGGAACCAAGTCGTTTATACTCTCGGAGATCTTATCTGGATCTACCTAAGTCAAGAACGTTTCCTTAGAAAGAAGACGAACAAACTATCCCTGAGAGCAGATGGACCTTACAAGATCCTTAAGCATATCAATGATAACGCCTATGAGATTGAGCTACCCAAAGGGTACGGTATATCTGCTACCTTCAATGTCGCCGACCCGATGCCATATATGCCCAATGAAGAAGAAGACCAAGATTTGAGAGCAAATCTTTAACAATACTAGAGAGCTAATGGATTATCGACTTCTGACCTACTTACTCGCATAAGCCTAAGAAGCCTCTAGTCCCTCACCAAAAGAATTCTCTCTGGTCAACCTACCGAAGACAAGAAACAGTATATAGCAGAATGGTGGCTGAACTCCTTGAGAGCTCCAGGTGGGTATACCCTACTCTACTCTGGCCACCCTCACACCAACGTCAACTACTCTCTTGCCAAAAACTCTTTATCGAATGATGAAGGCCAAGGCCCCATACACCAAGTCCTACTCAAACCTTCAATTGCTAAGAGCTTCCTACTGAATGCCAAGACATAGGCTCTTAGTAGTCGAGTACTTCTCTTTCGGCCTACTACTGATACTTATGGCATTCCTTACCCAACTCAGCAACCGAGTACCGCCATGTCAGAATCTAGCTCAGCTACTGCGCCCAAAGATTCCTTAATACAAGACCATTAACAAGCTGCCACCTGTCTCATTTGTCCTATTTACCCTTTTCGTATGTACTAGGAATCCCCTTTTTATGTATGACTTTTTGTAATTTTCCTTAATTGTAATGTTGCCCTACGAACTTACTATACATGGTCCCTTCTCTTTGTAGTCGAAACATCTTACATTCCTTACGCATATTGAATATTCTTGGTCCTTACAGGATATCTCTCTCTAAGTCCCTTTTATATACTCTTATCTAGTCTTACTGAGTAGCTCAAGATTAGTGGCAAGTAGGCCTTAGCATTAGCTTTTGCATTACATCAAGTGAAGTACCAAGTCATGTTATGTTTATAAGTGAGTCATATCCTTCAAGTAACTTCACGTCAACTATAATATTCATTTCGTCGATCTTCCCATTCTATTTTCTTTAATACTTCGAAGGACACATTTAGTTTTCATCCCATATAATAAGCCCTATTGATAACTGAGCTCCTAACCATATCCATTTCAAAAGCTAAATTATGGACAAGAAGATTAAGGACATTCAAACAGATAATGGACAAGAATTTCTTTTATCTTATTTATATTCATCAAATGGAATTATTCATCAGTCCTTTTGTGTTGAAATACCTCAACAAAATGGTCTTCTTGAAAGAAAGCACAAACTTCTCTTGTTAGTAGCTAGATCTCTTTTATTTCACTCTTCTCTACCTATTTGTTTTTAGGTGGATGTAATACTTACAACTGCATACATTGTGAATAGATTGCCATCTTCAATTCTTAAGGGAAACACAACTCCATATTATATGTTGTTTCATAAAGCTCCATCCTATATACACATGCGTGTCTTTGGTTCATTAAGTTTTTCTTCTACCCTTAAGTGTCATCATACTAAGTTTGATTCTCATGCTAATCCATATGTTTTTGTTAGATATCCAATTGATGTCAAAGGTTATAAACTCCATGATTTAGTTGACAAGAAGTATGTTTTCCCGAGCACATTTTTCCTTCTAAAGTTTCTACTATCCTTAATGATATTTCTATTCAAGTTCATTCTTCTATCCCATGTACTTTGTCGTCTGATGTTACTTCTTCAATCGTAGATCATGTTTTTTCCAAATTTGATGATGCAATTTTTGCTAAGAATAATGAACCTAATGCAACTAATGTTATTGTTCCAACTCCTATTTCATATAATATATTCCATACTTCTGATGTTTCTTTGCATCACAACACTAGACTTACAAAAATACCTAGTTATCTTTCTAATTACCATCATAATCTAGGTTTAGCACTGGTTGATCAGTCTTCTTCATATTTATCTTTCACATCCACTTTTTGTTCTACACAATCATCTTTCATATGATTCTTTGTCCCCATCTTTTCATACCTTTACAGTCAATATATCTAAACACTTTGAACCTACTACATATAATCAAGCTATGAATCATGAACAATGGTATAAAGCAATAGATGAAGAATTCAATGCCTTAATAAAGAATAATACTAGGATAATTCTTATGCTACTACCTAATAAACATACAATTAGGTGCAAGTAGGTTTATAAGTTAAAAACAAAAGCAAACAATAGCATTAACAGGTCTAAAGCTCATTTGGCGGTTAAAGGGTATAGTCAAAAAGAAGGATTTGGTTTTACAAAAACTTTTAGTCCAATAATTAAACACACTTCTATGCAATTTTTTTTTTTTTCGTTTAACAGTAGTTTGTAGATGACATACGTATCAAATGGATGTTCATAAGGCTTTTCTAAATGGAGATTTATTCAAAGAAGTTTAAATGGATTTGCCATAAGGTTTGTAAGTTTCAAGTATAAACAATGACTATAGGTGGCTAAGTGTAAGTTAAGTAAGTCCTTGTATAACATAAAACAAGCCTCAAGGCAATGGAATGCAAAGGTAACATCTATCGTAATCTTACACGGTTTCAAGCAATCTTATAGTGACTATTCACTTTTTACTAAAGGGAAAAGGGATTACTTAGTTGTTGTTTTGGTCTATGTGGATGATATTGCTATAGCTAGTAAGGACATTGAGATAGTTGATCAATTTAAACAGTTCTTAGCAACACAATTTAAGGTCAAAGATCCGAGGGAACTTAAATATTTCATTAGCCTTGAATTGGCATAATCAGATCAAGGTTGTTCTTTATCACAACAAAAACTTGCATTGGATCTTCTTGCTAAAACAAGTTTTCTTAGGTCTAAAACAATTGCTACTCCAATTGTTGTTGATTATAAGTTGTCTCATTTTGATACTACTAAGCTAGTTAATCCTACCACTTATAGACAAGTTGTAGGCAAACTACTTTACTTGTCTACCTATCTCGTTTATGTTTTGAGCCAGATTATGGATGCTCCTCAACATGTACATTAATAATCTCTACACAAGTGCTATGGTATATTAAAAAATGTCTAAGCCAAGGTATATTTTTCCCTATTGACTCTGATTTCATCTTATAGGCCTATAGTGACAAAGATTGGGGTGCTATCTTGATTCAGGACATTCCATAACTAAGTTTTGTGTGTTCTTTGAAGGGTCTCTCATTAGTTAGAAATCAAAGAAATAGAGCATTGTTTTGTGCAGCTTTGTAGAATCGAAGTATATAGTTTTGGCTACTGTCACTTGTGAAGTGATGTGGTTGGTCTCTTTGTTGTATGACTTTCAAGTTCAAACTTCCAATTCAAATTTTCTACAATAATCAATCCACTTTGCTTATCGCATAGAATCGGGTCTTCCATGAGCAAACAAAACACCTAAAGATGGACTTACATTTTATAGGTGACAAAGTTGTTGAGGGGTTAATTTTACCCATATATGTACCGAGCAAAAGTCAGCTTGCAAATTTGTGTACAAAAGGGCTACCTATAGAGCTTTATCTCTCTATTGTGCAAGATGGGAGTAATCAACATTTATTCTCCCTCTCCATCTTCCCATAGGGTAGGGAGTATTAGACTTGTTTAGTTTATTTCACCCACAAGCACCGCATGTACTTTTTCTTTGCATATATAAGCTAAGTTAGTTACAATCTATACACTAGACTTTCATTTTCTACACAGCAAAAATAACAAACAACAACTTACGACAATTTTCTTCACTTTGTTTTCAACTTCCATACTTTCTCCTCTTCAACACTATTCTATTGGAGTTTATTTTCAATTTCTATACTATTAGACATAAAATTTATATTAAAATATTAGTTCTTTATATTATAAAACAAATATTTTTTGTATTATTTAATAAAAATAATATTAATTAACTCAATATTGTAACAAGAAAGCATATTTTTGAGAATACAAAATATCTTTATTTTTGTCTAGTGATTTTGATTTTTGTACTATTATATAGATGGGATAAAATCTAAGCCTTTTATCCAATTCATCAAACCAATTTTTTATCCAATCACTAGGTAAAGTTATAAACCAAACATGAGACAAAAAATTTTGTCCAATCTAGTGCCACAAAAATTGCTTAACCAAACACTATCTAAAATCTTTCAACATTGATTGATAATAAGTTATAGATAAGGAGACCTACACTTAATAAAAAGCATTGATTCACATAAATTGTAGAATGGTAGATTTTGTTCTACAACTCAATAACTATCATCATTAAAAAAAGAAGTAAATTGATGAAAGCTTATGGAAAATAAGTATTCAAATTTCAAGGTAGAAGGGTGGGCCTAAAGTTTTTCAATAAAATATATCCATTTTCTAAGAAACCCAATATTAAGGATCTATATAATAGAATGAATATCACATTCACATAATCAATAACTTGTTAATATAATCATTAGGCACCCAATGGTAACCCCACTAATGTAACCTAGGATTTTCGCCCACCCCACCAACACCAAGTAGCTTAGCATACTTAGCTCATTATAAATGATGTATTTAGTCAAATATGAGAATGATAATATTTGGAAGTTCAGTGCTTTTAACAAAACAATATGGCAAATATAAAAGCCCAACAAAAGAAAAATATTACAACTAAAGTCTAAGGGAAGAATTCAAATAAAAAAACTATTCTAATAGGTAGGCAAACCTTTTGGACTTAAGAAAGTGTTTAGTTGTAAGAATTGGACTAGACAAAAAGAGCATAACAAGACAAGTACAAGTAGGACTTGATAGGTACAATATTAAATACAAGTCGTAAATTTGCCAGCTATTAAAAAATTAACTATTTATACTAAATAAAAAACCATGCATATATGATGAATTCGAATGGATTATTGAATTCACACTTGATCCATGCAACTTTCTCATATAAGACTATAATAAAAATATATTGTGACATAGATATGACAAGCTAAGAAAGGTATCAATAGTTCTAACATGCTATGCATTTTGATGAGTAGTTAAAAAGTACCAATAAAATTATAATACTTAAAAACATAAACCTACTATGTAGCACCTTACCTAGATAGTTCTCTACATGCCATCCTTAAGTTAAGGATACAATAAAGTCAACCTATTTTGACTATAACAAATCTTAATATACAAGTAGAATCATCATATTTCTCTTTATTGATAATAGATATTACCTATGAACACTTTACAGGATAGGCTCGCCAAGGAGTATCACCTTTCAATTGTTCTAGAAACATTACATAATCCATTTCATGACAACATTATTACATTCAAGTGAATTCATTAAAACCTATGGGGTAGCATGGAAATCTTTTTGAGTGTTCACATCCTGGTATCAATATATAATCTTCTAGCTAAATACTCTCTTTGTCCCGTCCCAGTTTCCAAGTCTTATCATTCCTTGTCTCTTGTGACCCATGACCTGAGAATGCATAAATAAACATCCCTTTAGCCTTCGATGAGCTAAGTGAGAGTAGACAACACAAATGAGGTACAATAACAACATAGTAGCAATCAAATATATTTTAATCATGTTGTATCAATGCCCAGCTTAGAAGTCCATGCAAAGAATGCATGACATAATGATACACATGAAAAAATGCATCGGCATCAATATCCAAGCCCAACTTAAGGCAACTGAGAGTTACCGAGGGATCCCTTAAATAATTTTAACCTAAGGCTACAGTAAGTAGCCAGAAGTTCCAACCTAGCTAAAACTATATGTAGTTGCCAAAAATACCTAACATGTAGCTGGCTTAGCTAAAACTATATGTAGTGGCCAAAAATACCTAACATGTAGCTGGCTTAGCTAAAACTATGTAAAGTGGCCAAGAAAACCCAACGTGTCATTGGTCTAGCTAAACCACATAAAGTGGCCAGAACGATTGAGGAATTCAAGTCTATATGCTTAGAATAAATGCAACCTAGCCTAGCATTGTCTCATTTAAAAAAAAAAAAAAAACCTGACCCATAGGTCAATTTTGTGTCGTGCCATGTCATGTTACGCCATGAATGTATTAATGATTTATCAACACAATGCCAAGCATAATTTCCAAGTGTACATTCAAAGCTAACATTTCATAATACCTAATTGACCTAGTCTTTCTCTTATATGATAACTCACTGTCCAAGCTTCACATCAAGTACCATTTAATTATCTCATTCTTACGTTAATGTCTTATGATAAACTAAAACATTCTATCGGGTTTGGTTAGGAAAACGCCTTGAAGGTTTAGCCATGTCCTGGTGTTTTCCTATATCTCAACAACATCCTCCTTATCATTGAGTAACACATCCAACTTTATAACCAAGTGTAGCCAACCAAGTACATAAGCATTACATATTCAATAAACAGCATATCTTAGAATTTGAATTTAAATGCAAGCAAGTAAGAACATTACAGTGAATTACACAATTCAAAGCTTAGTAAGTAGACATGAGTGTACTCTTAGCATGCAATATCTACTTACTTGAGAATAATATCCTTTGCTTTGAATAACATCTTTGAGTTCGTCATTATTCGGGTAACCAAAAATTGAGATTTGTATTTCAATGTATATCCTAGTTATCTAAACATTTTATTAAAGCTGAAGTGTTTGGATTATAGTACTTTAATAGTACTTGAGACCTTCTACACAACCTTCTACATAGTTTGTTTTTACTTTAGGTCCTTATTGTTTAACCTTCTACATAACCTTCTATTAAAGAAGGGTCCTTATTAACTTCATTACTCGTAACTTCTACTTAAAATTGGTGGTAAGATTCATGGTTAAGGAAGCTTCTACTCAAGCTTCTATTCATATTTACTTTTATTTTCCACTTTATGTTTCACCAAGGAACCTTCTATTCAAGATTCTACATGGACACATTTTAGTTTACTTAATTAGGTATCTCACTAGAGACCTTCTACTGAAGCTTCTACTGACTGTCATACAAGGCTTCATAAGCAACCTTCTACAAAAGCTTCCATGGGGCCAAATAATGCCTAAACTCACTAAAACTCCACCACAACCATTAGGACTTACCAAGTTCTAGACATAACCAACAATAAAACCATCTCAAGATCAAATTCCAAATATCGACAATTTTTCAAAAACCTATGCATGCTCATTTTCCAATACATGGCCATTCTAATTTTGTGAAAAAGATACTTTTGGCTAGAAAAAACATGATAAATCACTCGTTTGACCACCTTTGACCTCAAAATCACATGCAACTTCATGAAACATTATTTTAACACCAAAAAGTGAATACAAATCAGATTCAGCCAAAGATACTTGAACATCAACCATTTTTTCAAAATTTCTAGATTTGGCAGTTTTTAGCAAATCAAAATTAACAAAATCTACCAAGAAATTTTGGAAAAAATTTTTACATAACATGAAAATAAAAATTATAGGAAGTCTATGGAAAAAAGTTTGAACTTGAAACAACGTTATTTTCCCTTTCAAAACTCAGATTGAAAATTCGCTCAAAATGGCCCATTTTTAAGAGTGATATATGAGCCATGCATATTTTGAAAGCCTGATGTTTTTCCTTGAAAGTATACTAAAAATAACTTAGGACTGCAATTTTTTATAATTTTTCATCAAAGTTTTCTATTTTTAATAATTTATCAAAAATCTAGTAAAAACCGAAACTCACTGTCGTTGTATGCTCTAGCAACCAAGCACCACTAAGGTATGTTAAACTCTAGGCATTGCTTTTGGAGCCTAGTGGTGGTGGTGGCCACTCATTCCTAAGTTGTTGTTTGCTTCAGGTCCTATGTATGCCTAGATTTGTACCCTAATTTTCCTATTTTTCTCTTATTTCTTATTTACTAGCCTTTCAAAATGGCTCCCTAAATTTTCCTAAAATAAAATTTGGCTAAAGATTGTAAAATGAAGAGAGTTAGGGTTTTTATAGTAGATTTGGTAGGGGACATGATGCCAAGTGTCATGTAGTTTTAGAAAATCATGTTCCAAAACCACTAACTCTCATTGTTTTGCAATTCAAAACCATATGCTATCCTTGTTTTAATTTCCCAAACCATGGGTTGCTTCTTATTTAGGAGGCAAAAACCATTTGCAGCCTACTCTTCCCTAAAACCACCTTTTGATTAATTAATTCACTTATTCTTTAAATATTTTGTACACATTACGCAATATTTGTAAACTTCTACAAGAATTTTCTTAACCTTTTACAAGGCTCTATTCCATATCACAATCCTTTCTTATGTATATGTTTTTAATATATAAATTATATTTACCAAGCATATATCATGTTAAATAATATTCTAAGTCTAATCATAAGCTTCGCTTTTTAAATGACTTTCGGTTCCTGTTAACTTAAGAATTTATTTAATTATTTCACGCATACATATTATCTTGGTAGTACAACTTCATGGGATAGCTTCATCTAATTTTCATAACTTAGCTATGAATTTTCACTTAATTCAACTAACGTCACCCTATGTCCTAAATTTAAGGGGTTTGGAACTTTGGGGTATTATATTCTACCCCCCTAGTTTTGCCATCAAAACTTAAACACTCTAAGATTTACAAGTTCTAAATCTATTATCATGCTTCCTCTACACAACTCTATTTCCCTATCACATCACAATCATCAACTATTATTGTGGTCACAACTCTGACAACTCTACAAACAATTATAGTTTCGGACCTTTTTATATCATCTTATCATATCAGTCTTGTATTTTGTACACTTACACTCATAAATCAAGCCTCTTATCATACTCTTACCATTACAATCTCGTAGCTTAATTAAGTTCTTTTTTTTTAAAAAAAAAGGAGGCATATCATTACTTTTCATAATCGTATCTAGCCATAATATATTTAGACAAGAAAACTTAAGATCTTTAAATTCTTCATTCCTAGCCATTAAGCTCTTTAGCTACATTTTATGATCAATCAGGATTCCAACTTTACTTACAACATATATTCTCTTATAAAACTTCTTTCTTGTTTCAATGTGACTACTACAAGAGTCCTACAATTGTCATACTATAAATTAATCTAAGCCAATTGCAATGCAAACACGTATCCCTTAAAGTAGCTCTTATGCTTTTCAAATCACATTTCCTCAAAACAATCGAAATCTTTGCATCTTCATTTTATCCATTATCAAGAAATTTAATCTATCACAGCTTTTCAATAATATTGTTCTGAATATCAAACAACTTTCTTCTTTCCATCATTATTCACAATTCATGGATCTAGTCGCATTCACATTATTAAGAGTTATCTCCAAAGCTCATCTTGACTTGCTTGTCACTTGAAAATATACATTTAATTTTGAACACTTTGAGATTAAACAAACAATGTTTACATAAGGAAGAATATTTAGTTGTGTTGATGATAATCTAATTAATTACGGCTATAGATACAAAGAGTATTTATACCTAAAAGTTAGGGCAAGTTACCAAAAAGGGAAAAGAAAAAGAAGGGTATTACCCTAAAGAAGTAATATACAAGAATACACAAGCGTAAAAATGAATATTCAAGAAAAATAATCATTAGTGAATAGATTCTGTACAGACTCCTATACACGTGGTGAAGATGTATTGGTAAAGCCGTTAGAGGATGTAAACAAAAGAGTATGGTCGAATGGTTTATCCAAGCAGGGGTAGCGATCTCTTGACAAGGGAGATGCAGAATGAGTGGTTGGCTTAGGATTGAATGAGCAAGCGTGCGTAATTTGGCAGATATCTTAGCATTTAGACATTAAGGGAACAATCTTCGAGAGATGGGAAGTCATTCAGCTCAGCATCTAAAGTTGCTCAACAAAGAGATACTCGGCTTCAATAGGAGTCAGCTGGAGCAGGAGAATCCACCTTGCCAATCCTTCTAGTCCTCGAGCTGGGCTGTAAGTAAATGGTCCAGTAGCCTGATTCCCATCATAAATTCAACCATATCACCTCATTAGCCACCTCTAAACTAAAATCATCAATCCATACTGAAGATCACATCTCAGAATAACTAATTTTAGTTCTACTAGCTCAAATATCCAATCATTGGTTTAATGATATCTAAGCATTAAATCTTCCACACTAACTTCTTAAGTAGTGAGACCTAGAACTATCATCTAGAAGATTTTCTTTCATTTGTTTCCATGTCTTTTATGCTTAAATCAACATATCTTATTCAAATTCTACAAACAAGCAAACTATTATAGTCTCTAATGCAACACTCAATGATTAGTATCTTATGATTCGATATTGAAGGATTCTCAATATTAACTTTTACGTTTCTATGCTCCCATCCATTAGGTCCACCAAACTTCTACTCTATTTTTCATCTTTTAAAATTATCATCATAGATTCAAAGCACCTCTTAGTAATCTTCTACAACTTCTTCATTCATAAAAAATTAGTTGGGATTGCCTTCATACCATTAAAATTCATGGTTGAAGTATACTTGATCTCTTATTTAAACCTTATTTATATGGGGCTCTTTTTGACAAAAACCTCAACCTTTTGTTTTCTTACATTATCTTCCTATATCCCTTACATTTATCAAAGTATAAGAACCAAGGTTATATACCTACTATTACTTTAGAGATCATATGATGCATCTTCTCAATTTATCTATATTATCACTTCTCATATCATGTTTCATCCCTTTTTTGAATCACAATGTAACATTTAGAGATCTATCCTTATTTAAATCATCAACATCTGTTTTAACTACTCAACTCAGTTTTTCTTATTATATTAGTAAGTCGAATATAAATCTAAAAGTCACGTAACTGAATTTGTATATTCATTCTTGCTCTCTAATAATTATTAGTAGAATTAAAAAAAAATCAAACTCTAAATTCAATTGCCTACGTGATCTAATAATCCTAAAACCATTTACAAGTTAACAACATTCACTTTATCAAATCAATTACATGCAAAACATATATCTCTAGGCATTAAAATAACAATTTCATTTTATTATTCATATTTACTTCTAATTACTATTTAAATCTATGACCAAATCTTAAAATAATCAATATCATCCATCAACTCTAATCACTAGTTCAAAATTATAATCACGAGTTACAAGAATCATTATAGCTCCATTCTAAGTACTTATGATCTCCAATCCTTAATTAAAGCTTTCTAATACTCTTAGTCATTGTTATACAATCCTATCATTCTGCATTTTATATATCTAAGTTTCTTACATTATTTCTTTGATCATTTCATATTAGTTTCTGCCTTGATTTACAACTATCATTTTTAGTTTCTATCTCCATCATTGCTTCAAATCACTTTAGTTAATCTTAGAAGATCCATTATTCCTTATATCCAATCAATTGGTCATACTTTATTATCAAGTTCTCATCTTAAAATATAAACTTAAAATGTTAACTCTACTTTACCTTTGAATCTCATCATTCATCAATCTTTCTCATATTAAGAGTTGATAATCATCAAACTTCCTTCTTATCAACACTCAGCTAAGGCTTCTTGTCTACATTTCTTGTGATAGCTTGTTTTTACTTCATTTCTCTAACAAATTCTAGTTTACATATTAATTGAACTTTTCTTATGATTAACGACTATCACTTCTAATACCATCCACTTTACATTGTCCAACAATCCTAGCTAAACTTATGAAAGTTATCAATATTTCCTTTTTTTTCTTTTTTTAACTTTAGTATTCAACCTATTTTCTCCTTAAAGGGATCTACTCTAGTCATCAATAAAAGCTTATCCCTATCAACATATTCTTTAGATTCAAAAGAATAAGTTGTTCCCATATCACATAACGTATGAACATATCCATCTCCCATGCATACCAATCCTAACATGAACAATTATAATCATGTCAACATATTTGGCTATTGAACACAACATACATATATAGGATATACATCATATCCAAGTAATCTTCTGTCGAACTTTCTACAAGGCAGATATCATACCTAAGTAACCTTCTACTGGAGTTTCTATAAGGGGAATATCGTGTCTAATTAACCTTCTACTAAACTTTCTATAAGTTTTAGTTGGAAGTTGTACTTTAGGAGAACCTTCTATTACACTTTCTATAATAACTCAATTAAGGATTCATTCTCATGAAACTTCTATTAAACCTCCTATAGTACTTTACTCTTACTTGTTAAAGTAAAGGAGATTCTACACTATTCCAAAATCCCAATTTTGTGCTTACTATTACCTTATCGTTGTTTCCTTCATTTACTATCACAATGAAACCAAGATTCCATGCACAAATCTTTTCATCCTTAGCATATGTTTATGATCCTCAAACCTCTAGAAATACTTTATTAATCCACTCTATCAATACTTTAGTCCACACGATTCCCAGAAATTCCTTAATCCTACGATTCTTGTAACATTTTAAATCCATAGATTTTGATTCTCCTAGGCTTACCTCAATTCTCTTCTCAAAATGAACACAATCCATCAAATTCTCAAGCATTTTCTCGAATACTCTTCAAAGTCAACCTCAACCAATATTTCTCAATCATGCTATAATCATTTTACTTAAACATATAGGATCAAATCTCCTAGATATGGCTTAATGGTAATTCTTAACTTATATCTCTAATCCATAGATCTCAATCAATACCTCAAAAATTCACTCAATCCATTTTTCAATCTATAAGATCCGTAGGAGCTTTAATCTTGAAATTCATAGAATATTTGCTTGTTCTCTACATTCTCTTATCCTTTCTCCTAGATTCCTATTGGTACAAAACACATATTCTCTCCTCCTAACAATTCTTTATTCATCTTCCCAGGTAACAGGACTTGACATAACTATCATTCTTTAGCTTTAACACAATAGCTTCAACTATCCAAGGCTAAAACAACCCAATCCCTAGCTACCCCACACATCTCACACGTGTCTAACTCATGGTCTCGGATTAATACTTTGATACCACCACTGTAACACTCTTCCTAGACAATTCCCAACATGCCATCCCCAAGTTAAGGATACAATGGAGTCAACATGTTTTAAGTATAACAAATCTCAATATATAAGTGGAATCATCATATTTCTCTTTATTGATAATAGATATTGTTGATTACTGATTTTTTTTTCGGTATGCAAGCACCTGCAAAATAAGAAAATGGCCACAAGAAGTGACAGAGGGTACTCCAGTGCGGCTACTCTGATGTCTAAGTCAGCCCTCTTATCATGTAAATAGAATTTGTAAAGTATTATGATGAGTAAGAGAATGAAAGAGGAGGTCTCCTTACTTAGGGGTTTTGTCCCATATTTATAATAGGCAAGTCAATACTTGTACTTGGACTAAGCCTTAGAAGTTGGGCTTAAACCTTAATATTACTGATTTAGGCCTTCGACCTATTTTACTAAAAAACGCTATCAACATTTGCTCCCTACTCTCCTTGGTGATAGGTCGACAAAGAGAGTACCTAGGGAGGTTGATTTTATAGGGTCTGTAGAAAATTTTGTATTCTAAGCCTAAAGAAACTAAAGTGCTTGAAGAAGCAAAGGTCTGAAGAGGCGAAGGTTAAGAGTAGTCAAAGCATTTGTAGACATCGATATGCCTCAAAAAGCAAAGGCCTAGAGAGGCGAAGGTTAGGAGTAGATAGAGTACTTATAGATATCGATATGCCTAAAAAGGCAAAGCCTTAAAGAGGTGAAGGGCTAAAGAGGGTAAAATGCCTGAAGAAGCAAGGGCCTAAAGTAGCCAGTATGCTTCAAGAGGTCGATATGCCTAAAAAGGCGAAGAGTTGGAGAGGCTGGGGAAGCATACAGGTCATCTAAGTAGGACATGACCTATGCTAAGTAAAGCCATAAAATAAGCTAGTTAACCTCTAGTCTATTAACGTATAAGACTTTGGGCTTATTCACTCACTAGCCATACAAATCATAGGACTTAGAGTATCTCACCTATCACTACTTAATGGCTTAAGGCTTTTAAAATGGCTCATCGTCTATTAATTCAACTTAGAGCGATTGAGTTTATACCATCCTATTGTTCGTAATGTATAAGACTTAGAGCTATTGAGGAGTAGCCCATTAGCAGATTATGTTCATGTAGGCTTATGGTGGATGGCATTTCTTCAGCCCTTATTTGCTTTTTAACTTCCATATTGGTCTCCAAAGGAGGTAAAAAGAAGTCTGCAAAGGATGAATAAGTCATTACCGGTGCTAAATGATCGACAATTCTCATTATCAAACTTATTGAAGTTTATATCATAGATGAACATATAGATAAATATAATTTAATACACAATCCATGGATCAAGTGTAAACACCGACAAGTAACCAACACAAGGCACAATATCGGCACATATTAAAAATAAATGATTGAACAAATCATACATAATAGTAATTCTCATCTTTTATCAATAGGAGTGAGCGAGTGGGCCCTGATACATAGTAGTTTTAATGTCGCATGCTTAGCATGGTTGTTCTATAATTGTTGGTTGTAGAGTTTAATGCTCAAAATTCCAGATTCCTACCAAAATTCAAATGGAGCTTGGCTTTAAGCTGTTATGACTTATTACTTGGAAAAAGAATTCGATTGTGAAGATTAGCGTCCATGAAGTTTGGTTTGGCGACTTATAGAAAAGGGTCGGCATCAAGACACTTAACAACCAGCTTTCATAAATACTCTAACTTTCCTCGTATGCATGAACGAGGTTGGCGATTCTCAGTTCTAACCTGCTGTTGTGGTTTTATAATATTCCTTGCCACCATGTATTCCTTCCCAATGTCCACCACCAAAAAAGACAGTTGGCTGATACTTCAAATTTCGCGGCCTGTACATGTACAAATCATGGACCCACGGCCAACTAATGTTCACAAGGATTTCCCTACTCTAAATTGCCTACAGCTGCTGCTCGGACTTGTACTCTTGCGACTCAAAGCTTAGCCGTGAAGGGTGCCTGTACTTAGTTGCTTGGAGCGCTTATTCCTTGTCCTGTGGGTCATGGTTGTGGCTGTGGATATCCTAGTTAGTTCTGCATGGAGTTATTTTTCTAGATGAATGCTCAGCTAAGTGAATGGCAACTTCAGTGATCATATTCGTCTTGGTGTTGTAGGTTGGCATTGTAGTAGGTAACTCGGCGGAGTTGCCATTCATCATATTAGACAAGCTCGACAGCATGGCCGGAAAGCTTTCAACTCATTGAAATAAAGATGCTGGGAAAATGGCTCAATCACAAAGTACTCGGAAGATGGACTTATGGGAGCTTGGCTTGGCTATGAGTTACTCTGGTTGCAATGGAGCGTGATTACTTATTGCCATGATAGCTCGGCTTCAATATCCGATCGTTTTTCAGGTCAGAGTGGTGCTTTCTGTGCTCTTGTACCATTCGAACTTCAGCACTGCTGTACTTTTAGCTCACTTCACTGATCAATAACTTAGTAGTTCAACAACAGCTTGGCAATATATAAGTTTGTAGCAGCTTCTCGGCAACTCAGCATGGAACTTAGAGTTCGACTGTTCAATAAAGTGAGCAGCTCAACAAAGCTTGTTGCTAAAGAATGATGGATAGGTCCATAAGTGAGCTCGTCTTTGGCTATCATGCTAGGTTCAAGTTTGGGTCATTAACTTGCATCAGCTGCGGCATTTGTTCCCAATTCGGGCTGCTTGTGCGTACTCGGCCACGTAATAGTATCTCGACTATGTCATGATATCCGATCACCCTTTGACGCACATAAGTAGCTCGGATAGATCACCTTGAAGAAAGTACAACACATGCTCAGCTCGAACATTGCTACAACTTGAACACAGTTTCTCATACCCTTTGTATATCAATTCAGCTCAGCAAATTCTGAAATAAGAGAGTTCGAGATATCTTCACTATACTTGGTCACAATGCAACGAAATGCTCGGAAGAACTCGGCAATTAAGCATAAAGTATGGAAGAGGTCTGCCGTAAGCTTGGAAACTGTGCATGACATCGCAGTCTCAAATAGCTCAGAAGTGTAGCTCGGCATTTCTGCCTTCAATTTGCTTCGCTTGAAGTCGACAAGTTTTAGAGAGCTACTCGGAAGAGTTTGTCTAGCCGCATGCCCGGAAAGAAAAGCTCGGCAAATATAGAAGAGGATAGATTGGCACTTGTTTTATTGCGAGGTCGACCCCACTTTTAGATTGTTCTTAGACCCAATGGTTGAAGCTAAACTTAGTACCTTGTAGGGAGTCGGCACTCCGGCTGCCGTTTGATCCGAAAGAAACTCGAATTTGGGCACGCGTGTCAATTGCAGCTCTTTATTCATCTCTACATGCTCTGAAACATCTAATACAAAGTGAGATGCTGTTGCAATCATTGTGAGTTAACTTGGCTCATGTAATTATAATAGCTCGGTAGAGGTTTGCATGTTAAAAGGAACTCGGCAAGAGTTGGTATGGCTACTCTTGATTCACTCGTGTCCGAAATGGCTCAGAACTCGGCGAGTCAAGAAGCTATGTTGGCTACTCAACTATAGAGCCTTACGACTTGCTAAGTTCGGTGTCAATGTTTCTCGGCATCTTGGATCTCAACAGCTTGGTAGATTTTTCAAACTTGAGTTGTTCGGTGCTGATAAGAAAAAAGCTTTGGCAACAATTAACTTGGTCAGAAATCTATGAAGCCGTTCAATAATTGGCTCAGACCTCGTTTAACTGGAGTTAGGAGCTTAACATTGCCTTATCGAAGCCTACTGTAGTACAGCATCACTTCATTTGAGGAAGGACTCAGCCATGTCACTCGTAAACTTAGTGCTTCGGAAAGATGGCTGCCACAACATAGCAAGTTAATCTGTTGCAAACCATGACTAAGGACAAATAAGGTCGGTCACTAGATAGGTTCCAAGCTTATAAAGAACTCGAAAAAAGGATCAACAGAGAAAAGTGTGAATGAGCAAAAACGAAGAATTGAACAGTAAGCGAAACCTACGAACAACTCCAAAGAATATGATGCATCAATAGAACTTCTGAGGACTCACAGCTCAATTCGATATGACATACAAATTGATCCGCAAGGTTACTCGCCAACTAACCTTACTTAAGAGAAATGATCAAAATGATGTCAAGAATAAACAAACAATGTTTACACAAAGAAAAAGTATTCAAAGAGTATATATTAAGAGTGATATGATATTGTCACAATTACAAGTAAGGGTATTTATACCTATAAGTTAGAATAACTTGCCTAAGAGAAAAAGACAAAAAGAGTATTTCATAAGAAAGTAATATATAAGATACAAAAGGGTAAAAATAAATATACAAAAAAAAAAAAACAAAACAAACAATCATTGGTGCAATGAATTCAACATATGATACCATACACATGGCAATGCTACATTGGAACGGTTATTAAAAGATGTGAACAAAAAGTACGGACAGATAAGTTTATCTAAGCAGGTATGGCTTAATCAGTCCGAACTCTCCCTCTCGGCTTCTCAGCAAGGAAGATGCCAAGTAATTAGTCAGTTCGGCATGGTAAAGTAATCATCAACTCGGCATACTGCAGAAAAATGAGCAGTTATACGACACGGCATGAAAGGTAACTCGACAAAGAAGTACTTGGCCTCGGTAGGGGTTGGTTGGAAAAGAAGGATTCGTGGTGCCAGCCCCTTTAGCCCTCGAGCTTCGCTGCGGGTCAGAGGTCCAGTAGCCTAATTCTCATCATTCCCGCTGAGTTGTTTTGGATTTGGGATCAAATCCGAATGGTGTTCGCTCAATACTCCGTCAGGGTGATATAGACTAAGGTCAATAATGTTGAAAATGTCAAAGACCCCATAGTCCTCAAGCAATTCCAACCTGTATGCATTGTCATTGATTTTCTAAAGGATTATGAAAGGTCCTTCCGCTCTTGCAGATAATTTGTTTTTCCTCTTATTCAGGAACCGCTTCTTGCTAAGGTATAACCACACTAAGTCTCCCGGCTGAAAACGTTTAGTTCTACCCTTGGTCTTTTCTCACATTCTTATGGCAATCTGGTCGATATGTCAAGTGACCTTGTTATAAATGTGCTGAAGAGATTGTGCTCTGGCTTTGCGTCAGGTCCTGAGCAAGTATTGCTACAAGGGCATAGTCGAGAGGCAACTCGGGATTTATCCCATAGACTACCTTAAAGGGAGTCTACTTAGTGGTGTCATATACTGTTCGATTATAGGCGAACTCGATCATTAGCAAGCAAACGTCCCAATCAGCCAAGTTCTTGCCTACTAAAGCTTGGAGCATTGACCCCAATGTACAATTAACCACCTCTATTTGGCCGCCAATTTGGGCGTAACATGAGGTACTAAAAAGTAATTTGGTTCCCAGCCGATACCATAAGGTTCTCCAGAAATGGCTCAAAAACTTTGGGTCTCTATCACGTCTGCACTTCTCGGCATGTTGTGTATCCATACAATCGCCTGCAAGAAAAGACAAGCAATAGCCAAAGCGTCATTAGTATTGGTACAAGGTACGAAGTACGCCATCTTACTGAGCTGATCTACGATGACCATTACAAAATCTTTACCTTGGGAAGTTCGCGACAGTCTGAGAACAAAGTCTATGCTTAATTCAATCCATAGCCTTATCAAATTAGGTAAGGGCATTGCTTTCCCTTGCTTAGCTTAGCAATTTTCCTTCTTGCACACGGCACAACTTTCAACCACTCGATACACATCTTTCCTCTTTCTCGGCTAAAAGAATCAGCCATTTATCAATTTATAAGTCCTCCTTTCCCTAAAATATCTGGAGAAACCTCCATTGTGGGCTTCCCTGACTAACAGCTCCCACAGTGAATAAGTTAGCATGCATAAATTTCCACTTCGAAACAAGTAGTCATCCTCTACATGATATTTGTCTACTATCCTACCATCTACACATCACAAAATTATTAGTCCAAAGTGTAGATCCTCGAAGTACTATTCTTTAATACTCGCAAACCCAAATAATCCGGTCTATAGTTCTAATAAAAGCTCATATCTCCTCGAAAGAGCATCGACAACGGTGTTGCTCTTTTCCTGGTTGTGCTTAATTACAAAATTGAACCCTTCAAGGAATTCAACCAATCTCTCTTGTCACTTTGACAACTTAGTCTGACTCTGGAGGTACCTTAGCAATTCATGGTCAGTATATATGACAAATTCTCTCGGTAGTAAATAATGCTGACATACTTGCATTGCTCGAATCAGTGCCAAAAGTTCCTTGTCATATACAAAATAATTCAATTGGGGTCCTTGGAGCTTCTCACTGTGGAAGGAAATCGGTTAGCCTTCCTGCATCAAGACAATGCCTATTCCAATGCCCGATGCGTTGCATTCTAACTTAAAAATTTTGTCAAAATCAGGTAGTACTAACACCAGGGCGAAGGTCAACCTTTCTTTTACTTTAGCAAAGCTCCTCTCCTCCCTTCTCCCCATCGGAAATCAGTGTTTTTCTTCGTTAGTTCAGTAAGTGGCGCAGTAAGAGTACCGAAATTCCTAATGAATATTCTATAAAACAAAGCCAGCCCATGGAAACTTCTTACGTTGACATAAGTAGTAGGGGTTGGCTAATCGATAATTGCTCGAATCTTCTCATCATTACCTCGCAAGCCTCCTCCACTAACTACATAGCCCAAGAATACCACTTCCTCCTGGCAAAAGCAACATTTTTTTATATTGTCGAATAGTCTTTTGGCACAAAGGATATCCAAGACTGCTCTAAGATGTTCACAGTAACTCGGCATGTCAACACTATAGACTAAGATGTTGTCAAAGTACACCACGACACACTTCCTAATAAGATGTTTCTACACATGGTTCATTAATTTCATGAAAGTACTCGAGGAATTCGACAAGCCGAAGAGCATGACCATCCACTCATAAAGTCCATGTTAAGTCTTGAACGTAGTCTTCCATTTGTTGCCTAGTCTTATGCAAATTTGATGGTAGCTAGATTTAAGATCAATCTTGCTGAAAATCTTAGATCTACTCAGTTCATCCAACATATCTTCTAGCCTCGGGATCGAATACCTATATTTGATTGTGATTTTGTTCATGACTCAGCTATCTATACACATCTGCTAGGTTCCATCCATCTTCGGCACTAGAAGTGCAGGCATAATACAAAGGCTGAGACTCTCTCTTACATCGCCTCTCTCCAGCAACTCATTAACTTGACCTTAGAGTTTAAAAGCTTACTTGAGATTCATCCAATAAGCTGGCTTATTCGACAGTGCAGCGCCAAGTCCTAAGTCAATGCAATACTCTATTCCCCGAGTTAGGAGCAACCCCTTAGGTAACTATTCTGGAAATAGGTCAGCATATTCATCTAACAACTCCTTGATCTCTCGAGGTAACTCACCCCACTCCCTCATTTCCAACATTTGCCTGACTAAAAAGAAGGTCGATTCATTAGCATTGATGGCCTCTCGGAGCTCAGCTCACCTCATCACCAAAGCCATCTTCAATCTACGAGCAAGTTTTGTCTACAACTTATTAACTTCTCTTGACAGCATTAGATTCAACATGATCTTCCAGTCATCCTTCTCAAACATATACGTATTCCTATAGCCACATACATAACTCTCCTGTCAAACAACCATGACTTACCCAGCAACACGTGGGAATCGCACATAAGCAGCATGTCGCAGAGAATCTAGTTGAAGTAATTCCCAATAGTGATCAGCAATAGTATTTGAAAAATGACATGTAATGATCCTTTCTCACTCAACTAGTGTAGCTTATACAGCCTCGGATGTGAAACAGTCAGCAACTTCAATTTTAAAACAAGATTAGCTGATGCTACAATGGTGTAACTTCCACTATCCATGATGAAAGCGCACATTTGATCATTCACCTTACAAGTGGTACGGAATAAATTCTCTCTCTACTCCTTCTCTCGTAAGGGTTCCATGTTCATAGTACATCGAACAACCGGGAGTAACTGATACAAGTCTTCAAGAAACATGTCCTACTTAATTGATTCTTTCTCGATATTTTCTTTTTTAGAAGGAACCTCCTTCTCCTTAGGGACCTCATCCATACTCTCTACTTCTAGCTTCGGGATGTCTCCCTTGATCACCATCATCCATCGATTCAAGCACTGAGCAGCCATGTGTCTGAACCCCTAACACTTGAAGCATTTGATCTAACTAATCTTTCGGCAAACCCTTGCCCCTTCTCATACATTCAAGTCAGCACTACATCATCAAGTCGACCTTTCTACTCAACTCTATACTCGACTAAGCTAAATGACTTACCTGTCCAGGTTAGTTAGTCAGCTTTCTCACCGATACTCAGCTCCTTCTTTGCCTCTCTACTCGTTGAACAATCTCCGAAGCTTCACATGGTTAAATGTTTTAAGGATTCATTCACACTTCTCTTCCTCCTCGTCAAGCTCTCTCATGTCTATCCTTCACCTTATTCGTCCACCAACTCCTCTACCTTGAATGAGTCGGGCTGAGTTCTAAACTCTAACATGTTCAGCAACTTATGGGGTGCTTTGCGCAGCCTTAGTAGGTCGGCAAAATAGCACATGAACAACTCAAGTTAGATCCACTAATAAGTTAACTATCTCATCAAACCTCTCATCAGTGCTTCTACGTATTCCCTAAGATTGTCGTCTATGGTAGACAACTTCACTGTCAACACTGTTGAGCCTTATTTCAATTTCCTTAATTTAACCTATATTAAGTCCAGCCCACTTAATAAATGTTACTTAACATTAAATTAAGGAAAAGAAAATTTTATTTTAATAAAAAAAAATGGAGTTGCCAACCAGTTCAACTAGTAAAAAATAAATTAGGGTTTTCGAATGAGAAAACCCTAATTTGACCACTAGTTTATAGACATTCTAAAAATAAATAAATTTTTAGAAAATTGAACCAAAAAACCAATTTCAATGCTTAACCTATAAAAACTAAGTCACCATGTAAAAATTTAAAATATTGATAGGCTTTTATTTTTATAATTTTGCAAAAAAAACTAAAATTATACCTAAATGCACAAAAAATAACTAAAGTGGTTATTATTGTTTTTTACTATTATAAATTTTCAAGATAAGGGAAAAGGTTTTTTTTTATATGGTTGCCTTGAAGGTGCCTACGTACCTGCTATTCAAGATCAAACCGATTGTAATTCTCTTTTTTTATAAAATTTTTAATGAGTGAGTCATTTTTATATTAAACATAGAGCTAGGTTTACGTATTTTATTAATTTATTATTTTAAGAAAAAAAAAACCTAAAAAAATCTAATTTTTCCGAATTAAATAAGAAAACTCTAACTAACCGAATCTTTTTAAAAAAACTCAATTTAAGATTTTTTATTTTTCAAACCACTATATGTCAAAATATATTAAAAAAACATGATTTTTCATTAGAAAAAAAAAAAACTTAATTCAACTAAATTTTATTGGAAAATAAAAAATTTTCAAAAGAATAAACAACAATAAATAAAAAAACCTGCACTTAAACACAAAAATAGTTAATAAAAAAAACATAACTAATAAAGTAAATTAATAAAAATTAATGAAATATATAAATAAATAAAATTAATGAAAATTTACCTAGCGTTGGATCGTGTCGATGTTGGGCAATGGTAAGCAATACACTAGGTGTTGCTGGGCGACGTCGGGCAACAGGCTAGGTGCTGTTGAGTAAAAGTGGGCAACACTAGGCAATAGACTGGGTGTTGCTAGGCAACATTGGGCAGTGGATTGGGTAACGAGTTGGGTAAGAGACTGGACGCTACTGGACGACAGGCTAGGCAAGAGACTGGGCGATGCTAGGCGAGAGACAAGGTGACTGGTTAGACGAGAGATTAGGCAACAGGCTGGGCAAGAAACTAGGCGACTAGCTGGGTGCTGCTAAGCGACTAGCTAGGCAAGAGACTAGGCAAGAGACTAGGCGACTGGTTGAGTGTTGCTGGATGACAAGCTGGACGAGAGATTAGGCGACTAATTGGGCGATGGGCTAGGCGACACTGGACGATAGGCTAGGCGATAGACTGAGCGACTGAATGGGCGCTACTAGGGGACAAGCTCGGTAAAAGACTAAGCGACTGATCGGGCACTGTTAGGCGACAGGCTGGGCGAGAGATTAGGTAACTACTTAGGCACTGCTGAACGACAAGCTGGGTGAGAAACTGGGTGACTGGCTAGGTGCCACTAGGTGACGGGTTGAGCGATAAGCTAGGCGATGCTGGGCGAAAGCACGAGCAGTGACTGTGGTAGTTGTGCGGTAGTGCTAAGGTAGTATTGTGTGGTGTTATGTAGTGTTGTTTGTGTGGTGTTTTACATAGGAGTATGATTAAAAAAATAAACAAACCATCCCTAAAACACCCGTCGATGTGCTATTTATAAGCTCAAAATCAAATCTTTTGTATCAAAAATACAAAAGATTCGATTACGATTACGATTACGATTCTTTCAAGATTTACCCTAACTTATAGAAACCTTAGTTATTTTGGGCCTTCTGTTTCTTCTAAGGCCCGATTCTCTCTACTATAATTTAGCTCAATAATTCCCTAATCTGATTTAAGTCCTTAAATTAGATGAATTTTATTCTATATTAGTTTGGCCCAAAATCAATTAAGCTCATATCATTACCTAATCCAACAATCCAACTTAATTCAATTCAACACAACACGACTCAACTTATAACTTAACTTGCTACAACTTGACTTAACTCAATATAATTCGACTTGACTCAATATAATTCGACTTAACTCGATACGACATAACTTAATATGATTCTCTTTTTTTATTATTTTTTATTTTTCTACTTTCCTGTTTATTTATTAACTTGGCTCAATTAATAAAAAATTAAAAAAAAATGAGGTGTCTACAATCACCAGTTCTAATATTTATACTTAAGTCTGTCATTTTTCTTCACAAATTCAAAGCTCAACAAATACTTCGGAAAGCGAGTAACTAACAACACAGTAGTCAAATAAATACAGTAACTTGCTCTGTTTCACACACACAAAACAAAGTATAATAGAACTTCAAGAAGAACTACTATAATTCACACAAAGCCTCTACTCTAATACCACGATGTTGCGAACCGTAACCAAGAATAGACAAGACCGATCGTTAAATGAGTCCGACCTTATAGAAAGCTTCAAAAAGGATCAATGGTGAAAAGTGCAAAAAAAAATAATAAAGAATGAAACAGTAAGCAAAACCCATAAATAGCTTAGAGGATATGACGCACCAATGGAACTTCAGAGGACTTATGACTAAATTAGATATGATGCATGAATTGGTCCAATGAGGTTACTCGCCACCTAACCTTGCTTAAAGGAAAGGATAAGAGTGAAGCCAAGAGTAAATAAACAGTGTTTACGTATGAAAAAAGTACTCAAATAGTGTATATTAAGAGTGATCTGACGTTATCACAATTATAAGTACAAGGGTATATATACCCATAAGTTAGGGTAACCTGCAAAGAGGAAAAGACAAAAAGCGTATTTCCTTTTTGAAACCGAAAGTATCTATCATAATCATATAAGAAAAAACAATCATTGGTGTAACGGATTTGACACATCATATTATGCACGTAGCAATGCTACATTGGCGAGGTCATTAGAAGATGCAGACAAAAAATATGGACGGATGGGCTTGTCTGAGTAGAGATGGATTAATCAGTCCAGACTCTCTCTCTCGACTTCTCGACAAGGAAGATGCCAAGTAATTAGTCGGTTCAGCATAGGAGAGTAATCATCAACTCGGCATACTACAGATAAATGGACGGTCATATGGCATGGCATGAAGGGTGACTTGACAAGGAAGTACTCGGCCTCAATAGGGATTAGTTGGAACAAAAGGATTTATCATGCCAATCCCTCTAGTTCTCGGACTCGGCTGCAAATCAGAGGTCTAGTAGCCTGATTCTCATCATAATCCAAGTTGATATACACTATAGCGAGTAGCTATGTTCACCGTAAGTCTTGTTGGTATAGTCTAGACTCTAACTTGGCCACTTGTGATCATGCTAATAGATAGCTCGGCATAGATTGGTCTTGGCTAAAAGTGCTTGAAAATGAGCTTGAAAACTATGGCCACTATTCAAAAATGTCGTATACAAGTGGTACCATTGCCAATTGAAACCGAAAGTATCTATCATAATCATAGAGTTGCGGCTCAATTGAGGAGCTTTAATTTGCTCAAGTTAGCGTTGTCGAGCTTTGTATTTGAGGAGCTTAAAGAGTTCTCGGCCACAACTCGAATAACGCGGCACGTCACAAATTCACTTCACTAAACATGGCAGAATTCAGCATCTCCCGATGCAAACTGAACAACCTAATGCAACTGGAAAGTTCAAAACATCAACTAGTCGTAATTGTCTTTACCAAACAGGAGTCAACAAATCGATCACTAGGTTTTGTGCCCTCCTTTAGTGTTTCCGGGAAACGGCCAGTGAAGGGATCCCTCAACCTGATTTATCATGTAAATAGGGAGCCATACACAAATAAGATTGGAGTACCAATGGCATAAACATATACTCTTGTGAATATCATTGAACTCCAATAATGCCTATTGATGGAGTTGTATCCCCCTCTATGTTTCTTGAATTCATCATTTAAACGATCAAAAAACACTAGGGAAATCATTAGCTTCATGTGAATGTTACCTAAAGGAGAAACCAAAAACCAATTAAAAGTGTAGTGGCGGCTAATGAGATGGTTTTCAACCTCTTTGTACTTACAAGTCTCGAGAAATGCGGAAACCGTCCATTCAAAAACCAAAACACCAAAAATCATAAATATGCGAGAGAACGAAACATCCAAATGTAGATTCATGGTCGGAGAATAAAAACAAATTCATGGTTAGAGAATAAAGACAAAGCCAAGAATCCACAATAAACTATTATACTACCAATGTCTTTCCATATTTGGAGGACGAACAGAGAGGACAAACTATAACAATAATACTCTAATAAATCTATAAAAGGGATATTACTTCACCATGTAATCTAGGAAAATCATTTAAAATTACGATGCTGGCTTGTATTTTTTTTTTTTTTCTTTTTCTCATTCTCACAGATAATGCTAACTCTTGATTGTTGATTATTGTTTAAATATGTCAGTACCTACAAAATGAAAAAATAACTACATGGAGCGCCAAAGCCAGTTAAAAGTGTATTGGCGGTTAATGAGACGGTTTTCAACCCTGTTTGTACTTTCAAGTGTCGAGAACTGCAAAAACCATCCATTCAAAAACCAAAACACCAAAAATCATAAAGATGCGAGGCAAAGTAACGTCCAAATGTAGATTCATGGCCAGAGAATAAAAGGAAATTCATGGTCGGAAAATAAAGAGAAAGCCAAGAATCCACAATAAACTATTAGACCACCAACGTCTTTCCAAATTTGGAGGACGAACAGAGAGGACAAACTATGACAATAATACTCTAATAAATCTATAAAAGCAATATTACTTCACCATGTAATCTTGAAAAATCATTTAAAATTACAACACTAGCTTGTATTTTTCTTTTCTTTTTCTCATTCTCACAGACGATGCCAATTGTTGATTGTTGATTATTGTTTCAGTATGCAAGTACTTGACAAACAAAAATAAATGACTAAAGGGGGCACTAGAGGGTACTTCGGCATAGCCACTCTAATGCCAAAAGTAACTCTCTTGTCATGCGAATAGAATTGTAAAATGTTATAAAGAATAAGAGAATGGAAAAGGGGTCCTCTTACCTTGTCTTGTATTTATAGCGAGCGAGTCGATACTTGTACCTGGACTGGGCCTTAGGAGTTGTACTTAAGCCTCAATATTATTGATTTATGCCTTCAACCTATATTTCTAAAAAATGCTATCAACAAATATCACTTGGGAACACTTTACAAGATGGGCCCACCAAGGAGTATCACCTTTCAATTGTTCACAAAACATTACATAATCAAATTCATAACGACATCATTACACTCAAGTGAATTCATTAAAACATATGGGGTAGCATGGAAATCTTCTTAAGTGTTCACATCTTGGTATCAATATATAATCTTCTAGCTAAATGCTCTCTTTGTCCCATCCCAGTTTCCAAGTCCTACCATTCCTTGTCTCTTATGACCCATGACTTAAGGATGCACAAATAAACATCCCCTCAACTCTCTATGAGTTAAGTGAGAATGGATAACACAAACAAGGTAGAACAAGTCTAGAAATAATAATTGATCCAATACTTAGATATTTCAAACATGTAGCAAAAATTACCCAACCAAGTCAGCATTTATAAACATCTCCAACAAATAACAATATAGTAGCAATCAGATATATTTTAGCCATGTTGCATCAATACTGATGGGAATCAAGCTACCGAACCTCTAACCTATAGTCGAGTTGAAGACTGGAGGGGATATCACGACAAATCCTTCTGTTCCAACCAACCCCTACCGAGACTGAGTACTTCCTTACCAAGTCACCCTTCATGCCGTGCCATATGACCACCATTTTTCTGTAGTATATTGAGTTAAATATTACTCTCTAACACCGAGTAAACTAATTACTCAGCATCTTCCTTACTGAAAAGCCAAGAGAGAGAGTCTAGACTGACTAAGTCATCCTTACTTGGACAAGCCCATTTGTCCATATGTTTTTGTCCGCATCTTCAAACGACCTCGCCAGTACAGTATCGCCACATGTACAGTATCGCCACATGTACAGTATCATGTGTAGAATCCGTTGCACCAATAATTGTTTTTCTTGTATATTCAATTTTACCCTTTTGTATCTTGTACATTACTCCCTTAGGAAATACCCTTTTTGTTTTTTCCTTTTTAGGTAGATTGCTCTAACTTATGATTATAAATACCCTTGTACTTGTAACTATGAGAACATCATATCATTCTTAATATACACTCTTTGAGTACTTTTTATTCCTTACATAATCACTGTTTGTTTACTCTCAGCATCACATTTATCCTTTCCCTTAAGTAAGGTTAGGTGGCAAGTAACCTCATCGAACCAATTCATGCGTTATATCGAATTGTGTTGTAAGTCCTTGGAAGTTCTATTAGTGCGTCATATCCTCTGGAGCTGTTTATAAGTTTTGCTTACTATTTCATTCTTTGTTTCTGCCCTTTCGCACTTTTCCCCATTAATCTTTTTCGAGCTTTTTGCAAGCTTAGACCCATCCAGCGATCAACCTTATTTGTTGTTGGTCATGGTTTGCAACAAATACCCAACCTAAAATTCTATGCAAAGAATGCATGTCATGTTCATGCACATGAACAAATACATCAGTACCGATATCCTGGCCTAGCCTTAGGCAACTGAGAGTTTCCTAGGGATCCCTTGAATAATTTTAGCCTAGGGTTACAGTAAGTAACTAAATGTTCCAACCCAACCAAAATCACATGTAATAGCCAGAAATACCCAGCATGAAGTTGGCCTAGCTAAAACTACGTAAAGTAGCCAAGAAAGCCCACCGTATCGCTAGTCTAGTGAACCACATAAAGTGGCCAAAATGATTAGGAAATTCAAATATGCATGCTCAAAAGGAACCTAGCCTAGCCTAGCATTGCCTCATTTTTAGAAAAACCTGACCCATAAGTCATTTTCATACTGTACCATGCCATATTATGCCATGAATGTACCAATGATTTATCAACACAATGTTAAGCATAGTTTCCAAGTATACATTCGAATTTAGCATTCCATAATACCTAGTTGATATAGTCTTTCTCTTATATGATAACACATTGTCCAAGCTTCACATCAAGTACCATTTAATTATCTTGGTCTTACTTTAATATCTTGTCATAAACTAAAACCTTCTATCAAGTTCGCTTAGGTGAACACTTTGAAGGTTAAGCCATGTCCTAGTGTTTTCGTAGATCTCAATAACATCGTCATTGTCATCAAGTAAAACATTCAACTTTACAACCAAGTATGTAAGCATCACATATTCAATAAACAGCATATCCTAGAATTTGAATTTAAATGCAACCAACCAAGAACATTTTAAATAGAATCCCTCGCTTTGAATAGCATCTTCGAGTTCCTTACTATTTAGGTAACATAGAATTGAGAGTTGTATTTCAATGTATGTCTAGGTTATGTAAATATTTTATAAAAACTTAAGTGTTTAGGTAAGGCTACTTCAGTAGTACCTGAGACCTTCTACACAACCTTATACATGATCCATTTTTTTGCTTACGTCCTTATTATTTAACCTTCTGCATAACCTTTTATTAAGGAAGGGTCCTTATTAACTTCATTACTTATACCTTCTATTTAAATTTGTCCTAGGATTCATGGTCGAGGAAGCTTCTACTTGAGCTTCTAGTCATATTTACTTTTATTTTCCACTTTACATTTCACCAAGGAACCTTATACTCGAGCTTTTACTTAGACACATTTTAGTTTACTTAATTGACTATCTCACCAAAGACCTTCTACTGAAGCTTCTACTAATTTTCATATTGAGGCGTTCATGGGCAACCTTTATAATAGCCTCTACAAGGCCAAATAATGCCTAAACTCACTAAAACTTCACACAACCATTAAGACATACCAAGTTCTAGACACAACCAATAGTACAACTATCTAAAGATAAAATTCTAGATATCAACAATTTCCCAAAACCCCTTGCATGCTCTTTTTCCAACACATGGCCATTCTGGTTTTAAGGAAAAGACGTTTTAGTTTGTAAAAATCATGATAAGTCACTCGTTTTACCACTTTTGGCCTCAAAATCACGTACAATTTCATGAATCATCGTTTTAACACCAAAAATGTAAATACAAATCAAATTCAACCAAAGATACTTGAAGCTCAATCATTTTTCCAAAATTTCTAGATTTAGCAATTTTTAGCAAATCAAAATTTAAAAAAATCTACCAACAAAATTTGGAAAAACTTTTTATATTACATGAAAATAAACATTATAGGAAATCTATGGAAGGAGGAAAAAACTTTGAGCTAGAAACAACATTGTTTTCCCTTTTAAAACTCAGATTGAAAATTTACTCTAAAAGGACCGTCTCTTAAGAGCGATATATGAGCCATGCAGGTTTTGAATACCTGATGTTTTTCCTCAAAGGTATACTAAAAATAACCTATGAATACAATTTTTTATAATTTTTCATCGAAGTTTGTTATTTTAATAATTTATCAAAAATCTAGTAAAAATCGAAACTTATCGCCATTGAATGTTCCGACCACCAACCACCACCAAGGTATGTCAACCACTCTAAGTGTTGCTTTTAGAGCCTAGTGGTGGTGGCCACTTATTCTTAGGTCAATGTTTGCTTCAAGTTCTGCATATGCCTAAATTCATGCACCAATTTTCTTAATTTTCCCTTAATTCTTACTACCCTTTTAAAATGGATCCTTAAATTTTCCTAGAATGAAATCTAGCCAAATATTGTGAAATCAATAGGGTTAAGGTTTTAATAGTAGATTTGGTGAGGGATAAGATTGCCAAGTATCATGTAATTTTAGAAAAGCATGTTCCAAAACCACTTACTCCCATTGTTTTGCAATTCCAAACCATGTGTTGTCCTTGTTTTAATTTCCCAAATCATGAGCTACCTCTTGTTTAAGAGGCAAAAAACATTTGTAGCTCCCTTTTCCCTAAACCACCTTTTGATTAATTAATTTATTTATTCTTTAAATAGTTTATATGCATTACGCAATATTTGAAAACTTTTACAATGATTTTCTTAACCTTCTATAAGGCTCTATTCCATATCACAATCCTTTCTTATTTATATGTTTCTAATATATAAATTATATTTGAACAACATATATCACTTTAAATAATATTCCAAGCTTAGTCATAAGCTTCGCTTTCTAAGTGACTTTCGGTTCTAGTTAACTTGAGACTTTTCTTAATTATTTCACACATGCATATTATTTTAGTGGTACGACTTCATGGGATAGCTTCATCTAATTTTTATAACTTAGCCATGAATTTTCACTTAATTTCATTAACGTTGCCAAACGTACCAAATTTAGGGGGTTTAGAACATTGGGGTATTACACACTATCATTAATATGCATCTAAATATCATTTATATTTGCCCATCACTCGACAAAATACGTGACATGTTTGTATCAATGAATCTTTTTTCTAACAAGCCTACACAACTAGAATTTAGTAGTCGTTGATGAGTATATAAAAGATGATTAAATAGATTGAAGAAGAGGTAAAAAAGTTTTTTTTTTTTTTTGGTAAGGGGTTTTTGGGGTCCAAAATATAAAGACAGAGTAGTAGTATATGTCATATTAATAAGTAACATGATAGACAACATTAACAGATCTCTCACTTGCCCATACTTATAATAGAGCTATATAACTAGATTTTCAAAATGTGTACAACATGGCCTTTTTACAAAGATAGAAGTTATTTGTTTATTATTAACATTGAGTTTAGTAAGTTCTAATAAAAAGAAAATGGGCAAAAATGAACAGAAAACAAAAGAAAAAGTGAAAATGGAATGAAGTGTAATTTTTATTTTGTGTTTGGTAACAAAGAAAGGTAATGGAAGGAAATGTTTCTAATTTCTTTGTTTAGTTTGACTTAGAAATGGAAATGAAAGGAAATGGAGTTAGTATTGGACAAAATTATCCTTATTTTTAAATTGATGAATATTATTATAAGGATAATTTTGTGTTAATCTTATATTTCCACTCACTTGCACTCATTTCCCTCCAATATGAAGAGAAAGTAAGTAGAGCACATACTGGAAATGTTTCCATGACTTTCCTTCTTTTCCTACCAATTTTCTCCCTTCACTTAAGTTTCAAACACATCACTTCCTTCCATTTCTTTCTATTTCTTCTCATTTCCATCAATCCAAACATATTCTAAAAGTATATGAGATGTGAAGTAGAGTTTTCATACTCTAGTGGGAGAAAAAGAAGTGAAAAAGAAAATATGATATCTTCGAGGATAAATTTGGTGATGATGGTTGTAGTAATAATTATAAAAGCCTTAAAAATTTAAAAAAAAAAGCTAAGAAAAGTAAAAATAAATAATAAATAAGTAATAAATAATAGAAAATATTTTTAAAAAGATTTTAGAGACAAATAGATTTTCTAGGTCAAAAAGGATATTTAAGTCAAAATACTCATATGTTACTTAATGATTTCCAAAAATTAAGCAAAATTTATCATTTTTGAAGGAAGTCTAGTTTGATAATTTTTAAAGTCATAAAATATGACCAATTTAACTTAATCATAACTTCATATGGTACTTCATTTAGAATCAAATTGGTGTTTTATGAATAAGTTAAGTATAATACAAAAATGGACCAAGAATGAATCAGTGATCAAAGAGTGTCAAATTAAACTTCAATTTGAAAATTAATTTTAGGACATGAATATTAGACTTACCCCTAAAAATAATAGCATCTTTAATTTTTAGGAGAGCTGATCGACTTGGCTTCAATTTGGCTTAAACAAAATTTGAAATCTAAAATTAGTTTAGGTTGTTTTTTGATGTTTTAATATAATCGACTTTCATTATGTGTCGAAGACGAGCTAACAAGCATAGCTAGTTAAGGTATAGATAGAAAAGTAAGGATCGTAGCACATTGTACCTTCAGACACTCTTTTTTCTTTTTTTTATAAGGACAAACAATAATTACTGTTTCTTATTCACATTTTTCTGCGAAAAGGACATGACTAACTATAACTTGTACAATAAGACATCCATGACACTTTTTCTTCAACCTTTGGACTAATCACTAACTAGAGAATATAAGTAAAGTTTTCCCACTTGTATATTACCTTTTCCTTATCCTTTTTAGAAGGTTTTTGACCCTTATTCACATAAATCAATGACCTGAGCTCAATTTCAACAAAGATTAGCAATTTAAACCATTAGTTCAAGGATGATATAGATAGGTAGATTTCAAAATTTGAAATTCAAGTAAGCCTTATCTCTAAGCTCAAACTATGCATTTTTAATTCATTTTGGCATAGATTAATGTTCAAAACAAAAGCTAAGACTAATATTAATTCGAAAGAAATTATTTGATGACCTTCATATTTAAGTTTGATGTGGATCAAAATTTCAATTATGAAATATGATATTTCGACAAACTTTATCTTTCTCTAACTCAAGCCTATCTCCTTTCCCTCGACCTTGATTATAATTAAGTGGTCCCCCCAAAGCTTAATTAATACCTTGAATTTGAAAACTTTACCTTAATAGATAGATTTTGCATCCTTTTTTCTTTTCCAATCACTAACTCCACCTCTAACCATCCCTCTCAAAACAACCCTTTATGATTATCCTTAACCCTTCTAAGCATCCAAAAACCTTTATCCACCATCCAAAACTACCTACTAGGTTTAACTACACCATCTTACCACATAACCAAAGCTCTAACTTTGTCTACATCTGATTACCTTCAAAACCACTTAATTACCACTCTTAACCTTACTAAGTTATTGAAAACCACCCTTTAACACTCTAAAACCCTCAAACCACCACCAAAACCTTCTAGAAAACTTAGCTCTATGAACACCATACCTAAAACCCCACTATCCATCTCTAACTACCATCAAGATCACTTAAAACCACCCAACCTCTTGAAAACCAATCAAAACCCACTTGTGAATCTTCACCTACCATCCATTTCAACTAAAATCTATTAACGCCATTGAGAACCATTAACTATCAACCCAACCAAATTGATATCCCCAACTCAAGCCAAAACCACCCTCATCTTGATTCCACTACCATCTAACCAACACCAATTGACAAAAGAAATCAATATGAGCTTATCCAACATCCTTTTGAAGCTCGACAAGCAATGGAGTGACACAAGTATGTTCCAACGATCAAAGTTCCACTATGACCTAGATTCACCCCAAGATCCAACCTGAACATAATCTAAATATGTAAACTTGGTGTGAAATCCAACTAGCAATCCAAAAACAAGTTAGTTTATATATTTTCTTTTTTATTTTTTATTTTTTTAATTTTTCTTCTTTAAAAATAGTTTTAAAAAAAATATTTCAAAGTTTCAACTTTTATTTTCTTTTCTTTTTTTATTCCTCTTCAAACCTTTTCTCGATATATATAAATATATATATTTTCATGCATTCTTTTGTGAAAAAATTTATTAATCTATCATATGTTCTTTAAGTTTTATTTGAATATTTAAAATCTTTCCAATAAAAATTACCAAAGTCTCAAATTTCCCCTCTCTTTTTAAATAAAAAAAATACCTTTTTAGAAAAAAAAAAAGAAATTTTTTCAAAAAACTTGAAGTGATATTTTTAAAAGTAATAAAAAACACTAACTAACCAATATTTATTTTTTTCGACAAAAAAAAAATCTCTAGTTTAATGGTAAATAGCAAGTGCTAAGCACTTAACGACAGCCCTAGTAGTAAATTTTTCTTTTTCTTTTTCTTTCTTTCTCTTGTTTTCCTTCTCTTTTCTTTAGGCATAGATTTTTTGATAAAAATAAAAATAGGTATATGCTTTTAAGATTTGTCTCCTAAATGCTTGGTAACTTAATTGTTTTTTAAATAATTCTAATCCTCTTACTTATCTAGAAAGTTTTTACTTAGCAACCTTTTAAGCTTTAAACATAACATCTACGAACACTATTTTTTCTCTAATTTTCCAAAAGCAAGTGCTCATTGGTTAAAATCAACTCACTTAATCCACTTTAACCAACCTTTTTTTTTTTTAGTTTTAACTTTTGGCAGCTTTGAATTTAAAAAACGAAATTCTTATTTTCCCTTAATTTTTTTAGTTAAAAAATTTATATTAAGTAAAGACATGATATAAGTCAAGAACTAAGAAAATAAAAATAAAAAATTCAAGCTCAACAATAGTAATCAATTTTATCTACGCATAATGCTAATTGTATTCATATGCACACATCATAGAATACTAATATTCACCTCACCAATTCCCACCATTCAACTTCTTACTCCAATTATCCTATCCTTATAAGTATACACATTCCTTATTGCTCAAATTTGGCTATTTTAGCAACTTGTAAAACTTTTACCCTATTATTTTGAATGATTATGTAGAAAATTTTGTTTGAAAAATCTTTTTGCTTAATTTGCTATTATGTTACATATAAAAAAATGAAATTAGAATTTCATGCATCATAATACATATGTTAAAAACTAAACGAATTTAAAATTAGTCAATATATAATATATGCTATATTAGAATCTTAATTATCAAATAGACTATGGATAATATGTGTAACTTTCTATGTTTATGTTAAATCTTGAATTATACTACACAAGGTTTTTGTATGTAGATAGTAATACATATATTTTACCATGGAGCTCTCCCATAAACTCCCCTTACTAGTATTGTCAATATCACGAATGTGAGATTGCCTAGACTTTTAACAATCTAAAGGGGCTTTTGAAGAGTTGATGTAATTATAAGACTACTTAGACTATCATAATCCAAGGAGTTTAAGAATTCATTTCACACATCAATAGAGTTCCTTTGTCATCAACGATGCTTAATGATTCCCTTCAGGGAAGTATTCAATGGTACCTACACAACAATCGTAGTATTTGTTGTGTAAGATCGAGAATTCCTTTTATTAGTTAACTCTATTCCCTAATACTCAACTACTTAGCTTGACTTATTGAGGTATGGCCTAAGATTTAAGTGCAAATGTTATGATGCACAAGCACTACCTAAGGTTTTTTCTTTTTTTTCTTTTAGCCAATCAACAACATCACTTTTATTCTTATATAGAGAGTCAGTTATGCTAGGAAACAAAACCAGAGTCCAAATAAGCATAACTAGAGTGAGCAATTAAAAGAGACAAAAGAGGGTATGGGGGTTCTAAAACCTAATAATCTGCGTATACACCCCTCCTATAATTCACTATTACCCAATCAACAACTTTATTACTCATCCCCTCAACCGAAGATAAAACAATAAAAGAGTGCCTAGCTAAAAGAGTCTTTATTTGATCTATGATGGGGACCATCATCCAAGAAACCTCATAAGAATCTAAAACCAAGCTTATGTATATGTTTTGTGCATCCATCTTCACAATCACCCCACATCAATCTTTTTTTTAGAGCAAATTTAATATCACTCAACACTGCACTTGCTTTCGCCATTTCTAGGTCAGAGACAACTTCACTGAAGGCATGTCCATCAATTAAATTGCCTCAAAATCTTTGGCTACTAACAATGGATGCACTACTGTTTACAAAATTGAATGACCAATCCACATTCGATTTAATAACACTACAAATAGGAGCTATCTAAGCACCTTTGAAACCAACACACCTACAATCTTAGATGCTAGGAGTCTTACTTCTGCATCATCAACCACTTAAACTTGGAATGGATTAACACATTAACCTACTGTAGATAGGTACATGTTACACTGGCCAAAACTTACAAGATGCTCCCTTAGAAAAACTTCGATAACTTTACTTTGCAACAACTATGTCGAAACACATAATCTAGATTCAACACTTCTCATAAGCTTCAGCTGCTAAATTGATGTGTCTTCTAATTGCAAGCTTAGAAATTTTTGTACAATTCCATCCATTAATACTTGAACAACATTCCTTGCAACAAGAGCACTATCTACTCGATCAAAATTCAATTGGAAGTGGTATTATGCAAGAGTTCTTCTCGAATTAGCATGACAAAGTGATCCCACTATTCATCTACCCTGCAAAATTTTTAACAAATCTACCATCATCAACATGCAAAACACATTAAGACTATACCATTCCACGTAACCAAAGTTCAATCCATTTTCCATACCCCCTAATCTATTCGAGCCCTAATATACATGACTTCTACTAGCCACCACATCCTCATCAACTTTGGCAAGAAAAAATTTCCTAATCATTGCATAAGGTTAGGATTCTTATCATTAAACACTGAACTACATCATTCTTTCCACAAGCACCAATAGAGCACAATAATATCAATGAATAGAGACCTCTTTATCATCACAAATGATAGCCTTCAGTAGATCACAAATCCATATATCGATTGCCCAAAATCTCCCAAATTCCATTGAAGACCAAAACACCTAAACCAAACCTGTTTAGCCCAAAAACGTTCAAAATGAAAATGCTCAATTGTTTCTTAACTACCACAAAATTTACAAGAATGAAATTCAATTACTCCTCTTCTAACTAGATGAGCAAATGTAGGAAGATAATTGTAACTCGTATGCTAAATAAAGTGCTTTATCCTAAGACAACTATAACTATTCCACAAAAGCTTCCAAAAGGACTTTGGAATCATCATAGAAGAAGAAGCACAATCTTGTGAAGAGTTATATATGTAGGCTTAAGCAAGTTTCACTAGAAAAAATACATCTCTCGAATGTAACCACACCAAACTATCTTCCCATTTGATGAAGCTGGTCTAATCTACCTTATTGTTACATCCTCTTTCCTTGTCAATGTGTAGGTGATGTCAGATAGATTCTAGGAGCCCAAAGCTTGAATAATCAACTCGGCTACCTTCAAATTTCTATTAATATCATCTATAATTAGATATAAGGTATTGTCAAAAGCACTAGGCAACCACTTATCTTGCAAAACATGAGTAGACATGCAGTTCGTACTCTTTGTTATTCTCTTCATTGTGTTTTGATGATAACAAAAAAGGAGGACTTTAAAATATTTACATAGCATTTACCTTGATCAAATATTGCTATATGTATTTAGCAGTTTCTCAGGTATATTAAACAAAGTCTTCTAAAGATCTATCAAACGATCAATCAATGGATTAATCAGAAGGTACGAAAATTGGAAACAGGGAATACGTTTAAAATATAAGAATCATCGATTAAGACCCTAAGAAGACCCAGCTTTGTTTACTGAATATATTTGGAAAAAATGTTCAATACATTCCACTAAGTAAGATTAAAATCTACGGGGATAAGATCAAATTATATTTGTTATAAAATCTGTCTAAGATTGGAAAGTTTTGCTTTAAAAGAAGTTTTTTATCAAGCCATCCGAATCTAAAAGGACTCATATATTAACAACAAAGTTTATGTTGCATATACATTTAAAGTACTCAAAGTAAGTGAAGGAAAAATCACAACTCTTGCAGTACATGTAGCATGGAAAGGATCTCACATATATGGAAGGTCAACAAAGAAGATATCTCATAAATTATTTTTATCAAAGCAAAGGTTCAAAATAAATTCTCTAAAGACTTACCTTAAAACTAGTTTCTAGCCATTACAATTTCAAGTATATAAAGAAGGCAAGGTCTTCATAGTAAAGATACGAAATGAAATGAAAAAAGAAAAAAGAAAAAAAAAAGACGACTTCTATGGTCATTCTAAAGTGCTGCAAACAATTCACTTTTGATAATAGAAGATCGATTAGAAGCTTACATACTTATCTCCATACTAGTTCTTATTTATCGAAGAACCATTTCTTTTATTCTCCTCATTCTCTTTTGTAATCCTTATATAAGTTTTGTTTTAGAGCCTTTTTTTCTTTTCTATCTTTGTAGTTCTAAATGATTAGCTTAGAAGGAAGGCTAAGTGAGTCAAAGTAGAGACTAGTGTTTGTAACCTCTCTAAGTGTTTGAATATTATGGATAGTGGAACAACTCCAATAAGTGAACTAGGTCCTTGGCAGTAAGGTTGAAAGAGTATAATAGGTACAAGGTCAAAGCACTATAATTCATTTGCCTACTCTTCTAACTCTCATCTCTTTCTTTTCATGCGCCTTATTTATATATGCTTGTCCATTTATCTTCTAGCCAATATCATAAATAATCAAGGGAATAAGTTTATCTTAAAGCATTGTATTTGTTTAAAATTTGATATAAATAACTAATTCACAACCCCACCACCTACCTACCCACCTTACCCCCTCCACACTACCCCACCACCCCATAAACGTACCTCAAACCCCCCACCCACACCTCTCCCCTCTTAGTTACTTATCTTTTAGCCTTTTTCCTTTTTTATCTCTGTAGTTTTTAGTGATTAGCCTAAGAGTAACACTAAGTGAGTTAAAGTAGAGAGTAATGTTTATAACCTCTCAAAGTGTTTGAATATTGTGGATAATGGAACGACTCCAGGCCTTCTAACAAACTTCTCCAACCCCTGGAATTTCTCCACCTTCTCTAAGCTTCAAAGGCATGAACATTGGCAAAATATCTACCTTTAAAAATCTACACCCAAAGCACATTTGAGTATTAAATAAGCCTCTAAGCCTATTTAGCCAAAAGGGCTATATTAAACTTATGAAGATCTCTAAAACCCAATCCACCATGGAATTTAGACTTCACCACAACATCCCATTTTGCCCAATGAATCCTCTTCTCATCTCTCTTTTGCCCCCATCAAAATTGAGCAATCAAATTATTTACCTCATTACGCTACTTCTTAGGGAATTTGAATACACTCATGGAGTGTACTAAAATAGCACTAGCCACTGCATTAATCAGCACTTCTTTGCCTACATGAGAAAGACAAAGTTGTTTCGATCCTTGGAGGCTTTTCTACATCCTAACTCTCATTCCATTTTGACCTTTCCTAGATTAAAGATGACCTTAAATATTTTCTAGGATCTTAAGTAACTCTAATGCCCAACATTTGAGACAATCTATTCCTAACTTCTTTAAAGTCGTTTACTGAAGCAAATTGTAGATTTGTTGAAGCTCACTTCTTGCCATAAAGCTAAACATTATTCTTACAACATCGACTTCAATACTGGCAAATTAGATACACCAGCCTCCAAGAAAAAAAAGTGAATCGTCTGCAAAGAACAAATGTGATAAGGTTAGACATTAATGCCCTAACTTCTCTCCATGTAAGACATCCTTACTAATTGCATCCAAAATATTTCTAGAGAGGATGTTAGAGACAAGAGTGAAAAGGTAAGGAGAGATAGGATCGCCCTACCTTAGACCTCTAAACAAATGGAAAGATATAACATCTTTACCATTAACAATCACTTGATCATTAACAAACCTCACACATAACATAACCCATCTTATCCACTGATCAAAAAATCCAAGACGACACAAAATTCCTCAAGGAAATCCCATTCTACTCTATTGTAAGCTTTATTCATATCTATTTTTATAGCACATTCACTTCTTTTACCTCTCCTATGGGACTTCTAGTAATGAAAAGACCCATAAGCAATGACTAATTATCATGAATAAGTCCACTAGAGATGAAGGCGCATTGATTCTCAATGATCAAAAAATTAAGGAAAGGTTTCAACTTGTTAATGAGGAATTTTGACAAGACTATGTAAATAAAGTTACATAGACTAATGGGACGAAAATGAGATACTAACTCTGGACTAGACACATTAGGGATAAGGATAATATCAGTTTTATTAAAAGAAGAAGGAAAAGAACCTGACTCAAAGATGTCCTATACTATAACAACTATGCTTAACCCTATATAATTCTAATATATTTGATATAAAAAAAAAAAAAAGCTAGGAAATCCATCCGGACCAGGTGCTTTATGTGCTCCCATTTGAAAAACTACTATCCTCACCACTCCAGTGGTAATAGAACTTCCCAACTTCATATCTATATCTTCTGTCACAAGAGCCATGATATTATTAAGAGTGCTACCCTAATCTCAACATCTATTTGAGCAAAACAGTTTCTCAAAATATCTATTGAACTCCTCCATAATACTCTACTCATTCATCAACGACCTTCCATTGTCAACTTTGATGCAAAGGATCTTATTCTTCTATCTTTTTTTAATAGTAGACTTATGAAAGAAGGAAGTACTATGATCCCCTATTTTCAACCATCTAATCCTCGATCTCTTACTCCAATCCTGCTCTTATTTAAAATAAAGGTAATATAACTTTCTCCTTAAATGCACTATCTCAACACCACAATCATTCTCTATGCCTTGTAATTTGCCTAATTCTTCCATTAAAAGATTGATGCTAACACCAAAATTAGGCACTTCCTTCCTTCTCTACTCCTCTAAGGCCTCCCTATAACATTTCAATTTCTCTTCAACCAAATCAATATAAAATTTCTATCATCATGCCAGAAGTTATAAATGACACTATTACAATTAGTAAAAGAAGACCATGAACTTTCAAATCTAAAAAGCCTGGTACCTTTAATATCAAAAAAATGCTAATTAATTAGCTGTGCAACATGATCAAATACATAACCTGGCTTATGGATGACTTATGTATGAGGAAATTATTCCAACAATTCACTAAAGAAAAGAACCTGATCTATCATCTCTTTGAATAGGATCCCATCACATCTTCTATCACGCTACGTGTATTTTTGTCCCTTAAAACCAATATCCACCAAGTTTAAATCAAAGATCATCTATTGAAATGCCATAATTTTCCTTATATCCTTCATTCAACCACCCCACTTCTCCTCATCATCAACAATATCATTAAAATCGCCAACACACATCCAGGGAAGATTTGTAGTAGTAGCAATAGTCTTAATATCATCCCAAATCTTCAACCACTCTTCAAAATTAAGGTTACCATAAACTTAGGATACTTGAAAATTTTTACTCTTATGTCTTTTAGAAACAAAAGTTTTTATGAGCTACCTAAACCTCTTCTCTCCATTCATCTAACCACCACAAAGCAAGAACCCCCAAAATACCCACTAAGTCAACATAAGAGGCATTCTGAAACCTCAAGGACATTTTGACCCACTCTTTCCAATTACATCTACACTTCATTTCCAAAAGAAACACAACCCAATCTACATCTCCAATTGAGCTCTCTAAGATGTCAAACTACCGGGCGAAGCCTTAAACCCTAACAACTCCATACAATAGCTTTCATGGCCCTTGTGTAGCTACTAAGGGCCATCCACCATAGCCAACAACAAAATCAATATCATCTATTACATGAACCGGAACATCCACCAGCATTGCCTACTTCGAACTAAGAAAAGGCTTATTCATAGCGTTGCCAACTTTCCTTCTTTTACTTGCTACAGCAGTCTTATGTTTTCTAATATTTGGCTATGAAAGAGAAATATCCATCTTCTCTACTCTTTTTTATGAAGATTCCTTTCCTTCTTCATATTTTCATTTAATATTCAATTTGTTGAAAGTGCTTATGAGTGCCAATTCATGTGATATGCAAACAATTGTAGAGATTATGTCATTTTCTTTATCAGACGAATCTAAATCCTTCGAAAACTCAAAAAAGTATTATTTACTGCTAGATTTCATCCCTTTCCTCACTTCACTAGAACCCTAAAGTTGTGTATCCTCTACTAATGATTGTCTAGGAACAACCATGTTACCAACAACTTTCAAATTCGTATCCAATGAAAGAGAAATAGTCAAGAGAGTAAAGTTAGGGGCATTTAGAAGTACGTGAGTTGTAGATAAACCATTATGATTATAGGGTAGTCATTGATATAAATTACTCCTCAACTCCTATGGAATAACCAACTTTAGTATCCTTACATTCGCATTTGAGTGCTTACTCTTACTTGAACCCATACTTCTCTTCAAACCTCACCAAAGCTCTTCGTCGCTTTGTCTCCCAAATGTTGGATATGTCTCTTAATGGTTCCCTATTCCCAACACTTAGGACACTTTCTATCGTTTTCTATTTAGACGAATCTCCTACACCTTCATCACCAAAACCTCTAGAAGGGTACACTCTTAGCCATAGACCATAATCCAACTCTCCTTTTTCAGCTTTACACATACTACTAGAGTGATCGAAATGTCTACAATTGAAACAAAGGTCTGCAAGTTTTTCATACTTGAATAAAATACAGTACTTATCTACTCCCATTCTTTTGACTGACATACCTATCTTGACTTGCAAATTACAGTCCAACATAACTCGAATTTGCAAATATGCTCTTCTTAAAGAAGAATTAATACTACTCTAGTCAACCTCTATATATTCACCGATGTAATTCCTTATCACTCTCGCATTACTCTCCATCATCTAATCTAGTTTCAAGCCATGAACTTGAACCCATATGGGAGTTTTCATTACATCAATTTCTTCTACATTCAAAGGTGCTTCCCATTGCTTTATACACAAGAAACAACCCAAAACTGACTAAGGGCTTTCAGTAAACATCTTATGAGCAATAGAGTCATTTTTGAATTTATATAGATAAACATTTCCCTTTAACTATGAAATTTGAACCTTTCCATAATGATCCCATGCCTTCTTTAGCATAGATACCATAACAAAACCTTATCCAAAATAATTTTCCCTACCAATGTATTGTGATAAAGCTCCTCTACTTACAAATCCACCTCTAATTGGAAGACCCTAAATGAATCCTCAACCATGAAGAAAAGGACTAGCACAAATGCTACAAGACAAAGACTCTTGGATAATACCTATTAGTATCGATACAAGACTAACAGAACCAAAATCACAGAGACACAAATGACCAAACTAGACTACTCAATACTAAACAAGTATAAGATGCGAAGAAACAAGGATAAAGATAGCATTGACCGAAATTGGACACGACAAATGAAATGGATAATTGATAATGATGAATGAAATGGATAATTATTACAATGACAATAGTAATAAAAGAAGATTAATAAATGTAGTACCACATTTTCATGAGATAATATGGTAAGAAAATTCCTTCATTGATGAAAAAGCATTTATTACTTTGTTTACACATGGATAGAAAGAAAAAGAAATAAAAATGCAATAAGGGAGCATTCTACTACCAATAGTTCTTATATTTTTGAGTTAATGTAGTGTTTACACTTTCACAATGCCATTAGTTCTTTTACATTTCTATATACCTCCACAATATCATTGCATCTTTGTCTTCTTAGATTCTTAAGTCTAATTTTCTTTTATATGTTTAGTAATGCCCAAAGGGGTTCCACTATGGGTGTCCCCCCTTCATTTACGTGTTTAGTGAAGATGGTTGCTTTAGTGAGGTGGCATTCGTTCCATATGAATAGACACTTCATCTCAAGAATGAATACCCTTCCTATTATAATGACCTTTCATGCACTAATGCCATGTTGAGGGTATTATGTTATGATGATTAGTCATGTCTGTAAACCCCACAAATCTAGCCTTTTGAGTATAGAATTAAACTCGTGTACTGTAGATAATTTCCCTAATTTAACAAAGCTACTAAGTTTAAAATCGAGTAAAATTTTAAATGGAAAACTTAAAACGAATTTGAAAATAAAAAACCTAAATTATTGATCAAAACTCTAATCGTATACGAAAACCTTAAGCCCTAAATATATATATAACTATAAGAGATTGACCTTGAACTAGATAAAAACCCTAATCACATATGAAAATCCTAAATCCTATCTGTATATACATATGAAAAAGCAAACCCGAACCTGATCAAAACCCTAAAACCAAAACTTCAAGCTTATAGATGTACAAATTTGCTATGAAGACAATAAAACCTTAATTGAATATCAATGATGAATAATATGCTAAATCATATAAAATCATCAACCAATGATTAAAGATAGCTTCCAATCATTCATAAATGTGTACAATACTAAGTTAATTTATTAGAAACTATGATATTGCATTATAGAACATATTAATCTCTTAATTATATAACTAAGTTAGTATTATATAAATTTAAGTGTTTAGTTAATGTTTAAACTATATATAGTCAAGGTTAGTATTATGAATTGTGCTTTTCATGCTAATTATATTAAGTGTGATACTAAACCTTATATAGGGATATAAATACTTAAAGAAAGGTTTGAATATTTGTTTTCACTAATTATTTCATTTAATTCCATATTTCCTTCCATTTCCTTAATTTTTCTCCTAATTATCCTTAATTCCATTGTTATGTACACTAATTACATGTAAATTTCCAAGAATTGACCAAGTCAACATTTGACCTAAGTCAACACATGTCATTTTCACCTAGAATTCTCTTCCATTTTCTATAGATTTCTTCTCATTTTTCACATGATTTTTTTTTTTTTTCATTCTTATCCTCTTGGTCGTCCACTTTATTCACCCTTCTAGACTTCACTTATTTCTTTTATAAATTATATTTAAGACACAACAAAACCCTCTTTTCTTTTCTACCCAAAACCGTGACCCCTCTTCTGCTTTCCCTTTCTTTAATTTTCCAATGTCACTTCTATATTTTCAACAACTCACCCATAAACTACTATACTATATACTTGCTTTTCTCTTACATATTACAAAGGAAAAAGAGGTATATTTTCATGTGATCTTTTATTTTAATAAGTGATTAGTTGTTTATATTATATTAGCTCTAAAATCTTTATGTAATATGCATATATATGTTTGTACAAATAGGAATCCTTATACACATACACATAAGTGTAGAAATACTTGTGTACATGAGTAGAAATACATACGTACATATGACATGTGAATATGTGTAAAGTGCTTATATATGGATTTTAGTAAAATACATAGTATAAATATATGTATATATAGATAAAAATAGGAAGAAGACATGTACATATGCTTAAGTATTCTTATACATGAGTATTCTTAGTGTACATAACCAAAAATGATGAAAGTACTAAGTATGTATACATATAGCATACTAACCGAACCTATAATATGCAAATATGTGAATTATACAAAGATTTCTTAAATGTATACTAGGGAGATAAGAAAATACAACTAAATATACGTATAAAACCGTATGTATATATGGGCATATGTACAAGTATATATATATATAATTATGTTTGAAGTATATATGTACATAACATACATATAAGAAGTATAAGTATCAAAGTATAAGGTCAGTACATATGTGCATTATAACATAACTATCTAAAATACTATAATATAATATAATATAATAATAATATATAATGTACATAAATATATATATGTATGGGCCGAAACCATGATGGACCCATAATACTTATATCAATTAATATTAACCTTATGTGAATAAATAATAATAATAATAATATAGCAATAGTTCAAATTATAAGAACATAATAATTTACAAATTTATTTGCTCCTAAATCAACAAAAAGAAAAAACAAAACTAATAAATAAAACTATTTAATTCAAAATACTATTATAATGATGTAAATTCATATCGTAAAATATGGGTCTTAAGATCTAAAATGAACCCCTCTACATGAACATACATTCGAAAACAATAAAATCGACTAAAAGTTTATAAATATTGAAGTTAGAACAAAAAAACTATGTGCAATTTAGGATTTAAGGAAAACCCGAGCTTGTATAATGTTACTAATTTGAATATTATTACTTATACGATTAAATTGGATATTATTACATATACAATAAAATAATGTTTCCTAAATATCACAGCACATATGTTAGGTAATGTAAAATAATGTTAAAAGTTTAATCAAATTTTATCACTAGAAAAGTACATTTGAACTTAATAGGAACCTACTATAAGAACGTAAAGATATAAGGTAAAATGAAAAAGTTTACAAGTAATATAATACTTAAGTAGAACGGAAATCATAAGATAGATAGTGAGCTAGTTAAGCTATCTAGCATTACGTCTAAATACTCATTATGTTATTTCATTTCTATTTATCAGGAAATATCAATCAAGAAGGCAAGCTACCCGATGATTGTTAGGAGTCATATTGACTTTAGCCGAGTGAGTACTCTCAATGACTCTATTCTTATTTTGTACTTATAGTTAGTGCACTTAAATTAAATATTAATAACTTGATGCATAGGGGTTCGGGATATACATGTACTTGATATTGATTAATTACTGTGAAAAATATTGTTAAACATGATAATTGAAGATTTAATTGTATGATTGATGGTTATGTAATTTGGATGGTTTACTGATATTGATTGATTGCCCCATAATTTGACTTAATTACATTTAGCTTATCTTAAATTAAAAGGATCATGCATCAATCATGCATTGCATTACTTATTCCGGCCGTCACTTCATGTGGAGGTAAAGAGAGACCATGCAAAGGTTATTTATATATATTGAATTAAAGTGTTTTAGTACGTTGCACTCGAACAACACGACCTTACCCTAGCCCACGACCTTACCCTAACCCACGACCTTACTAGGCGCTTGAAACACCAACCGTCTGACTAAGTATCGAGTTTAGAGACCTCCACTGTAGAGTGTGAGTGTGGACTGCGGGAGCCACCTTACCGCTAGACTTAGGATTTTGGTATACTATTAGATTTCTTAGAAATGAAAATGTATTTCAAGAAATATGAAATTTAAATTTATGGTTGAAAACCCAGGTACTGGAGCCCGGTTGTGATTGGTGCTGATGTATTTCCAACTCTTACCTCAGAAGGCAGTAAAAATCTGATGTTTAATGCAGCACCAATCAACTGCATATATTATTTGGCATACTACATGTACATGCATTCATATGATCATAATAATTTGTTTGATAACCTACTTGCCAATATGGCATGAGGGATAACTCACTAAGCTTTTGTAGCTTACTCCCCAATAGTTTTTCTTTTGTAGGTTAATAGATAATCGGACATAGGTTAAGAGTTAAGCATTGAGTGCAAGTACTACGATGTTTTAGAGGTTAGAATTAGAGAGAGATTGTTTAGTTCATGTAAGACTTTAAATGTAAATACCGCTTATATATTTAGTTTAATAACTTCAATAAGTTTGAATTTTAAGTTTATACTATTTGATCTTATCATTTGGTAAGGGTTACTAATTCTCTGCACTTCTAAGGAACTTTGGAATATTGCATATCCATAGTTATCTATATTTTACAATACGTAATTAATTAACAATTCAGAAACCCTAGGGATAAATTATTTAGAGCCTTGGAATCTCTGACTTGTAAGACGATTTTCGTATCATGAGTACACACATAATATGAAAATTGTAGGCAATCCTACTAGGCCCTCTATAGGGTCCTAACAATGTCCTTCTTATGTGATTGTAGGATAAAAGTGGATAGATCACACGAAATTATGTGAAGTTGTAGATATGCCCAATATTGAAGTCTACTTTGACACGCTCCATTATCTTTATACTAGACTTAGCAAATTTGTTCAGCATAATGGGTTGCTTTACTGAGTGTCTAATATCTAATTTTGCATCTCTGAGAGTGGACATCAACATAATATTACGTGAGAATCTAATGTCAATTAACATCCTCTCAATGGGATAGAACTTAAGTGTGCTTTCTATGAGAAAAGGACAATTGTGACTAGGATTCTTCAAGCATATTTTAGAGCTAGTACATGTAATTATACCATCATTTATGGAGACAATCCCCTTCATAAGCATTGTTGTGTTGTACCCCTTTTATTGACTGTGTGCCCCTTAAAATTACATATAGGATTTCCCTAATCTTACGTATTAGCTTGTGAGAGTTCGTAGTTTTACATGTTAAATTCCGAGTAAACAGTTTAGGACATACATAAATATTAACCAATTAGGATAATAATTTACATGTAGATCTTAAAAGTTAAATGAAGGCATGTTATGAGATTGGAATATTTATTTATAATCAATTAATAGAATTATAAATAAAAATAGATAATTTACATTAAAGTACATTATAATGCAATTTACCCATGTAAACATGTAAATTAGATAACAAAAAATAACCAAACATTAGAGATAAATTATTTGAACTTAAAAATTATAAAGTGATCTAAAATAATATATAAACATAATATGTGTTCCTCCAGGTTTAATGGTTATACATATTTATACACCCCAAAAATACTCAAAATACCCTAAAATAAGCGTATTCATCAAACAATTATAAGAAAAATTATAAAAAATTGTTAAAAGTCACCAAACAATTGGATTAATCTTGAGGAAGTCATGAGAATTGAAATGAACTACTATAGACTTATGAAGCTCAAATTTAGATGTAATGGTTGTGCTATGGGTGAAGTGGTAAGGCTTATATGCATGTAAAAAGGGTTGAGCCAAACCCATGTGGGACAATCCCTCACACCGTACTAGCAGTGGTGCTCGCGGGTCTGTAGTACCCAGGAAGGGGAATTGGGCAGGTGCACTACTGTGAAACGGCAACGCTGAGAAGGAGCTACATGAACAACACCCAACCCTTTTTACATGCATATAAGCCTCACCACTTCACCCATAGCACAACCATTACATTAGACGCCTAGCATGCATGGTTTAGGGTTTATAAGCTAATTTAGAGAGAGAAAATGCCATCTTTCATTTAGAAAACATAGGAATTATCACCCATCCTCTCCAGATGATCAATAGACTCCTTAGGAATTTAGGAAAATTTTAGAATCAAGAAGAACAATGTAAAAAAAAAAATAATAATTGGAAAAATTAGAAAGAAACATTGTACAAACCAAGCAAGGTGATGAAACCAAAGTGCGAAAGCAACCTATGAGTAAACCACCACTACCTCCTAACAGTAGAGGTAGTGCTTGGTGGTTCTGATAAGGTAATAGCCGATGTGGATGGCTAGAGGGAAATTTTTTTTTTTTTTTGTAAGTTTAATTTCTATCCAATTTTAGTTAAATTGATAAAAATATCAAATTAATTCCAAAAATTATGAAAAAAAAATATTATTTGTATATATTTTTAGAGAAAAATATTATATTAAAGAATTTTTTAGTATACAAGACAATACCGATTTTTTAGTACTTCCTTAAAAAATTGAGCAAATTTCAAAACTGATTTGAATGACCCAATTAATGTGGTTTCTAAGCCAAATTTTTTTTTTTTTTTTGGATAATACTTATACTACAAGTGAACATTGCATGAATAGATTTCGAACAAAAATAATTTTCATAACTTATAGGGATTTTCGAGTCATAAAGGATTTAGTGTATGAAGTTTAATTGAACCTTTGATACTAAGTTCTAAGGTGTACTTAGATCATATCCTACTATAAAGATCAATCTGGAATTGTGTGGTTTGAGTTAGAGTCGAAATTTGGACAATTTGGTGGTTGTGAGATTAACATATTAATAAGTAAATATGTGTATTTGAGGAAATTGTTATTATAGTGTTACTTGGTATGATAATCCTAATATATGAAGATGATGTAATATGTTTGTAATCTAGAATTTGATATTAGATGGGTTATTTTGGGTGAACTTATAAGAAAACCTTGTTCAAATAGTTCTTCAGAAGGTTATTCTGTTAGAAAAACAAGTCAAATTAGTCTATAGACTTAATTAGGAAGTTATGTGATACGAAATATTTAATTGACATGGTATCTATATGTTGTTAACCAGAGAATTCTTAAGTTAGTAAGATTGATTTTTGAGTCTTCTTTATGGAGCTCCTAATTAATAAGGATGTTTTCAAATACTTTTTCAGAAAGTCCCTGATTAACAAAACTATTTTCAAATACTTTCACAGAAAGTTCTAAAGTAAAAATTATGTTAACTTTATCAATCAGATACTTATTTAGAAGGTTTTAGGCCCCAAAAACCATACTAAGATCAATGTTCAAAACCACATTCAAAGACTTTAAATATAAGATAAAACTTAATTCAAGACTTGATAAATCTATCTAAACTATATGTAAGACATTAAAAAGTAATCATACACTCTCTATCTAAAATATTTATATTGAATGTTTAGGGACCTTCGAAGGGATGGAGTACGAGAACCAAGATTAACTCGTGTTGACATCAAGTAAGTTGAAAACTATTCTTAGTAGCATATTAAAGTACCATGTTAGGATACTTAGAGGAGTAAGAGTGCTTGTTTGTGGTTATAATTAGATTGTGTATGCGTGTGCCATGTGTATGCTTATGATACAGAGTAGTAATTAGAAGTTGAACTTTGAGTGCTACTTTCTATTTGATATATCAAGTTTTGTGTGTATAAGTTGCTCACCTAATAAGTTAGACTAATCTTGAATAGATTAAATGCCTAACCTAATATTTACGATAACCCAATAGGGTAACAATTAGGTTCTCGGACTAAATACTAATATTTCGATGAGGATAGCAAAAATGGTCCTTTTCCCACCCTTAGTTAAACTAAGTGACAAGAGGGTCGCAGCAAGGTTGGGAATCGTGGCTCAAATGTTGTCTAAGGAAGAGAAGTGTCTCCATTACATAAGCCCAGATTTAGTCTAATAGTATCATGTTAAAACTCCTTAAAATCTAGGTTAAAGTGGACGAAATTACTTTAACTTCACAATGGATCAGTTAAACATTGTAGGATGCTATATCATTTGTCTGTTGCATTTGCATTTCATTTAGTGATTGAATAACCATGCTTGTTAATGTACTCTTATAAATCCATCCCTTCTTACTAAGCTAGTTAAGCTCCCAATAAATGGTTTTGTAAGTACAGAGTAACACTAAAAGATGTCTTAATACAATTATCCATAGGTTAGTTCTAGTAGGTTGGGAAGCATAGACATGAAGTCTAAAGAATGGAATGAACTCATGTTGCTTTTGTTTTTTCCTTTTGTGGGAGGATTATAAGGTCTTCTTAGGAGGCCTTATAGTCTTCACTGGCTTGCTATTTTATATATATATATATATATAATGTAGTTCGACTATAGAGATGCAAAGTTTCTTTTAAGAAAACCAGGACTTTTGATGTATATAGGGTTAAGTAATGAACTGATCTATCTATTAGTATTAGAAAATATATGTTGTAAGGTCTTACTCCAAGTTTTATATACAACAAGTATCCATCTGACAACTTCAAAACTGGTTGAGTCGTCATTCACCTCATGTGGACTATACTTATGTTGCTAGCTAAGAGGATAGCTTTTAATCTAAGTTAGTTTATATAGAAAGACTATTGCGACTCCTCAAGTTTGGGTCGTGATATTGACCTTAGGTAATTTATGTAAGTGTAATTGCTATTATGAACCATGCATCCTTGTCAAAGCAAAGGAGATCAAAGAACTTCCTAAAATTGAAAGTCTTTAGTATGGCCAAGACAATATTATACATACCTATTGCTTTTGTTGTTATAAGATCATAGGTGACAACATATGCAACAACATGCAAGAAGTAGGTTGTTTCGAACATTGATGTTTTCAATTATGAGCTCTATATTCTATACCATCTCGTTGAATACCTTTTTTATGGTCCAACAATCCTTAGTAGGATGACTTACGGTTATATGACACTTGCAAAACTCATGTTTACTCTTCTCTTTTCCAATGTGTAGTATTTCAACCCTTACGAATGTGAAATTCTCATCTCACCATTAGAGTTATGAAAGTGTGTAGAACAGGCCAACTCAACTTAACCTACTTTGGTCAAACTAGTTAACCCATCATGGCCCATTTAATAAATAAACTAGAATGTATTGGTTTAACTCAACCTAACCAATACAGGCTGGTGGGTTAAATATGCTAGCCCACTAACCTAGCTCATTTAACCTATTTATATGTTTTGGTAGGTTAAACAGGCCAACTCACCCATTTTAACTCATTTACATATTTTAGTAGGTTATTATGATTATTATTATTATTAGTAGCAGTAGTACTACTACTACCATAAGTAAAATATAAGTCAAAAGTAAATGAATATCCAAAATTATAGGCTTATTCAGTATCTCTTTCTTCAATCATGTGACTCCATAACTAAGTTTAACAAAAAAGAGTTAATTTAGATACATCCATGCTACATTTTCCTAAGAGATACAAGTGCAATAAATATTCATTTAATGAAGAAAGAGAGAAGTATACTTAAAAAGCACACCAAACTTTACTTGCAAAAGCTATATAATATATAATACAAATTAGAAGTCACAAAGTTGAAATAACTCTCCAAGGATTCATAAAATGTATTTCTTGCTCCCTACTATTTTATTGACAAGATAACATATTATCAAGATAAAGGATTAATGCCGATGGAAGGAAGATCGATTAGTTGATATTTTGTTAACAAGTATCTTGTTAAATAAAACCATCATTCAATGAACACAGTCATGTCAATGTTCAAGAAAAGCCCTTACTATTAGTGTAAACTTAAAGAGTTAAGATAGGCATGACTTTCTATCCAAAGCAAACACAAAAGTATATGTAAATGATAACAATTGTGGTGATTGGTAATTGACTGCAATAAAATTCTTTTTCTAGTTTTTTAATTTTTCATTTTCATTTAAATGAGTTAGCAGGCTAATTCTACTTATAGGAGGTTAGCCAACTTAAATCACTAATTAAATGGAGAAATTCAAAGTGGCTTGCTTTTCAATTTGGCTAAAATTCAACCCTAAACCATTTTTTAAGTTAAATGACCAAGTATCGCATATTTTCCCATCAAGCACAAGAATGACAATGATAATGAAGAGCCTCTAGGATTCTCACTCCTTGGTTTATTTCCCCAACTAAAGCTTTTTCCTTAAGTGATGCTTGTGGTCAATAGTCGCTTATTGAACTTCCATTCTCTCTTCTTTGTCATATCATAGAGTTATTGATCCTTTGTACTTTTCTAATGAATCTCACGATTAAGACCAAAGAGAGGTTATGCAAATGTATAGTGTACTTAGTGAACATTCCTTAAATGCTAATCTTCACCAACTCTTTCTCATCACTTATGCCTTGAATATGTAAAGAGCGCACTCTATATTCCATTAATTCCTTCCTAGAAATCTATTGAATTCTTCATATATTCATAAAGTAACCCTTTCTTCTGTTGAAAAAATTTTCTACAAAAACATCATGCAAATGGTCCTTACAAATCTGTCAATTTAACAGGAAGGTTAACATACTATATGTATGCTTTCTTTATAATTGACTCTAGAAACTCCTTCAATTTCAAATCATTTTCTAACTCAAGGGCAGTTAAAGCCTTAATAAACTTCATTAGCTATTCTTTAGCATTTGTCTCATTACCATTTGATTCGCTTAAACTATATAAAAAATAAATAAATCATGAATACTCCAGCAAGTATATTGGATCAAAATTAAGTAATACAAAGCAAGTAAGGTTGTCGATCCCTCGAGGACTAAAAAATTACTAATCTTATACTAGTTCTTATCAATATTTAGGCAATCAAAATTAAATTAATTAATCTAATAATTACCCTAAAACTATTGAAAAGAAAATAACTATAAAATATCTAAAACTAAGCAATCAATTAAGAATTGTGGGAAAAATAGAATCCACCCTAGATTATGTAAATCAAATTGTTATAATGTTATATAGATTAATAACTATATGGTCATTCAAGTGAAATTATTATGCCTTAAAACTTAAGGATTTAAAACCTTAATTAAACAGTCAACTCCCGCATCTCCAATTAACAGTGGACTCTAAATTACAATCATATATCTTCAGATACTATGATTGTCTGATGTCCTAAATCAATTATTCCTAATGTCTTAGTAAACAATCAATCGCCGAACATCACATTAATCTCTATATAATTTCTAATTAATTCTATTAATGCTACTTCCACATTAATTAATCAAATTAACCAAGAATTTCTAACAAACCCTATATCAACTCCTGTATCACTAGGTTTTCTAACAATTATAATCCATTAAACAACTATAATTGAAATCATAGAAATTGTAATCATGAATCATCCATATATATATATATGATTCCTATAAGATGAACGCAATCATCATCTTAGCTATCTAAGGTTTCATCAATTCTCATAAATAAATTTAGCCAACTATGGAATTTCAAATGAAAGCATAACTACTAATTGAAATTGCAAGGAAATTCATAATTGAAAGCATGAATAATTCACAGAATTGTATAAATATAATTAAAATAGATGTTACCAATTCTGTAATTGGAAAAGATAAACTTCAATTACAACTCCCAAACTTAGTCTTCATAGTAAAAGCAAAATCTTCTCAACAATCCAAGTGATTCTACAGAACAATTCTTCAAGAACTATCTAATGATTGTTCTACGACTCTCTAAGTCTAACAAAAGTGTGTATATGTCAAAAAAAAAATCTCTCAAACGATGAAACGTAAGGCTATTTATAAGAAAAATTAGGGTTGTCTCGCGATTAGTTTCTTTTTATTAAAGGCTGGCTGATAGGCCGACGGTGTAAGCTTTAAGGTTAGCGGTGTAGACTTCAAAGGCTACTGGTGTACATTGTAGGCCAGCTACCTTCAATTCAAAATTGCAACATGTTGATTCGAACTTCGTTCATTTACATAAAACTCCTCTAAATTATCCATAATTCCACTCTTGAATCCTCTAATTTCTAAAATGTCCAAATGAAAATAATTAAGTACCATTTCTTAATGATTTCTATAAAATCAATAATAATTCTATCTAGTTTGCCCATTGAAACATGAAAAATATGCCTTTATCACCATTGAATAATTTAAAATTCAAATCTATGCAGTCCTTAAAGTATGGTTTACCACAATACATAAATTATATGGTGGTTTGAGATCAAATGCTCTTATAATAGACTCAGTCTATATCTCTTTCAAGTATAAGTCCAAGTCTTCCTCAATAATGAGCCCCTTAGGGTAGATATAACAACTTCCACTAGTACACTAGGGGTGAGATTAGGGTGGCTTACAAATCCACCAAGCAAAATGCATATAGAGTATGAAGGCATAAAGCCTCTAAGATAAACTCTATGCGTCTCACTTCAGGCACTATATGCTACACAATTACAAGGTTTGACATAAGAACTTGTTAATCACTCCTATAAGCAGCATCCTCATTAATAGTAAGAAGATTACATTATCATGCTACCTGAACAATGAGTCCTCATGCAATTATAGCAGGATCTAGGAAAGCTAACCCTATTATGTGATAGCAATATCAACCATTATAGGGACAAATTGTGAGAGTATCACCATAAGTTAATCCATTTTCTTAGTAGTTTCTTAAAGCAAGTACATCACTTCATACACAATATTAGGTACAACTTCCCATGCATTATTGCCTTGATTAGCATCTTCAAGCAATGGTACGGTTTACTTGATAACTTCAAGATTCATTTCCTATTCTTGGGTAGTCCTATCATTAAGTCTATTTTTCTTCTTTTCGGTAGGTGCCATTATTAAGTTCTTAACTTCCTTTGTTACTAGTGGAGTTGTTAAATTGTTGATAAGGAGATTTGGTTGCAAAGGTTATGTGCATACGTCATATGTATTCGTTACACTTAGCCTCAAATAAGTGACATTGAATAATAGATAAGGAATGACATGGAAAGAGAAGGCAAGGAGGAAGAGTAAGCAGTTTCAAGAAGTTTAAACGTACTAATCACAGGTAAAGGAGCTATCAAGTATCAACCCCATAATACTTGAAAAAGACAATGTGTATTCTTCACTCAGAGGCTTGTTTGATTTTCTATGATAGTAGTCTGAGAACAAGATAGCATTTCTCACAATTCCATAATCTCCCAAATGAGAATGAGCTCTTTAGTACTAACAAAATTAGGTTATTAACAACATCCATCAAATCGCATGAATGAATGAAAGTCAAGATTAATCCTCTAATTAGTAGATTCCTCCATAGGCTCATGTTGAGTACAAACCCATAGAAAATCTCTTTAAGTCCATAAGCTCTTCTAATAAAGATTGACAGCGAATAGAGCGATCTAATGATCCTTAGGCTAAGGAGTTGAGCCCAAATAATTACTAGATTATGTATATGGTGCAAAGCTAGTAAGTAGGGTAAGACTAGTTCTTTTATCTTTCCTTTTCTTTTTCTTTGTCTATATTTGTACACTCTAGATTTTTCTACAGTTATTTATATATAAACTTTTAAGGATACTAAGATATATTACTTAGAAAAGGGTTCACAAACAATTATTTCTATAATATGAATTCTCATATTATTCAAAAACTTTTCAAATCTTTGGATATTAAATTAAGGATGGTTTCATTATTCGTTAAAGGGTTCTTATAGTTCATTTACTTTTAGGATTATCCATTCCTAACTATAAAAAGTTGAAGGTTCTCGCACCCTTATGGTAACTTAAACAATGTCTATACATATTTTCTAAGGTATGTGTTAGACCTAATATTAACAAGGATTCACAGTGTGACTCTTGGGCATTAATCTTGTTTACATGTTGAATAAGGGTTTTAACAAATGTCTCTAAAAAGTAGTAATTTAAGTACCATTCAGGAATCTTTATACTGATGATGATGCGTCTCCAGGGTCAAACATACGGAGAAGCACCATAACGAAGAAAACCAAAATAAACAGGAAAAATGTTAGCAAAGTTCGAACAACTACCGAATGGATATGATGCACCACTCAATCCTACTCTACCTACAATCCGTTGGATATGACGCACGGGTCCGAATTAAAGGGTCACTCACCACTACCCATTGCTAAAGAGAATAGATAAGAGTTAAATGATAACAGAAACACTAAGGTTACTCAAAGGAATAATTTCTGTGTTGAAGAGATAATTGTTCGCATACAAGAAAGTAGGGGTTTATATACCCATCCACTAGAGTTACTTTACATGTATGAAAAAATAAAAGAATATTCTACAATTAAGTTACATAAGACGTACTAAAAAGGGGTAAAAGAAACAAAGAATATTCAATGTGAAAAGGAAAAAATCATTCTGGAATACTGTATCAGAAGACACTTATTGCTTGGCGGCTGGATAGGAAAAATGTAGTATAAGGTATGTGGAAACAAAGTAACGCTTTTGGTCAGGAGTCAACCTAATGTGGAATAGGTCAAGGACTAGCTAGTTTTCTAAACAGAAGTCAACTTGATTCAAGGTCGGGTGCCTATGGTTGGTTCGAGAGCTTGCCTTAGTTACTCTTAGGCTGTTTCTTAGGATAAAGTGTTGTTGCAAAACAGAGGTGGATCTAATGCATGTAAGGATATGATAGTTAGGTCGGCATAAGATCAGCTCAAGATAGGAATCCCTGTATGAGCTATAGCCTAGAGCTAGTATCCTCCGAGCAAGTCCTCGGAGTCCTCTAACTCGGCTGCATGTTGTAAACCTCGCAAATTTAACTATTTAAGAGTAGAATTGAAAGCTAATACTGTAGATGACTTGATAAGTCATTAAAATTGAGCAAGATAAAAAATTAATAAATTATAAATTTGAATATATTATAAGTAATAAAAATCCTAAAAATTGATCAAAACCCTAAATTGCGTACCAAAACCCTAAATCTGATTTATGCACCATTAACCAAAATTGAACCCGAATTTGATCGAAACCCTAAAAATAACTTTAAACCTATAAAATAGTTAAATATCACTCAATATTGATATAATTATAATTGATTGCAATTATCAACTAAATCACGTAATCGCATAAAATTTTTAACAAAATCATTAGAATAACTTGTAAAAATTATAATTATAACATGTACTAATTAAATTGATAAATTTTCATAAAATTCCAAAATTAATTTATGATAATTATATTTATGATTTTTAGGTTTAGAAAAATTACATATATTTATTTTTAATTTTTATTTTCTTCCTTTTTCTTTCTTTATTTTTCTCTTTTCTTTCTTTTCTTCTCTTCTCCTTGCTACTACGTCCTGGAAATCAAAATAAAAAAATCAAAGTTAGCAACCCATGTGAGAAAAATCAAGTTACAAGTGTTGGCTTTAGGAAAGAAGATAAATTAGATATGATTACCTTGTTTTATCCTCATAAATGTAGAGATTAGGTTAGTTTATTTTATTATTTTGTCCCTAAATTGTTGCACACGGTGGAAACCAAAAGAAGAAAAGAAATCTGGAAAAAAAAATTGAGAAAACCAAACCGAAAACACACAAAGAAGAACAAGAAGAAAAAATAAGAAGAAGAAGGAGGAGGAGGAGGAGGAGGAAAAGAAGAAGAAATCAAATATATTTAGGTAAGTAAAATTATTTTTGGTTTTATAGATGTATATTATATGGTATGTACATATATATACTAAGTATTTTTGTGGTATTTTACTAAATAATTCATTACATATACATGTACATATTCATAAGTAGATAACTTAAGATATATATATGTATGTATAAATATATGTATGTAGACATGTATATATATATATATATATATATATATATACTATTAGGTAAAATATACAGTATATGAGTATACATATGTGTATAAATAAAAATACATGAATATATGTATGTGTACATAAGGATATATTAAGTAAGTATTTACTATTTTTACAAAATAAATATAGATATATATATAGTTGTACACGTAAAAATGATTATGTATGTATATATGTATACAAGCTTTATTTTCATATGTATATATATATATAAGAATATGTATTCATATAGTATATACATGTATTTTGTAGTTATATATTCATATATACATGTAAGCTATATTTTATGTATACATATATATATCTACATATGGCATAATTATATGTATAACATATAGTATATATATAGTATACCAAATATTAAGCAATATATATGATATAATAATATTTACTAAAAAAAATAAATTCATAAATATGTAAGGAGTAGGTATATATATATGTATATTACCGTAAATTAGGAATTACTAATTAAAGTAAATTATAAAATTAATCAAATATAGTATAAGTACATATATATATATATGTATATCATAAAATAAAAATGAATAATAAGAAAATAAAAATAATAAAAATAACAGTAATAATAATAATAATTATTATAATAAGTATAAAATCTCAAAAATAAGTAACTAAGGTAAAATATGCTTAAAATGATAAAATTATCAATTATATGATTTAAATAATTATTAAATCATAAATATATTAAGAAAAAGCTAAAATTAATATTTTATAATTTTTAAATTAAAATAATAAATTTTGTGATATTTTTATATCATAATTCAAATTACGAGTCACAACGTCCAAAACGAACCTCATTACGAGAAAATACGCTTGAAAACTATCAAAATGGGCTATAAATTCATAAAGATCCAAGCTAAAACAAAAAAGTTATACATGATTCGATAAAAAGCTTAAATCGATGATTTTACATAAATTAATAACTGATTTAAGTAAACAGTACGACTTAGCATACTAGTTTAGTTATTTAATTCCTAAACTTATTGCTTTTCATATTCCCCTAATGTTAGGTGATCCTGAGATCGAGACCGACGTACCTTTGGACTATTACAATCCCTGACATCATTTATGACTAAGTAAGTACTCCTGATGACTCTATACTTGTTTTGTGCTTATAGTTAGTACACATGAATTAAATATTAATAACTTGATGCATGGGGGTTCAGATTATGCATGTGACTGATATTAATTGATTACTATGCAAAATACTATTAAATGTGATAAATGAAGATTTGGTTATATAACTGATTATTTCATAATTTAAACAATTTGTTGATAATGTTTGACCACCTCATAAATTGACTTAATCATATTTAACTTAACTAAAATTAAACGGATCATGCATAGAACATGAACATTGCATATAATGTTCCAGCAGACACCTTACGCGGTTGATAATGAAAGGCCTTGGAGAGATGGATTCCCACATAATTTTATTAGTATAATGCAAAAGCATTGGTACAACAAGACCCTACCCTTAGCTCGTGGGTTCTACTGGCATCGAAAACGCTAACTGTGGGTGGCTGGGGGTCGCAACTAGAGACCACCGCTGTAAGGTGTGAGCGTGGACTGCGAGGGCCACCTCACCGTTAGACTTAGATATTTGTATACTATTGACTATTGGAAATAGAAACCTATTTTGTGAAACGGAGAATTTATACATATATATTTATATGTGGTTAAAAACCCAAGTACTAGAGCCTAGTTGTGATTGGTGCCGATGTATCTCCAACCGTTACTCTACTTCGGAGGGCATTAAATCCAACGTTGTATATAACACCAGTCAACTGCATATATACTATTTAGCATACTACTTGTTCATGCATTCATATGTTTAGTAATAAACTGTTTGATAACTTGTTTGTTGATATAGTACGAGGGATAACTCACTAAGCTCTTGTAGCTTACCCCCCAATAGTTTTCTATTGCAAGTTGCTAGATGATCGGGCATGGGTTAAGAACTGAGAGTTGAGTGCTAACATCGAGTACATAGAAGTTAGAATCTGAGGATAGACTGTATGGTTCGTTTGAATTATTATATATATACTTATTAATACTACATTTAAATTTTGTGACTTTAGTATGTTTGAATTTTAGAACTTTACCACCTAATCTTATTGTTTGGTAGGGGATACCGATTCTCTACAGTTCTGATGGACCCTGGCTTATCAGATATTTATAGTTACATATATGTTGTCGTAAGTCAATTAAATTAAAAATAAAAAATAAATTAAAAAAAATTAGTGACTAATTATTTAGAATCTTGCAATTTCTAACTTGCAAAATGATTTTCAAATCATGAGTGCACATATGATATGAAAATTTTAGATAATCTAACTAGGCCCCCTTTAAGATCATGACACACTTGATCAGTCTGAAGGGTTGATTTTGATCATCTACCTGATGTCCTCAAATCTAGAGTCGTCTCTACTCTTTCTTCTAGGGCACTTACAGGGTCTTCTTTTGTTGGTTGGTGAAGGATCTGATCAGGTACATTGAAGGTAAAAGAAACTCCATAGTCATCAGGCAACTCAATTTAGTAAGTGTTGTGATTAATTTTCTTCAAGACCTTGAACGGTCCATCAACTCAAGGAGATAGTTTATTCTGCCTTAAGTGTAGAAATCGTTCTTAGCTAAGATGTATCCATACCAAGTCTCTTAGGTGGAAAGAAATAGATCGACGGCCTCAGCTACCAATTTCATGCTACCTCTAATTGAACTTGGCGATCTTCCTAGTTATAGATTAGTGTAACTCATGCAATTCTTAGGCTTGGTCCACTCTAGATTGACTCTCTTCAGTAGCTATTGGGGTGCTAATCATATCTACGGTAATGGTAGGGTTAAGACCATAAGCGACCTTGAATGGGGCCTTCCCAATAATGCTATGGACAGTTCAATTGTATACGAACTCTACAACTGGTGGGTATAGATCCCAATCCTACAAGTTCTTTCCCAAGACAACTCTAAGTAAATTGTCTAGCGTACTGTTTACCACTTCAGTTTAGCCATCAGTTTGAAGGTGGCTATTGGGGCTGAATACAAGTTTAGTTTCAAGTCTTCTCCAAAGAGTTCTCTAAAAATAGCTCAAAAATTTTGTGCCCTTGATCTAAGACAATAGTTTTCAATACTCCATGTATTCAAATGATTTCCCGCAAAAACAAATCAGCAATATATATAGCATCGTTAGTCCGATAGCATGGAATGAAGTGTGCCATCTTGCTGAAGCGGTCCACTACAACAAAAATAGAATCTTTCCCTCTAGATGTCCAAGGCAACCCTAAGATGAAGTCCATGCTGAGGTCGACCCAAGGCAAAGTGGGTGTTGGCAGTAGCATGTACTCACCATGGGGTTCTCTCTTTACCTTAGCATGCTTATACACTTGACAACTGCTAACTACTTTATAGACATCCTTGGCCAAACCAAGCCAATAAAAGTTTTCTTTCAACAAGTTGGCTACCTTAGTCTCCTCGAAATGACCAGATAATCCTCTGCTATGAGCTTCTTTGATCAATAGCTCACGCATAAAGTAGTTCAAAATACATAACCTACTGTCCTTGAACAGATAGCCGTCCTTAAAATAATATCCTCCAACTAGTACTCCTTCTTGGCATTAATCATGAGACCAAAGTGAGGCTCAGTAGCATACTGCTTAGTGTAAGTGAGAATCCCAATAGTTTTGTCTATAAAGTGGTCAGCAAAGTTTGTCGTCGTAATAAAGCATCAGCAACCACATTTACACTTCCCTTCTGGTGCCAAATGACGTATGAGAGCCCCTCTACTCCAACCACTTGGCCTATCTCTTTGAGAGTTTGTTCTAACTCTTAAGATGCTTCAATGATTCATAGTCAGTGTAAATAACAAACTCTCGTGATAGTAGATAATGTTGCCAAACAGTGAGGGCTTAGAAAAGGGAGTACAAATCCTTGTCGTATATAGAATAGTTCAAGGTTGGGCCACTCAGTTTCTCACTATAGTAAGCAACAAGTCATTGCTCCTGCATCAAGACAGCACTGATTCCAACTCCCAATGCATCGCATTCTAATTCAAAGGGTTTGTCAACATTTGGTAGTAAAAAGATAGATGCCAAGGTAAGCTTCTCCTTGATTTCCCTAAAGCTCTATTCAACTCGGTCATTCCACTTGAATCATTCACTTTTCTTCGTCAACTCAGCCAATAGGGCGGCTATCATACTAAATTCCTTGATAAATCACTCATAAAAAGAAGCTAGGCCATGAAAACTTCTAACCTCAATAACATTCTTTGGTGTCGGCCATTCCAAAACAACTCAGACTTTTTCCTCATATGCTCAAATCCCTTCCCCCGAGACTATAAACCTTAGGAATATTACTTCTTTTTAGCAGAACATACACTTCTTCATATTTCCATACAACTTCTTGATTTGAAAAATGTCAAATACTTCAAGAAGATGTTGAACATGGTTAGTCAGGTTGACACTATATACAAATATATCATCAAAGTATACAACCACACATCTTCCAATTAGGGGTCATATTACATGGTTTATTAATCTCATGAATGTGCTTAGCGTATTCATAAGTCCAAATGGCATAACTAACCATTCGTAAAGTTCATACCTAGTCTTAAAGGTAGTCTTCGATTCATCGCCTAGCCTCATACAAATTTGGTAGTAGCCACTCCGCAGATCAATCTTCGAAAATATTTTGGTACCATGAAACTCATCTAACATATTATCAAGCCTTGGTATTAGGTATCTATACTTAATAGTAATTCAGTTGATTAATCGACTGTCAATGCACATATACCATGAACCATCCTTCTTTAAAATGAATAGAGCTGATACAGCACAAGGGCTCATGCTCTCCTTCACATATCCTCGCTTGATAGGTTTGCCCACTTATCTTTTCAGCTCAACAGCCTACTTAAGATTTATCCTATGTACAGGTCAATTCAGCAGAGTGACGCCTGGCTAGAGATCAATACAATGCTCTATGCGTTAGACCGGTGGCAATCCTCTAGGTAGTTCTTCCATAAATAGGTCAAAAAACTCATTTAGCAAGCTTCAAATTTCTTCTGGGACATCCTGTAATTCCTTCATCTCCATCAATCTTCTAACCAACAAGAACATCGATTCATCAACCTTCTCAATAACTTAGAGCTCTCTACGGCTCATTGGCAAGGCTTTCTTCTTACTAGCTCAAGTAAGCTAATTATAAGTTTCATTTACTTGGGATGGAGTTAAGGGTTGCAACACTATCCTCCTTCCATCCTTAACAAAGGCATAAGTATTCTTATTCCCATCGTACGTAATACGTTGGTTGAACAAACAAGGTCGTCTAAGTAACGGATGTGAAGCTCCCATAGGAACAACATCGTACACCACTTCGTCCCTGTATACATTTCTGACACTGAACGGTTCAGTCGCTTGTTCAGTCACATGCAAAGCACCTTTATCATGAAGCCAATGCAGCTTATAAGGTCGGGGATGCTTTGAGGTCAATAAACCCAACCCTTGCACAAAAGATTGCACAACCACATTAGTACAACTTCCTCCATCCACTATGATCGTGCATAATTGGCTTTTGATGGTATACTTAGTATAGAACAAATTCTCCCTCTAGTCCTCTTTAGAGTTTGACAAGGAAGTCAATACCCACCTCAAGACTATGGTCATCACTTCTCCTTAGTCTACATAAACATAAGTCTCCTCTTCCTCTTCAGCCTCGGGTTTTCCAATATCTTCTTCTTTCTCAGGTTCACTTTCATCAGTACTATCCACTACATCCCCTCAAAGCACCATAACACATCGGTTCAAACCTTTAGTAGCTATATGTTCGAAGCCTAAACATTTAAAGCACTTCATCTCATTAATCTTTCGTTCGAAGGTCTGCCCTTTCTCATATGTCCTTTAGGTCAGCCTACCCTCGGCTCGACTCTACTGGTTTCCTTAGCTATTTTCAGATCAATCATTCCTCTCCTCAACCCTGTGTAGCCTTTTCGGCTCTTCTTGTACAGGTAGGCGTGATATTGGGACTCACGAGAGTGTTAGCCCAAGTAGACTCGAAACACTTCTCCTCTACCTTTCGACCCTCTACACTATCTTAATAGTCTCTTCCAACGTATAAAACCTCTGTGTCACGTCCCGAAGCGGTAGAGTCGTAACAGCCCCGCCATGTAAACCGCCCTAAGATAGAAGTTGGCCTCACAACCGCTATCTTAGACCTGATCCACACAAGGTGTCCACAACTAACCCGCTTTGAAGTAGACAGTTTGTAATTTAAATAAATCATTTACCTATAAATGTGAGGAATTATATATATCTGTTATCATTCAGTTATTGCAGTTAAAGTTTACAACATTTCTCTATAGTATATTCCTTAGTATTATATCATTCGGAAATGAAAAATAATTCTAAAATAAAAACTTAGACCTTAAAAGATGTGTTTATTCTTCAATGTTTTTCCTCACTCCCTAGGATCCAGCAGTTGCTAGCTTCAGAGTAATTGGTTGCCGCTTCTTAGCCAGCACCTGCACGACGTCTATAGGGATGTGAGCAACTACAGCTCAGTAAGTTAGGACAAAGGACTTAAAACTATACCATACACACAACAAGGTTTTCAATCACTTATTAGGTGCAATACATGTGCAAGCAAATGTCATCGCATAACGTTGTCCGGCCCGTCGTGAGATTAGAGAAATTGCACCCGCTCTAATCCAGGTTGAGGAGTTGCCGTTAATGCAACAACTCACGACCAAACCCAGGCTTGTGTATTGGAGACCTTGTTCCTCCCGTGCTACCTTCGAACCACTGTCTTCACCCTCGCCGCGACCTCTTCTCCTGTCACTTAGTTCGACTGAGGATGAAGAAGGGACCATTTTGCAATCCTGCGCTATCCCTTCCGAAGGGGTCGGTATTTGGCCGGAGAGTCCTAAGTTCCCCTAATAGGTTGCCATGCATGTCCGATTATGATTACTGGTTAGATATTTGGTTAAGTCCAGTTTAGGGTGATCAATCCTTTCATACAAGTCATACAATATGTGCTAGAGCAACAAACAGAATCATAGCATCACCCATAATCAAGCACATGCACACATTCTCTATCTAACAAGCACAACCAAGCATAATCTTAAGCCTCCAAAATACAGCATCGTATTAATCCCAACTTACCTCGACTCCTCGCTCACTCACTCGAGGTCCGATTTGCTTAGGCCATCGCCGATCATCCCTATAACACGAATGTGATTTCAGTATTTCATATAATATTATAAGTTCATTTTATCCGATAACGCTTATTGTTAGGTTTTGTTTAAGGTTAAATATACCTAATTGTCTAGGTATTAAGTCTTTTATAATTATTTTAGGTTTGGGGTTAGGTTCAGGTTCGGTTTTCGCATCGATTTCTAAATTAGGTTTTTAGTTCGATTTCTAAGTAATGTTTTAGATTCCAACCCTAGAAATCCATTTCAACCCATAATGTGAAATTAATCACATTACTTCCCGATCTCCTAAATACGATTACTACCCCTAGTCAGCATTTTATTATATCCAGTATACTTAAATCCGTATTAGTGTACCGAATTTACTCATGTTGTGAGAAATTTTTACATTTTTCATATAATTACTTAAAATTGAATTTTGTTTCAGATTTGTTTTGTTCTGATTTTCATTATTTTATTATCTAATTAAACCTAATTTTTCCATATTTATTAATTTTTAATTCTATATATTCCTAATTTTCTACATTTACCACATAACACCTTCATTACTTACACTTAACACTCCATAGACCAGGATTAGGTTTCCACATAAGAGATTAACATCCCTAAACATCTAATTACTATCTCAATCAGTAATTAACATCCTAATCACCTAATTAACCCTAAATCACCCAATTTTACCATCATTTTAATGCTAAAAATTAACTTAAAAATTTATAAAATTAAATTTAAAAAAATGGCTTCATAGCACTGTTCTATATCTCATGATCATCCTACAGAAAAAAATTGAGCTCCAAACTACACTCCTAAGGTCATTTATTTCTAAACCGAAATGTGCTCGGTTTTGCATGATTTCTTAAGGACCCTATATTACGGGACATGTTTTCATCTAAATAATATTTTTCCTACAAACTACATACAAAAATATCTCAGAATAACAAAATTCATAATTTTATAATTATATTTACTATTTTTACAAAATTTCACAAGAATCGAGCTGGAATTTGGACTCACCGGTTTGGGTGGCTCCGGCCCCTGCCGGCCGCCGTAGCCTTGTCAGCCGGCCTGGGCGCTGCCACTAATGTGTGGTAGTAGTGGCCGTCCGTTCCCAGCTCCTCGTCTGGTGTAGGTTCCCTTTAAAATCCCTAACTGCACAGTTTTCCTTCTTTTTTTATTTTTCTGGATTTTCTCTCGATTTTTTCGATGTTTTGATTTTTCTCAAATCATAAACTGACCAAAGGACTTTTGGAATTTTTTTCCCCTATTTATAGACAATTGTAGAAATTAATGTGCATTAATTTGATGGGATTTTGCCCCAATTCCATTATTTTTGGCTTTTTGTTCATCAAATTCTTATTGGTTATTTTTTTTTTCTTGCTGACCACGACCTTATCTTGTTGTAGCTTATCCTCTTCTGATTTTTCTGATTTTTTCTAGTTTTAGGCTAATTTAGGTAATTACGCGTATTTTTATCTATACGTAAATACATGTAGGGTACACGTGAACATTCCTAAATATTATTTTGGTCATTCTAAAATTTTTAGTATACATATAATCTATCTCTAGTAATTTATTAGTTATTTCATTACATTTTTCGCATTTTCGATGATTAATACCTATTATGCTTAAAATTTGAAAATTTTATAGTCTCCTATTTTATTATTTATTTTCTTAAATTTAAGTTTACGAGGTCATTTTTACTAATATTTATCTCAATAGTTTATAATTTGGGTGTGATCGGATCCTTTAGCCGATCACCCTAAACCTTGGGTTCTAAGTTCAATCCTACGGTTACTTAGCTGAACTTTGGGGCTTACACTCTGTACTTCCACAACATTACGAATCTCATATTTAAGCTCAGAAATGAAACTCGACACGATACAGGCCTCTGGTTCTTCCATGTCGGCTCGAATCATTAACATCTGGAACTCTATTACATAGTCATCAACAAATCGTCTTCCTTAGCAAAGCTCCTATAACCTTGCAAACGTATCTTGGAGGTAAGTCTCAGGTACAAATCTATCTCTTAACAACCTTCTCATCTAATCCTAAGTTCTAATACCTTATCTTTCGTCTCTTGCTCTAGTGGCATTCAGATTCTTCCACCATATGGTGGTATACCTAGTAAAATCTAATATAGCAAGTTGGACTTTGACCATATCCCCATACACATAACATTCAAATACTTTTTCGACCTTCTCTTCCCACTCCAAGTATTCATCTACATCTCTACTTCCACCGAAGGGTGGGATTTACACCTTAACGTTATCTAACCCTTGAAGAACTCGGTATCTTCGTCTTTGTGCTTAGTAATAGTCTACTTCTTCTTCACTAAACTCTTCAACATCCATCTCCTCATCATCTTCCCCAATCTCCTCCAACTCCAGTCTTCGTCTAACAACTATGTCTACTACTCCTCTAGCTTGTAGCAGTCGAATTGGGCAATTGGTCTAATTGCCTTAGCCATAGTATCTCTCAGGGACGTCTTCCTACGGGTTTTCCTGCTGCATACCTTAGGGTTATTATCTATTAACTTGTATTGCAGTGACTAGACTCTCAACAAAGTTTATGAGTCTATTAATTTTATTATCAACCGACCCTGGGGTGTTACTTTCGTTATGACTACGACCAAGTTAAACATCACTACTCTGGTCACCAATAACTCCCTATACACTTGAATCTGACATGGAACAGTATTGCTCAAATGAACTAATAACTTGCTAACAACTTTAATACCTGATAGCCACTCAAATAGAATAAAAACAAACTTGCTCTGTTTTTGCAATGAGAAACAGAGTAGAAACTGGGTAACAATGAGACTACATTTGCTATCATGCAAACACACTATAGTAACTACAGAAGGAACACAACAACCACTGACAGTAAAGCAAACCAAAACTTCACATACTACCTCAAGGAACCGTACTCTGATACCAGCAAAGCTAATACGTTTCCGGAGTCAAACATATGGGGAGGCATCACAACGAAGCAAACCAAAACAAATAGGAAAAAGGTTAGCAAAGTCCAGGCGGATACCAAATAGATATGACACACCAGTCCAAACTGAAGGGTCACTCGCCACTACTCCTTACTAAAGGGAATGGATAAGAGTTAAATAATAATGAAAACACTAAGGTTACTCAAAGGAATAATTTCTATGTTAAAGAGATGATTGTTCGCATATAAGAAAGTGGGGGTTTATATACTCATCCACTAAAGTTACTTTACATGTATGAAAAGATAAAAGGGTATTCTACAACTAGGTTATATAAGACATACTAAAAAGGACATAAAAGAAACAAAGAATATTCAGTGTGAAAAGGAAAGAATCATTTTAGAATACTGTATCAAAAGACACGTGTTGCTTGGCATTTGGATGGGAGAAATATGATACAAGATAAGTGGGAACAGAGTAACACTTCTGGTTAGGAGCCGACCTGATGTAGACCAGGTCAGGGACCAGTTAGTTCTTCTAAAGAGAAGTCAACTTGATTTGGGGTCAGTTACTTATGGTCAGATCAAGAGCTCATCTCGGCTACTCTTGGGATAAAGAGTTACTGCTGAAACGAGGTGAATCTAATGTATGTAAGGATCTAATAGTCAAGTCAACATGATATCAGCTTGAGATAGGAATTTCTGTCCAACTATAGCTTAGAGCTTGAATCCTCTGAGCGAGTCCTTGGAGTCCTCTAACTCGACTACACGTGATCAGTCCAAGAGGTTGATTTTTATTAGATGAGACATAACCTTTTGAGTTATTTCTTAATTATCAAATATTTAAAGTTACCTTGCAAATCGAAATAAAGATTGCATTTAGTTGTAAAAACAAGACCGGACAAAGAGAACTGGACCAAACAAGTATAAAGAGGATTTGATAGTATAAGCTTATTATACCATATTTGGTTCGTACAGTATTGGATACAAAATTTATATTAAAAAATTAATTATTCATATTATGAAATAAATATTTTTTGTAATATTTAATAAAAATAATGTTCATTAACTTAATATTATAACATGAAAGAGTGTTTTTGGGAATGCAAAATATTTTTTGTTTTTATCCAGTAAATTTCATTTTCATACCGCAGTTCAAATGAGATAAAATTTAAATATTTTTTTTAGTCCATCGGTCTAATTTTTGTCTGGTCACTAAACAAATTTATAATCAAATATATAACAAAATTTTTTATCTAATATAGCAATCAAACATTACCAAATACTCTAAACTTCTTTACAAAGACATATCAAACTCATGGGGATTTTACTTACATTCTTCGTCTTCAAACTTAGTCCTTATTCTTCGTGTTGAATCATCACTTTCTTCAACATTCGTGTCCTTACATCTTGATTTCGAATCAACCTATAAGGCCTTGGTTAGATTACACCTCAATTTTCCACATTCTTATTTGGTAAAAATCAATATGGTTAGTTTTCAATAGTATCAACATCACTTTTCTTCTTAAGTAAGCTTCTCAAACTCACAAAAGTAATAATTCTTTTTTTTTTTTTCGTGTAAATAATTATTAGTCGGTTAAAATTAGAATTTCAAACATTTTCTTTCAAAAGCCCTTAATAGTTTAATGTCCCCATCCTGCAATTTTCAGTTTTAGAACCTTTTTATTTTTCTGAGCTTGATCGATGGCAACTCCAACATATTACCCAAAACTAATTTTTAAAATACGTTTTTCTCAATTTTTTACCGACCAATTTATATTATCAAAATAAAAGTCTTTAAAAAATCAAGGCTTACTTAATGTTTTTAAAAGATTCAGCACTAAAATGGACACAAAAATAAAGATCTAAAACATGAGCTACTATTTACGTTATACTAAATTCCACATTGTTTAATGTTGGATTCCTCTTGTATTAATTAATGAAATCACAGAAAGGAAACCTAACTTCATGAATCTACTGCCCAGTCCCCACTGGGCTTGACAGCATGCGACACGGTTCACACACAAGATTTCTCTTTGGTAACTTAATTAATAGTGTGCCCAAGATGATGATGAAGCCATTAAGTAGATCACGAAAAGATAGGACAATATTAAAATGTGGAGAGAGTGCCGTAATTGTGAGTATATAAACTTCTTGAATCCTCACTTCATTTACTGAACTCCACGACCCGCAACTCAAACCATAACCCACTCTCTCCACTACCACCATCCCATTTTCTCCATAAACACAGGACCCGTTCCCCATTATTTATTTCCAAGCAAACTTTCTCTCAAAACACACAACATGAGTACTATTGCAGTATCAAAAATGTCTACAAACCTAAGTTTCCATATCCTTCTTGTTCTTCTCTTCTCATTAGGTAATTATCTACACTCAAAACCAATCCTTGCAACTTTCAGTTCTCCGTTGTCTTTATAAAGAAAGAAAAAAGACTCAATAGCACAGCGACGAGCTATTGTATTTATTATTGTTTTGTTTTTATCTTAATGAGTTCATGTTTTCTCAATGAAAATAAGAAAACTCTTACTTTTGTCCACGTTTCGATGTTGCCAAGGAATCAAAAGAATGCGATTCATATTATCATTGTCTGTATATATGTTTCGGCGATGATTTCGGAATCAGACTTTCGTATCGCTCATCATACATAACTCTTGGTCTGTCCGTGATTGTGGTTTAATGAACTGGGTGCATTTATAGTCATCAGTAACATATGGTTTGCTCATTTACGACAAGATTTTCGGAGAAAAAAAGGAACTATGCAGAAATTGTCATGTATCATCAAGTATGAACAAAGAAAAAGATCCATACTGATTGTATAAATCTGTGTTCTAAAGTTAAATAGGTTGCAAATATATGACTATTAAGCTTGCATAGAATAAACATGTTTATGTTTTTGTTATGAATTATATGTATTTGCAGGTAATTCAACCCATGCAACTGTTTTCACGATCGTCAACAAATGCAGCTACACTGTCTGGCCCGGGACACTATCCGGCAACGGCGCCGCCACTCTCGGTGATGGAGGGTTCGCCCTTACGCCCGGTGCCTCCACCCAGCTCCCCGCTCCACCGGGCTGGTCTGGCCGTTTCTGGGGTCGGACCGGCTGCACCTTCGACGACACTGGAAACGGAAAATGCCTCACCGGAGATTGCGGCGGCCTGAAGTGTTCAGGCGGCGGCGCTCCGCCAGTCACCCTAGTTGAATTTACAGTTGCCGCCGGTCCCACCTTGAAGGACTTTTACGACGTCAGCCTCGTCGATGGATACAACGTCGGAATGGGGGTAAGAGCCACGGGCGGCCTGGGAGATTGCCAGTACGCTGGCTGCCTGAAGGACCTCAACGCCAACTGCCCGGCGGAGCTGCAGGTGAAGGACCCCGCTTCGAACTCGGTGGTGGCATGCAGGAGCGCATGCGCGGCGTTCAACGCGCCGGAGTTTTGTTGCACCGGCGACCACGCGATGCCGCAGACGTGCTCGCCGACGCAGTACTCGCAGATGTTCAAGACCGCGTGCCCAAGCGCGTATAGCTATGCGTACGATGATGCTACCAGCACGTGCACATGTTCTGGGTCGGACTATTTGATAACTTTTTGCCCAACTGAATCCTAAAATCATTAGCGTAGTGAACTATTATTTAACGACGATGGGCTCCAGGATTCGAAAAAGAACGTTATGTTTCTTCGAATTACGCATGAAATGATTATTTTACTATTACTTGTAATTGGTGGTTCTCGGTTATATAAAGAAATATATTGGTGTGGTCTTTTTTTCTCTTTTTAATATTGAAACTTCTTCCCCCCTTTATTTTTTAGTAGAGAAAGACACACGATGCTTGTGCTCATGTGGAAGCATCAGTGTAGATTAATGGATCAACAACCTATACCTATTAACCACGTCCGCGGTTTAAACACAGTTAATGTCATGGTTTCACAAAAGTTAAATAAATAAAATGAATGAGAAAGAAAGAAAGAAAAAATGCTATATAGATATATATATATAAGATTAAATTAATTAACATACATATTTTTTTGGTTTTTTTAGTATTTTAAATTTTTTATCATATTAAATTAATCCTGTAAATTGTTTGAATGAAAATATTTTATAGGATGCTTAATAACTAAATCTACCTTCCTAAAGGTAAAATTATCCATGATCCCATGTTAATGCCCTAATTATTTTTAATTAGCCATTATAATGCCCATACTATTCTTAATTATTCTTTATTATCTTGATAATGCCAATGCCCTAATTATGTTTAATTGTATTAATCTATGTAATATCGTTTAACTTAGAGAACATATTGTACTTAATCAAGCACACAAATTGCAGATGTATAACCTGTTAACAGTAATTAAAAAAAAAAAAAGACATAGTTTGAAATGAATGGAAAATTTATTATTATAAACAAATAAAAATTTAATGTATATGGTTTGTAACCATATCTTATACCCATGTTATAAGTAATTAATTTATTGATGATTTGTTCTGTGGATTCAGTTAGGTAGTTTGATTTGGTACACCAAACTAATAATTTAAAATGATGGAATTATTTTCATTTGGGAATATATAACTGAAAGAAGCTGAGACCCACATGACGTTTGTGTGGCTTCTCTAACCTCTAATAATTAGAGTCTAAAACATTTGGGGTTGGTTGAAAAGTTGTCTGTCATTATGTTCCTGGAGATGAACCTTGAGGGTTTTCTATCTAGCCTATAGGAGATACGGAGAAAACAAGATGGAAAGAATGAGGGTTTGCAACGATGATAGAATTTTGTGCGAACGGAAAAAACGTTTATCGAATATTACACCTCACATATTATGTATATATATATAAGTATTTATATATATAATTATTATATGAATAATTTTTAAATTAACGATTACTTATAATTATAATAACATCTTATTTATATTTTCTACATTATATATATAGAATACTTATTGTATAATACTTATTCAATCATTTATGTTGCGCCAAGTGCCTTTAAGAGACAGTGATAACAAGCAGTCAATGAGAGAGAAGATTCATGTATTTCGCATCTAATAATATCGGGTAATAGCCAACGGCACGTTGATAACTTTTTGCCCAACTGAATTATAATATCGTGAGGATGCTGAAATATTATTTAATGATGATGGGATCTGGGGCTCGAGAAACAACGCGTTGTGTTTCTTCGAATTATGCATGAAATGATTATTTTACCATTACTTGTAATGTTGTTCTCGGTTATATAAAGAAATATATTGGTATGGTTTTCTTTTTATTGGAGTTACTTTCCCCCTTTACTTATTACTAGAGAAAGACACACGATGCCTGTGCCCAATGTAGATTAATGGATCAACGATGGATACCTATTAACCACGTTCATGTAGTAATCCCGGTTTGACGCGGTTAATGTTATGGTTTTTCACAAAAATTAAATAAATAAACAAAATAAAAAGGAAAGGAAAAACGTCATTTATGTGTGTATATATCATTAAATGAATAAACATATTTTTTTCTGTTCATAGTTCTTTAAATTTTCTTTTCAATTTTTTATCATATTAAATTAATCCTATATATTATTTGAAAGAGAATATTTCTATAGGATGCCTACTAACTAAAACTAACTACCCACTTTCCCAAGTTAACTATCCACTATCTTTATAACGCCCATATTCTTCTCATTTATTCTTCATTATCTTGATATGCCAATGTTCTGATTTTATTTTTTTTTTATGGTATTAATCTATGTAATAGCTTATCATTAGCTTAGAAAACCTATACAAGTTGCGGTGTTAATATAATAAAAAGCATAGTTTGAAATAAGTGGAAAAAGTATTATCAAAGAGAAATAAATGGGAAAAATGCAAGTAACTTCCATAAACTTTCAGTTAGGTGTGAATTAATCCTATGAACTCATGATCTATGATTTTTAACCCTCTAAATTTTGATAAATTGAAAACAACTCTTATAAATTGAGAATGACTTTTTTTAATTTTGATTTTAGTATGCAAACACCTTCTAAACTTATCACAATATGCTTTAAAACCCTTTAAATTTTAATCATAATGTAACTTTTTAAAACTAAAATAGGAAATATCCATTATATTATCAAAGAAAAATAAAAAGGGAAAATGTAAGTAACTCCCATAAACTTTCAATTAGGTATGGCTTGACCTCATCAACTTACGAAATATAATTTTTAACTCCTTAAACTTTGATAAATTAACAAACAATTCTCATAAATTGAGAATAACCCTCTTAAACTTTGATTTTGGTATGTAAATACCCTCTAAACTTATTAAAATAGGAAATGTCTTTTATATTACCAATTTATTAAAGTTTAGGGGGTCAAAAACTATACTTTGAAAATTTAAGGAGTCAATTCGCAACTAAATCAATGTTTTAGGGATCATTTACAATTTCCTTGAAATAAAATTTTAATATGTATAACTTTGAACTGCATCTTAAATCTACTTTTAGAACCTGATTACTATAAATGATTTATTGTTGCTTTAAACTGTGGTTTCAGTGAGGTGGTTTGATTTGGTATGAAACTAATAATTTGAAATGATGCAATTATTTTCGTCTGGGAATATATAACTAAAAGAAGCTTAGACCTACGTAACCTTTGTATGGTTTCTCTAACCTAATAATTAGAGTCTAAAACATTTGGAGTTAGTTGAAAAGTTGAATGTCGCTATGTTCCTCAAGAGTCTAGATGAATCTTCGAGGGTTTTCTATATGAGCAATATATGCTTACTTACAAGAGAATTGGAGAAAACAATATGGAAAGAATGAAGATTTGGGAATAATGATAGAAATAGTGCCAATATCCTTTAAGAGATAATAATAACCAACTAACAGTCAATGAGAGAAAAGATTCATCGATGTCATGTCAGATTAGAATTATTTATGACACCTTTCAACCTACTATAAAGGTGATAATAAATAGATAAAGGTTTCATTTAAGATAGATCGGAAAAGTTAAGAGGGGAAGGGGGGTGTTAAATCCAAAAGAAGATCCCTTATATTGGCAATTAACTCACTTCTTGTTATAGTTGGAGTTGATATATACATCTCAACTTAAGCTAAAAAGAAGGAAAATAAAGTGCATCGAAGCAATCTCCACTCACTTCTTATATACCTTACAACATAAGTAAATATTCTAGTTAGTTGAATCCACATACATGAGAGACATGAAAAAGAGATTGAGAATCAAGTCACTTCTTGTTCATATTTCTAATAGAGCTATACTTAAATCAAATAAGTTTGAGAAAATATTAAAGCCCTTATTGCATAGAAGAAGAGAAAGAGAGAAACATCATAAGCTGGATTTAGATAACGACAATGGAAAAAGAAAATGCTAGTATTAGAATCTTAAGGTTTGTTGTATAAGCAGCTGGACTTTGCCTTATTAAGTGGGCTACAAGGGCTAATATCCGGTCCTCTCATTCATGGCCAGAGGGAAAAAATCATCCCTACGAGCAACACAAATGGTGAAATTAGAATCATTAGCTTTGGCAGGAGACAAATCATTTTTTTATCATTACAATGCATATATCTATGTGATAAATTCAATAGAAAATTGATAGTATTATTTCTACTCACATTCTTCACCTTTTCCATCCATTACCATAAACACAAAACCCAAACACTTCAAAGGTAATACCCACCCCCAACAAGACGAACCATATTATCCCAATGCTCTTCATTATCCTCAAGAACGCTCATACATACATACTCCTTTGTTGGATTTGCATAAAGTAAATGAACACATTTGTGAGGAGGATATACAAGATGGATACACTAAACAAGTTTGTTTCCAAAGAGTATAAACTTTCTAGTTTGCTCCAAGCAATGGAGGATCTTAAAATATGAATGATAGACCTTACATCGAAGCATTTTTCATCTACACAGCCCATGTTTCATAAAGAGGTGCTCTCATTGATGGTTATGGATTGCCATAAGAGGATTATGTTCCTAAATTAGCAATTACTACCATGAATCTTGTTATTATGTAAGTATTGGGTAGCCAACACAATAAATTGATAGTCTTTTCAATTGCTATTAAGAACTACAAGTATATGGGATGGAATATGGGTGTATAGTCCAACAATATGTCTATTTAAGATAGGACTGTAACATAGCATGTAATGCATAAACACAAATAATGGGGAATAAAAGTGTATTATTGCTAAAAGACTTAAAATTACAAATGATCATAGGGTATTTATAATCCCTTCACCCTAAGATAATATAAGGAGAGTAAAATAAATTCCATTTCCCATGAAACAGGAAAAAAAATGTGACAAAATAAAAATTCCTAAGTACATCCATATGATATCTTGCTCAAACTAGAAAATTTAACTCTCTAAAGTACCAAAACAACGAAGCAGTTTATTCTATGCTAAAGTAAACTCAAATCAGTCTTTATGACATACTATGGGTTCCATGACTCACCATATACGAAAAGTTATAGCCCCCCCAAAGTTGACCAATGAGAACCATGAGAATCAAAACTAGACTTCTCAATTCATGACTTCTAATAAGCCTCTAATGTTGTTATCTTATAACCTATGATACTTCTTATCTAACTAGGACTCAATTCAAGACAAGGCTAACTCGCTTCTAAGTTCTTCCATCTCTTCTTCTAGCGATCCAATTGATTCATGACATTCAACTGTATTTTGTTTACGTCAAACTAACCAAGTTGTTAGTATTGTTGCTACATCTACGCATCTAAAACTAACAACATTATATGTTCTTTTAAGTTTACAGGTTACAATTGGTAAAAAGTTTTCAAGCTATACGACAATGTATATAGGGAAACATGTGACTTTCTTAGCTTAGAGAGTTGATTTACAATCATCAAACCTTACTACCGACATATCTAACAATATGAGCAGTCAACATCTTCTTAAAAGTTTTAGCTTCCTAAAGTTGACCGATAATAATTGTAAGAATTAAAAGTTAACTTCTCAATTCATAGCTTATAATAAGCTTCTAACGTTGTTGGCTTTTAACCTATGATACTTCTTATCATTATAATACTCAATTCAAGACAATGTCGACTAGCTTTTAGGTTTTTCCATCCCTTCTTCTAGTGATCCAATTAATTCATAACATTCAACTCTATTTCGTCCGCATCAAACTGGCTAAGTTGTTAGTATTATTGTTGCATCTACACATCCAAAACAGACAACATTTCAATATGTTCTTTTAGGTTTATAAGTTGCAAATGGCAATAAGTTACGATAGTGCATATAAGGAAACATGTGACTTTCTTAGAAAGTTGATTTACAATTATCAAAGCCTACTACTAATGTCAGGACCCTATAGAGGGCCTAGTAAGATTACTTAAAATTTCCATAACATGTGTGCACCCATGATATGAAAACCGTCTTGCAAGTTAGAAATTGCAAGATTTTAAATAATAAATCACTAAGATTAATGATTTTCAAGTAATTAATTTATTGTAACATGACATAATATATAATTATAAATAACTATGGATGTCTGATATCCCACAGTTCCTCAGAACCATAGAGAATCGGTATCCCCTACCAAATAATAAGACAGATATACCAACATTATAAAATTGTAGGAAAAATTAAATTATATTAAATTCTAACATGTGAATATTTTCTACAAAGAATGTTTATGTATCACTTATAAAGATCTCAACTAATTCTAACACTAATGTACATATCTTCATCTCGCACTCAACACTCGAGACTTATCCCAATCCCATCGTATATAAACCCGCAAAAGAAAGACTATTGGGGAATAAGCTACAAGAGCTAAGTGAGCTATCCCTTGTAACATACTGACAAACAAGTTATCAAATAAATTTTTACAATTATATAAATGCATGCACACGCAATATGCCAAACAATATATGTAGTTGACCAGTACTGCATATAATATCGGATTTTAACGCCCTCCGAGATAAGAGTTGGAGATTCATTGACACCAATCACGACCGAGCTTTAGCACCTGGGTTTTTTTTTTTTTTACCCATAACTTTGAATTCCGTATTTCACAAAAAACTACATTTCCATTTCTAAAAATCCAATAATTCAGAATGTCCCAAGCCTAGCGGTGAGGTAGCCCCCACAGTCCACACTCACACCCTACAGCAGAGATCTCTAGACTCGACCCTCGGCCATACCGTTGGCGTCTCCATCGCCTAGTAAGCCCGTAGGTTCGGGTAAGGTCATGTTGTACGAGTGCACCATACAGAAACACTTTAATATATATAAACAACCCCCACAAGGCCTCTCTTTATCTCCGCGTGAGGTAACGACCGGAATAAGTAAACGTAATCCATGGATAATGCATGACCCTTTTAATTTAAGATAAGCCAAATATAATTAGGTCAAATTATGAGGCGATCAATCAATATCAACAAACCAATCAAATCATATAAAAATCAATCATACCATCAAATCATCAATTATCGTATTTAACAATATTTCTTACAACAATCAATCAATATCAAGCAGACGCATATCCCGAAACCCCATACATCAAGTTATTGATATTCAATTTAAGTGCACTAACTACAAGCATAAACAAGTATAGAGTCATTGGAAGTACTCACTTGATTATGACGACTCGCTCTAGTCGTAATAACCGATCGAGAGATCCTCGCCCTCGTCGGGATTACCTGATCATTACGAGATAACAAGGATAATAAGTAGTTAACTCAACTGATGGTTATGGATATCTCTCTACCTAATTCTACTTAGATTACTATTAGCCTTTATTCGAAACCTAATTGCTAATCGTACGTAACTTTTTCATTCTATTTTCAATATTTACGAAATTATAGTAATTTTTCATCGTTTTCGGACGTACGTTCACACGGTAATGTCCATTTTGGATGTTATGACCTGTGTTTTACGATATGAACTAAATTTAGAGAAATTTCAACTATGAAAACTTAACTGCTCTTATTACTTATATTTATATCTTTTGTTTATACTTAATGAGTTAGTTAACCCTTAAATCCTTATACTTAGAGGATTTTACTTTGCTATTACTAATTCATGTACTTAATTAAGTATAATCCATTCTTTTAAGCCTCTCCTCATGCTTATGTCATATATATATGTCTTATGTACATTTTACTTCTTCCCTTATACTTATGTACATATACCTTATACATATATATACTTATACATCTACTTAGACTTATACTATATTTATACGTGTATACATACTCATATACCTATACGGTTAGATATATATTTTTATACAAAAATTCGTATGCCTAATCTTTTCTTTAAGAAAAGCTTCCTAATTCCATTCTTTTGTGTTTTTAAGTGTGTAATTAGTGTAGTATAAGTATATATGGTTAGGTTTTGTTTTAATTTAGGTTATGTACATGGTAAATACCCATGTACCAAGCTTCTCATGCTTCCCTTCTTTTCGGTTTACCTCATGTACACCTTCTTATGAGCACATGGTCATGTTTTCCTTTCTTCTTCTTCATGATTCCTAGATTTCTACACTTAAAGATGGGAATTTTGTGCCCTCTTCTTCAAGATCATACTTTTCACATACCTAATTGTCTAATCTACCTAATTAACTAACTAATGAATAATATAAAACAACATAAAGTAACTTAAGTACATACCTTTAGTTGTGTTGGAATTATGGAGACAAAAAGGGAAGTTGTGAAAATGAAAGAGGAAGAAGAAGCTCACGACAATGAAGGGAGATTTTTTGTTTGTTTGTTTCTTTTGTTTTGTTTTCATAATGAAAGGAAGCAAATGGTGGGGTCTAGAAGAGGAAGATGTAGACGGCAAGTGAGGAGAAAAAGAAGAAGAGAAAAATCAAAAGAAAAGAAAAGAAAAGAAAAGCCATCATTAAGTGTTAGATATTTTCTTTATCTTTTAGTGTCTTTTGTTGACTTTTCAAATTGTTGACTTTGGTCAACATATGTTGACTTGGTCAACCCTTTGACGTTGGTCAATATGTATTGACTTAGTCAACTTTCCTTAAGCATATGTAAATTTGTACACATAATGTAGTAATTAAGGGAAATTAAGGAAATGAGGTATTTGGTAAATTGATTAATAAAAATAGTTGAGGAGGTCTTACTTTAGGTATTTATAGTCTACATATATCATTTGATAAACTACTTTGTATAACTAATGCAAAAAGTACTAATTAGAGTATTAAGGTTCACTACCTTTAACCTAATCTTCAACTATACCCCTAACTCTATGTAATACTATCTTAATCATATACTTAAGAAATAAATGTAATCTATGATTCATTATCTTAGTTTCTAAAGGACTACTTGAGAATTCAAAACATATATGCATAATCGAAAGTCATCTCTAACCTTTTACTAATGATTTGGCAAAATATGTGGGTTATATTATCAATTAGGGTTTTAGGATATATTATGATGAATTAGTGCACATGTGTTTTTAAAGAGATCATTTTAGGGTTTCTATCACTTTTGAGTGGAATCTTTAGCATTTAGATGCATTTAGGATAGAAAAGTTTCTTACGCGATTAATTAATTCTTTTAAGGTTTTCTCTTTCGTTAGCCTTGTCGACTCCTAAATTGTCTAACATAATTGAATCTATTTCAAAAGCTAGATTGAAAATTTTAGGAGTTTACAACTAACATATCCAAGAATATGGGCAACTGGCATCTTATTACACTTGTCTATCCATCAGTGCCTCATCATACATATTTTCAACAAAATGGCCGACACATCTCTTACAAACCTTGGACTTATAATTCAATGATCGATCAAAATAGAGACAACTACTAGATTTTGCACGTGAGATAATAGTTCTTTCTAATCAAGTGACTATTTGAAGGAGGGAAGAAAAATGCTACAATTGGAGTCAATAGAAACATCTCAACTTAAGTTGAAATGGGAAAACTTGAGTTTACCAAAGCAATTCAAGCAAAGCAACAAAAAAATTAGAAAAGATAGAGAATTTACCCAATTTAACTCTTTTACCAAATTTACCCTATAATCTCAATGAAATCCTCGAAAGAGGTAAAAGGAAACTAAAAATATCAATAATGATTAATGATCTACACAATGAAATTAATACTCAAAAATAAGAAACAAAATATTTACCATATAAACTTACTAATAAACTTAATGAATAAACCCAATTTAACTTTTATACCAAATTTACCCTATAATCTCAATGAAATCCTCGAAAGAGGTAAAAGGAAACTAAAAAAATCAATAAAAATTGATGATCTACACAATGAAATTAATACTCACGAAAAGGAAATAAAATACTTAAAAATAATGCAAATAAAACTTCAAAAGGATTTTCTTGAATTAAAATAAAAAATTTTAACTCAAGATAATAACCTTAAAATAATCAATGAAGAAACTTCGAATGAAAATATCTTACCAATTTTCAATAATTTTGATTATCTAATGCATCTTATTAAAGTAGCAACAAGGAAATGGATAACTGATATTACAATCAAAATTAATGAGGAATTCATCTTAGAAACAACTATATTATTTGATACTGGCGCAAATTTAAATTATATTAAAGAAGGGTTAATTCTAAAAAAATATTTTGAGAAAACTATCCAATCTCTAGGTTCTGCATACGGTAACAAATTACGCATCAATTATAAATTATCCAATCTTGAAGTATTAAAAGACAATGCTTTGTATAAAACTTCTTTTATACTTACAAAAATTTTGAATAAAAATGTTATTGTTAGAACTCCTTTCATAAATTTAATCCGACCATTTACTGTGAATATAGATAGAATTGAAACACAATATTTCAAGAAGAAAATTGTATTCAATTTTATCACAAAACCACAAACCAAATATATGAATAAATTAAGACACAATTCAATTTGTAAATTATATTATTTAATTCAATGAAGAAAAAAACATTTGATGTACTTAGAAATGACCTTGAGTTTAAAGGAACTGAAACTCAACTTAATAATAAAAATTTGAAAATAAAAATTTCTAATTTGAAATCAAAAGTAAAAAATTCAATTTGTTTAACACTTCCAAATGCATTTTGGAATCATAAGTCACACATTACAAACTTACCATACAAAAATGATTTCAACAAGAAAAATATTCCTATAGTACTTTGTTGGCCACAATAACATTGTGCATTACAGTAACCAATCAGCTCCTCCAATTATAAAATGAGACCTTCTCTTTCATTTTGAAACAAGATTAAATACACAACCTCTCTCTTTCTCCCTCTCATCTTCTCCTTCCAGATCCCTCTAACCTTCTACACCTCTCATATTTTGGTTTCCTCTTCTTTCTCTTATACTTGTACTTTCTTCTATCTCCGATCTTACTTCTCTTAATAAATTTCCCTTCTTTCTGAAGCATATTGTTTACCTCAATTCTGAGATAGAATACAAATATCTCTCAATATTCTCAGATCTCTTTCAAATATTTTCCTTGATCTTTATATGCTTTTATATATTGTATAAACTATTTTAATCAATAAAATTCCAACTTGTTTATCTCTCTTTTTATATTATATCTCGTAAGGGGTATCCCTAATTAATTTGAGTGCAATTCCATGAGATCTTTCAATCTATTATTATCCGTTATACCCTATAATCAGTTGGTATTACCACCTTTGGAGGTTTCACATCTATACTCTTACATAATTCTGTATAAAGCCCCACTAATCTTAGCACTGCCACCTGTGGTGGTTTTTCATAATTTTATGTCATAATCTATTGTTCATATTTATGTTTATGATAATCTAGATAATGTAATAGAATTTCTTAAGTGATATTATACTTTACTAGTTAATAATAATTTGTATTAAACCCCATTTGATACAGATAGTGATTTAGGTTATGATGGTTATAAATTCTAAGGTATATCAGCTAGAAAACGCAAACAACACTATGTACCTAGAATTGATACATACCAATCACACGCACATACGCACACACGCATGGATGCACGCACGCACGCATATATGAACGCACGCACGCATATATGAATAAATAATTCTCTAAGCGAAAAGGTTACAAAACTAAGCCAAAATAATGGCCATACGCGTGCTTTTATCCATTACGATTTGTCAAATAAATACCATGAACAAATATTAAATAAACCTTAGACGATGGCAATCCAATTCCGAAACCTCGAGCCATGTTCAAAACTTTGAGCAACAGAATAAAACCAACATATGGACGATGGGAAATATAATATTTCTAATCCCAAGAACTTATCGATCTATGTTTAAAACAAATCAATAACATGATAAAATAATCCACTTTATTAAGATTATAAACAGACATTCCATGAATGAATTAACGATCAACCTGGATTTTATATCATAAAGATATGACATGATTTCTATAATTAAGGGAAAATAACTTTTTGTACAAATTATTATATTTCCTAACAAAAACCTTAATTCACACATGATAGCTTATTTAAGATTTAAGATCATCTAATAAGATAAAATACTAATCAAGGTAGAGATAAAAATTGCTCCCATACTAATTATTAGACTAAAGATCTCTATTTGTATGCCAAATCATACATAAAATTAATATAGCGAAATAAAATCAATATACCTCTAGCCATTAATTATTCGATTTTCTCTTTAGGATGTCTTGGTTTTAGAACTTAGATACATTTAACTCCTCAATCAACTCTCTTAAAGGTGTATTGTTTCTTTAGGGTTTTCAATGTGTGGAGGCCAAGGACTTAAGTAGTTTTCATTCATATATATGTAGTCCTCCCATTAAGGATTACAAAAGAAAATCCTAAACTAACTTGATTCATAGAAAAATACGTAGGCCACAATTAGATAATGGATTTGAGCCCTATATAACCGCTTTATGTATTTTATATAAATAAATTACTTAAATATAAACTACGTATTACACTACTATCATGCAAAACATTACTCTCTAGTTGCTCATCTAAAGGAGAATCAAAAACATTCTTGCAACCATTTAGTTAAGAAACTTGCTTTTCTCGTTGAAAAACCTTTTTACCTTTATACTATTATGGATAGCCAACTAACTAAAAGTAAGTATTAATTAAATGACCTTCATTTTTACGGTACTTACAAAATAAGCAAGTATCAACAACTAATCTTTGGTGTTGTTCATTGCAACTATCTTATCAATGTGTTCTATTTTGTTCATTGGAAGTACATAGAGATAAAAGAATAAAAACGACTAATGTTCGAGTCACTGAAAATAGAGATCGTGGGCGTTAGAAGTGAACCTTGACGATGACCATATGGTGCTCTAGATGAGAACCAAGAAAATTCAATAAGATTCTTCATAAATTGTCGGAGCATGGAATATAAAATAATGGAAAGAGAACATACAAACATATAAATACAGGAAAGTGTATACTTACTGAAAGATTTCATTTCTATCACACTTGCAGTTGGGTTTGTTGTAATCCCATGAAGCAGAAAATATATGAAACTGAATAAACAAGCAAACCCAACAAAAAAAAAAAAAAAGGACAACTAGAAAATGACATGGAAGTACAAGCGGAATGAGTTGTTAGGCTTGTAGTGGACCATATGCTTTTCTATTGTTTGGGTTATAAAATCTACAAGAAATTAATATTTCCATCCATAACTAGCAATCCTTTCCAGGTGTCTAACTTCGCAACATGTATGTATGAGAGTTGATTCTCATATGCACCCAGAACAGCTGAATGTTTGGCCCGACAATGGAGAGCAAATATATTAAAATCTAGAGCCTGATTTTTGGTGCATTTTACACTGTTCTTGCATCTTATGCGACTGAAAAAATGAAAGAAGAGTCGAAAGTATACACCCTTTGATTTCGTACCACTTGTTATCAATTTCGGGACAAAGCCTTGTATACTTTGCTTATTCTATGACTCTGGTAAGAAAACATCATTCCCAATTGAATAAAAAGAGCCATGTCATCTCTTTCTAGCTCCTTTTATTCAGATAGTTAGGCCATCTCTAATATTCGTGCTTTGCCCAGTCCCTAATACAAAGAATCCACTTTTTCTAGGTTTTTTTTTTTTTTTAAAGAATGCATCATTCTTATAAAATCTGGATTCTTTTGAAAAGAAGCAGGTATTTAGTGTTATATATGATTTTACAGATTAACTTCCACAGATTTACGCTTCATCCACGAGATATCTAAACTAAAGCAATCGACGAAAGACGTCCTGGAATCTAACTTAAATAATTTTAAAACACATGGCATATCATGCATCGGATTTTACCCCAGTTTCAATGAGGTCTGAACTTGATATAGGAACATAACTATCGAGTTTCAACATGACCCATCATACCAAAAAAATGCATCGTCGCTAAACAAATCCAAATTTGCCATATAAGTAGGAGGTCAAGGCCCTTACCAAAGGCTTTGGACTTGAAAAAAACTTTATTTCAAGAAAAACCACATCATTTTTTCCTAAAAAATAATTTTTTTATTTAGATGTAATATAAAAAAACTCCTATGTTTAAATCATAAATATTACAGTACCTAAATAAATTTATATCGATATATTATTACAAACATATTATTCTAATAATCTATTTAAAAGCAAAGTATATATATATATATATATATATATATGATTTCTTAACATACACACTAGAACTACTTTAGTTGATTTTTATAATATTCTAAAAAGTCTATAATTCTTTTACCCAGTTAAATTTTTCATATTTAAAATATAACTTATATATCAGTTATAATAGAAATCAAATAAATATCACTTTCATAGAATCAAAATAAATAAATATCAGATTAGATTGGATAATATCATTCCGTTCCAGAATAAATAAATAAATAATAAAAGCCGTTTTCCTATAGAGGGGTAAAATTTTCCCTTTGGTTTCCTTTTCCCTAGCAAGGGAGAAACATTTTCTATACGAAGATCTTTTTAGTAAAACAAATAAGAAAAATCTTTTCAAAGAATATTTTTCTTGAAACAATTAGGACCTTCAACACATAGATGACATTCCCCTACTTCATTCACTAAATAAAATTGGAGAAATAACTTTAAAAAATAGCAAAAATTACAATAGGTACAAATTTATCCTTTAAAACTTCTAAATTGTACAATTCACTCTTTAAACTTTAAACTTTAACAATAAAAAGAATATTTTTAACTTTAATTAGCAAGTCACACTATTGTCAATGTTTAATAGATTTTCAAGTGAAATTTGATAAATTTAGAGAATGCTTTTACAAGAAAGTCAAAATTTGAAATGATTATTTGCAACTTATATGATTATTTATCAATTTATCAAAGTTAAAAAAAAAAAAAAAAAAAAAGGTAATCTAAAAGATTTGAAAGTCCAAAAGATAAAATCCCTAGATAAGTTAAAAATTTAAAAAAGTTATTAGTCACAGCAGATTATAATAAGTCATCCACAATCTAAACTTAGTCCTACTGGTAAGTTGTCATGTCTATAAAACCAACCATCCACTAAGGCTAACTCATAATCCGCAGTAGAATTGTAAGCCATCCACAATCTAAACTAACTCCTACTGGTACGTTTTCATGTCTATAAAACCAATTACCCACCGAGGCTAACTCAATCTACAGTAGAAACCTTTAACGATGTTAACATAATGAATGGAGGTTGGCATTCTCCAATTCAAGTTTGTTCCATAATACCAACAATTATAATCAATAAATTTGACCAAATAAGACAAAGAAAATTGAAAATATTTTCCATATTACGCTCTCCTTAATTCATGCCATAACCATAGTCCAGCTCGTTGCAAAACGGGCAGAAGATACAAGACAACTCGATTGCCCAGATATATATACATATATAATTAAAAAATAAAAAAAAGGGAAAAAATTACGAGTAAAATGAACATAAAAAGCTAGGGAGGCATCTCTTAACTTTCAAGGCCTTCGGCCAAACCAATATTATATGTTCAATTAACAATTAAAAAGCTTGCCTATCTATTTTTTTCCCCCCTTCCTCTTTCATACACCGTTAAATCTCTACAAGTGGCTCTCATTTAAAAGCCTAATCCATGATTTCGTCTCTGCCCAAATTTTCCCAAACGGCCATTGGGCAGAGATAAAAATAAGATAAAGAAATACTACACCGATGACGACTCATACAATGTGTCGCCACTTCCTAGATTAACACCTAGAACAAAAATTACAAGCCAAACAAGTAAAAGAAATAAAGTGAAAATCTTGTGCTACCTGTACAACACAAACATGTCTTTTAAGGCTTCAAGGGCTTTTGAAGATTTCTTATGGAGTTGTAGTCCAGATTCCTCTGAGCCAGTGCATTGGCCCCCATGTTCATTCTCACCACTGAAGAGAGTTAGGTCCGAGCAGTCAAGTGATGCCCCACATGCTTTGTTATAAGATTCGCATGCAGAGTGGCATACCCGAAGCCTATCGTCGCCATCCTTGTCACACTTCTGGATTGAAATCTGATTGTTCCAAGACAAGTTAAAATTAGAATACCGATATCAGTTTCAAGATGCTGGTATAAGAGCTGTCCAAATATTTACAGCTCCCCATACATTTCTCATCTAGGACCTTTGTCTCTAAAAGCTAAATTTTTCGTTCATAAATGATTATCAAGCCATCTCAATGCACATGCTTAGTACATTAAGATGTAGTAACACAACACGAACCATGTGAAGAGAGATACTTACCCAGCAGGCTAGCTTTTTAGCAGCTGCATCACAGTCGTATTGTTTGTTAAAGAGATTGTTTATTAGCTTTCTTGCACCACCTGGGAACAAGCGATGATAGTTAGGCATGACAACAACTTCTTCTAGTTGCTGCAGAATGCTTGGTTCACTTGGGGCACAATGCTGCCCAGATCTGTCAACCTCCAGCACATCCCGGCAAACTGAGAGACTTGACAGAAGCATGGAGCTATTCTGGCACGTATAGCCAGCATAGTCAGAACATCTAAATTCACACTTTCCATTATCACACACCCCTCCATGGAGGCTACATTGCTCGTCACAGACCTCTGCAAACAATTCGTGAGCAGTGTTAAAAATATATCATACTACAGCAAACACCTCGGAGGTGTCAGCTAAACAGCAGTGAAGAACATTTGGTTAACTTTCGACAGACAAGCAAATAGCAACTCCTGCTGCCTTAAGCAGTGCGCATGAAACCAAGATCCATACAAACCGCAAGATTATGCGTACCCAGCTCAACAAGCACATACTTTGCATCAGAAGCAGAAAGTAACCAATGGAGAATGAAAAGTTGCACAATGTTTTAAAAAAAGGATGCTCAATTCCATAAATCACACTTCATATAATTAAAAGAACCCATATAAAGGAACCTGTTCGGCCATGTTTCCCACTATGCATTTATGTACATGGAGAAGCAGGTTAAAGCTAATTAATTATTCATGTAAACCAGCAGTTGAGACATTAGAGCACCCTTTTCAAAAGAGAATCACACACCTGTCGAGCAGTCAACACCTGTGTATCGTTCTTCACATCGGCACTTGCCATTCCCAAGGCATTTGCCCTGTCCACTGCAGTTTCTGGGACAAGAACCTACAAGAAACAATGCCCATTCAAACCTTGAAGGATCACACAAGCTTCCTGAAGGAGTCAAGAACCTATGAAGTTCAACTCACGTTTACTACAATCTCGTCCATGGAAACCAAGAAAGCAGCGACACCTTCCATCAATACAGTCTCCATTAAAGCTACACGAATTGGGACATTGCCCCAATACAACAAAAGGTGCTTGATCCAAGCTACAGAGTTCATGATAAGCAGGGCAGATCAACTCACCTAGAAAGAGGGAACTGCATTAGAAAAGCTCCAACAATGATGCATTTATGTCAATGCACTAGTGGTAAAAAATCATGGTTCATGGTTCACCATTAAATCCAGGAAATTGAATTGGTCCACCAGCCCTAGGACATGCTTTCCAAATGCCATCAACAGCAACCTGACCATACAAAACCTCCCATGGTCATTCATCAACATGGCAGGCAATAAACCTTACTTATCCTTTGGAGCCAAGGGAAAAAAATAAAAAGTAATATAAGGAGGAGGAGAAGAAAAGAGGAGGATAACCTGCCTAACTGTTAAGGATTTTAATTTTATCAGGTAGCATATCAGTGAATCCTGCTATTTATTTTGATCAATCCGAAAGCCAGACATATACGACAGTCTTTCTTTTTCAATTTTCAATATAATTATAGCATTAGTGTGAGGGATGACTCGTGTAATTATCCATCATGAAAAAAAAAAATGTAAGAAGAAAAGAATGACAAGGACAGAATAAAAGGAATTTTTACGGTATGAGGTTAAAAATTAGAGGGTTAAAAAGGAAGAGGGGCATGAGCAGAAGGAAGCGTCAATAGAGGGTGCAAGCCTGACAATTTTGCTCTTTTCTGGACCTCAATCTTTCAACCCCAAGAACTAAATCTTGACACTGAGACTACTTTGATTTTTGTATAATTTTTCAGAGAAATTGATCCAATCCAGAACTTACGTCAGAAAACAAAACAAATAATATAAAACCAAATTGACTTGAAAACTGTCAAATTGTGCAAGAAAGGAAGTTCCAAGCCAATCACCAAAATACAAATGCACAAGTGCATTAGGTGAACAGCTACCTTCTAAAACAAATTGAACAAAATCGGCATCATATGCCAAACAAATAAAGCGAATAAATTAATGCCCAGGTAATACCTCCAATGAATTATTTACACAGCGATGCTGATAACATCCATTTCCTTGGGTCATAGAACCCCGTACAAATCCAGTACGGACTAAGGAAGATGCCATGCACCTATATAATATGGCATAGAAAAAATCAACCATTCGGATCCAGTGAAAACCAAATGTCAAAAATAAAACAGAGCCATAGTAATAGAACCAAATATCACGAATAATAATGCCAAAATAAATTTCGCAAAGTGATCTGATTACCATAAGTACTTAACCATGCACCTATTTAATGATGCATATGGAAAAAAATAAATAAATAAACATGTGGCTGTAGTAATTGAACCAAATAATATGTAACAAATAAAACAATACTTCCATAAGATTTGCAAAATGATCTGATTACCTGGAGTTACTTCCCCGCACTTCACCTAGCATCCTGTCCGGAGGCCTTGCACTGTTAGCATCAGTACATGACCCATCAGAGTATGCAACAAAGTATGTACAGTAATCAGCCAAAGATGACTGTCCACCTGCAAAGAGATAGCATAATACAGTTAAAAGGACTGCCATGCCCACAAGGTATCTCCCCATGCTGAGAGGCAGAAACAAAGACACGCATACAAAATGACGAAAGGACAATTCAGGACCGAACATGAAGAGGAGGTGGAAATACTGAATCTACAAAATAGTAGATCAACGTGCATATTGAGGGAACCATAAGCTTTTAGCACGTATCACAAAAATACTAAAGAGGCACAGGGCAGACCTTTGTTAGCCTGCAGGAAATAGCGAGCCCATGGAGGGAGGTCTCCACTATAACTTACGATTGGGCAATACCCTTCAGCTTCCCTATTGTATGTGCATCCAGAAAACTGTGTTGTGTTGCAATGGTATGCCCCCTTCCAGAGATTGCATCTGGAGGTCACAAACTCAGTTCCTTGGTTTCGACCCCAATCAAGGTGATCTGCCATGCTGTAATTAGCCTCATACCAACCACTGTCCTCCAGTAATGCAAGAGTCATTTTAGAAACAACAGATCTTGTATCAACTGAACCAGTCATAATTTCATTCATCAATAGCCTCTTCTCCCAGTGGGAACCTGTGAGGCAGTAAGTAATTATAAAATAAAATGTCAAATAAATTCAATAGATACCATTGAATAAATAACGGATGATAGTCTACATGGAGGGGAAGGAGGGTTGATAAAAAATGTACCTGACGTGCCACGACCACCTCCATCCTCAAGTTCCAAACCAGTAAAATTCTCTGAGAATGCCTGCAGCAGCAGCTTAAAAAATCATATGAAGTTAAAGCAGAACGTTGAATTTTTCTCAGTAACGAGAAGACCACTAAGAACAGTACATGAACATGCACAAGAGTGTAAGACTGGTAAAAATACAAGAAGTTGGCTCTAACCCCATAATGAAACCGTGAATGCATGACAACACGTGGAAGCACTACTCGGGTCACCGTCCGCCCAAGTTTTTCATCCATTACTTGTTCTGTAACCTTTGAAAGAGAGATCAATATAGCAACATTCAATACACAAGTTTGGAAGCAAAATTCACTCATATCAACAAAACAACAATATCGAGAAGAAAGAACATGGAGAAGGGACATGATCAAGGCTAAAAATACTTGAGCAAAGTCACATATATTTATCAAAGCCACTTTATGCCTCTAAAGATCATCATGCAAAAACAGTTATTGAGCTATAGAAATTTTTTTATGCATTATTCTATATTCTAGAAAACCTATCAGCTTAATCTTTTCCTAAAAATGAAAGTGATATAAGGTAACCGAGAGAGTCATAGAAACCTTTTATGCATTACCCCATAGTCAAAGAAAACTGATTAATTTATTCTTTTCCTAATGATTGAAGTGATATAAGCTATCAAAGCTATTCCCAGATCCAACATCATGAGGACATAAAATGGTAAACCAGCTATATTCTCAAACAAACCAGAAGACTACAAACGGTTCTCAAAACAATTTCAAGAAGGATGATCTAACCTGACTGCGCCTTCTTTTTCTATCATCTCGAAAATGAGCAAAGGCATGGGGATCAAAACCAAGAACATGCATAACCTGATATGAGCCATTATCCAACATGTCAATAAGCGGACTACTGCACAAGGATGTTTCTCCAGAAATTCTCTAGTTCAACAGCTAACCTCATGTATAAGGGTTGCAGAAAGCAATGTCTCTGCTTCAGCAGTCAAATGACGAGGAGCAACATTGACATGTCCTATAAATAAGATAACACTGTTACATAAGCAAAATTTCCCAGCAAAGGAATGAGAGACCCAATTAGTCAACCAGGATGCTGTAGTTTACAAGGAACATACCAGCTATTGCACGGCCCCATTGGTCACGTTCACATGCCACTGCCCAAGCCAGTGTATTACCTGTGGTTGGTCTTGTTGTTACCAGGAGGACTAAATCTGTATCAGCAATACCATCTGTGGAAGCAGTAAACAGCTTATTGAAACCTTGAATGAATTCAAGAACTTTCACTTAAGAGTGGGTCACTGGTTCTAATGTAGATACCTTCAACATATTCACGCGGAAGTTGCACACCCCCATCCTGTCCACAAGCTGAATATCCACTCAACCGCAAGTTGCCTTTCACAGGCTCCACAGCTAACGCTCGCCTAAACCAGTTAACAGTCTGCCCTAGAGCCTGCATGAAGTGATTTTCAGATACTATAACTTATACTCTTGTTTTACAATCACAAATGTATAGCAAACATTACTTTCAATAATATTGGATTAGCTGCCTGCTTCACACACATGATAATAAATAGAAAAATATTTAGTAATACAGAAGCAAGAGCACCAACCTTGCGCAAGCGGTGCTGCTTGTCTTCTCCAGAGATGTCATCCAAAGTGCAATTATACCAACAGTCACTAAAAACTGGAGATTCGCTGTGGGCATTGCAGGAAGGAGTACCAGGGATAGAGTTAACAGGAGGCTCACCAAGCTGGTTATTGAAGGACAATTACAAGTAAAAAACAAAAATGGATCATATCAGTTCAGACATAGTAAAATTGACTGAGGAAATGCCAGGACCTAATTAAAAGGAATAGCTCCAAGGACTAACCTTTACAATGTCACCCACATTTCGACAATCTCTGTCTAGAGAGTGGCCAACAGCATCATAGTTTAGATAAATTCTGATAGGCTGTTTTGCATCCTTATGCTTCTGTGGCATTTTGGCCAATCCGAGCAATTGCCGACCTTTACGATGCAAAGGTTCTGAGCTTTTGGATTCCTGATATATCTGTGGTGTGACTGAATAAACCTTGTGACCAGGCCGCCTCCTTTGCTCAAGTATTTGGTCATGAATGCATGAATGTGAAATAATCTTATCATTCACTCTTTCGAGGTCATTATATTGATGCGGTTGTTCAATGAATTTTGCCCCAGCTTCCAAACATAACAATAAGAGTGTAATCTGTATGATGATGAATTTAAAACAAACAAAGCAAAATAGATTATCAGATAGGTTTTAGAATTCAAGCTTGGAAAGAAAAGCAAGCACAGCAAGAAAATAAACTTCAAGTCTCAAAAATTAAAAATCAAAAGTACACTGGCTAACCACACAGATCTAGTCCTAGATTATTATGAACTACTAAATAACATAACGAACGATAACATGCAGAAATCTCCACTCAAAAGTTTTGGCTTACCATTTTTTTTTTTTTGGTGAAAGTTAGGTATATATGTTCTTAAGATAAGGCAATCAACAATTAGACAAACATAGAGAGCTAATACAGCTAATAAATCCGAGTACCACTATTTGTTAAGTTTTGCCTCCTAAAACTAAGTATGCGAAACCCAGGATTTAATTTCCAAGAAGAACCTATTTTCGGAACATATTCAGCTAAAAATAAATGAACACCGCTCAGTAAACTCAATATTGTGAACTCAGATTCTTCAACCTAATACCCCGTTCAGTTTACCCAATAAATTTCCCATTTTTGAAATGTACTTAGCCAACAGTATATGAAGTAAAATACATCCGTTAATAACTAAACAAAATATAAGGACCCTAAATGCCCATTTCTAGCCTTAAACCATTTGAGATTTAACGGTGACTTATCAGTAAATAAAAAAACTCCATTCGAATTAAAAAAGAAAAGAAAAGAAATACCAAACATTAGTGATTTAAACCCTAATCCCACTCTTGTTCCTCAGTTTTAAGCAGTCCGAAATCACTTGACTAACCTCGAGAATAACGAACCCTAATCGAAACTTCCTAGCAATAAACCCGGTGACGGTACACGAAAACCTCAACTGAACCATCACCTCGTCCATTAACGGTCAAAAACTCAACCACTAAAACTACTTCTTCAATCATCGATTCCATCAATTCACAACACCAAACTCTCCGATCGAGTTCCAAGCCCAGAAAAGATCCTGACTCGACCGCATTTCAAGCTCTGGGCAAGCATATAAAGCCAAGATAACAGTAATGCGGACCCCAATTTGAAGCCTTTTCACTTGTTAAAGCTGATAAGTAATGAGAGAGTGTAAAAATGTGTGAACTATGGATATGGGTGAAGTGGCTTTAGGGCTTTATGAGATCAAATTTGAGGAGTTTAGTGTTGAATTTAAGTTTAAATCAAAAAGGGAGACAGGTTTGTTTGTTCAACGGAAATGGGAAACGAAAGAACAGTGACAGTGTAGGAGGGGAGCGGAGGGAGGAGAGAGAGAGAGAGATAGAGAATCAAAGGATTGGGTGTGGGGTGGGTAGAGATAATAATATTTTTTTACTAATAATCTATTCAATAGGTTTGTTGGATTTTTTAAATAATTTATAAAGAAAACGTAGCGTTGTCTGTGAATTAATTAAAAAATAAATAAATTTCATGGGAATCTGCGTGAATAGCAATACAATTGGCTTGAAAGATGGTGATTTTGAAATGTGCAAATTTGAGTTTTTTTTTTTTTTTAGCTGTTCTCTTTGACCAGAAGGCTTCTATGTATTTTCTTTTCTTTTATTTTATATTTAGTGATTTTCTTTTGTCAAGAAGGATCTCCTTCTCCAAGGCAATTCCAAATGGGTCCATTCGTTATTCCTTATTTCTAGGGAACATAAAAGTTGAGTAATCTTACACAAGCAAATTCACAGGCTTATCCGACCGCAATTAAAAGCACAAGACAAAACTCCATGCTACTACGAATTGTATAAATAAGAGTAAGGTACAGAATCCTCTATAGTTCTATGATTGTGACTGCGGGTTCTTCCTAAAACATCTACTTTGTAAAATTTATAGCGTATTAGATTCTTTATAGAACCTAGAAAAATTTTTGTTACATTTTAAAATATAAAACTTTTGCATGAGTTCCTCAACAATCTATCATTTTTTTTCATAAATTTATAACTAGTACATTGATTAGTTTAGTAATATCCAATAATTTTAATCACATACTTTTTTAAGAAAGGCATCCAATATGAACCTCATAATGACCTAAATAATTTATCGCAAAATGTTATGGCATAATTGCAATTTATCACAAGGCTTAAGTTCACTTGTTTAAAATAACAATAATGCAAAGACATTCTTAAAAAAAACAAATGATACGATAAAATAAATCAAGTTACAATTTAAGCCTGAACATAGTCATTCTTTCTTAATGAGAAAACGGTCTTAAATCTTGAATATAAGTTAAAAGTTATTTTGTGCTATGTAGTCTCATGCTTTTTTTTTATTATGATTTTTTATATACAATTGTGGCACTCTATATTATTTACTTTTAAAGTTTGTTATATTTGTTTATCGCTAAAATTGCAAGAAGAAAATTATTTTGTCATTATAGGATATTGTTTTTCTTAAGTGATATCAAAACTGAAAAAAGGAAAAAAAAATATTTTACAATTATAAAACATTATTTTTCCTAATAAATAGCATCAGAGTTGGAAGAAGGAAAAAAACTATATTAATTTTCTATGTTACAAGCGTAGTGGAATCATTTGCCATAATGATAAAATAAAACTCATCCCTTATTCAAAAAAGATCTTCTATTTTGGAAAGATCTGCATACACTTTTATTTGATGATGATGCAAATCCAAAGGATGAACTCAATGAAGGCCAAACGATTATGCATAAAAAAAAAAACTATCAATTATATTTGAGAAGAGCGCGATTAGTACTTAAGGGATTAGTTTTCAAGGTTTGAGAATAGAAGTAGGAGCTCAATTAGTGCTTTTTGGTGAGGTCGGTCGGTCGAGCTATTGGAGCTCGAGGGTCTAGGTTTTGATGAAATTGTCTTTAAATGCTAGTATAGCCTAGCAACTTGGCCATGAACAAGATAAGTTCAACTAAGCTATGGGGAGCTCAAACAGTGCTCCGAACAAGTTAGTAAGGAGCTTTGGGGCTCTATATAGTAGTCTATTAATAATTTCTTTAGAAAAAAAAAATTTTTTTCCACTTTTTAGAGAAAATAGAGACTTTATTAAGGGAAATTATTTTTTCTTTCTTTTTTTTTTAATTTGTACGGCTTCATGGAATTTGTTCGTTGGCCGATTTACCTTTGTTTTTTTTTTTTCTTTCTTTCCCTTTCCATTAAATGAGTGGATAACAACAATATTTAAATACTTCAGGAGTATAAGTAGCTGCGAGAAAAGACATTAGTTTTCAAACGATGTTGATTTACTAGTTGATTTATAGGGACATGAACATCCTTTGATAGTTATCAACCACTTCTAGCCTTGGGGTTATAGGATTCTTTTTTATTTATTTCCGATCTTCTTTTTAATTAATATATACTTGATTATATTATTGATTTAAATCGGTTATTATCTCAAGAGTTGCCACGTGCCAATGATCGTTGAAACACGATAGACTTAACAAAATGCTAGTTTGTAATAATCGTAAAATGTGAAGTACTTGAAATTAAAAATAAATAAATAAATTAAGAACTCAAGAAGAAAAGTAGGCAAATGTAGAAGAATAAGACCATATTTTTTCATTTTTTATTTTCTTTTTAAATCTTCAATGTTTTTAATATTTTAGAAAAATGAATGTTTGTATATCTTTATTAGTATTAGCTTGTGTGTTTTTTTTATAATAGTAAGTTATAGATCATCATAGTAGAGTTGTATGACTCACCTATACCATATTAAAGAAAAATGGCTTAGATTAGCTATCTTAAGATGAAGGGTAACCAGCTCTAGGTTTGAGGTGCTATTTTTTTTTTCCTTTTCTTTTTGTTATTTTGATTATTTTCATTATATTATTTAATTAAACATTTTTATAAATATATGTATCAACGATGGATAAAAGTTTATCAAAGTTGGTGATAGTCCATTTTTTTTATAAAGCTTGAAAATAGTAATGACTGAAAACAAAATATTAAAAACTACATGAAAAGAGAGAAAGAGACAGAATATAGAAGCAAATAAATATCCTTTTTGATAGAAAGCTAGAGGTAAGATTAAATTTTCAAAACATAGCCCTTAAACTAATCCAGCAATCTGCCCAAAAAAGTTACATAGATGATGCTTTAATGTATTTCTATATTTATTATCTAATTGCTAGTCCCCAAGATTACCCCACTAATATAAAAATAATTGTCACTCCATATATTTTATTTGGTATCTACGATTCTCTTGGAGGGTTAAGACCTCTTATCTTCATATTAAAGCTACGATTATGGTTTCAATGAGCCATATAAATATTACCCAATGTACCAAGTGAAATGTTAGTTCTTGTTTACAAGAATAAAGGCTCGTACTAAAAAGTTAGGAGGAGTGATCACTAGAAGAGGGCCCCGTTGCAAGAAAGGCAACTATATTGCGAATCCTAAAACATGTAGGTTAAGCTCGAGCTAAAGAGCATCCACTAGAGGGTGGACATAGATGTGAGAGTAATAGCCATGTCATAAGTTCACTTATAACAATAATATGCCCATATCTCTTCAATAGGTAAACCACTATTAGGCCACTTAGTAAGAGGTAATCTTATTGAACTAAAGGAAGGATCAAAGGCAAGAGGATGTTTATGGAACCCCACTATCTTAGTCAAGATGATCTTAGGTTGGATTTGGGCTGTCGTTGAAGGGGTTAGTATTATATTAGATGTGTAGTGGCAAGTTGTTGGCCTCATAACAAGTTGTGAATTTAGGTAAGACATATGTTAGATTCATACGTAAAGGCATATTCAACCTCCTATAAGCAAACTAGTTAAAGCTGATGTTGTTCCCTCCGATGATGGCCAAGACTAGCCAACATCAATTGGATAGTTAAATCTCCTAAATATATAAAGGAGCTAATGACAAAGCCCAAGGACACTTCTAATGAGTAATATGGAGTAGGCTAACTCAATTAGTAAAAATGAGAAGTCAAATGATGATTAAAGTGCCTCATGAGTAGTCCAAGGGGGTGAACCTCCCATTTGATGACACTAGGAGGGGAAATTAAACCCCTAACCTCCATCTTGCAAGTGAAATGGAGTTACCACTAGACTACCATTTACAAGATCTTGGTTGCAATAAGCTTACTTTAAGGAATTCTATTTATGCCAAAGCAAGTTAAATTTAAAGCAATCTATCTAATATTGTTCAAAGAAGCTTTCACTTAAAGCCTCAAATATTTATTGATGGCTAAGGAAATTTATTTTCCTCTACATGTGTATGAAGAATAAATGACTAAGAGTTCAAAATTTCATTATCAAGAAACACATGATAAAAAATTATCCCTAAAGCAATAAGATTATTGCAAAGACAAAAATAGCAGACATACGATGGGACAATTACTACATTATTGGCATATAGTTAGGACAAGCGAAAAATTGTAATGGTATAATTCAAAAACTTTCATCATCTATGGTCCATATGAGTTAAGACAGATAGTTGCAAGAGGCAATTTTGAAAAAGATACTAAGGTTGAAATATGGGATTAACAAGTCAAAATTTTCAGAAAATATAGAGGATTAAATCTAAATCCTTAAGGATTAAATCTAAATCCTTTTGGATTACATCCTTAGTATCCCCTTCATATTTCATCTAGAGTTAGGTGGCAAATCTATGCATTATCTAACAAAACTATTGAAAGTTAGGCAAAATGCATTATCAGCCCTACGAACAATCAAACTACACAAAAGTAGCAACATTTCTAGATGTGTACTAATCATAAATGCCATTATGATTGATATTTTTAGAGTATAACGAGGTATAAATTTACCAAGCCCGCTCTTAAGTTATTTAAGCTCACCTTAATATTTATTCTGAACTTCAGTTCTTTTTTGGCCTAACTCTAAATTTCAAACTTAAATGTAATCAATTTTACGTTTAAATTTAAATATATAATATATCAAGTTTAATTACATAGTATATTTTATTGTGTTTGACTTAGGTTTAAACCTCAATATAAAATTAACTTAAAAAGAAATATATGTCTATATTTAAATAATCAATTCAACCAAGTTTAAACTTGGTAAACACACAACTAATCGAAACAGAACTCTAATATTCGACCCCTTTTTTAATTCCGTCATACTCTTGTAAAAGTAATAATTTCGAAATACCAGAGAGTTAGGGAATTATGTTTGGCATTGTAAATAACTAGAAGAGTTATGGTTGGAATTGTCCCACCCAACACACACCACTAACCATTCGGTTAGCAAATAATTTATTTCATATCTAAGAAAAAGGAAAAAAAATGTAAAAAAAATTACAAAAATATAAAATCTAGAAAATAATCCTAAAAATACCACACTTGAAATTGTCTATCGAAAAGAAGCGATTTCAGAATAAATTATTTCAGTACACCCACATTTTGCTCTTTCATTTATCCTTTTACTTTAAATTTAGTTGACCATATATGCGATTGTAATTAAAAACGTAATCACCTTAAATTTAGTAAAGCCCATGCACGATTTTAGTTGAAAATGTAATCGAAACATAATATTCAATAGACATTTTTTTTTTAGTCAATCACTCAAATTATATCCGGTTATTTATTTATGAGTTGTTTGATTTTGTCATTTTTTTAGTACTACACAAATAGGCGTTTTGAATTGATATCAAAAACTATTAATAACTTTAAATTATAAAGAAATGAAACAATTGTACAAAATGTAGGTAAACTGTCAAAATAGTTAAATAATATTTCAAAAATAAAGAAAGTAAATAAAAAATGAAATATCGAAAGCTAATGACGTCGGCATCGGCATTGAGCCAATGGCTAAGCATTTTGAGGTTTTACGTTTTCCTCTGGTTGAACCATTTAGGCTACATCTAACCATGTAATCTGTCTACCATCCTAACTATAAGCACCCAAGAACGATCCATGAATAGGGACTACAAAAGGATGCATTTGTGCGACTCCCTCGCCTATGTCATATTAAAGATCTCTAATCGGCCTCCTCAATGGTATAGAAGAGGTATGGATCTGACTAGTGGAGGTATCTTCGACGATAGAAGTGTGACATATAGGATATCCAAAGCTCTCCCCGATGAATGGTCTATGGAACTCAAATTTAGGTAGTCTAGGAGAAGCTAGTGATGAGAAGTGTAAGGAAGAAGTATTGTCACGAATCTCCACATTAGGCTGTCTACGTTAATGAGAATTAGCCTCCGACCATATCCAAACTGAGGCCTATCGATACTTATCGAGGCCGAACTATCGCCAAAAGGATAAGAAGAAGGAAAATAAATACTCAGCATTAAGTCTGTCGTCAATTGAGGTACCGAGAAACCGCAAGGCCGAGTACTAAAAACCAAAGATCCACTTGGCACAATACCGAGAGACTCATGCCAATTGATTTTAGGACTTAACAATTATGGACTGACCTTTCTAGTATCTCGGCTAAACACTACAAGACTTCAAGAACTCCTTCCCGAACCCGTACATCTAACTGCCAACCCCGTCCGGTTTAGATACCACTCCTTCTAAGACATGCCGAATGACTGCATGTCAACTTTCCTTGTAAAACACACAGTTTTGTATTCTTGTACATGTTTTTCTTTATTTTATTTATAGGCCCGATTCTTTAGAGTACAAGACCTTGTACATTATTTACAGTTTTGCCACTAGAGTTTAAGACTTACTATAAATAGCAACATCTATAAACATCAAAGGAGATAGACAGACATCAATATACAAAATCAGACAAAAAAGTACATTTCTGCGTTTTGGAATATTTCCCATTTTAAGCAAGGCTACTCTTGAGATAGCATTGCTAGATTATCGAGTGTAAATCAAACTCTTTAATTGCCCCTGTGTTCTTATTGATCTTATCCTCAAGATTGTAGCGAACTCCTTTCATTTAAGTACGTTAGTGAGTCATATCTAACTATCATTTGAATTCCGAGCAACAATTAGTGTTCGTGAGTTGTATCAAACTCTATTTTGAGCTCAAACCCTTGATTGTATTTGTTTCTTCGTGAGTTATATCCATTCACATTCACCATAAAAAACCTTCATGTTCTTTACACCCATTTTTTAATCAAGAATACCCATTCTAGATTACCATCTGCTACCATTCCCATTAATATTCCTCATCATATGTCCCTAGCCCCTAACTCGACGATGACTACATGCCCTACGACCCCTACCTCTTTGTAGCTCATCCAGTAAGGAGTCAATCTTTGTCAACATATGGATTGGGTAGAGTTGGGTCGCCTAAGTATACCCTAATAATCCCTTGGATGATGTCATTTAATCGATACTGCTTAGATAATATATCCTCATATAACATGTGCAGTACTTTATGTATGAAGTCCGCCTACATTCCGAATACAAAAGTTTGAGTTGCATAGAAATTGAAAAATAAAAGTGTAAATGAAAAAGTAACTATACATACCATATACATCCAAGAAGCCACAGACTAGCCAATGTATCTACAGGTAACTTATTGACACTAAGGGACGTAGTTAGGATGTATACCAAGTGATGGTTGCACCTCAGCTATCCGATTTCGACAATCCTCCCATTGTGCTATCTAATTTGCATGGTGGGTTGCCTAATTTATCTCTGTCTTACCCCTCAAGTCTATATCGTGTAGGCCCGTCTTGTATAAGGTAGGTTAGGATCAACTGCATCCTACCAAACTGTCGAGCCATACAATCAGGATAGTACATATCTACAATATGGAAGTATATAATTGGTACACAGGCTAGCCATACGTCACTCCCATACCAACAATAAGCAAGGAGTCTAGCAACATCATCGTAGTGTTATGGAATCAAAATAACTTAAATTGATGATCAATAATAAGAATAAAAAAAGTAACAATTACTAAATGAATAAGGAGAATGATTTCAGTAAATACGCGCTTGGTCTGGATGCCGATAATCAAATGCATTTCTATACTATCCAACCACATGTGTTGGCAGCTCAATCACGTTAATCTCCGCCCCCCATTAACTTATAAGTAGTCGACTATCAACAACTGTTGTAATCCAACAATGTAAAGGGGGTGATGTATGGAAAATGATCCCATGCCCACACCTACACAATCATTAATAAACCATTAATCTCTCTTGCGTTAATCCTAGAAGCTAAGCACAATTGGCAGTATAGCTATGCCAAGCAAGCTATCACCACGCACATCACCTGGTTATTGTGAGGTCCGATGGGTGAGGAAGAAACATAAGTTGTGCGACATTATTAGACTTGTCTGAAAAGAGCATACTCCTGATCAATTGCATGATAAGTGCCTTCGTGAAACGTTACACTGTCTCCTCATTCGCATGAAAAGGGAAATTGGTAAAATTGTCCTTCAACTACGACAACTTCAATCTAGTACCCTTTAAGGCACTCATTAATCGACCCACCTAGAAGAAGTCGTCACTCTAGTAATTGCATCGCTATCAGTTGGTAGACCTATGAGCAAAGATATATTCTATAGTGTCACCATCATCTCGCCAGTGTAGAAGTCAAACATATGTGTCTCCTTCCTCTATTGCTCAATGATGCACTACCCGTTAGCGGTCCCATTACTCGTACATACCTCCAAGGCCTCTAATCCCTCTCTCGAAGAATTCTTTATCGGTAACCTGCTGATGACAAGAAATTGTACATTAAAGAAAGGTAGTTAAACTCCCTAAGCTCCCCACATTGTGATACGTTAATCTATACACTTAAAAGTAATAATGTTGACCATTCCCTAGCCGAAGACCCTGTGCCGAGTACTCCGACAAACTACTGCCAAGAATCTCTTGCCGAGTGATAAGAAACTTACTTAAACGGCCAAGTAGTTTTCTCTCGGTATACCATCATTTCTCTTGTCCTGGCCCCTTTAGTGCCGCAACATTTTGATCTTTCCCAACTACTGTGCTCAAAGAATATTCGTACGAGACCAATGCTGTACTGATAACTATCCGTCTCATCTGACATTTAACTACTTTTCCATTTTTGGTTTGTTATCTTTTTTACCTTTTTCATATGTACTAGGAATCCTCTTTGTGTAAATACTTTCTTGTAATTTATTTATTTATAATGATGCTCAAAGGACTTACTATAAATAGTCATTTTCTCTTGTATGCTGAAGATAACTTATTTCTTAATACTGAATATTTTGTTCTTGTGAGATAATCCTCTCCAAGTTCATACTCCTTACACTCTTTTCTAATCTTACCGAGTAGCTCAGGATTAGTAGCAGGTGGATTTTGACATCAACTTGTACGTCATATCAGGTAAGGTATCAAGTCGTGTTGTATTCATTGGTGAGTCACATCCTCCGAGCAGCTTCATGTCAACTACTCTTGTTTGATTGTGGACCGTTTCCTTCTAATTTTCTTCGATATCTTGAAGGACCCATTTCAATTCAGTTCAGCTCCAGTAAGTCCTAGTGATACCTAAGCTCTTAAGTACATCACTTAACTAAGGTGGTAATCAAGTGTTAATCCAACTGTATGAAGGGATTCTAATGTGCACCAATAAAGCCTAACTACTCCAAATATGGGATCATATGTAGATATATCGAGGATCCCCTGACCATCCTAATGCCTAAATATCGCTTCACATCTACGGTACTTGAGCCAATAGTTTTCCTGTAACCAAGGAAGCAGAAATATTGTTATAATCATTATAGGAAATAGAACAAATCATAAGTATATTTTCTATTTGCTATTTCTTACCTAACCATCCCACACTAACTCAAACCCACGAGATGTTGCTATTCCTTACCTAACCATCCCACACTAACTCAAACCTATGAGATGACTATCCATCTGTTCCTACAAGTACAAAAGAGGAAACAAAATCTGTAAGCTTACTAGAAAACTCATATGGTAAAAACAGAAAGTTAGAAAAAAGAACTACTTCTTAAATACACTGTTATATATATAATCAATAACTATTATCATGAGTTTTTTCACATTTAATAAGTGAACTACTAATGGATCCGCTTGACGTTGGTTGTCTTCCTCGTTACGGACATCTTCTCTTATTCTGTTTATCCCTACTGCATAGTCCACAAGTGTAAATTAACGGTCTCTTCCAAATGTTCATCTCATTCTAGAATCATTTCTCTTGTAACCTCCCTAAATTCCTAACCTTATCTAATGTTGTAATTGAATGCCGTACTAGAATATCAAGATATGACCAACTGGACTTATTGACGTAGGCCATGAAGGAACGCGCGTATACACGTAGCTGATTCTGCATTGTGTACTAATACCCAATGTGTACAGCATAGTCCATGCTCTTTTTTCCCATGACTGCTATAGCATCTAAGCATGAAATTTCATATGTTTTCCATTTATTGTAAGCACACCGTATAGTCCTAAGGACGATTGTGTAGCTATTCTCTCCTTTTTACTCGTGTGCTGTTGGTTTGGGCGCTATTATAACCTCGAATATCTGCTTATTGTAGTAAAAAATCACAACCTCATGACCGTTGGCCACTTTGCACCACTTATCAAACTTTCTCTCCGCAAATTTGGTTAACACTTTGCCAATGCTTATTTGCTCCACTAATTTTATCCTATGTTTATTGAAGTAGTCGTTGCAGTTGTAGAAAGTTTTCTTAAGTAATGTTGTGATTGGCAAGTTCTTAGCATCATGCAAAACACTATTATAATTTTCTGCAATGTTAGTCGTCTCATGACCAAACCTAGTTTTATTTTCAAACGCCCATGTTCGCATTTTACGATGTAAGCCTCTAAAGTAAGTTATAATATGGAGGCTCATAGTCTTGCCCTCATTATAATAGGCATGAAATTTTTGAGGTTATGACTAGTAAGCAGCTTTCTTTATCATCTCTTTGTAGTCTTTGTTCTTAGCCCAAGTGTTGAAGTTACTGGCTGCATGTCAAATACACCACTGCCAAGGCCAACCCCTTGGCCATACTACATTCTTACCCTGTACTACAGACTGGATCCTAGCATGACAGTTCAAAATCAAACATATATTAGTATGATCTCTTATAAAGTGTATGAGCACATACGTTATGAACTAACTCTAGCTATCAAAACATTCCTCATCAACTAGGGCAAAACCAAGTGGGATTATGTGATACTGACCATCAACTTCGATTGCAATTAGTAGTTTATGCTTGTACTTCCCATACAGAATGTTTCGTCGATCATACCTATAGGCCTGCAATGTACAAACGCCTCAATGCACAATCCAAATGCCCGAAAGACTCTATCAAAGAACACATGCTTAGTAGTATTATTGTCTCGCCATTTCCATTCTATCATAGTACTAGGATTAGTCTTTTGGATCACATTTAGTAAATGTGGGAACACTGCATACAATTCTTCTCATTTACCGTAAACCTATTCAATTGCTTTGCGCTTCACTTCCCTAATTCTCTTTATGTAGATAATATAACCGTACTACTTGCAAGTAGTCGCCTACAAGTTTTTTACCTTAACGCTTGGTGACTCTTGAATATCCTTAGTTAGAAAGTAGGATAGTGTGTTTGAGTCTAATTTCCAATAGTCTTAGCTAATTATGGAATTGAGGCATGTTTGTGGACCTACGAACCTGGTTATCACAAAGCATCTTGCATGTTGCTTCTTACAAGCTCTAAGTCTCCACTTGTAGCCCTTTTCCCAATCAACACATTTGATAGACCATAATGTTGGTTTAGACTCCTTCATGATGAAGTCATGGTAGGTCATAACATGATGTAACCTTACAACTATCTGTAAATGTTTTTTACTCTCGAATTGCATGCCAACCTTCAATTCATTGCTAAAGCTCTATTCATTACCAATTATACTATCATCAGCCACTAATCTATCCCCTACACTTAACATGTAGAAAGGTACAGGTTTTAACATCCTAACCACGTCTACAGGTATTGATAACCCATGCCTCCAATCGTTTCGTCTACATGACCCTTGTGTTTTTTCCACTTCTTACAACTAACATTCACTTGGGCCAACGTCGGTATTACTATCTAGATCATCAGAATCTTCATCAATGTCAGCAAATGCCAGTTCATTATCTACATAGTATCTCTATTTAACTCGTTGGTGATCAAGATATTAGGTTCACTACACATGCGACTCGGTAGGACCACTCATGATTTGGATACCCTAGTTTCAACTTATAGTCCAAGATCATCATTGTACCATCTAACATCGTCCTCAACTATGATAGGGGCTATTAGTGATGGGTTCACTCCATGAATTTCAATGTATATTTTTGTAGAACAGCTAACTCTACCATGTCTTACTGAGGAAGCCACCAATTGTTAGACATTGTAATTATCACAGATGGGGATGGCATGAAACATGTCTCTAGTCCTGCCTACAAAGGGGCATCTATGAATCAACTCGATCCGGTGTATTGTCATGTCAACTAGAAGTTGATTACATATCATTTCAATTACCTTATTATAGTGGCAGAACTCCAACTACTATTCTTGAGTGCTTGTCATACCGTACCTCATCCTTTCCTTCTACAATATTTTCATCAATATAACAAATTAACCTCATATTATTCATTGTACACCTATTCGCCACATTAGCTATATAAACTTCAACATGTGTATGTAGAAATACTACTTTATGCCAACAAACATGTAAGCCTTATTTTTAACAGGCCTATGATTTGACTAAGAGTACTTTCCGAACGTTCTCAAGGATCAATGAAACTACGAACTCAAGTTTATAATTAGAAACGAACTTATTTCTCCAATTCGAAAGCTAATTATTGATAAAACCCAAATTTGAGAAATTATGAACTCTAAAGTCACTTAAGACCCTAAACCCTAAAATAATTAAAGACTTTTAACCTTAAGTGACTAATCAATAATTTAATTTGAACAATTTTATTCAACTCTAAAAAATTTCACAATTTTATAAGAATCGAATCATAAATTACAAAACAATGTAAGAAGAAAATCCTAAAACAATGCAAGAAGAAAATCCTAAAACAATTTCCTATAAGACAATGCCCTTTATCTTTATGCGAAGCCTTACATATAAATAAGTAAACCAACCAATCACCTTAAATGACTTATCAATTGAAAGTTGGAATCATGTATCAATTGATAACCTATCCAAATCTAATGATAAGACACATTCCTCATCACCTTTCCACTTATACTACATATAGACCAATTTTCACATGCTTAACTTTAATAAAGAAGACAAGACAAGTCAAGTCAAGTCCATGTCCAAAAAGGACATCCCATGGCCGGTTTGAATAAGAAGGAGAGGGGGAGGGGGCGGAGGGCATGCTCTTGTTTTTCATTCATCAATAACTTTCTCTTATATGCCACTATTCGCTCCTTAATGCTTACACCATCAATATTGCAATTGTTGACTTTTGTGTAAGCTACAAGACAACAATTTTAAACTTCTTAAACACACATTCACTCTCATTCTAACCAGCCACTCTTCCATCATTTTCTCTCACTTTTCATTTCATTTTCACTTCCTTTTTCTCTCACTTGAAACCAATACAAAGGAGGAAACAACCTTGCCCTACAAAATCTCTCATTTTGCCGCCACTTTCAAACTTCACTCATGATACTTTCATTTTATTTTCTTGTGTCTTCCTCTTCCAACATTCAAGCTCCTTTAGAATCCTTAGAACCTTCCACAAACCCCACTACAAAGGATCAAATAACTCGGGTTTCCAAAAAGGTGCAAAAAAAGGAAGTAAGGTTAAGACCTTAAGTAGAACCTTTATACACAACCACCATACTTTGCTTTAAGGACGAGTAAGTATTTCATGTGTTAGTAGGTTAATATTTATGTTAAGAGATTTTGATTTCTTGAAGATATGAGTATGGTTATAAGTTGTTATAACATTAAAGACCATCCTAAGAAACAAACTCCTGAAACCCTTGCATGAAGTTAAAATATGAGCATATAAAGTTGGTGTTTTGTAAAGATACTTATTTAACATTTTGAATGAAAAATTTTAAGTTAAGAAAATCTTAAAACAAAAACTTGAATGAAAGATGAGCATGTTGGACGTGAGGATTCAAAGATCATTTGGATGTTGATTTTATTTCCATTAAGCTAAACATGCTCAAATCTAGACTTATGTTAAGAAAAAATCCATCACATGAAGTTTTATGAGAAAACCAACTTTGTATAACTTGAGTTATGATATAGAAGTTGCAATAAGTATGAGTCTTTTATTTTTTGTGTAAAGCATGAGCTAAAAAATCATCTCACTAAAAAAAAGTTAAGTTAAGATTTGAATATAAGTAATTAAAATTCATGATTTAATACCTAAACTTAAAGAAATGATGCTCTCATATATTGTAACCCCACAACCAGTCACTCAAGGCTTCAATCGACTGAAAAATCCGATCGAGCCTAAATTATAAGTAAAGTTAGAAATATTAGTAAAATGATCCCGTAAGTTTAAATTTAAGAAAATAAGTAACAAAATAAAATAATATTAAAATTTCAAATTTTAAGTATATGACTCGTTATTTATCGAAAATGCGTAAAATGTATTCCGATAATTAACAAATTACTAGAGATAAATTATATGTATATTAAAAAACATAAAATAACCTAAATAATATTTAGGAATATTTATTTGTACTATATATGAATTTACATATATGTAGAAATACGCGAAATTACTCAAAATACGCGAAATGTACTAAAATAATAATAAATAATTAAAGAAAATTCATAATTAATTAAGAAAAAATAAATAAAAATATATAAAAATGTGAAAAAGTATAGAAGTGGAGCATAGCAATTTGATATTGAAGAAAAAAAATCAACCAATTAAAATGCAACAAATAGAAAGTGAAAAAAAGAAGAGATAAGGCAATTATCTTGTCTCATTAATGCACAATAATTTTTTTAAAGCTCTATAAACACTCCAAATTTTTCAGAAGCTCATTTGGCCAATTTGGAGAGTGAGAAAAATGGAGAGAAGGGAAATTGAGAGAAAAATTAGGGTTAGGAAAAAAAAAAAGGAAGAAAACTGTGCAGTTGAGGTTTGTAAAGAAAACCCAGACTCGACAAGACCACTACATGAGGGTGAATAGCCACCACTACCACATGGGGGTGGCAACACCAAGGTGGGCCGATATACCCATGGCCATCGACGGTGGCCGGAGTCACCTAAATAGGTAAGTTCGATTTCTAGCTCGATTTTGTGTAATTTTGTAAAAAAAGTAAATATTCTTAGAAAACTATGAATTTTGTTATTCTAGGATATTTTTGTATGTAATTTTTAGGAAAAATATTATTTTGATAAAAATATGTCTCATGATATATGATCTTTAAGAAATCATGTAAAACTGAGCATGTTTCGGTTTAGAAATAAATTACCTTAGAAGTGTAGTATTGAACCCAAAATTTTTGTGTAGACTACTTAGATGATATAGAACAGCGCTATAAAGCCTGTTTTCAAAAATTATTTTTCGAAAATTTTAGATAATTTTTAGGCCTTAAAATGAAGCATAAAATGGGTAATTTAGGGTTAATTACTAATTTAGTGAATAATTATATATTTTAGGATGTTAAAATCTGATGAAGTATGATACTTATAGTATTTAAGGTGTTAGATGTAATTATTAGGCTAATTATGCAGTAAATGAGTAATAAGGAAAAATAGTAAATTTTAAGCTAATTTTGTAAATTAGGGTAATTAGGAGTAAAATCTGATTTAGGATGAATTTAGACATTTTGAAATGATAATTGATGTTGGGAGATAGTAATTAGAGTGATAAAAATATTATATGTGTATTATGTACATAATAAGTAATAGTACATAATACACAATTATTAGAAATATAATAAATAGAAAACATTAGAATAAAAATTGATATTATGATAATAATAAAAATATACAATAAATATGATAGGAAACTTAAATTTATGTAATTATATGAAACATGTAAAATTTCTTACATCAAGAGTAAATTTAGTACACTATTAAGGATTTAATTGTACTACATATAATAAAATATTGACTAGGGGTAATTATGATATTTAGGATATCTAGAAGTAAAGTGATTAATTTCACATTATGAGTTAAAACAAGTTTCTACAGTTCGGGTATAAAACAATACTTAGAAATCGAATTAGAATCTAATTTAGAAATTGATACGGAAACCGAACCCGAACCCGAACCTAACTCCAAACCTAGAATAATTGTAAAAGACTTAAAACCTAGATAATTAGGTATATTAAACCCTAAACAAAACATAACAATAAGCGTTATAGGATAAAACGAACCTATAATAGTTATATGAAAAACTGAAACCACGTTTGTGTTATAGAGATTATCAGCAATGGCCTGAGCGAGTTGGACCTTGAATGAGTGAGCAAGGAGTCTAGGTAAGTTGAGATTAATACGTTGCTGTATTTTGGAGGCTTGAGATTATACTTGGTTGTGTTTGTTAGATAGTTGGTTGTGTGCATGTGCTTAATTATGAGTGATGCTATGATTCTATCTGTTGTTCTAGCCTGTATTGTATGATTTGTATGAAATGATTGATCACCCTAAACTGGACCTAATCAAATATATGACCTATAATTATAATCGGACCTACATGGCAACCTATTAGGGGAACTTAGAACTCTCCGGCCAAATACCGACCCCTTTGAAAAGGATAACGCAGGATTGCATAACGGTCCCTTCTTCATCTTTAGTCGAACTAAATAATAGGAGAGGAGGTCGTGGTGAGGGTGAAGTCAATGGTTCGAAGGTAGTCGTGGGAGGAGCGAGGTCTCTATTGCACAATCTTGGGTTTGGTCGTGAGCTGTTACATTAATGGCAATTCCTCAACCCGGATTAAAACGGGCGAAAGTTTTCTAATCTCACGATGGGCCAAACAACGTGTGCGATGGCATTTGCTTGAACATGTATTATACCTAATAAGTTGATTAATAACCTTGTTGTGTTTATGGTATAGTTTTAAGTCCTCTATCCTAACTTACTGAGCTGTGATTACTCACATCCCTATAGACGTCGTGCAAGTGCTGGCTAAGAAGTGGCATACAACTGTTCTGAAGTTAGCAGCTACGGGATCCTAGGGAGTGAGGAAAAATATTTAAAGAACAAACATATATTCTTAAGGTCTAAGCTTTTATTTTAGAATTTTTCGTTTTTGAATAATGTAATAACTAAATTATAGTGTATATATATATATATATTCTCACTTTCTTAGGTAAATGATTTATTTAAATTACAAACCGTTTACTTCAAAGCGGGTTAGTCATAGATGCCTTGTATAGATCAGGTCTAAGATAGTAGTTGTAAGGCCAACTTTTATCTTAGAATGGTTTAGACAGTGAGGTTGTTACGACTCTACCGTTTTGGGGCATGATATATACAAACCAACTAGAACTGGAACATCCTTAAAAGATACTTAAAAATATGATAAAATTAAGTAACCAAAGTAAAAAGATTAACCAAGGCAAGTATGATAAGTATATTAAGTTTAAAACTTAAAATCGAGCTTAAAACTTCAAAAACGGGTCTCAATTGTCAATTTGAACCACCCTTAAATTTTTTACTAGCAACTTAACACATCTATAAGAGTTGTTTTACAACTTTCAAGAAGCCCACAAAACACTCTCTAAGCTCGAGAAAGTGACTATTTTTGAGTTGAATAAAAAACAAGCCTATTTGACAACTTAAGCCCATTAAAGAGGCCATGAAGTGGCTGATAGCCTTAAGAGTATAAATCAAAGTTGCAAATATGACCTTAAGGAATATTTTGAGCTTAAAAGGAAATCTTAAGACCAAGCCCAAATGATTTCTTAAGTTACCATAAAGCCCATTAACCAAATAAGGCCCAAAAGCACTCTAAAACATAAGGATCGCTACTGTTTTGACCTATGGATAGATTTACATGCCTCATCTAGAAGATCTAACTTCACTACGTTAAAGTATACTCGAAAATGATGAAGATTGACTGTAAGATTATACAAATCAGATTTAAAACGAAAAAGTTATACACGACTGAACTTTTAAGTAAAAACCGGGAAAAGATACGAAAACTAGTCAAGAGTATAACTTAAGAGATTTTAGCTTAGTATCCTAAGTCTATATCAATTCCTTATAGTATCATGATTTCGATTATTAGGGGACTCTGCGTACAGAGACGATTTGCCCTGGGTTACTTTGACTAACTGCATGGCGGAGTGGGTAACTTCCCGATGACTCTTTACTTGATTTTGCTTGTAGAATAGATGCACCTAAACTTATATACATAAATTTGGATACTTATGGGATATGAGAAATGCATGTGTATGAATTTGTGGATGTTTGCGATGACTTATTAATAATGGGAATTGTGTATGATAATTTATATGTGATAATTTATACGTGCAATTGTATGGAATAAAATTATCTGATTACCTTAAAAATTGAGTTAATCATTTATACAATTAAGAAATGAAATGGATCATGCATTCCCTATAATTGCATTCGGATAATACTGACTGCCGCTTCACGCAGAAGATGGGAAGGAACTCATAAGAGGATGAGCCTCTTGCAGGATTAGGCACTAATTATGTTATTATTTTTATTGAGTCTTTTTCTAAGCTGATAGGCTTATTGGGCGTTGGGAGATGCTAACCATCGGTAAGGAGCTGCGTCTTGTGGCTTCTGCTTAGGACGTGTGTATGTAAATTACGGAGGCCACCACACCACTAGACTTGAGATTTTGAAAATATGATTTATCGTTTGGAAATGAAAGTATATATATATATATACATACATACATACATACATATGCATAGTTTTATTTTAACTTAAATACAATAGTGCAAATGAAATAAAACCTAAGAGTTGGAACCTGGATTTTGGTTTAGGTCGGTTAATTATCTCTAAACCCTGACTACAAAAAGCGTAATTCTGAGTCATATGCAGTTCCTAGGTTACTCATGCGTTGTTTGGTATACTGATTATTCATGCATTCATATAATTGTGTATCTAATAAATTTTTGCCATGTGGTATTGATGAGGGTATTTATTTCACTAAACTTAAGCTTAAGCTTATACCTCGATGGATTTCTTTTGATACAAGAAAACCACTTTTCCAATTCGGACCAAGGCATACCCATGGTAAGTCTTATGTAAAGACAGGTTGGAGTGATTAGAGAGCAAAAAGGAAATTTTGTAATAGATTTGTAGATAACTAATTACTTTTATATTTTTGTTTATAACATAAATTAAAATTTCTAATATAGTTCCCTTATGAACAGTATTTATTTGTAATATTCTTTTGGTGTGGGTTTTACGAGTCCACACGTTTAGTTAATTTATACCGTAGAAGTAATTTTAATTAAAATGCTTTATATTATTTATCTATGGGCCTAGTGGTAACATACAGTAGAAGGAATCTTATATGTCGTATGACAGGCCTGCAATCAACAAGAGGGTTGATAGTAGACTTTTGTATGATACACAGCAACCTACCACGATAACGATATTATTGCATCGTGATAAGACACTAATTTTTTTCCACAACTAATATTATAAAAGTTAATGGGTCTTATTGCACAAAATAGTAGTATATGATAATATTTATATTATTTGTTATACCATTAATTTCTTTTTACAGCTAATATTATAAAAGTTAATGGGTATAATTAACAATTAATTGTCTGATTACTTGCATTAGGAAGGAATATTTCCCATGGAATTACTAATTAAATAATCTTGTTAAGTCATCTTTCAAAAAATTATATAATACCAATGTCTATGTTATTGTTATGTCATTGTTTTAATACTACTTATAAGTTTTTTAAATATATCTATTATGATATATCTTTGTGGATAATAAAATTTACATAAGTTTATATATTAATTCCTTTTTTCAATTAATTGATAATTAAACTTCAATCCATAATTACCTCCATGAAAATGTGAAAGATTTTATTTCCTTAATCTTTTTTGAAGTACACAGAGCACCAATAATTTTTTTACGGTAGAGTTTAAAAATTCTTCCCAATTGAATGTTAAGAATACTTTTTAGTAACATCATTATATATGCATTATAATTTATAATAATTAGTATAATTTTTTTTTAAAAAAAATTCTAATATTATATAAAATAAGATAGATCCACCCTCCTTATGGTTCCGTATCAATCCCTATTATAACGTTTATAATTCATTCAACAACTTATATAAAGATTAAATAAATTTTAAGATATAATATGTTTTGATAATAAGTAAAAGGATTAACGCTTTTTAACGGAATATGGGATATGATTATTTTATTTTATAATAAAATGATTCATTTTCCTCCAAATACTTGAGTATATGGGCAAGCATTTCATAACTTATAACGAGCAAAGAAAATAGAGAGAGAGAGAGTCAATTGTTGCTTGATTTTTCTTATAATAGATTCAATTTATATAAATATTAAATCATATAAAATATAACATATTATATGCAAACATATACACTTGTCCAAAAATTACCAATATATAACAATACACCATTAAGCATCAAGTGATAATACTAGTTTTTCGAAAAATATATATTTAAAAATGAATCAAAATGAGTAAAAATCATATTTTTTCCTATATTGATGTCTAGAAAGAGAAAGTGATAAATAACACACCAATCATCTTTTCGTTTCCAATAAACGACTCCCAGTGTAACCTATATTACATAGCTATTTCGATTCTATAATACATAGCTATTTCGATTCTATAATTTCGAAGAATCTGTTTGCATGTAAAGGGGCAAAGAGAAGCGATTTTTAATGTAATATTTTTGAAATTATTTTTCTAAATGTGGTCTTTCTGTGTATTTTTATAATTTTTTTTTTCCTTTTCCCCGATAGCCTGACTAGCATGTGAAAACGAAAGAAATAAAAATTTCCCGACGCTAATAAACAAATACAAGTTTTTGTTTTTAGCCAGAAGAAAATAAGAACATGCTCTTTTTTCTTTCTTCTTGGGGAGGGGGTTGTGAAGGTAAACAAGAACAAGAACCACTGGAGAACCAGAGATACGTCCGCCTGACACGAAGCATCCCACGTCTTGTCTAGTACACGACACCGTACCAGCTATACACGTTCGTGGCCCTACAGACTATTGAGAAAAGCTTTACTGGGACCTATTTCTTCCAACTAATCCAACTGACAACTCTCATCTACCGACGCTCCCCTATTAAATCCCATCTACATCCTCCACCCAACAAATCTCTCCTAATCTTAACCAATTCACATGTCGCAGTCTGAAAATTTCTTTTAAGATTATATAATAACACCAACACAATCGAGCTTGACCTTGATTAAGAATATGATTGTCCGTGATCGTTATTTTAATTGTAAATGTTTTTAGCAACGATACGATACAAATTTGACAGGAACACCAACTAGAACTGCCATCCATGCTTATTTCAATTTATGATGTTAGATTTAGGTAAATATACAGATTCGAAACGGCACTAGGAACGGTAAATATGCCGAAAGAGAATGATGCTAGTGAAATGACATAACGTGAAGCATATTTTACAAAGCACATCAACTTCCGGCTCTCAACACCAACATTAGTAGGTTCTTTTGTCAGACTTGTTCTTCATACATATCTACATCACCATTTCACCCAAAAAAAAAAAAAAAAAGAGAGAGAGAACCTCTACAGCCATTGACTCACTCCCTGACTAAGATTTAAGGTTAATGTCTAATCTAATCTATGCACATACAAGAAGAGTAAGCGACATCACGGTTATGTATATATTACAACCGATTGATATTCACTAGAGCCGGGAGGAAGACCGCTCCGAGCATTTGATGATTAGGACATCAGTCACTTATCTCGGGGTAATTTGTAAGTAACTTTTTTTCTCTTTGCCGCCTGCACAAATCCGATGATAACCTGCAGCTCGTCCATTTGCTACAACCAGAAACCAATAAAACGGAGTTGGTACTTTCCAAAGTGCATAATGAGTCTTACAGGGCCGAACTTTCATAGTTTTGGGACATTGCACAGATGATGAGGATTTTAGCTCCTAGACAAAAGTCAACAAAGCACACAAGGTAATGAACTAACAGTCGCACCTGTGACGTGAAATGCTTTTGAACGACATCAATTAGTTGCTCTTTTGATGGATTAGGGATAACATCAACCTGCGAAAATGAAAAGATCTTCATAAACAAGTTTAAGAAAAATAGGGACTGATGACGAGTTTCTCCAATTTAGGAGGAAATCTTACAAGATTAAAATGTCGCCAATATCTCCACAGGGCTGCTGTCTCCAATTTGTTAAAGTCAATCTTCTGGGCATAAGTTCACCACTTCAGAAGTTTTATAATATCGAAACAATTCAAGAGAATTAGAATCAGTATCACATACCGAGCACCCACGCGGTGTTGAGATGGATCCCTTCGATTGGGAGTCACAAGAGACGGACCTGCTGATAGTCCTATGAGATGAACCAGATGATTTATGGGTTCGATGCCGTGATCTATGTGACTTTGGAGTATCATCTGATGCTAAAAAAATGAGGTCCAGCAATATTATGCTCAAGAGAACAAAGAAAGAACGAAGTTACTGCTCTTAAAAAATATATTATCGGCGAATTTAAAAGAAAAAAAACAGAGAGGGACAGAGAGCTTTAGGCAACGGTAAACGCTAAAAAAGAGAAGGCTCAATGGATCCTAAGTAACAGCCACCAACATTTTCAAAGAAACCTTTTAGACATTAAGCACTTTGCTTCAGGCTGCTGCATGGACTGCTAAGGATGAGATGAGGAAATTCAGCTCCCCCTTCAGATTAAGAGAATAAGCAATAATAGCAGCTGATTATTTTTTAACAGCGACTCTGTCCCCTAAGCTACAATATCGGGTTCTTGCTAATCGGATTGGAATTGTGTAAGCAGTTTAAGCATAGTTGGTCAAAGTATGACTCTAAATTCAAACTGCTTCTACATGGATATTTCCTTAAAGTAGCAGACAACAAAGATAATAGGAAAACAAATAATCCAATACATAAAACTTTTCTGTCTCACGTAACAAGCATTCTTTGTCCAGAAATAATGGGAATGAACCATGTCAATAACATACCCAAATCAGATCCATTCCCGAGGTCATTCTCTAAATCAAGGTCATCATCTTCTTCATTACCAGTAGGAGCTTCAATGACACTAAGAGCATTGCGTTGTAGCTTCACTTCAATGCCATTCGTTAGAACCTGCACCGCGCAAATCAACAGAATCACTAAAGAACCCGAGAAGTTTAATTGAAATGAAGAAATAATTCTGGTCACAAGCGCATCAAAGGCCAATACAGTGAAACTTCAGATAAAAATTAGTATAAAAGAATCTTCATAAACTGCTCAAATGACCGATTGAAATCCAACATACTAATAATGGCCAATCCTACATTATAGAAAAAAACACTGAATCACCAGATCCAATACAAGAATTATACATGCAACCAAAAAGGAAAAGATGAACCTAAATTTTATTATTGAAAAAGACACGATAACCATACTAATTAGTTTAAGGAGGAAGGAGAAGAAGAAGAACTAGAAGAAGAAGAAGAACTGAAGCAGTCACTGATGATCAAATTCATAAAAAATGAAATGTCGATCCCACATTGCAAGAGCTAAAGATAAACGACATTCAAATCACAATGAAACCCAAAATTCAGGACTTTTTTTCAGACTTGAATAAAATTCCGAAACCCAACCACCCAGAATCCAATTCTTGTACAAAAAAACGAAAAGTTTTACCAGCCAGTGCCAACCGCCAAGGCCAACAGCTTTCTTAACAACACCTTGAAGACCCACAAGAACCGACTTTGTCCTATTATTACCAGTCACTACAACCTTAGTGTGACGAGGCAAAACGGAAAGCTCTTCTTCACTACTATCACCACTACCATTAACGCAACCCTGTATCGGCTGTGAGAAGCCTCCTCCATTAACCGAATTCCCCATTTCCACTCGTTGTTCTTCGAGCCCAAGCATTTCTGCTTTATCAATAAAGCCTTCAGCTTCCGTATTCAGAGTTAAAATATATGTTAGTCGAAAGATCGTGCATTGGCAAGGCTGAATTTGGGGCGTTTGGAGAGAGAGTACATGGAAATTGAGGTGAAAAGATGGGGTTTTTTGGGAAGAAAAAACACAGTTTTCTTAGTTTTTAGAGAGAGAAAGTGGAAGTGTGGGTTCCTTTGTGTGATTTATGTCTGTGTCCTTTCACTAAGCGAGAGAGAGAGAGGGACTGGTGTGTGTTTATTGGTGTGTGATGCCATGAATCCCGAAGACCGAGAGACTACCAATGAAAGATCGCCACGTAAGCACGGTGGTTTCATTCAGGCATGATCGAGTACCCATTGCCATTAAGTGCATGGCGGTTTTTTTTTTTGTGTTTTATTTTTCAGGGAGAATTTTACCGGAAGTTGACCTGTTGACCTGAGGCATTTGGAGCTACTGGAAGAGTCAGAATGACGAGAAAGCCCTTTTGAGAATTGAGATGGTTTAGAAATAGTTTCAAGGAGTAGTACGATGATGGATAGACTGCCCTCAAACTTGAAGGGATGGGCTACAAACAACTGCAAAACCAAATATGGTTTGTTAGAAACACCTTGGATGGTAGTATGAAGAGGCTCATCTCTATCGGTAAATAAGACAAAAATCTTATAAAATTTGGGCTCATCACAAACATCGGTGTAAATTTATTAGTAAGCCGTTATAACTGGATGCCTCCATCAAAAGGGTGGATAAAAGTCCATATGGATGCATCCTATCAAGTAATATATAAAAGTATATCACAGGATGAAAGAGGAGAATGGATATTCGGTTTAAAAAATAATAATAATAAATAAATAAAAGGATAAAATTGGTATGCTATTTGTAGAATTATGGAATCATACTAGAGATTAAAATATGCAAAGCTACTCGGATTTAAGAAAATAGAACTTTTAATGTCAATTTGATTGTCACGGTTCAGTTATTGTTGAATACACATATCTCAAACGCTAAAATTCACTTTGCTAATGTTGTAAGTGCTTATAGGCTAAATAATGTTGTAGTTTGAAGAATGTTGGTTGTTGTAGACTTAATGGCCAATTATAATCCACACTCTCACTGTTAAAGATTCTATTTGTTTTGTTCCTCCTGATTATGCATTACCTAAGTTGTTAAGTGATGTTGGAGGTCATGGTTATGTTAAGGATGTTTTTTGGACCAAAGCTAAAGCTGTAGGATCAAGTGAAAGATGTAGATGGGGTGTTGTCTATATCTATGTTCCGAATGTTTAGTAATATAACATAATGCCTTATTATCGAAAATGGAGTGGGATTGACTTAGTACGTTTTCTGGCTTGGCATGTCCAACATAGCATGGGTGTTTTGCCTCGACTCATTAATTACATCCTAACATCTGTGGTGTGGCCAGCATGCTCAACATATTTTGGTGGTGTTAGATCCCTAGCTTATAGATGTGGTTATTAGCGTAGTCATGGTCAAGTAACTCTTACAGCTATTTTATCACCTCTGCAGTGCATATCCTCTGCCCACTACTAAGTACAAACAAGTCATGAGCCAACACGTATCTAGATAATTGTACCCTCTTATACCATAAATAATGTAAGAGGCTAGTAGGTAAGGGGATTGACTTTCTAAATCCCCCTTTAATCTCGACATCTCTCTCTTAACTCCAAAGCTATCACTTGACCCACATACGTAACACATTCTTGCTCGAGCACCATCCTTTAAGGGTTGTTAGTGCTTGGCAACCCCCCTGATCTCCATTTCCTTGTCTTCTTTGTTGATTTAAATTTCGAAGAGCCCTCGTAAATACACCTACGGGGGGCTTCTTGTAGGTAACAAAGAGCAAGTAGCATGCCTAAGTCGAAGCCTATCCTTACCTTCCTCAAGGAGTTGAAGCCCAATTCGCTCTATCCCTCTTTAGTTTATTCAATTGTAATTAACAATTTCTACAATGAAAAGACAAGAATTTATAAGGATAGTGTAACATGTATTGTAAAACCCAATGTTGTTAAACCCATACCAAGTGGTTGATTTGGATATGTAAAAAGGTTAAGGATTAAGAGAAAAACTGGGTTTTATTGAAATTTGAATTGGAGTTAAATCGATGTCAAATCATGGAAGTCAACCCAAGTTTGACAATATTGGTAAAATTAAGAGTAAACCATTTTCCATCCTCTAACTTGTATAGAATTTTCAATTAGCAAAAAGAAGTATATTTTAAAAACTTAGAAAGAAAGAGTGAAATAGATAAACCTTCAAGAGTTTAGAGTCCTTGATCCAAAAATACTAGGTTATTTTTAAAATCTTTGAAGTTGATAATTTGATATGGTTTGAATTCTGTACTTATGGTATTTTCCTTATTTATTTTTGTCCACTATTAATGCAAACAAGCTATTTCTCAATAAACCATATCTTATTTGTGTGAAAGAAAGAGAGTAAAAAATTGCACCATAATTTGGAATTCGAGGAAAGCATGTACAATAAAAGGATTATTACAATGAAAACTAAATATATATATATATTAATTTTTTTTGTTTTTTTAGGTTTTGCGAGTTAGCAAGCCAACCTGCCTAATAATGGATTAGCGCACTTTAACCTGCAAGTTGAGTGGGGTAAGTTAAAAAAGTGTGTAGTGGGTCAAAAGCTTAGCACATTTTTTTTTTATAAGAAGGGGGGTAGGGGCTTTAAACTGGTTGGCCTGCATGACCTACCTCACTTATACAGCTTTATATATTATCTTTAAAGGCTGTTAAAAGCAACTCCTTAGATATTTTTTTGTAATGTTCATAGGACTTGCTTTGAAAGTTTTTTTTTTTCTAAAAAATAACAAGAAAAATATCTGTAGGCAAAAAAAAAAAAAAAAAAAACTAGTGTGGTTACTTGTGTAAGCCTACTTGTTCCTTGACATAGTGGTTGTCATTCTCTATCTCATGTAGGTATAATGGGGTTTAATGTATATCCTTCTTTTGGTGTTGTGTCGTAGCAAGCTTACTATGAGAGAGATAAAGAGTGTAACTCTAGGGGTATCTTATAGATCCAAGACATTATGTCGTTAATCTTCTAGTATTAATGGATTTCTCTTATTTTTTTTAAATGGTTCCAAAGGTACTCTTAATGTAAAAGAGCTCATGCGAGGTATTGCTACGAGAAGAAGCAATGTTAGTTAGCCTAGGGTTATAAATCTTGTTTGTTCATAGGTTGGCCTAAGAGAGTCAAATGGCTATATTACTTAAGAGAGTCGATCGTTGTCTTGTCCTTTAGTAAATGTTAGGGGACAAAAGAGAGTCTTTGAGCATAAGGAGGTGAGTGCTTGGATTAGTAAGGAATGTCTATTTGAATGTGCCAACAAGTCTTCCTATATGACTGCTTCTATGCTTTGACACTTCGACTTAGGTTGTTCTTCATATTTTACCATTAGAGTGTGATATCACTTTATTCTCTAAGTGGAGAAACTCTAACTTAACCAATCGCAAAAGTCGCACCACTAAATGCGAGTTAAATTTGCTGCTAAGCAATGAGGGAATTTTTTATGATTTGACGAGCTACTATTCCAAAGATTAAAGCCACTTCTTGTGTTTCCTATAGTAAAAGAAAAAAAAAAAGAAGAAAGCCATGAGATTCGAAGCAAGCAAGTAAAGTGTGCCTTAATATATTTATTAAGATCTTGTTACATATTCACCCTCAAGGGTATCTTTATAAGGTCATACCAAATAATCAATAATCTAAATAAAGGAATTATCAAGGCACATGATTAGCATGTCATGTATTGAAAATAGTTGGAAATTTCTCAATTAAAATCATCAAAGCTTCAAGGTTATGATGACCCGTGTAGGGATCGATTCATAATAGCTCAGGTCTCCAACAAGCTATCAACAAAGCAGCTATTAAACAATTCCAAGTGTATGCAAGAATTAAGTTAGCTTATCACATCAAATTCATAAGAAAATATTAAAAAGAAAAAGGAAAGAAAAATTCAACACAGCAGGAAGAATACCTGGACTTGAGAATCTGCAAGAATTAATGCAAAGAGCAAGGCTAACAACAAAGAGCGGGTTGACAGCTGGAAGACTCATATGTTAGTATCCAAAAAAAAAGTGAGAGCTTGAACCTACGTGTACGATACTTAATTATCTATGCATCTTTGCAAGAGAACTCGCACCACTGCACAATAGAAAATAGCACTAAGGATGACCGTGCAATGCTAAAAGAAAAATCGAAAGTGGTGTGAGTAATAATACTCATGGGAGAGTCAACAAAATAAATATCTTTTGAAAGGTTTCTCACCAACTATGCAAAGGAAGAAGTGATGTCTACTTGCCAATTTTTTGAAACAATCCAAAGGGATATTCAGAAAGATGCCAAAATAAATATTGGAGCCAGTCGATACGATCGAACTCGAGGAGCCAAGTATATTACTTTATGAATCCAAGGCTAATTGAGGATGATCCATTGCTAGCATTATTATGTCAACAAATTCAATTTGAGATGTTAAATTACTGATGACATAGGAATATATATATATATATATATATATATATGATGATGATGATGGAAAACCATATTTGACAGAGAAAGAGAGAGTGAACTTGCTATGCTTTACTAGAGGATGACGGTCGCTATTAAGGGATTTGAATTTTAGATAAGGGACGTTCGATGCATTCGAAAATAGAAATTCTATTAAGAAAATCTGTTTTAAAGACGTATATATACATATAGTTGATTTGGGGATGGATATATAACAAAGAATGGCTTTTCAAAGATTTGGTGTCATGCTATGATATCTGTTTGCAAAGAAGAGAGATTGCTCATGGATTCCATGTTAGAGACGAGACATGATCACATTAGTCTTCAAACGCCCCATACGGCTTCTTGTCGAAGACTCTCGTTGGGTTCTGTTGTCGACTTGTCGTCGCAGGAGTGAACATAAAGGTTTTTTTTTTTTTTTTGTTTTTTAACCATGACAATGACTCTACGTTATGAGTCCTATGCTTGCGGAACAATTGCTACACTTTAAATCAGTAAAAGTAGCAGTATGAAGGAAACTAACAAGAAGTTGACAATAATTTTGCCAGGAGCGGTCTTTTGTCCTCGCGGTCAATAGATAATTGTCAAGGTCGTGTCTTTGTTGATAACTCGGTTGTGGTCGCACTTCTACATTACAAATAATATAAAGATACAATCAGCAGGAGTTAAATCCATAGCAGCAATGAAACAAGTGGAAAGAGAAAAGGGCATATATGTAAGGCGGAGAATTGGCCAGAAGCGACCGAACCTACTGTGATGCTGTAGATTAGATTGTAATTGTTGAGAATTTCTAGCTACCAACGATTGGAGGTGTCTCGCTTTTATCCCGTTGTTGCTCCGAGTGTCGACGAATTGAACCTAACCGGCAGTGATTGGGATTCGAATCATGGAACTGAATATTAAAGTAATAAATAAATAAATAAAAGAAGAAAAAAATAGGAAGAGGAATAAGAAATGCAGACCACATTTGTCATGAGTGCTGACTACAATAATCGAAGTCGTTCATTGAAGGAGCAAGATTAGAACGAGAATGAACTGATGAGCTTACGCGTGCATATATAGTTGACTGGATGTAAAAGGAGATAAGGACTCGAGCGTTTAAATTGGCAGTTCAATATATTTGTTGATGTTTTGAAAAGGAGATGTGAGATAAAAATGTGGCAAGTGAGGATAAAAAAGAACAATTTAAAATTTCTTCTTCGATCCGGATATGCGGAGGAGGAAGGTCCAGGGATGCTTTAAAAGCCTCGTTTTCTTATTCCAAATAGGTAATATGATACGCTAAAGATTGGCCCACAAGTCAGGTGAGATCATTGGATAAACTATTTAGATAATTGAGAGTGTTATTCATTTTTTTTTTTTTTTTCAAGGAAGAGAATGACTTCAAGGCCATGGCAAATGATGGAATTTAGTCTCAATGGAGATGTGCCAATCGTAAAGCTATTAGTTTGTACGGAATTATGTTTCCTTCATAACAAATATAGGTGTGGCATAAGAATCTACCGGCGTCTCTTAAGGGATCAAAATCGGAAAATTTGCCAGACCTGGGACAAAGTTTACTTAATGAGGTAGAGTGATTTGCATAAAGAAGAAGAATAACTCGCGTAAAGGAAGCCATCTACCAAAGAAAAGATTTGTTGCTTTAGGGATAATGTTGCTCCAGTAATCCTAAAGCAACACGCACAATTGGATGGTGCTGCAAACATGTGCGATTAAATTCGCATAAATAAATTTGCAACATTTGTGCTAAACTCATTGTAGACCCTTAAAATTTTTTATCTAACTTTTGAAATAAAAAACTGAATTATGTTAGACAATTTAAAAGTTGATAAGGGTAATGAAAGAGAAAATCTAAAAAGAATTAATCTATCGTGTAAGAAACTTTTTCTACCCTAAATGTATCTAAATACTAAAGATTCCATTCAAAAGCGATAGAAACCTTAAAATGATCATTTTAAAGATATATGTGTACTAATTTAAACCCTAAAACCCTAATTGATAATATAACCCTTATATTTTACTAAATTATTAGTAAAAGGTTAGAGATAACTTTCAATCATGCATATATGTTTTGAATCCTTAAGTAGTCATTTAGAAACTAAGATAATGAATCATAGATTACATTTATTTCTTAAGTGTATGATTAAGATAGTATTCCATAAAGTTAGGGGTATAGTTGAATATTAGGTTAAATGTAGTGAACCTTAATACTCTAATTAGTACTTTTTGCACTAGTTATACAAAGTAGTTTATCAAATGATGTATATAGACTATAAATACCTAAAGTAAGACCTTATTAACTATTTTTACTAATCAATTTACCAAATACCTCATTTTCTCTCATTTCCTTAATTTTTTTCTTAATTTTCCTTAATTACTATATTATGTGTACAAAATTACACATCCTTAAAGAAAGTTGACCAAGTCAAACACATATTGACTAAGGTCAAAGGGTTGACCAAGTTAACACATATTGACTCAAGTCAACAATTTGAAAAATCAATAAAAGACACTAATGCATAAAGAAAATATCTAAACTTCTAATAATGGCTTTTCTTTCCTTTTCTTTTGGTTTTTCTTTTCTCCTCCTCTTCCTTAATTGCTGTCCACTTATCCCTTTCTAGACCCTACCATTTACTTTTTTCCATAATCAAAACAAAGAAAAAGAAACAAAACAAAGAAAAAGAAACAAAACAAAAAGCCCCTCCATTGCCGTGAGCTTTCCTTCTCCATTTCACTTTCATCACTTTCCTTTTTGTCTCCTTAATTCTAGCACAAACTAAGGTATGTGATTAAGTTACTTTATATTGCTTTATATTATTTATTAGTTAGGTAATTAGGTAGATTAGAGAAGTAGACATATGTTAAGTATGATCTTGAAGAAGAGGACATAAAGTTCCTATCTTTAAGTATAGGAAGTTAGGAATCATGAAGAAGAAGAAAGGAAGACATGAGTATATGCTCTTAAGTATGTATACATAAGAGAATACTAAAAGAATACAAGTATGGGAATTTTTATACATGGGTATTTACCATGTACATAACCTAAATTAAGACAAAATCTAACTATACATACCTATACTATACTAAATACACACTTAAAAACACAAAAAGAATGATATTAGGAAGATTTTCTTAAAGGGAAAATTAGGCATACAAAATTGTACAAAAATACATATATAACCATATAGGTATATGAGTAGGTATACAAATATAAATATGGTATAAGGATAAGTATAAATATATGTATAAGTATGCTAGTATACATAAAAGTAGAGGAAAGGTATAAGTATATATACATTATGTATAAGTGTACATAAAACATATAATCATGAGATAAAGCTTAGGTAAGTAAAAGATGATGTAATCACATGATGACATAAACCGTGACATAAGTAAGTGATGACATAAGTACATGATGATATAAGAGATGACATAAGCATATATTATAAAATAAGAAAATAAAAGGAGTGTATAATAATTAGGTACCTAAATTAGTAAATCCTAATACACTTTCTAAATTGGATTATACTTAATTAAGTACATGAATTAGTAATAGCAAATTCATAATAGCAAAGTAAAATCCTCTAAGTATAAGAATTTAAGAGTTAACTAAATTATTAAGTATAAACAAAAGATATAAATATAAGTAATAAGAGTAATTAAGTTTTCATAGTTTAAATTTCTATAAATTTAGTTTATATCATAAAACACAGGTCATAACATCCAAAACGGACATTACCGTGTGAATGTACGTCTGAAAACGATGAAAAAGGATTATAAATTCATAAATATCAGAAATAGAACGAAAAAAAAAGTTACAGATAATAAGAATAAGGTCTAACCGGATAAATGTTGATGGTAATTTAAGTAGAATTAGGTAATTAGATGTTTAGAATTATTAGTTAATTTAAGTACTTACTAGCGTTATCATATTATAATGATCAAGTAATTCCAAGATAAGTGAGGATTTCCCGATCGATTACTATGATTAGATTACTACGATTAGATTACTACGATTAGATTACTACGATTAGGGCGAGTCGCCAAAGCCAAGTGAGTATTTACCCTATGATTCCATGTTGTTTGTGATTGTAGATAGTGGACTTAAATATTATTGTTAATTGACTATTGTGTAGGGTTTGGGAAACGCTTGTGTATAATATTGTGTGTTGAATTGTGAAATTATCTTAAGTACAGATAATGCCTTGTTTGTTGCATGGTAGTATAGAAAATGATTGTATGTATTATTGGATGATTACAGCATAATTTGACCTTAACTATGCTTGGATTATAAAAAGAAATTGGAACATGCATTAACATGCATCGCATAGATACAATTCCGTCCGTCACATTACACGGAGGTAAAGAGAAGCCATTCGGGGGTTGTTATTATTCATTTATTGGTTCTGTACGGTGCACTCGTACAAAACGACCTTACCCTGACTTGCGGGAACACTAGGGGTAAGTGTGGACTGTGGAGGTCTACTCATGATTATATTAGAACTTGGTTTTTATGAAAATAAAAGAATTATTTGATTTGAGTACGAAGCCCAGAGTTTCGTAGTAAATAACGTTCTAGTATAATACCCGGATCCGATGGTGTCGTGTATACTCCAACCTTGACTTGGAGGGCGTTAAATCTGAGTTACTTATATGAACTAGTTAATTATACGTATTGTTTGGCATTTTGTTTGATTATTCATTCATATGCGTGAATATAATGTACTTATAACTTGCTTGTGGTGTGGCTGAGGGTTTTGTACACTAAGCTTAGGCTTACACCTCTTTAGACTTTTGCTGTAGGATAGCCTGCTCGTAGAGGTTGGCCAAGAGATGCCATAGGTTAGCTTGGGGACTTGGGCAAGAGCGAGCTGTCCTGTGTATTAAGAGAGAACAGTTTATGTAGACTCTTACTTATGTACTTTTGTTTTGCTACTATTGTAGACTTAGATGTACTCAGTTACTATATAATGTAAGATTTGTAGTTCAAATTTTATATAAATATGTTAGTGTAATAATATCATGTAAATCTGTGTGGTCTTGGAAAACTAGTGGTTGTAGAGCCTTACATATTGTGTGGAGAGTTCTTGATTGGAAGGGTAACCAATCAAGGGTTCTTCGTACAATATACGACGTCTTCCACGACTAGGCCATCTTCAGTTTGTGACACTCATACACTCCGATCTAACAATAAAATGAAGTTTTCAGCTATGTGAGCACACTTGATAGCAACACAATTGCTTTTTAGTACCTGTGTACTAAGTAGCATCTAACTATTCAAAGCGATGATTTATACCCAAAATACTTAAACTCTATTGAATAATTTTAGTCAAAGGGCCAAAAGTAGAGGGGAAAATTTATTATATTAATATATTGGGCGAAGCTCACTATTTATTTGACTTAACTCTATGCGCTAGGTGATAGGGCTTATGGATTTTAGTCTATATTGGGATAATTTAGAGAGAACTGACTTGGAGGACCCAAAACAAATATTGTTGGATTGATTCGTTCGCATCTAACCTTTCTTACGTAGGCTTATGCATAATGAGGAGGGTTATTAGCCTTAAGCCCTTTATAAGCTCATTATAGATAATTATGGCATAAGTAAAATTCATATCATTCATTGATCACTTAGATGATCCAACGAATGTCACTAGGTCTAAGAGCTTACAAATACTTAGTCATTCCTCTTCATTTGACACAACTTTAGAGACTAAGGAAACGATGTTTCATTGTGAAACCTTTGTTCTCTAAGATTAAAAAAGCATTCAAATAAAGAAAATCTCAATTGCTCAAGAACTGCAAGGTTAACGTCTTAGGTTCCTTAAGCTCTCTTGTCTATTACTTGTGTATTTGAGATTCCGGGATTGTCTATTCCTCTTCTCCTTCATTCTCTCTCCAATTATCCCTTAAGTATCATTGCTACAGTGCTACATCATTGCCATATGTAACATGATACTGAAGTGACTTACCCGTGACCACTTTAATCAGGATACCGACATCTACAGTAGTCATTTTCAAAGACACCTATCTTAACTTCATTTTGTGTTGAATTCTACTACTACAAATCAAATTAAATACATCCAACAACATTATTTATGAATTAATTGAACTAATTGGATAAAGGAAGAACTTACATCACCATAGAATGGAAGATTACTGAGTAAACAGAGTATTGAGTCACTTACTAGATACTTTTACCTAGTAATACACATGATAGGGAAAAATTATAAGTTTCTTAATTAAATAAAGTTATAATTAATATATGTTGACATCCTATTTTTGCTCCTCTTTATTTTTGAAAAGTTTTAAAATGGTGTAAAGAGTCCTAATTTAGGGAAAAAGCACAAATATATATATATATATCTAATAGAAAATATAGAAAAATACAAAGAAAATTGGAAAAAATCACAATAAAAGGAAATTTACAAAAACTATAACAAAAAATAGAAAATCTAGAAAAATGAAAAAAAAAAAGAAATAAAAATTTAGGAGCAATAGATTGTTAGTATGATAGGACTTTATATTATTTGCATATATACACAACTTAGTATTTAATTTTAGTGTTTAGTTTATTCAGTTTATAGAAAACAATAAAATGCATATATATATATATATATATATATATATATATATATATATATAAAGAGGCTTGCCAATTTTAAGACCCAAAGTTTATTTGGTGCTTACTTCAACTCTATTTAAGCCTTTGAATAATATCTTAGTTTATTATAAGGCAGTGATTAACATTTACCCATTTTTTCACCAAATTTATTCAAATAAAATGCAATGATCAATAGAAGACATGGAGTACTTTTGAATGGTGCCCGACTTATGTCTAAATTCTTCCATTTTTTGAGTTAAATTCGAATCCAAAAATCAATAAAAGCTTAAGTGTGTGGATTTTCCTCTAAATTCTTTCTGCTTTCTTAATGTCACCTGAACCTTTTAAAAACTATTTTAAGAAAGAACGGAAGTTTGGAAACACCATTTGATTATTTCTTTTTGCAAAATCTCACCAAAATGCATCGATTTTGAATTAAATGTGGTAAGAACCCATTAATTTGAATTTTTGAAATTAATCCATTCCTTGACTTTCCCATTCATAATCGATGCTTCGAATACTATAAGAGGGAGTTTAGGAAGCATTCCAATGAACAAGCACCATGCAAAATCATTCATACAAGTTTAATCTCAAGGTTTCTATCTGTAGGATTCTTATTCATGACTACTTTCTCTCTCTAATTTGTTGCTACTTAAGGTCATTTTTTAGTTAAAATCACTGCTACAAATGAATTCTTTGTGGTAAAAAACCCAAGACTACACTACCCTTCTCTCACCCAACAACCTGTAATGGCCCAACCACCATCGCCAACATCGGCCTACTTTCAAACACCACCCAAACAGCCTTCAAACATCGCTGCGTTGGTTTTATACCTAGATTTCCTAATAAAGTCTGCATCAAAAACCCCTTTCCTACTTGTTTTGGCCATTAAAAACACTCGGATCAAGCTCTTTGTTGGTTGTTGCATTCTTTCCTCCCATTTGACTCGAACGGCTGTATGACCTGACTTAAGATCCAAAGTCTGACTTAAGACTCGGCCTCTGACCCCTATGCTACAACAAGTCTAGCCCTTTCTTCCTTTATATTCCACATTGTATTCTATTTTGTATTTGTATTTGCATTTTTTTTATTTTCTTTTTCTTTTTGTAATTTTTTTTATTATTTGTATTTATATTCTTTTCTTTTTGTAATAAAAAAAGGAAAAATAAGAAAGATAAAAATAAAAACGAAAAAAAAGATGAAAGAAGGAAAAGAAAAAGAAAGAGGAAGAAGTCTCTTTTTTTATTTATTTATTTTGACGTTTTAGCAAAATAAATGAAAAGAAGATAGTAAATAATAAATAAATATAAAAGAAAATAAAATGAAGAAAAAATAAAAAATCATTTTATCATTTAGAAAAATACACTTTCCAAATAAATAAAAATAGATCAATCTCTCAAAATATTTTTCCAAAATAAGCACACCAATGTAAGACCCTGTTCTTTTGGGTGTATTTTACATGATTCATACATTTTTTAGAGATTTAAGCTTTTTTTTTTTTATAATTAGACTTATTTTCCATAGTTTAGATATCTTTTTTATTTAGGCATGTTTGCCATGGTAATTATGTATTTCATGTAAATTTACATTTAGGTATTTTAGGATTTTTCTAAAAAGTTTTATCACATAGAATTTTTTTTAAATAAAAATAAATAGACCTTTTTTCAAAAATTAAGATATTGTAAAATTTTCTCAAAACTAAGAACACCAAATTAGGAGCCTTTTCTCTTAGATGTTTTTCTTAAATAAAATTAAATAGCTAAAGAACTTAAAAGCCGATCATTTTCAAAAGTTAAAAGAAATCAACTTGCTTAAAATTTTTTTTAGAAAGAACTACATATATTTGATCCCAATTAGCGAGTAAGTAGACACCTTTCGGGTGACGTAAAAAATGAAAAACAAAAGTTTTTCACTTTTAGTTCAAATTACTAAACTTAGCAAAAATAAAAAGAAGTTAATTTACTTAGTGTTAATTTTCTTTTTTCTAAAAGGTGATTTAAGGAATTAAATCCAAATTTGGAAAGTTGATGATGCCTGTAAGGGTTTAAAATACTTAACCCCCAGACTCGATCTTCTGGTTTTCAAAATGTTTGATAAAATTGGTTTTATTAAAAGACTAGTAGCTAAATTATAACTAATATACTAAATTGGTTATAATTTAACTCTTTCTCTCGACTTCAATTAGGTGGCGACTCCAAAACATTTTAAAAATAAAAGAACTACTTTTCTTTAAACCTTAGTCGAAGATTAGTATTATATGAGTAGAGTTTAATATTAATTAGTTTAGAGAAAACTTATAAAACCGAGAAAAAATCAGGCTAAAAAATATAAATTCGATACAACTAACATTTGAATGAATAAACTTAATAACAGCAAAATTGATGGATGAAATGGCTTATTAATCATGGAAAAATCAAATGTTCCTTGATACCCATAAAATACATGGTAAGAGTTAAGAGAATTGGATAATTTGCACTCAATTTTTCAAAAGTAATAGTGATAGGAATCAGGTTACTAGGCTTTTAACCCACAACTAAGCTCAAAAACTAGAGATACTGACGAGGTGAATCCTCTTGCTTTAACCGACTCCTACCGAAGTCGAGTTACTCCTTATCGCTGATTGACTTTTGATGCCACGTTGAATGATTGTCCATCTCTTAGAAATTGTGTGTTGACTAGAAGAATGCCTTTGCAGTAGCCAATCCATGTACACTTACTTAATCATGTCCAAGTTGACCACTTTCTTGGCATCATTGATGCTAAGAGGCCTAAAGAACTTTCTTGAACTAAACCTCAGCTATTGCTACTTAGATGAGTCCACTATTGCTTAACCATCCAACCAGTCTGTATTGTTTTGTTTGCATCCTCTAACGACATCACTAATGTAATTCTACCACGTATCTAGGACTACATGTAGAATCTATTACAATAATCATTGTTTTTTGTAAATATTCATTTTTACCCTTTGTAAACTTTATACATTACTTCTTTAGGACAATACCCTTTTTGCCTTTTCCTTTTTTAAGCAAGTTGCCCTACATTCTTGGGTATAAATACTCCTTTTACATGTAGCCATAATACAACAAATTATCATTAATATATTGGATATTTTCCTTATGTAGACATTATCTGTTTACTCTTATTTTCACTCTTATCCTAATCCTTAAGTAAGGTTAGGTGGTGAGTAACCTCATTGGACTAACTCGTACGCATATCAAGCTGTGTCGTAAGTCCTCGAAAGTTCCACTAGTGCTTCATATTCTTTGGAGTTGTTTGTGGGTTTTACTTACTTTTCAATCCCATTTCCATTCTTTTGCATGTTACCCCATCACTCTCTTCAAGTTTTTGGCAAGCTTGGACCCATCCCTATGACTGACCTTATTTGTTCTTGGCTGCGGTACGCATCATCTTGGTATCAAAGTGGAGGTTTTGTTCGGATTATAATAGTTTGTTTTCGAAGTTCCCTATTATAGTCTGCTTTAAGTATGTAGAACAGAGCAACTTTCTATGTTAATTTAGCTACTGTGTTCGCTAGTTATTAAGCTCTTGATTTGAAGGGAGTGTGTTGTGTTGTTTCATGAGATAGTGTTAGCTTTAGTACCGGATTAAAGAGTTTGGAATTTGAATCTTTTGGAGAAAATGATAGACCCAAGTGTTAATGCTGGTGTTGAGGATGACAATAGTGGTGTTATCCACCATGTTTAACAATCTTAAGGTACTCTAAGAAGTACGGATGAGAAACTTGATGAGGTGGCTAACCTCTTAGTAGATTTAACTCAAGTTATCCACGTATTGGCTTATTGAATTGCTGAAGCTAAGCCTAATACCCTATACGTAACCCAACCAGCTAGAGGTCAGAGCCTAGCTTGACAAGTTTGAGATGGAGGAATAGGTGGATGAGTAAGAAGAAGGATTGACTTAGGAGATCTGGATGAGGAGGATGGGGAAGCATATGAGGAAAAAGAACGAGCTCGAGCACCCTAAGCATCCAACTATGTAAAGCTTAAGATTTCTTGCTTTAATGAGTTTGGAAATGCAGATGATTACTTGGATTGGGAGGAGAAAGTGGAGCTATTTTTTTTTATTATTACCAATATGAAAATTACGACAAAGTGAGAACTGTTGTTATTGAGTTCTCTAGATATGCTGCCATGTAGTGAAAGAATTTCCAGGCCATGAGAAGGCAAGAAGGTTATCAAGAGGTTAACACTTGGCTTGAGATGAAGAGAATACTCAGAAATAGATTTATGCTGGATACTTGCAAGAAACTTTTACTCAGCTTTAGGGGCCGAGATAAGGAGGTCGAACTGTTAACGAGTATGTCTAAGGATTCCAAATGCTTATGATTGGCTGTGAAGTTGAGGATCACTCAGCACGAATAGTCTCTAGATTCCTTACTGGTTTGAGGAATGATATCCAAGACATTGTGGAACTCTAATAATTTACCACAATGGATGAAGTTATGTTGATAGCCTAGCGAATAGAAAGGTTAAAAAGAAGCCGAATGTTGACCTGACCTCAAGTAAGCTAAACCGGTCATTCGAGTTAACCTGGTTAGGGAAGTTACCAAGCTTAGTCAAGTACCGAGCCGACCAGAAAGGTAGGTGTTCAAGCTAAGTAGAAGGTTTGTCCTAATAGTGACATGCCGACCTAGCCATACGAGAAAGGATAAAGATTTGGAAAGAAGGTGAGCTAGATCAAACATTTCAAATGCTAAGGGTTTAGACATATGACTGCTTAGTATTCAAACCAAAGGACTGTGGTCATCAAAGGAGACACTTCGAAGCTTGAAGTAGATAGTATAGATGAGGATCCTGAGGAAGAAGGCGTTGCCGAGGAAGAAGAGAATGAACTGATTAAAGAGGATGTATTTGTCGAGTACTTGGATAAATTGATCCTAGTTATCTAACGCGTAATGCGTCTAGAGCCCTTACATAAGGGAGAGTAGAGGGAGAATTTGTTTCATATCACCTGCAAGGTGAATGACCATCTGTGTGCTCTTATTGTGATAGTGGTAGTTATACCAATGTAGTGTCAGTTGATTTGCTCATGAAGTTGAAGTTGCTAACTATCGCACATTCGGGGCCGTATAAGTTGCATTGGCTGATGATACGGGAGCACTACATGTTACTCGATAAGTACTACTGTTGATCACCATTGGAAATTACTCCAATGAGATTCTTTATGACATGCTGCCTATGCGCTCGTCATACGTATTACTAGGCCGACCATGCCTTTATGATGAAGAGTTATCCATGATAGATATAGGAACACCTACATATTTGAGAAGGACGGAAGGAAGATTATACTGAACTCGATGCCGTCGAGTCAAGTCAACAAACTGTAGGCAAAACTTGCTCGATGATCAAAGAAGACTCTAATGATGAGTAGGGTTCAGCTTCGAGAGGCTATTTAAGATGATGCATTGACCTTCATGTTTGTTAGGTGACTATTAGAGTTGAGGGAGCAAGGTAAACTACCCTTCAAAGTAAGGGAGTAATTGAATAAATATGCCAACCTATTTCTAGAGTAGTAGTTGGAAGGATTACCATCGTTTAGAGGCATCGAGCATTGCATTGACTTAGTACCTGGCGTTGATGTACTGAATAAACCAACTTATTGGAAAAATCCCAAATAAGTTGCCAAGTTTAAGAGGCAAGTCAATGAACTACTGGAATGAGGGTACGTAAGGTAGAGTCTTAGCCCTTGTACTATTCTAGTACTCCTAGTATAGAAAAAGGATGGTATATGGTGGATGTGTGTTGATAGCTAAGCTACGAACAAGATTACGATCAAATATAGGTATCCTATTCCTAGATTAGATGATATGCTAGATGAGTTAAGTAGAGTTAAGATATTTAGCAAGATTGATCTGAAATTTGGCTACCATCAAATTAGAATGAGGTTGGGAGCTGAGTGGAAGATCGCATTTAAAAGTCGGCATTGACTCTACAAGTGGATGGTAATGCCATTTGGCTTGTCGAATGCCCCGAGAAAATGAATCATATGTTGAGAAATCTAATAAGGAAGTGTATCGTGGTGTATTTTGATACATCTTAGTGGATAATGCTGACATGTTGAGTTATATTAACCATCTTTATGCCGTATTAGATATCCTTCATGCCAAGAAGTTATTCGACAATCTAAAGAAATGTTGCTTTTGCTGTGAGGATTGGTATTCCTAGTCTATGTAGTTGGTGGAAGAGGCCAGTAAGTGGATGGTGAGAAGATCAGAGCAATTATTGAGTGGCCAACTCCAACCACTTGTGCTGAGGTAAGAAGTTTTCATTTACAGAAGGTTTATGAGAAATCTCAACACCTTAGTCATACTCCTTATTGAGCTAACAAAGAAGAACACTGACTTTAGATGGGGAGAAAAGAAGGATAGAAGCTTTGCCAATGTGAAGGAAAGATTGACCTCTACCCCTATGTTAACTTCACCTAACTTTGAGAAATTATTTGAGTTGGAATGTGATGCATCAGGCATTGGGATAGGTGTTGTCCTAATGTAGGAAGGACGATCAATTGCTTACTATAGTGAGAAGCTTAGAGGACCTCAATTGAACTACTCCGTATATTACAAAGAAATCTTGGCACTCATTCGAGCACTCTAAGTTTGTCAACATTATCTATTGTCGAGAGAATTTGTCATCTATATTGACCATGAGTCTTTGAGGTATTTCCGAGGTCAAACGAAGCTGTCAAAGCGGTAAGTGAAGTGGGTTGAGTTCCTTGAAGGTTTCAATTTTGTGAATAGAGAACAACTCAAAGCAAAGATTTCATAATGGTCGTTATGGATAGATTCAGTAAGATAGCACACTTTGTTTCTTACTTTGAGATTAATGATGCTTTGGCTATTGCTTATTTTTCTTGCAGGAGATTGTTCATTTATATGGCATGTCGAGAAGTGTAGTATCAAACAGAGACCAAAAGTTCTTGAGCCATTTCTGGAGAACCTTGTGGCATCGAATGGGGATAAAACTACTATTCAGTACTTTCTATCATCCCCAAACCGATGGCTAAACAAAGGTAGTTAATCGTACCTTGAGATTACTACTTTGAGAGATAATGAGCAAGAACTTAGCTGATTGGGACATTAGTTTGCTTGTGGTTGAATTCCCTTACAATCGAAAGTACATGAAACTACTAAGAAGACCCCCTTCGAAGTTGTCTATGGTTTTAATCTTGAGTTACCATTCGATCACACCCTTGTACCCATATCCAAGCAAGAAGACCCTTATGTGAGAGCCTGAGCACAATCCTTACAGCAAATCGACTAAGTTATCAAAATAATGTGAGAGAAGGCCAAGAGTAGGATAACGAGACAGTTTTACCCTGAAGACTTGGTCTGGCTACACTTGAGTAAGGAAAGGTTTCTAAGTAAGATGAGGAATAAGTTGTTTGTACAGGCCGAAGGACCTTTCAAAATCTTCCAAAAGGTCAACGACAACGCCTACAGATTGGAGCTTCCCAAAGATTATGGGGTTTCAGGCACCTTTAACATTATCGACCTTAGTCCATATCTTCTTGACGAAGAACTAAATGAAGACCAGTTTAATTTGATCCTAATCCAATTTAACCCGGAAGGAATGATAGGAATAATGCTACTAAGCTTTAAACCCCGTAGCTAAGCCTAAGGACTAGAGGCACTAAAGAGGTAATTCCTCTTGCTCCAGCTAACTCCTACCGAGGTTGAGTTACTCCTTACTATTGATCAACTTTTGATGTCAAGCCAAATGATTGTCCTTCTCTCATAACTTGTACGCTGACTAGAAGAATGCCCTTACAACAGCCAATCTACGTGCACCTGCTTGATCATGTCCAAGCTAGCCACTTTCTTGGCATCATTGACGTTGAGAGGTCGAGAGAACTTTCCTATACTAAACCTCAGCCACTACGACTCAAACAAGTCCACATATGCTTTGTACTCTTGCTCGGCCACCCAACCAGTTCATATTGTTTTGTTTTCATCCTCCAACGACATCACCAATGCAACTCTACTACGTATCCAGGACTACATGTAGAATCTGCTGCGATAATCATTGTTTTCTGTGAATATTCATTTTTACCTTGTAAACTTTGTACGTTACTTCTTTAGTATAATACTACTTTTAACTTTTCCTTTTTTATGCAAGTTGCCCTAAATTCTCGAGTATAAATACCTCTTATACATGTAGTTGTAATACATCAGATTATCATTAATACATTGGATATTTTCCTTACGTAGACATTGTTTGCTTACTCTCATTTTCACTCTTATCCTAATCCTTAAATAAGGTTAGGTGGTGAGTAACCTCACTGGACCAACTTGTATGTCATGTTGACCTATGCTGTTAGTCCTTGAAAGTTCCACTAGTGCATCATATCTTTTGAAACTGTTCGTGGGTTTCGCTTACTTTTCAATCCCTACTCTTTCGCGTATTACCCCATTACTCTTTTCAAGCTTTTAGTAAGCTTGGACCCATTCTTATGACCGACCTTGTTTGTTCTTAGCTGTGGTGCACATCAAGAGGGATTAAAAATATTGTTATGGAAAATGATAATTGATTTTGAAGGTATAAATTCAATACATAAAGTTAGTATGTTTTCATGCTAATTTTGTTAAAATATATTGTATTTAGTAAAACAATTTCATGGAATATATAAAATGGTCCTATTAAGAGGAAAAAGCTTGAAACTTTGAGGCTTACTCTTATTATAAACACCTTATGTGCATGAAAATGCAATGAATAAAGGTTTTTAGCGATTGTTAGAATGACTAAAGGAGGAAAAATGAAGTCAGATTAAAAATGAACCCATACTTGTCACCAATAAATTATCAATATTACATAATCCTCTTATAAATTATTATTAAGGTAAGCAAAGCAAGATGAATGGCCAATTGGCCATTACATCTAATAAAAAGCTTTAAAGACTACTTATTAGTAATGCCATTAATCGATATCTTAAGTTGGTGATAAAGTTTGAGAAATTGGCTTGTTTAGGGATGTTTTAAGAAGATCTAGCTTGGTTGACTCAGAATGGAGATTGCTCGACTAAATATTCTACTCTTGGCCTTACTTGATTATCACATTCATAGAAAAAAAAAGACTTAGATATTGTTATTTTGGGCTTATTTAGGCTTTATTTGATCTTATTGGGTCTTGAGGAGGCTCAATTGTCCTTTAAATTTAATAATAACGACAATGAACTTTCTTTGATTGACAAGAGCCTTAAGCATACTTGGGCTTATATCCAAGCTTATGAAGGCTAAAAGAGAGGATAAGCTTCAATAACAAGCCTCAATTTCAACCCTTCATCTTAAAGTCATCTGAATAATAAGATTAATCCCTAAATTTTATAAATAATAGGTTTCTCTTCTCATTTAATTCATTCAAAACATTGGCAACCTTAAGACAAACATTAGAGCTCTATTAAAATCACTTTAGAGAAGATCAAATAGACAATTCATCAAGAATGATTCAAGAGTGGTCAAGAACATTGAGTTCGATCCATTGTTACATGCATGCATTTAGGATACCAAGTTTACTCGTTCTTCCTCCTATGCTTTTTCTTAATGACATCACTTCACGTGTCTTCAACTTAAGATGTCTCTTAGGTTGACCGGTAGGCTTGTTGCATGTGATTGGCCAACTATAATAGCCTTTCTACACATTATTCGGTGACTTTACTAAGGAGGAGAGACTTGACAGAATGGTACCTACATGTAAGAAGATTGGAAATGATAGACATGTTTAGGAACACGAGAACCAATATAAGAGGGTTGAGCAAACCTAAGTGAGCAAGATACTAATGTGTTAATGATTGTGTAAGCACTGGGAATCGTGTAAGCGCTTGGAAACATGCAAGTGCCTATAACCATACAAGTACCTGGAACCGTACAAGAATTTAGATCTATTCAAGTACATGGGGCTATGTATATCACGACCCAATAGTATCATTGTCGTGGTAGGTCACTGTGTACCGTACAAAGGTCTACTATCAACCCCCTTACTAATCACAAGCCTTTCATATAACACGCAAGGCTCCTTCCACTATACATTACTACTAGGCCCATAGATAAGTAATACAGAGCAATTTAATTAAAATTACTTCTATGGTATAAATTAACTAGACGTGTGGACTTGTAAGATCGACACCAAAAGAATATTACAAACAAATGCATTTCATAAGGGAATTGCATTAGAAATTTTAATCTATGTTATAAACAAAATATAAAAGTAACTAGTTATCTGTAAGTCTATTACAAAATTTCCTCTTCACTCCCTGATCGCTCCAGCTTGTCTCTACATGACACCTACTACGGGCATGCCTCAACCCGGATTAGAGAAGAGGTTTTTCTGCAATAACAAAAATCTATCAAGGTGTAAGCTTAAGCTTAAGCTTAGTGAGATAAATACTCTCATCAGTACTACATTGCAGAAATTTATTAGATGCATAATCATATGAATGCATGAACAATTAGTATGCTAAACAATGCATGCAGTGACCTAGGGACTGCATACGATTTAGAATTACGCCTCTTGTACTTGGGGTTTGGAGATAATTAATCAACCCAAACCAAAATCCGTGTTTTAGACCTTGGGTTTAATTTCATTTGCACTATTGTGTTTAAGTCAAAACAAAACTATAAATATATATTTATATTTGTATGTACTTCCTTTATCGAATAACAAATCATACTTTTAAAATCCCAAGTCTAACGGTGTGGTTGCGTTCGTAATCCATAAACACACACTCTAAGCAGAAGCCACAAGACCCGGCCTTTCATTGACGGTTGGCGTCTCCTAGTGCCTAGTAAGCCCATCAATTTAGGACAGAGATTCAATAAAAAATGATAACAGAGCTAGTGCCCAATCCTTTAGGATGCTCGTCCTCCTATGAGTCCCTTCCCATCTTCTGAGTGAAGCGGCAGTCAGTGTTATCTAAATGCAATTATGGGGAATGCATGATTTATTTTATTTCTTAATCATATAGTTTATTAATCCAATTTTTCAAGATGATCAGACAATTTCATTCCACATACTTGCAGGTATAATTTATCATAATAATTCCCATTATTATATAATTAACAAGCCATCGCATTCATCCACAAATTCATATACATACATTTTCCATATCCCACAAGCATCCAAATTTATATATATAAGTTTAGGTGCATCTATTCTACAAGCAAAAATCAAGTAAAGAGTCATTAGGAATTTACTCACTTTGCCATGCGGTTTGTCAAAGTAATCCGAGGGAAAATCATCTCCGTACGCGGGGTCCCTTGGTCATTGAAATCATGATACTATAAGGAATTGATATAAACTTAGGATACTAAGCTAAAATCCTTTAAAGTTATACTCTTAGTTAGTTTTCGTATCTTTTCCCTGATTTTTTATTGAAAAGTTCAATCGCGTAGAACTTTTTCATTTTAAACCCAATTTTTATGATCTTATTGTCAATCTTCATAGTTTTTGAGTGTACTTTAATGTGGTGAGGTTATATTTTCAAAACGAGGAATGTAAATTTGTCCTTAGGTTAGAACAGTAGTGGTCCTCATGTTTTGGAGTGTTTTTAGGCCTTGTTTGGTTAATGGCTTTTTGGTAACTTGAGAAATCCTTTGCGCTTGTTCTTAAGATTTCCTTCTGAGCTCAAAATATTCCTTAAGGTCAGATTTGTAACTTGGATTTATACTCCTAAGGCTATCAACCACTTTATGGGCTCTTTAGTGGGCTTAAGTTATCAAATGGGCTTGTTTTTTGTTTAACTTAAAGATGGTTACTTTCTCGGGTTTAGAGAGTGTTTTTTGGGCTTATTGAAAGTCTTAAAACAACTCTTATGAATGTGTCTAGTTGCTGGTCAGAAATTTAAGGGTGGTTCAACTTGACATTTGAGGCCTGTTTTGAAATTTTTAAGCTCGGTTTTAAGTTTGAAGCTTAATATACTTATCATACTTGCTTTGGTTGGTTTTTTTACTTTGTTTACTTACTTTTATCATATTTTTAGGTGTCTTTTAAGGATGTTCCAGATCTGGTTTGTTTGTATATGAGGGCTTTCGACTTGGTTATCTAACTTGTTTTATCATTTCCTCAAGTTTAGGTGTTAGATCATGAACTTAAACTACTTATATTCAAATCTTAACTTGACTTTTCTTCCATGGGATGATTCTTTAGCTCATGCTTTACACAAAAAATAGAAAATCTCATAATTATTATAACTTCCATATTATAGCTCATGTCATACAAAGTTGGTTTCCTCATAAAACTTTATGTGATGGATTTTTCCTTAACCTAAGTCTAGATTTGAGCATGTTTAGCTCAATGGAAATAAAATCAACATCTAAATGATCTTTAAATCCTTACGTCCAGCATGTTCAACTTTCATTCAAGTTCTTGTTTCAAGATTTTCTTAACTTAAAATCTTCCATTCAAAATGTTAAACAAGTATCTTTACAAAACACCAACTTTATATGCTCATATTTCAACTTCATATAACGGTTTCATGAGTTTGTTTCTTAGGATGGTCTTTGATGTTATAACAACTTATAATCATACTCATAGCTTCAAGAAATCAAAGTCTCTTAATATGAATACTAACCTACTAACACAAGAGACACTTACTCGTCCTCAAAGCAAAGTATGATGGTTGTGCATAAAGATTCCACTTAAGCTCTTAACCTTACTTCCTTCTTTTGCACCTTTTTGGAAACTCTAGTTGTTTGATCATTTGGAGTGGGGTTTGTGGATGGTTCTAAGGGTCCTAAAGGAGCTTAGATGTTGGAAGAGAAAGACACAAGAAAAAAAAAAATGAAAGTGCCGTAAGTGAAGTTTGGAAAGTGGCAGCAAAGTTAATTTTGTGGGGCTTAAGTTTTTCCACTATTTGGGCTGGTTTCAAATGAGAGAAAAAGGAAGTGAAAATGAAATGGAAAGTGAGAGAAATGAAGGAAAGAGTGACCGATTGGGGGATGGAGTGAATGAGTGTTTTAAAAGCTTGATTTAGTTGTCTTGTATTGTACACAAAAGTCAACAATTGCAATTATTGATGATGTAAGCATTAAGGAGTGAATAGTGGTGTGTAAGAGAAAGTAATTGATGGATGAAAGAGAAGAGCATGCCCCCCCTCTCCTTCTTGTTCAAACCAGCCAAGGAGTGTTCTTTGAGGCATGGAATTGTCTTGTCTCATTTAATAAAGTTAAGCATGCGAAATCTTGTGAAAATTTGTCCATATGTAGTATAAGTGAAGGGTGATAAGGAATGTATCTTATCACTAGATTTAGATAGGTTGTCAATTGATACATGATTCCAACTTTCAATTGATAAGTTATTTAAGGTGATTGGTTGGTCTACTTATCTATATGTAAGGCTTAGCATAAAGATAAGGGTATTGTCTTATAGGAAATTGTTTTAGGATTTTCTTCTTGCATTGTTTTGTAATTTATGATTCGATTTTTATAAAATTGTAAAATTTTCTAGAATTGAATGAAATTCTTCAAATTAAATTATTGATTAGTCGCTTAGGGTTAAAATTCCTTAATTGTTTTAGGGTTTAGGGTCTTAAATAACTTTTGAGCTCGTAGTTCTTCAAGCTTAGGTTTTATTGATAATTGGTTTTTGAATTAGAAAAATTTAATTCGTTTCTAAATATAAACTTAAGTTCTTAGTTTAGTTGATCCTTGGGAAAATTCGAGAAATACTCTTAGTCAAATCATAGGCCCGCTAAAAGTAGGGTTTACAATGTAAGTACTTAGAATTGTGAAATCGCCCACTATTGATGATTCACTTGTATTGTGTGCAATAAAGGAAAATAATCATGTGATGAACCATCTCTTTACCACTTTCATGCAATTCTTGCTAGGCATGGTAGCTACAGTTCTTGTGAATACCAGTACATTACTTAGTATGGCTCTACTAGTGCTAGCTATGGCAATTACCTCATTGGTAAATGTTGCTGCATTACTTTGGGTGAGCTACAGGCGCCTTCTACTATCGTCACACTTGCTAGTGCATCCTTTGTGATGGTTGTAACTACACTAAGCATCCCAAGATTTGTGCCTATTTCTAGTGCCCCAGAAGACAGTTAACAGCATGAACAAATTGACTTAGCCTCCACAGAGGTAAAGGAGGGAAATAAGAGGACCTTGCGAACCAATTGCAACACTCGACCTAGCGCATCAAACACTTGTGATTGAGGAAACAAGGGCCCACTTTAGAGGGTCCTCTTCTTTAAGGTGCAACCTATAGTCGCTAACCATTGGCATGGTTACACCCTATAACCTTGCACCAACGCTCCAAGCTATAGCCAATCTTGTACTTGCTACTTTGTCCTATATGATGAAGGAAGACATAGAGAATTTTATAAGTTACATGTAAGTGGCATCTTTTACCAATGTGCTCAATTTGAAATTTCTATACCCACAGAGGATTGTAGATAAGTCTTATCCAAAGGATTATACCTGATGAGAATTAGGCTACGAGACCTTTGACCTGATGTTGAGCTCGAGGAATGGAAGGCCTAGCACAGTGGATTCTCTTGATCTAGCTAACTCTTGCTAAGGTCGAGTATTTCCTTGCCGACGCATTTTGCATGCCGAGTCGTATGACTGCTTATTTCTTGCAGATAGTGTGCTGAGAAGTGGAATGCCAAGAGAACAACCAATCCTCATTCTCACTTATGCCTGGCTAATTACTTACTTGGTATTACCCTTGCCAAGATGACGAAAGAGAGACTTTGGATTGACTCAGCCACCCCTGTTCGGACAAGCAAGCTTATCGTACTTTTTTGTCTGCATCTTCTAACAGCATCACCAATATAGCATCACTATGTGTACAGAATCATGTGTAACATTCATTACACTAATGATTGTTTTTTTTTTAATATTCATTTTTACCCTTTTATATCTTGTACACTATTTCCTTAGGAAATACCTTCTTTGTTTTTTCCCTTTTGAGCAAGTTGCCCTAACTTATGGGTATAAATACCCTTGTAATTGTAGCTACATCGGGGAGATTATCATGAATATACTTGAGTATTTTTCCTTTCTTGTGTAAATACTACTTGTTTACTCTTGGCATCATTCTTATCCTAACCCTTAAGTAAGGCTAAGTGGTAATTAATCTCATTGGATCAATTTGTGTGCCATATTGAATTGTGCCGTAAGTCCTCAGAAGTTCCATTGGTATGTCATATCCTCTGGAGCTGTTTGTAGGTTTTTTTTACTCTTCATTTGCATTTATCCTTTCGCCCATTCCTCATCACTTGCCTTTTCGAGCTTTCTGCAAGCTTGGACTCATTTAACGACCATCCTTATTTGTTCTTGGTTATGGTTCTCACCATCTTGGTATCAGAGCACAGGTTTCGTGTGAGCTATAGTTAGTTCTTTTTGAAGTTATGTTATGCTCCATTTTGCGTGTATGAAATAGAGCAAGTTACTGTATTCATCTTAACTGTTGTGTTTGCTAGTTGTAAATTTCCTGAAGTGTTTGTTTAAGCTTTAAATTTGTGAAGAAAATGACAGACCTAAGTGTGAATGTTGGTATAGGAGATGACAATAGTGGAGTTGTCCACCATGGATGACAATCTCAAGGAACTTCGAGAAGTACTAACAAGAGACTTGATGAGGTGGCTAACCTCTTGGTGGATCTATCTTGAGCTATTTATGATTAGCTTACCGATCCATTGAGGCTGCACAAAACATCCTATAAGCTACTTAACTCTTTAGAGGTCAAAACCTAGCTCGACCTGTTATAGGTAGACGAGTGGGTGGACAAGTAAGATGAATGATAAACTTAAGAGAACTAGATGAAGAGGACAAGGAAGAGTATTTTGAAGAGGAGCAAGTCTAAGTCCCTAGAGCATCCGACCATGTGACGCTTTGGATTATGAGTTTTAATGGATCTGGAAATGCTGATTAATTTTTAGAGTGGGAAGAGAAAGTGGAATATGTTTTTTACTACTATTAGTACGAGAATTACAAAAAAGTGAGAATAGTTGTTGTTGAGTTCATTGGATATGCTACCATGTGGTGGAAGAATTTCCAGGCTAAGAGGAGGCGAGAGAGATACTGAGAGATTAATACATAGCTTGAGATGAAGAGAATATTGAGAAATAGATTTGTGCTGGAAACTTACTTGTACACTTGGCTTTAGGAGCTGAAACAAGGAGGCCGAACGGTTGATGAGTATGTTTAAGAATTCCAAATGCTCAAGATTCGATGTGAAGTGGAGGAGCCCCTAGTGCGAATAATCTCTAGGTTCATCGCGTGATTGAGAGGTGATATTCGAGACATTATAGAACTCCAATGATTCACAACAATAAATGAGGCCATTAGAATAGCCCAATGAGTAAAGAGGCAAAGAAGGAGCTGAGTACTAACTAGGATGTTGACTAGCCAACTTAGACAGGCAAGTCATCAAGCTCAGTTGAGTATCGAACCAAGTTGAAAGATAGATGTTTGAGCCAAAAGATGGATGTCCAAGTCGATCAGAAAGGCCAACTTGGCGCTGAAGTGCCGACCTGAACTTATAAGAAGGGGCAAGGATCAGGTAGGAAGACGAGCCAAATTAAGTGCTTCAAGTGCTAAAGGTTCGGACACATGGCTGCTTAGTGCTCCAATCGATGGACAATGGTCATCAAGGGAAACATCTCGAAGCTAGAGGTAGACAGTACAGATGAGGAACCCAAGGAGGAGGAGAATACTACCGAGAAAGAAAATGCCAAGAAAGAACTGATTGAAGAAGATGTGTTCGCTGAGGACTTAGACTAGTTGATCATGGTTGTTCGATGTATAATGAACATGGGACCCTCACTAGAAGAGGAGTAGAGCAAAAATTTTTTTCATACCACTTGTAAAGTGAATAATTAGGTATGTACCCTCATTGTGGATAGTGGAAGTTGCACCAATGTGGCATCCATTGATCTTATTTCAAAATTGAAGTTTCCGACTATTGGATATCCAAAGCTATATAAGTTGCATTAGTTGAGTGAAAAAGGGACACTATATGTCACTTGAAAAATACTATTGCCGATTAATGTAGGGAATTACTTTGACCAGATTTTCTGCAACGTACTGCCCATGTGTGCTTCCTACATATTGTTAGGTAGACTGTAGCTATTTGATAGGAGAGTTATTCATGATGGCTACAAGAACACCTATACGTTTGAGAAGGATGATCAGAAGATCACATTGAACCCGATGCTGTAGAGAGAAGTTAATAGATTGCAGATAAAACTTATTGGTAAATCAAAGAAGGCTTTGGTGATGAGTAGAACTGAGCTTTGAGAGGCCATCAATGTTGATGAGCCGACCTTTATGTTGGTCAAGCGATTACTAGAAATGAAGGAGTGAGGTAAACTACCCTAGGAAATTAAAGAGTTGTTGGACGAGTATGCCAATTTGTTCCCAAAACAGTTACCCAAGGGGTTGCCCCCAACTCGAGGCATAGAGCATTACATTGACTTAATACCCAGTGCTGCACTGCCGAATAAGCTAGCCTATCGGATGAATCCCGAATAGGTTTCTAAGCTCCAACTTTAAGTCAATGAGTTGCTGGAGAGAGAGTATGTCAGAGAAAGTCTCAGCCTTTGCGCTATGATGGCGCTTCTAGTGCTAAAAAAGGATGGAACCTAGTAGATGTGTGTTGACAGCTAAGCCATGGGTAAGATCACGACCAAATATAGGTATCTAATCCCGTTAGAAGACATGTTGGATGAGTTGAATAGAGCCAAGGTTTTCAATAAGATTGGCTTGAAGTTTAGCTACCATCAAATCCATATGAAGCCATGAGATGAATAGAAGACTACATTTAAAACTCGGCATAGACTCTATGAGTGGATGGTGATGCCATTAGCTTATCGAATGCCTTGAGCACTTTCATGTGATTGATGAACTACATATTAAGACATCTTATTGGAAAGTATGTTGTAGTGTACTTTGACGACATATGGGTCTACAGTGTTAACATGCTGAGTCATTGCGAGCATCTCTGAGCCCTATTGAATATTCTCCGTACAGAGAAATTATTCGATAACTTGAAGAAGTATTGCTTTTGCTAAGAGGAAGTGGTCTTCTTGAGCTATGTAGTTAATGGGGGAGGCTTACGAGTGGATGATGAGAAGATCTGAGTAGTTGTAGAGTGGCTGACTCTTACTACTTGTGCCAATGTGAGAAGTTTTCATAGACTGGCTTCATTCTATACATGATTCATCAGGAATTTTAGCACCCTTGCCACGCTACTTACTAAGCTAACGAAGAAAAACACCGACTTTTGTGAGGAGAGAAGGAGGAGAGGAGATTTGTTGAGATAAAAAATAGATTGACCTTCGCCTCGGTATTAATTCTACCTGACTTGAAGAAAATATTTAAGCTGTAATATGACACATTAAGCATTGGAATAGGCGCTATCCTAATGCAGGAAGACCAATGAATTGCCTTCCATAGTGAAAAGCTTAGAGGACAACAGTTGAATTATTCCGTGTATGACTCTTGGCGCTAATCCGAGCACTACAAGTATGGCAGCACTATTTAGTGCTGAGAGAATTTGTTATATATACTGACCATAAGTTGCTGAGGTACTTCTAAGTCAGACCGAGTTATCAAAGTGGTTGGTGAGATGGGCTGAATTCCTTGAGGGATTCAATTTTGTAATAAATATAAATAAGGAAAGAGCAATGTAGTTGCAGATGCTCTCTTGAGAATACATTCACTCCTAAGTGAACTATAGACTCTATTATTTGGGTTTGCAAGTATCAAAGAACAGTATTCTGAGGATCCACACTTTGGACCTATAATTACGTGGTGTATTAATGGAAGAATAATGGATGAGTATTATGTAGAGGACGGCTACTTGTTCTGAGATGGAAAATTATGCATACTAACTTGTTCCTTAAGGTAGCTGTTGATCGGGGAAGCCTACAGTGGAGGACTCTCTTAACATTTTAGAGAAAGAAGGACCTATGAATTGTTGAATTGTTGATTCTTTTGGTCAAGAATGAGGAGAGATGTGCACCGAGTTGTTGAAAGTTATGGCGTGTGCAAGAAGGCGAAGTGCTAAGTTAAAGAGGGGAAAATAATGCCATTACCTGTTTTAACGAAACCATGGATTGAATTAAGCATCGACTTTGTTCTCAAATTACCACAAACTGCTTGGGGCAAAGATTCTGTAATGGTTATCGTGGATTGGTTTAGTAAGATGACAGACTTTGTGCCCTGTTCTAAAACTAATGACACTTTGGTTATAGATTGTGTGGTTACACGGCGTGTTGACGAGTAGTCTTTGACAGGGGCTTGAAGTTTTTGAGCCATTTTTCTAGAGGACCTTATGGCATTAGATGGGGACTAAACTACTATTCAACACTTCTTGTCACCCCCAAACCGATGGCAAAATAGAGGTGGTTAATCGCACTTTGGGATCACTACTTTGAGTTGTAGTGGGTAAGAACTTAGCCGATTGGGACATCTGCTTGCCAGTGGTCGAATTTGCTAACAACAGATAGTGCATGACACTACTAAGCGGACTCCCTTCGAAGTAGTCTATGATTTCAATCCTGAGTTGCCCCTTAATTATACCCTTTAACTATACCTACGTAAGAGGACCTTAACGCGAAGGCTAGAGTACAATCCTAATCCCTTTAGTTGCTAGAAGAATGTGAGAGAATACCAAGGGTAGGATGGCTAAACAATTCTTCCAAGGAGACTTGGAATGGCTGTATCTCCATAAGGAATAATTTCCAAGCAAAAGGAGGAATAAATTATTTGTAAGAGCTAAAGAACCCTTCAGGATCATCTAGAAAATCAATGATGACGGTTATAGGTTAGACTTGCCCAATGATTATGGGGTATCTGACACCTTTAACATTGCCGACCTTAGTCCTTATCACTCTGATAGAGAACTGGTCTGAGATCGTACGGATTTGATCCTAAATCCAAATCAACCCAAAAGAAATGATGGGAATCAGGCCATGGAACCTTTGACTTGTAGCTAAGCCTAAGGACTAGAAGGCCTGGCAAGGTGGATTTACTTATTCCAGCCGACTCCTGCTAAGACCGAATATTTCCTTATTGATACGTTCTTCATGTTGAGCCGTATGATTGCCTATTTCTTGCAGATAGTGTGCTAAGAAGCGGAATACTAAGGAACAACCAATCTTCATTCTCCCTTACGCCTGGCTAATTACTTACTTAGCATCACCCTTGCTAAGATGACAAGAGAGAGACTTCGGACTAACTCAGCTACCCCTACTCAGATAAGTAAGATGACCATACTTTTTTGTCTGTATCTTCCAACAATCTCGCCGATATAGCATTGCTACATATACAAAATCATGTATAAAATCCGTTACACTAATGATTTTTTTTCTTGAATATTCATTTTTAGCCTTTTGTATCTTGTACATTATTTCCTTAGGAAATACCTTTTTTGTCTTTTCCCTTTTAGGTAAGTTGCCTTAACGTACAGGTATAAATACCCTTGTAATTGTAGTTTCATCGAGGAGATTATCATTAATACACTTAAGTATTTTTCCTTTCTTACATAAATACTACCTTTTTACTCTTGGCATCACTCTTATCCTAACTCTTGACCAAAGCTAGGTGGCGAGTAACCTCATCGGATCGATTCGTATATCATATCGAATTACGCTGTGAGTCCTCAGAAGTTCTATTGGTACATCATATCCTTTAGAGCTATTCGTGGGTTTTTGCTTACTCTTCATTTGCATTTGTCCTTTCACCCATTCCTCATCACTTCCCTTTTCAAGCTTTCTATGAGCTTGGACCCATTCGATGACCAGACTTATCTGTTCTTGGTTACGGTTCACATTAATACTAGTCTTACACTCTTCAAATTTAATGGGAAGTAAGAAAGTGCGAAGGAGCATCTCTTGAAGTTTGTTAAGACACTTGATCTTTGTAGTCTTGATGATGATCTAAAGTTGAAAGAGTTATTAAAGTCATTCATTGAAAGGGCATAAATGTAGTATGTAAACTTACTCTTAAGCTCTATGAATTCGTAGGGAATAATGTGTAGAATGTTCTTTGAAACTTAAGATTGAGTTACGGATATGGAACGCATTAAGCAGCATCCAAAAGAGGATCTTATGGATTTCGTTGGGTTAGAAGGCCTATAACTTGATTCCTAAAGTTCCTTCCTAGTAAATTTGGATTTGGTACCAAATCCAATTAGTTATTCTTTATCTAATTGGTATGGGCTAAGGTCGACAATGTTGAATGCATCAAAGACTCTAAAGTCTTCAAGTAGTTCCATTCGATAAGCATTTTTGTTAGTCTTTTGGAGTATCTTGAAGGGTCCTTCATCTTAGGTGGACTACTTGTTCTTTCTCTTGCTCGAAAATCTCTCCTTGTGTAGATGTATCTACACTAAGTTAATGGGGTGAAATTGCCTCACTTCCTTTTCCTCTTTCCTCCATCTTCCTGCGGCTTGATCAATCTGTTGGGTGACCTTTTGGTAGATTTGTTAGAGGGACTAAGCTTTGGCTCTTGCATCCTATTCTTCTTGGTCGAATGAGGGCATTGGAGTGTAATCAAGGGGGAGCTTAGAGTTAAAACCATAGACGACTTCGAATGGGGTATGCCAAGTGGTGTCTCATTTTATTCTATTGTAAGAAAATTCTACCATAGGTAAACAAACATCCCAATCAATTAAGTTCTTAACCACTGCAGCTTAAAGTAATGAACCCAAAGTATGGTTAATTACCTCTGTTTGGCCATTAGTCAGCAGATGATTGGAAGTGCTGAAAAGTAGTTTGATTTCCATTTGATGTTAGAGGGTTTTCCAGAAATGTCTCAAGAACTTTGGGTCTTGATCTGACATTAGTTCCTTAGCGATCTATGCAAGCGAACAATCTCTTACAAAAAAAGAAAAATAATAGTTGAAACATCATTAGCTTTAATATAGGGGACAAAGTGTGCCATCTTACTGAATTTATCTATGAAGATCATCACAGAATCTTTGCCTTGAGTAGTTTAGGGTAAACCGACAACGAAGTTCATACATATATTAGCCCATGGTTTGGTCGGGACAGGTAGAAGCATAGCTCTCCCTTACTCAGTTCTATTTTTTTACTTTTTTTTTGCAAATCATGCAACTCTCAACCACATGGTGCACATTGTGCCTCATCTTAGGTAAAAAGAACCTTGCATTCAACAGTTCAAATTTCTTTCTTTGTCCAAAATGTCTAGAAAGCCCACTAGAATGAGCTTTTCTCATTAGTAATTCCCTTATAGAATAAGTCGGCACTCATAACTTGCCTCTTTGGAATAGATATCTATCCTTTACGTGATAATTATCTATTATTCTCCCTTCTCCACAATGTTCAAATATGGATTGAGCTCAAGTGAATTCCATCAAAGCCCAGTTAAAAACCATCCCTGATATCTTAACGACAAACCCTTACCACTACTTTGGAAACATGTAGCAAGGCCTACATCTTTATTATTTGTGTTAATTGTTGATTTTTGCTCATGTTTTAATTTCAATCTCAATTCCAGTTTCTCTTTTTGATTCTCTTAAATTAGAGTAGTAGGTTAGAATCTGGTACTTAAACGAATCCCTTTTCCCTAAAGAATTTGACTTGGTGAATACTTACCACTAAATTAGAGTAGCAGGTTAGAATCTATTATTTTTATTAGTATCTTCTGTCTTCACATCAATTTTTGGTGTCATTGTCGAGGAAAAGGTAATTGAGTTAATATCAAATAAACCGATGACTCTAAGACTAAGCCTTAGTGTAGTTATAGTGTAGTAGGTAGCTTAGTATAATTTCTTTTGATTTCGAGTTTTTTCATTATTAAAAATTAGATATTTATCTATTTTCTTGTTCAATAAGTTGATTTTTCTAGTTTGTTGTTAATTTGATTAAGGATAAAGTTTGAAACTTTGTTTTTGAATTTGTTGGAAAGTGTTGAATTGTACCTAGCATTTTTATATTGAGATAAGATAAATGCTGTTTATATTCTTAAATTGAAATTGAAAGTTGTAGTTTGGCAGTTTGGTTAGATTGGAATGGAGTAGAATTAAGGATTATTAACTTGTATACAAAAAGGGGTGAGAGAATTAGTAGAGCAATTTGACCCTGAAATAGACCGGACATTTCACCCTAGATTATGGAAAGAAGGAGATCAGAATTAGGGGAAATAGAAAATTAACAAGGACCCTTTAATGGAGGAGATAGAAATGACATTAATGGGAATGGAAATAATGGACATAGAGGGAATGGAAATGTGAATGGTAATAACTAAGGCTTGTGGGGAATATTGTATCCCAAATTTGAATGAAGTTACACCACCTATCACTTGGCCAACCATTTAAGCAAATAGCTTTTAACTTAAACCTACCTTAATTCATATGGTTCAACTCAATCAATTTGGTAGAACATCATCTGAGGACCCTTATGAACACCTTTAAAATTTTTAACAACTATTTTCCATAATGAAAACTAGTGATGTGCTCGATAATGCAATTTGCTTGAGATTATTTCCATTTTCTTTAAGGGATAATGTAGCCACCCTAGGAGGGGCCTAGTAGTATTGCCTAAAATTTCCATATTACGTGTGCACCTATGATAAGAAAATCGCCTTACAAGTCAGAGATTGCGAGACTCTAAATAGTTATTTGCTAGAGTCTTCAATTTTAGTTCATTGACTCATTATATAATATAAATAATTATGGATATCCATTTTTCCACAATTCCTCAAAACTGTAGAGAATCGGTATCCCCTACCAAAATAGTGAAATAAGATAGACAATTTTAGAAAATTCTAAAATTACTAAAGATACTAAACTTAATTAAGACATTAGTCGTTTTTCGGAGCATTGCAAATTAAATACACATGCTTTTCAACATACTGATTCAATGGTAGTACTCTGCACTCAATTCCTATCCCATTCCTAACTATCGATCAACCTGCAAGGAAAAAAACTGTTGGGGTATAAGCTTATGCTTAGTGTGATAATTATCCTCATCAATACTGCATGATAGAATTTTATTAAATGCATAATCATATGAATGCATGAACAATCAGTATGCTAAACAACGCATGCAGTGACCTAGGAACTGCATACTACTCAGAATTACGCCCCTTGAAGTTGGGGTTTGGAGATAATTAACCGACCCAAACCAAAATCCGGGTTCTAGACCTTGGGTTTTATTTCATTTGCACTATCGTACTCATGTCAAAACAAAACTCTCTCTTTCTCTCTCTCTCTCTCTCTATATATATATGTATACTTCCTTTACCAAAATCAAATCATATCTTTTAAAAATCCCAAGTCTAACGGTGTGGTGGCCCTCGCAGCCCACAAACACACGCCCTAAGCAGAAGCCACAAGACTCAGCCCTTCACTGACGGTTGGCGTCTCCCAGCACCTAGTAAGCCCATCAGCTTAGGACAGGGACTCAATATATATGATAACATAGCTAGTGCCCAATCTTGCAGGAAACTCGTATTCCTGTGAGTCCCTTCCCATCTTCTGTGTGAAGCGGCAGTCGGTGTTATCTATATGCAATATGGGGAATGCATGATTCATTTTGATTTATTAATCGTATAAGTGATTAACTCGATTTTTAAGGTGATTAAACAATTTCATTCCATACAATTCACATGTACATATTAATATAAACAATTCCCATTATTATATATATATAATTAACAAGTCATCACGTTCATTCATCAATCCATACACATGCATCTCCCATATCCCATAAGCATCCAAATTTATATATATAAGTTTAGGTGCATCTATTCTACAAGCACAATCAAGTAAAGAGTCATCGGGAATTTACTCACTCTGTCATGTGGGTCAATCAAATTAATCCGGAGGCAAGTCGTCTCCGTATACGGTGTCCCCTAGTCATTGAAATAATATTTATAAGGGATTGAAATAAACTTAGGAAACTAAGTAATTTTTCCTTAAGTTATACTCTTGACTAGTTTTCGAAATTTTCCCGGTTTTTACCTAAAGTTCAATCGCGTATAACTTTTTCGTTTTAAATTTGATTTTTATGATCTTATAGTCAATCTTCATCATTTTTGAGTTTACTTTAACATGGTGAGGTTATATTTTCTAAATGAGGCATACAATTCTGTCCATAGGTTAGAACAGTAGCTTTCCTCATGTGTTGGAGTGTTTTTGGGCCTTGTATGGCAAATGGGCTTTTCGATAACTTTAGAAATCCTTTGGGCATGGTCTTAAGATTTTATCCTAAGCTTAAAATACTCCTTGAGATCAGATTTACAACTTTGATTTATATTCCTAAGGCTAACAACCACTTCATGGGCCCTTTACTAGGCTTAAGTTGTCAAATAGGCTTGTTTTTTGTTCAAACTAAAGTTAGTGACTTTGGTAGGCTTGTGGGGCCTTAGGTGGATTTCTTATGGGCTTCAAAACAACCTCTCTTGATACTTTAAGGTGCTGGTTAGAATTTCATTGAAGGCCCAACTTAGAGTTCTAGGCTTGTTTTGAGAGTTTTAGGCTTGGTTTTAAGTTTTAGGCTTTGTATGCTTACCATACTTTCTTTAGTTGATATTTTCACTTTGTTCATTCACTTTTATCATATTTTTAAGCTTCTTTTTCTCACGTTCCAAATCTAGTTGTGATGATTCCAAGGGGTTCTCGCTTGGTTTTTCAACTTGTTTCATCATTTCCTTAAGTTTAGGTGTTAGATTATGCACTTAAACTACTTGTATCCAAATCTTAACTTAACTTTTCTTCCATAAGATGATTCTTTAACTCATGCTCCACACAAAGAAATAGAAGATCTTATATTTAATACAACCTCCATATCATAGCTCATGTCATACAAAGTTGATTTCTTCATAAAACTTCATGTGATGGGTTTTTCCTTAACTTAAGTCTATATTTGAGCATGTTTAACTTAATGGAAATAAAATCAACATTCAAATGACCTTTGAACCCTCACATCCAGCATGTTCATCTTCCATTCAAGTTCTTATTTCAAGATTTGCTCAACTTAAAATCTTCCATTCAAAGTGCTACACAAGTATCTTTACAAAACACCAACTTTACATGCTCATGTTTCAACTTCATGTGAGGGTTTCATGAGTTTGTTTCTTAAAACTGTTTTTGGTATTATAACAACTTAAACCTTACTTATATCTTCAAGAAATCAAAGTCTCCTAACATAAATAATAACCCACATATCACAAGAAACACTTACTCGTCCTTAAAGCAGAGTATGGTGGTTGTGCACTAAGGTTCCACTTAAGCTCTTAACTTTGCTTCCTCCTTTTGCCACCTTTCGAAAACTCGAGTTGTTTGATATTTTAGAATGGGGTTTGTGGAAGGTTCTAATGGTTTTAAAAGATCTTAGATGGTGAAAGAAAATGACACAAGAATAAGAAGAGAAATTGCCGTGAGTATGGAAGCAAAAATGGTGGCGGCAATGTTGGGAATTTCTGGAGTTTGATTTCTTCTTTTGATTTGTGTTTAAAGTGAGAGAAAAAGTGGAGAAAGTGGCTGGTTTGAATGGAGAGAGAATTAGTATTTAAATGTCTTTAAAGTGTTGTCTTGTAGCTTACACAAAAGTCAACAATTGCAACTATTGATGATGTAAGCATTAAGGGGTGAATAATGATGTGTAAGAGAAAGTGATTGATGGTTGAAAGACAAGAGCATGGCCCCCCTTTCTCCTTTGTCTAAATCTGCCATTTAAAGTGCTTTTTGGGCCATGGAGTGGTCTTGTCTCATTTATTAAAATTAAGCTTATGAAATCTTATGAAAAATTGTCCATATGTAGTATAAGTGAAGGGGTGATAAGGAAATTGTCTTATCACTAGATTTTGATAAGTTATCAATTGATAAATAATTCCAACTTCAATTGATAAGTTATCTAAGGTGATTTGTTGGTCTACTTATTTATGTGTAAAGCTTATACATGAAGATAAGGGCATGGCCTTATAGGAAATTGTTTTAGGGTTTTCATTTTGCATTGTTTCGTAATTTATGATTCGATTCCCATAAAATTATGAAATTTTCTAAAGTTGAATGAAATTATTCAAATTAAATTATTGATTAATTACTTAGGGTTAAAATTCCTTAATTATTTTAGGCTTTAGGGTTTTAAGTGACTTTAGAGCTTGCAGTTCTTTAAGCTCGGGTTTTATTGATAATTGGTTTGTGAATTGGAAAATTTTAATTCGTTTCTAAATATAAGCTTAAGTTTTTAGTTTAGTTGATCCTTAGGAATGTTTGAAAAGTACTCCAAATCAAGCCTTAGGCCCACTAAAAGTAGGGTTTACAGATAAGGCTAGGTGTTGGTTGGATTCTCAAATACCTAATTTTATCACAACATGGTATGACTTGGTAAATTTTTTTTTTGTCTAATTTCTTTTCATTAGGTAAAATGATGAAAATAAGAAATGATGTCACTATGTTTAGACAATTTGAGGGGGAATCATTATTTGAAAGTTGTGAAAGGTTTAAAGAGTCGTTAAGGAAGTTTCCCCATCGTGGTTTACCTATGTAAAGTATTGTGAATAGCTTTTATAATGGTCTTGGGAGTCAACTAAGGATGATGGTTGATACTATCACTAGGGGGAGTACAATGAACAAAAGTGTTGAGGAAGCAAATGACATGTTTGAACAAATGGCTTAACATGCTCATTGTTGGCATTCTGAGAGGGCTCAACCTAGGAGGGTAGCGAGTGTAAGTGAAAAGGAAGAAATAAGTCGACTTAAAGTGTAAGTCGCCCCACTTACTGCTTAGCTTGCTTAGATAGAAGAAAGCCAAATAGGTTTGCACCACTAGTAAAAGTAAGCAAATGTATGAGTATTGATTTATATGTAGTGGAGTAGGGCATTTGAGCACAAATTGTTAAGTTAGAAATCCCTTTGCCCCATCAAGAGATAGTTAGGAGGATCAAGTTTATTCATTAAGGAATTTCAATTAGGGATAAAAATTATAACTCCCACTCAAACACTTATAACTTAGGTTGGAGGGACCATCCAAACTTATCATAGGGAGTTAAACCTAGTAGGAGGATTTAATAGAGATTTTCAAGGACTGAGAGTTTAAGTTAGCTAGTACTAGTCTCAACCACTACTTCTACTTGCATAAAGTTCAAAGAGTGAATCATTGGAGCAATCATTGAGAAATTTTATCCAAAAATGTGATTTAAGAATGAATGCCCAAGAAGCTACCTTGCAAGAGATGCTTAGATGGATGATTTAGTACTATACAAATATGAAAAATAAAATCTTAGGACAACTACCTAGCAATACTAAGAAAAACCTGAAAGATTAGGTTAGAGAATCCAATGGAAGTGGTGAAGATGCTAATGTATGAGAAAAGGAGTTGTGTTTTAGTGGAAAACAAGTTTTTAGAGGTGCGTATTTGAGACCAAAAGACCTTGTTGAGGATCAAGTTAAGCCTAATGATGAGGAAACATTTACATGACTAGAAGAGGAGTTAATTGCTAAGCTTGAAGGGGATCTCGATGATGAATTTGAATGAGAATTTTGAGGAAGAAGAATGAAGAAGAAGCATTTAGTGATGATGGTGTATACAATTTGGAGTTAAATAGAAAGAGGGAAATTAGTAAGGAAGAGGAATTTGAAGAAGATCTTAGTGAATGTGAAGAGATGGGAATTGATGAATCTGAGGAGAAGAATCCTAAGAATTTTGAATCTAAATAGGAAGATGAAGTGAGTTTAGAAGAGAAGCCTAATATCGATGAGCTCAAGATTGTGGACATGGTGCTTGAGGAGAGAGGTGTTAATGGTTTCTAGTTTGCATATAAATTGAAGGATTTATGAAGATTCATAATGCCATATACTATACTAGATAAGTTTTTCTTGAGAGTACTATTAGATACAGGTGCATTAGATAATTTTATGTTAAGGAAAACTATGTGAGAGTTGGGATTGGAGATTTTTACGAAGAAAAGCTTATATTATATGCAAACCATATAGAGGTTAGATCTCACCCTTACGAGAACTCCACTTAGTACCTGTTAGTGTTGGACGATGTAACTTCTTGATTGATTTCATAGTGATGGATATGAAGGATGAAGATTAATCCGTAGTACTTGGAACATCATTCTTAGTAACCTTAGGAGCTATATTGGATATGAAAGAGAGGGTAATTATCTTAGATAGTAGAGAAAGGAATGTTATGTTCCAAGCTAAGGAACAAATTCAACAATTGAAGGAAGGAAAAATGGAGTTGGATTAAGAAAATGAATTTGAGAAACGTATTAGTATGAGGCAAAGAAGGATTCACGAGAAAGGAGAATCAAGCATGAGTTAGGGAGTTGAAGGACTTGAACCTTAGAGGAAGTATGAAGATGCATCATGAATTAGCACCAAAAAGCTAGGTTGAAGGCTTAAAAACAAGCGCTTGGTAGGAGATAACCCGACCTACCATCTTTTCTTTTCTTTCTATTTAAGTTTATGTCTAAGTCTTTTCAATTTTAAAGTCTTTTTAGTTATGTCTATTTTATGTTATGTAGGCACGCATGAACAAATAAAAGAAGAGTTGAATCCATCAATCTAAAGATACCGTTAACAAGCTTAGAAGGGAATTGAGAATTTAAATTACACCATGAAACTTAGAGAGTTCTATTTTAACTCTTTTTTTTTTTTTTTACTTCCCATTACATATGCACTAAACTGTGAGATATATACATTTGAATTAAAGTTGAGGGTAGAAAAGTTAGACATAAACATTAAAGTTGTGTGATTTTGAATAGCCTTTAATGATTTGATTAAATGTATGATAGTTAATCCCTTCTATGCAAATATAAGATAGTTTTAGTTTGAAAAGTTGGATCCATTTTCCTTTATGCTCTATGCCTTTAAATTTTTGAGTATGTTATCATCAATAAAGTTTTCATGAAGAAAGTAGGAAGTGATTGAGGCCTTATTTTGAAAGAAGTCCCATGTGAACAAGGCATGACCATTTTTCAAAACTTTGTAATCAATCTATGGCATCTTTACTTCATCTAGTTTACCTAGTTTAAGTATGGTTTAGAGGTTTGGAGTTAGGAAAATGTTTTGGTTGGGTGTTAGATTTTAATGTTTTCTGAAGAACTATATATACGCTGTTCTTTTAAGGAATTGAGTAGTTTGTTAATTTTGTGTGAACCAAAGTGGGTATTGGACTTTACTTGAGTGTTCCTTGATCAATGCATAATGAATGCCCAAAAAGAAAAGAAAAAATGATGGGGATCAAGAAAAGTCATTACATATCAAAAGTATGACCCCACCATAATAGAAAATGTGGTTGAGAAAAGAAAGAAAGAAAGTGACAAGAAGTAGAAAAAGGAAGAAAAAAAATTAAATAGACCAAAAATACAAAAAGTGAATAACGGGTAAAGTATGAAAGTTATTCTAAAAGTCTAAGAGGCGAAGTAAGCTATGATTTAGTGGTTACTCTTTATTTGCATGGTAAATCGATAAGGAAGAAGTATATATGCAGGCTGACCAATTAACACCAAGAGCACTCACTTAATCTAAAATGTTAGACTTGATTTCAAATTTCATAAGCCTAACCTAAATCAAAAGTTAAGTCTTCTAGGCATTGATTCTTGAATTAATTACATGGACTTTGATTTGTGAGCATTTGATTTAGTACAAGTGGAACAATTTCAACATCACTTCTAAGGATTTTTGCATCATATCGAGTACATGTAAACTTTGAGCTTTAAATGGTATAACATTCATTTGATTATGTGCGAACATTAAGGAAGTACATGCTTATCCTATCATTTCTTGAAAAATTTGATCTTTCCCACTTGTTTGAGGATAAGTAAGGTTTTAAAGTTGGGGGTGGTGATAGTGGTTCAAAATATATAATTTTTCCTAACTTTAAAACCCTCATCTATGCATAAATTAAGCAAAAACTTGTTAATTTTACATGAAATTTGGTTCTTGCACAAAACGAACAAACTTGTGTAAAATTTATGAAATACATGAAAAGGGATTAAATTAAATGAATTTTACTAATTTTATATCCTATGTATAGGTGCATAGGGGCTACTATGGTCAGGTAGCCCTTATTGTTTGATCAAAAAGGCTAAAATGAAGGGAGCTAGTGATTTGGCCTACTGATCTATCGGTATGCCTTAAAGTATAAGTGGTACAATGATCTCTTAGGCAATAAAGTGATGGAGAGGACGGCATAGTGAACATAATGTGCAAGAGTGGATTCACTTATGTTAATCAATCGGTACCTTTTGCGCTAATCAATTAGTAGAAGAAATTATGGTTAGAGTTTTTCATCTAAAACCCTAATCCCATTAAATGTCGTGTTTCATAAAATACGAAAGTAACCTAGTGCTAAACTTGTTTATCGATTGGTTGGTAGACCTTCACATTGATCTATCGGTAACCTAAAATTATATATACTCACATTTACAGCTAGAAATGAGAGTTGTAATTAGGTTTTTAGTATAGCTTAGTCTAGATTTGAGAGCTCATTGTTTATTTTTCTGCTTTATTGACTTGTTTATGATATTTGGTGAATGGTTTTATGATTTTGATGCACATTTAAGCTAGTTTAATGAGCATTTACTCTCTTCTCTTCATTTAATCTTTTGTTCATTTATTCCTATCTTGTTTACTTGTTCTCTAATGGAAGTTGCTGCTATATTTCCATTTCTTCCTACTGTAATTATTCATAGTATGAGTGGCTAAGTAGTTTTTAGGAGGCTTATGGTAATGTGGAAGTTGTAGATGGTGTAACTTTGTAGTTACAATAAGGGTATGTATATTTAAGTGGGATTTTAACTATTAGTATTTCATTTGAACTTTTTAAGGTGCTTGTCAATGAAATTTTCAATGGATTTCTTATGATTATGAGATTGAAAAGAGATTAGTCCTAAGGAGTGCCCTTGAGAGTTAATGGGTAATGCATCTTTGGGGTTAAACACATGGAAAAGCACCACAATAAAGAGAACCAAAAGAAAAGATAAAGGGTTTAACAAAATCCAAGTAGTTATGAATTGGATATGACATACTAATTGATTCTACTCGACTCATAATTTGCCAGATGTAACTTACTGGTCTGAACTATAGGGTCGTTCGCCATTACTCCTTGCTAAAGGGAATAGATAAAAGTTAAAATGGTAATAAAAGAACTAGGGTTACTCAAAAGGGAAACTTGTATTAATTTTGATAATGAGAGATATGACTACATACAAGAATGAATAGGGTATATATACTACCCTTTTTAGGGTTTCAAGCACATAAGAAAAGACAGAAAGAGTAATTTACAAATAGGATACATAAAACATACTAAAAAGGGTAAAAGAGAGAAATAATATTTAATATAGAAAAATGAAGAATCCTTGTAGAATGTTATGCTAAAAGACAAGTGTTGCATGGTGGTTGGCATTTTGAAATATAGTACAATTCGAACAAAATGAAGAAAAGAAGGTCTGTAGTTAGAGCTAACTTGATTTGGATTAGGTTGAAGCTTAGTTAATCAGTTACTAGAGAGTATTTGGCTTGGATTGGGATCGGTAGTTAGTGGTAGGCTCGAGAGATTGACTTAGATAGCTGTTTTAGGATACTATACTTGGATGTTGTTTGTGTCATGGCACGATTGCTCGGTAGGTTGGCGTGTATGCTTGGTAGGTTGGTACGTCTACTCGGTAGCTTTAGGAACTATGCTGGTGCACATAAGAACTCTGTATTTAAGTTGGTAGTAGAGTAAAACATAGAGGTCGGGATAGAAACTATTGTCTTTGATGGGGCTTCAAGCTAATTTTCTTCGTGTGAGTTCTTGGAGTCCTTTAGCTTAACTATGCGTGATTAGTCTAGGAAATTGATTCCTATCATCCACTTAGGGGTTAGAAAGACTTGACCTCAAATCTGAAGTGGTCTCGAGCTTTTATTCTTTCTAGGCATCTTCAAGGTCTTCTTCTTCTGGTTGGTGGGGAATTAAGTTGGACACATTGAAGGTAGAGGAAACACCATAGTTCTTGAACATTAGTCTGAGGGTGATTGTTGGAGTTGAACACTAGTTTAGTCCCTAGTCTTCTCTAAAGAGTCTTCTAAAAATAGCTTAAGAATTTCGTGTCTTGATTTAAAACAACAATTTTTGGCACTCCATGTAGTCGGACAACTTCCTGCCAAAATAAATCAACAATATATAAAGTATCATTAGTTCGATGGTGCAGAATGAAGTGTGCCATTTGTTGAAGTGATCTACTACAGCAAAGATTGAATCTTTTCCTTTAGATGTCTGGGGCAACCCTAGGATAAAGTCTATGCTAAAGTTGGCTCCAGGTAAAGTTAGTGTTGGTAGGGTCATATACTCTTAATGGGGCTCTCTCTTCCCCCTAGCTTTTTTGTACACTTCACAACTACTAACTATCTTATGGACATTTTTGGCCGAACTAAGGCACTAAAAATTTTCCTTTAACAGATTGGCTATTTTGGTCTTTCTAAAATGACTAGATAATCCACCATTATGAGCTTCCTTAACCAATAGCTCATGCATGGAATAGGTTAGTATGTACAGCTTTCGATCCTTGAAAAAATAGCCATCTTTGAGGTAATATCCTCCAACAGCAGCACTGTGTCTACATACAATTGGACCAAAATGGGGGTCGCGAGTATACTGCTAGATGATAAGTGAAAATCTTAGTAACTTTATCTATAAAGTAGTCAGTATGGTTTGTCGACTTGACATAGCATTGGCAACCATGTTGGCACTTCCCTTCTTATGTCAAATCATGTAAGAGAAATCTTCCATAAACTTTAGCCACTTGGCTTACTTTTTTGAAAATTTGTTTTGACTCTCAAGATACTTCAATGACTTATGGTTAGTGTAAATAACAAATTCTTAAGGTAATAAATAGTGTTGCCGAATAGTAAAAGCTAAAAAAGAGAGTACTACTCCTTTTCGTACATAGAATAGTTCAATGCAGGGCTACTAAGCTTCTTACAATGGTAAGCAACCCGTCATCGTTCTTGTATCAAGACAATTTCAATGCCCGATGCATCGTATTCCAGTTCAAATGATTTATCAAAATTTGGTAATGATAGGACAGGGTAGAGGTGAGCTTCTCCTTGATATCCTTAAAGCTTTGTTCAGCTCAATCATTCCATAAAAACCCATCACTCTTTTTTGTCAACTTGGTCAAGGGGCTTGCAATGATATTGAAGTTCTTAATGAATTGCCTATAGAAAGAAGCAAGGCCATGGAAACTTGTAACTTCAGTAACATTCTTTAGCATCAACTACTCCAATACAGCTCGAACCTTTTCCTAATCAGCTTAGATTCCTTCCCATGTACTACATACCTAAGGAAAATCACTTCATCTTAATATAATGTACACTTTTTTAAGTTCCCATATAACTTCTCGGCTTGCAAAATATCAAAAATAGCTTGGAGATGTTGAACATGGTTGTTTAGGTTGGCATTGTATACCAATATATCATTAAAGTACAGGATCACTTATAATCCAATCAGAGGGCACATCACATGGCTTGTAAGCCTCATAAATGTGCTCTGTACACGTGCCATAAACCATCCTTCTTTGGGTTGAGTAAGGCTTGTATAGTACAAGAGCTCATGCTCTCCCTTACATAGCTTCACTTTATGAGCTCATCCACTTACTTCTTCAGTTTGGTAGCTTGCTCACGATTCATTTGTAAGCAGGTCAGTTTAGTAGGGGTGCACCTAGTTGTAGATCAATACAATGTTTTTGCTTCGAACTGAGGATAGTCTATTGGGAAACTCTTCAAGAAACAAGTATGAAAACTCATATATCAATCTTTAGATCTCATTAGGCGCTTTTTCAAGTCTCTTATCTCTAACAATCTTCTAATCAATAGAAATATAAGCTTTTTGGCCTTCTTAGCAGCTCGAAGCTCTCTTCGACTCATTATTAGGGCTTTTTTCTTACTAGCTTGGGTAAGTTGATTATAGGTCTCATTCACTTGGGTCAGCATCATGGGTTGCAATACAATCTTCTTCCCGTCGTTAACAATAGCATATGTATTCTTGTATCTATCATGAATAATACGTTAGTCAAACAACTAAGTTCTTCCTAATAACAAATATGAAGCTCCTAAGGGGATGACATCGCACACTACTTCATCCCTCTATACATTTCCAACATTGAATGGCATAGTTACTTGTTCTATCATGTATAAAGCACCTTAATCATGAAGTCAATGTAGCTTATAAGGTTGGTAATCTTAACCTTTGCATAAAGGATTATACAATGATGTTAGTATAACTTCCTCTATCCACTATGATGTTGCGTAGCTATCCTCTAATGGTATACTTCATATGGAACAAATTTTTTTATTAGTCTTCTTTAGAGTTCACCAAGGAACTCAATACTTGCCTTAGTACTAAAGTCATTACTTCTCCTTGGTCAGCATAGACACATGTTTCCTCTTCCTCCTTGGCTTTAACTTTCCCAACATGCTTCTCCTCCTTGGGCTTGCTCTTGTTGGTGCTATCCACTACATCTCCTTGGAAAACCATAGCATGTCGGTTTAGACACTTAACATCTATGTGTTTGAAGCCCAATCGTATAAAGTACTTCACCTTACTAGTCTTCTATCCTAAGATTTGTCCTCTTTCATATGTCTTTGAGGTTAACCTAACCTTAGTTCGGCTTGGCTGGCTTGCTCAGCCCTGTTGTCTTGCTCAACTATCATCAGGTCAGTCATTTCTCTCCTTGGTTCGACTTAAGCAGGTCACCGCAGAATAAGGGCTTGAGAAAATGTTAGCTCAAGTAAGCTTAGGGCATTTCTTCTTTGTTTTTCAACCCTTTGTGCTACCTTAATGGCCTCTTTTAGAGTATAAAACCTTTGTACGTCTACAATATTAAGAATCTCATATTTGAGTCCAAAAAATAAACCTTGACATTGTACGATCCTCGAGTTCATCCATGTTGGCTTGGATCATCAGCATTTGGAATTCTCTTACATAGTCATTAATAGATTAGCCTCTTTGGTAAAGTTCCTACAGTTTGGCAAATGTGTCTTGTAAGTAGGTCTTGGGCACAAACCTACCCCTCAATAATCTTGTTATCTTATCCTAAGTTCTTACTCCTCATCTTCCATCCCTTACTTTGGCCGCATTCAGATTTTTCTACCATATGGTGGCATATTTAGAAGATTCAAGTGCAGCAAGTCATACTTTAACGGCATCAATATTTCCATAACATTCAAATACCTTCTTTACTTTCTCTTCCTACTCTAATTATTCATCAACATCTCCACTTCCATCGAAGGGTGTGATTCAGACCATAACATTGTCTAATTCTCGAGGAATTTGATGCCCTCACTCTTGCGCTTAATAGTACCCAGCCTCTTCTTCTTCTTCTTCGATAGTTTCCACATCTACTTTCTCATCTTCTTCCTCAATCTCCTCCAACTCTAGTGTTCTTCTAGCAACTTAGTATGCAACTCCTCTAACTCAATGGAGTTAAACTAGATGGTTGGCTCGGCCACCTTAGCCATAGCATCTTTGGAACATTTTCATATGGGTTATGATGTGGCATAACTTGGGGTTATTATTTGTTAACTTACATTTTAGTGACCAGACGCTTAAAAAGAGCAGTGAGTCTGTCGAGCTTATCATCAGCTAACCCAAGAATATTACTACCATTATGAGTAAGACTAAGTTGAACACAGTTTCTGGTCACTAATAACACCTTGAACACTTAAATCCAACATAGTATAATACTTATCTTAACATATTAAGAACATAACACACAACAATCTTACCAATATACACTAATAACTTCAACATACAACGCTCACTTAGGTAGAACCAAAATGAATTTGTTTTGTTTTCATAGTGAAAAATAGAGTAATAATGGGAGCTACACTTACCAACACACAAATCTTCATTACATAGCTCAAAACTTTAGAACTTCACATGAATACATTGAAGTAGCGGAAGGAATACAATAGCTATAAACAGCAAACATAAACCAAAATTTCACTATAACTTCATATACTTTCTTTTAGAACTGTGCTTTGATACAAACAAAGCTAATGTGTCTCCAGGGTTGGATATACGGAGAAGCACCACAACGAAGAAAATGGAAAAAAAAGAAAATGGGTTAAGCAAAATTTAGGCAGTTAACAATTGGATATGATACATCAATTGATCTTACTCGATTTACAATTCACCAGATGTGTATAACTGGTTCAAACTATAGGGTCATCGATCATTACTCCTTGCTAAAGGGAACAAATAAAAGTTAAAAGGATAATGAGAATATTATGGTCACTCAAAAGGGAAACTTATATTAATTCTGATAATGAGAGATATGACTGTGTATAAGAATGAATGGGGTTTATATACTACCCCTATTAGGATTACAAGTACATATGAAAAAAATAAAAAGAGTAATTTACAAATAGGATACATAAAACATACTAAAAAGGGTAAAATAGATAAAGAATATTCAGTACGGAAAAGTAAAGATTCCTTTTAAAATGTTATGCCAAAAGACAAGTATTGCATAGTGGCTAGTGTTCTGAAATATAGTACAATTTGGACAAAATGGAGAAAAGGGGGTCTATAGCCAAAGCTGACCTGATCTGTGTTAGGTCAAAGCTTAGTCAATTAGTTACTAGAGAGTATTTGGCTTGGACTGGGATCAGGTGCTAGTGGTCAGCTCGGGAGTTCATCTTAGACAACCATTTTAGGCTAGTAGCTTGGATACTATCTATGTCATGGCACAGTTACTTGATTGATCAGCCTGTATGCTTGGTAGTTTGGTACGGCTACTTGGTAACTTTAGGAACTATCCTAGCACAAGTAATAACTCCGTATTTAGGTTGGTAGTAGAATGAAACATGGAGGTTGGGATAGGAATTTTTGTCTTAGATGGGATGTCGAGCTAATATTCTCCACATAATTAGTTCAGGAAGTTGATTCCTATCAATGGGTTTACATAATTATGAGATCGAGAGGTGATTAGTTGTGTAATTGCCTAATCGAGTCATTGTATTGGTGAACTATTGATAATAGGTTCTTATAACTATAAGACTGGGAGGAGATTAGTTGTTTCCCATTGAATTCACATTATATTATGCAGTTTTAGTAGACAAGGATAGGTTATGAGATTGAGAGGAGATTGACCCCTTAGTCTTTAGAATTAAGATACTTAATTTAAGACAAGAGTTTCGTATTTAGTTGATCGTATAGGTAAATGAGATCAAGAGTGGATTTTCTGTTACATAGTTGAGTATAATGCCTTATCCAAGATTGTGCTTAAGTGAATTCCATCAAAGCCCAATTAAAAACCATCCCTAATATCTTAATGACATACCATCACCATTACTTAGAGGACATGTTACAAGCCCTTATCTTTATTACTTGTATGAATTGTTTCTTTTTGCTTGTTTTTTAATTTCAATTGCAATTCTAACTTCTCTTTTTGATTTGCCTTGATTAGACTAGCAAGTTAGGATTTGGTACTTAATCAAATCCTTTTTCCTGAGGAATTTGACCTGTTGAATACTCCTCAGTATTATTATTGTAAATGATCTGGCACATCGATAAGAAGATGACACTATTTTGAAAATCTCCATTTATAAAGTGTCTTGAAATCTATCATTTTTATCATTGTCTCGTGTTTTCACATTTGTTAGGCACAAATGTAAAACCACCCATTACCTCTTTTGGTTGTGAAAAAATAATGAAATAGAGTTATAGTTGCTCAAACTACCAAATCCTCACAAATAGACTTGAAGGTAACCATCAATTTATACAAATAAGGAGTCAACATGGTTGGGCAGATATAGAGGTATGTAAAAAAGGATCTTTGAAAAGGGGAAAAAGGAAATCTTAAACCAACCTCAAAATACTTCTCGAAGAGTGCAAATTTGCATTCATCTAATGAAGTGATGCGTTCATGAGGTCAAGGCCTATTAATTCCCTAACTATAAGGGGCTGATTGGAAGTTGAGTTTCAAGTTGTTAAAATCCTTTTTGATGATTGTACTTACAATATCGTTAGGGGTCAAATCATACTCTATGCCTAAAGAAAGGGGAATGGTTAGAGAAATTCCCTCATTACCATGGGGATATTCATTAAAAGGAAGCATCTTAGTCCTCTAGGCTCTTACGGTGCAAGTTCTTACTAAGTCATATTGATAGTAGATTTTCATCCCCATTTTTAATTGCTCGGCACTTTGCCAAATTATCTCAAATCTAAGGTTGTGCTGAGTATAATCACTTTACTTAAGACTAAGTTCGAGGAAGGTCTCTATTAGGCCAACATAACTTGGTCGGCATCTAAAGCCTTGGTAGCTCGTTGGGCATATCTATCTAATGGCCCATCTTACTCTATTCGAGCATTTGATTTTAAAGAATAGGTACGAGTAGTTTGAAAGCTGTTAACTAAGAACTACATAATTGCCCACTTCTCCTCACATTCTACATACGATGAAATTCAAAAGTTGCCATGTGTTTTAGACAATCCAACTCCCTATCATTATGGTTATAAGACAAATGCCTATAAATATGGCATGTTAGTTTTTGTAAGATCTCTTTGAATACTTCAACTATAAAAATACCTACTCTCTTTTTCTCTAAACACTTGAATACTCTACTAACTTAAGCATTAGAGTAGCTAAGTTAGCTACCCTTGGTACTTCCATAGCCTCATTTCATTCCCTTTGCTGGAGTCATTAATCCTTGCCAATTTTGGTAATAACATTTTCATACCATTTGTTTCGAAATCCCACAATGGTAGCAAAGATACAATTAACTAAAAGCCCTATTAGAGTAACTACTTCCCAACAATCACCCAAGGGGAGTAGGCAACACCTTGAAGAAGATTAGTTGGCTATGTTGGAGCAACTATGCATTGATTTAGTCAAAGAAAATGAAGAATTAGAGAGAGGAATGATGAGATCTTAAATCTGATATGTACAAATGTTTTAATATTTCAGAATCGAGAACAAGATGCTAAAAGTATTGATGATTTCGAAGACTTAGTTCATTCCCCTAAACAGATAAGGAAGCAGGCTGGAGTGACACATGAAGCTCTAGCCCTTGCTCTTAATTAATTGGATAAGAGAAAATGCCTACAATAGGTATATCATGTAGGTCCATCACATGTGAGTGCCCTTGTATCGATTAGTTGGCAGTTCATCTTAAAGAAGAATCCGTTCATCTTAGAGATTCTTGAAGAAGTAATACCTTAGCATATCAAACTCGTACAGTTTAAGACCTATGATGGGATAAAGGACCCAAAAGATCACTTGGAATATTATCACATGTTGGCCAATTTACATGGCCTATGTAATGCAGTTGCTTGTCGAGCATTCACATCAATATTAAGAAATGCCACAGGCACTTGGTTTAACCATTTGAAATCGAGTACCATAACATGTTTTGAAGATTTGATATAGGTGTTTTTGCAATACTTCCTTATAAGTAAACTTCCTGTTAAGGATTCCTCCATGCTTAACACCATCAAGCAAAGGTTTAATAAATCAATCAAAGAATATTTGTCTTGGTTTATGGTTGAGATGGCTTAAATTCATGAATTAGATATGAATGTTGCATTAATGTGGTAATTGATAGATTAAAGTTGCATGGAGACTTCTTTAAGCCTCTAGAAAAGAATAAGCCTAAGACATTTGTAGAGTTTAAGGATAAAGCAACTTCTTATATTCTTTAAGAGGATAACATAAAAGCTTGGCATGAGGTCAACTAAAACAGATTTGATTGAAAGAATGATAAATATGGAAGGAGTATGAAAGATTAGCTTGGTGGTCGGGACGATCAATACTTAGAAGGGGGTAGTGGTGATAAGAAGAGGCTACGTATTCTAACCTATTCTATTTATACTCCCCTTAATCATCCAATAGCAGATATACTAATGTAAGTATAGAACTAGAGGATATTACAAGGAGAAACTCAAACAAATACTATGATTTACATTATGGTAGAGGACACAATACTGATAAATGTATACAACTCAAGAATGTTATTGAGGATGTAGTCTAAAGAGGTTATTTGAGAAAGTTCCTTGCTTACGATGCCAAGAATATCAAATGATTGACTAAAAGGAGAAGAGATGATCAAGATCAAGAGGATTGGCTTCCTTAGGCTAGAAGAGAAATAAGAGAAGGTTGTAGCAACGACAATAGGGCCCTAAATGGTTAAATACTATAGTTGGCAAACCCTCTTGTTTAGGCCAATCTTGCTCTTTGAGGTTGACTAATGCCATGAATTATACTTGTAATGTGTAGGGAAAAAAGATGAAGGCCGATAACTCTATAACCTTCATGGAGAAAGATTATGAGGGTATACAAAAACCCTATGATGATGCGCTAGTTATTAGTGCAAGGATTGCTTATTTTGAAGTTAAGAAGATTCTAGTTAACACAGGAGGCTTAGCAGATATTATATTTCAACATGCTTTCGATTAAGTGAAGCCTAAGATTAAAGCAAGTTGAGGTCATATGATTATGACCTATGTACTTTCAATAACTAACCTATTTGTGTAACCAGAGCGATTTCACTTCTAATCCAGATTGGAGATGATAGTAATGTAGTGGAAGATAAGGTGGGCTTTCTTTCAATCAAATGTTGGTTACCTGACAATATGACAATGAGTCGACCATGTTAAAATTTGTTTGGCGTGGTTCCTTCACTTGCTTACCTAAGAGCCAAGTTTCCTACTCCTATTGGAGTTGGAGTTTGCAAAGGAGCTCAATAGCTCATGATGTCTTTATATTTAAAAGCCCTCAAATGTGAGGAAGTTTTTCTTATTGACGTAAATTTGGAAAACAAAGTGAGCAACATAAAGGATTTGGAAGAGGAAATTAAAGAAGTATAGCTTAGAATTGAATAGGGAAAAAAAAAAAAACCAAAGATTGTGAAATCTTTGCTATTGAAATAGAGGCAAAACTTAATCGAATTCCTCCAACATAACACCGATGTGTTTGCATGGTCTCCTTTAGACTTGCTTGGGATACCAGGAGAAGTCATAACGCATAAATCGAAGATTGACCCTAATACGAAAGTTATTCAGTAGAAGAAAAAACATTTTGTCTCTGAGCGGTAAGCTGCGATCGAAGATGAAGTACAAAATTTATTGAAGGTAGCATTCATATGGGAAGAACCTAACCAAACCTAGCTAGCCAATTGTGTGTTGGTCAAAAAGTTGAACAACAAATGGTATTTGTGCATAGACTTCATCGATTTAAATAAGGCCTTTCGTAAAGATTGCTTTCCTTTGACAATGATCGATTAAATGGTGGATTCAACCATCAAACACGGTTCACCTAACTTCATGGATACATTTTCTAAAAATAATCATATCAGAATGGAGAAAGAGGATGAGGTTCACATTGCATTTGTCACTAATTTTGGTACCTATTGCTATATTGTTATGCCTTTTAGTTGAAAAAAGTTAGTGCAACCTGTCAAAGGCTAGTGATGAGGATGTTTAAACCACAAATTCGTCACAATATTGAAGTGTATGTAATGATATGATTGTTAACAACAAGGAGGAAGACAAGGATCATATAGACCCTTAGGATGCTTTTGATTCACTGGATGAGGGGAACCAAGCATTAGGACCCTTAACTCAATCAAGAGCAAGAGGTCTAGCAAACTTAACTACTTGAATACTCTATTGCCAACTTGCTTCAACCCTTCTAACTTATAGAATAACACTATAAAAGATGACCTCCAAGCTATTCGGCTTGTTTAGACTGTTATTGTAATTGGTCCCAACCTAACTAGCATGACTATACTACTAAACCCAGAAGATTTGACCTGTCACAAGGAGCCTAGCTCGATAGAAGGTCCTCAACAAACCGACCATAACACCAACTATCATAATTCATTATTTGCAAGTATATCCTCCACTTTAAAGACGATACATGTTCCTATAAGCATATATGCACCTGACACTTAGAGTATTTTTCTTTTAAAAGGATTATGAGATTCTTCTTCTCCATCTTACATTTGTACATGTAATTGTTCTCACCCATTTTAGTAAATTAGCTAGTATAAGTAACATAGTAGGAATTAGTATCAATAGTCTCTTATATTGTTGTTGTAATAAGATTTTTTGCCTTATTAATGAAAATTTACCTCTTTCATGACTTCTTCTCAACTTTGAGAACCTTACCAAACCTAGCTCATAGCAACCCTTAAGTAAGGTTGTACTGGTGAGTAACCTACTACCTTGGACTGGTGAGTCACATCCGATGACGTGGTGGTTCACGAGTGTTTAAGTTGTGCATCACATTTTTGAGTAGCTTGCGAGGCTTAAACTTTTCTTTCACTTTTGTATTTTGATTCCATCTAAAACCATACTTTTCCCTTCTTTAGTAGCTTTCTTCTAAGGACTCATCCATGCTGCAGTAAGCCCTCTTTTGAAGCACATAATTTTAGTATTAGAGCTTGAGGTTCTAAGTAGGGCTACAAGTTTAGGTCCTTGTAAGACATTGTTCTATTGTTATTAAGGTGAGTGATTAAGTGAGAAATTGTGATAGTATTGTTGTTGAAGTAGGAATTGTGTTTATGTTGTAGGTATATTATAGTGAGAAGTTTCTATTTTGTGATTTAGGTTTTTGTTCTAGCTTTTGAGGTTAAAGGTTGAGTATGGATAGGTTTACTTTGTTTTGGTCAGTCTTTATTGTATGGGTAAAGCGTAACTGAGAGGGGTGTTATTATAGCTGAGGGTATTGCTTCTAGGTTTATTGAATCAGTGTGGTAACTGTAGTTGTTGCGAAGGTAAACATGAGTGATTTGAGTGCTAACATAGTGGTAGGAGACAATGATAGCAATGTTCCTAGTTGTAGATGCCGTATGGAGCTAACTACTGATGAATAGCTAAACCGAATGGCGGTGACAATGGAGAATATGATAATGCTGATGCATAGTGTCGAGTCTGATTTTTCAGTTTTTGTTTAAAATTGATTTCTCATTTCTTGATTAATACTAAACCCTAACCCATTTAATATTAATCATCGACTAAAGAAATTGAGAAATTCCGGTTTTTTATTGAAAATTATTTTTGGAGTCGCCATCCAACCGAAGTCGGGAAAAGAAAAAAAAAACTGTAACTAATTGGGTGGATTGATTACAATTTGATTACCGGTCTTTGATTTCAAATTTAATGAAGAATTAGAGGGTTCCGAATTCGGGGGCTAACCTATTAAACCCTTAATGGGTACCACTATCGATTTACCGAAATTAGGATTATTCTTCTAATTATAATATTAAAAAAATAAATCAAATCAAAAGAGAGAAAAAGGATCTAAGTTTCTATATATTTTATCGTCGCCCTGAGGGTACTTATGTACCCGCTAGCCGGGATTAGTCGATCGTAGTTCTTTCCGAAAACTTTAATGTGTTGTTTTTTTTTTTATAAAAAATGATTGGTTGAATTTGCGTTTTTATTAACCATTTTATTTTTATTAAGAAAAATCCCTAGAAGCTTAATTTTTATTCCTAATTATAAAAAAAAAAAACCTAAAAACCTAATTTTTGAAAAGTGCCCAATTAAAATTTTTATTTAAAAATAACTAAGTGGTAATTTTTTTTTATTTTCAAGAAAAACCCTAAAGATTTTATGAAATTTGCAATATTCTACATGATGAAGCTTTTATAAAGAAAAGATGCTTAAAACATAAAAAAAAAGAAAGAAAGAAAAAAAAAATTTCTAATCATAGAAAAGATGCCTTACTAATAGAAAAGATATCTAAACTATGAAAAATATTTTTAAACCATAGAAAAAAAAATCTAAATCATAGAAAAGAAACCTAAACTATGAAAAAGACATCTAAACTATGGAAAAGGCATCTAAACTACGAAAAAGATTTTTAAACGATAGAAAAGAAAATCTGAATCATAGAAAAGAAAATCTGAATCATAGAAAAGATGTTTAAATCATAGAAAAGATGTCTAAATTATAGAAAAGAAAACTAAACTAAACTATGAAAAAGACATCTAAACTATGGAAAACAAATCTAAACTATGGAAAAGATGTCTAACCATAGAAAAAAAGTAAATTAAAGTTTTTTTTTTTTATTTTATGAACATCAAAATGATTTTTTATTTAGAAAAACCTAACATGCCTAATGCAATTTTTCTAAATGAATACAATATGCAAAGAACATGATTTTGTAAAATATGAGATTTGATAAAAATATCATTTTAAAAACATGAAATCTAAATAATAATAATAATAATAAAATAAATAAATAAATAAACTAAAACTTAACTTAACATATGTTCACTAGACATTAATGCTATAACTAATTACTAGTAATTAAAGACGTGATAAAAATAAAATAAAATAAAAAATTAGTGCAAGTCTTAAAAATAACTATGCACATACTAAGTGAGATTAAAAAAAAAATAAAACAATCTATAGACAATAATAAAAAACCACTATTACGTACTTGCAAGGCTAAGTACGTAATGCTGATGAAAGGGAATAGATTGGATCCCCAGTCCTATCATGTACACAACTAATTGTTATTGAAGGATCAGCGGATACTGCTGTTGTGGCGTTGGATATATATGCCGATATGGTTCATATGATTTGATTAGATATGAATCCGATTTTAAATCCTGTTTTTGCAAAGACAGAAAAAAAAAAAACATAGGTGCTTGCTGAGACTCCAACCCATGACCTTCAACTAAATCTACCCAAGTACTCCGCTACTTATTTGTTAGGCTGTTGGTCTGTGTCTTGACATTCATTACAATTAAATTATCTTTAAACTATCTGAATCCCTAAACTAAAATTTTTAACTAAACTAAAATTAACACTAACATTAAACTAATTATTCCTAATATAAATTACTTCTTAAAAATCTATGAAATCTTTATAATTTTTCCTTCTATTATTTTTTTTGGTATTTTCATTATTTGTTAATTTTTATCATTTTTTATTATTATTTTGAATTAGGAGACTTTTTGTAAAAATAAAAATAAAAATTAAAACTATGGAGGGGCAAAAATTAGGTATCTACACATAGTTAGTTGATCGTGAGGATGGATGAAGCCTATAGGGTAGGTGGTGGAGCAAATGATAACACCCCAATAGATAATTGAGCTAACTAAAGGTATCCACCGAGCTTATGAAGTTCCTCATAGGGAAGTAGATTGCCTAACTCATTAAATACAAGCTGGAGGAGTTGAAGGACGAGTAGATAAGTGGTTAGAGTTGAATGATGAAGATGATAGTGATGTAAACAAGTTCTATCAGATGGAGGCAAGGCTAACTCGAGCTCTTAGAGTTGAACGTTATGATTATTGACTTAATCTAGTACCCCAACATGCTTGTCACTTCCAAAGGTAAGATGATTGACCAATCCAATCTAGGATGAACTTCAGAGAGGCTGACCTGGATGAAGACAAAGTTAAAGAAGAATATGGAGAAGAAGAGCAGGTTTTACAAGCTTCTAGAGGAATAGATAATGTGAGAATCCAAATTATGAGCTTCCTAGGGAGTGGAAATGCTGATGAATAATTGGATTGTGAAGTATGGTTGAAAAATTGTTTTAATGTTATCTGTATGTTGAAAGAGACAAGGTCAGACTTGTTGCTCTTAAATTTGTTTGATATGCTCTTATGTGATGGAAGAAATTATCTACCATAAGAGATAGGGAAGGACAATGAGGATTGAGGTCGTAGGAAGAGATGAAAAGGGTTATGCTTAGAAGATTTATTCTTAAGTCATACTATCAGGATACTTTTACCTAATTACAAGAGCTTTGATAAGGAAGCTGAATTGTCAATGTAGTTATGCAAGAGTTTTAAATGTTGATGATTTGATGTAAAGTGGAAGAATGAGAAGCCCAAACTGTCTCAAGATTTGTTATTGGACTAAGACTTGACTTGAGAGAAATTGTTGAGGTCCTCTATTTGTACCTTTGAAGAATCTATCAAGGTCACCCAATGAGTTAAGGGGTAGAGGAGAAACTGACCTTATAGGAATTTTAATTCCTGACTTATTCAAAATAATTGATTTGTCCAAGGAAGTAGCAAGAAGCTTATTAGCTTTATACCTAACATGAAAGAAGGATAGACAACCTGAGGTGAAGGAATGAAGTTAGAACAAGGAGGACAAGAGAAGGAATTTGAAAAGGGGTAGAGTTCCAGGTGAAAGACAAGTAAGATTAAGTGCTTCAAATGCAAGGTTTTTTGACAAGTGGCTTCTCAATGTTTGAACCACCAAACTAGAGTCATTCGAGGAGGTGAAGTGTATAGCACTGATGAGGACATTACTAAAGCTGCTGAAGAAGAAGGAGGAGAAGAGGTAAAAGTTACAAGTGAAGAGATTTATCCTGAGGAAAGAGATTTGCTAACCTTAGTGATTCGTCGAACTCTTAGTATGGAACATAATCAACAAGAAAAATAGTGAGAAAGCCTATTTCATATTATTTGTAAGGTAAATCAACAACTTAGTGCCTTAATAATAGATGGTGGTAGTTGTACAAATGTAGCATCTGCTAAGATGGTAGAATAGTTACATTTGCTAACCACTTTACACATGAGACCATATAAACTACACCGGTTGAGTGAGGAAGGGTCATTGCATGTTATTATGCAAGTATCCTTACCCATTTCTATTAGAAGCTATAAGCATGAGATCTTATGTGATGTACTACCTATGTGTATATCACATATCATGTTAGGTTGACCATTGTTGTTTGATCGAAGAGTTATACATGATGGATATTAGAATATTTATAGCTTTGAGAAAAATGGCCAACTTATTACATTGTGGCCTATGACTCCAAGCCAAGTAAGTAATGTGTCTAAACTTATCCAAAAGACAAAGAAGGCCTTCGTAGTGAAGGAAGATGAATCGACCTTTTTGTTGGTGCAAAGATGGAAGGAAATAAAGAGATAGGATGACCTACCTAAAGAGGTCGCAGTGTTGTTTAGGGGGTTTGTTGACCTATTTCCTAGTGAGCTACCAAAAGTCTTGCCTCCAAAACGAGGAATAAAGCATGGCATTAAGTTATAGTTTGGACCTACGTTGCATAACCAACCGGCCCATCGAATGAACGCTGAGCAAGCAATCGAGCTATACTAACAAATTGATGAGCTTATTGAAATTGGATATGTTTGAGAAAGGATGAGCCCATGTATTGTACTTGCATTATTGGTACCTGAGAAAGATGGAAGTTGGAGGATATGTATAAATAGTCATGCAGTGAATAATTATGATTAAATATCTATATCCTACTCCTAGACTCAATGATATGTTGGATGAGTTACATGGAGCAAGTGTGTTTTTGAAGATTGACTTGAAATTAGGATACCATTAGATTCGAATAGGGGAAAGCTACGAGTAGAAGATAGCCATAAAAATAAGGCATAGATTGTACAAGTAGCTTGTACTGCTACTTGGATTATCCAATGCCCTAAGTACTTTCATGAGGCTAATGAGTCATGTACTGAGAAACTTGATTGGAAGGTTTGTGGTAGTATATTTTGATGACATTCTTGTGTATAGTCTTGACCTATTTAGTCATATAGGTCACTTCTGAGCTGTATTTGAGGTATTTTGGTTTGTAAAGTTATATGATAATTTGAAGAAATGTTGTTTTTGCTAAGAAGAGGTTGTATTCCTAACGTATGTCATTGGAAAAGGGGGCTTTAGAGTAGATGAGGAGAAAGTATGAATGATTGTAGAATAGCCTACACTTACTTTATATGTTGATGTCAGAAGCTTTCATGAGTTAGCTTTTTTCTATAGAAGATTCATTAAGAACTTTAGTTTTGTTACTGCACCACTTACTGAGCTAACTAAGAAAAACGTCAAGTTTCAATGGGGAGATAAATAGGAGAAGAGCTTTGCTGAGCTAAAGAAACAGTTGACTTCAACCCTTGTATTTACACTACCAAATTTTAGCAAAGTTTTTGAGTTAAATGTTATGCATCAAGCATAGGGATTGGAGTAGTTCTCATGTAAGACAACTAACTTATTGCTTAGTTTAGTGAGGAACTCAAAGGATTGATGTTGAATTACTCTATGTATAATAAGGAGTTATATGCCTTGGTCCAAGCTATGCAGACTTGTCAACATTACCTACTACTTAAGGAATTCATAGTATACTCAGAGCACCAAACATTAAATTACTTAAGAAGCTAACCGAAGCTTTCCAAATGGCATATTAGGTAGGTTGAGTTCTTGGAAGGATTTTCATTTGTGATCAAGTACAAGCATGGAAAGGCTACTGTAGTCATACATACTCTATCTAGGAGGCACATGTTCCTTTCCGAACTACAAACAAGGTTGTTAGGGTTTGTGAGCTTAAAGGAGCAATACGCTCAGGACCCTTACTTGGGACCTATTTTTGCTTAGTGTTGAGAAGGAAGAACATTAGACGATTACTTCGTGGATGAAGGAGATCTTTTTCGATCTGGAAAGCTATGTATGCTAACTTATTTAGTACAAAACCTCCTTATTAGAGAGGCCCATAGTAGAGGCTTGTTTGGTCACTTTGGTGAAAAGCAAATGTATGAGCTATTGAAAACAAGGTTCTATTAGCAAAAAATGGTAAACGATGTACATTAAGTTTTCGAGAGGTGTGCAATTTGCAAGGAGGCTAAGAGCCGAGCTAAACGAGGGCAAGCTATGCTCCTATCTGTACTAGACAGACCATGGATCGATGTGAATATAGACTTTGTGCTTAGTTTGCCAAGGATGGTGGGTGGGAAGGATTTGATTGTGGTATTAGCAGATTGGTTTAGCGAAATGGTAGACTTTCTACCTTGCAACAAAACTAACAAGTAGGAGAACGTGAAGCTACATGGCGTTCCAAGGAGTAAAGTGTCTTATTAAGGTCCAAAATTCTTGAGCCATTTTTGGAAGACACTATGGCACCTATTAAGAAAAAAAATTACTATTCAACTCATCTTTTCACCCTTAGACTAATGGACAAATTGAGGTCGTCAATCACACCTCATGTAATGACCCGATTGAAACTCCTCCAAATGAGGTATTGTTCACTTTAGTGTTAGGCACTGTATGATTTTGTCCTTTGGTGTAGTAGCTTCTCAAGATGTTACCCATCTTAAGATCAACTTGGCTTGAACAAGCTTAACTTTGAAGTTTTGACATAATTTGAGCTGTTACACCAAAAGGCACCTCGACTATTAGAGTTCCTTCTCCTAGCGTGTAAGGGGTATTATAATTAACTCCCTTTACAGAATTGACGTCCTTGTTAGTTTCGTTACATAGGTCCAGGACCACTACTAGGGAAGGACTTGCCCTTTCGGTTGGTAGAGTACTTATGATTTAATCCTTTAGTATAGTAGCTTCTCGAGAGGTTACCCATCTAGGGATTGACTTGGCTAAACACACTTAACTTTAGAATTTCAATATGCTTTAAGTTGTTACACCAAAAGGTGTCCCGATGATTAGAGTTCCTTCTCTTAGCATGTAAGGGGTATTATACCTTAGGATGTCTTCTTCAAGCTACAATTCAATGCAATCCAGCTAACTAGCATTCTTGCCTACTTGTCGTGGAGTTTGCCTACAATCATTCTATTTATAGCATCATAAAGAGGACTCCTTTTGAAGCAGTGTATGGATTCAACCCTGACCTACCACTGATTAGAGACCAAACCCAAAGACCTATGAGCCTTAGATCGAGCACAAGCTTTCTAGTAGATTTACCAGTGAGTAAAAGATCAACTAACCTGAGCTACTAAGAAACTAGTACAAGGAAGTTGATGAATGAGATAGCTGGTATAGTTTTAAGCAGGAGATATACTCTGGTTACATCATAGCAAGGAATAGTTCCAAACCATTAGAAAGAGCAAGAAAGCCTATAAGCTAGAGCTTCCCAACGGTTATAGTGCCTCTAATATCTTCAATATTGCCAACCTCAGCCCTTATATTCCTGATGAAAACAACCCTTAAGAACATTCTAAGGATTTGATCTAAAATCTTAATCAAACTGGAGGGGATGATGGGAATTAAGCATCAAGACCCTTGACCTGAACAAGAGTAAGAGGTTTGGAGAACTTAACTACTTGAAAACTTAATTGCTGACTTGACTTCAACCCTTCCGACTTATAGAACAGCCCCCTTAAAGACAACCTCCAAGCTATTTAGCTTGTTTGGAGGGTTATTGCAATTGGTCCCAACCTAGGTAGCATGATTGCACCACTAAACCTAGAAGAGCCAACCTTCCATAAGGAGTTCGACCTTACAGAGGGTCCTTGATAGATCGATCTTAACATTATTGTCAGAATTCATTATTTACAAGTGCACCCTCTACTCCAAAGAAGATAAGTAGTCCTATAAGCACGTACATACTTGGCACTTAGAATATTCTACTTCTAGAAGGATTACAAGATTGTCCTTCTCCATTTTACATTTATACATGTAATTGTTCTTACCCATTTTAGTAAATTAGCTAGTACAAGTAATTATAGTAGGAACCAGTATAAATAGTCTCTTGTATTGCTGCCATAATAAGATTTTCTACCTTATTAATGAAAATTTACCTCCTTTGTGGCTTCTTCTCAACTTTGAGAACCTTACCAAACACAGCTCATAGCAACCTTAAAATAAGGTTATGTTGGCGAGCAACCCACTACTTTGGACTAATGAGTCATATCCGGCGACATAGGGGCTCACGAGTGCTTTAGCCATGCATCACATCCACAAGCACCTTGTGAGCTTTTCTTTCCCTTTTGTATTTTGATTCCATCTAAAACCATACTTTTCCCTTCTTTGGTAGCTTTCCCTGAATGGCCCATTTACACTAAAGTAAACCTTCTTCCGAGTTACATTACTGATAAGGCACAACATGAAGTTGAATCTACCAAAATGCATCTTTGGAGCCATTCCAGCCAAGTTTTTGGGTTATATGGTAACTCAACAGGGCATTGAGGCAAATTTAAAAAAGATAAATGCCATAAAAGATATGAAGTCCCTCAATACTATCATGGATGTCCAAGAGTTGATAAGTCGAATAGCAACTCTAAACAAACTTATTTAAAAAAGCATAGACATATGTGTTGAGTTATTCAAGATCTTGGGAGACCCCATAGAATTTAAATCAACCGATGAATGTAAGGTGGCATTCCAAGAATTGATGAATTTTCTATCACCTCCCCCAGTACTTTGAAACCCATCCTTGGAGAGGATCTATTCCTTTACTTATTTGTTAGTATTCGAGCTTTTTCCTTTGTACTAATTTGTGTTGAGGAGAAGGAGCACTAGCCAATTTATTGTGTAAATCATATACTATAAGGACCAGACCAGCAGTGCATGAAAATAGAGAAGTTTGTCCTTGCCATTGTAATATCAACCAGGAAAGTAAAACCTTATTTTGAGGCTCATAAAGTTATAGTCCTTATGGACTAATCACTATGGCAAGCTTTGCAGTAACCTAGCTCCTTGGGCAGAATGATGAAGTATAACTTGGAGTTAAGTGTATATGGCGTTTAATACAGACTAAGAATGGCACTAGAAGCATAGGTATCGGCAGATTTTGTCGCAGAATTTACTAGCAAAGAAGATAGTGTTGAACTACTTGAGAAGACTATGTAGAATTTGTATGTTGATGGCTCTTTGACTTAAGAAAGATGTGGCATAAGCCTTGTCTTAGAAGGGTTGCACAACTTAAGAGTCTAATATGTATTAAAGTTTGGATTTTCATCTAGCAATAATGAGGCCGAGTATGAAGTACTAGTTGCTAGATTAAGATTAGCTAAAGAGGTCGGAATTAAAAGAATAGAAGTGTTTTATGATTCACAATTGATTGTCAACTAACTCAAAAGAGACTATGTTGCAAAAGAGGAGATAATGAGCAAGAACTTGACTAGAGTATGAATGCTCACTGAAGAGTTGTTATCTCGTACCTTTGTAAAGATCCCAAGGATTTAGAGTATTGTTATCGATAAACTATCTAAGCCAGCCTCTGCTTCACTTCAAGATCTAAACGATTAGCTCTTCATTAAGTATCTATCGAGCAAGAGCTTGGAGACATTAGGATAATGTTGAAAGGTGCAATCATTTCCTAAAGAAAGATCCTGGATGGATCTAATTGTTAAGTACCTAAGGGATTGGGTACTTCCTTCTGAATGAAAAGAAGTTAGAAACCTCATATATCAAGCTACAAACTATACTACAATTGATGACCAACTTTATAAGCATGGATTTGGTCAAGCATAATTTTGTTGCCTTACACTTAAGGAAGCACAATGGATTATTTTCAGTTACGTATGGGGTTGTGTAGTAACCATGTTAAGAATAGGACATTATATGTTCGCACATTAAGGCTCGACTACTATCAATCGACCGTGAAGAAAGAAGCTAAGAATATAGTTCAGTAATTCCTATAGTATCCAAAACATGAGGTCTTGAGTGATTCACCTTTAGTGAATTACACAGTATGTTCAGTCTCTGGCCTTTTGCCTAATGAGTATTGAATATTCTTAGGCCCTTCCATAAAGCCATTGAATAACAATAGTTCATATGAGTTGCTGTTGATTACTGTACTAAATGGGTGGAAGCAAAGGTAACTAAGAAGAAAGTTGAGTCATTTATGTTAAATTTCATCTTAGAGATTTAGGGTCCCCAACATGATTATAATTGATAATGGCCTATAGTTTGATAATGATAAGTTTTAGGCTTTTTATGAGAAGCACGACATATGATTACATTGCACTTTCGTTGCTTACCCTTAAACTAACAAACAAGTAGAAGCAATCAACAAGACTATATTGTATAGTTTGAAGTGGAGGGTAGATTAGGCTAAAGGAAAAGGGCCAATGAGCTTATAAGTATTTTGTGGAGATACAGAACCATACATGGGATATCGATAGGAGAGACTCCATTTTAAATGGCATTTGGATAAGAGGTCATCCTACCTATTGAATTAGAACTACCAAGTTTGCAAACGCAAGGTTTGACATCATGGCAAATCAAGTTGAACTTACAGCCAATTTGGATATGATAGAAGAAATCAAGGATTGCCACTTATTGACATGGGGCAGTGTGGTATGATAATCGAAAGATTAAATACAAAGTTTTTTCAACTTGGAGAATTGGTCTATAGTGAAATAGAAGTGATGGGTATATGAGATGCCTAAGAAAACTTGCAACAAATTAGGAAGACCTAATGTAAATAAGGGAACTCGTAGTGAATAGTGCCTATAGATTTGAGAGATTAGTTAGATAAGCCATTCCTAGAGCTTGGAACGTTGAAAATCCTAAATTATACTTCACATAAATTGTCTCGAGCTTTGGAATACTTATGATTTTTGTGTTTTTATTTATTCTAAGGGTTGCTTTAATTTTCTTAGTTGTGTACATTTGAGTAGATAATAGACCCCAAATCAATGAAATAACAGGTTGTTTCCTTTGAAGTCTTTCATACGATGTTTCAACTAGCGACGGCCAATGGATGACTAAGAATTTTAAAAGTTCAAGCCTATTTGACGAATGAACTAAGCTAATATTTTTGACCTAATATGGTTAATGAAATAAACAAAAGGTCCTCATAAGTTTTAACCTAATATGGTTAGTGAACTCTTTTAAGTCTATAACTCTAAAGGTTAACGGACCATCACCTTAATTTAACTTGGGATATGATTGCAAAATCATTGAAAGCTTCTCCAAGTGCATGCATCGTGCTTAAGTTGACCTAATAGATATTGTTTGAAATAAAACATGTAAAAAATAAAATTTTGCAAGCAATATGTTACATAAGGTAAAACGCATATAGCTAGTGTAAGCAATCATGCTTCACTAAACAAAGTTAAACTAAGTTCAACAAAAATTACATATGATAAGATTGGCATCTCAAGCTGACATACTTAAGCAAAGCATGAATACAATTGGATGGTTGATCCGTTATGTTCAGGTTGGAGGAATTTTGGGTAAGATCTTGGTCAACCCAGGGCACTTCACTAGAGGAGGCTCCTCTAGGGGGGTAGGATCCTTAGCAGCAGTAAGGGACTTGTTCGTTTGTACCCAATTGACACCCCCTCCGCAATGTCGTTGTCTTCTTCATCATCATCACCATCCTCATCATTGTTGACATCAGTGAAGTCAAGGTAAGAGAGGTTGTAATTAGGATACAATTTCAATGCCTCCTCCTTAGCTAACTTCACCCCTTCCAGCAGTTTCTTTCAAAAAAGCTTCTTATAATGCTTGTTTGGCATTGCGATCTCTAATGTTTCTTCTATAGAAACTTTTTCCTTAGAGGCCTGCTCCAACTTGGCAATTAGAGGTCCTAAGCAAGAGGAGTTATCCTTCAAATTTTTAAACTCAACCTTTAACTTTCCTCCTCCTTGCTTATGGAGGTGATGGTTTGACCAAACTTTAGCACTTCTCCTTTCCCTCATAGAGTTGATCTTTTTAGTTCCTTAGTCTCCTTCAAAGGCTCTTGATTTCGAGCTTTTGTGGTAAGAAGCTCCTTTGAAACTTCTTTGTGTATGTTTTGCTTAGACACTAAGAGTCCCTTCAGCGTCTTTATTTTCATCTCAACTTTAATCTTGGTCTTCTCAGTGGCCATTTTTTGCATTCTAGAGGCATTATAAGTCTCCTCTACTCTCTGGATATATGCAACTCTAGGTTAGCTTAAAATGCCGAACAAGATCAAAGAGAACAAGATTAGCACTTACCTTACTCATCTTTTCCTTAGCTTCATTGATGGCTATCATGATGTATCCATTTGTTTGTGGCAACAAGGGTAGAAAGGTTAATAGCTGTAGATGCACTACAAATCATATAAATGCTTCATAAAAAAAAGTAGAAGCTTACATCATACAACTTTGTAGCTACCATTAACTTTAAGCTACTACCATTCATTATGAAGCCCCTCTTTAGAATTCTTTTGTCCTTAGGGAGTATAGCCCCTTCCATCAAGGCTATACACTTTGACCCATCTCCTTCGGTAGAATTGATATTGAGAATCCTCTTCCTCCAAAAAAAAAAAAAAGTCATAACTATCATCCTTTTGCAAGATAAAGTTTGTAGAAGGGATTCCAATAACTTTCTCCACACATGATAGAGGGGCTTCATGAGCATTATCTTTAGGATCCCAAGTTAAGCTATTTGAACATGGGTCCTTAGATCTCTTCACATGAGGGCCCATATCATGCTTCTTACCTTCTCTCCTCTTCAAACCATACGGAGGGGTCGGCTAAGGCAAGGCTGAGCTCAGGATAGTTAAGCTCGATAGAGGAGCTTTAGGCCCTATTATCTAATCGGTGTTCTTAGAAGTTTTTTTTTTTGTGCAACTGCCTTAGACTTGGGTGGTACTTTCTTTTTCCTAGCAACTTTAACAGCATCCCTTTGCTATGGAACCTTTTTCTTCTCAATAGTTTAGGTGAAGCCTTTTTCTTCTTAAGGGACGCCACTTTGTTTAGTTGTGTCCTTTACGACATACATATCCAATTTCTTCTTCTTAGCCTTTGCTTAGGCTAATAGTTTCTTTAGGTCAACATCACCAGCATCCATATCTACAATAAAAGGAAATGATCAAATTCAAAGTATGAAGTAAAAGAAACTTACAAAACCTTGCTAAGCAAAGCTCAGAGAATTAAGATCCCCCATGAATCATCCTTATCGGCCTCTTACTACTAGCTTGCCTTGGTATGACAAGAAGATTAAGCCGTACCTTCCTCTTCTTCATTAGAGAAGATTGGTTCTCCATTCACACATAGCCGAATAATTATCCTAGCATCCCAATAAAAGAATTTACGCTACCTTTATTTAGTTTGCTTTGTGGTAGTGGTATCATTTGGCATTAACTTAATATCTTCCATTCTAATGAGCTTTATCCATCTATTCCAAAAGTCTAGGTTCACTTCTAACCTAATTGACATGAATTTTTCATGCCAACTATAAATCTTAAACTCTAGACCATCTATGAATTTCTTCTTATATCGAGTGGTAGCATAAAACCACCCATCATTCTGGCACTTTATTGTAAAAAAGTATCTAAAGAGCTGCACAATAGATCTGACCTCCAACTCCTCGTAAATTATCTCAAAAGCAACCAAAATCCTATAAGTGTTCAGTGAGAACATGCTTGTCAACACTTGAAAATAATTGAAAAAAGCTTTTTGAGAATTAGAAAAAGGGATACGTAAGCCAAACTCAAAATACTTCAAATATATATGAAATTCATGCTTCAAGGAAAAATAGACCCTCTTGTCCTTCCTTAGCTTTCTAAGCCTCCATTCATTGAGTAATCTATTGAAGTAATGCTTATACTTGGTGAAAAATTCTTTATTAGCACCACTTTGAACTTCATTTGTGGCATTGACATTATACACAATATTATTTTAAAGTACACCAAAGCATTGATGTGAGCCAATTTCTTGTACTAGTTTATGGTACTTCTAGAACTAGAAGTCGAGCCATCAAAAGATGAACCTATCCCTATTATTTCATAGGGGGGTGGTGGAGAGAGAAAGGAGAAGGAGTAACCTCAGAATTGGAAGTAGATGAAGATAAACCATACTTGTTCCTTGAAAAATTTGAGAGCTTTGGAAAAAGTTGAGAGCTTTCAAAAGAAGAAGAAGAAGAACACAACAAGGCTTAATTTATGATATAATGTAGCTAAAAGGAGGAAGGATTAGGTTTTTGAGGGTTATATAAAGATGGAAAAGGCGCAATTTGATTTATTGGGATTAAAATGGCAGTTCTTAAGATTAAAATTCAATTTGATTGCAAGACATGCCAATAGAGAATACGTGTATATCATATTGATTTGATCGATGTGGTACCCTAACAATTGTAGAGTATATAAAGGCAATGATAATTGACACGATAGATGTTATGTGCACATACATTACAAATGAACAGACAGGAAAGTAGAGAGTCATGACCATTGAGTAGGAGCTTAAACATTGCGCCAAAGTAAATTGTTGTAAGACATTAAGTAAAACTGAAGAAGTGTTTGCAAATAGCCTAGCAATCCTACTCGACAGCTATATAACCTTACAGATAGCACATCATTAAGTACTTGCCTGCTTTTTTTAATACACTAAGGCTACTTTAAGCTCTCTACCATACTTGAATTCTCAACCATAGGAGTTAAGGGGTAAATGTTGATGGTGGATTTTCATCCCTGTTTATAACTATTCGACACTTTGCTGAGTTAGCTCAAACTAAGGTTACACTAAGTGTTGTTAAGTGATTTTGGGTTAAAACTTCAATCCTACAAAGAAAGAGAAGGCTACAAGGTATTGGGGCTAATCTAGTGCGGCCATTCTGATACTTAAGTCAATGAATGAATATGTAAAGAGGCTGAATAATTGTGAGTTATCGGATCCTTCTTATAATGTTTCTTCATCATATTTATAGGCGGATGTTGTATCTAAAGCAGTAGTTAATGGAGTTATTATCGAGATACGTGGAGGCTTTTTTATCAGGTACATTCCTAAAAAGTAGGGATAATGGGCAGTTATGTAATATAATCGTGCCAAGTAATAACTGTTTACGCCACTCTCCTTGAATTCAAATCAGATATGGGTCTATGTTAGTCGGCATTAGTCGAGAATGGAGTTACTCAGCTTATCAGAAATCAAGTGGTCAAGTGAATGAAATTTGATTGTCAACATTTGCCACCCCCCCCCCCCCCCCCTCCTCCAACTCCCATGTTCGAGGATTCAACTAAGAGAGTAAATATGTTAATATTCTTTATAGGGGGTCAAGTAGGGAATTGTTTCCTAAATGTTAAGTAAGGTAGGAAGTTCCTTGATTTCCATTTAGGAAGATAAATTACATCTTATCTAAAAGGTCACGATTTTCAATTTTCTTACCTGTCAAAAGATTAAATAGTGGAAAGCTCAACAGTTGTCACCTTGGTCATAATTATGCCACAGACCTAATAATTGTCAAAGTCTTGATATCCGTTAGATCTCTATCACAAAACACAAGTCATTAATCTGAGTTATCATCTATTGATGCATCATTACTTTGTTAAAAACGTATTGTGGTTACAAGGGCAAATCATTCGTATTTAAGAAATTTTTTAATATTGAAAACAAATTTCACTTCAACTTCGTTTGCACTCATAAACTTTCGTTTACGATAAGTATGATTCGCAACGTAATTATAGTCAAAATCAGGTATGATTCGCAACATAATTTGTCAACTTATCCTTTCAGATTTTGAAGCTGCAGAGATGAGGCTACTTCTCTTACCCAAAATAAGAGCTTGACGGCGTATTCCTCGAGTAGCTTAGCCAATAGTATTGTAGAGTAGTGGGACAAACTTGCTCGGATCAACTCTCTTGTAGCATATACTTATTTGGAAGATAAAGAAGGAATATCTGTGGCAAGGCACTGTATAATAATATAATTTACTTCAATGACTAGCCAGATGGAGTGGCTAGTGCTGCCAGTAGAGTTTTGGTTTCAAAATATAATAACTATTGGCAAGACCTTCTAAAAACGTGGAATCTTACGAGGTTGATAGAGGAGGAGAGGGTGCTTTCTAAGGGAGTGTGAGTTTCACACCTACTTAAAATATCTTGACTTTAGAGTGCACTTCTAATTCTTGGCTTTTGTCAAGTAGTTCTTTAACTATTTTTGAGTTACACCCAGTATGTTCTCACTAAGCACTTATCAGCTTCTTATGGCTTTCGAGATAGTTTGTGAAGAAGTTAAAGTTAAGGCTATGCCTTAATTATTTGGGTATTTCTTTACGATTAGGAGGTAGCTTGACAGCTGGTACTTTGCAGCTGCTAGGTGCGGATGGAAGTTCATGGATAGGTTGGAGTCCAAGATCCACAAATGACACAACAAGTTCATATCTATTGTTTCAGATGAAGAGTTGGATTTCTAGACCCAATGGATTAAACTAATCTGCACATGGGACATTGAACTAATGCCGAATGATGTTGCCACAATAAGGAAAATCTAGGAGAGGAGGAAGACTAAAATTGTTTTCTAGGATGTTGAGAGAATTATTAGGCGATATGAAAAATGGAGAGCCAGTCTTTTCTAAAAAAGAAGGTATGCTCTTGAGAGATGGCTGTGCGAAGTAGAGCTACAAGAGGAAAGCCATTCTTATGTATTAAGGGAGGAATTGTTGCTTTTGAGCCTCGCTTGGTATACAAAATGTATGTACTTTCTTATTCCTCACTTTAGTATTAATGCATTTACTTTATATTGCAGATATAAGTGCTGGTGAGGTAAACCTTGCTAAGCAAAGGCTAAGAAATCAAAAGCTGATAAATGTGCAGCCTCTACTACTGTTGCTACTTGGTTGACTACCATAAAAAAGGTAATAAAAGAAGGCATAGCAAAACAAATAGCAGCCCAAAAGAAGACCTCTTGTCTTGCCGAAAAGTAAAAGAGGGGGAGGAGGAGGGGGGCGGTGAGAAAGTTGGGTTAGCCGAGGCCGTACAAATTAAGACCCTTCCATCTAAAAATATTCCCCCTACTGTGGAGCTTAAGGAGGGTAGCCAAGAAATCGAACCTTAAAATGAGGCTGAAGTCATCAATCTAGATGCCGTCTAAGGGTCATCATTACTAATGGAAGTTATGCTAAGTACCAATAAAAGAACTGGGAAGGAATTCGTCGGCTAACCTCTTGCTAGGAGGTCTAAGGAATTAGATGAAAGGGTGAAGGATGCTATGCAGAATAAAGCTCTCAGCATCAGTAGTGCTGAATTTGTCCCCAGCACAGAGGTTGGCGAGTAATTCATTTTGTGTTGGACTTACAACATCCTATACATCGATTCGGCTCTAGGCCACAGGACAAAATCCTTAGTTGTGATGGAAGGCATTATTCTTCCTAAGGACAAGGAGATTGTAAAAAAAAAATGTCAACAGTATCGGCGGTTATAATAAGGCGCACATCGCGGCCAAGCTGTATGATGTAAGTATTAATTGAATCATTTCAATTGTTAAGTGTGTTTGATTGCAAACACTCTTATTTGTTTACAAATCAGTAGCTACGTTTTAATGGCCTTGGATGTAGTTGATAAAGAAATGAAAAAGGTAATAATAGTAATAATTTTTATATGTTCTACCAGGTAGTCTAGAGAATTGATTATTCTATATCGACTTGTTGCAGACAATTGAGGATGCATACAACTCTTGAAAAGTTCAAACTGTAGCTGCCGAAAACGTGAGAATAAGATGGAGGCCAGAAAGTATTAAGATGAACTTGTAGCCGAGAAACTAGCACACTCTTTAGCTGTCGATGAAGTCTCAAGCCTTAAGGCCAAAGTTGATATGCAATATAAGGAAGCCAAGGACTTAAAGGAGGAGTTACAAAAAAAGATGGAAGAGTGCAAGGGTTTGGGTTGAACACTTTGCTTAATGAGTGAGGAGGAAGATAAGCTCAAGATGCAAATAAAGGAATTAGAGACCAACAACTCTGGACTACAAGGCCTTATAATTGAATTAGAGGAAGCAGTAAAGAAAGAGCCCTCTATTGAAGAGGTACTTGAAATCGTGACTCCAAGTCGGCAATATGAGAGACTATTAAGAAAAAAGTTGTTGGAAGGGGTTTAAGTGGCAAGAGAAGAAATCCTCAAGTTTCACCTTAACTATGATCTCTCATGCTTGGATTTGTTGACGTTGACGATAAAGTCAACAGTTGTGATGAGGAAGAGATCGAGGATTTAAGTGTTGAGATTAATATGTAGGGTGATAATGAAGGTGATGCCGAGGATCCTGGAGATGATGAAGATCATTTGTCCAAGGAAATCCCTTATGAGTGCAATGAGAAATCTACCTGTCTCCAAACCTCATGCATTGAAAACGAGATAGGCTCTAATAAGGGTTTGACTTTCGATCAAGAGAATGCTTCCACTCAGTCTATGAATATATCATAAGATTGTTTCCCTTGTAATTGATTTGTTTTTGTATTGGCAATATTCGATTGAATGTTTGAACATATCATTTTGTATTTATATCACTTTTTAGTGTTGTGGTTTTAGCATTTTCAATTCATGCATTCTAAAGCTTCTTGGCATGTTTTATTTCATATGTGATATTTAGACATCCTTTAAGACATTATCCATTAGTCATTTGAGATGAAGACTAGCTGTTTTACTTGAACTTAGTATAAAATTCATTATTCGACTTTTCGATTGATTTATGAAGTTCATTAACTACTATAGGTTTGAACTTGTGCTAGTTCGTTCACTGTACAGTTTAAACTTATTTACTTGTCAATCATAAGAAGATCGAGAAATAAATCTAAGCTTAAACCTTAAATACAATTGTCTTCCAAAACAAGTAGTTTGTTTCCTTATAAAACAAATGGAAATGCATAACATTGAGGGAATTAATTAAAATAAAGTTTCAAGTTCTTAGCATTCCATGTACGAGAGATAACTATACCATTTAACCTTTCTAGTCGATAGGCCTTCTTGCTAACGACTTCTTGGACCCTAACAGGATCCTCCCAATTTATACTGAGCTTCCCCTATTTTTCTCGTGTACCAGTAGCCTTTAGTTTTTGGAAAAACAAATCTTTAGGTTGAAAAAACCTTATACTTTACCTTTTAATTATAATATCTAGTTGCCCTATGCTAATATGCTGTAACCCTTGCTCTTGCGACATCTTTAATTTCTTCAATTGTATCTAAATTTGCCATCAAACCAACATGATTAGTCATCACGTGAAAATTCTGTGTGTATAGATTTGGCAAGTCCAACTAGATCAGCAAAACTACTTTCATACCATATGCTAACTTGAAGGGTGTTTCCCACATTGCGGTTCTGTGGGTAGTTCGGTATCCCCATAAGACATTTGGCAATTTGTTAGCCTAGGTTCCTTTGGCTCGATTAACCTTGCTCCTTAAGTTGTGCAAAATGACCTTGTTGATAGCTTCAACTTGCCTGTTAATTTGAGGGTAACCTATGAATGTATAGTTCAAGCGAATGCCGTATTTCTCACAAAAGGCTTAGAATCTGTTGTTGTTAAATTGTGGTCCATTTTCCATGATTATCATATAAGGGACTTCTAACCTTGACATTATGGAGTTGAAAACAAATGCTTTGACCTTCTGTTCTATTATCCTTGCTAATGCTTCAACCTCTACCCACTTTGTGAAATAATCTATGGCAATAATGACTAATTGTTGCCGGGCGATTGACTTCGGAAATGGTTCGAGTATGTCTAATCCCCACTAGGAAAAAGGCCAGGGACTAGTAAGGCAGCATAATTCAATAAAAGGTGTATGACTCGACACCTCATGCTTTTGGCATTATGGACAATGTTAAATAGCTGCTCCTGCATCATCTTTTATTGTCGACCAATAATAGCGGAGTCGTAGCACATAGATATACAACGTTTATGCTTTTACGTGGTTGCTACATATGCCGTCGTATAGCTTAAATAACACCTGTTGGGCATCTCTCGGAGGAAGGCATCGAAGATAAGATTGGGATATACCGCGTTTGTATAGCTGATAATCTATCAGTGTATAATTTGCAACTTGGTCAACTTATCTTCGAGCTTTTTTCCTATCATTAAGGAGGACACCATCACTTAAATAATCAACAATTGGATCCATATAGGACTTCTCTCTTGGGCTAGGAGCTAATTCATAGATTTATGGGACAATTGATAAGCTCTTGTATTGGAGAAGCTCAACAAAGAGTTTATCACTCAAATCAGGAAATGCCATACTAGCCAATTTTGATAGTTTGTCGATAGTAAAGTTCTTACTCCTCAGTATTTTATGAATCGAAAAGGATTGAAATTCTTTTGCAAGCATTCGTGTTATCAATAAGTACTTGCTCATTTCCTCTTCCTTTGCCGCATAACTTCTGTTGACTTGATTCATTACAAACTGTGAATTGGAGAAAACTTTAAGTTTCTTGGCACCAACTTCCTTTGCGAGTTTGAGTCCAACTATCAAGGTTTCATACTCTGCTTCATTATTGCTAGTTGAAAATTCGAATTTTAGGGCATAATTAACCTTGACATTATAGGGTCCTTATAGTATTAGGGCTACACCATTTCCCTCTCTAGTAGAGGAACCATTGACATAAAGGGACCATATTGGTTTCTTAGCAATTTCCACGCGATCCTCCTCACCTGTAAACTTGGCTAGGAAATTCACCTGCAGTTGAGCTTTTAATGTCATTCTGGGTTTGTATTATACACCATAGGCACTTAGCTCTAAGACGTATTTCATCATCCTTCTTGAGGAATCTGGATACTATAATGCCTATTGCAAAGGTTGATCAATGAAGACTACAATTTGGTAGGCTTCAAAATATTGTTTCAACTTCCTTGTCGAGAGAACCACTACTAACTTGAATTTCTCAATTTTCGTGTATTAATGCTCCGATCCTTGCGGGACATGACTCACTTAGTAAACTAGTTGATGCTCTTTGTTATAAATTTAGAGAAATACAGAAGATAGCACTCAACAGCTAACTAATAAGTATAAATACAAATTCTCTCCTAAGATAAGTGTCAAGAGTATTAGGAGTGATGCGGGAAATTCTTTAAATTCATTGAATGCTATCTCATAATCATCTGTCCATTTGAAATCTCTTAGATTCTTTAAAATCTTGAAGAATTCTACACAGCTGTCTATGCTACTCGACACAAACCAATTAAGAGTGGCTATTCACCCAGTGAGTTCTTGTTCCTCCTTGATAGTATGAGGAGATTTCATGTTTATTATCACATTAATCTTTCTTGGGTTAGCTTTAATAATGCGTCGAGTAACCTTGTACCCTAAAAAATTTCCTCAAGTAGTGATAAAGATGCACTTTTGCACATTGAGCTTCATGTTATATCTCCTCAAAGTAGCGAATATCTTCTTAAGATCAGTAAGATGCCAATCCTCTATTACGCTTTTTACAATCATGTCGTCGATATATACTTTGACATTTCAATGGATCTAGGGTTTGAACATCATTGTGACAAGCCTTTTGTAAGTTGCACTAGCATTTCTTAGCCCAAAGGGCATCATCATATAATAATATATTCTGAAATTAGTGACAAATGATGTGTGAACTTCATCTTTCTTGCCTATTTTAATTTGGTTATAGCCGGAAAAAGCATCCATAAAAAGAAAGCAATGTGCCATTTGTTTTCAGTAGCGGAAAGCAACCCTGAGGATAGGCCTTGTTAAGATTTGTAAAGTCTATGCATATGCGTCGTTTGTCGTTAGACTTCTTGACTAACACATAGTTAGCTAGCTAAGTCGGATAAGGCTCTTTTTGAGTGAATCTTGCCTTCAAAAGTTTTTGAACTTCTTCTTCTATTGCTACTTGCCTCTTGGGGGAAAAATGCCTTTTCTTTTGTTGGATCACTTTCGTGTTCAAATCTATTTGGACCTTGTGTATTATAATATCTTTAGGGATACTTGGCATGTTTAAAGGGGACTATGCAAATTCATCAGCATTATCCTATAAGGAGTTGATTAAACTTTAATGAATGTGTGCTAATAAGGGTTTCCCTATCTTGCTGGCTTTTCCAAGGTCACCTCCTAAAGAAATACCGAAATAATTGAGGTGTAGCACTAACTTCAACTTCTTCACAAGCTATCTTAAAAGTTATAAGAAGTTGACAATAGTGTTGATTATCCCATTAGTTGCTTTACTGGTATTCCCATCTCTTACATCTTCCTCGGCAATAGCTAGTCGAGTAACATTCTCCTAATCTTCATGTCTTCTTTGAGATGGTCACTCGATATTCTTAGCATCATGAGCCAGAAACTTGTGCAAGTGCCCTCATTAAATTATGTCCTCAATCACGTTCTTGAGTTAGATGCATTTGTTTGTGTTATGGCCTTTATCATGATGGAAATCGCAGTATTTGTTAGACTTTCACCTTGATGAGTTTCCCCTCATCCTTTTTAGCTATTGCAATATGCTTCTTTGCTTATGTACCTCCATTAATATGTCCAAAAATTGGAAAATTAACTGGCGTGTGGGATGAATATGTTAGAATTTGAGGTCTCTTTCTCTTGGCATTAGGACTGATCGTCATCTATCTTGAGTTGTTCTTTTGTACTTCTCCTCTTATCATTTTTCTTGTCTCCTCTATTTTGATCTGCTTCTTGCCTAGCCTTTATATTGTCCTCTTGTCGAATGTAGGACGTGGCTTTGGCTTTGGCTTTGGCTTTGAACTTAGCAAAAGTTCTTCGCTTATTCTTGGCAAGAGACTTGGAAAAGTCTTTGTGGGGCTTTACTCCATCAATGATAGTGTTGAAGGCTACACTCATGTCTAATTTTGGAATTTGGACCATCTCAGTCGTAAACCTGGCTAGATAATCTCTAATGGACTCATCTAATCTATGCTTTATTACATTAAGGACTAAAGAATCCTTAACAGGAAGCTTACTTTCAAGGAAGTTCTAAAGGAACACTTCTGCTAGTTCTTCGAAACATGAAATAGTGTTTGACTTCAAGTGTTTGAACCATCTACTTGCCACATTCCTCAATGTTGAGGGCAAAGCTTGGCTGATCATGGCATCACTTAAGCTATGCAACTTAGCTAAAGTGCGATAGTACTCTAAATGATCTTCAGGACCTTTTGTCCCATCATAAGTTTCAAATTGCGGTAACTTAATATGTCCTGGTATGACCTCTTCTAAAATCTTGGGAATGAAAGGGCTCTTCTTAATTTGGAACTATTTGCTTGTTGTAACAGGGGTGCTAACATGGGAGGGTCCAACATGGTGCACCCACTGCGGTTGCTTATCCTTGTCAACTTTCTTGAGTGTAGGAACCAAAGGTCCCATTGTAACTTCGGCTTGCTTTCTTGGCCATTTAGGTTAATAGATCGAGTCATCACTATTCTCAATGCTATGATCGTCGTACTCTTTGTTTTGATTTGGGTAGACATTATTATGAAGGAGATTAAAGATCTCTTCATGTTTTTCGGTCAATTCCTGGTTTTCTTTGGCCAAGTCAAGGAAAAGTTGCTTCAACTTAACCAAACGTAGTTCATCATTATGCCTACTTCCTCCTTTAAGGTGGTGAGATGAAGTACCGACAACTGCAATTTTATTAATCTTGTACTAGCTAATCTTATACTAATCATGTGGATGGGTAAGCAAAAACAGATGGCGACAAATGTTGTTAAAACTTTAATCTTGCAAAGAAAGAGAAGGCTGCAAGGTACTGGGGTCAATCCAATGCGACCACTCTGATGCTTAAGACAGTGAATAAATATGTAAAGAGATTGAATAATAGTAAGTTATCAAATCCCTCTTACAGTATTTCTTCATCGTATTTATAAGCTAATGTTATGTCTAAAGTAGCGGTTAATGGAGCGATTATCGAGACACGTGGAGGCCTCTTAATCAGATACATTCCTAAAATGTAGGGATAGTGGATAGTTATATAATTTAACCATGCTAAGTGATAACTGTCTGCGCTATTCTCTTTTGTTAGTCCCGTATAAGATATCAAGAGTAAGGGGGGAAGGGTGGGTTAATTGATATCTTTAAATTTTTGAAAACATTTTTGTTAAAAAATGAAATTACCCCTCTTAACAACTTGTAATGGTAAACAGTGATAATTTAATGATTTCATGCACAATAGATAGAAAACCAAATTAAAAGAGCAAGGAAGGAGAAAATCAGGTGGAGATTTTATAGAGCTTCGGCTTTTTGCCTACTGTTCTCTTCCAGCTCTACTGTTGGGGCCTCGGTCTACTTCACCAGTGTCGTTTCACTTGATCCACTAAATCAACTCATAAACAGATTACAAGCATTCGTCATAATGACTTTACAACACTCTGCTCTACCTATGTAGCCTCTCTACAATTTAGGCTAATATAGATCTATAGAGTATAAACTATCTTTTCTTTACAATAAAGTATAAAGATTACAAGGGAGAACGAAAATACAAGTCTAAAATAATTTTGCACTTGAAAGAAATAACACTTGTTGTAAACTTTAATTCGATGCAGCTCTCTGAAGAAGTATGTAAAGGGCTTTATGAAACTTTTCAGAAGGTAAAAACTGATTAAGGATTTTTTGTGCAATGATAATATTTTTTCAAAGTTGTATATCGATGTTTTGAATCCTTTCTCCTTTTATATTAAGTTTTTTCTAATGGCTAAAAATACGAAGATTTTCTTCACTTCCATAATTATCTAACCGTTAGATATTTAAAATGACTCCTTGGATATTTTTAGAGAAGATCACAATCATTTCTAATTTAAAAATCTATTCTCCTTAATTTGTTCAGATCAAATATACTTAAAATCATAACCACTAGATAGATTTCTTAAACTTAACAAAGAGATAATCCTTATCAGATATTTCTAGATAAAGTTCAATTTGAATTTCCACAAAATCTAACTCAACTTTATCCTTATCCATATTTGTGTCTATCTTGATTTTTTAAAAATTAAATCGCTCAAAGATAATTCCTATGGATCTTAACTCCATCTTGAGTGAAACGGGATTAAGTATATTTCCCTAATACACCCAATCTACTGGAGCTAAGACTTGATTAATTTGAATATGATTTACAACTAATTTTAACGTCATACTTATAGACTTGCTTTTTGAACAAGCTTCTAAAGAGTATCAGCCTATTGTTTCTGAAGTTTCTAAATAAACTTTTGAAGTAGTGTACCAATTCTTCTTATAAAAGCTTCTACAATACTTTCTGAAGATTTTCCAAACTAGTCTATTTTTAATCAATTCAATGCTTCTGAATAAGCTTTTGAATGTAACTTAATTTTGCGAAATTAAAATTTCTGAAAATCCTTTTGTAAGCTTATACTATTAAAGATTCATTAGCTTTTAACCCTTTTTGTTATCAATAAAATGTATGAGAGATATCTAACATTCTCCCCCTTTTTGATGATAACAAAAATGTTATTATAACACTAGATCATAAAATATATATATATATATATTCACAATCACATATTCATGCATTATGTGGTGTTTATCCAATGTAATGTAATATGAGTGCGACTATTTGTGGTTTTTCTCTCCCCCTTTTTTGTTATCATTCTGAATAAACTCCCCCTTAATCTTTATAAAATGTTCAAGTTTGAATATGAAAAACAAAATATTAAGTCAAGAAATTGCAATGACATAAGAGATCAAACTGCATTGATTAAGAAAAAATCATAACTAAGTTCAAAAATAGAAATAACAAGAAACAAGTCTACAGGTGAACAAAAATAAAATATGCTAAAACAAAGTTTTTGCTAGTACTGGAGAAAGAGAAACAAAAAACAGTCATTTTTTGGATCGTTTCGTTTTTTTCCTAGCACATAACTTGAATCTACTAGAGTACGAAGGAAGAACTGTGTTAGAAGCAAATGTGGTTTTGGAAGCTATTGCCTCATATAAAGTGGGTTCTTTGTTTTTATCATATGATGGTGTAGTTTGGATTGGAGCATGTGGAGAAGTTTCTTTGGTGAAGGCCACAAACAGGATTTCAGTGTGACATTGAGGAGATGTCTGTTCTTTAGGGTTAAGGACAGGAGTGGAAACTTAAGGTGTTTGATCAGGAGATTGTGATGAAATGACGAGGGACTTATCTGAAGTTGGAATTGGATGGAGAACATTCTAATTGATTGCTTGAGAGTAATGATTAGGTCCTGGTGGTGTGACAGGAGTATCTGAAACAAGAATAGATGATTCTTTGTGGGTGAAATGAGGTTCGAATGCAGGTGCGGATGGTTCAAAGGGTTCAATGGTTTGGTACTGTGCAGGTGGTTCAGGATCAACAGAATTATGTGCTTAATCAGAAGAATTTGTTTCTAGAACAAACTCCTTAATCCAAGCCTTAAATAAGTCTCTCATGCCAATCATTTGATCTTTGACAACCTTTTCTACAACAACTTTGATTCCTTCAGAGAGTTGTTCCACAAAGACTGAGCCCTCTCCTTGTTTATAGTGAACTGGCTGGTGCTTGGAACTATCTGAATCACCTTTCTGAAGCTGTCCTAATTGGTTCTCTAAACTCAATGCCACCTGATCTTCTAATCAGTTTCCCTTTCTTCTTTGGTCCCTTCTCAGCTAGCTCCTTTCCTCTTTTCCTTTTCTTTCCAATCCCTTTTTCTTCAATGATAAGGACCCTTCTTTTTAGATTTGAAGGATGAACAAATATTCCCCCATTATGTGAATGCCAAAGTTTGTCATTCACATAAATTCCCATCATCTTAAAGATTCTCTTACTAAGCTTGATAGGAGAAAAGGGACAATTTGTTTCTCCTGGAAATTTTAGCTTTTTGAAACTAAAAAGGGTCATTAACATATTTCCATATGGCCTCATATCTATGTGTTGTCACATGTGTTGCATCATTAATTTTACAACATCTACTTATCTCTTTCCCAACATTGTCAAGATCACTAGGGCATCTTCCTTAGTTACTGAGGTTGCACTATCCTTCCTTGGTAGTACAAAAGAGTTAACAAATTTGTGAAGAATTCTTATTAACAATTCAAACTTAGTACTAAAAATATCTTGTCTAGTGCCTAAATCGATTCTATCATTCAATTTAATGAATAAATTTTCTTTTGTCAACAGTCTTAGGCTTTCATCATCATTCAATTCTTTAATACCTTTTACTGTGTACTGCTTCTTAGGTTTCACCTTTAAAGAGGTAATTGTAGTCTTAACTTTGGTTGAATTGTCCATCTTTTGGGGAGATTTTGATTTCTTCTTTACTAAGGTAGCCGCCTTAGATTTTTGAAGAGATTTTCTTAGCTTCAGAACAGGATCAGGTTCTGAAGGATCTCTTTTAGAAACTTCTTCAGATGGTTTACCCAAGGGTTCAGATTCTTCTAATTTAGCAACTTCTTCGGATGAACTGGATACTTTATCATCTTGAACAACCTTCTGAACAACTTCCTGAACTTGTTCAAATTGTACTTTAGAGGCGTTCTTCTGACTTACTTCTTAAATAGCCTCTTTTGATTGTTCATCTCGAAGTTCAAGGGTTAAGGTTTTTTTAGATGATTCTTGGTATGTTTCAGAGGGTGGATTTGGTTGAGGATTTGTAAGATTGGTGGTTTCAATTTCTTTTTCATCAAGAACAATGGGGTTCTTAGGATTGTTTTAGATTTTTTATTTAACCCCTTTAGCTATAATGTGGTTAGATTTTTTGGGTGCCATTGGAGTTATGATGAGAAAAAAATACAAGAGAAAGAAATAGAGAAGGTTTGATGAAGAGGAAGAAAATGAGGCTCTAGAGAACTTAAATTGCCAATTTTAGTGGCAGTTAGCCGAACAGAGTGGATTTACTTATTGTACCTACTAAGGAGGATTTTGTGGACCCACTAAGAACTTGCTAAAGTCCACAAAGTTTTTGTGTCCAGCAGATGTCAAGGAGACTTATACGTAGCAAATAGAAAATACAACCACGAAAAATTAAATGAAAAGCCAAATTAACAAAAGGGGTTACAAATACTTAGTTCATTACGAATGAACTCAAATCTCAATTTATCTAGAGGTTTAGTAAAAATATCAGCAAATTGATATTCAGTTGAAACAAAATCAATATTCACATCATTATCATAGGGATTTTTTGTTAAATTGATAGCACTCGTGTTATTACATTTTATGGGAATATTTTTACAACTTATTCCATAGTCATTTAATTATTGTTTTAACCAAAGAATTTGTGCACAATAATTTCCAATAGATATATATTTAGCTTCTGCAATTGAAAGAGCAACTAAATTTTGTTTCTTGAAAGACCAAGAAACCAACTTATCTCCTAAGAATTGACATGTTCCTAAAGCACTCTTCATATCTATTTTGTAACCTGCATAATCAGCATCTGAATATCCTATAAGATCAAAATTCTTACTTTGAAGATAACAAATTCCTAATCTTGCTATACTTTTTATGTATTTAAAAATCTTTTTAACTGCAATTAAGAGCGTTTTAGTTGGTGAACTCTGAAATCTACAATACACACAAGTACTGAATAAGATATCAGGTTATGAAGTAGTTAAATACAATACAGATCCAATTAAGCTGTGATAGAGTTTTTCATTTACCTTTTTACCATTACCTATAATGTCAAGCTTTGTTTAGGTACTCATAGATATTGAAGAATCCTTTGTATTCTCAAAACCAAATTTCTTCAACATCTGTCTAGTGTACTTCTCTTGGTGAATAAAAATTCCATTCTCTGATTTTTTTATTTGTAATCCTAAGAAGAAGTTTAATTCACCCATGAGTGACATCTCAAATTCTGTCTGCATTAAACTTGAAAATTCTTGATAATATATTTCATTAGTTGCACAAAAAATAATATCATCAACATAGATTTGTACATCTAGCATATCTTTACCAAAATGTTTCATAAAAAGTGTAGTATCTACTTTTCCTCTTTCAAAGTTATTTTTAATCAAGAATTGACTAAATCTATCTTACCAAGCACAAGGAGCTTATTTAAGTCCATACAAAGCCTTTCTTAATGTAAACACATGATCTAATTTGAAGGGATCTTCAAATCCTGGAGGTTAATCAACATGCACTTCTTCTTTTATGAATCCATTTAGAAAAGCACTTTTTACATCTATTTGATACAGCTTAAAATTTTTCAAACAGGCAAAAGCAAGTAACAACCTTATAGTTCCAATCTAGCAATAGGAGCATAAGTTTCATCATAATCTATTCCTTCTTCCTGTGAATAACCTTTAGCTACTAATTGTGCTTTATTTCTAACTATTTTTCCATGCTCATCCAGTTTGTCCTTAAATACCTATTTAGTTCCAATGATTGACTTGTTTTTAGGTCTTGGAACTAGACTCTAAACCTGATTTCTCTGAAATTGACTAAGTTCATCTTGCATGGTCAAAATCTAGTTATTATCATTTGAGGCTTCATTTACTGAATGAGGTTCAATTTTAGATATAAGAGCAAACTGATTTTCAAAATTCTGTAAGCTTGATCTTGTTCTTATTCCAGATCTAACATTACTAATTATAAGCTCAAGAGGATGATCGGTTTTAAATTTTAAAGTTGATGGAGGAGTATGAAAGTGTTTAGAACCTTCTGACTTACCTTATGAAGGTTTTTCAACAAACCTTGTATTAGCTTCTGAAGTACCTTCTAATAGAGGTTTCTTTTTGGTTTCATCAAGCATCTTAGAGGCTTCTGAACTACCTTATGAAGGAGCAACTGTTTTTCCTTCTTGTAAATCGGGACGACCTATATTCTTTGCTAGAATTTCATCGTCTGATTCTTCATGGATTGTTTCTTCAATAAATTTAACGTTTATAACCCTTCCATGACCTTTGTTTCCTTGTTGTATACTTAGTATGGTTTTGAGTTCAAAGAGTAGCCTAAAAATATGGCTTCATTTGCTTTCTCTTCAAATTTTCCTAAGACTTTTCCTATTTTCTTAACAAAACACTTACAACCAAATTTGTAAAAATATGAAACCGTAAGTTTCCTTCCTTTGTAAATGTCGTAAGCAGTTTTATTTGTCAAGGGTCATACATATACACGATTAATGATATAACAAGTTGTTGAAACTGCTTTTACCAAAAAATGATCAACTATATTACTTTCATTAAGAGGAGTTCTTGATAACTCTAATTTTAAACATATTTCATAGGGTGATTTTATAGTATTTTCCGCATATTTTTGGTTTTATTTAAAGAAATTGATACTTAATTGAGTAAAATGTTGATTTCAGGGTTTAAACGCATTCTAGGCTCGAAAACGAAGAAAAGGAATCAAGTTTCACTCAATTCCGAGTTCAAACGAAGAAGTTATGAATTTTTGAAGTTGTGCAGAAAATTTGCCTAAGTGCAGAAAGTTACACGACCTGGGGACACGGTCGTGTCCCAGGCCGTGTTGGGTGACGAAAACAGAATCTTTGAGATATACTATAAAAAGACATCTTAGGGTTTCAAAGAAAAGAAGAGACATTACAGAAACAAGAGACACAAGAGAAGAGAGGAGATTGGAGAAGAACATTAATCAAGAAGTAAGAACGACATGGATTTCAAGATTAGAGAGATTGTTCATCAAATCAACAGGGGTTTTTATGCTTTATTTTACGTTTTTGATGAAACTCGTTTTTAGATTCATTATGATAGCTTAGAATTAGAGTATTTAAGATTATGGAACCTAGGGTTTCATGTAACCCTTGGATTGAATTATAATTTCAATAAAGTTTCTACCTTTTCTTGATTCAATTATGTCGTTAATTATGGATTGATAATTCTAGAGTGTCGATATATGATATTATGCATGTTAATTGAGAAATTGCATGTGTAATTAGATCTAGGCATAATTGAAGAGAATTACATGTATACTTAGAGATAAGATATATGTTTCTTCCGGAAAGTTGATTGTTTGCATGAGAATTCATTACACGCTAATGCAATTCTAAATTATATTACTAAGTGAAGAGATTTCGGTAAATAATTTAGGATTAGGGTTAATATGCTTGAGAAAGATATTAGCTTTAATTGTGAATCCCTCCGGTCAAGAATAATAGAAATTGAATTGGATATATTTTAAAAAGGTTACATGTTAAACACTAGGGGAAATAATTCCTAAATACATTATTGCATACTTGAAGTCGTTCGTAATTTATTGCTTTCTAATTTGCGTAATTAAGTCTCATAAATAGTTTAGTTGTTAATTTCAGTATTTTTAATTCATTCAATTTATCATAATTTTTCGGTTAGATAATAAAGCTAAAGTTAATATTAGTACTCAAAATCTCTAAAGGATCGACTCGGACTCACATCCGCTATATTAAAACTGATAGGTGCGCTTACCTCATATCAAGTTTTTGGCGCCGTTGCCAGGGATTTTCGATATTAAGAACACTAGTTGCTTTATTACTTTAACCATTTTTTTTCTTTTGTTTTCTTTATTTATTTTCATTAGTTAGAGTTGCAATTGATTCTATATTTTTTATCCTTGTAGTGCATGACTAGAAGTAACCCGGAAGATTTGGTAGAACTTGATCCTAAAATTGAGAGAACTGCCCTTCAAAATTTGAAATCACAACCTAGAAAAAGTGTGGCGACCATTGAAGACGAGTCAATTGTTGAAATCAAGGAAGAAGGTGAAGAGACTAACACTCAATTCATCAAGCAGGAAGATCCACTACACATGGCGAACAACGGAAATGAAGCAAATCGGACCATGTCTGATTATTCAAGGCCTACACTTATTGGAGCTAACTCTAGCATCGCAAGGCTAACCGTCGCGGCTAATAACTTCTAAATTGCACCTAACATCATACAAATGGTGCAACAATATGTTCAGTTTGATGGTCTCCAAGATGAAGATCCTAATGCCCATATCTTTAGTTTTCTAGAGATTTGTGATACATTTAAAATCAACGGAGCCACAGATGATGCCATTCGACTGCGGCTATTTCCTTTCTCCTTGAGGGGAAGAGCAAAACAATGGTTGAACTCCCTACCAAGAAATTCAATTTCAACATGGAATGAATTGGTAGAGAAATTTTTAGAGAAGTATTTCCCACCAGCAAAGACCGCTAAACTTCGGAATGATATTTCTTGTTTTGGTCAATTCGAAGCGGAGACGCTTTATGACACTTGGGAGCGGTTTAAGGACTTGCTCAGGAGATGCCCACATCATGGCCTCCCACTATGGATGCAGATTCAGACTTTTTACAATGGTCTTAATTTATCCACTAGACAGATGATTGATGCATCCACAGGAGGTACTTTGAACACAAAGACACCTGAGCAAGCACAAAACCTGATCGAAGGAATAGCGATGAACATTTATCAGTGGGAAAGCACTAGAGCTAAGCAAAAGGTCATGGGAATTTATGATGTGGACTTGACCACTACTCTGGCAGCCAAGGTGGACTTATTGAGTAAAAAGATTGATGCACTCTCAGTTGGCCCTCAACAAGTGCAATCGGATTTAAGTGATTTTGGTATGCAGGGGTATGGAGCACAAGAACAATTGAAACAGGTGGATTATCTAGGAAATCCACCCATGCAACAAAATAACCCTTTCAGCAACACTTATAATCCCGGATGGAGGAATCACCCCAATTTCTCATGGGGAAATCAAAACCATGGCCAGCAGAAGACCAACTTTAGCCCACCTGGATTTCAAAGACCATTCCCACCTCCTCTTCCTCAAGAAAAGAAGCCTAGTGTAGAAGAACTTCTCACAAAATATATTCAAGGCAATGAGGCTCGTTTATCCAACATTGAATCCTCGTTGAGGAATCAAGAGGCTTCCAATCGCAACCTCGAGAACCAAATTGGTCAACTTGCAAAAATGATCTCTGAAAGGCAACAAGGGACACTCCCAGGGAATACCGAGGTCAATCTTAGGGAACATGTTAATGCGGTGACCTTGAGAAGTGATAGAAAACTGCAAGTGGAGAAGAAGGATGGTGAGGAAGTAGTTGAGAAAGAAGTGGAAGTCAACCGTAAGGAAGATGCAAAGCTACTAAAATCAAAAGAAAGTATGGAATCACCAAAAGTGAACGAGTACAAGCCTCCCATCCCTTACTCGCAGCGCCTTAGGCAAAGCAACACTGATCAAAATAAGGAATTCGGTAAATTGCTTGATGTTTTCAAACAATTACACATTAACTTTCCTCTTGTTGACGTCATCTTGCAGATGCCAAAGTATGCGAAATTTTTAAAAGATCTTCTATTGAACAAGAGGAAGTTGGAGGAGCTTACAACCGTCACATTAAATGAGGAATGTTCAGCACTTCTCCAAAAAAAGCTGCCATAAAAATTAAATGATCCAGGGAGTTTCACTATTCCTTGTATGCTTGGCAATTTGTTAGTAGATAATGCTTTGGCAGACTTAGGAGCCAGTATAAATTTGATGCCGTATAAATTGTTCAAAAAGCTAGGGTTAGGAGAACCTAAATTAACGGGCATGAGTCTTCAATTAGCTGATAGGTTTATCACATACCCTAGAGGCATCATAGAGGATGTTTTAGTGCAAGTAGACAAATTCATCTTTCCAGTGGATTTTGTTGTACTTGATATAGATGAAGATATTGAGGTGCCAATCATTTTAGGTCGACCTTTCCTAGCCACTGCTAGAGCTGTTTTTGATGTTGGTGAGCATAAGTTGATATTACGGGTCGGGAATGATGAAATAGTTTTTAAAACTCCAGAGACAACAAACAAATTTCTTGACCTAAAGGACATATGTCACAATGTTAATGCCACTAATGTTGTTATATCTACATGTGTGCAGGAAACGCTTGCCAAGGATTCCTCAAGTTATTGCTTGCAAAAGGGAGATGAAAATTTGGTGAGTAACCCCAATTGTGCAGAAGTGGCAGCTCAAACAAAAGTTCATGAATCTAGTATGGACACGAAGGGAATTGATCCACTCCACAAGCCAAAGGATTGTACGTTAAAATCTTTTAAAGAGAAGCCACCAATTTTGGAACCAAAACAATCAAGAAATCATTTGGAGCATATCTTTGTGGTGAAAAGTTCAAAACCCCCAATGACAACTGCATCTAAGCCAAAAGCGGACTAAATGAAGAAGTTTAAGCTACATGAATTTGATAAGTGGCATGATAAGGAGAGAAACTATAGAAGTTATGCATCAATGAAATGGAATTGGCAAGGTCGATGGCCGAAGGGTAAATCTACACTTGTATGGAGAGTTCGAAAGCGAGATACAGGAGGAGTTCTATTTCCACCTGGATGAAGAATCATGAATTACAAGACGTATCCTGTCGAGCTATTGACGTTAACTATAGCGCTTCTTGGGAGGCAACCCATGTTTAACTTTGCTTACATTTTAGTTCTTTAAGTTTATTTCATTTTATTTTTCTTTTATCTAACTTTGCCTTTCTTCTTTTATTTGTTTCAATTTTAGTCATAGGCTTTTCCCTTTTAATTTCATTTTTATTCTTCTCTTTAGTTTTCTTTTTCTTATTTTTTTAGTTTCATTAATTTTATTTCTTTAAGTTTCCTTTATCTTTATTTTTACTAAAAAAAAAAAAAATTTAACACGGGCAAAGGACACGGTCGTGTCCTAACCCGTGTCCATCCAGACCTTTACAACTGCCCACCCATAGAAAGTTACACGGGCGTGGGATACGGTCGTGTCCCAGCCCGTGTTCGCCCAGTTATACTCCGAGCAAACAGAAAGTTACACGGGCGAGGGACACGGTCGTGTCCCCAACCCGTGTGTGCCCAGAATTTTCCACCCGTGCACAGAAAGTTACACGGGCGAGGGACACGGTCGTGTCCTAGCCCGTGTGCGTTCAGATTTCATGATAGACCTTAGAGAGTTACACGGGCAAGGGACACGATTGTGTCCCAGCCCGTGTCCATCCAGTTTTCACGCACAGGCACAGAGAGTTACACGGGCATGGGACACGGTCGTGTCCCCAGCCCGTATCCATCCAGACTCCACACGACATACACAGAATTTTACACGGGCAAGGGACACGGTCGTGTCCCAGCCCGTGTCGACCCAAACTCACACGATTTTTGTACACGGCCGATTTTATTTAAATTAATCACACCCTCTCACACACTCCCAATCAAACATTTCTCTCTCATATTCTCTCTTATTCTCCCTCTTCTCTCCATAATTCTTCCATTCCGCATTTTGATCTAAGTAAATTTCCTACTTAATTTTGCTCTCTCTTCCTCATGATTAGGCTGGCGAATGTGATGAGGATGTCGAGGCCAGTGATGACGATGATGATGCTACGATGGCTGAGGCATCGTCTAATGAGACATATGAAGAGACGAATTCTGATCACTCTTCTTAGTTCTTCACTTTTTATGTTGACTTTTGTTGTTCAAGACTTGTGAACTCTGCTATATAATGATGATGCTTCTTCATTTTGCGCTTCTGTTCGACTGGCAGGGAAGTATTAGTTTTCTTTTCAGTACATATGTTTTCTTTTTCCCTATGCTGCTTTTTCGTGCTGTTATGATTTTTTATTGTACATTGGGGACAATGTACATTATTAAGTGTGGGGAAGGGATATATATGAATTTGTTACTGTTTAGGAGACCAATTATTCACATTTGACCCAATTACTTTTTAAGTTAACTTGCAATAGGTGATTAACAAGTGTTTCGCCAAATTAACTGTTTCATTTTTATTATTATTGATCTTATTATACTTTACTAGAATTGATTAGTCAAATTTTTGGAAGGTAAAGTTACGAGTTATTTAGCTTAAGATTTTAAGACTTGAGATTGGAGCAACATCACTAGTTGAGAGTTAGTCATGGTTATTTTTAAAATTTACTTTTATGTATACTTTTCTCTTAGAAATTTTTAAGAGTCCTATAATTTTTAGCAAACAAACAAATGAAATTCTTCTTTTCAGAAACCCCTGAAATATCATAATGATTGGAGGTCAAAAGTAATAACAAGTGTATGAATAGAAAAATTGGTAAGGATTCGTCTTGGTCCGTCAGAAGAGTGAGATTAAGCCCCAATGCCAATTCTAATAATAATAAAAAAAAATGAAAAAAATTGATATGAATCGGCCTTGGTCCGTTAGAAGAGCAAGGTTCTTTTCCGCTATCAATATAAGGAATAAGTTGGCATGGATCGATCTTGGTTCGTCAGAAGAGCGAGATTCTTTCCTGCTACCAACACAATTGTGCTTAAATAAGGTAAATTTAAAAAGACCTCTCAACAAAAGCATGAACTAAGGGGATGATCAGAGGAAAAGTGGATGTAAAATGTGTTTGTTTTAGATTATGGTACTTGGTGAGATGGAAGAGAGAATTGTATACACTTTAGTCAAATGGATAAAATTTTTATGACTCTTTCTCGGTTGGCGAGATGTTAAATCTAATTTTTAGTTTAAGAATCCTTAGTTAAATGTCTTGGTAAACTTTGATTTTCATAAATTAACTAGTGAACTCTAGTATTAAGTATTGTTGGAGCATTTGAATATGCTCAGATGAAATTGGTTGACTTTATTATCGCAAGTTGATTGAGAATAATTTTCATACTTTTCTAAGGGTCAAGTGTATTTGTTCACAGGTTTCTTAAATGGTGATAAATTTTAATTAAGTGTTTCTTGTCCTGAAAGTTTTGTTTTGATTTATTTGCTTGAGGACAAGCAAATGCTCAAGTGTGGGGAAATTTGATAACTCTAATTTTAAACATATTTCATAGGGTGATTTTATAGTATTTTCCGCACATTTTTGGTTTTATTTAAAGAAATTGATACTTAATTGAGTAAAATGTTGATTTTAGGGTTTAAACGCGTTCTAGGCTCGAAAACGAAGAAAAGGAATCAAGTTTCACTCAATTCCGAGTTCAAACGAAGAAGTTATGAATTTTTGAAATTGTGCAGAAAATTTGCCTAAGTGCAGAAAGTTACACGACCTGGGGACACGGTCGTGTCCCAGGCCGTGTCGGGTGACGAAAACAGAATCTTTGAGATATACTATAAAAAGACATCTTAGGGTTTCAAAGAAAAGAAGAGACATTACAGAAACAAGAGACACAAGAGAAGAGAGGAGATTGGAGAAGAACATTAATCAAGAAGTAAGAACGACATGGATTTCAAGATTAGAGAGATTGTTCATCAAATCAACAGGGGTTTTATGCTTTATTTTACGTTTTTGATGAAACTCGTTTTTAAATTCATTATGATAGCTTAGAATTAGAGTATTTAGGATTATGGAACCTAGGGTTTCATGTAACCCTTGGATTGAATTATAATTTCAATAAAGTTTCTACCTTTTCTTGATTCAATTATGTCGTTAATTATGGATTGATAATTCTAGAGTGTCGATATATGATATTATGCATGTTAATTGAGAAATTGCATGTGTAATTAGATCTAGGCATAATTGAAGAGAATTACATGTATACTTAGAGATAAGATATATGTTTCTTCCGGAAAGTTGATTGTTTGCATGGGAATTCATTACACGCTAATGCAATTCTAAATTATATTACTAAGTGAAGAGATTCCGGTAAATAATTTAGGATTAGGGTTAATATGCTTGAGAAAGATATTAGCTTTAATTGTGAATCCCTCCGGTCAAGAATAATAGAAATTGAATTGGATATATTTTAAAAAGGTTACATGTTAAACACTAGGGGAAATAATTCCTAAATACATTATTGCATACTTGAAGTCGTTCGTAATTTATTGCTTTCTAATTTGCGTAATTAAGTCTCATAAATAGTTTAGTTGTTAATTTCAGTATTTTTAATTCATTCAATTTATCACAATTTTTCGGTTAGATAATAAAGCTAAAGTTAATATTAGTACTCAAAATCTCTGAGGGATCGACTCGGACTCACATCCGCTATATTAAAACTGATAGGTGCGCTTGCCTCATATCAAGAGTTCTTGTCATTTCTTGGATAGTCCTATTTTTGCATTTAACTACTCCATTTTGTTGTGGATTATAGGGTATGGGAAAATTATGGATGATGCATTTATCTTCACAAAACAAAATAAAATCAGAATTTCAAATTCCTTGCCATGATCAATTTGTAATATGATGATAGAGAGGCCTTTTTCATTTTCAACTCTTTTGAAAAGATTTCAAAACTTTTAAAAGCATCACTTTTATGACGCAAAAATAAGATTCAAGTAAATCTAGAGAAATCATCTACTATAACAAGACCATATTTATTTCTTCCTAAACTTAACGTATATGTGGGGCTAAAGAGATCTAAATGCAATAACTCCAAAGGTCTTTCAGTAAAAATAACCTTCTTACTCTTATGAGACGACAAATTTATTTTATTCTTTAAGCAAGTAGTAGAACGAATATTTTCATGGGCATGTACTTTAGGTAAACCTAAGATTAAACTCTTTTTGGAGAAGTTCTCCAGTTGATGAAAATTTGCATGTCCTAGTCTTTTGTGCCGGGGCATAGCATTATCATTTACAGAAATAAAAGTAGCTTTCAGATGATACTTCAAATGGTTTAATTAGATAAACATTCTTCTTTCTAAAACCTTCAAATAGCTTTAAATCGTCTTGATTAAATCCATCACATTTATCATGTTCAAAAACTATTCTATATCCTTTATCATACAATTGACTTATGCTTAATAAGTTATGTTTTAATCCTTTAACTAGCAACACATTTTCGATTGAATGGGGTACTAAACCAATTGATCCTACTGCAATTATTTTACCTCTACCATTGTCACCAAACTTCACATAAATATCTTCTTTTCATTCTAGATTTGTAAACAGCGAAGCATCACTGGTCATGTGTCATGAACATCTATTGTCAAGATACCATGTTCCTTTTATCTTTGCTTCATAGTCCTACACACATTAAAGCAAAATCAAATTTGTTTATGAACCCAATGAAGTTCGGTTTCATAAGAATTCAAGCTTGTGTTTTGGTTTGTACCTTAGTTATTACTAAGCTTGTATTTTTTGTAAAAACAGTATTTCTCTATATGACCTATTTTATTACAAAGAAAAAAAGCATAAGATTTTTGTTTAGTATACCTATTACTTATCACTTTCCTTTGGTTTGGATCCTTTCTAAAGTACCTTCTGTTCAACCTTCTATTATACCCTTTGAAAGGATACTTCTTGTTGTTTTTGAGAAAACATTCTGTTGTTCTTTTCGATAGGTTTGAACGCTTTATTGTTTTCCCTACTTTTAATCATTTCTTGCTTTTCATCTTTTGATTTAACAAAAACTATTTCTTTCTTTCTCTTAGATGTTTCTCCAAATTCAAAACCCAGTCCAGCTTTTGAATTATCCATCTTTTAACTAAAAATCAACATTTGTAGTTTCTTGTCACTTTCATTAAACTTGCTAAAGGTATTCTTAATTGACTTAGATAGATTTTTCACACGGTTTTTCAAATTCTTAATTTATTCTTTTAAAATTAGATTTTCATTAACTAAAGCTTCAAGGCAATATGTAAACCTTCGAGGTAACTTTTCAGAAAATCATTTTCATTTGCTAGCAACTTATTAGCTTGACTAAGTGCATGCTTTTCAATTTTCAAAATTTTAACCTTAGATTCAAACTTAGATATTTTATTACTTAACTTGGAAATGGTTTTGAGTAGTTTGTTAATTTTGGTACATATATTGTCAGGTATATCTAAATCAAAATCAGAATCAGTTTCAGAATCTACCTCAGAAAGTGACATAAGACATAAATTAGCTTCCTTGCATTCTTCTAAACCTTCCAATTCAGTTTCTGAATGCTCCAGATCGCTCCATGTCACCATTAGAGATTCACATTTCTTCTTAAATTTCTCCATTTTCTTGATTAATAAAGGACATTCGTATTTGATATGTCTAGGCTTCTTGCATTCATAACAGATAATCTCCTTTTTTACCTTCTTCTCTTCTTTTTCTTTGATTGACTTCCTTGCATCAATGAATCGATTCTTAGTAGTAGTAAACCTTATAGTAAATGTTTTCTAACCCTTTTTCTTGAGCCATTTATTAAGCTTTCTAGCTAGTAGTAATACGTCCTAATCTTCTTAATTAGATGAATCTTCTCCTTCTGAATCAATATCTATTTCTTTGTCTTTGAAAGCTACAATCCTCTTCCTCGTATCTTTTGAAGTACCTTCTGATTTGAGAAAATCAGTTTCATATGCCATGAGCTTGCTATGCAATTAACTCAGTGTTAATGTCTTCAAATCACAAGCTTCTTCTATGGCTGTTTTCTTTACATTCCAAATTTTGGGAAGAATCCTTAAAATCTTGTGTATCATATCTGCATCACTAATAACATTGCTAAGAGAAGATAGTTCATTAGTTATAGCAGTAAATCTACTGAAAGAGTCTTTGATTTCTTCACTAGGGAGAATTTAAAATGTTTCATATTATTGAACCAGTGAGTTGATTGTTTTGTCCTTAATGGTTTCTATGCCTTCATAAGTTTGCACTAAAGTGTCTCTAATGTCTTTAGTTGTTTTACAAGAAGCAATTAGATGAAATTCAGAACGTGCAGTAGTACTCAACAAAAGATTCTTATCTTTGAATTGAGTTTGGCTTCGGTGATATTTAAAATAACTCCTTAGATATTTTTAGAAAAGATCTCGATCATTTCTAATTTAAAAATCTATTCACCTTGATTTGTTTAGATCAGATATACTTAAAATCATAACTATTAGATAGATTTCTTAAACTTAACGAAGAGATAATCCTTATTAGATATTTCTAGATAAAGTTCATTTTGAATTTCCACAAAATTTGACTCAACTTTATCATTATCCAAATTTGTGTCTATCTTGGTTTTTCAAAAATTAAATCACTCAAAGATGATCCCCATGGATCTTATCTCCATCTCGAGTGAAACGGGATTAAGTATATTTTCCTAATATACCCAATCTAGTAGAGCTACGTCTTGATTAATTTGAATATGATTTAAAACTAATTTCAACGTCATACTTGTAGACTTACTTTCTAAACAAGCTTCTAAAGAGTATTAGCCTATTGTTTCTGAAGTTTCTAAATAAACTTCTGAAGTAGTGTACCAATTCTTATAAAAGCTTCTACAATACTTTCTGAAGATTTTCCAAACTAGTCTATTTTTAATCAATTCAATGCTTTTGAATGCAACTTAATTTTGTGAAATTAAACTTTCTGAAAATCCTTTTGTAAGCTTGCACTCTTAAAGATTCATTAGCTTTTAACCCTTTTTATTATCATTAAAATGTATGAGAGATATCTAATATCCTTGAATTCAAATCAAATACGAATTTATGTTACTTGGCATTAGTCGAGAATGGAGTTACTCGACCTGTTAGCAGCCAAGTGGCCGAGTGAATGAAATTCAACCATTAACACTAAGTACAGTTGCTTTGCTCAAGACTAAGTTCGAAGGAGGTCTCTATCAGGCTAACATAACTAGGTTAGCATCCTTATTGTCGACCTCCTGTTCTTAAAGCCTTAGTAGCTTATTGGACTTGGCTATCTAATGAGCCAAAAGGCTCAGCCTACTGTATTCGAGCATTTGAATTTTACTGAATAAGTATAAGTAGTTTTAAAGCCGTCAACTAGTAATTGCATAACTGTCCTCTTATCCTAATATTCTACTCATGATGAAATTTAGCTATGGTTATTAGACAAACGCCTATGAATATGGGATGTAAGTTTTCGTAAGAACTCTTGAAACACTTTGACTAAAAAAATATTATTCTCTTTTTCTCTAAACAATTGAATACTTTACTAATTTAGGTACAAAGTGGCTACGCTAGACAAGCTTTAGCAATCCTATAGCCTTGTTTCTTTTCCCTTTTGTAGGAGTCATTAACCCTTACCAATTTTAAGCAACAGCAAGCCAATAAGTCGTGAGATATCCCAAGGGTGGTCACTCTCTATGTTCGTCATATTGGTGGGTTGTTCACAAGGAGGTGAATCATCTACTCCTTGTGTAATAGCCAATTCTCGGCTTCATTGTTGGGCATTGGTTGAGTCAACTAATTGTGAACCAAACATGTTTATCTTAATAAGACACTCGAGATGAAGAAATGGTGAAAAGGGGAGAGAAAATTGTAAATTTGTATGAACAAGAAAATTTGAAATTGTGGAAATAAGAGTACAAGAAGAAATTACTGATCAGGGGCAAAGAAAATATAACTGATTGAATGAAGTGTTTGTAAAGTAGAAAGGAAGAAAAGAAAAGAAATGAAGCATAGAAAAATAGAAGAGAAGCAAACGTAGTGTAAATTTTAGGAACAATGTAAAAAGTATAGTTACAAACAATTTCCCAACATACGATCACACCACCATAATAGAAATTGAATGGCTGTGATTAAATTGTGTTACTGAGAATGTGCATGGTATTTGACATGATCGCATGTTTTCCTAAATCCAAGATGTTGATAGTCAAATTTCCATCACTCGGCTACCTGATTGCCTTCATGATGAGAGACTATATTCTTGATCGAGCCAAGTAACATCAACATAATAAGTTACTCGATTCTCAATAAGTTACTCGATTCTCAACTGATGCAGAGTCACATGGACCAGCATCTGATTTAAATTGAGTAAAGCAGTGCGAACAGTTATCACTTGACATGATTATATTACATAACAGCCTACTCTCCTTACATTTTCAGAATGTGTCTAATCAAGAGGCCTCTACATGTCTCATTATTCATTCTGATAACCGCCACTTCAGACATTACATTTGCCTATAAATATCGGAAAGAAACATTGTAAGAGATATTTGATAACTCTTTACTACTCTCAACTTTCCCTATTCACATTTACATAGGCATCAAAGTGGTTGCACTGGATTGGCCTCGGTACCAAAAACTTTTCCTTTCTTTGCAAGATAATTTCAATTACCAAAATCTACCAATAACGTTTGGTGTCAATTGTTTTTTCTCAAATATACCTACATGGAAAAAACTAGGATGACGGTAAACCCCTAAAAGTTTCGATCTAGTTTTTGAAATAGACTCAACTATATTAGATAATTTAGGAGTCGACAAGGCTAATTAAAGTGAAAACCTTAAAAGAATTAATTAATCGCGTAAATAACTTTTCTACCCTAAATGTTTCTAAAAGCTAAAGATTTCATTTGAAAGTGATAAAAACCTTAAAAATGATTACATTAAGGACATATGTGCACTAATCCAACATGATATATCCTAAAACCCTAATTGATAAAATAATGCTTATATTTTGCTAAATTATTAGTAAAAGGTTAGAGATAACCCTCATTCATGCTTATATGATTCGAATTCTCAAGTAATCCATTAGGAACTAAGATAATGAGTCATAGATTATATTTATCCCTTAAGTATATGATTAAGATAGTCTTAGTTAGGGTTAGGGTTATAGTTGAAGATTAGGTTACATATAGTGAACTTTAATACTCAAATTAGTACTTTTTTCACTTGTTATCCAAAGTAGTTTATCAAACGAGATATATGGACTATGAAGACCTAAAGTAAGATCTCATCAACCATATTTACACATCAATTCATTATATACCTCATTTCTTCTCATTTCCTTCATTTCCCCCCTAATTTCCCTTAATTACTATATTATGTGCACAAAATTGCACATACTTAAGGAATGTTGACTAAGATAATACATGTTGACCAAAGTCCAAAAGTTGACTGAGTCAACACATGTTGACTAAAGTCAACAAAAGATTAAGAGATAAGGAAAGTATCTCTTCCTTAATGATGACTTTCTTTTCTTTTCCTTTTGATTTTTCTTTCTCTCTTTTTCATAATTGTTGCCGTCCACATTCTCCCTTCTAAACCTCACCACATGTTGTCTTCCATTAAGAGAAACAAACCAAAGAAACAAACCAAAACCCCCTTTTCCTTGCCGTGAACACCCCCTTCTTCTTTCCCTTTCATTACTTTACTTTTGTCTCCATAACTTCAACACAATTAAAGGTATGTCTTTAAGTTGTTTTATGTTACTTTATATTATTCATTAGTTAGTTAATTAGGTAGATTAGATAAGTAGTTATGTAATTAGTGTTGTCTTGAAGAAGAGGAAACAAAGTTTCCATCTTTAAGTGTAGAAATTAGAACTTTTGAAGAAGAAGAAAGGAAGACATGAGTATATGGTTATAAGTATGTATACATAAGGAAATACCAAAAGAGTACAAGTATGTGAACCTTTGTACATGAGTATTTATCATGTACATAACCTAACTTAAGATCATATCTAACTATACATACCTATACTACACTAAATATATACATAAAAACACAAAAACATGGAATTAGGAAGCTTTTCTTAAGGAAAAGCTTAGGCATACGAATTTTAGTATAAAAATATGTATCCAACCGTATAGGTATACGAGTATGTATACACGTATAAATACGGTATAAGTCTAAGTATAGGTATGAGTATAAGTATGTATAAGGTATATGTACATAAGTATAAGAGAAAGGGGTAACATGTACATAATACATATACATATGACATAAGTATGAGGAAAGGCTTATGTAATCATATGATGAGGTAAGTGATGACATAAGCACATGATGACATAAGCCATGACATAAGAAAGGGATGACATAAGCAATGACATAAGCAAAAGATGATGTAAGCGATGACATAAGCATAGGTTTAGAAAATAAGAAAAATAGGAAAAGTGTAGGTAATTAGGTACTTAAATTAGTAAATCCTAATACACCATCTAAATTAGATTATACCTAATTCAGTACATGAATTAGTAATAGCAAAGTAAAATCCTTTAATTATAAGAATTTAAGGAATAAAAGATATAAATATAAGTAATAAGAGTACTTAAGTGTTCATAGCTAAAAATTTCTATCAATTTAGTTCATAACGTAAAATAGAGGTCTTAACACCAAAAACAGATATTACCATGTGAATATATGTTCAGAAACGATGAAAAGCGACTATAAATTCATAAATATAAAAAATAAAACGAAAAAGTTACATACGATTGAAATTAAAGTCTTACCGGGTAAAAGTTGATAGTAATTCAAGTAGGACTAGGTAATTAGATGTTTAGAATTAGTAGTTAATTCAAATACTTACTAGCGTTGTTATCATATAATGATCAGGTGACCCTGAGGTGAACGAGGACCTCCCAATCGATTACTACGATTAGGGCAAATCACTATGGCCGAGTGAGTATTTACCCTATGATTCCATGCTCGATTGTGATTGTAGATAGTGGACTTAAATATTATTGTTAATTGACTACTGTGTGGGGTTCGGGAAATTCTTGTGTATGTAATTGTATGTTGAGTTGTGAATTTACCTTACATACATAAAATGCCTTGTTTATTGCATGGTAGTATAGAAAATGATTGTGTGTATTAGTGGATGGTCACAACATAATTTGAACTAAATTATATTCGGCCTATAAAAAGAAACTGGAACATGCATTAACATGCATAGCATGGATACTATTTCGGTTGTCAAATCACACGGAGGTAAAGAGAGGCCATTCGGGGGTTGATATTATTGATTTATTTGGTTATGTGCGGTGCACTCGTACAAAATGACCTTACCCTGGCCCGTGGAAACATTAGGTGTTGGAGGCGCCAACCGCCTGGCTAAGGGTCGAGTCTAGAGGCCTCCGTTTAGGGGTGAGTGTGGATTGCGGGGGCCCACTCACAATTATACTAGAACTTAGGTTTTTCTGAAAATAAAATAATTATTTGATATAAGTACGGAACATGGAGTTCCGTAGTAAAGTAAGTTCTAGTATAATACCCGGATCTGATTGGTGTCGTGTAAACTCCAACCCTGACTTCGGAGAGCGTTAAATCCGAATTACGTATATGAACTAGTTAAGTATGCGTATTGTTTGGCATTCTGTTTGATCATTCATTCATATGCGTGACTATAATGTACTTATAACTTGTTTGTAGTGTGGCTGAGGGTTTTGCTCACTAAGTTTAGTCTTACACCCCTTTAGACTTTTGTTGCAGGAGCTCTGTTCGTAGAGACAGGACGAGGGATGCCACAGGTTAGCCTGGGGACTTGGGCAAGAGTGAGGTGTCCTGTGTAATGAGAGGGAATAGTTTATGTAGACTCCTACTCATGTACTTATGTTTATCTTATTATTATAAACTTAGACATACCTAAACACTGTATATTGTAAGCTTTATAACTCAACTTTTATATAAATATGTTGTGTGATGATATCATTTGAATCTGGATGTACTTTGGAAACTAGTAGTTGTAGAGCTTTGTATATTGTGTGAAGAGTTTTTGATTGGAAGGGTAACCAATCAGGGGTTCTTCATACAGTATACGGCGTCTACCATGACTAAGCCGTCCTCAGTTTGTGACAATGACTAAGAGTGTAGGTATTAATACTTCCTCTTAACACCTCCAAGGGGGAAGTAGGCATGCCGACAAATAATGCTTAGTTAAGTTAGAGCAACTTTATCTCGACTTAGCTAAAGAGAACCAAGAACTAAACAAAAAATTTGATGAAATCCTTAATCTCCTTCATAACAGTATCTATCCAAATCAAAATGAGGAGCATGATGATAATGATGCCAAGAATAGTGATGATTCAATCTATTTGCCCAAATTGCCGAAAAAGCAAGCTAAGATTACTATGGGACCTTTGGCTCCTTCTCTTAAGAAAACTGACAAGGGTAAGCAACCGCAGTAGGTGCATCATGTTGGACCTTTGCATGTTGGCACCTTTGCTACAACGTGTTATGCCCTAAAGCCATACAGTCGCAATAGTTTCGTCGTATAAACCAACTTATGATGATAACTAACCTCATAATCCCTATCATAGACGTAATATACATAAGGCATCCATGACTCCTCTCTTTGAAGTAAATAGTTCAATTAAAGTTTAAGCTAAAATTTACATAAAAAGTTAGAACCATCATTCATATAATATAATTACATCCATATTGTCTTAAAATCCCTAGAAATTACACATACTATGGTAGTTAGCTAACTTACATCTCACACATCAATTCATAAACCTAAAAGTACTATCAAGATGCAAAAAAAAAAAAAAAAAAAAACTCAATCATATAGCCATTTGATCCTTACTCTCATAGCTTCAAAAGAAAACTGACCACGAGATAATTGTAATGTGGTATATTAGTTAGAAGTCAGAACCTACAAGAGAATCTATATGAGTATGAGCAACTATAGCTTAGTAAGTTGAATTGGAAACTTATGAATGTATAATAAGCACAAATAAGGTTATCAAACAATTAATTATATGAAATGCAACAAGCAAGTGCTATCACATAACGTTGTTTGGTCCGTTGTGAAATCAGAGTAATTTCACCTGCTGTAATCCGGGTTGAAGAGTTTCTATTAATGCAATAACTCATAACTAAACCTAGGTTTGTGCAATGGAGACATAGTTCCCCCCAAGACTATCCTTCAAACCAATGCCCTTATGTTTACCGTGACTTCCTATCCTGTCACTTAGTTTGGCTAAGGATAAGGAAAAGACTATTATGTTATATGGCGTTATCTTTTTCAAAGGTGTCGATGTTTAATTGGAGAACCCTAACGATCCCCTAAAGGGTTACAATGCATGTCAAGTTAGGGTACTTAGGTTGGTTATAGTTAGGTATGGTTTAGGGTAATCAAACAATTTCACACCATTCCATTCACATCAATTACTAAACACAACACAGAATACGGCACGAAATCAAATACTTAAGTACATGCATACATAACTACTTACAAACATAATCAAATACAATCTTAAGTCTCCGAATACTTTAAATAGTACTCCAAAACATGATGAAGTATTAAACCAACTTACTTAGTATCCTTTGTTTGCTCAATCACTTGTCGTAGGTTGACTCGTCTCCATGTCCTATAATATATAATATAAATATGTTTTTAGTATTTATATCTTGATATATATATATATATATATTCTAGGTTATGATTTAGCTCAATTCTTGATATATACATATTATTTATTACATATACATATTATTTATTACCAATTCATTCAAGGTTAGTTTTGGATTCAGTTTTTTAATTTGATTCTGATTTAGGTTTTAAATCAATTTTAACTATGAGTATTACATGTAAATCTTAAAAATATGGTCCAAACCCTAGAGTGAAATTAATCACATTAGACTCAAGTATCTAAGTTATCACTTCTAGTCCTAAATTAGTATTATATTCTATCCAATACACTTTAATCTTTATTAGTGTTTCAAATTAACTTCCGATATGAGAAAATTTTACATTTTTCCTATAATTACCTAAATTTAAGTTTCATATCAAATTTAATATGTATTAATATTATTATTATATTATCCATTTTAACATAATATTTTATATTTACTATAATTCCAATTCCACATATTATCAAAATTACTTATATTTACTATATAATACCCCTAATAATCACATCTAACGCCTTCTTGAAACACCCAGTAATTCCCTAAATCAGTAATTATTCAATTACTATTAATAAATCCCCTAAATCCCTATATATATATATTAAGGGTCTAAAAATCAATTAAAAATTTCAAAATTTAATATCTAAAAAAAGGCTTCATAGCACTATTTTATATCACCTAAGTTGTCTATTAAAAAAAAAAATAGCTCAAAGCTACACTCCTAAGGCTATTTAATTCTAATTCAAAACAAGCTTAGTTTTGTATGATTTCTTAAGCACCATATATTTCCAAATGTAATTAAATCTAACTAATATTTTTTCCTAAATCTACATACAATAAAATATCGGAATAATAAAATTCATAGTTTTCTGGATAAAATTAATAATTTTAATAAATTACACAAAATTGGGTTGAATTTTGGACTCACCTAATTGTTGGATTTCTGGCAACCAGCGGCGATCCAAGGGATGTCGGTTGGTCCAGGCAGTAGGTGTAGGGTATGGTGGTGACGATAGTTTGATTCTAATTAATGGTGTTTCAAGGGTTCGGTCTAATATCCCCCTATTGCATGGATTTTTTGTAATTTTTTGAAAAATAACCCTAACTCTATTATTTCAGCCCTCTTGATTTTTTCTACTTTACTAACTGCCCAATTGAGCTTTTGAAAAAAATTAGCTATTTATAGAGCTCTTGGGGAATTTTGGTGCATTAATTTGACTTGACAATTTGGCTTATCTATTCCACTTTGACTTTCTAAGTAAGTTAATTTAATTGGACCAATTTTTTTATTTCCTCCTCAACTTGCCATGACTCAAATTTAGATCATTCCTCACTTCTCTAATTTTTTTTCCTTAAATTTTTTAAAAGTTTATTTAATTATTTAACATTTTTCTAGGATTTTTCAGGCATTTTAAGTAATTTTGTGTATTTTCACCTACACGTAAATACATATAGAGTACAAGTAAATACTCCTAAATATTATTTATGTTATTCTATGATTTTTAGTGTGCATATAATTTATCTCTAGCGACTTGTTAGTTGTCGGAACTCATTTTACGCATTTATGATAAATAACGAATAATATACTTAAAATTTGATATTATAATGTTCTATTATTTTATTACTTATCTTACTAACTTCAAACTTACAAAATCACTTAAACTAATATTTTTAACTTTGTTTTATAGTTTAGATTCGATCGGATCCTTTAATTGATTGCCCTAAACTTTACGTACTAAATTTGATCCTATAGTTATAGGGCTTATACAACAAGTAAGCAGTTTCAAATCAAGAAGAGCCCCTTCAAACCTAAGATTTTGGAGGAAGTGATACTACAGCACATCAAGTTGCCATAGTTTGAAACTTACGACAGGACGAAAGATCCCGAAGATCACGTGGAGTACTACCGTACGTTGTCCAAGTTATACGATTTGAGTGTTGCATTGGCCTATTAAGCTTTTATCTCAACCTTAAGGAATGTGGCTAATACATGGTTCAAACATTTGAAACCAAACACCATTTTATGTTTCAAAGAACTAGCAAAAGTGTTTCTTCAACACTTCCTTGCAAGTAAACTTCCTGTTAAGGATTCTTTAATCCTTAACACGATCAAATAAAGATCAGATGAGTCAATTAGAGATTACTTAGCCAGGTTTATGGCTTGAGATGATCTAAATCTTAGAATTGGACATGAGTGTGGCCCTCAACGCCATAATTGATGGAGTTGAGCCTCATAGAGACTTTTTTAAGTCTCTCGCAAAGAATAAGCCAGCAACTTTTGTCGAGTTCAAGGATAAGGTTACCTTATACATTTGATAAGAAGATAACATAAAGGCTCGATGAGAAGCTGATCAGAACAGAGGAGATATGAAAAATGATAAGAAGAGAAGTATAAGAGATAGACTTAGGATAGATGGCGATCAAAGTTCAATTGTTGAGAGAAAGAGACTAAGGATTCCAACATATTCATCCCATACGCCTCTCAATCGTCTAATTTTGGAATTATTAATGGAGGTACATAGGTAAAGAGGCATTCTGTAGTGGCCGAAAAGAATAAGAGGAAATCCCTCAAGGAAAAATTCAATAAGTACTATGATTTCTATCACGAAAAAGGTCATAACATAGATAAATGCATCTAACTTAAGAATGCAATCGAGGATGCAATTCAGCGTGGGTATTTGTGAAAGTTCCTAGCACATGATGCCAAGAATATTGAGAGACTATCTTAGAGGAGATGTGAAGAATAGGAGAATGATACTTGGCTAGCTATTGCTGGGAGAGATGCAAGGGATGAGAATTCCAGTAGAGTACCCAATGGAGTAATCAACAGTATTGTCAATGGACCTGCTATAGGCCAATCAAGCTCTTCGAGGTTGACTAATGCAAAAAATTATGTTTGCAACATCCAAGGAAAGAAGGTCAAGATCAACAATACAATCTCTTTAGCAAAGGAAGACTATGAGGGCATCTAGAGGCTGTATGATGATGCACTTGTTATTAGTGTGAGAGTTGCTAATTTCAACACCAAGAAAATTCTTATTAACATTAGAAGTTCGGCAGACATCATTTTCTAGTACGCTTTTGACCAGATGAGACCAAAGATCAAAGCATAGGTAATATCTTATAAATATAATTTATATGCCATCAACAATTAACCCCTTGGGGTAGCCGCAGTGATCTCTCTACCAATCTAGATTAGAGATGGCGAGATTACAGAAGATAAAGTGGACTTCCTTATTATTAAATGTTGGTCCCCATACAACATGATCATGGGACGACCATGTCAATATTTATTCGGCATCGTCCCTTCTACTGTATATCTTAAAGCTAAATTTGCTACTGGGAGTCGACGTGTGCAAAGGGGATCAATAGTTGCCAAGGTCTTTGTACATGAGGGCTTTGAGATGAGAAGAGGTATTTCAAGTAGAAACTTATTTGGAAGGAAAGTTAGTCAGCATAGAAAGTGTTGAAAATGATATAAAGGAAATCTCTTTAAGAGATGACCTTAGGAAAACAACAAAGATGGGGAAACCCTTGTGAACAAACATTCATCAAAGTTTGATCAATTTTTAGCAAGTCAATGCTAATGTATTTACAAAAGAAAAGGCATTTTGCCCTCGAGAGATAAGCGGCCATAGAAGAAGAAGTCTAAAAGCTATAAAGACTGGATTTATTTGAGAAGAGCCTTATTCGACTTAGCTAGCCAACTGTATGGTAATCAAGAAGTCTAATGGCAATTAGCGTATGTGCACAAACTTTATAGATCTCAATAAGTCTAAGAATTTTTTTCTACTATAGAAAATCGATCAGATGGTAGATTTAACTGTTGGATATGGATTACTTTCTTTTATAGATGCTTTCTTGAGTTACAACTAAATTAAGATGGATAAGGAGGATGAAGTTTATAAGTCCTTTGTTACCAATTTTGGAATATATTATTATACGATGATTCCCTTTGAGCTGAAAAATGTTGGTTTGACTTACCAAAGACTTGTTACCGAGATGTTCGAACCCTAGATCTATTGAAATGTTGAAGTACAGGTTGATAACATAATTATGAAGAGCATGATAGAGGATCGGTATCTTGCTGATCTTGAGGAGACGTTTATTACTCTCAAGAGATACAACATGAAGCTTAATCTACAGAAGTGCATCTTTGGCATAACTTTGGGAAATTTTTTAGGATACATGGTGACTTGGCGTAGCATTGAAGCCAACCCAAGAAAGATTGAGGTGATAATAAACATGAAATCTCCTCATATGGTCAAGGAAGTATAGGAACTCACGAAGCAAATAGCCACCCTTAATCATTTGTGTCAATAAGTGCAGATAGGTGTGCAAAATTCTTTATAGTCTTAAAGAGTCTAAAAGAGTTCAAATGGTCCAATGATTATGAAAGGGCTTTCAATGATATCAAAGAATTCCTTGTGTTACCTTCAATACTCTCAATACCTATCTTTGGAGATAATTTATATTTGTACTTATTGGTCAGCTATCAAGCTCTTTTTTTTTTCTTGTATTGTTCTGAATTGATGGCAAGGAGCATCGACCTGTTTATTACATAAGTTATGTCTTGCAAGGGCCAAAGCATCGGTATACAGAAATTGAGAAGTTTGTTTTAGCAGTGGTGCTCTTGGCAAGGAAATTAAAATTGTATTTTGAGGCTCACTAAATTGTAGTCCTTACTGATAAGCCATTATAGCAGGCATTACAACAGTTAGACTCTTCTAGGAGGATGATGTAATATGCCCTAGAGCTAAGTGCTTATGGTATACAATACAAACCCATAATGGCATTAAGCCTAAGTGTTGGTAGATTTTTTGGCCAAGTTTACCAATGAGGAAGATAATATGGATATTATCGAGATACTCATATGGTACCTTTATGTAGATAGTTCTTCCATAAGAGAAGGAAGTGGTACGGGCGTTATTCTTCAAGGTCCCCATGACGTCAAAGTTAATTATGCTTTGAAATTCGAATTACCAACCAGTAACAACAAAGTAGTATATGAATGTTTGATTGACGGACTAAAAGGAAAAAGAGATTAGTGTTGAGAAACTCAAAGTGTTCTCTGATTCACAACTGTTGGTGAATTAAGTCACAGGAAATTATGCGGTAAGGGAAGAAGAAATGAGCAAGTACCTGTTGGTGGTATGAATGCTTGTAGAAGAATTTCAATCTTTTTCGATCTCCATAAGGTTATGAGAAGTAAGATTATTGCTGTCGATAAGTTATCAAAGTTGGCTAGTATGCCATTACTTAACTTGAGTGACAAATTTTTTGTTGAATTTCTACTACAAAAATGTTTATCTATTGTCTCATAGAGCTGTGAATTGGCTCCTTGCCCGAGAGAGGAGTCTTGGATGGATCCCCTCATAGATTATTTGAGAGAAGGAACACTCCTTGATGATAAGAAAGAAGCATGAAGATTGGTTTATCAAGATGTGAATTACATGTTGATAGATGGTTAGCTATACAAACATATCATATCATAACCTTATCTTTGATGCATTCCTCCGAGAGATGCCCAACAGGTGTTATGTAAACTACATGGTAGTGTATGTAATAACCACGTGAAAGCATAGACATTGTATGTCTGTGCATTGCAACTTGGCTATTATTAGCTGACCATGAAAGAAGATACAAGGATAGTTATTCGGCATTATCCATAGTGCCAAAAGCATGAGGCGTCAAGTTACGTGCCTTCAACTAAACTTTGTTTTTTATCTAGTCCTTAGCCTTTTGCCTAATGGAGGTTGGATATTCTCGGACCCTTCTCAAAGTCTACAGCTTAATCAAAATTTGTCATTATTGCTATAGATTATTTTACAAAGTTGGCAGAGGCCAAGGTAGTTATGAGGATCATCGAGCAGAACGTAGAAGCATTTGTTTTCAACTCTATAATATCGAGATTCAGAGTTCGTTTTATGATAATCACAAACAATGGTCCACAGTTTGACAACAACAAGTTCTATACGTTTTGTGAGAAATATGGCATTTACTTGAACTATACGTCCATAGCATACCCTTAGAAGAATGGACAAGTTGAAGCTATCAACATGATCATCTTGCATGGCTTAAGAGGGTAAGTTAATCAAGTTAAGGGGAGATGGGATGATGAATTGCTAAAGGTCTTATGGAGGTAACAAACCACTTACAGAACTGCAACAGGGGAAACCCCCTTCAGGTTAGCATACGGCATGGAAGCAATTTTACTAATTGAGTTGGATTTACTTAATCTAAGAATGTATAATTTTGTTGTAATGGTTAATCTAGTTAGATTAACAGCAAATTTGGACACCATTAAAGAAATTAGAGATATTGCAAGAGCAAGGGTTATGGCAGACCATCATAGAGCAAATAAGTATTACAATAAAAAAGTAAAGCATAAGGTTTTTCAACCTGGGGGCTTGGTTTGCCGAAAGCTAGAAGCAATTGGTGTATAAGAAAGTAAAGGAAAGTTCGGTGCAAATTAGGAAGATCCTATTAGGGTTTGGGAAATTGTTAGCAAAGAGGCCTATTGACAAGAAAGGTTTGACAGATCAATCATCCCTCGTGCATGGAATGTCGAGAATTTAAAACTTTATTTCAACTGATTCCTTGGATGATGTTCATTTCTGTTTGTTTTATAAGGCAACAACGTACTTATTTTTGAGACAATTATGTTTGAAGTTTTATTTTCCTTCTAGATTTATTTATGATTAACGAGCTAGTAAGTTCAAGCCTATTACGGTTAACAAAATTCATAGATCAATCCTATAGCCGAGTAAAACGACTAGTCCATGTCTAAATGACTAACATATAATATCAATAAGACACTTAAATTAGGTGAGTGAAATAAAACATACTAGAAAAGTTAGGTATGAAAGATAAAACATACTGAAAGAGTTAAGTGTTTGAAATAAAACATGCTGAGTCACAATGGAGTACGTGAAATAAAACATGCTAGAATACTCAAAGCTACGCCAAAAGATAATTCTCATTCATCATAAGACAATTACAATTACAACTTTTGGCCTTTCGGCCTAATACAGTTCATATGAAAGATGAAACTAAGAGACAACCTTATGACTTATTTTTAGATTAAGCAAAATTATTTTGTTGGTTAGAAGCGTGGGCCTTCCTAGAGCATATTTCCTTTCTGGTACATGGGGTTTGGGAGTAAGTAGATTTTTATTTACATTCGTAAGGGATTGCTTTGGATATGTGATCCTCATCATCTCCAAGATCTTAGACATGAGTCTCATCTTCATCTTGCATAATAATCTCGGCTCCTGGATCTCACTATCTCCCTTGTTCCAACTGCTGACTTTATCTTCAACATCAACGAAATCCAAGCATGAGAGATGATAGTTAGTGTGAAATTTAAGGATCTCTTCTCTTACTGCTTGGACCCCCTCCAATAACTTCCTTTACAATAACCTTTCGTATTGTTGACTAGGAGTAACCATTTCAAGTGCCTCTTCAATAGAGGGTCCTTTCCTCATAGCCTCCTCTAAATTGGCAACAAGGCTTTTTAGCCCAACGTTATCGGTTTCCCGTTCCTTAATTTGCATCCAGAGCTAGTCTTCCTCATTACTCATAGAACTGAGTGTCTGGCTTAAACCCCAGCACTCTTCTTTCTTCTTCTGCAGCTCCTCCTTCAAGCCTCCTTGTACTACTCTTCAACTTTGGCCTTAAGGCTCAAGACTTCATTGGTAACTAATGAGTATGCTAACTTCTCAGCATCTAGTTCTGGATACTTTCTAGCCTCTAGCTTAACCCTAATTCTTGCATTCTCGGTAGCAGTAGTTTAGGCTTTTGATGACTTATACACATCTTTAACTTTCTGCAACAAGTCGACATAGAATAATGAATATTCCAGATGACTTGGTAGAATACACGAAGGTTATTATTGTTATCACCTCCTTCATCTCTTTGTCGGCTTCATCTAAGGCTGCTAGAACGTGGTTGCTTAATTGAAAATAAATAGGAGTATTAGCAACCAAACAAATCTAATAGTTGAAAGGATGAAATAGGTACTTACATCATACAACTTAGCCATGATATGAGTCTTATTACAACCACCGACCCTGTCGACATCCTTCTTTGCAATCTCTTTATCCTTGGGAATAATAACACCTTCCATCAAGGCTAGAGATTTAATCTTGTCCCCCAGGGTAGAGTTGGTATGTAAGATGAGGTGGCTTTAATGCAAGACAAAGTACTCACTGACCTATGTGTTGGGGATGAAGTCAATACTGCTAATGCCTAGAGCTTTGTTACGCATGGTTGCCTTCGTCTTTTCTTCCAACTCTTTGGTCTTCTTGGTAAGCGGTTGGCTAATAAGTTCCTTCCTACTCCTCTTATTAGTACTCAGTACCGCCTCCATCATCATTGATGACCCTTCGGTGGCAGTAGTGATTTCATCCCCATTATGTGGTTGGGTTGCTTGGTCACCCTTTCTCAACTCTGTAGTAGATGGAACATTCTTAATTGGAGGTGCCTCAATTTGTGCAACCTTGGCCAACCTAAACTTTTCATTACCTTTATGCTTTTCAATCGGTTGGGAGGTCTTTTTTTTTTTTGGGGGGGGCTACTGCTTGCTTTATTGCATCCTCCTTTACTGCTTTCTCGACAGTAGCTAGTTGAGTGGTACTGACAATGGTGGCCACATGCTTGTCAGCCTTTGACTTCTTGGCCTTGGCTTAGGCCTATAACTTGGCAGGATTTACCTCATTAGTGTCTATGTTAGCAATATGAAGTAAACATGTTAATATTAATGCAAGGAATAAAACAAAACTTACAATTTCTGTACCAAGCAAGGCTTAAAGGCAACAATTTCTCTCTCAAGTCACGAGAACAGTTTTCCTCTTGTTGTTATACTCGGTAAGACGGTTATTCATTAGCATACCTTCCTTCTCGGAAAAGATTGGCTCTCTGCTTTCATAATGCCTTATTATTCTTTCGGCGTCCTAGAAGAACATTTTGTTCTTCCTCTTTTCCTGAATCTTCTTTGCTACAACAACATCATTTGGCATCAACTCTATGTCCTTAGTACAGATTGGCTTTGTCCATTGAGTCCAAAAATCTAACTCCCCATTTGAAACTATAGGCACGAATTTGCCATGCTACTTATGGATCTTAGACTCCAACTCATCCATAAACTTCCGCACATGCCTCATTGTAGCAAAGTACTAGTTGTTAGGTTGCCTCCTAATTGTAAAGAAGTACCAAAATTGTTGAGGCATAGCCCTGACTTCAACCTCTTTACAGATTATTTTGAAAGCTGCTAGAAGCCAATATGTATTTGGTGAAAACATACTCGGCGTGACTGGAAAATAATTGAAGAACTACTTAATGAATGCTGAGAAAGAGAAGTACTGTATAAAAGCAAGATACTTTAGATAGATGTGGAACTCGTGCTCCCTTAGAAAACATACTCTTTCCTCTTCTCTCGGCTTCCTAAGATTCCATGCCCCTGGAAGGTCTTGCCAATACTGGTTATATTTCAAAACAAGGACTCTATTAGTGGCACTAATTGATTTGTCTAGCAAATCACAAAAGTAAACTATATTATTGTATAGATACCTAGCCACAGATCTTCCCTCCTTATCATCTGGGTAGGTATCTGCTACGAGGGAATTGATTCAGGTGAGTGATAAAGTCATATTTTTCATGTTTTAAAGTGCTAATTTAGATAGAATTATTATTGATTTTATAGAAATCATTAAGAAATGGTACTTAATTATTTTCATTTGGACATTGCAGGAATTAGAGGATTCCATAGTGGAATTACGGACAATTTAGAGGAGTTTGACACAAATAAACGAAATTCGAATCAACACATGCAAATTGGAATTAAAGGTAGCTAGCCTAATAGCCAGCTTACAACTTACAACTTACACTAGCGGCCTTTGATGTCTACACCGCCGGCCTAAACGTTGGCCTTGCACTTACACCATTGGCCTTCATGAAAAAGAAACTTCATGCAAGCCAAGCCTAATTTTTCTTATAAATAGCTTATATTTCACAATTGAGAGGACTTGGAGGTTTTTTTTAGAGACTTTTAGATACTTTTTCCTTAAATGTAGAGAGTCGTAGAATAATCTTTAGTTAGTGCTTGAAGAATTCTTCGGGAGAATCACTTTAATCATTGAGAGGATTTTGCTTTTACAGTAGAGACCAAGTTGAAGTTGCAATTAAGAATATCTTTTCCAATACAAAATTGGTGACATCTAGTTCAGTTATTCTTATGCAATTCTGTAAATTACTCATACTTTCAATTATGAATTTCCTTGCAATTTCAATTAGTATTTGTGTTTTTGTTTCCAAATTTATCGTTGGTTAATTTTATTTGTGGGAATTGATGAAACCTTAGATGGTTGAGACTATAATTGTGTTCATGTTATAGGATTAAGAGATATATGAATGATTCATGATTGCAATTTTTATGATTTTGATTATAATTGTTCAATTAATTATAATTGTTAGAAACCCTAATGATATGGGAGTTGATATAGGGTTTGTTAGAAATTCTTAGTTGATTTGATTAATCAGTATAGAAGCAGAGTTAATTGAATTAATTAGAATTATCTAGAGATTAATGCGATGTTCGACGATTCATTATTCACTAAGACATTAGGGTAATTGATTTAGGACATTAGACAATCATAATATCGGGAGATATATGATTGTGATTTAGAGTCCACTGTTAATTGGAAGATGCAAAAGCCGACTAATTAATAAGGGGTTTAAATCCTTAAGTTTTAATGTATAATAATTTCACTCGAATGACCATATAACTATTAATCTATATAACATGATAATAATTTCATTTTCATAATCTAGGGTGGATTATGTTTTTCCACAATTCTCAATTGATTGCTTAATTTCATATTTATCATAGTTATTTTCTTTTCAATAGTTTTAGAGTAATTATTAGATTAATTAATTAAATTTTGATTGCCTGAATATTGATAAAAACTAATATAGGATTAGTAATTTTTTAGTCCTTGAGGGATTGACAACCTTACTTTCTCTATATTACTTGATTTCGACTTAGTATACTTGCTAGAGTATTCGTGATTTATTTATATATATATAGTTTAAGAGAATAAGTGAGTTTGTCTCATCACTCTACTACGCTATTGGCCAAAGTATCGGAGGAACACCTTCTTGCTCCTTTTTTTTTTTTTGGGGTAGGGGAGAAGTGGCCTTAGTCTCTGTTGCTTCAGAATCTAAAAGGATAAGTCAATGAATTACGTTGTGAACCATATCCGATTGTTTATAAATTCACAAAGTTTGAAGTTAAGGATGAAATATTGAAAGTAAGAGAAAGCTTATGAATGCGATTGTAAAGTTTGATTCTGCTATCGAAAAACCCTTTAATACTTTGTTGAAAATGATGTGTTATTTAGAAGATGGTACAGATTATTGACGTGTGTTTTGAGACAGAGATCCAACAGTTGCTAAGGCTTTGACAGTTATTATGGCCTGCAATATAATTATGGCTAATGTGACAATTGTCATTTATGCTACCACTTGAACTTATGACGGGTGATGAAATTGAAAGTTGTGACCTTTTACATAGGACGCGATCTGTCTCTCGGAAATCAAAGACCTTTTTTGATTACAGGGCATTTACGAAAATATTCCTTACTTAACCCCGTAGAACATCAAGTTGTTTACTCCTTTAGTTGAATACTCAACCACGGGAGCCAACAGTTACAAGGTTGGTGATTTGAATTCCCTCATGTGTGAATTTTGGAGGCAACAATTACAAGGTAGTTGCTGGACCTCAACTATAAATATTGATGAATTACCAATTGCTGTACCTCTTACTCGCGCTTACCTCTGAGGCCTTCATTCCCTTATAAGGAGGGTATTCTCTTGTCATCCTATTGAAGATGAGTTCTCATAAATGGATGAGCTATGGGTGAAGTCTCTAAGGCCCCAGTTAGGATACTTTTTACTTTGATCAGACTCCCACATAGTTGTTCACTTGTTGAGTATTGAATAATAGCCCGCGTCTACAATGCTCCGCCTAGACTCTTAGCCAGTCACCAACTTGTTGAGTGCCGAGTTAGAGGTCCCCATACGTTAAGCTCTACTCTTCCATCTTACCGAACTACAACCACATTTAGTTACCTTGGTAGCTCCCATCATAGCTCATCAATGGAAATCCCAACATTAGCTTCGTTGATCTATAGCACCCCAAGATCTTAAAATACGAACTAATTGATAGGTAGCCACTTGTCCCCTACTTTTCTAATGTTTGTACTATATTCCTTTTTGTCCTGTCTTATTTATTATTTTCGCATATACTAGGAATCTCTTTCTTACATTACCCTTTATGTAATTTTTCATTATTGTATTGTTGCCCTAAAGGACTTACTATAAATAGTCTTTTTTATTGTAGTGGCAATCATCTTTCATACCTTACAAGTTAATGAATATTCTTGTTCTTGCTAGATACCTTTCTCCAAGTACATCCCTTTCTCACACTTTTATGTAATCTTGTCGAGTAGCTCGAGATTAGTAGTGAGTGGACCTTAGTATTAGCCTGTATATCATATCAGGTGAAATATTAAGTCGTATTGTGTTCTAGTGCATCATATCCTCTAAGTAGCTTTACAGAAGTTACTGTGTTTGTCAACTTATCCATTCCTTCATTCTTCAATACCTCAAGAGACCCACTATTGCTACTTCTTATAGTAAGCCTTAGTGATCAACTCAACTCCTCGGTACATCATATAATCCTAGTATCGGAGCTTAAGGTTGTAATCGAAAGCTAAGTATTGTAATAGTCACTTCTTATTATAGTGTATGTTCTATTATATTCTATTCCTTAGTGGAAAAATAGAGCAAGTCCTTAAGTCATTGTACGATATCATATTATGCTCTTGATCTCTTGATGTTAATATGAAAACAATATAGTAGATATGAATATGTAAGTAAAGTAAATGCAATAAAATAAATGATAGAGTTGTGAAGATTAAACAGCCATATATGATCTCCAAAATTTCAAAGAAATCAAGATGAGGTACATGATCTCCACAACATTACCTTCCTGTTGATGTTAGTAAATAATTAATAACAGGAAAAGAGGCGGCGGGCCTGGGGGGGGTGTTGAATTGTCTATTGAGGAATTTTAATAATTATCTGATTTTTACTTCTTGATGTTTGGTATTAATAACCATTACTAAACTTGTTCTTAATTCCTAATGTATTAGAAATAATAACAAAATTTAGATTAGAATTTGTGTGCAAAAACTTTTAAGTAGTTCAATCTTCCAAGCACGTTAACTTATCAAATAATTCTACATGCTTATGATCTTAAACATAATCTTGAGTAGATAATTTTGATAAATTATGTTATGCACAATTACTCAACCAATGAAGCAATATGTCACAAACAATAAATAAATAAGGATTAAATAAAGAGGCTAGGGAACAAAAGATTAGGCAAACAGATATAGTACAATTGTTCAACTAATGAAGCAATATGTCATAAACAATAAATAAATTGGGAATAAATAAAGAGGGTAGGGATCAAAAGATTAAGCAAGCATATATAGTAGTCTCGCCTTGTGTTTTAGTTTATTCATCCAACCTATGGCTTGGATATAGTTATCTACCTTACCTCTAAATCATAAATTTATAGAATCTCTCACCTAAGTTTTCTTAATTCCTCTCACACTAGTCTTTAAAGAGATTAGTAACTTATTTAAGGATTGCAATAGATTTTCTCACACTTTTGTATAGTTTCTCAAGGATATAAAATTCTTAAGCTATGAGCTTTTTCTCTCAGATCAAATAAACTTATAGTATGTAAGCTCAGCTAAATAGTAATATCACGAAAACTTGTGTAACTCTTAAAACTTTTCTTTTCTCTTTCTTTTTCACTTTTTCTCCTCCTTTTAGCTAGTTTGATCACTTCATCCTTACAAAGTTGTAGATCTATGTTCAAGTGTTCCCAATGTGGTAGTAGTTATTATATAGCTATTGCTTCTTTAAATATTTGTCATCTTCTTCCTTTGTTGTCACAATTGATATGCTCATTTCATATACTTAGAAACTTTCATCAGTCTATTGTATCACATGCTTTTGTAATCTTCATAAGTATTGCTTTTGTATCCCTTCACTTGAATAGATATATTACCCAAAGATATCTCCATGATGTTAGGTTTTGATGTTCTTTCTTATAACTAGCTTTTGATCATGTCTTTCTTTTGATCCATCTTCTATACTTTTGATATATGTGGTTATGTTTAGTCCTATACTTTTAGCAATCTTGTCTTCTGATTGATATTTTTCTTTTTTCCCTTCATCTTAAAAATAGTATCGTAATGTGTTATTCTTTTTATTCATATTGATGAAGACATATATTATTCTTTTCTTTTTCATCTGAAGTTTTATAAGCTTTTAATAATAGTAGATTATGATTTAACATCTACTACTGATACTTGTTTCATTAATTATGTTCTTCAAGTAACTTCTAATTTTGTTAACTTTTCATCCTTTAGTTCTTATTTTTCTCAAGTACCTTTAAGAATATAATTCTTTTTATTACATCTTAAGTAACTTGATTAGCAATGACAAAATACATTTTATACATATTAACATATATTTTGGTTATCATTGAAATGGATTTCATTCGGAATTTATCATCAAAATACATTTCATTTGGAATTTATCATTAAAGTACTTTTTATTCAGGTTATTATTCTAATAATCTTCCTCTTCTTGATGAAGATAAAATATTTGTCTCTTTTTAAAAAAAAATTAATAATCAAGCCAATATTCTAACAATTGTTCTTTTGATAGGTTATCTCTCATATTTCATGAATTTTACTAGTTTTAATACTATCTCCCCGCTATTGGGTATTTGCTTCTAAATGCACAAATTTTTTATATCTCCCTTTATTTTTCATTTGTAAACTTCCATGTAATCATTTTCCATGCTACTTTCCCTTTTATACTATTTTCCCCTATTGTTATAGTCTTCTTGCCTTTTAGTTACCATAAAAAATAACATAGGGTTCACAAGGTTTCTTGAAATCATTAATATTTATCATAAAAATGGTATTTCATCTCATTTTAGTAATCTTTCCCCCTAAATTTGTGAGGAATTTGACATCATTCCTTTTAGATTATTAGATTTTTTTCTTGAACTTAATATCATATCATATTTACCACATATAATGAAGAAACTATCCTTATATTATCATATCATTCATTAGATCAACATATGTATCACATCAGAATATTCATCTTAATATATCATAGTATTAGATATATCAAAACATGTGTAAAGTTCATACAAAAAGAGGCATGAATACGATTACAAAAATATATTGAGAAGATGAAATTTAGTTTATTCCGTTATAAAGAAAACGTGTCAGCTTTTCTTTTAATTACCAATTCTAAAGAATATATCAAAGATCTTGGCTTTAGTTTCTAAAGTTTTTGGTGAAGGATTGTTGCCTTCACTAGTGGTTTTTTCCTTTGGTCAATTTACGACATAATCTTCCTAAAGTGTTTCTTCTTAGAGGATTTGGACCAGGGTGTCTTGATTTCTAGATGAATAAACATTAGTTTTTTTCTTTGCCTTTATTCTTTTTTTTTTTTTATGTCCTTCATTCAATGAGTAGAATGCTTAGCTTTGTTTTGGGGCATTATAATGAATTTGAAATTTTTGTGTTTAAGGGGTTGGCTTAAAAGAACATTTATTCATAGTTGTGCAAAGATAAAGTTGATTTTTCTTTTAGTGTTAGTAGACGATTGGACGGTTGTATGAAATAATCTTTCTTTAGAAAGGATTACACATACAACTAATTTCTTATAAATTCAAGTTGAATCTTATGTAAAGGTTTAGTGAAGATATCTCTTAACTAATTCTTTGAAACATATTTGACATCTATATTCTTATTAATTTCATGATCCTATACAAAATGATGTGTTATTTCTATGTGCTTCATTTATCCCAATTGCACTTGAATTATCCGACCTAATAAGAACATAGTTCATTATTATTCCATAGTCAACAAATTGAATTATCTTGGAATAATAAGAACATAATTCATTATTATTCCATAGTCCTTCATTTGTAGGTTTAGCCATAAAATTTGAGCATAGCAATATCCTGTTGAAACATATTCAGCTTTTGTTGCAGATAATCCTACTAAGTTGTCTTTCTTAGATGAATAAAAAATTAATATATCTCTTAGAAATCAAGACATACCTAATTACTTTTATGATCTATTTTATAGCTAACATAGTTAACATTAGAAAAACCAACTAGATTAAAATTTGAAATTTTAGCATACCATATTTCTTAATTACTTGTATATGCAAGGTATGTGAAAATTCTCTTAAATGCTTTAAGTTGTTATTCCTTTGATGTACTTCGAATTCTAGCACACATGCGTATGCTTGATAATATGTTAGGTTTAAGTGCAGTCAAATATAACAATTATCTTATTATACATCTAAAATAATTTTTCATTTACCATTTTATCATTCTCAACAATGTCAAATCTTATTGAGGATGCCGTAAGAGTAGCTACGTTCTTTGTTTTCATTCTAAATTTCTTCAAAATTTGTTTTGCATGCTTCTTCTAATATATAAATATCCCTTCTTTGATTTGTTTAACTTCTAAGTTTGGAAAGAATATTAATTCTCTTATCATTAATATCTCAAACTCTTCCTATATGATCTTAGTAAATTCTTAGCAAAATTTCTCATTAATAGATTAAAAAATTATGCTATCTACATATATCTAAACAATTAAAATGTCATTACCATAATATTTGGAATAGGGTTATATTGATTTACCTTTGTTGAAGCCTTTCCTCACCAGAAATTCACTTAGTCATTTAAACCATGCCTTTGGTGCTTGTTTCAATTTGTAAAGTGCTTTGGCAAACTTGTATATATAATCTTCATGTTGTCAATCTTCAAATCTTGGGGGTTGTTCTACATAAACTTCCTCTTTAATGTATCCATTCAAAAAATGTACTTTTATGTCCATCTAAAATAACTTGAAGTTTTTGTGGCATATAAAAGCTGTCAAAAGTCTACTTGCTTCTATTCTTGCACTAGAGCATAAGTTTCTTTTTGATTAATTCATTCTTCTTGTGAATATCCCTTGTCAACAATCTTGCTTTGGTCCTAACTATATTTCCATGTTCATCTAATTTGTTCTTGAAAACCTATTTTGTGCTAATAACTAAATTGTTTTTTGGTCTCTCTACAAGGTTGCAAACACTATTTCTTTTGAATTGTAAAAGTTCTTCTTGCATAACATATATCCAACTTGATTCTTTTAATACTTCTAGTCTTTACTCCTAATTGTGGATCTTCAATAATTTGTGATTAAAGGTGTCAACTTTGAAATTTCTAAGTTCTATCTATATTTCTTGTAGTTTCTTCCAGTTTTAGTTCTTTATCAGCATTTTTGGTTGTTTTTAAGGAATTTTCTATTACATTCATCTCTCCTCTAGATCCTAAACCTTCTCCTTTTTCCACTGTCTTCTTGTTTTGAAATGTCTTTGCATTGTTTGATTCTTCTTCCAAATGTTCCTTGAACTTGGCATTGATTGATTCTTCTATATCGTCTTTTTGTTGTATATACAATAAGCTTTGCTAGTTAATGAATAACCCAAGGATATTCCTTTATCAGTCTTTTCATCAAACTTTCCATGGTTTCCTTTTGTCTTCTAATTGTAGCATTTACTTTCAAAGATGTGAAAGCAAGATATTATCAGCTTCTTTTCGTTAGACAACTCATATGAGGTCTTTTTTGTTTGTGGTTTAATATGATTCTGTTCATGATGTTGTAAGCTGTAGAAACTTCTTTTAACTAGAAGTGTTTTGCAACAGTATTTTCGTTTAACAAGATTCTTATCATCTCTTGAATTGTTCTGTTCTTTCTTTCTACCACTTTCTTCTATTGTAGTGTGTATGGTATTGAAAAATTATATACCATACCATTTTCGTCATAGAACTTAATAAATTTTAAATTTTAAAATTATGTACCACAACTTGTTCTTAAGCTTATTATTTTCAACCCTTTATTATTTTGTACTTGTTTATCATGCTTTTCAAAATAGTCATCTATAATAACTAATTTGTATCTATTATTTCCTAAATCTAAATATGGAAAAGGTTCTTTTGCTAAGGTGGAGTTCTTTGTCTTAAATGAACTTCTAACTATTGCATTAAGTGAATGTACCATGCATTGTATGCTATCTCCTATGTTCAATTCTAGTAGACCTTTAATTATTTGATTCTTAAGTAGTCTATCTAGTTATCTAAAATTAACATGTTCTAACCTTTTATGCTAAAGAAAAATATTATGTATTATTTTCACCAAGCATTTATCTGATTTTATTTTAGAAGGCCTAATAATATAGATGTTACCATATCTATTTCCTTGAAATACTTTTTCTTCTATGCCTTTTTTAAATCCTATGCATTTGTCTTTCTAAAATATTACTTTATATTTATTATCACATAATTGACTTATATTATGCATATTATGTTTTACTTTGTTAAATAACTGTACATTATTTATAGAAAAAGGTTTGTTGCAGATGATGTCGATACCAATGATTCTTTCCTTATTGTTTTCTCCAAAGCTTACTTAGCCTCCATTGATTCATTCAATGTCTAAAAATAGTATGGCATCTCCTATCGTATGTCTAGAATAGTCACTATCAAATACCATTTTCCTTTTATTTAGGGTTGCTTTTCTTACAAAAAGAAAAAGAGAGATTTTTATTCTTTTGAACACAAACCAACTTAGGTCCTTTCAAATTCAAGCTCATGTGATAACACTTTTTGTCTTGATTTAAACTAAGTTTGTTACTTTTGCTTTAACGAAATTTCTTAATATGACCAATTTTTCCATTTAACATATATGTTGTTTCTTGTATTCTTTCTTGATTTGTCTAGTTTGATTAGTTCTTAATACATTTTTGCCTTTTATGTCTAGTTTACAAGCTCTTACAAAGATTGTTTTCCCTAACCTAGTTGAATACTCACTCGTGTTATCCTAATCCACTTTTACATTCATGCATCTTTTGATTAGCTATTAGGGAGTAAAGCTTCTTTTCACTTTCTTGAAAGTCACTAAATATGTGTTTTTAGAGGATTATAATAGTTTGTCTAATCTTGTTTTCGTATTTCGAGTCTCTTCCTTAAGTTTCTTATTTTCCTTTTGAAGAAAGCTTGTTTTTTCTTACTCTACAATTTTATCCTTTTTCAGGATTTGTAGTTCCCTATTTAGTCTTGATTTTCTTCTACTAAAGTTTCCTTTTCTTTTTGTAATTAACTGTTTTCAACTATTACCTTTTGATTTTTATGCCTTGTTTTAATTACCAAAGTAAGTAACTTTTCCATTTCAACATATACAACTTTAGATTCATCATATAAGCTACAGTTAGAATGTACCTCGATGTCAACTATAAAGCATAAATTTACTTGTTCTTCTAATTCCTCTTATTTTGATTTTGATTCATCAAGATCACTCCATGTTGCTAAAAGTTCTTTCTTCTTTTTCTTCTTATCATGTTCATTCATCCTCTTTTTGAGTGATGGACATTCACATTTGACATGTCCTAGTTTCTTATATTCATAACAAATTAAGGTGCCCTTCTTCTCTTTCTTATTTCTTACACCATATATGTTAGCTTGTCTAAAACTTGAAGAGTTCTTACAATTCTTTTTAGGGAAGTTATCACGACCCAATAGTATCGTTGCCCTGGTAGATCGTTGTGTACTGTATAAAGGTTTACTATCAACCCTCTTACCGATCGTAAGCCTTTCATACGACATATAAGATCCTTTCATTATGCGTTATCACTATGCCCATAGATAATTAATATAGAGCAATTTACTAAAATTAACTTCTAAGACATAAATTAATCAAGTAAATGTGTGGACTCGTTAAGTTCTACACCAAAAGAATATTACAAACAAATGCAGTTCAAATGGAAACTGCATCATAAACTTCAAACTATATTATGAATAAAAATAAAAGTAAATAGTTATCTACAAAAGTTATTACAAAATCTCCTCTTTACTCTCTGATTGCTCTAACCCGTCTCTACACGAGACTTACTTCGGGCATGCCTCGGCCAGGATTAACGAAGAGGTTTCCTTGCAACAAAAGGAATCTATTGGGGTGTAAGCTTACGTTTAGTGAGATAAATATCTTGTCAATATTGCATGGTAAAAATTTATTAGATGTACAATCATATGAATGCATGAACAATTAGTATGCCCAACAACGTATGTAGTGGCCTAGGAACTGTATACGACTTAAAATTACGCCCCCTATAGTTAGGGTTTAGAGATAATTAACCGACTCAAACCAAAACTTGGGTTCTAGATCTTGGGTTTTATATCATTTGCACTATTGTGCTTAAGCCAAAATAAAAACTATAAGTATATATATACTTTCTTTACTAAATAACAAATCGTATTTTCAAAATCCTAAGTCTAGCAATGTGGTGGCCTCTGCAATCCACAAACACACTCATTAAGCAAAACCCACAAGATATGGCTCCTCGTCAATGGTTGGTGTCTCTCAGCTCTTAGTAAGCCCGTCAGCTTAAGACAGAGACTCAATAAAATGATGATATAGCTAGTGCCCAATCCTATAGGAGGCCCTGCTCCTATGAGTCCTTTCCCATCTTTTGTGTAAAGCAGTAGTTGATGTTATTCGAATGCAATAATGGGGAATGCATGATCCATTTAATTTCTTAATCCTATAAGGGGTTAATCCAATTTTTCATGGTGATTAGACAATTTCATTCTATATAATCGTACGTATAAATTATCACAAAAAATTTTCATTGTTATATGATTAACAAGCCATAGCATTCAATCACAAATTCATATACATGCATTTCCCATAGCTTATAAGCATCCAATTTATATATATAAGTTTAGGTGTATCTATTCTATAAGCAAAATCAAGTAAAGAGTTATCAGGAATTTACTTACTTAACCATGTAAGTCAGTTAAAGTAGTTCGGGGGCAGGTCATCTTCGAATGCTGGGTCCCTTAGTCATCACAATCACAATACTATAAGGAATTGAAATAAAACTTAGAAAACTAAGCTACAACCCCTTAAGTTATACTCTTGACTAGTTTTTGTATTTTTCCCGGTTTTACTTAAAAGTTCAATCGCGTATAACTTTCTTGTTTCAAATCCGATTTTTATGATCTTATAGTCAATCTTCATTGTTTTCAAGTGTAATTTAACATGGTGAGGTTATATTTTTAAGATGAGACACAAAAATCTGCCCATAGGTCAGAATAGTAGCGGTCCTCATGATTTGGAGTGCTTTTGGGATTTCTTTGGTTAATGGGCTTTTTGGTAACCTAGGAATTCCTTTAGGCTTAGGCTTAAGATTTCATTATAGGCTCAAAATACTCCTTAAGGTCAGATTTACAACTTTGATTTATACTCTGAAGGCTATCAACCACTTCTTGGGCTCTTAAGTGGGTTTAAGTTGTCAAATGGGCTTATTTTATATTCAATTAAAAAATCGTCACTTTCTTGGGCTTAGGGAGTGTCTTGTAGGTTTTTTGAGAGTCTTAAAACAACTTTCATTGTTTTTTCAAGTTGCTAGTTAGAAACTTAAGAGTGGTTCAACTTGACATTTGAAGCTTGATTTGGAAGTTTTAAGCTCATATTTTAGTTTTAGGCTTGATATACTTATCATACTTGCCTTAGTTGGTCCTTTCACTTTGTTTACTTACTTTTATCATATTTTTAAGTGTCTTTTAAAAATGTTTCAGATCTGTTCAGTTTGAGTATGAGGGATTCCAACTTGTTTCATCATTTCCTTAAGTTTAGGTGTTAGATTATGAATGTAAGCTACTTGTATTCAAATCTTAACTTGACTTCTTTTCTATGAGATGATTACTTGACTCATGCTTTACATGAAAATAGCAGATCTCACACTTATCATAACTCCCATATCATAGTTCATGTCTTACAAAGTTGGTTTTCTCATAAAACTTCATGTGATGGATTTTTCCTTTACCTAAGTCTAGATTTGAGCATGTTTAACTTAATAGAAGTGAAAACAACATCCAAATGACTCCTAAAACCTCACGTCCAGCATGCTTCCCTTTCCTTCAAGTTCTCATTTCAAGATTTTCTTAACTTAAAATCTTCCATTCAAAGTGTTAAACAAGCATCTCTTCAAAACACCAAGTTTATATGCTCATACTTCAATTTTCATGTAAGGTTTTAATGAGTTTGCTTCTTAGGGTAGTCTTAGATGTTTCATCAACTTGTGATCATACGTATATCTTTAAGAAATTGTGGTCTCCTAACATGTAATACTAGGCTACTATCACAAAGAAATACTTACTCGTCCACAAAGCAAAAATATGGTGGTTGTGTACTCAAGTTCTACTTTTACTCTTTATCTTACTTCCTGCTTTTTGCACCCTTTTCAAAAACTTGAGTTGTGGTCCTTTGAAGTGGGGTTTAAGGAGAGTTCTAAGGATCCTAAAGGATCTTTGAATGTTGGCAAAAGCAAGATAAGAAGAAGCTAAAAGTGTTGTGTGTGTGTGTGCTTAGAATGTGGCGGCAAGTAAAGGATTTTGTGGGGTTTGGTTGTTTCTTCTTTTGTATTGATTTCAAATTGAGAGAAAAGGAAGTGAAAATGAAATTGAAAGTAAGAGCAAATGGGAAAAGAGTAGCTGGTTGGAAATGGGGTAGGAAGTGTGTTTAATAAGTTTGATTTTGTTAACTTTTGTACATGCTATAAGACAACAAAATCAAGGGGAGTATGCATAAAAGTCAACAATTACAACTCTTGATAATGTAAGTATTTAGGGGTGAATAGTGGAGTGTAAGATAAAGTGATTGATGGATGAAAGACAAGAGTATGGTTTCCCTTAAAGCCATGTAAGATCCGGCCATTAGTATCCTTTTGGGGTATGGAATTATCTTGTCTCATTTATTAAAGTTAAGTATGTGAAATCTTGTGATGTTTTGCCCATATATAGTATAAGTGAAGGGGTGATAAAAAAAAGTGTCTTATCATTAGTTTTTGATATGTTATCAATTGATAAATGTTTCCAACTTTCAATTGATAAGTCATTAGGATGATTAGTTGGTCTACTTATTCATGTGTAAGGCTTAGGCATGAAGGTAAGGGAATTGTTTTATAGGAAATTATTTTAAAATTTATAAAACTTAAATTGCGGGACAAACTTTTTCACTCTCGTATCGGCTAATCAATGAATGGGGACATGAGAAGTAGGGTTAGCTGCCCTCAGAACACTTTCTAGCCTCCTAAAGGGGTTAGAGGTTGGAATGAGCTGGTTCTTTAGGACCAGGGGTTTATAGAAGCAGGATTACTTAAATTAGACAATTCTTATTTCTGTAGAGTGCTAAGTTACGGCAATTTATCGATAGAAGTAGGAGAAAAGATAGCCCAAACCGATAAGGTATTAACCGAAGAGCCTGAAGAGCTAGTAAGCTAGTTTACGATAATGGCCTTCCTGCCTTGACAGAGGAAGGAGTGTTATTTTCTTAAATTGTTTTGTAAATGATGATTCAATTCTTATAAAATTATGAAAATTTCTAGAGTTAAATAAAATTATTTAAATTAAATTATTGATTAGTCGCCTAGGATTAAAAGTCCTTAATTATTTTAGGGTTTAGGGTTTTAAATGACTTTAAAGTTCACAGTTTTTTAAGTTTAGGTTTTATCGATAATAGGCTTTCGAATTGGAAAAGTAAGTTTGTTTTCAATTGTAAACTTAAACTCTTAGTTTGGTTAATCATTAGGAACATTTTGGAAGTACTCTTAGTTAAATCATAAGCCCGCTAAAAGTAGGGTTTACAGAAGTCCATTAAGTCTTCTAGCAAGTAAATTTAGTTTTTCTTTGTATTCTAAGGTTCCTAAGATTGTTGTTCTATTGGCTTTGAAGACTATTGACCTTCTTGTATCTTCTCATTCATTGTAACTATATTGCAAATTTTTCTCATATGCTATCAATTTTCCTTTTAGATTTGCAAGAGATAATGTCATGAAATCTTGTACTTCTTCAATTGCAGCTTTCTTTGCATCCCATGATCTTAATAGTGTTCTAAGCATTTTCTCTATTATCTCTTCATTAGTGAATTTTGAGCCAAAAGTCTTAAGTTCATTGTCGATTAGGTTGAATCTATCATATGCATCATTTATCTATTCTCTTAGTTGAATCTTGAATAACTTGTATTCTTATGTAAGAATGTTGATTTTTGTACTCTTGATATTACTATCCCTTTATGGATAGCAATGAGAGTATCGTAGCCTTTTTTAGTTGTTGTACAAGTTGACATATGATTATATTCTATAGGTGATAAGGACATTAAAAGTATATGCTTCGCTTTTAAATTTGCATTGACTTTCTCAAAATTATAGTCTGAAGTGGGAGGATTTGTATAATCCTAATCTTCATTTACATTAATGAGCCATAACCTATAATTTGTAGCTTAAATATATGATTTCATCATGTGTTTCCACTAAGCAAAGTTAGATCCATCAAAATAAGGAGCATTGTTAGTTTGAATAATAGGAATTTAATATACCATCTTTCTAGATCTTCCTTTTAATAAATGACTCTGATATGAATTCCGAGGTCCAAAAAGATATATATGTTCTTTTAAGTAGCCTACTCTAATACCGGTTGTTATTCTTAGTAAACAATCAAGAAATGAGGTTGAATTGATTATTGAGGAATTTCAATATTAATTAATATTTACTTCTTGATAGTCAATATTAATAACATATACTGTACTTGTTCTTAATTCTTGACGTATCATAAATACTAAAAAATTTACGTAATAGATTTGCATACAAAAACCTTCTTAACAATTAGTAATTCTATCTTTTAAGTACATTAACTATTCAATTCATGCTTTAGTTCTTAACCTCAATATTGTCCAAATGATTTTGATAAATCATGTAATATACAAATTACTCAAGGAATTAAGTGATATATCACACAAACAATATGTAAATTGTGAGTAAATAAAGATTGTAGGGGTTAGAAGATCAAACAAGCATATATCATGGTTTTACCTAGTGCTTTAGTCCACTCTTTTAACCTGTAATTAGGGATACGATTATCCACACCATGATTTTACGATTTTTAGTAAACTTTACACAAAGATGAATAGTTCCCATAATCTTACCTTGACTCCAAATCCCATGTTTATAAAATCTCTCTATTAAGTTAACTCAAACGATCTCATACTAATTTTTAAAGAGATAGTATCTCCTTTATGGATTACAATACATTTCCTCACACTTTTGGACAGCTGCTCAGCAATATAAAATTCTTAAGCTATAAACATTATCTCTCAAATTAGATAAATATATATAAGCTCAGCTAAATAATAATACCATGAAAATTTATATAGCATTCAAACTTTTCTTTTTCATTTCTTCTCCTCCTTGTTAGTTTGATTACTTCATCCTTAAATAGTTGTAGCTTTAACATTCAAGTATCCTTAATATGATAGTAGTCATTGTGTACTCATTGCTTCTTTAAATCTTTGTGATCTTCTTCCTTGCTGTTACAGTAAGTATGCTCATCTGTCATTCAATGCTTTCCTTTTAGTTACTTCATATACCTAGAAACTTGCATTAGTAACTTATATCACATACTTCTATAATCTTCGTAAATGCTTTTGTATCCCTTTGTTTGGCCAAATGTATTAACCAAATATATCCCTATGGTGTTGGGTCTTGACTTATTCTTTCTTATAACATGCTCCTGATCACGTCTTGCTTTTGATTCATATTCCAAGCTTCTAATATATGTTGTTTTATTCAATCCTATGATTCTAGTCATTATTGTCTTTTGATCAGTACTTTTATTTTCTTCCTTTATCTTGAAAACAATGTAGCTATGTCTCGTGCTTTTGATTCATGTTGATGAGGTCGCATAGTGTTGTTTTCTTTTTGTTCTAAGTTTGATTAGCTTTTGATAATAGTAGATTCTAATTCAACATTGATTGTTGATACTTGTTTCACATATTTTGGTTCTTTAAGTAACTTCTAATTTTGTTAACTTATTTCGTTAACTTTTCATCATTCAATTTTTACTTTTCTAAAGTAACTTCAAGAATGTAATTTTTTATACTACACACTAGGTAACATGACTAGCAATGATAAAATACTTTTCCTACATAGCAACATATATTTTTTTATCATCATAATACATTTGATTTAGGGTTTATCATCAAAATTATTCTTATTTGATTTCTTACTCTAACGCTTACTACCCCACATTTTACTATAGAAGTAATCACAAGTCTCCAAAGTCTCCCTAACTATTCTCTCAAATAGCTATCTACTAAATTTTAGAGGGTTTAATAACTCTTCCATGATAGCAATATGATTCTCATACTTTAGCTCAATTCCCTTAAAGAACAATAGATATGTACTTTAACATAGAAAGCTTTTATCAGTGCTTTCGTTCAATCAAAGTGATGTGAATCCACACGGTGGGTCTCAAACGCCAAGGATGATGCTCTCAAGGTTTAAATGGGAACAAGGAATAAGGAGTGAGAAGGGGACCTTAACTATGAATGTGTATGGATATCACACACCAAGACACAAACACAATAAGGGGTTAAGCTTGAAATAGAGTTCGATGTAACTCATGAACATTAAATGTCACTTGATTTTCAAATGAGAGGTTAGATGTGACTCACTGACTCACTCAAATGAAAGAGTTCGTCACCATCTTAGGGATAAGATGGATAAGAACACACGAAAGATTAAAGAGTCATTCAACACTCAATAATCCAAAACACTAGCTCAAAAGGGCTCAAGAATGTCCTTACTTCTAGAAGAAATGTTTAAGTATAAATTCTTTGTATGAATATTCTTCATTATCTGATGATTACAAATTTTTCTATTTATAGTAAGTCCTAAAACCCTAGTGGCAAAACTGTAAATAATATATAAGGCCTTAAACCCTAAAGAATGGCCCACAATTGAAATAGGAAAATATTTACAAAATATACAAAACTGTGCACTTAACAGAATGGTCAACATGCAATCATTTAAGCCATCTATGGGCTTAAGTAGGGGTCAATTGGAACTCAAATGTCCGAGCAAAGGTGGGATATTTGGAAGTCTTATTGTGCTTAGTTAAGCTCCCAATGAAGTTGGTCCATAGTTGCTGCACTCGTGGATTGCTTGGCACTAGTTTTCCCATGCTATGCCGAGCTATTCTTTAGTCTTGAGGCCGCGATCGCTTGGTCTCTTGCTATCTTAGTAGATGATAAACCTAATGTTAACTAGTTCCTTTCCCTCCTTTTGTCCTTTGGTTATTAGTTCGGCCTTAGTAAGAGCAGGTCTATCTCAAGTTAGAATAGGTTAGCTTTAACTTTTGGCAGGTCTACGATGGCTTCTGATTGGTCAACCTTGGCCTAAAGATTGTCGTAGACTGATTTGTATCATCATAGTGGGGTTGAAAAGAAGTCGTCCTTGACTTTAGATTGTGATCGCGGGCTTGGATGCGGAACAGTCTCATCTTCCCCTTTTTCTTTACCATTGGAATTAGGTTGTTCTAGATTTCTTCAGTGCTCATGGGGGTCAAGCAGTAGCTCTTCCCATCCTTCCAAACCATGTAAGTGTTGAGGAAGCCATCATGGATCATTTTCCGATGGTACTTCCAAGGTAGGCCAAGAAGCAAATTTGCTGCATTCATAGGCACTACATCAAAGTTAACCTCTTCTTCATATTGTCCAACCTTGAATGCTATCTGAGGTATTTTATGTACATAGACTATACCCTTATCATTGAACCACTTCAGTCCATATGGTTAGGGATGCGGTTAGGTCAACAATCTCATCTTCTTCACTAGTTCGGTAGAAAAGATGTTGATGCAACTACCTCCATCAAGTACCAGGGAATAGGTCTTCCCAGTCACCAAACATCGAATCTAAAATAAGTTCTCCCTTTGACTTAAGTCTTCATTCATGTTGACTCGTTTGCTTATCAAGGCTAAAGGTTCTCCTATCTCAAGGTAAACATTTATTGCATCTTCACTCTCAAAGCTCTTATCATTGTGGCTCTCTACTTAAATGTCTGATCCTTTGCCTTTTAGAATCATTACCATCTTGTTCAAGCATTGAGAGGCAATATGTCCATAACCCAAACATATGAAGTACTTAACTTCTTAGGTTTTGGTCCTGATCACTTTCTCCTTCTCTACTTTCTTAGCGTTAGCCTAGTCAAGTCGGCTAAACTCTCCTTTCTCCATCCTCCTTTCTAACCCTTTTCTCTTGGCATACCTCTTAAGCTTAGGGTTGCCTTATTGAGGTTAGCTAGTTGGCCTCTGATACCATCTTCTCCTCTATTTCTCCACCCCTAACGTTAAATTGATCAACTCATCCAATAAGTTCAATGGCTGCCGCTTTACCACATTGGTAATGTCATCTTGGAGTCTATTAAGGAACCTAGTAATAGTATGATCTTGGGGCTCAGTAATCTCGCATCCAACCATTAAGGTCTCAAACTCTTGCAAGTACTCTTCAACAGTGTTTCAACCTTACCTCAAGTGCTAGAAAGCATGAAGCATCTCTTACTTGAAGTAGGTCAACACAAAGCATTGATTCATCAATCTCTTCATAAGCCTCCAATTTCTTATCAGCTCTTCGCTTTCGGCATCTCGCTCAGTGATCAATTTATCTCACCAAAGACTTGCATATTCAACAAGGGCTAATGAGGCTAGCTTAACCTTGGTCCTAGCATCACATTCATAGCACTCAAACATCTTCTCTACTTAGGGAACCTAGTCAAGGAACTCTTTATGTTAGCTACTTCCACTAAAGGTTGATAGTTTAAGCTTGATGTTGTCAAGTCCTTGGTTGTTAACTTGAGGTTTATCCCTTGCATTCTTAGCTGGTCTATTGACCCTGAATCGGATGCTTTTGTTGGAGCTCTACTCAACCATATTTCTTTTCAGCCTCGGCTCTCTTCTTTGGGCCCCTTGATTCACCTTGGAGTCAACACTCTTATCATTGTTTCTTCTTGGCTTGGGTTGGTTTTCCTTTCTTTTCAGCTCGGCAGCTCTTCTCGACTGTTGCTTATCATTATCAAGCTCATTGGAGTCACTTCTACTAGTGGGTATTCGTTCCTTCTTCCACTTCGGCCAATATGTTTGTAGCTTCTAACTAAACAGGTAAGCTCCTGAATAGAATTAGTGAGATTTTGAATATGATATTCTAAGTTGTCAACACATTGCCTCAAACTCCCATGAGGACTATCTCTACTATTATTGACACTATCTTTTGACATTGTGGTCCATACAATAAATTATAGAGAGAAAATTTAACAAATATGTAACACACTCAACCGTACTCAACTTAAACCACCACTGAGACAATTCCACAAATACTACTAAAACAAAATACAACTAACAGTAGCCTAAAAATTACTACTACTCAATTTCTATAGTTACTCATAGTTGATAAACACTATAACAACTAGAATCTACTATTGAAACTACTATTACTCAACTTAACAACAACACAATTCTACGACTACTAAGAATTTGGACAACACACTAAATTGCAGAATGATAACTAATAAATGTTCAAATGAAAAGTAAACTTTAAAGAGCATTGTACATATATCTTCCCAAAGCTCTGATACCAGTGAAGCTAATGCAAACCCATGCAGTGAGTCTTGGACAACAAGGATGATGCTCTCGGGGTTCAAATGGGAACAAGGAACGGGTTGTGAGAAAGGGGTTTGATTGTAAGTGTGTATGGATATCACATACTAAGACACAAACACAATCTGGGTTAAGCTTGAAATAAAGTTTGATGTGACTTATGAATACTAAATGTCACTTGGGTTTCAAATGAGAGGTTAGATGTGACTCACTAACTCGCTTAAATAAAGGGGTTTGCCACAATCTTAGGGATAAAACTAATAAGAATACAAGAAAGATTAAAGAGTTATTTGATACTCAATAATCCAAAACGTTAGCTCAAAAGGGCTCAAGAATGTCCTTACTTCCAAAAGGAACGTTTAAGTGTAAATTCTGTTTATGAATATTCTTTACTGTCTTATGATTACAAATTTTGCTATTTATAACAAGTCTTAAAACCCTAGTGGCAAAACTATAAATAATATACAAGGCCTTAAACCCTAAAGAATGGCCCACAATTAAAATAGGAAAATAGTTACAAAGCATAGAAAACTATGCACTTAACAGAGCAGTTAACATTCAGTCAACCGAGCTATCTATAAGCTCGAGCAGGGGTTGGTTGGTAGTTAGATGTCCGAACAGGGGTGGGATATTTGGAAGTCTTATTGTGCTTGGTGGAGCTCCTAATGAGTTTGGTCTACAGTTGTTGCACTCGTAGATTTCTTGGCACCAATTTTCCTATGCTATTCTTTATCCTTAAGGCCCCGATTACATGGTCTCTTGCCATCCTAGAAGACGACAAACTTGATACCAAATGGTTCCTTTCCCTCCTTTAGTCCTTCGGTTATCAATTCGGCTTCGGCAAGAGTAAGTCGGTCTCAAGTTAGGAAAGGTCGGCTTCAACTTTTGTCATGTTTGCGCTGGCTTCTGAAAGGTCAACCTCGGCTTGAGAATTGTCGTGGATTGATTCCTACCATAGAATATATCAATTAGTTGTCATGTATTACTCTTTCGATATCCAGCCCTTATATAGCCTTCATATTCTAACGTTCATAAGTTGTATTCATAGTAATACCCATTATGTCTTCAATTGTGCTATTTTTTCTTCCATTCTATCTTCAAATCATCTATGTTAGCACTTGATTTTCTTCTATAAATGTTATTTTAACTTTCTCCATTTGAATCATATAAATATGGAATTTATCATCTTGATCCTTATTTAATTATTTCATTCCTTTTGTTTCATTTGTTCATATTGTTTTATTATTGTTCCATAGTTACTCCTTGGTTGATGAATACATTACCTAATATACCTTCTCCTAAATGTAGAGTCTTGACTTGTAATTTCCTTATCTTCTATATTTCCTTCCTATAGATAAGTTTATGGTATTAGCTTCTATCATAAAATTTGCTTCTAAAAATTCTTCTAGCTTTTGCTTGTGTTATTGCTACTAAGATGATCTTGGTTAGGAACTTCTCTTGCTTTTAAACTTTATAATCTTAATTCTTGATCCTTCCATCTTCAAAAGTTTCTTTTATTTAATCATAATTTTCTTTTTTTTTTTCATCTTTGTCTGTTTTATTTTTCTTCAATTTCTATAAGCTTTTTCCAATAAGCTTTTGATAGCTTCACATCTAATTCATTTTGGTTTTAACTATTTGTTGACTTCTATGTATTACTCAGCTTCTAAATTAATGTTCACTTCTAAACAAGTGTTTTTTTCTCTAAATGAACCTTTTAAGTGTATCGCAAATTCTTACTTGTAATTTTTTTTCTGTATACCTATTGATGGTAGATCTTTATAAGGGTAGGTTTAGATAGAGCCACCTCAATCCTTAAATCAAAAGTTATAAAAAGGGTACAATGTATGTAAAAGATTAGGTTTTTGAATACGTTACCTCAAGACTTCGTCTTCCATTTATACAAGGTTAGTCGACTTATTTTAGGAAGGTGATAAATATCCCAAGGTCCTCTCTTTGATTGGATTCTATGGAAAGGGTCTCAAGGATTGGCTGTAATAAGATGTCAACTTGCCATATTTGGTCGAATTGTTCCTGCCTGGTCTTCATTTAAACTTATGAGTTAAGATCATCTAACTTGGGCCTAAAGAATAGGTTTTAAGGAGTTTGATGGTCCTTATTTTAACTAAGTTAGGATTAGGAGCTTAGCCTAAGCTTTCAAGAGGTCGGTCGAACTTTGGGGAGGTAGTGATCTTTGGCAAGGTTCATCTAGGCTCTATGAACTCTACTTATGCTTTGAAGAGGTTGGCTTAGGCTTAGAGGTCTAGATAAAAATAACTTATCAACAACACTCATATAACTTAATCAATAAAATTGACATATATGTTTTGTTATCAACAAAAGAATTTTCAAAAGAGCTCAACAATATTCCCTTTTTTATATATATAATGACCAAACACTTTAAAAATGATGTAGAAGAAAAATATCAAAAGTGATGGTATAATTATTGTTAAATTTCATAACTTAATCAAATGTTATGCTTGATCAATGTTCGATGCCTGCTCCCCCTTAATTCATGCTTTTGTGTTGGTTCATTTTTATCATGTTTTTCTCCAATTATGTATTACATTGACTTAAAAGGATTTTATAGTTTGCTCTTTCTTCTCCTTCCTTTTTCTTCCTTTCCCATCTTCTTCTTTTCCTTTTTCTACTCCACTACTATGCCGTACCACCCCCCGAACACACTTCTTTCTTTGTTATCATAAAAAAGAATAAGCATAGAAAAGAAGAATCAAAAGAAGAAAACCTAAATATTGAGACAAAACTTTCATTTATTAGTAGAACTCAATATAGAAAGACAGTCACTTGTTTTTTCAGAAAGTTTGAATCATAAATAGTCTTACTTTTCTTTTTCTTCTTATATCATATTGATAAGCTTTCAAAAAGCAGCTTCTCTTCTTAGGGCTAAAGGTTCAGGATCAAACAAGCCTTCTTTGTTAGAAAGAGGGCTATCATGCTTAAAAAAATTTGGCATTTTATGTATTGAACTAAAGGTGCCTTTGGTTTTTTACTTTTTAAGCTTCCCTTGGCTTTTGCCTTGCTTCCTTTCAGGTTGAACTCACCTTTTGATTTTTTTTTCCTCAAAATTTTTTTTTCACTTAAGAGCCATTATTTCATTTTCCAAAAGGTGCTTTGGTTTCATTTAGATATGTTAAAAGAAAAGATTTGGTTTCCTTTTATAGATAAAAGATTATGGGGATAAGTTTTCTTGAAAAGACAAAATTATAAAAGCTTTTTCTTAAAGAGGGTAACATCTACTAAATTCATTTCTTTCATATTCAAACTTAGTTTTATCTAACAGTTTAGTAATGATATCCCCTTATTGGTTTTGTAAAGATACAAAAACTACATCTATCTCCTTATTTAGAACATGATCCCTTATGAAATGATATTTTATTTCTATATGTTTTAATGATGTACTAGGTTTTTAGTTATACACATGGCACTTGAATTGTCACATTTTATTTTCAACAAAAAAAAAGAAAGAATTATCACATTTTATTATAACACAATCAGTAGGTACACCATAATCTTTTGATGCTTAGGCCATAAAATTTGAGCATAGTACCAATTGACACATATTCTACCTTTACAATAAATAAGGCAATAGAATTTTACCTTTTATGTGTACAAGAGACTATTCTATCTCCTAAAAATTGACATGTGCCAAAGGTACTTTTGTGATCAATTTTACTACTTACATAATTTGCATATGTATATCTAACTAAATCTAAATTTGAATTCTTTGGATATTATGTACCAAGATTACATGTATTTGCGATATTTTTAGAATTCTTTTTACCATACACATATGTGATTCTTTAGGCCTATTTTGAAAACGTGTACATCAATAAACACTAAATAATATATTAGGTCTCAAAGTAGTCAAGTAAGTAAAATCCTATTATGCTTCTATAGTTTTTATATTCTAGCAATTTTTTTTTTCATGAATGAGAATTCTTTCTTTTGTATGTTTCACTTGTAGTTTGAGGAAGAAAGTTAATTCACCAATCATCACCATTTTAAATTCTTCTTAAATTAATATGGCAAACTCTAGATTATATTTTTTATTAGAAAAATAAAAAAAATGATATCATAAATATTTATTTGTACTATTAAAATATTTTTACCAAAAGTTTTTAAAATGAGTGCAGTGTCCACTTTTTCTTTAGTAAAATCATTATTGATTAGAAACGTGCTTAGCTTTTCATACCAAACTCTATGTCTTATTTTAGTCCATAAAGATCTTTGTTCAACTTGAAAACATGATTTTCAAAATTTGGATCCTTAAATCTAGGTTGTTGCTCTTTGAAATTCTTATAGCATGTATATACCAATAAAAGTTTAATAACTTCTAATCATACAACTAGGGCATAAGTCTCAATATAATCAATACTATTTTCTTGTGAATAATCTTTACCAACAAGTCTTCTCTTATTTCTTGCTATGTAGCCTTTTTGTCCAACTTATTTGTGAAAACGTACGTTGCTCCATTGGCTACTTTGTTTAAAGGTTGAGTGACTATGGTCTAGAAATTTGTTTCTCTCAAATTGTATCGATTCTTCTTGCATTATGTCTATCTAACTTGATTCTCTTAGAGCTTCTTCCTTAGACAAAGGTTTTAGTTGGGAAAGAAGTGCAAATTGGCTTTCCACATTTTATAGTATTGAGCAAGTTCTGATGTCAGGTTCAAGATCATGAATGATTCGAGGTTGAGGATGACAACTCTGATATCTCTAGGTTTTTTAGAAACTCTTTCAAGTTGTCCTTGTTCATTTATAGTATTTTTAGAAGATACTATAGGTTATGGTGGAGTGATTGTGGGAGTCTGCTTAAGTTAGTAACATATTGCATTTAAGTTAACTTAGTCTTTTTTACTACCATTATTATTATTATTTTGAGAGAAATTCATAAAGGAGTTTGTTTGTCATTTTCCTCAAATTTCCTTGAGGTAATTAATTGCATTGAAGGTTGAGATCACTATAGATCTATATTTAGCTTTTAATTAGAAGCTAGATAAGGAAAGTAGTAAGTGATTGAAGCTATTTGTTAACATCATAGATGAATGGATCCTTAGTGATTGAGTTAAAATAGTAGACCGACATATAAGACAAAACTAGTATAAATCTTATGCTTGATCTTCTCTAAACTCTACACTTTTTACATTCCTAAATTTTAGATTTTGTTGTTGTTTTCATATTAATATTGGGCCATTAAATAGATAAAAGAAAGGGGATTTTCCAAGAAAAGTATTTTTAAATTTTGAATAAGTAATCAATTCAAACCCTCCATCTCAATTACTTAATCAAAATTAACATATGTGTGCATGTATGTGCGCGCGTACGCATGCGTTTTTATGTATATGTATATGTTTAAGAAACATCAGGTTCGCTTTCATACACAAGCCTATTTACGAGGAATATGTTATTCAAACTCCAACTTTATTAGTGAAGCCACTTAGTACAAGCAATAAAACTAAATGAAGTGTATGAATTAGTTTTTGTTTAAGTAGGTTATGACCAATGTTGCCAAACCCAACCTAAGGATTTGACTCGAACATGTGAAAGAGTCAAGGGTTAGGGTGTTGAATCGAGTCAATCTAAGGTCAATAAAAAAATATAAGCCATATTTTAATTGTAGAAATAAAGAATATGGGATTACATTAAATTACAATCTTAAATAAAATAAAAATAAGTGCTCACTCTAATTAACACAAAAAATAAACTCTAAAATATATACTACTACTAATAAAATTTATAAGAAAGGATTGAAGTAATATATATAAATTGGAAAAAAATAAATAACAAAGTCTCATGTTTCTCTTACCTTTATGGAGATTGAAACCTATTTGTTGTGTAAAGTTTTAGACTTAATTTAAAGAAAAAAAAATGGAAGCGCAATATTAAAACTAAAGGGATGCTTTAGCTAATGATTTTATTGTTAACTTTGCTTTCGTTATATCAATAAAAGAATGAAAATTAGTGAAGCCAATATGGTATGAAAGAGTACTAGCTGTCAACACACCCACATTACATGTAAATAATAATTATTATTATTATTTTGTATCTAATAAAAGAAACATACATTTATTTTAAACTTACAGTAAAACATTTTATATTTACTATTATAAATTTCACTTCTAATGTATCTATATAATTTATAATGACTTCTTTTCAAAAATTACAGGAATAAAATAAATTATGGAAATTGTGAAAAAAATGGCTTTATTAGAAATTGTGAAATGAAAGGAATAAGAAAGTGGGAGAAAGTGAAAAAGAGGGGAGAGAAGAAATTGGAGTACAGTTTTAGAGAGTGGATGGGAGAAATTAGATATGGAGATTGTATGGAAAGACAATTTTACTAATGATATATGTCATATATAATTTCATAATTGTTATTTTAGTATTAGTTTTTCTATCAAATAATATTTGATATTAATTTAAAAAGTAATTTTAATTATAACAATTATTTAAGCCTCTAAAAGATTCAATAATATAGATTACAGGAAAAAAAGGGTATAAAAGAATAAGTCATAGTGTTTCATCTAATTAGCATTTGTTTAAGTATTACGCAATTAGTTTCCTTACATTTTATGGTAATGTGAATGAAATAGTTTTGGACAAACATTATATTGTAGTCTTCACAAAATTAGTCTCACACAAGTTATATTGTCTTTTTTAGGTTTCCCATAAAGTTATAAATTATAATTGTATTTAATACTATAAGAACACTCTCACATTACTTATATTAGCAACTTTATTCGAGTTGTCTTCTATAAATTGAGGCTTCCTAATCCTTGCTTGTTATCAATAAACCTATTATGAAATTGTGCACATTGAATTGCATTTCCATGAGTCATGGCTTGTTAATTATAGTTTAAACTTTCAATTTAAACTAGTCTAGTTTGCTGTGTTATACAATTTTGTTATTTGACCATACAGTTTTTCTAATGTGGTGCCGATTCGTTGTCCATCTGGTTTTTTAATGTAGACTGAACAGTGCTAATAGCCACTTCACAATCAAACTGGTTCGACTAGCTAAACGGGTCTAGTTTTTGCAACATTGGGTATGATATATTGTATATTAATTTGATAGATCAATCACATCATGAATTTTTGTATAAGTACATAGCATTAAAAATTTAAATCCGTAACTAAAATCTTAAACTATTATGTTTACTTCAAACTTCTCTATATATTTAGTATAAAAATAAATGGATGTCTTTACAAGCGTTATTGTTCTTAATGTTGATTCCATTATAAGTGTTTAGCAAATTGAAAATAATATATAATTGTTTTTATAATAAATACATTTTTTTATGGAGAATCCTTAATAATAGTTTATTATATCTTCACAAGAATAGCTTGTATTCTAAGAATAAGTAAATGAATTGGATCAATTAATATTCAGATTTTTTTTTTCTTATTAACATAAACATACTTTTTAAATAGAAAAATGATTAATATGATGTATTTATACTAGAATTTCTTTCAATAAGCAGGTTCAATTATATACAAAACATACTTATTAAATAGATAGAAATATAGTTCTAAATTTGTAAATAAAATTAACAAAATGGATTGTATCACTAATTAAGGGCTTTCGAGTAAGCCATTTTAATCCAAACACGAAACATGAAACGTTAATAGAATCATCAGCCCGGTGACTCCTAATAAAAGTCGACAAACAAGAATATTAAATGTTGCCTAGAAGAAATTACGAACAGTGAATGCGATACGTGTTGCGTGTTTCTTTGTCCAAAAGTGACAGTCAAAAAAAGGCCGAAGTGACAACGATCATGGTCATGCTAGTGGGCCATGGCACGCAAATCTATATCCTGAAGGAAAAATGATAAGGACAGAATACTACTATTATTAGCCATTACGGTGAGCTCTTTTTCCTGTTCGTCTTTTCTGGATCCCGAGGTATTCTGTAATTCATATCACAGAAAAATGCTACCGGGATTGGCAACCAACGGTTACCATTTGGACATGGTGTTCTATTTTAGAGTTATCGGAAGACATATTAAGTTTTAGAATATAAATTCTTGATCCTATGGAAGAAAATTTTTAAAAATTTATATATGAAACTTATCATGTTATTTATAACACCCGTTGAAAATCTATTTGATCAATTAAAGTATGAGTATATATCTTATATAATAATGTTACTTCATTATCCTTATTATGAACTTTTATATACTCTATCAAAATTTTTTAAACAAAATATTTATTAGAAATAATGCATAAAAAATAACTGCCACTAGAGGCATAGTCCTACATGGATGATGTACAAAGACTCAATTTGAAAAAGGAAATGACACGGTTACATTAACCTATAAATGATCCAAATGAAATATAAATCAACAAGATGATATATAATTCTCTTCCAAACTCTCACAAGTAATCAATAAACTCAAAATTAAAAGGTTATCTCCAATTGTAAAATCAAATAGTCTCGTAAATATAATTCAACAGAAAATTCGTTGTCCACATAACTCTAAAAATGCTTCAAGTCAGATAATAAAACTAATGTTAGTCTTACTCCTAAACCAAAGGTGAGATCCAAGACAATCATATGCGTTAGTCTCATGTAAATTAACTGAACATGAAATTAAAACCATAAACATGGGTGAGATGCGAAGCAAGTAGAGAAAAAAACTACATAATGCACAAATGTATAAAACATCATTTACACATGTAACCTAATATATTTATGGATAAGTAATAACAAGCACCTAATACTGGCATAGTTAAATATCTTGTTTAGGAGAGAGGGCACTTGTAAAGCAACATATTTCAGTGCACAGCATTGTAACATTTCGAAACTATAAAATTTAATATAATACTCTAGAAAATTATAAAATTTCTTAAAAAAAAATTATAACCTATGAATTAATTTGAAAACTAAATCTTAAAAAAATTATATACAAGACAATTTCGTTATCTTCACTTATAAACTATGTTACATATAGATAAGTAAGTCAATTAATTATTTTAAATAACTGATCAACTGAGGGTTGGAATCAACTATCACCTTATAACTTATCAAAAGTTAGTGATAAGATCATTTCTTTATTATATCAGAACTTATACTACATAAGGATAAGTTATCTCTTCTTTTTATCAATTTAATTTATAAACAAGTGACAAGACAAGACAATACACAAAAGGACACCTATATGGCTAGTTGAAAAGATAACTAGGGGAGACTATATTTTGTCATCCATCCATCAAACCAATTGTCTTTTATGAGCACTATTCACCTAATAAGGCTTACATTATCTAGTTATGTCAAACTTTGGCTTTTGTGTATGATAAAAGATAACCAAATGAAGCTTGTTGGATATACTTCATGCACATATCAAAACCTGCACAGTCTTTCTCTTTTTTTCCCCTCATCTTTCATTTTCTTTTCTACACTTCAAACACAAAACAAAAGAAGAAACCCAACCCCACAAAATCCCCATTGCCACCACTTCTTTTTGTTTCCATACTCATGGCAAAATTTTGATTTGTTACCTTCTTTTTCCAACTACAAAAGCTATTCTTAGAAATTTTAGAATATCCCCAAAACCTATCATAAACATCAAGACCTTAGTCATTAAAAGAATTTGCAAGAGGAGGAAGGAAAATAAGGAGCTAAGAGGACTCTTAGTTGCACAACCATCGTATTTGTGCATTTGAGGACGAGTAAGTTATTTCATTATTAAAATACTTTAGTATGTCATGTTTGAAGACCATATTTTCATGAAGATGTTGACAAGAATATAAGGTGATAACTTAGTTAGCCATTTTAAGAAATAAGCTTATGAATCTCTTACATAAAAGTTAGAATATAAGCATACTAAGTTGGTATTTTGTAGGATACATGTCTAGCACTTAGAATAAAAGTTTGTAAGTTGAGAAAAGTATGAAATATGTATATGGGAAGAGAGATAATATGCTGGATGCATAGTATATGTGTAGTGTTTGGATGTTATTTTTGACTTCATGTGGTCATATATGCTTAAACCTAGCCTTAGGTGAAGGAAAATTCATTATATGAAGAATTTATGAAGAAACCAACTTCTTAAGATGTGAACTATAGCATAGAAGTTATGATAAGAAGTTATGATAAGTGTGAGATCTATCATTTATATATATATATATATATATATATATATATATATAAGCTAAATAATCACCTCATGGAAGAGAAGTTAAGTTGGAGTTAGAATATGAGTAACATAGGTTCATGATCCAACCCCTAAATTTAAGGAAATAATAAAGTAAGTTAAAAAACCAAGTGTGCAACCCTTGAACCATCATGGCTAGATCTAGAACCATAAGAAATGTCACTTAAAAATATGATAAAACCAAGTAATTAAGGTGAAAAGATTAACCAAAGTAAGTATAATAAGTATATAAAGGTTAAAACTTAAAATTGAGCCAAAAACTCTTAAAACAAACCTAGAACTTTAAGTTAGGCCTTCACTAAATTTCTGACTAGCACCTTAATCCATCAATAAAAGTTGTTTTGAGACCCTTAAAATGCCTACATAATACTTCCTAAGCCCATCAAAGTAACTATCCTTAGTTTAGACAAAAAGATAAGTCCATTTGATCATTTAAGCCCACATAAGAGTTTAAGGAGATGTTAGCGCCAAGAGTACAAACCAAGGATTGAAATTTGATCTTAAAGAGTGTTTTAAGCTTAGAATAAAATCTTAAGCCCAAGCCTAAACCCAAAAGATTTCTTAAGGTAACAAAAAGCCCAATAACTAAACTAAGTTCGAAAGAGCACCATACCATAAGTACCACTATTATTTTGATCAATGGATAGATTTTCATACCTCATCTCAAAAATCTAACCATGCTACAATAAAGTATACTAAAAAATGATGAAAATTGACTATAAGATTATAAAAATTAGATTTAAAATGAGAAAGTTATAGGTGATTGAAATTTTAAGTAAAATCGAGAAAAAAAAATACAAAACTAAGTTAAAAATGTAACTTAAAAGATTTTAGCTTAGCCTTCTAAATTTTATTTCAAATTCTTATAATATCATATTTGTAATGTCCAGGGGACTCGATTGTTGGAGACAACTTACTTTAGGACTATTACGATTGAGTTATGGTTAAGTGAGTGATTCTTGATAACTTCATACTTTGTTTTGCTTGTAATGTAGGTGCACTTAAATTTATATAATGAATATGAATACTTGTAGGATATGGGAAATGTATGTATATAATATTATGATTGAATGCTATGACTTGGTAATAAGATAATAATGGGAATTGTTTGTAATGATATCCATGCATAGTTATGTGGAATGAAATTGTCTAATCACCATGAAAGTTGAATAAATTAAATATTCATTTAAGAAATTCAATAAGTCATGCATTTCTCATATTTGCATTATAACTATACTGATTGTCACCTCACACGGAAGATGAGAAGGAGCTCACCGGCGTGGGTGGGGGTCTCTTATTAGGATTAGGCAGATGTATCATTTATATTATTGAGTTTCTATCCTAAGCTTTCGAGCTTTCGAGCTTTCAAGCTTACTAGGCTCCAAGGGACGTTAACAGATAGTGAAGGGTTGTGTCTTGTGGCTTTTGCTTAGGGCGTGTAATTGTGGATTTCAAAGGCAACCATATCACTAAACTTGGGAATTTTGACTTAAAGTTTGATTTTGAAAAGGAAAGTGTATTTTTTATATGAAAAGTAAATTTGTTTATATTATGTATAACTTTGAGTTGCTTCGAGAATATTGAATAAAAACCAAGTGTTAGAACCCAGTTGATGGTTTGTATTGGTTAATCATCTCTAACCCTGACTATAAGGGGCATAATTCTGAGTTGCATGTAGTTCTTAGGTTACTGTATGTATTATTTAGCATTCTGAGTGTTCATACATTCATATGTTGTACATTTAAATTATATTGTTTGTGTGGCATGATGGAGGGATTAGCTGACTAAGCATAAACTTACATCCTAGCAGTTCTTTTTCTTATAAGTTGATTGATAGTTAGGATAAGAATATGAATCGTATGTGGAGTGATACTATTGAATAAGTATGATGAAAAGTTTAAGCAGTTAATTTGGAATGCTCTAGGAAACAACTAATATCTCAATTAAGTTTAGTATTTTTAATAAGTTTAGAATTTTCTATCTTATTTTACTATTTTGGTAGGGGATACCGATTCTCTAAGGTTTTGAGGAACTATAGAATAATGGATATCCATAGTTATTTATATTATACAATGAGTTAATGAACTAAAATTGAAGACCTTAGCGATTAACTATTTAGAGTTTTGCAATCTCTAACTTGTAAAGCAATTTTCTTATCATGGTTGCACACGTGATATGGAAATTTTAAGTAATACTACTAAGCTCTCTATAAGGTCCTTACAGTTATGATCCAAGTATATAGTAGTAATATAAATGTAAATAATCAATAGATAATTGTACAATTTTATAAAAATTAGTATATTTTACTAGATTGTAATAGTAGTTTTAACAGTTGTAATAGTAGTTGTATTAAGAGGAAAAGTTAGTTACTTATGACAAATTCATAGATTGAGATGCATTTCTATAAATAGGATAATGTCAATAAGAAGAGATAGACAAGTTTTAATTTAGAAAAGTGGTATTATATCCCTTAGAGAGTGGTTTTCTCAAATTAACCAAAATCAAATTCCATTTCTATTCGCATCATCTTCATTCTTTTGTCTTATGTTTATTGATCCGGTAGTGTCATACTTCATACCAATATCTACACTATCATTCACAATATAATAGGAATTATGGGTGCTGAAAATTAGTGCTCTCATGGCCATATCGAACTCTACTCGTGTTGCTATATTGGAAGAGAAGATTGAGTCCCTACAAAATAGTTAACAACATCTACAAAAAGATATGAACAATAGGTTTAATAGCATTGATGAAAAGTTTGATATGCGAATGTAGCAACTTTTTGAGTTGCAAACTATGATAGTAGGGAAACAATTGAATCAAAGCAATTACTATTTGGAAAATTCCTTTGTATCTAAGTTGGATGCCTTAACGACAGAAGAGAAAGAAGTGGAAGAAGATAAAGTAATGGGTAAAGAAGATGATATAGAGGTAGGTCAAGAAGTGTAGCACTTGGATATCAATTGTGAATACAATGAAGATTTGGAAGATTCACATCTAAATCTTAGTATCTTGAGGTGAAATCATGGTATGCCTGCAAATATTCATGTAAAGGAAGGAGTTCTCCTTTTGTACAGTTTAGATTTTAGGCTATCCGATCTTGCTCGTGATCCATCTAGTTTAAAAAAGTTCATTAAGCGGATATACATGCTTATTGGACAACACCAAGGTTGCATGATCCCAATTCCCTTTCTCGTGTTATGAGTTGTAAACACACAACAATGATCTTTCTAGAGGTTTCATGTAACGTCATTAAGAAAGCTAGAGCTATTTGCTTAGAAGATTGTAAAAGTTTTCTTGATATTAACATTCAAATTGATCTCAATTTTGCATTTCCCTGTATTCCTTCATACTTACATTTAGTGGTGTTTAAGTTGGTGACTAACTTATCGAATGCTTTGCAAAGATGCTATATAGACTTAAATAAAGCTGCTGCTACTATTTGAATAATTGTTATTGATGGATCATTAATCGAAAATTCTAAGAGCTAGAGGAAGGTTTTATGGGTATGGAATTCAATGGAGATTTTCAAGATCGTTCTTTTTCTATTTCAACCTTAAGGATAAGGTTGTTTTAAAGATGTAAGGAAATTGTTATGATCTAAGTATATAATAGTAGTATAAATGTAAATAATTAATAGATAATTGTATAATTTTATAAGAGTTGGTACTTTTTATTATATTGTAATAGTAGTTTTAGTAGTTGTATTAGGATGAAAAGTTAGTTATTTGCAACAAACTAATAGATTGAGATGTATTTCTATACATAGGATAATATTAATAAGAATAGATAGACAAGTTTCAATCTAGAAAAGTAATGTTGTATCTTTTGGAGAGTGGTTTTCTCGAATTAACTAAAATAAAATTCCATTTCTATTTCATTACCTTTATTCTTTTGTGTTTTTTTTTTCATTGTAGTGTCATACTTCATACCAATATCCATACTATCATTCACAATAGAATAGGAATTACAGATATTAACATTGTATACCAATACTATATTGTCAAATAGTGTGACAATCTAAAATGGTGTAAAGCTATATTAACTCTTTATATTGAAGAATATATAAATATATATATATTTTCTATATCTACCATAAGATCACTAAATAAATTTAAGCGATATAGAACTTTTTAATTTTCAATTAGGCTTATTTAGAGTCAATACCATCTAATATAACTAGTTTTTAGAACTTGGATTAGATTAACTAAAGATTCAATAAATAATAGTGTTAATAAACATGTTTACTAAGGATATTAGGGATAGAAAACTTGTAGATTTCTTTCTCTTATACTCATTATTGATAAGATACTACTCTATAAAGATTAGCTAAAAGATGGAGAAAAGTGATTATTAGAAATGCTTAACTTGGTATTGTGAGCTTTAAATTCTAAGCGAGTGATCAAATTTAAATTTTGCATGGTACATATGATTAGTGTAAAGATATTTCCATTTAGAAATAACAAATAAGGCACAACTTCCATAATAGTAGAAATAGAATTTAATTAAAAAAAACTCCTATCCTAGCTTATGTTGAGAGAATCAGAAAGGATTAGATGCATTAATTTAACCTTGTAATTTTCCATATTTATCTCTAATTATTTAGGGAATAATGAAGAAAGTCAAAAGTAAATGTATGGGTATTAAATTGATATGGGATGAAAATAATTAAAACTTATAGCTATTAGTGAATGTTTGAATGCATATCTTAATGTTATCTTATTATCAGATGACCTTAATATTGATCTTAGGACACCTAAGGATCACTTCAACCCATAAGTATCTTGATTCAATGAGTACTCACGATGACTCTATACTTGTTTTGTGCTTATAGTTAATGCACATAAATTACATATATATATATATATTAATAAATGGATGCTTGGGGTTTAGCATATGCATGCAATTGAATATTGATTGTTTTTTGTGCTAAATGTTGTTGAATGTAATAACTGAAGAATTAGTTGTATGATTGACTATTGCATGATTAGATAGCTTATTGATGTTAGTTGATCACCTAATAGTTTGACTTAATTATATTCGACATATCTTAAATTAAATGGATTACACATCAACCATGCATTGTATTATTTATTTCGGTTGTCATCTCACATGGGGGTAAAGAGAGGCTATTTGGGTATTGTTTCTATATATTGCAATTAAAGTATTTTAATACGATGTACTCGTACATCGTGACCTTATCCTAACCTACGGGCTAACTAAGTGTTGACCTCCACTATAGAGTGTGAACATGGATTACAGGGGCCGCCTCACTACTAGACCTGGGGGTTCAAGTTCTACTAAACATTGGAAAATATGGAAACTATTTTCTAAAAAAAGAAAAAGGTATTTCAAGTGATAAAAAGCCTAGGTGCTAGAACCCGATTGTGATTAATGTTGATGAATTTCCAATCCTTATTTTAGAGGGCGTTAAATCCAATGTTGTATATAGCACCTAGTCAACTGTATATATTGTTTAACATATTACTTGTTCATACATTCATATATTTGTTAATTAATTGTTTGATAACCTGCTTGCTAGTATAGTAAGATGGATATCTCACTAAGCTCGTATAGCTTACTCCCCAATAGTTTATTTTGCAAGTTCATTTAAGTTGGGATTGTGATAAGGTTCGAATGTAGAGTGTAAATCTAAGATATTTAAGAGAAATTTAGATTTAGTTTGGGAATGTAAAAATGGGTATAGGAACACTTTATGCCGAAAGTGTTTATATGTTAAGTTTCTGTATCATTTAATAATTGTTGTAATTTATAAAATTGATTTACTATGTCTTATTATTTGATAGGGGATATTGATACTTTATGGTTCAGATGGATGATGGAATATTAAGTGTCTATAGTTATTTATATTTTATGATAAGTTAATAAATTAAAAACTAGAAGCCTTAGTGAATAGAGTCTGAATCTCTGATTTGCAAGTTAGTTTTCGTACCATGGGTATACATGTAATATGGAGATTTTAGGTAATCTTACTAGGCCTTCTTTAGGGTCATTATAGCACTAAATACAAACATTCATGTCATTCCAAACTCAAATTTGTAAATCTCTAGAATCCAAGAATCAAACTAGATCATGTTATCCTTACAACCTAGGAGTTAAATCATCTTATACTAATATACTACTTATACTAATCACTAATCAACTAATTTATGGTAGTAATCTATTATAACATCACATATCACTAGTATAATCCAAAAAGGATTGACCCGTATAAGAGTAGTTAGCTATATATCGATGTTTAGTTACCCACATCTGGTGGTTTAGCATCTAAACTATCAAATACTTCATTTTCAAAAATTTGACTATCGATAAGTGATGAACACCTAATCTATGGTCTACTTATCTAATTGGTTATGTCTTTTTCATTGCATGCATAAACAAAAGTACAATTGTAGACAAACAATTATTAGGTTGATTATCTAATCCTATGTACACAAACGACAAGCAACAATAACTTTATGCAATTGGATTTAACTTACCAACTTAAAAACAGCTCATTAAATCCTATTATTTTGCATAAATTAATCACTTAATATCTTAGACACTAAGAGGTCATGTTCTTAACTCTAAAATCTCAATATAGTTGATGTAGTTAGCTACAAACAAAATTAGATTAATAATATTCCATTATGATACAAAGGGATCGACTGCCTTTTAATTTTGTTTGATCGCTTTTCATGAATCCCCAATATGCTTAATTGATTCATAATTTTTTGTTAGCTGAAGTCACTATGTAGTCAATTACTTCTCAATGTGTTAGCAAATTTCATCGTTACGATAACGTAAATCCTAATAGGATTTAATTTTTAAGGCTCTTACCTTACCATACGCCATAAAAAACTTAGATTTCTCTTAACCACTAATCTATTCTTATTTATTCCACTACACACAATGATATATTAGTACATAGAATTTGTGGAAAAATTTATATGATGATGGTAGATAGGAATATAGATGGTGCAACAAAGAGAGAGAGAGAGAAGAGACAGAGACTATTTTTTTTGTAACTAAATTCTAGGGCCTTAAGAATAAGATAGGCCTTTAGTCCTTTTATATAAAAAGAAATTAGAGGTAAAATTACCATGACTTAAAAATATTTTATGGGCATCTTATTTGACAAACACTATACTTTGAATGAATTGTAATACAAACTTGATTTACGTAACTTTTGAAAAAGTTATTATTTTGAAAATAAATACAATTTATATTTTAAGTAATGGAAATAAAGGAAAATATTGTCATATAAGTGACAACGCATTTCAACATGAAAAAGTATTTGTATAGTAAAATTTGAAATGAGTATAATATGATTTAACTAACAATATATGATTTGATTAGGATAAAATCATCATTATTATATAACATTTAAATGACAAAAATCAATATGCCTTAGGTAAACAATCCTTTGGAAAAAAAATTCAAAGATAAAAAATATTTAATCTTATGATTTTAGGGTTTTGAAAAGTAATGATATGCATCATTCAAGTGAATATTGTACACCTAAATAGATCATACTATGTTCACTTAAGCTGATGTGATGCATGAATCAATTAAATGGGTGGTTTACCACAATTAATTGATAAAACCTGGGTTAAAAGAAAAGAACTTAATCAAAAGCTTATAAACGAATGATAATCTTACAACTAAAACAAGTATTAGTGGGTTAAGCAATCAATGGCAATAAATAAATATACTTAAAAAAGTAAAATATATGACCTAATGTAAATTACATCAACTATGGCTAGTCTAGAGCATTTCCTAAATAATATGGATCATTTGATTCTAAAGAACTTCCCTTATCGCTCTACAATTGATGTTCCAGACCAATTAATAAAGAGTCCAGACCTATTATTAGCAAATGCTAAATCAACAACCTTTTCACTCCTTCTTATTTTATAACAACAAAATATAATTTGCAAATGGATTCATATGGATGTTATTGGCTTCAATATAAGTCTTCTTATCTATGACCGGTATGCTCATCAATATACTATAGTAAAATTCTACAATCTCTCAGCTCTAGCTCAAGTAACTAATATTGGGACTTTAGATTTCCATCATTTCCTTAGTGGTAGGGAGATTATCCCTCAAATCTTTGTAGTCTTCATCTTCAGCTCTAGGTACTTATGGTGATGAATCTAAGACATGGAATATAGCAGATACCCTAAAATCTCCTCGAAGCTCAAAATTTGCAAGTGTTGTCATTTATCTTTCCTAAAATCTTGAATGTTCAATCTACTATTGGTGTTAATTTTTCAGCTTAGCCCTTTGATAATGTTCTTTTTTTAGGTAGAGCAACACTAAGTCTCCCAACTTAAATGACATAAGCTTTTTTCCCTTGGCTTCCTTATTCCTTTACCTTAATAACTTACTTGAAGAAGCCTTCCCATGGATGTTTTGATTCTAAAAGCTTCCTAAACTTTTATTATTAGAGACTGGCACATGTGATAAATCCATTGAAATGGTCAAATCTACCCATATACAATCTTTAAAGGCATCCTACCAATGGTACCATGTATGAACTTATTGTAAGCAAACTAATCAATCAGTAAGCACAATTCCTAACCATTTATACTATCACCAATCGTCAATTTAAGTAAGACATGTTTGTTGACAGCTTTAATTTGGCTATCTATTTAGGAATGACAAAATGCATTGAGTAGTAGTTAGTTTCTAGCCTTCTCCATAACATCTTCCATAAAAAAAGTCAGGAACTTGAATTTTCTATCTAAGAGGATGCTTAGGGAATGTTGTGGAGTTTGATAATCTCTTACAAAAAGAGAATTGCAATAAAACAACATTGTCTTGTTGTAAGGAATAAAGGTGAATATCTTGCTGAACTTATCAACAATTACCATGATTAAGTCCTTTTCTCTGATAGACTTAGATAACTCTAAACCAAAATCTAGTTATATTAACTAATGGCTTTGATGGAATGTATAACAGTAGATATAACCCATTTGCCTCCATTCTACTCTTCGCCTTCTTATATATAGCATACCTTTGAACCAGTTTATGGACATAAGATTTCAACCTAGGCTAAAAAAAAAAAACTATTCCTTCAACACTTTAAGTGTCTTTCTTCTTCCTAAAATGCTAGATAATCTACTAGTATCGGCTTCCTTCATAGATAATTTCTTAATGGATTTGTAAAACCTCATGATTAAGTGTCACATATGGATTGTGGGAGGTTATAGTACTGAATTTTAAGGCTATGATTATGAACACCTTGTCAACACAAGTTTAAAACTTTTGAGCTAAGTGGTTGAGATGGACTCATTAGTATTTGTAGGCTTGGCTTTCATTACTTTTGGCTTAGGGCATTACAGGATCTCCCAATATAAAAAAAAATGCATCAACTAAATAATAATCATTGACAATAGATTCATCAAAACATCAAGTTACAATTAGCACAAATTGTGTATCATGCATATGCTATCTAACCATCAATCCAAACCTAAGTAGCATAGATAGTAAGGAAAAAATTAGTATATATTAGCAAGATAAGGCATCGGCTACCAAATTGGTATGACCCTTCCCATACTTGATCAAATAACGGAAACTCTCCATAAAGTCAATTCGGCAAATGCTACCATACCATTAGGTACCTAATTAGTGAATGCAACTTTGTCACATGTAGAATAATTAACAACTGCCCTATGAAGCTTCTCATTGAAATATGTTATAGGTTTCCTCTTCTACATCAATGCTGCCCCTATACCTACCTTAGAAAAATCATACTTTACCTCAAAAGTTTTCATAAAATCAAGTAGCACTAAGATCAATGCAATGGATAATTTCTTCTTAATCAACTAAAAACTCTATTTTGTCTTCTTATTCACATAAATCCTTACCTTTTTTAGTTAACTCAACCAATAAAGCTATTATTGAGCTGAAATTCCACTTAAATTCTTGTGAAAATGATGATGCATGCATCAACTGTTGATTTTGGTACAAGCCATTTAGTAATAGCCTTAATCTCTTCCTCTTTAACCTATACAACCTATTTAGATAGTACAAAGCCTTGAAAAACAACCTCTTTTTGATAAAATACACATTTCTTAAGATTCTAAAACATCTTCTCCTTTCTCAATGTTGGAAACTCAGTTCTTAAATATTCTACATAGTTATTTGGATTAGGATTGTAGACTTGAATATCATCAAAATAATTTCCACAAAACTTACCTATGAAACTAGTACTAATTCATTAGCTGTATAAGCGTTGGTTAAGTTAAAATATGCTCTAGGTTTCCTCCTCTACATCAATATTACCCATAGAAGCATCATACTCTACCTGAAAAGTTTTCATAAAATCAAGTAGCATTAAGATTAGTGCAATAGATAATTTCTTCTTAATCAACTAAATACTCTATTTTATCTTCTTATTTACAAAAATCCTTACCTTTTTTAGTTAACACAATCAATAAAGCTATTATTGAGCTGAAATTCCACTTAAGTTCTTATGAAAATGATGTTGAGCCAGGGAAGATGCATACATCAATTATTGATTTTCGTATAAGCCATTTAGCAATAGATTTAATCTTTTCCTCTTTAACTTATACAACTTATCTAGATAGTATAAAGCCTTCAAAAACAACTTCCTTTTGATAAAATACACATTTCTTAAGATTCTCAAACAGCTTTTCCTTTCTCAATGTTGGAAACTCAGTTCTCAAATATTTTACCATGTTTTGAATTTATTGTTCTTATTAAATCTTTGTTGAACACTAGTTTTCCATGTAATACTTATTTCTTGTTCAATCTATGATATTATCTATAAGATCTAATTACATTGTGATTATTATTTTTAATTCAATATTGTTAGCTATTGAATTATTATGTGAGTTTGTTATAGAGTTTACGAAATCCTATAGTAGATAGACAGATGTAATTAGAAATAATTGAATAAGCCTAAACATTTAGCTATTTTATTCTTTAGATTAAGGTAACCTAATAGCGAAATCTAAGCTCTTAATGTAGTTTTGAGATATTCTATTATAGAAGTGATTTAGATAAAGTATACTCAAAATTATGAATTAATTAAGAGACGTGAGTCTAGTTAATTCATACTAGGAATTACCACAATCTAAAGAGTAATTGAGATTTGAAAGTTTCACAAGACTAGATAGTAGATAAAAGATTTACTAAGGACTATATTTGTTCTACTTTAATTCATCTTCCTATTTATTTTATTATTTTAGCTTATTTTACTTTTTTCTTTCTTATTTATTTTTTTTATCCCTAATTAGGAATTTGTTTTATTTTATTCAAGCATGCTTAATTATTAATTTAGAAAATTGAAAAATTAGGAAAAAGTACTAATAATCTAGGTTCCCTTAAATTTATGATTTCTTATGAGATCAACAACTCATATTTAAATTGGTTTATACCATACTTGACTAAGTATACTTACCTATGTTGTCCATCAATTGCCTTTACCTTATTATCAATATATAAGCACTAAAAAAAAATCAATTTTCAATACTAAAATGGTTGATACCGTGCATGGACTAATTCTTTGCCACACATAACTAGTATCTCATTTTACTTATAATGGATATTTATATATTTAGGGCTAGTAAATTTCGGCATTTTCACTAATTGAGAAAAAGAGAATCTTCAATCGAGAAAGTCTCCTAAGAGTTAGCTTATTATTTTAACTCCCTAACTTTAGAAAGTATCTCAATCATGTTAATTGAGCTCATCATCATCAACATCAAAGAGAGATCTCTTAGATTAAGATTTGGAGTATTTAGTTAGAGCTTTTCTAACATGGTTTGCTATATGCATGGTTATCAAAATCTTAATCCAACTTTTATGATTCTACAATCGGACGATTTTATAATTCATTTTCTAATTAAAACCTATGTAAAATCTTTTTTGAGTAAAATCTGATAGAATCTTGACTTATATCCTTAAAATTGGAGAATCATGATTATATGTGAAAGTCTATGATTCTATGTACTCTACAGCTATAATATAATATTTTAGCTTAATTAGAGTGCATTATTGATGTTATAATGCTAATAATTCTTTCATTTCTCTTTCAGTGTATATGTTAATGATAATATTGATCTTACAAACACTTCAATTTTCAAGTTCATACAAAAATGAGAAATAGGTTTCACCCAAAATAAGTGAATGATTTAGTGTTCATGATACATGATTTAAAATTAAGAGATGGATAAAATAGAAAAATTGATCATGTTATTAGTTTTATAGTTGAAGATCTCTTATTAGATGATGAATGGATAATTATGAAAGGAGACAGATTTAATCCACGAAACAAGGATTGGTTGAATATCCTTTCAAGTGCATGAGGCAAAGAAAAAAATGGAAGTGATATTATAGAGGAAATTAGTGCATACATAAATTTGGAAAATTATGGAATTTAAGATAATTTGGAAATTCATGGCATTAATTCTGCTAAAGATGAAACATAAATGGGTACTTTAAAGACCTAAAATTAAAAGATAAGATAACATCGATAATAGCACTAAGGATACTGCTGTTAACGATGATGTTGATGATGATGATGATAATGACATAATGGTAATGGTGATAAGAGATGGTGGTTTATTGATGATTTATGTTGTAAGGTTTTGCATTGTCACTACTATTTTATATCATTTTTTTTAGATTTGCATAATGATTTGTCACTTATGCTAAGTTATTTATATTAAACTCATATTATGGTTAAAATTTAAAATGAACTTCCTTGTTTTTGTTATGCATTTCAAATTTTTTATTGAGTGCTATAAGTATATTTACTTTTCTTGAAACTAGTTTATATAGGTCATAGAATCTTATAATTCTATGATTGGATTCCTCTTTATGATTCTATCGAGTCTAGTAATTTTAGGTGGAATCTCAATTTTGGTAACCATGATTGTATGATATAGTGAGAGCTTAGTGTGTAGATGTTGGAGATGGATTGTGATTCGAGTTGTCATCATCTATCTTCATCAAATATTTGGTAATGTAATGTGAATGCTCTTCTAAGGTAGTGACTTTTTTCTTTAAATGCTAGCTTTCGGTTCTTATCTCAGCCATTTGTTGCTTAAGGTAAGTAATACAATCATTATCATTTTCTTGTTGCATTTTATGTTAAAGAGGCAACCTAGCAGATGTTTTAGTAAGGTTAGTGGTGAGATCATTTTATAGCTGTTTACTAGTGTTTTTCATGTTGTGTATGTTTCTGGTATTAGCTATGGTTTCAGTATAGGCTATAAATGGAGGACACCAAAATGTTGTTATTACTTTCTTGTTTTATGAGGTCTTTGATCTAAGATAGAGTTTGTGAGTCCTTTGAGAGTGAATTGATCTGCAAAAGGATACAAACAAGAGGAGGCTAGAGTTGTTTCTAGTATAGAAACTTTGATGTTTAAGTCAACAGAGTGCATCAAGATTTTTGTACATGCAAGACGGTAATGACAATATTCATATAGAGATTATGGTTTCGAATCTGCTACCATAGAGGCTTTAAGAGGAAGTTATATAAGAGGCTCTTTTCTTTTTTTTTTTTTTTAAATTGTGATACGTAGAGATAGATTTCTTGGCTATAAAAATATTCCATAATACTTGCACAAAATGTCATAATTGTTAGGTATTAAGGAATGTCTCTTTAGCATTTTATGAGGTCCTTACTTCTAAGGACTTGTGTATCTAGCATGGTAGTAGGCCCAATTAGCATTACGAGGGTCTAGGTAGTTAATATACATATGACATATAATCATTTATCTATTTATTTTTTTATTCTTTATATCAGTATATAAAGAGACATTCCTCAATACATATATATATATATGTGCATATATATGTATTGATAACACTCTATAGCATATATATTTTAGAGTAGTTTTGTAGTTTTATCTATTATTTATGTTAATTGTTGATAATTTGGAGCTTAATTGGTTATTATTTCATTTGTAGGTGTTTAAGAAGCTTTCAATAAGTTTTTGAGCAATTTTATGAAGTTTTGGAGCTCTACCAAAGAAGTCATTGATTGAGCTACTCAATCGAGGGAAGTCTAAACAAGAAATACTATCCAAAGAGGATTACGAGCAAGACCATAGCTATGTACCTCTCGTCCAAGAATTTCATTGAAATATAAAAGTTGTATGTGAAGGAGAAAAACACACCTATGAATCACAACTGTGATCTTCAGGTGTATACATACCATGACTTGGAAAGCTTTTATTTTTGGAAGAACCCTTTATAACCTTAAGTCTAAGTTTTATAAATAGATGCTTAGGCATAGTATTTAGAGATAGACCCTTAAGAAAAATTTGTATAGTTAAAGTTATTAGGGTTTTTCATGTCTCTTACTTTATTTTCTTTTAATTTCATGGCGTAATTTATTGTTCTTAGTAGATATTATGTTGAACACTAATTCTAATGTAATACTTGCTATTATATTCAATCTATGATATTACGTTTTGTGATCTGATTTCATTGTTTTGTATTGTCTTTAATTTAATATTGTCGACTATTTGATTCTTGTATGAGTTTATTATAGAGTTAGCAAAATCCTATAGTTGTATGGATTAATGCAATTAGAAGTAACTAATTTGACTGAAGTTTGGCTTATTAGTTTCTTTGGATTAGGTCAACTTATTAGAGAGATTCAAGATCTTAATGCAATCTTTAGATACTTTATTGCATAAATGATTTGAATATAGTATACTTAGGTCAGGAATTAATTAAGAGATGCAAGTTCGATTAATTTATATTAGCAATCTCCATGGTCTAAAAGTTCAATTGAGATTGACAGTTATATAGAATTAGGTAGTAAATTTATAAGTTCAATTGAGATTGACAGTTATATAGAATTAGGTAGTAAATAATAAATTTACTAAGAATCATGTTTATTCACAATTTTATTAATTTTGATTGTTTGTTTATTTTATTGTTTCTTTGTTTTATTATTCTTATCTTGTTTACTTTTGATTATTAGAATATAATTATTTAACTAAATTGATAAATTAGATTATGGAAAAAAATAATTGATAAGTTAGATAATTGGTAATTTTACTGAAAATTGCTTGTAATTTAGGATTTCCTTAACCTTCTTGTTCTTATGAGATCGATAACTTAGATTCAAATCTGTGTTATACTATAACTTAACTAAGTGTACTTACCTAAAGCTAGTATGAACCCTTATATCGCTAGCAAAACATATATGTATATATCATATTTTATCACCATGTTAATGTTATAGAACTAGTATCTCATGTAACTTGGCATGAATATTTACATAAGTGGGGCTCTAAATCTTGACATTTTCACTAATTGGGCATGAGAAAGATACTACGATGACTCAACTTGATATAATGTGAGATTGCATAATAGAATAATCAACACAAATTGATTTAAGAGAAATACTAATAATTCGTCATTTACTTCTCGTATAAATACACCTATATACATACAAAACATATTGTTGCTTTTTCATTTAATTGTGAATTTTTACTAATCATCTTATTTCTTTTTATGTACATTTCATTTATTATCACTTTTATTACGTGTGCATATATCTATATGTATATATACATACATATGTATATTTAAATTATTGTAATTTTTTTTTTGTTGATGCATTGTTGCTCATTTCAAATGGTTTTGTGAGACAATATCATATTTTACATGCCTTCTTTATAAATAAAATTTTAATTTTAATTCACTACTTTCTATTCTAGATGTTTTATGGTTATGTTGCCATCCTTAGAAGTGGTTTACATAGGTGTTTATGGACAATGTTGGACTATGGGCTCCAAGGCCAATTTCAACCATTGAGCACCATGGGCTAACTTATCTAGGCCCTTAACTTGTCTATGCTCGTTTAAGTTTTGGCCTTAAGGGACGATATACCACATGACTGAGCTTTGGACTTTACTTGACTTATAAAAATTCGATCCTGTGCCTTAGTTTCTACCCTACGAACTTATCCCATGCCATCTATGTTACAGGGGTCTTGGGCATTAGTAATCCATCCAAGAGGCTCGAAGGTTGGACATTAAGGAATGCCATGGAACGATCACTCAGTAGGAATAATTGAGCTGCCATGTTTCCTTTGAAAGTATTGGATTGCATCTATTTGAATAGATATGCTTGCCTAATTGGGTAAGATACGGACCTCTCCATATTCTCCTCGCAAGCTTATAAATAGGGTTTAAGCCCTATAGGTAAGACACTTTATGCATACACGTACAAGCTCTCTTGCTCTTATTTTCTTAAATATTATAAATGCTGACTTAAATATCAGAGTGATTATACTGGACAATCATCCATTGCCTACTGACTATGCTTCTCTTACAAATAGGCTTTTTCTCAAGGTTTAAGTTGAACAATCTCTACCAGTGAAATTCATATGACAACAATGGGCTTATATTCAACTTTGATAATTGAAAATAATTTTTTGCTAATGATTTATTGTTCTTATTTAGTGTGTTTAAGATTTAAGATTGTTATGTGTATGTGTATGTATGCATGCAAAACATACGTCATAGGTATGGTGGTCATCTTGGATAGGTGCCCTAGTCAATCTAAGTGGGTACCTTAGTTAAGGATACTTTTATCAAGTATTGAGTTTTGCTTATTTTAGTTTTTCATTTGTTATTTATATTCTATTGTAAGTTTGTGTTATTTGTTTATGGGAAAATGCAACTAACTCCATCTAAACTTTGAGCTTGGTATGGATGAAAACTTTGACATGTTTTTAGCAATCCCACTAAAATTTGACTTGGTGTGGACATATATTTGAACTTTCAAATATTGCAAATAATTTTTCTAAACTTTAACCTTAGTACAAAAGCACCTCATAAATTTGTTAACATATGTCTTTTATTTTACTAATTATTCAAGAGTTTTTAGGTGATAATTTACAATATTTGAAAGATTAAGAGGTAAATCCACACCAAGTTAAAGCTTAGGGGGTTTATTTGTAATATTTAAAAGTCTAAGATGAGTTCACATCGAAGTCAAAGTTTAGGAGATCATTTATGATTTCCCCTTTATTTTATATGTCCATTGTGTATAACTTTCTTATTCTATCATTAATTTCTTTTCTCATTATTATCTAATTTTATTTCCTACTTTAAATATTTTTTACCTTAGAAGATTCTAAATTAAACTATTTTAAAGTATCACCATTAATATAGTTTCATTTTTCCATTAGTATTCTTTTGTTGCATGTTTTAAAGAATGTATTCATTTAAATTTTTTTTTTTCCTATTGAGTCATTTCATTACTCAAGACAAAGGAACAACTATTCTAATAGTTTGCTTAAGTTGGTATCTTAGATATGTTTATGATCAATTTCTGATCACATTTTAGTGCAATAGAGTAATACATTTCAAGTACAAAATACATGCACATTATTGGCTTACCTACTTAATGACGGATTGAACATGGGTAATTGAGTGTATAACATATAGAAAGGTAGCATTACATTGTGGATTCGAATGTTGGCCCACTTTTTTATATAATACACTCTTCATGAATGGTGTTGTTTGAGGGTACACCTATCACTTATTTTGCATATCAAATAGATTTAATTTCTTTTTACAAGACAAAAGGAATTGTTGATTTTGATAATCGTAACAATAGGCAATAATAATTATTGATAAGCTTTGAATAAGAATGCAACATACAAGCTAGTATGGTATTGTAGGGTTGGGAAAAAAATTAATTGAACAACGAATTAGACTAGATTTGACTAAATGAAATTGTAAATGAGGTTTGAACTTTTTTTAGGTTTGCGAAAATTACAAACCAAGCCAAACCATTATTAAAAAATTCAAAAAGTTACAAATCGGACCGAATGATGAAATCTAAAAAAAAAAAAAGAAAAGGAAGAATTATGTTTTTACATGAATCATACATATTTTTACTAACTTATAATAATGAACTCTCTTTTAGTTTAATTACTTTTTGCACACATACTTTGTTTAAAATCTCCTTATTAAATATAGTCAATTTAATTTCTTTCTAAACTTCTATTTGTATACTTATATTTTAATTTCTTTCTAAACTCCTAATTATATACTTATATTCAAACTTGCATCCCAAAACACAAACACCATACTCCAAATTTGATTTCTTATTCATCTTCTTTTATTTCTCATAAATCATTTGAGATTTTTGGTTTTAACTATTAACCAAATTAGTTATCTCAAGTTTGAAAAATTTATAATGCCAAAACCTTAGATTTATAACATAAATGAGAATCATAATTTGCTATTTAATTTGAATGGTGGACCATACTAAGGTAAAAATTTAAAAAGTTTAAAAATTATTGTCCCATCCATTATAAGTTTTCTTGGAAAATTTAAAAAATTAAAACTAACGGCTCATGCATTCACAGATCTTCCGCCAACATAAAGCGCCGCCTCATGTATTCGCAAAATTTCCCACCTACATAAAGCGACGTCACAGGCTCGTTTTTCTGGTCTCGCTGGGTCTTTCTCCCCTCTGTATCTCTTTCTTCAAAGCATCGACGCCATGGAACCACCGCAATCTTCTCCGCGAAGCACCACAACCCCCACCACTAAACCATCCACCATTACCCAACCCAAAGACCGAGACTTCCTTCTCCACCTGGAAGCCTACCTCGCTAAGCGCGACGGTGTGGACAAGCTCCTTAAAATTTCAAGGTACGCCACCAAGATAATCCTGTCCTCTTCACTTGTTCCCGAAAACCTAATCTTACATCGCCGGCTCAAGAGCTTCGAATCAAGTGTAGGTTTGAGTCGCAAAGCCTTCCGACTTGGAAAATTTATACAAGACATAAACTCCTTGAGAACCTCCCATTTTGATTCAAAACACGAAAGTTTTCTTGCCTTAATGGCTTATGGAGGGGAGGGTTTGTATTATTTTATCGAACAGTTCGTTTGGTTATCGAAATCCGGTTTGATCGATGCTAAAAATTTGAAAACTTTGCAAAAGATCAGCGCTTGGTGTGAATTTATTGGTTATATTGGTAGTATAAGCTTGAAAGTTAGGGATTTGAATAGGATTGCGGAGGATGAGAAGTGCTTGGTTTCGAGTATGGAAATCGGGGTTTCGAGGGGGATTGGGATGAAGGAAGAGGAGGGGAGACTGAGCAAATTGAGAGAGAAGAAGTTAATGAAGAGATTGTCTATTACGCAGGATTTGGCTGATGGATTAATGGCTTTAGCGGATATAAGAGATACGAAAGAGCAGTTGTCGAGACCCCTTCCCATGTCCTGTGCGGGGCTTTTGTCTGCTCTTATTAGTACTCATAAGAATTGGATCTCGTGCTAGGATGGGATAGTTGGGTGATCACAGATACAATATATAAGTGAGCCAGATGCTCCGTGTTCTGGTCAATGACTCTACTCTCTGTGAATTCTGTTGCTCATGTTATTGGTGATTTGATCGTGAAATTTGGCTGTTGGTAATTATCGAGGAAAAGGAAAAGATTAATTTATGCTTAAAATACTGAAATGAGCTTATTTTTCTTTGTAATTTTTCTTTGTAATCCTACAGATGTGAACAAGTTTAATAAAGATTACTTTAATTTATTACTCATCTGTCTCTGTCTCTCTCCATTACAATCCATTTGATGTTCTTATTTTGCAGGTGAGGAATTTTTCTGGAGATGTAGTATGCTAAATCCAATGAATAATTATATTCTGATAAGTGAATTGTTTTTGCATAATGGAGTTAGAATGATCCAAGTGTAAGTGTTGCTCTCAATTTCTTGATTGAAAAATAAAGTATGATCAGATCACTCCTACCTGGTTAATTGACATGCACCCTTTTTCTAAATCCATCATCCAGCTAAATGGGCTTTTCCGCTTTCAAATGCATGAAAAGCTTGGTTTGCTATTTCTTGGTCAGCAGACACATACAGTCAGTGGTTCTGTTCTTTACACAAGATCATGTGCAAATAGATACTTGTGTCTTTCGATAATTTCATGGCTGTGTTAGTATACAGATTAGAGCTTCCTGTGCACATTTTGTGTCATCTTATAGCAATTCTGTTACGTATGCGGTTACATAGGCAGTAAAAGGAGTTGCAACAATAACAGAAAAGAGAGTTTTAGGTAGATTTCTGTTAGTTTTAGTTACAAATATGACCATAATAACTGCTTCATAGGAGGGAAATGCTTTTCAAAGAACAAGATCGTAACAATCACTAGTATAAAAACAAGTAATGAGAGCAGAAAAAGAAGATGGAATTACATCCCTAAAATTAGGTCTTGTGCCTTTTTTGGAGAGTGGCTCTCTTGAGACAGCCAAGACCCTCTACAATCATCATCATCATCTTTCCATCATTTTACCATCTCTGGCATCTTCAACCTTGCATGTCACCATAAACACGACCAATTAGTAAAAATATTCCTTAGTACTTCAGATGAACAAGAAATAAACAAGAGAGCTGGAAAGATTTGATCTTATTAGCAAGAGATTTGGATAGTAATTAAGATGCCATGATTGCTAGAAAGGAAGGAAGAGAGTGAAGGAGGCCGAATGTACCCCTTCTTTGAGAGTTATGGAATTAACGACAGTGAGAAGAGAGAGAGAGAGAGTTTGTTATTGTTGGTAGTATAGGACTTGTTGAATAAGGAATTGGACTTTGGGCTTGGGCCATCATCAAGCCTAACAATTGCTGCAGATCCAACATGCAAGCAATAAACATGGAAAAATCACAATCACTCGTGTATTCTATAGCATAAACTACAAAACCTATGCAAAATCAAATACAAGAATTCAAGAAAATGAACATGTAAGTACAAGAAACGGTTTGTTCATTCCATAAAACAATGCATGCATCCAAGTAGCCAATACAAGAGAAATTAGCCAATCTTGACAAGAGTCAGGACCCAAAAGTTATGAATCAGATCATAGTATTTAGATACAAGGATCATCACATTCACATTCTTTGTCAGGTCAAGGTGTCTCTAATTCATTACCTACATGCATGAAGTTAGACATTTAAAAATTCTGTAGAATAGATCCTTTGTGATGGATTCTCAAGATTGAGAAGTTCTTTCATTTGCATACCAGACCTGTAAATCACCGTTTAGCACCCATTTCATTTGCGATGTTAGAGTGTGCACAACAATGGTACCAATGGATGTACCAACGTAGTCAAATTAGTATTTGGCAGCAATTTCTTCTTGCTCTTCTTATTTCTTTTGCTCCTGAATATGAAGACATGACAGGTGTTTTAGTGATTCTTCAGGATCATTGCCTACAGTAAATCCAATTTCATGTCAAAAACAATGTACGATTCAATCATGAGTAGTGGTTGATTGCTTTCAATTATGGGCTCAAGAGATGCATTTTCATATATTGGAGATTACTACCAGCAACATCGCTATCCAGCAATTATTGAGCAGATGTTCTCCTCTAATGGAGACATCTTCGTCATTGCTACTAAGCACTGCTACTAACGGGAAATGGACTTATAGTCCTGCAAATAAAATCTTCAGTTAATCGATAGGGTTTGGAGGGCAAAACAATTATTTTTTGGCCGAGGGAGTTCATTTAATATTGTCACAGCCTACTATCTACAAAACTAGGGACAGGCGGCTAGCAATTTTGTCATCATCTGCCATCATGATTGTCATCTTGTGAAATTTTACAACATCCAATTGATTTTATATGAGACTTGGTTTTCTAATTTCATGGTGAAAATGAATAGGGACTCCATATGGAATATACGACCACCAGATTCTACAAAATGGTTATTCTTTCTTTTAGATTTTGCTTGATAGGTCAGGAAGACTATATTGTGTTTGCGTGTCTCAAACTCGGGTCAATTTCTGGCTCAACCTTGATAATAAGGTTATTTTGAAAAAGGGAAAATTATTACCTATGCGATTACATAGGCAGTAAAAAGAGTCGCAACCAGAATAAAAAAGAGCGTTAAAAGTAGATTTCTATACAAATGTACTCATAGCAATTGCTTTTTAGGAGGGAAATACCATTCAAATACTAAGATTGTAGCAATCCCTAGTGTTGACAAGGCATTTTAGATAGAGGCTCCTGAGGCCTGATTGGATCCGATACGTCTCATAGCTTAAAGCTCGCCCTTGTGGCCTAAGCGCTAGACCTGTATTGATCAAGTCCAGTAAGCTCTATAATGATTAAAATACATAAGATAAGGATAAAATAGTATATAACAGTTATGTCTAGAATAAATGGAACACGTCAAACATAATGATCCCATTCTCCCATACTTGCTGAAGAAGATCTCTTTCATCAATTGATTTCTAACTGCCGGCTTCACTCTACTATAAATACCAGATCACCACCTAATGGTAAGGTGCTTTAGACTCTATACTTCAAGCTTACTTATTATTCCAAATCATTTTTTATTTCCTAAAGCTCCACTGTTAACTTAAGCATCGGAGTGACCACGTAGGACAACTCCTCAATGTCTCCTCATAATGCATTATTTTGTAGGCCTTCTACGTGTAGACCCTTTATACGTACCGGGAAAAACTTAGAGATGGCATTTAGCATCGTTTGTGGAAAACTAAATTCCTATACCCAAAATCTCAAACACATTAAACACATATTATACAAACAATTCCTTCAACATCATGTCTCATGGCGACAAGTAGAAGAATCAATAGTTAGTAAATAACCAACCTAGGGGCAATCAACCCTTCCCAAGGGCTATATTGGAGGAGCGTTTGCAATGTTTGGAACTTTTGGTTGAAGAATATATTGTGCAGAACAAGCTACTTCATGCTTGCCTAGAAGAAGTAGACTGGCATAACGCATAAACTTACCCCCTTGAAGCTTCGGATGCTTGCACTAAGCAGTAGTAAAATGGTGGGATCACCAACCTAATCTGCCATTACATTAACAGCTAGCAAGGTTTGTGGTCACTTGCAACCGAAATTTAGTTGGAAACGAGCAAGAAGTCGACTTGTAGGGAGTGCAGGCTTACTTAGCTGTACACTAACCTCACCCAATAGATGATCTCCACCTAAACAAGCTTCATATCATGGTACGATGGCTCTTTGAGTAGCAGGGGAGCAAGTTTAGTGGTGACGCCAGGTTGGTGGCCAGTAATAAGACTCCCATCATTAGGGGTTGTCAAGATGAAGTGTTACCCCCTAATGGAAATTTTTAGTCCCTAGATTAGTATGATGGCATAGGTAATCTTAACCACCATCTTCTCTACTTTTGCATTGTCGTGAACCTTCATGGTTATGGGGATGCTATAATGTAGAAGGCCTTCTTAGGCACCCTGAGGAAGGTTACCCGGATGTTGTTTAATTACCTCCTTGATAATTCTATCAGCTCCTTTGATGAGTTGGCATAGAGATTCAGTCTCCACTTCAGGGATAGCAAGCTTCCATCCAAGAACACGTTGTCCTTGTACCTTGTAAGCTAGGATGAAGACAGTCCTTGCGCGACTGTATGGCTTGGTTCAACAATGTCATGGTTGAGATCCTTTAGTTGGACGAGGGAATCATTATCCATGTTGCGCAACTTGGCATCTGAGCTTCAGGAGATTTCTTTTGATCGCTTATGAAGAGTAAGCTAAGGACCATGGCTGACTTCTAAACTAAAGCCTAGAAGTACATTGACTAGGAAGACAATATTTGTGCCAAGTGTGATGCCAATTGAGAAAGGTTGGGTCGAAAGTAGGAAAGAGAAAAATTGTTTGTAAAGGATTGCCTTAGTGATAGGATGTTAAGTAGATTAGAGGGGGAGAGCTTTAGGAAGAAGAAGTGTCAGGTCGAGCGTGACTCGTTCCCTTCCTATCTATACCTAATACATGTCCCTGAATAGACTCATTGCTCAAGTCTTCTTTAAAGTAAAGCATCGAAATTTGCTCTAAAGGTTACCCAAGATAATGGGGCAACCCTAATCGTTGAAACTTAGACAAATAATATCGATTCTATGATGACCATGGCTACATCACTAATGAGTGCTTCCAGTTGAAGAATGCCTTCAATTATGCCATTCAGTATGGTTTCTTCAATGAATATGTGGCCTATCGAAGGAACAACAACTATTCTAACGATGATGGATGTTAGATATCTCTCATGGATTTTTGATGATAATAAAAAGAGAGAAATATTAATGTACTAACAAGAAAGTAGATATTCAGAAAGTTTAAAATTGCAAATTAAGGTATATTTAGAAAGTTATTCAGAAGGTTTAAATTGATTGAAAAAGAGACTAGTTTGAAAATCTTTAGAGAGTGTTTCAGAAGCTTTTGTAAGAAGAATTGGTACAACACTTTAGATACTTTAAAAAAAAGCAGACCGATACTCTTTAGAAGGTTATTCAAAAAGTTAGTTTAGAAAAGTAGCGTGGAAAATTAATTTATATTAGATTTGAATTCAATAGGCCTAACTCTACTAGTTGGGTGTATTAGGAAAATATATTTAATCATGTTTCACTTAAGATGGTACCAAGATCCATGGGGATTTTTGATTGAATTTATTTTTTATAAATCAAGATGTGCACAAATACGGATAAGGATAACGTTGATTCGGATTTTGTGAAATTTCAAATTTTAAATATGAGGCTTATTCGGAAGTTGCTGTTAAACCATATCTCCTTATCATATTCAAATTAGAAGCTTATCCGGTAGTTACGGATTGACGTATATTTGATCTAATCTAGATAAGGGGAGTTGCTTTTGAATTTAAATTGATCAAGATTTTCTCCAAATATCCAAGGAATTATCTTTAACAACTAGCGGTTGGATAAATATGAAAGTGAAGATAATCTTCAATTTAGCCGTTGGAAGATTTTAATATAAAAAGAGAAAGGAGTCAAAACGTCATTCTTTACAACGAGAACAATAACTTTGGAGAAAAGTTTTCATTGCAAAAAAAAAAAAAAAAAATGAAAAAAATAGTGATCAGATTCTACCTTCCAAAAAGTCATAGAAAGTCTTTTAGATACTTTTTTTAGAAAGTTGTATCGAAGCAAATTATATAACAATCATTATTTCACTTTAGAGCAAAATTAATTGAGATTTATATTTTTTTCTCACTTGTAATTTGTAATTTTTATTTTGTTGTTTAAGTATTGAGATAAGTACATTTGTACAATGCAGATTTGTATTAGCTTATATTATATAAAGGCTAAATAAGTAAAGCAGAGTGTTGTAAAGTTCATGTGTAACGAGTACTTGTAATCTCTTTGTGATTTGATTTAGTGGATCAAGTGGAATGGCACCGGTAACGTAGATGAGGTCCCTAGTGGTAGAGTTGGAAGAGAGTAGTAAGCGGAAGATTGAAACTCTATAAAGTCTCAACCTAATATTCTTTTTCCTTACTTTTTTCATTTTCCTTTGTTAATTATTTTGTGTTGAATTATTAAAATATCATTGTTCACCAATATAAGTTATTAAGAGGAGTAATTTTATTTTTCTTATATGATTTTTTTTTAAATTTAAAGATATCAATTTACCTCCCCTCTTGATATCTTATACGAGACCAACAATTAGTATCAAAGCCTCAATCTAATATCTTTTAGAGTTCAAGATCATAGGTGAATTAAGTGGTAATTTAAAAATTCACCCTAGTAAGGCACCATTTTTTTTATGGAATCAACTTTCCCTATTAGAAATTCAAGATGGAGACTTATATGAAGGCATCAGATCATTAAGCTTAGCAAATTATTTTTGTAGGAGATCTTAAAGTTCCAACCATCTTTACATTATAAGACGATATCACCAAAGCCGAATTTAATTCAAAGGCTAAGAATTTATTATTGAGTACTATTGCATGATTAGAATTTTATCTAATTATGTGGAAAATTTATCTAAATCAATAAAAAACACGTTTCAAAAGTTTGATAAAAGTAATAAGAAGTTACAAATGTTGATTTCTAGTCAAAGAATGGATAATTCAAAATCTAGATTTGGTTTCGAATTTGGAGAGACATTTAAAACAAAGAGAGAAATAGTGTTTGCCAAATCAAAAAAGTGAAAATCAAGAAACATTTAAAGAGGATGATAAGGCAAAACAGTTGAACCTATAAAAAGCTATAGCAGACAGTATTCTCAAAACAAAGATAAGTATTCTTTCGGAAGGTATAATAGATGGTATGTTAGAGACTACCCAAAGCAAAACCAAAGGTGTAAGGTAAGTAATAGGTATGATTATTCTTCTCCCTATACATGTTTCTTTTTTAATAAGTTGTGCCATGTTGAAAAGTACTGTTTTTATTAAAATTGCAAGCTCAATAAAAAACAAAATAAATGCAAATAATATCAGGAACTTGAATTTAAAAGGAATCAAGCTTGTTTGGGTTTTTAAGAATATTTGATCATTCTTTTAGTGGTTACAGGTCATGGGGCAAAATTTAATTTGAGGTAATTCTAATTAATAATGCCTCATTGGAAATGAAAGTATGGAATGAATGGTAATCTTGTTCTATTTTTTATTTTTCTCTTTATGTTTTATGTATATTATATTTCATTATTGATCATAAAAAATAATTGGTATCATTTTGAGGGGGAGCTTTTTTCTAAAAAAAAATGTTTTTATAAAGAGAGAAAAAAGGATGTTGAAATTTATTTCTTTTTTTAAAAAAACATGGCGTTGATTTATTTTATTACGGGGGAGAAGTCTTATTATCTATTTTTTCCTTTATAAAAATTGGTTATCTTCTCATAAAAGAAAGGGCGAGAAAAGTTTTTCAATAATTTTATTATAAAAATATATGGTTGTTTTCTAATGATAACAAAAAGGGAGAGAATAGCTAAAAACAATTTATTATTGAACATAAACAAGCAAACATAACAGCACAATGGTTTGAATAATTTATCATTATTTTCAAATAATGTTTCTTTTTTGCTGTTTATGTTAGACATGGAAATGCTACATGTTATTGGATGTAAGTATGTTTTGTCATCATTAAAAAGGGGGAGAATGTTGGATATTTCTCATGGATTTTGATGATAACAAAAAGAGAGAAATGTTAATGAACCAACAAGAATGTAGATGTTTAGAAAGCTTAAAATTGAAAATTAAGTTACATTCATAAACTTATTCAAATGGTTTGAATTGATTGAAAAAGGAGACCAGTTTGAAAATCTTCAAAGAGTGTTTCATAAATTTTTGTAAGAAGAATTGGTATAGTACTCCAAAAACTTATTTAAAGACTTTAGAAAAAAGAAAACTGATACTCTTCAGAAGGTTATTTAGAAAGTTGATATGGAAAAGTAATGTAGATAATTAATTTATATCAGATTCGAATTTAACAAGACCTAGCTTTATTAGATTGGGTGTATTAGGGAAATATATCTAATCTTGTTTCACTTAAGATGGTATTAAGATCTATGGGGATTTTTGAGCGAATTTATTTTTGATAAAGCAAGATATGTACAAATACGGATAAAGATAAGGTTGATTTGGATTTTGTGGAATTTCAAATTTTGAATATGAGGCTTATCTAGAAGTTGCTATTAAAGCATATCTCCTAGTTATATTCAAATTAGAAGCTTATCTAGTAGTTACGGATTGAAGTATATCCGATCTAATCTAGATAAGGGGAGCTGCTTTTGAATTTAAATTGATTGAGATTTTCTCCGAATATCTAAGGAATTATCTTTAACAACTAATGGTTGGATAAAAGTAAAGATATTTTTCAATTTAGTTGTTGGAAGATTTCAATATAAAAAGAGAAGGGATTCAAAACGTCATTTTTTACAATGAGAACAACAACTTTGAAAAAAAGTTTTTGTTGCACAAAAAAAAAAAAATAGTGATCATATTTTACCTTTTGAAAAGTTATAAAAAGTTCTTCAAATACTTCTTCAAAAAGTTGTACCGAAGCAAATTATACAACAATCATTATTTCTTTTTATAGTAAAATCAATTGAGATTTATATTTTTGTTCTCACTTTTAATTTGTAATTTGTAATTTGTAATTTTTATTTTGTTATTTGAGTGTTGAGATAAGTACATTTGTATTTTATAGATTAGTATTAACTTAGATTATAGAGAGGCTAGATAGGTAGAGTAAAGTGTTGTAAAGTCTATATGAGACGAGTGCGTGCAATCTTTTGTGATTTGATTTAGTAGATCAAGTGGAACGACCTTGGTGAAGTAGACTAGGTCCTCAGTAGTGGAGTTAGAAGAGAGTAGTAGGCAGATGGCCAAAACTCTATAAAACCTCAACCTGTTATTCTCTTTCCTTATTTTTTTAATTTGTTTAATTAATTGTTTTGTTTTGAATTATTAAAATATTATTATTCACAAATATAAGTTGTTAAGAGGGTAATTTTATTTTTCTTATATCGAATTTTTTTTTTCAAAAGTTTAAAGATATCAATCTACCCCTTCTCTTGATATATTATATAAGACCGATAATGGAGATAGGGCACCTCGAGGCGACGGACCAAGAATGCCTATGTTAAGCAAAATAATGATCGCCACAATGACTGCCCCATAATGGTGTCATTAACATAATCATTTTGGGGGGGGGGGGGGGGGGGGGGGAGGGGGGTGGTGCGGGGATCGTACCTTGGAAGCCTGTGAAGCACTAGTAGCTTAGTTAATGCCTCGCCAGAGGTGCTAGTTATAGGGAAGAAGAGACAAAAATTAGACACTTCCATCTCCTTCTCTGACAAAGACCTTGAAGGGGTTGATATACCCCATCAAGATGCCTTAGTGATAGGGGTGAGGATCTCAAAATTTGAGGTCTTAAAAATTATGATGGACATTAGCTGCTCCATCAATATACTCTTCCTCTATACATATGAGAGGATGAGAAAGAAGCTACTAGTAAAAATGAAGCCATACCACCATAATCTGATTGGCTTTAATGGAAGTATGATTCGAGCCAAGGGTATTAACACATTAGACATGGAACTCAATGATGATGACTACATGGCACAATGACTTGTAGAGTTTAGTGTGATTGATTGCCCCTACCCTTATAGCGCACTCTTGGGAAAACCAAGCTTGAATGCGGTCGAGGTGATCACATCCTCCTTTCATCTGAAGGCCAAATTTTCGACCTCGATTGGGGTGGGAGTATGTAAATGTGATCAAAAGCTCTCACGAGTGCTATATGTCAGGGTGGCCAAAGGAGATGACATCTTTGCCCTAAAAATAGGCCCACAAGAGAGGCTAGCTAAGATGGGTGAGCTCGGGGAGAAAACAAAAGACATCTAGATTGGAACTTTACCTGAGCAGACTACGAAAGTTGGGATTGAGACTTTAGTTGAGGTAAAGGACAAAATTATTACCTTCCTATGGGTGAACTTGGATAGGTTTACTTAGTCAGCATCAGATATGCCTAAAATTTAACCCGACTTGGTGACCCATAGCCTCAATATTGATACCATAGCATGGCCTATCATGCAGAAAAAGAGGCATTTCGCCGTAGAAAGGTAGGTCGCAATCAAGGAGGAAGTGTAGGAGCTACTTACGGTCAGCTTTGTGAGGGAAGAAAAGTGCCTGACATGGCTAATGAATGTGGTATTGGTAAAGAAGAAGAATGGGAAGTGGCAAATGTGTGTCAATTACACCAACCTTAATAACACTTGCCCTAAAGACTGCTTCCCCCTCTTGAAGATTGATTAACTTGTCGATTCCATATTGGGACATGCCGTACTGATCTTTATGGATGCCTTCTTAGGGTACAACTAGATCAAAATAGACCTAAAGGACGAAGTCCATGCCTCTTTTGTGATTGATATGGTACATATTGCTACACTGTGATGCCATTCGAATTGAAAAACATAGGGGCTATGTACTAATGAATGGTGAAGAAACTGTTCAAGCCCTAAATCAAGTGCAATATGGAGGTGTATGTTGATGACATGATTGTCAAGAGCCAGAAACCGGTTGATCATGTCAAGGATCTTCAGGTAGTTTTCAACCAGATGTGCATGTATGACATGAAGTTGAACCTTTAAAAGTACATCTTTGTGTTAGGTCTGGCAAGTTACTCGGCTTTTTGTTAACACAGAGAGGCATCAAGGCTAATGAGAATATAACAGTCATTAGGGGAATGAAGACTCCAACCTTAGTCAGAGACATACAAAAGCTTACTAGTATGGTGGCTACTTTGAGTAGATTTATCTCGAAGAGCGTTGATAGATACAATGAGTTCTTCAAAATCTTGAAAAACCTAAAGGGTTTTGATTGGACTCTAGAGTGCATCGCCACCTTTCAACAGTTTTAGGACTTCCTCACATACCCATCGGTCCTCTTCAAGCATATCTATGGAGAGAACCTATTTTTGTACCTGGCCCTAAGTGATTGGGAGCTCTCCTCTATGCTGGTTAGAGTGGAGGAAAGAGAGCATAAGCTAGTACATTATATCAGCCATATATTGCATGGGCTTAGGTTCAGGTACATCTGGGTAGAAAAATTTACCTTGGTTATCATTATCATAGTACGATGGCTAAGGCCCTACTTTTAGGCACTTCAGGTAATCGTCTTTATGAATCAACCACTCTATACCATGTTGCAGAAACTTAATGTGTCTAGATGGATGATAAAGTATGTTGTGGAATTGAGCGCATACGGAATCTAATATCAGCTACAAACGGCTTATAAGGTACAAGTGTTGGTTGACTTCATGGTAGAATATACCGAAGAGAAGGAAGCACCATTAGGTGAAGATAGACCAGTGTAGACTCTCTACATCAATGGATCATCTACCTTGGGGAGTGGAGGCGTGGGCCTTATTCTGACTAGCCCGAATAAGGTCACCATCTACTATACCCTTAAGTTCGAATTCGATTCTAGCAACGACAAATCTAAATACTAGGTCCTTATCATCGATCTTAAGCTAGCTAAGGAGGTCGATGTTGAGCATTTGCGGATCTTCTAGGACTCTATGCTTATTATCTAGTAAGTTTAAGGCAAATACGAGCCCAGGGACGATACTATGGCTAGGTACTCTGAAAAAGTGAAGAGTCTCCTAGCAGAATTCCTTTTGTGGGACATCAGGAAGATCCCTTGACTGGAGAATTCAACGGCAGATTGGTTATCCAAGCTTACCTCTATTGGTATATGGAAGCCTGAGATGAAGGATAGCAAACTCTTCATAGAGTACTTATTAGAAAAAAGTATCTCTCGGTTTGGCTGAAGTTTTGGAACTAACTATAGTAACACCAGAGCCAAGCTGGATGGAGCCCATCAAGAGTTATTTGGAGTAAGGTATGCTCTTAGAAGATAGGAGTGAGGCAAAGAAGCTTCGGTATCATGCTACCAACTATACATTGGTCGACGGTCTTATATAGTAGGGGAGTTAGCTTCCCTTTGCTTCAATGCCTCTAAAAAGGGGAAGGGCTGCGTGTCATGGAAAAGCTGTATGCCGGAGTGTGCAGTAATCACATTCAGTCCTAAGCTCTTTATCTTTGGGCGCTATGGCTTGGGTATTATTAGCTTACCATGAGACAGGATGCAAAAGTCTTAACCCAAAAGTGCTCGTAGTACCAAAAGCACGCCCCAATAAGTCATACACCTAGCACCACCCTCTAACCGTTAGCGAGTCCATAGCCGTTCTTGCAAATAGGGGATTGATATCCTCTATGCCTTCCTAAAAGTTTTGGGAGAATAATAGTTCATAATTGTTGCCATTGATTACTTCATGAAGTGGGTAGAGGTCAAAGCGGAGGCAAGGGTCATAGAGAGAAGTGTTGAATCTTTCATTAGAAACAACATTCTCTTCCGATTCAGGGTCCCCTATGCTCTCATCATGGACAACAACTAATAGTTTGATAACCCCAAGTTTAAGGAGTTCTACGCTAAGAACCACATCATCCCACACTTCACTTTGGTTGCCTACCCCTATTCAAATGGATAGGTAGAGGCAACTAATAAGATAATCTTAGATAGCTTGAAGAAGCGTGTGGATCGATCTTAGGGCGCTTGGGTTGATGAACTACCTAATAACTTGTAAGGGGTATAGGATTACCTATTGTACGTCTACGAGAAAGACCCCCTTTCTCCTAGCTTTTGGGTTGGAACCAGTCTTCCCCATCGAACTTAAGCTTCCTAATATTCGAACTCAAAGTTTGAATGTTGCCTTTAATGAGTTATTGCTACAAGCTAGCATTAATACCATCAAGGAAATCGGAGACCTCGTTGCTACTCGAGTAACTGCATATTAACATCGGGTCTCCTGGTATTATGACCAAAAGGTTAGATGTAAGGAGTTCAAGGTCAGTAACTTAATGTGCTGAAAGTTAGAAGCTATAGGTTCGCGTGAAGGGTAGTGCAAGTTGGCCCCTAATTAGGAAGACCTGGTCAAAGTTAAGGAAAGGTTGGGCAATGGAGCATACAGATTGGAAAGATTGATGGCGAGCTCATTTTGCGTACGTGGAGCATTGATAATCTTTAGCTTTATTTTAATTAACATTTTGTTATGTATATTTTTTTCTAAAATGGTAAAAGGTTGGGTAGGTCGGAACACCATTGACCTAAACCCCATAGGGTAACCTCACCAGAAGTAAACACCCTTTACATAGAGACACTCCCCCTTCACTGGATAGGTCCGAATGCTACCAACCTAATCCTTCGTTAGGTAGCCTTGCCAAGGGGAAACACTCTTTATATAGAGGTACTCCCTTTCCACTGAGTAGGTCAAAATACCACCAACCTAACCCCCTTCGAGTAGCCTCACTAAAGGGAAACACCCCTTGCATAGAAGCACTTCCCTTCCACCAAGTAGGTTGGAATGCCACCGGCTTGTCCCTCCTCGGATAACCTTGCTAAGGGGAAACACCCCTAGTATAGAGGAACTCCCTTCTATTGAGTACGTCAGAACGTCATTGACCTGATCCCTTGTAGTTAACCTCGATAAGGGTAAAGCTCCTTTTGCATAGAGGAATTTCTATGCAAATGTATTGAAAGGCAAAGAAAAAACAAGCGTATAAAGAGGACGTTTAAAAAAAAAAAAAACTCATCCATTCATTGATTATTGAATTACATAATGAAGGTTAGCATCTCGGCCTAACTAACACATTTTTCAGAAAGAAAAAGAAAAAGATAAACATGTTATCTCCTTGGATCAACTAGCTCTAGTAATTCAGAAAAGTCTGAGTCCTCGATTTGTTTAGAGCGCTAATCCGTTCATGCTTCAGGCTGTAGGCCTTAACTTAGAGCAAGGCCTAAAGTATGCAAACAAGGAGTAGCAAGAGGATCGCTTAGAGATTGATTGTCTTGAGGAACTATTTTGAGGACGGCCTTTTGTTGGGCTGCAAGGGTAGATGTGGATTTGAGAGCGCCTTGCTCGACCTTAGCAATAGAGGGAGCGCCTACATCATCGCCTTACACTTTAGGGCTTCCCTCTTTTCGTTGAAGGTTGGAGAATCCAAAAAGTCAAGGAAGCTTAAGTCTAGGTTTGGATAATGGTAGAGAACCTCCTTTCTCGTATAATGCATGGAGTCTGTGGTCAGGTCATCCAGTTCATCTAACTACTCTTCGGTCTTCTGATAGTCTGTGACCACCTTTTTAGCGGTAGCATCACTAAGGACTTCCCTACTCTCCATTTTGGAGATGATCTCCTCCATCTCCAAAACCTTCTCTCGCAGCTCCTAGGCTTCTTGCTCTAACCTAACTTTCAAATTGGCCAGCTCTATTGAAGTAGCTTTAACACCTTCACACTCGGGCACTTTCATTGCTTACTCGATTTGCAACTTAGCCACCGATGCCCTCATCTTTGCATTCTCCTTTTTAAGTCAGGACCTGGCTTCACCTTCCTTGTCCAATCTTTAAGAGAAGCGAGCGTTCATCCTTTACACATCCTCTAGCCAAGCCTTTAGGCCGCTAGCCTTCTTGGTTAATTTTTCAACATTCTCTCTCTCTCTCTCTCTCTCTCTCTCTCTCTTGCTTTGTATCCTTGAGCCTCACTTGAAGTCCTACTACCTTTACATAAGAGTGATGTAGATGCTTGTTAGCCTTAAAGAATTTTTTCAAGTACTTATTAGTTGAAGTCTTTGCCTCCCTAAAGTGCTTTACCACTTTTCGGGTGGCATCAAACTTGTTTAGTTGAAGCAACACCTAGCCATGGTATTGCAAATTGAAAACGAAAGCTATCATTAACATAATGATAAGTAAAGCACTTTAAGATAGGAGTAACAAAGACTTACCCGCCACATCAGCATGCTCAAGTGGCCCACTATCCCCATGGGGTTATCCCCACCTTCCTTAGAGTGCCCTTTGAGGATAGCCCAATTACCGAGGGTATAAGATCATATGGAAGCCAGGTAGCTAAGTGTCTAGTGTCACAGTGTTAGATCATTGGCTTAGACCTTTCACTTTGACCTTAGGAGCTTCCCCTTAGTTCTCTTCATTTCCATCTTAGGAGCTCCCTTCAAGAACTCCTCATTCCAATAGGTATACGACACTTCTTGGAGTGAGTTTGGCCCTATCCCCATCAGCCTAAAATTGTCTAAGACTTCAAAAAAATCCGTTCCCCATGTCTTTAATGCTTTGATAGGGATGTGCTGTCGACCGCTAATGGAAATTAGCCTCCAACTACATCTAAGCCAAAGCAAACCTATCCAAAGCCGAAGCTGAGTTGAAGCTAGAAGGACTAGAGGAAGAAAAATAACTACTTAGCAACAAGTCTATTCTCGACTGAGTAGTTATGAGACTATGTTGCCCAGAGTGGGATACACTCAACACGGTACGGAGAGACTATTTGACTAACTTTAGAACTCGGCAATTGTGGGTCAACCTTTCTAGCATCTCGGCCAAGCCATGTGAGACTTTGGGGACTCCTTCCCGAACCCATATATCTAACTATTGACCTTGTTTGGTTCAGATACTATTACTTCTAGGACATGCCAAGTGACTGAATGCCAACTTTTCCTGTAAAACATATAGTTTTGTATTCTTGTACATGTTTTTCTTTATTTTTATTTATAGGTCCAATTTTTTAGGGTTTAAGGCCTTGTACACTATTTACAGTTTTGCTACTAGAGTTTAGGAATCGTTATAAGTAGCAACATCTATAAACATCAGAGATATACGAAATTAGATAAAAAAGTATATCCTTATGTTTTGAAATCTTTCCCTTTTTGAGCAAGGCTACTCTTAAGCTAGCATTGTTGGATTATCGAGTGTAAATGAAACTCTTTAATCGTTCCCATGTTCTTATTGATCTTGTCCTCAAGATTGTGGTGACCCCTCCATTTAAGCTGGTTAGTAAGTCGAAACTAACCCTCATTTTAGTCCAGAGTGATATTTAGTGTTCGTAAGTTATATCGAACCTTATTTCGAATTCATTGCCATTGGTTCGTAACATCTTTAGTATCAAAGCTTTGGGGAGACACGTGTGATAGTGATTCTTCAAAGTTTGGTTTATGGTTTAGGCATTTTTGTTAGTCGTCATTCTAAAGTGTAGCGTATTTATGTTTTAGTAGTTTTAGTATTGTGTTGATTAAGTTAAGTAACAATAATTTTAGCAGTTGATTTTAATTGCTATAGTGTTTTTGTTGTAAACGTGTTTGTTCAATTTTCTGGAAGTTACGGTGCGTATAAGAATGTCGGAAGATAGTGTCAACAACACTAGTGCTAGTCCCTAGAGAAGCTTAAGGAGATGTATTGATAACTTAGAGTATCAGATTTAAAATCTCATTGACTCTATCCAAGAACTCACTCGTTTAGTTAGGGGCTACAAACATAATGGCTGAGAAGAAAGAAGGGAGCGGGTACCTGCTAGTAGGAGTGGCTCTAATGAATTTGATCATGATGTTGAACAACAATTGAGAAGCGCTACTGAGTCGAGAAGAAGAGAATACCATCCTTGCTAGGAATGCAAGAGATGAACCCTAAGCACCTAGCCAAGGACTTGATAATATTAAGCTCAAATTGCCAACCTTCAGAAGAAGTAGCTGAACTAAAGAATTCCTTGATTGGGTTTCCTAAGTCAAGAAGTTATTCAAGTGCTACGAGTGTGATGATCGAACAAAGGTTAAACTGGCTTCATTATCCTTTGTTGAGTATGCAAGTCTTTAGTGGGATAAGTTGGATAAGTTGAGTGCCAAATGAGATGCTGAAGGAGAAGAATTGATTAGAACTTAGAGGCTTATGAAGCAATTAATGAACCAACGATTTGTATAGACTTACTTTAAGCAAGATATACTCCATGCTTTTCAATACTTAAGGCAAGATCGAAACCCTATTGAAGAATACTTACAAGTATTTGAAACTCTAATGACAAGATGCGAGATTATCGAGCCATAAGATTTCACAATTGCTAGATTCCTAACAAGACTATGAGATGATATTGCTGACATAGTTGAATTGCAGCTATTAAACTCATTGGATGAGCTGATCAATTTGGCATTAAGGATGGAGAGATAGAGGAGAAGACGGCATTAGAGGCCGACTAGCTAACCTCAATAAGGTAGCCTTGAACTTGAGAGGTATGCCGAGAGAAAAGGGCTAGAGAGGAAGATGGAGAAGGGAGAACCTAATTGACCTAACAATACCGAGTCAAAGAGGGCAGAGAAAGAAAAGGGTCCTAGCAACAAGGCCCGAGATATGAAATGCTTCAAATGCTTAGGCTACGAACACATTGCATCCTAATGCTTGAATAAGAGGGTCATGGTCTTGAAGGGCGAAGGGTCCAAGGTCAAATAGAGAGTTAGAGTGACAAGAGTTTGAAAGACCAATTAATAGAAGAAGATATCTATGCCAAAGACTTGGATAAACTCTTAGCCATGGAGACACGAGCTGACTTGAAGATATATCTTGGACAAAGGGAAAATTTATTTCACATGTTGTGCCTAATGAATGGGAAGAACTATTCCCTGGTTGTCGATGGAGGTAATTGTGCTAATATCGTCTTTGCCGAGTTAATAGAAAAGATGAAATGGCCGACCTATCCGTGCCCCTAACCTTATGGATTGAAGTGGTTTAATGACAAGGGTATGGTCTATGTGTATAAGAGAACTCAGATCGCATTCAAGGTAGGACAGTACGAGGACGAGATTGACTTTGACGTGGTCCTAATGAATGCCACAAATTTACTTTTTGGCCAACCGTGGGAGTTTGATCAGAAAGTGATCCATGATGGATTCTTCAACACTTACACTGTTTGGAAGAATGGGAAGAGCTATCTCTTAACTCCAATGAGTATTGAGGAAATCCAGAGACACTCGGCACCCATAGTGAAGCGAAAATGGAAAAGGAGCTTATTCGGCATCCTGACCCATGCTCAACGCTTGACGTCAAGGACGACTTCCTTTCAAACCCGCAGTAATGATGGAAATTAGCCTTCGACTACATCCAAGTTGAAGTAGACCTATTCAAAGTCGAGGTTGAGTTGAAGCTAGAAGGATGAGAGGAAGAAAAGTAACTATTCGGCAACAAGTCTGTTGTCGAGAGTGGGATCCACTCAACATGGTATGGAGAGACTATTGTCGACTAACTTGAGAACTCGGCAATTGTGAGTGGACCTTTTTGGTGTCTTAACCAAGCCATGCGAGACTTTGGAGACTCCTTCCCGAACCTATACATCCAACTGTTGACTCCATTCGGTTCGGATACTACTACTTCTAGGACATGCTAAGTGACTGCATGCCAACTTTTCTTATAAAACGTACAGTTTTGTGTTCTTGTACATTTTCCCTTTATTTTTATTTATAGGCCCAATTCTTTAGTGTTTAAGGCCTTGTTTGTTATTTACAGTTTTGTTACTAGGATTTAGAACTTGCTATAAGTAGTAACATTTGTAAACATTAGAGATATATGAAATTAGACAGAAAAGTATATTCTTGCGTTTTGGAATCTTTCCCTTTTTGAGCAAGGCTACTCTTAAGCTAGCATTGCTGGATTATCGAGTGTGGATCAAACTCTTTAATCGTTCTCGTGTTTTTATAGATCTTATCTTCAAGATCATGGCGAACCCTTTCATTTGAGCCGGTTAGTGAGTCATATCTAACCCTCATTTGAGGTCCAAGCAACATTTAGTGTTCATAAATTATATCAAACCATATTTCGAGCTTAAACCAATCATTTCACTTCCTGTCCATCATATCCATTTGACCTATTCTGGGTTTTTGAATCTACTGCTATTGATCTATAACATCTACTCATTCCATCTCCCTTAGCTTAGAGGTACCCTTATTAGGGCTTTCTATTTCTCGGCTCTAAGAATTGCCTCTTTAGTCGTTTTGGAAACCTTATGCTTTTGGCTAGTTATGTGAGAAAGGGTGGCTCCTTCGGTAATCCCCTCTTCTCTCGCCTGCGAAGGGGAAAGCATCTGAACATCAGGCCCCTTCGTATTAAGGCCTTCGCCCCCTACAAGAATCAGTTCGGTGAAGGGGATGGGGGCAGGAGTAGGCAAAGCCTCACCCAAAGGCTTTGCATCAATGAATTCATCCCAAATGCCAATGGAAATCCCTTAAGGAATAGACTTCGGTCGTGCCCTACTAGTCTTCTTAAGCCCTAGCTTCAGCCGTACTGCCTTGCCCTTCGATGGGTTTACCTTGGTCCTTGCCTTAGCTCATCCACGAAGGGATGAGGCATCTTTATGGCTAAATTTTTTACTGCAAGAAATTCAGTTAGAAGTTAGAAAAGGAAAAAAAAAAAAAGAAGAAACTACTTTTACCATAGATAAAACACCACTGTAACTAGTACAGCCAAGAGATGCTTTATTTTGTAGGTGCTGGATGAACTACCTCAACACTAGTACAATGGATAGGTGCGTAGAATGAACCTATACCTTCAACCCATTTCTTCACCTTAGCATTCTTCATGTTAGGGAAGAGCTTAGAGATTAAATACTAGAAATACCTCTCTATGGTCTCTATAGCATTAATCTCCTAGCTGTGTCTCAGCTCCAGTGGCCTCAGTCTCATTAGGACCAAGCCCCTTCTTAACCTTTGTTTGGACCATCCTGGTCCATCATATCTAGAAGTTTGCCTCCTTGGGCAGCTTAATTACTATGTACTCATCTTACCAACTCTTTACTAAATCTACAAGGATACATAATAGCTTCTTTCTCGAGCACGGCTGAAGGTAAGGCTACCTCCGAACATTCCTCCACATATAGAAGTGACTGAAGAGCTCGAAAGTAGCCCTTACCACCAGATACTCGCAGAGTGCTTGGAAAGCCTTTAGCACCCTTTACCCATTGGGAAGGACTTATGATGGAATGCACTGGTGGTAGTTGAAGAACTCTTTCTCTAAGCGACTCAGAGGGAGATATTGCTTAAACTCCAAGCACTTCTCAAATACCGCAAAGTGCCTTCCTGACAGTAGGCCACTCGTTCGTCCTTTCACGGCAACCTTATCTTTCACCTAAGGATTGCCTTGACAATGAAATTACTTATAATCCAACTCAGAGTAGAGTGTTTACTTTTGCTCACTTGGCCATTAAGCCCCTTACTTGCCTTAGGAGCACCGAACAAATCTTTAGGAGGGGGTAAGGGAGTTGATGCATATACATCCCTAGGGATGGCATTGATGATGATGATGATCTTAGCCTATCTAATGCCTCTACAGCCATCCTAATAGGTTCACCAAGTTGTGCTAATGACGAGACCTCATCTTCCCATGTTTGAGGGGGGTCACTCCTTGTAGAACTGGAGTTAGAGATGTGTAGTGACGAAAATGAATGGGTCTTACTTCTGTTAGTCGATATGGCTGTAATATGCGAGAAGGAAGAAAAGCTTGAGAAACATTTGAAGAAATTTTGAAGGTTTGATGTGAACGTAGAATTCGTAATGGCAAAACAAAGTGATTACAGAAAAGTGGTCTCTCATTGTGATCTTGCTATCTATAGGCAAACCATTTGGGAAGTCATATAGGTGGTTATAGGGATTCTTATAAGCACGAATCCCTTAGAATATTGCATAGCAGACACGTGGAAAGTATTGTGATCAGACGATCACCTTTAAAAGGCAAAGTGCATGTAGTTGTACACTAGTTTGCTACCACACGACACTTATCACGTTGCATTTAGTATATGGAATACAGGTAAGCAAAAATCACATTTTGAAAAAGTACCTTTAATATGAAGCTTCTTTAGGGTCCACCTAGCTTCCACCTGGTTGGCATGATAAAGACATGGTACAGTCATGGCTGCTTGGTCCATGACAAGTACTGTTCAGACATAACGGTTTGTAGTCCTGAAGCATCTGCTTAGTGATGTATGAACATGTCCTTCTCTAGTACCCCAACTAAGGCCTAATCCTGCCTAGGTCTTAAGCATTCCGCTTCGAAACAACTACCGACCACTTTAGTCCACCCTACCTGGAACATATTTAGCCTGGGAATCTACTACCTTGGGCATTTCCACCTTGGCCAGCTTCTAGCCTAGACCTACATTCAATACATCGGCACTATAACACTAGGTTAGACTCCTTTGAGTCAGATTAGTTATGCTTGAGCAGCTCATATATCCCTTCTCCTTAACTTGGTAAGTGTTGTTAAGGCACATTGGATGAGGGTCCCTTAGGCCCAATTGGATTTGATGTGTTTTGTAACCTTAGGCTCACCTTTGTAGGCCTAAGCCTTAAGCCTATGTTGATCAAGCCTAATAAGCTCTGCATTGGCTAGAATGTATAAGGTAAAGATCAAATAGTATGAATAGCCACGTCTAAAATAAGTAGGACACGTCAGATACAACAACCCCACTCTCCCATACATGCTGAAGAAGATCTCTCCCACTAACTGATCTCTAATTGCTAGCTCCACTCCATTATAAATACCGAGTTACTACCTAATGGTAAGGCTCTTGAGACTCTATACTCTAAGCTTACTTTGTAGCGACTCTAGGAGGGGCCTAGTAGTATTGCCTAAAATTTCCATATCACGTGTGCACCCATGATAAGAAAATCGCCTCACAAGTCAGAGATTGCAAAACTCTAAATAATTATTTGCTAGAGTCTTCGATTTTAGTTCATTGACTCATTATATAATATAAATAATTATGGATATCCATTTTTCCATAATTCCTCAGAACTGTAGAGAATCGGTATCCCCTACCAAAATAGTGAATTAAGATAGACAATTCTAAACTTACTAAAGATACTAAACTTAATTGAGACATTAGTAGTTTTTCGAAGCATTTCGAATTAACTACACAAGCTTTTCATCATACTGATTCAATGGTAGCACTCTGCATTCGATTCCTATCCCATTCCCAACTATCGATCAAACTGCAAGGAAAAGAACTGTTGGGGTATAAGCTTACGCTTACTGAGATAATTACCCTCATCAATATCGCATGATATAAATTTATTAAATGCACAATCATATGAATGCATGAACAATCGGTATGCCAAACAACGCATGCAGTGACCTAGGAACTGCATACGACTTAGAATTACGCCCCTTGAAGTCAGGGTTTGGAGATAATTAACTGACCCAAACCAAAATCCGGGTTCTAGACCTTAGGTTTTATTTTATTTGCACTATTGTACTCATGCCAAAACAAAACTCTCTCTCTCTCTCTCTCTCTCTCTCTCTCTCTATATATATATATATATATATATATATATGTATACTTCCTTTACTAAAATCAAATCATATCTTTTAAAATCCCAAGTCTAGCGGGTGTGGTGGCCTCCGCAATCCATAAACACACGCCCTAAGCAGAAGCCACAAGACTCGGCCCCTTGCCGATGATTGGCGTCTCCTAGCGCCTAGTAAGCCCATCAGCTTAGGTCAGAGACTCAATATATATGATGGCATAGCTAGTGCCCAATCCTGCAAGAAACTCATATTCCTCTGAGTCCCCTCCCATCTTCTGCGTGAAGCGGCAGTCGGTGTCATCTGTATGCAATATGGGGAATGCATGATTCATTTTGAGTTCTTAATCGTACAAGTGATTAACTTGATTTTTAGAGTGACCAAACAATTTCATTCCATACAATTCACATATATATATATACATTACAAACAATTCCCATTATTATATATAATTAAAAAAATCATCGCATTCATCCATAAATTCAAACACATGCATCTCTCATATCCTACAAGCATCCAAATTTATATATATAGTTTAGGTGCATCTATTCTACAAGCACAATCAAGTAAAGAGTCATTGGGAATTTACTCACTCTACCATGTGATTCAATCAAAACAATCCGAGATAGGTCATCTCCCCAAAGCCGAGTCCCCTGGACATCGCAAATATGATACTATAAGGATTTGAAATAAAACTTAAAAAACTAAGCTAAAACCCTTTAAGTTATACTTTGGACTTGATTTCATAAATTTTTCCGGTTTTACTTAAAGTTCAATCGCGTATAACTTTTCATTTTAAATCTGATTATCTTATAGTCAATCTTCATCATTTTTGAGTGTACTTTAATGTGGTGAGGTTAGATTTTCAAAATGAGGCATACAATTCTGTCCATGGGTCAGAATAGTAGCATTCCTCATGTGTTGGAGTGCTTTTGGGCCTTATATGGTAAATGGGCTTTTTAATAGCTTAAGAAATTCTTTGGGCTTGGTCTTAAGATTTTATCCTAAGCTTAAAATACTCCTTGAGATCAAATTTTCAACTTTGATTTATATTCCTAAGGCTAACAACCACTTCTTGGGCCCTTTAGTGGGCTTAAGTTGTCAAATAGGCTTGTTTTTGGTTCAAACTAAAGTTAATGACTTTGGTGGGCCTATGGGGCCTTAGGTGGATTTGTTATAGGCTTCAAAACAACCTCTCTTGATACTTTAAGGTGCTGGTAAAATTTTTATTGAAGGCCCAACTTAGAGTTCTAGGCTTATTTTAAGAGTTTTAAGCTCGGTTTTGAGTTTTAGGCTTTATATGCTTATTATACTTGCTTTAGTTAATCTTTTTACTTTGTTCTTTCACTTTATCATATTTTAGGCTTCATTCTCCCATGTTCTAGATCTGTTCATGATGGTTCCAAGGGGTCCTTACTTGGTTTTTCAACTTGTTTCATCATTTCCTTAAGTTTAGGTGGTAGATTATGCACTTAACTACTTGTGTGCAAATCTTAACTTAAGTTTTCTTCTATCAAATGATCCTTTAACTCATGCTCCACATAAAGAAATAAAAGATCTTATACTTAATACAACTCCCATATCATAGCTCATGTCATACAAAGTTGGTTTTTTCATAAAACTTCATGTGATGGATTTTTCCTTAACTTAAGTCTATATTTGAGCATGTTTAACTTAATGGAAACAAAATCAACATCCAAATGACTATGGAACCCTCACGTCTAGCATGCTTATCCTCCATTAAAGTTCTCATTTCAAGATTTTCTTAGCTTAAAATCTTCCATTCAAAGCATTAAACAAATGTCTTCACAAAACATCAACTTTACATGCTTATATTTCAATTTCATGTAAGGGTTTTATGGTTTATTTCTTAAAACGATTTTTGGTGTTCTAAGAACTTATACCTTACTCATATCTTCAAGAAATCCAAGTCTCCTAACATAAATACTAATCCACACATCATAAGAAACACTTACTCGTCCTTAACGCAAAGTGTGGTGGTTATGCACTAAGGTTCCACTTTAGCTCTTAACTTTGCGTCCTCCTTTTTGCTACCTTTTGAAACCCGAATCTTTTGTTCTTTTGGTATGGGGTTTATGGAAGATTCTAATGGTCTTAAAAGGTCTTAGATGGTGAAAGGAAATGATACAAGAATAAGAAGAGAAATTGCCGTGAGTATGGAAGCAAAAATGATGGCAGTAATATTAAGAATTTGTGGAGTTTGATTTCTTCTTTTGATTTATGTTTAAAGTGAGAGAAAATGAAGTGAAAATGGGAGTGAAAGAGGGAGAGAGTGGCAGATCTTGAATGGGGAAAGAAGTGTGTGCATGAAGCTTTAATTGATTGTCTTGTAGCTTACACAAAAATCAACAATTGCAACTATTGATGATGTAAGCATTAAGGGGTGAATAGTGATGTGTAAGAGAAAGTGATTGATGTTTGAAAGACAAGAGCATGGACCCCCTTTCTCCCTTGTCCAAATCTGCCATTTAAAGTCTTTTTGGGCCATGGAGTGGTCTTGTCTCATTTATTAAAATTAAACTTATAAAATCTTGTAAAAAATTGTCCATATATAGTATAAGTGAAGGGGTAATAGGGAAACTGTCTTATCATTAGATTTTGATAAGTTATCAATTGATAAATGATTCCAACTCTCAATTGATAAGTTATTTAAGGTGATTTGTTGGTCTACTTATTTATGTGTAAAGCTTATACATGAAGATAAGGGCATAGCTTTATAGGAAATTGTTTTAGGGTTTTTATCTCGCATTATTTTGTAATTTGTGATTTGATTTTTATAAAATTGTGAAATTTTCTAAAGTTGAATGAAATTATTCAAATTAAATTATCGATTAATTTCTTAGGGTTAAAATTCCTTAATGGTTTTAAGGTTTAGGGTTTTAAGTAACTTTAGAGCTTGCAGTTCTTTAAGCTCGGGTTTTATTGACAATTGGCTTTTGAATTGTAAAAATTTAATTCGTTTCTAAATATAAACTTAAGTTTTTGGTTTAGTTGATCTTTGGGAGCATTTGGACAGTACTCTTAATCAAGTTATAGGCCCACTAAAAGTAGGGTTTACATACTTATTATTCTAAATCAATTTCTACTCCCTAAAGCCCTATTGCTAATTTAAGTGTCAAAGTGGCTGCGTTAGATAACCTTTTAGCATCCCCTTACAGTGTATTGTTTTATAGGCCTTCTATATGTGTAGCCTTCACACCTATTGGCAAAAACTTAGAGACGACACCTAGTCTAAAAAACAAGTAATGACATAAGAAATGGGCATGGAATTACATCCTTGAAATCAAGTTTATGCCTTTTTTTAGGAGTAGCTATCTCGAAACAGCCAAAACCCTTTACAATCATCATCATCTTTCCATCATTTTACCATCTCTATCATCTTCAACCTTGCATATCATCACAAACGTAGCCAATTAGTATATACATTCCTTAATACTTTGGATAAACAAGAAATAACTAAGAGAGCTAGAAAGATAGATCTGTATTTTATCTTATTGGAAAGAGATTTGGATAATAATTCAAAAGATCTCAAGAAATTACATGTCATAGTCGCTAGTAAAGAAGGAAGAGAGTGATGGAAGTAGAATGTACCCCTTTTTTGAGAGTTCTAGATTTAACGACAATGAGAAGAAACAGAAAGAGAGAGAGAGTTGCCAATGTTGGTAGTTTATGATTTATTGAACAAGAAACTAGGCTTTGGGCTTGGGCCATCCTTAAACCTATAATTTCATTTAAAACAATGCACTAATTCGGTAAAGGAATCTTCCACCCATTGTAAAACTCATATTCCACACTTTCTAAATACTTTCCAATTAGATTTAAGTCTAAAATATATATTTATTTTAATAAAATATAATTGTGTTTAAATTTTTTTATAATTAACATGCTATTAATTCATGTTTATCTTTTAAAGTTCTTAGGACTAATACTATTTAGTCATATAATAGATCTATTTCAAATTTTGTAAATTTATATGATTATTAATGATCCTTACATGTTTACATAAAAATGGGAATATGGCATCATACGAGGGGTTTTATCTTTTTGCTGTAAATTAGGAGGTTGTACCTCTTCTATTAGTATAACATTTTATGTAAGAGATATGGCTCCTGAATGATAAGAAGATATAAGTTACAATAATGAAAAATTATAAATAGTTAAAATATATCATTAAGAAAAAAATATCAATGGTAATAATGAAAAATTATAACTAACCTAGATTTAAATGTATAATCAAGAAAAAAAGTATCAAAGGTAATGGTGAAAAATTATAACTAATCTAGATTTAACATAAAAAAATATTAAATAAAAAAGGTTTTCAATATTTTTTATATATGTATATGTATATGTATGTATATATATATATATATATATATATATAATATGAGATTTGAAAATCAAGATGACTTTTGAAAAATTCATAAATGAAAAGCCTAAAATTTGAATTATAAGAGAGAGAGAGAGAGAGAGAGAGAGAGAGAGAGAGAGAGAGAGAGAGAGAGAGAGAGAGAGAGAGAGAGAGAGAGAAGAGAGAGAGAGAGAGAGAGAGAGAATTTAATAAAATAAAGAAATTAAACAATTAAATATTGATCTTTGTGGTCATATAAAAGATAAACTATTATTCTCTTAGCACTTATGTCCAAATTGTGTATTATCTACATAAATTAAGAATATATTAAATTGTAGCTTAAAATTTATATTTATTGATGATGAAAGATGGCAATGGGTTTGTGGTCGATTTTGGATAACAGGTTTGTGATGATTTGCAAAAATGAAATAAATTAAGTTAAGGGGATTTTAGGGATGTTTAGCAAAACCACTTCGATGCCTATGTCACTTGGTTAAAAAAGAGTAAATGTTTGAAGATAATGCATAAGAGAGCGAGAATGTGAAGAGTCTAAGAAGATTAGTCATCATACTTATGGTCTTATTTATAAAGAATAGAATTAATTGCTTCTAGGAGATATTTGACATATTAATCATGTAGGGAATTAATTGCTTAGACCATAATTGGATTTCTACTGAATGGGGTAGCTGACAAGCATCAAATGCAATAATTGCTTAGTTGTTTGCATCCTTACCTTGTAATTTAAATGCTTAAAAATCAAAACTTAGGCTTATCAAGTTAGGATCTAAAAGCCTTGTTCATATGGTCTTAACTTCGACTTACTCTGAGTTCTCCTTTTCTTGTTTGAGCTCTCATAGGAGATATGATAAGAATCAAATTATTGGACCTTTAACCTAAGCCCAAGTGTAAGGACTTGAGGGACTAGTGAAGCGAGTTCTATTGATTTGGCCAACTCTTGTTGAGGTTGAGCTGATCCTCACTACTGGCAAACTCCATATGCTAAGTTGAGTAACCTTTTATCTCTTAATAGTTGCGTGCTAACAGGAGGTATGCTCCATTGATGGGCTAACCCCTCACACATTTGCTTGGTTATGATTGTTGTGAGCCCCATATATGGCAATTAGGGATTGGGTAGATAAATTAGGGTTTCATTGAAACTAACTTGATTAACATAGGAATTTATGTATAGGCTTGGGATATTAGACAAAGTGACCTTGTGGGTTCAAATGTTAAAAATATAATAAAATAATAATAATATAGTTAGAATAGTATAATTTAACTATATTATATCTTAATCGTCATAATCGCGTAATTTAAGTTTCATTACTACGTAAGTTCTTTTAGAGATAAGTTGTATATGTAATAAAATTTATTTGAGACATAAAATAACATATATAATATATACATATAGGTGATGTGTAGTTTTTAAGTATTTATGTATACCCATATATTGTTAAAATATCCTAATATAAGTAAATTAGGCTAAAATAACCTAAGAATATTAACAAAAATCATTAAAAAATCATAGGAGTTGGAATATCAAGGATTAGGCGTGTAGAATCAGTAGGACAATTATTGAATGTTGGAGTGTAATTTACATGCATAAGAACACTATATTTAAGCTATAAAAATTTAGGAGATAGAAAGAAAATCAATTATGTGCAAGAACACCAATTCTAAAAATATAGGAATCCTTTCCAATGGATTATACATGCAAAGTAAAGTTTAGGAAAATTTAGTGGGGAATTTGAAGATCAAAAGAAAAAATTAGGAAAAAATTACAAAATCGGTGCTCAGTTTTGGGACTTTAGTGGTTCGTAGGAGTAGGGAGGAGCTGGAAGGGCACCACCACCACCACCACCACCAGAGGCCACAACTATAGCCATTTGTTTTCAATAATGTGGGGAAGGTTGTTGGTGGCCGAAGCTCCAAATTCTAGTGAGATCCTATTTTCATTTGATTTTTAGAAATTTTGTAAAAATATAAAAATTATCTAGAAAAATATGAAAAAAGTTTTGCTTATGTATTTTTATGTATAGAATATGAGAAAAATATCAATTTGTATAAATTTAGTAATTAATATAAACGTCCTTAAGAAATTGACAAAATCAGACAATTTTCAAAGTAAAAATAAATTAGGTTAATGACATAGTTTCCACCTCAATTTTTTCTACAAACTATCTAAGTTAAGCCTAAATTGCTATGTTAAATTTTTTCATGATATTATTTTCTATATTTTTTAAATAATTGTTAAGCTAAAATGATGCTTAAAATAATGTGTTTTTGTGAAAAATTATGTGTGTCCTTTGACAATCTCATTTAGGTATTAAGTTGGAATCATATTTGGAGTGTGTATAGTTGTTTTGGAATGGTTAGTTTGGTTATTAAAGGGCGAAGTGATGAGAAGTTGGAAGTTGGCCTAAATATGGAAGTTGATACTTGACCAATTTAGGGAATTTGATATAATTGACGATTCTTGATGGAATAATTGAAATTATGAGATGTAATGATAACTATGAAAATAGTGTTTGAAGTATATGTTGATTTTCAATAGATGTTATAATTATAACTTAAAAAGGAAGTTAGTAAAAGGCAGAGGATAGGTCAAAGGCAAAAAAGTTTTCAAGTAAATATGAAAACAAGGAAGGTAGAGGAGTAGTCGGAGGATGTTGATATTAAAACTTCTATAGGAAACAGGGCTTGGGATAACTCAAAGAATTTTTGAATATAGAGTTTAACTTGAAAAAGTTCAGATAATGTCTTAGAGGATAAAATTAGTATAATAAAAAATCCTTGAGTAGCTTAGAGACAAATTCAGAAGATTTATGACTAAAGGAATTTACTATGAATTTTGCTTAGAACCAAACTTAGTAGCTTTTTGGACTAAAGAGAAGTACAATAAAACTACTTAGAACTAGACTTAGAGGATTATAGCTTAAAGAAAACTATTATAAATCTATTCAGATGATAACTCAAAGGATTTGATCGATTAGGGTATATTATAAAATTTATTAGTTGATTAAGAAATTATGATTTTTAAGAGAAAGTAACTTAAGAAAATTATGACTAAACAATAAAAAACATAAGATATCAACTAATGATTAAGGAATTAAGGATTGAAAACTAATTTATTGTGTATTTTTAGGAGTAATTGAAGAACAAGGAGGCGACTGTCAAGAATAGGGTACTCATAAACCTAGGTTAGTTAGGATCTGTGCCTTTTAGCATATTAAGGTATCATGTTAGGATAGTTAGAGGAGTAAGAATACTTGTTTATGGATGTAATTAGTTTGTATGTGTATATGCTATGTATGTGCTTGAGATATTGATTGATGATTAGGAGTTGAACTCTTAAGTGCTGCTTTCTAATGGATATATCATGTCTCGAGTGTATGAATTTGATTATTCATTTGATAAACTAGACTAATCTTGAATTGATTAGAGACTTAACCTAACACTCACGATAACCTAATAGGGGTAACGATTAGATTGTTAGACTAAATATCGACACTTTGATGAGGATCGCAGAAGTAGTGCTTTTTCCTTCCTTAGTCGAACTAAGTGATAAAAGAGGAGGTCATGATAAGATTGAGAACCATGGTTCGAATGTTGTCTAGGGAGGTGAAGTGTCTCCATTGCGCAAGCTTAGATTTAGTTTGATAGTGTTGTGTTGAAGCTCTTTGAAATCTAAGTAAGAGTAAACGAAATTACTTTAACTTTACAATGAATCGGTTAAACATTGTGAGATGTGGTGTCATTTGACTATTGCATTTACATTTAAATAATGAATGAAAAATCATGATTGTAATGTATTCTTATGACTTGGTCCTTTCTTACTAAGCTAGTGTAGCTTACATCCTAATAGATTATTTTATAGGTGCAGAGTAGTCTTAGAAGATGCCTTGTTACAATTGTCTACAAGTTAGTTCCGATGGGTTAGAGAGTAAAGTGATAAAGTTTGGCGATATGAATGAAGCCTAAGTCTCTTTTGTTTTTTTCTTTTATGGGAAGATTATAAGGTCTTCTTGGGAAGCCTTACAGTCTTCACTAGGTAGCTATTATATAGATGTGTAATATAGGTTTTACTATGGAGATGTAAAGTTTCTTTGAAAACTTTGGACTCTTGATGTATATAAGGTAATGTAATGAACAGATTTATTTGCAAGTATAATAGTATATATGTTGTTAAGTATTACTCCACAGGTTTAATATACTATAGGCATCCATTTGACTGCTTCAAAGCTGGTTGAGTTGTCATTTACCTTGTGTGAACTATATTTATGTTAGTAGCTTAAGGGATAGCTTCTAACCTAGGTTAGTTTACAAAGTAGAGCTATTACGACTCTTGAATTTTAGGGCGTGATACTTTTTGGGTAGTATCAACGCATGGTTTATAGAGAATCGGGTTTTGAAGTTTCTTATTAAAATGAACTAGACATTAAAAACATTGAGAGTAAGGAAAGTAATTGGGTCATAAAAGATTTAGATTCATAGGTATATATGTAAGTTATCTTTATATTAGAATCTAAATAAAGTAAAACGAAAATAAGTGAAGGATAATACTAATCTAACTTGTGTTGTATTGTTTTTACTTTCAAATTCATAAGTATGGGCTTGTTTATGCTTGGTTACACTTTAGATGGGAAGGAGATGAATCTCTTATTGACTATCGGGTTTTTTTTGTAAAACTTCTTGTTGGAATTGGTCAACTAGATGATATTTTATACTATAGATGAGATTATAAATAATTATAAGAAGGCATTGTCACGGAGAATAAAAGATGAATGGAAGATTATGAAGGATGAATTAGGTCCATTTATAATGAGTACATTGCAGTTTCGGCTTTTGAGAAAAAAATATATGTATGATAAGGGAATTGTATATGTGATAGTTCTAGTATTGTATTTCCCTGCTATAGTAGAACCTAGTAAGAAGTATCCACCTTATTATGATTAGATACCTGTAGGAATACCTATGTACTTAGGGATTATCCACCTGAAATTATAGATTAGTTTCCAAGATTTCCATAAGTTGGGAATGTAGGAATTGAAGTACCTTTGTAATCATATGAGCCTGAACCATCTGTAGAACCTTCTGAGAGTCCAGTTCCAGTTCAACAAGAAAATGTAGGTGAAAATTTTGAGGAAGAGGATGTTGAGGAAGATCTTGAATATAACACAAAAGCAGCAATAACCTAAATAGAAGTTGAAAATGAGATTGAGGACAAAATTGAAAATGAGGTAGTAACTAATTCTAGAATTAGGTAGGAATTCAGGTGGAAGTTGATGTGAGACAAGAAGTGAACCAAAACAGAGAACCTAAATTGGAAGATGAGGATAATGAAGACGTATAGGAAGTTATATATATTCCTGAGACACCTGAGTATGTTGTAGTAAGTTTTGATTTTGATATAGAAAATAATAATATAGACTTAAATAATCTTAAAAGTTGGTTTCCTATGGAAAATGTTGCGGTATTAGATGAATAAGATGGTTGGAGCGAATAAGAGATGGATACTTTTGTAATTTTTAGATCTTATGTCTTATATGAAGTACCTAGTTATTTGAATGTTTTGGTTTCTTTTTGATGTAAATAGTATTTTGAAACTATAAATATACTTTTGTACTTGAGGTAAGAAAGATGTATGGAGAACTTATGTACTAGGAAATACTGATGTAAAGTTTGACTGTACAACTTTGTTTATATGTAATTTGTGATGAAAAAGTTTAGTTTAATGCAATTATCTTGATGCAAAGCTTGAAATTAGATGTATATTTTTGAGTTGTAAAGTGGTATTATGAAAGCTAGTGATGAAGTAAGTATAAGGTTAATTTGCTACAAGTGATTCTTTAGTACCAACATATGTTTAAGGAATGATAGGTGATACTGAATTTACAGGTATTAAATCAATATTACTTTTCATTAAATCCAGATTTGGATGTTACAAGGGATTATGTTTATATTGTTATGCATATATAGAACATGCTTAAGTTAGGTAATTTAATGAAAATTAATGAGTACCAAAAGATGTGTAGTTGGAAGTTTATGGAGATGAAATGAGTAAAATAGTATAGTTAAAGAATTTTGTAGAGGATTTTGTGTTAGATTCAGAAATTAAACTAACCATTAAGTAAATGGATTTTGAGTGCATGTTTAAGTAAATTATTGTAATAATTGAGTAACATGGTTAAGGAAGGAAATAAGAATGGGGATGGACAAAATAGAGATAGAGAACCACTTCTAATTTTACTTACACCACAAGAGCAACCAAGAAATGAGTTATCACCACCTTTAACTTTTCCAAATATGTTGGATCTTGCTCAGTTTAGACATATGATGATGAATATGTAAACTATGATCCAACAACAAGGAGCTTTAATTCAACATCTTATAGCTAGTAGGAATATTGTAGGACGAAAGTAGCCTGAAATAGAGCTAAGGGAACAACAACCTCTAGAGGCTGGTGAACTCATAGAGTTTATTAAGGCTAATTGGTATTTCTAAGGAGAGATGGGGAAACTAATTGTAGATAATGATTGGTTAGCCTAAATTGAGAGAAGTTTAAAAGCTTTTCGAGTACTAGAAGCACAAAAGCTTTCCTATGGAATGCTCTTACTAAAGTCTAGAGCATAGATATGGTAGGGCTCAAAAGTACGGACTTTGCTAAGACCACTTACATGGCAATTATTTAAGGAGGAGCTTAAGAATGAGTATTTTCCTATGAATGTTCAAAACCAAATGATAGAGGATTTAATAGGTTAAAAAAAGGGTGTGGTGAACGTGGCATAGAATGAGACGGATTTTAATAGGTTGATTCAATATGCATCACAATTGTATCGAGATAATCCGGAGCTCAAGAAAGATTTATTTCTCAAAGGATTTGAGCCTACGATGAGATGTAAGCTTTTGGACTATGGTTTTAAAACTTACAATGAGGTAGTGGATAAGGCACATCACCTTGAAAATAATTGGATATTGATGCAATTGGAATGAAGTAGGAAGTTTAATAGGAAGAATCGATTTAAGCCTACTTTCAAGAGATCTTTCTTTAGTGATGGAAGAAGCAGTTCAAATAAAAAGGGAAAGAAGTTAGTTGTAATGACTGGCAGAGCAGCGCAATTGTACAAAAGGGTTTAATTTCTATGATAAGAATGGGATTATCAAATGTTGGAAATGTGGAGACCAACACTATCCTCACCATTATGCTCAACTGAAGGGAAAACGTTATTTATGTAGAAATAAAAACCATATATTTAAATAGTTCTTAAGGATGAAAAATGTGAATGTTATCGTTGTGGATAAGCTGGACATTTTTCTAAATATTGTATGTAGTTTAGACCTAGCACTAAGAATGTTAGAGGAGTGGATACTATAATGGTCCTTGTACGTGTCTTTGCATTGGAAAGTATGGATGAGGACACCGAGGAGTTTGATGAAATGATGGAAGAATATTTTTATGAAGGTTCGGATGATGATGATGGTACAGATGGAAGTGAACCAGGCTTAGTAACAGGTATGTATACTAGCATTAATTACTAATTAAGAGTTATAGCATAAACTATGCTTAATGAGATAGTTATGTATGTTAAGTCAAACAGTAGTTAGTAGAATTGTAATAAGTTCTTAAAACTTGTTAGTAACTATGGTAATAGTATAACATATCATGTAAACATAAACAAACGAGTTACATATGCATTGTTTGATACAGGAGCTTCTCATTTGTTTATTAGTTAAGAGTTTGTATCAAACCATGGAATTGAAATAGTTGAAATGAAAGCTATGTATAGAATAAGAATCCTTATAGGAGAACATATATCTACTTGAAAAGTACTAAATGAAGGACGATTAATGATTTGGGAAAAGGAATTTCTGATTAATTTAATAATATTACTTATAAGTGGTTATGATGTTATTGTGGGGGTTGATTGGTTGTTGAAGCATAAGGTGAAAGTGGATTGCGAAGTAAGATAGTAATATTGTGTAATGGAAATATTGTATATATTGGTATGACTGAAAGGGTCATTGAAGTAATTGAAGAGGAGAAAATAGGCAATGAAGATTGTCAATATTGTTTGGTATTTACTTTGGCAGAAACAAAAGAAAAGCCATGTGTGTCAAAAATACCAGTAGTTTGTGAATTTTTTGATGTGTTTCTAGATGATTTACCTAGCTTAGCACTATGTAGGGAATTGGATTTCACTATTGAGTTAATTCCTGGAACTGAGTCGATATCCAAACCTCCATATAGAATATCATAAGAGGAATTACATGAATTAAAAAAAAATGGAAATAGGAACATTTAGATAAAGGACTTATTAGACTAAGTGTGTCGCCTTAAGGAGCTCCAATGTTGTTTTTGAAGAAAAAGGATGGAACAATGAGAATATGTATTGATTATAGAGAGTTGAATAAAGTGACAATTAAGAATAAGTATCCATTACCAAGGATTGATGATTTGTTCGATTAGTTATATGGAGCTACGATATTCTCAAGGATTAATTTAAGGTCAGGATACCATCAACTGAGGATTAAATTAGAAGATATACCTAAGATAGCTTTTCGTATATGGTATGGACATTATGAATTTGTAGTGATGTCGTTTGGATTGACGAATGCACCTGTATTTTTCATGGATTTAATGAATTGAATTTATCATCCTTATTTAGATAAATTTGTAGTAGTGTTCGTTGATGATATTTTGATTTATTCAAAGATGAAAAAGGAACATGCTGATCATTTGAGGTTGGCATTATAGAAGTTGAGGGACAATAAGTCATATGGAAAATTGAGCAAATATGATTTTTGGTTAGAGAAGATAGCGTTCTTGGGTCATATCATATTTGGTGAAGGAATTTTAGTAGATCCAGAAAAGGTTAAAGTTATAGCTGATTGGAAGCAACCTACAATAGTTATTGAGATAGGAAGTTTTCTAGGACTGGCAAGATCTTATAGGAGGTTTATCAAGGATTTGTCAAAGATAGCACAACCTTTAACTCGATTAACTCATAAAGATATTAAAATGCATGGACTAAGGAATGTGAGCAAAGTTTCCAAGAATTAAAAGATTTCTTAATCTTAGCTCTAATACTTACCATGCCTGATCTATGTAAGTCTTACTGTATTTATAGTGATGCTTCTCAAAATGGATTAGGTTGTGTTTTGATGCAGGACAACAAAGTAATTGCTTACGCTTCTAGGCAGTTATGGCCCCATAATAGAAATTACTAAACACATGATTTGGAATTAGCAGTTGTTGTGTTTGCTTTGAAAATATACAAACATTACTTATATAGTCAACACTATGAGATTTACACTAATCACAAGAGTTTGAAGTATTTCTTTACTAAAAAAGAATTGAACATGAGACATAGGTGATGGTTGGAGTTAATCAAGGATTATGACCTAACTATTAATTATCATCCCGGCAAAGCAAATGTGGTGGTTGATGCTTAAAGTTGTAGAAATCATGAACAAGTAGCTTCCTTACTAACCACTTAAAAGGTTTTGATTTGAAAATTTAAGAAACTGAGAATTGAGTTTAAATGGCATAATGATGAAGTGAAATTGATGAACTTGGTTGTTCAATTGACCTTATTGGAGAAAATTAGGATGCAATAAGAACAAGATCTAAGTTTAAAGTTGACGAAAGAAAAGATGAATTCAGAGGAAGTATCAAATTTTCATATATATGAAAATGGGTTATTGAGATTTAAAACTCGAGTCCATATATCTAATGATGTAGAACTGAAATGAGAGATTATGGATGAAGCACATATTACTGGATATTCATTATACCATAGAGGAAATACGATGTGTAGAGATTTGAAAACCATGTATTGGTGGATGGGAATAAAAAAGGATGTAATTCAATATGTTGTAAGTTGTATTAGGTGTCAACAAGTGAAAGCTAAGCATCAAAGACTTAGTGGATTGCTACAACCACTAGAAATACCCAAGTGGAAAGGGGATAATATCAAGATGGATTTTGTGGTAGGACTTTTGGGTAGGACATCATTCTATTTGGGTAATTGTTGATAGGTTAGTGAAAAGTGTGCACTTCTTAGCTTATTGAACTTGTGATTCAATGGAGAAGTTGGCTAAGTTATATGCATGAGAAATTGTTTGATTACATGGTATACTAGAGAGTATTGTTTTTGATAGAGATAGTTTGTATCTAAGTTGTAGGAGAGCCTACATCAATCTTTTGGAATGAAATTGCACTTTAGTATAGCCTATCATCCATAAATAAATAGTCAATCAGAGAGAATGATTGAAATTATATAAGATATGCTTAGAGGTTATATATTAGACTTTAGAGGAGATTGGAATCAATATTTGCCATTAGGAGAGTTTGCTTATAACAATAGTTATTAGGCAATGATACAAATGGCACCATTCGAAGCGTTGTAGAGGAGAAAGTGCCGATCACTACTATACTAACATAGTGAGGAACATGTAGTAAGTAGACTTGAATTAATTCAACAAACTAAGGACAAGGTTGAAACTTATTCGATAAAGGATGAAAGCATCCCAGTATTGTTATAAGAGTTAGGTGGATTTAAAGTGGAGACCATTGGAATTTTAAGTTAGAGACCATATATATATGAAGATAAGTCCATTTCTTAGATATAAGTGATTTGGAACAATTGGAAAGTTAAGTCTACGTTACAATGGACCTTTTGGAGTATTAGAAAGAGTTGGAAATGTGGCATATTGACTTGCCTTACCCCTAATTTTATCAAGATATCACAATGTGTTCAATGCATCTATTTTAAGAAAGTTTGTAAAGAAATCAAACTTAGTAGTGGAAATAAAACCAGTAGATCTACGAAAGGATTTTATAGTAGAATAACAACTTATTAAGATATTAGATGAACGAATTCAAAGATTCTGAAACTAAGATGTAGAGTATATAAAAGTTCGCTGGGGAAATGGCCCTCAAGCAGAATTGACATGGGAACCAAAGATGGTAATGTAGAAGAGATATCTCTGGTTGTTTTAGAAATCAGGTTAGTAAATCTTTTTATCTTGACTAGCGATAACTGATTGAATATTGGAGTGTTTAGATGATTATATTAGGGTGAATGATAAATAAAGTTTTGAGGACAAAACTTTTCTTAAGGGGAGTGGAAATGTGAGCCCCGTACTTGGTAATTAAGGATTGAGTGGATAAATTAGGGTTTTATCAAAACTAACTTAATTAACATAAGAATTTATTTATAGGCTTGGGATATTAGACAAAGTGACCTCGTAGGTTCAGATGTTAAAAATATAATAAAATAATAATAATATGGCTACAATTATACAATTTAACTATATTATATATTAATTGCTATAATCATGTAATTTAAGCTTCGTTAATACGTAAGTTCTTTTAGAGATAAGTTATCTATGTAATAAAATTTATTTGAGACATAAAATAACATATATAATATATACATATAGGTAGTGTAATTTTTAAGTATTTACGTATACTCGTACATTGTTAAAATACCCTAATATAAGTAAATTAGGCTAAAATAACTTAAGAATATTAACAAAAATCATTAAAAAATTAAAATAAAAATCATATTAGCTAGAATATCAGGGATTAGGTGTGTGGAATTAGTGGGATAGCCATTGAATGTTGGAGTGTAATTTACATGCATAAGAATATTACATTTAAATAAAGTTTCCCCCTTAATTTCCAGTAATGGGCTTATTAGGCCAAGCTTTTCTTAAAGGCTTGCATTACTAAAATCTAGTTAGTACACTTATATTACAATTTACAAATAGAAAGAAATAAAAAATAAAAGCCCATCAATTAATTTTTATTTTTACATGGTTAGCCCACTAGGATTCTTAATAGAGTCGCCAATTATGTCAAGCCCTATTTTGATTTTTCTTCACTTAACTTATATTAATCTCAGCTCGCTTAATATAAATTACTTAACATTAAATTAAGGAAAAACATTTTTCTTAGAAAAGGTTTAAAAATATTTTAAAAGATTGGAGTCGCTAATCAGTTAAATTCATAAAAAGTAAAATTAGGGTTTTCTAAAAACCCTAATTTTGACACCAATTTGCAAATATTCCAAAAAATTATTGTTTAGAAAATTAAATTAGAAAATCTAAGCTCAGAGGCTAATCTTATTAAGACTAAGTCACTATCTAAAGATAAAAAAAAAAAAAAACTAATGATCCTTTGTTTTTTTTTTATAATTTTTTTAAAAATGCTAAAATTTGTATAGTTATGCAAAAATATAGTTAAGATGAATTTTATAAATAAAACAAAATAAAAGGTTATATATTTTTTTTATGGTTTTCTTAGAGGTACCTACATACCTGCTTGTAGATATCAAACTAACGTAGTTTTGCTTTTTTAGAAAAGATTTAGTGGATTGATTGTTTTTAATTTGAAAATTGAGACAAGTTTAATTTTTTTAACCAATTTATTTTTATTAAGAAAAATCTTAGAAAAACCTAATTTTTATTCCCAATTAAAAAAACTTAAATAATTAATTTTTAAAAAGACTGCATGTTTGTATTTTTTTTTTTTTGGACAAATTGTTATGCGACAAAACTTAAAAAATAAATCCTAAGTCACTTAAATAAGAGAAAATAAATAAATAAAAATGCAAGTTTTATGAAAATATGCTAATATACAATTATAATTGAAAATTTTCCATTTTATGAAAAAAATGCAATTACTATTGAATATGCCTATCCTTGGAAAAGATGTCTGAATCATAGAAATATACTTAAATAATTGAAAAGATGTCTAAACCATGGAGAAGAAGTCTAAATTATGGAAATGATGTTTAAATTATGAAGAAGAAACTCGAACTATGGAAAAGATTCCTATTAAAAATTTTTATTTTATGAAAGACCAAATAAATGAAAAACTGATTTTTATTCTAGAAAAATACCTAAATACCTACAAATCCAATTTTATGACAACTTGCTAAAATATGCAATTTTCATTCAAATATAAAGTTTCTAAAAATGCAATATCTATGCAAAGATATATTTTTATTATTAAAAAGAAAAACAATATGATAACATGCCAAAAAAAAAAAATTAACTAATAAGAATTACAACTTAGTCTTGCAAAAAATAAATGAAAACCACATTAGTACTTATTTGATGTAAACAAACCATCTAAATTATGCAACTTTGTAAAAATTAATACCACATATTAAAAGTACAAAGTATTAACGAAGCTAACAATAACTAAAAAAAAAAAAGAGCTAAAACTAAGTACCTACATTAAAAAAATAAAGTTAGTTAAAATAGATTTATAAAGAGGACTTATATTACTAAACTAATTAAAACAACTAAATGACTACAATAATAATAGTCATAAAAAAAAAAAAACACCAAAAGAGAAAGGAATCCAATACCATCTAACTAGTTGGGTTAGATTGGCTTACGCATAGGTCAAATTTGAGTCCTGAAGAATTCAATTCAAGTCTTCTACTTTTTGACAGTAGTGCTCAAACCAACTTCCCATGGAATGTTTCAGATACCAAATCGAATGGGAGGTTCGACTTTTATGTGAAAGTGATTGGCAAAACTAATTTTAGTACTAGTGTTGTAGTGTTTAGCTTAACTATTTAAGGCTTAGAATTTATTAAATTTGATGTACATCGTCCACCATTTTCTGATTTGACCCTAAATGACTTGACTCGACTAAACTAAACGCTTTATATTTTTTATTTTTTTTTTCAATTTTCAATTTTTATTTTTTATATTTATTATTATTATTTTTATTTAATTTGACTTGATAAGAAAGAATCCTAACGGTAGCAAAATTCTTGTGTAGCAGTTAATGCTTGGTGGATAGGGCGAATCCCTTCCTTAAATAGATTGATGCTTGTTTGCTTCCTTACTCATAAGAAAATTTGAAAGAAAAAACAGGACTTAAGAAAATGAGGTATCTACAACATGCTGCTGAGAACTTATGAGAACGGCTAAGGATTTAGGAGGAAAATGAGTTAGATTAAGTGTTTTAAGTACCAAAGGTTTGGGCACATAACTACCTAATGTCCGAACAAAAGAACCATGATTATGAAGGGAGATGCCTTGAAGATTGAGGTAGATAGCATCGATGAGGAGCTAGAGGAGGAAGAGATTGAGGTTAATGTCAAATTGGTTAAAGAAGATGTGTTTGCTGAAAATTTGGATAAGCTAACTTTGGTTATTCAAAGTGCGATGAGTTTAGAAGCCTTTACTAAGGAGGAGCATAAAGAGATTTTGTTCCACATCACATGCAAGGTGAAAGAGCAGGTATATACACTTATAGTAGATAGTGGAAGCTACACTAATGTTGCGTTTGTCGACTTAGTTAAGAAGCTCAAGTTGCCAACTATCTCACATCTGAAGCTACATAAGTTACATTAGCTAAATGAGAAGGTAGTACTACATGTTACATAACAAGTATTATTGTTGATCTTTATTGGCAATTACTCTGATGAAATTCTTTGTGATGTGTTGCCTATGTATGCATCACATGTATTGCTTAGCAGACCTTGGCTTTTTGATTGGAGGGTAATTCATGATGGTTTTGGGAATATGTATGTGTTTGAGAAGGATGGTAGGAAAATCACCTTAAACCCCTATGACCTCGAGCCGAGTAAGTAGACTGCAAGCTAAGTTGGCTTGAGGAACTAAGAAGGCTTTTGTTTTAAGTCGAGTTGAGTTGTGAGAGGCTATTAAGGCTGACGTGTTGACCTTCTTATTGGTTAAGGGACTATTAGAATTGAAGGAGCAAGTTGAACTAACTTTAGAGATTAAAGAGCTATTAGATGATTATGTAGACCTATTCCTAGAACAACTACTAGATGGGTTACCTCATTTTCAGGGCATAGAGCATTGCATTGACTTGATACCTAGAGTTTCCTTTCCAAACAAACTGGCTTATAGAATGAATCTTGAGTAAGTTGTAGAGCTCAAGAATTAAGTCAACGAGCTATTAGAAAAGGGATATGTGAGAGAAAGTCTTAGTCCCTATACTATACCTGCATTACTTGTGCTGAAGAAGGATGTCACTTGGCATATGTGTATAGATAGAAGAGTTATCAAAAAGATTATGATCAAGTACTGATACCCTATCCCGAGGCTAGTTGATACATTGGACGAACTAAGTGTTGTGAGAATGTTTTGTAAGATTGACTTGAAGTCTGGGTACCGCCATATTAGAATGAGATAAGGGAGTGAATAGGAAATTGTTTTTAAGACCTAAAATGGCTTATATGAGTGGATGGTCATGCCCTTCAAATTCGTAAACTCCCTAAGCACTTTTATGAGATTGATGAACCATGTTTTAAGAGATTTGATTGAAAAATTTGTCATTGTATACTTTGATGACATCCTTGTCTATAGTGTCGACTTAGCAATGTATACTGACCATCTTTGAGCTGTTTTTGATGTCTTCCGAGTAGAGAGGTTGATTAGAAACTTAAAAAAATGTTGTATCTGTTAGGAAGAAGTGATCTTCCTAGGTTACATGGTTAGTGGAAAAGGATTGAGAGTTGATAAAGAGAAGGTACGAGCTATTCTTTAGTGGCTGACCCCAACCTCATGTGTTGAGGTGAGGAGTTTTTATGCATTGGCATCATTTTATCGTTGCTTTATCCAAGGATTTAGTACCATAGTAGTGCCTTTGACTAAGCTAACAAAGAAGAATGTAGAGTTTAAGTAGGGATAGAAAAAGGAAAGGAGTTTTATTGAGATAAAAGCAAGGTTGACTATTGCCCCAGTCTTGGCTCTACTAAATTTTAATAGAGTGTTTGAGCTTAAATGCAATGTATCAGGTGTCGGCATCAAAGTTGTGTTGATGCAAGAAGGCTGACTTGTCGCTTATCATAGTGAAAAGCTGAGAGGAGTTCAACTAAACTATTCTGTATATGATAAAAAACTTTTAGCTCTAATCTGAGCTCTTTGCATATGGCAACATTACCTTTTGCTAAAAGAATTTGTCATATACATAGATTATGAGTCTTTAAGATATTTGTAAAGCCAATTCAAGCTTTCTAAATGCTAAGCTCATTGGATTGAATTTCTGGAGGGATTTACTTTCATCATCAAATATAAGCAAGGCAAGAATAATATAATTATTGATGCTCTATCAAGAAGACATGTTATTCTCATTAAGTTACAGACCAGGTTAATGGGGTTTCCCTATATATAAGCACTATGGAGAAGGAAGAATAGTAGATGAGTATCATACGGAGGATGGTTATTTATTTTGAGGTGGTAAATTATGTATGTTGACCTATTCAATTAGAGAGCTGCTAGTGAGAGAAGCCTATAGTAGAGGAGTCTTTGGGTACTTTAGAGAACGACGGACATATGGGCTATTGAACGATAGGTTCTTTTGGCCTAAAATGAAACATAACGTACATCATGTGATTGAGGGATGTGTTATCTATAAGAAAGTAAAAAGCCAAGAATAACAAGGGAAGGCAATGCCTTTGCTTGTTTCGACCAAACCATAGGCTAACCTAAGTATGGATTTTGTCATTGGATTACCTCGAACTGCCCAAGGCAAAGACTCTACAATGGTTGTCATAGATAGGTTCAATAAAATGGCACATTTTGTGCCCTACACCAAAACTAACGATGCTTTTTTGTTTTTGCATGAAGTAACAAGGAGTGTGGTGTTAGATAGAGACCTAAAATTCTTGAGCATTTATGGAGAATTTTGTGGCTTCAGGTGGGAACTAAATTACTATTCAACACCTCTTGCCATCCCTAAACTAATGGCTAGACAAAAGTGGTCAACTACCCCTTGGTTTGATTACTTTGAGTTATAGTGGGAAAGAACTTAACCAATTGGGACATTTGCTTATTTGTGGTCGAATTTGCTTATAATAGGAAGGTATATGCCACCATTTGGCATGCCCCATTTGAGATCTATTGTTTCAACCCCAAACTACCCCTTAATGACACTTCGGTGTTGTATATTGACTAAGAAGATCTAGATTGAGAATTAGAGCTCAGTTTATCCAATAGAACTATTACTGAATAGCCCATCCCATTGACTGAGCTGCTAGAAAAATAAAGGATAAAGGCAAAGGAAGGAAGACTAAGCAGTTTTAGCCTAGCAACTACGTGTGTTTACCCTTGAGCATAGAAAGGTTTCCAAACAAGAGGAAGAGCAAGCTATTTGCCAAAGTTAATGGACACTTCAAGATCCTTTGGAAGATTAATGGCAATGCATACTAACTAGAGTTGATAGAGGACTTCGGAGTGTCCAATGTGTTCACTGTTTCCAACCTTAGTCCCTTGGATGAGAATTGGTTGAGTTTGATCCCAAATCCTAATCAAATTAGGTGGGATGATAGGAATCAAACTATTGGACCTTTAACCCAAGCCTAAGTACGAGGACTTAAGGGACTAATGAAGTAGGTTCTATTATTCTAGCCAACTCCCGCTAAGGCCGAGTTGATCCTCACTGCTGATTAACTCCATTAACTCCATATGCCAAGCCAAGTAACTTCTCATCTCTCAGTAGTTGAGTGTCAACTTGATGTATGCTCTACTAATGAGCCACCTCCTCACACATCTGCTTAGTCATGACTGTACCGACCTCTAAGTCGGTAGTATTGGTATAGAGGACCCCAACATACATTTGCTCCCATGACTTCTTAGAAAGGCCCCTAGGTCTACTTGGCTCCTTGGCTTGGTAGTCACCAACATAATTGTGCAGTTTGTCTTCTTTTGCCAGAAAGTTACCCATCTATAAAGAGCCATGTGTCTAAGAAATCATATTACAAATCTTTTGTACAAGATGGATGTTTTTTTTTCTCTTGATTTTCTCTTTATGCCCTTTTCCATTATTTGTACATTACTTCTTTAAGACTCTACCATTTTTATTGATTTTCCTTTCTAGTTGTTGCTTTAATATTTTCTTTATGAATACCCATTGTAAATGTACCTACATTATCATACATCTGATATTGAATATACTTCTCATTTTTCGTGAACATTGTTTATAGTTAACTTGTTTACTTCACTTTTATCCTAACCTTTAAGCAAGCTTTGTGGTAGGTACTCTCATTAGACCAGCTCATATGTTATATTGAGTTAAGTAGTGAGTCCTTAGTAGTTCCTTAGTACATCATATCCTCGGAGCTGATTGTGGGTTTTACTTATTTTACTTTCATTGTTGTTCATATGTTCTTCTTTCCATCTTCATTTTTAAGCTTTCTATAAGCTTGGACCTACCCCAATACGTTTGCCTTTGTTTACTTTCGGCGCGATGTATCAAGATATGCATTTAAGCTAATTGAAACTATAACAAATTATCCCTATTGTACTTAGACTAGAGACTAACTAGCTAAAGTAGGTTGGATTAAATTGAGATAGCTTTGCCCAGACCTTAAAGAGATTGATATTTCCTACTAATACTCACCTCTTGACTCTTAATGGTGGGGAATTATCACTAAGAGTATGCTACATCAAACTTCCTTAATATCAAAATAAACTCGTTGATATGGAGTGGCTAAGTAGGTAGGATGTTCAATTTGGACATGTCTTGCGCTTGATAAAATAAATCACCTAAACTTAGTGATGAGCTAAAAATAAGTGATCCCAATTTGTCTTGGGTCATCATGTGTTGTTTGAATTAAAAGAGCTTTAGCTTGGATTTATCCAATTTAATTAGGCCTTGTTTTAAATACAAAGCTTTGTGAAGATTAACGTACTTAACAAGCATACTTGAGTGCACTTAGAATTCTACATGCATAGTACACCTATGTACGAGTGATGTGACATATGATTACTAGGGTTAGTAAGATCTCAACAATTCATTTTAAGTATAGTACGTAGGGCAAGGTTTGATTTTCAGGAATTTGTTTTTCTAATCATGGTAACTCCCATTCTGAAGAGCCATTCTTATGTATACATACTTCAAAACCTTAGTACTTCATAGTTTTCGCATACTGAAAGTTTCTATTTCTTCATTTTGATTTTCTATGAACACGTACTGCAACTTCTCTACAATTTTTCACATAGAACCTTAAAGGTCTTCTTAGAAAGCCAAATTTCTTCAGCTACGTTCCTTTAAGATTTATTTGTAAGATTAAACTCTTCATCTACTCAAATAGACAAAAGATGCACAAGGAGGGTTCCTTGAGCGAATGGCAATGGTAATGGCTCCTTTTTAACAAGTTCTAAACATAGTTGATGATGACGATAGTGATTTGGAAGGGTACAATGAGGGTGAAGTGTAGACAATAGGAAAATCAACGTTATTGATAGAATTCCCATAAATGATTGCCCATATGATGGTGAATCGAATAAACCGTTAGAATTTTTGTATGGGGATATTGTTCATGATCTTACACCTAAGTAAAGCTTCAAGTATAATGACGAGTAAGTAATTTAACAAAGCCTATGACTATGTTAGGAACATCCCATATGGTTGGTGAATAGAATTGCCATAGGAATGGGATTGCATGGCTTTGCTAGGTGAGAGGTAATTTGGCCTCTATAAGAAATTTTTCGAATTTGGGCTTTGGATCCCTTTTAGTTTGTTCCAAAATTCTTCTTTGTTTATTGTTGTATGTGTTTGAGCATGCTTACTCTAAGCACATATTAATTGATGGTAGCATTTGAATTTATCTAGGGTGCATTACAGGTTAGAGATATGCCTCTATTATTCAGATGCTTCTTCAACATGAAGTGGGGTAAGTATTAGTTCTATTTCATAGCTTAGAACAAAAGAAAAATCTTGATGGATATAAAGTCATCCATTCACTATGAGAATAAGTGGTTTGCAATTTAGTCGGAAGTCGACCTGGATTTTTGGTCTAAATTAACTAAGAAAATCCTAACTTCTAACCTTCCAATTCTTCATCCTAGTGATGGTGAGGCTACCCAAAAGATGAAAATTGGTTCAACAGGAGAATGTTTTATTTGGATGTTGAGACCACTATTGATTGGTATCATAGGATGGAGTTGATCTTCTCTGATGATGAGAATGAAGTGGAGGAAAGCTTATGGGAATTAGCTTATGACTATCTCCAAGCTGAGGTGACTTGTACCAAGTCGATGCTGACCTACCAAAAGCTAAAGCCAACTTGTTCTAACCTGAGGCCAAATTGTTCAATGCTGAGGCCAATTAGCTTTTATCGAGGCCAAGTTAATACTAAAAGACCAAGAAGAAGAAAAGGAGCCACTCACTATCAAGTTTGTCGTGCATCGAGAAGTCAAGAGACCACACGACTGAGGACTTAAGGGCAAAGATCCACTTGGCACGGTATGGAGAGACTAGTTCTAACTAATTCTAGTACTCAGCAATTATGGGTCGACCTTTCGAATGTCTCAGATAAGCATCGTGAGACTTCAAGGACCCTTCCTTAAACCCAGACATCCAACTGTCGACCCTATCTAGCTTGAATCTTTCTCCTTCTTAGACAAGTCAAATGATTGCAAGCTGACTTTTTCTATTAAATGTACAATTTTGTATTCTTGTACATATTTTCTTTATTTTTAATTTTCGGCCCATTCTTTAAGGTTTAGGGCCTTGATTGTCTTTTTGTCTTCGTACATGATATCTATACACATTCACTGTCGAAACCTCTCATTTTACTTCTTATTCTTTATACCCACTTGAACCTTAAATACCCATTTTGGTTTTCAACTTGCTGCCGTAATAAAAACAGTAGCAAAGGTAGAAGCAAAGGTACTTATTGTTTTTTTTTTTTCCTATGCCAAGGGGAGGCTTGCTATTGGGAGGCTATCTTGTTAATTTCCATTGAGGGAAAGGGTTCCCATTTTTTCCTATGCTCTACATGACTATGTAAGTATCTCTTTTCAGTTCTCTTGAATAACAATGTGTTCATTGTATAGGCATGAAGTTTAAGAAGGTTTTATCGAACAATCTATTTTCTAAGGCTAAGGCTACATGTTAGAGGTTGAGCAAAAAGGACAGTAGAGATAATAAAATCACTCTAACTAAGCTAAAGGCTAGGGTGGTGACAATCAAGGAGGTTGCTCAAAAATTGGCTTGGCATACTATTGAGATAGGGATTAAGAAGAGATTTGTCGTGGAGAATAAGGAAGAGTAGGGGCGAAAATGCCTTTGAGATGATGCTTTGAAGGTAGATCCTTTGGCAAAGGTAAATGAGGTTGTAGACATTGTGAAAGCATAGAGGTTGGAGGGTGCAAATTTAATCATGTCACTGAGCCTTATAAGGCGAATGATGCTCGTCATGTTCCTACTTTTGCTGATAATAGTCTTCTTGTTGTGCATACTAATGTTTAACCTCAGGATGAGGCTTTTTATTTTTTATTTTTATTTTTTGCTTGGAATTTCTACTTTGATGAATCAAAGTTCAGAGCTAGGAAGGTTGCATTATAGTTCTTGTAAGGTTTTATTTTATCATTTGTTGAGTCTCATTTGAGGAGGAAATAAAGTTTACTCATAACCTAAAAGAATTAGCAGTCGGTTAGATATATAATGTAAGTGTTGACCTCTATACAAGTTTATATTTCCTAAATTTTTCCAAAGTCTTCTTTTGCTTATTTTTTTATCCTCAGTACAGTTGACATATTTTTACTGAGGTTTTTGGACTCCATTAAAGAAGAGAAGAAGAAGGTAAAACATCCTTATCTCTAACCTAATTTGTTATTCTGCTATCATTAAACTCAAATGCGATGGAGGACTATATTTAAAATAAGGCATAGATTGCTTGAGTGAATGGTGATGCCTTTCGATCTCTCCAATGTAGTGACCACATTCATGAGACTAATGAATCACATGCTTTAAGATCTAATAGGGTAGTTTGTGATAAGAATCAACCCCGAGGACCTTTTATGCATGCTTGAATCAGCATTAGAGGACTTAAAAACATAGTAAGAAGAATCATCTCCCTCTATCCAAGACTAGAAGAGTTTTGACCTATTTTTTAACTTGAATAGCAGAAAAATATATCAAGTCAATAAACTAAGGCTTAGATAGAGGGAGATGATTCTTCATGCCATGTTTTCTAATCCTTTAACGCTAACTTGGGCATGTGTAAGAGGACTGCTATTAAGGATTTTGATCCTAAGGTATTGGAGACATCTAGAGCTTTTTGTTTAACCTCTTAGGCCTAGTGTTTGACCTCCCTAAATAGCTTGGAAACCTCTTTAAGGAATTGATGGTTTGGGTAATGGACAAGCTTAGATTAGAGCTATATACATGATAAGAGATTGGGGTGGCTTTGAATAGGTTTGGAAAGAAGTGAGGAGCTCGATAAGATTCAATCACCTAAGCATGAGTAGTTAGGAATTATTACATAAGTAACCACCTATAACCTACCAACAACTGACCTACTTTCTTAGAATTCAGGGGATGGTTTGTGATTCAAATTCCCCATTAAGAGATTTTGGAGGCAACAATTGCTAAATGGTTACCAATTTCCTTATATAAATAGAGGTTGGTATACTATAGAAAGCTTCTTCTTCATTACCTTAACTCTTGACTCGAATTTTACTTAGACATCGGAGTGACTACTTTAGAGTTGCATTGGCATCTTCTATAGCTTAATTTCTTTTCTTTTGTAGGCTTGAAATTGGTTGAGTGGATATACTTTTCTTTTAAACAAATGCAGGTGTGAATAAGTTTTGTTTGTTTATACCCTAACATGGTTAGCAAAAGCAAAAATAGAGACGACACCATTGTGGGTAGAAGTAATATCCCTCATGTGGCTCAGGAAGAGACACCACCATAGCAATCTACACCAGAAGTGCAGCTAGTAGAGTTGAATAATACTCTAATGCAATTGAAAACCCAACAAGGTGATTCACCATGCATCTCTTAGTTAGAAGCTCTTTCTATGCAATTTGCAAAAGAATTGAAAGAAGTTATAGAATATAATCTAAAGTTAAGGAGGAGACTCCAAGAGCATGATGCAACATCTTCCACAACCCCTTCTTTGGAGGCTATGAGTGACGAAATAACTCCAATTATTGTAGAAGATTATCAACGTCATATAAGCAATAAGGCTCTTATAGTGGATTAGAATGGTCAGTAAGCACGACATGATGCTGCCATTAAGGAGGGTTGTCAGCATACACCATCCTATGCTTTGACTTATGGTCGTATTCTTACTTAAAGGGAAGGAAGAATGAGCATGTGACCGTTCGCTTACCACAATAGGCTATTGTAGACATGAGTTTACAAGATTTAGAGGAGTACATTAAGAAGTTAGCAACTAAAGGAAGTTCTAAGAGGGAAACCTAGCCAAAAGGAAGAAAGTTGAATCCTTTTGTGCATGAGATTATGGAGGAAGTATTACCTTTAAATGTTTGATTACCTTAATTTAACACTTATGATGGAAAGAAGGACCTAAATGACTATCTTGACACTTTTCAAACGTTGAAGGAGTTGTACAGGCTTTCGATTGCTATAGTTTGCAAGGGGATTTCCATCTACATTAAGGAAATTGGAAAGTAATTGGTTTAATTCATTGAAGGCAACTTCCATCTCCTCCTTTGATCAACTTGCTGATGAGTTTCAGCATTATTTTTTGGTTAGTAATGCCCTTATAAAGGATTCTTTGCTCCTGACCTCCATTCAATAGAAGCTTAGATAAAGTATGACGGTTTATGTTAATCGATTCAATTAATCCATGATTTAAATTATGAATTGTGGTAAGATGTTGCTCTTCATGCCATATGCTGAGGGGTTAGGGAAGATTTAGACTTCTTCAAGTCCTTGGCTAGGCATCTGCTGACTTCTTTAGATGAATTTACCATTAAGTTGGAGATTGTTATATGGCAAGATAATCAAATGCAAGCTCGTAGGTGCTTGAGAGGGTGAAATTTGAAAAGTGACCAAAGAAGGAGAGGGGACTCGTAAAAGATCACTTAAGCAAGAATTTAACATGCGAAATCAGCTAAGTAGACCATAAGGAGATAAAAAACGACTTATTTGATTGATGTAGTTCACATACCCTTGAATCAATCTATGTCAGATATTTTAATGGGGGTTTAGAACTAAAGATTTCTTGCTTATTTAGAAAGGATGAGAAGTAACCCTTTTAGAATAATGCAAATAAGTATTGTGATTTTCATGGAGACAGAGGGCATAATACCAACAAGTGTATTCAAATGAAAAATGCACTCGAAGATGCTATTTAGAGGGGGGTATCTTAGAAATTTTATTGTTGACAAGGATGAAAGGATAGAGCATCCTATTACTTGTATGTCAAACAAAGTGGTATTAGGCAAGTGCACTTAGTTAAGTTATAGTATAGCAATCGGATTTGAGTTCGAGTGTCAATCTTATAGAGAACCATGAATGTGAGCAAAGCCTGAGTAATTAGCAATGCTTCCTTACGATTCTCCAATTATCTAACTTTTATAATTGAAAAAAATTAATAAAATAAAAAATAATAACAAAATAAAGATCTAATGATAAAAATAATAATCAAAACAAAAGAATTAATAACATAATTAATGAAAATTAAGAAGAAGCACAATCCTTAGTAAATCTTATGCTATTTACTACCTAGTTCTATGTGACTTTTAAATTTCAACTGCAATATTAGACCATAGAGATTCCTATTATAAATTAATTAGACTTATGTTTCTAATTAATCCCCAGTCTAAAGCATACTTTACCTGAATTACTTCTACAATAGAGTATCCTAGAATTTATTATGACATTGAATCCCACTATTAGGTTGCCTTAATATGGAGGAACCAAATAGTTAAACATTTTAGTTAGTCATTTTCTTCTAATTGTATTAGCTATAGGATGTTGTAAACTTAATATAGACTCATACATTAATTTAATCACTAGTAAAACTAAATTAAAGAATGATATGAATTGATACAATTAGATCGCAAAATGTAAATATCATAGATTGAAATAAATAAAAATTAATCTAAGAATATCAACAATCACATTTGAATCTAGAGTTAAATAATGATTTACTAAGAATAATGAAAATTATGACATTATTGAAAAGAGGAAAAGAAAATAGAGAACCCCTGTATATTTTACTCTACCAACTCTTCTACAAAAGGGCTCTCTTTGTAAATCTAACTCTAAGCACCTATTCATAATGACTGGACCTAGGTTTACTAAGAAAGCATATTAGAAATAGAAGTTTTACAAATTATAGAATCACTATGCACTACGATCATGGCCATAGAGTGACGATGTGGTCTTGCACTTCATGTAGAAGTCTTCAAATTCAATGGAAACTAAGGATGAGAGATCAATGACTAAGATCATAACCGTGGAATCTACAAATGATCCTCTTTAGACTTCATTTCTTGACTTGAGTTTCTTCACTTCAATTCCTTGATCAATGCACTTCTTTAATTGAGCTCCAAAACTCTATCAAAATCTTTAAAAATTCGCCAAACACTTCTAAAATCCATACAATTGAAATATTAACAATTTAAGCTTCAATTCAATATAAAACTAACTCAAATAATATCCAAAATTATGCAAAATCAACCTAAAATGTTATGTTAAATGAGTGTTATCAAATTCCTCCACTCTTAAGTTTTGTCTTATCTTCAAGCAAAACAATCAAAATATTAAAGCAATTATATCTTAAGGATGAGGCCATCAAATTTTCCTTAGAAAAGTACATCCTCTAATTAAGGACCTTTGCAATTTTCTTTAAAATGACCCTTGCTCCCTTAAGTTTATAATTCCCTTAGAACACTTTAAAAATAACACTTGAAAAACTACTAAGTTTCAACAATCAATCCCAATAATTTAGAGTTAGTCTTATTACTGAAACAAAAACTAAACTAGATATTAGCACAAACATCAACCAATTAAGAAAATGTTGCTCTAACTCAAGAGAAGGGAAATCTACCCTAAATTATTTTTATTATGAAAACATAGACAGGATGAATGTTACATCAACTCATTCTTTGATTATCTCCTTATTTCTTTCAATTTTCATTAGGAGACTTTTTTTAATTCGAATTAATTCTTTTGTTGAAGCTTATTAGAATTGGGAAAAAACCTCACTCTTTTGACATGTCAAAGGCCAATCCTCACTAATTTATCCTTTTTATTTTGGTATTGTCACCTGAAAAGCATCTCACTCTTCCGAAGGACCAAAGTTAGCCTTTCACAATTTTTACTTTAAGTCCTTTTTGTATTGGCAATAGAAAAGAATCTTACTCTTTTGAAGGGCTAAGAGCGATCCTTACTAATTTTAAGCTTTTCTTTCCTATTTCTCTTATGTCTTCAATTACTTTGATTTTTCAGGAGACTTTCTATCACAACTCGAGGGTAGCCTAGTCATGGTAGGCATTGTATACATACAAAAGATTGTAGACTAGATTCCTTTCTAATAGATGACCCTTTATACAACATATAAGGCTATTATTACAACCAATTATCCAAGAGCATGTAGACAAAGATAATATCGTAACATACTCATATTAATATAAAATTCACTAAGTGACATCATTACATAAGTAATATAATACTTGAAGTCATAAAATAATAGTAAGTATTCGACAATAGTAAAGGGAGTTAGTAAATCTAGCTATTGGATAATATGATACAAAATGTCACAAAAACTCTAATGATAAGTCACACACACACACACACACTATATATATATATATATTCACTCTTCTCTCTCTACTCACATACATAACCTAGAGTACTAAATTGACAGTGAGTATACCTCTATCAGGAATGGTGAATAGGCCCTCTTGCAATAAAAGTTCACAAAAGGTATAAGTTATTAAGCTTAGTGTGTTATCCCTCAACCGTACAAACAAACAAGCTATTCAAACATTAATTACAAGCATATGAATGCGTGATTAAGTAGAATACCACACAAATTCATATAGTTCACCAGGTACTATATGGAACTTAGATTTAACACCCTTTGAAGTCAATGTTGGGGAATACATGACACTAGTTAGATCTGGGTATCATACTTGAGCTTATCTAACTACAAAACTTAACGTTTTGCATTCAAGTAAAAACAATCTTTTTTATTTTGGTTTAAAACTAAGTTCTAAGCATAATTGTGAGTAGGTTCTCGTAATCCATAATCACCCTTAAACGGAGGCCTCTAGCCTTGACCCTTAGCTAAGTAGTTGGCACCTCTAATGCCTAATAATCCTGTGGGTTTAGGTAAGGTCATGTCGTACGTATTCATCATAGTAAAACAAAATAATCGTAATTTAATCAACCCCCACATAGCCTCTTAGTATCTTCATGTGATGTGACAGTTAGAATAGTTATCCAATTTAATTTAATAAAATCAAATATAATTAGGTTCAATTATTAGATTATCAAAACAATGTCACAGACAATCAAATTTCTACAAAATCTTTCATGCAGTAAACAACTCATTATAAAAATTTAAAGTAATTTCATAATAAAGCAACTAATAGCATTCAAATTCATATCCTAACCCTACACATCAATCGATTATCAATGGTAGTTAAATATTACTAACTATAAACACAAGTAAGTATGAAATTATCAAGAGTACTCACTTGGCCATGTTAGAGCTTGGGGATCGTTGTAATCGGCGGGGAGATCACACCCTCCTCGAGATCACCTGATAATTATAAAATAGAAAAGATAGTAAGTATTTAAGTGAAATAACTGTTTCACAAAAGGTTCTATCTAAAAGTCTCTAAATTTCCTATCTATCTTGTAAAATTTGTTGATTCAAGCTTTTTCGTCAATTGCGTGTCACTTTTTTTTTTACTCTAATTTTTATGAACTTATTGTCAATTTTTATCATTTTCGGACGTACTTTCACGTAGCGGGATTCCTCTTAAACGTTAAAACCCACATTTTTCTTTATGGGCCTAAAATGTTATGAATTTAGTTATTTTGGCTTAAATAATTTTATTTATCAATTTTAAGCTTTTGTTTATTACTTTTTGATTTAATTAATTTTCTAAATTTTACGTTTTTAAAATAATTATTTTGTTTCCATTTTTTATTAATTTCTTTATTTTTCCATTTTAAGCTTAATATACCAATTATGCTATTATTATTATTGTAATTTCCTAATTAATTAATTAATTATTATTTTCTAATTATTCTTATAACTTTTTGTTTAAGTGGAAATTTTGGGTGTTGCTAATGTGGCAATTCCTCATTGGTCTACATAGCACATTTGTTATTTCTTCTAATTTTGTAATATTAATATATATATATACATATATTATTATAAATCATTAAATTTTATAATTTTTTTCCTAATTTCTTTTTAAGGGTGACAACCTACTTAAATATATATATATATATATATACTTTTTAACTTATTTTAGTACTTAACATATTAGTATGTATACTTATATATATATATATACGTATTTATACTTATACTATACATATGTCTATACATGTATGTATATGTTTATATACATATTTCTCTTTTCTTAATCTATTTGATATAATACATATATATTTACATATGCAATTATTGATTTTCATATATATATATATATATATATACTTATAAATAGTTAAATTACCTTATGTATATATGTATAATCTTATCTCATATTTTCTTGTTTATTTACGTATATGCTTTTACACTATATACTATATTTCATATATGTACATGCATTAGGTATATATATATATATCTCTCTCTCTATATATATATGTAATAGCTGCATCTATATATATACATATATGTACATATACATAACCTAGTGTATGTATATATATATATATATATATATATATATAACACATAAACATAATGAAATAATTACACATACTTAAATATGTCTGTATGCAAATAGATGAATACAAAGGATAGAAATTATACATATCATTAAAGACATATACATAACATTCCTTTTGCAAAAGGCTAAATTATATGTAATCTCAATTACATATGTACTAATATATGCTGCACTTAAATATATATGAACACAAGAAAGAAAATATACACCTTAAATTGCAAATGAAAATTAAAATACATAATGAAAATTTTTGGTTTGCTTGGTCTTTGAAGCTCTTGGGGATGTTGTCTCCTAATTCCCCTTGAAATTGATAAAATTCTAGTATTGGATTTGGAGTGTAGGTGACTGTTTCTCTTAAATGGTAGTTGGGAAGAAAATAAGAAAATCAAGAGGAAGAAGATGAAAATGAGGGAAGGGTGTTTGTCAACCTAAAAAACGGTAGTGAGGGCCTTAATTTGTTGCTAATTAATGATGGAAATCGAAAGAAAATTATGGAATCCTCTAAGGGGACACATGGTTAGTGCAAAGAAGAAGAAAAAAGAAAAGGAAGATAAAAGTTTGAAAATGACATGTTTGACTTTGGTCATTTTTTTTATTACACGTACATTTAGTATTCCTAAATTGGAAAAGGAAAAGAAAATAAAAAGGAAGAGATAAAGAAAAAAGGAAAGGATTGAGAAAAAAGTAAATAAATAAATAAAATTAATTTTTGAATTTTATTTAAATATTTATAATCATATAAATAATATTTAGAACAATATATATAATATAATTATGTAGAAATTATAGAATATAAAATTAATATTTATTATATAATCTATAATTATAACATAGGTAGTAAAATTGAATTCAATTAATTAAATCACTATATCAATAGATATACTTATATATATAAATTTATAAAAAATTATAAAATAATATTCTTAATCTTATTATTTTTGTGAATTAATTTGTTCCTTTTTACATTTATTAACATTTAGGAGCTATCTTTAGCCGTTCATTAGTGATTTTATGCAATTAAGCATATCATTCAGTAATTGTACCCAATTAGGGTTTTTATCATTGTAAAAGTAAATTTATATGTTTATAAGCTTAAAGTTTTATTTTTTGGGTTTTTATTATATTCAAGTTTAAACTCTTGTATTTACACATATGTAGAGTTTTGGGTTTTTATATGCGATTAGGGTTTCAATTAATATATTAGGATTTCAATTAATATATTAGGATTTTTCTCATTAGAATAATTTAATGATTATAATTTAATAAAGTTTTTAGTTTATCTAACCTTGTCAACACATAAAGTTATCTGAGATATCTGGATTCAATTTAAGTCTCAGACTAAAAAATTATGAGGTTTACATCTTTCCTTCCTTCAAACAAGTTTTGACCTCAAAACTTAAAAGGGGCACTTGGTTTTTCAAACATATGTAGATATCGACATTTTACTTCACCTTTCGCTTCCTGAGTTGCTAACTCCTATTTGTGATTTCTCTACGATACTTTAACATATTAGATCTCTTTATTCCTTAACTTCTGTACTTTATGGTCCGTAATCTTCATTGGATGTTCTTCGTATATCAAATTCTCTTGTAACCGTATTGGTTCCAAATTAACAATAGGGGAACATGTTTTCTTAAAATAGACACGTGAAACACATTGTGGATTCTTGATAAATTAGGTAGCAAGGTTAATCCATAAGCTAAATTCTTGACTTACTCCAAAATTTCAAAAGGACTAATATATCTTAGACTTAGCTTGCCTTAAACTTTTCACATGACGTATGCTTTTAATCGAGGTTCATTTTAAGATATACATGATCCCCTACTTGAAATTATAATTACCTTTTTTTCAAATTAGCCCAACTCTTCTGTTTATCTTGTGTCTCTTTCATTTTGTACTTTATTACAATAATCTTTTCAATTGCTTCTTGTACTAGGTCTAGGCCTCATGCTACTTTCTCTACATCATTCCCAAACAACAGTTATTGGTACTGTCATTCGTACAGGGCTTCATATGGTGGTATTTGAATAATGGAGTGTTAAATGTTGTTTTAAGCAAACTCAATTAAAGGTAAATGAGTATCCCAACTCCCTTTAAATTCTTAGCATGTCCTCTAGAGTTTGTATCGTTCTCTCAGTCTATCTATTAGTTTGAGAATGATATGCTGTGTTGCACTATAATTTTGTTCCCATGACTTTTTGTAAACTTGTCCAAACTTTGACATGAATCGAAGATCTTTATCTAACACAATTCCTACTGGTACATCGTGCAATCTCACTACCTCTTTTATATAAATCCAAGCCAACTTTTCTATAGAAAAGGCTATGTTAATTGGTAAAAAGTGAACTGACTTAGTGAGTCGATCAACAATCACCCATATTGCATCAAATTTAGCAACTATCTTAAGTAAACCACTTATAAAGTCCATGATATTTCATCCCATTTCTATGTAGGGACACGTAGTGGTTGTAACAATTTGCCTAGTCATTGATGTTTAAGTTTTACTCTTTGATAGGTTTCACATTTTAAGAAAAAGTTAGCAACGTCTTGTTTCATATCGTTCCACTAGAAGTTTCTTTCTAAATCATCATACATTTTTGTTCCTCTTAGATGGATGGTATAAATAAAATAGTGAGCTTCATTTAAGATTTCTTTCCAGAGCTTTGAGTTATCAGGTACACATGAACTATCATTCATATGAAGTGCACCATGGTCATCTATTTTGAAATCATTATACTTTCTACTTGCTATCTCTTCTCTTACTCGAATCAAAGTAGGATCATTCTATTGTGCTTCTTAGATTCTTTCCATTAAAGTTGGCTCAACTAATATATTTGACAATTCTACATTTACTTCATGCCATTAAAATTCCAAATTCAATTTTTCAAATTCTTTTATTAACTCTTTTTGATAAGTGAGAAGAGATGTGACCTTAGCATGATTCTTTCTGCTTATTGGATCAGCAATTGCATTCACTCTACTAGGATAATAATTAATTCCCAAATCATAATCTTTGATAAGCTCAAGCCATCTTCTTTGTCTCATATTTTATTCCTTTTGTGTGAACATATATTTAAGGCTCTTGTGACTAGTATAAATTTCACATCTTTGTCCATATAAGTAGTGTTTCCATAACTTTAATGCAAACATTATAGCTATGAGTTCCAGATCATGTCTTATATATTGTTGCTCATGTGGTCTCAATTGTATGGAAGCATAAGTAATTGCCTTTTCACTTTGCATCAACACACAACCTAATTTGTTCTTAGAAGCATCACTGTAAATTGTGACTATTTGGTAACATAAGATTCGGGGTGGATATTAATCTCTTTATTAGCTCTTGGAAACTCCTTTCTTGCTTTTTAGCCCATTCAAACTTTACATTCTTTTGTATCAAGTAAATGAGTGGTCATGCAATCTTTGAAACATCTTTAACAATTTTCCCATAGTATCTAGTTAAATCAAGAAAACTTTGGATTTTTTTCATTATTTCTAGTCTTTTCCATTCTACTATGGTCTTAATCTTTTTTAGATCAATAGAGATGCCTTTACTTGTTATTACATGTCTAAGAAAAGTTATCCCTTTCAACTAGAAATCACATTTATATAATTTGGCTTATAACTTGTGTTCTTGTAATGTCTATAACACCATTCGTAAGTGCTCTTCATGTTGTTCAGGTGTAATAGAATATATTAAAATATTATCAATAAACACAATTATACACTTATCCAATAGTGGTCTGAACACATGATTCATCAAGCCATAAATACTGTAAGCACATTTGTTAGACCAAATGGCATCACATGAAACTCATAATAGCCATACTGTGTTTGAAATGCAATTTTTGAAACATCCTCTAATTCTTAATTGATGATAGCCGGACCTCAAATCAATTCTAGAAAACACACTTATGCTTTATAACTGGTTAAACACATCATTAATCCGTGGAAATGGATATTTATTATTGATGGTCACCTTATTTAGTTCTCTGTAATCAATACAAAGCCTGAGTAATCTATCCTTTTTCTTAACAAATAAAACTTATGCACTACATAGTGATACACTTGGTCTTATAAACCCTCGATCTAGTAATTATTGTAATTGATTTTCAATTCCTTCAACTCAATTAGAGCCATTCTATATGGAGCTTTTGAAATTGGTTAGTTCCTAGCATTGATTCAATAAGAAAATCAATTTTTGTTTTGGTGGTAATCTAGGTAACTCGTTAAGAAACTCATTCACCAGTTGAATTTCGTCTATACTTGGTTTCTTTGATTTGGTTTCCGAAGTATACAACCAATTAACATCTATCATTAATTCTAAAGTACTTAGCTCTTCTACTCCTATTGTAGCAAAATCTCCTTTAAATTTAACTTTTGTTCCATTAAATGTTTCAAACATTATTTTCGTTTCTTGACAATCAACATTGGCTTTAGCATCCGTCATCTAATTCATTCCTAATATTGCATCATACTTTCCCATCTCAGGAAGAATCATATATGCTTTACTATCATAATCTTGAATTTTCAACGAACACTCCTTCACTATTTCCTTTGTGATTATAACACCTCCTATAGGAGTTCTCACCTTAAGACTAGCTTTAGTCATATTTCTAGCTAATCTTGCTTGCTTTACCACTTCAAAGGCTATAAAGGAATGTGTAGCTTCAGTATCGAACAACTTATAGACAAAGTGCCCATTAATATTAATATTACTTGAATTATGATTATAAACTTAAACTCTCATGTTTTATCAATATATCATTTATACTTTAAATTTTATTACCTACTACTGCTTATCATAACCAAACCACTCAATATACTTTTAATAACTTAACAAAGAAAAAGTTAAGTTACATACCTGCTATAAGCTTAGTACCAACAAAATCATTAGCTTCTTTATACTCTTCTACATCTTTGCTTAGATAATCTTTATATCCTTAATCACTCTCCAAATTATACATTCTAGTTGTATTAATTGCACCTTGGTGAGTATTTCTTATACTTAGTCCACCAACAACTTTTCTTGTAATAGGACGTCCAATAGCTGTCGATAGTTTGGCAGCTTGAGTAGTAGTGGTTGTGTGTTGTGGACATGTATTAGAGAAGTACCCAACTTTAATGCAAATGAAATATGTGGTAGTATTCCTTTTTGAACAATCAGTCACCTGATGTGAATCTACACCGCAAGAGAAACATTTGCCTTGTAATTGTGGACAATCTTTAAGATAATGATGTCCTTTACATTTCTATCACTTAGCTGCTCCACCAGTCATCTTCTTTTGCATTGTCCTTTATTGTCTCAAAAATATTCTGACTCTATTACTGCTATTGCCACCTAGTCCTTCAAAAGGTCTTTTACCGAATACATTGAACTTACATTTACTAGTTTACTCACTTTGTTTCATCGCATTATCCAATGCTCTGTCCTTTTCCAACATGTCAACAAAATTTCTCAACTTAAAAATTAGGTTTGGCTGAAGTTATGTTATGTATAAAATATGTCCTTTGGGCATAAAGTTATATGGATGTAAACTCATTTTGTTTATAAGAAATGAAAGTTGTAGTTTATGTACCATAAGTGTTAAAATAATTATGTTTACTTTCATTTTATAATGAACGTTGAACTTAATTATTTATGATTAAGTGTTTCTTACTGAAAGTTGGACATAAAATTTTCAGTCAAAACAGGCATAGACGAGGACCTCCAGTTGGGGCTCCACTTGCATTAGAGGAAGAACCACATATGCAGCGGGATCGTACAGATGAAATATTAGCTGCAATACAGGCACAGAATGAGCTGTTAAGGGCATTTTTGGAAAGGGAACGTACTCCTCCTGTACCTGCACCACCAGCAGAGGCTGATAGAGAAGTACCCTTGCCTCCTCCACCTCCAGTAGGTCAGGCAGGAATTGTGCCACCAATACAGCCTGATTTGAGGCAGCAACGTAGTATGTTGCTAGAGTTTATTCGCTGCAACAAATATTTTGAAGGTTATGCTAATCGACCGGACGAAGCTGAAGATTGGCTGAATCAGATAGAACGGTCATTTGAGGCTTTTGAAGTACCACTACACCTTGGGACTTATATGCTTAAGATGCGAGCACGAACATGGTGGGAATCCAGACAAAGGAGTTTAAGAGATCCAATCACTTGGGAAGACTTCAAACGAGAGTTTTTGGCTTTTTACTTTCCTGGAAGTCTGAGAATAAGATATAGTGAAGACTTGTTGGACATAGTGAAGGGAACAAAAACTGTGGAGCAGTATGAATCTGAATTCAATAGACTGTTGCAGTTTGCTCCACTAGAATATCAGATGAGTGATAGACTGAAGATGCAGATATTCTCTCGAGGCTTAGATCCTGAAATGAAGAGAAGGATGATAGAATTTGAACCCAGAAGCTTTATGGATATGGTTAAAAAGGCAAGAGTGTTGGATACAGCAAAAAGACAAAGTGAAGAAGCAAGTAGAAGAAAAGTTAATGTGTTTGGAAAGCGACCTTTTGAAGGATTTGGAAGTAGTAGTAGTAGTAGCAATTTCAGAAGGATTATAAAACGACAAGTCCCTATTCAGAGGAAAACAGTTAGTGAAATTGTTAAATGCTGGAGATGCAAAGGAAATCATTATCCGAGGGATTGTCCTCAACTCCAAGGAAAATGTTTCTTTTGTGGTGATAGTTCACATCGGGTGACAGATTGTCCGAAGAAAAATACTGTTACATGTTACATTTGTAACAAAGTAGGACATTTCTCTACTGCATGTCCACAGCGTACTACTGTCACCACCCAAACAACTAAACCACCACCACCAATTATCGGACGTCCGAGTTTGGGGAAAACAGTTGGAGGACCAACTTTGGGAAATACTCGTTCAGCTCCAGCTAATACTGCACGGGTATATAATTTGGAGGGTGAGTGGATATATGAAGACATTCCCAGGGAAGGACTGGAAGATTATGATGAACCTGAAGAAGTGGTAGGGACTGAGCTTATTGTAGGTATGTGTGTTTTGTTTTTAAGTATTTCCTTATGCTTTATTTAGATTTGCGTATTTAGAGTGCAGTTATAGTATGAAGATAATGTAGAATTAAGAAATAAGTAAAAGATAAGAATTATGATAATAAAAGTATAAGGAGAAAACTTTTTATCATGATTCAGGGCATGTTAAGATAGGTGGACATTCTGATTATACCTTGTTCGATACGGGAGCTACACATTCTTTTATCTCCCCTGAAGTGGTGAAAAGAGTAGGCTTGACTACCAATGCTACTGAATCCAGCTTTGGTGTGAGAAGTCCTACAGGAAGCGTTACAATGGCAACAGAGATGGTGAAAGGATGTTTATTTCAGATTCAGGATGTCACTAGTAAGACTGATATGATTCTCTTGGATATGGGAAAATATGATGCAATATTGGGGATGAATTGGATGACTCAAGTCAAAGCTAATGTTGATTGTCAAGAAAAGAAAATAACTTTTGAAATTTCTGATGGAGTACAAGCAGAATTTAAAGGAGATTCAATTGTAGCAAATGTACGGGAGTTAAATGTTATGGAGATAATCGGTGATGATAGCTGGATAAATGCAATAGAAGTTGATCAAAGGAAGTCAACATTGGAGAAAATACGAGTGGTAAATGAATTTTCTGATGTATTTCCTGAAGAGTTACCAGGATTACCACCAAAGAGAGAAATTGATTTTGTTATTGATGTAGTACCAGGAACTGAGCCTATCTCAAAGCCTCCTTATAGAATGGCACCGATTGAATTGAAGGAGTTGAAGAAGCAGTTGGAGGAATTGCTAGATCAAGGTTTCATAAGACCAAGTGTTTCCTCATGGGGTGCGCAAGTGTTATTTGCAGGGTGCAAGTGTATTCTCTTGTATCGATTTAAGATCAGGATATCGTTAATTGAGGATTAAACCTGAAGATGTACCAAAGACAGCATTTCGGACACGGTATGGCATTATGAGTTCCTTGTCATGCCCTTTGGTTTAACAAATGCACCTGCTGCTTTTATGGACTTAATGAACCGTGTGTTCGAATCACTATTGGACAAGTGTGTAATTGTTTTCATTGATGATATTTTGGTTTATTCTGCAACTCCTGAGCAACATGAGAAGCATCTGAGGACAGTATTGGAAACTCTGCGGGAGCATAAGTTGTATGCAAAGTTGTCCAAATGCGACTTTTGGTTACAGGAGATATCTTTTTTTGGACATGTGATTACAGGAGAAGGTATTTCTGTAGATCCAGAGAAGATTAAAGCTATTGTGGACTGGAAAAGACCGAAAACAGTAACTGAAATCCGAAGTTTTCTGGGATTGGCAGGATATTATAGAAAGTTTGTTAAAGACTTTTCAAAGATCTCAAGGCCTCTTACTCAGTTGACTCAAAAGAATGTGAAGTTTGACTGGACAGAAAAGCAAGAAAGGAGTTTTCAAGAACTGAAAAAGAGGTTAGTATCTGCTCCTATTCTTGTGTTGCCTAATAGTGATGGATCTTTCACTATATACAGTGATGCTTCCAAGAACGGTTTGGGGTGTGTGCTGATGCAAAAGGGAAAAGTGATTGCTTATGCTTCTAGGCAATTAAGACCACATGAGCAGAATTACCTAGCACATGATTTAGAACTTACAGCTGTGGTATTTGCTTTGAAAATTTGGCAGCATTATTTGTATGGACAAAGATGTGAAATTTACACTGATCATAAAAGCCTTAAGTATTTGTTCACACAAAAAGAGTTGAATATGAGACAAAGAAGATGGCTTGAATTTATCAAAGATTATGATTTGGGGATTAATTATTGTCCAGGTAGAGTAAATGCAGTAGCTGATGCTTTGAGCAGGAAGAATCATGCAGAAGTTGCATCTCTTCTTACTGATCAACAAGATTTGATCAAGGAGTTTGAAAAATTGAATTTGGAATTTACTTGGCATGAAGTGGATGTGGAATTATCGAATATAGTGGTTGAGCCAACTTTAATAGAGAGTATAACGACCCAACAGTATCGTTGTCGTGATAGGTCGCCGTGTACCGTATAAAGTTCTATTATCAACCCCCTTGCTGATCATAGGCCTTTCATACGACACACAAGGCTCCTTCCACTCTACGTTACCACTAGGCCCATAGACAAGTAATATAGAGCAATTTAACTAAAATTACTTCTATGTTATAAATTAATTAATTGTGTGGGCTCGTAAGACCCATACCAAAACAATATTACAAACGAATGCAGTTCATAACGGAACTGCATAAAATCTAAGTAATGCATAAATACATGAAAGTATCTAAATATCTATTACAAAATATCCTCTTCGCTCTCTGATCGCTCCAACCCGTCTCTACCCGAGACTTACCACGGGCATGCCTCGGCCCGGATTGACGAAGAGGTTCTCCTGCATCAACAGAAATCTATAGGAGAGTAAGCTTACGCTTAGTGAGATAAATGCCCTCATCAGTACCACAGGGCAGAAATTTATTAGATGCACAATCATATGAATGCATGAGCAAACAGTATGCCATACAACGTATGCAGTGACCTAGGAACTGCATACAACTCAGAATTTCGCCCCCTGAAGTCGGGGTTCGGAGATAATTAATCGACCCAAACCAAAATCCGGGTTCTAGACCTTGGGTTTTATTTCATTTGCACTATCGTGCTCATACCAAAACAAAACTCTACATATATACATATATATATATACTTCCTTTATCAAAATCAAATCATATCCTTTAAAAATCCCAAGTCTAACGGTGTGGTGGCCCCCGCAGTCCACAAACATACGCCCTAAGCAGAAGCCACAAGACTCGGCCCTTCGCCGACGGTTGGCGTCTCCCAGCGCCTAGTAAGCCCATCAGCTTAAAACAGAGACTCAATATATATGATGGCATAGCTAGTGCCCAATCCTGCAGGAAACTCGTATTCCTGTGAGTCCTTTCCCATCTTCTGCGTGAAGCGGCAGTCGGTGTTACCCGTATGCAATATGGGGAATGCATGATTCATTTTGAGTAATCTTAATCATATAAGTGATTAACTTGATTTTCAGGGTGATCAACCAATTTCATTCCATACAATTCACAAGTATATATTCATGCAAACAATTCCCATTATTATATATAATTAACAAGCCATCACACTCATCCATAATTTCATACACATGCATCTCCCATATCCCACAAGCATCCAAATTTATAAATATAAGATTAGGTGCATCTACTTTACAAGCACAATCAAGTAAAGAGTCATCGGGAATTTACACACTCTGCCATGTGGTTCAATCAAAGTAGTCCGGAGGCAAGTCATCTTCGAAAACAGTGTCCCCTGGTCAGTGAAATATTTTTTATAAGGAATTGAAGCAAACTTAAGAAACTATGTAAATTTTCCTTAAGTTATATTCTTAGCTAGTTCTCGGAATTTTTCCGGTTTTTTACCTAAAGTTCAATCGCGTATAACTTTTTCGTTTTAAATCTGATTTTTATGATCTTATAGTCAATCTTCATCGTTTTCGAGTGTAATTTAACGTGGTAAGGTTAGATTTTCGAAATGAGGCATGAAATTCTGTCCATGGGTCAGAACAGTAGCGTTCCTCATGTGTTGGAGTGTTTTTGGGCCTTGTTTGGTAAATGGGCTTTTGATAGCTTGAGGAATCCTTTGGGCTTGGTTTTTAGATTTTATCCTAAGCTTAAAATACTCCTTGAGATCAGATTTACAACTTTGATTTATATTCCTAAGGCTAACAACCACTTCTTGGGCCCTTTAGTGAGCTTAAGTTGTCAAATGGGCTTATTTTTAGTTCAAACTAAGGTTTATGACTTTGGTGGGCTTATGGGGCCCTATGTGGATTTCTTATGGGCTTCTAAACAACCTTTCTTGTTACTTTAAGGTGCTGATCAGATTTTTGTTGAAGGCCCATCCTAGAGTTTTAGGCTTGTTTTGGGAGTTTTAAGCTCGGTTTTGGGTTTTAGGCTTTATATGCTCGCTATACTTGCTTTAGTTAATCTTTTCACTTTGTTCTTTTACTTTTATCATATTTTTAGGCCTCATTTTCCCATGTTCCAGATCTGTTCATGTTGGTCCTAAGGGGTCCTCACTTGGTTTTTCAACTTGTTTCATCATTTCCTTAAGTTTAGGGGGTAGATTATGCACTTAACTACTTGTGTACAAATCTTAACTTAAGTTTCCTTCCATCAAATGATCCTTTAACTCATGTTCCACATAAAGAAATAAAAGATCTCATACTTAATACAACTCTCATATCATGGCTCATGTCATGCAAAGTTGGTTTCTTCATAAAACTTCATGTGATGGATTTTTCCTTAACTTAAATCTAGATTTGAGCATGTTTAACTAAATGGAAACAAAATCAACATTCAAATGGCCATGGAACCCTCACGTCCAGCATGCATATCCTCCATTAAAGTTCTCATTTCAAGGTTTCCTTAGCTTAAAATCTTCCATTCAAAACATTAGACAAATGTCTTCACAAAATACCAACTTTACATGCTCATATTTCAACTTCATGCAAGGGTTTTGTGGTTGGTTTCTTAAAACGATTTTTGGACATTCTAACAACTTAAACCTTTCTTGAATCTTCAAGAAATCCAAGTCTCCTAACATAAATATCAACCCACACATCACAAGAAATACTTACTCGTCCTTAACGCAAAGTTTGGTGGTTGTGCACTAAGGTTCCTCTTAAGCCTTTAACTTTGCTTCCTCCTTTTTTGCTTACCTTTTGAAACCCGAATCTTTTGATCTCTTGGAAAGGGGTTTATGGAAGATTCTAATGGTCTTAAATGTCTTAAATGATGAAAGAAAATGGCGCAAGTGCAAAGGGAAAAAAATGCCGTGAGTTGAAGCTTTCAAATGGGAGAAAAATTGATTTTGTGGGGTAAGGTTGTTTCCCCTTTTTATGTTTGTTTCAAAAGAGAGAATGATGAAGTGAAAGTGAAATTGAAAGTGAAAGAAATGGGGAAGAGTATGGCCGGTTGGAAATGGAGAGAGAAGGAGTGTTTAAATGTCTTGGATGTGTTGCCTTGTAGCTTACATAAAGTCAACAATTGCAACTCTTGATGATGTAAGCATTAAGGGATGAATAGTGATGTGTAAGAGAAAGTGATTGATGGGTGAATGACCAATGCATGGCCCCCCTTTCTCCCCTTTTTAGATCTTCCATTTTATGTCCTTGCATGCCATGGAGTGGTCTTGTCTCCTTTATTAAAGTAAAGCTTATTAATTCTTGTGAAAAATTGTCCATATTTTGTATAAGTGAAGAGGTGATAAGGAAATTGTCTAATGACTAGTTTTTGATAAGTTATCAATTGATAATTGATTCCAACTCTCAATTGATAAGTTATCTAAGGTGATTGGTTGGTCTACTTATTTATGTGTAAGGCTTATACATGAAGATAAGGACATAGCTTTATAGAAAATTGTTTTAGGATTTCTATCCTACATTGTTTTGTAATTTATGATTTGATTTTCATAAAATTGTGAAATTCTCTAAAGTTGGATGAAATTATTCAAATTAAATTATCGATTAATTATTTAGGGTTAAAATTCCTTAATGGCTTTAAGGTTTACGGTTTTAAGTAGCTTTAGAGCTCATAGTTCTTCAAGCTCAGGTTTTCTCGATAATTGGCTTTTGAATTGTAAAAATTTAATTCGTTTCTAAATATAAATTTAAGTTTTTAGTTTAGTTGATCTTTAGGAACATTCGGAAAGTACTCTTAATTGAGTCTTAGGCCCTCTAAAAGTAGGGTTTACAGAGAGAATTCGAAGAATGCAGCAAAATGATCGTGCTTTGAATCAGATCAGAGAAGAAATAGCAGTTAGAAAGTATACTGATTTTAGAGTGGATGAACATGGAGCATTAAGGATGAATGACAGATTATGTGTACCTGATGATTTGGAGCTTCGAAAGGAGATCTTAAATGAAGCTCATTCTTCTGGTTATTCTGTTCATCCGGGAGGAACAAAAATGTATCAAGATTTGAAAAAGAACTTTTGGTGGAATAGAATGAAACAAGATGTTGCAGATTATGTGATGAAATGTGAGACTTGTCAAAGGATAAAAGCAGAACATCAAAGACCGGGTGGATTGTTGCAACCCTTACCTATTCCTGAATGGAAATGGGACCAAATATCTATGGATTTTGTGAGTAGTTTACCAAGAACAACAGCTGGGCATGATGCGATTTAGGTTGTTGTTGATCGACTTACTAAATCAGCGCATTTTCTGCCGATCAACATAACCTTTCCTTTAGACAAGCTGGCTCGGATCTACATAAGGGAGATATTAAGATTACATGGAGTACCGGCGGGAATTGTGTCAGATAGAGATCCTCGATTTGTATCCAAGTTTTGGACCAGTTTACAAAAGGTTATGGGAACAAAGTTGCAGTTCAGTACAGCATACCATCCACAGACCGATGGACAAACAGAGAGAACCATACAGACACTAGAAGATATGTTGAGAGCCTGTGTCATGGAATTTAAAGGAAATTGGGATTCTCATTTACCATTGAATTTGCTTACAACAACAGCTATCACTCAACCATTCAGATGCCTCCTTATGAAGCTTTATATGGAAGGAGATGTAGATCACCTTTATTTTGGGATGATGTGGAAAAAGCAGTGTTGGGACCGGATTTAATATAGGAAATGGTTGAGAAAATTACTGTCATCAAACAGAAAATGAGAGAAGTACAAGATAGATAGAAAAGTTGGGCAGACTTGAAAAGAAGAGAATTGGAGTTTCAAACAGGAGATCATGTGTACCTTAAAGTGAAACCAATCAAGAGTATTCATTATATGAGGACATGAGGTAAATTAAGTCCAAGATATATTGGACCATTTGAAGTTCTGAAATGAGTTGGGAGGTTAGCTTATCAGTTAGCCTTACCACCTAATTTGTCTGGAATCCATAATGTCTTTCATGTGTCGGTTCTAAGAAAATATATTTCTGATCCTGATCGAGTCATTGAATTAGAACCGGTAAGATTGAAAGAGAATTTGACTTATGAAGAACATTCAGTTGAGATTACAGATAGGAAGGTGCAGAAATTGAGGAATAAGGACATTAGATATGTTAAAGTCATTTGGAGGAATCACGGACAAGAGTCTGCTACCTGGGATGCGGAAGATGAGGTGGAGCATCGATATCCGCATCTATTTGATAAACCAGGTACGCATTTCAAGTTTTGAGGACAAAACTTATTTTAAGGGGGGAAGGATGTAAACCCTTGAAAGTTTCGATCAAGTTTTTGAAATAGACTCAACTATAGTAGACAATTTAGGAGTCGGCAAGGCTAATTAAAGTGAAAACCCTAAAAGACTTAATCAATTGCGTAAAGAATTTTTCTACCCTAAATGTTTCTAAAAGCTAAAGATTCAATTTGAAAGTGATAAAAACTTTAAAAATGATTTCATTAAGGACATATGTACACCAATCCATCATGAGATATCCTAAAACCCTAATTAAAAATATAATGCTTATATTTTGCAAAATCGTTAGTAAAAGTTTAGAGATAACCCTCATTCTTACTTATATGATTCAAATTCTCAAGTAATCCATTAGGAACTAAGATAATGAGTCATAGATTATATTTATTCCTTAAAGATATGATTAAGATAGTCTTACTTAGGGTTAGGGTTATAGTTGAAGATTAGGTTATATATAGTGAACTTTAATGCCCAAATTAGTACTTTTTACACTTGTTATCCAAAGTAGTTTATCAAATGAGATATATGGACTCTAAAGACCTAAAGTAAGATCTCATCAACCACATTTACACATCAATGCATCATATACCTCAATTCTTCTCAATTCCTTCATTTTTCCTCTAATTTCCCTTAATTACTACATTATGTGCACAAAATTATAAATACTTAAGGAATGTTGACTAAGATAATACATGTTGACCAAATTTCAAATGTTGACCAAGTCAACACATGTTGACTAAAGTCAACATTTTGAAAAGTCAACAAATGTTAAGAGATAAGAAAAATATCTCTTATGTAATGATGTCTTCCTTTTCTTTTCTTTTTGATTTTTCTTTTTCTCTCTTTTCCTCTTGTTGCCGTCCACAAATTGTCCCCTTAACCCCACCACATATTATCTTCCATTAAGAGAAACAAACAAAAGAAACAAAACAAAAAGTCCCCTTCCATGCCGTGAGTTCCCTTCCCTTCTTTCCCTTTCATTTCTTCCCTTTTGTCTCCTCCATTTCAACATCATAAAAGGTATGTTTTTAAGTGCTTTATCTTACTTTTTATTAGTCATTAGTTAGTTAATTAGGTAGATTAGAGAAGTAGTTATATGGTTAGTTTTATCTTGAAGAAGAGGAAACAAAGTTTCCTTCTTTAAGTATAGAAACTTGAAGTTTGAAAGAGAAGAAAGAAAGACATGAGGATATGCTTCTATGTATGCATACATAAGGAAATACCAAAAGAGTATAAGTAGAAGAACCTTTGTACATGAGTATTTAACATGTACATAACCTAATTTAAGATCAAATCTTACTAAATATACCTATACTACACTAAATATGTACATAAGAACACAAAAACATGGAATTAGGGAGCTTTTCTTAAGGAGAAATTTAGGCATATGAAATTTTAGTATGAAATACGTATTCCACCGTATAGGTATACGGGTATGTATACATGTATAAATACGGTATAAACCTAAGTCTAGGTATAAGTATAAGTATGTATAAAGTATATGTACATAAGTATAAAAGAAAGAGGTAATATGTACATAATACATATGCATATGACATAAGCATGATGAAAGGCTTATGTAAGCATATGATAAGGTAAGTGATGACATAAGCACATGATGACATAAGCCATGACATAAGCAAGTGATGACATAAGCAATGATATAAGCAAGTGATGATGTAAGTGATGACATAAGTATAAGATTAAAAAAATAGAAAACTAAGGAAAGTATAAGTAATTAGGTAACTAAATTAGGAAAAACCTAATACACTTTCTAAATTAAATTATACCTAATTCACTATATGAATTAGTAATAGCAAAGTAAAATTCTTTCATTAGAAGAATTTAAGGAATAAAAGATATAAACATAAGTAAGAAAAGTACTTAGATGTTCATAACTAAAATTTTCTATAAATTTAGCTCATAACATAAAATAGAGGTCTTAATATCTAAAACAGATACTACTGTGTGAAAATATGTTCAGAAACGATGAAAAACGATTATAAATTCATAAATACGAAAAATAAAACGATGAAAAATGATTATAAAAGTTGATAGTGATTTAAGTAGAACTAGGTACTTAGTTGTTTAGAATTAATAGTTAATTCAAACACTTATTAGTATTGTTATCACATAATGATCAGGTGACTCTGAGGTGAGCGAGGACCTCCCGATCGATTACTACGATTAGGGCGAACCGCTATGGCCGAGTGAGTATTTACCTTGTAATTCCATGCTTGATTGTGATTGTAGATAGTAGACTTAAAGATTATTGTTAATTAACTGCTGTGTGGGGTTCGGGATATGCTTGTGTATGTAATGGATTGTTGAGTTGTGAATTTACCTTAAATTCAGAGAATGCCTTATTTGTTGCATGGTAGTATAGAAAATGATTGTGTGTATTAATGGATGGTCACGGCATAATTTGAACTAACTTATACTTGGCTATAAAAAGAAACTGGAACATGCATTAACATGCATAGCATGGATACTATTCCGGCCGTCACATCACACGGAGGTAAAGAGAGGCCATTCGGGGGTTGATATTATTGAATTATTTGGTTATTATGGTGCACTCGTACAAAATGACCTTACCCTGGCCCGCGGGAACACTAGGCGTTGGAGGCGTCAACCACCTGGCTAAGGGTCGAGTCTAGAGGCCTCCGTTTAGGGGTGAGAGTGGACTGCGGGGGCCCACTCACAATTATATTAGAACTTGTGTTTTTCTGAAAATAAAGAGTTATTTGATATAAGTACGGAACATGGAGTTCCGTAGTAAAGTAAGTTCTAGTGTAATACCCGGATCTGATTGGTACCGTGTAAACTCCAACCCTGACTTCGGAGGGCGTTAAATCCGAGTTGCGTATATGAACTAGTTAAGTATGCGTATTATTTGGCATTCTGTTTGAACATTCATTCATATGCGTGACTATAATGTATTTATAACTTGTTTGTTGTGTGGCTGAGGGTTTTGCTCACTAAGCTTAGGCTTACACCCCTTTAGACTTTTGTTGCAAGATAGCTTATTCGTAGAGACAGGACGAAGAATGCCACAGGTTAGCCTGGGGACTTGGGCAAGAGCGAGGTGTCCTGTGTGATGAGAGGAAAACAGTTAATGTAGACTATTCCACATGTACTTATGTTTAACTTGTGTTTACCTTATTATTATGAACTTAGACATACTTAAATATTGTGTAATGTAAGCCTTTGAGCTTAACTTTTATATATAAATATGTTATGTGATGATATCATGTGAATCTGGATGTACTTTGGAACTAGTAGTCGTAGAACCTTGTATATTGTGTGAAGAGTTTTTTAATTGGAAGGGTAACCAATCAAGGGTTCTTCATACAGTATACGGCGTCTGCCACGACTAGGCCGTCCTCAGTTCGTGATAGCATATCTCAATATGATGTACGAGTTGATCCGATGAGGTTGCTTGTCACCTAACCTTGCTTAAGGGTTAAGATAAGAGTGAAACGAGGGTAAACAATTAATGTATATGAGAAGAAAAATATTTAGTATATTAATGATAATTCGATCTCCTATGGTTACATATATAAGGGGTATTTATACTAAAAAATTTAAGAAAACTTGCCTAAAAAGGAAAAGAAAAAAAGAAGTATTATCCTAAAGAGGTAATGTACAAAGTATATAAAGGGTAAAAATAGTTATTCAAGAAAAACAATAATTAGGGTAATAGATTCTACATGTAGTAGAGATGCATTAGCAATGCTGTTAAAGGATGTAGATAAAAGAGTACAAGAAGATTAGTTGTTTGAGTAAGGATGGCTTAGGATTAGTCTAAGGTAAATCTCTCAAATTCTCAACAAGAGTGATATAGAGCAATTGGTCGACTTAGATATGGCTAAGTAGGTATGTGAGATTTGGCTAATGTTTCGGAATTCTTCAAATCAGCATACAACTTCTGAGAGGTGGGTAGTCAAATGGCTTAGCATATAGAGTTAATTGATAGTAAGGAGAAACTCGGCCTTGACATGAGATGGCTAAAGTAAGAAGATTTGCCTTGCCAGTTCCTTTAACCTTCGGGCTTGGCTACGAGTTAAAAGTCTAGTAGTCAAATTCCTATTATTCCCTCCGGGTTGATTTGGATTTGGGATCAAATCCGACTAGTCTTTGCTTAGCTCTTTGTTGGGGTAATATGGATTGAGGTCGGTTACATTGAAGGCATTTAATACCTCATAATCTATGGAAAGTTCCAACTTATCGGCATTGTTATTGATCTTTTAGAGGATTTTGAAGGTTCCCTTAACTCTTATGGATAGCTTGTTCCTCCCCTTGCTCAAAAACCTTTCCTTCCTCAGGTGTAGCCAAACTAAGTCTCCAGGTTAGAATTGTTTAGCCATCTTACCCTTGGTCTTCTCTCACATTCTTTTAGTTGCTTGGTCGATCTATTGCGCAACTTTGTCATAGATGTATTGAAGGGACTATGCTCAGGCTCTCACGTTAGGGTCTTCTTGCTCGGATACAAGCATAGGTGTATGATCAAGGGGTAACTCAATATTAAAACCATAGACATCAAAGGGGGTTTGCTTAGTGGTTTCATGTATTGTTTGGTTGTAAGCGAATTTGACCACTAGTAAGTAGAAGTTCTAATCAGCTAAGTTCTTGCCTACTGTAGCTTGAAGCAGGGATCCCAAAGTACGATTGACTACTTCTGTTAAGCCGTCCATTTAGGAGTAACAGGATGTACTAAATAGTAGCTTGGTCCCCATTCGTTGCTATATGGTCCTCCAGAAATGGCTTGAGAACTTTGGATCTCTATTTGATACTACACTTCTTGGCATGCTATGTAATCGAACAACTTTTAGTAAGAAAAGAGAAGCAATAACCAAAGCATTTTTAGTCTTGGAGTAAGGTACAAAGTATGTTATCTTATTGAACCTATCTACGATGACCAATACAGAATCTTTGCTTCAGAAAGTTCGTAATAGTTTGAGAACAAAGTCTATGCTTAGCTCAGTCCATGGTCTTGTTGAAATAGGCATAGACTTTCCTTTCCCTTCTTCGGCTTGGTATATAGCTCTCTTGCATATAGCATAGCCTTTAACAACTCTGTGTACATCTTGACTCATCCTTAGCTAGAAGAAATGCTTAGTCATTAGCTCATACGTCCTTCTCTCCCCAAAATGTCTAAAGAGTCCTCTACTGTGGGCTTCTCTGATTAGTAGCTCCCTCAGTGATTAGTAGCTCCCTCAGTAAATAGGTTGACATATACAATTTTCTTCCTCGGAACAAGTATCCATCTTCTATGTGATACTCATCTATTGTCCTTCCATCGGCACATCGTCCTTAATACTCCCAAATCCAAATAATCCGATATGCAATTCTATTAGGAATGCATGTCTCCTTGAAAGAGCATTTGCAACTACATTGCTATTTCCTCGCTTATAATTAATGATAAAATTGAATCCCTTAAGGAACTTAACCTACCTTGCCTACTGCTTAGATAACTTTGTCTAACTTCGAAGATACCTCAATGATTTATGGTCAGTATAGATGACAAACTCTCTCAACAGTAGATAATTCTGCCATACTTGCAATGCTTAGATCAACACTAAGAGTTTTGTCATACACATAATAGTTTAGTTGAGGTCCCCTCAGCTTCTTACTATGGTAAGCAATTGGTCGGCCTTCCTACATTAGGATAGTTCCTATTCTAATGCCTACTGTGTTACACTCCAACTCAAATACTTTCTTTAAGTTAAGTAAAACTAGTTTAAGTGCGGAAGTCAATCTTTCCTTCACTTCGGCAAAGCTTCTCTCCTCCTTTTCTCCCCATCTGAAGTCGGTGTTCTTTCCATTAGATCAGTAAGGGGTATAGTGAAGGTACTGAAATTCCTTATGAGTCTTCTATAGAAGAAAGCTAGTCCATGGAAACTTCTCACCTTGGCACATGTAGTAGCAGTCGACCATTAGATGATTGCTCAGATCTTCTTGTCGTCCACTCGTAAGCCTCCTCCACTTACTACATAGCATAAGAATTCCACTTCCTCTTAGAAAAAGCAACATTTCTTAAGATTACTGAGTAATCTCTTGGTACAAAGGACATTTAACATGGCATAGAGATGTTCATAGTAACTTAGCATGTCGACATTGTATATTACGAAGTTATCAAAGTATAGCACAATACACTTTCCTATTAGATTTCTTAGTACGTAGTTCATGAGTTGCATGAAAGTGCTCAGAGCATTCGATAAGCCAAATGGCATCACCATCCACTCATAGAGTCCATGTCGAGTTTTGAACCCAAATTTCTACTCATCTCCCGGTCTCATGCGAATTTGATGGTAACTAGATTTCAAATCAATCTTGTTGAAGATCTTAGCACCTCTCAATTCATCTAGCATGTCTTCTAACTTGGGAATAAGATACCTATATTTGATCACTATCTTGCTCACTGCTTGACTGTCAACATACACCCACCAAGCTCCATCCTTTTTTGGTACTAGAAGTGCTGGAATAGTGCAAAGGTTGAAACTCTCTCTAACATGACCTTTCTTTAGTAGCTCATTAACTTATCGTTAGAGCTTAGAAGCTTGTTTGGGACTCATTCGATAGGTTGGCTTATTTAGTAAGGTAGTGCTGGGTATTGAGTTAATGTAATGTTCTATACCTTAGACAGGGAGTAAACCTTCAGGGAACTATTTTGGAAATAGATCAGCATATTCATCTAGCAACTTTCTTACCTCTAAGGGTAGTTCACCTTACTCCTTCAATTCTAATAGGTGCTTGACTAACATGAAAGTCGACGTGTTAGCTTTAATAGCCTCTTAGAGCTCGTTTTTACTCATCATTAAAGTCTTCTTCAAACCACGAGCAAGTTTTGTCTACAATATGTTGCCTTCACTTGGCGGCATTAGGTTCAGTGTAATATTTTGACCATCTTTTTCGATCACATAAGTGTTCCTCACATAGATAACTCTTCTATCAAATAGCCATGGTCGGCTAAGTAATATATGTGATGTACACGTGGGCAACACATCATAGAGAATCTCGTCAGAGTAATTCCTGATAGTGATTGATAAAAGTGCTTGCCGGGTGACATGTAGTGCTCCTTTCTCATTAAGCCAATGTAACTTGTATGACTTCAGGTGTACGATAGTTGATAACTTCAACCTTGTGATTAGATCAGCTAATGCCACATTAGTGCAACTTCCACTATCTACAATTAGCACGTATACCTAATCATTAACCCTATAGGTGATATGAAACAAGTTTTTCCTCTACTCCTCTTTGCGTGAGAGTTTTAAGCTCATCGTGCATTAGACAATTAGGATCAACTGATCTAAGTCCTTAGCATATACAACCTCTTCAATTAGTTCATTCTCTTAAGAAACTTCTTTCTTGGCAGTATCTTCCTCCTCCTTAGGTTCTTCATCAGTACTTTCCACTTTTAGCTTTGGGATGTCTCCATTGATGACCATAGTCCTTTGGTTTAGGAACTAAGCAGCCATATGTCGAAACCTTTGGTACTTAAAGCACTTGATTTGATTCATCTTCTTACTAAATCCTTACCCTTTCTCGTATGTTTGGCTTGGCTTGGTACGTCACTTTCTAATCGGCCCTTCTAGTTAGTCCTAACATCCCTACATTTGATTGGATTGACACTCAACTAACCTCGGTAGCTTCCTTAAACATGTTGGCTTAATTGAATAAGTCGGCTAATCGGCGGTTGGGTTGGCATTCTGCTTCTCTTCTGCCTTTCTGCTTACTGAGCAAGTTGTATGGCTTCATCCACTATGGTAAATTGTTGGAGTTTCACAATGTCTTGGATGTCACTCTACAATCTAGTAAGGAACGTACAGACTATTCGTGCTAATGGTTCCTCCACTTCACAGTGGATCATAAGGATTTAGAATTCTGTGGCATACTTATTAACAGCTTGGCCTCTTTGTTTTAACTCCTAAAGTCGAGTAAAAGTGTCTTGTAGATAAGTGTTTGGTAAAAATATGCTTTTGAGTATTCTCTTCATCTCAGGCTAAGTATTAATCTCTCTATATCCTTCTCTTCTCCTCGTAGCCTAGAAATTCTTCCACCATATGGTGGCATAATTAGAGAACTCAACAACTGCAGTTCTGCCTTTCTCGTAATCTTCATATTGGAAATAGTCAATAACACATTCCACCTTCTCCTTCCAATCTAAGTATTCATTCGCACTTCTGGAACCATTGAAACTTGGGATCTAAAGCTTCACATGGTTGGATGCTTAGGTTGCTTAGCTCATTCTTCCTCTTCATAGTACTCTTCCTCATCCTCTTCTCCCAAATTTCCTAAGTCAATTCTTCTCCTCACTTGTCTACCTACTCCTCTACCTTGAACTTATTGAGCTGGGTTTTAGCCTCTAGTGGGTCGGGCAGCTTGTAGGGTATTAGGTATGGCATCAATAGGTCGATAAGCCAATATTTGGATAGCTTGGGTTAAATCTATTAAGAGTTTAGCCACCTTATTAAGCTTTTCGTCAGTATTTCTAGGATTACCTTGAAAGTATCGGCTATGGTAGACTACACCACTGTTGTCATCCTTAGTACTAGTATTAACACTTAGGTCCATCATTCTTCTTAATTTCAAACTTCTCACTTAGGTGTTATAGTTGATACTACCTCTCTAAATTATGCAACACACTTCCTCTAAACTAAAAGCTTAACAACCAGCAAAAACATAGCAGCTAAATGAAGATAGTAACTTCATCTGTTTCATACGTGCAAAATAAGGTATAGGTAGAACTACGAAACAAACTACTACAATCCAAATGAAAACTCTACTCTGATACTAAGATGATATGGAACTGCAGCTAAGGACAAATAAGGTCAATTGCAAGGATAGGTCTAAGCTTGCCAAAAGCTTGAAAAAGGGGTAATGAGGAAACTCGCAAAGGGATTAAAAATGAATAAAAGAGTAAGCGAAACCCATGAACAGCTTCAAAAGATATGATGCACTAGTGGAACTTCTAAGGATTCACGACATAGCTTGATATGATGCAACAGTTGATACGGTGAGGTTACTCGCTACCTAGCCTTACTTAAGAGTTAGAATAAGAGTAAAATGAGAGTAAATAATCATTGTTTACGAGAGGAAAATATTTAGTGTATTAATGATAATTTGATGTCTTATGGCTACATGTATAAGGGGTATTTATGCTAAAAAATTTAGGGCAACTTACCTAAAAAGGAAAAGATAAAAAGGGGTATTACCTTAAAGAGGTAATGTACAAAATATACAAAGGGTAAGAATGAATATTCAAGAAAAACAATGATTAGGGTAGCAAATTCTATACGTACTCTTGTATATGTGGCAGAGATGCATTGGTGATGTTATTAGAGGATGTAGACAAAAGAGTACAAGTAGATTAGTTGTCCTAGCAGGGGTAGCTGAGGATTAGTTTAGGGTGGATCTCTCAGACTCTTGGTAAGAGTGATATATAGTAATTAGTTGGCTTAGACATAGTTGAGCAGGTACACGAGATTTGGCTACTGTCTTGAGATCCTTCTAGTCGACATACAACTTTCGAGAGGTAGGTAGTCAAATGACTTGGCATACAAAGATGATTAGAAACAAGGAAGAACTCGGCCTTAGTATGAGATGGCTAAAGTAAGAGGATTTGCCTTGCTGTCCCTTTAGCCTTTGGGCTTGGCCATAGGTTAAAGGCCTAGTAGTTAGATTCATATTAGGTTTACCCTCTAATTGACGACCTTTTATATGATATATAAGGCTACTACAACCAGTTATGCAAGAGCATACATGCAAAGATAATATTACAATATACTTATATTAATATAAAATTCACTAAGTAGGATCACTATATAAATAATACAATACTCTAAGTCTCAAAATATTAGTAAATATAGTATAGCGGTACAGGGAGTTACTAAATCTAGCTATTGGATAATATGATACAAAATATCAAGAAACTCTGATGATAAGTCACACTATATATATATATATATGCGTTCACATATATATATATATATGTATGTATTCACTCTTCTATCTCTACTTATATACATAACCTAAAATACTAAACTGACATCGAGCATGCCTTAACTAGGTATGGTGAATAAGTCCTCTTATAACAAAAGTGTACAAGGGTGTAAACTATTAAGCTTAGTGAGTTATCTCCCAACCATACAAATAAGTAAGTTATTCAAACATTAATTCCAAGTATATGAATGTGTGATTAAGTTGAATGCCACATAAATACATACAGTTAACTAGGTACTATATGCAACTTAGATTTAACGACCTCCAAACTCAAGGTAGAAGAATATATGACACCAGTTAGATTCGAGTATCATAGATGAACTTATATAACTACAAAACTCTATGTTTCACATTCAAATAAAAACAATCTTTTTTATTTTGGTTTATAACTAAGTTTCAAGTATGATTGTGAATGGGCTCTTACAGTCTATGATTACTCTTAAATGAAGACCTTTGGACTCGATCCTTAACTAGGTGATTGGCGCCTCTAATGTCTAGTAATCTTGTGAACTAGAGTAAGGTCAAGTTGTATGTGTGCACCGTATTAAAACATTATAATCATAATTTAATCATCCCTTACATAGCCTCTTATTACCTCCGTGTGATGTGAAGGTCGGAATAGTTATAATGTAATGTATGTTTATGCATGATTTGGTTTAATTTAATAAAATTAAATATAATTAGGTCCAATTATCACATGATCAAATAATGTCATGGACAATCAAATTTCTATAGAATCTATCTTGTAGCAAATAATTCATTATAATAATTTAAAGTAATTTCACAATATAGCAAGCAACAACATTCACATGCATAGCCCGACCTTATACATCGATTGATTATCAATAATAGTTAAATATTACTAACTACAAACATAAGTGAGTATGGAATTATTAAGAGCACTCACTCGGTCATAATAGAGCTTAGAGATTGTAATAATCAGTGGGAAGATTTGTGCCCTTGTTGAGATTACATGATAATTATAAAATGGAAAAGATAGTACGTATCTAAATGAGATAACTATTCTATGTAAGGCTTTACTTAAAAAGTCTATATAAATTTCCTATTTATCTTACAAAGTTTCCTGGTTTAAGCTTTTTCGTCAATCACGTGTAACCTTTTTGTTCCAAATCTAATTTTTATGAAGTTATAATTAATTTTTATTGTTTTTGGATATACTTTCATGCAATGAGATTTGTTTTGGACATCGAAACCCATATTTTTCGTTATGGGCCTAAAATGTTACAAATTTAGTTATTTTGGCTCAAATATTTTTATTTATCAATTTTAAGCTTTTCTTTATTACTTTGTGATATAATTAATTTTATATTTTTAGAATAATTATTTTTTTTCCATTTTACATTAATTTCTTTATTTTTCCATTTTAAGCTTTATTTATCAATTATGCTAATTTTATTATTATTGCAATTTTGTAATTAATTAATTATTATTATCTTCTATTTTTTTTTATAATTTGTGATTTAACTGGAAATTTTGGTTAATGTTGACGCGACAATTCCTCATTGGTCGACATGGCACATTTTTTATTTCTTCTAATTTCGTAATATTAATATCTATACACATATATTATTATAATCCATTAAATATTATAAATTGTTTTCCAATTTATTTATAAGGGTCACGACCTACTTATATTTCTCTCTCTCTCTGTCTCTGTCTCTCTCTCTCTCTCTATATATATACACACACATACTTACTTTTTAACTTATTTAAGTACTTCACATATTAGTATATATACTTATATATATATGTATGTATTTTTATTTATACTTATACTATACTAATACTATATGTATATTTATACATGTACATATATGTTTGTACACATATTTATACTTATACTATACTAATATTATATGTATATTTATACATGTATGTATACATATATATATACATCTTAAAGTTTTCTTAATCTATTTAATATAATACATATATATTTACTTATGTAATTTTCAGTTTATATATATATACATATAAATACTTAAATTACCTTATGTATATATTTATTTACGTTTTATGGCATATATGTATATAGGCACATATGTATATATGTAGAATCCTATCTTATATTTTGTTGTTTATTTACATATATGTTTTTATACTACTTTATACTATATTATGCATATTTCATATATGTACATGTATTAGGTATATATATATAATAATAATTGTATATGTATATACACATATGTAGATATACATAACTAAATGTATATATATATATATATATAACTCATACATATAATGGTATAATTTTGTATAATTAAATATGTACATATGCAAATATATGAATACAAAGGATGGAAATCGTACATATCATCAAATACATATACATAAGATTCCTTTTGCAAAAGGCTAAATTACATGTAATCTCAATTACATATTTACTAATACATACCATACTTAAATATATATGAACACAAGCAAGAAAATATACAACTTAAATTGCAAATGAAAATTAAAATACATAAAGAAAATCTTTGGTTCACTTGGTCTTGAAGCTCTTGAGGATGTTGTCTCCTAATTCCCCTTGAAATTGATAAAATTCTAGTATTTGAATTGAAGTGTAGGTGACTATTTCTCTTGAATGGAAGTTGGGAGGAAAATAAGAAAAACAAGAGGATGAAAATGAAAATGAGGAAGGGTGTTTGCCAACCTAAAAATTGGTAGTGAAGGCCTCAATTTGTTATTAATTAATGATGGAAATTAAAAGAAAATTATGGAATTTTGTAAGGAAGATAAAAGTTTGAAAATGACATGTTTGACTTTGATAAATTTTTTTTATTACATATACATTTAGTATTCCTAAATTGGAAAAGGAGAAGAAAATAAAAAGGAAGAGATAAAGAAAAATGAAAGGATTAAGAAGCAAGCAAATAAATAAATAAAATAAATATTTGAATTTTCTTTAATTATTTATAACAATAGAAATAATATTTGGAACAATATATATAATATAATTATGAAGAAATTATAGAATATAAAATCAATATTTACTATATAATCTATAAATATAACATATGATAAGAGCTAGGCTATTGGGCCTTCGAACCAAAGCTGAGCTTAAGGATTGGAAGGGTTGGTAAGGCAGATCCTTCAGCTCCAACTGACTCCTGTCGAAACTAAGCACTTCTTCGTTGAGTCACTCTATATGTCGAGTTGAATGATTACCCATCTTGTTGAAGTGTGCCAAATTATAGATTACCAAGTCAATAGAAAAACCTTTTACGATTACTCACTTACTTCTAAGTTGACCAATTACTTGGCATCACCTTTGTGAGAGGCCGAGGGAGAGAGCTCGAATTGATCCTTAACTACCCCTGCTCAGACAAGCAGTTTGATCGTACGCTGTTGTCCCAAGTGTAAATGTTAGTGTTGGAGATGGCAACAGGTGAGTTATCCACTATGGTCGATGGTCTCAAGGAACCCCTAAAAGCACTGACGAGAGACTTGATGAGGTAGCTAACATCTAAGTGGATTTAAACTGCGTTGTGGTTGCGTTAGCTTATCGACATGGTGAATCTACGCCTAATACCCCACATGTTGCTCGACCTATTGGAGGTTAGAATCTAGCTCAACCAATTCAAGGTAGAGGAGTAGGCAGATAAGTAAGAAGAAGGATTAACTCAGGAAATTTGGAAGAAGAAGATGAGGAAGAGTATTATGAAGAAGAGGAGTGAGTGTGAGCACCTATAGCCTCTGACTATGTGAAGCTTTGAATTCCAAGTTTTAATAAGTATGGAAGTGTGGATGAATATTTGGAATGGGAAGAGAAGGTAGAGCGTGTGTTTGACTATTACTAGTATAAGTATTACGAGAATGTGAGAACTACTACTGTTGAGTTTTTTGGATGTGTTGCTACGTAGCAAAAGAGTTTACATGCTATAAGGAGGCAAGAAGGCTATCGAGAGATTAAAACTTAGCTAGAAATGAAGAGAATACTTGGAAATAGATTTGTGCTGGATACTTATTTATAAGATACTTTTACTCAGCTTTAGGAGTTGAAGCAAGGAGGCTAAACAATTTATGAGTATGTCTAGGAATTCCAAATGCTCATAATTCGATGTGAAATGGAGGAACCACCAATACGAACAATCTCTAGATTCCTTACTTGGTTGAGAGGTGACATTCGGGACATTATGGAACTTTAACGATATACCACAATGGATGAAGCCATTAGAATAGCCCAATGAGTAGAGTAGTAGAGAAAATGTTAAGTATTGACCAGACTGTCGACGAGCTAACTAGGATAGGGAAGTCACCAAGCTCAGTTAGGTATTGAGCTAATTTGAAAGATAGATGTTCGAGTTGGGAAGAAAGGTCGACTTAATAGTGATGTGTTGAACCGAACTTACAAGAAAGGGAAAGGATCTAGTAGGAAGATAAGCTAGATCAAGTGCTTCAAGTACTATATGTAATTAAGTGTCTTGTTCCATAATTACACCCAATTAAGGTTTTTATAACCGTAAAAGTAAATTTATATGTTTATAAGCATAAAGTTTTAGTTTTTGAGTTTTTATTATATTTGAGTTCAAACTCCAGTATTTACACATATGTAGGATTTTAGGTTTTTATACGCGATTATGGTTTCGATCAATATATTAGGGTTTTTCTCATTAGAATAGTTCAGGGTTTATAATTTAATAAAGTTTTTAGTTTAACTAACCTTGTCAACTCATAAAATTATTTAAGACATTTGGATTCAGTTCAAGGTTCGGACTAAAATTTTAGTGGGTTTACACTTTTAAATGACAAATTCTCTTTGTTCATCTAATCTATTTTTTTTTTTTAAAAAAGAGATATATATAACTATCTTCTAGAATTAAGCTTAGAAATAAAAGCAACTAGTCCTTAATCCGTCAATATCTATCCTAATCTAAAGCCTAAGTTTAAGCTTCAGTAATAAGGAATTCTGAATCACGGGGATTTAATTATTTAAATTTAGTAAAGTAGACTAATGTCATAGTGGATTTGTGGGCAAATTTCTAAAAATTTTGCTTGCTTATATATATATATATATTCGTATAAGGGTGTAAATTTCTAAAATTACTATTTCAAAAACTCAAAAGCTTAATTGTACGACTTTTAGGTAGTCCATACTCGTTAATATATAATTCATAGCCTTTTCCCTACACTTAAGTTGTACATTGTCCTTTTGTATACTATCATGTAAACACAATTAATAATAACAAAATGGAAGAAAAAGACAAGAAAAAAGAAACTAGAACCTTTTAGCATCTCGCCTCCCGAGGTGTTAGCCTCTTCTCTTTCTTTCTAATGATCTGTTGGTGTTAAGGAGATGGTTTGCTACATTCCATCTCTAAGTTAGAGATATGATAGAGTGAACATGATTATAACAAATCAAAATATATAAATGGAATCATCATATTTCTCTTTTTTGATAATAGATATCACTTGTGAACACCTTACAACCTGGGCTTATTGAGGAGTATCACCTTTCCATTGTTTTAGAAACATTACATAATCCAATTCATGATTACGTCATTGCACTAATGTAAATTCATCAAAACCTATGGGGAAGTATGGAGATCTTCTTGAGCGTTCATATTCTAGTATCAATATATAATCTTCTAATTAAATGCCCTTTTTTTCACCATCCTGGTTTCTAAGTCCTATCATCCTTTGTCTTTTATAACTTGTGACTAAGGGATGTACAAACAAACATCCCCTTAGCTCTTTATGAGCTAAGTGAGAGTAGTTAACACAAATAAGGTACAACAAGTTTAGTAATAATAATCGATCCAATACTTCGATATTTCAAACATGCAACAAAAATTACCTAGCCAAGTGAGCTTCCATAAATAACTCCAACAAATAACAACATAATAGTGATAAGATATTTTTAGCTAGGTTGCATCAATGTCCAACCTAGAAGTCCATGTAAAGAATGCATGCCTTGCTCATGCACATGAATAAATGCATTGGTATTAATATCCTAGTTTCCAAATTCTGAGTTTTCCGAGCTTTCGAGCTTTTCATCTGATTGGACGATTTACTGGGTGTCTAGATGTGATGCCCAAGAACTAAGCAAGCAACAAGGAGCTACCTAGGAGTTGAATCCACAAATTCCAAGTTATGATCGCCTATAAGGAGTGGTGGAAGGGCTTAAGTGAATGTGATTCTATATGCTTTAAAACTGAGCTTTTCAAAACCAAGAGAACTAAGCCTTTTTTCAAAACCAAGTACTTGTTTAGAAAATCACTTTCCATTCATATATTTGACTCGTTAGCCTTTTTTGTGCTATGCCATGCCATCAATGCATAAAGAAATAAGTTCATACAATATTAAGCATAGTTTCCAAGTAACACATTCAAGTTTTGTATCATCTATTATTTAGTTAACCTAATCTTTGTTTGGTATACTTCACCATTATAACTAGAACCTTGTATCAGGTTCAAGGAAACACCTTAAATTTTGATCCTGTTTTACTAGTACTTTCTAAGGTTAGAGTATGTATAGGAAACTTCTTACATAATTAGTATATCAAATAATTAAGTTTCTCAACCATGTTCAGCCAAGCTCAATTAATGAAGTACATGACCAATAAGTCTACTCGAAACCTATTAAGTAGACAAAAGTCTACTCTTAAACATACAATATCCACTTACTTGAGAGTAGTATCCTTCACTTTGAATAGCATCTTTAAGTTGCTCATTATTCGGGGTTGTATTTTAGTATCTGTCCAAGTTATGCAAATGTTTTATTAAAGCTTAAGTGCTTAAGTAAGATTACTTCAATAGTACATAAGACCTTCTACAAAGCCTTCTACATGGTCCTTTAGTTAAGCTCCTTACCTTCTATATGATCCTTTTTGTTTAGGTCCTTATTATTTAACCTTCTACATAACTTCTACTATGGAAGGGTCCTTATTAACTTTATTACTTATACCTTCTACTCAGCTTTCTACTTAAAGTTGGTCTTAGGATTCATGGTTGAGGAAGTTACTACTTAAGCTTCTATTCATATTTACTTTTAGTTTTCAATTTATGTTTCACTAAGGAACTTTTTACTCAAGCTTCTATTGGGACACATTTTAGTTTACTTAATTTGGTGTCTCACCAAAGACCTTCTATGGAAGCTTCCATTAACTTTCACATTAAGGCCTTCATGGGCAACCTTCAACAAAAGCTTCTATAGGGCTAAATATGACTAAACTCAATTAAGATCTATACAACCATTAGGACATCGTGACTTTGAACACAAACCACCAAATTGACCAATTCCAAATTTAGATAATTTTGTAAAAACTTGCACATGCTCAATTTCAACACATTGCCACTTTGATTTTACAAAAAGGTCACTTTTAAGTATGTAAAAATGTGATATATCACATATTTGACCTCTTTTTCTTCTAAAAACTCGTTCAACTATGTAGAATATTATTCTAAAACCAAAAATATGGATAGAAATTAGATTTAACTAAAAATACTCATAAAATCTATCAATTTATTAAAATTTCTGAATTTGACAGTTTTTAGCAAATCAAAATTAACAAAAATATACCGAGCTAGCTTGGGAAAACTTTTGATGTAGCTTGTAAATAAACATTATACAAAATCTATAGAAAAAGATTAAGCTTAAAATAGCATTGTTTATCCTTTCAAAAATCATATTGAAAATTTTCTCGAAATGGCCTGTTTCTTACAAGTGATATATAAAACATGCATATTTTAAAAATTGATATTTTTCCATGAAAGTACATTAAAAAAAAAACTAAGAATATAAATTTTCGTAATTTTTCAACTTTTTTTATTATTTTTAGCAATTTATCGAAATTCGAGACTTGTTGGCTTCGTAAACTCCAGCCATTGTTCACCATCAAGGTGTGTCTTAGCCACTCTAGGTATTGCTTTTGGAGCCTAGTGGTGGTGGCCACTTGCTCCTAGCTTGTTGTTTACTTTGGGTTCCTCATATGCATCACATAGTAATTTTTCTATTTTTCTCTTAGTTTTTACTAGCCTTTTAAAATGGCACCCTAAATTTTCCTAAAATGAATTTTGGCTAAAGATTGTAAAATTAAGAGGTTGGGTTCTTTATAGTGGGTTTGGTGGGGGATAAGATTGCCAAGTGTCATGTGGTTTTAGAAAACCATGTTCCAAAACTACTAATTCCCCTTATTTTGCAATTCAAAACCATGTACTATCCTTGTTTTAATTTCCTAAGCCATAAGCTATATCTTATTTAGGAAGCAAAAACCATTTGCATCCCACTTTTTCCTAAAATCACCTTTTGATTAATTAATTCATTTATTCTTTAGATATTTTGTTTGCATTACGCCATATTTGTAAGCTTCTATAAGGGCTTTCTTAACCTTCTGCAAGGATCTATTCCATATCATAATCCCTTCTTATTTATGTGTTTTTAATATATAAATTATATTTGCCAAGCATATATCACTTTAAATAATATTTCGAACCTAGTCATGAGCTTCTTTCCAAGTGACTTTCAGTTTTAGTTAACTTGAGACTATTTAATTGTTTTACATATATGCATCTTCATGTTATTTTTTACTAAGAGAATTTATCTATTGCTATTCTTTAATACCATTATTCTCAATAGAAAATAAATTTGTCCTTTTCATCATTATTCTCAATTCATAGATTTAGTCTCATTCGCATAGTTAAGATTTATCTCCAAAACTCATCTTGACTTACACGTCACTTATATATATATTTATTTATTTATAATTTCAATCACTGTCAAACAAGAACACATTTAGAGTTTCCAATATGACATCTATTGACCCATATAATCTCATTATTAGCACCATCTTATAAGTCAAAAGCATTTATTATGACAAATTGATTTCATTCTAAGGTATAGATCTCTATGCAATAAGGTAATAGCAATTTAATCATATCACGTCATTATCTACCTCTAAACTCAAATCATCATTCAATACTCAAGATCATGTCTTATGATAATCAATTTTAGTTCCATGAACTCAAACTCATAGTTATTGGTTTGGTATTATCAAACCATTGAATCTTTTACGCTAACTTCTTAAGTAATGAGACGTAAAACTATCATCTCGAAAGACTTTTCTTCATTAACTTCCATTTCTTTCATGCTTAGATCAACATATCTTACTGCGATTCTTAAAACAAGTATACAATTATAGTCTCCATTGTAACATTCAACCATCAATGCCTTATGATTCAAAATTGAAGAATTCTCAATATTAACTTTTATGTTTCTATGATCTTTTCCATTAGGTCTACCCAACGTTTACTCTATCTTCAACTTTTTGAAATTATCACCATTAATCTAAAGCACCTCATAGTTATCTTCTATTTTAGTTTATGTAATTCAAACTTAGTATGGTTATTTCTAGGATATTTTCTACATTACCATCTATATTGTCTTCTATGACTACGTCATTGTCCACCATTGCTTCTATTTGCTTATAAGTCCCCTCCTTTCATAGAAAATTAGTTAGGACCTGTATCAAGCCAATAAAATTCATAGTTGTATATACTTGATCTCTTCTTTGAACTCTGTTTGTTTGGTGTTCTTTTTGACAAACACCTCGACCTTTTGCTTTCTTATATTATCTTCATTTATCCCTTACATATATCCAAGTATAAGAGCCAAGATATATACACACTATTATTCTATAAATTGTATGATGGATCCACTTTACTCACCTATGATATCACCTTTAATATGCAATTCATCTTTCTTTTAAACCACAATTTATTATTCAGAGATCCATCCTGATTTGCATCATCAACATCCATTCCATTCATATAACTTACCCTAATCTTATTACATCAATAGCTTATATAAATTTTTAAAACTCTCAAAAATTAGATCCATGTATTCATTCCAATGTTTTATTAACAAGAATACAATTAAAATTTACACTTCAAATCCAATTGCTCATAAGATCTGATTATCACCAATGCATTTGCAAGTTGACAACTTTCACTTATTCAAATCATTCACATGTAAAAGATATATCTCAAGGTAATAAAACAACAATTTTATTTTAGTATTCACATTTACTTCCAATCACTATTTCAAATCTATGACCAAATCTTAAAATAACGTATATTATCCATCAAATGCGATCATTAGCTCAAATTTATAACTACGAATTAGAAGAATCGTTATAGCTCTATTCAAAATATTCATAATCTCCAATCTCTAATTAAAGATTTCTAATAGTCCTAGTTAATGTTATACAATTGTCTATAAATGTGCATTTATAGATCCTTACCTACATATAATTCTATCATTTTGTATTTCACATCTCCAAGTTTCTTACATTATTCCCTTGATCATTTCATATTAGTTTCCGCCAGGATTTGCAACTATCATTTTTAGTTTCAATCTCCATCATTGCTTCAAATCACTTTATTTAATCTTGTAAGATCATTATTCATTATCTTTAATCAATAGGAAATACCTTATTACCAAGTTCTCATTTTAAAACATAAACTTAAGTGTTAACTCAACTTTTCTTTTAATTCTCATCATCAATCAATCTTTTCTCATATTAAGAGTAAATGATCATCAAACTTCCATCTTATCAACACTCAACCAAAGCTCCTTGCCCCCATTTTTTATGAAATCTTCTTGATTTTACTTCAGTTCTTTAAGAAATTCAATTATATGTATTAATTGAACTTTTCTATGATTCATAGTTATCACTTCCGCTATCATTCACTTTACATTGTCTAACAACCTTAGATAAACTTATGAAAGTTATCACGATTCACCCTTTTTTCCCCTCTAGTGTAGCATCTTCAATTATTATTCATATAAGGTTAACATCTCTTTTAGTTACTATCAACATTATAATTAGGGTTTAACATTCTCATCTTATATCTACAATAACTCATATTATATAGACTTTTCTTGTTTATCTTGTTTAAACATATTTTATGGAGTTATTTCTTTTTCATATCTCACTTTATACTACACTAGAGCCTTTAACTTTTCACTTGATTTAATCTACCAACTTTATATTGTTATTTCTTTACATATCTTACTTTATACTACACCAAAGCCTCTCTCTCTCTCTATTTTTTCTTTTTTCTCTTTCTTTTTTACTTTGGTATTTAATATATTTACTTCTTGAAGAGATCTATAGTAGTCATCAACAAGAGTCTATTTCCATCAACATATTCTTTAGATTCAAAAGAATGAGTAGTTCTTGAATCACCCAACAAATGAACATATTTATCTCCCATGCATACTTATCGTAACCTAAACAATCATAGTCATGTTTGCATATTTAGCTACTAAACAAAATAAACATATATAGGATATGTATCATATCTAAGTTACCTTCTACTAGAGTTTCTATAGGTAAGTATCATGTCCAAGTAACCTTCCTAACTAAATATTCTATAGGTCTTAGTTGGAAGTTATATTTTAGGAGAACCTTCTACTAAACTCTCTAAGTACCTCAGTTAAGGATTCATGCTCATAAGAACTTCAACTATACCTCCTACAATATATTATTCTTACTTATTAAAGTGAAGAAGGTTCTAAATTATTCCAAAATTCCAATCTCATGCTTAGTATCACCTCGCCATTATTTCTTTCATTTATTGTTAACTTTGAAACCAAGCTTTCACTCTTCTTCACTCAAGTGTACTAAATCTTTTCCATAAGGCATGCTTTATGATCATCCTTAGCCTATGCTTATGATCTTCAAACATCTAGAAATACCTTAATGATCCACTCTATCTATAGTTCAATCCTCATTATTCTTAAAAGTTCCTTAATCCTATAATTCATGTAATACTTTGAATCCATAGATTTTCGTTTTCTTAGGCTTTCCCAAATTCTTTTCTTAAAAAAACCATAATCCATTAGATTCTCATGCATTTCTCAAATATTCTTCAAACTCAAACTCAACCTCAACCCATAATGTTTGTCAATCTTGTTGTAATCACTTAACTTAAGTATACAACGTCAAATCTCCCGAATATGACTTGATGGTAGTCCTTAACTTATATCTCTAATCCGTGGATTCCATAATTACCTTAAAGATTCACCTAATCCATACTTTAATCTATAAGATCCATAGAAATTTTAATCCTAAAGTTGATGCCATATTTGCTAGTTCTTTACATTCTTTGATCCTTCCTTGTTGATTCCTATTGGAACACAACATGTATTCTATCTTATAATCATTCTTGATCTATCTTCCTAGGCAACATGGTTCGATATAAGTATCATTATTTAGTTTTACACAATAGCTTCCACTATCCTAGTTTAAAAAAAATTGTAATTCCTATCTACCCCACACATCTCATACATGTCTAACTTCACAATCCTTGACTTATGCTTTGATACCACCACTATAGTATCCTTAGGTGTCAACTTCTTCTCCTTCCTTCTAACGATCACTTGGTGCTGGGGAGATGGTTTGTTACATGCCATCCCTAAGTTAGGGATAATGGCAAAGTCAACATGGCTATAATAAATCTCAATATACGAATGGAATCATCATATTTGTCTTTATTGATAATAGATATTACTTACAAACACTTTACAACATGGGTCCACTAAGGAGTATTACATAATCCAATTCATGACTATATCATTACACTTAAGTGAATTCATCAAAACCTATAGGGTAGCATGGAGATCTTTTTGTGCGTTCACATTCTAGCATCAACATATAATCTTTTAGCTAAATGCTTTCTTTATCCTCTCCTAGTTTCTAAGTCCTATCATTCTTTGTCTACTATAACCTATGGTTAGGGATGTATAAACAAACATCCTCTTAGCTTTGTATAAGTTAAGTAAAAGTGGATAACACAAATAAGGTACAATAAGTCTAGTAATAATAGTCTATCCAACACTTAGATATTTCAAAGATGTAATGAAAGTTACTTAGCCAAATTAGCTTCCATGAACATCTCCAACAAATAACAACATAATAGCAATTAGATATTTTTAGCCAGGTTACATTAATGCCCAACCTAGAAGTCTATGTAAAGAATGCATGCCATGCTTGTGTACATTAAAAAATGCATTAGTGTCGATATCTTAGTTTAGAGTTTTCCAAGCTTCCAAGCTTTTGATTCAGTTAGTCAACTTAATTATGCATTTGGATACAACGTTCAAGAATTGATTGAGCAACAAGGAGCTACATAGGAGTAGGATGCCTAAATTCTCAGTTTTGATCAATCATAAGGAGAGGTCAAAAGGCTTAAGCAAATGCAATTCTATATGCTTCAAGACTAAGCATTTCAAAACCAAGCATTTCAAAACCAAGAGAATCAAGCTTTTTTAAAAACCAAGTACTTGTTTAAAAAATCACTTTCCTTTCAATTATTTGACTCGTAGGCCTTTTTCATGCTATACCATGCCATGAATGTACTAAGAAATAAGCTTATACGATACTAAGCATAGATTTTAAGCAACACATTCGAGTTTCGTGTTATATGTTATTTAGTTAACCTAGTCTTTCTATGGTGTACTTCATCATTGTAACTGGAACCTTGTATTAAGGTTCACTTAGTCAAAAGCCTTGAACGTTGAGCCATTTTTGCTAGTATTTTCCAAGGTTAGAGTACGTATAAGAAACTTCTTACATAATTAGCAAATCAAATAATCAAGTTTCTTAGCCATGTTCAATTAGGCTAAATCAACCAAGTACTTGACCAAGTTTAGTTAACAAAGAGAACAATTATCACATATCTAGCAAGCTACACATCCAATATTCAACATCAAACTTAGACAACTAAGCCCATTGCAATAGAACTACATAAACTTGAAATCTAGTGAGTAGATAAAAGTTTACTCCTCAACATATTTCAAGTAGACAAAAGTTTAATCCTAAACATATAATATCCACTTACCTGAAAGTAGTATCCCTTACTTTGAATAACATCTTCGAGTTGTTCCTTATTTAGGTAACCTAGGATTGAGAGTTGTATTTTAGTGTTTATCCAAGTGTAGACACCTAATTTTTGCAACGCCCTCCCTCCCTTCCCCTCACCCCTTCCCGCTTTTATTTTTTAGTTTAGGTTATAGGGTTCGAAATTAGAAAAGTTCAAAAAATGGAAAATAAAAAAAAATCCCCCCAAGATGAAGAAACTTAGAAAAATAAGAGTTTTAGGAAAACTTAGAAAAAAAGGAAAAAGCAAAAAAATAATTTTACAAAAAAAACAAAAAAATAAGAAATTTGAAAAGTCACAAAATAAAATAGGGAATTTAGAAATAATAATTTTTTAGGTTGTTTAAATAGAATATAATTTTAATTTCAATAGTTTTGAATAAAAGGCTATTGAGTTTAGGCTTAGATTTGAATCTAGCTCAGCTTGACCTAGTTCATATGTGCAATTAATTACACATATGAATAAAAAAAAAAAAAACCTAATATCTCAGCTGGATTAGCACCTAGACTTGATATTACATTTGACTTGAAGATCTTAGGTTCAATCCATGGAAGGTGCAAAATGAATCTTTTATTTTCTTTTCTCACTTTATTGCCATGTTATTGCCATGACATAGGCTACGTCATCACCATGTCATTTGCCAACTCACTTTTAAGTGTGGTAGATATACCCCAGCACATTAATACATGCATAGTTATGTATTTGGCACCACATATTATCCAGGTTCGTCTAATCTAAAATTAGAAGAAAATCATAGTCCATTTATTTTTTTCTATCCTTAAGTCGACCATGACAACTATAAATAGGGGTTTACTCTTCATTTTCAAAACACAACGAAAACTTCAAAACACTTTAGAAAAACAAAAAATTGAAGTTTCCTCTCTTTAGCATGGTTCCTCTCCCTTTAAGATAGCATCCCCTATAGTGTTTGTTGACAAAAACCACCACTATCGAATTTTACGAGTATTAAGCCAATCTAAGCCGAAGTGAGCCGATCCAAGCCAAGGTGTGCAGACTGAGTCGATCCAAGCCGAAGTGAGCTTACTTAAGCCAAAGTGAGCCGACCGAGCTGATCCAAGCCGAAGTGAGCTGATCTAAGCCGAAGTGAGTCGACCGAGTTGATCTAAGTCGAAGTGAGTCAATTCAAGCCGAAGTGAGCCGATTGAAGCCAAAGTGAGCCGATTGAAGCTGAAGTGAGCCGATTGAAGCTGAAGTGAGCCGATTGAAGCTGAAGTGAGCCGACTAAGCCAAACTAAGCCACCTTTGGGCCATCTGAGTCGATCCAAAGCCAATCTAAGCTAACTTGTTTTTTTTTTATTCATTTGTTTATTTGTAAATGTTATAAATGAGAAAAAGAAAAATTAAAAAAGAACGAAAAATAAAAAAAAAAAGAAAAAAAAAGAAAGGAAGTAATCTGTTTATTCATTTTAATAGAAATAGATATAATCAGTATAAAATAAATAAGATAATATAATAAAAATAAAAATAAATAAATAGTTTAGTAAACAAAAATCGTTTTCACACTTAGAAAAATAAGTTTTCTAAAAATAAATAAACCTTTTTCCAAATTATAACTATTTTAGAGTTTCCAAAAATAAAACACCAATTAGGACCCTTTAAAAAAATTTCCTTAAATAAATTGAATTTGGTAAAAACATAAATGCAACCCTTTTTCAAAAATTAAAATCAAACCACTCGCTAAAGTTTTTTATAAAAGAACTACGTATGTCTGATCCTAAATAATGGGTACGTAAGCACCCGTACATAAGTACGGGGGAACTTAAAGTATGGAAAGTTTTATTTTTTCCATTTGTAGATATTTATGTATTTTGATTAATTTAGTTACATATATTATAATTAGTTGTTTTACAAATTAAAAAGGGTATAATTGAAAATCAAAGTTAAATTTGGAAACTTAAAAAGTGGTACCGGTTTACGGTTTAATAAATTAGCCCCTGAACCTAAATCTATGGTTTTTAAAAAAGCCATTTTACAATTTTTTTTTTATCAATAGATCAGTAGCTAAGTTATAGCTAATTCACCTAATTGGTTATAACTTAACCCTTTTTCTTGCCTTCGGTCGGGTAGCGACTCCAATCCCTTTTTAAATTGAAAAATAGTTTTCTTTAAACCCTAATCAAGGATCAATATTAAACGGGTAGGGTTTAGTACTAATTGACTTAGAGAAGACCTAATTTTATAAAAGAACCGAGAGGGTGAAAAACCAGGTTCGACAGCTTGCCGACTCTACTAGGGACCATAAAGAAGGCTAACCATTCAAAAACATTTCGAAATTAAATTGCTTTTCAAATTACTCACATTGTTTAGTTATTTATTTATTTATTTATGTATTGATTTGTTTATTTATTATTGGCTTCATGTATATATTTGTTTTAATTAGCATATTTATTTTGTAAATAGCATACATTGAGGCATGGGGTTTCATTTGTTGCATAAAAAATGCAAGGTAGATGCGGTCAGACCCAGGCTGTCTTAGGACCCTAGGAGAGGGGCCATCGTGTAAGTTCTGAACGTAGTAGGGCAATTATTGTTCGGAGCCAATTAGGCCACCCTACTTAAGCTCATGTGACCAATGAAAGTGTTTTCTAAAAATAAGTGAGGTTAAGAACTTAAGGACCTTTTAGAACTGACCCTGTTTGCATGTACTTCTCTTCAAACTTGAGTTAATATTAAACAATTGGAGCTCTAATGATCGTTCAAGAATTTTTGAAAATAAGTTTTCGAAAATTACAGTAGAGTTACAACTTAAGGAGTAGTATATTAACCTAGGTAACCTTAGCATCTGCATATTTCCATGTTTTTGTTTTTTTTTTATCATTGCATCAATGACTGATCCTTGTTCATAAAATATGTAGACTTAGATGGCAGACAACTAAGCAAATGATTAGCCAAGTAATAGGCCACTGGACGCCTCTAAGTTCCGCGAGCAAGTGTTGAGAGATGAAATTGCTTATTTGAATGAAAGGCTTAAGTGTTCTAAAGCTCACAATCAAGCCTTAAGGTCCCTTTTAGCACATGTCATTAGGAATATTTATGAGATGATAGAGGACCTTAAGGCCCATTTACGAGACTTAATGTAGGGTCTTTCTAATTCAAGTCTAAGGAGCCTAAAATGAAATTCTTTAATAAAGTTTAGGTTCTCTGCCTTTGTTTTTTGTGTTCTCATCTTCCTTTTCCAAAAATAATAAAGCTCTCTTTAGTTCATCGTTCATCATTCTTTAAAATTCTCATCCTTGTATATAGACTTCCATTTAACCACCATTCAATCTCATTTAGAAAAATGTAAATAACATCCATAGACTTGTAAATAGAAACTAATATATATATATATATAAAACAAAACCACCATCCTTATTTGTAAATTATTTTCTTACAAAAAACTTTGCCATTCTCTCTTTAAAAAAAATTGAAAATAAAAGCTGCCAACAGTCGTCATTGCTTATAGGCTTAAGGAACTAGCACAAGCTTAGGCTTTTGGCCTACTCAAGTAAGCAACCCAATACTTGGTTTTCAAACCACATAAGGTCCCTTGACCTATTAATGAAGCCAAATACAAGCCCCTTAGCCTACTCAAGCCAAGCACAAGCCCTTTGGCCCATTCAAGCCAAATACGAGTCCTGCCCATTCAACCCTAAATATGAGCCCCTTGAACAAATATGAGCCCTTTGGCCCACTCAAGCAGCTAGCCCAAACATTTGGCTTTCAACCCACACCAGACTTAGCCCTTTATTACCATCTAATCCAAATACAAGCTACTTGGCCAACACCAACCTTAAGCCTATTTAGGTAGCTTACCTAAATACAGGCCACTTGGCTAAGCATTCAACCTAAACATCGGCTTACCCAAACATAAGCCATTAGGCTAGCCGGCCAATTCAAACATGAGCCATAGCCCATCAAGGCTACTGGCCTTAGTACCATCCTCAACTCTTAAAAGTAACCAAGCTAAGCTAAAACCCTTAATCTATTTAGAAAGCCAAGCTTAATTACGAATCGAACTAGAACACAAAATTAAATACTGGAGCATGATTTGAGAAATTGGGGGGAAAAACGCAATCCTGGGCAAATAAAAAAGCGGACTCCTCCTTAGGGAACCGGTAACTCACTTTTTGATAAGTTTAGGATGAGAAGAGGCAAGCTATATCCTATACATCGACTTAAAACACTTTGAGAGTTGAGCGATATAATTGTGAGGATATTTTAGACTCATTCCTTAAAGGAGGTTCACTTTGAATGTGATACGTAGATTGAAGTGAAGTTAGGCATTCACTTCTAAATCCTAAACACAGTCATCTGTTGTTCACCCCATTGGACCTATTTGGAGAATTTCTAAATTTAAACCTTATCAAGAACCACCCCGCAATGGGGCAATTCAAAGGTTGGGGTCATTGAGTAGAAGATAGGGGTAAGATTGGTTTATGCGTGTTTGAATAACATTAATTCAAAAATGGCTTTTATTTTTGATAAATTATTTTTCTTTGAAATGAAGAAAAGCCAATTTCCTTTTTCAACCACCTCAAGCCCATATACTTGAAATCTATGGAATTAAGGCCTTGAATTATCAATGGAAATAGTCACTCTTGGGGACAAAAGGAAAGAGAAAAATAATAAGAGATAGTGGGGCGAAGCAATTAAAAAAGAAAAAAATGAGAGAAGAGAAAAAGCTAAAGAATTAAGCCCGAAAGTATAGGATAAAAAGCCTTAAGAAATGTTTCACATCCTAATAGGGGCAACTAAACCAAATCAAAAGGGCTAGGAGTCGATGCCCAAATAGCCTTATAAAACACAAGGCCTTAAATCACACTCCTAAGCTTAGAAACCCAAATTTCCATATCTATACTGATACTTTGAAGCCTCTCTTATCTATACTAAATCACATAAGGCCGCTTTACCTACAATATCGCCCTTATACATGTAAAATCTCTTCAAATCTTAAAAGATAATTTATTTTTAATAAAAATTGTTTTTAAAACAGGGGCAAGCATACTTCTTATTTTTCCCCAAGGTTCTTGATTTGTACACTCGGGATTAATAAAAGTGTTTTTGTCAAAACAAACCTTTTCATTAATTTTTTTTTGAAACCCTTAGACCGAAAGCCTAAATTCATAAGGGCAAACCGAAAAAGACCTAATGGATTAGTCAAGGAGTATCACTTACAAAATGGACTACAAATTTTGGAACTGAAGTTAAGGGTGTAATCTAAACCGAGAGCTAGTAAGGAAGACCTCTTTGACTAAACTAATTGTGAGTTACCTTCTCCTTACAAAAGGAATGGCTTAAGATCACAAAATCCCTAAGAGAAGCCCTAGGGTCAGGGGTAGTAAGAAATTCTATGTGATTACCAAAGATAGGGTTGATTATAAGATTGTTCCTTATAAGAGTTTATACTTATTGGCAAAACTTAAAAAAAAAAAAAAAGAGAAGAGAGAGAAAGTAAAGGCTAGTCACAAAATCTTTTATCCAAATCCATGTCGGCTCGAATAACCAAGTTTTTAATTCATGTCATCTATTTCCTTTCTAAGGTCGTCGTCATTTTTCTAGTTTAAGTCATTCTTCCCCAATTGTGGTTTTTAACATCCTTCAAACTCTTTTTTCAAATCAATGAGCTTATCCCTATTCTTTTCCTTGTTCATAAATGGTTTTTCGACAACCTCTCTATAATTACTTTTCTAAGCAAAAGTGTCTTTTGAAACTAGTTACTTGCCTTACATTAGTTCTTCAATCCTTCATCGTTTTTCTCTTAGGGTTCAAGCCAATTCTTAGAGTGTTGATCCCTCTTATTCTTTTTAAGGTTCCAACCAGCCTTTAGGGCACTATCACGTCTTTCTCTTAGGGTTCAAGCTAGCTCTTAGAGCTCTAATCTCTTTTTTATTCTTTTCAAGTTTCCAACTAGCCTTTAGGGTACTCTTCCATCTTTCTAAGGTGTTAGTTGGCTCTTAAAGAACTAACCACTCCTTTATTTCTTTTTAGGGCTCTAGCTAGCCTTTAGGGCATTGTCTTGTCTTTCTAAGGTATTAGCTAGCTCTTAGAGCTAACCCTTCTTTTATTCCTTTTAAGGCTCTAGCTAGCGTTTAGGGCATTATCCTGTCTTTCTAAGGTATTAGCTAGCTCTTAGAGCTGACCCTTCTTTTATTACTTTTAGGGTTCTAACTAGCCTTTAGGGATAGCCTTTAGGGCCATGTCCCATCTTTCTAGGGTATTAGCTGGCTCTTAGAGCACTAACCCATCCTTTATTTCTTTTTAAGGCTCTAGCTAGCCTTAAAAAGACATCCTTTAGTTGTCTTATCTTTCTCTTAGGGTTTAAGTCAGCTCTTAGAGCACTGATCTCTCTCTTATTAGGGTTCTAGCTAGCCTTTAAGGCATTGTCCCATTCTTTTCTTAGCGTTCAAGTTAGCTCTAAGAGTACTAACCTCTCTTATTCTTTTTAGGGCTCCAGCCAGCCTTTAGGACGCTATCCTATCTTTCATTTTAGGGCTCCTAGCCATCTTTAGGACGTCGTCTTATCTTTTCGGGCTCCTAGCCATCTTTCAAACCCTCTGTCACCAACTCCATATAGGGTCTTTAGCAAGCCTATTGGGCGCTTTCTTTCAATAATTCTCAAGCCCTAGGGGCACTTCTCTTCATCTATTTTCAATTAAAGGTCTTAGCTAGCTCTAAGATTGCTTCGCCCATCCTGCCTAGGATAGTCAACTTAAATGAGCACTACCAGGTTTTCCAGATCGATCAAATTTTAGGGTTGTTAGTTCTTGAGAGACGCTTCCGCTTAAGATAGTCAACTCAAAGGTGTACTACTAAGTCTTCCAGATTGATCAAATTTTAGGGTTGCTAGTCCTTGAGAGACACTCCCACCTTGGTTAGTCAGCTCATTAAGGTACGACCAGGTTTGCTCATTCTTCTTAGGGTCTTAGCTAACTCTAGGAGCACTTTGTTCACCTTGGTTAATCAGCTCATTAGCACACAACCAAGTTCACTCATTCTTCTTAAGGTCTTAGTTAGCTTTAGGAGCGCTTTGCCCGCCTTGGTTAGTCAGCTCATTAGGGTACGACTAAGTTCGCTCATTCTTCTTATGGTCTTAACTAACTCTAGGAGTGCTTTGCTTGCCTTGGTTAGTCAGCTCATTAGGGCACGACCAAGTTCATTCATTCTTCTTAGGGTCTTAGTCAGCTTTAGGAGCGCTTTGCCCTCCTTGGTTAGTTAGCTTATTAGGGCATGACCAAGTTTACTCATTCTTCTTAGAGTCTTAGCCAGCTCTAGGAGTGTTTTGTTGGTTTTACCTCGGTTCATAAGAGCATGACTAGACTTCAATTCTTCTTTTAGTCTTTCAGCCAACTCTTAGAGCGTTACCCTTCTCTTCTCCAAATCCCTAATAGATTGGACTTATAGTAGCTAGTTAGCTATAGTACTTCAGCGCTTCTTAGAATAAAATCCACCTTTAGGGCAAAAATAGTGTCTGTTTTATCTTTATGGTAAAGTTTTGCTCAGACTTTACTACAAAGAGGGGTAACTGTAGACATCTAATTTTCAGTTTACGTTATAGGGTCTTAAATTAGAAAAGTTCAAAAAATGGAAAATTAAAGAAAAAACCCCCCAAAATAAAGAATTTTAGAAAAATAAGAGTTTTAGGAAAACTTAGAAAAAAATAGAAAAATAGGAAAAAGCACAAAAATTTAGAAATTTAGAAAAAATACAAAGAAGTAAGAAATTTGAAAAGTCACAAAATAAAATAGGGAATTTAGAAAATAATAAATTTTTAGGTTGTTTAAATAGAATATAATTTTAATTTCAATAGTTTTGAATGAAAGGCTGTTGGGTCTAGGCTTAGATTTGAATCTAGCTTAGGTTGACCTAGTTCAAATGTGCAATTAATTACACATATGAATAAGAAAAAACCAATAGCTCAGCTGGATAAGCACTTAGACTTGATATTGCATATGACTTAGAGGGAGCTTAGGTTCATTTCATAGAAGGTGCAAAATGTATCTTTTATTTTCTTTTCTCACTTTATTGTCATGTTATCTCTACGTCATCACCACGTCATTTGCCAACTCACTTCTAAGTGTGGTAGACATACTTCAGCACATTAATACATGTACAGCTATGTATTTGACAGCACATATTATTTAGGTTCGTCCAATCTAAAATTGGAAGAAAACCATATTGCATTTAATTTTTTCTATCCTTAACTCAACCATGACACCTATAAATAAGGGTTTACTCTTCATTTTCAAAATACAACGAAAACTTCAAAACACTTTAGAAAAACAAAAATCGAAGTTTCCTCTCTCTAGTACAGTTCTTCTCTCTCTAGCATAGCATCCCCTATAGTGTTTATTGGCGAAAACCACTACCATTAAATTTCACAAGCCGACCGAGCCGAAGTGAGCCTACTCCAAGCCGACCGAGCCCAAGTGAGCGAATCCGAGTTGAATCGAGCTGATCTAAGCTGAAGTGAGTCGATCCAAGCCTAAGTGAACCGGCTGAGCTAATCTAAGTTGAAGTGAGCCGATTCAAGCCGAAGTGAGCCAATCTAAGCCAATCGGAGCCACTTCTAAGCCATTCAAGCCAATCCGAAGCCAATTCAAGCCGATTCGAAGCCAATCTAAGTAGACATTGTTTTTCTTTTTTTTTTTTTATTCACTTGTTTATTTGTATGTGTTATAAATGAGAAAAAGAAAAAAGAATGAAAAACAAAAAAGAAAGAGAAGAAAAACAAAAAGAGAGAAAAAAAAGAAAGAAAGGAAGTAGTCTATTTATTTATATTAATAGAAATAGATAGAATAAGTATAAAATAAATAAGATAATATAGTAAAAATAAAAATAAATAAATAGTTTAGTAAACAAAAATCGTTTTCACACTTAGAAAAATTAAGTTTTCTAAATATAAATGAAAATAAATAGACCTTTTTCCAAATTAGGACTATTTTAGAGTTTCCAAAAATAAAACACTAATTAGGACCCTTTAAAAGATTTTCCTTAAATAAATTGAATTGGGAAAAAACGTAAATGCGACCCTTTTTCAAAAATTAAAATCAAACCACTTACTAAAGTCTTTTATAAAAGAACTACGTATGTCTAATCTCGAATAGCGAGTACGTAGGCACCCGTACATAAGTATTGAGCAACTTAAAATATGGAAAGTTTTATTTTCTTCCATTTTTAGATATTTTTTTATATTGATTAATTTAGTCATGTATATTATAATTAGCTGTTTTACAAATTAAAAAGGGTATATTTGAAAATCAAAGTTAAATTCGGAAAGTTAAATGTGGTACCCATTTAAGGTTTATTAAATTAGCCCCCAGACCTAAATCTCTAGTTTTCAAAAAAGCCATTTTACAAATTGTTTTTTTTTTTTTAATTGATAGATCGGTAGCTAAGTTATAACTAATCCACCTAATTGGTTATAATTTAACCCTTTTTCCCGACCAGACTCCAATCCCTTTTTAAATTGAAAAATGGTTTTCTTTAAACTCTAGTTAAAGATTAGTATTAAATGGGCAGGGTTTAGTACTGATCGGTTTAGAGAAGCCCTTATAAAAGAACCAGTAGGGTGAAAAACCAGGCTCAACACTAAGTTACATAAAAATTTTATTAAAGTTTAAGTACTTAGGTAAGTATACTTCAGTAGTACTTGGGAATCTACAAAACCTTTTACATAGTCTTTTTGTTAAGGTCCTTACCTATTATGTAACCTTAATGTAATCATTTTTGTTTGGGCCATTGTTATTTAATCTTCTACATAACCTTCTACTATGGAAGGGTCTTTACTAACTTCATTACTTGTACCTTCTACTTAAGGTTGGTCCTATGATTCATAGTCAAGGAAGCTTCCACTCAAGCTTCTATTCATATTTACTTTTACTTTCCACTTTATGTCTCACCAAGGAACCTTCTACTCAAGTTTTACTTAGGCACATTTTAGTTTACTTAATTTAGTGTCTCATAAGAGACTTTCTATACAAATTTCTACTGACTATCGCATTAAGACCTTCGTAGGCAACCTTCTACAAAAGCTTCTACAAAATCAAATAATGCTCAAATTCATTAAAACTTTACACAACCATTAGAACTTAGTAACTTAGAACACAAACCAAAAAATTGATCAATTCTAAAGATGAATTCCAAATTTGGAAATTTTTTGTAAAAACCGATACATGCTCTTTTTTAATACATTACCATTCCGGTTTTGCAAAAATGACACTTTCAAGCTTGTAAAAATGTGATATATCACATATTTGACCACTTTTTATTTTGAAAACTCATGCAAATATGTAGAATATTATTTTAAGACCAAAAATATGGATAGGAATTATATTTGACCAAAAATACTTAGAAATCTATCAATTTATCGAAATTTCCAAATTTGGTAGTTCTAGCAAATCAAAATTGACAAAACATACTGAGGTCACTTAGGAAAAAAAATTGATGTAGCATGTAAATAAACTTTATAGGAGTCTATAGAAAAAGACTAAGCTTGAAATGCCATTGCTTATATTTTCAAAAATCATATTGAAAATTCACTCAAAATAGCCTGCTTCTTAAGGGCAATGTACAAAACACATATATTTTGAAAAATTGATATTTTTCCATGAAAGCACATTAAAAGTAACCTAGGAATACAAAATTTCATAATTTTTCAACTTTTTTTACTATTTTTAGTGATTTATTGAAAATTAGATGAAAACTAATACTTATTGACTTTACAAACTCTGACCATCATGCACTATGTTCGCTAGTCTAGGTATTGCTTTTGGAGCTTAGTGGTGGTAGTGGCCACTCATTCTTAGCTCATTGTTTACTTTGGGTTCTATGTATGCATCGCATGGTAATTTTTCTATTTTTCTCTTACTTTTTATTAGCCTTTTAAAATAGCTGCCTAAATTTTCCTAAAATGGAATTTACCCAAAGATTGTAAAATGAAGAGAGTAAGGGTCTTTATAGTGGGTATAGTAAGAGACAAGATTGCTAAGTGTCATGTGGTTTTAGAAAACCATGCTCTAAAACAACTAATCCCCCTTGTTTTGCAATTCAAAATCGTGTGCTTTCCATGTTTTAATTTCCTAAACCATGGGCCATGTCTTGTTTTGGAGGAAAAAAACCATTTGCAGCCTACTTTTTCCCAAAACTACCTTTTGATTAATTAATTAATTAATTCTTTAGATATTTTGTATGCATTATGCCACATTTGTAAGCTTCTACAAGACTCTATTCCATATCATAATTGTTTCTTACTTATGTGTTTTTAATATATAGATTATATTTGCTAAGCATATATCACTTTAAATAATATTTGGAGCCTAGTCATGAGCTTCACTTTTTGAATGACTTTTAGTTCTAGTTAACTCGAGACTTTATTTAATTATTTCACATATACACATTATTTTAGTGATTCAATTTCACAAAATAATTTTTTCCAATTTTTGTGTCTTAGCCTTAAATTTTCTCTTAATTCCCCTAACATCACTCAATGCCTTAAATATAAGGGATTTGGAACCCTAAGGCATTATAAACTTCCCCAATTTGTAGCACTGATCTTGAAAATTTTTGAAGTCCAAAATTATGAATTCCACTTGATCCAATGAAGCTCGAAGTTTCTTTTATTAAAAAAAAAAGAACTACTACGAAATAAAAAAGAAGTTAACTAAACAAAACGAAATGATTAGAAAACTACTAAAGTGAGTATCACATAATTAGCTCTACAGGACTTGTCAATCCATGAAGAGTTAAACAATTAACAAAAGAAAAGTAACGGTAAATAGTTAATAATTGTAGTCATCCAAATTAAAATGAAAAATAAATGGGGTCTTTCAAAAGGAAACAAAAAGAAAAAGAGAACTCAGTCATTGTCTTCCTCCATTTCTTCATTATCCTCTTCAATGTTCTCCTTGATTTCTTCTTCGGAATTTGGAGTTAGTGGTGGTGGTGGTAGGATCCTATGGTAACTCAGGAGTGCATCAACCTTTGCCTAGGTGTGTTATACTTGGTACTTAAGAGTTCTTTGCCTATTTAGCAACTTGCGAACTATTTACTTAATCTTTCCTAAAATAGAAGAAGATTAAGGCAGCTCTTATGATGAAGACACATCCTGAAGAGGTGCATGTAGTAGACCTTAAGGTAGAGAAAGGAGTTTCATAGCACGGATGGATTCAAAGCTGATGGAGTTCAAGGTATCAATCATCTACATAGGTAAGAGGTCATGGAATTGAGCAATATTTTTCATAAGCCATGTAACAAAGAGCTTGTGAAGATATGCCTGGCTTGACCTTTAGTGGTTTAGCTTTTGAAGAAGAAGGTAATGTAGATACTTAAATTCATTTAGCACTTCTCTACTGTGCCATGCAAACAATATATCTCTCTCATTCATTACCCCATGCTATATTTTCTTCTTATAATGCTCCTAGCAAATACATAATGAATAATCTTAAGAGTAGGATCTCTCAAATTTGAAGCCTTCAACTTCTCAGGATCATAAATTGAACCACTAGTACTAAATCTCGGCTATGCCTGGGCACCACTCATTCCATTAGGCAACTTATAGGGCAAATTCCTAAATTATCCGGTTTACACAAAATTTTCAAGGTCTATCCCCAGTGTGACCGGTATCTGATCAAAATACGTACTAATAACAACTTTATTACATTTGAAGTACAAGGTATTTTATGTTCTGTTTTCCATTGTATCGGATGCTAATGTGAAGATGTTGAGGAACTCTAAGCTAAGCTCTTTATATGTTAGCTCTTTGATAGTTACAAGTCTATCCCATACCCCAAATTCTAGATATTCCCTTATTCGAGCATCATAACCTACTTGAGCCAATGCTTCCCAACTGCCGATAGCATTTGGTCCAAACTCTTTCTTAGCAATCTTCGCTTACCTCTTCTTTTGCCAAGACTTGGTAAACCTCAGCAAGGGTTGAATCAAAGAGGAACATGAGCTATTCTTTTAGGATGCATGTTTGTATCATAGCATGATTTGAAATATATAAAGCAAAGGGGATTTCAATTTGGTACAAACTAATATTTCTAAAATTGTGATGCTAAGAAAAATTTTGCCAATCAGTGCAAGCCATCCATAGTTTATACAATGTGATGCTAGGTTATTACTAATCATAGATTAATGAAACTCTAAGATCAAATTACACTGGAATCCTATTTTAGTTCATAATCTCTGTCGAACACAAGTTATAGCATACATCAAGCAATTACATGAAAAACCTTAAATATGGGAAGAAGTTTGGCAATCCAATCCATTCAACGAATTTCATATACGTAATATAAGTTTTATGGATAACATGTACAAACATTCTTCAATCACATCATCATATCCCCTTATTCTTTAACATTCTCATCACATTCCTCATACTCTTCCTCTCTTTTCAATATTCACAAAGCACATATTTTGATGGTGATTTTAAGCAAATAATGGAAATACAACACGTTTAATCCACTATGTTACACCAATCACTCCTAGAATCAAGGATTTCTATACATGCAAACATCATATTATTTCACCAAACCTTAAACAAAAATCGAATTTTTATCTAAAGAAACAATAAACCTATAAAACCAAATAGAGAATGATGATGTACATACTTTTGATTTGTTGGTTTACAAGTGAAATCTACAAGAATTGTAGAGTTTTGGTGATTTTATAGTGAGAGAAAGTGAGGGAGAATGGTGTTTTAGAGATAGATTTTGTGTTTAGAATGGAAAGGAAGAAGATTACTCTTGGATTTTGAAATTGTAAAATGACTAAGGTCAAGGATTACGATTGGAGTATTGGCCATGGTCTATACTATTTCTTGTATTCTTAGTTATGGTGTAATCATGAGCAAAGATCACGAGCTTGATCTTGGTTATGACCCTTATGGCCTAACTTTTTTTTTTTTTACTTCCTTTGATTTCATTTCCCAAAGGATCATGAGTAAGTCAATGGGTATAGACTTTGGTTGTGGTCCTCTTTAACTTTTGAATCTGAATATTTATTGCATTCCTTGTTTCTCTTCTTGAAATTACTCTAAAAAACCTTAAAGATAAAGTAAATTAAAGCTTAAAATTAAATTAAAGAACCACTCAATTGGATGACAAACTTTATTCAAATACTAATGCATAAAAGGATTTGCCCTAATTGTTTCATAAAATGAAAGTGTTTAATGTAGGGAGATACTAAATGAATTCCAAATGACATGACAATCTAACTATTTAAAAAATGAAATAAGAATAATTAGATGAACAACTTAAATAGGATTAAACTCGGGTTTCCTTTCAAGAGCATTTTTGTTTAATGTCATTAGCTTAATGGTTGGATCATTCCTTTAAATTGGCTTTGACCCATTGGTCAAACATTTAGTTCATTATTTCTTAGTAAGCTTCCTTGTTGCCTTTGTGTGATGGTTATAGCTAATTGTCCAAGATGATTTTTGAAATTCCTAAGGGATGCTTTGATATTTCTAAATGTTACTTCTGTAGCTTGGAAACTAACAATTGAGCTTTGCATAAACTTGTTTAGCATTTTCTCCAAATTGACGTTCCTTTTGAGGTTGAACATTCCTATTCTGCTCTTGCTGCTAGCCTCTTTAAGAGAAATTTAGATGATTTCTCTAACTTAGAATATAAGTATTGCTAAAAGGATTATTTTAAGCTCTGTTAGTGATAAAATTAATATCCTTTACCTCAGCTAATGTTTGTCTTGCACTACATTTATTGATTTCACCAACCCTTCAATTTTCTTGCTTAGACTCTTAACTTGAGTTGTCAGCATAGTAGCTAAATCTATCTTAAACTTTTCAATAACCTTAACCTTAAATCTCATAAATCTTACTATGGGTTGTTCATGGCCATGCCATTTATTAGCTTTTGGGCCTCATCTAATGTCTTAGTACTTAGAGTGCCTCTATCCATGGCATCAATCATTTATCGAGTAGGATTATTAAGCCCATGATAGAATGTCTAAATCTACATCTACAAAGGAAACCCTTAATGCAGATAGCGCCTTAGCAATTCCTTAAATCTTTCTTAGGTGTCATATTGTGCCTCACCATCAATTTGGGCATATGAAGAAATATAAGTCCTAAATTTTGTCTTTTTAATAGGTGGAAAATATTTTCCCAAAAACTTTTCCACCAACTCTTCTAAGGTGGTGATTGATCCTTTAGGAAGTGAATTAAGCCATTGTTTAGCCTTACTTCAAAGTGAAAATGGGAACAAGCAACATCTCACTACATCATTTGTAGCTCCATTGATTTTGAATATGTTGCAGATCTCAAGAAAACTTGAAGTGTGAATGTAGGATATAAACACATCATTTTTGCTATTTTTTAGTTTTGTTTTATTTTATTTGAGCTACGTTAAAAAATAAAAATTAAAAATTAAAAAATTAAAAATTAAAAATATAAAAATGAAAAAATAAAAAGGAGAGTCAAATCAAATCAGGTCGTATTGAGTCGAATTGTATCGAGTTAAGTCAGGTTATATCGTATTGAGTTGAATCATATCGAGTTGAATCATATCGAGTTGAATCATATCGAGTTAAGTCGAGTTGTATCAAATCGAACCAAGTCACGTCGGATCGTTTAATATTAAATTGAATGACAGTGTGTGCTTAATTTGATAAATCATTAAGTCATTTGAGAATTGGGCTTTCTTAAAATAATTTTAGTCCAATTTGATTTAAAATAAAATTTTCTCTAATTTATATTGAGTTGGAATAGACTTAAGATTTATTAGATAAATTATTGACCTATATCTAATTGGATCGGATCTGGCCATGAACAAATAGAAAGCTCGAATTGAGTAGGGTTTCTAAAAGTTAGGGTACATCTTTGAAAAATTGTTATTATTATCGTATCTTTTATATTTTTGATATGGAAGACACGATTGTGAGTTTATAAATAACACATCGGCTTATGATGTTGTGGATAGTTTTTTTTTTTATTCCTACAAATTCACTCGCAAATCCAATTCATAGACAAAGACCAAACTCCAATTTCCACGAGTCATTTTCAAATCTACTGAAACCAATGAAAATCAATTGCGAAGCTTAATGTCCATCCAAAGCTTAATGTCCGTCTAAAGCCTGTTATTCAAAAATCCAAATTTCCACAATCGAAATATAAGATTCCAAAGCTTGACGATTAAAATCCAAATTTCCACAATCAAAATCCAAGATTCTGAAGCCGACAATCCGAAGTCCAGGTCAATGTCTAATTCTAAAGTCAAAGTCAAGTCCATCGTTCGAAGTATAGGCGAACATCCAATTCCACAAATCTAATGCCTACAATCTGAACATGATCCAAATTTCCAACTCCAAATTCTAAGTGGAGATGCAATCAAAATTCAACACCAATTCTAACATCCAATTCCACAAATTTGACAGCATCGATCCACAATCAACTACATAGCAATTCTATAACTAAACGTCAGAATACTTGCACGTCCTCGATTACACGATCCACTTCGTGGTCACGAGCACGATGAATAACCCGACAGATACAGCATTGATAGGATCTAACATGACTCGATGTGTAGCTAAATTTTTATTTTTATTTCTTTGTTTTATTAGTTAATTTTATTTATTTTTTTACTAATCTATTTTTTTTTAAGTACAAGTCTATTATTTTTGTATTGTGTTTTTTTAGATAATATTAATCTTCCATAAAATTTAGTTAATTGAAAAATTACATTTTTTTAATAATAAAATCATGTTTTTTGAAAAATATACATATCATATAGTTAAGATTTAGAAAAGTTACATATCGAAATACGTATCTACTAGTTAAGATTTGAAAAAGATACGTATCTAACTATATCTTCAATATATCTTATAGTTAGGATTGAGAAAAAATATTTTTGACATGTAGGATTTTTAAAAATAAAATTAGTTAAGGTTTTCTTTAATTTGGGAAAATTAGATTTCTTAGGTTTTTTTTTAAAAAAAATAATAAATTGATAAATAAACGTAAAATTGGCTTGGTTTTTAAAATAATAAAAAATTCCACTCACTAAATGTTTTATAAAAAGAGAACTACGGCCGGTTTAATCTTGACTAGTGGGTATGTAGGTACCTTTTGGGCAATCACACCAAAAATAAGAAGAAAATTTTCTTTTTTTTTTGGTTATAAATTCATAATAAAAAAATAAAAAAATCACTTTAGTTATCTTTTGTATATTTAGGTATATTTTAAGTATTTTTTATAAAATTATAAAAATAAAACCCATCGATTTTTCTTTAGTTTTACATAATGACTTAGTCTTAATTGGTTAGCTTTCAAACCTGATTTTTTTTGTTTAATTTTTCTAAAAAATTAGTTTTTTCTAGAAAATATGCGAATTAGTAGCCAAATTAAGGATTTCCCAACCAAAAACCCTAATTTTGTTTTTTACCAGTTGAACTGGTTGGCAACTATAATTTAATATTTTTTTAACCATTTCCTTAATTTATTGTTAAGTAATTTATATTAAGTGGGTTGGGCTTGACATAGGTTAAATTAAGAAAATCGAAATAGGTCTCAATACAGGGATCTTCATCAACTAATCTATTGAATTGGATGAACTGCTACACCATTTGGATCACATTTAGCAAGATTTGAAATTTTTTTACCTCCACTACCAATCTAGTGATATTGGATTCAACTCCAGTCTCCTTAGGCTTGGCGAATTCTATTGAGGTTTTTTTAGCTTCATCATTACTCACTACCATATTTTTAAGTTCTTGTCTTCTTTTGAATCTTCCTTTATCTCTTCCTTAAGTTAGAGTGGTGAACCTTGATTAATAAGCTCCATGCCTTCATGAACTCTTCTAAGAAGGTAGCAAGAAGTTCTTTTGATTTCCTAATCAAATTTAATGAGACTTTTTTCGTTAGTCCTGGTCATAAATTGAAATATTTTAGAAGTTAGAAGCTAGTTAATAAAGATAAATATCAAAATAAATTATAGGAAGGGTTAATTATAAGCATGTTAAATAATTAGAAAAACTAGGATTCTACTAATGTCCTAATTAGTTTCACTCTATTAGCTCTCTCATAACAACACTAAAAACTTGACATTTGTGCCAAACAAGGTGGTATTAGGCAAGTGCACTTAGTCAAGTTATAGCATAGTAATTGGATTTGAGCCTAAATGTCAATCCTACAAAGAACCATGAATGTAAGCAAAGCCTAATTAATTGGACAATTAATAAAATAAAGATGCAATAATAAAAACAATAATTAAAATGAAAGAACTAATAATGTAATTAATTAAAATTAAGAAGAAGCATAATCCTTAGTAAATCTTATGTTATTTACTACTTAGTTCTATGTGACTTTTCAATCTCAATTGCAATATTGGACTATGGAGATTCCTACTATGAAATAATCAAATTTGTGTCTCTAATCAATCCCTAAACCATAGCATAGTTTACTCAAATTTCTTTTGCAATAAAGTATCTTAAGATTGCATTATGACCTTGAATCCTATTTTAAGTTACTTAAATTCAGAGAAACCAAATAGCTGAAAGTTTTAGCTAGTCATTTTCTTCTAATTGTATTAGTTAATCATACTATAGGATCTTGCGAGCTTTATAGCAAACTCATACATTATTTTAATCACTAGTAAAATTGAATTCAAGAACAATATGAATCAATATAACTAGATCATAAAATGTATAGACCATAGATTGAAATAAACAAACATCGATATAAAAATATAAAGAGTCACATTAGAATTTAAGGTTCAATAACAATTTACTAAGCATTATGAAAATTACAACATTATTGAAAAGAAGAAAAGAAAATAGAGAAACCCCTATATATTTTACCTTACCAACTCTTCTCTAAAAGGGCTCTCTTTGCAAACCTAAACCTAATACGCCTATTTATAAGGACTAAACCTAGGTTTACAAAGAAAACATGTCAAAAAATAGAAGATTTACAAATTATAGAACTACTATGCCCTATGATCACGGCCATGGAGTGTAGGTATGATCTTACACTTCATGTAAAAATCTTTAAATTCAATGGAAATTAAGGACGAGAGGTCTACAGGCAAGATCACAATCGTAGAGTCAACATGTAATCCTCTCTGGACTTCATTTCTTGACTTGAGTTTCTTTACTTCAACTCTTAGATCAATGCACTTCTTTAGTTAAGCTCCAAAGCTCCATCAAAATCTTTAGAAATTTGTTGCACTTCCAAAATCTCTACAAATGAAATGCTAATGAATTAAGCTCCAATTCTTTATAAAACTAACTCAATTAATATGAAAAATTATGCCAAATGATCCTAAAATACCTATGCTAAATGAATGTTATCTAGTTTCTTAAAGAAGAAGGATAGCTCAGCAACCATGCAACCATAGATGTGGGAGTACTAATTCTGAGTTGGTAGCTTCAGATAACAATGAGGTCAATAACCAGGCTCCTAGAGGGGTAATAAATGTGATTTTTAAAAGACTGAGAGGTGGAAGTTTGCAAGCTGCTTCAACCTCGATGAATGCCCTTGGAGATTAAGAAAACTACATTCAAGGTAAAAAACACGTAGTGAATGACATGACTATTTATTTATTTATTTATTTTTTTGCAAAAGATATGTAAGGGATACAATTTCCCCATGATTATGCACTGGTCATTATGACCAAAGTAGTTGAGTTTGAGGTAAGGATGGTTATGTTAGACATAGGAAGTTCTATAGATATTATTTTTAAGCACACATTTGGCTAGATGTGCTTGAAGTTGGAGAACTATAGGATGCAGCCCTATAAATATAATTTGTACTATTTCAACAACTAACTAGTAAAAGTTCAAGGAATAATTACTTTAAATTTGTAGATTGGTGATGATGAGAATGTGGCAGAGAAGGAAATAGATTTTGTAGTGGTAGACTATGCTTTGCCTTATAATGGAATTATGGGCTAATCACCCACCAACATTTTTAAGATGGTTATCTCTACAACATGTAAATAGGTCAAATTCTTAACCCCAATCAAGATTGGTACGTATAACGGAGACTAATAGTTAGCTAGGGCTTTATATCTAAAAGCTCTAAAAAGAGATTAAGTATACCACATTAAGCAAGGGTTATACCATCATTTGCAAATCAAGAGTGAGTTGGTACAAGAGGCTCTAACTGTTTGATTAAGTGACGATCCTAAATAGATTACTAAAGTTAGAGTAAACATGGCTCTTGACCTTCAAGAACATATAATAGACTTCCTTTGAGCTAATAGCGATGTGTTTGCATGGTCCCTATTTGACATGTTAGGTATCCTCAAGGAAGTGATAACTCATTAGCTTTACATCGGTCTGAACATTGAAGTGGTACAATAAAAGAAAAGACTATTTGCTTTAGAAAGGTAAGCTACCATTAGGGAGGAGGTATAGAAATTGTTCAAGGCGAACTTCATTAGAGAAGAGCCATACTCACCTCGGTTGGTTAATCATGTGTTGGTAAAAAAGATGAATGGGAATGGATAATGTGCATAGATTTTATAGACCTCAATAAGGCTTGCACAAAGAATTGTTTTCCTTTGTCCAAAGTAGATCAACTAGTTGACTTTACTTTAGGGCATGCGTTTTTTAGCTTCATAGATACCTTTTGAAGATACAATTAGATCAAGATGCATCCCTTCAACTAGGTACACACATCCTTCATTACCAACATTGGAACAAATTGTTATAAGGTCATTTCATTTTGTCTAGAGAATGTGAAAGCCACATAACAAAGGTTAGTGACAAAGATGTCAAGCCTCAAATACACAATGATACTAAAGTGTATGTAGATGATATGATTGTAAAGAGTAAGTCCTGCAATGATCATCTTTTCAATGTTTAAGAGACCTTTGATACTCTACGGCATCATAGCATGAAGTTGAATCCCCAAAAATGTGTATTTGGAGCTTTATTGAGGAAATTATTAAGTAAGTTTTTCTATGTATGGAATCACCAAAATCTATTAAGGAGGTTTAAAGGTTGATGGAAAAAGTTGCATCTTTGAATCATTTTGTATTGAAGAGTGTGGAAAAATGTGTTGAGTTCTTTCAAGTTCTAAGGAATCATTTTGAATTTAGATGGATAAAATAATGTGAGAAGTCATTTCCAAAATTGGAGTTCCTAACTACACCTCTATTCTCTCAAAACTTATTAATGGTGAGATTTTGTATTTGTATTTATCCATAAGTGACTAAGCTTTCTCATCTATGCTAGTTTGTGTAAAAGGGAAGATCCACCATCCTGTATAATATGTCAATCATGTTTTGTAAGGTCTAGAGCTTCACTACATAATAGAGAAGTTTATATTGACAACAGTTGTAGTAGTAAGAAAGCTTTGACTTACTTTGAAGCTCCACCATCCTGTATATTATTGTCCTAGCCGATCAACCAGTAAAGTAAGCATTGTAGAAGCTAGATGCTTTAAGTCAAATGGTGAAATACACTCTGGAGTTAAGTGCCTTAAGCATATAGCACTGGCCAAGGGAAATGTACAAAGCTCATATTTTACCCAACTTTGTAGTGGAATTTATGGGAAATGAAGTGATGGGAATTAAGCTACAAGGCCCCTAACCTGTGGTCGAACTTGAGGACTAAAGGGACTGGCATGACGAATCCATATATTCTAACCAACCCCTACCAAGGCCGAGTACCTCCTTACAAAGTCACCTCTAATGCCATGTCGTAGCCCATTGTTGTATAGTATGCCGTGTTAATGATTACTCTTTGTTGACAAGTCGACCAAGTAATCGACCTCTTCCTTGCCAAAAAGCCAAGAGAGAAAGCCGGACTAAGTAGGCCATCCCTACTCAGACAAACCCATACATCTGTACTTTTTGTTCACATCTCCTAACGACCTCACCAATGCCGCATCACCATGTATATAGTATCATATGTAAAATTTGTAGCACTAACGATTATTTTCCTTGTATATTTATTTTTGCCCCTTTATAACATGTACACTGCCTTCCTTAGGAAATGTCCATTTTGTCTTTTCCTTTTTGGGCAAATTGCCCTAGTTTACGGGTATAAATACCCTTATACTTGTAGTTGTAAGAGATCGGATAACCTTCAATACACTTTTGAGTGCATTCTTACTGGCATAAACATTGTTGTTTACTCTCGACATCACTCTCATCCTTTCTCTTAAGCAAGATTAGGTGGTGAGTAACCTCATTAGACCAATTTATGTATCACATTGAATTGTATAGTGAGTCTTCGGATGTTCCATTAGTTCACCATATCCTCTAGGGTTGTTTGTGGGTTTTGCTTACTATTTTCATCCTTTACTTTCACCCTTTCATACCTTTCCCCATTGACTCTTTTCAAGCTTTCTACAAGCTTGGACCCATTCAGTGACCAGCCTTATTTTTTCTTAGCTATAGTTCGCATCATCTTGGTATCAAGGCTTCTTCGTGAGCTCTAGTTAGTTCTTCCTGAGTTCTATTATACTATGTTTTTGCCTATTTGAAACAGATTCAGTTATTAAGTTCATTTGACTATGGTATTATTAGTTGTTTACTTTCTGAAGTATTTGTTTAAATTTTGAATCTGTGAGGAAAAATGATAGACTCAAATATGAATATTGGTACCGATGATGATAGTGGAGTTATCCACCATGGGCATCAGTCTCAAGGAACTCCTAGAAGCACTAATGAAAGACTTAATGAGGTAGTTAACCTCCTGGTAGATCTGACCCAAACTGTTCATGCACTGTCTTACCTAACCATTGAGGCCGCACAAAAAACTCCATAAGTTGCTCAACCTATTAGAGGTCAAAACCTAACTTGACCATTTTGAGGTGGAGGAGTTGGTAGACTAGTAAGGTAAAGGATAGACCTGAGAGAGCTTGATGAGAAAGAAGAGTATTTTGAAGAGGAGCATTTTGAAGAGGAGCGTGTATGAGTCTCTAGAGCATCCAACCATGTGAAGCTTTGGATTATGAGTTTCAAAGGGTTTGGGAATGTTGATGAGTACCTGGATTAGAAAGAAAAGGTGGAACATATGTTTGATTATTACCAATATGAGGATTATAAGAAAGTGAGGACTATTGCTATTGAATTTTCTAGATATGCTGCCAAGTGGTGGAAGAATTTTCAAGCCATAAGAAGAAGAGAGAGGTACCGAGAGATTAATACTTGGCCTAAGATGAAGAGGGTGCTCAGAAACATATTCATGCCAGAAACATATCTCTAAGATACTTTCATATGGCTTCAAGAGCTGAGATAAGTAAGCCGACAGTTGATGAATATGTTCAAGAATTCTGAATGCTTATGATAAGATGCAAAGTAGAGGAACCACCTACACGAATAGTTTTAAGGTTTGTCATTAGGTTGAGAGGAGACATCCGAGATATTGTGGAACTCCAATGATTTGACACAATGGATGAAGCTATTAGGATTGCCCAACGGGTAAATAGGCAAAGAAGAAGCGAGTAATGACCAGAGTGTCGGCTAGGACGGGCAAGTAACTGGATACTGCCAAGTACTGAGCCAAGAAGTAGGATATATGTCAAAGCCAAGTAAAAAAGCTAGTTCAAAGATCTAGTGTTGACTTGAATGTATGAGGAAGGGTAAGGGTCTAGCAGGAAGACTAGCCAGATTAAATGATTCAAATGCTAGGGGTTTGGACATATGGCTACTTAGTACCTAAACTAAAGGACAATGGTCATTAAGGGAGATACCCTAAAGTTAGACATAGAGAGTATAGATGAGGAACCCGAGGAGGAGGAGGTTCCTGCCAAGAATGAGAATGCTGAGAAAGAGTAGATCAAAGAAGACATGTATGGTGAGGACTTGGACTACCTATTCATGGTTGTCTAATGCACTATGAGCGTGGAGCCCTTATGAGAAGAGGAGTAAAGAGAGAACTTATTTCATATCACCTACAAGGTGAATGAATAGATGTGCACCCTCATCGTAGATAGTGGAAGTTGCACCAATGTGGCATTAGCCGACCTTGTCTCAAAATTGAGGTTGCCAACTGTTAAGTATCTAAAGCCATATAAGTTGCAATGTTTAAGTGATAAGGGAGCATTACACATCACTCAGCAAGTACCATTTCTGACTACTATCGGCAATTACTTTGATCAGATTCTCTATGACATACTTCTTGTATATGTTTCCTACGTGTTGTTCAGAAGACTGTAGCTACTTGATATGAGAGTCATCTACAATAGTTATAAGATTACCTATATTGTTGAGAAGGATTATTGGAAGATTACGTTGAATCTAATGTCACTGAGAGAGGTTCACAAGTTACATATGAAACTTGTTCATTGATCGAAGAAGGCTTTGGTGATGAGTAGAGCCGAGCTTCGAGAGGCCATTAACGCTAATGAGCTGACTCTCTTGTTGGTCAGGCAACTATTGGAAATGAAGGAGTGGAATGATTTACCTAAAGAGGTAAAGGAACGGTTGGATGAATATGCTGACCTATTCCTAGAACAGTTGCTAGCAGGGTTTCCCCCAACTTGAGGCAAAGAACATTGCATTGACTTAGTACCCGATGCTGCATTATTGAATAAGCTAGCTTATCACATGAATCCCGAGCATGCTTCTAAGATGCAACGTTAAGTCAATGAGTTGCTGGAAAGAGGATAAATGAGAGAGTTTCAGCCTTTGTGCTGTGCCTGCACTTCTAGTGCATAAGAAGGATGCAACCTAGTGGATGTATGTTGACAGTTGGGTCATGAACAAAATCATGATTAAATAGGTATCTGATCTTGAGACTAGAAGACATGCTGGATGAACTAGGTAAAGCCAAAATGTTAGCCAAGATTGATCTCAAGTCCGGCTATCATCAAATCTGTATAAGGCTGGAAGAGGATTGGAAGATTGCATTCAAAACTAGACATGGGCTTTACGAATGGATGGCCATACCCTTTGGCTTATTTAATGCCCTGAGCACCTTCATGAGGCTTATGAACCATGTGATGAGATATCTCAGTGGAAGTGTCTCATAGTGTACTTCGATGATATTCTGATCTACAGTATTGACATACCGAGTCACTATGAACATGTTAGAGTAGTCTTAGATATTCTCTATGCCGAGAGATTATTTGACAACCTAAAGAAATGTTGTTTTTGCCAGCATGAAGTAGTATTCTTGGGCTATGTAGTTAATGGAGAAGGCTTGGATTCAATGATGAGAAGATATGGGCAATTGTTGAATGGTCGACCCCTGCTACTGTACCAATGTGAGAAGTTTCCATGGATTAGCTTCATTTTATCGAAGGTTCATTAGGAACTTCAGCACCCTCACGACACCACTTACTGAATTAATGAGGAAAAATACCGACTTCCAATAGAGAGAAAGGAAGGAGAGGAGTTTCGCCGAGGTAAAGGAGAAGTTGAGCTCCACCCTAGTGTTAGTACTCCCCGACTTTGAAAAAAATTTTTAGCTAGAGTGTAACACGTCAGGCATTGGAATAGGTGCTATCTTGATGCAAGAAGGACAACCAATTGCCTTCTATAATGAGAAGCTTCGAAGACCCTAGTTAAATTACTCCACATATGACAAAGAACTCTTGGCATTAATCTGAGCATTGCAGGTATGGTAGCATTATCTACTACCGAGAGAAATTGTCATATATGCTAATCATGAGTCACTATGGTACCTCTGAAGTTAGACCAAATTATCTAAGTAGTAGGCGAGATGGGTTGAATTCCTTGAAGGATTCAATTTTGTGATCAAGTATAAGTAAGGAAAGAGAAACATAGTTGCAGATGCTCTATCGAGAAGGTATGCGCTCTTATCAAAATTGTAGACTAGACTGTTTGGTTTTACAAGTATCAAAGAATAGTATTCTGAGGATTTACACTTTAGACCAATAATTTCGCGATGCATGGATGGGAGAACAATAGAAGTGTATTATGTGCAGGATGGCTATCTGTTCCGAGGAGGAAAACTGTACGTGTCGACTTATTCCCTATAGGAATTATTAATTAAGGAAGCCTATGGTGGAGGACTCTCTAAACATTTTGGAAAGAGAAAGACCTGTAAACTAGTGAATAGTCAATTTTTTTGGCCGAGAATGTGAAGAGATGTATACTGAGTAGTTGAAAGCTGTGCTACTTGCAAAAAGGCCAAGTATCGAATAGAATAAGGGAAGGCGATGCCCCTACCTATCCCAATGAGGCTATGGATTGAATTGAGCATGGACTTTGTTCTCGGATTGCTAAGAACTATCCAAGGAAAAGATTCTGTAATGGTTGTTATAGATCGATTTAGTAAGATGGCATGCTTTGTGCTTTATACCAAAACTAATGATGCTTCAGCTATTGCTGCTCTTTTCTAACAAGAGATTGTACGGATACATGGTGTGCTAAGGAGTGTAGTCTTTGACAGAGACCTGAAGTTCTTAAGTCATTTCTGGAGAACCTTGTAGCATTGGTTGGGAACCAAATTACTCTTTGGTACCTCCTGTCACCCCCAAACTAATGGCCAAATAAAGGTGGTTAATCGTACTTTGGGTTTTTTGCTTTGAGCTATAATCGACAAGAACTTAGTTGATTAGGACGTCTGCCTACCAAAGTCGAGTATGCTTATAATTGAATTGTATATGACACCACTAAGTAGACTCCCTTTGAATTGGTATATGGATTCAATCTCGAGTTACCCCTCGACCATACCCTTGTACCCGTACCTACATAAGAAGACCCTAATGCCTTAGCTAGGGCATAATCCCTTTATCATATCTATGATAAGGTCACTTGACACATCGATTGGGCTGCTTGAAGAATGTATGAAAAGACTAAGAGTTAGTCAGCAAAACAATTTCAGTTGAGAGACTTAGTATAGCTACACTTCAGCAAGGAACAGTTCCCGAATAAATGGAGAAACGAATTATCTACAAAAACGGAAGGACCTTTCAGAATCTTACAGAAAATTAGCGACAACGCCTATAAGTTAGAACTGCTTGAGGATTATAAGGTTTTTGATACCTTCAACATCGTCAACCTCAATCCATATCACCTTGATGGAGAATTGAGCAACCACTATTTGAATTTGATCCTAAATCCAAAACAACCCAAAGGGAATGATAGGAATCAAGCTACAAGGCCCCTGACTCATAGCCGGGCTCAAAGACTAGCAGGGTTGGCATGATGAATTCTTATGTTCCAACCAACCCTTACTGAGGCCAAGTACCTCCTTACTGAGTCACCTATATGACCGCCCATTGTTGTGTAATATGCCGAGTTAACGATTACTCTCTATTGCTAATTTGACCAATTACTTGGCTTCTTCCTTGTCGAGAAGCCGAGAGAAAAAGTCAGACTAACTAGGCCATCCTTACTCAGACAAACCCATGCGTCCATACTTTTTGTTTGTATCTCTTAATGACCTTAGTAATGCCGTATCACCACTATATAGTATCACATGTAGAATATGTAGCACCAATGATTATTTTCCTTGTATATTCATTTTTGCCCCTTTATAACATGTATGTTGCCCTCCTTAGGAAATGTTCTTTTTGTCTTTTCACTTTTGGGCAAGTTGCCCCTAGTTTGCGGGTATAAATATCCTTGTACTTGTAGTTATAAGAGATCAAATAATCTTCAATACACTTTTGAGTACCTTCTTCCCTACGTAAACACTATTGTTTACTCTCAGCATTACTCTTATCCTTTCCCTTAAACAAGGTCAAGTAGCGAGAACCTCATTGGACCAATTTTTGCGTTACATTGAATTATGCCGTGAGTCCTGGGAAGTTCTATTGGTACGTCATATCCTTTAGAGCTATTTGTGGGTTTTGATTATTGTTTTCGTCCTTTGCTTTCACCCTTTCGCACCTTTCCCCATTGACTCTTTTTGATTTTTCTGTAAGCTTGGACCTATTCAATGACTGACCTTATCTATTCTTAGCTACAGTTTGCATTATGAAGAACCTATCATCTAGAGTCAATAGCTGACCTAGGTTCTTGTTGTTAATGGATCATTAACTTGTGAAGGTAGCAATATTGGTTTAATACTAAAGGGTCTAATGGGAGTAGAAATTTCATATGTATTAGAGTTTGAATTTCTAATTGGTAAAAATGGATTTGGGTATGAAGCTCCTATAGAAGGAATGAAGTTGGCAAAGGAAGTTGCAATTGAGCAATTAGACATATATTTAGATTCTCAACTAGTTGTTAATTAAGAGAAAGGGGATAGTGCTGTGAAGGATAAGAGCATGGAGAAGTACCTATAGGTAGTTAAAGAGTACATAACGTATTTTGAGCATTAGCAATTGGTCAAGATCCCTTGGGCATAAAACTATGTTGTGGACAAGCTATCAAAGTTAGCCTCCATAGGCCTGTTGAACCAGGAGGAGAAGGTTTTTATAGAGTATTTGCCTAAAAAGGGTATGGATAAGCAATCTTCAAATTGTTTAGAAGTGAAGCTAAGGGAATTAGAACCTTGTTGGATGGATCCCATCCTTAATTTCCTAAAGGAAGGAATTTTTCTTGCAAATATCAAAGAAACTTGGAGACTTAGTTCTAAGTCTACAAAATTCACTATTATTGATGGATAACTTTATAAGAGAGGTCTAAGTGTGCCATATCTGAAGTATTTGTGACTTAGTGAGTCTAAGTAGGTGTTGTCTAACCTATACCATGAAGAAGCTTTGAGGCTTGGCTATTGGTGGCCTACCATGAAGATAAACTGCCTGAAGTTAGTTCAGATTTGTGATCACTGACAAAGGAATGTTTTTATAGAGTAAGCACCGAGTGCATACCTTATTACACTCACTAGACCTTAGCCTTTTTCCTAGTAAGGATTGGATATTTTGACCCCATTTCTTGAAACCACCAAGTAGAGGCAATATATCATTATAATAGTGGTCTATCTTATAAAGTAGGTAGAGGCTAAGGCAATAGCGAACATTATAGAGAGAAGCATAGAGGCCTTTATCGTTAGCAATATCCTGACTAGATTTGGAATCCCTTATGCTATAATCACATATAGTGGCCCTTAGTTCAATAGTGAATGAGTTAGAGAGTTTTGTGAAATACGTCATAGCAGGTTATGTTATACATCGGTTGTATACCCTCAAAGTAATGAACAAATAGAGGTAGTGAATAAAGTTATCCTTCATAGCTTGTGAAAGAGGGTGAACCAAGTTACCAAATGTTTTATGGGGTTATCGAACAAGCCATAGGACCTTGACCAACTATACTCCTTATAGAACTCTAAATTACAAGTACTAGCATTTAAACTTATGACCTTTAATACAATGACATCGGTCTTTGAGCAAATTTGAATACTATCCATGAGACAATAGCTCTAGTGAAAGCCCATCTAATTGCTTACCAATAAGGTGTAGTTCGGTACTATGACAAGCGAGTCAAGCATAAGTGTTTTTGACTTATTGATTTGGTATATAGGAAGTTGGAAGCTCTTGGATCAAGGAAAGTTAAGATGAAAGAGGTCATTGAAAATGAAAGGGCATATAGATTAGAAATGTTAGATGGTCACCCTATTCCCTAAGCTTGGAATGCAAATAACTTAAGCCTTATTTAAATAGCCAACCTCTTGGAGGCAAGGATATGATCAAGTTCATAATTTGAACTTCTATGTCTAGTTGTGTGTTTTTCTAGATCATCATATGTGTTTTGCTTTATGTTGTTGTTCAAAATGTCAGCATTTACACATCTTATTATATTTGTTAATGTGTCCTTGTTTTCTGTGTTTTGTGATGACTTTGATAAAGAGATACATCAATTATGTTGTATTTGTTAATGTTTGCTTTATTTATGATGAATATTTTTCCTTTAGCATTAAAGCTCTAATTCAAAATAAGGCAAAGCTAAGGCCCATATTGTTAGCCCACACTAATGTAAATCGCCAACAAGCTCCATTCCAACTTCTCATGATGTATGAGAAAAAAGTAAAATATCTCTAAAGCTAGATACTACAAGTGACAAGTGAACTATACAACACACTATCCCTAAATCTTATAACAAAAATAAAATAAAATAAAATAAAATTGGTGAGAGTAGAACGTCCTAAGTTGCATATTGAAATGGTCTAAGTAAAACTCTCCATGTCTTATGATAAGTATAATCATCGAGTTATTTAAAGCCCTAAGTCATTTAGTGGTGATGGGCTAAAACTCTCTAAGTCTTATAACAAGTATGGACAACAAGTTATTTAAAGCCCTAAGTCATTATGTGGCAATGGGCTAGTATTGTAGACTAAAAGGAGCGAAAAATGCAAATAAGCATGAATTAAACAAGAGTCAATGCCATATTTAAGCTATGAATAGTGAAAGTGAATGTACATTTGGAAAAGGTTAGCATACCGACCTAAAAGTCCAACAAAAACTTTCAATGGATAAGAAGGAAAACATAATTTAGTTATTCGTAGAGTCAAGAATTGGAGTTAGGTTTGTAGAAGGAATATTGGTAGGGGCATCAAGGGAGGCATTCTAATTATCATCAGAGGTACCAGTATCAATGTCATCTTCTTCACTAGGTTAGTTGCTCCCCTCTAGAACTTCTTCATTAGTAGTATCTTCTTGAATTATGGGGGCTCCCTCCCTTCAACCTCTTATAGAGAAGTTTAAGCAGCTTAGGTCATAGTTAGGATGGTGAATCGAGATCTCACCCTTGGCCATGGTGATACCATTCGACATTTTTTTTGAAAGAATACTCATATACACTTTGCTATCTCGAACTTCCTGAAGGACTTTCTCTTTGCTGTCTCAAACTTCCTAAAGGACTTTCTCATAGCTAGCCCCTTGATTGTCTTTTTCCTTAAGATCGAAAACTTTAGGCTTCAATTCACCACATAGGTTGTGCAATTGATGGACCTCCTTAACATGCTTGCTTTTGAGATTGTCAATTTTGTTTTAGGTCCCTTGAAGGTTAGTAATGAACTAGGAACTCTTCTTCTATTCCTCTAATAGGGTAGCCTCTTTGTCTTATCATAACTCAACTTCCTTATTGAGTTTATCCTTTAAACTATGTACTTCTTCTTCCAACTTAGCCTTCTCTTCAGCCTACTTCTGCTTAAGTTTCATTTGCTTTACCTCTACAGGGTCTACCTGTTCTTTAACTTCCTTTGCAATTTGAGGAAGAAAATAGTAAGAGTAGAAAAAACGAAGCATACATAGTGGAGGTAAGAAACTAAGTGGGTGAAGCCTTTAACACTTTCTTTTCTCTATTAAAGCATTAATGATCATGAGCAAGTGTTGTAGGGATTGAAAAGAAAAGAATAAAGTTACAAAAAAGAGGTATTAAGCCACTTGTTTTCACAATGATCTATGAAATGCTTACATACTATAGTTTGATAGCAACTAATTATTTAAGGTTGTCGGAGCCCCTAGATTGACAATACTAGATGTTCTTAGTAAGTGAACCAACATCTTCAAGGAGATGAATCCTTACCACAACCTTACCATTCCTAAGGGCAAGATCTTCCATGCTAATCTTACACCAAGGGGTAAGGTGGGGGTATGGTATTCATGCATAACCTTGTGTTTCTTCCTAGATGGAGCCATAAGGATAGGAATCACTACAGGAGATTCTTTCATTTAAGGATTCAAAGAACCCCCTATAGGTTGGCTATTGTCCTTCTTTTGGAACCTCTAGTAAGGTAGCCTTCCCCTTAGTAGGGTCTTCAACAACAGGCTCCTTTGGTTCGACATTAAGCTACTTTCTTAGTTGATCGACCTTTGTAGCCTTTTTTTTTTTTTAACAACTCCCCCCTTTGGAGCTTGTGCTTGCTCTTGAGCTTTCTTTGGAGTTAGTACCTTTTGTATAATGATCTTCTTTATCCCTTTATCTCTTCTTGGAGCATTTTTAACCTTAAGGCCGGCAAACAAACTCTCTAAGTTGAGAATCTTAAGTTGCATGTCTATAAGAAACTCAAAAGTAGGTCAAATCGGAAAAAGGGTAAAAGAGGAAAAAAGAACAACTTACCAACACCTTGTCGAGCATGAGTAAGGAAGAATACCTAACCTTCCAATTGGTCAATTGAAGTCCATCTACTAGTAAGCCCCATCAGTACAACAAATTAATACAATGTATATACCTTCTCGATCTACAATTGTACTTTCATTCATGCCTTCCAAGGTATTTTCATCCTTATGAATTACACTCACACTCTCAAGGGCTTAGACCTCATCTATAGGGAAGATCAACGCTCTATAAACAAACCAACATTTGTTATATTTCCCCATGATCTTATCATACATTGCCTAGTCATTTAGAAGTAGCTTCTTTATGCTAGTCTACTTGATAAGTTGAGATCGAAGTAGAGGAAAATCAAGGTTAATCTAAGACCCAATCACGATTAAAGATGCTGAGAGTGATGCTCATAGTCATGGTTGAGTTACCTAATAAACACCATGTACTACTAATAAACAGATACAAGACATAGGTGCTATTGTGGCTAATTTAGCTGTTTCAGTACAAAGAGTCTTAGATACTAAGGTGTGAGAGAGAGTTATTGAATAGGGTTGAGAAATGAGAGATAGGCTAAGAAGATAGATGAACAAATTGCGTACACTAGAGCCAATTCTAATGAACCAAGCACCACCACGACGTATCAAAAGAATGGCGAGAATGCAGTTAGAATTAGATGAAGTGGAGGAGTATGAAGAGGAAGAATAGTATGTTGAAGTTGATGAGTGTGAACTTAGGGCTCCTGGAGGTACTAAACGCCTCAAAGTATAGATTTCGAGCTTCAATAGTTCTATTAGCATTGACGACTACTTGGATTAGGAAGAGAAGATCGAGAAGATATTTGACGTCTACAATTATAAAGACGCTATCCATGTTTAAGTAGCCGCATTAGAATTTTCTAGATATGTAGCAATATGGTGGAAGAAGCTATGGAATGCTCGCCTAAAGGCCCGACATGAAATTCGAACATGGAATGAGATGAAGAGTGTTCTAAGAAGTAAGTTTGTTCCTGAACACTACGAGCAAAACATTTTCCAACGTCTATAAGATTTGAGACAGGGAAACTAGTTGGTAGATGACTATGTCTAAGAGTTTCAGTTACTCATGATCTAATGTGATGTCAATGAACTTAGGTCGTGAACGGTCGTAAGGTTTATTTCTGGGCTGACTGAGATTAGTAACATAATGGAGTTGTAGAGTCATGCAGCTCTAGATGAAGCCATTAAGGTAGCATAGAGAGTCAAAAGGTAAAGGCAGAACTAGGTTAGTCGAATACTGAATAAGTAACCTATGTTACCGAACAAGAGCAGCATGTCGAGCCAACCAGGGAATGATTGAGCACCAAATAGCTTCAAGGTTGAACGTTGAGGGCAAGTGATGATTTAACTAGAAGAAGGTTGAGGTAAGAGCAAGGTCAAGGAACTTGAGGTCCGAAGAGACTAAGGTTAGAGCTCAAGAAGAGAAACCAGAGAAATAAAATGCTTAAAATGTCTCAATTTTAGGCATGTGACTAGTCAATGTTCGAACTACCAAGTCATGACTATAAAGGGAGGCAAACTCCAGTTTGAAGTAGAGAGTAGAGTGAAGGAGAGGAAGAGATGGGAGTTGGACATAAGTTAGAAGAGTTTCAAGAAGACCCTGATGCCAAGACATCTCCTGAGAGGAGGGGGGGAAAGGGGGGGGGGGGGGGGGGGGTATGTCAAGTACTGTTTTGTCTTTCCATGGTCTTTTAGTGCATTTTGTGGCTAATGAGAATGAGCAGAGGGAGATCTCTTCTATACGAATTGTCGAGTGAATGACAAGCTATGTAACTTGATCATTGATAAAAGGAGTTATACCAATGTCATAGCATGAGTAGTTAAGGCCATGAAATTGCTAACCCTCCCATACCCTAAGCTGTACAAGATTCATTAGCTAAATGAGAAAGGAGGCTTATCTCCTTAATTTTAGTTAAAATCGAAAAATTTAGCAACTTACTAATAGCATGAGCTTCGGCCACTATAGGGAAGAGGAAGTTTGTTGGTCGGTTTAAGCAGTGGCTACTCCTTTTATGGTGGTCTGGCCTTGCTTCTAGGTGATTGTCTTCCATAGGAACCTATAAATCTCCTATTCTATGCACTATTTTTCCACATTTTTCTTCCTATTTTGCCTTTTCCAAAATTTTTGCAACCTTACGAATGACCCATTTTTTATCTTTGAAGTTGATTGTAATTTTTATAACTTAGCCTAGGGTTGTTTTGATTTTATAATCCCTGTGCAACATGTGTATTAATAAGGATTAAGTGTCTAAAAGTAGAGTTCCATATTCATGGGTGTCCCATAAGCCTGTACGCATAAAGCAATGTCCCCTTGTTTGCCTATTAATTTTTTTTTTATATAATTTCCTCACATTTTATTGATTTATTTAGTAAAATTTACCTAATTTCAAGTATTTTTTATGATTATGGATACATATATTAGCATAATAATTATACTTGATGTATATACACATTTTTTATATATTATTTTATGTACAATAATATTTATGTTACTAATATAATTTATCTCTAAGTATTCATTAATTTTTAAGATCTAATTTGCGTGTTATCGATAATTATATGGCAATATAGTAAGTTGCTAACATTTTAGCTATATTTTTAATATTTTATTATATTTTTTTATTTCTACCATACAAAAATCCCTCAACTAATATTTCTAAGCTCCTCATAAGTTCCTAGCCTAATCGAGTTACCTTTTTTAACTCCCTAAATCAACTATTGAACCTAATTAGATAAGTATGGGCCTCATATTTTTACCCCTTCAAAAAAGTTTCGTCCTCGATAGTGTGACATCTTAAGCTACAAATCATAGTATCTAGATCAGCATAGATATTTGCTCCTCATCCTCATCATGGATGCTAAAAATCCTTCCTATTCTTAATTTCCGAATTAACTTCTGCTCAAACTTCTAAGTCAACTTGTACTAATTATTCCTATGTTGCCCTTTTGTAGACTCACATTTTCTCTACTCCACCAAATCTCTTGTTCGTTGTTAACATTGCATCAAGGTCGTTATTATAACTTATCATTATTTCTTGTATCCCTACTTACATTTTCTTCCCTTTATTCCTTTCTACTTGAACTAATTGTTTTAATAAGTTGTTTATTTCTATGGGGTTTTCTCTAATTTCATGAATCTAAAGGTAATCAAGTTGATAAGCCAAGTTTATTAAATCGATGAAGTTTTTTAGCTTCTTTCCATGTTTAAGGTTCATAAGTTAATTGATTAAGTCAGATGAAAGGTTACTTTTGAAATAAGTTTCTGATGCAACTCCTGAGTTTAGGAAATCCTTAGTTTCTAGTAAGGAGAAATTTTCTAATTCAGTTAATAGGTAGTCTTTGGTATAAGGATTATTGTATACCCAAAATTCTCATTTACCTTAAGTGTTACCTAAATTTAGTTGGTGGTTTAGATCATATAAAATCTTAGTATTTAAGATTGGTCTCAAGTATATTATCTTAGTATTATGGCTTATTGTCAACCTGATTGTTTCTTTTCACCGGTCTTACTTATATTGCTAAAGCGTAGTTTTTCTTAAATAAATATCTGTTTACCATTTTGAGAACCATCACTATTCCTATCTTTCTATCATTTGACTTTATATAATGGTATAATATTCAATTAATAATTAACCTTACTAAACTATATTCCTATACTATAAATATCTTATTTATTAAACTCTTATGAGGAATATTCAAGTCGCTCCCTTACAGTTTATTATACCTACTCATGTTATGTTAAATGTATTTAAATTCCTTTACGCCTTTCATGGTGTCTATTATATTTTGAATCTTTTATTTAAGTACCTTCTCATACTACCCCTAACATAGGGATTTCTATTCACTATATTAGCATTTTAGCACCTACCTATTAATTTATTATCTATCTTATCTCCCATCCTCTATTCTATTGTATAAATTCAATGTAGTTAATATTTTACCTTCCATCAAAATTCTAGGTTCTATAAATGTTCATTCATGTCCTAATTGTTTCTTTTATAGTGAATATAAATTTGTTTCATTCTTGTACCAATTACGATTTTTCATTCCATGATTTTTGTGCTATTGTTTTAGGCATCAACTTTATATTTCATGTCACTAGTATAAATGTCAACAGTAGTGGGTTTAGTAAGTTTTGACTATTCTTTATCTCAAATTTAAATGAGATAGTAAATGACTTGAATAAGCTAGACTTGATGTGACTTGATAGAAACTAGTATGACTAAGTGGACTCATAAAACATTTCTATTTGATGTGACTTAGATTTGTTTAAACACAACACAACTTGAATGAAACAAATATAAATACTTGATCAAAGAGATTTGAGAACTATCGATTTGCCAATCACTTTATGTTTACAAAAATGTGCCAATATACATACGAAAAATATTATCCTATAATGTTTTAACCATACTCCATTTCACAATTACTGCCTTTCTCTCTTGTCATATAATTGACTAGGGTTATGGCTTCTCTTGAAGTTTCTTTACTTTCCTTGTTTGGTTCTCACCAAAAAGGGTGAGGTTAACTAAATGGTTACTTAGTAAAACTTCCATTGCTATAGTTTAATATAATTACTACATGGATTTATTCCTTACCTTCCCTTTGTTAGCAGTTATATAATTTTAGTTAATCTAGTTATCTATTTGATACTTTAGGTTAGGATTTGTATTTTAGTCAAGATTCTTTACTTTTTGACATCCTAGTCATAACATACTATGATTACTCTAGGATCACAACTAACTAAATTGATGATTTCTCCCTTAAACTTGTTCTTCATAATTTGTTACTATTGCTACCCTTCTCGATTAGTGTGGCTATATCCTAAAATTTAAGGATTTACCTTTAGTGTACATCATGGTATAATTTATTGGACCGATGTTGTGATTGAGGAATTAGATAAGTTAAGGTAGGATCTTTTCTTAGTTTGATCCTTCAGAGTAGAGGGTGGTTATCTGAAATTTTGTTTTAGGTTGTTTTCTTTATATACTTATGCATTCTTCCCAAAGTAACACTACTCATTATGTAGGGTGATATTATCCAACTCATGCAATACTTCACAAGAATAATAATTTGTCATCTTACGAGCATTATATCATTGACTTATCACAAATTAACATTATACCCCTTTGTATTTGAGTCGAATACTTATCCCCTATTATACCTATATAAATACTTGACTATTTATTATAGTAGGTTGGTTGGTTATGTTTATTACATAAGTTAAAAAGAACAAATTTAACATTCGTATAACTACATATTTGGTAACATACTACTGAATAACTATACCATAAAGGAATATAGATTCGATCGTAGTATTTTAAATTTATCTAAGCTACTAAGCTTATCATGTTGAACAATTAGTTATATCTTACTAGGTTTCCTAACACAAAATCACCTTTTTCATAACACTGACTATGCAATTATCATAATCAACATAAATTGTTATTTTCTAAATTAAATCCAATTCAATTGTCCTTTACAACACTTAACCTTACTTTTAGTTCTTGAATCTACATCTAGTATTATGCTTCCAAAACATGTCAGAAAATTTATAATTTCATATGCCTCCCTCTCAACATCAACAATATTATTATTCTCAATAAGCCTTTCCTTCCAATTCACCTCTTGATTTTCTAAATCAAGTTTTGCCTCAATTTCTCATTCGACATTGCACTTTATAATCTTACTAAATTTCCATACTTTGAGCCTATATTCCAATGTTTTCTTATCGTAGTTCCTAACTTAGGTTAAGATAGTCAAGTCACATTCCTTTCCTACTAAATTACAATTGCTTCTAACCACCCCAATTTGATCATTATTCTTAACCATTTCCATTTTAACTCCATAGGTTTGGTAATTATCAATACTCTATGTTGAGCCCTATTTTGATTTTCCTAAATTTAACTTATATTAAGTGTAGTTCGCTTAATATAAATTACTCTACAATAAATTAAGGGGAAAATTTTTTCTTTAAAACAATATTTAAAAAAAGAAAAAAACTAGAGTCACCAACTGGTTAATTTGGAAAAAAATGAAATTAGGGTTTTCGTATAGAAAAACCTTAATTTAGTTACTAGTTTGTAAATATTCTAAAAATTTATCTTTTAAAAAATTAAATCATAAAATTTAAGTTTAAGAGCTAACTTATTAAAACTAAGTTACCATATAAAAATAAAAAAAAAATTAATGGGCTTTTATTTTTTTATAATTTTTCTAAAAGTACTAAAATATGTATAAATGTGCAAAAGTGTAATCAAGATGATTTTTTAATATTTTTTCATTACGAATTTTCTAGAAAAAGTTTTTTTTTTTGTTTTCTATGGTTGCCCTAAAGATGCCATATACTCGCTAATTGAGATCAAACTAACATAGTTCATTTTTTAGAAAAGATTTAGTGTGTTGATTTTTGAAAAAGAAATCGAGCCAGATTTATATTATCAATTGATACCTTTTTTTTAAACCTAAAACAAATCTAAATTCACTAATTTATTTATTTTTTTAAATAAAAAACCTAACTAACTAAATCTTTCTAAAAAAAAAAAAAACTCTAATGAAGATTTTTTATTCAAAAAAACTACTATGTTTCAAAAATTAATTTTTCTAAACCTTAAATGCAAGAGCTACCAAAAGATATGATCTAGATATATTTTTTCTTGGAAAATATGAATCTTGGAGAAAAGATATGTAACTTTTTCTAAAAGATGCAATTTTAATGAAAAACACAAAATGCAATTTACCAAAAAAATTGCAAAAAAAGCATGACATATAGTCTATGTTAAAGTTATGAAATTACATGTACTAAAAAAATGTTAATAAAATAAAGATATTAATTAAAAAACAAAATAAATAACTAACTAAAATAATTTACACAATTACCTAAGTAGGATGGATCGTGCGCATAAGTGGTTTAGATGTGCTTAGACGTGCGGGGTTTATGTTCTTGTTTTCCTATGTAGTAAGTAGGTTATGTAAGACGAGGACATAGCTCTGAAGTGTTGTGTAAGACGTAGATGTGTTGGACGTACATGTGAAGTGCTAGATGTGAACGTGTGGATAGTGAGCATGAGTGATTGGATAGTATAGGTCATGCATATGTGATGATTGTGATCAATGCACGCTGGTCAACATCGTAGACATGTATGTAGTGATTCAATGAAGTGTATGAGCATACATAGACATGTGTATGCTACTCAATGCTAAATGTTGGGTAGTATACGTGTGTGTTGTGATCGACTTGGACAATGATCAGCATGAGTGAATGCCATGCAAATGTAGACAATATAATGTGTGTTATTATATGATCAGCATGGCGTTTATGTGAGGGAATGGTTTGTGATAGGGGACGTGAGTGCATTGTGTTTGGGTATGACTATGGCGTAAAGTTTGCGTAAGCTGTATGTTGTGATAGTGGACATAAGTGTGTGATTAGTGCTATAGGTGGTTGTGAATTGTAGTGAGGATAGATGTGAATAATGCAAGAGATGTGTGGAGTTTGTGAGTAAAAAAAAAACTTAAAAAATTTTTCAACCGAAAACTACTATTTATAAGCTACACACTTGAATCTTTTTAAATAGAGATTCAATCTTATCAAATTTAATATTAATAAGATACGATGATACTAGATTTGGATTTATAAAATTCATTGAATATTTAATTTAGTTTCTAAAAACCCTAAATTGATTTAGGTTTTCTATCTTGGGACCATTTTAGTCCGTTCTAATTTAGCATAAAATACATGCTAACCCATTTAATAATTCCTAAGTTTATTTAGCCTCATATAAATTAGATAAAAATCCACTTTATATTAGACTAGACTAAAAATATTTCTAAATGAAGCCTGACTATTTAAGATTCAAAATTTATTAAATTGAATGTACATCTTCAACTATTGTTCGATTCAACTCTAAACGACTGATTTGACTCGACACTTTTATTATTTATTATTATTTTATTATTTTCATTTATTATTATTTATTATTTATTATTTTTATTGTTATCTTTTAAAATAATAATTTACTAACTTCAGCCCAATAAGAAAAAAATCCTAAGTATGGCAAAATGAGGTGTCTATACTCTACACTACTTATATACCCACAATATTAATCAATTTGCATCACATGTGGTAATATTCTTAAGCTCACTTGTTGCATCAATTTTTTACTTATGTTTTGTATTTCTAGTTATTCATGTTTTCATCTACTCAACTTTCGAACTTACATTTTTAGTTACATTTCGACCTACATAAGACACTTCTTAAATCATCAAATCACCCAGTTATGCTACCTACTCCCCTGTTTCCACACTTAACCAGAATAATTTAACATCTAAATAATCGTTCACAACCATGATATTGCACATACAAATCAAACTATTCAATAAATCCTGCATTTCTAACACATTACCTCCTCGTTAAACTAAATTTACCCAAAACCTAACTTTGCAGACAAGAAGTAGATCTTTAGATAGTTAATTTAGGGGATGTTTCTAAGAATGCATATGTTATATCCATGTATACATAATTTACACCTATTGGTTCGATATATCTAAACCTTCATTCCTTTCTAATACTACTTAACTAGTTAACTACAACAATAACCTTAGAAATCATATTTCGTATTCCATAGATGGTTCTTTTCCATTTTTATCATTTTCCACTTAAGCTAACATAAATTCCTCATTACTACTCTATAAGTTTACTACATAAAATTTATCATCTTTTATAATTAAAAAGTGATATTAATACATCCTTTCTTTTCCTGGTATATATAGGCAGTAAATATAAGCCCATTGTCTAAATCATTTGCGACTCACTCATGTCCCACTCTCTGTGTTTTCTAACAATGTCTAGCTAATTTTATTTACAACAATTCAAAGAAAATTCTTAAGAATCATACTTTAAATGAGTTCTTAAGAAGTGTTCAATCTTGTACTTATCTATTATAAACCTCTATTGTAATCTTAGGAAATGAGTATAAAAGCATGATTTTGTAACTACAGTTCTTCAAAATATTTGAGTTTAAAAAGTGGTACTTAGCAAAATATTCAAAAACTACAAGTATTTAAAAATTTACATTTATAGGGGAAATAGTACCTCAATCACTTAGCTTATCACTTGGATAACTTAGGTTAGCTCTTTAGGTACCTCAATCACTCGTGGTCAATGCATATTACAAACTCTCTTAGCAATAAGTAATTGTTGATAGGCATTTTTGGATAATTATTATGTAGTCTTATATTAATCAACCCAATACATAAGTCTGGTCTAATTATCTAGTTCAGGTGTAATAGTCATTGTCTTAATATAAATACCAAGCATAACACCTAGGTAAGGGGTACCTCTTATCCATTCTCATTCACATAACCATTCAATATTTTCTCTCCATATCACTAAAGGGCTGACTTAGGCATCGGAGTGGCTATGCAGGAGCACCTTTCAGAGCCCCCCCTAAGCTGTTTTCTTATTTTACAGGTGTTTGCACATCGAGACGAAAATCAATGGTCAACAATTGGCGCCGTCTATGGGAACGTGTAACATTTTTCCACAATTCCTAATGTTTCACCCCTTCTGATGTACTCTAGTCATTCGACTCACGTTACTTCTTTTTCTTGATTATTTCTTTAGAACTGGAAAAATTAGTCTATAGTCCATTGGTATCTTTCGACCATTGGCTTCTCATAGCCTTGTGTCATCTTCCTATGACATTGGCTTCCATCTGCAATTTGGGAACTACAAGGACTTTATTGGTTTTTTTCCTTTCAAGTTTACTAATCGTAATTTCATCTTCTCTTGGTCCATAACCGTCACCGCCAAATTGGTAACGCAATTTTCCGTGATGCACAAATTTTTGGACGTAATGCAAGGCAAACAAAAGGAATTGTGGAATTTTTCCTTTAAAGTGTGACTGTCTCTTGCACCACTAGTTTGTTTTTAATTGCTATCTTTAAGCATAACCACCAAACTAAACATCAACTTGGTTTGTCAACCGTTGGTAACCATCGCCATCAATATTGTGCTAATCAATTTTCACATATGCATGAGCTAAATGATCCTCGCAATTCAATCTGCCATACATCCGAGTTCAAGCTTTGTGCCTGGTGATGTTGTGTCAACCAAATTTGTTGACTCATCCCCTCTCATCGCATACTACACCAAAGGTCCATAACTCTACGACCAAAGCAAGATATTGATTGGTAATAATCGTATGTGACTAAAATATACGATGCTAATCTTCTTCCATGGCCAAGTATTTCAAGCTGAGCTTCGGTTTTGGCTGATTTTTCCATGCTACTCTAGCGAAGAGCACTTAAAAGTGAGAGTGACCTCACAGTCGAGTCCAGTAACAAGTTGACTAAAGGCCAACTGGTTATCTTGTTTTGGCCATTTAATGAATTGTGCATAGGTGAGAAGCCAAGATGATGAGCTAAGCCTCCAAACAATCACATATATGGTAGTCTATGGCTGACTGATTCTTATCCAGTTAAGTTCCTGAACAGAGCTGCGGCCACATGTCCGAGCTTTTAGTGTGCTTAAAAGAAGAGCTACGGCATTATTGCCGAGCGACACATTGTTGCTAAGTCACACACTTTTGCTGAATGGCATTATTGCCGAGACACAATGTTGTCGAGTGGTTCACAACAACCGCCAAGAAGTTGGGTTATTCTAAGTCATCGAGCCAAGCTCTGTATTGAGTCATCAAGGAAGCCCGTGCCATAAACTCCTTTTGGCTAAGTCACCGACTAATTTTAATGGCCAAGTAGTCAACTAAATTTCCCAGCCGACTTGCCAACTAATTTCAATGGCTAAACACTGAGCAACTTATGCCGACTATCACAACTGAATATCAATCTCCCTACTTGTTGAGTTCTATGCTCCTCAAACAATTCTAAGCACCATGGCTGAGTAGCAAGTTTAAGTAGACTCAATTTGAAGTCAAACATAGTTAGAGTAAGCCAAAAGACAAGCAGTCCTTACTAACATCCTTACTAAGGTTACCTTAAAAGCCGAACAAGTACTTCTTCTACATTAGAAGATCCATGACGATGGCAGAGTATATTTCTAAGCTCTTTGAACAAAAGTCTGAACTCTAAGCTACGGGCAATTATAGTTCAGAGCTAATCCAGAATTTGTTGCCGTACCGTCCAATTTCTAATGTTGCTAAGGTATTCATCACATATATATGCCGAGTAGCTGAGGAGTACTCTTCATGGTCACCGACTAAGCTCCATGGCTAGTTCTTGTCAACTAATTTTAATGGCCAAATTGTCGATTCACTTTCTCCACTGTGCACTCTAAGCGAGTTGTCTCCTTGAACTCGACAAACATTTGGCCGAGTATTTGGCATGTTGATAAGCAGTCGAAGTTTCCTGCAACCAAGCTACTCACTTCAACGAACATTCGAACTCCAAGCTCCGTGTCGAGTTATCAAGGTGCTGCTCAAGAAACCGATGCCGAGAAGCTCTAGTCGAGCTATTGAGACCACCAAACTAATAACCTTAGCGGCTCTAATTGCTAAAGTTGAATTGACCACAATCTGCTGAGCAATAATGAATGCTAAATGAATGATATTGCTGGATAACGTTCTATCGGATTGCAAATTGCTGAGAAGTCGACTGCCGAATGAATCTAATGGCCGTATTAGATAAACTATACCGTACAACTTTGATGTATTTACGAGCTGATTGTTCCTTGGGAGTCAATCTATTGCATAAGTCTATGTTTGAGCATTGTGTTGAATAGTTGAGAAGAGGATCGAATCCGAATATGATGGAGCATAACATAACTTGATTTATAGCAAACCTAAGATGAAACAACAATGAAGCATTCAAGCCATTTTACCAAGCTAATAAAAGCATCTATCTAATGACCAAGTTCTTATTCCTAAGGCTTTTCACCTTAGATGTTGAGTAGATCAAAGATACTTAAACTCCTTTCGACAGGAGCTTGCTTTCTCAATTAGCCATGGATAAAGCCAATAACTCTAAGGATCGACTAAGCAGATCGCACCTACATAGTCGTAATACAATATAACCTGAAGTGAATAATATCAAACTAAGTTAGCATGAGCTATCGACTCACACAAAAAGAACTACTTAAGTAGCTAAGCTACTTTCTAACACCCTTCTAACAATGGGGAATTCAAGTACAACCCATGTATCTGAGCCTAAGTTCCCCTCCTCTTTCTTATTTGCATTGTAATAAATTCTCTCTATTACATTCCTTTGTATTGTCATAAATATGAGCTACCCGCTCATGCACAATGCTCTAAGCATAATGATACCTAAAAGAGACTTGGGACAATTGCAACACAAGCCTTACAAGCCCCACTCGTACACTAACTCTCATTATTGAATACTCAACAATGAAAGTGGGGGGCAAGAGGTGTTAGAAGGAGCACCCACTTACTTTACCACTCTATATAGCATAGGTGCTGTTTGACTAAGACTACCTGCTTGCTCTACATAGTACGGGTTGCGTCCAATTAGGATGACTTGCCTATTCTTCCCCCCTCCCTACCCACACACCCCCACCTTCTCTTTAGGTTCTCTAACCTTTTCAAGCTATCACTTCTTCAAGCTTCATTAGGCCATCACCTTTTATAGCATTTTAGCCTCTTCAGGCTTTTGCTTCTTTAAGCACAGTTCACCTCTTTGGGCATTCTTACCTCTTTAGGCGTTTTTGCCTCTTTAGGTGCATTGACCTCATTTGGCCTTTGCTTCTTCAGGCTTCAAGCACTCCAGCCTTTTCGGGTCTTCACCTTTCTAAGCATATTAATATTTATTGATACTTTAGTCACTCCTATTTTTCGCATTTACTTTTGTAAGCACTTTAGCCTCTTTAGGCTGGATTGCTAAAATTTTTAAGAAAGTTTGAGCTCCATAGTGGCTTTGCTACCTTTTCACGCAATCTAAGTTGAATATCAAGCCTTCCAAGTCATGTTGACTCTTTAAACTCAGCAAGCGTCTGGCCGAGTGACCAACATGTGGATAAGTCCTATACACTAGATAATGAGCTAATATAAACTCATATGCTTTATCTAACAAATAGACAACGAGCTACTTCAAAACCTTTAGTGGTCAAGGAGTAGAATTCCTTTTCATATACGAAGTAATTTAGGGTAGCCCCTCAAAGCTTCTTATTATAAATAAGCAATAAGCAATCTTCTTGCATTAATATGGCACCTATTCCCACTCCAGATGAATCATACTCTAGTTCAAATACCTTATCAAAGTCAAGAAGGGTAAGGATAAGGGAAATGATCAACTTCTCCTTCACCTTATCAAAGCTCTTATGTTCTTCTGCTTACTACTTAGACTTGGCATTCTGCTTTGACAATTTGGTCAATAGAGCTACTATAGTATAGATGTTCTTGATGAAGCGTTTGTAAAATGAAGCTAGTCCATAAAAGCTTTAGACGTTGGCAAAATAAGTTGGCATTGGCCATTCAATTATGACTTACACCTTTTCTTTATCAACTCAAATTCCTCCTTTGTTTATTGTAAAGCTTAACAACATTACTTTAGTTCAATGGAAGTTACACTTCTTCAAGTTAACATAGAGTTTCTTAACACAAAGTATGTAAAGGATAGCTTCGAGATGTTCATAATAGGACTTTAAGTTAAAGTTGTACACCAAGATATCATTAAAGTAGATAACTACAAATTTCTCAATTAAGTCTTGGAGAACCTATTTCATCAACCTCATGAATGTATCAGACCATTGGACAAACTTAATGGCATTACAATCTACTCATATAATTTACACCTCATCGTAAAAGCAATCTTTCATTTATCTCTTGTTCACATCTTGATCTAATGGTATCTGGACTTCAGGTCAATCTTAGAAACGATCGGGCACCATGCAACTTATCATGTCATTAAGCCTTAGGATAGGATACCTTTATTTGATAGTAGTCTGGTTAATAGCTCAGCTATCTACACTCATCCTCTATATGTTGTCCTTCTTTAGTACCAACAAAGTTAGCACAGCATAGGGGCTTAATGTTTTGTGAACATACCCTTGTTCAAGCAGCTCGTCAACCTGCCTTTAAAGCTTGGCAACTTACTTTAGGTTTATCTTATATGAGAGCTTGCTTGGTAAGGTAGCAATTGGTTACAAACCAATCACATGCTCAATTCCTTAGATTGGAGGCAAACTCCTATATAGCTTATCAAGGAACAAATCGACAAACTTATCAAATAAAAACTTCACCTTAGCCAGTAGCTTAGTACCTTATTCCTTTATTTCAAGTAACCTCCTTATCAATAGAAAAGGTTAGTATCTTTGACTTCCTTTCCCTCCATAACTTGGCTCTAATTATTATTAAGGTTTCTTTCTTTAGAGTTCGGCTAGGTTAAACTTACATGTTCTTTACTTGGTTCGGGTCATTGAACTTAATTTCACCTTTCTTCCTTCATGCTCAAAATGGAATGTATTAATGAACCTATCATAGACCACTCACCAATTGAGCAACTACAGTCTTCCGAGTATAATATGCAAAGCATTCATCTGTAGAACATCACATAACACCTCATCTTAATACTTTCTAACAGAGATCAATACTAAGACTTGTTTAGTAACTTTTAGTGCTCCTTTATTACTAAGCTAATGTAACTTGTACAACTTGGGGTGTATATGGTTGACAACTTCATTTATTGGACCATAAATGTAGAGACAACATTGCTGCAACTACCACTATCAATTATGGGTGCATAAAAAGTACCTTAGATCTTACACCCTATATGAAAGAGATTTTCACATTGCTCATCCTCAAAGGCTAGATTGACACTCATTACCCTTCACAATACCATATTGTTGGCATGAAATTCCCTTCCTAGGTGTAAATGACCTCCTTCTCTTCAAATTAATTAGCTTGTTCGGTCCTTCTTTCCTCCCCTTTTTCTATCTCATCACTAGTAATATCAACTTTAATGATTGGTATTTCCCTTTTTATAACCATTGTCCTTCTATTCAAGCATTAGGCATCCATGTAACCATACCCTTGGCACTTGAAGCACTTGATCATACTTATCTTCCTACCTGAACTTTGTTCCTTCTCAGACCTTCCCAACGGCTCTCTTTCAATAGGTTAGGTGCTCCAATCAGGTTAAACTTCTTCAGTTTTGCTTGATTCTAACCTCATAGGTCTACTCGAAACAAGTTAGCTTAGAAGAGGTTTGCTAAAGGGAGCTCGAAACCAACCCATTCTCCTTCATTCTATCCTTTGGGCAGCTCAAATAGCATCATCTAAAGTAGCAATTTCTCTTGTCTCCAAGATATCTCTAATCTCATATCTCAAGTCATTGGCAAACCTTGATACAATTAGGTCTTCATGCTCTAATATCTCACATTAGATCATCAATATCTAAAACTCTTTCACATAGGCATCTACACTTGATCTGCCTTGCCTCAACTCTTACAACTTTTGAAAAGTATCCTACAAGTAATAACTTAGCACAAATCTTCTCTTCATCACCCTCTTCATTTCATGCCAACCCCTAACTTCACATTCCCTTTCTTGTTACCTAGTAGTTTACAAGTTCTTTAACCATAAGGCAACATAACTTGTGAATTGTAGTATAGCTAGCCTGACTTTAGAGTTCTCAGGGACCTTATGCCACTCAAAGTGCTTCCTAATTTGATCATTTGATCAACCTAATCCAGGTAGTCCTTAACATCCTCATCGCCTAAGAAGCTCGGTATTTGTAATTTCATGCCTTATACCTTGGAGCTTGAGCATTCTAATCCTACACATGTAATTCTCCTTCTCACCTTCTTTGTTAACATCCTCAATGACTAAGTGTCGCCTAGCAAGCCTTTCTACTCCTCCAGCTTAGGTATTCCTTGTTAAGTAGCTAAGTCAACCTTTATATCCAACAGTTTGGCATTGTGCCTTATTAGCTTAGATATCCTCTTAGTTGACTCTAACAGGTCAGACGTTATTTTGTGTACTTGTTAATAGGCTTTCTATCAGGTCAATTAGCCTATTAAGCTTCTCATTGACTAGCTTAGAGTAGCTAAGCCATCCATTCTATTATAGAAAACTCCACTATTGCTATCATAAATATTGGTGTTAATACTCAAATTAGTTATTCCCATAACCACTAATACTAAACACCTTACAATTAGCACATATAACTAACCCTCCCTTACTACACAAACCTAGTAACCTAGAAACTTGACAATTGTTACTTACCCTATTTCGCAATGCTAAAGATCGAGTAAATCAAAGCTAGATAAGAATACATAAAGAACTTACTTCACACAGCTACAACTTACTCTATGACACTTCTGCACAACTATGATACACAACTTCGAGTATAATCCTTTACACCTTCAAAACGGAACAAGAAAGATAGCATAACAACTCCTACAATGAATGCTACCAAAGCCTTAATATTAAGATGATAAGGATAGGCCTCAACATGGATGAATACATGCAAACCAGGGGTAGAGATTAGTTACAAGACAACTTGAAAACCATGGAAATACAAGATTAAGGAAAGAGAAGAAGTTCAATGTTCTATTATTGATGTATGCAACTATTACAAGGGTTAACTATTTATATAACCCGTTTGGGGAAAGTATTAGGTTACAACAATTTACCAAAATAGATATTATACTAAAAATGGATTATAAAGAATATGAAAAAGGTAAATTTAGGAAAGGAATAAGGAATATTCTACAACATTGTACAATATCAAAAAAGTTAAAAGACACATGTCAACTACTCATCCCTTTTTCTCGAATGTTATGAAGCAAGCCCTAGGTTTGGAAATATGCAGTTCAGTAACTGTAAAGTTAGGTTGGGTTGGTTGAGTTGTTGGTTATGTTCTCTTTAGGGTTCAAAACAAGTAATTAACCCATGTGAGCCCTATATTTAGATGACCTTGGTAGCCATACCGAGTTCCTCTACTCCAGAGATTGCCATTTGCCCATAGGCCATCATTCTTGCCAAGCAATTTGGTACTCTTGATGAAGCTATCAAGATTGCCTAAAGAGTGGAGAGGTAAAGGTACAATAGGCCATCCCTAACTAAATTAAGCTAACTTGTTCCATCCACTTGACTAGTACAAGGTAGCCTTAAGAACCAATTAGTTTTGAATCGAGCAACAAAGAGGAGTCCCAACCTAACAAAAAGGCCCAAGCTGTAAAGAAGTAGGTGCTAAGGAAATTTGGAAAAGGTTAGACATTAGGATGGAAGACATGCGAAATTAAGTGCTTCAAGTGTTAAGGTTTTTGACTCGTGGTTGCCTAATGCCTAAACTACTGAATTATGGTGATTAAAGGAGATGTTTCGATGTTCATGGTTGAAAGCACAAATGATGAGGTTAACCAAGAAGGATGAGTGAAGGGGTCTATTAATGAAGCAAAGGATGAGGTTATAGAGGATAAGATCTATGTTGAAGATGGAGACTTTTTGAGCTTGGTAGTTTGCTAAGTCATGAGTATTGAACCTTCTGCCAAGAACAAGTATAGAGAAAACTTATTACACATCTCATGTAAGGTCAAAGAGTAGATGTATGCCTTATTTGTGGATAGTGAGAGTTGCAGTAGCATGGTGTCTACTAGTTTAGTGGAGAGGCTCGAGTTGCTAACCTTGTAGCACTCTTTTAAGTCCTAAAAGTAATCAAGGGAAGGGGTTAGGGTGGTAGGGGTGTGTTTGTGGGTAGGTAAGGTGCATTGGTTACTTAAAAAAGAAATTAAAACTTCTTCTTGAAATGTTATAAAGTTGTCCCCTTTTTATTGCTTTGTAAAAGTGGCATGAAAACAATATATATATTAAAATAAACTTGAAAATAAAGAGAATGGAGTTGAGAAGAATTCTAGTGCTTCGGCTTATGCCTACTACACTCTTTTAGCTCCATTGCTGGAGATCTGGTATTCCATATCGATATCATTATACTATCCACTTTTAATACTTTAATCAAGAGAGAAATAAGTATAATCGCTCTACTTTGTCTCATTAGGCTAATCTTACCTAATCACAGATCTAAAAAAAATTAACTTTCTTCAAACACAATGCCTAACACTCAAAAATGAGATTTACAAAAATATGATGATAGAATACAATGATTTTTAAAATATAAGCACAAAAAAGAAACAAAATAAGAAGGTTGAATAAACAATATCGTCTTTGATTTAACTTTAAATTTTATCTATGATTTTCTTAGATTATAAGTTGACAAATGGAAGTTACAGATTAGTGTCTCCCCAATTTTTGGATTGCTCTAATTTCATATTCTCTTAGGATAAAATTATTTTTGCTAGATATGTAGAGAATATCCCGATGATACTTGAAAAATCTTCAAGTAACCATATGAGCTTGTTATCCTTTGATTTGTGGAAATAAATTTTCACCGTCTATTATCTTTCAAATTTCAAAAATATCTTTAGGAGTTGTTATCTTTAAATTTGAAGCTTGAATCCTTTGAAATGATATATCTTGTTCTTATCTTCAACTCTTCAGATTCAAAATATATCTAAGGAAATTCGTCCAAAAGGTATGTTGATATTTTGCACATGATATTCTCCACCAAATCCTTGATAATATGTGATAAAACTTCATCTCAAGATGTATGTATAAGTCCCATATGATTTGAATTTAAAATTCCTAGTATATCCCCTTTAAATCTTCAAATTTTGAATATAAGAATATCTCTCCATCTCTATTCATATTCTTATCTGTATCTCTTCAAATTTAAATTTGAAAAAAAATATCTCCTAACTCACTCCACATCTTTATCCCTTTATCACTTGACTTAATATGTTGATAATACTCCCCACAAAACCTGCACCATATCTCCAAACATCATCCTTTTATCTCCCATAAAAATATAATCCTGATGACTTAGCCTCGTAACGACTGCAAATAATATTGATATTCTTTAACTTATTTTGAATTTAAAATTCCTCTTGAATCTCCACCAAATATTTAAAAATAGTCCACCCATTTTAATCCTTTTTTTTTTTTTTTCCTTCCATCTTCATTTGAATTTGAACTGCAAATATTTCGGTCCGACTAGACTTTGGAACTACCATCGTCTCTCGTCGAAATATACGTGCTAAAGCCATATTAAAATATATTTCTGAATTGGTGTTATTTTATATTACTTCACTGCTACCTTGAGCATGATCTCATGAGCTTATGGACCCAACACTTTGATGACAAGCCGGGATGCTTGAAAGTTAATAAAATGAACCATAAATTTAACAACTTAAATTATTCTATACGATTGTCACATAAAAGATTTCCTAGACACTTGCCTCCTTTAAGTCTAAGCTTACGCCCATGTTGAAATGAAGAATGCTGAAGACACATGGAGCTTTCCTTAGACATTGTTGCCATGCTAAAAACTTTCCCACGTAATTGATATTCACCCGATGCTAATGCTATATGAATTACTCACTTGATCCAAATCATATATTCGAAAAATTTAATAAATTTCATTTTGACTAAGGTATCTCTTGTTATACTCGCTGCTTTGTACAACAGATTTAGTTTTCTCATGTAGATTACTGTTTTTAGCAAATTGAATACCAACTATTTCATTCCCTTTAATAAACACAGTTTTACTAGCCAAATTAGACCATGTTCATAACTAAGTCCACTTTTTCAAATTATCTATCCTTTGTGAAGATAACAACTACTGTAGTTTTTTTGTCACTTTCATTAAATTTATTAAACATTGTCTCAATCATGTTGGACAAATCATATATTTTAACTTTTATTTCTTCCTTTCAAACTAAATTTTCGTTTTTTAAGCTCTTTTGACTTGTTGTAAAATTCTCATTACCAACTTGGAAAACTTCATTATTATTTTTAAGTATATCGTTCCGTAAGAACACAACATATTCATTTGTAATAATGCTTCTCTTTCATTTTTTAATGACTTATTCTCGTCATCCAACTTAGTTATTTTGGCATTAACTTTTGAAAGAGCTTTTAGGTGCTGTTTAATCTGATTACACATATCATCATGCAACTCATCTTCGGATTCAGAAGTTACCTCAAACATGGCCATAAAGCATAAGCTCGCCTCTTCTTTATCCTCTAAATCTATCTCTGATTCAACAAGATCACTCTAAGTGGCTAACATACCTTTTTTGTTTTTTTCTTGTATTTTTGAAGCTTCTTTATCAAAACTGGGTATTCATACTTAATATGCCTCGGTTTCTTACACTTATAATGTACTAACTCCTTGTTTTCCTTTTTTTTCCTTATAGTTTTTCTTTGCATCATATTTACCATGGTTAGATGAGAAACGTTTACTAGTAAATGTTTTCTTACCTCATTTATTATCATCTTCTAATTCAAATTGTGATTTGACTTCTTGGGCTTTAAATGTAGTTGTCTTCTTGCTGCTCTCTAGTTCATTTGTATACTTGATATGTGACTCATAAGCTAGCAGCTGCTCGCTTAGTTGACTGATTGTTAGCTTAGATAAGTCTTGAGCTTCTTCATTCACTACCTTCTTAGCATCCTAAGACCTGGGTAAAATTTTCAACATCTTTCAAACAAGATTAGAGTCATCCACTATATTCCCAAGCAAAGATAATTCATTGGTAATTGTAGTGAAACGATTAAAAACATTACAAATTTTTTCACCAGGTTGGAATTCAAACAATTCATAATCTTTCATCAAGGAATTGATACATGTCTCCTTTATGTGGTTGTAGTTCCTTCATGCATTTCACACAATGTATCCCATATGTCCTTCACGATCCTATAAGAGGAAATCAAATAATATTCAAATGGCAAAATAGTCATTAGTACTAAGTTCTTAGCTTGAATGTTTTTCTCAATTTTTCTCTTTTCCTCTTTTGTGAGTGTTGGATCACCATCAATTGCAACTTAAATGTCTCCATGCTCGATGATTTCCCATGAATCAAAATTGATTACCTTAATGTACGTTTATATCCTACATATCTAATAGGAAAAATTAGTTCTATCGAAGTAAGGGTACAATTAGTAGCAACTAAAATATCATTTTCCTCCATTGGGTATTCAAACTCTAAATGATTAAGAGCTAAGCTCTAATACCAAATGTAGGTCTTGGAAGTAATCAAGAGGGGGGAGTGAATTGGTGACTTATAAAATTAAAACTTCTTCTTGAAATGTTATAAAGTTTCCTCCTTTTTAATTACTTCGCAAAAGCGGCAAGAAAACAACATATATAACAAAATAAACTCGAAAATAAAGAGAGTAAGGTTGAGAAGATCAAGCTCAAGAATTATAGTGTTTTGGCCTTATGCTTACTATGCTTTTCCAACTTCACTATTGAGGACCCAATATTCCACACTAGTATCATTCCATTGTCTACTTTTAATGCTTCAATCAAGAGAAAAATAAGTATAATCCTTCTGCTCTGTATCACTAAGCTAGCCTTGTTTAATCACAAATCCACGGAATATTGAAACTCTCTTCTAACATAAAGCTTAAAACTCAAAAATGGGATTTACAGAAATATGAGGATTGAATACAATGATCCTCAAAATGTAAGCACATAAATAAAATCAAATAAGGAAATCAAATAAAAAGTATTCTCTGTAATTTGCTTATGATTTTATCTTTGATTTTCTTAAGAGTATGAGTTTGTAGATGAAAATTACAAATCAGTGACTCTCTAATTTTTGTGGATTGCTCTAATTTTATATTCTCCTTGGATAAGTTTCTTTGTTGGATATGTGGAGAATATCTTAATGATGGTTGAAAAATCTTCAAGTAGCCATCAGAGCTTGTTATTCTTTTATTTGTAGAAATAAATCTTCACTAGCTATTATCTTTCAAATTTGAATCAAGAGTCATTATCTTTAACTTTGAAGCTTGAATCTTTTGGAATGATATATCTTTCTCTTATCTTCAACTCTTGAAATTTAAAATCACAGTAGGAAATTGGTCCAAAAAATATGTTGATATTTTGTGCATGACATTCTTCACCAAATCCTTGATAATATATGATAAAACTTCATCTCAAAATGTATTGATAACTCCCGTATGATTTGAATTTAAAATTCCTTGCAAATCTCCTTTAAATCTTTAAATTTTGAATATAAGAATATCTCTCCATCTCCACTCATATTCTTATCTATATCTCTTCAAATTTAAATTTGGAAAGAAAAAAAAATCCCTTAACTAAATCCACATCTTTATCCCTTTATCACTTGGCTTAATATGTTGAAAATGTTGTCCATTATGTCTTCACCATATCTCCCAACATTATCCTTTTATCTCCTTAAAAATATAATCTCGATGACTTAGCTTCGTAACCACTGGAGATAATATTGATATTCTTTCACTTTGTTTTGAATTTAAAATTCCTCACGGATCTCCACCAAATCTTTAGAAATAGTCGACCCATTTTAATCCTTATCTTTTTTTTTCCCCCTCCATCTTCATTTGAATTTGAACTGCAAATATTTCTGTTCAACTAAACTTTGGAACTACCATCGTCTTTCGTCAAAATATACATACTAAAGCCATATTAAACTATATTTCCGAATCTGTGTTGACTTATATTACTTCACTGCAACCTTGAGCATGATCTCATGAGCTTACGGACCAGACACTTTGATGAAAAGCTGGTATGCTTGAAAGTTCATGAAATGAACTTAAATTACTCTATACGGTAGCCACATAAAAGATTACCTTGACACTTGCCACCTTTAAGTCTAAGCTTATACCCATGTTGAAATGAAGAATGCTGAAGACACATGGAGTTTTCCTTAAGCATTGTTGCCTTGCAAAAAACTTTCCTACGTAATTGTTATTGACCAGATACTAATGCTATATGAATTACTCACTTGATCCACATCATATATCCAAAAAACTTAATAAACTTCATATCGCTTCAACTTAATTTAACCCCATAAGTTAATCCAAGTTTATCTAATAAGTTATTCCACCTTAAAATTAATCCCTATAGATATTATTTCAACTTTAGTAGAACACAGCCAATATATTTCCCAAACATACTTGATAAATGAAACTAGGCTTTCAATAAAATCTATTACAACTTAGATCCTCAAATAAAATATATTATCCAACTTTATCTTGACAAATATTTAATTTTAACACTTAAGTTGAAGAAGGCGCATTTCATATATCGCACCAAGTACTTCTGCCAATTTCAATTGGAAGCTAAGGTAATGAAATCCTTAGACTACCTTGGCTATTTGATATGAAGGTTATACATAACAGGTTTAAAAACACTTATGCTTTTGAGAAGGATGGGGGAGAATCAATTTGCACCCCATAACCCTAAGCCAAGTCAGCAGAATGCAAGACAAGTTGACCTAAGGCTTGAAGAAGGCCTTATTATTAAGTTAATATGAGTTGAAAGAGGCCATGAGGTTAGACATTCCAACTTACTTGCTAGTTCAAAGTCTATTGGAACTTAGAGAGCAATTTGAGCTACCTAAGGTTATATAGTGGCTTGTTGACAAGTTTAGCGACATATTCCCAAAGGAATCGCCTAAGGGTCTACCTCGTTTAGAGGAATAGAGCACTTTATTGACCTATAAGTTAGACTTACCCTACTTAACAAGTCGACCTATAAGATGAATCCCAAGCAGGCTGTTGAGCTTTAGAGGTAAGTTAATAGGCTCATTGAGAGAGATTATGGATGAGAAAGCTTAGCGCTATGTGTAGTGCCAACATTATTAATACCGAAGAAGAATGAAACTTAGAGAATGTGTATAGGCAATTGAACCATTAATAAAATCATGGTTAGGTACAGGTACCCTTTTCTAAGAATTAATGATATGCTAGACAAATTCCATAGGGAATAAATGTTTTTTGAAATTAACCACAATTTTGATTATCACTAGATTCAAATAAGGCTAGAAGATGAGTGGAAGACAACCTTAAAGACTAAGCATGACTTATATGAGTGGTTGGTCATGCCATTTAGCTTATCTAATGCCTTGAGTACCTTTATAAGGTTAATGAACCATATATTGATGAATTAGATAGGGAAGTTCATAGTTATGTACTTTGATGACATTTTGATCTATAATCCTGACCTACCTAACCATAAAGAGGACCTCTAAGTTGTATTTAAAGTTTTATAAGTAAAGAGGTTATTCAAGAATCTAAAGAACCATTTTTTTTTTCTATTAAGAAGAAGTCATCTTTTTGGGGGATGTTATAAGTGGCAGAAACCTAAGAGTTGATGAAGAGAAAATTTGAGCTATTGTTAATTAGTCGACTTTAACCTACTACCCCAATATGAGGAGCTTCCATAGGTTAGCATCATTCTAATGGTTCATTCAGAATTTTAGTTCCATTATAGCATACCTCATTAAGCTAATGATGAAGAATGCAAATTCAAATAGGGTAAGAAATAGGAGAATAGCTTTGTTGAAGAAAAGAGGAAGTTGACTTCTGCCCTAATCCTAGTTCTACTCGATTTCAAAAAAGTCTTCGAGCTAAAGTGTGATGCTTTAGGAGTTAGCATAAGCCTCGTCCTCATATAAGAAGGCCAACCAATGTAATTCCATAACGAAAAGCAAAGAGGAGCTATACTGAACTACTTGGTGTATGACAAGAAATTGTATGCCCTATCCAAGCTCTCAATGTATGGCAATACTATTTATTACCAAACGAGTTTGTTATCTATATCAACCATGAGTCTTTGAGATACATGAGGAGTTAGCCTAAGTTATCTAAGCAATAAGCTAAGTGATTAAGTACAAGCACGGCAAGGCTAATGCAATAGCCAATGCCTTATGTAGATGATGTACTTAGGAATTGAGTTATCATTAAGGCTTACCATAGGGTTGGCATGGGTCCATTAAGATATTGAAGAAAAAGCAATGGAAGAGGGTAGAACTTTTAGTAAATTTGTGGAGCTATTCACCGGATATGATACATCAATGAACATAACATGACTTAGTCTCCACTTGATATGACTCACAAGTAAAGGGGCCAAGGTTCACTTACCACTAACCTTAAGCTAGTAGCAAGGTTGGATAAGAGTGAGGGGCTATAACATGGCGAAGGTTTTTCTAGTAAGATAAAGGAAAGGAATATTCATTAATAATAGTTTGATAATCTCAACTACAAAGGTTAAGGGACTACTTATAGCAAATCCTTAGGGCAACAAAAGGAAAGAATGAAATTACAAATGAGTAATGCAAAATAATGATACCTAATACAACCTAAAAAGGGTAAGTATGACAAACAAACAAAAGGAATATAGTATAATATCATAAAAAGGTTAAGACAGGTGATGCATTGCTATTTCGTCCATACTTTAGGGTAGTAGGGTACTAAGGTCAAGTTACTTTGATGTTGTAACAAGTTGACAAAGAAGATTCTAAGGGCAAAGTTAATGACCTCAACATTAAGCATGTTGGCCATGCTAAGAGTGGTTGTAAGCTTAGGATCCGTGTTTATAATAAAGCAAAGTAGGGTGCATCCAAGCTAGGTATGTAAAGAGTTTAGCAATAAGCCTTCCTGATATTGGAGCTCATCCTAAGTAAGCTAAGAAGATTAGATGCTTCTTACTAGACCTTGTAAGCCTCTAAGATGAGCTCAAGGGAGAGGTCTTGAGGTTAGCAGTTCATCAGCTCTTAAAGGGGTGTTGACCATTTCCCCTAAATCTTGGTTAGGTTCCTCTTCTAATACATAGAGTGTTAGGTCAGAGATGTTGAAGGTTAGTAACACTATATGCCCTTCTAGTAATGCTAGCTTATAGGCATTATCATTCATCCATCGTAGAACCTTGAAGGGACCATTCGATTTAGGTAACAACTTGTTCATTCTCTTTCCTAGGAATTTCTCTTTACTGAGGTGAACTCAAATAAGGTCTCGTCGACTATAGGTAATGCTCTTTTGACCCCTACTTCCTTGTTCTTACTATTAGGCCACTGTTTTAGCTAACTGCTTAGCTACCTTCTTATGCAGTCTAGAGAATTCCTTAGTACGCTGTAGCCCAAATTGACTTTCTCCTCTAGAGGTTGAGGTAGCAATCATATCTAATGGTAAGTTTGGGATGAGTTCGTAGGCAACTTTGAAGGGTGATTTTCTTGTTAAGCTATGGGTAGAGTGATTATAGGCAAACTTGATGATGGGCAAGCACAAATCTTAGTCATATAGATTCTTCCCAATAATGGCTTGTAGTAGACTACAAACCGTCTTATTCACCACTTTGGTTTAACCATCCATTTGGGGGTGATTAGAAGTATTGAGCACCAACTTTGTGCTGAGCTTCTTCCATATGGTTTGCCAAAAGAAGCTTGTGAACTTTGTATCCTAATTTGAAACCATACTTTTAAGGACTCCATGAAGTCACATGAATTCCTACAAAAAGAGGCTAACAACATATAAAGCATCATCAGTCTTATGACAAGGAAAGAAGTGGCCTACTTTGCTAAACCGATCGACTACCACCATGATAAAGTCATGCTTTTGAGATGTTCGAGATAATCCAAGCGTAAAATTTATGCTTAAGTTAGTCTATGGCCAACTAGGCACAAGTAAAGGTTTGTACTCCCCATAAGGCTCCTTCCTTTCTTTAGCTCGCTTGCATACCTCACACCATTCTAAGACTTTATGCAAGTATTTCACTACCCTAGCTAACTCTTTCAGCAATTTATGTGATCTCTTTTCCCTAAAATAGCCAATTAAGCCTCCTACATGAGCTTCCTAAACTAGTAGCTCTTGGGTTGAACTATTCAATACATGCATACGTCCCCCCTTCATTAAAAACCCTTGGTTCAAATAGAACCCATCAATAACTCCTCCATAATTACATCTAAGCACTATGGGTCCAATGTAAGGATCTTGTTCATACTGATTAGGTAAGGTACCTAATCCTAGTATTGAAGCTTATAAGGTTGTAATATACACATGTTGACGTGAGAGCATTAGCTACATCATTAGAACTTCCCTTCTTATACTTGATCTCATAGCCAAAAGTCTCTAAGAACTTTACCCACTTAGCATGACATTAGGAAAGTTTCTATAGACCTTGCAAGTGCTTAAGGGACTCATGATCCATATAGGTGATGAAATCCTAAGGTAGCTATTATTGTTGCCAGTTTTGAAGAGCTTAGATAAGAGTGTGTAATTCCTTGCTATACACTAAATAGTCCAATGCAGCACCACTGAGTTTTTTGCTAAAGTACGCAACTTGTTATCACTCTTGCATGAGAACGGTACTGATGCCTACTCCTGAGGCATCACATTTTGACTTAAAGACTTTATTAAAGTCTTGTAACGCCAGCACTGGGGTAGAGATCAACTTAGACTTGATCTCCTCAAAACTCCTCTAAGCTTTCTCCAACTACCTAAAATCGAAGTTCTTCTTAGCTAACTCAGATAATGGGGCGGTTATAGTATTGAAGTTCCAAATGAACCCTTAATGGAATGAAGCTAAAACATAAAAGCTCCTTGCATTTGCTACACAAGTCGGAGTTGGCCAATCAAAGATAACTTTAACCTTTTCATAATCATCTTGGATACCTACATCAAATACAACATACTCAAAAAATACAACATACTCAAGAAATACAACTTCATTCTGACAAAACATACATTTCTTCAAGTTAATAAACAAATGTGTTGCTCGAAGAATGTCAAATATAGCTCTTAAGTGCTTAACATGAGATAAGAGATCGGTACTATATACTAGAATGTCATCAAAATAGACTACAACATATTTGCCAATCAACGTTCACAATACATAGTTCATAAGTTGTATAAAAGTGCTCAATACATTGGTGAGTTTAAACAGTATAACCAACCATTCAAAGAGTCAATACATTTGTCATAAGAGGTCGAGCTAGAGGACTTTAAGGGCTTACACAGAAATACTAGCTTTGAGCCATACTTGAGACGAGGACTCTTATCTCAATCCGACCACTTGCCAACTAATCTCTCAGATCCTCATATGTGTCTAACATACTCCTACCCAACAGCAAAGTCCTAATCTAGAAGATAGCCTAGAACTAGCCAAGCTAAGCTACCGACTTGACATATTGGCATCTAACTTCAAGACAACTGACCTTTTGCTAAGTTGATTAGCTCATGACCTAATATAAATCAAGTTAGCCCCTAATTGTAACACATTCTTGCATTCGCCTACATTGCACCATAGCTTAGAACCACCAAACAATACATGTCTACTAATACAATGTTCTAGAATGATTCTTTCTTTTCCATACTGTATATTCTTTATCTCTTTTACCCCTTTTAGTATATCTTATGTAACATAATGTAGAATACTCTTTTTTCTCTTCATACATAAAAATAACCCTAGTGGGCAAGTATATAAACCCCTACTTTTCCTTGTATGCACAGTGATATCCTTTTTAATACAGAAATTACTCATTTGAGCAACCTTAGTGTTCTCATCATCTTTTAACTCTTATTTATTCCCTTTAGCGAGGAGTAGTGGCAAGGGACCCTTTAGTTCAGATCGATGTATCATATTCGATAAATTGTAGGCCAAGTAAAATCGAGTGGCAAGTCAAATCCATTCAGTAGTTACCTGGGTTTTGCTAGTTTCTTTTATGTTTCCTTTTCGATTCATTTATTGGGTGCTTCTTCATATATACGACCCAAGAAACGCATCAACTTCACTGGTATCAGAGCATGGTTCCGCGAGGGAGGCTGTGAAGTTGCAATGAAGTTTTTATCTGCTTTACTATTAGTAACTGTTGTATTCCTTTCGTAGCTATTGTAGTGTTGGTGTAATAGCAAGTGTGGTTTCATTATTACTCTATTTTTCATCATGAAAATAGAGCAAGTTCATTTCTACTTTGTTTAGTAATTATTGGATATTAAGGTTGTTAGTAGTTTGTTAATCTGTTCAAAAAAAGTTTTACATTATGTCAAATTCAAGTGTTCGAGGAGTTATCAGTGACCAAGTTAGCAGTGCTCAACCTAGTCGTAGTCATAATGGTAGTAATACCATAGGGTCCACTAATGATAGACTTGATAGGCTCACAAACCTTATTGGGAGTCTAGTCACAACAATGCAAGTAAACATGCAACAACCCCAAGGTGTACAGTCGCCTAACCCACAAGAGAATCCCCTTGAAAGACCCCATAGCCAAGGCAATCGAACCAATCGCCCAGTTCGACTATGGCGAGCTAAAGGAGTAGGGGGCTAAGCTATTAGACGAAGATTGTAGTTAGAAGAGATTGAAGAAGAAGATGAGGAACTAGATGTTGAAGAATTTGGGGAGGAAGGAGAGGAAGCTGGCTATTACCCATTACCAAGATGAGGATAATAAGCTTCTCGAATGCTAGATAATGTTAAGGTTCAAATCTCACCCTTCAGTAGAAGTGGAGATGCTGATGAATACTTAGAATGGGAAGAGAAGGTGAAGAAGGTGTTTAACTGTTACGAAATCATAGATATTATTAAGGTCCAACTTACTGCATTGGAGTTTACTGGGAATGCAATAATGTGGTGGAAAAATCTAAATGTAGCACAAGTAAGGGATGGAAGATAAGGTATCAGAACTTAGGACGAGACGAAGAGGTTATTGAAGGGTAGATTTATGCCTAAGACATACCTGCAAGATACATTTGCAAAATTACAACAGCTTCACTAAGGAAACCGATCTATTGATGACTGTGTCAAAGAGTTCTAGATGTTGATGATCCGAGTTGATGTAGAAGAACCAGAAGCCCGTATAGTATCAAGATTCATTTTCAGACTCAAGTATGAGATTTGCAATATCGTTGAAGTACAAATGTTTTATACTTTAGAAGAGGTAATCAAAATCACGTAGAGGGTTGAAAAGTAGAGGAAAAATGTTTCAAGCTGACTTGGGCAAACATTCTCTCAAGCTCCTGTATTGCGTCGACCTATTCAAGCCAACCCGAGGAGGCCATATTAAGTAAAGGAAAGGAATGATTGACCTAATGAATGCCGAGTAGACCAACATGGCCGAACAGGACAATCAAGCCGATCGGAGACTAGGTTGACCCTGACAACCTATGAGCAAGGCTAGCTGTTCAGACGAAAACCAGCGAGGTGAAGTGTTTTAAATGTTTAGACTTCGGATACATGGCTGCTAAATGTCTGAATCGACATGTCATAATACTCCAAGGAGATGTAGTGAATAGTATCAACATGAGCGACCCTAAGGAAGAAAAGAATGTTGGAGAACCCATAATAGAAGAGGAAGAGGAGACCTATGTCTATATCGACCAGAGAGAAGTGATGACCCTAGTGTTGAGACGAGTCTTAAGTTCCTCGTCGAACCCTAAGGAAGACCAACGAGAGAATCTATTCCATACTAAGCGTATCGTCAAAGGCTAACTGTAAAAAATCATCATAGATGGAGGAAGTTATACTAATGTTATTGTAAAGTCCTTTTATGCAGAGGTTGGGTATATTGATCTTAAAGCATCCTTAACCCTATAAGTTACATTAACTTTATGATAAGGGTACTTTGCATGTAACTAAACAAGTGACCGTACCATTTTGTGTTGAGAATGTGTACAGGGACGAAGTAGTCTGCAATGTCATCCCTATAGGAGCTTCACATCTACTGCTTGGACGACCCTGGTTGTTTGACTGACGTATCACTCATGACGAGTATAAGAACAATTATGCCTTTATGAAGGATGGAAGGAGAATAGTGTTGCAACCACTAACCCTTTCCTAAGTAAATGAAACCCATAATCAGCTCACCCAAGATAGTAAGAAGAAAGCCTTAGTAATGAGCCGTAGAGAGCTTCAATCTATTGAGAAGACCAATGAACCGATGTTCTTCTTGGTTAGACAATTGATGGAGATGATGGAATTGTAGGATGTCCTAAAAGAAATCTAAAGATTGCTAAATGAGTTTTCCAACCTATTTCTAGAAGAATTTCCTAAATGACTACTACTAGTCTGAGACATAGAGCACTGTATTAATCTACAGTGAGGTATTACTCTGCCGAACCAACTTGCATATAGGATGAACCCTGAGTAAGCTGTTGAACTAAGACAGGTAAAAGAACTTATTAAGCGAGGATATGTGAAGGAGAGTACAAGCCCTTGTGCTGTACAAGCTCTACTCATTCTGAAGAAGGATGGTTCATGGTGCATATATATTGATAGTTGAGCAATCAATCGAATTACCGTCAAGTACAAATATCCGATATCAAGGCTCGATGACATGTTAGATGAGCTTCATGGTGCAAAAATATTTTCAAAGATAGATTTATAGAGTGGCTACCACCAAATTCGCATGAGGTTGGGCGATGAATGGAAGACTGCCTTTAAGACTAAGTATCGAGCCTAATTTTTCAGTTTCTTTCATTTAAAATTAATTTTCCCATTCCAATAAATACTAAACCCTAACCCATTTAATATTAATCCTCAACTAAAGAAATTGAGAAATTTTGATTTTTTATTAAAAATAAGTTTTTAGAGTCACCACTCGACCGGAGTCGAGAAAAAGGAAAAAAATCGTAATCAATTGGGTGGATTGATTACGGTTTAGCTACTGGTCTTTTGATTTCAATTTGAATGAAAAACCAGAGGGTTCCGAGTTCGAAGGCTAACCTATTCAGCCTTAACGGGTACCACTAATTGCTTACCGAAATTAAGATTATTCTTTTAATTATAATATTTAATAAATAAATTAAAAGAAAAATAACCTAAGTTTCTACATATTTTGTCGTCGCCTCGAAGGTGCCTACGTACCCACTAGTCGGGATCAGACGATTGTAGTTCTCTCAAAAAATCTTTAGTGTGTTGGTTGATTTTAATTCTTGGAAATCGATCAAGTTTACATTGTTGTTGATTTAGTTTATTTAAAAATTTAAAGGGCCTAACTATAAAGAAATATACTAAAAATCCTGTTTTATTATTTATTTTTGAAAAAGGTCTTTTATTAATTTTTATTTTAAAAAAAATGACTTCCTATGTGATCAATCCTAACAACTTAATGCTAAAAGCCCCTAAACTAATATATATACATATATATGAATATAACATGTTTTGAACCTAACTAGTTAACTTACAAAATAATAATATGATAATAAAGATATTGACAAGTAAATAAAGAAAATAAAAACTTAAAGAAGACCATACTTGAACTTGGTTATTCGGCTGTGGCATAAGCAGTGCTCATGCTGATTACTACTGATCAATGGGCAGCTTGCGCTAGTGTTGTTAAAGATCAAGTATCGTATGGCTTGCATTTGGGTTGATCGATGGCGTACCGCAACGAAGTTGTTGGCTGAATGTGTTACAATAATGGGCATGTTGAAGATCAGGTGTAGCCATGCATATACTATGAGGCATGTGGGTCAGGTTGGAGATGATCAGAGAGGGTGCTATTCATGGATGTGAAGACGGCGCATGACGAAGGAACTACTGCAATTGGAGTGCTTGTCCGATTGGTGGGGAGCGTTGAACGTACGTTATAGGATCGTTATCAGCTGAGCGTGGACAGTAAGGGGCGTTGTACATGTGTGTGCTTCGTGTCTTCAATCGTGTCAGGCAAAGCCTAGACGTGTGTGTTCCATGTCTTCAAGTGTGTCAGGTAAAGACTGGATGTGTGTATTGATGAGGGCGTGCATAAAGTGTGCTTCAGGAGATGGTGTTATGTGTAAGGGTCAATCCAAGTTGTATCGCACAGCGTGGTGACCACAAGAGAAGGCTACTAATCGATGAAGTAGACTACTGCCGTATTGGAGTGAGCGATCGTGTCACTGTTGGGGTGCAACCGAGACTTGTTGGCTGGGTTGCTGTCGCTGTATAGAGAATCAAGTGTTGAGCTTATGGCTGTACGTTATGTAGCATCATTAATCGTAGATGAAGATTTACGGTGCAGGCCGTTGGAAGTCAGTGAATGAGGATGGTGCTGTATTGCGTATGATCATCATGGAGACATAGCGTGTTTACTGCTGCAAGTTCCAATTGGATGTTGTAGGAGTGACTGCTGCCGTTCATCAATAGTCAGACGACTGGAGCTTTGGACGGCATGTGCTGCTATTGTTGGTCGCGGTCGGTGATCGGTGGTGAGAGAAAGGTGATCAGATCGGGGGTCTACTATTGCGTTACTCATGCACAATAATGTCGTGATGGATTGGTTATGGCTAAATGGAGTTATACTGCTATCTCTTTTCTTGTCGTTGGCGTGACATGTCTTTATAAACCCGAAACAAATCGTATCCAATCAAATTTTTTGTATCGACATGAATCCGTTCCAATAAAAATGAAATCTGAATCCCCTACGCTCAACCGATTTTTTTTAAAAATAAAAAGATCAAAATAAAAGACACCTAAGTATCTAGTGAGATTTAAACCCAAGACCTCAAATTAAATCCAATTTATCCGTTAGACCATTGGCTTATGCCTTGATTTTTAGTACAACTAAATTTTACTTAGACCACACGACTTCCTAAAATATGTATTTGAACTAAACTAAAACTAAAACTAAAACTATTTATTCTTAATATAAATTACTTCCTAAAAATTTACAAAATCTTTATAATTTTTTATTTTCTTATTTTTTTTGGTATTTTCATCATTTATTAATTTTCATTATTTTTATCTTTTATTAATTTTTTTATTTTTATTTTTATTATCATTCTATTTTTGAATTAGGACCCTTTTCGTAAAAAATAAAAAAATTAGAACTATAGAAGAACAAAAATTAGGTGTCTACACTAAGTACGAACTCTACAAATGGTTAATTATGCTATTCGGACTTACGAATGCACCGAGCACATTGATGAGGTTAATGAACCATGTGATGTGCCCTCTACTCGGAAGATCTATAATCGTGTACTTTGATGACATATTAGTATACATTGCCGACTTGAATGACCATGTTCAATATCTTTGTGAAGTATTTGACGTTTTGCGAATTGAGAGGTTGTATGGAAATATAAAGAAGTGTACATTCTGCTAGAGTGAGGTGATTTTCCTAGGGTTTGTAGTGTTAGGGGATGAAATCCGAGCAAATGAAAAGAAGATTCAAGCTGTTTTAGAATGACCAACGCTAATGAATGTCACTAAAGTCTGAAGTTTCCATGGCCTAACTTCTTTCTATAGGTAATTTATTAGACTTCAGCACAATAGCTGCCCCATTGACTAAGTTGACAAAGAAGAGTAAAGGATTCAGGTAAAATGACCAAGTTGACGAGAGCTTTAGAGAAATCAAGGAAAAACTTACTTTAGCACCTATCCTAACGCTGCCTAATTTTGACAAACACTTCGAATTAAAATATGATGCATCGAGATTTGGAATTGGTGCTGTCTTGATGTAAGAGAGACGACTCGTTGCCTACCACAGTGAGAAGCTTAATGGTCATATCCTAAACTATTTTATGTATGAGAAAGAGTTATACTCTCTTTATCAAGCCCTTATCGTTTGGTAACACTACCTGCTACCATGAAAGTTTGTTATTTACATTGACTACTAATCATTGAAGCATCTAGGGAGTCAGAATAAGCTCTCGAAGAGGTAAGCTAAGTGGTTAGAATTCATGGAGGGCTTCTCGTACATCATCCAATACAAGAGAGGAAGTGCAAATGTGGTCGCCGATGCTCTGTCACAACAGCAAACCTTGTTGATAACTTTACAAACTAAATTATTGGGATTTTCACTCATTATCGAGTAGTATGCTCATGACCCTCATTTTGGCCCCATCATAGAACGGTGCAGAGATGGAATTGCTGTCAAGGGATATTATCTTAAGGATGGCTACCTATTCAAAGACTGAAGGCTATGCATACCAAACTGCTCTAAGGATGAGCTATTGGTCAGGGAATCTCATAGTGGAGGGTTATCAAGACATTTCAGGGAGGTTAAGACAACTAAGCTATTAAAGGAGAACTTCTACTAGCCAGGTTTGGCCAAAGATGTCCATCAGGTAATCGGTTATTATGAAGTATGTAATCCTACTAACAAGAACAGAGAATCTTATGGAGAGTACATGCCTCTACCAATGCTTACCTTACCATAGGCCAACCTCAACATAGACTTTGTCTTAGGGTTGCCCCGAATATCTAGATGAAAAGATTTTACCTTTGTTGTAGTGGATCGCTTTAGTAAGATGGCGCACTTCATTCTGTGCCATCAAACTAACGATGCTTTATATATTGCTAATTTGTTTATACAGGAGATTGTTCGACTACATGGAGTACCAAAGACTTTGTCTTAGATAGGGATACAAAATTTTTGAGCTATTTCTAGAAGACTCTTTGGAGGAGAATTAGGACTAAACTAGTGTTCAGCTCCAGTAGCTACCCTCAGACTGATGGCTAAATTGAAGTAGTGAATAAGATAGTAGGCAACCTACTCAAAGCTATTATAGGGAAAAACCTGGGGGATTGGGATTTGTGCTTACCAATCATGGAGTTCAGATATAACTAAACTGTCTACAATACTATAGGGAAGACCCCATTTGAGGTCATCAATGGCCTTAACCCAACCATTCCCCTAAACATGATCAGCATCCTAACAGCTACTAAAGAGAGTCAATCCAGAGTTAACTGAGCTCAAGAATTACATGACCTGCACCAGTTCGTAACAAAAAAGATCGCTAAATTCAATTAGAGACAGCAAGAGATTGGTAGCCAAGGCTGTCGAACTGTTTCTTTCTAGCCAAGAGACTTAGGATGGTTTCACCTCAGCTGAGAGTGATTCCTACACTTAAGACAAGGCAAACTATCTCCTCTAATTGACAACCCATTTAATGCCCTGAAGAAGATTAACCACAATACTTACAAGATTAAGTTGCTTGATGACTATGGTATCTCTTCTATCTTCAATGTGTCCGATTTGATTCTCTACCAACTAACAAAAGAAGACCCTGTGAACGCCCTAGAAGAACAAGCAAAAACCGTTTCAGATTTGAGCAAAAATATTTTTGACCCTTAAGTAGATGATAAGAATCAACCCCCTAGACTAATCACAAGAAGCTAAGCTAGAGGGATTCAAGGGTTTGTACGAAAAATATTAGCTCTAAGCCATAATCAAGATAGGGACTCCTATCTTGATCTAACCACCTACCAACCTATCTCTCAAATCTTCACATGTGTCCAACATGCTCTTGCCTAACAGTGAAGTCCTAATTCAGAAGATAGCCCAAAAACTAGCCAAGCTGATCTACTGACTTAACCTACTAGCATCTAACTTCTAGATAGCTAACCTTTTGCTAGGCTGATTGACTTCCGACCTGATCTAGACCAAGTTAGCCCCTAATTATAATGCATTCCTGCCTCCACCTACATTGTACCATATCCCAAATGTCCAGCCACTAAGTAATACGTGTCTTCTAACACATTGTTCTAGAATAATTATTTCTTTTCCATACTGTATATTCTTTGTCTCTTTTACCCCTTTAGTTTGTCTTATGTAACCTAGTGTAGAATACCTTTTTATCTTTTTATACATGTAGAATAACCCTAATGGGCAAGTATATAAACCCTTACTTTTCCTTGTATGAACATTGATATCCTTTTCAATATAAAAATTACTCATTTGAGCAACCTTAGTATTCTTGTCATCTCTTAACTCTTATCTATTCCCTTCAGGAAGGAGTAGTGGCGAGTGATCCTTTAGTTCGAACTGGTGTCTCATATTCGGTGAATTGTAAGCCGTGTAGGATCAAGTGGTGGGTTATATCCATTTAGTAGTTGCTTAGGTTTTGCTAGTTTCTTTTTTGTTTCCTTTTCGATTCATTCGTTGTAGTGCTTCTCTGTATGTACGACCCCAGAGTTGAATTAACTCATCACTTAGTCTCATTCGAATTTGATGGTAGCCACTCTTCAGATTAACCTTTGAAAATATTTGACTACCATGTAGTTCATCTAACATATCATCTAATCAAGGTATTGGATACTTGTATTTCAGAGTGATTTTGCTAATAGCTTAGCTATTAATACGCATTCTCCAAGAGTCATCCTTCTTTAGTACTAGAACTACTAGTACAACACAAAGGTTTATGCTTTCTCTAACATACCCTTGGTCAATGAGCTCATCAACTTGTTTCTTGAACTCAACTGCCTATTCAAGATTAAGCATATAGGTAGGTCAGTCCGGTAAAGTTACGTTAAGTTAGAGGTCAATACAATGCTCAATGCCATTGATAGGAGCTGATCCATTAGGTAGCTCACTAAGAAACAAGTCAACATATTCACAAAGTAAAAGTTGTACGTTGGCTAGCAATGTTCCTACTTTTGGCTAAAGTAGCCTCCTTATTAATAAAAAGAGACAGTCTCTCGACTTAGCTGTCTTAGAGAATGCAATTCAGGAAATCACCAAAGACTTCTTCTATAAGTACTTGAAGATCTTCAATAACGATTCCTGAACTTCGTTAAGGTTGATAAAAGTGAGTGCAATCCTATTGCCATCCTTTCGAAACATGTAAGTATTCCTATATCCATCATAAAGTACCATTAAATCAAATAACCAAGGTCAGCCAAGAAGTTTGCATGAAGCACACATTGGCAAGATGTCACATAGCACCTCATCCTTTTACTTATCCCCAATGGAGATCGGTATCTTCTCTTGCTCAGTGATCTAGAGTCTACCTTTCTCATTCAGCTAGTAGATTTTGTATGGTTGGGGGACAACTTCAAGGTACATACTACTTGTTATGCTACAACATTAATATAGCTTCCCTCATCAATAATTAGAGCATACAAGTTAGTGCTTACTAGAAAATTAGTATGAAAGAGATTCTCCCTTTACTCACTCTCTCTGGCAACATTAGCACTAAGAACCCTCCTGACAACCATATAGTATTCTTCGAATTCAGGTTGGGTGAGGGCCTTAGGATCTTCTTGGTACTCATTTAGTAAGTAACCAACATCTACTTCCTCTTCTCCTTCACTAACACTTTCTATTTCAAACCATGACTTCTCATCCTTGATGATCATTACTAATTAGATACATGCCCAAAACCAAGGCATTTGAAGCATTTAATCTCCCTTGCCTTTTGTCTTGAGCTCTGGCTAATGTCTTTCTTGACTTCAAACTCCTCAACCTTAGTTATTCCTTGATTATCATCAGGTTGACTCGGATGTGGTCTTCATCAGTTTAGCTCAGAACTATAGGGAGGTTTGTTAGGGACAAGTTGGCTTGGCACACTAGGTCAGTTACTAGGTGCTCAGGTAAGCTGATTTCACCTCCACTACTCAACTCTCTAAGCTACTTGAATAGTTTGATCCAAAGTCCCAGTCCTCTATACCTCTATGATATTCCCAATCCTATGTCACAGCTTAGATAGGAACCTAATAATGGTATAGGATTTTGGTTCATCAGCATCACATCAAATCATCTACAACTGAAACTCTTGGACATATTCATCTACAGTTTGGCCTCCTTTCCTAAGTTCTTGAAGATGTTAGAAAGTATCTTGCTTGTAATGCTCAAGGACAAATCTATTCCTTAAGACTCCCTTCATCTCACTTGAAGCCCTAATTCCTTATTGAACTTCCTGGCATATGGCTTATACTTTCTTCTACCACATCGCTACATATTTAGAAAACTCTAAGGTAGCTACCTAAATGCACACTACATCCTCATAATCATGAAAATCAAATATTTTCTTAATGCTTTTCTTCCCAGTCCATATATTTATTAGTACTATATGTTTTAAGGAAACTTGGAACCTAAACCATAATATTCTCAATAACTCTAGGTGTTTGGGTTTCACGTTCATCAAACTCATGAAACTGTTCATCTTCTTCTTCTTCTTCAACTTCCTCCAACTTCATTCTTTGTTAAAGAAGTCTTTCAACTCAGATAGCTTGTGCTTGTGGTGCATTCATAGCAATAGGAGCTCAAAGTTTTATGCCTTACCCTCTTTATCTATCTCGCTTGCTTCAACCATACTCAACATTTCTATCTCAGGGTTGTGCTTCTATGAACCTCTATACAGTAAAGCTAAGTTGATAACAATGGTCAGTACTTCAAGGAGTTTATTGCTTAATACAACCATACCTTTGTACGTCACTTTCAACAACACCAATTTCCCCTTGTACACTCAGATTTGACATTCACATAAGCAATAATCACAATTTCCTTAAGGTATCTCCTCGTAATATTACTAAACATAATACGGTTCATACCTTAACAATAGACTCTATTTCCAATCAGACAAAACAAAGTAGAATAGGGTGCATACATATACATTACAACACTTCTAGCAATGATTCCACACTATAACATAACTATATAGCTCTTAGTTGCAACCTCAAGCTCTGATACCAAGATAATATGATGTGCCTAGGATCTAAGTTATCACTTAAGCTTATTGTAGGGTTGAAATGGGCCCTTCGAGATATCAAAGAAAATACAATGGAAGAAGGTAGAACTTGCAGTAGCTTTATGGAGCTATTTAATGGATATGATGCACCAATAAGCACAGCATGAATTGGTCTTTACTTAATATGACTCAGAAGCAAAGAGGCAAAGATTCACTCATTACTAACCTCAAGCTACTAGTGAGATTAAATAAGATTGTCTAGTTATAACATGGAGAGGTTTTTTCCTATAAGCTAGAGGAAAGGAATATTCATTAATAATGGTATGATAATCTCGGCTATGAAGGTTAAGTGACTATTTATAGTAAGTCTTTAGGGTAACAAAATGAAAGAATGAAATTAGAAAAGGGTAATGAAAAATAAAGATAGCTAGTATAAACCAAAAAGGGCAAATACGACAAACAAACAAAAGGAATATTGTATAATGTAAAAAAAAAAAAAGGTTAAGATAAGTGGTGCACTACTATTGTGTCCATACTCTAGAGTCGTAGGTTATTGGGGGACGCAGTTGTTCTAATGTGGCAACAGGTCAGCAGAGAAGAGTTCTAAGGTTGGAGTTAAAGACCTTGGCATTAGACAGGTCAACCATGATATGAAGGGTTGTGAGCTCTGTATCTATGCTTGTAATAAAGCAAAGTAAGGTGCATTCGAGCTGAGCATGTAAAGAGTTTAGCAGCAGGCCTTCTTGACATTGGAGCTCATCCTAAGTGAGTTAAGAAGACTAAATTCTTCTTACAAGGCCTTATTGACCTTTGAGATGAGCTCGGGTGACAGGTCTTGAGGTCGGTAGTTTGGGTGAGAGGTCTAGAGATCGGTAGTTTAGGTAAAAGGTCTTGAGGTCAATAGTCCATCACTAAAAGGTGTACGCTTCTTTTTGACCTACAAGCCAGGCTATTAGGATTCACGAGCCTTAAGGAGCAATATGCTTAGGATCCTTATTTTGGTTTCATCTATGACTGGTGCAGGGAAGGAAGGGTCATAGATGATTTACTTTATCGAAGGTAGGTTTGGTTCATGGGTGGTAACCTTTGCATACCAACCTACTCCATGAGGGAATTGCTGGTGAAAGAAGCTCATGGAGGGGGTTTATCCAGTCACTTCAAGGTGAAGAGGACCTATGAGCTGTTGTGCACTCAGTTCTTATTGCCTAAGATGTTATGAGATGCCTACAAGTTTTAGAAAGGTGCACAGCTTGTAAAAGGGCAAAGAGTAGAGTTATACATGGAAAGAGCATACCCTTGCCTATCTTAACCTAACCTTGGGTTGAGTTAAGTATGGAGTTTGTTCAACAAGATGATACACTTTGTCCCTTACAACAAAACTAACAATGCTTCGACTATCTCGTCTCTTTTCTTATAGGTGGCCATTAAGCTGCATGAGGTATTGAGGAGCATTGTTTTTTATAGAGACACCATGTTCTTAAGCCATTTTTAGAAGACCTATGGCATTGATTAGGAACTAAGTTGCTATTTAGAACTTCATGCCACCCATAAACTAATGGACAAACAAAGTTCATAAATAGAACTTTAGGTTCATTGCTTTGTGCTTCTATGGGAAGAAATCTCTTAGCCTAGGACTTACATTTGTCAATTGTGGAATTTGCCTAGAATCAAACTGTTCGAGTACTACAGGAAGATACATTTCAAAGTCATCCATAGGTTTAATCTTAAGCTACCCTTTAATCATGCACCCATATTCGAGACCTAAATGGAGACCTTAATGTTGAAGGTTATGCCTAAGCCTTATAAAAGATCTACTAGAAGTTGACCAACAAAATCACCTACGTAACTGTAAAGCTTGAACAAAAAGCCTAAGGGAAAAGGAAGAGGCAATTTCAACCTGACAAACTTATATGTCTACACTTAATCAAAGATAAATCTTTCCGAAGGAAGAGCAAGCTATCCACCTAAGCTAAGGGATTGTTCAGAATAGTTTAGAAAATAAATAATAATGCAATAGTTGGAGCTACCAAAAGAATATGGAGTATGGGATACCTTCAGCATTGTCGACCTAAACCCCTATGTGCTTAAAGGAGAAGCTAAGTAAGATGACATTTTAGATTTGATCCTAGATCTTAATCAACCTTAAGGTAATGATAGTAATAATCCTTGAGGTCCTCTCACATGTACCTAAGTTAGATAACATGAAAACATGGAATGAAGAATTATCTCCCTCTTCCAAGCCTAAAAGAGTCCAACCTATTTTGTTGACTTGATATCTTGCTTTGTTATTTGAGCTCTAACCAAACTTTCACTAAACTACTACCAACCAAGCACCACCTAAGCTTTCAAATATCTAAATTAATCCAATTGTTAGATCGCCTAAGCTAGTTTTGGAGCTACCCCTATCAAAAGCTAACTTATCTAGATGCTTCGCTATGCTACCCTAAGATCTAACCTAGTTCGCTTTCCATGCCAAAGACTCATCTAAACAACTAATGCAAACTATCCTTAACATCTATACAATGAACAAAAATGGCAAGAATATTCTTTTGTCTTTCACTTATTATCTCCCTTGAATGTACCTTTCACTCCTAGTATTTTGCTTCTTTAAGATAGTTGCCCCCTTTTCATCAATTAATCCTGTTGTAAGTTGCTTATGAATAGCAAGTATAAATATCCATGCATTGTAATTAGTCAAATTCATTAATGGTATTCAAAAATAGGGTATACATTTTATCCCCCGTAACTTGTTCTTGTCTATTGCAAGTTTATTTTACACTAACTCTTATCTAGTTCTTTGAGCAAGAACTAGTGGCAAATGACATAATGAGCTAGTTGTGCATCATATCAACTAATCTATTTCGTTCACACCTATATCCTAAGAAAGACTTGTGAGTTTGCTTAACTTTGACCTTTGCCCATCCATTTTTAAGCCATAGCTTGGCTTTGATACACTAATATTGCTTGCCCTTGGTGTAATGTATTAGTTTATGGTCATCTACTTCGAGGACATACTTGTATATAGCCCTAACATGGAGAGCCACTATGAGGATCTCTAAGTTATATTTAGTATGGTCCAAGCCTAATAACTTTATGGGAATTTTACGAAGTACGATTTTCACTAACTTAAGGTGGTCTTTCTTGGTTTTATTGTATGTAGAGAAGGAGTATGAGTAGATGATAAGAAGATTTGAGCAATCCTTGAATGATTAGTACCAACCTTCTTTACTGACTTCATATTTTGATAAGTTGGCTTCATTTTACTGCCTCTTCATCATGAAGTTCAATACTACTGCAGCTCTATTGATTGAGTTGACAAAGAAGAATATAGAGTTCAAATAAGGAGAAAAAGAGTAGAAGAGTTTCAAAGAACTGAAGGAGAAGCTGATTTTCCCCCATCCTTACTCTCTTAGAGTTTGAGATGGTCTTTGAGTTAAAGTGTGATGCATGAAATGTAGGGATTAGAGCCATACTAATGCAAAAGCATTGATCTGTTGCTTAATTTAGTGAGAAATTGAGAGGAGTTATACTTAATTACTTAGTCTTATTGCATGATTAGGAATGTTTTTGTGAATTATATGTCTTGTTTTGTGTTCATTTAGTGTGTTATGTCTCATCACATAAATTGTTGATGCTTTTAAAATAAAAAGGCGATTTATTTTCTTTCTTTTTAAAAATAAAAGGGAGTTTCTTACATACTAAAAATTGATTTTGTTTTCCACAAATAAAATGGATGAATTGGTATTTTCTAAAGCTTAGGAGCTTTCCTAGGATTTTTCGTAAGTAAACTGAAAAATTCTTTTTTTTTTTTTCAAATTAATAAAATTTAATAAATTTAAAGTTGAAAAGAGTTTTTCAAAAATAAAATAAACTAACAAACAAAAGTTTTTATCAATTTAGAACCATGTGGGCTTAATCTTACTTTGCAGATACATAAGCACTTCGAATAACCCAAATAAAACAAAGTTCTTTTAGTTTAGAAAACAAAGATTATTGACCCATTAATTATTGCATAGATCTTAAACCTTCAGATTTTAATAAGATCACTCCAAGCCTACTTAATCTTTGGTTTCTATTTTCCCAAAATTTATTTTTTGGAAAACCATAAGTTAGTAGTTGAAATTAGGGCTCATCTACCTATAAGCCCTAATTTTACTCTTTCTCAATTTTGATTGAGTGGTGATCCCTTTTCCAAAATCATTTTCCAACTAAAACCATTTCTTAACTTGATCAAGAGGTTTATATTAAGTAAGTTGGGCTTAATATAAATTAGGTTGAGAAAAGAGAGAAACTAAAATTTCAACTGGACAAATAGTAGTTACACCATTGTTAAAATGTTACTTCTGATAATCTTCTAGATAATTTTGTTTTTTTTTAACACTATATATGTTTACTTTTCAAGTATCTTTTCATTGTTGATACCTTTTAGTGGTCAACATATTTTCATATTAGACCTTTTTTTTTTAATGATAATATCTTTTGATCATTTATAACATTTTTTTTTCCTTTTTTACCTATACCTTCTCAACTTGTTCCTTTTAGAAATTACCATGGCTTCGCTGTAAGTCCAACTTGGGACAAAGTAGGGAATTGCAATTCTAGGTGATCTAGCTTCAATTAACAATTCTTTTCTTTCAATTATATCCCATAAAAGCATATCATTTGTAAATGCTAGTAAATGAAGAGGCTGTAACGATTACATGGTTTAATGTAAAACAATACAATTAATTATACATAACATTACATCCTCATAATTTCAATGATCAAATATCAATCTATAATATACAATATATGTTTATATTATAAAATTATAGTATCAACACCATATTCAAGACAATTTGTAATATATTATTAATATATTTATGGTGATAATATTTTAAATAAATAAATTATTTATTTTGGTATAAATATTTATTTTAAACTAATTCAGCACATTGTGCAAGGAATTGATTAGTTTATAATAATTTATAAATGTATACATTATTAAAATGTTATTTGTAATATTTTTTTAAGTAAATATATTATCTCATTTAACCTTATACGAAGGGATGGTATACCCATGTTGCTGGTAGTGTAAAAGTAATTGTACTTGAAATCATTAACAAAAATGACTAAAATATAATATACTTGTAAGATAGGTCTTTAAAAAATACAAAGTGGTTATCAAAATGAAAGATAACTATTTGATCCCACTAGCTTCAAATTTTAAGAGATGAACTTAGATAGGGGAAAAAAAAAATTATATGATTATTTTCTCAAAATTTAAATTATGAAAGAGTTATTGCATAGCTATCTAGTAATAATTATTTTCCTTAAACACATGGTATATATAGTAAAAGGTTAAATATTTAATTTCTTACATATTTACAAAGAGGAACTTTTTTTGTACTTTTTAATTGATTATGTATTATACCTAAAAGACGAAAATGGAAAGTTAAAAAAAAGTTTATTTACAATAAAATTAGAGGTCAACTTTGCAACTTTAATTAAAGAGCAATCCAATAAAACAATAGCTTATTTATTTCCATCCTCAACCAACTTTCCTATTCATAATAGAAGTATGATTCAAAAATAAAATAGACATCATCATTCATTATAGATTTGTACATGTGTTGGATTTAAAGCTCTTTCACTAATGTTAATATTAATAGTGATAATTAAAACCAAATTTCTTAAAAAATGAATTCATATATATGACATCAGTCTAGCATTGAATTCTCATAGTAACGCTACTAGTCACTCAAGTGTATTCAACTTTTCCACCAACGTTTTAAGGTAATACCATTGTCACAATTGCATAAAAAAATAAAAATATAATGATTATAGAGGGGAAAAAATGAATCCATATAATAAAAAAAAAGATATAAAACTATTATAGTATATGATAAAAAATAGTTCTTTAGTATTATATATACGTAGTATATATAATAAAAGGTTAAATATTTAATTTCTCACTTATTCATAAACAAGAACTTTTTTTGTACTTTTTAGTTGATTTTGTATCATACCTAAAAGATGAAAATGGAAAGTTGAAATAAAGTTTTTTAAAATAAAATTAGAGTTCAACTTTACAGCTTTAAATAAAGAGCAATCCAATTTTAAAAAATAGGTTATTTATTTCCATCATCAACCAACTTTCACTTGAAAATTGTACCAAATATTCTTATATACTTGTTAGTATTTCCCTATTCAAAATAAAAGTATGAGTTAAAAGAAAATAGACATCATTATTTATTATAGAATTATACCTATGTTAGATGTTAACCTCTTTCACTAATGTTGATATTAATAGTGATATTTAAAACCAAATTTCTTTAAAAAAAAAAAAAGAATTCATATATATAAAGTCAATCTAATAGTAAATTGTGGTAATAACACCACTAATCACTTTAGCATATTCAACTTTTCCACTAACCTTTTGAGAAAATACCAATGTCACAATTGCATGAAAACGTAGAAATATAACTATTATAGAGGGAGAAAAGGAAAATCCATACAATAAACAAAAGATATAAAACTATAATAGTACATGATATAAAATTGTTCTTTAGTATTAACTAAATTCTTGAAGGTGCCTATCTCCAAGAAAACATGGAAAATATGCAAGGACGTCAAGTGAACTATTTGTACCTAAACATGTATAAATTATATGGAAAAAAAAACACAAAATTAAAAAATGATAATAATAATAATAATAATAATAATAAATGTTGATGGAGATTTTTATCTTAGGGCATTAAAGCCCCTAGACCGACTAGGAAGAGCTACTATCCAATCTCCTAAGCCTTACACCTAACCTCATGTACTACATATTTGATCACTTATAATCTTATAGCCGTTAAGGGCTTAATAGTATAGGCAACAAATGAGCTCGAAATTGATCCATATGCCTAAGAGTGGGTTAGACTAGTCTCAATTAACTCAGGTAAATGCCATAAGGCTTAGGAAGACTTGGTCAAGCTTATAGGAAGTTCAAATTCAAACATAAGCACAAGCAGTTAGGAATCCTTACATGAATAACTGCCCACTAGCTATCAATACTTGGCACATGTTCCAAAATTTTAGGTATTGATCCATAATTTTAAATTTGCTGAGTAAGACTTATGTAGGAAACAATTATCAGGTAGTTGCAGACCAACCTTTATAAATGGAGCTCGATATCCTATTGTATGCTTCTTCTAGCTACTCTAATTTTATAAGCACTTTTCTCTTCCTACTTCCTAAAATTTCTCCTATTGAAACTTAACTTGGGCATTAGAGTGGCTATACCAGACTTACCCTGACAACTCCCATAGCTTAATTCTCTTTTTGTTTTGCAGACTTGAAATTTGACAAGAGATCCAAATTTCCTTTAAACGAAATTCAACTTTCAACAGTTTCACATCATCTATTTCTTATACCCCCATATGGTAACCAACATATGAACAAGAGATGATAATACTCTGGTACTGAGGGGGTAGGGGAAGTAATGCCCTTCACATATCTCAAGAAGATGTATCTCCATGGTAGCACACATTCGAGTGCATCCTATGGAAGTTAATGATACATAGAGGTAAGTTCAAACTCACTTAGATGACATGTTTCATATCTTACAACTCAAAGCCCTTTTACAAAATTTTCCAAGGAATTAGAGGAAGTTAAGGCCTATAATTACAAGTTGAGGAAAAAACTTTAGGAGTGTAAAGGAGCATCTTCTTTAACCCCTTCTTTACAAGCAATAAGAGAAGTTAATCTAACCCCTCAAGATAGACAACCAGCAAAGTGCACATAGTAAAGCTCCTACAATAAATGAAGCTGGTGAACAATTACAATGTGATTTTCTTGCATATGAGGATTTTCAACAAACACCACCACAATCTCCAGCTAGTCGTTATGTTTCTGCTTATGTAGAAGGCAAGATTGAGCACTTAACTACTCATTTGCCTTAGAAAGTTGTAGCAAAGATGAGTATGTAAGATTTAGACGAGTACAACAAGAAATTGGCAAATGGAGGGACTTCTAAGAAGGAAGCCGAATCAAAGGGAATGAAGAAATTGTAGAAGAGGTCTTGTCTCTAAGTGTTCAATTGCCTCAATTTGACACTTATGATGGGAAAAAGGACCTAGAGGATGATCTCAACACTTTTCATACTTTAAAGGAATTGTATGGGCTTTCAAACACCATTGCTTGCAAATTGTTCCCTTCAACCTTAAGAAAATCAGCGATTAATTGGTTTAATTTGTTGAAAGCAACCTTTATGTCTTCTTTTGATCAACTAGTCGATAAGTTTTGACAATATTTTCTTGCTAGTAAGACTCCTACAAAGGATTCCTTGCTTCTAACCTCCATTCAGTAAAAGCTTGGGGAAAGTATAATCGATTATGTGCATCAATTCAATCAGTTGATGGCTGAAATCACCAATTGTGATAAGAGCGTTGTTGTGCATGCTATCTGGTAAGGTTTTAGGGTAGATTCAAATTTCTTCAAGTCCCTAGCTAAGCATCCCCTAACCTCACTTAATGAGTTCACCACAAGATCGGAGAATTTCAAATGCTAGGAGGATCAAATGCAAGTTCGTAATGACCACAAGAAGGAGAAGTTCAAAAGAAAGCTAAAGAAGGAGAGAGGATTAGTAAAGGATCATTTGTGTATGAAGTTTGATATGCATGATAAAATAAGCCAACCTCAAGGAGATCGAAAAGGACTAATTTTTGCCCTTTCTTTACCTACGCCTTTGAATTGACCTATATCAAATATTTTAGTGCAAGTTCAGAATCAGGAATTTCTAGCTTGGCCAGAGAGAATGAGGAATAATCCTTCAAGGAAAAACTCCAACAAATATTGTGATTTTCATGGTGACTAAGGTCACAACACTAACGAGTGTATTCAGTTAAATAATGCACTTAAAGATGCTATCTAGAGAAGATATCCTAAGAATTCATTACTAACAAGTATGAGGGGGTAGAAAGTCCTACTTACCAACAACTACGTAATAATGTTGATAAAGCTAATGATCAAGTGTTAGTAACTAGGGACAATAACTAGGGGGACAACTATGCTTTGAGAGGGGTAATAAACATGATTTTTGGAGGGCCAAGAAGAGGTAGTACCTTAGCCACCTCAAGTTCGGTAGATTAATAAGGAGATTATGTACTAAATGTCTAAGGTAAGAGGCATAAGGTAGATGACATGATTTCTTTTTTTTTTCTTGATAAAGATAAGTAGGGGATACAGTTTCCCTATGATGATACACTAGTCATTAAGACCAAAGTAGCGAAGTTTGAAGTGAGGAAGATCATGGTTGATACTAGGAGTTTGATGGATATTATTTTCAAGCACACATTTCATCAAATGTAACCAAAGTTAGAGAATTATAGAATGCAACCTTACAAGTAAAATTTTTGTGAATATAACAACCAACCAATTAAAGCTTAAGGAGTTGTTACCCTAACTTTGCCGATAGAAGATGATGAAAACATGGGGCAAAAAGAAGTGGATTTTGTAATAGTAGATTATACTTCACCTTATAATGGGATCATGGGGCAACAATCTACTAACATTTTCAAGATGGTCATATCCATAGCTCATTAGAAGGCAAAATTTCCAACCCCAACAAGTATTAGTACATGTAATGTAGACCAATAGCTAGCCAAGGCTTTGTACTTGAAAGCTCTGAAGAGAGATCAAGTGTACCATATTGAACAAGGGACAAGCCATTCCTTGTAAGGTGAGTTGGCGGAGGAAACCTTAACTATTTAGTTATGTGACAACCCCAAGAGCACTAACAAGATTAGAGCTAGTATGCTACTCAACCTCCATAAGTAGGTAATACAATTCCTTTCAGCTAATAAAGATGTCTTTTCATGGTCCCCATCGGACATGCCTAACATTCTGAACGAAGTAATCGCTCATTAACATTAATCCAAGTATTAAAGTAATATAGTAGAAGAAGAAGCACTTTACCCCTAAGAGCCAAGCTACAATTAAGGAAGAGGTTCAAAAGTTACTAAATGCAAACTTTATCATAAAGGAACCATACCTGACCTGGTTAGCCAACTGTATGCTGGTTAAAAAGGATAATGGAAAGTGGAGGACGTATAGGGATTTCACCGACCTTAATAAGGCTTATTCAAAAGATTGTTTTCCTTTACCTCGAATAGACTGGATGGTCCATTTAACTTTAGGGCATGCCTAAGTAAGCTTTATGGATGCCTTCTTAAGATATGTTCAGATTAAGATATATTATTTTGATTAGGTACACACTTCTTTTGTTACCAATTTTGGAACATACTGCTATATGTCATGTTGGTTGATTTAAAAAATGCAAGAGCAACATATCAGAGATTGGTGGTGCAAATGTTTAAGCTACAAATACACGAAAACATTGAGGTATATGTAAACAATATGATTGTGAAGAGCATGACTAACAATGACAACCTTTTTGACCTATAAGCAGCCTTTAACACTTTGAAGCATCATAATATGAAGCTAAACCCTCATAAGTGTATGCTCAAAACTTCATCAGTGAAATTCCTAAGATTTATGGTGAAGTAGCAAAGAATAGAAGCTGATTCTAAAAAGATTCTAGCCATTCTAGATATGGTTTCCTATAAGTCCATTAAGGAGGTCTAGAGGTTAATAAAACGAATTGTAGCATTAAATCACTTTATATCAAGAAGTGATGAGAAGTATGTGGAGTTTTTTTGGGTTTTGAGGAATCCCTTTAAATTTAGATGGATTAAGGTATGTGAAAAAGAATTTCAAGCTCTGAAAGAGTTTCCTATAATACCACCAATCCTCTCTAAGCCCATAGAGGGCAAAGTTCTCTATTTATATCTTTTAGTAAACAACTAAGCTCTCTTTTCCATGCTAGTATGAGCAAATGGGAGAATCCATTGACTAGTTTATTATGTTAGCCATGTTTTACAAAAGACTTGAACTTCATTATACAATGTTAGAAAAGTTTGTTTTGGCAATTTTTGTGGCTATAAGGAAACTCTAACCTTATTTTGAGGCCCATCAGGTTGTCATTCAAACTGACCAACCTTTGAAGTAAGCACTACAAAAGCTTGACATTTCAAGTTGGATGGTTAAATATGCCTTAGAGTTTAGTGCTTTTAATATCCGATACTGGCTAAGATAGACATATAAGGCTCATATTTTGGCTAACTTCATGGTGAAGTTTACAAGAAGTGAAGAATCTATCACCCAAAACCAAGAATCAATCTGGCTTCTATATGTGGATGGGTTGTTGACATGTGAGGGAAGTGATGTTGGCCTGATATTGAAAGGTTTGATGGGAGTATGAATGTCATATGCTCTAAAATTTGGGTTTCAAGCCAATTATAGTGAATTCAAATACAAAGCACTTATAACTAGGATGAAGTTAGCAAAAGAGGTCGGAGCCAAGTGATTGGACATTTACTCGAATTCTCAACTAGTTTCAAATCAAGTTTTGATTCTTTGAAATTGATCAACATTCCATAGACACAGAATTATGCTGTTGATAAATTATTAAAGTTAACCTCCATAGGTCTACCAAATTGGGAAGAGAGAGTCTTCATAGTGTATTTGTCAAAAAAAAGGTATGGATAGGCAACCTGTAAAATGTTTTAGCTCATTAGTGAGCCCTTTAGTTGGTAAACTTCTTTAGAATGCTTGCCTTTGAGGCCTTCTACTTCATTTTAGACCTCTTATAGGTTAATGACTAACTAAGAGCTCTTTCTTAGCTCCTCTATTAGAGCGACTTCTTTCTCTTCCCTTAACTTAACCTCCTTTAAACCTTTTATCTTCTCCTCCATCTTAGCCTTCTCCTCATCCCACTTCTATTTGAGCTTCATCTACTTGGCTTCAACACTAGCGACTTAACTTTTTACCTCCTCCACAATCTATATGGAAATATAAAGAGAATGAATTCAATTAGGTGAACGAAATAAAAGTAGAGCTTGAAGGAGTATAAACTCTACCACTTTCTTCTTTTCTAAAAGGTCCACAATAATCATCATCAAGTGTTAGGAACTTTACATGACAAAAGCAAAGTTACAAAGAGATATGAGAGTATTACTTCATATGATTGCTAATCAAATTTCTTATATCATAAATCTTAGAAGCGACTAATTGTAGAAGGTTGTTAGAACCCACGTTTTGGAAGAACTTAATAGTATTGTTAATTGTACTAACATCATCTAGGAGTTGGATTCCTTGTACTAATTCAAGCATGATCTTCTTGTTGCCTAAAGCATAGTTGGTCATGCTAACATTCTGGAGAGGGAAATATTGGTAAACTTCCCTATTCTCCTTCCTTAAAGGAGTCATAGGGCTTAGAAGTGTAATTAGGGTTTATTTGGCTTGGGCATTTGTAGAGCCCCCATCACATCGATTGACTTCTTTCTTTTGACCTTCTTTAAGGGCCTCCCCATTAATCGAATTATAAGCAAAGGTCTTAGTAGATTCAACATTGCCCCATTTCCTTGGCTGGTCAATCTCTATTTCCTTTCTCTTATATGTATCCTTTGGAGCTTGTGCCTCCTAAGGCTTCTTAGTGGTGTAATTTTTGCTAAGGCTTTCTTCATCTCCCCATCCTTTTTGGGAGCAATTCCAGCCTTCAACCTAGCAAATAAATTCTTAGAGTCTAGGTTTTTAAGTTGCATGTCTGCATGAAAATCAAAAGTAAGTCAGGTTAGAAAAATACAAAAATAGGAAAAAGATTACATACTATGCTGAGCATGGGCAATGAAGACTACTCAACTTCTAAAGTAATTTCTAAAGGTCCTTCCTTTAGCAATTTCACTTAGCACAATGAAGTCTCAAGCAACATGTAACTTGGTCCACAATTATCCATTCATTCATACCCTCAGTGTCCTCCCTGTAAATTGCACTTACCCCCTCTAAGGCTTTGACCTCGTCTTTTGAGAAGATTGGAGCTCTACAATAATATTTATTGATGATGGTATCTGCATCCCAGAAGAACCAATGCTTATTGTATGCCTTCATGATTATCTTGTAGGCAACTTGATTATTTGGGAGAAACTTCTTTATGTTAAGTTATTTGATGGCTTTAGACCAAAGTATAGGAAAGTTCAAGTTAATTTCCAAGGCATAGAGCACTGCATTGACCTAATACTAATGTTGTACTATCGAATAAGCCAGCTTATTAGATGAATCATGAGTAAGCTTCTAAGCTCCAATGCCAAGTCAATTAGTTTCTGGAGAGAGGCTATGTAAGAGAGAGTATTAGCCCTTTGTGTTGTGCCTATACTTCTAGTGCTAAAGAAGGATGGAACCTAGCGAATGTATGTAGATAGTTGAGCTGTGAACAAAATCACAATCAAATATAGGTATCTAATCCCGAGGCTAGAAGACATGTTGGATGAACTGAGTGGAGTCAAGATTTTCAATAAGATTGATCTTAAATTTGGCCACCATCAAATCTACTTGAGACTAGACGATGAATGGAAGACTACATTCAAGACTCGACATGGACTTTACAAGTAGATGGTCATGCCCTTCAGCTTGTCAAATGCCCCGAGTACTTTCATGAGATTAATGAACCATGTGTTGAGACATCTCATTAGGAAGTGTGTTGTTGTGTACTTTGACAACATCCTAGTCTATAGTGCCGACATGCCGAGTCACTGTCAAAATCTTAGAGTAGTCCTAAATATCTCTCATGCTGAAAGACTATTCCCAATCTAAAGAAATGTACTTTTGCTAAGAGGAAGTGGTATTCCTAAGCCATGTAGTCAGTGGAAGAGGCTTGCAAGTCGATGATAAGAAGATCCGAGCAGTTTTCGATTGGCTAACTCCTATTACTTATGCCGACGTGAGAAGTTTCCACAAACTAGCTTCATTTTATAAAAGTTTCATCAAGAATTTCAATACCCTCACTACGCCACTTACTTAACTAATGAAGAAAAATAACAACTTCCAATGGGGAGAAAAGGAGGAGAGGAGCTTTGCTGAGGTAAAAGAAAGGTTGACCTTTACCCCGATATTAGTATTACCTAACTTCGACAAAAATTTTTAGCTAAAATGCGACATATTGAGCATTAGAATAGGTACTGTCTTGATGCAAGAAAGCCGACCAATTGCCTTCCATAGTGAGAAGCTCTGAAGACCCTAATGGAATTATTTTATGTATGATAAGGCACTTTTGGTATTGATTTGAGTAATGAAAGTATGGCAACATTATTTATTGTTGAGAGAATTTGTCATATATACTGACCATGAATCGCTGAGGTACCTCCGGAGTCAAACCAAGTTGTTGAAGCGACAGGAGAGATGGGTTGAATTCCTGTGGATACATAGCATGCCAAAAAGTGTAGTCTTCGATAAAGACCTAAATTTTTTGAGCCATTTCTGGAAAACCTTGTGATGTTAACTGGGAACTAAATTACTCTTCAATAACTCATGTCAGCCCCAAACTAACGGCCAAACAAAGGTGGTTAATCATACTTTGGGGTCACTGTTCTAAGCTAAAATAGGTAAAAACTTCGCTAATTAGGACGTTTGCCTATCAGTGGTTGAGTTCGGCTATAACCAAATAGTACATGACATCATTAAGCAGACTCCCTCTGAGGTAATCTATGGGTTCAATCCTGAGTTTCCCTTTAACCATACCTCTACACCAATACCTACGTAAGAGGACCCTGACACAATAACCAGAGCATAATCCCTCCAACACATCTATGACAGGGTCACTTAGCACATTGACCAAGCTGCTAGAAGAATGGGAGAAAAGATTAAGGGTAGAACTAAATAATTTCAGTTAAGGGACTTAGTATGGTTGCACCTCAACAAAGAGCAATTCCCGAACAAGAGGAAAAATAAATTATTTGCAAGAGCGGAAGGACCTTTTAGAATTCTCTAGAAAATTAATGATAATGCCTATAGGTTGGAATTACCTGAGGACTATAGGGTTTCTAACGCTTTCAACATTACCGACCTCAATCCATATTACCATGGTGGAGAATTGAGTAAATACTATTTAGATTTGATCCCAAATCCAAAACAACTTGACAAGAAGAATGAGAATCAAGCTACCAGACCTCTCACCCGTAAACAAGCCTAAGGATTAGAGAGGTTAACACGACAAATCCTTCCATTCCAACCAACCCCTGCCGAGGTTGAATACTTCCTTGCCAAGTCACCCTTCATGCTGTACCGTACGACTACCCATTTTTTTGCAGTATGTCAAGTTAATTATTACTCTCACATGCCAAGCTGACTAATTACTCGGCATCTTCCTTGTCGAGAATTTGAGAGAGAGAGTCTAGATTGACTGAGCCATTCCTAATCGGAAAAGCCCATTTATCTATACTTTTTGTCCACATCTTCTAACGACCTCACCAATATAGCATCGCCACATATATAATATCATGTGCAGAATCCGTTGCACCAATGATTATTTTTCTTGTATATTCATTTTTACCCTTTTGTATCTTGTACATTACTTCCTTAGGAAATACCCTTTTTATCTTTTCCTTTCGAGGCAAGTTGCCCTAACTTATGGGTATAAATACCCTTGTACTTGTAACAATGATAACACGAGATCATTCTTAATATACACTCTTTGAGTATTTTTTCCTTGCGTAAACACTATTTATTTACTCTAAGCATCGCTCTTATCCTTTCCCTTAAGTAAGCTTAAGAGAGAGAATTTATTTAATACAAAGTGTATCATTAAGGGATAATTATGCACCATTATTATAAATGGAGGAAGTTGTACCAACAATGTTGTACAGTCCTTTCTGTAGAGGTTAGGACTACTAACCTCTAATCACCCTCAACCTTATATGCTATACTAGCTTCATGATAAGGGTGCTTTGCACATTATAGAACAAGTATCCATGCCTTTTAGTATTGATAATGCATATAGGGATGAAGTGGTGTATGATGTCATCCCCATAAAAGCTTTACATCTATTACTTGGACAACCTTAGTTATTCGACCAACTTGTTATTCATGATGGATATAAGAATACTTACGCCTTTGTCAAGGATGAGAAGAATATTGTGTGGTAACCCATGACACCCACCTAGGTGAACGAGACCTATAACTAGCTAACTCGAGCTAGTAAGAAAAAAGCTTTAGTGATGAGCTAAAGAGAGCTCCAAGCTATTGAGCTGTTCATGCGAGCTGCGACCCCTTATGAATGTCCATTCTCTATTTAAAAGAAAAACCTAAACCTATATTTCTAGTGAGTGCACAACTTGTTGTTGACTTTATTTCTCCTTTGTGTAGGCTTATGAAGACAATGGGCTGATAAAATAAAGATAGTTAACTAGACCATTTACAAATATTAGATGTGATGGTTGCTTTAAGCCTTGAATTGAAAATTCATTGTGAACTTCAACTTATGGCTCTTACATTTGCATTGAATGATAGGTTTCTTTGTTACATGAGCTTGTACCTGGTCCAAACGTAGTCCACTTCTGATTCTTAATCCAATTTCCATATAATTCTTATGCTCAAATAAATTTTTTGTATATGTTTCCTAGACCTACACCTTTTCCCAATCAAAAGTACAAAAATATACACATTAGTATCATATAAGTCAAGATAAAATATATAATTTTCATATTTATCAACCACCCCAAACTTTAAAATTTACTTGTTCTCAAGCAAAGCATATATCATGAAATGTAATTGAGGATAAGAAGTATTGCACCAATTATATTGTTACATGAAGAGCCAACCATAGATTATACAAAAATTATATTCAATGCTTAAGCGACATGATTCTCTTATTAATTTTCATTCAGTTTAATCAAATTTAGGTTGCAACTTTCAATTGCATAAATTCACTCAATCATATTTTAAATGCGCTAGGAACATTAAAATACTAGAGTTCAATAGTTAATCTATGTGAGATAAAATTTTGCCATATCATTTAAATAAAGATTTAGAAACTTTAAATTAGATATAACATCAACTAACTAAGAGAGCATCACCCATACTTTATATACTTAACTAAAATGTATACGCTTCCATCTTTCATTTCTCTAAGCATCATAATTCAAAGTAAATGCATATAACATCAAACTATCCCCTAATCATCCACTTCATACGCACACGCACACACACACACACACACACACACACATATATATATATATATTTGGTAAAAGGCTTTTCGATTCAATTCAATTACTTTATTTGTGCACAATTTTCCACTGGCAACAAGATTCGAACCTTGCTCTTCGATTAACCAATGCCAATACTTTGCAACATAGCCAATTTATTTATCATTTTTTCTTTAACCTCCAACTATTTTGATTTTTTAGGGGATTTTCCAGAAAGAAGTTTTATTTGCTCATTTACTATAAATTATAAGGTTCTAAAAACTCCTAAGGAATGAGTATACATCGAAATAAGCTTAAAAATACAACCATCTAACTCCTAGTCGGTGACATTGCCCTCATTTCAAGTCTAAATCAAAGTTTAAATAACAAGTACCTAAACCTAACATAGATTTCATAATTCATCTCCAATCAAGCACTAAAAGTTCATAAGTGATCAAATATAATTAAGTGCAAAAATTGAGAAAGAAAATTAACCAAAAAGTTGCTTTTTTTTCTTTTTCTTTTTTTCTAAATGCAAATTGATTTTAGATGTATGTGCAATAAAGATTAATATTCCATGCAACAATGCAAATTTAAGCACAAGATTGTCTAATAATAGCTCATAAGGACTAATGATATAACAATCAACATCAAGAATATCACATTTCAATGCATTTTTATCACCTTGATTTCATAACAAATATCTTACCCTAACTTTAAGACAAACGGTATCTTCATTGTTAACCAAAATAAAAGCTTAAAGTAAGGGTAAGAAACGGCACTCCTATAGGGTGATGAGCAACTTGCTAGTTAAATTGCCCTACCTACTATAAACATGATCTTACCATTCATAGCAAAACAAAAGCATATAGCCTAAACACTTAACAAAGAGATCAAAGACAACAAAACTAAAGGAAAATGAAAGCAAATGCAAAATAAATAGAAAAGTAAAGAGACAATAGTTTCTATCCCACTAAGTGCTTGTTTTAAAGTCTTTCCTTGACTTTCTTTCCCGCTCAAGTTAGGTCACTTAGACCTACTACTCATTGTTGTTTACTAAGATTCTCCCCCTTATAATAATGTTGCAACAAGTGATCATTGACTCTCCCACTAGTTGCAAAAAGTTAGCTTATAAGAACCCTAAGGATCGCTCTTTGGGCACTTATTATCGGCCTTTATCCAGTACCCTTAGTTACAGATGCAAGCATCCTAACAAATAGTTGAGTGCCCATTGTTTGGATGCTACTTTAAACACTTCTCCTTTCACTTAGAAAGCACTCTACTAAGCTTTCTAACATCTTATTTGATCTCCACAACAATTGTCCTTCTATAGATTTAAGTGACTTAAATTCTTGTAATTTCCAAGCTACTATAATTTTAATTATTTTTTCCCCCTAAAAAACAAGCCTGTAAACCTAAACCAATCTCTACATGAAAGAATAAATTGCATATATGAATTTTTAACCAAAGATTAAAGTTTTTACACTTTAGTTAAACAAATTTCTAGGATGAAACACTAGAATTCTAATAATAAGATGGTACTGTAAACCCCGCGAATTTAGCTTCCTAAGTATAGAAACAAACGTCCAAACTGTAGATGATTTCCTAAACTCAAAAGAGCCAATGAGATTTAAAACCGATTAAAATCTCAATCCAAAACCTAAAGTGGATACGAAAAACCTTAAATCATCAATTAAACCCCTAATCATATACGAAGACCCTAAAACCTCGAACTACATCAAAACCCTGAGATAACAATCGAAGATTTAATCGCATAAGAATATATGAAACCCTAAATGTCGAAAAACATTAGAGATTGTGCCCTAAAGTAATAAAAACCCTAAAATTATAACTTTAAGGATACAAAAGCAATAAGTCACCATAATTTACCTTAAAACCTTATGTGATAATATATCCTCCATATTTTGCCATTTCATCGGTAAACAACTAAAGATAACTCTTAATCATGCATAAAAATTTAGAATACTTAAGTGACCTCTTAGAAACTAAGATATTGTATTCTAGATCACATTCATCTTCTAAGTATATAACTAGGTTAGTATTACATAGAGTTAAAGGTTTAGTTGAGGCTTAGGTTAAATGTAGTAAACCTTAATACCCTAAATGATAGTTTCCAATTTAATTATACTTAGTAGCTTACCAAATGATGTATATAGGATATAAATACCTAATGGAAGATGTCATTATTTATTTTTATTAATCAATTCACTAAATTTCTTATTTCCTTTCATTTCCTTAATCTTTCTCCAAATATTTCCTAATTAGTTCATTATGTACACAAAAGGGTCTTTATTTTTTTGAAAGTTGACCAAGTCAACACATGTTGACCAAGGTCAAAATGTTGACTAAAGTCAACAATTGAAAAGTCAACAAAAGTGTCCTTTTCATTTAAAGAAAATATCTTCTTCTCATGATTTCCTTTTTTTTCTTTTCCTTTAGCATTTCTTTTTCTTTCTCCTCTTAAATTGCCGTCCATTCATCTCCCCTTCTAGACCCCACCATTCTCCTTCTTCCATAAGCAAAACAAATAAAAACAAGAAACAAAACAAATCAAAAGAAACAAAAGAAAAAAAAACTTCCTCTTGCCATAAGCTTCTTCTTCCTCTTTCACTTTCACAACTTCTCCTTTTGTTTCCATAATTTCAACACAACTAAAGGTATGTACTTAAGTTACTTTATGTTGCTTTCTATTCTTCAATTGTTAGTTAATTAGGTAGATTAGACAATTAGGCATGTGAAAAGTATGATCTTGAAGAAAAGAGCACAAATTTCTCCTCTTTAAGTGTAGAAATCTAGGAATCATGAAGAAGAAGAAGGATATGCATGTGCATATGTCCTTAAGTATATTTATAAAAGGATATACTAAAAGAATACAAGTATAAATACCTTTGTACATAAGTATACAATATGTACATAACCTAAACTAAGGTATATACTAACTATACATACATATATCATGTCAAATATACTCTTAAAATACAAAAAGAATGAAATTGTGAAGCTTTCTTAAGGGGCTATATAAGGTATATGAAAATACGTATAAAAATACGTATGTCACCGTATGCGTATATGGGTATATGTATTAGTACATATATTAGTACATAAGTACACATATTAGTATATTATGAGTGTGGGTAGGTATATAACATATGTATATGTATAAGTACTTAATGACATATATATTTATATGTAATAAATGGATTACAGAAGCCATGACATCATCAATTGATTACATAAGTGATGATGTAAGCGTAGGTTTATAATAGAAGAAATAATAAGATTACACAAGCACATAACATTGGTATGTACATGTATTTAGAAGTCGAAAATCCCTTAAACCCCAATACACTTCCTAGATTGAATTAAATTTAATCAAGTATGTGGATTAGTAGCACTAATGTAAAATTTCCTAAGTGTAAGAATCAAATAGCTAATTCAATCATTAAATCCTAAACTAGGGCATAAACATAAGCAATAAGAATAATTAAACTTCAATAAGATAACATTTCAATAAATTTAGTTCATATCATAAAACACGGGTCTTAACGTCCAAAACGGACATTACCGTGTGAATGTACGTCCGAAAACGATGAAAAACGACTATAAATTCGTAAATATTGAAAATAGAATGAAAAAGTTACGTATGATTAGCATTTAGGTTTAATAGAATAAGGGCTGATAGTAATCTAAGTAGAATTAGGTAGATAGATATCTAGAACCCTTAGTTGAGTCAACTACTTATTATCTCTGTTATCTCGTAATGATCAGGTGATCTCGACGAGGGCGAGGATCTCCCGATCGGTTATTACGACTAGAGCGAGTCATCATAGTCAAGTGAGTAATTCCAATGACTCCATACTTGTTTGTGCTTGTAGTTAGTACACTTAAATTGAATATCAATAACTTGATGCATGGGGTTTCGGGATATGCGTGTGCTTGATATTGCTTGGTTATTGTAAGAAATATTGTTACATACGATAATTGATGATTTGATGGTATGATTGATTTTTATATGATTTAGATGGTTTGCTGATATTGATTTATCACCTCATAATTTGACCTAATTATATTTGGCTTATCTTGAATCAAAAGAGTCATACATTATCCATGCATTGCATTACTTGTTCCGGCCATCACTTCATGCAGTTGGTAATGAAGGGCCTTGGAGGGATGGATTCCCATATGATTTGATTAGTACCGTGCAGGAGCATGGGTACAACAAGAACCTACCCTTGGCTCACGGGTTCTATTGGTGCCGAAGACGCTAACCGTGGGTGGCTGGGGGTGGTGTCTAGAGACCACCGCTGTAGGGTGTGAGTATGGACTGCGGGGGTCACCTCACTGCTAGGCCTGGGACTTTGTGAACTACTAGATTTTTAGAAATGGAAATGTAGTTTTCGTGAAATATGGAATTCAAAGTTATGGGTAAAAACCCAGGTGCTAGAGCCCGGTCGTGATTGGTGCCGATGAATCTCCAACCCTTATCTCGGAGGGCGTTAAATCCGATATTATATGCAGTACCGATCAACTGCATATATTGTTTGGCATTCTGCGTGTGCATGCATTCATATGGTTGTAATAATTTGTTTGATAACTTGTTTGCCAGTATGGTATGAGGGATAGCTCACTAAGCTCTTGTAGCTTATTTTCCAATAGTTTTTCTTTTACAGGTTTGCCTACGATGGGATTGGGATGAGTCTCGAGTGCTGAGTGCGAGATGAAGATATGTACATTAGTGTTAGGATTAGTTGAGATCTTTATAGGTGATACATAACACTCTTTGTAGAAAATATTCACATGTTAGAATTCAACATAATTTAATTCTACTTGTAGTTTGATAATGTTGGCATATCCTGTCCTATTATTTGGTAGGGGATACCAATTCTCTGCGGTTCTAAGGAACTGTGGGCTATCGGACATCCATAGATATTTATAATTCTATATTATGTTGTGTTACAATAAATTAATTACTTGAAAATCATTAACCTTAGTGATTTATAATTTAGAGTCTTGCAATCTCTGACTTGCAAGACGGTTTTCATATCATGGGTGCACACATGTTATGGAAATTTTAGGTAATCCTACTAAGCCCCCTTTAGAGTCCTAACAGGTACGACATGGAATCCTATCAAAGTTGAATGCATAGAAACAAATAAAACTTAAGAAAAAAATTGGTTCTTTTTCTTTTTTAATTTTTGGGGATTTTTGTTATTTTTTATGGGTTTTTAATTTAGTAATAAGGAATTAAAAAGGATATGGACAATTTAGATTTATGGATATTACACAACATAAACTAAATTTAACTAGAGTTTTATTTAATTTCAATTGATATTACATACAATTAGAATTAAGCAAGTTTTAACTCAACCAAATAATATTTCGTTCAACTGATTAAATTGAACAGATTGAAACTAATCGATCAATATTAGCAGACGATTGATTAATTTCAATAGATTGTTTACCACAATTCTTAGAATCAATAAGAACAAGTATCTATAGAGAAGTGACTCTCAACAAAAGGGTTTAATTCAATACTGAAAACTTAGTATCTATTGAAAAAATCTTACAACAAGGTATTTATATAATCCTCTAATAACCCTAGGGGCATTATAGGTAATAGCTAAATAATAAAACTTATAAATAATTCTAATTTCTAATTTTAGACATATAAGCACATAATGCTAGAAAAAAAACTCTAAAATAAATAAAACAAATATATAAATAGGAGTCTTAATGAAGTACTACTGAGCCTCTGATTAAAATGATTTCTTAGCTTGTGCTTAAGGAATTGATCAATATCACTCTTGCTCAAAAATAGCTTAGTGTGGCTATGCCTAAGCGCCCTCATTATAAGATGGCTCCTCTTGACCAAATTGTTAACCTAACTTGGCTGTAACTGGAGCACTTTCACCATAGATTAGCTCCTCTCTTATAGATTGTCAACCCTACATCATAAGGTTAACACTCCCTTAAATAACCAAAGCCAAAGCTTAAGCTCATTTAGTTCGATAAGTACACTACTAACTCAACTAAGCACATCTCAAACTGCCTTACATCAATAGCCTATGCTCTTAACCCTTAAGGAAATGTACAAACCATCTCTCCCTACCATCCTATCAACAATGAGAGTGTAGACATTCGATTTTTGCCACCTTATAGTTTTAGTATTTTCAAAAGTGGAAAAAGAATAGAAAAATTAGAAAAGATAAAAAAAGTCTTTAAAAAATGAAAAATACAAAAAATCAAGAAATTTTAGAAATATATATATGTTTTTAGTATAGAAAATAAAAGCACAAAAAATAAAAAATTGAAAAATATAAAAAAAAAAGTAAAACTAGAGAAAAATTTTAAAAAATATGTAAAAAGGAAAATAATAAAAAATTAGTTTAGGAATAGGCTTTTCTTTAGTTCTAATAATGTTTTAGTAGACCAATAAGAGTTTATTCAAGCTAAGACAAGCTAGCTCCTTTTAATTAAGCTTAGGTAGTTTCCTTTAAAAAGATTTTATTTGCATAATAAAATAGGGTACGGGCCAAATGGTCCAATGGATCAGAGCTTAGACTAAGAATCATGGAAATGTTAAAGATCGTAGGTCCAATCCATTATCTAAGCATTTAGGGTGCTTTCAATTTGTTTTTCTCCTAACACATGTCAGCCATTGATTGTCTAACATGATATTTTTTTCCTTTACTTTCTCTCTTTTTCCTCTATTTTCCCTATGTTATTAGCTCATTCCCTACTATTTATGGCCTTTTTTACTCAATTTTCTTCATGATTTCACCAAAGATTATATGAATTGCTTTACATTGTGTACAAAAAGTGCATCCAAATAGATTCATTTAAAGAATTGAATTGGCCTTAAAACATTAAGAAAATTTTGGAGCCCAAGATTTTAGTACTAATGTGATCTACAAATCCAAGCATCAAAGGATGTAATCAAAGCTTCTATTCAACCATAGAAGCAAGCATAACACATTCCTAGATCACAAAATCTCCAAAAATCTCATTTATTTCCTTAAAATCAAGATCCCTCGACAAAGCATGGACATGGAGAATTTGGCTATTGATGCACTTGTCAAGCTTGTTTCGGTATAAATAAGCATCATCTATCCCCATTTGATCATCAATCAACATTCAAACACTTCCAATCACTCAAAATTCCTACTTTCTCTCTCCTCCATAGTATACCCATGAACTCCACTTCTCTCTCTAAAAAAATTCCATCTTAGCCATTTTTTAATCAAGCTAACACATCCATGAAGCTCTTCACACCATCAGCTTTCTATAAACACCATCCTTCCCCATTTCCATGGTCCTTAGCCATGCCTTCACTACTCTAGGGTTTCAACCACCAACTGCCCTTCCAAAACCACTACTTGCACTCATTCTCAACCAAAATTGACCTACAATAGAGTTTATGACACTAAAAACCTAGAACTACACCATCTCCTCACTTGGAGCTAACCTCAGCTTCAACCAACTACAACCACCGCCATAACTCTATTTTGAAAAAAAAAATCACCAAATTCACTCCTGAAACCCAAATCATTATCACTATTTAAGTTTTCACCAATAAAACCCTCATGATGAAGTTGATTCCTACTCGAAAAAATCTACTAGAAACTTGTCAAGAAGTTGGTTCGATTACTACTATCTTATTCTCCTTCTAACAACACAATTGAAGTAAACCTAACCTAATTTGGACCTACGACTAAGACTAGATCCTGACCCATATTCTGACTCAATTCACATCTAGATTTTTTTTTATTATTTTATTTCATTTTATTTTGTATGATTAATTTAGTTCATTAATAAAAAGGGAAATAAAATATTCATGGTACCTTTTCTTTTAATTCTTTTTTCTTCTTTCTTTTCTTTTTCACATTTCTCTTTCTTTTTTTTCTTTTATAGATAGAGATACATAATATTATTTTTCCTTCTCACTTAGAAAAATCCATATTTTCAAAAATAACATCACTCAAATTTAGGATTATTTTCCTATAAATTTCCTTAAAATAAAATAAAATGGTCAAAATTTTAAATTTCATCTTTTTTTCCTAAATTTAAATCAATCAACAAATTACAGTTTTATGAAAATAAACTACGAAAGGTTTGATCTAGATAACAGGTATGTAAGCACTTATTGATGATTATAGCACAACTTAAAATGAAGATTTTTTTCCTTTTTTCCACTTTATTGGAAAAGAATCAATTTCTTTATCTTTTCTTTTATTTATGCACGTAAATTATTTCAGCTTTTGAATAATTAGGAATTTTGAAATATGGTGCTAAATTCAAAAGTTTAAGGTAATACCCATATAAGGTTTAATAGGGTAGCTCACAAACTCTTGATATCTAGTTTCTTAGAAAAAAAATTAAAAAGTTTTCAAACACGCAAGTTAGTGGCCAAATTACAACTAACCTACCTAGTTAGTTCTAATTTAGTCACATTTCTTGGTTTTACTAGATCGTGACTCCAAAATTTTTCTAAAGTGAATAAGCATTCCCAAAAGTCTTAAATCTAAGTATAGTTGCCATAAATACAACTTTAAGAGCTCACATAAATTAAATCTCATTATTTTGATTATATTTTCTATAGTTTATTATATTTATTTACTTGTAAGCTTATGGAAATTCCTCGATTAAGGTTATCATGTTCCTCATAAATTTCTTGCCTAATCGGGCTACTTTTCTAAACACCCTAAATCAACTATTAACCCTAGTTATACAAGAACGAGACTTTTCCCTAATATTTAGATGTTCATGTCCTAATTACTAATTTATGGGATACCACATAATCTCTTCTGTAGGGCAAATTGATACAAACTCCTACCTATAAACACTTTGAGAGATGAGTGACATCATGGTGAGGATTTTTTAGAGTTATTCCTTCAAGGAACTCTATTTTGAAATTGATATGCAAATCAAAATGAAGTTAGGCATTCATTTTCAATATCCCAAAGACAATTATACTTTTCTAATCCCATTGAGCCTATTCAAGGAGTATTTAAAAACTAAACCCTATTAAGAACCAATTCGTAACGAGGCAATTTAAAGGTTAAGGTCACTAATGAGGAGAAAATGATGAAATTGGTTTGTGCTCGCTCAAGTAGCGTCGATTCAAAGATATTTTTTTTTTATTTTTGATAATTTATTTTCTTACAAGAACCTTATACATGGAATCCAAATACTTTGGGAAGACAATCAATCTTTAGGCTAAAAAAGAGAAATGGGTAAAGAAACAACAAGAGGTTAGGCAAAAAAAAAAAAAGGAAGGAGAAAACAAAAAATAAAAAAAAAAAAGAGAGGAGAAGAAGAAGAAAAAGAAAAAGGAAAAAGAAAAAATAAAGAAGCTTGGAAAATGGGCCCAAAGGCAAGAGAAAAGCCCAAAAGGTTTATCCTATCCCAATAAGAACAGTAAACCTAAACATAATTCCCATCCTTGAACTACTAAAAGTCCCAAAAACAGAAAGCCTCCATATTTATTACAAATCACATATACAAAACCTCCTTACCCATCACAAATCACAAACATAAGGCATTCTCACCCACAATACCACCCATACTCCATAGATGCTCTTCTGATCATATGGAATAAGTCATCTTAAATAAAAATTATTTTTGAGACTAATGCAAGCATATTTTTAGTTTTCTTAAGGGTTCTTGATTTGTAAACTCGAGTTAAATAAGTAATTCTTTCAAAATAGACTCTCATTGATCCCTCTTAAAACCATTTAACCAAAAGCCTAATTCACAATTCTAAACCCAAAAATAAATCTAGTAGATTGATCAAGGAGTATCACCTGCAAACTATACCATAACTTTTGCAACAAAAGTTGAGAGTGAAAAATCAAATTGAAATTGTTTAAGGAAGTCCTCTTCGACTAAATTGATCATGAGTTACCATTTCCATAAGATAGAGATACTTAAAATCACAAGGCCCCATAAGAAGGTCAACATATCATCAAATTAGCCTTAATGGTATTGGATTAGAAGATATTTTCAGAGATTATAAGGAATATAAAATATCCTACATGGTTACTAAGGGAAATGAATGATTAAGGGCTCTTACTTCTTAATAAGAATTTGTACCTATCAACAAAATTCCATAAATAAAAAAAAAAAGAGGGAGAGAGAGGGAGAATGAAAGAGAGAAGCGAAGGCTTTAACAAGTCTCTCAATCCATTTTCAAATCCATGGCGACCTTCATAGCCAAACTTTCAAATCAAATCGTTTCCTTCCAATGTGGTCACCCCTTTTAAGTTGACCTTAGTAATCTATGTCCTCCTTAATGTAGTTGTCCTCATGGTTAATGTCTGTCAACATTTTCTAAATCAAAGGATCCTATCCCTAGTGCTTGTTATGAACCCCACAAATTTCATAATTTGGAGTAAAATTTGAATTTGAAGAACTAATAAATATTCCCTAAGCTCAATCAGACCGAAGAAATTTAAACTAATAAAATTTAAAATCAGAACCTTGAAAAGAATTCGAAAACCCTAGAGATAAAATTTGAAAAACCCTAATCATGTATGAAGACTGTAAACCCAAGTATGTGGGATCATAAATTGAAATTTTAAATTGAATAGAAACCTTAAACCCCAAACCCTAGAGTTAGAAAACCCTAAATTAAACTCTAAATGCAAGGAACATTCTCTAACTAGCACATTTAACTCAATTTTTGTAAAATCTTGTAAACTCAATAACGAACAATCAAAGATATCTTAAAATAATAAAAATTAACCAAATAAAGCCAGTTAAAGTAATAATTATTGAAATTATTAATTTACCCCTAATGGTGTGTTTAAAACCCTAAAACTAACACTAGAACCACAAACGTACCTTTGAAACTTTAAACAAAACCTTAATACATGAGAAACTCTAAGATGGCCCCAAAACCCTAAAGAATCATCTAAAACCTTAATCTAATTAATATAAATCCCAATTTAATTAATTAAATCTAATAACTTAATTAAACTATTTGTTAGTTGCTAGTAATTCACTTAGTACTATAAAGCCCTGATTTACCATCTAAATTGTAACTAAGTAGCCATAAATGGTTCCAACCCCTTGAGACCCTTAGGTATATTAGTCCAATAGGCTTAATCAACTCAATTAAACATGGAAAACCCTAAACTGTGTCAAATTAGGATCATATATACTAGTAATTAGGGTACATAAGTGTAATTACATCTTAATTACTTGAAGGCATTCATACATTATGATTAATTAGGAGAAAAACACCATTAACAATAAAAAGACAATGCAATTAGTTAATTGGAAGACATGATTAAGTAATACGTTTACGTTTAGGGGGCAAATCCTTAACTCATTTGGAAAAAAAATGATAAAGGAAAATGGTCCATACTTCGTGTTTGTACCATGTAACCAAGAATGGAAAGGATTTATTTCCCACTATTCCAATAGTCATAATCAACCCTTATTACCCACTCCATCTTCATTTTCATTTCATATTCTTCCCTAAAATAAACCTTAGAAACAATCTCTAAACGCATAGGTCCAAAACAAAAGAAAAACAAAAAGGAAGGAAACAAGAATAAGCTTATTGGATCTACTTGTGTACTCGAATGCCCCAAGCAAGAGCCTCCCTACACTACCTTCAAACAATTCACCACCACTTTCATTTACTCCTTCACACGTCCCTCTAGGTTGTCAACAAACCCCCCCTACCTTTAGAGCTCCTCCATTGGCTAAAAACTAGGTTAAAGTGAGCCATTAGTTTTTCTACCGAGGTAAACTTGCACCTTTCCAACTTTCTTCCTAGTCTAAGTTTATTAGCATGATTTCTAAGCCTAAAAATTAAGAAAAAGAAACTAAAAGTGTTAACTTTATTTACCATGATCACATGCTCATACATATACATTATCATAAATTTCTAGAGTAGTAAACATATTATATGTAACTTTAGAAGCAAATAAGCTGTATTAAAATGATAACTTGAAGAAAAGTAGAAGAATCATCATGAAATCTTCATTCCCATAGTAGGGCCAAAATATATGTATGTGTATCCCCATCATATTTTTTATTTCTCATATTTATTTTAGTAGAAAATTATTTTAGATGCATTTTAATTGTTGTTTAATAGATGTTCTACCAAGCTAAGTACATGATGTATAGAAAGCCCTAAGAAATCATCTTAAACCACCCCCAATATGTTGAATAACATGCTGTAAAATGTTGAAGAATGGGTTAATCACATGATTAATTAAAGATAATTAGTATTTAGGACTTAAACTAGTAAGATAAGAGGCTAAACAAGGTCTATAGTGATTAGCTAAGCCAAATATGCACATTAAGCTTATAAAAACCCACTCAAAACCCAACAAAACATTAGTACCAAATCTGGAACTCATGATAAAATGGGTCATTTAATAAGTTTAGCAAGTTATTGGGCCCACTGGATTAGGTTAAATTCAAGATATGGGCCCTACAACATAAACTAAGCCTAAATTAAATTAAAAGTTCACAAACTAAAGCTTAAGCCTACTTAATCACTCATGAACAGTAAGTATATTAGATAAATAAAACTTAATTAAAAGAGTTTATTAATCCTACTAAATAATTCAAGGAGCCCCTAATATAAGCTTAAACGTAAATGGAGCCATAACTAGTTAAAATGAGTAGTTTAGGTCTTAAAATGACAAGAGATGGACTTTAGGCTAATAGAGAATAATTAGGATCCCACTTAATTGATTTGATCTAAACTAAAATTGAATGTTAAATGGGTTATTTAGTGGGTTCAATAAGTTATTTGGTCCAATAGGATTAATGAGAAACAAGTTTAGGGCTTTAAAATGCAAATTAGCCTTAAGACAAGTTAAAAGTACTTGACTAACTACTATAATAATTATTTAAGTTTTAAATAAAAGATCCATGAAGCCCATCAAGTGTTTTAGGAAGCCATGATAAACTTAGATAAGAGTTAAGTTCCATAACTACTTAAAAAGCTTAAACAAGCCTTTAATTCATAAGAAATAGATTTTGGACCAACTTAAAATGGTCTTACTAAATTAATGACCTTAAAATAATGTGATAAAGGTCTAATAATAAATAAAATAGGTCCATTGACCTAAAAACAATCTTATGCCTAAAATAAAGGCCATATTCTCACAAGTTAAAACTTAAAATGACTATGTACAATAGAAAAAAAGCCTATAGTTGGGGATTTAAATAAAACATGAATATTTTAGGTCCAATAACAATATAAGAACCCAATTAATAATAATAAATGGCTAAAACAAGGGCTTACACACTTAAACATTTAATTAAACTAGAAAAGCAACTAAGTTAAAAGGAAAACATATAAAATTTGAATCTAACCCCTATCTAAACTAATGGTTGTAGGTCCCAACTCCTAAAATAGATCCCACCATGCCAAAGTATGTTCAAAATCTTATGAAATTGATAATAAGAACCCAAAAAATAGACTTAAAATGAAGAAATTATAGCAAAAACAAGTTTTAATCGTACTTAGAGATCTAGGGCGCACTTTAGTAATTAGGTAGATTTTTAGGTTCTTAAACAAATCTTCTTCCAATTTCTTACATATACGTTATTATTATATTTTAGGTGACTTAATTCTTAATTTAAGAACCCTAAAGGCTAGGATAGATAGGCAAGCAAGCTAGGTAAGGGAATTTTGATGAATTGTTATTTGCTCATTATTGATAACCAATTCTCGCTTGACCTAAGGTCTAGCATATAAGGAAGCTTACCGAAAAACATGCAGGCAAATAACTAGCTTATCCTCTATACTACAATCTACTTGACGAACCCTAAAACGTCTCACCCAAGTAAGCCAGCTCAACTATTGAACCCTTATGTGCCAACCACTTGATATTAACATAGGTCCCAGCTCATCCTCAAATGAACACCGGTTGACCTTCTCGACATTCTAAGTCCTCCTTTGTCTTTAGCGCCAACTTTTTACTACAGTCCATTAATGGTCATCTGACATTCATGGTACGACTAGCACACTTAATAACCCCTATGGATATCAAACCTCTCAGCTACAGATTTAGTTGCTAGGTTGATTGTAGTTAACTACCTTCATAGCTACCCATTCTCTACCACGATATATAATGTTCACTAGTAATCAATACAAGCAAACCCAAGCCACTACATATCCTAGTAATCCCCATGGAGGGTACTAAGCACCATGAGGTAAGGGGAACCTCTCTCCATCCAATCGACTATCTCCATATACAATATCTCAACTCTCAACACATGATTCACATACTAGACGACCACTACCCCTTGGGCCCTTAATGCTCGCCCTCTCTTTTTCTTAGTCCTCCTTGCCAACTTGAGCATCAGAAGGCCTCTATAGCTACATACATAGGGGGATTTTTCCAAGAATCAAAGAGTAAGAGGCAAGATTCAAGCCCAATCAATTGAAGCTCTACATGAGTCCTCTTATTCTCAATTGATTTAGCCACAATTAACATTTTGGTGCCTACCATTTCAAGCCACCGTGCATATGATGGCTAAAAGCAAAAATAGTAATCCATATGCTGTAAGCCCTAAAGCTAAGCCAAGTAACCGTAAGCCCTAAAGCTAAGCCAAGTAACCGTAAGCCCTAAAGCTAAGCCAAGTAACCATAAGCTTAAACTTAGAACCCAAGGTTTAGGGCGATCGGTTAATGGATCCGATCAAACCCAAATTATAAACTAATGAGAGAAATATTAATAAAACAAACCCCGTAAACTTGAGTTTAAGAAAATAAGTAATAAAATATGAGACTATAAAATTTTCAAATTTTAAGCATAATAAGTACTAATTATCGAAAATGCGAAAACTGTAATCAAATAACTAATAAATTACTAAAGATAGATTATATGTATACTAAAAATTTTAGAATAACCAAAATAATAATTAGGAATGTTCACATGTACCCCACATGTATTTACGTGTAGATAAAAATACGCAAAATTACCTAAATTGGCCAAAAAAATAAGTAAATAATTAAGGAAAATTATAAATTAATTATAAAAAAATTAGAGGAACCTAGAATAATCCAAATCAGGTTGTGGAAAGTCAAACTTTGTATAAGAAAAATCAATCAATTAAAATTAGACAACATAAAAGCCAAAAATCAAGGAAATTTGGCAAAGTCTTATCTAATTAATGCATAATAATTACAAAAATCATCTATAAATAGGGGAAAATTTTTCAAAAGTCATTTTGACAGTTTAGAATTTGGGAAAAATAGGAAAACTAAAAAATCGAGAGAAAATCCAGAAAAAAGAAAAAAGAAAAGAAAATTGTGCAAATTCGTATAGGGAGAGAAACCTATACCTCACCACCACCTAGGACCAAGCTACCACCACCACACCACTCTAACCCCACCGTCTAGGCCGGCCGACAGCCTTGGATCGGGTTTGGACTACCAGAAAACTTTGGACCGATTAGTCTCTTAAATTTCCTGATTTGGAATAATTTTGTAAAATTAGTTATTTTGCCTAGAAAATTATGAAACTTGTTATTTTGAGGTTTTATTGTATGTAGATTTAGGGGAAAATATTGATTTAGTTTAATTACGCCTGCAATTATAGGGTTCTTAACAAATTGCTCAAAACCGAGCATGATTAGAACGGAAAATAAATAGGCTTAAGAGTGTAGTTTGGAGCTCAATTTTTTTTCTGTAGGATACTCATATGATATAGAACAGTGCTATGAAGTCATTTTTTTAAAATTAATTTTTGAAATTTTTAAGTTACTTTTTAGCCCTAAAATGATGGAAAAATTGGGTAATTTGGGATTAATTAGGTGATTAAGATGTTAATTATTGATTTAGATATTAATTAGATGTTTAAGGATGTTAATCTCTGATGTGGAACCCTAATCCTAGCCTTTGGAGTATTAAGTATGGTTAATTTAGGAAATTAGGTAATTATTATAAGAATTTAGCAATATGTGAAATTGTAAATTAATAAATCTAAAAAAATAAGGTTATTTAGATAATATTATAACAGAAATCAGAAAAATAATAAATCTGAAAATAACATTTAATCTTAAGTAAAAGTCTCAAAATGTAAGATTTTCACACATTAGGAATAAATCCAATACCGCAATTAGGGTTAACGTGTACCGAATAGTTTAGAATACCAAATTACGACCCAATAGGATATTTGGACACTCGAGCTTAATGTGATTAATTTCACATTAGGATTCGAGCATATTTAAGGCTTAGAAATCAAAGTTTAAAATCTCATTTAGGATTTGAACACCGAAATAGAGTACAACGAATCATTAAGACGTAATGGGTATACAAGAAAAAAAATGAATTAAAATATAACTTAGAATATGAAACCATAAATTATAAGTACTAAAAAGACCTATTTGTATTATAGGACTCCCAAAGACAAATTAGCTTGAGATTAATAGATCGAGCGATTGAACGATCGAGCAATTCCAAGTAAGTTGGGTTATTGCTTATTGTAATAGAGTACTAGTTTTGTAGTGCTCGGAGACTGAGGCTTGTATATGATTGTGATTGTAAGTAGTTTACGCATGTGTTTGATGTATTTGAATTCGTGCTGAATTTGGATTATGAGTGATTTTGTGACTGATTGAATTGGTATAAAATTATTTGAACAGCCTAAACGGAATTTAATCTTAGTCGACCCTAATAACCAAAAATGTCATGCATTGCAACCCGTTAGGGGATCATAGGATTCACCAACCAAATACCGACCCCTTCGAAAGGGATAGCGCAGGATTGCAAAATGATCCCTTCTTCATCCTTAGTTGAACTAAGTGACAGGAGAGGAGGTTGCGGCGAGGGTGAAGTCAATGGTTTGAAGGTAGTCGCGGGAAGATCGAGGTCTCCATTGCACAAGCCTGGGTTTGGTTGTGAGCTGCTGCATAACATGGAAACTCCTCAACCCGGACTAGAGCGGGGTGAAATTTCTCTGATTTCACAATGGACCAGATTACGTTGTACGATGACACTTGATTGTTGCATTGCATAAAAATATTTATTTGATAACCCTGTTTGTGCTTGTATGCATTCATGAGTCTCCAATTCAACTTACTAAGCTGTAGTTGCTCATACCCTTATAGATCCTCTTGCAAGTTATGATTTCTGAACACTTTAAGTACTATGCCGCCCTACAATTACCTAGAGGTTAGTCCGTTGGAAGCCAGGGGTGTGAGGATCAAGTTACTTAGTATAATGTGTAATTAGAGTGACCATGTAATTAGGGATGAAAGACTGAGTAATCTAGTGAACTGTTATGTTTATGTAAAACTTCCTGAGAAGCTCTATGGACTTATATATATAATATTATACATGTTATTAGAAATTTGCACTATTTATCATCATTGTAGTTTAATTGTTAATCGAACTGTTTACTTCAAAGCGAGGAATCATCGACGCCTTGTGTAAGTCATGTCTATGGTAGGCAATGTGAGGCCAGTTACTATCATAAAATGGTTTACACGGTGGGACTGTTGCGACTCTGTGACTTCGGGGCGTAACAATAGCTTAGACCATTTATCTAACAAATGCTTGAAGAGAGTAGAAAATTTCAAGAGTCCACTGTAGCTCTACATAAAGATGTTATGTTGCTTAAAAACGCATCCTAGAAATGCTCGAACAAGGAACCAACAATTAATTCCCCTTTAAAACCAAGCAAAAATGACTTGCGAACCATACACCTAATGCATTTATGTGATCAAATTCAATACTATCAACAACCCTATGAAGACCTACACAAATGGTTGAATCACAATCATGAGAAAACTCAAGTGCTAGGTGAGCACATAGCGACAAGCAAACTAACTAAAGACCTATCACCAAAATAGTGACCAATGGACTATGAAGACATAAGTGTCAAGGACTAAATGAGCATATCCATCGCATTTCCAGTGTACATGACCAAAAGAAGGTTAAATCCTCAACACAGGCATTACGCTCCATGCCAACAAAAAGCCCTTTCACTCCTTCCATCCTTAAGAAGATACTACCCTAGGTATAAGGCTACTATACTTAAATACTTATAATGGCACCACTAACCTAGATGAACACCTTGTCCACTTTCAAACAATGATGATCCTCCACAACTTTCATACGCCATCATATGTAAAGCCTTTCGCAATATGCTAGTAAAAGCAACTTTACTTTAGTTCAATACCCTCCCTAATGCCTCTATTACCTCATTCTATGACTTCTGAGGTAGATTCTAACAACATTTCCTAAGCTTTTGAGACCCAAAGAGAGACTCTTCCATACACTACAATGTTAGATAATGGCTCAATGAAACCCTGTGGGCATACCTCAAACGTTTCAATGGAACAAAGCTATAAGTTTCCAAGCTCAACACTAGAATGGCCCTATAAGTGCTTCTTATAAGATTAGACCTGAACAAAAGGCTATTCAATGCAATCTCATTAGATAAACTTGACTCCTTTAACGAGTTCATGCAAGTGGCTAAGAAATACATAGCTTAAGAAGATGCCATTACAGCTCAATTTAAAGTAGATAACAACACTCGCATGTTAATGAAGGTCTGCTTAAGCCCTCGCAACCCTAGACCGCAACCCTCAACATACGACAAACGAAATAAGGAAAGACAGAAATTCCAAGACTACAAGTCATACACACCCCTCAATAGTCTACTCGGCAAAATATTGTATGAGGTTCGAGAGCAGCTCCCACAACCACCTAATAATCGTGAAACCCTAGAAGTAGAGGACTCAAGCAAGTACCACAACTACTACAGAATACATAGGCATAACACAAACAAATGCCACCATCTTAAGCATGCAGTTGTCAAGCCTATTTTATTCCTTCTGATTCTTTTTTTTAATTAGTCTTCTTTAAACCGATCAGTATTAAACTCTACCTATTTAATATTGACCCTCGATTAAGATTTAAAGAAAATTGTTTTTTATTTGAAAATGTATTGGAGTTACCACCCGACCAAAGTCGAGAAAAAAGAGTTAAGTTATCACCAATTGGATGGATTAGTTATAACTTAGTTACTAGTCTATTAGTTCAACCAATTTTATAAAAAAAAAAAAAAATAGTTTTAGAAACCAAAGATCTGGATCCGAGGGTTAGATTTTGTAAAAGCTTATTGGTAGCATTAATTTTCCAAATTTAACCTTATCCTTAAATATCACTTTTCAATTCAAAACTCGATTATTAGTTACTCTAATTGAATAACTTAAATAATATAAAAAAAAAGGAAAATTTATTTTTTTACAACTACCCCTAAAGGTTCCTACATACCTACTATTTGGGAACAAACAAACATAATTATTTTTATAAAACTTTATGTACTGGGTTTGTTTTAATTTAAAAATATGCTGGATTTATGTTTTTAATTCAATTTGATTTATTTATAGAAATTTCTAAAAAGAAAGTCCTAAATTGGAAATTTTATTTTTTTAGAAAATTTTAAAGTGCCCTAAATTTCAAAAAAAGTTCAATTATGTTTTTATTTTAGAAAACCTAATTTTTCTAAGTTTTAAAAATAATCCTTTTTCGTTAACTTATTTACTCTTTTATTTTTTTATTATCTTATTTGTCTCTTTTTATTCTATTTTATCTATTGGACTAAAAAATAAATAAATAGACTACTTTTTTCTTTTCTTTTCTTTTCTTTCTTCCTTTCTTTTTCTTTTTTCCTCTTTCTCTTTTTTTTTTAGTTTTACATTACAATTTAAATTGAAATAAATAAATAAAATGAAGAACAAAACAAAAGAATACAAATGAATAAGCCTAAACCAAATAGCAAAGTAGGGCACGTGGATCTTGGGTTCAAGTCGGAGCGGTACACAAGTCAAACTCAGGTCAATGTTTGGATCATGGATCAGGTTTGGGTCATCTCCAATTTCTCCTTCAACAATAGCACGATGCAGTGATTCCAAGCAATTCAAGCAACAATTTAAGATGGTAAAGGGATTTTCATGTAGCGTTTATTGGGGTTTGGTGGGGTAAGACAGATGCCTTAGCTAATGGAGGTAGAATGGGCAGTCGTCTGAATGGAGGGTGGTGGCGGAGCTGGGCTACATACGGTAAAGGGTGTTGGATGTGAGATTAGAGTATAGTGTTACATTTGGGGGTTCTACGAGCTCGGTAGTAGTGTTAACAAGGCTTGAGAACTACCTAATGTGGTACTTTCAAAGTGAAGGAGGAGTGGTGGATAGGGTTTCAAAGTGGTAAGATGTTGGTACTGCTAGGGATGAGAGTGGTTACGTTGGAGAACCTAAGCTATGGGTAGTCCAACTAGGGTGGTGGTGCGGCTTAGAATTGAGTAGAGAGAGAATGGAAGAGGAAAAGAGAGTTCGATGGGTGTAGAGAGAGAGTGAGAGAGCTCGTAAGTGGTTTTTAGTGATTATGTGTGTTGTGTAGTGAGCCCCCCAAAGCCCCTTTTATACACAAAATTAACCCAATAAGCAAGGAAAGCTCGAATTCGGATTAAATGAAATTTCCAAAATTCATGTTTTTTCTTATTATTGGAGCTTGAATTGAATACGTTTTTTACTAAATCTAGTATAGCTCTTTGGTTCTATTCAAAGTAGGCCATATGGAGGATGATATTGCACCATTAATTGGTGTGTTTAAGGAAGGAAATTGTGTAAAATCTAAGGCCAAAGTGAAGCGTATAGGCTATTTTTTGGCTAAGAAAGAGGGGGAAAGAGGTGGAAAGGGAAAGAAAGTCAATTAACGTAGTGCTAACATTGGGCCACACCAATCGCAACATCCAATGGTTGTATGCCACGTGTCATCACATGATACATGGCATGCTACATGGTACTACATCACCCTATCGTCTAACCCGATGCTTGATACGTAGCACAATGAAATCCTAATACATAGTAGTTCTTGATCAATTTAAAAAAATAAAAAAGATTTGTATACATTTGCCAAGATTCGAACCCTGACCTCCTTTCTATTTATGCATATAGTTCACCGTTAGGCCATTTACCTGCACCTAGTTCATATGTGCAATTTGTTCATCTGTGCAATTAGGTTAACCTAGGGTAAATTCTAATTTAAACCTAAGCCCAACAATCCCTCTTTTTAAAATATTCATTCTATTAAATTATTATCTTCTAAATTCTCTAAATTTTCAATTTTCTATAACTTATAAATCTTTTAAAAATTTTTCATTTTTTTATTTACTAAATTTCTTTTTTTTTTTTTGTATTTTTTATATTTTTCTTAGATTTCTTGTTTTTTATGCTTTTTCCTATTTTTCTATTTTTTTGTATTTTTATAAACTTCTTATTTTTCTAGCTTTCTTTAATTTTCTTTTTTTTTTTCCTAATTTAGGACCTATTGATAAAATAAACTAAAGGGGGCAAAAATTGGATGTCTACAACCACATCTTTTTATGGTAAAGTTTGAACAAAACTTTACTACAAAGACAAAGAGACACTATTTTTGTCCTAGGGAAGACTTTATAACGTCTACTTAACTATTTTAGACTCGATCTACTAGGGATTTGGTGAAGAAATGAACCTGGTTGTGCCGTTCTAGGCTTACTAACTTAGGTAGGAGCATCTCTCAAGGCTTAGTAACCGTAAGTTGGAATCAATCTGGAGAACCTAATCATGCCTCTCTAGGCTCACTAACCTAAGAGGGTGCATCTCTCGAAGACTAGCCACCCAAAGCTAGGATTGATTTGAAAAACATAATCGTGCCTCCTTGGCTCATTAACCTAGGCAAAAGCATCTCTCAAGAAATAGCAACCCTAACTTGGAATCAATCTGAAGGACCCGGTCATGCCTAGGCTTACTAACCTAAGTAGGAGTGTTTCTCAGGGACTAATAACCATAAGCTGGGATCAATCTGAAGAACCTGGTAGTGCTTCTCTAAACTCACTAACCTAGGTAGGAACATCTTTGGGGGAATAGCAACCCTAAGCTAGGATTGATCTAAAAAACTTGATCATGCCTCTCTAAGCTTACTAACCTAGGCAGGAACATCTCCCGGGGACTAATAACCCTAAGTTAGGATCAATCTAAAAAACTTGGTCATACTTCTCTAAGCTCACAACCCAGGCGAGAGCATCCCTTAAAGACTAGCAACCGTAAGATAGGATCAACCTAGAAAACCTGGTCATGCCTTTCTAAGCTCACTAACCTAGGCAGGAACGTCTCTCAAGGATTAGCAACCCTAAATTTGGACTTAATGTTGTGCCTTATCCGCTTGCTAAAAGGAATTAAGGAAGAGAAGTGCCCTATGAAAATTGAAGAGGAGAAGTGCCCTATGGACTGACTAGAGAACTTTGAAGAGTAACTGAGATAAGATTATGCCTTCAAAGGTTGGCTAAACACCAAATGCAAAAGGTGAATGCCTTATGGGCTAGCTAAAAAAGACTGTTAGGAGTAAAAACTGGTCACAATCTAAATGCAAATGCAATGTTCAAAAATCAATGTGTTAGCATCATGTGGAAGTACTTACCTGGTCTTTGTTGATAGTACCCAAACTGTCAAATCTTTTTTTTTTTAAAAAAAAAAAAGCCCCATCAGAATTGACTGGCTTACACTTTGATCCTTTATTGTCAACCCAAATGATCTTGATACAGAACGTTTGAGACTTTACCAACTCTTTTAGAGAAATCATGAAAATTAACTTTATACAGAATGCCACCCACTATTTTTTATCCTTTTGGAAACTTTATAAACTGAAGCCCTTATTCCCAACTAATAAATATCTATTGTAGGGTAGTTGCTTACTTGGATTTTGTACTTCCCTGAAAAATAGACAATAAAACTCCTCGTTAAGGGGGATCAATCCATACTAAAGTACTTTAAAGAGTTTTGTCAATTACCAATGTCTTATATCTCATTTCTCAATTTCTCTCTTGTTTTTAGTGTATGGGTTCAATTAAATGGAGTAAGGAGAGTTGGACCTTTCAATGGAGAAGGTGATTATTATAATGTCGACAATGGCCAAGGATACCAACTTTACTTGTAGATAATGAAAATTAGACTATAATGACATTCCAAATGACTGGCATTTTTGTGTTTTGAGTAAAAATTTCCATTAACTTCTCATAGGTAGCATAACTTTACAACGTCAGCAGTTATAGGGTCTCTCAAATCGAGACCATCCATTTGAGACAAAATTAAAGCCTTTCTTGGTAATACTCACTTTACGATGTAAGGGCCTCTATAATTAGGAGCAAATTTCCCTCTAAAGTCTTGTGCATTAGGAAGAACCTTTCTCAACACCGTATCTCCCTCTTTGAAGTTTCAAGGTTGTACCCTTTTGTTGAAAGCCCGAGCCATTCTTTGTTAATAACATTGATTATGACACAGGGCTATCAATCTCCTTTCGTCAATTAGATTCAACTGCTTAATTGGTTTCTTTACCCAATCGGCTTCGTCCAACTAAGTTTCTAATAATACCCTAAGCAATGGGATCTCAACCTCTACTGGTAACACTGCTTTAGTGACGTATACCAAAGAGTAAGGTATTGCCCCAATCGATGTTCTAATGGATTTTCAAGGCCATGAGTACGAATGGCAACATCTCATGCCAGTCTTTATATGTAATAGCCATTTTTTCAATGATTCTTTTGAGATTTTTGTTGGTTACTTCAATGGTTTCATTTATTTAGGGTCGATAAGGAATAGAGTTCCTATAGATGATCTCAAACTGTCAGCATAATTCTGACATAAGCTTATTGTTAAGATTGGTGCCATTGTTAGTGATGATCATTTTTAGAGTCCCGTACTGGGCTAAGATATCTCTCTTAATGAACCTAACTACGACACCTTTAGTAACGCTCGAGTAAGACGAAGCCTCAACCCATTTGCTAAAGTAATCAATGGCGACTAGTATAAAGCGATGCCCATTGGATGCTTTCGAGTAATTGAGCCAATGATATCTATGGCCCACATTGAAAAAGGCCATGGTGTTGAGAACCTATGTAGTTCTTAAGGCGAAGCATTTATCTTATTTGCATAAACTTAGCATAAGTGATAATGTCTAACGTATTTGATGCAATCACTTTCCATCATTGACTAATAATACCCTCGCCATATAATTTTCTTAGCCAGCATACAACCACTCATGTAAGGGCCACATACTCCTTCATGTACTTCTTTCATTAACTTCTTAGCCTCCTTGTCGTCCACACACCTTAAAAGTGTACCGTCAAATGAGCGTCGGTATAAAGTGAACTCGTTTATTAAGATTGAGTGGCTAATCTCCTAATCATCCTTCTATCCTTTTTCTTGGCCTCTTCAAGGTGTTTGTCTTGTTGTAGGAATATCTTAACATCGTAGTACCACAACTTTTGGTCATTCGTATCCTCAATTATTAGATAGAAAGTAGGCTTGTCTTCAATTTCAATGGTAAGGAGTTGAATCTCGACTCTACCAAATATCTGGATCATAGATGCTAGAGTGGCTCAAGCATCAGCAAATTGATTATAAGTTCTTAGTGCGTAATTAAACGTAATTTCTTTGAATTTCCTCGTCAATTCAGTCAAATGCCAATGATAATGTACCAATTTAGAATCTATCATCTTGTACTCTCCTCGAGCTTGGCCGACAGTGAGTGAAGAGTCCCCGTACACTTCTAATTCTTAAATGTCTTTATCTTGGGCCATTGTGAGTCCCATGATACATGCTATGTACATAGCAATATTATTAATGTACGCAAAAACTAGCCTTATAGCCAAAAGGTATTGAATACCTTCAGGGAATATTAGTATTGCCCCAATTCCATACCCAGACACATTTGTTACCCCATCAAAGAACATCTTCCATTTTGGTGGCTCATCATCTTCTCATTTATTAGAGCTTCCCTTAACTACTAAGATATCCTCATCGGGGAAATTGACTTATACCTCTTGAGGGGTACCATTGGAGGGATTTTCTACTAACTAATTCACTAAAGCTTACCCTTTAACTAAATTCCGGTTCACATACTTAATTTTGAACTCTGATAGTAACATTTTCCACTATGAAATTCAATCAATTAAGGCCGATTTGTCTGCCAAGTACTTTAGGGGATCATGCTAAGTTAGCAATTCAGCCTGGTAGTAGAGTGTGTATTTTTTAAACTGATGCATTACCCAGACCAAAGTACAGTAGGTTCTTTCAATTTCTGAATATTTCTATTCCCCTTCAGTAAATTTCTTACTCAAGTAGTATACAGCCTATTCTTTTCCTTCCTTGTCATTCTGGCCGAGTATGCAACCCATGGACTCTAGTAATATTATTAGGTATAGAAATAAACACTTCCTAGGTTTTGGAGCCATCAAAATTGGAGGGTTCATGAGGTATTCTTTGATCGTTGTAAAGGCTTACTTACACTCTTCATCCCAATTGATCTTAGCATTCTTTTTCAACAACTTAAACAAGGGATGGCACTTATCCGTGAGTTAAGACATAACTAGGCTATATAGTTTAAACGGCCCAATAAGCCTCTGATTTCTTTGAGTGTGCATAGAGGGGGCAAGTCAACTATTGCTTTGACTTTATCAGGGTTCACTTCAATGCCCCTTTGGCTGATTAGAAGACCCAACAATTTCCTTAAATTCACTTCGAAGGTACACTTCTCTAGGTTGAGCTTTAACTAGAATTTTCTCAACCTATGAAACAATCTCCTCAAATTATCCACATGATTTTCTCCTTCCTTGGACTTTACAATCATATCATCAACATATACTTCAACTTCTTTATGCATCATGTCATCAAAGATTGTTACCATGGCCCTTTGATAAGTTGCCCCTACGTTTTTTAGTCCAAAAAGCATTACTTTGTAGCAAAATGTACCCCAAGTTGTGATAAATGTTGTCTTAGTTTTATCTTCTTCAGACATTTGAATTTGATTATATCTGGAGAAACCATCCATGAAAGAGAAAAGATAGTTTTCGATTGTATTATCGACTAAGACATCAATGTGGGGCAAGTGGAAATTATCTTTAGGTGCTGCTTAATTAAGGTCTTAAAAGTCCACATACACTTTGACTTTTCCATTCTTCTTCATTATTGGCATAATGTTGGCTACCCATTTAGGATAATTAGATACCTCATGAAGCCAACCTTTAGTAATTTTCTAACTTCCTCCTCAATCTTCAACAAGACATCCGATCGGAACCTTCTTAACTTCTATTTCTTAGGTTTGATATCCTCTCGTATAGGTATATGATGGACCACAATCGATGGATCTAATCCAGGCATATCTTTGTAAGACTATGCAAATACATCTTAGTATTTAGATAACAATGTGATCATTTCTACCTTTTGGTCTTCTTTCAAATTTCCTCTAACTTTCAACACCTTAGGGTTATCATTGGTCCTAATATTAATTTTCTCAATTTGCTCATCAATGGAAATTCTACTCATTTTATATTTTTGCTAGCTTTCTTGCACGTCACTATGGCAATCGATATCACTTCCGACGACTAACCCAGTAGGGCCGGAGGTGATATTAATATTTTCATCACCTATCTACGTAAGGTATCCATGGCCTTTATTCGAAGCATTAGATCTGTGAAATAGAAAATTATATAAAAGAAAGAGTGTACGTAAGGAAGAAGTGAAGAGAAAATAGACTGATTCTTATTTAGAGGAAGCTTCTTTTGAGTACATTTATTTGTAAGATAAAGGTAATTTATTATAAAACTCTATAAAATGCCAAACCATGATTCATCATTTACCCTAGGGAAGATTTATTGCTATTCATAGGGATGAAGAACCAATTATTCAGGTGCTGGGACTTGTTAGATGGGCCAGCTATTTTATTTCTACTAGAGGTATCCTCTTTGGCAAGCTCTGAATTTTATACATCAACCCGGATGAAAGTTTTTAACAATGGTGAGAAAGTTATCAAGGCGTGATACAACCCGTTACCTTTTCTGCCCCTAACTTGCATTCTTTGCAACTCTTCCATTGGAGTTGGGATGTAGCTTAGCCCATAGGTTCCAAACTGGCCATTTTGAACTTTAGCCTCTCATCTTTCTCCCAATCAATAATCATGCACACCTCTTCAAACATTTAGAGCCCAAAGTCTTCTTTCTCTTCAATACCAAATAGGGTATGGCCATTTCTTTGTAAATTTCGTAATCTTGGTCACCTAGAATCATGATAACCTACCCATTAGAGATGAACTTAACCTTTTGGTAAAGACTTGAAGGTATGGCCCCTACTGAATGTATCCAAGGCTTTCCCAATAATAGGTTAAAGGTCCTTAGGATGTCCAAAACTTGGAATTTGATGTTGAACATTGATAATCCGATATTAATTGGTAAGTCGATCTCCCCGATAATTTCTCTCCTAGATCCATCAAAAGCTCTCACTGTTGTCGAACTTGGCTTAATAGCAATTGTATCAATGCTTAATAGATCTAAGGAGTGTACGTAAGGAAGAAGTGAAGAGAAAATAGACTGATTCTTATTTAGAGGAAGCTTCTTTTGAGTACATCTATTTGTAAGATAAAGGTAATTTATTATAAAACTCTATAAAATGCCAAACCATGATTCATCATTTACCCTAGGGAAGATTTATTGCTATTCATAGGGATGAAGAACCAATTATTCAGGTGCTGGGACTTGTTAGATGGGCCAGCTATTTTATTTCTACTAGAGGTATCCTCTTTGGCAAGCTCTGAATTTTATACATCAACCCGGATGAAAGTTTTTAACAATGGTGAGAAAGTTATCAAGGCGTGATACAACCCGTTACCTTTTCTGCCCCTAACTTGCATTCTTTGCAACTCTTCCATTGGAGTTGGGATGTAGCTTAGCCCATAGGTTCCAAACTGGCCATTTTGAACTTTAGCCTCTCATCTTTCTCCCAATCAATAATCATGCACACCTCTTCAAACATTTAGAGCCCAAAGTCTTCTTTCTCTTCAATACCAAATAGGGTATGGCCATTTCTTTGTAAATTTCGTAATCTTGGTCACCTAGAATCATGATAACCTACCCATTAGAGATGAACTTAACCTTTTGGTAAAGACTTGAAGGTATGGCCCCTACTGAATGTATCCAAGGCTTTCCCAATAATAGGTTAAAGGTCCTTAGGATGTCCAAAACTTGGAATTTGATGTTGAACATTGATAATCCGATATTAATTGGTAAGTCGATCTCCCCGATAATTTCTCTCCTAGATCCATCAAAAGCTCTCACTGTTGTCGAACTTGGCTTAATAGCAATTGTATCAATGCTTAATAGATCTAAGGTAGCTAGAGGGTAGACATTTAAGGATGACCTGTTGTCAATGAGAACTCTTATTGTGATGATGTTGTTTGCCCTCACTATTATGAATAAAAGCTTAGTGTGCTGGCTACCTTCTTTGGTCAGTTCCTCAGCGGTGAAAGAAATTTGACCCATAGTAAGGATAGAGTTGGAAACAGACCTAATCCTTTCAACTGGTATTTTATAAGGGACTTTGACTTCCCTCAATTTTCTAAACAAAGCTTCTAGATACAAATTTGATGCCATCAATAAACTCATGAGGGATATTTATGCCAGAGTCTTAGCGAGCTAATCCATTACTTTATACTCGTTAGACTTAATCATCTTGGTGAAGGCAGACAATCCTTCTTCGTGTTCAGCTGGTTCATTGTTTGGCCTTTTAAGTACAGTGTTCTTTTTCAAGTCCTCACTTGGATCATAGATTCTACCAGAGTAGGTAATCCCTCCTACAAGGGGGCTTGACTACCCCTAATTTACTACCTAGTAGTTGAGAGGGGCAACATAATTTTTGGGGGCCATAGGCACATGGAAGATGTACCATTTGGTTTGTAAGATTTGCTTCTCTTCTTATCTGTAAAATCTATGGATCTTATACACTCGATTAGAACCTATCATGTTGATGGCGAGCTCTAAGTCATCAAATATCATATTGATGATGGGCTCATGGTTAAGCAGGTGGTTGTTGTTGATGTTTGAAGCAGGAGCCTCCACAATATCCAAGTAGACTATACCTTCATCAATTAAGTCTTGAATTTTGTTTCTTAACCTCCAACATGAGTTGGTTGAATGGTCCATTCGCCTTAGATGATACTAATACCTTGCATTGGGATAAAAAAATCTTAGCCCATACCTTTCACTGGGAGCCTCAAAATGGACCAGATTATCTTTTCTTATTTTTTCAAGTACTTTACTGAATGGGACAAGTATTTTAGTGAACTACCTTAAGGCCCTACCAATCTATGGTTGGCTTCTATATTATTGTTGAGCTGGTAGAGGATTTGCTCTAAAAGAGACTTGAGTGTTAAGTCTAGTATTCAAATTAATCATGCTAACAACAGCTTCTCTAGGTTTATTAGCAATGGGCTTAATAGAGGGTAGTCTTCTGTCTGATGTCTCTTATAACTTGCCAGAGGAGATGGCACTTTCAATCTAATACCTTACTGCTATTACTTCTACAAAGCTAGAACAGGCTTATCCGATTAAATGAGCAAAGTAGGGTCTCTTAAGAGTGTTGATAAAAGTTGCAATTAGCTCCTTCTCAATCACGGGGGTAGATACCCTTGCAGCTAGGGACCTCCACCTTTAGGTATACTCTTTGAAAGATTCATTGTACCTTTTTCCTTAGGGCAACCAAATCCATCATGGTTGGCGCTACTTAAACGTTAAACCTAAATTGCTGATAGAATGCTCTAAGTAGCGTTTCCCATGTGTTCACTTGATTTAGATCCAATTGGGCATACCACGTCAAAGCAGGGTTAGTTAGGCTATCCTAAAAAGTTTAGACCAGAGCTGGTCATATTACACATACTTACCCATCTTTAGTACATACAGCCAAGTGTATAGCTAAGGGCATCCAATCCCATTGTATTTTTTGAAGTCAGGTACTTTGAATTTTTTTAGGAAGCTTCCATAGTCATAGGTAGAGAAATCTGTTATACCAACCTACTCAAATCCATCATACCCTTCGAACATTTTCATCGTTTCAATGATTTGTAGAGATAATCGCTTCTCAAGCTCTTTCAACCTATCTTAATCAACTTTAAGCTTTGGATTGATCAGAAACGAGTAAGTATTTAGCTTGGAAGTTGGGTTGACCTTAGCATTCTTTCCATATTGAGCTTTAGAACTTTCTTCATTTGATGGAGCCATATACTTGAGCAAGGTAATGCTATCAGTAAGAAAGCTTAGTTCATCTGCAATCTTCCCCACTATTCGCTTTAAATATTAGAACCTCAACTCAGTGGGATCAATAACCTCAGGATTGACATTGCCATAGTTGGTGTTGGTGTTGTCATTTGCTTAGTTAGCCATTCTAGTTTGAGAGCAGTTTCTAATAGGATTACTCTAAAAGTTTCGGCGCTTTCAAAAACCATTTTTTTGTTCATGTATTTCTAGTCTGTTTATTAATATCTCAATTAGAAGTTCCTAGATGTGGTGTCTTTCTAATTTTTGAAAATATGGAACGAAAATAAATGAATGAAATGCAAATGGTCCACATGGATGAGAAGGAGGGAATCGACGATTAACTAACAAAACAGTAAGTTATTTATTATTCTTGAATTCATAGAGTTTTATTACATAAAAAGAAAAGAAAAGATACAAATTCATCTATACTAATATTCTTTTCTTCTATAAGCCAGATGACATTTTCTTCCCCTTCTTTTGACCATGCTTAGTCACTTCCTCAAACTCTTCAATCTTCTTCTAGGCCATCTTCAACTAGTGTTCCAAGGCATGCAACCTTTACTTAGACTCTCAAAATAGGTTTTCCTACCCATCTTTTTCATCATAGAGGACTTCCGTACGAGCTTTTACCTAGTCCATATAGGTCACCATTTTAGAGCTAGGATGTATGGGGGAAGGTTGAACAACTTCTGGTGCTCAATATCGCATCATGCCTGCCTTGTGAAGTTGGTTGTATAAGTACTCTTTGGTAACCCGGTGTTTGTCCACTTCTCTTATGAATTCACTCAAATCAATGTTAGGGTTTATGATTATAGTATCCTACTAAGCTTTGATCTTATGAAGCTTAGATACCTTTTTTGTGGAGTGAGGCTCTTCGAGGTTAAGGGTGAATGGCTTCAATGAAGGCTTGTGAACTATGTCCTAGATCCCTCCAAACTGCCTTACCATGTTGTTTAGATAGTAGCTTATACACCAACTTATTCTGATCAATGGTATGGTATGATAATCTTTACAAACCTGTATAACCATAGTGTAATTGCTTTATCTAGCAGTCTACAGTATGTCTTTGACTCAAAAATCTTGTAAAACTTCTATCCAAGAAGGGTAGGGATATCTTCTGGTAATTTGATATTATCAATGAAAGAGTCAATAAGATCAATCTTTTTGGTGAATGCACCCCTTATTAAGTCTATCCCAAAGCATTTGATGTAACTAATAATCTATACCATTAACGATGCCATACTTGACCTAAGATCTCCACAACTTCTTTTCTTAAGGAAATCAAGGTTCCTTATTTATTTAGCAAGTAAGGCATGAATATAAGACTTCCTTTCCTAGAACTAAGCTACTGATTCTGCCACCCTAAAGTGTACAAGAAAAGATTCGCTTAGAAATAAGATGGTAGTGAATACTACTAATACATAGGCTTTAATTTGATTCTCCCTCCAATTTCTAAGAAACAAAGCCCATTTGTTGGAGCTGGGTTCATTTTGGAACCAATGGATTAGATCCCATATCTTGATAGTATGTTTTTTACAATCATTTAAGGCCTCATTTATCTCAATCTTATGGATCCTTAAGAATATTGAAAAAATGTAGGTTGGACCGAAGTTGGGCTCTGGAATGTATATTTCCTCTAAAAGAGGAGCTTAAAGCAGTTGTATGTATTCTTCCAAAGTTGAATAGATTAGGTATAGCCCAAAGCGAAATGCTACTTCTTTAGGCTCCTAAAAATGAACTAAAGCCCTCACTAGTGTGATGTTGACATTTACTTTAGTTAGTGAGAGTATAGGTCTAATCTTATTGGTAATGAACTCCTATTCTCTTAGGTTAAAGGTTTGAAACCATTGGTTGAGTATGGGCTTTGGGTTTGTGGGTTTATGGACATGAATCTCTTTGGTGAAGAACTTAGCATTGGATGAGCTAGCCATTTCTAAAAGATTACGAGGAAAGCATAAATTACCAAGGAAAGACTATTTACATGAAAAGCATTCACAAAAGATTTACTATGTACATGAATTCTAGGAAAGATACAAGGAAAGAAATTCCAGGTTTTGTCATTTTTCTTTTTTTTTTTATAACATTGCCTCCTTATTAGTTATTCGTCAACCCTGTAGAATGTATGCCAAAAAGGGTAGGTTATAAAAGTCCTTAAACTCTATGACCTCACGCGTTTATGAAAAAATAGTTCCTTGGTCACATTGAAGTTTAAGTGGGGTAGTCTAATCAACCCCAAATGGTGGTTGCCCCACCACATTCGAAACTTACACAACAGCTCCCCATCCTAAGGTCCTAAGATAACTTGGCTTTGATTGTATCTATCATGAATTCATGGGACAAAAATAAATCCCCTCCCCGTCCCCACCCATACTACCCCCCCCCCCCCCCCCCCCCCCAAAAAAAAAAATCAAATTAAACCTGCAAAGATGTTAGCACAATTATGATACAAATAACAAAGAATGAAAAAAGCAAAATAAATTACACTAAAGTAATTTTTAGAGATTAATTTTAATTTTAGAAAGTTAAATGTCTAACCCTCTTAACAAGTCCCTAGTGGAGTTGTTAAGCTATCGAGCTTAGTTTGTTCTTCTCGATTCTTTTTTTAATTAATCTTTTTTAAACCGACTAGTATTAAACCCTACCCATTTAATACTAACCCTTGACTAGAGTTTAAAGAAAAATGTTCTTTATTTGAAAATTTATTGGAGTCACCATCCAACCAAAGTCGGAAAAAAAGAGTTAAGTTATAACTAATCGTCTATCAGTTAAACCCATCTTATAAAAAAAAGGGTCTTAGAAACCAAAGATCTGGATTTGAGGGTTAAATTTTTAAACCTTTACGAGTACCATTAACTTTTCAAATCTAACCTTATCCTTAAAAATCACTTTTCATTTCAAAACTCAATTATTAGTTACTTTAATTGAATAACTTCAATAATCTAAAAAATGGAAAAATTATATTTATACCGTCAGCCCATAGGTGCCTACGTACCTGTCATTTGGGATTAGACATATATAGTTCTTTTTGTAAAACTTTAATGGGTTAGGTTTGTTTTAATTTGAAAATACGCTAAATTTATGTTTTTAAGTCAATTTGATTTATTTAAGGAAACTTCTAAAAAGAAAGTCCTAAATTGAAAATTTTATTTTTTTAGAAAATTCTAAAGTGCCTTAAATTTAAAAAAAAAAGTCAAATTATTTTTTATTTTAGAAAACCTAATTTTTCTAAGTGTTTAAAAAATCTTTATTCATTAACTTATTTTTATTTTTTACTTTTTTATTATCTTATTTGTTACTTTTTATTCTATTTTATCTATTAGGCTAAAAAATAAATTAAAAAATAGACTACTTTTTTCGTTTCTTTTTTTTTTCTACCTTTCTTTTTCTTTTTTCCTCTTTCTTTTTTTCACTTTTACATTACAATTTAACTTTAAATAAATAAATAAAACGAAAAACAAAACAAAAGAATACAAATGAATAAGGCCAAACCGGAAAGCAAAGTAGGGCACACAAATCTTGGGTTCGAGTAGGAGCAGTACACAGGTTAAACTCAAGCTGGTGTTTAGATTATGGATCGGGTTCAAGTCATCTCCAATTTCTCCTTCAACATCAATACAATGGCGTGATTCCAAGCAATTCGGACGACAATTTGAGAGGGTGAGGGGATTTTCATGTGGCATTTAATGGGATTTGGTGGGGTAAGATAGAGCCTTGGCCAATGGAGCTGGATTGGGCAATCGTCAAAGTAGAAAGTGGTGGCAAAGTTGGGCCGCACACAGTGGAGGCTACTGGATCTAAGATTAGAGTGTGCTGTTAGGTTTGGGGGTACTATGAGCTCGGCTGTAATGTTGATAAGGCCTAAAAAGCACCCAATGTGGTGGTTTCAAAGTGGAGGAGGAGTGGTGGTTAAGGTTTGGTGCTGCTAGGGGCTACGGCTAGGGACGAGAGTGGCTGGGTTGGGGAGCCTAAGCTATGGGTAATCCAACTAAGGTAGTAGTGCAGCTTGGAATTAAGTAAAGAGAGAGAATTTGATGGGTGTAAAGAGAGAGAGAGAACTCATGAGTGGTTTCAGGTGATTGTGTGTATTGTGTAGTAAGCCCTCAAAGCCCCTTTTATACACAAAATTAACCAAGTAAGCAAGGAAAACTCAAATTCAGATTAAATGAAATTTCCAAAATTCACGTGTTTTCCAATTTTTGGAGCTCGAATTGAATATGTTTTTTTATTGAATTTGGTCTTGCTCTTTGGTTCTATTCGAAGTAGGCTATGCAAAAGATGATATTGCACCATTAATTTGGTGTATTTAAGCAAGGAAGCTGTGCGAAATCTAAGGCTAAAGTGAAGACTATAGGCTGTTTTTCGGTTGAGAAAGAAGGGGAAAATAAGGGGAAGAAGGGAGAGAGGGGTGGAAAGGGAAAGAAAGTTAGCTGACATGGCGCTACTTCAACCGTGACATCTGGTGGTCGTATGCCACATGTAATCACATGGCACGTAACAACTGACGTAACATGCTATGTGGAGCCACATAAGTTCACCATCTAACCCGATACTGCCACATGTTAAGACACGTAACGTAATGAAATCCTGATACGTAGCAATTCTTAATCAGTTGAAAAAATAAAAAGGCTTTGCACGCCTTTGCTAAGATTTGAATCCCTAACCTCCTTTGTGTTTATGCATATAGTTTACTGTCAGGTCATTGGCCTGTACCTTATCCATATGTGCAATCATATTGACTAGGTTAACCAAGGCTAAATTCAAATCTAAGCCTAAGCCCAACAGCCCCCTTTTCTAAAAAATCTATTCTATTAAACTATTATTTTTTAAATTCCCTAAATCTTCTATTTTCAATTTTCTATGACTTATAAATCTTTCAAAATTTTTCATTTTTTTTTCTAAATTTCTTATTTTTTTGTGCTTTTTCCCTATTTTTGTATTTTTGATATTTTTCCTAGATTTCTTGTTTTTCATGCTTTTTCCTATGTTTTTTGTATTTTTCTAAATTTCTTTAATTTTCTATTTTTGTGTGTTTTTCCTAATTTAGGACCTATTGATAAAATAATATAAAGGACGTAAAAATTAGGTGTCTACAATGGTCGAAAGCCTTATCCATAAAGGCCACATCGACGAGAAGAATCAAATACAACAGTTAATACAATGTCACCAAATAAAGCAATAACAACAACAAAATAATGAACAAAGCAATGTCCTAACAAGTGAATAGAATCGTTAGGGATGGCAAGGCCAAATCAACACCACATTTGGAGGACCCAACCTCTTCTCAAACACTACAACGATGACAGCACAACATAAGGTATACCTTGTAAGAACTAAGCGATCAAAGAATGATCACTTTCATCGAAGTAGACAAATAAGGAATCAATCTACCTTATAGTGATGCTCTTACCATAAATGTTGAAAACAAATACTGTGACATCCCTAAAACATTTGTCGACAATGGCAATTCAATAGGCATACCTTTTTTACAATGCTTACAAGCAAAAGAAAGAACAACGAACCCTTACAACAATACAAACATAGCCTTACAAGGTTTGAAGGAGGTAAGTTAGTGCGAGTGAAGGGAATCATTACACTACCAATTTGACTAAGTGAAGATGATCACATCACTACATAGTCGATCAACTTTATTGTCATCAACTTTTGGTCACCATACAATGTCATCTTTAGCTAGCCAAGCATTATAAAATTTGACATGTTTATTAGCCAAAAATGCTTCAAAGTTTGTGGACTTGACATCTGGCTATATGCTTCTCAATTTCATAGATGCTTACTTAGGATACAACCAAATCCGAATGGCTCCTAAGGATGAAGTCCACATGTCCTTTGTCACAAACTTCAGGACCTATTGCTATAAGGTAATGCCCTTTGGTTTAAAAAACACCAGAGCTATATACCAAAGGCTAGTCACCCATATTAAGCCATAAATCAATAGAAACATCGAAGTCTACATCAACAACATGATTGTCAAAAGCAAAACTAAAAGAGGCCACATCGACGACCTCTATGAGACATTCCAAACTCTATGTCCATTCCAAATGAAACTTAATCCCAAAAATGCATCTTCAAGGTCACATCAGGGGAGTTTTTGGTTTCATGGTGACAAAGAGAGGAACAGAAGTTAATCTAGATAAGACTAAAGCGATCTAAGACATGAAAGCCCAAGCAAAATTAAGGAGGTACAATGCCTAATAGAAAGGACTGCTATCCTGAATTGATATGTATCTAAAAGCGCATACTAATGCATAAAATTCTTTATGTTACTGAAAAGCTCCGTTGGATTCAAATGGACAATTGAATGTTAATGACCATTTGATGAACTAAAGGATTTCTTAGTGACCTTGCCCATACTTTCCAAGCCAATCCTTAGAAAAATAGCTATACATATACCTTGCTGTCAACAAAAAATCACTGTCCCCGATCCTCATTCAAGCAGACAATTGTGAACACCAACCAATCTACTACATCAACCATATCGTATAAGGGCTAAAGCTTTAGTACATGAAAGTGGAGAAGTTCACCCTTGCAGTAATCATCGCAGCTAGAAAGCTTAAGCCCATTTTTAATCATACCCAATCACTATACTAATGGACCAACCACTTAGAGCTATTTTGTAAAAGCTTGACACCTCAGGCAAAATCATGAAATACTCCCTTGAGCTTAGTGCCTATGGATCTAGTTTCGCCCAAGATTGGCAATTAAGGCCCATGTCCTTGCCGATTTCATAGCTAAATACATTGGAGCGGACGAACCTCAACTTGAACTCACTATATTCATACAGACCCTCTACGTTGACAACTCCTCCACTAAAGGGGAGGAGAGTATTGCATTACGAGGCTCATATAGAACCAAGATTCTCTATGCTTTGAAGTTTGGTCTTTCAACAAGCAACAACAAGGCTAAGTACAAGGCATTCATTGCTAGCTTAAAGATTGCTAAAGACATCAAAGCAAAGAAGCTCAGCATACATTTAAACTCCATGCTAGTGGTATAACAAATTAACGCAGAATATGAGGTCAAAGGGGAAACAATGGTCAAGTAATTGTATATGGTACAAGGTTGACTCATAGAATTCATGTCGTAGGAAGTCAACAAAATCCTTTGAGCAGACAACAAAGAGGTAGACAGACTATATAGGATAGCTTCATTCGTTTTCCTTACATCACATGATGGCAATAAGCTACTCTTCATACAGTACCTCCCTAAGCAAAGCATGAAGGTACAGTAGTAGGAAGTCTTCGAAATACAAACTACAAGTCTCGAGCCCTCTTAGATCCACTCGCACAATATCTCAAGATGGGAGCATTACCCTTGGACTGGGTAAAAGCAAAGAGGTTAGCTTATGCCACAACTTGTGTCGTACTCTTCATTAAGAACAAAGTGCCTCGCTCCTCAGGTACCTTAGGAAAAAAGAAGGTACCTATGTCCTCAAGGAACTCCACGTAGGAATTTGTAGTAACCACATCTAGTCCTAGGCATTATACATTTGAGCACTCAAGTTAGGCTACTATTGGCCAACATTGAAGGAAGATGCCAACTCCTTGGTTCAAAAGTACCACTTGTGCTAGAAACATGCATTGATCGCTCATGCCCCTAGTTTAGAATTGCACCCTTAGACAAGCCCTTAACCATTCGTACAGTGGGGATTAGATGTCCTTAACCCCTTTCCAAAAGCATCGTCAGGCTAACAATTTATCCTAATAGCGGTGGATTACTTCACGAAATGGGCGAAGGCTTAGTCGTAGCCACCATCATAGCCCGAGCAAGCGAAGGATTCATGTTCACACACATACTATCCCGTTTCAAGGTGCCATACCGATTGATCATCGACAACGATAGATAATTAGACAGTGACCAGTTCAGGGAATTTTGTGATAAACATAGCATTAGGCTAAATTGCACCTCAATTGCTCACCCTTAGACCAATGGACAAATTAAAGCTATCAATAAGATAATCCTTAACAGCTTGAAGAAAAGAGTAAAACAAGCAGGAGGTAAGTAGACTGATGAGCTATGGAACATCCTTTAGGGATATCGAATGATGCATAGCAACCTACCAGATGGCCCTCTTAGTAAGCTTGACACTATCGAAGAAATGCGCAACGCGATACGAGCCCACAAAGCAACCTACCAATAGCGAGCTGCCTAATATTACAGTCGTAATGTTAAACATAAGGTCTTTTGCCCAAGGAACCTAGTGTACATAAAGTTAGAGGCTCTTAGCTTAGAAAAAGGGTCGAGAAAACTTATCCCTAATTGGTAAGACCCAATGCGAGTAGCGGAAGATACAAGGAAAGTCGCTTATAAGCTAGAAATCATAGACAAACATCTTATCCCTAAGGCATGGAATGCCATCAATCTGAGGCCTTATTTCCATTAAGTACAGTGATGAAATCAAAAGCATATGTAGTTTCAATCATACTTAATGAATTGATGAGCTTCCTACACTTGCTTCTTTTCCTCTCTTTCTTCGCATAAGTGCGTAACTTATACCCCTACCAAACCATAACCTTGAGTCAATTTTCATCCTAGAGCATAAGCCCCAAGTTTGTCTTTACGCTAATGTTGCGGGTACTTATGTTAGGGTATTAGTCTATACCAAGCCCAAATCATGGGTCAATATTCATCCATGAGCTCTTGCCTAGGTTAGGCTGTACACTAATGTTGCTGGCACTTACACCGAGGCATTGGCCTACATCAAACCCAAATCTTGGGTCAACTCTCATACCCAAGCCCCTTACATAAATTAGTCATTACACTAACTCTATTGGAACTTATCCATTTTAGAGCATCAATTCATACCGAGCTCCTATCCTTAGGTCAATCCTCATCCCTAAGTGCTTGCCTAAGTCAGCCATTACACTAACAATGCGATTGCCTTTTCACATTTGAATCAATTTTCACCTCCAACATATGCAAAGGAAGGTTATCACATTAGCTCTAGGTCTTAAACTTAATGTAAAGATGAGTAAGTAAAGTAGGACTATGTAGAGCTACCATAGTCAAACAATAGAAAGAGAGAGCTAAAGGAGTACAAAATAGCAAACAGGTAATGGCGAGTAGAAAAGAAAAGCATTATTTCATTCACAAAATGAAGTATAAGGCCTTGAGGATCGGCATACCAACCCCTATTACATTCATAAAAGAAAAGAAAACGATGAAGGCATGAGCTTAAGTCCTAGTTTACTACTTGGCGCCAAGCTTCAATGACCACTCTCAACTTCGACTAAGCTTCTTGCTCTAGACTCTTCTCTAAGAGGAATTGCTCTCAAGTTTGACTCGGCCTATGAGTTCCATCGAGATAGATGTGACTACACCCCTAAGTTTCAACTAGGCCAAGCTTCGAACTATAAGACCCTAGTAACACTCAATCTCCAAGTGAAGGTCTCCACTCCACTTAGTAGAGCTAATCTTCTACAGAAGCAGTAGTAGGAATAGCTGATCTAGCCACTCCACTCGAAGCTCCAATCTCTAGGGGTCCTACTGGCGTTAGAGGAAGGTCGATGCTTAAGATGAGTTATGATTTGCCTACTCCCTCTAGGCTACCTATGGAATAGACTAAGGGACTCGCGAAGCAAACGATTCCCCATAAGCTCCCCCAATCCACCTTACTTAGTATGTTAAGGTAGAGAAAAAAAAACCCCCTCTACCACCATAATCACCATAGCCCACCCCACCCCCTTTCCCCTACGCCTACTCAATTTCATATAGGACAATGCACAAAGGAACTACCTAAAACCTCTTGCAAACGAGTGCCTTAATGGTGAAGCTACCACCAACAAGTGGCAGATGGCACTCGAGCTCCCCTTTCGCCGGGTATTATTAGGGTAGGAAGAAGGGAGGACCTAAAGGCCAAGGTACTCCTCTCGGTTATGGCTCGGAGGCTACCCTTTATTATTGAGTAATTATCCATACTTCACAATCACAACCTAAAGGAAAGGGCCAAAGTTACCTACTCCCCAACTCAAATACCCTCTCTTTCAGTTTAATCACCCTCAACATGCCCATGGCAAAGGGAAAAGTGAATTAGATCTTAGCTCTAGCCTACGAAAGTGTTTGGATGTTTAGCATAGCAAAGTAAGGACCTACACACCCTTATATATGGGACTTAGAGCACCGCCAATCATATATGTAGCACTCATCTTACAACTCAAGTGCGCTAAGAACCTAAGCGATGCCTTAGAAAATAGCAATGCACCATATGTGCATTAAATGATTTCTAGAAAGCACGGTACCCAAGACAATACACCTGCCAAGGGTACACATTCCTCGAAATAAGCCCTGTCAAAGAGATTACTAAGTGTCAAAAAAGATTTGTCCGACCAAGCTTACTCAAGCCATCAACCAACATGAGAAAAAACAAAGTTACCCCTAGCTTTCTCAATGATAACACTCTCTCCCTAACCTTCCTTCTACTGCTCAACCTGTACCTGACTACCTCCATCCCCTCCCTTATCTTCCTCGCAACCTACATTGGAGCCACTACTAGAACCACCTAACGAGTCCCTAAAAGAGTCAATCCTCCCCACCACCACTAGCAATTATCTCGAGGTCATCCAACCAATTCAGGAAGGATAAGTCAACTTTGGGCAACTTCTGGTGAACTTACCTCTAGACATCCTTGGCCATCACATATTTAATAAAGGTAAACGCCCTCTCAACCAAAGGGTCATTAAGGGTCTCTACAACCCTTCCAACTCTTTCCTCTTGGCCTACATGGCAAATAGTTTCTCCTCAGTAGCCTTCGTAGAGTCTTCAACCTTCCTCAGGTTGCTACTTAGCTTGTTGACCTACCCAGCCAACTCCCTATACTAGTACTCCAAGCTACTAAACGCGATGGCTAAGTCACCGTACACCTTCTTCTCCTACTCTAATGCTTCCTAAAGCCTCCTACCTTAGCCTTCGTCCAACTCTCCGCCAACTGCTAATATGTTTAGTTATGCACAAGAAAAAACTCAAAGCGATCATATAAATGCGAGTACGATGCTCAATCATTCAATAGAGTAAGATTAATTACTTTAGCAAAAGCTATGAACAACTTGCCTCATTATGGCTCCTTAGTAACTCTGGCGAAGCCTCGAAATCGCTCTTATTAGTAAAGAGTTTTCCAAAGCATGCTTATAGTTGGTCAAACCTTCGTGAAGGTCCACCTATAGACAAAAAAGGAGGTGCCTGCATCTCTACTACCATTGGTCACTTCCCATGACAAACTAATTGTGCAACATCCCCCTCATTCAGGATCACAATAGTAGGGACCCTAACATTTTGAAGGTTCTACTCCAAATCCTCTTGCTAGACATCCGCCCAAGCATCCCTTCCCTTAGTCCCCTATAAAGCACCTACGCTTCTAGCCTAGCCAACTTGAATTAGCCTACCACCAAGCATCACTCCCTTAAGCCTCAAACTAACAATAGGCACACCTACTAGCAAATCACTTGTAAGATGTAGAACAACCTCAAAAAGCGTCTATTATGTCCCATCCTTCTTCTCCTTCATCCTGTTCAAGGGGCAACATGAGGTGTCCCTCTCCTCTTGTACAACAGGTTTTCTTCTTTTTTGGCCCAACCTAACTAGATCCCCTAGTTGCCTATTCTAAACAATGAGCAGCTTTGCTCTTACCCTTTCCATGGCCAACTCCATAACTATAACAAACCAACAAACTCATTAAGTAAAAAAAATATTCCAAAGGCAACATACTTACAATGCTAAGGACAAACAGGCCCAATGTCCCCTACTCTAACAACAAAGCGATGCAGTAGACAACCAACCACCCCTCCTCGATGAAGGGTAACAAATACTTATCTCAAGTCCAAACAGCTCCGAGCTATCTCTGTGCTTGAGACATACTAATAGAAGGCAAAGTTTCTTTTACCCCGCCAAGTTCAACAACTCGATACTGGTTATGGTGTCCTCAAACCCAAACCACTCAACTTTTTACCCTGAATAGGTTAACTCTATTGAAACAGGAAGCCCAATGGCTCAAGAGTGCAAATACAGTAGAAGAACTCTTTCCAGTTATCCACCTTATTTGGTAAATCACTAAAGATCTTCAGCAACCCCCTTGGGTTGGCAATATTTACCCGACAGCCAGCTACCCTCTTAACATTAAAGAAATGCCTTAACAGTTGCGCCATTGGCCTCCACAACTCCTGTAGGCATATTGCCTCAAATACGAGCAGTTGTGCCTAAGCATTAACATTTAGACTCCTTGGGTAACCTTGAAGTAATTGAAAAACTCTACAAGGAACTCTAAAAAGGGACGCCGAAGACCTAACTCAAATGGCTTCACATAAATACCGAATAACCAATCATCCCCTATGTTGTACACTCGTTGACTAATTGTGAATACCTCCACTTGTTACTAAGCATTGCCTTAACTACTCAATTCATAAGCCTTAGCTTTGGTTCGTTCGCTACATAAGCAATAGCATACGTTTTCTTATTAGCATTGGTCATAGGTAGCAACTCTCCCTCACTGTCCTCCTCAACATCTAAGGGGTACGCATCATGAAGCCTTCGTTGTACATACTCTCTACTCTCTACCCAAGATAGTTTGACCCCATCTTCATTACCTACCACTGTCATCGTTTCGGGGGGTGTAGGGTTACTACCCCTTTCTCAACCTAAATCCTCACAACCTTTGTTCACCTCCCATGAAATGCATCGATGAGGAGACTCACTCTACTGATTGGTTATGCTCTAGTCAGCCATTGTCAAAGAGCAAATAAAAGAGAAAAGAAAATCACAATAAGAAGGAAGTAACTCTCTAAGTAAAAAATCTAGTAGAGTCTCCTATAATTTGACAATGTAAAGTGAAAAATGAAGACCTACCCACTCCCTTGTATAGACAACTAGGGAAAGAAGGTAAATGGTTTCTCCCATTCCCAGAGCACGAACCTAAGAAAGGACATGTACTAAGCCTCAATTTTCTTTGTCTCCCACTCTACATGCCAAAGGGCCCAATTGATCCATGTACACGAATCATTGACGTGGCCTAACAATAGGACATTCCACAAGTGCAGTCACCCTTAAAGGAACATTAATAAGCGCTATGCTTCTTGAAAAAGGTCATCATGACACTTCAAACAACCTAATAGTCGCATCAATCGTACCAAATGCTAGTGTATAAGAAGTTAAACCTAATTAGAGAAGGTAAATATCAGCCACCAAACAACAATGTGAACGCCCCAACTCGAAGGAAAGGTAGTCCCACCTTGGCCTAATTAGATGCCAAGGAGAGTGTGGGGGACGCACGCAAATTTTGATATGCAATTCTTACTTGGCCCGAGGTCTATCATATGAGGAAGCCTACTAAAAAACATGGGAGTGAATAGCAAGCTCATCCTCTATACTACAATCTACTCAATGAGCCCCACAATGTCTCACTTGAGTAAGCTAGCTCAACCACTAAGCACTCATGAGCCAACCACCAAGCATTGACTTGAGTCTCAACTCATCCTTAGACAAACACCTACTAACCTTCTTAAAGTCCTAACTCCTCCTTTATTTTTAACACTAGCTTTCTGATACAATCCATTAATGGCCATCCAACATCCATGGTATGACTGACACACCCAATAGCCCCTATAGATGTCAAACCTCTAAGTTACAAATTTCATTACTAGGTCGATCATGGTCAACTACCTTTAGAGCCGCCCAGTCTCCATTATGGCACATACTGTCCGCCAGCAACTGGCACAAGCAAACCCTAAGCTGCCATGTGCCTAGGAAATCCCCATAAAGGGTACTAGGCATAATGAGGTAGGGGGAATCTCTCTCCATTCATTCGACTCTTTCTCCATGCATAATATCTCAACTCTCAACACTTGATTCACATGCCAGACGACCACTTCCCCTTAGGTCCTTAGTGCTTGTCCTCTCTTTCTCTCAGTCCTCTTCGCTAACTTGAGCATCAAAGGGCCTCCATGGTAATAACTACAAGGGGCTGTTTGCAAGAATCAAAGAGTAAGAGTTGAGATCTAGGTCTAATCCATCCAAGCTATACATGAGTCCTCTTATTCCCAATTGATTCAACCACAATCAACACCCATGTTTGATAATTGCTTAATGTTCTATTATTTGCCTTTGATTGTCTATCTAAGTAACTAGTTGTTTTGTATGCCAACATCCACATGATCACCTTCTTAAATTGGTAAGTTTAAATATTTAGCCAAATTAGCTAGATATACCTATCGCATGTCTATGATCCAATAGTGGCTGAATGGGATGTCTATAACTTTGCTAAGTTTTCTAAAAATTTTGTGAATTACATTTTTGAAATGTCTTATAATTCAAAGAAGGATTTATCAACTTGGTGAGTGCTAATAACAATTGACATTTCACTTGTGAAGCCAAAACTAGTAGACCATTTTTAGTTAATTGATAGCAAATAGCCTAAGTTAAGATTTGTATGGTTTTACCCATGAAGCATTATATAGATTTGCTTATACTATGCCCATGGGCATTATATTGACTGTTGATAGTAGATCGCGCTAAATGGGATCACTTGATTAATTAGAATGGTATTCTTGACTATAGTAATAATCAAGTTCTATTTAACAAGATGGTACCTACAGATAGCCTCTACTGGTGAGGTAAGGTACCCTATGTAGTTAAGTATAAGGGATAATCAACATGTAGATGATGTAAATCTATACCTTCCATGGTTTTGGTGCCCTATGGTATGTTTCTTGCATTCATCACATGTGTATTCATCTCATATGAAGCTAGATTACATATTTGTTAATAATGCTTGATAATTTGCTTAAGCGATAGTGGCAAGAGACAAACACACTAGGCTGTGGTATGCTCACCCACCCTACTCCCTACCCTTTTAATAGTTCTTTTAACAAGTAATCAAAGTTAGGAATGGGCTAAGATCTAAGTATCAAGTGCTTCTCTAAGCATGTAGATTGGACAAATAAGATTATTTTACTAGACTATATTAGTTAACCTAGATTTTTATATTATTTAATAACTTGTAATGTTATTGAAGTTTAATTATCCCATCTTATTGTTTAGTAGGTAATTCCGACTCTCTACGATCTTGGTGCACTATGGATTACTATGTTGCCTTAGTTGCTTATATAAATAAGTAAATAAATGTAAAATGAACAAGTACCCTAAGAAACTCACTAGTTAGAGTCTTCCAATCTTTGACTTGCAAAATGGTTTTTATATTATAAGTATATATGTGATATGAAGATTTTAGGTAAAACTACTAACCCTCCTTTTAAGAGTGTTATAGCTTTTCTATCATAGATGACTTTTAATGAGCAAATTCCCTTTTTGTAAATATCTAAGTCACAAAGTCTTCCAAAATGATTACATCAACTTTATTGCTTCTTTAATTATCTTTTAAGGTTCTAGCCAACTCATAGAGTGTTGTCTCATTTTAAGCTAACCCACAAGGCACTTATCCTCCTTTAAGGTTCTAGCTAGCTCATAGAGCACTATCTTATCTTACATCTCCTTTAAGGTTTTAAGCTAGCCTACATGGTACGTTCCTTTCATCAATTATCTTTTAAGGTTATAACCAGCTCATAGAGTGTTGTCCCTTTTTTATCATCTCTTAAGGTTTTAGCTAACACCTAAGGTAATTTCCCTTCATCATTCTCTCTTTAGGTTTTAGCCAACTTATAGGGCACTTTACCTTCATCAATCTTTCTTTGGGTTTTAGCTAACTCATAGCATGCTTCCTTTTCACTAGTGTCTCTTAAGGTCTTAGCCAACCCATGGGATGCTTCCCCCTTTCCAACCAACTTTCAAGATTTAACAAGTTCAAGGAGTGCTTTTCCCATCTAAGTTAGTCAACTTACAAGAGTACAATTAAGATTCAAATTGATTTCCCGATTAAGGTTTCTAATCCCCTAAAGATGCTCCTACCTAAGTTAGTTAGCTTAAAGAAGCACGACTAGGTTTTAAATCGATGTCCCATTCATGGTTGCTAGTCCTTTAGTGACACTTTGATGGACTGCTAACTTCGGGATCTCTCACTTGAGCTTACCTCTAAGGCCTATAGGGACTTGTAAGAAGAATCCTATCTTCCAAGCTTACCTCTAACAAACTCCAGTACTAAGCTAGCCCTCTATTAAACTCCTTATGAACTCAACTCAATTGTATTCTTCTTTAAACCACTAAGAATGATGGCGTCGAGCTCACAACTTAAATTGTTATGGCCTACCTCCTAGACATAATGCCCTAACCATCAACTAAGCCCATTACCCCTATAGTAGATTCCTCTGACTTGATCTATGTCCCAGCATGTCAACCAACTCACTCCTTGGATAACTAGGAATTTATACCCTTCACCTAATATATGGAGCCTACAACAGCCTGCTACATGTCCTTCTCTTTTTCTGATATTATACTATATTCCTTTTGTCTTAATTGTCATATATACCCTTTTTGGCTTGTACTGGGAATTTTTATTCTTGTATTACTCTTTTTATAATTTCATATTATCTTTTGTTACCTTGGGGACTTACTGTAAATAGTTCCCCATTAGTTGTAGCCAAAATCAAACATTACTGATAATGAATATTCTCCTATGTTCTTGCTAGAAACCCTCTCTAAGTACATTTCTTACACTTATCACATCCCGAATGTTGTCAAGTCGTAACAGTTTTCCATGTATATCAATTTTATGCCAAAAATTGTCTACTCAATCGCTAACATAACCTTAATATACACAAGGCTCATACAACAAACCACTCTAAAGCATTCATAGTTCTACAAATATACTACCATATATAAGCGATCATATACTCCAGTCTCCACAATTCCTTTCTTGTACTAAAGATTACTCCAACAGGTCTAGAATGTCAATGTTACGCTCACTTAGAAATCCTATATATACCAAAACCTAGATTCAGTTTTCTTAAAATCTATCAAAACATTAGGGTTTTATCTGACTCCTCATATTGTTATATAACTTAGTCAAAACACTATTGATATTGTTATTTAATAGAATTACTTATTATGTATAAACATATATGTATACCCATATTACATATATATTTATACTTACAAGGTATATTACTTATATAGTAATATAGGCGCATACACATATGTTTATATATACTTAAGTATTATATTTTCTTACATAGGTTATACTAAATTGTTTAACATTATTAAATATTCATAGTTTTACTGCTATTTATCATATATTGTTTCAGTTGTGTTGAAACATAATTTTTATTAGTCAAATTATATTTTAATTATAGAAATGTTGTTGTAGGATGATACTTTTCATAATATCATAGGAAATGTCTATTTTATTTCCTAAAGTAATACGGTTTTAATAAAGTCAATATCGTTAGGTTCATATAAACTCAACAATATGTATTACGTGTTTCAAAGGATAATTTCAAAAGGGTATTTCTAATCTTAGTGTATAGATAAGGTCATATAGCAAGTGATATCATATTAATATCATAGGATATAAATAACATATATTTTTACTTAATTTTAAGATAAAACATGATAATTCATATATTATCTATTCTTAGTATGTATATATCATAGCCCTATGCACGTAATATTATGAGATACAACAAAAACAATGAGTAATCCTACCTAATCAGAGTATGCTTAATCAAGATTTAGTTAAATAATTAACATATTTTAACCTAGCATTACTAATTACATGTCCTGATTACTAATTTAAACTATTAAAGTAGGAAAATTCTTAATAAATAGTAAGGATCAAGAAATAATTTTACGAAAATTTGTATAAATTGAGGAAAATATATGGGATTCAATCAATAACTTGTTTCATGTAATTGGGTTTACTGCTTAATAGGTAAAATTACATTTTTACCCCTAAATTATGACTAATTAGGCAATAATATGATTGTTATGCCAAATTAATTCCAACTTATCCTAACATTATTCAAACATATAAAATTAATTAGATCCCAATTTCATTTAGTTAAAATCAATTTATTTTGTAATTTACCTTATTTTTAGCAATTTTTAGGTTAAAAATGCAATAAATGCTAAACATATATAAAATCAAAATCAAGCTACATAGCAATAAATTAGATGAAATACAAAAAACTTTAAGCTAGAAACAACATCATTTAATATATTTATTTTAAATTTCAAAATTCGAGTAAATAGTACATTTCTTGAGTAATTACATAAAATATTCATAATTTTGTAAAATTAAAATTACAACATGAAAGTACTCTAATATTAACTTAGGAATAAATTTTTTGAAATGATTTACTATTTTTAGAAAATACGAGAAAAATAAGGTAGAAATGAAAACCAATGGTTCATCGGAACTCTAGTGATCGTTAGCTGGCAAGGGGTAGTTGGAAGGCCTAGGCAATCAGTCCTCCTTCAATGGCTACAAGGACGCATTATCAAGTCATTGTTTGGGTTGGGAACTAAAAGGATGTTGTAGAGTGCTCTACATTTTTCAATTGTTTCCTATTTTCCATCTTCTTCTTTTTTGTCTAAATTTTTCTTGAGTGCTCCTAGTTGCTAAACTGTAAAATCTAAACCTAAGGATCATATTTATGAGGAATCGGGTCAATTGGAATTTTTTTCTTAATTATTAAGTAATTTTTCTCCAATTTACAAGTGTAAAAGTAGCAAGCAAGTGGTGTAATTCTCTTATTAATTCACTTTTGATGCAACTATTTATCCATTTTAAGTTGCTACATGTTTAATCTAATTCAATTTTAGGTTGTTTCCTTTTTTATGATTTTTTTATGATATTTTAGGATATTTTGGTGTTTTTTTTAATATTTAATGATTTTGTTAACATATGGGTATATATCCTATGTAAATGATATACGTAATGAAAAATAATATTCATGTAATGATGTTTTACTTATATTAGTAATATTTAAGATGTATTTTCTTTTTAATTTTATGAATTTATCTCTTATTTTATATAATTATATAATTTTGGGTTAATTTACGGATATATTTATTACATATACTAGGTATATTCATAAAAATATATATATTCATATAGTTTATTATGCTATATTATTTCTTTTTATAGCTTAAATAACTTATCTCTAACTCCTCATTACATTATAAGCTCAATTTTATGGTTCCAATAAGTTTCACACTATATTGAATAACTATACTTTTAAGAATAAAATAAAATCTAACTTTACTAGTTTACTTCGACTAACTTTTTTAACTTAGTCGTAAGGTTTGGTCTCAATCGAATTTCTCAAAGGCCCTAAATCAAGGTACAATTACCTTAAAAGCAATTTTAGGGGGCTTACAACACTCTTATCTAATCTTTTTAGTAGCTTAAGGTTAGTAGCGAGTGAACCTTAGTCTTGTCTGTGCATCATATCAAGTGGAGACTAAGTCATATAGTGTTTATTGGTGTGTCATATTTAGTGAGCAGCTTTATGAAGCTACTTTGTATGTGTGTTCATTTGTCTATTTATGCTTTCTTCGATATCTCAAAGGACCTATTGTTCACCCTATGATAACCCCTAGTGATAACTTAGCTCTTAAGCACATCACACTTCTACTTAGGTTAGTCAACTCGATGGAGCATACCAAGATTTAAGTTGATTTCTCATTTAGCATTAATAGTTCTCTAGAGATACTCCCACTCAAGTTAGTCAATTGAAAGAAGCAAGATTTGGTTTCAAACCGATTTCCTGTTTGAGGTTGTTAGTCCCTTAAATACACTTATACTTAGGTTAGTTAACTTAAAGGAGCATGATTAGGTTTCAAACCAATTTCCCATTCAGGGTCATTAGTCCCTTAAAGATACTCTCACCTAAATTAGTTAACTTAAAGGAGCATGACCAAGTTTCAAACCGATTTCCCACTTAGGATTACTAATGCCCCAAAGATGCTTCTACCTAAGTTAGTCAGCTTAGAAGAGTACAATCAAGTTTCAACTTAATTCTTATGTAAGGTTACTAGTCCCTTAAAGACACTTCCACCTAGGTTAGTCAGCTTAATAAAGCACGACCAGGTTTCAAATTGATTCTCATGTAATGTTACTAGTCTCCTAAAGATGCTCTTACCTAGGTTAGTCAACTAAAAGGAGCTTGACTAGGTTTCAAATCGATTTTTCATTCTGGGTTGCTGGTCCACTAAGATGCTTCTACTTAGGTTAGTCAGCTTAGAAGAGTATGATCAGGTTTCTCATGTAAAGTTGCAAGTCCCCTAAATACACTCTTACCTAGATTAGTCAACTTAGAAAAACATGACCAAGTTACAAATTGATTTCCCATTCAAGGTTGCTAGTCTTGTAGAGATACTCCCACCTAAATTAGTCAACTTAGGAGAGCACAACTAGATTCTAAATCATTTCCCCAATTATGGTATCTAGTCTTTAAGTAACACCCCTACTTAGGTTAGTCAACTCAAAAGGGCACAACCAAGTTCTAAATTAAGTACTTTCTTTAGGGTTATTAGCTCACAAAGCGCTTCCCCACCTTCTATTAGTTAGCTTTAAGAGTACTACTATATTTTAGGATCTAGCTATCTTTTAGGGTGCTTTTTCACATCTTAAAGTCGTTCTGTACAGTTGCTAGCTCATAGGACACTTCTAGACCTTTAGTTAGTCAATTCTAGGAGCACCACAATATTCCCGGATCTCGCCAGCTCTTAAGGCACTTTTTCCCGTCTTAAAGTCATTCTTTAAGGTTACTAGCTCACAAGACACCTCCCTTTCCTTTAGTTAGTCAACTCTAAGAGCACTATTGTAGGTTATGATCGAGCCAGCTCCTAGAGTGCTACGCCTCCTTTGATACCTTTTAAGGCCTTAGCTAGCTTCCAAAGCTTTACCCCTTTTAAGAAACCTTTAAGGCTTTAGCCAACTCTCAAAGTGCTACTCCTTATCAAAACTCTTTTAGGCTTTAACTAGCTCCCAAAGTGCCACTCCTCTCCATAATCTTTATGGCCTTAGCTAGCTCTTAGAGTGCCAACCCTTTTCAAAAATCTTTAAGGCTTTGGCTAGTCCTAAAGTGCTACTAAGAATCCTTTAAGGCTTTAATTTGCTCTTAGGGCATTATTCCTAACCTTAGTTCTCAACCAATTCTTAGGGCATCATTTTCCTCTTTTAGAAGATCTTTTACCATCCCTAAATACCCAACGGATCAACTCTTGGATAGATAACTAATTGCAACGCTCTTCAATATATTTTATCCACAAGGCAAAAATGGTGTCTACTTTGTGTTTGTGGTAAGGTTTTACTCAAACTTCACCTTAAAGAGGAGCAATTGTAAACAACCATTTTTACATCCCTTCCATCTCAACCTTCCTATTTTTTTGTATTTTTGGAAATACTAAAACTACAAAAAAATAAATAAATAATAAAATTAGAAAAATAAAAAAATTGGAAAACTAGAGAAAAAAATGGGGTAAATAAGAAAAGATTAAAAATTAATTTAGGAATATACTTTTCTATAGTTTTAATAATCTTTTGGTGAACTAGTTGGAGTTTATTTAAGCCAAGACATGCTAATTCCTTTTAATGAAGCTTAAGTAGTTTCCTTTAAATAGATCTTGTTTGCATAATAAAGTAGGGCATGGACCAAATGGCCTAATGGATTAAAGTTTGGACTAAAAATCATTGATACGTTAAAGATCATGAGTTCGAGCCACACTTCAAGCACTTGGGGCGCTTTCTATTCTTTTTGCTCCATGATACGCATCAAACATTGATTAGTTGGCACAATATTTTCCCTTCACTTTCTCTCTTTTTCCTCTATTTTCTCATGCATTATTAGCCTAGTCCTTGCTATTCATGGCCTTCTTTTACTTGATTTTCATTATGATTTCACCTAAATAATGGTGAAATCATGAAGATTACATAGATCACTTTCCATTGTATCCAAAAGTACATCCAAATACATTCATCTAAAGGATTGAATTGGCTTTGGAAAATAAAAAATGGGACCCAAGACTCTAGCACTTATGTGATCTACAAATCTAAGCATCGAAGGAAGTAATCAAAGCTTCTTGAGACTAGAAGCAAACATAACACATTCCCATATCACAAATCTCTAAAAATATCATTTATTTCCTTGAAATCGAGATCATCCTGAGATAGCATGGATATGTTAGATTTGGCCATTACTACACTCATCGAGCTTATCAAGCTTATGCAAGTATAAATAGGCATCCTCCATCCCCATTTGATCATCAATCAACTCTCAAACACTTCCTATTACTTAAAATTTCAACTTTCTCTCTCCACTATAGTGAACCTACTAGCTTTACTTCTCTCTTTAAAAAAACTTCCATCTCAACCATTTTTGAATCAAGCTAGAACATCTATGAAGCTCCTTATACCATTAAATTTACATAGATACTATCCTTGCCTATTGCCATAGTCCCTAGTCGTACCTCCACCACTCTTAGGTTTTGACCACCAACCACCCTTTTGAAACTATCACTTCCACTCATCCCCAACCAAAACTAACACTATAAACAAGTTCATCTATCATGACCCATATGGTAGACCGCCATATACCAATCAAAAGTAATTAATTAGTGCCTTCTTACTCATTAATTACTTCCAAGTAATACATAAAGTGTCATTCCTAGAACAGCCATAGAGAATAACAAATAATATAGCATAGAATTAAAAGTTCACATCTTATTATAAAATATAAACTGAAAAATTTGATATAAGAAGTTAATAAGTCTTTCTAAGTACTAAATATTATAACCCACTTGTAGATGAAATACTTAACATACATGCTAGCTATAAATTTTATAATTTCTTCACACAGTTCCATCACCTACTACTATCTTACTAATTGCTTACCAGTGGCTTAGACCTTCTTGAATATAGCCAGTAAGGTTGTTATAAAAGGTTTGAGGGTGTAAACTACAACTAACTTAGTAAATAATCCACTCATACTACCTTTCAAGCAAAACAAGCAAAGTTTATACATATGATATGCAATCAATCAATCAAACATATGTAACAATACACGCGACCAACCAATATCCAGTGTGTAGTTTGGGGTATTCCCCCCCCCCCCCCCCCCCCCCCCCTCAACCTTAAGTTATGGATTCATAGTTCCACCAATGCATAGGTATCCAAATTTAACATAAAAGTCTCTTGGCATAACATCTTTAGCCATCTACAAATAGCAGGTCAAATCTAAGCCAAGCATTCTTAATCGATAATACACCATCAATACTTTTAAAACTTGAAAACTATCAAATTGCATATATGTATTATGACTCAAAAATTCCATTTTTGATCAAAAATTAAATTGTCTTGAATATATTATTTTCTTAAAGCAGTTTATTATTTTTATTTTATGAAGAAAAAAGAGGGTATCAGATATGAAGGCATCTTTTAAAGCAACCATAAAAATAAAAAATCTTATTCCCTTAAGCTATATGGAGCTTTCATTAATAACCTTAATTAATAACTTTCATGGATGGATACTGGTAATATATATATATATATATATAAAGAGTATATTCCAAAAATAGAGAAGCAATAAGTCTTAAATAAGATATTGGCTCTTAAAATGTTCTCTCACAAACAACCCTTTGAACGTAAACCTTTCAATGCTAGAAATCCCTCTTCCTTTTCCATATCTCATGTTCCTAAAAAAGGGACTAAAATCTTTTGATGAGCTCAAATAAGAAATTCTTTAGAAATTCTTAAGAATTTCAAGACTACACTACATCACGAAGAAAATTCAAATCAAAATGTGTAACCACAATGCTATGATATAAATATTCAATGTGGTCAATTAAGAAGGTCTTCCTATAAAGACAAAGTTATTCATAATATACCTAATGCATATGTAGCAAGTTTTAGTTTGCATGAACAAATTAAGGAAGATGGTGTAGCAAATCAAGAAAAACTAACATTTGAACATATCTTAGGGAGGCTAAAGGACAAGAGTCATATCCAATGTAAGCTGGGTACAAGTATAATTGCTTTACCTCAAGATATAAGTAAGAGATTATATACGCTATGGAGGAAAGCACTTATCATAAAATTATATGGTCAATCACTTGATTACAAGTTGCTATTTAGTAAATTACAATTTTTATGGAGATTTTTATCAAGCTTTGCATTGGGATTTGGGTATTACACTACGACATTCAATTTAGAAGAAGATTTAAATAGAGTTATCCATAATGGCCCATGGTTTACCAATGGAAATTTTCTAGTAATTTGAAGATGGGAACCCAATTTCAAAGCTTCACTAGCGTCTTATAACCTTATCACCATTTAGGTTCACATACTTGAATTACCTTTAAAATACTATGATCTTAAAATTCGTAGATTAATTAGTGAGACAATCTTCCCAGCGCTTAGACTAGACACCTAAACAGTGAATGAGAAAAGAGGGAAATTTGCTTGATGGTTATACATATGATTATTGATGGTTATACATATGGAGTACAATATGAAGGCATTAAGAATTTGTGTTTTAATTTTGGGTGTATTGGACATCCTATGAATTCTTACCTTAAGGAAAATTGCAACAAAATTGATAAATTAGAAGAGAAAGAAATTAATCTAGAAGCTTTGGTTCAAAACAATAGTAAAGAAGCTTTACATGATCAAGTGGTGCAAATAGAGGTCCAAAATAAAAGCCACTAAACAACTAGCAAATAAGGAGCTTATTGTTGAGACTACATGTGACAAAAATAATCATAACAATGAGCAGTCAATTGAAAGTGGCAATTATGGAAATTGGATAGTAGTGCAAAGGAGAAAACCATGAAGAAATAGCAATAACCAAGTATTTATCAAGCAAATTCAACATAGTAATTATGACATGTAACCATAAAAAAAAATTTCAAAATAAAAGTCTACAAATATAATCAAGGAAAGCTAAACTACAAATGGGAGAAAAAGCTAAAGGAGCAAAGCCTAAAATTAGTTCACTTGAGAATCTTAAATAATCATTTTGATAAGGAATGTGATTCCGCCCATAGCAACACTAAACAATACTCAAGGCTTTATAAACAATAGAAAGGAAAAACTAAGCTTAAAATACACTTTTCAAGTAGGAACTTCACAACAACAAAAAACAAACACGGAGAGAAGAAGACTAATAAGGGTTAAGAATATTGCCAGAAAATTTGCATAAAATGGATCACAAGATGCTCCTCGCATTTAGTGTAAAACACTTGCATCATGACTCCAAGATGCCTTAGGTGGACAAAAGTTATAGGTTAGTGTATCCAACTCACAATCACAAAATGGAGAAGGTCGTAGTGCATTAGGAGGATATCAAGATATTGGTAGAGAGATATAGCCAATACACCAAGTTCTAGTGATTAAGCTTATAGTCATAAAGATAGAAAGGTCATTAACCCTTAACAAGGATAGGGTGAACACTTAGGATAAAGAAGGAGTATGTGGTGTTTATTTTAGTAGCAACTCCTATGGAGAGAATGCACCCCTTCAAATTCATGAAAATATGGGAAATGACTTTAAGGATACTAGCTAGCAAAATTCTCAAAACAACCAACCTCCTCATCTTGAAGGACACTCTCCCAGCAAGGTATGTTCTTAAGAGGAATCAAATAGTGCCATTACTCTCAACAAATATTGAGGAAACACTTGTGATGGTAGACAATGATGAAAGTTTCGTAAATTTTATCTTAGAAATTTAAGCAACCAGAGATAAATCAAATGAAGTTATCTACTATAATACTACAGTTACTAGAGGTGGTATTCGGGCAAACCCAACTATGCTAAGGCCAATTCAAATTTTGGTATGGAATGTCAAAGGATTGAACACCCTTAATAAGCAAGAGGCCATTCTCAATGCATTTACAAAATATATGTCAGATATGGTCACATTGCTAGAAATTAAAATGTCTAAGTCTGTAGCTTACATGTTTCAATATATTTCACAATTGGATAGACATACATGTGTTGAAGCTAAAGGACTTAGTGGGAGTATGATTCTTCTTTGGAATAGGAAGTTTCTTGAAGTCCACATCCTAAAGAAAACTTTTCAGGAAATTCATATTGAAGCAAGGATTAGCAATTCTACTTATGCTTGGTTCTTTTCTACTATTTATGCTTCCACTACTCATCATGAAAAACTAAAACATAGGAAAGCCTAAGAAATCATGCACTTCTAGTAAATAATAAGCCATGGTGTATTCTGGGTAATTTTAATGATGTTGTTAAGAGAAATAAGTGTTGAGGTGGTGGTAGATTTCTAACTAATAGAGCCTATAGATGTGCCATATGTATGAGTGATTGTGGATTAATGGATATGAGATTTATAGGTCCTCCTTACACATGGTCGAATCAACAAAATATTGCAACACTAATACAAAGAAGATTAGATTAGGGATGGTCTAATCAAGAATAAAGAAACCTATATCCTGAGTTAAAATTTTACTAGCTTCCTAAATGGCTAAGTGACCATCATTCATTACTTCTTAGAATGCACCCAAAACAAAATTGGGGCAGGTTAGAAAATTCTTTTAAACTTCAACCTTTATGGTTTACTAACCCAACTTGCATGCAAGTTGTTAAGGAAACTTAGTTAGTAAAAAAATCATGATATTATTGCTAGAACAAATAATTTATCAACCTACCTCAAAGATTAGAACAAAAATATCTTTGGAAATGTTTTTTATTAAGAAAAAAATAAGAATCTTAAATAGGTTGGCTAGAGTAGATGGAGCCCTAAGCTTAAATCCGTTAGAGTTTTTTAACATCTTTGAAGAAGTCTTTAAAATGTGAGCCGAATATAATCCTTGACTAAGAAGAGTGGATTTGGAAAATCAAGTCAAGGGTGAAGTGGATTAAGGATGCAGAATGGAATACGGCCTATTATCTTGTTGTTATGCAAAATAGGAAGGCAAAAAATAAAATTATGGCAATTCAAGATGAGTTTAGAGATTAGTAGTATGATATAGAAAAAGTTCAAGAAATCATAAATGGGTATTTTAAGAAGATATATACGATATCTAAAATCTATTGTACACTTTCAAATCTTATAAAACAGTCATTAAGAGGTGGTCTAACAGAATAGCAAAAATTATTGCTTGATAAAGAGATTTCACCTTAGGAAATCTATGATACTCTGAAGCAAATTAGCTCATGGAAGGCTCCTAGTATGGATGGCTTTCACATCTTCTTTTATAAAAAAAATGTTGGGAGCTCATTGGAGAGGATCTTATTAGTCTCATAAAAGAATGCTTTTTAGAGGGTATGATAGCATCGGAATTAAATAAAACTTTGATCTACTTAATCCCAAAGAAGGGATAGCTTGAGCTCTCCTAAAGATTATAAGCCTATTAGTCTATGCAATGCAATCTATAAAATTATTACAAAATTATTAGTTAATAAACTAAGGCCTAATCTTGAAATTTGATTCATCCGACTCAAACTAGTTTCGTAATGGGTAGAAAGGTAGCTAATAATATTATATTAGTCAATGAAGTCTTACACAGTTTTGAAAAGAAGTCATTAAAGCAAACCTAGATGATTATCAAGATTGACTTAGAAAAAGTATTTGATACAATTAAGCGAGATTTTTTTGCAATTGGTGTTGTAGATACCCTATTTTTACCTACCCTAATTTCATCTCTAATTTCAAGAAATATACCAATATATTCAAAAAAATGGAAAAATAAAAAAAAATCCTGAAAAATGAAAAAATGGAAAATAAAAAAAGATTGAACAAATTAAGAATAAACAAAAAAAAAGACAAATAATAAGGACAAAGAAACCCAAAAATCAGAATATACAAAAAACATTTAAAAAATAAAAAAGAATTTAAAAAAAATACATAAAAGCATCACATAATGGCCCATTTGAGTCAGTTTGGAGTATAAATAATTTTTAAGATCCAAAATAGCTTTTAGAATCAAACTAAGTATATACTATTTGACAAAATTACAAATTTCGAAAAAAAAAAGTATATTTATTAAAAATCAATTTTTCTTACCTGAGTTCTAATAACTTATTTTGAAATATTTTAAAAGGACATATTTTCAAGAGATTATAGCCTCAAACCATGTCTTAATTGGAGTTAAAGTGAATATTTTATGTTGGTTTGAAAAAAATCGAATAAGGTAAAAATCGAGATTCTAATTTAGTCAACTTAATAAATTTTGAAAATACTTTGAACATATGTTTATTAAACTCCACATCAAGTTGAAGAGAAGAATTTAATTTTAGAAGGCAAAGAATTAATCGATATCATTTAGCGAGAGTTTTTGCCAAAAAAAAAAACTTAAAGAAATGAATCAATGTCAGTATGGAGAAAGAAAAGGAAAAGGATAAAGAAAAAAAAAAGAAAAGAAGTTAAAAGATTATGTCACAATTATATAGTACCATAGGCACCTAAGTTATCACATAGCATATTCTCGTATCACCACATAATGCATATGTAGCACCACATGGTTAAATCAAGTGACAACACATGGCATGTTAGGGTCAACATTTTGACCCATCCTTTCTCTTTCTCCCTTCCCTGTTCAAAGCAACATCAGAAACTTAGTTTCAATTATGGCAACTATTGATCATATTGTACTAACATTCTTTTTTACTAGATTTGAATAAATTTTTATATATCTAAAATTATGGAAAAATGTAGATATGAAAAAACACTAGGTATATTATTATGGGCATCAAAAAATTCAAATTTTTATTGAGGAAAGTTGCACCAACAAAAATAATAAAAGAAGGTAAGTTATACACATAATATTTGTATTCGCTGTGAATTTAAGAAATTAAATCCTCTTGATAGAAGCCCATTATGAAATAATCACATAGGAATAGGAATGGTAATAAGGTAAAAATGAATAATTCCACATCTTTAATTGTCAAGAATTTGATAAAAAAAAATGTGTAAAAATCGGATCAAAAAGGAAGAATACCCATTTATATTTCTATGAATAAAGATTCATTTTTTTTTTCACAAATCAAGATATTTCTTGAGCCTTCATCCCAACTTCACATTGTAAATAAGATTTCCTAGCATCTATTCTAATATACACAATCAATTAACAAGCTTCTATATTCAAGAAATCACTACTTTCCCTCTCTAAAAGCTCTATAACATACACTACTCTCTCTCTCTCTCTTCCTTCAATTTCTCACTCCCAAAGGTAAATTGTTTAGGAATGTTTCTCACTCTTTAAGGATCAAAAGCTATTAGCACTTTCATTTAATCATGTTCCATATAAATTTAATTTTTAATTTTAATCAAAACTATTCAATTCTAGGGTTTACTCACAAAGTTCTTTGTTTTTCATGAAAATTGAGAATCTTGCATTTGTACGTCCCAAAAATTGATTAAGGGCTTTTGAAGATTGATACGTCAAGATTCAAGAACCACTACTACTTCTCTAAGAACCCGCCTAGAAGCACCCAAACTAGCTACTTATTTAACAACGCATAAGGTAAGCTCTTAATCCCTTGCATGTTTTTTTATCTAAATTGATGGTTTAATGCAACTTTGCTTTGTAATTCATGAGATAAATTGTTTGTGGGACTCGTATGATATTATACCATGTTGTAACATTAATTTATGAAATCAAATGTAATTTATATAATTTACATAATAATATATAATTTGTAATCTGTTGTGAAATAAGACATGTCTAGGTTCTTGACTTTATAATATATTATAATTTATGATTAGAAATAATATAGACATTATGATATGAGTTAAATATGTACATGATTGATGTGATTCCATGAAAATATGCATATAAGACATGTAATATATATATTAAATAACCTTGCAATATATGTGAACCATGAATGTGGTAACATGTATAAATTTAATGTTTTCATGAACTTTATAATTATGTAATATGGTTTTTGATTCGTAGATTAATTCAATAATGTGATGTAATGTATCAATTAATAATTAAATGAAACTTATATATGATAAATTGTATGGTTTAGGTATATATAATATGTATAATTTATGAAATGTTGTTTAATAGTGCAATGTAACATGTAACTTAGATAATATTAATATATTATGGCATAATGTGCCTTTATTTAATTGCATATAATTATGAGATAGATAATATAATTTAATTGTATTACACAATATAATAGTGTGTAGCAATATGTAAACTTGTAATGCATTTGGTATCTTAAGGGATTTCACTATATTGTAATAATGTGTATTCGATAATTTGAACATATCCAATAATATTGATTTATATTGATTAAATGTAAAAAGTATATGGATGTAATATAATGTACGTATACATAATAATTGTATTCATATAATTTGTAAATGAAGCCATAATACAATAAATTGATAGTGTACATAAAATTTAAATATGATGTGTATGTTGTTGGTCTGTATATAATGAATTGATAACTTGCTAAGACATAATATATTGCATTGATTATTAACATGATTTATGGTTTATGCTTGTATATATGTAATTTTGTAGCAATGTGTGATTTTTACCTAATTGTTAATATTTAATGTTCTTGTAACAGATGTTGGTATATTTATACTATTTGTTTTTCAAAATTAAAAAGGGGTCTTTTCTTTATAAAAATATTTTCTCACACTTAGAAAAATGGTTTTTATAAATAAAAATTCTAACTGGATACTTTTCAAAATTAGGAATCCTTAAGATTTTTTTTCAAAAGTTGGATAAAAAATGTTTCTTTTACAAATTAATTAACATGTAACAACTTAAAGTGGAATATTTTATAAATAAAACTAATAAACTCACTAAAGTTTTCAAAAAATATTTTTTTTAGAACTACATTAGCCTAATCTTAACTAGTAGGTATGTAAGTACTTCGGGCGGTCCTTAAAAAATTAAAAAACATTTTTTCCCATTATAGCAACCCCTTATTTTATTTTCAAAAAAAAAAAAGGTTAAAAGGCTCTTATATTTAGTTATGGATCTTTTATAACAATCCTATTAAGTTTTAATAGGTTAATTCTTGAGCCTATTTCTTTGGTTTCCTTTTTTCTAAAATTCTCTTTGAAAAGAAAAAAAAAACTTATAACTCAATAGTCAAAATTAAATTCTATCTACCTATAAGATTTAATTTCACTATTTTCTTCACTTGATTAGGTGACTACTCCATTTATAAAAAAAATGCTTTCTTTTAAATTTGAAAGTTTTTCCTAATCTAATTGAGGAACTTATACTGGTTTAGTATAAGTTAGATTAGCAAAAAGAGAAAACAAAATTTTCAGCTCAACAAGATATTTTGTCTAGTAGAGGTATAGGGTGAGGTAACTCAATTTCATCTTACTTATTCATTTTAAGAATGAAAATCCTAAGTCAAATTACTGAGGACAAATTACAATAAAGGCTTTCGGAAGGATTCAAAATGAAGGGTTCATAATTGACTATTTCCCATACCTTGTTTGTAGATGATGTGGTTTTGATTAAAAAAAAAAATAAGGAAAATGCTATGTCAATAAAGCTGGTCTTAGAAGAATTCACTAGCATTTTGGGTTTAAAAATTAACTATACTACAAGGGAAATCCAAGATGATATAGTTATCATTCTCTAAATGAGGAAAGTAACCTCTTTTGGAAAATACTTAGGATTCCCTTTCATGATAGAGTAAAACCGACAAGTGATTAGCTTAATGTTACTATTGAAAACATACAAAATAAGTTATCAAGATGGAAGGTGCGGTAGTTAAGTATGTATGGGAGGATGATTCTCATTAAATCAATATTAGAAGCCTTCCCAACTTATTATATGCAAATGTTTAAGTTACCAATGAAAATACTCTAAAGTTTAAATAATATCATTAGCAATTTTTTTTTGTTGGAATAGAGTGTGATATGAAAAAGATTCATTAGGTTAGTTAAAATCTCTTAGTTAAACCAAAAAAGGAAGAGGGTTAGGATTAGTGGATTCAAATAAAAAAAATGAAGCTTGTGGTTTTAAGAGATTCTAAGAGTTTAAGAATAAGAGGGTACTAGGGGTTAACCTCATTAAAAGCAAAGCACAAAATGATTAGATAGGAAAACAAGATACCACGTTTAGCTTTGGCTTCACGTTTTACAAAAGAATTATATGAGAGCCTATGTTAGCTTATGAAAAATAAGTTTAAAAGTGCTGGGAATGGTAAAACTACAAATTTTTTGATGGTATAAATAGTATATTAATATCATAATAAGACAATTGATACAAGGTCCAATACATAAGCAGGCACAATATCTTAAATTAATAGACCATTGAAAAGGACCTTATCAACTAGATGAAAAGAAGCTAAGGTTTAGCCTATCTAAAACCCTAGCTGCAACAGTTAGCCCTGTTATTTTAAAAAATAAAGAAGATACAGGGTTTGTTTTTGGGAGAGAGAGTTAAGACATCAAGCTTGCAGATATGTATAAGCACAAGTTATTATTAATATTATTTCATTTCATCTTCTTCAATTTCTTTTTTATAGATCTAAACAAGAAATTAATACTACATCCCCTTTTATTTCCTTAGATTTCCTTTTTAGATATTTCCACTCCTTTCCACACTACTAAGTTTACCAAACACGGTGTAAGGAGAGAGGAAGAGAGAGAGAATTCATAGGTAGAGCACTGCCGTGTGGTGGCGATTCACGGCGGTTGGCGGTGGCTATAGAGAGTTTGTGGGAATACGCAATATTCAAAAGGAGGGAGAACGTGGCCAGCATTTTCTTGTCTTTTCAGCTTGGCCTTGTTTTCTTACACCAATTTTTGAATCTTTTTACATCGTTTGCAAAATTTCCTTTTTTTTATTGTTTTTACATCCTCCGAGACATCGGGAATACGGAATATAAACACAAGTTCGAATATTTAGGTATTTTGTCCGATTCTGAATGCAAATTGTCTTTTACTCTTGAGATTTGAATATCATTATGTTAATGTTTTTAAGCTCAAGTAGGTTTTAATTATTGATCCTAGGGTTTTTTTTGTTTGGTTTTAGTACATTGCGGTGCCGAAGATTTGATTTTGTTATTCAATTATTTGATTATGAATTCCTTGAAGTAGTGTGATATTTTCAATCATGATGTGGTGGAATTCTTTTATACTACGATGAACTTTATAGATTTCTTTTTTCTTTTAAATTGAAGTGGCGCCACATTACCAGATTTTGAAAAGCATTTAGATGATATTACAGAAGTAGATTCAGTCGCGTTGTTTATGAAAAGATAATTTGCGTTTGAAATATGTCAACTTGCATGATTTATAGCATTAACATGTTAAATTTACTGATTTCTGGTGTTGCTGTGTAAGTTAAGAATTATTTTGCGAAATCCTTATTGCTTGTACTGTTAGTTTAGAATTGAGATATTTTGTATATATTTGAAAATTTTGTGCTATTTTGATTTATGGTGCCAAATTTCTAGATATGCTGAAGTGCTATATTAAGATTTTTTTTTTTTTTTGGTTTCCTCTTTTTGGAAAATTCTTAGTATTTATGTAGGTATTAGTTACAGAGTGAATCTTTGTAAGAAAAATGATAAAAGCAGTTGTAGCATAGAGAGTTTTAATTTGTATAAGAAAATGATTTTAAGCGTTGTTTCACCGGGTTTTGCTATTGAGCTGTTGCTTTAAAAAAGATGCCATTGGAGAGCATAATTAAGGAGCTTAAGGATGGTATTGCTGGCATATCCAGAAGAAGGTTACAAGCGAAGCACATGCATCGGAGGTGAAAATCTCATGTTGATTCTCAAAGTTCATCGCCATCGTCATCGTCTTCATCTTGTCCGCCCTGTACGGCGATTGAGCAGGGCGGATGGGCAAATTTGCCCCCAGAATTGTCGTTTGACATAATACAACGAATTGAGAGCAGCCAGACAGACTTCAAGGCCAGCCTGGAGAGTTTTTTTGGGTCCTGCTTTGGTCTGTAGATCTTAGAGAGAAGTCAACAAAAAGGTGGTTTCTCTGAAGCAGGTGAATATGTTTTTGTGTGCTCCTGTTGGACATCAGGTTGTCACTTCTTATGCTTCTGCTTTAAGGGTAACAAAAGCATTTCCAATGTTCTCAGCCAGGGCCAAGAGAATCTCCAATCCAGTGCTTCGTCAAAAGGGAAAGAGAAACTTCCACGTACCGATTATATTTGGGTTTTTGTCCTGGTAACTAATTTTAGTCCTTTGACAATGGTTATGTAATTGCAATATGCTAGTTAACACTGTAAAAAACTTATTTTATACCTGGACAGTGGGGCAGCACAGTACTGATATATGAGCCATAATAGTTGGAAGTTCTTGACATTGATAGCGTCAAGAAGTTCAACTTTTATGACAGTCAGCCTCAATGTGGTCCTTCCACTAAGTCAAATCATACATCTCAATGGAGAAGCAGTTTGAAGCAAGTGTCTCCTGGTATGCCTGTTGGAAATTTCAATGATGCTACCATATCTGATAAGCTCAATGTTCTACGAGCCCGAGGTCACTAGGAGAATGCATTCAATTCTCATTTCTTCAATTTACGAAGGGGATTCCGCTCCAACTCCAATGGAATTCCATAATCATTTTGAAGAATCGTGTCTGTCCTCATTAGTCTTGGAGGGAAAGAAACTGCTAGATGAAAAAAGCTCCTCCGTCCCCATGGTATTGGAGTCAAATCATGGGACTTCTAAAGTTCCTCTGGTTTTGAAAAATAAAGCTCCTAGATGGCATGAACAGCTGCAGTGCTGGTGCCTAAACTTTAGAGGACGGGGTTACAGTGGCCTGGCCTCCGTCAAAAATTTCCAGCTAGTTGCAGATATTGAATCCGACGAGAACATTCCTTCTGCAGAACAGGAAAGAGTTATACTACAATTTGGAAAGATTGGCAAGGACATATTCACCATGGACTACTGCTACCCGCTCTCTGCTTTTCAAGCTTTTGCCATTTGCTTGAGTAGTTTTGACGCTAAACCAGCATGTGAATAACTTTTGATATTCTGTTACGGGACACAAAATGCTGAGTTTCATCTTGCAGTAAAGATTGTATATATTAGAATCAAAGTTTTGTTCTGTGAAATTAAACTCTATTTCCTGCGCTAGGAGATTCTCATGAAATCTACATAGCTCAATGAAATTCAGTGCAAAAGGATGGTTCTACTAAAATAACTTACTGGTGTAGCTGCATGCTGTTATTTTTAGTTGTAAATTTCTATATGTATGGATAATATCGCTGCAATTCTTAATTTTTTCCGACGAAGATGTCAAAGCCACATATTCAAGATAATTTGCCATTTCTACGCTAGATATTTCTAGGTGGTGTCCTATCACTGCTTTTCTATTTCTTTTCACTGCAGTGACAGACAAATTTGACTCAAAGCATTGAGGTTTTTTCCCATCGGGGAAAATTGATACGAAGATATGACCTCCGATATCTTTTCCAGCTGTCTGTAATATTCTGATACTTCTGTTGGGGTTGGGGCTTGCGTGCTGCATTCTGCCCAAAGGAAAAATTGCGGTCTCTAATCTTTTCTTAAAGATTTCAATGAGAGTTTTATACGAACGTAGGCTATTTTTTAAATAATATTACGAAAAATGATTTATTTTAAAAAACATATAAATATGGTATATTGAAGGTATATTAAATAAATATATATTTAGTTACTTATATTTTTTACATTAAAAAAATATGTAGTAAAAGTTATATGCACTTTCAGTTATAATAAATTATATTAAAAACATATATATTGTATGTAACTTCAATATAATTTTTTATAACTGAAAGAATATGCTGTCACTATACTAGCTATATGTCGAGCTTGAATTTTTTGATTTCTTTTATTTAAAATTAATTTCCTTATTTCCGATTAATATTAAACCCTAATCTATTTAATATTAATCTTTAACTAAAAAATTAAGAAATTTCAATTTTTTATTTAAGAAAAAATTTTGGAGTCGTCATCTAACCGAAATCAAGAACGCAATCAATTGGATAGATTAATTACGATTTAGCTATAAATTTTTTATTTCAATTTAAATGAAGAATAAAAAAATTCCGAGTTTGGAGGCTAACTTATTAAATTCTAATAAATACAACTATTTATTTACTGAAATTAGTATTATTCTTGTAATAATAATATTTTAAAAAATAAATAAAAAATCAAAAGAAAAATGAACTTAAGTTTCTACGTATTTTATCGTCGCCTCGAAGGTGCCTATATACCCATTGACCGGGATCAGACGATCGTAGTTCTTTTCGAAAATTTTTGTATGTTGATTTATTTTAATTTTTGAAAACCAACCGATTTTACGTTATTATAAATTTAGCTTTTCAAAAAGATTATAAAGGGTCGTAATTCTCGAATGTTTTTATTTAAAAAAAAAACTCTCTAAAAATCCTATTTTTTTAAATTTATTATTAATTTTTATTTAAAAAAAAAGTAACTTTCTATGTGAGGAATTCTAAAAAAAACTTAATACTAAAAATAACTAAACTAATATATATAAATATGTGTCATATGTTATCTACTTAACTAGCTAACTAATCAAAATAATAATAACTAACCGAACAAAGAAACAAATAAAATAAATAAATATAATGAAAATAAAAAAGGAATTGGACCTTGCTTGTTATTCACTGTACGGCAATGAAGTTACTTGCAAGCATCAATTACTTGCTACGGTAATCCGTGTAGCTACCGTCGCAATTGGGGCTTGGCATGGACGGAGCAGTTATCGTGGTTAATTGCGTAACAGCATAAACAGTGCTATTGCTGTGTTTGTGCAGTGGACGAGTATTGGTGTACTGTAAAGAATTGTGTATATGGGGCTACTGTTGTATGATTAGGGGATGGTGTCCGAGTGTGTAGCAGTGACAATGTACAGACGTGGATGTCGTGTAGCTTATCGGAGTTGCAACGTAGATCATCGACACAAGCATGGACTGTCATCTGGTTGATCGGAGTTGCGGCGTGGATAGTCGATAGTAAACGTGCGTATGTTTAGTCGTTGCTTGATCGAAGACCAGATCCTTGCTGGCAGTGCGTAGGTGTTTGTGGATGGAGAAGACAGCGGCTGTTCGCATATGTGTGTTAGGCAGCAAAGGACAGAGCTTGTAAGCAACAGTAAAAGATGGTGCTTGTGATCGTGTCCTCGGTTGGGGTGTAAAGAAGACTTATGTAGAGTGCAGCAATGTGTTCGTGATAGGGGTATGCGTGGATGGATTGCTACGCATATCCTGTTCAGTTAATGGGCGTGCTGTTTAGTGTTGTGGACAGCAAGTGAAATATGGCTGATTGGAGTGACCGTGGAGTGCTGCAGTGGGTGGCATTACTGTTCGTGAAGTTGCTACTGTTGTTTGGCCACTGCTAGTCTCGGCGTGGGTAGGATGATCGAAGACTGCTGTCGTGGATGGTAACGAAGCGTGGTTCAAAGTTGCATGGCTATGAGGATTCAATCTCGCGCTTGTAAAGTGCGATTAGGTGCTGCCCGTGGCCATTGGTGATGTGCAGTAAGTGATGTATCATGTGTGTGTGCAGTTCCTGCAAGGGATGTGCAGCGAGGAGTGTTCGCGTATGTGTATGATTGGTTCGGTCATCGATCGATGTCAGTGACGGTAAAGTATTTAGTGAGATTCAAACTTAAGATCTCAAATTAAATTTAATTTAATATTTCAATACTAATCTGTTTGGTTATTAGCTTGTACCTTAATTTTTAGCACAATTGAATTATACTTAAACCACGCAATTCTCTAACTAAAATTATTTGTCCCTAAACTAATTTACTTCCTAAAAATCTAAAAAGATTTAGTTAATTTTTTTTCTCTTTTTCTCATTTATTTGAGTATTTTCATCATTTGTCAATTTTTATTATTTTTATCTTTTATTATGATTATGATTATTTTATTTTATTTTTCTATTTTTTTGAATTAGGACCCATTTTCTAAAAGAAAATAAAAAATTAAAACTATAGAAGAGCAAAAATTAAGTGTCTACACTATATAAATCTCAATTCGCACAGTTAGAGTCCATTATTGTCTATATTAATTTTTGAAATTTCCAAAATATAGAGAAAATTCCAAAAAACTTATAGTTAAAATACCGGACCATTTCTTAACGCGAGTGCATGTTTGAAATAAGTAACGATCTATAATTTACAAGCATGTTATTTATTTATTTATTTATTTTTATTTTATTAATAATAAAAAATATGCAATTTTTTTAGAAAAAAATATTATTACTTAATTACATAAATTTCGTAATTATAGATGTATTCTAAGTTGTATAAAGTATTAATATTTCATGAAAATTTATTATATATTGTCTAAATTTGAGAATTTTTTGTATTACGGTATTAAGTTATACGAATGTGAATATGAATAATATTGAAATGTAGGTGGAAATTATTTTTTTTTTTTTGTGTGTGTGTATATATATATATATATACATACATATAGGTGTTTTTATTGTGTTGGGTCGAATTAAAAAGTTAAAGTTAGATAGGTAGTTATGTTGGTGATGCGACTTAACAAGATGATTAAGTGAATTTTGTAAAGTTAGCACTCAGTATATAGATAAAGTTTTTAATATCATCTAAATATTTAGTTCATCATGGCATTATTAGAGTGAAAATACTAGAGTGAAAATAGCAGATTACATGAAAGTTATTATCTATGCAAACGGAAATATAGGGATGGATAGTTGGGGGGCAAAGTATGATAGAAAGCCTGTTAAGAAATTGAAAATTAGGAAGGATTTGAATTTTTTTCATTTCAGTCGGAGAATTTGTGGATGCACTAGAATTGGCCCGAGTGGCATTGAACTCATACACAAATATCCCTTTTTCATAATGTTGAAGTTGTCTACAAGTTGATGGCTGTTAAAGACAATGATCATATTGAGAATTTCATTAAGCTAGCAGAGTCTTTTAGGAAACAAAGTATTAAAGAAGTATGAAATACATGAGCTAGACAATCTAACCCTTCCGGATCTCAATATGTATTCAACAATGACTGGTGCGGAGGAAACAAATGTAGATCATTCAAATGAAGCGTACATGGATTTCTCTTAATACGAACATGTTAATATTATAGCAGAGCAACTTGATGAAGCATAGGGTTATATTATCAAACGTAAAGAGTCTTATGATTTATATGTAGAGAAAATGCACATGAACATAAATGTCGATGATAGGGATAGTGATAAGGATGATGTCAGCTCTGAAGATTACTACACTGAGGATTTGAGAGAGGCCTAAGTGAAACCATATGTTGTTGGGAGTAGTGTGCCGGTTCGGTTATTTTGGAGCGACAGCTCGAGCAGGCTTATCGTCGAATTGGTGAAGTATTGTCTAGCAGGCAGTTTGAAGACTTTCCACAAATAAATGAATCTGTTGACAAGCTTACGTGAGATCCTACCCCATTTTACAATAGCTAGTATGATGGCAGCAACTACGTAACATTTGAGAGAGATGTTAATCAAATGTGCAATAACATCGACAACTCTGATGACTTGAGTACTTGAGTATCAATATGTGTTTCAATACGAAAAAGGATTTCATAGATGCAGTTAAGTCATTCCACCTAAGGAACTACTGTAATTTTCATGTAGATATTTTGAAACCGACTATGTACGCGATCTACTGTAACAAGAAATAACAGGATTACTTGGCATAGTTGTATCGACAGTTGTACTTTACCTCGTCATCCGACTCACCTAAGTTAAGAGGGGTCACAATTCTACTGCAGGTTTAAGTTTGGGATAAATTCCCACATGTTGCCCCCCCTTAATTGATATGGGTTTATTATCAACGGGGATAGGCCATTAGCGGCCAAATGGAAGGTAGTGTGGGATACAACTCAACATCCAATGCATGTCATAGATACATATTGCACAACTTTTCATATGTAGATAATGCAATAGGTATGATATGATAAGTTATTCTCTTTACTGTCCTTTTCTCGACCATAAGTGATAACTATCGTTGTTTAACCGATTGTTTATTTTTATTTTCTTTTTCTTGTGCCCTTCAGGTTGCTTAGAAGTCTTATATAGAGGAGTTACTGCAGTTTCTACCTCACTTCTGTATTGCCAGATGATACATTTGGATTGCTCGGGTACCATTCGTATGTTTCCATATCATTAAGTGGTACTTTCTAGACTGTATGATCCGACAATTTAGTAGATATCAATATGTTCCACAAGAGGTTGACACCTTAGAGCAACTTCACCAGTTGGACCTCTGGGGTAAGATAGATGTTGACCGGATCAACACACACTCTTCCTACATCTAAGCTTAGGGACATAAATACAAATTCCTAGTACACATCTAGGGTCCTCGAAGTGTTGAAAAAGCTATTGGTCGTAGTATAGACAAATCACCCGACGTTATATTACATACTACAGAGCTATCATCAGTCGACTTGTATGTACATCTAAAATCATCCATTATTTTCTTTTTTTTTTTTGCACTCATACATACTTGCTATTACATGTACTAACATTTATTTATTTATTTTTTTACTTATTTCAGGTAAACTCGCTCAGGAGTATCAGATTGACACCTAACTACCCTACAATACTAGGTATTGAAAATGGGGCAATTGACTTCGTTAAGCAACATAGTAACTTTATCCTCTATCCACAGCAAGCAAGCGTACATGAACCATCCCATATAGACCACGGCGGAGAGTAAGGACCACCTACCAACAAGGAAATGTCATCTCCTAATGCACTACTTAGAAGTAGAGTTAGATTTCAAAGAAGCAAGGCTTGAGCAATACATCGTCGGGCAGACCTCAATGATGATATCTTACTACATGCCCGTCATTCCGTAGACCTTTAGCATATCAGTGGGGGATATAGCATATACTTTAGGTCAGGTGTTGCCTCCAACCTCGAAAGTCGAATCTAGCTCATACATGACTCCTAAGTTCCAGCAACATCTTGATCTCATGACTCCATCAACTCCTCAAAGGCGACGTTTTACCTCCATACAGTCATCCATGAGTGAAGGCGTCACTCAACTGCATCCAACCCATCCAGCCGACCCAATTCCTCTTAGGGAACTTGAACTCAACGATCCACTACCTCAGCCTACTCAGACACATGATAGATAGAGGCGTTTACTTCTTTCTCATCCCATAAGGACCTTTACATGGCGTAAGCGTCAGTAGATATGTTTTGTCTATTATTTTTGTTTTCTCCTTTTTTTTTTACTATTGTATTGATGTTGTCATTGACTTATTATAAATTTTGTGTATATACTGATTATTCAAAATATAATTTACTTTTCATCATCTATTGCAATTCAATGCATTATTTATTTATCCCAATTTTATTATTTTTTCTTCTATTTAACTCATATGCTTATTGAATGATCATCCTATACGCTTATTTTTTCCCTACTTGCCATATTTGTTGAGGCATTCCACCAGTTGTGATTTTATGTAATTGATTACTGTATTAAACTTTCCATTCAGTTTATAAGTTAAGAGTTGAAATAACATTACTTTATTGTTTTGGACTGGGGAAAATTACTATGTTAAATGGAATTTGAATTGAAGGTGCGTTAAGTAAATGTACTTTCAGTATCACAATTTAAACTAAAGGCACATTAAGTAGATATGCCTGTAGTTCAAACTCCACTATGCTAGGTTATTGAAGGCACATTTACTGCATGTACCTTCAGTGTAAAAAATATAAATAACTAAAGATACACTTACTTGATGTGCCTTCAGTATATCATATTAGTATTTTTTTTTAAATGGGCCCCCGTAATATTTTTTGGAAAAAAGTCCGTATTTGTATAAAACTCAAATGAATGCATCTTTGTCTCATAAGTATACAGTTCTAAGTCTAATATAGCTAGAATAAGCATTGTAGCTATCTTATTCATTTATTTGCTATAGTAACCATTAATATGTCGTTGTTTATGTTACCTTTTGCTAGTTTTCTTGTACATTCATTATCCTTGTTGAGAACTAAGCATGTTTCATGAGAAATTTTATAGAATGAGCAGATTTCTAAGAACTTTTGATATAATAATACAGCCTACAATTTCAATGAAGTGTTTACTAAACTAGGTTTAGCTTGCATCATTAAGCATGTCTCGGTATCGTTTCTCCATTTGTGGATCATATTTTGACAGGATTCAAGAATTCTTGAGCTGTTAATTGTAATGTTTTAGGTATACGGCGCTAAGTCTACTGTTGTCATGTTTCTTTAATTTGCTATTATTATTAAAACTTATGCTCCGGAGGAGCTATTGGATCTTGGAAGATTATTGGAAAATAGGCAAACCAAATTATTACCCGAGAATCAATTTCTAAGAGCAAATTGTGTTCAGTTTAGGTTGTGTTTACTACTTATAAGGCATATAAGATTGCATTGTATAGGGTAATCTTGGACTAAGTTGTAGATACTTGATTTTTTCTCCTAGTAGTTATATTTATAGCTTTTTTTAATAGGGTCCTAATTCAAAAAATAAAAAGATAAAAAATAATAAAAATTGACAAATGATGAAAATAAAAAAAATGAGAAAAGAAAAAAAAATTAATTTTTTCTTTTAGATTTTTTAGGAAAAAAATTATTTTAGAGTCAATCGTTTAGTTTTAGCTTAATTCAAAAATTTATTTTAGGGAGTTGTATGGTTTAAAAATAATTCAATTGTAATAAAATTAAAGCATAGGCCAACAGCCTAACGAATAAGCATTAGAATATTAAATTAGATTTAGTTCGAGATCACAAGTTTAAATTTCGTTAGACACTTATGTGTCTTTTATTTTTCTATTTTTTATTTTATGAAAATCGGTTAAGCGTATGTAATTTGAATTTAATCTTAAATCTTATCAAATCTTTTAAATCTAATGCAATAAAGATTTGTGAGATTTAAATTTAATTTGAATTTTATCATATTGAATTCATGTCGATACAAAAAATTTGATTAGATTTGATTTGTTTTGGGCTTTATAAATAGAGATCACGCGACATAACATAAGGGGACCCTCGCCACAATTACACACTAGCAAAGAAAAATCCACTTTTATATGATTTCCTAAAACCACTGATCACCTAATTCACTACCATTACCCCCAAGATTAGCAACCAAATTCCCATCTACAATCAGCCCACACTCACCTGATTCTTGCACCCCGACACATGCTACTATCACACACTTAACTACTTATTGATCACGTTAGGATCTGCCCCTACACCACACTGTTACTAACACATTGATGGTCTACCACCTGCGCACGTTGATCACCTGTTGCATACTATGGTCGTCCAAGCTTTACTACTCCATCACTAGTCCATGTCTCCGTAACCAACATTGAATAGCTTAGTGCAACTCTTCATCGAACATAACAGTCATGCTAATAGCTCCAATACAGACAGCTACAACTAATCAAGATACCTCATGCTACTGCTGCTACTTCATCCTTCGTTCAACATGTACGCTACAACAACAGTCCACTAATTATGAATAATGCTGTCTTCTTCACGGCTTGGAGCACATTTGGTCAAACAGCTCCTTCGTACAACCTAACCGTATACTACCTTTAGACCACTGCCTGCGCACACGCACATTTAGCTTCACACTGATTAATACTGATACCAAAACATGCCACTTCACTACATTGCTTCATTCATGATTACTAAACTTCAGCACACCTGACAACAATGCATCCACAATTATACCGTGATCTTTGACGTCGACCATAGCGACTGAACTCAATGCCAACAGCAGGCAACTAACAGTGTCAACAATCTTCGATCCACTACGACACGTCCAAGTAAGTCTACGGCAAGTGATAGTAGACACTATGCCTAGATCAAGATCCTACAATCACAATTCAAGTCAACACGCTCCAGTAATTGCAACAACGCCACTTCGCACACAGCAATTGTGAACACATAGCTCTACTGCACGTTATAATGTACATCCATGCACACGCTGTCACGCCCCGAAGCGGTAGAGTCGTAACAGCCCTGCCATGTAAACCATCCTAAAATAGAAGTTGACCTTACAACTGTTATCTTAGGCCTGATCTACATAAGGCGTCCATGACTAACCCGCTTTGAAGTAAACAATTTATAATTTAAACAAATCATTTACCTAAAAAAGTAAGGAAATATATATATATACACTATAATTTAGTTATTGCAATTAAAGTTTACAATATTTCTTCGTAATATATTTCCTAGTTATTACATTATTCAGAAATGAAAAATTCTAAAGTACAAGCTTAAACCTTCAAAATATGTGTTTATTCTTCTAATGTTTTTCCTCACTCCTCAGGATCCAGCAGTTACTAGTTTCAGAGTACTTGTTTGTCGCTTCTTAGCCAGCACTTGCACGACGTCTATAGGGATATGAGCAACCACAGCTCAGTAAGTTACGATGGAGGACTTAAAACTATACCATAAACACAACAAGGTTATCAATCAACTTATTAGGTGCAATGCATGTTCAAGCAAATGCCATTGCACAACGTTGTCAGGCCCGTCGTGAGATTAGAGAAATTTCGCTAGCTCCAATCCAAGTTGAGGAGTTACCATTAATGCAACAACTTACGACCAAACCCAGGCTTGTGCAATGGAGACCTCACTCCTCCAGCGATTACCTTTAAACCATTGACTTCACCCTCGCTACGACCTCCTCTCATGTCACTTAGTTCGACTAAGGATGAAGAAGGAACCATTATGCAATCCTGCGCTATCCCTTTTGAAGGGGTCGATATTTTGCCGGAGAGTCCTAAGTTCCCCTAATAGGTTGCCACGTAAGTCCGATTATGATTATAGGTCGTATATTTGATTAGGTCCAGTTTAAGGTGATCAATCATTTCATACAAACCGTATAATATAAGCCAGAACAATAGATAGAATCATATCATCACTTGTAATCAAGCACATGCACACCACAAACTATCTAACAAGCATAACCAAACATAATTTCAAGCCTCCAAAATACAGCATTGTATTAATCCCAACTTACCTTGACTTTTCGCTTACTCACTCGAGGTTCGACGTGTTCAAGCCATCGCCGATCATCCTTATAATACAAACGTGGTTTCAATTTTTCATATAACTATTATAGGTTTGTTTTATCCTATAACGCTTATTGTTATGTTTTGTTTAGGGTTTAATATGCTTAATTATCTGGGCCTTAAGTTTTTTACAATTATTCTAGGTTTGGGGTTAGGTTCGGGTTCGGTTTCCGCATCGATTTCTAAATTAGGTTCGATTTCTAAGTATTGTTTTATACTCGAACCGTAAAAATTCGTTTTAACTCATAATGTGAAATTAATCACATTACTTCCCAATCTCCAAAATACCATCATTACCTCTAATTAGTATTTTATTCCACCCGATACACTTAAATCCTTATTAGTGTACCAAATTTACTCCTAATATGAGAAATTTTTACATTTTTTCTCTAATTACATAAATTCAAGTTTCTTATCAGATTTATTGTATATTTTTATTATTATCATAATATTAAATTTTTTATTATAATATTTTCTATATATTATATTTTTAATAATTGTGTATTATGTACTATTACTTATTATGTACATAATACACATCTAATATTTCTATTACTTTAATTACCATCTCCTAACATCAATTATCATTTCAAAATATCTAAATTCATCCTAAATCAAATTTTACTTCTAATTATCCTAATTTATAAAATTAGCTTAAATTTTACTATTTTTCTTTATTACTTATTTACTACATAATTAACCTAATAATTACATCTAACACCCTAAATGCTACAAGTGTCATACTTCATCAGATTTCAATATCCTAAAACATATAATTATTCACTAAATCAGTAATTAACCATTTAATTACTTAATTAACCTTAAATTACCCATTTTATGCCTCATTTTAAGGTCTAAAAATTATTTAAATTTTTTGAAAATTAATTTTTGAAAAAAGGCTCCATAGCACTATTCTATTTCATCTAAGTAGTCTACACAAAAATTTTGAGTTCAAAACTACACTCCTAAGGTCATTTATTTATAATCCTAATCATGCTCGGTTTTGCATGATTTCTTAAGGACTATACATCACGGGACATATTTTCATCAAAATAATATTTTTTCTAAAAATTACATACAAAAATATTTTAGAATAACAAGTTTCATAATTTTCTAATAATATTTACTATTTTTACAAAATTACACAAAATCGGGCTGGAAATCAAACTTACCGATTTGGGTGGCTCTGGCCACCGTGTCGACCTACCTAGGTGCTACCACCACCATATGGTGGTGATGGCCGTCTACTTCCAGCTGCTCGTTGGGTCTGGGTTCTCCTTACAAGCCCTAACTGCACAGTTTTCCTTTTCTTTTCTTTTTTCCCGAGTTTTTCCCTTGAATTTTCGAGTCTCTCTATTTTTCTCAAATCTCTCATTATCCAAAGGATTTTTCTAATTTTTTTCCCATTTATAGACTTTTTGATAATTAATATGTATTAATTAGACATGACATTGCCCCATTTCCATGATTTTTGGTTTTTGTGTTGCTTAATTTTAATTGGATAATTTTTATTCTTTAGTTCTTGACTTGCCATGACCAGATTTTCATCATTCCCTATCTTTCTGATTTTTTTCTCAATTAATTAATAATTTTATTTAATTATTTATTATTATTTTAGCATAATTCGCGTATTTTGAGTAATTACGCACATTTCTACATACATGCAAATTCATATATAGTACAAATAAATACTCATAAATATTATTTAGGTCATTTTATGATTTTTAGTATATATATAATTTATTTCTAGCGATTCATTAATTATCGGAATGCATTTTACGCATTTTCGATAAATAACGAGTTATATACCTAAAATTTAGAATTTTTATATTCTTTTATTTTATTGCTTATTTTCTTAAATTCAAACTTACGGAATCATCTTACTAATATTTCTAGCTTTACTTATAATTTAGGCTCTATTGAATCTTTCAGCCAATCAAAACCTTGAGTGACTGGTTGTAGGGCTTACACACGCCATAGTTGGACATCATTAGGTTTGGTTTTTATCCAAGTCTTTTCATTTTTTTTTATTATTTCTGATTTATTATTATCATATTATATTATTACTCTTTGCACTTTAGTAGTTTATTTAATAAGTAGATATAGGGATATATAGATATTAGATGATGGAATGTTAAGATTAGTTAGTTATATATATATATATATATATATACACCTTATGAGATTATTATTATCTATTATTACATTAGTTTGGGAGATTTATTAGTATTGATTTTTTATAGAGTATATTACATGATATTAATAATTTGTTTAGGTAGATACTTGTTTAGTAGTAATAATATATATATATATATGTGTATATATTAGCTTAGGATTTTTTTATAGAAATCATTATATAAAAAATTATTTTTGAGAAATAAAATTGATAAAAAAGAAATTTTTACAAAAAAGGTTATAATATCTTAGAGAGTTTTTTTCTAATTACTTACCCTTTAGATATTTTTAAATAAACTGAATAAGATAAAAATGTGAACTTGGTAGATTTTTTTAAAAATTAAAATAAACCAACAAACTAAAGTTTTCGAAAAGAAGTACGATTGTCTGATTCCGGTTAGCGGGTATATATGTATATTCAAGCGATAATAAAATATGTAGAAATTTAAATTCTTTTTTCTTTTAGTTTTTTTTTTAAATTTTTTTCTTAAAAAAATTATAATTTAAACTATAAACCTAAAATATATAAATAGTGGTACCCGTTAAGGTTTAATAGATTAACTCTCATATTCGAAACCTTCTGGTTTTTTATTTAAATTGAAATTAAAGATCGATAACTAAACTGTAGTTAATCCACTCAATTGATTACGGTTTTTTTTTTTCTTTTTCCTAACTTTAGTCGGGTAGTGACTTAAAAAAAATTCTTTAAATAAAAAATTGAAATTTCGTAATTTCTATAGTTGAGTATTAATATTAAATAGGTTTAAATTTAGTATTAATTGAAAAGCGAAAAATCAATTTTAAATAAGAAAACTGAAAAATCAGGCCAACGGACTCAACTTTATGGAAATGTTAAGATGGGGAAATATGACTCAAAGATCACTATGTCGTTTGTAGTCAGCGGCGAGATTTTGTACAGTGTTAGTTGCGCAAGGTTAAGTCCTAATTGACTGCTATTGCTGACCATGGTTGGAAAAAAATGCTGATGGTACGCCACAATGAAGTTATGCCCACCTTAATTGTTTCTATTGCTTTGCTGCGTACCATTTGATGTGTGATAACCTGCAAACTGATATACATTAGATGCAAAGACACAAATTTAGCTTTTAGCAGGAAGTAATGTCCAAAACTTTCCTCAGCAGCCAACAAAAATGGCCGTCCTGTTAAGATAAGCCAAACCAGAGGAACCAGAGAATGGCCTACTAAGGAAACTTTTTCCTCTATGCCTTCTTTTGTTCCTTTGCCTGCAGGATGTAGCCTATTGTTGTGTAATGGAATTCATCTGGTGTATGTGTGCAACTCATACATGTGAATAGGGCACCGCATCCATTTGAAAGCATCAACAAAGGAAAAAAAAAAAAAAAAAAAAGCTCCAATTCGTGGAATTGAATTGAACGATACGTATGTATTTTGGTGTCCGAGGAGAATGATAAGCCACGGTGGCCCATGTACCAAATCTACAAGGAAACAAGAAAGAAACTTTCAGAAAGTAATGGCAAAGTTTTAGGTTACTGTTTGTCCATTGGAGAATCTTGTACAGACTAAATCTATGGAGTTTTATACAAATATGGGTTTTTGTTGAAAAATAATACAGAAAAGAGTTTCATGTGAAAAATATTATCAATCGGATATACACTTTTATTGTTATTTTAATACATTATATACGCCTTCCGTATACAAACTATTTAAATCTCATTCTGTATATTACAAGCTGAATTGTAAGTTTACTATAAAAGTAGATTACATAAAATAACAGTCGATATGATATGATGCCCGATCGAAGATGGTAGGCACAACAAAACTCAATACATGAAATGATTATTCATTTACTATACAAGTCGACTACAATGAAAAATAATTGAAAATTGTGACATTTTGATGAGAGTGTAACTACAACTCCAATAAGAAGTATATATAGAAAAATTATAATATATTAAAATCAATATTATGATATAAAAAAATAACAAAAAATATCTATTATCACTTATACCGTTGGAAGGTCTTAACAGTACGAGACAGAAGTGAACATCTCCGACCATAATGTGACGGTGGAGGTTGAAATAGTCGATCGTCAAGATGATGTCTCAACGATGATGGTGGTCAGTGAAACCAACGCTGGACCACATATTGGCGTTATTGCTTATTGGTGGTCATTTTTTTGAACATTCTACTGTTTCCTCTGTCTACGGACAGTCCGTCGAATCGTCCTAGCTTGGGTTTTCCTTGTACGTGTTCCTACCACCGGTACAAAAACCTTGATTAGGATTTTAATACTACGAAAAATAAATGCACCCCCCTTGATATCATATGGCCCAAGAAAGAAGCAAAAGAGGGAATGGGAAGTCATCAACGTCTTCAAAGGCATCCGAGTTCCTTCATGCGCTCATCCAAGTAAAGAACATACCTCAAATGACAATTGAATGTAAAAGGACAAGAAGACTTATTTTAAGCCATAACTGTATACTTATAATTCCTTATGATCGAAATAATTAACTAAAGCTGTTTCTAATCAGTTCCAAGCTCTTTGATGCCCATCCAAACTCGGCAAAAGCTTCTCTTGCATTTATTTTAAAAATCCACGAATTTCGAGCAAACTCCTTTACAACGTAGTTTCTGATATATAAAAAGGTATGTCCCGCAGTAAATTTATTTGTTTATATTTTTTTATGTTCATTAATCTATCAATTTGGATATAGAAAGAAATTGCAACATAATTTTCTCATCCCGTAATCCAGATATAATTAAGCCTGGAGACATCAAGGAGACATTTAGGTAAACATGGTTTCATTTGTAAACATACCAATGTTTAAAATTTAAAATTTTAATGGAAAATGAGTTAAATGATTTTTTTTTTCTTTTAAAAGCAAAAATGATTTTCCTCATTTTTTAACTATTATTTTCCTTTGATAGTTATTTATCATCTCTGATTGCTTTGAATCTATGGTTCCTCCAACTATCACCTGTCAAAAAAAAAGTGGCAAATTATCACAATGTTCTGATATTGCCATGACAATATTTTCAAATTATATCAAGCCAAGCACCAAAGAATATTTCGAAAATATTATCTGTGAAAAATCTCTTCTAGGGTTGTAATGCATTTTCACTTACCATAGCCGTGTATGCACATATACTTTCTGTTGATAGGTAAAATGGAGGGGATTGTGAAGGCGGTTCGATCAGTCAGGACTACCATTTTACACCATTGGCAAGGGAGAGAAACAGCCAACAGAACGAACATTCTTTCACGTTTTGGATTCGTTTCCTCGTCTACAGAAATCCAGCAAAAAGGACTAGAAATTTTAACCGTAGGTGATATCCTGAAGACAAAAGGCGACGAGAAAACCAATGCCCTGGTCTCATGTTTCAGTAATGACACGGTGTATGATGCAGTAAAGAACGTATGCTTTTGAAATTCTTAGCACTTGCCATGAATAAATAAAATTCTGAGTGAAGTAACTCTTAATTTTGACGACGATGCAGATGGCTCAAAAGAATATAGGCTCATTGGTTGTGCTAAAGCCGGGAGAGCAACGATTGATAGCAGGAATAATCACAGAAAGAGGTAATGCTGCACATGGAAACGGTACTTGTATTTATATGCAAGAGAATGGAATGGAACTAAACACCTGCGATAAATGAAACATGAAGTTCATTTGGAATACTTGTATTAACATGCAATCAATCAAAGTAACATGGTCCTAATGTGCAAGGCCATGAGATCTGTCTATAGCCATAAGTTAAAAAGCATACTGTAATATGAAACTCCGTTGCATTTGCTCAGGAGTACTACTAAAATTCAGTATTTTCTACGGTCTCATCTTTATTTTTTTAGTGGATTGGTCCAATTCTCGATCCCACTATTGATTCACATTTTTTTTTTAAATCTAGACCGTTAAACTAGTTGCGAACTTCCGGTAATTTTTTACCATGCAGATCTCCTAACTTTCATATTTCAACAGATTAGTTTTCAGACTTTCCAATTTCTTGTTACAATTTAATATATGAACTACTCAGAAACATATGATGATTAAATAATGACTAGCCCCATGAAGTCAAAGAAACATTAGTTTTACCTTACACGTCAAATACACTTTTCTGCTTATTATATACATCGCTGAGGGAAATGGTAATTGGAAACTCATGCAGACTATTTAACGAAGATTGTAGCACAGGGACGGTCCAGCAAGTACACAAAAGTAGGAGAAATCATGACAGATGAGGTGAGTTTTGCTTCCGGTCGAATGTCTCTTTTGAGACTATTATTATCACCAGTTGTCCTGAGTTACTAACCACACCAAGCAAATTATCCCAACAGAAAAGACTGATAACTGTTTCATCCGATACGAACATCCTTCAAGCAATGCAGCTGATGACAGGTACTAGCACCCATGCTACCTATATGATGCAAAACACAGGATCTATGCAAATTGTATTTTTGCCACCAAACAGCAATTAACTATTGCTTTTTTTTTTCTTTTTCTTTTTTTTTTTTCTCCCCCCCCCCATCATCACAGATTATCAGATACGACATGTACCTGTCATAGATGGAAAGATGGTTGGCATGATCTCAATTGTGGATGTAGTCCACTCAATCGTAGACCACCAAAGTGGTGAATTGAAGCGGCTAAATGACTTCATAAAAGGAGAATACTATTAGGATTCAAACATATTATGATCAGAAAACTGTTATTTCGCATCTCACTTTCAAGACCTCGAATTAATTGCATCATGATGCTTTAGCCATTTCATGAGTGTGTATGATGTCGGATGGGTTCAATAAAATGAAACTGTAGTAGCTACAGCATTCCTACATTACTTTTAAATCAATTTTCTCCCACTATCTGCTTCAATGGTATCCAAAATGGTGTCCTCAGGTCCTCATTAAAAGAATAGCCTTACAACCATAAGCCCATCCTTTTGTGTGATTGACACCTTGATGATGTGCTTTTTACTGTAAATTCCAATGAAATTATGCATGATGATACGCTGCATAAGTTCTAATACATCCCGGGAAAATGCGAAGCCTATGTAGAAATGAAGTACATCTAGCGAATGAAACCGACTTTGGTGAAGGTTATAACTTATATTATATTAGGATGTAAATAAAGCATCAGCTACTTAAACAATATTCCTAATACCCCTTGATTTAGAGTCCCATATGAATTATTGGGAGTTGTAATACTAGCATAGCACTAGTTTATAAGATTATGATGCTAAATACCTTGTCAATGCAAGATTATAGTAATAGTTTATAAGATCATGGTATGTTTTGGAAGAATTCATATGAACTGTAAAAAAATTATAGTACTAATTTATAAAATCATGATAATAAATAATTTTTTAATATAAGATTGCATCTTTCGGACCAAATGGTTAAAATTTGGATTAACCTAAGATGTTATAATATTCCTCCTATGTACAATTTTTGTACAAAGTTTCTTCACCAAACTTAATTATAAAAAGCTGATTAACTTTTATTTGATTCCATAACTTGTTCAGCATCCTGGAAACATCTAATCTTACTAGGTCAAAATTTCAATCTGTGCTACATGAGAGATTGTTATTTCAGCAAATGCCTTGAACATGGCTGAATGTTTTCTAACTACGAGAGAACTTTCTCCATCTGAGAAATCGAAATATTCCCCCAGGAAACCTTCTTCCTCCTTCGGACTGATAGGTATGGTCTTTCCGTTTACCTGGAGTTTGCTTCTGTTCAAATGGGCATGGCAAAATATTATCATCATCAGTTGCACATCCCAAAATCTGCAGCATTTCCTTTGCAATGATTTTTGCTTTGTATCTCCCAAAGAGATTTATGTTGACTAGAGCATGAATGACACTCTCCCGTTTGATCACTTCACAGAGCTCAGCACATTCATAACACAAGAGAACGAGAATATCCAGCGCATGCTCTTGCTCCTTCCCGGTGCCAGTTTCTAGCATCTTAATAATTGGACTAAAGTGGTTATATGCTTCGGCAACTGCAATTTTTCCTTCTTCGGTATTGCATAAGTCTCTGATAATACGAACACAATACTTTGCCACATTTGGATCGATCAGCAACTGAATCAGCTTCATCGTGCAATCTAAATATAGAAGGTGATGGCTTATGTCAGATTGAGACGACATATTATCCAATGTTCTCAGAGCAAGGATATGGTTTTCCTTATTTGGGGAATCAAGGACTTCCAGGATTGAAGGAAGAGCATAAGATGCCAAAGCTATAGACTTGAAGTAATGCTGGGAAGACAAGATATCCATTATTTCAAGAACTCGAATGGAATGCTGAGTATGAAGAAACAAAATTATCGTGTGTACTGCATCCTCTTGAATGACTGGAGCTTCAATTCTGCAGCATAAGAAGATGATCAGCTAGGAGACACATCAAAACAAATAATAGCAGGTTAACGACATGTTGATACATCTTGGACATTGTGGTCATTCTAGTCCAGTTGCCGTTAGAGGTAAAAGTAACAAAAAATTAAATTTCATTCTCTTTCCCTTAGCCTTATATTTGAGCACCCATTAAGGGGGGAAAAGCTTCCTTCAGAATCAACAAATATCTAGAAAATAATGTTGATTTAGTGGGATGTCCCTTGGATTCAGAATTAGGTTTTACATAGCTTGAACTATCAACATATAACACTTACCTCTTTCCACTCAGAATTTCCAAAATCAATTCAAGTCCATCTCCCTGGGCTTTAACATCATTGAAGGCTTGAGCATCTTGCAGAAATGTGACAATAGAATCAATCAAACCTGGAGAAGGCATTGATTCACGCGGTTTCTCCATGTTTTTTAATTTGTTTTTCATATCTTCCACCGCACTGCATCGAGATCCCCAAGAAAATAGCGAAAAGTTGGAGTTGATGGCCACTTCGGTTTCCTTGGTGTTTGCTAGCGATCCATTAGCCAATCTGGCATCCTTTGTGTTTTCCAATGGTAAAGATCCACTAGACTCATTGTTATTTGGAGCAAATCCATCGTTCATAGTGCCACCTAGTATATCTGAATCACTTTTTGAATCTGAAGAGCCAAGGGAGACACTGCTAAGTTGAATACTCAGATCATATTTGGAACTTTCAAAACTGGCAACTGAAGTGGAAAATGAAATCCCATGATACGGATGCCGAGGAGGAAGAATGGTAATCCCTCTCTTCAAGCACCATCTTGAAATTAAATCCTTAAGTGTGGCATTTGGGGTGATTGTCAAGTGATCAAGCATCATGTCCGTCACAGGATATGTCCTGTTGCCCTCATTGAACCACCGCTCTATACATATACGTTCAAATGACTTTCCAGAAGCAATAATCACTGGATCGTACATCATTTTACCAGAGATAGGGCATCTGAACTCTCCTGGATGTTGAGCTATATTATCCACATTTGATGCAGTGTCCTCTTGGGGACTTTCCATGGCGTATTTATTCTTTGTATATTCATCACAAGAGTCTCGTTCTTGAACCGGAAAACTTTCAGGTTCTCCCCGCAAAATTGATTCTCCATATTTTTTCAAGAGATGTAGGAGGTACCTCAATACTTTATTTTTTGCTGAATCTTTGTTGTTGAAGTTGATGAGTTTCTGGATAGATCTCTTCTCTATTATGAGAGCCTTAGGTGAGGAAATTTTCAGGCCTAGAGCTGCGATTTGAAGTGCCTTTAGCTCTTGACTAACTCTGGAATGTGAAGTGGCTACATCTTTTCGCCAAAAAAGTGCATAAATGGCTTTACCAGCCTCATGCTCTTTGGATACCACAAAAAATGTTGCATGTCTAAGTTCATGTAAGATTTCTGATATCTGCAAAACAAATGGCACTTGAGGAGTGTGTTATTGCTGAAAATTAAAAGGATAGTATTACTGTTAATACCATTAATGTATATTTAGTCTTTTTTAAGGGTAAATTTGTCTTTTATAATCCCAATACTATGTATTTATACACTCATGTACATTGTAAAACATAGTAATCAAATACAATTATCAAATTATATCATATTCTACAATTGTACAGATAGAAGTAGCCATACACTGATAATTGACTATTTGGCAGAGGATACGACTAATTCAAGTCAAGATGGCATAATAATTGAAAGGACACAAATGCAGAAATAGAGCTCTAAAAGTAAAAACAAAAAACTCAAACTGGGGCACAGGAACAAGTTCACAAATGGAACTTACCCGAGCAACTTGATTAGAATCTCACAATTTTCAGAGGTCGACAAAGAAAAATTTCTAGCCACCTCCAACGTCTTGTTTCTCCTTATTTATATCCTTCTTGTTTGTGAGAAGGATATTTCACATTTCCATTGAGCAATATGATAACTCATATATACAAGTTTAGAAAAACTAAAAAATGAAAATAAACAAATACAGATGATAAATATTCGATATGCTCTATATTACAACTTATAACACTTTCCCTCAAGTTGAAACATAAATATTAATCATGTCCAGCTTATCACAAAGATAATCAACTCGAGCCCCATTCAAAGTCTTTATAAGGAGATCTCCTAATTGTTCTCCAGACTTCACAAACCTTATGGAAATCAACACTTGTTGAATTTTCTTACAAATAAAATGAGAGTCTATTTCAATATGTTTAGTTCGTTTATGGAATATTGTATGAAGAGCATCTTAGTTATTGTACCATAATTTTGTAAGTGGTGAGGTTTTTAGCCATAGTTTAGTTAAGAGCTGATATATCCACATCACTTCATACACCAACTATACCATGGCTCTATATTTCCATTCAATACTTGATCGGGATACAACATTCTTCCTTAGATCCTACCTAATCAAGATTTGAAAAACACAATGTTAGTCTAACCATGATTCTTATACAAAATAACTCGTTTGAGAGCTCCTTTTAAGTAGCACAAGATTTGTTATACAATTGCTCAATAATTGATTATTGGAGAAAACATGTATTGACTTACAACATTGGTTGAATATGCAATATGTTAATGAGTTACTATAAGATAATTTAACTTCCCAATCAATCTTAAGATTCTTAAACAACTCACCTTCTTTTGTGAATTGCAAATTAGAAACTATTGGACTAGTATGCAGTTTAGCCCCCCATTTTCCCATTTCAAGTAATAAGTCAAGCACAAATTTCCTATGAGAAAGAAAAATTCCTTTCTTACTTTTTGTTACCTCAACACCTATAAAGTATTTTAATGTCCTAACATCCTTTGTTTGAAATTAACCATGGTGAAAGGATTTAAAAGTTGAAATACATGTAGTATCATTGCCAGTAATGACAATGTCATCCATATATACTAGTAATAAAATAATTCTAACCTCAAATTGTCTGTAAAAAACAAAATGATTAGATTTGCTTTTCTATATCCTGAATCTCTTAACTGCTTAACTAAACTTTTCAAACCAAGCAAATGGGCTTTGCTTCAAACCATACAAAGATTTACAAAAATGATAAATTCTTCTAAACTCTCCCTTAAGCAACAAATTTTGGGAGGTTGCTCCATATAAACTTTCTCTTGAAGATCTCAATGTAGAAAAGCATTCTTGATATCTAATTGACATAAAGGCCAATTATAAACGGCCTTTATGAAAATAAATAACTCGATAGATGTTTACTTAGCAACAAAAGAAAGTGTGAGAATAATCCACTCCATAAGTTTGGCCATATCTTTTAGCAACAAGATAGGTTTTCAACCGAGAAATGGACCCATTAAGGTTTACCTTAATTGCAAAATCCCATTTATACCCAATAACTTTCTTTCCTATAGGTAATTTTACCAAATCCTAAGTACTATTTTCATCTAAAACATTTATCTCCTCAATCACTTCATTACGCCATCCAAGATAGGCTAAAGCTTCATGAACAGCTTTAGTAATAGAGATAAGTTCAAGAGATGCTATAAAAGAACAAGTGATCATAGGATGCAAAAGAAGAAATAGGTTTAGTACACTGCCATTTGCCTTTGTGAGGGCAACGGGGAGATCATCATTTAAAACCAAATCTAGTAAGGAAGAAGCTAGTTTAGGACATGTATTGGGAGCTAGAGCATAAGTACGTTGTTTATGAGAATAAACTTAGAAGAAAGGTTTAAGTGCTGAAATAAAAGATTTAGCAATATAAATTAGCAAGTCATCATCATCCCCTCGACTTGCATAAGTGGAAATGGAGTGAAAGTTGTATCTTCATGAAAAGTGACATCAATTGATACAATATACCTATCAAGATTAGGACAATAGCATCTATATCCCTTTCAAAACACGAGAATATCCTAGAAAAAACACAGTTCAATGATTTTGGATCAAGTTTGTAACTTAAGGACAAACATCTTAAACAAAACAAGTATAACCAAACATTTTTTTTTCAATAGGAAAAAAAGGTCTATTCAGAAAAAAAAAGGGTATGATAAGGAGTCTCACCATTAAGAACAAATAAAGGCATCCGATTAATTAGAAAGTAGGCTATGGACATTGAATCAACCTAAAAGTGTTTGGGAACATGCATTTGAAATAATAAGACTCTAGTAGTCTCAAGTAAATATCCGTTCTTTCTTTTAGTAACCCCATATTGAGATGGTGTATTTACACAAGAGGTTTGGTAGATAGTACCATTTTTAATCACGTAAGATGGAAAGATTCAAATAAGTGCTCTTTCGCATTATCACTTCGCAATATTTATACCAAGACATTAAACTAAGTTTTAACCTCAGTACAGAAAGCACAAAAGTAAGAGAATCAAATCAAAATGATTTTTCATTAGATACAACTAAGTCATACGAGAGTAATTATCAACAAAAATAACAAAAATACTTAAATTCAGGTTTAGATATAATTGAACAAGGACCCCACCCATTTGCATGAACTATCTCAAAAGGAGCATTTGCTTGTTTATATTATCTCAAAATGATTTTTCGTTAAATACAATTAAGTCATATGAGAGTAATCATCAACAAAAGTAACAAAAATACTTGAATCCAAGTTTAGACTAACTAGACAAGGACCCTAGATATTTGAATAAACTATCTTAAAAGCAGCATTTGCTTGTTTATTGACTTAAGGACTTAAACTAACATGATGATGTTTTGTATATTGACAAGACTTGCAATTTAATGAATCTACACTATGTTCCATGTACAATTTTGTGATCAATGATATTTCTTACTTTACCTAAAAAAAAAAAAAAAAATCTATGCTATATAATTGTGCATACATTTTCTTTAACAAAGGAAGAGACAGATGACCCAATTGACTATGTGCTTTGAAAGGGGAAAAAACTCCAAAGAAAGCAACAAACTTTGGCACCTTTGTGTCAAGAATATAGAGACCCCCAAACTCATGTCATTTACCAATAATCTTCTTCATTGGAAGATCCTAGAACAGATATTGATCAGGAAAAAAATGAAATATAACAGTTAAGTGTGCGGGCAAGCTTGTAAGACAAACCAAGCAAACTTAAGCCAGGTGACATGAATTAATGGAGTTGGGTTAACCATGTCAAATCCAAGAACACAAGATTTTGATCCATCAACTGGTGTAATAGGAGAAGAAAAGTGATACAATTGATAAGTCAAAAATAGACTAGAATTACCTATCATACGATCTATAGCACTAGAATCAATAACCACTTTAAAAGATGAAGAAACAAGATACGTGTTGGTTTACCTAACTCAGCAGTAGTAGACACTAGAATAGATGAAGACTTTAATAATTCTTAACACTTGGAGAACTTAGCAAATCCATCTATAGGAATCATGATGGACTTTTTAGATGCGTCACTAGTGGAGGCAATATGTACTGACAATCCTTATTAGATTTCTTGATCTCTAGTTTGCAATTTTCTATAATCATGCTTTATTTGTCCTGCCTTATAACAATAATGACACACAATTGCTCTAGAGTTCTATCCTCGATTGTCAACTCTTCTGCCACCACTTTTATATTGCTGTCATCCAAATTCAGAGTCATCATATTGACTCATAAAAGCATTGCAAGGCTAAACAAACTACGAGTTCTCTATACAAAGTAACCTACAAAATGTATCTTACAAGGACGAGGTTTTGAAACCAAAGAGAAAGTGAAATTTAGCTGTTTCAAATTCAAATGGAAGACCAAAACTCATAGTAGCTTTCTGTTCTCTCTTAGCTTTTTGAACTTTTACATCAGGGTTAAAAGGCAAAAATATATTGAGCTCTTCATAAGTTTTCTTGAAATCAATGAAGTAGCTAATGAGACACTTATCTTATTTCTGTACACGATAAAAAGCCCATTTCTGTACACGATAAAAAGCCTTACTAGAAAACTAAGGTTTACTATGTAATATTAACTTTTTTTTTTTTAATATTACATTATACCTAGCTTTGATATCATGTTTGTGAGAAGGAAAAATACTATATTTTATATTTCCATTAAGTAATATGATACAAGTATATATACAAGTTTAGGAAAACTAAAAAAGGAAAGTAAATAAATACAAAAAATAAATATTTGATACTTTTTATATTACAACCTATAACAACCATATAATAGAAACTTCTAGAAATGGAAGCCTAGTTGAAAGGCCTGAAGTATGCCACATCAACATACTTTATTTACTTGAATTAACTGAATAGCCAAGGGAGTATGCCACATCAGCATACGTTATTTATTTGAATTAACTGAATAGCCAAGGGAGTATGCCACATCAGCATATGTTATTATTCCGCTTATCCCCACTACTATAAATACTAGCAATTATTTATTTATAACCATACCAAAAACACCGGAACTACTACTACTGCTGCTACTACTATGATTAGACATATATATATCGAGTCATATGATCAACAGACCTCCCCCTCCTAGGATAAACACGTGCAACAGGCAGCTAAACTCTATCAATACTAACCCCCCCAAAGAGTGTCCTTGTCCTCAAGGACAAAAGAGGGAAATTGGAGCTTGAAAGAAGCTGTGTCAATCCAAGAAGCATCCTCCACTGATATGTCCTCACATTGAAACAATAATTGAGGAATTTCCATGCCATTCTAAACAGAAAAATGGTGGCCCAAAATGTGCAATAGACTACATTCAAATGGACACTCATCAAGTAACAAGTGAGGAGGAAAATCTGATGCAATCAGACAAGACCCAATAGATCTCTTCAACAAAGAAACATGGAACACCGGATGCAAATGACAGTATAACTTTAGTTTATAAGCAACATTTCCCATCTTTTCCAATACCTGAAATGGCCCATAAACTTAGGTTCCAACTTGAAAGTAGTTTTCATCTTAAATTTACTATTCAGAGCTGGTCACAGTTGAAGAAACACCCTTTCTCCTACTTCATAAGAAATATCCTCGTGATGCTTATTAGCTTGTTGACAATTAAGCAACTGAGCTGCTCTAAATGTTGCTTTAGCAAAGCCAAAGGCCCATCTCTCACCTGCAACTATTCAGGCAAAGTAGGATTGCCAATTTCCCAAGGAATAAAAGTAGGGAACACTGGTGGGGGTCGGCCACAAACAATTTTAAAGGGAGTCATACAAGCAGCCAAATGATAAGAATTATTAGAAGAATACTCACCTCATGCCAACCAATCAGCCTAAGTCTTTGGTTTCTCAAATGCAAAACAATGCAAATAACATCCTAAACAACAATGCAACACCTCAGTTTGGCCATCCGTCTCGGATGGTAAGAAGTGCTATGATGACGTTGAGTTCCTTGAGATTTAAAAAGTTCACTCCAAAAACTACTAATGAAATGAGGATCTCTGTCACTCACAATTGTCCATGGAATGCTATGTAACCGTACTATTCCCTTTAGAGACATATAAGCCACAATTTTAGCAGAATAGGGATGTTTCAAGAACATAAAATGCCATATTTTGATAAAAAGTCCACCACAACCAAGATAACATCTTGGATTCGGCAAGCACGTAATGAAATCAATGGATAAATCCTCCCATGTAGCTGAACGTACAGGGAGTGGATTTAGCAAACCAGCAGAAGCAAGAATTTGGGACTTATTGTGCTGGCAAATGGTGCAAGCAGCCACAAAAGAAGCTACATCCTTGAGCATTCTCAACCCCACATGCCCACTAACAAGAGTAGAATGAAATTCTTGAAGAAACAAATGAACACAACACGATGCAGCAGGGATTACCAATTGGCCATAGCAATACAAAGTTGCAAGATGAAAACCCTTACTAGCTTCCTTTCCTTCTTTCAATAACTGCACTTTAGTGTACAAGAAAGGATCATGCAAAACATCAGCCTAAATCTCCTCCAAATCTGACCAAATCAGCCCTGAAATGCCATAAAAATCTCTTCCTGAACACTAGATAAAGAATCAGCAGCTGAATTCTCATTTCCAGATTTTTACTCAATGTCAAAATTATAACTGAGTAATTTTGATAATCACTTTTTCTGATCAGGAGAGGTAATCCACTAGTAAAGTAAGTGTCTCAAACTCTTTTTTATCAGTTCTCACAGTGAATTTTCTCCTTAACAAGTATGGATGCCAATGTTGAATGGCTAGCACCAAGGCCATGAACTCCTTCTCATAAGTTGATTTAGCCAAGTTTTTATCGCTCAAAACCTTACTATAGTAAGCAGTTGGCCTGTTATGCTGCATTAAAACTGCCCCCAAGCCTCTCCTGGATGCATCACATTCAATGATGAAAGATTGAGTAAAATAGGGCATGGCCAACACTGGTGCACTCACCAATGCTTGCTGCAATGTGCGAAAGGCTTGTAGAGCTTCACTTGACCATTGAAAGCCATTTTTTTAAGTAAATCCATTAAAGGGCTAGCAATTTTACCATAACTTTTGATAAATTTACAATGATACCCCAACAACCTAAGGAACCCAAGCACAATCTTTTGAGAAGTTGGGATAGGCCAATTTAAAACACTTCTCACCTTGTTTGGATCCATGCTCACACCCTCAAAAGAAATTATGTCCCCAATATTCTAATGAAGTTACACCAAAAGAACACTTCTTCTTATTGGCTTTAAATGGTGAGATTGTAGCAGTGATAACACCACTCTCAAATGTTCTAAGTGCTTCTCCAAATTCACACTAAACACAAAAATATCATCAAAGAGCACAAGCACAAACTTCTGCAAATACGTCCTAAACAAATAATTCATGGTAGCCTAAAAAGTTGGTGATGCATTAGTGAGGTGAAAAGGCATCACCAAAAATTGTAATAACTGGCATGGGATATTTATCTGACACCGTAGCAAATGATTGCACGATAGTCCATGCAAAATCTCTAAGACCCACCCTTTTTTTTCACCAAAATGACCAGACTTGAGAATGGACTGGAGCTTGGCCAAATAATTGCCAGCAACTAACATCTTTTTGACAAGTCTTTCAATCTCAGCCTTTTGTACTTGAGCATATCAATAGGGCCTCACATTTATGGGTCCCCTTCCCTCCTTACAAGGAATTCTATGATTTGTAACCATATTAAGAGGTAATTCTGTGGGTTCATCAAATATAACCGAGAATTCAGCTAACAAAGAAATCAATTGAGGATCATCAGCTCCTTTGTTTGTCTCAGGTTCCAGAGATTGCAGCTGCCAAGCCAAACTTCCATACACAAAATCTGATGCCTTGCACAAAGATCGATAAGAAACACCTATTCTTTTTCTCACAAGTATTGGCAGGAATTTTCATAACCATTTTCTCCCAATCCACTTTAACTTCTTTGGAACTTGAATTCAATTCACATTTAAAGTGGACTCTATCTTGGTTAAGTGTGCAAGTTTGTTGGGCTAATGTTTTAAAGCTCAACCTTGGCTCTGTAAATTGCTTGTGCTTCACTTGATTGTAGTTGATCAAATGCAAATAAATATCAAACTAATCTCTGGATTTTTAAGTAAGTTTAGTCCATTATCTTAATCCGACTAGATAAAACATTGCAAAATAAACTTGAAATGTGTGAAATTTTAAGAATTTATTCTATAATATTAGTTCTACCCTATCACCAGAGAAGCTTCCATTAAGAATATTATGTGCAGACACAATGGTTGCACCTCAAAGCCATATCATCCCTAAATTGGTTATTTTAAACTAAAGTTATCTCAGCTGATCTATGTAGCAAACATACAGCCCAAAATGCAAATTGTTTATAAGCTTAAAATAGCCTATCACATTCTGAAAATTTAGGAATCCCTCAAGTTAAAATAATTTCAAAGCAAAATCCTTGATAGTCATTGAGTGAATAAAATTTTACTGAGAATGTATGACTAACCTTTGAAGCTAACAGTGGAGGAACCATATTGCAAATTAGACTCAAGCATGATATAGATGTACTTTGAATTTTGACACATCTTGATAGTATCCTTTCTGCAGTGATAGCCTGAAATTGTCTCAAAGAGTTCTTCACGAGATCAGAATTTGCTGTCTCATACACTTCATAGCTTTCTTTCAAATTGAAACTTAAATAATACCCACGTTTAGCAGAATGCCAAGAAACATATTCAATGAGATAGATGCACATTTGATGGAAGATAGGTTAATTTTCTCCTGCTTCTCAAATGCATGTGGCCAGCGTCTTCTATTTTAAAGCATGCATGGATCACCATGAAATACTATAGGAGATAACGTTAAGATTTCATGAAAGTTCACTTTCCAAGTCTCATTCTCCAATAATTATCATTACTAAAAAGGAAATTACTTAAACAGCATATTTGAAATAGAAACAAATAAGATTCATATCAGAGAGCTGCCTAAATGCATTTCAATAGATACAGATCGGACATGAAACAAAATATAGATTAAATATACATGGAAAAAGGAAAAAAAGAAAAGAAAAGAAAAGACAAAACAAAGGCCTCAAACTAAAACCAAGTAGCCTAAGAAATAAAAGAACAGTACTCTGTTATAGGAACATATTTATTGAACTTGGATTGGTGAAAACTATCGAAATGAGATAAATCAATAGTAGCAACTTACACAATTCCCTTATACCTAAAGATACACCACTCATTTTATCTTAAAGCTTTCCATCCACCACAACCATATTGCATTATCTCTTGACAAAGAAACGTACTGGATCAGCATTGATAGTTCACGCACCAGGTAGAGTTTGCTAGAGTCAGAGCACAGCTGAATCAGTAATTTTGCTTTGTTGATGGCAAGGTGTAGTAAACACAATGCTTCTGTTCCTAATTGACTCCGAGGTCGACTAGCTTCGATGGCTGGAAATACTGAGGAGATGGAATCGATTAACCTTTGAAGCTCCAAGCACATCAGATGATGCACCTACGGTTAACCATAGAGTTAAAGCAGCATTAACTACTCAGGAATCAGGACAACGACTTCAAGACTTGACATGCGTTCTGTTTCAACCTTGATAGCCTCTTTTTATCAGAAAATGCTTCAGTAAGTATTTAATAGCAACTTGATGCTCAGTTAATGATAAATATGTGCACATCGAAGCTTGAGATTACTAAAGCACCAAGGAATGTGCAGAAAAAACTTTGCAAAACCAGGACATGATACTGCACAGAGTCACTGATCAGAAAAAGCTTAAAAAAGTTCCATGTACATGTTCACATGACAACCCAGAGATATAACTGCAAAGGAAAGATCATGGCATACTTCTGCCATGGTTAGAGGGAGCTGGATGACCAGTTCTACTGACCTGCAGGCTGCAGCAATAGGCTTCTCTCTCTCATAAAGCTAAGAGGAAAATGATTTCGATATGACCAGTAAACTCTCAAGTCATAAAAAATATGCACATGTTTCTGCTACAAAAACCATACCCTTATTTTATAGAACTGAAAACTGGCCAACAATTTTAAAATTCCTCCTCGCGACTGAATACCACGTGCCAACATTTGAATGCAGTTATATATACAAACGTTTGTTGCAAAGAAAAAGGTCAAGTGTTAAACATTAGATTAGAAGCCGAAGCACACACCATAGTTACGATCATAAGCTTTTACTTAAATTGGTTCTAGAGCTGAATTTAAGGAATGGTATTGACCTTGACATTGTAGCAAAGAGGAATTGTCACAACTTTCAGCTCGTCGTTTCCCAACCCATCTAACATTATCTGCATATAAATAGGTGACGAGAATATTTCTTAGAAACTAGATAATGAAGCTAGAAAACCACGTGAAAAGAAACAAAAACAACAAGGCTTCCACAAAGCCAGAGGATGGTCACCCACCTCAAAATCTACAACACCGAGCTTACCTATATAAAATGACTGACCATATCTAAAAATCCATATTTTCCCTAGCTAGTTTGCCTATAATTATGAACCCCGAGTTTGCTTTTCTATACATGAAAGGCTCCTTATCTCCATAGGAGCCCCGACAGATTCTGACAAACTAAGCTCTATCCCTGAGCAAATCCGCTATTCATTTTACTAAATCTTCTGGTAGGTGCCCATGTAGATAATTTCTTTCAGTCTTTCCGAAATCACTAATCTACATGAATTTTGGTTGTATTAATAAAATTGAAGAATAACTTATCTCTCAATTGGTAATAAAATTTGAAAAGCAGATGAATTGGGACTTTTCCATCAGGAGTACAAACACTGACGTACATATAACAAAATGGACCATAACAGTGCCATCTCACTGACTACACACGCTTTAAACTAAAATTCTTACCTAAACAACACAAGCATAGCAAGGTATCTACGATAACTACGTTAAGGAACAGCTTACTGTTGGACTTGCATGCAGCATAGGAAGCATATCTAAACCTCTTGAGGTTCTGCAAGATACTGACGGTGGTTTCCTTAAGAAAGGCGCAAAAATGGTTTCAGGTAATGCGTTGACATTGTGAAGACTGAAAGAAGAAGTAGTATCAACTGACAAACTGAAACAGACATCAGTTAAAACTACTAAAACAAGATTGCTACCTTTTTTTCTTCTTTGTTCTCTCCTTTTACTTGCGACACCAACTTCTTAATACGTTTTCTCAATTTTACAGGAACTTTCCATTTGGTTCGATTGAAGCTTAAATTATTTACCTTAAGGAAATAGGTCCTCTCCATTCAATATTATTCAATTTTTTTCAATTTATTCTCTCATAATATTACCACATTTAATTAATCACTAAAATTAAAAAAAAAATGATGATATCATAATATCATCACAAATTTCAAAAATCAAGAAAACCTCAACCATTAATTGATAAATAAAAAAAATTAGGTGAAAATAAATAAAGAAGATTTAAATCACTAACACTATTAGTCAAGTCATCTATTCTCACTGGGATTAGGATACGTGTGTTCTCTTATTTAATCAGCATCCATATCATAAAATTAAATAATATAATATAATTATATACATACTAAGTTAATTAACTTAGATATAAAAGAAGGGAAATACAAAAATTTAGAAATAATATATATATCTATATTATTAAAATCGATTAAGCTTTAAATAACTGTTATTTTTAAAATTACATAATTATCCTTTATTTATTATTATTATTATTTAACAAAAAAAGTAATAATAAAACAAACTATTAAAATTATAAATAATAGATAAATTTATCTACTTATTCTTTTTTCTCTCTCCTTATCTATTTCTCTATTCACTCACTTTTGTATGCAATTTTCTCCCTCTCTTACTTTTCCACTCTCTATTGCTTTTCTACTTTCTCCTATTAATTGCATCACACATCTCTCTCTTCTACTCTCTCTTCGGTAACTTACACATCTCAATAGCGATAATGGATAACTTTTCTTTATTTTTATATATCTTATAGACTTCATACTTTTATTTTTTGTTTAATATCTTACTTGATAAAATATCGAAAAGATTAAAAAAAATTTGCTATTTTTATGTTTTTCCCTAAAATGCATTATATTTTATAAGTAATGTAAATTAAAATTTTAGTTTAAGATATTTGTGAAAATGAATGTTCTCAACATTGATAATAACATAATCATATATTTATTTTTCCTTAAACGCATTATATGTAATTATATGTAATATATGATTTCAATAACAAATATATTTAGGCTAAATGCCTTATTAAAGAAAAAGGGAATTTCAAAAATGACTTTTCTAAAATCATGTATCCTTTGTTTTTTATATACATCAATTTATTTTATGAATATTAATTTTTCATTTCTTTGATACACAATGTAATAATAACATAATCATATATTTTCCTTTTCCCTAAAATGTATATGTTACAAGTAATGTAGATTAATATTTTAGTTTAAAAAATATGTGAAAATAAATGTTCTCAAAATCGATAATAATATAATCATATATTTATATTTTCCCTAAAATGCATTATATGTAATATACAATTAATATATATTTTTTTCATTTCTTTAATATACAATGAGATAATAATATGATCACATATTTTTTTTCCTAAAATACATTATTTATTATAAGCAATGTAGATAATTATTTTAGTTTAAGAAATTTGTGAAAGTGAATATTCTCAATATTGATAATAACATAATCATATATTAATTATTCTATTGTATTTGTACTTACAATATGAAATTATATAATGAAAACTTTTAATTTTTCTAATGTAAATTACAAAAACATAATCACAAGACTATTAGATCAATAGTTGTGCTGAAATCTAGATTAAGCAATTTTTTCTTCTTTAACTAGGGAAGCATTTGTGTTCTAAGAAAAAGGCTTAAAGATATATAATAAAAATAACTGATTTAAATGAAAACGCTTTATATAATCAATAAATTCCAAAAGTTTAAAAAAATTGATTATTGAAATTGAAAATTTTATAATCTAATGGAAAAAAAAATGAAAACAAAATCTTAAAAGACTTTAATTTATTTATTTTAGCACACATATCGCGAGTGTACTATCTGCTAATATATATATATATATATATATACATACATGTATCATTATTATTATTATTATTATTTGAATAAATTAATAAAAAAAATTTAGAAAATAAAGAATATGAAAAAAATAAATAAATAATTTCCTCCACTTCTTAACATCGCATCTCAATCCACTTAAAAAAACAAAAATAAGTCGTGCGAACCACTGATGATGGGGTCGCACAAGTTTCAGGCGGGTTGCAACTATTTTGAAGTGACTCTAGATCCATTGTTGAGGAGTGGTCGTTCTAGCCATTCCTAGGGTTGGAAGTGAGCACTACTTTTAAGGGATCAAACGAACATTTTTTAAATAGTTATAAGCCGCAACTTAATCTTACTGGAAGTAACTTTTTTTTTTAATATTTTTTTTATTAATTTTTTCAAATAATATTTTTTTTTCTTTTTTTTTTAATTTTTTAATTAAGTAATTTAGTTTATATGTATATAATTATATTACATTATTTAATTTATGACATTGATGCTGCGTAGATAGGAGAATACACGTGCTTTTACATGTGCAGGCTCGTTCACTTGAATATTGTAAGTTGTCTTCGTGGTGGTGTATCGATGTTGGAGTTGCTATGTAAAGTCGAATCATGGGGAGCTGCTACATGTTGAAATTAAGAAGGTGTTCTTCTCTGTCTTACAACCTCGTTAAATTATGGAAATAATGACCCAATGAATTAAACTTGAAGTGCTGATTCCTTTGCTTGATATGAAGATCCCTGTCAGGAGCTTGTCCATGGAATTGCCACATTACTTTAAAGATAAAATGAATTCTTGTCCATGTGTTGCTTGGAAAAAATTTAACTCCCGTCATATTAAACTCCACGTTGAAGTTGCTCTAAACTTGCCCAATAAACTCCATTCCACTTCAATAATTTGATTCGTCTTAATAAAAATCCTTATTGGATATAATTAATCAGCTTCAGAGGAACTAAGTTAATTGCATTATCCAAATTTACTCAATAAAATGGAATTAGACCTTCATAAAGTAAAATTATTCAATTCAAATAATTTACACACTTAATAAATGTATTAGTAATATATAATACATATTTTATTATTATCAAAATTTAATTGGGATCTTAACAGCTTTGGTTAGTTTTCTAACCTTCACCTACTTATATTATATATTTGGTTATCTCATGGAAACGGAATGAATTAAATATTGTATGGTTAGTACTTGTAAATATATTTTTGATTTATGATTAATGCAATCAAATAAATTATTATCATTCTTTTTTATAAATTACAATCCTATTTTAATATATTCAATTTTATTATCTTATTTTAAACCAAATATCGTAATTGTAATGGTCATATGCATAGATGATACTATCCTATACTGTTTTTCTATCTTGCATCATTAGTCATTACATTTAGGGTATGAAACGAGTTAAATTGAGTTGAGTTGAGCCAATTTCCTAAAGATTCATACTTGATTTGTGTAGAAATTATTGAGTTCGAACTAGATCGAACTTTTATTAAGCTTAAAAATTATAGGCTCAAGTTTAACTCTATAAATAAACGAATTTTATTTTTAACTCGAGCTTAGCTTATTTACAAACTAAGATGGAGCCAAGTAAAGTTTAAAGTGAGTTAAGTTTGTGTTTGCTCATGAGTTTAAATATATAAAGTGAATGAATATATAATTAAATAGATTAATGAATAATGAATAAAAACTAAATTATGTATTATATATATGTATATATTATATTTTATCTCATACCATATTGTATATTTAGATATGTTATATAGATATTAATTTTTGAATTTTAATAATATATTATTACATATAACATTTAACATATAATATATATATACTCCTCAACTTACTTATGAGTTTAAAAAGCCTACTTAAAGACTAAAAAAGAGTTCAACCTAACGTGCTGAACCAGGTCAACTTAAGTTAGTTAGCAATATAATTACGTTCAAAGGACAAGATAGGATTTTGTCTTTTTGCTTTTGGACCAGTGGTCTAGCTCTTGGCGGCCACACTTTTCTATATTATTAGAGAGGTCCGTTTGTAGCTTTAGTTGACTGAAAAGGAGATTCCATTCCACTTTGATTTCTTGTGAAATAATTATTCTTATATTTGCTAGGCAATGGATATTTTCCAAAAAAAAAAAATGCATATATTCCAAATGTTATAATAAGCCTTGTAATTGGTATTTTAGGAGTTTTTCTTTTATTGTTCGATTATCATAAGTTTAGTTTTCTTCAAACTCCGTTTCGAACAAACTTTAAATTAGGCTAAAATAGGTTTTCATGTATTACAATGTTTTGAAAGGAGCTTGCACGTGCAACAAGTCTATTCAAACTTGCATTGTTGTTCTTCTAATCCATTTTGACAACTTAGCGTAATTTCCCTTGCTGGTTTCCTCCCTAAGTCACATTGACCAAATTCTTCTCCATGCAAATAAAGTTGCAAATGAGTCAAGTTAAGTTGAGTTAAGTCAAACTTTTGAAAACTCATATTCGGCTCGTTAAAAAATTACCACACTCAAGTAATACTGAGGTTAAATGAATCAAGTTTAAACCCGTTCATGAGCTTAAATATACAAAGTAAATGAATATATAAATAAATAATAAATAGTGATAAAGATTTGATTACATATTATAGGGAGTTGAAAATCATTATATTAGTTATTTGGATAAACTCATTGTTTACTTAGACTTAAGTAATTAGGCCAAGTAACAAGACCTAAGGAGTTCAATTCATATAGGGATGATTAGGAGATTTGGCTTAGTAGGCTTAAAATAGGGATCGTTAGACTGATTCATTCGCCTCTAACCTTTTTCAGGCAAGCTTATGCACTTATGAGGAAGGCTATTGACTTTGGACCTATTAGCTAGCTCATTTTGAATAACCATAAATCGAGCAAGTTTCATTCCATCCGTTGATCACTTGGAAGAATTGATCTCATTTGCTTAAATTACAAATGAACGCCTGAGGTCCTCTAAGGTTGTCTTATTTATCACTTATACATTTGAGATACTGAGATCACATGTTCCTCATTCTTACTTTATTTTTACCTAATCATCCCTTCAAGTAACAGTTTAGCTTCACTTTTTTGAAACCACGTGTAGCGTGTTACTCACGTAGTATGTACGTAACCACTCTAATTAGACCCCTAAATTTACACATATTATATATTACTCACATTATATTGTATATTTATATATATATTACACATATCAGTTTTTACATATAACATATAATATATATAATATGTAATATCTATAATATATATGAAGCTCATGAGCTTGAATAGAAGCTTTAGCTTGGTTCGCTAAGATAAATAAGCTTTATTTTAAGCTTGAGCTTGACTTGCCTATTAATTGAGCTCAAGCTAAGCGGAGCTTAAGTAGTTTATGAGCAACTTGGAGAAAATTAATCGCATCCATTGATTTTGTTGAGATTTTTGACATGATTAAAAAAATCTATAAAAATATAATAATTTTGTCACAAAAGTAATCTTAACAAAGGTGTACGTAATAGCATGAATATCATTAATGCATATATGCATATTTAAGAACATGATATTTTATCATTATAAAGTCATGATGAATAAGTGTATAGAGCACCATCAATCTTAGAAGCTCTAGATTATTACCGCATATAGGCTTTCACCCATAATTCCACATACCATTAGAGCACCACCAATCTTAGAAGCTCCACATTATCACCACATAGAAGAGTCCATGCTTTCACCCACAATTCCATGCACCATTACACAAATGCCACCCATAAGCATCACTAAGGAGAGCCACCATGAAGCTCAAACAAGAGCCTCACAAAGATAAATTTAGACTGAATTCAGTTAGTTTGAAGATGATTCAATTCTAAGTAAGCCAAGATTGGACCATATACAAGTATTTGCTATTTAGTGTAATAACTTAGTTGCTAAGGTCCACTACATTAGACTATGAATTTTAATTTTTATTGAAATCAAATCATTGGTTATCACAATCAAATATAAATTCTAAAATTAATATATCATAATCTCTGACAACATACTAGTTATATGTTACAATTAGTAGAAAATATTAGAAAATTAGTTAGAAAATATTAGAGAATTTGTTAGAAATTATTGGAGATATAGTTAGGAAATATCAATTAATTAATACTAGTAGTTAGTTAGAAAGTAAACAATTAAATGGTATTATAATAATTTTTTATTGTAAGAAATATATATATTTAACAATTAAATTAAGAAAGTTCAAAGAATTCTCCAAGAAGTCCTATTAAAGAAAGTCTTTTCTCGAATTGAGCTAAAGCCATTATAACATTTGGTGCTCTCATTCATTAGAGATATTGCCATGGATTCAATATTGCACCTTTCAACTTTCAACCTGCCATGTCCAAGGAATTACAAACATTGCGAGTGATGTTGAATTTTCTTTACAAGTAGTGAATTTTTTATTGGATCTCATGAGATGGAGAATGAATTATTATGCTTCATTTTAAGATTCTTTGTTTCCATCAATCTCTACATCACTATTTGATCTAATGAAAAGAGGACATACCAAAGTTTAATGGTAATGAGTTGCTACCATGGATTTTATATATTGAAATGTTCTTCAATTTTTATCAAATAATGGAGTACTTTATAAAATTATCTTGCTATGAATGCTTCATTTTGGTATGAATGCGTCAATCAGTTTCATCCACTTAAGTCATGGGATGTTAGAACTTTTATCAAAAGCATTTTGATGATAATGAAATATATGTGCTTAATATTACTAATCAAACTACTTAATTTATAGACGAAAACTTACAAGAAGTATTTTTTATATGCTTAAAGAAGTTATTTGGAAGTTTAAAGAATTGATCAGAACAAAAAATGTTTAGATGTTGAATAACATATGAAAGTAATATTAAAAGGAAATATATGAAGGAAATTTGTAACTACATTGATAGAAGCTTACTGAAGATAGAAGAAGATTGGAATAAATAATGATGAATGAAGAAAACAAAAAGTTGAAGAAACATAAGAGACTTTTAAAGAGAAGTTACATAGAAGTTCAGAAGCATGACAAATTTAGAAGCTAATTCATAAGCTATAAAAGACTATTAAAAAACAATAACATGGGTAGAAGCCAAAAGATCATTTGGAAGCCGAGTTTCAAAACATAATCTAATGGTTAAAGTAAAATCTAAACAAGGAAAGAAAATTTTATAAAAATTAAAAATTAAGATCCAACACTAAGGAGAGATATTTAGGTGATGCATTTGATTGGTCAAGGGATCTATTTCAAATAAAAGCGTAAAATGTTATCAAGATGAGAAAATTCTACATACATGAAAAACAAAAGGAGAAAGATTGGATATTGAAGACGTAATGGCTATTACAAGAAATACAACATTTGAACATTGGAATTTGAAGAATATATAAAGACTAAAGATTCAAATAATAGAAACATGAGTTTACAAGAAACATATGAACAAAAGAAAAAACATCTTTGCAAAAGATATTTGATAGAATGTCTTATAAGTTGTTGTTTGTGAGATTCAAGCTAAAGAGTGAGGAGTACATTGTAATCTTCAATAGAGCAGCTAAAATTTTTAAAGTTTAGTAGAGTACTATTTAAGAGAATAGTGGAGAAGACTTTATACACTTACGATTGCTTTTGTGGTAAGGAGCGGAGAGGTAAGGCAAAGTTATGGAAATTATATACATCATCTTGATTTTTCTTAAATAGAGAGAATACCTAATGTTAACAACTGGAACCCTTGTATTTCATGCTAGAAGAGAGGACTAACTCACAAGTAAGAAATTCTATAAATTATTGGTTGATCTTTTCATACTCTTTTACTTTACTACAAATTTGATTTACTTGCAAACTTATTTCTATGATTTGAAATATTGTTTATGTGCTAGCCTTGGTTTCCAAGACCCTAAATTTAAGGTGTCTAGTACTGTTATATAGTTTAAGTCAAACATTGCATAAAGATAAGAAAAGTTAGAAGAAGTGAGCCATTATAGTTTGTTTTGCAAAATGAAGATTTTATTGGATCTAATTTAATATACATAGATTTATGAACATTGTTTGTAAGTTATCAGAAACTTGAAGTTCATGTTCCATGATATAGTGTGACCATAGAAAGATAAATTATTTAGCTGATAAAATTAATCATTTAGAATGGAATAACATGTAAAGTAGATATATTTCCACTAAGTACACATAAAAAGTAGTGAACATACTAATATGTTAGTATTAGTTACTTAATAAAGGTAATATATACTAAATTATTATATTTAATAAAATTATGGCACTTTACATTTGTAAGAAAATGAGGCTAGTTATTGTTTGCATGGATCGATATGAAGCAATTTTGAATGAACAACCCTCCTTGCAAAAGTAATTAAAGAAAAAAGAAGATTTGTAACTAACAAGTAACAGGTTTATGGCATAATAGCTATATTTGATATGAAATAATAGGTGTGTGTATGTATGTATGTATGTATGTATGTGGGCACGCATATGCATTTATGTGTATTTTGTGTCTAGAAATCTACCAAAGCCATGCAAAGTACAACATGGAAGCATTTTATATCAATAGCGTATGATAAAGCTTAATTAATCTAATAACTTGACACGTAATGTCCTAATCTAATTTGATACAACTGTATGGGGTTGTGATTTAGTTGTCTACCGGCTAAGATTATTAATTAGCATAAAAACATCTTAAGAGCTTATTCAAAAGTTATGGTATAGAAGAAATAAGAGACACAAAATACTAGTAAGAGTAATATATGTATTAACAAAATGAATTGTGGGAATTTCTGGAATAATTGCTAATGAGCTAAATAAGAGACTTAAGATAGCAATCAAATTTATTAAAATCGAGTTTATTTGACCATCAAATAGTTAAAAAGAGACTTTAAAAGGTGACGATAGCTATACAAAATAATGGATTAGGCATTGATCCATGTGAGCACCCCCTACTTGGTTGTTCTCTGTTTATGTGGTAGTCAAAATAATATAGACTGCTCACTTAGCTGTAAGACTCACTTAAGTGTATCTTGCAGCTTAGAGTATTTTTACTCCAAATTGGTACTATTCATGATAGATCATTTCTTGCAATGTTGGGTAGTACACTTCATGTTTCTAATAACAAATTAAGATGTATCTTAAATATATATAACTTGGTGATGTAATTTTACTTAGTTGATAAGAGCATTTGCTCCTATGTGATAATTAATCACATTTCATTTGTAACTTGGTGAATCTTGAATGGTAACTAAATGAATAATTACATGATGAGGGTCATGTATAAGTTGTGATTCCTATATTGTGCCATGTTTGCAATTGTGATATCTAGCTACTAAGCCAGAAACTTAGCTTGATATCTAACCGCTAGGTTGGAAGCTTAGCTTAGTTTCCCTATTTTTGTTATTTAGCTGCAATCCATACTTAGCTCAATTAACTTGGGAACTATATTTAGCTGGGTTAATTTGGAACTCATACTTGGCTTGACTAAATATGTTGCCTAATTGCATTCATAACATATCACGAAATGGACTAATGAGTCAAGCTTTCTCAAGTTGAGCTATTGCAAATCCAGTTAGTAGCTAAGTTAAGTTTATGTTAGATTATTATTATTATTTTTTATTTTTATGATCAAGCAATTTCAAATAGTTCAATCTAGCAACATCATAAAGCAACCAATACATAAAATCCAGCACTCCAAATAGCAAAACATTATTCAAGCACACACATTACATATACACAAGCAACTATCTTACCACCACAACGAAGACATATACTAGGATCTTCAAGTATCATTAAATAAGTGCGATGAAGTACTAATCCCACTTACCTAGACATGTGACGCTCCATACATGTGCATATGGGTCTCATTCGCTTTAATTTTCCCTTAAATATGTAATGCAATCACTTTAGTATTATTAAATATAAGGCAAATGAGTTCATTTTAATAATTTAAGTGTGGTTATGATTTATCTCTAGTAAGTGATATAAGCTTTATATTGAGTTCCAACTTGCTACTAAAGTATTTAAACAAGGTTCTAAAAGCCTGCTTAATACCAAGTCTTGATCTCAGAACCTTTTGACCAAGTCTTTAAGATTATCTCAGTTATACCCTTACTTCAATCAACCCTCTAAACAATACTCTAAAGTTATTTCCACTAAGCATTGCACACTAACTAACCCTGGAATGAAGTCTTGAAGCCATTCTGACTATATTTCCACTACCAAATACTTCCCAAATAAGCTTATGATGGCGTACAATTAATTCCCTCTTATTATCCAACTTTCTGATTAACCCTCTAAACTAAATGTTAAGTTCCTCTCTTTAAAGACCAACCCTCTAAAACTATTTTTGAAGTGATTTTCTCTAAGCTTTTTAAATCAGCCAACATTCTAATCAAATCTCAAAACTCAATATAATCACCCTTCTATTACCTAGTAACTCCTTAAGTGAAGCTCCTACATATTTAGAGTTCATATCCTTTCATCCACCAACCTTCTAGATGAGTTTTTAAAGTCCTTTCAACCATGTTTATTTTACCAACTGCTATCCTAACCAAGACTCTGATATGATTATAATCCAAATCCTTGCACTAACTAATCTTTTTGTCAAGTATTGGAACAAAGAATGCAAGTCATTCTTTTACCAAATCAACCACCTAAACATGTCTCTAAAGTCTTTATAACCATGCTTATTTTACCAAATAGCTTCTCAAATAAGGCCCTAATAGGGTTATAATTACAATCCTTTACCATCTATCTTTTTGATCAAGTATTTGAACTAGGAATTAAGTCTCCCTTCTATTAGTTGAACCATTTGATGAACTCTCTAAACAGAATTAATTTATGCATTTACTCTCAATGACTCACCCTAACATCTTATCCCAATTTACAAGCATGATAAAATGTGATTATACAACAGATTTTTCATACCCATAATCACCATATCATCCATTCTTCCAAATCTACATACCCTTACCTTAATGTATGTAAGCCATAACCGATAATTTGTACATACATTAAATTCCATTTAATCCAACTAACTTCATATTATTTCTTACAATAGAACATAGCTTATATAAACTCTAAAACTGGTACAACTTGATTTCCTTAAAGCCAATTACACAAAAACTCCAAAAAAATAGTATTTTTTCACCAAATTTAGAAGCTAAAAAATTACTAAAAATTATAGAAAATATTTTTGGTTGAAAACTCTCATAGGATTCAAACATGCAGAATAAGGAAGTTTTTAAAAAATTTTGGTTTCAAAATAACAACAATGGGGTTATTCAAATTGGCTTCAAAAATTGCTCAATTTCATTTGAGTTCTTAAGAAGGTATTAAATCTACTTAAAAATTTTACAAACTAATATTTTCATAAAAAAATATATGCAAAAACACTTCAAAATTTTTTTTCATAATTTTTAGACCTAATTTAATATTTTTAAGAAATATGAGAAAACTGAGTGAAAATCATAGCTCACCAGAAACACTACCTTTCGGCTACCATCAATTACCCCATCTTTATTAGCACCACCTAATGCTACAACCACTACTAGGTGGTGATGGTGGTTCACTTCTAACACCTCTCTAAACATATGTTCTCTAATTCTTTTCGGTGTGTACAGTTTTGATTCTAAATTTTTCTAAAATTGTTTCTTCATGATCTACTCCATCTTATATTTTTCCTAAACTCCCTAAAGCTTGTTTAAAGTTCTAGAGAAAAAGAGTGACAATTCCTAAGCTTGTGAGGTGAGAAATGAATTTCTCTCTCCTAGTTTTGGCTTAAATACCCTAAGTTTAAACATAAACAAGTCTCTTTAGCCTTTATACTTCAATTAATAGTTGGTTCCTTCCATTGCCACACCCAAATCCATTGCATGCTTGTTGAGTTCCATAATTTATTATAATTTTTAGGAATTTTCTCATTATTTATCACTTAATTACACATATTTTTAAGTATTTTCAACATTTATGGATATATAATAACTATATATATTTATTTACACCCGAGGTACACTTAATATATTTATATATTATTTTATGTTATACTATAATTCTAGGGTGTAAATAATTTATCTCTAAAATTTGGTAATTTTTCTTTACCTAAATCACATGTTTACAATAAGAAAATTATAATATAGTATAATTTAGTAAAATTATCTATTTTTAGCTATCATAATATTATTTTATTATATTTCTAAAATCCGAACTTACCACAAGTTATCAACTAACTCTTAGAATCTATGCGTGAAATATTACTGTAAATCCTAGAAAATTGATAGTCTGAACCTTAATTCAAGTCCGAGTGTCCTAAACTTTGTAATAAGTTGATAAGACTAGTAACAATAAAAAATTATAAAATTTAATAAATCAAATATAACACCGATAATAAAACCCTAAAAATGGATCGAAACCCTAAATCGTATATTAAAACCCTAAAATTGATTTATGTATCATTAGTCAAAATTGAACCCGAATTTGATCGAAACCCTAAAACTATAACTACAAGCCTATAAGATAGTTAAATATTACTCAATAGTGATATAATTATAGTCGATTGCAATTATCGACTAAATTGCTTATTCACATAAAATTTTAACGAAATCGCTACAATAACTTGTCAAAATTATAATTGTAATGGGTACCAATTAAATTGATAAATTTTCACAAAAATTTTAAAATTAATTTATGATGAGTATTATTATAATTTATATGTTTAGAAAAATTACATATATTTATTTTTAATTTTTATTTTCTTCCTTTTTCTTTCGTTCTTTTTCTCTTTTCCTTCTTTTCTTCTTTTTCCTTGACTGCCACATCCTGTGAAATAAAGAAAAAAATAAAAAACATAGCAGCCCACGTAAGGAATTAAAATTACTAGTGTTGCAATTAGGAGAAGCAAATCAAATACAAATAGATTAGGTTGTCTTTTCTCCATAGATACTAAATCAAATGGATTTGTGTAAGACATATATATATATATATATAATATTTCCAGCCGAAAGTGAATGTCTGGACGTGGAAATAAAAGGAAGAAAAAATATGGGAAAAAAATAAAAAAAGATTCAAACTGAAAAGAAGAAGAAAAATTTTGGAAACCAAAAACATAAAGAAGAAAGAAGAAAAGAAGGAAAAAATAAAAAAAATAATAGGTAAGTAAAATTATTTATGTAGTATAGATATATATTATACAGTATGTACATGTATATATGTAGTATTTGTATTGTATTTTAACAAATATAACATTACTATTACATGTATGTATACATAAGTAATTAAATCGAAATATATATGTATGTATAAAGATATGTATGTATATATGTATGTACATAGGTATAATATAAGGTAGGAGTGTAGTATGTATTTATAAGATTATATACAATATGTATTAAGTATTTTTACAAATAAGTTAGATATATATATATATGTACATGTGAAACACCTTGGATGTATATATGTATACAAATTTATTTTCATATATATATATATATATATGTAGTTGTATATTCCTATATGTAGTTACATATTCATAAATACATAATTTACATATGACATATATATATATATATAATATAGAGTATATGTATAACATATAGTATTCATATTGTATACTGAATACTATAAATATATATACTGAATATTAAGTAAGTAGTATATATAATATAATAATATTTACTAAATAAAATAAATTCATAATTATGTGAGGAGTAGGTATATATACATATATATATATAATACCATAAATTAAGAATTACTCATTAAAGTAAAATTATAAAATTTATCAAATATAGTATAAGTTTATATATGTATGTGTGTGTGCGTGTGTGTGTGTGTGTATCGTGAAATATAAATGAGAAATAAGAAAATAATGAATAATAAAAATAATAATTATAATAAGGCTAAAATTTCAAAATTAGGAAAAGTATACTTAAAATAATAAAAATATCAATTATATGATTTAAATAATTATTAAATCATAAATATATTAAGAAAAAAGCTAAAATTAATATTTTATAATTTTTAAACTAAAATAATAAATTTTGTGATATTTTTATATCACAATTCAAACTGAGAGTCATAATATCCAAAACGGACCTCTGTACAAAAAAATACACTCGAAAATGATCAAAATGGACTATAAGTTCATAATAATCTGAACTAAAACGAAAGAGTTATATGCGATTCGATAAAAAACTCGAATCAACAATTTTACGTAACTAGGTAAAGTAAACCTTACAAATTACGATACTAATTTAGCTTTAAATTCCCAAACTTATAAATTTTTATTATTCTCAGGTGATTTCGATATAGACTCTAAGCTGCCATCAGATTACTACGACCCTTGAGTTGGCTATGGTTGAGTGAGTTTTTTCTAATAATTCCATACTTGTTTATGTTTGTAGTTAGTGAATATAAGTTATGATCAATAAATGAATATGTATGAGGTTGGGTTATGCTTATGTATGATAATTGTTATTAATGGTGAATTTACTTTAAATTACAATAATGCATTGATTGTTGCATAGTAGATTCACTAAAAATTGATTGTTTGTGACTTGGAATATCATTGAATAAATAAAACCTATTTTATTCGATTAGAAAAGTTAGCTTGGATCACGCATGATCATGCACTACATAACTAATTCTGATGGTCACATTATACGGAGGTAACGAGAGACTATACGTGGGTTGATTATTGATTGTTATAGATTTCATATGGTGCACGCGTGCGATATGACCTTACCCTGGCCTGCAGGATGATTAGGCGTTAGAGGCACCAACCGCCTGGCTAAGAATCTAGTCCAGAAGCCTTCATTTAGGGATGAATGAGGGCTGTGTGAACTTATTCACAATCATATGTAGAACTCGTTTTGATAAAAATGATAATGGATATACCATTACATTTTAAATACAAAATGCGGAGTTTCATTATGAGATAAGTTCTAATATGATACTTAGATCTGACTGTGCCGATGTATCTCCAATCTTGACTTTGGAGAGTGTTAAATCTGAGTTGCATATAGTACCTAGTCACCTGCATGTATTTGTTTGGCATACTGATTGACATGCATTCATTTGATTGAACTTAATTATAGTATAACTTGATTGCTGTATGGTTGAGGAAAATTATCTTACTAAGCTAGTTAGCTTATACCCTTGTAGTCTTTTTTCGTAGGTCGATTTATTTGTAGAGTCGAGCCGTTCCATACCCTATGTTAGTGTTCTATACTGGGTTAATGTAGGAGCTGGATGTAATTAGAGAGTATTTCTGATAGTTTATAGAGCTAAATATGTAATTAATATACTGGTTTAACTTAAGACATGTTTCAGACTTCTTATTTATAAATTCTTATATAAATAGACCATGTGTTATGTTTTTATAATTTATTATTTATCATGAAATGATATTACTTATGCTTTTGTACTCTTGGTAGTTAGTTGTAGCTGTAGCCTTAGCCTTATGAATCGTATAAAAAGGGTCGTCGATTGTAATGTAAGGGAATTCAATCTGCAATCCTTTGTACGGTATACGGTAATTGCCACGACTAACCCTCTTGGGTCATAACAATTACCTTATTCACTTAACTTCCACATACGCCTTAAATTATTAAATCAAAATAACTAAATGAAACTATGAGGCTCACATGATATTTTCAAATTAAAAGGTTTAATTTTCATTTTTAGAAACTTTAGGAGCCTTTTATGAACTTTTAAAGATTTTTATCAATTTTTGAAGTGTTTTGAAGTAAAAGCATTTATCATAAATGGAAGTAGATGAAGAATTGAGCGAAGAATGAAGCTTAGTATTGACTACAATGAATGATTATGTGGTCCCTACACATGTTCCATTTGTTAAACAATTTCATTAACTTCAAAGTTTCCGTGCTAAGACTAAGAATATTCCCATACTCTGTGGCCATGTACTTAGGTTTGGACATCTTATGACTAGCAAATCTTCTATTTTTGTCAAGTTCTCCTTGTAAACCTAGTCCCATTCCTTATAAATAGACTCTTAGGCTTAGGTTTTCAGGAAGAGCTCCCATTAATAGAATTGTAGGCTAGAATATTTTTAGAGGTCACTCAATTACTTCTTCTTCTTTTTTAATCATATTGTTACTCTTTTCATATTCCTGGTAAATTATTATCAAAATCTAGTTCATCTTGCAACGATCTCTATTTCAATATATGACTTTATTCTTTGATGACTTGATTACATAAGACTTATTGTCATTAATTAGCATTTACTTAGGTTGCTAATTTAATGTATGAATTTGCTATAGAGATGTGATTCCTATAGTTAAATGGATGAGTAGAATTAGAAGGAATTTATGCTAAGAGATTAGGTACTGAATTTCTCCAAATTAAAGCAACTAAATAATAAGATCCAAGTTCTTAATGCAATCCTACAACTCTCTATTCAGAAGGCTAAGAAATTAGGTATTGAATTTCTCTAAATAACAAGATCCAAGTTCTTAATGCGATCTTGCAACTCTCTATTTAGAAATGATTCGAGTAGAGAAGGTCTTAAGATTAGGAAGAGGTTAGAGACGTAAGTTCAACTAATTCAAAATTTGTATTCCATAGTGATAGAATTAAGAATCTTTACTATCTAAAGAATAATTGAGATTAAAAGATTATATGGAACTAAAGAGTAAATAACACAGTTTACTAAGGATCATGTGCTTTTTATTTTAATTAAATCATGCTTTTTTAATATTAATTAGTTTTGTTGTTTCACTTGTTTTTATTTACTTCATCGTTCTTATTTTATCAATCCTTACTCATCTTTCCTATTTAAACACAATTATTCTTATATTATAAAGTTAGGTAATTGGATATTCTACGGTGAATTGCTAATAACTTCGATTCTCACATACATGGTTCTCTATAGGATCAACACTTGAACTCACAATCCATTTTAATCTATACTATATCTTGATCAAGTGCACTTGTTTGACGTAGACCAAGTTTTTTGTGCCTTTGCTAGGGGACCTAAAATGAGTAACTTAGTTAAAACTAGTAAAAACCTTAATTTCCAATTATTTTAACATTTTTATGATAATCCTCCTTACACTTCTTTTCGTGCTTTCTTTATTAGCATGCTTTTTAACCGGTTGCATGTGTAGATATTAGCTAGGGAATCATGTAAAGGAAAGATTCAACCGTCCAAATAATGACTTAAAACAATTATACTCCCTGAGAGGTAGCGTAAGTTTGGTTTGGTTTACTTTGATCTCAATTATTTTTGTTAGTTTTTCATTTATTTTGTTATTTTATTATGAGTCAATTCTAATATTGAATTTTGAATAGTTAGCGTTGCTTTGCTTTGAACGATTTGACTTTATCCAAAAATAATTATTGATTCATTTATGCAATAGTCAGGTTAAAAGTTGTCATCCAATTGAATTGATATTTGGTTTTTGTTTGTGTTTCAATTCATTCTATATTTGAGTTTCTCTAAAGTAATTACAAAACTTGAGTGAAAGGCATCAACTTTGTGCAATTTGAAGAACTGTAGAAGAGCATGGCGAAAGCTTATACCTATTGACTTAGCCTATGTTCCCTTTGCAACCACTTCATAAAGAAATTACAAGGAGTTTATAAATGAGAGGACCATGCGCAAGGACCATGCTCGTAGACTTCATTAGGTATGCAATATATATATATATATATATATATATAATATGAACCACGGCTGAATAACAATGCCGTAGATTGTGCTTGTGGTCTAGTATAATTTCAAAGACCATAGGTTAAACATTCTATACTCATTCTAAAGCACATGCACTTTCTTTAAACAACCCTTTTGTCCTATTTCTCTCTATATACAGCCCCTAAATCTTCACAAACTGATTACATGCACAATAAATCTAAGGTATTTACATAATTTCTATCTCTTTATTTTCTTAGATTTGTTATTGGTTTGCATAAAAATTGGATTTTTGCTTAGGGATTCATAAAGAACAAGGTGACTTACATGTGTAGAAATCTTAGTTTCTATGAGTGATTTAGATAATGTAGTGAAACACATTATCTATTCTTTATTTACTAAAAATTACTTGAAAAACGCATGCTTATTAGTGATTGAAACCATAAAGAACATGGGGTTATATTGCATGAAGTAGGAAAAGAAGAGAAAATAAGGGAAAGTAATGGAATTCATATAAATGGCTTATTGAAATTGTCTTTTTGCATGTGATTTGTGGAATTCATATTAGAAATATGAAAACTTGTCGATTAGATTTGTGTGAAATTAGAGTAATTCATAAAATTCATGAATTTTGCAATATTGATTGAATTATTGATATGATATCTATTTAATGTGCTATGAAATTCGTGTTAGAATTATGAAATTTGTTATTGAAACAATTGCATATAAAAAAGATTGTAGGAAACAAGCTTTTCATCAATTATATATTGAATGCTAACAATTGTGTCAATAGAGATTATGAATAGAAATAGGATTTGATTATGAATTAATCCTACAATTTCATCATTTCATGATTTTAGAAAAGTTGGCATTCGATCATCTATTGTTGACTCAATATCTTGTATCTTACTTGATAATGTAAATTAGCAACAACTTAGTAATTACTTTTGCATTATTGCTAGATCATTAAATTAGCAATTAGTGATGTAATATGAGTTTGTCAAATAAAGTAGAGCACATTTTTTTTCCCATTGGGGAGTTCAACCACTAACATCACCATCACCTATGCCACTTAGAGAAGAGTTAAATAGAGAGTATGAGATTGAGGAGGACAACAATGATGAAGATGAAGAATGAACTCTTCTTGCACTTTTATCTTCTTCTTCTTCTTTTTTTCCTAAAAAAATTAGTTTGATTTTTATTTTAGATAATTTAATTGTTATCTTATTCCTTATTGAAGTTTTTAGATAACTATTTTTACTTTTTATGTTTTGTAAGTTTGTAGAGTACTGACACTTTAATACTTGAATCAATAACAATTGTATTTTGTTTAGTTTAACTTTTTCTTTTTCTTTTCCTAGTTAGCTCATTTCTAATGTAAGCAAAACTTTATGGACACAATTAGTTGATGGAACCTAGCTTTTGGAATTCACATTTTCTAAGATCAATGCCAAAAATCAGGAAAGTTCCATTTCCTTTCCCTTTGTTATATTTATATTTACTTTTCTGTCCACTTAAATTTTGAAATGCATTATGTACATTGAAGATAATGCACAACTTTAGTGTAGGGGGAAAGTTAAATTATGTATGCTAATATTTGTTGAGATACACATTTAAGTTTTTGATAATCTTTTTCAAAACTTATAAAAATTTGCGACCTCCTTATATACACAAGTAAGCATAATTTTTTTCAAATTTTCTGATGTCCTTTATGAATCTATAATACTTTATTGAATTTAAGTGACTAAATTTCTAAGATTCAAAGTCCCCCATTATTTAAGCTTAAACTTAGAATTAAGATTAGGATAGATATGAATAGATTAAGGACTAGTTATTTTAATTTCTAAGCTTGATTTTAGAGAATAATTATCTATTCTTCTTTTTTCAAAATTTTTAGATTAGATTAAAAAAGTAGATTTGTCCTTTAAGAGTTTCTCGAAAAATCAAAGCAATTGAAGGTATTAATTGATTAATCAAATTAATTAAATAATTGCTAAAGATTGGTCAATATTGATCATCGTTCCTCAAAAGAGTAAGATTCTTTCATACTGCTAATTGCAAAAAGGAAAAGAAATTCAATCAATGTTGTTAACGATTTGCCTCAATCCCTCAAAAGAGTAAGGTGCCTTCCTGTTAATAACTGTTAAAATAATTAAACAAGCTAAATTAGTAAGGATCTGTTTTAGTCTGTCAAAAGAGCGAGGTAATTTTTCAATACTAATAAAGCTTCAATAAGAAAATCGATTTCGATTAAGAAACCTCTTAATGAAAATTAAAAGAAGCATAAGGACAATTAGAGGATAAATTGATTTAACATGCATTCAATCTAGTTTTCAAGTTAAAATACTTAAGGAAGATCCCTCTCCTCTTGAGTTAAAAGTGAAGAAATCCCTATAACTTTTTCTTAATTGATTTATATTTGTTTTCATCTCTAGTTTAGTTTTAGTTTAAGATATGTAGCTAACTTTGAGTCATTTAGGTTGATCATTGAAATTCAATAGTTTTCAAGTGTTGGTACCCAAGTGTTCTAAATGCATTATGAAGTTAAGAAAAAAGGGTAATTCGAAAAGATTTTTGCTAAACTATTCAAATCTAAGGGAGCACTTTTCTAGGAATTGTTTATAATCACCTTATCCTTAAGATATTTTTACTTTGATTTTTCTTATTTTTCTTGAAGACAAGCAAAAGCTTAAGTATAAAGGTATTTGATTATAAGAATTTAGCATATATTTTCTATACTTATTTCATGTTATTTTAAATGTTAATTTAGTGAACTTTATAAAATTTTGAGCTTAATTGGTTTAATTTTCAATTTTAGAGACTTCAAGAGTCTTTTATGAACTTTTGAGGATTTTTATCAAGTAATTTCATCAATTTCAAAGTTTTCATGATAATAGCAAGAACATGCTCATACTCTTCAACCAGATACCTAGGGTGCAAACATCATATGATAACTGAATCTTCTATTTTTGTTGTGAATCTTCTATTTTTATCGAGTTGTCCTTGTAAACCTAGCCCTACTCCCTATAAATAGACTTTTAGGCTTAGTTTTTCAAGAAGAGCCCCCATTGGTAGAATTGTGGGCTAGAATATTATTAGGGGTCTCTCAATTACTTGTTTTTTTTCTTTTAATCATATTGTTACTGTTTTGATATTCCTAATAAATTATTATCAAAATCTAGTTCGTTTTGCAACAACCTCTATTTCAATCTATGATTTTATTCTTTGATGATTTAATTACATAAAGCTTATTGTTGTCAGTTAACATTTACTTAGGTCGCTAATTTAATGTATGAATTTGCTATAGAGATGTGATTCATGTAGTTAAATGGAAAAGTATAATTAAAAGGAATTGAGTATGTTAAGAGATTAGGTATTGAATTTCTCCAAATTAGAGTGACCTAATAATGAGATTCAAGTTCTTAATGTGATCTTGAAATGCTCCATTTAGAAGAGATTCTAGTAGAGAAGGTCTCGAGATTAGGAAGAGATTAAAGATGTGAGTTTGGCCAATTTAGAATCTGAATTCCTTAAGAATATGATTAAGAATCTCTATGGTCTAAGGAATAATTGAGATTGAAATATTGCATGGAACTAGAGAGTAAATAACATAGTTTACTAAGTATCATGTGCTTTTTATTTTAATTAAATCATACTTTTTTATATTAATCAGTTTTAGTTTTAATTAGTTTTCTTATTTTACTTGTTCTTGTTTTATCAATCTTTATTCATCTTTCCTATTTAATCACAATCATCCATATATTGTAAAGTTAGGTAATTGGATATTCTAGGGTAAACTGCTAATAGCTTAAGTTCTCACATACATGATTTCCTATGGGATTGACACTCAAACTCACAATCCATCTTAATTTATACTATAACTTGACCAGTGCACTTGCTTGACACCAACCAATTGTGAATTGGTAATAGTGTTATAAAATGAAGTATTAGTATGTTGTGTAAAGAAAGTTAGCATAAGAAGTAATTAGATTTACAAGAGACAAAAAGAGTTGATTTTGATTATATGATTGGCAGTAGTTAGAAGAATTGATGGGATGCAAAAGCCAATTAAGGATGCATACTAAAGGAACAAAGGCATAATAATAGCTTATGCAATGTTTAGTAGAAGTAGTTAGAAATTGCAATATAGATAATAGTAGAAGTGGTGAACCATAAGCTTTGATGGGTATTACTTAACTAATATGTTTAAGCTAGCTTAATAAATGAAGAAAGGACTAGGAAAAATCTTCATAAGAGAATGGAAATAAGAAGCTTTGAGTTGAAAAGGGAATGAGTTCACCCTCATTGAGTTAATCGTAAAGGTATAGGAGGATAGTGGAGTCATAATGGTAACCGACTCAAAATGTAATACTAATGGAATAAAGGAGTTATGGTTTATATAAGTTTAATGAATGTAGTTGGAAATGGCTCTATGAATAGCAATTGACATAATAATTATAAAATAGTGGAAAGTTAGTAAACTTATAACTCAAGGATAGTCTAAGAAGGATGGACTAACTAACATAAAGGACCAAATCTAATTAAAATTAATTTGTGAAAGATAAGAAACGTAGAAGGTATTATAGCAAAAAATATAGTAAAAAAGATAAAATAGAGGATGTTTAGAGCTACCTATGTTAAGTTCACAACATAGGAATTAAAGTAGAAGGTGAAGTTGGCTTAACAATTGAAAGCACAGAAATTTAAATTTTACAATAGAAGATCTTCAAGGTGATAATCTTAAAACTCAAAAGCATATAAATTGCTATAAAAGGTCCTTCAACTTAATAGTTTTGGGCAATAGAACATGGACTAAACTGGAAGGCCTTTGGTATGCCAATTAAGATACAAACAAACAAAGTACTGATCATGAAAGTGAAACTTATTTGAAGCTACGATCTTAACCACATTCGAGTAAGACTAAAAGAATACAATCATAAGGCGAAGCTAGTGCAATTGTAAGAAAATCTAGTTGATAATGGATGGGCTAATCAATGTTCTCATAGGTTTGAACATGGTACAAGATAATGGGTACAATAGTAGATGACCATGAAAATGTAATGGTGGTATGGTAGATTTGGAAAATATAAACAATCTTACTAAGAAATGCAATTATCTAGGTTTTGACCTTAACAATAGTTAATCATTTTGATGTAATATGTAGATTAAAGTTGTATAGTGGAAACGTAGTGATAGATTTAGAACTCAATCTAGGTTGTGATAGTTTCAAGTACGAAACTATTTATAAGGAGGGCAAAATAAGATAACCTTGATTTTCGAGACCCTAAATTTAGGATGTCAAGTAATGTTAACCATTTTAAGTAAAACTTTATAAAGAGGTCAAAAAAGTGACCTCTTATAGTTTCTCTTGGAAAATGAAGGATTTAATGGATTTAATTTAATATAACATAAATTTATAGACATAGTTCTTTATTTATTGGAAAGTCTAAGTTCAAATTCCATAATATAATGAGAACATAAAAAGATAAATTATTTAGCTTATATAATTAATAATTTGGAATGGAATAACATGTAAAGTAGATATATTTCTACTAAGTATGCACAATAAGTAGTGAACATATTGATATGTTAGTATTAGTTACTTAATAAAGGTAATATGTACACTTTAAATTATTATATTTAATAAAACTATGGCACTTTACATTTGTAAGAAAATGAGACTAGTTGTTGTTGGCATAGATCAATATGAAGCAATTTCGAATGAACCACCTTCCTTGCAAATTGTAGTTGAGACTTGGGTTTATAAAAAAGGTAACCAAAGAAAAAGGAAGATTTGTAACTAGCAAGTAATGCCTATATGGCACAATAGCTATATTTGATATGAAAAAATGTGTGAGTGAGTGAGAGTATGTATGTGTGTGTGTGTCCCTAAGCTATATGAAGTATAACGTATAAGCATTTAATAGCATTGGTATATGACAAAGCTTAATCAATCTAAAAGCTTCACATGTAATATTCTAATGTAATTTGATACAAACATCTGGGCTTATGATTTACTTATCTACTGACTAAGATTATTGATTAGCATAAAACATCTTAATAGCTCATTCAAGCGGTAATATATGTGTTAGTAGAACAAATTGTGGTAGGAATTTTAGGAACAATTACTAACGAGCTAAATAAGAGACTCGAGATAGTAATTGAATTTTGAAAAAAATTGAGTGTATTTAAGGATTGAATAGTTAGAAAGAGACTTCAAAAGGTGATGATAGATGTACAAAATAATGGATTGGGCATTGATCCAAATGAGTACCCCATGCTTGGTTTTTCTTTGTTGAAGAGGTAGCTAAAATAATATAGATCACTTGCTGCTAGTTGTATGTAGTTGTAGAATTCACTTAAGTGTATCTTGTGGTTTAGAGTATATTTACTCTAAATTGATACTACTCATGATAAGTTGTTGCTTACAATATTGGTTAATGTGGTTCATGTTTCTAATTGTAGATTAAGATTTATCTGAAATGTGACTAGGTTGAGCTTAGTGATGCAATTGTGCTAAGATGATGAAAGCATTTGCTTCTATCATATTTCATATGTGACTTAGTGAATCTTGAATGATAATTAAATGAATGATTAGACAATGAGGCTTGTATATAAGTTGTGATTCCTATATTATGTCATGTCAACAATTATGATAACTGACTGCTGGGTTGAAAGCTTAGTTTAGTTGCTCCATTTTTAGTATTTTGTTGGAATCCGTACTTGGCTTGGTTAACTTAGGAACTATACTTGGCTAGTTTAATTTGAAACTTATACTTAGTTTGGCTAAGTACATTATTTGATTGCATTCATGGCATAGCACAAAATAAACCTACGGGTCAAGCTTTCTCAAGTTAAGATATCATTAAGCTAAGTCTTGATCATATAGATATGCATTGCTCAATCATTTTGGCTACTCCATGTGGTTTTAACTAGGCTAACTACATGTTGGGTTTTTCTATCTACTTCATATGGTTCTAACTAAGCTGGGTTTCAACTAAGCTAGTTAACTTAGGAACTGTACTAAGCTAGGTTAATTCGGAAGTCATATTTGGCTAAGCTAAATATATTGTTTGATTGCATTCTTAGCATAGCATGAAATGGACGTATAGATCAAGCTATCTCAACTTGAGATATTGTTAAATTGGGTTTTGAGCATATAGATATGCATTGTTCAATCATTCTAGCTACTTCGTTTGGTTTTAGTTAGGTTAGATTTCAATAGCTCCTTATTGCCCTAAGTTTGTGAACTTTATAACTAGATACCTGGGAGTATCGACTACCCAAATGAGAAGTTAGGCTAGGCTAAGATACCAATACTTATCATATGCCAAACTTTAAGAGTCGCAATAGTCTCTCCGTATAAACTAACCTAAGCTAAAAGGTAACCATCTTAGCTGCTAACATAGGTATAGTCTACATAAGGCATTTGTAACTTAACTAGTTTTTAAGCAATTAGATGTACACCTATAATACATATAACCGGTAGAGTAACTCTTTGCAAAATATGATTTCTTATAATACTAATGTCCAGAGTTTTTTTTTTTTTTTTTTTTTGTTTTACATAATATGGGTGTATGGGTTTAAGTATGAAGGTTACGTGCATGTTGCGTAATGATATGCTACACGTGACTAAGGAGTAACTTGAATTACACATATGGGATGACCAGGAGAGAAGTATAGAGAGAAGGAGTAAGTGATCCCAACAAGGCTTTAACACTTGTAATGATAGGTAGAGGAGCATGAATGCATTAAACTCCACTATCGATGAAAAATATGAGTCTTCTTGAAATGTTCAAGTGTTTGATCTTTCAAGGTGAGAATTCAGCAAAGTAATAACATTCGTGCCAAAATCTCTCTTGTCCAAATAAGGGAGGGATAGGGGGTATTTATAGAGGATAGCTTTTGATCTCATCCATCAGATAATGATAATGATCAAGGGCTAGAGTTGATCCTTTCCTTTTAATTGACTTAAGATAGGCCTTCTTTATGAGCTTAAACCGAAATGCCTTATTTTATTAGTATAAGATAAGTTAAAAAAGGTTACATTGGACAGACCAAGCTAACAAACTCTATTATAAGCCCACCATGCCTAATCTCCCTTAATCATCCCGATAATTTGTGGGCTTTTCTCGTTGGGCCCTATCACCTTAGGCTGATGAGTCAAATCCATTTAATCAATGGGCTTAAAGTCTAATATTGAATTCAGCCCTCTACACATAACTTTATATATATCAAAATTTTAAAAGTTTCAAAAGGACTATACAACTCCATAAGAGGACTTAATTTAGATGTACTTAATATACTAACGAGTTAACAAAAAATATAGGGCTTCCTAAAAAGACCCTCATAGTTTTCCCATAAAAAGAAAGAAAAATCAAAAGAAAAAGGTGGTTCGTTCATTAGTCTTCGAGTCTTTACTCCCTAGCTTGTCAAAAGTAACCTATGGGTGATTGTAACATAACATCTTTAAGTATTAATCAACACTTGCAAAATAGTCTATTGGGATGTAACTGTAACTAACTCAATAAGATGAGTTAAAGTCATAAGTATACATCAAACAAGCATGGCTATCAATCATTAATTAAATGCAAATGTAATAAGCAAATGAAAGTTCATCATACAGTGTTGGTCCATTGTGAAGTTAGAGAGATTATGTCTGCTCTAACTCGGATTGAGAAATTTCAATGAGACACTATCATACTAAATACAAGCCTGTGCAATGAAGAGCACCTCTTTGCTTAATCAACATTCAAACTATGATTCCTAACCTTCTCATGATCTCCCCTCATGTCACTTGACTAAGGGTAAGGAGATGACAATTTTTTCTATCCTCCAACATGCCATGAAGTGCTAATCCCAAATTACTTAATGTTGACACGAGTTAACCTTACTTCTCATGCTCAACCCTTTACAAATCCCTAAACAGTCAACCTAAATATTTCTCTTTTTGCTAAAAAAAAAGTATATGGATTCTTTTTAATGTTTCATGTATAATTTTGATTTAGTTTAGATAGGTTTGTTAAGTCTTTTGCTCAATTTTAACTTATTTTTGAAGTCTCTAAACAAGGTTCTAAACAATCGTCGTTATATAGTTTTTATTTCAGAACTCTTTGACAAAGTACCCAAAAATAGCCTTACTAACTAAATACTCACTAATTAACCTTCTGATGTTATATTAGTTAAATTATTCATATCGACTAACCTTCTAATGAAGTCTCTGAACCTAGGATTAAGTCCCTCTTTTATCAGATTGACCATATGAAGAACCCTCTAGTTATATTCAACTTACATATTTACACTAAGAAACTTACTCCAACATCAGGTTTTTATTTATAAACATTTTAAGACATGATCATACAATAAGTTTATCATATTAATAAACACTATACTACTAAAACTTCGAAATTTATATATTTTTATTATAATGGCTTAAGTCTATAACTAGTAACTTCATTCATATTTCACTCTTACTCAACTCTAAATTATATACCACAGTAGAATACAACTTAAATTGACTCCAAAATAGCTACAAATTATCTTCCTCAAAACTAATTACATAAAAGCTCTAAAACATAGCATTTTTCTCCTAATTTAGAGATTCAAAAATTCATTAAAATCATAGAATATATTTTTATTCAAAATCTCTTCATCATATTCTTATATATAATATAGGAATGTTCCAAAAAAATTTTGGTTTCAAAACTACATCAATAAGGTTATTTAAAATAATTCCTAAAATAACTCAGTTTTAGGAGATTTCTCAAAGATGTCATATATCCACTTAAATTTTACAAACTGATATTTTTGTCAAATAGTACATGCAAAATATAGTAGAATAAATATTTTCATTATTTTTAGAATTAATTTTCTATTTTTACATAATTTTCAGAGGAAATCGAGTAAAATTTTGTACTCACCGAAAAAGTGACTTTCTAACCACCTACTCTAGCCACCTAGTTGTCAACCCAGCTAGCTACTACTCCGCTATTTGGTGGTGGTGGTGGTTGTTTGCACCAGTTTCCCTCCAGACCTACGATCTCAAAAATAGCTCAATTTGCGCAATTTTCTTCTTATTTTCTTGAAAATTTTCCTTAAAATTTTCTTCCACCTTCTTTATTTTTCCTAAAATCCTAAATCAGCCAAGCAATCTCCAAAGACTCCTAGTGATAATTCCTAAGTTGTAAAGTAGAAAAATAAGAGTTTTTCTCTATCATCTAAGCATATATACGCTTAACCCATGCATGTTAGGTGTCCTTGAATTCACTTCTTTAATCCATGAATGTTTAGAGGTTTTCTATGCCTAATCCATGTAATTCTAATAGTTTAACAATTTTTTATTAATTTTTATTATTATTTTGTAGTTAATTATGTATATTTTCAGCTATTTTAAGTATTTACAGGTATATATTTATATATATTAATTATGTTCAAAGTGCGTGTAGTATTTTTACATATTATTTTATTTCATTTTATACTTTTATAGTGAAAATAATTTATCTCTAAAGTTTAGTTAACTTTTATTATTTGAATCGCATTTACTTCATATAAAATATAATATAGTATAACTTAGTAAAATTAACTATTCTTGACTATAATATTATTATTATTATTATATTTTTATATTTTGGACCCATGAGGTGTCCTTGTATAATTCCCATGACTTACCCATGAAGTATCGACTTGATCAAGCTACTTTTTTGTACACCCTAAATTACTCGTTTAGAATCTGACACGTAAGACTACAAGGCTTACATTTACACCCCTTCTTAGAAAAGTTTTGTTCTCAAAACTTTGATTATTTGTCTTACCTAATATAACATCTAAACATTTCAACATTTATTAGTTATCATTAATCAAGATAAGAAGATTCACTAACCTGATCTTTAGAATAACTATGACTTTTTCTTTTACATCGTCGCTTTTGTTCCTAAGTTAATTTTGCTTAAGAGCTACTTCCTCCATGTACTTTTACATACTTCACATCTCTATTCCTTAGTCTCTGAACTTGTTCATCAAGCATCTAAATGGGTTACTCTTCCATTATATAGTCCTTTTATAAGTCCATCGGCTTAATTTCCATTACTGCATTTTGATTTTCATGAACTTCCTTAACATAGATACATGGAACATGTTGTGGTATCCTGATGAACTTAGGGGTAAGGCGAGTTGGTACATTACATTGAAAGAGTACATAGTGTAGACTTAGCTTTCTAATCATACTAAACCATTTAAATCCTCAAAATGGACTTATCTTCATGTACACATGGTCTCCAATTTGGAATTCCAAAGGTCTTCTCTTCAAATCCACCTTACTCTTGTAATGATCCTAAGTTGCCTTCATCCCTTGTCAAATGATAGTCACTATACCATTTGTTTGATGAATTAGCTCAGGTCCTATCACTACATGTTCTCCACTTTGCCAATATAGTGGTGATCGGCACTTTCTTCCGTACAACGCTTTGAATGGTTCCATTTATATGGTTTCTTGATAACCATTGTCATAAGTAAACTCCACTAGTGGCAAATATTGATCCCAATCTCCTCCAAAGTCCAGCATACAATTTCTAAGCATATCTTCCAATATTTAAATTATTTTCTCCGATTGACCATCTGCTCATTGGTGATGGGCTATGCTAAATAGTAACTTTGTTCCTAAAGATCAATGCAAGCTCTCCTAAAAATTTGATACAAAGAGGCTATCTCTATCTAAAATGATACTCTTTGGTTTGTCGTGTAATCAAACAATCTTACGTATATATAACTTAGCTAATTTTTTCATTGATTCACCAGTTCAATGTGCTAAAAAGTACACGCTTTTTGTTAGTCTATCAACAACTATCAAAATAACATCATGTCTAGCTTTGGTTATTGGAAGTCTAACCATAAATTCCATCATGATATGATCCAATTTCCACGGGGGTACTTTCATGGCTGTAACATTCCACTAGGCCTTTAATGTTTAGCTTTCGCTTGCTAACATGTTGTGCAACTTGCTACATATTGAACTAGATCCTTTTTTATTCCTTTCAACTAAAACATGATTTTCAAGTTTCTATACATTTTATTACCTCTAAGGTATAATATGTATCTTGTAACATGTGCCTCATCCATGATCTCTCACTTTAGATCTATATTATGGGGCATACGGACTCAATTTTTAAATCTCGATAATCCTTTCTCATTAACATAAAAATCTAATACCTTTTCTTTTACTATCTTTAAATTTAGTTCTTCTTCTTGCTAACTTAATTCTCTCCAATAAGGTTGGTTGAACAACTAAGTTCATCAATTGTATATCAATATGATGCCACTTAAACTCAATCTTTAATTTCTTAAATTCCCCAATGAAATCCTTTTGAATGGTCAGCAAAGAAGCCACTTGTTCATAGTTCCCACAACTTAAACCATCTGCCACAACATTAGCTTTACTATGGTGATAATTAATAATCAGATCATCGTCCTTAATTAGTTCTAATCATCTTCTCTACCTCAAATTTAATTCCTTATAAGTGAAGAAAAATTTCAAACTCTTATTTGTATAAATCTCACAATTTTGATTGTACAGATAATGTCTCCATATCTTCAAAGCAAATACAACAACCATTAACTTTAGATCATTTGTTAGGTAGTTTCTTTCATGAGGCCTTAACTACTTAGAAGCATATGCAATCACTTTTTGATCTTACATCAAACATGCCCTAACCCGTTTCAAGAGGTGTCACCAAAACATAGTAAGGCTTACTTGGATTTGGTAGGGTAAGTATTGGAGTTGAAACCAAATGATCTTTTAACTCTTGGAAACGTTGCTCGCACTTCTCATTCCATTCAAATTTTACATGTTTTTGAGTCAGTTGAGTTAAAGGTTGTACTATCTTTGAAAATGCTTTCATAAATCTTCTCTAATATCCTACCATCCCTAGAAGCTTCTTACTTCCATAACTATAGTAGGTTGTTTCCAATTAGCTACAGCCTTAACTTATTTGAGATCCATCAAAATCCCTCTTCAAACATTATATGACTTAAGAACACTATCTTTTCTAACTAGAATTCTTGCTTACTTAACTTCACATATAATTTACTATTGCTCAACTTCTACAATGCCAACTACAAATGATCAACATGTTCTTCCTTTGTCTTTGAATAAATAAAATATCATTAATAAACACTACTACAAATTATCTAAATAAGGTTAATAAATTCAATTCATTAAATCTATAAATATTGCAAATGCATTCATTAAACCACATGGCATCACTATAAATTCATAATGTCCATATCGTGTATGGAATGCGGTCATAAGTGTATCTTCTAGTTTTATTCGCAATTGATGGTATCTTGATTTGAAGTCAATTTGTGAAAATACTGTTGCTTCATATAGCTAATCAAACAAATTATCTATTCTTGGCAGTAGGTATTTACTTTGAACCGTCCCTTTATTGAGTTCTCTATAATCAATACACAACCTCATTGTTCCATCCTTCTTTTTCACAAATAGCATAAGGGCTCCCTATGGAGACACATTTAGCTTGATGAATCCTTTATTTAGAAGCTTTTGCAATTGTTTCTTCAACTATTAGAACTCTATTGATGACATCTTATAACGAGCTTTAGATATCGACTCAATTCTACGAACTAACTCAATGGTAAAGTTAAATTCCTTATGCGATGCTAATCTAGGCAAGTGATCTGGAAATTCACAAACTACAAGTATTTTTAGCACACTTGGTGTTTCCTTCTTCCCTTCTACAACAAATACTAAACAATATTACCACTCCCTATTATTAACCTCCATCTCTTTAATTACTTTAATAACCACCAACTTTACACCACAACTCTCAGTCTTATTAGTGAATACAATGTTTCTATTATCTAGTATTATAGCTCTATTTCGATAATCTACTTTCTTCTTATGTTTAGATAACCAATCAATCCCTACAATAATATCATATCCACTCTGTCACGAACTAAGGACGGCCTAGTCGTGGTAGATGCCGTATACTGTACAAAGAACCCCTGATTGGTTGCCTTTCCAATCAAGAACTCTTCACATAATATACAAGGCTCTACAACCATTAGTTTCCCAAAAACATATAAATTCACATGATATCATCACATTAACATATTTATAAAAAATTTGAACTATAAAGCTTACATTATACAGTAATGGTGTATTTACAATACTAGGAAAACTAAAGTACATATGTAAAAAGCTACATTAACTATTCTCTCAATACACAGGATAGCTCGCTCCTACCCAAGTCCCCAAGCTAACTGGTGGCATCCCTCAGCCAGCCTCTACGAATAGGCTATCTTACAGCAAAAGTCTAAAGCGGTGTAAGCCTAAACTTAGTGAGCAAAACCCTCAGCGAGCAAAACCCTTAGCTACATCATAAGTAAGTTATAAGTACATTATAGTCACGCATATGAATGAATGATCAAACAGAATGCCAAAATACGTATACTTAACTAGTTCATATATGTAACTCGGATTTAACGCCCTCCGAAGTCAGGGTTAGAGTATACATGGCACCAATCAGATCTAAGTATTATACTAGAACTTTATTTACTACGGAACTCCACGCTCTGTATTCAAATCAAATAAGTCTTTTATTTTCATAAAAAAAAAAGTTCCAGTATAATCGTGAGTGAGCCCTCGCAGTCTACACTTACCCCTAAACGGAGGCCTCTAGACTCGACCCTTAGCCAGGTGGTTGGCGCCTCCAACGCCTAGTGTTCCCGCGAGCCAGGGTAAGGTCATTTTGTACGAATACACCGTATAGAACCAATAAATGAATAATAATAACCCCCAAATGGCCTCTCTTTACCTTCGTGTGATGTGACGGCCGGAATTATATCTATGTGATGTATGTTAATGCATGTTCCAGTTTCTTTTTATAAGCCGAGTATATTTAAGTTCGAATTATGTTGTGACCACCCAATAGTACATACAATCACTTTCTATACTACCATACAACAAACAAAGCATTCTCTGTACTTAAGATAATTTCACAATTCAACACACAAGATCATACACAAGCGTTTCCCAAACCTTGCACAATAGTCAATTAAAAATAATATTTAAGTCTACTATCTACAATCACAAACAAGCATGGAATCATAAGGTAAATACTCATTCGGCCATAGCAATTTGCCCTAATCGTAGTAATCTATCAGGAGGTCCTCATTTACCTCAGGGTCACCTGATCATTATGTTATAATAACGCTAGTAAGTAACTGAATTAACTAATAATTCTAGTTCCCTACTTCTACTTAAATTACCTTAATTTTTTATCCAATTAGACCTTATTCTTAAACATTTGTATCTTTTTCGTTTTATTTATGATATTTCTGAATTTATAGTCGTTTTTCATTGTTTTCGGACATACGTTTACACAGTAATGTCCGTTTTGGATGTTATGACCCGTGTTTTACGATATGAACTAAATTTAGAGAAATTTTAACTATGAAAACTTAATTGCTTTTATTACTTATATTTATATCTTTTGCTTATACTTAATGAGTTAGTTAATTCTTAACTTCTTATACTTAGAGGCTTTAATCCAATTTAGAAAGTGTATTAGCATTTACTAATTTAAGTTCCTAATTATGATACACTTTTCTTATTTTCTTAGTTTATAATCTATGCTTATGTCATCGCTTACATTATCATTTTCTTAGGTCATGGCTTATGTCATCACTTGCTTATGTCATCGTGTGCTTACTTCATCGCTTACTTCATTATGTGATTACATAAGCCTCTCCTCATGCTTATGTCATATGTACATGTTTTATGTACATTTTACTTCTTCCCTTATACTTATGTGCATATACCTTATATATATATATATATATATATATATATATACTTATACATCTACTTAGACTTATACCATATTTATACGTGTATACATACTCATATACCTATACGGTTAGATACGTATTTTTATACAAAAATTCGTATGCCTAATCTTTTCCTTAAGAAAAGCCTCCTAATTCCATTCTTTTGTGTTTTTAAGTGTGTAATTAGTATAGTATAAGTATGTATGGTTAGGTTTTGTTTTAATTTAGAATATGTACATGGAAAATACTCATGTACCATGCTTCTCATGCTTCCCTTCTTTTTGGTTTACCTCATGTACACATTCTTTGAGCACATATTCATGTTTTCCTTTCTTCTTCTCCATGATTCCTAGATTTCTACACTTAAAGATGGGAACTTTGTGCCCTCTTCTTCAAGATCATACTTTTCACATACCTAATTGTCTAATCTACCTAATTAACTAACTAATGAAGAATAGAAAGCAACATAAAGTAACTTAAGTACATACCTTTAGTTGTGTTGGAATTATGGAAACAAAAGGAGAAGTTGTGAAAGTGAAAGAGGAAGAAGATGCTCACGGCAATGAAAGGGAATTTTTGGTTTGTTTCTTTTGTTTTGTTTTCATAATGAAAGGAAGCAAATGGTGGGGTCTAGAAGAAGAAGATGTGGACGGCAACACTTGAGGAGAAAAAGAAGAAGAGAAAAATCAAAAGAAAGATAAGAAAAGCCATCATTAAGTGTTAGATATTTTCTTTATCTTTTAGTGTCTTTTGTTGACTTTTCAAATTGTTGACTTTGGTCAACATGTGATGACTTGGTCAACCCTTTGACCTTGGTCGATATGTGTTGACTTGGTCAACTTTCCTTAAACATATGTAATTTTATGCACATAAGGTAGTAATTAAGGGAAATTAAGGAAATGAGGTATTTGGTAAATTGATTAGTAAACATAGTTGATGAGGTCTTACTTTAGGTCTTTATAGCCTATATATCTCATTTGACAAACTACTTTGGATAACAAGTGCAAAAAGTACTAATTCGAGTATTAAAATTCACTACATGTGACCTAATCTTCAACTATACTCCTAACTCTAAGTAAGACTATCTTAATCATATACTTAAGAAATAAATGTAAGCTATGATTCATTATCTTAGTTTCTAAAGGACTACTTGAGGATTCAACACATATATGCATGATTGAAAGTCATCTCTAACCTTTTACTAATGATTCGGCAAATTATGAGGATTATATTAGCAATTAGGGTTTTAGGATATATTATGATGAAATATGGCACATAGATCTTTAAAGTGATCATTTTGGGGTTTCTATTAGTTTTGAATGGAATCTTTAGCATTTAGATGCATTTAGGGTAGTAAAGTTTCTTACGCGATTAATGAATTCTTTTAGGGTTTTCTCTTGGTTTTCTCTTTCATTAGCCCTATCGACTCCTAAATTATCTAACATAATTTAGTCTATTTCAAAAACTAGATCGAAAATTTTAGGGGTTTACACACTCAAAGGTAACATTATTAGTTTAATTGAAAATTCTCTTTCCTGAATCATTACTTACCCTTTACTTACTATTTTTAGAGTTAATACATGCTCTCTCGTAGGAATTCTTATTCTATAGGTAACTTCTACCTCGAATGCTTCAATTCTATCATTTAACTCAAATTCCTAACGATAAATGAGTGAGAAGCTCCCGTATCAAACAACACATACATTACTCGTCTGTTTATGTTTACATGGCCAGTTACTAAACCTAGTTCACTACCATCTACTCCTCCATCATTGTCATCTAAACCTTTATAAAAATATTCCTCCATCCATTCATTAGACTCATCAGTGTCCTTATCTATGTTTTCCAATGCAAAGACAGGTACAAGTACCATCCTAGTATCTGTTCCTCTGGTATCTTTAGCTCCAGGTCTAAATTGTGTTCAGTATCTTGAAAAGTATCCTATTTGACCACAATAATAGCATTTCACATTCTTCATCCTTGGGCATTCTCTAGATACATTGTTTTGGTTTCCATACAAGTAACATTTTCCTTCATTTGCATACATTAGCAGGGATGGTGTTGGTGATAGGGATCAAGGACTAATTACACTCTCTTAAGCTCGAGGGCTCTTTCAAGTGGTCTATTGAGCTGTCCAAGGTGAGTTAAGCACTAAGGAGCAGTGCTTGCCCCATTTCAATCTGTCGAGCTACTTTGCTCTCCAAGCCATCCAAGATGTTGTCGAGGTGATCAACCAGCATGTCAAGCCAAACCCTCTACTAAACCATAGTCCAAGCACCAAATTTGAATATAGTAATCTCTATTGTACTGAAACCGAGCAAAATTGTCAAGAGCCGACCATCTAATGCCAACCCTAATGTGAGTTGTCCTTGAACCAACCATTGTCCAGCCTCTTTTGACATTAAACAGGCCTGAACCGAGGTCCACCCTTGCCTGGACCACAATACTATCAGAATCACAATAAAAACATGTATGCATTGTCCTTTACCAACATCCGTACTATCCTTTCTAACAAAGGACGTCCGCGTTCCTTCTTTTGCACGATTTCATATTTTCCTTGTAAATTATTCTCTTTTATTTTTAGTAAATAAAGACTATTCTTTTGTATTTTCTGTAATTTAGGATTTGCCTTAACGGGATGATATAAATACCATCATATTGTAAAAGTTGAAAGGAAATCAGAATACAGACGAATACACTAACTTTACTTTACCCTCTCTTGAGCTAAGTGTCCCTTTTGCTTACTCTTGAGCTACACTTACCTAGTCCTTTTGAGCGTGGACTAATAGCGAGTAACCTCTGTCTATACTTGTGCATCATATCAAGTATAACCAGAGCTCATGTGAGGCGTTGGTATGTCATATCCTTCATTGGTATACAGGAACTCCCTGCTCAACCTTTGACTATCATTTACTTTTCAAGCCATTTTACAGCTTAGACCCACTCCTTTAGTTACACATGATATCTAGTTTGTGTGTTTATCTACGAGTTCGTATCATCTTGGTATCAAAGCTTGGCTATGTTGAATGCTGGATTCTGTCGGTATTCTTTTAATAGTTTGTCATTACTCTCATGTGATAGTGGTTCTATTGTTAGCTTTGAAGTTTAGTAGTAAGAAGTGTTTTGTATTCTATTTTCCCCTGTTTTTGATACACCAAAACAGAGTGTGGTTGACTGTGTGTTTGTTGAGAAATTGTCATTATGAAGCAAACATCAATGTCGAATTCAAGTGTGCAAGGAACTTTAGGAAACCAAGAAAGTGGTACTCGATATGGTCAAGGACAGGAAGGAAGCTCCTCACCTTAGTCAGTAGGTAACTACTTGGATAGGCTTACAAACTTGATAGCTAGTTTGGTGACCATTATATAAGAAGACAAACAATAAGCTAGAAATAGCCCTTTTAGGGAGCATGAGCAACAACAATGAGGCAATGTTCAATTTAGCCGAGCTAATGCCCCAACTCAACCAGCTCGAGTTAAAGGAATTGGTAAGGATGCTAGCCGTAGGTTAGCACTTGAAGAGATTGAAGAAGAAGTGGAAGGAGATGATGATGTAGAAGAGTAATATGGAGCTAAAGAAAGAAATGTCTAGGCTCTTAGAGTCGAAGGACTCAAGATGCGTATCCTAAGTTTTTCTAGAAGTGACAATGCCGAAGATTACTTAACTTGGGTAGATAAGATTGAAAAGCAGTTTGAATGCTGCGAAGTGCCTGACAATGTAAAGGTTAGACTTGCTATGTTGGAGTTCACTGATTATGCCGCCTTATGGTAGAAGAACTTGTAAGCCACTAGAAGAAGGGAAGGAGAATGAGATATTAAGAGCTGGGATGATATGAAAAGAATTATGCAGAGAAGGTTTGTGCCGAGCTATTATCTATAGGATGCTTTCAAGAGACTGTAAGAATTGAGACAAGGAGCATTGAGTGTGGACACTTACATTAAAGAATTGAAAATACTAATGATCTAATGTGAAGTTGTGGAGCTAGAAGACTGAACTGTATCTCGATTCATTGGTAAATTGAAGTATGAGATTGGAGATATCCTGGAAACCTTGGGCATTAGGACGTTCGATGATGCAATCCAAGCCGCCCAAAGGATAAAAAGGCGCCGAATAAGAAGATTCTGACTACCCATCAACCGTCCTAGCAATAGTCGACCTATTCCAAGTAGACTCGTATGAATGGAATCGAGCAAGATCACTGAGAACCAACCTACTCAAACTACTCGAGTAGAGGAGAAGAAAACCTTAAGGAAGTTTGAGAAGGGCCAGAGTTTAGGGAGGAAGATGAGTAGGATCAAGTGTTTCAAATGACAAGGATTTGGATACATGGCCACTCAGTATCCGAACAGGTGAATGAAGGTGATCAGAGGCGAGGTGCCAACCTTAGAGGTCAACGGTACAGATGAAGAAGTAGAGGTGCTAAAAGGGGATAGACAAGCAACGGGGAAGGTAACTTTATGTCGACCACTCTAGTGTTGAGGAGGACGATGAGTATCATTCCTGTACCTAAAGACAAACAGAGAGAAAATCCCTTCCATATTGGGTGCAAGGTGAATGAATCACTATGCATACTAATTGTTGACAGTGGAAGCTACACTAATGCAGCCTCTACATTTATGGTCCAGCAGTTGAAATTGCCGACCATGCCCCACTTAAAACCTTATAAGCTTCATTGGCTTAGTGATAAAGGAGCCCTACAAGTCAATAAACAAGTGTCTATGTCAATTTGCATTGGAAAGTTACAACTACTTTGCCAACCTCCAACCTTACACTCCTGAAGATAAGCAAACTGGACCTGAACTAGATTTGATCCCAAATCTTAAACAACCCGGAGGGGATGATAGGGATTAAGGACTAATTACATGCTCCTGAGCCCGGGGCTCTCTCAGGTAGTCTACTGAGCTATCTGAGGTGAGTTAAGCATCGAGGAGCAATGCTTGCCCCAGTTCGATCTGCTCAGCTACTTTGCTCTCCATGCCATCCAATATGTTGTTGATGTGATCAACCAGCATGCCGAGTTGAACCCTCCACTAAATCGTAGTCCAAGCATCAAATCTAAATGCAACAATCTTCACTATGCTGAGGTCGAGTAGAGTTGTCAAGAACCGACCATCCAAGGCTAACCCCAATGTAAGCCATTTCTAAACCAACCATTGCCCAGCCCCTTTTGATGCCCAACCACAATACTATTAGAATCATAATAAAAACATGTGCGTACTGTCCTTTACTAACATCCGTACTATCCTTTCTGACAAAGGGCATCCGCATTCCTTCTTTTGCAAGATTTCATATTTTCCTTATAAATTATTCTCTTTTGTTTTTAGTAATAAAGACCATTCTTTTGTAATTTCTGTAACTTAAGATTTGCCATAACGAGATGATATAAATACCATCATACTGTAAAAGTTAAAAGGATATCAGAATATAAATAAATATACTGAACTTTAGTTCACCCTCTCTTAAGCTAAGTGTTCCTCTTGCTTACTCTTGAGCTACTCTTATCTAGCCTTTTTGAGCATGGACTAGTGGCGAGTGACCTTTAGCCATATTTGTGTGTCATATTAAGTGTAACCAGAGCTCATGTGAGATGTTGGTGTATCATCACCTTTGTTGGTGTACAGAAACTCCCTACTCAACCTTTGACTATCATTTTTTTTTTAAGCTACCTTATGGCTTAGACCCGCCCCTTAGTTACGTGTAATAATGGGTTTGTATATTCATCTACAAGTCCGTATCAGTTGGCCTCCACATTTCTAGCACTTAATGTTCCCATCCTTTTCATAGAAACTAAATCCTTTATTCAATTGCGTTAGACCATTAGTCATCGCAGCAACTTCTTTCCTTTTTTACCCGAGTTGTTACATCCAACACGAGGGAAGGATCTCTTGAACGTAGGTCTAAATCGATTTACCTTTCTTAATTTCTTGCACTACCTCTACTGCATTGCTATTTGACTATTTTTGAGTTAGTAAACCTTAACTAATACCTCATTATAGGTAGTAAAACCATAATCCATAAGCTTATACCTCATCATAGGTTGAAATCTTCTAAGAAAAAGATATTCCTTAAGCTCTGAGTTATGTTAATAAGATTGCAATGCATACTGAATCGATCGATTAAATTCTATCTCCTATTACGCTATGCTCATTGTACCTTTCTTTAAATCCGTTAACTCTTTGGTCATTTGGTTCTATACACTTATAGAGAAATACTCCTTCTTAAGCTCTTCTCTAAATGTTTGCTAAGTTATTAATCTTGGAAAAGTCCTTACTTTTGACTCCTACCATATCTGGGCTCTTGACTTTAGCAAGAAAGTTCCATATGAGAGCTTTTGCCCTTCTAGAACCCGAAATGATTCTAAACTTCACTCAATTTGAGCCAACTAATCATCAACCACCACTGTTTTTCCCATTTCTCCTTCAAAATAACAATTGGATATGATAAATTTTATAAGCTACTAACTTCTGGCTATTGGTACTCTCTTGGCTCCACTTTGGGTTGCCTTCAACCCGCAGCATTTCCACCTGCTATAAGGTGCTAAATTAAAGCTCCTTCATTTTAGATCATAGTGTACATACTAGCCATGATTTGTCCAAATTAGGTAAGATCCAACATGTTTAGAAGAGGCGGGGGTAGTAGACTTGGTGGTAAATCATTCTTGGTAGATCTTGGGGTGTAGGTAGAGTTGGAGGTATCTCTCCATTTCTAAGTTATCCTCAACATTCCTATTTCCATCATCAACCATATTCCTTAAAGGTATCTCTCCATTTCTAAGTTATCCTCAACATTCCTATTTCCATCATCAACCATATTCCTTAAATACCACAAGGATTTACTTAAACTTGCATTCAAAGTCCATTTTTAACTTATTAGTTAACATGAATTTTTGAATTCTTTAAACTACCTTCTAAATACATATCTTGTTTCCATTATCACCATATGATTCTAACTACGTATCTTCTGGTGACCATTTTAATATTCATAGATTGCCTAAATTAAGCACATCTTGTACATACATAACAATATGGAAATAATTCCCTATAATATCCAAATTTTTGCTCAGTGAAAATGGTATTAAATTAACACCTATAAATATCATATCACTTGTATATATTTGTGTACTATAACATCGCCTATAGCCTCCTAAATAAAAGATAATAATAAACAATAACTTGTCATAAATCATATTTACATATTTCTATTCCTATAATTGAACTACTCAATCGAATCTCCACACACATACACATACATACACATATATATATGTGTGTGTTCAATTAGAGTACATTTGATATTATATAAAATTATACACTTACAACAGTACTAACTTTCTTGATTCAACTTTAAAACCAAAACATATACACCAAAACTTAAACTCAAAAATATACATCAAAGATAGTTACATTAGAACTTTTTACATCACGGACTACATATAAACATATTGCCGAAGCAAAAGTTACATCATAACTTTTTACTACATAAGTTCTACATATATCACTCTTCCCTTAAGTACAAAAGTATATTTATAATTTCCAGAAAGCTAAATAATATAAGTCACACAATTTGAAGGGTGTGAGAATACTTAAACTTATATTCACATTAGCGATAAAAAAGAACTACTTCATTACAAAGTCTTTCCAACTCTTAACTATTGACTTTCTTAACCATCTGATTTATCTGATGTCTTAATACCTTCTAAAGGAAACAAATTTTTGTAAGCATTTAAGTCTACATTCTCATTTCCTACATCTGAATCAGAACTTACCACTACATATTCAGGCATTTTAGGAACATATATCACTTCCTATACATCCTCTGTATCTCCATTTACCAATTTTGGTTCTCTAACTTGATTCACTTCTCACCCTTCATTAACTCCTGCTTGAATTCCAACTTGACCTTTAGAATTAGCTTCCACCTCTATTTCAGCTTCCTCTTCAATCTCATTTTCTCCTACTTCCACATTTAGGTTTTTATTTTCCACTTTAACCTGAGCTATTGTAGCTTTTAAGTTATACTCCGAATCTTCTTCATAAAGTTCTTGAAGGGCTTCCCCTCTACATTCTTACCTACATTTTCCTGTAGAACTTGAAGTAGGCTTTCATGAGGAGTCATAACAGCCCTGTTGTGTAAATTAATCTAAGTTAGAAGCTAACCACCTTAGCTGCTGATGTAGGTTAAGTCTACATAAGGCATCTACAACTCAATCATCTTTGAAGTAGATAGATAGGCACCTGTAATATATATAAGCCACGGAGTAACTCTTTACAAAAGATGATATCTTATAATACTGACAATTCATACTTTTTTTTTTCTACATAACTTTATACACATTGATGGGGAACATACCACGTTATTAGGTAAGTGCACCTGTCAAGTAATAGTATAGAGGACTACTAGAGTCCAGGGTTATCGATCCTATAAGAATTGAACACTTACTCATCCATTCTAATTATTCTAACTTATGTTAAATTGCAATAATAATGATGAATTGAATGAAAATAGAGAAATAGAAATGAATAAAGGACTATTTAATAATGCAATAATGAAATAAAACTAAATAAACATAAATTGGGATACCTACACTTTGATCACCAATAGCATAACATTAGAATTTTATGGTTTTTAATGAATTTATTATTCTTATTAACTAGAGGAATTCAAGTACTAATCTAATAGGAATTACTTCTTAATTAAATTCTAATTACATCTTACTTGAATCGCTTCTCAAATAGGATTCCTTAGAACAACATTAAGATTAGGAATTCTGCATACAGACAAGAATCAATCTTCAATTTTGAAAGAAATCTATGACTTATCTCTAAGCTTATAGTAAATCCCTTCGATTATGATACATCTATTATATACTAGCCTCGTGACTTCAATACATAAAATAGGATAATTAAGTTGCTCAAAACAAATACTCAATTGAATTAATGAGAAGAAGAGAATTGCATTAAAATAAAACAATTATTGTACACTACATCATTACCTCAATGATTCATAAGTCTAGATATCAATGCTTATAAGCTATAATTATAGTAAAGATGACAACTTACAAAATAAAACTAAACCCTAGAAATAGTGTTCCCTCTACATGTCTCTTCTTGTTAACTATCTATCTTCGATATATAGTGTTTGGATAGAATAATCTCCAAATAGCAAGTGAATCATAGCAAATTAATGGCCTACGGGTGTAAACACTAGTAGGGTGGCCAGGCATAAACAACACCTTATAATAATTCTTCGAGAATTGTCTTGAAAATAATTATGAGAAGATCACATCTGGGGAACATGGTTGTAGTAGGGGACCATGGTCACGTTCTTGTCAAAAATCCTTCGAATTAAAGACGTAGGCTTCATAACCAAGGAACATGGCCATGAAATGCAACCATGGTCATTTTCCTTGCTTATTTCTTAAACAAATTCTCTTTAATTCTCATTATCTTTAGAATATCCTTCAAAATAGATGAAATTCTTCTCAAAAATCACCTAAATTCTTTTCATTGCCTCGCTTCAAATAACTCAAATCAATAGTAAATTCAATTAGATTATATTAAAATAGCTCAAAATATTCAAGAAAATAACATGACAGATGAGTGTAATTTTACACTCATCAATTGTCCTCAAGTTAGGAACTTTTTGTAATCTCTCCTCGAAAATCAGAACTATTGTCATCCTTAAATTTAAGAGCTTTAGTTATCTTCTATTTAAAGAGTTTAAGGAACCTTAGTAAACTTAGAAACTTTGGTTATTATAGTTAATATCTATAGGAACCCTAGTTATCCTTAACTTCAGGAGCTTCGATTATCTAGGAACCTTAGTAATCCTTAAGAACTTTAGTTATCTTATAATTCAAGAATCTTAATTATCTTTAAAGGAACTTTAGTTATCTTATAAAAAGTCTAATAATCTTAGTTATCCATAGTTAATTTAACTCGAGAACTATGATTATCTTATAATATGAGACAATTTAGGAGTTTGGATTATTCTATGATAAGAAAATTCAAAGAACCCCAATCATCCTTAGTTTAGAAAACATAGGAGCTTTAATTGTCCTTTATCCTAATAAAAGTCTAGGATTTTTAGAAGCTTTGATCATTGTTTGATAGATTTAGAATTTTAAGAACCTTGGTCATCTTTAGAAAAGAAGCTCAATCATTTAAGAGCATCTATCATCTTGCCTCTAAGGGTTGCTAAGAGCTTAGGCTACCTTATGAATTTTGGATTACCAGTTATCATTAGGTAATAATAGTTTGTAAGAATTTTTGGAACCTTAGTTATCCATAATCATTCTCTAAGATTTAGAAAATTTGGTCATCCCATGTTACGAGTAGAAGAAGATTTGCTATAGGAACTTTTGTCATCTTACATCAAAGAGCATTGATTATCTTAAGAGGCTTGGAAGCATTAGTAATCCCTTTCAAAGCCTTTTAGTAAAACAATTTTGAAAAGATCTTGATAGGAATTAGGCTATCGGACCACTGACTCGTAGTAGAGCTCGAAAATTAGAGGGGCTGATAAGACGAATCCTCCTATTCTAGCCGACTCATGTGGAGGCCGAATATCTTGTTACCGACCCATTTTACCTATTGAACTGAGTAACTGTCTGTTTCTCAGATGTTATGTGCCGAGAAGCGGAAGGTCGAGACAATAGCCCATCTTCATTCTCATACATGTCTAGCCAATTACTTATTTGGTCGCACCCTTACCGAGATGCTGAAAGAAAGAGTCCAAACTAACTAAACCACCCTTGCTCAGACAAGCAAGCTATTCGTACCTTTTTCTGTCCACATCTTCCAACGACATCACAATATATATAGTATCATGTGTAGAATTCATTGCATTAATGATTACTTTCTTTGTATATATATTTTTACCCTTTTATATCTTGTACACTACTCCCTTAGGAAATGCCCTTTTTGTATTTTCCCTTTTAGGCAAGTTGCCTTAACTTATGAATATAAATATCCCTGTACTTATAGCTATAAACATCAAAACCTAGATTACCATTAATATACTTGCATATTTTTTCTTCTTTGCGTAAACACTACCTATTTACTCTCAGCATTACTCTCATCCTAACCCTTGAGCAAGGTTAGGTGGTGAGTAACATCATTGAACCGATTCGTGCGTCATATCGGATTATTCCATGAGTCCTCAGAATTTTCATTTGTACGTCATATCCTCTGGAGTTGTCCGTGGGTTTTGCTTGCTTTTTCTCTCACATTTGTCCTTTTACACATAACCCATCACTCTTTCAAGCTTTTTGCAAGCTCGGACCCATCTAACGATCGACCTTATTTGTTCTTAGTCACAGTTCACATTAGATCTAGTATTGTGACAGTCCGGCGTATATATCAAATTTATATTAGAAATTATTCACTTAATCGCTAATATAAACCTGACATGCTTAAGACTCCAACAAAAAAACTGTTTTAAAGCATTCATAGTTCTACAAATGTATAAATATATATACATATATATATATAACAACCTTATATTTATAATAAAATTTTATACACAATACTATAGACACTCCATTTTTACCTTCCTTTCCTTTTAGATTCTTTTCTTTTGGGTTTTTTAGGATTGGTTTATAAAAAAAATACAAAAAATTTGAAAATTGAAAAAACAAACTGTCAAAAGTATCCGAGTTAAGTCAATTAGCTTTTTAGGGTTAGATCGGGCGATATTTGAAAATATATGTGCGATTTAATAATTTCAAAGTTTTCAAAATTTTTTAGTTTCATCCAAAAAATATATCTTCCAACAATATAGTAAAATATTTGAGTTCATAAAATGGATTTTTGTATCCAGTTGTAAAAAATATTAATTGTAACTAATTAAAATAAGGCTCTAAATTTATTAAATTCGAAAGTGGTGTTGAAAAACATTTAACATGTATATTTCGAGCTATATGAGTAGGCTAAGGTCATTTTAAAATAATTTGGGTCAAATTGGGCTTAGGTTTAAAAGTAAAAATTAAAGATGGGCCTGATAATGAGATGTATTATAAAACTAGATTGCATAGATTAACGAGGAAAAGGCTCAGGTGAGCTGGTCATGAACATGGACTAGTGTGTGTAGGGAATTGTTGGTCACAGGTTTGAGCCCTAAAGTCACGTGCTCTGTATGTGACCATCACATCTCCCTCCTACTTAAGTTTTCTAAAAAAAAGAGAAAATTGTTTAAGCTTCCAGTAGGGATGCAACAAGGCGAGTCGTTAAAGGGTTTAGGGTTAAATTTTTTGGATATGATTCAAAACCCTATAGATTTAGGGTTAGGTTTTGGGATTACAAAAAAACTCAATAGGAAACCCAACTCGGTAAAAAAAAAAAAAAAAAAAACATATATCAATAAAAATATTCACTCTTAACTTATACAATATACATATCTTATACAAGTTTTACATGGTACAACTTATTTAATTCTCAATTTTTATTAATATGGATGTTAGTAAATATAATCTTAATCCTATTTAAGTTCTTCCCTTTTATTCTTTACTTAATCCCATATGAACCTATAAACACCTCATTTTTGCCAATTCTTTTTATTTCAATTAATTAAGCCAAGTTAATAAATAAACAGAAAAATAAAAAATAAAAAAATAAAACGAAAATTAAAAGAAAAAAAAAAAGAGAGTCACGTTGTATCATATTGAGTTACGTCAAGTCGTGTCGTATTGTAAAGAGTCACATCGTATTGTAAAGAGTCACATCGTATTGTATAGAGTCGCATCGTAATGAATCGAGACGAATTGAATCATTAAACCAAGTCGCGTGAAATCGTTTAAGATTAAATTGGATAACAATATATGATTAATTTTATAAATCATTAAGTTTTTTAAGAATTGGATTTTATTAAAATGATTTTGGTCTAGTCTAATATAAAATAAATTTTTTATCTAAATTATATTGGTCTAGATTAAATTTATAACCTATTAAGTGGACTCTTTGACTAAATCAAATTGGATCAAATTGGGCTCGGTAAATAGAAAGCCCAAATAAGATTTCTAAAAGTTAAGTCAAATCTTTATTGTATCTTTCATTTATCACAGATCAAATTTATAATTAAAAGATATAAAAGATTCAGTGTTGGTTTATAAATAGGAGTTTAGCGATAACGTTGGGGGGTTTTTATTCCATTTTTCCAAATTTCCACAAATCTACCGAATATCTAATCTCCAGCAAATCCAATTCCAAATTCCATATATTTAAATGCCAATTTTGAATTCCCTTCTGTGGTCCTACGCAATCCAAAGACAACTCCATTGCCATAATCTATTTGAAGCCGCGATCCAATCTGAAGCTCCCAATCCAATTCAACAATAATCTGACCAACGAAGTTAACATCGCCGAGATCTCCAAAGCTGCACAAGCCAGTACATCCACTAACCCATACTAAAGCAACTAGACCGCATGCCTAACCGAAACGAAACTCCTCTGACATCTTCAACGCCTGAACCATAGCTAACCCAATTACCACCGAACGTCCCCAACATGTGCCAACAATCTCACATCAGTACACTGACCAATGAAGCGCAATCCTCTACTGATCGAATTTTCGACCACGTTCATCTGATGTTCACTCCTCGCTCATTAATTCAAAGAACACCAAATACGAAGTCCCCTACACGAATCTAATCGCTTGCAACAGCAATTCAACACGTCACCGATGCCTATCCTTGATTACAGTACTCCATTGCAAACACGCACACAATCTTCAGACGAAGCATACACTCAGACGAAATCCAACGTATGATCACACACAAAATTATTTTTTATTATTTATTTTTTTATTTAATTTCAAAGTTAATTCAATTACTTTACTAACCTATTTTTTGTTTCAGTACAGGTTTTATTATTATTATTATTATTATTATTATTATTATTATTATTATTATTATTATTATTATTATTATTGCATGATATTTTTTTAGATAATTCCAATGAAATTTAGTTAAATTGAGTTTTTAGTAAAATTATGTTTTTTTTTTAAGAAAATAAAAATATCTTCAAGCGTATCTTCTAACTAAGATTTGAAAAAGATACGTATCGAGATATACATCTTACGGTTTAGATTTAAAAAAATATGTATTTGCGAATAAGATTCAGAAAAGATACGCCTAAAAATACGTATCCAACCATATCTTCAACATGCCTTATAATTAGGATTTAAAAAATATATTTTTAACATGTAGTGGTTTTAAAAATAAAAAATAACTTAACTGAGATTTTAAAAAAATTTAGTTAGTTAGGGTTTTCTTTAATTCAGGAAAATAAGATTTTTTAGGTTTTTTCTTAAAAAACAAATTGATAAAAAAAAATATGCCTGGCTTGGTTTTTGAAATAAAAATCAACTTACTAAATATTTTATAAAAAAAAAGAGAGAACTATAGCTGGTTTGATCCTGACTATGTAGGCACCTTCGAGACAACCATATAAAAATAATAAAAAAAAAATTTCCCCTTTTTCTTAGAAATTAGTAATAAAAAATAATAATAAATCATTTTAGTCATCTTTCATATATTTAGGTTTTTTTTTTTTTGCATTTTTAGAAAATTATAAAAATACAAGCCCATTAATTTTTTTTAGTTTTCATATGGTGACTTAATCTTAATAGGTTAACTCTTAAACCTGGTTTTTCTAGTTTAATTTTCTAAAAATCAAAATTTTTTAAAATATACACAAACTAGTGGTCAAATTAGGGTTTTCCTACCAAAAAACCCTAATTTCATTTTTTACCGATTGGCCACTCCAATTTTTAAAATTTTTAAGAAAAATATTTTCTTAATTAAATGTTGAGTAATTTATATTAAGCGGCCTAGGCTTAATATAAGTTAAATGGAGTCAAAATAAGGCTTGACAAAACCCTATAACAACCTACCCCTATATGGCTTTTGAATCCTATAAAAAACTATCTCTACAGGGTCGAGAACCTTATAGAGTCGAGTTTTAGGAATAGGGAGTAAAACCCTATAGAGTTTTGGAAAACGTTAAACCCTATAAGGGCAAGCTCGAGTTTCATAAAATTAATTCTAAACCTGCTCCAATTACATCCCTAGCTTCTAGAACTCAAACATCAAATCTAGTCAAATCTTTATTGGTTTTTTTTTGTAGGAATTGATCCAAATTTGTAAAACCTTTATCAAAACATTCAAATATCAAGTAGATTTTATCGATAATAAAAAATTTGGTAATTTTAAGATGAGAAGATCTTTTCCATGGTGAAATCTAAGGTCTAAATTGAGATCTAATTTGAAAGTATATATAAGGGAATCTCAGTTCACTCGACCCAGCCCTCTCTCCATGCACAATGAAGCAACATACATAAACCTAAGAACCTTCTCCATTGTCAAACACACACAAGATCTATGTTACGAAAATAAGGTGTCCAGGGAAAAAAATTACAAGAGTGGTATAGTAAAGGCGCGTGCCTTCAATACAAAAATTAATTAAGAAGGAAGGCAATGATCCAAGAGTGCGCCTTCCTTAATAAAGAAGACACAATTCACGTATACGCCTTTTTAAATAAAGAAGGCATACATATGAATCATGCCTTCTTAATTACATTGAAGGCGTAAACATGCCATGCGCCTTTAGTATAACCTGTTCCTACGAACTTTACAAAAAAGTGGCAACTAATCAAACAATATTCAGTTTGTCTTGTATTTGTTCTTTCAAGAATGGTGTAATATCATATCAGATCGATTCTATGAGTTAAGAATATCGATACTTTTTTCATTTAGTTTATTACGTAAGAAAAGTATTCTCGTAACGGGTTGGCAAAAATGGTTTAGAAGACTACGTAACACAACTAGACCTGTGAAAGAAGATATAATATATACAAAGTGTATTTGTAGTCAACGATCAATAGTAAGTAGATAGCAATCCAATACAAAACATCATTTACAAAAAACATTCATAAAGTGAATAATAGATGTTAAGAATACAAAATCATCCAACTAGGTAGTACGAAGGTAGTTATTTACAACTACTTCCTAGATCTTGAAGTAAGCAAGTAATGACGCCCTGCGACTAGATATTCCCTCAAATGGTTGAGGCTCTAACGACTAAGGAAGAGTATCATTCAACACCCTAAGAGGAACTGAAGTAGGTGATGATGGTGGTAGCTGGGTGATATCTTTACCCATGTCTAAAGTCTGAAGCCAACCAGTACGTTGCTTACAAGTAGCAAGTGGTGTTTGCTGTAAATAGATCCAACCATGAGTACTTGGAGTGTGGAATGAGTTAGAGCCAGAACTGGAGACATTGATAGGTGGTGTACTATTGCCAATCTCACCTAAGTCAATAGAATGGCGAGATCCCAATGCCATATCATTGTCTTACTGTCCCCGACCATGTGGTTGTCCTGGTCGATGTCCTTTTGTACGAACTCTAGCACCTACATGCAAGCAAAGGGTAGGTATAGGGTCCAAATCAATTGGCTGGTCGAGAAACAAAATCAACCCATCATGCTCCTTAAGATGGTGAAGGCCATCGTCGATGATATGATGTGTAGTACCTAAATTGTCTATTAGCCTCACCTAATGTAAAGTATCCACCTGTATTTCATCAATTAGTTAAAGATATGGTCATGCACTATGCTTTGCGGAAAATGATAAGATAAGTGGAAGTATGCTTACTAATTGTCCAATTACCGCCTCATGATAGGTGATGTATCAACATGTATACTCTCTATACCAGTCATAATAAGCTAGTTTAGCACCCTTCGATCCCTGAGGATAAACAACCCATATATGGAGGTCTACCTAAGTCGATATATAGCCCTGATGCGTGACTGATCAATCTATATCTATCCTATCCCTAAGGTCGATGTAATACAACTCCTCACTCATATTGACATCCATTGGTATCGTTTCAAATCCTCCAAATTGTCGTATGACATGGTTAAGGAAGTGAAACTCCACAATTTGTAGTCAGTATTGCAAAATGAGGGTGAGGGATTAATAAAATCATCCACATACGACTCCCATACGACCTATAAAGCATTTGCAAGGAAAGTGTATTAATAATACATATATTTTTAATCAAGAACAAATATGGAATAAAACATTGCAGAACTACATACCTGTTAAGCCAGCTGTATATCAAATGCGATATGGTATGCATCGACAACGTACGTATCATGGTAGGTAGTGTCTTATGATATAGCTTACCTGGCAATTAGTGGTAAGCCCTAATGGATGGCAAACTCGGACTTGGTACATGGTGTAATGTGAAGGAATCTATCCCATGCCCATATCTGCAATAGTATAGCGATGCCTCCTATCTCTTGCACTCCTGATTGTACATCTCCACACAGTTGATGATATAGCCATACTAAGCAAGCTAAGCCCTAACTAAACGTCCTAGCATGCGGGAAATACTCTAATATGGGGAGGAATATCATGTTGACCAGCGAAGATGATTTATCAGCAAATAGAAATCCTCCCAACAATTACAAGATGTATGATGTATCGAGTAAGTATACCTATCGATTTCTAATATAGTATCGAGCCCTATTTCGTTTTCCTTAATTTAATTCATATTAAGCCTAACCTGCTTAATATAGATTACTTGATATAAAATTAAGGAAACATTATTCTTTAAAAAATGTTTTAAAAAAAATTAGAGTCACCAACTAGTTCAACTAGTAAAAAAATGAAATTAGGGTTTTTGGATTAGAAAACCCTAATTCGGCCACTAATCCATATATTTTTTATTAAAAAAATAGTTCTTAGAAAAATTAAGTTCGAGGGCTAACCTATTAAGACTAAGTTACCATGTAAAAATATAAAAAATTAATGGGCTTTATTTTTATAATTTTTTTAAAAAATATTAGATATGTACAAATATGCAAAATATGAATAAAATTAATTTTTCATTATTTTTTATTACGAATTTTTCAAGAAAAAGGAAAAAAAGTTTTTTATTTTACATGGTTACCTCAAAGGTGCCTACGTACTTACTTGTCAAGATTAAACCAATGTAATTTTTTTATATAAAATATTTAGTGGGTGAATTTATTATTTTGAAAATCAAGCCAAAATTTTATTTATTTAACCATTTATTATTTCTTTAAAAAACCTAAAAGATTTAATTTCATAACTCTAAGAAAACCTTAACTAACTAAATCATTTTTTTTAAAACCCCATTTAGGATATTTATTTTTAAAAAAAATCACTACGTATAAAAAATAATATCTTTTCTAAATATTATATGCAAGATACACTAAGCTACATATTTTTTTTTAAGATACAAATCTCGAAGAAAACATATACTATCTTTTCTAAAAAATGTAATTTTATTAAAAATATAATTTATCAAAAATTCAAATTATCTAACAAAATAACTAATGAAATGAAAATTATTTAGAAATATAAAAAAAATCTACACTAAAAAAAAATCAAATTAGTAAAATAATTAGTAAAAAATCTGCGCTCGTATTGATTACGTCGTGATCGTTTAGACTTTGTTTACGTGCTCGGCTTTATACTGGTCAACGTGTGTGTCATAGTGAATTGCGTCTGATCGTATACGGTAATGAATCGTATACGGCATGGTGATATCAGACAAGTGCATCTATCAATTTTAATATAGCGGATGTGAGTCCGAGTCGATCTCTTAGAGACTTTAAGTACTAATATTAACCTTAGCTTTATTATCTAACCGGAAAATTATAAAAGTTTGAACTAATTAAAAATACTAAAATTAACAAACTAACTTAATTATAAGACTTGATTAAGCAATTGAAAAAGCGATAAAATTAAGAACGACTTCAAGAAAGTAATAACGTATTTAGGAATTATTTCCCCTAGAGTTAATCATGTGATCGCTTAAAATATATTTAATTCGATTTCTATTATTCTTAACCGGAGGGATTCACAACTAAAGTTAATACCTTTCTCAAGCATATTAACCCTAATCCTAAATTATTTACCGGAATCTCTTCACTTAGTAATATAACTTAAAATTGCATTAATGTATAATGAATTCCTATACAAATAATTAGCTTTCCGGAATAAACATGTATCTTATCTCTAAGTATACATGTAATCCTCTTCAATTATGTAAAGATTTAATTACACATGCAATTTCTCAATCAATATGCATAATATCATATATTGATATTCTAGAAATATCAATCAATAATTAAACGACATAATTGAATCAAGTAAAGATAGAAACTTTATTGAAATTTATAATTCAATCCAAGAATCACATGAAACCCTACGTTCCATAATCCTAAATACACGAATTCTAAGCTATCATAATGAATCTAAAAACTAGTTCCATCAAAAAACGTAAAATAAAACATGAAAACTCCTTTGATTGATGAACAATCTCTCTAATCTTGAAGTTGATGTTGTTTTCGCCACTTTCTTGATATTCTCCTTAAGTCTTTTTCTCTTCTCTTGTGTCTCTCCATTTCTGTAATGTCTCTCTCTCTTTTAAACCCTAAGATATCCTTTTATATGTGTATTACAAGGATTCTGTTTTCGTCACCAGACACGGCCTAGGACATAGCCGTGTCCCTAGGTCGTGTAACTTTCTGCACTAAGGCAAAATTTTCTACACAACTTCATAACTTCTTCATTTGAACTCCAATTTGAGTGAAACTTGATTCCTTTTCTTCGTTTTGGATCCCAAAAAGCGTTCAAACCTTGAAATAAAAAATTTACTCAATTAAGTATCAATTTCTTTAAAGAAAACAAAAAATGTGAGGAAAATACTATAAAATCACCATATGAAATATATTTAAAATCAGAGTTATCAAATTTCCCCACACTTAAGCATTTGCTTGTCCCTAAGCAAATAAATCAAAACAAAACTTTCGGGATAAGAAACGCTAAACAAAATTTATCACTATTTAGGAAACTGGTGAACGAATACACTTGACCTGTAGAAAAGTAAGAAAATCATTCTCAACTAACTTGCAATAATAAAGTCAACCAATTTCATCTGACCATATTCGAATGCTCCAACAATACTTAATACTAAAGTTTACTAGTTAATTTATGAAAATCAAAGTTTACTCGAGTCATTTAACCAAGGATTCTTAAACTAAAAATTGGATTTAACATCTCGCCAACCGAGAAAGAGTCATAAAAATTTTGTCCATTTGACTAAAGTGTATACAATTCTCTCTTCCATCTCACCAAGCACCATAATCTAAAACAAACACATTTTACATCCACTCATCATCTGATCATCCCCCTAGTTCATGCTTTTGTTGAGAGGTCTTTTTAAATTTACCTTATTTAAGCACAATTGTGTTGGTAGCGGGAAAGAATCTCGCTCTTCTGACGGACCAAGACCGATCTATACCAACTTATTCTTTATATTGATAGCGGGAAAGAACCTTGCTCTTCTGACGGACCAAGGCCGATCCATATCAATTTTTTTTTTCATTTGAATTGGCATTGGGACTCAATCTCGCTCTTCTGACGGACCAAGATGAATCCTTACCAATTTTTCTAGTCATACACTTGTTATTACTTTTGACCTCCAATCATTGTGATTTTTTAGGGGTTTCTCAAAAGAATAATTTCATTTGTTTGTTTGCTAAAAATTATAGGACTCTTAAAAATTTCTAAGAGAAGGGTATACATAAAAGTAAATTTAAAAATAACCATGACTAACTCTCAATTAGTGATGTTGCTCCAATCTCAAATCCTAAAGTCCGAAGCTAAATAACTCATAACTTTGCCCTCCACAAATTTGACTAATCAATTCTAGTAAAGTATCATAAGATCAATAATAATTAAGATGAAATAGTTAATTTGGCTTAATACCAGTTAATCACCTATTGCAAGTTAACTTAAAAATTAATTGGGTCAAATGTGAATAATTGGTCTCCTAAACAGTAATAAATTCATATATATCCCTTCCCCACACTTAATAATGTACATTGTCCCCAATATACGACGAAAAATCATAACAGCACGAAAAAGCAGCACAAGGAAAAAGAAAACATATGTACTGAAAAGAAAGCTAATACTTCCCTGCTAGTCGAACAGAAGCGCAAAATGAAGAAGCATCATCATTATATATAATAAAGTTCACAAGCCTTGAACAACAAAAGTCAACACAAAAAATTAAGAACTAAGAAGAGGGATCAGAATTCGTCTCGTCATCCTCCTCATCAGATGGTGCCTCAGCCACCGTAGCATCATCATCGTCATCACTATCCTCATCATCCTCATCACTTTCTCCAGCCTCATCGTCGTTACCACCCTCATCAGCCTCTTCCTCTTCAGCCTCATCATCCTCTTCCCCGTCCTCACTCCCCTCTTCATGGGTAGCCGACTCTTTCATTTTAATAAATTCTTCCATTTTGTCCTGGCGGATATGAAGTTTATCCATACTTTCTCATATATAACGAACCTCAGACAGCAACAAATCAAATTTATCTTCAAAGCTGGCTAAAGACGTCTGGCCCCGAGATGTGCTGCTGCGAGAGTGTCGACCTTGACGTCTTGTTGGTAGGAGGTTCATGAGTCGGAATGAAGTAAGGTGCATAAGAGTGACTTGGCTAATCAAAGTGAGTGAGTGCTAAGTAACAACTTTAGTCCTCATAGCCTGCACTAGTAAGGTAATATAAGGGCCACAGCAAATATGCCCTTTCTTCCAAGTAGTGGTGGCTAAAGAGTTCGGCGATTTCGATAGCGAGATTGATGGGATGTTTATGTATGACACTGTAGAGATAGAGGCAATCTTTGTTGGACACCACACCAGTGTTAAGGCCCCTGCCAGTCAATGTATGTGAAAAGAGCCAGCGAAGAACCCAATATTCAAGGTTTGAACGCGCTCTAGGATCGAAAACGAAGAAAAGGAATCAAGTTTCACTCAAATTGGAGTTCAAATGAAGAAGTTATGAAGTTTTGAAGTTGTGCAGAAAATTTTGCCTCAATGCAGAAAGTTACACGACCTGGGGATACGGCCATGTCCCAAGCCGTGTCTGGTGACGAAAACAGAATCCTTGTAATACACATATAAAAGGATATCTTAGGGTTTAAAAGAAGGGGAGACATTACAGAAAAGGAGAGACACAAGAGAAGAGAAAGAGACTTAAAGAGAACATCAAGAAAGAGGTGAAAACAACATTAACTTCAAGATTAGAGAGATTGTTCATCAATTAAAGGGGTTTCCATGTTTTATTTTACGTTTTTGATAGAATTCGTTTTTAGATTCATTATGATAGCTTAGAATTCGTATATTTAGGATTATGGAACTTAGGGTTTCATGTGATTCTTGGATTGATTTAGAAATTTCAATAAAGTTTCTATCTTTACTTGATTCAATTATGTCGTTTAATTATTGATTGATATTCCTAGAATATCAATATATGATATTATGTATGTTGATTGAGAAATTGCATGTGTAATTAGATCTTTACATAATTGGAGAGAATTACATGTATACTTAGAGAAAAGATACATGTTTCTTTCGAAAAGTTAATTATTTGTATGGGAATTCATTATACATTAATGCAATTCTAAATTATATTACTAAGTGAAGAGATTCCGGTAAATAATTTAGGATTAGGGTTAATATGCTTGAGAAAGGTATTAACTTTAGTTGTGAATCCCTCCGGTTAAGAATAATAGAAATCGGATTGAATATATTTTAAACGATCACATGTTAAACTCTAAGGGAAATAATTCCTAAATACGTTATTACTTTCTTGAAGTCGTTCTTAATTTTATCGCTTTTTCAATTGCTTAATCAAGTCTTATAATTAAGTTAGTTTGTTAATTTTAGTATTTTTAATTAATTCAAACTTTCATAATTTTCCGGTTAGATAATAAAGCTAAGGTTAATATTAGTACTCGAAATCTCTGAGGGATCGACTCGGACTCATATCCGCTATATTAAAACTGATAGGTGCACTTGCCTCATATCAAGTTTTTAGCGCCGCTGCCGGGGATTTTCGATATTAAGAACACTAGTTGCTTTATTACTTTAACCATTTTGTTTTCTTTTTTTTTTATTGTTTATTTTCATTAGCTAGAGCTGCAATTGATTATGTATTTCTTACCCTTGCAGTGCATGACTCGAAGTAACCCGGAAGATTTGGTAGAACTTGATCCTAAAATTGAGAGAACTGCCCTTCAAAATTTGAAATCACGACCTAGACAAATTATGGCGTTCATTGACGACGAGTTAATCGTTAAAATCAAGGAAGAAGGTGAAGAAACCAACACTCAATTCATCGAGCAGGAAGATCCACCATACATGGCTAACAACGGGTATGAAGCAAATCGGACCATGTTCGATTATTCAAGGCCTACACTTATTGGAGCTGACTCTAGCATCGCAAGGCCAACCGTCGCGACTAACAACTTCCAAATTGCACCTAATATCATACAAATGGTGCAACAATATGTTCAGTTTAATGGTCTCCAAGATGAAGATCCTAATGCCCACATCTCTAGCTTTCTAAAGATTTGTGATACATTTAAAATCAACGGAGCCACTGATGATGCCATCCGACTACGGTTATTCCCTTTCTCCTTGAGGGGTAGAGCAAAACAGTGGTTGAACTCTCTACCACGAAATTCAATCACAACTTGGAATGAATTGGTAGAGAAATTTTTGGAGAAGTATTTCCTACTTGCAAAGACTGCTAAACTTCGGAATGATATTTCTTGTTTTGCTCAATTGGAAGCTGAGACACTATATGATACTTGGGAGTGATTTAAGGACTTGCTCAGGAGGTGCCCACATCATGACCTCCCACTATGGATGCAGATTCAGACCTTTTACAATGGTCTCAATTTATCCACTAGACAAATGATTGATGCATCCGCAGGAGGTACTTTGAACACAAAGACACCTGAGCAAGCACAAAACTTGATTGAAGGAATAGCGATGAACAATTATCAATAGGAAAGCACTAGAGCCAAACAAAAGGCTATGGGAATTTATGATGTGGACTTGACCACTGCTTTGGCAGCCAAGGTGGACCTATTGAGTAAGAAGATTGATGCATACTCTATTGGCCCTCAACAAGTGCAATTGGATGTAAGTGATTTTGGTATGCAGGGGTATGGAGCACCAGAACAACTGGAACAGGTAGATTACCTAGGAAATCCACCCAAGCAACAAAATAACCCCTACAGCAACACTTATAATCCCGGATGGAGGAATCACCCCAATTTCTCATGGGGAAATCAAAACCAAGGCCAGCAGAATACCAGCTTTGGCCCACCTGGATTTCAAAGGCCATTCCCATCTCCTTTCCCTCAAGAAAAGAAGTCCAGTGTGGAAGAACTTCCAACAAATATATTTAAGGCAATGAGGCTCGACTATCCAATATTGAATCATCGTTGAGAAATCAAGAGGCTTCCAATCGCAATCTTGAGAATCCAATCGGTCAACTTGCAAAAATGATCTCTGAGAGGCAATAAGGGACACTCCTAGGGAATACCGTGGTCAATCCTAAGGAACATGTTAATGCTGTGACCTTGAGAAGTGGTAGAAAACTGCAGGTGGAGAAGAAGGATGGTACGGAAGTAGTTGAGAAAGAAGTGGAAGTCAACCGTAAGGAAGATGCAAAGCCACTAAAATCAAAAGAAAGTATGGAATCACCGAAAGTGAAGGAGTACAAGCCTCCCATCCCTTACCTGCGGCGCCTTAAGCAAAGTTACACTGATCAGAATAAGGAATTCGGTAAATTGCTTGATGTTTTCAAACAATTACACATTAACTTACCTCTTGTTGATGTCATCTTACAGATGCCAAAGTATGTGAAATTTCTAAAAGATCTTCTATTGAACAAGAAGAAGTTAGAGGACCTTACAACCGTCACATTAAACGAGGAATGCTCGGCACTTCTCTAGAAAAGGCTGCCACAAAAATTAAAAGATCTAAGGAGTTTCACTATTCCTTGTATGCTTGGCAATTTGTTGGTAGATAATGCTTTGGTAGACTTAGGAGCTAGTATAAATTTGATGCCGTATAAATTGTTCAAAAAGCTAGGGTTAGGAGAACCTAAATTAACGCGCATGAGCCTTCAATTAGCTGATAGGTCTATCACATACCCTAGAGGCATCATAGAGGATGTTTTAGTGCAAGTAGACAAATTCATCTTTCCCGTGGATTTTGTTATACTTGATATAGATGAAGATATTGAGGTGTAAATCATTTTAGGTCGACCTTTCCTAGCCACTGCTAAGGTTGTTTTTTATGTTAGTGAGCATAAGTTAATATTACGGGTCGGGGATGATAAAATAGTTTTTAAAACTCCAGAGACAACGAACAAATTTCTTGACTCAGAGGACATAAGTCACAATGTTAATGCCACTAATGTCATTACATCTACATGTATGTAGGAAACGCTTGCCAAAGGTTCCTCACGCTATTGCTTGCAAAAGGGAGATGGAAATTTGGTGATTAAGCCCAATCGTGCAGAAGTGGCAGCTCAAATAGAAGTTCATCAATCCATTGTGGACAAGAAGGGGATTGATCTACTCCACAAGCCAAAGGATCTTAGGTTAAAATCTTTCAAAGAGAAGCCACCAATTTTGGAACCAAAACTGTTAAGAAATCATTTGGAACATGTCTTTGCGGTGAAAAGTTCAAAACTTCCAATGACAACCGGATCTAAGCTAAAAGCGGACAAAATGAAGAAGTTTATGCTACATGAATTTGATAAGTGGCGTGATAAGAAAAGAAACTATGGAAGTTATGCACCAATGAAATGGAACTGGTAAGGTCGATGGCCGAAAGGTAAATTTACACTCGTATGGAGGGTTCGAAAACGAGATTCAGGAGGAGTCCTATCTCCACCTAAATGAAGAATCATGAATTACAAGACGTATCCCATCGAGCTATCGACATTAACTATAGCGCTTCTTGGGAAGCAACCCATGTCTAATTTTTCTTACACTTTAGTTCTTTAACTTTATTTCATTTTCTTTCTCTTTTATTTAGCTTTACCTTGCTTCTTTTATTTGTTTCAATTTTAGTCATAGTTTTTTTTTTCCCCTTTTAATTTCATTTTTTATTCTTCTCTTTAGTTTTCTTTTTTCTTTTTCTAGTTTAATTACTTTTATTTCTTTAAGTTTCCTTTATTTTAAAATTAAATTCATGATTCAACTAAAAAAAAAAAAACAGAATGTTACACGGGCAAAGGATACGGTCATGTCCCAGCTCGTGTCCATCCAGGCCTTTAATCTGCCCACATACAAAAAGTTACACGGGCTTTGGACACGGTCGTGTCCTAACCCGTGTCTACCTAGATTTTACTCCATGGGTACAGAAAGTTATACGGGCGAGGGACACGGTCGTGTCCCAGCCCGTGTGTGCCTAGTATTCCCGACTGCCTACAGAAAGTTACACGGGCATGGGACATGGTCGTGTCCCAGCCCGTGTCCGTCCAAGTTTAATACACGCCTACAAAAAGTTACACGGGCGTAGGACACGGTCGTGTCCCAGCTCGTGTGAGTCCAGATTTCACAATGGACCACAGAATGTTACACGGGCATGGGACACGGTCGTGTCCTAGCCCGTGTCCGTCCAGTTTTCACATACGAGAACGGAAAGTTACACGGGCATAGGATACGGTCGTGTCCCAGCCCGTGTCCGTCCAGACTCCACACGACACACATAGAATGTTACACGGGCAAGGGATACGGTCGTGTCCCAGCCCGTGTCGACCCAAACTTATACGATTTTTGCACATGCCCATTTTATTTAAATTAAACACATCCTCTCACACACTCACAATCAAACATATCTCTCTCATATTCTCTCTCATTCTCCCTCTTCTCTCCACAATTCTTGCATTCCACATTTTGATCCAAGTATTCAAATGGTGAATCGTGCTAAGCTTACCTTTCGTTGGAAATCAAAATTTGCAGCATCCTCTTCATCACAATTAGGGGCAATAGTTGAACCACTAGCTACTCTTCCTCCGATAGAGCACCCAATGCTCCAATATAAGGAATACTACCAAGTGCAATGATATCAATTACTTCAGAATAAGCCCTTCAGTGAGACCCTTCAGCTGGATAGGGATGTGCTCGCTCAATTAGAGCTCACCACAGAAATGAAGGAGCTCTTGGATGGTACCTTTTAGGAGCACTTATTATCCTTTAAAGCTCCAATTTATAAAGAGCTGACCTTGGAGTTTTTGTGCACTTTTAAACTTGATAAAGACAGTGCTACTAGCATGGGCCCAAATCGCACATTACACTTCACCTTGAGTGGCCATCTACTCCATATGACTATCGCTCAACTGGGTAGATATCTTGGTTTATATGAAGAGAGATATATACGGACAGACGAATTCCAACGTCTCTCGTGTCGTTTTCCTCGTAGCATCACAGCAGGGTCGTTTTGGAATGAGATCACGGTTGGCGATGCCTATGATCTAGCCAAAAGTAAGGCCTCTCAATAAGTCAGGCCTAAATATTAGGTTCTTCTCTGGCTTTTTTCCCATACATTGACTGGTAGGGGCCTTAGCACCCGGGTAGTGTCTAACAAGGATTACCTCTATCTCTACAGTGTCATACATAAACATCCCATTAATCTCGCTATCGAAATCGCTGAACTTTTCAGCCACCACTACTCGGAAGAAAGGGCATATTTGCTGTGGCCCTTATATTACCTTACTAGTGCAAGCTATGAGGACTAAAGTTGTTGCTTAGCCCTCACTTACTTTGGTTAGCTAAGTCACTCCTATGCGCCTCACTTCATTCCGACTCATGAACCTCCTACCAACAAGACATTAAGGTCGACACTCTCGCAACAGCACATCTCGGGGCCAGACTTCTTCAGCCAGCTTTGAAGATAAATTTGATTTATTGATGTTTAAGGTTCATTATATAAGGGAAAGTGTGGATAAACTTCATATCCGCCAGGATAAATTGGAAAAATTTCTTAAAATGAAAGAGTCGGCTACCCAAGAAGAGGAGAGTGAGGAAGAGGAAGAGGATGATGAGGGTGACGAAGAAGAGGCTAAAGAAGCTGATGAGGATGATAAGGATGAGGCGGCTAGAGAAAGTGATGAGGATATCGAGGCCAGTGATGACGATGATGATGCTACGATGGCTGAGGCATTGTCTGATGAGGCAAATGAAGAGACGGATTCCGATCCCTCTTCTTAGTTCCTTTTTTTTTGTGTTCTCTTTTGGTTGGCCAAGGCTTATGAACTCAGCTATATAATGATGATGCTTCTTCATTTTGCACTTCTTTTCGACTGGCAGGGAAGTATTAGTTTCTTTTCCATGAAATAATAAAATCTTTTTGTAATGAGGCTAACCATTGCCTTGCTTTTCCCTACAAAGAAAATGGAAACAATCTTAACCTTATCGCGTTATCCGTAACTTCTTCAATTTTGAAAGTTGCTTATATGTCCAAGAAGTTCGCAAGATGTGCATATGGATACTCTTTTGGGGAGCCTTCAATTCACAATTGTTGCTGAACCATTTGGATAATGATTAGCAATATTATGAACTCGTATGCAATGATAGTTAGTCTTGCAATACTAGAGTTAGATCCATTCATCAACAGTTTAATATAATCGAACGTAGTTTTTTATACATCATCATTAGTGGCTATTGCTCCAAATTTCCTCAACATAAGATAAAAAAATCCAAGTTAGATTTTGGTTCACTTAACAAAAAGAAATAGAGAAATAACAAAAAAGTGAAACAGTAGAGTAATAAAGGAATAAGCTTTCCTAATGAATAGTCCCTAGAAACATTGTCAAAAACTTAATGGGGTATATACCGTACTATTAGTTAAGTCTACCTATCAAGTAATAGTATAGAGGACTACAAGAGTTTACGGTTGTCAAAATGCAGGAATATACTTGTCTATCTAATTTCGTATATATTGTCATATATTTATGTTTATAAAAGTTGCTATTTATAGCAAATCTTAAACCCTAGTAGCAAAACTGTAAATAATGTACAAGGCCTTAAACCCAAAAGAATTGGGCCCATAAATAAAATAAAGGAAATCATACAGAAGAATACAAAACTATGTGTTTAATAGAGGTCGGCATGTAGTCACTCGGCCTATCCAAGGAGCAAGATTCAAATTGGATGAGGTCAGTAGTTAGATGTACAGGTTCAGGAAGGAGTCCCTGAAATCTTGCAGTATTTGGCCGAGACACTAGAAAGGTCAACCTATAATGGTTGAGTTCTAATATCAGTCGGCACGAGTCTTTTGGTGATGTATTGAGTGGTTCTTTGGTCTCGAGTACTCGGCCTTATGGTATCTCATCTTCTTGGTAGATGATAGACTTGTTACCGAATGGCTCTTTTTCTTCCCCTCGGTCTTCTATTATTTGCTTGACCTCAACAAAAACTATTCGGCTTTAGCCTTGAATTGTTTGGCCTTAGGTTGGAATAGGTTGGCATCTTCTTCTGGAGGGTCGATGTCGACTTTGGATAGGTTGGCCTTGGCTTGGACATTGTTGGAGGTTGATTCCCATCAAGCCTTATGTAGTTTTCCTTAAAAGATAAAAAGTTAATATTAAGGCCAATAACCAACCATTTTTTGTTGCATCTCACTTCCCATCCCAGTTTACTAGTGTTTTAGTGTTGGTTAGGTACTTATAATCCATTTGAAACCTGTAAAACAAATTATAGGAGAATGAGCAACAACTTGCTCAGTAAGTGGGGCAGAGACAGAAGTATGCACTTAGCACATCATAAGCAAGGTTTTCAACCAAGTTAGTTAGATGCAATGCATGTACAAGCAAATATCATCGTACGACATTATCCAATTTGTCATCAGATCAGAGAAATTACACCTACTTTAATCCAAGTTGAGGAGATTGACGTCACACACTTACAGATCAAAACTAAACCAGAGCTTGTGCAATGGAGAATACCCTCCTCCCATGACCACCTTCAAACCATAGCCCTCAACCTTACCGTAACCTCCTCTTCTATCACTTAGTTCAACTAAGGGTAAGGAAAGGATCATTTCAGCTATTCTCATCGAAGAGAGTCCCTATTTAGCTCGAGAATCCCAGTTGTTACTTCTAGTGGGTTGCGATGCATATCAGATTAGATGTTAAGCCAAGTTTAATTTAGTTTATCTTTTTAAGGTGATCAACTAAGCTCAAACAATTCAAACATAATAATATTCATATAACAACCATATCATGGAGCTAAGCTCCCATCATAGCAAATCGAAACCCAACAACAAACATTGCATATGCATAAACAGCTAACTACAATCACAAGTCAATACATACCAAAGTCCCCATATATTCTGAAATAATATCCCAAAATGCTGTAAAGCATTTATCCTACTTACTTATCTTAACACTCACTTCGAAAAACTCATATCGTCAACGGTCTAATTACTGGAAGATCCTAGATTTATAAAACCTAAATTCGGTTTTCGTAATAGTTACAAAAACATTAAGGTTTTATCTAAAATGATTATATATATGAGAATATATTATCACTACAATATATAGTCTTATTATATTTATATATATAGAGAAAGAGAGAGAGTTAAGTTATTAATTATTAATAATATACATAATTTATACTATTATGTATTATATATCGTTTTGATTGTATTGAAACATATCTTTAATTGATTAAATCACGTTTCAATTCCAATAGGGTTATTGTAATATGTACATTTTAGTAATACTATAGAGTTATAGATTATATTACTTAAAAATGTCTAATTTTAGTAAAAATAGTATCATTGAGTTCATACAGACCTAATGACACATATTATGGGTTTTATTTCTAGAGATGACTTTTAACAAGTAATTCGAATTATATTTATATAATCAAATATTATTATAATATACATAATTTACGTTATTAAACCATATTTTACCCAATTTGTCAATACAACCCTATAAAATAAATATTATCTAACCATAACATACGTATAACATATCCCGATTAGTAAAATATCATTAAATATATTAAAAATACACTTTTTATCTAATCTGATCAGTATAAATACACATAGTTTTTATTCAACTATTTATCATATTTTAACCTATTATTATTAAAATTGGTTATCAGTTCGTTATTTAAGTTATTTTACTACATAAATTCATAATAAATAGCTCGAGTTATCAAATAATTCTTTAAAAATTTCTATAGACTCCTAAAAATATGGGGAACTTAGCTAATACTTGGTTTCAAGTTTTCGATCTATCATCAACATATTTGTATTAACGATTTTACCCCTAAATTACCTAATTATAATCCTTTTTGCACCAAATTGATTTCAACCTATCCCAACATTATTCTTATTCACTAGAAATCAGTACATGTCCATTTATCATTTAATTTCATAATTTCCTATTTATTTCACAATTTCAACCTATTTTTGAGCTACTTTTAGGCTTAAAAATACAATAAATATTAAAAATATTAAAAAAAATCAGGATATATAGAAATTATTTATATATTATGTATATCCTATAAAAAAAATTTTGAGCTAGAAACTACATCATTTAGTGTATTTATTTTGAATTTCAAATTTCAGGTGAATAGTACATTTATTAAACAAGTACATTAAATATTCCTAATTTTGTTAAAATAAATTTACGAAATGAAAGTACATTTAAAATAACCTAGAAATTATTTTTTTTCATATTTTTTCTAATTAATTTAATAATTTTTCAAAAATATAAAAAAAACAAGGTAAAAGCTTGGAACTTGAGTTTATCGGAGCTTTGGCCATTGTTAGCCAAAAAGGAGTTATCGACCGGACTGGGCAGTGGTTGTTCTGCTAGGTGATAATGGACCTCCACATTAGGTCATCGAATGGTCGGAGAACCGTCTTAGCTCGATCTTTGCTCTGTTTTTTTTTTTCTAATTTTTTTCTATTTTCTTTTATTTTTTTTCTAATTTTTCCTTTTTATAATTTGGATTCCTAAACATGTATCTATTGTAGGGGGGTCTTATTTATAGATATTAAGGTCAGTTAGATTTTTTTCTTAATTATTAAGTAATTTATTTTAATATTTTCCTTGAAAATTACATAGTAAGAGGCGGCTTAATTAGAAAATTTCCACTTTTGACTCAACAAAAATCAGCTCCCACAATTTGCCATGTGATTTCTAGCATGTCCAGCAATTTTGAAGGTTATTAGATAAGCTTTAATAGATAGTTTGATTAAATACCAATATTATATATATTATATTATTATTTCGTTGTTTTATTATTATATAAGTGTATATCCTATGTATATATCACATTTAATGTGCATTTGTACTCATATAATAATGTTTCTAACATATCTTTTATTTTTAAAAGATTTTATCTAATTATTTTTATGAATTTAGCACATATTGTATATAATTGTGTAATTTTAGGTTAATTTATAATTATATTTACTATATATGCCCGGTATACTCATAACAATACATGTATAATCATTTAGTATATTATGCTATAGTATTTTCTTTTATTACTTAATTAACTTGTCTCTAAGTCATCGTCGCATTCCGAGCTTGATTTTAGAGGTTTTAATCATTTTTACACTATATTGAATGATCACATTTCTAATGCTAAATTTGGGATTTTGGATCGTTATTTTTGAAATCTAACCTTACTAGGTCATTTCAATTGATTTTTCTAATTTAGTGATAAAGCTTGGGCTCAATCGAATAACTTTTCTCGAAAACCCTAAATTTAAGTACGTTTGCTTTAAATTCAACTTTAGGGTCTCATATAAAGCAAATTCTCACTTTTTTAATTGTATTCTTGATATTATTATTATATTATGAATTTCTAGACGTATGAGAATTTTTCGATTAAGGTTGTCAAGTTTCTCGTAAGTTTCTAACCTAATTAGTTATTTTTTTTAATATTCTAAATCAACTATTGACTTTAATTGTACGAAGACAAGGCTTTGCCCTAATACTTAGATGTTTATGTCTTGATTATTGATTTATGAAATATTACAACAACCCCCATCTTAGGGTAAATCGACCTAAGGAAACGTTAACTCACTTTTTAAGTTTTAGAATGAAAAGAGACAAACTAAATCCCATACTCTAACCTCTAAAACACTTTGAAAGTTAAGTGATATCATAGTAAGGATGTTTTTGGACTCATTCCTTAAAGATGGTCCATTTTGAATTTGATATGCTAGTCAAAATGAAGTTAGGCATTCATTATCCAAGCAAAATTATCCTTTGGTAACCTGCTTAAGCCTATTGTAGAAGATATTATCAAAATTCTAAACCCTATCAAGATCCACCCCATAATAGGGCAATTTTGGAGGTCAAAGTCAGTAATTAGAAGGAGAGGATAAAATTGGCTAGTGCTTGTCTTAGTAATATCAATTCAAAGATATTTTATATTTTTTTATAATTTTTTTTTCCTATAAAGTGAAGAAGAGCACACAAAGAGAAAAGCCATCTATTTCCCTTATATTAACAATAAGAGGTTATACCAAATGGTGGTCACTTTCATGGAATGAGTCTCCACTAGTACTATATTTAAGTATAATCAATAGTTTATCATAAGATTTTAAAAATACAATACTACAACTCTAAACACAAGATCAAGATAAGTACATCCAAAATTTGGTGACATCAAGCAATGATAGACTCAAGATATCTAGTACATTAGCAAGCCAGATGTTGAACCAACCCCAACATTTTGGAAGTTCTCAAAAGTATCAAAACTCATAAAACTGGAATCGTTTCCATTGAAACCTACATTGGAATAGGTTAATGGCTCACAATGGTCCTTAAGCTCCAACCAATCCTCCTCCTCTAAATCCTCAATAGTGAGTGATAGAGGATTAAGTATTGGTCCGTAAATCTCTATCATATCCTCATTACCACGTAATACTATTAGATGACCCGAAGCATCACTCGGCACTACAAGAAGCATAGGTTTTGGAAGGCTGCCTTCATGAGGTAAGTCCTTATCACATTCATCTAATTCCATCAAAATGGGTATAGGATCCTTCGAAATCTACTCTTTCGGCCCCTCATCTCCTTCCTCAAATGAGGCTCCGATCCCATAATCCAACTTTATCTTCTCATAAAATGCATTTACAACCTAGTTAATGTCAATCTCAAGTAGGGCTAGATGGTCACCTCGGCGATCCTTGGCAAAGATAACTCCATGTCCGATTGAACTCTACTCACTAACGCAAGTGCTAAAGGTATAAAATCATCACTAACCAAGAAAGCTACCTTTGGAGGCTACCCGATTGTCTTTCCGTCTAGGACTCGTGCTTTAGAACATGGATAAACTTGATGTTTGGGTAGACTAGGTGCTGAAGATCTATGAGTATCTCCTTACATCTAAATCTCCAGTGATTTGTGAGTCTGCTCTCCACCAAGATAAAATAGTACCATGCTTTGAGGGTTCCTGATCAAAATAAAGTCCTCACAGAGTGACCAAAGATGGTGATGATAGTTGAAGAGTGTCTAATCATCCTCCATCCAAAATTCTAACCACCACTCCATGAGTGTCACAAAATCTCCCTAGGAGTAGGACAACAAAAATTTTCTTTTGATTAGTGTCTAGGTTAAGGTTTCATTATCTTCTTAAGTTAACAGTTTTCATATATAATACCTAGCTTAGTTTTACCCTTCTCTAGCTTATTAGGTTGGTTTCTTACATATCTAAGGCCAATTTATAACTTATTTAATTTATGCTTTGATACCACCTTAAAATTGTCGCAACTCGAAGTGCAGTCAAGTTGTAGCAGTACCATCATATATTATGAGAAGATTCGAGACCAATTACCTTCATTGATCAAGAATACTTAACATACTACATAAGGCATCTACATAACCCTAACTTCCACTAGGAGGCTCACATCAATTAATATAAAAATAGATAAATATAAAATAAAGCATCAAATTAAGTTCAACATAATCTAATGGGGATATACATTCCTTAAATAAGTTATACATACCATATCAAAGTAATATTAGTAGTTCATGCTACTCTAAATACTATAAAATAAACACTAGAGAGTCTAAATAGAACATAAAAGTTCAATTGTGCTCTCGTCTTCCCTCTAACATCCTCAAATTTGTTAGAACTAACCTTAATCATCCTATAGCCTAGCTTTAACCATTAGTCGTACTACAACACCAAACTATAAAGGGGTAAGCTACAATTGCTTATTGACATAACCTTCCTACCCTACCAACAAGCAAGTTAATTAAATAAGCATATGAAATGCAATAAGCATATGCAATGCATACATCATATACAATTTGTCAACGACTGTATAATGTATGGTTTTACACCCACCATTACTCGGGTTGGGAAGTACTTAGGATACATCATGACTTAAGTCTGCTTATCCAATCCAATAACAGTTCTCTTAGTAAACCCAAAGCAATAGACATAGCTTAGCCTCAAGTAGAGGTGACACTCCCCAAAGCCACTTAGTTCTCAAAGGTCAAGCTATAAACATATCGCACAAATATGTCTTACAATAAACAACACAACATATAATATCAACATAAATCCATCTATACATGACCTCTTGCTTTACTACATAGTGTTGATGCCTTGTTTCTTAAATGAGAAGGATGCAATGCATATCTGGTTCATTTCAAGGTCAGATAATTATTAGTCTAATTTACAGGCGATCAACCAATACATGCATAAACAATCCCAAAACCTAGCAACTAATACATCCACCAATTCTTGGTCTCTATATATTATGGTCTCTTAACACAGAATCACATCCAAATATAAGGATACATAAGCTTCTCAAATCCCCCAAATACAATAATTTCATTATATATAATTTAATAGTGCTCTATACTATAAGCAAATATAAGATAAAACAGGGGTTTGTGTACTCACTCAGCCATGATATCTAATAATCCCAATAATCCTTGATCGAACCAATCTATGAGTCTACATCACCTAAAGAATGTAATCAAAGTGAATAAGTCTTCGATTCTATTCTATCTATTAACTTTACTTGTCATAATTTCCCGTTTTTCCTACTATCATATTTTGGTCACAACTTTTTGTTTAAAGTCCAATTTTAATGTTCTTATAGTTGATTTTCATCATTTTCAAGTGTTCTATCACATGGTGGGTCCATTTGGTCATATTAGACCAGCAACTTTTCAAATTTGGCCAGTTAATTACGATGGTCAAAGGTAGGTATTTAGTTCTTAAGGGTTTTAGGCCTAAGGTCAAGATTTAAGTATTAGACCTTCTTTTTTTTTTTTTTTGTTTCTTTGGCCTTCATCTAAAATTTTTAAGCAAAACTTTGATATTTAGCTACTAAAGTTTTCAATTGGCCCTTGAGTCACTTTTATTAGTCAAATCAGGCATTTTTCACTTATCCTTATGATTACTTTAAGTTGGGCCTAAGGGAGCCTTCTCAAATGTCCTTTTGGGCCTTTTAGACTTTTAAATCACATCTTTTTAGTTTTTCTACGTTACTAGTAAGTTTTGTCTTATGGGCTTACAAACCTTGCTTTGAGCCTTTTTGATGGGTTTCGAGCATAATTTTCATTTTAGGGCCCCATACCCAATTATTTGTGCTCTTTTTGGCCTTAAATCACATTAAGTCTTCTAAATATCTCCTTTTTATGAAGTATATATATTTGGTATTTTTCTTTTATTAGGCCATTAATCATATTTTTATGGTCAAAGTCACCATTTAAGCCTATTTAGACTTCTATCTTAATATTAGCTTACTAAACTTAGTTAATTACATCCTAATCTTAAATTATTACTAACAAAATGATATTATTAAGCTTATAATTAAAAAGTTACAGCCTATACCCTATGTTAATAGTGGCATCTACGATGAGCCTTTTAGGGGTTTCTTGCCTTTCTCGTGTAACTTCTCATTTAGTGCACTATATCTAACTTTAGCTAAATTTTTCACAAAGGGGAGTTTTATCAACAAATAAATGTTAACTATGAAGAAAAATTAGCTACAATTGGTGGCTTGTAAAGAAAATAGGAGTTCATAATGTTTTCCTCACTTGTTCTAACCAATACCTACTTATCTCTACATATTTGTGCACATTAGTGAATATACGTAGCTAAGAAGTTATGTAATGCATTTATCTATGATTTTATACTCTATCTTACACTATAATTCAATAATATAGTTATTTCAAAAAGTTTTGGAAATTCGAAAGTAAGATTAAACTAGAAATCCTAAAGGAATGTTAGTGTAGCTTTACCTTAACTAGTTGAGTTGGTGGCCTTCCCTTTCTCCTTATGTTGTCGAGCGATTTTGGTATAGAGCTTTGATCATGCAAAAGTATAGAACAAAAGGCTAGGTGATATCGAGGCTAGTCTAGTGTAACCAGTCTGATGCTTAAGTAAGGGGTTGTTTGCTTGGAAAATAAGTATATAAGTAAGTAAAGTGTTGAAGGGTGTAACAGAATTCTTACAATGCTTTTTTCCCCTTATTTATCAGGTGTTTGTAATAGTAGATAATCACTAGTCGTAGATGACGTGAAGATCCTATAATTAAGTATATGCCAAAAAGATAGGAGTAATAGCCAATTATGTAATAAGATTGTGCAAACCTATAACTGTCCATGCTACTTTCCAAATTTATAAGTAGGCCAGGCTTTAAGGCCATGGACTGAGCCCTTAAAGGCCTTAATTAAAAATGACATTACTCGATATGTCAGAGGCTATGGTATCGAGCAAAGTATTAAGTCAAAATTCAACTATCAACATTTGTCCCCCAACTTCCGTGGTTGAGAATTCAATTATGGGTGTAAACAAGATCCAATATTTAATCTAAGTAGTCAAATGGTGAAGACCAAAATCAATTTTCTCCAAATGCCAAGTGACATGCTTGTCTCTGGCAATAACTTGTATGTAATTTTTTATTTTTGAAATGCATCATATTGAATTCTAACTGAAAGGTCATAACCTTTTAACTTTCCCGTTCATTCACTTTTCTACAATGATACGTCTAACGGTTGTCATACTGGTCATTATTGCATTATAGGGTCTATTAACTGTCGATGATGCCGTATCCCTTAGATATCTGACCTCTAACATGCATCACCAATCCATACTTAACCGTCCGATCCGAGCTCACATCCCCTTCAAAAGTATGTGAGAATTTTTAGAGGGAACCATCCATATATAAAGAGCCTTATCGTAGCGATTAACATTTCTTGCTCCTTTCTCATTCACATTCACTTCTAGAATTTTTCCTTTGCTTTCAAGATTTTTTTTGACGAGTTCTTATCCAGATAGCGAGCGAATTTCTTGTGCTGTTGAGTAACCTTCAACAACTATGGCTTGAAGCATCATTTGTCAACTTATACCTTTAGATTATGAGGTAACTCTATCTGAGACTACTTCTCCACCTACCTCCCACCACCCTCCCCCCGAAAAAAAAAGAAGGAATGATTCGACATCCTCTTTTGGTAGTTTGTCAGATAACACGATGGAGCGATGGGAAAAACTCACTCGTATTAATGCTCTTTCTATGGATAACTACCCAAATGATAGGGAGGAAAGGTCGGCTACCAAGTATTTATACAATAATGTAGTTTACAACATTGATTCTCTAGATAGAGTAGTGAATGGTGCCATTGGGACACTCATTGCTAAGTATAATTAGTACTGGTAAGATCTCCCTAATGCATGACATCTGTATAGGTCGAGGGAGGATGAAAGGGTGTGTTTTTTTATAAACCATGAATTCTATGTATATTTGAAATATCTCAATTTTGGGTTACATCTTCCGTTCTTCATTTTTCAAAAGTAATTCTTTAACTATTTCAAAGTTGTACCGTGTATGTTTTCTCCCAATACTTATAGGCTTCTCATCGCATTCGAGATTAAATGTGAAGAGATCAAGGTTAAGGCTACCCCCAATTATTTAGATACCTCTTCTCAATAAGGAGGTAGCTTAATGGTTGGTACTTCGTAATAGCTCAACATGAACATAAATTTATGGACAATTTAGAGTTCAAGATCTATACGTGGCATGACAAGTACATCTCAATTAGGTTAGATGAAAATTTAAATTTTTGGACTCAATGGACAAAGCCCATTCACACCAAAGACATTGAATTGTTGCTAAATGATGCCGCTACTATTAAGAAGATTTAAGAGAGACGAGGGAATAAGGTGTTTCTCTAGGATGCTAAAAGGATCATATCTCAATATGAAAAGGGGGAGTCAATTCTTTCTAACAATAAAGGTAGGTGTTGGTCTGCTTGCCATGTCAAGTATATCTATAGGAGGAAAGTTGTTCTAGTGACTTGGGGGAGAATTGTTGCCTTTGAGCCTCACTCGACACGAACTTATAAGTTTTAATTTTTCCTTTATCTTCTATTTATAATACTCTATTTTTTTTTTTGTGAAGGCATGGGTACAAGGGACGTAGATCCCATCTAATTGTTGGCTTAAGCTAAGACCAAGAAACAAAAACTTGATAAGTATGTGGCCATTAAAGATCCTATTAGTCAGCCACCAACATCCAAAAAGATTGCTTAGGAAAAGGTTATGAAGGAGGGTGCCATTTAGAAGAAGAGAAAGAGTTGGGAGACTAAGTAGATGGAAGTTGTTGGAATTACATTACTTGAAGTGCTACCTGCAAATAGAGACAATCCTCGAGAAGAAGTGTCAGGAGAAGCCAACCGTGATATTGCAACTAACAACACTACCGCAGTTACTCTTCAAGAAGCAATCAATAACTCATCAAGCTAAACAAATGTTAAGCTGAGTCCTAAGAAGAGAAGTGGGAAAGAGCTTGCCGACCAACCCCTGTCTAATAAAAGCAAGGGTTTAGACAAGAAGACAAAGGAGGCTCTGAGAAATAAATCTCTTAGAGTAGGTGAATACTTTGTGCTATATTAGAGCCATAATATACTGGAAACTGATTCGGTGTTAGACGATAGGGCAAAGTCCTTAGCCTTAATGGAATGGGTCATTCTTCCTAAAGATAGAGAGATTGCAAAGAAGGATGTAGATAGGGTTGACGGTTGTAAAAAAGGTCATATCGTCACCAAATTATATGATGTCAGTTTAATACTTGTGATCTTTTCATTTATGGCTAATGTCTCGTTGCTAACCTAGTTTTGTCTGCTTGTAGATTAGCAACCATGTTCTAATAACCTTAGAAAGGAGATGAAAAAGGTATACTCAATTTTTTGTTGCATTGCCAAAAACCAATTAACTTACTTGATATCGTTAATTTTATTGCAAAACGTTGAAGATGGTTACAACTCCTGAAAGGCATAAACTATTGTGACCAAGATGGAATCTAAGAAGTTGCAAGAAGAGCTCTCTGCCAAGAAGCTAGCACATTCATTGGTAGCTAATAAAGTCTCAGGCCTTAAGACTAAGAATGAGGAGCTTTATAAAGAGATCAAGGACCTAAAAGGAGCTTTGTAAAACAAATGAGAAGAATACTGGGGGTTGGGAAGAACGCTAACCTCGATGAGTGATAAAGAGGACAAGTTGAGAGTCCAAATAGAGAACTTAGAGATAAACAATTCTAAACTAGAAGCTCGTGTCACCAAATCAGAGGAGGCAGCAAAAAGGAGGCCTTTTATGAAGGAAGTACTAGAAATTGTGACTCCCAGTCGATAATACAAGAGGTTGGTCTGAAAAAAGTTCTTGTAGGTGATCCAATTGGCGAGGAAAGAAATTTTAAAAGTTCACTTTGATTACAAATTATCATGCCTTGGCTTTGCTAACATTAATGATGGTGATGCCAATAATGGCGATGAAGAGATCAACAAAGAAGTAAGGACAGATGTTTAAAAGTAGGGTAATAACATGCAAGCCAACATTAAAGTTCCTAATGATGCCGAGGAGCCATCATCAAAGGAGACCCCCTACGTCTGTAAAGAAACCTCCAATTCCTCCAACAAGACCCCCAGTATCGATAGAGAAATTAGCTCCAAGAAAGTCCCAAGCTCTATTGATCAAGACGATAATTTCGCCCAATCCCAGAGCAAAAACGTTCTAGAATCTTAATAAGTCAATTGATTTGTACTTTTGTTTCCACAATTATTTAATGGACTTAATGTGGTTGGGATGTCAACCTTTTAGTTGTAATAAACCATTGTTCTATGTTTTATGCTTTCAATTCTCGGTAAGTTTTATTTCACGCGTATTTTATACTAAAATGTCTTTCGGTAGACAATATTCATGAGGTACATAGGACATGAACCTTTAGGCACTAAGTTTTATTTTCTTAGCCATGACATTGCTGGCTAGAGGCATCTTAGAGTTTTTTAACTCCAATTGCTTGGCATTCTATTTCAAAGAACATTTGATGTTACTTGTTAATCAATACTAAGCTCATTAACTGTCATTGGTTGGAACTTATTAGGAGTTAGTTCATTCAATGCATAGCTAGAACTTCACTAATTTGTTAATTGTGTATTGATCAGGAACAAAAGTAGTGGTAAAAAGAGATTCTCATAATCTTGAAGCAAACATTTCATATTTAAGCAAGATGTAGGCCATTGTCTTATAGTATTCAAAAAGGGAAAGCAAAAACAAATTGTAATTGACAAGAAACTATTCGAAATAAAGCTTCAAATTCTTAGCATTCCACATACGAGGTATGACTATTCCATTTAGCATTTCTAGTTGATAGGCCCCATTGCCTGCGACTTCCCAAACCTTGATAGTATCCTCCTAATTTATACCAAGCTTCCTTTGATTCTCTCATACGTTAGTCACTTGTAACCTCCTACAAATCAAATCTTTAGGCCAAAACACCTTATGTTTCACGTTTTGATTATAGTACCTCGCCACTTTATGTTGATATACAGCAACTCTCACTCTTGTTGTATCTTTAATCTCATCAATTGTATCTAAATTGGCCATAAGGTTAGCTTGATTTACCATGATGTCAAACTTCTATGTTTGAAGATTGAGAAAGTCCAACTCAATCAATAAGACTACCTCTAATCCATATGCAAGCCTGAAAGGTATTCATTAGCCTATTTTCCCTTTACCTGATCAACTCTCCTTCTCAAACTATATAAGATGGTCTTATTAACAGCTTCCACTTGCCCATGGATTTGAGGATGAGCAACTGAAGTGTAATTCAAATGAATGTCGTGTTTCTCACAAAATTCTTGGAACTTATTGTTATCGAATTATGGTCCATTATTAGTCATTACCATAAACAAAATCGCAAACCCCGATATGATGAAGTTAAAAATGAAAGCCTCAACCTTCTGTTCAATAATTTTAGCCACTACCTCGACCTTGACCTACTTAGTCAAATAATCTATGGCAACTATGACGAATTGCCACTGGGCTATAGACTTCGGAAATGGTTCGAGTATGTCCAATCCCCACTGAGCAAAGGGCCAAGGGCTAGTAAGGCTATGTAGTTAGGTGGAAGGTACATGGCTTAGCGCCTCGTGTTTTTAACATTATGGAAAATGCCAAACAGCAGATTTTGCATCTTCTTTCATAGTCAGCCAATAATAGCTAAGTCTCAATGTGCAGATAGACAGGGTCTAATCTTTTACATGGTCACTACAGACATCGCCATGCAACTCAGACAAAATCATTGAGATTCTTTTTATGGAAGGCAAGAAAGATAAGGTTATGAAAGGCCTTGCTTATATAATTGGTTATCAATCGGTACGTAGTTTATAATCTAATGTATCAACCTATGAGCTTCTTTTTTTATCATTGGATAAAACACCATTCTTCAAATAGTCAATAATTGGGTCTATCCAAGACTTCTCCCTTGGGCAAGGAGTCAATTCATAACTCTACCCGATATTTCTAGACTCTTGTTAGGGAGATACTTAATAAAAAGCTTGTCATTTAGATCAAGAAGTGTCATACTGGCTAACTATGATAATTTGTTGTTAGCAATATTTTTTGTCCTTGGTATTTTCTTAATTGCAAAAGATTGAAATTCCACCTTGAGCATTTGTACTATCAACAAATACTTATTCATCACTTCCTCTTTTGCTACGTAGTCCCCTTTAACTTAATTCATAACTAGCTATGAATCAGAAAAAAATTCAACCTTTTCGGATCCTACTTTCTTAGCCAATTTAAGCTTAGTAATGAGGGCTACATGCTCGGCTTTGTTATTACTAGTTGGAAACCTAAATTTCAAGTAGTGAACTTTCACATTATGGGGCCCTGGTAAAATGAGACCCGCACCGCGTCTTTCTTTAGTAGAAGAGCCGTCAACATATAAGTTCCATATAGGCTTCTCAGCCATCTAAATGCTGTCTCCTTCTCTAATGAGCTCTGCAATAAAATCTGCCAATACTTAAGCTTTTAATGTTGTTTTAGGTTTATATTGTATACCATAAGTACTCAACTCCAAGGCATACTTCATCATCCTCGCCTAGGAGTCTAGTCGTTGTAAAGCTTGTAATAGAGGTTGACAAGTAAGGACAATGATTTGACGTGCCTCGAAATACAACTTTAACTTTCTTACCAAGAGGATTACTACCAAAAAAAACTTCTCAAACTTTGTATATCAATGCTCTAGCCCTTGTAAAACATGGCTCACATAATAAATTGGCCAATCTTCCTGCCTTTTAACCGAACTAAGAAAGAAGAAAGGGTTAGGCTATTGACTGACAAATACAAAAACAAATCTTTTGCTAGGATAGTTGTTTAGAGTATTGGGGAGATGAGAGAAATTCTTTTAGCTTGTTAAATGCTGGCTCACACTCATCAGTCCATTGAAATTCCCTTGGGTTCTTCAATACTTTGAAAAATTCTACACATTTGTTCACACTTCTCGACATAAATTTGTTTAGAGTAGCTATTCACTTAGTTGACTCTTGAACTTCTTTAACAGTGCTAGGGGATTTCATGTTCCAAATAACATCAATCCTCCTAAGATTTGCTTTGATGCTGTGCTAAGTGACCATATATCCCAAAAATTTTCCTAAGGTAGCACTAAAAACACACTTTTATGGGTTTAGTTTCATATTGTGTTTCCTCGCATCAACAAGATGCTGACTTTCTTTCTTACTCTTTACTATTATATCATCAACATATACTTCGATGTTACAATGAATTTAAGGGTTGAACATCTTGATTATAAGCCTATAATAGGTTGCACCAGCATTTTTTAGCTCAAAGGGCATCACTATATAATAATATGTTTTAAAGTGTGTAATAAAGGACGTATGAACTTCATCATCCTTCTCCATTTTAATTTGATTGTAACTGGAAAACACATCCATGAAACAAAGTAAGTCATGTTCAGTAGTTGAGTCAACCGTCTGATCTATTCTTAACAAAGGAAAACAATCTTTAGGATAAGCCTTGTTCAAATTCATAAAGTGTATGCATATGCGTCATTTGTTGTATGACTTTTCGACTAGTACATAATTGGCTAATTAAGCTAGATAAGGCTCTTTCCTTATGAACCTTGCCTTTAATGACTTCTAATCTTCTTCTTTAATGGCTGCTTGTCATTTAAGGGCAATATGCCTTTTCTTTACCAAATTATCTTCTCGTTAGGATCAATTTAAAGCTCGTGTGTTATCACTTCTCAACAATGGTTTCCCTATCTTTGTTGTCTTCCTAAGATCATTTCTTAATGGGATTTCTTCTATCCATTCATCAGCATTTTCAATGCCAATTGGATTTTGTTTTGGAACAATTTCAACTAGAAAAATCTCCTCACACCGTAACACTCTTAGATATAGGGATCTAGCTAATTGTTGTTCCCCTTTGCATACTCCAACTCTAATGGAAGTAGGATTAAAGGGATCATGCTGAACAAATGCTGACATGATCGGCTTATGATCATTTTATATGGAGACCAACACTTGACAGCAAGGAAATCCACCTTATATACATCATCTAATCGAAGGCGTATTGAAAAATAATGCCTACTGAACTCCTAGTGTCAACTAAAATCTTTTTTACCTTGAATTGGAAATCTTCATATTGATTATGAGTATGTTATTGTACGGCCTTTGAACGCCTTCAAAATCCTCTTCCATGAAAGAAATGGAATTGTTGACCTTAACTTTGTTGCTTTGCATGTTACAAGCATAATGTATGGTATTAGTCAAGCTCCAAGAGCTTAACCGACCTAAGGCAGAAGGTCTACCAAAAATAGTATTTATTATACCATTCGATGTATTGTTACTACTTCCATCTCTCATATTTCTTTCTAACTAAAAAGGTCGTGTTACACTTTTTTGCTTATCACATTGTCTCTGAGTAGGCCACTCAATATTCTCGGCATCATAGGCGAGAAACTTGCTCAGATATCCTCGTTTGATTATATCCTCGATTGCGTTTTTAATTTGAATTCACTCATCGATATTGTAACCTTTATTGCAACGAAAATCTCAATATTTATTAGAATTTCTATGTGACGGATATCCCTTCATTCTTTCTAGCCACTACAATACTCTCCTCTGATTGCTTACTTCCATCAGAATGTCTGCGATTAGGAGATTAAGTGGTGTATGAACATAATAAGTCGGGATGGATGACCTCTTTCTCTTGCCACCATCCCCTTAGGAACATTAATCATCGCATGCACCAATTCATTCTTTCGCATTCTTCTTCTTATCACTCTTTCGATCCCTTCAATTCTAGTCGGCCTCATATAGAGCTTTAACATTGTCTTCTTGGTAAATATAAGATGTGGCCTTAGCCTTAAACTTAGTGAAAGTTTTCAACTTGCTTTTGGTTAGAGACTTAAAAAAGTCTTAGTAAGGTCTAACACCATCAATAGCTACATTGAGAGCAACACTTATGTATAATTCTAGGATCCAGATCATCTTGGCCATAAATGGAGCCAAATAATCCCTAATAAACTTGTCTGATCTTTGTTTTATGATGTCAAGGACTTAAGAATCCTTAACTAGAAGCTTGCTTACAAGGAAGTATTACAAGAACACTTCTACTAAGTCCTCAAAGCATGAAATTGTATTTAGCTTCAAATGATTAAACCATGTACTCGCCTCATTCCTCAATGTTAAAGGGAATGCTTAACAAGTCACAGCATCACTCAAGCTGTAAAGCTTAGCCAATGTGCAGTAGTACTTAAGATGATCTTCTGGATTCTTTGTTCCATCATAAGTCTCAAATTGTGGCAATTTAATGTACCGTAGTATCACTTCTTCTAAAATTTTGGGAACAAAAGGACTTTTCTTTATCTAAAATTGTTTACTCGTCAAAGTGGGTTACTAATATGTGACAGTCTTGTACAGTTGTTACCTTTTCTAAGATTAAAGGCCGAAGGTCTAAGTGTGACTTTAGCTTACTTCTTAGGCAATTCAGTGAAATAAACTGAAGCATTAGATTTCTCGGCATTTTTGTGATCATATCCCTAGTTTTCATCTAGTTGAACATCCTTATGGAGAAGACTATGGATCTCATTGTGCTTCTTATTGAGCTCTTGATTTTCTTTGGCTAAATCAACACAAAGTTGCTTTAATTTAGCCGATCATTGTTCATCCGTATACCTACTCCAGTACCCCAACACCTACACTTTTTATCATTCTTGTTTTAGCCATTTCTGTAGGTTATGAAAAAATAGACGATGTCAAATGTTGTCAAGTGATGTTAGTATAGAGCTTTGGTCCTACAAAAGTACAAAACAAAAGGTTAGGTAGTGTTTAGGCTAATCCGGCTTAGCCACTTTGATCCCTAAGTAAGTGGTTTTTTGTGTGGAGAGTAAGTAGATAAGTAGGTAGAGTATTGAAGGGTGTAAAAGAGTTCTCATAATGCTTTCTTTTCCTTATTTATGGGAAAATACTGAGTGTCTATAATAAAAGATAATCATTGGTTGTGGACCACAAGGAGATCTCGTAATTGAGCACACGCCTAAAAGATAGGAGTAGTAGACGTTTATGTAATACGATTGTGCAAGGCTACAATTGTCCATACCACTTTTTAAATTCATACCAAATTTATAAGTAGCCCGGGCATTGAAGCCTATCGGATGAACTAAGCCCTTAAAGGCCTTAACCACAAACAATATCATTCGGCATGTTAGAGGTTATCGTGTCAAGTAAAGTATTAGGGCAAAATCCAGCTATCAATACCTTATATGCCATATGTATGTTTAGAGGAATGTTTGGGGGGTAGTCCTTTGTCAATAAGGGAGTGGGATGACAAAAGAAGGCATAGGATGTGGTGGTTGGTGATGGTGTATAGTGGTTAGAGAGGAAAAGTAGGTGGTAGTGTGATGTTTAGATGGCTGAATGGAAGGGAAAGAGGGGGGTGATTGATTGAGAGATTGAGAGAATTTGGAGAGTGTTTATGAGTGAAAGTAGAAGATAATGAAGAGTAGGAGAGAGAGGGATGCATGCTTAGCAATTGAAGAGGTGTTGGGGGAACTACAAGCTCAAATCAGATGTCTTAGTACATGTCTTTTAGGGGCAAAATGTACTCCTGTAAGGTTTTTCTCTTTTAGCAACATTTTGTCCACTTAAAGGATAATTGACAACTAATTCATTTGTCCTTATGTCCTTAATCTCTTTTATCATTTTGCTAATTAAGATGTAATGGATGTTGATGTAGGTTTAGGGTGTAATTAAGTTAATTAATCATGATTAGGTACAATTAAGCAAAGTAAACTTAATTAAGGTTAGTTTAGGGTTTTGATATATCCTATTATTTTAATTATATTTATTAACTTCTATTATCTAATTTTTTAGGGTTTCCTAGTATTCAAGTCCATTATATTAATTAGATCACGTATACGATCAATTCTTAGGGTTCTTAAGCAATTAGCAAAATTGATCATATTTAGCGAGTGATTTTACTATATGACTAAGGCTCTTTAGTTACATTAGGGTTTTTAATCATTCAATTAGGGTCTCAGTGGGTCCAACAGGGTTTTATAGTCATTTTAGAGTATCCTATGTATTAAGGGTTTTACATGTACAATTAAGATTTTAAGGCTTTGCTTTCTTTAGGGTTTTTCGATCTTTTATTTAAGGTTTGTGACTTATTATTTAGGGTTTATTCGTCTTATCTAGGGTTTTTATCATTATTTCTTAATTGGTTTTGTTGTGAACCATGACTAAGAATAGACAAGACCAATCGTTGGATGGGTCTAAGCTCATTGAAAACTCAAAAAAGGGATTAATGGGGAAGGGGTGAAAAGGGAAAATTGAAGAATGAAACAGTAAGCAAAACCCACGAACAGCTCCTAAGGATATGATGCACCAATGGAATTTCCGAAAACTCATGGCATAATTCAATATGACATACGAATCGGTCCAGTGAGGTTACTCGCCACCCAACCTTGCTTAAAGGAAAGGATAAGAGTGATGCCAAAAGTAAACAAACAGTATTTATGCAAGGAAGAAAAAGTACTCAAAGAATGTATCAAGAGTGATTTGATCTCCATTACAAGTACAAGGGTTTTTATACTCATAAGTTAGGGCAACTTGCTTAAAAAGGAAAAGACAAAAAAGGCATTTCCTAAGAAGGTAATGTACAAGATACAAAAGAGTAAAAATGAATATACAAGACAAACCATCATTGGTGCAACAATTTCTACACATGATACCGTACACGTGGCAATACTACATTAGTGAGTCTGTTAGAAAATGCAGACAAAAAAAGTACGGACAGATGGGCTTATTTGAGTTGGGATGGCTTAATCAATCTGAACTCTCTTTTTCGACTTCTCGATAAGGAATATGCTAAGTAATTGGTCGACTCGACACTAGAGAGTAACCATCAATCAGCATATTATAGAAAAATGGACGGTCATATGACTTAGCATGAAGGGTGACTTAGCAAGGAAATACTTAGCATTGGTAAGGGTAGATTGGAATAAAAGGATTTGTCGTACCAGCCCCTCCAGTCCTTAAGCTTGGCTATAGGTCAAAAATCTAGTAACTTAATTCCCATTAGGTTTTAAGAATTATCCATTGACTTTCTTGACCAACTTCAAGTCCCAATCTAAAAACTCACGTGGTTTACATGCCAAGCCCTAGCAATATTAGATCAAAAAAGGAAGTGAAAAATATGAAGCGGCCCTCATGGTTACTAAAGAAAGGAAGGGTTTTAAAAAGAATTTCCACTTGTTAGCAAGCTTCAAGAAAAAAATGGAGAATAAAAGGGAAAAATGAGGAGAATAGCAATCTCTTTACAAACATTTTTTCCAAAACAATCCATTTTTTAGTATTTGAAAAGAAAAACAAAAAAAAAATGACCACTCATTTTCAAAATGACTTACTACCATGATTGTCCTTTTGCATGCCATTATCTGGAATGATAGGGATGCAATCATGCTTTCCTCCTAAAGATGGTTTTGTCAAGGGACGTAACCCTTACCAACCATTTTGAGTTGGCCTTAAATCCCTTTCTTAAGTCTATTTCAACACTTCCTTCCTAAGTCAATCTCACTTGCCAAATTTTGAACACTCTAGGTCAATTTGTTAATAACTAATAACAAACAAAAGAAGACTAAAAAAAGAGAGATAAAAAAAATTCTTTTCTTAAGTGCATTTCCTTTTCAAGTTAACCTTAGTCAATTCATCATACCTCATAATCCTTGATGGCCAATCCCAACCAGTCCCAGTAACCTTAAGTTTTCATCTTACCTCTCAAAACCAAAGGTTAGTTTCCCCATTTCAAAAATGTAAATAATCCCGATGCAACTACTTGAAAAAATATGTGTCCTTGACCTCTTTTGATCAAACAAAGCAGCACCTTTCAACGTCTATTGGCTACAAGTGTCCTAAAGGGACATATCATTCTTCTAGTGAGCAGCATGACATATCCAATGTTGCAGGCTATAAAGCTTTATCCAAATCTTTGAATATACAAGTTTCTTTCACTAAAGCAATACTCTTCACGCCAAGAAAATGTTTTGAGAGAGCCTCTACTAAAAGTTATGTGGACTCTTTGTTTAGCATAGTAGCATCTTGTTCTTAGGACAAATGAGTACTTGTTGGAAGAGGATTGGGATTTGATCTTCTCTAGGGAAACGATGAAGTGGATAGAAAGAATCAGGTGATGTGTATAGCTTTCTTTTTATGGTAAGAAAAGCCATAATAATAGATTTGGATATGAGCTATCTTGGAGTTGATATTAACCATCTTGATATGGTCAATACAAATATAGACATGCCAAAATCTCTAAAGAATAATTTTACTTTTGAAGAGGCACCCGATGAGAATAATGACTAAAGTGCTCTTGCTAGCCAAGTTTTATGGCCTAATTAGATGAAGAAAAGAAAAAGCAGCCTATTGAATCCAATGGTTGGAAAGCTACTTCATAGGGTAAAAACAATAAAAATGTTAAAACATCCAATGCAATTTGCTAATTGGTCAGCGATGAGCTCACTATGGTTCGAATTAGGGATTTGTTAAAAAAAGGGAGTTGTGGGGGTGAGGTGCGTGGGGGTACAAGGTGCTAGTGTGGGTTTAAATACATTAAATCCTAAGATTTCCTTTTCTAGGGACTTAGAACCTAATGCCTAATTCAAGCAACCTTAATAGCATGATCCCTCAAATTTAACATTTAACATAGTCAAGAGTCTTTCTCATCCTTTTTCCTTAGAGACCCAAAGTAGAACATTCCAATCCAAATCAATAATTTCCTCTCCTCTCCTTATTGTCAAAATTTCATTACCAATTTTAGCCATTTCCCAAGTTTTTCACAAAGTGTAGCACAATAGCCTCCCAAGACAAAGCAAAGGACTCACTCCCTAACAACTAAGTTAAGTAGCCCTAATAGCTCAATCTTTTTCACAAATCTTTACAAACAATTCAACCTCCCTGAAAAGTTCAAGTTAACCTACAAAGAATTTTTTTTTTTAGTCATTAAAATCTCATGGTTTCTAAAAACCTAATCTGGGACCAAAAGCAATCCATCCAAGATGGTGAATCATGATATTCAAAAGGTTTCTTCTATCCATCTAAGGCTAAACCTTTCTTGAAGGATCCAATCAAGTCAATATCTTTCTCCCTTAAAGACCAAATCCCCACAAAATGTCTTTATGGTCTCCCTCCAAAATAGTTTACAGAAATTGCATCCTATTCCGTTTTTGCAAGTAGCTTCACTAAAATAGTCATTAAGATTGAGAGTGGTCTAATTGGAAAATAGTCCTTTCTACCCTCAAGATACTCATTTAGTGACATCTCTTTCTTTCTTTAGAAACCCAATCCCTTCTAAGGTAAGTTAGCTCATCAAAATTCTTTTTGTCATCGGGATGGTCATTTGGTACCATCTCTCCTTAAGCCTTCAAAAAGGAGCTTGATCCCTTTTAAGTTAGTTAGCTCATCAAGAAGATCTCATCAACACCATTAGGATAGTCTTAGGTACTATCCATCTCTTTTAAAAGGTTTTGAAAAAGGGGTTCAATCCCTCTTTAGGGTAAGTTAGCTAGTTAAAAGATTAACAAAAAAGGAGCCTAATCCCTTTCTAAGATAAGTTTGCCTATCAAACCTTTTCTACCCTTAAAATAGCCTTTAGTACAAGAGAGATCCCGATCCCTCTTAGGATAGTTAGCTTATTGAAAAATCTCAACCATTATGATAGTCTTTAATACTATCCCTTTAGGATTGTGAGCTCATCAAATGAACCTAACCCCTTTTTGGGGCGAATTAGTTTACCAAGTAGCCCTCTAACACCCTTAGAATAGTTTCTAAAACTATCCATGCCTTTAGGATCATTAGCTCATCTAAAGGAGCTTTACCCTTCTTAAGGCAAATTAGCTCACCAAGGAGCCTTCTCTAACCTTTAGTCATCTTTAGCATTATCCCATCCTTTTAGGATTATTAGCTCATCTAAAGAAGCCTGATCCCTTTTATGGTGAATTATCTAGCTAATGAGCCCTCTCCAAACATTAGGATAATCTTTAGCATTATCTACCCCTTTTAGATTGTTAGCTCATTTAAAGAATCCTAACCCCTTTTTAGGCTGCATTAGCTCGCTAAGGAGCTTTCTCTAATCCTTATGATAGTCTTTAGTATTATCTACCCCCTTTAAGACTATGAGCTTATCCAATGAACTTAACCCCTTCTTAAGGCAAATTAGCTCATTAAGGAGCCCTTTCCATCACTCCTAAATAAAGCATTCACACCATTCTCAATTAAATTTTTTTTCAAACTGCTAAATTGACCTTCAATGGGAGCCTTTTTTTCTTTTATAAGAATTGTAAGCCCAAATCCCAATAATTTAGAGGGTAAAAATGATACCTCTCTTTTTATTTTTGTGATAAAGTTTTACCCAAACTTTATCATGAAAAAAGGGTAGTTTTAAACACTATTTTTACTAAACCTCCCCCACCTACCCCTTCTCCTCCTTTTGGTAACAAAAGGGTCCTGATTTAAAAATATTACAAAAACTAGAAAACCTTGAAAAAAATTACAAATGTTAAGAAAATACAAAAATAAGAAAAATTTAGAAAATAAAAAAAATTGAAAATTAGAAAAAATCCAAAAATTAGAAAGGTTAGAAAAATGAATAACAAGAATTTTTTGGATGGTGCAATAAAAATTAGAGTGGAGTAGCAAAAATAATAAAGACTTGGGTTAGGTATACTTAGGCTTAAACTAAATGAGTTAACTTAGTCTAGGCCATTTTAGGCCTTATATTTATTTAATTTGCATAAGATAATAGGGCATAGGCCAATTAGACCATTAGTTTAGAGCTTAGTATTCACATTTAAAGAATAGAAGGTCCTGGATTCGAGCATCACTACAGGTACTTTGTGCCTTTTGTTCCTCTTTCCCCTTACCTATCACTTGTTGAGATCAAATTAGGCTACGTGTCGGTCCCAACATACAACTGTAACTAGTTTGTCTATGTAGCTGATGTTGTGTCTACGTAGTCTCAAGTTAGCAATTTTTCCTTCCTTTCCCTCACTTTCCTCCCCTTTTCTCTTGTTTTACTATAAATATGCAGCTAGGTCAAGTTACTTTAAATCCATTTTTTGCCCTATTTTCTTCACGATTTCACCAAATTAATGGTGAAATTTCAAAATAAAGTTAGGATATTATGGATTGGTAGGAAAAACACGTCCAAATACAAGAATTTCAAAGATTAAACTAGCCTTGAAAAATTAGGAAAGAGTTGCATGTGAGGATCATGCTCTACATTAACCAAAGCTGAATTCTAATATCAATAATGAATTTCAAAGCTTCCATTGCTTAATTCTAGCAAATTCAAACACAAATCAATATGTTTTAACTAGAATTTACTCCATTTTGAATCAAATAGTATGATCATAGCTCAGTCAATGGGTGTTTTAATTTTTTTAATTTAACCATATTGGAAGCTTTTCAAGTTTAAGCCTTACTAAAATAGTATAAATAAGAGGTCGTAGATCCATTACAGCCATCGATTACTTAGGAGTCTACTAAAAAGCTCACATAGATGCTCTCTCTCTAGGATTTCTTAGATTACGACGTTAGTTGAAGAAATCTAGTACCATAATTGAGTTCCTTAGGCCTTAAGCTTCCAAATGACACCCTTCCTTAGCCCAACCATGCCTCTTAGCCACTTTATCAACACCTTTATTGTGAAACTTAGCTACCATGACTACTCCTTCTCGAAACACTACTAATGCTACTCCTTAGTTGAAGCTAAGGCTCCAACTACACTTAACACATTCAAGAACCCCCAATCCAACTCTCCTTTGAACTCTAGTAGCCACCATGAGTGCCATCCCTAACCACCACTAGCAACTACCAACCAACGACCACCAAAACCACCTCCTTGCACCGCTTCATCACTCCTCACCCCCTATCTCCAATAAAATATATATGAAAACATAATTTCCCCTTCGTTTTGGCACTTAAACCATCTGAATTGGCCCCTGTTAACCATCCCTATCTCCTTCCTTACTTGACTCGAATCCCCATCTCCAACCTAAATCTTACCCGCTTAGCCAAATCGAACCTACACCAACTCGCATGTCTAACCCCTTACCCTAAGTTCGACCCCTCTTTATTGCGTTTTTTATTTTACTTTATTAAATTCATTTCCCTACTTTAAAAAAAGGAAAATAATTAAAATAAAATGAAGGAAAAAAAAAGATAATGAAAAGAAAAAAGAATAAAAAGAAAAAAAAAAGTTGCTTCTTTTTTTTTTTGCAAAAGTTTGTTTTATCATAAATTTTTCAAAGATTATAAATTTCTTTTTGTAAAAATATTTTTTTCAAATAAAATAATAAAATAAATATTTTATCACATGGAAAAACCTTTTCAAAAAATAGAAATTCATTTATAAACCATTTTCAAAGTTAGGGCTCTTTTAGGATTTTTTTTCAAAAATTAAATACCAAAATTAGGACCCTCATATAGAATGTTCTTAGATAAAATTTAAATGGATAAAAGCATAAATCCAATCATTTTCAAACTTAAAAGAGACCATCACACTTAAAAGTTATATAAAAATGAACTACGCAAAGTTGACCCTCAAATGGTGGGTACATCCCAAATTATGGGTACATAGGTATCTCTAAGAGGATACTTAGGGCAACCTAAAAGATAGAAAAAAACAAAACCTATTTTTTCCGATTTTCAATAAATCTCACTTTCACAAATAATCCAAATTAACTCTCTTTACTTTTAATAGGTTTATTTCTTAAATAAAATGTGTATTTTGAGGAACAAGTCCAAATTTGGAATGTTTAGGTGGTATCCATTTATGATTTAATAAGTTAGCTCTTAAATCCAAAGTCTCTAATTTTCAAAATTAGTTTTTTCTGTATACCAATAATTAAGTTATAACTAATCTACCTAATTAGTTATAACATAACCCTTTTCCCAACCCTAGTCAAGTAGTAACTCTAAAATCTTTTTAAAATTAAAAGAAAACCAGGTTTCCCTTAATCCCTAGTCGAGAGTCTATATTGAATGGGCATAGGGTTTAATACAGGTCAAACTAAGGAAAATATAACTGAAAATTTAGGCTTGACACTATTTAAATACAACTTTACCTTTGTTTAAGATTACAATCTTCTTTTGACAAACTATTTGGCTTTATGTTTAGATAACCAGTCTATTCCTACATTAATGTCATAACCTTTAAAGGTAAGACTATCAATCTTATCGAAAATTCTTTTCCTTAAATATGAAGTCGTCTACTATCCACTATTTTTTATATCAACACTTGCTCTCTTATGGGTGTTTTTTATAAGTGGCTTTAACTTCAACTGCATTGATTTCATTTCCTAACATAAACTTTTGACTAATAAACGAATACAAGACTCTAGTGTTAAACAACGTATACATGATTCATCCATTTATAATCACATTTCCTAAAATAAATACTACAATTATAATCACCTATTGTTCATATAATTATACTTAAAAGCATCTATTTCTCCGATTCATAACATTCATCTCCAAAATAGTTTTTCACATTTCAGCTTATAAATAAAAAGGGTTATTAGATTACATACCTATCGTAAATCCTTGCTTAGTATCATCAACCTCTATATCATCATTGGAAACATCATGAAAAATACTCTTCCATCGATCATCAAATTCTTTAGTATCTTCTTTCGTACTTTCTATAAAAACATGTGCTAGTACCATAGTTGTCTCTATTCCTTAAGAGTTCTTAACCCCTTGTCCAATCTGTGAGCAATATCTTAAAAAGTATCCTAACTTCCCGCAACGATAACATTTTACGGATTTCATCTTTGTACGTTCCCTAGACACATGATTTAGACTTTTGCACAAATGACATTTTCCCTTCAACTGAGCACATTCTCACAGAAAATGCTGAGCTCCATACTTCCAACACTTTATGTTCCCATCCTTATCATAAAAACTATATCCCATTTTTTATAGTATAGGACCACACTCATTGCCACTAGTGTCTTTCCTTTTTGACTTGCATTGCTATTAGCACTAGGAGACAACCTCTTAAAAGTGGTCTGAAGCAAGTTACACCCCTTAACTTCTTGCTCCATTAAGCTTGCATAACTAAGCAGTTATTTCCTAATTGTCATGCTTTGTCTACAGCTTCATTATAAGTAGTAAACCCATAGTCCATCAACTTAAACCTTATTGCTAGGTCAAAACCATTAAGGAAAAAATGATTCTTTAACTCTTGATTATACTTATACCATTGGGGTGCATACTACATCAGTATATTAAATTAATTTTCATATTAGCTACAGTCATGGTACCTTTCCTCAAGTGAAACAACTCTTTAGTCATTTAGTTTTGCATACTAATGGGAAAGTATTTATAAAAACCTAATTTTTGCCTCCTTTTTTTTCAAAATTAGGTTATAGGGTCCTAAATTAGAAAAAAAAAATTAAAAAAAAAGGAAATTAAAGAAAGCTCAAAAAGTTAAGAAATTTAGAAAAAATAAGAATTATAGAAAAATACAAAAAATTTCAAAAATAAGAAAGAGCATAAAAAATAATAAATTTAAAAAAAGTACAAAAAATAAGAAGTGTAGAAAGAAACCCTAAGAAATAAAAAGTTTAGAAAATAAAAATTTAAAAAAAATTATAAAATTGAAAAATTACAAAAAACTTTAGAAAAGTTAAAAAAAAATAAAAGATTTTAGAAAATAACATGTTATTAGGATAGATTTTTAATTTTAATTTTGGTTTAGAAATTGGATCGTTAAACCTAAACTTAGATTTAAATTTAGCCCAAGCTAAGTCTATATGTGCAATTTGATTGCACATATGAACAAGGCATAGGCCAACGACCTAATAGATAAGCATATAGACTTGGTTTGGGTATTGAGTTCGAGGTCAAGGGTTCAAATCTTAGCAAAGGAAGGAAGGCCTTTTTATTTTTTTGTTAACTAGCACATTGCTATGTGTTAAGATCTTATTATACCACATGTCCTGACACGTAGTAGCATCAGGTTGGATGGCCTTACCAACGCGGTACTACGTGGCATGCCATGTCAGCTGCCACGTGTCACGAGATGACATATAGCAAGTCAAGAGTGGTCAGCACAGCTAATATAGCTAAATCAGCACTTTCCCTCTTTTTCCTCTAGATTTTCCTCCTTTTTATTAGCTTAAGAATAATTGATACCCTAACTTCAGCTCCAATTTCTACACTGATTTTGCATACACTCACGCAGTTTTTTGCTTTAATCTTATTGAACACATGTCCTACTTTGAATCAAACACAATAAGATGTCTAGATTCGGTGAAAAACGAATTCAATATGAGCTCCAAAAATCAAGAAGAAAACTCATTTTCTGGGCATTCTTCATTAAATCCGATTTTAACTTTCCTTTGTTTTTGGGATCGATTCATGTATAAAAGGAGCTTCGGGGAGTACACACAAACAGACATAACCAATAGAATCACTTGACATAACCCCTTTCTCTCCCAACGATCACTTTCTCTCTTTAACTTACTCTTTCTCTCTCTTTGATTCTCTCTCTCCACTCCAGTTTGAGCTGAACCACCACTTTAGGGAGACTACCTGTAACTTAGGCTCCCCAACCCAACCACTCTCGCCCTTAGCCATAGCTTATACTACTTTGTCGAACTACCACCCCCCAAAACCCTAGCCACCACGAAACCCTAATTCCGAAACCACTACATTCGATCCCCTTTTGATCCCAATTGACCTTACGGCCACTCTCCCTACATCCTCAAACCCCATACCATACTCCCCTTTCAACTCCAACAACCTTCGATAGCACCACCATCGACTGCTACTCACCAACACTACCCAAACTACCCCCAAACACCAAGGTAACCTCTCTACCCCCCTTAATCCCAATTGAAAATACAGAAAGACCCCTTTCCCCCTTCAATTCAGTAGCTACATTAAGTCGAATCATGCTTGACTGCTATTGCTGTTGAAGAGGAACCCAAAGATCTAATCTGACTCAACTCGCAATCCGATCCATTGCTCGAACCGACCCACATCTAACCCAACTCACACGTCTAAGAGCCCTTCCTAGTCCAATTCTTTTTCGGATTGTTTTTATTTATTTATTTATTTACTTGTTTATAATGTAAATGTAATAAAGAAAAAGAAAAAGAAAGAAAGAAAAGGGAAAAAAGGAAAAAAAAAACAAAGTAAAGAAAAAGTAGTTTAATTGGTTATTTATTTTTAGTTTAATAAAAATAAATAAATAGAAATGAAAAATATAAAAATAAAAATAAGTGAATAAGGAGATAAGTAATAAAATTGTTTTATCACTTCAAAAATTGATTTTCAAAAGATAAAACAAAAACAAATCAACCATTTTTTCATTCAAAATTTCCAAAAAATAAAATAAAATCCAATTTAGGGCCTTTGAGGAAATTTTCCTAAATAAATCAAAATGAGTAAAAACATAAACTCCGCTGTTTCAAAAATTAAAACCAACTCAACCCACTAAAGTTTTTTATAAAAAAACTACATACATCTGATTCCGAATAGCAGGTACATAAGCATCTACAAGGCGACAATAAAAATGAAAAAACCTAATTTTGCTTTTTTATTTTAGATTATTTCATTTATCAATTTGAGTAACCAATAATCAATTTTTTTCTTTCAAAATTAAAGGTGATTTTTAAGTTTAATTCTAATTTTTGAAAGTCAATGTACCCATAAGGGTTTAAATTCTTAACCCCCATACCTAAATCTCCAATTTTCAAAAACCGTTTTCACAAAATTGCTTTTAATCGTTAAACTAATGACTAAGTTATAACTAATCCACCTAATTGTTATAACTTAACTGTTTTCCTCGACTCCAATCAGGTGGCGACTCCAAAGCTGTTTTCAAAATAAAAAGAAACGATTTTATTTAAACTTTTGTCGAGAATTAGTATTAAACAGGTAAGATATAATACTGGTCGGTTTAAAGAAGACCTTATTTTATAAAAAAAAAAAAATTAGGAGGGTGAAAAACTAGGTTCGATAGTAATCCTTCTTAAACTCATCTCTAAACAACTGCTAAGTAATTAGTCTAGCTATAGTTCTTGTCTTTGAATGCTACCAAAGTTAAGCACTCAATAATAACTGAAAAGTTTGATAAGAAACCTCCTAATTGATAGGGATCCTAAAAGCTTTGAAATTACACTTGATCTATACTAGTGAATCATCAACCGAGGTAGGCTTCCCCATCTCTCCACAAGATATTGATTTGCCTTAATAAATTCTGAGAGCTTATTGGCCTCTTGGGGTTGATTTACTCTTGTTTTGATGGTTGTCTTTGATCTATAACATTCCCACTAATTATAAGATGTTGGATGAAAGCTCTTTGTTGCTAAATCATGATGTTCATATTAGCAAGCATTTGTCCAAACTAAGTTGCATCCAAAATATTTAGAGGAGGTTATGGTGGTAGTAAAGCATTTCTAGGTAGGTCCTATGGTAAAGGAGGATTAAGAGGTGGTTGGATATTATCAGGTTATTCGTTTAGATTCCTATTTGCATCCTCAACTATATTTAAGATTACAATAACAAACTGTTAACCCTGCACTTAAAACATATATATAACTTAATAGTTAGCATAGAATTGAATTACTCATATTCCACTTAGATATTGCTATTCCCTAATAAGATATTGATATCCACATTACTCCTATAACATCATACTCTTGTACATATGATAATACTAATATATTACTTGTGAAACATTTCATAATTTCTCCATGATTCACATGTATAGACATATGATCATAAGGGTTACCACCTTTCATATTGTATTATCAATGCTTCACTATATTCTTGCAATTGATGCACATGGATGATCTAATAACAATGCTAGGAACAAAAAATATAACTCTATTCTTACATGATTACATATGTAGGAATTTAGCTTTACATCCTAGAAGATTACAAAAGCTTAGCTTACAAACAAAAGAATATATATTTGATCCTTAAATACATCACTTTAGGTTACATCTTTCTTCCACTCTATATATAAGCTTATTTACATGGATTACAAGTACAAAAACTAAAATACATTAAAAATGCAAAAATTACATCAAAAGAGTCAAAAGTATATCAAAATCCCAAAATGCAACAAAAACAAACCATAAGACCTAAATGCATAAGAAACTACAAGATTCTTCAATCAAGTTAGGTGTCAAAAGTGATTAAGTTATTATAAGTCATGCTATGGTACTAATCTATTGGCTTCAAAAACTATTCTAACTATCTAAGGCTGCTACATCTTCAAAATGAACCTAATTAACTTGTCATTCCTCCTTAGCTTCTTCATCTTCCTTTACAAAATCTATACTCAACAGTACAATTTCCAAAAGTCTAAAGTATCACAATAACTTCATGTACCTCATCTTTATTATCCATATCATCCTCAATAACAATAACTTTAGCCTCAATTTCATTAACTCCTAAAAGATGTTCTCCATAATTGACCTCATTACATTTTGCTTTACCCTTGAGGTAGGTTCTGCCATACCTTCTGCTTCAAGTTCTACTTTCACCTCTACCTTAATTTCCTCTTTTGTATCCTTCTTAAGATCTTCCTCTTCGCCTCTTCCTACATTTCCTTGTGCATCATGAGGTAGGTTTTCTTGTGACTCAATAAGAGGTTTAAGTTCATAGGATTGTAAAGGTACCTTTATGCCTACATTCTCAATAATTGAAAATTTAAGGAACTGGTCAATAATACCAGAAGCATAACCTATAAGGATGTGAGGAACTCTTGGGGGTACATGGTCAAAACTAGGAGGATATTTCTAATTTGGTTATACAGTAGTTGAAAAAATAATACAGGAACCATCATAGGTAAGATCCCCTATCCTGCAAATGTTTTTTTTTTTTTTTCAAAAGCTATGATAGTAATGTACTCGTTATACATAAGTCTTAGCTCATCATCCATTAACTTTCGTTCATCCTTTATACTATAAGACAATTCGCATTTATAAGCAACTATGATCTTATATATAGTGTAAAACAACTTCCAGTCAACCATATCCAGTATTTTTTTTATTTTTTATTTTTTGGGACAAAAAAATAGTCATATTAAAAAAATGCAAAAAGTATAAAATTTAGAATAAAATAAAATAAAATAAAATTAATAAAAAATAAAAAAATGATGAAAAAGTAAAAAAGAAATAAGAGTCTTAAGTCAATCTTAGGGTTCATAAGTCACAAGGATAGGATCATTTAATTTTTAGGGGCAAAAAAGAGTCAAAGTGTGCATATGTGATTTAATGATTCTAAGTTATATTTGAAAATATTAAAATTTAAAAAAAAAATTCAACTCGGAACATGGTTCAAGTTAATTATATTTGGGATCATAAAAGTCAAATTAATTTAAGGGTCCTCAATTTGAATTGGTTGATTACGAAAAAGGTAATTTTTGAATGAATCACACGATCAACAAATTGGAGCTCATAAAAATTGTTAAATTGATTCTACTTTAAAAATTATTAACATATGTGATTAGACTTAATCTTTGGAGAAGTGATTATTTAAATTTCAATTTTAGCTTAAATTAGATTTGGACTAAGTTGCGTTGGGGCATTTAATTGTTTTAGCAAATTCTATGTGCAATGAATGATAGGATACGGGCCAACTACCCATATGGAAAGAGTTCATTCACAGAAAAGCTAAGGTCCTAGGTTCGACTCTCAGATCAAGCACCAAGGGCCTTTTTATTTGATGACCTTTACCCCACTACATGTTAAGCTAATATTAGATGACACCACCATGTTTATATCATCTTCCCATTTTTCTCTTTTCTTGCGAGTTACCATGAATAGTTAGCTCAGTTTGAAACCATTTGTGGTCCTTTTTTCTAGATGATTTAAAGGTGAAATCATGTAGATCATATAGAGCACTTTGCATCAAACCTAGAATCGCATCCAAATTCAAAAATTTAAAGGGTCAAAATAGGATGTGAAAATTGGGAAAAGCTTAAATATACAATATCTACTCCAATTTGATTCAAGCTTTTGCATTGATTTTTCAAAACTTCTAAAGACATTTCAACTAAGAGCGAATCTTAGGAAACATATTTTGACCTTTTGTTTTGATTACATTGAATCAAAATGTTTTGAATTTGAAAAATCTTTAATTAAGACCCATTAAAGGAAATCTTTCAAATTTATTCTAATTTTGAACTTTCCCAGTGAAATCAAAGTTTAAGTATATGAATAAGGGATTGAGGAACACAACAAAGCATGAATCCATTTTTGAAACACTCTATTAAAGCTTGAATCAAAGCTTTCTCTCTCTTAGCTGCTCGACCATGAACACATACTTTCTCTTTAGAATATCTCTTCCATCAACCATTTTTGAAGTAAACTACTAGTACTACGATATTCTCTATCCCTAAAGACACCAACTTAACCCCCATTCAAGCACTAATAACCACTACGTTGGGTTGTGAGAATCGTTTCTCTCTCTAATGTGAGGCCTTCTTTGACCCACCATGCTTCGCCACTCCTTGGTCTAAACTGACATCAAGGCTAAGCTTATGGCACCAAAAATGCAAGATCACACTCCTTATCCACTTAGAAACATTTTAGCCATCACTACTCGAGCACCATCATCGACTACCATCCATCAACACTCACAAAACCACCACACTAGGCCATGTCACTAATACCAAACAAAGTTTTGTTAATGAGTTGACCATGAGATTGCAATTACTTGCTTGAAAAGGCCATTAGAAACTACTATAGAATGACCATCTCAATTGTTGTTCTTCATCTACCTATCATCCGACCCACGCTCGAGATTTGACTAATGATCCATGCCCAAACTTGACCGCAAACCCAACTTATGACTCGCCCTTTCCTTCCAAGGTTTGATGAGTTGTTTTATTTTCTATTTTTTTATTTATTATTTTATTTTATTTCTTTGCTTGTTTTGTTTATTTTACCTTATTTAGAAAAATATATATGTATATGTATATGCTACCCTTTTCTTGAAAATCTTTACAAGCTCATTTTTTTTCTTCTTTTTCATTTTCTTTCTCTTTTATTTAAAAAAATTAAAAAGTAAGAAATAAAATAATAGAATAAATAAACTTTCTTTTCTTTAAATATATATATGCACATTTTTTGACACTTAGAGAAAAACATGTATATTTTCAAAAAAGAAAAAGAAAGAAAAAATTTTTTTTACTCATTTAGAATTTTCAAAAGTATCATTACTCATATTTAGGACTCTTTTTCTAAATTCTATTTTTAAGAAAATGGATTAAATAAACTAAAAGAGAAAAACAGATGTATATTTTCAAAAAAGAAAAAGAAAGAATTTTTTTTTTTTTATTTGGACTCATTTAGAATTTTCAAAAGTAACACTACTCATATTTAGGACTCTTTTTCTAAATTCTTTTTATAAGAAAATGGATTAAATGAACTAAAAATGTGAATCCAACTAGTAGGTAAGTAGGACTTATAGGTAACTACGGGATAACTTAAAATATTAAAAGTTTTATTTTCCCCTTTGTATAAATAAATTCAATTCCTCAATTTTTCCTCGTTTGTAAATAATTGAAATTTATTCATTTCTTTACTTTTAAATTAGAACTATTTTTTCTTAATCAAAAGAGTATTTTAGTAAATGAATTTAAATTTGGAAGTTTAAGGTGGTACTTATTGTTTGATAGGATAGCTCTCAAATCTAATATCTTTGGTTTTCAAAATGATTTTTCTTCAATCTAGTGGTTAGGTTTAAATCAATTTACCCAATTGGTTTTAACCTAATCCTTTTCTCGACCTTAATCGTTTTCAAAATTTATTTAAAAAAAACTTGATTTTCCTCTCTCTTTTTTTTAATCAAAGGTTAGTATTAAATGGGTTAAGATTTAATACTAATCAGGTTAAAAAAATAAAACTAAAAAATCTAAGCTCAATAATAATCAAGCGTGAATAAGCCCGTTCTTACAAATCTAAAAGCAATTAAATTATCAATTAGATTCATATTAGATAATCCTTACAATTGTTTTACTTTAAAGTCTTACACACATATAACTTATATATAAACTTATTAAGTCTATATCTTTTATAACCCACTTTTTTCCCCAACTCTCAATGTGCTTAGTATCTATTTCATTTTAATTAAACATTTCAAAGCTTGGTTCTTAAGAACCATGCTTTGATACCAACCTAAAACTGCCATACCCTAAATAGGTAAAGTTATAACAATTCTACCATATAAATTAACTAAAGATAAAAGTTAACTTTATAATTGCTACCATAGATATAGCTTATACAAAGCATACTCGACTCAACTAATTTGAAGTGTCTAATTGGGCAACTATTACAAATAAAACCCGTTGTACATCTTTTCAAAATTCTTTTCCAAAAAGTCCTACAATACATTTCTTAATATCAAAATAGTATTTACATAAGTATATTTACATAAGTCTTAGTTTTTCGAGAAGTTACCAAAAGCCATAGGTTCCTAGTACTTATATACAAATCAAAGTTGAAAACTAGTGGGCTGCTAAGGAGACCCAGTTAGTTTTCATAGAAGTATAAAAGGTAAAAGAGTCAATTGGTTCCAAGCATCATTAGATCTTTCCTTACTCCCCAACTTACCTAATACTAACTTAGGGATTGTTATACCATTGAATCTTTAGTCTTATTCAATACCCACAAAAAAAAGTCAATAGGGATGTGAGCATAACTAGCTTAGTAAGTAAGATAAAGATATAAGAGTGCAAAATAAGCATAAACAAAATCATTAATCATTCATGAAATGCAATGCAATTGATCGAATGGAACGTTGCACATTGTTAGCTGATCCATTGTAAGGCTAGAGATATTATGTTTACTCTAACTCGAATTGAAGAGTTTTCATCTCAAGTTAAGTCAAACTAAAGTTAGGCTTATGTAATAGAAAACACTCTCCTCCCGAGAGTACCTTCAAATCACTATCCCCAACCTTATCACGTTATTTTCCCCTGCCACTTAATTCGATTAAGGGCAGTGAAAGGAGCATTTTAGCTATCCTTATCAAAGGGGTTGGTATTTAGTCTAACATCCCTAACTATTTTCCCTTAGTAGGTTGCTATGCGTGTAAAGTTAGGTTTAAGGTTAGATTTTGGTTGGTTTCAATTAGAGATAGTTAACCAATTTTCAAGGCAAACTAAACAACACAAATTCATATGGGACAATACACCATAAAGTTCAACTCCCAATTCACAATTCAATATTACAATCATACACATAGCATATACGTAGAAAACTAATTACACCATAAACAAATGCACTCTAAGTTTTCAAGTACTCTAATATAGTACCCCCAACATACTATAAAGCATCAATCTCAACTTACCTTGATGTTCTTTATTCGCTAACCTTACCGATCGTTCTTGTGTGCTTCAATTATCCCTATATATTCAATATACACTTTAGTTTAAATCCAAATCATCAACTAAAGTTAAATTAAAAGATTAAAGGTATTTTCCATTTTAGTTTAATAGGGTTTTTAGGCCAATTATCAAGTATGTTTCCTCTGTTCTAGATTCTGGCCTAGATTCTAAGTCTAATTAATTCCATTTAGAATAGTATGGTCCTTATGTTGCATATCTTGCATAGGTTTTGGGTCTATTTATTACCATATCTACTAAGCAGGGTACATATTAAGATAGGTTAAGTAGGAAGTTCTATGTTTCTACCATGTATCCTAAACAAGGTATGTCTTGAGATAAGTTCTAAGGTAGGTTCTAACTTCTTAAAGTCATGCCACTCTAAGCTAAACACCTTTTGAATTACTTTTTGCCCCATATTCTAACTTATAGTTTCCTCTAAGGGACTCACTAAATCTTCACTTATTGACTATAAGTTCAATACTACAATAGTAACACATGTCCTTTCTCTACATAAACTATTCTTCCTAAGTCAAATTTAAGTCTTTTCACTTCTAAAGATATAATACTAATTCATACTCTTAAAATTACTTACATATACTTGATCAAGCACCATGTTTCTTCATTTACATATTAAGATCAACAATAAATCTCATATGTCCTAAATTAATATTGTTCTATTAACACTAAGTTGGTCCCTATTAACACAATATTGTGTCAACAACTGTTTAAATACTGTCTTTTTAAAAAATAAAAATAAAAACCAATGTTGGCCTAGTTTTCAAGGAAATCATCTTGAAGCCCAAATTTTTCGTTAGAAATCACAAATTCTCTTTAACTTAAAACCATCAAGAACCATAATTTATTCAACATATTGTAGTTTTATACAAGGTTCACTTAGAATTTCTTAGGGATATAACTTCCAACTTACTGTTTTTCACAAATTTAAAATTTCTTTAAAATCCAACTTCACCATTTTGAATATCTAATTACATAGTATGAAAATATATCCTTTGAGCATTCTATACCAAAAAAAAAAAATTAGGTCAAAACTATATTGTTTGGATTTTTGAAATACAAAAGAAAATAAATGAACAAAACATTTTTCTTGAGGAACCGTGTTTGCACTCAAAATTTAGAAAATCTAGTTTAAATTTTTGAAATTTTCATGCAAAAAAAAACTTAAGAAAACAAAGTTTGAAAAGTTTCAGATATCATCTATTATTTTTAGTAAAAATTTTGATAAAATAAAAGAATTCGAACATTCCCCAAAAATCGTCACTCCAACCACTACCAACGGAGGTAGGTTCATCAACTAAGCTGGTTGATCACCTAAATGTAGGGTGGTGACCTTGGTTTGCTCCTAGCAATACTTTAAACTCTCAAACCACCAAAGCCCAAATTCACTTAGTTTTTATTAATTTCTTCTAATCCCTTTCTTATACTCCATTTCCCTCTTATCTATTTTTTCCACAACATCAAGGAACCAAACTTACTAATGGAATTGATTTAATGATTTAATAATGGCAGGTGTAAGGGTTTAATAATTGTAAATATCAACACTTGTCCTATGCTTAAGATGAGGTGTCCTCTTTTCTATTTTTCTAAGCCAAAACCTAGTTCTAATATTTTCCCTTATGTACCACGCCTAAAACTAAGATTCCTAAGTAGCCATACATTTTCTTATTTAATTAATATTTTCATCACTAATTTCTAGTATATTTGATATATATATTTGAGTATTTTAGGTAATAATGGATATATATTTATACATGATAATTGCACTTGATATACATGTATGGTTTTTACTTATTATTTCATTGCATTCCATAATTTTATTGTTCACATAATAAGTTCTTAATTTATCATAACCCATTTTTCACAATCTCAATATATATATCTAAAATAATATATTAAAACAAACTATTTTAGCTATGTTTTATTATTTTATTATATTCTTGAAATCTAAGCCTATGGGGTCTAATTGACTAATATTCTTAGCTTATTCGTAAATTTCTAACTTAATCAAGTTACCTTTGATATGGCACACAAGCCTCAGTTAAGGTTCGCTCACCACTAGTCCTAACTACAATAAGGTTAAATAAGAGTGTAAAATGAGAGAACTTAGAGAGTATATCATAAGAAATAGAATATTCATTAATGGGGTAAAAAGATGATTTCATCTACATCACTTAGAAAAGTTTAATAACAAGGGAAAAAATGGAAATTACAAAAGGGTAATCCAGGAACTAAGATTAATAACCTAGGATATTCCTAAAAGGGTATAAAGGACAAAGTGAAAAAGGAATAATAGTAAATATGCAAAAAAGAGAGAGCGTGTGTTTGAAGTTTGTTGGTGTTGTACTATGACACGAACTCTATACAAAAGAAGATAGTGATTAAGCTTGGTCGAGTTGATGTGGTCTAGAAGGTTAGTCAGCAAGTCAATCAAGGTGGAAGAGGTTAGGAATAAGTTAAAGATCACTTCTAAGCCTAGGGTTAAACTAGGATGGACTTTAAGGCAAGTTAGAGGAGCATGATTAAGGAATACCAAAATAGAATCTACACTATCAGCCATTCCTATTGAGCTATTCTATTGATGGGTTAGCAGGATACTTTAAGGGGAGTTTGGACAAGCATACATCCTAGAATGAGTAAGAAGGAATGTAATAATGGTTCAACCAAGTACTAAGACTCATCCTTAGTTAGTTGTAGAGTTAGATTCACTTGGCTAATCCTTAAAGGCTTCAAAATCTAACTTAGGTCAGAAGACCTAAGGTTAAGGATCCAATTATGAGGGTTGAAATTCCTTTAGCCATTACCATATTACCATCTCAACTAAGCAACCTTACCTTTAGTCTTGTCTGAACTAATGAACTATAGGCCACCCTAACCATAAAGCTAACATGATGATAAACCTTAAATAGCACATGATCTTCGAGACATGACTCCTAAGGGAGCCACTCCTCACCTATTTGTATAATAGTTGCATGATATTTACACTATGTTTAGCAATTTTACACTACGGTGGAAATAGAAAGAAAAGAAAGCAAAAGGAAGGAAATGTAACTTTTAAGCTTATTTGGATGTTTCATATGGAAATGAAAGGAAATGAGTAGAAATATTTCTTCTTAAATTTATGAGAAGGCAAAATTACCCTCATTCTTTTTTATTTTTCTTATCTTTGTAATTTTTTTTTTTTTGTAATTACATCACATTTCTACCCATTTCTATTGGTTTCTCTCTAAATTTAGAGAGAAAGAAATAGGTGTTTAAAGTGAAAACAAGTCTACTTATTTTCAACCAATCCATCTAATTTCTATCCCCTCTAAATTCACAATTTCTTTTAGTTTCCATTGATTTCCATAGCTTTCTTTTAGTTTTCACCCATCCAAATACAGTGTTAATGCGATGTGATAATCAATGGCTTACCCCATACCAACTAAGTATACAATACTATACAATAATCGAAGGATGAGATAGTCATAAGGCCAAAGAATAATCATTTCCTCTATTGATTTTAGGAAATCTTGTCAATTCCCCTTAAATCCTTGGGCTACATAGACGAAGATGTATCATATGGATACTCTCCTCTAATCCTTAAGAAAGTGAGTCTACTATCTAAATCCAAAAATAGAAAGAACCACACATTCACTCTCTCTATTAAGCTAAAGCACGTTTCTCCCTCTTACTAACTTAAGTATTAAAGTGATAATACCGAACAACCCCCTACTCACCCTTTATTTGTCTTGTAGGAAGCTCCATTAAACATTTAAGTCTACTAGAAGAGAAGCAATCCACTTTAAGAGACCCATAAACTCTACAAGCAAAAGATTTAAGGTGACATAAAATCTATGTTAATTTTTACAATAAAGCTCCTAAGTATGTACTTAGAACAATCTTAACACAATTTAATCATGATAGATACTAATATCTTTTATGGAAGAGTAAATTTGTGCTCCAGATACTTATTACAATGTTAAATAAAATATTTACATTTTTTTGTTTACTTTTTCATGAAGTATATTGTCATATTTTAGAATGTGATAATGTCCTTTTTGAACTTTCCATAAGTAGGCTAGTAAACCCTCTACCACCACCCTTAAACACCCCTCCCCTATAAAAAAACAAAAAAAAAAAAGAAAAATAAAAAGAAAGAAAAGAAAAAAAAAAAAGACTGCTCATAAGTGCTAATAGCATCCATGGGAGTAGGTTGAGACAAGCCTTAAGGGTTAGAGGAGCTTCTACCTCCTAAACTTGGAGAAAAAAATTAATTCTTAAAACTTATTTAAAAAGAAGAATTGGTGTTATATGTACATTTAAAGGGTAATTTTTAATAAGATACTAAACTAGCTAATTGGTGCTTGAATTTATAAAAATAATTTCATGAGTTTAAATCACATAAGAGAAGTTTTTTAAGTTTTATTTATCATTTTGTTGCTTGAAAACATTCTCTCTTTTTTTTTAACTTTTTCTTCATAATTTATACTGTTAAATCTCATGCATTACAAAATTATAGTTAAGTAAATAAATTATCATGACTTGTTATTTATTTATCATTATTACACCATAAATAATAATTACATTATAATATTATAAAAGTTTTCATCTTGTCGCATAAAAACATTAGTAAATAATAACAATGATATGAGTTGATTTACTAAAATTTTCTTACAATTGATATCATGGAAATGAATGTAGATTATTGAAAACAAATGATTGTTTAATCACTATATTTTATTACTCTTTCCACTCTACTAGTAATTATCTATTCAAATTTTTTTATAAGCTATTTTTCTTTATAACAAGACTTATGTAAGTTATACATATTATTTTACTTTTTTATAAATTGATAGTTAAATATCTAATTATATATGCCTAAAAAATGGCAAAAAGTTTTTCTATTTTTATCTTTTTTCCTTTATGTAAAGCAAATGTTACCCTTAATAACTTCCTAAAAAGATCTAAAGTTTTCTTATACATGGGTGTAAGAAAATGTTAGGGGTGCTTGATATATATATATATATATATATATAATTAGTATTTATGTAAGTATTTACTAGTTTCACTTAAAATATATATATACAAATAAAAAGATTTTTCAAGCAAACTATATGCCTAGATAATATAAAATAAAAATTATTAAATGCTTTCTAAAAAGAATAAAATTTCATTAAATCATTACCATAATTATCTTTAGGTTTTTTGGACATTAAACATTCTATTAATTGTTCTTGGCACATGATCTTATCTTACAAGGTCGCTAAGGGATTGGTTACCCTACTTTGGACCAGTAACCTGTACGTCCGAGTTTCCAACCGATATACCAAAGAGCTGTAAACCTCCACAACCCAATATTACTATCGGGACCAAATAAGGTTTTAAATTAATACCAGTTATTATTATATAATACAGTGTAATACCATTCAAGAAATTCTAAAGCATTATTTAAATAATCATAAGCATATACATGAACAACAAATTGTGACATAAAATTAAAATAGGAATATGAATAGAAAACCATCATAGGTGGTAGTGTTAAGGCTAGTGAGGCTTTATGTTTGCATATAGAAAATGAACATTAAATGCATTAAATAACCATTAATATATAGCCATCATAGACAATAATACCAACCAATTATAGGGTCTTGTAACAATTAATAATAGATTAATAGGTCTTGTGGAGTTACACCTAATGGAGACTTCCTACACAAGATATAATATAAAAAGAGAGATAATAAAACAATAGAAATTTTATTTCATTAAAAAGTTTGTACAAAACATAAGAGCATTACATTCATATTATTAGAAGAAAATAGAAAACATTAAGAGGTATTAGTATTACACCTCAAGACAAAAGCATAGAAACACTTTAAGAAAGAAAATAAAATTATTTGTAAAAGGAGAAAATTAGATCGAATGAAGATAAAAGAAGAAAAGAAGTAAGAAAGAGTAGAGATGTAGGTACAGAGAAGAGAGGTGGTTAGAGAGAGAGAGTAAGGTTGAGTATCTAAAAGAGAGAAGAGAGAAAAGGTAAGTGGTAGAGAGTTTTGGAGGAAGAGAGAAATGTGTCCATGTATTCGATCTTAGTTCTGACTAAGAGGGGGCAACATTTTATAATTGAGAAAGTCCACCAAATACTGTAGTGAATAGTGATAATGTGACCGACAAGGTACTGTAGAAGCAGTAAAAGTGGGAGATATTTTACTATAACAAACACTAATAAGTTAGATGATCAAATCTAACATCATTGGTGACATTATTGTGCATTGTAGTATATGTATATACATATACCTTCTATAATTTACAATGTAAGAATACATTTAGGAAAACAAAATACATACATTGATCAAGGATTACCTAAATCTATCCTATAGCAGTCATCTTCATTTGTATTTCCACTGTGATGGGATTCTGATTCAATTTTTGAATCCAAACTTGATCCTTGGGTTAATTCATTGATGTTGGCTAATACTTTCTCCAAAATTTGTTTCATCTGATCTGAAGAACTAACACAAGCAAAAGAGGACATTAAAAATCCTTTGTCATGGAAAAGTGGTGCTGAAACATTGGTAGGAATAATTAAAGAATTATGGGTCTTAATCTAATTTAAAATTGATTCTTCTTCAACCTTATTCTACATTTTAAAACTATCCCACCATTTGACTTTATACATTTTGACTAAATTCATAGTATTTGTAGTTCTATCAAATTTGTAATCGAAAAACCACATCATAACCCAAGGCATACTAATATATATGAAATAAAATATTTCCATTTGGAAACATTTCTCATGTAGTGTTGGGTTAAAGTTTTTCATAAAAACATTAAAACCATTTTTGGCTCTCTCATGAACAATCTTAAAGACTGCTCCAAATTGTTCCCACCAATATATAAACCAATAAAGAAGAGTTTTTGATGAATAATTATAAAAAAATACGAGTACGTATGTGATCTTTTTGTATTCATTTGGGAAAAAACATTCAATCAAGCCTATTTATAATCATAATAATTATAACTGGCTCAATAATTTGGTTGGGCCGATAAAGGGCTCATTTGAAACTTAATTAGCATTGTTAGATGGGTTCACCATTCCTTATGGTTAATGACCTTATGGATTCTGGCTGTAAAATAACAGATCATTCCATCATTTTCAAAATGCTTAAAAGAAATTGATCCGGTTTTAATTAAAATCGTTTCATAAAACTGAATTGGTTTGTAAAAGTCAAATAGAACATAAAAGAAATCTTTTGTAAAAATTTTTCTTGCAAATTCAAAAGGATCCTTTTCAAACATGTTTTCTTCGATAGAGAAAACATATTTGGAAATAGATTGTTGAAAAAAATTTGACCTTTGAATTGGAGGTATTGAAGGTACTGATGATGATACCTCAGCAATTTATACATTCTAATTCCTTTTCTGGATATCCATTTGTTATAGAATTCCTAGAAGTATAGCAGGTACATTTTTTGGTTGTAAAGCGATTGAAATTACTTTAAGTAATTTTGGATTAGTTGCCTTAGTAGCCAATTCAAAGAGGTTTTCATTAGATTGTATTTAATATTAGGAGATTGGTCATTTCGGTCATTAGTGGACTGAACATTAGGGGACATTAGTTTAGGGGTCCTTGAAGAGAATTCCTTCTTGATTACAAGAGAGGCATTGGATGATTTACAAACATCTAGCCATGTTTTAACATTAGTTAATCCCCTCTTAGAGATTAATGGAGCTTTTCCTTTATCCTTATATTTTTTGGGAGGCATCTCCCTATAAGAATTCACATGTAAGAAAGTCAGGAAGGAGATTTGATGATCCATTAATATACTTAATTTCAAAATAAAAAAACAGAGAAAATTGCTTACCATCTTGCAAAAAACTATTTTGATGCAATATTTTGAACATCTTTCATTAAAACATTTTTTGTAACTTTACAATCAATACATAAAAGAAATTTTTTATTTAATAAATCTCCTTAGAACTTAGAGATAGTTAAAACAATTGCTAAGATTTCCTTTTTTATTGTTGAATAATTACGTTGGTATTCATTCTAATATTTAGAAACAAACTAAACTACACATTTCTTATCATTTTGTTTCTGTTTTAAAATTCTTCTAAATCCTAAATCAGAAGCATCAGTTTCTACAATTTTTTGTAGAGATGGGTGAGCAATATGTAAACAAGGAATTTCATTAATTTTATGTTTAATTTGTTTAAATACATTAGTATGAATTTTATACCATGGTAGCGGATTCTTTTTTAGCCTTTGAAACAAAGGTTTACAAAGAATATTAAGATTTGGAAAAAAAATTAGCAATATAATTCAAGATTCCTAAAAATCTTTGAAGTTGATTTTTATCCTTAATTTCATTAAGAAATTTAGAAGTGAATTCAATTGATCTTTGAATTGGGATTATTATTCCATTATGAATATTAAATCCTAAGAATCTAATCCTAGTTTGGAAAAGACTGATCTTAGAAGGCGATACAACTAAGACATTTTTTCTAGCAACATTAATAAAATTCTTAACATGTTTAAAATGTTGATCCATATTGGGTGAAAAAATTAAAACATCATCAATATAAACAATTATGAAATTTATAAAGTCATTAAAAATTTCATTTATTATTTTCTAAAATTCAAAGGGAGTATTTTTCAATTCAAATAATATAACATTCCATTTGTATTAACCAAAAGGAACTATGAGTGCAATTTTGTACCAATCACTTTCCTTAATCTGAACTTACCAAAATCCAGATTGCATGTCAAATTTCTAAAATATTTTAGTATTATGTAATCTATTAAGTAAATCTCTTTTATTAGATATTGAATACCTAATCTACTTTAGAGCATTATTTAGAGGTTTATAATTTATAAATAATCTAGGGATGCCCCTCTCTATTTTTGCATTTTTATTAACATAAAAAGCCGAACAACTCTATTAAGATTTACTTTTATGTATTAATTTTTTATTAAGCTAATCGTTGATTTCATTTTTATAGTGATTTAAAACTTCATTATTCATTTGAGAAAGTCTTGCCTTAGTTGAAATATTTTTCTCATTAAAATCATTTTTATAAGCTAAATCTACAATATGAGAATTACAATTCCAAAAAGCATTAGGAAGTGTTGAATATATATAATTTTTAATTTCCAATTCTAAGTTAGAAATTTTTTCCATTAAGTTTTTATTGGAAAGGTGATTTTCAATTCTTTTAAACTCAAGGTCATTTTTTAAATACATTAGATGTTTCTCCTTATATGCTATTAGACAGTTAAGTTCTAATGTGAAATTATGTTTAAGTTCATTTAAAATTTTTGTTTGTGGTTTCGAGACAAAATTAAAGATAATTTTATTTTTGAAGTAGAATGTCTCAATACTAGAATTATTAACAAAAAAAAAAGGGTTGAATTAGTCTAATAAAAGGTGTTCCTAAAATAGCATTTTGTTTTAAATTTTTAATAAGAATAAAAATAGTTTTATATGAAATATTATCTTTTATTATTTGAACATTAGATAATTTAAAATCAACTCTTAATTTGTTACCAGATATAGTACCTAAGGATTGTGTTACTTTTTCAAAATATTTTGTTAGGATTAACCCTTCTCTAATACAATTTAAATCTGCATTTGTATCAAACAAAGCTATTGTTTCCAAAACAAATTCATTGTTAATTTTAATTGTGATATTAATTAACCATTTTCTAGTCGTTATCTCAATGAGTTGAATGTAATAATTAGATTAAAAAATCTATGGATCATTATTGTTAGAAGTTTCAATTTCCTCATTATTAGAAAATCTTTAAATTACCATTTTCTGTTTAATTTCAAGAAATTTCAAGAAAATCCTTTTGAAGGTTCAATTACATTAGTTTTAATTATTTTATTTCTTGTTTATAGATATTAATTTCATTGTGGAGATCATTAATAGAAATAGATTTCTTTTGTCTCATTTTGCTTCTTTCAAGGATTTCATTAAAGTTATAAGATAATTTTGACATAAGTGTAAGATTAGTTTTATCAAAAAAATTTAAACAATTAAGTTTATCATATCATCAAATAACTAATTACTATTGCGAAGAATTTCTTCTTCTTCTTTATTTGTTAGGACATTAATTTCATTTTCTCCTTTAGATGATGATGTAGATTCAATATCATTGGCTTGAATTCCATCATTATAATAATTTTCTGATGAAAAAGTTTCATTATTTGCAAAAATTTGCAAAATATTTTCCATTGTTTTATCATCAAGGTTTAATTCATTAAGTTTATTGTTAATTTTACAGAAATTAGTTGTATGACCAATTTAATGACATTTATAACACCTTAATTATTTATATGATTTTCTTTTTTATTTTTTTTATCCTTTTTCTCATTTTCAGTTTTTTCAAGTTTTTTAGAAATTTTTCTCTTAAAATTTCTATGGGGTTTTTTGTGTGAACATTGTAGACATTGTGAATGTGAACTAAAATATTTTATATTCTTTTCCTTCTTTTTATCAACAAAAGAGGGATTGTATTGAATACAAAATTCGCCAAAGTTTTTGTGGTTTAAGCACTAATCATTTTTTAATTGTTTTTGCAATCTAATTGTGGTACACAAATTAGTTTTAATTTGAATACGTAAGAAGCTAATCCTCCATAAGATAGATTATCATGGGGGATTTCTCCATTATTTTATTTCTGGATTTTATTTTTAACCTATTCTCCTTCTAAAAAGATTGGTTACAATGATTTCTAAATAAAACTCTTTGAAAGAAAATGTCTTTGTATTGTCTAAATTTTTCTAGAGACTTACACTTCATATTTGACAACAAATCTAAGGTTTTGTTCCTAATAAGTGAAGGGTCTCCCATGAAATGTTAGCTAATTGAAAATATTAATATATTAACCATGTCTTAAATTGGTTCATCATTTTCATAAAAAATTCTTCTTCCATTTAAATCAATTTTACATGAAATTAAAATATTAATATATTATTCCTTAGTGAGATAGTTATCCTACCATCCTTTTAATTTTCTAGTAAAATTAGAAATTAAAAGAAGTGCTACTTGATAATCAGTAATATTTTGAACAGTTTTATTAGTATTGAAAACATTATCATTTAGTTAAGAATATTAAGGATTTTTTATTCAAATCATCCATCTATATTCCATTTATAAATGAATCCTACTGAATATTTATTTTAATAATTATCATTCTTTTCTTCAAAAATTATATCAGGAGGTATTGTTCTCTAGTAGTATAATTTTTGAGGTTCTCTCCAATTAATTTTATTGATTTCATTAGTTGACTCGTTGAAGGCTAAATCTCTTAAAGAGACTTTGGACTTGAACCATTATCGGTTTCATCGATTGAACCATTATTTTTAAGGGGTGTCATCTATGACAATTCCCCTTTTAAGAAGAGTTAGTGTATCTAAATTTAACGTATTAATTGGCTTAGAAGACAAAGTTTCTTCCTTTACCATTTTATTTTTTAGCATTCTTTTCCTATCATCTAAATCTTTTAAAAATTCATTACTTAGATTTTTTTGCATTCTAAAAGGTCTAAACAAAGGCATGTTTTTATTAATTTTGTTGGTTAAAATTTTTTCATTAATTTTGTTTATTTCATTGTTAATTACATTTCCCATTCTGTCTAATTGTTTTCCTAAATTATATAAGTGTTGATTAGTAAAATTATTTTGATTTATTATTTTTTAATTCCTGAGCCTTCTTCTTCTAAAGCATTTTTAAAAGGTGTAAGGGTTATTTTAGTATTTTTAAGATCGGTTTTTATATTACTAAGTGTTAGATGATTAGATTCTATTATTTATCCATCACTTAATTTTCATTTAAAACATTTATCAATAACATTTAATTCTTTAGGTTTCAAATAATATTCTTCAAAATATTCGATAGAATATAGTTGAAAACCAATCTCATTCATGAAATTATAATATTCTTCTTTTATTTGTTGCTTAACATTATTAAAAGTATCAAAATACCATTTTCTAATTTTTTCATTTTTAGGTGAGTTAAATTCTTTGTTTAATAGAATTCTATCAGGCTCAAAAGGTTTTCCTAAAACATTAAGTTCGAGGTCACCAATGTTTGAAGGTGTAGGTTCCTGATGACCTAGTTCATTGGTTGGTTGGTATACTAGTCTAGTTTTACCTGACCTATTATTGACTATTCTAGAAATAGATGAGTTATGTTGGACATTAGGTTGTACATTGGAATGGACATTAAATGGTGATTAGATTAGAGGTGGAGGTAGATCTATTGATCTCCTAAAGGACAATGACATTGATCTTATTTCTAAGGGTCTTCTAAGTTGATCTAAAGATCTCTTAGTAAATTGGATGATGACTTTTCCATATGGGTATCGGACTACATTTGATATTTTAATATTATAGACAGGTTGTTTTGGAAATAGATTCTCTACTTCCCAATATTTAGGCAAGTTGACTTGAGACTATTGAATCATTTTGGATATAGAAACATTGGCTTTGGTTAAATTTGTTTAGATAAGAAGAGTCTATCCTCTCTTATCTATCTTATAAGCCTTAGAACCAAAAGTAATTTTCATTAACTTAAAATATATTCTATAAATTATAACTATTGGTATTACTCCTTCTACCATTCTATAATTATAAATTTTAATTTGAAAAATTAAAAAACTCATTATGGTTTTGTCTCATAGACCTATGGTAATATTTAGATAATATTCAAATCGAATTGGTCCGCTACTAAAGTTAGTTTCAATAGTAACATGAATTGATCTTTCATAAACCAATTACCTAACATCTCTAAGGATCATGAATATAGAAGTGTCTAACCCTAATTTGGTAAGAGATTTAGCTCCCACTTGCACTAAACCTCTATGCATATAATTTCATTCTTTTGTATATTTTTTAATTGAATCAGCATTTAATAATTTTATTGTAGTTAATTCATCGGTGATTGAGATATCCTTTTTCTTTATGGCTATGCATAGTCATTTTTCTCAAAAAAATTTTATTTAACCATTTGATAAATTTGATTATAGGATGCTTTTAGTATCTTCCAATCATCTATTATCTTATTAAAGTCTTTTATATGTATTTTATTTTTATTATTTAACATAAATTCTTCTTATTGCTCATTAGACACAAAACTAGAAGAGGATATAGTTCTTTTAAGTAAATCCATATTTTCAAAAGAGATTAATTTTTCTAATCTTATAGATTCAATTCAAAAAACTAATTTTAGTCTTATATTATGATTTTCAATTTATGATCATTTGCTATCCTTAACTTAAAATGAGATTTATGTTAGACCTCAGTAAGCTTATCACAATATAAGAAATTCCATATAGAAATTATCCTAAGTTACTGGTAAATATAAGATATAGATTTAAAAAAAATGTTTTATATATAGTGTTAATTATTCTTAAGTACTAATTAGTATTAGAACTAAGGCAGAGTATATAGTATATATAATATATATATATATATATATATAGTATTGGTTATTCTTGGGTATTAGTTGATATCACAGTTAAGGTGAGAGTATATAATGTTATAAGTATGAAACATAATTGTAACAAGAATTTTTTTTTATGAATAATTCTTATATTAACTTAAATAAGTTAAGATCCCATATTGTATGATTCTACATTCATCCTTGTAGTGAGTGGCATGTATTGATCGGCTAGAGGCTTATTTGCATTCCTATTAAGTGGTAGTTACTAAATCCTTAAGGAAAAAATTATAATAGAGAGTTTAGCGTTTAGGAAAAACTTTAAATAAAAGATTAAAGTTTTAAAAAAATTAGTTAAGAGAATAAAATTTCACAAAGTAGTTCGAATAAAATATTAATATTTTTTAAAGTAATTTAAATAATTTTATCGAATAATTATTAAATTATTGTTTTATTATAATCAAATCTCTTATTTAAATTATATTATAATATATTAATTAATCTTTTATTTAAATATTTTAAAATATTAATCTTTATTTAATTTATTTAAACCGTAATTCCTTTTATTATAATCCTCCAAGATCATTGTTTTAAAAAAGATGTGAGTTATAGCCGCCATCGAATCCACGTACTCAATGCCTCATACTATCCCGCCGGTGCACGGGTGAAACGTTGAGGGGGTTGGCATTACAGCCTAGAATTCCCACACAACGATAACACAGATGACAAGGACATGACTCTGCTACTCTACTCACTCCTTCTCCTACTAGTATTATTGACTTACCAAAATATTTCTATTATTGACCTACCAAATCATCCATACCCATTTATCTTCCTACCCCTAAGTCCCAACCGTATTTCTCTCTTGTTCATCACCTCCTTTTATTTTCCAAACTCATTCAGGCTTCTCGTCAAACACCCCACAAGCAAGTGTCAAACTCCAAAACGGATAAAAAAGCATCTTAAAGCTCTATCCCTTTGTACTTAAACAGCCAGAGTAAGCCACTGGGTGACTGAGAAGAAAATGAGTTTTAGGGATGATAATGAAGAAGGAAGAGATCTTAGGAAGCCTTTTCTGCATACCGGCAGTTGGTACCGTATGGGTTCCAGACAGTCTAGTATGATGGGTTCTTCTCAGGTTATTAGAGATAGCTCAATATCTGTTGTAGCTTGTGTTTTGATCGTTGCTCTTGGTCCTATTCAATTTGGATTCACTGTAAGAACCAGTCCCTTTCACTCGTCTCTTTTATTTAATACTTGCTAAGTTTTGGTAAGCAGTATGAGATTCAGCTCCTTCTGATTATGAAAGAAGGTAATCTGTTTCAAGTTAGCTCATTTAGGACGTAACTGAAAATGGGTTGCTTAAAAAGTTGAATTTTTGGCTTAGTTCAAAGATTGGAACTTCATAGTCGTTTTCGGTATATAACTGGGATCTTGATTCAAGAAGAGAAGAAGTTTATTGTTTTTTAATATGAATTGCGCGTTTTGGCTAGTTCACGAAGGAAAATCTGTAACTTGGCGTTCCTTAGTGGGCTTTGTACTTGTTTTGACCTAAAACAAGGACGAAGTTAGATTGGTTTGGCTCTGAATCTCGGTACTGATTGCTTTTGTTTCGGCTGCAGTCAGGTTATTCGTCCCCCACGCAAACCTCAATTGTAGACGATCTCGAGCTAACCGTCTCAGAAGTGTGAATCTCTCTATACTCTAGCTTTGATTTTTTGATAGATTGTTTTCCAAACTAACTTGAATTTTGGGATCAGTTTTCTCTGTTTGGTTCTTTATCAAATGTGGGAGCCATGGTTGGGGCAATAGCTAGTGGTCAGATTGCAGAGTATATCGGTCGGAAAGGGGTATGCTTGTTGTCATACCTGATTTGTTTCAATTTCTTTCATATTTCCCCCCAACGAGCTAGCTGGGCCTTATTTTCTTGCAATTGCAGTCTTTGATGATTGCTTCAATTCCCAATATTATTGGATGGCTTGCTATATCATTTGCCAAAGTAAGTTCTCACATCTGGAGCCCTTGTTGAATTTTCTAGTGTGTACAATGTGCTTGCTTAACCTCAATGTAATGATTCTCCCTTCATAGGACTCTTCTTTTCTCTACATGGGAAGATTACTGGAAGGATTTGGAGTGGGCATAATATCTTACACGGTCATTGTGGTTTCTTCTCATATCTGAAATCTGATATTGCAGGTTTATTCTAGATGTTAGCAACGAATTGAATGTGAAAATAGCATCAACTCACCGTTACTTTTGCTGGATACCTGTAGGTACCAATATATATAGCTGAAATAGCACCTCAAAACTTGAGGGGCAGTTTGGGATCAGTGAATCAGGTGATTCGGTTTATTAGCAATTTTTTCCCAACAGTTTCTTATATGATGCTCCTTTGGAAATTCTATTACCTTTTCACTGTAGTTTAATGTTGCAAGTTTTGATTTCTAGCTTTCAGTCACAATTGGGATTATGCTTGCTTATCTACTGGGGCTTTTTGTTCAGTGGAGAATACTTGCTGTCTTAGGTAAATGTCCAAAGATTCATCACAGAACTTGTTTAATTGGTATATGTGATTCTTTTCTATCTTAATAAAGATAAGAGCATGAAAGTCCTTAGAGTTAGTTTTCATCTAAGGTTTTATTGAATCTTTTTTTCCCTGTATAGATAACCCATGGGCAAGTTATAGTCTGACAGACCTAAATGGAACAAATCATTTTCACAGTAGAAATCATATTTAAGAAAATTTATCTCTATCCAGTCTTTCTGTGTGCAGCAATCATAGGCAGTCTATTTGTTACCTTGTCACATTGCACTGACTCCAGATAGAATTCTACCCTTCAATGACAATACATTGTTTGGCTTTACCTAGGTTTTTTTTAAGTATGCTTTTAGCTCTTGACTATCAGGAAGCAGAGTGATAAAGAAAATTATATCCATGCTCATGCTTTCTAAATATAAAAGTTTCAAATTTAGCACCTCATAAGACCAAAGTGACTGATATGGGACTCATGACTTTTCTCTTACAGGAATATTGCCATGTACGATATTGATTCCTGGCCTGTTTTTCATTCCAGAATCTCCTCGATGGCTGGTAATGCTTATTTAATAGGTTTCCCAAAACAGAAGTTGATCTTTTTCTTTTATCTTTTTTATTCCAGAATTTTTTCCTAAATTTAGGCAAAGATGGGCATGACAGACGACTTCGAGGCCTCTTTGCAAGTTCTCCGTGGTTTTGATACTGACATTTCCGTTGAAGTGAATGAAATCAAGGTAGTTACTAAAGTCATATTGTTGCTTTCAGTGGCTACTTGATGTCTTTATTCTCCTATGGTGCAACTTTCCTCCCCTATCCATATTTATGTCAGTCCTTAACCTATGTTATTGATAGTACTCATAATCTCTTACTTGTCTACCATGAATTGTCTCTAGAGAGCTGTGGCCTCAAGCAGCAGAAGAACTACCATTCGACTAGCAGAGCTCAAACAAAGAAGATATTGGTTCCCATTAATGGTACTTAATTATCTTTTTGAATTTTTTCTGTATAGATATATTTTGCCTGGTTGTCCTTTATATGTCTATTATGCATTATTCAAATATTTACAATCAGCTTTGTTTTGATGAATTCATAATATATGCAGGTAGGGATTGGATTACTTGTACTACAACAACTTAGCGGCATCAATGGTGTTCTTTTCTACTCAAGTGCAATTTTTGAAGCTGCAGGTAGGCATAGTGGCTCTCCTATAAAATCTTTCCTTGGAGATAACATGGAAGGTTCAAACTGTTACAGCGAATCATTTCAGTATTGCATATATGTACATGTGTTTGGACAAGCAAATTGGATGTTCCTAACCCCATGGTGGCTGTGTTGTAGGCATGACCATTACCCCATTCATGCCACCTAAAATGTAATATATGGACTTGCACCCTAGGGAATTTTTCCCACAAGTGCACCAGGCTGGCTGGTGCATTCTTTAGAATTGCCAGGGAGGGGATTAGGCTTTGTTGTTGGGATGCAGCCCAAGGATACCTCTTGCTCTCACAATAAAAGAAAGAGAAAACTATTGTATGTGTCCAAGATGATGCATGGTGTATGTAGTGTCATACTAAAAAGTTACCTTAGTAAGCGATTTGTTGATTTCACTGCTCACATACTCTTTAGTCTGTGGAAAATTTTGGCACCAGCCATTTTAAGTATACTGGAGTTTTCTTGGCATGTGTTAATTGCTGGTTGTTTATGCTTCAAATAGGTGTTTCATCGAGCAATATAGCAACATTTGGCTTGGGTGCTGTTCAGGTATAGCATTCTGGAAAGTTTAATGCATCATTTGCCTTCCTTTTTTTCCCTTTTTTCAGTACTATTTTTTTAGAGAGCTACTTTAAGGCAAAAGATGCCTGAGGTACTAAAAAAAATTGGTTGCTTGAGAGTTTGATGAGAAACATTCATTTAGGTCATTGCAACTGTGGTTACTACTTGGTTAGTGGACAAAGCAGGTCGCCGGCTTCTTCTAATTGTATGTCTGGGTACTTTTTATATCCACAAGGTAGTCGTTATTGAGATAGAGAGATAAATTGATTATGTTTATTCTAGATTTCCTCGGCAGGGATGACTGTAAGCCTCCTTCTTGTTGCAGTTTCATTCTACATAAAGGTAATGCTCTAGGTATGGTAAAAGAAAAGTATATAAAAAAAGTTGGTAAATGCTTTGTCTCTCTAAAAATCCCATTTCTATATTCCCAGGATTTCATTTCTGACACTTCCAGTCTTTATAATATATGTGGCATCTTGTCTGTGGTTGGAGTTGTGGTATGTATCTCTACGATCACTAATGTTAGTTCTAGTGGATGATATCTCTTGTGGTCTAATTAGCCATTCCTCACAGGCCATGGTAGTCGCATTCTCTCTTGGAATCGGAGCTATTCCTTGGCTTATAATGTCTGAGGTAATTTGATATGTCTTGTAATTTTTTTCCTTCACCATTCCCTTCTGAGTCATTTCAATTGCATTTGGGTATTCAGTTTGGCCTGCTCGTACCTCTATGACATATATGCTTTCAAGTTTCAACATCTATACGTTTCAGGAAGAAAGGACATTCAATTTGTTCTAAGTATCCACCAAACCTTCCATTACTCATGACAAACCTACTATTTTTATCTAAAGAGTTACTTTGGCAGACTATTTTCTACTAGAGCAGAAAGACCCTTAATAATTTCATCAATCATGCAGCATAAATTCGGTGAAATGATGAAGGAAAGCCAAAACTTAGTGCCGCAACCAACAGCCACCCCCACAAAACCAACTCCCTCCCTCTCCAAATCAATATAAAAGAAAATAGTAATTGTCACATATACCATTCTCTTATATGAAACGAGGAAGAAATCTGAATCAACTTTCAAATATATGATATTTTAAAAAATCGGTGAATAGTTTCAGAGATGGATCTTTGGTAGTAGGAGTTTGCAATTTATTTTTGCAAGTCCCTGTTTCCTAGGGGTGAGCATTGAAACACATTGGATCTTGAAACTTGTTGAACTCTGCATGATTGAAAAATTCCAGGATAAGTATCATTTGTCAAAAAGTAGGTTCAAGCTCCAAAATTTTGGAACCTGTTTCATTAGGAAGGATACAGGTTATGGCCTCCTACCATGTACACTGTATATCACAAAGTTCCAATTTCTAGATTACTTTTTAGTTTAATATTGGGTACTTTGTTGATTTTGTAAGATATCACTAATGGATATATTTAGATCTGTCAAACCCATCAAACGCCATACTAAATCACACTAGTTTGTAACTTACCTTTCAGTGTCCAAACTTGTTAATCATGTGTGTAAAAAGCGTAAAAATCTATCGTCATCTATTGGTTTAAGTTTATTTTATAACTGTTATTTTCTATTTCTTGCCAAAATTTGTTTTGTTTGGAGTTATATTTTATCTTTAAGCATTGGTTTGTCCATTAAATATTATTATCTTGAGCATTATTGACTGAAGTGTCCAAGTTTTCTCAAGCGTGCAACACTTTTTTAACTAAAAAGTAGAAATGCAGGATTCATAAGGCAGACTAGCCCATGCAGATTTTAAATGACACATGTTTTTAGGGTGGTTCCACTAGATACAGGTTGTTTTGAAAACTTGAAAAGCTTGTGTGTGAAAGCTCTACTTATTCTATATCAGCTCATTTTATTTCTTCTTTCGAGAAAGATCATGCATGCAGCTTCAAAAAACAATGGATAACGAACACCATCATTCTAGTATGCCTGTTTTAGAGAACTTGCAAAATGAAGTTTCCATGAGATAATGGTAAGGCTACTGCAGCAAACCGATATTGTTTTGCTGCCATTTACAGAGTAAAACCCTTACCTGGTCTGTCCCCTATTAATCTTTATTTTCATCCATATCTCATCCATCTTGAAATTTATTTGTCAAGCCTCCTGCCAAAATGGAGGTGTTTTGGTGTAGATAGATTCGTTTGCATTACCAGTCGTGACTAACTTCACTGCTGTTGCTTCAGATTCTCCCCATAAATATCAAAGGACTAGCTGGAAGTATTGCCACACTGGCCAACTGGTTTACCTCTTGGGTTGTCACAATGACTGCAAACTTGCTTTTGACTTGGAGTAGTGGAGGTCTCTCTCTCTCTCTTAACAGACAAGCAACAAGCACTTGCATTATTGGACATTATATCAAATGATCATGTGGTTAAAAATTTGGTCCTTTTGTGAATAGGTACCTTCACCATCTACATGATTGTGAGCGCATTCGCAGTGGCATTCGTTTCTCTCTTCGTTCCTGAGACTAAAGGAAGAGCTTTGGAAGAGATTCAGAGATCCTTTAGATGAGTGTTTTCCCTTTTCCTTTTGTTCATTTTATAATTCGATTCTTCTCTCATCTTTCCGTCTCTGGTAGTGTATAATTAAGATTTTTATGGCATAAAAAAGCAGGCAATTTTCTTCAGCCAGCACTATGTTTCTCGGACAATTTTATTGTATGCTATCAAATTCATCTTGTCAAGAGCTAGTATTCTTTTTCTTTTTAAATTGCATTCATTGTTGTCTATGTAAAAAGGGGGATATCTACACCTGATTCCCCCTACTTTTAAAAGAACCTTAAGAAAGCATGGAGTTAATTGGAGAAAGTCGCTTTGATGTCCGTGTTTTCTTCTAGTGTTGGTTCTTTCCCTCACTCAATTTTATAATTATTGTTCGTGAGGTCTGATATGATATGATATGACAATTCAAATGTTAGACGACATAACATATTTCTATCTATATATCATAAGAATGGTTGTTATGTTTATTTAACAGCAAATATTCTGATACTAATTTAACTCAAATTTACCTGAAATAAAACTGTGTTTCACAACAACGGAACATGATGAAACAGATAGCCACACTTACCTCATAATTTGTTAAAAGGAAATCTACACATTTGGCTAGCCTACTATATTCGGGTATTTTGTTAAACTTGGGCTTCGTGGAATAGAGCTTGAGTTAAGAAACTTAGCTATCGGTATTATCTTAATTTTTTTAAAAAAAAAAAGATATATTTTTTGTCAAATAATTCTTTTAGGGCCAAAAAAAGGTAATATTAATTATTCATCTTCATGAGGAGTTCGGGAAGAGATGTCTACATAGCAAACAAAAATTTCAATGTAGCTCATCTCCACTTTGCCTTAGGTAAGAACCCAATCGGCGCATATATTTATTCGAAGGAAAAAAAGAAAAGAAAAAGTTTACTCAAAAGAAAGAACATCCTTGATGATCCCTCTGAGTCTTCCACGAACACGCCTTATTATAGCAAATAGAATCACGAACCAGCTTTCTATGAGTCCCTATCTCGGTTCGATCCTAACCTCTTTTGACACGCTATTCTCGATCATGCTATCCTTAACTTTGCAAAGACGATCCGCTACTGTCACGACAAACCGCTCCTATATCCGCATTTCCTGACAAAAATACACATTGCTCCATGACAATTTATTTTAATATGATTGGCAGCTGGTCTGTTACTGACTTGATCGGCAGAATCGTTTCTGTTACTGAGAATCGGAGAGTGAAGATATTGGTGTGAGAATTGGGAGATGCCGCTGCTGCACTTCCTGTTGAAGACTCGAGCTTTTTCTGCAATAGTTTGAGAAGGAATACGACTGTATCCTTCCTCTCTATTCGATCCAACTGCTCTTTTTGATTGCACCATTCAATTACGCTCGACACTGCACCACTCCAATTGCTTGTTCTAGGTCCAAAATCTCTCCATTGAAAAACACATTTGTTTCGAATCTTCCAGATCTACCAAAGAACCACTGCCGAACATTCGAACCTCTCTTTAATCCGTGATTTGGACTCCTCGTTGCTGTGCATGAAAGATTCAAGCCACTTTGTCCATTCTTGATGTATCTTTTCCATCAATTCTGAGTTCGCAACAAACAAACCGTATTGGTTGGATTCAAGTGATAGTTGTGCTCAACAGTTTCATCTGCATCACAATGGAAATACTTTTGCATCCGAGCGTACTCTCCTGCAAAATAAATTATAGTTAGTCGGCAACGAGTTTGTACAGAATCTCCATAATGGATGTTTGTGCTTTGGCTTACAATCAATGCTCCATATAAACTTACAAATTATTATTATAACGCTTCACGACAAGGTTCAAATAATTTAACTAACTCTTTTTAGATTCAGAACTCGAGCCCCATATTATACACTCGAAGTACAATATTTATATTCACTCCGTCTGTTCAAAATTTTGGCCTTCGATAAGTATTCTGATTAAGATTATCAAGAAGGCACTCAAAGCAATTAATTCCATATTAGCAGCCAACAGGACAGGTAACAACATCTGATGTGTTTAAAATTATATATATATATATATATATATATATAAAGGACTAATTATCAGGATAATGATGTTAGATATAAAATAATGTACAGAAAAGAAAAGGTTAAAGTTTCCACTGGTATTTAACACATGTGATGATAATTGGATAAGGGGTCATGGCAATTCTCTTTTGAATGGTTGGTGGAGAAGGTTAGTTAAGTAAAATAGAAAATAAAATAAATATTGAAGAGGGTTTAATTAGTAGACGATTTCAGTTCTTAACGGGACAAAAGAGAATTTATTTCAAAAATGAGTTGATCTTCTTCGATGTAAGTTGTCGAGAAAAATCCTAGGAAAAGAAAATTAAATGCAAAAAACACTAATTAAAACCACATGCTTATGAGTGACTAACCTTTTGTTTAGTGGATAATTTGAAAAAAAAAAAAAAAAAAAGAATACCTAACCATCATTAAACAAAATTGTTTCATTTCCTCTCATGTCTTTTCTTTATATATAAAAATATAAATTGATTTAATAACTATACTAATGAAATTATTGAGAATATTATTACTATTATTAATTATTAGATGTGCTTTCTTCATCTCTTCTAAAGCCAACGTTTAACATTCATTGCCATTTTAATTTTAACCATAAATGTAACAATAGCTAAGCAAAAGAGAGAATTTGAATAAAAGTACATTTTTTGTTCTCCAAATTCTCCGGTCAAATACTTAAACCCAACAAATAGAAAAGGGGAAAAAAAAAAAAAATACAACACAGCATTGGACATGAAATGGAAAACCAAAAATGTCTCTCTATTTCTCTCTCTCGCGTCCGCTTCCTCACTCTATTTTCCTCAGTTAATAGCCTACAGAACCCTCAAAATCTTCAATTTCCCAATCCGTCTCCTTATTAAGGGCATTAAATCCCACAACATAGACATATCCTCCATAATTCCATGCCTTTTATCTCTCTTTTTTTTTTCTTTTTTTTTTGCTAAAATTTCTTGCCTATTTCAGTGGCTCATATATGAAATTGTTAATTTGATTTTGATGTTGGTTAGATGCAGCAGAAGACCTGTATCTTAATGGTGAACCAAAATTGAAAAAATATATGGTTCTTTAAAAGATGGATAGAGAAAGAAAGATAGTGTTAGTGATGGTAGTACGAAGATTTCCTTGTAAACGCGGAGAGAGAGGGAAAAGCAAAGGTAGAGTATTAAGGTTTTCAATCTCTTTGTATCTTTCACTCCTACATGCCAATCATTTTTATATGTAAAATATAATGCATAAATAATTCATAGAAGTTAGAATTTTTATAATAAGAAGATATAAATAATCAAATGTTGGCTGTGATTATGTTGCTTAGAAATATCAATTATTGGTTTAAATATAATTATTAACTTATAAAGATTTTGGCATCACAAATAAGCGGTCTACGTGTCTTTGTGTATTTAGAAATTGTGTGCTTGTGCTTTTTGCATGACAAGCCTAGCATACTAATGCGCTTGTAGCACATTTATTTCTCGAGCCAATCCACGTGCCGCCCATTTATTCTTGTATTGCTTGAGTGCTTCTACGTGCCTTTAAATAAGTTTAGTAGTTTATAGCATATATATTGTTTTAAGTTTTGGATATCTTTTCAAATATTTATTCACGTGTATTATACTATTTTACGTATTAATACGTTAAATTAGATAAATAATGATATTTCAAAAAATTAACTAAACAAAAAATTACTTCAATTCCGTAGGTAATTCGCACAACCACAGTTGACACTAATGTAGTAATGTAGCATGGAAATGAATAATTAAATATTCGTATATGTAATACAAATCACACTCACAAAATGTATATACATATATGTAATGTATATATATCATGCGTGATATTTTTATAAAGAAAGTATACATTAATATTATTATTACGCATTAATACGTTAAATTAGATAAATGATGACGTTTGGAAAAATTGATTATTCCAATTCCACGAGTAGTTCACATGACTAAAATTGACATTAATGTAGTAATTTAGCATGGAAATGAATAATTAAATATACGTATATGTAATATGAATTAAATTTGTAAAATATATATACATATACATAACGTATATACGGTACACATAACGTTTGTATCAAGAAAGAATATATATATATATATATATATATCTGTACATGCTCATGTGTTTGTAATCTCAAATCATTTTTCTTTGAGGAATTATTTTGTACTTCTAATGAACTTATAAGGATGTACCTAGTTTAAGTCAATAAAGTTATGTAATTTAAGTTGAATTGTTTCAACAATCCAACTAGTTATTATATTTAACCTGTTTGATTCAAGTAAGTAGTGTCACTTATAGAAATTAATTAATTTAGATTTTAATTTAAAATAAATCTACCTGAATAAATGAAGTGTATTAAATCATATATTTATATCTTGTTCAACTTGCTTGTTTAAATTAAAAGAAATAGATTGTTTAAATGAAATGATATTAAGAAATTGCAATGATTATTATGTTTTTTTTCCTTATTTAACCTATTAATTAAAAAATAAAATTACTTACAACTACTAGTATAATTCCAATAAAAAAATAATTAATTAAAAAATAAATTAATATATAATACCTCGCTAAATTAAAACTAACTTAAAATACTATTTTTATTTAAAAAAGAAAAACCCAATGCCTTATCTATGTGCTTGTGTAGCTCACCAACCTCGTTGTATCTAGCATACCGCACTTACGTACTTGAACTTATATCTACCCATGCTCTTGCAAAACAGGTCTTATTGTGCTCGCATTCGTACACCCCGAATGATGGTTTAGATAAACAAAATGTCAAGCTATTATTTAAAGAATCACGGGTACAATCTCAAGTGATGGGTTAATTTCCAAAGCAAGACATGACCCATTAGATTGAATTTAAAGGATGGTTTACTCATCCAATAACTTCTATCTTTAACTAATGGATCTAAACAAAATCAAGGTAAGAGAAATTAGCGTGCATTGACGTGTTTATTCTTCAAAATACAAGGGACAATTTAAGCATGCCTAGATTGGTTTCTATCTATGATTCGCTTTGCTTAGGTCCCAAATCTTCCTAAAGACATTGATGGGTTAGTTAGGAAGCTTATAAATTTAGACTCTGAACCTGGTGGGTCTTAAAAAACAAAAAAAAAAAAAAAAAAAAGATACATTAGTATATGTGAGCTGTAAGCTGCAACAACCAGTGACCTATAAGCTTAGCTTGTCGTAGAGGTGAGTACAGAGCCTGCTCTTACCAGAGCTACTAAGTTATAAGGCCTCTCTCAAAGTTGAATTGTAATCAACCCATACAGGGTCGATTCTATCTATGACTAGTCTATGGACCCAACTATTCTCACAAGTTAATTAAATATATATATATATATATATGATATATATTTGTATATTAACAAAATCATTAAACATTAATATAAAATACCAAAACATTCGAAAATATCATCTACAAATTATAAAAATTTAAGAAAAAGACCTGGAATCATTAGAAAATAACACATAACAGCTTAAAAAGAAGAATCAGTTGCATCAAAAGTAATTTTACAAAATTTGATACCTCTTGCTAACTTAAACACAATAACATAATTAAACAAAATTACTTAATAATTAAGTAAAAACTCCAACCGACCCAATCCTTTATAAATACGACCCTTGGACTCAGATTTCATATTTTGACAACAAAGAACACTAAAAAAAAAAAAAATTGGAAAAAAAAAAGGAAATAGGAAAAAAAATAATAAAAAAAACAGAGTACCCTGTTGCTCCCTTATTGTTCCCAACCCAAATGACAACATCCTAGTGCACCTAACCAGCCATCCACAAGCCTATCCTTGCCAACAACCATCCATTGGTTAATAGTGGTCAAAGCTCCAACGAATAATAAGTAAAAAAATTTGCCTTGTTTTTTCTTATTAAAAAAATATATTAAATTATTTTGGGAAAACTATGAAAAAAATTTATTTCTAAGTTATTTTAGATGTACTTTCATGCTGTAATTTTATTTTTGCAAAATTATAAATATTTTATATGCTTACTTAACAAATGTACTATTTATCTAAATTTTTAAATTTAAAATAAACATATTAAATAATTTTTTTAAACTCAAAATTTTTTTGTAGAATACATATTACATCCAGTTTATTACTATATAGCTTAATTTTGATTTTATATATTTAGTATTTATTACATTTTTAGGCCTTAAAAAGGCTAAAATTAGGGTAAATTGTGAAATAATTGATGAAATTAGGTTCCAATTAATTCTGAATGTTTGTAATGATTTTAGGATAGGTTGAAATAAATTTTGGTGTAAAAAACATATTATTTTCCTAATTAATCATAATTTAAGGGCAAAAACATAATTTTACATATATAGACAATAAACGCAATTTCATGAAACTAGTTGTTGATTGAATTCTATATATTTTTCTGAGTTCATACATATTTTTGTAGAATTATTTGATGATCCATGCTACTTATTTTGAATTTTCCTAGGTAGGGCTAAATTAGTAATCTGGATATATAATTAGTAATAATTGGTTAAAATGTGTTAATTATTTGATTAAATCATGCTTGAACATACCTTAACCAGTTAGGATTATCCATTGTTTTTATTATATTTCGTACTATTATATGTATCGAATCATAATATATACATGTTAAGAATAGATAATATATAATTTATCACATTTTAACTTAAAATTATGTAAAAATATATGTTATTTATGTACTACAAAATTGATATGATTAGCTTATTATATGGATTTACCTATATATTAGGATTAGAAAATAGATCTCATAGTGCGTGGGTGCATGCGTGCGCGCGCGCGTGTGTATGATTATATAAATAATATCATAACCAAGTATTAGGTAAAACTCTAATATTTTCATAAATCTTACGAAAACTGAATATAAGCTTTAGTATATAGGACTTTTAAGTAAATGAAACATTGACGTTTTAGACTTGTTAAGTAAGCTTCAATATAAGTAAGTGGTATTTGTGAAGACTGGAGTATATACTCATTTATGATTGCAAGTAGTTGTTTACATACATGCTACGCTTGTACTTGGTTACTAAAATGTTGATTAATAGTTGAGCTACATGATTTACTGTGTTGATTGACCTTGGTTGGTATGTTACAAATTGGTTGATCACCCTTAACCAGACTAAATGAAACTTAAACTAAAATTATAAATGGACATATATCGCATCCCATTAGAGGACTATTAGGTTTCTTCGGCTAGATTCCAACGCCTTCAACAAGATTACAATGATTTCGCCTTTTCTCATCTTTAGTTAAACTAAGTGACAAAAAAAAAAGTTCGACGGCATTGAGTTCGAAGGTAGTTGTAAAAAGAATAGGAGCATCTATTGCACAAGTTTATAATTAACTGTAGGAGGGTCTTTGTGGCCTTTATGATTGGTATTGTAGCCATCATATTGTAAGTTCTCAACTCGGGTTAGAGTGAGTAAAACGAATGACACATTATTTATTCATGTATTGCACGTAATAATTGCTTCATAACTTAGTTGTATTGTTCAGCTTATATATGTTTTTTTTTTTTGCCTCTTGTCTCTTATTAAGCTGTAGTTTGTTTACTCCCTTATATATTTACTTACAAAATCTGAGTAATCATTGCCACATGTGCCAAAAGGATGTATTTAGGCTTGAGTAAAGCAAAACTGATGAAGACTATGTTTTTGGAACTTTTGTTTTCTATGGCCTCAACTAAATCATTTGGGTGATCTAGTTGGGTTCTTTCCTTTAAGTCATATTACATACTTATATACTTTTATAAATACTCTATACTTAGTCTTATTGTGAATATAAGTTATTATAAATATAAATGTTAGTATACTATATCAGTAAAACTATGAATGCTTTAAAATAGTTTATCTTATGAACCTTGTGTATATTAAAATTATAGTTTTTGGCATAAAATCGATATATAAGGTAAATTGTTACGACTTGACAGTTCAATTTTTTACTATAATTCAATTTTATGTTTCATCTTTTGCTTTTTTTTTTTTCAATAATTTATAATTTTTCTTCCTATTTTCATACATTTCCTTGTTTTTACTCTATGAAAACCCCAAAATTGAACATTTTATTTGCAAATTTAATCCCCCACTTACAACTCATAATCATACTTCGCAATTTATTTATCTATTTGCTCTTAAGTCTATAATACCAGTGGGATTATGTACCAGTAATGCACATATTTACATCAAAGGTTGAAAGGGGTTTAACTTAACAGGACCGATTAACTTGTTAAAATTATTCAAGAAAATGTATATTGGAGGATTCGTAGTTAAGCACGTAACCAAATAAGTTTTAAAAAAATCAACACTATTTTATTAACTGTATCTTTGTGCTTATTTTGCATTGATTGTTTCAAGACTTAGTTCATGAATTTTAAACATTTTACTTATAAAGAAAATCGTAAAATAAAAGAAAATCAATCTTAGTATGAAAGTATCTGTGGAGGTGTAACTCTCCAATCTAAAAAATATTAATATGCCAGTTTAAATTTTGGAACATTAAAAAGTAGTAAAATATGAAAAACAATATATAATAGTACTTTCTCCGAAAAAGGAATCGATATGCACATACTTTGAAAATCAATTGAAATAACCAAGCAAAAAAGATAAACTCATCATCAATGGAAGCAAAACACTAAAATGAAGGGACAAAAATAATTGGATCAACTAAAAGTATCAATTCCATTGAGAATTATAATTTAGTGGCATTATTAGCGTCCACCATGCTCTTTATTCTCATTGAAAGATTTATATACTTCAAGTGGAGTTAAATATACAACTATACATGTATGTTCTTAGCTATATCACTTGATGAGCTAAATGTAAAAATCTTTCCTGTCTTTTCAAGTTATAATAATATAGGGGGTCATTTATATGATTGGGTTTTTATTACGCAATTTAGGTCAATTCTTTGAGCTAGTTACAAGAATGCCTTAAAAGAGAGTCAACCTAATAGGTTAGATCAATTTACCTATTCATGATCTTTAGTCGGTTTTCCCATGCCTTGGAAAGTGGTTAATTGAGATTGAAATGCCCTATTAGGATTAGTGTTACAGCATTTGCTTCTTTATGTGCATTTGTGTATAACCATGTTAGGGATTTTCTTTCCTTTTTCTTCTTTTTTTTTTTTTTTTTTTTTTAAAAAAAAAAATGGGTGATGCAATGAATGGTCTTTTATAATTATCTATGTTATCATATATTTTTTCGGAATGGGACAGAGATTAGCCTTGCTGTGGATCCAGGATATTATCAAGACAATTAGTGTAATTATGATTTAGAATTGTCTGATTTTTTCTATTATGGAGACTTCTTATTTTATGAACTATTAGTTAGATTGATTTTAGTTAGTGTTTTTTTTTTTTTTTTTTTTTTCAAAGTAACCATTAAGAATACATACGTAGAATCAATAAGACACGTTTATAAAAGTTCCTATGGTGTATATATATTTTTATAGAATACAATAGGTGTTCAAAGCTTGGCATAGCCATACCTTAATATGGATATGTGGTGGGGTTGTCGCATCCCGAGCTTTAAGACGTGACATAGACGGTTGACGTCGTGCGTGGTGTACAAATTACCTCAGTCAACTTTATCAGCGGTAGGTTGAGAAAATGTTATGGTCACCTCGTTTCTCAAAGTACACTTAGCAAAACAAAACTAACCAACTTTGAATGCACCCAACTTAATCATAGCATGTAATACCAAATGCAACCCTAGCGAGCAAGAACTTCAAATGTTTTCACCTACTTTCAAAGATAGAACAAGATGTGGAACTCCGTGAGAATTGAGTACAAGAATGATCACTAAGATAAGAAGATCTTGATTTTACGTGGCTCAATTAGGATTCGACATTTGGTGCGCATAAAGGTTCCAAAACTTGAGGATCAAATTGCAGAATATAAGAGCAGTAGTTGAAAGCCAGCATAATGTGAACACACAGCCAACTGTATCCCCCTTCACAGTACTTTTTTGATGAGCTTCTCAGTGAGAGCCTTGGGGAGTCCCATCACACTATCAGTTGTTCCTACCTGCACAAAGAAAATAGCTGTAACGCATCCACCAGATGATGAAATATATACATATAAACTCTTCGACAAAGAATGAGCATGACACATTCAGGATTTAGAGCGAAAACATAGTTAGTGATTGCTTAGAACTGCAGTTTGCTACATTCCCCATTGATCTTCTATTGCTCAAGGTACAACAAGTTACTTCTCCGTCAAAATGAGTTAAGCAACATGAACTAGAGCAACCAATGGCAGGTGGATTTCAAGAATTCTGAATGAACCAAGCCAGAATACTAGGAGGGATCGATCATATACTAAAAATAATAGATGAAATTAAACAAAAACCTTGGGTCACATCCACTACCCCTGCTTCAGACGATCTTGACCTGCTTATTTATTTTGGCTACTCCAACTTACAGTGTGTTTAAGGGAGAAGAAGACTAACCACTTTCTTTACATAAGGTAATATTAAGGGATGTTCGATAATTAGTGCGCCAGCAACATTGAGCACATGACCCTCATCAATCTACAAACAAGAAATGACAGAATTGTCAGCTCCTTATGTACTAACAATATTATTAATATACTAGCATCTGCTCTTATAGCAAAGAAAAGGAATATGCTACCAGTTTGTCAATGACTTCATCTGGTATGTCGTGAAAGAGAATCTGCAGAAAACAAAAAAATAGGAACTATGTCAAGGTAAAACTATTCTCGCTGTGTCAGAGTATATCGTCTATCCCAAGTGTAAGACAATGTCATCAAAGGGTGCAGACAGCCTACGTATAAGCAGCAAAAACTGACATACAGCTGGCACCTCTTGCATTAAATACAGAACAATTGCAATTTTTTGATGTAATGTTTCCTCTTATTGTCTCTAAACAATTGAATAGACCACTGCACATTCAGTTTTGGGTTTTGTCGAGGACTGTCTAAAACACATTTTAACTATACTTAGTAAAGAAATAAGTAATCTCCAAAACATTGATTACACATTTCACAAGAAATACATGCATCGGAATGTGCAGGTCCAATGACAAAAAATATGATAAACATCACAGAACAAGACATATATCCATTCCTCATCTCCATATCTCAAAAACTACAGGCAGCTAACTACAAAGCACATGGGATTTACCTGAAGAAAAAGGCACACCAAGATTTCACAGTATCAAATCTTTCAGAAATTTAATTGCTAGGAAACAACATTTTGCAAAGTCACATGTGTTTAACTTCAAGAAAAATGAAACTTGACCCCATAACAGCCGTGCTGCCAATGAGCAAGAGGAAAGCATCTGCTGTGCCAAAATCCCTTTAAAAAATTAGTACCAAGGAGAATATACTAAAATTTTGGATATATGTAAATGAAAGTCAGTTTTGGGTAGCTTAATTCTGAGAGAACCAACTTTCACATCTGGCAATGCAAATTGGAAGAATCAAAAGCACAACTATGCAGCAGCCAAGAAAATTCATCCATAACTGACTGAAGCTTACCTCCACTCGGTCACACTCCCCTTTCCTTAATCCTGTTTTGAGATTCGTGATGAAAACAGAACTAACAGTTGAAGCATGACCAGCGGAGTAACCTGCAATCCATTTTCACAGACCAACATAAAGAAAAAATATAAATAAATAGATGTGCTCATACTGTTATAAAGAAAGCAGAAAGTGCAATGAATTATTAACAGACCTTTTCTCGGAAAATGGAAGATCATTTTAAATTACTGAAGTAAAATAAATATTGGATTGCAGCATAGTCCTAACATAATCTGACAGATCATGCGTGAGAAAAATTTTTGAACTAGATACAAGTTAAGAAAAAATAAAAAACCAACCTTTTATAAATTCCCTTGCTTCTTCTATACTCGATGGCTTCTCCCTTACAATACCTTCATAGACCACCACCTCCAGATCATTTTATTACAGTAAGAATTAACATAAACCAGTAGCCCTTAAGATGTAGAAAGTAGAACGAAGCAGTCCTTGCACATTGTAAAAAGAGAGAAGGTATGACTCTATTAAAGTAAAAAAAAATTTATCTAGTGGTCCCATGTACATACCCAGCAATATTCAATGCATAATAACATGGATGCAAGAAGGGAAAAACTACAGAAGGAAAAAAAAAAATGCTTTCATATTTAATTATCTAGCACCTCTTTTTTTTCCTTTTTTCGTTTTAAAAGGGAGGCACATTTTTAATTCGTATTAGACGGCTCTATATTCCAATAATAATTATTAAAAAAATAATTTAATGGGTAGCTAGGGTATTTCATTAAAACTATTGGACCCTAAAACCTGTAAGACATTATACGGATAGATAGATTTAAGGGTGATATCAGCCATCGCAGGATGAGTATCAATTTCAAATTTTCAAAATCCATGTTTCACGCGATAAGATACAATGATCTTTCACCCACTCTGAGAGCCAGTGTGCAATATGCAACTCATATATCATTTCATATGTTTTATCGTTATATGTAGAATATACTATACATATTTTGTAAGATATCCCTAATAAATCTAGTTAATTTGTACATAATAAATATTTAAATAAGTTCACGCACAATTAATTATCTAGAAAAAGTCAGCTCACTCTAGCAGTCCACTTGTTTATATAGTCAAAAAATAAAACCTCAAATGATAAGGATGTAAGCTGATGAAGTTTCATGTTTTAATTTATTTTTAATTTATATCGAATCTATAAAATGAATATGATTAATTTTGGACATAAAAGCGACTATTACATAAAAGCACTCTCCTTTTTCATTTTAATAAAAAGAGGCAGCAGTGCATTCAGTATTGTTGTCCCACACGGTTTGTTTTGTAACCTGTAGGTTCCTTGAAATATGCATTTCTGGGTTATTCCAAAATGTTACAGGTGGAATCTATTTCCAAATCTTGGAAAACTTTATCTATATGATAAGGTATAAATAGGGCCTTCTATCCTACCTACAATGCGCCCCTGCTAACAACCACTGCATGTATTAGCTTTATCCAATTTCTGTAATGAAAGCTTAAGCATGAAAAGCTGGTTAATTGATGAGAAGTTCTTTTGCTGATGCCAACCGTAAGTGAACATTTGTTGCTATTATATGCTTTAGATTGATGGATTTGAGATGCATCAAAATAGAACAGATGCATCCAAAATTCAAAGAACCACAAAGTATTTTAACCATACATTTTTAACAAGTTCACAAGACCATCATAGAAACCTACTTGTAATTCCTCCAGTGCATTTTACATAAATAATTTCTGCAGAGCTAAATGTGCAAAAAAGTCATCATATCTCATCCCTCATCTACACATAAACATTATGGAAAGATAAATTAATGATGAGAGGTCCAAATGCAAGTTGCAAGGTCAGCAAGAGCAACAACAATCAAAGGATTTATATGCTCATATAAAAGAAATACTGTTAATTACAAAAAGAAAAAAAAAAAAAAAAAAGCTAATGCAAAACATGAAAACTTTCCCTTTTTACAGGGCGTGGAAATATAAAAGAACACAGGATTAGACTTAAGGAAAACAAAGCTATTGTGAAACATGGAAACTTTTCCTTATCAAAAAGACCCAGAAGGCTAAAAAATATTAAATTGGACTTCAGGCAGAAAGACTAGGAATCTGGAACATGGATGGGTGTTTTTGGTTATACCTCTTTCTTTATTGGTAAGTTCAGCAAGAATGTTGTTACATCTTGAATACTATCTTGAGCCAATTTCTTTTACATTAGCATACATGATATATAGACAGGAATGAAATCCATTCACTAGCAAAATAACACAAGCCCAATTGACAACTTTGGTCTTGAAAATTGTTTCCTATAAAATGAAATTGTCATTCACTGCATGCCTTATGCTCCCCATCAAAAGATGAAAGACAAATATCAATAAAATCATACGATAGTAAATGCAATGAACTTTTGTTAGAAGAAAAATATACAACAGACAAATTTAATGAAGAATGAACACATCCATATCAGTATGACATTTATTTCATAAGCATTTGAAGAAATGGATTGATTTTTACTTGGTCACCAGTTATTAACAGTGTTGGCTCATCATCCTTTATGCAGTTACCAAGAGGGAGCTTCTGAGCAAGGGCTTCTGCCTGAGAATATGTCGGTGAAGGCAGTCTTGTCATTCACATTACCACCACACAAACTTAAATAGTGTCCACCAATAAGACTACCCCAATATTCATAGAAGATTGATGTACCAATGCTTCACAAAACCCCTTATAGGAAATAATTGAAAGCAAAAATAGTGTTCATCTTTATTGACACAAATTACAAACATATTAAGCATAATTCTGCTAAACTTCAAAATCCACATTTCTGAGACATCTAAAGATGACAGATGTGCTAGAACAGACATTTACAATTAAAAGCTGCCAGAATTCAGTCAAGAAAACCACTCAACAATGAGAAGAAATCAAGTCCTCAATTAGTAAAGAAGATTTCCTGCACAGTACTTAAATAATAGCGCACTCAATTTAGTGCATAAATTTCACCGTCTCCATGATCATGTCTCCAAGCCCAAAAGCCAACATTGTCCTTCAATGGATCTTTTTAGTTGACAGATGATTCCACTGTGGAATTTTAGGAGTTCTACCAGAACAGTGCTCTTGAGAAGAGATGTAATGCTTCATCTACATCTCCAATTTTGAAATAAGGCCATGGCGATTGCCATAGACATTAATAGTCAAGACCTATGAGTTTGTGAGATGATATATATACAAGCAGGTTGCAAAGACTTCTACCGGTTGCCTAAATTGTGCACTTCTACCATGGCATTGCCTTTATAAAATAAAGACTGACACAACTGAATGTTTTCCCCTGTAATAAAATCTACAAACAAAAATACAAAAAGTACCCTCTTCATGATCTCACAATGCTGATAATATTAGGGTGGATCTCATATTTATCTTTTTTGTTTTTTTTTGGGTAAATTAGATAATATTATTAATCAAAATGTACATAAGGGGTGTACAAAAACAAAGAAAAAAAAAAATCCAACCTCTATTCAAATCTAGTATCAATCTCATATTTATCTTATTAATAGAAAGATTATTTAAGCAAATATATTCCTGCAACAGTAGTATCCTATGCTTGAAAAATAGTCTGTTAGAACAGAAGAACAGTAGGTGGGAACTGGTTGCACTTAGACCAAGCTCAGAGAGGCATAAACTACCCGACCACATGTGCCCTCTAATTAGGCCTGGAGAACACCAGCTTGAGAACTATAACAAATTTGCATCTTTTATATGAATGACTATGTGATATCAAGCCAAATGTAACTCTTTTTTTTAACTAATAAAAAAAGGAAATCAAATGTGACTTTCACTAAGAAGTTGGAGAAGGAAAGACATACTGTGTCTGCTGCAACCAGTATTGTCGGTTGAGAATCCCCTTCATGAGATTTTGAAATTTGTAATTTTGATATAATGGCATTGGCCTGAAATGAAACACTTTATAAAACACTACAAGAGATCTAAACAGAAACTCTAACCAGACAATGAAATCTTAAATAAGCACAGGCACAAAAAAAGGATGGAACTCAACCCATATATTTTCTTCTTTTCCTTCTCCTTCCCCACCCACACCCCCCCCCCACCCCCCCCCCCCCCCCCCCCCCCCCCCCGCCGCCCCCCTCCCCTCCTCTCTCTCCCTCTTTTTCTTTGAGACCAAACTCAGGCATAATGCAAACTTGATTAATAAAAGCCATCCAGTTTAATATCATTTTAATGGCATAAAAACATCAAATGATCAGATAAAACAAATGTTTATTCTCAGGGATTCAGTTAATTGCATCACATTTAGTAACAAAGACATACTTCACCACGTATATCAGGAAAAGGTTCCAATACTGGACTCATCACTTTTCCCAGCTATATTCGTGTTGGATTTTTCAAAATGGGTTAATTTGAAGGGTCCAACAAAAGTAAGACAAGTAAAATTGAAGAGCCTAAGTAACAGAGAGTGAAAACAATAGTACCTTGGCTTCGGCAAGTGCCAAGACCAACTCTTCAGGCTTATCTTTCCGGATGCCTTTCTCATCAATATCTGCAGTCTTTAAGCTAAATTCAAGTAAATAATTCCTCATAAACTATGAAGAAAGGGACTTAAAATTCACCTGAACAATGGGTACCTTGATTGTAAATTCATATCCCATCTCAGCTAGTATCTTTCGCCGCGCTATTGAAGAAGATCCCAAGATAACCTGCACAACATCACAATCACTCTTCAACATTATATGGCCTTGATCGGTTGATCCCTTCCAATAAAATTAGATGGAATTTAATTTGCATTTATTTTTGGGAAAAGGTTAGTGATGGGGATCAGGTTTCTATAGGTTCCATTACACGGGCCAGAGGGTTACAGAATTTGGTCTTTTTGGGATATAAATTGGTTAATAAATTAGTCCAGTGTATTCTTCAATATTCTGCATAAGTAATATTTTATTTCTGCACATGTAGGTTTTTTTTTTTTTTTTAAATTGATTTCAACTAGTATTAGTTAGTTGGTCAATGTAGGTAGGTTTTATGTTGACATTATGGGTTCTGCCCATGCCCCTGAATTTTGACAGAAAACGGGAGGGACAGCTCTTCCATGTTTTAGTTGGTTAAAAAGGCAGTCACGGGTGTATTACACAAGTACTACTTTTTTCTGAATGAATAGTAAGAAGAATTTCTAGAAAAACAATAGTGTTTCACACTTCCCTATGAGATCAAGGTTTCTCTCACAAGCAGCCCTATTTTATGAGATCTAAGATTCTCCCTAAGCATTCCTAAACAAACTATAAAAATAGGTAAATTTGGAAGGAAAGTAAATAAGGGTGAAAAACAAGTGCAAAAGCAATCCTATAAAAACTTTGTATCAAAGCTAGAAACCATGGGTGATTTGCACTCTCCAACAGCAATTTAAAGCTTTCATTACCAATGTTATCAAATGCAAGCGCTTTTGCGCTTAAGCGAGCACTTCGAAGCGAAGTGCCTTGCAAATGCTAAGGCGAAGCATGTTCACTAAAGCACACACCTTAGCCATCAAAGCACAATGAGCAAAAGCGTTTAGGTGCTTGCCTGGAGAAAAAGTCACTGAAGAGGAAAAATTTTAAAGTAGATTATGGCATATAATGGTCATATTTAAAAAAAAAATATAAGGGTAAGATAGTAAATGTACTAAAACAAAAACTTAGTAATATAATGCCAGTTGGGTGTTTATTTTTGTCGTATATATGGTGCCAAAGACTATGCTCTTTTAATTCCAATTTTCTCTATTTTTTTTCTTTTTCTCAAAAGTGAAACAAAAATTGTTAAAATAGAATAATTTTTTCAAAATTTTTAACTTGATTTTTTTACATATATTATGCTTGATATGAAAATATATTTTCAACACTTTAATGTTGATTAGAAAAACAATTGACATAACATAGTGCCTATCTTATATTTGATTTGTTTAAATTGTTTTTATTAGTAGTTTAATAAAAATATAGTTTAGTGAATATTAATGTTCATAGTTTTGTAAACCAAACTATTTTTTATAATTTTTAATATTTGTGCTTCGCTTCACTCAAGCGAGCGCTTTTTTTTGCACTTCTTGCTTCAAGCGATTTTAAGGCATTGCACCTTGAGTATGTTTTTCGCCTTTAACAACCTTGTTCATTACAATGTACCAAGAAGATAAGAACAAGGAGCATGCAGAGAAAGAGCATATAAAGAAGTGGCAGGAGGCACACCAACAGCAGCTCTCTTAAATTATTCAACAATTATCACATGAGTTGATGGAATTGAGAACTGGAGAACATGAGACTGGAAAGGACAGCAACAATAGTGTCCATGCAGAGAGGCGCCTGCCCACGTGAAGGGGCAGGTTGGTCACCGAGAAGTTGGAAATCTGGTGCCAAATTGCAAGGCTAGATTTTCCACTATATGGTGGAGCATCAAATATTATTGGTTGGATTAATATGTGTGGACAACTTTTTCCAGTATCAAAGGACTTTTTAGAAGAGGATAAGATAGCATTGGCTTCCTTCCATCTAGAAGGAGATGCACAATCGTAGTTTTTGAAACTCGAAAGGGATCGACCACATTTAACTTGGGCAGAGTTTAAAAATCAATGCAATCTTAGGTTCGAGCCTCCTTCAAAAGGAGATTACTCAGGAGAAATGGACAAGTTGCAACAAACTGGGATAGTGGAGGCCTATCAACGCTGCTTTGAATAGCCTGTCACACGAGCTAGCACAACAACAGCTACACAGGAGGTTTCCATTTTCATCAGTTGATACAACCCAAGAGGTCTTGAACTTTTACTACAAGTTTATAAGAGATAGCAATACAATACTTAAGAGTGTGTATGTGTGTAGTGCTGTTTTTGTTGTGTTGTGTAGTTAGCATGTGATCTGTATTCTGTTGTCAATGTGTGTTAACAAGTAGTAAGGGGTAAAAGTGTAATTATAAATATAAGTAGTAGTATAAATAGTAGAAGGGCTTGATAAGAACTCTAATGGTTTATTTTACTTCACATGCAAGTAAGTGTTTCTATCCAACTTTTCCTTTGAATTTGAACCCTAGTTATATTAATTTGGCATTGTCTGTGGCAAATTCAATTGTGAAGAGAGAGAAATGAAAAGGATGGAATCTCAGGTGGAACATTTGGAGAAAAATATAGGAGCATTAGAACAGAACATTACTAAGATTAAGGAGGATTTTAAAGGAAATTTTACTGAATTTCAACACCAAACTGCAACAGTAGAAAGAAATATGATGGCTACTACATCAGGATTGAAGGCTTCAATTACTAGAGGCTTCTATCACTTCTATGCAAGCGACTATGGAAAATTTGCAGAAAAACTCATAGGGTAATGAGAAATCAAAGGAGAAAGTTGACCCATCATCATGAGTGAGAATTGATCAGCAACAGGGACAGAAATCACGGAGGACTTTGTGTTCATCAATTTGGATAAAGGATACAAGTCAAATGCAACTGCTGTTACTATACCAATTTTAGGAGGAGAAGAACCCTTACATTGGCTAACAATGGTAGAACAATACTTTGAGATTCATCAAATACAAGAAGATAGGAAAATTGTGTTGGCATCCATGGGATTGAAAGGCTGTACTGTGTACTGGTATAAAATGTTGAAGAAGAGGATTTCGAAATTAGATTAGGAGACTTTCAAACAGGAACTTTTGACCAAGTATGTAGGACTATTAGCAGGTAACAATTTCTACACTAAGACAGATTTCAACAATGGGTGCTTTCATTGAGTCCTTTAAGACTTTAACTTCTCATATTCCTGATCTCATAGAAATACAAATGTTAGGCTATTTTAGGAGGATTAAGGGATGATATAAGATTGAGAGTCCAAACCCTAAGCCTAGTTCCTTTGGCCAATGCCGTTGAGTTGTCATTGAGCATAGTAAAAAAGTTTGAGCAAGGGATGTTTCATCCACTGAAAGTCACTTGAATAACTCAGTTTCAACTCCCTATAGTTCACAAGCAATTTCTTATGATCCAACAGTAATTCATGTGGCTTCTCATGGCACTACACCATGGAAATTGCAGGAAAACACCATAGGAAGTAATTAAAACAAGCAATCAATAAGGCTACCTGTGTAATCTAAGAAGGCAGTATCTACTGCATCTACTAGTTCATCCACATGGGAATAATAATGTACAATAGCAACAACAAAAAGAGCCAAAAAGGATGACATATGCAGAATATTTAGAAAGGAAAAATTAAAAGCTTATGTTTTAGGTATGAACAGCCTTTTCAACCTGATCACAATTGTCTTAACGAGACCTTAACGGTCTTAATTCTTGAAGAAGATGATGATTTGACAGAAGAGCATTGGGTTGAATTACGAGAGCCTAAATAGGCAGGGAAAGACATGGAAATATTGTAGGCAGATTCTAAGTTGTCCTTGCTCGCAATAAATGGGTTTAATAGCCCCAAAACTCTTAAGTTTCGAGGTACATTGTGTAATCATACTATTTCTATTCTTATAGACAGTAATGCAAGTCACAATTTTGTGTCTCAGAGAGTAGTGCAACAGTTACAACTGCATGTTGATAAAACCTTGTCCTTTGCAGTGAAGTTAGGAGAAGAGTGTGTGCTTACTTCTATTGGATTGTGTTCTAAGTTGCAATTGAAGGTTGGGACATTAGATATTGTAGTGGATTGTTATGTATTTGATTTGGGAGTTGTTGACATTATTCTTGGCATGGCATGGCTTCAAACTTTGGGTGAAATTAAAGTTGACTAGGGCAAAATGTGTATGAAAATTCCTACTGTAGAATCAAAACACATTTTATTTGGAGATCCATCACTCTATAAATTTGTCATTTCTTATGAAAGTCTTCTACAGGTGAAAGAAATAAGCATTGCAACATATTGCTAAATTTTGACTCATGGAATTATGGAGTAGAAGGGGAAGAACATAATGTGTGGCTGACTGAATTGTTGGAGGATTTTTGGTTGTGATTGCATAACCCAAAACTCTTCCTACACAGAGAAGTTCTAATCATCAGATTCCTCTAAAAGAGTGTGCATGAATAACCAAGCGACCCATATAATGAAGAGTACCATTGAAAGTATCATTAACCAACTGATAACCAACACTAGCATCCTTCCCTTCTTTCACAATTTAATTTTGGCAGCCAACAAAATCATCCTTAAGCACATCTTATTTAATAGCAGCAATATCGGTCCAAAGAAATACCCATTAATTTAGCCTTTTCAGAAAGAGCATCAGCTGCTCCATTTTCCTTCCCCGCTTTGTATTGAATGTCAAACTCATATCCGAGTAACTTTACCAACCAACATTGTTGATTTGGAGTTGTGATATGCTGATTAAGCAAATGTTTCAAGTCCTTTTGGTCAATTTTCACCACAAAACGTCTACCAAGAAGATAAGGCTGCCAATGATTGATGACCAGAACCAATGCCATCAACTCTTTCTCATATGTGGAGTTAGTGATAGTTTTATCTTAAACGGCCCTACTAAAGTAAGAAATTGGCTGAGAATTCTGCATCAAAGCTACCCCCAAACCTAAACCCGATACATCACACTCCCTAGTGAAGGGCTAATAAAAAATTGGGCGTGGCAAGTACTGGAGCTTGCACCAACACTTGCTACAATGTATGAAATGCCTAAGTAACCTCATTGTTTCATTCAAACGAATCTTTCTTCAAGAGAGTAGTCAAGGGCCATGCTATTTTTCCATAATCTTTAATAAACTTACAATAATAGCCAAACAAGCCAAGAAAACCACATAGGGCTTTTAAAGAATTAGTAAGTAGCCAATTTAAAACACTTTGTATTTTACTAGGATCCATAACAAAACCTTAAGATGATATAATATGTCCCAACTATTCTAAAGAAACTCTTCCAAACACATACTTCTTCTTATTGGCTGAGAATTTATGATCCCTCAACAGCTGCAAAACAATTCTAAGGTGCTCAAAATGAGAGTTTGTATTAAGGCTATAAATGAAAATATCATTAAACAATATTAGGACAAACTTGCATAAATAAGGGTGAAACACATCATTCATGATGGCTTAGAATGTAGTCAGAGCATTAGTTAACCCAAACGGCATCACCAAGAATTCTTAGTGTCCTTGGTGTGTTCAAAAGGCTGTTTAAGTATATTATCATCATGTACACAGTCTTGGTCATAACCTAAACGTAGATCAATTTTAGAAAAAATAATTTTGCCAAACAATTTATCTAATAGCTCCTCAATAACAGCTATCGAGCACTTAACATGTACTGTGACATTGTTTAACGCCCAATAATCCACAAAAAATCTCCACAATCCATACTTTTTTATCAATATCACTGGACTTGAAAATGGACTCATACTTAGCCTATTATCCTTGCTCTCAACATATCCTTCACCATACGTTCTATTTCATCCTTTCGAATTTATGTGTATCTATAGGACTGCACATTAACACAACTCATCTAATAGCTCCTCAATAACAGGTATAGTGTACATATTGTGGCATTGTTCTTGCAGAGTCTCCTTGGGTTTAATTTTTTTTACATGAATTTCATTCTTTTGCTATGGGAGGACATGCAGGTTATGTTATAACTTATAAAGGTTGACATCACATTTGTATTGGGTTGGGAGAAAAAGAGATGTTTCTAAATTTGTTACTTTATGTGCTGTGTGTTAAGAGAAATAAGGTGCAAAATTTTTCTCCTACTGGTCTACTTAATCCACTACTCATTCTGCAGGCTGTTTGTGAAGAAATTTCCTTAGATTTCATCACTGGCCTTCCTAAATCAAAGGTGTTTGATGCTATCCTAGTTGTTGTGGATCCATTTTCAAAGTATGGGCATTTCTTACTCTTTAAACACCCTTATAATGCCAGGACAGTAGCTGAAGTCTTTCATAGAAGAAATTGTGCATTTCCATGGACTTTCATGCACCATTGTATCAGATCAAAACCCTTTGTTTGTTAGTAATTTTTGGAAAAATTGTTCAGTTTGCAAGGCACGCGTTGGAATTTTAATACGGCCTATTATCCAAAAATGGATGGGCAAACTAAGCTTCTAAATCGAAGCTGGGAATGTTATTTGCACTGCTTTGCTTTTGAGTAGCCAAACACTTAGGCCGATTGGATATCTTGGGTAGAATTTTCATATTATTAGCTACCATTCTTTTCCTAGTATAATGCTTTTTGAAATTGTTTATGGGCATCCACCATCTTCTATTCTCATTTATCTATCGGGGGAAGTTCAAAATCCAGCAGTAAGGGCTGCTTTGGTTTCAAGGGATGAAATGTTGATTCATTTAAGAAGGAATTTGGAGAAGGCACAGCTACACAATTGCAAAACATTGCTAATAAACATCACATGTAGAATATGTAGTTGGTGATTGGGTATTCCTTTGGTTTGAGGCCTACTCTAAATGCTAAGTTGGGACCTAAAACTACTTCTAAGCTTGCTCCTCACTACTATGGCCCTTTTCAAATTTTGGCTAGAGTATGTAGCCTATAAGTTGCACTAGCTTAAGGAATATTGTATTCATCTAGTGTTTCATGTGTCTCTATTAAAGAAGTCACATGGAATACTCCCTGTGTTGTCTAATTTGCTTAAAGACTTCAATTTGGATGATATGGTTGGACTGAGCTATCCATGCAAAGTGTTAGGCAGGCAGTTGAGGTACGAGATGGGCTTGAAATCCCTTAAGTTTTAGTACAGTGGAAGAGAATCTGTTGAGGTGAACACTTGGGAGGATGTTCAAACTATGCAGTTGCAATTTCCTAATTTTGTCCTTGGAGACAAGGACATTCTTGGGGAGGGGTATTGATACAACTCCAAGAGTTCATAAACCTTTACTTTAAGTTTACAAGAGACAGCAGTTTAATACTTAGAGTGTGTGTGTAGTGTCGTTTATGTTATGTTGTATTGTGCTGTGTTGTATAGTGCTGTGTTGTGTTGTGTTGTTAGTATATGATCTGTATTATGTTATCAATGTTTGTTAACAAGTAGTAAATGAGGGGTAAAAGTGTTATTGTAAATATAAGCAGTAGTATAAATTGTAGAAGGGATTCATAAGAGTTAGTCATAGAATTCAGTTGTTTTTGGGCAGAGGAATTCTCTCCTAATTTGAATTGTGAAAAACCTTAGTCACTGATTTTACTTCACAAGATTTGTACTTTGATGCAAGTAAGTATTTCTATCCAACTTTTCCTTTGAATTTGAACCCTAGCTGTATCATCATTGGCTTAAAGGAGGCCATAGCTGCTGAAGTACAGCAACACCATCCTAGGGATTTAACACATGCCATGAGCTCAGTTATATGAAAAGCGAGGCTTTCTCATAGAAGAAGTAAAATCAATGAGTATGGTTGGGACAGTGGTACGAAGAGGGAACAGCCCAGTAACATCTGGAGTAAAGATTCCTTCAGTGAAGCGGCTTACTAAGGAAGAAATGGAAAAACATCGAATGGACTTTGCTTCAATTGTGATGAGCCATTCACAGCTGGCCATAAATGTAAGAAACTTTTTTGGTTGGAGATACAGGATGAACCAGTAAGTATGGAGGATGAGGAAGAAAATCCAATGCTTCCCATATAATCGCTCTTGAGGTCGGCCATCTCTTGAAGGGGAAGGTGATGTTACAGAGCTGCACCAGTGGGGGAATTAGGCATAGGGGAAGGATAAGAATTAGTCAATTAGCTAGTCCAGTATTTCCTTTGATATTTTGCACGTGTAATTTTTTGTTTTTACAATCTTTTTTTTTTTTTTTTTTAATATTTCAACTTGTATCAATTATTAGATCATTGTGGGTAGTTTTATGTTGACATCATGGGTGGTTATCTTCAGCCATGTCCCTAAATTTTGACAGAGAGTGGGAGGGGCAGTTATCCCATATTTTATTTGGCTAAAAGGGATTCATTGGTGTGTTATATAAGTGCTACTTTTTTCTGAATGAATAGTAACCTGAATTTCCAGAAAAACAACAGTGTTTGTTATTTCTCTATGGGATTTAGTGTCCCCTCATAAGCAGCCCTATCTTATGAGATCTAGGATTCTCTCTAAGCATCCCTAAACAAACGACAAAAAAAATAGCTAGATTTGGGAGGAAATTAAGGACAGGAGCATTTCCAGTGAAGATTTCACCCTAAATCATGCTATAACACAAGCCCAAAAGTGATCCTGTAACATTGGTTTGCAGGTTTATGACAGATTCAGCGCAGATGGAAGATCAAATTCATCTTGAAACTTTCTTGATTCATTCTGAATTATAATTGGAGCAGACTTGTATTTCAACAAGCTGCAGTATGTCCTAGAGATCAATAGTGGTGCCATCTTTACATGAAGACTTTTATTTTTTATTTAATTTATTGAATTATTAGTTGGATAGGTTTCTAAAATAAGCTCCTTGGGTTAGGTTTATGGTCAGTATTTCACCTTTCTTTTTATCAGTCTCAAAAACCCTAGAAACCTACAAACACAAAATACAAAATCTTAAATTCCCACGTAATCTTTGACTGCAATACATATGGTGCATAATACCAAATCTATCCTTATCAGTTGGTGAGGATGTGAAGATGTGATCAAGAATGTTTAATTCACAACTCCCAATTCCTTGGTATTCTATTCACCTCTCCCACTATTTATTAAGATGATAAGGAATTGCAGGTTATGCATGAATATTTTTTATATCACAACCTCTAAATTCTCACCAATCTTTTAATGAAAATAAGAGCAAATTGGATTCCATCCCATAAATCAACCAAAGAAGGCCTCTTAGTGATGATTCCAAAACAGACACCCAATACTTCACATGGATGCTAGATGTTCATATTAGAGAAAATATAAATTAACAATCTTAGAAGGAAAAATGATATTAGAGCCAAGAGTACTTGTCATATGTTAAGACATAAAAGAAGAAACCTTCCGTCTTGCTCTTATCATCACGGAAAAGGGGGGAAATTTTTGCTTTTAGCAGCTAAACAAGTATCGGCAACACTCAATCCATTGCCATTACAAATGTTCCCAATATTGAATTCAACATGTACTTGTTAAGATTCTAAAAGAGAAACTTCAGTATACACTTATAAAACAAATGCATAAAAATGTGATGAAAAGTGTCGCAACATAATCCCTCAAAAGATTAGTAGGCGCAAGTCCAAGCTTTACAGGCAGAGAATCTTTTTTAAATTTGCAATTCAATCCACTTATGCGAGGTAGCATAAGACGTGACGTGCTAGCAAAATTTACTTTACCAAGAGCCACAAAGGTGTATAATTGAATTTTACATCCTACAAGAAGAAACCCTAACTATAATGAATGAGAATACCTGGAAGGAAGGATTATTTGCAGCCATGAATGTCTGTTCTGTTGCTGGCAATATTACAGCGGAGAAATGAGCTGAGAGGGTGATGAGAGGCAGGCTGGACTAGCAGCGTAAGCGGAAGCACGGATCTGCTTCTGAGTTCAAAGTTGAAGGAATCTTAGTTGTTCCGTTCCAATTGTACAGGTTTTTTTTTTTTTAATCTTTTTTCTTTCCTCTCTCTCCTTGTGGGCCCACCAGGAGGGAGGATGTGGAATGCAGTCGGACCAAAATAGAAAAATACATCTTTGCCTGCATCTTATAGATAATAGAATGTGGAACCCGGGTGACCTTCTTTTTATTTCTAATAAAATTTATTGTGCTCGTGATGCGTATATAAATTTAATAAAACTAATTTCATAAAACATTAATTACAAAACATTATATAGGAAACAATAAATAAACATTCTTGCAAAAAGAGAAAAAGTTTATGTAAAAATTGTTGAAAAATATTCACAACACATAATTGTGTAATTATCTGTATTTATCAATACACATTAGGATAGAAAATTTAATCATAATTGCTCAATTATGATAAATATTGGAATCTAGGAACCAATAATATATTTTATATAAAAAGATAGATAGTGTTTCATGGTTAATTTAGTAAAAATAAAAATAATCAATAAATATGTATCGTTAAAATAGTAGATTTATAAACATAATGAATTCAAGTGAACTTTGCAAATTAATCATCTTAATAATGAAAACATCTTACTTTTATTAAACAACTTTTCCAGTCCAAAATTCCATTAGTGCAAGAAATTATGAGTAAAGTAGTAGTCAACGATGGAATGATAAAAATCATTTATTACTAATTAGGAAAATGTAGTGCTTGCGTTTTCAATAAATTTGAAGTAAGTAAAGAGAATTATACAAATTTTTTTATCATGTATTGCCTTGACAACTGTACGTGCTTAAATTAAAAAAAAAATAAATATATATAACTTATGAAATGAGGAACATATTTTTTAAAATACATATAAAAGCATCAAAGCACCTCAAGGGTCAAGGGTTATCTATAGAAGATGAGACCAAAACCATTTTCTTTGAATCTTTCACCCGAACACATTATCTATATGTGTATTACAACTTCATACTTCACAATCTATTTAAATTCTTCAAGATGAAAAGAAAGAAAAAAACCATAAGAAAAACAAAATAACACAAACACCTAAGAAAATTCCATAGTTAGTATTGTATTTTTGTGAAATTTCAATATTAGTTACCATTTTATCGAGTTATTTTTATATTTATACTTTATAGTCGTGAAATTTAAATAATGAATACAATAAAAAGATAGGCTTCAACTAATTTATGCAAAAGATGTAGAAAAAATAGATAATCTATATATATGATGCAAAAATATACACATTTAATTAGGTAATACATTACAGATACAAAACAAAATAACAGTATAAAAGATTTTCCCATATCGAAAGCAAACCAATAAGGTCGTTGATGTAAAGCAGCAATCTATCAAAGCAGTTTTTCTTAAAACACAATTATTACTTAAAGCAATAACACCATAAAGGTATATCAATTACATTCGATTTCTTAGGCTTTAATGACAATGCAGAAATATTAAAATTAGTACCTGAAGAGCTAGATGAAATGGCCAAGGATAATTTATGCTTAACTCTTAGAGAATGGGGAACAAATTTGTAATAAAAGCCAAATCGTTATTATCCAAAACATTGTGTTTCAATTAATGCTTCCTAGCTAAACACTAACCTTCATAGTTTAAAGAAGATAATTTGTGGAAGCTTTACTTCTCGATTATGCGAATATGCAAACCTATCTTAAAAAAAAAGATACCCAAAATTTTTTTTTGCTTAGACATGAAGAATATGACATCAAAGGTGAAGAATAATTTGGAATGAAAATATTGTAGAACAATGCAATTAAGGAATTATTGAAATGACCAATAAACTAACAGAATAAGTCCTCTATTATTTGTCATTAGCAATAAGCATCCTCTAATACATTAAGTGAACGCGGAAAATGAATGACTGGAAATGGTAATTGATGATAAAATTGAAGTTGAAGAAATAATCAATCAAAATAGAACTGTCGGTATCAAAATTTCAACTATGAAAAGGTGAAGAGAATCAAAACGGACTAAGAGATCTGTAAGGGAAGTAAAAGGGAAAAATGAAGAAAAAAATAAATAACAAAACATGAAACTATAAAAAGGTAAATCCATTCGAAAACTATAATCTTCTACTATGCGATGGGAAAAGCAAGGAGTAAATTATTGATTTTTACCATCTTCTTTCTTCCTACTCAAAATCAATTATTAAGATATTACCATTTCAAGCCATTGCATCGGTTGCTTAAGTGGATGAGGAAATTTAGTAGAAGTAGTTATCAATTGAAGGAGAGAGCAAGATAAAGTGAGAGGTATAGAAGAAGGTGGGAGAGAGAGAGAAAAGAAAGTGGTGATTGGGATGGGTACACAATAGTTATGGGATTTGGAGAGGTTAATAAGAAAGACTGGGTTGTAGTTATCAATTGAAAGAGAAAGCAAGATAAAAGTGAGAGATAGAGAAGAAGGTAAGAGAGAGAAAGAGAAGAAAGTGGTGATTGGGATGTGCACATGATAGTTTTAAGATTTGGAGAGGTTAATAAGAAAGACTGGGTTGGCGAATTTATCCATGTTATAAAATATTTATAATTTTATAAAGTTATTATAGTATTGGTTTTTCTTGTTAAATTATATTAGATTAAGGGGTCGAATGGTAATTTAAACAGTAAGATACAATATGCAGTTACTTAAGCCCCAAAGAGCTTTAATAATATAAATAATATACTTCACAATTTTGTAAGATCAATTCAAGAGCAAATAACATTCGGTAAGGATATCTAATTGTTTAAACAATATAAATGCCAAACCAAAATCATATTCCAATAATATATATATATATATATATATAAACTCTAAGCTATGTTTTACACATATTTAAGAACTGATACAATAATTTAATTTTGAGAAAATGTCATATTTGCTACCTAAAGTTAGTTAAAATTTATATTTTACTATTGAAGTTTTAAAAAATCAATTTGACACCCAATGAAAGTTTTCTTTGACATTTATACCACTTGCATCAACTTTACTAATTGCTGGTAGTTGAGTTGGATAAGTTGTTTTCTCATAATTTGATACATGTATCATGACGATGGTTTAATAATAAAATTGCCATGTATTATACCAGCTAAAGGGAAAAAAAAAACAGAGACAATATCTTGCATCAATAACATATCCCTCATCAAATAAAACTCGAATTTCCCAAAATCCATCATATCAAAAAACCTTGTTAGGAGAAGGTTGGTGTCCTAACCCTAATTGAGTTTACCCAATCTCTTTTTACCCAATCTCTTCTTCATCAATCTAATCTCTTTGATATTTGACCACCAAACAAGCTAAATCATGTGATCACTGCAGCAAATGTAAGTACCCATATAAGAGTTGTAATTTAGCTTTACAGCAGTCACAAGTAACCAAAAAAATAACAATAATAATAAAAAGAAATCATCATGTAAGAAACCTAATGCTTGATATTGTAAAAGGAAAGCTTAAACTAAAAAAACAAAAAAGTAACTGACAGCAACACTAGTAATTAAGTTATTATGAATACATTATGGATCCAAAAGTTAAAGAATTTAACTAAGTTAAATAAAGTGACAGCCAAAAAAAAAAAATCAGAGCATTTAGCACATGTTTGGTAGTGTAATTAGATGAAGAAAATTAGGTTTTCTTCCTCTAATTTGGGCATTACAACTTCGTTTTGGGATTAACATTGAAGGAACTAGGGTCTTCTCCTCTTCACGATTGAGCAATGGTTAGGATTAGGGCTTATTGGCACTTTCTCCTCTTTGTTCACCCATTGATTTGTTTTTTCTTTTCTTCTTTTAATGCCTAAAGTTCAACGTAGGTTTTGTATTGTTGAAGTAAACTACAAAACATTACGTGTCATTTTAGAATTGGTTCTCATATCCAACTAGCTAACAAAGCTTAATGATGCTAAGTTGGCTAGTGAAGATGACCATTAAAAGTATAAATAGGTATTAAATTGATTTTTAAAAAGTTGAGATATTAAATTGAAAATTTGAATAAAGTTTAGATAGCGTTTACAATATTAACCCTTTAATTTTTATAATTATAGAAACTATTACTAAAATAATATAAAGTTTTGGATAAGAACCCTCTAATAAAGTAGTTGATATAAGTCCCACTTACTAGTAACCTTCTAACCAAGTTTCTAAAGTTAATTCAACTAAACTTTTTTCACCATTCAACCCTTTAAGCAAGTTTTTGACACTCAAGTTAAGAGTTTTTTTTTTTTCCAATTTAGCCCTCTAATAAAGTCTAAACTTATATATTCACAATAAGTTGTTCACTCATGTCCCTTATTTCTAGCTTAAAGCTCACCATATCATGTCAATTCAACTTTTCATCAATCTCATTAACATATCTCTATTTTAATTCCTTAACTCACAAACTAAGCTTAAACTACCAATTGTAGCATATCATTACTTCTAACCAAATCCACTCATCTCTATGTCACTAAAATCAATTATATTTAGTATAAATTAACTCTAGAATAAGTACAAATGGTTTTCCTTAAGATTAATTAGACAATAACTTTGAAAAATTGCAGTTTTTTAAATTTAATGGCTCAAAAATTCATAAAAGTTCTACAAAATATTTCTAGATAGAATCTCTTCATAACATTCTTTCATAAATTATAGTGATATCCTAAAAAAATTTAAGTTCAAAACTACGTTAATAAGGATATTTAAAATAAGTTCAAAATCGATACAAGTTTGAGCGATTTCTTAAGGATAGTACATATCACCTTAAAATAAGTTCAAAACTACATATCACATGGACAGCTGGCTTGCCCGAGTAGGGGTGGCTCGATTAGTTCAGACTTTTTCTTTCAGCATCTCGACAAGGTTGCGACTAAGTAAGTAATTGGCTAAGCATGTATGAGAATGAAGATGGGCTATTGTCTTGGCCTTCTACTTCTCAACACATAACATGCAAGAAACAGGCAGTCACTCGACTTGGTAGACATAATGGGTTAGTAAGGAGATATTCGGCCTCTACATGAGTTGGCTGGAATAGGAAGATTCATCTTGCTAGTCTGTCTAGTCCTTAGGCCTGGCTGTGGTTCAATGGTTTGGTAGCCCAATTCCTATCATTCCTTCCGGGTTATTTTAGATTTAAGATTAAATCGAATGGTCTTTGTTTAGCTTTTCGTTAGGGTGATATGAATCGAGGTTAGCAATGTTGAAGGTGTTAGAAACCTTGATGAGAATCAGCCTCTAACTATATCCAAGCCGAAGCAGACCTGTCTGAAGTTGAGGCCTATCAAAGCTTGCAAAGGTTAAGTGGGAGCGAAAAAGATAAGAGGAAAGAAGATAAACACTCGGCATCAAGTCTGTTGTCAGTTGAGGTGCTAAGATACCACAAGGTCGAGTACTTGAGACCAAAGAACCACTCGGTACAGTATCAAGAGACTCATGCCGACTGATTTTAGGACTCGACAATTATGGGCCAACCTTTCTAGTATCTCGACCAAACATTACAAGACTTCGGAGACTCCTTCCCGAACCCATATATCCAACTGCCGACCCCGTTAGGTTTAGATACTACTCCTTCTAGGACATGCCGAGTGATTGCATGCTGACTCCCCTTGTAAAATACACAATTTTGTATTCTTATACATGTTTTTCTTTATTTTATTTATAGGCCTAATTCTTTAGGGTTTAAGGCCTTGTATATTATTTAAGGTTTTACTACTGGGGTTTAAGACTCACTATAAATAGAAACGTTTGTAAACATCAGAAGGGGCATCAATATGCGAAATAGACTGAAAAGCATATTTTGCATTTTGGATCCTTTCCCTTTATGAGCTAAGGCTACTCTTGAGCTAACATTGTCGGATTATTGAGTGTAGATCAAACTCTTTAATCATTCTCATGTTCTTATTGATCTTGTCCTTAAGATTGTAATGAATCTCTTCATTTGAGTGAGTTAGTGAGTCGCATCTAACTCTCATTTGAAATCTCAAGCGACATTTAGTATTTGTGGGTTGTATCGAACCCTATTTTGAGCTTAAACCTCTGATAGTGTTTGTGTCCTGGTGAGTTTTATTCATTTACATTCACCATCAAAACCTTCCTATTCTTCGCACCCATTTTTGAATCCCAAATACCTATTTTAGATTACCATCCATTGCCATTGATCCTTATTATCTTGGTATCAAAGCTTTAGGGAGACCTGTATATCAGTGTTCTTCAGAGTTTGATTCGTAGTTTGTACATCTCTATTAATCATTGTTCTGTAGTGTAGCGTGCTGTTCATAGTAGTTGTAAGTAGTTATAGAAGTCGAATAATGGTTGTTTCTAGGTTACTGTAATTGTGTTTTGTTGTTTGTTTGATTTTTTTGGAAAATTACTTTACAGCTAAGAATGTCGGAGGATAATGTCAACAACACTAGTGACAATCCTCACGGAAGTTTGAGACGACATGTTGATAACTTGGAATATCAGATCCAAAATCTTACTAATTCTATCTAGAAGCTTACTAGTTTAGTTAGAGGCTACAGACGTAATGGATGAGAAGAAAGAAGGGAGCACACATCTACAAGTGGAAGTGGTTCCAATGAGCTTTAAAATGATGAATGACAATCAAGAAGAGCTATCAAGCCAAGAAGAAGAGAAAACCGACCCGAGCCAAGGAGAAATAATGACAGGAGTATTGACTCCAAGGTGAACTAAGGAGCCCGAAGAGGAGTGCCGAGGCCGAGGAGAGATGTAGCTGAGTAGAGCTTTAATAGAAGTAGCAGAATTGAGGTGAATCGACTAACTCAGAATGCAAGGGATGAACCCCAAGCCCTTAGCCGAGGACTTGACAATGTCAAGCTGAAACTGTTAACCTTCAGTGAAAGTAGTTGACTTAAAGAATTCCTTCACTCGGTTCCCCGAGTTGAGAAGTTATTTAAGTGCTACAAGTGTGATGAATGAACAAAGGTTAAGTTGGCTTCATTATCCCTTGTTGAGTATGTAAGACTTTTGGTAGGATAAGATAGTTGCCAAGCGAGATGCTGAAGGAGAGGAGCTAATCAGACCTTGGAGGCTTATGAAACGTCTGATGAATCAATGCTTTGTATCGACTTACTTCAAGCAGAAGATGCTCTATGCTTTCCAACACCTTAGACAGGGCCAAAACTCTATCGAAGAGTGCTTGCAAGAGTTCAAAATCTTAATGACAAGATGCAAGATTGTCGAGCGACAGGACTGCACCATTGCCGGGTTCCTAAGTGGACTCCAAGATGATATAGCCGACATAGTTGAATTGCAGCCATTTAACTCTCTAGATGGGCTAATTAATTTGGCATTAAGGGTATAGAGACAAAGGAGAAGAAGGAATCAGAGGTCGATTAGCCGACCTCAATAAGGAAGCCCTAAGCCTGAGAGGAATGCCGAAAGAAGGCAAGAAAAGAAGATGGAGAAAGCAGAACCTAGCCAACTTATCCATGCCTACAAAAAGATTGTTGAGAAAGAAGAGGCACTCGGCAACAAAGCTCGAGAAGTGAAGTACTTCAAATGCTTAGGCTATAGAAACGTTGCTTCTAAATGTTCGAATAAGAAGGCTATAGAATTGAAAGGCAAAAGACCCAATGCCTGAATAGAAAGTTAGAGTGACAGGAGTTTAGAAGACCAGTTGATAGAAGAAGATGTCTATTCCGAAGACTTGGATAAACTCTTAGCTACAGCTATGTGAGCTAACCTGAAGGTAGATCCCAAATAAATGGAAAATTTATTTCACATGTAGTGCCTAATGAATGAGAAGACCTGTTCCTTAGTTATTAATGGAGGTAGCTGCACCAACATCATTTCTATCGAGTTAGTAGAAAAGATGAAATCACTAACCTACTCGTACCCTGACCTTATGGATTGAAATGGTTTAATGATAAGGGTATGGTCCATGTGCATAAAAGATTGCGGATTGCATTTAAGTCAGGGCAGTATGAGGATGAGATTGACTTTGACATAGTTCCTATGAATGCCTCAAATCTATTTCTTGGCTGACTATGGGAGTTTGATCAGAAAGTAATCCATGATGGATTCTTCAACACTTACACTATTCGGAAGGATATGAAGAGCTATCTCTTAACCCCGATGAGCATTAAAGAAATCCAGAGACACTTTGCACCTATGGTAAAGCAAAAAGGGAGAAGGAGCTTATTCGACATCTCGGCTGGTGCTCAATGCTTGACATTGAAGACAACTTCCTTTCAGACCTGCAGTAATGATAGAATCAACCTCCGTCTATATCCAAGTCGAGGCAGACCTATCAAAAGCCGGGGCCTATCAAAACTTGTCAAGGCCGAGTAGAAGCCAAAAGGATAAGAGGAAGGAAGATAAACACTCAGCATTAAGTTTGTCGTCAGCCAAGATACCTCAAGGCTAAGTACTCAAGACCAAAGAACCATTTGGCACAACATCAAAAGATATGTACCGACTGATTCTAAGACTCGGCAATTATGGGCCAACCTTTTTTATGTCTCAGCCAAATACTGCAAGACTTCGGGGACTTTATCCCAAACCTGTACATCCAACTGTCGACCCTGTCCGGTTTAGATATTACTCCTTCCAAGACATGCCGAGTGACTGCATGTTGACTCCCCTTGTAAAACATACAGTTTTGTATTCTTATACATGCTTTTCTTTATTTTATTTAGGGTTTAAGGCCTTATATATTATTAACGGTTTTGCCATTAGGGTTTAGGATTTACTATAAATAGCAACATCTGTAAACATCAGAAGGAGCATCAATATAAGAAATAGATAGAAAAGCGTATTCTGCATTTTGGAGTCTTCCCCTTTTTGAGCTAAGGCTACTCTTGAGCTAGCATTGCTGGATTATTGAGTATAGATCAAACTCTTTAATCATTCTCGTGTTCTTATTGATCTTATCATTAAGATTATGGTAAAACTCTTCATTTGAGTGAGTTAGTGAGTCGCATTTAACTCTCATTTGAATTCTCGAGCGACATTTAGTATTCGTGAGTTGTATTGAACCCTATTTCAAGCTTAAACCCTTGATAGTGTTTGTGTCTTGATGAGTTATATCCACTCACATTAACCATCAAAACCTTCTTGTTCTTTGCACCCATTTTTGAATCTCGAATACCCTTTATAGATTACAATCTACTGCCGTTGATCCTTATCAAACCCCATAGTCCTCAGGTAACTCCAATTTGTAGCCATTATCATTAATCTTCTAGAGGATTCTGAAAGGTCCTTCAACTCTTGTAGATAATTTATTCCTCCACTTGTTTGAGAACCGCTCCTTGTTGAGGTGCAACCATACCAAGTCTCCTAGCTGGAATTGTTTAGTCGTCCTACCCTTGGTCTTCTCTCTCATTCTTTTAGTGACTTAGTCGATATGTTAAGTGACTTTGTACTAAATGTGTTGAAGAGATTGTGCTAGAGTTCTTATGTCAGGGTCTTTTTATACGGGTACGGGTACAAGGGTATGATTGAAGGGTAACTCAGGATTGAAACCATAAATCACCTCATAAAGTATTTGCTTAATGGTGTCATGTACTATACTGTTGTAAGTGAATTCAACCACTAGTAAGCAAATGTCCCAATCAGCCAAGTTCTTTCTTACCACAATTCGGAGTAGTGATCCCAAAGTGCGATTAACCGCCTCCAATTGGTCATCAATTTGAGGTTGATAGAAAGTACTAAATAGTAGTTCAGTCCCCATTCGATGCCATAAGATCCTCTAGAAATGGCTTAAGAGCTTTGGATCCTTATCAAATACTATACTTCTCGATACACAAGATGCGAGAAATAGGCAATCACTTGGCTTGCCAAGCAAAATGGGTCGGCAAGGAGATATTCGGCCTCTACATGAGTTGGCTAGAATAGAAGGATTCATCTTACTAGTCCCTCTAGTCCTTGGGCTCGGCTACAGGTTAGTGGTTCGGTAGCTTGATTTCCATCATGCAGTCCCTTATTTTTAGCAAAGAAGGATGAGACTTAGAGAATATATGTAGACAACGAGTTGTCAACAAAATTACAATCAAGGATAGGTACCCTATTCCTTAACTTGATGATATGTTAGATGAAATGAGTATTTAGCAAGATTAACCTCAAATCAAGATTCCACTAGATAAGGCCAAGGGATGAGTGGAAAATGACATCTAAGACTCAACATGGGTTGTATAAATGGTAAGTTATGCTATTTGGCTTATCCAATGCACTAACATGAACCATGTGTTAAGGGACTAGATCGAAAAGTTTGTCATGGTATGCTTTGATGATATTTTGGCATATGGTTCCGACTTATCCAGTTATGTCAACCATATCTGAGCTATCTTTTAGGTCCTTTGAACCAAGAAGCTCTTTGGTAATTTGAAGAAATGTTGCTTTTGCCAAGATGAAGTTGTTTTCCTATGATTTGTTATAAGTAAAGGAGGGATTATACTTGATAAGAATCTGATCCATTATTGAGTAGCCAATTCCAACCTATTATGCTTATGTTAGATCCTTCCATGGCTTGTATCCTTCTATAGGAGGTTCATGCAGAATTTCAACATGATTATGGCCCCACTGATAAAGCTTATGAAGAAGAATGTGAAATTCAAATAGGGAGAGAAGGAATGGAAAAGTTTTTAAGGAAATCAAGGTTATGCTAACCTTTGCCCCTATATTTGTTCTATTAGACTTTAGCAAGATCTTTGAGCTTAAATGTGATGTATTAGGAATAAGCATTAGAGTCGTGCTTACATAAGAGGGTTGACTTGTTGTGTACTATAGTGAGAAGCTTAAAGGAGCCACCTAGAACTATTCTATGTATGACAAGGAATTCTATGCCTTCATCTAAGCTTTGACAGTTTGGCAATATTACTTACTGCCTAAAGAGTTTTATCATATAGGCTAATCATGAATCACTGTGATATTTAAGGAGTTAGCCCAAACTATCAAAGTCACAAGCGAAGTAGGTTATGTTCTTAGAAGGATTTTCTTTCATCATCAAATATAAGTATGGCAAGACGAATGTAGTCACCAATGCTCTATCATAGAGGCATACCCTCCTTACTAACCCTCATACTTGACTTCTAGGCTTTGTAAGCATGAAGGAATGATACCTTCAGGGCCCACACTTTGAACCAATGTACTTTCAATGTATAGAAAAAAGGATGGTAAATGACTACCATTGAGAAGATGGATATATTTTCCTAAGTGGCAAGTTCTATGTATCGACCTATTTTATAAGGGAATTATTGGTAGAGGAACTCCATAGTGATGGACTCTTTAGATACTATAGAGAAAAGATAACTTTTGAAATGTTGAATGCCTAGTTCTTTTGGCCTAAGATATGAAGGGATGTCTATAAGGTTATAGCGTAATGAGTAATCTACAAAAAAGCTAAGAGCCAAGCCGAGCAAGGAAGAGCCATGCCTCTCTTAGTCTTAACCTAACCTTAGGTTGAGTTAAGCATGGACTTTATTCTCGGCCTACTTAGGATGGATTGAGGTAAGAATTCTATCACGGTTATCGTGGATAGATTCAACAAAATGGCACACTTTGTACCTTATACCAAGACTAATGATGCTTCAATAGTTTCTCTTCTTTTTTTGTAGGAAATTGTTAGGTTATACGGCATGCCGAGAAGTATAACCTTTAATAAAGACCTAAAGTTCTTAATGATAGGAATCAGACCACTAGACCCTTGACCTGAGCTCTAGCTTGAGCCTGAAGCTAAGGTCTTAAGAACTTAGTGAGGTGCATTCTCCTTTACTAACCTGCATAGGAAGAGTTCAAGTTGCTTCAACGTACCGACTTGTTGCTATTTTTAAGCTAAACCCTTCCATGCTTGACAATCGTATCAAAGTGTAGTAGGTAAATTAACGCCTCAAATGGCCAAAGAATCATCGTAAGATAGATTATTACGATGTATATGTAGCAATCCTTTTTTTTTTTTTTCTAGGAATTTTTTTCTAGTATTGATTATTTTTTTATTGAAAGAATCATCCCATCTTAATTGAAAACATAAATATCTTTTTAGGAAGAAATCAAGCTCTGCTTCCATCTTGAGGAGGGCTTCACTAACAACTCGGCTTACTTAACCACTAGCTTGACTAACCTATCTCCGAGCTGTCCAAAGCATATCCAAGCTGAATTCACCTCGAAGGAGTCTACAACTTAACTCAACAACAGTTCTGTTGACCATACTCTTTTGTCTCTTTCTACTAGAAGCTTGCTTCTAGCTACTTACTATGTATCCGAGCACCCACATGATGGAATTTGCTATACAAATAAAATGTTTTTTTTATTATTTTTTTTTCATCTATACCATTTAACATTCCTTATATTTTGCTTATTTTAAACATTACCCTTTTTGTCTTTTCCATATTTAGTAGGCTATCCTATATTTATAAGTATAAATACCCTTGTATTTTGTAGCCGCAAGAATGATCTGCATTTTCTCGTTATATACTAAGTCTTTCCTTTCTTAGAAGCTTACATCCTTTTTACTGTTATCTTAATCCTTAAGTAAGGCTAGGTGATGACTAACCTTACTAAATTAGCTTGTATGTCATATCAAGTTGGTTAGTAAGTCTTTGGTGGTTCCTTAATGCATCATATCATAGGAGCTGATTGTCGATTTTACTTGTTTGCGTACATTCCATCTTTATTTTTTAGCTTTTTGTCAGTTAGGACCCATCCCTTTAAATACGGCCGACCTTGTCCTTCCTTAGCAAGCGTATTATCTTGGTGTTAGAGTGGAGGTTCACTTGGGTAAGTCACTATTATGTCGTGTTACCACTCGTTACATTGGTTATTATTTGTGTTAGAAGTGTATTAAGTAGTGATGTAGCAATTGAGGTTGTGTAAAGATTTGCTGTAGTATCTTAGTAAGTAGTAGGAATTGTACTGTTGTGTGTAGTACTTTATTATGCTCTATTTTAAGCCGTAGAAAATAGAATAAGTAGTAACTGTGTATTTCTATATGAAAATTGAGCTAGTTAGTTATGGTGTTGAATCTTTAAGAAGTTGAAATGTGTAGTCGGTGTAATTAACTAATTGAAGGTTGTGCATGAGTTGTTCTCTGCGTGATACAAGTATTGTCTATTTGTTGAGAGTATGAGGTTAAGTAAGAATGATTGATTCAAGTATCAATGTTGGTATTAGAGACAATAATAATGGTATCATCTACCATGACTGATAACATTAAACAACCCCTAGAAGTTCTGATGAGTAGTTTGACAAGATGACTCACTTAATAGCAGATTTAACTTGAGTTGTTTATGTGATAGCAACTTCACCTACTGGAGCCAGCTACAATACCCCTTAGGTTGCTCATAAAGTTGGTGTCATTACCTATAATGATCAACATGTCCAAGGATAAATCGCAGCTCGGCAAGATCGAGGTGGAGGACTATTAGGACATATGTAGAGGAGAATAGACTTAAGTGGAGTATATAAGGAGATTAAGGAAGAGTATAATGAAGAGGAAGAAAGACCATGGGTACCTTGAGCTATTGACCATGTAAAGCTTCAAATTTTGAGCTTCAATGGCTTTGGAGATGCTGATGACAACCTTGATTGGGAGGAGAAGATGGAGCTGGTTTTTTACTATTATGAATATGAGGATCACAAAAAGGTAAGAACTGTTGCTATAGAATTCTTTGGATATGTTGTATTGTGATAGAGGATCTTTTAGACTATGAGAAGGTGAGATGGATACAGAGAAGTTAGCATTTGGCTTAAGATGAAAAGAATCCTTAGAGCCAACTTTGTGCCGAATACTTATCTACAGGACACCTTTGCTCGATTTCAAGAGTTAAGGTAAGGAAATCAAACTATTGATGGGTACATACGAGAATTTCAAATGCTTATGATTCGATGTGAGGTTAATGAACCCTCAGCTTAAGTAGTCTCCAATTTCTTTACTAGATTGGGAGTAAATATTTGATATACAATAGAGATATAACATTTCGTCACTTTAGATGAGGCTATAAGAATTGCTTAGCATATAGAAAGATAAAGGAAGAGTAGGTTGACCTGACCTCATCAAAGGGTGCATGTATAGCTCTTTAGGGATACAAATTTTATCCTCAATGAGCCAACCTATGTAACTTAGCTGACTTGCCCTAAGCAGTCACTGAGTTCAATACAACACTAATCCTAAAAAGCTAATGGACACCAGAATTGAGTAGAAGAGTCGACCAGATCATAGTGACACCTTACACAGGACATTTGAGAAAGGTTAAGGATCATGACAAAAGACGAGATAGATCAAATGTTTGAAGTGATAAGGACATGGCCACTTAGTGTCCTAACTAGCGTACCATGATCGTTAAAGGTGAGGTCCCTCCTATTGAAGTGGATATTACTAACAAGGAGCCTGAAGAGAACATGAACTAAAGGAAAAGGTCGAGGTGTATGATGAAGAGCTCATAGAAGAAAATGTATATGCTGACCACCTGGATAAGCTGACTTTAGTTGTCCGACAAGCCTTGAGCAATAAAGCACCAAGTGAAGAGAAGCAATGAAAAAACTTGTTTCATATCACTTGGAAAGTAAATGATTAGGTTTGTGCACTCATTGTTGATAGTGGGAGTTGTACTAGTGTTGCTTCTACTAATTTAGTTTGAAAACTCAATTTGCCAACCATCTCATACCTAAGACCTTATAAACTACATTAGCTAAATGAGAAGGGAGTGCTACATGTTACATAGCAAGTATTATTGCCAGTCTTGATTGGAAACTATTTTGATGAAATTCTTTGTGATGTACTGCTCATGCATTACATGTTATTAGGTTATCCTTAGTTGTTTGATTGATAAATCATTCATGATGGGTTTAAGAATACATATAACTTTAAGAAAGATGGGAAGAAGATCACCTTAAACCCTCAAGTGAGTAAATTACAAGCAAAACTAGCCTAAGGATCTAAGAAAGCATTAATTCTAAGTTAATCCAAGCTCTGAGAGGTCATCAAATCCAATTTTCTAGCCTCCGAGAAGGATGAAAAGAAGATCACCTTAAACTCTATGACACTAAGTCAGGTGAGTAAATTATAGGCAAAACTAGCCCAAAGATCTAAGAAAGCATTGATTCTGAGCCAATTTAAGCTTTGAAAGGCCATCAAATCCAATTTGCCAAACTTCTTGTGAAGATTATTAGAATTGAAGGAGTAAGTTATGTTACTTAAAGAGGTTAGAGAACTATTAGATGACTATGTTGACCCATTCCCTGAACAATTGCCTGAAGGACTACCCCCTCTTTGAGGGCATTATATTGACTTGATGCCTGGGACTACCCTACTAAATAACCTTGCTTATCGAATGAACCTCGAATAAGCTACTGATCTCTATAGGTAAGTTAACGAGCTATTGGAAAAAAGATTCAAGCAAGAGAGTCTCAGCCCCTTGTACTATATCTACATTATATGTACTAAAGAAGGATGGTATACGGTCTGTGTGTATAGATAGCAGACCTATTAACAAGATTACAATCAAGTATAGGTACCCCATTCTAAGGCCAGATGATATGTTAGATGGATTGAGTAGTGCTAGGGCTTTCAATAAGAGTGACTTGAAGCCAAGATACCACTGAATTCATATAAGGTAAGGAGATAAGTGAAAGACTACGTTTAAAACCCAATATGGTCTTTATGAATGGATGGTGATGCCATTTAGATTATCAAATGTCTTTAGCACTTTCACGAGATTAATGAATTCTGTTTTGAGAAATCTAATCAGAAAATTTGTTGTAGTCTACTTTGATGACATTCTTGTGTAGAGTGCCAACTTATCAAGCTACGCAGACTATCTTCGAGCTATATTTGATGTATTATGAGTTGAAGGACTCTTATGGAATTTGAAGAAGTGTCATTTTTTGCCAAGAAGAAGTGATCTTCCTTAGATATGTTGTGAATAGATGAGGCTTATGAGTCAATGATGAGAAAATATGAGCTACTGTTGAATAGCCGACCCCAATTACTTTTCTCAAGGTGGGAAGCTTCCATGGATTAGCATCCTTTTACCACTAGTTCATTAAAGGCTTTAATACAATAGTTGCACCTCTTACTAAGTTGACAAAGAAGAATGTCTAGTTCAAGTAGGGAGAGAAGGATGAGAGAAGTTTTGTCGAGGTAAAAGAAAGATTGACCTTTGCCCTAATCTTAGTTTTACTTGACTTTGATAAGATATTTGAGCTTGAGTGTGATGCATTAGGAATTAGCATAGGAGCTGTACTCATGTAAGAAGGCTGACCTATTACATACTATCACGCCTTGAAGCGATAGAATCGTAATAGTTTTGTTGTGCAGACCATTTTAAGAAAGAAGCGAACTATGTAACCTTCATCTTAAACCTAATTTACACAAGGCATTTACGACTAACTCGCTTTGAAGTAAACAATTCATAAATTAAATAAATTATTTACTTATGAACTTAAGAAAAATACATACTTACATTAGAATAATCTGAATATATTTACAAGATTTAGTAACCTAACATGATCTACTTAATTAATTCGTAAATTAATACTAAAAACTTTAAAGATAGAATCTAAACTTGAAAATGTAATTGCTCCTTGAGTTATTATCCTTACTCCCTTAGGATCTAGCAATTGCTAGCTTCAAGATAGATATAGGTTGCTTTCTAGCTAGCACCTGTAACAATGTCTATAGGGATGTAAGTAACCACAACTCAGTAAGTTAAGACGGAGACTTAAAACTATATAGCAAACATAAACAGGGTTATCAACCAAATTAATTAGATGCAATGCATGTTCAAGTAAATACCATTGCACGACGTTGTCTGATCTGTCATGAGATTAGAGAAATTGCACCCGCTCTAATCTGGGTTAAGGAGTTTCTATTAACGTAACAGCTCACAACTAAACCCAAGCTTGTAGAATGGAGCGACCATTCATCCTGTAACTACCTTCAAACCATTAACTTCACCCTTGTTGCAACCTCCTCAATTGTCACTTAGTTTGACTAAAGACGAAGAAGGGACTAATTATGCTATCCAGCGCTATCCCTTTCAAAGAGGTTTGTATTTGGCCCAAAAACCCTAGGTTTCCCTTAATAGGTTACTATACAGGTCTGATTTATGTTTTCAAGTCATATATTTAGTTAGGTCCAGTTTAGGGTGATAAATCATTTCATATAAATCATACAATACAAGCCAGAGCAGTAAACCAAATCACATCATCAACTTAGAAACAAACACTTGCACATAGTTGACTATCTAACAAACACAATCAAGTATATTTTTAAGCCTTCGAGTACTACAAATTAGTACTCCGAAATACAATAACGCATCAATCCCAACTTACTTGAACTCCTCGCTTGCTCATTCGAGGTATGACTCGCTCAAGCCATCACCGATAATCCTCATATTATAAATATTGTTTTAGTGCACTTATATAACTATCTTATATAAACTATATTCTATGGTTCTTTTATGTTATCTTTAGTTTAGGGTTTTTTTAATATACTTAATTATTCAGGTTTTTAAGTCTCTTACAATTATTTCTAATTTAGGCTGGGTTCTGATTCAGTTTTAGAGTGAGTTTTTAAATTAGGTTCTAAGTCAATTTCTAATTACGGATTATACAAGAACCCTAAAAAATTGTTCCAAACCATAATATGAAATTATTCATATTATAATCAGGTATCCTAAATATCGTGTTTGGTCTCTAACTAATCTTTTAGTTTGTACGGTATACCCTAGTTCTCATTTAACTACTGAATTTGCTTTCAATGTGAGAAAAATTGATATTTTTCATATAATTATGTAAATTTATACTTAATATCAGATTTATTTTATATTAATATTATTATTTTTGGTATAATATTTGTTACTCATTAATGTCTTCTATTTACATATTATGTATTATTACATAATTCACCCTTAAATCACCTATTTAACACTTTTAACACTATATATATAATTCTTTATCCTCCAATAATATATCAAATGTCTAATCACATCCTAAATTATAAATTATATCTAATTAGCCTTAAATTACAAAATTAACTTAAAATATACTATTTACATACATATTTAGTACATATTATGCATAATACATACAATTAATGCCTCAAACTCCAATAAAGCTACGGAAAATATGTTATAATCAGTAAATTATGGTTGTTATATTATGATAGTGAAAATTACTAAAACAGTTATATATATATTATTCTCCAGTATACTAATTTTAGGTCTGATTTTGCTAAAAATTAGCTTCAATTAGGTAAATGACCAAATAAAATTATAAGATTCAAAATGAATATTTCCAAAATTATAAATAAGCTTTAGAAGTCATTACAAATCAGATTCATTAAGGAATTTTGATTAAAAACCTATTATTTCTTTTAAATGAAAAATAGCGTAGATTCAATAAAATAATTTTAATGAATACTAAAAGTATAGTTTATCAAAAATTATTTTTATGAAAATCAAATATATCATATTAGGAATATGTACACCAAAAATTAGCTCGAAATAATAGTATTTACCATTTTTGAACGTTTATACGAAATTCGTTGGAATCAAGCATTTTCTTAAGGAACTTATATAAGAACTTATAAGTTTAAAAAATGGTTTGATATTATGATTCTACATACAAAAACACATAGGAAAACCAAATTTCATAAGTTTCTATGTATATTTGATATTTTTACGAAATTAAACAAATTCAAAAGGAAAATCAAAACTCACCAATTGACAAGCTTTCAGCCACCAGTAGTGGCTCCACCATTGTCTATAGCTCTAAACATGGGGTCCACTACCTATTAGTGGTGGTCGTTCCTCTTCAAGTGGTCATGGGATGTGGGTTTCCATTATAAGTCCTAATTGTACACTATTTTGCCAAATTTTTGTAAAAATACTCTCTCCTTTGTTCTTACTCTCTCTCTAATTTTTCTGGACTTCAAACTTACCAAAATGAATTATGGAGAAATTGGTTTGAATTTATACAAGTGGTTAGGGCTTTCTTTAATTTTATGGGTGACAAATGTCCTTTTACTTTTTCTTTTTCACTTTCTATTTATTTCATTTTTATTGGTTGATTTTGTTTCTTCAACTTTTAGCTTGCTACAACTACTTTTTGGACAATTCCACACTTTTCCTAATTTTTTCTTTAATTTTTTGTAATTTTATTTAATTATTTAGCATTAATTTAGTATTTTTTGAGCTTTTAAAGTAATTTTACGTATTTTTACCTATACGTAAATACATATATGGTATAAATAAATATTCATAAATATTATTTATGTTATTTTATAATTTTTAGTATAAATGTAATTTATTTCTATCAATTTATTAATTATCAGAAATCGTTTTATATGTTTTCAATAAAAATAGAAAATTTACATATGATTCAATATTATAATAATTAATTATTTTATTATTTATTTTCTTAAATCCAAACTTACGGGATCATTTTTATTAATATTCCTAGCTTTGTTGTAAATTTTGGGCTGAATCGAACAATTTGCTCGATTGCCCTCAATTTTACAGATTGAATCCTAAACACGTAATTACGGGGCTTACATATACCATAGTGAGAAGTTGAGGGGACCACGATTAAATTATTCTATTAATGTCAAAAAACTCTTTGCACTAATTTGAGCTCTTCAAGTATGGCAACTTTACTTTCTACTAAGGGAATTTGTCATTTATACTAATCATGAGTTCTTGCGATACCTTCAAAGACAAACTAAGATGTCAAAGAGGTAAGCTTGACAGGTTGAGTTCTTATAAGGATTTAATTTTATAATTAAGTATAAGCAAGGCAAGACTAATTTGGTTGTCGAGGCAAGACCAATTTGGTTGTTAATGCCCTATCAAGAAGACATGTTCTTCTTATCGAACCGTAGACTTGACTTTTAAGATTTACGAACATAAAGGATCAATATCCTTAAGATACCCATGGTCCTATATATATGCACTGTGAAGAAGGAAAGAAAATTGATGACTATTATGTAGATGATGGATATCTATTCTAAGGTAGCAAGCTATGTGTTTTAGCCTATTCTCTAAGAGAGTTACTAGTACAAGAAGCTCATTTCGATAGACTTTCTAGACATTTTAGAAAGAACAGGACGTAAGAACTGTTGAATGCAAGATTCTTTTAGCTTAAGATGAGGGGTGATGTGCACCGTATTGTAGAGAGTTGAGTGAGTTACAAAAGAGCAAAGAGTAGAGCTAAGTAGGGAAGGGCTATGACTCTACCAGTCTCGACCAAACCATAGGTTGATTTGAGCATGAATTTTGTCATCGAATTCCCTAGAACTGCTCGAGGCAAAGACTATGCAATGGTAATCATGGACAAATTTAGTAAGATGGCACGCTTTGTGCCCTATACCAAAATTAACAATACTTCGGCTATTGCTTCTTTGTTTTTGCAAGAAATTGTTCACTTACATAGAGTACCGAGGAGTATGGTTTCAAATCAAGACCCTAAATTCCAAAGCCATTTCTAGAGGACCCTTTGGTGTCGAATGGGAACCAAGCTACTTTTCAGCACTTCGTGCCATCCCCAGAATGATGGTAAAAAAAATGTTGTCAATGGTACCATAGGTTCATTACTCGGAGTTACAATAAGGAAAAACTTATCTAAATGAGATATATGCTTAGTTGTAGTAGAATTTGCTTATAATAGGATAATACACACACTACCGGATACGTACCATTTGTGGTCATCTACAGTTTCAACCTTAAACTTCCGTTGATCATACCTTTGTGCCAACATTTGACTAAGAAGACCCTAATATAAGAGCTAAAACTCAATCTTTTTAGCAAATCTACTAGAAAGTTACTCAACATATAGACTGAACTACCAAAAAGTTGAAGGAGAAAGGAAAAGGAAAGAAGGCTAAGCTATTTCAGCTTTGACGATTAAGTATGGTTGCACCTAAGCAAAGAGAAGTTCCCCAATAGGAGGAAAAACAAATTATCTGCTTGAGTTAAAGGACCATCTAAGATGCTTGAGAAGATCAACAATAATGCTTGTTAAGTAAAGTTGCCCAAAGACTTTGGAGTGTTCGACATGTTTAATATTACTGATCTCAACTCTTATAAACTAAAAGAAGAGCATAATGAAGACCAACTGGATTTGATCCCAAATCCCAATCAGCTTGGAAGGGATGATAGGAATCAAATCATCAGACCTTTGATTGAGCCTGAGCTCGAACCTAAGTTGTCGTGAACTCAATGAGGAGCATTCTCCTTTACCAACAAGTGTAGGAAGAGTTCAAGCTGCTTTAACTTATTAACCTACTGCCATTTTCGAGTTGAACATTTCTATGCTTGACAATCATCTTAAAGTGCCAACATGAGCAGTTCTCAATTGATAGCCTGGCTCACCTACCCATTAGCTTGGCCGACTTGTCTCTAAGCTATCCAAAGCATATTTGAGGTAAATTTACCCCGAAAGAGTCTACAACTTAGCTTAACAATAGTTAGATAAACTATACTCTTTTGTCTATTTCTACCAGAAGCCTGCCTCTAGCTACTAGCTACATGTTCAATCACCTACGTGATGGAATTTGCATTACAAATAAAATGTTTTATTGATTTTTCATATATACCCTTCACCATTCCTTATATTTTGCTTGTTTTGGACATTATCCTTTTTGTCTTTTTCATATTTAGTAGGTTACTCGAGATTTACAGATATAATTACTCTTTTATTTTGTAGCCGCAAGAATGATCTACATTATCTCATTGTTAAATGAACTATGTGTTTTCTTTCTTGGATGTTTTCTTTCTTGGAAGCTTTCTTCCCTTTTACTTTTACCCTAACCCTTAAATAAGACTAGATAGTGAGTACCCTCATTGAATTAGCTCGGTGCCATATCAAGTTGGTTAGTGAGTCCTTTGTGGTTCCTTAGTGCATCATATCCTAGGATTTGATCATAAGTTTTGCTTATTTACACATATTCCATCTTCATTTTTGAGCCTTTATGAGTTTGGACTCATCCCCCTAGATATGGCTGACCTTATCGTTCCTTAGCCCAGTGTATCAATACCAACCAAGATTTGAGTTATTTGTTCAAAGACAGAAGTGTTTTTGGGTCATTACCCAAGTACAAGTGATTATTTGTAAGAGCTAACAACTAAACTCCCAATTTTGAGCTATTTAGAAGCTACCAACTTATTTGATTTTGTTCCATATTTTTAATAGTGGATTCTCGACCACTCAAATTGCAACATGCGTCCATTGACATTGGTACTAGTATAGATATAGATTGGATATTCTCTCTTTGTACATTACAAGTTTATCCTTTTCATGTATATTCCTTTTAGTACTTTTCTACTTTAGATAGAATGCCCATTTTAGCAACTCCTCCAATTGTAATAGTTGCCCTATAATCTCGAATATAAATACCTACTAAAATGTAAGTCGTAAGAAGCAGTTACTAATATAGAATCCCTCTTTTTCCTCTGTAATTTGTTCTTATTTATTGCGTGATCATCTTATTTACAACTCTTATAAATCCCTTTAGCAAGGACTATGGCAAGCAACTCTAACTATTACTTCATGCATCATATTGAAGTAATAATTAGGCCGGTAAGATCTAGTTGGTGCATCAATCCAGCTAGGTAGCCATGGATTTGCTAAACCTTTGCAAAATCCCATTATATTTTCGCTCCTTTGATAGGTTCAAACCTGCCTCGATATTGCTACCCTTGTCAATTCTTAATGTAGAATGTCAGACATACTGTTGATTCAACTGATATAACAATTGGGCCTTCTATATGAAGATCCCTTAGGATTTGTACATGCGATGAAGTTATAAAAGGGTAAGAAATCTAAAAGAGGTAAATACACATTTTAGAATATGCTTAAAAGGCTCAAATTGAGAAAAGATAGAAAGAAAGAATTTTAGAAAAGAATCATCCTTGGGATTAGCATCTAGACACTCATCAACTCTAAGTGGTCTCATCTAACAAAAGGTAAATGAAGACAATTGTACTATTCCTAGGTAGAGGAGGTTAGTAATACTTTAAGTAGCTTAGTATATAGCGATAATAGGTTGGAACCGAAGAAAATAATGGGATGGTCAAGTTAATTAAGTTGAATTGGGTTAGGTGAGTTGTTAGATTCAATTTAGACCTTACTAAAGCTAGGTTAGAGAGGCTGCAAACAAATTGGTCAACGGATCAATTAAGTCAAAGTTGTCCTTACTAAAACGAATGTCAAATATTTCTACTTAGAAGGGTGACAAAGTTACTGGACAAAGAAGGGAATCTCATCGTAAGCTAACTGCTTAGCCAAAATTTGATCAAAAAGCCTTATGTTGTGAACCGTGTCCAAGAATAGACAAGGCCGGTCACTAGATAGGTCCAAGCTTATAAAAAGTTTGAAAAGGATTAATGGGGAAATGTGCAAAAGGGCAAAAATCAAGAATGAAATAGTAAGAAAAACCTATGAATAGCTCCAAAGGATATGATGCACCCATAGAACTTTTGAGGACTCATGGCTTAATTCGATATGATGCATGAATTGGTTCAGTGAAGTTATTCGCCACCTAATCTTACTTAAGGGAAAGGATAAGAGTGATGGCGATAATAAACAAACAGTATTTATGTAAGGAAGAAAAAGTACTCAAAAGTGTATTAAGAATGATATGATATTCTTATAGTTACAAGTACAAGGGTATTTATACCCATAAGTTAGGGTAACCTACCTAAAAAGGAAAAGTCAAAAAGAGCATTTCCTAAGGGAGTAATGTACAAGATACAAAAGGGTAAAAATGAATATACAAGGAAAACAATCATTAGTGTAACGGATTCTGCACATGATATTGTATATATGATGATGCTACATTGGTGAGGTCGTTAGAAGATGCGGATAGAAAGTACAAACATATGGGCTTGTCTGAGCGGGGATGGCTTAATTAGTCCAGACTCTCCCTCGGCTTATCGGTAAGGAAGATGTAAGTAATTGGTTGGCTCGGTATTAGAGAGTAATAATCAACTCGGCATACTACAAAAAAATGGGTGGTCATATAACACGACATGAAGGGTAACTCGGCAAAGAAGTACTCGGCCTCGGCAAGGAAGTACTCGACCTCGGTAAGGATTGGTTAGAACGACAAGATTCATCATGCCAACCCCTCTAGTCTTCGGGCTCGGCTGCAGGTTAGAGGTTTAGTATCTTGATTCCCATCACTTTATAAGCCTTAAGCTTAACTACTTGTAATAAGACCTTGGACTTGATCCTTATCAATGAGTACAACATAGGCATTTGCCTACTATATTAACTTACATAGGCAACTTCAACATGGGAATATTGCTCAAGTGGCTCAAAAGGATATACCGTACTAACATGGGCATGTTGATGACTATATTAATTCTTTAGCTTCTTCATTTCAGCTCCAAATTTAGGGAAACTTGTCCTTATGCAAAACATATGTTAAAAGAAAAGAAACAAGGACAATGCTACACTAGTTAATTACCATATGGAAAACCAACCATTTGTTTCACAAAACCCATTGATAGCTCTTAAGATGTAATTCTTCCATCAATTTACATCTTTCAATTCATGCCTTGGTGACTTTTATATGCACACTTTACTTAACTAAATTTCAAATACACTAGGAACACTAACTACTGGAGTTTGAGAACTAATCAATGTAAGTTAAATTTCTACCATGTCATTTAAACAATGACTTAAAATCTTAAAATTAAGTTTAACATTAGCTAAACAAAAAAGAGTTATCTATACTTTGTACACTTAGCTAAGACATATGTTCTCCCCTCTTCTATTTCTTATAACGTATTGTAAACGTATGTTACATCTATTCATTTCCTAAAATTTTTTCCATATTTATTGTTCTTCAATCGTAAGATTTGTTTTCTCTCTTCTTCCCTTATTTCTTTTAATGCAACATGAAATATGAAGTAAATTTGTTGATGGTGAAAATTGGAACAAAAGAATTTTGGACACTCATCGATTAAAGACTCAAAAAATAAAAGAAAATTATGCTACGAGGGTATCGGGATGACTCCAATTTACCCACTTCAATGTCTAAGTAAGATAAACCATGGGTTAATGAAATTCTAGAATGCTCTGATAAAGTATATTGCATAGTCCATTTTCAAGATTAGCGACTTACCCATTCAATGACTTTAGCTCCAAATGTTTCAAAAATGGGTACTATTGGATTGAGTAAATTTAGTACTAGATGCCTATTAGCATTCCAACCTTCCTTCTCTTTTGAGGGCTTATAATTTCATGATCTCTATTAACATGAGTATTACCATTCACCATACAGTTTCTTTTTAGACTTGTTATTCACAATCTATTTTCATGTGCAATTGTAATACAAATTCCATATGACTTATTATGAATTATTTGAACATATTGAAATAAAATCCATATCAAGAATCTCATTCAATATTGAAGAATTCATGAGTTCATGGATTTCTCTAATTGCACAAAAACTTCGATCCAACAAGTTTGTAAATTTCTACATGACTTGAATGCATCACAAGCCAATATCAAGAATTCTATCACTTTCCCTCACTTTCCTTTTTCTTTACTTTCTTTCAATACAGAAAACAACTTTCACATTGAATTCTTAACAAGCATGCATTTTTCAAGCGATTTCTAGCAAACAATGAGTAGATAATGTGTTTCATCACATTATATATCTTAAATCACTTCTAGGAACTCAAATTTCTACAAATAAAAGTCAAAGTACTCTTCTTGAAACCTTAGTAAAAAATCCAATTTTTATACACAATAGCAATAAATCTAAGAAAATAAATGGAGAAAGATGATGTATACACCTTAGATTTGTAGTGTACGGTGTTGAATTGTGAAGTTTTGTGAGTTTTTTTATGTGATTGTACAGATAAAATTGAAAGAAGAATGTGTCTTAGAGAGAGAGAGAGAAGTTAGGATGAGTTGATAGGGCTTTTAACCACGGTTTTTGAATTTGCAAAAGACTACGATCAAGAATCATGGTTGTAGAGTGTGGTTGAGGTTCTTACATTTGCTTTAATATTGCAAACCTAGTAAGGCCATTGGCAAAGACCACAAGCGTTGTCCTAACCGTAGACCCCTCATCCAAAATTTTCTTCAATTTCCTCTTTGAAATAATTTATAAGAGGAATACGGTCTAAGTTCAGGGGTGTTGACTTTGGCTGTGTTCTTCCTTTAATTCTTGAATCTAAGTAATTTTGACTCCCTTAACTTGATTCTTGAAATCGCTTGTGAAAAAAAAAATAAAAATAAAAATTAGCATGAATTGAAGCATAAAAGTAAATCAAGTAGCACTTCAATTAGAGACAACCTAAATTTTACTATCATATGAGCAAATTCATTAACTGTTTTTATTGCAATGAACTAGTCGAAGTATAAAAAACTAACTGATATTTAGAAAATTGATACTTAAACTAACTTAGGATAAGGATAACAAAATATACTAACAAAAATTATTGAAATTAAAATAATACAAACTTGGGTTGCTTCTTAAGAAGCGCTATTATTTTACATTGTTAACTCGACGATTGAATCGTTTTCTTAATTTGATTCACTAGTTCATCACTACAATACTTCATCAGTTAAAATCATGTTGACAAAGAAATACCAAAAGACCTATAGGGATGATTTATTATGACAATATTAAAATAATTAGGAAATTAAGGTTTTTGCTAATATCCTAATTAAGTTACACTTTTGGTTACATGACAACAACGCCAAAAACTTGATTAGTGTTGAGTAAGTGCATCTAGTCATGTTATAATAGTTATAACGGATTGGGAGTCTCAGTATTTATCCCATGAGGAACCATTCATGTGAGAACCCCATATTACTAGTAATTTACCCTAATCACCAAGTATTTAACTTAATAATGTGGAATAATTGTGATTGAGAAGTAAAGATGAATAAGGAATGATAATAAAATAAGAATAAGAGAGTAAATAAGAACAAATAAAATAACTAAACTAAATAAACAAGGCTTCTTAAAATAAACAAGCATAATGCAATTAAATTTAAGATTGCATAACCTTAGTCAATTGGTTTTATTTACTACCTAGCTCTACATAATTTTTCATTCTTAGTTATTCTTTGGACCATGGAGATGCCTAATCTAAATTGACTAAACTCTCAACTTAGCCAATTCCTAATCTCGAAACCTTCTCTACTCAAATCGCTTTTGAATTGAGTGTCTTAGAATCACATTAAGAACTTAGATCCTACTATTAGATTGGTCGTACTAAGGTTATACTAATTTGGAAGAACTAAATTGCTCAATGATTTAGTTAGCTCTAATTCCCTATAATTACACTGGTCTGTTCTCTATATGACTCCTGTCTGTATAACAAACTCAAACATCAAACTAGTAACCACAATATATACTAATTTATGACAATATAAATGGTGTAATTAGATCTTCAAATAACAGCATCATAGAATGAATAAGAAGAAATCGTCGTAATAAGAACTAGAGTTCAATAACTATTAACTAACAATGATTCAAAATAACGACATACTAGAAAAAAAAGAAGAAACATGAGAGACCCCTAATATAATTCTAGTCTACAATTCTCCTCTAAGGGAGCTCTTTCTGTAAACCTAAGCCTAAACATCTATTTATAGGATTTTGACCTATATTTACAAAGAAAACCTAACAAAAATACAAAATTCTAAATTCATTGCATGTCCATAAGCAAGGTCCATGATTGTGGAGTTTAGCTATGCTATTGCACTTTATCCAAAATCTTCAAAATTCAATGGAATTGATTAATAAGGAGAACACACGTAGAAACCATGGTTATGGTCTTCAACTGTACTCTTTTCTAGACTTCTTTTCTTGTTAGAAATTCCTTTGCTTCAATCTTAGATAAATGGTTTTGTCCAAATAAGCTCCAAAACTCAATAAAAATCCTTAAAACTTCATAAAATGCTCTCGATGTCCTTGAAAATGAAATTTAAATGAATTAAGCTCAAAATATAATAAAATTAACTAGATTAGTAACTAAAATAGTACAAAAAAACTATAGAAAAAGTATGCTAATTTCATGTAATCATATGGTTATCATGAATAGAAAGATAGAGAGAAAGACAACGAGAAGAGTGAAGTGGCTAAAAGAAGCTTACAATGGTGTGTCGAGCTATATTTATAGCTGAGGGTTATCTACTGCTCTATAATTGTTGCCTCCAAAATATATACATGTATGCCTTTGAATTTAGGATCATGCCTTAATTTTAAGGAACGTGGGTAGCAATCTGGCGACTAATGGGTAGTTATTCTTGTAAGGATCCTAGACTGCTTATGCCCTTATTCAAATTTAAATTGCTTGTGAGTTTGACAAAGTCTTTCTGAGCTCTTAATTGCTTATTCAAGTTGATTGAGACCAGTCTAAGCTATTGCTTGGTGCTTAGACATATCTTAAACCTTATCATCCTAAGCTCTTTGGTTTAAGAGGCTATGGAACTAGCAAAAGAGGTCGGATGCATGACTTTAGATATATAGAGCAAGGCAGTAGGTTGGACATGGGTTTCATTAGGTTAGTTTTGCACATCAAATGCCTTGGGGTAAAAATCTTTGTCAATATTTAGCCCATGAATCTCCTTGGTGAGGACATCAAGGAAAGGAAAAACATTTCATCAGGTTGATTTTATGTTGTTAATTCTTGATCTAGCATAAATGAGTTTTACAACATTTAACCTTTTCATATATTCGAGCAAATTATTCCGATCTCATCTATGAGGTTTTGGTATTATTTCTCGAAGCCAATTCGTTTTTTTGCTTGGCTTATTGGTGAAGTTTCATGTCTATTTAGTGATGCTTCACATTTTAACCATTGGTAAATGTACAATCATGTCAGACTCTACGTGTAGCCTCAATAGTGCAATTTAATCATAGCCATTCGATTCTTGTTAGGCTAATATAATCACATGATTAAGAATCATTCGTAATTGTATCTCATATAGATCTTGACATTTAAACTTCATGTCTTATCTTTGTATTCCATTAACATCATTATTTTTCTATTTCTTTTTCTCTCTTGTAATTTTCTATCTCCTTACTCCAGTCTAACAATTCTCTTATTCCTTTCCATCCAAATTCTAGGCCGGTATTTTCTCCTTTTAAACATTCCATCGTGGTAGTCATGTTTACTACATGACCATATGACTTAACATATGCCCAACAATGAAGCTAGGAATTGGCCACCATGTACGGAGTAAGTAGTTCTCCTCCTTGTGAACAACCCATTAGTATAGTGAATGTAGATAGCAATTGCCCTTAAGATCTATTGGTGTAACTAGGTTAGTTAAGATCTACATACTTAGTGCGTGAAGAATTAAGAAACTTCCCTTTGATGAGTATTTGCTCAACAATGAAGGTAATTCCCTTACTCTTCCATTGTATTTAAGGATAGAGTATGATCTAAGCCCTAATAGTATTGCTAGTACAATGATAAAAAAATAAAAAAAGTATAATGTGCTAACACTTAATTTTTTATTTACCCCCCAAAGTTGGAAAATAGAGAGGCCTCAACTACATGAACGCATCACTTCATTAGGTGATCGTAAATTCTCCCTTTTGAGAAGTACTTTGAGGTCAATTTAAGATTTCCTCTTTCCCTTTTTCAAAGATGTTATTTTTAATATCATTACATCTCTCCCTCCATGTTGACTCTAAACTCTTATAGACTGATGGTTGCTTTTGATTGCATTTGTGAGGACCTACAAGTTAGTGCTACTATGACCTAATTCTGTTTTTTTTTTTTTCACTATTAAAAGAGTGATTAGGATGATAGACCAATCACTTACTACTAAGCTCGAAGGCTCACCTATATGGTCCTTCGAGCTATCCAAGGGGACTTAAACTCTGAGGAACAATGTATTTTCTATTGTGATCTGTTGATGGTCTCTGTTCTGACTTCTCTTTGTCTCATTGAGAAGACTCCTAAGGCACTCGACTTACTACTAAGTTGACCATTTACTATCGTAGCAAGGCTAATCTCTAAATTCGCATATTGCTAAGCTGATATGCATTCATGGCCAAGCTATCCCATGTTCGAGCTGACCAACGAGGCCAATTAGAAGAGTAGCCACCTATTGGACCAACTTTTCCCCAGCCTTGAATAGGAGAGCTGCCAAGTTGCTGACTTGACCTACTTCTCTTAGGATCGGCCTTAAATGGCAAGCAATATTATTGGGACCATAGATTAGACAGTTGATACGTGCCCCTTTTTTTTTTTCTAACATTCGTACTATCCTACTTGTACCCAAATATTCTTTTTACCTATTTATGACTCTACCCTTATAATTTATTCCCTTTTCCCTATTCTAATAGGAATCTTTTTTGTAATTTATGTAAACCTAGGACTTATTCTAATTAGGTCATATAAATACTTGTAACATGTAATAGTCGTAACAATTTAAGACATTATCCTTCCTTCTTTTAAAGCATATGTTTTCTCATTGAGGATTGAGACCTTGAAGAGCTCTTATCTAAGCTATTAAGTGTAGACTAGTTGCGAACAACCATATATTATACTTATACATCATATCAAGTATAATTTAAGCTTATGTAAGGTATTAGTGAGTCATATCCACCATCGGTACATGAGGACCTTTGCTTAACCTTCGACTACCATTTAGCTTTTGGATTGTCTTAAGGTTTGAACCTATATTTTTGGCTTAGTTAATATTAGTAGTTGTCACGAACTGAGGACGGTTTAGTAGTGGCAGGCGCCATATACTGTATGAAGAACCTCTGATTGGTTACCCTTCCAATCATGAACTTTTCATACAATATACAAGGTTCTACAACCACTAACTTCCCAAGAACATACAGATCTACGTGATATTATCACATAAGCATATTTATATAAAATTTAAACTATAAAGTTTACAGTAAGCAGTAATTTAGCACTTCTAGGTTTATATAACTAACAAAACAATAGTATATAAGTAAAAGTTTACATAGTTAGTTCTCTCATCACACAGCATGGCCTACTCTTGGCCAATTCCCCAAGCTAACCTGTAGCATTTCCCGGCTAGCCTCATCAAATAAGCCATCCTACAGCAAAAGTCTAAGGGGGTGTAAGCCTAAGCTTAGTGAGCAAAACCCTCAGCCATATCATAAGCAAGTTATAAATATATTATATTCATGCATATGAATGAATGGACAAATAGAATGCCAAATAATACGTATAGTTAACTAGTCAGTATATGCAACTTAGATTTAACGCCCTTCGAAGTCAAGGTTGGAGTATACACGACATCAATCAGATCCAAGTGTTATACTAAAACTTACTTTACTACGAAACTCTACGTACCGTATTTAAATCAAACAAGTCCTTTATTTTCATAAAAACTAAGTTCTAGTATAATCGTAAGTGAGCCCTTATAGTCTACGCTCACCCCTAAACGAAGGCCTCTAGACTTGACCCTTAGCCAGAAAGTTGATGCCTCCAAAGCCTAATATTCTCGCGGGCCAGAGTAAGGTCATTTTGTATAAGTGCACCATACAAAACCAATAAATTTATAATAACAACCCCCGAATGGCCTCTCTCTACCTCCGTGTGATGTAACAACCAGAATTAATGTCTATGCAATGTATGTTGATGCATGTACAAGTTTCTTCTTATAAGCCGAGTATAGTTAAGTCCAATTATGATGTGATCATCCAATAGTACACACAATCATTATCTATACTACCATGCAAGAACAAAGTATTATTTGTACTTAAGGAAAATTCATAACTCAACAGATAATAACATACACAAGCATTTCTTGACCCTGCACAGCAATCAATTAATAATATCATTTGAGTCTACTATCTGTAATTATATACAAGCATGGAATCATAGGGTAAATACTCACTCAGTCATGATGACTTGCTCTAGTTGTAGTAATCAATCGGGAGATCCTCGCCTGTATCGGGATCACCTGATCATTACGATATAATAACAATAGTAAGTAATTGAATTAACTAGTAATTCTAGATATCTATTTACCTAATTCTACTTAAATTACTATCAATTTTTATCCGATTAGACTTTATCACTAATCGTATGTAACTTTTTCATTCTATTTATGATATTTATGAATTTAGTCATTTTCCATCATTTTCAGACGTATATTCATATAGTGATGTTCGTTTTGGATGTTAAAACCCGTGTTTTACAATATAGACTAAATTTATTGAAATTTAACTATTGAAGCTTAATTATTCCCATTAGCTAGTTTTATGTTCTATTTTAGTAGTTAGTTGTTTCATTAGCCATTAATTCTTACACTTAAATGATCTTATGGTTTATTATTTTAGAGGCTTATGTCATCAATCGCTTATGTCATCGTTTATGTCATTACTTATGTCATTATTTAATTACATCATTGCTTATATTATTATTTAATTATGTCATTGCTTACATCACCATCCATTACATATGCACTCTTATCCTTATGTATTCATACACTTTATATATATGTTATATTTATACTTATATTTCTATCATACTAGTATGTATACTTATGTACTTATACATATATTAGTACATATGCCCATATATACATACGGTGACATGTATTTTTATACATATTTTCGTATGCCTAAAGTTTCTTCTTAAGAAAGTTTCACAAATTTCATATTTTTGTACTTTAAGGGTGTATTTTGCATGGCATATGTATGTATAGTTAGTATATACCTCATTTTAAGTTATGTACATAATGGATACTTATGTACAAAGGTCTTCCTACATGTATTTACCAAGTGTACTCTTATATACACATATTTAAGCATATGTACACATGCTCTTCTTTCATTTACTAAGGCTATACTATACTTCTAAGCAAAAAAATTGGAACTTTATTCCTTCAACAACATATATGTATATAATACATAAACTTCCTACACTAACCTAACCTATACATCTAACTATTAAATAAAATGGAACAATATATAATAACATACCTTTTTCTTCTTGAGCTATTGATGTAAAGTTTGAAATTTAAGAAAGGGTGATAGGGAAAGGGAATCACGGTTTTGGGTGAGGAAGAAAAGGACTTTGTTTTGTACTTTGAAAATGAAAACAAGTAGGGGCCTAAGTGGGGAAAGGAGTGGACGACAACAAGGGAAGAAAAAGGGAAAAAATCTAAAAGAAAAGAAAAGAAATCATTAGAAAGGAAGAGAAGATTCTAATTGATAATGACAAATATGTTGACTTTTCATTATGTTGACTTAACCAACCTTTGACTTAGTCAACATTTCACAATTACATGTAATCTAAGTGTACATAATGAAGTGATTAAGAAAAATTAGGAAGAAAATTAAGAAAATGAGAGGAAACATGGGTTTAGTGAAATGATTAGTAAGGATAGGTAATGAGATATTTAGGGTATTAATACTTACTATATACAACATAAGCATTAACTAAACTCTTAACTCTATGCAATACTAATCTAGTTATATAATTAGAAGATGAATGTGATCTATGATACAATATTTTAGTTTCTAAAGGATTACTTTAGTATTATATGTATTTATGAATGATTGAAAGTTATCTTTAATCTTTTACCAATGATTCGGTATAATACTAAGGTTATATTATCAATTAGGGTTTCAGGATAAATTATGGTGAATTAGTGTTTTTATATCCTTAAAGTTATAGTTTTAGGGATTGTATCACGTTCAGATGAAATATTTAGTGTTAACATATGTTTAGGATAGAAAAATTTTATAAGCGATTGATTAGTTATTTTTGAGTTTTCACTTTCACTAGCCTTGTCAACTCCTAAAAATATCTAACACACTTAAGTCTACTTCAGATGCTAAGTTGAAAAATTTAGGGGTTTACAGTAGTCGTGTGTCATCCTTCTTAGCGACCCATATCATCTTGGTATCAGAGCTTGGCTACATTTGAATAAGTTTTTGTTATTTAGTGTTCTGAGTGATTTACTATTACTATAAGTGTGTTTTAGAAACTATAAGTGTTCGATTGGTTTATTTTGTACTGGTTGTGATAGCTTTTGGTATATTAAGTGTTTTTGTTTATAGAAAGAATTTTGAGTTGTATTTTAGCTATTAAAATATTGTACTAGACTACAATATCCGACTCTAGTGTCCAAGGAACCCTAGGTAACCAAAAGAGTAATGCTCATAATGGCTAAGGTCATCAAGGAGGTTTCATGCCCCAATTTGTGGATGAACAACTAAATAGACTTATTGATATGGTGACTAGTTTGGTGATTGCCATAAACGAAGATAGGCAACAAGCTTAAAATGACCACTATAGAGTCTTAGTTAATGAGTTACCCCAGAGAGACAATGGCTGATACGACCAAGCTAATGCCTTAGTTCAACCACCTTGACCTGGAGGAATGGTTAAAGTTACTCAATGTAAACTAGTGTTAGATAAGATTGAAGAAGAGAATGAAGAGGTAGATGATGAGGAAGAAGAGTATTATAAACCTGAGGAGAAGAATATCCGAGCTCTTAGAGTAAAAGGACTAACGTGCATTTTCTTAGTTTTTCTAGGAGTGGTGATGCTAAAGGCTACTAGGATTGAGTAGATAAGATTGAGAAACAGATTAAGTGCTACGAAGTGCTTGATAATGCTAAGATTAGACTTGCTGTATTGTAATTTATTGGCTATGCTGCCTTGTAATGGAAGAATATGCAAGCTACTTGAAGAAGAGAAGGGGAACGTGAAGCTAGGAATTGAGATGAAATGAAATAAGTCATGAGAAGAAGACTTGTCCCAAACTATTACTTACAGGATACATTCAAGAGGTTATAGGAGTTAAGGTGAGGAGGATCAAGTGTTGATGTATACATGAAGGAATTCTAGATGTTAATGATCTATTGCAAAGTTGTTAAGCCTGAAGACCAAATTGTATCCCGATCATTAGTAGATTGAAGTATAAGATTGGAGATGTTTAGGGGACTATGGAATCGATATACTTGATGAAGCTATATAAGTTGCTCAAAGGATTGAGAGGTGTCAAGTTAGAAGGTTCCAAGCTACTATCAGTTAGGTTACCCTTAACCAACCTATTCTGAGTAAACCTATGTTATCAGAACTAAGTAAAGTTGCTTTGGTCTAACCTACTCTAACTACCCTAGTAGAGGAGAGAGAGATCTCGAGGAAGTTTGAGAAAGGTTAGAGCTTAGGAAGAAAGACGAGTGAGATCAAGTGCTTCAAGTGTTAAGGATTTGGACACATGGCTACTTAATGTCCAAATGAACGAGTGATGGTGATTAAGGGAGAGATGCTGAGCATTGAGTTTGATAGTACTAATGAGGAGATTGAAGAGCTAAAGAATTTGGATACTTGGAATAGTTCGAACATGAGGAGTTCATTTATAGTGAAGAGTGTAATTTTATGCCTGCAACCATGGTGTTAAGGAGAGCGATGAGTGTAAGTCCCGTACTAGAAGACAAGTAGTGAGAAAATTTATTCTACATTAGCTGTAGGGTGAATGGGTTGTTGTATGCATTAATTGTTAATAGTAGTAGCTATACTAATGCAGCATTAGTATTCATGGTCTAGCAACTGAGGTTATTGACCAAGCCCCACCCCATGCCTTATAAACTGCATTGGCTTAGTGATAAAGGAGCCCTACAAGTGAACAAGTAAGTAATTGTACCGATTGGTATGGTAACTATCAAGACAAAGTGCTTTGTGACGTGTTAGCCATAAGTGCGTCTCATATTCTTCTTGGATGACCATGGATGCTTGATCATAATGTGATATATGATGGAAAGAAGAACACATGTTCCTTAAAATATGAAGGTAGGAAGGTAAAGTTAAGCCCTATGACTACCGAACAAGTTAAAAACATATAGACTCAATTGAGTTAAGTTTTGAAGAAAGAGGCTTTGGTAATGACTCAAGCTAAGCTGACAAGAGAGATTAAGGTTCAAGAGCTAAACTATCTACTAGTCATAAGGTTACTTGAGATATGTGGATCAAAAATAGAATTGCTACTTGTCAAGGTAAGAACCTTACTAATGAGTTTGTTGACCTATTCTCCTACTAACTGCCATAAGGTCTCCCTTCGATTTAAGGCATTGAACATGCAATAGACTTGTAACCAGGAGCTACACTATGGAACAAGCTTGCTACAGGTTAAATCCTGAACAAGCTATTGAGTTGTAGAGACAAGTAGATGAATTGATGAAGAGAAGGTATGTTTGAGAATCCCTAAGCCCATATGTCATGCCAACTCTATTAGTGCCAAAGAAAGATGGGTCATGGAGGATGTGTGTAGATAGTCAAGCTATCAATCGTATCACCATCAAGTATAGGTATCATATACCTAAACTTGATGACATGCTTGATGAGTTAAATGGAGCCAAAATATTCTCGAAGATTGATCTCAAATCTAGATATCATCGGATTCAAATGAGAGAGGGAGATAAGTGGAAGATCGCATTTAAAACCCAACATGGATTGTATGAATGGCTTATGATGCTATTTGGCCTATCAAATTTCCTACGCACATTCATGAGTTTGATGAACCATATGCTCCAAGAATTCATTGGAACATTTGTTGTTGTCTATTTTGATGATATTCTTATCTATAGTCCTAATTTGGATACTCATTGTAAGTACCTTCGAGTAGTTTTCTTAAAACTCTAGGCCAAGAAGCTTTATGTTAACCTGAAGAAATGTGATTTTTGTCGACCTAAAGTGAATTTTTTGGGATTTGTTATGAGTGGTGGTGGCATACAAGTTGATCATGATAAGGTGAAAGCAATTATCAAATGGCTGATGCCTATTTGTTCAGTCAACATGCAAAGCTTCTACGGCTTAGCATCATTTTATTGCAAATTTCTAAGAAATTTTAATACTATTGTAGCTTCACTCACTAAGCTTTCGAAGAAAAATGTAGAGTTCAAATGGAGAGAGAGGGAATAAAAGAGTTTTGAAGAGGTGAAGGAGAAATTAACTACCACCCCTATCTTAGCTCTACTAAGCTTTGACAAAGTATTTGAAGTGGAGTGTGACACATTCGAACTAGGCATAAGAGTTGTGCTAATGTAGGAGGGCCGGCCTATCACTTATTTCAGTAAGAAGCTTAGAGAAGCCACACTCAACTACTTTGTGTATGATAAGGAATTCTACTCCTTAATCTGATCTCTAACTGTCCAACAACATTATCTATTACCCAAAAAATTTGTGATCTACACTGATCATAAATCTTTGAAATATTTGAAGAGACAACCGAAGCTATCGAAGAGGCAAGCCAAGTGGATTGAATTTATGGAGGGATTTTCATATGTTGTAAAGCATAAGAACGGTAAAAACAATGTAGTGGCCAATGCCCTGTTAAGACAACATTACCTCTTGACCAAGTTGTAAACCAAATTACTTATATTTTCTATGCTTAAGGATTTATATGCTGAGGATTTACACTTTAGCCCAATCTATGTCAGATGTGAAGATGGCCAAACTCTTAATGACTGTCATAGGGAAGACAGATACTTATTCAGGAAGAAGATACTCTGCATCCTACACTTTTCCATACGAGAATTACTAGTGCATGAAGTACATGGTGGAAGATTATCTAGGCATTTTAGGAAGCACTAAACTTATGAGGTATTATCCTCCAGATTCTTTTGGCAAAGGATGATGAGAGATGTTTAAGCTATATTGGAAAGATGTGCCACCTGCAAAAGGGCTAAGAGTTGAGCCGAGCACGAGCAATATTTACCTCTACCAATTCTAACCAAACTATGGTTTGAGATGAGCATAGACTTTATGTTAAGATTGCTAAGTACAGCTTAAGGAAAGGACTTTATCATGGTGGTCATGGATTGATTTAGCAAGATGACACACTTCGTGCCTTATTCTAAAACTAACGATGCTTCAGCTATCTCTGTTCTTTTCTTACAAGAGATTATCAAGCTTTATGGAGTACCTAGGACTATTATTTTAGATCGAGACCCAAAATTCATAAGCTACTTCTGGATGACATTATGGAAGCGAATGGGAACCAAATTGTTTTTCAGTACGTCCTGCCATCTATAGATGGACAGACAAACTGAAGTTGTCAATAGAATTGTAAGAACTTTGCTCTAAGTTGCCATTGGTCAAAACATGATTGATTAGTATCTATACCTTTTTATAATTGAGTTTGCCTACAATAGGACCGTTCACAATGTCACGAACAAATCCCTATTTATAGTTGCCTATGGATTCAACCCCAAGCTTCCACTGGACCAAACACCATTACCAAGCCAATAAGAAGATCGGTTCGTTGTTAATGAGTCAAAGGCCATCAAGACAATGTACTAGAAGGTTGTAAAGCAATTGACCTGAGCTGCTACTAAGCTCAAAAGGCAAGTCAAAGGATGGAAGAGTAGAAAATTTTAGCCTAGCGATTTGGTTTAGGTCCATTTCAGTAAAGATCAATTCCTAAGTCTAAGGATGAGCAAGTTCTCTCTTGGAGCCAATGAATCGTGTAAAGTACTTGAAAAGATCAATCATAATGATGGAAGAGTAGAAGGTTGTAGAGCAACTGGCTTGAGTTGCTACCAAGCTCAAAAAGCAAGTCAAAGGATGAAAGAGTAGAGAATTTTAGCCTAGCGATTTGGTTTAGGTCCATTTCAGTAAAGATAAATTCCTAAGTCTAAGGATGAGCAAGTTATCTCTTAGAGCCAATGAATATTTTAAAGTGCTTGAAAAGATCAATCATAATGCCTATAGGATTGAATTACTTGAAGATTATGGAGTCTCAAACTCCTTTAAAGTTGCTGACCTCCATCTATGTGTTCGTAAAGATGATCAACAAGAAGCTAAGCTAGATTTGATCCTAAATCTTAAATAGCCAAGAGGGGATGATAGGTATCATAGACCAATCACTCCTGAGTTTGAAGGCTTACCCATATGGTTTGCGAGCCGTCTAAGGGGAGTTGAACTCTAAGGAACAAGGTATTTTTCATCACAATCTACTAAGGGTCTCTATTTCAACCTCTCTTTGTCTCATTAAGAAGACTTTTGAGGCACCCAACCTACTACTAAGCTAATGACTTACTGCTATGCCAAGGCCTAGTGCTAAATCCGCATATTGCCAAGCTGATAGCTACCTTATGTTCAAGTTGACTAATCGAGATTGATTAGAAGAATGGCTACCCACTGGACTAACTCTTTCCCAGCCCTAAACAGGAGAGCTATCAAGCTACCGACCTAAACTACTCTGCTTAAGATCAACCTTACTTAGCAAGCAATATCACTAAGGCCACAGACTCAACAAGTGACATTTACCCCCCCTTTTTTTTTCTAGCATTCGTATTGTCCTACTTGTACCCAAATATTCCTTTTTGTCTATTTTCAACTCTACCCTTGTAATTTATTCATTTTCCCTTTTTCTAGTAGGAATCTTTTTTGTAATTTATGTAAACCTAAGACTTACCCTAATTGAGTCATATAAATACTTATAACATATAATAGTTGCAATATCAGTGATAGAATTTCAGACATTATCCTTCCTTCTTCTAGAGCTTGTGTTTTCTCATTGAGGATCAAGAACTTAAAGAGTTCTTATCTAGGCCATCGAGTGTGGACTAACAGCGAGCAACCTCATATTATACTTGTGCGTCATATTAAGTATAGTTCAAGCTCATGCAAGGTGTTGGTGAGTCATATCTACCATTAGTGCATAAGGACCCCTACTTAACCTTTGACTACTATTTAGCTTTCGGACTATCTTAAGAAGAAAGACGTAAGCCTTCTACCCTATTGACTTCTATCACTTGTTAATTTGATATTGCTTATGGTATTTCATGCTTTCTTTTTAGATTACTGAAGACGCTAAGAATCTAGTAGCTTGTACTAAAGCCAATCATCTAAAGCTCCAACAAAAGTAGGGAGAGGAAAAGACTAAGTTGGAGGAATAGATAAAAAGCTTAAGGGAGATAGCTAATAAGGAGGCTAAGCATAAAGAGGAAAAGGAAGTTACTTTGGTTAAAGAATAAAGGAAAAATCACTAGCTCATCTTTATCTTGCAAGGGGTGCAAAAATAAGGTAGAAAGCTTTAAGAGCAAGTGTATTGAAGAAATTACCCAACTGTAGAACTTAGATGACAAGTTGAATACCAAGGTCACAAATCTTAAGGTAGAGCTGAGTTCGAGCTCTGACAAAGCCTTTTAAGACATCTAGGTGAGTGAAGAGTATATAAATCTCATGTTGAAGAAGGGGTTAGATGAGGTAAATTTAGCTCAAAATGAAGTCCTTACTAATCACTCAAATTATGAGTTGAATTGTTTGGGTTTCGCTAGACAAGGTTAGAAGAAGGAGGTCTCATGACTAAAGAAAATGTTGGTAAACATGAAGTGGAGGACTAACCTATTGAGATCACCAGTACTCTAGTTGCTGCTCCTAATGGTATCCAAGACATTTCTAAGGCTCCTTAAGCTCTTAATCTAGGTCCTCCCTCTAACTTCCTAACTGTTACCAACTAATCTGCTATTAAACAAATCCCAGCTTTTGTCACTTCAAATGTGAAAAATTAAAATGTTCTCTTTCCTTATGTTCTATTTGTTGTCTTCCTTTTAAACTTTTATTATTTCTAAGTTGGAATACCGAGGACCATTTTCTACACTTTTTTTTTGTTAAAGTCCCTAGATGGACTTATTTATCTTTTGGACTTAAGTCGTGTTATGATTTGGCTCTCTTTTTTCACTTTAGCTCGTCATTATTCACCAACTTAGGGGGCTTGTCAATATATTGTTTGTATTTGCTTCAAGACCTTTAGAGCATTATGCTTGTTGCCAATTAATGGCTTAAAGCTTTTAAGTAGCTCATTATGTATTTATTAAACTTAGAGCAATTAGGTCTACAATAGCTCATTTCCCATAATATTTAGACTTAAAGCGTTGTACCCATCATCAATTGATGACTTAGGCTTTTCAAATAGCTTGTCATCTTTTCTGAGGACTTATAGCAATTATGCCTATCACTTTTAAAAGAGTTTAAGGATTTACCTCTTGTTGTCCGAGCTCTTTACAGGACTTAAAGATTTATGGATATCCATTTCCCAACATTCATTGAATATAGGATTTAGGGATAGCACTTTAAATGATTTGCTCGTTACCCTTTGTAAGTAGGCTTTAGAGATACTTTAACCTTTATGTCATAAGAGAGGTTGGAGCTAGTTAACCATGTGCATTGGTGTGGATTGATCGAGATTCTTAGGTTGGGTATGTTTCTAATTACGTTCATGATATCACAAGAAATTGTAAAATAGAAGTAGAGTACAGAATGAAGTTAAAAGATGTTAAACAAATACACACTTCATTAAGTAGATCCACAAAAGCAAATCATAAAGTACAAACTACATATTGACCGACTAACATCGACAGTCTACAATTCCATAAAATAAACATATAAGTTGACAAAATAACGCCAATATTTCACAATATATATCATAAAACAACAAACATTCATCATACACACAATGTCATACCCTAAAGTAGGAAAATCGTAATAGTTTCGCCATATAAACCATATTAAAATAGAAGCCAACCTCAAAGCCACTATCATAGCCTCGATTTACATAAGGCATCTATAACTAACCTACTTTGAAGTAAACAATTCACGTTATAAAAGTATTATTCCACCTGTTGAACTCTTAGAATATATATAACAATGTAGATAATCCAAGTATTATTTACATGACTTATTAACTTATGTCACATAAACATTTACATAGTTGGGCACCAAAAGATGAAAAGATAATAATAAAAGCTTCATAAGTCTAGCAGTTCTCCAGTTTTATAACCTCACTCCCTATAATTCAGTAGCAATTAACCTCAAAGTAGTTATAACGCGACATCCTAGTCAACATCTGCAAAAAGATCTATAGGGATGTGAGTAATCAGCCACTAAGTAAGTAAGGATGGAGATAGAAGACTATAAGACAAGCATAAACAAGGTTATCAAATAGTAAATTAAATGAATGCAACATAATAAATTACATCGTACAATGTTATTCTACCTATTGTGAAATTAAAGAAATTACGCCTACTTTAATCTAGGTTTGAGGAGTTTCGGTGCATTTGCAACAACTAACGACCAAACCCAGGTTTACACAATGGAGACATCCCTCCTCCTATGGTTACCTTCGAACTAATACTTTTAACCTTATCATGACCTCTTTTCTTGTCACTTAGTTTAACTAATAGTGAAGAAGAGATCGTTTTAACTATCCTTTTTAAAGGGGTTGATATTTGTCGGAGAATCCTAATTATCCCCTAATCAATTGCAATATATGTTTGGTTAATTTTCTAAGCCTAATATAGTTAAGTTCGGTTTAGGGTAATCAATCATTTCCATGTTGATCTATCAATTGCAATCTAGTATATTAAGTCACTAGTATACAATCAATCTTAAAGATACACAAGTATCTACATAAGGAAGCTACTTACAAGCACAACCAAATATAACCTTAAGCATTTAAGTAATATAAAACAGTACTCCAAAATACAGTTACACATTGATCCCAAACTTACTTGGACTTCCTACTTACTCACTAAGGTGCGTTGAGTGATATTTCCCTATAATATAAATGTCATTTTAGTATTCATACAATTACTATATATAAGCCGTTATTCTGTAATTTAGTTTATTAATTGGAGTTTAAGGTTCCATTATACTTAGTTATCTTGGTTTTTAGGTCACTTGTTATTAATCTTGCATTTAACTAGTCTCTAATTCAACCTTTGCTTTAGCCCGTGATTACAATCTATTCAAAAGTCCTAAAAAGACCTTTTGACTGATATTTTGAAGTTTAATTAACTACATTTCAAGTATACAAATTCTCTAATTTAGTTTCTGATCAACTTCCTAATTTACCATTTACACTTAGTCTCTAATCTAACTTCTAATTTGACCTTTGAGAGTAAGCACCCCACATTATAACATATGAGACCTTACAAAAATTGGCTATCAACTTACAATCAATTGATGCAAAATCAGTACATAAAATTTAAGGTAATTACATAAGTTAATAGATCGAGCTTGAATTTTATGACGAAGTTAGAAATATTAGTATAAATGACCTAGCAAGTTTCGATTTAAGAAAATAAAATAGTTAAATATTATATTTATAAAATATACATATTTTACTTGTTATTTATTGAAAATAGGTTCTAATAATTAACGAGTCATTAGAAATAAAATATGTACATACTAAAAATCATAAAATAGCTTAAATAATATTTAGGAATACTTATTTATATTATATTTGCATTTATATTTAACTATAAATACTCAAAATTACTTAAAATACAAAAAATATTTATATAATACTAAATAAATATAGGAAAATTAATTAAAATTTAGAAAACTGATGTGTTATGCTAAAAGATGCTAAAATGAGGCGTGGAATGAGATGTGATTTGGCATAAAGAAAATGAGGATAAGGACACCTAATAGGACTCAAATAATGACATTAGGGACACTTGGCATGTGAAAATTTGCCAATCGGCCTTTACCACCCCTTATAAATTAACAGTACCCCATCTTAGTTCAGTCTACTAAGAAAAATAGAAAGAGAACTAAAAGAGTAGATTGGGTATTTTTAGAAAATTATATAAAAAATAAGTGTAATTATAGCTAAATGAGAGTGCAACCACCAAAGCACAACTTGCGAATGCAAGACCACCGCCACTGGGCGATAAGGGCCACACCATGACTAGCCAACAATAGTAAGGAGGCCGACGGTAGTCGGAAAGTCAGATTTTGGTGAGCTCTTCCAATCTGCCTGATTTTCTTGAAATTAATAAAATAGCAAATTTTGTCTAAAAAATAAAAAAAAATGTATTATGCCATATCTTTATATGTAGTTTTTGAAAAAAAAATATTATTTTGATGAAGATGAGTTTCAAAATATATCGCCTTTAACAAATTTCTCAACCCGAGCTGATTTCATTTCTATTTTTAAAAATTTATTGAAGTTATTTCAACTCCAAAATTTTTCTATGAAACATGAATTACTATAAAAAAATTTTCATGAAAATTATTTTTCATATTTTTATCTAATTTTTAGACCTTAAAGATCCTATTAAATGACCATTTTTCTAAATAAACTTAATAATTTTCCAAGTCACTAAGTTAGATTCTGTTTTAATCGGTAATTTGACATATTGTGATGTTGAATAATATTAAAAGAATAAATTTGTAGTGTAAGGATTATTAGATCTGAATATTGAGGACATAAAGTTGATATTTGCAATATAAGTAAAGTGCTCAAATAATGAGATTGAGTATAGTTGGTTTAAGTTGGAGTAATGTTGGATTATAAATTATGCTGGCATTCTGATTTTGAACTGAATTGTAGGGAATTATTTAGAACATTAGAATTTATGTATATTAGAAGCTAAATTAGAATTAGGGTGTATAATAGCATACTAAGGAGTTGATGAGAAACTGAATCAGATACTATATTTACTCGAATTAAAGTTAATTAAACTCTATGAAATAAGTTAGAAGGCATTTTTGTGATTTATGTGTAAAATGAAATCGGGAGCTAAATTAGAACTTGATTTAGAGGTTGAATTAGAGGTAAAATTAGAAGTAAAATCATAACCTAATTAAAAACAAAGCTAAGTGTAAGAGATTTAAAACCGAAATAAGTATGGTAAAATCATAAACTAAAGATAATAATTCGAGTTGCAAGAATAAAGCCTATATATAGTAGTTATATGACTACTAAAATGACATTTGTATTATAGCGACTATTGGCGAAGGTCAGTTACGAGTGGTATCTTAAGTAAGCAAGAAGGAAATCCAGGTAAGTTTGGGATCAATACGTTATTACATTTTGGAACATTGTTTTATAGTACTTAGAGGTCTAAGATTGCACTTGGTTGTGATTGCAAGCAATCTGAATGTATGCATGCTTATGTGTACTTTTCTGAACTTAATTGTATATTGCTTATTTGATGTTTTGGAATTTAATTGATTGTATTATGTGAAATTGAGTGATTACCTTAAATGATAGGAGAGGAGATCACAGTAAGAGTGAAGGAAATGGTTCGAAGATAATCATAGGAGAAGCAATGTCTTTATTGCACAAGCCTAGGTTTAGTCATGAGTTACTATATGTAAGCTGAAACTCTTCAACCCAAATAAAAAAGGGTGCAATTTCTCTAATCTCATGATGGGATGGATGACATCGTACAATGACATTTGTTTATTGCATTGCATTTAAATATTTATTTGATAACTCTATCTGTGCTTAACGTATAGTCTTATGTCTCAATTCCAACTTACTGAGCGATTAATTAGTTATATCTTTATAGATGTTGTTGTAGGTGCTAGTTAGGAAGCAACATTATAACTACCTTGAGGTTAGTGATTGTTGGATACTAAGGAGTGAGGATATAAAATTGATGAACAGTTACACTTCCAAAGTTTTGGATTCTTATTTTTGAATCTTTTGGTATCAAACTATGTATTACATTAGTAAGATTAGGTTATTGAATCATGAAATATTACTTGAGTTATCTAAATCTTAGTATGTGTTTTTCATACTTCCCTAAACAAATAACATTATAATTTCGTGAACTATTTACTTTAAAGTGGGTTACACTTTTGAAGCTTGGGATTCTTATTTTTGAATCTTTGGTATCAAATTATGCGTTACATTAGTAAGATTACGTTATTGAATCATGAAAATATTACTTGAGTTATCTAAATCTTAGTATGTGTTTTGCATACTTTTGTAGATAAATAACATTATAATTTCATGAACTGTTTCCTTTAAAGTGGGTTAATCATGGACGTCTTGTGTAAATTAGGTCTACGATAGTGGTTGTAAAGTCAGCTTTTATCCTATGATTGTTTATACGGTAGGATTGTTACAACTTTATTGCTTCGAAGCATGATACAGTATATTTTCTATAATTTGTGCTCATGATTAGATTCAAAATAACTTCTACTACTGAACTCAACTTCAATTTAGATCAAACATCACCTCACTACATTACTTAAGTAACTTATATATTTAGTCATATTTCAACTTGTTAGATATCTCTCATTCATTTTAATGATAAAAAAAAGGGTTAAAAACTAATGAATCTTTAAGAGTGCAAGCTTATAGAAGGATTTTCAGAAAGTTTAATTTTGCAAAATTAAGTTGCATTCACAAGCTTATTTAGATATTTTGAATTGATTGAAAATATACTAGTCTGAAAAATCTTCAGAAAGTATTGAAAAAGCTTTTATAAGAATAATTGATACAGCACTTCAGAAGTCTGTTCAGAAACTTCAAAGACAAAAGGCTGATATTCTTTAAAAGCTTGTTCAGAAAGTAAGTTTGGAAGTATGACATTGAAATTAGTTTTAAATCATATTCAAATTAATCAAGATCTAGCTCTACTAGATTGGGTGTATTAAGGAAATACACTTAATCCCATTTCACACAAGATAGAGTTAAGATCCTTGGGATATTATCTTTGAGCAATTTAATTTTTGAAAAATCAAGATAGATACAAATATGGATAAGGACAAAGTTGAGTCAGATTTTGTGGAAATTCAAAATGAACTTTATCCATAAATATCTAATAAGGATTATCTCTTCATTAAGTTTAAGAAATCTATCTTGTTGTTATGATTTCAAGTATATCTGATTTGAACAAATCAAAGATAATAGATTTTTAAATTCGAAATACCGAGATCTTCTCATGAAAATATCCAAGGATTATCTTTTGCTATCTAACGATTAGATAATTATGGAAGTGAAGAAAATCTTTAGATTTTTAGCCATTGGAAGATTTCAATATAAAAGGAGAAAAGATTCAAAACGTTAATATACAACTCTAAAGAAAAATCCTTGTTGCATAAAAATTCTTGATCAGTTTTTACCTTCTAAAAAATTTCAAAGAGTCCTTTCAGGTATTTCTTTAGAGAGCTCAAAGTTTTACAATAAGCTTTATTTCTTTCAAGTGCAAAATTATTTGAGACTTATATTTTGGTTCTCATTTGTAATCTCTATACTTTATTGTAGAGAAAAGATAGTTTGTACTCTATAGATCTGTATTAGCCTAGATTGTAAAGAGGCTAGATAGGTAGAGCAAAGTTTGTAAAGTCCTTCTAACAAATGCTTGTAATCTATTTGTGATTTGTTTAAGTGGATCAAGTGGAATAGTACCAGTGAAGTAGACTGGGTCTTCAGTAGTGGAGTTAGAAGAGAGCAGTAGGAAGAAGGTCGAAGCTTTATAAAATCTTTACCTGATTTTCTCCTTCCTTACACTATTTTAATTTGGTTTATTATCAGTTATGCATTGAATCATTAACTTGTCACTGTTCACCATTATAGGTTGCTAAGAGGGGTAATTTTATTTTTCTTATTTTGAAAAGTTTTCAAAAGTTTAAAGATATCCCCCCCCCCTCCCCCCTCCCACTTCTTGATATCTTATATAAGATTAACAATTGGTATTAAAGCCTCGCTCTAATATTTTCTACAATTCTAGATCATAGGTGAATCAAGTGGTAGTTTAACAGTTCAGCCTAGCAAAGCACCATTTTTTTATGGAACTAACTTTCCCTATTGGAAATTTAGGATGGAGACTTATGTAAAAGCATCAGATTATTAAGCTTAGCAAATCATTTTTGTAGGAGATCTCAAAGTTCCAACTGTCACCATAACAAATGATGATATCACCAAAGCCGAACTCAACTCAAAGGCTAAGAATCTTTTGTTGAGTACTATTGCACATTTTGAATTTTATCTAATTGCTTCTTATGCTACAACTAAAGATATTTGGGACACTTTGGTGCAAACTTACGAAGGCACAGAAACCATTAAGGACACAAGAATCAACTCGCTGGTTCAACAATATGAAACATTTTGAATTCTCTCTGGTGAAGAAATCAAAGACTCTTTTCAGTAGATTTACTACTATAACTAATTAACTATCTTCTCTTGGCAAAGTTATTAGTGATGCAAATATGATACGCAAGATGTTAAGGATTCTTCCAAAAATTTGGAATATAAAGAAAAGAGCCATAGAAGAAGCTTGTGATTTGAAAACATCAACATTAAGTCAATTGTGTAGTAAGCATATGAAACTAATTTTCTCAAATTAGAAGGTACTTCAGAAGATAAGAAGAAGAGGACCGTAGCTTTCAAAGCTAAAGAAACAGATACTGATTCAGAAGGAGAAGATTCATCTGAAGAAGAAGATGAGGATGTGACACTACTAACTAAAAAGCTTAATAAATGGCTCAAGAAAAAAGGTAAGAAAACATTTACTGAAAGGTATACTACTAATAAGAATCGGTTTGTTAATGTAGGGAAGTCAATCAAAGAAAAAGAAGAGAAGAAGGTAAAAAAGGAGATTATTTGCTATGAATGCAAAAAGTTTAGGCATATCAAATATGAATGTCCTTTGTTGATCAAGAAAATGGAGAAATTCAAGAAGAAACGTAAATCTCTAATGGCGACATGGAGTGATCTAGATGATTCAAAAACTAAATGAGAAGGTTTAGAAGAATGCAAGGAAGCTAATTTATGTCTTATGGCACTTTCTAAGGTAGATTCTGAAACTGATTTTGATTTTGATTTAGATGTACCTAACGATATATGTACCGAAATCAACAAACTACTCAAAGCCCTTTCCAAGTCAAGCAATAAAATATCTAAGCTAGAATCTAAGGTTAAAACTTTGAAAATTGAGAAACATGCACTTAGTTATGCTAATAAGTTGCTAGTAGATGAAAATGATTTTCTGAAAAATGACTTTGAAGGATTATACTTTGCTCGAGAAGTGTTAGTTAATGAAAATCTAATTTTAAAAGAAGAAATTAGAATTTAAAAAATTGTGTGGAAGATCTATCTAGGTTAATTAAGAATATCTTTCATAAGTTTGATGAAAGTAACAAGAAACTACAAAGGCTGATATCTAGCCAATGGGTGGATAACTTAAAATCTAGACTAGGTTTTGAACTTAGAGAAACATCTAAGACAAAGAAAGAAATATTTTTTGTGAAATCAAAAGATGAAAATCAAGAAATGATTAAAGGTGGGGAAAACAACAAAACATTTGAACTTATCAGAAAGAACAATAAAAGGTTTTTTGAAAACAAAAACAGGTATCCTTTCAAAGGGTACAATATAAGGTTGAATAGAAGGTATTTCACAAAGAATCCAAACCAAAAGAAAGTGGCAAGTGACAGGTATACCGAACAGAAATCTAATGCTTGTTTTCTTTATAATAAAATAGGTCATATAGAAAAATACTATTTTTATAGAAAATACAAGCTCAATAATAACTAAGGTTCAATTCAAAACACGAGCTTGAATTTCTCTGGACCTAAGCTTCATTGGGTATGTAAATAGATTTGATTATGCTTTAATGTGTACAAGATTACGAAGCAAAGATAAGAGGAACATGGTATCTTGATAGTGAATGTTCAAGACACATGATTGGTGACACTTTATTGTTCACAAATCTAGAATGGAAGGAAAATGGTTATGTAAAGTTTGGTGACAATGGTAGAGGTAAAATAATTGCAGTAGGATCAAATGGTTTGGTACCTCATTCTATCAAAAATGTATTGCTAGTTAAAGGCTTAAAACATAACTTATTAAGTGTAAGTTAATTTTGTGATTAAGGATATAGAATAATTTTTTAACATGATGAATGTATTAGATTTAATCAGGACAGTTCTAAAGCTATTTGAAGGTTTCAGAAAGAAGAATGTTATCTAATTGAACCATTTGAAGTATCATCTAAAAGTTTCTTTATTTCCGTAAATGATAATGCTATGCTCTAGCACAAAAGACTAGGACATGTAAATTTTCATCAATTAGAGAACTTGTCTAAAAAGAGTTTAATCTTAGGTTTACCTAAAGTACATGCTCATGAAAATATTAATTTTGCTACTTACTTGAAGAATAAAATGAATTCGTCATCTCATAAGAGTAAGAAGGTTATTTCTACTCAAAGATCTTTAGAGTTATTGCATTTAGATCTCTTTGGCCCTACTTGCATGTTAAGTTTAAGAAGAAATAAATATGGTCTTGTTATAGTAGATGATTTCTCTAGATTTACTTGGATCTTATTTTTACATCATAAAAGTAATGCTTTTAAGAGTTTTGAAATCTTTTCAAAAAGAACTGAACATGTAAAAGGCCTCTCTATCATTACATTACAAACTGATCATGACAAGGAATTTGAAAATTTTGATTTTATTTCGTTTTATGAAGACAAATGCATCATCCATAATTTTTCCGTACCCTATACTCCACAACAAAATGGAGTAGTTGAACATAAAAATAGGACTACTCAAGAAATAACGAGAACTCTTCTTAATGAAAGTAATTTAGCTAATCATTTTTTGGTAGAAGCAGCTTCAATAACTAGTTATCTCATTAATCATGTATATGCAAGACCCTTAACAAATAAAATTGCTTATGAGATTTACAAAGGAAGGAAACCCACGATTTCATATTTTCACACATTTGGTTATAAGTATTTGTTACGCCCCGAAGTCGCAAAGTCACAACAGTTCTGCCATATAAACTATTCTATGATAGTAACTGGCCTCACAGTGCCTACCATAGACATGACCTACACAAGGTATCAACGACTCCTCCCTTTGAAGTAAACAGTCCGATGAACAATTAAACTACGAATATGATAAATAGTTCAAATTTCTAATAACATGTACAATATTATACATATATAAGTCCACAAAGCTTCCTAGGAAGTTTTACATAACATAACAGTTTACTAGATTCCAGAATAACTACTAGTCTTTTATTTCTAATTACATGGTCACTCTAGTTACACACTATACTAAGTAACTTGATCCTCACACCCCTGGCTTCCAACAGACTAACCTCTGGGTAATTGTAGGGCGGCATAGTGCTTTGAGTGTTCAGAAATCAGAACCTGCAAAAGGATCTATAAGGATATGAGCAACTACAGCTCAGTAAGTTGAATTGGGACTCATGAATGCATATAAGCACAAACAAGGTTAATAAACAATTATTTTTATGCAATACAACAATCAAGTGTCATCACACAACGTAGTCTGGTCCGTTGTGAAATTAGAGAAATTTGATCCGCTCCAATCCGGGTTGAGGAGTTTCCATGTTATGCAGCATCTCACAACCAAACCCAGACTTGTGCAATGGAGACCTCGCTCCTCTCGCGACTACCATTGACTTCACCCTCGCCGCGACCTCCTCTCCTGTCACTTAGTTCGACTAAGGATGAAGAAGGGACCATTTTGTAATCCTACGCTATCCCTTTCGAAGGGGTCGATATTTGGTTGGAGAATCCTATAATCCCCTAACGGGTTGCAATGCATGACATTATTAATTATTTGGGGTCGACTAATATTAAATTTCGTTTAGGGTGTTCAAACAATTTCATACCAATTCAATCAGTCACAAAATCACTCACAATACAAATTCAGCACGAATTCAGATACATCAAACACATGCGTAAACTACTTACAATCACAATCATATACAAGCCTAAGTCTCTAAGTACTACAAAACTAGTATTCTATTACAATAAGCAATAACCCAACTTACTTGGATTTGCTCGATCGCTCGATCCCTTAATCGCAAGCTGATTTTATCTCTGGATGTCCTATAATACAAATAGGTATTTTTAGTACTTAAAATTTACGGTTTCATATTCTAAGTTATATTTTAATTCATTTTTATCCGTGTATGCACATTACGTCCTAATAATTCGTGTACTCTATTTCGGTGCTAAATGAGATTTTAAACTTCGATTTCTAAGCCTGAAATATGCTCGAATCCTAATGTGAAATTAATCACATTAAGCTCGAGTATCCAAATATCCTATTGGGTCGTAATTTGATATTCTAAACTATTTGGTACACGCTAACCTAATTGCGGTACCGGATTTATTCCCGATGTGTAAAAATCTTACCTTTTGAGACTTTTTCTTAAGATTAAATGTCATTTTCAGATTTATTATTTTTCTAATTTCTATTATAATATTATCTAAATAACTCTATTTTTTTTAGATTTATTAATTTACAATTTCACATATTACTAATTTCTTATATTATTTACCTAATTTCCCTAATTAATCATACTTAATTCTCCAAAAGCTAGGATTAGGGTTTCCCATCAGAGATTAACATCCCTAAACATCTAATTAAGATCTAAATCAGTAATTAACATCCTAATCACCTAATTAACCCTAAATCACCCAATTTTTCCATCATTTTAGGGCTAAAAATTAACTTAAAAATTTCAAAAATTAATTTTAAAAAAATGGCTTCATATCACTGTTCTACTTCATAAGAGCATCCTACAGAAAAAATTTGAGCTCCAAACTACACTCCTAAGCCTATTTATTTTCAATTCTAATCATGTTCGGTTTTGAGCAATTTGTTAAGAACCCTATAATTGCAGGTGTAATTAAACTAAATTAATATTTTTCCCTAAATCTACATACAATAAAACCTCAGAATAACAAGTTTCATAATTTTCTGGGCAAAATAACTAATTTTACAAAATTATTCAAATTCGGGTCATTTAAGAGACTAACCGGTCCAAAGCTTTCTGGCGGTCCAAGCCCGATCCAAGGTTGTCGGCAGGTCCAGGTGATGGTTCTAGTATAGGGTGGTGATGGTGGTTCGGTCCCAGGTGGTGGTGGTTCGATCCCAAGTGGTGGTGGTTCGGTCCCAGGTGGTGGTGAGTGGTGGGTTTGGTTCACTTGCCTAATCTGCACAATTTTCTTTTTTTTTTTTTATTTTCTGGATTTTCTCTTATTTTTTTTTGTGTTCCAATTTTTCTCAAAGGCTAAACTGACCAAATGACTTCTGAAAATTTTTCCCTTATTTATAGACTTTTTTTATAATTAATGTGCATTAATTTGACAAGACTTTGCACAAATTTCTTGATTTTTGGTTTTTAAGTTGTCCAAATTTTATTAGTTGATTTTTCTTTTTCTGATCCACACCTGCCATGACCTGATCTTGATTAAGCTTATCATCTTATGATTTTTTTTCTGATTTTTCTATAATTATTTTATAATTTTCTTTAATTATTTGCTTAGTTTTTGGCCAATTTAGGTAATTACGTGTATTTTTATCTACACGTAAATACATGTGGAGTACACGTGAACATTCCTAATTATTATTTTGGTCATTCTAAAATTTTTAGTATACATATAGTCTATCTCTAGTAATTTATTAGTTATTTCATTATACTTTTCGCATTTTTGGTAATTAATACTTATTATGCTTAAAATTTGAAAATTTTATGATCTCCTATTTTATTACTTATTTTCTTAAATTCAAGTTTACGGGGTCAGTTTTACTAATATTCCCCTCAATAGTTTATAATTTTGATTTCATCGGATCCTTTAACCGATTGCCCTAAATCTCGGGTTCTAAGTTCAATCCTACGGTTACTTGGTTTGGCTTTAGGGTTTACAATTCCACCCCCCTTCGAAAAAGTTTTGTCCTCAAAACTTCTGTATATCTAATTTACACTCAAATGACTAAATACAATAGTTTATATACTTTTACTAACTTGGAAGTTAGAAAAGCCATTGATACTGCTCCATCATCGCAGCTTTTGGTTCCCAAGTCATCTCCAAGTCTGGACCTTCATTCCATTGAATCTTCACGTACTCCACATCTCTATTCCTTAACTTTTGAACTCGACTGTCTAATATCTTTATGGGTTGTCTCACCAGTTGGAAATTTCTCGTTAACTCCACTGGCTCTATTTCCACTATCGCATTGGGGTTTTTAATGAATCTTCTCAACATGGATACATGGAATACATTATGATAGCCCGATAAACTTGGAGGTAAAGCTACTCGATATGATACATTGCCAACTTTCTCCAATACTTCAAATGGACCAATGTATCGTGGGCTCAGTTTTCCCCTTGAACTAAACCATCTAAGTCCTTTGAATGGGCTTATTTTAATGTAAACATGATCACCGATGTCAAATTCTAATGGTCTTCTCTTCAAATCAGCCCAACTTTTATAACGGTCCTAAGCTTCTTTCATCCGTTGTCGCACAATCTTAATCTTCTCACTCGTTTGATTAATCATATCTGGTCCAATCATGGCGTATTCTTCATGATCCCAATACAATGGCGATTTACATTTCCTCCCATATAATGCCTCATAAGGTGCCATTTGTATGGTTGCATGATAATTATTATTGTAGGCATATTCTATCAATGGTAAATATTTATCCCAATCACCTCCAAAATCTAACACGCAGGCTCGTAACTTATCTTCTAGAGTTTGAATTGTTCGCTTAGACTGCCCATCTGTTTGTGGGTGACAGGCTGTACCAAACTGCAACTTTGTACCCAAAGCTCTATGTAAACTCTCCCAGAATTTGGATACAAACCGACTATCTCGGTCAGAAACTATACTCTCAGGAACACCATGTAGCCTTATTATTTCTCGGACATACAGCCTAGCCATCTTTTCCATTGAATCACCTGTTCGATAAGGTAAGAAATGTGCACTCTTTGTTAGTCTATCCACGATTACCCAAATGGAATCGTATCCAACTTGAGTCCTTGGTAATGCTACTATAAAATCCATAGTAATATGATCCCATTTCCATCTCGGTATTTCTAAAGGTTGTAATAGTCCACCCGGTCTTTGGTGTTCTGCTTTGACTTGTTGGCACGTCATGCATTCAGATGCATATTGTGCCACTTCTCTCTTCATCCTATTCCACCAATACACGAGTTTTAAATCTTGGTACATTTTATTTCCTCTCGGGTGCACAATATAACTTGTAATGTGTGCTTCATCCAAAATTTGCTTCCTTATGTCAGTATCTTGTGGTACACATATTCTTCCTCTAAACTTTATTATACCTCTATCATCCACTTTAAAGTCAGGGTCTTGTCTGTTACTTAATTTCTCTTTTACCTCCATCAGACCCTTATCTTCCTCTTGCTTTTGCTTTATTTTCTCTAATAGAGTAGGTTGCAATTCCCAGTTCATTAACTGGCTATTAGGTTCATACCAATCAAACCCAATTTGCATCCTCTCAAATTCATGCACTAATTCACGTTGAGGTGTTAATAGTAAAGCAACCTGTTCATAATTCTTTCGACTTAAGGCATCCGCCACCAAATTGGCCTTTCTAAGGTGATAATTTATATTCAAATCATAATCTTTAATCAATTCCAACTACCTTCTTTGCCTTAAATTCAACTCCTTCTAAGTAAAGAAATACTTCAAACTCTTATGATCAGTGTACATCTCACACCGTTGCCCATAAAGATAATGTCTCCAAATTTTTAAGGCAAACACTATAGCTGCTAACTCCAAATCATGAGTTGGGTAATTCCTCTCATGTGGCCTCAATTGTCTTGAGGCATATGTAACAACTCTTCTATCCTGCATCAATACACAACCTAATCCATTCCGTGAAGCATCACTGTACACATTATAAGGCTTATCCAAATCAAGTAATGTTAATACTGGTGCTGTAACCAGTCTTTTCTTCAACTCCTGAAAACTCCTCTCACAACCTTCACTCTATTCAAACTTTACATCCTTCTAGGTCAATCGAGTCAACGGTTTGGCAATTTTGGAAAAATCCTTTATAAACCGTCGATAGTATCTAGCCATACCCAGGAAACTCCTTATCTCAATACTATGGTTGGTTGCTTGCAATCCATTACTGCTTTCACTTTATCCGAGTCTACAGAGATTCCTTCACCAGATATAATATGACCCAGAAAAGAAATTCTATCCAACCAAAAATCACATTTACTTAACTTGGCATACAATTGATTCTCTCTCAAAATCTGTAATGCCAATCGTAAATGCTTTGCATGCTCTTCCTTTGTTTTTGAATAAATCAAAATATCATCAATAAACACCACAACAAACTTATCCAAATATGGTTGATATATGCGATTCATCAGGTCCATGAATACAGCTGGAGCATTTGTCAAGCCAAATGGCATCACAAAAAATTCATAATGACCATATCGAGTTCTAAATGCAGTCTTATGTACATCTTCTGGCTTAACTCTTAATTGATGATATCCTGATTTTAAATCTATTCTAGAAAATACAGTTGCACCTTAGAGTTGGTCAAACAAGTTATCAATGCGAGGTAAAGGATACCTATTCTTAATGGTAACCTTGTTTAACTCCAGGTAGTCTATACACAATCTCATAGTACCATCTTTCTTTTTCACAAACAATACCGGTGCTCCCCATGGTGAAACACTTGGTTGAATAAACTTCTTATCTAATAGCTCCTGAAGTTGTTTCTTTAGTTCTTGAAGTTCCATAGGTGACATTCGATATGGAGCTTTAGAAATAGGTTCAGTTCCAGGAACTAACTCTACAGTAAAGTCTAACTTTCGGGATGGGGCTAAACTTGGTAAATCCTCCGGAAATACATTTAGAAACTCATTTACTACCCGTATGTTTGCTACCTTGGGTATTTCCTTCTTTGCATCCATAGTAAACACCCAACAAAATTTCCAATCATCTTCCTTTACTTTTGTCTCCATTTGTTCATCACATATCTCCATCACTGATAAATTCAACCTACTTCCACCAGCCTTTCCTTGAAATATAGTTTCTCCCTCATTAAGATTGATAATTTTATTTTTACACTCCACAATGGCTTTATTCTTAGATAACCAATCTATTCCCACTATGACATCATAACCTTGTAAAGGTAATATCACAAGACTTATAAGATACTCCTTCTCTTGAATTTTTATCCTACCATCAGCTACTACTTCTTTTGTTGTTACTTTCTCCCCAGTCGGAGTTCTAACTTTATAAGTTACATTAACAGTAATCACACTAATCTCTTGTTCATTTACAAATTTCTGACTTGCAAAGGAATGAGATGCACCAGTATCAAACGGCACAAAAGCAGGTTGTCCATTTATCAGCACATATCCTGGAATGTACTATTACTATGGTTACCAACTATAATAACATTCATAAATCTTAAAATGAAAATATTTCAATTTAATTCACACTTAGGATTATTATTACAATCGATAGTCTGAGTACGTACCAGTTACAAGTCCTTCATCATTTTCCTCTTCAACTCCCATAAGTTCCTCAACATCATCATGGTAGTACTCCTCGATAAAGTCTGAAAAATCCTCATTCTCCTCAATTTCCATATCCTCCAGAGCAAAGATACGAACAGGTGCAGTAGTGTTATCAACACCTTCTGTTCGCTTAGCTCCTTGTACAAACTGTGGACAATACCTGGAGAAATGACCCTTTCTACTACACTTATTACACTTTACCAATTTCATCCTAGGGTATCCCTTTAGCACATGGTTTGGATCTCCACATATAAAACATTTCCCCTTAAGCTGAGTACAATTTCTTGGAAAATGATTTGCACTACACTTCTAACATTTGACATTTCCATCCTTGTCATAAAAGCTCAAACTCGGTATTGACTGTGCTGGGTTACTAGCCAGAGTTACTGGTCTCCTTCTCTTCTGCCCAGAACTGCTACTAGAGGCACCAGGATATGATCTCTTAAATGATGGACCTAGTCGATATCCTCTGTTGATCTTTTGACTCCACATTGCTTGCATCCTCACACGATTATCTTCCAGTTGTCTTGCCTTATCTACCACTTCATTGTAAGCGGTGAAACCATAATCCAACAATTTGCAACACATTGTGGGGTCAAATCCGGTCAGAAACAAATCTTTCTTCAACTCGATATTATCTCGGTATGAGCCAGGTACATATTGTAGCAATTTGTTGAACTCAGTCTCATACTGGGTTATACTCATACCTCCCTTCTTCAGTTCAAACAAATCCCGCACCATTCTGTTTTGAACATTATGAGGAAAATACTCTTTCCTGAATTCCTCCTTAAATTGTTGCCAATCAATGTTATTTCCAAGTTGCCTTACTCTCGAGTCCCACCATACTCTCACAGCTAACTTTAACATAAATGTACCATAAGATAACTTTTGGGATTCAGGGACTCTAAAAGCCTCAAAACTCCATTCAACTTAGGCTAACCAGTCATCAGCTACATCTGGCCTACCCATCTCCCCCTCAAAATAACAGTTGGCTTTTATAAACTCAGGAAGTTTATTTACCTCTTGAGGTCGCTCTATTCGTTGTTCAACTTCTTGGGGTCTTCTGTTTCCCACATTACCACCAGTCATAAGATGTTGAATCAACATTCCTTGCTGTCTCATCATCGTATGCATATTGGCAAGTATTTGCCTAATAGGCATATTTTCTTGTGGAGGCGGCGGAGGTAAATTTTGTCTATGTTGTTCTCTTGGTGGTGATGGTGCTCGTGGTGGAGGGTTTTGATTCCCTTCAGTTCCTCCTTGACTACTCCCATTTCCAGCTTCAGCCATAATCGCTTACTAGTTTAACTTATAATCCTGCATTCATATCTATCTATAAGTTATCCCTACTTTTGTTTAGAGAATGTTTATAAATAAATAAATGCTTGCAATATGTACTCATATCAAATACTAATGACAATAGTATTAAAGTCAACGCACTTAGAAATCTAACTTTCACTGTATATTTCATCCAACCTTACATCATTACTATTACAACAACAAAACACAAGATACAACTTGATAACTTTCAAATACATACATCAAATTTACAACTCGATTACATCCTTCCTTACATAACCTAGTATAGACTCAATCTTTACAATTGTACAAGACAAAAGGTTACATCAAACTTACTTATAGCGTACATCTAACTTGATCCAGAAGCTAAAAAGTACATCAAAAGTCAAAAAAATACATCAAAAGTCAAAATACATTAAAAGATTCTAAAATACATCAATTTCCATCAAGATCGCTATTGGATCATATCTAAAAATCTACCTAACTAAGCATGTCAGTCATCTAACTAAACTAGTCCTCCTCTGAATCCGTGGCAGCTACTCCATCAAAGGGATCATGACCCATATGGCTTCCTACCGAATGATCCTCATGATCACTCTCTGATGCAGAGTCTATATATACTATCTCTAGAGTCTTAAGGATCACAATCACCTCCTACACATCATCATCATCCGACTCAACTGGATTACCAGCTCCTACTCCAGCTATCCCGGTGTCTGCAATCACCTGCATGATTAAGGCATGTAAGTCTACACCAGGTTCATCCTCGTTCTCCTGCTCCTCTTCAAGGTCTTCTTCTGGATCTTCTTCTTCTTCTGGGTCCTCCTCGAGGTCTTCCTCTATATGAACTCCATCCTCTTAGGGTTCAACTAGAGGTGGGTTTTCTGGTGGTGGTCTTCGTATCTCAGGTTCAGGTTCAGGACTAGGGTTCAATGGTATCTCTATACCATCCCTAGTAAGCTCTGGAAATTGAGGAAACCAATCAATAATCCCTGGTGGGTATTTTCTGGGAATGTATGGGATGTCAGCAGGGATTTATGCAATATCAGCTGGGTATGGTCTTCCATCCTCTAACCTAGCCGGAAAATATCGTAAAGGCATCATCAAAGTTATAATTCCTTCTATCTCTAACCACCTCGGCTCAAAAGCTGGTATAGTAGTAAATCTATTATACTAAGGTCCTAAACTCATCTCCATCCATGCCCACTCATCCTTCCAGCTATAGCACATTTGATCATGAAACTTGTCAATGATCTCATCAACTGTCCTAAAGATGTTCCAATTGGCTAATTCCATCAATAATCGCTGTAATCTAACCTTATAATCAATAGGGGATATGTCTCCATTCCATCCAAACTGTATCCAACTATGTATTAATTCTCCCCTTCGACCCTGTAATTATATTTAAACCAATTAATATCTCTTATGGTAAAGATTATGGATACTTATATTATACAATCTTTTAGCGCCTACTAAATATTATCCACTCTCACTAATCCTATAATATCTATTTCTTTTTAAAGTATGACGCTTCAAAGCGAGTTTACTAAAACTACGCTCTGATACCAATCGAAAACTGTTACGCCCCAAAGTCACAGAGTCGCAACAGTCCCGCCGTGTAAACCATTCAATGATAGTAACTGGCCTCACAGTGCCTACCATAGACATGACCTACACAAGGTGTCGACGACTCCTCACTTTGAAGTAAACAGTCTGATGAACAATTAAACTGCGAATATGATAAATAGTTCAATTTTCTAATAACATGTACAATATTATACATATATAAGTCCACAAAGCTTCCTAGGAAGTTTTACATAACATAACAGTTTACTAGATTCCAGAATAACTACCAGTCTTTCATTCCTAATTACATGGTCACTCTAGTTACATACTATACTAAGTAACTTGATCCTCACACCCCTGGCTTCCAACAGACTAACCTTTGGGTAATTGTAGGGCGGCATAGTGCTTTGAGTGTTCAGAAATCAGAACCTGCAAAAGGATCTATAAGGTATAAGCAACTACAGCTCAATAAGTTTAATTGGAGACTCATGAATGCATACAAGCATAAACAGGGTTAACAAACAATTATTTTTATGCAATGCAACAATCACGTGTCATCACACAACGTCGTCCAGTCCGTTGTGAAATTAGAGAAATTTCACCCGCTCCAATCCGGGTTGAGGAGTTTCCATGTTATGCAGCATCTCACAACCAAACCCAGACTTGTGCAATGGAGACCTCGCTCCTCCCGCGACTACCTTCGAACCATTGACTTCACCCTTGCCGCGACCTCCTCTCCTGTCACTTAGTTCGACTAAGGATGAAGAAGGGACCATTTTACAATCCTGCGCTATCCCTTTCGAAGGGGGCGGTATTTGGTTGGAGAATCCTATAATCCCCTAATGGGTTACAATGCATGACATTATTAATTATTTGGGGTCGACTAATATTAAATTCCGTTTAGGGTGTTCAAACAATTTCATACCAATTCAATCAGTCACAAAATCACTCACAATACAAATTCAACACGAATTCAGATACATCAAACACATGCGTAAACTACTTACAATCACAATCATATACAAGCCTAAGTCTCCGAGTACTACAAAACTAGTACTCTATTACAATAAGCAATAACCCAACTTACTTGGATTTGCTCGATCGCTCGATCCCTTAATCGCAAGCTGATTTTGTCTCTAGATGTCCTATAATACAAATAGCTCTTTTTAGTACTTAAAATTTACAGTTTCATATTCTAAGTTATATTTTAATTCATTTTTATCCGTGTATGCACATTACGTCCTAATAATTCGTGTACTCTATTTCGGTGCTAAATGAGATTTTAAACTTCGATTTCTAAGCCTGAAATATGCTCGAATCCTAATGTGAAATTAATCACATTAAGCTCGAGTATCCAAATATCCTATTGGGTCGTAATTTGATATTCTAAACTATTTGGTACACGCTAACCTAATTGCGGTACCGGATTTATTCCCGATGTGTAAAAATCTTACCTTTTGAGACTTTTTCTTAAGATTAAATGTCATTTTCAGATTTATTATTTTTCTGATTTCTATTATAATATTATCTAAATAACTCTATTTTTTTAGATTTATTAATTTACAATTTCACATATTACTAATTTCTTATATTATTTACCTAATTTCCCTAATTAATCATACTTAATTCTCCAAACGCTAGGATTAGGGTTTCCCATCAAAGATTAACATCCCTAAACATCTAATTAAGATCTAAATCAGTAATTAACATCCTAATCACCTAATTAATCCTAAATCACCCAATTTTTCCATCATTTTAGGGCTAAAAATTAACTTAAAAATTTCGAAAATTAATTTAAAAAAAAATGGCTTCATAGCACTGTTCTACATCATATGAGCATCCTACAGAAAAAATTTGAGCTCCAAACTGCACTCCTAAGCCTATTTATTTCAGTTCTAATCATGTTCGGTTTTGAGCAATTTGTTAAGAACCCTATAATTGCAGGTGTAATTAAACTAAATCAATATTTTTCCCTAAATCTACATACAATAAAACCTCAGAATAACAAGTTTCATAATTTTCTGGGCAAAATAACTAATTTTACAAAATTATTCAAATTCAGGTCATTTAAGAGACTAACCAGTCCAAAGCTTTCTGGCGGTCCAAGCCCGATCCAAGGTTTTCGGCCAGTCCAGGCGGTGGTTCTAGTGTAGGGTGGTGGTGGTTCTTCAGTCCCAAGTGGTGGTGAGTAGTGGGTTTAGTTCACTTGCCTAATCTGCACAGTTTTCTTTTTTTTTTTTCTGGATTTTCTCTCTTTTTTTTTGTGTTCCAATTTTTCTCAAAGGCTAAACTGACCAAATGACTTCTGAAAATTTTCCCCTTATTTATAGACATTTTTTTGTAATTAATGTGCATTAATTTGACAAGACTTTGCACAAATTCCTTGATTTTTGGCTTTTAAGTTGTCCAAATTTTATTGGTTGATTTTTCTTTTTCTGATCCACACCTGCCACGACCTGATCTTGATTAAGCTTATCATCTTATGATTTTTTTTTTATTTTTCTATAATTATTTTATAATTTTCTTTAATTATTTGCTTAGTTTTTGGCCAATTTAGGTAATTACGCGTATTTTTATCTACACGTAAATACATGTGGGGTACACATGAACATTCCTAATTATTATTTTGGTCATTCTAAAATTTTTAGTATACATATAGTCTATCTCTAGTAATTTATTAGTTATTTCATTACACTTTTCGCATTTTCAGTAATTAATACTTATTATGCTTAAAATTTGAAAATTTTATGGTCTCCTATTTTATTACTTATTTTCTTAAATTCAAGTTTACGGGGTCAGTTTTACTAATATTCCCCTCAATAGTTTATAATTTGGATTTAATCGGATCCTTTAACCGATTGTCTTAAACCTCGGGTTCTAAGTTCAATCCTACGGTTACTTGGCTTGGCTCTAGGGCTTACAGTATTTTGTTAAGAAAACAGGAAAAATCTTAGGAAAATTTGAAGAGAGAGCGAATGAAGCCATATTTCTAGGCTACTATGTGAATTCTGAGGCATATTGGATATACAACAAAGAAACAAAAGTGGTGGAAGAGTCAATAAATGTTAAATTTATGGAGGAAACAATTCATGAAGAATCGAACAATGAAATTCCAATTGATTCAAACAAAAAGAGTACAGTTCGTCCTGATTCAAAAGAAGGAAAAATAGAACCTCCTTCAAAAGGAAGTTCAGAAGCCACTAGGATGCTTGATGAAACTAAAACAAAACCTGTATTAGAAGGTATTTCAGAAGCTAACACCAGGTTTGTTGAAAAACCTTTAGAAGGTAAGCCAAAGGTTCTGAACACTTTCATACTCCTCCATCAACTTTAAAATTTAAAACCAATCATCTTCTTGAGCTTATAATTGGTAATGTTAGATCTAGAATAAGAACAAGATCAAGCTTATAGAACATTGAAAATTAGTTTGCTCTTATATCTTAAATTGAACTTCATTTAGTAGATGAAGCCTTAAATGATAATAATTGGATTTTGGCTATGCAAGATGAACTTAGTCAATTTCAAAGAAATCGGGTTCTAGTTCCAAGACCTAAGTTGTATTAGATGGATGTAAAAAGTACTTTTCTAAATGGGTTCATAAAAGAAGAAGTGTATGTTAATCAACCTCCTGGATTTGAAGATCCCTTCAAATAAAATCATGTGTTTATATTAAGAAAGGTTTTGTATGGACTTGAATAGGCTCCCTATGCTTAGTATGATAGATTAAGTTAATTCCTGATTAAAAATGACTTTTAAAAAGGAAAAGTAGATACTACACTTGTTATGAAACTTTTTGGTAAAGATATGCTAGTTGTACAAATCTATGTCGATGATATTGTTTTTGGTGTAATTAACGAAATATATTGTCAAGAATTTTCAAGTTTGATGTTGGAAAAATTTAAGATGTCACTCATAGATGAATTAAACTTCTTCTTGGAATTACAAATCAAACAATCAGAGAATGGAATTTTTGTTCACTAAGAGAAGTACACCAGACAAATATTGAAGAAATTTAGTTTTGAGAATACTAAGAATTCTTTAATACCTATTAGTACCTCAACAAAGCCGAACATCACAAGTAATGGCAAAAAAGTAAATGAAAAACTCTATTGTAGCTTAATTAGATCTTTATTGTATTTAACTGCTTCACGACCTAATATCTTGTTTAGTACTTGTATGTATGCTAGATTTCAGAGTTTACTAACTGAAATACACTTAACTATTGTTGAAAAAATTTTAAGTACATAAAAAACACTGCAAGATTAGGAATTTGGTATCCTAGAAGTAAAAATTTTGATCTTATAAGATATTTAGATATTAATTATGTAAGTTGCAAAATAAATAGGAGTAATTCAAGAACATATCAATTCTTAGGAGACAAGTTGGTTTCTTAGTCTTCCAAGTAACAAAATTCAGTTGCTTTTCAACTGTAGAAGCTGAATATGTATTTATTGAAAATTATTAAGCACAAACTCTTTGGTTAAAAAAACAATTAAATGATTATGGAATAAGTTGTAAAAATATTCCCATAAAATGTGATAATACGAGTGCTATCAATTTGACAAAAAATCCTGTTCATCATTTAAGCTTAAAACACATAGAAATAAGACACCATTTCATTCATAATCATGTTGCAAATAACGATGTGAATATTGATTTTGTTTCAACTGAATATCAATTTGCTGATATTTTTACTAAACCTCTGCATAAATTGAGATTTGAGTTCGTTAGTAATGAATTAGGTATTTGTAATCCCTTTTATTAATTTGGCTTTTCATTTAATTTTTCGTGGTTGTATTTTTTGGTTGTCACGTACAAGTCTCTTTAACATTTGCTAGACACGAAAATTTATGGACTTTAGCATGCTCGTAGTGGGTCTACAAAATCCTCTTTAGTAGGTCCATTAAGTAAATCTACTCTCTTCAACTAACTACTACTAAAATTGGTAGTTTGAGTTCTCTAAAGCCTCATTTCTTTTCTCATTTTCTCCCTCTTCATTAGACCTTCCCTATTCCTCTGTCTCGTTTTTCTTTTCTCATCTCACCTCTATTGGTACCCAAAAAAGCGAATCGCATTGAAGCTAAAGAGATTAAATCAAAAATCTAAAATGACCCTAAGAATCCCATTGTTCTTGATGAAAAAGAAACTAAAACCACCAATCCTACAAATTCTCAACTAAATCCACCCTCTGAAACACATTAAGAATCATTTGGAAAAACCCTAACCCTTGAATTGCAAGATGAACCATCAGAAGAGGCTGTTCAAGAAGTAAGTCAAAAAAACGCCTCTAAAGTACATTTTGAGCAAGTTCAGGAAGTTGTTCAAAAGGTCATTTAGGATGATAAAGAATCTAGTTCATCCAAAGAAGTTGTTGAATCAAAAGAATATGAACCCTTAGGTAAACCATCTGAAGAAGTTTTTGAAAGAGATCCTTCAAAACCTGAACCTGTTCTGGAGCCAAGAAAATGTCTTCAAAAATTAAGGTAGCTACCTTAGTCAAGAAGAAATCAAAATCTCCCTAAAAGGTGGACAAATTAACCAAAGTTAAGACTACAATTACCTCTTTAAAGGAGAAACCCAAGAAGCGGTACACTGTAAAAGGTAAAAATCTCTCAAAGATTCATTTTATTTAAACCTTAAATACTTTGAGGTGAATGGTTTTTATTAGAAAGATTATTTGAATAGATTGGGTATGAATGGTCTAGATGATTTGTATTGTCATGACCCTAAAGGGGGCCTAGTAAGATTGCCTAAAATTTTCATATCATGTGTATACCTATAATTTGAAAATCATCTTGCAAGTCAAAGATTGTAAGATTCTAAATAATTAGTCACTAAAGTTTTTATTTATTTATTATTTTTTTCCTTAATTTAATTCACTTACAACCACATATATGTGACTATGGATATCCGACAAGTCACAGTCCATTAGAACTGTAGAGAATCAGTTCCCCTACCAAACAATAAGATTAGGTAGTAAAGTTCTTGTAGACACCTAAATTTTGCCCCTTTGAAGTCCTAATTTTTATTTTTATTTTTTACAAAAAGGGTCCTAATTCAAAAAAATAAAAAATAAAAACAAAAAAATTAATAAAATATAAAAAGATAATAAAAATTAACAAATGATGAAAATACAAAAAAAAAAATAAGAAAAGGAAAAATCATAAAAATTTCGTAGATTTTTAGGAAATAATTTATATTAGGAATAATTAGTTTTAGTGTTAATTTTAGTTTTAGTTTAGTTAAAAATTTTAGTTTAGGGAATCAGATAATTTAAATATAATTTAATAATAATGAATGTCAAGATACAGATTAATGGCCTAATGGATAAGTAGCGGAGTATTTGTGGTGACTTTAGTTGGAAGTCGTGGGTTCGAGTCTCAACAGGCACCTATGTCTTTATTTTGCTGTCTTTGCAAAAACAGGATTTAAAATTGGATTTATAGCTAATCAAATCATATGAATATTAGTTAAATCAAATTTAAATTAAATTTGAATCTAATTTAATTAACGAGTAAGATATAATTACATATGATATGATATGATTTGGTTAGACTATATAAGCACCTCATGCAGTAAAAAACAAAAGGAGAACAGAACAAAAAAAAATCCCTGTAGAAATTAGAAACGCAACACAATCTTCAGCAGTCCATACTCGACACAACCCACCAAGCACACCATATATGCAACTCTACCAATAGCCGCTGTAACTCTAATCAACAACGATCAGTCTACAGCCCGATGATTAGTCCACAACCTGATCTACCTCCACACGTACAATACGCCACGCAGCAGCAGCAACTCATCACAGTTCATCCAGCAACAGCATCAAACACAGCGAACAGCGGCAGCGAGCGCAGTCCTACAGCAGTTCAACACAGCGAACAGCAGCAGCAAGCGTAGTCCTGCAGTAGCTAATCCCCAACGTCTAAACAGCAGCGACAACAACAGTCCACACCTATTGGTCACGCTGAGGAAAGCAATAGCACAGTCCAGTCATCCTCACAGCTCCGATGCCCGCAAATCATAGAAGCAATTGCTGCACAATACGTCACCGATCACCTCACCGCTGCCCATAACACAACAGCAGCAGTACATTCACCGAACAGTTCTTCACCAAACAATAATTCAGCAAGAAAGCAACAGTAGCTGCAGTTTCATGATCAGCCTCCACGGTCACTGCAGTTCCTGAACACACAACAAAGCACTCCCTGATCCATAGACTACACATCAACACGGCCGAGGTGCGGACACTATACAGCTGAATCGTTGAAGATCAGGTTTGGTTCTACTCCAATCTAGATTTTTTTTTTTCATTCATTCATTTATTTATTTGTCGTTTTAATTATATATCTCATTATTATTGCCATAGTTATTATTAGATTCTTGGTTATACAATGTAGTAGCGCAGTCCTGCAGCAGCTAATCCCCAACGTCTAAATAGCAGCTCAAACACAACAAACAGTAGCAACAAGCACAGTCCTGCATCAACTCAACACAGCGAATAGCAGCAGCGAGCGCAGTCCTGCAGCAGCTAATCCCCAACGTCAAAACAGCAACTCAAAAACAACAAACAGCGGTAGTAAGCATAGTCTTGCAGCAGCTCAACACAGCGAACAACAGCAGCGAGCGTAGTCCTGCAGCAGCTAATCCCCAACATCCAAACAGCAGCGACAACAACAGTCTACGCCGATTGGTTGCATTGAGGAAAGCAATACAACAGTCCAGTTATCCTCACAGCTCCGACACCTGCAAATCACAGATGCAATTGCTGCACAACACGTCACCAATCACTTCACTACTGCCTACAACGCAACAGCAGTAGTACATTCACCGAACAGTGCTTCACCAAACAATAATTCAGTAGGAAAGCAACAACAGCCGTAGTTTCACGATCAGCCTCCACAGTCACTGCAGTTCCTAAACACACAGCAAAGCATTCCCTGATCCACAGACTACACATCAACACGGCCGAAGTGCAGACACTATATAGTTGAATTGTTGAAGATCAAGTTTGGTTCTACTCTAATCTAGATTTTTTTTTCATTCATTTATTTATTTATTTGTCGTTTTAATTATATATCTCATTATTATTATCATAATTATTATTGGATTCTTGGTTACATAATATAGTATATAAGATATGTACATATGAGGTGATTATTTTTATAAGTGTTCTACATGTACATCAAGTGCATTATATAATATGTTTTTATCTAGGTAGATAGTTATATATACTAGTTTAGTGGTAGTTAGAATTAGTTATCTTTTTAGATTTTGCTTTACTTAAGGATTTATCACATGAAAAGTTGTTTTTCTTTAAATAAAAATTAATAAAATGCCCTTTTAAAAAATAGGATTGTTAGAATGTTTTTTTTTTTTTAAATAACAGCACTTACGAGTTAGGGCCCCTTTAGATTTTTTAAATAAACCGAATAAATTAAAACGTAATCTTGGACGGTTTTCAAAATTAAAATAAATCAATACACTAAATTTTTCGGAAAAAAACTACGATCGTTTGATCTCGGCTAGCGGGTACGTAGGCACCTTCGGGGCGACGATAAAATATGTAAAAACTTAGGTTCTTTTTTCTTTTGATTTTATTTATTTATTTTCTATTTTTTAAATATTACAATTAGAAAAATAATCCTAATTTCAGTAAATAAATAGTGGTACCCGTTAGGGTTTAATAGGTTAGCCCCCAAATTCGGAACCCTCTAGTTCTTTATTAAAATTGAAATCAAGACCGGTAGCTAAATCGTAACCAATCCACTTAATTGGTTACGGTTTCTTTTCTTTTCCCGACTCCGGTCGAGTGGCGACTCCAAAAATGATTTTCAATAAAAAACCGGAATTTCTCAATTTCTTTAGTCGATGATTAATATTAAATGGGTTAGGGTTTAGTATTAATCAAGAAATGAGAAATCAATTTTAAATAGAAAACCGAAAAATCAAGCTTAACAATTTGGCGACTCTACTAAGGATCATTAGAGGGCTAGCCACTAGAAGTTGCCGAAAATAGAATTATTTTTCAAAAAAAAAAATGAAATAATAGAAATAAAAAAAAAACTTAGGTATGTTATTTTATGTATCTGTTTATTTTATTTGTTTATACTAACATATTTTTGATATGGCGGTTCATTTAAAGGGGAATTTTGAGGGGTTTTACTTTTGTTTTTTATTTATTTATTTATTTTTATTTTTGTTATTATCTCTTTTCTGCATCATAAATGCATGGTAGATACGGTCAAAACCAGGCCGTCTTAGGACCTTAGGAGGGGGGCCATTGTGAAAGCTTCGGATGTTGTGGGGTAATCACCTTCCAAGGCCGATCAGGCTACCCCACTTAAGTTCAGATGTAACCATAGAATTGTTGCTTTGAAAAACGTAGTGGTTGTAGAACTTGAGGACGTTTAGAAACCCACCTTTTACATTACATGAAAACTTTTTCAAAAAAATTTCACAAGAATCTATGATGTGGCAAACCTAAATTGATAAGGGCAGTTGCGAAGTTGTGATTGTATTTATAATCTTTCCTTGTAAATAATTTGTAATAATTTCGTGTAAAGTTTAAAATGCATTGTAATTGTAATTGTAATTGTAATTTTAATTTTGATTAGTTATGGCTGGACCAAGTCAAGGGCCTTTTGAAGACATTCATGTCCACCTACCGCATTAGCTACAGAAGTTGCTTCAAACATGGTTTCAACTCTTTAGCCCAAATAAACAGGAGTTTATTAAGAATAAGATTGGGCCCATCCTCTGTCTACAGAAGATCCTCGTGAACATCACTTTAGTGTGGGCCTTAGTTTACCTTTGGGAGCCCGAATCCACCAGTTTCTATATGGGCCTACATCAGCTAAGGCCAATTGTAGAAGAATACTCCCAATTGTTGTGGGCTCCTACAATCACGAATGATATTTATGTCCCAGACATGGAAGCTGCAGCACCAAAGATCTTCAGCAAGTTGCTAGGAATCAGAAAAACCGAAATAAACCGGGTTCTAAATCAAGGAAAGACCATTCGATTAAAGGATGTCATGGACTGGTTTTCTACTGAATTAAAGCACAGAGAAAAACGCGAGGTTTTTTGTGCAAATTTAAAAGTGTGGCACCAGTTCAGGTCAATGCTTTTATATTGGTAGTCTTCAATACCATCCTATTCCTTGATGAAAGACGTCAAGTCCATTTCAGAATTGCAGAACTCTTAACCCAATTCCTTGAAGGGAAATCATATGTCCTGGCTTTTCTGGCCGAGCAAATCCGGTCACTAAACCATCTCAAGAAAAAGAAATGAGGGGATCTGAAAACTAATATGATCCTACTGGTGGTCTAGTTCGTTAGCCACATGAGGAGTTACCAGCTTAATTTCAATCGGGCCGAATTTACTCAGCAATATGATCTCATCAAATCTTTTGGAGAAAGAATCGAGCTACTAGAAAATTTAGCTAGCCGCTACTGGGTCTAATACTTTCAGAGTATGAAAGCGGAAGAGTTGTTGTTGACACCTAAGTGGTTTGCAAGCAAGAAAATGATAAGAGGATGTAGAGACTTCAAAGCGGTTCCTCTAATTGGCTTCAACCTCTGTACCGTATACGTTCTAGCCAATGGACTCATTGAGGACATGATCTCCAAACCATCATTAGAAGTTACCTCACTGGACTTCCTTAACCCCGGTATGACGATGGTTGATAAAGTAATCAAGCTTCAGAGCATCCGAGCTCTTTGGTATACGAGAAAGACCAGCCCTACCACTAGAGGGATAACAGCCAGGAGCCAGACAACCAAAGGATTTCTTTATCACCAGCTAAAAGGGTTGAAAGATATGGAAGACAACAAAGAGAAGGGGCAAGTTCAAGTTGAATCTGAGAGGATAAGTGAAAGAGAGCAGGAGTTGGAAAGCCGTTGCAAGAAGTATCATTAGAAGATAAAGGCATTAGAAGCACAACTGAAGAGGACCAAAGGCAAAGAAGAGCAAGCTCCCATGATCCGAAAGAAGAGAAAGACGCAAGATAAGCTTACTAGCTACTAGGAGAGAAAATTTTAGATTTTAGGTTTTTTATGTTTTCATTAGGATTCATTTTTATAAACAGAATAAGAGGTGTAAAGCTTCACAATTGCAAAAATTAATAAAAGTTAGTTAGGTTTTGCCACATCAGAGGTTCCCCCCAATTCTTGATTTTTCATTGCACTCATATGACATGCATTTTATGTTTGTACGATTAACAACCCTATTTTAAGAAAATGTAATATGTACTAACCCTTTGTTGAGTTGTTCAATAAAAACCAGGTAAAATTTCAAGATAGCTCCCAAACGTCAAGTCTTTCAGAGAAGTCCAATTGAAACCCGTTCCCAGACTAGGATGGCTACCACTCAAGGAAATGATGGAGACCTTGAGATCAATGATCCCTCTGAGGTGAGGTTTTGTTACATAGAAAGGGCTATGGAAAGATGGCAAAATAGATGAGCTTCCTAGCAGATAGCATTTCTTTGCTACGAGCTACAGCACCGGCTAATGAAGAAGGTTCCAAAACCCGTTATGGGAAGAATACACAAGCTGCTGAAGTAGAGCACAAATATCAAAAAGACCCATTCAAGTCAGAAGGAGTTTACTCGAAAGACAACTCGACCTTCGAACCTGACACGTATGCGGCCTCGAGACCTGTCGACCATGGGCCAAGTACAGACAGCTTGAAAGAATTGGAAAAGAAATTAACATGACAGATCACTGAGAAGATGAAGGCATTTGTAGGGTGTGATGGATTTGAACAGGCGGAGATTACAGAGTTTTCTACTTATGACATGGGATCATACCCTGAGAAGTTTAAGGTACCAGAATTTGAAAAGTATAACTGGACGGGTTTCCCCAAGCTTCATACCAGGTTGTATGTCAGGAAGATGGGTAAATATGTTCAGTATGATCCACTCATGGTACAAACATTTCAGGATAGTCTAACCGGACCAGCCCTGACTTTGTATGCCCAGCTTGATTTGAATCAGATAAATACATGGGAGAAACTTGCTCGAGCATTTTATGAACAATATAAATTCAATGTGGAAGTAGCCCCGACTATGATGGACTTAGTTGCCCTACGGAAGAAGAATAATGAATCGTTCAAAGAATACGCTCAAAGATGGAGGTCCTTGGTTGTAAGAATCTCTACTCCAACGACTGAGAAAGAGCTCACATCGGCTTTCATTAATACCTTGGAGAGGCCCAATTTTTCCCATCTCATCGGGCAGGCCTCATCCAGTTTTGCTGAAGTAGTAGCGGTCAAGTACAAGATTGAAAGTGTCGTTTCTTCCGGTAAGCTACAAGACCCAACGGATAAAAGACCACCAGTGTCATCATTTGGTCCTAAACCAGCCGCCAGCAAACCTAAAGAACCTACAGTTGGTATGGTAAATTCAAATGCTAGACCAAATGCTCAAGTCGCTTTTAGGGCGAATCCACCTCCCGCTCAGCAATAGTACAGAGATCAGTTTCAAACTAACAGAACTTATAGACAATTTAGCAAGATACCGATTCCTTTGAGTCAAGTCTTCGAGAAGTTACGAAGGGATAATTTGATACAGTATGAACTTCCTAGCGATCGATATTGACCGAGATTCTTTGACCCCGCAGTAAAGTGCGAATACCACTGTGGATAAGTGGGGCATTCGACTGATGCATGCTGGAGACTGAGGAATAAGATTAAGGACTTGATAGATGAAGGGACAGTGCAGTTGGATATTGTGGAAGCCCCAGTTCCTAATGTTAACAATAATCCCTTACCTAACCATGGGCCGATGATTGGTATGATTTTTTACGACTGTACTATTAACGTCATTGATGCAAATAAGAAGCCTAAGGTTTTTGAGTTCTATACTGGCAACCAGACTCCAAAAGTGAAGAGGTACACATTCCACGTACCGTTGCCACCAGAAAATTACAAGGCTGCTCCATTTAACTATCACCTGGTAAATTAGGAGAAACCAGGACCTCTGGTAGTGGGTATTACTCGATCAGGAAATATTTATCACCCAAGAGAGTAGCAGGGAAGGAAAGTCATGTCGGGAGAATCAAATGATAAGACGGTGGCCGAACACATTGAGGGGCTATCGGCTTTTACCAAAATGCTCAAGTTAAGTGAGTATAAAATTATGGATTAGCTTAGTAAGACTCTTGCACAAATATTGCTGATGGGCCTATTAATCGCATTTGAACCACACAGGGAAGCTTTGTTTCGCACTTTAAATGAAGTAAAGGTCCCTCGAGAGATTCCAACTAAGAAGATGGGACTGGTTACTAATTAGATCCTTGCGATAGACCAAATTTCATTTTCAGCTGAAGAATTGGGTGAGGAAGGGAACAAGCATATAAAGCCACTCTTTATCATGGTAAGGAGTAATGACATAATTGTCACCAGGGTACTCATTGACAACGGATCGTCGCTGAAAGTCTACCCACTCGCCACTTTGGATTTGCCGGGCGTCGAAACATCTGCAATTAAGCCTTCTTCCACAACAGTCAGGGCCTTTGATGGTTCCAGAAGAGAGATTATAGGGGAGATTGATCTGTCCATGAGTATTGGCTCTCGGCACTTTACTATTCAATTCCAAGTCATGGACATCCCAAGATCTTTCAATCTATTTTTGGGAAGACCTTGGATTCATGCAGCAGGGGCCATACCCTTGAGCTTGCACCAAAAATTGAAGTTCATCTCCAATGGCCAGGTGATTACAATTCTGGGAGATCATGATTATGAAATCTACAAGGAGACGGCTATACCCTACATAGGAAGTGAAGGACAAGAGGAGCTGGGTTTACAAATGTTTGAAGAAGTGAACATGATTACTTGTCCCGATAGAGGGGATGATAGAAGGAAGGGATTAAAGGAAGGCCAAATTGGTACCTATGGCCTTAGTTACAATCGTACCTTGGCAGAAGAATTCCAGAAGAAGCAAGCAAGGGGCAAGAGAGGTAACAGATTATACCATGCCTCAATGACTATTCCACTGCTAGCTGAGACGTTCATACGAAAAGAGACTCAAGCTTGAGAATCTAACAAAGAAAGATCAATAAACTCGCTACCCAAATTCTAGCATCATTTGAACAAGTGGTTCTCCATCCCAGCGAATAGCAACAAGTCTTCCCTAGGGTAAAAGAGGTGATCATAGTTAGTATTTTCTGAATTTTTATTTTCAATAGTCATCATTTTAAATGTATCGTTGAACCTTTCGTTCAAAATTAGTTAGGCCTTTATCTCATTTGAGACCATACCTCCATTTATTCAATGAAATCTTAGTTCGTTTCTTTCCTATGTTGCTCTTCAGTTCTCTTTTGTTTACATGCATTTTTTCTTTATACATTCTCATTCAGATTTAATCAACCAAGCAAAAACCAGGAATACCTCGCTCAGGTAGAAAATGAGAATATCGATATCGCTTTCGGCCCTGCTGGGTTAGTCGTCGGGGGCGATGTCAATGACCACAGTAATATGCAAGAGGAATGGAAAAAACATGAACTACGTAGAATCACTATTGATGAGCCGATTGAGACAATTAATGTGGGGAACGAAGAAAATCCTAAGAATTTGAAAATTAGGGTGAGCTTAAAAGAGAAACAAAAAATAGAAATGATTATGTTGTTAGCTAAGTATCAAGACGTGTTTGCTTGGTCGTATGAAGATATGCCTGGGTTAGACCTGTCAATTGTAGTCCACCGTTTACCGACACCGGAGGACGTCAAACCAAAAAAGCAAAAATTAAGAAGATTTCAACCTGACGTCTTACTGAAAATTAAAGAAGAAGTGAAAAAACTACTGGAGGTTGGATTCATCAAAGTGTCGGATTACCCGGAATGGGTAGCTAATATTGTTCCAGTAATAAAGAAGAATGAGAAAGTCAGAGTATGTGTAGACTTTCGAGATCTCAACTAGGCAACGCCTAATGATAATTTTCCATTGCCTCACATTGATGTCTTAGTGGATAACACTACTGGAAATCATCTATTCTCTTTCATGAATGGTTTTTCAGGATATAATCAGATTCGGATGTCCGAAAAGGATAAGACAAAGATGATAAGACGAATACAACTTTTATTTCAATGTGGGGAACATTTTGCTATAAGGTGATGCCGTGCGGGCTGAAAAATGCAGGAGCAACATATCAGAGGGCCATGGTTGCAATCTTTCATGACATGATGCATAAAGAAATAGAAGTGTATGTTGATGATATGATTGTAAAATCCAAAGAGGAGGAAGATCACTTAGAAAACCTGAGGAAGTTGTGTGATAGGCTGAGAAAGTACCACTTGAAATTGAATCTGGAGAAGTGTACCTTTGGTGTGATGTCAGGAAAATTGTTGGGGTTCATAGTAAGCTAAAGAGGTATTGAAGTTGATCCTGATAAGGCCAAAGCTATAATTGACATGCCTCCTCTACAAATGCTCAAGGAAGTGCGAGGATTGTTGGGTCGTTTAAATTACATAGCCTGATTCATTTCACAGTTAACAGACAAATGCTACCTTCTTTTTAAGCTGTTAAAGAAGAACGCAAAGATCAGCTGGAATGATGAATGCGGAGAGGCTTTCAGGAAAATCAAAGAATATCTCATGAAACCTCCAGTATTGGTAGCACCTAAACCTGGAAAGCCGTTGTTCTTGTACCCGACCATAATGCCGGAATCCATGGGATCCGTGCTTGCCCAAAAGGATGAAGAAGGGAAAGAGCGAGTTTTTTACTGTCTAAGCAAGAAGTTTACAAAAGGGGAGCAAAAATACTCAGAAGATGAAAGAACCTGTTGTGCATTCGTTTGGGTTATGCATTGGTTCAGACAATATACGTTGTATTATTAGATTGAGCTAATAAAACAACACGATCCTTTAAAATGCTTAGCTGAAAAACCGGCTCTCATTAGTAGAGTTTCAAAGTGGCAGATGTTGCTGACAGAATTTGACATTAAGTATGTGAGCCAAAGTTCAGTCAAGGGGCAAGCTTTGGCGGATTTAGCGGAGAATCCTTCTAAGGATACCCCTCAAGGAGCAAGGGTTGAGTTTCCCAATGAAAATATCCTAGTAGCGGGAAATGATTCTGATGGTGAAATAGTCGAAAAATCTTCAAGGTGGAAAATGTTCTTTAACGAAGCAACCAATGTGTTTGGTTGTAGAGTAGGGGCAATTCTAGTATCGCCTGGAGGTACACAATTTCTAATGGCTGTGAGATTGGTTTTCCCATGCACCAATAACATTGTAGAATACAAGGCGTATATTTTAGGACTCAAAATCGCATTATTTAAGGAGATACGGGAATTGTAGGTGTATGGAGATTCTTCAATGATTATAGGCCAAGCTCGGGGTGAGTATAAGACAAAGGACCCCAATTAGTGCCTTATTGCCAATACTTGGCTGAGTTGATAACTAAGTTCGAAAAGATTACCTTCGTGTACGTACGAAGGGTTCAAAACCAATTTACCGATACTCTTGCTACTTTGGCATCAATGATTCAGATATCGAAAGGAGTGGAGATTTAGCTACTTGAAATTGAAATTGAAGAAAAGCCCGCTTTTTGTTTAGCAATGGAAAGTTCATGTGATGAAAAGCTTTGGTATCATGATATCAAAATATTTTTACATGGTACGTACCCCGAAGGAGCAGAGAGGAAGGATAAATTAATTAGAAGATTGGCGGCTCAGTACTTAATGAGTGATTCTACGTTGTATCGATGATCGTTTGACGGTACGCTTTTACGTTGTGTAGATAGGAAAGAGGCAGAGATGCTAATGAAAGAAGTACACGAGAGAGTATGTGGCCCTTATATGAATGGCTACATGCTTGCCAAGAAAATCATAAGGACAGGATATTATTGGTCAACTGTAGAGACGGATTATATCGCATATGTTAGACGCTACCATTTGTGCCAGATCTATGCGAAAGATAAATGCTCTACCTCAAGAGTTGCATACACTATCAGCACCATGGCCTTTTTCGATGTGGGGAATAGATATCATTGGCCCAATCACTCCAAAAGCATCCAACGGGCACCGATTTATATTGGTAGCTATTAATTATTTCACTAAGTGGGTTAAAGCCTCGTCCTACTCTAGTGTGACGAAGGCAGTAGTGGTCAAGTTCATTAGGAATGACATACTAGCTTAGTATGGTACTCCAGAAACAATTATTACTGACAACGGTACGAATTTGAATAATAAATTGATGTCCGAGTTATGCCGACACTTCAGGATCATTGATAGAAACTCTACTCCTTATCAGCCCCAGATGAATGGAGTCGTGGAAGCAGCCAATAAGAATATCAAAAGAATTGTTGTGAAGATGGCCGTTACGTATCGAGATTGGTATGAGATGTTGCCATTTGCACTCATGGCCTATCGAACTTCTATCAAAACATCAACAGGGGCAACCCCCTACTTGTTGGTATACGGAATGGAGGTTGTACTGCCAATGGAGGTTGAGATCCCGTCTCTCAGAATATTGTCAGAAACTCAGTTAGATGAGGCTGATTGGGTAAAGAAGCGTATTGAGCAGTTGAACCTAATTGATGAAAAGAGGCTGACAGCTTTATGCCACAATATTTGCTATCGGCAACAAATGGCCAGGGCTTTCAACAAAAAAGTAAGACCCTGAAGTTTTGAGCAAGGAGATATGGTGTTGAGGAAGACGTTGCCTAACACAACTGATTCAAGAGGGAAGTTTGCCCTAAACTATAAAGGGCCTTACATTGTGAAGAAAGTATTGCCTGGGGGAGCTGTTATCTTGTCTCAAATGGATGGTCCAGATTTGAAGGACCCAGTAAACGCTGATGCGTTGAAAATGTACTATCCTTGAACATCAATGAATTTTTTTGCAAATAATCTTATTATTACCGTGGTCTCATTTTCATTTTCTATATGCAAAGTTGGTATTTCTAGTAGTCGTTAGAATTAGATAATATCCTTAGCCTTTCTTCTTCTCATTCCACTAAAAGACCCTACTTCTTACTCTATTGTTTACCTAAATAAACCTTACATACAAAGAACTACAAGAAAAATAATCACTTAATTTGAAGCAATGACTATCGATAAAAATTCTTTTAATACTTTATTGTGGTTAACCCTCCAAAGAAAGGGAGATTTGTTTCCTATTTTCCAAGACAGTGCCACGTTCAAAAAGAGTAACGCGTGGCGTATAAGTAGAAACTTGCTTGAGAACAGCTGATTGCCCGGAAAGCCAATGTTTGGACCAGAAGTTCAATACAAGACATCCTTGTTCGAGAAGAATATGTTTTACAATCATTTCAAGCTTAAGTTATTTTCCAAAAATAAAAAAAATAAAAAAAAAAAGAAGAAGAAGAAGATGGGGGTGTTTTGAAAAGAGATGGCAAAAGATAGAAGAAGAAGAACGAAAACAAGAAAAGTAATGATAAGGGTCAAAATTGTTGGTTCTAATCGGACGGCTCAATAAGACATGTGACGACTTGGGAGCTATTAATTGCTTTCCCCCTAAGGATAATAGCTTATTTTCAAAAAAAAAATTCCTTAGTAAAATAGTCAGCTAATAGAGCATGGTCCCAGAGTTTCGTCAACTCCCAATCGTCGAACTCAGAGAACATTACCCAACTCAAAATTTCTTTAAGAGATTTAGCGCTTCGATCAGCTTATGGGATGCTATTTCGACTCATATTCTCATTTAAGGATATAGCCAGCTCATAGTGTATTGTTCCTATCCATATCTTCTCTAGCGCTTCAATCAGTTTATGGAACGCTATCTAAATTCATATTCTCATTTAGGGATCTAGCCGGACCATAGAGCGCAGTCCCAATCTAAAGCTTCTTAAGCTTTTGGCTAACTCCTAAAACAGTCCCAATTTATAATCTCCTAAGAAGCTAGCCAGCTCGTGAGTATAATCCCAATCCAGAGTTTCATAGGCTCCCAGTCACCCAAACCACAGAATGTTGCCAACTTATAATCTTTTAGGGATTTAGCAAGCTTAGAAAGTGCAAACCTTATTCAATTTTTCTTCAAATTTTTAGGTCTTAGCCAGCTCAAGGGGCGCTTTGACTACCTTGGTTAGTCAGCTCATTAAGGGCACGACTAAGTTTTCTTCATTTTTAGGTCATAGCCAGCTCAAGGGGCGCTTTGACCGTCTTGGTTAGTCAGCTCATTAAGGGTACGACCAAGTTTTCTTTATATTTTTAGGTCTTAGCCAGCTCAAGGGGAGCTTTGACCACCTTAGTTAGTCAACTCATTAAGGGCACAACCAAGTTTTTTTTTTCATATTTTTAGGTCTTAGCCAGCTCAAGGGGCGCTTTGACCGCCTTGTTTAGTCAGCTCATTAGGGCACGACCAAGTTTTCTTCATTTTTAAGGTCTTAACTAGCTCAAGGGGGGCTTTGACCGCCTTGGTTAGTCAGCTCATTAAGGGTACGACCAAGTTTTCTTCATATTTTTAGGTCTTAGCCAGTTCAAGGGGCACTTCAACTACCTTGGTTAGTCAGCTCATTAAGGGCATGACCAAGTTTTCTTCATTTTTAAGGTCTTAGCCAGCTCAAGAGGCGCTTTGACCACCTTGGTTAGTCAGCTCATTAAGGGCACGACTAAGTTTTCTTCATATTTTTAGGTCTTGGCCAGCTCAAGGGGCGCTTCGACCACTTTGGTTAGTCAACTCATTAAGGGCACAACCAAGTTTCCTTCATTTTTAGGTCTTAGCCAACTCAAGGGGCGCTTCGACCACCTTAGTTAGTCAGCTCATTAAGGGCATGATCAAGTTTCCTTCATATTTTTAGGTCTTAGCCAGCTCAAGAGGTGCTTTAACCACCTTAGTTAGTCAGCTCATTAAGGGCACGACCAAGTTTTCTTTATATTTTTAGGTCTTAACCAGCTCAAGGGGCGCTTTGACCACCTTAGTTAGTCAGCTCATTAAGGGCACGACCAAGTTTCCTTCGTTTTTAGGTCTTAGCTAGCTCAAGGGGTGCTCTAACCGCCTGGTTAGTTCATTAAGGGCACGACCAAGTTTTTTTTCATATTTTTAGGTCTTAGTCAGCTCAAGGGGCGCTTTGACCGCCTTGGTTAGTCAGCTCATTAAGGGCACGACCAAGTTTTCTTCATATTTTTAGGTCTTGGCCAGCTCAAGGGGCGATTCGACTACTTTGGTTAGTCAACTCATTAAGGGCACGACTAAGTTTCCTTCATTTTTAGGTCTTAGCCAACTCAAGGGGTGCTTCGACCACCTTAGTTAGTCAGCTCATTAAGGGCACGACCAAGTTTCCTTCATATTTTTAGGTCATAGCCAACTCAAGGGGCACTTTGACCGCCTTGGTTAGTCAGCTCATTAAGGGCACGACCAAGTTTTCTTTATATTTTTAGGTCTTAGCCAGCTCAAGGGGCGCTTTGACCACCTTAGTTAGTCAGCTCATTAAGGGCATGACCAAGTTTTTTTTTCATATTTTTAGGTCTTAGCCAGCTCAAGGGGTGCTTTGACCGCCTTGGTTAGTCAGCTCATTAGGGCACGACCAAGTTTTCTTCATTTTTAAGGTCTTAACTAGCTCAAGGGGCGCTTTGACCGCCTTGGTTAGTCAGCTCATTAAGGGCACGACCAAGTTTTCTTCATATTTTTAGGTCTTAGCCAGTTCAAGGGGCACTTCAACTACCTTGGTTAGTCAGCTCATTAGGGCACGACCAAGTTTTCTTCATTTTTAAGGTCTTAACTAGCTCAAGGGCGCTTTGACCGCCTTGGTTAGTCAGCTCATTAAGGGCACGACCAAGTTTTCTTCATATTTTTAGGTCTTAGCTAGTTCAAGGGGCACTTCAACTATCTTGGTTAGTCAGCTCATTAAGGGCATGACCAAGTTTTCTTCATTTTTAAGGTCTTAGCCAGCTTAAGGGGCGCTTTGACCACCTTGGTTAGTCAACTCATTAAGGGCATGACCAATTTTTCTTCATATTTTTAGGTCTTGGCCAACTCAAGGGGCGCTTCGACCACTTTGGTTAGTCAACTCATTAAGGGCACGACCAAGTTTCCTTCATTTTTAGGTCTTAGCCAACTCAAGGGGCGCTTCGACCACCTTAGTTAGTCAGCTCATTAAGGGTACGATCAAGTTTCCTTCATATTTTTAGCTCTTAGCCAGCTCAAGAGGTGCTTGGACCGCCTTGGTTAGTCAGCTCATTAAGGGCACGATGAAGTTTTCTTCAAATTTTTAGGTCTTAACTAGCTCAAGGGGGGCTTTGACCGCCTTGGTTAGTCAGCTCATTAAGGGTACGACCAAGTTTTCTTCATATTTTTAGGTCTTAGCCAGTTCAAGGGGCACTTCAACTACCTTGGTTAGTCAGCTCATTAAGGGCATGACCAAGTTTCCTTCACTTTTAGGTCTTAGCTAGATCAAAGGGTGCTTTGACCACCTTGGTTAGTCAACTCATCAGGGCACAACCAAGTTCTCGTTATTCTTTTTCAGAGGTTTTTGCCAATTCACAAAGGCGCTACCTCTTGCTATTCTAACCCTCATCATTCTAACCCTCATCAAGCATCTTAACGTTCCTTAGGATAAAGTTGTCCTGAGGCAAAAACTGTGTCTCTTTTGTCTTTGTGGTAAAGTTTTGCTCAAACTTCACCATAAAGAGGGGCAACTGTAGACATCTAATTTTTGCCACTTTGAAGTCCTATTTTTATTTTTATTTTTTACAAAAAGGGTCTTAATTCAAAAAAAAAATTAATAAAAGATAAAAAGATAAAAATTAACAAATGATGAAAATATAAAAAAAAAATAAGAAAAGGAAAAATCATAAAAATTTCGTAAATTTTTAAGAAGTAATTTATATTAGGAATAATTAGTTTTAGTGTTAGTTTTAGTTTTAGTTTAGTTAAAAATTTTAGTTTAGGGAATCAGATAATTTAAATATAATTTAATAGTAATGACTGTCAAGATACAAACTAATGGCCTAACGAATAAGTAGCAGAGTATTTGTGGTGACTTTAGTTGGAAGACATGGGTTTGAGTCTCAGCAGGCACCTATGTCTTTATTTTTCTGTCTTTGCAGAAGCAAGATTTAAAATCGGATTCATATCTAATCAAATCATATGAATATTAGTTAAATCATATTTAAATTAATTTTGAATCTAATTTAATTAACGAATCAAATATAATTACATATGATATGATATGATTTGATTAGACTATATAAGCACTTCATGCAGTAAAAAATAAAAGGAGAACAAAAAACAGTCCCTACAAAAATTAGAAACATAACACAATCTTCAGCACCATACATACAACTCTAGCAACAGCCGCTGCAACTCTGATCAGCAACGATCAATCCACAACCCGATATACCCCCACACGCTTGAAGCTCAATAGCCACCGTAACTCTGATTAGCAACGATCAATCCACAGCTCAATCTACCTCCACACGTAGAATACACCACGCGGCAGTAGCAACTCATCGCAGTTCATCTAGCCGCTACAACTCTGATCAGCAGCGATCAATCCACAACCCAATCTACCCCCACATGCCTAAAGACTCAACGGCCACCGCAACTTTGATCAGCAACGATCAGTCCATAGCTCGATCTACCTCCACACGCATAACACGCCACGCAGTAGCGGCAACTCATCGCAGTTCATCCAGTAACAGCATCAAATACAGCGAACAGCGGCAGCGAGCGCAGTCCTACAGCAGCTAATCCCTAATGTCCAAACAGCAGCTAATCCCCAACGTCCAAACAGTAGCTCAAACACAGCAAATAGCGACAGCAAGCACAGTCCTGCAGCAGCTCAACACAGTGAACAGTAGCAGCAAGCGCAGTCCTGCAATAGCTAATCCCCAACGTCCAAACAACAGCTCAAACACAGCAAATAGCGGCAGCAAGCACAGTCCTGTAGCAGCTTAACATAGCAAACAGTAGCAGCGAACGCAGTCCTGTAGCAGCTAATCCCCAACGTCCAAACAGTAACTCAATACAGCGAACAGCAGCAACGAGCGTAGTCCTGCAGCAACTAATCCCCAACGTCCAAACAGCAACGACAACAATAGTCCACGCTAATCGATCGCATTGAGGAAAGCAATACAACAGTCCAGTCATCCTCATAGCTCCGACGCCCGCAAATCACAGATGCAATTGTTGCACAGCACGTCATCGATCACATCACCGCTGCCCACAACGCAACAGCAACAATACATTCATCGAACAGTGCTTCACTAAACAATAATTCAGCAGGAAAGCAACAGCAGTCGCAGTTTCACGATCAGCCTCCACAGTCACTGCAGTTCCTGAACACACAACAAAGCACTCCCTGATCCACAGACCACACATCAATACGGCCGAAGTGTAGACACTATACAGTTGAATTGTTGAAGATTAAGTTTGGTTCTACTCCAATCTAGATTTTTTTTTCATGCATTTATTTATTTATTTGTCGTTTTAATTATATATCTCATTATTATTATCATAATTATTATTAGATTCTTGGTTACACAATGTAGTATATAAGATATGTACATATTAGGTGATTCTTTTTATTAGTGTTCTACATATACATCAAGTGCATTATATAATATGTTTTTATCTAGGTAGATAGTTATATATACTAGTTTAGTGGTAGTTAGAATTAGTTATCTTTTTAGATTTTGCTTTACTAAAGGATTTATCACATAGAAAGTTGTTTTTCTTTAAATAAAAATTAATGAAATGCCCTTTTAAAAAATATGATTGTTAAAACGTTTTTTTTTTTAAATAACAGCACTTACAAGTTAAGGCCCCTTTAGATTTTTTTAAATAAACCGAATAAATTAAAACGTAATCTTGGACGGTTTTCAAAATTAAAATAAATCAATACACTAAATTTTTCGGAAAAGAACTACGATCGTCTGATCTCGGCTAACGAGTACGTAGGCACCTTCGGGGCGACGATAAAATATGTAAAAACTTAGGTTCTTTTTTCTTTTGATTTTATTTGTTTATTTTTTATTTTTTTAAATATTACAATTAGAAAAATAATCTTAAGTTCGGTAAATAAATAGTAGTACCCGTTAGGGTTTAATAGGTTAGCCCTCGAATTCGAAACCCTCTAGTTCTTTATTAAAATTGAAATCAAGACCGGTAGCTAAATCGTAACCAATCCACTTAATTGGTTACGTTTTCTTTTCTTTTCTCGACTCTGATCGGTGGCAACTCCAAAAATAATTTTCAATAAAAAAATCGAAATTTCTCAATTTCTTTAGCCGATGATTAATATTAAATGGGTTAGGGTTTAGTATTAATCAAGAAATGAGAAATCAATTTTAAATAGAAAACCGAAAAATCAGGCTCGACAATTCTAATACTCAAACTTACTAAAGTCATAAAATTTAAATGTAGTATTAATAATTATATATATACAATAATTCAAATGAACTATATAGTTTGTCCTCAGAGTTTAACTTCTATACATCCTAATGTTGACACTCAACTCTCAGTTCTTAACCCTTGCCCAATCCTTTAGCAACCTGCAAAAGAAAACTATTGGAGAGTAAGCTATAAGAGCTTAGTGAGTTATCCCTCGTACTATACCAGCAAACAAGTTCTCAAACAGTTTATTACCAAACATATGAATACATGAACAAGCAGTATGCCAAACAATATATATGCAGTTGACTGGTACTGCATACAACTTCGGATTTAACGCCCTTTGAAGTAAGGGTTGAAATACGTCGGCGCTAATCACAACCGGGCTCTAACACCTGGGTTTTTAACCTTATATCATTATATATATATATATGAATTCCCTATTTCACAAAATAGGTTTCTATTTCCAATAGTCAATAGTATACAAATATTCAGGTTTAGCGATAGGTGGTCCCGCAATCTACGCTCACACCCTACAGCGTGATCTCTAGACGCGACCCCCAACTACCCACGGTTAGCGTCTCCGACGCCAATAGAACCCGCAAGCCAAGGGTAAGGTCTTATTGTACCAATGCTCCTATACTGTACTAATCAAATCATATGGGAATCTATCCCTCCAAGGCCCTTCATTACCAACCACGTGAGGTAACGACTAAAACAGTATATGCAATGTTTATGCTCTATGCATGAACCGTTTAATTTTAGTTGGGTTGAATATGATTAAGTCAATTTATGAGGTGGTCAAACATTATCAACAAAATTATTCAAATAATGCAACAATCAATTATATAACCAAATCTTCAACTATCACATTTAACAGTATCTTGCACAGTAATCAATCAATATCAGTCGCATGCATAACCCGAAACCCTATGCATCAAGTTATTAATATTTAATTTATATGCACTAACTATAAGGACAAAACAAGTATAGAGTCATTGGGAGTACTCACTTGGTCATAAATGATGTAACGGTTTATAATAGTCCAAAGGTAAGTCGGTCTCGATCTCAGGATCACCTAACATTAGGGAAATATGAAAAGTAATAAGTTTGGGAATTAAATAACTAAACTAGCATGCTAAATCGTACTATTTACTTAAATTGATTATTGATTTACGTAAAATCATCGATTTGAGCTTTTTATCTAATTGCATATAACTTTTTCATTTTAGCTCGGATCGTTATGAACTTATAGTTCATTTTGATCGTTTTCGACCGTATTTTCTTATAATGAGGTTCATTTTAGACGTTATAACTTGCAGTTTGAATTGTGACATAAAAATATCAAAAAATTTATTATTTTAGTTTAAAAATTATAAAATACTAATTTTAGCTTTTTCTTAATATATTTATGATTTAATAATTATTTAAACCATATATTTGATATTTTTATTATTTTGAGCATACTTTTCCTATTTTTGAGATTTTAGCTTTATTATTATTATTATTATTATTATTATTATTATTATTATTATTATTATTATTAATTATTATTATTATGGCTATTATTATTATTATTATTATTATGGCTATTATTATTTTTATTATTTCTTATTTTCTTATTATTTATCTATATTTCACGATTTATAAATATAATATATTTATTTATACTATATTATAGTTTATAGATTATTATATTACATATATATTTTCGGTATACTATATATATATACTATATGTTATACGCCATATGTATGTATTTATTGAAAACAAACATACTCTTATGTACATATTCATATACTCATGTATTTGTATTTATATATATAAGTTTTACATGTGTACATAAATATAAATACATACATATATATAAATAATATACAAATACCTATTCATGTTTTATATATTCGGTATATATATATTTATATAGTATTTGTTATAAAATATGTATACTATATATTATACATGTATTATAGGTATATGCTGTATACCACAATATATATATGTCCTATATACATATATTACCACTTATGAAAGTATACTGCTATGTATATACTATACGATTACATATATATATATATATACAAAAATAATTATATATGTATACATATATATATAACTACCGAATACATAAATATATATATATATACAAATACTTATATATACTATATGACTACATATTCATAAATATATATATATATATGAAAATAAATTTATCTACATATATACCTCAATATGTATTTCACTTGTTCATATATATGTATATATATATATATATCTATAGTTATTGTGTAAAAATACTTGATATTTATTGTATGTAATAAAAAATATATATACTACATACTCCTACCATATATTATACCTATGTACATACATGTATACATACATATATATTTCAATTTAAGTATTTATGCATATATACATGTACTAGCAATGTTATATGTATAAAAATACCATACAAATATTATATTTATACATGTATATACTATATAATATACATTTATACTAGAAAAATAATTTACTTACCTATTGATTTAATTTTTCTTCTTCTTTTCCTTCCTTCTTTTTCTCACATTTTTGCTTCCAGAATTTTTTTTTTTGTTTTCAATTTTTGGCTTGAAATGTTTCTTCTAAGATTTGCTCTTCTCTTTATTTATATGTGCAACAAATAAAAAAAATAATAAGCTAAATCCTATCCTAATCTTTGCATTTATGTAGATGGGACAAGATAATTGTCTTCAATTTTTTTCTTTTACTTTACACTCAACACATGGCAATTTAATTTAGTCACATGGGCTGCTTGTGCTGATTTTTGTTTCTTGTTTTTCAGGACGTGGCAAACGGAGAAAAGAAGAAAAGAAAGAAAAGAGAAAAAAAGAAAAAGAAAGAGAAGGAAAATAAAAATTACTAATAAATATATGTAATTTTTTCTAAACATATAAATTATAACAATACTCCTCATAAATTAATTTTTAAATTTTTGTAAAAATTTATCATTTTAATTGTCAATTTAATTGATACCCAGTACAATTAAAATTTTTACAGGTTATTGTAGCGATTCCGCTAAAATTTCATGCAAATAGGCGATTTAGTCGAAAATTGCAATCGACTATAATTATATCACTATCAAGTAATCTTTAACTATTTTATAGGCTTAAAGTTATAATTTTAGAGTTTCGATTAAATTCGCGTTCAATCTTGGTTATGGTACATAAATCAGATTTAGGGTTTTAGTATGCGATTTAGGGTTTTGTTCAATATTTCCATAGTTTTTTTTACTTATAATATATTCAAATTTATAATTTATTAAATTTTTATCTTGCTCGGCTTTAATGACTTATCAAGTCGTCTACAGTATTAGGGTTCAATTCTACTCTTAAATAGCTAAATTTGCGGAGTTTACTTGCGTAGAGTGATATATGGAGAATTGATTGATGAATTTTATAGGAAGCTTGATAGTAAAAATCAAAAAGTTTGGAAGTCTACTATATTAAGACAAAATATAGAAATCACAAAGAAAGACATTCTAAAATGCTTTGGCATTAAAGAATTGAATTTTGATGAAAGCTTAGGACTACTAACAAAGGAAAATTTATTCACTAAATTGAATGATGGAATAGATTTGGGAACAGGGAGAGATATTTTTAGTATGAGTTTGAATTGTTAATAAGAATTCTTCACGAATTTGTTAATTCCTTTGTACTACTAAGGGTAGTGCAACCTCGGTGACTAGGGAAGATGCCCTAGTGATCTTAGCATTGTTGGGAAAGAGATAAGTAGATGTTATAAAATTAATGATGCGACACATGCAGCAGCATGTAGATGTGAGGCCATATGGAAATATGTTAATGACACATTTTAGTGTCAAAAAGCTAAAATTTCTAGGAGAAACAAATTGTCCCTTTTCTCCTATTGGGCTTGGTGAAAGAATCTTCAAAATGATGGGAATCTATGTGAATGATAAGCTTTGGCATTCACATAATGGAGGAATCCTTGTTCATTCCTCAAACCTAAGAAGGAAGGTCATTATCATTGAAGAAAAAGGAAATCGAAAGAAAAGGAAAAGAGGAAAGGAGCCAGCTAAGAAGGAATTAAGGAAGAAAGGGAAATTGATTAGAAGATTAGGTGGCATTGAGTTTAGGGAACCAACTGGGACAGCTTTAGAGGGTGATTCAGATAGTTCCAAGCATTAGTCAGTTTGCTACAAATAAAGGGAAAGCTTAGCTTTTCTAGAACAACTCTCTAAAGGAATCAAAGCTATTGTAGAAAAGGTAATCAAGGATTAAATGATTGGCATGAGAGACTTATTAAAAGCTTACATTAAGGAGTTTGTTCTAGAAATAAATCCTTCTAACTTAGCACATACTACTGTTGATCCTGAGCCCTTGTGCAAAACTAAACCACTAAACCCTATGAACCATCTGTACCTACATTTGAACCTCATTTCACCCCTAAAGATCCATCTGTTCCTATTTTAAATACTCCTGTCACACCACCAGGACCTGATCATTCCTCTTAACCAATCGATTAGAATGTTCTCAATCCTATTCCAACTTCAGATAAGACCTTTATCATTTCAATACAATCTCCTGATAAGACACCTCAAGTTTCCACTCCTGTTCTTAGCCCTAAAGAACAGATACCTCCTGAAGGTTAGACTGAAATTCTGTCTATGGCCTCTGATATAAGGCAAGTGTACCTATCAGTTTTAATATAGCGGATGTGAGTCCGAGTCGATCCCTCAAAGACTTCGAGTACTAATATTAACCTTAGCTTTATTATCTAACCGGAAAATTATGAAAGTTTGAATTAATTAAAAATACTAAAATTAACAAAATAATTTAATTATAAGACTTGATTAAGCAAATGAAAAAGCAATAAAATTAAGAACGACTTCAAGAAAGTAATAACGTATTTAGGAATTATTTCCCCTAGAGTTAATCATGTGATCGCTTAAAATATATTCAATTCGATTTCTATTATTCTTAACCGGAGGGATTCACAACTAAAGTTAATACCTTTCTCAAGCATATTAACCCTAATCTTAAATTATTTACCGGAATCTCTTCACTTAGTAATATAATTTAGAATTGCATTAATGTATAATGAATTCCCACATAAATAATTAACATTCCGGAAGAAACATGTATCTTATCTGTAAGTATACATGTAATTCTCTCCAATTATGTAAAGATCTAATTACACATGCAATTTCTCAATCAACATGCATAATATCATATATTGATACTCTAGAATTATCAATCAACAATTAAACAACATAATTGAATCAAGAAAAGATAGAAACTTTATTGAAATTTATAATTCAATCCAAGAATCACATGAAAGCTTAGGTTCCATAATCCTAAATACTCGAATTCTAAGCTATCATAATGAATCTAAAAACGAGTTTCATCAAAACTATTAAATAAAACATGGAAAACCCCTCTAATTGATGAACAATCTCTCTAATCTTGAAGTTGATATTGTTTTCGCCTCTTTCTTGATGTTCTCCTTAAGTCTCTTTCTCTTCTCTTGTGTCTCTCCGTTTCTATAATGTCCTTACCTCTTTTAAACCCTAAGATATCCTTTTATATGTGTATTACAAGGATTCTATTTTCGTCACTAGACATGGCCTGGGACATGGCCGTGTCCCCAGGTCATGTAACTTTCTGTACTAAGGCAAAATTTTCTGCACAACTTCAAAACTTCATAACTTCTTCATTTGAACTCAGATTTGAGTGAAATTTGATTCCTTTTCTTCATTTTCGATCCTAGAACGTGTTCAAACCTAGAAATCAAAATTTTACTCAATTAAGTATCAATTTTTTTAAAGAAAACAAAAAATGTAAGGGAAATACTATAAAATCACCATATGAAATATGTTTAAAATCAGAGTTATCAAATTTCCCCACACTTAAGTATTTGCTTGTCCTCAAGCAAATAAATCAAAACAAAACTTTCAGGACAAGAAACGCTAAACAAAATTTATCACTATTTTAGGAAACCGGTGAACGAATACACTTGACCCGTGGAAAAGTAAGAAAATCATTCTCAACTAACTTGCAATAATAAAGTCAACCAATTTCATCTGACCATATTCGAATGCTCCAACAATACTTAATACTAGAGTTCACTAGTTAATTTATGAAAATCAAAGTTTACCCGAGTCATTAAACCAAGGATTCTTAAACTAAAAATTGGATTTAACATCTCGCCAACCGAGAAAGAGTCATAAAAATTTTGTCCATTTGACTAAAGTGCATACAATTCTCTCTTTCATCTCACCAAGCACCATAATCTAAAACAAACACATTTTACATCCACTCATCCTCTGATCATTCCCCTAGTTCATGCTTTTGTTGAGAGGTCTTTTTAAATTTACCTTATTTAAGCACAATTGTGTTGGTAACGGGAAATAATCTCGCTCTTCTGACGGACCAAGACCTATCCATACCAACTTATTCCTTATATTGATAGCAGGAAAAAACCTTGCTCTTCTGACGGACCAAGGCCGATCCATATCAATTTTGTTTTTATTAAAATTGGCATTGGGACTCAATCTCTCTCTTCTGACGGACCAAGATGAATCCTTACCAATTTTTTCTATTCATACACTTGTTATTACTTTTGACCTCTAATCATTGTGATTTTTCAAGAGTTTCTCAAAAGAAGAGTTTCATTTGTTTGTTTGCTAAAAATTATAGGACTCTTAAAAATTTATAAGAGAAAGGTATAGATAAAAGTAAATTTAAAAATAACCATGACTAACTCTCTACTAGTGATGTTGCTCCAATCTCAAGTCTTAAAATCCTAAGCTAAATAACTCGTAACTTTGCCCTCCACAAATTTGACTAATCAATTCCAGTAAAGTATCATAAGGTCAATAACGATCAACATGATACAATTGATTTGGCTTAATACCAATTAATCACCTATTTGCAAGTTAACTTAAAAATTAATTGGGTCAAATATGAATAATTGGTCTCTTAAACAGTAATAAATTCATATATATCCCTTCCCCACACTTAATAACATACATTGTCCCCAATGTATGACTAAAAAGACATAGCAACACGAAATGAAACAAGAAAAAGTAACCTAGGGAAAAAGGAAACATATGTACGGAAAAGAAACTAATACTTCCCTGCCAGTCAAAAAGAAGTGCAAAATGAAGAAGCATCATCATTATATAATTGAGTTCATAAGCCTTGGCCAACCAAAAGAGAACACAAAAAAATAGGAGCTAAGAAGAAGGATCGGAATCCATCTCTTCATTTGCCTCATCAGACGACGCCTCAGCCATCGTAGCATCATCATCGTCATCACTGGCCTCGACATCCTCATCACTTTCTCCAGCTGCCTCGTCCTCATCACCCTTATCAGCCTCTTCCTCTTCACCCTCTTCCTCTTCACCCTCATCATCCGCTTCCTCTTCTTCACTCTCCTATTGCTAACCCTAACTAGCATGAATGAATAAGGATGAGCAAATTAGCCAATAACATTCGGAATTGAGAGAGCACAATGAAATCTAATTAGATGCGGCAGCATTATTGCATGTAAGAGCAAGAAATACAAAGCAATGATGCATGGCGTTTATGAATAATCAAAAGAAATTTACAGGTCAAATGGAAAAACCAGTACACACAAGAGTAAAATTGCAAATAACCAAACTGCCTAATCATGAGGAAGAGAAAACAAAATCAACTAGGAAACTTACTTGGATCAAAATGCGGAATGCAAGAATAGTGGAAAGAAGAGGGAGAATAAGAGAGAATATGAGAGAGATATGTTTGATTATGAGTGTGTGTTTAGTTTAAATAAACCTGGCGTATGCAAAATCGTATAAGTTTGGGTCGACACAGGCTGGGACACGACCGTGTCCCTTGCCCGTGTAACAATCTGCGTATGTCGTGTGGAGTCTGGACGGACACGGGCTAGGACACGACCATGTCCTATGCCCGTGTAACTTTCTGTTCTCGTGCATGAAAATTGGATGGATAGGGGCTGGGATACGATCGTGTCCCATGCCCGTGTAACATTCTGTGGTCCACTGTGAAGTCTGGACGCACACGGGTTGGGACACGACCGTGTCCCATGCCCGTGTAACTTTCTGTAAGTGCTTGGGAATACTGGACGCACACGGGCTGGGACATGACCGTATCCCTCGTCCGTGTAACTCTCTCTTTGTGGGTGGGATTTCTGGGCATACATGGGCTGAGACACGACCGTGTCCCACACCCGTATAACTTCCTGTAGGTGGGAAGTTTTGAAGGTCTAGATAGACATGGGCTGGGACACGACTGTATCCCTTACCCGTGTAACTTTCTATGGGTGGACAGTGGTGAAGGCCTGGATGGACACAGGCTGGAACACGACCGTGTCCCTTGCCCGTGTAACTTCCCCCCCCCCCCCCTTTTTTTTAAAAAAGAGAAAGGAAACTTAAAGAAAAAATAATAATAAAACTAAAGAGAAAAATCAAAAATTAAAATAAAAGGAAAAGGCTATGACGAAAATAGAAGAAGCAAAGCAAAGTTAGATGAAAGGAAAATAAAATGAAGAAAACTTAATGAACTAAAGTGTAAGCAAAGTTAAACATAGGTTGCCTCCCAAGAAGCGCTATAGTTAACGTCGATAGCTCAACGAGATACGTCTTCTCATGATAGTTCTTCATCCAGGTGGAGATAGGATTCCTCCTGTAACTTGCTTTTGAACCCTCCAAATAAGTGTAAATTTACCCTTCGGCCATCGACCTTGCCAATTCCATTTCATTGGTGTACAACTTCCATAGTTTCTCTCCTTATCATGCCACTTATCAAATTCATGTAGCCTAAACTTCTTCATCTTGTTCGTTTTTACCTTAGATGCAGTTGTCATTGGAAGTTTTGAACTTTTCACCACAAAGGCATGTTCCAAATGATTTCTTGACAGTTTTGATTCCAAAGATGGTGGCTTCTCTTTAAAGGATCTTAACATAGGATCCTTTGGCTTATGGAGTTGATCAACCCCCTTCTTATCTACAATGGATTCATGAACTTCTATTTGAGTTGCCACTTCTGCACGATTAGGCTTAGTCACCAAATTTTCATCTCCCTTTTGTAAGCAATAGATTGAGGAATCATTGGAAAGCGTTTCCTGCACACATGTAGATATAACAATATTAGTGGCATTAACATTGTGATGTATGTCTTTTAAGTCAGGAAATTTTTTCGTTGCCTCTGGAGTTTTAAAAACTATTTCATCATCCCCAACCCGTAATATCAACTTATTCTCACTAACATCAAAAACAGCCCTAGCAGTAGCTAAGAAGGGTCGACCTAAAATGATTGGCACCTCAATATCTTCATCTATATCAAGTATAACAAAATCCACGGGAAAGATGGATTTGTCTACTTGCACTAAAACATCCTCTATGATGCCTCTAGGGTATGTGATAGACCTATCGGCTAATTGAAGACTCATGCCCGTTAATTTAGGTTCTCCTAACCTTAGCTTTTTGAACAATTTATACGGCATCAAATTTACACTAGCTCCTAAGTCTGCCAAAGCATTATCTACCAACAAATTGCCAAGCATACAAGGAATAGTAAAACTCCCTGGATCTTTTAATTTTTGTGGCAGCCTTTTCTGGAGAAGTGTCAAGCATTCCTCGTTCAATGTAACAGTTGTAAGCTCCTCCAACTTCTTCTTGTTCAATAGAAGATCTTTTAAAAATTTCGCATACTTTGGCATCTGTAAGATGACATCAACAAGAGGTAAGTTAATGTGTAATTGTTTGAAAACATCAAGCAATTTACCAAATTCCTTATTCTGATCAATGTAACTTTGCTTAAGGCTCTACGGGTAAGGGATGGGAGGTTTGTACTCCTTCACTTTCGGTGATTCCTTACTTTCTTTTGATTTTAGTGGCTTTGCATCTTCCTTACGGTTGACTTCCACTTCTTTCTCAACTACTTCCCCACCATCCTTCTTCTCCACTTGCAGTTTTCTATCACTTCTCAAGGTCACTGCATTAACATGTTCCCTGGGATTGACCTTGGTATTCCCTAGCAGTGTCCCTTGTTGCCTTTCAGAGATCATTTTTGCAAGTTGACCAATTTGATTCTCAAGGTTGCGATTGGAAGCCTCTTGATTCCTCAGCGATGATTCAAGGTTGGATAAGCGAGCCTCATTGCCTTGAATATATTTTGTAAGAAGTTCTTCCAAAATGGACTTCTTTTCTTGAGGAAGAGGAGGTGGGAATGGTCTTTGAAATCCATGTGGGCCAAAGTTGGTCTTCTGCTGGCCTTGGTTTTGATTTCCCCATGAGAAATTGGGGTGATTCCTCCATCCGGGATTATAAGTGTTGCTGTAGGGGTTATTTTGTTGCATGGGTAGATTTCCTAGATAATCTACATGTTCCAGTTGTTCTAGTGCTCCATAACCCTACATACCAAAGTCACTTACATCCGATTGCACTTGTTGAGATCTAACAGAGAGTGCATCAATCTTCTTACTCAATAGGACCACCTTGGCTGCCAAAGCAGTGGTCAAGTCTACATCATAAATTCCCATAGCCTTTTGCTTGGCTCTAGTGCTTTCCATTGATAATTGTTCATCGCTATCTCTTCAATCAGGTTTTGTGCTTGCTCAGGTGTCTTTGTATTCAAAGTACCTCCTGCGGATGCATCAATCATCTGTCTATTAGATAAATTGAGACCATTGTAGAAGGTCTGAATTTGCATCCATAATGGAATGCCATCATGTGGGCAACTCCTGAGCAAGTCCTTAAACCGCTCCCAAGTATCATATAGCGTCTCCGCTTCCAATTGAGTAAAACAAGAAATATCATTTCGAAGTTTAACGGTCTTTGCAAGTAGAAAATACTTATCCAAAAATTTCTCTACCAATTCATTCCAAGTTGTGATTGAATTTCATGGTAGAGAGTTCAACCATTGTTTTGCTCTACCCTTCAAGGAGAAAGGGAATAGTCACAGTCGGATGGCATCATCCATGGCTCCATTGATTTTAAATGTATCACAAATCTCTAGAAAGCTAGAGATGTGGACATTGGGATCTTCATCTTGGAGACCGTCAAACTGAACATATTGTTGCACCATTTGTATAATGTTAGGTGCAATTTAGAAGTTGTTAGCGACGGTTGGCCTTGCGATGCTAGAGTCAGCTCCAATAAGTGTAGGCCTTAAATAGTCGGACATGGTCTGAGCTTCATTACCATTGTTAGCCATGTGTGGTGGATCTTCCTGCTCAATGAATTGAGTATTGGGCTCTTCACCTTCGTCCTTGATTTCAACGATTGACTCATCGTCAATGGTCACCACAATTTGTCTAGGTCGTGATTTCAAATTTTGAAGGGCAATTCTCTCAATTTCAGGATCAAGTTCTACCAAATTTTCCGGGTTACTTCGAGTCATGCACTGCAAGGGTAAGAAATATAAAATCAATTGCAGCTCTAACTAATGAAAATAAACAATGAAAACAAAAAAAAAAAAATGGTTAAAGTAATAAAGCAACTAGTGTTCTTAATATCGAAAATCCCCGGCAGCGGTGCCAAAAACTTATTTCATATGCTGATTTTAAACAACATCAGCTATATTGAGGTGGATACTACTAAAGTGGATGCAATTGCAAGACTTCCATCTCCAACTTCGGTTAAGGCCATAAGAAGTTTTTTAGGACATGCAGGTTTTTACAGGCAATTTATCAAGGATTTCTCGAAAATTGCCCGTCCTTTGACCAAGTTATTAGAGAAGGATGTGCCTTATGTTTTCTTTCAGGAGTGTTTGAAAGGTTTCAATATCCTTAAAGAGAAACTTACCAATGCTCCAATCATGGTAGTACTGATTGGGAACTCCCCTTTGAGCTTATGTGTGATGTAAGTGATCACACAGTCGAGGCAGTGCTGGGACAAAGGCAAAACAAGCACTTTCAACCAATTCACTATGCTAGCAAAACTCTTACGAATGCTCAGGAGAACTACACTACTACAGAAAAAGAGTTGTTAGCAGTTGTTTTTGCCTTTGATAAGTTTCGCTCTTACTTGCTTCTATCTAAGGTGATTGTATATACTGATCATTTTGTCCTTAGGTAATTGTTAGCGAAACCGGATGCAAAACCAAGATTGATTAGGTAGATCTTATTGCTACAAGAGTTTGATGTGGAGATCAAAGATAAAAAAGGCGCTGAGAATTTAGCAGCAGATCACTTATCTCGATTGGAGAATCCAAACTTGGAAATGCTTGACGAGAATGAGATCAAAGATGAATTCCCTGAGGAGTGACTCTATGCCATCACCCAAGTAAGTGATGCGAAAAGTCCTTGGTTCGTAGATATTGCTAATTTTTTAGCTGCTAGGATCATACCGAAGGGACTTCAACACCAGCAAAAGAAAAAATTCTTTTCTGATGTGAAACATTATTTTTAGGATGATCCTTACCTGTTTAAAGTATGTGCAGATCATGTCATTCGAAGGTGTGTACCACACCTCGAAGGTCAGAGAATTTTGAGCCACTATCATTCGGGGCCTACGGGTGGGCATCATAGTGCCAATAGGACAGCTCATAAGGTCCTAGAGGCAGGATTTTATTGGCCTACCCTATTCAAAGATGCCTAGAGATATGTTGAGAGTTGTGATCGCTGCCAACAAGTAGGGAATATATCGCGTAGGGATGAAATGCCACAAAACCCCATCATCGAGGTTGAGGTATTTGATGTGTGGGGGATCGATTTCATGGGTCCTTTCCTGAACTCAAATGGAAACAAATATATCCTAATAGCTATTGATAATGTCTCTAAGTAGGTAGAAGCTAAAGTCCTACCTACTAATGATGCTAGGGTAGTAAAAAAATTCTTGAAAGGCCTATTTTCTCGATTTGGTACCCCTAGGACAATTATAAGTGATAGGGGAACACACTTTTGCAATGCTCAACTAAACCAAGTACTGAAACGTTATGGCGTTACACATAGGATAGCCATACCGTACCACCCCCAAAGTAGTGGCCAAGTGGAAGTTGCCAATCGCGACCTTAAGCGAATTCTTGAAAAAAACCATAGAGTATCATAGGAAGGATTGGTCAGAAAAGTTGGATGATGCTCTATAGGCATATAGAACCGCTTACAAAACACCACTCGGGACCACACCCTACCGACTTGTATATGGCAAAGCTTGTCATTTACCGGTAGAGATAGAGCATAAGGCTTATTGGGCGATTAAGAGTGCTAATGTTGATTTTGAGCATGCAAATTCTCATAAGAAACTTCAACTAAATGAGCTCGAGGAATGGCGAGCGAATGCATATGAGAACTCCAAATTATACAAAGAAAGGGCCAAAAAGTATCGTGATCAGCAAATCAAATAAGGTCGACAATTTAAAGAAGGTGATCATGTTCTTTTGTATAATTTTTGCCTTCGTTTATTCCCAGGTAAGTTGAAATCTAGGTGGTCTGGACCATTTACAATCACACGAGTTTTTCCGTATGGGACTGTTGAAGTTACACACCCGGAGAAGGGCACCTTTAAGATAAACGGGTAACGGTTGAAGTTATACTTGAGTGGAAACTTAGAGCATGTTGGACAAGAGGAGTTTTATCTCCATCCAACAGAACTAACATGAGAATACGTATCCCGTCGAGCTATCGACGTTAACTAAAGTGCTTCTTGGGAGGCAACCCATGTCTAACTCTACTTATGCTTTAGTTCTTTAAGTTTTATTCATTTTATTTTCCGTTTTATCTAACTTTGCTTTGCTTCGTATATTTTCTTTCAATTTTTCGTCATAGTTCTTTCCTCTTTTAGCTTTATTTTAGCTTTTTCTCTTTAATTTTATTATTTCTAAGTTTCCTTTATCTTTAAATTTAATTCAAAAAAAAAAGAGGAAAAAAAGTTAAACGGCAAGGGACACGGTCGTGTCCCAGCCCGTGTACATCCAGGCCTTAAATACTGTCCACCCACAGAAAGTTACACGAACAAGGGACACGGTCGTTTCCCAGCTCGTGTCCATCCAGGCCTTCAACACTATCCACGTACAAAAAGTTACACGGGCGTGGGACACGGTCGTATCCCAGCTCGTGTCTACCCAGTCTTTACTCTATGGGTACAGAGAGTTACACGGGCGAGGGACACGGTCATATCCTCAGCCCGTGGCCCCCAGTATTCCCCAGTGCCTACAGTAAGTTACACGGGCGAGAGACACGGTCGTGTCCCCAACCCATGTGCGCCCAGAAATCCCACCCGCATACAGAGAGTTACACTGGCGTGGGATACAGCCGTGTCCCATCCCGTGTACGTTCAGATTTCATGGTAAACCTCAAAGAGTTATACGGGCATGGGACACAGTCGTATCCTAGCCCGTGTCCATCCAGTTTTCTCACACAGGAACAGTAAGTTACACGGGCATGGGACATGGTTGTGTCCCAGCTCGTGTCCGACCAGACTCCACATGAATCACACAGATTGTTACACGGGCAAGGGACACGATCGTGTCCCAGCTCGTGTCGACCCAAACTCACACGATTTTCGCACACGACCGGTTTATTTAAATTAAACACATCCTATCTCACACATTCACAATCAAACATATCTCTCTCATATTCTCTCTTATTCTCCCTCTTCTCTCCCCAATTCTGGCGTTCCACATTTTGATCCAAGTAAGTTTCCCCATTGATTTTACTCTCTCTTCCTTATGATTAGGCAACTTGTTATTTGCATTTTTACTTTTGTACGTATTGGTTTTTCCATTTGGCCTACAAATTTCTTTTGATTATTCATTAATGCCATGCATCATTTCTTTGAGTTTCTTAATCTTATCTGCTATAATGCTGCCTCATCTACTTAGATTTCATTGTGTTCTCTCAATTCCGCATGTTATTGGTTAATTTGCTCATCCTTATTTATTCATGCTAGTTAGGGTTAGCAATGGGAGATAATAATTCTGGGTCATTTCGCGTCTTTTATATGTTGAGACGCCTATTTTGAACCGTTAATTGTTGTGTAGTGGAACTCATTGGAAGTGTTTGTCACTCATTTCTTTTCCACTAACCCGTTTTCTCGTTGCACACCATATGTTTGTTGAAATGCCCCAATAAGCATTCTGTTCACATTCTTCCCTATTGCTCTTCTTTTCTTTTGCCTTCTTTAACTATATGTGCAATACGGATGTGCGTGTTTGATTTGACTTATTGACTCTTTTTAGGTATTCAAATGGCAAATCGTACTAAGCTTACCTTTCGCCGGAAATCAAAATTTGCGGCATCCTCTTCATCACAATCCGGAGCAATAGTTGAACCACTGGCTACTCTTCCCCCTCTGGAGCACCCAATGCTCCAATTTAAGGAGGATTACCAAGTGCAACGATATCAATTACTTCAAAACAAGCCCTTTAGCGAGACCCTTCGGTTGGATTGGGATGTTATTGCTCAATTAGAGCTCACCACAGAAATGAAGGAGCTCTTGGATGGTACTATTTGAGAGCGCTTGTTATCCTTTGAAGCTCCAATTTATAAAGAGCTGACTTTGGAGTTTTTGTGCACTTATAAACTTGATAAGGAAAGTGCTACTAGCATGGGCCCGAATCGCAAATTACACTTCACTTTGAGTGCCCATCCATTCCACATGACCATTGCTCACCTGGGCAGATATCTTGGTCTCTATGACGAGTGATATACATGATCGAACGAATTCCACCGTCTCTCGTGTCGTTTTCTTCGTGGCATCATAGCAAGGTCATTTTGGAATGAGATCACGGTTGGCGATGCCTATGATCCAACTAGGAGTAAGGCCTCTCAATTAGTCAGAGCTGAATATCAGGTTCTTCACTGGCTCTTTTCACACACATTAACTGGCAGAGGCCTTAGTACTGAGGTAGTATCCAACAAGGATTGCCTCTATCTCTACAGTGTCATACACACACATCCCATCAATCTCGCTATCGAAATCGCCGAACTCTTCAGCCACCAAGCCACCACTACTTGGAAGAAAGGGCATATTTGCTGTGGCCCTTATATTACCATACTAGTGCAGGCTATGAGGACTAAAGTTGTTGCTTGGCCCTCTCTTACTTCGGTTAGCCAAGTCACTCCTATGCGCCTTACTTCATTCCGACTCATGAACCTCCTACCAACAAGACGTCAAGGTTGACACTCTCGCAGCAGCACATCTCGGGGCCAGATGTCCTCAGCCAGCTTTGAAGATAAATTTGATTTGTTGATGTCTGAGGTTCGTTATATACGAGAAAGTGTGGATAAACTTCATATCCACCAGGATAAAATGGAAGAATTTCTTAAAATGAAAGAGTTGGCTACCCATGAAGAGGAGAGTGAGGACGAGGAAGAGGATGATGAGGCAGAAGAGGAAGAGGCTGATGAGGGTGATGAGGACGAGGAGGCTGGAGAAAGTGATGAGGATGATGAGGACGGTGATGACGATGATGATGCTACGATGGCTGAGGTATCATCTGATGAGGCACATGAAGAGATGGATTCCGATCCCTCTTCTTAGTTCCTATTTTTTTTTTTTTTATGTTCTCTTTTGGTTGGCCAAGACTTATGAACTCAACTATATAATGATGATACTTCTTCATTTTGCACTTCTTTTCGACTAGCAGGGAAGTATTAGTTTCTTTTCCATATATATGTTTCCTTTTTCCCTAGGCTGCTTTTTCTTGTTTCATTTCGTGTTGCTATGTTTTTTAGTCATACATTGAGGACAATGTACGTTATTAAGTGTGGGGGAAGGGATATATATGAATTTATTACTGTTTAAGAGACCAATTATTCACATTTGACCCAGTTAATTTTTAAGTTAACTTGCAATAGGTGATTAACAAGTGTTGAGCCAATTGATTAGTCAAATTTGTAGAGGGCAAAGTTACGAGTTATTTAGCTTAGGATTTTAAGACTTGAGATTAGAGCAACATTACTAGTTGAGAGTTAGTCATGATTATTTTTAAATTTACTTTTATGTATACCCTTCTCTTAGAAATTTTTAAGAGTCCTATAATTTTCAACAAACAAACAAATGAAATTCTTCTTTTGAGAAACCCCTGAAAAATCACAATGATTGGAGGTCAAAAGTAATAACAAGTATATGAATAGAAAAAATTGGTAAGGATTCGTCTTGGTCCGTCAGAAGAGCGAGATTGAGTCCCAATGCAAATTCAAATGAAAAAAAAATTGATATGGATCGGCCTTGGTCCGTCAGAAGAGCAAGGTTCTTTCCCGCTATCAATATAAGGAATAAGTTGGTATGGATCGGTCTTGGTTCGTCAAAAGAGCGAGATTCTTTCCTACTACCAACACAATTGTGCTTAAATAAGGTAAATTTAAAAAGACCTCTCAACAAAAGCATGAACTAGGGGGGTGATCAGAAGATGAGTGGATGTAAAATGTGTTTGTTTTAGATTATGGTGCTTGGTGAGATGAAAAAGAGAATTGTATACACTTTAGTCGAATGGATAAAATTTTTCTGACTCTTTCTCGGTTGGCGAGATGTTAAATCCAATTTTTAGTTTAAGAATCCTTGGTTAAATGACTTGGGTAAACTTTGATTTTCATAAATTAACTAGTGAACTCTAGTATTAAGTATTGTTGGAGCATTCGAATATGGTCCGATGAAATTGGTTGACTTTATTATTGCAAGTTAGTTAAGAATAATTTTCTTACTTTTCTAAGGGTTAAGTGTATTCGTTCACTGGTTTCCTAAATAGTGATAAATTTTGTTTAGCGTTTCTTATCCTGAAAGTTTTGTTTTGATTTATTTGCTTAAGGACAAGAAAATGCTCAAGTGTGGGGAAATTTGATAACTCTGATTTTGAATATATTTCATAGGGTGATTTTATAGTATTTTCCTCACTTTTTTGTTTTCTTTAAAGAAATTGATACTTAATTGAGTAAAATTTTGATTTCTAGGTTTAAACGCGTTTTAGGATCGAAAACGAAGAAAAGGAATCAAGTTTCACTCAAATCGGGGTTCAAATGAAGAAGTTATGAAGTTTTGAAGTTGTGTAGAAAATTTTGCCTTAGTGCAGAAAGTTACACGACCTGGGGACACGGCCATGTCCCAGGCCGTGTTTGGTGACGAAAATAGAATCCTTGTAATACACATATAAAAGGATATCTTAGGGTTTAAAAGAGGGAGAGACATTACAGAAACGGAGAGACACAAGAGAAGAGAAAGAGATTTAAAGAGAACATCAAGAAAGAGGCGAAAACAACATCAACTTCAAGATGAGAGAGATTTTTCATCAATCAAAGGAGTTTTCATGTTTTATTTTACGTTTTTTATGGAACTCGTTTTTAGATTCAGTATGATAGCTTAGAATTCATGTATTTAGGATTATGGAACCTAGGGTTTCATGTGATTCTTGGATTGAATTATAAATTTCAATAAAGTTTCTATCTTTTCTTGATTCAATTATGTTGTTTAATTGTTGATTGATAATTCTAGAGTATCAATATATGATATTATACATGTTGATTGAGAAATTGCATGTGTAATTAGATCTTTACACAATTGAAGAGGATTACATGTATACTTAGAGATAAGATACATGTTTCTTCCGGATTGTTAGTATTAGGGTTAAGGAATTTATTATACATTAATGCAATTCTAAATTATATTACTAAGTAAAGAGATTTCAGTAAATAATTTAGGATTAAGGTTAATATGCTTGAGAAAGGTATTAACTTTAGTTGTGAATCCCTCCGGTCAAGAATAATAGAAACCGAATTGAATATATTTTAAGCAATCACATGATTAACTCTAGGGGAAATAATTCCTAAATACGTTATTACTTTCTTGAAGTCATTCTTAGTTTTATTGCTTTTTCAATTGCTTAATTAAGTCTTTTAATTAAAGTAGTTTGTTAATTTTAGTATTTTTAATTAATTCAAACTTTCATAATTTTCCGGTTAGATAATAAAGCTAAGGTTAATATTAATACTCAAAGTCTCTAAGGGATCGACTCGGACTCACATCCGCTATATTAAAACTGATAGGTGCACTTGCCTTATATCAAGTTTTTGATAAAACATGGAAAACCCCTCTAATTGATGAACAATCTCTCTAATCTTGAAGTTGATGTTGTTTTCGCCTCTTTCTTGATGTTCTCCTTAAGTCTCCTTCTCTTCTCTTATATCTCTCCGTTTCTGTAATGTCCCTCCCTCTTTTAAACCCTAAGATATCCTTTTATATGTGTATTAAAAGGATTCTATTTTCGTCACCAGACACGGCCTGGGACATGGCCGTGTCCCCAGGTCGTGTAACTTTCTACACTAAGGCAAAATTTTCTGTACAACTTCAAAATTTCATAACTTCTTTATTTGAACTCCGATTTGAGTGAAATTTGATTCCTTTTCTTCGTTTTCGATCCTAGAACGCGTTCAAACCTAGAAATCAAAATTTTACTAAATTAAGTATCAATTTCTTTAAATAAAACAAAAAATGTAAGGGAAATACTATAAAATCACCATATGAAATATGTTTAAAATCAGAGTTATCAGCCTCCACCAAAGAAACTTCTCTACTTGCTTTAAGCCAGGCTACACTACCATTCGATAAAAATAAAGAACCCACTTTATCTGTGGCAACAGCTTTTGAAACCACTTCTCCTAACAAAGTTCTTCCTTTTTACTCTAGCAAATTCAAGTTATTTGCTAGGAAGAAAACAAAGCAATCCAAAAAATGACTATTTTATGTTTCTCTTTCTTTAGTACTAGAAAAAACTTTATTCTAGCATATTTTATTTTTGTCCGCCTGTGGACTTATTTCTTGTTATTTCTGTTTTTGAACTTGGTTATGATATTTCCTTAATCAATGAAGTAAGGGGGAGTTTACTGAGAATGATAACAAAAAATGGGGAGAGAAAAACCACAAACAGTCACACTCATATTACATTACATTAGATACACACTGCATGATGCATGAATATGTGATTATGAATATTTTTTTGCAATCTGGTTTTATAATAACATTTTTGTTATCATCAAAAGAAGGGATAATGTTAAATATCTCTCATACATTTTAATGATAACAAAAAAGGTTAAAAGCTAATGAATCTTTAAGATTACAGGCTTATAGAAAGATTTTCAGAAAGTTTAATTTCGCAAAATTAAATTGCATTCAGCAGCTTTGAATTGATTGAAAATAAAGTAGTCTAGAAAATCTTCAGAAAGTATTGCAAAAGCTTTTAGAAGAAGAATTGATATAACACTTCAAAAGTTTATTGAAAAACTATAGAAACAAAAGGCTGATATTCTTCAAAAGCTTGTTCAAAAAGCAAGTCTGGAAGTATGATGTTGAAATTAGTTTTAAATCATATTCAAATTAAGCAAGACCTACCTCCACTAGATTGGGTGTATTAAGGAATACACTCAATCCCGTTTCACTCAAGATGGAGTTAAGATCCTTAGGAGATTATCTTTGAGAAATTTAATTTTTGAAAAATCAAGATAGACACAAATATGGATAAGGATAAAGTTGAGTCAAATTTTGTGGAAATTCAAAATGAACTTTATCCATAAATATCTGATAAAGATTATCTCTTCGTTAAGTTTAAGAAATCTATCCAGTGGTTATGATTTTAAGTATATCCGATATGACCAAATCAAGGAGAATAGATTTTCAAATTCAAAATACCGAGATCTTCTCTCGAAAATATGTACGGATTATCTTTTGCAATGTAATAGTTGGATAATTGTGGACGTAAAGAAAATCTTTACATTTTTAGCTGTTGGAAGATTTTAATGATTTCAATATAAAAGGAGAAAGGATTCAAAACATTAATATACAACTCTAAAGAAAAATTATCGTTGCACAAGAATTCTTGATCAATTTTTACCTTTTGAAAAATTTCACAAAGTCCTTCTGATACTTCTTTAAAGAGCTCTACCGAATCAAAGTCCTAAGCAAGCTTTATTTTTTTCAAGTGCAAAATTATTTGAGACTTGTATTTTTGTTCTCACTTGTAATCTCTATACTTTATTGTAGAGAAAAGATAGTTTGTATTCTGTAGATCTGTATTAGCCTAGATTGTAGAGAGGCTAGATAAGTAGAGCAAAGTGTTGTAAAGTCATTGTGATAGATGCTTGTAATCTGTTTATGATTTGTTTAGGTGATTTAAGTGGAACGGCACTGGTGAAGTAAGTTAGGTCCCTAATGATAAAGGCATATTTTTCAAGTTTTAAATATGCAAATTAGATAGAATTATTATTGATTTTATAGAAATAATTAAGAAATGGAACTCAATTATTTTCTTTTGAACATTTTAGGAATTGAAGGATTCAAAGTGGAAATACGAATGATTTAGAGGAGTTTTATGCAAACGAACAAAGTCAAAATCAACAAGTTGCAATTTGAAATTCAATACAACCGGCCTTTCAGGTGCCTTATACTTACACCACCGGCTTTGGAGTCTACGCCGCCAGCTTTGAAGCTTACACCACTAGCCTTCATTAAAAAGAAGCCTTACGCGAGGTAACCCTAGTTTTTCTTATAAATAGCCTTATGTTTCACCATTTAGAAGACTTTTGTTTTTTTTTTTTTTTTTAGAGACATACACTTTCCTAAGACTTAGAGAGTTATAACATAGTCATTAGATAGTTCTTGAAGAATTCTTCTATAGAATCGTTTAGATCATTGAAAAGGTCTTACCTCGAAGACCAAGTTTTAGAGTTATAATTGAAGTTTATCTTTTCTAATTACAGAATTGGTGATATCTATTTTAATTATATTTATGCAATTCTGTTAATTATTCATGCTTTCAATTATGAATTACCTTACAATTTCAATTAGTAGTTACGCTTTTGTTTCAAATTCTACGGTTAGCTAAATTTATTTATGAGAATTGATGAAACCTTAGATAGCTAAGATGATGATTATGTTTGTGTTTTAAGATTAATAGATATAGGGATAATTCTTGATTGCAATTTCTATGATTTCAATTATAATTGTTTAATTGATTATACTTGTTAGAAACCCTAACGATATGGGAGTTGATATAAGAATTGTTAGAAATTCTTGGTTGATTTGATTAATTAATGTGGAAGCAAAATTAATTGAATTAATTAGAAATTATCTAGAGATTAATCGATGTTTAGCGATTGATTATTCACTAAGACATTGGGAATAATTTATTTAGAACATTAGATAATCGTAGTATTGGGAGATATATGATTGTAATTTAGAGTCTACTATTAATTGGAGATGCGGGAGCTAACTGATTAATTAAGGGTTTCAATCCTTAAGTTTTAAGGCATAATAGTTTCACTTAAATAACCATATAGCTAATAATCTATATAACATGATAATAATTTGATTTACATAATCTAGGATGGATTCTATTTTTTCCATGATTCTCAATTGATTATTTCGTTTTAGAAATTTTATAGTTATTTTCTTTTCAATAGTTTTAGTATAGTTATTTGATTAGTTAATCTATTTTTGATTGCTTGAATATTGATAAGAACTATCATAGGTTTAGTAATATTATAGTCCTCAAGGGATCGACAACCTTACTTACTCTATATTACTTGATTCCGACTCAATATACTTGTTAGAGTATTCATAATTTATTATATATATATATATAGTTTAAGTGAATCACTCAATAGTAGAGTTAGAAGAAAGCAGTAGGCAAAAGGCCAATGCTTTATAAAATCTTTACCTAATTTTCTCCTTCCTTACATTCTTTTAATTTGGTTTATTGTTAGTTGTGCATTGAATCATTAAATTATCACTATTCACCAGTATAAGTTGTTAAGGGGGTAATTTTATTTTTCTTATATTGAAAAGTTTTCAAAAGTTTAAAGATATTAATTCACCTCCCCTTTTGATATCTTATACGAGACCAACATAACTTTGAGTCTTCGATACTCATTTCTAACATTTCTAACACTACAAAATTTAATCCTTCAACATCATTCAATATTGCAATTTACTAGAACGCCAATCAAATTAGAATCCAAGTCAAATTCTTGGAAAATCATTAAGCATATTTTGATAAATAGTTATTTGATAGAGTTTTAGGACCTAAAAATTATATAAAAATTTAAGAAATAGTTTAAAAAAAAAAAACTCTTCGTAGAAATTTTATACATATTTTAAGCACTTTACAGAAAAATTTTAGATTCGAAACAACATTGTTAAGGATTTTGAAAACGAAAGCAAAATCGGTCGGTTTTAGTCATTTTTTAATAATGATATATTTTGACATTCAATTCCAACAAAACAATATTTTTCTTAGAATCTACATGGAAAAATAAGCCAGAATACATTTTTTTCATTATTTTTGGACAAAAATTACTATTTTTATTAACTTAATGAAAATTGGAGGAAATTAAAGTCTTCACTGGAAACAGCTGTATTAGCTACCTTTAGCTACCTTATGGTTGTCGGCTGGCCTAGGCATAGGAGGATTTTGGCTTTAAAGGGTAGGAATTGGGTTGGTTGGGAAAACAATCCATTACCTAGTGTCCTATAACTATGTTAATTATATATATATATATATAAGGTCATTTTGGTAATTAGACTCTAAGCCCAATTTAATGCCATAAATTGGTTTAATGGATTGGTGACAAGGTCTAGGAAACTGAGCCAAAGGAAGAATGTTTTAGAGAGATACGTCTTAGAAGACTTAGAACAGGGACTGTTGGATTGATTATTTCGCTCTTAGCCTTACTCAATAGACTTTTGCATGAAAAGTAGGCTCAAAAGAGGTCTTTTTGAGCTTGTTTGGACTTTGTTTAGCCTTAAAAGGAGCTAAATTAACATAAATAAGAGTTATGGGCTTGTTATCATAAGTCATTGGGTTTATCTAAAGCCTATGGCTCAAGCTTATGGTCCATATGAAGAGAAGGGGTGAATCCTAGCCATTGGATCATTTAAGGCCATTTGATGATTGCTAATGATACTAGATTTAAGTCATTCAACTTAGAGCAATCCAATGGTAGTAGCTTACTCCTAAAATCTATAAATAAGAGGCTATTTCTCTCATTTAGATCATTTAGAACATTGGCTAACTTGAGACAAATGTGGAAACTCTACTAAAGTTACTCCATGAAAGATCAAATAAACTACTCGATGAAGAGCGAATCAAAAGCATTTAGAAACACAAGACTTTATCTTCTATCACACGTATGTATGAGTGATTGAGTTTGCCTATTCCTCCACCCATGCATCTCTCCATTACATCCATACATGTGTCATTGGATTAAAGATAAACCATTACGTATATAGCACATAATCAATCATTAATAGCAACCCTACCTACAATATATTAAGTGGCTTTACCTTCCTAAAAGTCAACTAAAGTGGATTGGTGGATTGCTATGCCCCAAAATATGCTACCACATAATTTTTCATAAATTTTACATTTTGATTTATTTTAATATAATTTAAGTATTTTATGTAATTTTGGCTACATATTCTTATAAGTAAAATTACATTTATTACAAATAAACATTCTTAAATATTTCTCATGTCATTTTATAATTTTTAGTGTGTATATAATTTATCTCTCGTTAATTATCGAAAACTATTTCTTGTGTTTTTTATAAGTGTCGACTATTGAATGATATACGTATATTCTACAAATATAATATTTTATTATTTTATTTTTTAAAATCCAAACTCGTAGGGTTACTTTTAGTAATTTTTCTAGCTTCGTTGTAAGTTCATGCTTAATCAAACAACTTATGCAATTACCTTAAATTTTATGTACCAAATCCGAACCATCTAATTACGGGGCTTACACACAAATAACAAACTTGAAACTAGAAATTGACATATCTCTTCTAAAGAATTGATCACTTGAAGTAAGGCTTAAGATTATCTATATTCTATGTTCAAGGATTGGGTTATCCATCAAGTCTTTCCAATCTATAAGCTTGTCTATTCTCTACCACTTCCTTCACCCTCATAAGGTCTTCCTAAACCAAAGTTAACTTTCCTTAGCTTCCAAGGCCTCTAACTTCTTGTAGACCAGATTACTAGGTCAGAAACACTTATGGCAACATGCTTGTTATAATACCAAGCTACTCACTATTAGTAGCAATCAAATGAGCTTTAGTCAATGCTAGAGTCTCATGAATGGTATCCAAGTTTACTTGGAGGCTAACATCATTATATTCTGGGTCATAAGCTTAGACTCTTTCACTTTCCACATGAAGTCGACAGGTAATACTACTTTCGACCCAAAGGCTAGTTAGTAATGAGTATGGTCGATTGAAGTTCTTTACATAGTCCTATAACCTTACAAGACATTTGGTATCTCATTTACCCATTTACTACCAACTCAATTTACTGTCTTCCTTAAACTATGAAGAATAACCTTGTTAATGGCCTCTACTTATCTGTTGCTTTAAGTGTGCATGACTAATATATAGCATAATTTGATCTACCAAGCTTCACAAAATTCTTTGAACTTGTCATTGTCAAATTGTAGCCTATTATCTGTAACGATGGCATAAAGTATCCCAAATCTAGTCAAAATGTTGCTAACCACAAAGGCCTCAATGCTCTATCCTGTGATACTTGCTACCGCTTTTTCTTCATCCCATTTTGTGAAGTAATCCACTATAATGATAATATACTATCTCTATTTGGTAGTCTTTGGGAATAGGCTTAGGATGTCTAACCCCTATTAGGCAAATGGCTATGGTCTAGTAAGTGGAATCAAATATGTGCATGGTGCTCTTTTAATTAAAGCATTCCTTTGACAACAATCACAAGTTTAAACTAAATGAAGGGGGTTCCTTTTCATCGTAGGACACCAATATCTAAGCCATAAAGCTCTGACATATAAGGCTCCAACCTTAAGGTGATTGCTGCAAGCTTCAACATGTAGGTCAAAAAGGCCCTACTTTGCTTTAAATTATCGTAAACACCTTACGTAAGACTTACTGACCCTCTCTTATAAAGCCTTCCATCAATTACTGTAAAATTGGTGGCCTTATAGATGAGTCTTCGAGCCTCTTTGCCATCTTGAGGCAAGAATCCATTCTTTAAGTAATTAAGGATGGGATCAATCCAACAAGGTTCCATTTCCTTCTCCTATACTTCTAAACACTCTATAGGTTGCTTGTTCGTACTCTTCTCTAGTATGTATTCTATAAAAATTCTCTCTTCCCAGTTTGGCAAACCTATGGAAGCTAACTTTGGTAACTTGTCTACAACATAATTCTATGTTCTTTAGATTTTCACTAGTTGCCAAGAATCAAAACTAGTTCTAAGCTCTTTGACTAGTTGAAAAATTTGGCCATATTTTTGTCCTTTCCATACTATCGCCTTTAACTTGGTTAACAATAAGCTAAGAATTTCAAATTTGAATATACGTCTAAATGCTTAAATTTGGCCTCTTTAGCCAACTTCATCCTTGTTAAGAGAAACTCATATTCTAATTCATTATTGCTAGCCAAGAATCTGAACTTGAGAGCATAAGAAATTAGTGTTCCCATTGGACTTTTCAAGATCAAGCCAGTACTGCCTTTACAAGTTGATGAAACATCAATGTATAGGATCCAAGTTGGCTCTTCATCCTAAGTGGTAGAGCTTTCACTTCCAATAAATTCAACTATGAAGTCAACTAAGATCTAAGCTTTGTAGGCCTCCTTAGGAAGTTACTAAAAACCTAGAGTGCTAAGCTCTAATGCATATTTGACTATTTAACCGGAAGCATCAGGCTTTTGCAAAGCTTGCTTCAAAGGTTGGTTGGTAAGAACCATGACTTGGTAAGCCTCGAATAAGGTTGGAGTTTCCTAGCTACTATGACTATGGCCAAGATAAACTTCTCTAACTTCATGTAACGTAGTTTAGGTCCTTTTAGGAAATTGCTGACATAGAAAATAGGTTGATGTATTCTTCAATCTGCTCATAGGAGCACAAACGAAAGGGCTTGGTTACTCACAAATAAATATAAATAAAGAGTTTCCCCTTCAGTAAGCTTAGATAAGATTGGGGGCTTAGTTAGAAATTCTTTCAAAGCCTTGAAAGCTTTCTTATATTCTACAATCCACCTAAAATCAAATAGATTCCTTAAAATGCAAACAAATTTAACTCACCTCTCAACACTTTTTAACAAGAAATGGTTTGGTGTTGCTATGCTTCCTATCAACCTCTAAACCTCTTTAATAGACTTCGGCGACTTAATATCTAACATAGCTTGAATTTGCTTGCATTTAGCCTTAATCCCCCTTTATGTCACCATGAAGCTTAAAAACTTTATTGAGGATGCCTTAAACACGCAATTTTAAGGGTTCAACTTCATGTTGTAGTGTTTAAGTGTATCAAAGGTATCCTAGAGATTAGCAAGGGGCTCATCATTGGTCTTACTTTTAACAATCATGTCATCTACATACCTCGATATTCCTATGTATCTAAAGCTTAAACATCTTTGTAAATAACCTCTGATTTGTGGCTCCATCATTTTTCAAACCAAATAACATAACCTTATAGCAATATGTATCGAAATTGGTGATGAAAGAGGTGTATACCTAGTTGAAGAGGTGCATCTTGATTTGGTTGTATCCTAAAAAAGGCATCCATGAAGCTCAACAGAATATGTCCCAAGCTTGAGTCTACTATCTAATCGATGTGAGGTAAAAGGAAGAAATCCTTTGGGCATACTTTACTTAGGTCGGTAAAATTAATGCACATACTTCACTTTCCATTTGCCTTTTTGACCAAAACACAATAGGCCTACTAGGTCCTATATGACTCTTCTCTAATGAAGTTTGCCTTCAATAGATTCTTGACTTCCTCCTTAATAGCTGCTTCCTTCTTTAGGGCAAAGTGTCTTCTCTTCTATTGCATTACCTTAACAATCAGATTAATGTTCAACTTGTAGATGATTACCTTCTTTGGAATGCTAAGCATGTCGAATAGAAACTAAGCAAAAACATACCTATTAGGTTGGAGAAAATGTACCACATGCCCTTAGAGGTCGGTTGATATACTATCCCTAACCTTAGTAGTATGCTCAAGGTTATCATTTAATTGTATGGTCAAGGTTTCTTTCATTGCCTCTCTACGCACCTGCAAGTGATAGCTTGTGCCTTGCTTGATATGATAGCTTTGGTCCTTCTTTAGAGCTTTAAGATACAAAGCTCGGCTAATTGTTGGTCTCCAAGGCATGTCCTTGTTCCTATCATGGTAAAAAAATTTGCCTTCTAATGAGCGGTTAACGTGCCCATCTTGAAGATACTAGTGGAAGGTCAGCCTATAATCCCATTATAAGGTGAGGTGTAGTCAATTATAACGAAAACTACTTCCTTCTCTACAACATTTTTATCATCCCTGATTTGGAAAGTTAAAAGTAACCACTCCTTCAAATTTCACTAGTAGGTTATTTAATTCATACGAGTAGTACTTGTAAGGCTGCATCTTATAATTCTATAACTTTGGTCGATTTGGTCGAATGCATGCTTAAAAATAATATCGATCGAACTTCCAATGTAGACCCATGATCTTTTTGACTTCAAACTTAACTACTCTGATCATAATGACTAAGGCATCATTGTAGGGAAACTGGATCCCTTACATATCCTTACCTAAAAAGGCTATCCCCGAAGTTTAGTAATTAGGATATAAATATTTGAGTATTAGGACAAAGCTTTATCTTTATGCGATTAGAGTTAACAGTTGATTTAGTGCATTTGGAAAAGTAACTCGATTAGGCTAGAAACTTACAAGGAGCATGATAATCTTAATTGAGGAATTTTCATAGGCTTAAAAGTAAAAAATATAATAAAATATCATGAATATAAAGCCCTTAAAGTAGTATTTAGGGCAATCGTACCTAGATTTAGGGCTTTCAGAAAAATTTCTCCTATTGAGTCCAAACCGTATGCTAGGTTAGAAAAGTTAGGTGAAGTGACTTAATAAAGTTAATTTTAAAAATAACATCCTAAAAATCTAATTTTAGCTTTAGAAGTATAGTTATTCAATATAACGTAAAATTTATTAGAACCCCTAAAATTGATCTTGAAATATAATGAAGCCTTAAAGATAAGTTAATTAAACTATAAAAGAAAATAATATAGTATAATATACTATATTAATATATATGTATTTTTATGAATATACCCAATATATATAATAAATATATCTGTAAATTAACCTAAAGTCTAAATATATATATAATATATACCTATATTAACTATATAACCAACAAATAATACTAAATGTTTTCAAAAGCAATGGTTTTGGTAGGAATAAAGCATAGCAACATATGGAACGATAGAAACGGTGAATAAGCTAATGTCATGTTAATAAAAGGACAAATAACCAATATTAAAATAGGAAATTATATTTAAGAGACCTAGAAATTTATTTAGAAAAAAAAAAGAAAAAAACAAAGATAAAAGGTTTATGAGCTAAGGAATATCAAAAATGTCACCTATCAGCCTTTACTAAAACTTGTCTTGATAATATTAATAAACGAATGGGAAATAATAAAAACAGATTAAATGATTTTAAAAGTTGAAGTAAGCTTGAAGAATCTATTGGAGGTTTCATTAAGCCTTAGCTTAGAGAATAAATACTATAAATGTAAGACTAGGATTTTGACACGTAGGTCACCTGAGAATTATTTACGAACTTAGCACGTGTGGAATGGAACATTAAAATGCTTAATGGTTGAACAAATTAACTATGTTATCCATGAAGCATATAAAAGGAAGGACACATGGGTCCCGGTCCAATCACGATGGAATCAGAAAACAACACCTAAGGACTGCTTTGGCTACACGGGATTGGATCTTCTGCCTCAAAAATATTCATGTGGAGGAAATTGGAGAACGAAGAATTCCTCAAGTGTTAGAACAAATACTAAATATACAACAAACCTATGCATATCTCGAAAATTCCTATTGAACTATACATGCTCCCTCTACAAATTGTAAGCTCCTCCTACTTGACAATAGTCCTCACATTGAAACTTCATAATAACTTTTCGAAAGGTTGAACTTTGCCAGATGGGGAAGAAGGTTACAACCTACCAGTAAAAGGAATTAGAAGTAAGGTATCGGAATAAGTTCGTTAATTCCTAAAAGATTTAAGGTAAGTATTATTCACTTTATATTTTAAAGGTAGTAATTTTTACAATGTTATTTAACCTTGTATGCAATGCATCATAAAATAGCTCAATTTGTCACGAGGAGTCCCTTTATGATTGCAATATCATTTTTTATGCATTAAATTGAACTATCAATATATTCTATTGCTTGTTAAGGATTGTGATTGATGTATCAATATATTTTATTGCTTGTTAAGGATTGTGATTGATGTATAGATAATAGAATATAACTTATACAAATTAAAGTTTATATATATATACACACACATTTTACTAATTCGGCAAGGTATAATATTGAACTTATATTCAAAAGAATCTTGTGGACATATTATATAAATATATTGTTGTTTTCTTTAAGGTTGAAACTTACAAATGGACAAAGTGGTCTTTTTAAAATTTAAAAAAATAAAAAAGAAAGAAAAAAAAAGAGATGAAAAAAAAAGAGAAACTATATATCAATGTGTTTTAAGAGTTTATGGCGTAACTTTATGACTTTTAGAAAACTATAATGCTATTGCACGTATATTTATAACAGAAGTTACACGATAAGTAATATACTAAAATTGTACATATTTTGCTTGAATATATATGTGATAGAATGACACATATATTTAATAATGATTTATATTAACTATAAGGCTAGTTAATTAACTTAACAACCATAAGGTAGAAATAAGATAATCACCTAAAGAAATATTTTAACATCTTATTTATTCTTAGTTTCTACTTTATCTTATCTCGGATTAGTGAGCCAAACATGTGAACCTATCGAAAACTTTTAGGGATAATCAACTAGGAAGCCAAGTAAGTGGGATCAATGCTTTACAGTAACTTTGGGTATTATTTTAGAATATTTAGAGACCTTAGTAAGTATTGGCTTGTAATTGTAGGTAGTTGTTTGTACGTATACAACGCTTGTGGTTAGACTTTGATTGCTGTGATGCGAGCTGAGCTTCATGTTATGGTTGTTCTATAAATATTATGTTTGAATTGTTTGAGCTTAGTTGATCATCCTAATAATGAACTAACTTAAATTGAGCTTAACATCTAACCTGATTTGCATCGTAACCCACCAGGGGTAACAATTAGAATTCTCGGGCCAAACACGGACTCCCTTCGATGAAGATGGCTGAAATGGTCATTTCCCTACCCTTAGCCAAACTAAGTTACAAAAGAGAAGGTTACGATAAGGTTAGGAGCCATGGTTCAAAGGTGGCCACAGGAGGAGGGTGTTTTCCGTTATACAAGCCTCGGTTTGGTTTCAATTCATAAGTATGTGATGTCAATCTCCTTAACCAGGATTAGAGCAGGCAAATGTTGTGCGACATAGGTCAGTTTAAGGTTATATGTGTGGCAAAGATCAAAATTGGCCTTCTCTGATCTCTTGAAGGTTAGCTCAACCTATCCTATTTATCAAATTTCTTCCTAAAGTGATATTTCATAAACCTCACTCTCTCTCATGTCTTTTTTTCAAATTTTTCTTTTCTTAAGCTCCCTATAAGCTTGCATTTAGCCTTCCTAATGTATGAACTTTTCTAACCTCGTAGTATACCCATTAAGTGAGGTCATTGGATGTTTAGCAAGAGACTTGAAAAAATCTGAATTCCTCTTTGACTCCTCGACAAATGGTGTATAATGTAACATTCTTGTTACAGTTAGTAATTTCAATCATTAGTTGATTGAATCTATGAATGTAGTATCTAATGTTCTCCCTAGGCTTCTATCGAATTGAAGTCAGAAGTGAAGAATATTGTGTTAAAGGCTTACTGGCAAGAAAGTATTGCCAAAACTTGTTGGCCATCTAAATGAGGAGATAGATGCCGCTTTCAGGGGATTGAACTAGTTGCTCATCGATTTCCTCAAAGTGGAGAGGAACACTTTGCACATTATGGCATTAGCGAGTTCATACAATTCTTTCAAGGTATGTAAGTATTCAAATGGTCATTTGGGTCCTTCTTCCCATAATGTTGAATTGAGGCAATCGAACACTTAGAGGGAGAACTTCTTCTACAATTTCTTGAACAAAGGGGCATGATTTCCAATCCCTTTTAGCAACTTCTTTCTTAGAGGTTCCCTTTGCTGTTAACCTTCTGATGTACTCCTCTAAGTCTTGTAAACTCTTATCTACAATTGCTTTATAGGGCAAGCGAGTTGCTAAATGCCCAATCTTCCCCTCTATACATGCTTAAGCACATCTACTAGCTTAAGTTTGTGCTGGTGTTTGCTAGAGGTCCTTCTCCGTGTGGATTTCTAATCGTGGTTGTTAAGTATTTTCATTCACCATGGAGGTTTTACCAAGATGTTGTTTAATGTCTCCAAAAGTTATGTTTCATGTCATATTTTAGTTTAACATTTAGTTATATTACGTTTTGAGTTGTTTCAAACCATGACTATGTTAAACTTTGAGAATATACATACTAAAAGAGGGTTCACTTATATTATATAATTTCTTGACTATGAAAAAAATCAAAAAGTATAATTAAAGAAAGAGACCAATCATAATAGGCAAAAATACAAAGAAAAAAAGATATATAAAAAGGAAAAAAAAAAAGATTGGCACTCATAGAGAATGGTTATTTTACTCAAATTAGGCAATTTCATACTAAAACTATCCAAAAATAAATTTTGGAGGCTTTAGCTATCTAAACCATTGCTAAATTTTTCAAATTAGAGCCTTTAAAAAATGTTGTGGAAACTTTGACGATTTTTTTTTAAGGTAAACACTCTTTTTTCTTTTTTGGTCTTAAAAGATGTGATAAGTAACAAAAGTGTGTTCGAAGAGTTTCAAAAATGTATTTCAATCTAACTAATAGTTTCGGAGGCGAATTTGCGATGATCCTTTATTTTCTTGATATTCAAATTTCCTTACAAAATAATTAATTCACCTTAGAGAGATTTCATAATTGGTAATTTTATCTTCCCTATTAGACCTCTACTACTATTGTAAGGATCTTTCTTCCTGAGCCATGTAAGGGGCATTACTCTTTCCCCCTATAGAGTATTATCACCTTTGGTTCTTGTCTTAGTCATCATTTAGGTTTCAAGAAACAGATGGTGCCTAATTGTCGATGGTGAAAATTGGAACAAAAGAATTCTACATGCTTATCAATTAAAGACTTTGCAAATTAGGCTATAAGAGTGTTGAGGTGACTTCAACGTAACCACTCCGATACCTAAATAAGACTATCGTGAATAGAAAGATAGAAGGAAAGATAATTAACAAAGTAAAGTGTCCAAAATAAGCTTATAGTGGTGTACCGAGCTATACTTATAGCTAAGGGTTATCAATTGCTCCATAACCATTGCCTCCAAAATATACACATGCGTGCCTTTGAGGACCATGCCCCAATTTTAAGGAATGTGGATGGCATTCTAGCGACTAGCGGCAGTTCTTCTTGTAAGGATTCTTAACTGCTTGTTCCCCTGTTCAAATTTAAACTGCTCGCAAGTTTGACTAAGTCTTGCTAAGCTCTTAGTCACTTATCTCAGTTGATTGAGACTAGCCTGAGCTACCACTTGGCGGTTAAACATATCTCGAACCTTGTCTTCTTGAGCTCTTTGGTTTTAGAGGTTGTGGAACAAGTAAAAGAGGTCAAATGTGTGACTTTAGATGTTCGGAGCAAGGTAGTAGGTTAGGCATAGGTTTCATTAGGTCAGTTTTGGACCTCAAACACCTTAGGGAAAAAATCCTTATCAACAAATTTCATTGGTCAACAAGTCCCAGATTAGATGACCTTAGGCTACTACGTTTTAAGCCACTCCTTTGAACCTCCATTACTTTCACTTATTTATTTATTACTAAGATTATTTTCTCGAACTTTTCCCTTAACTGATGTAATGAACTTTTAACCAATGCCCAAGCTCATCACATAAGTTAATAAATATTGTCTCCTTGACAAAGCCATTTCATGGGCTTAATTACTTAAGTCAACAAGGTCTACTACTGAAGTTTATTTAATTTTTATATTTTTCTATTTTTAAGCTCCCAATCTATTATTATTGGGAAAAGTTGTAAGAGGATTTATTCATTTACCAAAAATTATAAGGCTTTAAAAACTTTTAAGAAGTGAGTATACATGCAAGTAAGCTCAAAAATTCAAATGACCAATGATAACTTAGCAGGGGTAATCCCTTTCTAATTATAAAATACAGGAAAATAAAATAAACAAGAAATCTGAAGTTAGCAATTTTCAAATCCATATAACTCAATCCTCCTACTCATCATCATCTGTAATATCCTCCTATTCATCTGATAGTAGAAATTGACGCTCGAAATGTGATGCAAATAATTCCATACAACTATCTACATTAAACTCAAGTTGTATCTGTCCTTTTAACAACCAACACATTTATCTCTTTAGTCATGCTATCTTTAACGACCCTACTCTAAGTGTAGTAGAACTCAAGGTGCATCATGCAACTATAGAGCTACTGGTGGAGCTAATGGTAGTACATCTTCCTTTTTCCCTTCCATTGCAGCTAGTTGGTCTACATGTAATGGTGATCTAAGTGTTACCCCATAGACCGTAAAGATTTTAGCTACATTTCATTTAGTGAACAATTTGCATGTCTAACAATTTATCAAAAAGCCCCAATCACTTAATTAGTCTAGTAATATATGGTCTAACGTATATACTGCTAATTCTAGCATCATTGGACTAGTGGAAAAGGAAAAATGCTAACATAACACCTAAATGTATCATCCTCTGATGTGAGACCCAAGTATCTAAACAAATAGTTAAGTTTAGAACGATGTCTTATACTAAGCATATAACATAAGGGGTCATAATTGGAAGTGTAAGATTAGCCATTAGTAGAAGCTTAAGTAGCAAGTTTTGATACATGAAGAGGACCTGGAAGAAAAGTTATTAAAATAATATGAAAAAATGTATATACTAAAAGATAAGGTATATTTTATAAATATATTTAATATTTAGATTATATGAGAATAAACAAACATAAACTCTCAACATAAATTGATGCATATATTATGTCCAACTTAATCAATTAATTATTCACCAAAGTAAGCACAAAATTTGTTAAAACAATTATAAAAATTAGTAGAAATGACCCTTGAGCATGAATTTAGGAGATAGAATCTTATCTTAGCCAATTAGTTTTTGAAAAAAAGAGAGAGCTAACCATAGCCATGTTACCTATTAAATATTGGAAACATGAAATATGATTGCCAATAATTAACACCCACTCTTAAAGATAAATTATTTAAGCAATAAAGTTAATAAAAAATTAACTCGAGATAATATCTAACAAATGTATATATATAATAAACAAATTTAATGCAAAGAGATATGTACCCATAAATTAATATAAACCCTAGATATATGTAAAAATATAAATAAAGTAATTAATAATTGAATAAAGGCAAGTTAATATCACTTGAGTTAAGTCATGGCAACACTTGGAATCAACTAAGGGATGAAGTAGCATCTAAATTTGTAGGAAAATAGACAAATAGCTAATGAGCATGGACTTACATATGATTATTGTTGAATTTTTATGATCATTCTTCTTTCATTTATGATAATTTTGATGCATTTGATGCTCATTTGAGTAAATAGTTGATTTTAGGATTAAAAGAGTTATTGAAGTGAAAAGAGTAAGGATTTTCCAAGAATTATTCAAGATTTCAAAAGATATTCATTTTTTTTAACAAGAAATCAAGTACAACAACTTTTAGAGAAGGATTTTATTTTTTTTGGAGAGAAGCATGGTTACATATCACGATTGTGTTCTTGGTTATGATCCTCTTGTCAAACAATTTCAATAAGATTTCAAAGTTTTGTTTGCCATAAAGAAGCAAAGTCTGGGACGCATACCCGTGATCCTTGAATGTTATCATGCTATCCCCCTAAAAAGTTGCTAAACTTAACTCTTTTCACCAAGTTGTATAAATAGGAAGTCATATGCTCAAAAAGAGAGGGAGAAGCCATTATTCCTAAAACTTTCTTAACGTCATCTTTGTTTTTACTTTTGAGTTGTGTTCTCTTTTGTATTTTCCATGAAAGATTGTTCTTTTAGCGTAATAGTAGCATAAAGTTCTAATATCTAAACTTGTAGATCTTTGATCTAACATGTAAAAGTACTTATTTTATTAATTTTAATGAATTCCCTATTTCTTATTAATTCAATCATGTGTGTTTAATCGATTAGGTTGTTATTTCTAAAGTTTCAATCCTAATTATATGATATTTTAAATTGAGCTTGTAAGACTGAATGTATGATTAGATCTAGCATAATTGAAAAGAATTTCTATAATCTTAGTGATAAGTTATAGAATTGTTCTGGAAATTCTATAATAATTGTAAAAAGAGATTTAAGTTCTTAATGTAGCCTTAGTTTGTTTTATCGCAAACACAATTCAAGTAAAATAGATTTAGGTTTAGGAGTTAATAAGTGAAGTGATTCTTAGTAACTCACTAAAAGGAATTCCCCTAGTAAATGAGATTAAGGAAGAATATAGATATCTTTTGGAATATTTCATATTAATCTCTTGGTAAAATTTTATCTAGATATCCATATGGTTAATTAAGAGTTCTTCACTTTGTTATTCCTTAGTTAATTTATATTCAATTTTATTTTATCTTTAATTGTTAGTAATTAATTAGTTTGTGTTGTAATTGAGTTTCTTAATTTTCTTAGTAGAATAGTACAGTAAGAGTGAGTAGTGTGTGCAATCCTTGAGTGATTGACAACTTAGATTTTACTAGTTTACTATACTATAACTTAACAAGTACACTTGCATCTAATCAACTTTTTGGTACCATTGCTAGGAATTGTAAGATCCAGAAAGCTTATAACTTTATTACTCTACCATTTCTCTCTCATCTCTTTCTCTTGTATTTTCTATTTTGAATCACTTCTAATTTTGTTCTCTTTTGTGTTTGAAGAATTTAGAGTAATGGCAAATAGCAGGAAAGTGTTGAGAACTTTGTTCGATTATATTAAACCCTCAATTGGTGGAGTTGACTCTAATATAATGAAGCCAATGATAATTGCAAATGAATTTGTGATCTCACTACTAATTATTCATATAATGGAACAACTACATTTTGAAGGTTCACTAGATGAAGATCCACATGCTTATTACTAGTTTTCTAGAGATATGCACCACCTTCAAAATTAATGGAGTGATTGATGATACAATACTGTTGAGACTATTCCCTTTCTCGCTAAGAGGGAAAGTGAAGCAATGGCTGGTTTCTCTTCAGAAAAACTCCATCACTTCATGAGTCGAGTAGTCTGATAAATTTTTGGAAAAGTATTTTCCTCCCAGTAGGATTGCTAAGCTTCGAAGTGATATTTCATCTTTCAATCAATCCGAGTTTGAAACCCTTTATGACGCATGGAAGCATTTCAAAGAGCTACTTAGAAAATGTCCACATTATGGCCATTCTCTTTGGATACAAGTACAAACTTTTTACAATGATTAAAAATTTTCCACCAAACAATCTTTTGATTTAGCTATAGGAGGGACATTAAATATGAAAATGCTTAAAGAAGCTCAAATTTTGATTAAGAGATTAGTGATAAATAATTATAATTAGGAGAACATCTAGGTAAATAAAAAGAATGTAGGCATGTATAATACAAATGTTACCATGGCATTAGAAGCTAAGGTAGATGCATTAAGCCAAAGGATAGAGAATTTTTCAATGCCTCCAAAATATCCCATGATGATGATAAGCTCTATGAATCAAGAGAGCTATGTAAGATAATAAGGGATGAGAAAGGTTGATTATTTTGGGAATCACTGGGGATTCCAACTGATGCCTTATAGTAATTTTGATAAGAAATGTAATGATTGGTTAAATTTTAGGGGTATATCAATTTGGAACCTAAAAAAGGTAATTTAACTCTCCCTAAGGTTTTCAAGGTTTCAAAGAAGAAAATTCTAGGTTGGAAGACATTTTGACTAAGTATATCGAAAGTAATAAAGCCAAACTAATAAGTATTGAAAAGCAAATTGAACAATTGTAAAAATCATTATTAAAAAGCAACAAGAATTACTCCTACAAAAGCAAGTTGAAGCTATGACTCTTAAGAGTGGTAAGAAATTATAGGTAAGTAAGCAAGTTGATAAGAAGTAAGATAGCTAAGAGCCTTATACAAAGGGATAGGATAACAAGGCTAAGGAGATATTAGAAAATTCAAAGAAAAAGACAGAATCTTAAAAGGTGAAAGAATATAAGCTGCTAATACCTTACCTTCAATGACTTAGAAAAGATCGTTTGGATGAACACTATGATAAGTTTTTAGACCCTTTTTAACAATTACATATTAATTTACCATTTGTAGAAGCTTTGTCATAGAAGCTAAAGTATGCAATGTTTTTAAAGGAGCTATTATCCAACAAAAACAAATTAGAGGAGCTATCTACGGTGAAACTAAGTGGAGAGTGCTTAGCCATTCTCTAAAACAAGCTTCCAACAAAATTAAAAGATTTAAGGAGTTTTATTATCCCTTGCTTGATTAGTAATTCATTTATTCAAAAAGCATTAATTGATTTGGGAGCTAGTATAAATTTGATACCATATAAATTATTTAAAAAGCTAAGCTTATGAGAACTAAACCAATTATAATAAGCTTAAATTAGCTGACAAATCTATAACATACACTAAAGGTATAATTAAAGAAGTGTTAATCTAGGTAGACAAATTTATTTTTCCTATAGATTTTGTGATTTTAGGCATAGGTGAAGATATTGAAGTACCACTCATTCTAAGAAGACTCTTTTTGGCTACAACTAGAGTCATTATTGATGTAAGTGATGGTAAGCTAATTTTGAGGATAAGAGAGGAAGAGATGGTGTTCAGCTTGAAATTTTTCGTTTTCATTTTTCTTAATCTGATTAGTAATAAACCTTAACCCATTTAATTCTAACAATTGACTAAGAATTATGGAAAATTTGGTTTTTCTTTAAATTTAAAAATGTTGGAGTCGTTACTTGACTAAGGTTAGGGAAAAGAAAGAGCTAGATTGAAATCAATTAGGTGGACCGGCTCAAGACAATCACTTTTGAAAATAATTTTTGAAACCCAGAGATTTGGATCTAAAGGCTAACCTATTAAACCCTAAACAAGTATCACCTTAACATTCCAAATTCATTTTTATTTTTGAAAATACCCTTTAAACTTGAAAGAATAATTTTAATTGGTAAGAAAGAAAAATAATAATTTTCATTCATAAAGAAGAAGAAATTAAATCTACTTATTTATAGAAGGGAAAAATTAAAAAAAAAATTCCATATTTTAAGTCATCGCGTTAGTACCTATGTACTCTCTAGTATGGATTAAACTTCCCACAATTCGGTTTATAAAAACATTAGTTAGTTGTTTATTTTATTTTTGGAAATAAATTGAGTTATGTTTTTTACTCGTTTATATTTTAGGAAAATTCTAGAAAGGTCCTAATTTGGATGTTTCTTTTCTTTTTTATTTTTCAAAAGTTTTAAGAAAATCCTAACTTTGGAAAAAGGGTTTATTAATTAGATTTATTTTGAAAACATTTTTCTAAGTGATAAATAAATTTTTATTTTTCTTATAATTTTATTTTATTATTTTTTAGGAAAAAGACTATTTAAAATAGTTTATCGATTTATTTTAGTCAAAATATTTTTTTTCAAAAACTTTTTACAAAAAAAAAAAGAAATAAACAAAATAGATTTTTTTTTATATAATAGAAGAAAATAAATAGATAAAGAAAAGAGGGGAAAAAAAAAGAACGAAAGGCTGAACATGAGATGTAATAGGGCATAGGTCAGATAGAAGTTTGAGACGGGTTACGCACGGGTAATTAGGTTAGATTAAGTTAACATGTAACTAGCATATGCGTGGAGAAAGAGAAGGAACCAAATAGCAACGATGACTTGATTTGGACATTTCTAAGCCAATTTTCAAACGGAAGAAAGAGTTTTCATGTAAATTCAATTAGGGAAGGGGGAGTTTGGCACTAGTGCCACTATGCTTGGTGATTTTTTAGTAGTGGTTCCAGTTTAGGTCAAAGGTGATGGTAGTGTAGTCCTCGTGTAGTAGCTGTGGGAGTTTCAAAAGGGGATTCAATCTAAGTGTTTTAGCTACAATGAATTCATTCATGGTGGTGGCTTCATCTAAGGTATGGTGAAGTTGGGTGTTTCGCGTAGTGGTTACTCCTACCAAACCCTCAATAGTGGGCGATGCTCTTAGGGGTTTCAGCAATGGGTGAAGTAAGTTGGGATTGAGAGCTAAGATCTTAGCTAAGGATTGTCACTTGCCCTCAATAGTGGCCATGGAGTTGGAATGCTAAAGGGAGAAAACAATAGTAAGTTAGAGAGAAAGAGTTTGATAGGGAGTAAGTGAAAGTGTGGCATTGAGAGTTGATGACAAAACAAGGATGCAAAGGTGTTATTTATACCAAAACAAGTTTGAGAAAGTTTGGCAACCTCCATTAACGATAGATTTGAGAATCTTCAATTTTTAGCTTAGAGGTGATTTGCAAGGCCAATTTGATTCTTGTTTTAGGTAAATATGGATGGGTTTGGGGCTTCAATCAAAAGTATCCTATGTTACCTTCATGAAATGTATTTTAGATATACGTTTTATGCCCAAGCAAAAAAGAAGGTTGCAACCTTTGTAGGACTTGAACTTGGGTTTCCTATGTGCATGTATGTATCCTTTACCAACAAGCCAATGGCCTATCCCTTGTTCATGTATGCAATTAGATTGCATAGATAGACTAAATCAACCTGGGTCAATGTCCAAAAGCATCCTTAAATTAAAAAAAAAAAGCCTAACAAACTAATAAAATAGCCTAAAAACCTTGTCACGTGAGACCTTAGTTTTTGACCAACTATCGATGACTCGAAATGGTGGTACATTCCAAGTAAATATGAAACTTGGAAAATATGACTTATGAAGTAATGAAATAAAGTAGTTGTAAGAAGCATGATTTACGAATACTATTACGTAAAGTAATTATAGGTGCTTGAAAATGGTAAATTTAAGGTTTCAGAAAATATTCTTGAAATTAAATAAAAATTTAATATGGGGTCATAAAAATATAAAGAAGCATTGTAATAAAAAGTTTTTCTAAAATTAAGTAGCCAAAATATTAATTAATAAAAATGTAATTTTATCAATATTATTATCTTTATAAAAAAGGTATGATTTGGGTTCTGATAAATTACGAGCCCTTAAAAATAAATTATTTGGATAAAGAAATAAATAAAAATATATAAAATAATGTCTAGGAAATGTGTATATACGTTAAATACATTTAGTGTATCACATGAGTATTCGTAGTTAAATATAATTCACAATGTATATAGTATAATAATATAATTTAGTGAAAACTAATAGCTAAATTAATAAAATAACAAAAAAAAAAAGAACGAATGACTTCTTTGTGGGGTTGTAGGCATGTCATGTACCAAGGGAGTTATGGGAAGTAGAGAATTAACTAAAGAACAACTTAATTTGAGAAAATAAAAAGAACCCAACACTTGTCTTTTTAGAAAATTTTAACCGACTTCCCTTGTACTATTTAAACCCAAGATTACATTTAGGACAATTTTCGGTTAGCTAAGTTTCTCCAAAAAATTTAGAAGACTTGAGATAGCTTTAAGAAGAGTTTAAGCAAAATTTACAAAATGAGATGACAAATCAAAGTGTGCATGAGAACAGGGGTATACGTGTGATCTAACTTATGACCATCACTAAACCCAAATGTAGCACTACCTACATGGTGGTTCTAACAAGTCCTCTCAGTTGGATAGTGATTGAAGGCTGGTGCGATGGTAAGTGTTCGATTTTTCCTAAATCTTTTACTAAAATTCTAAGAATAGTAAATGTTTTTTAAAAATTATGAAACTTAGTTTTATTGAGTATTTTTGCACGTAGATTCTAAATATTAAACCAAATTTTTCAAATTCAAAGCAAAAATATGGTTCCTTAAGAAATGGTTCCTAAAAATGAATTTTGTAATAAATTTTAGAAATAGTAAATGATGTAGTTTCTACTCTAATTTTGGTATATAAGTTCCTTAAAGAGTCTATTTCAATATTGTGTAAATATTTTTGAAAAACTATGAGATTAGATTATGGGTATCTTTGGTTAACACAGAGGTAATGTGTTGAAAATGCTTTAAATGGAAGGTTTATCAAGTAGTTTGATTTGTATGTCTAATATCTTGGTTGTAAATGAGTTTGGGATACCAAATTATTCTGGTGGAGCTTAGAATTAGGTGAGCTGGTGTTAGAATCGAGGGATTTTATGATTTAAGAAGTGTACCTTGTAGGTTAAAATGTCAATCAGGTGAAAATATAAAATAATGCCATACGTAGAACCTAGATTAGGAAGTTATACAAGGGAAGTGGCTAATTCTATATACATATATGTATTTTTGGAATAATTCTTTATGTCCTTCATATGCATTTAGTCATAAAGTAAACCTAAGTGATATATTAATAGTATTATAGCAAATAAACATTTAGCAAGTGTTTTACTAAAATCTCTTACCTTAGGAAGGATGGTTTAGCAAGGAAATGGGACATAATAATACTTATATTGTGTTTGAGGAAGTCAGAAACTATGTTAAAAAGAATGTTGGAGGAATCTTGGATATAGAAGGTAAGTCAGAAGCTAGGTTTGAAACTAAGTTAGAAAGTATCCTGAACTAAAGATGTACTATAAATAATAATACCAAGACTTAGACCCTAATTGTAAGTAAGTTAATAATCTCGCTTGCACTTGACCTGTATTGACTTAAGTATGGTACACGTTTTGTTTAAGTGAAGTAAGCTTAGGAATAGCTTTGAATGCAAGAGTAAAAAGTTCAAGAATTTGCTAAGTGGCCTGGTGTCATGATCTCACTTCTACTAATGTTCACACAAATAAAAATTTGCCCCGTTTTAAAATAGTGGAATGCTATACTACCAATAGACTCGCTTACGGAAGAAAATAAATAAATTCTAGTGGAAACCATAAAGAAACAACAAGCATACCAGCCTATTGATAGTACAAGGAGAGTAACCAAGGTTATATTTTGTGGTAAAGGAAAGAATAGAGTTTAGAAAGATAACTAAGTCCTATATTCTACTATTTTTACTTTAATCAAGGTAACCAATTGAGCAATTTTAAGGGAAAGAACATGTAAGTTAAGTAAAAACTATGATGGAATTAAGCGTAGATTTTAGTAATTTCTCAGTATTGGGATGTGAATTTCTACATAAAATATGTATGTGTAATGAGTAAACAATTGTCCAAGATCGTGGAAGTCATGCTATTAAAGTATTTATAATAGTTTAAACATGAATTTTGCCACACTTATAGAATTTATCCAACTCTTGTTTCGTAAATTTTATCATGTAGTAAGAGCATTGTATTATCAATATCTCGTCTATACTATCGGCTAACTATTTAATTCCCATCACTACTTAAATAACTGTTAGAATTGAGTTCTCATTTCAACTCATTTTTAGCTTTAGGTGAGTATAAGGATTTAAGTTTTAATTCTCAAGAATTATCCATTCAAATTAGGAATCTTTAGTTCTATTTTGGATCCTATTACGGTATCTAAGCCCTATTAGGATAATAAGGGGGAAAGCCTAATGTGCAGAAAATGCTATTTAGCTTAATATTAACCCAACACTTGAGTTATACCTAATTACACCATAAAACTAAGTAAAATTTTAAATTTATACTATCACAATATGAAAACATCAATAGCCACACCTACTACATCATGCTCACTTACTACCCATAAGCATAATAAGCTTTATTTATCACATTCATAAATAATAAACATTCATCATATAATACGCATTCATAAATAATAAACATTCAACATATAATACACATGAATATGAAAATAAACATGCAAACAAGTATGAGAAACGTTACAAAACCAAGCTCTTCAACCTCAACGATGGAGTTCTTTAAGATTTTTCTAACAATCTCCATGAATGCAATGGAAATCTATAAGCCCAAACCTTGAAAAGAGCTAAAATCTACTAAAAGTGTAATACCCGAGAAAAAAAAAATTTAAGGGAAATAAATAAATAATAAAAGTCTTAATAAAATCAAAAGGGTAATTAATTTTATAAAAATAGGTATTAAGGTCTTAAGCCATAGATTAAGGAAGGGTGATATCAGAAATTCAAGAAAAAGGTTAACATAAAACCCTAGCCTAACTAGTGTAATGGTACTCTTTGCACGCTACAAGTTTAGACTTCTCTCCTGTTTTTATCAAAAGCCCTTAAGAGCAAGAGTAGTCCGTATGAGGAACGCAAACCTAGAAGACCTTGGTTGTAAATAATTCAAGGAAAAGTGAGAAACTCTAAAGGACTGTTGAGATTAAGGTAACCTTCATGTATTCCTTAGAGTCCCTAAATTTCCTAAATTCTTAACAAATTATGATTTTGTCATTTTAATTAAAAACATTATAGAAGTGGATTTTGGAAGAGTTATATTGTTTTGAATCTAGGGTTTGTGTTAAGGAGTTGTAGAGTATTGTTGTGGAGTTTAAGGAGAAGTTTGGGTGGAAGAAAAAAAAAAGGGTCGACCAGAAAGTGACATGACCATGTCCCTAGTTGTGTCATTTGCAATAGGTATTGTCGGCTAATAGACTAGAAAATTACGTGACCTAAAGACATGACCACATCCCTGATCGTGTCCTTTATAGTAAGTGATGTAAGTTGATAGACTAAAAAGTTACACGACCAAAAGACATGACTGTGTCTTTCATCGTGTCCTTTGAAGTAATAGAGTGTAATTCAGTAATTGAAGGCAGGCGAGATCACTGAGAGTCCTAAACATGGGACCAATAGTGTTTCGTCTGTTGCGAAGGAGAGCAGAACCATTAAGGCAGACGAGATCACTTGAAGTCCCAAACGTTGTTCCGGTGGTGTTTTGTCTGCTGCGAAGGAGAGATTGAGCTCGAGGAGATTCAGAGCCTGAAGATTTTAGAGATGGGGGTTTCAAAATTGCAGCGAACTCAGAGCTGAACCGTCGTTAGAGGACATTGGAGCTCATCGGGTGAGTGCACTCTTGCCTCGTAGTCACAAATTCTTCCCTGTTGTGTGTTACTTCTTATCTCAGAAAAGAATATAGCCTAGTTTTGAGCTTTATCGATCTATAGCTTGCCGTCTCTCCTAACTTTGGATTGATTGCAGTGTATTTCCTTCTCATAGCTGCGGTTACTGTATCTTCATTTGGTATTTTCCATTCCTGCCTTAAGTCACTATGATTCTACTATAGTTGGAAATAACATACTGAATTCTTTTTATCTTTAAATTGTGACTAACATGGAACTAGTTACTACCATCACTGGGACTAAATTTAATTTCCCTGGACTCTTTTCATCAAGGAAAACCTTACTGCCCAAATTCTTAGGTTCATAAATATTCGTCTCATACATTGATTCCAAATAAGAACTAGACGCTAAAAGTGTTTCCCCCTTGCTGAATGTCCAACATGGCAGTACATAAATAATGCGCCCACTATGGCATCATTGTCCGAACTTTCAACAGAAAGATTTTAACATCATCTTGAAACCGAGTCTCTACCGCTTATTCTTCTTAAATACCTCCGAGCTTCATCGAATTGATGGCCTTCGATATTTACGAAGCTGCACAATAGGAATTCACCATAGGCTGATTTTGAAAAGCACAACTACAATCTGGAACGTGGGCACGGAATCTTAATAAGGTGAATTCCTTTCCGACATTCACGAAGTGGGACTATTCTTTGAAACGTGGATGTGGTAGGTTTAATTCAATTGCTAGTGGCTTCAAAATCCCATCATCTTGTAGCAGGAGAAGTGTCCTCGGGGCATACATCTTTGTAGAAGTCGAGTTTATACGAGTCAGGTATGGCATAAACGCGTCATGATGGTCTAATATAAAAATCTTCTTGCTCTCCATAGCTTGATCGATCAAAAGTCCATTCATATTCTTCTCAATATGTTCTGCTCTTATTGAACTGGTCTGATTTACATATACTTTGGGGTCAAGAGTGCTCTTAGGGGGAAACTCTTGGAGGCAAGAGATGACAACCGGGTTCAACCCTGTAAGCACTTCTCGGGCAAACTCTTCATTTGTCCTCCATGCAAACCTGTCATCTTTTATGACATCAGGCAGTAGGAATTTTAGGAATCACTGACCATCATTTTGAGCAAGTTCGTTAAGGAACTTCAATGGGATGTAATCCTTAAGTTTACTAATTAAAGGTCCATTTGGCAGCTTGATGCCTCCTTCATAGATATCATAAACATCATGAAATGTATCAAATTCATCAATAGTTTTGTCACATGCTGATGTCACCCCTGCATCAATACCTAGACGACTGACTTAATAGCATAAGCCAATAAATCAGAAAACTTTATGTGGCTAAAGTGTTCATCTTTTGGAACATAACTGTCAAGATTAAGAAGTGGAAGCCTGCTCTTAGTATTTGGATATGTTTTTGTTGTTTTTCGACCTGTTCTTCCTCTTCAAGGATATGGATATTCCTTGGATCCACCAAGGACAGGCCGTACATAGTTTACACCTTTGCCAGGATTTCCCAAGTCATTATAATAGGCATAATCGTACACCCTGTCCCCATCTTTCAGCTCTCCAGTCCCATTGCCCCGTAGGTTCACTAGCTCTGAGTCTCTGTAAAGTTGCAAACGCTTTGGTGTTTGACAAGGGAGATAAGTCTTGTTCAAGAAGAACACACGGTCATAATTGTAGTGATGCACTGGATAAACCCAAGAATTGCAAAGAAACTTTATGGTGCCATGACCAGGAACCTACGGCCTGTTTAATGATCAAATTCAAATCGCCTCGAATACACAAATGACATGCTCCGACTTCTCACGCAGATAATAAGCCTAGTAATAATGCCTCGTATTCAACTTCATTATTAGTACATTGGAAATCAAGTTTAAATGCCAATGGTATATCTTAACCTTTAGGTGAGGTCAATACAATTCCTACTCCCCAGCCTTAATTCCTTGCAGAACCATCAAATTGAAGCATCTACTGACTATCCACTTCGGCCATCAAAGAAATTTCATGAAACTCAGCTGGTATTGTATCTATGATTGAACCTTTTTAGGCATTTGGGAAGTGTGCTAATAAATTGGTCGAGACTTGTGACTTGATGGTTTAAGGGGATTGCACTGAAATATCAAATTATTCGAGAAGTAGCCACTTAGCAACTTGTCCTGATAAAGCTGGTCGTGACGATAAATACTTAATCGGATCGAAACGAGTTACCAAATTGATCCTATGTATAAGGAACTAGTGTTGTAGTTTCTACATGGCAAATACTAGTACAAGGTAATGCTTCTCGCAAGCCGAGTAATTGACTTCACTCCCTTAAAAAGTCTGATACAAGGCAAGTGTGCTTATCAATTTTAATATAACGGATGTGAGTTCCGGTCAATTCCTCAGAAACTTCGAGTACTAATATTAACCTTAGCTTTATTATCTAACCGAAAAATTGTGATGAGTTGAATGAATTAAAAATACTAAAATTAATAAACTATTCTAATTATGAGACTTAATTAAGCAATTTAGAAAGCGATAAAATTAAGAACGTCTTCAAGAAAGTAATAACGTATTTAGGAATTATTTCCCCTAGTATTTAACATGTGAACGCTCAAAATATATCCAATTCAATTTCTATTATTCTTGACCGGAGGGATTCACAATTAAAGTAACACCTTTCTCAAGCATATTAACCCTAATCTTAAATTATTTACCGGAATCTTTTCACTTAGTAATATAATTTAGAATTACATTAATGTATAATGAATTCCCACACAAAAGAACAACTTTCCGAAAGAAACATGTATCTTATCTCTAAGTACATATGTAATTCTCTCCAATTATGTCAAGATCTCATTACACATGTGATTTCTCAATCATCATGCATAATATCATAGATTGATACTCTAGAAATATCAATTAACAATTAAATAACATAATTGAATTAAGAAAAGATATAAACTTTATTAAAAATTATCAATCAATCTAATAGTCACGTGAAACCCTAGGTTCCATAATCCCAAATACAAGAATTTTAAGCTATCATAATGAAACTAAAAACGAATTGCAACAAAATCAATAAATAAAACATGAAAAACCCATTTTGTTGATGATAAATCTCTTCAATCTTGAAGTTGTGTATTGCTTTCGCCTTTTTCTTCTCCTTCTCCTCAAGTCTCTTCTCTTTTGAATGTCCAATCTTTTTGTGCGAAACCCTAGTATGTCCTTTTATAATGTATTATAAGGTTTCCATTTTCATCACCAAACACAGCCTGGGATACAGTCGTGTCCCCAGGTCATGTAACTTTCTGACCTTGGCAAATCTTCCTAGATAGACATAGCCTAGGGACACAGTTGTATCCCAGACTGTGTAACTTCAAAACTTCATAACTCATTCATTTGAACTCCAAATTGAGTGAAACTTGATTCCTTTTCTTCATTTTCAATCCAAGAACACGTTCAAACCTTGAAATCAAAAGTTTACTCAATTAAGTATCAATTTCTTTAAAGAAAACAAAAGATGTAAGGGAAATACTATAAAATTATCATGTGAAATGTATTTAAAATAAGAGTTATCAAACTTCCCCACACTTAAGCATTTGCTTGCCCTCAAGCAAATAAATCAAAACAAAAATTTCAGGACAAGAAACGCTAAACAAAATTTCTCACTATTTAGGAAACCGGTAAATGAATACACTTGACCTGAAGAAAGGTAAGAAACTCATTTTCAATTAACTTGCAATAATAAAGTCAAGCAATTTCACCCTTAACAATATCATAATTTCACCTAATCATATTGAATGCTCCAACAATACTTAATACTATAGTTCATTAGTTAATTTACAGAAGTCGAAGTTTACCCGAGTCCTTTAATTAAGGATTCCTAAACTAGAAATTAGATTTAACATCTCGCTAACTGGGAAAAAGTCATAAAAAATTTTTCAATTTGACTAAAGTGTATACAATTCTCTCTTCAATCTCACCAAGCGCCATAATCTAAAACAAACACATTTTACATCCACTCATCCTCTATCATCCCCCTAGTTCATGCTTTCGATGGGAGGTTTTTAAATTTACTTTATTTAAGCACAATTGTGTTGGTAGAGGAAAAGAATCTCGCTCTTCTAACGAACCAAGACCAATCCATACCAACTTATCCCTTATATTGATAGCGGGAAAGAACCTTGCTCTTCTGACGAACCAAGGCCGATCTATACCAATTTTTTTTTTCATTGGTATTGGCATTGGGACTCAATCTCGCTCTTCTGACAGACCAAGATGAATCCTTACCAATTTTTTTTCTATTCATACACTTGTTATTACTTTTTACCTCCAATCATTATGATTTTTCAACGGTTTCTCAGAAAAAGAATTTCATTTGTTTGTTTGCTAAAAATTATAAGACTTTAAAAATTTCCAAGAGAAAGGTATACGTAAAAGTAAATTTAAAAATAACCATGACTAATTCTCAACTAGTGATGTTGGTCCAATCTCAAGTCTTAGAGTTCCAAGCTAAATAACTCGTAACTTTGCCCTCCAAAGATTTGACTAATCAATTCTAGTAAAGTATAATAAGAGCAATAATGATCAAGATGACATAGTTGATTTAACCCAACACTTGTTAATCACCTATTGCAAGTTAACTTAAAAATTAATTGGGTCAAATATGAATAATTGGTTTCCTAATCAGTAACAAATTCATATATATCCTTTCCCCACACTTAATAATGTATATTGTCTTCAATGTACAACTAAGAAAGCACAATAGCAAGATATGAAATAATTAAAAAAAAAACATCATAAGGAAAAAGGAAATACATATATTGAAAAAAAAACTAATACTTCCCTACCTTCAAGCTTACGATACTCTAGTGGAGAAAGAGTAGCTAGTAGTTCGACAATAGTGCCCTCATGGGTGGAAGATGATATAATAGATTTAGACCTCCTTTGAACGATTTACTTTTCACAATTTTCCATTGATTACTGGGATCAGGTTGGATTTGATGAAGAAATGTGCTGATGAAAAGTAAAACATGAGGAGAGGGTAGAAAGAAAAAATGAAATGTGAAATGAAGTTGTGTGTATTGATGCTATAACAATGTTGTGCAGGATATGTATTAAGGTCGTATGGATGTTGGGCCAACACGGGTTAGGACACGACCATGTCCTACACCCGTGTAACTTTCTATGTTCAATGCCTTACTTGGGCGAACACGGGCTGGGATACAACCGTGTCCCACACCCGGTAACTTTCTGTCAAGGGATGTATTAAAGTTAGGCATACACGGGCTGGGACACAACTGTGTCCCACGCCCGTGTAACTTTCTGTTTTGACGGCATATGGTTGGACGCACACTGGCTGGGACACAATCGTGTCCCATACCCATGTAACTTTCTGTAGTGACATGTCATTGAAGGGGCCTGGATGGACACGGGTTGGGACAAGGTCGTATCCCATGCCCGTGTAACTTTTTTTTTTATCCTAAATTCATGAATTTAAAAATTAAAAAAACTTAAAGAAATAAAAGTACTTAAACTAGAAAAATAAGACAAAGAAAACTAAAGAGAAAAAAATGAAACTAAAAACAAAAGCCTATGACTAAAATTGAAACAAATAAAATAAGCAAAGTAAAGTTAGATAAAAGAAAAATAAAATGGAATAAACTTAAAGAACTAAAGTGCGAGCAAAGTTAGACATCGGTTGCCTCCCAAGAAGCGTTATAGTTAACATCGACAGCTCGATGGGATACGTCTTGTAATTCATGATTCTTCATCTAGGTGGAGATAGGACTCCTCTTGTATCTCGCTTTTGAACCCTCCAGACGAGTGTAAATTTACCCTTCGGCCATCGACCTTGCCAATTACATTTCATTGGTGCATAACTTCCATAGTTTCTCTTCTTATTATGCCACTTATCAAATTCATGTAGCCTAAACTTCTTCATTTTGTTTGCTTTTAGCTTAGATCCGGTTGTCATCGGGAGTTTTGAACTTTTCACCGCAAAGACATATTCCAAATGATTTCTTGACAGTTTTGGTTCCAAAATTGGTGGCTTCTCTTTGAAAGATTTTAACCTAAGATCCTTTGACTTGTGGAGTGGATCAATCCCCTTCTTATCCACAATGAATTCATGAACTTCCATTTGAGCTGCTACTTCTGCACAATTAGGGTTGGTCACCAGATTTTCATCTCTCTTTTGCAAACAATAGCTTAAGGAATCTTTGGCAAAGGTTTCCTGTACACATGTAGATATAACGACATCAATGGTATTAACATCATGACATATGTCCTCTGGGTCAAGAAATTTATTCGTTGCCTCTAGAGTTTTAAAAGCTATTTCATCATCCCCAACCGTAATATCAACTTATGCTCACTAACATCAAAAATAGCCCTAGCAGTGGCTAGGAAGGGCCAACCTAAAATGATTAGCACCTTAATATCTTCATCTATATCAAGTATAACAAAATCCATAGGAAAGATGAATTTGTCTACTTGCAATAAAACATCCTCTATGATGCCTCTAGGGTATGTGATAGACCTATCGGCTAATTAAAGACTCATGTGCATTAATTTAGGTTCTCCTAACCCTAGCTTTTTGAACAATTTATACGGCATCAAATTTATACTAGCTCCTAAGTTTGCCAAAGCATTATCTACTAACAAATTGCCAAGCATACAAGGAATAGTGAAACTCCCTGGATCGTTTAATTTTTGTGGCAGCTTTTTCTAGAGAAGTGTCGAGCATTCCTCATTCAATGTAACGGTTGTAAGCTCCTCCAATTTCCTCTTGTTCAATAGAAGATCCTTTAGAAATTTTGCATACTTTGGCATCTGCAAGATGACATTAACAAGAGGTAAGTTAATGTGTAATTGTTTGAAAATATCAAGCAATTTACCGAATTCCTTATTCTGATTAGTGTAACTTTCCTTAAGGCGCTGCGGGTAAGGGATGGGAGGCTTGTACTCCTTCACTTTTGGTGGTTCCATACTTTCTTTTGATTTTAATAGCTTTGCATCTTCCTTACGGTTGACTTCCACTTCTTTCTTAACTACTTCCTCACCATCCTTCTTCTCCACTTGCAGTTTTCTACCACTTCTCAAGGTCACTGCATTAACATGTTCCCTAAGATTGACCTCGGTATTCCCTGGGAGTGTCCCTTGTTGCCTCTTAGAGATCATTTTTGCAAGTCGACCAATTTGATTCTCAAGATTATGATTAGAAGCCTCTTGATTTCTCAACGATGATTCAATGTTGGATAGCCGAGCCTCATTGCCTTGAATATATTTAGTGAGAAATTCTTCCACACTAGACTTCTTTTCTTGAGGAAGAGGAAGTGGTAATGGTCTTTGAAATCCAGGTAGGCTAAAGTTGGTCTTATACTGGTCTTGGTTTTGATTTCCCTATGAGAAATTGGGGTAATTCCTGCATCCGGGATTATAAGTGTTGCTGTAGGGGTTATTTTGTTGCCTAGGTGGATTTCCTAGATAATCTACCTGTTCCAGTTGTTCTTGTGCTCCATAACCCTGCATGCCAAAGTCACTTACATCCGATTGTACTTGTTGAGGGCCAACAGAGAGTGCATCAATCTTCTTACTCAATAGATCCACCTTGGTTACTAGAGCAGTAGTCAAGTCCACATCATAAATTCCCATAACCTTTTGCTTGGCTCTAGTGCTTTCCCAGTAATAATTGTTCATCGCTATTCCTTCAATCAAGTTTTGTGCTTGCTCGGATGTCTTTGTGTTCAAAGTACCTCCTGCGGATGCATCAATCATCTATCCCGTAGATAAATTGAGACCATTATAGAAGGTTTGAATCTGCATCCATAGTGGGAGGCCATGATGTGGGCACCTCCTGAGCAAGTCCTTGAACCGCTCCCAAGTGTCATATAGAGTCTCCGCTTTCAATTGGGCAAAACAAGAAATGTCGTTTCGAAGTTTAGCAGTCTTCGTAAGTAAGAAATACTTCTCTAAAAATTTCTCTACCAATTCATTCCAAGTTGTGATTGAATTTTGTGGTAGAGAGTTCAATCACTTCTTTGCTCTACCCCTCAAGGAAAAAGGAAATAACCGCAGTTGGATGGCATCATCCGTGGCTCCGTTGATTTTACATGTATCGCAAATCTCTAAGAAACTAGAGATGTGGGCATTAGGATCTTCATCTTGGAGACCGTCAAACTGAACATATTGTTGCACCATTTGTATAATGTTAGGTGCAATTTGGAAGTTATTAGCCGCGACGGTTGGCCTTGTGATACTAGAGTCAGCTCCAATAAATGTAGGCCTTGTATAGTCGGACATAGTCCAATTTGCTTCATTACCATTGTTAGCCATGTGTGGTGGATCTTCTTGATCGGCGAATTGAGTGTTAGCCTCTTTACCATCTTTCTTGATCTCAACGATTGACTCGTCTTCTATGGTAGCCACAATTTATTTAGGTCGCAATCTCAAATTTTGAAGGACAGTTCTCTCAATTTCAAGATCAAGTTCTACCAAATCTTCCAGGTTGCTTCGGGTCATACACTACAAGGGCAAGAAATATAGAATCAATTGCAGCTCTAAGTAATAAAAATAAACAATGAAAACAAAAGAAGAAAAAAAAATGGTCAAAGCAATAAAGCAACTAGTGTTCTTAATATCGAAAATCCCCAGCAACAGTGCCAAAAACTTGATACGAGGCAAGTACACCTATCAGTTTTAATATAGCGAATATGAGTTCGAGTCGATCCTTTAGAGACTTCGAGTACTAATTTAACCTTAGTTTTATTATCTAACCGGAAAATTGTGATGAATTGAATGAATTAAAAATATTAAAATTAACAAACTATTCTAATTATGAGACTTGATTAAGCAAATTAGAAAGTGATAAAATTAAGAACGTCTTTAAGAAAGTAATAGCATATTTAGGAATTATTTCCCCTAGTATTTAACATATGACAGCTTAAAATATATCCAATTCAATTTCTATTATTCTCTACCGAAGGAATTGATATGAGGCAAGCGTACCTATCAGTTTTAATATAGCGGATGTAAGTCCGAGTCGATCCCTCAGAGACTTCGAGTACGAATATTAACCTTAGCGTTATTATTTAACCGGAAAATTATGAAAGTTGAATTAATTAAAAATACTAAAATTAACAAACTAACTTATTTATAAGACTTGATTAAGCAATTGAAAAAGCGATAAAATCAAGAACGACTTCAAGAAAGTAATAACGTATTTAGAAATTATTTCCCCTAGAGTTAATCATGTGATCACTTAAAATATATTCAATTCGGTTTCTATATTTCTTGACCGGAGGGATTCACAACTAAAGTTAATACTTTTCTCAAGCATATTAACCCTAATCCTAAATTATTTACCAGAATCTCTTCACTTAGTAATATAATTTAGAATTGCATTAATGTATAATGAATTCCCACACAATTAATTAACTTTCCGGAAGAAACATGTATCTTATCTCTAAGTATACATGTAATCCTTTTCAATTATGTAAAGATCTAATTATACATATAATTTCTCAATCAACATGCATAATATCATATATTGATATTCTAGAAATATCAATCAATAATTAAACGACATAATCGAATCAAGTAAAAATAGAAACTTTATTGAAATTTCTAAATCTATCCAAGAATCACATGAAACCCTAGGTTCCATAATCCTAAATACTCGAATTCTAAGCTATCATAATGAATCTAAAAACGAGTTTCATCAATAATATAAAATAAAACATGGAAACCCCTTTTGATTGATGAACAATCTCTCTAATCTTAAAGTTGATGTTGTTTCCCTCTTTCTTGATGTTGTTCCGCCTCTTTCTTAATGTTGTTCCTTAAGTCTCTTTCTCTTCTCTTGTGTCTCTCCGTTTCTGTAATGTCTCTCATGTCTTTTGAAACCCTAATATGTCCTTTTATAGTGTATTAAAAGGATTCTGTTTTTGTCACTAGATACGACCTGGGACATGGCCGTGTCTCCAAGTCATGTAACTTTCTGCACTAAGGCAAAATTTTCTACACAACTTTAAAATTTCATAACTTCTTCATTTGAACTCCGATTTAAGTGAAATTTGATTCCTTTTCTTCGTTTTCGATCATAGAACGCGTTCAAACCTTGAAATCAAAATTTTACTCAATTAAGTATCAATTTCTTTAAAGAAAACCAAAAATGTGAGGAAAATACTATAAAATCACCATATGAAATATGTTTAAAATCAGAGTTATCAGGAATTCACAATTAAAGTAACACCTTTCTCAAGCATATTAACCCTAATCTTAAATTATTTATCGGAATCTCTTCATTTAGTAATATAATTTAGAATCGCATTAATGTATAATGAATTCCCACACAAAAGAACAACTTTCCGAAAGTAACATGTATCTTATCTCTAAATACACATGTAATTCTCTCCAATTATGTCAAGATCTCATTATACATGTGATTTCTCAATCATCATGCATAATATCATAGATTGATACCCTAGAAATATCAATTAACAATTAAATAACATAATTGAATCAAGAAAAGATAGAAACTTTATTGAAAATTATCAATCAATCTAATAGTCACATGAAACCCTACGTTCTATAATCCTTAATACAAGAATTTTAAGCTATCATAATGAAACTAAAAACGAATTGCAACAAAATCAATAAATAAAACATGAAAAACCCCTTTTGTTGATGATAAATCTCTTCAATCTTGAAGTTGAGTGTTGCTTTCACCTTTTTCTTCTCCTTCTCCTTCTCCTTAAGTCTCTTCTCTTTTTAATGTTCAATCTTTTGTGCGAAACCCTAGTATATCCTTTTATAATGTATTGTAAGGTTTTCGTTTTCGTCACCAGATACAACCTGGGACACAGTCTTATCCCTAGGTCGTGTAACTTTCTGACCTTGACAAATCTTCTTGGATGAACACAGCCTGGGGATACAGTTGTGTCCCAGACTGTGTAACTTCAAAACTTCATAACTCATTCATTTGAACTCCAAATTGAGTGAAACTTGATTCCTTTTCTTCGTTTTCAATCCAATAACGCGGTCAAACCTTGAAATCAAAATTTTACTCAATTAAGTATCAATTTCTTTAAATAAAACCAAAGATGTCAGCGAAATACTATAAAATCATCATGTGAAATGTATTTAAAATAAGAGTTATCAGGGTCTAACTTAAATAGTATACTGGTCGTTCTTGACCCTCTATCTCTTGTGCAAGTAAAGCTCCAATGGACCTACTAATAGAAGTAAGATACAAGATTAATGGCAATTCCTTAACAGGCACGGTCATTATTTGAGGGTAGGTCAGGACTGTCTTAATCTTTTGAATTGCATCCTCATGGACCTGCCCCCACTTAAATGAAATTCCCTTTTTTAGAAGTTAATGCAATGGGTATGAGATCTTAGTAAGTGCAGGTATAAACCTTTTGATATAGGAGACCTTTCCTATGAAAGCTTTTAGTTCCTTTAAAGTGGCAGGGGATGGCATCGATCTTATAGCTCGTACTTTTGCAAGATCAACATCAATTCCTTTTCAATGGACAACAAATCCTAAGAACTTCCCTGAAGATACTCTGAAGACACACTTGAGAGGGTTCATGTAGAGTTTATATAGTCGACATCATTCAAAAACCCTCTGTAAATGAATTAGATGATCAGGCGCTCTCCTGGACTTAATGACTATGTCATCAACATAATCTTATATAAAGTAATGCATCATGTCATGGAATATAGTGGTCATTGCCTTTGATAAGTGGCGCCTGCATTCTTAAGTCTAGATGGCATGACGGTATAATAAAAATTTCCAATTGATGTTCGAAAGGCAGTATACTCTGCATCCCCAATTGCCATCTTAATCTAATTGTAACCACTAAATCAGTCCATAAATGAGAACAAGTCATGTCCTACAGTCGTGTCTATCAGAGTATCGATGTTTGGTAAAGGAAAGTCATCCTTAGGACAAGCCTTGTTCAAATCCCGAAAGTCCACACATACTCTTATCTGTCCAATCTTTTTTCTTACAAGGACAATATTAGCAAGCCAAGTAAGATGTTGAATGGGCCTTATGAATCCAGCTCATAATAACTTCTCAACTTCTTGCTTAATCTGCACTTCAATTTCAAGGCAGAAAACCTTTTGTCCTTACTTAACAAATGTAATTCCTGGAGCAACACTTAGTCTGTGTACTATGAGACTAGGGTCTAATCTTGGCATCTCTTCATAGGTCCCTGCAAACACATCTCTGTACTCTTTTAACAATTCAATAATATGCCCCTTTATTTCTTGTGGCAAGCTCCTGCCTATGAAGATTGGCCACTATAACTCTCTTAGTCGCGTTAGATCCAATTCTTCTATTTCCTCAGCCTGTGGCCTCATTTAGTCCTGTAGCGTTGTGGAGCAGTTTGGACTTTTTGTACCAGTATGGGATCTAAAGAGGAGAGATATACCTCTTCAGACCCCTTAGACCATCATAAGCAATACACCCTTCTTCCATCTTTTCGGATGAAGCTTTCAATTTCCGTAGCTCGCTTGTTCTTCTTCCTTCATCCACAACATCCGCGCATCCTTCTCTTCTTTTGCTAGCCCTATTGATCTGCTTCCTATGTAAGTAATGGGACACCAGAAGGTTTGGCTATCACAGTTTCACCTTCCTTAGAAAATTGATCAAAGTAAGTTGACTCAATAAAATATGATTCATGTTGCTCAAAATGATTCTTAGTAGCCGGAATGAACACATCCTTCCCTTTCCAATGACCCTTAATATACTGGTGCAATGTTGATAGGATTAAGTTGTAATCATACAGCCACTTCCTACCGATGAGTAGATGGTATTGGACTGGTGCATCAATCACATGAAAGGTAGTAGTACCATAGATAGGCCCGACCTTGAGATTATCATTAACATGCCCATGAGAATTCGTAGAGGCATAGCTAAATTCATTTATTGAGATAAGCTACTTAACCAACCGTCAAGCATTGATTCCGATAGCCTTAAAAGTACTCATTGGCATGATATTTAGTGAAGAACTATTATCAATGAATGTTCACTTGATTGGGCACCCATTAAGCACACCTTCCATATATAAAGGACAATTGTGATTGCAATTCTTCACACACATGTCTACATCAGTAAATAAAATCGCATTATCGTGTACCGTAGCCATCCTCTTTATAGGTTGCGCTGCACTACACTCCACATGTTAACCTTCAGAGATCCGCGTAAGTACAGCTGCTACCGTAAGCCAGGATTTCTCATTGAACCCCAAGAGATCAAAGAAATTCCTAAAATTAGCTGCCTTTAACAATGCCGCAACAATAGGTAAGTGTTTGTCATCTTGAGCTTCAATTGACTTTTCCTTATCTTCGTCACTTCCAGTAGCTTAGGCATCAATCATTTCAATCACAATGGGATCATGGCTAATGGTGTTGACAGCACCTTTTCGATTATTATGGGTAAGAAGTGGATCATTTCTAATATCATTGTTATCAATGATCAACTTACCGCGTACAACTCGATCATTAAATATTTTCTTTAAAGTTAAACAATCTTTAGTTAGGTGACCAATGACCTGGTGAAATCTATAATACTTGGGCTCATTTTTTTTTTTCTCATTTGCAAGGAAGCGCTCGACCCTTGGGAGCTTGACATTCCCATCATGGAGCAGCTGGTCAAGCATTTGATGCACTTTGGCCATAAGACAAAGGTATGTCAAAGATGACCTAAGGAAGTTAGGGAAAGATTCTCGAGGTAAACCACATACTTAAGAAACATTCCTTGGATAGAGATCTTAACCAACTCCCTTTCGTTACAAACATCTTGTATATCTAGAGAACGCTCCCTGAAGCACTCGATATAGTCTATGAGATCTTCCTTGGACCTCGGATGGATCCTTCCCATGTCAGTAAGGGTAACCTTTTCTTCAATGGAGAAAAACTTCTCTAAAAACTTCCTACACATATTACCCCATGAATCTACTAAACCCGGAGGGAGATTAGCATACTAAGTGTATGCCTTCTTGGTGAGTGACTTAGAAAACTCTTTCAATTTCAAATCGTCATCTAAAACATATACTTCCAATGTCTCAATGAATTTTAGCAAATTTTCTTTAATACTTCCTTTCTTACCATTAAATAGCATGAACTTCAAGTTGACATAATCCTTAGGGTATGATTTCACGGCAATGTGTTGGTGATATGAAAGCTTAAGTTCTAGCATCCCAACTGTAGATTTTAATCTCCTTTAAATACATGTCCAAATCTTCCTTAGTCACAAATGACCCTCTTTGAGTCGACGCTTCTACCCTCAATGACATTGCAAGAGTAAGGCGCATGGGCGGAAGATTCACAAGTGTAGATCTTGTAGACATGGGATTCACCGTTGTTGGTTGTACAAAGTCAACAATCTTGACACGTGGAATGGTACGTGAGGATGACAAGCCTCCAATCTGATCTCCTCGGTTCTTTACTTCAGGTAATGAATCTTGTATAGCTATGGGTTCCACAGCAAGAAGTTGTTGCTCAACTTTAAGAGTGACATGCTAGTTGCTGGTAGGAGGGTTGAGTAGAGTGTTTTGTTGCACTACATTAGATGGATTCAAGTAAGTTGCTCCTTATTGTGCAACAGTAAAGGCAGCTAAAGTAGGCGTATATTGGGTGAATATCGCCATGAGTTCGCTTAGGGTTTGATTAGTATCTCGCAGCTCACGTGTCAATTGCGCATTATCAAAAGTGCCTTCTTGCACACCATCTCCTTGGCTCGTATCTCCAGCTAGAGGTCAATTCTAGTCATGGGTCACAATAGCAACATCTTGCTCTTGATTAGCTGCTTCTTTAGGATCGGGTTGTCTTCGGCTTGGAGGTCTCATGATGTGAGTATCAAGTTTTCCTTCCCCAATAGAGTCGCTTGAAAATGCGTAGGGTGAAGATACAGATGTAGGGATCACATGCATATCGGGTATGAAGTTATGCTACACGTGACTAGGGAAATGACTTGAGTGACTCATACAGGATGACCAAGAGAGAACGATAGGGAGGAGGAGTAAGCGATCTCAAAAGGCTCTAACACTTCAGTGATAGGCGGAGGAGCTCGAAGGCATCAAACTCTACTAATAATGAAGAACGGGATAATGTTTCTTGAGGTATTTGAGTGTTTGATCTTCTATGGTAAGAATCTAGTAAAGTAACAATGTTAATACCAATTCTGTCCTTTTAAATGAAGGAGGGAGAAGGGTATTTATAGAAAAATGGGATTTGATCTCATCCGTTGGATCTTGATGTTGATCAAGGGTTAAGATCAATCCCTTTATTTTAATGGACTTGAGATGGGCCTCCTTTATGAGCTTAGGCCTAAATGACTTAATTCCATTAGCGTGAGCTAAGTTGAGAAAGACTGGATAAAATGAATCAATCCAACGGGCCTTACTCCAAGCCCGCCATGCCAAATGTCCCATAATCATCTTGATAATTTATAGGCTTGGCTCCTCAAGCCCTATCACCTTAGCCTGAGGAGTTAAATCCATTTAAACAATGAGCTTGAAGCCCAATATTAGATATAGCCCTCTACAGTCGCCAATCAATTAAACTAGTAAAAAAATGAAATTAGGATTTCCGAGTGGGAAAGCTCTAATTTGGCCACTAATCTACGTATTTTCTAAAAAATAATTTTTAGAAAATTAAACTAGATGACCAGGTTCGAGAGCTAACTTATTAAGACTAAATCATCATGTAAAAACAAAAAATCAATTAATGGGCTTTATTTTTATATTTTTCCTAAAAATACTAAGATATACACAAATATGTAAAAATATAACTAAAGTAAATTTTTTATTATTTTTTATTACAAATTTCTAAAAAAAGGAAAAAAAAGAAGAAAAAAGAAGTATTTTTATTTCTTATACGGTTGCCTCGAAGGTGTTTACGTACCCGCTAATCGTGATCAAATTAACGTATTTCTTTTTTTAATAAAACATTTAGTAGGTGGGTTTTTTATTTTTTTTATTTTTTTGAAATCGAGCTAGATTTACATTGACTTAACCATTTTTTTTTTCTCAGAAGAAAACTTAAGAAATCTGAATCCATTTAAAAAAAAACTAACTAAATCTTTTTAAAAAAAACTCTAGTTACGACTTTTTATTTATTTACAAAAATCACTACATGTTAAAAAATATTTTTTCTAAATCCAACATGCAAGATCTACTAAGATACGATTAAGATACGTATTTTCACAGATATCTTTTCGAAATCTTAACTGCAAGATACGTTAAAAATACGATTTAGATACGTTAAAGATACGATCTAGATACGTATTTTTTCTAAATCTTAAATGTAAGATACGTATCTCAATATTTATCTTCTCCGAAGATATAGATCATGAAAAAAAGATACATTTAGTTTTCAAAACATGTAATTTTACTTAAAAATGTAATTGACTAAATTTATTAAAAATTGAGATTATCTAAAAAACAAGCAATATGAAAATAATAAAAAAACCTATACTTAAAAAAAATAAATTAGTAAAAATAATTAAACTAACTAATAAAATAAAATAAATAACAAAAATAATAATTTTTACATATGAGTCGAGCCGTGCATGATTGGTGTACTCATGATCATACGCGGCTTGCGTTGTGTTTAAGGGCTACTATATGTGTTGTATGTATCATATGCGGCGTGTTAAGATCGTGTAGAGCATGTCGAGTGATGGCGTGCAGGGACTGTCGGCATATGTAACATGGAGTGTGTCAGTATGCGTGGTGATGGTATGTAGGGGCTATTTACATGAGTGATAGTACAAATTACAACTGTAGGCAAGCGAATTTAGTGCCACTGATCAATAAGGACGAGAAGTGTGTAACGTGTTGTGTGTTCATATGTAAATGTGATCGAGCAGGGAATTAAGATCAAGCGTGAGTGTAGCTTAGGATCAGGCATGCGATGCAGTTTAGTCAAGGGAGTATCGGTGCTACGTGGCTCGTATGCTTGTCGTCAATGCGTGATCGTATGAATGGTTGAAGAAGTGTGTATATGTATTAGTGGGGTCGTGTCTATATGGAATTGAAAGTGGCATGTTAGGGCGTGTGAGACGTGAAGATTATTGTGGGAGTGATAGTCAATGCTGACGTGGTATGTAATGAGGGTGCTGTCGTGAATTATGCAGCAATGTGTCAGCATAACTATTGTGTGATCAGGGGATGTAGGGCTTTAATAGGGTAGTAGCAATTAGTAGGTTTCGGTGTATGCAGCATGTGGGTTCTGTCGCGTAGAGTAGTGGATTGTAGCGTGTTTCTTTGGCTATGTATGGACGTACTCATTGTCGTACAAGTACTGCTAGTGAGTGTTTCGTATTTGATTGAATGTGGGGATGTTAATTATGTATACTGGGGATTCTAAAAATTGTTCTCAACTTCATCAATAAATTCCTATCTATAATATCCACTTATTAAATCATTGATATCTTTTATTACGGATTTAATCTTAACAAACAAAAGATACGAAGGATATTATGAAAATTTGACTTGGTTTCTAGAAACCCTATTTGGGCTTTCTATTTACCGAGCCCAATTCGATTCAATTTGATTTAGCCCAATAGTCTACTTAACGATCGAACTAAAATATTTTAATGAAGCCCAATTTTTCAATGACTTAGAATTTACTAAATTGATCATCACCATTATTCGATTCGACACTAAATGATCTAACTCGATTTAACTTAACTCGATACGACTCGATTAGACTCGACTAGACTCAACTAGACTTGACTCGATATGACTGGACTCAATATAACTTGACTCGATACAACTTGACTTCATTTTTATTATTATTAGTTTTTCAATTTTGGTTTCTTTAATTTTTATTATTTTGTTTTCCTAGCTCAATAAAAATAATAAAAATAAAATGAAAAAAAGAGATATCTACAATTGCCCCTCTTTATAGGGAAGTTTGATTAAAACTTCGCTATAAAGATAAAAGAGATACTCATTTTTACCAAACCCTACTTGAATGGTCAGCTAAGCTATGCTTCATCTTGAAGAAGGATATCGACTCGAAAGGTCAATGTAAAGAATAAACAAACCATTTTGAAAGGATGGGGCAAAGAAATGAGAAACTCATCTTGAAAGGATGAGGTAAAGAATAGGGCTAAGGTTAGAAGGCCTATCTTGAAGAGATAGTGCAAAGAAATTAGGGTACCTATCTTAGAAGGATAGGGCAAAAAAACACTAGAGATCAACTTAACTTGTTTTGGTTTGGCAAATAATTCAAAGGAGATAGTTCTCTTCTAGATTTCTTTTGGTTTAGTAACAATCCGAAGAGGATAGATCTATAAACCCCGCAAATCTAGCCTTCTAAGTATAGAATTAAACCTCTTAAATTGCAGATGATTTCCTGAAGTTAATAGAGCTAGTGAGATTTAAAACAGATTAAAATCTCAATTCAAAACCTAAAGTGAATATGAAAAACCTTAAATTATTAATTGAACATCTAATCGCATATAATTGAACCTCAAATGAATGAGTTATAAAGTTTTGAAGTTATACAGTCTGGGATACAACTATGTCCCCAGGCTATGTCCATCCAGGAAAATATGCCAAGGTCAAAAAGTTACACGACCTGGGGACACGACTGTGTCCCAGGCCGTGTTTAGTGACGAAAACGGAAACCTTTCAATACATTACAAAAGGACATACTAGGGTTTCGCACATAAGATGGGACATTGAAAAAGAGAAGAGACTTGAAGAGAAGGAGAAGAAAAAGGCAAAAGCAACACCTAACTTCAAGATTGAAGAGATTTATCATCAACAAAAGGGGGTTTTCATGTTTTATTTATTGACTTTGTTGCAATTCGTTTTTAGTTTCGTTATGATAGCTTAAGATTCGTGTATTTAAGATTATGGAACCTAAGGTTTCATGTGATTATTAGATTGATTGATAATTTTCAATAAAGTTTCTATCTTTTCTTGATTCAATTATGTTATTTAATTGTTAATTGATATTTGTAGGGTATTAATCTATGATATTATGTATGATGATTGAGAAATCACATATGTAATAAGATCTTGACATAATTGGAGAGAATTACATGTATACTTAGAGATAAGATACATGTTTCTTCCGGAAGTTGTTCTTTTGTGTGGGAATTCATTATACATTAATGCGATTCTAAATTATATTACTAAGTGAAGAGATTCCGGAAAATAATTTAGGATTAGGGTTAATATGCTTGAGAAAGGTGTTAACTTTAATTGTGAATCCCTTCGGTAAAAAATAATAGAAATTGAATTGAATATATTTTAAGCGGTCACATGTTAAATACTAGGGGAAATAATTCCTAAATACGTTATTTGCATTCTTGAAGTCGTTCTTAGTTTTATCGCTTTCTAAATTGCTTAATCAAGTCTCATAATTAGGTTAATTTGTTAATTTTAGTATTTTTAATTCATTCAACTCATCACAATTTTCCAATTAGATAATAAAGCTAAGGTTAATATTAGTACTCGAAGTTTTTGAGGGATCGACTCGGACTCACATCCGCTATATTAAAACTGATAGGTGCACTTGCCTGTAATACCAAACAACATATATAGGATATATATACTTAGAAGAAGATTTCACTAACTATTTTTACTAATCATTTTAATAAACTCTATATTTCCTTTCATTTCCTTAATTTTCCTCCTAATTTTCCTTAATTATCTCATTATGTATACATAAATAACATGCAATTTTAAGAGAGTTGACTAAGTCAACAAATATGTCATTGTCATCTAGAGTTTTCTTTCTTTCTCTTTAACTTTCTATACATTTTTTTGTCCAATTTTGCCCCATTTGTTGCCATCCACTTTATCCCATCTAAACCCTACTTGTCTTTATTTTCACACACAAAGGATTATACAAAACAAAGCTCTTTTCCCCCATCTTCAAACCGTTACCCCCTTTCCTTTTCATCCCTTTCCAAATTTAAAAACTTACTTCCATATTTCAAGGACAAAAGGTATTTTTATGTGATTCTTCCATCTTATGTAATAGCAAGTTGTATATGTTAGGTTAGCTTGAAGTTTGCATGTAATATGTTCATGTATGTTGACTTGTATACATGTACCTAAGTGTAGGAATACTTAGGTATAAGGGTAAAATATATGAGTACATATACTATGATGATACATGTAAGATTTTTATGTACGTATTTTGGTAGAAAACACAATACAAGTGTAGTTATGCATATGGATAAGTGTACGAATACATGTACACATATAGTATGTATATTAATATAGACTAACTAGGTATGTACTATTAGAATACATAGTATAGATGTACATATACAAAAGTAAGAATAAGAAAACCAATTGTACATAAACTTAGTAAGCCATGTACATGCATATCCTTTATGTACATAACCTAAAATGATGAATATACTAACTATACATACATATACATTGCTAAATAAGCTCATAAAGTACAAAAATAAGGAATTTGTGAAGATTTATTAAGGGGGTATACTAGGCATACGAAAATACATATAAAAATACGTATATAACCGTATGTATATACAAATATATGTACTAGTACACGTATAAGTACACAAGTATACATACTGGTATATTAGCAGTATAAGTATATACATAACATGTGTATAAAGTACATAAAATACATAAGCATGAAGTATACATATATAATGTATGACATAAGCGGTGACATAAGCAATTGATGATATAAGCGATGACATAAGCAATTGATGATATAAGCGATGACATAAGGAAATAATATATATATATATATACATGTATACACATACATAAGGGCCAAAACCTCTTTAGACTCCTAATACAAATCTTAAATTGAATTAGTCTTAATTAAGCACATAAATTAGTAAAGACAATGTAAAATTATCTAAGTGTAAGAATCTAATGGCTAATTAAATCATTAAGTACTAAAATAGGATATAAACATAAGCAATAAGAATATTTATGTTTTAATAGTTAAAATTTCAATGAATTTAATTCATATCGTAAAACATGGATTTTAACATCCAAAATGGACATCACCATGTAAACATACATCTGAAAACGAGATAAAACGACTATAAGTTCATAAATATTAAAAATAGAATGAAAAAGTTATATACGATTAGCGATAAAGTCTAATCGAATAAAAAACTGATAGTAATCTAAGTAAAATTAGGTAGATAGATATTTAGAACCATTAGCTAATTCAATTACTTATTATCTTTATTATATCGTAATGATTAAGTGATCCCGATGCAGGGAAGATCTTCCGACCGATTATTATGACTGAAGTGAGTCATCATGGCCGAATGAGTATTTACCCTATGATTCTATTCTTATATGTGATTGTAGATAGTAGACTTAAATGATATTGTTAATTGATTGTTGTGTGGGGTCGAGAAATGCTTGTGCATGTTATTATGTGTTGAATTGTGAATTTTCCTTAAGTACGAATAATAATTTGTTTGTTGCATGGTAGTATAGATAATGATTGTATGTGCCATTAGATGGTCATATCATAATTAGACTTAACTATACTCGGCTCATAAGAAGAAATTGGTACATGCATCAACATGCATTGCATAGGCATAATTCTGGCCGTCACGTCACATGGAGGTAGAGAAAGGCCATTCGGGGGTTATTATTATAAATTTATTGGTTCTATACAGTGTACTCATATAAAATGACCTTACCCTAGCCCACGGAAATACTAAGTGTTGGAAGCGCCAACCGCCTGGTTAAGGGTCGAGTTTAAAGGCCTCCATTTAGGGGTGAATGTAGATTGTAAGGGCCTAGTCACAATTATCTTAGAACTTAGTTTTTATGAAAATAAAAGATTTGTTTTGTTTAAATATGGAATGTGGAGTTCCTAATAAAGTAAGTTTTAATATAATACCCGGATCTGACTGGTGCCGTATATACTCCAACCCTGACTTCGGAAAACGTTAAATCTAAGTTGCATATAGTGACTAGTTAATTATACATATTGTTTTGGCATATCACATATTGTTTTGGCATATCGTTTGCTCATTCATTCATATGCTTGAATTAAATGTGTTTATAACTTGCTTGTTGGTGTAGTTGAAGGTTTAACTTACTAAGATCTTGTACCTTACTTCTTAATAGTTTTTTTTTTTTTTTTTTTTTTTTTGCAGATTGATAGATAATCATACATAGGTTAAGAGTTGAATGTTGAGTGCATGTACTGAGACATTTTAGAGGTTGGAATTAGAGAGAAGTTGTTTAGTTCAAACAAAACTTTAAATGTAAATATCACTTATATATTTAGATTTAGCAACTTCAATAAGTTTGAATTTTAAGTTTATACTATTTGATCTTAGCATTTGGTAAGAGATACCAATTCTCTGTGATTCTGAAGAACTGTGAAATATCGGACGTCCATAGTTATTTATATTTATGTTTTACAAAAATTAATTACTTAAAAATCAGTAATCTTAGTAATTTATCATTTAAAGTCTTGCAATTTATGACTTACAAAGCGGTTTCCACATCATGGGTGCATACGTGATATGGAAATTTTCAAGCAATCCTACTAGGCCTCCTTTAGAGTCCTGACAAGATCACTTCGAGATTTCTTTTGATTTGGTAGATATCTGAAGAGGATAAATCTCTTCGAGATTTCTTTTGTTTTAGTGAATGATCTAAAAAGAATAGATCTCTTTAAGATTGCTTGTGTTTGATTTGGTGACTAATCCAAAGAGGATAAATCTCTTTGAGATTTCTTTTGATTTAGTGAATGATCTGAAGAGGATAGATCTCTTTGAGATTTTTTTTGGTTTAGTGAACAATCCGATGATAATAGATCTCTTTGACATTTGTTTTGATTTAGTGGATAACCCAAAGAGAATAGATCTCTTTGAGATTTCAAAAAAAAACTTTTAATTCTCTTAAATATCTCTTTCAAAGACTTTTAGGATAATTTTACGTGAAAATGAAGAATCTCATAAATAGCAACCAATCGACTTACCTCACGCTGGCTCCTGATATTCACTCATCCAAACACAGAATATCACCAAAATATTATACTTGCTTCTTTTCCCTTTTTTTTTCTTTTTCTTTTTTCTTCTTCTTTTTTTCTTTTCCTTTTTCTTTTTTTCTTCTTTCTTTTCTCTCTTCTCTTTTTTCTTTTTTTTTTTCCTTTTTTCTTCTTTAAATAAGGTCTTCTTCATGATTGAAACCTTTTTCTTAATTATACCGTGCTAATGTCTTGATTTTGCTTTTATCATCATTAAGTCTCAATGTCCACCTTCTCTATGATTCCTGAAAAATAAATCTCTTTTCGAAAGAGACAAAATTAAATCATTAAGAACATTTGATTTCGATTTACTTGGTGACTCAAATTCAGTGGTAAGTGTCTTGTGTTTAAGTGTATGAAGCTAAGAATCATGGTGCATAAGTGTTTCTTAGTTAATAACCATCCAAATTTGAGAACATTCATAAATATCAACTTTACTTATAAACAATGAAAAATTAATCACAAACAATTCTTAAGAAAAATTAGAATCTTTATTGAACTCAATTTTCAAGGATAACATAATTTAACTACATCTAAATTCACAGGTCCCCTTAATTCTAGGCCATCAATTTCTGTCAAAATTAATGTACCTCCGGATAATACCCTTTTCACTACATAAGGGCCTTCATAATTAGATGTAAGCTTACCCCTAGGGTCTTTTACATTCAACAATACTTTCTTCAACATTAACTCTCCTTCATTGAATTATCTCGAGCATACTTTCTTATTAAAAGCTCGGATCATCTTTTGTTAATAGTACTGACCATGACATATTGTTGTGAGTCTTCTCTCATCTAAGAATTCAAATGCTCCATTCGTTTCTTCACCCACTCAGCTTCATCGAACTGCGTTCCTACCAATACTTGGAACAAAGGTATTTTTACTTCCACCTGTAATACCGCTCAGCTCCATATGTCAATGAATAAGGTATTGCACTTATAGAGGTTCTTACTAAGATTCTATAAACCATGAAGCAAAGGAAAGAATCTCATGCTAACCTCTATAAGTGATCACCATCTTCTCAATGATTCTCTTGATATTCTTATTAATGGCTTCAACTACCCCATTCATCTAAGGTCGATATGGAGTTGAGTTCTTGTAATTGATTTTAAATTGGTTGCATACTTCTACCATTAACTTGTTGTTCAAATTTGACCTTTTGTTTGTAATAATAGACTCGAGTACACTGTATCTTGCAATGATATCTCTTTTTAGGAATCTGATTACCACTCCTTTAGTCACTGTAGCATACGACAATACTTCCACCCACTTGATAAAATAATCAATCGCAACTAGAATCAATCTATGTCCATTTGAAGCCGTTGGTAAAATTAGACCAATCATATCCATCTCTTACATTGAGAAAGGCCAAGGAGTTGTCAACACATGTAATTCTTGGGGAGGAGCGTTGATTTTGTTAGTGTATACTTAACATAAGTGACTATGCTTCACATGCCTAATATAGTCTGATTCTATCGTCATCCAAAAATATCCCATCCTCATGATTTTCCTAACTAACATATACCCATTCATATGAGGACCATAGACTCTCTCATGCACTTCTTTCATTAATTTCTCAACTTCTTCTTCATTTACAGACCTTAGTAACATTGTATCTAGTGATCTTTTGTACAACGTAGCTCCACTTAACAGGAAATGAGTAACCAATCTCCTTAAAGCTTTTCCATCTTTTATATCAATCTCATTAGGGAACTCCCCCATTTGAAGTAACTTTTTGATATCCTAATACTAGGATTTCTTTGATTCCTTCTATTCAACTGTTAGACAAAAACCCGGTCTTTCCTCTACCTCAATCTTCAAGGGCTAGATTTCTATCCCATTCATGACTTTCACCATAGACATTAACGCAACCAATGCGTCGGCAAATTGATTTTGGGTTTTTGGAATATAAGTGAATGAAATTTCTTAGAACCTTTCAATTAGCTTGCTTAAATGCTCACGATAAGGTATCATCTTCTCATCTTTTATCTTATATTCTCCCCAGATCTAGAGAATTATAAGAGAGGAATCTTTATACACTTTAAGCCTTTGTATTCCAATGTCTAGCACCATTTTGAGCCCCAAAATACAGGCCTCATATTCTTCTAAGTTGTTCATATATGGAAATGTTAACCTCACTGCCATAGGGAAATGGTTACCCTTAGGTGATATTAGTACTGCTCCTATCCTACATCCGAATACATTAGCTGCTCTATTAAAATATATTCTCCATCTTAATTTCTTACCACTCATTTCATTCATCACCACCACATTTTCATCAAGAAATTGAGCTTTTGAACCATTATTTTCATCTTCTAATGAGTATTTTGCCAATCAATCAACCATTGCCTACCCTTTGACTGAACTCTAACTTACGTATTTAATATCAAACTTAGAGAGCAACATCTGCCACTTTGAGATTCTTCCAATCAATGTCAGCTTTTCTGCTAAATACCTCAATATGTTATGTTTTGTCAACAACTCTACAGAATAATAAAGTGTATACTGCCTGAGCCTATACATTACCAACACCAAGGCATAATACGTTCTTTCTACTTATGAGTATTTCTACTCACCTTTTGTGAACTTCTTACTTAAGTAATATATAAGATGCTCTTTTTTATCTATATTATCTTTTTGCCCTAGCATACATCCTATCGATTCAGAAAGGATCGTCAAATAGAGAATTAATGGCCATCCTAGTGTAAGAGTGACTAGTATTGGCGAATTCATAAGATACTCCTTAATTTTAGCAAATGCCTACTCATACTCTTCATCCCATTCTATCGCTGCATTCTTCCTCAAAAGTTTGAACAATGGCTTACATTTATCGATTAGTTCTGATACAAACCGAGCAATGTAATTCAACCTCCCTAACAACCTCCAAACTTCTTTTACAGTCTTCGGTGCAAGTATGTTTATGATTGCCTTGATTTTGTCTAGGTCCACCCGATCCCTTTTCTATAGACTACAAAACCTAAGGATTTGCCCAAAGTTACTCCAAAGGTGTTCTTTTTTGGGTTTAATTTCAGTTGAAACTTTCTCAATTGCTCAAATAGTTTTCGCAAAATATCCACATGATTTTCATTCTCTTTAGATTTAGCGATTGTATCATCTCCATAAACTTCGATTTCCTAATACATCATGTTATGAAACAAGGCTACCATAGTACACTGATAAGTTGCCCCAACGTTCTTCAACTTGAAAGACATCACGCAATAACAAAACGTTCCCTAAGTAGTAATGAAAGTGGTTTTGATTTTATCTTCTTCTACCATCTTAATTTGATTATATCCAAAAAAAAATCCATAAATGAGAAAAGATGATTTCCAGTTGTATTGTCCACCAATACATCAATGTATGGTAAAGGAAAATTATCCTTAGGTGTCGCTTAGTTTAAATCACGAAAGTCCATGCATGTCCTAACTTTTCCATTTTTATTCACCACTAGCACCACATTGGCTACCCATTTAGGGTAATCCAATACTTATATGAACCCGATTTCTAGTGATTTCTTCACTTCTTCTTTTATATTAAGAAGTATATCTAACCTAAACCGCCTAAACTTTGTCTTTTCAATTTAATATCTTTTCTTATCGGCAACTTGTGAACTACGATGGACAAATCCAAACTGGGCATGTCCTCATAAGACCAAGCAAATATGTCTAAGTATTCTGATAATAATTACGACAACTCTTATTTTTTATCATCCGTTAAATTACCACCAATTTTCAAGTTTCACGAATTCTCTTTTGTCCCCAAATTGATCACAACTATTGGTTCATCAATAATCATCCTACCCTATTCAAGTTGACGCAAACTCTCTTGTATTTTGCTTGGAGTCTCAATATCATCTTCGATGTCTGACCCAATAAGGCCGAAGGTGATATTGGTACTTTCATCATTTACAGGCACAAGATATCCATTATGATCATCATTTTTATCGGATCTAAAGAATAAAGGAAAAAGTAAAAGGATACAAATAAATAACAAAGAAGCATTGATAGAAAGAAAGGAACTAATTTTATTGAATGAATTCAAATTGTTTGAAAGAAAAAGGGCCTAACTAATCGAACTAACTATTGAAATCGAATACTCCTAATTGATCTAATATTGCTTTTCTAAAGAGACCTATTAATAGGAATGGAAAACTAGTTGTACAAGGAAACCGAGATGCTAATATCTTCCTTCTTAATGTTGCATTGCTGAGCCAAAACTTTGGATATACTAGCTATTTTAGGTTCTTGAACACCAGCTGGTATTGGGAATGTCTGACGGATGACTAGAAAATCTATATGAGCATGGTACAACTGATCTCCTCTCTTGCCTTTAGTTTTGGCCTTCATTTCTTGGATCTCTTCTTTAGTAGGCTCATATCTAAGCCCAAACGGTCCATTTTACTGCTTTGGCTGTTTCGAGTAACCCTTTGTCTCCTATTTTGACACTTCAATTATGTTGACCTCATAAAAAATCTGCAACCTTGGTTCCTCCAATTCTTCACTACTAACATATGGAATAGCTGTCTCTTTATAAATCTCGTAATCCTACCCCCCGAGAATAGTAACCAGCTACCCTTTGGCAATGAATTTTACCTTCTAATGTAGATTAGACAGAATTACCCCTACTAAGTGAATCTACGGCTTCCCCAATAGAAGATTGAAAGTTCGCAAAGTATCTAGAACTTGAAATGGAATAGTAAACATATGTGAATTGATCTTAACCTGCAGTCCAATTTCTCCAAGTATCTCCCTCTTTGACCCATCAAATGCCCTTACTAAAATCGAATTAGGCTTTATCTCAGCCGAATCTACTCCAAGCAAATTTAATGTTGCTAATGGACATACATTCAGTAAAGAACCATTATCTATCAGTACTTAAGCAATCATTTTTTCTACACACTTGACCACTATCAAAAAGGGCTTTATGTGCTAGTCTCCTTCTTCACCTAGTTCATTTGGTGAGAACAAAATCTAATCCACCGCAAATATTAAATTTACCACCAATCTTAGCTTTTCAATGGAAATCCTTCAAGTACTATAACATCCTTCAGGATTTTGATTAAAGCTTCCCGGTAAGTATCTGATGACAATAACAAGCCTATTAGAGAGATTTGGGCCAGTACCTTAGCTAATTGATCCATAATCTTGCACTCACTAACTTTTATTATCTTCTTGGTAACATTCTAATCTTTATCATCCATATCTTCAAAGATCTTTTAAGAAGCCTCCTCCATAGTAATCTTCCTCTTAGCTTCTTCATTTTGGTCATAGACTTGTCCCCAGCGAGTAAGCCCACTGACCATAGGTAATGAAGACCTAGCTATCTAATTTACCATATGGTAATCCAAAGGGGGCTACTCTATAATTCTTTGGAGCTATCAAGACATTAAAAGCAATTTTCTTGGGCTTACCCAATTCTTCAACATTTTTAGTCTTTTTGTGGTACTCAAAAACCAATGGCTTAAGCCCATCTCCAATCATTCCGACCATCTTAGCTATCTTCTTAGCTTTTGTAATAGGCTTGTCTTCTTCCTCAAATTCAGGACCCCATCTAATGAGTGGTTCATCAGCATATACTACGGGTGAACCGACATAATTGACCAAATACTTAAACTTTCCTAATAACTCTCCCAAGGTGTCGACCGTCAAATCTCCAGCTCCATACCTTTCTCTACGCTCCTTCTGAATACGTCTCTTTCGTGGTTTTAGAACCGTCAGAGCCATAATGTCAGCTTTCTTTATCTTCCCATCCTTCAACAATTGATATATTGCCAGTTTAGTCCGGGTTCTATATTTGAGATTCATATTCTACAAGTATCTGGCCTGCTTTAAATTCCAAGCTACCTGTTTAATAATGATGGGAAGACTATTTAGATCAATTTCTAGTTTAAACACTTCAACGATGATTATGTTGATTGAACATCCATGGTCTGGTAGAGGATTGTTACGTACGTTGGGAGTAGGAATCTAAATGAAATCCAATTGAACCAATTTTACATCAATAAGATCCTAAATCTTATGTCTAAGTCTCCAGTACTAGTCCGTAGAATGGCCCACTTGCCCCAAACAATAATTGCAATGGAGCTCCAAGTTATAGTCTCTTGGCCTTTATCGCTCCTTTGGTATTTTAAATGTTAAGAGATTCTCCTTCCTTAGTCACGCGAGAACTTGGCTTAAAAGAATGGGAATATAAGTAAATTGTCTTCTTTACAGGCGGTTATTCTGACTTGGATTTAGTAGAGGATTAGATCCTCTAGTCATGGCTACCAAGGCCGTAAGTCTAATAAGGTTCCCAATATTGACAACACTTACAGTAGCTTCTTTGGCTTTATTGGAAAATCTCGTGGGAGGCGTCTTCTTCTCAACTGCTTCAAGTTTAAGAAGCCTTTTAGTAGCAATAGCTTCCTCAATTCGGTACCCTAAGGCCATAATTTCTACAAAGTTGAAGGTAAGGTATCTAACCAGATGTTGGTAATATGGGCTTCCAAGAGTGTTGATAAAAGCAAAAGTCAAATCCTTTTCTGTTAAGTGTAGAGTTAACCTAGTTGCCATGCCCTTCCATCTCTGAGCATACTCTTTAAAGCTTTTATGGGCCCTTTTTCGCAAATTATTCAGATCTCACATGGATCGAGCCACTTCAATGTTAAACTTATACTAATTGTATAAGGTTTGGGCTAACTTATCCCATGTATCGATCTCGTTCAAATCTAGTTGGGCATACCAAGTTAAGGCGGGCCTAATCAAGTTATCTTAAAAGGTTTGGACAATCACCTTATCATACTTCGTGTATTTTCCCATCTTTCTAATGTATAGTTTAGTACGGAGCTTTAGACAGCCCATCCCATCGTACTTCTTGAATTCCGGAACCTTAAATCTTTTCAGAAAATCATCATCTTCATACATTGGTAAATTGAACATCCCCATATGCTCAAGCCCGTTAACCATTTCTAGGGTTTTCATCTTCTCAGTCAACTTCTGTCATGACCCTAAAGGTGGTCTAGTAGGATTACCCAAAATTTTCATATCATGTATGTACCCATGATTAGAAAATTATCTTGCAAATTAGAGATTGCAAGATTCTAAATAATTATTCACTAAAGTTTTTATTTAATTAACTTACGACCACATATATGTGACTATAGATATCTGATAAGCCACAGTCCAACAGAACCGCAGAGAATCGGTATCCCCTACCAAATAATAAGATTAGGTAATAAAGTTCTAAAACTCAAACTTACTTTTAAGTCTTTTAGTTTAACCCTTAAATCTACCCAAGTTCTACCCCATCTCACCATTTAGTAGGTTTCTCCTATCTCTAACAACCTAAAGCTCTGATATTACTTCTGTCATGACCCTAAAGGGGACCTAGTAGGATTACTCAAAATTTTCATATCATGTGTGCACCCATGATTAGAAAATTATCTTGTAAGTTAGAGATTGCAAAATTTTAAATAATTAGTCACTAAAGTTTTTATTTAATTAACTTACGACCACGTATATGTGACTATAGATATCCGATAAGCCATAGTCTAACAAAACCGCAGAGAATCGGTATCCTGTACCAAATAATAAGATTAGGTAGTAAAGTTTTAAAACTCAAACTTACTAAAGTTACAAAATTTAAGTGTAGTATACAATAATTCCAATAAACCATATAGCTTGTCCTCAGAGTCTAACTTCTATGCATCTCGACGTTGACACTCAACTCTCAGTTCTTAACCCATGCCCGATCATCTAGCAACCTGCAAGAGAAAACTATTAGGGAGTAAGCTACAAGAGTTTAGTGAGTTAACTTCCTTCAACCACACAGTAATCAAGTCATACAATAGTTAGGTTCAACCAAATGAATGCATGGCAAATAATATGCCAAACAAATACATGCAAGTGACTAGGTACTGCATGTAACTCAGATTTAACACCTTCCAAAGTCAGGGTTGGACATTCATCGATACAATTAGATCCAGGTATCATATTAGAACTTATTTCATAATGAAACTCCGCGTTTCGTATTTAAAATGTAATGGTACATCCATTACTAGCTTTATCAAAACGAGTTCTACGTATGATTGTGAGTAGGTTTACGCAACCCTCACTCACCCCTAAATGAAGGCCTCTACTTGACCCATAACCCAACGGTTGGTGCCTCCAACGCCTACTCATCCCGTGAGCCAGTGTAAAGTCATATTACACCTGTGCACCGTACAAAATCAATAACAATCAATAATCAACCCACATATGACCTCTCGCTACTTCCGTGTAATGTGACTGCCCGGAATTAGTTATGCAGTGCATGATTTATACATGATCCAAGTTAACTTTTCTAGTCGAATAAAATTTAGTCTTATTTATTCAGTGATCATTCCAAGCCACAAATAATCAATCTAGTGAATCTACTATGCAACAAACATTATATTATTGCTATTTAAGGTAAATTCACCATTAACAACAATTATCATGCATAAGCATAACCCAACCCCATACACATTCATTTATAATTCATAATTTATATTCACTAACTACAAGCACAAACATGTATTGAATCATTAGGAAAAACTCACTCGGCCATGATTAGCTCAAGGGTCGTAGTAGTCTGGTGGCAGCTTAAGGTTGATATCGAAATCACTTAAGAATAATGATAAGTTTGTAAGGTAGGGAATTTAAAACTAACTAGTGTTATAATTTGTAAGGTCTATCTCACTTAGTTACGTAGAATAGTCGATTCGAGCCTTTTATCAAATCGCGTGTAACTTTTTCGTTTTAGCTCGGATCATTATGAACTTATAGTTCATTTTGATCGTTTTCGAGTGTATTTTCTCGTAACAAGGTCCGTTTTGAACGTTGTGACTCGTAATTTAAATTGTGATATAAAAATATCATAAAATTTATTATTTAAGTTAAAAAATTATAAAATACCAATTTTAGCTTTTTCTTAATAAATTTATGATTTAATAATTATTTAAATCAAATAATTGATATTTTTATTATTTTAAGCTTATTTTTCCTATTTTTGAGATTTTAATCTTATTACAATTGTTATTATTATTCATTACTATTATTTTTATTATTTATTATTTTCTTATTATTAATTTGAATTTTACGATTTACATATATATATATATTTATGTACTTATACTATATTTAATTAATTTTATAATTTACTTTAATTTGTAATTCCTAACTTACGATAATACACATATATATATTTATATACCTACTTCTTACATATTTATAAATTTATTTTATTTAGTAACTATTATATGATATATATATACCACTTGATATTCAATATACTATATATCTACTATATGTTGTACATATACAATATATTATATATACTTTAATGCCACATACATGTATACCTATATATATATATATATAAATATAACTTACATGTATATATATATGAAATATATATTTATAAAAATACTTATGCATACTATTCGAATACATATTCATGTATATATATATATATACCTCACATATACAACTATATATATGTATCCATATTTATTTTGTAAAAAAATATTACTAAATAAATATTATGTATAGTCTTATTACATACATACACATACCGTATATTATACTTATATACGTGCATGTCTACATACATATCTTTATACATACATATATATATACAAAAATAATTATACATGTATACACATATATATTTATACTATAGTTATGTAATAAAATACTTAATATTAATTATATGTATTCTAAAAACAAAATACATAATACATACTATTTCCATATAATATACTTATGTTCATACATGTATACATACATAGCCTAATACATGCATATATAATTTAATTTATGTATTTATGCACATATACATGTATTAGTAATGTTATATTAAAATAAATAAATAAATAAAATAATACTATACAAATACTATATTTATACATGTATATATACTATATACATACATCTATACTAAATAATTTATTTACCTTTTTCTTCTAATTCTTTCTTCTTCTTTTCCTTCTTCTTTTCTTTCTTTCTTTTTCTTCTTTCTTTTTCTTTCTCTCCTTCACGGTTTGCTTCCCAGATTTTTGTGTTTTTGCAGATTTTTTTTTTCTTTTTCCAAATTTATATTTTCTTCCCTTGCTCACGTAATTGGTAACTTAAAATTTAAGCTAAAAGTTTATCTCATCTTTTGCATTAATGAGGATAAAACAAAAATAATCATTTGTAATCTTTTCTTTTTATTTTAAGATCAACACATGGCAATTTAATTCCTCACATGGCTACTGATTTTTTTCAAATCTTTCCAGAATGTGAAATTGGGTTAAAGGAAGAAAAGAGAGAAAAGAGATAAATTAAAAATGAAAGAGAGGGAAAATAAAAATTAATAATAAATATATGTAATTTTTCAAAACATAAAAATTATAACAAATCTCATCATAAATTAATTTTTAAATTTTTATGAAATTTTATCAATTTAATTGGTATCTGATACAACTATAATTTTTATAAGTTATTATAGCAATTTCGTTATGATTTCGTTATAATTTCATGCGAATAGGTTATTTAGTCGGAAATTGCATTCGACTATAACTTTATCACTATTGAGTAATATTTAATTATTTTATAGGTTTATATTTATAATTTTAGGGTTTCGAACAAATTCAGGTTCAATTTTGGTTAATAGTGCTTAAAGCAGTTTTAGGATTTTAGTATACGATTTAGAGTTTTGATCAATTTCTAAAGTTTTTACTTCTTATAATATAATTATATTTATGATTTATTAAATTTTTATCTTACTCGGCTTTACTGACTTATCGATTCATCTACAGTATTAAGGTTCAATTCTACCTTAAATAGCTAAATTTACGGGGTTTACAACTTCTACATAAACTTTCTCTTTATCTCTCAGTGTTTTTCCTCAATCTCCTTCTTCTATATATTAGTATTAGGAATCAATTCTGCATCTTCTAATTCAGGGGGAAGGGTTGATTTTACATTCTAATTTGGGTCGACTTAAGGTCCTTGCCTATCTTGAGAATTCCACTAGCCTGAGTGAGAGCCTAGATTTATTCGGCCATCTTATTCAATGTTTTCTTCTAGGGTTACAACTCTCGGGTTGGGTTCGGCTTAATTAACTTTTCCAGTGCCTGAAGTCGATATTCTTGCTTTGGAATGAGTAAAATTAAGCTTCTAGCTGAGTTTGCTTACTTGGGTGCTATCTTCAAAATCTTAAATGAAACCCAAGTTTTAGACATCCTTGTAAATTAAAAATTTTGTTGTTTTTTCTTCTTTTCATTTTTCTTTTCTTTTTTTAATTATTTTTTTAGTTGTTTTTTTTTGTTCATTTTTTTATTTAATAATGAAGCTGCAAATTTATTAATGATCATAAAATCTAACATATACAACGGACTAAGAGAAAAAGGAACAAACTCCTAACTAATCTTTCTAACAAGAAGAGAAAATCAAATCCTATATCTATAAAAGTTGATAGATCTGACTAAGACAAGCTTTATCGACTTCTCTCATGAACTCTTGGATTGTAACATCTCTTTCTTGAATTTTACTTCTCAAGAATTGATTTTCTTCCAACAATCTCCCATTTTCCATCTTTAATTCTTCAATGATCTTTTTGCATTCTTAGAACTAAGCTTCAATTATGGCCTGTATGGTATCTCAATAGGCCTGTTCAGTAGGTGAAAGATATGCTAGTTTTGGCTTGTGTCTGAATACACCTAGAGCTTCATACTGTATCTTTCCAATCTTCTCTAAGTGATCATAGATGAACTGTTTAATAGCTCGATATTCTCTGACTTTGCCCCTCAAAGTTCTTATGTTGACTATCTTCTTGACTTCTCTCCGTTCTTACAACTTCACAAGTTCTACCAATTGTTGAATCAAAGTAGCCATTGGTGAACAAAGATCTTGATAACTCAATGTGACATCATCTAAAGAGTCTCTATATGCTATCTCTTGAAGTGAACCCAACTGTCTGGTAACATAAGCTAGGAAATATCCTGTATAAATCGTAATACCGATAAGAGGGACCTTTACATAATCGACACACCTTAAGATGGCTTGAGTGCAGTTGCATCACTTAGCTGTCTACATAAAATCTATTGGCTGCATCTTGCTTATGACTAATACCCATCCTTAAAACTGAGCTTCTTTTTACACCTTAAGGTGACGAGCAAAGTCATCTATCAAATTCACATTTCAGTTAGGGATACTCTAAGAAGTTTCCCTCTATACCCTTGTGTATGACTAAGAAACCATATGGTAAGAACTGTAAGGTTAGTCGTGAAATACCCATGCCCCTGCTTCCTTAAGTGGGTGAATGTCCTGAATTGCTCTACCAATAACACCAGTATATAGGATTTACCAGCTGAAAATTGGGTTAGTAGCTCGATTACCCTATAATGGACTTGAATGTATCTGACAGGAAACAACATTGTCCCGAATACTGCTATAATAAAGGCGTTTACTCTTTTTGCAGCCCATAATTCATATCCTCTACAAAAGATTTAGCGATATTTCTAATAAGCATCTAGGCTTGAAAACCATTACACTACTCTTAAGATACTACTACACTTCTTACCTTCTAAAGATAAGAATGGTGCTAAAGCTGCCTTTTTGACTCCTAGTAAGGTCATGAAGGCTTTCCCGGGCTGGACTCTAAGATTTAGGACTGTTATGCCTGCTTTGAGAGGTAGGGTACTAAGTAACTACGAGTATTCTTCTAGAGTGGGAGTTAACATATGTGGGCTAAACTAGAAAGCTGGGGATTCTGGATTCTTGTAATAGATAAGGACTTGAATTAGAGGTCAATGAAGCTAGACTCGCATGAGGGACATAACTGGCCTAATCTTCTTACGAATGTAATCTTGCTTGGAGAGTAGAAGCAGATTCAACCAATCTTTCAGTATAACCTCATGGAAGGAGTACTTATCCAGTTGGACCTCATGGATGGGCTAAGGATTGATACTACCCTGATATTCCATATCCATATTACATAAAAACATGAAATGATATGATTGTTTACAACAAGACTACTAAATTTACAATAAAGATAGATATGATATTAATAATTTTGTAGCTTTTTCAAGAATTTTTTTTTCAAAATTACGCAACCTTTCACTCACTAAAAAATGATTAAAAAACACATATAATACAAAAAATAAAATAATCACATAGAAATGAGCATTAGCAAGAAAAAAATAAAACCAAATAAAAAAATATAGTATGCTACACATGCATGTAATGCAACAAGGGTCGGTAATTAATAAATTATTGGAATTATTATAAATCTACGATCAGAAAAAACCCTTATATATAAGTAGGTCCAAAATAGGATTTAAAAAAAAATGAAGCTTGAATACTTATATATAATGGTTATTGGTTTTTTTTTTAATTTCTTTTTTTTTTAAAAAAAAAAAAGAAAGTTGAACCGACTGTAGATTAATCGGGCTTTTCCTATAATTTAAAAACAATTGCCCCTTTTTTAAAAAAGAATGATGCAAGAGGGTAGAATTTACGGGTGTCAAGCTCCGTAGCTCTAAGGATTTACAAAGAGAAACCTAATAAGCTACATTAAAGCATGAATAGGCTCTCTTATCACTGCCAAGTGGGGGTAAAGACCCTAGTGCTTGAGAGTTACATAATGGCGATCCATTCTAAGCTCTTAAGGTGGCTTAGGTCCAACCACATCTAAACATGTAATTGATTACTGAAATAAAAAATAAAAAGAACCCCCCCTAATTCCCTAATAGGGGCCCATTGGGCCGAGTTTTCCCTTAAGGCCTACATCACTAAAAATCAGTCAATACAACTATAATATAATAAAAATAATAATAATACAAAAAGCCGATCAATTAATTTTTATTTTTATATGGCTAACCCACCAGGTTTTTCCAATAAAGTTGCCAAGTTTGTCAAGCCCTATTTCAGTTTTTCTTAACTTAATCCATATTAAGTTTAGTCTGCCTAATATAGATTACTCAACATAAAATTAAAGAAATATTTTTCTTTAAAAAATGTTTTAAAAAAATATTTTGAAAAATTAAAGTTGCCAACTAGTTAAATTGGTAAAAAATGAAATTAAGGCTTTCGAGTGGGAAAGCCCTAATTTAGCTACTAATCTGTGTATTTTCTAAAAAATAATTTTTAGAAAATTAAATCAGAAAAAACTAGGTTCAGGGGCTAACCAATTAAAACTAAGTCACTATGTAAAAATAAAAAATTAATTAATGGGCTTTATTTTTATCTTTTTCCTAAAAATACTAAGATATATACAAATATGTAAAAATATAACTAAAGTGAATTTTTTATTATGAATTTCTAAGAAAAAGGAAAAAAAAAGAAAAAAAAATATTTTTTATACGGTTGTTTCAAAAGTACTTACGTATCCGCTAGTCGAGATAAAACTAACGTAGCTTCTTCTTTTATAGAATATTTAGTAGGTGGGTTTTTTATTTTTATTTTTTTTAAATTGAGCTAGATTTACGTTTACTTAACTATTTGTTTTTCTTTTCTTAGATGAAAACCTAAGAAATCTAAATCCATTTTAAAAAAAAAATATCTTAACTAAATATTTTTTTAAAAAAATGCAGTTATGTCTTTTTATTTATTTACAAAAACATCACATGTCAAAAGACATATTTTCTAAATCCTACATGTAAGATCTACTAAGATATAATCTAGATACATATTTTCATATATATCTTTTCTAAATCTTAACTGCAAGATACATTGAAAATATGATATAGATACGTATCTTCTCCAAATCTTAAATACGTTGAAAATAAAATCTAGATATGTATCTTTTCTAAATCCTAAATGCAAGATACGGATCTCGGAGAAAAGATACATTTATTTTTCAAAACATGTAATTTTACTTAAAAATATAATTGAGCTAAATTTATTAAAAATTGAGATTATCTAAAAAATAAGCAATATGAAAACAGGTGTAAGTGTAGCTTAGGATCAGGTGTATCGTGCAGTTTGGTTACGGGAGTATCAGGTGCTATGTGGCTCATGTTCTTATCGTCGGTGTATGATCGTGTGAATGGTCAAAGAAGAGTGTGTATATATGTGTTAGTAGGGTCATGTCTATGTGGAATTAAGAGTGGTATGTCAAAGCATGTGGGATGTACGGATTGCTGTGGGAGTGACGGTCAGGTGTTGGCATGGTGTGTTGTTAGGGTACTGTCGTAAATTGTGCAGCAATGTGTTAGCGTGAGTATTGCGTGATCAGGGGGAATGGGGCTTAAATAGGGCAATAGTAGTCAGTAGGCTTTGTATATGCAATGTGTAGGGTCTATCGCGTGGAGCAGTAGATTGTAGTGTGTTTCTTCAATTGTGTATCGACGTGTTAGGTATTGTATAAGTGCTGTTAGTGAATGTTTTGTGTCCAATTGAATGTAGGGGTGTTGACCATGTGTATTGGGGATTCTAAAAATTGTTCTCAACTTCACCGATAAATTCCTATTTATAATATTCACTTATTAAATCTTTCATATCGTTTAATTATGGATTTGATCTTAATAAACAAAAGATACAAGAGATACAATAAAGATTTGACCTGGTTTCTAAAAACCCTATTTAGGTTTTTTATTTACCGAGCCCGGTCTGATTCAATTTGATTTAGCTTAATAGTCCACTTAATAAATCTTAAGTCTATTATAGCATAATATAAATTAGATAAAAAATTCCATTTTATATCGGACTAGACTAAAATATTTTAATAAAGCCCAATTTTTCAATGACTTAGAATTTACTAAGTTGATCACTCACAATTATTCGATTCGATTCGATTCGACATAACTTAATATGACTCGGCTTGACTCAATATGACTCGACTTAACTTGATATGACTCGACTTCATTTTTATTATTATTTTTTTTAAATTTCATTTTTTTATTTTCCTGGCTCAATAAAAATAATAAAACGAAAATGGCAAAAATGAAGTGTCTACATAAGTTTACTTAAGTGAACACTTTAAGAGATAGAGTTAATCCTTAGATTCTTTTCCAAGATGACACATACCTTAGTAAATGTCACATATGCATTCATCAGCACTAACATAACAACCAAGTTTAATGTCATGTTACTATTTAATCGACAACAATTGTAACAAGTAACATAACTTACCAAGGGATATATCAATTCATAGCCAATTTTAGCTAAGCCATCAAACAGTACATCGACTTATAATTAATGTTCAGCTAAGCCAAAATATCACAAAGCACACAAAGTTAAGAGTAGACATAAGTCTACTCAAGCACATAGAAATATCCACTTACTTAGATAGTAGTATATTCTCACTCTTACTCGTTGACATAAGCTTTCTTTTCTATAAATTCACTTAGCAAGAGTAAGTACTTCTAAGGTCAATTACAAGTTACAATTATGTATATATATATATATATATACACATAAATACATATACTAGTTAAATACTCATTTGTTGTAAGTAGTTTGTTATAAGCTGGATCCGATTTGTCTTTGAGTTTGATTTTTAGTTAGCTTTAGAAATAGCTTTTTATTGTACTATTCTCTTTTACAAATTATAATTTCTTAACCAATCAATAAATTCTATAAATTACCCAAAACTATCTAATCCTTTGAGTTAGGTTTTGAGTGATTTATAGTGGTTTTCTTTAATAAAAAATCCTTTAAGTTAACTTACGAGCCTCTCCAAGTTAAACCCCACAATATCCTCTAAGCTACCTTCTAATTCCCTTGTTTTTAGATTTTACTCATTAATTTTGCTTCTGATTTAGTGCATATCCAATAGAACATTTACCTTCAACTTCCTCTAAGTTATCCTACCTTCATTTAATACCTAAAATTTAGTTATTTTACTCACTTTTAAGGTCTAAACTATAATTTTCTACCTCTCCTCATTTTACTACTCAACCTAACCATCTCAAAATAGTACATATACTTTAAGAACTAATCCAAGTAAGATTATTTAAGAAAATAAATTACTTTTCCACTATGACACGATTTAATACCTAATTTAGGGCTAAAAAATTACATAAAAATTCAAAAAATAGTTTTAGAAGAAATCTTTTCATTGTAATTCAATATCAATGTAAGGTAGTTACAAAAAAATTTTAAAGGAGAAACTACATCGTTAGCCCTATTTATTTCAATATTGAAAATTATCCAATTTCTTAAGGACGTATATTATAACTACCAAATTTATACAAAATGATATTTTTCATAGATTCTATACATGAATAATTTCTTTTCATAATTTTTTGGACACTTTTTATATTTTTACAAAATTATATGAAATTGGACTAAAAATGAAACTCCCTATAAAATGGAGCTTCGGCTACCAGTTTCTCCTCTACCATTATCAATCGGTCTAGGCATCGGCCACTCCTTATGGTGGTGGGGTTAGTTCACACCCTACAACTCCGTAATCCAACAAACCATCTAACTCCCCAAATTGCATACCGATTTTGTAAATTTTTCCTAATTTTCCTTTTTGATCACTTTAGTTCACTTAGATTTTTCCTAAATCACCACTTGCATAAATAACATGTTGGAGAGGGTTTTTGAATTTTAAGAGCTCAAGAATGATGAAAATGATTTTTTTTTTCTCTCTCTTAAATACTATGGAAATTGTAAGCTAAACCTTATCCTAATCTACAACACTTGTCCATTTGAAGCCACACACCTGATTTAGTTTAACTCTAGCTGCTTCGTGTGTTTTTACAAATTTTTTAATAAATTTTTATGAATTTCTTTACTCATTTTAGCTTAAAATGCTATTATTGAGGTATTTTAATTAATTGCGAGTATATGCATATACTTGAAAATTATACATGACACATACACATTTTTTTACATGTTATTTTATGTCCCATAATAATTTTACGATATATATAATTTATCTTTAAGGTTTCGTAGTCATTTTAAACTCTAATTTCGAGTTTTCACTAATTACTGATTGCACTTGGTAAAAATACGTTTTATTGAAATTAAATATTATAATTACTTTATTTTGAGAAATTAATATTACTAAGGTTATTTGTTTAATTTTTATGAACTTATATTAAGATTTAGCTCAATTCAGACAAAATTGTCCGAAGACCCCAAATCGTTTCATACACCCTAATTTATGTCAATATCAAATAACTTAGGTATGGTCATTTAACTTGACCTATTTCTTAAAATTCTCTTAATGACTTTACTTCATTGCTTACTTCTGTTATACTTTCTACATCAAATGGTTTATTGCTCCAAGTCTCGAGTAATAGGTTGAAGATCAAGTCTCACATTTTATCCCCCTTGAAAAAAGTTTCGTCCTAGAAATTTCCACAATTTAGGACTTTTCAATTCAAATCTAATATTGTGCTTTTATTATACAACTCTAATTTTCACATCACATCACAATCACCAACTATTGTTAAAGCCATAACTTCAATATTCTTCATTCTTTGTGTCATTCAAGCCCTTGCATCTAAGTCTACACCTTTGTTATTCCCTTCCGTGCTATAGGGGTTTAAGTAGCAATACTAATTTTACTTACTTTACAAAATCTCTAATACTTCATATGCAACCAAGACCTTTTGTCTAACTTTTTAAGCCTCACGCTTATAGTTTAAGAACTATAGTTTATCTTTAGCTTCGATTTTTTATATATTCATGACTTGGCATAATTGTTAAAGGCATGACTACATTACATTTATGTTACTTTCTCTACCACAATGTCTTATCATAGGTAAATTAATCCTACTTTTATGTAACTTTTATAACTTTAATACATTTGGCTCTAAACATCCATTGCCTTAGCTTCTATAATATCTCACATTCTTACTACAAGTCCCTAAAATCACATTTAGGATAACCGAGCCTAGATTTAGGGCCTTTAGGGAAAAGTTATCCGATTGAGCTTAAACTTTACGACTAAGATAGAGAAGTTAATTGGAGTGACTCAGTGAAAATTCTGAAAATAATGACCTAAAATCTCAATTTTGCCTTTAGAAGTAAGATTATTCAATATAGTATAAATGTGATCTGAACTTTTAAAATTGAGTTCGAAATGCGAAGAGAACTTATAGATAAATTAATTAAGCTAGAAAATGAGATAATATAGTATAATATAATATATGAATATACATGTATTTTTATGAGTATACCTGATGTATAAAATAATTATATCAATAAATTAACCAAAAATTATATAATTTTATATAATAAGTGTAAATTCATAAATACACACATGAGACATAGAGGGTATAGCTCAGAGACTATGGAAATGAATTTATTATGGAAAGCTTGAGAAACAAGTGTCTTCACATGATAATGCCTTAGTTGCTTGTACTAATACAATTTAGGGCTTTCAAAAAATATTTTCTGAATTGAGTCAAACACCAATATAAGGTCACAAAAGTTGGAAAAATAGTCTTAGTAAGATTATTTTGCTAAATAAAGCTTATAAAATAATTAAATTAATAAAATGTGATTTTATCGGGATCACTTGATATTTATTGAAAACTTAAAATTTAAATTTTGAGATACAGTGAGCGCTTAGAGATAAATTATTTAGTTCATAAAAGTAACAAATTAGAGTGAAACAGTATGTAAAATAATTATGTAATCATTAAATAAACATGACATGTACCGATACACTTGTATTGTTATAATAGTTAGTAATAGATAAAATAACATATAAATTGTTATGATGTTATTAAATTAACAAAACTAACTATAAATACCATGTCCAATTCTGTCACAATTATTTTAAAGAATCCAGGATGAAGTAAAATTAATCAATTCTCACATAGATTGGCATGAAAAGCTAAATTGAATCTAGTTAACGTGAACATTTAAAAAAAATAAAGAAAAAGAAAGATGAAATCAAATAAGTGAGTCCAGGTATAGTGAAATATGTACAACAAAAGCTATGAGTTGTTTTGTTATGATTAGACTGATAAGTGCATAGACGGGTGTTAATCCCTGAATTTGACAACAAAATAAAAGATGACCACTTACCTGGACCAAATCAAAAGTATTTTAGCCTCTTACAAGTTATAAATATAATTAACTGCACTATTGAGATATTTTACGAACCAAAAACCACAAATCCCCATAGGATGGATAAATAGGTTCCCATACATTGAGATATCCAATCTATTGGTGGTGGAAGATTACGAAAAGAAGAAAGACTCATAGTGGAGGGGGAATCAACTAACCATTTCAAGTAAGCTACTTCTTCTGTGATACTATAAATATTATTTTGATCTAAATAATGTAATGGCTTAATAAGGATAGATTAAATTATTGTGTAATTTAATAATTCATATAATTAAAATAAATAGTTATATAATAAACACTTACATATTAATTATACGTTAAGACCTTAAATTATTACTATAAGAACATGGAAACATTATGAAAACTCACCCGATGTTACTTTAATAAATCACAAAGATGGAATATTAACTTAATGAAGAATTTATAGATAGAAATATATATATATATGTTAAATCAATATTCTAATTAGATGGGATTACTTATTATTTTTTTGTATTTCTCAATAATATTTGCATTGGGTTATGATATATATAGAAATATATAAATTAGATTAGATAATATATGATTTATCGTATTTATCGTAAAATTACATAAAATATAGTTTAATAACATAAAATACGTATAATACGATAATATTTATTTAAATACATATAACTTCTGAATTACCTATTAGAAATCATCTCTAGAAATAGGAATCGTAATACATGTCGTAAGGTTTATATGAACCCAAGATGCTATTTTTATAAAAATTAAACAATCCTAGGTAATATAACTTATATCTCTATAATATTACAAGAATTTACATACTACGATGATCTTATCATAATTGAAACATAATTAAACCTATTAAAATTATGTTTTGATACAATTGAAACGATATATTATACATAATAATATAATTATGTATATTATTAATAATTAATAACTTAACTTGACTTATATAATAAAACTATATATTATTATATAAGAGAAATAATAATATACTTTATATATATATAACTATTTGAGATAAAAGCATAATGTTTTCGTAATTATTACAAAAACTAAATCTAGGTTTTATATATATAGGATCCCTTAATGATTAGATTGTTGTTGACCTGAGTCTTTCGTAGTGAGCATCTGAGCAGATAAGTTAGGCTCGTGACTTTATTGCTTGTTGACATAGTGTATTGAAGCATCTGGAGTCTCAAGTATACTTTTGTATATAATTGTAATTAATTGTTTGTGCACATGCCATGCGTATGATTAATATTCAGTTGTGATAAAAGTTGAATTCCTTGGTGTGTTGTTCTGTATGATCGCATTATTTCTGTATCGTATGAACTTATTTGGTCATCCTTAATTACGACTAATAATGATTCGACTACAATGAAACTGGACACGCATAGCACCCGTTAAGGAAAATGATTAGAAGTGTCGGGTTAAATACCAACTCCCTTTGATGAGGATAGTTGAAATGGTCTTTTCCCCATCCTTAGTCGAACTAATTAACAGGCAAAGAGATTGTAGAAAGGGTGGAGGCCACGGTTTGAAAGTAGTTACAGGAGGAGGGTGTTCTTCATTGTACAAGCTTAAGTTTGGTTTGATTTGAGTTACGATGAAACTTCTCAATCTAAGTTGGAGCGAATATAATTTCTCTAACCTCACAATGGATCGAATAACATTGTGTGATGTCTTACGTAATTGATTGCACTACATTTCATCATAATTAATAATCCTGCATGTGATTGTTTTATACTCTTTTGACTCTGTCTCACTTGCTAAGCTAATTAAGCTTACACTCCCATAGACTCTTTTATAGATACCGAATGAAGACCAAGATATTCTAATACTACCACCTCCAAGTTAGTATGCTGTTAGCTAGGAATGTGAGGAGCGAGAAATCCACTGAATATGGGCTTTTGACTTTTCTTTCGAGTTTGAGAAAACTAATTAAGAATTCTTTAGGATGCTCACTAATATCTTATCTTATTGTAATTAGACTTCAGACTTATGGCTTTTGGTAAACTCCGATTATAAATTATAACTCTAGATGTAAGATGTTTATACAAGTACTATTGTGTTATGAAACAATAAGTTATATATAATAGGTATTTTGTAAAGTTATACTGCAAGTTTAATCATTCACAGATATTAAAACGGATTGTTTCGAGTTGGTTGAATCGTGTATACTTTGTGTGGACTATATCTATGATAATAGCTGTGAGGTCAGCTTTTATCTTAGGTTAATTTACATAGCAGGACTATTATAACTTTTCTTGTTCGGAGCATGACACCTACTAAGGCTAGTAGTCTTTTCTTCCATTTCTATTTCATTTGACTTCTTATAAATCGAACATATCTTCTCTTTTCATCCTACACAACCTCATACATAAGTCTAATGCTATTATTTCTGATTAGTGCCAGATTTTGATTTAACATTTTGAGTTTAAGGTACATATACCTAGCTATATGGAACCTACTCATTTGAGTTTTCGTGATCTGCTATTCAGATTATATGGCTTATAATTTCATTATATTAATTCCTTTGAATCAACTCTTAAATACTTGTCCAATATAAGATTTTAACTAACTGATGTCCTAACCTATTTTTTGAGTTAGGTTTTGACTTTATTATTTTATTCCCATATCACAAAATTACTTCTTTTCGAACTAAACTTTACTTTTCCCGTTTTATAACTTTACGAGCCAAATATGTCTTCTTGGTAAAGTTATTTTTAAAATTCCTATCAAGATAGCTTTTAATGTATTTTCTATGTCATAAATCGCTATAATACACTTAATAGCTTTAGTAATAACATTAGTTATGAAGCTCATTAGATCCATTTGTTACTATATAAATTGTTTTCAAGTTGACAAACTTTTGAAGTTTGATATCATTCCAACTTAATCCTACTACTTGTACTATCTGACCTAAGTTCTGAGTTCATACATTCTTTGGTTTTTCAGGCAATGGTACTTTCTGAGGTAGGTTTTGAGTCTCAGCAAGTTTAAATTATTGTACCAAAACACATTCTGTTACATCCTTTAATCTCCAGTTAAATTAGGGTTCCACCTTCAAGTACTTTCTATCCAAGTTTCTATCATCCAATGCATATCTCATTTCTTATGTTCACTCAAGTCTAGTTTTAACAATGTTGTTTTTCAAATGTAACTTCTAGCCAGTCTCTTTCCTTATGCATAGTTCTCCACATATCATAACTACATCATAGCTAGGGACTCAAATACTTCATATAGTTGGCATACATTCGTATCAAGTGTAAGTATGGCAAATATGAACTTTTAGCTAACCCAAACTCAAATGAGACTTGTAATGACTCAATACAGTTGGATTTCGTTTAAGTTAAATAAGACTATCATAACTCTTAGGTTAACAAGATACACAAAGGAACTGACCAACTACTGACCTTATGATCGATATGATATGACTAGATCAACAGAAAAAACAAGACCTTAACATAAGAGACAATAGAGTCATGATAGTCAAAGGATCGAACAAATGTAATACAAGAATTATAGATTTACCATTTCCTTCCAAGCTTACTCATGTATGACAAGAGCATCCATAAAGTGTATTATTTAGTATTGGTTTAACCATATCACATGCTTTATCCATTTATTTTCTTCTTAGGATATGATTACTAAAAGCATATAATTCCTATACTTGTTCCTTAACCTATTCTTGCTATATAGAAATATTATTCTTTCATCTCCTTAAGTTATTCTAGCTACTCTAAATAGCCTCATATATACATTCCTATTACTACATTCTTATCTTTATAGAGTTTCCTTAACTCATAACCTAACTCAATCCATTTCTTTTTCATTCTTAATCATCATATGTCTATGATTCTTCTACTTAATTCCTTTAATATAACAATTTGTTTTAGATTTACTAAGATTTCCTATTCAATATTAACTGAAGTCCATCAATTTCTCAACAATTTCCTTAAGAATTTTACTCAAAGCTAACATCATTTCATATTACTTCTTATACTTTTTGTCTTTTCATCTTAAATAACCTTGATCCATGCTCCTTAACATATCTTAAATCTCATTTCCAATCTTATTGCGATTCTTTAGATCTACATAAATGCCTCAACTTTTCAACTCATCAGACTCCTAATCCAATCCCTTAAGCAAATTGTGATACTCTATAGCCCATTTTCAAACCATGCTTTGATAACACCCTATAATACCCTACCTTTTAGGTGTTTGCTTAAAAATTTTTCTTAAATTCTTGGTTCTTGAAAACGGTTAATTACTATAGTTCTTGAGTTAAGGATAGAGTAGAACCTATATTGAACCTACTCTTTTGTTTTATTAATAATTACTTTTGAATCATTTTTCATTTAATTTGACAAACAACAGTGTAAGCTTTCACATTAGCGAGCCATATTCAGAATATTACAATTATACACTTCTTATACAACATAATAACTCTGTTATAAATACATGTTTTTAGACTATTACAACTATACCAAAACCTTTGGTGAAAAAACACCTACTACTTTCCTAAAAAGCTATTTTTGTGTACCCAAGCCATATGGTATGGTCAACGACTTCTCTCAAGATCCTATTTTTAGCTAGAGTTTTAAAGTCTACTTATCATTTTGATAGATTATTTTGTTTATTCATCCGTAACCTAAGGATAAGAGAAACTTATCCCTTTCACTACTGTGAGCTAAGTGAAAGTGAGTAAACATGCAACAATAAGTATAATAAAATAAGTACATTACTTAAGTAGTTAGTCTAATTACATTATCTTATAGTTTCCCAGCTAAGTAATGCAAATGTGACAAGCTTGTACCTTGCTCATGCATATTACAAGCATTGGTATCGATATCCTAATCTAGCCTAGTAACTCATCCTATTTGGTCGACTCAAACCGTACATCTAGATAATATATCTAAGAAGCTAGCAAATATTTTAGCTTAGCAATTACCACATATAGTGGTTAGAAAATCTAGCTTATTGTTGGCTTAGTAGATATAATGCAGTCTTTATATGCTTAAAAACCAAGCTTTTACAGATTAGGTAGTTCACTTAATAAATCTAGCTTTTCATATGGAAACTGACCTAGCAACATCTCGGTTTTTGGAAAACTTGACCTATAGGTCTTTTTCGTACTGTGCCATGAATGCATTAAATTATATGCCAAGTAAAACCAAGCAAACTTATTCATTAGTTGTTACTTAGCCTTTACTTTATAGTTTCGTTAGTTCTGAGATCTCAATATCAAGTTCACTTAAGTAAGCACCTTAAAAGATAGTGTTAGTCTTTAAATTCTTTTCCAAAATAACACAGACCCTAGCAAATGTCACATATGCTTTCATCAGTATCAACATGACAACCAAGTTTAATGTCATGTTGTTATTCAATTAGCCACAATTGTAACAAGTAACATAATTCACCAAGCGATACATTAATTCGTAGCCAATTTCAGCCAAGTCATTGAACAACACATGAACTTACAAGTAATGTTTAGCTAAGCTAAAACATCACTGAACATACAAAGTTAGGAGTAAACATATGTCCACTTAAGCACATATAAATATCTACTTACCTAGCTAGTGATATATTCCCAATGTTATTCATTAACATAAGCTTCCTCTTCCACAAATTCACTTAGCAAGAGTAAGTATTTTTAAGGTCAATTACAAGCCACACACACACACACACACAAATTAAATACTTGCTTGTTGGTAAGTAGTTTGTTATAAAGCTAATTTGATCTTTTGTATTGTATATTAAGTTCTATGCATCAATAGTTAAGGATTTTCAATTGTCTTCCTTCAAAATTTTATTTGTAATTTGTTGTTAGTTGGATTCGAAAGAGATTAAATCATAGTAATCTATATATCTAGAGATAAGCTTGAGGGTAGAGCTATGTTAATTGTAGTTGTATTTGTACTTTTTCTTGATTATTAAAATAGCAGAATAACTAGTGTAGAAAATTGGATCCCCAGCGAGTGGAGTTAGAAGAAAGGACTGACCCATAGGGAAGAACATCTATAAATCGTTTGATTGATTTTCTTGAATTCTTTATCATTTAATTTCTCTATATGTTTTACTATTTGCACATTATTTATCAAACTAAAAGCCATTATATAAGTAATAAAAGGGGGTTGCTTTTTACTTGAAAAAGTTTAAAAATTTTTAGCAATCAATTCTTACCCCCTCTCTTAATTGCTTATAAGGGACCAAAATGATGATTTAATGGAACGGGGAGACTAGAATTTGGAGTTGACATATAATGAACTTATTTCTTAACTTAGGTAATCGAGGCGTTAAATCCGTATTATATACAATTTCTAGATGAGTAGATATTGTTAAATTCATATGATTGTTAATTGACTTACTTGTTATTACTTGAAAATATGAGGCATATCTCACTAAACCAAATATAAATTATATTCCTATAGTGTTTTATTACTATAAGGGTTGTTTTGGCTAGTACTTGGTAGATGATGCTCAAAGTTAGTGCCTGACATGCTAGAAAGACTAGAGGTAGATGAGATTATGGTTACACACTTCAAAATTAGAGGACTCTCTAATCATGTTTATTGAAATAATAACATATATTGAAATTGCTTGAAATTTTTGTTACTCTACTATAGCTATTATCACTATGAACTATTATGTAGGACTTATGTCTCGTAATGTTATCTAGATTTGCTTTATTTAATTACTAAATGTTATATTTAATTTTTTGATATTGCATGGACCTGTAAACCACATTGAGTAACTTTAAACAAAAGTACCTTTTATATATTGTATCAAATGTCTCTAAATAACAAGAGAGTTATTTCTAGATTTTCGTGCATTATATAGCAGATTTCCTTTAACAAAACAATGGTATCCATATAGTGTGATATATTCCTAAACTTTACTTATGTTATAAATTACTACTTAGAAATTTGTTTGTTTATTAATTTACTTCCTATATTTATTTTCACAATTAATTGTCTAGTTCACATACTATAAACAATATAAAATAAATTTTAGTAGTTAACTATAAAATGAACAAAAGTTTGGAACCAAGTACTATAAATATACACTAGTGGATGTCGAGCTTGGATTATAAGTGATGAAAAATAATTTGTTGAGAAAAAATAAAATAAATTAGTCATATATAAATGCTTATAATAACAAAATTTTTTCTTTTTTCTTTTAAATGAATAATAGGCATGTGTATTAATTGGTGATTTGGTTGCATTTGGTGTCAATTATTATGAAAAATTTATAAAAAAAGTCTTACAAATAAATGTTTTTACTTAATATAATAAATAGTAGATATATAAGTAAGTTTTAAGTGTTTGACAAAAAGCAAAAAAAAAAAAAAGAAGTTTTAAGTGATTATAATGTGTATGATTTTAAATTTGCATGAAAGTTAAAAATTGTATGAGATATGTGTAATAAGTGGGAGTGAGATTAGAGTTGGAAGTGAAAAAGTAAGAGTAACTATGATTTAGGCTATCATGTAAATTAGATAGAATGAGAAATTACAAAAAAATTGTCAAATTTACTTGTATTATAATATAATTATAATATTTTTAGTATTTTTTTTGTTATATAATTTTCATTTGGAGGTTTAAATAATAATTTTATAGAAAACATTTAGTTCAGACTTTTTTATTTTAATAATATAAATATATATATATATTGTTTTTTCTAGTGAAAATAAAATCCAAAAAACTTTAAGCACGCATTGAAGTATTTATATTTGCAATCCATTGAGACAAAACCGCTCTATATGTATTTCTAGGCAAAGAGCCTTCGGTTTCCCAGAGATAATTACCAATATACCCTTTACCTTATAATCCCCCCTCTATTTGCCCATTTCAAAGCTACCTGCAGCAACCTCAAAAAGCTAATAGGGACTGCTTGTGTTGGTTCGTTTCTGCAACCCTATACTCTCCATTTCTCTCTCCTCCCTCTCCTTCGAATCTCATCAATGGCTCATTCCACCGGCTTCGATTCTCGCCCTAATCTCTCTCTCACTCCTTGTCGCCAGATCTCCAAAGGTCCCTCTTTCTCCTCCTCCTTTTTGTTCAAAGTTTCCCTCTTATTTTGTTCGCTCGCCGCTAAACCCTAGCTTGTACGAAACCTTAGGGTTTTGGATTCCTTACTTCGAATGACATCTTCTAGGTGTATCAAATTTGGCTGCTTGACTCCTGGGTTTTTGAAATTTGAGGCTTTTAATAGATGAATTTTGAAGAATTTAAAATTTTTGATTATAACTTTGGGAACATTGTAGGAGTCTAATGTGATTGTTCCGTGAAGTGTATGCCTTTTTTATTATTTTAATCTCATAAATTATTATCTTTTTTTGGTTTCTCTTTTAACTGTGTAATTTAGCTTTATTTTAGCTCGCTTTCCCTCTCTCTCTCCCCCCCCCCCCCCCCCCCCCCCCCCCCCCCCCCTCTCCCCTTCCCTTTCTTGTTTATTTGTTTGTAGTGTTGATACGAGGTTGATTTGAGGAGAAAAATGGTACGTTTTGTATACATTGTATTGCTATTTAGGGTTTGTTGATATTTTTTATGCATTAGGAAAAGAGGATGGACGAATTGATTATCCAAACTCCAACGTAATGTACATAGAAACTTGATTCAGCTGCTGTGGAAAGTACTTCTCTGATGGAAAACAACAATAACTGCAAATTGAGATGAAACATAGAACTCATTAATAATAGATCAGTTTGAATATGATAGTTGTAATTCGGATTAGCAATTGAGAAACTGCAATCATTTATCTGTCAAATGTTGTTTTTCATAACTTAGTTTGAAAAAAATTGAGCAGCTTCTTTCTAGGGTGAAGAAGCTTATTCTGTGAATTTCTCCTCATTTGTATAGGAAATCCAACTTATATCTCTCCAAAAAGTGCACTCTAAATATTGTTTGAAATTAATCGTATGTAGGCTGAGTCTGTATGTATCTGGAATAAGCAGTATAAAGTCTTCAAAGTTTGCATTAATAGAGAAGCTCCTGATTGTTGGATATATAAAAGGTTATAAACAGTCATATATTCGAGAAGGTCTTTTGAAAGAAAGGCTGCATGATGTGGTTCCTTCATCAACTGGGATTAACCTGAGAAAGGCACACATGCACACAGATAAAAATTCCATTCTGTATTTTTCAATCTCATTCCGCTACTTCTAGTATGTTGCTCTATTTGCTAGAATTGCCAGCCAGCTTCTGGTTGTATAAACCCTTACAAATAGTCGAATAGCGCTTATTTTTACTGTTTCAATGTTGTTCTATGATACCTTTGCATTTAAATGATTCTCGAGCTTCTGCTTTCTTATAGGTGATATATGACCTTCTTTGATATTATGTTTTCATTGATTTTTTTAGATGGTCAAGGACTGGAAAATTCTGTTCCACTCTCACCTCAGTGGCTTCTGCCGAAGCCAGGGGATAATAAACCTGGGATAGTACCTGCGGTATGTCATAGTTAGACACCATGCATTTCAGTGAATTTGTCTTTTGCAATAATTGCATCAAAATCTTTTCCTCCTTTGGTCATCTTCATTAGGAATATATAGTTCTACTTTTCTCTTTGAATACTTTTTATCTACCGTAAGATGTTTCATTTTTTGTCAGACTCACTTATTTCCTCAACAGGAAAGCAATTTGAGTCCTTATTCTGCACCTGGGCACACATCAGAGGGCATTAAGTTACCAGGAAATGATCAAGAGACATGTGATTCCCACAAGAAAAAGGATGTTTTCCGTCCATCCTTGCTTGACATGGAAACTGGTTGCCATGAACGCTGGCGCGATGAAGAGAGAGACACGAATTCTGTGGTCCGCAAAGATCGTTGGAGGGATGTGGATAGGGATGTCCGTGACCACCGAAGGGTGGAACGCTGGGATAACTCAACATCAAGACACTTTGGAGAAGGTCGGCGTGTTCATGAGAGGTGGTCTGACTCTAGCAATCGGGGAAGCAATCATGATCAACGTCGCGAAAGCAAATGGAACACTCGTTGGGGCCCCGAGGATAAGGGTATTGAAGGCTTGCGTGAGAAGTATGTGCATCCTGGCAAAGAAGGTGATGTTGCGAAGGATGAGAAGGAGGGTGATTATATCCGGCCGTGGAGATCTAACTCCTATCAAAATCGGTCGAGGGGAGAGATTACTCACCAAACTCCAACGTCAAACAAACAGTTTTCTACATCGCCTCTTGGTCGTGCACATTGGGAAAACGGTCCTCCAGTTTTTTCCCTTGGTCGTGGGAAAATTGCTTCTGGTGGAAGTTCAGTGAACTGTTCTGTTACTCCATCACTAGGGGCAATATCTGACAAGGGTGACACTGGCCATGGTGAGGGTTCTGCAATAAGATATAGCAGGACAAAAATGCTAGATATTTACCGGACAACTGATGTGAAATCATATCAAAACATGAGGGATGGATTTACCCTAGTTCCCTCTCTGACACAGGAAGACCCATTGGAGCCTTTGGCACTTTGCTCCCCCAATCCTGAGGAAATGGTAATATTTCTTGAGAAATGATAGGGAGGCCAAAGGTGCATTCATGATTTTCATAGCAAATGACACCACCGTGATAGTCTTTTAAAAAATCCCAGCATGTGTTCTCAGTATGCCACAGCATTTGCACCAGGATTTCGGCCAAATCCTTTGTGATGTTAATGTTTTTCCATATATTTTTGTTAAAGTTGGTTGATATTCTCTTTATTTGACACTTGTTTCTTTTTTCTTTTGAAATACAGGCTGTCATGAAAGGGATTGATAAAGGAGAAATAGTTAGCAGTGGTGAACCGGCACCACAGACATTGAAAGATGGTTCTTCTGGGCGAAATCTAATGGATTTTTCACAATCTAGACGTGGTAAGCATGGTATACTGTTTTGATGCATTTATTTTGGTTGGGCAGGGAAGCAAGTATTAGTGTTTTGACTGATTTTTTGTGTGCAGAAAGTGGAGAAGATCTACCTCCAGATACTGACAATAAGAAGGGAGAGAGGATTGAAGTATCCAAGGGTAATTATACCAATTACTCCGAAGCGTTGTCCCATGAAAAGCAGAAGCAATATCAGGGATTTGGGTCAAGAATGGAACCTCTTCAAGAGCCGAAGATTAATGCTGAAAGCAAGTTCTGGACAGAAGGTATTGTATACAATGAAGAAGAAGAAAATGGAGGCATAGTGAGAACTATCTTTTATGGGGGAGTCATAACATTTGGGTTCATATTTCAGGAAATTGTAGGATTGGATGATTTATTTACCCAGAAAAAAAAAAAGAAGAAAATTCTAGGATTGGATGAGCTCTGCTGTTGACTCTTGATAGTAATATGAGCAGAAGATTGTTTCCTTCTCAGTATTTTGCGTGCATAAGATAGGACATTTGGTTTTGCTTGGTCCTGCAACATAAAGCATAAGAAGTTAGGAAGGGGAAAATAATGTTCTGTGTGCTGATGTTGAAATTCAAATATTCATTGTCCATCTATAAACTCCAATTGGTTGGCCTAGTAAATATACTGAAGAATTCTCATGGCAATTAAATAGCATAAGCTACTTTATCTGTGTATGTTTTGTGTGCATGTAGGTAGCTGGTTGAATAATGCGATACCTTTGTTAAAAAAAATGGTTTATTGATGAGCTTAAGGGTTTAGATGGCTGTTTCAATGAAAACTTAAGTGTAACAGAATCCTATATTGCACATTTCTGTTTCATTAGCGAGATGGGTATTGAAGTATAATTGTAAGAACAATATTCTAGTTCATTGACGCATTTAGCCTTTTAGATCAGCTAGTAGTGGTTTTGTTTAAAATTTTACCTAATATTTGTGGTTGCCGTCAAAAGCAATGCCTTTCTCTCAGATATCATTTTCTGGATATTTGCTCCTTAGATGATAAAATAATTGTTTGGTTGGAATGAAGAACTCATAGGATAATTCCTGCAGCTGGAGATGATGGAGTCTGTAAGAAGGATGATGGAGTAACGAGCAATAAGGAGCCAACCATGTCAGGAAACAGTTTTTCTAATCCTGGTTCCACATGGGGTGCCTCTCACTTTGGGGATCAAGTGCACTCGTGGAGAAACAAGTCGAATGATGTGTTAAGAGCTCCTGAAACGACGTGGTCACAACCACAAAAGGGCAGCAGTGGTGACAGGGAAGGCCATTTGAATCCTCCTTACATGAAAGAAGAAGATAAGTCAATAAATGGGGATCATGTAATTCCAAGACGCCCATCATCTTTGTTTGATAGGGAGCAAGAAGCAACAAAAATTCGGCAGCTTCCTCCAGAAGAGTTAGTCCTCTATTATAAAGATCCTCAGGGTCGAATTCAGGGACCATTTTCTGGTATTGACATCATTGGATGGTTTGAAGCTGGATACTTCGGCATTGATTTGCAGGTGCGCCTTGCCAGTGCTTCAAATGAATCACCCTTTTCTTCTCTTGGGCATGTTATGCCTCATTTACGTGCTAAAGCAAGACCACCGCCTGGATTTAACGCACCAAAAGAGATCGAGTCTTCTAGCAAACCAAATTTTGGCAATTTCAAGATTGATGAAGGGGTTGATCTAAGAAGGAATGAATTTGCACACAAATATGGCTCATCAACAGAAGTTGAAAATAGATTCTTGGAGTCCCTGATGTCCAATACTGTGGGTAATCTGGCCCTTAATAAGTTCCCAATCTCAGAAGGTATGTTAGTGCAAAAACTGGTAAATTTAATTTTCTGACAATTTCTAAGTAAAGCAAAATTGGTTAAATTTATGCTAAAAAGTTTTATTTATGGAACAAGTTTCTCTTGCAGCTCCTTAGAGCTGCTGAGTACTTATTTGATGTGTAGTTGTGCTTTCATATATAGTTCAAGAATCATGTCTTACTGTTCTTTTTAATGAAAAAAAGCACATGATATCCTAAAGCTTCCGGCTTCTTCTTCTTCTTTATTTTCTTTTCCTCCTCTTTTTGTTTTCCCTCTCCCAATTATAAGTTTGATACCTTTTCACTTTTATAATCAAGTCCTAAACCTTCTTTCAAAATGTGAAATTAAGTCCTAAACCATTAATTTTTGCAATTAAATACTAAACCTTTTTGAAAATGTTAAATTAAGTCCGGAACCTTTTATTTAATTATTTATTTATTTTGGCAAATTAAGTCATGATTATTTCTAAAACCATTGAATTGAGTCCTAATTTTAATACTTAATGGAATTAAGTTGTAAATATTTCTGAAACCTTAATATTGAGTACTTTGAGCATCTTAGTCACTTGCTTCTGTTGATTATTTGTTAGGCTAGCAACTGTCTTATCCACATCAACACTTACTAATTTTTACCAAATCCTATCCAGCTTCTATCCTGCTCGCTCCTGTAAAACCAATAATCCCATTGAAAACATTCATAGCTAATATTATACAAAATATCACTATAAGTATCAACATCCTGTGGCCAAAGAAAAAAAGGAAGGTATCATCATCCAAAGTCTGTGTCCAAAAACACTTTTAGGAATTGATGCCAAAAATTAAATAGTGTACTTGATCTGGCCTTCTAAAGAAGGTTTTGGGACTTGATTGTAAAAATTAAAAGGTTGAGAACACAATTTAAATGATCTCATAAGAATTAGTGCGCTCTCTCTCTCTCTTCCCTGCTTGTCGCACTTTTAAATTGTTCTTCACTGGAAAAACTGGTAATGTGTATGCTGGTATAAAAAACCATGGTATTACTGGTCATGCTCAGGTGTAGGTTTGCAAGCAAACATTGGAAGTAATCTTGCTACAATTCCCCCATCTGGACTTGACAGCGGAAATAGCTTGTACTTCCTAGCCCAGAAGATGGCACTTGAAAGGCAGAGATCTGTGGATCATTTCACAAATTGGCCTGGAAGAGATGCACCTGTGGTTTCAAAAGCAGACATTGTCCAAGACACAGCGCTACATCCTTCTCTCCTATCTTCAACAACTGATTCCACCCGATTGCCACACTCTCAAAATGCGGATCTTGGAACAATACTCCAAGGCTCATCTGAGAGCTCTTCAGTTGTAAGTAATGGCATGGGTGGTTGGCCAACTTTCCCAGGGCAGGGCATTTCGGAACAAGTTAAGGATAATAATGACCTGCATTATTCACAGAAATTAACTCAAATTCCCTTTGGAGTGCAGCAACAGAGACAGCAGCCCTCTTTCATCAATTTGATTGCACAATCCCTGGATAATCCATCTACTAATATAAATGCAGAGAAGTTGCTCTCCTCCAGCTTATCCCAGGATCCTCAAGTGCTAAATATGTTACAGCAGCAGTATCTGTTACAGCTGCATTCTCAAGCACATTCTGCACCGCAGCAGTTATCCCTCTTGGATAAGCTCCTATTGCTTAAGCAGCAGCAGAGACAGGAGGAAGAGAAGCAGTTATTGCTTCAGCAGCAGTTGTTTGCTCAGGTACTTGCTGCAGAGCATCAGGCTTCTCAGCGGCTTGTTGAGCCACCTTATGCTCATTTGCAGACAGCTACACTACCTCTTAGGAGTGCATCGTTGGATCCTTGGCTTCAAACATCACCAGAGGTGTTTCAGATGGGATTACCTACACCTGTTCCCAGTGTCCCAGATGATAGGGTTACTAACTTTGGAAGCCTGCCTACACAAGGTACCCAAGATGTCAGTCAAAGTACCACTTCTGAAGCTTCATCTTTGCATTTGCCCCATCAAAATTTTGAAAGTACGAAGTTAAAAGGTTGGAATGATCCAATTGCTGAGCAGTGTAGTGATATAACTCAGAAGATTATTTTCTCAGAATCTACAGATGAAAGCTCCCAATCATCGGAGCTTGTAAACAGGTATCAACAAGAGACTCAGCCTTTCCCAGCTACTGAATTTCATATTCCTTTGGGCCTGGAAAAGACATCAGAAGTTCTCAGAACTGCTGAAGATGATGTGGCAGCACCCTCAGGATCATCTCCTGTGCGGTCAGAGTCCCCTGAAATTCCTGTTGCTGCTCCATTAGCAAAAACTGGGAATGAAATGTCCAAGCACTCTGCTGTTGCCGATGTGAGGTCTCTGCCGCATGTTTCTCTTGTAGAACAGCAGATTCAGAAAGAGATTTCCAGTGATGAACCCTTCATTGCAGTGGAGGACAAAGGGGTTGAAGTTCGTGAAGCAAAAAAGGCTCAGGAGAAGAAGTCTAGAAGGCAAAAATCTTCCAGGTCAAGCTCCAAAGTGACTTTGCTGCAATCTGAAGCTGATGGTCTACAAATTGGTGAGACAAAAAGTGAGACTCATAGGGGAGCAGGAGAAGCTCTTCATGGAATATCATTGCAGAAGACGAGTGAGACAATGGCCGATGAGAGGAAAATTGAGTTGCAGCAAGATGACAGCTTAGTTGCAGATTCTTCTGGACATTGGACTGATGTAGTTGAAGTTAAGGGTGATTCTGGACCAAATGCATCTAACCCAGCTTGGAACAGTCAGCGGGTGTGGAAGGCTGCTCTGGGTTTTAAGGTGAAGTCATTGTTGGAGATTCAGCAAGAGGAGCAGCGGAGAGCATTGACTGAAATGGCTGTTGCTGCTGAGATCACAACCACAGTCAGCTCCTTAAGTGTGGCAGTCCCCTGGGCTGGTGTTGTTGCTAGCTCTGAAGCTAAAGTTTCTAAGGACACACCAAAAGATGCTTTGGGAACTGAGTTGCTAGTGGGGAAAACTGACACTTCACTTAGTTCTAAAAGCAGAAAGAGCCAATTGCATGATTTACTAGCTGAAGAATTTCCAGTCAAGAGTGAGAAAGAGCGAGAAGCTGTTGAGACTTTATCTTCTCAGCCTTTGCAGCAAGTTGCTGGCACAAATGTGGAACCTGTGGAGGATGACAATTTCATTGATGCTAAAGAGACAAAAAAGAGCCGGAAGAAGTCAGCAAAGTCTAAGGTTGCTGGGGCTAAGGTGTTGACCCCAGTCCCTTCTGCTGATGTGCCTGCCACTTCTAGTCCTTTGGAGAAAATCAAAGCCTCTCACTCTGCTCAGCAGGAATCGTTGCCAGCAATCCCATCTGGACCCTCATTAGGAGATTTTGTTCCGTGGAAGGTAGAGCCTGCCAATCCTCTACCACCTCCTGCTTGGTCAACTGATGCTGGGAAGTCTGTTAAGCCAACTTCTTTAAGGGACATCCTGAAGGAGCAGGAGAAGAAGCTATCTTCTTCCCAGCAACAAAGCCCAATGCCAACACCTCAGAAAGTGCAATCAGTACTGGGAAATCAAGGTTCTTCATGGTCAGTTCCCGCTACATCTCCATCAAAGGCTGCTTCCCCACTCCAGACCAAGTCTAGTGCATCATCTCAGTCAAAGTACAAAGCAGATGATGATCTGTTCTGGGGTCCACTCGGTCAATCAAAGCAAGAAACTAAGCAGTACGTTGTTTATCTTATATTTCTTTTAGTGTAATTTATACACGCCTGTTGAGCTACTGCCTATTTGAATTATCAATTCCCTGTGTTTGGACTTTGGCCACAACCTAATGAGTTTAACTAACATTACATTTCTTGCATTGACATTTTCTCCTTGAAAAAGCATTTTGGCTAGGCAAATATTTCTTGCCTATCATTTCCCAAATTCAGTTTTTCATTTCTGCCCAACAAGGGATGTGTTATCCACCCTCCCTTACACATGCCTTTTCACTGCTCTTAGATATACATCCAAGAATCATCATTGCCCTTTCAGATATCTTTGGATTCGGGGCTTTTTGGTTTCATGTTGATCCTACATGTAAAAGGTGGCAAGGATCCATTCTTGTTATCTGTGTAAGTTGGATGTGCAATGTATTGTTGGAAACTGGGTACTCCTATAAGACAAGGGTCGTCTTGTATCCTTTTACAGTTCCTCTCAAATGTACTTTTGTTTTGTCCATGTTGTCCTCTTTTGCAAAGTAAGATAAAAAGATACCAAAACCCGAACCACCAAAAAAAAAAAAAGGAAAGAAAACAACTTTTCTTACAAACCCTAAAAGGATAAATGTTGCGTTTGGTACCTGAACTTTGTCTATTTTTGCATTTTACTTTGCCTTTTTGTTTTTTGGGGGCAATTATCTGTCTGAATTTTATTCATTTTTGTCATTAACTATCTAAACTATACTCGTATTTGCAATAAACTGTCTAATTTAAATACTATAAATGACATAAAAAAATTTGTTTATGGTAAATTGGCATTTTTAAACTTCATGTAGTTAATTGCAAAGAGTTTAGGTACCAAATATAATATTCACCCGTCCTAGAAAAAAGATTCATATAAAACAATTTTGTCAATTTGAATAAAATTCAGATGTTTGAAGATGAGGCCTGATTGTTGGGTTGTTCACAATAAAGGCAGACTTTTTCTTTGTATTTTGAAATGCCTTCATGATGGAAGAGCTTGCTATTATTCATATAAAACAATTTTGTCAATTTGAATAAAATTCAGATGTTTGAAGATGAGGCCCGATTGCTGGGTTGTTCACAATAAAGGCACACTTTTTCTTTGTATTTTGAAATGCCTTCATGATGGGAGAGCTTGCTATTAAGAGTGACTGGAAGAATTGTTACATAGGGTATGTGATTTTATTTTACATTTTTTCCTGAGCAGGGCAGGCTTTCCTCAACTTTCAACTCAGGGCAGCTGGGGATGCAAAACTACCCCCATTAAAGCTGCTGCTAGTGGATCCTTAAGCAGGCAAAAATCTTCTGGTGCCAAGCCTGCTGACCGTTCTCTTTCGTCCTCGTCTGCACAGTCAGCTTTGAGAGGAAAGAGAGAGGTCATGAATAAGCATTCAGGCAAGTCTTTACTGAATTGATCATTTTTCGTATTATGATAAAATATTATTTACCCCTTGTTGGGCCATTAAATGCCACCTCTTTTGCATTCATTGAAAGATAAACATTTTTTCTTCCTTAATTCATTTAGTTGCCCTTGCAGAGGCCATGGACTTCCGAGATTGGTGTGAGAGTGAGTGTGTCAGGCTGATCGGGTCAAAAGGTATCTCTCTCTACATTTTCAATGGCCTTTATATTTATTGGATGTTATTTGCTTAGTGAGGGAGGTTCGAGTTCAGCTGCTAGCTAGTAACTAAAAAGTCACTATCCATAGATTTAATCAAAAGGGAATGAAAGAATACTTGAGAACGCAAGTCAATTGGCCAACTTTGAAGCGGTAGAATGTTTAAATGAATCTAAATTACCAAGCATAAAATGAATGTTTAGATGGTAACTGCATAGTTGGCTATAGATGCTTTTCAGGATGATATTTCTGCAAAATAGAGGTATTTCACTTAGATAACATATGCCTTTTTCTTTATCACTTTACATGACCTTTGTTATCCTCTTCTGTCCTCAAATTGTTCTCTGAATTATTTTAAATCACATGACGCTATTTTGGGTGACTAAATACCTTTAAACAACCTCAAACCACTCATCTGCTAGGCTTTTAGGATGTGGAGTGCCATAAGATGCCTTTATTTTCTGAGTTATTATCTTGACATTATCTTTTACAGAATCAAGTGTTTTTGTCTAATTGGAAGAGTATTTCAGGTTCTAAAACTAAATCATGTGTGCATTCAGTGATTAAAATGAACAAAGAGTTCGTAGTTTTAGGATGGAGAAAGATACAGGATATATGTATGTATGTATGTATGTATGTATGTATGTATAGGGTAATTACACTGGTTATATAATTGACAAAAAATGTCAAGTGAAAAAGTGCTAAACTAAAGGTTCTGTTGTGAAAATGGTCTTTTGCCTGATTTATGATGTGCTATAAGTATGATGGAGAAAAGACTAATTTTTGGTTGATTGTAGAAGATTTTTTGCACATTTTCTTTTGCAAGCTTATAAGTTGCTGCTTTTTTCTTCTTCTTCTTTTTTTCCCCACCCCCAACCCCCCAGATACAAGTTTTCTGGAGTATTGTTTGAAGCAGTCACGATCGGAGGCTGAGTTACTTCTGATAGAGAACCTGGGATCATATGATCCTAATCATGAGTTCATTGACAAGTTCCTGAACTACAAGGAACTCTTACCTGCTGATGTACTTGACATTGCCTTTCAAAGTTGGAATGATCACAAAGTCACTGGATCTGGTGCTGGAGAAATGAATTCTGACGAAAAGGATGAGAACTCAAACCGTGATTTGGCAATGGGCCTGGATGGACCCTCCAAAGGGGGAGGCAAGAAGAAGGGGAAGAAAGGAAAGAAGGTCAGTCCATCTGTGTTGGGATTTAATGTTGTCAGCAACCGCATCATGATGGGTGAGATCCAAACAGTAGAGGATTAGATTGAGGTAGTATGGGGGTGCTGTATATACATTTTGTTGGATTGTCTGTACATGATCTTTGTGTTTTTTTTTTTTTTTTTTTTTTCTTTTTGGGACTCTTGATTGTCCACTTTTTAAGCAAACACCAGCTGTAGCATTTATTTTATTTGCTCCAGCAGTTTTTTTTTTGTAGTTTTTATGCTAAACCTAAGCAAGAGCAATTACGCGGGTTTTCGACTACGATCTCTGTGTCGGCTTCTTGATGTTGTAGTTATTTTGCTGAAACTTTAGGTGCTGATTTATATCAAAGGAAGAAGTCTATTTTCCAAGTCTCAATGGCTTGCGGCTGAAAGTTTTAGATAATGAAATTTCTGTGGATGACGAGATGAATATATATTGGAGGGATATTTTGGTCATTCAGAATAAATAAATTGAAGGCATTTGTTGATAATGCCGCCGAGCATCTACCATCTAGCTTTCGATTTTCAATGATCTCGGTAAATACATAAAATAATAATAAGAATTTAAGCACTCATATGATATGACTTGATGTTTTATACATATATAGTGAAATTGCTGTTTTCCCTTTATTTCATATATACATAACACGTATTTCCTTATTTTACTAATAAAAAATTCTGTCAGACGCTGAGTAGAGTAGCTATTGCGAAGGACTTGGAATAACTATTTATCGATCACGTTTCCTGCCTGTCCCTCGCCTTCTTTCTTCTCTCTTTTTATTCACCCATAACCAGGGGATTCAAGTCTTGTAGAGACGATCAGGCCACCCGCACCCAAAGCCACTCGCTTCCTCGTTCAAGTCACACACACACCCACACCGGTAGCTTGCCACAAGAATGATTATACCTTGCGCAACATTATAGTCACTGACTCACTTTTTAGAAGTTTGATTTGTAAAAATTAACCATGATAGATTGGTCTCGAATTTACATAATGCAGAGAACACAAGGTTGGTGGTGTTGGTATTTGGAATTACCGGGTAATAGTTGGCTTTAATTATAAAACATATAGTTATTTTTGTAATTTTAATTCTATTTTTTTTTTGTTTGTTTGTTCGGTATGTATATATATTTTTGGTTCATTTAAACAAAGTCATAGCCTATCGCTTGTCTGTTCCATTCCTATTGAATTACATTGAACTCATCCCTTTATTCCATACGGTGAAGCATGTTCACTAAATTTAGTCTCATTTTATTCTTCGCGTCTTTTCTGTGTCTAAACTATAGTCAAATTGACAATAGCTTATGCCTACTTATTTACTTCTCTTTGTGTTATTACAAAAACCATTGAATAATACACAGATTTGGTTCCTAGCATGGAAAGGATATTGTGTTTTGGCTGTATTCACCGATGAGTTGGCAACAGTGCTATTCCTTACTCATCTTCTTTGCAGATAAAAGGAGGAAAAGAGAACGTATGTAATGTATTAAATTAACCTTCTATTTACATTAAAAGTGTGTCTCTCTTTCTGTTTTTCAAAAAAAAAAAAAAAAAAAACTAGCTGATACATGACTCTCCATTATCTTGTTCTTTCTTTAAATCTGCTGGTGGCAGAAAATAATCCATAGACAGCCCGCATATATTGAAATCAACCTCTTCAATCTTCCATGACTCTTCGATCCTGCGCTTGTGGTTTTGTCCAGCTCCATATCTGAATAGTGTCACTGAAGTCTTCCCGCTGTGAGCAATATTTATGTGATCCACGTAGCGATAATCGCCTATCACCGACTCCATGGTTGTCTCCCAAAATACATTGTCATTTCCTTTCACAGACTTCATTCTTACTAGTTTAGTGTCCTCGAGTTGGATCAAAAGTCCCGTCCTCTGGCTGAAGTATCCCCGTATTTTGTGGTGAACCAGTTCGGTATTTGGTGAATCTTGTGCCTTGATGGTGGTTGGAGTTGCTTCGATGTTGAGCACGAAGCAGTCCTCGTGGTTGATGTTCTTCTCTCCTACGCATACTGCATCTGAGAACAAGTAGGCCGTTGATCTGGGGTCCAGTCCCTGTACAACAACAATATCTTATTCTTGCTTTTTTTCCCATCAATAATCTTTTCCCGATTCGGTCACTTTTTGAATAGCAGCGTGTGTAATTTTGAATGCTACCTAGGTAAATGTTTCACCATCAGCCCTAGCCCTAATTCAAGTGCACAATGTGTGAAGCAGATTAAAAAAACACAGATGAAAACGAAACGAAACAATATCTGACTGATGGAGATAAGTGCTTCATACAAATACAACTATGAGCAAATGATTTCCTCCCAGGAATAGGAATACAAGTTACACTGTACTTCCTTGTAAATAATATGCAGCAAACACTTAAGACGACAACGTACCTGGAAGAAGCGTCTCAAAGGTCTCGGAGGACCTTTACTGGCATGGCAAGGCTGAGATGAAGATTGATTCCATGCTACCTTACCATCACTGCCTGCACTTATCTTGAAACCCGAAACAACCAGTTCCAGATACCACAAGTCAGGATTCTTTTGCCATAGCACAAAGCTGCCAATCTCGCAATCCCCTGTAGCATGAACACTACCATCCCCTTGGTGCATTTCCGAACCTATCATCTTCACCTGCCCCACTGCGTACATGCTATTCACCGCATTTAGAGAGGCTTGTCCTCCTGTTGCCGCTACGTATTGTTGCACTATGTATTTTGCTGTTGACGCTTCCTGATTATTTCAAGTCAGAGCACCAGCTGCATTAGATATTTAGAAATAGTCCACTCCTGGAAAATGATTTTACGTTTTAGATCATTTTTGCAAATCCAAGAATTTCAGCTCAAAGATGTAATGGATCAGGCACGTCAATGTTATTCGAAATTTTATTAAGAAAACGACCCTAACGAATCCATATATAACTAACTTCACAGGTTAATGAATTTTATCCTCCTCCTCTTGTAAGAGCTTAGGTGGATCTCATTAAGGAAACCAGCAGCAGTTACACTAGCTGGTTCAATCATCTGCTTAAACAATTGAAACAAATATCAATCATAAGAGAGAGCAAGAACGGAAAAATGTGGTTACGATGGAACCGCCATTAATGTGTCTTGTGAGGGCCTGCTCTGAATGTTGAACCTGAAACGGAATCAAAGGAGATCCGACAAGCTTCAACAATGCCATAAACTCGTTACTTGACCCTGAATAAAGATGAGAAGATTTATCTGCTGATGACTGAGCTTTCATCAAAGCACGCAGGTTTTGCCACCGAAGAACCGCATTGCTTCCCATGTTGGTGAACATTTCTTCAGGAATTGGCACTTCCAAAACCGTCTCAAGCCCGTCTTCTTTATCAAAATTTGGGCACAACTTTCTCATTGAAATCGAAGACCTATACATTTTTTTTTTTAGTTACGTCTTCTTCTTATTTTATTTTAATCTGTTTTTTTTCCAGGAAAAAGGAAAATGGGAATGGAAGCTATGTTCCAATTTCTATGTGGGGGTTGATCTTTGGGAGATGAGAATGAATCTGAATTGGCATTTCACAGAAAGAGATAGAGAGAGAGAGAGAGGAAGAGAGACAGTTTTTTTAGTTAAAAGGTTTCAATGGTTAAAATAGCTGTCGTGCGGGCACGATTTAAGGACAATGTGAATAATGTAGTTGGCGGGTCATGGGAATTCATGCAAAGTCTACTTGTCTCGATCATCATGGATAATAATGGATGCTCATGCTAATACCCTAACCCTAAACAATCTACTCCAATTGGATTAAAAGTATTGCTTTTATTTATTTTTAAGTTAGATTAATTGGTACAAAATTTAAATTTTTTAAATATGATTTCCACTACATACTATGACCTAATAAAAATATCGAGTTAGATATGAATTTATTTTGTGTCTTGTGGTGATATTGTAAGGAGACCATATATTTAGATTTGATTTATAATTTTACCATGTGGATTTTTGGATGATTTACCTCGATTGGATTTATATTTGCAATATATATATTAGTTTTGCTTTCATCAACGTCTAAAATCTTTATCTAGTTGTTTTGAGATTAACTTTGTTAATAGAAAATGTTTAAAAACATTTTCCTAAAAATGATATATTTTACTTGATTGATCATGTTTGTTTTCCAATGTTTGATGCGAATCTATTCAATTTGAGGAAAATATTTCGATATGAATCTATTCCTTTATTACGCATATAACATGTATATATAATATATAGATTATATTATATCTAAAGGGGTGGTGGAAGGGTCTTGACCCCTGGCTTGGGAAAAATTAATTATTAGAATTTATTAAGGAAGAAGAAAAATAAATATTTTATTTATATTTTAAAGAGCAAAACTTGTTATAATGATACATATGGGTAAATGGTTAATTATTTGTTTTTATAAACACGAGATCATGAGTTCAAATACCATTAGAGCCATTTGAATTGCATTTATTGGATGTTTTTCAATAAAAGTTTTTAATTATCTTTTACATTTTTTTTTCATAATAAATAATAATTTTAAATTTATTTTATAAAAAAATTAATGATTAATTAGATAAATTCTCATTAGAACTTATTTATTTATTTTTTATAATTATACCATAGATGTTGATTATATAATTAGTACTATAAGTGTTTTAGTCTTGCTGCACAAAACATTAGCAAATTAAGAAAATTTATCTTTTATCCTATTTGTAGGTTTTTAAAAATATCTTTTTTTTCATCTATTTTTTATGGATTATAAAATTTACACAAGTTTATTCTATTGATTAATTGATGGTTAAACTTCAATTGCAAGATACATCCTCATGAAAAGGTAAAAAAATTATTCTATTGATTTTTTCAAAGTACATTGAGCACTCGCAACCATTTTCTAGTAAAATTTAAAATTCTACCCTATTATATGTTAGAAACTATCGTATTAATGAAATCCTTTTATATATACGTATATATTTATTGTAATTATAATACTAAACAGACTTTTTTTTAAAAGAATAATTCTAATATTATCCCCCACCTACCCCTACCAACACCCCGCGCCGCCCACTCCCCCCCCCCCCCCCCCCCCCCCCCCCCCAACAATGTCGTGGTTCCGTATCCGTCCGTGCGTTTGTGTATACATATATATATATATATATATATAACACATGGATATATACATATATATTTATATGTATTGTATATAGATTATACATATAAAATTTAGATTATATAACATCATATAACGTTGTGTATGTAACATATATAATAATAATAATAATAATAATAATAATAATAATAATAATAATAATAATAATAATAATAATAATAATAATAATAATAATAATAATAATAATAATAATAATACATATGGATATATACATATATATTATATGTACATGCTCAATGCATGTAGATTATATTACATTATGTATATAACATATAGATTATACATGGAACAGTTACTTATCTATATATCTATCTATATGTATATATAGCGTTATATACATATATACAACATATACATAGCATTGTATATTATATAACACTATGTATATTACGATATATTTATATGTGTAGCATATTGATGATATATATTGCATATATATCTAAATGTTACACATTAAAAAAATAGACCATACATATATATGTTATGTATATAATATAAATGCTATATATATATATATAAGGATATGTGTATATATATAGATATATATGTTACATATATTATAGATTATATATGTTAAAGTTGTATAACATTGTAGATTATATAATATTACCTATATAACATATAGATTATACATAACATATAAGTTATATGTAAGATATGTATAAATATATAATCTATTTATTTGTTATACATATAACATATATATATATATATATAACATGTAAATTACATATATAAAAAACATATGGGTATATATATTTATATTTATATGTGTAGCATATAGATTATATATAGACTATGGGACATTATGTATATTACATATAGAGTATATATAGAACTATCACACACTCATATAAATATATATCTATATAAAACATTATACATATATGTTATATATGAAATGAATATGTAACGTTGTGTATATAATCTATTGATGATATACATATAACATATATATGCATATATATAGATATATGTAACATGTAATTTAATATATATATATATATATATAAAACATATGGATATATATTTATGTATATAGTATATCAATCATTAGACATTAAAACATATAGATTATATATAGAGCAATCATATATCAATATATATATGTATATATATAACATTATACATATATTATTATGTCCCAAGTAATAGAGTCGTAATAATCTTATCGTGTGAACTATTTTATCATAGAAATTGACCTTATAGCCATTATTATATATATAACATTATACATATATTATTATGTCCCAAGTAATAGAGTAGTAATAGTCTTATCGTGTGAACTATTTTATGATAGAAATTGACCTTATAGCCACTATTATAGACTTAGTTTATGTAAGGAAAACTCGAGTTTACAATTTTGAACCATCCAATTCAGTATTTGCATTTTCATAAAACCTTTATAATAGTACATTAACTTATCTTCATGAGATTATAAAATAATTTCTCAATAAATTTCATTGATATAAAACTTCATACATATAGTGAAACCTTATAAGTTTACATGGTTTTACATTTCACATTATCTTACAGATTGATTATGAAAACAATTGGGCCACTTGTGGTGTCTCAATTAATTTCTACAAATATAAATAATATTCCAGCTATCTTTTCATTACTTCTCATTCCCTAGATCCTTTAGCTATTAGATTAGGATTGGATGTATATTTGTATGATTACTTAACTTGCAAAAAGAGTCTATTTGGAGAGCAATTATAGCTTAGTAAGTGAGACAAAAACAAAATATCTAAATGTTACAAGACAAACAAAGTTGTCAACTAAGTTACTCAAATGCAATGTATGAATAAGCAAATACCATTGCATGGAGTTATTTAGTTTGTTGTGAGATTAAAAAAATTTTATCAACTTTAATTTGGGTTTGAGGAATTTTCACATAAAGGTCATAATAACCTTACGACTAGATTAGGCTTGTGCAATCTTTCATCTGGTGACCAGCTTCAAATTATTGTACTCAACCTTAATGCGACCTTTTCTCTTATCATTCAGTTTGATTAAGGATGAGAAACGAATTATTTCTGTTATTCTTTTGAAGGGCCAGTATGTGATTGGAGAATTGTAGTCAACTCTTAATGGGTTGCAATGCATGGTAGGTAAATATTTAGGTCATTTATAGTTTAGTTTAGGTTAAAGAATGAATGATCAACTAGTACAATTGATCCAATAGATCGCATTCAAGGAAAACATTTCATTCAAGATTTAATCAACCATCAGAAACCGACCAGCATATTCACTACCTACTAGTTACGATTACGAGCACAAATAAGCACACAATCTAAGTCTCTAAATATCTTGAAATAGTACTTCAAAATGTAGTAAAATATTGATCTCAACTTATTTGGAGATCTTGTTGTTTAGTGAGTTGCACTCAGAGAGCTTTCCTTTATCGAAAATCCCTATTTCGTAAATAATACCTTTACTCATTATTCTTAGGCCATAAATTTGTTAACCTTAATGTGGAAGGTTAATTATTTTTTTTTTCTACAAATATAAGGTCATGAGTTCAGTTCTCGTTGGTGCCATTAAGTTACATTTATTGCATATTTCTGAATATATAAAGTTACTTGATCGTGTGTACAGACATGCATATATTTATATCGAGGCTATCATATTAGTTATCCATAAGCTTTATGTATAACTCAATAGCTTATAACTATGTATAATAAGTATTCTGTATAAACAGACTCGTATACACAAATTAGCCGTATGAAATAAAGAGCAGTATTTATTTACCTCTTGTCATATATTTAAAGACAACTCTTTCTTTTATGGGAATCTTTCTCGATCAGCTTATTTTTCCTTTTTAATGCTGGCCGTTGATCTTCAACTATAAAATAAGTGACTCAACATGTTCAAGAATATTTGTAGATAGACATTTCTTCGGAAGCTAAAAGTCGCCAGTTATCAAAATTCAGTATGTTAGTCCCTTCATCTCTCTCTCCCCCTCCCTCCCCTTATGAGCGTCCAGCTTACTTTTCACCGCCTTACTTTAGGCGGTTTGGATTTTTTATTTTAATTTTTTTTTTCCCAATCATCTTTCTTCCACCAAAATGCATTTGAGAACAATGACCAAGAGCATGAATCTTAGCTCAAATGATTTGCTGCTATTCCACGTGCCACTGTGCACATGCATGATAAGAGAAGATATGGGATGCTTTTCCAAGTGTACAGAACCTTTCTTTTTTTTTTTTTTAATTTTTTAATTTTAATAGTTTAACAGCAACGTGATTAAGTGTCTAGTTCATAATATTATGCCACCTTGTGTGTTAACTTATCAATTTATTAGATGTTGATTTTATTGATAGATTAAGTTCCTTCAGTTTTCTTTGCTAGTAGAAAAATAAGTAAGTATGGGTATTCATATGTTAGCTTAACATATGCCCATTTACGTTCGACTTGTTAAAAGTTTTACGTGTCAATTTTATGTTATTAGGTTTGTGCCTACTTTAAAATTATGATCAACCAACCCCTGCAAGTCAACTAGCAGAGAGTTTTTATTTTGATTTGTTCACAAATCTCCACATTTCACGTGTGCATACTCAGATTTTTAAATAAATCCTATAACACATGTATATTTATATTATTTCATGTTATCCGGTTAAATTTGTCAATTAAATAATTTATTACTAAGAGGATCACGTGAATACACGGAATTTGAATTCTGCCGTTTTGATGACCACAGAGGTATTTTACTATAGTTAAGCTTTTAACTAATTTACTATTTTTAGCTATTTCGCTCCAAATATTCAAACTCGTGAGGTCACTTCCATTATCTTTTGTAGTCCGGGCACAAATTTTAAGTTTAAATGAAAAATTTTCATGGATGCCCCAAATTTAAGTGTTAAGGCCTTAGTTGCATATATGCTTAGATTATATATGTAACAAATATGTAACATTGTTAATTATATAACATTATGTAATAACATATAGATTAGATATATGACATATATATGCATGTGTATATAATATATATATATATATCTAACGTTATAAAATGCATAGGTTATATATATGTAATATATATATTATTCACATGTTATAATTATAATGTTATGTATGTATGTATAGCTCTATATGTGTGTATATATTATGTATTTATTTACATACATACATATATATATATTTATATATATATATATATATATAACATATAGACTATATAGCATGTGAATTATACATTGCATATATATAACATATGGACATTGTTGATGGTTAACTTTTGTAAGGATTGGTTGAGGTTGGAGGCAATATGCATAAATAACAAACATAAGCTCAAAGGAGCCGTCAGAGGTGATTTTAACGTGGTTACTCCAATACTTAAGTTAGTATAGGGTGAGAGAGTGTTTAAAGGAGGATACCCTGCTAAAGAGGTTGATGCACCTACAATGGTGTTGAGATCTCTTATCATTGTTTTGATGATAATAAAAATGAGTTAAAGATGTTTGACCAGTGTATTAAGTGTATAGGTTATTAAGTAAGATTAATTTTTACTTAAGTTGTGATTTTGTGAATTATAGAGTAATTTAAGGACTAAATTGGAGGATTTAGATAGAATTAAGTTTTGACAATTTAGTATAGATTAAGAGTTATTTTAGACTTTTACTAGATTAAAGGTCGAGCTCTACTCATTAGATATATTTAGGTAACATATCAAATACGTTCCACTAAGTTAGACATACATTCACGCGTTTTGCTAAGTTAGACATACATCTACAGGGATTAAGGATGTTTAATTAAATTATTTTTAATACAAGTCTATTTTGACAAAAATCTTAGAACATAACTTTGTTGGGAATATTTTGTCACATAATTATCAAGATTTTTTGAGATATTTGATGCATATTAATGTAGATAAATGTGATTTTATAGAAATATAAATAAGATTTTTTTCGAAGTTGAAATCAAGATAGATGTGTGGTTCAAATACAAGATAAGGACGAATCTTGTTGAGTGTTGTAGATTTTTTATTCAAATTCAATCTAATAAATAAAGAAGAATTTGTAGAGTTTACAAATTCAAAAGTAATCAGATTCGATATAAGATGCATGTACAAAGTATCAGCAAGAAAATATCAGAAAATTGAATTGTTAAATTCTAGATTATCAAGTTGAAGATAAGCTCCTCATTTTTAGGAATTCACATTTCAAATTTGTAACATACATCAGCATGTGAGTGCAAAGTTGAAATAGAGAATAAATATAAAGATATGTGTAGAATTGGTCATTCATTGTAGCATCAATCTAACATACAAATTAAATTTAAAAAAAAAAGAAGATTTAGCCTCCTCAAATCAAGGATAACCACCTCCAACGGTATAATTCAAGATATTCCACGATTTGTCAAAGATCTCTCCAAGAATTTAGCAAAGAGACGTTATATTAGGGGAGAATATAAGCAAGGAAATTCAAATTTTTGAGAGATGTTGATTTGCAACTTTCATCTACAAACTTATACTCTCGAGAAAAATCAGAAACACGATCGGAAGCTAAATTGGAGACAATATTGTTGAATTGTGATACAAGGCAAGTGCACCTATCAGTTTTAATATAGTGGATGTGAGTTTGAGTCGATTCTTCAGATACTTCGATTTCTAATATTAACCTTAGCTCTATTATCTAATTGGAAAATTGTGGTGAGTTAAATGAATTAAAAATACTAAAATTAACAAACTAACATAATTATGAGACTTGATTAAGCAATTTAGAAAGCGATAAAATTGAGAACGACTTCAAGAAGGCAAATAACGTATTTATGAATTATTTCCCCTAGTGTTTAACATATGACTACTTAAAATATATCCAATTTAATCTCTATTATTCTTGACTAGAGGGATTCACAATTAAGGTTAACACCTTTCTCAAGCATATTAACCCTAATCCTAAATTATTTACCGAAATCTCTTCACTTAGTAATATAATTTAAAATCGCATTAATGTATAATGAATTCTCACACAAAAGAACAACTTTCTGGAAGAAACATGTATCTTATCTGTAAATACACATATAATTCTCCCCAATTATGTCAAGATCTCATTATATATGTGATTTCTCAATCATCATGCATAATATCATAGATTGATACTTTAGAAATATCAATTAACAATTAAATAACATAATTGAATCAAGAAAAGATAGAAACTTTATTGAAAATTATTAATAAATCTAATAGTCACATGTAACCCTAGGTTCTACAATGCTAAATACAAGAATCTTAAGCTATTATAATGAAACTAAAAATGAATTGCAACAAAATCAATAAATAAAACATGAAAAACTCCTTTTATTGATGAAAAATCTCTTCAATCTTGAAGTTGAGTGTTGTTTTTGCTTTTTTCTTCTCCTTCTCTTAAAGTCTCTTATCTTTTGAATGTCCAAAACTTATGAGCGAAACCCTAGTATGTCCTTTTATAATGTATTGTAAGGTTTCCGTTTTCATCACCAGATACAGCCTAGGATACAGTTGTGTTCTCAGGTCATGTAACTTTCTGACCTTGGCAAATCTTCCTGAATGGATACAGCCTGGGGACATAGTTGTGTCCCAGACAGTATAACTTTCTGATCAAAATTCCTATTGTCTATATAACTTCAAAACTTTATAACTCATTCATTTGAACTCCAAATTGAGTGAAACTTGATTCCTTTTCTTCGTTTTCAATCCAAGAACGCGTTTAAACCTTGAAATCAAAATTTTACTCAATTAAGTATCAATTTCTTTAAAGAAAACCAAAGGTATAAGGGAAATACTATAAAATCACCATATGAAATGTATTTAAAATAAGAGTTATCAAATTGACTTTCTTATTCTATTTTATTTTTGAACTTATATTTTGAGGAACATTGTACTTAGTCTTCATTTATCTATAAATCTTATTTTTGAGTGCTATGATCGTGTGTTAGAAGAGAGTCAACATTATTTTATAGATTTGTGATTAGGTAATCATAGCTTATTGAGATAGGGTAGAAGGGTTGTACTTGTTTTCTCTCTTGATTGAAATAATGAAAGTGGTTAGTGAAACGACTATGTTGTAGAATACTAGGTCCCTAGTGGTGTATCTAGAAGGATGTAGTAGACATAAGGCCAAAGCACTATAATTCTTGTGCTTGATCTTCTCAACCTTACTCACTTTTATTTCGTGCTTTATTTATTGATCATATATTGTTGCACGCCACTTTTAACCGAAGTAATCCAAAGGGCACACTTTAATAACATTTTGCAAAAATGTTAAATTTTTCTAAGTGACCAATTCATGCCCTTCTTGGCTATTTTTAGGACCTCCATTTGGTATTAGAGCTTAGTACTTGATTGTTTAGAGTTCAAAGATCAATGGCAGAAAATGATATATTTGTTGCTAGCTCCTTATTTTGATGGTACTAACTTTGCCTATTGGAAATTCAGGATGACAACTTATATTAAGGTAATTGATTTTGGTTAATGGGAGATTGTCGAGTTTAGAGACATTCAAATTGCAATTGATGGAGATCCAATGCTCATAAATGACGAAAAAAGAAAAATTGAGAAGAATAACTAGGCCAAAAATTTGTTATTAATGATGATAGCTCTATCTGAATATTATCTAACTTATCTTTTCTTCTAGGATAGCAAAAGATATTTGGGATACCATGAGTGAGACTCACAAATGAACCATAACAATAAAGGACACTCAAATTAATTATCTGCTTCAACAAAATGAATTGTTTAAGTTTCAACAGGGTGAAAAAATACGTAATATTTTCAATTGTTTTATTGCTATAACCAATGAACTAGCTTTTCTTAGTAAAAGGATTGGTGACTTTGATCTTACTAGAAAGATGCTAAGGATTTTGCTTAGGTCTTAGGATGCTAAGAAGATTGTAATCGAAGAAAGCAGGATTTATCTAAACTAACAATAAGTTAATTGAGAGAAAAGCAACTTGTTTATGAGTCTCATATCAAGCATATGAATGAACTAGAAAATACTAGAAAAGACGTAAGAAGTTTTCTAGTAAACATTCTTCTTCTAATTGTTCCAAATATGATGTAGGAAAGAGTTACAAGGAAGAGAAAAATGAGAAGAAAGAGGAGAAAGAAAAGAAAGGGAAGAAGGAGTTGGTATGCTATGAGTGCAAGAAATCTAAGCACATCAAGTATGGGTATCCGATCTTACTAAAGAAATTGGAGAAGTACAAAAGGAAATCGAAAGAATTACTGGCTACTTGGAGAGACCTTGATGAATTTGAGACAGATTTAGAGGCTAATTCAAAAGAACAAGAAGAGGCTAACCTATGTCTGATGGCTATGTCTTAGGTAACTTTTGACTTTGAAGATGGAATGCTTAAAAGTGTACGTAGACTAATTAAAAGCTTATTAAAAGAACTTAGAGGCTAATGTGAAGTTGACTAAACAAGATGATGAAATTAAAGTATTAAAAAAATGAGAAAGATGCACTATTTCAAACAAATTCTACTGGTTGATGAGAATAATATACTGAAAAATGTCAATCAAGTTTTGTAAATTGATGATGAAAATCTAAGAATGAGTCAAGAGTGCTTAGAAAAAGAAAATATAATTTTAAAGGAGGAAATAAAGAAATTGAAAGTTAGAATAGATGATTTGTTTAACACGATGACACAACATTCAACAAATTTAATGAAAGTGGCAAAAAGTTGTAGCTACTATTATCCTTACAAAAGATAGATAATTCGAAGAATGGACTTTATAATGACCCAATAGTATCGTTGTCGTAGTAGATCATCGTTTACCGTACAAAGGTCTACTATTAACCTCTTTGCTGATTGCAGGCCTTTTCTATGACACACAAGACTCCTTCCACTATATGTTACCATAAGGCTCATAGATAAGTAATATAGAGTAATTTTTACTAAAATTAACTTTTAAGACATAAATTAATCAAGTAAACATGTGGACTCATTACATTCCACACCAAAAGAATATTACAAACAAATACAGTTCATAATAGGAACTGCATCATAAACTTTAAACTATGTATGAACAAAATAAAGGTGAATAATTATCTACAAAAGCTTTTACAAAATCTCCTCTATGCTCTTTGATCACTCCAACCCGTCTCTCCACAAGACTCACTATGGGCATGCTTCGGCCCCGATTAGTGAAGAGGTTTTCCTACAACAAAAGGAATTTATTGAGGTGTAAGCTTAAGCTTAAGCTTAGTGAGATAAATACCCTCATTAATACCGTATGGCAAAAATTTATTAGATGCACAATCATATGAATACATGAACAATCAGCATGCCATATAACGCATGTAGTAGCCTAGGAACTGCATACGACTCAGAATTATGCCCCTTGTAGTTGAGGTTTGGAGATAATTAATTGACCCAAACCAAAATTCGGGTTTTAGCCCTTGTTTTTTTTTTTTTTTTCATTTGTACTATTAGGCTTAAGTCAAAACGAAATTATATATATATATATATACTTTCTTTATTGGATATCAAATCATATTTTCAAAATCCTAAGTCTAGTGGTGTGGTGGCCTTCACAATCCACAAACACACATCTTAAGCATAAGCCACAAGACACGGCCCTTTGCCGATGGTTGGTGTCTCCCTGTGCCTAGTAAGCTCGTTAACTTAGAACAGAGACTAAATAAAATAGTGACATAGCTAGTGCCCAATCCTACAAGAGGCTTTCTTCCTATGAGTCCCTTCTCATCTTCTGCGTGAAGTGGTAGTTAATGTTATTCGAATGCAATTATGGAGAATGCATGATCCATTTAATTTCTTAATCACATAAATGGTTAATCTGTTTTTTTAAGGTGATGAGACAATTTCATTCCATACAATCACACATATAAATTGTCACAAACAATTTCCATTATCGTATGATTAACATGCCATAACATTCAATCACAAATTTATACACATGCATTTCCCATATCCCACAGGCATCCAATTTATATATATAATTTAGGTGCATTTATTCTACAAGCAAAATAAAGCAAAGAGTCATCAGGAATTTACTTACTCCGCCATACGGGCCAGTCAAAGTAGTCTGGAGGCAGGTTGTCTCCGAATACGGGGTCCCCTGGTCATCGAAATCATAATACTATAAGGGATTGAAATAAAACTTAGGAAACTAAGCTAAAACCTCTTAAGTTATACTCTTGACTAGTTTTCGTATTTTTCTCGGTTTTACTTAAAAGTTTAATCACTTATAACTTTTCTTTTTAAATCTGATTTTTATGATCTTGAAGTCAATCTTCATCATTTTTGAGTGTACTTTAACGTGGTGAGGTTAGATTTTCAAGATGAGGCACACAAATCTGCCCATAGGTTAGAATAGTAGCGGTCCTCATGATTTGGAGTGCTTTTAGGCTTTGTTTGGTTAATGGGCTTTTTGGTAACTTAGGAATTCCTTTTGGCTTGGTCTTAAGATTTCATTTTAGACTCAAAATACTCCTTAAGGTCAAATTTACAACTTTAATTTACACTCCTAAGGCTATTAACCACTTATTGGGTTCTTAAGTGGGTTTAGGTTGTTAAATGGGCTTATTTTTTATTCTATTCAAAGATGGTTACCTTCTTGGGCTTAGGGCGTGTCTTGTGGGCTTTTTAATGGTCTTAAAACAACCCTTATTGATGTGTAAAGTTGTTGGTCAGAAACTTAAGGGTGGTTCAACTTGACGTTTGAGGCTCGTTTTGGAAGTTTTAAGCTCGGTTTTGAGTTTTAGGCTTAATGCACTTATCAAAATTGCCTTGGTTGGTTTTTTCACTTTGTTTAGTTATTTTTATCATATTTTTAAGTGTCTTTTAGGGATGTTCCAGATTTGGTCGGTTTGAGTATGAGGGCTTCCAACTTTTTTCATCATTTCCTTAAGTTTAGGTGTTAGATAATGAACTTAAGTTGCTTGTATTCAAATCTTAAATTAACTTCTTTTTCATGAAATGATTATTTGGTTCATACTTTACATGAAAATAGAGGATCTCACTTTTATCATACCTCTTATACCATAGTTCATGTTTTACAAAGTTGGTTTCCTCATAAAACTTCATGTGATGGATTTTTATCTTTACCTAAGTCTAGATTTGAGCATGTTTAACTTAATGAAAGTGTAAACAACATCCAAATTACTTCTAAACTCTCACGTCCAGCATGCTTCTCTTTCATTCAAGTTCTCATTTCAAGATTTTCTTAACTTAAAATCTTCCATTCCAAGTGTTAAACAAGTATCTTTACAAAACACTAACTTTACATGTTTATATTTCAACTTCCATATAAGGTTTTCATAAGTTTGCTTCTTAGGGTGGTCTTTGATGTTATACTAACTTATGATTATACTCATATCTTCAAGAAATCATAGTCTTCTAACATGAGTACTAACTAACATAAGATATATTAACTCATCCTTAAAGCAAAAATATGGTAGTTGTGCACTAAGATTCCACTTATGCTCTTTGTCTTACTTCCTCCTTCTTGTACCTCTTTTGAAACCCAGGTTGTGATCCTTTGAAGTGGGGTTTAAGAAGTTTTCTAAGGATCTTAAAGGCCTTTGAATGTTGGAAAAAGTAAGACAAGAAGAAGTTGAAAGTGCCGTGAATGTGTGTGTGCTTGGATTGTGGTGGCAAGTGAAGGATTTTGTAGGGTATAGTTGTTTCTTCTTTTGTGTTGTTTTCAAAGTGAGGGAAAAGGAAGTGAAAATGAAATTAAAAGTGAGAGCAAATGGGAAAAGAGAGGCCAGTTGGAATGGGGTGGGAAGTGTGTTTAGTAGGCTTGATTTTGTTGTTTTGTAGTATGCACAAAAGTCAACATTTATAACTATTGATGATGTAAGCATTAAGGGGTGAATAGTAGAGTGTAAGATAAAGTGATCGATGGATGAAAGACAAGAGTATGACCCCCTTTAAGTGTCCTTTTGGGCATGGAGTTGTCTTGTCTTATTTATTAAAATTAAGCATGTGAAATCTTGTGATAATCTGTCTATATGTAGTATAAGTGAAGGGTTGATAAGGAAAGTATTTCATCACTAGATTTTGATAAGTTATCAATTGATAAATGACTTTAACTTTCAATTGATAAGTCATTTAGGGTGATTAGTTAGTCTACTTATTCAAGTGTAAGACTTAGGCATGATGATAAGGGAATTGTCTTATAGGAAATTGTTTTAGAATTTACTTCTTAAATTGTTTTGTAAATGATGATTTAATTCTTATAAAATTACGAAAATTTCTAGAGTTGAATGAAATTATTCAAATTAAATTATCGATTAGTAACTTAGGATTAAAAATCCTTAATTGTTTTAGGGCTTAGGGTTTTCGGTGACCTTAGAGTTCATAGTTTTTCAAGTTCGGGTTTTATTGATAATAGGTTTTTGAATTGGAAAAGTAAGTTCGTTTCTAATCGTAAACTTGAGTTCTTAGTTTAGTTGATCCTTGGGAATGTTTGGGAATACTCTTAGTCAAATCATAGGCTCGCTAAAAGTAGGGTTTACAGACTTGGTAACGAACGTGGAGAATCCTTTACTTCAACTAATAAAATTGTATGTTGTGTAAGTTAGCAAGTATAATAAAAGATTTTGCTAAAAGTAGTAACCTGCATGAAGAAACTAAGTTTGTTATGTAAGGTAACTGGTATAACAAAAGATACCCTGGTCAAAATAAGAAGCATTCAATTAGAGGACACATTAGAGGCAAATTTAGAGGCTACTTAAGTTGAAATCTAAAGAATTAGGTAACTGATAGGTATCGAGTATGTAATTCTTATGCATGCTTTTTCTGTAACAGACCTGTGATATTGATAAATATTTTTTTAATAAAATGAACTAACTCATTAACCAACAAGCTAAGACATTGAATAATATAAGCTTGAATTTTGGTAGACTTAAGCTTGTTTGGGTTTCAAGAAGAACTTAAACCTTGTTTCGATGATTACAGGAACATGGAGAGTATATTAAAAGGAATTTAATACCTACATAGCAGGTGTTCATATCATATGTTTGGAGATATAATGACCCAACAATATCGTTGTCGTGATAGGTCACCGTGATAGTATCAACCCCCTTGCTGATCATAGGCCTTTTATACGACACACAAGGCTCCTTCCATTCTACGTTACCACTAGGTCCATAGACAAGTAATATGGAGCAATTTAAGTAAAATTATTTCTATGATATAAATTAACTAATTGTGTGGGCTCGTGAGACCCACACTAAAAAAATATTACAAACAAATGTAGTTCATAATGGAACTGCATAAAATTTAAGTTATGAACAAAAACATAAAAGTATATATATATATATATATATATATATACTTCCTTTACCAAAATCAAATCATATTTTTTAAAATCCCAAGTCTAGCGGTGTGGTAACCCTCGCAGTCCACAAACACTAGCCCTAAGCAGAAACCACAAGACTCGGCCCCTCGCTGACGGTTGGTGTCTCCCAGTGCCTAGTAAGCCCATCAGCTTAAGATAGAGACTCAATATATATGATGGCATAGCTAGTGCCTAATCCTACAGGAAACTCGTATTCCTGTGAGTCCCTTCCCATCTTCTGCGTGAATCGGCAGTTGGTGTTATCCGTATGCAATATGGGGAATGCATGATTCATTTTGAGTTCTTAAGCATATAAGTGATTAACTTGATTTTTAGGGTGATCAACCAATTTCATTCCATACAATTCACATGTATATATTCATACAAACAATTCCCATTATTATATATAATTAACAAGTCATCACATTCATCCACAAATTTATACATATGCATCTCCCATATCCCACAAGCATCCAAATTTATAAATATAAGATTAGGTGTATCTATTTTACAAGCACAATCAAGTAAAGAGTCATCGGGGATTTACTCACTCTGCCATATGGGTCAGTCAAAGTAATCTGGAGGCAAGTTATCTCCGTAAACGGTGTCCCCTGTTCATTAAAATAATTTCTATAAGGAATTGAAGCAAACTTAAGAAACTAAGTAAATTTTCCTTAAGTTATATTCTTAACTAGTTTTCGTAATTTTTCCCGGTTTTTACCTAAAGTTCAATCGCGTATAACTTTTTCGTTTTAAATCCAATTTTTATGATCTTATAGTCAATCTTCATCATTTTCAAGTGTACTTTAACGTGGTAAGGTTAGATTTTTGAAATGAGGTATACAATTCTGTCCATGGGTCAAAACAGTAGCGTTCCTCATGTGTTGGAGTGTTTTTGGGCCTTGTTTGATAAATGGGCTTTTTGATAACTTGAGAAATTCTTTGGGCTTGGTCTTCAGATTTTATCCTAAGCATAAAATACTCCTTAAGATCATATTTATAACTTTGATTTATATTCCTAAGGCTAACAACCATTTCTTGGGCCCTTTAATGGGCTTAAATTGTCAAATGGGCTTGTTTTTGGTTCAAACTAAAGTTAATGACTTGGTGGGCTTATGAGGCCTTAGGTGGATTTCTTTTGGGCTTCAAAACAACCTCTCTTGGTACTTTAAGGTGTTGGTCAAATTTTTATTGAAGGCCTAACTTAGAGTTCTAGGCTTGTTTTGAGAGTTTTGAGCTTGGTTTTGAGTTTTAGGCTTTATATGCTTACTATACTTGCTTTAGTTAATCCTTTCACTTTGTTCTTTCACTTTTATCATATTTTTAGGCTTCATTCTCCCATGTTCCAGATCTGTTCATGATGGTTCCAAGGGGTCTTTACTTGGTTTTTCAACTTGTTTCATCATTTCCTTAAGTTTAGGTGGTAGATTATGCACTTAATTACTTGTGTACAAATCTTAACTTAAGTTTTCTTCCATAAAATGTTCCTTTAACTCATGCTCCACATAAAGAAATAAAATATCTTATAATTAATACAACTCCCATATCATAGCTTATGTCATACAAAGTTGGTTTCTTCATAAAACTTCATGTGATGAATTTTTCCTTAACTTAAGTCTAGATTTGAGCATGTTTAACTTAATGGAAACAAAATCAACATCCAAATGACTATGGAACCCTCAAGTCCAGCATGCTTATCCTCCATTAAAGTTCTCATTTCAAGATTTTGTTAGCTTAAAATCTTCCATTCAAAGCATTAAACAAATGTCTTCACAAAACACCAACTTTACATGCTCATATTTCAACTTCATGTAAGGGTTTTATGGTTTGTTTCTTAAAACGATTTTTGGTGTTCTAACAACTTAAACCTTACTCATATCTTCAAGAAATCCAAGTCTCTTAACATAAATACTAATCCACACATCACAAGAATCACTTACTTGTCCTTAACGCAAAGTGTGGTGGCTGTGCACTAAGGTTCCACTTTAGCTCTTAACTTTGCCTCCTCCTTTTTGCTACCTTTTGAAACCCGAATCTTTTGTTCTTTTGGTATGGGGTTTATAGAAGATTCTAATGGTCTTAAAAGGTCTTAGATGGTGAAAGAAAATGATACAAGAACAAAGGAAAATAATGCCGTGAGTGAAGCTTCAAAATGGAAAAAAATTGATTTTGTGGGGTAAGGTTGTTTCTCCTTTTTATGTTTGTTTCAAAGGAGAGAAAGATGAAGTGAAAGTGAAATTGAAAGGGAGAGAAATGGTGGAGAGTGTGGCCGGTTAGAAATGGAGAGAGAAGGAGTGTTTAAATGTCTTGAAAGTGTTGTCTTGTAGCTTACATAAAGTCAACAATTTCAACTATTGATGATGTAAGCATTAAGAGGTGAATAGTGAAGTGTAAGAAGAAGTGATTGATGGGTGAATGACAAGTGCATGCCCCCCTTTCTCCCCTTTTTAGATCTGACATTGGAAGTCTTTTTATGCTATGGAGTGGTCTTGTCTCCTTTATTAAAGTTAAGCTTATGAATCTGTGAAAAGTTGTCCATATGTAATATAAGTGAAGAGGTGATAAGGAAATTGTCTTATCGCTAGATTTTGATAAGTTATCAATTCATAATGATTCCAACTCTCAATTGATAAGTTATCTAAGGTGATTGGTTGGTCTACTTATTTATGTGTAAGGCTTATACATAAAGATAAGGGCATAGCCTAATAGAAAATTGTTTTAGGATTTTTATCTTACATTGTTTTGTAATTTATGATTTGATTTTTGTAGAATTGTGAAATTTTTCTAAAGTTGAATGAAATTATTCAAATTAAATTATTGATTGATTATTTAGGGTTAAAATTCCTTAATGGTTTTAAGGTTTAGGGTTTTAAGTAGCTTTAGAGCTCGTGGTTCTTCAAGCTCGGGTTTTATCGACAATTGGCTTTTGAATTGTAAAAATTTAATTCGTTTCTAAATATAAACTTAAGTTTTTAGTTTAGTTGATCTTTAGGAACGCTCGGAAAGTACTCTTAATCGAGTCTTAGGCCCACTAAAAGTAAGGTTTACAGGAGATGCTTCATTATTCATAAGCTTAGAGCGAAAAGAAGGAGGTTATGTCAAATTTAGAGACAATGGTAAAGGGAAAATAGTTACAATTGGTAATATCAATTTTGGCCCTTATACTATAAAGAATACGTCTTTCGGAAGAGGCTTAAAACATAATATACTAAGTATCAAACACCTATGTGATGAAGGTTATAAAATGATGTTTGATCAAAATAAAGTAGAGGCATATGATAAAAATGACATTAAGTTATTTGAAGGCTTTAGTAAGAAAAATGTTGATCTTGTTGAACCTACTAAAGTAGAAATTAAGAGTTGTTTTCTGTTTGTTTCTAATAATGTATTCTAGTGGCATAAGAAACTAAAGCATGCAAACATTAATCGATTGGATAATTTATCTAAAAATAACCTAGTTTGTGGTTTGCCTAAAATGAATATGAAGAATGATGTTTGATGTGCAACTTGTATTAAAAATAAAATGAGTACCGTCTCACGTTAATCTAAGCATGTTATTTCAACAAAAAAACCATTGGAACTATTATATCTTGATTTGTTTGGTCCAATATGTACATTAAGTTGCGTGGAAAAAATATGGTCTAGTTATGGTTGATGACTTTTCTTGGTATTTGGGGGTTCTATTTCTATGACATAGCTTTTTAAGCCTTAGAAAAGTTTTCAAAACAAATTTAAAATGAAAACGGCTTTTCCATCATTAGTTTATGAACTGATCATGGAAAAAAATTTGAAAACGATGATTTTACAAAGTTTTGTGAACAAAACGTAATCGGTCATAATTTTTTACTCCATACACTCCACAACAAAATAGAGTGATAGAACATAAAAACAAAACAATCCAAGAAATGACATGGGCCTTATTAAACGAAAGTGGTGTAGCATAATATTTATGGGTTAAAGTAGTTTTAATCTCTTGTTATATCATTAATCATGTTTATATAAGGCCATTTACCAAGAAAACGTCATATGATTCTTAGGATACTCCTTAAATAACGAAGCATATCATGTTTTTAACAAAGTAATGAGAACTGTAGTGGAATCCATAGATGTGAAATTCGTCGATGAGATAAAAGTTGATGTCTTTGACAATGATATGCAAGTAAAAGCTAAAGGTAAGGATGAAAACATACGATAAGGTTAGAGAGGGACTTTTGGAGAGCCTAAAACTAAAAGCTTAATAAAACTAAAATCAAAAGCTCTACAGGTAACATTTGAATCTTTTAGAATGATTAGATTTAAGCCTGACCATTCTCCTGAATGGGTGATTGGTAATATATATTCTGGAGTTAAGACAAGGGCTATTTTAAGAAATATAGAAAATTATTTTACCTTATTATTTGAGATTGAGCTTAACTCTATTAATGAACCCTTGTTTAATAATAGTTGGATTAATATCAAGCAAGAAGAGCTCACTCAATTTCAAAGAAATCAAGTGTGGACACTTGTTCCTAAACCTAAAGATAAATCCATCATATGTACCATGGGTATTCAAGAATAAATTAGATGAACATGGCAAAATCATAAGAAACAAGGTAAGATTAGTAGCAAAAGGCTACTCATAAGAAGAAAGTATTGACTTTGATGAGACTTATGCGTGGGTTACTAGGTTAGAGGCTATTAGGCTCTTACTTGCATTTTCATGTTATAAGGGATTTAAATTATTCCAAATGGACATTAAAAGTGTATTTTTAGATGGTTATATTTAAAAAGAGGTGTATGTAGAATAACCTTTAGGTTTTGAGGATTTGTTTAAAGAAGATCATGTCTATAGGTTAAGAAAGGCCTTATATGGATGAAAATAAGCTCCACGAGCTTGTTATGAGAGACTTGGTAAATTCCTAATAATCAATGGATTCCAAAGAGGAAAGATAGACTGATACTGTTTTTGAAACATTATGATACTATTTTGTTAATAGTCTAGATATATGTTGATGATATTATTTTTGGCTCTACTAATGAATTGTATTGCAAGGAGTAAGTTTGTTAAACTCGCGATTTTATCTAGAATTGCTAAAGGGTTAGTAGAATTAGAACATGCAATCAAAAATTAAAAAAGTAAGTTTTTACAACCTATATAAAATTGCTTTAAAAATTTATAGATAAACTTATAGTACTTATTCAAAATATGGAATACATGATGGAAATAAAGAAATGAAATAATTAAGTTCTTTTTATGAAAAAATTCATAATAATATATGATTTAACATGTATAGAAGAAGGAAAAAAAAATTCAAAACTAAACTTTTTCTATTTTTTTTTAAAAAAGCAATGAATTAAAGAAAACCAAATATTTCAATTTATTTTAAATTATTGATAGTATAAACTGAAGTACATAGTTTTCTATCTAATCTTTACTACTGGAGCTAAAACTTGGATGAATGCTATGAATATAAAATAAGGGACTAAGAGAGAGAGAAAGAGGAAAAAAAAAATTAAAATAGGATAGGGAAGATAGTGTAATACCTTAATAATTGATTACTTGTAAAAACTTAGTTGTATTTTTTATTTTTTAGCTCATTTAACTTAGATATGTAGAATTAGTATACTCAATAAAAAAGTAAGTTTCTATTGAGTATATGTATAGACTTGGTTAAAAACGTTAGTTTTTATACGAAAATGATTTTACATACAAGTTAACTTGGAAGAACCTCTTAAAATTGTAAACTCGTAAAATTGTATGAGTAGAATCACGATTTTGACAACTATGCAAGAAGCTTTCTCAGCTTATGGAGGTTGAGTTCGAGATGTCCCTTATGGGTAAACTAAACTTTTTCCTTAGTCTCTAAATAAAGTAAACATATGATGGGATCTTCCTATACCAAGAAAAGCATACTATATGCATCTTAAAGAAATTTTTACTTGAAAATGTGAAAGGTATTGCTACCTTTATGGCTACTTCTATAAGATTACAACCTGATATATTATTCATTTTACGTATCTATGCTTGATTCCAATCAAAAGCCATTAAAATATGCTTCTTAGTTGTGAAACATATTTTTAGTTATATATCTTGTACAACTAAGTTAGAAATCTGGTACAAAAAAAAAATCAAAATTTTGATTGAATTGGTTATTGAGATGCCGACTATGTAGGTTGCAAGATATATAGAAAAGGTACCTTAGGTACTTCGTAGTTCTTAGGAGATAAGTTAATTTCTTGATCTTCTAAGAAGCATAACTTCGCCACTCTATCCACAATTGAAGACGAGTACGTTTCAATTGGCAATTGCTGTGCACAAATCCTATGGATCAAACAACAATTATCTAATTATGGTTTGAATTTGAAAAACATCCCTATAAAATGTGACAATACAAGCACAATTGATTTAACAAAATCCTGTGCATCATTTTAGGTCATAGCATAGAGAAATGAGACACCACTTTATTAGGGATCATGTTAATAATGGTAACATTGGTATAAAATTTGTTCCCATAGTTAATCAGTTAGCTAACATTTTTACAAAGCCTCTAGCTAAAACTAAATTCGAATATATAAGGAGTGAAATTGGTGTCTGTAATCCATTTTTATAAAAGTTTTTGTGTTAACCAACTTATTATATTATATCTCATATTATTCATACTATGTGTTTAATATTATGATGGTTTTATTCTTGCTGCATGTGTGATGTCATCTAGCTGAAAATAAATCTTGACGTTTGATTATAATAATCATGTAAATTAACTTGATATTAGTTTATATAAATATTTGTGCATTTTAGACAATTTTATTTGTTATTTTAATGTACAATATCTTAGCCAAAAATTTGTAGCTGAAGTTAAATACTACAATTAATTATAGGATACATTTATAAATTAATTTAGGAAGTTAAGAAAATTTAGTGTATTAATCATGAGGTGTATAATTAAGAGTTTGTAAATTAATTTCCCCTCTTTATGGTTACTCACAATAAATGAGCTCCATTTTTTTCTCTTCTCTTGCATGAGTCAATCATGAGAAAATCAAGTTATAAATTTATTTTTAGCTTCACACGTACTACACCATGCCTAGTAACTACCTTCCCTTTCCAGCATTGTTCTCTCTATTTGTCTCTCTAATCGTACTCTACTCTTCTACTTTCTAGTAGTTTAAACACATGATCTCTCAATTCACTTTAAATTCAATTTTGCTTCTCTCTCAAGCTCACACTTTCTCATCACAATCTTTTCACTAACTCATTCTTATCTCTCTAAAGCTTAAGACATCCATCAATGGCACCTCATAAGTCTACATGATTGGGTCTCAAAACAAAGAGAGACCCAGAGAGCACCAAAGAGAATCCCTACTCTCTTGTTGATGAGCCATCTAATATGGATAACAATTCAACTTTGAATCAAGAAAACCTAATTGCAAGAAAACCTTAACCCCATCCAAGAAAATCCTCAATCTACAAACCCTAACCTTACTAGTAAGGAAGTCGAAGTGAGTGAAAAAAAAAAGTAGGAAGAATTAAGGGTTTTAAGTTCATCGAGTGAAGAAATTGCAAAAATCGAGGATGATCCATTTCAGGAGGAATTAGAGGAGGAAGTCTTTGAGGATGAAGAAAGTTTGGAGAAACTAGAAGCAAAATTTGAAATAAGATCAGAGATTGATTTTAGGAGAAGATCTAGAGACAATTGGATCATCATATGAATAGAATAAGGTTGACAAAAGAAAGGTAAAACCCAAGACAATCTATGTTTCCAATGCTAAACAAAACTGGTGTATTAAGCCTTGTGTTTTTTATTTTTATTATTTCAAGAGAAATGGCTTTTACTGGGATAAATCTTTAGATGTATTGGGTTGTAAGAATTTATATAATTTGGAAGTAGTTGTATTTTGAGAATTGATTTATGAGTTTTATTAGAAACTAGACATGAAACAAAGGGATAAATGGGTGTTGAATGTGCTAAGATAGGAATTGATAGTAGCCAAAGATGAAATCTTAAAGTATTTTAAATTGCTTAGATTGAATAATGATAAGAAATTGATGAAATAGAGTAGGAAGGAAATTTCTAAGGAGTTGAACTAAGGTGAAAGGATATGGCTTTGTAAAGAAGTCCATATTTTCAATTTTAGACTCCTAATTAGATTGTTACATAAGCTTGTGATATGCTGCCTTCTTCCTAAAAAGGGTGGTACTATAAGTATATCAAAGGAAGATGCAATGGTATTTCTTGCCATGCTTAGGAAGAAAAAGCTTGATGGGGCATCTCAATAATAAGACATGCTTTTATGACTAAGAGAAAAAGGCCATATGGAAATTTGTTGAAGAAATTGTTGTTTTATAAGAAATTAAAGCTCCTTTAGTTGACAAAGAAAGAGATCCCTATTAAGGTAATTGGTGATGCTCATATTAATGGCATTAGGATACATGTGAAAAATAAGATTTGGTTTACTAATGACTTGGCATTCTATGTGATGAAAAGCACAAGAAAAACAAATTACCCAGGTCATTGTTTAAGGGGGAGCATTCAGAGGCTGATTCAGAGATTGAATCAAGGCCAGATGTGAAAGTAGGCAAGAAAAGAAAGGGAAAATAGGTTGATAAAGTTAAGAAAAAGAAGAATAAATTAGATTATGAAGTGAGAACTAGTGATTAGTTTGAGGTTAGAGAAGGAAGGGAAGTATTTAAATTAGAGGATGATTTAAAGGTATAATTTGAAGATAGGTTTAGTAAGGCTTCTTTAAGTAGAGGATTAATTAGATATGAAGTTGAGTATATTATTGGAAAGAAAATGGATTGGTTGCTTGCAAAGTTGCAAGAGGGCCTCAAAGAACAAGTTAAGGTTACATGTAAATCAGCATCATTAATAACAACACTTGCTGCACCTACTACCTAACCATGACCGGATCTCCCACCAATTCTATAACCTATGGAATCACAAGTTTCACATTAAGAAAAATCAACATCTATCCCACATAATAATCTACAATTCTTACATTTGTCTAACCTTCATTGGGTCCAGTTGAATAATTCCTAATTACACCAGTTGCTCAATCATCCACTGCTACTCCATCTTCAACACCTCAAGCATTATCTGCTATTTTAGATGTACCATTTGAGGATAGCGCACCTTAGGTTCCTCAACCTATTGCTTTGCTACTGCTATGGAAAGATCCAACTCTACCCTCTTCTAGTTCCTCTAGTAGGATCAACAAGATTTCCTTAAAAAGAAGAAATAGTGTTTTTTGTTTCTAGTTTACTTTAGCTTTAGTTTGCGATCAAGTTTTTTAAGTCTATTATTTTAGTTTCTGAGGTACTTTATCCATAGTTTGTTCATGTTGTATGTTAGTCACAAGTCTATTCGTTATTCACATTTAGAGTCTAAGTCAGAGTCATATTTGGAGACAATAGTTTGATGTAATTAGTTATTTGTCAATGAAATATTAGTATGATGTTTTCCATTTAAGTTCTTTTCACTATTTCCTTTACTAAATAGATTCAAGAGGAGTTTCATTATAAGATGATAAAAAAAAAGGGGGAGAAAAATAGGAAAAATATTGAATGATTGGACTTAAAGGGACTGATAATCTAGTTTATACAATTTGTTTTCAAGAATTTGAAAATTGAAAATCATTAACAAATGGGCTTATGCAAATGTTGTTTCTAATAAAATTCTGATAGCATATGGTTATTTGGTTGCATTTGACATAACACATACAAAACCTTGCAATCTTAATTCAATAGTTTTTTTTTTTTTTTTTTTTCTGAGAAAGGTTTTGTTATCATTGAAAAATGGGAGAACGTTGAGATCTCTTATCATTATTTTGATGATAACAAAAAGGAGTTAAAGATATTTCACTAGTATGTTAAGTGTACAGGTCATTAAGAAAGGTTAATTTTTACTTAAATTCTGATTTTGAGAATTGAAAACTAATTCAAAGACTAAAAAGGGGATTTGGACATAATTAAGTTTTGATAGTTCAATGTAGATTAAGAGTTATTTTAGACTTTTGATGGATTCAAGGCCTAACTTTACTTGTTGGATATATTTGTGTTATATATCCAATGCATTCTACTATGTTGGACACATGTAAACCCTACTTTTAGTGGTCCTAAGACTTGATTAAGAGTACATTCCGAACGTTCCCAAAGATCAACTAAACCAAAAACTTAAGTTTATATTTAGAAACGAATTAAAATTTTCCAATTCAAAAGCTAATTGTCGATAAAACCCGAGCTTGAAGAACTGCAAGCTCTAAAGTTACTTAAAACCCTAAACCCTAAAATAATTAAGGAATTTAACCCTAAGTAATTAATCTATAATTTAATTTAAATAATTTCATTCAACTTTAGAAAATTTCACAATTTTATAAAAATCAAATCATAAATCACAAAACAATGCGAGATGAAAACCTAAAACAATTTCCTATAAAACGATGCCCTTATCTTCATGCCTAAGCTTTACACTTCAATAAGGAAATCAACCAATCACTTTAGATAACTTATCAATTGAGAGTTGGAATCATTTATCAATTGATAACTTATCAAAATTTAGTGATAAGACATTTTCCTTATCACCCCTTCACTTATACTACATATAGACAATTTTTCATAAGATTTCATATGCTTAACTTCATTAAATGAGACAAGACCACTCCATGGCCCAAAAAGACTTTGAATGGCAGATCTAGACAAGGAAGAAAGGGGGCCTATGTACTTGTCTTTCAACTATCAATTACTTTCTCTTACACATCATTATTCATACCCTTTAGGAAGCTCGAGCATGTAGGCATTATCACAGATCCTTTGAAGAACTTAGAAAGGACCTTTAATTTGGTGTGAGAACTTGTTCTTTCTCTTGTATAGGAACATTTCCTTGCTTAGGTGTAACGATACAAGATCTCTTAGTTAGACTAGCTTCCCCATCTTTTATCCTTAGCTACCATGGGCTAATTTCTCAATAGCTTAATTCAACTGTTCAGCTACTTTTAGATCTACTATAGGGCTTTAGTTTGGTCTTCAACCTCTGGATCACCTTGCCTGACCTTAGGTATTGGGGTTTAATTGAGTGGTAACTTTAGGTTGAAATTGTAGACTACTTTACATGGGGTATTACTTGTTGTGCTGTGGACATTTCTATTTTTGGTAAACTTGACAATGGATAAGCAGATATCCCAATTAGCTTAGTTTCCTCCAATGGTACCTTGGAGTAGAGATCTTAATATTATTGATGACCTTTGTTTAACCATTTGTTTATGGATGATATGACGTATTGAATAGCAACTTAGGCCTTAGTTGGTGCTACAGGGTCTTCCAAAAATGATTTAGGAATTTTGGGTTTTTATCAAACACTATACTCCATGAAGCCTTTTGATCTCTAGCAAAAAACAAAAATGAAATAGCAGAAGCATCGTTAGTTTTGTGGTAGGGCACAAAATGTGCCATTTTGTTGAATCTATTGACTAATCATCATAGAATCCTTCTTTCGTGCTGTTCTCAACAATATAAGAACAAAATCCATACCTAGAACTACCTATGGTTTGGTTGGCATAGGTAAAGGCATAGCCTTCCTTTACTCAACTTGGCTCTTAGCCTCCTTATAGGTTACGCGTCTTTTAACAATTCGGTACGCATCCCTTAAGATTCTTGGCTAGTAGAATCTTAACTTTAGTAGCTCATATGTTCTCTTCTCTCCAAAGTAGCTAGATAATCCTCTATTATTTGCTTCCTTGACAAGTAATTTTCAAATTGAACAAATCGGTATGCATAGTTTTCTAACTTGAAAAAGGTATCCTTCCATAAAGTAGTCATCCAAGGCCCTTCCTTCACTATACTAAGCATAGATTGACCTAAATATGAGTCTTGGGAATATTGCTCCTTGATGTTTATAAAGCCCAACAATATAGTTTGGAGCTTAGAAAGCATTATATGCCATTTAGGTAAGGCATCTACAACTATATTCACTTTCCTTCGCCAGTACTTGATCACAAATGAAAAACTCTCTAAGAACTCAACCATTTTAATTTACTGCTTCGATAGTTTTGGCTAGTTCTTTAAGTATCTTAAGGTTTGGTGATTTGAGTACACAACAAACTCTTTAGGCAATAGGTAATGCTGCCATATTTGTAAAGCTTGCATGAGGGCATATAGTTCCTTTACATATACAAAATACTTCAAAGTATGTTCTTCGAGCTTATCACTTAAAATAAGTAATAGGTCGTTAATCTTGCATGAGAACTGCACTAATACTAGTGCTTAATGCCTCATACTCTAGTTAAATTTTTTTACTAAAATTAAGTAATAATGGCACTGAGGTTGAAGTCAGCATCTTCTTTAGCTCGGCAAAGCTCTTTTCTTGCTCATCCTCTATCAAAATTCAACATTCTTCTTCATTAGCTTAGTAAGGAGTATAGCAATAGAACTAAATTTTTGAATGAAGTTGCGATATAAAGGAGCTGAACTATGAAAATTGTGTACGTTAGCACAAGATGTTGGGTTAGGCCAATCAACAGTAGCTTAGATCTTTTCCTCATCCACTCTAAGGCCTCCACCATTGACTACATAACTAAGAAATATATAAATTGTTGAATAGCTGCTTAGCTCAGAGCACCTAAAAAATAGTTTGGAGATGATTTACATGGATAGGTAGGTTAGAGCTATACACTAGAATATAATCAAAATAAACCATAAGAAATTTTCCTCTTTGATTCCTTAGCACATGTTTCATCAATCTCATAAAGGTACTCAAGGCATTCGATAGGCCAAATGGCATTACAAGCCACTCATACAACCTGTGCCTAATTTTGAAGGCTGTTTTCCACTTATTGCTTCTTGCATGCAAATTGATGATACCCAGACTTTAGATCAATGGTTGAAAATATCCTCACACCATGTAACTCATCCAACATATCTTCTAGTCTGGGGATTAAGTAGCTATACTTGTTAACAACTTGATTGCCTATGTACATCCTTTAACTCTCATCCTTCTTAGGGGCCAATATTGTGAGTACAACACATGGACTCATACTCTCTTGAACATATCCTCTCCCAATTAGCTCATTTACCAGTCTTTGCAACTCGGTGACTTGCTTAGGTTCATTTTATAGGCCGATTGGTTTGGTAATGCAACTCCTAGTTGTAGCTTAATTTAATGCTTTATTCCTCACTTTAGTGGTAATCCTTTTGGTAACTCTTTAGGGGATAGATAAGTAAACTCGCATAACAATTTCCTGACCTCTTTGGGAAGGTCAGCCTATTTTCATAGTTTTAGCAATCTTTGTATCAACAAAAGGTTGGCTCATCAAACTTCATAGCTTCTCTCAATTCATATTGGCTCTATTGATACTCGAAATTGGTATTAAGAAAATTAGGACACTTCATGTAGGATTGATTTGCTAAATAGAAAGGAATGTTAGGCTATAGGGGGTGCTAGGGCAACTTTGACATTACCACTTTAATGCCTAAGTTAGATTAACAGATCAAGTATAAGAGAAAGGCTAGTAAATTGCGTAAAGTGTCTAAAAGCAATTGGTTGTAGCATTCTAAGCTCTTTTTATAGCTAAGGGTTTGTTTTTATCTAATAACCATTGCCTCCAAAATCTGTATGTACATTAAGTTTGAATTTAAGATCACTTCTCGATATTGGGGGACATGGCTGGTCTAATTGAGGTTGATAGGTAGTTATTTTTGTAAGAGGCCTAATTATTCATGCCATGTATCTAAATTAGAATCCCCTAAAGTTGATCGGGTAAAGAAATGAGTTGCAGGCAGTTACCTTAAACTGAACAAGGCTAATTTTACATACTTTGATCAGGTTGTCTTGTACTGCTTGAACATATTTAGCTCATTAACTTTCCTAAGCTAGTTGATTTATTAAGAGTAGCCTAAGGGAGGTTGGAAATACTATAAAAGGAGGGTGAAAACAAATAGACAGGTTCGGTGCCCTTCCTTTTAGGTTGGCACTAACCTTTGGGAGGAATCACTATTAGCATTTGCCCCCTGACTCATCTCAATGGATACATTAAGGGGAGTATTGGTTTTTCTCCAACTGGTTATTTTGGTTGAAGTTCTTTATTGTGAAAAATTACTTTAGAAGATATTTTAATACTTGAATTCGAGCTTTGAGCTCCTTGTTCAGACTTCATTCTTAATGGTAATGAGCTATTCTCTAATTGCTATTATACTTTTTGTGTAACTTGTTCGAGAAGCTTTACACCTGTCAACATGATTTTTCACATCTAATCATCGGGAGTTGTACAACCATGTTAAAACCCATGTGCACCTCTTGGAAATACAAGTCAATAGAGGCTATTAGATTCAGGTCATGCATACACGATCGAATAGGCCGCACTAATTACTAACTACAGCTTGTATGGGTTCTAAAAAGTTGTAACTTCCTGATTACTATTCTACTTTTGCTTAACTTGTTGAGGAAGCTTTATACTTGTCAACATGATTTTTCACATCCCATTATTGAGATTTACACAACCATGTTAGAACCCATGCATACCTCTTGGAAATACAATTCAATAGAGGTAATTCTCTAATTATTGTTCTACTTTTTGCTTAACTTGTTAGGGAAGCTTTATAGCTATCAATATGATTTTTCACATTATCAAGATTCACACAACCATGTTAGAACCCATGTGTACCTCTTGGAAATACAATACAATAGAGGCCATTAGATCCAGGTCATGCGTATACAATTGAACGGATTGTACTAATTGCTAACTACAACCTATATGGGTTCTAAAAAGTTGTAACTTGCTCCCTTGTTTTTATTCCTTATTTTACATTTCTTTTTCTTTTTCCCTCTCCTTCCTTACTGTAGACTTCCTCCTTTCTTCGCATTATTCTTGTTTCCAATTTTTCCTCTTACTTTTTGTGAATATTACTCATTCTCTCACTAGTTTCTTTTCCTTTCAATGGCACTATCAAGGTAAACATGTTGACTACTGATTCTAATGACTTGATGTGCATGCAACAATGGAGCCAGGAGTTATCCATGATGCACTAAGTAGGCGACTCTCCTCTTTATGAAGAATCCCTTGGTATAACAGATCCCATTATTGATGATTGCCCTTGGGATTTATCTAGGTTACTAGGGTTGGTTAGAATTTTCATCCTTATGTTGTAGAAGATTGAAAAGCTCCCCTTTGATGACTATCCATTGGTGTGGTAAGGACAATGATTAAATAGGAGTTCAACACTTTGAGGCTTAACTTCTACTCTACCCTCCGAGATTGGACAATGGAGAGGCCTTAACCACATAAGCGGATCACTGCACTTAAGGACTAGGAATTCGCTCTCTTTGAGAAGTATTTCATGGTTGGTTTAAGGTTCCCCTTTTCTCTTTTTCAGAAATCTTACTTCTTAAACCATTGTATCTGTCCATCCATATTCACTTCAAACTCTTATCGATTATAAGTAGCTTTCGAGTGTTTCTATGAAGATTTAGAAGTTAAGACTACTATTACTTTGTTTTGATACCTCTTTATGATGAAGAGAAAGGAAAGTTGGTTTTATGGTGTGCTCGACCTCATAGGAAATTTTTGATAGAATTAGAGTCTTCCCTTCCATTCATGATTGGAAGCAAAAATGGGTGGCGGTTAGGTTAGTGACCATACTTGACATCCCTATTGTTTGAAGCTAACCAATTAGGGAATCTAACATTAAACAACTACTCCCTAATGATAAGAAGGCTTATGTTATGATCATGGAAGCTTATAACCATAATTGGTTTCTTTAAGATGCAGACACCATAATCTCTAAGTACTCATGTGGTGCTTCGATCTTCCCTAGAGATGAGGTAGTAGTGGTCAAAGGTGCTAGTACCACTCATGATGGGGATGTTGAGGGCTTTAATGAAGGTATCGTCATCGACTAAGGTATAAGCTTTTTGTGATCTTGCTGCACTGTAAGGGGTTTGTAAGAAGAGGGACCTTCACATCTACTTTGGGAGCTAAGTGGTCTTCTTAGCCTGTGCTCCGGATGGCATCTATAAGTCTTTATTTATTTACGTTCTAATGCATTTTTGACCTAATCTTTGAACATTTCATTGCAGACATGTTGCTTAGGGACTACAATTCCAAGGACTTATTTGTTGAGATAAAGGCTAACAAATCAAAGGAAAAGGAGGATTCGAAGAAAACCTCCACCAAACAAGCTCCTATAAAGCCACCAATAAAGCTACCAATTAAGCCATTAACAAAATTCGCCACTTCCTAGACTACTAAGGAGATTCAATAGACAAAAACTACTAAGGAGACCCAGCAAACAAAGACTACTACTAAGAAGAAGGTCGCTCAGGCTACTAAGCCAAGGAAGCGACCTAATACTCATGACTACCCATTGTTGAAGAGAGATCTGAATAAGGGGAAACCCCCCAAGAATGATAAACTGGGGGGTAGCTTTAAAGATTTAAAGGAGAGTAAAGAGGCCCCCCCCCTTTCAGAATACTGAGTTCCATTAATCTCTCCAGAAAAGAAAACACAGAGGTTTTACAATTTTTCCCTTACTACAATGTTAGCATTGCCAACCTTGCTCCAGGGAATGGTTGGATTTCTTTGGAGTTGATTAGAGGCATTCGTCTTCTGTAGGATGTTTAGCCTCTACAAATATATTCAAGCTTTGTCAAAACTATGGATCTGATAGCATGCTATGTCTTGTTGTTTCTAAAATTTATGATGTAAGACCTCTTCCAATCTCTTATAGGTAAGGTTAGTAGATTGTTGTTTGCTTTAATTTTCTAGAATTCTCAATGTTTGATGATGGTAGTTAAGGATCTTGAGGAGGAGAAGAAGGTTATAAGCTTTTTACCTTGTTGTGTTTCCATTTTCCTTTAATTCCCTTAAGCTTACAACTCCTTTTCCCTTTAGATCAATAAAGAGGCTAAGAACCAGGTTGCTAGTGTGGAGGCTAAGAAAAACCTTTACGAAAAATAAGGAATTAAGAAGGCCAAGCTAGAGGAAGAGAAGGCAAAGATGGAGGAAATACTCAAAAATTGGAAAGAGAAGGTAGTGGGAGAGGCCAAGACTTGAAAAGAAAAAGAAGTAGCTGTAGTGGAGGAACAAAGGAAATGCTCTCAATTGATGTCTAACCACCAACGGGCACAAAGTGAGGTAGAAACCCTTAAGTGCAAACATAGTAAGGAGAGTCAAGAGTATAAAGGCCTAATGTTATTGAAAATGCTTGGCGGGGTAAACTTACCTTGGGAGGAGGTCTTTATCTACCATCTTGACTATGATTTGAGCTATTTAGACTTTGCCAAACAAGGTCTCGAGAAAAAGACTCCAATTGATGAAACGAGTGGGGATGTGGCTGAGGTAGAAGACTAGTTAGGTTAAGGTTTGATACTCCAGTAGTTGACCTTGGCGACACATAAGAGGCATGTGACTTTCCTGAAGTCCTTGAGATTCCTACTCTTGATCCTTTTGCTAATCTTTAACCTATCTTTGTTTAAGCTTTTGAGGACTACACTCTTACTATTGATCAAACGCAAGAAGAGTCATTATTTTCTCGCTTGTTTGATTATTATCTTTAACTTTTTTCTAGGTCGGTATGCTAACCTACAATCTATGTAATGAACTCTTTGTTTGACTCTTGCTTAGACTTGTGAAAGACCTTTTCTACTTCTTTTCTCAGAACTTTTGAATAGTCCTCATGTTATTGAATCAATTATGTATTCGTTTGTTAATCTCCATAGCGAATTTGCTTCATAGCATTCATAAGCTTTTCAATTTGCTTACCAAATGATCTAGACAATTACTTAGCTTGTCAACCTTGTTTGTTACATGGCTTAGAGTAATATGTTTGCTTCTTAGTAACTTAGGAACCGCTTGAGAACTACTTAAGCAATTGGCTTAGGATACTAAAGGTGATAGTAGCTTATTTGTTCATTAGCTAAGCTTAAGAGTCATGCTTGCACTTTAAGGCCTTTAAGAAGTTCGCCATCCGCCTAGAAGATTTAGAGTTTTTTACCCATCACTAGTAAATAGCTTAGGGCCCTCGAATAGTTCATTATCTATTTGTTAGACTTAAAGCGATTAGGATTGTAACAACTCGTTGTCCATTCATGAAACTTAGAGAATTATGCTTCTTATCAGTTGAAGACATAAGGACTTACAAATAGCTTGTCATCCTTTAAGAGGATTTATAGCTATTATGCTTGTCGCTCTTAAAAGAGTTTAAGGCCTTTAGATCTTGTCATCCTTTCTTAAGACTTAGAGATCTTAGGACATCCTTTTCTCGTTTTCTGTAAAATATAGGACTTAGGGATTTAGTGCTTTATAACTTACTTGTCACCCTCTGATAAGGCTTAGAGATTTTTAAGTTCTCTCTTATTAGAGAGGTTGGGTAAAGATCATATCGTTGCTTGTGATTAGGTTTATAATTCTATAAAAAGCACTATATTAAAACTAAGTAAAGCAGAAATTTGAACAATATTAAGCAAACAAACACTTCATTATATGAAACATTAAGAAGGAACTAGGTCGGTTCATTAGCTCCAACCTCACATAGCACAATTTCATTACATAGAACACTAAAAAGGAAAAACGTTGGATTATCAGTCCTGACCTTACATAACATGTTAATGAAACAAACAGACTTCCAACAAGTCTATGGAACAAGTCTATTTACAAACATATTAGTAACTAAATAAATACTGATAACAATAAAACACATTAATAAAATTACCTTTGATGAATGAATAGACATATGTTCTTCTAAATGTCCATCATTCAAAATATGGCTGAGGTTATCACGCCCTAGGAATTGGTTGTCCATCGAGCCTTTCTAACTTATAGGCATGCCCATTCCTCATCACCTCCTTCATTCTAACAGGATCTTCTTAGGTCAGGGTTAACTTCCCATAGCATTCTCTTGCTCCCAATGCCTTAAGCTTCCTACAGACCAAATCACTAGGTAAGAAGCACTTATGCTTGACTTGTTTATGATAGTATTGAGTTGCTCACTACTAGTAAGTAGTAAGCTGGGCTGTGGCCAATGTTTGTGCTTTGTGGATAGTTTCTAAATTAGCTTGCCAGCATATTTCATTGTATTCAGGGTGTAAGCTTGGATCCTTACCCTCTCTACTTGAAGCTTAATTGGCAACATAGCTTTCGAACCAAAAACCAACTAGTATGTTATGACTTTTTGAGGTCCTTTCTATAGTCCAATATCCCTATAAAACATTGGGTAGTTTGTTTGCCCATTTGGTTTCAATTCAGCTTACCCTCTTCTTCAAACTTTGAAGGATAACCTTGTTTACCACCTCTACCTGACCATTGCATTGAGGGTACATAACTAATGTGTAGCATATTTTGATTTGCCAAGCTTTACAAAACTCATGAAACTTATCATTATCAAATTATGGCTTGTTATTTGTTATAATGGCATAAGGTATCTTAAACTAGGTTAAAATGTTGTTGATCACAAAAGCCACTATACTCGGTTCTGTTATGCTTGCCACAGCCTTATCTTTGACTCATTTTCTAAAGTAATCCATTGCAATAATAATGTATTGCCTTTGCTTTGTTGTCTTTGGGAATGGACTAAGTATATCCAATCCCTACTAGGCAAAAGGCCAACGACTAGTGAGACGAATCACATATGAGCTTAGGGCTCTCTCTATCAAGGCATTCCTTTGACATCGATCACAAGTTTGAGCTAGGCAAAGTGCATCTTTTTTCATTGTAGGCCACTAGTACCCTAGATGAAATGCCCTTACATAAAAAGTTGTAGCCCTAATATGATTATTATACTCTCTAGAATGCAGGCAGAGGACCTACTTAGTTTCTGATGGTCGTAAACACCTTAAGCCTCTCTTGTATAGATTTCCATCAATGATTGTAAAATTGGTTGCCTTATATACGAGTCTTTAAGCCTCCTTAGTATCATAAGGCAAAATTCTATCCTTCAAATAATCCAAGATAGGATCCATCTAACAATACTCCACATCTTTCTATTGAACTTCCAAACACTTCATTGGTTGTCTCTTCGTGCTTTTCTCTAACAAATACTCAATGAAAATTCTCTCCTCCCAATTCTATAAGCTTATAGAGGTTAACTTAGATAACTTGTTTGCTACATAGTTCTCTATCCTTAGAATCTTCATTAATTGCCAAGCCTCAAAGTTTGACCCAATCTACTTTACTAATTGTAAATACTTAACCATATTTCCATCCTTAGCCATGTTGCTTCTTGTAACTTGATTAACCACTAATTGGAATTAAAGAATATGTTCGAATGCTGTACTTTGACCTCTTTGGCTAGCTTCATTCTTGCCAATAGCGCCTCATATTCCTACTCATTGTTGCTAGTTGAAAATCCAAACTTCAAAGCATAGGAAATCCGAGCTCCCATTGGACCTTTTAAGATTAAACTTGCTCCCCTTCCTTTATAGGTAGATGAGCCATCGATGTATAGCTTCTAAGTCGGCTGCTTACTCTTTGTAATAGATCTCTCGGTCCTAATAAACTCTACTATGAGGTACACAAGGATTTAAGCCTTATACACCTCTCTATGTCAATATTGAATCCCAAGAGCACTAAGTTCTAAGGTGTACATTACCATTAGTCTTGAAGCGTCAGGCTTGTGTAGAGCTTGCTTCAATGATTGGTTACTTAGGCTTACGACCTGGTAAGCTTTGAAATAAGGTCGAAGTTGCCTGGTGGCTATGATGATAGCTAAGAAAAACTTTTCCAATTTAGTATATTACAACTCTAAACCTATAGAACATGGCTTATATAGTAAACCGGCTTATATACTTATCCTTTTACCTATAGTAGTTTAAAGAAAAGAGCTTAGCCACTCATAAACAAATACAAGTAAAGAGTTTCTTTTTCTATTGGCTTCGACAAGATTGGTGGTTTGGTTAAAAATTCCTTTAAGGCCTTCTTATACTCTTTAGTCTACTAGAATTCAAAAGGATTTTTTAAAACATGAAAGAGTTCTACACACTTTTTAGCACTTTTAGACACGAACTTGGTCAACGTTGTCGTACGATTGGTCAACCTTTAGACCTCTTTGATGGACTTTAGTGACTCCATATCTAGTACAGCTTGAATCTTCTTAGGGTTGGCTCCAATTCCTCGTTGCATCATTATGAAGCCTGATAATTTCCTTGAAGATGCACTAAACACACATTTTTGTGGATTTAATTTCATATTATGCCTTCTCAATGTGTTGAAGATCTCCTAAAGATTGGTGAGGTAGTCTTCATTATTCTTGCTCTTAACAATCATATCATCTACATAAACCTCAATATTCCTATGTATTAGAGGTTTGAACATCTTTGTTACCAACCTCTTGTATGCGGTACCCATGTTCTTCAAATCAAACAGCACGACTTTATAGCAATAAGTCGCAAAATTTGTGATAAAAGATGTATGTACCTGGTTGGATGAATGCATCTTAATTTGATTGTATTTAGAAAAAGTGTCCATGAAGCTTAATAAGGCATAAGTGTCCATGAAGCTTAATAAGGCATAAGTGTCCATGAAGCTTAATAAGGCATGTATTGAGGTCAAATCGATCATTTGGTCTATTTGAGTTAAAGGAAAGCAATCTTTTGAACATGCTTTATTTAGGTTGGTGAAATTGATGCACATCCTCCATTTTCCATTTGCTTTCTTAACCAAGACATAGTTGGTGAGTTAGGTAGGATAAGGCTTTTCATGGATGAAACCTACCTTTTAATAGTTTTTGGACTTCCTTTATGGTTACTTATCTCTTTAGGGCAAAATGCTTCTTCTTCAGTTGGATAACCTTTGCCATCTGATCTATATTTAGCTTATCAGTAATAATTTCCTTAGGAATTCCAAGCATATCGGAGGGAGACCAAGCAAAGATATCTCTATTAGATCGAAGAAAACGTACCACACATGCTTGGAGGTTGGTTGGCATATTAGCTCTGACCTTCGTAACATGCTCAGGATTATTACTCAATTATAATGTCAATGTTTGCTCTGCAGGTTCTCCTCTCACTTGTGGGTGGTTATTTGTGTCTTTCTCAACATTATAGACCTGATCTCTCTTTAGAGCTTTCAAGTACAAAGCTCTAGCTAATTGTTAGTCTCCATAGGCCATAACATGTCCTCATTCTTGTAGGAGTTGGAAACTTCACCTTTTGATGGGTTGTTGACACCACCATCTTAAAAGTGTTAGTGGAAGGTTAGCCCATTATGCCATTGTAAGGTGAATGACAATCCACTATGATAAAATCTATTTCCTTCTCCATAACATTATTGTCATCCCTGATTTGTAAGGTTAGGGTAATCACTCCTTGCATCTTCACTGGTTAATTATTGAACTTGTATAGATTGTACTTACGTGGTTGCATTTTGTAGTTTTCAAGTTTAGGTCACATTTGATCAAATTCATGCTTCAAAATAATGTCGATCGAGCTTCCTATATTAGTCATCACTTTCTTGACTTTAAGCTTCGCTACCTTGGTCTTAATGACCAATGTATCATCATGAGGGAATTGAACTCCCTGCATATCTTTCTCTCAAAAGATAATCATGTCATCAACTCTATGTCTCTTCCCTCTCAAGTTCATATACATGGTCTCCTTATACAACGATTGAACTTGACGTTGATAGTGTTCCCTCTTGTTGATCTATCGAAAATCATATTAATAACACCCTTAGGGCCTCGGTTGTCTCCCCTTTCAATGTCTTGAACTATTAAATCTCAATTATTAGGTTTAGTGTAGTTTGAGAATGAAGCAGAGTCTGCTGGCAGTTTTCCTCCACCCATGGCTCTTGTCTCCATTATGGATCAGTCTAATCCACTAGAGGGGCCTTACCTTAAAGTTGATGTATTACCTCTTCTCGTATACGTGGGTTAATCTCTTGCCTTACTTGCTATAGGGAAGGGGTAAAAGAAGTAGTATCTCTTTCATTAAGCTTTTATCATAACTTTTGGTTGTTGGCTTAAAGTTCCTCAAGTTCTTTAGCAAATTTAGAACATAAAGCTTCTAATTGTTCTGTATGAAAGCATCATCATTTTGTTCTGAAAGTTGACTTGATTGATTATGGACTTCAACTTGATGTACCTCTAGGGTGAGCTACTGTGGTGATTGTTCTTCTTAATTTGCTTGAGAGACCTTACTCCTTCCTAAGAGTTTTAGTATCTTTGGATTTCATCTTAGTTACCATTGGGCTGCTTAGAAATAGAAGGCGCCAAATTGTTGATGGTCTAAAGTGGTATTAAGAAAATTAGGACACTTCATGTAGGATTGATTTGCAAAATGGAAAGGAATGTTTGGCTATGGTGGATGTTGGTGTGACTTCGGTGTTGCCACTCCAATGCCTAAGATAGATCAAGGGATTAAGTATAAGAGTGATAAGTGTGTGAACCATACACTTATATAAAGGATTTTCTAACAAATATGTGTGACTCAATAGGTTTTTGATCTAAAATGTGTGAATTTTTATCAAAATACAACCTTGGTGTAATTCATATTTTTTGTGTATTAGTGTTAAAAAGGATTATATATTTAAAGAATTTAAGCCTTTTGTGTTTAATCTTGCAGGTTTCAGGGTATTCAAGAAGCTAGAAATAAAGAAAAGAAAGAAAACATGGAGTTGGAATTACCAACTTTACGGTATCTAGCTATTATCATGTCGATAGGTCATAACTGTTAAGTTGGTACACTTGCTAGTATCAAGAATAGAATGTTTGCAAGTGTCACATGGAGTGGACTATACTAGCATGACAGTAGTTAGGTATCGTCATGACGGTATACTTGACCCTTAAAGCAAAAATACCCCGTTTCATTAAAAAGAAAGAGAAGAAGTGCTTGACACGTGTCTATCGTCATAACGGTATCCTTGCTTACCGTCATGCTGGTAATAACCCAATATAAAAACTTCATCTTCTTCGTTTTGTGCAGAGTTAGCTTTGTATTTTTTTTAGGTTTTAGGGTTTTGTTTCACCATTCTCTTTCTCCTTAGGGTATCTTAATTTAGTTTTAGGATAGTTTTATGATTTCTATGGCGTTTTCTTGTATTTTTATGATCGTAGCATAGACTTTTAGTAGATTTTAGCTCTTTGCAAGGTTTAGGTTTATAGATTTCCATTACATTCATTGAGATTGTTTGGAAAATCTTGAGGAACTCCATTATTGAGGTTGAAGAGCTCAGTTTTGTAATGTTTCTTACACTTTTCTATGTTTAATGCAATGCTTACTTTCATGTTCAAGTGCTTTATGTGTTGAATGCTTATTCTCCATGAATGTGATAAATAGTGCTTATTATGCTTATGGGTAGTGTGTGAACATGATGACGTAGTTGTGACTATTGATGTTTTTGTATTTTGACATTGTAAATTTAGAATTTTACTTAGTTCTATGGTGTAATTAGGTATAACTTGAGTGTTAAGTTAATATTGAGCTACATAGTGTTTCCTACACATTAAGCCTTCCCCTTTGTTATCTTAATAGGGTCTACATACTGTAGTAGGATTTGAAAACCTTGAATAGAGCTTAAGATTCCTAATTTGAATGGGTAATTCTTGAGAATCAGGACCTAAAGCCTTGTACTAATATAGAGGTAAAAATTGGTTAGAATAAGAAATCAGTTTTAATGTAGGTGTTGAAGTAGTGATGGGACTTGAATAGCTAGTTGATAGTGTAGATGAGATATTGACGATACAATACTCCTACTACATGGTAGAATTTATGAAACGAGAGTGGGATAAATTGAGTGAGTGTGAGTAAAATCCTTGTCTAAATTATTATAAATACTCTAATAGCATGGCCATAATGATCTTAGACGATTGTTTACTTGTTACTCATATATCCTTCTATAGAGAAATCCATATCCCAATACCGAGAAATTGTGAAAATTCATGCTTAATTCCACTGTAATTTTTACTTCTATTTATATAACTTGCATTTCAAATTTCTCAATCAATTATCTAGATTAGAGTATAAATAGTAGAATTTAGCACTTAGTTATCTTTTGAAACTCTATCTTTTCATTCACTGCAAAATATGTTTTTAGTTACTTTCCCTATACTATCAATAGATTGGTATGTTAGTTGTTTGTTTACGGTTTCTACCAAAATTTAGTTATTTCTATTCGCAAGTGAGTCCATTGATAGTAAAAGAATGCCACTGAATTTCGAAGTTTTCAAAGCTTTGCTTCTTTTTATAAGCGATTCATTAAGAACTTTAGTACCATTGTAGGCCCCTTGATCAAGGTGACAAAAAAGAGTGATGGGTTCAGATGGAATAATCGAGTTGAATAGAGCTTCAGGGAGATTAAGGAGAAGCTTACCTCTCCACTTATCCTGTCATTGCCAAATTTTGATAAGCCATTCAAATTGGAGTGTGGTGCGTTAAGCATTGGAATTGGTACAATTTTGATGCAAAGATGACAACCATTTGCCTACCATAGTGAGAAGCTCAGTAGTGTTGTATTGAACTGTTTTGTGTAAGAGAAAGAGTTGTTTTCTCTTTTTAGAGCTCTTATTGTTTGGAAACACTATTTATTACCATGAGAGTTTGTATTTTATATTGATCATGAGTTATTGAAGCATCTTGGGAGTTAGAATAAACTTTCGAAGAGGTAAGCCAAGTAGCTAGAGTTTATAGAAGGTTTCTACTGTGTGATCTAACATAAGAAAGGAAATGTCAACATGGTCGCTGATGCTTTATCATGTTGGCAAAACTTGATGACCATATTGCAAACAAAATTACTAGGATTTTCTTTTATCATTGAGCAGTATGCTGGTGACCCCCATTTTGGTCTTCTTCTTGAGCAGTGCGAAGAAGGAGTTGCTATTGGAGGATATTACCTCAAGGATGGCTACTTGTTCAAAGATCGAAGGCTATATGTTGTTCCACTAGTGAGCTATTGGTTAGGGAAGCTCATAATGGTGGATTATTTGGTCATTTTGGAGAGACCAAAATAGTTAATTTTTTGAAGGATAACTTTTACTAGCTTGGTTTGGCCAAGGATGTCCATAAGATAGTTGATAGTTGTGAAGTTTGCAAAAGGGCTAAGGGAATGAGAGTGCCTTATAGAGAGTATATGCCCTTACCTACACCAGCCCTACCTTAGGCCAACATTAGCATGGACTTTGTCTTAGGTTTGCCCCGGACATCCTAGGGAAAAGATTCGATCTTTGTTATAAGGGACTACTATAGCAAAATAACACACTTTATCTCATGCCATCGAACTAACAATGATTTATATATTATTGATTTGTTTTTGCAGGAAGTTGTCCAATTGCATAGAGTGTTAAAGACTATTGTTTTAGATTGAGACACAAAATTCTTGAGAAATTTTTAGAAGACTTTTTGGAAAAGACTTGAGACTAAACTTGTTTTCAGCTCTAATAGCCACCTTTAAATTGATAGCCAGACTAAAGTAGTCAACATGATGCTAGGTAACTTACTCCAAGTTGTCGTAGGAAATAACTTAAAGCATTAGGATATGTGTCTACTAGTTATGGAATTCGCGTACAACTAAACTATTCATAACATTACTAGGAAGATCCCATTTGAGGTTGTCTATGGCCTTAATCCTACTATTCCAGTAGATTTGATTGGTACCCTTACAACTATTAAAGAGAGTCAATTTGGAGTCAACCGAGCTTAATAATTGCAAGAGCTACATCAATATATGGCAAAGAAGATTGTTAAGTTCAACTAGAGACAACAAGAGATTGGTAGTCGAGGTTGCCAAACTATTTCTTTCATACTGAGAGACTTAGTACGGATTCACCTTAATCAAGAATGATTTCCACACTTGAGACAAAGCAAGCTATCTCCATGAATTGATGGTCCATTCAAGGTCCCAAAAAGATCAACCACAATGCTATTAAATCAATCTATGTGAGAACTATGGTGTTTCTTCTACCTTCAATGTGTCCAACTTGATTCCCCATTGAACCGAAGAAGAAGATCCAACAAATTCTATAATAGAGCAAGGACTAGAAATCTCTTTAGATTTGAGGACAAATCGTTTTGACCCTTAGGTAGATGATAAGAATCAACCTTTCGGACCAATCACACGTAACCAAGCTAGAGAACTTTAAAGACTTACATGGAGGATACTAACTTGAAGCGCCATCTAAGTTGAGGATTCTTGTTCCAACCTTTATTTTTCACTCTATTGTTGACTTAGGCACTAAGTTCACATGAATACAAACTTAGTTTCTAAGTAGCTAAGTAGATGTGTTGACTTACTAAGCATACTAATCGATTAGTCGTACCATGACTCAAATACCATTCGAACATACCAACCTCAAACATCTATTTAAGCCAAGCTCCTGAACCGACTAAAATCCGAACCTAGTTTAAGGAAAACACTTTTTAGTGACTGATTAACTAAGCTCTGACCTAACCTAGATTAGGTCAGCTCTTATTATAGCCTTTTTCCTTCACTTGTCCAAATTGTATCATACTCTAGACTGCTAACCACCATATGACACTTGTCTTCTAGCACAACAGTCTAAAAGGATTCTTTACTTTTTTTGTATCGAATATTCTTTATTTCTTTTCCCCTTTTTAGTATATTTCATGTATTCCATTTATAAATTACCCATTTTGTCTTTTTAAGTAAGCTTGTAACCTTAGTAAGGCTAGTATACAAACCCCATTCATTTTTGTATGTAGCCATCATTCACATTGTCAAAACTAATACAAGTTTCCTCTTTAAGCAAACCTAGTGTTCTTATTATCCTTTAACTCTTATCTATTCCTTTTAGCAAGGGGTAGTGGCGAGTGGTAAGTGACTCTATTGTTTGGACCGGTGAGTTACATTTGGTAGATTGTAACTCGAGTAGGATTGATTGGTGTGTCATATCCATTTGGTAGTTGCTCGGAGTTTGCTAAACCCATTTTCTTTTCGTTGTTTTTACTCATTGTGGTGTTATTTTATATATACGAGCTCGGAGGTGCATCACAGTCTGATATCCCTACATAATTAGCTAAACACTCATTTCCTACCATGAATTAAGTATTCTAGTTCTAGGGACTAAAAGGTCAATCTCCTCTTAGTTTCATAACCTATCCTAATACATTAGAATTGCATAATGTAATGTGAATTCAATAGGGAACACCTAATCTCCTCTTAGTCTCATAGATTTAGGAACTCATTATTGACATTTCATTGACTTAATAACTTAAGTTGGGAAAGTCAATAATGGGTTTACATAATCTCGTCTTAGTCTCATAATTATGTAAACCCATTAACTCTTAAGTGCACTTCTTAGGACTAATTTCATCTTAATCTCATAATCATAAGGAAACTTAAAGAAAATTTCATTAAAGCACCTCAAAGAGTTCTAATGAAGTGCTAATAATCAAAATCCCATACAAATAGACATATCTATATTCATTTCATAACTACAAAGTTACACCATGTAATATTCTAGGGTCTTAAGCTAAAACAATAGCTTTTAGATTTGAGCCCTTAAATTTAGGCCATTGGGCAATGTTATCCATTTTAATTCAAACTTCATAGTAAACCTAGAAAAGTTGGATGAGGTATTCGAGTAAATTTAATTTCTAAAAATAAGCTATATAAAAGGATTAATTTGATAAAAACGTCAATTTATCGATAAAGTTAATAAATATCGAAAACATAAAATTCAAACTTTTAGATATAGTGAGATATTAGAGATAAGTTATTTAGCTTATAAAAATAATAAATGAAGTTGAATCATATATAATATACATTTATTTACTTATGATATGCATTATATGTATTAAATATATACATATAATAATATTAAATTATCAAATAAGGTAAAATTAATAGAAAATATTCTAGAAAATAATTTGATGAGTCATTCAATGATGTGGCGGCTTGAGAATCACTTGGAGTGATGAGTTAACACCTAAATAACAAGAAGATGACACATGACGCTTATTCAATACCTAGGAAAATGGAAAAATGACATGTGGCATACACATGTTCAATTTTTATTTAATCAAATCAATTTAAAAACTTCTAAATAGGACCTAACCCTCATTTACAGTATTTTAGGACTCTGAAAATATAAGAACATAACATAGGAATATTAGAAAAAAATAAAAAAAAATCGAATAAAAAATAAGGGCGACTTAGGTCTTGGGTAGTTCAATAGGCTATCTACAACTTGACATCGAACCACTTTGGGGTTTAAAGGTCCATTGTCAGAGGAGGCTTTCTAACAAGATGTGGTGGCTAGAGGCAGCTGGTTCAAGTAAGCTGATTTTCCTCTTATAACTTGTCTAATTTTCTAAAAATATCAAATGATATTATTTTAGTTAAATAATTATTGGAAATATAGGGTCTTTAAGAAAATACCCTGTTTAGGTGAAAATTGAATTAAATTTTATAAATATTATATGATGTTGTTTGAAACTCAATTTTTTTATATGATACACCTAATATATATATTTAATTGTGGTAATAAGAATTTTTGAAATTAAGTATTTTTGCTATTTTTATAATTATTTTAGATAAAGCTACCAGTTTTGCTGATTTGTTAAAATAATTACTTTTTAATGGAATTAATGAATAATCCCTACATGTTTTGACTTTTGGAGCTTTATAAAGATATTTAGAACACTTAATTTTTATCTGACACATAAATTTGTTTATTTTCCCTAATTTTCCCTAATTTTGAACTAAAACCACTATTTTAGTAAAAATAGATAATAGCTAGTTTAGAGTAATTCATGGTCAATAATTAAACTACATATTTTTGTGAGTCTAGAGGATTTTTTATGGAATTAATTGGGCTCATTTACTATTTATTATGTATTTTCCTAATATAAGCTTATATATTGATCTAATATGTAAAATAGTAAATAATACTATTATGATAATTGATAAGATTGAGGAAGATCAGTATTTTAGGTATAAAATAGATGTTGTTCAAGATTGGAAAGTGTGATTTTTATAGTTTTTAGTTTAATACTAAAGCTTATTCGGGTTAATTATGGAGTTTCGGTAACGTATGATCTAGTCAGTAGCGAGAAAGGGTATTTTCGAGCTTATAACCATATTAATCAATCTTGTTTTTTTAAGATATATTAATAGTAATTGAAATAAAAATCATGACAATATAAAGTTTATCGAAATCGGATAGGGAATGAGCAAGATATGGTCAAATAAAGATTCAAAATGTAGCAATGAAAGCTTCTTAGAGTTTGGGTTCTACCCATACTTGACTTGAAGACTGTGGTTATATTTTTATAGGTGTGATAAGTAAGGAGGGACTACATCATTAAGTTTAGGATTTTGCACTATTGATAAAGCCAAGTAAGTGGATTTAATTCATACTTAGAGTAGATATATTGCTACTCGTAATACTATATGCTGCTTGATGCTGTGTTGATTGGATATGGTTGTACCTTGAGTAAACTGATGTGTTACTATCGTGGATGTTGATGTGGTGATTTTAAATGATGGAAACTATATCTTGGTTATATTGTTATGCTGTTATGTTAGGTGTTGATTCGGTCTTTACGAATGATTGTACTAACTTGTAGAGTTGAGGGATTGCTAACTCAATTTTTTAGATGTTCACCTAAGTGAACCCTAAGTGAGATGCTAGATTTCCACCAAGTTGAATAAAATTTAAAGATTGATAGTGTTGAATGATATACTTGAGTTGTTATTACATAGCATGACATGGCATGGCATAGCATAAAAGGGACCTATGGGTAAGAATTTTTAGGATGAGGCTTCCAAGTAATCAAGAAAATCATGGATTTATGAACTCAGTTTTTGGAAGCATATAGATTCACATTACTCGAACATCATGACTATTTTGATAGTCTGATTTGGTAAACTATAGCGCGTAGTTTAATTTTCTAAAACAAAGTTAGGGGTCTTACTCCTAGGTAGCTCTATATTGCCTTTTTGATTTGGTAGACTACAATGTGTAGTCTAATTTGGTTCGAGGCCCTACTCCTATAAAGATCCTTGTTACCCAAGGTTCCTGGACATTATATCTAGATGCCCGACTATGTTGACTAATTGAATGAGGATATTAGAAGGGGATAGGATATTGGATCAATACATACTATGTGCATGAGCATAGCATGCTGCATTGCTAGCAATAAATACCTGGTTGCTCTGCTGTTTGTCTTACTGATTATGATTGAAATGTTTCAGTTGTGATATTGCTTATATTGTATTGTTTGTTATCCACTCCCACTTAGCTTCAGTAGTTGAGGGGATAAAATATTTTATTCTCAGGTTAACAACATGATAAAGGGCCTAATATTAAGGGGATGTATTCTAAGAGCATGAGTTAAGGTTGGCAACTTTTGGATGGAACCTGTATTAAGTCAAGAATCCTACTATTTTGAAGATGACAAAATAAAAGGATTGTTCATGTTTTGATGTAAATATTAGGTTACAAATATAAGTTGTAACTAAATGTCTAATTGAACTTCGATGTAGCAACCCCATTATCATATAAATAAAGTTTTTTTTTTTTTTTATGAACGAGTAGATTGAGTTAAGTTGTAATAAGTATTCCTGTGCGATGGTGCATCCTGTGCTATGCCGAATGTGGCATACAATCTACAACATCCACATTATCACAAACTCCATTAGTGAATAAAGGAACATGATATCTACTCAGGAACAATAGGATAAAGATAAACAAGATGAATAACACTCAATAACTACTTTAAATAACTAATACTAAGTGATGTAATCTTAAAAAAGCATTAAATGTCATCGAAACATCAATAAAATAGTAAATAAAGGAATGTGCTTGTAAAACTACACTAATCCCTAGACAAAACCTAATTAAAGCTTGCATTTCTAATTGCAAATATGAGTACATTTATTTTTACGCTATCGATCGATCGGTGTGAAGGTCTATTGATCGATCGGTAGATATGTGCTAACATTAGGTTGCCTTTGTGTTTTATGAAATACAATTTTTATGAGGGTTAGGGTTTTAGTTGAAAAACCTTAACCCTAATTTCTTGCATTGATTGATTGGTGTCGATAGTGTTGATTAATCGGCTTGCATAAATCTACCCTTACACTTTGTGGTCACGATGCTGTTCTCTCCAATGATTGATCATCTAAGAGGTTGCTTCATCCCTAATACTTTAGGGCATATTGATTGGTCAACAAATTCACTAGCTCCCTTGAATTAAACCTCCTTAATTGAATGGTGGGGGGCTACCAAGACCATAGTAGCCCTTATACACTTGCATGTAAGATATAAAATCAATCAAATTCATTTAAAATTAATCCTTTTTCATGAATTTTCAATAATTTTACATAATTTGGTCCATTTTGTGCATAAACCCTAATTTCATGTAAAATTAACAAGTTTTTGCTATATTTAAGCACAAGTGTGGGTTTTAAAGTTGGGGAAAATTGTGTATTTTAAGCAGCGATCACTAATATTCATTTACATTAACAAAGATTTGGTAAAATCAATGTAAATGTAAGCTTCATCCATGATGGATTCAAGTTAATCTAAAGCTCCAAATGGAGCTTGGAAATATTTGGAAAAAAACAAGAAACAACACACATAAAACAATTATGAATCAACAACCTACTATACTACAAACACTAGGCCTAACTGCCGCTGTCATCTAAATCCCAGACCACTCTTGCATAGCCACTCATAGTAGATACATGACCACTCTTGTATAACCACTTATAGTGCATACGATGCCTTATAACCCTAGTAAGCTACCTTAATGCCTTGACTCTTAGACTCAATATAACATGTAATTCCAAAGATGTACATTTTAGCTCTATTTGACCATTCCCTATTATCTTCGCTTAACCATCTTCGCATGACATGTAGTAAACTAAACCCATGTATGACAAGTGGTAGTGGCCCTCACACTCCTACATGTGACCTTAGCCAACACTATTGTTGGCTACCTGAATAGACCTACAATTGGCCTCCTCTCCTAAACACCACTCACCACTCATCCCCATCTTAAAAAAATTGCTACATTTTCTTCTTCACACCCCTAAACTTTAGAACATACACTCTAATTGGAAACAAACCCATCTGTGATCATTAATGACCACCGCCGTTGCTACTGGAACATCCATTGTCAGATGACTACCATAAGGCGAGGTATTGGCATTAAACCACTTTTTGTTAATCATTTTCTCATAAAAGTTGAAATCTTTGGCTGATTCAGTGCTTGGAACACTTTAGATGAAGCTTAGTAGCTTGTTGCTCTTGGAGATCCAAGACGTAACATGGATTTGAACCCTTCAAGCTCTATGAACCTTCCGACCTAACCCATGCTCTCTCCTTTTAGTTGACCTAACTTGTGCTTGCTGTGGCTTGGAAGGTGGGTCTCTTATTTTTGGTTTTGTTTTTTATGTGTAATTTATTATATTATCATTGGATTTAAGAATACTAACTTATTTTATTTTTCACCCAAGTATTTAGTTGTAATTTTTTTTAGTGTCATTAGTTTTATCATTTTCTTAACTTTGGAAAATTAATTTATTTACATTGAATAGGTACTAATATGAGTTCTTTTGCTAGGCTTTATATTATTCATATATTAATAATTTTTACATGTTTTGCATATTCATTGTGTAAAAGCACTTTCTAGGCATGTGTAATGAAAATTGTAGCTTCTTCCTTTTTTGTTAATTAAAAATCACTTATTTTCATAAAATTGCATTGTTTTTTCTTAGAAAAATTACATGTTGCATATTTTTTATAGAACTTGCATATTTTTACAAAATTTATATTTTCTTTTGTATAAAAATTGTATTTTTAGGGAATAACTACATATTTTTCTCAAGATTCATATATTTAGGGTAAAATTTACATCTAGGTTGTACTTCTTAGAAGATTTGGATAGTATATCATATTTTTCATTAAATTTTCATTATTAGGAATTTTAGAGATTTCTAAAAAGAAAAATTATTTTGTCACATATATGGTTTTTGATGAGTTCCTAATTGCATATATTTTATTTAGTGATTTTTGATAATTTTCCTTGATATTTGAGTTTATTTTTAAAAAATGATACTTAATTGAGTAAAATTTTGTTTTCTAGGTTTTGAAATGATTTACGTGATAAAATGAGAAGAAAGAAACAAGTTTTACCCAAATTAAAGGTAAAATGTGTAAGTAATGAAGATTTGAAAATTGACATAGCCGAATGACATGACCGTACCATTTCTAGGTGAATTTGGAGTTGATTTTCTACTATTATAGCCTAGGACACAACCAAAAGATATGATCATGTCATCAATCTTGTCGTTTCCAGTCTAACAAAAAGAAAAAAAAAAAAAGAAAACAAACATGAAGCACAGTAAAGTACACAACCAAAAGATACAGTTATATCTTTAGTTGTATCTTTTTCAATTGACCTATTTTTTTTAAGCTCTTCATATATAAAGCTTTGGTAGGGAGTTTTTGAAACCAAGAACGATCAAGAAAGCGAGGAGAAGAGAAGATTTCAAGATTTAATTTTATTTGAATTTCATGATGTTTTTTTTTTATAATTTTCTACTCTTTGTTTTTAGATTTTTATTTTATTATGTATAGTGAGTAGATATTTAATAACTAGGTTTTGTGGAACTTAGATCTATTGATGTGACATGATTAGTATTTAATTAATTTAATTCTTTAGTTTTTTCTTGATTCAACTATGTATGCTTTATGATTTAGGTTATTATTTCTATGGGTAATAATCTAGAGTTTGATATCTCATAAGAGAATTGAGAAATTTTTTATGAGAATTAGGCATAGTTGATGAGGGTTGTTGTAAGATTATAGATAATTTGCTTGATTCTTCAGGATTTCAAATTAAATTGCAGAGAATTCGTTGTTTAATAATGTAATATTAGATCATGCTATTGAGAAGAGATTTTAATAGGTGATTTTAGGGTTAGGGTTAATTGGCTTGAAAGAGTGATTAACCTTAATAGAGAATTCTCCTGGTTAAGAAAGATTAAAGAATAAATTATATTATCTTTAGGAAAATCACATGTTAGCTTTAGAGGAAACAAGATCTAGGTACAATGTTGAATCTTGAATTCATTAAATTGCTTTCTTATTAATTCTTGAATTATGTCTTAGTTAATCTTTAATTTAGTTTTAATAGTGATTTAGATTTATTTCTTGAAGTTTCTTAAAATTTAATTTTCTGGTTAGATAATAAAGATCTAATGAGTAATTGTAATTGTACTAGTTCCTGAGCGATCGATATTCGGACTCATCTGTTATATTATAAACTGATAGGTGCACTTGCCTACATCAAGTTTTTGGCATTGTTGCTAGGGATTTTTGATATTAAGAAAGCTAGTAGATTTATTTATCTAACCATTTTTTTTTTATCTTTTCTTGATTTCTTTCCTTTTCTTGAATTCTTTTATTTCTAGGTGTGATCTTTAACTAAATTTTCCATTTTCAATGGTATAGTGCATGATAAGAAGCTGGCCAAATTACTTGACTAAAATTGATCCTGAGATTGAGAGGACGACTTTACATAATTTGAGGCAATTATCTATTAAAGAAATAGTGGATGTGATAAATTAAGGATCTCTAATTAGATTAAAAAAAACACTGGAGGCGATAAACTAAGGGTCTCCGATTAGATTGAAAGACGAAATGTAGTTGTTAGAAGGCAAAGTCAAGGATCAAGTAGTACATTAAGAATCTAATCACGAGAGCTTACCCAGTGATATCATGGCCAATAATAGGGATTAAAATCGAACCATATCGGACTACTCTCAACTGTTATTAACTGGTACCTAGTCTTGCATCAACCGACCAACTGTTGCACTTTGAGATCAAGCTGAACATTATTTAGATAGTGCAGCAATTTGTACAATTTGACAGCCTCCACGATGAAGATCCCAAAGGACATATTTCTAGTTTTTTTGGAAATATGTGATACTTTCAAGATTAATGGGGTAACTAATGATGCTATTTGATTGCACCTCTTTTCGTCTTCTTTAGGCGGCCGAGCTAAGCAATAGTTGAATTCTTCAATGAGGAATTTAATCACAACCTGGAATGAATTGATGGAAAAATTCTTGGAGAAGTATCTTCTACTTACAAAAACTACAAAGCTCAGAGTTGACATCTCATCTTTTGCCCATATAGAGGGTAGGGCCTTATATGACAAATGGGATTGCTTTAAGGACTTGTTAAGGTAGTGTCTACACCATGGTCTCCCTCTTTGGATGGAAATGCAAACCTTCTACAATGGTCTCAACTCCTCTACCAGACAAATGATAGACTTAGTAGTTAGAGGCACACTTAATACCAAGACAGCTAAGGAAGTCCAGACTCTAATAGAAGGCATGGCCATGAATAATTACTAGTGAGAGAACCTAAAGGGGAAGCAAAAAGTTACAGGTGTATTTGAACTCAATGTTTTATAGTCTCTAGCTACTCAGGTAGAGCTTTTGAGTAAGAAAATTGAATCCTTCTGCACTTTTTCGCAATAATCACATTATAGGCCCAATTACTCCATTCAAGAGGAGATTGTAGGTTGCAAGCAAATGGAATAGGTTGATTTCTTGCTGTCACATCCTGGCATACCATAGGATGTACTATCACACATGAATACTTGTTTATACTTAACAAAAGTTTTATTTATAACAATGAAGTATTACCACGGAGTTTAGCTTTATACCTGTTTATACAAAAAGTACATCTGTCAAACTTATCCAAACCTAAAATATAGTGCATACTATATGGATAGGATATCATATTTTTCATTAAATTTTCATTATTAGGCATTTTAGAGATTTTCTAAAAAAAAAATTATTTTGTCACATAGATTCTTTTTGATGAGTTCCTAATTGCACATATTTCATTTAGTGATTTTTTATAATTTTCTTAAATATTTGAGTTTATTTTTAAATAATAATACTTAATTGAGTAAATTTTTTTTTCTAGGTTCTGAAACGATCTATGTGAGAAAATGAGAAGATAGAAACAAATTTCACTCAAATTAGAGCTAAAATGAGCAAATTATAAAGGTTTGAAGATTAACATAGTTGAACGACACCATTGTGCCATTTTCAAGTGAATTTGGACATGATTTTCTATTGTTATAGCCTAGGACACGACTAAAAGACATGATCATATCATCGGTTGTGTTGTTTCCAGTCCAAAAGAAAAAAAAAAGAAAACAAACATGAAGCATGGTAAAGTATATGACCAAAAGAAATGATTGTATCTTTAGTCTATCTTTTCCAACCAACCTATTTTTTTTTGCCCTTCATATATAAAGCTTTGTTAGGGTTTATTCGAGAGAATAACTTTTTGGCACTACTTTTAGGAAGTTTTGAAGCCAACAACAATTAAGAAAGCGAGGAGAAGAGAAGATTTCAAGATTTAATTTTATTCCGATTTCATGATGCTTTTTCCTACAACTTTCTACTCTTTGTTTTTAGATTTTTATTTTATGATGTGTAGTGAGTAGATATTTGATATTTAGGTTTTGTGGAACCTAAATCTATTTATGTGACGTGATTAGTATTTAATTAATTTAATTTTTTAGTCTTTTCTTGATTCAATTATGTTTGCTTTATGATTTAGGTTATTATTTCCATGGGTAATAATCTAAAGTTTGATATCTTCTAAGATTAGATCTAAGCATAGTTGATGAGAGTTGTTGCGAGATTAGAGATAATTTGCAAGATTCTTTTAGATTTCAAATTAAAGCGTAGAGAATTCGTTGTTCAATAATGCAATTTTAGATCATGCTATTGAGAAGAGATTCTTATAGGTGATTTTAGGGTAAGGTTAATTGGCTTGACAAAGTGATTAATTTTAGTAGAGAATTCACTTGATCAAGAAAGATTAAAGAATAAATTATATTATCTTTAGGAAAATCACATGTTAGATCTATGGAAACAAACTTTAAGTACAACATTGAATCTTGAATTAATTGATTTGTCTTAGTTAATCTTTAATTTAGTTTTAGTAGTAATTTAGATTTACTTCTTTAAGTTTCTTGAAATATAATTTATCGGTTAGATAATAAAGATCTAGTGAGTATTAGTAATCTTATTGGTCATTAAGGGATCGGCATTTAGACTTATATCCGTTGTATTATAAACTGATAGGTGCACTTGCCTACATCAGTTTTTCATAAAATAAAAAAGAAATCTTAACTTGAGGTGATACGATTTGGCATGGATGAACATAAGACGTCCGGTATTGTACAAACCAATGGGGTGGGTCCGAATTGTAAGATGGTTTAAAAGATAAATGATATTCGAAGGTTGACTAAGGATCCTTGTATACTGACGATGGGTATGATGCACCAATGTCTTACACGAGCTTAGGTTGCACTTGATACGATGCACAAGTGTAGTCGAAGGTAACTCACCACTAGTCTACACTTAATGGGTTAGATAAGAGTAGCTCAAGAGTAAGCAACATAACACTTAGCTCCAGAGAATATGTTTGGAAATTTCAATCTATTCTCTCCTTACGGCCATTACAATATATAAGTATCTATAGTACCCAATTAAGGTAAATCCTAGGTTACAGTAAATTATAGAAAAGGATCCTTACTTGTTAAGGAAAAGGGGGATTATTTACAAGGGTATCAATGTAATCATGGAAAAAGAATATTTGTTGGTAGAAAGGATACAGTGCATAAGTAGTTTGCTCATTCGTAGTCCCAATGACATTGTTGGCCTAGTAGGGGTAGGGTCTTGATCAGGTTAGGTCGACATGGGTAGTTCGGTAGCTTGGACAATTGGGATTGAACAAGGGTTGGTTTAAGGGCGACTCATTTTCGAGTCAGCCTCAGGTGATTATCTCTTGACAACTATCAGCTTGGCTTCAGTATTGGTGAGGTCGGTTGTATCCTGGTTTGATGCTTGGATTAGTATATGGTGGAGGGTTGACTGAACATGTCGATAAGTTACCTCGGTAGTTTCTTAGAGGACATGGAGAGAGAAGTAACTTGGCAAGTCGGACTGGGGTACACACTACTCTTTAAAACTCAATTCACCTGAGTAAGCCCAAGAGCTTGGGAGTACGTGATTGGCCTATGATCCTTATCATCCCCTCCAGGCTGTTTGAGATTTAGGATCAAATTTGTCTTAGCTCTAAGTTGCTCATTTTCGGGAGTATATGGGTGGACATTGGTAATGTTAAAGGAGTTCGAGACGCCATATTCCTCTGGTAGTTCAATCCTGTAGGCATTAGGATTAATCTTTTTAAGCACTTTGTAGGGTCTATCTACTTGAGGGATAACTTACTATTCCTTATGTTAAAAAATCCTTCCTTACTAAGGTGGATCCAAACTAGATCACTTAGCTGAAATTCTTTCTTCTTTTGTCCTTGGCCTTGCCTCTTAAGCTCAGAAGTAGCTTGGCTTAATTGCTCTACCACTTTTTGGTGCATGGCTCTAATGGCTTCAACTCTCTCTACAATAAGTAGGTCGTTATTAGGCCTCGGTAGGGGTGCTTAGTCCATTGGGAGCACAGGGTCATATCCATAGGCAATCTCAAAGGGGGACATGCTCATCATGCTATGGGTGGTCTTGTTGTAGGCAAACTCAATGATAGGTAGACATAGATCCCAATCAGCCATGTTTTGTCTAATAGCAACTCGTAGTAAAGTTTCCACTATTCTATTGATAACCTTAGTTTGACCATTAGTCTGTGGATGGTAGGACGTGCTGTAAAATAGCTTGGTTCCCATTTGTCTCCATAGTGTCATCTAAAAGTGGCTCATGAACTTCAGGTCTCGGTTGGAAACAATGGTTCTAGGTGCTCTGTGAAGCTTGATTATTTCTTACAAGAAAAGAAAAGAGATAACTAAAGCATTGTTAGTTTTGGAGCGACGCATGAAATGTGCTATCTTGCTAAATCGATCTATAACCACTATGACAGAGTCCTTCCCTTAAGATATCATTGATAATCCTAGCATGAAATTCATACTTAGCTTGGACCATGGTTTGGTTAGGATTGGCAAGGTTAGATAATGTCTTTGCTTGGCTTAGCTCTTCGCTTTTTGGTAGGTTGCATACTTTTCCAACACGAACTGCACATCTCTCATCATTCTTGGCCAAAAGAATCTTATAGATAGTATTTCATGGGTTCGCCGCTAGCTAAAGTGTCCTGTTAATACTCTTCCATGTGCTTTGAGTATTAGCAATTCTCTCATGGAACATGTTAGCATACATAGCCTCATCTTCCTAAATAAGTATCCATCCTCTCGGTGATAGTCATTTAGTGTTCACCCTTCCTTACATTTGGCATAAATGGGACTAAAGTATGGATCCTCAGGATACAAATTCTTTATTGTTGAGAAGCCGAGTAGCCTAGTTTGTAGCTTGATTAGGAGAGAATGTCGTCTTAATAAGATGTTGACCATTACATTGTTCTTTCCATTCTTATATTTTACAACATAAGAAAAACCCTCCATGAACTTGACCTATTTGGCTTGCCTCCGAGATAACTTAAGTTGGCTCACCTTTAGGAGAACTTAGGTTAGCTCTTCAAATATCTCAAGGATTCATGGTTGGAGTGGATCACAAATTCCTTAGGTAACAAATAGTGTTACCAAACCGTTAAGGCTTAAATTAAGGAGTAAAATTCCTTATCATATACATAATAGTTGAGTGTAGCTCCTTGAAGTTTCTTGCTAAAGTAAGTAATAGGTCGGCCTTCTTACAATAACATGATACCTATGCTTAGTTTGGACACATCACAATTTACTTCAAACACTTTGTCAAAGCTTAGTAGAGTTAAGATAGGGGTTGTAATAAGCTTCTCCTTCACTTCCTTAAAAACTCCTCTACTCTTACTCTCCTTATCTAAATTCAACACTCTTGTTTGAGAGTTTAGTAGTAGGGCCAAAATTGTACTAAAATTCCTTATAAATCTATGATAAAATGATGCCAGGCCATGGAAACTCCTCATGTCGGTCGAAGTGTACTTACCCCTTCTTCATCAGCTCATCTATACACATTCTCCACGACATTCATTGTTTTTCTCAACACTAGAGCGGCCGGCATAAAGTTGCCTTCCTCACTGTAGATAACTTCCTCCTTAGACAGCTTAGTCTGTCCATCCTCTTTTAGCTCCTTTACTTCCTCGTCAGTACTGTTTACTTCAACTATTGGTACCTTGCCTCGGATCACCATAGTTTTTCTATTAGAACACTGAGCGGCCATATATCAAAATCCTTGGCATTTGAAACACTTGATCTCACTCGTCTTCCTACCCAAACTCTAGCTTTTCTCAAACTTCCTCGAGACTTCCTTCTCTTTTACTTGGGTAGTCCAAGTAGGTCCGGTCTTAACAACCTTACTTGGTTTCATTCACATAGGTTTGCTAGGAATAGATTAGCTACTGCTATGTAGGTTGATGAGTGGTCAGAACCTCCTTGTTCGGTGCCTTTCTATTCTTTAGGCAGCTCGAATCGTGCTGTCAAGTGACCTAATATCCATGGTTTCTAGGATATCCCCGATCTCATACTTTAATCCATCGATGAATCGAGATACAGTTCAGTCTTTTGGCATGCTAACATCACATTGGATCATTAACATTTGGAATTTCTTGACATAAACTTCAACAGTCAATCCTCCTTGCCTCAACTCCTATAATCATTTGAAGGTATCTTGTAGATAGTAGCTCAGCATAAATCTCCTCCTCATGACCTTCTTTATCTCATCTTAACTCCTAACTTTACGTTCTCCTTCTCTTCTTTAGGTGGCTTGCAAGGTCTTCTACCATAGAGCAGTATAACCAGTAAACTCCAACACAGCAAGTCTAACCTTTGCATTATTAGGTACCTCGTAGCATTCAAATTGCTTCTCAGTCTTATCTACCTAATCTAGGTAGTCTTCGACATCGCCACTTCTAGAAAAGCTTGGAATACGCATCCTCAACCCTTCAATTATAGGGGCTCGTACATTCCTTTCTTTAGGCTCATAGTACTCCTCCACTTCATCATTTCCTTTCTCTTCTTCCTTAATTTCTTTAAGTGCTAGCCTTCACCTAATATCCTTACCCATCCCTTTAGCTCGGGGTGGTAGAGCTAGTGGTATGCCTAAGAGCTTAGTTATCACTAGGACTTACCATGGAAAATTTGACTGAAATGGGTCCTCTGAGATATTGAAGAAAATTAGAGGGGAATGGTCCATAAACAAACAAGAGTAGCTGATGTGAAGTTGCTTAGAGGATATGACCCACCAACGAACACAACATGACTTGACACCTCACTTGATATGACATACAAGTTGATGTCAAGGTCCACTTGCTACTTATCTTGAGCTACTCAGCAAGATAAGAGTATATGAAAAATGAACTTGGAGAGAGTTGTCTCACAAGAACAAAGTATTTAGTATTAAAATGTAATAAGTCCCTAGGGTAGTATTACAAATAAAGAAATTATAAGAAAGTATATGCAAAAAGGGGATTTCTAGTACATACGAAAAAGGATAAAAAGGACAAAAGACCAAAAATGGAAAAGTAGTACAATGTTGATGAGGTGTACAAGTGGTAGTATAACATTGGTCTCGTATGAATATTCTCTAAGTATAGTAAGCGAGAGAGTAAAAATGTTATGGTAATAAAAGGGTCGGGATGAGAGAGATGGTGGCATGCTAAGAGAAAACTATTTGGCCATTTAAGTGAGTCTCTCATCATTTGGTAAGAACTTTTCGGTAGTGATTGGTTGGATTACTGGGCATAGGGTCCTCGATAAGGGAATGGTCGGCATATTTACTACTAAGTGTACAGATCAACGTATGACAATTTGGGGAGCTCAAGGAGTTCAGCTACATTCCTTTAGCATAAACTTTCTCGTCATCAATAGGTTGCCAAGAGAGAATTCGTCAGGTAAGAGATTGGAGTCTTTAGAGCCATGAGTGAGTAATGGACCGTTGGTTAGCAATTCATTAGTTTTTGGGGTTGTTGAAGATTTGCCCTCAAATCTTGGTCTTAGTCATCTTCAGGTACATATGGAGTTAAGTCGGTGATGTTGAATCTGGTAGACATGCCAAGACCTTCGGATAGCTTAATCTTGTAGGTATTATCATTAATGCGCCTCAAGATCTTGTAGGGTCCATCCGCTCTGAGAGATAGTTTGTTCGTTCTCTTGTTAGGGAAGCGTTCCTTGCTAAGATAGATCTAGACAAGGTCCCTAGGGGCATAAATGATTCGTTTCCTTCCACAGGTTCCCGTTTCCTTCTATCGAGTTACAATTTTAGACAATTGCTTAGCAATCCTTTGATGCAACCTGTAAAATTCTTCAGCATGCTACAGCTGGATTGACTCTCCCCTTATGTAGTTGGATTGTTAACTAAGTCTAAGGGTAGGTTCGGGTTAAGTCCATAAATAACCTCAAATGGTGATGTTCTAGTAGAGCTGTGAGTTGAGCGATTGTAAGCAAATTCAATGGGGGATAGGCATAAATCCTAGTTACGAGAGTTCTTTCCAACAGTAGCGCACAGGAGATTACCGATGGTTCTATTAACTACTTCAATTTGGCCATCTGTCTGAGGGTAGCAAGAGGTACTGAACAGTAGCTTAATGTTGAGTTTCCTCCATAAGGTCTTCCAAAAGAAGCTTATGAATTTGGAATCATGGTCGGATACAATACTCCTTGGTACTCTATGCAATCACACAATTTCTTGCAAAAAGAGGTTAATGATGAATAAAGCATCATTAGTCTTGTAGTAGGGGATGAAGTGGCCTACCTTATTGAACCGATTGACCACAACCATGATTGAATCATGTCTTTTTAGCGGGTAGGGAAGGCCAAGCATGAAATCCATGCTTAGATTAGTTTACAATTGCTCAAGAATTGGTAGGGGTGTATATTCTCCATAGGATTCTCTCCTCTCTTTTGCATACTTACACACCTTGCACCTCTCAAGTATTCAGTGCACATTCTTCATCATCCTAGACTCGTAAAAGTGCTCCTTCAATATCTTAATTTTCTTCTTTTCCCCAAAATTGCTAGCTATACCTCTAGCATGAGCTTCTTGAACCAGTAGCTCTCTTGTAGAAGCACTCGGCACATAAATATGCTTACCCTTCATCAAGAACCCTTCACTCAAGGAGAATCTATCTACAACTCCTCTATCATTACACTTAGCCACTAAAGGCTTAAAATGTAGGTCACACTCATATCGATAAGGTAAAGTGCCAAATCTAAGCACTTTAGCTTTCAACGTCGTAATGAGGATATGATGGCGAGAAAGTGCATTAGCCACTGTGTTGGTGCTTCCCTTCTTGTACTTGATGACATAGAAAAAGGTCTTTAAGAACCCGACTTACTTGGCGTGACACCGAGGAAGCTTCTGCTACTTACAAAGATGCTTGAGAGATTCATGATCCGAATAGATGATGAATTCTCTTGGCAACAGATAATGCTGCCAGTTCTGAAATGAATGGATAAGGGCATAGAACTCCTTATCATAGGCTAAGTAATTCAAGGTAGCACCTTAGAGTTTTTCACTGAAGTAGGCAATAGTTCAGTGCTCCTACATAAGGATAGCACCAATGCTAACACTAGACTCATCACATTTAACCTCAAAAGCCTTCTCGAAATCCAATTGGGTAAGTATTGGAGTAGATGTCAACATACACTCCACATCTTCAAAACTCCTTTACACCTTTTCTGTCCATTTAAACTCAATGTTCTTCTTGTTCAATTCAATCAATAGCGCAAATATGGAGCTGAAGTTTTAGATAAATCTTTGATAGAACAAGGCTAAGACATTGAAGCTCCTGAGCTTGGCAACACTAGTCGGCGTAGGCCACTCATTAATAGCTTTGACCTTTTCCTCATCAACTCTAACTCTACTCCCTAAAATGACATATTCAAGGAATATGAGAAGGTCAGTACTATAGACTAGAATATTGTCAAAATAAACCACAATGCATTTGTCTATCAATGTTTTGAGCACGTGATTCATAAGCTGCATGAATGTACTCGGTGTTTTAGTTAAACCAAATGGCATAACTATCCACTCAAATAGACTATCTCGAGTCCTAAAGGTTGTTTTCCGTTCATCTCCCAGTCTCATTCGTATTTGATGATAGCCACTCTTTAGATCTATCTTCAAAAAGATATGTGCACCATACAACTCATTGAGCATGTCATCCAATCGTGGGATCGAGTATCGATACTTAATAGTAATCTTATTGATGGAACGGCTGTTAATGTACATCCTTTATGATCCATCTTTCTTTAGTACTAGCATGGCTGGGACAATACATGGGCTTATGCTTTCATGGACATATCTATGATCTACCAACTCATCAACTTCAATAGGGTTGCTCTAGGTTGAAGATCAATGTAATGCTCAATTCCTCTCAAGGGAGGTAATCCTTTCAGAATTTCGGTAGGAAAGAGGTCAGCATATTCTTGAAGTAGTTGCTGTACTCCGGTAGGTAAGTTCTCAGCCTCTCTAACCTCTAAGAATCTCTTGACCAAGAGGAGTACATACTCCTTGGCCTTGACCTCTCATACAAACTAAGCTAAGGAAATCACTAAGGACTTCTGCTGCGAAGATCTAGTAATCTTTTCTTAAGCTTCTTGTACTTCCTTAGGACTCATAGGTGTCAATATAACTTTCTTCCCGTCCTTTTGAAACATGTAGGTGTTTCTATACCCATTGTGTAACACTTTTAAGTTAAATAGCCACGGTTGGTCGAGTAATATGTGAGATGTACACATGGTAAGGACATTACACAGCACCTCATCCCTATACCTATCACCAATAGTAATCAGTACCCTGACTTGCTCGGAAACGTGTGATCCCCCTTTCTCGTTCAATCAGTGAATCTTATATGACTTAGGGTATGGGAGAGTTGGCAATTTCATGGCCTTAACTACCCCTTGCGTGATGAAGTTGGTACAATTACCTCCGTCAATGATCACAGTGCATAGCTTGCAATTCACCCGACAATTTGTATGAAAGAGGTTTTCTCGTTTCTCATTCTCATTACCAAAAAAGTACTGAGAGATTGCCAAACAACAAAGCAATACTCAACTTTGCCTTTAGGGGGTATCTTGGCCTCCTGATCTTCCTCAAATTCTTCTAGCATCTGATTGGTTGCCACTTCTTCCTCTCCTTCACTCGTACTTTCTACTTCAAACTAGGCCTTATCTCCCTTTATGGTCATGACTCGGCGGTTCGGACATTAACTAGCCACGTGTCTATAGCCAAGACATTTAAAACATTTAATTTCTCGGGTTTTCCTCCTTGAACTCTGACCCTAGTCTCTTCGGATCTTAGGTTCCTTGGTCTTGCACTTACCTTGGCCTTTGCTTGGTCGGCTTGGCATGTGACCTCAGCATTCTACCTCGGAACTATTTGAAACCTTGTTATTCCTTAGTTTATTCTATAGGCCATTCTTCTTTAGCATCAGTGTTCAGTTACTCGGCATTTGGCTAGCCTAGTTCCGCTATTGCCTTTCAACTCTGTGGGCTACACGGATGGTTTCATCTAGAGTTATCAGGCTTTATAGTTCCAGGATGTGACCAATCTTAACTTGGAGTCCCAAGATGAATTGTACTATAGTTCGGGCCTTAAGCTCATCAACATTACATTGTATCATGAGAAACTGAAACTTTTGAACATAGTCATCTATGGATCTGTTACCTTACCTTAAGTCTTGGAGTTGTCGGAAAGTGTCCTATTTATAGTGTTCAAGAATGAACCTACTTCTCATAACTCTCTTCATCTCGTTCCATGTTCGGACCTCGCGTTGGGTCCTTAGGCGAACATTCTATAGCTTCTTCCACCACATTGTCGCATATCCAGAAAATTTTAATATGGCTACTTTAATGCTGACAGCATCTTCATAATCATAGAATTCGAATATCTTTTCGATCTTCTCTTCCTAGTCCTAGTAGTCATCAACATTACCAGACCTGTTGAAGTTCAGAATCTGTACCTTAAGATGTTCAGCACTTCTTAGCGCTCTGAACTCACGCTTGTCAATCCCAATATAGTGGTCTTCTTCTTCTTCCTACTCTTCCACTTCATCCAACTCTAACCTTCTCTATATGACTTTGTTGGTACGTCGCGGTAGTTCGTAGTTCACAAGAAAGGCTTTCGGAGCTTGCTCATTCATCTACTTCTTCGGCCTATCTCTCATTTCTCAGCCCTACTCAATAACTCTCTCACGCGGTCCATTCTCGAAGACCCTGTTTACTGAGATAGCTAAATTAGCCACAATAGCAGCAAGATCTTGTATCTGCTCGTCAGTAGTACGTGGTGTTTGTTAAGTAACTTGACCATGACCATGAGCATTACCTTCAACATTGTGAATCTCTCCTTGTACACTAAGGTTAGACATTCCCAACACAAAATTTTAGTAACTACACTTCATATGGATGACTACAATACACACAGTATCTTGAACAACCGACTAACTATTACTATACAGTTCTCGGTCTCAACGTCAACCTCAATCTCTAATACCAGGAATATATGGTATGCCTAGGAACTCAGTTATCACTAAGACTTACCATGGCAAATCTGACTGAAATGGGTCTTTCAAGATATCGAAGAAAATTAGAGGGGAATGGTCTACAAATGAACATGAGTAGCTGATGTAAAGCTGCTCGGAGGATGTGACTCATCGATGAATACAAAATGACTTGACTCCTTACTTAATACGACACACAAGTTGATGTCATGGTCCACTTGTTGCTAATCCTGAGCTACTTGACAAGATCAGATAAGAGTGTATGAAAAATATACTTAGAGAGGGTTGTCTTGCAAGAATAGAGTATTCAGTATTAAAATGTAAGTTATATGCGACTTATAGAGAAAATTACTATTTATAGTAAGTCTCTAAGGCAACATTACAAATAAAGAAATTACAAGAAAGTACAAGAAAGTATATGCAAAAAGGGGATTTCTAGTACATACGAAAAAGGATAAAAAGGACAAAAGACCAAAAATGGAAAAGTAGTATAATGTCAGACGAGGTAGATATGTGGCAGTACAACATTAGTCTCGTATGAATATTTTCTAAGCACAACAAGCAAGAAGGTTAAAACGTTGAGGCAATAAAGGGACCGAGACGAGAGAGATGGTGGCATGTCAAAAGAAAACTATTCGGTTGTTTAAGCGAGTCTCTCATCACTTGGCAAGAACTTCTCAACAGCGGTTGGTTGGATTACTTGGCACAGGGTTTTCGGCAAGGGAATGGTTGGTATCATCATTACTGAGTATACAGAACAATGTATGACAATTCGGAGAGCTTAAGGAGTTCAGCCACATTCCTTCGGCATAAATTTTCTTGGCATTAGTAGGTTGCTGAAGGAGAATTCGTCAGGTAAGGGATTGGAGTCCCTAGAGCCGTACACTAGTAATAGGACCGTTGGTTAGCAGTTCATCAACTAGGGCATTAACTTGGTTAAATTGACCATTGCCTTGCTTATACTACTTACGTCCTCTGGTTGGGCTATTTCTAGCTCATTATCTATCTTTTTGGATGACAGCCACCAAACTAGCTACTAAGTCGGTGAGCTTATCTAATCATTTACCTACTGACTGAGGTGTGAAGTGTCTTCCTTGCCCTTGCTATTTTGAGTACCACTTTCTTAGTTTCCCAAAGTTCCTTGAACTTTAAAATTTGACATTGTTGGTTACCTTAGAAACTTGACGTCTAAAATAATACTTCAATTTATTTCCATAAATAACAACAGCAAATCAATAACTAATACTCCCAACACCAAGACAACTACATAACAAACAAAAAAATAACTACCCTCTATTTTGCATAGGAGAAACAGGGGAAAATAGGGCATTGAATTTTCCTTAATACCTTTCTATTACCCAAACTTCGTTGTTAATAACAAAACTTCTAACACCCGAAAATAGTAACAAACCACTAAAAGAACAAAGTAATAGAACTTCAACTTCCAACGTAGCTAAGATCTGATACCAGGATGATACGATTTGACATGGATGAACACAAGATGTCTAGTATTGCACAAACCAATAAGATGGGTTCGAACTATGAGATGGTTTGAGGGATAAATGATAGTCTAAGGTTGAGTAGGAGTCCTCATCCATTGTCAATGGATATGACACACTAACACCTTACATGAACTCAATTCATACTTGATATGATGCACAAGTGTAGCTGGAGGTCACTCGCCACTCGCCACTAGTCCACGCTCAATGGGCTAGATAAGAGTAGCTCGAAGTAAGAAACATAACACTTAGCTCAAGAGAGTATGTCTGGGAATTTCAATTCATTCTCTTATCATGGCCATTCCAATATACAAGTATTTATAGTACCCAATTAGGGTATCATTGTAATCATGCAAAAAGAATATATGTTGGCAGAAAAGATAGTATGGATGTCAGAAAAAAGGATAATATGTGCATAGTTTGCTCATTCTATGGTCCCAATGACATTAATGGCCGACTTAGGGTGAGGCCTCGATCATGTCGAGTTAGCGTTGGCAATTTAGCAACTCAAATAGTTGGGATCGGACAGGGGTTGGCTTAAGGGCAACTCACTTTTGAATTGGCTTCGAGTGATTAGCTCCTGACAACTGTCAGCTCAGCTTTGACATTGGTGAGGTTAGCTATATCTTGATTCGATGCTTAAATTGGTTTATAGTAGAGGGTTCGGCTCAACATGTTGGTTGGTTACCTCGACAACTTCTTAGATGATGTAGAGAGCAAAGTAACTTGGCAAGTGGGACTGGGACATGCATTGCTCCTTAGCACTCAATTCACCTAGAATAACTTGGCAGACCATTTAAGCAAGCCTATGAGCTTGAGCGCGTGATTGGTCTGTGATCCCTATCATGGGACTTTTAAAATATCCTGTCTTTTTATGGTTTTTTTTTTTAATAAAAAAAATTGGGAATAAAATTAGGGTTTTCCTTAACAAAAAAAATAAAATGGTTAAAAATATGTAAATCTGACCTGTTTTCAAAATAAAAAGGACTACCTCGATAAAGTTTTTCTAAAGGATTTAGAATTACATTGGTTTGATCTTAACTAGTAGGTACTAGGTACCTTTAGGACAATCATAAAATTTGGGATTTTATTTAATTTTTTTAGGAAAATTAGTAATAAAAAACAATATAAAAATAGGGTTTTATGCATTTTGCATATTTTTGTCATTTTGCATTTTTAGAAAAATCATAAAAATAGAGGCCCATTAGTTATTTTTTTAAATTTTACATAGTGATTGTCTTAATAGCTTAACCTTTGAACAAAGCTTTTTGGTTAATATTTTCTAAAATATATGTTTTTTTCGAAATCTATAGACTAGTGACCTAATTAAGGTTTTCTCCACTTAAGAAACCTTAATCCAATTTTTACTAGTTTTACTGGTTGGCAACTTCGACATCATTTTCGAAAGTATTTTTGAAAATGTTTTTTACAAAAATGTTTTTTCTTAATTTAATTTCGAGTATTTTATATTAAGTGGACTAGGCTTAGCATAAAATAAATTAAGGAAAATCAAAATAAGACTTGACAATTAATTAGTTACAATAATCCAAAATAAAAAATAAATGGAGTCCTTCAAGAAAATAGATAGAAAAGGAGATCAATCATCATCTTCTTCCGTCTCTTCACTGTCCTCCTCTTCAATTATCTTCTTTATCTCTTCAATGGAATCTAGAGATGGCGATGGTGGGATCCTATGGTAGGATAGAAGCATGTTAACCTTTGCCTCAGTGTGCTGGACTTGGTGCTTTAGAGTTTTTTGGTTCTTCAGTAATTTTTGAACTAGCTTCTTAATTTTCCTTATCAACGAAGAGGCTCCAAACTACTATTAGGATGAAGTGGATGGCGCTCCTCAAGTGGCTTGGGCAATGGATCTTAAGGTAGAGCAAGGAGTTTCATAATATAGATAGACTCAAAGTTGATTGGGGATGAGGGTGGTTGGGTATGGGGGAGTGGTGTAGAGGGGGGGTAAGGATGTCAATCGCTTGCATGTAGGGGAGGTTATGAAAAAAGGGGTGCTCTTCAAAACCCATGTAATGAAAGGACTTGCAAAAATATGCCTAGCTCATCCTTTAGTGGCCTCACGTTTGAAGAATAAAACCATTTAGATTCTTAGGTTTGTCTAGTATTGCTTTGCTATACCATGTAAGTATAAAAGATTTCTTTCATTCACTACCCCATTGTTATACCTCCTTCTTGTGATGCTCTTAAAAAGTACATAATGAATGATCTTAAGAGTAGGATCTCTCAACTTAGAAGACTTCAACTTCCCTAGATTGTATAGAGAACCACTATAACTTAGCCTCATCTACACCTAAGCATCACTTACTCCCTTAGGTATCTTATAGGTCTCATTCTTATACTCCTCGAACTGCATAAAGCTCTTAGGGTATATCCTTAGTGTGATCGATATCTTATCAAAATATACATTCTTTATTTTTACTATAGGGTCCTTCGCTTAAGGATAGGTCCTAATGAAAGATTCTAATCTAGGTTTAGGTTTCAATTTTCTAATAAAGAAAGAGTCACGGTCATAGTTTGACTATTACGTCGGAAATACATGGTATTTTAGGTTCCATTTTTCATTGTGTTAGTTGCCAATGTTAGAGTACTGAGAAACTCTTAGGTAAGTTCCTTATAGGTTGGCCCAATGATGGTTAAGAGTCAATCCCATCCTTTAAACTCTAAGTATTCTCTTACATAAGCATCATACATTGCTCGCCCTAATGCCTCCCAATCAATGATCGCATGGTCTAAACTCCCTTGTAAGTCTCACATATCTCTTCCTTTGCTAAGACTCATTGAAGCTCAACAAAGGGTGGGTAGAACTAGAACCATAAGTGTTCATTCGGGTGGCATGCTTATAACTTAGCATGATGTTGAAATTAACAAAGTAAAAGAAGATTTCAATTTTAGTGAAGTGAAATTGTTTTTATAAAATTTTGATGCCATGAGAAATAATTGCTAATCAATTCAAGCTAACAAAAGTTTTTACTATGCAATGCTAACTTGTTGCTAATCATGAATTAATGAATTTCTAGAATCAAATAAAGATGAAATCCTATTCTAATTCACAATTTCAATTGATTACAAATTATAACATACTCTAGTTGATTGTATGGAAATTTGAACACGGGAGATATTATTAGCAATTCAATCTAATCAATACATTTCATATACGCATTATGAGTTTTATGAACAACAAGCAAAAGCAATCCTAAGCATGTCATTATACCCCCTTTTCTTCATCAAGATTCACCACAACCCTCATACTCTTTCTCTCTTCAACATTCACCATGTATGTATTCTTAGTGTGATTTTAAGCAAATTAAATAATAGATGCATGGCATGTTCTATTACTATATACTATACTAATCACCCTAGAAATAAAGATTTCTACACATGCAACAAACATATGTTATTACGAAACCCTAGATAAAAATCCTATTTTTATCTAAATAAATGACAAATACCAAATAGACAATGATGATATATGTACCTTAATTTGTTATTGCAAGAGTGGAATTTGTAAGGATTATAGGGTTTTTATGATTTTTATCGAGGGAAAGTGAGGGAGAATGGTCTTTTAAAGGGATAAGCTATGTTTAGAATGGAAGAGAAGAACATTGCTTGTAGAATTCAAATTTGTGGCATGACTACGGTCAAGGATCACAACCATGGTGTTAGGCATGGTCCTTTCCTTATTTTGTGTTTTCTTGATTTAAATGTCACCACAGGTAAGGATCATGGTAGTGATCTTGATCGTGGTCCTCTCGATCTCAATTTTTGAGCTTCCCTTGAAATTATTTACAAGAGGATCATAAGCAAGTCTATGAGCATAGACTTTGGCTGTGTTTATCTTTGACTTTTAAATCTGAACTTATTGATTTCCCTTAATTTTTTTCTTGAAAAAATTCTCAAAAATAAAATAAATTGAATCTGAAAATTAAATCAATAACCAACCTAATTGGATGATAAAGTTTATTCAAATACCATTGCATAAGAGAGATTCCAATAACTATTTTGATCAAAGTGCTCAATGTAAGGGTAAATACTAACTAAATTCCAAATGACTTGACACTCGAATTGACTAAAAAAAACAACAACAATAATAACCAAAATAACAACTTAAGTAAATCCAAACTTGGGCTATCTTCTAAGAATGCTGTTGTTTAACATCATTAGCTTGACAATTGAATTCTTCCCTTAATTTGGCTTCGAACCCATTGGTTTAGGATTCGGTTCATTGTTTTGAGGCAAGCTTCCTTATTGCCTATTTGTGACGGTTTACGCCAATTATCTAAGTTGACTCTCTAGACTCTTGGGCAATGCTTCAATGTTTCTAAGTGTTGCTTTTGTGGCTTGGAAGTGAACATCTAAGCTTTGCATGAACTTGTTCAATATTTCTTGCACATCAATGTTCCTGTTATGAGGTTGAACATTTTTATTTTGCTACTTTTGTTGGAATCCCTAGGAGAAATTCAAGTGATTTCTCAAACTAGGGTTGTAGGTACTATTGAAAGGATTATTTTGAGTCCTGTTAATAGTAAAATTAACATCTTCTACCTCAACTAATGGTCACTAAAATTCACCGATTTCATCAACACTTCAATTTTAGTACTTAGGCTCTCAACCTTAGCTATTAGAGTTGTAACTGAATCCACCTCAAATTTATCAGTCAGTTTGACCTTGAATCTCACATTATCCTAATGTGAGTTCTTCATGACCTTGATTCCAATTAGCTTATAGACCTCATCTAGTGTCATATCACTCAAAGTGCCTTTAGTTGCAACATCACTCATTTACCGAGTAGGATAATTGTGCCCATTATAGAATGTTTGTGTCATGACCCTAAAGGGGGTCTCGTAACATTGTCTAAAATTTTTATATCACGTATGCACTTATAATATGAAAATCTCTTTGCAAGTTAGAGATTGTAAGACTCTAAATAATTAATTATTAATGTTTTTGATTTTAATTAATATAATTTGAAATATAAATAACTATGGATATCAAATATTTTATAGTCTTGAGAACTGTAGAGAATCAATATCCCCTACAAATAATAAGATAGAGTAATTCAAATTTATAAATTATAAGAAATACTAACTTATTCATAATCTTACTATTTAAATATTTTCTACATAAAATATTTATGTACCAGCTTATACTCCTCAATTAACCCTATCATTGTTGAACCTATCTTCCATTTGCACTCAACACTCGAAATTTATCCTAGTCTTAGCTTAAATGAACTTTTAAAAGAACTATAGGGCAATAAGCAAACCACAACTCAATGAGTTCGTTTCTTACTACTATCGTTCAAGCAAGTTATCAAATATTATTAGTACACGTGCAATCTATTTACAAGTGAAATGAATGCATCTGTAGTGAATGTAAGTAACACATCCGTGGGAGTCCAAAACTATCAAACATATAGATTTACGTCATCTACATGTTGATTATCCTTCGTACTTACCCACATGGAGCACATCATCTTAACAGCATGAGGCTACTTAGGGGTACCGTCTCTCTAAATGACACTTAAATATTACCTTAATTAAAAAAGAAATATCAATCAAAATAGGTAAACCCTAACTAGGGTTGTCCACCATATCTAAGGCCTTATGGGCACAAAAATAATAGATATTTCTTGCTATCAAAATTTATCCAAGGCCTTATGAGCACAAATATGTGAGTCTTCTCACAATCAATTAGAGATACTATGCTAACTTTGTCTCTACAACAAATATATCAGTTGTGGCTACTACGAGGCTTTATAGAAATCATATAAAAATATATTTCAGATTAGAAAAACGTTTTCCAAAAATACTTTTAAAAAATCTACAAAGCTAGCACTCTTCATCAATATACCAATTAAGACATAGATATGTGACAAGTACAATCGGTTATTTTGGTCAGATACTTATATTTACCAATTTAAGAAGATGACCATACGAATGATAGCACACAAAGAAATCTATCATTCAACAAACAATTAGTATCAACCAACTAGCAACATACAAACATCAAACAGTAAGTAGGTAGTAGATCATTAGAACTCCTTCACCTAAATTAATGCTCACCTTGCATGCCTTTGGGATTTTCAGAACTTGATAATTAGATATCTAAAAGATAATAAGACTTATAAGTATTAAAAAAACTAGGTTTTTTAGTTAACTAAATATCTATTATTGTTTGCCTAGTTTCCCATTACAAATTATGGTATTTTATGCATTTAGTTACTTATTTCTCCTTATTATTAGTTTATAGAGTTAATTAACTTAGTTATCCTACTTATTTTTCCCAGTTTATTTTAAATCATTAGTCATGTGTAACTTTTTCATTTTAACTTCGATTTTTATGATCTTGTAATCGATGTTTATTGTTTTTGGATATATTTTCACGTAGTAGGGGTTCATTTTGGACATTGTAACTCATATTTTTCATTATGGTACTAAATTGTTATAAATTTTATTATTTTGACTTAAATATTTATAAATTATTATTTTAAGCTTTTCCTTCATGGATTTATGATTCAATAATTTTTAAAATTTTAAAATTTTGAATTTTTCTTATTTTTGAGTCATTTTATAGTAATTTACTTATTATACTATTTTAAGGTTAAATTCACATTAAACCCTTTTTTTATATATTTATAATTTTATATTTAATTAATTATTATTATTTTGTTATAATTATTATAATTTGCGAAATTAATTGTTTAAATGAAGATGCTGACATGGTAGCTCCTCGTTAGTCCACGTGTGCTTTTATAACTTTTTTTTTCATATTTTTCCAATTTTCGTGATATTAAATAATAATTATATTTATTTATCTATTATTATTTATTAAATTTTGTAAATTAACATTAGTTTCCTCTTTTAAGTTTACGGCTTCACTTGTATATGAATATATGTATACATATATTATCTTATTTGGAATTTAGTATTTTAGTATATTTATGCATGCATTGTTTAGACATATACTTGTACTATACTACTACTGTATGTATATTTATACTTATACATATACTTTTATAGCTATGTTTTCTCGCTTTATTTATATATTTGTGCATGTACAACCTTATACTATATCTCACATATATGTATAATAACATAAATGCACTAAGTATCATACGTATGTATACATACTATATACACATATCTATATATATATATTGATATGTATTCCATGTTTACATAGTTTATCCTAACATATATGTACATATAGGTATATACATAAATAGATATATACATATATGAATACATAACTATGGAGATGAATAACTATATATATACCTCAACATATGTACATGAATTTTGATTACAAGGTAGAAGAATACATATAATCCTAATTACATACTCCTAAAATACATTAATGCTACAAAATACATAAACAACAAGAAGTACATATAAATTGATATTATAAGATTACTTAAATACAATATAAATACTAATGAATTACTGTTTTGTATCTTGAAAAGTTGATGGATTAAGACCTCTTCTTCCTCCTCTTAAAGTTATTGGACGAAGTACAAGAAAAACAAAAGATGGAAGTGAAAAGAAGATGCGAAAAGCTTTGGTTTGGAAAAAGGGAATTTGTATGTTTTACTTTGTGTTTTATCTATTTGAAATGATAAAAGTAACATAATATACATATACATACTAGCAACTAGCTAAAGAAGGGAAAGGGAAAAGTTAAAAAAAAAAAAAAAACAAAATAAGGACGAGAAGATAAGGTCAATTACTAATGTAGATTTGACCTTCTCTTATCCCTTAGCCTTGATTTTTATCTTATTCATTTATCACATTTCTTGAATTGTGATTACAAATGGGCAGTTGAAATTTGTAGGGACAAGTGGAGGGAAAAGAAAAAGAAGGAAAGGAAAAAGGGAAAAGAAAAAGAAAAGAGAACAAAAAGAAAAGTCCAGATGATGTTAACATTTTGACTTAGTCAACATGTTGACTTGGTCAAATGTTGATCTAGAATATTATATGTATTTATTATATATATTTTGGACATAAAACGAAAATAGAGGAAAAGATGAAGAAAGAGGGAAAATAAGGAATTAAATGGAACAAATTAATAAATCAAATATTTGAATTTTCCTCAAATATTTCTAACGCTATAAATAATATTTAGAATAATAAATAATATAACTATAGGGAAAATTATAAATTATGATATTAATATCTACTACATGTTGCCTAAATAATATATAAATGTCTAAATTGACATAATACTAATTTATCTATATAAATATATGGTTAATATTAATTATAAAATAATACTATACATTTTTGTGAATTAATTTAGTACTTTACATTTATGAGCATTTAGAAGTTATTTTTCATAATTTGCTAGTGATTTTACGCGATTTGATATATCGTTCAATTATTTGGCTCAATTAGAGTTTTATTGTCTTTGTAGCAAATTGGTACATTTATAAGCTTAAAGTTTTGGTTTTAAGGTTTTGATCAAGATTAGGTTCAATTCCTCATATGTATACGCATATGGAATTTAAGGTTTTTATACGTGATTAATGTCTTTATTAGGTTTGAGGTTAATCTCTTATAGTTATATATATTTAGGGTTTAAGGTTTTTTGTACGTGATTAAGGTTTTGATTAATAAATTAGGGTTTTTTATATTCGTTTTAGGTTCTAAATTTAAGATCTTGATTGGTTTTATATTTATTAGCTCTATTGACTTAGGGAAATTATCTACTGTATTTAAGTTCAATTCTATACTTAGAATGCTAAATTTGTAGGGTTTACAGTTTGTATTTACATGCATAAAGGCAACTCATGATGCAGGCAACACCTTGGAAATTCCTTAAATCTTTCCCAAGTGTCATACAACATCTTACCATCAATTTGGGCATAAGAAGAAATATCGTTTCGAAATTTTCATGTTCTGGTTGGGCATAAAAAAAAGTATCGTTCCTAAATTTTCCCATTTTGACAAGTGGAAAATATTTTCTTAAAAACTCTTCAACTAATTCTTCCTAGGTGGTGATTTATCCTCTGGTAAGTGAAGTAAATCATTGCTTAGCCTTACATCTTAGTGAAAATGAAAACAACATGAGTTTCGTAGCATCATTTGTGACACCATTGATTTTGAATATGTTGTAGATCTCTAAAAAGCTTGAAATATGGTTATTGGGGTCTTCATCATCCAATTGATTGAATTGGATGAACTATAGCACCTTTAGCTCACATATGGTTGGATCAGGAAATTTGTCACTTGTAATGTTGGTTTGGTGATACTAGATTCAACTTAGTTACCTTAGAGAATTCCATCAGGGTTTAGTTGGCTTCATCATTTTTCATTCCCATGTTTTCAAGTTTTTGCTATTCTTTTGATTCTTCTTCTGATTTTCATTTCAATCAAAGTGGTAAACCTTGACTAATAAGATCAATGGCTTCATTAACTCTTCCATGAAGGTAGTAATAAATCCTTTTAATTCTTAGATCAAATTCCACAAGACTTTCACCGCTACTCCTAGTTATAAACTCAAATAAGTCAAGAGTTAGAAACAAGTTAATCAAGAAAAGTATCAAAATAAACTAAAGGAAGGATTTATTATAAACATGTCAAAATAATTGGAAAAATTAGGGGTTTTACTAATATTCTAATTAGTTTACTCTATTGGTTTCTCGACAATGACACTAAACACTTGATTGTCGATGCATACAAGGCTTGGAATTAGGCAAACACACTTAGTCAACTTATAAAATACAAATCGGATTTGAATCCAAGTGTCGCTCTTACGAGGAACTATGAATGTAAGTAAAACTTAATTATTTAGCAATGTCTCCCTAATAATTTTCCAATTATCTCACTTTTACAAGTAAAAGAGTAATTGAATAACTAATAAAATAAAGAACAATGATAAAATAAAGATGCAAGAATAAAATAATGATAATTAAAATAATAAAAATAATAACATAACTAATTAGCATTAAAAAGAAGCATAATCCTTAGCAAATCTTATGTTATTTACTACCTAGTTGTAAGTGAATATTCAATCTCAATTGTAGTATTGGATAGTGGAGAATCCTATTATAAACTAATCGGACTCGTACCTTTAATTAATTCCTAATCTAGGGTATACTTTAACTGAATCGCTCCCATAATAGAGTATATGAGGATTACATTAAGCCCTTAAATGACGCTATTAGGTTCCCTTATCTAGAAAAACCAAATAATTAAACATTTTAGTTAGTTAATTTCTTCTATTATATCAGTTAGTCATACTATAAGAACTCATGAACTCTGTAGCAAACTCATACATTGGTAAATAAATTGAAGATTGATATGGATCAATACAATTAGATCGTAACATGCAAATATCATAGATTGAAATAATTAAGCATTGATAAAAATATTAAGAGGCACATTAGAAATCTAAGGTTTAATAACAATTTACTATGAATAATCAAAATATTGACATAATAGAATAAAGATGAAAAGAAAATACTGAAACCCCTATTATTTTACCTTACTTGCTCTTCTCTAAAGGGGCTCTCTCTGCTAACCTAAACCTACACTTCCATTTATAAGGACTAGACTTAAATTTATAGAGAAAACTTATCAAAAATAGAAGATTTAAGAATTATAGAACCACAATGCCCCAAGATTACACCGTGGAGTGTAGGTATGGTCTTATCCTTTGTCTAGAAAACTTCAATTTTGATGAAAATTATTGACAAGAGGTCTACAGCCGGGGAATATGGCCATGGTCGTCACCCATGGTTCTCTTTAGACTTCTTTTATTGTTTCAAATTCCTTCACTTTGATTCCTTGATCAATGCTCTTTTCCAATCAAGCTTTAAATGGCTGTGGTGTTCACTTATGGTTCTCTTTAGACTTCATTCATTGTTTGAAATTCCTCTACTTTGATTCCTTTATCAATACTCTTTTTCAATTAAGCTTTAAAATTCCATCAAAATCTTCATAATTTCATTGGATACTCTTAAAATCCCTACAAATGAAATATAAATGAATAAAGCTCAAAATCATCATAAACTAACTAAATTAACGTACAAAATCATGTAAAATCCTCCTTAAATATCTATACTAAATGAGTGTTATTAGTTCCCTTGTCTTAGCTCTTGTAACTTGGCAAAGGTATCTTGATGATAGGAATCGAGAATGAATCTACCTCGCATAACTCTCTTCATTTCTTCTCATGTCCTTACACCTTGTGTTTTATCTCTTCTTCGCATCAATTGCAGTTTCTTCTACCAAATGTAAGCATATCTTGTGAATTTTAGGGTAGCAAGCCTCACTTTGTCCTCCTTGGCATACTGGTAACATTTAAACAACTTTTCCACTTGCTCCTTCCAATCTAAGTACTCATCAGCACTACCACTCCTTGAGTAGTTTGAGTTGAATTCTAACATTGTCAATACTTATGGGATCTTTATCACGACCCAATAGTATCGTTGTTGTGGTAGGTCACCGTGTATCGTATAAAAGTCTATTATCAACCCCCTTGCTAATCATAGGCTTTTCAATATGACATACAAGGCTCCTTCCACTCTACGTTACCATTAGACCCATAGACAAGTAATATAGAGCAATTTAACTAAAATTACTTCTATGGTATAAATTAGCTAATTGTGTAGGCTCGTGAGACCCATATTAAAAGAATATTACAAACAAATGTAGTTCATAATGGAACTACATTAGAGATTTTAAATCTGTGTTATGAGTAAAAACATAAAAGTAGCTAAATAGCTATAAATCTATTACAAAATGTTCTCTTCGCTCTTTAATTGCTCCAACTTGTCCCTACATGAGACTTACCGCGGGTATGCCTTGGCCCAGATTAGTAAAGAGGTTTTCTTGCAACAACAAAAATTTATAGGGGTGTAAACTTAAGCTTAGTGAGATAAATACCCTCGTCAGTACCATATGGCAGAAATTTATTAGATGCACAATCATATAAATGTATGAACAAGCATTATGCTAAACAACGCATGCAGTTACCTAGGAACTGCATACGACTCAGAATTATGCCCCTGTAGTCGGGGTTTGGAGATAATTAACCGACCCAAACTAAAATCCGGGTTCTAAACCTTGGGTTTTATTTCATTTGTACTATTGTGCTTAAGCTAAAACAAAACTCTATTATATATGTATACATTCTTTACTGAATAACAAATTATATTTTTTAAATCCCAAGTCTAGCGGTATGGTGGCCTCCACAATCCATAAACATATGCCTTAAGTAGAAGCTACAAGACTCGGCCCCTCATCGACGGTTGACGTCTCTCAGTGCCTAGAAAGCCCATTAGCTTAAGACATAGACTTAATATATATGATAACATAGCTAGTGCCTAATCCTGTAAGAGGCTCATCCTTTTGTGAGTCCCTTCCCATCTTCCGCGTGAAGTAGCAGTCGGTGTTATCCGTATGCAATATGGGGAATGCATGCTTCATTTTGATTTCTTAATAGTATAAGTGATTAACTCGATTTTCAAGGTGATCAGACAATTTCATTCCATACAATTCACATGTATATATTAGTACAAAAAATTCCCATTATTATATATAATTAACAAGTCATCGCATTCATCCATAAATTCATACACATGCATTTCCCATATCCCACAAGTATCTAAATTTATATATATAAGTTTAGGTGCATCTATTCTACAAGCAAAATCAAGTAAAGAGTCATCGGAAATTTACTCACTGTACTATGTGGATCAATCAAAGTAATCTGGAGGTAAGTCGTCTTCGTATATGGTGTCCCCTAGTCATCGAAATAATATTTATAAGGGATTGAAATAAACTTAGGAAACTAAGTTAAATTTCCTTAAGTTATACTCTTGACTAATTTTTGTAACTTTTTCTGGTTTTTACTTAAAAGTTCAATTGCGTATAACTTTTTTGTTTTAAATCTGATTTTTATAATCTTATAGTCAATCTTTATCATTTTTGAGTGTAATTTAACATGGTGAGGTTATATTTTTGAAATGAGGCATGCAAATCTGCTCATGGGTCAGAACAACAGCGTTCCTAATGTTTTGGAGTGCTTTTGGGCCTTGTATGGTAAATGGGCTTTTTTGATAACTTGAGAAATCCTTTGGGCTTGGTCTTAAGATTTTATCCTATGCTCAAAATACTCCTTGAGATCAGATTTACAACTTTGATTTATACTCCTAAGGTTAACAACCACTTCATGGGCCCTTTAGTGGGCTTAAGTTGTCAAATGGGCTTATTTTTGTTTCAAACTAAAGTTAGTGACTTTGTTAGGCTTATGGAGTCTTAGGTGGATTTCTTGTGGGCTTCAAAACAACCTCTCTTAATGTTTTAAAGTGCTGGTCAGAATTTTATTGAAGGCCTAACTTAGAGTTCTAAGCTTGTTTTGAGAGTTTTAGGCTTTGTATACTTACTATACTTGCTTTAGTTGATCTTTTCACTTTGTTCATTTACTTTTATCATATTTTTAAGTGTCTCTTACCCATGTTCCAGATTTGGTCATGATGATTCCAAGGGGTTCTCACTTGGTTTTTTAACTTGTTTCATCATTTCCTTAAGTTTAGTTTTTAGATTATGCACTTAAACTACTTGTATCCAAATCTTAACTTAACTTTTCTTTCATAAGATGATTCTTTAACTCATGCTTTACACAAAGAAATAGAAAATCTTACACTTAATACAACTTCTATATCATAGCTCATGTCATATAAAGTTGGTTTCTTCATTAAGCTTCATGTGATGAATTTTTCCTTAACTTAAGTCTAGATTTGAGTATGTCTAACATAATGGAAATAAAATCAACATTCAAAGGACTTTTGAATCCTCACATCCAGCATGTTCATCTTTCATTCAAGTCCTTGTTTCAAGATTTTCTCAACTTAAAATCTTTCATTCAAAGTGTTAAGCAAGTATTTTTACAAAACACCAACTTTACATGCTCATGTTTCAACTTCATGTAAGGGTTTCATGAGTTTGTTTCTTAGAATGGTCTTTGGTGTTATAACAACTTAAACTATACTTGTATCTTCAAGAAATCAAAGTCTCCTAACATAAACACTAACCCACTAATCACAAGCAACACTTACTCGTCCTTAAAGCAAAATAAGGTGGTTGAGCACTAAGGTTCCACTTAAGCTCTTAACTTTGCTTCCTCCTTTTACGACCTTTTGGAAACATGAGTTGTTTGATCTTTTGGAATAGGGTTTGTAGAAGATTCTAATGGTTCTAAAAGAGCTTAGATGTTGGAAGAAAATGACACAAGAAAAGGAGAAGGAAATGCCGTGAGTGAAGTTTGGAAAAATGGTGGCAAAGTTGATTTTGTGGGGTAAGGTTGTTTCTCCTTTTATGTTTGTTTCAAATGAGAGAAAGAAGAAGTGAAAATGAAATTGAAAGTGAGAGAAATGAGGGGAAGAGTGGCCGGTTGGGAATGAGAGAGAATGAGTGTTTAAAATGTCTTGAAAGTGTTGTCTCGTAGGTTACACAAAAGTCAACAATTGTAACTATTGATGATGTAAGCATTAAGGAGTGAATAGTGGTGTGTAAGAGAAAGTGATTGATGGTTGAAAGACAAGAGCATGGCCCCCCTTTTCTCCTTGTCCAATTCTGCCATTTAGTGTCCTTTGGGATCATGGAATGGTCTTGTCTCATTTAATAAAGTTAAGCATGTGAAATCTTGTGGAAAATTGTCCATATGTAGTATAAGTGAAGGGGTAATAAGGAAAATGTCTTATCACTAGATTTTGATAAGTTATCAAGTGATAAATAGTTCCAGCTCTCAATTGATAAATTATCTAAAGTGATTGGTTGGTCTATTTATTGATGTGTAAGGCTTAGACATGAAGATAAGGGCATGGTCTTATACGAAATTGTTTTAGGGTTTTCATCTTGCATTGTTTTGTAATTTATGATTTGATTTTTATAAAATTGTGAAATTTTCTATAGTTGAATGAAATTATTCAAATTAAATTATCGGTTAGTTACTTAGGGTTAAAATTCCTTAATAGTTTTAGGGTTTAGGGTTTTAAATGACTTTAGAGCTCGCAATTCTTCAAGCTCGAGTTTTATCGATAATTGGTTTTTGAATTGGAAAAATTTAATTTGTTTCTAAATGTAAACTTAAGTTTTTAGTTTAGTTGATCCTTAGGAACGTTAGAAAAGTACTCTTAATCAAATCTTAGGCCCACTAAAAGTAGGGTTTACAATCTTAAACTCTACGTCCTTCTTTATAATAGTCCTCATCAATTTCTCTCACTTCATTGAGATTGATCGTTTGGCGAGCAAGATGATTTGCTCTTCCTTGAAAGTACCAAATAGGGCGTACGACTCTATTAGGTTAGCCTCGGAGCATTTAACCTAGTCTCTCATTGAGCTCATAAAATTCTTCATCATCACTCTCTTCTTCTTCCACTACTTCTATCCTTCCACTAGCTCTTCGCTCAACTCCTCTAACTCGAGTATTATGAGCTAGGTAGACTTCTCTTTTGTACAAAGCATTAGTATGAACTTTGTTAACCCTATAATTAGTTAGATTTTGAACTAGGATGTTCTCATTAGCTTAGCTATTGGTTTGACGAGCTCCTCCTACACAAGCGATGGCATTTCCTTGCATCACAATCAATATGTTCTCTAATAGCTCCATAAGGTAGTCCATTTGCTTGTTATTGAACCATGGGGTTTGATCCACTTGTTGTCCTCTTCTTAGAGCATCACTTTCATCGTCTCGAACTACTGCATTAACACTAAGGTTTATCATCTTTTTGTCAATACCCAATGTAACATCATACTTCAACACCTAATAGCCTAACAACTATTACACTTATTTCAACAATTGGACAACCCATACACACACACACACAATTTGATGACTAGTGTACCCTTCTTAAACAACTATACCACCATATTTTACTCAATAGCCCTCACTCGGTTTCAAATGATAAAAATAGGGTAGTATAGAACACTCACAACAATACTAGGCAACATTGTACAACCACAATATTTTCCTAACAATATAATCCCAACTTCCATATAATTACTATGTTACTTAGCAAACACTTAATTGACAACTCAACTCAAGACCTTTCTTAGAACCTTGAGCTTGATACTAAGATGATAGGTGAAGTTAAGCCTTGAAGGAGGTCTTACAGTAGCGTAGATGGGTCCTTCAAGAACTATCACACAAAAAGAAAATGGGTTAAGGTGGATTAAAGGGTAGGAAGGTTAAGCTAACGTGAGCTGCTCAATGGATATGATGCACCACTCGAGCACTTACTGTTGATGCCTTGCTAAATGTGACCAATTGGACTAAGACAGAGGGTTGCTCATGGCACAACCTTGGTTAAGCGTTGATATGAGTTAGGGTTTAGTTCTTGTAAGGAGAGTGTCTCATGGAGGAGAAGGAAAAGACTATAATATTTGAATAATTGAAGTGGAAAATCCTAATTAGAACTATTTTTGTCATAAGGTGTTTATGGTTTCCCATTTAGGGTTACAACCTACTGCACTAAATTACTAAAAGTTGTAAAATCAATGTTACAAAGTAAATACAAAAAAGGGTGAATCCATAAACATCTAAAAGGGGATATTCATTGTTAGGTAGTAGGGATGTGAGTCATGGGACATGTGACTTCCTAAGAGTAACTGGTAAATGTGGTGCATAATAAGTTTTAAGGTGAAGAGATAAGGTCGACACTTTAGTTGGTTTGGACTTGTGATAGAGAGTAGTCTGTACAACAGATTGGCGTAACCAATGTTGAGCTCATGGTCAGCTCAACTTGACCTTATTCATGTGTGAATAGGAAGTTGAACTTAGGATGGCTTGAGAGCATGGCCATATTAGTGTTGCATGACAAGTTAGCTTCTTTCGGAGAGGGTCAATGGTTGAGAACTTAGCAGAACATGTTAGTTAGCATTATTTCTCAGTGGCGGGTGAGGGGACCTATTGGCTGATTTCTATCATTACTTGGGAAGTAGAGGATGAAGTAAGGTGTAGATATTTGCATTTATTCAAAATACCAGGTGCTCATTTCAAGTTTTGAGGACAAAACTTAACTTGGGGGAGGGAGGAAGGATGTAAATCTAGTAAATTTTGCTAATAGGACTCTAAACCAAATTTGAATGCCGTGGATATATCTTAGAATCAATTAAGGTGAATGAAATTAAAACCAAATAAAACCTTAAACAAAACTAAAAGATGAACATTGTAGACAACCAATTTTTGCCCCATTTATTTTATTATTTTATTTTTATTTCTTTTCTCAATAGGTCCTAAATTAGGAAAAACACAAAAAATAGGAAATTAAAGAAAACCCAAAAAAATTAAGAAACTTAGAAAAAATAAGAATTTTAGAAAAATACAAGAAAATTAAAAAAAAAAAAAGAAATGCAAAAAATTTAAGAAGTTTAGAAAATAAGAAAATTTGAAAAAATTTAGAGAATTGAAAAATTATAAAAAAAATTGAAAAATTTAAAAAATAAAATAAATAAAATATTTTAGAAATAACATTTTTAGATAGATTTTTAAGTGTGAAATAAGTTTAGAAGTTGAGCCGTTGGGCCTTAGCTTAGATTTAAATCTAGCCTAGGCTGACTTGGTCTATACGTGTAATTTAATTGCACAAATGAATAAGGAAAAACTAATAGCCCAGTTAGATAAGCACTTGGACTTAATATTGCATATGATTCGAAGATACTAGGTTCAATCCATTGAAGGTACAAAATGTATTTTTTATTTTCTTTTCTTGCTTCATTGCAATGTCATCACCACGTCATGGATCACGTCATTGCCACGTCATTTACCAACTCACTTCCAAGTGTGGTAGATACACTTCTACATGCGTTTGATACATTCTAACATATAACCATTCATGAGCCGTTAAATCAACTCCTAGCTCCCTCTCTCTCTCGCAACCATTTTCTCTCTTTAGCTCACTCACTCTTTCTTTGAATCTCTCTTTCCCAAGCTCTCCATCACGACCCAACATTATAGCCATAAACCCTACCTTGCAAACTCCTTAACCTAACTCATCTCGTCTTCCGCCATGACCCTTAGCAGTGCTCCTGAACCGCTAAGGCCTAAACCCTAACCACCACCATACTCCTCCTTCTTGAACTGCCATCTCTAACCACCTTAACCCTAAACTAAGTCTACAGCTAAGCTCCTCACACTTCGAAATTGCACACTACACCCTACTCTTGCACCCAGCAAACCCCAATGACACCACTCATCAACCATCGCTAGCCACCGTGCTCGAACACCATCTAAACCACTCCTAAATCCAGCGGCGCTCCTCCTACCCCCATATCCCCAATCTAAAACTCACAAATCTCCTTTTCTTCGCTCACTTTGGCCACCAGATTAACCTAAGCCACACCACCTTGTTACTGTGCTTGAAGAAGAGTTGGAACTTGACCCGAATCTATGCATTGACCCGAAGTCCAACCTGCGTCTTGTCCAATATTCGGTCTGGCCCTTTTTTTTGTTTATTTGTTTGTTATTTGATTTATTTCCTTTTTTCAGTTTTTTCATTATTTATTTTTATTTATTCCATCTATGTACATGTAAATGTGATAAAAAAAAAGAAAAAAATGAGAAGAAAAGGAAAAATAAAAAAGAAAGATAAGAAAAGAAAGAAAAAAGAAAATGTTATTTTTATTTTATTTTTACTAGTTGAATAAAAATAGATAAAATATAATAAGTAATAAATAAATAAGATGATATAATAAAATTAAAATAAAATAAGTAGGATAAGGAATAGAATTGTTTTATCACTTAGAAAAATGGATTTTCAAAAAATGAAATAAAAATAAATCAACCATTTTCCAAATTAGGATAATTTAGAATTTCCAAAAATAAAATCCAATTTAGGACCTTTTTTTTAGAAATTTTCTTAAATGAACCAAAATTAGATAAAAAATGTAAACTCAATCATAAATAAAGCCAATTAACTAAAGTTTTCATTAAAAGAACTACGTATGTTTGATCCCAAATAGTGGATACTTAAGCATTTACGGGGTAACAATAAAAATAAAATAAAAAACTTTTTCCTAGACTATTTAAGTTATCTAATTAGAGTAATTAATTGAGTTTTGTCCTATGAAACAAAAAGGTGATTTTTAAATTTAAAGTTAAATTTGGAAAGTTAATGGTACTTGTAAGGGTTTAAAATTCCTAACCGTCGGATTCATGATCTTTGGATTAGAAAACTATTTTACAAAAATGGTTTTTCTCGTTAGACTAGTAGCTAAGTTATAACCAATCTATTCAATTGGTTATAACTTAATTGTTTTTCCTAACTCTGGTTAGGTGGCAACTCCAAAGTAGTTTTCAAAATAAAAATAACTAGTTTTCTTTAAACCTTAGTCGAGGGTCGGTATTTAATGGGTAGGTTTGGTATTTAACGGGTAGAGTTTAATATTAATTGGTTTAAAGAAGACCTAATTTTATAAAAGAACCGAGAGGTGAAAAACCATGCTTGACAACTTCGCAACTCTACTAGGGATGTTAAGAGGGTTAGCCATTTAACTTTCCAAAATTAAAATTGATCTTTAAAAATCACCTTAATCTAATTTATTTTCTTTTATTCTTTGTTGTTTATAATAACTGTACTAACTTCTTTTCAATTTAGTTTTATGTATTTAATTTTGGGGGGGGGGATTTCTTTCTTATACCATGAATGTATGATAGATATAGTCGAATCCGGGCTATCTTAAAACCTTAGGATGGGGAGCCATTGTGTAAGTCCTAGGTGTAAAGGGGCAACCACCATTCGGGGCCGATTAGGCTACCTTACTTAAACTTCGATGTGACCAAATAACTGTTTTGCAAGAAACACATGAGGTCACAGAGTTTAAGAACCTTTAGAACCTACCCTCCTTACATACATTCTTCAAGGTTTTAAGGTAGCATTGTTATAAAAGAGAAAGAAAGACGAACCTGAAGCTTCTTTCCTTATATTGTCCTAGAATTCACTCTCAACTTCTGTTTATCTATCTATATAATCATCTTGCATATCACACGCATTGGGATATGGGGGGTCATTTGTTGCATCAAAGATGCAGGGTAGATGTGGCAGGACCTTAGGAGGGGGGCCATTGTGTAGGCTTCGGGTGCTATGGTGTGACCACCTCTCGGGGTTGATTAGGCTACCTTACTTAAGCTTAAAATGGCTAATGAAAGTTTTCTTTAACAAGTGAGGTCATAAAACTTAAAGACCTTTTCAAAACCTACCTTAATTGCATATACTCCCCTTCTTGAGTTAGTATACTACCCTTAAGAAATTGCAACCCTATTGATCGTTCAAGAGTTTTAATGCAAGCAAGTTTTTGAAAATAATAGTAGGGTTGTAACTCAAGGGAGTAACGTATTAACCCAAATGATCTCAACACCTGCATATTTTCATGTGTTTTCTTTTTCTACATTGATGATTAATTGTTGTCCATGAAATATGTAGAACTAAAAGTGGTAGGTAACCAATAAGAGAATAATCAAAGATTGCCAATTGCCCTAGGAATCCATGAGTAGTTGCTACAAGCTGAAGCTACCTATTGGAAGTAGAGGGTTTGGTGTACTGAGGCTTTTAATAAGGCCTTATTAGCTCAAGTTGAAAAAAGTGAGAGGACCATGAATTAGGCTTTAGAAATGCTGGACAACATTAAAGCTTAACTATGAAAGTTAGATTAGAAACTTTAGATGTAGTTGAAGGACTTTGAGTTTCATGTACTCTAATCTTTCCAAAATAATTTTTGTTTCTCTCTTTAATCATCATTCATTCTTTCCTTCTTTGTAGATAATCCTTCAATAGAACTTTTTATTTTTCCTCACTCAAGGAAGTAAAAAAAAAAACCCATCATTTTGTCTAGTTTCCATAAAATAAAGTTTTATCTTTCTCTCTTTTTTAAAAAAAAAAGAAAAAGAAAAAAATAAAAGAAAAGTTACTAACTGGTAAAGAAATTCTTCTAATCAGGTTTACATGGCTGATGACAGATTTGCCTTCCTAGAAAGGATGATGCATTAGATGACCTAACAATGGCAAGTTTTGTTCCTAATAATCACCACTCTCTAGGTATCCTAAGAATCTAACATAGAAAGGAGATTCTCAAATCTGGAAGAGAAAATAGCCATGTTACAAAAGATCACCATAGATCTAGAAATAGTAATGGGCCCCATGCTTAGAAGATTTCAACACTTGACATTCAACATTGAGAAGTGCCAGTAAGCGCAAGTGATGAAGGAGGCCCAAGCAGAAAGAAGTCGAAGAGAATCAAGAAAGAACAAACTCAAGGGACTCAGAGGAGATAATTCACTTAACTAAAGATATCAATCATCCAACTCTTTTATCATTTGAAAGTAGCAAGGGTTATAGCTTCTGATAAGCTCATGGGTTGTTTCAAGTAGATTGGGCGCTTGTTAAGACAGAGGCAGAGAAAAGAAAGTTGTTTTTCAATAAAGTCTATAACAGTTGGAATAATATAAACTTATTACCTATTCAATTATTGTGGTTTTGTTTGGAGCAAATAATTTCCTCCTCAATAAATCAATAACTCACTTTTACAAGGTTTAGAATGAAAAGAGGCAAATTATTTTCCATACACTAACTGGAAATACTTTGAGAGTTGAGCGACATAAAAGTGAGGATATTTTGGGCTCATTCCTTAAAGGAGGTCCACTTTAAATGGAATACTCTGATCAAAATGAAATTAGGCATTCATTTCTTGAATCCTAAACATAATCATATCTTGTTTACCCCATTAGACCTCTTTGAAGAATTTTTCAAATTTAAACCCTATTGGAAACCACCCGATAATGGGGCAATTCGAAGGTTAGTGTCATTAATAAGGAGAGAGGGATTAAAATTGGTTTGTACTTGCTTCGGAAATGTTAAATTCAAAAGTAAATTCTATTTCTGATAAGTTATGTTTTTTTTTTAAATAAGGAAGAGCCACATCCATTTTAAACATCTCAAGCTTTTACTTACCTCACCCGAGCCCATATGATAGAACTAAGTGAATTTAGGACCTTAAATCGCTTGAAAGGTAAAAACTTAGCTAAGGGCCAAAAGAAGAAGAAAGAACAACAAAAGAATAGTAGGGCAAAGTAATAACAAAATAGAAATAGGAAAAGATGAGGAAAAGAGGTTGGAAAATTAGGCTTAAGTATAAGCTAAGAGCCATGTGAAAGTCATATCATATCTTAATAAGGGTAGTCAAATCAAAAGTCAAAGCCCAAATAGCCCCAAAGACGCAAAGCCTTGAATCATAGTCTAAGCTCAAAAACCTAAAATCTCTACATCCACTTTGAAGCCTCTCTCACACTTAACCTTCCCACCCACAATACCACCCTTACATAAGTAAAAGCTCTTCTGATCTTTAAAGATAATTTATCTTTAATAATTTTTTTTTTGAAACTGAGGTAAATATATTTCTAATTGTTCTTAAGGTTCTTGACTTGTATGCCTATGATTAATATTTAGTTCAAAATAGGCTTCTTAGTTAGTTCCATTTGAAACCCTTAAACCAAAGGCCTAAATTCATAATGATAAACTGAAAAAGACCTAATGGATTGATCAAGGCGTATCACATGTAAAATGGACTATAATTTTGGGACTATAGTCAAAAGTGTAATATGGACCGAGAGTTTGCAAGGAAGTCCTCTTCGACTAAAACAGCCATGAGTTACCTTTTTAAAGATGTTTGAAATCACAAGACCTCACCAAACGGCTTGGCATCCAAGTTAGGGTGAACATAAGAGGTCCCTTGTGATTATTAAGGAGGGTTTTTCTACCTTTTAGCAAATTTAAAAAAAAAAAGAGAAAAAAGGTAATAAAAATTTAAAAAATAATAAAAAGAAGAAAAGGAAAAAGAGAGAGAAAGCATTTCAAGTCTATGTTGGCTCAAGTGGCCAAGCTTTTAATCCATTCTAAAATAAAAGAAAAGTTAAGAGTCTGGGATTTTTCTCATTCTTCCCAAAATAAAGGAAATTATCCCCAACGTCTTTTTCAACATAAGTAGTCTTCACAAAAAAGGGTTTTTTTTTTTGTAAATATTTACCTCAAAATTGGGTAGCGTTTCAAATAAGCTCTCGATTGCATTATCCTACCTTCCATCCATTCATCTCTCTTTAAGGTCTTTAGCAAACCCTTAGGGCGCTTCTGTTCCTCGATTCCCTTTAGTGTGCCCATAGGGCCCTTCAAGCCATCAAGATCTTTTAGCAAGCCCATAGGATGCTTAATTTCATTTGGCAAGCCCATTGGGCCCTTCTGTTCACCATGTTCCTCTTAACGAGCCTATATGGTACTCTTCTTCATCAGTTTCTTTTGGGTTAGCCTTTTAGATGCAATGTTAACTCAGTCTCATTTTTAAGTGTCTCTTAAGTGAGCCTATAGGGTACTTCCTTATCCACTAATCTTTCTTCAAACATTCCAATAGGATCATAAAGTGATTCACCTCATTACTTTCTTTAGGGTTTTTGTGGAATCATAGCGTGTTTCTCTTCCTTTTAACAAACCCATTAAGACGCTTAGTTCCTTTTAGCAATCCTATGAGACATTTTTGTTCACCAAATTCACTCAAGCATGCTTAATGGGCCCCTCTATTCATGAAGTTTCTCTTAGTAAGCCAGTTTAGCACCTCTCTTCATCGTCTCTTCTATCTAGCCCATAAGGCATTCACTTTCTGCATTTAGTGTTTAGCTAGCCTTTAAAGACAAGATCTTAACTCGATTAATCCTTTCAATATTCTCTTAACAAATCCATAGGGCACTTCTCCTTACTAGGTTTCTCTCGAGTGGGCCCATAGGGTATTTCACCTCTATTCACCAAGTTCTAGAAGGCACTTCTCCTCATCCTCACCTTTTAGCACAACATTAACATCAGTTTAAGGTTACTAGTCCTTGAGAGACACTCTCGCCTAGGTTAGTGAAGCTTCAGAGGCACAACTAGGATTTAGATCGATCCAAGTTTAGGATTGTTAGTCCTTAAGAGATGCTCTCACCTAGGTTAGTGAGCCTTATGAAGCATGGTTAGGTTTTAGATCAATCTAAGTTTAGGGTTATTAATCCCTGAGAGACACTCCCGCCTAGGTTAGTAAGCTTAGTGAGGCACGACTAGGATTTAGATTTATCCCGCATTAGGGTTGCTAGTCCCTGAGAGGCGTTCTGACCTATGTTAGTCAGCATAGTGAGCCACAACTTGGGTTTAGACCAATTTAGGGTTGTTAGTCTTCGAGTGATGTTCCCACCTAGGTTAGTGAGCCTTGTGAAGTACAACTAGGTTTTGGTTAGATCTTAGTTTAGGGTTGCTAGTCCTCGAGAGATGCTTTTGCTTAGGTTAGTGAGCCTAGTGAGGCTTGACTAGGTTTTAGATAGATCTCAATTTAGGGTTGCTAGTCCTCGAGAAATGCTCCCACCTAGGTTAGTGAGCTTAGTGAGGTACGACCAGGTTTTAGATTGATCCCAGTTTTAAGTTGCTAGTCCTCGAGAGACACTCCAACCTAGGTTAGTGAGCCTAGTAATGCACGACTAAAAGTTTAGATTTATCCCACATTAGGGTTGCTAGTCCCCAAACGGCGCTCTGGCCTATGTTAGTGAGCATAGTGAGCAACGACCTGGGTTTAGACCAATTTAGGGTTGTTAGTCCTCTAGTGATGCTCCCGCTTAGGTTAGTGAGGCTTGTGAAGCAAAACTAGGTTTTAGATAGATCTTAGTTTAGGGTTGCTAGTCCTTGAGAGATGCTTCTACTTAGGTTAGTAAGCCTAGTGAGGTACGATTAGGTTCTAGATCGATCCCAATTTGGGGTTGCTAGTCCCCAAGAGACGTTCCTACTTAGGAAATTGAGCCTAGTGAGGTACCACTAAGATTTCAATGGATCCCAATTTAAGGTTTCTAGTCCCCAAGAGAGTCTCCTGTTTAAGTTAGTGAGCCTAATGAGGCATGACCATGTTTTTTATAAATCCTAGTTTAGGGTTTCTAGTCCCTGAGAGAAGCATCTACCTAGGTTAGTAAGCCTAGTGAGGTATGGCCAGGTTTTAGATCGATCCTATTTTGGGGTTGCTAGTCTTTGAGAGATGCTCCTGTGAAGGAAGGTAAGCCTAGTGATGTACGTGTAGGTTTTATATAGATCCCAGTTTACGATTGCTAGTCCCCGAGAGATATTCCCACTTAGGTTAGTGATCTTAGTATGACAAGACCAGGTTGTAGATCAATCCTAATTTAAGGTTGCTAGTCCTCAGGAGACGCTTTTGCCTTGGAAAGTGAGCTTAGTGGGCATGACTAGGTTTTAGATAGATCTTAGCTTAGGGCTACTAGTTTTCGAGAGACGCATTGGCTTAGGTTCGTAAACTTAGTGAGGCATGACCAAGGTTTAGATAGATCCTACTTTAGGGTTGCCAATCCCCGAAAGATGCTTTCGGCTAGGTTAATGAGCCTAGTAAGGTATAACCAGGTTTTAGATCGATCCCACATTAGGGTAGCCAGTCTCCGAGGGGAATTCCCGCCTATTTAGTGAGCATAGTTAGGTAAGACCAGGGTTTAGACCAATTTAGGGTATTTAGTCCCTGAAAGTCCCTCCTACTAAGGTTAGTGAGTGTAGTGACGCACGAACTGGTTTTAGATTATTCCCACATTATGGTTTCTAGTCCTTGACAGGCGCTCCTACCAACGTTAGTGAGCCTAGTATGGCATAAAGAGGTTTTAAATCAATGCTAGTTTAGGTTTGTAAGTCACCAATAGGTGCTCCTACCAATGTTAGTAAGCCTGGTGTGGCACAAAGAGGTTTTAGATTGATCCCAATTTAGGGTTGCTAGTCCTTGAAAGACGCTCCCACTTACATTGGTGAGCCTTGTAAGGTATGATTAGGTTTTTGATTGATCTCAGTTTAGGGTTGCTAGTCCCTAAAATGCGCTTTCGCTTATGTTAGTGAGCCTATGGAGGAATAACCAAGTTTTAGATTGATTTCGGTTTTGGTTTGCTAGTCTATGAGAGACCCTCCCACCTAGGTTAGTAAGTTATGTGAGGTACGATTAGGTTATAGATTGATCCCAGTTTAGGGTTGCTGAGAGAACCTCCCTTTTAGGTTAGTATGCTTAGTAAGAAATGAAAAGGTTTTAGATTGATCATACATTAGAGTTGATAGTCCTTGAGAGGTGCTCCTACTAATGATAGTGAGCTTAGTGAGTTACGACAAGGTTTAAGATTGATCTCAGTTTAGGATTGCTAGTCCCTAACAGATACCCCCACTTAAGTTAGTGAGCCTTATGAGGCATGACTAGGTTTTAGATCGATCCTAGTTTGGGGTTGCTAGTCCTTGAGAGACACTCTCGATTAGGTTTGTTAGCCTAGTAAAGCACTACTAGGTTTTATATTGATCACACATTAAGGTCGCTAGTCCCTGAGAGATACTCTTGCCTAGGTTAGTGAGCCTTATGGATACGACTAGTTTTTACATTTATCCTACATTAGGGTAGCTAGTTCTTAAGTGACGCTCACTCTTAGGTTAGTGAGCCTTGTGGTGTACTACTAGGTTTAAATCGATCCTAGTTTAGGGATGCTAGTTATGGAGAGATCCTCTTGCCTAGGTTAGTGAGCCTAGTGAGGCACAGCCAGGTTTTAGATCGATCAATATTTATGGTTACTAGTCTCAAGAGACTTCTACCTAGGTTAGTGAGCTTAGTAAGGTATGACCAGGTTTTAGATTGATCTCAATTTAGGGTTGCAAGTCCTCGAGTGATGCTCCAACTTAGGTTAGTAAGATATGTGAGGGATGACTAGGTTTTAAATCCATGCCAGTTAAGGGTTGTTAGTCCCTAAGAGATGTTCTTGACTAGGTTAGTAAGTATAGTAAGGCACGACTAGGTTTTAAATCAATCCCACATTAGGGTTGCTAGTCCTCAAGAGGCACTTCTGTTTAAGTTAGTGAGCCTAGTGAGGCATGACTAGGATTTAGATTGATCCCACATTAGGGTAGCTAGTTTGCATGCGACGGTCCCACCTAGGTTAGTAAGCCTTGTGAGGTACAACTAGGTTTTAGATTGACCCCAAGTTAGGGTTGTTAGTCCACAAGAGATGCTCTCACTTAGGTTAGTGAGCCTTGTGAGGTATGACTAGGTTTTAGATCGATCCCAGTTTAGGGTAGCTAGTCCCTGAGTGATACTCTCGCTTAGGTTAGTAAGCCTAGTGAGGTACGACCAGATTTTTGATCGATCCTTATTTAGAGTTGTTAGTCCTTGAGTAGATTAATCCCAATTTAGTTATGCTAGTCCTCGACAGATGCTCTAACTTAGGTTAGTGATCCATGTGAGGCTCGAGTAAGTTTCAGATCGATCTTCGACTAGGGTAGCCAGTCTACGAGTAATGCTCCAGATTAGGTTAGTGTGCCTAGTGAGGTACAATCGGGTCTTAGATCGATCCTTGTTTATGGATGCTTGTCCTCAAGAGATGCTTCTGCTTATGTTAGTGAGCCTTATGAGGAATGACTAGGTTTTAGATCGATCCTACATTAAGGTAGCTAGTCTTTGAGAGATGTTCCCGCTTAGGTTAGTGAGCTTAGTAACGCATGGCTAAGTTTTTAGATTGAGCCTAAATCAGGGTTGCTAGTCCTTGAGAGACACTCCCACTTAGGAAAGTGAGCCTAATGAAGCATGACCAAGTTTTAGATAGATCTCAATTTAGGGTCGCTAGTCCCCAAGAGACTCTCCCATCTAAGTTAGGGAGCCTTGTGAAGTACGACTAGGTTTTAGATCGATCATAGATTAGGGTTGCTTGTCCTTGAGAGATGTACCTGGCTTGGTTAGTGGGCCTAGTAAGGCATGATCAGGATTTATATCGATTCTAGTTCAGGGTTGCTAGTCTTTGAGAGGCGCTCCTGCATAAGTTAGCGAGCTTAGTGAGGTACGACCTTGTTTTAGCTAAATCCCACATTAGGTTTGCTAGTTTTAGAGAGTCACTCCATCCTATGTTAGTGAGCCTAGTTACGCATGACTAGGGTTTAGATCAATCCTAGTTTAGGGTTGCTAGTCCTTGAGAGAGTGCCTTGCTTAGGTTAGTGTACCTAATGAGGAATGGATAAGTTTTAGATCGATCACACATTAGAGTTGATAGTCCCCAAGTGGTGCTGTCGCCAATGATAGTGAGCTTAGTAAGGTATGACAGGTTTTAGATTGATCCCAGTTTAGGGTTTCTTATCCCCGAGAGACACTCCCACTTATATTAGTAAGCCTTGTGAGGCACAATTAGGTTTTAGATCGATCCTAGTTTAGGGTTGCTAGTCCTTGAGAGACGTTCTTACCTAAGTTAGTTAACCTAGTGAGGTACAACCAGGTTTTAGAACGATCCTAGTTTAGGTTTTCAAGTCCTTGAGAGACTCTCCCACTTAGGCTAGTATGCCTTGTGAGGTACAACTAGGTGTTGGATCGATCCCAATTTAGGGTTGCTAGTCCTTGAGAAGCACTCCTTCTTGGGTTAGTGTGTTTAGTAAGGAATGATTAGGTTTTAGATCAATCCCACATTAGGGTTGCTAGTTCTCGAGAGAGCCTCCTCTCTAGGTTAGTGAGCCTAATGAGGTACGAACAGGTTTTTGATGGATCACACATTAGGGTTACATGTCCCCGTGAGGTGCTTTTGCCAACGTTAGTGAGCCTAGTGAGGCATGGTAGGTTTTTAGATTGATCCCACATTATGGTTGCTAGTCCTCGAGAGACGCTCATATCTAAGATAGTGAGCCTTGTAAGGTATGACTAGGTTTTAAATCGATCCTAATTTAGGGTTGTTAGATTTTGAGAGACGTTCCCACTTAGGTTGGTGAGCTTAGTGAGGTACGACCAGGTTTTAGATCAATTCCACTTTAGGGTTGTTGCTCCTCGAGAGACACTTCCACCCAGGTTAGTGAGCATAGTGAGCTATTACCAGGTTTTAGATTGATCCCAGTTTAGGGTTACTAGTTCATGAGAGATGCTCTTGCCTAAGTTAAAGAGCCTTGTGAGGTACGACTAGGTTTTAGATCAATCCTAGTTTAGGGTTGCTAGTTAATGAGAGACATTCTCGCCAAGGTTAGTGAGCATAGTGCGACAGGAGCAGCTTTTAGATTGAGCCCACATTAGGGTTGTTAGTCCCTGAGAGGCACTGCTGCCAATGTTAGTGAGGCTTGACTAGGTTTTAGATCGATCCCACAACAGGGTAGCTAGTCTGCGAGAGACGGTCTTGCCTTGGTTAGTGAGCCTTTTGAGGCACGATTAGGTTATAGATCGACCTTAAGTTAAGGTTGCTAGTCTTCGAGAGATATTTTCACCTAAGTTAGTGAACTGATCTTAATTTTGGTTGCTAGTGCTCGAGAGACACTCTTGTTTAGGTTAGTAAGCCTAGTGAGGTATGACCAAGTTTTAGATGAATTACAGTTTAAGGCTTCTAGTCCCCAAGAGATGTTCCTACCTAGATCAATGAGCCTAGTGGGTCACGATCAGGTTTTATATCGATCCCACGTTAGGGGCCAGTCCTCGAGAGGTGCACTTGCCTATGTTAATGAGCCTTATGAGGCATGACTAGGTTTTTTATCATTCTCGGTTTAGGGTAGCTAGTCCCTAAGAGATACTCCCGCTTAGGTTAGTGAGCCTAGTGAGGCAGAACCGAGTTTTTGATCAATCTTAGTTTAGGGTTGCTAGTCCCTGAGTAGATCGATCCCAGTTTAGGTATGTTAGTCCTTGAGAGACGCTCCAGCCTAGGTTAGTGATCCTTGTGAAGTATGAGTAGGTTTTAGATCAATCTTCAATTAGGGTAGCTATTCCTCGAGTGATGCTCCTGGCTAGGTTAGTGTGCCTAGTAAGGTATAACCAAGTATCGAGCTTTATTTTAATTTCCTTAGTTTAACTTATATTAAGCCTAGCCTGCTTTATATAAATTACCCGACATTAAAATTAAGGAAATACATTTCTTAAAAAAATTTAAAAAATAGGAGTTGCCAACTGGTCTTACTGGTAAAAAATAAAATTAGGATTTTTTGGCAGGAAAACCTTAATTTGACCACTAGTTTGCGGATATTCTAAAAATTTGATTTTTAGAAAATTGAACCAGAAAAACTTGGTTTAGAGGCTAACCTATTAAGACTAAATCACCATGTGAAAACTAAAAGAAATTGATGGGCTCTATTTATTTATTTATTTATTTTTGTAATTTTTCTAAAAATATTAAAATATACCAAAATAGGCAAATGTAAATAAAAATGATTTTTTTATTATTATTATGAATTTCTAAAAAGGGATTTTTTTTAATTTTTTAACGGTTGCCTCAAAGGTGCTTACATACCCGCTAATCATGATCAAATCAACTATAGTTCTTTTTTATAAAATTTTTAGTGGGTAGGTTAATTTTATATTGAAAATTGAGTCATGTTTACGTTTTTTTATCAATTTATTTTATTTTTTAAAAAAATACTAAAAAATCTAATTTTTATAAATTAAATAAATAAAAACCCTAATTGACTATCTTTTAAAAAAAACTCAATTTAGATTTATTTATTTATTTATTTTTAAAAACCCTAAGTGCCAAAAATATATTTTTATTAAAAAAATAGGATTCTTCAAGGAAGACCTAATTTAACAAAAATTGAAAAATAAATAATAATAACAAAACCTACACTTAAACACAAAAAATTAGTTAATTATAAAAATAAATAATAATAAAATAATAAAGCAAATTAATAAAAATAAAATAATAATAATAAAGAAAATAAAAAAATTACCTAGTGTTAAACAGTTGATGTTAGGCGGTGATCTAAGCAGCGGTGCGGCAGCATTGGATAAGGACTAGGTGAGAGTGAGCGTACGTAGGCAAGAGTTCGGCGATGATTTGGACGATGACTCAAGCGATGCTGGGTGTGGGCGATGGTGTGGGCAAGCATAGAGGGTGTTTGGGCGATGGACTGAGCGTGCACGACGAGGATTTAGGTGACGCCTAAGCGATGATGGGCGGTGCTTCGAGTAAGGATCTGGGTGACGCTTGGGCGGTGGTACAGTGGGACGGTGCTAGGGTGTTGTGGTGTTGGGATGGCGCGTGGCGGTATGTGGAGGTGCGTGGCAGTGCATGAAGGTGTTTGGTGTGGTGGTGGTATGTGGAGAGATGTGGGGGCTTATGTAGTGTTTTGGGTATATGTGATTAAAAAGGAAACTTTCTTTGAATTACTGATTGACATGATTTTTATAAGCTCTAAAATCAAATCTTTCGTATCTTGCAATTTAACCTAGATTTACTTTAGCTTTTAGAAACCTTAGTTAGTTCGAGCCTTTTTTTCAAAGGCTTAGCCTGATCTAATTAATTTAATAAATCATGATTTTGAGGCCGTAAATTGGTTTGACCTAAAACTAATTGATTCATTCCATCTTAATAACTGATCAAACAACTCAACTTAATCCAACTTGATAAGACTTGACTCTTAACTTGATTTTCTTTTTTTCGTTTTTTCATTTTTCATTTTTCTTTTTATTATTATTATCCATTAACCTAGCTCAATTAACAAAAAAAAAAAAGAGGCAAAAATGAGGTGTCTATAGCTGCCCCTCTTAATAGTAAAGTTTGATTAGAACTTTGTTACAAAGACAAAAGAGATAACCATTTTTACCAAACCATACTTTGAATTGATTAACTAAGCTGTGTTTTATTTTGATGAAGGATATCAACTTGAAAGGTTGATGTAAAGAATAAATTGTCCATAGAGTAAAATATTAAGGGGCCTATCTTGAAAGGATATGGCTTAATGATGTTTATTTTGGAAGGATAGAGCAAAATTTTTAAGGGAGCCTATCTTGGAAGGATAGGGCCTAATGGTGTCTATTTTGGAAGGATAGAGTAAAAATTTCAAGGGGGCCTAGAAGGATAGGGTATAATGGTGTCTACATTGGAAGGATAAAGTAAAAATTTCAAGTATGTCTATCTTGAAAGGATAGGGCTTAATGGTGTCTATCTTGGAAAAATAGAGCAAAATTTTCAGGGGGGCCTATCTTGGAAAGATAGGGCAAAAATCTTAAGGGGGACTTATCTTGGAAGGATAGGACAAGAACCATTGGAGGTAAAATTAACTTGTTTTGGTTTGGTGGATAATCCGAAGAGGATAGATCTCTTCAAGATTTCAAAAAAAACTTATTTTGATTTGGTGGATGATCCGAAGAGGATAGATCTCTTTGAGGTTCCTTTTGGTTTGATATAAAGAGGTAGATCTCTTTAAAAACTGATTTCACTTTGGTTACTCGAAGAGAATAGATCTCTTCGAGATTGATTTTCAAAAAGATTTCTTTTTAAAGACTTTTTTCAAAATTATTTTTTCTAGGACTAAAGGATTTCTCAGATAGCAACTAATTAGCATGCTTACATTAACTCCCGATATTCACTCATTCAATCAGTAGAATTTCTCTAGGGGTCTGTGCTTGCTTCTTTTTTCTCTTTTCTTTCTTTTTTTATTTTATTTTATTTTATTTTATTTTCTCTTCTGAACGATGCCTACGTCTTGAATTTGCTTGGTTTGATTTCAAATTTCAATTTCTTCATGACTTTTGAATAATAAATCTCTTTTCGAATGAACAAGATTAAATTATTAAGAACATTTGATTTCAATTTATCTAGTCATTCAGACTTATTGGTAAGTGGTTGGTATTTAAGTGTATGTTGCTAAGAAACATGGTTTATTAGTGGAGTGTTTATTGGTCAATGACCATCTAAATTCGAACACATTCATGGATATCAACTTTACTTGGAAACGATGAAAGATTAACCACAAACTATTTAAGAAAAAATTGGAATCCTTATTAAATCTTTGTTTTCATGGATAATATAACTTAACTGTATCCGAATTCACTGGTCCTCTTAATTCCGGGCCATCCATCTCTGTCAACACTAATGCATCTCTTGATAATATCCTTTTCACTACGTAAGGGCCTTCATAATTCAAGGCGAACTTGCCCCTATGGTCTTTTGTGTTCAGTAACACTTTCTTCAATACCAAGTGTCCCTCTTTAAAGTACCTCAAGCGTACTTTCTTGTTAAAAGCTCAGATTTTTTTTTTGGTAGCATTGACCATGACATATCGTTGCAAGTTTTCACTCATCTAGGAATGCTTTATTCTCTTCTCCACCCACTCTGCTTCATTGAGTTGAGTTTCTACCAATACTCGGAACAAAGGTATTTCTACTTCTATTGGTAGTACCACTTCAGTTCCGTACACCAATGAATATGGGGTTACACTAGTAGAAGTTCTGATTGAGGCTTTGTAGGCCATGAGAGCAAAGGGAAGCATCTCATGCCAATCTTTATATGTGATTCCCGTCTTCTCAATGATTCTTTTGATGTTCTTATTAGTAGCTTCAAAGGCTCCATTCATTCGAGGTCAATATGGAGTTAAATTTTTGTGATTGATCCTAAACTGGCGATACACTTCATCCATTAACTTGTTATTCAAATTTGTTCCATTGTTTGTAATAATAGACTCGGGTGCACCATGTCTTGCAATGATATCTCTTTTTAAGAATTTAACCACTACTCCTTTAGTTACCATAGAAGACGACACTGCTTTTACCCACTTAGTAAAATAGTCAATCGCGATTAAAATGAATCTATGCCCATTTGAAGTTGTTGGTGAAATTGGACTGATCATGTCAACTCCCCACATTGAGAAAGGCCAAGGAGCTAACAATACATGTGATTCTTTGGGAAGAGCATTGATTTTATTAGCATATACCTAACACAAGTGATAGTGCCTCACGTACTTGATACAATCCAATTCCATCGTCATCTAGAAATACCCCATTCTAATGATTTTTCTGGCTAGCATATACCCATTCATGTAAGGACTGCAAACTCCTTCATGCACTCCTTTTATCATTTTTTAGGCTTCTTCTTCATCCACATACCTTAGCAGTGTTACATCTGGTGACCTCTTGTATAACATGGCCCCACTTACTAAGAAATGAGTAGCTAACCTTCTTAAAGTCTTTCTATTAGCATCTTTAGGAAGTTCTCTCGTTTGAAGTAACTTCTTGATATTATGATACTAAGGTTCTTTGTTCCCTTCCCTTTAACTGTAAGGCAAAAAGCTGGTTTTTCTTCCACCTAAATATTCAAGGGTTGAATTTCTATTATGTCTGCAACTTTCACCATTGACGCTAATGTATCCAATGCATTGGTAAACTAATTTTGGATCTTTGGAATGTAAGTGAATGAAATCTCTTGGAATTTTTCAATTAGCTTGCTTAAATGTTCATGATAAGGTATTAATTTCTTGTCTTTCGTCTTATATTCCCCTAAGATTTGGAGAATTATAAGGGAAGAATCTCTATACACTTCTAATTCTTGTATTCCCAAATCTGGTGCCATTTTGAGCCCCAAAATGCAGGCTTTATATTTTGCTATGTTGTTGGTATATGGGAATGTTAATCTTACTGCTATAGGAAAATGGTTATCCTTAGGTGACACCAATACTGCTCCTATCCCATATCCAAACAAATTGGCTACTCCATCAAAATATATTTTCCATCCTAACTTCTCACCACTCAATTCGTTTGCCACCATCACATTTTCATTAAGAAATTGTACTTCTAAACCCTCGTCTTTATCTTTTAATGGGTTTTTTGCCAATTGATCGATCATTGCCTGCCCCTTCGATATTCTCCCAATCAATGTCGGCTTTTTCGCTAAATACCTCAATGGGTCATGTTTTGTCAACAACTCTATTGAGTAATAGAGAGTGTACTACCTAAGTCTATGAATTACCTATACTAAGGCGCAACATGTTGTTTCTACTTTTGAGTACTTTTGCTCGCCTTTTGTGAATTTCTTGCTTAAATATTATATAGGATACTCTTTTCTTCCCTTTTCATCTTTCTACCCCAACATGCACCCTATTGATTCAGGGAGAATCGTTAAATAAAGGATCAACGACTGTCCCGATGTGGGAGTGACCAGTATAGGAGGATTTACGAGATATTCTTTGATGTTAGCAAATGCATGCTCACATTCTTCATCTCACTCTATCGTGGTGTTCTTCCTCAATAGCTTAAACAACGGCTTGTATCTATCGGTTAGCTATGATACAAATTGAGCAATGTAATTTAATCTCCTTAGTATTCCTCTAACTTCTTTGATAGACTTAGGCATAGGCATGCTCACGATTGGCTTGAATTTATTTGGGTTTACCTCGATTCCTCTCCTACTGACTATGAAACCCAACAATTTGCCTGAAGTCACTCCAAAAGTGCATTTTTCAAGATTTAGCTTCAGTTGAAACTTCCTCAATCACTCAAATAGTTTGTGCAAAATATCCATGTATTCTTCATTCTCTTTGGATTTGGCAATCATATCATCCACATAAACTTTGATTTCTTGATGCATCATGTCATAGAATAAGGCAACCATAGCACGCTGGTAAGTTACCCCAATGTTTTTCAACCCAAACGGCATCACGCGATAACAAAATGTTCCCTAGGTGGTAACAAACATTGTTTTAATTTTATCATCTTCCGCTATTTTAATTTGATTATACCTTGAGAAACCATCTATAAAAGAGAAAAGATGATTCCTGGTTGTATTATTCACTAATAAGTCAATATGCGGTAAAGGAAAATTATCCTTTAGTGTTGCCTAGTTTAAATCATGGAAATTTATGCAGACCCTAACTTTCTTATTTTTCTTCAACACTGGCACCACATTAGCTATCCATTCGGGGTAATCCGATACTTCTATGAATCTGACTTCTAACCACTTCTTGACTTCTTCTTTAATTTTGAGGAGTAGATTTAGCCTAAATCGCCAAAGCTTTTGTCTTTTTGGTTTAATTTCTTCCTTAGTAGGTAACTTATGATCCATAATAGACGAGTCTAAACCGAGCATATCTTCATAAGACCAAGCGAATATGTCCAAGTATTCAGATAACAATTATGACAACTCCTGCTTTTGAGTGTTCATTAAATCACCACCAGTTTTCAAATTTTGTGGATTTTCCTCTGTTCCCAAATTAATCACATTTGTTGGTTCGTCAATAATCACTTTACCCTATTCATGTTGACACCAACTCTCTTGAATTTCATTTGGAGTCTCAATATCATCTTTGACATTTGACCTAGCAAGGTCGAAGGTAATATTGGTACTTTCATTGTTTACATGCGTGAGATATCCATTACGTTCATCGTTTTTATCGAATTTGAGGAGTAAAAGAAAAAGAAAAGGACAACAAATAAATAGCAAGGAAGAATTGATAGAAAGAAACAAATTTTATTGAATGAATTAATTCAAATTGTTTGACAGCAAAGACTTAACTAATCAGACTAATTATTGAAATCAAATGTTTCTAATTAATCTAATTTTGTGTTTCTAGAGAGACCTATTCATGGGAATGGAAAACTAGTTGCACAAAGGAACTAGTACATCGACATTTTGTCTCCTATTTTGATCGATGTTGCATTGTTGAGTCAGGGCCTTAGATAAATTGGCTACTTCAGGTTCTTGAACATCAGTTGGTGTTGGGAATGTCTAATGGATCTCCGGAAAATCTATGTGAGCATGGTACTGTTGATCCCCTTTTTTACTCCTAATTTTAGCCTTCATTTCTTGAATTTCCTCTTCAGTGGACTCATACCTAAGCCTGAATGTTCCAATCTGCTGCTTAGGCTGTTTCAAACGACCCCATGCTCCATGTCTTGCTTCTTCGATCATTTGAAAATCTATAACCTTAGCTCTTCCAATTCTTCATGCCCAACATAGGGAATAGTTGTTTCTTTGTAAATCTCATAGTCCTGTTCCCTAAGAATAGTAACCAACTGTCCATTGGCTATAACTTCACTTTTTGATGTAGGTTGGAAAGAATTGCCCCTACTGAATGAATCCATGGTCTTCCTAGCAGAAGATTAAAAGTTCGTGGGATGTTAATAACTTGGAAGGGGATAGTAAACACCTGTGGGCCCATTTCGACCTGCAACTTGATTTCTCTAATTATCTCCTATTTTGATCCATCAAAAGCCCTTATTGAAATCAAGCTAAGCTTTATTTCAGTTGCCTCTACACCAAGTAGATTTAGCGTCGTCAATGGACACACATTCAGTGATGACCCATTATCTATCAGAACTTGGGCAACTATTTTTCTCACACACTTAACCCTATGAAGAGGGGCTCTGTGTGTTGGCTTCCCTCTTTACCTAGCTCGTCTGGTGAAAATGAAATTTAATCCACTGCAAATATTGAGTTTACCACTAACCCCAGTTTTCCTGTAGAAATCCCTTCAGGTACCTTGACTTCCTTTGGAATTTTAATCAGTACCTCTCTACGGCTATCTGATGACAACAGCAAGCCCATTAAAGAAATCAAGGTTGGTACCTTGGCTAGCTGATCAATTATCTTGTATTCACTAGCCTACATTATTTTCTTAGTAACATTATGATCTTTATCTTCTGTATCTTCAAAGATTTTTTGAGAAGCTTCTTCCACAATGGATTTCCTCTTAGCTTCCTCATGCTGATTATAAACTTATCCTGATTGGTAAGCCCACTGACCATGGGTAATGAGGCCTGAGTCATATGATTCACCGCTTGGTAATCCAAATATTTTGCTTTATAATTCTCTAAGGCTATTGGGACATTGAAAGCGATCTTCTTAGGCTTTCCCAATTCCTCAACTTTCTTAGTCTTTCTATCATATTCAAAAATCAATGGCTTGGGCTTATCTCCAATCATTCCAACCATCCCAACTACCTTCTTAGCTTCTGTAGTGAGTTTGTCTTCTTCCTCAAATTTTGGACCCTATCTAGTGGGTAGGGCATCAGTATATATGGCGGGTGAATCAGCGTAATCTACCAAATACTCAAACTTGTTGGTTCTCCTAAGTTGTCAACTGTCAAATCTCCGGCTTCATATCTCTTTCTAAGCTCCCTTTAAGTACTTCTCTTTCGCGGTTTTGGAATTGTCATAACCATGATATCAACTTTCTTTATCTTTCCTTCCATAAGTAGTCGATATATCACCAATTTGGTTCGAGTCCTATCTTGGAGATTCATATCCTATAAGTACCCATTCTTCCTTAGATTCTATGCTATCTCCTCAGTAGTGATGGGGAGACTATTTAGGTCGATTTCTAGTTTAGAAGCTTCAGGAATGATCATATTGATCGAATGTCCATGATTTGATAGACGGTTGTTAGCTACGTTAAGAGTAGGATTTCGGATGAAATCTAATTGAACTAATTTGGCATTAATAAGATACTGGATTTTATGTCTGAGTCTCTAACATTAGTTTGTAGAATGCCCTACTTGCCCTAGATAATAATCACATCAAAGCTCCGGGTTATAATCCCTCAATCTTCGCCCTTCTCTCGGTATTTCAAATGTCAAGAGATTCTCTTTCCTTAATCATGTGAGAACTTAACTTAGAAGAATAGGAATATGTGTAAACTGTCTTCTTTTATGGGCAATTGTTTTGATTTGGACTTGGTAGGGGATTAAATCCTCCAGTTATAGCTACTGGAGCTATGGGTCTGATAAGGTTACCGGTATCGACAACACTGATAGTGGTTTCCTTAGCTTTGTTGGAAAATCTTGGGAGAAGTTTCTTCTTTTCAGCTGTTTTAAGATTAGGGAGCCTTCTAGTAGCAATGACTTCCTCAATTCAGCTTCTTGAGGCTACAATTTTTGCAAAATTAGAAGCAGGGTACCCAACCAAGTGTTGGTAATACGGGCTTCTAATAGTATTAATGAAAGCAAAGATCAGAAACTTTTCAGTTAAGGGTGGAGTCACCTTAGCTATCATGCCCCTTCATCTTTGGGCATATTCTTTAAAATTCTCATTGGTCTTCTTTCTTAAATTATTTAGATCCCATATGGACGAGGCTACTTTAATGTTGAATTTATACTGATTATAGAAAGCCTATGCTAACTTATCCCAAGTATCAATTTCATTCAGGTCTAATTGGGCATACCAAGTTAAAGCGGGCCTAGTCAAGCTGTCTTGAAAAGTTTGGATCATCACCTTGTCATACTTCATGTATTTCCCCATTTTCCTGATGTATAACCTAGTGTAGAGTTTCAAGCAGCCAGTCTCATCATATTTCTCAGATTCCGGCACCTTAAATCTTTCCAGGAAGTCATTGTCTTCATAGGTCAACAAACTAATCATTCCCATTTACTTAAACTCATTCACCATTTCTAGCGTTTTCAACTTCTTGGTTAAATTCTGCATGACCTTTCTTTCCATTTTGCGATGTTTCTCTTCGATCTCCTTCCTCCATATCTCAGCATTAGGGGTTGATTCTTCATCTTCCAGTTTAGGGGGAAGGGTCGTTTCTACATTCCGGCTTAGGTTAGCTTGAGATCCTTGTCAATTGTTAAGGATCCTAATAGCCTGAGTGGGAGCCTAAATCTGTTTGGCCATCTTGTTCATGTTTTCTTCCAAAGTTGCTACTCTTGGATTGGGCTTGGTTTGATTGACATTTCCAATACTTAAGTTGACATCCTTGCCTTAAAACGAGTGAATATCGGGCTTCTAGTTGTGTTTTCTTACTTGGATGCTATCTTTGAAATCCAATGCAAAAACCCAAGTTTTAGACTTTTTGGTGAATTAAAGATTTTTTTTTTGTTTTTGTGACATTTGTTATTCCACTGTTTGCTTCTTTTTATTTACTAAAGTTGAAAATTTATTAATCATAAGATTCAACTTATACAATGGACTAAGTGAAAGGAAAAGAAAAAGTCTTAACTAATTTTCAAAAAAAAAAAAAACTTAAATCTTATATCTACACGAGTTGATGGATTTGGCTGGGATGAGCTTCATCAACTTTCCTCATAAGTCTTCATATTGTGACATCCCTTTCTTGAATCTTGTTCCTTAAGAATTAATTTTCCTCTAGCAGTCTCTCATTTTCCAACCTTAGCTCTTCAATGATCCTTTTACTTTCCTAGAATTAGGCTTCAACTCTAGAGCTTGGCTGGTATCTCGATAAGCCCGCTCAGTAGGTGAAAGATGTGTTGGATTTGGCTCATGTCTAAATACATCTAGAGCTTTATACCATATCTTTCCAGTCTTTTCCAACCGATCATAAATGAACTGCTTGGTGGCTTGGTATTCTCCGATTTCGCCCCTCAAAGTTCCCACATTGACTATCTTCTTGACTTCTCTTCGTTCCCATAACTTCATGAGTTCTGATAGTCATTAGATTAAAGTAGCCGTAGATAGACAAGGATCTTGATAATTCATTGTAATGACGTCTAAGGAGTCTCTATAGGCTATCTCTTGTAGTAGGCCCAGCTGTTTGGTGACATAAGTCGGGAAATATTTGGTACAGCCTGTAATATCAATAAGGGGAACTCCTGCATAATTGGTGCACCCCAAGATGGCTTGAGTGCAATGGCTCCATCTAGTTGTTCACATAAAGTCTGCTTGTTGCATTTTGCTGATAACTAACAACTATCCCTTAAATTGAGCTTCATTCGGTACCTTGAGGCGGTGGGCAAATTCGTCAATCGGGTATATATTCTCTGTTAAGGACTCTCTAAGAAGATTCCCTCCATACCCTTGTGTGTGATTAAGAAACCATACAATAAGGATTGTAGAGTTAGCCATGAAATAACCATGCACTTGCTTCTTCAGGTAGGTAAGTGTCTTGAATTGTTGTGCCAATAGCATCGATATATAAGATTTACTAGCTAGGAATTGAGTCAGTAGCTCAACAACTCTATATTGGACCTGACTATATTTGAAGGGAAACAACATTGTTCCAAACACTACTATAATAAAGGCGTTGGCCTTCTTTTTGGCCCACGATTCATATCCTCTGCAGAAGATCTGGCGATATTTTTGGTAGGCATTTGGGCTTGGAAACCACTCCACCAACCATAGGATACCAAGACATTTTTGGCTCTCTAAAGATAAGAATAGGGTTAAGGTTGACTTCTTGACCCCTGATAGTGTCATGAAGATTTTCTTAGGATGAACTCTAAGATCAAGGATAGCTATGCTTACCTCGAGGGGCGGGGCGCTAAGCAACTGTAAGTATTCTTTTATGGTGGGTGTTAATATATGGGGGCCGAAGTTGAATGCTGCAGATTCTAGATCTCAATAATGGATAAGGTCCTAGATTAGAGGCTAATGGAGCTGGACCTACATGAAGGATATGCCCGGCTCAATCTTCTTGTAGACGTGATTTTGCTTGGTGGGTGGAAGCTAGTTTAACCAATTTTTCAGGATGACTTCGGGGAAGGAGTACTTATCCAATTGGACTTCATAAATGAGCTTTAGGCTAATGGGCTCCAGACTGATACTACCTTGACTCTCCATATCTATATTACAAAAAAATATAAATGAAATAAAAATGTGATGACTATTTACAACAAGGACCCTAAATTTAGAATAAAGTTGGATTTGATGTTAATAATTTCACAACTTTTTCAAAAATTTTCTTAGAAATTGTGTAACCTTTCATCAACTAAAGGGTAATAAAAAATGAAACACATATTATACTAGAAATAAAATATTCATAGAAAAACGAATGTAATCAAATATATAGAAATGAAATATGTTGCACATGCATGCAATGCAATAGGAATCGGTAATTTAATAAATTATAGGAATTATGATAAATCTACGGTAAAAAGTACCCTTATATGTAAGTATATTCAAAATATGATTTAATAAAAATGAAGCTCGTGTATACTTATATATAAGGGTTAAATTTTTTTAATTGAAAATAGATGATGAACTAACGACAGATTAACTAAGACTTTTCATATATTTAAAAAAAATAACTACCCCTTTTTTCAAAAAGAATGATGAAAAAGGGTGGGGTCTATGGATCCTAGGCTTTATAGCTTTAATGCTTTCTGAAGAGAAGCTTGGTAGGCTACATCGAAGCTTAAGTGGGCTTGTGTATCACTGCCAGGTAGGGGTAATGACCCCAAGGACCTAAGGGTTACACAGTAGTGGCCTTCCTAAGGTGCTCGAAGTTCGACCACATCTAAGCGCATGAATGATTAAAAAAAAAAAAATCCCTCTTAACCCCTTAGAAAGCCCATTGGGCCAAGCTTTATTCTTAGGTCTGCATCACTAAAAAAAAAATTAGTACTACTATAATATAGTTAAAGAAAAGAATAATATAAAAAACCCATTAATTAAGTTTTTAATTTTTATATAGGTAGCCCACAAGCAGTCCCTAATGGAGTTGCTAATTCTGTTAAGCCTTATTTCAATTTCTTTAGTTTAACTTATATTAACCCTAGCCCATTTAATACGAATTACCTGACATTAAACTTAAGAAAATACTTCTCTTAAAAAAATTTTAAAAATTAGAGTCACCAACCGGTCCAACCAGTAAAAAATAAAATTAGGTTTTTCGGGCAGGAAAACCCTAATTTGACCATTAGTTTGTGGATATTCTAAAAATTTGACTTTCAGAAAATTGAACAAGATAAATCAGGTTTTGGAGCTCACCTAATAAGACTAAATCTCCTCATGAAAATTAAAAGAAATTGATGAGCTTTATTTATGTATAATTTTTATAAAAATATTAAAATAAACTTAAATAGGCAAAAATAAAGAAAAATGAATTTTTATTATTATTTTTTGAATTTCTAAAAGGGGGAATTTTTTATGTTATTTTTCAACCGTTGCCTTAAAGGTGCCTACATATCCACTAATCAGGATCAAATTGACCATAGTTCTTTTTTATAAAATTTTTAGTGGGTGGGTTAATTTTATATTGAAAACCGAGCCAGATTTATATTTTTTATCAATTTATTTTATTTTATTTTTAAAATAAAAATTAAAAAATCTAATTTTTCTAAATTAAATAAATAAAAACCCTAACTGGCTATCTTTTTAAAATACTCAATTTAGATTTTTTTAAAAAACCCTAAGTGATAAAAAATATTTTTATTAAAAAAACACGATTTTTCAAGAAAGACCTAATTTAACAAAATTACAAAATAAATAATAATAAAGAAAACCTACACTTAAACACAAAAAATTAGTTAATAATAAAAAGTAAATAACCAATAAAGCAAATTAATAAAAAATAGAAAAAAATAAAGAAAATAAAATAATAAATAAAAAAATTAAAAAATTACCTAATGTTGGATCGTTATTGTAGGGTAGTGATTTGGGCGGTGGTACGGCAACACTAAGCAAGGATTAGGCGAGAGCAAGCGTGTACTTAGGCATGTGCCAGCGAGAGCATGGCGATGATCTGGGCAATGACTCGAGTGATGCTAGGTGTAGGTGATGGTGTAGGTGAGTATAGCGGGCATTTAGGGGATGGACTGAGTGTGCACAGCGAGGAACTGGGCGACGCTTAAGCAGTGGTGCTGTACAGCGGTGTGGGGAGGTGTGTGGCGGCGCATGACGGTGTAGTAGCGTGTGTGGCGTAGTGGTGGCGCGTAGAGAGATGTGGGGGTGTGCGTGGTGTTTTGGGTGTGTGTGATTAAAAAGAAAACCTTCTTTGAATTATTGATCGATATGATTTTTATAAGCTCCAAAATTGAATCTTTCGTATCGAATGTTTGTGATTTAACCTAGATTCACTTTAGCTTCTAAAAACCCTCATTAGTTTAAGCCTTTCTTTTAAAACCCGGCCTGATCCAATTAATTTAATAACTCCTAATTTTGAGCCCTTAAGTTGGTTTGTCCTAAAACTAATTGATTCATTCCATCTTAATAACTAATCCAACAACTCAACTTAATCTAACTTGACAAGACTTGACTCCTAACTTGATTTTCTTTTTTCGTTTTTTCATTTTTTTTTCATTTTTATTTTTTATATTATTATTATTATCCATTAATCTAGCTCAATTAACAAAAAAAAAAAATTGACAAAAATGAGGTGTCTACACCAGGTTTTAGATCAATCCTAGTTTAGGGATGTTGGTCCTTGAAAGACACTCTTGCCTATGTTAGTGAGCCTTGTGAGGCACGACTAGGTTTTAGATCGATCCTACATTAAGGTAGCTAGTCCTCGAGAGATGCTCTCGCCTAGGTTAGTGAGCCTTGTGAGGCATGATTAAGTTTTAGATCAACTGTAGTTTAGGGTTGCTAGTCTCCGAGAGATGCTCTCGCTTAGGTTAGTGAGCCAAGTGAGGTACAACTAAGTTTTTAGATTGATTCCAGTTTAGGGTTACTAGTCCTAGAGGGGTACTCCCGCTTAAGTTAGTGAGCATAGTGAGACATTACCAGGTTTTAGATCGATCTTACAATAGGGTTGCTAGTCCCCGAGAAGCACTCTGACCTATGTTAATGAGCTTAGTGAGGTATGACTAGGTTTTAGATCAATCCTACATTAAGGTAGGTAGTATGCGAAAGACGGTCTTGCCTTGGATAGTAAGCTTTGTGATGCACGACTAGGATTTAGATCAATCCCAAGTTAAGGTTGCTAGTCTTCGAGAGAGACTCCTGCCTAAGTTAATGAGCCTTGTGAGGTATGATTAGGTTTTTGATTGATCCTATGTTAGGGTTGCTTGTTCTCGAGAGGAGCTCCTGCTAACATTTATGAACCTAGTGAGGTATGACCAGGTTTTAGATCGATCTCAGCTTAGGGTTGCTATTCCTTGAGAGATGTTCCTACCTAAGTTAGTGAGCTTTGTGAGGCACAACTAAGTTTTAGATGGATGACAGTTTAGGGTTGCTAGTCCTCGAGAAACGCTCCCGCTTAGGATAGTGAGCCTTGTGAGTCATAACTAAGTTTTAAGTCGATCTCACTTTAGGGTTGCTAGTCCCTGAGAGACACTCTCGCTTATGTTAAAGAGCTTAGTGAGGCACGACTAGGTTTTAGATTGATCCTAATTTAGGGTTGCTAGTCTTCGAGTAGATTGATCCTTGTTTAAGGATGTTAGTCCCATAGAGACGCTCTAACCTGGAATAGTGAGCTTTGTGAGGTACAAGTAGGTTTTCGATTAATCCTAGATCCAGGTAGCTAGTCCTTGAGCGATATACTTGGCTAGGTTAGTGAGCCTAGTAAAACACAACTAGGTTTCAGATTGAGCCTTGTTTAGGGATACTAGTCTTCAAGAGATGCTCCCACCAAAGTTAGTAAGCCTTATAAGGTACGACTAGGCTTTAGATTGATCCCCGATTTGGGTTACTAGTCATTGAAAGATACACGTACCTAGGTTAGTGAGCCTTATGAGGCACGATTAAGTTTTAGTTCGATCTTAGTTTAAGGTTGCTAGTCTCTAAGAGACGCTCCCGCCTAACCTAGTGAGCTTAATGAGGTACGGTCAGGTTTTAGATCTATTCCAATTTAAGGTTGTTAGTCCTTGAGTGTCGCTCTTGCCTAGGTTAGTGAGTTTAGTGAGGTACGACCTGGTTTTAGATGGTTTCCATATTAGGGTTGCTTATCCCTGAGAAGCGCTTCCGTTAACGTTGGTGAGCCTAGTGAGGTATGGCCAGATTTTGGATCGATCCCAGTTTTGGGTTACTAGTCCTTAAGAGACGTTCTCACTTAAGTTAGTAATCCTTGAGAGGTATGACTAGGTTTTAGATCAATCCTACTTTAAGATTGCCAGTCTTCGAGCGACGCTTTCGGTTAGGATACTATGCTTACTAAGGCACGACTAGGGTTTAGATCGATCTTAGTTTAGGTTTGCTAGGCCCCGAGAGACCTTTCTGCTTAGGTTGGTAAGCCTTATAAGGCACGACTAAGTTTTTGATTAATCCTAGATTAGGGTTGCTAGTCCCTAAGAGACGCTTCAGGTTAAGTTAGTAAGCCTAGTGAAATATGACTAGGTTTTAGATCAATCCCACATTAAGGTTGCTAGCCCTTAAGAAGCGCTCCCGCTTAGGTTAGTGAGCTTAATAAGGCACTACTAAGTTTTAGAACGATCCCATTTTAGGGTTGCTAGTCCATGAGAGATGCACTCACTTAGGTTAGTGAGCCTTGTGAGGTACGGCCAAGTTTTAGATTGATTCCACATTAGGGTTACTAGTACATGAGAGGTAATCCTGCTTAGGTTAGTAAGACTAGTGAGGTACGACCAGGTTTTAGATTGATCTTAGTTTAGGGTTGTTAGTCCCCGAGAGATGCTCCCGCTTAGGTTCATGGGCTTTGTGAGGTACGACTAGGTTTTTTATTGATCCTAGTTTAGGGTTGCTAGTCCTTAAGAGACGCTCCCACTTAGGTTAGTGAGCTTAGTGAGGGACAACTAAGTTTTAGATCGATTTCAATTTAGGGTTGCTAGTCCCCAAGTAGATCGTTGCCAGTTTAGAGATGCTAGTCCTCGAGAGATGCTTTAACAAAGGTTAGTAGGCCTTCTGAGGTACGAGTAGGTTTTAGATCGATCCCAGATTAGGGTAACTCATCCTTGAACAATACTCCCACCCAGGTTAGTAGGCCTTATGAGGCATGACTAGGTTTAAGATTGATCCAAGTTTAGGGTTGTTAGTCCTCGAGAGACGCGTCCGATTAGGTTAGTGAGCCTAGAAAGGCACGACCAGGTTTTAGATTGATCCATATTTAGGGATGCTAGTTTGCAAGAGATGCTCTTGCCTAGGTTAATGAGTCTTGTGAGCCACGACTAGGTTATAGATCGATCCTACATTAGGGTAGCTGGTCCCTCAGAGATGCTCCCGCCTAGGTTAGTATGCCTTATGAGGCACGATTAAGTTTTAGATTGATTGTAGTTTGAGGTTGCTAATTCTTGAGAGATGTTCCCTCTTAGTTTAGTGAGCCTAGTGAGGAATGGCCAAGTTATTAGATCGATCCCAGATTAGGATTGCTAGTCCTTAAGAGACCTCCTACTTAGGAAAGTGAGCATACTGAGGCACGACCAGGTTTTAGATGAATACCAGTTTAGGGTTGCTAGTCATCGAGAGACGCTCTCACCCTAGTTAGTAAGCTTAGTGAGGCATGACTAAGTTTTAAATCGATCCTACTTTAGGGTTGCTAGTCCCTGAGAGACGCTCCATCCTAAGTTAGTGAGCCTAGTAAAGTAGGACTGGGTTTTAGATCGATCCTACATTAATGTTGCTAGTCCCTGAGAGGAGCTCTCGCTTAGGTTAGTGAGTTTAGTGAGGCATGACCAAGGTTTAGATCCATCTTATTTTAGGGTTTCTAGTCCTTGAGAGAGGCTCTCACCTAGGTTAGTGAGCCTAGTAAGGCATGACCAGGTTTTTGATCGATCCCAGTTTAGGGTTACTAGTCCCTAAGAGATGCTCTCACTTAGATTAGTGAGCCTAGTGTGGTACGACTAGGTTTTAGATTATTTCCAGTTTAGGGTTGCTAGTCCCCTAGAGATGCATCTACCAAGGATAGTGAGCCTTGTAAGGTACGAATAGGTTTTAAATTGATTCCAATTTAGGATTGTTAGTCTCGAAGAGATGCCCCACCTTGGTTAGTGGGCCTAGTGAGTCACGACCATGTTTTAGATCGATCTTACATTAGGGTTGTTAGACTTCGATAGATGCTCTTGCCTAGGTTAATGAGCCTAGTGAGGCATGTCCAGGTTTTAGATTGATCCCAGTTTCGGATTATTAGTTCCTGTCCTACCTAGGTTGGTGACCCTAGTGAGGCATAACCAGGTTTTAGATCAATCCCAATTTAGGGTTACTAGTCCCTGATAATGTTACCACTTAAGTTAGTGAACCTAGCGAGGCCCAACGATGTTTTAGATCAATTTCAGTTTAGGGTTGCTAGTCCTCGAGAGACATACCTATTTAGGTTAGTGAGCCTTATGAGGTATGACTAGATTTTAGGTCGATCCCAGTTTAAGGTTACTAGTCTCCAAGAGATGCTCTCACTTAGGTTAGTGAGCTTAGTGAGGCATGACCAAGTTTTAGAACGAGCCCAATTTAGGGTTGCTAGTCCCTAAGTAGATTGATCCCAATTTAAGGATCCTAGTCCTCGGGAAACGCTCTAAGCTAAGTTAGTGAGCCTTGTGAGGTACAAGTAAGTTTTAGATTGATCCTAGATTAGGGTTGCCAGTCCCCGAATGACGCTTCCAGTTAGGACACTATGCCTAGTGAGGTACGACTAGGTTTTAGATCAATCCTAATTTAGGGATTCCAGTCCTCAAGAGATGCTCCCACCTAAGTTAGTGAGCTTTGTGTGGCATGACTAGGTTTTAGATTGATCCTACATTGTGGTAGCTACTCTCTGAGAGAGGCTTCCACTTAGGTTACTAAGCCTTATGAGGCACGATTAGGTTTTAAATCGATTGCAATTTAGGGTTGCTTGTTTCGAAGAGATGCTCCCGCTAAAGTTAGTAAGCCTAGTAATGCACGGCTAAGTTTTTTGATTGATCCTAAATTATGGTTGCTAGTCCCCGAGAGACGCTCTCGTTTAGGAAATTAAGCCCAGTAAGGTGCGACTAAGTTTTAGATAAATCCCAATTTAGGGTTGCTAGTCCCCAAGAGACTATCCCACCTAAGCTAGGGAGCTTTGTAAAGCACGACTAGGTTTTAGATGGATTACAGTTTATGTTTGCTAGTCTTCGAGATATATTCCTACCTAGGTTAGTAAGCTTAGTATGGCATAATCAGGTTTTATATCCATCCCAGTTTAAGGTTGCTAGTCCTCGAAAGATGCTCCTGCCTAGGTTAATGAGCCTAGTAAGGCACAGTTAGGTTTTAGATCGATCCTATATTAGGTTTACTAGTCCTTATGAGGAGCTCACGCTTATGTTAGTGAGTTTAGTGAGGCATAACCAAGGTTTAGATTGATCCTAGTTTTGGATTCCTAGTCCCTGAGAGAGCCTCTCTCCTAGGTTAATGTACCTAGTGAGGAACAAATAGGTTTTAGATTGATCACACAATTGGGTTGATAGTCCTTAAGAGGCGTTCTCGCTAATGATAACGAGCTTAGTGAGGTACAACCAGGTTCTAGAATAATCCCCGTTTAGGATTGTCAGTCATCGAGAGATGCTCTCGCCTAAATTAGTGAGCTTTGTAAGGTATGACTAGGTTTCAGATCAATCCTAATTTAGGGGTGCTAGTCCCTAAGAGACCCTCTTGGTTAGGTTAGTAAGCTTTGTAAGGCACGACTAGGTTTTAGATTGATCCCAGTTTAGGGTTACTAGTCCTTGAGAGACACTCCTGCTTAAGTTAGTGAGCCTTGTAAAGCACGACTAGGTTTTAGATTAATCCCAGTCTAGTGTTGCTAGTCTTCAAGAGACGCTTTCGCTGAAGTTAGTGAGCTTTGTGAAGCACCACTAGGTTTTAGATCGATCCTAGTTTAGGGTTGTTAGTCCTTAAGAAACGCTTCTGCTTAAGTTAGTGAGCTTAGTGAGGGACGACCAGGTTTTAGATCAATCCTTGTTTAGGTTTGCTAGTCTCGAAAAGACCCTCCCGACTAGGTTAGTAAGCTTTGTAAGGCACGACTGGGCTTTAGATTGATCTTAGTTTAGGGTTGCTAGTCTTTGAGACATGCTTTCACTTAGTTTAGTAAGCTTAGTGAGGTATGAATAGGATTTTGATCGATCCCAATTTAGGGTTACTAGTCTTTGAGAGACCTTCTCGCTAAGGTTAATAAGCCTTATAAGGTATGACTAGGTTTTAGATCGATCTCAGTTTAGGGTTGCTAATCCTCAAGAGATGCTCCTTACTAGGTTAGTGTACCTTGAAAGGTACGACCAAGTTTTGGATTGATCTTACATTTAGGTTACTGGTTACTAAGAGGTGCTCCCACCTAGGTTAGTAATTCTAGCGAGGTATGACTAGGTCTTAGATCGATCCTATTTTATGGTTGCTAGTCCTTGAGAGACGCTCCCTCCTAGGTTAGTAGGCCTTATGAGGCATGACTAGGTTTTAGGTCGATCCTAGTTTAGGGTTGCTAGTCCTCAAGAGACGTTCCCACTTTGGTTAGTAAGCTTAGTGAGGCACGACCAGGTTTTAGATCAATCCCAATTTAGGGTTGCTAGTCCCTCAGTAGATCATTCGCTATTTAGGGATGCTAGTCTCGAAAAGATGCTCTAACCTAGGTTAGTGAGCCTTATAAGGCACGAGTAGGTTTTAGATTGATCCCATATTGGGTTAGCTAGTCCCCAAGCGACGTTCTTACTTAGGTTAGTGAGCCTAGTGAGGCATGACTAGGTTTTAATTTAATCTTATTTTAGGCATGCTAGTCCTCGAGAGACGCTCCCACCTAGGTTAGTGAGCTTTGTATAGGACGACTAGGTTTTAGATTGATCTTATTTTATGGTTGGTAATCCCCAAGAGATGCTCCCTCCTAGGTTAGTGAGCCTTATGAATCATGACTAAGTTTTAAGTCGATTCCAGTTTAGGGTTGCTAGTCCCTAAGAGACGCTCCTACTTTGGTTAGTGAACCTAGTAAGGTACGACTAGTTTTAGATCTATCCCATTTTAGGGTTGCTAGTCCCCGAGTAGATCGATCGCTGTTTAGGGATGCTAGTCTAATAAAGATGCTCCAACCTAAGTTAGTAAGCCTTATGAGGCACAAGTAGGTTTTAGATCGATCCTATATTGGGTTAGCTAGTCCCCGAGCGACGCTTTCACTTAGGCTAGTGAACTTAGTGAGGCATGACTAAGTATTAGATTGATCCTATTTTAGGCATGCTAGTCTTCGAGAGAAGCTCCTACGTAGGTTAGTAAACCTTGTGTAGGACAACTAGGTTATAGATAAATCCCATATTAGGGTAGATAGTCCTTGAGAGATGCTCCTGCCTAGGTTATTGAGCCTTATGAGATACAATTAGCTTTTAGATCAATCACAGTTTGGGGTTATTAGTTCTTGAGAGATACTCCCTTTTAGGTTAGTGAGCCTAGTAAGGCATAGCCAAATTTTTAGATCAATTCAAGATTAGGGTTGCTAGTCCCTAGGAGACACTCCTACTTACGAAAGTGATCTTATTGAGGTATGATAAGGTTTTAAATAGATCCCAATTTAGGGTTACTGATCCCTGAGAGACGCTCCCACCTAGGTTAGTGAGCTTAGTGAGTCATGACCAGGTTTTAGATACATCCCAATTTAGGATTGCTAGTTCCTAAGAGACGTTCTTCTCTTTGTTAGTGAGCTTTGTTGAGTGTAACCAGGTTTTAGATCGATCTTAGTTTAAGTTTGCTAGTCCCTGAGAAATGCTCTCGCCTAGGTTAGTGAGCCTAGTGAGTCATGACCATGTTTTAGATCGTTCCCACATTAACGTTTCTAGTCTGCGAGGGGCACTCCTGCCTATGTTAGTAACCTAGTGAAGCATGACCGGGTTTTAGATTTATCCTAGTTTAGTATTACTTGTCTCCATGAGACACTTTCACCTAGCTTTGTAAGCCTTGTGAGTTACGACTAGGTTTTAGACCGATGCCAGTTTAAGGTTACTAGTCCATGAGAGATGTTCTTGCCTAGGTTAGAGAGCCTAGTGAGGAAAGACTAGGTTTTAGATCGATCCCAGTTTGGGGTTGCTAGACGTCGAGAGACGCTCCCTCTTTGGTTAGTGAGCCTTGTGAGGCGCTACAAGGTCTTAGATTGATCCTAGTTTAGGGTTGCTAGTCCCCGAGAGGCGCTCTCATCTTAGTTAGTGAGCCTTGTAAGGCACAGTTAGGTTTTAGATCGATCCCAATTTAGGGTTGCTAGACCCTAAGAGATACCCTCGCTAAGATTAGTGAGCCTAGTAAGGTACAATTAGTATTTTAGATTGATCCTACATTAGGTTTGCTAGTCATCGAGAGATGCTCTCGCCTAGGTTAGTGAGCCTAGTGTGGCACAACCAGGTTTTAGATCGATTCCAGCATAAGATTGCCTATCCCTTAGAGATACTCCTACCTAAGTTAGTGAGCCTAGTGAAGTACGACCAGGTTTTTGATTGATCGCAGTTTAGGGATGCTAGCCCTTGAGAGATACTCTCGTTTAGGTTAGTAAGCCTTATGAGGTACGACTAAGTTTTAGATTGATCCTACATTAGGGCAGCTAGTTCTCAAGAGACGTTCCCGCCTAGGTTAGTGAGCCTAGTGAGGTATGGCTAGGTTTTAGATTGATCCATGTTTATGGTTACTACTCCCCTAGTGATACTCTCACTTAGGTTTGTAAGGCTAGTATGGTATAACCAAGGTTTAGATTGATCCTAGTCTAGTCTCCGAGAGATGCTCCCACTAAGGTTATTGACCCTTATAAGGCATGACTAGGTTTTAGATCGATCACAGTTTAGAGTTATTAGTCCCCGAGAGACACTCTAGCCTAGGTTAGTGAGCTTAATGAGGCACAGTCGGGTTTAGATCGATCCTAGGTTGGGGTTGTAAGTCCCTGATAGATGTTCACACCTAAGTTAGTGAGCCTTGTGAGGTACAACTAGGTTTTAGATCGATCCAACTTTAGGGTTGCTAATCTTCGAGAGATGCTCTCGGTTAGTCAGTGAGCCTAGTGAGGCTCTGCTAGGTTTTATGTTGATCACAAATTAGGGTTGCTCATCCTTAAGACACTCTCCCATCTAGATTGGTGAGACTTATGAAGTACGACTAGGTTTTAGATTGATCCTACATTAAGGTAGTTAGTCCCCGAGAGACGCTCCCACCTAAGTTAGTGAGCCTTATGAGCCACAACTAGGTTTAGATCAATTCCAGTTTAGGGTTGCTAGTCACCGGAGACACTTTCGTCTAGGTTAGTGAGTATAGTGCAGCACAGCCAAGTTTTAGATCGATCCATGTTTATGGTTGCTAGTCCCTGAGAAATGCTCCAACCTTAATTAGTGAGCTTAGTGAAGTACAACCAAATTTTAGATCATTCCTAGTTTAGGATTTCTAGTCCCCGAGAGACGTTCCTGCCTAGATTAGTGAGCCTTGTGAGGCAAGACTATGTTTTAGATTGATCATAGTATAGGGTTGCTAGTCCCTGACAAACGCTCCCACCTAGGTCAGTAAGCCTAGTGAGGTACGATTAGGTTTTAGATCGATCTTAGTTTAGGGTTACTAGTCCCCGAGAGGCACTCCCACTTAGGTTAGTAGGCCAAGTGAGGGATGACTACGTTTTAGATCGATCCTAGTTTAGGGTTACTAGTCCTCGAGAGATACTTCCACTTAGGTTTGTTTACCTTATGACGCACGACTAGGTTTTACATCGATCCAATTTAGGGGTGCTAGTACCCAAGATATGCTCCCGTTATGGTTAGCGAGCCTTGTGAGGCACTACTAGGTCTTAGATTGATCCTTGCTTAGGTTGCTAATCCTCGAGAGACACTCTCGCCTAGGTTAGAGTGACTTGTAAAGCACGACTAGGTTTTAGATTGATCCTAGTTTAGGGTTGCTAGTCTCTAAAAGACACTCTAGCCAAGATTAGTAAGGCTAGTAAGGTACGACCAGTGTTTTAGATCGATCCTAGTTTAGAGTTGCTAATCCCTGAGAGACGCTCTTGCTTAGAATAGTGAGCCTTGTGAGGCTTGACTAGGTTTTAGATCGATCCTTGTCTAAGGTTTCTAGTCCTCGAGAGACATTCTCGCTTAGGTTAGTGAGCTTACTGAGGCATGACCAGGTTTTAGATCGATCCAGTTTAGGGTTGTTAGTCCCCGAGTGATGTTTTCACCTAGGTTAGTATGCCATGTGAGGCATGACTAGGTTTTCGATCGATCCCAATTTAGGATTACTTATCCTTAAGAGACGCTCTTGCTTAGGTTAGTGGGCCTAGTGAAGCACAACCAGGTTTTAGATAGATCCTACATTAGGGTTGCTAGTCCCTGAGAGACTTTCCCACTTAGGTTAGTAAACCTTGTAAGGCACGACTAGGTTTTAAATTGATCTTAGTTTAGGGTTGCACGTCCCCGAGAGATGCTCCTATCTAGGTTAGTGAGCCTTGTGAGGGATGATCGAGTATTAGATTGATCTTAGTTGAGAGTTGCTAGTCCCTTGAAAGATGCTCCCACTTAGTATAGTGAGCTTAGTGAGGCACGAGTAGGTTCTTAATCGATCCCACCTTAGGGTTATTAATCCCCAAGAGGTGTTCTTACTTATATTAATGACCTTAATGAGGTACGACCATGCTTTAGATTGATCCCAGTTTAGAGTTGCTAGTTCTTGAGAGATGCTCCCACCTAGGTTAGTGAGCCTTATGAGGCACGACTAGGTTTTAGATTGATCCCAGTTTAGGGCTGCTAGTTCATAAGAGATACTCCCACCTACATTAGAGAGCCCATTGTGGAACGACCATGTTTTAGATCAATCCCAATTTGGGGCTACTAGTCCTCGAGAGATGCTCCCACTTAGGTTAGTGAGCCTTGTGAGGTACGATAAGGTCTTAGATTGATCCCAGTTTAGGGTTGCTAGTCTTCTCATAAAGTTCCCACCTAGGTTAGTGAGACTTGTGAGGTACGAATAGGTTTTAGATCGATCCTAGTTTAGGGTTGATAGTCCTTGAGAGGAGCTTCCGTTATGAATAGTAAGCCAAGTGAGGTACATCCAGTGTTTTAGATTGATCCCACATTATTGTTGCTAATCCCCGAGAGATGCTCCCGCCTAGATTAGTAAGCCTTGTCAAGCATGACTAGGTTTTGGATCGATCCTAGTTTTGGGTTACTAGTCCTTGAGAGGCGCTCTTTCCTATGTTATTGAGCCTAGTGAGGCATGACTAGGTTTTAGATCAATTCTCATTTCGGGTTGTTAGTTCTCGAGAGACAATCTTGCTGAGCTTAGTAAGGTACGACCTGGTTTTGGATCAATCCTACATTAGGGTTGTTAGTCCCCATGAGATGCTCCTACCTACGTTAGTGAGCCTAGTGAGGTACAGCCAGGTTTTATATCAATCTAAGGTTAGGGTCGCTCGTCCGCGAAAGACACTCCTATGGAAATAAGGCAAGTGCACCTATCAGTTTTAATATAGCGGATGTAAGTCCGAGTCGATCCCTCAGAGACTTCGAGTACTAATATTAGCCTTAGCTTTATTATCTAACCGGAAAATTATGAAAGTTGAATTAATTAAAAATACTAAAATTAACAAACTAACTTATTTATAAGACTTGATTAAGCAATTGAAAAAGCGATAAAATCAAGAACGACTTCAAGAAAGTAATAACGTATTTAGGAATTATTTCCCCTAGAGTTAATCATGTGATCGCTTAAAATATATTCAATTCGGTTTCTATATTTCTTGACCGGAGGGATTCATAACTAAAGTTAATACCTTTCTCAAGCATATTAACCTTAATCCTAAATTATTTACCAGAATCTCTTCACTTAGTAATATAATTTAGAATTGCATTAATGTATAATGAATTCCCATACAAATAATTAACTTTCCGGAAGAAACATGTATCTTATCTCTAAGTATACATGTAATTCTCTCCAATTATGTAAAGATCTAATTACACATACAATTTCTCAATCAACATGCATAATATCATATATTGATATTCTAGAAATATCAAACAATAATTAACGACATAATTGAATCACGTAAAGATAGAAACTTTATTGAAATTTCTAAATCAATCCAAGAATCACATTAAACCCTAGGTTCCATAATCCTAAATACTCGAATTCTAAGCTATCATAATGAATATAAGAACGAGTTTCATCAATAATATAAAATAAAACATGGAAACCCCTTTTGATTGATGAACAATCGCTCTAATCTTGAAGTTGATGTTGTTCCCCTCTTTCTTGATGTTGTTCCGCCTCTTTCTTGATGTCTCTCCATTTCTATAATGTCTCTCATGTCTTTTGAAACCCTAAGATGTCCTTTTATATGTGTATTACAAAGATTCTATTTTCGTCACCAGACACGACCTGAGACATGACCGTGTCCCTAAGTCGTGTAACTTTCTGCACTTAGGCAATTTTTTTTCACAACTTCAAAACTTCATAACTTCTTCGTTTAAACTCGGAATTGAGTGAAACTTGATTCATTTTCTTCGTTTTCGAGCCTAAAATGTGTTTAACCCTAAAATCAACATTTTACTCAATTAAGTATCAATTTCTTTAAAGAAAACCAAAAAATGTAAGGGAAATACTATAAAATCACCATATGAAATATGTTTAAAATCAGAGTTATCAACGACCAAGTTTTAGATTGCGCCTACATTAGTGTTGCTAGTCCTCGAGAGGCACTCTTGCCTATGTTTGTGAGCCTTGTGAGGCATGACTAGGTTTTAGATCGATCCCAATTTAGGGTTGTTAGTCCCTAAGAGACGCTCCCGCCTAGGTTAGTGAGCTTTGTGAGGTACGACTAGGTTTTACATTGATCCTACTTTAGGTTTGCTAATCCTTGAAAGACTCTCTAGCCTAGGTTAGTAAGCTTAGTGAGGTATGACCAGGTTTTGAATCAATCCTAGTTTAGGTGTTTCAGTTCCTGAGAGATGCTCCTGCTTAGGTTAGTGAACCTTATGAGACATGACTAGGTTTTAGATTGATCCCTATTTTCCCCAAGAAACTCTCATGCCTAGGTTAGTGAGCTTAGCAAAGCATGACCAGGTTTTAGATCGATCCCACATTAAGGTTGCTAGTCCTCAAGAGATGCTCCCGCTTAGGTTAGTGAGCCTTGTAAGGCACGAACAAGTTATAAATCTATCCTAGTTTAAGGTTACGAGTCCTCGAGAGATGCTCTTGCCTAAGTTAGTGAGTCTTGTGTGGGACAGCTAGGTTTTAGCTTGATTCTAGTTTAGGGTTACTAGTCCTTGAGAGATGTTCTTGCTTAGGATAGTGAGCCTAGTGAGGCAAGAATAGATTTTAGTTCTATCCTACATTAGGGTTGCTAGTTTCGAGAGGCGCTCCTACCTATGTTAGTGAGCCTAGTGAGATATGACTAGGTTTTAGATCGATCCTAGTTTGGGGTTGCTAGTCCTCGAGAAACGCTTGGCCTTAGTTAGTAAGCCTTGTGAGGCACGGCTAGGTTTTAGATTGATCCTAGTTTAGGGTTGGTAGTCCCTAAGAGACACCTTAAAATAACTGCAAACCACGAATCAAATCATAAATTGAATTGAAAAATCGTTTTTTTTTTTTGCAAATTGTTTGGTTTACTGTTTTGAATTGTACTAAACTATTTAGATAAATAAAAAAATTCATGCAATTATTTTATACTTTTTTATATTGTTTTCCAATTTTCATAAATTTCATCAATTTATTCATATCTTGTTATTCTTTATCATCATTTTATATTAATTGTTAAGATTAAGTTGAGTAAATTCTATTTGAAATTTTATATTTATTAGAGATCAAAATGTTTAGTGAAAATTTGATATAGACAGTTCGAACCATGGATTAAACCGAACTGAACTTATTTTAATTAGGTTCGAAAAATTTATGAATCAAACCATATGATTAGGTTCAACTTAAAAAAAAAAATCGAACCGTTGTATTAAGTTTGGTTTGATAAAGAGGGCAAACCATACCGAATCCAACCGTGCCCACCCTTAATTTTAGCTGTCCTAAGGGAGGGTAGACTTGCTCTTATGGCTAATGATCACACAAGTATGTCCCCATGTCAATTACCATCTAAAAAGTTCCGTCATCACTTCTTGTCAAAATTCAAAAATCCTACATTGACTACACTTTTCACCCCCATAAACATCACTTCACTTCATCATTCACTCAAAGAAATTGCAAACCACTCTTACGCCCTTCCTATAAACATAACCAACACAAGATGTTCTTTAAGACTAATACACGCAACATTGTACATTTTATTTTTCTAGAAATGTAACAAGATTTGTACAACATATATGTACATCCATATAGGGTGACATAAGTGTAGAAATGTCCTAGGCGGAACCTTTGATTTTATTTGAATAATAATATGTAGAGTACGCAAATGTATATGCATATACATATATATTTCAAAATATAGCACATGTATATATATATATATATATATATATATATATATACATATCCCCTTATAAGTTTAACAACAAAATACATGTACGTATATACATTTTATGAGCTGAAATATATAGTAATATGCACTCTTGAGTTATTTTCTCTTATTTAGTTGTTTATATAAAAATCGTTACACAATAGTTAATATCTTTATCTTATAAATTAGGAAATATGTAGTTTTAAGAAAATTGAAGGAAAATCACTACGAAACCCCTTTTTAGCCCCCACGACATATATTAAAAACTTGGACTATAATATTCCTCATGTAAAATAATATTTAGACTATATTTAGGTCAAATATAGGAAAACTAATTAGAATAATTATCAAAATGACGCTTAAACTCACCATATTGTGAAAATAGGTTAAAAATGGACTTCGAAACCCACCATAAGGCTCATGGTCAAACTTGCACCAAGGGAAAAATATGTGTGAAAATTTAGTTTAATTAAAATATGAATAAAAATGAACAAATAGATGTAGGCCATAAGTTGTTAAATTGGAAGAATTGAAGAAAAAGGTTATTTAGGGAAATTATCTAAAGTTTTGGCCCAAAGGAAGAAGAAAAAAAACACATAAAACTAATAAATTATTTAAACCCAAATAAAGATTTAGAAAGTGCCCGAGCCATTAAAAATAAACTCGATTTAGGTTTACGTACAAATTTGTTGTAGAAAAGGCCTAATAGAAGATCTTAAGTTAAAAGCTAGGCCTAATAAGGATATAATTTGTAAAATTTAGGCCTATACAAATTTGAGGCCCAATAATAAATTTCTAAAAAGCTCGATTAAGAAGATATCAAAGAAAAGCCCATAATTGCTTCACATGAAACAAATTAGCAAAAATTATTAGAAATTCGTAACTATTTAGGCCAATATGGAAAAATGTGGATCCAACTCCCAAAACAAGCTTCACCATGTGAAAGAACATTAAAAAATGATGAAGATTGACTATAAGATTTGAAATATTGGATTTAAAATGAAAAAAATATACATAATCAAAGAAATAAATGAAACTAAACAATTTTAAGTAGCTTAAGAAGAAAATAGAATAACTATCTAGGTAGTAAAGCTTGCTGCTATATTCTTATTCTATCATTACTCCATTCTATTAGGTGATTCTAACTAAGACATCTACTAGCCTACAGGTTATTGCAATCCTTAACATCTTGCTATGGTTGAGTGAATGCACATAATCGATATTGTGAATTGGATCATGCTTGTGTTTGATATTGGATGTTTGTTGTGTAAAACACCATAAATTATCATAATAGCCTGTGTGGTGCATGATAGACACATGTTAGATTATGGTTATTTGTAGAATTATTTGGTCACTAATAAACATACTTAATTATATAACCCTAATTAAATTAATCAATCATGCATGACCATGTGTTGCTATATGTATAGAGAGGCCATGCAAGGGTTGTTTCTATATGTATATTGTGATTAAAGTATTTTAGTTCCATGCACTCATACAACATGATCTTACCTTAGCCTGTGAGCTTACTAGGTATTGAAGACATCAATCGCCTAGCTAAAAGTTAAGTCTTGAGAGCTCTATTTTTGGAGTGAGTGTAGACTGTAGAGGCCTACTCATAACTACACCTGGGATTCAATTTTTCATAAATTATCAAAAGTAACCTTGTTTTATTTTTGTAATGGTACGTAGAGTTCTACATTTAGAAATTTGAAGTATAGGTGTAGTACCTAAATTTGACTGGTGTTGATGGATCTCCAACCTTAACATTAAAGGACGTTAAATTCGAGTTACATACAAGATGTGGTCAACTTTATGTAATTGTCTAGTACATTGTTTAGAAGTGCATTCATATGTTTGTATTTAAATTCTGTTGATAACTTGTTTATATGTATGGTTAAGGATTATTTTGATAAGCTGTGTGGCTTATACCCACATAGATTTCTGTTGCAGTAGTAAGATCTCTTTGCAGTTGTGATAGAGGCATGCTCGAAGTTAGTATTGGAGACTTTTGGGACGCCTAAATGAGCTTGAGAGCCTAAGAGGACTATTTTGCTCTTTTAATTGGATGCTTTATCTATTATATATTGGATGACTATGCTTATATTTTATGATGACAATGTGAGACATTTCTGATATTATAATGGGATTTTATAGATTTTGGAGGATTGAAGTCCTAAGTTAACATTTGATGTACTAATGTAGGTACAAATTCTTAATTATAATATGTTTTTTGATGTTATTTTATCTTGTTTGGCTTCCGATCATTACATGTTAAGGAATAATTATATATCACATAAAAGGTTATTGAGTGGCAAGGGTATCAAACTTCAATCTTTGTATAGTATACGATTATCTGCCATGATTAAGGTAGCCTTTGGGTCATAACACCAATGACCTACCCATAGAAATTTAAAACTCCAAACTTCGAAAAGTAAGATGGGATGAGCTTTCCTAAGTTACGCACTTGTCCCTATATGAGGAAGATAAGCAAGTATGTTCATTATGACAAGCTCATGGTCCAAATATTCTAAGACAGCTTGATTGGGCTGACTCTTACCTGGTATGCCTAATTGGATATAACTCAAATTAATACTTAGGATAAGCTAGCATGAGCCTCTGCTATAGGGTACGAGGCTTTTATGAATAATATAAATTCAATGCTGTATGAATCCTTTAATGAATATGATCAACGTTGGAGAGCCTTAGCTATTTAAAGTATTGATACTAATTCTTAAGAAAGACCTCACCTTTACATTTGTTAGCATGTTGGACAAGCCTTTGATTAGGCTAGCTTTAGCCGGTTTTGAGGAAGTAGTTTTGTTGGTGGCTAGATTTTGCCTTGACATGTTACTTGGCAACTCAGTTGTGGAGAGGTCGATTAATGTTATTTTTGGTTAAGGCAAATAAGGGCTGAATCCATCTAATGGGCCTTAAAGCTTGGCCTACTTATGAATCTGGTTTGAATTTGAAAAGTAGTGTAGACAATTATGACTTTGTACAATCTCATTACACAACTGCCTGCTACCCATATCTTTTAAGCATGTGCTTAAATTACGGGATCACTATGCGGTTCACGACCAATAATTATCTATTGTTATAGACACTTAGTATTTTCTTATAAATAGGGGAAAGAAAGCATTGTAAGAACATTCTAATGCCCTTCAGTGCTTTCCTTGCTTATTTACCTACTTTTCCATAAAAACAATCACTTACTTAGGTATTGAATTAGCTATTCTAGACTAACCCTAACACCACTTTAGTTTTTGTTTATGCTTTTAGAGGATCAAAGCTCCACACCAAAATTACTCGACAACAGTTGCCATCGTTGATTTTTCCATAACTTAGCCATAAGGCGAAAACAAGACTGACAAAAAGTATAGGTGCTGGCTCTTCACCTTAACACCATTTGAGGGAGAGTAAGCATACTGATGAGCAATTTTGACTAAATTGGAGCAACTTTGGACTGATCTAGCTAAAGAAAATCAGGAGCTCAATAAAAAACACAACGAGATCCTTAGTCTTCTTTGTAAGGATGTTCAACTAGACCAAAACTATGGGCACGACAACAATAATGCTATGAATTCTGATGATTAAGTTTATTCCCTAAATTGACTAAGACGCAGGTCAAAGTTACATTTAGACCTTTGGCCCTTGCTCTTAGAAGGGGTGATAAAGGAAAGTAACTACAGTAGGTGTACTATGTGGGATCGTCGCATGTTAACACCCTTGCTTTGATGAGAAAACAATTTGAGATAAAGACGATTCATTTTGTTCTTCAAAATTTTGGAATGAAATTGCTGCAGTTTGAGACTTATGATGGAGCAAAGGATTTAGAAGATCATATTGAGTACTACCATAGCTTGGCTAAGCTTCATGGCTTGAGCAATGTTGTGGCTTGTTAAGTGTTCCCCTCAACCATGAGGAATGTAGCAAGTACATGGTTTAAACATTTGAAGCTAAACATAATTTCTTGCTTAGATTAGCAAAATTGTTCTTGTAGCATTCCTTACAAGTAACTTTCTAGTTAAGCATTCTTCTGTCCCTAACATCATAAAACAAAGATCAAACGAGTCTATTAAGGACTATTTCGCTTGGTTTATGGTCGAGATGGTCCATATTTTGGAATTAGATGTGAGTATTAGTTCCAATGCGATAATTGATGGAGTTAAACCTTATGGAGACTTTTTTAAGTCTCTAGCCAAAATAAGTGGAAAACTGTTGCCGAGTTTAAAGCTAAGGCCACATCTTATATTTGCTAAGAAGTTAATAGTGAAGCTTAACGTGAGGTCGATTAGAGTAGAGGAGACCAAAAGAGTGATAAGAAGAAGAATGTGAAATATTGACTTGGTATACACGATGATCAGTGTTCTAAAGGAAACAATGGTGAGAGAAAGAAGCCATGCATCCTAACTTATGCTCTTCATGCACCACTTAATAGTCCAATTGTGGACATTTTGATGGAAGTATGCAAATAGAGGGGGTATTGCAGTGGTCGAGGAGAATGAAAGGAAATCCATCACATATAAATTCTCACAAAAATTGAGATTTTCATTGTGGTAAAGGTCACAATACCGATGAGTGTATTCAACTCAAAAATGTAATCAAGGATGCAATCTAATGAGGTTATTTGAGCAACTTCCTCACTATGACATTGACAATATTGAACAACCAACTCAAAGACGATGTGAGGAGCAAGAAAATATAATGTAGCCTCCTTAGGTCAAAATAGATGCAAGGGATGGAAGTAATAACAAAGCACCAAATGGCATAATAAACACTATTTTCAGTTGCCTTAGGCCGGTTAAGCTCTTTGAGTTCGACTAACACCATACATTATGTTTAGAACGTATAGGGAAAGAAGTTCAAGGTCGACAATTCCATTTCTTTCACAAAGGAGGATTTCAAAAGTGTTTCAAAGGCCCTTACAATGATGCACTTGTAATTAGGGTGAAGATTGCCAACTTCGAGGTAAAAAAGATTTAGTTATCACTAGGAGTTTGGCAGACATTATTTTTCAATATGCCTTCAATCAGATGAAGCCAAAGATCAAAGCATAATTAAGATCTTACAATTATGATTTATATGCTTTTAATAATTAGCTTGTTTAGGTTACCAAACTTATTTCCCTTCCTATTTAAATTGGAGATGACAAGCATGTTCCAGAAGACAAGATGGATTTCCTTGTTGTCAAATGTTAGTCCCTATATAATATAATCATGGGCCAACCATGTTAGCATTTATTCGCATAGTTTTGTCAACTGCGCATCTAACGGCAAAATTTCCTACTCTCATTAGAGTCGGAGTATGCAAAGGGGACTAGCAATTAGTTAGATCCCTATATTTGAGAGCACTACGGTGTAAAGAAATTTTTCAAGTTGAGATTTGTTTGGAACGGAAGTTAAGCGACATTGAAAATGCTGAGGGGGAGACAAAGGAAGTCCCATTAGTAAATAATCTTAGGATGTTGACAAAGATAGGGAAACTATTGCTGGCAAATATTTGTCAAAGTTTAATCAACTTTCTATCGGATAATGTTGATATATTCTCTTGGTCTCCCTTAGATACGCCGAGCATCCCTATTGAAGTGATAATGCATAAGCTATAAATTGATCTAATGCAAAGATAATTCAATAAAGGAAAAGGCATTTTGCGCTTGAATGGTAGGCAACCACTGAAGAAGATGTTTAGAAGCTATTAAAGGTAAGGTCATAAGGGAACAACCTTATTTGACTTAACTAGCCAATTGTGCGCTAGTCAAGAAGTCAAATGGCAAATGGTGTATGTGCATAGACTTTACGGATTTGAATAAGGTTTGCATTGGACCTACCTCCTTTGGTTCATGCGATACCGAACATCATATGTTCATCCTTGCTAGACTGTATCATCCTGGTATCAAAGCCTTGGCTAGTTCAAAAACTAGTTCATGCTACTTTGTTCTCTAGGTAATTTGTTATTGTTTTTCTATGTTTTGCTAAGATTAGGAGTTGTGTGGGTAAATAGTGTTGGAGACTTTCGATGCTCTGTTTTCCCCTATTTCTCATATGCAAAATAGAGTGTGGTTGTCTACTTGTACATTATACATGGTTGTCTTGGTATTAGGAGTATTAGTTATTGTTTTGCTGCTGTTATTCATGGAGGAAACTTTGAGTGGTGTTTTAACCATCAATCTTGTGAATTAGCCAATCATGTCAGATTTAAGTGTTTAAGAACTCTAGAAAACTAAGAGAGTAGTGCTCGAAATAGCCAAGGACAATAAGGAAGCTTCACACCTCAATCAATGGGTAACCAATTGGATAGGCTCATTAACTTAGCAGTTAGTTTGGTGACTATTATCAATAAATATAGACAGCCAGAAATAGCCTAAATAGAGGATGTGAGCAACATGAGAGAGGCAATGGTTAATTTGGCTAAGTTAATACCTTAACTCGAATGTCCTTAGCTAAAGGAGTGGATAGGGTTGCTAGGCATAGGCTAACACTCGAAGAATCGAAGAGGAAGGAGATGAAGAAGCAGAGGAGTAATATGAGCCTAAAGAGAGAAATGTTAGAGCCCCTAGAGTTGAAGAGTTAAGGATGTGTATTCCAAGTTTTTCTAGCAATGATGATGCCAAAGACTACTTAGATTGGGTAGACAAGATTGATAAGCAATTTGAATAATATGAAGTACCTAGTAATGCAAAGGTTAGACTTGTTGTGTTGGAGTTTACTGGTTATGCCTCCCTATGGTGGAAGAACTTGCTAACTACCCAAAGAAGAGAAGGAGAAAGAGAAATTAGGAGTTGGGATGAAATGATGAGAGTTATGAGGAGAAGGTTTGTGTTGAGTTATTATTTATAGGATGCTTTCAAAAGATTACAGGAGTTGAGGTAAGGAGGACTAACTATTGAAGCTTATGTTAAGGAATTTCAGATGTTAATGATCTGATGTAAAGTTAGTGAGCCAGAAGATAAAATTGTATCTTGATTCATCGATAGATTGAAGTACAAGATTGGAGATATCTTAGAAACCATGGGTATTAGACTACTTAATGATGTAATTCGAGTCACTCAGAGGATAGAAAGATGCCAAACAAGAAGGCTCTAACCTCTTATCAACCAACCTGGTAGTAGTTGCTCTGCTTTTAGCAGACTTATGTAGACAAAACCTTGCAAGGTTACAGAAGGTTGGTTGAACTGCCCAAGTAAAGGATAAGGAGATTCCAAGGAAGTTTAAGAAAGGTCAAAGCTTAGGAAGGAAGACGAGTGATACTAAGTGTTTTAAATGCCAAGGATTTGGACATGTAGCCAATCAGTATCTGAACAAAAGAACTATGGTGATCTGAGGTGAGGCGCCGACTGTTGAAGTAAAAAGTATTGATGAGAAAGTAGAGGAGCTAAAAGAAGATGGATAGACTCAACTGTCTGAGGAGGAAGTTATCTATGGTAAGGAAGGTAATTTTATGCCAACTACTCTAATATTAAGAAGGACAATGAGTGTAAGTCCTGTACCCAAGGACAAATAAAGGGAAAATCTCATCCACATTAGATGTTAGGTGAATGAGTCACTATGTGCCTTAATTGTTGATAGTGGGAGGTGCACCAATACAACCTCTGCATTTATGGTTTAGCAATTGAAATTGTTAACCAAGCCTCACCCAATTCCTTATAAGCTTCATTCACTCATTGATAAAAGAGCCTTACAGGTGAACAAATAGGTATCTATGTTGATTTACATTAGTAATTATTGAGATGAGGTGCTCTGTGATGTGTTGCCCATGAGTGTGCCCCACATTCTACTTAGACGATCGTAGATATTTGATTGAGCTATGATAGATGAGGGAAGGAGGAATAGATGATCCTTGGAGCATGAAGGTAGAAGGGTGAAATTGAGTTCTATGGTTATTGAGCTGGTAAAGGTCATGCAGACCTTACCAAATCAGAACTTAAAGAGAGAAGCTTTGGTAATGACTCGAGTTTAGCTAAAAAGAGAGATGGAGCTCCTACTTATTTGCTAGTCCAAAGAATATTGGAGATGAGATCCATGGAGAGGGTACAACCTGTTGAGGTGAAAACAAAAACCCGTGATAAGCATTTTTGGATAATTATTATGTAGGCTTATATTAATCAACCTAATACATAAACTCGGTCAAATTATCTAGTATGGGTACAATCTTCATTGTCTTACGATAAATATCAAGAATAACCCCCAGGTAAGGGGACCTTCTCTTCCACTATCTCATTTTTCCTAACTACTTGATATCTCTCTCTATAAGACTAGAGAACTAACTTAGGCATTGGAGTGGCCACGTCGGAGTACCCTCCAATGCCCTCTATAGCCGTTTTGTTGTGTTGCAGGTGTTCGCGCACCGAGACAAAAATCAACCATCAATAATTGGTGCCGTCTATGGGAAATGAAAAAATGTCAAAAATTGTAGAGGGGCTATGACTTCATACGTTTTCAAAATATTTTGATAATAATTAGTTGGATCTAATTTCTCTAATACAATTTGTCAAGGGACTATGACTTCATGCGTTTTCATTTTATATTATAAATATTGGATTGTTTGGCTATATTTTCAAGTGGAGATGTCGTGTTACAACCAAATGTGGGAGATGCATGAAACTGAGAGAAAAAAAAAAGAAATTTGTGATTTCATTTTTATGATCCGCAACCGTCATTATGTGGTTGATAACTGCCATTTTCGAGTAGGAGATGCATGAAATCGAGAGGAAAGAAATTTGTGATTTCATTTTTATGATTCATAACTGTCATTGTCTAGTTGATAATTGCTACTTTCGAGTGTAACTACTGCTTCTCACTGAGTACCAAGTTCATAATTTCCTATATGTTTGAGTAACCGGAGCTCCTCATATTGGTTGTTGGTTACTAGAGGATTTGGGATTATGACCCGAAGAAGATGGCAGTCTAAAAATTGAATGTCGACTGGAGTTGAAAGCTTGAAGACATGAAACTTCATGATGCTGAATATAGTAAATCGCAAAGAAAAGCTTCGCTAGGAACATGTGAAGAGACTCGATTCCTAGTAGTAGCATAACAATTTGTTCCTATGATGATATACGTAATGCATGGTTTATCTCATTTCTATGAATTTCGAGAATGCAATAAGTTGGAGGCTCGAGCTCCTCGAATTGCAATGCCAAGACCGACCAAAGGTGGACAAATGACCTATCATCATGATTGGAATAGATTACATGCCAAGCCATTGTTGAATGACTAAGTTGTCGAGCAAAATTTATCCTTATGTAGATTCCGCCAAATCAAAGCTATTCTTGGTGAATTTTTGGATGACGGAAAATACTACAAAAGAAAGTGAAATGCTTGGCACCGAGGTTAGTTTGGTGTGGCTACTCCATACCTAAGTTAGTAGGGTAAGTTTGTATGGAAAATATATGAGTAAGTAAAAAATATTCGAACCCCCTTGTATAGTTCCTTCCTAATACTTATAGGAGGTTGTAGTATCTAAGGCAGTTGTCGGAATATCCATTAAGATAAGTAGAAGCTTCTTATTTGACATCTTCCTTAACATGTAGGGAGAGCAGGTGGTTATGTAATATAACCGTGCTTATGATAATCATTCACGCCATAGACTTGAATTCAAACTAGGAATGGATTTGTGCTACTTGGCAAAAATGTTGTGTGTCATCAATTTAGTGGTATGTCGAGAGATTTGATTACTTAGCCTATTGGTAGCCAAATGAATGAGTATATCAGATGAGTAAAAACTGACTATAAAAAAAAAGCTACTGTAACAAAAAACTTGTGACCATTCTTCGTTATTGTTAGGAGGAGATGAAGATTCAATGGAGGGAAATCGCCCCTTTAATCCACTATTTGTCCATGGCTACTATCTACTTTAAACAAGGAAGTAGAAGAACAACATGTGCCATTTACTGTTACAACTAAGGGCGATTATGAGAGCTTATTATCCTTCGAGATGCACGATACAAGAGGGATCATGTCAGGCCTAGTTGCTATGTGCCTAGATGCCAAGAAATGGATGTCAAGCTATTTCCATTCGCTTACAAGGATAGCCGACTAACCGAGGGGCATAGGAAGCTAAGAAACATCTTGATGAGCCGTGTTGGTTGTGATCTGTTGAACTGCAAAGAGTGTTGAGTCAAAATGAACTCCTTACGAATCAAGTTTTGTGCCAAGTGGCCGAAAAGCCGAGCATTTCCAAGTTACTCCAAGGTTCTAAGTAGTCCTCTATGGTTGAGTAACCTTAATGGAGCTTCAAATCGCATCATGTGTTGAACAAGTGCTGTCAACATGCTGGGATTCCAAGAAGCCGAGCCTTCGATTCATCAAGTTGCCGAGCTATTGATGCTAAAAAGCTGAGTTGCTGAGAAGTTTGGCCAAGCAAGTTTGCCGAGTCATTCATCTAAAGCCTAAGGGGCTGAGTTACACTCAACCATAAGCTCAAACTTCGAGCTCCTTTTGATTGGAGTTTGTTCTCTCGATCAGTGACAAACTAGTAACTCTAATATAGTAGAAGTTGCTTTAGGCAATTCAACTATGACCAAGTATACTCAATTCAAAGCTGACCAGCATTGATCAAGGTTACAGTACTTGACCGACATATTTGATCTACTTCAGTTTCGTAACACACCCATCATGCTCATAGCAACTCGCTTTGCTAAGTTGCAATCGAATCTATGTTGAACTTTGAATATGTATGCTCTCTTAAACATTAGTGCCGAGCTTATCTATGTAACTGCATATTGATGAGAAATTATGGGTATTGATATAGAATTCAAGCCTAAGTTGCCATGGTTAAACTTCGAGCTATAAGTTAAACCCAAGCTATTCAACTATGCATGCTAACCTGAGCTATAATGCGGCCTATTTCTAATTATCTAAGCTTTTCTACAACCAAGTTCAATATGTATACAACCGTTGATTAGTAATTCAAAGCCAATAGTTCGGGTTCGAACAATTCTAGAAGAATTGCATTTGAAGAAGTCAATATTGAGGACAAAGGTAAATATACCTATTTGAAAGCTGAATCATTCGTATTCCATGTATCCATCATGCAAGTGTGTATCTCATGTTGCACTTCATATTGTGATATTGATGATATTCACATTTAATTTTTGGTTTCTACACCAAGTTGTATCTATTTACATTCATGACACTTTATTAACTCTTAGCAAGCTTACTTTGACCTCCCTTTGAGATGAATGCAATAACTCAAAAATAAATTGGGGATAAGGAAGTCCCTCTACTTTAAGCCCATACAAACATCTTCCGCTAATGAGCAACCTCAATAGCTCTAAGTCCTATACACTATAGACAATGAGCTAGTATAAACTTACATGCTCTGTCTAATAAATAGACAATGAGCTACTTGAAAACCTTCAGCTATCAAATGGTGGTAGGTTAACAGTCAAATCCAACATTTGGCACTAAAGTCCAATACATTAACAGACTAGAAGCCAATGAGCCTATCTTACGGCTTTACTTAACATTGGTCATGTCAAACTCGGACAACCTACATGCTTTCACAACCTTTTCAACCATATTATCCTTTTTGCCTATCCAGGCGCCTTTACCTCTTTAGGCATTCCTAGCCTCCTTAGGCCCTTGCCTCTTTAGGAGCTTCGACCTCCTTAGGCGCCCTCGCCTTTTTCGGTGTTTCGGCCCTTGCCTCTTTAGGCCTTTACTTTTTAAGGAATACTGATATTTGTAGGTGCTTTGGTTACTCCCGCTTTTAACCTTTTTAGGCCTTTGCTTCTTCAAGCACTTTAGCCTCTTCAGGCTCAGATTACATACCTTTCTAGAAATCCTACAAAATCAACATCCTTAAATATACTCTTTTCTAACTTTGTCATCAAAGAGAGTGGGGGACAAGTGTTGATAGGCTTTTTTGGATAATTATTATGGAGGCTTATATTAATCAACCCAATACATAAACCCGGTCCAATTATTGAGTCTAGGTACAATCTTCATTGTCTTACTATAAATACCAAGCATAATCCCCAAGTAAGGAGACCTCCTCTTCTACTCTCTCATTTTTCCTAACTACTTGATATCTCTCTCTACATGATTAGAGAATTAACTTAGGCATCGAAGTGGCCGCCCCTAAGTACCCTCCAGTATCCCTTGTAACCATAAGACTATTCCCTCTCTTACCACTTTGGCTTTGTCAACTTTAATCCCCTTTTTTGACACCTTGTGACCTAAGACTATTCCTTCTCTTACTGTAAAATGGTATATTTTCCAATTTAGAAGTAGATTAATCTCTTTGTACCTTTTGAGCACACAACCTAAATTAGATAGACATAAATCAAATGACTTCCTAAAGATAGAGAAGTCATCCATAAATATTTCAATAAAATCTTCTAATATATCAGAAAATATAGACATTGTGCATCTTTGAAAAGTAACAAATGCATTACAGAGACTAAATTGTATTCTCCTAAAGGCAAAAATGCCATAAGGACATGTTAAGGTGGTTTTCTCCTAATCTTGGGGTACGATATGAATTTGATTGTAATCAGAGTAGCCATCTAAAAAACAATAGTAATTACACCCTGAAAGATTTTCTAACATCTGATCTATGAAAGGGAGTGGGAAGTGATCTTTAAGGGTAGCATCATTTAGTTTTCTATAATCTATGCAAACTCTTTAAACGGTCATAGTACGAGTAGAGATTAACTCATTATCCTTATTTTTCACCATGATCATACTACCTTTTTTTGGCATTACTGTATGAGACTAACCCACTTACTATTTGAGATAGGGTAGATAATACTTACATCCAGTAATGTGAGTACCTCTTTCTTTACTACCTCCTTGAGAGTTGGGTTGAGTCGTCTCTATGGTTATCCTGTGGGTTTGCACTCCGCCTTAAGCAGTATCTTGTGAATGCAAATTAAGGGACTATTCCCCTTAATATCGATAATGGTCTACCTAATGGCTTCTTTATGCTCTCTCAGAACTCCTAAAAGTTATTTCTTTCGATCACCTATGAAAGAAGAGGAGATAATTATTGGCAAAGTATCATTTGTTCCAAGATAAGCATATTTTAAATAACTAGGTAAAGGTTTAAGTTCAAGCATTAGGGGTTAAGTCAATGATGGGATTGGCTTATTCTCATTGGTGCCTAGCTTTTTATAGTATCGAGCTTTGATTTCTAACACTTGTTCCCTACCTTCTTCTTTATGCTTGTCGTCATTGCTCTAATCTTTCAGGTCCCTAAGAACTGATTCCATGGTATCCATTCTTGCTTTCTCTTTTATAGACTCATAGGTAATCTCATCAAAAATATCATTAGTGTAATAGGATTTGCAATCATCAAAATGCTTTATGGCTTCATAAACGTTAAATGTTACTTGATCGTCCATAACTCTTAAAGTAAGCTTACTATGTTCGACGTTTATTAATGCGTTACCTCTTGAAGAAATGATCTACCCAAGATCATGGGTACCTCTCTATCCTCTTCCATCTTTAAGACTATAAAGTTAACTAGAAAGATAAATTTATCTACCTTCACCAATACATTCTTAACAATACCCCTTAGGTATTTGATACTCCTGTTAGCAAGTTACAAGGTGACATGAGTCTCCTTGCAATCTGCAAGTCCTAGCTTCCTGAAAATAGACAACAGCATTAAATTTATACTTGCACCTAAATCAATAAGAACCTTATCAAAGTGAAAATTTTTTATAGTGCAAGGAATAGTAAAACTCCTCTGATCTCTTTGTTTTCTAGGTAGGGTAGATATATTTTTTTGAAGGATCATGGAACACTCCCCTATAAGCATCATTGGTTCGTTCCTATCAATCTTTCTCTTCTTGGTGAGCAAATGCTACATGAATCTGGCATACAAAAGCATCTGCTGAAGTACCTCTATAAAGGGAATGTTGATCTGCAGCTTCTTGAAGACATCATGGAATTTGGCGAATTAGCTGTTTAGCTACTGTTGCTTTAATCTTCTTAGAAAATGAATTGGAGGAACATATGGTTTCACTTCCAATGACTTCTGCTTTGGTTCCTTTTCTACCAGCTTCCCTTTTTTCTTCCTTTGGATTCTTTACCTTTTCTTCAACTTGATTGTCAATTGTTTCTACTGCTTTTCTACTCCTTAGCATAGTAGCATTGACACCTTTAGGATTCTCTTCAGTTTTGTTGGGTAAAAACCTTGATGGTTTGTTACTCAACTATTGAGAGATCTCACTAATTTGATTCTCTAAATTTTGAATAGTCGCATGTTGATTCTGTAACATAGTGTCAGTCTTTTTCATTTAGCTTAACATGAGCTTGTCCATTTTAGACAGATTTTGTTGAGGTGGAGCGTTTTGAGCAGGACCTTGCTTCTAAAATCTAGTTGGTGGTTGAAATGCATTGCTCTCATTTCTCCATGAAAAATTTAGATGATTATGCTGCCCAGGATTGCATATGTTTGAATATGGTCCTTGATTGCTGTGTTGAAAATTGTTGTCAAAGTTCACCTGTTCCCCACTAGTTGGAGTTAAGGGATTCCTAGTTAGGTACTCAAGAGTCGAATATGGTCTTGAAAATTACTCATAAAAAATAATAGGATTAGCATTAAAAGACCGTGTTAAGGTGAGTATACTTACCTGAGTAGTGAGAGTTGCAATTTGAGCTGTTGATTGAGATACAATATTATTGTCATTGACTGTTGCCACTCTTAACTTGCTTCTGTCGTTTTGCCAATTATGTTCACTGGAGGCCATCTCTTCTATCAATACACTTGCTTCATTATAATTCGTACCCATTAGAGCACCCCTAGCTACAACATCAACTAGGGACCTCAATGTCTGATCCAGACTGAGATGAAAGATCTTAGTCAAGAGAATATTTGGCAAGCCATGATGTAGGCATTTTCTGATCGCCTCCTTAAATCTCTCTCATGCTTCATAAAGTGACTCACTACTAAACTTGGTAAAGTTGGTGATGTTGTTCCTTAGTTTTACGGTCCTAGCTAGTGGGAAAAATCTCCTTAAGAACTTTGATGAAAGATTAACCTAGGTAATGATAGACTCTTATGATAGTGAATGAAACCAAGCTCTGGCTTTATCCTTTAGCGAAAAGGGAAAGAGCTGTAATCTGATAACCTTGTTGGTCACGTTGTTTATCTTAACTATATTGTAGTATTAGAAGAATCTTACAATATGCTTGTCAGGACTTTCATTAGGATATCCTCCAAACTAATTCGTCTAAATCATTTGAATGAGGGACGGCTTCAACTTAAAGTTGTCAGCCTGAATGGTAGGCCTCCTTATAGCTGAATCTATCATCGTGACTACTGTATAGTCACATAGTGCTCACAGAACTCCTTATATCTAATTATTATCCTCGTTACCTACCATCTCTTCTATCCTCCTTCTATTCTCTTACCTCAACTGATGCAAAGTGTGCTTTATTTTAGAATTTAGTAGTAGAATTTCTACACTTCTACTCTTACACATAAAACACTTATAAAGGGAATAATAAAAATAAATAAATAAATAAATAACACACGTCGTCAAGTGTGCATAAATTATCAACAAAACTAAAAGGTTTAATATTTCTAGTCCTTAGCAATGGTGCAAAAAAATTGATTCGCTTAAACTATATATAAAAAAATAAATTGTGAATACTCCAGCAAGTATACTGGGTCAGAATCAAGTAATGCAGAGCAAGTAAGGTTGTCGATCCCTTGAGGACTAAGAAATTACTAATCCTATGCTAGTTTTTATCAATATTCATGCAATCAAAATTAAATTAACTAATCTAATAATTATACTAAAACTATCAAAAAGAAAATAACTATAAAATATCTAAAACTAAGCAATTAATTGAGAATTATGGGAAAAACATAATCCACCCTAGATTATGCAAATGAAATTGTTATCATGTTATATAGAATAATCTCTATATAGTCATTCAAGTGAAATTATTATGCCTTAAAACTTAAGGACTTAAACCTCTAATTAATTAGTTAACTCCCGCATCTTTAATTAACAATGGACTTTGAATTACAATTATATATCTCCCGATACTATAATTGTCTAATGTCATAAATCAATTATCCTTAATGTCTTAGTGAATAATCAATCGCCAAACATCGCATTAATTTTTAGATAATTTCTAATTACTTCAATTAATGCTGCTTCCACAATAATCAATTAAATTAATTAAGAATTTCTAATAAACCTTATATCAACTCTCGTATTACTAGGGTTTCTAACAATTATAACTAATTAAATAATTATAATCAAAGTCATAGAAATTGCAATCATGAATCATCTCTATATCTGTTAATCCTATAACATGAACATAGTTATCGTTTTAGCTATCTTGGGTTTCATCAATTCACACAAATAAATTTAGTTAACCATGGAATCTGAAACGAAAGCACAATTACTAATTAAAATTGCAAGGAAATTCATAATTGAAAGCATGAATAATTCATAGAATTGCATAAATATAATTAAAATAGATATTACCAATTCTATAATTGGAAAAGACAAACTTTAATTCCAACTCAAAAATTGGGTCTCCACAGCAAAAGCAAAATTTTCTTAACAATCCAAGCGATTCTACAGACGAATTCTTCAAGAACTATCTAATGACTGTTTATCCCTCTCTAAGTCTAAGGGAGATATACAAGTCTCTTCTAATTCCAAGGAAAGTGTGTGTGTCTCTCAAACAATCAAATACATGTCTATTTATAAGAAAAATTAGGGTTATCTCGTGATTGACTTCTTTTTATTGAAGGCTAGTTGATAAATCGGCAGTGTGAGCTTCAAGGCTAGTAGCATAGACTTCAAAAGCCACCGTATATATTGTAAGCCAGCTATCTTTAATTCCAAATTGCAACGTGTTGATTTGGATTTCGTTCATTTGCATAAAACTCCTCTAAATTATCCATAATTCCACTTTTGAATCATATAATTCCTAAAATGTTAAAATGAAAATAATTAAGTACCATTTCTTAATGATTTCTATAAAATTAGTAATAATTCTATCTAATTTGCACATTAAAACATGAAAAATATGCCTTTATCAGTTAGCGAGGTGAATCTTCCTATTCTAACCATCTCATGACCAAGACGAGTTTCTCCTTACTATCAATCAACTTTGTATGCCAAGTTATATGACTACCCACCTCTTGAAATTTGTGTGCTGACTTAAAGAATGTCGAGACAATAGCTAAACCTTGCATGTCTGCTTAAACATGTTCAAGCTGACTAATTGCTTAGTATCACTCTTGCCGAGAGGCCGAGAGAGCTACTTTGGATTAGTCCTTAGTCACCCTTGCTTGAACAATTGATCTACTAGTACTCTTTTGCTTACATCCTTCAACGACATCGTTAATGTATCTTTGCCACGTATATAGGACTACATGTAGAATCCATTACTCTAATAATTGTTTTTTTAAATATTCATTTTGCCTTTTTGTTTTCCTGTACATTACTTCTTTTAAGCAATACCCTTTTAGTCTTTTCCCTTTTAAGCAAGTTTCCTTAAATTCTCGGGTATAAATACCCCTTGTATATGTAGCTGCATATAATCGGATCACCATTAATACACTAAATATTCTTCCTTTTGTAAACACCGATTGTTTAGCCTCATTTCACTCTTTTCCTAACTCTTAAGCAAGGCTAGGTGGTGAGTACCCTTACCAAACCATCCTGTGTGTCATATTAAGCTGTGTTGTGAGTTTTTGGAAGTTCTACTGGTGCATCATATCCTTTGGAGCTATTCGTAGGTTTGCTTACTCCTTCATTCAAACTTTTGGTAAGCTTAGACCTATCCCTATGACTGGCCTTGTCTGTCCTTGGCTATGGTACGCATCATATGAGCTCAAGCTACATTTGATATGATGTACAAGTACAACAAGAGGTCACTTGCTACTAGTCTACACTAACAATGGGCTAAGTAAAAGTAAAGAAGAGTTAGCAAAACACTTAGTTCAAAAGAAAAATGTCTAAAAATGAGGATAATTAATGATGTTGCTATTACATTTATGGGATATTTATATGCCCTAATTAGGGTAAGTCTTAGATTACTCCAAATTACAAAAAAGATTCTACTTTAGAATTAGAAAACAAATATAACATAGGGGTAAAACAATAACAGTAGGAAATGGAATATTTTGGTAAGGACAGTAGGGTTGTTAAAGGATGGGACAGATGCTTGCTTCTTGTTTTGATGGTCTTAATAAGTGCTGGGTGCTAAGCAAAGCTGAGTTAACTAGGTTAGCACCATTTTAGCACCTCAAGAACTTAACATAATAGGTACTTGCCTAGATTGTTGGAATCTAGGATCATGGCTTTGATAGGTTAGCTTAAGGTAGGGCTAGTGTGTGCTCTATCATTTGATAGATCAAGTTCTCGAGAGCTTGGACCTTAACATTGATGGAAATTGTTAACTTTTGTGGGAACTTCCTCTTTTTGAGAGATGGTAAATAGGTTGGAAGAGCTCGAGAGTAATATCAAGTTAGCTTAAAGGTATTCTTCTTCTATAAGGGTTAGGTTAATTTGGGTTGCTTGACATACTAAGGCGGTAAGCATGTTATTGGCCCTTGATTCTTATCAACTAGAGTTCTTAGGTTTGACTTAACGAAGGGTATCAAAGATTATTGAACTATCTAGGAGAGTTTTAGCAGAGGATAATCAAAGATCCTAAGTTTAAGTTATCTCAAGATAACTAGGGTTCTTGAGTTGTCAAAGAGAAGTCAATTGAAGTTCCTAAATTATAAAGGATGATTGAAGCTCCTAAGCTTTAATTTGTTTAAGCGTAATTAGGGTTCTTGAACTATCTAGGAGAAGACACTTGAGGTTCATAAGAATGACTTGTTTTCATAATTAAAGATAGCTATAACTTCTATCAAGAATAACTAAGGTTTTTGTGAAATAACTTAAGCTACTAAATAGAAGGATTACTTGGTTTTACGATTGAGTATAAACAACATTCCTAATCTAAGGATAACTCTCCTCGATAGCCAATGCTTCTAATCAGTAATAACCAAGGTTCCTATGAAATAACCTAAGCTCTTAAATAAAAGAATTACTTAGTTTCACAATATGAACATAGACAAAATTCCTAATCCAAGGATAGCTAAGACTCTTGTTGATGGTATGTTTGAATATTAATGGCATGTAATGCCACCAAAGGGGGGAGTACTAGTTTTTCCTAAAATCTTCATATCACATGTGTACTAACGATGTAAAGACTACCTTATAAGTCAAAGATTGTAAGACTCTAACCAATGAGCTTCTAATGGTGCTTATTCATTTTACATAACATTTACTTAGTTATATAAGCAGTTAGGGGTAACTTACCAATCCATAGTCTATCAAAATCAAAGAGTTGGAATCACCCACTAAATAATAAGATAGGGTAATTAAACTCTAACAACATAAGAAATTACTAGATGTTACAAAAGTTTAGTTTTACTATTACAATTTGTTGTCATAATCCCGTCATTTAATCGATAATTTATTAGAGTACTCTGTACTAAGATCTTAACCAAATCCCAGCTTTTGGCTACTTACAAAGAGGAACTATTAGGGGGTGAGGGAACTATGACTCAGTAAGTTTGTCCCTCATTGCTATCATTCAGGCAAGTTATCAATCATTATTAACATACATATAGTCTAGCTACATACAAAATGAATGAACACACGAGCAATACATTTATGGGGCTCTAGAACCATTGAAGGTATTGATTTGCATCGTCTATACCTCGATTACTCCTCGTACTTGACCGTACATAGAACTATACCTCATTGACATAAGGCTGTCTATAGGCATTATCTCAACGGATGAAATTCGACTATTATCTTAGTCGAGAATACCATAAGAATCAATCAAGTGGGTCCTAACTAGGGTTATCAACTATCAATAATTACTATAATGCCCTATGGGTTCACTATAAGAAAATCCATGCAATACCTTATGGACTAAACTACATGAGTCTTGATTCAGGCCACCTACAAGGATAAAAAAGTCATTAGTGGCTTCTAAGAGCATTTATCAAGTTTAATAAAATTTTTCTATGAATCATAAAACATTACAAACTTTCTTCCACAAACTTTTCAGAAAACTTAGTAAAGCTATAGACATTCCAACTTGTAGTTACTAGAGCATAGATATGTGACAAATATATATCCAGTTATTTTGGCCAAGTATTTAAAATTAACCAATTTAATAAGGCGATTACATAGCTTTTGTATACAAATAATTAGGCATCATAATATCCTAAGATTTCAAGCCTATACAATTACCCTAGGATCTAAACCCCTAAATTTAGGGCATAGGGCTATAAAGTCAGTTTTATTTCAAACTTCACAATAAGATTAGAAAAATTAGATGAAATAATTTTAGTAAAGTTAATTTTTCAAAATAAGCTATATAAAAATATTAATTTGAGAAAAACATTAATTTATCAATAAAGCAAATAATAGTAAAATGCGAGCTTTTAGATATAGTGAGATATTAGAGATAAGTTATTTAACTTGCAAAAATAATAAATGAAGTTGAATTATATGTAATATATATGTATTAAAATAGAATATGCATTATTTGTGTTAAATATACGTATATAATAAGAAATTATTATTAAAATAAGATAAATTAATAAAAAAAATTGGAAAATTGATAAAAAAAATGCAAGGATGAGTCAACATACTTATGTAGCAGCTTAGGATTAATTTGGATGATAAGTCAAAAGTGAAGAAATGAGGAAATGACACCTCATGCATAGAAAATAAAAAAAAAATGACATGTGTAAGCTACGTATCTAATTTTTTAAAAATTCTTATCCATTTGGAAAATATAAATAGGGCTTGTAAACTTCAAAAAGAACATTTTGAAAGTTTGAAAATATAATAAAAACACTCCAGAAATTTTCGAAACAAATTAGAAAAAAAAAAGACAGTTAGATTAAAAACAAGACATGGAATCTGATTAGGCCAGTTCAATGGGCTATTGGCGTTTAGTTGTTATGGCCATTCAAGGTCAAGGAGAGCACCATTAGAGGAGGTGTTTCGATAAGTTTGCAGGGCTGAAGGGTGGATTGAGGCGACCAGCTCAGGTGAACCAAATTTTCAACCGAAACATTGTAATTTTTCTAAAAATATCAAATGATGTTATTTAATTATGAAACCTGGTTTTTTGAAATTATTTTTTTTGTTGATTAATTTAGTAATTTTATTTTAGTGAAATAATTATTGGAAATATAATGTCCTTAAGAAAATACCTTGTTTGGACAAAAATTGAATAAATTTTATAAATATTAGATGATGTTTCAAGCTCAACCTTTGTATGTAGTACTCTTCATATATATATATATATATATATTTAATTTTGGTAACAAGAATTTTTGAAATTAAGCATGTTTACTATTTTTTATAATTATTTTGAATGAAATTGCCAATTTTACCGAATTATTGAAATAATTAGTTTGTTGAAGAAATTAATGAATGAGCCCTACATGTTTAGACTTCTAGATGTTTATGATTACTTTTGGAATATTTGATTTTTATCTCACTCGTAAATTTATTTATTTTTCTTAATTTTCCTTAATTTTGAGCTAAAACTGTTATTTTCGTAAAAATATATAATAGTAAGTGTAGTATAATTTATGGTTAATAATTAAACTTCATATTTTTTTGAGTCCATAAGATTTTTCATGAAATTAATTGAGCTCGTATACTATTTATTATATATTTTTCTAGTATAAGCTTATATATAGCTTAATATATAATATAGTAACCAATATTATTAGAATGTTTATTAAATTCGTGTCAAATGAACATTTGGGGTATAACAAGTGTTGTTGGACAAGTTTGGAAAATATAATTTTTAGGGTTTTCAGTGCAGTACTAAAGCTTACTACAATTAATTATGGAGTTAAGGTAGCGTACAGTCGAGTCGTAACGAGAAAAGGGCATTTTTGGGGTTTTAATAATATTGATTAGTTTTGATTCAATATATATTAATAGTACTCAAAATGATGATTGTGACAATATAAAACTTATTAAAATCAGATAGGAAATGAGTAAGATATGATCAAATGAAGTTTAAAAACCTAAAAATAAAAGCTTATAATAGTTTAAGTTCAACCTATACTTGATTTAAAGACTGTACTATGTTTTCATAGGTGTGTTAAGTAAGGAAAGACCACATCAAGATGTATAGGATATTGAGCTATTGCTAAGCCCAAGTAAGTAGATTTAACTTATGCTTGGAATAGATATATTGCTACTTATAACGCTGTGTGCTGTTTGATGTTGTGTTGATAGAATATGGATATATCTTAAGTGAATTGATAAGCTAATATAGTAGGTGCTGATGTGCTGATTTTAAATGATAATAAATATATCTTGGTTAAATTGTTATGTGGCTATATTGGGTGATGATTTGTGTTTACGATTAATTATGCTAACTAGGGAAGTTGAGTGATTGATAACTTGAATTTTTTAGGTGTTCACCTAAGTGAACACTAAGTAGGATACTAGAATTTCGCTAGGGAGAGTTCGAAAAACAGAATCAGACCACTGGGTTGAATAAAACTTAAAGATTGATTGTGCTGATTGATATTCTTGAGTTGCTATTGCATATCGTAGCATGGCATGGTACAAAAAGGGATCTACGGGTTAGAAATTTCAAAATGAGGCTTCCAAGTGATCATAGAAAACACATAGCTTTATGAACTCAGTTTTTGGAAGCATATAGATTGCATTTCCCAAACATTGTGACTATTTTGATAGCAAATTTGGTAGATTACAATGTGTTGTCTAATTTGGCAGTGTTGCCACTTTGATTTGGTGAACTACCGTGTATAGTCTAATTTTGTATAGTTAGGGGTCCTACTCCTAAGTATCTCCTTGTTGCCCTTTTTGAAAATGGTAGATTATAGTGTGTAGTCCAATTTGGTGGGGGTCCTACTCCTAAGCAGCTCCTTGTTACCCCAGGTTCTTGGAAATTATATCTAGATGCTCAACTATGTTGACTAACCGGAAGAAGTTTGGAGGGCATAGAACATCGGTATTGATGCATGCCATGTGCATGAGCATAACATGCTATATTGCTAGCAATAAATTCCCAGTTGGGCAAAGGCATATGTGAAGTTGAACCTGCGGGTTATGATTGAAATGTTTTAGTTGTGATATACAATATTATCTATCATATTATCTATATTGTGTTGCATGTTATCTACTCTCACTTAGCTTTAGTAGTTGAGGGGATATAATATTTTATTCTTAAGTTAATAGCATCACGAAGGGCTCAACACTAAGGGGGGATACATATATTGAGAGCATGAGTCGGAGTCGGCAACTTTTATATGTAGCTTATACTAAGTTAGGAATCCTATTACTGTGAAGATGACAAAGGAAAAAGTTAGTTGATTTTTTGATGTAAATATTATGTTGTACGCATAAGTTGTAACCGGAAGTCTAGCTAAACTTCGATGTAGAAACCCTTTTATTATGTAAATAATGTTGTCTTGTGATGAACGAGCAAGTTAAGTTAAGTTTTCAACAGGTATTCTTGTATAATGGTGTATCCTGTGCTATGCTGGGATGTGACAGTCATCCAAATAGACAATCAAGGGCAAATAGTAGAATATCAAGTAATCATTAAATACAAGTAGATAGCAGATCATCAGAACTTTCCTATTTGAGCTTACTTGCTTACTTGTCTTGGTCTTCGAATTTTTGGAATTAGAATTAAGTGAGAAAAAATATAATAGTAAAATCTATGTAAGTAATTAAAACAAGTTCTCTTCAAGAACCTAAGAGTCTACCTACTTATTGAAGTTCACATAAATCCCCGAATATGGTTAAGACTTGTTATAACCTTTTCATTTTAAATCCATTTTCCTACTCTTGTGGTCGATTTCATTCAATTTTGGATGTACTTTCACATTATGGGATCCATTTCGAGAGTTAGGACCTACAGTTGTAAAATTGGAAAGGGTCAGATTTGAATTCTACATGTTCCCTTTTTAACTTAGTTGATTTTTAGTTTAATTAAGTGCTTAAGTATATTAGGGCTTGTTTTAGTCTTTTATTTTCATTCATTTCGCTTTTATATTGCTATTGGACCTAGGACATATATTTTTTACTTTAAGTCATGAGTTATGGGCTTCCTTGTATTCTTTTTAGTTCTTTTAAGTTTTATCTTAAAGTTAATTAGGCTTTTCTTTAGGCCCAAAGCCTATATTAAGTTATTGGATCTAATTTATTATTATAGGGCCTTAAATGTTTTATTCTAAGTCTTTTCATTTAATTGTTTGGCATATGTATTGGTAATGGGTATTGTTGTTGGGTGATTTTAGGTAGAATAGTGTTTCTACAAATGTATAAATAAAGGCTAAGTGGAACCGAGGCTAGTCCGGTACAGCTACTTTAATACTTTTCTTTTTAGAGAGACAAGTGAATAAGTACAAAGTTTGTAAGTCATAAGAGAGTTTTTACAATGCTTTATCTTTGTATTTATAGGTAAATATCGAGTGTTTGAAACAGTAGTTAATCATTGATAGTGAGCCACATGGAGATCTTATAATCAAGTGCATGCCTAAAATATAGAAATAGTGAGTGGTTATGTAATGAGATCACACCAAATCATAACCGTTTATGCTACTTTCCTAAGTTTAAATCAGACATGTTAATAGGGTAGGCTTAAGGCCCATCAAATGGACTCAGCCTTAGTCAGCATAAGTCAAGAATGTAATTAGTCGCTTTCTCATCAGCCAAATGGTTGAGTAATATTTTAGGGTGTAATTTGACTATCAACAAGTATTTTAGTAGGCTTAAGGCTTGATTTGTGAGCCTTTTAACTAATTTGAAGTTCAATTTACATCCTAAGGCCCTAAACTTGTATCTAGCCTATTCTAATGGGCCAAATAACTTATTGAACCCACTAAATGACATACCAAAGCAGATTTGTTCACACTCATTAGTTGGGCTACAAATTAATTCTTTTAGTCCTAAAGTCTATCTCTTATCATTTTAAGGCCTAAACTACTTCTTTTTTACTAGTTGTAGGCTCTATTTACACTTGTGATTCTAAGGGGCTCCTTGAATTAGTTAATGGGCTTAATAAGCTCTTCTAATTAAATCTTATTTATCTAATATACTTGTTGATCATGAGTGTTTAATTAGGCTCAAGGATTGGTTTATGGGCTTTTTTAGTTCAATTTAAGGCTCGTTCATGTCCTAAGACTTATATCTTAACTCTAACCTAATCCAATGGGCCTTATAACTTATTAATCTTATTAAATGGTTCATTATAACTTAACTTCCAGATATAGTATGTTTAAATTTTTGAGCTCTAACTAGGATTTTATAAGCCTAATGTCTTTTATAGACTTAACTACTTATTATAGACCTTGTTTAGCCTCTTATTTTACAATTTTAAGTCTTAAATCTTAATTAAATTTAATTAGTTATGTGATTAACTATCTAAACGACAACTTGCAGCAAGTTTTAATTTAGGATGATTTTCTACAATTCTCTGTAACCTATAAACTTAACTTGATGAAAGATGTATCAAACTCTTCCTATAATGCATTTTAAACCACTTTTTACTAAAGTAACCATGTAAAATAGAAAATAATGTGAGGATATGTATGTACATATCTTGACCTAAGTATGATTGGTAGGTTTCATAGAGTTTTCTCAACTTCTCTTCAATTTATCTACATGGATCTAACTCTTCACTTTGAAAATATAAGTGACGATCTAGCGAAATACATGAATGAACATATGATTATTGATATGCTTGATCCAACTCTACTTTTATAATTTTATTAGCAAGTGCATTATGTATGTAGTAATAAAACTAGTGAAAACTAGATCGAACCAATAGGGAATGGTGACTAATTTTTATTAGTATTATTCCTGTCTAAATCTAGACTATTAAAAATAGAGATTTATTAAATAATTAAATTCTAAAAACTAATAAAACAAAACAATTAACTTGGGATCTACAAATGATTCAATTGTAACTAGATAATTAGAAATATCAGTTAATGAGAATACAATTTCTTTAACAAGTCTAATTTTAATGAAATTAAGTTCTAGGTGGAATTCCTTCATGCAAAGTGAATAGTTACCTAAGATTAACCAATTTATCATTTCTATCGCCATACAAGTGATAAATTAAATATATCCTCTCTAATTTGTAAACCTTAATTGAATTAAAGAGTATATTGCTATGTCTTCTTTAATCCAAATTACCTAGTTTATAGTACTTAATTAGTAAAGGTCTCGTAGCTCAATCCTAATTAACATATATACCAATAGAAACAAAATACATGTTTTAATGATTAAGGAATTAAAAACTTCAAACAATTAACATAATTCATTCATTAATAATCTTAATTATCCAATAGATAATATTAAATTAAGCACAAGAGAAGTAATGGATTGCATAATATCTAAATCAATAATTTATAAAAAGGAATGAATACAACCTTTGAAGGAGTTCCAAACTCTAATATAAGATCCAATATTACTCCTATCACTTTTGATGTTTAATTCCAAAAGTACACTAAAAGTTGCTCTTCTCCTCTTTTGAAACCCTAATTCTAATGTAATAAAAATGAACTATCTATTCCCTCCCCCCACCTTCCTTTTTATTCTTTTTCTTTTTTCTATATAGTGTTTATAAGCCTTTTTATAGTAGTATATGTGTAAGGCAACTTTTGAACTACAAATCTTTTCAAAAATAAGAACATTTGCTAGAAATAACACGTTTACGCCCCAATTTATGGCCGTGGTTCATGCCTATGGTCTTTCTATGCTTTAAAAACCACATAATAATGAAATAGGTGAATCATGCACAAAGGTTACACTCATGATCTTTGCCTGTAGTTCTCTCTAAAATCAATTCTTCCTTCTTTTCTTTCTCTTTAGCCCATGATTTCAATTCATGGGTGTGATCCTATCTAAGGCTTCAAAGCTCATCAAAATTATCTCCAAATCTTCCGAAACTTTCTATAGAAATCATCAAACTCTTTAGAATAATCAAATGAAGCTTAAAAGCAAAATATAAATGAATTAAGCATTGAATTCAATACAAACACCTAGAAAATATTATAAAAAAATTACAAAATTAACTATAAAATACATACATTTATTCACTCCTCAAATCTCTCCATACTTAAGCATTTGTTTATCCTCAAGCAAATTAATCAAAATAATACATCTTAAGGAGAAGATTATCAACTTCCCTTATATCTTAGAAAAGTACATCATTAAATTGTTGAACTTCACAATTTCTTTCAAAATCCCCCTTTTTTCATTCACTTTATAATACCATTAGAACACTTAGATAACAACACCAAATATCTATTAAATTTAAACAATTAATCCTAGTAATCCATAGTTAAACCTTGTCACTTAGACAGTAAAACTAGAGATCAAAATGAATATTAACTAATTAAGAAAGAGTTATAATAATTTCACCACTCTATCACAAGAAGAGAGAGATCTTCCTTGTATTGTTTCTTTTATGAAAATTCAAATTGTATGCATATTACATTAACTCATAATCTGATTATCTGCTTACTTCTTTCAATTTTCATTAGAAAGGTTTTTTTTTTTTATATATATTCAATTAAAACTTCTTTACTTTATCTACGCTTATTAGCATTAGGAAAGAACCTTACTCTTTTGACGGGCTAAGTCCTATCCTTATTAATTTAGCCCTTATTTTTATATTGATAGATGAAAAGAATCTTACTCTTTTAAGGGATCAAGGGTAATCATTGACAATTTAAGCAATTTCCTTTACATCGGCAGTGGGAAAGAATCTTGCCCTTCTAAAGGACGAAGATCGATCTTTATAAACTTTTATTTAATTTTCTTTTCTTTTCTTTTCTTATGTCTCTAATTACTTTTATTTTCCAAGAAATTTTCAAAAGACAAATCTCATTTGCTCATCTAATTTAAAATTTTTTAAAGAAAAATAGAGATAGATAACTATCTTTTAAAATTAAACTTAAAAATATAGATAATTAGTCCTTATCTTGTCAATGTCCATCCTAGTCCTAAATCTAAATTAAACCTTAAGCAATACTGAACTCTACATCATAGGGACCTAATTGCTCAAATTTAGCAAAGTGAACTGAGGATATAAAGAATTGTGTGTAAATTTTTTTAAAAAATTGCTTGCTTATATATACATAAGGATATAAATTTCTAAAGTTAAGAAATAGAAAACTTAAGTTTATGATATCTACATAACGTACTCTTTAATACATAAGAATTACACATTGTCTTTAATGTATGAATATGAAAATGAAAGTTAAAAGAAAAAGATAAGGGCAACTTAAACTCCCTTGATTTAAGCTTTGACAAAATTTCTAAAATTGCCATTAAAGTCGCTTGATTCTATACATACCATTGTCTAAAGTCTTAAAGCCTTACAAAACAAAACAAAAAATGACAAATAAAAAGTAAAATGGATAAAGAAAATTAAAAATTAAAATTATTGTTAAAATATTCCTTACTACTCCATTTGCAAATAAGAGAAGTTTAGTAAGAAGCAGCATTGAAACTAACAGGAATTATAGCTAATTGCAAAAAATATCAATATTAAAGAAAATCAAGTTAGCAAACTAAATTGTGAAAGCACATCTTACTAAGTCTCCTCTATATCTCTGGATCACTTGGCATGTTCCTATAAAAAAAGAAAGAAACAAATTAATATTTACAGGGACATCTCCTTATACTTGAATTAAACTATTATGAAAGATACTCTACAAGTGTGAAAAATTAATATGAAAACTCTAGCATAACATTTTTGAATCATAATTGGAAACCAATTAATTGCACAAGATAAGTGAATATATGATCAAGTAGTCTCTAAATTCAGTCTTAGTGCTAAAACAACATGATTCAAGTCAAGTTAGGGCTTAAATAAATTTTGACTTGATACTTTCACATTGCAAAAAGATATAAAAGAACACTTCAAAAGTGCAAAAATGCATAGAATCCCTAAGATTATGAAAAAAAAAAGATGGGATTGCTGTGCTAAGGTTATAAACTAAATATTCCATGTCCTTAGAAGAATAACCAACCACTTATGTTTATGCATGTGATTAGCAAATCAATCAAAGAGTAAATTCACATGTAATGAAAAATGGATGACTAAGAGAGGTAAGTGGAAAGCATAATATAAAGGAAAGTAAGACGTACTTTTTTTTCTTTTTTCTTTTTTAAGAATTGAAATGATTCCTTATGACATGTATATAATAAACCTTGTCAATGGAGTGTATAAATGCAATGTTGTGTATTTGCTATTTCTAGTAAGAGGAATATGCCTTAAAACACTTGTGTGGTTCTCACCCATGATCCTCTCGTATTTCTAATTGCTTTCAAATTCCTTATTTAAGATCTGAAAGGAACATGTCTTAGATTATGGGCACGATCTTCACCTATGATTCTCTTTGATCCTTGCTTATCTCTAAATCGTTGATCCTTTTTTTAGTAAAATTTTTCCTACTTCCTGCAATGTTACTAATGAAATGCTACAAAAACTTTGAAGAGATAAAATAATTAAAAGCTCAAAAAATTTTCAATGAGCTGATAGACAAAAATAAATGCAAGTAGAGTAACTAGACAAAATAAAACAAAATAAAATAAAGTGAAATAAAGTAAAACAAAGGATAAGAGAAAGAAAAAGTTAGGTTGCCTCCAATAGGCATGTTTGTTTAAGGTCGTTGGCTCAATGCTTTTAGCTTCCCTTTTCTAATGTGGTTCAAACTCTTGAGATACCTTGTTAAAATTTTCTCTTAGAGCTTCCCAATCATTATCTCAAATGAAGTGTCCCATGTTGTAATTGCTTTAGTTGCTTAAGGGTCTTTCTTTTTCCATCTCTTTGTAATATTCATATGTAACTCATTATTCTTGACTCTTAATACCATTTTGCTATTTTTCATGTCATTTACAACTCCAGTTGTAGTTAAGAGTAGATGCCTAAGGATGATAGGAATTCTGGATCTTCTTTTATATCTAAGACTACAAAGTTCATCACAAATATAAATTTCTCTACTTCTAAAGGTATATTCTTAGTTATCCCTTTCAGTCTTTTAAAGGAACCACCTACCCATTAAATTGACATTTCAGGTCTTTTAATTGTAATCCCTTAATCCCAATTTCTTTGCTATAAGAAAGACATCACATTAATACTTATACCTAAATCACAAAACACATTCTTAAGATTTTCATTTTCTATGATGCAACCCAAAATGAACTTTCCTAAATCATTTAATTTTAAGGGTAAAGGTTTCCTTTAGTGTAGTAATGTATGCTTGAGTCAACATAATTGTCTCTTGTACATTAATTTTCCTTTTCTTAGCCATTATTTCTTTCAAATAGTGTCTATAATGAGGTGTTTACTCTAATAAATCCAACAAGGGAATATTAACCTTCAACTTCTTAAACATCTCCAGAAATAACTCAAAATCTTTATTAATTTTTTGTTTATATAAGTGTTCTAGGAAAGGTATTGGTGACATACCTTGTTTATTAGTGTTCTCACATTCTTTAGGAATGTACCTTTGTTATACCAATTTTCTTTCCATTTTGATGTAGAAGCTAGTGTTTCTTGAGATTCAACTTTCTTACCAAATTTATTGCATTGATTGGGTAAACTAAGGTAAAGTTCTTCACAACATTTTGAAGTTGTCTCTCTAAGCTTTCAAACCCATCTATGGTTAAATTAGTAAGCTTCTCAACTACTATTTCCCAGGTTGGTTTCTCTTATTTTTTCCCCTCTTTTAATGTTTGAATGTTTTAATCAAATTGAGAATCGCTAGACATAGTCACGGAATTTTGGTTTTTCTTAAACCTTAGTAGATTCCAAAGAATTTACCTTTAAAGCTACTAATTTGGTGGTCAAAAGCTTTATTACCTACACTAATTGAGTCTCTAACCTTTAGATGATTAATCTTTGCCTTTCAAATCTTTGTTCCTACTTCTACTCCAAATTCCTTAATAATTTTTTAGTACTCATTTGTGGAGCTAGGATCATAGGAGTTACAAAGGAAGGCCAATCATCATAATCATAGTATGCCAATTCATCAATTATTTTAATCGCTTGCATTATTGTTATCGTTTTCAAGGGTCTTCCAACTACAATTTCAATTCTAAATTTATCTTGATATTGGATCCCATCATAAAATATTAGTAGTCGATTTAAGGTGGAAGTATTATAATATGGGTATCTATTCATCAATTCATAGAATGTCAACCATGCCTCATATAGTGATTCACCCTTACGCTGCTTGAAAGAAAAAAAAATGTGGTAGAAGTTTTGTAATGTAACACAGTGGAAAAGATTGTACACATTGATCATCCATAACTTTCTTATGCTTAACAATCTTCCAAAAAAAGTGCTTACAAAATAAAATAAAAGACAATAGAAATCTAACAATAAAAAGAAACTAAAAAAAAAATAAATAAAACAAGGCACCTAGTTCTAGATGATCCTAAAAACTAAAAGTATCACAATACATTCCTTGACGATGGTGCCAAAAACTTGGTATGCTTGATTTAGCTCTACTTTCTGTAATAAATAACAAAAGTATATTTTTACTAGCAAGTACGTTAGGTCACATATGTAGTAATAAAACTAGTGAGAACTAGGTTAAACCCATAGGAAATGGTGACCAATTTTTAGTTGTATTAGTCTTATCTAAATCAAGGCTACTAAAATCAAAGATTTATTTAATAACTAAATTCTAAAAACTAATAAAACAAAACAATTAACTTAAGATTGTCAATATCTATGAAGGATTCAATTGTAACTAGATAATTAGGAATATTAGTTAATGAGAATATAGTATATTTAACAAGCTTAGTTTTAATGAAATTAAGCTTTAGGTGAAATTCCTACTAGAGAAGTGAATATTTACCTAAGATTAACTAATTTATCATTTCTATCGCTAGACGAGTGATAAACTAAATTTGTCCTCTCTTGTTCTTAAACCTCAATTGAATTAAAGAGCATATTGCTATGTCTTCTTTGATCCAAATTATCTAGTCGCAGTAATCAATTAGAAAAAGGTCTCACAACTTAATCTTAATTAACATATATTCTAATATAATCAAAATACTAACTCATAAGGAGGAATCTCTAGAAATTGCTTACCTAATTGTCTCATTCTTACTATTATTTATTTCATGCAATTTATTTAATTCTTTATTACTTTCTTTGCCATAATCTTTGATATATATATATATATATGTATATTCGTTAATATTATAAATGTCAAAATTGAATAGTTAATAAGGTTGCGTTTATTTGTGCAAAAAATATACAAGTTTAATAACAATCAATTCTACCTTCCTTCTTAGTTGTTTACAGAGAGCAACCCTCCTTATTCTCCTTAGTCTTCTTTTTGAAACCTTATCCAATTTTGTCTCAACTTGGGCTAATTCATCTTTTTCTTACCTCAAAGGTCTTTATGGTGCTTGGCTTTATCAACTTTAGGACTACTATGGTCTCTTTTACACATCTTAGGACATATGAACATAGGTAGGCTTAGTAGGGTAGCTCGGCTAAGCTAAACATGATACATATTATTCTACTTCTACCTTTACACTCTCTAAGCTACTCGGATAGTGTCATTTAAGTTCTTAAATCATTGCACTTCAACTGCATAACTGGTCTCATATTTTAGTCCATAGATGGTCAACGCTTTAAGTTCCTTAACCTTGCATCTAATTATGAGTATTCAAAACTCCTTCACATATTCATTCACAATCATTCCACCTTGTTTGAGTTCTTAGAATTTCTTAAATGCATCTTATAAATAGTAATTTTGCATAAACCTTCTCCTTATAACTCCCTTCATCTTAATCTAAATTTTGACCTCTCATTCACCATTCCTCCTTCAAGTAGCATGCAAGTACTTTTTCCATATGATAGCATATCTTGAGAACTCTAAGGTTGCTAAAAGTACCTTTGCAATATCTTTGTACTTGTAGTATTCGAACAACTTTTTCTACTTTATCATCTCAATCCAGGTAATCGTTAGTATTTTCACTACCTAAATTAGTTAGAATTTGTAGCTTAACATTGTTTAAGCCTCTAGGAGCTCAAATCTCCTTCTCTTCAACTTCATAACATTTGTCCACATCCTCTTCATCAACTTTTTCTAATTTAATCCTTCTTCTTGCTCTTCTATCATATCTCCTTATGCTCCTTCTCTTTCCCATTTAGCTTTGAAACTTTAAGAGCAATATTAACAGGTCGAGCATTCGTTAATCTCTACAACGACATGTAATACCTCTCAAATACTAGGTGAGAAAACTCTTATCATTGAGATGACTATAATTATGAAGATGACTTTTAGTGTAGTGGCTTAGAGTATGCCGAAATTCTAAAGTTAAACGTGCTTAAGTTAGGTTAATCCAAGGACTGATGACTTCTTGGGAAGCTACTGCACTAAGGACAAAGCTATGTGGTGTACTATGCCAATGTAGAAAATATCTTGGTAGGAGGAGTTCTAGTTGGGTTATTATGGGTGGTATTAGAGTAGTCCATTGGCCAAAAGGGAATAGTCCTTGCTTAGTGGTAGTCTTGGACCTATACAATGAAATTGGTGAGGATAAAAATTGTCAGGACCCTGAAAGGGGCCTAGTAGGATTACCTAAAATTTCCACAACATGTGTGCACCCATGCTATGAAAACCGCCTTGCAAGTCAGAGATTACAAGACTCTAAATGATTAATCACTAAGGTTATTGATTTTTAAGTAATCAATTTATTGTAGAATACAAATATAAATAACTATGGGTATCCGATATCCCACAGTTCCTCAGAACCGCAGAGAATCGGTATCCCTTACCAAATAATAAGACAGGATATACTAGCATTAGAGTAAGGTTTAATAAATAAATATTTTCTGTAAATGATGTCTATGTATCATCTAAAAAGTACTCAGCTACTTCTAATACTAATATACATATCTTCATCTTGCACTCTGCACTCAGCACTCGAGACATATCTCAATCCCATCGTATGTAAACCTGCAAATGAAACTAAGGGGGAATGAGCACAAAACCGCTTAGTGAGTTCATTCCTCACCACTATCGATCAAGCAAGTTTTCACACATTATTATCACACATGCAAGCAAGCTATCTACATACATAATGAATGCAGGCGTGATGAATGCAAGCAACACATCCATAGGAGTCCGGAACTATGGAAGGTGTATAATTACATCGTCTACACTTCGATTATCCCCTGTACTTACCGCACAGGGCACCTTAGCTTACCTGCATGAGGCTACCTAGGAGCACCACCCCACTAGGCAAAACTCGACTATTACCCTAGCCGAGAAAAGAGTTTCAATCCAAATAGGGGGAGTCCAAACTAGGACTATCCACCCTCTAAGGCCCCTTGGGCACAAACATGTGAGTCCTCTCGCAACCAAAATTTAACTAAGGCCTTACAGGCACAATAAAGCGAGTCCTCTCGCTATCAAGTGGAGAACCTATGCTAGCTTTGCCTTAACGTTAAAAATACTCTTTATGGTTTCTCAAGCCCTTACAGCAATCATGTAAAATTTTGTTCACGGATAGAAAATCTTTTTCCAAAAATACTTTTCTTAAGATTTTTACAAGGCTAGCACTCTCCATTCATACCTTTACCAAGTCATAGACATGCGACGAGTAGAACCAGTTATTTAGGCAGATATTTATATTTATCAATTTAAAAAGGTGATCACATGGATGATAGCATACAAGCAGAACAGTCATTCAAACATACAAGCAATAGAAAATAGCAAAACATCATACAAGTAACACGCACAAGCAAGTAGCAGGTCATCAGAACTCCCTCACCTGGATTATTGCTCATTCTCCAAGCCTTTAGGGTTTCCAGGACTCGATATCGAACCCCTAAATCAAAATGGTAAAACTTATAAGTGTTCTGAGAATTCAGACTCCTTAGTTAACTAAAAGTCTATTGTAGTTTATCTAGTTTCCTCCAATATAACCTGAGTATAGTGTATATAAGGTTAACCCGAGTATAGTGTGTATAGGGTTACCATACCCTATGAGATTAATAGTAACTATTTTCTTATATTAGTAAGGTATGACGCTTCATTTATGTATTTTGTAACTTTTTCGTTCTGATTCCGATATTTGCAAACTTATATTTGTTTTTCATCCTTTTCGAATGCATGTTCACACGGTGATGTCCGTTTTGGACGTTAAGACCCGTGTTTTATGATATGAACTAAATATATTGAAATTTTATGTTATTGAAGTTTAATTATTCTTATTGCTTATGTTTATGCCCTAGTTTAGGATTTAATGATTGAATTAGCTAGTTGATTCTTACACTTAGGAAATTTTACATTAGTGCTACTAATCCACATACTTGATTAAATTTAATTCAATCTAGGAAGTGTATTAGGGTTTAAAGGATTTTCGACTTCTAAATACATGTATATACCTATGTTATGTGCTTATGTAATCTTATTATTTTTTCTATTATAAACCTACGCTTACATCATCACTTATGTAATCAATTGATGATGTCATGGCTTATGTAATGTTTAGATGATGTCATGGCTTATATAATCCATTTATTACATGAATATATATATGTCATTAAGTACTTATACATATACATATGTTATATACCTACCTACACTCATAATATACTAATATGTGTACTTACGTCCTAATATATATACTAATACATATACCCATATACGCATACGGTGACATACGTATTTTTTACGTATTTTCGTATGCCTTATATAGCCCCTTAAGAAAGCTTCACAATTTCATTCTTTTTTGTATTTTAAGAGTATATTTGACATGATATATGTATGTATAGTTAGTATATACCTTAGTTTAGGTTATGTACATATTGTATACTTATGTACAAAGGTATTTATACTTGTATTCTTTTAGCATATTCTTTTAGCATATTCTTTTATACATATACTTAAGGACATATGCACATGCATATCCTTCTTCTTCTTCATGATTCCTAGATTTCTACACTTAAAGAGGAGAACTTTGTGCTCTTTTCTTTAAGATCATACTTTTCACATGCCTAATTGTCTAATCTACCTAATTAACTAACTAATGAAGAATAGAAAGCAACATAAAGTAACTTAAGTACATACCTTTAGTTGTGTTGAAATTATGGAAACAAAAGGAGAAGTTGTGAAAGTGAAAGAGGAAGAAGAAGTTCACGGCAAGAGGAAGTTGTTTTTGTTTTGTTTCTTTTGATTTGTTTTATTTTTTATTTTTTATTTGTTTTTCTTATGGAAGAAGGAGAATGGTGGGGTCTAGAAGGGGAGATGAATGGACGGAAATTTAAGAGGAGAAAAAAAAAAGAAATGCTAAAGGAAAAGAAAAGAAAGGAAATCATGAGAAGAAGATATTTTCTTCAAATGAAAAGGACACTTTTGTTGACTTTTCAATTGTTGACTTTAGTCAACATTTTGACCTTGGTCAACATGTGTTGACTTGGTCAACTTTAAAAAAAAATAAAGACCCTTTTGTGTACATAATGAACTAATTAGGAAAAATTTGGAGAAAGATTAAGGAAATAAGAAATTTAGTGAATTGATTAATAAAAATAAATAATGAGATCTTTCATTAGGTATTTATATCCTATATACACCATTTGGTAAGCTACTAAGTATAATTAAATTGGAAACTATCATTTAGGGTATTAAGTTTTACTACATTTAACCTAAGCCTCAACTAAACCTTTAACTCTATGTAATACTAACCTAGTTATATACTTAGAAGATGAATATGATCTAAAATACAATATCTTAGTTTCTAAGAGGTCACTTAAGTATTCTAAATGTTTATGCATGATTAAGAGTTATCTTTAGTCATTTACCGATGAAATGGCAAAATATGGAGGATATATTATCACTTAAGGTTTTAAGGTAAATTATGGTGAATTAGTGCTTTTGTATCCTTAAAGTTATAATTTTAGGGTTTTTATTACTTTAGGGCACAATCTCTAATGTTTTTCCACATTTAGGGTTTCATGTATTCTTACGCGATTAAATCTTCAATTGTTATCTCAGGGTTTTGACGTAGTTCGAGGTTTTAGGGTCTTCGTGTGCGGTTAGGGGTTCAATTGATGATTTAAGGTTTTTCGTATCCACTTTAGGTTTTGGATTGAGATTTTAATCGGTTTTAAATCTCATTGGTTCTTTTGAGTTTAGGAAATCATCTACAGTTTGGACGTTTGTTTCTATACTTAGGGAGCTAAATTCGCGAGGTTTACAAAAATTCTGTAAAGGGGATAGATTCTAACACCCTTCAAATACTAGGTAATAGAATTCCAATCATTGAGACACTTTTTAGTATAGTAGTTTCGAGTATATTGGAACTCTAAAGTTAATCGTACAAAAGCTACGTTAATCCTAAGATTGGTTACCTCTCGAGAAGTTGCTGCAGTAAGGGATGAAATAGTATGATGAATCACACTATAGCGGGCAACATCTTATTGGGAGGAATTTTGATTGGGTTAGTATAAGATATTGCTAGATTAGCCACTATAGTAGCTAAGTCTTATAGTTACTCATTAGTAGATCAAGGAGGAGTAGATGGAACATTATACCCATAACCTAGAACATTACTTTCTACATAACCGATGTCCCCTGATGCACTTGGAATATGCATTTTCTAAACTAGTATGTTTTGAACATTGCACAAACGAATCTAATAGCGAAGTCAGTTAAAAAACTACTTTAATACCCTTAGAAAATAATGCAAACTCTACTCCATACAACACTTTCTCACAACAACACCAACCTACAAACTCTCTAAAATACCTATAATAGTAATAGGAAACACTATTGACGTTTACACAATGTGACAAAAACTCTAACAGCTAACAACTACTACTCACTTATAGCATCCCAAACACAACAATAACATAATAACTCGAGCATAACTAGTAACTTTAACAACTTCCTTGCTCACAACCTACGCTCTAATACAAAAAATCAATATGCTTCAAGGTTAAGCACATAAGGATACCAAAGGCATGCATATGAAGTAGTGGGTCATTTTAAGAATAATGGAAAATGATAGGAGGGATTTCGTTAATTCATGAGCAGCTTAATGGATATTACGTACTGCTAGTCTCAACATGACCTAAACTTTTGCTTGATATGACGCACAAGCATTAGAGTAAGGTTATTGGCTACAATTCTTTTCTAGGGGATAGGTAAGAATGGGTTTGAACTTAAAAGGGGAAATTTGATAAGGATAAGATGAAAATGGAGTGAATTTCATTAGGTGATTTAACTACCTACAAAAATGAGACTATTTATTGAAAGTCCCTAAAGTTTATACACAAAGAGAAATTACAAAAGGGTAAAATTAAATATACATATTCTAAAACATACTTAAAAGGGCAAATGAGGGAAAGGGAAAAAGAGGGAAAAGACAAAAGGAATATTTGATAAGAATTGACCAATTGGATCCTTAACTCAAGCCCATGGGTTAGAGAACGTGGTTCGATGGATCCTTACCCTCTAACTTGCACCGCGAGAGTTTGACCTTTTACTCAATCTTAAGCTTCTCCACTTCTTTGTGCATCCCGAATGTTATATAGTAGTAGAGACTAAGGAGCTAACTAGACATTGACCTAGCATGGCCCTAGATAATTCCATAATTGGCTTAGCCGACCTAATTAAGACTTTAGCCAACATGACTCTAAACTAGTCCTGTTGAGAGCCAAGTTGTTTAACTACTTACCAACTTATTCCTTAATATTGACCTACCATAGGGAACTAACCTTAGGAAACAATAATCAACCTTTCAATACTAAGTCATTAAGAAGCTTTAACTTAGCTTCTTTAAGACTTTAGCTTGACTATATTGTTGAAGGACTCATACCTACCCAAATGAAGATATGCATCCTCTAATAATCATACCGGTATGGACGGAGTTAGAATATCTCTATTGTGTATGTTACGAATTTGTCCTTTTCATACATATTCTTCTTGGTACTCTTTCCATTTTGGATAAAGTGCCCATTTTAGTAATTTATCCTAATATAATAGTTGACCTAGTATTTTGGGTATAAATACCCATTTGTAAGTAAGTCACAATTAGATAACATTATTAATAGACTTCCTTTCCCTCTGCAATTTTTTCTTTTTCATTGTAAGTTCATCTTATTTTTCGCTCCTACTAATCTCTTTAGGAAGGATTATGGTGAGTAAGCCTATTTATCACTTTTTGTGTCATATCAGAGTAGTAGTTAGGTCTTGTAGTATTTGACTGGTGTGTCATATCCAATTAAATAGCTCAAGTATTTGCTAAAACCCTTGTAAAATATATACTATTTTCATTCCTTTGATAGGTTTAGATCTACCTGATATTGCTACCCTTGCCAGTTCTTAGTGCGACATATCAATATCCTCATAAAAGAGGTTGGTAGTCATAGTGTTAGAGGACATGTGTCATAGTATCACTGCGCATTGGTTTGGTAGGAAAAAAAAAATCTCTACATCTACACCTAAATTAATGATGTTGGTAAGGCATGCAAAAGTATGGATGTCAAAAGGTTCATCTCAAATAAGTGAAAATAGTGAACTGGTTTGTTCAACTATGCTGGGAAAAGGTTAGAGAGTTCACAGGTATGTCAAAGGATGACTCGGTCATAGAAATGATCAACTATTGATGCTTGGGGAAATGACTAAAGTTAGCGATAAGTAAGAAATCTGAACTTGAGGTAACAAGTTGGCTAGGATTTGACAAATAAGCTATTGAAGTCCTTTAGCTTGGTTTCAAGTCAATGGTTTGGTGACTTGATTCCCATTACTGATATTACTATTATTATTGTTATAATTCATTCTATATCTATTATCATCTACATGAGATATTGTAAAAGTCATTAGCTGTAAATTCTTCATTATATCTAATATACTTCAAGTGTTCATCTTCTTTTATGAGAAAAAAAGTGACTAGGTAAGCTCTCCATTTTGACACATCTATTTCATTATATTTTATTATTAATATCATCTATGTAAGTGTTTTTGTTAAACAAGTCATCTTCCTTAAACACTATGCTGGCTTTGATCTGGTAAGCTATTGTTACAAACATGACAATTAAGAGGCCCAATTGGTCCAAAGATTATATTATAGATGGAGTCACATGATAACAACATAAGTAGCATAGAAAGTAGTTAAAAATTACATATCTGTTACAGTTTGTTATAGATTGTAAATAGAAGTCAGCGAATATAACTATATCTATAATAAATCTATAACTAAATCGAGTAACAGGTTTAAAAGAAACAAAAATAAAGGAAAAGGATTGTCCTTGGATTTATGGCACCTTGAAATCTCATTTGAAGTAGCCACTTACATTCTGATCTTGCAAAACACCAAAAATAAGCACAAGTTAGAAGCCCTAATAAGAGAGAGTTCAAGAAGAAGACAGACACAGCGAGAAAAAAGAGAGGCATAACTTACTAAAGTGAATAAAATAAGAATTCCGTATGTGAGTTAGTGTTTAGTGAATAAAGCAGGGGCTTAAAAAAGCGATCTGGGCCTATTAGCTGTAGCAACAAAAATAGCAGTGTGTCTATTGTTCGTATAAATATGTACTGCTGTATATATAGTAAGATTACAAGTTTAGTTACACGTATGTCAATTTATTTACTTTACTTGGTGCTTATACTGTGTTTGGGGCCATGTTCACTCCCAACATACAACCTTCATGTAAAACATCAATGTTTGATTTTGATTTGTTAACTAACTATTACATATTAGGGCTATATTTAGTAAATAACACGAGTACATGTACACGCCACTTATCCATCATTGACAGCTAGTTGCTATATTCATTGGTTAATTTACTTCTTCTGTTTATTAATTTCAATGACTTGGGTGATATGATGTATCTTTAGCATTAAGTTATATCTCAAAATATAAATATCAAATTTCCAGCACATAAAATCTATACCGCCAAACTTATATAAAAATAAAGTTTTATGTATTTTATTTTGAGAAACGAACCTTAATTAAGCTTAAGAAGTCACTTAATCTAATTCTTACAGCCCTGTTATCAAGACATTTCTCGAATCTATAAATTTATTAGGTCGAAACCTGGGATGTTACACTTCGTAGAGAATATACGAGTAATCCCATAACCATTACTAGAAGAGAAGATAATGAATATATAGCAATAGTTTTTGGGCTTTAAGTAAATATCTCACTTTTAGAGTTATAGATTCGCAGGTATCTATATATTTTCGAAAATCGTAAAGGTGAATGTCACACTATCGAAGTTTATGGGGTCTAATAAATACTCTTTTTTTTTTTTTAATGTCTATTCACACTTTAATATGGAATGTAAGAAGTATAATCCGCGCAAAAACTTATCTTAGAAGATTAGATGCTATATTTTGCATACGTAATGAAAGTAGGGTCCTCTAGATTATATTAATAATTCAATATGCTGCGGTACTGACAGCTTAATATATGTAATAATTACCAGAATCGAATAAAACCATCATGCTCTTCCTGTATATTTATTTCAAGTTGCAAAGAAAATTTTGCTGGGGTTCACCTAAAAGATGGCAGAGGATCTTACAATGGATAGGTTATTGTTAAAAGTTTTAGATTGCACGCATCTATGGCCACAATTCACTTGAATTCGGATCAACCCAACAAAGTAAAGTCGCACTTCATTTATGTATTCTATGTCGTAGGGTGGCAATTATTTCCAAAATGTATGGCTGGTCAAGCTGATTTTATCAACTTTAGTGTCAAAGCCTACTTTATTCTGATTCGGAATTGAAGTAGTCAGCTGTGTTCCAGATTATAGTAACAACCACTTTTTCGCAAGGGAATTTCAAAGGACGAAAGTACAAGTAAGTATATTGAAGATTTAGGCCGTGTTACATCCTAGGCCTGCAAGGTTAAATTCAACAAATCATCTATATTTTTAGTGAAGTGAATAAGCTTTTAAGGATGGAGATTACGATGCTCGGAAAATATACTTCAAACTATAGTGCTGTATAGTATCAATTACTTGGATATTTACCCATCTTTGTATTCTTTGCCTAATACATAGCAAAATCTCATTTACATATCGAGAAAAAATATTATAACATAGAATAATCGTGCATGAGAAACGGCAAAATGTTATATCCATAGGTAACCTAAATCCTTATTTTTCATACTCAAATCCTATAAGTTTTATGTGCGGCACCCCGAGTTTTCTAACTACTTAAAATTGGTTTTGCAAAAGGAAGCTTATAAAAACTTTATTTTGATGAAATATAGATTTATCTCGTATTTCATTGGAACTCGTCTAATGAGCTTAGAGATAGAAACAAACCTTACAAATAAATTAATTAGCTAATAAAATTATCAATATGGTATGAAATGATTTCTAAATGATTTAGGTGTCCGTTCATAACATGTAATATATATACACATATATCGTGATAAAGATTAAATATAACTAAACTGAACCATAGACAATGTAAATTATAAATCACATTTTTAGCTATGAGGCATAGCAGGGTGTTTAAAACCAAATGACATAAACATGAGTTTGACATTTTAATACCTGAGGCAACGTGGATCTTAAGCGGATTGGAAGAAGACACCTATACTCTAAATTGGCTGTGTGTTGTGTCTGCCAGAAAATTTATATATATATTCAAAAACAAGAATTAATTTACATGTAGATAAAAAATAATAGCATGTTCATCATGTTCTATTTATAAAGTCAGAGTAAGACTTGTACACATAAAATTAGAGAACAATCCATCTTGAAAGTTTTATGAATAGAGTTATAAAGAGTGTGACAGAAAACTTGCTCTTTGCTCAATCGTAATTTTTTGTTATATCAAAAACCGGCTGATGGAAAGTTATTTTTATTCCTTCTTATATGAGTATAGGGACCTATCTATAGGCATCAAAGTGCCCTATCCATTACTTAAAAGTCCAATTATAATATTCATATTAGGCTAATGCTATGATTGAATAATAATTTTATAAATAATATGTTAATAATATAAAAAATACATTCTGAATATTGATTGATGTTAATCCATATAATCAAATAATTTAATATTCTCCAACTTGAATAGCATTAGTCAATTATCATAAATCTATAAATTATTAGGACACGAATATCAATTATGGTTAAACCCCATATCAACAGATGGTTTAAGAAATATAATGTTTTAGCATGACAAAAATAGTATCTTATAGGGATATATATCATACATGTTAAAATGTTTATATATCACACCAAATGATGAACAAGAAAAAAATAATTAAATAAGAATATATGCAATCTTAAAGAATGATCTAAGCATCTCAATAATATTATAAGATATATGATAGTAAATATCTCATAATAATAGAAATAAGCAAATATATAATTTTAGATACCTATTAACCCAAAACACTAGAAGATTTAATCAAGCCCATAAAAGTTAAATGGTTTTAAAAAGCAATAATTAAGCCTTTTATTAGTGGATCTACTAACAATTTTTATGAAGCAAGATGCTCAATTTGAGCTCGAAACTATAGAATTTTCTCTCTATGAATTAATTTTTTTTTTCTATCAAAATGCTTTGAGCAAGAGCTTTCTGTTGTTTTGAGAGAAATGTATAAAAGTAGTATTGTCATTCTTTATCATAAGTGACCTAGATATGCTTTCAACAATGTTAAAGCAAGTCATTATTATTATTATTCAACCACATGCCTTGACAAGTAGTCTCACAATAAGTAATACACTCTACTTTCATAATAGAAATTGATGTAAGTGTCTATTTGATACTCTTCCATGGAACAACTCCTAATGCCATCATAAAAATAAAGGCATAAGTAGATTTTCGATTGTTACGTAACTTGTAAAATAAAAATTAGGATAATTGGTGACATGAAGTTAATATGACTTCTTATTGGTTAGCATATAATCCTTCATGACCTTAAAATATCTCGTGAATCTTTTTATTGTTTCCATTGACTAAAACCTAGGTTATTCAAGTATATACTTGAAGCATTAACAACAAAAGCGATGTTAGGATTGGTACAAACTTGAGCATACATCAAACTGCCAATAATAGAAGCATATGGGCATTCTTTATTTCAATTGGTTGTTTATCATTTTGAGGACATAAAGTTTTAGAGAGCTTATTACCCTTTTAAATAGGTACTATATATGGGAGTAAACATACATGTTAAACAGCTTAAAAATCTTTCCATGTTAGTGATGGCAAAATAGAGATCTAGAGATTCCTTGTAATCTACACAATTTTCTCTATTTAAGGTTTTGACTAAAGTCAATTGCATAGTCGAGGAGGTCGCCATAAAGGAAATATTTAATATGCATGATCTTATCATGTAATTAGAGAATTAAATAATTCTGTACACACAGCCGGACATATCCTGAATACAAATGTATTACATATTACAATCTTACTTAAGGGTCCCAAACTACAATAAATAAGAAATATACTAATACAATCCTCAAATGTCATGTTACAAAAGTTTCAATAACAATAGGGTACTTAAAACAAAAATGACATAATATAGAAGTGATGATATCTTATATCAACAATAAATTACATCAATAAAACACATTGACAATATATAATTATTATTAATGCAACTTATTATAAAAAAAATTAGGTTATTTAATTCGAATAAAATTTTGCATAATTGGTCCTATAATAGGTAAGTTCATAACTATATAAAATGATAAGAATCATCCTAAATAAATATATGCTAAATTATATCATGCCTAATAGAGTATTGAATCAACATAGAATATAATATGTAATTCATATAAGAACTTATCAAAAATTTATTTCATGACAATACATTGATGATCAAAATAATGATAAGGTAAAATATAAGGATCTTTGCGACTTATAGTCTTGCAGCAACCATCATGAAGTTACAGCCAAGAAGCTAAGGATTGATAAATCCATCAGATTTTTTTATGTAGACTTTGTATGCAAATTTCACATGATGATGCCTTAGTGATCAATGCTAAAATCATGAGATTTGAGGTCCGCTACGTCCCAGTCGATACTAGCAATTTAATAGACGTCATCTTCAAGCAAGCTTTCAAGCAATTGAGGGTTAAGCTCACAAATAAATTGAAGCCCTATGATCACAATCTCTACGGCTTCAATTATAAACCCTTTAAGTTTCCCATGGAGCTTAGTGATGACGACAACATCTTCAAATAGCTCATACACTTCATAGTTGCCAATTGTTAGTCGCCATAGAGCATCATCTACATACGACCTAGCTACAACACTAATCAAGTGTATACTATGTCATATGACAAGTGCATCTGGTTAAGTTATTGTATAAAATAAAATGGACTTTGAGTCCAACTGTCGATTCTATGAGGAACCTAGTTATGTGAGTATATCTAATTATTTTTAGCAAGGGTACTCTTTTTAACTTATTCAATTATTTAACTTCTCTTAACAAAAAGATTTCATTAAATAATATAAGATATAATTAAATAAGCTAAATGTGGAAAACAATGAATAAGATATTAAACTAATCACAAGAATAGAGAACTTAAAATAACTAACCACTAATGGAATAATTAAATAACTGATTAACTAACATAAAAACGTAGAAATAACATAAAGCATAGAAAAACACTAAATACATGAAAATAAAAAAATAACATAAGAAAATGAATGAATTAATTAAAAGCTAATATTTCCCTTAATAAATCTTAATTGTTGTTTACTATTTAGTTCTAGATGATCATTCCATCTCAGTTGACTTATTGAACCTTAAAGATTCCTAAACTTATTCCGAAGGAAATGGATACTGAATTAGCTAGACTCATGTTTCTGGCTAATTCTTAGCCTTAGAATCTTCTTTAACTGAATTGCATCTAAATTGAGCGTTCTAAGATTGCATGAAGTTTTTAGATCACACTATTAGGTCACCTTAATCCGAAAAGACTAAATACCTAATCTCTTCTAATTACACTTATCTATTTACTTTAAACCTTGTGACTCTACAGCAAACTCAAACATTAAATTAATACCCTGGGTAATATTAATCTAACAACAATAGGAGTGGTGTAATTAGATCACAATAAGAAAAATCATTGAAAGAATTTCATAAACAAATATTACCCCTTAAATATAGGGCTCAACAACAATTTACTAAGTTTATTGAAATAAAAACATAAAAACTTAAAATAATGAAAGAACATGATGGAGGAGCGGCCTTTGTAATATCGAAAAACCTAACAACCACTTAAGGGGCTTTCTTTGTAACCTTAGGCTTAAGAGTGTATTTACAAGCAATGCTTCTGAGATTACAATGAAAACATAACCAAAATAGAAAACTGAAATTCGTAATTTCTTCACGCCCCCAGTATAAGGTCGTAGTCATGCTTTTCACACAAAACTTCAAAATTCAAAATAAATTGTTTGACGAAAGGGTTTACGGGTAGGGACCATGGGCAGAGACCACGAGCATGGTCCTCAATTGTAGTCATTGCTAAACTTTCATTCTTGCTCAAAATTCCTCCACTTCACTCCGTTATTGGTATTTCTACTCCAATATACTCAAAATTGCCTTAGAATCTTCATAAAGTACTTCTAGAGTCCTTGAAAACAATAAATAAGTAAATTATCTCAAATAATCATAAAACAATTGAAATAAAGTTGAAATTATTGCAAAATTGCTACAAAAAATATGTGATATATTTGAGTTATCAAATACTCCTACACTTAAGTTTTTGCTCATTTTCAAGTAAAACAAAAAGAATTTCCTAAGGACAAGACAATTCAATTGTGATTTTAGAAAAGTGTACTCTTAAAATCTTAATTCCTTGGCACAAATTTCTCTTGGAATTGCCCATATTCCTTAACTTCAGAATGCATTTAGATCACTTAGATAATAGCAAAATTGAAACTTACTGAATTTCAGAAATCAATCTAGAAAATTTAGAGTTAATCACAACACTTAAGCAAAAACCAAACTAAAGATCACAATAGACATAAATTAATCAAGAAAAAGTCATAAGGATTTGTTTTGCTTTGACTTAAGGCAAGCGAAATCTTCCTTATGTATTTTTAAGTTGAAAAAACTATATTAGATGCATGTTACATCAATCCATCTTTTAATTGTCCCTCTACTTCTTTCAATTTTTCTTAAAAGGTATATCAACTCAATTTAATTTTCTTTTTATTTGAAGCTTGATTAACATTAGGAAAGTACCGTACTCTACTTAGAGACCAAGGCTGATCTTTACTAATTCGAATCTTTTAACTACTTTGTAGTTGTTAGCAAGAAAGTATCTTACTCTTTTGATAGACCAAGGGTAATTTCAACAACTTCAATTAATTTTATCTTTTCTGATTTGCAGTGAGAAAGAGTTTTACTCTTTTGAGGGACTAAGATTGATCCATACCAATCCTTAGCAATTTATTTAATTAACTCAATTCAATTATTTAATTTACACCTTCAATAACTTTGATTTTTCAAAGGACTTTTAAAGGACAAATCTCATTTGTTCACCCAATTTAAAAATTTTGAAAAAGAAGGATAACTATCCTCTAAAATCAAGCTTAGAAATAAAGATGATTAGACCGTGACTTGTTCATATCTTTCTTAATCCTAAATCTAAGTTGAAGCTTAAGAGAAGAATAACTTTAAAGTCTAAATATTTAATTACTCAAATTCAGTAAAGTGTTCTAAATTAATAAAGGATGTGTGTAGATATGGAAAAATTATGCTTGCTCAGACATATAAAGTAGGGTAACAAATTTCTAAAATTTGAAAACTTTTAACAAAATTCAAGGGCTTAAGTGCATATACAATAGCATGTATAATCTATTCTTCCCCTATACCTAAGTTATAGATTGTCCTCATTGTACATAATTGTTCAAATTAAGCATCCTAGTAGGAGATAAAAGATAGAAGCAATAATATTAAAAGAGAAGAAAATAAACTAGGACTTTCCCGGTTTTATTGTCAAATTCCTTTCAAACAGAGTGAAGTCCAAATGCGAATTTCCATCAAACATTAAATTCTTGGTTTTCATATCGCATCAAAACAAGCTAAATAAAGAAAAAGTTAACTACACAAGAATAACTAAAATCAAACTACTACTAATTCAAGTGTTCCAAATTAGTATCCTATAGACATTAAAACATGAAAAGATATAAAATTAGTCAGAAAGGCAAATGGAAAAGTTAGTTAGTTATACAGTCATCTAAACATCAAAGAAAAATAAACATGAGCCACATCTTGAAAAAATAAATAAATAAATAAAGAGGAGATCACTCCTCATCTTCTTCTTCCTCAATCTCTTCTTCATTGGCTTAATATGTGAAATCTAGCTTAAGAATTGGTGGTGGTGGTTAAATCTAGATGTGAGTCATGACTGCTTGCTACTGAATTAGGGCCTAGTCCACCATATGTTGTAATGTCCTTTGTCACTTAAAAAGCTTCCTCATGATCTTTTTGAAAGTTATAATTACTAAGGAAGACTCAATTTATAGCTTGGAGGATGATAATGTGGTAACCTCGCCAATTAATTTAGGTAGTAGTTGCAAGTGCATGGATCATATAGCATCATAAGTGACAGGAGTAGGATTTGTCATATTTCTTATGTGTGCTTCATTGTGTAAGCTAAGATAGTTTCTCACTAAAAGGGTAATGAAGGGGCTTGAAAAAATATACTTAGACCACCTTTTAATGGCTTGGATTCTCATGAATCAAACCATCCTTACTGCTAAATTAAGAACGTGGCAGTTAGTAAAACTATGACTATACAAAATGTCTCTTTCACTAACAAGCCCCTAATTATTGCTTCCACTTGGAAAATTTCTAACTAATACATAATATATTAGCATAAGAGTAAGGTTACACAAATTTATTGCTTTAGACTTCCTAGGATTATAAATGCCTCAATCCCTACCAGATAACCTATTCCATATTGTTGTTGGTCAATTTTGGGATGAAGGAAAATCCTGCAAAAGAGAATGAAATACTTCATACTAGGGCCAATCCGGTGCAGCTACTCTGATGCCTAAGTTAGTAGGGTGACTTTGTATAGAAAGTATGTAAGTAAAAAATGTCAGAGAGCTCTTATAGAGTTTCTTTCTAATATTTATAGGTAGTTATAATGTCTAAGACAGTTGTCAGAATAACTGTTAAGACACATGGAAGCTTTTTGATTTGACATCTCCCTTGATATATAGGGAAAGTAGATGGTTATGTAATATAACAATGCTTATAATACTTGTTTGCACTATGGACTTGAATTTAAACCAAGAACGGATTTATTCTACTCGACAAAAATGCTGTGTCATCTATCCAGTAGTATGTTGAAAGATTACAATACCCGGCATATCGACGGCCGAGTGAATGAGTATATGAGATGAGTGAAAATTGACTATCAACATTTGCCCCCTAGCTCCCATGTTCAAGTAATTGATACAGGGAGTTGTGTATATATACTACACTAGTGGCCTAGTTGGGGAGTGACTCTTCACATTAATGCCGAGTAAGACAGGAAGTAGGATGGATCACATCCTAGTCGAAAGGTCGCAATTTCTAAACTCCTACCTGTTTAAGAAACCAAAAAGTTAAAGGCATGATACTTGTCACCTAGGTCATTAATTTTTTTGCAAGTCTAATAACTGTCAGAAAGTTGTCAACCATCACATTTCTATCATAAAACACGCGTCAGCAATCCTCGCCATTACCAGATTAGTGCATCATTACAGTTAGAAGTAGGTTTGCAGTTATGTGGATGAATCGTCCATATATAATGTATTGCTCACCATCAAAATTCATTTCTCTAGTCGCATCTCATCTTCAAACTCAAATTCTTTGACTTCTGTTATATCATTACGCATAACCATTCAAGTATGGTTTGTAAAGTTGCTCGTTGACTTGTCTTCTCTGATTCCAAGGCAACGAAAACTAAGGCCACTTTTCCCCCCTAAATAAGGAGTGAGGTAGCGTATTCTTCAAGCGGTTCGGCTAATAGTATGGGGGTAAGGTAAGATAAACTTACTAGGATTAATAAGTTTCCCGTAGATAATTATTCCATAGATAAGGAAGGGAGGTCCTCAGTAAGATATCTGTACAATGCAATAGGATATTCATGCAACTCTCTAAATGGAACTGCCAGTTTTATTGACAGAGTTCTTGTCACAAAACACAATTAGTACTGGCGAGATCTTCTCAAAACATAGAACTTAAGGAGGCTGAGAGATGGGGAGGGGGTATGCTTCCTAAGGGAGTACGAGTTCCATATATACCTGAAATATTTGAATTTTGGGTTGCACTTCTCTTTTTGGACTTTTGTTAAGGGCTTATTCAACTGCTTTAGATTCGTACCGAGTATATTCTCACCTAACACATAACGGCATTTGGCAGCTTTTGAGATAGTTTTCTAAGAAGTCGAAGTCAAGGCTATGCCTCAACTATTTCGGTTTTTCTTCACTATTCAGAGGTAGCCTAACTAGTGGTACTTTGCTGTTGCGAGGCATGAGTGTAAGTTCATGGATAGGTTTGAATCCAAGATTTATAAGTGGCATAACAAGTTCGCGTCAATAGTGTTTGACGAGGGCTTAGACTTCTAGACCTAATGGACTGAGCCGATACAAACAAGAGATATAGATTTGATGCTAAATGATGTAGTAGTAGTGAAGAAAATTCAAGAAAGGAGTAGGAACAAAATATTCTTCTAAGACATTAAGAGAATTATACGGCATTATGAAAATGGAGACCCAATCCTTTCTGAAAAAGAAGGTATGCTAATGAGTTACCGTTGTGCCAAGTATAGCTATAAGAGGAAAGCTATTCTTAAGACTTGGGGGGAGAATTATGGCCTTTGAGCCTTGTTGAGCATGGAAAATGTAAGTTCATTTTTTCCCATATTTATATTAATTTGTTTGCTCGTATCATAGATATAGGTGCTAGTGAGGTGAATCCAGCCAAGCTACTAGTTCAGGCCAAGGCAAAAAAATCTAAAGCTGATAAGAGGGCGATTACCTTAATAACTATTGCTTAGCCTGCTGTCGCAAAGAAGCCAACAAAGGAGGTTACAGCGAAGTAAGCTCATCTATATAGAAGACCTCCCATCGTATCGAGAGGGGGAAGGAGAGTGAGAAGATACTACCAATCAAGGTTGTTTGTTTTAAGGAGCCTCCGGTCGAGATTATTCAATCTTTTGTTGAGCTAAGGGATGATGAACGTTGAGAGACACATCTTGGCAAGGGGGATCAAAATGTCACTGCCACAAAAGGATCATCATTGGTAATTGAGGCAGCGCCGAGTGCTGATAAAAGACCAAGGAAGGAATTCGTCGACTAACCGCCTACTAAGAAATTCAGGGGCTTGCACAAAAGGGAGAAGGAGGCAATGAAAGCTCTCGGCATCAATAGTACCGAATTCATCCCCCAGCCATAAGGATGGCGAGTACTTCATCCATTATTGGAGCCACCAAATTTTGGATACTAACTTGGCCTTAGGAGACAGGACGAAATCTTTAGCTTTGATGGAAGGGATTATTCTACCAAAAGATAGAGATATCACTAAAAAGGATGTCGATAGGGTCAACAATTACAATAAGGCCCATATTGCAACCAAATTATATGATGTGAGTATCCATAACCATCACTTTTAATGATCGAATTTATTCGGGTTACTAACACATTTCCTTTTGTAAATGAGCAGCTACATTCTGATGGCTTTAGACAAGGCTGACAAAGAGGCAAATAAGGTAATATCTTTAGTTGTATCCATATGTTATGCCCAATCATTCCTGGTTGTATTAAATGAATTTACTGTAGAGAGTTGAGGATGCATACAATGCATCAAAAGCCCAAACTGCTGCTGTTGCTGCTACTAAGAATTGGAGGATAAGGGCTAAGATGGAGGTGTGAAAGCTCTAAGAAGAACTTGTTGCGGAGATGTTGGCACATGACCTCGCCGTTGATGAAATCTCAAGTTTAAAGGCTTGAAAGAGGAGCTATAAAAGAAGAAAGAAGAGTGTTGGGGCTTAGGGCAAACTATTTGTATGATGAGAGAGGATGAAGATAAGCTTAAGATGCAGATAAAGGAGTTGGAGAACAACAACTTGGACTTACAGAGCTGTGTAGCCGAATTGGAGGAGACTGTGAGGAGAGGACCATCAATTGAAAAGGGTCTCGATAGAGTCACTCCCAATTGATAATAAGAGAGGCTTCTACAAAAGAAGTTGTTGGAGGGGGTCTAAGCGGTAAGAGAAGAGGTCTTGAAGCTTCACCTTGATTATAATCTCTCTTGTCTTGACTTTCTAACGTTGACTATCAAGTCAATAGCGCCGATAAAGATGAAGGCGACGAGCTTAGTGTTGAGAGTATGAATTAAGGTAAAAATGAAGCTCATGTAAAGGAAGTTACTTGCTCTAAGACCCCAGTTGATAAAGAAGCCCCAGTTACTGATTTAAAAATTACTTTTGCTAAATCTGAGAATAGTCCATAGGATTTTTACAGTATTGGCACATTACATTCTCGTGTAATTATCAATTGAAATATCTTCAAGGCAGTACCAAGTGCTTATAACCCTTGAGCGAAAATACTTTATAAATATCCAATACGTTTAATTTCATGCACTACACTTTCACGGCATGTATGGTATACGTGTGTTACTTTGCACTCTTATTAGTCAATATGTTTTACTTCATAAGCTAGTTATTTCTTGGTATGTTTTATTTCACATGCTAATTATTTCTTAGCATGTTTATTTCAGACACTGGTTATTTCTTAGCATTTTTTATTTTACATGCCCAATTACCATTTGGCATGTTTTATTTCACACACACAACTATCTCTAGGCATGTTTTATTTCATATGCTCATGGTTTTTATACTGTCTATTTGTTGTTTGAGGTGTGGATTACCCGCATTACTCGACTGTAAGGTTAATTTATATAGTTCGTTAATCGTGCTAGGCTAAAACCTAGATCAATTCATTTTGCCGTATAGCCTATAACTCATTAATTTGGCAATTATATTGAGAACAAACATAATGAGACTTTAAACATAATTCTCATAAATAAGTATTGTAGTCTTACAAACATGTTGGGTGTCGCCAAATGAGTGATGAAAAATATCATCTAGACAGATTAATTGAAATATATTTTCAAATTCTTAGCATTCCATGCTTGAGGGATGATAGATCCATTTAACCTTTCCATTTGATAGGCCCCCTCACCAACAACTTCCCGAATCCTAACAGGATCCTCTCAATTTGTGCGGAGCTTTCTTTAACTAGCTTGCATACTTATGGCTTCCATCTTACGATAAACTAGATCTCTAGGTCGGAAAACCTTGTGCTTTACTTTCTAATGGTAATACCTTATCACTCTATGCTAGTATGCTATGACCTTAACTCTTGCAATATCTCAAATTTCATCATTAGTGTCCAGATTCACTGTTAGTCCAACTTGATGAAGCATAACATCGAAATTATGTGTTCGTAGATTAGGTAAATCCAACTCAATCGATAACCTAGCTTCCATAGAGTATGCTAGCTTAAATGGTATCTCACTTGTTGCAGTTCTATGAGTGGTTTGACATCCCTAAAGTAAGTTTAGGAGTTTATCTGCCCATTTCCCCCTAACTTGATGTAATTTCCATCTTAATCCATGTAATATGATCTTATTGATGGCTTCAACTTGTCCATTTATCTGAAGGTGTGTTACAAACGTGTAGTTGAGGTGAATGACAAACTTTTTGCAAAATGCTCGGAACTTATTGTTGTCAAATTGTGGACCATTATCTGTGATTATCATGTGTGGAACTCCAAATCTTGATATGATGGAACTAAAAATGAACGCCCCCCCCTTCTATTTAGTGATTTTCGCTACTACCTAAGCCTTAGCTCACTTAGTAAAATAATCTACGGCGATAATGATGAATTGTCGTTGGGTGGTAGATTTCAGAAAGGGTCTGAAGATGTTTAACCCTAACTAAGTAAAATGTTAATAGCTAGTTAGGCTACATAACTCGGCCATTGGCACATTACTTGGCGACTCATGCTTTTGGCATTAAGGATAGTACTGGATAATGTCCTTCGCATCTTCTCTCATAGTAGGCCAATAATAGCCAAGTTGTAGAGCTCGAATGTACAATTTTTACACCTATACGTAGTTACTACATATGCCATCATGTAGTTCAGATAACACTCTTTAGGCATCTCTCGGGGAAAGGCATTGAAGGTAGGGTTAAGATATGCTACGCTTATACAATTGATCATCAATCAGCATATAGTTCGTAGCTTGATAAGCCAATCTTCGCACCCCTTTTTTTTTCATTAGGGAGAGTACCATCTTTTAGATAATTCACTAGGGAATCCATCTATGATTCTTCTCTTGGGCAAGGAACCAACTCATAGCTCTACAAAAGATTGGATAAGCTTTTTTGTAGAAGAAACTCGACGAAATGTTTCTCACTCGGCTTAGGGAATGCCATACTAGCTAACTTCAACAACTTGTTGGCAATAATATTCTTGCTTCTTGGAGTTTTGTGAATGGAGAATGATAGGAATTATCTTGCAAACGTTTGAACCACTAATAGGTACTTGCTCATCTCTTCTTCTCTTGCTGCATAACTTCTAATGACTTGATTTACTACCAGTTGGGAATTAGAGAACACTTTTCGATTCTCGGCACCAATTTCTGTTGCTAGTTTCAATCCAGATTAGAGCTTCGTACTCGGCTTCATTGTTATTGGCTGGGAATTTGAATTTCAAAACATAATGAACTGTGACATTATGGGGGCCTTAAAGAACTAGGTTTGCACCACTTCCTTCTCATGTTGAATAACCATCGACATAAAGAAACCAGATAGGTTTCTCGGTTACCTCCACATAATCTTCTTCTCTAGTGAATTCGGCTACGAAACCCACCAGTACTTGGGCCTTTAGTGTCGTTCTTGGTTTATATTATACACTATGGGCATTGAGCTTTAAGGCATCTTTCATCATCGTCCCCAAGGAATCAGGCCACTGCAATGCTTACTGCAATGTTGATTAGTGAGGATAATGATCTAGTGAGCTTCAAAATACAGCTTTAGCTTTCTCACTAAGGGAACCGCTACTAATATAAAATTTTCAATCTTTGTGTACTAAAGCTCTAACCCCTGGAGAACATGACTAACATAATAAATGAGTCGATGCTCTTTGCCATCATTTCAGACCAGTACAGAGGAAAGAGCTCGGCTACTGATTGATGGATACAAGTATAAATTTTCTCCAAGAATGGGTGTCGAGAGTATTGAGCATGACGTAAGAAATTCCTTGAGCTCATTGAACGCTCTTTCGCGATCGTCGGTCCAGTTAATTCTTTTGGATTCTTTAAAATTTTAAAGAATTTTGCGTACTTATCTACACTTCTTAACACGAATCTGTTGAAGGCAACAATTTAGCTAGTAGGTTCTTACACCTCTTTGACTGTACAAGGTGATTTCATATTCCTTATGGCTTCAACCTTTCTCGCATTAGCCTCAATGTTACGTTGAGTAACCACATACCCGAGAAATTTCCTTGATGTTGCACTAAAGACGTACTTCTATGAGTTGAGTTTCACGCTATATCTTCTCAATGCGGCAATTGTCTCCTTTAGATCAATAAGATGTTGATCTTCCTTCATGCTCTTTAGAATCATGTCGCCCACATACACTTCAACATTTCTATGGATCTAAGATTTGAACATCTTTGTTACTAATCTCTGGTATGTAGCACCTACATTCTTTAGCCTAAAGGGCATCACTGTATAACGGTACATTCCAAAATCGATAATAAAAGATGTATGGACTTCATCTGACTTGTCTATCTTAATTTAATTGTAACTAGAGAAATCATCTATAAAGGATAGTAATGCATGTCCTGCTGTTGCGTCTACCATCTAATCGATTTTTGGCAATAAAAAACAATCCTTAGGATAGGTCTTGTTGAGATCCGTGAAGTCTAAGCACATTCGCCACTTTTCGTTGGACTTTTTAACTAACACACAATTTGCTAGCTAAGTTGGATAAGGCTCTTCCCGGATGAATCCTGTCTTCACTAATTTCTAAACCTCTTCTTCTATTGTTGCTTGTCTCTCTAGTACAAAATGTCTCTTTTTCTGTTAGACCACCTTCATATTCGGATCAATCTAGAGCTTGTATACCATAACTTCTCTCAAGATATTCAGCATGTCCGAAGGTCACCATGTAAACATGTCAGCATTGGCCTGCAAGAAGTCAATTTGACTTTGCCAAACATCTGTTGACAAGGGTTTTCCTATCCTTATTATCCTCCCGAGGTCATTTCTCAAAGGAATTTCCTTAGTATCATTCTCGGCATTCTCTATGCCAACTGACTTGCCTTCTAGATAGGTTTTAACTTGAAATACTTCCTCTTGTCTCAAAACCCTTATATATAAGGATCGTACCAATTGTTGATCTTGTTTACACATACCAACTCTTGTAGGAGTGGGGAACTTATCTTTTAGGTGTGCAATTGAAGGGACAATACCGAATAAGTGTTGATACGGTCTTCCCATTATCATGTTGTATAGGGTCTAGCATTTGACGACGAAGAAGTCTACCTTATCCCTTGCAATATACTAGTCATTGTTGATTTGAATTAGCAGTGTAATTACTTCAGCTACTTGGATAGGCTGATTGTTGAAGGCATAAAGATCATACTTATAAGACCTTAACTACACCTTGATCTTAGGTTTCATTTGATCGACTGCATGCCGAAAAATGATGTCAATCGAACTTCATGTGTCAAAAAGAATTTTCATGACTTCAAAGTCAGCAAGCCTTACACTAATAACAAACACATCGTTGATAGGAATCAACCCCCTGGATTGATTACAAGAAGTTGAGCTAGAAAACTTCAAGGGATAGCACAAAAAATGCTAGCTCTAAGCTATAGCCAAAATAGGGACTCCTTTTCCGATCTGACCTCCTACCGACCTATCTCTTAGATCCTCATGTGTGTCTAACATGCTCCTGTCCAATTGCGAAGTCTTGATCTATAAGGTAATTTAGGAAAGGCTGGTTGAGCCTAGCTCTCTAACCGACCATTGGCACCTGATTCCAATTCAACTAACTTCCTAACCAGAATGATTCGCTCCTAACCTGATCTAGATTAAGTTGGCCCCTGACCACCAACACTTCCTGTTTTTGCCTATGTTGTATCATACTCTTGATTCCTAACCATTAAGCGACACGTGTCTTCTGACATAATATTCCAAAATGATTCTTTCTCTTCTGTATTGAATATTCTTTGTCCTTTTTATCCTTTTTAGTATGATTTATGTAATGTCATTGTAAAATACCTTTTTGTCTTTTTATGCATGTAAAATAACCCTAGTAGGTAAGTATATAAACCCTCACTTTCGTTGTACGCAAAATCATATCCTTTTCAATATAGAAATTACTCATTTAAGCAACCTTAATGTTCTTGTATTTCAACTCTTATCTATTCCCTTTAGTAAGGAGTAGTGGTGAGTAACCCTTCAATTCGGATCGAGGTGTCATATCCGGCAGATTGTAGGTTAAGTAAGATCGAATGGTGAGTCATATCCATTTGGTAGCTACTTGCACTTTGCTAACATTTTTTCCTGTTTGTTTATCTTTTTTCCTGTTTGTTTATTTTGCTTTGTTATGGTGCCTCTCCGTATGTTCCACCCCGCAGACACATCAGTTGTCATGCAGCCTTTGGATACCTTCGAAATTTTCCTATCTAAAAGAAATTGTATTATCAATCCTAACCTTTTTGCCTTGAATATTGCATACGTAATTTTGGGCATTAATCGAGAGTCTGATTAGCTTATAGTAGGTCTACCGACAATGGTATTAATTACTTCGTTGGGTGCTTTGCTGAGATTAACATCCTTAGCATCTCTCATAACCATTACTAGTTGAGTGTCATCCTCTTGTTCCTCTCATCTCTTTTGAGATGGTCTTTTGATTCTTTCAACATCATGCACTAGAAATTTTCGCATGTGCCTGCATTGTATTGTATCTTTAATTGAATTCTTGAGTTGACTGCACTCATTTATATTGTGACCTTTGTCATGGTGGAAATTACAATACTTATTGGAGTTTCTTCTTAAGGGATTCCCTTTCATGCTTTCTAGCCACTGGAGGATGCCTATCTCCCCGTATACCTCCATCAAAATGTCCGAGATTGGACGATTAATAGGCATGTGGGATAAGTATGTCGAGATCCTCGGTCTCTTCCGCTTGGCATCTGAACTGTGGTCATTGTCTATGCTGAGTCTATCCTTCCCACATTTTTGCTTGTCATTCTTTCCATCTCCTCTGCTTTGATTAGTCTCTTATCGTAACTTTATGTTGTCTTCCTGATAGATAGATGAGGTAGCTTTAACCTTAAACTTAGTGAAAGTTTTTGGCTTGTTCTTTATGAGAGACTTAAAAAAGTTTCTATGAGGTTTAACACCATCGATTATGGCATTGAGGGCCACACTCATATCCAATTTTGGGATTTGAACCATCTTGGCCATAAATTTGGCCAAATAGTCCTTAATTGGCTCATCGAACTTTTATTTAATAGTGTTAAGGATTGAGGAGTCATTAACAGGAAGTTTGCTTATAAGGAAGCGTTGAAGGAACACTTATGCTAATTCATTGAAACAAAAAATGGTATTTGGTTTCAAATGTTTAAACCATGTGCTGGTTGCATTCCTCAATGTTGAAGGAAAAGTTTGACAGGCTACTACATCGCTCAAATCATACAACTTATCTAACGTACAGTAGTTCTCTAAGTGGTCTTTGAGGTCCTTTGTTCTATCATAAGTCTCAAATTGTAGCAACTTAATGTGTTAAGGTATTACTTCCTCTAAAATCTTTGGAACAAAGGGACTCTTTTTTTTTTTTTTAATTTAGAACAGTTTACTTAGGGCAACAAGGGTGCTGACATTCTAAGGACCCGCATGATGCACCTACTGCAGTTTTTTTCCTTTGTCATTCCTTTTAAAAGTAGGAGCTGAAGGTCTTATCATATTCTTAGCTTACTTTTTTTGCAACTTGGGTGAATAAATGGAATCATTGCTTTTTTTAGCATCGTAATCTCCTTAGTCTTTATTTTGGGTCGGATTTGGGTAAATATTCCTATGAGGGAGGTTGAGGACTTGCTCATGTTTTTTTGTTTAATTCTTGGTTTTCTTTGGCTATGTCAAGGCAAAGTTGCTTGACCTTAGCCAATTGTTGCTCATCAGTATGCCGACTCCCCCTTTCAAGGTTTTAAGAGGTATTACTAGCACCTGTACTCTTAGACACTCTTATTTTAGCCATGTAGGTGTATTTAGGAAAAAAAAAAGGTGCCAAATGTTGTTAGTGAATTTTGGGATGAAGGGAAATCCTACAAAAGAGAATGAAATGCTTGGTATGGGGCCAGTCCAATATGGCTATTCCAATGCCTAAGTTACTAAGGTGACTTTGTATAGAATATATGTGAGTAAAAAATATCAAAAAGCTCTTACAGAGTTTCATTCCAATATTTATAGGTGGTTATAATATCTAAGGTAGTTTTCAAAATAACTATTAAGATACGTGGACGTTTCTTGATTTGACATTTCCCTTGATATGTAGGGAGAGCAGATGGTCATGTAATATAACCGTGCTTGTGATAACTATTCGTTTCATGGAGTTGAATTCAAACTAGGAACAGATTTATTCTACTTGGTAGATCATCTATCTAATAGTATGTTGAGAGATTAGATTACCTGACATATTGATGGCCAAATGAACGAGTATATGAGATGAGCGAAAACTGACTATCAACACATATATTCTTGTGTCAAAATATAATTAGCAGAAAAGGTCCCATATGTACACTAAAATCATCAATAGGCATTCTAACTTCCCTATTGAAGCACCTGAATTGAATTATATTTTGCTTAGCTTGAATAAGGCTATTAAAACCTAACTTGAATGTGTAGAGGAACTCAAGAGTAAGCTCCTTATACACCGGCTCATTGATTATGAGGAGCTAATCTCAACTACTAAAACCAATTAGGTAGCGAACTTTAGCTTCATACCTAGCCTAAGCCAAAGCATTCCAATTGATGTAGGTGGACTTGTCAAACGTCTTCTTAGCAAGGTGTTCAAACCTTTCTCTTTCCTACTCATGCTAAAATTGGAGCTGAGAAGGTTGCGAAATAACACTAGAGTTTTTGCTAGTTACATGCTTAACTTTAGGCATTTTTTCAAGTAAAAAATAATAGAAAAGTTTAAATGTGATAATAACAATGATTTATGAAAAAATCAATTCACTAATTGACTCATGGCAATCACATCTATTTCTTTATAGTTGAAATACTAAGCAATTAGGATAGTGATCAAATTAACAAGTTTGCAAAATACAATGCCAAATTCACTAAGATCATAGATTAGTAATTTATAAGATAATTTCATAAATGAATCTTATAAAATTTTGTTATTCCTAATCCTTTTAAGTTAAGCATTGCATACAAAAATTTATAAAATTATGGTTCAATAAGTGAATTGATTAAATTTTAATGTGTTGAAGTATTAGGTTCTTTAAAAAAGCTTGATAAAATTGTAAATGATAATTTAGTGAATCAAAACTTAACCTATAATTTATCACCAAAATCACATGGACACATATATTCAACATAATTTATATGAATTAAGAAGTTGATTCCATTACATAGTTCGTATGAAAATCAATTTTTCTAACCACACAAAAAAATGAACACAACTAAGTTCCCTTTTTTTCCATCATAAATCAAGGTTGTACAATGATAAAAAATTCACTTTCTCTCTCTTTAATTCTCTTTATATAACTTTCCATCACTTTCCAACCAAAAGCACACATCTTTTTCGAGGAATCTAGTATATTATTAGTAAACAAATTATATTGCATAATATATACTGTATCATCTTTAAAACACAAGATCTATACAAATGCATATGAAGAGCTCTAAATTGAAAACCTAGAAAAAGTCAGATTTTTATGAAATTTAACAACAAATCAAGGAAAATAATGGAGTAAGGTTGATGTACATACCTTAGGATTGTTCTTTCCATGCTCATATTTGAAGGATTTGGTGAATGATAGTGGTGATCATGGAGAGAGAGCAAAGAAAAGAGTGTATGTGAGTGAAATAAAATGAAGGAAAGGGAACGGAGAAGAGTTTCCCATGTTTTTCAAAATCTGTAGCGACCATGGGTAGTGAATATGGCCGTAATGTGGTTGTGTTCTTTCCCTTGTGTCGATAAGAACATTGCAAACACGGCCGTAGTTATGGTCATGTTCCTCCTATCATGAATTTTTTTTGTTAACCTTTTTCTCGAATTAATTTACAAGATGATCATAGTCCAAGTCCACGGGTGTAGACTATGGTCGTGATCTTTTCTAAGGTTGAAAATTCATGCGAAACTTCAATTTCTTAACTCAGTTCTTGAAATAACTAAAAGAACTAAAATTTAGTATCAATTTAAACACAAAATTTTAACCAAAAATCAACAAAATTGGATGACAAAATTCACTAAGTTACCCTAATACAAAAATCACGTAAGAATTGTGCAAAGTACAATAACAACTAACTGAAAAAGTTGAATTAACTTATTAGATAGAAAACAACTAAAATATAGAAAAGAAAAACTCATAAGACTTAGGCTACCTCCTAAGGAGTTTTTGTTTTACATTGTTAACTCAATGATTGACAATGTATTCCTTAGTTTACTTCCAAACCAACTGATTTAGGATTCGGTTTACTATTTTAAAGTAAGCTTCCTTATGTCCTTTTGGTAATTGATCTGGCTAACTGACCAAGTTGATTCTCTAAATTACTAAATGATGCCTTTGTGCTCCTTAATGCTACTTCATTAGCTTGAAATCTTGCATTCAAATTCTAAATAAACCGATTCAATAGTTCCTCTACATTAGTTGACCTATTTTGTTGATTGCAATTTTGCTAGTATTGGCCTTCCTAAGAGAAATTAGAATGATTTTTCCAACTTGGATTATAAGTATTACTAAAAGTATTGTTAGTAGATCGGTTAGCAATAAAATTAACATGCTTAGTATCTAGCAAGACCTCGTCTTACACTAAATTAATAAGTTTCATCAATCCATCAATCTTTTTAATTAAATTTTCAACTTGAGCAATTAATGCTGTCGTAGAGTCGACTTCATATTTTTCATATGTCTTTACTTTAGCTCTTACATTATCTCACTACAAATTGTTTATTGCCATGCCTTGAATTAGCTTTTGGGCTTCCTTTAGTATCTTAGCACTTAGATTACCTCCAACCTTAACATCGATAGTTTGTCATGTGTAATAATTGATTCTACTATAAAATGTTTGGATTTGCATCTAATGAGGTAGTCTATGGTATAGATACCTTCTTAGTAATCCCTTCAATCTCTCCTAAGTATCATAATGAGTCTCATCATCAAATTGAACAAAAGCAGATTTATTACTCCTAACTTTTGTTGTCCTTATGGGCAAGAAATATTTTCTTAGGAAATTTTCTACTAATGACTCTAAGTAGTGATTAAACCTTTAGGTAATGAATTAAGCCAAAGTTTAGCCTTGACTTGTAGGGAGAACGAGAATAAACTTAACCTTACAATGTCATCTAAGATACCATTAATTTTTAACATGATGCTGATTTCTAAGAAATTTGAAATGTGGTTGTTAGGATCCTCATTAGCCAATCCATTAAGCTGGATGAATCATTGGATCATCTAGATGACATTGGGTTAAATTTCAAAATTAGTCTAGATTGCAGGTTTGGTGATGTTGGACTTCACTCTACTCACCATTAGCTTTGCAAATTCCATAAAGTGTCTTGTTGGTTTTAGCATTGTTGTTTTCATTCGAGCTAATGGTTAAACGAAGCCTAGAAGAGTATCCAGGTTGCCAATGCTAAGGATCTAAACTGTGATCCATTGGTTAGGGGGCACGGTGGTGGTTGATAATAGTCATATTGTTGAACCTAAGTTGAGAGAGCTTAGTTAGGGTAGTGGCATGACTTAATGGAGGTCGGAGAAGAGGCTGCATGATGAGAGAGAAAGCTTGTAGAGAGAGAGATATTGTAAGGAGTGAGAAGCTAGAAGAAGTTGATTCCTCCTTCCCTCTCTTTAGATGAATCCAGGACCTCTATATATACTAAAGGTACGTTGAATACGCTTGGAAACAACCAAAGAGCATTAAATCTGAAAATTACAGTAGCTGGGTTTTTAGCCAAATCTGATTTTGAATTTTAATGAATCTAAAAGGTAATCGATGGTTAAATGAATGTTCCCATTGATTGTTCTTGCTAGAATATCAGATCCTTCCAAATGCATCAACGAACTTGAATCATAGCTAAGGTCCTAAACTAAATGAGAAAACTTGGTCATGCCCCGATGAGCCGACTAACCAAGGTGGGCAAAGTACTCCTAGAGTTGGCTAAAACCCTAAACTGAAATGCACTTTGTAGGTTGGCTCAAAAGACTATTATGGATAGAGTCGTAGAAATATTAGTGATATAGCTTAAATTCAAATGCAATTTTCAAAAACCATTGTGCTAACATCTTATGGAAGTACTTACCTGGTCTTACTAATGGCACCCAAACTGTCAAACCTCTTTTTTTCTTTTTTAAAAGCCCTATCAAAATTGACTAGTTCATGATTTGATCCTTTGTTGTCAACTCAAATGATCTTGATACAAAACTTTTGAGACTTTGCTCGCTCTTTTATAGAAATCATGGAAACTAGCTTGATATAGAATGCCACCTACAGTTTTTATCTTTTTTAAACTTTTATGAATCAAAACCCTTATTCCCGACCAACAAATATTTGCTATAAGGTGATTACTTACTTGGATTTTGCACTTCCATGGAAAATAGACAATAATACTCCTCATTGAGAGGGATCAATTCGTAATAAAGTATTTTAAAGAGTTTTGTCGATTACCAATGTCCTAGATCTCGTTTCTCAACTTCTTTCGTGTTTTCAATATATGGGTTCAGTTGAATGGAGTAAGGGAAGCTAGACCTTTCAATGGAGGGGGTGATTATTCTCACATCACTAATGGTTGAGGGTACCAACTTTGCTTGCAGAAAATGAAAAGTAAACCACAATAACATTCAAAACGACTAGCATTTTTATGTTTTGAGTAAAAATTTCTATTGACTTCTCATGGGTAATACAACTTTATAGCATTAACGTTTATAGGGTTTCTCAATTCTAGACCATCCATTTGAGACAAAATTAAAGCTCCTCTTGGTAATACTCGCTTCATGACATAAGGGCCTCTGTAATTGGAAGCAAATTTTCTCCTAGAGTCTTGTGTATTGGGGAGAACCTTTCTTAACACCAGATCACCCTTTTTGAAGTTTTAGGGTTGTATCCTTTTGTTGAAAGCCCGAGCTATTCTCTATTGATAACATTGATTATGACACAAGGTTGTCTATTTCTTCTTGTCAATCAAATTTAACTACTTGATGCATTTCTTTATCTAATCGGCTTCGTCTAACTGAGTTTCTAATAGTACCTTGAGTGATGGGATCTCAACCTCTACTAGTAACACTACTTTAGTACCATGTACCAAAGAGTAAGGTGTTGCCCCAATTGACGTTTTGATGGAAGTTTGATAGGCCATAAGGGCGAATAGCAACATCTCATGCCAATCCTTATATGTAACAACCATTTTTTCAATCATTCTTTTGAGGTTTTTGTTGGTTGCTTCAATGGCTCCATTCATTTGGGGTCAATAAGGAATAGAGTTCCTATGGATGATCTTGAACTATCATCACAATTCTAGCATAAGCTTATTGTTGAGATTGGTTCCATTATCAATGATGATGTTTCTAGAGTCCCATATCGGGCTAAGATATCTCTCTTAATGAACTTGACTATGACCCCTTTAGTAACGCTTAAGTGAGATGAGGCCTCAATCCAATTACTGAAGTAGTTGATGGCGACGAGTATAAAGTGATACCCATTGGATGCTTTTAGAGTAATCGGGCCCATGATATCTATGCCCTACATTGAATAAGGCCACGGTGCTGAGAGTATGTGTAGTTCTTGAGGTGAGGCGTTTATCTTTTTTGCATAAACTTGGCATAAGTGACAATGCCTAACATGTTTGATGCAATCACCTTCCATTATTGACCAGTAGTACCCTAGTCGCATAATTTTCTTAGCCAACATGTGACTATTCATGCGAGGGCCACAAACTCCTTCGTATACTTCTTTCATTAACATCTCAACCTTCTTATCGTTTATACACCTTAAAAGTGTACCGTCAAAAGAGCATCAATATAAAGTGAACTCGCTTATTAAGAATTGAGTGGCTAATCTCCTAATCATCCTTTTGTCCTTTTTCTCGGCCTCTTTAGGGGCATGTGCCTTATTGTAGGAATATCTTAACATCATGGTACTACGGTTTTTTATCATTTGTACCCTTAATTGATAAATAGAACGTAGGCTTGTCTTCAATTTCAATAGTGAGGGGGCTGAATCTCGAGTCCATTAGATATTTAGTTAATAGATGTTAAGGTGGCTAATGCATGAGCAAATTGATTCTAAGTTCTCGGTACGTGATTGAAAGTAATTTCTTTGAATTTCCCCATCAATTTAGTCAAAAGCCGGTGATAAGGTACTAGTTTAGAATCTTTAGTCTTGTACTTTCCCTGAGCTTGGCCGATAATGAGTAAAGAGTCCCCATACACTTTTAATTCTTAAATGTCTTTATTTAGGGCCATTTAGAGTCCTATGATGCATGCTTCATATTCGACGATATTATTAGTGTATGGGAAAATGAGTCTTATAGCCATAGGGTATTGAGTACCTTCAAGAGATATTAGTATTGCCCTAATTCCACACTAAGACACATTGGTTGCCCCATTAAAAAACATCTTCCCTTTTGATGGCCCATCATCTTCGCCTTTATTAGAGCCTTTCTCAACTGCTAAGATATCCACATTAAGGAAATTGACTTACAACTCTTGGGGGGTACCATCGAAGGGATTTTCTACTAACCAATCTACTAAAGCTTGCCCTTTCACTAAATTCCGATTTATGTACGTAATGTCAAACTCTAATAGTAACATTTGTTACCTTGAGATTCTGCCAATTAGGGTCGGTTTGTTTAACAAATACTTTAGGGGATTATGCTAAGTCAGTAATTCAACCTTGTAGTAGAGTACATATTGTTTGAGCCGATGCATTACCTAGACAAAAGCACAATAGGTTCTTTCGATTTCTGAATATTTCTATTTCCTTTTAGTGAATTTCTTGCTTAAGTAATATACAACCTATTCTTTTCCTTCCTCATCTTTATGGCTAAGCATGTACCCCATGGACTTCGGTAATATTATCAGGTATAGGAATAAAGGCTTCCTAGGTTCTAGAGTTACTAAAAATGGAGGGTTCATGAGGTATTCTTTGATTGTTGTAAAGGATTGCTTGTGCTCTTCGTCTTAATTGACCTTGGTGTTCTTTTTCAATAACTTAAACAAGGGATGACACTTGTTCATGAGTTGAGATATGAACCGAGCTATGTAGTTTAAACGACCCAATAAGCCTCTAACTTCTTTAAGTGTGAGTGGAGGGGTCAAGTTAACTATCACTTTGACTTTATCAAGGTCTACTTCGATTCCCCTTTGGTTGATTATAAAGCCTAACAATTTCCCTAAAGTCACTTCAAAGGTATACTTCTCTAGGTTAAGCTTCAATTGGAATTTTCTTAACTTATCAATTAATCTCCTCAGATTATCCACATGATTTTCTCCTTCTTTGGACTTTGCAATCATATCATCGATATATACTTCAACTTCTTTATACATCATGTCATGAAAGATTGCTACCATGGCCCTTTGATAAGTTGCCTCATCATTTTTGAGTCTAAGAGGCATTACTTTGTAGCAAAATGTACCCCAAGTTGTAATAAATGTTGTCTTATCTTTATCTTCTTCTAACATTCAAATTTGATTATATTCGAAGAATCTATCCATGAAAGAGAAAAGATGGTTTCTAGCTGTGTTATCAACTAATACATCAATATGGGGCAAAGGAAAAGTATCTTTAGGGGTTGCTTGATTAAGGTCTCGAAAATCTACGTACACTCTGACTTTTCCATTTTTCTTTATTATTGGCATTATGTTGGCTACCCATTCAGGATAATCAAATACCTTAATGAAATTGACCTCTAGTAATTTTCTAACTTCTTCCTTAATCTTCAATAGGACATTCGATTGGAACCTTCTTAACTTTTGTTTCTTAGGTTTAATATCCTCTTGTATAGGTAAGCGATGGGCCATGATTGATGGATCCAATCTAGGCATATCTTCATAAGACTACACAAACACATCGTAGTATTCAGATAATAGTGCAATCATTTTAGCCTTTTGTTCTTCTTTCAAATTCCTTCTAATTTTCAATGTTTTGGTACTGTCATTAGTCCCAACATTAATTATCTCAGTTGGCTCGTTAATGGAAATTCTACTCATTTCATGTTCTTGCCAATTTTCTTGTACGTCGCTATAGTCAATGACATCACTCCTGATGACTAACCTAGTAGGGCTGGAGGTGATATCAATATTTTCATCACCTATTTTCACACCATGGCCTTTATTTGAAGAATTAGATCTAAGAAGAAGAAAAGTATGTAAAAGAAAGGTTATAAGTAAGGAATAAAGAGAAAAAAGATTGATTCTTATTTAGAGGAAGCTTCTTTTGAGTACAGTTGTTTGTAGAATAAAGGTAATTTATTACAAAACTCTATAAAATACTGGACCATGATTCATCCTTTACCTTAGGGAAAACTTACTGGAGGTGCCCTCTTTGGTAGGCTTTGAATTCTAGACATTGGCCTAAATGAAAATTTCTGATAATGGCAGGAAGGTCATTAGGGTGTGATAAAATCTATCACCTTTTTTACCCCTTGCTTGCATATTTCACAGCTCAACCATCGGAGTTAGGATATAACCTAGCCCACAAGTTCCAAACTAGCCTTCTTTAAACTTCGGCTTCTCCTCTTTATCTTAATCAATAATCATGCATACCTCTTTAAACATTTAGAGGCCAAACTCCTCTTGCTCCTCAATGCCAATATAGGGTATGGCCATTTCTTTATATATTTCATAATCCTAGTCACCTATAATAGTTATGACTTGGCCATTGGAGATGAACTTGACCTTTTCATGAAGACTTGCAGGTACAACCTCTATTGAATGTATCTAAGGTCTTCCTAATAACAGGTTAAAGGTCATTGGGATGTCTAAAACTTGGAATCGGATGTTCAACGTTTATGGGCCTATATTAACTGGTAAGTCTATCTCCCTTACTATTTCTCTCCTAAATTTGTCAAAAGCTCTTACTGTTATTGAACTTAGCTTGATAGTAGTCGTATCAACGCCCAATAGATCCAAGGTGGCTAGAGGGCAAACTTTTAAAGATGATCCGTTGTCGATGAGGACTCTTGTTGTGATGATGTTGTTTACCCTCACTATTATGAATAAAGGCTTGGTGTACTAGTTACCTTCTTCACCTAGTTCTTCAGTGGAGAAAGAAATTTGATCCATAATGAGCATCAAGTTGGTGACAGACCCATTCCTTTCAATCGGTCCTTAATGTTCTGAACTAGGCTTCCTGATGAGGTTTCAATGCTATCAATAAACTTATGAGGGATATTTGTGCCTGAGTCTTAGTGAGCAGATCCATTACTTTATATTCGCTAGACTTGATTATTTTATTGAAGGCATACAATCCTTTTTCATGTTCAATTGGTTGGTTATTTAGCCTTTCCAGCATAGCCTTCTTTTTCAAGTTTTCCCTTGGATCTTAGATTCTACTAAAGTGGGTAATCTATCCTACAAGTGAGCTTGATTGCCCCTAATTTACTGCTTAGTAGTTGAGAGGGGCAATTTTATAATTTTTGGGGGCTACAAGCACATGGAAGGTGTACTTTTTGTTTTGTAGAATTTGCTTCTCCTCTTGTCTATAGAATTTGTAGACCTTGGGCTCTCAGTTGGAACCGATTATGTTGATGGTAGGCTTTAAGTCATCAAAGATCATATTGATGATGGGCCTATAGTTAGGTAAGGGGTTGTTGTTGATGTTTGGAACTAGAGCCTCTATGAAGTCCAGTTGGACTATGCCTTTGTCAATTAAGTCTTGGATTTTGTTTCTTAATCTCTAGCATGAGTCAATTGAATGGCTTATCTACCCCAAATGATATTGACATCTAGCATTGGGATAAGAAAATTTTGGTCTATATCTTTCACTAGGAGGCTCAGAATGAATCAGATTATCTTTTCTCCATTTTTTAAGGACATAGTGAAGGGGAACTGATATCTTAGTGAATTGTCTCGGAACCTTGTTGACTAATGGTTGACATCAGAATTGTTGCTGTATTGGTGGAGGATTTGTTTTGAAGGAGACTTGAGTATTAGGCTTAGTGTTTGAATTCACCATGCTCACAGTTTCTTCTTTGGTCTTGCTTATAGTAGGCTTTATAGAAGGTAGTTTTCTATCTGATGGCTTCTATAATTTATCAGAAGCAACAACACTTTCAATCTAACATCCGACGGTTACTACCTTTGCAAAACTAGAGGAGGCTTGCCTAATCAGATGAGAAAAGTAAGGTGTTTTAAGAGTATTAATAAAAGCTGAAGTTTACTCCTTCTCGGTTATAGGGTTAGGTATTCATATGGCTAAGGATCTCTAACTTTGAGCATACTCCTTGAAGGACTCATTATGCTTTTTTCGTAGGGCGACTAAGTCTATCATGGTTGGTGCCACTTTAACATTAAATTTGTACTATTCATAGAACGCCTTAGCTAGCTTTTCCCATATGTCCACCTGATTTAGATCCAATTGGGCGTACCAAGTTAAGACAAGGCTAGTTAGGCTATCTTGAAATGTTTGGACCATGAGTTGGTCATATTGGACATACTTGCCCATCTTGCATATGGATAGTTGGGTGCGTAGTTCGGGGCATCTAGTCCCATTGTACTTTTTAAAGTTAGGTACTTTGAACTTTTCTGGGAAGCTTCCTTAATTGTAAGTATAGAAGTCTATTATACCAGCTTGCTTGAACCCATCATACCATTCGAGCATTTTCATCTTTTCAATGATTTGTCTAGTCAGTCACTTCTCAAGCCCTTTCAGTCTGTCTTGATCATATTTAAGTTTTGAATTAATTAGAAATGAGTAAGTATTCGGTTCGAAAGTCAGGTTGACCTTTAGAAAGACCCCTTTTATCTCAAATAATTTAAAGGCCTAGTCAACCTTAGGGTAGGTTTCTAGAGCTTCAACATTCTTCCCATATCAAGCTTTAGAACTTTCTCCATTTGCTAGAGTTATAGATCTAAGCAAGATAATGCTGTTAGTAAGGAAGCTTAGTTCATATATAATCTTCCCTACTATTTGCTCCAAAGAGTAGAACCTTAGCTCAGTAGGATCAATGATTTCGAGGTTGTTAGTGTTGATGTTATCGTTCCCTTGGTTGGCCATTCTGGATTATTAGAGAGTTCTAATAGGACTTCTTTGGAAGGTTTGATGTTTGGGAGCTATCTTGCTGACCTGTTTAAGATCACTTCTCAACAAGTTAGCATATGATTTTTTTCTTTTTAAAGAGATGAATACTAAATAAAGAAATACAAGGCACATGGATACAAAGGAGTAGAATTAATGAATAACTAGTAAGATGGTAATTTTCTATTTCCTTAGCTTTTGGAGTTCCCTTTTACATTATTTAAAAAAAAAAAGAAAATACATTCAAGAAGATTATTTCTATCTCCAAATTTTCTTCTACCGCTTGATAGGCATTCCCCTTTTCTACTTACTGGACCTTACTAATACTCCCTTCCATTTTTCCATTTTTTTTTAGTTGGGCCCTTCCATTTCTTTAAATTCTTTGAGCCTCTTCTAGGTCATCCTCAATTGATGTTCTAAGGCCCTAGATAGTTGTTTTGATTCTCGAAAGAGATCTTCCTACATGTCCCGCTCTTCATAAATTATTTCTACATGGGCTTGTACTTGGTCTATATAGGTCTTGATTTCAAGGTTTGGTTCAGTTAGTACGAGTTGGATGACCTATGGTGCTTGATATTGGATTTCCCCTACCTTATGGAGCTGATCGTACAAATATTCTTTGGTCTTGGTGCTTTTCCACTTCTCTTAGCCACTCTCCTAAATTGATGTTTAAGTTGACAGTCCTTGTTTCCCATAATTGTTTGATTGCTTTGAGTTTGGACATCTTCTATGGTAGCGAAATTTGAAGGTCTTCATAATCTAAGGTCATGATATCCAATGGAGGCCTATGGAATATATCTTAGATACCTTCAAATTTTCTGATCATATTGTTAGGGTAATAACCTATGTACAATTTCATCCCAATTAGGTGTATTGCTTGATAATTTTTGCTGACTAGGATTACCCTTTTGAAGTTGCTCCATCTTGTTATCCAAAAGATATTGACTACTAGGAAGTTTCTTAATACTTCCACCCAATAGTAAGTGGATTTTCCTTTTAGGAGATGGATGTTATTGACAAAAGAATCAATTAGATCAATATTATAAGCAAACTTTCCTCGGATTAGATTAAGCCCATAACATTTCATGTAGCTTTTGAACCATACTGTTTGTAATGCTATGTTGGTCTTTAGCACGCGACCATTCTTTTCTTTCAAAATGTTGAGGCTTTTGACCTATTCTACGAGGAGGGCCGAAATATATGGCTTTCCTTTAAGAAATTGGCTTACTAACTTAGCGACCCTGAAATGGATGAGAAACTTTCCATTAAGGAATATGAGGGTCTCGAATGTAGCTAAGATAAAGGTTTTTATTATGTTTTGTCCTCAATCTTTGAGATTGCCACAAAAGATACTTCATTGGTTGGATTTAGGCTCAATGGCAAACTAAGCTTTTAAGTCTTCTAGTTTGATGTAGTTACTGTTATAACTTCTAAGGGCTTTGTTCACTTTAGCTTTTCTAACACCCAGAAATCTTGAAAAGGCATTCACAGGTTCCACTTCCAAATTTAAGGTGTATACATTTTCCAAAGAAGGGGCTTGAAGTAATTGGGTGTACTCTTCAAGTGTTAAGCTAATCAAGTCGAGCCTAACTCGAAAAGCCACTTCTTCAAGTTTTGAAAAGTTGGTTAGAGCCCTAATCAAATTAATCTCTATTTTTACTTTAAGAAGTGATAGTATGAGCCTGATTTTGCTAACAATAGCCTCTTGTTCTCTTGGATTAAGGTGCTGAAACCATTGGTCTAGAACGGCCTTTATGCTGATGGGCTTGCTAACAAACTTTTCCTTAAAGTAGATGAAGTTAGATGAACAGGCCATTTCCTAATCTAAATTACAAAAGAAAAATATGTTACAAGATTTGTTTACAACAAATGAAGCCTATTTATAACAATTTTATGTTTTCAACATATTTACAAGGGAAATCAAGGAAACTCTAAGCCATTATATATTTTCGTTCCCATCTTGCTTCATTATTAGTCGATTTTAGATGTCGTAAATGCATAAAAGGTAAGTTCTATAGGTCCTTAAGCTCCTGCCACCTCACTTGTTAAAGAATACTTTCATTGGTCACATCACACTTAAGTGGGGTAGTCTAATGAACCCTGAGCGATGGTTATACCACAACACTCGAAGCTTAGATAATGGCCCCCTATCTTAGGTTCCTAATATTGTTTGGGTTTAACCGTTTCAACCATACATTTGTTGAAAAATAAATCCTTCCACCCAAATGGTTTAAATAAATGAAACTAAATCTATAAAAACGTTGGTACAATTATGATACAAATAACAAAGAATAAATAAGTAAATAAATTGTAGTTAAGGTGATTTTTTAGAGGTTAATTTTAATATTGGAAAGTTAAATGGCTAACTTTCTTGACATCTTTAGTGGAGTCACCAAGCTATCGAGCTTAGTTTTTCACCTCCCATTTTTTTTTTTAACTAAGTTTTCTTAAACGACTAGTATTAAACTTTTACCCATTTAATATTGACCATCGACTAAGATTTAAAGAAAATTGGTTCTTTTATATTTTAAAAATACTTTGGAGTCGTTACTTAACCGGGGTCAAGAAAAAGAGTTAAGTTATAACCAATTGGGTTTATTAGTTATAACATAGCTACCAGTTTGTTGATTAAACCATTTTATAAAATGATTTTTAAAACTAGAGATTTGGATCTGAGGGTTAAGAATTTTAAACCCTTACGGGTACCATTAACTTTCCAAATTTAACCTTATCCTTAAAAATCACCTTTTAATTCTATAAAACAAAAACTCAATTATTAGTTACTCTAATTTGGATAAGTTAAGTGATTTAAACTAAAAAAAAGGAAAATTAGGTTTTTCTTTTCATTTTTTACCGTTTCCCCATAAATGCTTGCATACCCGTTATTCGGGATCAGATGTATGTAGTTCTTTTTTGTAAAATTTTAGTAAGTTGAGTTTTTTTAATTTGAAAATACATTAGATTTACGTTTTTAATCAAATTTGGTTTATTTAAGAAAATTTCTTTAAAAGGTCCTAAATTAGAGATTTTATTTTATTTTTTGGAAATTCTAAAGTGCCTTAACTTTGAATATGAATTGATTTATTTTACTTAATTAGAAAAATGTTTTTCTAAGTGATAAAAACAATTTTTTATTTATTAACTCATTTATTTTTATTTTTATCATTTTTTTATACTATCTTATTTATTACTACTAAGTTATATATTTTTTTGTTTTATCTATTTCTATTAAACTAAGAAAAATATATTCTTTTTCTTCTTTTTTTTTTATTTTTTTTTCTTATTTTTCCTTTATTCCTTTTTTCTTCTTTTTTTTTCTCTTTTTTTTTCATTTTATTTTTCTCCATTACATTCACATTTTACAATAATTAAGTAAACAAAATAAAAGAAATAAAAATTAACAAATTGAAAACAAAAAAACCAAGTAAGAGGCAGACCGAGTTTGACGCTGGAGTTCATAAGTCAGCTTATTAGGTGTAGGTTGGGTCAGATCTCTAGAGCTCCACTAACCATCAACTCGAGTAGGAAATTGTTTTTTTTGTGCATTTCAGATAGGGTTTGGGGGGGTAGGCTCAATGTTAAGGTTGATTGGTGATGTTTATGATAGTTAGAGATGACGATGGCTATGGTTCAGTTACGATGGATTTAGAGCTACGGCTAGGGGGCACAGTGGTGGTTGATAATAGTCATATTGTTGAACTTAGGTCGATAGAGCTTGGTTTGGGTGGTGGCACAACTTAATGGTGGTTAGAGAAGGGGTTGCATGGTGAGAGAGAAATCTTGCAGAGAGAGAGAGAGGTTGTAAGAAGGAGTGAGAGGCTAGAAGAAGTTGATTCCCTCCTTCCCCTCTGTTAAAATGAATCCTAAGACCTCTATATATACTTAAGGAACCTTAAACATGCTTGGAAACAACCAAAGAGCATTAAATCCAAAAATTACAGTAGTGCGTTTTTGGCCAAATTTTATTTTGAATTTAAATGAATCTTGAAGGAAATTGATTATCAAATACGTATCCCTATTGTTTGTTTTTGCTAGTATTGAACATCAAATCCTTCTAAATGCATTAACAAGCTTGAATCATAGGAGTTATTTCAGATGAAAAAGAAAAGATTTTTTCCAATATTTAAGTGTCACTTTAACCTAATGAATGACTAGAGTAGGCTGCATATTCTTATAGTTTCACCATCAATTAAGTGAAATTAGGTAGAAAAAACAGACAAAATTGGTGTTGAACAGAGTATCTAGGTGTTTTCGTCGCAAGAAAATAGTGGAAAGAAAAGGAAAAGAGGGAAAAAGAAATGTATTAGCCTATAGCAAGCCGACATGTGTCTAATTAAAAAGAAAAAAGTGCTGAACACCTCTCCTAAGGATTAAACGTAGGTCTACTCTGTGTATGTGTATGTGGTTTTTTGATCAAGTTGTTGGCTTGTGCCTTGTCCATAGATGCAACCAAATTGCATATATAGGCTAGGCTAGCTTAGGCTAGGTTTTAAAACTAAGCCAAAGCCTAAAAATTCTTATTTATTATTTCAAGCCTTGAAAACTAAAGAAAGAAAAGAAATCATACTCTATTACTTTTATTTATGATATATATATATATCTATATTTGAAATTTTCTTTTTTTTCGTATTTTTCTAAAATTTTTTGTGTTTTAGCTTTCTTATATTTTTTGGCTTTTCATAAAATTTTTATGTTTTGTATTTTTCCTAATTCCTTTTTTTTTATTTACATTAATTTCCTATATCTTTTATTTTTCCTAATCTCTTTTTTTTTTGGGTTTTCTTTCATTTCCTATTTTTTGTATTTTTCCTAATTTAGGACCTCGTATCCTATTCTAAAAATTTAAAAAAATAAAAGGGGGCAAAAATGAGGTGTCTATACCTTTGTAGGGATTGCAAAATTAAGAAAGTAAATATCAACCTGAAAATATTTTAGGAGTAATGGAACCACACAAAGCAAAACTTTTTGAGTTTATGAAAGTCAATAAATACTTTGAAGGTAAACCTAATGATCTAGTTGAAATAGAAGATTGGTTTGCATGGATTAAGCAATCCTTTGAAATCTATGAGATTCTAGAAGACTTAAAGTTAACATACAGGACTTTTATGCTACATAAGGATGCAAGAATATGGTAGAGCTTCAAGAGTAAAGCTATGTCTTGACCTATCATTTGGAATGAATTTAAGGAGGAATTTTTAAATGAATACATTTCGGGAAGCCTATGAAAGAAACTTCAAGAAGATTTACTAATTGTACGAAGATGAAATCGATGCATTAGTGAATATGCATGTGGACACAAGAGATTGATGCATCTTACTTACCTAGAAGTAAGACTTAGTGATTAATTTCATATCTAAGTGTTCTTAGTAGGATTGGATCAAGAAACTTGAACCAAGTTGAAAGAATTTCAATTAAAGACTTAAAATGAAGTTGTTGAAAGAGCAAGAGTGATAGAATATGTAGGAAAAGAGTTCCTAAAAAGACAAAATGGGGAAAACAAGGAAATCGCTGAATCAGATAAAGAGTCAAGAGATGATACAAAGAAGAGTGGCAAGCTATCAAATGAGACGTCAAAGTCATTAGTAAATGAGCCAATTGTAAAGAAGACACATGAAGTAAACTGTTGGAAGTGCAACCATGATTGTTGCCCAAAAGATTACCCATAGCTAAAAGGGAAGTGTTCTTAGTGTGGAAAAATTGGACATAAAGTGAAATAGTGCTTTAAAAGGACTAATGCTTTGACATATAGTAAATATGGAAGGCAAGTTCATAATATCTCTAAATGCTATTGGAAGAGAGCAAACTAGGAAGAAATCTAGTGACTTATTGAGAAACCCTAGAGACTTAATGTAATTAGTAAGACAAGATTATATATGTAAAATACGTTGTATGGATCTGGTATGATATTTATAGTTATGTGAAGTACTAATAAGAAGTGTGTATATTACATGTAAACAATTTGTTTATAAATGATGAAAGTAGTTTCAATAAGAAACTATCTTGGTTAAGTTTCGAGGATGAAACTCTTTATAAGGGGGGAAGAATGTAAACCCCGTGAATTTAACTATTTGAGAGTAAAATTGAACTTTAAGTACTGTATATAACTTCATAAGTCGATAAGGCCGAGTAAGGTAAAAATTTTATTAAATTATGAAATTGAATATATTATAAGTAATAAAAACCCTAAAATTTCAACCAAAATTTAAATTGCATACGAAAATCCTAAACCCTATGTAAGTGTAAGTATCTAAAATTAAACTCAAACTTAACAAAAACTCTAAAACTATAAACGAAAGCTTATAAAATGAATAATTATACCTTAAAAGTATTAAAAACCTAAAAAAATACGATTATTAATTAATATACATAATCGAGTGAAATTGTTAACGAACGTATTCAGATAGCTTCTAAATATTATAAACTAAGGGGTAACATGTTAATTATTAAATTTTATAAAATTTCAATATTATTTCATATTTACTAAATTTATAAGTTTTATATTTAGAGAAGTCCATTATTTTTATTTTTTCTTATTCTTCCTTTCTCTTTCTTTTTGCTTTTCCTTTTTCTTTCCCTATTTTTTTTTCTCTTTTCTCCTTGCCATGTCTAGTAACTTCCAGAATTATGTTTGGGTGGACTTTTGTGTGTATATAATTCACCATGTGCAAATGTATAACCAACAAAGTTAATAAGATAAGGACCTTGTCTTGTCAATTAAATACACTATCTTGTCTCAATTTTTTTCTTCCTTTTTCACCTCATTTTGTGCCCCTTTTTCCTAGCAAAAAAATTATAGAAAGAAGAAGCCATTTCACATATTGTTTCAACAAAAAAAAAAAAAAACATAAACACTATAAGTTTCCAGTTTCTTCCCATCAATAAAGCATTTCCTTTCCTTTGTTCTAATTTTTTACTTCGAAGAGAACAAGTAAAGCAAGAACAAGAAGAAGGAGCTCTCAATTCATATTTCATTAAGTCACTAAAAGAATAGATAAGTAGTATGTGAATTATATTTAGTTTGTAATAAGTATTCAATTGTATTCTTTTATGTACATATATTTTCTAAAATTTCATTTGTAATATAGGTATATTTAGTAAAGTTATGGGTATTCTATTGTTATTTTCAAGAAAATCTATGTAGATGTATTAGGATTTTATGAAAAAATATGATCTTATATCATGAACATGTACTCATAAGTGTATAAACACTTAGAGTATTTACATGTATATACATGTTATATTTAATTTTTCAAATATTTGGTATAAAGAAATTGTGTGTATGTATATATATATATGTATATGTGCATAGTACAGGTATATTTGATATTTTTATTTTATAGGTATATGTATATATATGTTGGCATAAATAGTAGTATGGATATAAGGTATTTTTACTATGTATGTATATCTATAAATATGGGCCGAATATATAAATATGTCTATATGTACATATAAAGTACAAAAATACTTGTATAATATACGTATAGGTATAATATATACATATAAATGTGTGTATAGTATATATAATACATTTAAGGACTATATCCTTTAATTACATAAGTATGTATAGTGAAGAAAACCAACTAAGTTAGAATATGTATGCGTATAAAAATAAATATAATGAGGTTATAATATACGTATATTGGATACGGGCATACATACATATTATGTGTAAAATATACTATAATACTAAATTAATAAATAAAATAAAGTAAGCTATATATATATAAGGATGTATATAGATGCCGAAAGGTCCAAGAAAATGGAAAATAATTAATTTACAAAATTTAATAATAAACATATTAAGTAAAAATAAAAAATAGGAAAACTAGAAAAATATGAACAATGCATGGAAATGAAACATAGCACCTTCCCATGCTACTACGTTAGCATTTAATTAAATTAGTAATTAAAAATAATAATACAATAAGTAATTATTTAGAAAATTATGAAAGTAACAAAAATGAATTAAATAAGTCTTAAATCTTAAAAATAACAAAATAAGTAACTTATGATAAAATAGAATTAAAAAAATATAAAATTTAGATATTTATTAAATAAAAAATATGTAAAAAAAGGCTTAAAATAATATATTATAATTTTTTGAGCCAAAATGGTAAAATTTGTAATATTTTTACATCATAATTGAAAATACTAATTACAACGTTCAAAACGGACTTTACTATGTGAAAGTACGTTTGAAAACAGTAAAGATCAACCATAAGTTCATAAAAGTCAGACTTAAAATGAAAAAAGTTATATGTGATTGCAAATTTAAGATAAACTGAGAAAAGTAAGTAAAAAATTTAAGTTAAACTATTTTTATACTATGCTTGGGTTATAGTGGGAAACAAGGCAAATAATGATAGATATTTTGTTAATTAACGAACCTATTTTTTCAAAATACTTATAGTTTTATTTATCTTTTAGGTATCCAATTATCAAGAACTAAAAACCCTAAGGGATTCGAAAGTAAGCACTAACCCATGTGAGGGAGTTTTTATGATCTGCTATCTACTTGCTTTTTGTTATTTATATGCTATTTGTTGGTTAATATTGATTGTTTGTTGAATAATTGATTGCTTTGTGTACTATCATTTGTGTGATCACTCTCTTAAATTGGTAAATATAACTATTTGACTAAAATAACTAGTTATATCTATCACATGTCTATGACCCAATTAGTATATTGACAAAGAGTGCTACCTTTACTAATTTTTGAGAAAAGTATGTTTGGAAATTGTCTTCTAATCTTAACTACATTTTTTTTTATGATTTTTGCAAGGGCTCATATTACTTGTGAATAATATTTTATCATTAAGGCAAAATGAGCATAGTATCTCTAGTTAATTGCGAGAGGACTCGCATATTTATGTCTGTAGGGCCTTTGATATATTTTAATAGCAAGAAGGCTCACTTTAAGTGCCCAAGAGGTCTTGGATATGTTTAGTGGATGGCTAGTATTAGGGTCCACCTATATTGATTGCTATTTCTTGGCTCAAGTAATAGTCGAGTATCGTTTGGAGGGATGGTGCCCTTAGATAACCTCATGCAATTAAGGTGAGGTTCTTCATGTAGGAAAGTACAAAGGATAATTAACGTGTAAATGATGTAAATCTACACCTTCCATAGCTTTGGACTCCTATGGATGTGTTGCTTGTATTCAATGTGTATGCAGTCATTTCACTTATAGATAGATTGCATGGGTGTTAATAATATTTGATAACTTGCTTGAAAGGTAGTTGTGAGGAACGAACTCATAGAGCTGTGGTTTGCTCATTCCCCTATAGTTTGTTATGCAGGTTTCTTTAAGTAGAGATTGGGGAAAATCTTGAGAGCAGAGTATAAACTGGAGATATGTTTGATATTGTTAGACTTAACTGAAATATATATAGATGGTACAGAAACAATTCATGTACAGAATATTTACTTGATAGGATTATGTATAATATAGTATCTCTTATAAGTTATCAAGTTGCTTTACCTTATCTCAATATTTGGTAGGAGATATCAATTCTCTACGGTCCTAATAGATTGTGAAATATCGGATCTCTATAGTCATTTATATATTATAGTAAGGTAATTAATTAAAAATCGAAAACCTTAGCGACTAATCATTAAGAATCTTGTAATCTTTGACTTGTAAGGAAACTTTTATATCATGGTTGCACTCGTGATATGAAAATTTTAGGTCATTTTAATAGGCCTCCCCTTAAGGTTATGATACAAGATTACTAAGCCAACTTACCAACAACTAGTGATGAAGATATTTAAGCCATAGCTTAGTCATAATGTTGAGGTCTACATTAACAATATGATTGTCAAGAGCAAGCAATGCAATTACCACCTCTAATACCTCTAAAAGACCGTTGATACAACATGGAAACTTAACTTGAAGATCTACCCATAGAAATATGTTTTTCACACTTCATCTAGAAAGTTATTAGGTTAAATAGTTAGTTTAACATAACATGGGGGGTTGCCCAAAGAAAATATGGACTGCTTTGCATGTGTAACCTACTAAAATAATAAAGTATGTTTAGAGGCTCATAGGTTTTATTACCACAATGAATTGCGTTGTGCCCTAGCTAGCAAACAGATGTACAGAGTTCTTTAAAATATTAAACAAACCATCCAAATTTGAATAGATTGATCGATGTTAGGCAGCTTTCAAAGAAGCAATTCCTAACAACTCCATCAGTGTTATTGAAGCCAATCTATGGAGAAGACTTAATATAACTTGGGAAATGCCTACAAGAATATCAATTAAGATAACATGAAATTAGTAGGTCCTTTTAATTATTGAAGAAAGAAGTATGTGTTTAGTGATGGCTTTAGTTAAAAGTCAACTACTTGAATGGATGTTATGTATTACTCAAATACTAGGTGACTTATTTCTACCACTTGATATGATTCATGAATGGAAAAACTAAGGTTACCTACCACAACTTCTTGCTAAAAAGATTTGATAAGATTGAGGCAAACTTGAGAGTAAAATCACAAGAATAAAGGTAAATATTAGATTGTACATTCACTGACTTGGCAATTATAATGAGAAGGCTATTTATATTAAGTGCTCTAGGGTAACTTACATAAATGGAAATGACATAAGAGGATATACTCTAAAGATGCAAAAGTATAAATTCTAGAAACATATCCAAAAGGGAAAAATAGAGAAAATGGTAAAGAGAATATCTTCTACCATTGTCAATGCCAAAGGATTTAAGTCTACATATCCTTAGCATATGCTCGTAGATAAGACAAATATGACTTAATGTCTCTATTCAAGTAGGTAAGTTAGCAAGTGATGTAATACGTCGGACTGTAACTATGACAACTTAGAATTTTGGAAAATTATGGGTAGCTTAGGTTGGTCAAGTTGATTTAGGTTAGCCATGTTGCGAATGGATTAGCGTATTGAAAAAAAAGTGGAATGAAAACTTATTATTGATGATCATAAGTTGTTCATGCTTAAGAAATTGAGTGAGGCTACAAAAGAGGAAGGGAGCCTCGTCCTTAGTAGGATGATTGGATAGAACTTGGCACATGAGGTTTTGGAGCCCATGTACTCAGCTTCGATTGACTAGTTCGAGGACTTGATTCTCATCAACTCCTAAGGGTATTAAGGATTTGACCCCAAATCTAAATGGCCTTCATTTAACTCGACATCTTTAGCATGGTAGATAATTAGATCAGCTACATTGAAGGTTGTAAAAAATTCATAATCTTTGTGTAGCTTAATCATCTAGATACTTTTTTTAGTCTTTGGTATGACTTTGAAAGTACTATTAGTTCAGGGAGACAACTGATTCTTCCACAAGTTAGGAAATTGATCCTTACAAAGGTGGATTTGTACTTATTCATTTATGTTTAAAAGTACCACCTTTCTTGTTTAACTTCCTTCTTACTGTTACTTCGTGTTGGTCTTCAGTCTAGTCTACAATCTTCTGATGTAAGTATTAGAACTCTTGATGTAAACCCTAGGAAAAACAGTAGTTGAACCTTAACTCGAGTCCGAGTGTTCTAAACTGTACAATAAGTCAATAAGGCTAATAATAATAAAAGAATATGAAGTTTAATAAATCAAATATAACACCGATAACAAAACCCTAAGAATTGATCGAAACTCTAAATCGCTTACTAAAACCCTAAAACTAGTTTATACACCATTAATCAAAATTAAACCCATAATTGCTTGAAACCCTAAAATCATAAACATAAACCTATAAAATAGTTAAATATTACACAATAGCGATAAAATTATAGTCGAATGTAATTTTCAACTAAATTGCCTATTTGTACGAAATTGTGATGAAATTATTGTAATAACTTATAAAAATTATAATTGTAACGGGTACCAGTTAAATTGATAAAATTTCACAAAATTTTGAAAACTAATCTACAAGGAGATTTGCTATAATTTATATGATTCGAAAAATTACACATATTTGTTAATAACTTTCATTTTCCTTCTCTTCCATTTCCAATTTATCTCATTTTCCTTCTCCATTTCTAATTCAATTCTTCTCCTGTATAAAACATGAACCAAAGTCAGCAAACTAAGACCAAAAATCAGCAGCCACGTGATCAACCAAATTGCTATGTGTTGATTTTTTTTTTTTGTCTTATTTACATTAATGCAAAAGTTAACTTAGCTTACAATTTAAGGTAAATTCATGTGAGCAAAAGGAAAGCCATATAAAATCTGGAAAAAAAGAAAAAAATCTACATAAACACACACTAAATCTGCAAGCAAACCGTAAGGACAAAGAAAGAAAGAAAAGAGAGAAAGAAGGAAGAAAAAGAAGAAGAAAAATACAAATTAATAGGTAAGTGATTTATTTTAGAAAGAATATATGTATATTATAGTATACACATGTAGAATTATAGTATTTGTATGGTATTTTTATGGTATTTTTACATATAATACTAATAGTATATGTCTATATACATGAATACTTAAATTTAATTATTTGTGTAAATATAAGGTTAGGTATGTATACATGTATGTACATAAGTATATAGTATGTATTATGTATTTGTTTTTTTTAATACATCTAATTATTAATTTACATAACTATAGTATAAATCTATATGTATGTACCGTAACTATATATATATGGGTATACATGTATGATTATATATATATGTGTGTATAGTCGTATAGTATCCAGTGGGGTATTTTTATACGTATGCATATAAGACATATGAATATATATATAGATAATATAGAGTATAAATATTATAGTATACGGCATATTATGTATGTAATGTATAGTATACATATTTTATGATAAATGATAAATACTATATAAGTATATATATGCCGAAAATATATATGTATGTAGTTATAGGTATGTATACATGTAAGACATATAAATAAATAAATACAAAAAATATATAAATATATGAATATGTGTATAAGAGTATGTATTCAATAAATACATATACATATATAATACTTGTAATGTATAGTGTATATATGTATATATGATACCGTAATTTAAGAATTTACAATAACATAAACTATAAATTATATATTATAAGTATAGGAATAGATATATATATGTATAATCGTGTGGTACATAAGAAAAATAGGAAAATATACCCAAAATAATAAAAATAAGAGACATATGATTTAAATAATTATTAAATTATAAATATGTTACGAAAAAGAGAAAATCAATATTTTATAATTTTTAAATTTAAATAATAATTTTTGTGATATTTTTGTATCACAATTTACGTTACGAGTCATAACGTTTAAAATGGACCTCGTTATGAAAAAATACGCTTGAAAACGATCAAAATGGATTATAAGTTCATAACGATCCGAGCTAAAACGAAAAATTTACACGCGATTAGATAAAAAGCTTGAATCGACAATTTCACGTAACTAAGTGAAATAAACCTTACACATTATAACACTAGTTAGCTTTAAATTTCCAAGCTTACAAATTTTCCTTATTCTCAGGTGATCTCGATATCAACCCTGAGCTGCCTACAGACTATTACGATCCCTAAGCTAGCTATGACCGGGTAAGTTTTTCCTTATGATTCCATACTTGTTTGTGCTTGTAATTAGTGAATCTAAATTATGATTTATAAATGAATGTGTATGGGGTTGGGTTATGCTTATGCATGATAATTATTATGAATGGTGAATCTACTTTAAATTTCAATGATATAATGTTTGTTGCACAGTAGATTCAATAGATTGATTGTTTGTGAGTTGGAATGATAACTGATTAAATATGACTTAACTTTTTATTTGACTTGAAAAAGTTAACTTGGACCATGCATAAATCATGCACTGCATAACTAATTCCGAACAGTCACATTACACGGAGATAGCGAGAGGCCATACGTAGGTTGATTATTTATTATTATTGATTTCGTATGGTGCACACGTGTGATATGACCTTACCCTGGCCCACGGGATGACTAGGAGTTGGAGGCGCCAACTTTCCGGCTATGGGTCGAGTCTAAAGGCCTTCGTTTAGGGGTAAGTGAGGGCTGCATGAATCTCCTCACAATCATATATAGAATACGTTTTGATAAAGCTGGTAATGGATGTACCATTACAATTTAAATATGAAACGCGAAGTTTCGATATGAAATAAGTTCTAATATAATACCTGGATCTGATTGTACCGATAAAATTCCAACCCTGACTTCGGAGGGCGTTAAATCTGAGTTACATGCAGTACCTGGCCACCTGCATGTATTTGTTTAGCATACTGCTTGTTCATGCATTCATTTAGTTGAACTTAACTGTAGTATAAATTGATTGTTGTATGGTTGAGGGAAAATATCTCACTAAGCTAGTAAGCTTATACCTTTGTAGACTTCTTTTGCAGGCCGACTTATTCGTGGAGTCAGGTCGTTGTATGCCCGAGGTTAGCTTTCTCTACGGGGTCAATGTGGGAGCTGTTTGAGGACAGAGAGTACTTTTGATTAAATGTAGATTTGAATATGTAATTTTTATATCAGTTTGAATTTAGACATGTTTTAAACTCTATATCTGTAAACTTTTATACACATAAATTATGTGTTATGTTTTATTATATTATTATTTATTATAAAATGATATTGCTTAAGCTTATGCACTCTTGGTAGTTAGTAGTAGTTGTAGCTTTGTGAATCGTATAAAAAGGTTGTCGATTGTAAGGGAACTCAATTTACAATCCTTTGTACGGTATATGACGACTGCCACGACTAGCCCCCTCGGGTCGCGACACTTGACCTTGGTCGAAACCTCTTAAACTTTCTTCTACGAAAGTAGGCATGACTATTAAATCTAGAGGAATGGTGGGGTTATACATGTACACAACCTTAAAATTGGACTTGTTGGTTATGCTATGGACCAAACTATTGTAAGTGAATTCCATAATAGGTAGGCATAAATTCCAATAATGAGATTTTTCCCAACAGCAGCATAGTGTTAGGCTTCTAATGTTCAATTGACCACTTCGGTTTGCCCATATGTCTAGGGGTAGCAAGTGAAACTGAACATGAGCATGGTGTTTAATCTCTTCCATAGCATCCTCTAAAAGAAATTGAGGAACTTAGTATCTCGATTTGAAGTAATGCTCTATAGATTGTTGTACAACTTGATAATTTCTTATAAGAAAAGGTTAGCAATATTAAGAGCATCATTCATTTTTTGTTACGGAATGAAACCAACCATCTTACTAAAGCGGTCTATGACGACCATAACCGATTCTTGTCCTTTAGGTGCTTGGGGTAATCATAGAACAAGGTCCACATAAGGTTTGGTCATAATTGGTAGTAGTGAATACTCCTTACAAAACCAATTATGGTCTTTATACCCTTAGCTCGCTTAACACTATACACCTCTCTATGATTTTGTAGACATCCTTCATCATACTAGGCTTGAAAAATTTCTTCTTCAATAACTTATTCATCTTCCTTTCTTCAAAGTGTCCAAATAAGGCTCCATAATGAGCTTCTCTAACTAACAACTTCCTTACAAAATAGTTTGGGATGCATAACTATCTTCAACGAATAAGTATCCATCCAATATGTAGTAACTATCCATAGCAATTCCTTTGTTGTAATTATTAATAATGGGACCAAACTAAGGTTCCTAATCATATAGCTTAGTAGTAAGGGAGAGCCCACAAAAGATTATTTTGGACAGTAATGAGTATTTTGTATTGACATGATAGTGCATGAACAACAACATTGGTACTTCCTTTCTTGTGTTAGATGACTTAGGAGAATCCCTCCATAAACTCTACCCATTAGGCTTGTCTATTTAAATGCTTCTATTGACTTTGAAGGTACTTTAAAGACTTATGATCTATGTACATGATAAACTCTTTAGGTAGGAGATAACATTTCCATACTCTAAGAGTTTGAAAAAGAGAGTAGAGTTCATTTCATACATTGAGTAATTGTACGTGGCTCCACTAAGCTTCCTTCTGTAAAATGCTACTAATCATCTCTCATTAGCACTACTCTATGATCAACACTTGAGGCATCACATTCTAACTTAAAAGTTTGGTTAAGGCATCACATTCTAACTTAAAAGCTTAGTTAAGTCAATGCTAGAGCTGTGGTCAACATCTCTTTAAATTCCTTAAAGCTTCTTTGAGCTCAATCTCCTCATTTGAACTCAAAATTCTTCTTATTTGCTGGGTTAGGGGGCTTATAATAGTATTGAAGTTGAACGTCCTATAAAATGAAGCTAAATCAAGGAATTTCTAACATCAGCCATTCTCTTAGGTATCGACAAGTTGATTATTGCTCTAACCTTCTCCTTGTCAAATCTTATCCTATCTCCAAATATTACATATTCTAAAAACACTACTTCACTCTAACAAAACATGCACTTCTTATGATTGTCGAACAATTGTTCAACTTATATTATGTTAAATACTAATCTCAAGTGCTCGACGTGGTCACATAATTCGTAGCATCTATTAGAATGTCATAGAAGTTCTCAACAATGCATTTCCTAATTAGTGTTCTCAACATATGATTCATTAATCGCATGAAGGTGCTTTGTGCATCAATTAAGCTGAAGGACATAACCATCCACTCGTAAAGACAATGCCATATCTTGAGTACATCTTCCAATCATCTATAAGTTCATCTGTATCTAATGATAATCGCTTCTCATGTCAATCTTTGAAAAGATCCTCACACAATGGAGCTTATCCAACATGTCATCAAGCCTTAGTATGAGATTGCAATAGTTTGATGCTAATCTTGTTAAGAGCTCAACTGTTGATGCACATATGCTAAGTATCATCTTTATTTAGAAAGAGTACAGCAGGTACAACATATGGACTTAAACTTTCCCTTACATATCTTGGCTCTATCAACTCATCCACTTGTCTTTTCTACTAGATTGCTTAATTAAGATTCATCTTGTAGACCAGCTTGTTTATAGGGTAGCTCCAAGTTGTAAGTCGATGTAGTGTTCAATTCTTCCAAAGGGGGTTACCCCTTAGGTAGTTCTTGAAGAAACAGATTGTTGAATTTTGCAATGAACCTTTATGCTTCTTCAAGCAGTAAATCCAAACTTCTTACTTCTAATAGTCACTTGATTAACAAAAATAAGTGTTTTTCCAACCTTAAGGTTTAAACTAATTCACTTTGGGTAAAGATTAAAGATTTCTTCATCTAAGCTTAGGTAAGCAACGTGAAATGCGCACTTTTACTTATTCTAGCCTAAGGACACATGTTAAGTCTTGACTAGGTTATGTAGCAATAACCTACTACATAACCACCATGTTCTTTCCATGCCATTGGTCCATGTAGTGGAAAGTAGCCACATATGCCAAGAAGTTGCATGGCTATTACATATATGACATAGCAGCCACATTTAAGACACATGGCTCATTCCTTCTCTTAAGCTAGAAGTTAGCTTGTTATTAAGCTATGCAGATCCATATGGTGTTATCCAATGCTACGTGGTGCTATGTTATCAACTTCTTCCTTAAACCTCTTTCTTTCTTTTTTCTTTTTTTCATTTTCATTTTATGAAAAATTGATTATTCATATAGTAAGATCATAGTTCTTAAACAAGCAATCCAAAAGATTCCCTTTCATACACATTTTACTTCCTAGATAGCTCACTTCTCCTTTATTTTTTACTTGATTTTATTCATGATTTCACCAAATTAATGTAGAAATCATGAAGATCACTTGGGATACTTAAGATTGAGTTCTATAATGTATGGGAATTCATCCTTTTACCCTACTAAAATCAACTCAAAGTTTGCAAAAACTTAAAATTCATGATTATAGATTTTTGCAATCTAGCAAATTGAAGTAATGGAAGCTTCAATTTGGTTGTTTGAGCAATTATATCACATTTCCCACACATAATATATATAAATCAAGCTTTTGCCTATCAAAATTTAAAGATTTGCTTGAGGTCCTTTTCATGGTAGATTTGGCCAGTGATGTACTTGTCAAGTTTGATTTGAATTTTTTACGTATAAACAGGACCTCCTATCCCCTACTCTAACATCAAACACCTCGAAAATACCCATTCAAGTGCAAATCACCACTTTCTCTCTCAAAACCTTAAACCTATTAGCCTTAAACTTCTCTCTATAGTTTCTTAGTTATAACATAAAACCAAAGTGAGATATTGGTACCATTAGGTTTCAGTGTATTCTAAGAATCATAAAAACTTAATGTTTCTTTTCAATTTATGCAAAATCATCACCTATAAAGAGACCTTAATTCGATTGCTATTGCCCCTCTTGAAATCTCTTACTCCATCACACCTAAGATGAAACCATTGTAGCTCAACTTATCATACCTAAAACCTATAGTAGATATACCTATCCTCTTAAAAACAACTACATCTAGCTACTCCACCATGATTCAAATCGATAGCTTTAATTCTACTTGTGAATTGCTCCCATACTCGCAAATTCACCCAAATTTTATCTTAATTATATTTTTTATAATTTCTTTTTATTTTATCTTACTTTTATTTTGCTTAAAATTAGTAAAAAAATAAGAAAAATAATTTTAGCTTTTTTCCTCTTAGTCATTATAATACTCCTTAAATAGAAGGTAACAAAAATCTAATAATCGAGGCACCTTTGTATGTAGTGACTTGGAGTTTGTTAGAACTCTAAAGTTGAGTGTGCTCAAGCCGGAGCAATATTAGGATGGATGATCCATTGGGAAAATACTATATGATGGGACAAAATTATATGGCATTCAATGCTAACGTGGATAATACTTAGGTGGGAGGAATTTAATCGAGGTATTATAGATGGTATTAGAGAAGTCTACCATCAAGAAGTGCAAAGTTCTTACTTTGTGGTGGTCCTAAACTATATAACAAAACTGATAAGGACATTAGTTATGTTAGTTGGTGGATTGTAATATTTTGGGTATAAACTAATGTAGTATTTTTATTTTGATGAAATAAGTAAATGAAATATATGCCCCTTAATAAACTACCTTATTTGGTAAAAAATTAAATTAAAATTTTGAAATCATAAATAATGTCATTTTAAGCTAACATATGTGTTGATCATTTCTGCCTCTTAAGATATTTGAATAATACTCAAAATAACAATTGTGATAATGTAAAGTTTATTAAAATTTGATTAGAAATAAATAGGTTATGATTGCTTGGAGATTAAAAATGTAATGTTGGAAAGGTAAGAGAAAGTTAGCTTAAAGGGATTTGGTTCCAACTTATAGTTAACTTGGGGATTATGTGTGTCTTCTTTGGTGTGGTAGGTGAAAAAGGACAACATCTTGAAGCATAGGATTTGCATTGCTATCAAACCCTAATAAGTGGATAGTAATGTTTTTGAACAAGTACACCTATGTCAACTAGATTTAAGGGCGTAGCAAACTACAATTGTGTGCTTGATTGATTATATATGTGATTTTGTTGAATATTTTTTATTTTGAGTGAGATGCCTTTTTCTTATATGAACGACTTCATGAAATGTTTTCTTGCTTGGAAAACTTAGAAAATGGATTATTCTTTAGTGTATTCATCTAATTGAACCTCATGTAAGATCCTGAATTGTAATACTAAGACTTTGAGTTAGAACTTAGCTAGTTGAACCGTCTTTGGTAGGAAACTTAAGATTCATGCTTGATATTGGAATGAGTGTCATTGGGTGTAATCATGGCATGAATGAAAGGACTTACTAGTCAAGTTTTTTGAAAATGGAAATATTGCTAAGTTAGGCTTTGAGCATATAGAATTACATCGCTCAATCAATTTTGGCCACTCCATATGCTTTCGGTTACGGAGTGGGAAGAAATTAAATGACCATGTCTTGAAAGGAATTATGAACATACAATTCGAAATGAAAAGGTGAAGGTAGATGAAGAAAAGGAGAAGTAAAGAGATGAAGCTTCCCTTGGAAAGAGACCTAAACTACGAGTTTATACCCCATCAATGCCCTTCCCAGCTAGATTGAAGCAACAAAAATTAGATAAACGATTTACCAAATTTATAGAAACATTCAAATAGTTGCATATTGATATACTCCTTTTGAGTCTCTTGAGCAAATGACTTCATATACAAATTTCATTAAGGAAATCTTAACTTGAAAAAAGGAAGGTAGAAAAGGAAGTAACGATGCTTTTTGATGAGTACCTTGCTATCATGCCTGATGCATTGCCAAGAAAGCTAAAGGTTCCTAGGAGCTTAATAATCCCTTACATGATAAGAGAGACATTTGAAAGCAAGGCATTGTGTGATTCATTTGCAAGCATTAATCTGATGCCATACTCTATATTCAAGCTTTTAGAATTAGAGGAGCATAAGCCAACTAAAATCACTCTTCAATTGGCACATAAGAGTGTGATAGTTTCTCAAAGAATAGTTGAAGATGTGCTAGTGACAGTTGGCAAATCTTTTTTTCCAATATACTTTGTCATATTAGACATGGATGCTAATAAGGATGTTCCTTTGAATTTAAGAAGGTATTTTCTAGCCACTGTACAAGCAATGATTAATGTTAAGGAGGGAAATCTTACACTAACTCTACTTGATGAGGAGATTACAATCAAGGTACCTCAAGTGATGAAGCTACCATAAGGAGTAGGTGACTATCATGCTATGGAGCTAACTTATGATTTAACAAAAGAACCATAAGAGGAGGAAAATGGAGAAGTAAGATTTGGTAAGTGGAGAGAGGATTTTGAATGGAGTGATAATGATGGTGATATAGATGAAGAAGATGATTTCAAAGGGTATGTGGTTAAGGAGGTAGCTAAAGTGTGGACAGAATCAATAGAGTCATTAGACATTGAACTTAATAGGGAGAAACCTTAACTATTAACTAGAACCCCACCTCAATTGGAATTAAAGATATTACTAAATACCTAAAGTATACATTGTTAGGTTAAGAGAGATGCTTTGCTAGTGATTATGACCTTTGATCTATTAAAAGAAAGAGAATAGAGGTTATAGAGATATTGAGAGAGAATAGAGAGGCTATTGGTTAGACCATAGCAGATATACATAGCATTCACCCTTCATTACGCATGGATAGAATCTTTCTTGAATCAGAATACAAAGTTGTTGTTCAACCATAGAGATGATTCAATCCCATCGTATCGGAAGTAGTAAAAAATGAAGTGGTGAAATTATTGGAGCAATCTACCTGATTTTGGATTGTAAATGGGTAAGTCATGTTCAAGTAGTTCCAAAGAAAAGAGGAATGATGCTAGTAAGAAATAAGGAGAATGAGTTAATCCCAACAAAGATTGTGCTAAGATGGCCAGTGTGCATAGATTATCGTAAGTTAAACAATGCCACTCGAAAATATCACTTCCCTTTACCATTCATAGATCAAATGGTTGTATGACTAGTACTACATAAATGCTATTGTTCTTTAGATAAGTATTCTAGATATAATCAAATCCTTAAGACACCTAATCATTAAGAACAAGCCACTTTCACATGTCAATATGAGACATTTTTGTTTAGAAGAATGCCATTTGGACTTTACATTGAACTAGAAAACTTTCAATAGTACATGACGTCAATATTTTCAAACATGATAGGATATAGGATTAAGGTGTTCATGGATAATTTTTTGGTATACAGAGAAACATTTGAGAATCTAGTAGGAGTTTTGAAATGTTGTAAGATAATTAACCTAGTACTTCGTTGGGAAAAATGCCATTTTGTGATATAAGAAGGAATTGTACTAGGACATAAAATTTCAAAGCAAGGAATAGAAGTGGATAAAGCAAAGGTGGAAGTCATTGCAAAGCTACCTCCACCTACTACTAGAAGGGGAATTTAGAGTGTCCTTAGCCATGCTAGCTTCTATTATTCATTTATAAAGGATTTTTCCAAGGTCTCAAAACCATTATATGCCTTACTAGCAATAGATGTGCCTTTTGATTTCAACTTTGAGCGTAGAAATGCATTTGAAACATTGAAGGAGAAATTAGTAACATCACCAATTAAAGTGGCTCTTCATTGGACATTGCCATTTGAACTCATGTATGATGCAAGTGATATTATGTTAGGAGCAATCCTAGGGTAAAAGTAAAATAGAATCTTCTAAACAATTTTCTCTACAAGCAAGATGCTCAATGAAATTATGCAACTACTGAAAAAGTGTTTCCTACTATGGTGTTTGCATGTAACGTGTTTTGATCATACTTAATAGAATCTAAAGAGATAGTATACACAAATTAGGCAACCTTGAAGTACTTATTGAACAAACCAATTGCTAAACCATGGCGAATTCGTTGGGTTCTCTTATTATAAGAATTTAATTTGAACATCAAGGATAAGAAAGGTAGCGAGAACCTAGTGGTTGATCATTTGTCACAAATCACTACTAGTGAAAGTGATTAACTTATTCATGAATGCTTCATAAATGAGTAGCTATACATGATCAATTCAACCAACTTGCCTTAGTATGTGAACATTATCAATTATTTGGTTAGAGGGATTATGCCATATGGTCTAGATTATAACCAAGGAAAGAAATTTCTAAAGGAGGTGTAGAATTAATTTTAGAAAAATTGTATTTGTTCAAGTTTTGTGTAGATTAAGTAATTAAATGTTGCGAAGTCACAATACAAGCACATGACATCATTACCTACTACTATATGGAACTTGCTGGTGCGCATTTTAATGTGTATTGTATAATGGAAAAGATCTTGCAAAGTGGTTTCTACTAGCCTACCATTTTTTGTAACTGCAAGGAATATGTAATGCAATGCTCAAGGTGTCAAAGGACAAGGGATATATTACGGCAAAGTGAAATGCCACATCAATGGATCCTCGTTACTAAGATTTCTGATGTTTGGGGAATAGATTTCATGGGGCCATTCTGTACATTAATGTTTAATAAATATACTTTGTTGGTAGTAGACTATGTTTCAAAGTAGGTAGAAGCAGTCGCTTTACCTACTAATGATGCTTGGAATGTCCTTAAGTTTCTTAAGAAACACATCTTTACACATTATGTGGTGCCACAAGCTATATTTAGTGATGGGAGAACATATTTTTGTAACAACCAAGTTGATAGTTTACTAGCAAAGTTTAGGGTTAAATACAAAGTGGCATAACCATATCATCCTAAAACAAGTGGATAGGTTGAACTTTTGAATAGAGAGGTAAAGTAGACTTTGGAACAAATTGTTAACACTTTCAAAAAAGATTAGGCTCCCAAGTTAGATGATGCATTGTGGGCCTATAGGATAGCTTACAAAAGCCTCATAGGGATGCCCCCCAATCGAATGGTTTATGGAAAAGCTTGTCACCTCCCAATTGAAAATGAGTATAAAGCATATTTGGTAATTAAATTCCTAAACTTTGACAAAAATCTAGTAGAATAACATTGAATGCTGTAGTTGGATGAACTGGAAGAGTTTAGGAATGAAGCTTTTGAAAATGCTAGAGTTCACAAAGAGAAGATAACAAGGTGGCATGACAAGAAGATATTTTTCAAGAACTTTAATGTGGGATAGAAAGTTCTCTCATATAATGCTCAATTTAGTTTGTTTCTTGGTAAACTTTAGTCAAAGTGGATAGGGCCATATACAATAACATGAATACTACCTGATGGAGCAATTGCGATTAAAGGAGAGGAAGGAGAAACTTTCATAGTAAATGGGCATATGTTGAAACCCTTCTTTGAGACAAATGGAACTAAACCAATGAAAAGAATTGCTTATTTGGAGGATCTACAACGAATTATCGACAAAAAGCTAGCCTAGAGGCTTGTAGATACCCAATTTTTGCCCCCTTTATTTTTATTTTATTTCCTCAATAGGTCCTAAATTAGGAAAAATACAAAAAAATAAGAAATTTAGAAAACTATCAAAATTAGGAAGTCTAGAAAGAAACCTAAAAAAAAAATGAAGTTTAGGGTAAAAAATGGAAAAATTTAGAAAATCAACAAATTGAAAAATTGAAAAAAAAAATAGAAGATTTTAGGGAAATTAGAAAATAACAATTTAATAAGGTAGATTCTTTAATTTTGAAAAAAGTTTAGAAGTTGAGCTGTTGAATTTAGGCTTAGATTTAAATCTAGTCGAGGCCGACCGAGTCCATATGTGTAATTTAATTGCACATATGAACAAGGCATAAGTTAATGGTTTAACGAATAAGTATATGGACATTAGCATTAGGATGAGTATGAGGTTAGGGGTTCGAGTCTTAGAGAAGGCATGTATAAGTTTTTTATTTTTCATCACATTAGGGATACTACATATCAAGATCTAATTGCATCTCTATCCTAACACGTGGCATCTTCGGATTGGGCAATGTGTTGACATGACACCACATGTCCAGCCACGTAGTATGTCACATGAGTTGTTACGTATCATGTGATGACATGTAGTAAGTTGGGGTTGGCTAGGTCTGCTAACGTGGTGTCATGTCAACACTTTCCTTTCTACTTCTCCCCTCTTTCTTGTATTTTCCTTCTTTTTCCTTAGGCTTTCTCACCTTAAACTCAGTTAATCAGCTCTCTTTGTTAACATTTTTGACCCCTTTTGAATTGTAATTTCACTAAATTAATGGAAAAATTGCAAACTAGACATGGCCTTCTTTGAATCAAACATAAGAAGAAGACTAAATTCATCCCTTTCAACGCTCAAATTGAGCTTCAGAAGTTGGAAAAAAAATTAAAATTCGTCGATTTGCGTTTAACTCTGATTTGAAACTTTCCATGTTTCTAGGTTGATTACAAATGTAAATTAGGTATTGGGGGAGCTCAAGAATCACATACAACTACGCAAAAACACTTACCAGCTCTCTCTCTCTTCTTTCTCTTGTTTTCTCTCTCATTCTCTCTCTCTTCGAATTTCTCTCCCTTTAGCTCACCACCAGCCACCACCCTATTTAGCTCCACTGCCGCATAAGCTACCTAACCCAGTTACCCTCGACCTCCACCTTAGCCCGTAGCATTGTCACTAATTTTGAAACCCTAACTACTACAACCACTTTCTCTCAAACCACCACCACCACTACTCCCTACTCGAAAATAACCCCACGATCGAACTCAACACCCCTTAAAACCATCGACCCAACACCCCTCTCACACCTAGCAACTCCAGAACAAGATCACCCAAGACCACTTTGCTCTACCCTCTAAACTAACCCCAAACACCTAGGTACTCTCTTTAACCCCCCTAATCCTAATTTAATACACACAAATCATCCTTTTCCCATTCATTTTGGTCATTGGATTAGCCTAAAACGTACCTTGCAAAGCAGTCGCAGTGATGCTTGAAGATGACCCAGATTCGTGTCCAGCCCAACCTGATGACCTACAACTGAATCGAACTGACTTAACCCGATCTGAACTCTAACTCGTGCTCTCCTCCTTGGTACGACTCTCTTCCAAATACGGTTAAATTATTTTTTTCTTCTTATTTTATTTTTTTACTTGTTCCTTAATTTGTAAATGTAATTGAAAAATAAAGGAAAAAAAAGAGAAAAACTGAAAATGAAAAGACGAAAAAAAAGGAAGAAGTATTTAGTTTAGTTTTTATTTATTTATTTTTACATTTTAGCCAAAAAATAAAAAATAATAAAAAATAAAAAAGTAGAAGGAATAAATAATAAAATTGTTTTATTACTGAGAAAATTGATTTTTCAAAAATAAAATAAAAATAAATAAGCCATTTTTCAAACTAAGATCATTTAAAATTTCTAAAAATAAAATCTAATTTAGGATCCTTTAAGAAATTTTCTTAAATAAATCAAAATGGGTAAAAACGTAAACTTGACTATTTTAAAAAATAAAATCAACTCAACCCATTAAAGTTTTTTATAAAAAAACTACATATATCTGATCCCGAATAGAGGGTATGTAGGCACCTATGAGGCAACGGTAAAATATATAAAAAAAAATGATTTTCCTTTTCATTTTTGATTGTTCAAATTATCCAATTTAGGAGAAAATTTGGGTTTGTTTTTTTGAAAAGTAATTTTTAAGGTCAATATTAAATTTGGAAAGTTAATGGTACCCATAAGGGTTTAAAATTCCTAACCCCCAGTTCCAAAATCTTTAGTTTTAAAAAAAAAACAGTCTTTTAAATTGGTTTTTAATTGATAAACCGGTAGCTAAGTTATAACCAATTCACTCAGTTGGTTATCACTTAACTTTTTTTCTCGACTCCGGTTGGGTAGTGCCTCCAAAGTTGTTTTAAAAAAAAAAAAAAAATTCTTTAAACCTTAGTCGAGGATCGATATTAAATGAGTAGGGTTTAATATTGATTGGTTGAAAGAAGGCTTAATTTTTAGAATAATCAGGAGGTGAAAAATCAAGCTCAACAAGGCTTAAAAATAAGCACTTGACTAGAGGCAACCTAACTCACCATCTTTTCTTGTCTTTTTCAGTTTATGTATGAGTCTTTTGAATTTCAAAGTCTTTTTAGTTGTGTCTCTTTTATGTTATGCAAGCATATGTAAATAAATAAAGGAAGTGATGAATCCATCAATCTTACGATACCATCAACAAATCTAGAAGGCAAATTAAGGATTCAAATCACACTAAGAAACCAAAGGAGTCCTATTCTAACTTTCTACTTCCCATTGCATATGCATTGAATTGTGAGAAATATACATCTAAATCAAATTTGGGGGTAGGAAAGTTAGACATAAACATTGATGTTGTGTGATTTTGAATGAGCTTTGATGATCGATAAATGTATGATAACTAATCCCTTTTATGTACCTATAATATAGTTTCTTTTTGAAAAAGTTAGATCCATTTTCCTTTATACTCTATGCCTCAATTTATGCTATCATTAATAAAGTTTTCATGAAGAAAGTAAGAAGAAGTGATTGGGAAATTCTTTTGAAAGAATTCCTTTATGAATAAGTCATGAACATTTCTCAAAACTTTGTAATCAATTCATGGCATCTTTTCTTTATTTATTTATACTTAATTTAGGTATAGATTAGAGGTTTAAAGCTATGGAAATGTTTGGATTGGGTGTTAGATTTTAGTGCTTTTGGAAGTTCACCTGTATATACACATTATTTTTTTTTTTTGAAGAATCGTATGGTTTGTTAATGTAGTGTGAATTGAAGTGAGTATTGGATTTTATTCGAATATTCCCTGATCAATGAACAATGAATGCCTAAAAAGAAAAGAAAATTTGAAAAGAAAAATGATGAAGATCAAGAAAAGTCATTACATATCAAAAGTATGACCCCTTCACAAAAGAAAATGCAATTGAGAAAAAGAAAGAAATAGGAAAAAAAAAAAAGAAAAGTCGAGAATCTAAAAATCCAAAAAGAGAATTACATGCAAAGTAATTTCATAAGGCAAACCTAAATGGGAAGTTAACTTTTCTAGGTATTGAATCCTAAATTAATTACATGGACTTTGATTTGTGAGCATTTGATTTGCCATAGGTGGAACAATTTCGATATCACTTCTAAGGATTTTTGCATCATATTTAGTACATGAAAACTTAGAGCCTTTAGTAGTAAACATATTCTCGATTATATGCAAGCATTATGGAAGTGCATACTTATCCTATCAGTTTCTAGAAATTTGATATTTTCTCACTTGCTTGAGGTTCAGCAAGGTTCTAAAGTTGTGGGTTATGATTGCATTTAAAAATATATAAATTTCCCCAACTTTAAAGCTTACATTTGTGCATAAATAAAGCAAAAATTTTGTTAATTTTGTATGAAATTAGAGTTTATGCACAAAGCAGTTCAACTTATGCAAAACTGTAAAAATTGTATGAAAATGGACTAATTTTAAATGAATTTGATTAATTTTATATCCTATGTATAGGTGTAGCCTTCGTCATTCAATCAAGGAGGCTAAAATGAAGGGAGCTAGTAAATTTGGCCTAATGATCAATTGATAGCCTTGCTACCGACCATTCAGTATGCCTTAAAACATCAACGATATAATAACCTATTAGGCGATTGATTGAAGGAGAGGATGGTCTAATGAACAAAATGTTGCAGGATGGATTTGCTCATGCAAATCGGTCAATACTATTTGCACTAATTGATTGGTACAAGAAATTAGGGTTAGGGTTCTTTGACTAAAAGCCTAATCCTCCTTAAACGTTGTGTTTCATAAAACACAAAGGAAATCTAATACTAACATATGTCTTCAATTGATCAGTAGACCTTTACACTGATGAATCGGTAGCCTAAAATTGTATATATTCACAATTACAGCTAAAGAGGTGAGTTACATTTAGGTTTTCAGCATTTCTTAGTCTAGATTTGCAAGCTCATAATCTATTTTCATGTTTTATTAACTTATTTATGATATTTAGTGAATATTTTTATGATTTTGATGCACATTTAAGTTTGTTTAATGATCATTTTCTACTTTCTCTACATTTAACCTCTTGTTCATTGATTTCCATATTGTTTAGTTGTTCTCTAATGGAGTTTGCTATTATTTCTTCATCTCATGTGGATGTTATTGTTGATATTATGATTAGCTAAGTAGTTTTTGATGATAGTGTGGATGTTATAGATGGGGTAACTTTATAGTTATGATATGGGTATGTGTATTTAATTGGGATTTTGTTCATTGGTATTTCATTTAACTCTTTTAGGTGCATGTTATTGAAATTTTCAATGGGTTTCCTTGTGATTATTATACCGAGAAGAGATTTGTCCTAGGAATCAACCTAAGAGTTAATAGGTTCGTATTATTATGAGATCAAGGGGAGATTAATTGTGAAATTCCCTAGTTGAGTAATTGAGTTGGTAAAATGTTGATAATGAGTTTTTACAACTATGTAACTAAGAGGAGATTAGGTGTTTCCCATTGAATTGACGTTACATTATGCCATTTTAGTGTATTAGGATAGGTTATGAGATAGATAGGAGATTAGCCCCCTAATCTCTATGATTAGAATACTTAATTCGTTATAGGAATTGAGTATTTAGTTGATCATGTAGGGAAATAAGATCAAGAGGAGATTTTTCGCTACATAGTTGAGTAAGGTGCCTTACCCGAGATTAAGCACAATTAAATTCCATCATAACCCAATTAAAAACCATCCCCGATATCTTAAAGGCATACCCTTACCACTACTTCAGAAACATGTTAGCAGCTTATGTCTTTATTATTGGTGTAATTGTTACTTTGTGCTCGTACTTTAATTTTGATTGCAACTCCAAATTCTCTTTTTGATTTGCTTAGTTTAGAGTAGCAAGTTAGGAGAGTAATTAACCGAATCCTTTTTCCTTAAGGAATTTAACTTGGTGAATATTCACTACAATTATTACTATAGATAATCCAGCATACTAGCCATTTAAGACAATACTATTTTAAAAATCTCCATTTATAAAGGGTTTTGAAATCTATCATTTTTATTAGTGTATTGTGTCATTCATCAATTATAAATATTACTTTTGTTGAATGCAAGCAACTTAATGGTTGTGATGTTATATTTCGAGTAATACTAGGATGTGACTTTCTTTAGGTGGTATTAGAGCATAAGTTAAAGGCAATAGTATTAGGTGTGAGTGAGGTGTATGGGGTAGCTAGGTAATTTATAAACTTAACCATGTTAGTAGCGATTGCTATGAAGAAACTAACCTTATCTTATGTGTTTACTACTATCTAGAAAGTGGTGTAAATATGTGCAAGTATGAATCCTAGTTCATCACCTATTACCAAAAGCTAAATGAAGGAGGAATAACAACTATAGCTAAATCAAGCTCAACCTTTATAGATGATGGATGTGGTACAACAAATTATAACCGCATTAGCTAAAGCTAATGGAGGAAATGAGGAAAAGCTAGCTTGAGTACAACGTATAGTAAAACTATTTGATTAGATAAAAATTGATCCTTTGGTTATGTAAACCCTACTTATAGCGAGCTTGTGAATCAACTAAGAGTACTTCTTGAACATTTCCAAGCATCAACTAAACTAAGAAGTTAAGTGTATGCTTAAAAATGAATTTAGTTTTCCAATTTGAAAGCTTATTATCAATAAAACTCGAATACGAGAACTGTAGACTCTAAGTCACCCAAAACCTAAAACCCTAAAGCAATTAAAGACTTGTAATCCTAAGCGATTAATTAAAAAATCTAATTAAAATAATTTTATTCAACTCTAAAATTTTTTGATAATTTTATAAGAATTAAATCATAACTTACAAACCAATTTAAAAAACAAACTTTAAAAGAATTTCATATATAACAATCTCCTTATCTTCATGCTTAAGCCTTGTACATATGAATAAGTAAACCAACTAATTATCTTAAATAACTTATCAATTGAGAGTTGAAATCATTTATCAATTGATAATTTATCAAAAGTTAATGATAAGACACTTTCCTTATGTTACCATAGCTCATACCTCATATGGACAAGATATCACATTCTTTTATGTGTTCAACTTTTAATTAAGAAGATAAGACAACTCCATGCCAAAGGTTAGATAAGGGGGGAAGGGGTATAGTGGCGGCGATGGCGGCATGCTTTGTCTTTCATCAATTAATCGACTTATCTTATACGCTACTATTCACCCTTTAATCACACTTCTTTTCCCTACACAACCAGCCACTCTCGCTCTCCTTACTCTCACTATCACTTTCATTTTCACTTCCTTTTCTCTTAATTTAAACTCAGTACAAAAGAGGAAACATAACCCTACAAAATCCCAACAATTGTTGCCACTTATTTATTTTATTTCTCATGGCACAAAGCTTGTTTTGTATCTTCCATTTGTCAATTTCCAAAGTCACTTTTAAAAACTCTAGAATATCCCAAAACCCCACATTAAAATCAAAACTTAAGATTCCAAAAGAGTTGCAAGAAGGAGAAGGAAAAATAAGGAACATAAGTAGATACTTAGTACACAACCACCTTGTTTTTTCTTTGAGGATGAGTAAGTTGTTTCTTTCTGTTAGTAACCTAATATGCCACGTTAGGAGACCATGTTTTCATGAAAATATTAGCATGGTCACAAGTTGATGAAATAGCTAAGGCCACCTTAAGAAGCGAGCTCATGAATCCCTTACATGAAAGTTGAAATATCAACATGTAAAGTTAGTGTTATGTTAAGATCCATGTTTAACACTTATAATGGAACAATTTAAGAAGAGAAAATCATGAAATGAGTAGTTGAAAGAGGGGTCATCATGCTAGATGTGAAGTGTTTGTATGTCATTTGGATGTTATTTTTATTTCCATTAAGTTAAACAAGCTCAAATTTAGCTTTAGGTAAAGGAAAACCCATTACATGAAGCTTTTATGAGAAAACCAACTTTGTAAGATATGAACTATGTTTTGGAAGTTATGATCAGTATGAGATCTATTATTTTCATGTAGATTATAAGCTAAATAATCATCTCATGGAAGATAAGTTAAGTCAAGATTTGAATATAAATAACATAGGTTCATGATCTAACCCCTAAGCTTAAGGAAATAATGAAAAAAGTTGAAAAACCAAGAGAGAACCCCTTGGATTCACCATGACTAGATGTAGAACTATGTTAAAAGCCACTCAAAAATATGACAAAAGCAAGTAAACAATGTAAAAAGACTAATCAAGGCAAGTATAATAAGTGTATAAAGCCTAAAACTTTCAAAATAGGCCTCAAACTCCAAGTTAGGCCTTCATTCATTTTCTAACCAGCAACTTAACTCACCAATAAAAAATTTTTTGAGACTCTTAAAAGGGCCACAAAACACTGTATAAGCCCAATAAAGTGACTATCCTTGATTTAGATAAAAATAAGCCCATTTGAGAACTTAAGCTTACATCAAAACCTAAGAAGTTGTTGTTAGCCCTAGGAGTGTAAATCAAAGCTGGAAATTTAACCATAAAGAATATTTTAAGCTTAGAATGAAACCCTAAACCCAAGCCTAAAGGATTTCCTAAGATATCAAAAAGCCTAACAATCAAACGAAGCCTAAAAGTACTCTAAATCATGAGGATCGTTATTATTCTAACCTATAGATAGATTTGTCTGCTTCATCTCAAAATCTAACCTCACATGTTAAAGTAAACTAAAAAATGATGAAGATTGACAATAAGATCATAAAAATCAAATTTAAAACAAGAAAGTTATATGTGATTAAACTCTTAAGTAAAAACCAGGAAAAATGTGAAACCTAGTTAAAAGTATAACTTAAAGGGTTTTAGCTTAACTTTTTAGGTTTTATTTCAAAATCCTAATAGTATCATATTTGTGATATCTAGGGGACCTAGCATTTGGAGATGACTTGCCCTAGAATTACTACAACTGATCCGCATAGCTGAGTGAGTGATTCCTAATGACTCCATACTTGATTTTTCTTATAGTGTAGATGCACTTAAACTTATATAATGAACTTGGATGCTTGTGGGTTATGGAAAATGCATGTGTATGATATTATGATTGGGTGCTATGATTTGTTAATAAGATGATAATATGAATGTTTGTGATAATATCCATGTATAGTTGCATGGAATGAAATTGTCTAATCCCCATGAAAACTAAGTTAAGTAAATATTCAATTAAGGAATTCAATGAATCATGCATTTCTCATAAACACATCATACTATATGGATTGCCACTTCATGTAGAAGATGGGAGGAGACTCACGAGAGGAGGGCCTCCTATAGGATTAAGCATTAGCTACGCCATCATTTTATTATTGAGTCTCTATGCTAAGTTAACGGGCTTACTAGGCACTAGAAGACGTTAACTGTTAATAAAGAGCTGTATCTTATGGTTTCTACTTAGAGCGTATGATTGTGGATTGTGGATTGTGGAGGTCACCACACTACTAGACTTAGAAATTTTGGTTTAAAGTACGAGACATAAAAAGAAAGAGTGCTTTCCTTATTAAAGTTGTATATGTTATATATATATATATATATATATTTATTTTTTTGACTTAAGCACAATAGTGTAATTGGTATAAAACCTAGGTGTTAAGACCCGATTATGGTTTGTATCAGTTAATCATCTCCAATCTTAACTACAAAGGGTATAATTCTAAGTTGCATGCAGTTCCTAGGTCGCTGTATGTATTGTTTGACATTCTAATTGCTCATGCATTCATATGATTGTACATTAAATAAAATTGTTATGCGGTATTGACGAGGGGATTTATCTTACTAAGCATAAGCTTACACCCTGACAGATTTCTTTTGATGTAGGATCACCTCTTCATCCATCTAAGCAGAGGAATACCCAAGGTAAGTCTTATGCGGAGATGACACTATGCGTTCAGGGAATGAATAAGGAATTTTATAATAGTATTTTATAGATATTTATTTATCTTTCCTAGTTCATATTCTAGATAGAATTTCCTAATGTAGATTCTTATGAGAACTGCATTCATGTTATAATATTCTGTTGGTTTGGAATTTTATTAATCTATACTTTTACTATATTATTTCATATCAAAGTGTAAATTTTAGTTAGATTACTTGATATTACATATCTATGGGCCTAGTGGTAATGTATAGTAGAAGGAGCTTTATGTGCTACATTAAAGGACTACAATCAATGAGGGGGTTAATTGTAGGTCTTTATGCGGTACACGGCGATCTACCATGACAAGGATACTGTTGGGTCGTGATAGGTTGGGGAAGAATGGATTGATTTGTTAGAAATAGCATTTGAAGTGGATGAGGTGGAAGAGAATAAGAAAGTAGGAATTATTGTTATCTTGTTGGATGGACATGCGTATAGTTGGTGTAAGGGTAAGAAGCGGTCAACAGTAGAACCCATTGATTAGAATGTATTTAAAAGATGAATTTCTATAGCATTATTTCCCTTAATGTGTAAGGATAAAATGTATGGAGTATTGTAAATTGAAGCAAGTAGGTGTAGCTATTGAAGAATATTAATGAGAGTTTAATAGAAGGTTGAAATTTGCTCTACAAGTGGAATAAAATAATGAAGTTGCTAAAGTTGGTAAGTTTAGGGTTAGACTTGATCTTTATTTTCAAGTTGAGTTAAAATGAACAAGATTGGTGCAATATGTTGATATTGTTAATGAGACTTGTTTAATTGAGCAAGCTTGTGACTCAAGAAGGGAAGATGATGAAATAGAAAGCAAGAAAAGGAAGTTCATGGGGATTTCTAGTAGTGGATGTAAACCCCGCAAATTTAGCCTTTTGAGTATAGATTCAAACTTGTGTATTGTAGATGATTTCTTGAAGTTAATAGAGCTGCTAAGTTTAAAATCAATTAAAATTGTAAATGTGAAATTTAAAACAAATATGAAAAACCTAAACTCATTAATTGAAACTCTAATTTCATACGAAAACTTTAAACCTAAACATTTATAATTATAAGAGGTTGACACTAAGCTGATAAAAACCTTAATCATATATGAAAACCCTAAACTCTATATGTATGTATATATAAGAAATTGAACTTGAACTTGAACTTGAACCCTAAAACAAAAACTTTAAACTTATAAATACACCAATTTGCTACGAAGGTGATAAAATCTTAATTGAGCCAAATAATTGAATGATATGACGAATAGTATTAAAACGCTAATGAAAAATTAGAGATAACTTATAAATGCTCATAGATGTAAAAGTATTAAATTAATTCATACAAATTTATAATATTATTTTATAATTAATATTAACCTTATATTTATATATATAAGTTAGTATTATGTCAATTTAGACATTATGTAGTAAATATTAATAACATGATTTATGATTTACCTTATAGTTATATTAATTATTAATCTAAATATTATTTATAGGGTTAGAAATATGTAAGGAAGTTTTAATATATTTTTTATTGAATTATTGCATTTAATTTTCTATTTTGACTCTTACTTCATTTTTCTTTCTCTATTTCCCTTTTATTTTCAAATTAATTATACATAATATAGATAATATATTAAGAGTTGACCAAGTCAACTTTGACTCAAGTCAACATGTCCTTTTCATTTTATTTAATGATCTTTATCTTTCCTTTTCTTTTCTCTTTCTCTTTTTCTTTTTCTTCCATTTTCTTTCAATATGGTCATGACACCTAAGGATGGCTAGAAAATTCCACTAAATTGTACATCCAATAAACATTTGTGCATGTAATTACATTACATACACACCAAATAACCCCAGCTGCCACTTTTTCTCTCTCCTCCAATTCCATTTCAACATTTTCCCTGAAGCTTCCATTTACCAATTCCATCTTATTTGACCTACCCTTCATCCATTTTCAATAAAAAATAAAAAAAAGGGGTCAAGAAAGAACTCCTCAACATATATATATTAATATATGTAAGGTATTATCTTGATATGTTATCATTATTAGTTTTCTTTTGTAAATTATATACCATATATTTCTTTTATGTATTTTTGTACATTTCTATTCTTAATATGCTTAGTATATATGTTAGTACATAGATTTTAATATGTTTGGTAATAAATATATTTCTTCTTCTCAATATTCATATCTAACTATATGTGCATATTTATGTTATGTGAGAAAATGTATATGTTCTCTATACCTAGTCAAATGTACACATACACACACACACATACATATACATATATATATATATATATATGCCACCATACATGTATCTATAATATGCACATAAACCCCTAAATAAGGAATACTAAATATTTATATGTATTTGTACAAAATGAAAAAATAGGTATATGGGTACAAGTTGTAAATTTAACCTTTTAAACATGGTATCGGACTTGAGTATTATAAATATTTCCATAAGTCGATAAAACCACATAAAATGAAAATCGATTAAAATTTTAAACTCGGAACTTAAAACGAACTTAAAAGACACTATTATACGATTTGGAAACCCTAATTATGCAAGAAAACCCCAATCCTTACATGCGTATACTTTTAAAAATGTCAACCTAAACTTAACAGAAATTGTAAATATCAAATCATAAAAATTTTTCAAAACTCTATAAAATTATCTTAATGCTTAAAAAGCCATAAATCAGTAAAATTATCAATAATTTTGTAAAATCATATAATACTTATAACAAACGAATCAAGGATTATTTCAAGTAATAATAAACAACAAAACTAAGCTAGTTAAAGGAAGAAATTAATAAATTTACAAAAATTATTTTACTTGTGTACATAAGTAGCCTCACAATATGTATATATATAAATATATTATTAAGCAATTTCCTTCTCTTTTTTTAATATATCATATGATATATATATATGTTATATAATAAAGCGTTGTTCCTAAATAATTAAGCTAATTTATCCTTAAGCTCCTAAGTGTAAGTAAATTATTCTTGAGTTGGAGAAAAACCCTAAAACATACATAATCTCACTCAAACCTTAAACATACATAGACTCACTCAAACCTTAAAACTTAGGATGATCAAGGACTTACGATCCTAAATGAATAATTAAAAATATAATTTGAATAAATTTTATTCAACTCTAGAAAATTTTGAGAACCAAACCCTAAAAAAATTTCATATAAGACAATTCCCTTATTTTCACTTATAAGCCATGTTATATATAGATAAGTTGTAAACCCTACTTTTTAATGAACTTTCGATTCAACTAAGAACACTTCTCAAATATTCCCAAGGATAAACTAAGCCAAGAATTCAAGTTTACATTTAAAAAAAAATTTAAATTTTCAATTCGAAACCCTATTATCGATAAAACTCGAATACGAGAACCATAGGCTGTAAATGCAAAACATTAAAACAATTAAGGACTTATAACCCTAAGTGGTTAATTAAGAATTTAATTCGAATAGTTTTATTCAACTCTAGAAATTTCATAATTTTATAAGAATTAAATCATAACTTACAAATCAATTTAAGAAACAAACTCCAAAAGAATTTCATATAAGACAATCTCCTTATCTTCATGCATAAGATTTGTGCACATGAATAAGTAAACTAACCAATCATCCCAAATAACTTATCAATTGACAAATATAAACCCTAATTTTAATAGGCCCATGATCCAATTAATAGTACCATCTGAACGTTCCCAAGGATCAATGAAACCGAGAACTCAAGTTTATATTTACAAACAAATTAAATTTTTCCAATTCAAAAACCAATTATCGAGAAAACCTGAGCTTGAAGAATTACGAGCTCTAAACTCACCTAAGACCCTAAACCCTAAAATAATTAGGGAATTTTGACCCTAAGTGACTAATCGATAATTTAATTTGAATAATTTCATTCAACTTTAGAAAATTTCACAATTTTATAGGAATCAAATCATAAAGTACAAAACAATGCAAGATGAAAATTCTAAAACAATTTCCTATAAGACCATACCCTTATTTTCATGTTTAAGCCTTACACATAAATAAGTAGACCAACCAATCACCTTAGATGACTTATCAATTGAGAGTTAGAATCATTTATCAATTGATAACTTATCAAAATCTAGTAATAATACATTGTCCTTATCACCCCTTTACTTATACTACATATGGACAATTTTTCACAAGATTTCACATGCTTAACTTCATTAAATGAGACAAGACCATTCCATGACCCCAAAGGACACTAAATGGCAGATTTGAACAAGGAGAAAAGGGGGCCCATGCTCTTGTCTTTCAACCATCAATCACTTTCTCTTACACACCACTATTCACTGCGTAATGCTTACATCATCAATAGTTGAAATTATTAACTTTTGTGTAAGTTACAAGACAATCAATTAAAACTTCTTCCACACACTTTTCTCCCATTAAAAAATTTTCCACTCTCTCCCTCTTTCACTCACATTTTCCTGAATTGGTGCATGGAATGGGTCTTAACACCAAGGGGTGTCTTGAAATGGTGTATTTCAAACCTTTTGACAAGAAGAATATAAATATGCCGTAATTTTCATACAATACATGAGAAGATAGATCATATATCATATCACATCATCAACCCACAACACATCCATTCATCTATCTTTGCACTCATTTTGTATTTTCCATATTTCTTCTGTATAATCACTAGAGTATATGGTATTCTTCGTAGAACTACTCGAAAGAGCTGACGGGACTTTATTGTTCATGTATTTGTGAGACTTCTATAGTGAAATAAAAAGGGGGTTTTACTTTTTACCAATTCCAAGTTCTATTTCTTATTAATTATGATTTCTATTTATTTATGTTATCATTTCATCATATATGAGTAGGAATTTAAGACTTGTTACATTTACTTAGTATGATCAATTGCATGGATTAGTAGGTTCCTAATATTGTTAATTACGATGAATTGAACTTAATGCATCTAAATATGGTATAGTATACGACAATTACTTAAGCTAGATTTCAATAGAATATGTTAAGAGAGCATTCTATTGAATAGATCTAATTCATTGGATTACCTTACTCCTGACAATAAAGATGTTATTAGGGATGTTGTTGCATCTTTACGGAATTTGATAGATTAACATAACATTAATGTGATTCAAGTTAGCTAATTTAGAAGAGATTCTAATAAACACAATTAGGATTAGGAGTGAGTAATTCTAAGGGGAATGCTTATAAGCAAGTAATTTCTTATAGGTAACAAATATTAGGATAATAAGTATATTGGTAGTATCATGCTAGGTGGTGAAGTAAGTTTGCATGTTTAGTGTGGTGTTGGTAACTGTTGTTTTTATTTTTTTGTAATCATTGTATTAGTCAATATTAGTTGGTAGATTAGTGTGGTTTAGCTAACAGTTTAGAGTTTTAATCATTAGTTACTTGATATATTAAGTTGTTAGATAATAGGAAGATTAATTAGTACTAATGTTTGTATTTGTTCCCAGTAGAGACAACCCTATACTCATCTTTATCATAAAACGATAGGTACACTTGTTTGTTGAATCGGGTTAATGATAGAATATAGGTTTATAACTTATAAAACTTCAAAGCTCTATTAGAGGTGAACATTACTCTAATGTTTAAGTCAGAAAATGTGTTTAAGTGTTTAAAGGTATGAGTAAGTGAGTCAGAAGTAACAGTGTTTAGAAAGTTCTTATAAGTGGTCTTTGTCCCATATTTATAGACGTATGTCTTGTAACTATGACACTCAGATAGTTGAACTGTTTAAGACACATGGTAACTTCTAAATTTAGTCATATGCCAAATCCTAAGGAAAGTAGGTTGTTGTATGGTTGATGGTTAGCAACAACTAAACTACTCATGCCCTTCCTTTTCAATTTGAATGTTTGATTGAGGAGAGTTGGGCTTTTTAGCCCACTTAAGGCTATAATTCCCTTGGTCATCTAACTAGGTTGGTAATATGAATGCAACACTAGAGCTAGTTTGGCAAAGTATTGACCAGTCATTAATGAAGATGAAAAATTCACTAATAACATTTGCCCCCTAACTCCCATGATCAAGGATTTGAGTATGAAAGTAAGTTTCATACTTCCTTAACATATCAAGTAAGCAGGTAAGCATTTGAGCCTCTATGCCTTTTGCTTAGATCGTATAGTTGCCATTTAAAGGTGCCAGGCTATCTATAAATACTCTGTTCTCCAATCACTATCATATGTTGTACAAGTTCTTAGTCCAATAGTCATGACTCTTTGTTTTCCAGCCTATTCGCTTGTCATGCATATGGGTGTGAATCCACCAACTAGCATGATACTACTAATGTACATTTTATCCATTAGATCTTGTTAGTATACATGTGTCCTTCATCAATGCATTGCAATCAAATCATATGTCAATCCTAAGAATGGCCCTTGGTTTATAGGAAAATAGGTTGTGTCCGAACCATCCTCATAATACCCTTAAAAGCGAAAAAGTAAACTTTTTTTTGTTAACTCATCATCTCAAAATGCACTTCATGCACTTGTTTCATAGTGTTCTCTTCTCTTCTTTTCTTTTCTTAAAGTCCTTAAAAATTCTCGAGCTTTTCAAAGACTTCAAACTAATCGGATATGGGTAGAACTATAATTCATTATTATATGGATGATTTTATGCTACTCCTTCCCCCACCCCTCCCTTGAAGTGCTTAGGATAGCCTTGACGTCTAGTAGCTCAATTGATAGTGACATAGAGAGGTATAAAAAACTTGCTCATATTGATGTATTACTAGTAGATGTTTATCTTGATGGTGGAAAGGATAAGAAAGCTACAAGGTACCTTTATAATAATGTTGTATGTGGTGTTGATACACTAGATGAAGTTGAAAGCAGTATTGTTAGAGAGATTGTAGCCAAGTATAATGGTTATTTTGAGGACCTTCTCATAGAGTGGAGACTACATAAGTTGAGGAAGTATAAGAGGGTTTACTTCCCTATTGACCATATGTTCCATATATATTTGAAATACTTTGAGTTTATTTTCTGTTTGTTTTTTTTTTCCTAATTTCCAAAAACCATTTTTCAATTACTTTTGGATGCACAAAGCATGTCTTCACCAAACACCTATTTAGTTGCTTTTGAAAAAAATATGTGAAGAGCTAGAAATCAAAGTTATGGTATAACCTTTTAGATACTTTTTTATAATAAAACGCTAGAAAGATGGGTCATTTTATGTAGCAGCTCAATATGGTAAAAAATTCATAGATGGTTTGGAATCTAAGATCCAACATTAGCATGATAAGTATATATTGGTTAAGTTGAAAGTGGATTTCGACTATTAGAGTAGATGATTGGAACTCCTTAAGACAAAGGGCAAAAAGTGATTATCGAATGATGCTATTGCCTAAAAGAAAATTCGAGATGACTGGTGTAATAAGATGTTTTTATTGGGATGTTAAGAGAATTGTTCAATGATACAAGAATGGAGAGCCAATTTTTGTGATGAAAGAAAGGTATAGCTCATTCTTCTTACCATACCAAGTTGAGCTAGAAGTGTAGGGATAATCTAGGCAATTCATGAGGGGACCTTAAGCCTTTGAGCTTTGCTGAGTTTTCTATTCTTAGCATTTTTTAATTTTAATAATTTTATTTACTATAGATATGGGTGCAAGAGATGTAAACTCGAGAAAGTTATTAGCCTAAGCAAAGTCCAAGAAAAATAAACTAGATAAATGTATTATGAAAGTTGTAGCTAAATAAGAAGTATAGCAAACTGCTGAAGGACATGCTACTGAGAAACAAACAACCCCTTTAACAAGAAGATGTCTCAAGAGCTATGCAAGAGAAGGTGCCATCTAAACCAAAAAAGATTGCCATCAAGAAATTAGCTAAAAATCCTGACCAAGAAATTATTTCCGGTACTATCTTACAAGCTTTGCTATTGCTAATTTGTCATTGTTTGAACCAACCTCTTTATAAGATCTGAAGAAGAGGAAGGTTAAACAACCAAAGGCAATTCCCCTTACAAAATGATCTAAGGAACTCGATTCAGATAGCCTAACTAGGGATCCCAATGATAATGCATGCAAGGCTTCATTATTACGTATAGAGAAAGCTCTTGGGATTCCCTTTATTGTTTTTGTTTCTAAAAAAGAAGATAGCTATGACTTCATTCTAAGTTGGAGTTAGACAATCCTCAACGCTAATTATGTCTAAGGGGATAAGACAAAATCCTTAACTCTTTCATTCCTCCTAAAGATAAGAAAATTTTAAGAAGAGATGTTGAGAGAATTAGTGGTAGCTTGGAGGTCCATATTGTTACAAAGTTATATGATGTAAGTTTCTGGCTATATGAACTGATTCAATGTGCAATTACTATATTGCTACTAATTTCTATTACCTCTACTTTTATAGCTAAGTAGACATGTCATGATGGCTATTGAGGAGGCCAAGGAAGAGATGAAGAAGGTAAATATTGTGTTTATTCTCTTTGTTTCATGTAGCATTGCTAGCTAACATTTTATTGTATTCGTATAAAAGGTTGAGAAGCATCCAAGGAACTTCTAACTTTGAAAGCTTGAAATGACAAGTTATTTAAGGAAATCCAAGAATTAAAGGATCAACTTAAGGAATGAAAAGAGAAATGTTAGAGCCTAGGACAAACCATTGTTTTATGAGTGAAGAGGAGGATAAGCTAAGGTTCCAAATAAAAAATATGAAGATTAACAACTCCAATCATAAAGCCCAAGTTTTCAAAATGGAGGATGCCTTTAAGGCAAAATTTTCTATGGAGGAAGCCTTAGAGATCGTCACACCAAGTTGATGATATGAAAGGTTACTCTGAAGAAAGTTATTAGAAGGGGTGAAACTTGCTAGGGAGGAAGTGTTGAAGGTCTACCTTAAATATGAACTTTCTTGCCTCAACTTTGCTAACATTGACAATGATGAGGGTGATAGTGAAGATGAAGAAGACATTGGCATTAAGGAAGGGGATGATGATCAAGGGAAAGATGGCAATGTCCCTGCTACTATTAAAAACCCCTTGCCTTCTGAATAGATTACACTAAAAGAAGTTCCCCCTACTCTAATAACGATGTCCCTTGCTCCAATTGAAGTGATCAATGTTGATTAAGTTCCCAATTTAGTTGATCTTGTCAAGGAAAATGTTGCCAATCAATTGTCCAATTAATTGTTTGTTTACGATTTGAACTTCATCTAGTTAGGATACCAACCTTTTTTATTATAGTAGTTAGAATTATTTTAATTTTCCTACCAATGTATTTGTGTGTTTAATTTTAATATGTTTTATTTTAGCCACTTGAAGATTGAAGTATGAAATTTACCTGAGAAGGCTTCTACTGACTTACGTTCGAATCTTTGTTTTAATTAGGGTGATAATTACCTATTTGTTAACCCTTAAAGGTGTGGATTAAAGAAGTTTGTTAATTGTGTTAGATCTAAACTGTACTAAGGTTATCTAAGCTTGTTAACCAAATTAGATAAGAGCTTACTAGATTGTTTAAGTTCATTAACTATGTTAGGTTGGAACTTATTAAGCGTGCTTAAGTTTGTTAACCATATTAGGCTAAAACTTGTTAAAGTTGGCTCATTCACTGCATAAGCTTGAACCAAATTATTCGTTAATAACAATTTGACTAAGACAAACTCAAGACATTAATATCATGTTATTGCAATTTGACTAAGATGAACTTAAGATATTAATATCATGCTACATAGTAGATCGAGGGAACAAACATGTCACCTCATTACAATAGGGGCTATTGCCCAACATAAATCTAAAACAACTATTAAAATTAACAATCTAAATTAGCATATACTGAGTAGAGAATCAAACACAATTATTTGAAATACAATTTTAAGTTCTTGGCTTTCCATGCTTGGGGAATAACTTACCTATCCAACCTTTCCAATCTATAGGCTCCATTCCTAACAACTTCTCATATTCGTACCAAATCTTCCCAGCTAGTAGTGAGTTTCCCTTAAGCATCTCACATGCCTATCACTTCCATGTTCTATTGACCAAGACTCTAATTTGGAAGATCATATGCTTAACCTTTTGGTTATAATACCGAGGCACCTTATGTTGATAAGCTGTAATTGTCGCCTTGTTGATGTCTCAAATTTCCTCAATGGTATCCAAATTAGTCGTCAGCTTGACTTAATTTGCTATGATATCAAAACCTTGTGTTCCCATATTACGTAATTTCAATTCAATAAGCAAGATAACCTCCAATATAAATGATAACCTAAATGGATTTTCTCCTATTAAGGTCCTCTGAGTAGTCCTATATCCCCACAACATGTTGGGGAGCTTGTCAACCCATTTTCTTTTGGGTTGATCAACCCTTTACTTTAAACTGTATAATATGTTTTTGTTGATAACCTCCACTTGTCCATTAGTTTAAGGATAAGAAACTAGAGTGTCGTTTAACCGCATGTCGTGCTTCTTATAGAAAGCTTTAAATCTTTCATTGTCAAACTATAGACCATAGGCAATTATGATGGAATTTGAGATGAACAAATGAACCTTCTATTCAATTATCTTTGCTACTAATTTGGCATCTACCCACTTAGTAAAATAGTCAACTACAAATAATATAAATTGTTGTTGCCTAATGGCCTTTAGGAAAGGTTTGAGGATATCTAAAACCTCATGCTTTTGACATTATGGGTGCTATGAAACTACATTCTTCGCATCCGCTTTCATGGTCAACCAATAATCATTGAGTCTTAACATATGAATGTACGATGTCTAAGCTTTGACATGATTATTGCATATCCCTACGTGCAACTTGATAAGAACTCACTGTACCTCTTTGAGTGCAAGAAAAAGGAAGATACTATTAACTAAAATTATGCTTGTAGAGCTTGTCATTAATCATAGTGTAATTCAAGACTTGATACAAAAGCCTTCAAGCCTCCTTCCTACTAGAAGAAAGTACTCCATCCATTAAATACTTGATAATCAGATCCATCCAAGATTTCTCTTTTAGATAAGACTATACCTCATAATGTTGTCTTGATACTTCCAGGCTTTTACTTGGAAAATACTTAATATAGAGTTTATCATTGAAATTTGGAAGTGATGTATTGGCTAACTTTGACAGCTTAAAGTTAGTAATGTTCTATGTCCTTGAAATTTCAACAATGGTAAAGGATGAAAATTCCTTTGTGAGCTTTCCTACTACAGCTAAGTACTTACTCATTATTTCTTCCTTTACTACATAATCTCCTTCAACTTAGTGGATGATTAGTTGCTATTAGGTTCTCTTCATGTGTTTTGATACTAACAAAAAGGGATATATGTGGAAAAATATATGTTTGTACCGATGTATAGGTTATCCTTAAGTTAGACATGTTAAATTACATTTAATGTCTAAATTAGAAGACCAATCAGAAGATCAATTAGATGATAAATTAGAAGGTATGGAGATAAGAATTGGAAATATGATTAATGTGATTCAAACTTTACCAAAAGTATTATCTTAAAAATTTTAATAGAAAGCCTAGCTCCATTTATTGAATATATTTGAGAACTATATTTAATATGTTCCATAAAGTAAGATAAAATTTATGGGGATTAAATTAATCTATTTCAACAATATATAAGGCAATTTTTCAAATATGCTACTTAAAGCATTTCTACTGCTTTTTTTTTTCTTTAAGGTAAAAAGGACATATTTTTGAATAAAATTATATTTTGACCAAAGAATAAGAAAGACAGAAATCAAATTAATATGATTTATAATTATTATCTTTAAGGAAGTGAAAAGTAAGGAAAGATTCCTCTCCTTATAGCATGTATGGTCAAAGGTTTTGGGAAAGGAAAGATTGTATACTGTTGATAGTCAATTTTCACTCAACTTACACTCGTCCTTTTATCGGCTAAGATGCTGGGTAAACAACTCTCTCAACATTTGCCTTCTATAGAAGACATACGGTGCTTATGTCGAGTATAAGAAATGCTCCAGTTTGAATTCAAATCTATCGCGTGACCAGTTATTATAAGCACAGTTATATTTTACAACTGTTATCTATCCTTACATATTAGGGGAGATATCAAGTCAAGAGGTTTCCACATATCTTAACAGTTACCTCGACAACTATCTTAAATACAACGATTGTCTATAAATACCAAAAAAAAACTCTATAAGAGCTCTTTGACACTTCTTACTTACATTCTTACTATACTAAATCACCATTCTAACTTAGGCATCGAAGTGGCCATACCAGACTGGCCCCGGTACCAAGTATCTTACTCTCTTTTGTAAGACTATTTCCTCACCCCAAAATTCACCAACAACATTTGGCACCGTATGTTTTTCTCTAAACATGGCTATATGGCTAAAACTATGATGACATGAAGTATATGTGTTGGTACTTCCTCCCAATACCTTGAAGAAGGGAGTTGGTATGCTAATGAACAATGATTGGCTTGACTCGAGCAGCTTTGTCTCAATTTAGCCAAAGAAAATTCCAAGTTAAATAAAAAAATGAACAAATCCTTGACCTTCTCCATAAAAGTTTTCACCTAAATGAGGAAAAAGAGCATGGAGATCATGATGCGAACAGTACGACTATTCCATTTATTCACTTGAATTGCCAAAAAGGCAAGTTAAGGTTCCAACATGACCCATAACTCCTACTTTCAAAAAGATTAATAAGGGAAAGCAACCGGAACACATGAATCATATAGGACCCTTGCATGTCAGCACCTCCATTTCAACAAGCAAACAGTTCCAAATCAAGTAAAGTCTTTTCGTCCTAAAGATTTTGGAAGAGGTAATTCCTCGGCACATTAAGCTACCTCAATTCAAAACATATGATGAGATGAAGGACCTAGAAGACTACTTAGAGTACTATCGAACATTGGCCAAGTTGCATGGTTTAAGGAATGGGGTGGCTGGTCAAGGCTTTCCCTCAACCTTAAGGAATGTAGCTAGTACATGGTTCAAACACCTGAAGCCTAATACCGTTTTGTGTTTTGGTGAATTAGCAGAAGTGTTTCTTCAATACTTCCTTGCTAGCAAACTTCCTATTAAGGATTCTTCAATCTTGAACACCATCAAACAAAGGTTCAATGAGTCAATCAGGGATTATTTGGCCAAATTTATGGCCGAGAGGATCTAAATCCTAGAACTGGATATGAGTGTAGCCCTCAATACCGTAATCGATGGAGTTAAAACTCATGGAGACTTTTTTAAGTCTCTCAAAAAGAACAAGCCAAAAACTTTCGTTGAGTTTAAAGCTAAAGCCACCTCATACATTCGATAGGAAGACAACATAAAGGTACAACGAGAGATTGATCAAAGTAAAGGAGATGGAAAGAAAGACAAATGGAAAAATGCTAAGGATAGACTTTGCATGGACAATGACAATAGCTTAGACCTGGGAGGAAAAGATCAAGGGCCTTAACATTCTCATCCCACACGCTTGTTAACCATCTAATCTTAGATATTTTGATGGAGGTCTATGGGGAGAGAGGTGTCCTCTAATGGCCTGAAAGAATTTGAGGGAATCCTTCAAGAAGAAATTCGAATAAGTACTATGACTACCACCATGACAAAGGTCATAATATGAATGAGCGCATTTAACTTACAAATGCAATTGAAGATGAAATACAACATAGGCACCTGCGAAAGTTTCTAGCGTATGATGCAAAAAGAATCGAAAGACTGTCTCAGAGGAGATGAGAGGAACACGAGGATGACACTTAGCTAGCAATGGTCATAAGAGATGTAAGGGATGTTAATCCCAATAGAGTAATCAATACAATTGTCGGCAGATCTAGTATAGGCTAATCAAGTTCTTCGAAATTGGTTAACGCTAGGAATTATGTTTTGCAATATTCATGCAAAAAGGTCAAGATTGACAATACAATATCTTTTGAGGAAGAGGATTTTGAGGCCATATAGAGGTTGCACGATGATGCACTCGTCATCAATGTGAGAATCACCAACTTTGAGGTCAAGAAGATTCTTATTGATAGGGGAAGTTTGGTTGATATCATTTTTCAGCATGCCTTCGATGAAATGAGGCCCAAGATCAAAGTACAGCTACGGTCTCACAAGAATGACCTCTATGCTTTCAATAATCAACCCATCCAAGTAACTAGAGTTATCTCTTTGCCGATATAGATAGGTGATGATGAGCATATAGTAGAGGATAAAGTGAATTTTCTTATCGTCAAATGTTGGTCCCCTTATAACATAATAATGGGACGGCCATGCTAACATTTACTTGGCATCATCCCTTCAATGACACATCTAAAAGCCAAGTTTTCCACTCTAACAGGGGTTAGTGTGTGTAGAAGGGATCAGCAATTGGTACGCTTCTTATATATAAGGGCTTTGAGGTGAAAAGAAGTGTTTTAGGTCGAGACTTGCCCAGAAGGTAAGTCAGTTGGCATAGAGAACACTGAGAATGATATAGAGGAGATTCCTTTGGGAGATGATCTTGAGAAGACAACAAGGATAGGAAAATTCATGTCAACAGATGTTTGGTAGAGTCTAATTGACTTCCTACAAGCCAATGTTGACGTGTTCGCATGGTTACCATCAAATATGCCGGGTATTTCGAGAGATGTTATGGTACATAAGCTTTAGATTGACCCGAGTGTAAAGGTGGTCCAATAAAAAAGGAGACATTTTGTACTAAAGAGATAAGCGATAATAAAATAAGAGGTCCAAAAATTATTGAAGGTAGGATTCATCCGGGAAGAGCCTTATTTACTTAGCTAGCAAATTATGTGGCAGTTAAGAAGTCTAATGGCAAGTAGTGAATGTGCACAGACTTTACAAATCTCAATAAAGCTTATTTCAAGGATTGTTTCCCATTACCAAAAATAGATCAGATGGTAGATGCAACCACAGGACATGCGTTGCTTTCTTTGGTTACAATCAAATCGGGATGGACAAGACAGATGAAGTCCATACATCTTTCATTACCAATTTTAGAACATACTATTATAAAGTGATGCCTTTTAGGCTGAAGAACGTTGGTGTCACATATTAGAGATTAGTAACGAAGTGTTCAAATCTCAGATCCATAGGAATGTTGAAGTACATGTAGATGATATGATTATGAAGAACATGAAAGAAGATCATCATCTCGCAGACCTGGAGGAGATGTTTGCCGCATTGCAGAGATATTGCATGAAAGTCAACCCATAGAAGTTCAACTTTAGCATAACATTAGGGAAATTTTCAGGTATATGGTCACACAATACGGCATTGAGGCCAATCTAAGAAAGATTGAAGCCATAAAAAATATGAATTCACCTTGCACGGTCAAAGAGGTACAGGAACTCACCAGGTAAATTGCCGCCCTTAATAGGTTCGTGTCAAGAAGTACTAATAGGTGCACAAAATTCTTAAAAATTTTAAAGAATCCAAAGGAATTCAATTGGACCAAATATTGCAAAAGAGATTTCAATGAGCTTAAGGAATTTCTTACGTCACCTTTAATATACTTGACACCCATTCTTGGAAAAAATTTATACTTGTATCTATCAATTAACTGTTGAGCACTTTCCTCTATACTAGTTCGAATTGACGGTAAAGAGTATTGACCTGTTTATTACGCAATTCATGTTCTACAAGAGCTAGAGCTTTTGTACACAAAGATAGAAAATTTTGTATTAGCTGTGGTCCTCTCAATAAAAAAAAGTTGAAGTTGTACTTTGAATCTCACTAGATTGTTATCCTTACCAATTAACCATTGCAACAAGCATTGCAGCGACCTAACTCTTCGAGGAGGATGATGAAATATGCCTCAGAGCTTAGTACCTATGGTATATAATATAAACCCAAAACGATACAAAAGGCCCAAGTACTAGCACATTTTGTAACTGAATTCAATGGAGACAAAGATCGTATAGAGATTGCCGAAAAATCTTTCTTGTTTCTCTGTATTGATGGTTCTTCAACAATAGAAGGAAGTGGTGTAGGCCTAATTCTTTAAGGCCCCCATAATGTTAAAGTTCATTATGCTCTAAATTTTGGATTCCTATCCAATAACAATGAAGTAGAGTATGAAGCTGTAATCGTTGGACTGAAACTATCAAAAGAAATTGGTGTTGAGAAACTTAAAGTGTTCTCTGATTCCTAGTGGGTGGTAAATCAAGTCACTGGAAGTTATGCAATAAGAGAAGAAGAGATGAGCAAGTACCTATTGGTGGTACAATTGCTTGTAGAAGAATACCTATCTTTCTCTATTCACAAAATTCCAAGAAGTAAGAATATTGGTGCTGACAAGCTATCGAAGTTGGATAGTATGGCATTCCCTCAGCTGAATGAGAAACTTCTTGTCGAATTGCTCTTACATAAAAGCTTATCCAATCTTTCATAGAGTTGTGAGTTAGTCTTTGTCTAAAAGAAGAATTTTGGATGGATTCCCTAGTGAATTATCTAAAAGAAGGTACTATCCTTGACGACAAAAAGGAGGTCCAAAGATTGGTTTACCAGGCCGTAAACTATATGTTGATTGATGGTCAGCTATATAAGCTTGGCATATCCCAACCCTACCTTTGATGCCTCTCCCTGAAGGATGCTTAGAAGATATTATATGAACTTCATGGTGGCATATGCAGTAATCATGTGAAGGCACAAGCACTGTACATTCGATCACTATAACTTGACTATTATTGGCTAACTGTGAAAGAAGATGCTAAGGACATTGTCCAATAGTGTCCTCAATGCTAGAAGTACGAGTTGCCAAGTAAAGCACCTGCAAGTGAATTATGTAGCCTAACTAGCCCTTGGACTTTAGCCCAGTAGGGACTAGATATTCTCAAAACCTTTCCCAAGTCTACCGCTTAGCAATAATTTGTCATTATCGCTATGGACTACTTTACCAAATGGGTCGAGGCTGAGGCTGTAGCAAAAATCACGGAGCAAAAAGTGGAAGCTTTTATCTTCAACACCATCATATCAAGATTTGGAGTACCCTATATGATAATTACAGATAATGGCCTGCAGTTTGACAACAATAGGTTTTGAACATTTTTCAAAAGGCATGGCATTTGGCTCAACTATACATCTGTAACGTACCCTCAAACAAATGGACAAGTTGAAGCCATAAATAAGATCATACTAAATAGCATGAAATGGAAAGTAGATCAAATCAAGGAGAAGTAGGCTAATGAACCACTAAACATCTTATGGGGATACATAACCATTTACAAAACCGTAACGGGAGAGACACAATTTAAGTTAGCATATGGCACTGAAGGCCTGTTGTCGATTGAGTTAGACTTGCCTAATTTGCATATACATAATTTTGACGTTATGCTTAATCAAGTTGGATTGATGGTGAATCTAGACACTATTGAGCAAAATTCGAGACATTGCAAAAGCTAGGGCCACAGCATACCAGCATAGAGCAGTAAGATACTATAATCAGAAAGTTAAGTACAAGATTTTCCAACTTGGAGATCTAGTTTGCAGTAAGATGGAAGCAATAGGTATATAAGCAAATCAAGGAAAGCTCGGTGCGAATTGGGAAGATCTTGTCAAGGTCTAAGAAGTCATTGGCGAAGGGGCCTATTGACTAGAAAGGTTAGATAGATCCATCATCCCTCGAGCTTAGAATGCTGATAATCTGAAATTTTATTTCAATTAATGTCGAATGATTTCTGCCATCACTCTTTTGGTAGTAGCCAACATGCTTGTAAAACTTATTTATGACAATTATCTATTTGAAGTCTCATTGTGTTTTGGTTATAATTGTTGAATGAGTGAGTTTTAGGCTATACAGCAAACAAGATAATCAAAGTTCTAGCCTAATGCAATAAAAGAACTATATAGCTAAGTAATGCAGTTAGTTCACACCTTAAACAGTTAACGGACAATATAAAATAATGGGCATGTGAAATAAAACATGCCAATAAACATGGGCGTATGAAATAAAACATGCTGAGAAACAATGGGCGTGTGAAATAAAACATACTAAGAAACAATAGGCATATGAAATAAAACATGCCGAGAAATTCATGGGTATGTGAAATAAAACATGCCTAGAAGTGACGAGCTTGTGAAATGAAACAAGCCAAAAGATAGTAGGGCATGTGAAATAAAACATGCCGAGAAACAATAGAGTGAATTAAAACATGCTGATGAATGAAAGAGTGAAGCAACATCCATAAACCATACAAATCATGAAAACATAGTTACGTGAAAAAGTTATAAGCACTCAACATTACCTTGATTATATTCCAACTATTCCACGAGAATACAATATGCCAATACAATAAGTCCTATAGCCTATTCTCAGATTTAGTAGAAGTGATTCTTAAATCTTTAGCTAAGGCTTCCTCAGCTGCTAGATTTTTAGAGCAGCTATCTTCTTCGGCTTGAGCTTCATTATTAAATTGATCGATACTCTAGGCACCTATCTTGTCGCCTTCATCTTTATTGACACTACTAACTTTGTCGTCGATGTTAGTAAAGTCAAGTCACAAGAGATCATAATGGGGATCAAGCTTTAAAACCTCTCCTCTTGCCCCTTAAACTCCTTCCAACAACTTTTTGCGTAGAAGCTTCTCATATTACTGACTTAGAGTGACTATATCTAGAGCTTCTTCAACGGATGGCCCTTTCCTCATCGTCTCCTCTAATCCGGCTACATAGCTCTTCAAGTTCGAGTTGTTGGTTTCCAACTCATTTATCTGCATCCTAAGCTTGTCTTCATCGTTGCTTATTATGGAAATAGTTTGGCTCAAGCCCCAACACTCTTCCTTTTTCTTCTGTAGCTCCTCTTTCAAGCTTTCAGACTCTTTGTACTGTTCTTCCATTTTGACCTTTAGGTTAGATATTTCATCAGCGGTGAGGTCTTGTGCCAATTTCTTAGCAGTAAGTTCCTCTTAAAGCTTTCTCGCCTCCATCTTAGCCCTAATCCTTACATTATAGGCTATAGTAGTTTAGGCCATTTATACGCTGTATGCATCCTCAACTTTCTGCAGCATATTTAGTTATTATAATCAAGAATGATTGGATATTACATAGATATAGTAGAAGAAATTACCTTCTTTGCTTCTTTGTCAGCCTAGTCTAAATCTATAAGAATATGGCTACTTATTTGGAAAAAGAAAATGTATTAGTTATTCAAACGAGCTCAATAATTAAAAGCAATGTTTATGGATACTCACATCATACAATTTGGCCGCGACATGGGCCTTATTACAATTGCTGACCTGTTGACATCCTTCTTGGCGATATCATTGTCTTTCGGAAGAATGATCCCTTCCATTAAAGCCACAAATTTCATCCTATCTCCTAAGGCCGAGTTAGTATCCAAAATTTGATGGCTCCAGTAAGGGATGAAGTACACTTTGACCTCTTTGTTTGGCAAGAATTCAGTGCTAGTGATGCCAAGAGTTTTAGAATGCATTGCCTCCTTTGCCCTTTCGTTTAGGCCTTTGGACTTCTTGATAGGTGGTTGGCTAAGCAAGTTCCTTCCTTAGTCTTTTTTCACCACTTGGAGATACCGCAATCACCTGTAATGAGCCTTCAGCAACAATGGCATTTTCATCCTCCTCGTCAGGATATGTCTCTCGATGCTTGCTATTCCTTAGCTCGACAAAAGTTTGAATAATCATGACTGGAGGCTCCTTAGAACAAACCTCGGTCGGCTGTATATTCTCATTTTACTTCACTCGCTCGACAAGTCGAGAGATATGCACAATTGTCTACTTTGCTGTAGCTTCTTTTGTTGGTCTCTTTACGACAGCAGGACATGAGGTAGCTGCTGAGGTGGTCCCTTTCCTATCGGCCTTGGACTTCTTAGCCTTGGCTTGAGTAAATAGCTTTGTCAGATTCTCCTCTTTGGCACCCATATCTACAAAATGAGTAAATCAATTAATATAAACAGGGAGAAAATATGAACTTATATTTTCCGTGTCAAGCAAGGCTCAAAGGCCACTCTCTCCCCTAAAGTCTTGACAATGGCTCTCCTCATAGCTATACTGGGTATGGTAGTAACACATTAGTTTACCTTCTTTTTTAGAAAATATTGGTTCACCATTTTCATGACACTATATAATTCTTTCGGCATCCCAAAATAACATTTTGTTTTTCCTCCTCTCCTGAATCTTCTTCACTGCTGCTACATCATTTGGCATCAGATCTACATCTTTGTATGTATTGGCTCAATCCATTGGGTCTACAAGTCCAAGTGCTCATTAGGCACTATTGACACGAACTTATCATGCTACTTGTGAATCTTGGATTTTAATCCATCTATGAACTTATGCCTACGCCTTACAATAGTGAAGTACTACTGTCAGGCTGCTTAAGGATAGTGAAGAAAAATCTAAATAGCTGAAGCATAGCCCTGACCTCAACTTCTTCATATGCTATCTCAAAAGCTTCTAGAAGCAGATATGTGTTGGGTGAGAACATACCCAGTGTGACTCTAAAGTAGTTGAAAAAGCCTCGAACAAAAGTTAAGAAAGGGAAGCATAGTCCAACATCTAAATACTTTAGGTATATATGGAACATGCGCTCCCGTAGAAAGCATACTCTCTCTCCGTCTCTTAGCCTCCTCAAGTTCCACATTCTAAGAAGATTTCGCTACTACTTATTGTACTTTGTGATGAGAACTCTGTTGACTGAACTGGCGGTCCCATCAAAAGAATCGCGAAAGTAGGCTATTATGTTGTATGGATATTTTGCTGAAGACCTCCCTTCCTTATCTTTAGGATAATTATCCATAGGAAGCTCGTTAATCTGAGCAATTTTATCCTACCTTGCCTCTATATTATTGATTGAACCGCCCGAAGAACATACTGCCTCATTCGTATTTTGGGGGGGAAGAGTGGCCTCAATTTCCATTGCCTCAGAATCAGATAAAATAAGTCGACGTACATCTTTATGAACCATACCTAGACAGTTTTATGAAATGAAATAAGAGAAGTTGAAGAATGAGATTTTGATGATTTGAAAATGAACAAAAATTTTAGGTGCAACTGGAGAAGTAACATCTGATTATGAACAGTATCTTATATATGGATGTTCCATTCTTGTAACTGCAAATCTACTTTTGACAGTATTGATGCATTGATATGATAGTCCTGTGGATTGTTGACATGTGTCTCATGGTAGAAATCTAATGGCTAAAACTTTTTGACAGTTATTAAGCCTACAAAAAAATGATGACCTAGGTGACAAATGTTGTGCTTATAACCTTTTAGTTTCTCGGACAGGTGAGAGTATTGAAATGGTGATGTGTCGACTAGGATGTGATTTGTCCTACTTCCCTTATTACTCGACATGAATCCAATGAATATCTCCCCACTCAGACTCTACTACAATATATATATATAACTCCCTTTGTCTACTATTCGAACATGGGAGTTAGGGGGAAAATGTTGATAGTCAATTTTCCCTCAACTTACACTTATCTTTTCATTGGCCGAGATGCTGAGTAAACGACTCTCTCGGCATTTGCCTTTTGTAGACAATATACGATACTTATGCTGTGTATAAGAAATGCTCTCGGTTTGAATTCAAATCTATGGCGCGACCAGTTATTATAAGCATAGTTATATTTTACAATCGCTTGCTATCCCTACATATTAGGGGAGGTATCAAGTCAAGAGGTCTCCACGTGTCTTAACAGTTATCTCAACAACTTCCTTAAACACAATGACCGTCTATAAATACTGAAAAAAAACTCTGTAAGAGCTCTCTTACACTTCTTACTTACATTTTTACTATACTAAATCACCATTCTAACTTAGGCATTTGAGTAGCTGCATCGGATTAGCCCCGGTACTAAGTATTTTGCTCTCTTTTGCATGACTATTTCCTCACCCCAAAATTCACTGACAACACATAACATTACTATAAGAAAGATGATTTTAAAATTATAACACTTGAAATTATGGAAGGAATTACAAAGCCTATATACAAATTTGAACTAAAAGAAATGAGATCAAATAATGGCAGCAAAAATATTCTTCAGGAAGGTCGCTTCAAATATTCTAGGAAAAAAATCAAAAGTTCAAAATCAAATATTAATTGGCTTTCCAAGTTTTCTAAACTTGTCATTGTTGACCAAAAGTATATAAAGACTCAAAGCTTTAAGAGAAGAACATATGAGAAATATAGAAGGGCTGCAAAAATCACCTTTGATATCATTTTCAAAGAATAATTAGGATTAGAAGATCAATCAAAAGCTTATCTTGTGTTGTTTCGTTTTTATGCTTATTCTTCAAGCATCAATTATAGCATTTACTCATTATTTCTTTGTATTTTGTCGAGTACTTGTTGTGAGTATTTGAGAGAAACTTTTTGTAAAACTCTATAGTTTTAAAGGATTAGCTTAAGGTGAGACTAAGTGAGTTGTAGCTGAGGAAGTTATGGCTATAATCTCTTTTGTTATGTTGAAAAGTAGATAGTGGAACAACTCTGTTGAGGAATATAGGGTCCTAAGCAATGGAGCTGGAAGAGTGTAGTAGGTACAAGGGTAAAGTATTATAATTCGTACATTTCATTTGTTATATTGGCTTTACTTTTAAGCTACTCTCTTAAGTAATCAAGGGGTTTAGTATTTAAAATCCTTTTACCTTAAATTTTTCAAAAAGTAAGAAAAGTAACCAATTCAGCTCCTCTTGGTTACTTAATAGGGACCTACAGCTGTGCATCTGAGAGCAATTCGATCTTTTCGTCTCCAACTTCCTTTGCCAATATTAATCTGATAATTAAGGCTTTGTACTCAACTTTGTTGTTGCTCGTTAGATATCTAACTTTAGTGCATATTGAGTTTTCAAATTATGTAGCCCCTACAAAACAAGCCTTGCTCCATTACCATCCCATGTCAAAGAACCATCCATGTATAAATTTCATAGAGGTCTTTCAAGCAACTTGACACTATCCTCTTCACATATGAACACTGCTACAAAATCTATCAATACTTGTACTTTTATGTCATTCTAAGCTTATATTAAATGCCATAAGGCACTCAATTCAAAGGCATACTTCATCATTCTTCTTGAAGCATCAAGTCATTGCAAAGCTTGCTACAGTAGCTAATCTATAAGGACTACAATTTGATGAACTTCAAAGTACAACTTCAGCTTTCTAGCTAATATTACTATAGTTAATACAAACTTTTCAATTTTGGTGTATCGCTGCTTCAGCCCTCGTAAGACATGGCTTACATAATAAACAGACCAGTGCTCCTTCCCTTCAACATAAACCAATGTAGAGGAAAGAGCTCAGCTACAAACATATAAGTAAAGAAATAAATCCTTTATGCAGATGGGTTTTGAAAATACTGGTGGAGATGATAAGAAATTCTTCAACTCCTTAAATGTAAACTCGCATTCATTAATCTACTTAAACTCCTTAGGGTTTTTTAAGACTTTGAAAATCTTAGGGCATCTATGTATACTCTTCAAGACAAACCTATGTAAGGCTGCAATTTGACTTATTAACTCTTAGGCTTCCTTGATTGTGCTTAGGGACTTTATATTTTTTATAGCTTCAATTTTCCTTAAGTTTGCCTCAATGCCTTGTTGGGTAACCATGTAACCTAAAAACTTACTTGGCATAGCTCCAAAAACTTATTTATATCAATTTAGCTTTATATTAGATCTCCTCAAAGTATCCATAGTGTCACATCCTAGCATAGTACGGGATGCACCATCATACAGGAATACATATCGTAAACTTAACTTAACCAGCTCATTCATCAAAAGACAACATTGTTTACATAATAAAAGGGTTTTTATATTAGAGTTCAGTTGAATTTCTTATTACAACTTATGTGTATAATATAATATTTATATCAAAACATGAACCAGCTTTTTCCTTTATTATCTTTACAATAATAGGATTCCTGACTTAGTACAAGCTCCATATAAAAGTCACTAACTTTAACTCATTCTCTCAACATATATATCCCCCCTTAGCGTTGGGCCCTTCATGATACAGTTAATTTGAGGATAAAACATTTTATCCCTTCAACTTTTGAAGTTGAGTAAGAGTGAATAATAATCAACATATTATAGATAATATGATAAATAATACTGCATATCACAATTGAAACATTTCAATTATAACCTGTAGGTTTAACTTCACATATTCATTTTCCTAATTGGCCATTTACTGCTAGCAATACAGCATGCTATGGTCATGCACGTGGCATACATCAGTACTAATATCCTATGCCCTCCAAACATCTTCTGATTAGTCAACATAGCCAGGCATCTAAGTACAATGTCTAGGAACCTAGGGCAAGAAGGAGCTGCCTAGGTATAGGACTCCTACCAAATTGGACTGCATACCATAGTCTACCATTATAAAAAATGGTAATAAGGAGCTGCTTGGGAGTAGGACCCCCAATTTTACAAAATTAGTCTATTCACTATAATTCACCAAATCAAAGTTGCAATGATATGAGGCAAGCCCACCTATCAGTTTTAATATAGCAGATGTGAGTCCGAGTCGATCCCTCAGAGATTTTCAGTACTAATATTAACTTTAGCTTTATTATCTAACCGAAAAATTGTGATAAATTGAATGAATTAAAAATACTGAAATTAACAACTAAACTACTGATGAGACTTAATTACGTAAATTAGGAAGTAATAAACTACGAACGACTTTAAGTATGCAATAATGTATTTAGGAATTATTTCCCCTAGTGTTTAACATGTAACCTTTTTAAAATATATCCAATTCAATTTCTATTATTCTTGATCGGAGGGATTCACAATTAAAGCTAATATCTTTCTCAAGCATATTAACCCTAATCCTAAATTATTAACCGGAATCTCTTCACTTAATAATATAATTTAGAATTGTATTAATGTGTAATGAATTCCCACACAAACAATCAACTTTCCGGAAGAAACATGTATCTTATCTCTAAGTATACATGTAATTCTCTTCAATTATGCCTAGATCTAATTACACATGCAATTTCTCAATCAACATGCATAATATCATATATTGATACTCTAGAATTATCAATTCACAATTAAACAACATAATTGAATCAAGAAAAGATAGAAACTTTATTGAAATTATAATTCAATCCAAGGATTACATGAAACCCTAGGTTCCATAATCCTAAATACTCAAATTCTAAGCTATCATAACGAATCTAAAAATGAGTTTCATCAAAAACGTAAAATAAAGCATAAAAACCCCTCTTGATTTGATGAACAATCTCTCTAATCTTGAAATCGATGTTGTTTTCGCTTCTTGATTAATGTTCTTCTCAAATCTCCTCTCGTCTCTTGTGTCTCTTATTTCTATAATGTTTCTCCTCTTTTTTTGAAATCCTAAGATATCTTTTTATATGTGTATTACAAAGATTCTGTTTTCATCACCCGACATGGCCTGGGACATGGCCGTGTCCCCAGGTCGTATAACTTTCTGCACTTAGGTAAATTTTCTACATAACTTCAAATCTTCTTCATTTGAACTTGGAATTAAGTGAAACTTGATTCCTTTTCTTTGTTTTCGAGCCTAAAATGCGTTTAAACCCTAAAATCAACATTTTACTCAATTAAGTATCAATTTCTTTAAAGAAAACAAAAAATGTAAGGGAAATACTATAAAATCACCATATGAAATATGTTTAAAATCAGAGTTATCAAATTTTTCCACACTTAAGCATTTGCTTGTCCTCAAGTAAATAAATCAAAACAAAACTTTTGGGATAAGAAACACTTAATCAAAATTTATCACTATTTAGGAAACCTGTTAACGAATACACTTGACTCGAAGAAAGGTAAGAAAATCATTCGCAACTAACTTGCAATAATAAAGTTAACCAATTTCATCTGACCATATTCAAATGCCCCAACAATACTTAATACTAGAGTTCACTAGTTAATTTATGAAAATCAAAGTTTACCCCGAATCATTTAACCAAGGATTCTTAAACTAAAAATTAGATTTAACATCTCGCCAACGGAGAAAGAGTCATAAAAATTTTGTCCATTTGACTAAAGTGTATACAATTCTCTTTTCTATCTCACTAAGTACCATAATCCAGAACAAACACATTTTACATCCACTCATCCTCTGATCATCCCCCTAGTTCATGCTTTTGTTGAGAGGTCTTTATATTTACCTTATTTAAGCACAATTGTGTTGGTAGCGGGAAAGAATCTCGCTCTTCTGACGGACCAAGACCGATCCATACCAACTTACTCCTTATATTGATAGCGGGAAAGAACCTTGCTCTTCTGATGGACTAAGGCCGATCCATATCAATTTTTTTTTTTTAAATTTGAATTGGCATTGGGACTCAATCTCACTCTTATGACGGACCAAGACGAATCCTTACCAATTATTTTCTATTCATACACTTGTTATTACTTTTGACCTCCAATCATTGTGATTTTTCAGGGGTTTCTCAAAAGAAGAATTTCATTTGTTTGGCTGCTAAAAATTATAGGACTCTTAAAAATTTTTAAGAGAAAGGTATACATAAAAGTAAATTTTAAAAATAACCATGACTAACTCTTAACTAGTGATGTTGCTCCAATCTCAAGTCTTAAAATCCTAAGCTAAATAACTCGTAACATTGCCTTCCAAAAATTTGACTAATCAATTCTAGTAAAGTACAATAAGATCAATAACAATCAAGATGACACAGTTGATTTGGCTTAATACCAATTAATCACCTATTGCAAGTTAACTTAAAAAGTAATTGGGTCAAATATGAATAATTGGTTTCCTAAACAGTAACAAATTCATATATATCCCTTCCCCACACTTAATAATGGATATTGTCCTCAATGTACCACAAAAAATCAGAGCAGCACAAAAAAAAACAGCACAGGAAAAAGGAAACATATGTAATGAAAAGAAACTAATACTTCCCTGCCAGTTGAAAAGAAGTGCAAAATGAAGAAGCATCATCATTATATATATCGGAGTTCGCAAGTCTTGATCAACAAAAGAAAACGCCAAAAATTTGGAACTAAAAAGAGTGACCAAAATCCGTTTCCTCAACCTCCTCATCAAACGATGCCTCAACCATAGTAGCATCATCATCGTCATCACCCTCCTCATCATCCTCCTCATCCTCATCACTTTCTCCAACCTCCTCCTCATCACCCTCCTCATCAACCTCTTCCTCACTACTCTCATCCTCCTCATCCTTTTCCGTACTCTCCTCTCCATTAGTAGCCGACGCTTTCATTTTAAGAAATTCTTCCATTCTGTCCTGTCGAAGATGAAGTTTATCCATACTCTCTCGTATATAACGAACCTCAAACAGCAACAAATCAAATTTATCGTCTAAGTTGGCTGAAGACGTTTAGCCCCGAGATGTGCTACTACGAGAGCGTCGACTTTAACGTCTTGATGGTAGGAGGTTCATGAGGCGGAAGGAATTTAGGCGCATAGGAGTGACTTGGCTAATGAAAGTAAGTGAGGGCCAAGCAACAACCTTAGTCCTCATAGCCTGCACTAGTAATGTAATATAAGGGCCACAGCAAATATGCCCTTTCTTTCGAGTAGTAGTGGCTTGATGGCTGAAGAGTTCGGCAATTTTAATGGCTAGATTGATGGGGTGCTTATGGATGACACTGTAGAGATAGAGGCAATCCTTATTAGATACCACCTCGGTGCTAAGGCCCCGGCCAATTAATGTATGGGAGAAAAGCCAGTGAAGAACTCGGTATTCAAGCCTGACTAATTGAGAGGCCTTACTCCTGGCTAGATCATAGGCATCGCCAACCGTAATCTCATTCCGAAATGACCCTGCCGTGATGCTACGAGGAAAACGACATGAGAGACTTTGGAATTCTTCCGTCCGTGTATATCTTTCTGCATATAAACCAAGATATCGGCCCAGTTGAGCGATGGACATGTAGAATGGATGGCCACTCAAGGTGAAGTGTAATTTGTGGTTTGGACCCATGTGAGTAGCAATGTCTTTATCTAGCTTATAAGTACACAAAAATTCCAGGGTCAGCTCTTTATAAACTGGAGCTTCAAAGGATAATAGGCGCTCCCAAACGGTACCATCCAAGAGCTCCTTCATTTCGGTAGTGAGCTCTAGTTGAGCGAGAACATCCCAATCCAACCGAAGGGTCTCGCTAAAGGGCTTAGACTGAAGCAATTTGTAGTGTTGTACTTGGTAGTCCTCCTTAAATTGGAGCATTAGGTCCTCCATAAGGGGAAGAGTCGCCAGTTGTTCAACAATTGCGCCGGATTGTGACGAAGAGAATGCTGCAAATTTGGATTGTCGGCGAACGGAAAGCTTAGATCGATTAGCCATTTGAATACCTGAGAAGAGGCAACAATCCAAATCAAATATGGACATCCATATCGCACATAGTTTGAAGCAAACAGAAAAACAGGAATAACAATTGGTAAGATTGTGAAAGGAATGCTCATTGGGGCATTTCATCAAACATATGAAGTGCAGCTAGAAAACGAGGTGGCGGAAAAGAAATGAGTGGAAAATACTTCCAACGAATTCCACTACACACTAAGTAATGAGGAAAAACAAGTGTCTATACATATAAGAGATGCGAAATGACCCAGAATAATGATTGCCCATTGCTAACCCTAACTAGCCTGAATGAAGAATGACAATCGAATTAACCAATAAAATTTAGAATTGATAGAGCATAATGTAAGCTAACTAGATGAGGCAGCATTCATAATATATGAGATTAAGAAACTCAAAGCAATGATGCATAGCATTGATGAATAAGCAAAAGAAATTGGTAGGCTAAAAACAATATGCATAAAAGGAAGAACACACATAACCCAATTGCTGCAGCATAAGGAAGAGAAAGGAAAATTAAGGGGGAAAACTTACTTGGATCAAAGTGCGGAATGCAGGAATTGTGGAGAGAAGAGGGAGAATGAGAGAGAGTGTAAGAGAGATATGTGTGATTGTGAGAGTGAGAGGGTGTATAATTTAAATAAATCGGTCGTGTGTGAAAACCGTGTCATTTGGGTCGACATGGGCTGGGATACGACCGTGTCCCTTGCCCGTGTAACATACTGTGCGAGTCATGTGGAGTCTGGTCGGACACGGGCTGGGACACGACCGTGTCCCATGCCCGTGTAACTTACTGTGCCCGTGCGTGAAAACTGAATGGACACGGGCTGGGACACGATCGTGTCCCATGCCCGTGTAACTCTCTGTATGCGGGTGGGATTTCTGGGCGCACACGGGTTGGGGACACGACCATATCCCACGCCCGTGTAACTCTCTGTTTGCGGGTGGGATTTCTGGGCGCACACAGGCTGGGGACACGACCGTGTCCCACGCTAGTGTAACTCTCTATGCATGGGTGGGATTTCTAGGTGCACACGGGCTGGGGACACGACCGTATCCTACGCCTGTGTAACTTTCTGTGCGCGGGTGGGATTTCTGGGCGCACACGGGCTGGGGACACGACTGTGTCCCACGCCCATGTAACTCTCTATGGGCGGGTGGGATTGAAGTCTAGGCGGATGTGGGTTGGGACACGACCGTGTCCCATGCCCGTATAACTAATATATATTTTTTTAATTAAATTGAAAGATAAAGGAAACTTAGAAATAATAAAATTAAAGAGAAAAGGAAAAATTAAAGCTAAGAGGGGAAAGAATTATGACGAGAAAAAAAAAAGTGAAAGGAAAAGAAAAGAAGGAAAGCAAAGTTAGATTGAACGAAAAATAAAATGTAGAAAACTTAAAGAACTAAAGCATAAATAGAGTTAGACATGGGTTGCCTCCCAAGAAGCGTTTTAGTTAACGTCGATAGCTCGACGGGATACGTCTTCTCACATTAGTTCCATCGGATGGAGATAAAAATCCTCCCGGCCAACATGCTCCAAGTTTCCACTCAAGTATAACTTCAACCGTTGTCCATTTACCTTAAATGTGCCCTTCTTCGGGTGTGTAACTTCAACAGTCCCATACAGGAAAACTCATGTAATTGTAAATGGTCCAGACCACTTGGACTTCAACTTACCTGGGAATAAACGAAGGCAGGAATTATACAAAAGAACATGATCACCTTCTTTAAGTTGTCAACCTTGTTTGATGCACTGATCATGATACTTTTTGGTCCTTTCTTTATATAATTTAGAGTTCTCATATGCATTTGCTCGCCATTCCTCTAGCTCGTTCAATTGAAGCTTCCTGTGAGAACCTGCATGCTCAAAATCAACATTAGCACGCTTAATCGCCCGATAAGCCTTATGCTCTATCTCTTCCGGCAAATGACAAGCTTTGCCATATACAAGTCGGTAGGGTGTGGTGTCGAGTGGTGTTTTGTAGGTGGTTCTATATGCCCATAGAGCATCATCCAACTTTTCTGACCAATCTTTCCTATGATACTCTACGGTTTTTTCAAGAATTCGTTTAAGATCACGATTGGCAACTTCTACTTGGCCACTACTTTGGGGGTGGTACGGGGTGGCTATCTTATGTGTAACGCCATAACGTTTCAATACTTGGTCGAGTTGAGCATTGCAAAAGTGTGTTCCCCTATCACTTATAATTGTCCTAGGGGTACCAAATTGAGAAAATAGGCCTTTCAAAATTTTTTTTACTACCCTAGCATCATTAGTAGGTAGGGCTTTAGCTTCCACCCACTTAGAGACATAGTCTATGGCTATTAGGATATATTTGTTTCCATTTGAATTCGGAAAAGGACCCATGAAATCGATCCCCCACACATCAAATACCTCAACCTACATGATGGGGTTTTGTGGCATTTCATCCTTACGGGGTATATTTCCCACTCGTTGGCAACGATCACAACTCTCAACATATCTCTGGGCATCTTTAAATAGGGTAGGCCAATAAAATCTTGCCTCTAGGACCTTATGAGCTGTCCTATTGGCACTATGATGCCCACCCGTAGGCCCCGAATGACAGTGGCTCAAAATTCGCCAACCCTCGAGGTGTGGTACATACCTTCGAATGACATGATCTGCATATACTTTAAATAGGTAAGGATCATCCCAAAATAATGTTTCACATCAGAAAAGAATTTCTTCTTTTGTTGGTGTTGAAGTCCCTTCGGTATGATCCTAGCAGCTAAAAAATTAGCAATATCTGCAAACCAAGGAATTTCCATATCACTTACCTGGGGCGATGGCATAGAGTCGCTCTTTAGGGAATTCATCCTTGATCTCGTTCTCGTCGAGCGATTCTAAGTTTGGATTCTCCAATCGGGATAGGTGATTTGCTGCTAAATTCTCAGTTCCTTTTTTATCTTTGATCTCCACATCAAACTCTTGCAGCAACAAGATCCACCTAATCAATCTTGGTTTTGCATCCGGCTTTGCTAACAAGTACCTAAGGGTAGAATGATTAGTATAAACAATCACCTTAGATAGAAGCAAATAAGAGCGAAATTTATCAAAGGCAACTCTTTTTCTGTAGTAGTGTAGTTCTCCTAAGCATTCGTAAGAGTTTTGCCAGCATAGTGAATTGGTTGAAAGTGCTTGTCTCGCCTTTGCCCCAACACTACCCCGATTGCATGATCACTTGCATCACACATAAGCTCAAAGGGAAGAGCCCAATCATGTACTACCATGATTGGAGCATTGGTAAGTTTCTCTTTAAGGAAATTGAAAGCTTTCAAACACTCCTGAGAGAAAACATAAGGTACATCCTTCTCTAAAAGCTTAGTCAAAGGGCGGGCAATTTTCGAGAAATCCTTGATAAATCGCCTGTAAAAACCTGCATGTCCTAGAAAACTTCTTATGGCCTTAACTGAAGTTGGAGATGGGAGTCTTGCAATCGCATCCACTTTGGCAGTATCCACCTCAATTCCTCGATAAGAGATCTTATGGCCCAGCACAATACCTTCTTGTACCATGAAATGGCACTTTTCCCAGTTGAGGACAAGGTTGGTCTCTTCATACCTGGTAAGTACCCTATCCAAATTATCCAAATAAAGGTCAAATGAATTGCCAAAAACTAAAAAATCATCCATAAATACCTCCATTATGTCCTCAATCAAATCATCAAAAGTAGCTAACATGCATAGCTGGAATATAGCCGGTGCATTGCAAAGACTAAAAGGCATTCTGCGATAAGCAAAAGTGCCATAAGGACAAGTGAAAGTGGTCTTTTCTTGATCTTCTGGTGCAATAGGTATCTGAAAATAACCAGATAAGCCATCCAGAAAACAATAAAACATATGTCCAGCTAATCGTTCTATCATTTGATCAACAAAAGGTAAGGGGAAATGGTCTTTTCGTGTAGCATCGTTTAACTTTCGATAATCGATACATATACGCTAACCTGTTACCGTTCTCATTGGGATCAATTCATTCTTTTCATTAGGGACTACTATCATCCCACTTTTTTTTGGAACTACTTGCACTGAACTTACCCATGAACTATTAGAGATAGGATATATCATACCTGCATCAAGGAGTTTGATAACTTCCTTTTTGACTACCTCTTTCATGTTTGGATTCAAACGTCTCTGGGGCTGCACAACCGGCTTATAGTTTTCTTCCATTAAAATCTTATGAGTACAAAAGGAGGGATTGATACCTCAAATATCGGATATTTTCCAAGCAATGGCCCTCTTATGCTCCTTGAGTAATTTCAGCAACCTTTCTTTCTATTCTTTTTCCAAATTGGATGCTATAATCACCAGTAATTTGGAGTCCTTCTCTAAGAAGGCATATTCCAAATAGTCAGGTAATTGTCTTAGCTCCAATACTGGTGGCTCCTCAATCGAAGGTTTTAACTATGCTTCCTTCCTCTTTTCAATCTCTTCAAATCCTTTCTCCACAGAGATAGGTTTATTTGCCTCCAGTTGGGCTATTATCTCGGATTTGACAGGATCTTCTGAAGCTTCCTCCATGCCTAATTGTAAGCAACTCTCCAACGGATCCTTAAGAAGAACTTCCTGCATATAACTTGAAACAAAAGTGTCAGTAACATCAAGAAGGTAGCAAGTATCATCCTGATCGACAGACTTTTTCATAGCCTCCGAAATTTTAAACATAATCTCTTCATCTCCTACTCGAAGAATGAGCTTGTCATCACTAACATCAATGATAGCCCTAGCGGTAGCTAAGAATGGTCTACCTAGGATAAGGGGCAATTCAAAATCTTCATCCATATCCAATATCACAAAATCAACTGGAAAAATAAATTTACCCACTTGAATTAATACATCCTCAAATATACCTCTAGGATACGTTACAGATCTATCAGCTAATTGCAAGCTCATGCATGTGGGCTTAGGTTCCCCTAATCCTAGTTTCTTAAAAAATTTATAAGGCATTAAATTGATGCTAGCACCCAAATCAGCTAAGGCTTTGTCAATTAAAAGATTACTAATATGACAAGGAATTGTAAAACTTCCTAGGTCTTTTAGTTTCTTAGGCAGCTCATTTTGCACGATCGCTAAACACTTTTCATCCAAGATGATTGTAGAAAGCTCCTCAAGCTTCCTCTTGTTAGATAACAAATCTTTCGAGAACTTAGTGTACTTCGGCATCTGTGATAGGGCATCAACAAGAGGTAAGTTAATATGCAGTTGATTAAAGAGGTCAAGGAACTTACTGAATTATTGGTCATTGCGATCTTTCTGGAGTCTTTGGGGATATGAGATAGGTGGTTGATATTCCTTCACCTTTGATGGCTCTAAATCTGCCGTTGCTTTCATTCCCTCCTTGCTCTTGCTAGTTTCCTCGCTACCTTTCCTCTCAGCATGCAACTCCTTCCCATTTCGAAGTGTCATAGCCTTAACATGTTCCTTTGGATTGGGTTCTGTATTTCCCAGTAACGATCCTTACGGTCTTTCAAAGATTAGCTTCTCAAGTTGACCAATTTGGTTCTCAAGATTGCAATTTGAAGCCTCTTAATTCCTCAACGAGGATTCAATGTTGGATAAGCGAGTCTCATTGCCTTGAATTATTTTATGAGAAGTTCTTCCACACTGGATTTCTTTTCTTGAGGGAGAGGAGGTGGGAATGGTCTTTGAAATCTAGTTAGGCCAAAGTTAGTCCTCTACTAGCCTTGGTTTTGGTTTCCCCATGAGAAATTTGGGTGATTCCTCCATCCTGGATTGTAAGTGTTGCTGTAGGGGTTATTTTGTTGCTTAGGTGGATTTCCTAGATAATCCACCTATTCCAGTGGTTCTTGTGCTCCATACCCCTGCATACTAAAATCACTTACATCTGATTGCACTTGTTGAGGGCCAACTAAGAGCGCATCAATCTTTTTACTTAATAAGTCTACCTTGGCTGCCAAAGCAGTGGTCAAGTCCACATCATAAATTCTTATAGCCTTTTGTTTGGCTCTAGTGCTTTCCCACTGGTAATTGTTCATTGCTATTTCTTCAATCAGGTTTTGTGCTTGCTCAGGTGCCTTTGTGTTCAAAGTACCTCTTGTAGATGCATCAATCATCTGTCTAGTGGATAAATTGAGACTATTGTAAAAGGTCTGAATCTGCATCCATAGTGGGAGGCCATGATGTGGGCACCTCCTGAGAAAGTCCTTAAACCGCTCCCAAGTATCATATAGCGTCTCTGCTTCCAATTGAGCAAAACATGAAATATCATTCCGAAGTTTAGCGGTCTTTGCAGGTGGGAAATATTTCTCCAAAAATTTCTCTACCAATTCATTCCAAGTTGTGGTTGAATTTTGTGGTAGAGAGTTCAACCACTGTTTTGCTGTACTCCTCAAGGAGAAAAGGAATAGCCGTAGTCAGATGGCATCATCCATGGCTCTGTTGATTTTAAAAGTATCACAAATCTCTAAAAAGCTAGAGATGTGGGCATTGGGATCTTCATCTTGGAGACCGTCAAACTGAACATATTGTTGCACCATTTGTATGATGTTAGGTGCAATTTGGAAGTTGTTAGCCGCGACGGTTGGCCTTGCGATGCTAGAGTCAGCTCCAATAAGTGTAGGCCTTAAATAATCGGACATGTTCCGATTTGCTTCATTCCTGTTGTTCGCCATATGTGGTGGATCTTCCTGCTTGATGAATTAAGTGTTGGGCTCTTCACCTTCTTCCTTGATTTCAACAATTGACTCGTCGTCAATGGTCGCCACACTTTGTCTAGGTCGTGATTTCAAATTTTGAAGGGCAGTTCTCTCAATTTCAAGATCAAGTTCTACCAAATCTTCCGGGTTACTTCTAGTCATGCACTGCAAGGATAAGAAATATAGAATCAATTGCAGCTCTAGCTAATGAAAATAAATAATGAAAACAAAGGAAAAAAATGGTTAAAGTAATAAAGCAACTAGCATTCTTAATATCGAAAATCCCCGGCAGCGGCGCCAAAGTGGTAATGATATGAGGCAAGCGCACCTATCAGTTTTAATATAGCGGATGTGAGTCCGAGTCGATTCCTTGGAGATTTTGAGTACTAATATTAACTTTAGCTTTATTATCTAACCGAAAAATTGTGATAAATTGAATGAGTTAAAAATACTGAAATTAACAACTAAACTGCTTATGAGACTTAATTACGCAAATTAAGAAGTAATAAACTACGAACGACTTCAAGTATGCAATAATGTATTTAGGCATTATTTCCCCTAGTGTTTAACATGTAACCTTTTTAAAATAGATCCAATTCAATTTCTATTATTCTTGACCGGAGGGATTCAAAATTAAAGCAAATATCTTTCTCAGGCATCTTAACCCTAATCCTAAATTATTTACCAGAATCTCTTCACTTAGTAATATAATTTAGAATTGCATTAATGTGTAATGAATTCCTACACAAACAATCAACTTTCCGAAAGAAACATGTATCTTATCTCTAAGTATACATGTAATTCTCTTCAATTATGCCTAGATCTAATTACACATGCAATTTCTCAATCAACATGCATAATATCATATATTAATACTTTAGAATTATCAATTCACAATTAAACAACATAATTGAATCAAGAAAAGATAGAAACTTTATTGAAATTATAATTCAATCCAAAGGTTACATGAAACCCTAGGTTCCATAATCCTAAATACTCGAATTCTAAGCTATCATAACGAATCTAAAAATGAGTTTCATCAAAAACGTAAAATAAAGTATAAAAACCCCTCTTGATTTGATGAACAATCTCTCTAATCTTGAAATCAATGTTGTTCTCGCTTCTTGATTAATGTTCTTCTCAAATCTCCTCTCGTCTCTTGTGTCTCTTGTTTCTGGAATGTTTCTCCTCTTTTTTTGAAACCCTAAGATATCTTTTTATATGTGTATTACAAAGATTCTGTTTTCGTCACCCGATACGGTCTGGGACATGGCCGTGTCCCCAGGTCGTGTAACTTTCTGCACTTAGGCAAATTTTTTACACAACTTCAAAACTTCATAACTTCTTTGTTTGAACTCGGAATTGAGTGAAACTTGATTTATTTTCTTTTTTTTGAGCCTAGAATGCGTTTAAACCTTGAAATCAACATTTTACTCAATTAAGTGTCAATTTCTTTAAAGAAAACAAAAAATGTAAGGGAAATACTATAAAATCACCATATAAAATATATTTAAAATCAGAGTTATCAGGTAACACTGCCAAATTAGATCACATACTATAGTCTACCAAATTATTCTATCAAAATATTAATAATGTTTGGGCAATGCAATCTATATGCTTCTAAAAACTGAGTTCATAAAACCATGCTTTTTTCATGATCATTTGGAAGCCTCATTCTAAAAGTTCTGACTAGTAGGTCCCTTTTTATATCATGTCATGCCATGCCATAACAACTTAAGAATATCAATTAGTACAATGAATCTTCCAGTTTTATTCAACCTAGTGATTTGATTCTAGTTTTTGAACTCTTCCAAATGGAATTCCAATATCTCACTTAGGTAAATACCCAAAAGATCAAGTTAGCAATCACTCAACTTCCTTAGTTAGCATAATCATTCGTAACATAAATCATCGCTTAACATGGTAACATAATAGTTTAACTAAAATATAGTTACTATAATTCAAAATCACTACATTAGCATCTATTATAGTAACATATCAATTCAACTAGGATATGCCCATATTCAATCAACACAACATCAAATAGTATATAGTGTTATGAGTAGCAATACATCTACTTCAAGCATGCGTTAGATCCACTTACCTAATCTTAGTAATAGCGCAAAATCCTAAACTTCATAATGTGGTCCTTCTTTACATCTTACACCTATGAAAATATAACACAGTCTTCAAATCAAGTATAGGTTGAACCTAAAATGTTATAAGCTTTCATTGTCGCGTTTTTAAACTTCGTTTGATCGTTTCTTACTCATTTCTCATCCGATTTCAGTAAACATTATGTTGTCATGATCATTATTTTGAGTACTATTAATACATCTTAAGAAATAAGATTGATCAATATTATCAAAAACCCAAATATACCCTTTTCTCATTATGACTCGACTGTATGTTATTCTAACTCCATAATTGACCGGAATAAGCTTTAGTACTAGACTAAAAATCCTAAAAATTATACTTTCCAAACTTGTCCAATAATACTCATTATACCCTAAAGTATTCATTTGACACAAATTTAATAAACATTTTAATAGTATTGATTACAATATTACATATTAAGCTAAGATATATGTTTATACTAGGAAAATACATAATAAATAGTATACAAGCTTAAATAATTTTACAAAAAATCCTATAGACTCATAAAAATATTTAGTTTAGTTATTGATCATCAATTACACTAAATTGGCTATTATTTATTTTTATGAAAATAATGGTTTTTGATTGAAATTATGGAAAATTAAGGAAAATAAATAAATTTATGAGTGAGATAAAAATTAAATATTCCAAATATCATTATAAACATCCAGAAGTCTAAACATGTAAGGCTCATTCATTAATTTGATCAAAAACTAATTATTTCAATTATTCCATAAAATTGGTAGTTTTATTCAAAATAATTATATAAAAAAAGTAAAAATACTTAATTTTGAAAATTCTTGTCACCCCAATTAAAAATATATATTTGGTGTTTTACATACAAAAATTGAGCTTAAAACAACATAATCTAATATTATAAAAATTAGATTAATTTTTTCCCAAACAAGGCATTTTCTCATTGAACCCATATTTCCACTAAGTATTTAATTAAAATAAAATTACTAAATTAACCTATACCTAAAATACCTCACAAAGCCAAATTTCATTATTAATTGACAATATTTGATATTTTTAGCAAATTAAACAAATTACAAGCTGAAAAATGGTTTACTTAAACCAACCACCACCTGGCCACTGCTCCTCATTGGAATATGTTCTCTGATTACCTTATGTCAGACCTCCAAGCCACTTCAGCTTAGCTTGTGGTTTGGTCCACAAACCACCTTAACCCAATTCTAACTCTATTTCTTGTTTTATTTTATTTTATTTTTTTCAAACTTTTTTTAATTTTCTAAAATTATGTTCTTGTGTTTTTAGGTTGCTAAAATATTGCAAATGATGTTTAGAGCCCCATTTATAGGTTTTAGGATTTCTTGCATGTAAAAAGGTAAAATTACACTTATCAATTTAACATTTTCTTATGTTCCATGTATCATTCTCTCCTTAACCAAGTGTTGACTCATCATTTGTAATTAATCCTAGCTTGACACATCATTTGGTAAGTCACCCATTCAATTTTTTTTATTAATTTTCCATTATCTTACCTAATTTTAATAATTTATTATTATTATTTGTATATATTTAATACATATATAATCTATATCACATGTAATACATATATATTACGTATAATTCAACTTCGTTTATTCTTTTTAAAAGTTAATTAACTTATCTTTAATATCTTACTATTGTAAAAACTCAAATTTTGCGATTATTGGCTTTGTTGATAAATTGACGTTTTTCGTAAATTAATATTTTTATATAGCTTATTTTGAGAAATTAACTTTATTTACACTGTTTCATCTAACTTTCTAACTTTATTGTGAAGTTTGAAATAAAATGGATAACTTAGTCTGGTACCCTAAATTTAGGGTCTCGAATCCTGGTGTTATTGAACTAGCTCCAAATCTTGGGGTATTACACAAATTCTTACTAAGATCAGCTAGGTGTTAGTTTTCCTCCTTGCTCTTAACTATCATATCATTAGCATATACTTCAACATTGTGGTGAATCTAAGGCTTAAACATCTTAGCCACCAATCTTTGATAGGTCGCACCAAAATTCTTTAGCCCGAAGGGCATGATTATATAATAGTATGTTACAAGGTTTGTGACAAATGAAGTGTGCACTTCTTCCTCCTTTCCCATCTTGATTTGATTTTATCTAAAAAATGTATTGATTAAATTGAGAGCATGTTCAGTAATCGAATCTATCATTTGATCGATCCTTGATAAGGGAAAACAGCCTTTACAGCAAGCTTTATTCATATTAGTGAAGTATACACACATACGCCATTTGCCATTCAACTTTTTGATCAGCACGTAATTTGCTAACCATGTTGGGTAAGGCTCTTCCTATATGAATCCTAATTTCAACAATTTTTGAACCTCTTCTTTAGTTGCAACCTGCTGTTTAGGGGTAAAATCCTTTTTCTTCTACTAGATGACCATTGCAATAGGGTCTTTATTCAATTTGTGTGTCATGACTTCTCTTAAGATATCCGTTATGTTTGTGGGGGTTCATGTAAACACATTAGTATTATCCAAAAGGAATTTTGTTATATCTTGTTTGAGCTTCAATGATAAAAGCTTCCCAATCTTAGTAGTCTTATTAAGCTTACTTTCGAGTTAAACTTCCTTAACCTCTTCTTCAGCACTTTCTATGCTTCTTGGTTTACCATCAAGGTGCACCTTGATGTAGAAAAGCTCCTTACATTTGAGAGCTCTTAGATATAATGATTTTTCCAATTGTTGGTCTTTTCTACAAACTCTAACTCTTGTAGGAGTAAGGAATTTGGCCTTTAGGTATGTACATGAAGGAACTACACCAAATAAATTTGGCATGGTTGGCTTATGGTCATATTATAAGAAACTACACCAACAAACTTCCTCGGATTTGATAAATGAAACACATTGTGTATTCTAGCCATTTCACTAGGTAACTCTAACTCATATGTAACTTTTCTTATCCTCTTCTTAATTTGATAAGGTCCATATATCTAGGATTTAGCTTCCTTTTTATGCCAAATCGCTTTACTCCTTTCATTGGAGATACTTTTAGAAATACGCAATCATCCTTTTGAAATTCCATTAGCTTTTTTCTAACATCTACATAACTCTCTTGTCAACTTTAGGAAACTCACTATCATTCTTTTATAACTTCTACTTTATCCTTAAGTTCTTGTAACATTACTGGCCCAATAGTTTGCTTATTTCCTACTTAGTCCCAATAAATTAGGGATTTACACTTTCATTCATATAGCGCTTTGTATGGTGCCATTTGAATGGAACTATGATAACTATTAATGTAAGCTAATTCCGCTAACGGTAGGTGATCATCACAACTTCCTCAAAAATCCAATATACAGGCCCTTAACATATCCTCCATGGTTTGTATTGTTCATTTAGATTACCCATCACTTTGTTTAGTCCATGCAATTGAACTATCTCCTTAACATACACTTTGGTCAACTGTAATAATTTTGCACTTTGTTTCACTACTAGGAAATGTGCCGACTTTGTTAATTGATCAACTACAACATATATCATGTCATTTTACTTTCTTGTTTTTGACAAATTACTTATAAAATCCATTGTTATATGCTATCATTTCCATTTAGGTATATAGCTAAGGGTTGCAATAATCCACTCAGTCTCTGATACTCTACTTTTATCCTTTAACAAGTCACATGCCATTACATATGTTATGCACCATCTCCCTTCATTCCTGTCCACCAAAACTATTGCTTCAAGTCCTTATACATCTTATTTTTTCTTGGATGCACTAAATATCTTGTATTATGTGCCCCTTCCAAATTATCTTCTTGATTTATGGGTCTTTTGGTACACAAATTCAATTCCTAAACATTAACACTTCTTTATCATCAATCATAAAGTTGAGATTCTTATGAATGTTATTTTTAATCTTCTATAGCTCAATGTTTTGATCTTATGCTTCCTTGATACGTTCCATAAGAGTTGGCTCTGTGTTTAAGCTAGCTATTATGCAATCACTTTCCTTAACCATAATCTCTAAGTTTAATTTCTCCATTTCCTTAATCAATTCAAATTTATTTGTGATGAGTGTAACCATACTACTATACTTCTTCATGCTTGATGCATCAACTAGAGCATTGGCTATGCCAAGATAATAATGAATTGAAAGATCATAATCCCTTAGTAATTCTAACCATCATCTTTGCCTTAAATTCAACTGTATTTGTGTAAAAATATATTTAAGACTCTTATGATTGGTATGCACCTTATACTTTCCACCATATAGATAATTTGTCCTAATCTTCAAGGAAATACCACAATCGTAAGTTCTAGATCATGAGTCAGGTAGTTTCATTCGTACAGTCTAAGTTATCTTAATGCATAAGCAATTACCCTATCATTTTGCATCAGCATACACCCTAATCCATTTTTTGAGGTGTGACAATATATAGCATACTCTCCAAAATCATCAAGTAAAGTCAATACTAGAGCTATGACTAGTTTTCTCTTAAGTTCTTAAAAACTTTCCTTACGATTATCATTCCATTCAAACTTAACACCTTTTTCTCCTCAATTGAGTTAATGGTAGGGCTATCTTAGAAAAATTATATGTAAATATGCAATAAAATTTAGTCATTCCTAAGAAACTCCTCACTTTTATGATCGTAGTTGGTCTTACCCACTCTATTACTACTTTTACCTTCGTAAGGTTAACCGTTATTCCTGCACCGGATACTATGTGTCCAAGAAATTTAACTTGTTCTAACCATGACTCACGTTTCTTTAGTTTTGCATACAATTGATTCTCTTTAAGAATTTGAAGCACAATCCTTAAATGTTTAGTATGCTCTTCCTCATCTCTTGAATATATTAAGGTCATTGATAAACACAACTACAAATTCATTTAGATATTTCATGAACGCATGATTCATTAAATCCATAAATATAGTCAAGGCATTAGTCAATCTAAAAGGCATGACTAAAAACTCATAGTGCCCATATCTTGACTTAAATGTAGTCTTAAGTACATCATTTGCCTTAATCTTTAGTAGGTGATACCTAGATTGTAGCTCTATTTTCGAGAACATCATAGCTCCTTTCAATTGGTTAAATAAATCATCAATTTGAGGGAGTAGGTATTTATTCTTAATTGTTACTTTGTTTAGCTCTTGGTAATCTATACATAATCTCAAACTCCTATCTTTCTTCTTCATAAAGAGCACAAGAGCACCCATGGTGATATATAAGGCTTAATGAATCCCTTGTCCAATAACTCTTATAACTGCTTCTTAGGCCTACCAATTTAGCTTTAGCTAATTGGTATGGGATCTTAGATGTTGGTGTAGTACTTAGGATAAGGTATATTGTGAATTCAATCTCCATGTTTGGTGGTAATCTAGGTAATTCCTTAGGAAAGACTTTTAGGTACTCACACACCACAGGTATATCTCCTAAACTCACATCCTTTGCTTATGTATCCACTATCATAGCTAATTACCCTATGATACCATTTCTCAACAACTTTTGTGCCTTACTTGCTGAGATTAATTAAGGAGTGGCCTCTCTAGAATTTTCCTTAAAATAAAATTCCTTCCCGTTTGTCTTCTTAAGTATTACCACCTTTCCTTCACAATCCACATTTGCATGATGTGTGGCTAACCAATACATCCCTAGTATCACATTGAATCTCATCATTTTTAATACTATTAACTCTGCTACTAACCTCCTAAATTTAATATATATGCTCCCATCCTTCAACCTTTGTTACACAACTTGTTCTCCTTCTGAAGGAGTTGACACCGCTAACTCATACTTGATAGTTTTAGTTGAAAGTCCATTTTTTGTCGACATACTCCTCCAATACATAAGAATGAGTGGCTCTCATATCAAATAATGTATAGGCATAACAATCTCTCATACATACCAATTGTAACACAAATAATTATAGTCATGTCACCATACTCAATGACTAAACATAGACATTAATAGACACTCAACAAACATTTACACATAGAATAAGCACTAAGCAACCTTTTACTGAACTTTCTACCAGATAAGCATCATATCTAAGTAACCTTATACTAGAGTTTCTATAGGAAAAGTATTATGCTCATGTAGCCTTCTACTATAGTTTCTATAAGAACTCTATTGAATTCTCACATCTAAAAGAACTTCTATTATACCTTTTACTAAACATTATTCTTTACACAACAAAGTTAAAGAAGGTTCTATAAGGGTTCAAGAATTTGCACCCACTACCGCATCATCATCTCCAGCCTTTTCTTATTGAACTACATATACTCTTCCTTAGGCCTTAAGCCTTTGTTTTGCTCCACTAGGTTGATCATTTCTATTAGATAGTGTAGGTCTATTAACTAGAGCTTGCTCTGGTCTTGCCTACTACCCCTAGACTATGGTACATTCGAAGGATGATGTTTAGTCCTTTCATACTTATAGCAGAATATTCCTTAAGGATTTGGATTTTGGCATTGCCTAGATAAATGCCCTATTACTCCATATCTAAAACATTTCCCTTTTAACTTGGGATAATCAATAGCTCAGTGTCTATCATTGCATTTCCAATAGGTTGGTGTCTCATAATTGAACTTTTAACTCTTAGAGTGATAAGGATTCTCCCCTTTCATAAATGTACTGCTATTAAGGATCCCCATAAACTTCCATTTCTTGCTTTCCTTTTCATCCTCTTCACATAGCTTACGTGCTTGTTTAATTGAATGGGTCTCTTTAATAGTATCAACCATTCTTACCAATCTATTCCTTTTCAACATAGCTTAGAAATAAAGATCCAACCTAGCCTTGAACCTACTAACTTTAGCTATTTTGTCATTTGTACAACCTTTGGGGTAAATTTCAGCAACTTATTGAACTCCCTTTCATACTCCTCAATCATCCTACCCTATTGCCTTAGCTTATATTAATTCTCAAACATTTCTTCTCTCACATATTTGGGAAAGTATTGTTCTAAGAATATATTTCTAAATATCTCCCAAGTGATGGGTATTGTCAATGATCACTTTTTACCTTTCCACCAATTATTCATATCTCCATCAAGTAAGATAGCAGCAATTTACGCCTTCTTATTATCCTTGATATACTTCAAACACTTCCTTTAGTGATTCAATCCATTGTCCCACAACTACAAGATCAGTGTTGAACTCATCATTTGATTTTACAATATGCTGAACTTTAGTTATCTTATCTCTATTTAATCCTCCAATATTGCTAATGCCATTGCAAACTATTACACTATGTTTATGGCTTATAGGGGTTAAGCTTATTGGGGCTAAGGTCAGGCTAAGGCCGGTAAGGTTCATCCTTTATTCGAATCCCTGGTGTAGATGACATACCAAGATCTCCTCTTGCTTGCGGTTGAACCATTTTTCTAACAATCGGGTTTAACAAACTTAATTAGTTTATATACAACAATCTTCCCTAAACCAGGTTAAAACAACTTAATTCCTAATTACCCCATACATCTCACACTTGTCAAGTTCGTAGCCCTTAAAAATGCTCTAATACCACATGAATAGGGTATGACATCCTAGCATGGACTAGAATGCAACATCCAAAACTAACCTGCTTATAGAATAAAGAACAAGGTCATTTGTACATAAGAAGTTACACCTATAAGTGTTACATTGGGAGTTTAGCTTTAGCTTTACACCTAAAAAATTCCTCTAAGTAGAGGTCTAAGCCTTAATAAGTTCATTTACGTCATCTAGGTCCTTCTTTCTATTTACAACATAATTACATAGACATTTCCTTGATTAACCAAAGATCCTTCCAAAACAACTGATTCCAACCCAATGCTCTTAAAAAGTCTTCCTTCCCCAATGGTAGCAAGGCCCCTCTTATGCTTTCCCTTGACCTATGAATACAACATACATTTACTCAGTTCACTATGAACTAAGTGAGAGTTGATAACAACACATAAAGCATGAGAAAATCCAATAGATGATATTCCATGCAACAGGTTAGACATTACAAGCATATATCAATATTTCCTAGCCAAAGATTTCATGTAAGACTTCTATGCCGTGCTTATGTACATGAATAGATGCAATAGTACTGATATCTTAGCCTAGCCAAGGGCAACTAGAAATTGCCATGGGATCCCTAAATAATTCAAGCCAAGGGCTACAATAAGTAGCCAATGATTCATCTTAGTTGACCACATGAGGGGTAGAAGATTTATTGATGAAATCTCTATGTTGAAAGAAGCCCAACCTAACTTATGCTATCAACATCTTATTTTAGAAACCTTGACTTATGGTTCATTTTTGTACCATGTCATGTCGTGCCATGTTATGCCATGAATGTACCAAGAAATAAGTTAGCATGATACCAAGCATAGTTACTAAGCAAAACATCCTAGTTTTGTAGCATATGTTATTTAAATGATTGTGGTCTTTCTTTGGTGTCATCGTCATCATTATAAACTAAAACCTTTTATCGAGTTTGCTTAAGCGAACACTTTGAAGGTCAAATCTTTTTCTTAGTGTTTTCGAAGGTTAAAGTATGTCCTAATAACTTCGTACATAATCAGCAAATCATATAATCGAATTTCTCAACCAAGTTTAGCCAAGTTTAATTAACTAAGTATATGACCAAGCTTAGTTAACAAAGAATACATTCATCACATATTTAGCAAGCAAAACATCAAAGATTCTACATCAAACTCAGATAACCAAGCACGTTGTAGTGGAACTACATAAACTTAAAACCTATTGAGTAGACAAAAGTTTACTCCTACATATACAATATCCACTTACTTGCAACTAAAGCTTCCTCCCATCAAGTATCATCTTCAGGTTTTGAGTTATCTTGATGACTTATAACTAAGGTACATATTTTAGTTTATGATTAAACTTTCGAATGCGTTATATAATCTTGAAGTATCTTTATAAGTTAAGGGTATGCACCTTAAGTGTTCAGATAAGAACACTTCATTATTACCTAAAACCTTCTACATGATCCTTATCTTAAGTTCTTTACCTTCTACATAACCTTCTACATGATCTTTATATTAAGTTCCTTGCCTTCTACTAGGTTAGGGTCTTCACTTGCCTCTTTAGCCATACCTTCTATTCAATCTTCTACTTGAGGTTGGTCTTAGGATTCATGGTTTAGAAGCTTCAACTAAAACCTTCTATTGAAATTCCCAACTTTAGTTTTCACTTTACATTTCACTAAGAAGCCTTCTACTCAAGCCTCTACTTAGACCCATTTTAGTTTACTCAATTTGGTATCTCATCAAGGACTTACAAAAGCTTCTACTAACCACCACATTAAGGCCTTCTTAAGTAACCTTCTATAGAAGCTTTTACTTAGGCTAAATGTTGCCTAAACTCACTAAAACTCCATAAAATCATTAGGACTTAGTGATATTAAACTCATACTAACAAAATGATTACTTCCAAAGATGAATTCTAGATTTGGAAAATTTTGTAAAAAAACCACGTACGCTTGTTTTTAATACGCTGTTGTTCCAGTTTTGCAAAAATGATACTTTTAAGCTTATACAAATCATGATAAATCACTCACTTGATCACTTTTTCCCTAAAATAACATATAACTTTATGAAACATCATTTAATCACCCAAAATGTGAAAAGAAATCAAAATTGACTAAAGATACTTAAAGATCAACCATTTTTTTTAAATTTCTAAATTTGGTAGTTTTTGATAAATAAAAAATTAACAAAATTCTACACAGAAAATTTGAGAAAACTTTTGATAGTGCTTAAAAATAAATATTATGAACACCTTATAGAAAAAGTTTCAAATTAAAACAACATCTTTTGTCCATTTGAAAATCAGATAAAAAAAATTGCTTAGAATAATCTATTTCTTAAGATAGATATATGTGTTGTTGGTGGATTTTAACAATTAGGAATGTCTTGCAGAGCAAAGATAGTTACTTAGTATCAGGGCCAATTCAATGTGGCCATTTCAATGCTTAAGTTAGTGAGTAAGAATAAAGAAAATAAGGTAAGTGATTAAGAGTTATCAGATGTCTCTTATAGAGTTTCTTTCTCATATTTATAGGAGATTGTCATGTCTGAAGTAACATTTATTGAAATAACTGTTAGGACATGTAGAAGTTTCTTGATTGGACACCTTCCCTAAAATATAGGGAGAGCAAGCGATTATATAATATAACCGTACTTATAATAACTGTTTGTGCCATGAACTTCATTTCAAATTGGGATCAGATCAATATTACTTAGCGAGATGTCGAGAATGTTGATTACTTAGCATGTCGGTAGTTAGATAGACGAGTAAGCGAAGCTTTCACTGTTAACATTCGTCAAGCTAAGTGAATGAAAACTAACTATCAACATTTGCCCCCCAACTCCCGTATTCAAGAATTAGACAAAGGGAGTAATATATAATATACTGGAGGCCGAGTGGAGAGTAGTTCCTCAGATGTTAAGTGAGGTGGAAAGTGAGATGGATTACATCCAATCGAAAAATTGCAATTTTCAATTTCCTACTTATCTAAGGCACCAAAAAGTATGAAGCATGACAACTATTATCTAGGTCATCATTACACGGTAGGCCTAATAATTGTCAAAGAATTGACAACTGTCAAATTTTTGTAATGAAACATGTGTCAACAATCTACTCCATTCTCAAACCAATGCATCATTTCTATCAGAAACACATTTGTAGTTATGAGGGTGAATTGTCCATATTTGAAGGGCTGTTCATTTCTCCAGTTTCATCTTTAAACTTTTGTTCACTTTTCTCGTCTTTACTCTCAAATTCTTCAACTTCTTCAACTTCTTGTGACATCATTTTTATAACCATTCAAGTATGGTTTGTAACATAATTCATTAACTAATCCTTTCAGATTTAGAAGTAACTGAGTTTGAGGCAACTTTTCCCCTTTGAAAGAGGAGTGAGGCAACATGTTCTTTGGGTAGCTCGGTAGACAGCATTGAGGAAAGGTGGGATAAACTCACTCAGATTATCGCTTTCGTAGTAGATAATTATCCTAAAGACAAAGAAGGGAGATCCTTAGCAAAATATTTGTATAATAATATAGTTTACTTTCATGACTCTCCAAATGGAGTCGCTAATGCTGCCAATAGGGCCCTTATCATGAAATATAACTAGTATTAGTAAGACCTTCTTAGGCTGTAGAATCTTAAGAGGCTAAGAGAGAAGGAAAGGGTATGTTTCCTAAGGGAGCGTGAGTTATACATATACTTGAAGTATTTGGATTTTAGGTTGCGTTTCCCTTTCTCGACCTTTGTAAAGGTCTTCTTCAACTACTTCAGAGTCGTACTGAGTATGTTCTTATTAAACACATATCGGCTTTTGGCGGCTTTCGATATAGTCTATAAAGAAGTCAAAGTCAGGGCTACGCTCTACTATTTTAGTATTTCTTCACAATCAGGAGGCAACCTGACAGTTGGTACTTTACTGCTACAAGGCATAGGCATAAGTTCATAGATGGGTTGGAGTCTAAGATTCATAAGTGGCACGACAAATTTCTATTAATAATGTTAGATGAGGAGTTGGACTTTTGGATTCAATAGACTGAACCTATCTGCACAAAAGATATCAAGCTTATGCCAAATGACGCTATAGTGGCAAAGAAAATTCAAGAGAAGAGGAGAAACAAAATGTTCTTCTAGGACACTAAGAGAATATTTAGGCATTATGAAAGTAGAGAGCCCATCTTTTTTGAAAAAGAAGGTACGTTAATGAGTTATCACTGTACCAAGTATAGCTACAAGAGGAAAGCTGTTCTCATGGCTTAAGAGGAGAATCGTTGCCTTTGAGCATTGCTCAACATGGATAATATAAGTTCATTCTTTTTCCTTACATTAATATTAATATGTTTACTCATATTGCAGATATGGGTATTGGTGAGGTTAATCTTGCCAAGCTATTGGCCCAAGCTAAGGCTAAGAAATTAAAGGCTAATAAGCGGGCAACCACTGTAGCAACTACCACCTGGCTAGCTATTGTAAAGAAAGTGGTAAAGGAGGATACAGTACAGCAGGCGGCAGCACATAAGAAAGCCTCCCGATCAGCCGAGAAAGGAAAGGAAGGTGAGAAGATTGTATCAGCCATGATTACCCATTCTAAGGAGCCTCTTGCCATGAATATTCAACTTGTTGTCAAGCTAAGAAAGGTTAGTGAAGAGACCTAACCACGTTATAAGGTCAAAGCTACTATTGTCATTGAAGGGTCGTCATTGATGATGGAGGCGGCATTGAGTACTGGTAAGAGACTTGGAAAGCAACATGCTGGCCAGCCACTAACCAAGAGGTCCAATGATCTGTATGAGAAGATAAAAGAGGTAATGCGTAACAAAGCTCTTGGCATCAGTAATGCCAAATTTGTCCCCAACATGGAGGTGGGCAAGTACTTCGTCCCGTATTGGAGCCACACTATTTTGCATGCCAACTCAACCTTAGGAGATAGATTAAAATCTTTAGCCTTAATGGAAGGAATCATTCTTCTAAAGGACAAAGAGATTGCCAAAAGGGATGCCGATAGGGTCAATGGTTGTAATAAGGCCCATATCGCGGCCAAATTGTATCATGTGAGTATCTATAACCATCTTTTAATTGTTGAATTTGTTTAATTGTTGACACTCCTTTTCCTTTTTAGATAAGCAACCACATTTTGATGACTTTGGATGAGACCAACAAAGAAATGAAGAAGGTAATAACCATAGTAGTCTTCATGTATTCTATCGAGTTACTTCTAATACTCATTGTACTAAATGAGAATGTTATAGAAAATTGATGATGCATATAATGCTTCCAAATCCTAGACTGCTACTGCTAAGAATGTAAGGATAAGAGCCAAGATGGAGGCTAGAAAGCTTTAGGAAGACCTGGTAGCCTAAAAGTTGGCACATACCTTGGCTATTGATGAAGTCTTGAGCCTAAAGGCTAGGGTTGAAGAGCAATACAAGGAATCCAAAAGCCTAAAGAAGGAGTTGTAGAGAAAGAAAGAAGAGTGTTAGGGGCTAGGTCGAACTCTTTGCACGAATAGCGATGAAGAGGATAAGCTTAGAATGCAAATTAAAGAGTTGGAGACCAAAAACTCAAATTTACAAAACTATGTTGTCGAGCTAAAGGAGAATGTAAAGAGAGGACTCTCTATTAAAGAGGCATGCAATATTGTTACTCCTAGTCGGCAGTACGGGAGACTTCTACGGAAGAAGTTGTTGGAAGGGGTCCAAGTGGCAAGAGAGGAAATCCTAAAGCTTCACCCTGATTATGGTCTCTCCTACCTTGACTTTGTCGACATCGATGTCAAAGTCAACAGTTGTGATGAGGCCAACGATGGTGAATCATGTGCTAAGATAGTTATGAGGGGTAATAGCGAAGCTTATGTTGAAGATCCAGGGGAAGATGAAGAACGTCTATCTAAAGAAATCCCCTATGTATAGAAAGAGAAATCTACCAGCTCTAAAACCCCGAGCGCCGAAAAAAGAGTTTACTCGAATAAAGCCCTAGCCTCCGATCCAAAAATTACTTTTGTTGACTCTAAGAATAGTCCAGAGGATTTTCTTTGTATTCATTGTACATTGTGTTTTATAAATAGGCCGAGTATTTGTAATAATATATTATTGAATGAAAAGTATCTTTCATATAACTATTTCTAGTACATTGTATTTCATGCATCGCGTTTTCTCAGCATGTATGATATACTTATTTTACATTACATGTTCTTATTCGTTAGTATATTTTATTTCACATGCTAGATATTTCTCAGCTTGTTTTATTTCACACCTAATTGTTTCATTATGTTTTATTTCATATGCCTAATTATTTTGATATGTTTTATTTCACACACCCAATTATTTCTCAGCATGTTTTATTTCACACACCTAATTCGTACGTCTTTATAGACATTGTCCGTTAGCTATTTGTGATGTAGATTAACTGTATTACTCGAATGTGAAATTAATTTTTGTAGTTTGTTAACTACAATAGGCAAGAACTTATGTTAATTCATTCATCATGCAATCTAGAACTTATTAACTCGGTAATCATAAAAGATCAAGAAACATAATAAGATTTCAAATATAATTCTAATAAACAATAAGCTTATTGTCTTACTAGAAAGTAGACTATTGTCTTACAAACAAATGGAGATGAACATCATCTTAACAATTAATTGAAATATAATTTCAATTTCTCAGTGTTCCATGCTTAAGGGATGATTGATCTATCCAACCTTTCTAGTTGATAAGCCCCTTCACCAACGACTTCTGAAACCCTGACAAGGTCCTCCTAATTTGTGTTGAGTTTTCCATAACTTCCTCGTACATCAATTGCTTCCATCTTTCAGCATACCAAATCATTAGGTTGAAAAATGTATGCTTTAGTTTTTTATGATAATATCTTGCCACTTGTTGCTAGTATGTCGTAACCCTAGCTCTCATAATATCTCAGATTTCATCAATGGTGTCCAAGTTTGCCATTAATCTAACTTAATTAACCATCACTTCTATGTCCACAAATTTGGTAGATCCAACTCATTCGACAAAACTAATTCTGTGCAGTATGCTAACCTGATGCTAGTATGTCGTAACCCTAGCTCTCATAATATCTCATATTTCATCAATGGTGTCCAAGTTTGCCATTAATCTAACTTAATTAACCATCACTTCTATGTCTGCAGATTTGGTAGATCATTTAACTTATTCGGCAAAACTAATTCTGTGTAATATGCTAACCTGAAGGGAGTTTCTCTTATCGTAGTTTGGTACCCCCTAAGACATTTGACAGCTCATTAGCCCATCTCCCTCTAACTTGTTCTACTTTCCTCCTTAGGTCATATAAGGTGATCTTGTTCACTGCTTCAACTTACCCATTAGTTTGAAGGTATGCTATAGACGTCTAGTTTAGGTGAATGCCATACTTCTCACAAAATGCTCAGAATTTGTTATTGTCAAACTACAGGCCATTATTCGTAATTATCATGTAAGAAACTTTGAATCTTGAGATTATCGAATTGAAACAAATGCTTCCATTTTCTGCTCAGTCATCTTCGCTAATGCTTCGGCCTCTACCTATTTGGTAAAGTAATCCACTATAACAATGACAAATTGTCGTTAAGCAATAGATTTCGGAAAAAGGTTTGAGAATATTTAACCCTTACTCGGCGAAAGGCTAAGAGATGGATAGGTTTGATAGTTTAGTTGCAAACATATGACTTGGCGCCTCATGCTTCTAATACTGTAGACAGTATCGAATAGCTTCCCTCTCATCTTCTCTCATGGTCGGCCAATAGTAGCCAAGTCACAATGCTCAAACATACAACATCTGTGCTTTTACATGGTTATTGCATATGCCACCATGTAGTTTAGATAACACCCTCCAAGCATCTCTTAGAGGAAGGCATCAAAGGTAAGGTTGTAATATGGCACGTTTATACAAATGAACATCAATCAATGTGTAATTCGTGGCTTGGAAAATCAATCTTTGTGCTCCTTTCTTGTCATCAAGGAGAGGGACATCTCTCAAATAATTTACTAAGGGATCCATCTAAGATACTTCTTTCAGGTAAGGAGCCAATTCATAACTTTATGAAAGTGTAAATATTCTATAGAAGAAATTCAATGAAAATTTTGTCACTCAAGTTAGGGAATGCCATACTTTCCAATTTTGATAATTTATTGGCAACAATGTTCTTACTTCTTAGAACCTTGTAGATTAAGAAAGATTGAAATTCTTTAACGAACGTTTATACCACCAATAGGTATTTGCTCATTTGTGAATCAGAGAACACTTCAAGTTTCTTATCACCAATCTCTTTAGCCAATTCAGTCTTACAATCAATGCTTCATACTTTGCTTCATTGTTGCTGGTTAGGAATCCAAAATTTAAAACATAATTAACTTTGACATTGTGGGGACCTTAGAGGATAAGTCCTCTAACACTTCCCTCTCTCATCAAAGAACTATCTACATAAAGGTACCAAATAGGTTTCTCAGAAAAACCTACACTATCTTCTTCACCAGTAAACTCAGCTACAAAATTTGCCAACATGTGTGCTTTTAGTTCTATTTAGGGCTTATACTATATACCATAAGCATTTAGCTCCAAGGCATATTTTATCATCTTCTCAAAAGAGTTAGGCTGTTGTAATGCCCGTCGCAATGGTTGATGAATGAGTACTATGACCTGGTGACCCTCAAAATACGGCTTCAACTTCTTCGTCGGAAGAACCACTGCCAAAATAAATTTCTCAATTTTTGTGTATCGAAACCCTAGTCCTTGCGAAACATGACTCATGTAATAAATGGGTCAATGCTCTTTATTGTCAACTTGAATCAATACAAAAGAAACAACTTCATAGCTAACTAATAAATATAAATAGTAATTCTCTCTAACGATGGGTGTTAAGAGTATTGAGGGTGATATAAGGAATTCTTTGAGATCATTAAAGGCTCTTTCACAATTGTCAGACCATTTGAATTCCTTTGGATTATTTAAGATTTTAAAGAGTTTTGCGTACTAATTCGCACTTCTTAACACAAACCTATTGAGGGCGATTATTCGTTCAGTGTGTTCCTACACTTCTTTGACCATATGAGGGGATTTCATCTTTGTTATCACCACAATCTATCTCGGGTTGTCCTTAATGCTGCATTGAGTGACCATGTATCCTAAAAATTTTCCTAAAATTATGCCAAAGACTTACTTTTGCAGGATAAGCTTTATGTTGTATCTCCTTAATGTAGCAAATGTCTCCTCAAGATCAACAAGATGCCAATCTTCCTTTACACTCTTCATAATCAAATTGTTGACAAAATCTTCAACATTTTTGTAGATCTAGGGTTTTAACATCTTGGTAATAAGTATTTGGTATGTTGCATCAGCATTTTTTAACCAAGGAGCATCACCATGTCATAGTACGTTCCAAAATTAGTAACAAATGACGTATGGACTTCATCATCCTTATCCATTTTAATTTGTTTGTAACCTAAGAAAGCATCCATAAAAGAAAGTAATGTATGTCCAACAGTTGAATCTACCATCTGATCAATTTTTGTTAATAGGAAACAATCCTTAAGATAAGCCTTGTTGAGATCCGTGAAGTATATGCATATTCACTATTGGCCGTTAGACTTCTTGACTAGTACACAATTGGCTTGCTAAGTTGGATAAGGATCTTCCCGAATGAATCCTACCTTCATAACTTCTAAACCTCTTCCTCTATGGCCACTGGTCTCTTAGGTGCAAAATGTTGTTTCTTGTGTTGTATTGCCCTGGTGCTTTGATTAATTTGGAGCTTGTATACCATGACCTCTATCAGGATATCCGGGCATGTCCAAAGGGGACAATTCAAACATGTCGGCATTGACTTGTAAGAAGTCAATCAAACTTTCCCGAATATCTATTGATAAGGGTTTCCTAATCATGGTTGTTTTCTCAAGGTTATACCCCCTCTACATACGTTGACTCTAGTAGAAGTAGGGAATTTAGCTTTAAGATCTGCAGTTGAAGGAACGATATTGAATAAGTGTTGGCACGAACATCCCACGATCATGTTATATGGGGACCAACATTTGATGATAAAGAAGTTCACTTTATCCTCTATGACATGCTCGTCATCGCCGATCTATATCGAAAAAGAATTTACTCCAACCACTTGGATAGGTTGGTTGTTGAAGGCATATAGATCATATTTGTAAGATCTTAGCTGTGCTTCGATCTTAGGTCTCATCTAGTTAAAAGCATGCTGAAAAATGATATGTGCTAAACTTCTTATGTCAACAAGAATTTTCTTGACTTCGAAGTTGGTAACTCTTGGACTAATAACTAGTGCATCATCATGTAGCCTCTAGATGCCCTTATAGTCTTCCTTTATGAGAGAGATTGTGTTGTTGATTCTGACCTTCTTGCTTTGGATGTTGCAAACATAATTTTTGGCTTTAGTTAGGCTTGAAGAACTTGGTTGGCCTATCGTAGGTCCGCTGACAATGGTGTTAATCACTTCATTGGGTGCTCTGTTAGAATTTGTATCCCTTACATCTCTCTTAGCCACAGTTAGCTGTGTAGAATCTATAAATTTAACCTTATAGACATAGTGTCGAACTCGAGTATCATAAATATTTCCCTAAGTCAATAAGACCACATAAAATGAAAACTGACTAAAATTTTAAACTCGGAATTTAAAACAAACTTGAAAGACCCAATTACACGATTTAGAAACCCTAATCGTGCAAGAAAACCCCAATCCCTACATACGCATACTTTTAAAAAATGTAAACCTAAACTTAACAGGAACCGTAACTATCAAATCATAAAAATTTTTAAATCAATAAAATTATCTTAATTCTTGAAAAGCTATAAATCAATAAAATTATCAATAATTTTGTGAAATCATATAAAATTGATAATGAACGAATCAAGGATTATTTCAAGTAATAATAAACAACAAAACTAAGCTAGTTAAAGGAATAAATTAATAAATTTGCAAAAATTATTTTACTTGTGTACATAAGTAGCCCCACAATATCTATATACATATAAATATATTAATAAGCAATTTTCTTCTCTTTTCCTAATCTATCTTATGATATATATATATGTTGCATAATAAAGAAATGTTCCTAAATAATTAAGCTAATCAAACCTTAAGCTCCTAAGTGTAACTAAATTATCCTCGAGTTGGTAAAAAACCCTAAAACATACATAATCTCACTCAAACTCTAAAACATACTTAAACTCACTTGAACCCAAAACCTTAGGATAATCAAGGACTTATAACCCTAAATAAATAATTAAAAATTAATTTTAATAAATTTTATTCAACTCTAAAAAACTTTAAAATTTCTTAAGAGGCAAATCATAACCTACAAATTAATTTGAGAATCAAGCCCTAAAAAGAACTTTATATAAGACAATTCCCTTATTTTCACTTATAAGCCATGTTATATATGGATAAGTTATAAACCTTACTTTTTAGCATACTTATGATTAAACTAAGAACACTTCCCAAATATTCCCAAGGATAAACTAAGCTAAGAAATCATGTTTACATTTAAAATTGAATTTAATTTTCCAATTCGAAACCTTATTATCGATAAAACTCGAATACGAGAACCATAGATTCTAAACCCAAAACCCTAAAAACAATTAAGGACTTGTAACCCTAAGCAGCTAATTAAGAATTTAATTTGAATAACTTTATTTAACTCTAGAAATTTTTATAATTTTATAAGAATTAAATCATAACTTACAAATCAATTTAAGAGACAAACTCCAAAAGAATTTCATATAAGGCAATCTCCTTATCTTCGTGCATGAGATTTGTGCACATAAATAAGTAAACCAATCAATCATCCTAAATAACTTATCAATTGAAAAATATAAACTCTACTTTTAGTGGGCCCATGATTCAATTGAAAGTACCGTCTGAACGTTCCCAAGGATCAACAAAACTAAGAATTTAAGTTTACATTTAGAAACAAATCAAATTTTTCCAATTCAAAAACCAATTATCGATAAAACCTAAGCCTGAAGAATTATGAGCTCTAAAGTCACTTAAAACCCTAATCTTTGAATAATTAAGGAATTTTAACCCTAAGTAATTAATCAATAATTTAATTTGAATAATTTCAATCTACTTTAGAAAATTTCACAATTTTATAGGAATCGAAACATAAATTACAAAACAATGCAAGATGAAAACCCTAAAGCAATTTCTTATAAGACTATGCCCCTATCTTCATGTCTAAGCCTTACGCATCAATAAGTAGACCAACCAATCACTTTAGATAACTTATCAATTGAGAGTTGGAATCATTTATCAATTGATAACTTATCAAAATCTAGTGATAAGACATTTTCCTTATTACCCCTTTACTTATACTATATATAGACAATTTTTCACAACATTTCACATGCTTAACTTCATTAAATGAGACAAGACCATTCCATGATCCCAAAGGACATTAAATGGCAGATTTGGACAAGGAGAAAAGAGGGGCCATACTCTTGTCTTTCAACCATCAATCACTTTCTCTTACACACCACTATTCACTACTTAATGCTTACATCATCAATAGTTACAATTGTTGACTTTTATGTAAGCTACAAGACAATCAATTAAAGCTTCTTGCACACACTTCTTTTCTCATTCAAAAATCTGCCACTCTCTCTCTCTTTCACTCCCATTTTTACTTCCTTTTCTCTCACTTTAAACACAAATCAAAAGAAGAAATCTAACTCCATAAAATCCCAACATTGCCGCCACCATTTTTGCTTCCATACTCACGGCACCAAGCTTTATTTTGTGCCCTCTATTTGGCAACTTCAAAAACCACTTTTAGGAACTTTAAATATCCTCAAAGCCCCACTTTAAAGATCAAGACTTTAGTTCTAAAGGAGCTTGTAAGAAGAAGGAGAAAAAACAAGGAACATAAGAAGGTACTTAGTTGCACAACCACCATTTCTACGCATTTAGGACGAGTAAGTTGTTTTCTTATGTTAGTGGTTTAGTGTTACATGTTAGGGGGCCATGTTTTCATGAAGATATTAGCATGATCATAAGATGATAAAATAGCTAGACTACCTTAAGAAGTAAGCTTGTGAACCCCTTTACATGAAAGTTGAATTATGAGCATGCTAAGTTGGTGTTATGTAAAGATATATGTTTAACACTTAGAATGGAAGATTTTAAGTTAAGAAAATCATGAAATGTGTACATGAATGAGGAGACATCATGCTGGACATGGAGTACATGTAAGCCATTTAGATGTTACTTCCATTTCTATTAAGTTAAAGATGCTCAAACCTAGCCTTAGGTAAAGAAAAATCCATTACATGAACCTTTTATGAAGAAATCAATTTCGTATGACATGAGTTATGATATGGAAGTTGTAATAAGTGTAAGATCTCCTATTTATTTGTGTGAAGCACAAGTTAAAGAATCATCTTACAAGAGAAAAGTTAAGTTAAGATTTCGATACAAGTAGTTTAAGTGCATGATCTAATACCTAAACTCAAGGAAATGATGAAATAAGTTGAAAGACTAAGTGAGAACCCCTTGGAATCATCACAACCAGATCTGGAACACGGGAAAAAGACGCTTAAAAATATGATAAAAGTAAATGAACAAAGTGAAAAGATCAACCAAAGCAAGTATGGTAAGTATATAAAGCCTAAAACTTAAAACCGAGCTTAAAACTCTCAAAACAAGCCTAGAACTCTAAGTTGGGCCTTCAATAAAATTTTGACCAACACCTTAAAACATTAAGAGAGGTTGTTTTGGAGCCCATAAGAAATCCACCTAAAGCCCCATAAGCCTATTAAAGTCACTAACTTTAGTTTGAACAAAAAACAAGCCCATTTGACAACTTAAGCCCACAAAAGGGCCCATGAAGTGGTTGTTAGCCTTAGGAATATAAATCAAAGTTGTAAATTTGATCTCAAGGAGTATTTTAAGCTTAGGATAAAATCTTCAAACCAAGCCCAAAGGATTTCACAAGTTAGCAAAAAGCCTATTTACCATACAAGGCCCAAAAGCACTCCAACACATGAGGAACGGTACTGTTCTGACCCATGGACAAAATTGTATGCCTCATTTCGAAAATCTAAACTCACCATGTTAAAGTACACTCGAAAATGATGAAGATTGACTATAAAAGATCATAAAAATCGGATTTAAAACGAAAAGTGATACATGATTGAACTTTAAGTAAAAACGGGGAAAAATTACAAAAACTAGTCAAGAGTATAACTTAAGAAAAATTAACTTAGTTTCCTAAGTTTATTTCAATCCATTATAAACATTATTTTGACGAATAGGGGATACCATGTACGGAGATGACTTGCCTCTGGATTACTTTGATTGATCCACATGGTAGAGTAAGTAAATTCCCAATGACTCTTCACTTGATTTTGCTTGTAAAATAGATGTACCTAAACTTATATATATAAATTTGGATGCTTGTGGGATATGGGAGATGTATGTGTATGGATTTACGGATGAATGTAATGACTTGTTAATTATATATAATAATGGGAATTGTTTGTACTAATATATACATGTGAATTGTATGGAATGAAATTGTCTAATCACCTTGAAAATTGAGTTAATCACTTATACGATTAAGAAATCAAAATGAATCATACATTCCCCATATTGCATACGAATAACACCTGTAAACCCTACTTTTAGTGGGCCTAAGACTTGATTAAGAGTACTTTCCTAGCATTCCCAAAGATCAACTAAATAAAAAACTTAAGTTTATATTTAGAAACGAATTAAATTTTTCCAATTCAAAAGCCAATTGTTGATAAAAACTGAGCTTGAAGAACAACAAGCTCTAAAGTCATTTAAAATCCTAAACCTTAAAACCATTAAGGAATTTTAACCCTAAGTAATTAATCGATAATTTAATTTAAATAATTTCATTCAACTTTAGAAAATTTCACAATTTTATAAAAATCAAATCATAAATCATAAAACAATACAAGATGAAAACCTAACAACAATTTTCTATAAGACCATACCCTTATCTTCATACCTAAGCCTTACACTTCAATAAGTAGATCATCCAATCACTTTAGATAACTTATCAATTGAGAGTTGGAATCATTTATCAATTGATAACTTATCAAAATTTAGTGATAAGACATTTTCCTTGTCACCCCTTCACTTATACTAAATATGGACAATTTTTCACAAGATTTCATATGCTTAACTTCATTAAATGAGACAAGACCACTCCATGGCCCAAAAAAGACTTTAAATGGCAGATCTAAACAAGGAAGAAAGGGGAGCCTTGCACTTATCTTTCAACCATCAATCACTTTCTCTTACACATCACTATTCACCCTTTAATGCTTACATAATCAATAGTTGCAATTGTTGAATTTTGTGCAAGCTATAAGACAACACTTTCATGACATTTTAAACACTCATTCTCTCTCCATTCAAATTGGCCACTCCTTCCCTTACTTCTCTCACTTTCAATTTCACTTTCACTTCTTTTTTCTCTCATTTGAAACAAACATAAAAGGGAGAAACCACCTTACCCCACAAAATCAACTTTTCTTCCATTTTTCCAACTTCACTCACGACAACTTCCCCTCTTGTTCTTGTGTCATTTTCTTTCACCATATAAGATCATTTAGAACCATTAGAACCTTCTACAAACCCCATTCCAAAAGATCAAACAACTCGAGTTTCTAAAAGGTGGCAAAAAGGAGGAAGTAAAGTTAAGAGCTTAAGTGAAACCTTAGTGTACAACCACCATACTTTGTTTTAAGGATGAGTAAGTGTTTCTTGTGATTAATGGTTTAGTGTTTATGTTAGGAGATTTTGATTTATTGAAGATATAAGTAAGGTTTAAGTTGTTATAACACCAAAAACCATTTTAAGAAAAAAACTCACAAAACCCTTACATGAAGTTGAAATATGAGTACGTAAAGTTGGTGTTTTGTAAAGATACTTATGTAACACTTGAATGGAAGATTTTAAGTTGAGAAAATCTCGAAACAAGAACTTGAATGGAAGATGAACATGCTGGGCGTAAGGATTCAAAGGTCCTTTGGATGTTGATTTTGTTTTTATTAAGTTAAACATACTCAAATCTAGACTAAAGTTAAGGAAAAATCCATCACATGAAGTTTTATGAAGAAACCAACTTTGTATGACATGAGCTATGATATGGAGGTTGTATTAAGTATAAGATCTTTCATTTCTTTGTGTGGAGCATGAGTTAAAGGATCATCTTATGGAAGAAAACTTAAGTTAAGATTTGCATACAAGTAGTTTAAGTGCATAATTTAACACCTAAACTTAAGGAAATGATGAAACAAGTTGAAAAACCAAGCAAGAACCCCTTGGAATCATCATGACCAGATCTAGAACATGGGAAAAAGATGCTTAAAAATATGATAAAAGTAAATGAACAAAGTGAAAAGATCAACCAAACCAAGTATGGTAAGTATACAAAGCCTAAAACTTAAAACCAAGCCTAGAACTCTAAGTTGGGCCTTCAATAAAATTTTGACCAGCACCTTAAAAAATTAAGAGAGGTTGTTTTGAAGCCCATCAGAAATCCACCTGAGGCCCCATAAGTCCACCAAAGTCATTAATTTTAGTTTGAAAAAAAAAAAGCCCATTTGACAACTTAAGCCCACTAAAGGGCTTATGAAGTGGTTGTTAGCCTTAGGAATATAAATCAAAGTTGTAAATCTGATCTTAAGGAGTATTTTAAGCTTAGGATAAAATCTTAAGACCAAGCCCAAAGGATTTCTCAAGTTATTAAAAAGCCCATTTACCATATAAGGCCCAAAAGCACTCCAACACATGAGGAAGGCTACTGTTCTGACCTATAGAGAGAATTGTATGCCTCATTTAGAAAATCTAACCTCACCACATTAAAGCACACTCGAAAACGATGAAGATTGACTATAAGATCATAAAAATCGGATTTAAAACGAAAAAGTCATACGTGATTGAACTTTAAGTAAAAACGGGGAAAAATTACGAAAACTAGTCAAGATTATGATTTAAGGAAAATTAACTTAGTTTCCTAAGTTTATTTCAATCCCTTATAAATATTATTTCAATAACCAGGGGACACCGTGTACAGAGACGACTTGCCTCTAAATTACTTTAATTGATCCACATGGCAGAGTAAGTAAATTCCCAATGACTCTTTACTTGATTTTGCTTGTAGAATAGATGCATCTAAACTTATATATATATATATATTTGGATGCTTGTGGGATATGGGAGATGCATGTGTATGGATTTATGGATGAATGTGATGACTCGTTAATTATATATATAATAATGGGAATTGTTTGTACTAATATATACATGTGAATTGTATGGAATGAAATTATCTTATCATCTTGAAAATTAAGTTAATCACTTATATGATTAAGAAATCAAAATAAATCATGCATTCCCCATATTGCATATGGATAACACCGACTGTCGCTTCACGCAGAAGATGGGAAGGGACTTACAAGAGTACGAGTCTCCTGCAGGATTGGGCACTAGTTATGTCATCATATATATTGAGTCTCTGTCTTAAGCTAATGGGCTTACTAGGCAATAGGAGATGCTAACTGTTGGTGAGGGGCCTAGTCTTGTGGCTTCTGCTTAGGGTGTGTGTTTGTGGATTGCGAAGGCTACCATACCGCTAGACTTAAGATTTTAAATATATATATATATATATAGAGAGAGAGAGTTTTGTTTTGGCATAAGTATGATAGTGCAAATGAAATAAAACCCAAGGTCTAGAACCCGGATTTTGGTTTGGGTTCGTTAATTATCTCCAAACCCCGACTTCAGAGGGTGTAATTCTGAGTTATATGTAGTTCTTAGGTCACTGCATGCGTTGTTTGGCATACCGATTATTCCTGCATTCATATGATTGTACATCTAATAAATTTCTGTCATGTGGTACTAATGAGGGTATTTATCTCACTATGCTTAAGCTTACATCTCTACAGATTTTTGTTGTTGCAGGAAAACCTCTTCACTAATCCGAATTGAGGCATGTTCATGGTAAGTCTCGTGTAGGGATAAGTTAGAGCGATCAGAGAGCGAAGAGGACATTTTATAATAGATTTATAGACATTTAAATACTTTTATGTTTTTGCTCATAATACAGATTTAATGCAGTTCCATTATGAACTGCATTTGTTTGTAATATTTTTTTTTGTGTAGGTCTCACGACCCCATACAATTAGCTAATTTATAACATAGAAGTAATTTTAGTTAAATTGCTCTATATTACTTGTCTATGGGCCTAGTGTTCACATAGAGTGGAAGGAGCCTTGTGTGTCATATGAAAAGCCTATGATCAGTAAGGGGGATGATAATAGACCTTTATACGATAAACGACGACCTAACACGACAACGATACTGTTGGGTCGTGATGGGGATTTCCACTAATTCTTTTTGGCAATTGTAGAATGCCTCTATACCTACATACCACCATCAATATGTCTAAAATTAGATGACTGACCATTGGTCTCTTTAGCTCAACTTTTGAACTTTGATCATCATCTATGTTGAGTCTGTCCTTTGAACTCTTCCTCTTGTCATTTTTCCTTTCTCCTCTGTTTTGATAGGCTTCTCACCAAACCTTTATGTTATCCTCTTGACAAATGTATAAGGTGGCCTTAGCCTTGAAGTCAGCGAAAGTTCTTGGCTTATTCTTTGAGAGAGACTTAAAAAAGTCTCTATAGGGCTTAACTCCATCAATTACGGCATTGAAGGTCATACTCATATCCAATTCTGGGATCTAAAACATCTTAGTCATAAACCTGGCCAAGTAGTATCCAATTAACTCGTTCGATCTTTGTTTGATTATGTTAAGGATTGAGGAACCCTTAACAGGAAGCTTACTTATAAGGAAGTGTTGAAGAAATACTTTTGCTAGTTCATCAAAACAAGAAATGGTGTTTGGTTTTAAGTGTTTAAACCATACACTAGCTGCATTCCTCAAAGTTGAGGGAAAAGCTTGGTAAGCCACTACATGACTCAAACCATGCAGCTTGGCTAACATGTTGAGTACTCTACATAGTGTTTTGGGTCTTTTATCCCATCATAAGTTTTAAACTACGGCAATTAAATATGTTGAGGTATAACTTCCTCTAAAATATTAGGAAGAAAGGGACTCTTTTTAATTTGGAATTTCTTGCTCGTTACAACAAGGGTGCTAACATGCAAAAGTTCTACATGGTGTACTTGCTGTTGTTGCTTGCCTTTGTCGTTCTTTTTTAATTCAAGAGCCGAGGGTCCCATTACATTGTCGACTTGCTTTTTCGGCAACTTAGATGCATAAATTAAGTCATCGCTGTTCTCAATGTCTTGATTGCCATGTTTTTATTCTAATTTGGATTAATGTTGTTATGAAGAAGGTTAAGGATATGTTCATGTTTTTTGTTTAATTCTTGGTTTTTTCTAGCTAAATTAAGGAAAAGTTGCTTGAGTCTAGCTAGACATTGCTTATTAGTATGTAGACTCCCCCTATAAGGGTGTTGGAAGGAAGTATCGGCACCTACGCTTTTGGTCAATTTAGTTTTAGCCATGTGGGTGTGTTTGAGAAAAACAAACGGCACCAAATGTTGCTGGTAGATTTTACTGGTTAAGAATGTCCTATAAAGCAAAGAAAGTTACTTAGTACTGAGGCCAGTCTAGTGTAAGTAGAAATAAGGAAAATAAGGAAAGTGGTCAAGAGCTATGAAATATCTCTTATAGAGTTTCTTTTCCATATTTATAGGAGATTGTTGTGTTTAAAGTAGTAGTTATCGAAATACCATTGGGATACGTGGAAGTTTCCTGTTTAGATACCTTTCCTAGAATGTAGGGAGAGTAGTAGTTATGTAATATAATTGTACTTGTAATAATTATTCGAGTTGTGAACTTGAATTGAAATTGGGATTGGATCTGTATTACTCGATAAGATGCCGAGAATGTTGATTACTCAGCATGTCAATAGCTGGATAGACAAGTTAGTGAAGCTTTCACTATCAATATTTGTCAAGTGGACAAAAAATGGCTATCAATAATATGAGCCATGCATATTTTGAAAAACTGACATTTTTTCATGAAAGCAAACTAAAAGTAAGCTTTGAAAACAATTTTGCATAATTTTTCAAGTTAGTTTACTATTGTTAAAATTTTATCAAAAATAGGGTACAAAAAGAAGACTCACCAACGTAGCTTGCTCCAATGGTCATCCAGCGATGGGGGCTTATCGACAACCCAAACTACTACTTCTTCTTTCAAGGTATGGTAGTGGTGTGGTGTTAAGTTATCGTATGATTGACTACACTTAACAAAATTTTTGCACTAAATTTCTAAATTTTTAGAAACTCCATATTTTGTTCTAAAGTTTTCCTAAGCTCTGAATCTCTCTAAAGAGTATAAAGTGTATGAGTTTTGTGTTTATATAGTGGGTGGTATGGGAGACAACCTTACCATATAGCAAGTGGATTCAAGAAAATCATATTCTCATGTTGTGGACTACCCTTGTATTCTATCCAAAACCATGTGCCACCCTTCATTTTCTTTTATACAAAACCAACTACTACTCTTGGTTTAAGAATACCACTTATGAAAAGTTTATTCTACTTATTTCATTCATCATTATATGTTATTCCTTACCAATACAAGCTTCTACAAAATGCTAACTAAGCTTTTATGAAGGTTCACTACTAAACCATACCCCTTCCATTTTCATATATGTTTAACACTATTTTTATTATCTTACTTATATTTTCTAAGGATATATTCTCTCTTAAATAATTTCCCATGCTTAGCCTTTGACTTTTTATTTAAACAAATTTTCAGTTTGGTTATCCTAACACTTTTTGAGTAAATTCTTGTATCTCAATTATTTTAACAATCCAACTTCATAGAATAATTTCTTCTAAATCTTATAATCTATTCATGAATTTTCACCTAATTCAATCAATGTCAATTGATGCCTTAAATATACGGAGCTTCTAAACCTAAGGATTATCACAAATTTGTAGACATATGTCTTATAATTTTGATACTCAAACAGTTGAACTGCTTGAGACATAACACAACTTCCAAATTTAATCATATGCTAGATTCTACGAAGAGTAGGCTGTTGTACGGTTAACGGCTAGTAGCAGTTAAATTTTCCATGCCCTTCCTTTTGAATTTGAATGTTTGATTAAGGTAGGTTGAGCTTTTTAGCCTACTAGTTGGTCATCCCTAGAATTCTCTTTTTCATTAGATTAGGTTAGCAATGTAGATGCAACACTATAGCTTATTCGACAAAGTGCCGACCAATCTTCAACGAGGATGAAAAATCTATTAGTAACAATAGAAATGTATGTTAAGGAAATAGATAATTTACACAGGCTTTCAATGTCAATAATCGCATATCGTGATTCTTGCTTTATGTCTAAATTTTGGCAATCTTTGCAAGTGAATATGGGAACGAAGTTAAATTATAGTACTGCATATCATTTCTAAAGTGCTGGGAAATTTAAGTTAGCAATACAAACTTTGGAAGATATGCTAATGGCATGTTTATTAGATATTGGGGGTAATTGGATTGATCACCTACCGTTAGTATAATTCGCCTATAATAATAATTACCATATTACTAGCCAGATGGCTCCATATGGAACACTATATAGACGCAAGTGTAGGTCCCCTATCTATTAGGACAAAGTAAGAAGTAAGAAAATGTTTGGTCATCAATGTTAAAAGACCTTAAGAAGAAAGTGCAAACAATTAAAGAGCAAATGCAAATTGCAAAAGCTGGTAGAAAAGATATTCAAGTATTAGAAGGAAGCCATTAGAATTCCAAGTAGGAGATTTGGTATTTTCAAAGTATCCCAAATGAAAGGTGTACAATTTGGTATCAAATGGAAGTTTAGTCTTTAGTATGTTGGGTGATATCAAATTAAGAGAATCAAGAAAGCGACCTATGAACTTTAGTAACCGAATGAAATGGTAGGCATTAACATATCTTTCACATTTCATCCTTATGAAAGTTTATAGGTAATTTAGCGATGGTATTGGATATACCCTTAGTGGAACTAAAAGAAAACCTGATATATGTAGAGCATCTAATTCAGATTTTGGACATAAAGGTTTAAAAGGATGAGAAACTAGGACATTCAATACGTTAAGGTGTTGCAGAGTAAACATACCCCCGAAGAGGTGACATGGGAATTTGCCGGGTCAATGAGAGCTTGATACGCTAAGTTGTTCACACAATGTTAATAATATTATCAATAGTCATTCCTTTTACTAGAAAACGAGTCATGAATGGATGTTATCTATTGTGTAATTAAGTTTTGAGAATGAAGCTTTTTGTAAGGGGATAAGATGTAATAGTATAGGGTTCTGAGCCCCTAAATTTAGGGCATTAGGTAACATTATTTGTTTTAATTCAAGTTTTACGATGAGATTGGAAAAGTTAGAGGAAGTAACTTGATAAAGTTTATTTTTTAAAATAAAGTATATAAAAAGCTTAATTTAATAAAAAAATAAGTATATTAGTAAAGCTACTTTTCATTTAAAGCTTGAAATTTGACTATCTAGATATGATGAGATTTTAGAGATGAGTTATTTAAATTATAAAAATAATAAAATGGAGTGAAGATTGTATGGAATATAGATGTTTTTATATTGAATATAAATAATAGGTATTTTTATGTACATATATTAATAAAAATCATAAAATATAGGTAAATCAATACAAAAATTGTTAAAATTATTTGAAAATCACTTGAGGAGTCATCCATCCTATCTAAGGTGTGGAAACTTAGGAATTATAAGAAAAAGATGAGTCATTGCTAGATTAATGAGGAAATGCCACCTAGTACTACATACAAGGTGGAAAAATAAGAAAATGAGATTCGACACCTACTTTTTCTCATACAGTGGACCTTTAAGCCTATAAATATAGTAACAACACTTTATCTCATTATTTAATAACCATAGAAATGCAAGAAAATAGGAAAAATTTAGAATAAAATTAGAAATACAGAACAAAAACAAAGTAAGGGCTAGTCATGTGCAATTTATTTACCAAATGACAAGTTGACATTGAAAGCCTGAAGGTTAACGATGAGATGGTCATTTTCGATAAGGCATGGTGGCTGGAGGGTAGTCAGAGCTTAATGATTCAACTTACTCTATTTTTTTCCCATAACTTTCCCTAATTTTTAAAAATATCAAATCTTCATAATTAATTATGAAAAAGAAATTATTCTAAAGTTATTTTAGGTTCAAATTAATCTATTAATTTTGTTTTGATAAATAAATTAATTGAATTATATGATCCATAATAAACTTCCCTATTTTGGCGAAAATTAAATTAAATTTTTGAACAGTAAATAATGTTGTTTAAGCTAATTCTTAGTTTATAAACTCCTAACACCTTATATTTAATTTACATGTAAAGTATTTTTTATAAAGCACATGTTTGGCATTTATTATATTTATTTTGGATAAGTTGTCCTATTTCCTAAATTGAGGAAATCATGGGTTTTCATAAGAACGAATTGGGGAATTCAACTTTAAATAGTTCTTAGAAACACATCATGATATTAGGAATATTTGATTCTCATCTTGTAATTAATTTCACTTATTTATATAATTTAAGCTAATTTGTAGCAAAATAAAGCCAAAAATCATTATTTAAAAAAGTATACGTAATTAGCTAACTTGATATTTGAGATTACCATATTTTAAACCTTATATTTTATTGATTTTATAGTATTTTTCATGAAATTAATCATGCTTGTATACTATGTAATTTTCTTATATCAACATTTATATACCCCTATATTGTAAAATAGTAATTAATATTATTAAGATATTTGCTAAGTTCATGTAGGAATAAACATTTTGGTCCATAATATACACTTATTAGTTTTGGTAAATTTCATTTTTATGGATTTTTAATTTAGAATTAAAACTCATTCAAATTAATTGTGAAGTTAGAACAACGTATGATTGAGTCGGTAGTAGAAAAAGCTATTTTCAACATTATTATTATGCTAGTCAATTTTTGTTCTTAAGATATTTGAATGGTACTCGAAATAAAAGTTGTGATGATATAAAGTTTATTAAAATCTAATAAGAAATGAAGAAGATGCAATCGTTAGAAGTTTAGAAATGTACTATCGAAAAGTAAGTGAAAGCTAACTTATAGGGGTTTGGCTTTAGCTTGTAATTAACTTAAGGATTGTATTTTTCTTCCCTAAGTGTGGTAAGTGTAGAAGGAACACATCTTGAAGCATAGGATTCATACTACTATTAAGCCCTAGTAAATGGATAGCTGTGTTTTTGAATAAGTAGACTTATTTCTACTTAACTTAGAGTTAATGGTGTAGCGAACTAGAATTGTGTGCTTGATTAGTCATGGATTTAATTTTGTTAAATATTTACTATTTTAGTTGAGATGATTTCTTCTTACGTAAATGACTTCTTGAGATGTTTTATTGCTTGAAAAACATGGAAAATAGACTATCCTTTTGAGTATTCACCTAAGTGATCCTTATGTAAGGTGCTAAATTATAATACTAAGACTATGACTTGAAACTAGGTTAATTAAGCTGTCCTTACTTAAGATTTGTGCTTGCTATCGGATTGATGTATTATTGGGTGCATTCATGGCAAGGCATAAAAGGACCCATAAGTCAAGTTTTCTAAAAACGAAAATATTGTTAAGTTGGGTTTTGGGCATATGGAATTACATTGCTCAATCATTATGCTTACTCTAAGTGGTTTCAATTGGGTTAGGTCTAGTAGCTCCTTGTTGCCCTAGGCTCTTGGTCTTCATATCAAGATGCCAAAGAGTGTTGACTAGCTGAATGAGATCTAGGCTGGGCTAAGATATAGGTACCAATGCATGTCATGTACATAAGCATGGCTTACTTTCCCTATATAGGCTTCTTGTCTAGGTCATTCTTAATATGAGATTAAATGCCATGTGATAAATATGCTTCTAAATGTATGTATTACTTATGTTGTGTTTTGTTTTTTCTACTCTCACTTGGCTAATAGAGAGCAAAGGGGAAACTTGTGTATACATAGATCAAGAAGAAACTTGAAAGGGAGCCACCATTAGCTGGGGGAAGACATTTAAGAGCACATAAGACCAAGTTAGCTACTTTTAAGAAGAGATATGTTATGCTTTGGCTATAGTCTCAAGAAGGATATGTACTTATGTGATGAGGAAAAAAAAAAGCTATTGTATTTTGAGTGCTATCCAATCCAATCATCCCTTTCAGGCAAAAATGGTGTATCTTTTACCTTTATGATAATGTTTTGCGCAAAATTCATTGTAAAGATAGGCAATTATAAATACCTCATTTTTGTTTTCCTTGTAATTTTTAGAATTTTTAAATTAAAAATTGTCCTATTTGGAAAAAAAATGCAAGAAAAAAAAAGAAAAAATGGAAAAGTAAAAACATAGAAAAAAATGAGAAATACAAAAAAAAAAGAAAAAAAATTAAAGGTACAAATTATACAAAATAAAAAGGAAAGTAAGATTCATAGAAAGAAAAAGGTCTCGAGTCATTCTTTAAGAGAGAGAAATTGGTGAGCAAAAATTCTAGAGAGCTTTGAAAGTGAAGTATTGAGCAAAAATAAAATTAAGGAAAAATTTTTGGCTATGCTTTGGTGGGTAGACAAACTTATGGTAGTTGGCGGTAATTGGAGTAGTAGTTTCTAGTAAGTGATTGCTTTTTCTTGTTTTCATCAAAATTTGACAAAAAATAATAAACGATTTATAAAAATTATGAAACATGATTTTCTTAAATTTTTCATGTAGAATTCAAATATCAACCTAGATTTTGCTAATTTTATGTGCATACGTGTGTTTCTTCAAGAAAAATGTCTCGTTAACTAATTTTTAATCTTATTTTTGAAAAACCCAAATGATATAGTTTTGGCCTAAATTTTTGTGTGTAAATTCCTTAAAGGCTATATTTAATTGGCTTTTCAAAAGTATAAGGTTGGTTTTTTTTTTTTTTTTAATAAATTTTGATTCTTTGTGAAACAATGGTCGAAAGGTGTGTTCCATTAATGATTCTTTAATTAAGTTAGAGTGATTTTGTTATAAGCTAAAGACATGGTGATTTTCAGTGATACTCAAAATGAAATGACTTTAGATTTTAGAGAAAAACCTACTAACAAGTTGGATATGGAATTAAAAGGGCTAGCCTACATGGTTTTCACTACAATTATATGTGTTTCTAATCAAATCATATGTTTGATTACATAAATGATTTATATAAATGTTGGGAAGGAGTTTTGAGTGTTGCTATATTTTGTTAAATATGTGAATAGTAGATTTGGTATTGTGGTGAAGTGATTTTGTGGGTTATAAAGGCAAAATAAGAGAGTTAGAAAGTATGTCAAAAGGTCAGTTGTATTAATATATATAACTTTAAGTTGGTCGGAAGGTAAGTTAGAAACTAAGTATGTACAAAGTGACTTTCTAGTATCTCTATGGGTAATTGGTAACCCAATAGACGTTAGATAAGTATTTTTTTATGTGATTTTCATTCTAAAATAGCTATGTGGGTGGATTTTTGGTAAAACTATGGAGTAAAGAATTAGTTAAAATGTAGATCAGAAGGTTTACTAAAGGAAACCCTATATAGTAAAACAAAGTGAGAGACTTGGTTAGAAACTTGGTTATAGACTACCTTAGAATGGAATTTGTACTAAAGAAAGATCTTAAACCCTAAACTCTATACTCAAGTAATGTTAAAACCTTAGTTGGATTGCCTAAAATTTTCACATCACAAGTGTACCTATAATATGAAAACCGTCTTGTGAGTCAGAGATTGTAAGACTCTAATTAATTAATTAGTAGGGTTTTCGATTCTTAATTTAGTAACTTAATGTAAAATATTAATAACTATGGATATATAATATTCCACAATCCATCAAACCTATAGATAATTGGTATCCCCTACCAAATAATAAGACAATATAAGTCAACTTTATAAATTACAAGAAATATTAAATTATATAGAACCCTAATATGCAAATACTTTCTACATAAGATATTTCTATACCATCGGTATATGTTTCAATTAATTCTAACATTATCATACATATCTTAAATTTGCACACTACACTTGAATTATCCTTAACCCATCTTAAATCAACCTACGAAAAAAGCCATACGGAATGAGCAAACCACAGCTCAATGAGTTTGTTTCTTGCTACTACTATCCAAGCAAGTTATCAAACATTATTAGCATACATAAAAGTTTATCTTCACATGAAATGGATGCATACATAGTGAATTAAAGTAACACATCCATAGGAAAAGGTATAGCTTTATGTTGTCTACACATCAATTATCCCCCATACTTACCTGTATAGGACGCTTCATCTTACCTGCATGAGGTTACCTATGGGTACTATCCCTCCAAACGATACTCAATTGTTACTCCAGTTAAGAAAAAAAATACTAATCGAAGTAGGTAGTTCCCAACTAAGGTCATCTACTGTTGAGAGATTGTATAGAAGGCCCAATAGGCTCAACCTTTGTGAATCTAACCCATGGCCCCACGAGCTCAACTATACGAGTCCTCTCATTATCAATCAATTGGAGATCCTATGTGTTGTTGGTGAATTTTGGGGGTTAGAAATATCTTACAAAGAGAAGAAAAATGCTTGGTATCGAAGCCAGTCTAATATGGCTACTCCGATGCCTAAGATAGTAGGTAGGAATGTGAAAGATAAAGTAAAGAGGTTAAGAATTTTTAAATGTCTCTTACAGAGTTTCATTCTTGTATTTATAGGAGATTGTCATGTTTGAAGGAGCAGTTATCGGAATAATTGTTGAGATAGGTGGAAGCTTGTTGATTAGACACCTTTCCTAATATGTAAGGAGAGTAGGCAGTTATGTAATATAACCATGCTTATGATAACTCTTTGCACCATGAACTCAAATTCAATTCAACAACGAATCTGTATTACTCAGCATAGTGTTGAGAATGCCGATTACTTGGTGAGCTATCAAGAATATAGATTACTTGGCCTGTCGGCAATCGAATGGATGAGTAAGACGGGTTGATGAAAACTAACTATCAACATCAACTACACAACTCTTGTATTCAAGAATTCGACAAAGGGAGTAATACATAATGCTCTAAAGTTTGAGTTGGGTGTAGTTCTTTAGATGTCGAGCGAGATAGGTAGCAAGACGGTTCATATCCTAATGGAGAAGTTGCAACTTTCAAATTCCTGCTTGTTCAAGAAACTAGAAAGTATGTAGTACGACACTTATCACTTTGGTCATCATTACATTACAGGCCTAATAACTATTAGGAGGTTGTCAACTGTCGAATTTCTAACCCGAAACACCCGTCAACAATCTACGCCATTATCAAATCAATGCATCATTACTATCAAAAACAAATTTGCAGTTACGAGGATAAGTTATTTGTATTTAAAGGACTTTTCAAAATCAAAATTCATTTCTACTCAAAGTCATAAAGAAAATTTCTTGCTTTCTCATCTTTACTATCAAGTTCTTTAACATTTGTGACACCATTCTTCATAAAAATTCAGGTATGGTTTGCAATGTTGTCTATTGACTTGTTCTCTTCAATTCTAAAGCAACGAAAATTGAGGCCACTTCTCCTTCCTAAATAAAGAGTGAGGCGACGTGTTCTTCCGCTAGCTTAGCTGATAGTATTGAGCAAAGGTGGGATAAACTCACCCTGGTAAACACTCTTGTTGTGGATAATTATCTCGAGGACAAAGAAGAGACATCTTCAACAAGATATTAGTATAACAACGTAGCTTACTTCCGTGATTCTGCAAATGGAACTACCAATTTTGCCTATAGAGTTCTTATCATGAAATACAACCAATACTAACAAGGTCTTCCTGGAACGTAGAATCTGAGGAGGCTAAGAGAGGAGGAGAGGGTATGTTTTCTAAGGGCGCGCGAGTTTCATATATACCTGAAATATTTAGATTTTGGGTTACACTTCCCTTTCTCGGTTTTTGTAAAGGGCTTCTTTAACTACTTTAAAGTTGTGCTGAATATGTTTTCACCCAATACATACCAACTTTTAGCGGCTTTTGAGATAGTTTGTAAAGAAGTCGAAGTTAGGGCTACACCTCAACTATTTCAATTTTTCTTCACCATTAGGAGGCAGCCTAATGGTTAGTACTTTGCCATTATAAGGAACGGGTGGAAATTCATGGATAGGTTAGAGTTTAAGATCTACAAGTGGCACAATAAATTCATGTCGATAGTATCTGATGAGAAGCTAAACTTCTGGACTTAATGGACTAGGCCAATCTGTACTAAAGATATAAATCCAATGTCAAATGATGTAGTAGCGATGAAGAAAATTCAAGAAAGGAGGAAGAACAAAATGTTCTTTTGGGATGTCGAGAGAATTATATGGCGTTATGAAGGCAAAGACCCAATCTTTTCTGAAAAAAGAAGGTATGTTAATTAGTTACCATCGTGTTGGGTACAGCTACAAGAGGAAAGGCATTCTCACAACTTGGGGAGAGAATTGTCACCTTTGAGCCTTGTTCGGTATGGAGAATGTATGTTTATTCTTTTCTCGTATTAATATTAACTTATTTGCTCATGTTTATAAATATAGGTGCTGGTGAGGTAAATCCTACTAAGCTACTAGCCCAAGGAAAGGCCAAAAAATGAAAAGCAAACAAGAGGGCAACTACAGCAGCTACTACCATTCGACTTGCTATCGTGAAGAACACAGCAAAAGAGGATACATCCAAGCTAGTGGCAACACAAAAGAAGACCTTACGGCCATTCGATAAGCGGAAGGACGGCGAGAGAACAATGTTGAATAAGGTCCCTCATTCTATGGAGCTTCCAATCAAAAGTATTCAGACTATTATTGAGTAGAGAAAGGTAGGTTGAGAGAGCTAACTCCGTAATGAGTTTGAGGATGATACCACTGTCAAGGGGTTGTCGTTGGTGCTAGAAGTAGTGCTTAGCATGATAAGAGACTGGAAAAGGAACTCACTAGCTAACTACCTACTAAAAGGTCTAAGGGTTTGGACGGAAGGACGAAGGAGGCAATGTAGTTTAAAGCTTTTGATATCACCAATGTCCAATTCATCTCCAACAAGGAGGTTGGCGAGTACTTCATCCCATGTTAGAGTTAAAATGTTTTGGATACTGACTTGGCCTTGGGCGATAGGACAAAATCTTTGGTCTTGATAGAAGGAATTATTCTTCCAAAGGATATGGAGATTGCTAAGAAAGTTGTCTACAGGGTTAGTAGTTGCAATAAGGCTCATATCACAGCCAAGTTATATGATGTGAGTATCTATATCCATCTTTATAACTGTTGAATTTACTCAGTTATTGATATTTAGTTTCCTTTTCAGATGAGCAGCAACATTCTAACGACTTTAGATGAGGTAGATAGAGAGATTAAAAAGGTAAAATCTATAGTAGTCTTTATGTATTCTATCGAGTCATTTCAAGTACTCATCATATTAAATAAAATTGTTGCAAAAAATCGAGGATGCATATAATGCATCTAAAGCTTGGACTGCTATTGCCAAGAACATAAGGACAAGGGCCGAGATGGAGGTGAGATAGCTTTAAGAAGACCTTACTGCTAAGAAGTTAGCACATAACCTTACTACCAATGAAGTCTCGAGCTTGAAGGCCAAAATGGAAGAGCAGTATAAAGAGTTTAAAGGCTTAAAGGAGGAGCTGTAGAAGAAAAAAGAAGAGTGATGGGGCTAAGGCAAACTCTTTGCATGATAAGCGACGAGGAAGATAAGCTCAGAATGCAAATTAAAGAGTTAGAGATGAACAACTCGAACTTACAAAGCCATATTGCCGAATTGGAGGAAGCTTTGAGGAGAAGACCATTAGTTGAAGAGGCTCTCGATATAGTCAGTCTTAGTCAGCAGTACGAGAGACTTTTATGGGAGGAGTTGTTGGAAGGGGTTCAAGTAGCAAAAGAGGAGATCCTGAAGCTTTATCTTGATTATGATCTCTCCTACCTCGACTTAGCTGACATCAATGGCAAAAATAGTAGTTCTGACGAAGATGACGATGATGAGGTAGGTACCGAGATTATTAATAACGGTGATGACAAAGCTCATATCGAGGATCTAGGGGAAGATGAAGAATGTATATCAAAATTAATCCCCTATGAGCAAAAAGGGTAATATGCTAGCTTTGAGTAACTAGGTGCTGAGAAAGAAGCTTACTCGATAAATCCTCAGCCTTCAATCTAAAAATTACTTTTGCTGTTTCTTAGAGTAAGCCATAGGATTTTCTTTGTATACTTTGTATCTTGCGTTCTCTCATGTAACTATTCAAATGAGATATCTTTTATATCATAGATCGTACATTTGTTGAATGAAATATCTTTCATATAACTGTTTTCAGTATGTTTATTTCATGCACCACGAATTCCCTATGTTCTATTTCATATGTTCTTATTCGTTAGCTTGTTTCATTTTACATGCTAAGTATCTTTTGGCATATTTTATTTTACACCTAAATTATTCTCATGTTTTATTTTAAATTCCTAATTAATTCTCAGCATGTTTTATTTCATATGCCCAATTCATACATTTTTATAGACATTATTTGTTAGTCGTTTGAGGTATGGACTAGTGGCATTACCCGGTTGTAAGATTAATTTATGCAATTTGTTAACAACAATAGGCTAGAACTCAAGTCAGTTCATTTTCCATGTAGCTTAGAACTCATTAACTCAACAATTACAAAAAGAATAAAAAACATAATGAAACTTCAAACCTAATTCTCATAAAAGGGTATTGTAGTCTTACTAGCATGTAGACTATCATCTTATGAATAAGTGGAGATGAACATTATCTGAATAATCAATTGAAAAAAACTTTCAAATTCCTAGCATTCCATGTTCGAGGAATGATAGATCTATCTAACCTTTCTAGTCGATAGTTCCCATCGCCAACAACTTCCTGGATCCTAATAGGATCCTCCCAGTTTGCACTAAGCTTCCCTTAACTCGGTCGTGCACCAATAGCTTCCATCTTTTGGTAAACTAGATCTCAAGGTTAAAAAAACCATGTGCTTCACTTTCTAATTGTAATACCTTGCCACTGTATGCTGGTATGCCATGACCCTAGCTTTACAATATCCCAGATTTCATCAATGGTGTCCAAACTGGCTATTAATCCAACTTGATTAACCATAATATCGAAATTTTGCATCTGTAAATTTGGCAAATCCAACTCAATTGGCAACATGGCTTCCGTATCATATGCTAACCTAAAGGACATCTCCCTAGTTACAATTCTGTAGGTAGTTCGGTACCTCTATAAAAGATTCGGTAGTTCATTAGCCCATTTCCCTCTAACTTAATCTACTTTTTATATTAGGCCATGCAAAATGATCTTGTTTATGACTTCAACTTGTCCATTCATCTAAAGGTACACTATAAACATATAGTTGAGGTGAATGTTGCACTTCTCGTGAAATGCTCAGAACTTATTGTTGTCAAACTGTAGGCCGTTATTTGTCATTATCATGTAAGGAACTTCGAATCTTGATATGATGGAACTGAAAATGAATGCTTCCACTTTCAGCTCAGTGATCTTTGCTACTACCTCATCCTCTACCCATTTAGTAAAGTAATCCATAACAACAATGACGAATTGTCACTGGGCGGCAGACTTCGAAAAGGGTTCGAGAATATCTAGCTCCTACTAGGCAAAGGGCCAAGGGCTGGTTAGGCTACATAACTTAGTTACAAGTGCATGACTCGGTAACTTGTGCTTTTAGCACTGAAGATAGTGCTGGACAACTTCCTTTTCATCTTCTCTCATGGTTTGCCAGTAATAGTCGAATCGTAGTGCTTGACATATAGTGTTTGTGCTTTTATATGATTACTACATACAACACCATGCAGCTGGATGACACCTTCTAGGAATCTCTAGAAGGAATGCATCAAAGATAAGGTTATGATATGTTGCGTTTGTATAGCTAACCATCAATCAATGGATAGTTTGTGGCTTAGTAAGCCAATCTTCGTGCTTTTTTCTTGTCATCTAGGACAATACCATCTCTCAAATAATCCATTAGGGGATCTATCCAAGATTCTTCTCTAAGGTAAGAAACCAACTCACAGCTCTACGAAAGAGTAGATAAACTTTTCTATGGAAGAAATTTGACCAAAAATTTGGTGCTCAATTCAGGGAATGCCATATTGGCTAATTTTGACAACTTATTGACAATAATGTTCTTACTTCTCGGAATTTTATGGATGGTGAAAGATTGAAACTCTTCTACGAGCATTCATAGCACCAATAGGTACTTACTCATCTCTTCTTCCCTTGCCATGTAACTTCCTATGACCTAATTCACCACTAATTGTGAATCAAAGAACACTTCAAGTTTTTTAGCACTAATCTCTTTTGCTAGTTTTAGTCTAGCAATCAATGGTTCATACTCTGCTCCATTGTTGTTGGCCGAGAATCTGAATTTTAAAGTATAATGAACTTTAATATTATGGGGGCCTTAAAGAATAAGGCCTACACCAATTCCTTCTTTTGTTGAAGAACCATCCACATGAAGGAACCAAATAGGTTTTTCAGCAAACTTTACATTATCTTCATCACCATCGAACTCGGCTACAAAATATGCCAACACTTGAGCCTTTGGTACCATTTTGGGTTTGTATTATATGCCATAGGTACTTAGCTCTAGGACATCTTTCACTATCCTCCTAGAGGAGTCAAGTTGTTGCAAAACTTATCATAATAGCTAATCAGTGAGCACTATGATATGGTAAGCTTCAAAATATGGCTTCAACTTCCTTGCTAAGAGAACCACTGCTAAAACAAATTTTTAATTTTCATGTATTGAAGCTTTGGCACTTTTAAAACATGACTCATGTAATAAATGAGTCCATGCTCTTTGCCGTCAATTTGAACAAATACAAAAGAAAGAGCTTGATGGCTAATAGATAGATATAAATATAAATTCTCTCTTAAAATAGGTGTTAAGAATATTAGTGGCAATGCAAGGAACTCTTTCAGATCGCTAAAAGCTCTCTCACAATTGTGGTACCACTTGAATTCTTTAAGATTTTAAAGAATTCTACACATCTATCTGCACTTCTCGACACAAATCTGCTGAAGGTGGCTCTACACCCAGTGCATTCCTATACTTCCTTGATTATAGGAAGAGATTTCACATTCCTTATTGCCTTAATCTTTCTCCAGTTAACCTTAATACCGCACCGAGTAACTATGTATCCTAAAAATTTTCCAAATTTTGAGCCAAAGATGCATTTCTGTAGGTTAAGTATCATGATGTATCTCCTCAATGTAGGAAATGTCTCCTTATGGTTAGTAAGATGCCGATCCTCCTTCACACTCTTCACAACCATGTCGTTGACATATACTTCAACATTTCTGTGAATCTAAGGTTTTAACATCTTGGTAATAAGTCTTTGGTAAGTTGCCCTAGCATTTTTTAGCCCAAAAGGCATCACCATATAACAATACATTCTAAAATTGGTAACAAAAGATGCATAGGCTTCATCTTCCTTATCCACCTTGATTTGGTTGTAACTGGAGAAAGCATCCATAAAAGAAAGTAGCGCCTATCCAATAGTTGCGTTTACCAATTGATCAATTTTTGGTAGTAAGAATCAATCCTTAGGATAGGCTTTGTTGAGATTCGTGAAGTCTATGCACATTTGACACTTGTTGTTAGACTTCTTGACTAGCATACAATTAGCTAACCAAGTCGAATAAGGCTCTTCCAAGATAAATCCTACCTTCAATAACTTCTAGACTTCTTCCTCTATTGCTACTTATCCCTCTAGTATAAAATGTCTCTTCTTTTATTGTACCTCCTTCACATTCAAATCAATCTAGAGCTTGTATACCATAACTTCTCTTGGGATACCTAACATGTCTAAAGGAGACCATGCAAATACGTCAACATTGGCTTGGAAGAAGTTAATTAAACTTTGCTGAGTATCTGCTAACAAGGGTTTCCCAATCTTCGTAGTTTTCCAAGGGTCATCTCCCCAAGAAATTTCCTCAATATCACTTTTGGCAATCTCTATGTTGATCGACTTGCCTTCTTGATAGGTTTCCACCTGAAATACCTCTTCTCTTCTTAAAGCCCTCATATATAAGGACCTCCCCAATTATTGGTCCCCTTTGCATACTCCAACTCCCGTGGAAGTAAGGTACTTAACTTTAAGATGTGTAGTTGAAGAGACAATACTAAATAGATGCTGATATGGCTATCCCATTATCTTGTTGTATAGGGACCAACACTTGACAATAAGGAAGTCTACTTTATCCTCTATGATATGTTCATCACTGCTGATCTGTATCAACAAAGAAATTATTTTAGCTACTTAAACTAGCTTGTTGTTAAAGGCATATAGATCATACTTGTAAGATCTTAGTTGTACCTTGATCTTGGGTCTCATCTGGTCAAACGCATATTGAAAAATGATATCAATCAAACTTCTTGTGTCAATAAGAATCTTTATGACATCAAAGTTTGCAATTCTTGCACTGATAACTAGTGTATCATCATGCAGTCTTTAGATGCCCTAAAAGTCATCCTCCATGAAAAAAATTGTGTTATCAATCCTAATCTTCTTGCCTTGGATGTTACAGACGTAATTTTTGGTGTTTGTCAAACTCGAAGAGCTTAATTGGCCAATAGAAGGTCTATTGACAATGGTATTGATTACTCCATTAGTTGCTCTATTGGGATTAGTATCCCTTGCATCTCTTTCAGCCATAGTTAATCACGTGTCATTCTCTTGTTCATCACATCTCCTATAGGACGATCTCTCAATATTTTTGGCATCATGTACTAGGAATTTTCACAAATGCTTACGTTGAATCGCATTCTTGAGCTGTATGCACTCATTTATGTTGTAACCCTTGTTACGGTAGAAGTTACAATACTTGTTAGAACTTCTCCTCAAGGGATTTCCTCTCATTCTTTCCAACCACTACAAAATACCTCTCTACCCACATACTTCCATCACCATGTCCAAAATTGGATGATTGACATGTGTGTAGGGTGAAAATGTTAGAATTCTTAGTCTCTTTCTCATAGTATTTGAACTTTGATCATCATTTGAGTTGAGCCTATTCTTTACACTTTTTCTCCTATCATTATTTCTATCCCTTCTATTCTGATCGACTTTTCGCCAGGCCTTTATGTTATCTTTCTGATGGATGTATGAGGTGGCTTTAGCCTATAACTAGACGAAAGTTTTCAACTTATTCTTTGTGAGAGACTTGAAAAACTCTCCATGGAGCTTAACTCCATCGATCACGGCATTGATGGCCACATTCATATCCAATTCTACGATTTAAGCCATCTTGGCCATAGACCTAGCAAGTTAGTCTTTGATTGACTCATTTGATTTTTGTTTAATTGTGTGAATGATTAAGGAATCATTAATAGCAAGTTTGCATGCAAGGAAGTGTTGTAGAAATACTTCTGCTAATTCATCGAAACAAGAAATGGTGTTTGGTTTTATGTGCTTGAACCATGTACTAGCTGCATTCCTTAGGGTTGAGGGAAAAGCTTGGCAAGCTACTGCATCACTTAAACCATGTAATTTGGCCAATGTATGGTAGTACTCTAGGTGGTCTTCAGGGTCCCTTGTTCTATCATAAGTTTCAAACTGTGACGGCTTGATGTGCTGAGGTATCACTTCCCCCAAAATCTCTAAAACAAAGGGACTCTTCTTAATTTAGAATTGCTTGCTTAATGTAGCAGGGGTACTAACATGTGAGGTGTCTACATGGTGCACTTGTTGTGGTTGCTTACCTTTGTTATTCTTTTTGAAAACAAGAGCCAAAGGTCTCATCGTAACCTCACTTACTTTTTCTATAACTCAAGTGAATAAATTGAATCGTCGTTATTATCAGCGTTGTAATCACCATGTTCATTGTTCTGATTTGGATGAATACTATTATGAAGGAGGTTAAGGATCTATTCATGCTTTTTGTTTAACTCTAAGTTTTCCTTGGCCAAATTGAGGCATAATTGCTTGAGTTTAGCCAGTCGTTGCTCATCAGTAGGTTGACTCCCCCTTTCATGGTGTTGGGAGGAAGTGCCAGTACCTGCACTCTTGGTCATTCTAGTTTTAGTTATGTAGGTGTGTTTAAGAAAAACAAACAACACCAAACATTGTTGGTGAATTTTGGGAGCTAGAAATATCCTATAAAGATAAGAAAAATGCTTTGTACCGAGCCTAAGTTAGTAAGAAGGAATAGGAAGGGTAAAGTAAAGAGTTTAATTCCTATATTTATAAGAGATTATCATGTCTAAAGAAGTAGATATCGAAATAATTGTTGATATACATAAAAGCTTGTTGATTAAACACCTTTCTTGTAATGTAGGAAGAGTAAGTAGTTAAATATTATAACCATGCTTATGATAACTATTCACACCATGAACTTGAATTGAAATCAACAACGGATTTGTGTTACTCGGCATAATGTCAAGAATGTTGATTACTTGACAAGCTACAAAGAATACAGATTACATGGCTTATGGGTAACCGAATGGACGAGTAAGATAGGTAAACAAAAATTGACTATCAACACCATGCTATCTTTGCCCCAATGATAAAAATATCATTGACTAGCATTATGAGCCCTTATGAAAATTATACAAGATTCTTAGATTGGAAAAACATTTCGAAAAATAGTTTTCTTGAAAATTTACAAAGTTAGTATCTCCATAAGTATACTAGTTGAGTCATAGACATACAACAAATATAATCAACTATTTTGGTTATATAGTTTTATTTACCAATTTAAAGAGTTGATAATACAAATGATAGCACACATGCAAAAACAATCATTCAAACATACTAGTAATAACAACCGGTAAAACATTAAGTAAGTATCATGCATAAGCAAATAGTAGATAATTAGAATTCCTTCACCTAGATTAATTATCACGTTACAAGCCTTTAGAATTTCCAAAATTTAATAATAGAGTACCTAAAAGATAATAAAACTTATAATATTTAGAAAAGCTAGGCTTCTCAGTTATCTAAAGATCTATTGTAATTTGCTTAAATTCCCATTATAGCCTAAGCATGGCATGAATATGGTTTAACTTATTTATTAGGGTAAATAGGAAATATATGGGTATATTTGTAAATAATTATATCTTATGTATTTATTTATTTACTTTAAGGGTTTATCCTCCCTATTAATTTATAAAGTCAATTAACTTAGTTGTTTTACTTGTTTTTCTCAATTTATCTTAAATCTTTAGGTGCATACAACTTTTTTATTTTAACTCTAATTTTTATGATCTTATAGTCAATTTTTATCGTTTTCAAACATATTTTCATGAATTTATTTATTTTTGGGCCAAATGTTTAATTTATCAATTTGAGCTTTTCTTAATGACTTTATTCATTTTATTACTTTAAATTTTGTAATAAACTTAAATAATGTTTAAATTTTTATATTTCCTGAATAAATTTTTTTGGGTCCATTTTGTAATAATTTATTTATTTCAATATTTTGAGCTTAAATTACTAATTATATTACTTTTTGTTATATTTATAATTCTAAATTAATTTATTATTATTTTTGTAATTTGCATTTTTTATTAGAAAATTAAGATATGTTGACATAGCTACTTCTTATTAGTCCAAAATGCAATTTTCTTTATTTTATCCAAACTTTGTAGTTTTACCAATTTATAATACTAATATTTATATATGTATATGTATACGACATCCTAAAATAATTAAATATTCAGAAAATCACTTTTATCCTTGTGAGTTCATGTCTAGTACACCTAAATATATATATATATATATATATATTACTTGTTAACTTATTTTAAGAAATTAGAGTGTTATTATATATATATATATGTATCTTTAAGTAGATGTATATATTTATACTTATACTATACTTATGTATATTTATTTAAAACCTAGAGAAATAGAATAATATATATCTACATATATATACGCATACATATACTCCCATATTTTAATATTTATTTATACTTTTTCATAATATCTTTCATACATATGTATATTAAAATAAATATACTTAATATTACATATATTGAAACATACTATATATATGTATATATGAAAACTGTATATATACATAACTAAGTAAGTATAACATATGTATTTATATAGTTAAATATATTTAATTATATATAAATGTAAATACATAAATATGAAGAGAAATAGTTGTACATACAACTAAATACATATTCAAGTAAATTCTATTACAAAAGATACAAAAATATACATAATTCTTGTACATATCCCTAATACATAAAGTGCTACAAAATACATATGCAATTTAAAGAATACATCTAACTTATATTACAAAGAGAATTCAAATACAACATAAACTATTAGTTTAATTACTCTTTTATCTTGAAAATTTGTGGAAATTTAGCCACCTCCTTCTTCTTAATGTTGATGGAAAAATGATGATGGAAGTGGAATAAATTGTAGGAGTTAGAAATTTAGTGGTGATTGAAGGAAAAAGGAAGAAAAAGAAAGGAATAGAAGTGGAAAAGTGAGAGGGATAATGTTGGTCCAAGTGAAGAAAGGGATGACTTGATTTTGGTTGAGAATTTGTAAAAGAAAATGAAAGTGGAAGTGGTTTTTAGAGAGGTATATGTAGCTGATAGTTAAGGAAAAGGAAATGGAGAAAAGAAAGAGGGAAAAGAAAAGATGATAAGGATAAGATTGAAAATAACTGTTGTTAACTTTGTCTAATTTTCTCACATGGGATAAACCTTATTAGACATTTGTTCAACCAAAAATGGGGGAAGAAAAGAAGAAAAGAAGAAAGGAAAGGGAAGAAGAAAGAAAGAAAAATTATAACTTTGCTTTTTGACTTTTCTTTAAGTATTTTCCAACTTTTAGATAATGTTTGTAATGAAATATGATGTAATTATGAAAAAAATATATATATAGAGTATAAAATTAATGTATATCATATAATGCAAAAACATAAAATATGTGATAAAATTAAATCATTCTGAAACTAGCATATATATATATATACATAAGCGAAGTCACAAATAATCATAAAACAATATTTGAAATCTTGTTAATTTATTTAATTAATTTGTTACTATTTATGATTATTAGTATTTCAGAGTTATCTTTATTCGTTTGATAGCAATTTTACACGATTATGTCAGTTTATCAATAGTTGTACCCAATTAAGGCTTTATCATTGTTAAGGTAAATTTTTATGTTTTATATGCTTAAACATTTGGTTTTATCAGTTTTATCAGGTTCGGGTTCCAACTCTTATATTTATGCCACATAGGTATATGGTTTTCATAGACGACTACATTAGTGCTTCTCATATTTGTTTTAGGTTTCGAATTTAAAATTTTAATTAATTTTAAATTTATTAGTTTTGCTAATATAGAGAAATTATCTACAGTACTCAAACTGAACTTTATACTCAAAAAGCTAAATTTATAAGGTTTACAAGTAAGTTTGTACCTTAGTCTATATTCAACATATAATTAATTAGGGTATTGTATACATTATGGTTAAGTGGAATACAATAGGAAGGGCAATAACAAGAAGCTTAAAGCTTAAGAAAGCTATTAAGTGGCCCTAGTAAGTGGATTCCCTTGTGTATTAAGAGTAGATTATATCTACTCATGTAACTTACTAACTTTCTTAGTTTTGATTATCATGAGTGAGTAGAATACAAGTGTGACATATCGATTGACGTACTATGGAATGATTCATGAACTCTTTGGTAATTGTTGGAAGAAACATGCTTTGATATTGACTTTGATAGTTTCAATTGGGCTATCACTTAGTTATGACTATTGATTGAGATATATATATATATATATATATATATATATATATATATACTTAGACAAGAAAATAGGTACTAACTACTAATCCTACCTCACAAGGTATTTACTTAACTGAACTCGATATTGAGGTTTTAGAGATGAAAATGAAATAAGGTAAAGGATTGGCTAAAATATAAATGAGTAAACTTGTTTGTATTACTTGGTATGTGATTGATGCATTCATGTCATGGAATGAAAATGACTTAAGCATCAAGTTTTCTAAAATTGGGATCTCACTTGGCTAAGTTTAATATTAGAAACTTGAGTTTTATTAAGCAAATAGCTTAGTTCCTAAAAACTTAGTTTTGTAAAGCAAACAGCTTGATTTATAAAAATTGTTTTCCAAGCATATAGAGATTGTACAGCTTTCGCTAGGTTGAGTTCTTTTCTAGGTTCCAAAATAATTAATTCAGAAGCTCGATAATGTCAATACCTAGAATTCTAGGGTTAAGGCTAAGCTAAGATATTAGTATTGATGTATGTCATGTGCATTAGTATGGCATATGTTTGCTACATTTATATTGTTTGGCTGGTTTAAAAAGTATCCTAATTGAGTTATTGGATTGCTTATATGTTTGTGAAATTATTTTGCTGGCATTGTTATTTGTTGTCTACTTTCACTTAGCTTATAGTAAGTTGAGGAGATAAGTTGCCTTATGCTTAAGTTAGAAAAGAAGTTAGACACGACCTCTTATCTCAAAAGTAAGAAGAATTGAGAATGCTTCAAGGATAACATTTTTCCTTAAGAGGCAAATAGCTATAGACATGGATTTGGGTTCCAAGAGGAGGCTTTCTTAAAAAATCATCGAGTAACAATGTACAAACCTTAACATATAGTTTATAATGCAGTGTACATTATATAATGAGATTATATAATGTAAAGATGTCTTGATGGAAATATATAATGTATAAGAGTTGTATGCTTGTGATACTTAGAGTTTAGTTCATATATGGAAAGGCTTCAATTGTGATGTTGTTATGAGAATGAAAGGAAACTTGAACTTAAGTGCTACATGAAGTGAAAGGTAAGTGTATTATAGGTTTTGCCTTATCCTTAACCTAAGAATGGTAGTAATGAGCTACCTTTAAGAACCAATAGAAAAATTTTTAAGGAGATACTTAGAAGGAAGGGCACTATGGGGGTCTCTTTTTAGGGGTCATTTCATTTTTCAAGGACAAAAGGAAAATTTAGAATTAAAATATGTATATGTTAGGAGCAAGTGGGTATAAGGAGGGTAACGTTTGGTGCCCTACTCATGCCTTACCTATACCTAACCTATAGGTACAGGTTTTGAATCTTTGCTACTTATGCCTTATTTTGTGGTATCTTGGAACTAGCTTGTACCCTGTAAATTGTATTAGGTACATTGCATCTTGTAGAACCTGTAGAATTTTTTTTTCGTTATAAATGTTAATATGTCTACTTTTTTTGAAAGCCATTACTTAATTTAGCCTATCTTTCAAACTAAAATATCATTCTTCTTCTTAAAGATACATGCATTGGTAAAATGAAATTTTGCTTTAATAACAATACTAAAACTTTTGACAAACATAAAACATAGAAACTACTCCACTATAAAAATAAGTCATGAATGAAAATTATGGCTTATAGATGTTCCTAGAAGTAGAAACTAAAAACTCAAATTTCATTTTTCAAACTTTACTAGATGTAGTAAAAGAGGAAGGAGTGGAAAGAGAAATGACAATGGAGTAAAGAGTAAAGATTAAAGATGGAAGAGAAGGGACCGGAAAGCATTTGATTTAGGGTTTTCGATGGGATAAGCTTTGTTTTATTTTAATAAAATTGTATTCATTTTTATTTATTAATTTTATTTAATTACTATCAAAGGGTAGGTATAAGATAGCATAGAACCTATTCCCTATACATTTCAAGGTATAGGTTTTAGGATGGGTATTAGATACTTTGACTTTATAGTCATACCCTACAATGTGGGGATAGCTTCTAAAAAATTACACCCATAACTTATCATGTGACCGTAATTACTTACCCAATCGAGCAAGGTCCAAGTAGGTGTCTTATAAAATAAAGTTACCTACTCACTCTTAATATCTGTGATATAATAAATTCTAAGTCATATTTGAAACTATTAAATTTTCCTCATAAAATTTAATATTTTGACTAAAGTACATGTTAATTATTTTTATATCAAGAAATGAAGCCAATTTAAGTTACTGGCTTCAAAAGAGGTGTTATTTGGATTTATATTTATTGATTTGTAAAAAAAAGAAAATCAATTTTGAATTAGTTAGACAAGTAACGAACCAAAGCTTAGAAAACCATCTAACTTTTCTCCTCTTAAAAAACATTTTTGACATATTCATAATAGAGTTGTTCATATATTGTCTTAAGAAAACATTTTTAACATATCCATAGTAGACTTGTTCATCTACAATAAGGTGTTTTCAATTTGTTGGCAACTAATTATTTTGGTGCTCAATTTGACTGAAATCGAATTTGGGGTCATAAAACTAATCCAAGCTGAATCATAAGCTTAAATTAAAATTGTATGCTAAATGAATGAGAATCAAGGTAGCTTAGTTGGTTAGAGTATGATTGTATAGGGGAAGAGAATAAAGTTCAAATCTTCATATGCACAAAGTGTGCACTTTTATTTTTCCAACTTAAGGACACGTGCTAAGTTTTGATTGGATCATATGGCAACAACCTGCCATGTAGCCACCATGTGTTGCTATGCATTGTTCCATTTGGTGGTTAGTAAATACACTTGCCACATGGCTAACACATGGTTGCTATATACGTGACACCTATCAAGCGACTTGCCTCATTCCACCCCTTAAGACAGATGCTGGCTCCTTATTTTATATGCGGTAACACTCATCATCTTCTCCCTAAACCCTTAAGTTTTCATGTGTTTTCCTTCCTAAAGAGCTCACTTCTCCTTCCTTTTTTACTCAATGTTCTTTATGTTTCACCAAATAAATTATAAAATCATGAAGATCATTTGGGACACTTTAAATTAAGCTCCATAATGTGTATCAATTCATCCATTTATTGTATTGAAAATCTACTTAAAGTTTGCAAACAACAAAATTCCATGATCATAGCTTTTTGCAATTTAGACTTTTTGGCCAATTGGGAAGTGTTAATGCTAATAAATAATTAAGAAAAAGGGGTTGAGGGGTTGAATTCATTATTACTCTTAATTTATAACTTCTAACTATTAATCTACTTTCTTAATGTTCAAGATTAATGATGTGACAATAAACTTGTTCTTTACTTCTAAAAACTTAGAATAAAGATTTACATGTGAAAGCTAAACTTTAACTTCTACTTTGATCTTTCTATTTATCTAACTAGTCTTCTATGTTAATTCTTGATCTTAAGTTTAATTTTCCTTAGTCCCTTAAGTACTTTTATGCTTCTAATTAGATATGTTTATATTAACGCAAACATATAGTCAGCTAAGAGGAGTAAGATCCTGAAAAAAAAGAAAAAGAAATATAAGAATCAAAAGATTATGCGAGTGGTTCATATTGGTTCCTTGTGAGTTATTCCACTTTTTAAGTACCTAATGCTAAGGATCTAGTCCTCCATATTAGCTTATCTACTATTTGGAAGAATTCTAAATAAGGTATGCAATTCATACAACTCTGCTTGGCCATCTAATCCTTATCATAGGATTATGAAAATCTATAAAGTTTCCTTCACTATTCTCTTAAATTGCTCTTTACTAAGTTTAAAGATTTCAATAGCTCTCTTAAAGGTTAAAATATGGTTCCCTACCCTTTAGCTCAAGTTCTTAATTAAAAACAATAGGTTAGACTCTTTAGCTCATAAAAACTTTTGCTAGCTTATGTAAATTACTTATTCTTTTTCTCATTTGTTCATTTTATTTTTTGTTCTTATTTTGTTGCTTTCCGTTCCTAAGTCTCCAATCTTTAAATAGACTAAGAATGCAAGGTCCAAATACTGTATTAATGGTAATAGCCATTGTCCTTAAAATCTTGTAATCTTCATCTTGCCTTATCTTTCAATCTGCGTGGTTGTTAATGTTATATGTTATCTATTCTTTCTTCCCATTTTTATTGTAGAAAACATTCTTTTCTTTCCTTCCAATAGTTCTTCATTTCATTTGCACTTATTAATTTGATTTTCATTTTGTCATTTATTATCTTTGGTATCTTTAAAATCCCTACTAATTAGATATATTATCCAAATGATTTTCTCCTTGACGTTAGGTCTTGACTTATGATAGGAATCAAGTCCTCCAACTTATTACTTAAGGTTGAGCTAAAGGATTATAAGGCTTAGCACAATGAATTCTATAACAAGGACCAACAAGGGATGAGGATTTATACCAACTCTAAGGCTTTTGTCATCTCCTCTAAGTGGAGCACCAAACAACCATCCCACTAAGCTCTTCTTGACAATCACTCAATCAAGATCGAAGACTAACTTCTCAAGCTAACATCCCATGTCGACCCTAATGCAATTTAGAAAAGTAAAACAACAGCCCACCTTACCCTTACCTTCCATATCCCCCTCCCCCACCAAACCAAAAATTGTTTCCATTATTTCCAAGCTACCTACTTGAGTTGCCAACTTATTTTTTAACTAGAACCTCATTTTCACCCAAAGACAGTTTAGATATTCCTTTCTATGCTTTTATCAAAATAACCTATGCTTAGTCGACACATGTCGCATTTCTTGTTGATTCTATGAAAAATTCTCTAATACTATTCTTTTCTTCTTTTCTCTTAATTAACCCTTTTAATATATCATAGTTTATTCCTTTTACCTAAATTGAAAATCTTACCCTTTCTAAATTTCACATTGTATGCTAACCCTAACGACTGGAGTATATGAGGCCTTAAATTATATTAGTTGGATCATCTTCATTATCATTTAGAATATATACTTGAACATTCTTAAGAACTTTTGCTTGAATACTTGCACTATTATCTATTTCTTTAGCAAGAGCAGTGGTGAGTGCCCTTAGGTTAGTGTTCGTGCACCATATTAGATAGTACTTTAGGTTGTATAAGACTTATTGGTGCGTCATATCCTATAAGTAGCTTATGGATTTGCTAAATACCACTTTCATTTTATTTTATTTGAATTATTTTTTTTTTGATACCCTCCTTATGTTTTAACCTTGAAACATATTATCTTTTATTGGTATCAAAGCAAGGTATTAAGAAGGGAAGGTGCTTCCATAGCAATCTTATAGTGTTAGAGTAGCTACTATTATTATTTACTATTATTGTATTGTGTCCATATCTACTACTACAATTGGTTCATATCATGACCCAAAAAATATCATTGTCATGGTAGACTATTGTGTTTCGCATAAAGATTCACGATTAACCCCCTCATTGATCATAGGCTTTCTATATGATACCTAATGCTCCTTCTACTCTATGTCCCCATTAGTCCCATAGATAAATAATATCAAGCAAGATGACTAAAATTAATTTTTATTTATAAAAACACTAAAGTTAAGGTGTGGAATTGTCGAATTCTACAACAAAAATATTACAATGTACTAGAAATTTTGAGAAAATCTAAATTAAGAAAATCTAACTAAATAAGCAAATATATTTACAATTCACTATTTACACAAAAATTCTCTCTTCTCTTCTTAGACATACACCCCATGTCAACGTGAGACTTACCTCGGGCATTCTATGGCCTGGATGAAGAAAAAGATGATCCTATAGTAAAAGAAATCTATTGGAGTGTAAGCTTACGCTTAATAAGTAAGTCCCTTTGCCATGCCATAAAAACAATATTATTTAAATGAATAACATATGAATGGATGAAAGATTAGAATGTCAACCAATACATGCAGCGACTTAATAATTACATGCAACTCAGAATTATGCCTCCTATAGTTGAGGTTATAGATAATTAACCAATACAAACCATTAATGGGGTCCTAGCACCTGGGTTTTTATTCTACTTACATCAACATACTCAAATCAATTGAAACAAATATATAATATATGTAGAACTTTACTTTTCATACAAAAAATATGCTTTTCTTTTCAAAAAAATCTAATTTATGCCTAAGTCTTAGGTTTAGCGATATGGTCGCCTCCACAATCTACATCACATGCCCTAAGCGAAAGTCATAAGACATAGCCTTTTGCTAACAGTTAGCATCTCTAGTTGCCTAATAAACCCAAAAGCTCAAGATAGAGACTTAATAATATAAATGGCACATTTGCCTAGTCCCAACAGGAGGCCCCCACTCTTGTGATCCCCTTCCCATCTTTCGCATGAGGTGGCAATTGTTATAGTTATAATGTAAATATGAGAAATGCATGACCCATTGATTTTCTTAATCAAATGCTTAATTAATTCAATTTCCATTGTGATAAAGCAATTTCATATCATATAATCCATGTATACTATTATAACAACAATTTTCATTTTTATCTCATTACTAAGTCATGACATTTAATCATAATACCATACATAAGCATTTCCCATATCTCATAAGCATTCAAGTTCATTACATAAATTTAAGTGTGACTATACTATAAGCAAAATCAAGCATGAAGTCATCAAGAATCACTCACTCAATAATGTTGGATCGGTTGTTGTAGTCTGGGGGTAGGTCATCTTCCATGGTTAGGTCCCCTGAACATCCTAAATATGATAAAGTTAAGAGTTTGAAATAAAATTGAAAGGCTAACCTAAAATTCTCTAAGTTATACATTTTAACTTAGTTTTTCATTTTTCTTGGTTTTGCTTAAAACTTTAATCAAGTTTAAGTTTCTTGTTTTAAATCTAATTTTTATTTTCTTATGGTCAATTTTCATTTTTGAGTGTACTTTAAGGTGGTGTAGTTAGATTTTTGAGATGAGGTATGTAAATCTATCCACTACTTAGAATAGTAGCGATCCTTAAGGTTTGGTGCTCTTTTGGGCTTAGTTTAGTTATTGGGTTTTTTTCAATCTTAGGGAATCTTTTGGGCATGGGCTTAGGCTTGGGATTTTATTCTAAGCTTAAAATACTCTTTAAGATTTGATTTGCATCCTTGTCCTATGGCCTTGGTGCGATCAACATCTTCTTGGACTTTCATATGGGCTTAAGTAATCAAATGGGCTTGTTTTTTTTTTTTTATCTAAACTAAAGTTAGTCATTTTGGTAGGCCTAGGGAGTATTATGTATACTTCTTATGGGCTTCAAAACAACTTTCATTGATAAATTAAGGTGTTGATAAAAAATTTGGTGAAGGCCTAACTTGGAGTTCTAAACTTGTTTTGAGTATTTTAAGCTCGGTTTTGAGTTTTAGGTATTGTACACTTGTGATACTTGCTTTGGTTAGTCTTTTCGCTTTGTTTACTCGGTTTTATCATATTTTTAAGTACATTTTCTTGTAGTTCTAGATTTGGTCATCCACGTAGTTTTTTTAACTTGTTTCATCATTTCCTTAAGTTTAGGTGTTAAATCATAAACCTATGATACTCATATTCCAACTCCAACTCCAACTTAACTTCTCTTCCATGAGGTGATTATTTAGCTTATGTACTACATAAAAATGATAAATCTCATACTCATCATAAACTCTTTGCCATAGTTCACATCCCAAAAAGTTGGTTTCTTCATAAAAATTTTATGTAATAGATTTTCCTTTACCTAGATTTGAGCATATATGACCACATGAAGTAAAAAATAACATCTAAATATTATACATACTTTATACATCCAGAATGTTATCTCCATTCCCATACACATATTTCATGATTTTCTCAACTTATAAACATCTATTCTCAGTGCTAAACATGTATCCTACAAAATACTTTCTTAATATGCTCATAATCCAACTTTCATGTAGGAGATTCATAAGCTTATTTCTTAAAGTGGTCTAACTATTTTATCACCTTATGTCTATACCAATATCTTCATGAGAATATTGTCTCCTAACATTGCATACTAGAGTAATTTAACAAAGAAATAAACTTACTCATCCTTAAAGCATAAAAATAGTGATTGTGCAACTAAGAGTCCTCTTGGCTCTTTATTTTCCTTCCCCTACTTGCAAGTTCTTTTTAAATAACTAAGATCTTGATGGTTGAGGTGGTTTTGGAGGATATTCTAAAGTTTCTAAAAATAGCTTTTGAAGTTGACAAAAGAAGACAATAAAACAATGTTTGTGCCATGAGTTTATGGAGCAAAAAAGAGTAGCATCAATGTATAGATTTTGCAGGGTTAGGTTTCCTCTTTAGTTTTGTGTTTGAAGTGTAGCAAAGGAAATGAAAGACGAGGGAAAACAAGAGAGAGTGTGCCAGTTTGTAGTGTGTATAAAGTGTGTCCAATAAGTTTCATTTAATTGTCTTTTATCAAGTATATGTGCCATGCTTTGATATGATTGGATGATGTAAGCATTATGAGGCGAATAATGCTCATGAATGACAACTGGTTTGATGGACAAATGACAATGCATGACCTCTCTTTTCTCTCTTTTCCAACCAGCCAAATAGGGCATTGTGTTGTCTCGTCACTTATTTGAAAATTGAATTTATAAAATAATATGATAACTTGTCCTTGTATAGTATAGGTTATGGTGATATATGGAAATTGTCTTATCACTAGCTTTTGATAGGTTAATAATTAATAATTGATTCTAACTCTCAATTGATAAGTTATTTTATGTGATTGGTTGGCTTACTTATTCATGTGTACATGGCTTATATATGAAAATAAGGAGATTGTCTTATATGTAGTTCTTTTAGAATTTGGCTCTTAAATCAACCTATAAGTTACCATTTGTTTCTCATAAAATTATAAAATTTTCTAAAGTTGAATAAAATTATTCAAATTAAATTCTCTATTAGTTACTTAGGGTTATAAGTTCTTAATTATCTTAAGGTTTAGGGTTTTAGGTGACTTTAAGTCTATTGTTCTCGGTTTCGAGCTTTTATGGATAGTGAACTTTTGAATTGAAAAACTAAGTCCATTTTTTAAATGTAAACTTAAATTCTTAGTTTGGTTGATCCTTAGGAATGATTGAAAAGTACTCTTAGCTGATTCACATGCCCATTAAATAGTAGGGTTTACATCTTCCCTCTCTCAAAATAAGTTTTGTCCTCAAAACTCAGAGACGTACCTGAATCCTTAAATAACTAGGGGTATTTTTGTCTTACTTCTTCCTCAACTTCCCAAGTGGCTTCTTCTCTTTCATGGTTCCTCTAAAGTAGTTTTACATACTTGATTTCCTTATTCCACAACTTTTGAACTTTGCTATCTATGATCTAGACTAAGTGTTCTTCATAAGTTAAATTTTCTTTGAGTCATATTGGTTCTAGCTTAATGGCATTGTCTGAGTTAAGTAGATGTTTCCTCAACACCGACACATGAAACACATTATGTATTCCAGTCATATTAAGGGGCAACGCTAAGTGGTATGCAAGATTTCCTACTCTTTCAAGGATCTTAAAATGGTCCGATATACCAGGGGCTTAGCTTCCCTTGAGTCCTTACCTGGTATATGTTCTTGATCAAACTTACCTTCAAATACACATGTTCTCCCACATCAAACTCCAATTCTCTTCTCTTCAAATTAGCCCAACTCTTTTGTCTATCTTAGGCTTCTTTCATTTGCTTCCAGATGATAGCTACTTTTCAATTGCCTCCTGAACTAAGTCTGGTCCCAAAGCTGTCTTCTGTACGTTATCCCAACATAATGGAGATCAACATTTTCTCCCATATAAAGCTTCATATGGTGGCATATGAATGAATGAATGGTAGCTATTATTGTATGCAAACTCCACCAAAAGTTCTTCTTGAGATCTTAGAATATTTTAGTTCCTCCAAGACGTACCGTATATCCAGAATAGTAAGCTTCCTTCAAATTCTCCTGCCTAGGTTCAAGGCTATCGAGTATATATATACATCCTTTCATTTGGATCATTCTATCTTTTTCTTGAAGAAAATCCATGTACCTCCCCAAGTACCATTTGTTCTCTTATGTGTTGTAGAGCAAGGTCCTCTTGTTGTGCTTCTCGAATTCTTTCTTGCAAGGTTGGCTCAAGGATTAAGTAGGATAATTCATCATCTACTTTATGCTATGAAAATTCTAAGTTCATCCTCTTAAATTCCTTAACCAGTTCTTTTTGCTAAGTGAGAAGGGATGTAACTTTGGCATGGTTCTTCCAACTTAAGGCATCAATTACTACATTCACTCTCCTAGGGTAGTAATTGATTTTGAGATCATAATCCTTTATCAACTCTAGCCAATACAGTTGCCTCATGTTTAACTCCTTTTAGGTGAACAAATATTTGAAGCTCTTGTGATCGATGTAAATCTAACACTTAACACCATACAAGTAATGCCTCCATAGCTGTAGTGCAAACACTATAGCCACTAATTCCAAGTCATGACTAGGACAATTTCACTCATGAGGTCACAACTGTCATGAAGCATAAGCAATTACTTTTCCATTTTGCATTAGTATGTACCCTAGACCATTCATAGAAGCATCACTGTATACCTAAAAAGGTTCTTCATTGTTAGGTAAAACCAAGATTGGTGCTGAAATCAATCTCTTCTTCAACTCCTGAAAGCTCTCTTCTCTTCCCTCATTCCATTCAAACCGTTCATTCTTCTAAGGCAACTAAGTAAGTGGTTTAGCAATTTTTGAATAGTCCTTCACAAAGTTTTGGTAATATCTAGCCAAACTAAGAAAACTTCACACTTTAGTTACATTTTTAGGCCTTTTCTAATCAATGATAGCTCGAATCTTTTTAAGGTCTACTTTTATTATTCCTACCCTTGAAATAACATATCCTAAAAACGATACCTCTCTTAACCAAAAGTCACACTTGGATAACTTGGTGTATAGCTTATGTTCCCTCAAAGTCTACAACAGTAGCCTCAAGTGTTCTTGATGTTGTTCCGAGGTCAACAAATACACTAAGATATTGTCAATGAACACAATTACATACTTGTCCAAACATGCTCTAAACACTCTATTCATTAGATCCATGAATATTATAGGCACATTAGTTAATTCAAATGGCATCACCAAAAGCTCATGATGTCCATATCTTATCCTGAATGTTGTCTTGGCATATCCTCCAATTTGATCCTCAATTGGTGATATCCCAATCTCAGATCAATATGGGAGAATACACCCATGCCTTGTAGTTGATTGAACAAGTCATCAATATAAGGTAAAGGATACTTGCTCTTTACAGTAACTTGATTCAATTCCCTATAATCACTATAGAGTCTAATAGAACCGTCCTTCTTCTCAATAAACAAAATAGGTGCTCCCTAAGGTGAGATACTTGGTCTAACAAAACCTTAGCCCAATAACTCTTGAAGTTGTTTCTTTAGGTCTTTCAACTCTATTAAAGCCATCCTATAAGGTACCTCAGAAATTGGCTCAGTTCCGGGCACCAAATCAATGGTGAAATCTATTTCCCTCCTCGGTAGTAACCCTAGCAGCTCTTTTGGAAACATATTAGGAAATTCATTCACCACTTGAATATCTTCTATTCTTGGATACTCCAACTCAACTTTAGTGGTGTTTATCCAACTTGTCTCCAACATTAGCTCAAAAGAGCTTAGTTCATATGTTCCAACTATCGTCGATTCTCCTTGAAATTCCACTTCAGATCCTTTAACATCCTTAAAATGCACTTTCTTCTTTTTATAATCTACTATAGCTCCATAAGATGTCATCCAATTCATGCCTAAAATCTTCTCATACTTTCTTAGGTCGAGAATGATGAGATTTGTTATACTATCGTGGCCTTGTATGTTAAGTGGACACTTCTTCACCATCTCTTTAGTATTGACCACACTTCCCGTAAGGGTTCATATACTGAAATATGATTCGGCGATGGTTACGGGAAACTTAGCTCTTTTCACTACTTCAAGGGCAACGAAGGAATGAGTTGTTCCGGTTTCGAACAAGGAATACACCAAATGTTCCTTTATGTAAACATTTCCTGGATCGAATTAAAGTTGAGTTTTTATAAGGTACAATTATTGAACTTTAAAATTCTTGGTACTAAGTTAATCGTATTAGCTTCTTATTACTAAAACAGAATAATTACATAACTCAACTTAAAAGAGAGTTTAAGAAACATACCTATAATTAGCTCGGTATCTACAAAATCCTCCACTTCTTCATAGCTGACTATCTCCTCCTCGGGATACTCCTCATAATCCTATCCTCCTTCCAAATTATAGACTTAGGCAGTACTTATAACTCTAGGTCTTTGATCGTTTCCTCCAACAATCTTCCCTATCCCGAAGTGTCCCACAGTTTGTATAATGGTATTCTGATGCTGAGGACAAGTGTTAGCAAAATATCCCACTTGTTTGCAAATATAATAAGTCATAGTAGCCTTCTATGGATAGTCTGTTACCAAGTGACCTCCCTCTCCATAGAAGTAACACTTGTTTCCGAGTTAAGCACAATCCTAGGGATAGTGGTTCCCCTTGCATTTCTAATAGGTGACTTTTTCGTTCCCATTTCCATTTCCATTCTTCTCATAGATCACTGTAGACACCTCATCTTTGCCAATTTTTTTTTATTTCAAATAATTGAGCCAGGTTAATAAAAATAAAAAAAATTAAAAAGAAAAATGATAATAATAAATAATGTAAAAAAAATCGAGTCAAGTTATAGTAAGTCAAGTCGTGTTAAATCGAAATGAGTTTGATTGTTAGATTAGATAAGGATATGGGTTTAATTAATTCATATAATATTTAAATCAGATTAAGGAATTATTAGGTTAAATTGTAGTGGATTAAATTAGGCCTTAGAAGAATAAAGCATAAAAGCCTAAAAATAAATTAGGGTTTCTAGAAGCTAGGATAAATCGTAGAAGAATCGCAATCGTAACTAAGAAAGATTTGATTTTGAGCTTATAAATAGCACATCAACAAGGGATTCAAAAAACGGTTTTTTTAATCACACTCCTACCCAAAAACACCACCGTGCCACCACACAACACCACAAAATACCACCCTAGCGTCATCGCTAGTCCATCGCCCAACGTCACTTAGTCATTGCCAATCCACTGCCCAGTATCGTCCAATAGCCCCTAGTTCGTCGCCCAACGTCGCCCAATAGCACCCAATTACCACCAGTCTACAGCCAATCCACTGCCCAGTATCCCTAGTCTATCACCCAGCATCGTGCAATCACTACCAGTCCATTGCCCAACAACGTCAAGTCCATCGCCTTGCTTTGCCTAATCACCATAAGTCTACTGCCCAGTGTCCCCCAATAGTACTAGTCCATTGCCCAATAACACCCAATCCACAGCCCAGCATCTCCCCGCTTGCAGCGTAGCGTCGCCCGATCCATCGCCTATCATCGTCCAACATTAACACGATCCAACGTTAGGTAAATTTTCATCAATTTTTATTAATTTACTTTATTAGTTATTTTTTTTATTTATTAACTATTTTTGTGTTTAAGCATACTTGTTTTATTGTTATTTATTCTTATTGCAAATTTTTTATTTTCAAATAAAATTTAGTTGAATTAAGTTTTTTTTATTTTTTTGAAAAATCATGTGTTTTTTTTAAATAAAAAATATTTTGACATATAGTGGTTTTAAAAAATGAAAAATCTTAAATTGAGTTTTTTTTTTCAAAAAGATTTGGTTAGTTAGGGTTTTTTTTATTTAATTTGGAAAAATTAGATTTTTTTAGGTTTATTTTCTTAAAATAATAAATTGATAAGAACATAAACCTGGATTGGTTTTCAACATAAAAATGACCTACTCACTAAAAATTTCATAAGAAAAGAACTACTATTGGTTTAATCCCAATTAGCAAGTATGTAGACACTTTTTGGGCAACCGTTAAAAAATAAAAAAACTTTTTTCCCCTTTTCTTAGAAATTCGCAATAAAAAATCATTTTTAGTTATATTTTGTGAACTTAGGTATATTTTTAATATTTTTTGAAAAATTATAAAAAATAAAGCCTAGCAAATTTTTTTTTTTATTTTCACATAGTGACTTAGTCTTAGTAGGTTAGCTCTTGAACCTAGTTTTTTAGTTCAGTTTTCTAAAAGTTAATTTTTTTATAATATTTACAAACTAGTGGTTAAATTAGGGTTTTTTCACCTGAAAACTCTAATTTTATATTTTTTTACTACTTGAATTGGTTGGCGACTCCATTTTTTTAAAAAAATAAAATTTTTTATTTTCCTTCATTTAATGTCGAGTAATTTATTTTAAGAGAATTAAGCTTAATATAGGTTAAACTAAGGAAATCAAAATAGGGCTTGACTAACTTAGTGACTCTACTAGAGACGCCTAGTGGGCTAACTATGTAAAAATTAAAAATTAATTTATGGGCTTTGTATTTTTTTTATTATATTATAGTTGTACTAATTGAGTTTTTAGTGATGTAGGCTCCGGCCCAATAGGCCTAAATAATTATTTACATGTTTAGATGTGGTTGGACCTAGATCAACTTAGAAACTTAAGATGGGCTACCATTATGTAACCCTCAGGTTGCAAGGGACTTTACCTCTACCTAGTAGTAAGAAGTGAGCCCATTCAGACTTTGATATAGCCCATTAAGCTTCTCTTTAGAAAGCCTTAGAACTACAGATCCTAAGGCCCATAGACCTTACCCTCTTGCATCATCCTTTCAAAAAAGGGGTAGTTAATTTTAAATTATAGAAAAAACCCGATTAAATTTGCGATAAGTTCATCATCCATTTTTAATTAAAAAAATCATTAACCCTTATATATAAGTATACACCAGCTTCATTTTTATTAAATCTTACTTTGAATATACTTATATATAAGGGTGCTCTTTAACCGTGGATTTATTGTAATTCCCTTAGTTTATCAATAACCAGCCCCATTACATTGCACGTGTGTGTAGCATATTGCAACACATTTATTTTGCATAATTGTTTATATATGCTATCTTTTCTAATATATGTGCATCTTATAGGCTTTGTGTTATTTCATTAGTAATAAGTTGTATAACATAACATTTAACTTAAAATGTTTAAATTCATTAGTATTCCCCCCATGCTAATGTTAAAAAAAAAATTATATATCAACTTATAATTTTTTTTTTGGGCATGTAATAATGGAAATTACCAATAATAAAGATTATTATGGAACTATCATTTTTTTAAAAAGACTTTCCATCATTTTCAAAAAATATTTTATTATCAAAAACCAGTTTCATGATAATTATTTACTTGGTTGAAATCTATTGTAATGCCTCATACATACCATACTGTTAGAAACTAACAAAATAAAATAAAAAATGATTTAATCATTAGGTTTCCATTGTGAATTATTTTCCATCTTAAGGTTATCAATTTTATAAACGTCTAAGTTCTCATTCTCATGTTTAGCCTTTAAGTTGTCATAGTCTTAATAGAGTTTTCTTCATGAGTCGTCACTTTTGTGTCATTTATTCAATATGATTCTCATTATAAACTAATTTCCACTTCTCCATGTTATCCTTATAACATTACCGTCATCCTATGTCTTAAGTCGTCCATCCTAATGTTTTCAATATTTAGATTCATCGATGTCAGTATTAGGCTTTTGTGACATAAAATAAGCATTGATTTTCTAATAAAAGTTTCCAAAAAAAAAAAAACAAAAGAATGGTTTTCAAAACTAAAAACTCGATGCAATGTTGCTAAAAAAAAGTGATTCTTGTAGGCTTTGAAAGATTTCTTTTTAAGTGATCTAGCCCAACATGAAGCCCATAATCACTCATTTTAAAAAATAAGATGTCTGAAGCTCTTGACCTAAGAATAGCTACTGTAGAAGGGTTTTTAATCAAGTATGGGAAATAAGTCGAGACCATAGCCTATGCCTAAGCCTAAGGGCCCATTGACATACCATTTGAGATAGACAAGTCTAAAGAGTTGTCGATTCATGAGCTCATCAATAGAAATAAAGGCTTGGGAAAGGAATTGGTGTAGAAATTGATGAAGATGAAAGAAGAAATCTTCTAAAAAATTTAAGATAAAATGGGAGTTCTCAAGGATCATGATGTGTAAAGTGATTTAGGCTTGAGTAGTGTTTGCACTTTTGAAGACCATGAGTTACCCAAGAAATTTAAGGTACCAAATTTCGAAAAGTGTGATGAAACAGGTTGTCCTAAACTTCAGCTTAGGCTATGTTCGCAAGATGACCTAATTCTCTAAACATAAGTAGTAAATGATTCAAACTTTCCAAGATAGCCTAACTAGGCCGGCATTGATTTGGTATGCCTAACAAGACTTAGTTAAGCTTGATACTTACGATAAGCTAGCTCGAGCCTTTTATCAACGATATAAGTTCAATGAAGAAGTGGCTTAATTCTTGATGAATTTGAATAACATGAAGATGAAGCTGATCGAGTCCTTTAAGGATATGTCTAGAGATAGAGATCTACAGCGGTTGAAGCTATAGTACAATTGCTAGAAAATGAATTAATTAACATATTCATTCGCGTATTAGGTGAACCTTATTATAATCACCTCTTAGGCCATACTGCTTTTACGTTTGCAAATGTAGTTGCAACTACTGGTTGCATAGAAGATGCTATTAAAGTGGGGAGATTGGTAGGTAAGGGATCAGCTCCGTTGGATTCAAAGGCCGCTGTGAACACTATGATGTCCTATCTAATGATATGTAAGCCTAATGCCTTAAGAATTGGTCCAAAGCTCAAGGAAAATAAGCTAAGCCAGAAATCACCTAGAAGGTGGCTCACTCATATCTTGATTCCTATGTCTAGGTTCTATCGCCGCCTAAAAGAAGATGATTCACTACATCTTAAGACTCCAACACCAAGGTATAAACTTCGGAAATACTATCCTAATGCACAATGTGAGTACCACATGGGTTTGTAAGGGCATGCTACTGACCAATTCTAGGAGTTAAAGAATAAAGTCTCTGATTTGATTATTGAAAAACTAGTCTAGTTGAAATTTACTAGGGATCTAAGGCCAAAATTCTACACAAAGCCCACTATCAACATGATACAAGGATTAGAAAAGTTGCTATAAATAGATTTGAATGGTTAAGTCTAAGGGGTATGTTATTGCTAAGGTTTAGAAGAAAGGGTTACAACCCTAGAAGAAAAGTTAGCGAAGTTAGAAGAAAGGCTCACTAGTACGGAAATGGCGATGGGTTATGTGCTCAAGTAGCTCAAAAACCTACATCTTAATACAAATAGGAAGTTACAGCCTAAGTATGAACATGATTTAGTGAAAGAGAAATCAGGACTGACTGTGTCGATGGGGAAGGCCTATAATCAAGATAAGCTTGTCTGCAACAAGAAGAGGCGATTTACGTAGTTTAAGGTTCCAATGGCCCAAGTGTTCAAACAATTGAGAGATGTGAGACTAGTGATATGTGAAAACTTAACAAATAAATGCAAGCCGAAGGATTGTAACCTTAATAATTGGTGTGATCATCATGTAGGCCAAGTGGAGCATACCACTGAAGATTGTTGGAGATTGAAGCATAAGGTGCAAGATTTGATTGATGCTAAGATTATACAACTAAAGTTTTTAGAGATTGATGGGTCGATTAGAAGTGGTATTCCCTCCCCAAGTTTTGAAGAAGCATTAAATAGAAAACCTCCAACATCGAGCATTGAGGATCTGCTACTGTCATCTGACAAGGTAACTTATCATTTGAAGCAATTAAGGTATCTCCTAGAGATCAATTCAATTGAATGGGTTAAGTTCCAAGAAGTGATAGAAATAGGGCCAAGAAGTAGAAAAGAATTTTAGTTCTTACATTTTTTTTTAGAATAATCTTTCATTTTAGAGATTACAATAGACACGAGCTACTAAAAATTTTGATGTATATTATTATCTTTAGATGCTATGAAGCTAGCTTAATTCAAATAAGGGAATTTTGAATGAGTGAAAATGGATAAAAAAAATGTGAACTCAAAACCTAAAATTTTCTACCTAAGGAAATGATAACACATTGCTTGAAAGGTTTAGGATGAAAAGAGGTAACTCATGTCTTAAACACTAACCCTAGACATACATGAGAGAAGAGTGCCATCAAGGTGAGCAATTAGGCTCATTCCTTAAAAGAGGCCTATCTTGAACTTGGTACATATGTCAAAATGATATTAGGCATTCGTTTCATTATCCTTAAATACAATTATCCCTTACAAACCCATTTGAACCTTTAGGGAATTTTTTCTTAAAATTAGCCCTGCCATAAACTATCCCACACTAAGCCAATTAAGAGGTTAGGGTCATTAATCCAGGGAAAAGGTAGAGATTAACTTCTGCTTGCCTTAGTCATGCTAATTGACGAGAAAACATTGTTGTAGATAATTCAATTTCTTTAGGAAGAAGAAGAGCTTCAAACCATATACACCTCACTTCAGCCTATACACTTATCTAAACATCTTAATCCATAAAATTTTTTATCCCCTTAGTGGAAAACTAAAGAGTTGAGTGCTATTACAAGTTGGAAATTAGTGCTTCTAAAAAGTTCAGAGATCATGAATTATGCTTCAAGAAACAAGATTGAATGAATGAATGATCAATGGATAAGGGGCAAGCTAACCTCTTATTGGTGATCTTTAAGAGTTTTCAAGACTTTCTTACTTGTTAGTAGCACAATTTTATATCAAAGAGTGTTATTTTTTTTTTAAAAAAAAGGAGAAAAAGAAAAAATTTTAAAAATTGTCAAAGAATCATCAAAATCCCTCAAACTTAAGTCATAGATTAATTCATCAAAACTCATGAAAGTTTTCTTACTTCTTGGATCGCTAGCTCAATGGAGCGCCATCTAGTCCTTTCTAAGATCGCTTGCTCATATGATTGCTATTCTATCTAGTCTTTTGAGAGGATTGCTTACTTAAAGGAGTATTATCCTACCCCTTCCTTAGTTGGATCACTTGCTCAAAGGAGTGCTATCCTATTTGTTTCTTTGTAGGATCACTTGCTCAAAGAAGGGCTATCTAGTCATTTAAAAGATCACCTGCTCATGAGAGCATTGTCTCGTGTCATCTTATCTTGTCTTTGAAAGATCTATCCTTTCGAGCAAATCAAATCTCGAGGAGATCTATCCTCTTCGAATTAACCAAAACCAATTTCGAAGAGATCTATCCTCTTCAGATTAGCTAAAAACCAATCTCAAAGAGATCTATCCTCTTCAGGTCATCCACCAACCAAAACAAAGCCAGAATCTCAAGGAGATCTATCCTCTTCAAGTCACTAAAGTGAAATCAAATTTCGAAGAGATCTATCCTCTTTAGATCACAAACCAAAAAGGAATCTGGAAAAGATTTATCCTCTTCGAATCATCTACTAAACCAAAATAAGTTTTTTTTTTTTTAAATCTCAAAGAGATATATCTTCTTTGGATCATCCATTAAACCAAAGCAAGTTTTTTGAAATCTTGAAGAGATCTATCCTCTTCAGATTATCTGCCAAGCTAAAACAAGTTAATTTTACCTCTAATGGTTCTTACCCTATCCTTCCAAGATAAGATACCTTGAAATTTTTGCTCTATCCTTCTAAAATAGACACCATTAAGCCCTATCCTTCCAAGATAGGCTCCCTTGAAATTTTTGCTCTATCCTTCCAAGATAGACACCATTAAGCCTATCCTTTTAAGATAGGCCCTTTAACTTTTTGCTTTGTTCTTTTGAGACAAGCATTCATTTGCCCTATACTTTTAAGATAGGTAGATTATTCTTTACAATGACTTTTCAAGTTGATATCCTTTATCAAAATAAAACATAGCTTAGTTGATCAATTCAAAGTAGGGTTTAGCAAAAATAGGTATCTCTTTTATCTTTGTAACAAAGTTCTAATCGGAACTTCACTACAAAGAGGGATAGCTATAGACATTTCATTTTTGCCAATTTTTTTATTTAAAATAATTGCGCCAAGTTAATAAAAATTTTAAAAATAAATAAAAAGAAAAATAATAATAGTGAAAATAAATAAATAATATAAAAAAAATCAAGTCAAGTCATAACAAGTTGAGTCATAACTCAAGTTGCATTGAATTGAATTGAGTTGGATTGTCGAATTAGGTGACAATATGGGTTTAATTAATTCATCTAATATTTAAATCAGATTAAGGAATTATTGGGCTAAATTGTAAAGGATTAGATTAAGGCTTAGAAGAATAAAAAAAAAGCCCAAAATAAATTAGGGTTTCTAGAAGTTAAGGTAAATCTTGGAAGAATCACAATTGTATATACAAAAGATTCGATTTTGAGCTTATAAATAGTACATCAATGAGGGATTCAAAAAATGAAATTTTTAATCACTCCTACCTAAAACACCATATAAACACCATTGCATTGCAATGCAACACCACACAATACCACCCCAGCGTCACCGCTAGTCCATCGCCTAACGTTACCTAGCAACACCCAATTCACCCTTAGTCCATCACCTAGCATTGCCTAACAATGCCCAGTCCATCGCCCAACACTGCCTAGCTACTATTTAGCATCGCCCAACAGCGCCTAGTTTACTACCTAACATTGACATGATGTGACACTAGGTAAATTTTCATTAATTTTTATTATTATTTATTTATTTCATTATCTTTTTATTAATTTACTTTAGTAGTAATGTTTTTTTCTTTATTAACTATTTTTGTGTTTAAGTGCAGGTTTTTTTTTATTGTTATTTATTCCAATTGCAAATTTTTTATTTTCCAATAAAATTTAGTTGAATTAAGTTTTTTTTTTTAAATCATGTTTTTTTAAAAAAAAAAATATTTTAACATATAGTGATTTTGAAAAATGAAAAATCATAAATTGAGTGTTTTTTAAAAAGATTCGGTTAGTTAGGGTTTTTTAATTTTATTCAAAAAAATTAAAATTTCTTTTTTTAGGTTTGTTTTCTTAAAATAATAAATTGATAAAAAAGTAAACATAGCTCGACTTTCAATATAAAAATGACTCACTCACTAAAATTTTATAAAAAATGAACTAGGTCAGTTTGATCCCGATTAGCTGATACGTTGGCACCTCCGGGGCAACAGCTAAAAAAAAAAATTCTTTTCCCCTTTTCGTAGAAATTCAAAATAAAAAATCATTTTTAATTACATTTTGTGAACTTAGGTATATATTTAATATGTTTAGAGAAATTATAAAAAATAAAGATCATCAATTTTTTTTTTTATTTTCACATAATGACTTAATCTTAATAGATTAGCTCTCGAACCCAATTTTTTAGTTCAATTTTCTAAAAATTAATTTTTTTAGAATATTTGCAGACTAAACCCTAACTTTTTTTTAACCAATTGAATTGGTTAGCAATTCCATTTTTTTAAATAATTTTTTTTTTCTTTTTCTTAATTTAATGTTGAGTAACTTATATTAAGAGGATTGGGCTTAATATAAGTTAAATTAAGGAACTCAAAATAAGGCTCGATAATCACTTTATGGGGTCTTAAAATCTTCCTTAGCTTGGAACTTGAGCTTTCAGGTCCTTTAAGTCGCCTCTTGCCAAAAACAGTAACTTTTGGCTTCAATACTTCTTCTTTATGCCTTGTGGTGATTTCTAACACTTTCACTTTCTCTATAGCTTCTTTATAAGTCATTAGCTAAAATTCTAAAACCTTCCTTTTTAATTCAGGTCTAGCCCCTTCATAAAAATTTGTTCCTTCATCTAATCACTGTTATGATATTCAAGTGGAACAAATTGGAGTAGGTGAGTAAAGTTTGCCTCATACTATTCAAGAGTGTGATTTCCTCTTCTAATTCCAAACAACTCATCGTTGTATTTGACCCACAAGATCTCAGGGAAATAATGCCCTAAGAACCCCCCTCTAAATTCTTCCCATGTAATGGGGTGTCTTAAGTTTCCTCTCTTTGTCTCCTACCATGTCTTCACCCTCAAACGGAGCAAGTAAGTGCCATAGGTCAATCTCAAATGATGTAGCACTTCAAATGCCTTAAACAATCTTTCCACTTGCATTAACCAACCCTCGACCTCATTAGGTAGGCATGTATTTCTATCAAAGTACCTATTGCATTTTAGAAATTCAGGCAACAATTTCTTTTACTATCAAGGCTCATGAGGAATAGGGTAAGCGTTTATGGCTAGCCCTACTAATGGTGGTATAGGTGGTGGAGGTAGTAGTGCTGCTGCATACTGCCTTACCATGGCCATAAGTGGTTGCATAGACATTTGTAGAACATACTCTTGTGGTGTTAGCAATGGAGGTGCTTGAGTTTTTTTATAAGGAAGTCCTTAATAGAGCATTGTTTACCCGTGTAGCTATTAATATTTCTTTGGTGCAATCAATTGGTGTGTTTTGTTCCACATTTTATACCAGTGGTGCTCTATCCCTTAAAGGTTGTCTCTCGTGCCTCTATTCATTGAAAATAAAACTTTTAAGATTGGGTTTAATGTGGTTCGTTCAAATCACAAGTTACTCAATCCAATCCTTTACTTAGATGAAACAACTTTATTACTTAGAAATCATGATGTCCTTATTCAATTGATTCATTATAAAGCATTCCTCTTTAATTACACTACTAGAATTGGAATCAAATCACATAAAACACACATAATGAGTTCTTTCATGCTACTCTGGAGGAACCATGAAAAAGAAGAAGCCACTTAGGAAACTTAGGAAGAAGCAAGATGAAAATACCCCCAGTTTTTTGAGGATTTAGGTACATCCCTACGTTTTGAGGAAAAAACTTATTTTAAGGGGAGTGAGATGTAAACCTTATTATTTAATGAGCATGTAAATCAACTAAGAGTACTTCTTCATCATTCATAAGGATCAATCAAACTATGAATTTAAGTTCACATTTAAAAAACAAACTTAGTTTTTAAATTCAAAAGTTCACTATCGATAAGAACTTGAATACAAAATCAACGGACTTAAAGTCACCTAAAACCTTAAACCCTAAGATAATTAAGAACTTATAACCAACCATGAACGATGATTTCTAAACTCTGATCACTAAGAGATTAGCATGTAGTAGCATTGGGTTTCTAATGAATTCATTATTCTTATTAACAAGAGGAATTTGATTATTAATTTACTTCTCTTTTAAATTCTTAAATTCTAATCCTAAATATGTTCTACCTGAATTGTTGCTAAAATAAAACTCCTTAGAACAACATTAAGCACATGAATTCTACAACAACAAATAAGAAATAAATTTTAATTCTAAAAGATGTTTATAACTTATCTTTAAACTTATAGCAAATCTGTTCAATCAGAGTAGATCTATTTATGTATCGACCTCTCAACTTTAATACATAAAACCTGATAATCAAATTAAGACTCTAGAAATAACAACTTAATTAAAAGAAACACATAACTAAATTAATAAAAACAAGAGAATTTCATTAAAATAATAACAATCAACGTACTCTATACATTACCTCGAGGGCTATAGGCCTAGATATCGTTGTTTCCACACTATAGACATGATAAACTTACACACTTTCATAATGGAATGGACTAAAATCCACTTAAAGGACTTCCCCCTAGCCTATTACGTATCCTCTATCTATATACTAGTGTTTGACATCTATTTATATTTTCTAGAAAAAATATTCTTCAAATGGCAAGTGTTTTAAAATCATGCCAAGTCTAAGGGTAAGTGTACGATCATGGAGTCTAGGCATAGGCTTCTCCTTGCAACAATTCTTCTAGAAAATGTCATAAAATTGTTGAGGAGAGGATCACAAGTATAGAAAATGAGCATAGTAGAGGACCATGATCTTATACTTAGCCGAGAATTCTTCAAAGTTCAATTGGAAATTAAGGACATATGCTTCAAGGCTAAGGAACACAACTATGAAGGTTGACCATGATCTTTTGTACTTTCTTATTCCTTGGATGAATTCTCTTTGACAATTGCTATCCTCAAATTTTTCTTCCAAATAAGTGCAAATTTCTTCAAAACAAACTTGAATTCACATCTTTTCATCTTATCATGTCATCTAAGTCTTGAAATCAAGAAATGACTCAAATTAATAGCAAATTCAATGGAATTCAATGAAATAACTTAAAATAATTAGCAAAATAACATAATGGATGAGTGTAAATTTACACCTATCAGTTAGTGTAGTTGTTGTGAAGTTACTAGCAATTTGGCGATAATGTAGTCCTTGAAGGTATTGCGATGGTGGTGATTTAGTGTTATTTAGTTCACCCTAAATAGTAGTAGATATCCCCAATCTAATTGTACAAGCTATTACTAGAAACATGACAACAATGCCGAAGATCATAGAAGTCAAGTCAATCAAACCTTAAGGTCTACCAATGACTAATTAAGTCATCTTACCAACCTTAAGGAGAACATGATGTTGGCCATGCAGTAAATGATGAATGTTCGACTTGTGTTAGCCACCTAGGCTAATGATTGAGCTAATGTTGGGATTAGTAGATGTGAGCTATGTTAATAGCGATTTTTCCTTAGGTTTTAGGTTTACCTAAATTGATGTACACATGACCTACATGTCTACATTTATCACCTTCTACACTACATATCCAACCTTTTACAAGCTAGTTCTTAGTTATTAATTAGCTTAGGGAGTTGGTGAAATGAACACCTACTTATATGGTTAGGAGTAAGGTTAATCAAGTAGGTCGGATAAGCCTTTGTTAGCTTAGATGAGCTACTTGTAGCTTGTTAAGACCCAACCAACCAAGAAGAGTTTAAATTTGAACAAAAGGTTTGAACAATTAGGCTTGCTACAAGAATAATTGCTCATTAGCTACTAGAATGCCATCCATATTCCTTAAAATCAAGGGTAAGGGGTGGTCCAAACTTAAATAGGGATGCACATGTATATTTTAGAGGTAACCATTACTGAGCTTGAGTGAATTGGCAACTATAAATAAAGCTCCGTAAACTACTATAAGCTTCTTTTGGATACTCCTACTTTGCTTACTTTCCTTCACTTTTCTTCCTAACATATAACAATCTTAGGCATTGGAGTGGCTATGCTAAAGCTGCCCTCATACACCCTTAGCTTAACTTTCTTCCTTTTGCAAAACTCATGTTTGGCAAGTGTTTAGAAACTTCATAAAAACAATTCTTACCATAAAAAATTTAATGTCATCTATTTTTTAATACCTAATGGTAACTAAGAAAAAATTGATAGAACACAGCACTTCGAGAGGGCAGTAATGGCACTTGTACAGCTTAGGAATAAAGATACCTATGGTAGTACACCCTATATGCGAGTCAGGTAGAGGTTAATAATTTGCTTGGGCAAGTACTTTTCTAGAATGATGAAGTTTCTCGAATTGCATAGTTGGAAGCCTTATGCACCAAATTTGTATGTATAGAGGGGAAGATCAAGCATCTAATTACTCAGTTGCCTTAGAAAGTAGTAGCAAAGACCTAATAATCAAGAGTCGGTAGTTTAGAATAATATTGGAGGAGAAAACCGAGCTACAAAAGGAGTGATTAATGTAATTTTTGGTGGTCCAGTTAGTGGAAGTACCTTAGTTACATCTAGTTCTACAAATTTACAAGGAGATCATGTATTGAACCTTAGAGGAAAAAGACATAAAGTAAATGATATGATGACATTTTCAAATAAGGATATGTCGAGGATTCAATTTCCCTATGATGATGTATTAGTCATTATAGCCAAAGTAGTAGAGTTCAAGATTAGAAAAATCATGGTTGCCACTAGGAGCTCGAATAATATCATTTTCAAACGTGTATTTGACCAAATGTGATGAAGTTAGAGAATTATAAGATGTAGCCATACAAGTACAAGTTGTACAGGTTTAATAATGAGCCAATGAAAGTTCAAGGAGACTTTTTAGATCAAGGATGATGAGAATGTCATTGAAAAAGAAGTTGATTTCATCATAATTGATTGTGCCTCACCCTATAATGGAATCATAGGCTAACATTCCATCAAATAATTTTAAGGTGGTAGTGTTGATAACTTATCAAAAAGCGAATTTTCGACCCCAATTGGAATAGTAACATGTCACAGAGATTAACAACTAGCCTAAGCTCTATACTTGAAAATTTTGAAGAAATATTAAGTTTATCATATTGAATAAGGCACGAGTAATCATTTGCAAGGGAGAGGAGAGCCAATGGAGGAAGCTTTAACCATACAATTGACTGATAACCTTGAATACACTACTAAGGTTGGGGCTAATGTGACAACTGGCCTTCAAGAAAGTGTAGTATGCCTCCTCTAAGCTAATAAGGATATTTTTGCTTAGTCCTATTGGATATGCCTGGAATCTTAGAGGAGGTAATTACCCATAAGTTAAATATTGATCCTACAACTAAGGTAATACAGTAGAAAAAGAGACATTTTTCCCGAAAGAGGTAGGTAGCTAAAGAAGAAGAAGTTCAAAAACTCTTAAAGGTAGAATGCATCAGAGAAGAACTATATCTCACTTGGTTAGCTAATTGTGTATAGGTTAAGAAGGAAAATGGAAGGTCAAGGATGTACATTAACTTTGCTAATCTAAAAAAGGCATGCCTAAAGGATTATTTTCCTTTGCCCTATGTTAATCAAATGGTCAATTCAAACTCAAAACATGCCTTTTTGAGCTTTATGGATGCATTTTTAAGATAAACCCATCCGATCAACGACATACCTCTTTTTTCACTAATTTTGAAACGTATTGTTATAAAGTTATACCATTTGGTCTGAAAAATGTGGGTACCACATAGCAAAGGCTAGTCATAAAGATGTTTTACCCTCAAATACATAGGAATATTAGGGTTTATGTAGATAATATAATCGTCAAGAGTAAGACAACCGAAAAGCACCTTTCTAACCTATAAGAGACCTTTGAGACACCTAAACTCCATAATATGAAATCAAATCCTCAAAAGTATGTGTATGGAGCATCTTCAATGAAATTTTTCAACTTCATGGTAGGCAAAGGAGGACTGAGGCCAGCCTATTGGATATGGGATTGCCAAAGTCTATCAAAGAGGTCTAAAGGTTAACTAGCAAAGTGGTAGTGTCGAATTGCTTTGTGTCTAAGAGTGCAGAGAGGTATGTTGAATATTTTTGTATCCTAAGAAATTTGTTTGAGTTTAAATGGACTGTAGAACATAAGCAAGCCTTTGAGGCTTTAAAGGAGTTTTTGACCAACCAAGCCCCTAATTTTGTTGAAGCTAGTTGAAGGCTAAACTCACTATTTATATTTTTTTTGGTAAGTACAGAGCTCTTTCATTTGTGCTCATACAAACATAAGGAAGAATACACTAACCTATTTATTACGTTAGCCATGTTCTACAACCACCTGAGCTATGCTACATGAAATTACAAAAGTTCATAACCTTATTTTGGGGCTCACTAGGTTGTAGTCATGATTGATCAACCTTTGAAACAAGCCCTTCAAAAGCTTGAAGCCTTAAGTCAAATGGTTAAGAATGCTTTGGAGCTTAGTGCTCTAGGGATCTAATACTGACTTAGGGAAGCCTATAATGCCCATATCTTAGCTGACTTTTTAGTTGAGTTCATTGAAAGTGAAGGATCAACTACACGAAGTGAAGAGCCAACTTAGATTGTATATGTCAATGGTTCCTCAACATGCAAAAGGAAGTAGTGTTGGCTTGATTTTGAAAGGCCTAATGGGAGCTCAAGTCTTATGCTTTAATTTTCGAGTTCCTAGCTAACTATAATAAGTCAAAATATAAGGCACTCTTAGCTGTGACAAAGTTAGCTAAGGAGATCAAAGCTAAGAGGCTTGATATTTTTTCTGATTCTTAGTTGATTGTTAATCATGTTAAAGGAGATAGTATGGCAAAGGATGAGAACATGGTCAAATGCTTGTAGTTAATTAAAGAGCTATGGTGACTCATCTATAAGGCTACCAATTTCACAATAATCGATGAGAAGTTATATAAAAGAGGATTAAGTATGCCCTAAATCAGGTCCTTTCAAGCTACATGTTAGAGTGTGCAACAATCATATTAAGGTTAGAGCTTTGTATCTTACAGCTATAAGACTTAGATATTGGTGGCCAATGATAAAAAACTACTTCCTTTGTTTAGTCTAAACATGTAACCATTGGTAGAGGAATGCTTTGATTAAAAGAGCTCTAAGTTTGTATTTGATTACACTCGCTGGCCCCAGGTTATTTGCCTAATAGGCGTTATGTATTCTAGGTCCATTTCTAAAGACCACCAAACAAAGATAATATATTATTGTAGCAGTGGATTACTTCAAAAAAATGTGTCAAAGCAAAAGTAGTGGCAAGTAAGGTTGTCAAATTCGCGATTTTACTTATAGAATCATAACGTAAAATTAAAACATAGAAATATAAGTTTCTACAACTTATATGAAATAGCTTTCAAAAAACTATAAATTTACTTATACTAGTTAAAGAAAACTTGAAATATATCATGGAAATAAAGAAATGGAGAAATTCAGTTCTTTTCCATAAAAAATTCTAGGATAAGTAAGGCTAAATTATTTTTTTTTCCATTGTTTTGTTTGGTAAAAAAACCAAATGTTTCAACTTATTTTGAGTTGTTTGTTGTATAAACTTAAATATATGGCTTTTGCTATAAATTTTTCTATTGGCTAGAATGTAGATGAACCTTATGAATACTAAAGAATGGACTAGGAGAGAAAGAAAGAGGAATAAAATTAGAATAGGATAGGGGAGATGATTTAATACCTTAACAGTCAATGGGATAATAGAAACCTAGTGTTATATTTTTATTTTAGTTTATGCCTATTCAACTCATATATATGTATAATCGATAAATTCAGTTAAAAATATAAGTTTCTATCAAGTTTAACATATAAAATTGGTTAAAAACATAAGTTTTTATGAGAAAATGATTTTATATCTAAATTAACTCAGAAGAACCTCTTAAAATCATAAACTCAAAGACTTGCGTGGGTAGTACACAATTTTGACAACTATGGTGGCAAGTATTAAATAATGAAGCATTGAGGCCTTTATAGTCAGTAACATTCAAATTTGAGATACCTTATGCTATTATCATAGATAATGGCCCACAATTTGACAATAAAAGGTTTAGAAAGTTTTGTGAGGCTTAGTAGATCAAACTATGCTATACATCAATTGCACACCCATAGAGTATTGGATAGGCAAAAGCTATGAACATGGTTATTTTTCAAAGTTTATACAAGAGGTTGATTCAAGTTGGCAGTAAATGGGCAAAGGAGTTACTGAATGTTTTGTAGGGGTATAAGACTATGTAAAAAACTACAATAGGCCACATTCCTTACCTGTTGGCCTTTAGATCTAAAGTGGTGTTACCGATTGAACTTTAAGTGGAAAGTGTAAGAAATTGAGCTTATGGCCCTAAGTATAATGATGTTGGCCTTCAAACAAATTTGGATACTATCCACAAGACTCGAGCATTGGCTAAAGCTCACCACACTTCCTATCAACAACAAGCAGCTTAGTATTATGACAAACATGTCAGGCATAAGTGCTTCTTACCTAATGATCTAGTCTATAAGAAGTTAGAAGACTTAGGAGCTAAGGAATGCCAAGGAAATTTAACTCTAGCATAAGAAGACCTTATGAGGGTAAAGGAGGTGTTAAGGAAAGGATGAGCTAATAGGTTGAGAGACTTGATGGATAACCCATTCCTTAGTATTGACTCTTGTTGAAATTGTCAATGTTGGTTGTAGCTGACCTATATATTCACCCAACTGTGTTCCAATGTATATGTTATGAACTATCAATGTTAATTAACAGACCCTAATGTTAATGTTTTACAATTTTTTTAATGTAGTATTCATTAAATCAACATCTATTGACTTTATCCCAAGCCTTACTTTATTTCGACTTCTTCCTAATAGCATGAACATAATTCGTGATAATTAATGGGCTTTCTATTAATCTTCTTTACAATGAAAAAGCCTAATAATCTATAAAGCACTTGCCCTAAGTTCTATATTTGACAATAGATATCTATAAATCTCTATGTCCATAGAAGAACTCGGACGACAAGATATAATGCCTTAAACTCTTCTAAGAGTGACAGGTACAACTACTATAAGTCTTAATAAAGGATGACCAACTACTTAGAAAGCTCTAAGTTATTAATTGATGATGAGTATAGTGCTCTAAGTCTAATAAATAGACAACGAGCTACTATGAAACCTAAAAGTTTCAAGTCTACTAAATAAACAAAGAGCTATTTAGAAGCATTTAGCTATTAGTTAGCCAAGAATATAATGCTCTAAGTCCAACCTTAAGCAAGGACAATGAGCTAAACAAAAGCCCAAGATTACTCAATAATTAATAAAAAGGGCTTACTAAATCATGAAGTAAACACATGTAATATATTTTCGAATGCCTTGCATTAACAAATAACTACAGGCTAATATAAAAGCCAGTTAGATTTCAATTCAAGGTAAAAAGTGAAAGATAAACAAGTCCTTCAAGAGACTTCGACACAGGTTAAGTAAATTGTCTTTATATTAGATCAAGGTTGGCATTTTGACCTAAGAATAATGAAAAGAAACTAAAAAAGAGTAGCAAATAAAAAGTATAGATACCCTATTTTTGTTTTATTTTAGACTTTTTAGAATAAAATAAAGGGTCCTAAATCAGGAAAAAATAAAACAAATAAGAAATGTAGAAAAATATAGAAAAAGTAGAAAATTTAGGAAAGCAAAAAAAAAAAAAGAAATGCAAAAAAATAGAAGATGTAAGAAAAAGCCAAAAAAATTTCAAATATAGAAAAAATCATAAAAATATAAATTTTGGAAAAATAAAATAACTAAAAGATTTATAAAAATAATAAAATTTTTAGATAGTTTAGTAGAATATAAAGTAAAAAAAGGGTCATTAGGCCTAAGCTTAAATTTGAATCTAGATTAGGTTGGTTTAGTTTATATGTGCAATTTAATTGCACATATAGATAAGGCATAGACTAACAACCTAATAAAATAACACATGGACTAGACATTACATATAGCTTGGAGGTTTAGGCTTCAAGTCTCACTAAAGATAGAAAAATACCTTTTGTATCACACCTGCTACATGTCACAATATTACCGAGCCATATACCTAGTTATGACATGTGGAACTTCACGAGTGCACCATGTCACATATACGTGTCAACCTCATGGCATGACTTATGTCCACCACATAGCTGATAAATGGCGTAACACGTTAATTGGCCAAGTATCATTCTGGACATGTAGCATTTCCCCATTAGACCCTATAGTTAACGTGGCACTACATCAGCGCTACATCTAGATTTTCCTTTTCTTTCTCCCCTCTTTCCCACGATTTCCCTTACTTTCCCCAATAAAACAACTTCAAGCCCTTCTCTTTGGCCTCATTTTTTGCAATAATCTTAAGCTTAATTACATTAATCAATGAGTAATGCTTGTCCTATACTTATCCTACATAGAATTGAGATAAATAATGTATCTAGATCAATTGTTTAATGCGTCAAATCAAGCTTCGAAAATTAGGAAAAAATTGGGATTTAGCATTTCAATAGTTACTCAATTTCTAAGTTGATTTAGCATCATTCTAGTATAAATAAGCGTCTTCTATTTGTTTCATGACACATACGATCAGCAGAAGGGATAAAAAATCTCTCACTCAAGGATTCCTTCATGATCTAACTCTCTCTCTTTCTCTCTAACCCACATTCACGATCTCTTTAACTTAAAGTCATACTCCAAGCAAGCTGAGTAAAACCAGTTGCATGACCAACATCACAAAGACCCAAGCTTTCCAATGCGACCACCTTCAATTAATACTGTGACCACTAGCTCCTCCTACTATCAAATCATAACCACCATAACTCTATTGCCCATAATACTACCCACCACTTTGACCAAAATTAATGTCATAACCGAAGTCATGATATCTAAAAACCTACGACCCAACATATAGCCAACCTCTAGTCGTCACCATAAGACACCGAGCTCTACCACTGCCATAAACCAATTTCTAAAACAACAAAAGCCGCTAGCAAACACCAAAGTACTACCTTCATTAGCCTTTTCCCTAATAAGTTTGACATAAAACTTCTCTTCCCTACTTGATTCGTCCTCTAAATTACTCCAAACCACCCTTTAGTCATTGCAACTGTGGAGTCAACCTAAATTTGTAACTAACCCAACCCAGATCCTACATCGACCTATGCTCGCATTGTCTCCTCTAGTTCAATCCTTTTTTACTATTTGGTTTAGTTAGTTTTGTTTCTTTCGTGTTCTTTTTTTATTAATATTATTTTATATTTCATTGTAAATGTATATGTAAACCCAAAAAAAGGGAAAAATAAAAATAAAAAGAAAAGAAAAAAGAAACAAAGAAGAAAGAAAAGAGTAATTTATTTTTATTTTTATATTTTTGATAGATAAAATAAAAAAATACATAATAAATAAATAGGATATTATAAAAATAATAATAAAAATAAAAATAAAAAATAGGTAAGTGAATAAAAATCGTTTTGACATGTAGAAAAATTGGTTTTTCCAAAAAATGAAAATAATCGATACTCTTTCCGAATTAGGACCTTTTTTAAAACTTTCCATAAATAAAACACTGATTAGGACTTTTTGGAAGAATTTTTTTAAATAAATTAAAGCAAGTAAAAATGTAAACTTAGCCTTTTTAAAAAGAATTAAAATTAGCTCACTCGCTAAAGTTTTTACAAAAGACCTATGTACGTTTGATCCCCGAATAGTAAATATGTAGACACTTATAAGGTGACAATAAAAAACGAAAAAAAAAAAAACCATTTTTCCACTTTAATTTAAATTATTTAAATTCATTAACCAATGATTAAATTTCATTTTTCGGAAGATAATTATTGAAAAGTGATTTTAAGAAATTGGAAAGTCAATGGCACCTATAAAGAGTTTAAAAATCCTAACCTCTAAATCCATTTTTCTAGTTCTTAAAGTCGTTTTAATAAAAATTGGATTTATCGAAAATTAGTAGCTAAGTTATAATCAATTTACCCAATTAATTATAATTTAACTCTTTTTCTCAACTTCGATACGATGGCAACTCCAAAACATTTTCAATGTTAAAGGAACTGATCTTCTTTAAACCTTCATCAATGGTCGATATTAAATGGGTAAGCTTTTATATTGATTAGTTTGAAGAATGCTATTTTAAAAAATGGGGAAAAAACAAGCTCAACAACTTGGTGACTCCACTAGAGAACGTCAAGAGGGTTAGCCATTCAACTTTCCAAAAATTAATTTAAAATCTGAAAATCACCTTAATGCAATTTATTTACTTATTCATTCTTTGTTATTTATACCAAATTGTACTAATGTTTCTATAGGTTTAGTTTTAATTATTTAACTATTTAAGGGGGGATTTATTTTATGTACTAAGAATGCATGATAGATATGACCGAACTTAAGCCATCTTAAGACCCTAAGATGGGGAGCCATTGTATAAGTTCCGAGTATAGTAGGGCAATCACTGCTCAAGGCTGATTAGGTTACCTCACTTAAACTTTGATGCAATCAAGGAACCGTTTTTCACAAATGTGTAAGGTCATAGAGTTTAAGGACTTCTAGAACCTACCCTTTTTGCATACATTCTTTAAGGTCAACAGATAGCTAACAAGGTGGTACTGCTATAAAAAAGATGGCAAATCTAAAGTTTCTTTCCTTATATTTTTCCTATAATTCATATACATAGGAAATCTTTTGTAATTTCTTTTGATGTAAATTTTTTTCCTTTTGTAATTTATTTTTTCCTTGCAATCTTTCAGAAATGGCCAGCTCATCTAATGACAAGGACTTTGCTAAAGAGATTTATGTACATAAGCCTATAAACTTGAAGCCCATACTTAATCAATGGTTTCAAACCTTTAACTTAAGAGAACAAGAGTTCATTACTAATTAGATTAGGCCGATACTCTCACTATTCAAGGTGAATGTTACCATCCCACTATTAAGGGCCTTAGTCCATTTTTGGGAGCCTAAAGAAGTCGCATTTTGTTTCAGGCTACACTTAATCAACCCAACTCTAGAAGAATACACCAAATTGCTTCAAGCCCCTCCCTTGGTTGAAATATACATTCTTGAGCTTAGCTTTGGTCCATCTTACATGTTTTCAAAATTCTTAGGGATCTATAAAGTAGAAATAAATGAGACCCTAAATGATTGCAACAAATAAGCTATTAAGATATGGGATCTAATCCATTGGTTCTATACCGAACCCATCTCTACCAAATGGGCTTTGTTTCTTAGTAATTGGACAGAGAATTAGATCAAGGCCTATATATTAGCAGTGTTTGCCACCATCTTATTTCCAAGTGGATCTTATCTTATACACTTTATGGTAGCACAATTAGTAGCTCAATTTTAAGAAGGGAAGTCTTTTATTCCTACTTTACTTGTTGAACAAATAAGGAACCTTAATTTCCTTAGGAAAAGAAGCCATAGAGATCTCGGGTTAAGCATGGCACTATTAATGGTATGGTTCACTAACCACATAAAATCCTTTAAGGTAGACTTGATAGGGAGTACATTCTCCAATAATTTTATCTTATTAACTCTTTCGTTAATAAGATCAAATTACTAAAAGATGTCCCTACCCATTTCTAGATAGAAGTTCTACAACATTTTCAAGTTGAAGACATACTGTAGACCGCTAAATAGAGCAATTATATTGAGGTCATATTGGTTTGTAAAGATTATCATGCAGTACCATTGATTTGAATGAGTTGGTATACAGGCTAATATTTAAACAACATGGTGAGGCAGTTTGGGGGCATCTAAGACCTAGTTCATAGGATTTCATTGGAGCCATTCACCCTTAACCTGGAAGAGCCTTACTCCATAGAAAAAGTATCCAAGTTTCATAAGATCAAAGCTTAGTAGGATATTAAGACCATAAGCCCTAATATCAATTTGAGTGAATTCATAGGAGAAGTAGACAAACAGTGAGTCACCAAAGAGTACTTATAGGATCAACTTCACAAAGTAGGCATGAAGCAGTATTAAGCAATAGAAGCCATTCAACCTTCCCTTACGAATCTTAACTCTAAAATGGTGACCTACATAGACTAGGTAAAAGCTCTTATAGACATCTTCTACTATGAAAAAGATAAGTGGGAAAACCTCTTTCAAGAGTCTAGGCAATGATTGTGTGCCTTAGAATGCTTGTTGAAGATGGCCTAGAAGAAAATCAAAGAATTTGTGGAAGCAACTAAGCATGGTCAAAAGTAAGGTAAAGTAGTGGTCGTCGAACCCAGCAACTAGAAGAAGAAAATGTCATATGGCCTACAAAGAAAGAGAAGATTTTTCTAGATAAATTTGCATTTTTCTTTTCTTTTTCGCAATAAAACTTTGGGAGTTGAAGAATGATAAATAAACTTGCTATTTTGTTAGCTAATCATCGATCCCCTCCATTTCATTCATGTGATATACTCACATTTAATTCATTTGTTTCAGTTCCATATCTTCAAAAATTAAATATTCATGTGCTAACTTGTTGAGAAGTGATTTTAAACTAAGTTGCCAAGATAATGCCCAAGTATCAAACCTTCTAGAGAATTCCTATCCGAACCTATTCTCAAACTAGAATGGCTAGCCAAGGAAATGACAACACTAACACCAACAATAGCAATGTCAACCCCAAAGTTATTGACCTTGCTAAGTTAAGGCTTCGCTCTTTAGAATGAATAATGGGGAAGATTACAGATCAAATAAGCTGCCCTATTGATAGCATTACCCTACTTAAGTCTACAACTCCAGTAAATGAAGTGAATCCAAAGCACAGTATGGAAAGAATGTTGATGCTCTACTTATTGAAGCAAGAGAAGCATATCCTAAAGCCAAGCAGACCTTTGAAACCTTTGAGATAGAAGGGGTCTTTTCGTAGGTCAACCTGGCATTCAAACCAAACAATTGCTCATTTCCAGTCAAGCCAAAGCCTGAAGCTGGTCAAGACAAATTGAAAGATCTTGAGGAGTGATTGACCCAACAAATCATTAAGAAGATGAAAATGTTAGAAGGGTTTGATGGATTCGAGTAAGTTAGTATAATAGACTTCTTTACTTATGACTATGGAAGCTTCCTAATGAAATTTAAAGCACCTAACTTTGACAAGTATAATGGGACTGAATGTCCAAAAGTATACACCGGGCTATACGTATGCAAGATGGGCAAGTATGTACAATATGGTTAGCTCATGGCCTAAACTTTTCAAGACAGCTTAACAGGCCTTACTTTAAATTGATATGCTCAATTGGACTAAAACCAGAAAAATACATGGGAAAAGATAGCTAAGGCGTTTTATGAGCAATATGGGTTCAATGTTGAAGTGGAGCTAACTATGATGGACTTTGTTGCCCTGAGGAAAAGACATAATGAATCTTTTAACAAATATGCCCAAAGGTAGAGGTCCTTAACTGCAAGAGTGTCCATCCTAATGACTGAAAAGGAGTTAGCTTATGCTTTTATCAATACTCTTGAGAGACCCTACTTCGTTCACCTAATTGGGCAAGCCTCTTCTAGTTTTGCAAAAGTAGTAGCAATAGGGTGTCGAATTGAAAGTGCCATCTCCTTTGGTAAGTTATAAGAACCATCAAACGTAAGACTACCCTCTATTAAACCCCCCACCAGCAAGCCTAGAGAAGCTACTGTCTGCATGGACAATTCAAATACTAAACCTAACACTCGGGTCTTGATCAAGGAAAATCCTTCTCTATCTCAACAATAGTTTAGAAGCCAATTGCAAGTTAGCACGACCTTAAGGAAGTTCACTAAAATACCCATTCCTCTCAGTCAGATACTTGAAAAACTAAGAAAAGATAATCTGCTCCACTTTGAGCCACCTAATGAAAGGTACAAGCAAAGATTTTTTTATCCTAATATCATCTAAAGCAAGAGGGCCATTCAACAGACTCATGCTGGAGATTGAGAAATAAGATTTAAGATTTAATTGATGAAGTCATAGTCCAACTGGACTTTGTAGAGGCTCCGGTTCTAAACATCAACAATAACCCCTTACCTAATCATGGGCCCATTATCAATATAATATATGATAACTCAAATCCTGCCATCAACATGATCGATTCTAATCGAGAACCCAAGGTCTATAGATTCTACAAACAAGAAGAGAAGCAAATTCTACAAACTAAAAGGTATACCTTACATGTGTCTATAGCCCCTGAAAATTTTAAAATTGCCCCTCTCAACTATCGGGCAATAAATCAAAGACAATCAAGCTCACTTGTAGGAGGGATTACCTACTCTAGTAGAATCTATGACTTATGGGAGGATCTACAAAAGAAAAATGTACTGGAAAGGCCAAACAATGAACCAGCTGCATATGAACAAGGATTGTTTGCATGCACCAAAATAATCAAGTCTAGTAAGTATAAAATAATGTATCAGTTCACTAAGCTCCAACATAAATATCCCTCAAGAGTTTATTAATGGTATCAAAATCACATCAAGAAGCTTTGTTCAGAACATTGAGGGAGGTCATAGTCCCTCATGAAATACTAGCTAAAAGAATAGGGTCCATTGCCAGCTCTATCCTCACTATGGATTAGATTTCTTTCTCTACAAAGGAACTAGGCAAAGAAGGTAATCAACACACCAGGTTTCTCTTCATAATAGTGAGGGTAAACAACATCATTATAGCAAGAGTCCTTCTCAACAATGGATCATTCTTGAATGTTTACCCTTTTGCCACCCTGGATCTATTAGACATCAATATGACTACTATCAAGCTAAGTTTAATGACAGTTAGTGCTTTTGAAGGGTCCAGAAGAGAAATTATAGGGGAGATCGACTCACCAACTGATATTAGCCCATAGACTTTTAACATCCGATTCTAAGTCTTAGACATCCCAAAGACCTTCAACCTATTATTAGGAAGACCTTAGATACATTTAGCAAGGGCTACACCTTTAACCCTTCATCAAAAGGTTAAGTTCATCTCAAATGTCCAAGTCATAATGATTCTGAGTAGTTAGGATTGCGAAATATATAAAGAAACGATCATACCCTAAATTGGCATTAAGGAGTAAGAGGACTTTAGGCTCCAATTTGAAGAGGTGTGCGTAATTATTGAACAAGAGAAAGATGTGGGGCAAAAATTCAAAGAAGGCCAGTTTGGAACCTATAAGCTAGGTTACATCCCAACTGTAGTAGATGAGCTACAAAATATATAAGTAAGGGCCAAAAGGGGTGACAAATTATATCTCGCCTTGATAACCTTCCCATTGTTATAAAAAATTTTCATTTAGGTCGAAATCTAGAATTCAAAGCCTACCAAAGAAGACACTTCCTATGGGAATAAAATAGTTGGTAGATTTAATAAGTCCTAGCATATGAATAATTGGTTTCTATCCCTATGAATAGCAATAAGTCTTCTCTAGGGTAAAGGATGAATCATGATTTAATATTTTACAAAGTTTTGTAATAATTATCTTTGTTTTACAACATTGTACTCAAAAGAATTTTTTCTAAATAAGAATTAGTCTTCTTTCTCTTCACTTCTTCCTCACTCATACTGCTTCCTTTACATACTTTTCTCAGATCTAATGCTTCGAATAAAGGCCATGGATTCCTTGCATAGATAGGTGATAGAAATATTTATATCACTTCTGGCCTTATTGGTTAGTCATTGAGAATGATATCAATGACCATAGTGATGTGCAAGAAAGTTATCAAAGATATGAAACGAGTAGAATTTCCATTGATAGCCAATTAAGGCAATTAATGTTAGGATTGATGGTAGCCCCAAAGCATTGAAAATTGGAAGGAATTTGAAAGAAGAACAAAAGGCAAAAATGACTACATTACTATCTGAATACCAAGATGTATTCGCATGGTCTTATGAAGATATGCCCAAATTAGATCCATCAATTGTGCTTCACCGCTTACCCATACGAGAGGATATCAAACCTAAAAAGTAGAAGCTAAGAAGGTTTTGACCAGAGGACTTATTGAAAATTAAGGAAGAAGTCAGAAAATTACTAGAGGTCGGTTTCATCGAGGTATTTGATTATCTTGAGTGGGTAGTCAACATTATGCTAGTAATGAAAAATGATGGAAAAGTTTAAGTATGTATGGATTTTCAAGACCTCAATCAAGTAACCCTTAAAGATAATTTCCCTTTACCCCATATTAAAGTCTTGGTAGATAACATAGCTAGAAGCCATCTTTTCTCATTCATGGATGGGTTCTTTAAATACAGTCAAATTCAAATGTTTGAAGAAGATAAAGCCAAAACAACATTTACCACAACTTGGGGCATAGTTTGCTATAAAGTAATGCCTTTTGGACTCAAAAATGTTGAGGCAACTTATCAAAGGGCTATGGTGGAAATTTTTTATGACATGATGCATAAAGAAGTTAATGTATATGTTGATGATATGGTTGCATAGTCTTATAAAGGAGAAAATCATGTGGATAATTTGAGAAGATTATTTAATAAGTTGAGAAAATTTCAGTTTAAGCTCAACCTAAAGAAGTATACCTTTAAAGTAACTCTAGGGAAATTATTATCTTTCATAATCAGCCAAAGGGGCATCAAAGAAGACCCTAATAAAGTCAAAGCAATAGTCGACTTGGCCCTTCTACATAAACTCAAAGAAATTAAAGGATTTTTAGGTCATTTAAACTACCTAGCCCGATTCATATCTCAACTCATAGGTAAATGTCATCCCCTATTTAAGCTGTTGAAAAAGAATGCCAAGATAAATTGGGATGAAGAATGCGAGTAAGCCTTCACAACGATCAAATAGTATCTCATGAACCCTCTAATTTTAGTAGCTCCAAAACCTAGGAAGCCTTTATTTCTATATTTAACAATATTACTAAAATCTATGGGGTATATGCTCGGCTAGAAAGGCGATGAAGGAAAAGAACAGGTTGTATATTACTTGAGTAAGAAATTTATTGAAGGGGAACAGAATTATTCAGAAATTGAAAGAACTTACTGTGCTTTAGTTTGAGTAATGCATCAACTTAAACAATATACACTCTACTACTAGGTTGAATTGCTGACTTAGCACGATCCATTTAAGTACTTGGCAAACAAACTAGCCCTAACTGGTAAGATCCCTAAGTAGCAAATGTTACTATTAGAGTTCAACATTACATACGTAAATTGGAATTTAGTCAAGGGGCAAGCTCTTGTAGATCAATTAACACAAAGTCCCTTTGATAATACCCCTCAAAAGGTACAAGTTGATTTCCTTGTTGAAAATATCTTAGCAGTCAAAGGAAGTTCTAGTAAAGGGGAAGATGATGAACCACCAAAGTGGAAGATGTTCTTCGATGAGGCAGCTAACATATCTAGGTATGGAATTAGGGCAATACTGATAACCCCTAAAGGTATGTAGTACCCTATGGCTATAATGCTGGTTTTCCCATACACCAATAATATCACCGAGTACAAAGCATGCATTATGTGACTCAAAATGGCCTTAGATAAAGATATTCAAGAATTGGAAATATACGGGGAATTTTCACTTATTGTTAGCCAAGCTCAAGGAGAATATAGGACTAAAGATTCTAAACTAGTACGTTATCACTGATACTTGACTAAATTGATGGAGAAATTCAAAGAAATCACATTCAATCACATACTAAGGACTCATAATCAATTTTTGATGCCTTAGCAAGTCTATCATCTACGATCCAGATATCCGGTTAAGTCATGATTCAACCCCTCACTATTGAAATTGAAGATAAGCATGCATTCTATTTAGCAATTGGGGTATAAATGACTAAAAGCCATAGTACCATGATATTAAAATGTTCCTACAATAAGGTACATACCTTAAAGAGGTTGAGAAAAAGGATAGAAGGATGATCAGGAGAATGGCCACTTAATTCTTAATAAGTGAATCCACTTTGTACCAATGATCTTTTGATGATACACTTTTAATGTGTATGGATGACAAGGAAGTTGAGATGTTGATGAAAGACATACATAAAGGAGTATGTACCCCTCACATGGAAAGTTACATACTAGCTAAGAAAATTATGAGGCTAAGGTACTACTAGTCTACAATGGAAAGTGATTACATTAAACATGTCAAGCATTGTCACTTATGCTAAGTTTATGCAAATAAGATAAATGCCTCACCTCAAGAATTAGATACACTCTCGTTATAGTGGCCTTTTTTCAAAGTGGGGAATAGATATCGTCGGCCCAATTACTCCAAAAGCATCCAATAGGCATCACTTTATATTGGTCGCCATCGATTACTTCAACAAATGGGTTAAGGCCTCATCCTACTTGAGTATTACTAAAAGGGTCATAGTTAAGTTCATCAAGAGAGATATCTTGGCTCGATTCGGGGCTTTAAAAACAATCATCACTAACAACAGCACTAATCTCAATAGTAAGCTTGTGTCAGAGTTACGTCGACAGTTCAGGATTGTTTACAGGAACTTTACTCCTTATCAACCCCAAATGAATGGAGCCATTGAAGTAGCCAATAAAAACCTCAAAAGAATCGTTGAAAAAATGGTGGTTACATACAAGTTCTAGCATGAGATGTTGCCATTTGCGCTTATGGCCTATCAAACTTCCATCAAAACATAGATAAGGGCAATACCCCACTCGCTGGTACATGGAACTAAAGCGGTGTTACTAATAAAAGTTAAGATCCTATCTCTTAAGGTACCATTAGAGACCCAGTTAGTTGAAGCTAATTAGATAAAGAAACACATCGAGTAAATAAATCTGATTTATGAAAGAAGATTGATAACCTTATGCCATAATCAATGTTACCAACAAAGAATGGCTCGAGCTTTCAACTAAAGAGTGCAACCTCGAAACTTTAAAGAAAGTGATATGGTGTTGAGAAAGGCTATCCCTAATGTACAAGACTCTAGAGGAAAATTTGCTCCTAATTATGGAGGCCCTTATGTTGTGAAGCAAGTGTTACGAAGAGGAGTTTTAATTTTTTTCCCAAATGGATGGTCCAGAATTGAGAGATCCTGTAAATGTTGATGCTAAAATGTTGTACTTCCAGTGAGAAGTCAATGAAAATTTTTACGTAGATCACAAAAATGTTAGTTTTTTTGAATTCATTGTAGTCTAATTTTCATTATCTGTAAGCAAAGTATGTATCCTTAGCAGTTATTGATGTTAGAATCATTACCCTCCCCATTAAAAGGTCTAGCTCCCTTACTCTATATAATCAAACCCATACACTGAAAATACGAGAAAGGATAAGAAGTGAGATATAGAACATTGGTAATTGGAAAACTCCTTAAAATACTTTATTACGGATTAATCCCCCTCAACGAGGAGTCTTTATTGTCTATTTTTCAAGGAAATACAAAATCTATACAAGCAATTACCCTACAGTAGATATTTTATTACTCGAGAATAAGGGCTTTGATTTATAAAAGTTCCGAAAAGACAAAAACAATGGGTAGCATTCTATATCGAGTTAATTTCCATGATTTCTCTAAAAGAGCTAGCAAAGTCCTAGAGATTCCATATCAAAATCAGTTAGCTTGACAATAAAGGATTAAAGAATAAGTTGGTTGGTTTTGATAAGACTTTCTAAGAAAAGGTTTGACAGTTTAGGCACTATCAATAAGACCAAGTAAGTACTTCCATATGATGTTAGAACATTAGTTTTTAAACATTGCATTTGCATTTAGATTATATGACCAATATTCTACGACTCTGCCCATGATAGTCTATTGAGCTAACCTATAAGGTACTTGCCCTTTGCACTATCTTTTGGTACTTAGCTAAGGTGTTATTGTCGAGTCTGATTTTTCGGTTTTCTTTTATTACAAATTAATTTCTCATTCCTTGATTAATACTAAACCTTAACCCATTTAATATCAATCCTTGACTAAAGAAATTGAGAAATTCCGGTTTTTTATTAAAAACTATTTTTGGAGTCGCCACCCGACCGGAGTCGGGAAAAGAAAAGAAACCGTAACCAATTGGGTGGATTGGTTACGATTTGACTACCGGTCTTTGATTTCGATTTTAATAAAGAACCAGAGGGTTCCAAATTCGGGGGCTAACTTATTAAACCCTTAACGGGTACCACTATCTATTTACCGAAATCAGGATTATTTTTCTAATTATAATTTAAAAAAACAAATAAAATTTAAAAGAAAAAAAAGAACCTAAGTTTAACATATTTTATCGTCGCCCCGAAAGTGCCTATGTACCCATTAGCCGGGACCAAACAATCATAGTTCTTTCAAAAAATCTTTAATGTGTTGATTTATTTAATTTTGAAATCTGTCCAAGTTTACGTTTTAATTTATTCAGTCTATTCTAAAAAAGCCTAAAGGGTCCTAACTCCTGAGTGTTGTTATTTAAAAATAATGCTCTAAAAATCCTATTTTTAAAAGATCCTTTTATTAATGTTTTATTTAAAGAAAAAAAATTTCTATATGATAAATCCTTAAGTAAAGCCAAATCAAAAAAGATAATTAATTTTAGCAACCACTAAACTAATATATATAACTATCTAACAAAACAAAATAATTCCATATAACATACTTTATATAAAAACCAATACTAAAACTCCTAAAGTCATATCATATATTATGTTAACTAAAAAAAAAAATCTTAATTACCCCTAAACTAATACATATATACATTTATACTCATATAACTATTACTAAATAACCATTCACATAAATCACTATCTAATCTATATAATAAAGAAAACTATTGTTAACATATACATACACATACATGTATATACAATGCTAAAATCTAAAGACAGGACAAAATACTAATATAGTATAATATAACAATAATAATAATAATAATAATCTAAAGAAACCAAACCTGATGTCGAGGACTAGTCGTCGTATTGGCGCTGATCGTGAAGTTGTGACTCAATCATCGCCCATGTTCGTACGACGGAGATTATATAATAATCTCTCTTTTTTTAAAAAAATTTTATTGCTGTTGCAGGCGTGTGTAGCTTGGACAATAGGCTATTCTTTGGCTGCAATTGCTGTTTCTATTTCTGTTTCTCTTTTTTTTTTTTAATTAATTTTGTTGCTGCTGCAGGCGTATGGATGTTTATATAATCTCAATCATATCTTATGTAATTATATCTGATACGTTAATTAAATTAGATTCAAATTTAATTCAAATCTGATTTAACTAATATTCATATGATTTGATTAGATATGAAACTAATTTTTGTCTCGCTTCTGCAAAGTTAGAAAAATAAAGACATAGGTGCTTACTGAGACTCAAACCCGTAACCTCCAACTAAATCCACCCAAATACTCTGTTACTTATCCGTTAGGCTGTTGATCTGTGTCTTAACATTCATTACCATTAAATTATATTTAAACTATCAGATTCCCTAAAATAAATTTTTTAACTAAACTAAAATTAAAACTAACACTAATACTAATTATTCTTAATATAAATTACTTCCTAAAAATCTACGAAATTTTTATAACTTTTCCTTTTCTTATTTTTTTTTGGTATTTTCATTATTTGTTAATATCTTTTATTATTTTTATCTCTTTTTTGAATTAGGACCCTTTTTTGTAAAAATAAAAATTATGGGCAAAAATTAGGTATCTATAGCTGCCAAGTTTGAGAAAAACATTACCACAAAGACAAAAGAGACACCTTTTTTGCCTTAATACGACTCTATCCTAAGGAATGGGAAGTGCCTTTGTGAATTGGCAAAAATCTCTAAAAACTAATGACGAGAATCTTGGTCGTGCCCTGATGAGCTGACTAACCAAGGTAGTCAAAGCGCCCCTTGAGTTGGCTAAGACCTAAAGACAATCAAGAAGACTCGGATCGTGCCCTTAATAAGCTGACTCTCAAAGGCAGTCAAAGCGCCCCATGAGCTGGCTAAGATCTAAAGATAATGAAGAAGACTTGGATTGTGCCCTTAATGAGCTAACTCTCCAAGGCGGTCAAAGCGCCCAATGAGCTGGCTAAGACCTAAAAATTTTGAAGGAAAACTTGGATCGTGCCGTTAATGAGCTGACTCTCTAAGGCGGTCAAAGTGCCCCATGAGCTGGCTAAGACCTAAAGACAATGAAGAAGACTCGGATCATACCCTCAATGAACTGACTCGCTATGGTGGTCAAAGAGCCCTATGAGCTGGCTAAGACCTAAAGATAATGAAGAAGACTTAGATTGTTCCCTTAATGAGCTAACTCTCCAAGGCGGTCAAAGCGTCCAATGAGCTGGCTAAGACCTAAAAATTTTAAAGGAAAACATGGATCGTGCCCGTAATGAGCTGACTCTCCAAGGCGGTCAAAGCCCCCCATGAGCTGGCTAAGACCTAAAAAATTGAAGGAAAACTTGAATCGTGCCCTTAATGAGCTGACTCTCCAAGGCGGTCAAAGCGCCCCATGAGCTGGCTAGGACCTAAAAAATTTGAAGGAAAACTTGGATCGTGCCCTTAATGAGCTGACTCTCCATGGCAGTCAAAGCGCCCCATGAGTTGGCTAAGACATAAAAATTTTGAAGGAAAACTTGGATCGTGCCCTTAATGAGCTGACTCTCCAAGGCGGTCAAAGCGTCCCATGAGCTGGTTAAGACCTAAAAAATTTAAAGGAAAACTTAGATCGTGCCCTTAATGAGTTGACTCTCTAAGGCGGTCAAAGCGCCCCATGAGCTGGCTAAGACCTAAAGATAATGAAGAAGACTTGGATCATACCCTTAATGAGCTGACTCTCCAAGGCGGTCAAAGCATCCCATGAGCTAGCTAAGACCTAAAAATTTTGAAGGAAAACTTAGATCTTGCCCTTAATGAGCTGACTCTCCAAGGTGATCAAAGCGCCCCATGAGTTGGCTAAGACCTAAAAAATTTGAAGAAAAACTTGGATCGTGCCCTTAATGAGCTGACTCTCCAAGGCGGTCAAAGTGCCCCATGAGCTGGCTAAGACCTAAAAAATTTGAAAGAAAACTTGGATCGTACCCTTAATGAGCTGACTCTCCAAGGCGGTCAAAGCACCCCATGAGCTAGCTAAGACCTAAAAAATTTGAAGGAAAACTTGGATCTTGCCCTTAATGAGCTGACTCTCCCAGGCGGTCAAAGCGCCCCATGAGTTGGCTAAGACCTAAAAAATTTGAAGAAAAACTTGGATCGTGCCCTTAATGAGCTGACTCTCCAAGGCGGTCAAAGTGCCCCATGAGCTGGCTAAGACCTAAAAAATTTGAAAGAAAACTTGGATCGTACCCTTAATGAGCTGACTCTCAAAGGCGGTCAAAGCGCCCCATGAGCTAGCTAAGACCTAAAAAATTTGAAGGAAAACTTGTTGAGCAACATTTTGTGAGTTAGGTGACTAGGAACCTATAAAACTCCAAATTGGGACTGTTTTAGGAATCAGCCAGAAACTTAAGAAAACTTAAGGTTGAAACTATGCTCTATGAACTGGCTAAATCCCTAAATGAGAATATGAGTCGATGTAACGCTCCATAAGCTGATCGAAGCGCTAAATCCCTTGAAGAGATGGTGAGTTGGATGATTGGAAGTTGAAGACACATTGGGACCATGATTCATGAGCTAACTATCTGTTTTTTTTTTTTTTTTTTTGGAAAATAAGCTATTATCCTTAAGGGGAAACCAATTGTCAAAGCAATGTTTTATCAGCTTTAGAACCACTTACTTGGTTTCAATGATAGCTCCCAAATCGTCTCTCATCTTATTAAGGAGTCCGATTAGAACCAACAACTCTAACCCTTACTATTGCTTTTCTTGTTCTAGTTTTTCTTCTTCTTTCTTCTGCCATCTCTTTCCAAAACCCCTCTTTCTTTCTTTTTTTTATTTGAAAACAACTTAAGCTTAAATCGAATGTAAAGCATATTCTTCTTGTACAAGGATGTCCTATATTGAACTTCTGGTCTAAACATTGCCTTTCCGAGCTAGCATCAAGCGAGTTTCTACTTTTACGCCACACATTACCCCTTTTGAACATGGCCTTATCCTGAAAAATCGGAAACAAATCTCCCTTTCTTTGGGGGGTTAACTACAATAAAGTATTAAAAGAATTTTTATCAATAGTCATCGCTTCAAATTAAATTATTATTTTTTCTTGAGGTTCTTTGTGTAAGGTTTATTTTAGTAGATGATAAAGCAAGAAGCGGGGTCTTTTAGTAGAATGAGGAAAAGAAAGGCTAAGGATATTATCTAATGCTAATGACTACTAGGAATACTAACTTTGCATGTAAAAAATGAAAACGAGACCACAATAATAGTAAGAGTATTTGCAAAAATTTCATTGATGTTCAAGGATAGTACATTTTCAATGCATCAGCATTTACTGGGTCCTTCAAATGTGGACCATCCATTTGAGACAAAATAACAGCTCCTCCAGACAATACTTTCTTCACAATGTAAGGCCCTTTATAGTTTGGGGCAAACTTCCCTCTTGAATCAGTCGTGTTAGGCAACACCTTTCTCAACACCATATCTCCTTGCTCAAAACTCCAAGGTTATACTTTTTTGTTGAAAGCCTTGGCCATTCGTTGTCGATAGCAAATGTTGCGACATAAAGCTATCAGCCTCTTTTCATTAATTAAGTTTAATTGCTCAACACACTTCTTTACCCAATCAGCCTTATCTAACTGAGTTTCTGACAATATTCTGAGAGACAGGATCTCAACTTCTACAGGTAATATAGCCTCCATACCGTATACCAACGAGTAGGGGGTTGCCCTTATTGATGTTTTGATAGAAGTTTGATGGGCCATGAGTGCAAATGGTAACATCTCATGCTAATCTCGATATGTAATGGCCATCTTCTCAATAATTCTTTTGATATTCTTATTGGCTGCTTTCACGGCTCCATTCATTTGGGGCCGATAAGGAGTAGAATTTCTATGAATGATCTTGAAGTATTGGCATAACTCGGACATCAATTTATTATTCAGATTCATACCGTTGTCAGTAATAATCGTTTCTGGCGTACCATACCGAGCCTGTATGTCCCTCCTGATGAACTTGACCACTACTCCCTTTGTCACACTAGAGTAGGATGAGGCTTTAACCCACTTAGTGAAATAATCAATAGCTACCAATACAAATTGGTGCCTGTTAGATGCTTCTGAAGTGATTGGGCCGATGATATCTATTCCCCACATCGAAAAAGGCCATGGGGCTAATAGTGTATGCAACTCTTGAGGTGGAGCATTTATCTTGTTTGCATAGATTTGGTACAAATGGCAGCATCTAACATGTGCAATACAATCCGCCTCTACAGTTGACCAATAATATCCCATCCTCATGATTTTCTTGGCAAGCATGTAGCCATTCATATGAGGGCCACATACTCCCTCGTGTACTTCTTTCATCAGCATCTCTGCCTCTTTCCTGTCTATGCAACATAAAAGCGTACCGTCAAACGATCTTTGGTACATCATAGAATCGCTCATCAAGTATTGAGCTACCAATCTTCTAATTAATTTTTTATCCTTCTTCTCTACTCCCTTGGGGTATGTACCCTGTCGTAAAAATATTTTGATATCATAATACCAAGGCTTTTTGTCACATGAACTTTCCATTGCCAAACAAAAAGCAGGCTTTTCTTCAATTTCAATTTTAAGTGGCTGAATCTCCACTCCTTTCGATAACTGAATCATTGATGTGAAAGTAGCAAGAGCATTGGCAAATTGGTTTTAAACCTTTGGTACATACACAAAGGTAATCTTTTTAAACTTGGTTATCAACTCGGCCAAGTGTTGGCGATAAGGCACTAATTTGGGGTCTTTCATCTTATATTCACCCCGAGCTTGGCCTATAATCAACGAAGAATCTCCATATACCTGCAATTCTCGTATCTCCTTAAACAATGCGATTTTAAGCCCCAAAATACATGCCTCGTATTCTGCAATGTTATTGGTACATGGGAAAACTAATCTCACAGCCATTGGAAATTGTATACCTCCAAGCGATACTAGAATTGCCCCTACTCCACATCTAAATACATTGGCTGCTCCGTTAAAGAACATTTTCCACCCTAAAGATTTTTCGACTATTTCACCATCAGAATCATTTCTTGCTGCTAAGATGTTTTCATCGGGAAATTCAACCCGTGCTCCTTGAGGGGTATCCTCAGAAGGATTCTCTAGTAGTTGATCTGCCAAAGCTTGCCCCTTGACCGAACTTTGGCACATACTTCATGTCAAATTCTGTCAACAACATCTGCCACTTTGAAACTTTGCCAATGAGAGGCGGTTTTTTAGCTAGGTATTTCAAAGGATCGTTTTGGGTTATCAACTCAATCTGATAATACAGCGTATATTGTCTGAGCCGATAAATAACCCAAACCAACACAAAACAGGTTCTTTCAACTTCTGAGTATTTTTGCTCCCCTTCTGTAAACTTCTTGCTTAGATAGTAAGCAACTCTCTCTTTCCCTTCTTCATCTTTCTGGCCAAGTACGGATCTCATGGATTCCGTCATTATGGTTAGATACAAAAACAATGGCTTTCCAGGTTTAAGAGCTACCAACACTGGAGGTTTCATGAGATATTCTTTGATTTTCATGAAAGCCTCTTCGCATTCCTCATTCCAACTGATCTTTGTGTTCTTTTTTAACAGCTTAAAAAGCGGGCGACATTTGTCCGTTAACTGTGCTATGAATCGGGCAATGTAATTTAAACGCCCTAACAAACCTCGCACTTCCTTTAGCGTTTGTGGAGGAGGCATGTCAATTATAGCTTTAGCCTTATCAGGATCGACTTCAATACCTCTTTGGCTAACTATGAACCCCAACAATTTTCCTGACATCACACCAAAGGTACACTTCTCTAAATTCAATTTCAAGTGGTACTTTCTTAGCCTATCGAACAACTTTCTCAGGTTTTCTAGGTGATCTTCCTCCTCTTTGGACTTCACTATCATATCATCAACATACACTTCTATTTCTTTATGCATCATGTCATGAAAGATTGCAACCATAGCCCTCTGTTATGTTGCACCTACATTCTTTAGCCCAAATGGCATCACCTTATAGCAAAGTATTCCCCAAGTCATAATAAAAGTCGTTTTCGTCTTACCCTCTTTGGACATCCGAATCTGATTATATCTCGAAAAACCATCCATGAAGGAGAATAGATGATTTCCAGAAGTGTTATCTACTAAGACATCAATGTGAGGCAATGGAAAATTATCCTTAGGCGTTGCCTGGTTGAGATCTCGAAAGTCTACACACACTCTAACTTTCCCATTCTTCTTCATTACTGGAACAATATTAGCTACCCATTCCGAGTAATCCGACACTTCGATGAATCCAACCTCCAGTAGTTTCTTCACTTTTTCATTAATTTTCAGCAAGACGTCAGGTTGAAATCTCCTCAATTTTTGCTTTTTTGGTTTAACATCCTCTTGTGTGGGTAAACGGTAGACCACAATTGACGAGTCTAACCCAAGAGTATCTCCATACAACCAAGCAAACACGTCTTGATAACTAGCTAACAACGTAATCATTTTTGTTTTTCGTTTCTCTTTTAAATTCGCCCCAATTTTTAAATTCCTAGGATTTTCTTCGTTCCCCACATTAATTGTCTCAATCGGTTCATCAATAGTGATCTTATCCAATTCATGTTTTTGCCATTCCTCTTGTATATTATTGTGGTCATCGACATCGCTCTCGACGACTAACCCAGTAGGGCCGGAAACGATATCAATATTCTTATTTTCTACCTGTGCAAGGTAATCCTGGTTTTTGCTTGTTTCATTAAATATGAATGAGAATGTATAAAAAAATGCATGTAAACAAAAGAGAACTAAAGAGCAACATGGAAAAGAAACGAACTAAGATTTTATTGAATAAATGGAAGTATAGTCTCAAATGAGATAAAGGCCTACCTAATTTTGAATGAAAGATTCAACGATACATTTAAAACGATAACTATTGAAAATAAAAATTCAAAAAATACTAATTACGATTCACCCCTTTACCCTAGGGAAGACTTGTTACAATTCGCCGGGATAGAAAACCAGTTGTTCAAATGATGCTGGAAATTAGGTGACGAGTGTGTCGATTCTTCTTTATCGGATTCTCGGGCTTGAGTCTCTTCCCATATAAACGTCTCAGCTAGTGGTGGGAAGGTCATCGAGGCATGGTATAATCTGTTACCTCTCTTGTCCTTCGCCTGCTTCTTCTTGAATTCTTCCGCCGGGGTATGATTGTAGCCAAAGCAATAGGTGCCGATCTGGCCTTCCTTGAATCCCTTCCTTCTCTCATCCTTTGTGTCAGAACTGGAAATCATGTTCACTTCTTCAAACATTTGTAACCCCAGCTCCTCTTCTCCCTCACTTCCTATGTAAGGTATAGCCGTCTCCTTATAGATTTCATAATCTTGATCTCCCAGAATTTTAATCACCTGGCCATTGGAGATAAACTTTAATTTTTGGTGCAAGCTCGAAGGTATGGCCCTTGCTGCATGAATCCAAGGTCTTCCCAATAGTAGGTTGAAAGATCTTGGAATGTCCATAACTTGGAATCGAATAGTGAAGTGCTGAAGGCCAATACTCACGGATAAATCAATCTCCCCTATAATCTCTCTTCTGGAACCATCAAAGGCCCTAACTGCCGTGGAAGAAGGCTTAATTGCAGATGTGTCAATGCCCAGTAAATCCAAAGTGGCGAGTGGGCAGACGTTCAGCGACGATCCGTTGTCAATGAGCACCCTGGTGACAATTATGTCATTACTTCTTACCATGATAAAGAGTGGCTTCGTATGTTTGTTCCCTTCCTCGCCCAATTCTTCAGTAGAAAATGAAATTTGATTGATTGCGAGGATCGAATTAGTAACCAGTCCCATCTTCTCAGTTGGAATCTCCCGAGGGACCTTCACCTCATTTAAAGTGCGAAACAAAGCCTCACTGTATGGTTTAGATGCAATTAGTAGGCCCATCAGCGATATTTATACAGGAGTCTTACTGTGTTGATCTATGATTTTATACTCACATGACTTGAGTATTTTGGTAAAAGCTGATAGTCCTTCAATCTGTTCGGCCGTCGTCTTATCATTTGATTCTCTCGACAAGACTTTCCTCCCCTGCTCCTCTCTTGGAAGATAAATATTTCCCGATCGAGTAATGCCCCCTACTAGAGAAATGGGTTTCTCTTGATTTACTAGGTAATAGTTAAATGGAGCAGCATTGTAATTTTCTGGTGGCAACGGTACGTAAAATGTGTACCTCTTCACTTCTGGAGTCTGGTTACCAGTATAAAATTCAAAAACCTTAGGCTTCTTATTTATGTCAATGACGTTGACAGCCCAGTCATCAAAGATCATACTAATCATCGGCCCATGGTTAGGTAAGGGATTGTTGTTAACATTAGGAGCCGGGGATTCCACAAAATCTAACTGCACTGTCCTTTCATCTATCAAGTCCTGAATCTTATTCCTCAATCTCCAGCATGCATTAGTCGAATGGCCCACTTATCCACAGTGGTATTCGCACTTTACTGTGGAGTTAAAGAATCTCGGTCGATATCGATCGCTAAGAAGTTCGTACCATATCAAATTATCTCTTTGCAACTTCTCGAAGACTTGACTTAAAGGAACCGGTATCCTAGTAAATTGCCTATAAGTCCTGCTAGCTTGAAACTGATTTCTATACTGTTGCTGAGCAGGAGGCATATTTGCTCTAAAAGCAACTTGAGCATTTGGTCTGGCATTTGAATTTACCATACCAACTGTAGATTCTTTAGGCTTGCTGACAGCTGGTCTAGGGCCAGATGATGATGCAAGTGGTCTTCTATCTATTGTGTCTTGAAGCTTTTTGGAAGAGACGGCACTTTCAATCCTACACCTGGCCGCTACCACTTCAGCAAAACTAGATGAGGCCTGCCCAATGAGATAGGAGAAATAGGGCCTCTCCAAGGTGTTATTGAAAGCCGATGTGAGCTCTTTCTCAGTCATTCGAGTAGAGATTCTTGTAGCTAAGGACCTCCACCTTTGAGCGTATTCTTTAAACGACCCATTATTCTTCTTTCGTAGGGCGACCAAGTCCGTCATAGTCGGGCTACTTCCACATTGAATTTATATTGCTCATAAAATGCTCGAGCAAGTTTCTCCCATGTATTTATCTAATTCAAATCAAGCTGGGCATACCAAGTCAGGGCCGGTCCGGTCAAGCTATCCTGAAATGTCTGTACCATGAGTGGGTTATACTGAACGTATTTTCCCATCTTCCTGACATACAACCTGGTGTGGAGCTTGGGACAACCCGTCCCATTATACTTTTCGAACTCTGGCACCTTAAACTTCTCAGGGTATGATTCCACGTCATACGTAGAAAACTCTGTAATCTTCGCCTGTTCAAATCCATCATACCCTATTAATGCCCTCATCTTCTCAGTGATCTGTTGTGTCAATTTCTTTTCTAGTTCTTTCAAGCTATCCGTGTTTGGCCCATGGTTGACAGGTCTCGAGGCCGCATATGTGTCAATTTCGAAGGTCGGGTTGTCTTTCGGGTATACTCCTTCCGACTCGAATGGGTCTTTTTGATATTCGTGTTCTAGCTCAGGAGCTTGTGTATTCTTCCCATAACGGGTTTTGGAACCCTCTTCATTAGCCGGCGCTATAGCTCGTAGCAAAGAAATGCTATCTACTAGAAAGCTCATTTGTTCTGCCATCTTCTCCATAGTCCTTTCTATGGAACAAAACCTTAGCTCAGAGGGTTCATTGATCTCAGGGTCTCCATCATTTCCTTAAGTATTGGCTATCCTGGACTGGGAATGTGTTCTAATCAGAATTCTTTGAAAGACTTGACGTTTGGGAGCTATCTTGAAATTTTACCTGGTTGTTTATTCAACTCAATAAAGGGTTAGTATATATTATATTTTGCTAAAAAAAAAAGGTTGTTAATCGTCAAACACAAAATGCATGTCACACGAGTGCAATGAAAAATCAAGAAGAAGGGGGGGGGAACCTTTGATGTGGCAAAACCTAACTAACTTTTATTAATTTTTGCAATTGTGAAGCTTTACACCTCTTATTTTGTTCATAAAAATGAATTCTATTGAAAACTTAAAATCTAAAATTTAATCTCCTAATGACTAATAAGCTTATGCTGCGTCCTCCTCTTCTTTCGGATCATGGGAACTCGCTCTTCCTTACCCTTGGTCCTCTTCAGTTGTGCTTCCAATGCCTTTATCTTCTGATGGTACTCCTTGCAACAGCTTTCCACCTCCTGTTCTCTCTCACTTGTCCTCTTTGGTTTAGCTTGAACTTCCCCCTTCTCTTTGTTGTCTTCCATATCTTTCAACCCTTTTAGTTGTGATAAAGAAATCCTTTGGTTGTCTGACTCCTAGCTATTATCCCTTTGGTGGTAGGGGTGGTCTTTCTCGTGCACCACAAAGCTCGGATGCTTTGAAGCTTGGTTATTTTATCGACCATCGTCATACCAGGGTGAAGGAAGTCTAGCGAGGCAGCTTCGAATGATGGTCTAGGGATCATGCCCTCAATGAGTCCATTGGCTGGAACGTATGCAGTGCAGAGGATAAAGCCGATCAAAGGAACTGCTTTAAAGTCTCCACATCCTCTTATCATTTCCCTACTTGCAAACCACCTGGGTATCAACAACAATTCTTCTGCTTTCATACTCTGAAAGTATTGGACCCAGTAGCTGCTAGCTATATTTTCTGGCAGCTCAATTCTTTCTCCAAAAGATTTGATGAGATCATATTGCTAAGTAAACTCGGCTCGATTAAAATCAAGCTGGTAACTTCTCATGTGGCTAACGAACTAGACCACCAGTAGCACCATGTCAGTTTTCAGATCTCCTCGTTTCTTTTTCTTGAGATGGTTTAGTGACCAGATCTGCTTGGCCAGAAGAGCCGGGATATATGATTTCCCTTCAAGGAATTGGGCTACGAGTTCTGCAATTCTGAAATGGACTCGACGTCTTTCATCAGGGAACAGGATGGTATTGAAGACTACCAGTATAAAAGCGTTGACCTGGTACTGGTGCCGTACTTCTAAATTTGCATAAAAAACCTCACGCTTTTCTCTATGCTTTAATTCAGTAGAAAACCAGTCCATGACATCCTCTAATCGAATGGTCTTTCCTTGATTTAGAACCTGGTTTATTTTGGTTTTTCTGATTCCCAGTAACTTGGTGAAGATCTTTGGTGCTGCAGCTTCTAATTCTGGGACATAAATATCATCCGTGATCGTAGGAGCCCACAATAATTAGGAGTATTCTTCTGCCGTTGGCCTTAGCTGATGTAGGCCCATATGGAAACTGGTGTATTCAGGCTCCCAAAGGTGGATTAACGCCCGGACTAGAGTGATGTTCACAGGGATCCTCTGTAAAGAGAGGATGGGCCTAATCTTATTCTTAATAAAGTCCTGGTTATCTAGGCTGAAGAGTCGAAACCATGTCTGAAGTAGCTTCTGTGGCCAATGCGACAGGTGGACATGAATGTCTTCAAAAGACCCTTGATTTGATCCAGCCATGACTAATCAAAATTAAAATTACAATTACAATGTATTCTAAACTTTACATAAAAATAATATTACAAATTATTTACAAGGGAAGATAACAATTACAATCACAACTTCACAACTGTCTTTATTAATTTAGGTTTGCCACATCATAGGTTCTTGTGATTTTTGAAAAAGTTTTCATGTAATATGAACGGTGGGTTGTAAACCCCACGAATTTAGCTTTCTAAGTATAGAAACAAACGTCCAAACTGTAGATGATTTCCCGAACTCAAAAGAGCCAATTAGATTTAAAACCGATTAAAATCTCAATCCAAAACCTAAAGTGGATACGAAAAACCTTAAATCATCAATTGAACCCCTAACCGCATACGAAGACTCTAAAATCTCGAACCTCATCAAAACCCTAAGATGACAATCGAAGATTTAATCGCGTAAGAATATATGAAACCCTAAATATGTAAAAACATTAGAGATTGTGCCCTAAGGTAATAAAAATCCTAAAACTATAACTTTAAGGATATAAAAGCACTAATTCATCATGATATACCCTAATTGATAATAAATTGCTCACATTCTGCCAAATCATTAGTAAAAGGTTAGAGATGACCCTCATTCATGTTTATATGATTGAATCCTTAAGTAATCCATTAAAAACTAAGATAATGAGTCATAGATTATATTTATCCCTTAAGTATGTGATTAAGGTAGTCTCACTTAGAGTTAGGGTTATAATTGAAGATTAGGTTACATATAGTGAACTTTAATACTCAAATTAGTACTTTTTGCACTTGTTATCCAAAGTAGTTTATCAAATGAGATATATAAGCTACAAAGACCTAAAGTAAGACCTCATCAACCATATTTACTAATCAATTCATCATATACCTCATTTCTTCTCATTCCCTTTATTTTTCCCCTAATTTCCCTTAATTACTACATTATGTGCACAAAATTACACATACTTAATGAATGTTGACTAAGATAACACATGTTGACCAAAGTCCAAAAGTTGACCAAGTCAACATTTTGAAAAGTCAACAAATGACACTAAGAGATAAGGAAAAATATCATAACTTCATGATGGCTTTTCTTTTCTTTTTCTTTTGATTTTTCTTTTTCCCTTTTCCCTCAATTGTTGTCGTCCACTTATTCCTCATTTTGGTCCCACCATTTGTTGTCTTCCATAATCAAAAACAAAGAAAAAGAAACAAAACAAAAAAATTCCCCATTGCCGTGAGCTTCTTCTTCCCATTTCACTCTCATCACTCCTCCTTTTGTCTTCTTAATTCCAACACAATTAAAGGTATGTCTTTAAGTTATTTTATGTTGCTTTATATTATTCATTAGTTAGTTAATTAGGTAGATTAGATAAGTAGTTATGTGTTTAGTGTTGACTTGAAGAAAAGAGTACAAAGTTCTCCTCTTTAAGTGTAGAAATTTAGGAATCATGAAGAAGAAGAAGGATATGCATGATCATATGTCCTTAAGTATATGTATAAAAGGATATGCTAGAAGAATACAAGTATAAATACCTTTGTACATAAATATACAATATGTACATAACCTAAAATAAGGTATATACTAACTATACATACATATATCATGTCAAATATACTCTTAAAATACAAAAAGAATGAAATTGTGAAGCTTTCTTAAGGGGCTAGATAAGGCATACGAAAATACGTATAAAAATATGTATTTCACCATATGTGTATATGGGTATATGTATTAGTATATATATTAGTACATAAGTACACATATTAGTATATTATGAGTGTAGGTAGGCATATAACAAATGTATATGTATAAGTACTTAATGACATATATATTTACATGTAATAAATGGATTACATAAGCCATGACATCATCTAAACATTACATAAGCCATGACATTATCAATTGATTACATAAGTGATGATGTAAGCGTAGGTTTATAATAAAAGAAATAATAAGATTACATAAGCACATAACATAGGTATATACATGTATTTAGAAGTCGAAAATCCCTTAAACCCTAATACACTTCCTAGATTGAATGAAATTTAATCAAGTATGTGGATTAGTAGCACTAATGTCAAAATTTCCTAAGTGTAAGAATCAAATAGCTAATTCAATCATTAAATCCTAAACTAGGGCATAAACATAAGCAATAAGAATAATTAAACTTCAATAACATAAAATTTCAATAAATTTAGTTCATATCATAAAACACAGGTCTTAACGTCTAAAACGGACATCACCGTGTGAACATGCATTCGAAAAGGATGAAAAACAAATATAAGTTTTCAAATATCGGAATCAGAACGGACATTACTTTGTGAATGTACGTCCGAAAATGATGAAAAACAACTATAAATTCGTAAATATTGAAAATAGAATGAAAAAGTTATGTACGATTAGAAATTAGGTTTAATCGAATAAGGGCTGATAGTAATCTAAGTAGAATTAGGTAGATAGATATCTAGAACCCTTAGTTGAGTCACCTACTTATTATCTCTGTTATCTCATAATGATCAGGTGATCTCGACGAGGGTGAGGATCTCCCGATCGGTTATTCCGGCTAGAGCGAGTCGTCATAGTTAAGTGAGTACTCCCGATGGCTCCATACTTGTTTGTGCTTGTAGTTAGTGCACTTAAATTGAATATCAATAACTTGATGCATGGGGTTTTGGGATATGTGTGTGCTTGATATTGCTTGATTATTGTAAGAAATATTGTTAAATATGATATTTGATGATTTGATGGTATGATTGATTTTTATATGATTTGGATGGTTTGCTGATATTGATTGATCACCTCATAATTTGACCTAATTATATTTGGCTTATCATGAATCAAAAGGGTCATACATTATCTATGCATCGCATTACTTTTCCGGCCGTCACTTCACGTGGTTGGTAATGAAGGGCCTTGGAGGGATGGATTCCCACATGATTTGATTAGTACCGTGTAGGAGCATGGGTACAACAAGAACCTACCCTTGGCTCGCGGGTTTTATTGGTGCCGGAGACGCTAACCATAGGTAGCTGGGGGACCACCGCTGTAGAGTGTGAGTTTGGACTACTGGGGCCACCTCACCGCTAGGCTTGGGACTTTGTGAACTACTGGATTTTTAGAAATGGAAATGTAGTTTTATGAAATACGGAATTCAAAGTTATGGGTAAAAACCCAGGTGCTAGAGCTCGATCGTGATTGGTGTCGATGAATCTCCAACCCTTATTTCGGAGGGCGTTAAAATCCGATATTATATGCAGTATCGGTCAACTACATATATTGTTTGGCATTCTGCGTGTGCATGCATTCATATGGTTGTAATAATTTGTTTGATAACTTGTTTGCCAGTATGGTATGAGGGATAGCTCACTAAGCTCTTGTAGCTTATTCCCCAATAGTCTTTCTTTTGCAGGTTTGCCTACGATGGGATTGGGATGAGTCTCGAGTGCTGAGTGCGAGATGAAGATATGTATATTAGTGTTAGGATTAGTTGAGATCTTTATAGGTGATACATAACACTCTTTGTAGAAAATATTGACATGTTAGAATTCAATAAAATTTAATTCTACCTGCAGTTTTATAATGTTGGCATATCCTGTCCTATTATTTGGTAGGGGATACCGATTCTCTGCGGTTTTGAGGAACTGTGGACTATCGGACATCCATAGGTATTTATAATTCTATATTATGTCATGTTACAATAACTTAATTATTTAATTACTTGAAAATCATTAACCTTAGTGTTTTATAATTTAGAGTCTTACAATCTTTGACTTGCAAGACGGTTTTCATATCATGGGTACACATATGTTATGGAAATTTTAGGTAATCCTACTAGGCCCCCTTTAGGGTCCTGACATGGGTTCTAAAGGTCCTCAAGTTCTGCAACCACTACATTTTTCAAAGCAACGATTCTGTAGTCGCATTTGAACTTGAGTGAGGTAGCTTGATTGGCTCCGGAAGGTGGTTACCTCACAACATCCGAAGCTTACATAATGGCTCCCCTCCTAAGGTCCTAAGACGGCCTGGTTCTAACCATGTCTAACATGCATTTATGATATAGAAAATAAAATAAAATAAATAAAAGTAAAAAAAAAACCCAAAATTCCCCCTTAACTAAACTGCCACAACAAAAAAAATGTTAGTAAAACAAATACATATAATAACATACCTAAGTTCTTTTTTATTATTTTTATTATTTCATTTTTTTTTGAAAAATAATCCTATCTTCGACAACTTCTAGTGGCTAGCCCTCTCCAGTCCCCAATGGAGTCGCCAAACTGTCGAGTCTGATTTTTCGGTTTTCTTTTATTTCAAATTAATTTCTCATTCCTTGATTAATACTAAACCTTAACCCATTTAATATCAATCATCGACTAAAGAAATTGAGAAATTCTAAAGAAATTGAGAAATTCTGATTTTTTATTAAAAACAATTTTTGGAATCGCCACCCGACCGGAGATGGGAAAAGAAAAGAAACCGTAATCAATTGGGTGGATTGGTTATAATTTGACGACCGGTCTTTGATTTCGATTTTAATAAAGAATCAGAGGGTTTCGAATTCGGGGGTTAACCTATTAAACCCTTAACGGGTACCACTATCTATTTACCGAAATTAGGATTATTTTTCTAATTATAATTTTAAAAAATAAATAAAATTTAAAAGAAAAAAAAAGAATCTAAGTTTAACATATTTTATCGTCACCACGAAGGTGCCTACATACCTGTTAGCTGGGATCAGATGATCGTAGTTCTTTCAAAAAATCTTTAATGTGTTGATTTATTTTAATTTTGAAATCTGTCCAAGTTTACGTTTTAATTTATTCAGTCTACTTTAAAAAAACTTAAAGGGTCCTAACTCTTGAGTGTTGTTATTTAAAAATAATGCTCTCAAAATCCTATTTTTAAAAGATCCTTTTATTAATTTTTTATTTAAAGAAAAACAATTTCTATATGATAAATCCTTAAGTAAAGCCAAATCTAAAAAGATAATTAATTTTAACAACCACTAAACTAATATATATAACTATCTAACAAAACAAAATAATTCTATATAACAAACTTTATATAAAAACCAATACTTAAACTCCTAATGTCATATCATATATTATGTTAACTAAAAAAGAAATCTTAATTACCCTTAAACTAATACATATATATATTTATACTCATATAACTATTACTAAATAACCATTCACATAAATTACTATCTAATCTATATAATAGAGAAAACTATTGTTAACATATACATACACATACATGTATATACAATGCTAAATATCTAAAGACAGGACAAAATAATAATAATAATAATAATAATAATAATAATAATAATAATAATAATAATAATAATAATAATAATAATAATAATAATAATCTAAAGAAATCGAACCTGACGTCAAGGACTAGTCGTCGTGTTGGCACTGATCGTGAAGTTGTGACTGAATCACTGCTCGTGTTCATGCGACGGAGATTATATAATAATCTCTCTTTTCTTTTTTTTTTAATTGTATTGCTGTTGTAAGCGTGTACAGGTTGGACAATAGGCTGTTCTTTGGCTGTAGCTGCTGTTTCTGTTTCTGTTTCTCTTTTTTTTTTTTTAATTAATTCTGTTGCTGCTGCAGGCGTATGGATGTTTATATAATCTCAATCATATCATATCATATCTTATGTAATTATATCTGATTCGTTAATTAAATTAGATTCAAATTTAATTCAAATCTGATTTAACTAATATTCATATGATTTGATTAGATATGAAACAGATTTTTGTCTCGCTTCTGCAAAGTTAGAAAAATAAAAACATAGGTACTTACTGAGACTCGAACCCGTGACCTCCAACTAAATCCACCCAAATACTCCGTTACTTATCCGTTAGGCTATTGGTCTGTGTCTTAACATTCATTACCATTAAATAATATTTAAACTATCCAATTCCTTAAAATAAAATTTTTAACTAAACTAAAATTAAAACTAACATTAAAACTAATTATTCCTAATATAAATTACTTCCTAAAAATCTACGAAATTTTTATAACTTTTCCTTTTCTTATTTTTTTTTTGTATTTTCATTATTTGTTAATATCTTTTATTATTTTTATCTCTTTTTTGAATTAGGACCCTTTTTTGTAAAAAAAAAAAATTATGGGCAAAAATTAGGTGTTTACAGTTATCTTGACTTAGTTCTATTTCTCTTAGCTAATCCTTCAGGGCATTATCCTAACTTAATTCATTACTCGTAGCTTGCCCATAGGTCATTTCTCTTCACTAAGTTCTCTTAGTGAACCTACAGGGCATTTTCCTTCACCAATATTCTTTCAACAACCCATAGTGCATTTTATCAATTCCAACTTAGGGTTATCAATCCCCAAGAGATGTCCCTACCTAAGTTAGTAAACCTCGAAGGGCATGATCAAGATCTCTAAATTGATTTTAACTTCGAGTTGCTAGTCCCCCAAAGATGCCCCCACCTAGGTTAGTAAACCCAAAAAGGGCTTGACTAGGTTCTCCAAATTGATTCTAGCTTTGGGTTGCTAATCTTCGAGAGACAATCCTACCTAAGTTAGCAAGCCTAGAAGGGCATGACCAGGTTTTCCAAATTGATACCAGCTTAAGGTTGCTAATCCCTTAGAGACGTTCTCGCTTAAGTTAGTGAGCCTAAAAGGACATGATTAGGTTTTTCAAATTGATTCCAACTTAAGGTTGCTAATTCGCTAGAGATGCTCTTATCTAGGTTAGTAAGCCTAGAAGGGCATGACTAAGTTCTCCAAATCGATTCTAGCGTAGGTTCACTAGTCCCTAAGAGATGCTCCAGTCTAGGCTAGTGAGCCTAGAAGGATATGACCAGGTTTTCCAAATTCATTCGAATTTAGGTTTGTTAGTCTTGTAAAGACACTCCTACCTTAGTCGATTAGCTTATAAAGGTACCAAGTTTTCAACATCTCCTTAAGGTCTTAACTAGCTTAAAGAGCACTTGCTCGCTCACCTTGGTTCATCAACTCACAAAGGCCTTAACCAAATCTTAATTCCTCTTTTAGTCTTTCGACTAGCTCATAGAGCGCTACCTCTATCTCTACCAAATCCCTAGTAGATTGAACCTTGGATAGCTAGCTAAGGCGGTCCTTAGGATAATTTCTGCCCATAGGGAAAAAATCGTGTTTCTTTTGTCTTTATTGCAAAGTTTTACTCAAATTTCACTACAAAAAGGGCTAACTATAAATGCTCCATTTTTTACCCTTTATTTTATTTTATTTTATAATTTTTAGAATAAAATAAAGGGAAAATAGAAAAATAAGAAAAAAACCTAAAAAAATAAGAACTGTAGAAAAATACAAAAAATTTTAAAATTTAAGAAATAAAAAAAAAAAGAAATTTAGAAAAATACAAAAAATAGAAGATTTATAAAAATAATAAATCTTTTAGATAATTTAGTAAAATATAAAATAAAGAAAGGGTCGTTAGGTTTAGGTTTAGATTTGAATCTAGTCTAAGCTAACCTAATCTATATGTACAATTTAATTATACATATAAACAAGACATAGGCCAATGACCTAATGGATAAATACATATACTGAACATTACATATAGCTTAGAGGTTTGGGGTTCAATTGTCAATAATGGTATAAAAATGCCTCTTATTTTTCTGAAGAAAACACGCCTACCATGTGTCTCAATATTATTGGACCTTGTACCTAGTTGTGATATGTAGCAGTTCACAAGTATACTACATTATGCACACGTGTTAGCCGCATGGTATGACACATGTCGACCACTTGGCCGACACATGGCATGACATGTCAATCGACCATGTATCGTTTCGAACACATGGCACTTCTCCATTAGACCCTACGGTTGACATGGCGCTACACCATCATTTTCCTTTTCTTTCTCCCTTCTTTCCTACGATTTCCCTTATTTTCCCCAATAAAACAACTTCAACCCATCTTTTTGGCCTCATTTTTTTGCAATAATCTCGAGCTTAATTACACTAATGAATGAGTAATTTTTGTCTTACACTTAGCCTAATTTGAATTGAGATAAAAAATGTGTCTAGATGTAGTTGTTTAATTGGTTAAATCGAGCTTCAAAAATTAGAAAAAAACTGGAATTTCATATTTTAGCATTCACTTAATTTTTGAAATTTCCAAGTTGATTTAGCATCGTTCTAGTATAAATAAGGGTCTTCTATTTGTTTCACAACATATAATCACTAGAAGGGATTGAAACTCTCTCATTCATGGATTCCTTCATGATTTAACTCTCTCTCTCTCTCTCTACCTTACATTCACGATCTCTCTAGCTTGAAGTTATGCTCCAAGTGAGTCGAATAAAACCAGTTGTACATAAGTCAGAGTGCTTATTACTATTAGTGATAAATATAAGGATGAGGTGTTGTGCAACATCATAGCCATGTGTGTTTCACACATACTAATTGGCCAACCATGGCTATACGATTTGACAATGCTCTATAATGGATATAAGAGCACTTATATCTTCTAGAAGGATGGGAAGAAGGTTGTACTGAATCCTATGAGCTTAAGAGAAATTCAGGAATCTTAAGTCAAGGGTTCCAAATCCTTGTAAAGGAAGTCCTTATTGATTTCTTAAGCACAATTTTTTTCCAATGTTAAGGAGGAGGAGTTTATACTCTTATTAGTCATAAGATTACTTAAGTTAAAGGATGTCGGAGCATTACCTACGAAGGTACATACATTGCTCTAAGAATATGCCGACCTATTTCCTGCTGAGTTGCGAAAAGTTTTACCCCTTGTCAAAGGTACAAAGCATTGTGTCAAACTCCAGCTTGGAGCTACCCTACCTAACTGACCTACTGATAGCCTCAATCCCAAGCAAGCAGCCAAGCTAAAAAAACAAGTTGACAAGTTGATTGAGCACAATTATGCCTAAGAGAGCATGAGCCCTTATATCATACCAACTGTCCTAGTATTGAAGAAGGATGGATCATAGAGAATGTATCAAAGAAGGATAGCTCAATATCAAGTACTGATATTTGATCCTACGATTAGATGATATGCTTGATGTGTTACATGGCATGAAAATATTTTTAATGTTGAATTGAAGAGTGGTTACCATCAAATCCAAATGAGACCGAGATATAAGTGGAAGACTACCTTCAAAATGAAGGATGATCTATTCGACTGGAAGGTGATGCCGTTTGGGTTTTACAAAATGCCAAGCACCTTTATGTGACTTATAAATCATGTTTTGAAATCCCTCATAAGAAAGTGTGTTGTGGTTTATTTTGACAACATTTTATTGTATAGTATCGACCTCAACTCTTATGTTAAGCACCTGAAGTTAGAATGTAGAATCCTCTAAGTTTAATGATTGTTCAACAATTTGAAGAAATGCATGTTCTATTAAAGTGAGGTAGTATTCCTCGATTACGTTATCTCTATAGGAGAAATTAGAGTTGATGATGAAAAGATCCAAGCTATTCTCGAATGGCTAATGACAACAAGTGTCATAGAAGTAAGAACTTTTCATGGTTTAACTTCATTTTATAAAAGATTCATTCGAAACTTTAGCTCCATAGTTACCCCACTAACCGAGCTGACCAGGAAGAGCTTTAAATCTAAAAGGTCCAAGAGAGCTTAGAAGAGTTTTGAGGAGATCAAATCCAAGTTAACTTCTACCTTAATGCTAGTACTACCTAGCTTTAGTAAGGTTTTTGAGATAGAATATGATGTACCTAGAATCGGGATTGGAGCTATTCTCATGCAAGAGCATCAACCAGTTGCATATTTCAGTGAAAAGCTTAGAGATGTCACCTTAAATTACTCAGCATATGACAAAGAGTTTTATGCCCTTGTGCGAGTAGTTCAAAACTAGTAACATTATGTATTACCAAAAGAATTCATTATCTACATAAACCATGAATCTCTCAAGCATTTTAGAGGACAACAAAAACACTCATAATGCCATGCTAAGTGGGTTTAGTACTTGGAAACCTTTTGCTACATCATCAAGTACAAGAAGGGAAGTTTTAACACTGTAGTTAATGCCCTTTCCCATCAACATGTCTTGATCATGACATTACAGGCTAAGATACTTGGGTTTTTTACCTTACCTAAAAAATATGAACATGATGCATGATCCATACTTTAGACACTTAGTGGCTAAGTAAAACATTGGAGGAATAATGGATGGGCTCTATTAGAGCCACGGATTTTTTATGAAGGGAAAGCAACTTTGTATGTTAAGTAGTTTTGCTAGGGAATTACTTGTTTAGGAAGCTAATGCTGGGGGCTTTGCTAGTCATTTTAGTGAGAAAAGGACTACTGAGCTATTGAGAGAACATTTCTATTATCTTAGGATGATGAAGGATGTACATAAGGTACTTGAACATTGCGAGGTATGAAATGAGCTAAAGGAAGAAAGGAACCCTATGGAGAATATAAACGTCTACCCATATCTAAATAGCCATAGACCAATCTAAGTGTAGACTTCATGCTTGGCCAACCCAAAACACCTCGAAAATGTGATTCTATAATGGTGATAGTCAATCAATTCAGTAAAATGAGCCACTTCATCCCTTGGCACAAAACTACTAATACTTTATTTATTGCTAACCACTTTTTGTAGGTGATCATATGGCTACATGGTATCCCAAGAAATATTGTGTCAAATTGTGATTTGAAGTTTACGAGCTTCTTTTGCAAACACTATGAAAGAAGTTCAACACTAAGCTCATGTTTAGTACTTCTTTCCATTTGTAAACAAACAGCCAAAGAGAGGTTATGAGCATAATAGCAAGCAACCTACTTCAAGCTATTGTTCGGAAGAATCTACATGACTGGAATCCATGCCTACTCATCATCGAGTTCACTTACAAGAGCTTTACTAATAGCTCAATAGGAAGGTCATCTTTTGAGGTCATCTATGGACTTAATCCTAACTTAAAATTAGACACAATTACTAGCTTGACCTCTCAAGGAGAAAGTCAATCAGGGCTATAGCATGTTGAGGAGATTAAAAAATTACATCAAAAGGTTGTTGAGCAATTAACTAAGACAGTGGCTTAATAAAGAGAGAAAGGAAGTCGAGGTAGAAGACAAATTATTTATAGCCTAAGAGACCTTATATTGATTCATCTCAGTATGTAACAATTCCTATGAAAGAGAATAAACAAGTTATCTCACAAGTTGGATGGTCCTGTTAAGTTCCTTTGATGCATCAATGATAATGCCTGTGAGCTAAAACTACTTGAACGATGTGGAATGTCTCCAACTTTTAACATCACTGATCTAACACCCTATGTGTCAGAAGAAGAAGAAGATCAAGATTTAAGGGAAAATCTTCAACAACCCTAAAGAGCTGATTGAGTACCGACCTCTACACCCCTCATTAGAGCTCACCTTTAAGGATTTTAATCTCTCTTAAGAAGGACCCTATCTTCTCAACCTACCAAGGATGAGCTCCAATACATGGAAAAGCTGTGGAATAACTCCCTAAGGCCTTAGCTTGAACATACTGTACTCTATTAGAAACTCTTACTCAATTGCTAAGCGACTAAGTGCTAAGCCAGACCTATTAAGTGCTCATGCTAACCTACCGAATGTCGAGGCCTATTTATTGATTTGCTAAAGCCTACCTACTAAGTGTCGAGGCTAATCTACTGAGTTTTAAAGCCTACCTGGTAAGTGTGGTTACATACTGTAGTCTACCATTTTCAAAAGGGGTAATAAGGAGCTAACTTTGCTTTACAAAATTATACTACATACTGTAGTTCACAAAATCAAAGTGGCAACACTGCTAAATTAGACTACATATTGTAGTTTACCAAATTTGACTATCAAAATAGTCACAATGTTCGAGTAATACAATCTATATGTTTTCAAAAAATGAGTTCATAAAGCCATGCTTTTTCCATGATCACTTGGAAGCCTCATTTTGTAATTCCTGACCCGTAGGTCCCTTTCTGTACTGTGCTGTGCCGTACCATGATATGCGATAACAATTCAAGAATGTCAACCTTTAAGTTTTATTTAACCTAGTAATCTAATTCTGGTTTTCAAACTTTCCTTAGCGGAATTCTAGTATCTTACTTAAGGTTCACTTAGGTGAATACCCAGAAGATTGAGTCAGCAATCACTCAACTTCCCTGGTTAGCACAATTATTCATAAACACAATTCATCACTAAACATAACAACATAACAATTCAACTAAGGTACAGTTACTATCATTTATAATCACCACATCAGCATGTCACCATAGTAGCATATTAGTTCACCTAAGATATACTCGTATTCAATCAATACAGCACCAAACAGCATACAATGTTATAAGTAGCAATATATCTACTCCAAGCATGAATCAAATCCACTTACCTAGGTTTAGCAATAGCACTATATCCTATACTTCATGACGTGGTCCTTCCTTACTTATCATACTTATGAAAACATAGTATAGTCTTTAAATTAAGTATAGGTCAAACCCAAACTATTATAAACTTTCATTTCTATGTTTTTAAAATTCATTTGATCGTATATTACTCATTTCCTATTTGATTTTAGTAAACTTTATACTACTGCAATCATTATTTTGAGTACTATTAATGTATATTAAGAATAAAAACTAATCAATATTGTTAAAAACCCAAAAATACCCTTTTCTCATTACTACTCAACCATACGTTTCCTTAACTCCGTAATTGACTCGAGTAAGTTTAGTACTAGACTAAAAACCCTAAAAATTATACTTTTTTGAACTTATCCAGCAACACTTATTATACCTTAAAGTGTTCATTTCACACAAATTTAATAAACATTCTAATAGTACTAGTTACTATATTACATATTAAGCTAATATATAAGCTTATATTAGGAAAATATATAATAAATAGTATATGAGCTTAATTAATTTCACAAAAAATCCTATAGACTCACAAAAATATGTAGTTTAATTATTAACGTTGAATTATACTAAACTATCTATTATATACTCTTACGAAAATAGCGGTTTTAGTTCGAAATTACAGAAAACTAAGAAAAATAAATAAATTTACGCGTGAGATAAAAATTAAACATCTAAAAGTCTAAACATGTAGGGCTCATTCATTAATTTCATCAAAAATTAATTATTTCAATAATTCAATAAAATTAGAAGTTTTATTCAACATAATTATAAAAAATAGTAAACACAATTAATTTAAAAAATTCTTATTACCACAATTAAATATATATATATGTATATATCTATTAGGTGTATTACATACAAAAATTGAGCTTGAAACAACATCATCTATTATTTACAAAAATTAGATTAATTTTCACCTAAATAGGGCATTTTCTTAAGGACCTTATATTTCCAATAATTATTTCACTTAAATAAAATTGCTATATTTCAGCTGAAATTTTGGTTTACCTGAACTGATTGCCTCCAGCCACCCAACTTTGTTGTAGCACCTCCTTTAGTGGTGCTTTCCTTGGTCCCAAATGGCCATCATAATTGGACACCAATAGCCTATTGAACTAGCTGATTAGATTTCGTATCCTATTTTTAATCTAAATTTCTTATTTTTTTTAAAATTTTTGGAGTGTTTTTATCATATTTTCAGACTTCCAAAATGTTGTTTTTGAAATTTATAATCCCTATTTATATTTTCCAAATGGATAAGAATTTGTAAAAATTAGACATGTGGCTTATACTTGTTTTTTTTTTTTTTGGATTTTCAATGCATAAGGTGTTATTTCCTCATTTCTTTGCTTTTAACTCATCATCTAAATTCATCCTAAGCTACAACATAGGTATGATGACTCATCCTTGCATTTTTTTTTTAATTTTCCAATTTTTTATATTAATTTACCTTATTTTAATGATAATTTATTATTATATATGTATATTTAATACAAATAATGTATATTCTATGTTAGTACATGTATATTACATATAATTCAACTTCATTTATTATTTTTGTATGTTAAATAACTTATCTCTAGTATCCACTATATTTAAAAGCTCAAATTTTACTATTATTAGCTTTAATAAAAAATTATTGTTTTTCTCAAATTGATATTTTTATATAGCTTATTTTGAGAAATTTACTTTACTTAAATTACTTTTTCTAACTTTTCTAACATTACTTGAATCCTAAGGTGTTTCATTTTTGCTTGTAGAAAAAATCTTCTTCTTACATTATCCTTTATGTAATTTTCTATTACTTTAATGTTTCCCTAAAAAACTTATTATAAATAATTCTTTTTACTATAATTGCAACCAACTTACACAACATTATCAATGAATATTCTTATTCTTGCGAGATACTATTCTCTGTGTACATCTTCCATACATTCTTATCCAATCTTACTGAGTAGCTTGAGATTAGTGGTAGGAAAACCTTAGTATTAGCTTGTGCATCATATTAAGTAAAGTACTAAGTCATATCGTGTTCATTGGTGTATTATATCCTATGAGTAGCTTTCTGGAAGCTACTATGATCGCTGACCCATCCACTTCCTTTTCTTCAATACCTTGAAGGGCCTACAATAACTACTTTTTATGATAAGCCTTAGTGATTAACTAAGCTCCTAGGCACATCACTTTTGAATAAGGTCAAAACGTTTAGCTCGAAAATGATCGAAATACATATACTCTCCTTGTTAGACCCATTAAGGAGAGTTGAGGGGAAAATGTTGATAGTGGTTTTTCACCAGGACCTATAATGACCTCAAATGAAGTATACCCGACTTGCTTATCTACATTCAATACCTTTTACACCATATATCTAACCTTTTACAACCTAGTTCTTAAGTATTTGCTAGCATAAGATGTCAGTGAACTAAACATCCACTTATATGGCCAGGAGTAGGATTAATCAAGTAGGTCAAATTAGCCTCTATTAGCTTATATGAGCTACCAGTAGCTCGTTGAGACCTAATCAACAAAAGAGGAGTTCAAATTTTGAGGTAGCAATTAATAACTATTAATAGAGCTTGGTAGACTACAGTAAGCTTCTTCTAGATACTCTTACTTTGATTACTTTCCTTCACTTTTCTTCCCAACATACAATAATCTTCCTTAGGCATCAAAGTAGCTATGCTGTAGTCACCTTAGCACGCCCTTAGCCTAACTTTCTTTCTTTTGCAGAATTATTGTTTGGCAAGTGTTCATAGACTTCATAAAATCAATTCTTACTATCAACAAGCTCCAAGGAGATAGACAAGAGTACCTCATTTGGAATACTTGAGTTGGTGAAGCTTATAGATAAGCTTAAAGATGGATTATTCTCGAGGTTTGGATAATGTCAAAGTCCGAATCTTGACTTTTTTAGGAAGTAAAGATGCAGTTGAATACTTACACTGGGAAGAGAAGACAGAAAAGATATTTTATTGTTATTGGTATGTTGATGAGGTAAAGGTTAAATTGGGCGCCATAGAATTCTTTAGATACATAGTAATGTAGTGGAAGAACATGTAGGTTGCTTAGAGAAGGGATAACCGATGTGAAGCACACTTACATGGGAAGAGATGAGGAGACTTCTTCGAAGGAAATTCATCCTTAATACTTATTTGCAAAACTTTAGGAGTTAAAGTATAGTAAAAAAGAATGGATGAATATGAGGGAATTTTAGATGTTCATGACCTATTGTGAAGCAGAAGAGCCCATACTCTAAACTATTTTGAGATTTATTACTAGGCTTCATTATGAGATAAGGAGCATGGTTGAGGTCTAAAGGATCCTTACTTTAGAAGAAGTTATCAAGATCGCCCACAAGGTTGAGAAGTACTAGAACAATCCTTTTCAATCTAGTTAGAGCTTACCTATACTACCTAGTCTGAACATAAAAGGTCGGCTAGGACTGATGTAAGAAAGGATGAGTCCATAGTCTAACCTATTGAAGGATAGACTAAGCAAAATGTTGCTGAGGAGATCATGGAAGGAAGTTTGAGAAGGGATAGTCTTCTAGAAGAATGGTTAATCTAATCAAATGTTATAAAAGTCTCTAAATTGATACATGGCCACTTAGTGCCAAATAAGCAAGTCATGATCATGAAGGATGAAGGATGGTAAGCCAAACAATGCTGATGAAGACAAGATAGTTAAAGAGGTAAAAGTTGAGGAGGATCTTAAGGTTCATCCTAAGGAAGAGGCTTGCTTAGATGCTAACTAGGGTGAAGTAATGAGTTTGGTCCTCATAAGAGTGTTGACCAATGCATAAGCCCTAAAAGAGAGTAGTTGCATAATCCTTAGTGCAAAGTTTGAGCTTGCCATCCTTTAAACATCTAAAGCCTTATAAGTTATGCTAACTTCATGACAAAGGTGCCTTGCATGCGAACAAGTAGGTTAAGGTGCCTTTGACAATAGGTGACTTATATCAGCATGATGTGGTATGTGATGTCGTCCTTATGGAAGCTTCACATCTATTGTTAAGAAGGCATTGTTTGTTTGACCAACATGTTATCCATGATGGATACAAAAATATATATATGCTTTTACTAAGGTTTAAACAAGATATTGTTGCAACCCATGGCCCTAAGTCAAATTAGTGAGACTCATAACTAGCTCACATGAGATTTTAAGAGAAAGCTTTGATGCTATCCCAAGGTGAATTGGATTAAGCTGTGAAAGTCAAAGTGCCTATGTTCCTATTGGTCCAATGGTTGCTAGTATCGAGGGAAATCGAAAATGCACCCAATGAGGTAAGCAACTAATTGAGGAATTCACCAACTATTCCATGTGGAGTTACCTAAAGGTTACCACCAATCTAAGAAATAGAGTATTACATAGACTTGTAGCCTAATGTTGCCCTACTAACTAAACTACATACAAAATGAATTTTGAGAAGGCAACTGAGTTGAAAAGATAGGTGGATGATATTAGGTAAGTATACCTTTTAAATCTACAAGATAGTGTAGTGAATATAGACAATGTTCCCATGAAGACTACAAACTATTTCCCTATTGTAGACACCTAATTTTTGCCCCTTTTATCTTTATTTTCATTATTTTTCTTTCTTTTCTCATAAGGTCCTAAATTAGAGAAAACACAAAAAATTAGAAAATTAAACAAAACCCAAAGAAATTAAGAAATTTAGAAAAAATACAAAGAAATTAAAAAGAAAAAAGAAAAAGGACAAAAAATAAGAAATAAAAAAGTACCAAAAATAGGAAGTGTAGAAAGAAATCTTAAAAAATAAGAAGTTTAGAAAATAAAGTTTAAAAATTTAGAAAATTAAAAAAATTACAAAAAATAAGAAAATTGAAAAAAAAATAAAAGATTTTAGAAAATTCTCTTTCATTCGGGTAGATTTTTTAATTTTGAAATAAGTTTAGAAGTTAGGCCATTGGGGATTAGGCTTAAATTTGAATATAATAGAGGTTGACTTGGTCCATATGTGTAGTTTAAATATACATATAGAGAAGGCACAAGCCAATGGCCTAATGGTTAAGCACATAGACATAGCAATGGATTTGAGTATAAGGTCTTGGGTTCGAATCTTAGGGGGAACATACAAAGTCATTTTATTTTTCATTATATTAGGGACTGCTGTGTATCATGATCTAATTATGTCACATGTGCCAATACGTAGCAAGTTAGGATTGGATGGTGTGCTGACGTAGCACCATGTGTCATGTAATGACACGTGGTATGTCGGGATTAGTTGGGTCGACTAACGTGGCACCACGTCAACACTCTCCCTTTTTTTCTCCCTCCTTTCCTACATTTTCCTTTCTTTTCCCTAGGCTTTCTTACCTTAAACACAATAGTCAACCCTCTTCTTCATCATTTTTTACCCTTCTCAAATTGTAATTTTGCCAAATTATTGGTGAAATTGCAAACTAAACACGGCTTATTTTGAATTGAACCAAAGAGCAAGACCAGATTCATCCATCAACACAATCTAATCGAGCTCCCAAGTTAAGGAAAAAATTGAAATTTCGGCATTTACATTCAAGGGCAATTCTAGCTTTCCAAAGTTTCTAGGTCAAATTTGTGTATAAAAGAGTGTTCGAGGTGCTCACATAAGTGGACATAACGACTCACAACCAGTAGAATCATTACAAAACCCTTTCTCTCTCTAACCATAACTTTCTCTCTCTCTCTCTCTCTCTCTCTCTCTTTAGCTTAACACCATAAACTACCACCACGATCAATTTTGTGGTGGTCCAAAGGTCGAACCCAACCACCACCATGGCTAAGTTCCCTATAGCTTAGATTCTCTAACTCGACTTCTTTCAACATCTCCTGTGCCCCTTAGTGGTGCCACTAAGCTTGCCACTACCTTAACCCTAATTGTTAAACCGCCTCTCGTTGACCCACTACTTCAGCTACTCTTCGACCCAAACCAATCCTACGGCTAAACTCACCACATCCTTAAACCTCAGAGCCAATACCCCTCTCATGCCTAACAACCCCAAAACACCAAGATTCGAACACCACTGCTGACCACCACTTCAGATTACCCCTCAAACAACTCCCAAACACCATGATATTAAACCTACCCCACCTATTCCCAATAGAAAACTCACAAAAAATTGCTTACCCCCTCAATTTGGCTACTAGCATTGTCTAAATCGACCCTAAGCCATTGTTGTATTGAAGATAGTGGACCCTAACTTGATGACCCGTACACCCGACCTGACTCGACCGATCCAACCCGCCTTAGGTTTGATCCGTGCGCCAGTTGCATTTAAATCCTTTTTCTTTCTTTCTTTATTTATTTTTGTTTAGTTTATTTAATTGTTCTTGATTTTGTTGTTTTTATTTTATTTTATTCTTATTTCTTTTATTTACAAATGTAAATGTAAGAATACAAAAAAAGAGAGATCGAAATAGAAAAAGGAAAGAGAAGAAAAACAAGAAAAAGGAAAAAAAAAAGGAAGTAGTGTATTTATAAATATATTTATTTTTTAATAGAAATAGGTAGAATAAGTAAAATAAAAAATAAAAATAAATAAGTAAATAGAAAGGATAAAGATTATCATCTCTTTTTATCAGTTAGAAAATTGATTTTTCAAAAATAAAATAAAAATAAATCAAACATTTTTCAAATTCGGATCATGTAGAATTTTTAAAAATAAAAACCAATTTAGGGCCCTTTAAGAAATTTTCTTGAATAAATCAAAATGAGTAAAAATGTAAACCTAATTGTTTTAAAAATTAAAATCAACTTAGCCCACTAAAGTTTTCATTAAAAAGAACTATGTACATTTAATCCCAAATAGCGAGTACATAGGTACCTATCGGGTGACGATAAAAATAAAAAAAAAATAATAATTTCCATTTTTCTTTAATTTAGATTATTTTGTTTATCTAATTAGAGTAATCAATAACCAATTTTTGTCTTTCAAAATTAAAAGGTGATGTTTAAGTTTAATTCTGATTTTAAAAAGTTAATGGTACCTAAAGGGTTTAAATCTTTAAACCCCAAACCCAAATTTCTAGTTTTCAAAAAGATATTTCAAAAATTGATATTTTCATAAACTAATGGCTAAGTTATAACCAATCTACCCAATTGGTTATAACTTAACTGTTTTTCTTGACCCTGGTCGGATAGTAACTCTAAAGTTGTTTTAATAAAAAAAAACGATTTTTCTTTAAACCCTAGTTGAGGATTAGTATTAAATAGGTCGGGTTTAGTACTAATCAATTTAGAGAAAGCTTAATTTTTAAAGAACCGAAAGCTTAATCCCGAAATATCACCTTAGTGTAATTTATTTATTTTCTTTGTTATTTGTATCATAACTATACTAACATTTTTGTAGGTTTAGTTTTATGTATTTAACTAACTATTTAAGAGGGGAAATTTTTTTCTTATACCATGAATGCATGATAGATATGGTCGAACCCGAGCTATCTTAGGACCTTAGGATAGAGAGCCATTGTGTAAGTTCTAAGCATAGTAGGGCAACTACCGTTCAAGGCTGACTAGGCTACTCTACTTAAACATTAATGTGACCAAGGAATCGTTTTATAAGAAATGCGTGAGGTCACAGTGTTTAAGGACCTTTAGAACCCACCCTTCGTGGATATATTCTTCAGGGTTTGGCAAAAAACCAATATGGTAGCATTGTTACAAAATAGAAAAAGAAAAGACAAACTTGAAACTTCTTTCCTAGTGTTCAAGGCTGACTAAGCTACTTCACTTAAACATTAATGTGACCAAGGAATTGTTTTGTAAGAAATGCGTGAGGTTACAGTGTTTAAGGACCTTTAGAACCCACCCTTCTTGGATACATTCTTCAAGGTTTGGCAAATAACCAATAAGGTAGCATTGTTACAAAATAGAAAAAGAAAAGACAAACCTGAAACTTCTTTCCTAGAGTTCACTCTTAGCTTTTGTTTATCTATCTTGCATATCACACACATAGGGATGTAGGGAATCATTTGTTGCATCAAAGATGTAGGGTAGATATGGTTAAACCAAGGCCATCTTAAGACCTTAAGAGAAGGGCCATTATGTAAGCTCTAAGTGCTATGGTATAACCACCGCTCAAGGTTGATTAGGTTACCTCACTTAAGCTTAAAGTGACCAATGAAAGTGTTTTTTAACAAGTGAGCGCCCCTAGGTATTCTCTACCTACCCACCTATGTAATGCTTAAGGACCTTTTCATGACTTACCTTAATTGCTTGTATTCCCCTCCAAGCTTGAGTTAATACAATACCCTTAAGAAATTGTAACCTTACTAATTGTTCAAGATTATTAATGCAATCTAGTTTCTGAAAATAACAGTAAGGTTGCAACTTAAGGGGGTAACGTAATAACCCAAACAATCTCAACACCTGCATATTTCCATGTGCTTTCTTTTCTACATTAATGATTGATTTTTGTCCATGAAATATGTAGACCTAAGAATGGCGAGTAAGCAATAAGATAACAATAAAAGACTACCAACTACCTTAGGAATCCATGAGCAATTACTATAAGCTAAAGCTACCTACTAGAAGCAGAGAGCTAGGCATGTTGAGGCCTTTAACAGGGCTTTGTTAGCTTAAGTTGAAAAAAGTGAGAGAACTATGAATTGGGCTTTAGAAATGTTGAACAAGGTTAAGTCCCAGTTGTAAATGTTAGATTAGAAACCCTAGGTGGAGTTAAAGGGCTTTGAATAAATTTTAAGTTTCAAATAATTGTTAGGTTTCCTTTTCCTTGTACTCTAATCTTTCCAAAATAAAATTTTTCTCTTTATCCTATTAATCTTTGTTCTTTCCTTCTTTGTAAGTAGTCCTTCAAAAGAGCTTATCTAACCATTCACTATCTTACTTAAGGAAAATGCAATTAAAAAATATTAAAATAAAAAAATCCAACATTTATATTTGGTTTGTATAAAATAAAGCTTTATCTTTCTCTCTCTCAAAAATAAAATAAAAGAAAAGTTGCTAATGGGTAAAAAATTCTTCTAACCAAGTTTGCATGGTTGATGATAGATTCGCTTCCCTACAAAGGATGACGTATCAGATGGCTTAATAATGATAAGTCTTGATCACCACTCTCTAGATATCTCAACATTCGAACCTAAAAAGGAGATTCTCAAATCTAGAAGAGAAAATAGCTACAATACAAAAGAGCATTATAGGTTTAGAAACGACAATGGGCCCCAAGCTTGGAAGATTCCAACACCCGATGTTTAGTACTAATTAAATGTCAATAAGCCCACGTGATGAAGGAAGCCCAATAATGAAAAAGCTAAGGAGGAACGAGAAAAAACAAACCCAAGGGACTTAAAGGAGACAATTCACCCAATTGGAGATCTTAATCACCCAAGTCTTTTATCATTTGAAAGAAGTAGGGGTTGTAGCTTGTGAAGCCCCTAATCAGAATTACAAACCATGCAGCTTTGACCTAGAAGCAACATGCGACTATCATATGAGTCGGAAGGAGCACTCCATTGAAAAATGATAGAGATTGAAAAACAAGATTCAAGACCTGATTGACGAAAAAGTCATTTAGCTAGAGCTACAACAAGACATTCCTTCTTTAAGTCATGAGGATAGTCCAACTGAGTCTCCTAGAGCTCCATTTCTTTTGAGCTTACCAATGCCTTCTAATAAGCTCAAGGGTTGTTTCAAGCAATTGGGTGCTTGTTGAGTTAGGGGCAAAGAAAGTTGCTTTCAATAAAGTCTGTAATAGCTGGAATAATGCAATTTCCTTTTTCAATGGAATGATTGTACTGTTGTTAGAGCAAAAAAACTCTCCTTAAGAAATCTATAACTCACTTTTAAAAGGTTTAGCATGAAAAGAGGCAAACTATTTTCCATACACTAACCTAAAACACTTTGAGAGTTGAGTGACATAAAGGTGAGGATACTTTGGACTCATTCCTTAAAGGAGGTCCACTTTGAATGTGATATGCAGATTAAAATGAAATTATGTATTCATTTCTTGATTCCTAAACACAATCATCTCTTGTTTACCTCATTGGACCTATTTGAAGAATTTTTCAAATCGAAACCCTGTCGAAAACCACCCTATAATTGGGCAATTCAGAGGTTAGGGTCATTGATAAGGAGAAAGGGATTAAAATTGTTTTTTACTTGTTTCATTAACGTTAAATTCAAGAGCAAATTTTATTTTTGATATGTTATGTTTTTTGAACTAAGGAAGAGCCACATCTTTTTTAAATACCTCGATCTTCTACTTACCTCACTCAAGCCCATACAATAGAAATCAATGGATTTAAGACCTTAAATCGCTTAAGAGGTAAAAACTTGGCAATGGAGACTTAGGGTCAAAAAAAAAAAAAAGAATAACAAAAGAACAATAGGGCAAAGTAATAACAAAATGAGGAAAAGAGGTTGGAAATTGGACTCAAGTGTAAGTCAAGAGCCAAGTGAAAGCCACATCATATTTAGTAGGGGCAATCAAATCAAAAGTCAAGGCCTAAATAGCCCTAAAGACGTAAAGCCCTAAATCACAATCCATGCTCAAAAACCTAAAATCTCTACATCTACTTTGAAGCCTCTCTTACACTTGGCCTTTGCACCCCTAATACCACCCTTACATAAGTAAAAGCTCTTTTGATCTTTAATGATAATTTATCTTTAATAAAATTTGTTTTTGAAGCTAGGGTAAGTATATTTCTAATTATTCCTAAGGTTCTTGACTTGTATACCTAGGAATAATATTTCAAAATAGGGTTCTTTATTACTTCTTTCTAAAACCCATGGATTAGAAGCCTAAATTCATAATGTTAAATTGAAAAAGACCTAATAGATTGATCAAGGTGTATCACATGCAAAATGAACTATAATTTTAGGATTGTAGTCAAGAGTATAATATGGGCCGAGAGTTTGCAAGGAAGTCCTCTTCGACTAAACTAGTTATAAGTTACCTTTTAATGATGTTTGAAATCATAAGGCCTTACCAAATGGCTCAACATCTAAGCTAGGGGGAACAAAAGAGGCCCCATGTGATTATCAAAAAAGGGTTTCTTTACTTGTTAGCAAACTAAAAGAAAAAAAAGCAATGAAAAGAAAAAAAAAAAGAAAAAGAAAAAGAGAAAGAAGGTATCATTATGTCATGTCCATGTCGGCCTAGGTGACTAAGTTTTTAGTCATTTCTAAAAATAAAAAGGAGAAAAAAAGGGGGTTAAGAGTTTCGGCATTTTCTCATTCTTCCTAAAATAAAGTAAATTATGCCAAATGTCTTTTGCAACATAATTGGTTTTCACCAAAAGGGTTTTTCTGTAAATAATCTCCTAAAAAATCGAGTAGTGTTTCGGTTAAGTTTTTAATCCTAACCAGCTCTCGATTGGGTTATCCCCCCTTTCATCCATTCATCTCTCTTCAAGGCCTTTAGCAAAACCTTAGGCCACTTCTATTCCTCAATTACCTTTAGCATTCTCATAAGGCCCTTCGGTTCACCAAGTTCCTTTAGGAGGCCCATAGGGTACTTCTTTTTTGAAAAAATCTTGTAGGAAGCCCATAAGATGCTTAATTTTGTTTGGTAAGCCCATCGGCCTCCTCTATTCGCTAAGTTCCTCTTAACGAGCCCGTACAACACTCCTCTTCATCAATTTCTTTTGGGCCAACCTTCTAGACGCAATCTCAACTTAGTCTCATTTCCAAGTGTCTCTTAAGCGAGCCTATAAGGTGCTTCCTCATCCACTAATCTTTCTTCAAACATTATGGTAAGATCATAGAGCAATTCCCCCCATCATTCTCTTTAGGGTTCTTATGGGCTTATAGGGTGTTTCTCTTCCTTTTTGCGAACCCGCTAAGATACTTAGTTTCCTTTAGCAAGCTTATGAGGCATTTTTGTTCAACAAATTCACTCAAGCGTACCCATTAGGCCCTTTTGTTAACAAAGTTTCTCTTAGCGAGCCCGTATGGCACTTCCCTTTATCATTCACTTTTGGCATTTAGTATTTAGCCAACCTTCGAAGACATAATCATAACTCAATTCCTCCTTCCCAACAAACCCATAGGATTCCTCTGTTCCTCAATTCCCTTTAGCGTACCCATTGGGGCCCTCTATTAACTAAATTTCTTTCAAGCAAGCCTATAGGGCATCTCCCTTCTATTCACTAAGTTCCATAAGGCACTTCTCCTTGTTAATTCCTTTTTTAACACCAAGTATAAGATTGTTAGTCTTAGAGAGATGCTTCCGCCAAGGTTAATGAGCTTAGTGAGACACGACTAGGTTTTAGATTGATCCTAGATTAAGGTTATTAGTCCTTGAGAGACTCTCCTACCTCGGTTGTTAGCCTAGCGAGGCACGACCAAGTTTTAGGTCAATCTTACATTAGGGTTGCTAGTCCTCAAGAGATGCTCCCACCTAAGTTAGTAAGCCTAGCGAGGTATGATCAGGTTTTAGATCAATCCTAAGTTAGGGTTGCTAATCCCTAAAAAACACTCCCGCTTAGGTTAATAAGCCTTATGAAGCATGACTAAGTTTTAGAGCGATCCTAGATTAAGGTTATTGGTCTTCGAGAGATGCTCCCACCCAGGTTATTAAGTTAGTAAGATACGACGAGGTTTTAGATCGATCCCAGTTTAGGGTTGCTAGTCACCGAAAGACTCTTCTGCCTAGGTTAGTAAGCCTAGTGAGGTACGACCAGGTTTTAGATCGATCTTAGTTTAAGGATGCTAGTCCTTAAGAGATGCTCCCGACTAAGATAGTGAGCCTTGTAAGGTATGACTAGGTTTTAGATCGATCTAAGTTTAAGGTTGCTAGTCCTCGAGAGATGCTCCTGCTTAGGTTAGTAAGCTTGGTGAGGTACGATGAGATTTTAGATTGATCACAGTTTAGGGTTGCTAGTTCTTGAGAGACACTCCTGCTTAGTTTAGTGGGCCTAATATAATACAACTAGGTTTCAAATCGATCCCAATTTAGGATTGCTAGTCCTTGAGTGTAATACCTTATGATTTCGAGCTAATTCAATAACCCTAAGAAATTTTTTAAATTTACTAAAATATCAAATGTTATCCATTAATTAAGAAATTTGGTTTTCTATGATTATTTTAGGTATAGATTAATTTATTAATTTTATTTTAGTGAAATAAATATTTGAAATATAAGGTCCTTAAGAAATGGCTCTATTTAGATGAAAATTGAATTAAATTTTAGAAATAGTAAATATTGTTCTTTCAACTTCAAAATTTTTTCGTGATATACTTAATATATGTATTTAATTTTAGTAACAATAATTTTTTTAAATAATCATGTTTACTATTTATTGCAATTATTTTGGATAAAACTAGCAATTTGCATATTTTATGGAATTAATTGGTTTTTAACAAAATCAAAGAATAAGCCCTATGTATTATGATTCCTAGAAGTTCATAATGATGCCTGGGACATTTTGAATTTTATCTTGTGATTAAATTCACTTGTTTGCTTAATTTTCGCTAATTTTGAGTTAAAATCGTTATTTTCATGAAAATACATTATAGCTAGTTTAGTATAATTCATGGTCGATAATTAAACTATATATTTTTGTGAGTCGATAGGATTTTTCGTGGAATTAATTGGGCTCATATACTATTTATTATGTATTTTCATAATAAAAATCTATATATTAGTCTAATATATGATGCACTAATTAGCACTAATGTGATACTCATTAAATGTGTAAAGGATTTGCATTTTTTACTACATAACGAATTCTGACCAACTTAGGAAATGAATAATTTTAGGATTTTTAATTTAGATTTTGGGTTTACTTGTGTTAATTATAAAGTTATATTAAAGTATGGTCAAATCGGTAATGAAAGGATATTTTTGGGTTTTTGAAAATATTGATTAGTTTTTATTCTTAAGATATATTAATAGCACTCAAAATAACGATTGTGATGTTATAAAGTTTATTGAAATCAGATAAGAAATGAGCAAAATATGATCAAATGAAGTTTAAAAACAAGGAAATGAAATCTTAACAGTTTGGGCTAGACTCATAGTTAATTTGAGCACTGTGTCATATTTTCATAAGTGTGATAAGTAAGGAAGGACCATGTCATGAATTTTAGGATTTTGTACTATTACTAAGCCTAGGTAAGTGGATCTAACTAATGCTTGGAGTAAATATATTACTACTCATAACACTACGTATTGTTTGATGTTATATTGATTGAATATAAGCATATCCTAGTTAATTTGATATGCTACTATAGTGGATGCTGATGATGATAGTAATTGTATTCTGGTTAAACTGTTATGTTGCCATGTTGGGTGATGATTTGTACTTATAAATAATTGTACTAACCAGGGAAGTTAAGTGTTGCTAACTCAATCTTCTAGGTGTTTATCTAAGTGAACCCTAAATAAGATACTAGAATTTTACTAGGGAGAGTTCAAAAACCAAAATCAAATCACTGGGTTGAATAAAACTTAAAGATTGATTGTGTTGATTGATATTCTTGAGTTGCTATTATACGGCACAGCACGGCATGGCATAAAAATAGACCTACGGGTCAGAAATTTCAAAATAAGCCTTTTAAGTGATCATGGAAATAGTATGGCTTTATGAACTTAGTTTTTTGAAGCACATTGGTAGATTATAGTGTATGGTTTAATTTGACAGTATTGCCACTTTGATTTGGTAGACTATAGTACATGGTTTAATTTGGTAAAGTTGCTACTTTGATTTGGTTAACTACAGTGTGTAGTTTAATGTTGTAAAGTAATGTTGGGGGTCTTACTCCCAAGCAACTCCTTGTTGCCCTTGGTTCCTGGGCGTTGTATCTAAATGCCCGACTATGTCGACTAACCTAAAGAAGTTTATAGGGCATAGGATATCGTTACTGATGTATGCCACATGCATGAGCATAGCATGTTGCATTGTTGGCAATAAGTACCCGATTGGGTAAATGGATATGTGAAGTTGAACATTCGAGTTATGATTAAAATGTTTCAGTTATAATATACAGTATTGTCTATCATATTGTCTACATTATGTTGTTTATTATCCACTCTCCCTCAACTTCGTTAGCTAAGGGGATAAAATGTTTTATCCTCAGGTTAACTAAATCGTGAAGGGCCTGACATTTGAGGGGATATGTATACTGAGAGTGTGAGTCGGATTGAACGACAATTGTATGGAACCTATATTAAGTCAAGAATCCTATTATTATAAAGATGATAAATATTATGTTGTATACATAAGTTGTATCAGAATATCCAACTGAACCCCAATGTAGCAACCCCTTTATTAAGTAAATAAAGTTGTCTTTTGATGAATGAGCAGGTTGAGTAATGTTTTCAATAGGTATTCCTATGTAATGGTGCATCCTGTACTATGTCGGGATATGACACCGAGAGTCACTCCGCTTAGGTTAGTGAGCCTTAGTGAAGCACAACTAGGTTTTAGATCGATCCCAATTTAGGGTTACTAGTCCCCAAGAGATGCTTTCGCGTAGGTTAGCGAGCTTAGTGAGGCATGACTAGGTTTTAGATAAATCCCAATTTAGGGTTGCTAGTCCTCAAGAGATGATCCTGCCTAGTATAGTGAGCTTTATGAGGCATTATTAGGTTTTGGATTAATCCCAGTTTAAGGTTACTAGTCCTTGAGAGATGCTTTCACCTAGGTTAATGAGCCTAGTGAAGTACAACTGGCTTTTAGATCGATCCTAATTTAAGGTTACTAGTCTTCGAGAGATGCTCCCACTTAAGTTAGTAAGCCTTGTGAGTTACAACCAGGTTTTAGATCGATCTCAGTTTGTGGTTGTTAATCCTCGAGAGATGCTCTTACCTAGGTTTGTAAGTCTTGTGAGGCATGATTAGGTATTAGATCGATCCTAGTTTAGGGTTGCTAATCCTCCAGAGATGCTCCCTCTGAGGTTAGTGAGCCATGTAAAGCATGACTAAGTTTTAGATGGATCCCAAATTAAGGTTGCTACTCTCCGAGAGGTGCTTCCGCTTAAGTTAATAAGCTTAATAAGGTATAACGAGGTTTAGATCCATCCCAATTTAGGGTTGCTATCCTTCGAGAGATGCTCCTACCTAGGTTAGCAAAACTAGAGAAGCACGACTAGGTTTTTGATCAATTCTAGTTTAGAGATGCTAGTCTCTGAAAGATGCTCCTGACTAGGATAGTGAGCCATTTAAAGCACAACTAAGTTTTAAATCAATCCCAGCTTAGGGTTTTTAGTCCCTGAGAGACATTCCCGCCTAAGTTAATGAGCCTAGTGAGGCACGACCATGTTGTAGAATGATCCTAGTTTAGGGTTGCTAGTCTTTGAGAGACGCTTCTACTTAGGTTAGTAAGCCTTATAACGTATGACCAGGTCTTTGATCGATCCCAGTTTAGGGTTGCTAGTCCTCAAGAGTCACTCCCAACTACGATAGTAAGCCTTCTAAGGGACAACTGTGTTTTAGATCAATCCCAGTTTAGGGTTGTTGCTCCCCGAGAGACACTATCGCCTAGGTTACTAAGCCTAGTGAAGTATAACCAGGTTCTAGAATTATCTTAGTTTAGGGTTACTAGTCTCTAGGAGACGCTCTCGCCTAGGTTAATAAGCCTTGTAAGGTATGACTAGGTTTTAGATTGATCCTAATTTAGGGTTACTAATCCGTGAGAGATGTTCTTGCCTAGATTAGTGAGCCTTGTAAGGTATGATTAGGTTTTAGATTGATTCGCTTAATATATATATATATATATATATATATAAATTGTAAATACTCTAGCAAGTATATTGGGTTGGAGTCAAGTAATATAGAGAAAGTAAGGTTATTGATCCCAAGAGGACTAAGAAATTATTAATCATATGCTAGTTCTTATCAATATTCATGCAATCAAAATTAAATTAATTAATCTAATAACTACTTTAAAAATATTGAAAAGAAAATAACTATGAAAAATCTAAAATTAAGCAATCAATTGAGAATTGTGGAAAAATAGAATCCATCCTACATTATGTTAATCAAATTGTTATTATGTTATATCGTTTAATAGCTTTATGGTCATTGAAGTGAAATTATTAAACCTTAAAACCTAAGGATTGAAACTCCTAATTAATTAATCAGCTTTCGCATCTTTCAATTAATAATAGACTCTAGATTACAATCGTATATCTCTCGATACTATGATTGTCTAATGCCTTAGTGAATCATTAATCGCCAAACATCACATTAATTTCTAGATAATTTCTAATTAATTCAATTAACTCTGCTTCCACATTGATTAATCAAATCAACTAAGAATTCCTAACAAACCCTATATCAACTCTCGTATCATTGGAGTTTCTAACAATTATAATTAATTAAACAATTATAATCAAAATCATAGAAATTGTAATCATGAATCATCCATATATCTCTTAATCCTATAACATGAACACAATCTTCATCTTAGCTATCTGGGGTTTCAGCAATTCCCATAAATAAATTTAACCAATAATGGATTTGGAAACAAAAACACAAATACTAATTGAAATTGCAAAGAAATTCATAATTAAAAGCAAAAGTAATTCATAGAATTGCATAAGAATAATTGAAATATATGTCACCAATTCTATATTAGAAAAGATAAACTTTAATTGTAACTTCAACTGGTCTCCATAGTGAAAGCAAATTCTTCTCAATGATCCTAGTGATTCTCCTGAAGATTTCTTCAAGAACTAACTAAAGACTATTCTATGACTCTCTAAGTCTAAGGAAAGTGTATTCTTAAGTCTTTAAAAAAATCCTAAAGTCTTCTAAATAATGAAACATAAGCTATTTATATGAAAAATTAAGGTTAACTTGCGTGACTCTCTTTTTTTCATACAGGTTGGTGGTGTAAGTGCAAGGCCGATGGCGTAGACATCAAGGGCCACTGGTGTAAGTTATAGGTCGACTACCTTCAATTCCAACTTGCACGTATTGATTCGGACTTTGTTTATCTACATAAAATTCCTTTAAATCACCTATAATTCCACTCTTAAATCCTCTAATACCTGAAATGTCCAAATGAAAATAATTAAGTATTATTTCTAAATGATTTCTATAAAATCAATAATAATTTTATCTTAATTTTCACTTTAAAACAAGAAAAATATGCCTTTGTCAACTCCCCCACACTTGAACTTTTTCTTGTCCTCAAGAAAAACAAACAGAACTAAAGAAATCTATCATTGAAAATATAAAGTTTCCAATTGCTAATCTAAGACATATGATATTTCATATTTTCAGACTCACTAATTTATAATGCCCACTACTCTAACCAAATCGAAATATGTGATTAGAGTACTACAATTGAAATTAATCAGCTATTCTAGAGAAAACCAATTTTAATCCAAGCGTTTAATCTCATATTTCTATTTCAAAAGTAGATACTCAATCCTAGAAGGAAAAACACCCATTTAAACTTTACAGCTATTAGCAAGCATATTATCCCTCTCATTATTCCGACAAACAAATTAACAAAGTAGTGAAAGCATATGGTATCTACTCTATCCCTAGGTTTTCTTCCTTTTTATTTCAAGCCCTAATTCATTTCTTGAATTACATTCAAATTAACAAGGTAGTGAAAGCATATAGTATATACTCGTTATAGTAAGTGCATTGAGTCGGCTCATTACCCAAGTGACTAGGTTTTAAAGGGATTCCTACAAACTCTTCCTCACTCTAACATTCAAGTTAGGATACTCTTAACTCAATTTCTTGAGTTATTAGAGTAAAGGCTCTCACTTCATCATTTTTTGAATGCTTACAAAAATTTTTTGGACTTCTTTTATAGGAATCACTAAGTTCAAAGAATTATCATTAGAATAACTAAAAAAACCATATACTAATTAACTTTGCATTGAAGTGAACTTGTTTACTTTTCACTTAATTACTCAACTGACTTTTAAACTTCAAATTATAAGGCTAAAAACTAGGCAAATTAGGTTCCTAAAGAATTGACTAATTAATTTTAACTGAGTACAAAAATCTCAACATTGGTGATTAGGGCACCTTAGTAAGTCAATTATTCAAATCACAATTCGATGCAATCAACAAATTTTTTTCCTTTGTATAATATCTAAATTCTAAACAAGAAATTCAAAATTTTGAAAAAATTTGGCCTTAAAATTGCTAGTTACTTAAGAACAAATGAAGTTCAAGCTGATAAGAAAGTATAATTATTTGTAAACAAAAAACCATCATAAAAATTGATATTTTCATTTCCTATAATTCCTTGCCCCTACTATAGGATAGACGGTATCTACATTATCTTCTATTCAATATTCAAGAGGAAATAAAAATTCACAACAATAAGAAATGAAAAACTGGTACTTTTTTGGATTCAAATTTTCAACAATAATGAAAATTCCAAACGTAAGATCATTGCTATTATAGAAGTGCAAAGAAACAGATGAAATAGTAAAGATAATATCAAATGCAAAGAAACATGAAATAGCAAAGATAATATAAAAGTGCACTAAAGAGTACATAGTAGAGCTAATGATCCCAAGTTAGCCAAACAGATGGTACTAAACAGAAATAACCAAACAACAACATGAAAGAAAAAGAAAAGAAAGAAAAATGAAAATAAAAAAATAAAAAATTAGAAAAGCATGTAAATATCTAACTATCTTTGTTGATACTTCTACTCTCTGTATTGGAAGTCTCATAATGGAACTACTCTGTAGCTACTAGTTGAAAACATGAGATAGTAAACTTCAACATATTAAACATAGTCGTCTAGAACTTCTTATTCTTCTTCCTTTCTTTCCTAATTTCATTTTGGACTTCTCTAAGTTCAACAGTAAATTATTCATAACTGTTATCTAGAGGTTAAGATGAAGTAGACGCTCTAGCAGCAAGAAGAGGATTTTTAGGACTATCTTCCTCATTAACAAGATGGGGCCTATTATTTAACTTAACCAATCCCCAACCCCTAAATGGTTCAATAGAAATTGGTTTATATAGGATACCATCATCCCCCTTTAGCTCTTGAAAAAGCCCCATACCTTTCAATAATGCTATGATATACCTAGCACAAAAGATAACTTATGTCTTAGCATCACCTATTTGTCTATAGATAAAATTTACTATCTCTATTCCTAAATCTATCTAATATCCAGAAATAATACAGTATAGATAAAATATGTCAAAACTAGTTACCTTAGTATGGCTAGTCTCCTTACAGCTGAGAGTATGAGCAAGGATATGGTGGATGTCCTTCTCCTCATATAAACCCAAAAAATAGCCAATTTGACTCAATTCAATCACATGAACTTCTCTATAAACCTGAAATGGGAAAGTAGACATATGCCCACTTCTCTCCAGCTGCAAAGTTGACAATAAATCAGTGGCTATATTTCTATAAGTGGGTTCTTTTACCTCAAATAACCGAAACCATGTTTTATCAGGAACCATCTGTTGGATTCTATCATCCATTCCATACTCTTGCAAAATAGTCCAATCTAGATATTGCTGATTCATGAATATCATCCATTATAGCGTCCTCCTTCTCTCCTTAGCATACTCCGATGTGAGAGTAGATCACTACCTAAACTTCTGGAAGATGAAGCGGCTGCCATCTTCTGTTTCTTTCTCAATTGTATCTTCTTAGGTGGCATAATGAATGTGGAAATTACAGATTTGCAAAGAAGAATGCAAATGTTTGTAGGAAAAGTTAAGAGAGTGAGTATATGTGGTTGTAGGTATGCGAGAGAGGGAATGTTTGAGAGAAATCTACAAAGAAAACTAGAGAGAGAATTTAGGAGGAAAAATGAGTGAGAAGAGAGAGAAAATCAACGGACGTGATTTTAAAAGCACTGTACACCAACACTTACCTTTATGCACTAACGGTGTACATTTCCGATGTATATGCCTAGGTTGGTGGCCTTGAGTGTCGGCCATGAATTTAAATTTTGTGCCTTTCTCTTGTTTTTTTCTTTAGGTCAACATCCTTGATGTCAAAGGCTGGCCTAAAATTTTTTTCTTATAATAAATAAAAAAAATTAAATAATAATGAATAAATAAAAAAATTTAGCTTGGTTAGACATAGGTTACCTCTCATAAAGCACTTAGTTTGTAGTCGCTAGCCAACTTTCCGATCTTATTATGGGTTCTCACTCACAACCATAATGGTATCATTGTCCATGTTTTCTCCATCAAAATAGCATTTGAGGATATGACCATTTACCTTGAAAGTATGACTGTCTCTTGCCTTTAACTCAACTGCACCATAAGGGATAACATTAGCTATTTCAAATGGTCTAGACCATTGAGATTTTAACTTACTAGGGAACAATTTCAGTAGAGAGTTGTATAAGTAACACTTTCTAACCAAGCATGAACTCCCATTGTTGAATGTTCCTATCATGCCATCACTTAGCTCTCTCCCTATAGACCTAGTGTTTTCATAAGCTTCTTCTCCGATTTCATCTAGCTGGCTCAACTAGAGCAATCGCTTTTCACCTGTAGCCTATAAATCAAAATTAAGGTATTTTATGGCTTAATAAGCCTTCTGTTCGAGCTCTACAAGTAGATGACATGATTTACCATAAACGATTTTGTATAGGGACATTCCTATAGAGGTTTTACAAGCTGCCCTATAAGCCTACAATGCATCATCGAGTCTTAGAGACCAGTTTTTTTTTTTAAATGCATTGATAGTTTTTTCTAGGATACACTTTATTTCCCTATTGGACACCTTAACTTGTCCACAAGTTTGTGGGTGATACGAGGTGGCAAGTTTATGAGTGAATCCATATTTTGTTAACATTTTTTGAAACTACCGATTGTAAAAATGTAACTCCCCTTCACTTATAATATCCCTAGGTACCCTAGACTTGAAAAAAAATGTTCCTTTTAAAAAATTTAATTACTACTCTAGCATCATTATTTTATAGAGCTACTGCTTCTACCCATTTCGATACATAATCTATTGCTAGAAGTATATATTTGTTTGAAAAAGATAAAGGGAAAGGACCCATGAAGTCTATTCCCCATACATTAAAAAGCTCAATTACCAGAATACTCTTTTGTTGTAATTCATATCTCTTAGAAATATACCCAATCCTTTAGCACTGAGCACAAGACATAATATAATTCCTATAATCACCAAACAAACTAAGCCAATAAAATCCATAAGATAAAATTTTAGCTACAGTTCTTTCTCCACTAAAGTGGCCCCCTGCTTCTTTAGAATGACAGTGCTGAATTACACTAAGCTGTTCTGTTTCATACGTACAACATCTAATTACTTGGTCAACACAACCTTTAAAAAGATACGATTTATCCTAAAAATAAAATTTCACATTATGTAAAAACTTCTTTTTCCTTTGAAATGAGAAATTGTAAGGTATGATTTTACTAACTAGGTAATTGACTATATTAGCATACTAAGGTAATCTTCAAATCTCTACTACATACAATTGTTCATCAAGGAACTTTTCATTAATTGGTGGCTCTAAACACTTCAATTGTAATCAAGAAAAATGATTAGCAATTACATTTTCAGTTCCCTTTTTATCTCTAATTTCAAGGTCAAATTCTTGCAGTTATAAGATCCAACAAATTAACCTAGGTTTAACATCAGCTTTAGTAAACAAATATTTCAAAGTATCATCTTCTGTATATACTATGATCTTAGAACCTATGAGATAAGGCCTAAACTTGCCATAAACAAATATAATTGCTAAATGTTCTTTCTCTATTGTGGAATAGTTTCTCTTTACCTCATTCAAATTTCTACTTGCATAGTATATAACATGAAATAACTTACCTCTCCTCTGCCCAAGTACTACTCCTATAGCATAGTTGCTAGCATCACACATTATCTCAAAAGGAAGCTCTCCATCTAGTATAATGATCACTGGTGCCGAAGTAAGCTTCTCCTTTAATAGATAAAATGCTTGCAAACAACTATCATAAAAAACAAAGGTAGGATCTTTTTCAAGTAAATTACAAAGAGGTCTAGAAATTTTAGAGAAGTTCTTGATAAATCTCCTGTAGAAGCCAGCATGCCCTAAGAAGCTCCTAACTCCTTTGACTGAAGTGGGTAGTAGTAGCTTCTTTATTATCTCCACTTTGGCTCTATCAACTTCAATCACCTTTTTTGACACCTTGTGACTTAAGACTATTCCCTCTCTTACCATGAAATGGCATTTTTGCCAATTTAGAAGTAAACTAGTCTCTTTGCACCTTTTGATCACACAACCTAAATTAGTTAGACATGGATCAAATGACTTCCCAAAGACAAAGAAGTCATCCATAGATATTTCAATAAAATCTTCTAATATGTTAGAAAATATAGACATCATGCATATTTAAAAAGTTGTAGGTACATTACAGAAACCAAAGGGCATTCTCCTAAAGGTAAAAGTTCCATAAGGAGATGTAAAAGTGGTTTTCTACTAATTCTCAAGTGCAAGATGAATTTGATTGTAACAAGAATAACCATCTAAAAAACAGTAATAATATTCCCCTAAAGGTTTTTCTAACATTTGATCTATGAAAGGGAGTAGGAAGTAGTCTTTATGAATGACATCATTCAGTTTTCTATAGTCTATGTAAATTCTCCACTGGTTATAGTGTTAGTAAGGATTAGCTCATTATCCTCATTTTTAACTATAGTCATACCACTTATTTTTGGCACTACCCGAATGGAACTAACCTTTTTACTATTTGAGATAGGATAGATAATACCAACATTCAATAATGTGAGTACCTCTTTCTTCACTACCTCCTTGAGAGTTGAGTTGAGTAGTCTCTGTAGTTGTACTATAGGTTTGTACTCGGCTTGAAGCAATTTCTTGTGAGTGCAAATTAAGGGACTAATCCCTTTAAATTTGCAATGGTCTACCCAATGGCTTCTTGATGCTCTCTTAAAACTCCTAAAAGTCGTTTCTCCTAATCACCTATCAAAGAGGAGGAGATAATTATTAGCAAAGTACCATTTGTTCCAAGATAAGCATATTTTAAATGACTAGGTTAAGGCTTAAGTTCAAGCATCAAGGGTTGTGTCAATGATGAGACTAGCTTCTACTCATTAGTGGCTAGTTCTTCATAAAATCGTGCTTTGATTTCTGACACTTGTTCCATACCTTCTTCTTCAACTTGTTGTCATCGCTCTAATCATCCAGATACTTAAGAATCGATTCCATGGTATCCATTCTTGCTTTCTCTTCTATAGACTCATAGGTAATCTCATAAAAAAAAATGTCAATAGTGTAATAAGATTTGAAATCATCAAAATGCTTTATGGCTTCATAAACATTAAACGTTACTTGATCATCCATAACTCTTAAAGTCAACTTACCTTATTCCATGTCTATCAAAGCCTTGCCTATTGTAAGAAATGGTCTGCCTAGGATCATGGCTACCTCTCTATCTTCCTCTATCTTTAGGACTATAAAGTCAACTAGGAAGATAAATTTGTCTACTTTCACTAGGACATTCTCGACAATACCCCTTAGGTATTTGATACTCCTGTTAACAAGTTACAAGGTGACATGAATCTCCTTACAATCTTTGAGTCTTAGCTTCCTGAAAATAGAAAGGGCATTAACTTTATATTTGCACTTGAATTAACAAGAACCTTATCAAAGTGAAAATTTCCTATAGTGCAGTGAACAATAAAACTCCCTTGATCTCCTTGTTTCCTAGGTAGGGTGGATACATTTTTCTGTAGGATCATGGAGTACTCCCTTATAAGCATTACTGGCTCGTTCCTATCGATCTTTCTCTTCTTGGTAAGTAAATCCTTCATGAATTTAGCATACGAAGGTATTTACAGAAGTGCTTCTACAAAAGGAATATTGATTTGCAATTTCTTAAAGACATCTAGGAATTTGGCAAATTGAGCATCTAGTTGCTGTTGCTTCAATCTTGCTAGAAAGGAGACTGGAGGAACATACGATGTCACTTTTGGTGACTTCTGCATTAGTTCCTCTTCCACCTCTTTCCCTTTTTCTACCTTTAGAATCTCTACCTTTTCTTCAACTCATTTGTTAACTATTTCTAGTGCTTTTCCACTCCTCAGCATAATAACATTGACACCTTTAGGATTCTCTTCAGTATTGCTAGGTAAAGACCTTGATGGTTTGTTACTCAACTATTGAGAAATCTGACTAATATGTTTCTTTAAGTTTCAAATAGTCACCTGTTGATTTTGTAGCAAGGTGTTAGTCTTTTCCATATAGCTCAACATAAGCTCTTCCATTTGATACTAATTTTGCTGAGGTAGAGCGTTCTGAGCAGGCCCTTGCTTTTGGAATCCAGGTGGTGGTTGGAATGCATTGTTCTCATTTCTCCATGAAAAATATGGATGATTATGCCACCTAGGATTATATGTATTTGAATATGGTCCTTGATTGCTGCATTGAAAATTGTTGACAAAATTCACCTGTTATCTACTGGTTAGAGCTAAGTGATTCCTAGTTAAGCATTCAAGAGTTGAATGTAGTCTTGAACATATCTCACAAAAAACAATAAGGTTAGCATTAAAAGACTATGTTGAGGTAAGTTTACTTACCTAAGTAGTGAGAGCTGCAATTTGAGGTGTTAATTAAGATATAGTGCTATTGTTACTAGCTGTTGCCACTTTTAGCTTGCTTCTCTCATTTTGCCAGTTATGTGCACTGGAGACCATCTCTTCTATCAGTACACTTGCTTCATTATATGTCTTACCCATTAGAGCACCTCCAGCTATAGCATCAACTAGAGACCTCAATGTCTTGTTCAGACTGGGATAGAAGATCTCAATCAAGAGATTGTCTAGCAAGCCATGATGTGGGCATTTTGTGATCACCTCCTTGAATCTCTCCCATGCTTCGTAAAGTGACTCACCACTAAACTTGGTAAAGTTAGTGCTGTCATTCCTTAATTTTACGATCCTAAATAGTAGGAAAAATATCCTTAAGAACTTCAATGAATGATCTACCTAGGTGGTAATAGACTCTTGTAGTAGTGAATGAAACCAAGCTCTAGCTTTATCCTTCAGTGAAAAGGGAAAGAGTTTTAATCTGATAACCTCATCTATTACATTGATCATCTTCATTGTATTGTCGTATTGAAGTAATCTTACAGCATGCTTGTTAGGACTTTCATTGGGATATCCTACAAATTAATTCGTTTGAACCATCTAAACAAGGGACAGCTTCAACTCAAAGTTATTAGCCTGAATAATGGGCCTCCTTATAGACTAAGCCATCACCGTAGGTACTATATAATCTCGTAGTGCTCGCGGAACTCCTTGTATCTAATTATTACCTTCGTTACTTGCCATCTCTTCTATCCTTCTTCTATTCTCTAGCCTCAACTGATGTAAAGTGCGCTCTATTTTTGAATCTAGTGGTAAAATTTTAGCACTTCTACTCCTATGCATAAAACACCTCCAAAGAGAACAAAAATAACACACATTGTCAACTGTGCCTAAATTACCCACATAACTAAAAGGTTTAATATTTCCAGTTCCTTGCAATGACGCTGAAAACTTAATTAACTTAATATATATATATAAATTGTACATACTCCAACAAGTATACTGAGTCAAAATCAAGTAATATAGAGAAAGTAAGGTTATCAATCTGTTAAGGACTAAGAAATTATTAATTTTATTCTAATTCTTATCAATATTTAGGCAATCAAAATTAAATTAATTAATCTAATAATTACTCTAAAAATATTGAAAAGAAAATAAATATGAAAAATATAAAATTAAACAATCAATTGAGAATTGTAGGAAAACAAAATCTACCCTAAAATATGCCAATCAAATTATTATTCTGTTATATAGATTCATAGCTGTATGGTCATTCAAGTGAAATTATTGTACCTTAAAACTTAAGGATTGAAACTCCTAATTAATTAGTTAGTTCCTGCATCTTCCAATTAATAGTAGACTCGAAATTACAACCATATATCTCTCGATACTATGATTGTCTAATGTCCTAAATCAATTATCCTTAATATCTTAGTGAATAATCAATCACCGAACATTGCATTAATTTCTAGATAATTTCTAATTAATTTAATTAACTCTACTTCCACATTGATTAATGAAATCAACTAAGAATCTCTAATAAACCCCATATCAACGCTCGTATCATTAGTGTTTCTAACAATTATAATCGAAATCATAGATATTGCAATCATGAATCATCCATATATCTCTTAATCCTATAACATGAACACAATCTTCATCTTAGCCATCTAGGGTTTCACCAATTCCCATAAATAAATTTAACCAATCATGGATTTGGAAACAAAAACACAAATACTAATTGAAATTGCAAAGAAATTCATAATTGAAAGCAAAAGTAATTCATAGAATTGCATAAGAATAATTGAAATAGATGTCACCAATTCTGTATTGGATAAGATAATCTTTAATTGCAACTTCAACTTGGTCTCCACAACGAAGGAAAATTCTTCTCAATGATCTAAGTGTTTCTCCTGAAGATTTCTATGAAAACTAACTAGAGACTATTCTATAACTCTTTAAGTCTAAGGACAGTGTGTTCTCAAGTCTCTAAAAGAAACCTAAAGTCTTCTAAATGGTGAAACATAAGCTATTTGTAAGAAAAATTAGGGTTGACTTACGTAACTCTCTTTTTTTCATAAGGGTCAGTGGTGTAAGTGCAAGGCCGGCGGCATAGCCATCAAAGCTGGCAACGTAGACATCAAGTGCCGCTGGTTAAGTTGTAGGCCGACTACCTTCAATTCCAACTTACACATATTGATTCGAACTTCGTTTATTTGCATAAAATTCCTCTAAATTATCCATAATTCTACTCTTAAATCCCCTAATTCCTGAAATGTCCAAATGAAAATAATTAAGTACCATTTCTGAATGATTTCTACAAAATCAATAATAATTTTATCTTAATTTGCCCTTTAAAACGAGAAAAATATGCCTTTATCAAAGATCGTTTCCAGTTTAGGCTTAATAGTCCTCGAAAGACGCTCCCGTTTAAGTTAGTAAGCTAAGAGAGGCATAACAAGGTTTTAGATCGATCCCAGTTTAGGGTTGTTAGTGCTCGAGAGACACTTCCGCCTAGGTTAGTGAGTCTAGTAAGGCATAACCAGGTTTTAGATCAATCCCACATTATAGTTGCTAATCTCAGACAGATGCTCCAACTTAGGTTAGTGAGCCTAGTAAGGCACCAATAGGTTCTAGATCAATCCTACATTAGGGTTGCTAGTCCCCAAGAGATACTCTTGCCCAGGCTAATGAAGCTAATAGGGCATGACTAAGTTTTAAATCGATCCCAGTTTATGATTGCTAATCTCTAAGAGATGTTCTCGCTTAGGTTAATGAGCCTTGTAGGGCGTAACTAAGTTTTAGATCGATCCTAGTTTAGGGTTGCTACTCTTTAAGAAATATTCCCTCATAGGTTAGTGAGCTTTGTGAAGTACTACCAGGTTTTAAAATGATCCTAGTTTAGGGTTGCTAGTCCTCGAAGAACATTCCCACTAAGGTTAATGAGTCATGTGAGGTATGACTAGGTTTTAGATCGATGTCATATTATGGTTGCTAGTCCTTGAAAGACTCTCTAACCTAGGTTAATGAGCCTAGTAAGGAACAACTAAGTTTTAGATCCATCTTAGGTTAGGGTTGCTAGTCCCTAAGAGACTATCCTACCTATGTTAGGGAGCCTAATGAGGCAAGATCAGGTTTTAGATCAATCCTACATTAAGGTTACTAATCCCTGAGAGATGCTCCTACTTAGGTTAATGAGCCTACTAAGGCATGACTAATCCTTAGATTGATCCAGATTTAGGGTTGCTTATCACTGAGAAGCGTTCCCGCCTTAATTAGTAAGACTTATGAGGTACTACAAGTTTTAGATCAATTCCAGTATAAGGTTGTTAGTCTTCAAAAGACCCTCCTTCCTAGGTTAGTGAGCTTAGTGACACATGACTAGGTTTTAGATTGATCCTAATTTAGGGTTACTTGTGCCCTAGAGATGCTGTAGCCTAAGTTAATAAGATTAGTGAGGTACGACCAGGTTTTAGATCGATCTTAGTTTAGCGTTGCTAGTCCCTAAGTGACGCTCCTGCCTTAGTTAATGAGCCTACAGTAGTACGACCAGATTTTATATCAATCCTAGTTTAGGGTTGATAGTCCCTAAGTGATGCTACTAACTAGGATAGTGAGCCTAGTAAGACACAACCAAGTTTTAGATTGATCCCACATTAAGGTTGCTAGTTTTTGAGAGATGTTCCATCCTAGGTTAGTGAGCCTAGTGAAGCATGACTAGGTTTTAAAATGATCCCACATTAGTGTTGTTAGTCCTCGAGATACGCTCCCGCTTAGGTTAGTGAGCCACGTAATGTACGATTAGGTTTTAAATCGATCCCAATTTAAAGTTGTCAATCCCCAAATAATGCTCCTACTTATGATAGTGAGCTATGTAAGGCACAACTAGGTTTTAGATCAATCTTAGTATAGGTTTGCTAACCCCTGAGAGATGCTCCTACCATGTTAGTGAGCGTTGTAAGGGACGACTATAATTTAGATCGATCCTAGTCTAGGGTTGCTTATCCCTGAAACATATTCCTATGTAGGTTAGTAAGCATTGTGAGGAATGACTAGGTATTATATTGATCCCAATTTAAGGTAGAAAGTTGTCGAGAGATACACCTGTCTAGGTTAATAAGCCTAGAGAGGCATGACAAGATTTTAGATTGTTTCCTGTTTAGGGTTGTTAGTCCCTAAGAGATGCTCCCTCTTAGGTTAGGGAGCCTAGTGAGGCAAGACTAGGTTTTAGATCAATCCTACATTAAGGTTGCTAGTCTCAGAGAGATGTTCCTACCTAAGTTAGTAAGATTAGTGAGTCACGACCAAGTTTAAGGTCCATCCTACATTAGGGTTACTAGCCTCCGAGAGATGCTCCCACTTAGGTTAGTGAGCCTAGAAAAGCACAATCAGGTTTTAGATCAATCCTAGATTAGCGTTGCTAGTCCTCGCAAAAAGCTCCTACTTATGTTAGCGAGCTTAGTGAGGCATGACCAGGTTTTGAATCGATCCTAGTTTAAGGTTGCTAATCCCCATAAAACGCTCTCACTTAGGTTAGTATGTCTAATAAGGTACGACCTAGTTTTAGGTCTATCCCAGATTAGGATTGTTAGTCCTTGAGAAATGCTCCTACTAAGGTTAGTAAGCTTAGTGAGGCACAACTAAGTTTTAGATCGATCCCAGTTTAGGGTTGCTTATCCCTAACAAATGCTTCCGCCTAGTTTAGTGAGCTTTGTGAGGCACAACTAAGTATTAGATTGATCCTAGTTTTGGGTTGCTAGGCATAGAAAGACGCTTCCGCCTAGGTTAGTGAGCCTCGTAAGACACTACCAGGTGTTATATCGATCTTAGATTAGGGTTGCTAGTCCTTTAGAGACATTATTGCCTAGGTTAGTGTGCCTAGTGAAGTAGGACTAGATTTTAATCAATCCTGTATTGGGGTTGCTAATCCATGAGAGATGCTCCCACCTAGGTTAGTGAGCCTAATGAGGTACAACTAGGTTTTAGATTGATCCTAGTTTAGGGTTGTTAGACCCCATGAGATGCTCCTACCTAGGTTAGCAAGCCTAGTGTGGCATGACTAAGTTTTAGATTGATCTTAATTTAAGGTTGCTAATCCTCGTGAGACGCTCTTACCTGGATCAATAAGCTTAGTGTGGTACAACCTAGTTTTAAATTGATCCTAGATTAGGGTTGCTAGTCCTTAAGAGATGCTCTTGCCTATATTAGTAAGCCTAATGAAGCATGACTAGGTTTTTAATCGAGCCTAGTTTAGGTTTTAGATCAATCATAGTTTTAGGTTGTTAGGCTCTGAGCGACGCTCCTACCTAAGTTAGTAAGTCTAGTTAAGTAAGACTAAGTTTTAGATCATTCTTAGATTAAGGTTGCTAGTCCCTTAACGATGCTCTCACCTAGGGTAGTGAGCTTAGTGAGGTACGATTAAGTTTTTGATAGATCCCACACCCTAAGAGATGCTCCCTCTTAGGTTGGTTAGCCTATTAAGGTACGACCAGGTTTTAGATAGATCCTAATTTAGGGTTGCTAGTCCTCGTGAGACGCCCTCGCCTAGCTTAGTGAACCTTATGAGGTATAACTAGGTTTTTAGGTTTGCTAGTCCTTAAGAGATGCTCCCACCTTGGCTAGTGAGCCTATTGATGTATGACTAGGTTTTAGATGGATCCTACATTAGGTTTACAAGTCATCGAGGGACGTTCTTGCCTAGGTTAGTAAGCCTAGTGAGCTACGACTAGCTTTTAGATCAATCCCAGTTTAAGGTTGCTAGTCCCTAAGAAACGTTTCCTCCTTAGTTTGTGAGCTTAGTATGGCACCATTAAGTTTTAGATCGATCCCAATTTAGGGTTGGTACTCCCCAAGAGACATTCTTACCTAAGTTAGTAAGCCTAAGGAGGCACAACCAAGTTTTAGATCAATCCTAGTATAAGATTGCTAGTCCCCGAGAGACGATTTCGCCTAAGTTAGTAAGCCTAGTAGGTACGAATAGGTTTTAGATCTATCCTACATTAGGGTTACTAGTCCCCGAGAGACATTCCCACTTAGGTTAGTGAGCTTAGTGAAGCATGACTAGGTTTTAGATCAATCTCACATTAAGGTTGCTAATCCCTATGAAATACTTTAATCTAGGTTAGGGAGGCTATTGTGGCACAAACAGGTTTTAAATCAACCCTAGTTTAGGGTTGCTAGTCTTTAAGTGACTTTCTTGCTTAGGTTAGTGATCTTAGTGAAGCACGACCAGGTCTTAGATCAATCCCAATCAAGGATTGCTAGTCCTTTAAAGACGTTCTTGCCTAAGTTAGTGAACCTGGTGAGGCATGACCAGGTTTTAGATCGATCCCAAATTAAGGTTGCTAGTCCTCGAAACATGCTCCTACCTATGTTAGTGAGGCCAGTAAAGCATGACTAGGTTTTAGATTGATCCCACTTTAGGGTTACTAATCCCCAATAAACACTTCTACCTAAGTTAGTCAGTCTTGTGAGCCATGACAAGGTTTTAAATCGATCCCAATTTAGGGTTCCTAGTTCATAAGACATGCTCCCACCTAGGTTAGTGAGCCTAATGAAGTATAGCTAGGTCTTAGATCAATCTTACATTAGGGTTGCTAGTCCTCGATAGATGCTCCCATCTAGGTTAGTGAAGTTAGTAGGGCACGACTAGGTTTTAGATTGATCCAAGTTTAGAGTTGCTAGTCTTCGAGAAATGCTCTTACTTAGGTTTATCAGCCTTGTGAAGTATAACAAGCTTTTAGATCAATCCCACATTAGGGTTATTAGTCCCTAAGAGACACTCCTACTTAGGTTAATGAGCCTTCTAAAGTACGACTAGGTTTTAGATCGAGCCTACTTTAGAGTTACTAGGCCCCGAGAAACGCTCTCACCTAGGTTAGTAAGCCTTGTAGGGTACGACCAAGTTTTAGATCAATTTCTATTTAGGGTTGCTAGTCCCTGAGAAAACTTTCACCTAAGTTAGAGAGCCTTGTAAGATACGACCAAGTGTAAGATCAATCCTAGTTTAGGTTTACTAATCCTTGAGAAATGCTTCCGCCTAAGTTAGTGAGCATTGTATGGCATAACCAAGTGTACAATCGATCCAAGTTTAGGGTTTCTAGCCCCTAAGTGACGTTTTGTCCTGGTTAGTGAGCATTTTAAGGCATGATTAGGTTTTAGATTGATCCCAATTTAGGGTTGCTAGTCCCTAACTGATGCTCTCGCCTAAGTTAGTTAACCTAGTGAGGTACGTCCAAGTTTTAGATCGATCCTACATTAGGGTTGCCAGTCGCCAAGTGATACTCCCACTTATGTTTGTAAGTTTAATTAGGTACAACTAGGTTTTACATCTTTCCTAGTTTAAGGTTGATAGTCCCTGAATGATGTTACCGGCTAAGTTAATGAACCTTGTAAGGCAAGAACACGTTTTAGATCAATTCTAGTTTCGGTTTGCTAGTCCCTAAGAGATGCTCCTACCTAAGTTAGTAAGCCTTATGAGGTACAACCAAGTATAAGATCGATCTTAGTTTAGGTTTGCAAGTCACCGAGAGATGCTCCCATCTAGGTTAGTAAGCCTTGCGAGGTATGACTAGGTTTTACATCGATCACAATTTAGGGTTGCTAGTCCTTAAGAGATGCTCCTGCCTAGGATAGTGAAGGCACTGGGGTACGACTAAGTTTTAGATCAATCATAGTTTAGGGTTGCTAGTCTTTGAGAGGTACTCCTGCCTAGGTTAATAAGCCTTATGGGGCATGACTAGGTTTTAAATCGATTATAGTTTAAGGTTGCTAGCCCTAAAGAGACGCTTTGCCTAGGTTAGTGAGCCTTGTGAAGTACGACCAGGTGTGAGATCGATCCTAATTTAAGGTTACTAGTCCCCGAGAGATACTCCTACCTAGGTTAGTGAGCCTTATGGGCCACGACAAGGTCTTACATCGATTCCAGTTTAGGTTTGCTAGTCCATGACAAACATTCCCGCCTAGGTTATTGAGCCTTGTGAAGTATGACTAGGTATGAGATCAATCCTAATTTAGAGTTGCTAATCTTCGAGAGACATTCCTACCTAGGTTAGTGAGCCTTGTAAGGTACAAACAGGTATGAGATCAATCCTAATTTAGGGTTACTAGTCCTCGAGAGACATTCCTGTCTAGGTTCATAAGCCTTGTAAGGTACAACCAGGTGTGAGATCGATCCTAATTTAAGGTTCCTAGTCCTCAAGAGATGCTCTTGATAGGTCAGTAAGCCTTATAAGGCATGACTAGGTTTTAGAGCAATCCTAGTTTAGGGTTGCTAATCCTCTAGGGTTGCTCCTGCCTAGGCTAGTGAGGTATGACAAAGTTTTAGTTCGATCCTAGATTAAGGTTGCTAGTCCCCAAGAGACACTCTTACCTAAGTTAATTAACCTAATAAGGTATGACTAAGTTTTAGATCAATTCCACATTAGGGTTGTTAGTCTTCAAGAGATACTCCAACCTAGGTTAGTAAGGCTAATAGGGTACGACTATGTTTTGGATCAATCCCAATTTAGGGTTGCTAATCCTTAAGAGATGCTCCCGCCTAGGTTAGTAATCCATATGGGTCACGACTAGGTTTTAGATCTATTCTAGTTTAGGGTTGTTAGTTCCTAAAAGACGCTCTCACTTAGGTTAGTGAGCTTTGTGAGGCATAACCAAGTATAAGATCGATTATCAATTAAGGTTGCTAGTCCCCAAAAGACACTCCTACTTAGGTTAGTAAACCTTGTGAAGCGCAACTAGCTTTTAGATCAATCCCAGTTTAGGGTTGATAATCCCCATAAGTCGCTCCCACCTAGGTTAGTAAGCCTTATTAGGCATGACTAGGTTTTAAATCGATCTCAATTTAGAGGTACTAAGCCTTAAGTGATGCTCCTACCTAGGTTAGTGAGCCTTGTGAGGTACAACTAGGTTTTAGATTGATCCTAAATTAAGGTTGCCATTCTCTGACAAAAGCTCCTACCTAAGTTAGTGAGCTTAGTAAGGTACGACCATGTTATAAATCTATCCCTATTCGGGGTTATTGGTCCCCAAGAGACGCTTCCACCAAGGTTAGTATGCTTGGTAGGGCAAGAATAGATTTTAGATCAATCCCAGTTTAGGGTTACTAGTTCTCGAGAGATATTCCCCCTTAGGTTAGTGAAGCTAATGGGGTACAACTAAGTTTTAGATTGTTCCCAATTTAAGGTTGTTAATCCTTAAGAGATGTTACCGCCTAGGTTAGTGAGCTTTATGGGGGCATAACCAAGTTATAGATCGATTCTAGTTTAGGGTTACTAGTTCTAGAGAGATACTTTCGCCTAAGTTAGTGAGCCTTGTGAGGAATGACTAGGTGTAACATCGATCTTAGTTTAGGGTGCTGCTAGTCCCCAAGCGATGCTTCCACCTAGGTTAGTGGGCCTTATAAGGCATGACCAGGTGTAAGTTTGATCCAAATTTAAGGTTACTAGTCCTCAAAAGATGTTCCTACCTAGGTTTGTGAGCCTTATAGGGCACAACTAAGTATAAGATCGATCCCAATTTAGGGTTCCTAGTCCCTGAGAGACGCTTCCAATAGGTTAGTAAGGCTCATAAGGTATGACTAGGTTTTAGAGCAATCGTAGTTTAGGGCCTTAAAGATGCTCCGGCTTAGGTTAGTGAGCCTAATAAGGCACGACCAAGTATTAGTTCAACCTCATATTAGGGTTGCTAGTCCCCAAGAGACGCTCCTACCTAGGTTAGTGAGCCGAATGAAGCACAACCAAGTTTTAGATCGATCCCATATTAGGGTTGCTAATCCCCGAGAGATACTCTTACGTAGGTTAGTAAGGCTAGTAGGGCATGACTATGTTATTGATCACTCCCAATTTAGGGTAGCTAATCCTTAAGAGACGTTCTTGCCTAGGATAGTGAGCCTTATGGGTCATGACTAGGTTTTAGATTGATTCCAGTTTAGGGTTGTTAGTCCCCAAAAGATTCTTCTGCTTAGGATAGTAAGCCTTGTGAGGTACAACCAAGTGTAAGAACGATCCTAATATAGGGTTGCTAGTCCCCAATTCCCACCTATGTTAGTGAGCCTTATGAGGCACAATTAGATTTTAGATCAATCCTAGTTTAGTGTTGAAATTCTCCGTGAGTTGCTCCCACCAAGATCAGTAAGCCTTATGAGGCATGACTAGGTTTTAGATTGATCCTAAATTAGGGTTGCTATTCCTTGACAAATGCTTTCACCTAAGTTAATGAGCCTAGGAAGGTACAACCAGGTTATAAATTTATCTCTATTGAGAGTTACTAGTCCCTAAGAGACGCTTCCACCAAGGTTAGTAAGCCTAATAGGGTACGAATAGATTTTAGATCGATCTCAATTTAGGGTTACTAGTTCTCAATCGATATTCTCACCTAAGTTAATAAGTCTAGAGAAGCACAACCAGGTTTTAGATCAATCCAATTTAGGGTTGCTAGTCTTTGAGAGATGCTCTTGCATAGGTTAGTTAGCCTAGTAAGGTATGATTAGGTTTTAGATCGATCCCACATTAAGGTAGCTAGTCCTTGAAAGATACTCCCTCCTAGGCTAGTGAGACTAGTGAGATATGACCAACTTTTAGATCAATCCCACATTAGGGTTACTAGTCCCTGAGAGACGTTCTCTCCTATGTTGGTGAGGTGAGTGATGTAAGATCAAGTTTTAGATCGATCCCAGTTTAGGGTTGCTTGCCCATAAGAGACTTTCCTAGCTAGGTTGGTAAGCTTAGTATAGCATGACTAGGTTTTAAATCGATCCCAGTTTAGGGTTACTAGCCCTTAAGAGACACTCCCGCCTAGGTTAGCGAGCCTAATGAGGTATGGCCAGGTTTTAGATCGATCCCAAAGTAGGGTTGCTAGTCCTTAAAAGATACTATTGCCAAGTTTAGTGAGCTTAGTAAGGTACAACTAAGTTTTAGATCGATCCCACATTAGGGTCGTTAGTCACCAAGAGACACTTCCGCCTAGGTTAGTGACCCTACTAAGGTACGACTAGGTTTTAGATCGATCCTATATTAGGGTTGCCAGACCCGAAGAGACGCTCCCACCTAGGTTAGTAAGCCTACCTAGGCACGAATAAGTTTTAGATCAATCCCACATTAAGGTTGCTAGTCCCCGAGAATCGGTTCCACCTATGTAAGTGCGGCTAGTAGGGCACGACAAGGTTTTAGATTGATTCCAACTTAGGGTTGCTAGTCCTCGAGAAATACTCCCGCCTTGGTTACTAAGCTATGTGGGAAACAACTAGGTTTTAGATTGATTCCAATAAAGGGTTCGTAGTCCTTAAGAGATGTACCTGCTTAGGTTAGTAAGCCTTGTATTGCACGACCAGGTTTTAAATTTATCTTAGCTTAGGTTGCTGGTCCCCGAGAGACACTCCTACCTAGGTTGGTAAGCCTTGTATTGCATGACCAGGTTTTAAATTTATCTTAGCTTAGGTTGTTAGTCCCCGAGAGATACTCCTGCCTAGGTTAATGAGCCTAATGAGGCACGACCAGCTTTTAGATTAATCTTACATTAGGGCTACTAGTCCTTGAGAGACACTCCCACCTTAGTTAGTGAGGCTAGTAAGGCACGACTAAGTTTTAGATCGATCCTAGTTTAGGGTATATAGTCCCTAAGAGATGCTCTAGCCTAGGTTAGTAAGCCTTATGGGGTATGACCAAGTTGTAGATTAATTCCAGTTTAGGTCTGCTAGCCCTAGAGAGACACTCTCACTTAGGTTAGTGATCCTTGTGAGGTATAACCAAGTATAAGATCGATCCCAATTTAGGTTATTAGTCCTCGAGAGACACTTCCGCCTAAGTTAGTGAGCGTTGTAAGGCACAACTAGGTTTTAGATCAATCCCAATTTAAAGTTGCTAGTCCTTGAGAGATGCTCCCACCTAGATTAGTGCACTTAGTAAGGTACAACCAGGTTTTAGATCAATCATAGATAAGGGTTGCTAGTTCCTGAGGCCGTTTCCGCTTAGGTTAGTGAGCTTAGTAAGGCATGATCGGGTTTTAAATCAATCTCAGCATAAGGTTGTTAATACCCGAGAGATGTTGTTACCTAGGCTAGTGTACCTAATGAGGTACAACTAGGTTTTAGAATGATCACACATTAGGGTTTCTAGTCCTTGAGAGATGCTCCCATCTAGGTTAGTGAGGTTCGTGGGGTATGACTCGATTTTAGTTCGATCCCAGTTTCGAGTTTCTAGTCCTTAAAAGATGATCCCGCCTAGGTTATTGAGCCTTATAGGGTACAGCCAGGTTTTAGATCGATTCTAGTTTAGGGTTGCTAACCCTAGAGAAACACTCTCGCTTAAGTTAGTAAGCCTTGTAAGGTACGACCAACTATAAGATGGATCTTAGTTTAAGGTTGTTAGTCTTCGAGAGATGCTCCTGCATAGGTTAGTGAGCCTTGTAAGGCACAACTAAGTTTTAGATCGATCTAATTTAGGGTTGCTAGTCTTCGAAAGATGTTCCCACCTAGGTTAGTGAGCTTAATAAGGTACGACCAGGTTTTAGATCGATCCTAGATTAGGGTTGCTAGTTCTTGAGAGATGCTCCAGCCCAAGTTAGTGAGCCTAGTAAGGTATGGCCAGGTTTTAAATTGATTCTAGCTTAGGGTTGTTAGTCCTTAAGAGATGCTACCACTTAGGTTAGTAAGCTTAGTGAAGTATGACTAGGTTTTAGATTAATCCTACATTAGGGTTGCTAGTCCTCAAGAAACAATCCTGCCTTAGTTTATGTGCTTAATGGGGTATGACTAGGTTTTAGATCCATCCCAGTTTGGGATTACTAGTTCCCAAGGGACTCTTCCACCTTGGTTAGTGAGCCTTATAGGGCATGAATGGGTTTTAGATCGATTCCAGTTTAGGGTTGCTAACCCTAGAGGAATGTTCTCACCTAGGTTAGCGAGCCTTATGAGGTACGACCTGGTGTAGGATCGATCCCAATTTAGGGTTACTAGTCCCTAAGAGATACCCTCTTAAGTTAGTGAGTCTTGTAAGGCATGACTGGTTTTAGATTGAACCTAATTTAAGGTTGTTAGTCCCTGAGAGACACTCCTGCTTATGTTAGTGAGTCTTGTAAGGTATGAGTAGGTTTTAGATCAATTCCAAATTAGGCTTACTAGTCTCCAAGAGACACTCCCACCTAGGTTAGTGAGCCTAGTAAAGCATGACTAGGTTTTAGATCAATCACAATTTAGGGTTTTTAGTCCTCGAAAGATGCTCCCGCCTAAGTTAGTAAGCCTAGTGAGGTAAGGCTAGGTTTTAGATCAATCCTACATTAGGGTTGCTAGTCATTGTGAAACACTTCTGCCTAAGTTAGTGAGCCTTGTAAGGCATAACCAGGTTTTAGATCAATTTTGCTTCTCCCTTAGTAACACTCCTGTCGAGTCTGATTTTTCGATTTTCTTTTATTTAAAATTGATTTCTTATTTCTTGATTAATACTAAACCCTAACCCATTTAATATTAATCCTCGACTAAAGAAATTGAGAAATTCCAGTTTTTTATTGAAAATTATTTTTGGAGTCGCCACCCAACCAAAGTCGAGAAAAGAAAAAGAAACCGTAATCAATTGGGTAGATTGATTACGATTTAGCTACCAGTTTTCGATTTCAAATTTAATGAAGAACTAGAGGGTTCCGAATTCGGGGCTAACCTATTAAACCTTTAACGAGTGTCACTATTTATTTACCGAAATTAGGATTATTTTTCTAATTAAAAATAAATAAGTAAAATCAAAAGAAAAAAAAACTTAAGTTTCTACATATTTTATCGTCGCCCCGAAAGTGCCTATGTACCCGTTAGTCGGGATCAGACAATCGTAGTTCTTTCCAAAAACTTTAATGTGTTGATTCTTTTTATAAAAAATGATTGGTCGAATTTACGTTTTTATTAACCATTTTATTTTTATTAAAAAAAATCCCTAGAAGCTTAATTTTTATTCCTAATTATAAAAAAAAAAACTAAAAACCTAATTTTTGGAAAGCACAAAATTAAAATTTTTATTTAAAAATAACTAAGTGATAATTTTTTTATTTTCAAGAAAAACCCTAAAGATTTTTTGAAATGTGCAATGTTCTACATGATGAAACTTTTATATAAAAAAGATGCTTAAAACATTAAAAAAAAAGAAAGAAAGAAAGAAAAAAAAAATTCCTAATCATAGAAAAGATGCCTTAATCATAGAAAAAATATTTGAATCATAGAAAAAATATCTGAATCATAGAAAAGATGTCTGAATCATAAAAAAGAAACCTAAACTATGGAAAAGACATCTAAGCTATGAAAAAAACATCTAAGCTATGCAAAAGACATCTAAGCTATGGAAAAGACATCTAAACTATGGAAAAGACATCTAAACTATGGAAAAGACATCTAAACTATGGAAAAGACATCTAAACTATGAAAAAGACACCTAAGCTATGGAAAAAATGTCTAACCATAGAAAAGAAGTCAATTAAAGAATTTTTTTATTTTATCAACATCAAAATGATTTTTTAATTTAGAAAAATTACATATTTTATCATCGCTTCGAAGGTGCCTACGTATGAAAACTTTAGTGTTGGTTTATTTTAATTTTGAAAACCATCCGAGTTTATGTATTTAGTTTATTTTAGTTTTAAAAAAATTTAACGGGTCCTAACTTTTGATACAATTAAAAGACTTTCTAAAATACCTTAAAAATTTTATTGATTTTTATTAATTCATATTTCTAAAAAAACAAATTTGATTTTCTAGGTGAGAAATCTAAACAAAACTAGTCCTAAAAAATTCCTAGACTAATATATACTTATATTATTTATATCTATATTACTATTATTAAACAACTATCATATTTAACTTATATAATAAAGCAGAATAATGCTAAAAGAAATATACTAAACTAATATATACACACATATGCTACATCTAATAATATAATGATAATGACATAATATAATAACTAAATAAATAAAATAAAATAAAAATAATAAAAAAATTGAACTAAACCGAACCTGAATTGCTGGTTACAGCAGTGGTGATGGACAAGGCTCGTTGGTCGTGTGGTCGCAAGGATTGCCACGGACGTTGTGCGTGTCGTTCGGATTGCGTGGAGTCAAGCATGGATGTAATGTCCGGTGTGATTTCGTTTCGATCAAGCGTGTATGCGCTAGCCATTCAGATTGCGTAAAGCGTCAGCTTCGGATTAGCGTTGGGACGTCAGGGACTTCGGTCGTCGTCAGTTTCGGATCAGCGTTGGGACGTTAGTAATTGCTGGACTTCGGAGATCTCGGCAAGTAGACTTCGGAGGCAAGTGGACTTCGGTTGGTCAGATTGTGGCATCTGGAGTATTGGATTGTTGTCAGAGGATTAGGACATTGATAGCGTGAATGTTGTTGCCTTCGTAGAGTTCGACCGAATTCTTTGGTCACCGTTTAATTTGCCGTTGCCAATGCATCAGGAGAATTGAAATTGGTTTTCAAGATGGGCTAGAGCCGGAATTGCGATTGCAATTTCTTGGATCACGGCTGATGCGCGGATTGCGGTACGACTCCTGGTCGGAATTGGGCTGTGTATCCGTCGGGTTTCTATTCTGTGGAGTGATGGATTGCTACCTGTGACCACCAACTAAATCCACCCAAGTGCTCCGCTACTTATCCATTAGGTCGTTGACCTGTTTCTTAACATTTATTACAATTAAATTATATTTAAACTATCTAAATCACTAAACTAAAAATTTTTAACTAAACCAAAATTAAAACTAATATTAAACTAATTATTCATAATATAAATTACTTCGAAATTTTTATAATTTTTTCTTTTTCTTTTTTTTTTGGTATTTTCATTATTTGTTAATTTTTATTTTTTATTTTTTTTTTGAATTAAGACCCCTTTTGTAAAAATAAAAACTAAGACTATAGAAGGGCAAAAATTAGGTGTCTACAACTCCCACTTAGGTTAGTGAGCCTAGAGAGATATGTCTAAGTTTCAATTCTTCATCCAATTCTATTTTAGGGTAGATATAGTTGTTTTAGAGTCATCCTAAGGGAAAAACTAGTATCTCTTTGTCTTTGTGGCAAAGTTTTATTCAAATTTCGCTACAAATAAGGACAGTTGTAGATACCTAATTTTTACTCCCTTTATTTTTATTTTTATTATTTTTCTTTCTTTTCTCATTAGTCCTTAAATTAGTAAATACACATAAAAATAGGAAATTAAAGAAAACCTAAGAAAATGAAGAAATTTATAAAAAATAAAAATAATTAAAAATAAAATAAAAAGCCCAAACAATAAGAAATTAAAAAAAGTACCAAAAATAGGAAGCATAGAAAGAAACCATAAAAAATAAGATGTTTATAAAATAAAGTTTAAAAGTTTAGAAAATTGGAAAAATAACAAAAAATAAGAAAATTGAAAAGAAAAAAAGATTTTAGAAAATTCTATTTTATTAGGATAGATTTTTTAATTTTGAAATAAGTTTAGAAGTTGGGTCGTTGCGCTTAAGCTTAGATTTGAATCTAGCCTAAGCTAACTCGGTCCATATGTGCAATTTATGACATCAACTAACGGCCTAATGGTTAAACACATGGACAAAGCAATGGATTTATGTATAAGGTTTTGGGTTCGAATCTTGAAGGGAGCATATAAAGTCATTTTATTTTTCATTATATCTAAGATTGCTACGTATCAGGATCTGATTGTGCTACGTATCTTGACATGTGGTAAGTTAAGATTGGACAGTGTATTGATGTGGTGCCACATATCAAGCTACATAGCATGCCACCTCAGCTGCTACGTATTACATAATGACACATGGTACGTCGAGATTGGTTAGGTTAGCTAACGTAGCACCACGTCAGCACTTTCCCTCTTTTTCTCTCCCTTTTCTTGCATTTTCCTTCTTTTTCCCCAGGCTTTCTCACCTTAAACATAGCTAATCAACCTTCTTCTTCATCATTTTTTACCCTTTTCGAACTATAATTTCACCAAATTAATGGCGAAATTGCAAACTAAACACGACCTATTTTAAATTGAACCAAAGAATAGGACCAAATTCATCCATCAACACAATTAAATTGAGCTCGTAAGTTGGGAAAAAAACTAAAATTTTAGCATTTACACTTACGGCTGATTCTAGCTTTCCAAAGTTTCTAAGTCGAATTTGTGTATAAAAGAGTATGGGTGCTCACATAAGTGGAGATAACAAATCACAACTAGAAGAATCATTGTAAAACCCTCTTTCTCTCGTTTTCTCTCTCTAACCATAACTCTCTCTCTCTCTCTCTCTTCAAGTCTCTTTCTCTTTAGCTTACCACCATAAACTACCACCACGATCAATTTCGTAGTAGTCCAAAGGTCAAACCCAACCACCACTATGGTCGAGCTCCCCATAGCTTAGATTCTCTAACCTAACTTCTTTTAACCTCTATTGTACCACCTAGTAGCGCCACCACCCTAACCCTAATCACCAAACCCCTTCACTTCTAACTACAACTCCAGCCACTCTTCAACTTAAACAATCCTACAACTAAACTCACTACATCCCTAACCCTTAAGCCAATACCCCTCTCATACGTAGTAACCCCAAAAAGCTAAGATTCGAACACCACTGTCAACTACTACTATAGATCACCCTTCAAACTACCCCTAAACATCATGGCATTAAACCTACCCCCCAATTACTAATCCAAAACTCACAAAAAACCGCTCAAACCATCCATTTGGCCACTAGAACTATTGGAATCAACCCCAAGCTGCTGCTGTATTGAAGACAGTGGAACCCAACCCGACTGATCCAACCCAATCGACCCGCCCCATGCATCCAGCTACATCCGAAACCTTTTTATTTATTTATTTATTTATTTTTGTTTAGTTTATTTAATTGTTGTTGATTTTTTTGTTTTTATTTTATTTTATTTTTATTTCTTTTATTTACAAATGTAAATGTAATAATATAAAAAAAAGCGAAGAAAAACAAAAAAACAAAAAAAGAAAAAAAAGGAAGTGGTCTACTTTTTTATTTATTTATTTTAATAGAAATAGGTAGAATAAGTAAAATAAAAATAAAAATAAATAAGTAAATAGAAAGAATAAGGATAATTATTTCTTTTTGTTACTTAGAAAATTGATTTTTCAAAAATAAAATAAAAATAAATCAACCATTTTTGAAATTTGGATCATTTAGAATTTCCAAAAATAAAAACCAATATAATGCCCTTTAGGAAATTTTCTTAAATAAATCAAAATATTTAATAATGTAAGCCTAGCTATTTTAAAAACAAAAATCAACTCAACCCATTAAAGTTTTTATTAAAAGAACTATACACATGTAATCTTGAATAGTAGGTACGTAAACACCTACGGGGTAATGATAAAAATTAAAAAGACTAATTTCACTTTTCCTTTAGGTTAGATTGATTTGTTTATCTAATTAAAGTAATCAGTAACCAATTTCTATCTTTCAAAATTAAAAGGTGATTTTTTATTTTAATTCTAATTTTGAAAAGTTAATGGTACTCGTAAGGGTTTAAATCTTTATCCCCCGAACCCAAATCTATGGTTTTCAAAAAACTGTTTCAAAAATTGTTTTTTTTTTTTTTTCATAGGCTAGTGGCTAAGTTATAACTTATTTACCTAATTGGTTATAAGTTAACTGTTTTTCCTAACCCTAGTCAGGTAGCGACTCCAAAGTTGTTTTAAAAATGAAACAATTTTTCTTTAAACCTTAATCGAGGATCGGTATTAAACGGATAGGGTTTAGTATTGATAGGTTTAGAAAAAACTTAATTTTTAAAGAACTATGAGGGTAAAAATCTAGGCTCAACACCTATTATCTAACTAGCAATTCATAATGAATTAAATTAAATCTAAACTACCAACAAAACTACTAAATGGGACTTAATTCAAAGATCAAAAGAGAAAATAAATTAAATATTACTTCAAGAATGCAAAAGCTTATCTTGATCTTTCTTCCCTTAGAATTAAACATTTAGCCTTAATGTAATTTGTCCAATTTCGTCTTTTAAATTTATTAAATTGGAGAATTCTATAATAAAGTTAACAACTTTCTTAAGTCTATTAACCTAAATCTTAAATTACCAATTAGCTTAATAGCATAACTCAATGATTACATTAAAGATTAATGAATTTTCTTAAGCAAACAATCAAGAACTGGAAGACTTATGCACTTTATCTCTAGTCATACATGAAATTTTCATCAATTTTGCCTAGATTTATTATACATTCAATTAGGAGATTATCATGAATCATATCAAATAATTAGACTAATATTCTAGAAATATTAATGCAACACAAGAAAGCATATATGATTGAATCAATAAATTCAAAGACATTATTGGAATTAAGTAATAAATGTGTGTCATATGATAATTCTAGGTTCCAGAAAATCTAGACATAAGAAATCTAAGCTAGCATCACGGCAAAGATAAGATCTTGAATCAAAATAAAGGAAAACATAAAGAACGATGCAATAAGTCTAACTGATCTCTCAATTCTCAAAGCTTCGAATGATGTACCCTCTTGTGCCTTTTCTAACCCTTTTAGTCTCTCAAAAGTCACGACAAAAAGTGTATTGTAAAATCCCTAAGTTTACTTTTAGGAAGAATTACAATGGAGTGAAGGTAAGTTGAAATAGGGGATCAATGTAATAAAAAGTTCAAATAAGAGATTAACGTTTCATAATGTGGTTCAAATAAGGGATAAACATTTCGAAAAGTTTGAATAAAGGATCAATATTTTATAAAGTGGTTCAAATAATTTTATGGATTAGCTATTATGAATCCCTCATTTGAACCATTTTGTAAAGCATGGATCCCTTATTTGAACTTTTCGAAACGTTTATCCTTTATTTGAACCACTTTAAAAAGTTGATTTCCTATTTGAACTTACCTCGAAACATTGATCACCTCCATTGTAATTTTCCCTTCACTTTTATAATATATTGAGGAAACCTTAAATTTGCACTTGACATGACCTATGACTCAATCGTGTTTTGGGACCTATTACTTAGATCTTCACAAAAAAGTTCAAATTCTTATAAAATCTTTGACATCAAGTAGAAGACAACCTATGACAGGGTCATGTCACCTTAGTCTTGTTAAATTTTATGATTCAGTCATTTTAGCTCTTCAAATTAACTCCTATTTAGAGATGGTCATGTTATTGCCTGTGTTAATCTTCTAAACTTCATAACTTACTCATTTTAGATCCAAATTAAGTGAAATTTGATTCATTTTCCTTATAAGAACATGGTAGTAACCTTAGATTAGAATAATAACCAATTAAGAATCAAATTCTTTAAAAGAAAACGAAAATCACAAAAGAATACCATGAAATCACTATAATAGTTATATCTAATTAAAGACTCATCAATCTTCCCCATACTTATGAATTAAAAAAAAGAAGAAGAAGACTTGCTTTCCCTCTAGTAGATAAATTAAACAAAGAAATTAGGATAAGAGATACTTCATCAAACTTATCACTATTTAAGAGACTTGCTGAAAGTTATACCTAACCTAGAAATAGCTTAGTAGATAACTCTTATTTAACTTGCAATATCAAAATTATAATCAATAACAACTTAAAAACTTCTACATCTTTCCACACTTAACTCTTTTACCATGTTAAAAGACATAAAATACTAGAGTTTACAAACAAGTTTTATGTAAAATAAAGTTTGCTTTAACATCTCCCTTATTAGGACAAAAAAAAGTCATAAAGATTTTACTCACCTAACTAAGATGTATACATCTATGTCGTCAATCTTGTGAAGCACCATAATCTAAAGTAAACACATTTCGCATTTGCTCATCCTTTGATCATTCCTTTGGTATTAATTTTCGTTAAAAGGATTTTCAATTCAATTCCATTTTATTTAGGTCAAACAGTTTCATTAGTGAGTAAGTCCTATGCTAAATTGCATTAGGCCATTAGGCATTACGACACCCCTTTAAACCATATGCCACTCCAATTATTTAACTAAGTTTATTTTCTTTAATTGACTACAGCCTTTATGCAAACTTTTCTCTTGATTTATAAAGCAAGCTTTCAACCGCCATCCCGAGCTCATCACCTAAGTTAACAAGTATTATTCCATACTAAAGTGGTACCCATAGGCTTAATCACTCAAGCTAATGAGCCACATAGCTAAACTTTCTCAATTTATGTTCATGTAGGCTCAATTTGAATTTTTATCCCATCCAATTATTTAACCTCCAACTCTATTTATTTTTCATGAAGTTTACAAAAAACAAGTTTCATTTGCTTATTTAACTAAAGATTATGGGCCTTTAAAAATTTCCAATGGAAAGTATACATCTAAGTAAATTAAAAAAATTTCATGTATAGCTCTTTACTAGTAATATTGCTGTAATCTCAAATTTAAAAATCTTAGGCTAAATAACACAACTTTACCCTACATAGATTCCACTCATCAACTTTGGCAAAGTGTAATGCAAACATTAATGATTAAGTGTCAATTCACATTTCATACTATTCAAGTAAAAGTAAAGCTTAATGAAAATATTCAATAAAGAAAAACAAAATAAGGGGAAGGAAATATATAGGGAAAATACTAAAAGAAACTGGTGCTTCCTTGACATTATTTTAGTACATAAGAACTTTGGAGTATGAATTTGATCATATGTACTTATACAATTTTGTAGAGCCTTTGCTAAGTAACTAAACACAAAGAAACACAAAAGAAATAAAAATTAAACCAAATAAAAACAAAATAAAATGAAGAAACTAATCAAGGATAACCATGCAACAAAAGTTTAGCAATATAAAAGTTCAAAAATACATTAGAAAGCATAAAGAAATTAGAAAACTGGCTTAGGCTCATCCTCACCATCTATAACATCTTGCCCATTATCCTCATCTTCTCTCTCACTCTTAGAGTCTAGTACACAAAAACTTCTCTACACTTAAAGTTTCAAGGAATTCCAAATTCAAGCAAGTGTTAGTAAAGAAAATGCTTAAAAGTGTAGTAAAACATTTCATTAAACACGTAATGGCCATAAGCATAACTAGTTGTTTCCAAATAATTTCAGTTACGCAAAAACTTACAACTAGTTACAAAAGTTGTAAATAACAATGTACAAGACTCCAAGGAAGCACATTTCTCTAATTATCAAAATGATTGCACTCTAAATGTGTGAAAGAAAATCAAACTTTATGTAACAAATTGAAGATATTAAAGTGCAAATTTCATGAAAATGCAACACTATACTTAAACTAGAGAAAAAATGTAAACCCCACAAATTTAGCTATTTAAGAGTAGAATTGAACCCTGATACTGTGATAACTTGATAAGTCATTAAAGCCGAGCAAAATATAAATTTAATAAATTACAAATTTGAATATATTATAAATAATAAAAACTATAGAAAAATTGATCAAAACGCTAAATCGCATACAAAAACCCTAAATTTGATTTATGCACCATTAACCAAAATTGAACCCGAATTTGATCAAAACTCTAAAATTATAACTTTAAGCCTATAAAATAATTAAATATCACTCAATAGTGATATAATTATAGTCAATTACAATTTTCAACTAAATTAACTATTTGTGTGAAATTTTATCGAAATCGTAACAATAACTTGTGAAAATTATAATTGTAACAGGAACTAATTAAATTGATAAATTTTCATGAAATTCTAAAATTTATTTATGATGATTAATTTTATGATTTTTAAGTTTAGAAAAATTACATATAATTATTTTTAATTTCCATTTTCTTGCTTTTTCTTTCCTTCTTTTTCTCTTTTTCTTTCTTTTCTTCTTTTCTCCTATTTTTCCTTAGCCTACATGTGAATTGCAACTGAAAAATTCAACAACCCATGTGCTTAAATTCATGTCCAAGAGTCACAAAGTTGAGAGAGAAATGACAAATTAATAAAAGAGGTATCTTATCTAATTAAATGCTTAAGCTAAGTAGATAATAATCTTATATTTTCTTTCATTTAGTTACTTGTTTTCAATTGTTGCATCACGCCTCAAACCTAGAAAAAAAAAGAAATGACTAAAAACACAAAATGAGAAACAAAAGCAAAGAAAACAAAATCAAAACCAAACCATGAAGAACGACGAGAAGAATAAGAAGAAAAGAAGAAAAAGAAGGAGGAAGAAAAGAAGAAGGAAAACCAAAAATAATTAGGTAAACATAATTATTTTAGTAGTATATATGCATATTATATGGTATGTACATGTATATATGTAGGATTTATATTGTATTTTAGTAAATATTGCATTACCAATACTTGTATGTATGCATAAGCAATGAAATTAAGATATATATGTATGTATAAAGATATGTACAGAGACATGAACATATATAAGTATAATATACGGTATGTGTATGTGTGCAATAAGACTATACATAATATGTATTTAGTAATATTTTTTACAAAATAAATGTGGACATATATATATAGTTGTACATGTAAGGTATATATATATATATATATATACACACACATGAATATTTTATTCGAATAGTATGTATAAGTATTTTTGTAAATATATATTATATATATATATACATGTAAGTTATATTTTATATACATATAGGTATACATGTATGTGGCGTTAAGGTATATAAAATATATAGTATATGTACAACATATAGTAGATATATAGTATACTGAATATTAAGTAGTATATATATAATATAATAGTTACTAAATAAAATAAATTTATAAATATGTAAAAAGTAGGTATATAAATAAATATATATATGTGTGTATTACCGTAAATTAGGGATTACAAATTAAAGTAAAATATAAAATTAATTAAATATAGTATAAGTACATAAATATGTATATATATAAATCATAAAATAAGAATGAATAATAAAAAAAATAAATAAGAAAAATAATAACAACAATAATAATAATTGTAATAAGACTAAAATCTCAAAAATAGGAAAATATGCTTAAAATAATAAAAAATCAATTATATGATTTAAATAATTACTAATTCATAAATATATTAAGAAAAAGCTAAAATTAGTATTTTATAATTTTCAAACTAAAATAATAAATTTTGTGATATTTTTATGTCACAATTCAAACTATGAGTCACAACGTCCAAAACGGACCTTGTTACGAGAAAATATGCTCGAAAACAATCAAAATGAACTACAAGTTCATAAAATCCGAGCTAAAATGAAAAAGTTATACGCGATTCGATAAAAAGCTCGAATCGATGATTTCACGTAAATCAATAATTGATTTAAGTAAACAGTACAATTTAGCATACTAGTTTAGTTATTTAATTCCCAAACTTATTACTTTCCATATTCCCCTAATGTTAGGTGATCCTAAGATCGAGACCGACTTACCTTTGGATTATTACAATCCCTGACATCATTTATGACCAAGTGAGTACTCCCGATGACTTTATACTCGTTTTGTGCTTGTAGTTAGTGCACATAAATTAAATATTAATAACTTGATACATGAGATTTTAGGTTATGCATGCGACTAATATTGATTGATTACTAGATAAAATACTGTTAAATGTGATATAATTGATTGTTGTATTATTTGAATGATTTGTTGATAATGTTTGACCACCTCATAAATTGACTTAATCATATTTAACTTAAACGGATCATGCATAAAGCACGAAAATTGCATATAATGTTCTAGTCGTCACCTCACGCGGTTGGTAATGAAAGGCCTTGGAGGGATGGATTCCCATATGATTTGATTAGTACAGTACAGGAGTATTGGTACAACAAGACCTTACCCTTGGCTCGCGGGTTCTATTGGTGCCGGAGATGCTAACCGTGGGTTGCTGGGGGTCATGTCTAGAGATCACCACTATAGGATGTGAGCATGGACTGCAGGAGCCAGCTCACCACTAGACCTAGATATTTATATATTGTTGACTATTGGAAATAGAAACTTGTTCTGTGAAACAGCGAATTCATATATATATAATGATATAAGGTTAAAAACCTAGGTGCTAGAGCCCGGTTGTGATTGGTGCTGATGTATCTCCAACCCTTACTTTGAAGGGTGTTAAATCCGATGTTATATACAGTACCAGTCAACCGCATATATAATGTTTGGCATACTGTTTGTTCATCCATTGATATGTTTGCTAATAAACTATTTGATAACTTGATTGCTGGTATAGTATGAGGGATAACTCACTAAGCTGTTGTAGCTTACCCCTTAATAGTTTTCTCTTGTAGGTTGCTAGATGATCGGGCATGGGATAAGAACTGAGAGTTGAGTGTCAATATCGGGATGCATAGAAGTTAGACTCTGAGGACAAACTATATGGTTAATTTGAATTATTATATATATAGTTATTAATACTACATTTAAATTTTGTGACTTTAGTAAGTTTGAGTTTTAGAACTTTACTACCTAATCTTATTGTTTGGTAAGGGATACTAATTCTTTACGGTTCTGTTGGACTATGGCTTATCGAATATCCATAGTCCTATATATGTGGTCGTAAATTAATTAATTAAATAAATAAAAACTTTAGCGACTAATTATTTAGAATCTTGCAATCTCTGACTTGTAAGATGGTTTTTAAATCATGGGTGTATACATGAAATGAAAATTTTCGGTAATCCTATTAGGCCTCCTTTAGGGACATGACAAAAAATTAGCAAGAATTTGACATTCATATCATGTAACATGATAAGTTCTAAAATGACACAACCAAGTCAATCCTATTTCCAATTTGGCGCTAAAATCAAAAGACACAACCATATCTAATAATACCTAACACAATACAATGAAAAATAAGTAAAAGAACACTCAATTCAACTCAAGATTGAACGTAGCAAGCCAAGAATTAAGAAACCCTAATTTATCCAAACATATGTGCATGAAAAGGAATGAAGAGAGAAAAAAGAAAACATACCTTGTGATTCTTGAAATTTGAAGTAGAAAAATCAAGCTAAATTGGTGAAAGTAGTGTACCTGAATAGAAAAGGGTATGTGCTTATGTTTCTTGATGTTGAGCAGGAGAGGAAAATGACAAATGAGTAGACAAAACGAATAAAATAACAAGAATCAATCCCCCAAAACATTCATGTAAACACAAGGCGTAGACATGGTTGTGTCCTAATCCAATGTAACTTTCTATTCTCTAGGGGTCTTATGCATTTAGGTGGTGGTGTCAATTAGCTGTGTTGCTCTCTATGCATTGAGGGGTTTGGTCATTGAACCTCTCATTTTATTTTTTTAAAACAAAACTAAAGGCTAAAATGATTGAAGAGCTAAAAATTAAATCAAACAATAATGAAATAAATGTTAGACTTAGGTTACCTCCTAAGAAGTGCTATGTTTAACATCCATAGTTCAATTGGGATACATCTTTAGTCTATGGATTTTAATTTGGTAGAGATGGAACTCTTACCTTCCATTTCTCTCAAACTCTCCACCTAAGTAAAGGTTTTACCCTTAGCCATTGACATTGCATGTTCCCATCTTTAGATGCATGACTTCTAACAGTTCTTTCCTTATAAGACCTTGGATAAGCCTCATCATGCCATCCCTCATGGTCATGAAGTTTGAGTTTCTTCTTTTTGTTTGCCTTTCACTTAGAACTCATTGTCATTGGTAACTTTAAACCATTCACTAAGAAGATATGCTTCACAATATTAGATGGTTTCAATTCAAACACTAGTGATGAAGATATTACCTTAAACTCCTTTAGCCTATAGAGTGGTTTAAAACTCTTCTTCCCTAGAGTAGGTTCATTAACTTCTAACTAAGCTACAACTTTAGCATGATTAGGGTTGTTCATGAGCTCTTCTTATCCCTTCTATAAATAATGCTCAAGGGGTCCTTAGCAATCATATCCTACACATGTTTAGAAATAGTTAGCATTGACGTAATAGTGCATGTCATCTTGATCAAATGAATTAGTTATTACTTTAGAAACTTTAAAAGTTTTTTCCTTATCTCCTACCATTTAGGTAAGCTTACCATCAATGATAGCATTAGTAGTGGTTAGAAAGCTTCTACTTAGAATGAGTAGCACATCAATATCATTATCCATATTAAGAATGACAAAACCCTTAAGGAAAATGAACTTATCCAATCACACCAAAATAACCTCTATGATGCCTTTAAGGTATGTGACAGACATATCAAACTAATTGAATGCTCATACGTATAGAATTAGGTTCACTTAACCCTAACTTTTAAATAGGTTATGTGGCATCAAGTTTATATTAGCTCCTAAGTCTACCAAAGCTTTATCTACTACTAAATTGCCAAAAACATAGGAGATAGTGAAACTCCTTAGATCTTTTACATTCATTGGTAGCTTATTTTGGATTAGAGTTAAGCATTCCACATTCAATGTGACTATTGAAGGCTCCTACATCTTCCTCTTTTTTTATATGAGGTACTTTAAGATCTTAGCGAACTTTGTCATTTGCAAAAGAGCATCAACAAGAGGTAAGTTAATGTGTAACCAATATACTCATGATCTATCTCTTTTGCTAGCTCTTCAGATATCTCAATTGATTTATCAAAAAATTTTCCCTCAATTATATCCAAAGGGTCTTCTTTAGCCATATTCTAAACTTCCATCATCTCAATGCTCATGTACATCATTCTCAATGTCAAGTGTAACATCAAGTTCATCCTCATCATCGCTCTAATCGTCCGCTAACATTAACGTGTCATAACCACTCATCTAAACTTACTCATCTTTTAAGTCACATTGATCCTTCTCCTTACTTTACTTGAAATCTTGCTTTTCATTCCTTTCCATTTTTTTAATCTCATTCGCAATTTCACAAACACTCATAACTGTATCTCTTTTCATAAAATCCTCCTCAACCAACTTCTTTGTCACCACATTACCCACATGGTCTTAGGTTTTAATCTCAATCATATACTCATCAATCGAGGCGTCATTTTCTTGAAGTTCAAACTCTTCCAGTGCTCTACCTAGAGAATTCATCTTAAGATCCATCATCTTCTCATTTTCAACAATGTTCACATCTTTAGCACTACCATTTGATAATCCAACTTGTTCCCTTAGATTTTGCTCTGTGGAACTAAGTAGCATACCTTAAGGATAGCTACTAGATGATTGGGATAGCTGAGCTAGTTGTTTTTGTAAGTCCTAGAATATAGCCTTTTGAATAGAAGATTCTTGCAACATTTTTTTCAACATTTGAATTTTTGTATCCTCCTTTTCCTTCTCCTTTTGTGGAATTGTTAACTGCTAAATCATTGGAGATGCTCTACGAGCAATCCTATCTCTCTAACCTAAATTTATCTAGTCTCTTCATCATGGATTGTAGGTTTTTGAATAAGGACTATAATTCCTTGCTCCCTTATCAAACTTGTTCATAAAGTTGACTTGTTTCATGCTTGAGCTTACATAAGGAGCAAAGGAATTCTCCATCAAAGACTTTGAAAAGCAGATAAGAGGACCCCTATGGATTTCTCTCATAAATGTTTTGATAATAACAAAAAGAGTGATGATATTTGACAAGTTTCTTAAGTATGTAGGTTAATAGACATAGAGATAAGAATTTTGTCATAGTACTAATTTTGAAAATCAAAACCAAATTTAAAAACATGTTCAAAACATTTAGTACAGTATCAGAAGTTAGAGAGCTACATATTTTGTGAAGTATTTTGGGCTTATAAGTGTTTGAAGCCCTAACTCCACTTGTTTAATATATTTGAGTAATGCATCCGACACATTGTACAAAGCTGGTTAATTAAATCTGCAGGAATTAAGCTAGACATATTCTAAGGATAAATGGATGTATTATCTTATATCAATAGATTTTTATTGGAATTATCTGATCAGATTATTCACACAATTTATGTTGTCTTATCCCTAAGATACTTAGAGGAGTGTATGGAATTCAAAATTAAAAAACAATGAGGACACATGAGTAAATATATTGGATAAGGATGAATCTTACCTTAATTGATGCAAATTTTTATCAAAATCTAAAGAGTTGTTATACTAATATTTTCGAGATATATTTACTTAAGCATATTCAATTTACTAGAATATTCATGACCATTCAATATCAAGGAAATTATTTTAGAAGCTCCAAGATTTAAATTTGATAGCATTAAGCATCAAGGTTTTCTCCTAATTTTTAGGAGATACTTATTTTCCAAAAGGGTTCAACTTTTAAAAGCTTTATTGAAGAAATACAAAGGGAAATCAGAGTATTTTATACAAGAAAGTCTCTAGAATACATCAAATGAAAATGCAAGAAGTACAATGTTTAAATTTAAGTCAAATTTAAGTGATTCGGTTTCCGCAATTTATTAGATTACAACAACCAATGGCTAAGTTAAGACTTTCACAAATTATTTACAATTTGATCAAGAGTTGTCCAAGATTTTAGTAAAGAGACATTGCCTCAAATGATATAAAGAAGACAAGTTCAAATCTTTCAAAATAGAGATCAATAGATTAAAGTTGCATGCGTTTTCAAAAAGCTTAACAATCAAGAGAATTCAAAACCATATTTAGAATCTAATTCAAAGACAACACTATCTAGTCTACTTTCATATTTTGATGTCATTGTGTACTTAATTTGAGAGAATCTTTATATTTTTTCCTTATAGCTTCTATAAACATATTTGTTTGAGTTATAGGCTTTGGGTTAGAGGGAGAATCAAATTTCCATAGTTCTTTATATAGGTAAGGGTAACTTAATGAGATAAAGCAAAAATGCTTGTAATTATTTTTCTCTTGTTAAAGATAGTGAAATGTAGATAATGGAATGACATCAGTGCGAATAAACAGGTCTATAATGATGGAGCTAGAAGAGTACAATGGACATAAGGCTGAAGCACTATAAATCTCTTTCTTGATCTTCTCAACCCTATTCTCTCTTTACTTCATGATTTATTGTTAGTCATATATTGTTTCACACCTAATCTTACTTAAGTAATGAAAGGGAAGACATTTAAATTTAGTTTTGTGAAAAATTTTCAACCCCCGCCCCCTCTTAGTTATTTTTAGGGACCTACAATTGGTATCAAAGCTTAGCTCTTGATAATTTAGAGTTCAAAGATCCATGGCTGAAAGCAATATATATATTGCTAGAAATTGTGCTCTTTATTTCGATGATACTAACATTGCATATTGGAAATGTAGGATAGAGACACATGTCAAAGAAATTGACTTTGGATCATGGGAATCATTGAGTATGGAGAAATCAAAATTTCTATGGATGGAGATTTAACACTCATAGATGCGGAGAAGCAAAAAAATAACAAGAACCATTAGGAAAAACATTTGTTTTTAATGACAATAGTAACTGTAGGCACCTAATTTTTGCTCTCCTTTTTATTTTCAAATTAAGTTATAGGGTCTTAAATTATTAAAAAAAATTTCAAAAAAGTGAAAATTTTGGAAATGTAAATAAAAATTTTGAAAAGTCACAAAAAATAATAAAAGATTTTTGAAAATAACAGTTTGTTAGAGTAGATTTATAATTTTAATTTAGGTTTAGAAGTTGGGCCATTGAACCTAAGCTTAGATTTAAATCTAGCTCAGGCTGACCAAGTCCATATGTGCAATTATAGACAAGGCATAGGCCAACGACCTAATGGTAAAACATATGGACATTGCAATTGGGATTAACTGGAGCTTAGGGGTTTGAAACTCACTAGAGGTATTAGGATAGTTTTTTATCTTTCTTCTTTTTTAAATCCAAATATTGCTACATGTAAAAAATATCACTTGGCTACGTGTCTAATTGTGACACGTTGCGTGTTGTAATTTGTTGCTACAACAAAATTACTTTCTCCCTTTTTCTTTCTTCCCTTTCCTTTTTTACTCTTCATTTTCTCATTTATAAATTAATCACGCACAGTGATTGGGGGGACATAGGAAGGGAGGGTGATTATTATTTTAAAAAAAAAAAAACAAACATATACAATACCAAAGGGGACCTGCAATGGACAGAAATCTCTCTCTAAAACTCTCCTTCTCTTCCTAGTAAACTAAACTTTCTCTTTCTCTCTACCTCTCTCTTTCCCTATTGACATACTTTCACTCATGACCCTCCTCAGCCATGCACAACACCACAACTTCGATTAGCCACGATCTACACCGAACACCCATCTGATGACCCCATCCTTGCTACTAGCCATAACATAAGAATGTGACCACTCTACCCTTATCCTCCCTTTCTCTTGGCCTCTACCTCCAAACCCCTGATTACGTGTAGCTAATAAGCAAGCCAACACTGCTATACCACCACCCATCGTTTCACCCCTCTCTCTCTCTCAATCAAACATTCCCTACACACACTAAACAACACCAATCAACCAACCCCCATACTGTGGTGCATCCATAACATAGTAATACCACTACGGCTACAACCCACCGTTGTATGACAACCCTAACCAACTGAACATCCCCAGCCTCCATCAAAACCGTGATAGCCCTTTCTCTCTTCTATGATCGTACAACAGCACCCACTAAACCAACTTCGACCCAAGCTGATACAATCCCTCACTTAACACCCTAATCCACATTATGCGTCCCTATCCAAATAGCCACACTTCGACCCACTACCGTAGGTGCACCACAAATCACCACCAACAACGGAGTTAGGCTCCGGCATCTTCCCTAGACCCCCAAAGTTCAATAAATTCAACACAAAACCATCTTCACCCCCTTTAAAAACCCATCAAAACACTGAGGATCACCTCCATTCATCAACTATTTGGTAACTTGACTCGTGACCCACTAACAAACACGAAGACCAGATCTAACCCGACCCGTACTTGCATCGATTTGACCCATGCATCCCCTCTAGTCCAGCCTGTCTTTTGTTTATTTTAAATTTATTTTTTCTTTCTTCTCGTATAATTTATTTTTATGGTGTGATGCTTTGTAATTGTAATTAATAAAAAAAAGAAAGAAAAGAAAGATGGAAAAAAGAAAAAAGAGAAGAAAAAACCGAAATGGAAGAAAAAAAAGAGGAGGAAGTATTTTATTTTACCTTAGGTATTTTTACATTTTAACAAAAAAAAAAGATAAGTAATAAAACAATAAAAATAATTAAAAATAATAATAATAAAAAATATATAATAAAGAAAAATGTTACTACTTAGAAAAACATATTTTTCAAATAAGCAAAAATAAAACGAATCATTTCTAAATTTGGGTACTATAGATTTTCCAAAATGGATAAAAACATAAACCTGGCTGTTTTTCCAAAATTAAAATTAAATCAACCTACTATGTTATTGGTAAACGAACTACGAGAGTCTAATCCCAAATAGCAAGTATGTAGGCACTCGTACGTTAGTACGGAGTGACTTAAAATATGAAAAGTCTTATTTTTTTTTTCATTTTTACATATTTATATACATTGATCAATTTAGTTATGTGTATTATAATTAACTATCTTAGAAATTAAAAAGGATATATTTGAAAAGCAAGGTTAAATTCGAAAAGTTAAAAAGTGGTACCCGCGTAGAGTTTAATAAATTAGCCTTCGGATCTAGATCTTTGGTTTTCAAAAAGCCGTATTTATAAATTAGTTTTTTAAGCGATAGATCGGTAACTAAATTATAACTAATCTACCTAATTGACTATAACTTAACTCCTTTTCCCGACTTCAGTCAAGTGGCAACTCTAAATCTTTTCAAGTTAAAAAAAATGGTTTCCTTTGAACCCTAGTCAAGGATTAGTATTAAATGAGTAGGGTTTAGTACTGATCGGCTTAGAGGAGACCTAATTTTATAAAAAGAATTGGGAGGGTGAAGAACCAAGCTTGACAGCAACTTCTAAATATTATCTCATTTCATGTTGCAAGACTACAAAAGATATTTAAGATACCTTATGTGAGACTTATGAAGAAACAATCAAAATCAAGGATACTTGGATTAACTCATTACTCCAACAATACCAATTGTTTAGGTTTTAATCAGGTGAAAATATATAAGATGTATTTAATCGTTTTATTGCCTTTACTATTGAATTGGCCTTGCTAGCTAAAAAGATCAAGGACTCCGTTCTTGTTCATAAGATGTTAAGAATTTTGCCTATGAGCCAACATAGAGTAAAGCTACTTGCTTACGAATCACATATCAAACACATTAACGAATTATAAAACAATATGAAGACTATCGCAGTTAAGGCTTAAGAAGCTAATTCAAAATTTGAATTTAAATCAAATTCAGAACCAAAAGACAATGAGGATATTACACTTCTAGCAAGAAGACTAAATAGAATTCTTAAGAAGAAAGGTACGAAAAAATTCTTTAATAAATGTTCTTCCACTAATTGTTATAAATATGATGTTGAAAGAATTATAAAGAAGAGAAAAAGGAAAAGGAGAAGAAAGAGAAAAAGGAGAAAAAGGAAAAAAAAAGAATTAGTGTGCTATTAGTGCAAGAAGCCTCGACACATCAAGTATGAATATCTGGTGTTGTTGAAGAAACTAGAAATGTATAAGAAGAAGAAATTCTTATTGGCTAATTGGAGTCATTTAGATGAATTAGAACTTGATTAAAAAACAAATGATGAAGCTAACCTATGTCTAATGGATCTCTCTTAGGTAAATCTTAATTTTGATGATGATATTATCCCTAAGAGTGTTATGAAACAAATTAATAGTCTTTTAAAAGAACTTAAAAGTGATAATTCCAAGTTAAATAAACATGTTGATGAGATTAAGGTTTTAAAAAGTAAAAAGGATGCATTATTACAAACAAACTCGTTGTTAGTTGATGAAAATGATATATTGATGAATGATACTAAAGTTTTGCAAATAGATAATAAAAAGCTAAGGACAACATTAGATAGTTTGGAAAAGGAGAATTTGATGCTCAAAGAGGAAATCAAAGACTTGAAGGTTAGAATTAATAATCTATCTTGCACAATTTATACAACCCTTTATAAGTTTAATGAAAGCGATAAGAAATTACAATTGTTGTTAACATCATGAAGGCTAGATAATTGTAAAAGTGGACTTAGTTATGAAAATTGTGAAACCTCTAAATCTAGTAACAAAACCACACTTGTCAAAAGTAACGGAGTAGTTGGAAGGAATCTATTGATAATAACAATGTCCATGTTAAAGCTAAGTCTAATATGTGAGGAAATCAATATAACAAAAGATATACTAGTCAAAATAACAAGTATCCATTCAAAAGATACATTAGAATCAAATTTAAAGGCCATCAAAGCCAAAATCTAAAGAAATAGGTATAGATAAATCTAATTCTCATGCTTGTTTCTTTTGCAATAGACTTTGTTACATTGAAAAACATTGTTTCTATAAAATGAATAAGCTTGATGCATAACAAGTTAGATCTTTAAATAATACGAGCTTAAATTTTAGTAGACTAAGCTAATCTGGGTTCTAAAAAGAAATTAACTTATTTTGATGTGAATAGGAACATGGAGTAAGGTTGAAAGAAACATGGTACCTAGGTAGTAGGTGTTCACATCATATGAGTAGTGATGTATCATTGTTCACAAGTTTACAATACAAAGAAGGAGGCTATTTGAATTTCGGAGATGATAGCAAGGGCAAAATCATTGCAACTGGTAAAATCAATCTACCTCCTTATGCTATAGAAAATGTTAGTCTTGTTAGAGGCTTGAAACATAATTTTTTAAGTATAAGTAAATTGTGTGATAAGGGCTATAAAATGGTGTTTGATAAAGATAAAGTTGAGGCGTACAATAAAAATGGTACTAAGTTGTTTGAAGGCTATAGAAGAGAGAACATATATCATATAGAACCGACTAAAGTAGAAATTGAAACTTGTTTCTTGAATGTTTTTGATAATGCATTTTTATATCATAAAAAGCTTGGTTATGTTAACTTCCATCAATTGAATAATTTGTCTAAGAATAGTCTTATTTATGGTTTGCCTAAATTGCATATTAAGGATGATTTTCGTTGTATCATTTGCATTAAGAATAAAATGAGTGTTGTTTCACATAAGCTAAAGAGTATTATATGAACTAAGAGACCTTTATAATTATTACATCTTGATTGGTCTGGTCCTACATGTACATTGAGCTTAGGAGGAAACAAGTATGGCTTAGTGACAATAGATGATTATTCAAGATTTACATGGGTTCTTTTTCTTAGACATAAAAGTAATGTATTTAAGAGTTTTGAAGTTTTTGTTGAACAAGTTCAAAATGAAGAAAGGAGTTTCTATAATTAGTCTTAAAACATATCATGGGAACATTTTGTAAAAATAATGGTATAATTCATAACTTTTCTGCTCCCTACACTTCACAACAAAATAAAGTAGTAAAGTGTAAGAATAGAACTATTTAAGAAATGATACATACTTTGTTGAATGAAAGTGATGTAGTACAATATTTCTAGGCAAAAGCAGCATCTATATCATGTTATATCATCAATCGTGTGTACATAAGACCATTCACTAAAAAAACATCATATAAACTTTATCGAGGAACAAAACGCATGGTATCATATTTTCATGTGTTTGGTTTTGCATGTCACATCAAGAAAACATGTATTAACCTTAGTAAGTTTGAGAAGAATTAATGAAGGAATATTCTTAAGATACTCTTTAAGTAGTAAAGCAAATTGTATCTTTAATAAGGTTACTAAAGTGATTAAGGAATCCATAAATGTTAAATTTGCCAATGACATGAAAGTTGATGATTCTAATGACAAATCATATGAGAAAGTCAAAGGTAAAAATGATAACATATAGCAAAGTCAAACTAGAGAACTTAAGCTAGAAAGTTAATAAAAACCAAGATCCGAAGTAAATTTAGAAGCTAAAATAGAACCTACCTAGGTAATATATGAGCCTTATAGAACCATCAGGTTTAAAACTTATCATCCACCTGAATAAGTGATAGGTAATATTAATACTAAAGTTAAAACAAAAGCTAGCTTGAAAAACATTGAAAACCATTTTGCTTTATTATTTGAGTTTGAGCCTAACACTATTGGTGAAGCTTTGCTTGATAATGCTTAGATAAATGCCATGCAAAAAGATCTTCGTCAGTTTTAAAGAAACCGGGTATGTACACTCGTTCCTAAGCTTAAAGATAAGTCTTCATAGGAACAAAGTAAGTATTTTAGAATAAGCTAGATGAGCATGGTAAAATTGTTAGGAAGAAGGCAAGTTTGTTGCAAAGGGCTATTCTAAAGGGGTAAAGTAGATACAACCTTATTTCTTAAACATTATGATCATGACATTTTAGTAGTCTAAATATATGTTGAAGACATTATTTTTAGATGTACTAATGAGATGTTTTGTAAGGAGTTTTCTAAACTTATGCAGGCTTAGTTTAAATGTCATTGATAAGTAAGCTAAACTTCTTTCTTAGACTTCAAATCAAACAATCTAATGATGGGACCTTTGTGAATCAAGAAAAGTACACCAAGCAGATCTTAAAGAAGTTTAGAATGGAAAATGTAAAAGGTACATTTACACCCATGCGATCCTTAACCCAATTAGATCCTAATGATGCAAGTAAGAAAGTAAATGAAAAACTTTATAAAAGTTTGATTGGTTCACGATTTTATTTGACTACATCTAGGCAAAACATATTGTTTAAGGCATATATCTGTACTAGATTTCTATCTAAACCAACTATAATGCACATATCGATTGTAAAAAGGATTTTGAAGTATATATCTTGCACCACAAAGTTAGGAATCTAATAACTAAAGAATTAGATCTTTGATTTGATTAGTTACTCAAATGCTGACTATGTTAGATGTAAGATATATAAGAAAAATATCTTAGGTATTTGTTAGTTTATAGGGGACATATTGGTTTCTTACGCTTCTAAGAAGAAAAATTCTATTGCCCTATCTATAGTTAAAGCTAAGTATGTTTCAATTGGTAATTGTTGTGCTTAGATTCTATGGATTAAACAACAATTATTTGATTATGAGCTAAATTTGAAAAATATTCCATTAAAATGTGATAACACAAGTGCAATTAACTTGACAAAAAATCTAGTGCATCATCCTATATCTAAGCACATTGAGGTAAGACATTATTTCATATAAGATCATGTTAATAATGGAGATATAAACATTGAATTTGTGTCAACTGAAAATCAGTTAGTTGATATTTTCACTAAGTCTCTTGATAAGACCAAATTTGAGATTATAAGAAATGAAATGGGTGTTTGCTACCCAATTGCATTAATATTTAAAATAATTAGTATATTGTAAAAATTATGTATGTTGTTTGCATGTTTATTTTATTTTTGAAATTCATGTGCATATTTATACTTATACAATTTTTTTTTTTTTTTGCAAATGAATTTATGTTGTATATTTAATTACCAAATTTTTAGCTAATAAAATAATAATCACCAATTATAGAATCTTAGGATAATAGTTTTTGTAAAATTTAGTAGAGTTAATTAAGTTTTAATTTTACTGTTGGTAGAATTAAATGAGCAAATTTTTTTAAGCTTACCTACGTTAGCTTTTCAATAGTAACTTCCCTTGTTTTCTTTTTTTCATAGATTTTATAATGGCCATATGTCTCTCTCTCTTTTTAATTCTACTTCAGATTTTATTTCCTCTCTTCTACTTCTCTACTTCTTCATATTCTTCTCATCATGTTCTACCTTCAATCTCTTTAAATCCCTATTCATTCATAACTACACCTCACTTCCTCCACAATTCATCTCCTCATGCTCTCTTTCTTTCTCTACTTTCTTTTTCAAAGCTCATTTTCTCTCTCATTACTCTCATGGCTTCACGAAAATCTTTATGTCTTAGACTTAAAACCAAGAAGGATCCTAAAATCACAAATGAAAAACCCATACTCTCTAGTAGATGAAACATCAAATTCTGAATAAACCCCAATTCAAGAATCTCATAACCCTAGTTCAGAAAATCCAAACCTTAATCATAACCCCAATCAAACCGAAACAACTACCAAGGAGAAAGTGACTAATGATAAGATTGAGAGTTCATCAAGTGAGGATATTACTGAAATTGAAGAGGAAACATTTAAGGATGTTGATGAAACTAAAGAAGAAGGGTAAACTTCAAGCGTGGAAAAGAAAAACAAGTTAGATTCAAAATCAAAACCATAAGAAGAATTGAGTATAGAACTTGAACTAGAGGTATAGACCATTGCTTAATTGTTTGAGCAAATTAAGGTAGAAAAGAAAAAGGTAAGACCTAGAACTGTATTTGTTTCATCTTCCAAACAAAAGTAGTTTATAGAGCCTTGTATAGTAGATTTTGGGTTTTTTCAAAAGAATGGATTCTATTAGGCTGAGTTCTTAGATGTTTTAGGATGCAAGAATATTTGTAGTATTGAGATTGTTATGTATGGAAAGTTGCTAGCTAAATTTTACAATAATCTTGATATGGACCGAAAGGAAATGTGGTTATCTAAAGTGAATGGACAGAAATTCAAAATTTCGAAAGAGGATATTCAAAATTGATTTAGGATTCCTAGAATGAATAATGATAGGTAGTTGATGAAATGGTATAAGAAATAGATTTTCAAGGAGTTAAATAAGGGTGAAAAGATTTGGCCTAGAAAGGAAGTCAGTATTTTAAATTTAAGGATGGTTGTTATAGCTATGTTAAGTTAGAAGAAGCTAGACATTCTTGCACAAATGATTAAACATGCTTTCATGACAAGGAGATAGAGACCATATAGTAATTTATTGATGAAGTTGTTTAAGTTAAGAGAGTAAAGATTCTGAAGGTGATAAGTAAGGAAATACCCATTTGTGTGATTAGAGGAGATCATTACTATAACATGAGTATTAATGTAAAGAACAAAATCTAGTACATTGATGATTGGGCATTCTATGTCTATGATAGGCATAAGAAGAATAGGTTACCTAGAGCACTATTTAAGGGGGAGCTATCAGAAGCTGTAGAAGAATCTAATTTAGAACCTGAATTAGAATCAATGAAGAGAACCATTAAGAAGAGAAAGGGCAAGGCAATTTCAAAAGGGAAGAAAAAGAAAATCAAGAAAGATTATGAGGTCAAGATAGGAGGTAAATTTGAAATTAAAGAAAAAGTGAAAGTCCTTGAATTAAAAAATGATTCAGATTCAAATTCAGAACCACCTACAAAAGAAAAACCTGAAGAAACTTCTTAAATAGAAATAGTTTCAAGGAAAGAGATAAAGTTCATGATGGAATAAAAAATGGATTAGCTACTAAAAGATGAAACTAAGAAACAATCCAAACTATCTCCTACTCCTCTCTCTTCACTAAAGAAATCCTCTGCTTAACCATCTATAGAACCTAAAAATCCACTTTCTAATCTTCTAACTTATGAGAAAATTGATTATCTACCATATTTACAATCTCTAGCTCCAACAAAACAACAACAAGAATCTCTTATTTCTACTGAACCACAATCTTTACCTCCATCTACAATAGTTCCATCTCCTCAAGTTAAACCCAGCTTGCCTACAGAACAAAATCCTTAAGCTGATGAGTTTACTCAAGCATCAATGGAACAACCAATACAAGTTCCTTTAACAACTATTCTAATGCTACCATAGAAGGAGTCTACTCTATCTCCAGCACCTCAACAACAAAGTTCTTTTAGTAATCCTCGGATTAAGAAGAGTTACCTTAAGAAGAAAAAGAAGACTACATAGTTTAGGCATTTAAGATTAATTTTTTTTGTTGTCTTTCTTTTCTTTCATTTGTCAAAATTCTGTCTAATGTCATTTTCCAAGTCAATTGTTCTTTTTATGTTTTGTTTTTGTTATAATCAAAATCATTTTGATAATCCAATTCAAAACCCAATTAATGTACTTAGTCTGATTAATGAAATATCGGTCTTTTCTTTTCTCCAAATTTGTTATCTATCTTTCTTATCCATATCAGATTCAAATGGAGTAGAAAGTACATGATGATAGCAAAAAGGGGGAGAAGTAAAGAAAAATATTGAATATAGAGTTAATTTTAAAAAATAACTATTGACTTTATCAAATTCTTGGACTTAAAATTCTCTAATAATCTGTGCTTATATCTTTTATCGCTTAATATGAATTTATTAACAAAACCTTTCATAATTTGATCTATATTTTTCTAGGAAAGGGTTTTGTTATCATTAAAAAGGGGGGAAATGATGAGTTCTATCATAAATGTTTTAATTATAATAAAGAGTAATGATATTTGATAAGTTTCTTGAGTGTATAGGTCAATAAACACAGAGATAAGAATTTTGTCTTAGTATTGATTTTGAAAATCAAAACCAAATTTAGAGATAAGTTCAGAACCTTGAGTATAGTATCAAAAGTTACAAAGTTGAATATTAAGAAATATTTTGGGCTTAAAAGTGTTTGAAGACCCAAGTCCACTTGTTAGATATCGTTATGTCCTGAAGTGGCAGAGTTGTAACTGTCCCATTATGCAAATCATTCTAAGATAGAAGTTGATCTTACAACTGCTGACTTAGACTTGATTTATATAAGACATCAACGACTAACTCACTTTGAAATAAATAGTTAATAAATTAGACATGTTATTTACCTATAAAATTATGAAAAATACATATTTATACTAAAATAAGCCAAGTATGTTTACAAGATTTAGTAGCTAATCATAATCTACAAAGGTAATACATAAATAAATACTAAAAGCTTTAAAGATAAAATCTAAACTTAAGAGTATATTTGATCCTTAGTTTTATATCCATACTCCCTAAGATCCAATAGTTGCTAGCTTTAAGATAATTATATAGCCATTTTTCAGCTAGCACCTACAACATTTATAAAGATATAAGTAACCAACCACTTGGTAAGTTGAGATGAAAACTTAAGACTATACATCAAACATAAATAGGATTATCAACCAAATTAGATATATGCAATGAATATATAAGTAAATCCCATTGTACAACGTTATCCAGTCTATTGTAAGATAAGATAAATTACGCTTGCTCAAATCTGGGTAGAAGAGTTTAGCGCATATTTCAACAACTCACAACTAAACCCAAGCTTATGCAATGGAGACACCACTCCTTCCATAACTACTTTCAAACCATTGACTTCACCTTTGTTGCGACCTCCTCTTTTATTACTTAATTCAACTAAGGATAAAGAAGAGACCAAATATGCTATCCAATGCTATCCAATGCTATCCAATGCTATCCAATACTATCCCTTTCAAATGGGTCAGTATTTAGCTAGAGAACCCTAAACGTTTCCCCTATTGGGTTGCTATACAAGTTCGTTTTAGAGTTACATGTCATATATTTAGTTAGATCTGATTTAAGGTATTCAAGCATTTTATACAAATTATACAAATTTCAATACAGAACATCAAATCAGAATCATATAATCAAATCTAAAAACACACACATAAAGGCATATGTACAATTAATTATCTAACAAACACAATCAAGTATAAGTCTAAGCCTTTGAATACTATAAAACAATACTACAAAATACAATAATTTATCAATCCTAACTTACTTGAACTTTCTACTTACTTACTTAAGGTTCAACTTGCATAGGCCATTACCAATAATCCCTATAATACAAATGTTGTTATAGTGCTCATATCACTATCTTATATAGGTTTATTCTATGATTCTTTATGTCATCTTCAGTTTAGGGTTTTATTATACCTAACTACTCGGGTTTGTTTATCATTTATAATTATTCTTAATTTAGGCTAGGTTTTGCTTCAGCTTCCAAATTAGTTTCTAAATTAGGTTCTAATTCAATTTCTGATCACAGGTCTTATACATAAACCCTAAGAACTCATTCCAAACCATTATGTGACATTAAGCACATTATATTATTGTATCCTAAATGATGGGTTATCGACCTCTAGCCCACTTACTCAAGTACACCTTAGAAGCCTCTACTCTCTTACCATAAGAATTCTCTCTGGTCATCCTACCAATGATGAGAAACAGTACGCGAAAGAATGGTGGCTAAACTCCTCGAGATCTACAGGTAGGTACACCCTATTTTGCTCTATTCCTTGTACCGACGTCAACTACTCTCCTACCAAAGATCCTTTGTCGAGTAATGAGAACCAAGGCCCTATGCCAATTCCTATTTAGACCTCTAGTTGCTGAAAGCTTCCTACCGTGTGACAAGAGATAGGCTTTCATTGGCTGAGTATTTATCTTTCGACCCCTTACTTCTCTCTTAGCATCCCTTACTTGTCTCGGCAACTCTAAGGTCGCCACATCATGTTCTAGCTTAACTGCTACACCCATCGGTTCCTTTGTACAAATCCATTAATGAGCTACCACTTGTCTCTTTTAACCTGACATTATACTTTTATTCCTTATGTCCTTTTTCCCTTTTACCCTTTTTGTATGTACTAGGAATCTTCTTTTTATGTACGCCTTTTGTAATTTTCATCATTTATAATGTTGCCCTAGAAATTGACTATAAATAGTCCCTTTTCCTTGTAGCTGGAATATCTTACATTCCTTACAAACATTGAATATACTTATTATTCTTATGAGACAACCCTTTCTAAGTCCATTTTCATATACTCTTATCTAATCTTATCAAGTAGCTTAAGATTAGTGACGAGTAGATCTTGACATTAACTTATATGTCATATCAAGTGAAGTGTTAAGTTGTGTTATGTTTGTTGGTGGGTCATATCCTCCGAGCAATTACACATCAACTACTATATTCCATTTATCGACCTATTCACTCTATTTTCTTTGATATTTCGAAGGACCCATTGGTTTCTCACCTCCTATGGTAATTCTTAGTGATAACTAAGTTCTTAGGCACATCACATAATTCCTAGTTTCAGAGCTTAAGGTTGTGACCGAGAGTTGTGTGATAGTTCCTACTAGTTTATTGTTTAATATACTCTATTTTCATTTAAAAGAATATAGTAAGTTCACAGTTTACTATTTGTTTGGTATTTTCTATATGTATAAGAGTTTCTTGTGTAAAGATTATTTTCTAAAGCTTGGTTTTGAGAACGTTGAGCCTTAGTGTTTAGGGAGAGATTAACAATGCCGAAAGTGATGCTCGTGGTCATGGCAAATATACTACTATTGTAGCTAACCTAGCTATCTTAGTGCAAAGGGTCTTAGAGATTGGGCCATAAGAGAGAGTTGTCATTAAATAGGGCTGAGAAATGGGAGATAGGCCGAGACGATAGATGAAAGAGCAGTAAGCACTTCCCTATCATGCTGATAGAGTTGCAAGAAGGAGACTCAAGTTAGATGAAGTCTAGGAGTATGAAGAGAAGGAGTAATATGTTGGGATAGATGAACATGATCTTAGAGCTCCTAGGGGAGCCGAGCATATCAAACTACAGATTCTAAGCTTTAATGGGCCTAGTAGTGCTGATGACTATGTAGACTGGAAAGAGAAGATTGAAAAGATCTTTAACTTTTATGATTATGAAGATGTTGTTCGTATTTAAGTTATAAAATGTTCACTTGAGAGCCCAATGAGAAGTTCAAACATGGAATGAAATTAAAAGTTTTGAGAAGTAGGTTCATTCTCGAATACTTTGAGCAAGACACTTTCTAATGTCTCTATGACTTGAGACATGGTAGTAGATTAGTGGATGACTATGTCCAAGAGTTTCAATTGCTCATGATTCAACATAATGTTGATAAGCTTGACACACGAACTATAGTACGATTCATTTCTGGGCTAAGAACTTAGATTGGTAACATAATGGAGCTATAGAGTCTTGCAACTCTAAATGATGCCATCAGGGTGGTACAGGAGTTGAATGGTAGAGGTAAAACTAGATTAGCTAAATGTTGAGTAACTAACCAGTATTGCTAAATGGGAATGGCATGTCGAGCCAACCTAGAAATGACTGAGCACTAAATAGTTCCGAGATGGACTATTGAGGATAGGTACCTAGTCGATCAGAAGAGGGCCAAAGTAAAGGCAAGGCCGAGGAACCTAAGGTCTAGAGAAACCAAGGTTAGAGCATTGGAAGGAAAACTCGAGAGATCATATGCTTTAAATGTCTCGATTATGGATATGTGGCTAGTCAATGTCCAAACCAATGTGTCATGACAATTAAGGGAGACAAGCCTCAATTCAAAGTAGAGAGTGCTAGTGAAAGAGAGAAGGAGGTTGAAATTGGCCCAATGCTGGAGGAGTTTCATGAGAACCCCCATATACTTATACCTCCTGAAATAGGAGCCAAGTATTGTTTTGTTGTGTGCCAATCTCTTAACACTTTTATAGCTGATGAGAATGTGCAAAGGGAGAATCTCTTCCACACAAATTGCTAAGTGAATGGCAAGCTATGAGCCTTAATCATTGATGGAGGAAGCTATACCCATGTTATAGCATAGGGAGTAGTGAATGCCATGAAGTTGCTGACCCTTCCGCACCCTAAGCCATATAAAATTCATTAGCTGAATGAAAAGGAAGGTTTACTAGTTACCGAGTAGGTTAGAGTGCTAATATCCATTGGCGATAGGTACAAGGACGATGTGTTTTATGATGTCCTACCCATGTACGCCTTGCACATCTTACTCAATTGACCTTTGTAAACCCTACTTTTAGTGGGCCTAAGATTAGATTAAGAGTACTTTCTGAACGTTCGCAAGGATCAACTAAACTAAAAACTTAAGTTTACATTTAGAAACGAATTAAATTTTTCCAATTCAAAAACCAAGTATCGATAAAACCTAAGCTTGAAGAACTGTGAGCTCTAAAGTCATTTAAAACCCTAAACCTTAAAACCATTAAGGAATTTTAACCCTAAGTAATTAATCGATAATTTAATTTAAATAATTTCATTCAACTTTATAAAATTTAACAATTTTATAAAAATCAAATAATAAATTATAAAACAATGTGAGATGAAAACCTAAAAACAATTTTTTATAAGACCATGCCCTTATCTTCATGCCTAAGCCTTATACTTCAATAAGTAGATCAACCAATCACTTTGGCTAACTTATCAATTGAGAGTTGAAATCATTTATGAATTGATAACTTATCAAAATTTAGTGATAAGACATTTTCCTTATCACCCCTTCACTTATACTACATATGGACAATTTTTCATAAGATTTCACACGCTTAACTTCATTAAATGAGACAAGACCATTCCATGATCCAAAAGGACTTTAAATGGCAGATTTAAACAAGGAAGAAAGGGGGGCCATTCTCTTGTCTTTCAACCATCAATCACTTTCTCTTACACATCACTATTCACCTCTTAATACTTACATCATCAATAGTTGCAATTGTTGACTTTTGTGTAAGCTATAAGACAACACTTTCAAGACATTTTAACCACTCATTCTCTCTCAATTCCACCTGGCCACTCTCTCCATTACTTCTCTCACTTTCAATTTCACTTTCACATCTTCTTTCTCTCATTTGAAACAAACATAAAAAGGAGAAACAACCTTACCCCACAAAATCAACTTTTCCTCTATTTTTCAAGCTTCACTCACGGCAATTCCTCCTCTTGTTCTTGTATCATTTTCTTTCACCATCTAAGATCTTTTAGAACCATTAGAACCTTCCACAAACCCCATTCCAAAAGATCAAACAACTCGAGTTTCCAAAAGGTGGCGAAAAGGAAGGAGTAAAGTTAAGAACTTAAGTAGAACCTTAGTGCACAACCACCATACTTCACTTTAAGGACGAGTAAGTTTTTCTTGTGATTAATGGGTTAGTATTTATGTTAGGAGACTTTGATTTCTTGAAGATATAAGTAAGGTTTAAGTTGTTATAACACCAAAAACCGTTTTAAGAAACAAACTCATGAAACCCTTACATGAAGTTGACACATGAGCATGTAAAGTTAGTGTTTTGTAAAAATACTTGTGTAACACTTTGAATGGAAGATTTTAAGTTGAGAAAATCTCAAAACAAGAACTTGAATGGAAGATGAACATGATGGACGTGAGGATTCAAAGGTCCATTGAATGTTGATTTTATTTCTATTAAGTTAAACATGCTCAAATCTAGACTTAAGTTAAGGAAAAATCTATCACATGGAGTTTTATGAAGAAACCAACTTTGTATGACATGAGCTATGATATGGAAGTTGTATTAAGTATAATATCTTCTATTTCTTTGTGTGGTGCATGAGTTAAAGAATCACCTTATGAAAGAAAAGTTAAGTTAAGATTTGGATACAAATAGTTTAAGTGCATAATCTAAAACCTAAACTTAAGGAAATGATGAAACAAGTTGTAAAACCAAGAGAGAACCCCTTGGAATCATCATGACCAGATCTGAAACATGGGAAAAAGATGCTTAAAAATATGATAAAAGTAAATGAACAAAGGAAAAAGATCAACCAAAGCAAGTATGGTAAGTATATAAAGCCTAAAACTCAAAACCGAGCCTAAAACTCTCAAAACAAGCCTAGAACTCTAAGTTGGGCCTTCAATAAAATTCTGACCAGCACCTTAAAATATTAAGAGAGGTTATTTTGAAGCCCATAAGAAATCCACCTAAGGCCCCATAAGCCCACCTAAGTCACTAATTTTAGTTTGCGCCAAAAACAAGCCCATTTGACAACGTAAGCCCACTAAAGGGCTCACGAAGTGGTTGTTAGCCTTAGGAATATAAATCAAAGTTGTAAATCTAATCTCAAGGAGTATTTTAAGCTTAGGATAAAATCTTAAGACCAAGCCTAAAGGATTTCTCAAGTTATTAGAAAACCCATTTACCACACAAGGCGTAAACGTACTCTAACACATGAGGAACGCTACTGTTCTGACCCATAGATAGAATTGTATGCCTCATTTCAAAAATATAACCTCACCACATTAAAGTACACTTGAAAATGATGAAGATTGACTATAAGATTATAATAATCGGATTTAAAACGAAAAAGTTACACGCGATTGAACTTTAAATAAAAACCAGGAAAAATTACAAAAACTAGTCAAGAGTGTAGCTTAAAGAAAATTAACTTAGTTTCCTAAGTTTATTTCAAACCCTTATAAATATTATTTCAATGACCAGGGGACACCGTGTACAAAAACGACTTGCCTCCGGATTACTTTAATTGATTCACATGGTAGAGTGAGTAAATTCTTGATGACTCTTTACTTGATTTTGCTTGTAGAATAAATATACCTAAACTTATATATATAAATTTGGATGCTTATGGGATATGGGAGATGCATGTGTATGGATTTATGAATGAATGTGATGACTCTTTAATTATATATATAATAATGAGAATTGTTTGTACTAATATATACATGTGAATTATATGGAATAAAATTGTCTGATCACCTTGAAAATTGAGTTAATCACTTGTATGATTAAGAAATCAAAATGAATCATGCATTCCCCATATTGCATACGGATAACACCGACTGTCGCTTCACGCAGAAGATGGGAAGGGACTAACCGGAGTACAAGTCTCTTGCAGGATTGGGCACTAGCTATATCATCATATATATTGAGTCTCTGTCCTAAGCTAATGGGCTTACTAGGTACTGGGAGATGCCAACCGTTAGCGAGGGGCCAAGTCTTGTGGCTTCTGCTTAGGACATGTGTTTGTGGATTGTGGAGGCCACCATACCGCTAAACTTGGGATTTTAAAAATATGATTTGATTTCAGTAAAAGAAGTAGACATATATATATATATAAAGAGAGAGAGTTTTTTTTTTTGCATAAGCACGATAGTGCAAATGAAATAAAACCCAAGGTCTAGAATCCAGATTTTGGTTTGGGTCGGTTAATTATCTCCAAACCTCGACTTCAAGGGGCGTAATTCTGAGTCATATGCAGTTCTTAGGTCACTGCATGCATTGTTTAGCATACTGATTGTTCGTGCAGTCATATGATTATGCATCTAATAAATGTTTGTCATGTGGTACTAACGAAGGTATTTATCTCACTAAGCTTAAGCTTACACCCCTATAGATTTTTGTTGTTGCAGGAAAACCTCTTCACTAATCCGGCCCGAGGCATATCCGTGGTAAGTCTCGTATAGGGATAGGTTGGAGCAATCAAAGAGCGAAGAGGACATTCTATAATAGATTTATAAACATTTAGATACTTTTATGTTTTTGCTCATAACACAAATTTAACGTAGTTCCATTATAAACTACATTTGTTTGTGATATTTTTTTGATGTGGGTCTCACGAGCCTACACAATTAGCTAATTTATAACATAGAAATAATTTTAGTTAAATTGCTCTATATTACTTATCTATGGGCCTAGTGGTAACGTAGAGTGGAAGGAGCCTTGTGTATCGTATGAAAGGCCTATGATCAGCAAAGGGGTTGATAATAGACCTTTATATGATATACGGCGACCTATCATGACAACGATATTGTTGGGTCGTGATAACCTTAGTTATTTAACTTAAGGGTATTACACGATGGGTATAAGAATACCTACATATTCCAAAGGGATTGGAAGAAGCTTATATTGACCCTATAAGTCCTCAGGAAGTACAAGAGACAAAAGAAAAGGTTGCCAAATCATTGTGGCGGAAGTCCTTAGTGATTTCCTTAGCTCAATTTGCCTAAGAAGTCGAGGCCAAAGAGTATGTACTCCTTTTAGTAAGGAAATGCTTAGAGTTGAGAAAAGCCAAGAACTTACCTATCGAAGTGAGAACTCTACTAGAAGAGTATGCTAACCTATTTCCTACCAAAAGGTTTACCACCCATAAGAGGCATTGAACACTGCATCAACCTTTAGCTAGGAGTAGTGTTGCTGAATCGACTTACCTATAGGCTCAATCTCAAGCAAGCAGCTGGGCTGAAGAAACAAGTGGATGAATTGGTGGATAATTGGTATGTCTAAGAGAGCATTAGGCCATGTGTTATGCTTATTGTTTTAGTACCCAAGAAAGATAGGTTATGGAGAATGTTCATTGATAGTCATACCATCAACAAGATTACTATCAAGTACCGATATCTGATCCCACGATTGAACGATATGCTCGATGAGTCGCATGGTGCTCACATATTTTTAAAGATTGACTTAAAAAGTAGCTATCATCAGATATGAATGAGGCCTAACAATGAATGGAAAACTGCTTTCAAAATAAAGGGTGGCCTGTTCGAGTGGTTAGTGATGCCGTTTGGTCTAACAAATACGCTGAGTGTTTTTATGTAGCTCATGAATCATGTATTGAGGGCATAACGTGTTGTAGTTTATTTTGATGACAATTTTGGTTTACAGTGCTAACCTCATCACCCACATCACCCATGTCAACCATTTAAGGTTGGTCTTCGACATCCTTTATGTTGAAAGATTATTCACCAATCTGAAGAAATACCAATTATAGTGGATTTTATTTGCCAACCTAAGCATAGATTTCATACTTGGCCTTCCCAGAATGCTGAGAAGACACGACTCAATTATAGTGGTGGTCGATTGGTTCGGTAAGATAAGCCACTTCATTCCCTACCAAAGAACTAATGATGCTTTATTTATCATTAACCTCTTTTTGTAGGAATTGTGCAATTGCATGGAGTGCCTAGAAGTATTGTATCTAACAGTAATTCGAAGTTTATTAGCTTCTTCTAAAGAACCTTATGGAAGAAGCTTGGCACTAAGCTTATGTATAATACTCTTTGTTACCCTCAAACAAACAGTTAAATTAAAGTAGTAACAAGATAGTCAGCAACCTCCTCTAAGCTATTATTGGGAAGAATTTACATGATAAGGACATATGCTTACCAATCATTAATTTCACTTACAACTGATCAACTCACAGTTTGATAGGGAGGTCACCTTTTGAGGTAGTCTATGGACTTAACCTGAACATACCCTTGGATATGGCTATCAGCTTAACTGTTCAATGGGAAAGTTAACCTGGCCTATCATATGCTGAGGAATTCCAAAAGTTACACTAAAGGGTTGTTGAACAATTGGTGCAAATTATGGCCTGATAGAAAGAGTAAAGAAGCTAAGGAAGGAGATGAGTGGTTAATAACCTCAGAGACCTTATCTAGGTCTACCTCAACAAGGAGCGTTTCCTTAGGGAGAGGATAAATAAGCTTTCCCCTAAATCAAATGGACCTTTTAAGATCCTTAAGCACATAAATGACAATACCTATGAGCTTAAGCTACCCAATGCATACAACGTATCTACCACCTTCAATGTTGCTAACCTAATGCCTTATTAGCCTAACGAGGAAAAGAACTAAGATTTGAGGGCAAATCTTCAACAACCTTGATGAACTCATGGGTTACTGACCTTTAGCCCACTTACTCATGTACACCTTAAAGGCCTCCAGTCCCTCACCAAAAGAATTCTCTCTCGTCATTTGGCCAAAAATGAGAAACAATACACGAAAGAATGGTAGTTAAACTCCTTAAGAGATACAGGTGGTAAACTCTGCTTTACTCTATTCCTCATGCTGACACTAACTATTCTCCTGTTGAGGATCCTTTACCGAGTGATGAGAACTAAGGCCCCACACTAATTCCTACTTGGACCTCTAGTTGCCAAGAGCTTCTTGTCAAGTAGCAAGACACAAGCTTTTATTAGCCAAGTACTTATCTTTCGAGCCCCCACTTCTCTTTTAGTATCCTTTACTTATCTCGACAACTCTAAGGCTACCACATCATATTCCAACTTGTCTGCTGTACCCATGGGTTCCTTTGTACGGATCCATTAACGAGCTATCACCAATCCCTTTTCACCTAACATTGTACTTTTATTCCTTTTATCCTTTATCTCTTTTACCCTTTTCATTTGTGCTAGGCATCTCCTTTTTATGTACGCCTTTTTGTAATTTTTCTCATTTGTAATGTTACTTTAGGGACTTACTATAAATAAGCCCTTCTCTTTGTAGCCAGAATATCTTACATTCCTTACAAACATTGAATATACTTGTTTTTGCTAGAGAACCCTTTCCAATTTCATTTTTATACACTCTTATGTAATCTTATCGAGTAACTCAAGATTACTGACAAGTAAACCTTAACATTAACTTATATGTCATATCAATTGAAGTGTTATGTCATGTGGTATTCGTTGGTGGGTCATATCTTCTAAACAACTTCACGTTAGCTACTATATTCCATTTATTGACCTACTTACTCTATTTTCTTTAATATTTCGAAGGACCCATTGGTTTCTAACCTCCTACGGTAAGCTTTAGTGATAACTAAGTTCTTAAGCACATCACTAAATCATTGTTTTAGCTCCTAAAACACCTAATTATCCATTTAATTACCAAATTAACTCAAAATCACTCATTTCGTATGACATTTGAAAGCTTCAAAATTATTCAAAAATTTCAAAAATAAATTTCTAAAAAATCTCTTAATAGCACTATTTTAAATACTTTACATAGTCTATATAAAAATTTTGAGCTTAAAACTATATTATTAAAGTCATTTATTTCAATATCGAAAGCTAGCTTGGGTTTAGTATTTTTTTTAGAGGAGTATATCTCAAGCCCTAATTTTATCAAATTGATATTTCTTTTCCTTAATATGTATACAAAAATATTTTAGAATACCAAATTTCATAGTTTTCCATACCTATTTGATATTTTTAGTAAATTAAATAAATTTGGAAGGAAAATCGGAACTCATCAATTAAAGGGCTTTTGGCTAGTGGTGGTAGATCCACCCTTGTCGGAAAATTCAAGCATAAGGTCCATTGTCTAGTGGTGGTGGCTATTCCTCTCCAAGTGGTTATCGGATGTAGGTTTCTTTTATACGCCCTAATTGCACACTAATTTTCTAATTTTTAGTAAATTTGATTTTTCCTCTTTTCTCTCCTTTCCTTAAATTTTTCCTAATTCTAAACTGGCCAAAATGATTTGTAGAAGAAAGTTTTTGAATTTATACATGTGTTTAGATATTTTGCTTGACCTATTCGTAGCCAAATGTCCTTTATCTCATCTCTTTTTACTTTCTATTTGGCTTGTTTTTATTAGTTAGCTTTTTATTCTTCAATTCTAGCTTACCATGCCTTAATCCTAGAATTCTCTTCACTTTTCTCATATTTTTCTAAATTTTTTAATGAATTTTCTTTAATTAATTAGTATTATATTAATATATTTTAGGTATTTTAAGTAATTTCATGTATTTTTACCTACACATAAATATATATATATATATGGTATAAGTAAGTAGTTTTAGATATTATTTATGTTATTTTATAATTTTTAGTGTACATATAATTTATCTTTATCGATTTATTAATTATCATAACTAATTTTATATGTTTTCAATAAATAACAGGTAATATACATATAATTTAATATTATAATATTTCATTATTTATTTTCCTAAATCTAAACTTACAAAATCACTTTTATTAATATTCCTAACTTTAACGTAAAATTTAAGCTCCATTGGACAACTTACCTAATTGTCGTAAATTTTACGAAATGAACCCTAAACACCTAATTACAAAGCTTATAGATATACTTGGGTAATGTATCCAACACATTCCACAAAATTGGTAAATTAAATCCACAAGGATTAAGTTGGAAATATTCTAAGGATAAATGGACATGTTATCTTATATCAATAGATTTTTATTGGAGTTATCTTATTAGATTACTCATGAGATTTATGTTACGTTATCCTCAAGATACTTAAAGAAGTCTATGCAGTTGAAAATCTGATTTTATTCAAGTTCAAATCAAGAAAGGATGAGGAAACATGAGAAGATATATTGAATAAGGATGAATCTTATCTTGATTGATGCAGATTCTTGTCAAAATTTAAAGAGTTGCTATACAAATATTTTCAAGGCATATTTACTCAATTATATCAAATTTAGTAGAATATTCACGAGCATGCAATATCAAGGAAATTATTTCAGAAGCTCCAAGATTTAAATTTGAAGGAATCAAGCATTAAGGTTTGCTCCTAATTTTTAAGGGATATTTATTTTCAAAAAGGGCTCAACTTTCAAAAGCTTTATTGAAGAAATAAGCAATGAAATTATAATATTTTATTTAAGAAAGTTTCCAAAATACATCAGATGAAAATACAATAAGTGCAACATTTAAATTTAAGTCAAATTCAAATGATTCAGTTTCTACAATTTGTGGGATGACAACAACCAACCGCTAAGTCAAGATTTTGTCAAATTATTGAAGATTTGATCAAGAGTTATCCAAAATTTTAGTAAAGAAATGTTGCCTTAAAAGATATAACAGAAGATAAGTTCAAATCTTTCAAAACAAACATAATCAAATCAAAGGTGCATACGTTTTCAAAAAGCTTAACATTTGAGAGAATTTAGAACCATATTCAAAATCTAATTGAAAGTCAACATTGTTTAGTCTACTCTCATATTTCGATTTTGTTATGTACTTTATTTAAGAGGATCTTTGTATTTTGCCCTCATAGCTTCTGTAGACATATTTATTTAAGTTATAAGCTTTGTGTTAGAAAGAGAATCAAATTTCTATAGCTTAGTGTATAGGCAAGGGTAACCTATTGAGATAGTGTAGAAAGGCTTATAATTGTTTCTCTCTTATTGAAGATAGTGAAATGTGGATAGTAGAAAAACATCGATATGTATAATCGAATCCCCAATGATAGAGCTGGAAGAGTATAGTTGGCACAAAGCTATAAATCTCTTGCTTAATCTTCTCAAGCCTATTCTCTCTTTACTTCATATTTTATTGTTCATCATATAATGTTTCACGCTTAATCTTGCTTAAGTAATCAAAGGGGACGTATTTAAATTTAGCTTTGCAAAAAGCTTCAAGTTTTATAATAACCAATTCATCCCTCTCTTGGTTACTTTTGGGGCCTATAACCCCCATAAGACGTACCATCCTCCATTGGACCAAAACATGGGCTCGAGCTTTCCATGGGCTGAATCTTATTCACTTGAGCTATAAGAGCCACTAGTCATGCTTAAAGCTTAATGATTGTTTCTAACTCATTCATTGTAGCCATTTGTCTTGGTCTAGTTCTTTTACTATGCCCATTGAAAGAATTATCACAATTTCTTCAAATGGTGCATAGGCTTGCTCAACGTTCTTTCTTATCAACCAACCTCCCAAAGCAACATTGATCATAATCCTCAAGTGGTCACCTAATGAATTATGGAAAATGTAAACCAAAGAGGGCAAAGGTATACCATAGGAGGACTATGCTTGAGTAGCTCATTGAATTACTACTACCTTTCATAAAATGTCTCTTCTTCATATTGGTGAAAAGCATTGATCTCGTTTCTCAATTGAGTAGTCTTATTAGGTGGAAAGAATTTTGCTAAGAACATCTATACCAATTGATCTAGGTAGTCATTGATTATGTAGGTAATGATTTAAAGCAACTCTTCGCCTTATCCCTGAGAGAAAAAGGAAACAGGCAAAGGTGAATGGCATTATCAGAGACTCTATCACTCTTGAGTGTAGCACAAATCTACAAGAAATTGATAAAGTGATCATGTGGGTCTTCCAAAGTGACACCACCAAATTAATTTACTTGCATTATTTGAAACAATGTATGCTTTAACTCAAAATTGTTTGCTTGAATTGTAGGCTATGCAATAGTTAGTGTGGCTCCTTCAACGGTGGGCATAAAGTACTCCCACAATGGTTTGGTATTCTAATTTCCACCTACAATTTGCCTAGTCTATCCATTATTATCGTCTTCATTGTGATGATTCCTATTCCCATTACTTTCCATGATTCTCAATTGCTTAAGGTTCACCCTTCTTTTTCTCAAACATCAGTGAAAGGTTCACTAAATTTTAGGATTAAAAAGAAAATTCAAGCATTTTTTACCTAGACATACATTAGCACAACCTAAGGAAAAAATCATTTTTATTTTTATAAAAAAAATTTCAACTTTATATGGCTTTTTCAAAAATTTCAGATCTCTACAACCAAACTAACTAAAACTTCAAAAAGGATACTCTTAAAATGCAAAAAGATTGAAACTTTATACACTAAAGTAAATTATCACTACTTTAAATAAAAAGTGACAAGGAAAACATAATATTTACAAGAAAGGCATATAAAAGATAGGAAACATGATGATGAGATAAGGTTGGGTATTTTTGTTTTTATCTATAAAATATAAAAATATAAAATGAGAAAACCATACAACTAGTAAGATTAATGCAAAATTAAATGCCTAAGCTATCAAGATGTTAAATTAGACTCAACTTGATAGAAATATAGAGCAATGAATTAAGGTAAACAATATTAAACACTTGATGACCAGCTTGAAAGTTATTTTGTTTTTCTCAATTATTTGCATCTTCTACAATGAAAAATTAAGCAAACATAGTGTAAGTTAAGCTAAAATAACATACCAAGAAATCAATAAATAGAAACAATGATCCTAAAGTTCTAGAAAGATCAAAACTTTACATAATAGAGCACACAAGTACTATAATTAAAAGCAAAACGCAAGTAAAAACATGATTTTCACTAAGACAGATGCATAAAACACAAAGAACACAAGCAATGACATAAAGCTAGAATTTATATTTTTCCATATAAATGGTAACTAAAAGGATGGGAAAATTAATCAAATAAGCAAAAATCTAGCAAATGGTTAAGCACAAACTATAAAACTATATACTATACCAAGAAATAGACACAAAGCTAGAATTTTTTTTCTAAAAAAATTTTTCACTATAAAAAGCAACTAGCCAAAAGAAAAGTCCATTAAACAAGCAACTAATAAACTAGCAACAAGAAGCTAACTAGTAAGCAATAAATATAAGAGGAAATGCATCAAAATTTCACTAAATTTATCACTAACACAAAAGTTATCAACTAAGAATTAGCAAATTAAATAAACTAATGGAGCTACTACTAAGCTAATTTACCAAGAAGTAAAGGAACAAACAAAAATAAGAAGCGGCCTAGCTTAAGGGATTAACTACTAATCTAATATTAGCAAAACCAAAACTTCCTAATAATGATGCCAAAAACTTGACTTGTAAAAAGAATGTAAATCGACAAGTACATTAGGTCATGGAAGTAGTATAAATAGTAAGTTAAGGTCATGGTCCAAATGGAGCTAAGTGCTAAGTATTAAACTACTTGATTTTTTCCCTAAGCTAAGCTATTGATAATTAAACTAAAAGAGAATAAAAATTAATTAACTAGGTGAACACTGAATCCAATGTCTTAGCTACTCGATAAGGGTTCTAGGTCTATGAGATAAAAAGATAATTTGTGATTTGCAAATCTATTCTCATTTGAATAAATGTGATACATTGATGCAATATTCTAAATTGATTAAATAGGATTTAACTAAGTTTATTAGAACTCGCTTACCTCCCAAAGTAGTGAAATTTTAATTATAGCATAAATCTACTTACTAAGGTGACTAATCTATAATAATCAAGTAAATAGAAGTTCGCTTATACCAAAATTATTATTTTTTTTAGAAATATGGTTTAAGCATATCCCAATGGCCTAAACCACATTTCCAACCACATTAAGTGTATGAGTTCATAAATTTAATTAAAACTGTCATATCCTTATCTATTTGGTTTTTCTAAAAAAATTTTCAACTTTTTGTGGTATAGTGTTAAGTATTCCTACTTGTCACACGAGTGACATGGGTTCATTCCCCAGCAATGGTACCAAAAAACTTGACTCACAAAGAATGTGTGCACACCAACAAGTGTATTAAATCGTGAAAGTAGTGTGATTAGCAAGTCAAGGTTATATTCCATAAAGAGTTAGGTATTAAATACTAAACTATTCAAGTTTTTTCCTAAGTTAAGCTATTGATAATTAAATTAAAAAGGGCTAAAAGCTAATTAACAAATTGAACACTAAATCAGATGTTTTAGCTGTACAATAAGGGTCTCGAATTTAAGAGATAAAAAAGGATCAAATTAGGATTCACATCTATTCTCGTTTAAATAAATGTGATGCTTTGAATCGATATTCAAAACTGACTAAATGAGATTTAACTAAACTTACTAAAACTCACTAATCTCCTCAAGTACTAGAGGTCTAATTATAGTATAAATCTATTTATTAAGGTAATTTATCTATAATTATGGAGTAAATAGTAATTTACTTATACCAAAATTACTATTCTATTAAAAATATGGTTTATGCGCGTCTTCATGGCCTGTACCATATTTCCAGCTATATTAAGTATGCTAGTTCATGAATTTAATTAAAATCTACATATCTTTATGGCGAGTTTTTTCAAAATTGAAGCTATATTCATCACAAGTTATCGAGATCCTCCCGTATATTCTCTAACTCTCTCTAACTAAAAGGGAATGGCCAAATACTAGATAACTAGATGATAAACATAATAGAAAAATACAAAATTACTCAAAATCAATATTAGAACAAAAAATAAAATATATTAATTCATTAAATCAATCATTGTAAAACTCAATATATACGAAGCATAATATCTTATTATAATTCCTAAATGAATTAAGATATATAACAAAGAAAAGAAAATATGCCAATTGGTATAATCAAATCCAACTTCTGATACAAAATCGGTATATCTTAATATATTTGGTACCTAAAAATTCCTTTAGTAAGCTAAAACAAAGGTTTTAGAACTCTAAAATTAAAGAAAACATTATGAAATTAAAAAAGAAAGTAAAATTTATCATTGAAAACTCTATTATACTATACTACTGTATATGAAAGAAAACTCAAGCCTCTGTTTTCTAAAAACCCCTAATTTACTGTCTGTATCCTATCCCTAGACTAAAACTCAGCTGCTCCCTTCTATTCCCTCGTCAGCCCTCATTCTCTGCGAACATGATTAGGCTTTATCAATGGACCATAGCCCAATTGGATCATACATCAGCCTTCCATAACTAATATTGCCTCATGCGTCCTCTACCAACAACTCTACTGGATGGAGTAACAACTGACGTGGGTTTTCCAAAACATTAAAAGGACAAGGAATATACTCTGTTGTCTCCTTTGGGTCAATGGAGTCAAAGAATTTTTATTAAAAAGCATATATGGCGTCGGGCATGCTGAAGTGTAGGCCCAAAAATAGGATCATGCCCAAATGAATACTTCTTGCGTCGGGTCTGCTTCTTGGTACGTGCTTCGCCTTTGCTGTCACCGTGTTGGAGTTGCGACAGGTGTTTCTCGGCATGTGGACAGCAGCAGTCAAGTAGCTCTCGGCCTGCTGCTGTGGCGCAGAGTTTCTTAGTGAATTGCTCTTGTGATCCTCGGTTTGGTACTCATGTTCAACAACAACTTGAACCGAGAACAACTCTAAGTGAGCTGCTGCTCTCTTTTTATGCTTGGTGATTACTTGAAGTTCAGCTTGGATCGAGGAGCTTGATTAGTTACCCATTTGGCCATCGGAAGTTGCTTAATTGCTGCTCACATGGAGAATTTGCTACTGTCAAGCACGTTGGAGTTGCACTGCAGTCGACGCAATTGCACATCAGTCTAGTTGCTGCAGCTGTTCAAGTGCTGCTGCTGCTCGGTTCTTGTGGAGAGTGCAATTTAGGTGCTCAACTGGAGCAAGTCGGGGCTGTGTGTGTGGCATGGGAAGCTAACTGCTATTCATGTTGCTTGGATTTGGCTCGTAGCTACAAAAGGGAAGGGAGCTGCTCTCGGCCTTGGAGAGTATGTCGTGAAGTTGCTATAGGCTACTCTGCTCTTGGTTTGTTCTTTGAGTGCGCGCCATGGAGGCAAGTTGAGCGTGCTGTTTAAAGCTTGGAGTTGCAACTTGTGCTTATTGGTTGTTGCTCAGTCTTGGCTGTAAAGTAAAACGAAGACTACTCGAATTGGTGATTGGCGACTTGATTTTGCTTAGAGAAGGGGGAGTTGATGCTAGTTATTTTATTGTTAGCTGCGATCACTACCTGCTGTCATTTGTGCTTCTCAAGTTGGAATCAAGTGAAACTCTAGGCATTGCTTGGTTTTGTGCTGATAGTATACGGCTTGCTATTGCAGTGACCTGATTGAAGCTAGGAAGAAGAATAAGCTGCTGCTCTGGAGTGCTTTAAGAATTCTGTTGCTACTGAAACTAAGTTCATGTTGTTCTTCTTGGAAGTATTCAAGAGCACCGAATGAACTTGGTTTTCATCTCATGTTGGATTCAAGATGCTGTCAAACAAACCAAGAGATTAATAATTTTATGCGAGCATCCACAATAAGATGAAACAAAGCTTCTACAATGAATTTTAAGACAGATAGATAATAATAATAAAGAAAAAAAGGACGCTCTACTGGTTGTGGGCAAGAGTTCTGTCAAATTGACGTTTATTCTGCAGCTTGTATGGAGAAATTGTTGTTCTCAGCTTGCTACATGCTAGTGGCCCTCGGTTGGAGATGTTTGGAGCGCCATGTTGCTGTTGAATGCTGTGAGCTGCTGTCATATGCAGCTTGGCGTGAAACTCCCCAAGTGAGGTCCACGGCTATGATTAAAATTGCAGGTGGCTTCATGCTTGAGAAGAGAAGTTCAAATTGGTTAGTTGCTGTTCAGATTGGTAAATAAAAATTGCAGCTGTTGAACCTGAAACTAACGGCTTCTGCATTTGGAGCTCTCAAACTATCTTTAAAAAGTACAGGGCTGTTGTTGCTTGTATTGAAGTTGTTGAAACTCAGATGGTATATGAAAATTTTAGCTGCTATTGTATTGAAGTTTAGCTGGAACAAAAGAGCTGAGGTGGATTGCTTCACGTCTGCTGTTGAATTTTGCATGAGGTGTCCTACAATTGTCAAGCCAATTAGAGATGCTTGAATGAAGTTTGGCAAGGAGCTCCAGCAACTTGTGTGAATGTCCTGCGGTTCTCGGTTGCTGCAGCTGCTCTGGAGTTGCTCTTGACATGGAAAAGAGCGTGGGTTGCTCAGTTTTGTTTGGTTAATGCCTCGGTTCTTCTAAGAGCCTGGGTTTGCTGTTGCTATATTGATGGTAGCAGCTACTCAAGAATGAGGCTGCTGCAGCTGTTGGAATTGGCATCTTGGCATGTGGTAGCTTTTCTTGATTGGAAGCTCTGCGTTAGTGGATAGGGGCTGATCTGTTTGGAGCGCCATTTAGCTGCTATCATTACTTAATTTGAATTGCACCTGATGTGATTTCAAATCAATGGCTCAATTCGGTTCTGCTTTGTTGTTTGGTTGGAGTGCTACAGCTGCTACTTGGTTGCTCGGACCTCACAACTAAAGCTCATAAACCTATCAAACAACCAAAATTGAATGGTAAGCTAATGTGCATCCAAACAAATATAAGGCAAGTTGGCCTCTACAAAAAAATTGTAAGATAAAAATAAACTAAGTTGGGCAATTGGGAAGAGTAAATATGCGGCACCGGTTCATCTTTTTGCTAGAGGCTTGAGTTGTCATAATTGGAGCTCGAGTTCTAGTTTCTTGGTGTTACTAATTGGTGATGAAAATCAGGTCGTTGGCACTTGGAGAAGTTCAATAGACTGGCATGTGTGGTTTGTGGATCTCACATGGAGCTTCATCTATTTGCTACTCATGTCTGCTGTACAGTATAAACTAAATTGAGCTCTGCTTTGCATGCTCCCTTGTGTGCTCAGTTCATGCAGATTTTTGGGTAGTTTAGAGCTTGAAGCTACTGTACTTTTTCAACTAAGCTGCTTTATTGTCTTGTCAAGTGGCTAGCGTGTAAAAGAGCTAAAAAAAAAACATCTACAGCTTAGTTGAAGTGTAGTGGCGACTTGATACTCTACTATGATCTGCTGCTGTACATGTCTAAAGTGGAGCTTAGGCATGATTGGTACTCAGCTGCAGTTGATGTCATGTGGTGAGAGCATCAGTTGCGGAAATTTATCCACTTGCTGCTGTCATGCTGAAGTATCTTGTGCTTAGATCAGCTCAATAGGCATCTTAGTCTATCTTTAGGAGTGGCTACTCTGCAATGAAATGGGATGCATTCAGGGACTGCTTGAATGACACAATTCAAAGCCAAATAATTCAAGGCCCTTAAACTAATAGCAAAATCCTAACTCTAAAAGAGCATAAAGAACAATTTAAAACCTAACTTTTGATACTTTTTCCATAATTCTTATGCAATTAATCCAAGGGTGCATTTCTTATCATTTTTAGCAAGATTTCATTGCAAAACTTAATGAACTACATAAATTGTGCTGCATAAGTAGGGATAATTGCACATTTATCAATACCACAAGTGCCGAAGTTAATCTTCTCTTCATCTCAGCAAAGCACTTCTCTTCTTTCTCTCCACATAGAAACTTGAAATTCTTCTTAGTAAGCTCGATAAGCAGTGTAGCAACAAAACTATAGTCTTGAATGAATTTCTTGTAGGAAAAAGCTAATCCATGGAAACTTTTAATGTCAACATAAGAGGTCAACATAGGCCATTCTATAACAGCTCATACGTTCTCCTCATCTACTTTAAGGCTTCCATTACTCACAATGTACCCAAGGAACACAACTTCATCTTAGTAGAAACAACACTTCTTCATGTTGCCATACAATTGTTCAGCTCGTAGCGCCTCAAAAAAAAAACATGGAGATGATTTAGATGGTTGGAAAAGTTAGGGCTATATACAAGAGTATCATCAAAATACACTAAAATAAACTTCCCTATCTCATTCCTCAATACACTAATCATCAATGTCATAAAAGTGCTTAGGGCAGTAGATAGTCTAAATGGTGTTACAAGCTACTTATGTAATATATACCTTGTCTTGAAAGTAGTTATCCACTCATCACCATCATGCATTCAAATCTAGTGATATCTTGATTTTAGATCAATCTTAGAAAACACACTTGCTCTATATAGCTCATCTAATCTAGGAATGGGATGTAACCCTAATAATTGCTCAGCTATCCATATACATTCTCTGACTTTCATCCTTCTTCAAAACAAGAAAAAAAGGTATAGAACAGGGACTCTTGCTTTCTTGAACATAACTTCTCTTGATAAACTCATTCACTTGTTGCTATAACTCGGTAGCCTACTCGGGACTCATACGATATGTTGATTGATTAGGCAATACGGCTCTAGGTTGTAATTCAATGCCATGCTTTATTTGTCACTTCGAAGGTAATCCTCTTAACAGTTCATCAGGAAATAGATTGATAAATTCTCTAAGCAAACTCTCAATTTCCTTTGAAAAATCTTTTTGTCTCTGCATTTCCAACAATCATTGGACCAACAAAAGTGTTGGTTCATTATCTTTCATAGCTTCTCTCAACTCAAATCTGCTCATCACTAAGGCAGTTTGCCCCCCAACTCTTGTGTTCGAATAGTCGATAAAGGGAGTTATATATATATATATATATATATTTTAGTAGAGGCCGAATGGGGAAAGATTCTTTAGACTCATGCTGGGTAATATGGGAAGCAAGACGGATCACATCCCAGTTAAAATGTCGCCATTTTAAAACTTTACCCATTTGGGAAACCAAAAAGTTATAGGCACGATATCTATCACCTAGGTCATCATTTTGTTGTAGGTCTAATAACTATCAAAAAGTTTTTAGCCATTAGATTTCTTCCGTAAGACACGCATCAATAATTCGTAGGACTATCACATCAGCACATCAATACTGTCAAGAGAAAATTTACAGTTATGAGAATGGATCATCCATATACAAGGTACTGTTCATAATCAGATTTCACTTCTCGAGTTACACTTAAATTTTTTGTTCGTTTTCTAATCTTCAAAATCTCATTCTTCGACTTCTGTTATTTCATTTCATACAACCATCCAGGTATGGTTTGCAAAGTAGCATGTTGACTTTTTTTATCCAATTTCGATGCAATGGAAACTAAAGCTACTCTCCCCCCCTAAAATAAGAGCAAGGCGGCATGTTCTTTGGGCAGTTTGGTCGATAGTATAGAGTCAAGGTGGGATAAACTTGCTCAGATTATCCTGTAGATAATTATCTTGAGGATAAGGAAGGGAGGTCTTTAGCAAAATATCTATATAATACACTAGCCTACTTTCGTGATTCTTCAGATGGGATTGCTAGTTCCATCGACAAAGTTCTCAATATAAAGTACAATCAGTATTGGCGAAATCTTCCTAGAACGTGTAACTTGAGGAGAATAAGAGACGGGGAAAGAGTATGCTTTCCACAAGAGTGCAAGTTCCACATATACCTGATGTATTTGGATTTTGGGTTATGCTTTCCTTTCTCGGCTATTATTTGGGGCTTCTTTAACTACTTTAGAGTCATGTTGAGTATGTTCTCACTCAATACATATTGACTTTTGGTGGCTTTTGAGATAATACGTGAAGAAGTTGAGGTTAGGGCTGCACCTTAGCTGTTTAGACTTTTCTTTACTATATGTAGGCAGCCTGACAAGTGGTACTTCACTATTGTAAGGCATGGGTGTAAGTTCATGGATGGTTAGAATCCAAGATTCATAAGTGACATGATAAGTTCATGTCAATAGTATTTGATGAGCACTTGGACTTCTGGACCTAATGGATTGAGCTAATACATATAAAGGATCTAGATCCAATGCTAAATGATGCAACAGCAGCGAAAAAGATTCAGGAGATAAGGAGAAACAAAATGTTCTTTTAGGATACTGAGAGAATTATACGGCGTTCTGAAAATAGCAAACCAATAATTTCCAAAAAAGAAGGTACATTGATGTGTTACCACTGTACCGAGTATAGCTACGAGGAAAGAGAGAGTGGCCTTGGACTCTTGCTTGGTACAAAAAATGTAAGTTCACATTTTTTTTTCCTTATTTATGTTAATTGATTTACTCGTCATGTAGATATAGGTGCCAGAGAGGTGAATCTTACAAAGCTACTTGCTGAAGCTAAGGCAAAGAAGTCTAAGGCCAATAGGAGGGGGCCTACCTCGGTAGCTACCTCACGACTTACTGTCACAAAGAGACCAACAAAGGAAGCTGCAGCAAAGCAACTGTATAGATCTCTCATCTTACCGAGAGAGTGAAGGAAAATGAGAATATACAGTCAACTGAGGTTCATTTTGAAGAACCTTCGGTTGTGATTATTCAACCTTCCATTAAGCTAAGGAATAGCGAGCATCGAGAGACATACCCTAACGAGGAGGATGAAAATGCCATTGTTGCAAAGGCTCATCACAGATGATTGTGGTGGCTCCAAGTGGTGAAAAAAGACTAGGGAAGGAACTTGCTAGCCAACTACCTATCAAAAAGTCCAAAGACCTAAACAAAAGGGCGAAGGAGGCAACGCATTTTAAAACTCTTAGCATCACTAGTGTTGAATTCTTACCAAACAAAGAGGTCGACAAGTACTTCATCCCTTGCTAAAGCCATCAGATTTTGGATACTAACTTAGCCTTGGGAAACTAAATGAAATCTTTAGCTTTAATGGAAGGGGTCATTTTTCCAAAAGATAAAGATATTAGCAAGAAGGATGTCGATAGGGTTAGTAGTTGCAATAAGGCCCATGTCGCGACCAAATTGTATGATGTGAGTATACATAAACATTTCTTTTAATTATCAAGCTTGTTTAGATAACTAACACATTTTATTTTTCTAGATAAGCAGCTACATTATTATAGAAGGTAATATCTTTTGCTATATTTGTGTAATATCCAATCATTTTTTATTATAATAATTAAATTTGCTGCAGAAAGTTGAGGATATATATAATGCATCAAAGGTCCAAACTGCTGTAGCCGAGAATGCAAGGATTAGGGCAAAGATGGAGATAAGAAAGCTTAAAGAGGAACTTGCTGCTGAGAAATTGGCACAAGACCTCTCTACTAATGAAATCTCTAGCTTGGAGGCCAAAATGGAAGAATAGTACAAAGAGTTTGAAAGCTTGAAAGAGGAGCTGCAGAAGAAAAAGGAAGAGTGCTATGGCTTGGGCCGAATTAGTTGCACGATGAGTGACAATGAATACAAGCTCAAGATATAGATAAAAGATTTGGAGACCAACAACTCGAAGTTACAAAGTCGTGTTGCTGAGTTAGAGGAGACTGTGAGGAGGGGGCCATCTGTTGAAGAGGCTCTCGATATAGTTACTCCAAGTTGGTAATACGAGAAGTTTCTACGAAAAAAGTTATTGGAGGGAGTTCAAGTGACAAGAGAAGAGGTCTTGAAGCATCATCCCGATTATGATTTCTCATGTCTTGACTTTATTGACATCGACGACAAAGTTAATAGTTCCAACGAAGAAGAAGGCGATGAGACAAGTGCATAGAGTATTAATCAAAGTGATAATAAAGCTTTAGTCAAAAAAGTTTCCCGTTCTAAGAACCCTGCTGCCGAGGAAGCCCTAGTTAAAGATTTAAGAATCACTTTTGCTGAATTTGAGAATAGGTTGTAGGACTTGTCGTATTGGCATATTGCATTATCATGTAAATGCCAAGTGCTTATAACTTTTTCATGTAACTGTACTTTCATGATTTGTATGGTTTATGCATGTTGCTTCATGCTCTCATTCATTGGCATGCTTTAATTCACTCCATTTGTTTCTCAGCATGTGTTTATTTTACATGCCTTGCTATCTTTCAACCTGTTTCATTTCATAAGATTGTCACTTCTATGTATGTTCATGAGCCTTATTAACTTTCGGCTTGTTTTGTTTCATAAGCCCATCGTTTCTAGGCATGTTTTATTTCATTCGCCCATGCATTTCTCGACATGTTCTATTTTACATGCCCATTGTTTCTTGGCATGTTCTATTTTACATGCCCATTGTTTCTTAGCATGTTTTATTTCACATGCCTATTGTTTTATACTATCTATTAACTGTTTAAGGTATGAACTAGCCGCATTACTCAACCGTATAGATAATTTATATAGTTCTTTTGCTATGTTAGTTTAGAACTTAGATTTGCTCATTTTTCGTGCAGCTTATAACTCGTTCATTCAACAATTATAACCAAAACACAATGAGACTTCAAATATATAATTTTCTTAAATAAGTTTTAGAAGCATGTTGGCTATCACCAAAAGACTGATGGTAGAAGTCATCTAACATTAATTGAAATAAAATTTCAGATTATCAGCATTCTAAGCTCGAGGGATGAGAATCCATCCAACCTTTTTAGTCGATAGGCCCCCTTGCTAATAACTTCCCAGATCTTGATAGGATGCTCCCAATTTGTGCCAAGCTTTTCCTGATTTGCTCGCATACCTATTGCTTCCATCTTACGGTAAACCAGATCTTCAAGTTGGAAAATCTTGTGGTTAACTTTTTTATTATAGTATCTTACTGCTCTATTCTAGTATGCTGTGACCCTAGCTTTTGTAACATCTCAAATTTTCTCAATAGTGTCCAGATTTACTGTCAATCTAACTTGATTAAGCATAATATCAAAATTATGTATACACAAATTAGGCAAGTCAAACTCAATCGGCAATACAACTTCAATGCCATATGCTAACTTAAATAGTGTCCTCCTATTGTGGTTCTGTGAGTGGTTTTGTATCTCCATAGAATGTTCGATAGTTCATTAGCCCACTTCCCCTTAACTCGATCCACTTTCCATTTCAGACTATTTAGTATGATCTTGTTTATAGCTTCGACTTGTTTGTTTGTCTGAAGGTACGCTATGGTTGTATAGTTGAGCCAAATGCCATGCCTTTCACAAAATGTACGAAACCTATTGTTGTCAAACTGTGGGCCGTTATCTGTAATTATCATGTGGGGTACTCCGAATTTGATATAATGGTGTTGAAGGCAAAAGCTTCCACTTTTTGCTTCATGATTTTTGCCCCAACCTCAGCTTCGACCCATTTGGTGAAGTAGTCCATAACGACAATGATGAATTGTTGTTGGGCATTAGACTTAGGAAAGGGTCCAAGAATATCTAACCCCCACTAGGTGAAAGGCCAAGGGTTTGTTAGGCTACATAATTTACTTGCGAGTGCTTTACTTGGCAACTCGTGCTTCTGGCATTGAAGACACTATAGGACAACATACTTTGCATCTTCTTTCATAGTCGACCAATAGTAGCTGAGTCATAGTGCTTGAATATACAGTGTTTACACCTTCACATGATTGATGCATATGCCCCCTTGAAGTTCAAATAATACCCTTTAGGCATCCTTCGAGGAAAGGCACCAAAGGTAGGGTTGGGATATGCTACGCTTGTGCAGCTAACCATCAATCAGTGTGTAGTTCGTAGCTTGGTAAGCCAATCTTTGTGCCTCCTTTTTGTCGTCAGGGACAATACCTTCTTTTAGATAATTCATTAGGGAATCCATCTATGATTCTTATTTTGGGTAAGGAGTTAACTCACAGCTCTACGAAATGTTTCTCGTTTAGCTTAAGGAATGCCATACTGGCCAACTTCGATAGCTTATTGCTAGAAATATTCTTACTTCTCGAAATTTTGTGAATAGAGAAAGATAAGAATTCTTCTGTAAGCGTTTGTACCACCAGTAAGTACTTGCTCATCTCTTCTTCTCTTACCACATAACTTCCAATGACCTAATTTACTACCAACTAAGAATCAAAGAACACTTCGAGTTTCTCGGCACCAATTTCTTTTGCCAATTTCAGTTCAGCAATTAGAGCTTCGTATTCTGTATCATTGTTATTGGTTGAAAATCCAAATTTCAAAGTGAAATGAGCTTTAACATTATGAGGGCCTTGAAGAACTAGGACTGCACTACTTTCTTTTTGTGTTGAAGAACCATCGACATAGAGAAACCATATAAGTTTCTTAGCAATCTCTGTACAGTCTTCATCTTTAATGAATTCAGCTGCAACATCCACCAATACTTAGGCCTTTAGTGCTATTTTGGGTTTATATTTTACACCATGGGCATTAAGCTCCAAGGCGTATTTCATCATCCTTTCCGAGGAGTAAGGTTATTGCCATGCTTGTCGCAAAGGTTGATTGGTAAGGATAATAATCTAGTAAGATTCAAATTACGGCTTCAACTTTCTTGTTGAGAAAACCACAGCCAATACAAATTTTTCTGTCTTTGTACACTAAAGCTCTAACCCTTGCAGAACATGACTCACGTAATAAATGGGTCGATGCTCTTTGCCATTAATTTGAACCAGTACAGAGGAAAGTGCTTGGCAACTGATTTATAGATACAAATATAAATTTTCTCCAATAATGAGTGTCCAGAGTATTGGGGGTGACACAAGAAATTCTTTGAGCTCATTGAAAGCTCTTTTGTAATCTTTGATCCTGTTGAATTCCTTTGGATTCTTCAAAATTTTAAAGAATTCTGCATACGTATTCGCACTTCTCCATACGAATCTGTTAAGGGCGGCAATTTGCTCGATGAGTTCCTATACCTCTTTAACCGTATGAGGTAACTTCATATTCCTTATAGCTTCAATCTTTCTTGAATTGGCCTCAATGTCGCATTATATGACCATATACCTAAGAAATTTCCTTGATGTTGTGCCAAAGACGCACTTTTGTAGGTTGAGTTTCATGCAATATCTTTGCAATATGGCAAATGTCTCTTCTAAATCTACAAGATGCTGATCTTCTTTCTTGCTCTTCAAAATCATATCATCCACATATACTTCAACATTCTTATGGATCTAAGATATCAACATCTTCGTTATTAATCTTTAGTATGTAGCACCAAGGTTCTTCAGCCCAAAGGGCATCACTATATAACAATACGTTCCCAAATTGGTAACAAAAGATGTGTGGACTTCATCTACCTTATCCATCTTGATTTGATTGTAATCAAAGAAAGCGTCCATAAAAGAAAGCAACGCATGTCCTACGGTTACATTTACCATTTGATCTATTTTTGGCAGTAGCAAACAATCCTTAGGACAAGCCTTATTGACATTTGTAAAGTTTATGCACATTCACCACTTGCTATTAGACTTCTTGACTAGTACACAATTTGCTAGCCAAGTCGAATAAGGCTTTTCTTGAATGAATCTTGCCTTTAATAATTTTTAGGCCTCTTCTTCTATTGCCACTTGTCTCTCTAGTGTAAAATGTCTCTTTTTCTATTAAACCACCTTTACATTTGGGTCAATCTAGAGCTTGTGTACCGTAATGTCTCTCGGAATACCTGACATGTCTGATGGTGACCATGCGAATACGTTAGCATTGGCTTACAGGAAGTTAATCAGAGTTTGTCTGACATCTGCTAACATTGTTTTTCCTATGCTTGTTGTCTTCTTGGGATCATCTCCCAAGGGAATATCCTCTATATCATTCTCAGCATTCTCTATGCCAATTGATTTTCCTTCTAAGCAAGTCTCAATCTAAAACACTTCTTTTCCCCTCAAAGCCCTTATATATAAGGAGCATACCAGTTGCTAACCCCCTCTACATACACCGACCCCTGTAGGAGTGGAAAACTTGGCTTTTAGATGTGCCCTTGAAAGGACGATGCCAAACAAATGTTAGTATGGCTATCCCTTTATCATGTTGTAAGGGGACCACCATTTGATGATGAGAAAATCCACTTTATCCTCTACAACATACTCATCATCACCAATCTATATTAGCAAAGAGATAACTCCAACTACTTGGATGGGTTGATTATTGAAATAATAGAAGTCATACTTATAAAACCGCAGCTGCGCTTTGATTTTGGGCCTCATTTGATTAAAGGCATGCTGAAAAATGATATCGACCGAACTTCCCATATCAATAAGAATTTTCTTGACCTCAAAGTTGGTGACTCACGCATTGATGGCAAGTGTATCATCATGCCGCCTCTGTATGCCCTCAAAATCTTCATCCTAGAAATATATTGTATTGTCAATCCTAACCTTCTTTCTACGAATATTGTAAACGTACTTCCTAGCGTTAACTGAGTTCGAAGAACTCGATTATCTTATATTGGGTCTATGCTACAGTTTAGTGAGTAAGCTCATAAGAAAAGATATACTAAGCTTGGATAAAAAGCCTTTGACACTATTGCTTGTATTGCTTGAGAAAATTTAGTATGAACGGGTTATGAAGAGTTAATCAAGAGGTCTATTGAGTTTGGTGGTTGGGACAGGCTATTAACCACTAATGGGCCAAGCTATTAGGAAATGACACTAGAACTACTCAACACATTTAGCTTAGATTTTGATCACAAGGCTAATGGAGTAAGAAGCACCATGCACTTCAGATGTATGGTAGAAATGTATACATGCCTTTTTTGAGACTACTAGTACTTCTTAGCATATATCTTAGGGATTTTGTGCACATGGCTAAGTATGAAAGATTGCCAATTGAGTTACCTTATGGAGTTAGTAATGCTTAAGTTTAGAATAAGTTGACAACTAAAGATTCGGTATGTAGCCTAAAGACATTTAAGGGGCCTTACTTTTAGGACCATTTTCTAGGTGTTGGCAAGGAGTTTGATTAGAAGGAAATATAATACTAAAATACTAAACTTAAGGGACATAGTATGTCTTTATAGTTTGGCAAAGCACCACCAAATTAATTTAGGAACCAAGTTAAACTTCTTTCTCAAAATTCATGCTATTAACGGTAAGGTAGACTATATATTTAATGGACCCTATATCATTAAAATTGTGAAGAATTCAGGCTTATTTAATGATCTTTTTGAAAAGGAGTAGGGTACCAAATCTAAACAAATGACTATTGACTCCATCTAGGCACTTAAATTACCACCACCACCCTAACTTAATAAAGTACTTGAGGAGATCTAAGTTGCTATAGTTGGTGCTAAATTCTTGAGGTTTAGAGAAGGGTGCCTTCTTCATCTTCCTAGAAGCCCAAAGTGTCCACAATGGCCAAATTGAAAAAGATGTTAAGCAAGATCATCAAGAGGCAAAAGAAGCTCTCTAAGGAAGTTAAGCATACAAGGACTGCAGTTGACGCATGTAAAGCTTACATTTTTGGTTTTTTATTTATTTTCCCTAATCTAATTTATATCAAACCTATACCCATTTGATATAAACCATTGACTAAGAATTAAGGAAAATATAATTCTTTTGAATCTTTTTTGAAAAATTAGAGTCACCACTCTATTGCAGTTGTGAAAAGTTAAGATAGAATCAACTAGATGGATTGATTCTAACTTAGTTACTAAACTATGAGAAAATCGCTTAAAAAAGATGATTTTGAAAAACAAAAAATTTTGAGTTTGGGAGCTAACTTATTAAATTCTAAATAGGTACCATAATAACTTCCTAAGATTAACTTTATTTTTCAAAATAACTATTTGTAATATCAAAGATGAGCTATAATTTACAATTAAAGTAAATTAATTCTGTCTACAAAAATAAGAAAATAAATTTATTTACAATAGAAAAATAAAAAAAAATTTCCTCAGTTTTAGTCGCCCTATGAGTGCCTAGATAGTCATTATTTGAGATCAAACACTACATAGTTCATTCATGAAAAATTTTAAATTGGTTGATTTATTTTAGACTTGAAAAAAAAAGAAAGTTGGGTTTATGTTTTAACCAATTTATTTAATTCTAAGAAAATTTCCATAGTCATAGTTGTTATTTTTTAAAAAACTCTAAAGGGTCCTAATTTTGGAAAAAAAGATTTGTTATTTTCTTATTTTTAGAAAACACATTTTTTAGGTGAGCACAATTTTTTTCTTCTTAAAAGATTTTGGTTTTAATAAAAGGGTTTCTAAAAAAGTTAAAGAAGTTGGGGAAAAAATAAAAGAAAAGAAGAATTTTTTTTTTTTAAATTTGGAAGCTTTTATATTTATGAATTTTTCAAAATAAAAGAAGTTTATGTAAAAGAAAGAAAAAAATAAAATAAAGAAGGCTAGGGAGTGTTAGACAAAGTTTCTTTTTATTATTATATGATTATTAGATAAATTTTTTAAAATAGGGAAAATAACTTGGAAAGTAAATGGGTACGAGTTGAATATATGAAATGAGTCAAGTCACTAAGTCAATTCATAGGTAGCCTAATATAATTTGTGATGGAGATGGGAGCAACAAGTGATCGAACATCCTAATGCTACCCCTGATAACAATTTCAATAAGGAGGTTGAAGATTTGTGAGAAATGTATTAGTAAAAACTCAATTGGTGACAACGCCATGGATTATTGTAGTGGTTTTGGGGATTTCGAAATTTGCCAATGAAGGTAGTAGTGCACAATCCATACTATGGCTTACTGGAGCATAAGTAAAGGTTGGATTTTGGTTTTTAAGAGATGTTGACTACTATAATGGTGGTGGATCCGAGTAAGAGGTGGTGGCATTTGAGCTTGCATGGTGGTGGAGCTAGAGACAAAGAACTATACTCTAGAAAAGAAAACTTTAGGTATACTTATAGTGAGTAGAGAATGAGGACATTGATGTTCAGAAGACTTGTTCGAGCTTTAATTTATAGCATTGGAGCTTGAATCAAGCATATCACATCAAACATGATGTTAATTTTGAATTGACATTGAACAGGTTTTTAACCAGCATGAATGTGTGAATCAAAATGGAAAAGATGTTCAATTTTTAGTCAAAATGAACTTATTAGAGTTTAATCTTGCCATTGGAATCGATTTAAAGTCTTGAAATTTGTTAATAGAGCTTGAATGAAGCTTAGTCAACACCATGCATTAAAGCTTTTCCACAGTTTCTGACTTAAAATTTATCTAATAAATGAATATTTTTGGACAAGATTTTCAGATCCATTCATAATAGGCTATGCATACCAAACAATTCCACCATTAATTTTAGGTAGAATCATGTAGAAACCACTTAAAAAGGTAACTTAAACATTAGCCACCAAGTTGTTTATAGCAATAAAACAACTAGGGAAAGGCTAAAGTTTAGAGGAAAATGGAGGAATCAAATGAGAAAGGCTTTGGCCATATGTTAAGTACGTGAACAATGCATCCAAGTTTGCTGATAACTCTTATTTTAAAAACATTTTACATGGTGATTTTATAGTATTTCCCTTACATCTTTGGTTTTCTTTAAAGAAATTAATACTTAATTGAGTAAAATTTTGATTTTAAGGTTTGAACACGTTCTTGGATCGAAAACAAAGAAAAGGAATCAAGTTTCACTCAATTCGGAGTTCAAATGAATGAGTTATGAAGTTTTGAAGTTATATAGTTTAGGATACAACTGTGTCCCCGGGCTGTATCCATCCAGAAAAATATGCTGAGGTCAGAAAGTTATATGACCTGAGGACACGACTGTATCCCAGGCCATGTCTGGTGATGAAAATGGAAACCTTTCAATACATTATAAAAGGACATACTAGGGTTTCGCATATGGGAGTAGACATTCAAAAGAGAAAAGACTTGAAGAAAAGGAGAAGAAAAAGGCGAAAGCAACATTCAACTTCAAGATTGAAGAGATTTATCATCAACAAAAGGGGTTTTTCATATTTTATTTATTGATTTTGTTGCAATTCGTTTTCAGTTTCATTATGATAGCTTAAGACTTTTGTATTTAGGATTATGGAACCTGGGATTTCATGTGACTATTGGATTGATTTATAATTTTCAATAAAGTTTTCATCTTTTCTTGATTCAATCATGTTATTTAATTGTTAATTGATATTTCTAGAGTATCAATCTATGATATTATGCATGATGATTGAGAAATTACATGTATAATGAGATCTTGACATAATTGGAGAAAATTACCTATATACTTAGAGATAAGATATATCTTTCTTCTGGAAAGTCATTCTTTTGTATGGGAATTCATTATACATTAATGCGATTCTAAATTATATTACTAAGTGAAAAGATTCCGGTAAATAATTTAGGATTAGGGTTAATGGGCTTGAGAAAGGTATTAACTTTAATTGTGAATCCCTCCGGTAAAAAATTATAGAAATTGAATTGGATATATTTTAAACGGTTGCATGTTAAACACTAGGGGAAATAATTCCTAAATATGTTATTTGCATTCTTGAAGTCGTTCGTAGTTTTATCGCTTTCTAAATTGCTTAATCGTCTCATAATGAGGTTAGTTTGTTAATTTTAGTACTTTTAATTAATTCAACCTTTCATAATTTTCCGGTTAGATAATAAAGCTAAGGTTAAAATTAGTATTCGAAGTCTCTTAGGGATTGACTCGGACTTACATCCGCTATATTAAAACTGATAGGTGCACTTGCCTGATATCTAGTTTTTGGCGCCACTGTCGGGGACTTTCGATATTAAGAAGACTAGTTGCTTTATTACTTTGACCATTTTTTTTCTTTTGTTTTCATTGTTTATTTTTATTAGTTAAAGCTGCAATTGATTCTATATTTCTTTCCCTTGTAGTACATGACCCGAAGCAACCTGGAAGATTTGGTAAAACTTGATCCTGAAATTGAGAGAACTATCCTTCAAAATTTGAGATCGCGACCTAGACAAATTGTGGCTACCATAGAAGACGAGTCAATTGTTGAGATCAAGGAAGGGGGTGAAGAGGCTAACACTCAATTCATCAATCAAGAAGATCCACTTCACATGGCTAACAACGGTAACGAAGCAAATCGGACTATGTCCGACTATTCAAGGCCTACACTTATTGGAGCTGACTCCAGTATCACAAGGCCAACCGTCGCAGCTAATAACTTCGAAATTGCACCTAACATCATACAAATGGTGCAACAATATGTTCAGTTTGATGGTCTCCAAGATGAAGATCCTAATGCTCACATCTCTAGCTTTCTAGAGATTTGTGATACATTTAAAATCAACGGAGCTAAGGATGATGCCATCTGACTGCAGTTATTTCCTTTTTCCTTAAGGGGTAGAGCAAAGCAGTGGTTGAACTCTCTACCACGAAATTCAATCACAAGTTGGAATGAATAGGTAGAGAAATTTTTGGAGAAGTATTTCTCACCTGCGAAGACCGCTAAACTTTGGAACGACATTTCTTGTTTTGCCCAATTGGAAGCAGAGACTCTATATGATATTTGGGAGCGATTCAAGGATTTGCTCAAGAGATGCCCACATCATGGTCTCCTACTATGGATGCAGATTCATACTTTCTATAATGGTCTCAATTTATCTACGAGACAGATGATTGATGCATCCATAGGAGGTACTTTGAACACAAAGACACTCAAGCAAGAACAAAACCTGATTGAAGGAATAGTAATGAACAATTATCAGTGGGAAAACACTAGAGCCAAGTAAATGGTTATGGGAATTTATGATGTGGACTTGACTATTGCTCTGGTAGCCAAGGTGGATCTACTGAGTAAGAAGATTGATGCACTCTCTGTTGGCTTCAACAAGTACAATTGGATGCAAGTGACTTTAGCATGCAGGGTTATGGAGCACAAGAACAACTGGAATAGGTAGATTATCTAAGAAATCCACCCATGCAACAAAATAACCTCTATAGCAACACTTATAATCCTGGATGGAGGAATCACCCCAATTTCTCATGGGGAAATCAAAACTAAGGCCAGTAGAAGACCAACTTTGGTCCACCTAGATTTCAAAGACCATTACCACCTCCTCTTCCTCAAGAAAAGAAGTCTAGTGTGGAAGAACTTCTCACTAAATATATTCAAGACAATGAGGCTTGGTTATCTAACATTAAATCATCGTTGAGAAATCAAGAGGCTTCTAATCGCAATCTTGAGAATCAAATTAGTCAACTTGCAAAAATGATCTCTGAGAGGCAATAAGGGATACTCCTAGGGAATACTGAGTTAATCCTAGGGAACATGTTAATGCAGTAACCTTGAGAAGTGGTAGAAAACTGCAAGTGGAGAAGAAGGATGGTGAGGAAGTAGTTAAGAAAGAAGTGCAAGTCAACCATAAGGAAGATGCAAAGCCACTAAAATAAAAAGAAAGTATGGAATCATCGAAAGTGAGGGAGTACAAGCCTCCCATCCCTCACCCGCAGTGCCTTAAGCAAAGTTACACTGATCAGAATAAGGAATTCAATAAATTGCTTGATGTTTTCAAACAATTACACATTAACTTACCTCTTGTTGATGTCATCTTGCAAATGCTAAAGTATGCGAAATTTCTTAAAGATCTTCTATTGAACAAGAGGAAGTTGGAGGAGCTTATAACCATCACATTGAACAAGGAATGCTCGGCACTTCTCCAGAAAAAGCTGCCATAAGAATTAAATGATCCAAGGAATTTCACTATTCCTTATATGCTTGGCAATTTATTAGTAGATAATGCTTTGGTAGACTTAGGAGCTAGTATAAATTTGATGCTATATAAATTGTTCAAAAAGCTAGGGTTAGGAGAGCCTAAATTAATGCGCATGAGTCTTCAATTAGCCGATAGGTCCATCACATACCTTAGAGGCATCATAGAGGATGTTTTAGTACAAGTAGACAAATTCATCTTTCCTGTGGATTTTGTTATACTTGATATAGATGAAGATATTGAGGTGCCAATCATTTTAGGTCGACCTTTCCTAGCTACTACTAGAGCTGTTTTTGATGTGAGTGAACATAAGTTGATATTACGGGTCAGGGATGATGAAATAGTTTTTAAAACTCTAAAGGCAACGAAATGCTTGCCAATGATTCCTCAAGCTATTGCTTGCAAAAGCGAGATGAAAATTTGGTGACTAACCCCGATTGTGCAAAAGTGGCAGCTCAAATAAAAGTTCATGAATCCATTGGGGACAAGAAGGGGGTTGATCCACTCTACAAGCCAAAGGATCTTAAGTTAAAATCTTTCAAAGAGAAACCACTAATTTTGGAACCAAAACTATTAAGAAATCATTTGGAACATGTCTTTGCAGTGAAAAGTTCAAAATTCCTGATGACAACTGGATCTAAGCTAAAAGCTGACAAAATGACGAAGTTTAGGCTACATGAATTTGATAAGTGGCATGATAAGAAGAGAAACTATGGAACTTATGCACCAATGAAATGGAATTGGCAAGGTCGATGGCCGAAGGGTAAATTTACACTCGTATGGAGAGTTCGAAAGCAAGATACAGGAGAAGTCCTATCTCTACCTAGATGAAGAATCATGAATTACAAGACATATCCCGTAGAGCTATCGACGTTAACTATAGCGCTTCTTGGGAGGCAACCCATGTTTAACTTTACTCATACTTTAGTTCTTTAAGTTTATTCCATTTTATTTTTCTTTGCTCTAGTTTTGCTTTGCTTCTTTTATTTGTTTCAATTTTAGTCATAGGCTTTTCTTTTTAGTTTCATTTTTTTTTCTTTAGTTTTCTTTGTCTTATTTTTCTAGTTTAAGTACTTTTATTTCTTTAAGTTTCTTTTATTCTTAAATTCATGAATTTAGGCTAAAAAAAAAAAATAGAATAGAAAGTTATACGAGTATGGAACATGGTCGTATCCCAGCCCGTATCCATCCAGGCCCCTTCAATGACTTATCACCCATAGAAAGTTACACGAGCATGGGATATAGTCGTATCCTAGCCCATGTATACCCATCCTAAATGTACCACCCACAGAAAGTTACACGGGCATAGGACACGGTTGTGTCCCAGCCTGTATGCGCCTAGCGAATTGCCATTAACCATAGAAAGTTACATAGGCATGGGACACGGTTGTGTCCCAACCCGTGTGTACCCAGTATTGCCACCTGACAATAGACAGTTACACGAGCATGAAACACAGTCGTATCCCAGCCCATGTGCGACCAGTATTCATGCCCAAACATAGAAAGTTACACGGGCGTGGGACACGATTAAGTCTCAGCTTGTGTTTGCCCAGGTAAGGCCCCGCAATTAGAGAGTTATACGGGAGTGGGACACGATCGTGTCCCAGCCCGTGTCTGCCTAGCACCCATATGATTCAGCACATGCCCTATTTATTTAAACAACACACACACTTTCTCACATACTTCCACACATAAACACATATTCCTTTTCTCTTTCCTTCATCTTCTCCTTATGTTCCTGATCCAAGTAAGTTCTCCTCATTGTTTATGCTTTATCTTCCTCATTGTTTAGGCATGTTTAGCTACCCGACGTTTAGGACTTTTTGGAATTGATACATGCATTTTGTCTGAGAGTTTACTTCGTTTTTATTCTTTCATATTAGACATACACAATTGCCTTGTGTTGCTCGATTTTAATGCCTTTATGATGCCTCTTCTACTTAGATATTCCTGTATGTTCTCTCAGATCTGAATTTTGTTGCTAATTTAATAATCATTATTCAATTACGCCAGTTAAGGTTAGCATTGTGAAAGTGATTTTGGGTCATTTAGTGTCTTTGATGTATTGGGACACTTTCTTTTTAAGAAGATTAGAATGTAATGAGTCTAATGTATAATTAGTTGGATGAATTTGCTAGCCATTTCTTTTACACCAACTAGTTTTGTGGATGCACTCTACATATTTGTTCAAATGTCCCAATGAGATTTCTTTTAATATCCATCACTTTTACTCCTTTATAACTCTATCTTAGTTTGAACTAAGTTTGGCAAGGATGCGCATTTTTGATTTGGTTTGGTGTTTCTTTTCAAGTATTCAATGGCAAATCGCGCAAAGCTTACCATTCGATGGAAATCCAAATATGCAGCATCCTCTTCATCACAAGAAGGTGCAATTGTTGAACCATTAGCCACTTTCCCTCCAATAGAGCACCTAATGCTTCAATTCAAGGAAGACTACCAGTCGCAATACTATAGTTTACTTAAGAATAAGCCTTTCAATGACACCCTTTGTCTGGATTGGGATGTTCTCGCTTAATTAGAGCTCTCAACAGAAATGAAGGAGCTCTTGGATGACACCATTTAGGAGCAATTTTTATCTCTTGATACTCCCGTTTATAAAGAGCTGACATTACAGTTTTTATGTACTTACAAACTTGATAAAGAGAGTACTATTGGCATGGGCCCCAAACGCAAACTCCATTTCACTTTAAGTGTCCATCCTTTCCACATGACCATAGCTCAATTGGGCAGATATCTTGGTCTCTATGAAGATAGATATATACGGACAGAAGAGTTCCAACGTCTTTCATGTCGTTTTCCCCATGGAGTAACACCAAGGACGTTTTGGAATGAAATTACTGTTGGTGATGCGTGTGATCCAGCAAAGAGTAAAGCTTCTCAGTTGGTCAAACCGGAATACTGTGTTCTTTATTCGCTCTTTTCCCATACATTAACTGGCTGAGGCCTCAGCACCAGTGTGGTTTCCAACAAGGATTGTCTCTATTTGTACAGTATTATTCATAAACATCCCATCAATCTTGCCATCGAGCTTACTGAACTGTTCAGCCATCAAGCCACCATTACATGGAAGAAAGGGCATATTTATTATGGCCCCTACATCACCTTACTAGTATAGGCCATGCGGACTAAGGTTGTCATTTGGCCCTCGCTTACCTCAGTCAATCAAGTCACTCCTATGCGACTTCAGTCATTCCGACTCATGAATCTTTTACCAACGAGACGTTAAGGTCAACACTCACGTAGCACATCTCGAGGCCAGATGTCTTCAGCAAGCTTTGAAGACAAATTTGATATGTTGATGTTTGAGGTTCATTAGATCTAAGAAAGTGTGGAAAAACTTCATATCTGCTAAGACAAAATGGAAAAATTTCTCAAGATGAACGAGTTAGATGCACATGATGAGGATAGTGAGAGTGAGGAAGAGGATGGTGAGGAAGAGGATGATGAGGGTAGTGAGGAAGAGGCGGCTAGGGGAACTGAAAGGGTGTTGAGGGCAGTAACGACGACAATGCAACCATGGCGGAGGCACCATCTGATGAGGATGATGAAGAGACAGATTCTGATCCCTCTTCTTAGTTCTTTTTTTTTTTTTTGTGTTGTTTTTCATTGGCCAAGGCATGTGAAATCAAACATGTAATGATGATGCTTCCTCGTTTTGAAATTCTTCACCTTATTTTCGACTGATAAGGAAGTATTAGTTTCTTTTTCAATACATATATTTCCTTTTTCCCTATGTTGATTTTTCTTGTTTCATTTCTTGCTGCCATGCTTTCTTAGTCGTAGATTAAGGACATTGTACGTTATTAAGTGTGGGGAAGGGATATATATGAATTTGTTACCGTTTAGGAGACCAATTATTCACATTTAACCCAATTAATTTTTAAGTTAACTTGCAATAGGTGATTAACAAGTGTTAGGCCAAATCAGCTGTGTCATCTTGATCATTATTGATCTTATTATACTTTACTAGAATTGATTAGTCAAATCTATGAAAGACAAAGTTACGAGTTATTTAGCTTGGGACTCTAAGACTTCAGATTGGAGCAACATCACTAGTTGAGAGTTAGTCATGGTTATTTTTAAAATTTACTTTTATATATACCTTTCTCTTAGATATTTTTAGAGCCCTATAATTTTTAGCAAACAAACAAATGAAATTCTTCTTTTGAGAAACTCCTAAAAAATCATAATGATTAGAGATCAAAAGTAATAACAAGTGTATGAATAGAAAAAAATTGGTACGGATTAGTCTTGGTCTTTCAAAAGAGTGAGATTGAGTCCCAATACCAATACTAATGAAAAAAAAAAATTAGTATGGATCGGCTTTGGTCCGTCAGAAAAGCAAGGTTCTTTCCCGTTATCAATATAAGAAAAAATTGGTAAGGATTCATCTTGGTCCATCAGAAGAGCGAGATTGAGTCCTAATGCCAATTCTAATGAAAAAAAAATTGATATGGATCGGTCTTGGTCCATCAGAAGAGCAAGGTTCTTTCCCGCTATCAATATAAGGAATAGGTTGGTATGGATCGGTCTTGGTCCGTCAGAAGAGCGAGATTCTTTCCCTCTACCAACACAATTGTGCTTAAATAAAGTAAATTTAAAAGACCTCCCAACAAAAGCATGAACTAGGGGGATGATCAGAGGATGAGTGGATGTAAAATGTGTTTGTTTTAGATTATGGTGCTTAGTGAGATTGAAGAGAGAATTGTATACACTTTAGTCAAATGGACAAAATTTTTATGACTCTTTCTCAGTTGGCGAAATGTTAAATCTAATTTCTAGTTTAGGAATCCTTAATTAAATGACTTGGGTAAACTTTGATTTCCATAAATTAACTAATGAACTCTAGTATTAAGTATTGTTGGGGCATTCAAATATGGTCAGGTGAAATTATGACATTGTTAAGGGTGAAATAGGTTGACTTTATTATTGTAAGTTAATTGAAAATGATTTTCTTACCTTTCATTGGGTCAAGTGTATTTGTTTACCGATTTCCTAAATAGTGATAAATTTTTATTAGCGTTTCTTCTCTCGAAATTTTTGTTTTGATTTATTTGCTTGAGGACAAGCAAATGCTTAGGTGTGGGGAAGTTTGATAAATCTTATTTTAAATACATTTCACATGGTGATTTTATAGTATTTCCATTACATCTTTGGTTTTCTTTAAATAAATTGATACTTAATTGATTAAAATTTTGATTTCAAGGTTTGAACGCATTCTTGGATCGAAAACAAAGAAAATGAATCAAGTTTCACTCAATTTACAGTTTAAATGAAAGAGTTATGAAGTTTTGAAATTACACTATCTAGGACACAATTGTGTCCCTAGGTTGTGTCCATCCAGGAAAATATGCTGAGGTCAGAAAGTTACACTACCTGGGGACATGATTGTGTTCCAGGGCATGTTTGGTGAAGAAAACGGAAACTTTTCAATACGTTATAAAACGACATACTAGGGTTTTGCATATGGTAGTGGACATTTAAAAGAAAAAAAACTTGAAGAAAAGGAGAAGAAAAAGGCGAAAGCAACATTCAACTTCAAGATTGAATAGATTTATCATCAACAAAAGGGGTTTTTCATATTTTATTTATTGATTTTGTTGCAATTCCTTTTTAGTTTCATTATGATAGCTTAAGAATTTTGTATTTAGGATTATGGAACCTAGGATTTGATGTGACTATTGGATTGATTTATAATTTTTAATAAATTTTCTATCTTTTCTTAATTCAATTTTGTTATTTAATTGTTAGTTGATATTTCTAGAGTATCAATCTATGATATTATGCGTGATGATTGAGAAATTACATGTGTAATGAGATCTTGAGAGAATTGGAGAGAATTACATATATACTTAGAGATAAGATATATCTTTCTTCTGGAAAGTCATTCTTTTGTGTAGGAATTCATTATACATTAATGCAATTCTAAATTATATTCTAAGTGAAGAGATTCCGGTAAATAATTTAAGATTGGGGTTAACAGGCTTGAGAAAGGTATTAACTTTAATTGTAAATCCCTCCAATCAAGAATAATAGAAATTGAATTGGATATATTTTAAACGGTCACATGTTAAACACTAGGAGAAATAATTCCTAAATATGTTATTTGCATTCTTGAAGTCGTTCTTAGTTTTATCACTTTCTAAATTGCTTAATCAAGTCTCATAATTAGGTTAGTTTGTTAATTTTAGTATTTTTAATTAATTCAACCCTTCATAATTTTCCGGTTAGATAATAAAGCTAAGGTTAAAATTAGCATTCGAAGTCTCTGATGGATAGACTCAGACTCACATCCGCTATATTAAAATTGTTAGGTATACTTGCCTCATATCTTCTGCGCATTTACCATACGTACAAGCTAAATAGTATCAGGTGCTTAAGCACTTGGGTTAGGTGTACTGTTGGGCCTACTGGCCCATGTTGTAAGGCTTGTTACCCAAACTTGAAGACATAATAAGGCTAAAAGCCCTAACCAAGCCCCTTCCCCACATTTTTTTAATAAAAAAAATAATAAAGAAAGAAAAGAAAGTAAAAATAAAATAAAATAAAAGCCTTAAACTTGAAAACCCTCAAATAGTCATTTGCAAATTGATTTTACTCATGCCCAAATTAACTTTTTTATGCTTAAGCCTAACACTAAAAATAAATGATCTTCTCTAAATAAAAAAAAATGACCTAAGTCTTTTGTTTTCCTAAAAATTCTATTATTCTAAAGATTTTTTTTTTTCATTTTTCAAAATTTTTTGAGAAAATACTAAACAATTGGGGAAAAAAAATAGGGTGTCTACAGTTGCTGCCCTTTATGGTGAAGTTTGAGTAAAATTTACCGTAAAGACAAAAGAGACACCATTTTTGTCTTGGGGATCAACTTATCTTAAGTAGCAATACAAAAAGCTAACTATCCTAGGCTTGATCTACTAGGGACTTGGTTCAGGGTAAAAGGGAAAGGAGGCACTTTACTAGCTAGCCAAGACACAAGAGTGGGTTTTTACAATGGTATAGTGCCCTAAGAATGAACTATAAGCTTAGAGAGACCTAAGAAAGGATATCGCTCTGTGAGCTAGTTAAGGTCCTAAAAGGTTTGGAGAAAGACAGGATAGTGCCTTAAGAGCTAGCTATCCATTGGGCGGATCACTAAAAGACTAACAACCTAGATTAGATAAAACCTGGTAGTGCTTTTATGCTGACCATCTTAAGTGGGAGCATCTTTAGGATACAAGCAACCTTAAATGAGAAATCAATATAAAACCCAATAATGCTTTTCTAAGATGATTAACCTAGGTAAAAAGTATCCCAAGGGGACTAAGAACCCTAAATGGGAAATCAATATGAAACCTAGTAGTACTCTTTTAAGTTGACTAACCTAGGTAGGAGAGTTAGTTGGAAAAGGGTAAAGCATCCATTGGGCTAGCTAAAACCTTGAAAGGTACATACCTTATGAGCTAGAGATTGGTAAAAGGAGAGTAATGTAGATTGAGTAGGACCATAAGAGAGAAATAGAGTTAGCACAACACTTTATGAGTTGGCTAGAACCCTAATGGAAAGTATCCTATGGGTTGACTTAGGAAAAATTGATAAAGGGAAAGCATCCTCACGAGTTGGCTAAGACCTTAAACAAAATGGTGAAGAGAATACACCCTATTGGTTGGCTAAAATGTTACAAGAAATAATAGTTTAATGTAAGTGTAGTACCAACTTAACTTTATGCTAAAATGTTTGGAAGCACTTACTTAGCTTTGTTGATAGCACCCAGACAATCAAGGCTTTTCTTAAAAAGTCTAGAAAAACTAGCTAATTTAGTCATTGAAATGGATTCAATTTTTTTTTTTGTTGTCAACCCAACTAGTTGATTGAAAATTAACCCAGCATGTGTATTGTTGTTTCCTTTTAATAAAAATAGCCAATGTCTTATATTTAGGACCCCACTTATCAACCCTTAAGGTTTTGGATGAACTACCTTTCATATTCTTCTAGCTAAACTTAGGCCTTTATCTTTAACTAAATAATAATTATTTGACATAAGGTGCTTGCTCCTCTAAATGTGGTCTTATACTAAAAATAGAAAGCAAATCTCCCCATTAAGGAGGATGTATTCACAATAAAGTACTTTAAAGAGTTTTGTTAACTATAATTGTTCTTTAGCTCGCATTCATTTTCTCTCGTGTTTACAGTGTATGGGACTTGTTTGAGTGGAGTAAGAGAATATGACCTTTTGATGGAATAGGAATAGTGCTAAAGGTTACTCTAATGTCAACAACTACTAAGGATACCAACTTTGCTTGTAGAAAATAAAAATTAAACCATAGTAATATTCAAGATTACTAACATTTTGTATTTTAAGTAAGAATTTCCATTGATTTTCATGGGTAATACAACTTTATTGCATCAGCATTTATAAGGACCGTTAAATTTAAACCATCCATTTGTGATAAAATTAAAGCCTCTCCAGGAAACACTTACTTCATAAGATAAGGACCTACATAATTCGGAGAAAATTTTCCTCTAGAGTCTTATACATTAAGGAGAGCCTTTCTCAATACCATATCACCCTCTTTGAAATTTCAAGGCCATACCTTCTTGTTAAAAGCTTGAGTCATTCCTTTCTAATAGCATTGATTATCACATAAGATGTCAATCTTCTTTCATCAATCAAATTTAAGTGCTTGATGTGCTTCGTCACCCAATTGGCCTCATCTAATTGAGTTTCTAATAGCACTCTAAGAGATGGGATCTTGATTTCTACTGGTAACACTACTTTAATGCCACATACTAAGGAGTATAGCATTTCCCTTATCAAAATTTTGATAGGCCATGAGTGTAAATGGTGATATTTCATTCCAATCCCTATATTTAACAACCATCTTTTCAATGATTCTTTTGAGGTTTCTATTAGTGGCTTCTATAACACCATTTATCTAAGGTTGATAGGGAGTGGAATTCCTACAGATGATCTTGAACTTCTAGCATAACTCTACCATGAGTTTATTGTTAAGATTTGTGCCATTATTGGTAATGATTGTCTCTAGAGTCCCGTATCGAGCCAAAATGTCTCTCTTGATGAACTTGACCACTACTCCTTTGATAACATTCAATAAGATGAGGCTTCAACCCGCTTACTAAATAACTGAAGGCTATTAGTATGAAACAGTGCCTGTGATTGGATTGATGATGTCTATACCTCAAGTTGAAAATGGCCATGGTACAAGTGGCAGTACCTTACATGTTTGATGTAATTACCCTCCATAGTTGGCCATTAGTATCCCAGTCTCATAATCTTTTTGGCATGTATGTAGCCATTCATTTAGGGGCTACATACTCCCTCATATACTTTTTTCATCAAAACTTTGACTTCGCTTTCATCTATACACCTTAAAAGTGTATCATCAAACTATCATCAACATAACGTGAATTCACTTATTAAGAACTAGGTGGCCAATCTCCTGATCATCTTCTGCCTTTTTCTAAACCTTATCAAGATATGTACCTTATTGTAAGAACACCTTAATGTCATGGTACCAAGGCTTTACATCATGTATACCTTTGATTACTAGACAAAAAAGCAGGCTTCTCTTCATCCTCAATTTTCAGCGATTGAATTTTGACCTTGTTAGATATTTGGACCATGGATGCCAAAGTGGCCAATGCATTAGCAAATTGGTTTTGAGTCCTCGAAATGTATGTGAATGAGATTCCTTCAAACTTCACCATTAATTTAGTTAAGTGATGGTGGTAAGGTACCAGTTTAAGATCCTTTGTTTTATATTCTTCCTATGCTTGTCCAATAATTAGTAAAGAATCCCTATATACTTCTAATTCTTGAATCTCTTTATCCATGGCCATTTTAAGTCACATAATGCATGCCTCACATTTAGCAATATTGTTAGTGTATGGGAAAATGAGCCTTATGGCCATTGGAACTGCATATCATCGAGGGATGTTAGTATTGGCCCAATTTTGTACCCAAACACATTGGCAACTCCATCAAAGATCATCTTCCATTTTGGGAACTTTTCATCCATTTCACCATCAGAATTTCCTTTAGCCACCAAGATATCCTTGTCAGGAAATCTAATTTGCACTTCCTAGGGAGTATCTTCTAAGGGATTCTCTACCAGTTGATTTGATAAGGCTAACCCCTTGACTAAATGTTGATTTACATAGGTGATATCAAATTCTAACAATAGTATTTGCCATTGCATGATCTTACTAATCAAGGCTGGTTTTTCTGCTGAGTATTTCAAGGGATCTTATTGTATTAGCAACTCAATTTAATAATAGAGTGTATACTATATAAGTCAATGCATGATCTAGACTAACACCCAACATATTTGGTCAATCTTAGAATACTTTTACTCTCCCTCGATAAACTTCTTACTCAAGTAATATATAACATGCTCTTTTCCTTCCTCATCTTTTTAGCTAAGCATACATCTTATGGACTTTGGTAATATAATGAGGTATAAGAATAATGACTTCTTGGGTTTAGGAGCTTCCAAAATTAGAGGGTTCATAGGATATTCCTTCATTGTTGTAAAGGCTTCCTCATACTCCTCATCCCAATTTATATTAGCATTCTTCTTCAGTAGCTTTAATAGAAGGACACATGAACTAGGTTATATAATTCAAATGGCTTAGTAAGCCTCTGACCTCTTTAAGTGTGCATAGAGAGAGCTTATTAAATATTGCTTTCACTTTATCAGGATCTACTTCGATGCCCCTCTAGCTAATTATGAAGCCCAATAATTTCCCCAATGCTACCCTGAAAGTATATTTCTTCGAATTTAGTTTTAATTGAAATTTCCTCAATCAATTAAACAACTTCCTCAAATTATCCATGTGGTTCTCGCCTTCTTTGGATTTCACAATCATATCGTCAACATATACTTCTACATCTTTATGTATCATATCATCAAAGATCATAACCATTGCTCTCTAATAGGTTGCCTTAACATTTTTGAGTTCATAATGTATTACTTTGTATCAAAACCTACCCTAAGTTGTAATGAAGGTTGTCTTGGTCTTATCTTCTTCTAACATTCTGATCTAATTATATCTCTAGAAGCCACCCATAAATGAGGAAAGGTGGTTTCTAGTTGTATTATCTACCAAGACATTGATATGGGATAAAGGAAAGTTGTCCTCAGGTGTTGCTTGATTGAGGTCTTGGAAGTCTATGCACACTCTAACTTTCTCATTCTTTTTTATTACTAGCATGAAATTGGCACCCACTCCAGATAATTAGATGCCTCAATGAAACTAATTTCAAGTAACATCTTGACTTCTTCCTTGATTTTTAGAAGGATGTTAGGTTGGACTCTTCTTAACTTGTATTTTTTAAGCTTGATTTCTCCTCGTATGGGTAGGCAATAAACTACAATTGAAGGATCTAACCCAAACATATCTTCATAAGACCATGTGAACACATCTTGATATTCAGATAACAATGTGGTATTTCTACTTTTTTCTTTTTAAGTTCCCCCTAATCTTCAAAATCCTAAGGTTATCTTTTACCCCTATATTAATTGTCTCAATAAACTCATTAATAGAAATTCTACTCATTTCATGTTTCTGCTAGCTATCTTATATTTCAATGTGGTCATCAACATTACTCTTGACGACTAACCCGGTAAGGCTGGAAGTGATATTAATATTTTCATAATCTACTTATGCAACATATCCTTAGCTTTCAATTAGAGCATTGGATCTAAGTAACAATGTATAAAGGAAAGAGTGTAAGTAAAGAAGAAGTGAGGCATAATGAAGAAAAGGAAAATGTTCTTCTATTCACTACAATCAAAAGTTCTCATAGGTACATTATTTAGAACAAAGATAATTATTACAAAACTTAAGAAAATACTAGATTACGATTTAGCCTTTACCCTACAGAAGATCTGTTGCCATTTATAGGGACAAAGAGCCAATTATTTAGATAGGTATGGAGCTTACAATATGGGAATTGCCAATTCATCTTTGCTAGAGGTATCTTCTTTAGCAAATTGGTCTGAACATTTACCTAGATAAATGTCTCGGTTAATGGGAGAAAGGTTATTGGGGCATGATACAATCTATCACCACTTTTGCCCCTTGCTTGCTTATTTTAGAACTCTTCCATTGAAGTTGAGATGTAGCTAAGGTCATAAGTACCAATCTGGCCTCCCTTAAACTCTAACTTCTCATTCTTGCTTTCTCTAGGACTGGTAACCATGCATTCTTCATTGAACATTTAGAGCCTAAAGTCTTCCTATTCCTTGATGCCTATATAAGGTATGGTCATTTCCTTAAATATTTCATAATCTAGATCCCTTAAAATTGTTATAACCTGTCCATTTGAGATAAACTTGACCTTTTTGATGCAAACTTAAAGGTATAGCCCCTACTTCATAGATCTAGGGTCTTCCCAAGAGTAAGTTGAAGGGCTTTGGGAAGTCTAGAACCTTAAGCCGAATGTTGAAAGTTTGAAGGCCAAAATCAGTAAGTAAGTCAATGTCCCTTATAATTTCTCTTCTGGATTAGTCAAAATCCTTAATTATTGTAGAACTTAGCCTGATTCTAGTTGTGTCAATGCCTAATAGGTCTAAGGTAGCAAGAGGGTAGACATTTAATGATGACCCATTGTCATTAAAGACTTTAGTTATGACTATATTATTACTTCTCACCACTATGAAAAGTGGCTTAGTGTGTTGGTTACCTTCTTCACCCAATTCTTCTATAGAAAAAGAGATATGATCCATGGTGAGAATAGAGTTGGTAATTATTCCCATTCTTTTAGTTAACTTTTCATGAGGGAGATTAACCTCCCTTAAGGTTCGGAATGGTCCCTCTTAATCTGATTCAATTGCCATTAATAAACCTATGAGTGATATCTAAGCTAGATCTTGGTGAGCTGATCCATTATCTTGTTGTCACTTGACTTAATTATTTTAGTGAAGGTAGACAACCCTTCCTCTTATTCAGTTTGTTTACTGCTTATCTCCTTTAGTACATTCTTCTTTTTAAGATCGTCTTTTGGGCCACAAACCTTATCAGAGCAGATAATCCTATCCACAAGAGAACTTGATTGCACCTGGTTAACTGTCTAGAAGTTGCATTATAATTCTTAGATGTTACGTATACATGGAAAGTGTACCTCTTGGCTCTTGAGGCTTCTTTCTCTTCGGATTTGTAAAACTTGAAGAACTTAGGTGTTTTTAATCGATTTTGTTATAGAACTTTAATCCTATAAAAAGTAGAAAGAAAGGCTATAGTAGGTGCTAGGGCTAGCCTATCGTAGCCAATCCAATTCTTAAGTTAGTATATGTTTAAGGTAAAGAAAGGAATGAGTTGGAAAGCTAATTGTATTCGAGAGTGTCTAGAGTTCTTATAATGCTTTCTTTCCCTTATTTATAGGCTTATATAGAATGTCTATAGTAATAGGTAGTCCTTAGTCATAGACCACGTAGCAATACCTTAATTAAGTACATGCCTAAAGAACAGGAGTAGTAGGTAATTATGTAATGAATTTGTACAAGGTTACAACTATCTACACCACTTTTCAAATTTAAACCAAATATATAAGCAAGTTGGGCCCTTAGCACCATTAGATGTGTCGAGCTATCTAAGGCCTTAAATAAAAATAATAATGATCGGTAGGTTAGCTCCTGAGGTACCAAACAATATTGTTAGGAAAAATTTTGCTAACAATATTTTCCTTCCAAATCCCGTAGTCAAGAATTAGACTATGGGAGCTAAATAATAAGAATCAACACTCACTTTGATCAGTCGAGTAGTAAAGGCCTGAGCATATGCTCTTCTGGAAATTATAGAGTACCTTTTGAGCTAATTTGTCATGTTGTTGTTAGTTTCCTTCAATTTGACATTTAAAACGGGTCATATCAAATTTCAAGCCAATGGTCCTAGCCTTTTAATTTTCCTGCTCATTCATTTTCTATACAAGTAAGTAGCATAGCTGTCATATCTATCATCATTACATCATAGGACTTACTAATTGTTAGTGGTACGATGTCCCTTAGATATCTAACCTTTAGCAAGTGTCAATCATGTAAACCCCTAAAAATTTTAATATAAGTTTGTAATCACTATGATATAATTTAAAGATATAGGCTAAAATTGTTAAGAGAGACTTGAGAGATACATTCTAAATTACTTATAAACTTCTTAAGTATTAACACTCGTAGTCTTAAAATTGAACTTCTAGAAATCAAAGATTTTAGTAAATATTAAAACCTAAAAGCTTATTATATCTTATTTAAATTTCCATAAACCTACCATAACCATGCAAAATCATCTAAAATAAGGACAAAAAATTATCAAATAATTGAAAATGGAATGGATGGATGCATGGTGTAAGATGGTGTGAGGTTAGGACCAAGAAGAAGCCATCCATTTGTCATCTAAGGGTCACTTTCATGCTATTACATCACTTACCTACCCACTCATCTATACATGTAAGCATGAAAGTGACCTGAAGAAGAAACCTAGTTAAAGAAGAGTTTTGTTTCCTTAAGTAATCTACTACCTTATTATTGTCCTATGGTTATTTAAAGAAGGGATAGGATCTTACTAGTAATAGAACTTGAGTTTATTTTAGAAGCCCCTTAGATAAATAAATGATAAAAAGCCAAAGTTGGTCAAAACTTTTTGACTAAAGAACCATTATATGACCAATTTAATCTTAAATTAACTAAACTAATTAATTACTACCAAAGCATATAGGTCAATATCATATATAAATCCTAAAGAGATAAGCACCCTAAAATTATATGTTAACATTTCTTCCAACATGTAATGAATAAATTACAAAACAAGTGGAAGACCCCCCAACTACTATAAGTGGCGTGAGGCATGGAAGAAGAGAATTCCAATTTGTCTTCCAAATGTCATTTTCATCCAACTCATCTAACTCCATTATTGTCTTACAAAGCTATCCATATGACTAAGCATAAAAAGGACATGAGTATGACATGTGATAAAATAATCTTATCCTTAAGAGTTTAATTCCTTTAAGCAACTTTTAGCTAATATTCAATTAATATCCTAACTTCTATAAATAGGGAGGCTTTATTACTTTTGGGACCATACCTTGCCCTTATAATCCACTATATCCATCTCTTTCATCTTGTCTTCATCGTACATACCAACCAACATTCCTCTTACACCACCTAACTTCCAATGCTAACAAAAAGTATAGAGGTTGTTTTTGAGTTTTCAAAAGAAACTATCAATTGAAAAGGTAGCAACACTTACTAACAATTTATTTTTGATTTAATAAAGTCTTTTTTCCAAGTCAAAAGACTCTTTTATAATCTTATTGCCAAAAGTTTTTCAAGATTCTCAAATGACATAAGTACTTTTAGTAAAGCTATTTTATGAAACTTTAAAGTTTTTCCAAGATTGATTTCATCTTTACAATTTTCCTCTTAAAATCTTTTTCAAACCTACTAAAAGCTTTTCACCTATTTCTCTACTTCGTATAAGTTTCAAACTTATCTTATCAACTATTTTTCAAAACTAAGCTTATGAGAAGAAAAAGCCCATCTTAGCTAAAGTATGTCTTTTATTGAAATGAAACCCTAAAAACCAATATCCTTACCAAAGTCTCTTTCTTTTGAAAACCCTTCCTATATGTAAAAGTCTCTAAAGAATGATAAGATATGTTTTCTACAAAAGGAAACCTTTATCTTTATCAAAATGTTCATTATTTTATTCTTCGATTTAATTTGTTTACATCTCTAAAATACAATGACTAAAATATTCTGTTTTCCTTTTAAAATAACTTGATAGGAAACTTAAAAGAATCAAGTAGAAGAATCCATGCATAAATAATGATGCCAAAGTTTCATGTTCCAATCTTTATGATAGACACATATCTTGGAACCATGACTTTTGAACATATTTAGACATATTGGATACATAGACATACTCTTAACCTATTTGGATTGAAATGATTGGACTTATTATGAGGACTAAAAACCCAAGCATTAGGAATATGGGCATGAAACAATAAGAAAGATTTGGACATGATAACTAAAAAACTTTAGAAAATTACAAGACTGTAACCAACAAAGAAATCTTATATGTATAGTATTTACTTCATAGTATGTTCTTTTAGGTGATTATGAGTTCGAGCTACCCGAAAACTATTACGACATGTAATAGAAATAGCTAAGTATGTATCCACATTGAGTATCACTTGCTTATGTTTATAGTTAGTAGCACTTTAAATATATCTATCAACTAGCTTATGTTTGGGGTATCGAAAAAGTGCTTGTGTTTGATTTGTGTGAATTCCTTGTGAAAATATTATAAGATTTTCTACATAATATAGTTGATGGTTATGATGTGATGTATTATATGTGAGTGTTTGATATTTGGTTAATCACTTATTAATTAACCTTAAGCATATTGAAACTTTAATGTAAAATGGTCATAGCATACCACATAAATCTATTTTTACCTCTACTGCCACATAGGGAATGGAAAGGTGAGAATCTTCCCCATCTTTTACAAATCAAATGAATTTGAGGATGGTAGCATACTGGATAGGGTTGTATCCATTCTTCTATTTTAGGTCGCATAGATTTAGAGGCCGATTAGGGATCTTAGGGAAGGCATTCATTTCTTAACACTTCATTTGGGCCTTTTTACCTTTTTAGGACCGATCAAGAGATCCTTCTCTTGTAACTTATTTACATGGCCTTTGTGAATATTTCTTTTGGTTCCTTTGGCTAATTGGAAGATCATTCTTCTTAAGGATTATAATGGATTCTGGGTTAAACATTTTGCTAGTTCTCCTAGATAACCGAGAGATTCGTTCTCTTGTGAGGTAAAAGAGAATGTTACCCATTCGGTTTTCTTGGGACCAATCAAGGGGCATCATCTCTTGACATCTGTATTGGTTCGGTTAAGAATTGAGATTCTATAGCTATTTGTTTTGGTGGCCAAGAATGTTATGCTAATAGACTTTATTTGCTAAATTTTGACACATGGGTATTGATAGAACTAATCCTCAACATAAGGTCAGGGGAGGGAATAAACCTTAGATTACACGTTAGATACCTATTGGCTACATGTATTGTCTCATATGCTTAATTGATTGACCTCATATGATATGCATGAAAACTTACTTGTTATGCTTGAAAGGTGGTATGAGTGGATTTCTTACTAAGCTAGCTGTAACTTATACCCCTATTATTCTAAGTTTTTGCATAAACCTAATTGGTTGTATCTAAGAAGGTCTAAGCCTTTGGTGAGCTATAAGAAGATAGAAGCAGGCTATGGGAGAGTGTGAAAGGATTATGAAATTTATAATAATTATGTTTTAAGTACTTTATTTATAATGGTTTGTAATATTAGTTATTAGAAAGACTCCATACTCCATAAGTTTTGTACCATCTATTTTGTAATATGATGTGAAATTTTAGTTTATAACATTAAATCTGCGCTACTCTATAGTTTGTTCTAAAATTAATGCTTTATGTACTCTTTGGAAGTAATTAATGGTAAAGAAGGCACAAATTGATTACTTCTAATTAGTACATGGTGGTCTATCGCTATGAGAATTTCCTATAGGTTGTGACAAACCATCAATGCTTAGCCATCTAATCAATATCCACATCCCAATTACCCATGTGTTAGAATCTCGAGAGGGGAAATAATTAACACATACGTATAAAAGCCTTTTTCCATGTTGATTATCATTTCCTACTCTATACTCTTTGCATCTCTCTTTCAAAACTTTTTTGTGAATTCTTCTCCATACTTTAAGTGGTCTTGCTACATAAGTATGTAACTTTCATCACTTTAAGCTCAATAAGTATGGTTCAAAGTGTCATATGTTCTCTTATTTCTTCAGTTTCTAAAAGAACACTTTTTGAGGCTACTTAACTCCTCTAAAGAAGGATTGGTTCGACCCCTCATCCGATATTTTAGTGGATAACATAATGGAAAGATGGGAAAACTCACCTGCAGTGATGCTCTTCCTGTGGACAATTATCCAAATAGTAGGGAAGATAGATTAGCCATCAAGTACTTCTACAACAACATTGTTCATAATATTGAATCTTTTGATGGGGTAGTGATAGTACCGCTAGGCCACTTGTCATGAAGTATAACAAATACTAGCAAGATCTCCCTAATGAATGGAGCTTACATAAACTGAGGGAGGATAAAAGAGTTTGTTTTCCTATTGACTATAAGTTCCACTCGTATTTGAAATATCTTGATTTTAGGTTGCATCTATCATTTTTTTTTCTTTTCAAAAACAATTCTTCAATTACTTTTGTGTTGCTCCAAGTATGTTTTCACCCAATACTTATAGGCTCCTTATAGTGTTTGAAATAATATGAGAGGAGATTGAGGTTTGGGCCATACCTCACTTGTTTAGATATTTTTTCTCAATATGGAGGTAGCTAAATGGTTGCTTTTATACAACAGCTTCACATGGGCATAACTTTATGGATGGATTAGAGTTAAAAATTCACAAATGGCATGATAAGTACGTTTCAATTAGGTCAGATGAGGAGTTAGATTTTTGGAGTAAGAGGATTAAGCCCATCTAAACTAAGGATATTGAGTTTTTGGAGGATTCCAAGAGAGTTATATCTAAATAAGTACAGGGGGAGCCTATATTTTCTAATAGTGAAGGGAGGATTTGATCTACCATTTGTGCTAAGTAGAGCTAGAGGAAGAAAGCCGTTCTCATGACTTATGGGCATAGACTTGTTGCCTTTGAGCTTCGCTTAGTATATACTTATAAGTCTTCAATTATTCTTCTTCCTCCTCTTTTTTTTTATTTTAATAATTCTCTCTTGTTCACACAAACATAAGTACAAGGGATGTAGCTTTAAAGAAGTTGTTGGCTTTAGCCAAAGCGAAAAAACAGAAGCTTAATAAGCATGTAGCTACTAAAGTTGTTGCTAATCAGCCACCAATGCTAAAGAAAGCAGTTAAGGAGCAGGTTGTTATAGAGTTAGCCACTTAGAAGAAAAAAGAAACCCCTTTTGCCGACATGGATCAATTAACTGAGTAGATAAAGGCTTTTAAGACTACACGACTTGAGGTACTTCACATGGTTAGAGACACTTCTCAAGAGGAGTTATCAAGAGAAGCTAATTGTGATCCCATTGCCAACAACAATGCAAAAGTCATTCCTTAAGAGGTGGACAATTTAGCTAACTAGAAAAATCTTGTGTTAAGCCCTAAGAAGAGGGTGGGAAAGAATTGGTTGACCGACCTTTATTTAAGAAGAGCAAGGGTATGGATGAGAAGAAAAGGAGGTTTGAGGAACAAGGCTATTGGCATTAGGTCTGCTAATTTGTTTCCAATCATGAGGTAGATGGGTACTTTGTGCTTTATTTGAAATATAAGTTTTTGGACATTGATTCAATACTAAGTGATAGGTTCAAATCATTTGCCTAATTAGAAGGGATTATCCTTCTACAAGACAAGAAGTAGTGAAAAGGATTATGGCTAAGATTGAGGGCATCAATAAAGCTCATGTTGCTGCTAAATTATCCGATGTGAGTTCTCTTACAACTATGGTTTGCTTTGCTTCTTGTTGTTAGTTTCATTACCAGACCTTTATTTCATTATAGATCATAAGTCATATGTTGACTGCCATGGATGATGCTAAAGAGCGAAAGAGAAAGGTACATACAATCTTTTGATTAACATATTTAGAAACCTATTATTCTTGGTGTAGCATTTCATTATAGAAAATAGAGGAGGCTTGTAACTCCTCTAATGCACAAATTGCTAAGGTTGAGAATGCCAAAATTAAGGTTGAGATGGAGGCCAAATGATTGATTAGTCAAAAAGTTAGTGCATGCGTTAGCAGTCGATGAAGTTACGAGCTTAAAGGCCAAGAATGAAGAACTTTACAAGGAGGTTGAAGATCTTAAGGAGCAACTCTATAAGAAGAAGGAGGAATGCTGGGGGCTTGGAAATGCACTTTTGACCATGAGCGAAGAAGAGGATAAATTTAAGGTTAAATTAAGAATTTAGCAATCAATAACTCAAAGTAGCAAACATACATTGTGAAGTTAAAGGAGATTGTGAAAAAGAAGCCTTCCATCATGGTAGCTTTATTAATTGTAACTCTTAGCCAGCAATACGAAAAACTACTTAGGAAGAAATTCTTACTAGGGGTATAGTTCTCTAGGATAGAGATTATGAAAGTTTACCATAATTATAAGCTATCATGCATCGACTTTGCTAACGTAGACAATGATGACAATATCGGTAGTGATGATGATGAGGTCATCGATAAGGAAGAAAAGGATGAACTTCAAGAATATGGTGAAAAATGTTTAAGCCAACGTTGATGCCCCATGTAAATGCTAAGGAGCTATCCTCAAAAGAAACCCCCTATAAGTGCAAGATAGCCTCCAATTCTTCTAACCAAACTCCCAGTACTGATAAAGAAATCAGCTTTGAAAAAGACCCCAAAGCTCTGGTAATCACGATCATAGTTCTGCTAAGTATGGAAGAAAAATGTCTTAGACTTCTGAGGAGTCAATTGATTTATGCTTTATTTTCCTTTATGATATTATTATGGACATTATCTGTAGTCAGGATGCTGACCTTTTAATTGTAATTAACCTTTATTTTGTGTTTAACACTTTCAATTCATGGCATATTTTATTTCATGCCCAATTTGTACTTAGTGTATTTTCGTATACATGTGCTCATTAGCCATGTAGGACTTGAACTTTAAGGCATTTAAGGTTCATTTTCTAAACCACAAAGCCACCTATTGGAAGACACTTATAGTTTGTTAGCCCTAGTTGGTCGAAACTCTTTTCAAGGAGCATTTTGTATTATTTAGCAATTAATGGTAAGCACATTAACCAATGTCGGGTAAAACTTTTTAGGTATTAGTTTGCTTGCTATGTAGCTAGAACTTCATTAATTTGTTAATCGTATAGAAATCAAGAATAAAAGTAACGATAAAGAAAGATGCTCATAAACTTGGAATAAATACTTCATATTGAACATAACGTATGCCATTGCCTTACATTCTTTAAAAAAAAAAGTAAATGCAAATATATAATAGTAATTTTGATACAAAATAGCTATTCGAAATGTAACTTGAGGTTCCTGGCATTCCATGCACATGGAATGATCCTTCCATCCAACCTTTCTAGTTAGCAAGCCCCATTGCCTATGACATCTTAGACCCTTACTAGGTCTTAACAATTTGCACCGAGCTTCCCTTGATTATCTCGCATGCCCATTGCCTCCATTTTCCTATAAACTAAGTCTTTAGTCCTAAATACTTTATGCTACAATTTTTTATTGAAGTACCTTGCTACCACATGTTGATAGGTGGTAACTCTTGTTCTCACAATGTTTATTATTTCCTTGGTCATATCCAAATTGGTTACTAGGCTGACTTGATTCACCATAATATCAAACTTCTATGTTCAAAATTGGTTAACACCAATTCAATTAATGGAACTGCTTTCGATCCAAATGCTAGCCTAAAATGCATCTCTCCTATTGAAGTCTTGTAAGTGGTCTAATACCCCCATAAAATATTGAGCAATTCATTAGCCCACTTACCTTTAAGCTGATCAATTCTTCTTTTTAAACTATATAAGATGGTTTTGTCAATAGTTTCCACTTGTCCATTGGTTTATGGGTGAGCTACTAAGGTGTAACTCAATTAGATGTTGTGCTTTCTATAGAATACTTAGAACTTATCTTTGTCAAACTGTGGTCTAATATCAGCTACTACCATAAAAGGAACCCTAAACCTTGATATGACAAAATTAAAGACAAAAGACTTAACCTTCCTCTCAATGATCCTCTTCATTGCTTTAGCCTTCACCCATTTGGTGAAATAGTCTACTGCAACTGTTACGAATTGATGCTATACGATAGAATTTAAAAATAATCCGAGTATGTCTAGCCTTAACTAGGCAAAGGGCTAGGTGTTAAGCTATGTAATTCAGTAGATGGCACATCGCTTAGAGCTTCATATTTTTTACATTGTGGCCATTACCGAATAGCAGTTTTTGTGTCCTTATTTATAGTCAATCAATAATAGCTGAGTCTTAATGCATGAATATATAGAGTCTAACCTTTCAAATGATTACTACTAACACCTCCGTGTAATTTAGAAAGTACATGCCGAGTGTCTATCGATGGAAGAAACTAAAGGTAAGGTTGCGAGAGTCCACGCTTATATAACTAGTCATCATTCAATGTGTAATTCACAGCCTAATATATCACTCTTTAAGCCTCTTTGCTATCTTTAAGAAGGACACTACCCTTTAGATAGTAGATAATTAAATCTATCTACGATTTTTCCCTTAGGTAAGGAGTTACTTCATAACTCTACCCTATTGCATCGAAACTCTTAATAAGAAGGTATTTAGTAAATATGTTGTCACTAATATTGGGAAGCATTGCATTCGCTAATTTCGAAAGCTTGTTGGTAGCAATGGTCTTGATCCTTAGTATCTTTTCAGTTGCAAAAGATTGTAATCCTTCTATAGGCATTCATACTATCATTAAGTACTTGGACATCATATCTTCCTTTGCTGAATGACTTCGTTTTACTTAATTTACTACCAATTGTGAATCGAAGAAAACTTGAATCTTTTCGGCTCTAACTTCCCTCGTTAACTTTATCTAAGCAATTAGGGCGTCATACTCAGCCTCATCATTACTAATTAGGAATTCGAACTTTAGTACATATTGGATTTTCACATTGTAGGGCCTTTATAGAATAAGGCCTATGCTACATCCTTCTTAGAGGAGGAACTATCTATATATAAATTCCATGTAGGTTTCTCGACCTTTTCTATGCTATCCTCATCCTTAGTGAACTCCACTACAAAATTTACCAAAACTTGAGCATTCAGTATCATTCTAAGTTTGTATTATACACCATATACACTTAGCTCGAAAGCACACTTCATCATCTTCCTTGAGGAGTCTAGTTGTTGCAAGGCTTTATATAGAAGTTGATTAGTAAGAACAGTTATTTTATAGGCCTTAAGGTATAGTTTAATTTCCTTATCAAAAGAACCATAGCCAAAACAAATTTCTTAATCTTTTTATACCTCTATTCTAGGCCTTACAAGACATGACTCATGTAATAGATCACCCTATGCTCCTTGCCTTCTATTCGAACCAAGATAGATGAAAGTGTTCGGCTATTGACTAATAGGTATAAAAATAAGTTTTCTTTAAGGATATATGTTGAAAGTATTGGCAGTGATGCTAGAAATTATAAAAACTCTTTTAGCGTTCCTTCACACTCATTAATCCATTGAAATTCTTTCAAATTCTTTAATAATTTTAAAAATTCCATGCACCTATCTATGCTTTTCAATACAAATCTGTTTAGGGTAGCTACTTACCTAATCAATTTTTGAACTTCTTTAATGGTGCTAGGGGAGTTCATGTTTTGAAATACATAAATCTTCTTAAGATTTGCTTCAATGCCGTACTGAGTAACCATATATCCCAAAAACTTTCCTAAAGTGGCCCTAAAAACATACTCTATAGGTTAAGCTTCATGTTATGCCACTTTAAGGTTTTGAACGTCTCTTTAAGATCGGTAAGGTACCAATCTTTTGTCTTACCCCTTATTATCATATCGTTGACATAAACCTCAACATTTTGATGGATTTGGGGCTTAAACATCTTGGTCACAAGCCTTTGATAGGTTGCACCAGCATTTTGAAGCCCAAAAGGCATTACTCTATAACAATACATCCCAAAATTTGTTACAAAGGACATGTGAACTTCATTATCTTTCTCCATCTTAATTTAATTGTAGTTGGAAAATACATCCACAGAAGAGAGCAAGGCATGCCATAAATTAAGCCAACCATCTAATCAATTCTTGGTTAGACCTTATTCAAATCCATAAAGTCTATGCATAAGTGCTACTTGCCATTCGACTTTTTTACTAGCACGCAATTAGTTAGCTAAGTCGGATAAGGCTCTTCCCTTATGAATCCTGCCTTTAATAACTTCTAAACCTCCTCTTCTATGGCTATCTAACATTTAGGGGTAAAATGCCTTCTCCTTTGCTGAATTATCTTTGCATTTGGATCAATCTGCAATTATGCATCATTACTTCTCTAGGGTTGCTCAACATATCCAAGGCAGACCAAGTAAAGACATCAGCATTATCTTAGAGAAACTTAATTAAACTTTGATGGATATTGACCAATAATGGTCTCCCTATCTTCATTCTTTTTTTATGATGATTCCCTAATAAGACTTCCTGTACTTCTTCTTTGGATTAGTCTCAATTTGAAAAACTTCTTAGAGCATTAGTACTCTCTAACATAATGATCTAGCTAATTGATGGTCTCCTTTGCATACTCTAACTCCAGTAGGAGTGTAGCATTTTGCTCTAAGGTATGCAGTTGAAGGAACCATACTGAACAGATGCTAGCATGGTCGGGCCATGATCATATTTTAAGGGGGCTAACACTTAACTACAAGGAAGTCTAACTTATCATTTGCAATGTTCTGGTCATCTTCAATCTGAATAGGAAGATAAATAACTCTAGTAACCCATACGAGTTGATTATTAAAAGCATATAGATCATAATTATAAGATCTAAGATGTGTGTTGATCTTTAGCCTCATTTGGTTGAAGGCGTGTTGAAAAATAATGTTTATCGAACTTTTAGTGTCAAACAAAATTAATAACTCTAATAACCCAGTTTTTTTTTTTTTAAATTAGGTTTTCTTTAAATCAATTAGTATTAAACCCTACTCATTTAACACTAACCTTTGACTAAGGTTTAAAAAAACCGTTTTTAAATTTGAAAATGTATTGTAGTCGCCACTTGACTAGAGTCGGGAACAAAGAGTTAAGTTATGTTATAACCAATTGTGTGAATTGATTATAACTTAATTACTGATCTATCGATTAAACCAATTTATAAAATGGCTTTTGAAAACCAAAGATCTAAATTCAGGAGCTAATTTATTAAACCTTAAATGGATACCACATTTTAACATTCCGAATTTAACTTTACTTTTCAAATATACCCTTTTTAATTTCTAAATGATTAATCATATTACATGAGATTAATTTAATTAATTTACACAAATATTTACAAAGATGGAAAAAAATAAGACTTTTCATATTTTAAGTTGCCCTATACTTACATACAAGTACCTATGTACCTGTAATTCAGCATCAGACTTCCATAGTTCGTTTAATTTTTTTTTAAACTTTAGCGGGTGATTTGGTTTTGACTTTGGAAAAACTAACAAGTGTATGTTTTTATCCATTTTCATTTATTTAAAGAAAATTTCCTAAAGGGTCCTAAATCAATTATTTTGGTAAATTCTAAAAAGAGTCCTAATTTTGGAAAATGACAAATTAATTTTATTTATTTGAAAAATAATTATCCTAAATGATATGGTAACTTCATTATTTTTATCATTATTTTATTTATTATAATTATTGTTATATATTTTTATTTATTTATTTATTCTTCGGTTAAAACAAGAAAGTAAAAATAAAAATAAAACTAAACTAAATAATTCTTCCCCCTTTTTTTTCTTTTTCTTTCCTCCTTTTTTTCCTTTTTCTTTCTTCTTTTTTATAGTTACATCTATAATTGGAATCAAATATAAAATAAAATAAAATAATAAATAAAAAATAATAAAATAGTAGAATTGTACAAAAAAAAAAGTGGTCAAACCAAATGAGGATTGGATCGGAGTTGGACGTGGGTTAGTGGATCTAAAATTGGGTTGGTCAACACCAATTGGGTCAAATTTCGGGTTAGGCTTAGATCAACCTGACTACATGTTATGTACATGCTAGCTATAAAAGTGGTAAAGGCAGTTGGAAGTGGCACCTTAAGGTAGTTTCAGGCCAATTTTTTCACAGGAAAGGCCAAATCCATGCGAATCTAATTGTTATTAGGGTGTTTGGTGGTGGTGCGATTGTAAACCCTACTTTTAGTAGGCCTAAGACTTGATTTAGAGTACCTTCCGAACATTCCCAAAGATCAACTAAACTAAAAACTTAAGTTTATATATAGAAACGAATTAAATTTTTACAATTCAAAAGTCAATTGTCGATAAAACCCAAGCTTGAAGAACTGCAAGCTCTAAAGTTACTTAAAACCCTAAACCTTAAGACCATTAAGGAATTTTAACCCTAAGTGATTAATAAATAATTTAATTTGAATAATATCATTCAACTTTAGAAAATTTCACAATTTTATAAAAATCAAATCATAAATTACAAAACAATGTGAGACGAAAACCTAAAAACAATTTCCTATAAGGCTATGCCCTTATCTTCATGTATAAGCCTTATACATAAATAAGTAGACCAACTAAACACCTTAGATAACTTATCAATTGAGAGTTGGAATCATTTATCAATTGATAACTTATCAAAATCTAGTGATAAGACAATTTCCTTATCACCTCTTCACTTATACTACATATGGACAATTTTTCACAAGATTTCATAAGCTTAACTTTAATAAATGAGACAAGACCACTCCATGGCCTAAAAAGACTTTAAATGGCAGATCTAAAATGGGGAGAAAGGGGGGCCATACTCTTGCCTTTCAACCATCAATCACTTTCTCTTACACATCACTATTCACCCCTTAATGCTTACATCATCAATAGTTACAATTATTGACTTTTGTGTAAGCTACAAGATAATCAATTAAAGCTTCTTGCACACACTTCTTTCTTCATTCAAAATATGCCACTCTCTCCCTCTTTCACTCCCATTTTCACTTCCTTTTCTCTCACTTTAAACACAAATCAAAAGAAGAAATCACACTCCACAAATTCCCAACATTGCCGCCACCATTTTTGCTTCCATACTCACGACAATTTATCTTCTTATTCTTGTGTCATTTTCTTTCACCATCTAAGATCTTTTAGAACCATTAGAACCTTCCATAAACCCCATTCCAAAAGACCAAAAGATTCGGTTTCCAAAAGGTTGCAAAAGAGGAAGAAAAGTTAAGACCTTAAGTGGAACCTTTGTGCACAACCACCATAATTTGCTTTAAGAACGAGTAAGTATTTCTTGTGATTGTGGGTTAGTATTTATGATTAGGAGACTTTGATTTCTTGAAGATATAAGTAAGGTTTAAGTTGTTATAACACCAAAAATCGTTTTAAGAAACAAACCATGAAACCTTTACATGAAGTTGAAGCATGACCATGTAAAGTTGGTATTTTGTAAAGACACTTGTTCAACACTTTGAATGGAAGATTTTAAGTTGAAAAAATCTTGAAACAAGAACTTGAATGGGAGATGAACATGCTGGATGTGAGGGTTCAAAGGTCATTTGAATGTTGATTTTATTTCCGTTAAGTTAAACATGCTCAAATCTAGACTTAAGTTAAGGAAAAATCCATCACATGAAGTTTTATGAAGAACCCAACTTTTTATGACATGAGCTATGATATGGAGGTTATATTAAGTATAAGATCTTTTATTTCTTTGTGTGGATCATGAGTTAAAGGATCATCTTATGGAAGAAAACTTAAGTTAAGATTTGGATACAAGTAGTTTAAGTGCATAATCTACCACCTAAACTTAAGGAAATGATGAAATAAGTAAAAAAACTAAGTAAGGACCCCTTGGAACCATCATGAACAGATTTGGAACGTGGGGGAAAGATGCCTAAAAATATGATAAAAGTGAATGAACAAAGTGAAAAGATTAACCAAAGCAAGTGTGGTAAGCATACAAAGCCTAAAACTCAAAACCGAGCCTAAAACTCTCAAAAGGAGCCTAGAACTCTAAGTTGGGCCTTCAAGGAAATTCTGACCAGCACCTTAAAGTACCAAGAGAGGTTGTTTTGAAGCCCATAAGAAATCTACCTAAGGCCCCATATGCCTACCAAAGTCACTAACTTTAGCTTGGACAAAAAACAAGCCCATTTGATAACTTAAGCCCACTAAAGGGCCCATGAAGTGGTTGTTAGCCTTAGAAATATAAATCAAAGTTATAAATCCGATCTCAAGGAGTATTTTAAGCTTAGGATAAAATCTTAAGACCAAGCCCAAAGAATTTCTTAAGTTATTAAAAAGCCCATTTACCAAACAAGGCCCAAAAACACTCCAACACATAATGAATGCTACTGTTGTGACCCATGGATAGAATTTTATACCTCATTTCGAAAATCTAACCTTACTACGTTAAAGTACACTCGAAAATGATAAAGATTGACTATAAGATCATAAAAATCAGATTTAAAACGAAAAAGTTATACGCGATTAAACTTTAGGTAAAAACCGGGAAAAATTACGAAAACTAGTCAAGAATATAATTTAAGGAAAATTTACTTAGTTTCTTAAGTTTGTTTCAATTCCTTATAAAAATTATTTCAATGACCAGGGGACACTGTTTGCGGAGACGACTTGCCTCCAGATTACTTTGATTAACCTACATGGCAGAGTGAGTAAATTCCCAATGACTCTTTGCTTGATTGTGCTTGTAGAGTTGATGCACCTAAACTATATATATAAATTTGGATGCTTGTGGGATATGGGAGATGCATGTGTTTGAATTTATGGATGAATGCGATGACCTTTTTTAATTATATATAATAATGGGAATTGTTTGTAATGCATATATATATGTGAATTGTATGGAATGAAATTGTTTGGTCACTCTAAAAATCAAGTTAATCACTTGTACGATTAAGAACTCAAAATGAATCATACATTCCCCATATTGCATACGGATAACAGCAACTACCGGTTTACGTAGAAGATGGGTGGGGACTTACAGGAATATGAGTTTCCTGCAGGATTGGGCACTAGCTATGTCATCATATATATAGAGTCTCTAACCTAAGTTGATGGGCTTACTAAGCACAAGGAGACGCCAACCGTCGGCGAGGGGCTAAGTTTTGTGGCTTCTGCTTAAGGCGTGTGTTTGTAGATTGCGGAGGCCACCATACCGCTAGACTTGGGATTTTAAAAGATATGATTTGATTTTGGTAAAGGAAGTATACATATATACATATATATATATATATAGAGAGAGAGAGAGAGAGTTTTGTTTTGACATGAGCACGATAGTGTAAATGAAATAAAACCCAAGGTCTAGAACTTGGATTTCGGTTTGGGTTTGTTAATTATCTCCAAACCCCGACTTCAGGGGGCGTAATTCTGAGTTGTATGCAGTTCTTAGGTCACTGCACGCGTTGTTTGGCATACTGATTGTTCATGCATTCATATGATTGTACATTGAATAAATTTTTATCATGCGATATTGATGAGGGTAATTATCTCACTAAGCATAAGCTTATACCCCAACAGTTCTTTTCCTTACAGGTTGATCGATAGTTGGGAATGGGATAAGAATCGAGTGCAGAGTGCTACCATTGAATTAGTATGATGAAAAGCTTGTGTGGTTAATTCGGAATGCTCAATTAAGTTTAGTATCTTTAGTAAGTTTAGAATTTTCTAGAATTGTCTATCTTATCTCACTGTTTTGGTAGGGGATACTGATTCTCTGCGGTTCCTAAGAACTGTGGAAAAATGGATATCCATAATTATTTATATTATATAATGAGCCAATGAACTAAGATTGAAAACTCTAGCAAATAACTATTTAGAGTCTTGCAATCTCTGACTTACAAGGTGATTTTCTTATCATGGGTGTACACGTGATATGGAAATTTTAGGTAATACTACTAGGCCCCTCCTAGGGTCGCTACAGCGATAGCTTTTCATAACCACTCAACTGTAGGTTAGATTTAAGCTAATGGTGATGTATGCATTCAAGCATTGGTAGAGATCTAGGTTTAGGTTTAATCATGTAAACTGTACTATGTTGGTCATGTATAGAGGTAAGTGCAACAGTATGTATGGCGTCATATATGTGTACTATTCAATGGGTGTTTGATTAGAGATGGAGTAGGTTGGGTGCAAAAGAGAGAGGAAGTGGGTTCAAATTTAGAGGGAGAGTGGTCAAGGAAGTGAGAGGATCTAAGGGGGAAAGAGTCGAGAAAGGTCTGTGAAGGTGTCAGTTCAATGAAAGGGAGAGTGGTCATAAGTGAGGGAATTAGCTCAAGAAAGTGCCATGGGGATGTGGTGTTTGTGAGTAGTAAGCAGTAAACAATGGGTTATGGCTGCCCGTTTGGGTGGACTTGGGTCGTTTGGTGTTGGTGGTGCAATAGAGAAGGAGTAGGTTGTAGTGTTTTGTATGTGTGGGGGAGGTGATGAGGATCTTTTTATGTGTGTGTGTTGTGGTAGTTCAGTCTTTGATGGTAGACAATGGGTTACGGGTTATGGTGGTCAAGAGCGAGGATTAGGTCAGTATAGGTTTGATGGTGGTGAGGGTCGAATGGTTTGGGGTTTGATAGTAACCAGGCCAAGAGAGAGGTAGTGGAGAGAGAGAGTGATAGTAAAGAGAGAGACGATAGAGACAATGATCATAGACCTTCTCGCCCCTTTATTGTTTTTGCTTTCTCTCCTACAATGTTGTGTATGTCTTTTTCAAAAATGATCATTCCTTCCCTTCTTAATCTTTATATGTTTTAAAAAAGAAGGCAAAGGGAAGAAAAGGAAAAAGGGAGAAAAATATGGGGGGAAAGAAAAATTATTGTCATGGCCAATCATAAAATGCAATATGTCAATTTCAAACACGTGGCCTTATGATGGCATGACATGTGGCCACGTACGGAGTTTGGAAAGAAAAAGACAAAAAGGCATTTCTATGCCTTTAACAAGTCTTAAACCCTTGATCTCTAGCTAAACCCAATTGTAATGTCCATGTATTTCTTCGTTAAGTAATTAGCCTGTGCCTTATTTATTTATGCAATTAAGTTGCACATATAAACAAAGTCAGCCTAGGCTAGATTCAAATCTAAACCTAAGCCAACAGTCCTTTCTTTATTTTAAAAATTCTATTATATTCAAACTACTTAAAAATTATTATTTTCTAAATTCCTTCTAGTTTTTTTTTATTTTTTGTGACTTTTCAATTTTATATCTATTTTCCCAAATTCTTTCATTTTTGTATTTTTTTCTCAATTTCTCATTTTCTTATGCTTTTTCTCATTTTCCAACTTTTTTTTTATTTTCCCAAATTTCTTATTTTTTTGTACTTTTTCCTAAATCTCTTTTTTTTTGGGTTTTGTTTAATTTTCTTTTTTTTGTATTTTTCCTAATTTAGGACCCTATAACATATTATAAAAAATAAAAGGAGGATAAAAATGAGGTGTCTACACTTGCATTGATTATTATTGCATCATCATGAGGCTTATGTATGCCTTCAAAATCATCCTTCGTAAAAGAGATGGAATTGTTGACCATAACTTTCTTGCCTTACACATTACAAACATATTGTATGGTGTTAGTTGAGCTTAAAAAGCTTGACTGACCTAAAGCAAACGATCCACCAACAATAGTGTCTATCATACCATTTGGTGTTCTATTATTACCTGCATTTATTACATCTCTTCTAACCTGAGGAAGCCATGCTGGATTTTCTTACTCATTACGTTGTCTTTGGGTTGGTCGTTCAATTTTCATGACATCATGGTCAAGGAACTTACCGAAGTACCTTCATTAGATTGCATCCTCAATTGTCTTTTTCAGTTGTACTTGCAGTGTTGTAGCCTCTATTGTGATGAAAATCACAATATATGTTAGAATTTCTACATGATGGATTTCCTTTCATTCGTCCTTGCCACTACAATAACCTCCCTCAGGTTATGTACTTCCATCAATATGTCTAAGATCGGACGATTGAATGGGGTATAAATAGAGTAAGTCAAGATGTACGGCCCATCCTTTTGCTACTACTCCTTTTAGAAAATTAATCATCGCGTCCACTAAGTCAATCGTTTGTGTTGTTCTTCTTGCCATTCTTTTGATCTCATTTACTTTGATCAACCTCATGCCAAGCTTTAATATTATCCTCTTATTTAATATAAGATTTAGCCTTAGCCTTAAATTCAACATAAGTCTTCGACTTGTTTTTTGCTAGAGATTTAAGGAAATCTCTATATGGTTTGACTCCATCAATCATCTTGTTAAAGGTAACACCCATATCTAACTCTAGGATCTAGATTATCTCAACAAGAACGAGTTAAGTAATCTCTAATGGATTCATCAAATCTTTGCTTTATGGTGTTTAGGATGAATGAATCCTTAACAAAGAGCTTACTTGCAAGGAAGTGTTGCAATAACACTTTTGCTAAGTCCTCAAAACATGAAATTGTGTTCTACTTTAAATGTTTAAACCATGTACTCACTACATCCCTCTGAGTTGAAGAGAAAACTTGTGAAGCTACAGCATCACTCAAGCTGTGTAGCTTAGCCAATTTGCGGTAGTACTTAAGATGATCCTTTAGGTCCTCTATTCCATCATTTGTCTCCAATTGCAGTAATTTAATGTGTCACAGTATTAGTTCCTCCAACATTTTAGGAATGAAAGGACTCGTCTTTATCTGAAATTGTTTAATAGTTGAAGCAAGGGTATTGACTTGTGATGGTCCCACATGGTGTACCTGTTATAGCTGTTTTCCTTTGTCACCCTTCTTAAGAGTAAGGGTCGAAGGTCTAAATGTCACCTTAACTAGCTTCTTAGGAAATTTAGGGGAATAAACCAATCTATTGGATTTCGGCATTGTTTTCACCATTCCCTTGGTTCTAGTCTAGCTAACTATCTTTATGAAGAAGATTCAAAATCTTTTCATTTTCCTATCAAGTGCCTAATTGTCTTTGGCTAAATTAGCACAATACTACTCTGTTCTAGCCAAATGTTGCTTGTCAATATGCTTACTTTCCCCTTAGAGGTGTTGGAGGGAAAAACCAACACTTGCAATCTTTATCATTCTTCTTTTCGCTACATGGGTTGATATTTGAAAATAGATGGCACCATTTACCCCATGGGTAGGAACTAATGATTAGCTATGTCTACAAAGATTTTGGATTTGCTCATAATGAGCAAATTATATCTGGTCTTGTTTCCACTTTCTTAGTCATTCTAGATACAATTTTAAAATATTGGATCTTTCGTTATTTAAATCGTGTATCGCCATCACTTATAGTGATTTATCATTCAATGAATGACTGATCTAACTTGAATATTTGTTATGCATGGACTAACCCATCATAGCCACTTTGATGCCTAAGTCAATATATGCTTAAGGTAAAGAAGGGAATGAGCAAGAAAGCTATGTGTATTTGAGAGTGTCTGAGAGTTCCTAGAGTACTTCCTTTCCGTTATTTATAGGTGTGTATGATATGTCTATAGTAATGGGTATCCTTGGTCATGGACCACATGGCAACTCCCTAATTAAGCACATGCCTAAAGAGTAGGAGTAATAGGTAATTACGTAATGAAGTTGTATAAGGCCATAACTGTCTATGCTACATTTCAAATTTAAACAAATATATAAGCAAGCCGGGCTCTTAGGCTCATTAGATGTGCTAAGCCATTGAAGGCCTTAAATGAAAATACTAATGATTGGAAACTCGACCATCGAGGTGTCAAGCAATATTGCTACATGAAATTTTACCATCAACATTAAGTTTCCAATCTGAACCAATCATGTTGATGGTGAGACCAATATCATCAAAAATCTTGTTGATAATAAGGTCGTGGTTAAGTAGAGGGTTGTTATAGACATTTGGAATTGGAGCTTTTACAAAGTCCAATTGGACTAAGACTTCATCAATCAAATCCTAAATTTTATTTTTCAATATTTAGCATATGTTAGTCAAGTACGCTACTTGCCTTAGATGATATTCACAATTTGCATTAAGGTAAAAAACCATTGGTTGATATCTTTCGCTAGGAAGTTCAAACGTAATGAAATTATCCTTCTTTAACTTTTCTAAGGCCTAACTAAGGTGAACTAATGTTGTAGTAAACTGTCTTGGGGCCCTTGTTGGCAAAGGCTAGCTTCAAAACTGTTGTTGAACTTGCAGGGGATTCAGTATAAAAAGAGACTATGGTATTAGGTATGTTGCTTGAATTTACCACACTAATAGTAGCTTATTTGGGCTTATTTGTAGTTATCTTCATAGATGATGGTCCTTTATCTGACGGTTGTTGGAGTTTTCTTGAAGAGATGACACTTTCAATTTGGAATCCTAATGCTACCACTTCTACGAAGCTTAAGAAAGTTTATCCAATCAAGTAGGAGAGGTAGTCCTTTTCCAAAGTATTAATAAAAGTTGAGGTTAGCTCTTTTTTAGTCACGGGGGTAGATACCTTTACAGCAGAAGATCTCCATCTTTATGCATACTCCTTAAATGATTCATTGTTCCTTTTCTATAAGGTAACCAAGTCTATCATGGTTGGTACCACTTTAACATTGAACTTATATTGTTCATAGAATGCCTTAGCAAGCTTCTCCCATATGTTTACCTAATTCAAGTCAAGTTGGGTATGCTAGGTCAAAACCAGGCTATCACAAAAAGTTTGTACCATCAGTTAGTCATATTGCATATACTTGCCTATCTTTCATATGTACAACCTTATGTGTAGCTTAAAGCATCTATTCTTATTATACTTTTCGAACTCTGGTACCTTGAACTTTTTAAGGTAACTCCCATAATCATATGTAGAGAAATCTATGATACTAGCTTGCTCAAAACCATCCTAGTTTCTAAGTACCTTCATCTTTTTAATGATTTGTTGGGTTAACTTCCTTTTTAATTCTTTTAAACTATCCTAGTTGGCCCTTGAGTTAATTGGCTTCATTTTGATTGGGAATGAGTATGTATTAGGTTCAAAAATCAAGTTAACTTTCAAATAGACCCCCTCTGATTCAAAAGTCTCAAAAGCTGAATTAACTTTAGGATATCTCTTCTACTATAAGAGGTAGAGCTTCAATGTTCTTCCCATAATGGGCCTTAGAGTTTTAATTGTACAACGGTGTTATGGCTTTGTGTAAAGCAATATTATCAGCAAGGAAATTCAATTGCTCTGAAATTTTTCCCATAGTTCACTCCAATGAGCGAAACCTTAGCTTGTTGGGATCATTGATTTCAAGGTTGACATTGTTATTGTCATCCTTGGTGTTGATGTTGTCGTTTCCATCATTGGCAACTCGGTTTGAGAGCGGATGTGGATTGGACTTCTTTGAAAGACTTGATGCTTGGGAATTATCTTTGCAACCTAATTGAAGGAAACTTCTTAACAAGTTAGCAAAAATATTTGTACTCTTTTCTTCTTCCTTTTTCAAAGGGAAGAAATAAATTTACAAATGCAAGAATGCATGGCATACTTATGTAAAGAATTTTAAGTTGAGAAGAAACCTATAGTGTATCAAAATACTTCACTTTTATTAATTCTCATATTTATTGAGCCTTACATTATTTGTCATTTTATTTCATTAAAGAGAAAATTCCTAAGGCTTTGACTCTCTTTTTCTACACTAGAAACATTTGATGCCCAAGAGTTAGGCCACTTTATTAGCTATAAGGATATAGGGGTCTTGGAAATTAACTACGATAGGCTTAAGTATTGGTTTTTGATCTAAAGTCTAAAAGGGTCCTATGTATTGGAGTACTATAGCAAGATAATACTTAGTGCAAGTGTTGAAACCAATTAGCGGAATTGCTTCAAAGCCCTTGCATCCTTTAATTATCAGATCATTTGAATTCCATTTGGCTACAAAGAGTATTCTTTAACCCACATGTTTATTGAACACAATGATGGGTAGCAATATTTTCTAGTAACTGGATTTGTTCTTCAAAGAAATTAATGAGATCATACCATTAAGTGAACTCAACCCAATTAAAGTCTAGCCGGTAGCTTCCCTTATGACTAATGAAATAAACCATAAGTAGGGTCATGTTAGTGTGTAGATCCTTAAACCTCTTATTCTTGAGATGGTTCAGCAAATGGATCTATTCAACTTAGAGGTCAAGTATGTATGACTTCCTTTCTAAGAATTGAGATACTAAATCTAATGGGAATTAACCTCCAATTATATCTAAGCTGAGGCTAACTTGTCCAAAGACAATGTTGACCCTTTAGAAGAAGATGCCGACTTATTCAAGACCAAAGCCGAATAGCTTTCGTAGAGGTCGAGCAAATGATAGAAGGTTGAGGGGAAGAAAAGGAGCCACTTAGTAATAAGCCTATCATTTGTCGAGATGTCAAGAAACCATAAGCTTGAAGATTCGAGAGCCAAGAATGACTCGACATGCCACCAAGAGACTCGTGCCGACTAAATCTAGAACTCGAAAATTGTAGGCCAACCTTTCTAGTGTCTTGGCCAAGCCACATGAGAGTTCAGGAACTCCTTCCTGAACCCCTACATCGAATTGCTAACCCCATCCGATTCAAATACTACTACTCTTAAGACATGCCAATTGACTACATGCTAACTTTTGTAAAACACATAGTTTTGTATTCTTGTATATGTTTTCCCTTATTTTATTTGCGAGCCCGATTCTTCAGGGTTTAAGGCCTTATATGTTATTTACAGTTTTGCTACTAAGGTTTAAGACTTGCTATAAATAGCAATATTTGTACTAACATACATATAGAGATAGACAGATAGATATACAAAGATATATACAAAGAGTGAAACTTTCCTCTTTCGAGCAAGGCTATACTTGAGTTACCATTTGTCAAATTATCAAGTGTTAATTAGACTCTTTAATCATCCTTATGTTTTTATCAATCTTGTTCTTAGATTGTAGTGAACCCCTTTATTTGAACTGATTAGTGAGTTGTATCTAACCTTCGTTTGAAACCTCGAGTGATATTTAGTGTTCATGAGTCATATTAAACTCTATTTCGAGCTCAAACCCTTGATTGTGTTTGTGTCTCAGTGAGTTATATCCATTTACATTTATACGCAAAACCTTCCTATTCTTCGTACCCATCTTCCTTTTGAATACCCATTCTTATTTATTCTAGATTTGCTACCATTTCTTTCTGGATCGATCCTTTGATTCTTTATCATCCTAGTATCAGAGATTTGATTCCTTATACAAAGATATTGAGAATTGGAATCATTTATCAATTGATAACTTATCAAAATCTAGTGATAAAACAATTTCCTTATCACCCCTTCACTTATACTACATATGGACAATTTTTCACAAGATTTCATAAGCTTAACTTTAATAAATGAGACATGACCACTCCATGGCCCAAAAAGAATTTAAATGGCAGATTTGGACAAGGGGAAAAGGGGGGCCATGCTCTTGTCTTTCAACCATCAATCACATTCTCCTACACATCACTATTCTCCCCTTAATGCTTACATCATCAATAGTTGCAATTGTTGACTTTTGTGTAAGCTACAAGACAACACTTTCAAGACATTTAAACCCTCATTCTCTCTCCATTCCAACCGGCCACTCTCTCCATCATTTCTCTCACTTTTAATTTCACTTTCACATCTTCTTTCTCTCCTTTGAAACAAACATAAAAAGGAGAAACAACCTTATACTACAAAATCAACTTTTCTTCCATTTTTTAAGCTTCACTCACAGCAACTTTTTCTTTTGTTCTTGTGTCATTTTATTTCACCATCTAAGACCTTTTAAGACCATTAGAACCTTCCACAAACCCCATTCCAAAAGACCAAAAGATTTGGGTTCCAAAAGGTGGCAAAAAGGAGGAGGCAAAGTTGAGAGCTTAAGTGGAACCTTAATGCACAACCACCAAACTTTGCTTTAAGGGCGAGTAAGTGTTTCTTGTGATATGTGGATTAGTATTTACGTTAGGAGACTTTGATTTTTTGAAGATATGAGTAAGGTTTAAGTTATTATAACACCAAAAATTGTTTTAAAAAACAAACCATGAAACCCTTACATGAAGTTGAAATATGAGCATGTAAAGTTGATGTTTTGTAAAGACATTTGTTTAATGCTTTGAATGAAAGATTTTAAGCTAAGAAAATCTTGAAATAAGAACTTTAATGGAGGATGAGCATGCTGGATGTGAGGGTTCCATAGTCATTTGGATGTTGATTTTGTTTCCATTAAGTTAAACATGCTCAAATCTAGACTTAAGTTAAGGAAAAATCCATCACATGAGGTTTTATGAAGAAACCAACTTTGTATGACATGACATATGACATGGGAGTTGTATTAAATATAAGATCTTCTATTTCATTGTGTGGAACATAAGTTAAAGAATCATCTTGTGGAAGAAAAGTTAAGTTAAGATTTGGACATAAGTAGTCTAAGTGCATAATCTACCACCTAAACTTAAGGAAATGATGAAACAAGTTGAAAAACCAAGTAAGGACCCCTTGGAACCATCATGAACAGATCTGGATCATGGGGGAAAGACGCCTAAAAATATGATAAAATTTAATGAACAAAGTGAAAAGATTAACCAAAGCAAGTATGGTAAGCATACAAAGCTTAAAACTCAAAAGCGAGCCTAAAACTCTCAAAAGGAGCCTAGAACTCTAAGTTGGGCCTTCAAGGAAATTCTGACCAGCACCTTAAAGTACCAAGAGAGGTTGTTTTGAAGCCCATAAGAAATCTACCTAAGGCCCCATAAGCCTACCAAAGTCACTAACTTTAGCTTGGACAAAAAACAAGCCCATTTGACAACTTAAGCCCACTAAAGGGCCCAAGAAGTGGTTGTTAGCCTTAGGAATATAAATCAAAGTTATAAATCCGATCTCAAGGAGTATTTTAAGCTTAAGATAAAATCTTAAGACCAAGCCCAAAGAATTTCTTAAGTTATTAAAAAGCCCATTTACCAAATAAGGCCCAAAAGCAATCCAACACATGAGGAACGCTACTGTTCTGACCCATGGACAGAATTGTATACCTCATTTCGAAAATCTAACCTTACCACGTTAAAGTACACTCGAAAAAAATGAATATCAACTATAAGATTATAAAAATCGGATTTAAAAGGAAAACGTTATATGCGATTGAACTTTAGGTAAAAACCGGGAAAAATTACGAAAACTAGTCAAGAATATAACTTAAGGAACATTTACTTAGTTTCTTAAGCTTGTTTCAATTCCTTATAAAAATTATTTCAATGACCAGGGGACACTGTTTACATAGACGACCTGCCTCTGGATTACTTTGATTGACCCACATGGCAGAGTGAGTAAATTCCTAATGACTCTTTACTTGATTGTACTTGTAAAGTAGATGCACCTAAACTAGATATATAAATTTGGGTGCTTGTAGGATATGGGAGATGCATGTGTTTGAATTTATGGATGAATGGGATGACCTTTTTTAATTATATATAATAATGGGAATTGTTTGTAATGCATATATATATGTGAATTGTATGGAATGAAATTATTTGGTCACTCTAAAAATCAAGTTAATCACTTGTACGATTAAGAACTCAAAATGAATCATGCATTCCCCATATTGCATACGGAAAACACCGACTGCCGCTTTACGCAGTAGATGGGAGGGGACTCACAGGAATACAAGTTTCCTGCAGGATTGGGCACTAGCTATGCCATCATATATATTGAGTCTCTGACCTAAGCTGATGGGCTTACTAGGCGCTGGGAGACGCCAACCTTCGGCGAGGGGCTAAGTCTTGTGGCTTCTGCTTAGGGCATATGTTTATAGATTGCGGAGGCCACCATACCACTAGACTTGGGATTTTAAAAGATATGATTTGATTTTGGTAAAGGAAGTATACATATATACATATATATATATATATATATAGAGAGAGAGAGAGAGAGAGTTTTGTGTTGACATGAGCACGATAGTGCAAATGAAATAAAACCCAAGGTCTAGAACTCGGATTTCGGTTTGGGTCGGTTAATTATCTCCAAACCCCGACTTCAGGGGGCATAATTCTGAGTCGTATGCAGTTCCTAGGTCATTGCATGCATTGTTTGGCATACTGATTGTTCATGCATTCATATGATTGTGCATTTAATAAATTTCTGTCATGCGGTATTGATGAGGGTAATTATCTCACTAAGCGTAAGCTTATACCCCAATAGTTGTTTTCTTTACAGGTTGATCGATAGTTGGGAATGGTATAGGAATCCAATGCAGAGTGCTACCATTGAATCAATGTGATGAAAAGCTTGTGTAATTAATTCGGAATGATTCATAAAACAACTAATGTCTCAATTAAGTTTAGTATCTTTAGTTAGTTTAGAATTTTCTGGAATTATCTATCTTATTTCACTATTTTGGTAGGGGATACCGATTCTCTACGATTTTAAGGAACTGTGGAAAAATGGATATCCATAATTATTTATGTTATGTAATGAGCCAATGAACTCAAATTGAAGACTCTAGGAGTCTTGCAATCTCTGACTTGCAAGGCGATTTTCTTATCATGGGTGCACATGTGATATGGAAATTTTAGGCAATACTATTAGGCCCCTCCTAGGGTCGCTACAGTAGATGTATGTGTAATGCATCCATAAAGCCCCTTTTTGTTGTCTTTTATCAAGTACATGTGCCATACTTTGACATGATCAAATGATATAGGCATTAAGGGGTAAATAGTACTTGTGAAAAACAATGAGTTGATGGTTAAATGATAAATTATGGCCTCCCATTTCCTTTCTTTTCAACCGTTCAAGTCTTATCTAGTAAGAGTATGGCCTTGTCTCTTCACTTATTTTAAAATTAGATAGATAATATGATGAGATAGCTTATTCTCATGTAGTATAAGTTATGGTAAGATACGAGAATTGTCTTAACACAAGCTGTTGTTAAGTTATCAAGTGATAGTTGATTATAACTCTCAAATGATAAATTATTTAATGTGATTGGTTAGTTGGTTTGCCTATCCATATATAACATAGCTTATAGGTGAAAATAAAAGGATTGTCTTATATGTAATTCTTTTAGATTTTAGTTCCTAAATGAACTTATGAATCATAATTTACTTCTCATGAAATTTTGAAAATTTCTAGAGTTGAATAAAATTATTTAAATTACATTTTTTAAAAATTATTTTAGGGTCACAAGTCCTTAACTACACTAACGTTTAAGGTTCTGAATGGCGTAAAGTTCGTTATTCTTGTATTCGAGTTTTTATTAATAATTAAACTTTTAAATTGAAAAACTAATATTTTTTTTAAATGTAAACTTAAATTCTTAGTTTAGTTGATCCTTGGGAATGATCGAGAAGCATTTTTAGTTTATTCACATGCCCTTTAAATAGCAAGGTTTATAGTTTCAATGTTGATCCTCAAAGTTAAAAAGTGAATGAATGTCTTAAAAGGTAAAAAGTCTAGTTGCAGGCCTCATTGACTCAACTAATCAGGTCTACAAGGTGCTTCCTTAGTATAGAATATCCCCTATCTACTTAGATGATGACCTTAGAATTATCAATTGAAAGCTCACTATAAGGGTTAAGAGAAAAGTTCATGTGAAGGCTAGATTCACATAAAAGTGAAAAGATTAAGATTGGATGGAGTTTTTGAATGGTTTGAACGAGAGTTTTAATGCTTAATAGCCTATGGTCATCTAGCCTTAGACTTACGAAACATGTGAAACTACTTCATTTCAATTGAAAAATAATGAATGGAAAAGAAGTTCCCCCATTAAAGATCAATAATGAGGAGAAGATTAGTGGATGAACTGATGTACCACGCATTTAGTCTGAGTTTTTGTACAATAACAAGTATAGGGAAGATCTGTAAACCTCTAACTTTTTTGACCTAACATCTCAAGTAAACTCAAGTGTACTAGACAATCCTAAGAGTCAACAAAACTAGTGAAGATGAAAACCCTATGATAACAATCGATGACTCAATTGCATATAAAATTTTTAGACCCTAAATGTATGTAAACACTAGATTACTCTCGAAAGTGATAAAAACCCTAAAACTATAACTTTAAGGATATAAAAGTACCAATTTACTATAATCAACTCTAAAACCCTAGTTGATAATATATGCTAAGTAACATGCCAAATCATATAAAATCATTGGTAAATGATTAAAGATAACTTTCAATTGTTCATAAATACTTACATACTACATTAATTTATTAAAAACTATGATAATACATTATAGATACTATTAATCTTATAATTTTACAAATAAGCTAGTATTATGTAAGTTTAAGCGTTTAGTTAATATTTATAATATTCTAAATGGTACTTTTCATGAATGTTATACTAAGCATCATATTAAATGATATATATTAGATATAAATGCTTAGAGGAAAATCTTAATAACTATTTTTACTAATTATTTCATTTAATTCCATATTTCACTTCATTTCCTTAATTTTTTCTAATTACCTTCAATTCTATAATTATGTACACTAATTATATTAAATTAAGAAAGTTGACTAAGTTAATAAATATCATTTTCAACTAGAATTTTCTTCTCCTTTCTAAAGTTTTCTTCTCATTTTTCACATTTTTTTTCTTTTCTCTCCCCTTCTTGCTGTCCACTCCCTCCCCCTTCTAAACCTCACTTGTTTCAATTATCAACTGCAAATTACAACGCAAAACAAATTCCCTTTCCTTCCCCCTTCTAGACTCCACTTGTTTCAATTATCAACCACAAATTACAATAAAACAAAATCCCTTTTCTTCCCCCTTCCCAACTGTCACTTTCCCCTTTCCCTTATCCTTCTTCTACTTTTTATTTTTCCTTTTCACTTCATCCATTAACAAACTCCAAATCACTATCTCACATATATAAACTCCTCTTTCATATTACAAGGAGAAAAAGGTACAATTTCATTTGATTTTTTATTTTAACAAGTAGTTAGTTATCTACCTTATGTTGGTATAGAAATCTTATATAACAAGTACATGGATGTTAATATAAGTAGGACTCTTATTACATGCCCATAAGTGTAGAAATACTTATATGTATATGAGTAAAATACCTATGTTCATATGACTCATGAATATACATGAAGTGTGTATGTTTAAACCTAGTAATATACATAGCATAAGTGTACACAACCTGAAACAAGTAAAAATACTAAGTGCACATATATATAGCTTACTAATTAAGCCCATAAGATGCAAAAATATGAATTCCATGAAAATTTCTCAAAGGGGTATGAAGGATATACAAAAATATGTATATAACTGTATGTACATACTGGTGTATGTACAAGTATATAAGTATACATACAAGTATATTAGAAGTATAAATATGCACATAACATACGTATAAGATATATAAGCACATGAGTATAAAAGTTGTACATAAGTAAATTATAACGTAATTATTTAATATATTATAAGATATCATAATAAAATAATAAAACATAATATATAAACACGTATACATATATGGGCCAAAACTACAATAAGCCCATAATACATATATCAACTTAAATTAATCTTATTTAAGCACACATAATAGTATAAACAATGCAAAATTATAAGAACATAAGAAGTAGATGACTAATTAGGTCATAGGTGATAAATAAGATACAAAAATAGCAAATAAGAATATTCAAGTTTCAATAATTAAAATTTCAATAAATTAAGCCCTTATTGTAAAACACAGGTCTTAATGTCCAAAATGAACCATATCGTATGAGCATACATTCGAAAACGATGAAAAATGACTATAAGCTTATAAATACTGGAAATAAAATAAAAAAGTTACATACAATTAATGATAAAGTTTAATTAGATGAAAAATTGATAGTAACGTAAGTAAAATTACATAAGTAATTATCTAGAAGTACTAGTTAACTCAATTACTTATTATCATTTTTATTTCGTAATGATTAGGTGATCCTGATGAAGGTTTAGATCTTCTGATCGATTATTATGATTAGTGCGAGATGACATGGTCGGGTAAGTTATTTCCCTATGATTCCATGCTTCTGTGTGGTTATAGCTAATGAACTTAAATGACATTATTAATTGAATGTTGTGTGGGATTAGGAAATGTTTGTGTATGCCATTGTTTGCTGAATTATGAAACTACTTTAAAATGCTGATAACGACATAGTAATTAGATAGTAATTGTATTGTTTGTGATACTATTTGGTTAGATAATAATTGGACCTAACTATACTTGATTGATGAGATAAAATTGGAACATGCACTAACGTGTATCATATAAACTAATTCTGACCGTCACATCACATGGAGGTAAGAAAAGACCATACGAGGGTTGTTATTTATAAGGATAATGGTTTAGTATGGTACACTCGTACACTATGACCTTACCTTAGCCTACGGGAAACACTGGGCATTGGAGGTGCCAACCATCTAACTAAGGATCAAGTCCAAAGGCCTTCATTTAAGGGTAAGAACGGATTATGGGAGCCTACTCACGATTATACTTAGAACTTGATTTTTGATTGAAATAAAATAACTGATTTATATAAATACGAAAAGTGGAATTTCATAGAAAATTATGTTCTAGTATAATACCTGGGTTTGATTGGTGCCGTGTATTCTCTAACCCTGACTTTAGAGAGTGTTAAATCTGAGTTCCGTATAGAAACTAGTTAGCTGTAAGTATGGATTTGGCAAATTGATTGCTCATTCATTCAAATGCTTGTGTTTAATGTATTATAACTTGCTTGTCAGTGTGGTTAAGGGTTTTACTCACTAAACTTTTAGCTTACACCCTCTTATGCTTTTGATACAAGATTATCTTTTTGTCGATGCTAGCCGTAGGATGCTAAAGGTTAGCATAGGACTTTGGGTAAGAGTGAGCCATTCCTGTAGCGACCTTAGGAGGGGCCTAGTAGTATTACCTAAAATTTCCATATCACGTGTATACTCATGATAAGAAAGTCGCCTTGCAAGTTAGAGATTGTAAGACTCTAAATAATTATTTGCTAGAGTCTTTAAGTTTAGTTCATTAACTCATTATATAATATAAATAATTATGGATATCCATTTTTCCACAATTCCTCAGAAACACAAGGAATCGGTATCCCCTACTAAAATAATGAAATAAGATAGAAAAGTCTAAACTTACTAAAGATATTAAACTTAAGTGAGATATTAGTCATTTTTCGGAGGATTCCGAATTATCTACATAAGCTTTTCATCATACTGATTCAATGGTAGCACTCTGTACTCGATTCCTATTCCATTCCCAACTATCGATCAACCTGCAAGGAAAAGAATTGTTGGGATGTAAGCTTATGCTTAGTGAGATAATTACCCTCATCAATACCGCATGATAAAAATTTATTAGATGCACAATCATATGAATGCATGAACAATCAGTATGCCAAACAACGCATGCAACGGCCTAGGAATTGCATACGACTCAAAATTACGCCCTCTATAGTCGGGGTTTGGAGATAATTAACTAACCTAAACCAAAAATTAGGTTCTAGACCTTGGGTTTTATTTTATTTACACTATTGTGCTTAGCCAAAATAAAACTATATATATGTGTGTGTGTATGTGTTTGTATACTTTCTTTACTGAATAACAAATCATATTTTCAAAATCCCAAGTCTAGTGTTATGTTGGCCTCCGCAATCCACAAACATACGCCCTAAGCAGAAGCTACAAGACTCGACCCCTCGTCGACGGTTGGCGTCTCCCATCGCTGATCGTTCATGTCTCCTAATACCTGATAAGCCCATCAGCTTAGGACAAAAACTTAATATATATGATGACATAGCTAGTGCCTAATCTTACAGAAGACACATCCTCCTATGAGTCCGTTCCCATCTTTTGTGTGAAGCGGCAATCATTGTTATCTGTATGCAATATGGGGAATGCATGATTCATTTTGATTTCTTAATTAACTCAATTTTTAAGGTGATCAGAAAATTTCATTCCATACAATTTGCATGTATATATTAGTACAAATAATTCCCATTATTATATATAATTAACAAGTCACCGCATTCATCTAAAAATTCATACACATGCGTTTCCCATATCCTACAAGCATCCAAATTTATATATATAAGTTTAGGTGCATCTATTCTACAAGGAAAATCAAGTAAAAAGTCATCGGGAATTTACTCACTCAGGCATGCGGATCAATCAAACTAATCCGGGATAGGTTGTCTCCCCAAAGCCGGGTCCCCTAGACATCGCAAATTCGATACTATAAGAATTTGAAATAAAACCTGGAAAACTAAGCCAAAACCTTTTAAGTTATACTTTTGACTTGGTTTCATAATTTTTTCTCAATTTTACGTAAAATTTCAACTATGTATAACTTTCTCATTTTAAATCCAATTTTTATGATGTTATAGTTAATGTTCATCAGTTTTTAGTATACTTTAATGTGGTGAGGTTAAATTTTCAAAATGAGGCCTACAAATCTGTCTATGGGTTAGAACAGTAGCATTCTTCTAGTGTTGGAGTGCTTATGGGCCTTTTATGGTAAATAGGCTTTTTGATAACTTCAGAAATCCTTTGGGCTTGCTCTTAATATTTTATCCTAAGCTCAAAATACTCCTTGAGATCAAATTTACAATTTTGATTTATAATCTTAAGGCTAGCAACTACTTCATGGGCCCTTTAGTGGGCTTAAGTTGTCAAATGGGCATGTTTTTGGTTTAAACTAAAGTTAGTGACTTTGTTGGGCTTATAGAGTCTTAGGTGGATTTCTTATGAGCTTCAAAATAACCTCTCTTATTGTTTTAAAGTGCTAGTCAGAATTTTATTGATGACCCAACTTAGAGTTTTAGGCTTATTTTGAAAGTTATAGGCTCGGTTTTGAGTTTTAAGCTTTGTATACTTACCATACTTGCTTTGGTTGATCTTTTCACTTTGTTCATTTACTTTTATCATATTTTTAAGTGTCTCTTACCCATGTTCCAGATCTGGTCGTGATGATTTCAAGGGGTTCTCACTTAGTTTTTCAACTTGTTTCATCATTTCCTTAAGTTTAGGTGTTAGATTATGTACTTAAACTACTTATATCCAAATCTTAACTTAACTTTTCTTCCACAAGATGATTCTTTAACTCATGCTCCACACAAAGAAATAGAAGATCTTATACTTAATACAACTTCCATATGATAGCTCATGTCATACAAAGTTAGTTTCTTCATAAAACTTCATGTGATAAATTTTTCCTTAACTTAAGTCTAGATTTGAACATATTTAACTTAATGGAAATAAAATCAACATTCAAAGGACTTCTGAATCCTCACGTCCAGCATGTTCATCTTCCATTCAAGTTCTTGTTTCAAGATTTTCTCAACTTAAAATCTTCCATTCAAAGTGTTATACAAGTATCTTTACAAAACACCAACTTTACATGCTCATGTTTCAACTTCATGTAAGGGTTTCATGAGTTTGTTTCTTAAAACGGTTTTTGGTGTTATAACAACTTAAACCTTACTTATATCTTCAAGAAATCAAAGTCTTCTAACATAAACACTAACCCACTAATCACAAGAAATACTTACTCGCCCTTAAAGCAAAATACGGTGGTTATGTACTAAGGTTCCACTTAATCTCTTAACTTTGCTTCCTCCTTTTGCCATCTTTTGAAAACCCGAGTTTTCTGATCTTTTGGAATGGGGTTTGTGGAAGGTTCTAATAGTTCTAAAATAGCTTAGATGTTAGAAGAAAATGACACAAGAAAAAGAGAAGAAAATGCCATGTGTGAAGCTTAAAAAAAATGGGGGCAAAGTTGATTTTGTGGGGTAAGGTTGTTTCTCCTTTCTATGTCTGTTTGAAATGAGAGAAAGAAGAAGTGAAAGTGAGAGAAGTAAGGGAGAGAGTGGCCGGTTGGAATTGAGAGAGAATGAGTGTTTAAAATGTTTAGAAAGTGTTGTCTTGTAGCTTACATAAAAATCAATTGCAACTATTGATGATATAAGTATTAAGGGGTGAATAGTAGTGTGTAAGAGAAAGTGATTGATAGTTAAAAGACAAGATAATAGCCTCCCTTTCCTCTTTGTTTAAATCTACCATTTAATGTCCTTTTAGGTCATGGAATGGTCTTGTCTCATTTAATGAAGTTAAGCATGTAAAATCTTGTAAAGAATTGTCCATATGTGGTATAAGTGAAGGGGTGATAAGGAAAATGTTTGATCACTAGATTTTGATAAGTTATCAATTGATAAGTGATTCCAACTCTCAATTGATAAGTTATCTAAAGTGATTAGTTGGTCTACTTATTGATGTGTAAGGCATAGACATAAAGATAAGGGCATGGCTTTATAGGAAATTGCCTTAGGATTTTTATCTTGCATTGTTTTGTACTTTATGATTCAATTCCTGTAAAATTGTGAAAATTTCTAAATTTGAATGAAATTATTCAAATTAAATTGTTGATTAACTACTTAGGGTTAAAACTCCTTAATTTTTTTTAAGGTTTAACGTTTTAAGTGACTTTAGAGCTCGCAATTCTTCAAGCTCAAGTTTTATCGATAATTGGTTTTTGAATTGGAAAAATTTGATTTGTTTCTAAATGTAAGCATAAGTTCTCAGTTTTGTTGATCCTTAGGAACGTTCGGATGGTACTTTTAATTGAATCATGGGCCCACTAAAATTAAGGTTTATATTTATCAATTGATAAGTTATTTAGGATGATTGGTTGATTTACTTATTCATGTAGACAAATCTTATGCAAAAAGATAAGGAGATTGTCTTATATAAAATTCTTTTAGAGTTTGTCTCATAAATTGATTTGTAAGTTATGATTTAATTCTTATAAAATTATGAAAATTTCTAGAGTTGAATAAAATTATTAAAATTAAATTCTTAATTAGCCACTTAGGGCTATATGTTCTTAATTATTTTAGTGTTTTAGGTTTAGAGTCTATGGTTCTCGTATTCGAGTTTTATCGATAATAGGGTTTCGAATTAGAAAATTAAATTTGTTTTTAAATGTAAACTTGATTTCTTAGCTTAGTTTATCCTTGAGAATATTTAGGAAGTGTTCTTAGTTAAATCACAAGTCCATTAAAAAGTAGGGTTTATAACTTATCCATATATAACATGGCTTATAAGTGAAAATAATGGAATTATTTTATATGAAATTCTTTTAAGGTTTGATTCGCAAATTAATTTGTAGGTTGTGATTTGCCTCTTAAGAAATTTTAGACTTTTCTAGAGTTGAATAAAATTTATTAAAATTATATTTTTAATTATTTATTTAGGGTTATAAGCCCTTAATTATCCCATGGTCTTGGGTTCGAGTGAGTTTAAGTGCGTTTTAGAGTTTTTCACTAACTCAGGAATAATTGACTTACACTTAGAAACTTAAGGTTCAATTGGCTTAATCATTTAGGAATATTGCTTTATTATGCAACATTTATATATATATATATATATCATATGATAGATTAAGGAAAAGAGAAGGAAATTGCTTAATAATATATTTATATATATACATATTGTGGGGCTACTTATGTAAATTTATTAATTTATTCCTTTAATTAGTTTAGTTTTGTTGTTTATTATTACTTGAAACAATCTTTGATTCATTCATTGTCAGTTTTATATGATTTCACAAAATTATGCATAATTTTATTGATTTATGGCTTTTAAAGTATTAAGATAATTTTATTAAGTTTTAAAAATTTTTGTGATTTGATATTTACAGTTCCTGTTAAGTTTAGATTTACATTTTTAAAAGTACGCACATGTAGGGATTAGGGTTTCTTTGCATGATTAGGGTTTCCAAATCATATAATAGTGTTTTTCAAGTTCGTTTTAAGTTCTGAGTTTAAAACTTTAGTCGGTTTTCATTTTATGTCATCTTATCGACTAAGGGAAATATTTACGATACTCGAGTCCGACACCATATTTATAAAGTTAAATTTACAGAGTCTACAATTCCAAGCATTAGGAGGACTTAATTAAGTAGACTTTTATATCTATACTTTTCATCTTGACTGTATTATAAATCCAAATGTACTAGATTTTTGTTTAATATAGTCTTTATAGCTTAAATGTTATATGAATATGAGTATATGATGATATCATTTTAATTTGTATATCCTTAGGAAGCTAGTAGTTGTAGAAGCCCTGTATATTATATGAAGGGTCTATGATTGGGAAGGTAACCAATCTATGGTCCTTCATGCAATATACGACGTCTATCATGACTAGATCGTCTTATTTGCTTAATATATATATATATATATATATATATATATATTGAGAATACTTTAGCAAGTATATTAAGGCGGAATCAAGTAATATAGAGAAAGTAAGGTTATCGATGCCTTGAAGACTAAAAAATTACTAATCCTATGCTAGTTCTTATCAATATTCAGGCAATAAAAATAAAATTAATTAATCTAATAATTACTCTAAAACTATTGAGCAAAAAATAACTATGAAAAATTTAAAATTAAGCAATCAATTGAAAATTGTAGGAAAACAGAATCCACCTTAGATTATGCTAATCAAATTGTTATTTTGTTATATAGATTGATAGCTATATGGTCATTCAAGTGAAATTATTACATCTTAAAACTTAACAATTTAAACCCCTGATTAATTAGTCAGCTTTCATATCCTCCAATTAATAGAGGACTCTAAATTACAATAATATATCTTCCGATACTATGATTGTCTAATGTCCTAAATCAATTATCCCTAATATCTTAGTGAATAATCAATCATCGAACATTGCATTAATTTATAGGTAATTTCTAATTAATTTAATTAACTTTGCTTCTACAATGATTAATCAAATCAACTAAGAATTTCTAACAAACCCTATATCAACTCCCGTATCATTAAGGTTTCTAACAATTATAATTAATTGAACAAATATTATTGAAATCATGGAAATTGCAATCATAAATTATCCATATATCTCTTGATCCTATAACATGAACATAATTATCATCTTAACTATCTAAGGTTTCATCAATTCCTACAAATAAAATTAACCAGCCATAGATTTGGAGATAAAAACACAAATACTAATTGAAATTGCAAGGAAATTCATAATTGAAATCATAAGTAATTCATAGAATTGCATAAGAATAATTGAAATAGATGTCACCAATTCTGTATTGAAAAAAATAATCTTCAATTACAACTTCAACTTGGTCTCTATAGCAAAAGCAAATTCTTCTCAATGATCCAAGCAATTATCCCAAAGAATTCTTAAAGAATTAACTAAAGTCTATTTTACGACTCTTTAAGTGCAAAGAAGTATGTTCTTAAAAGTCTCTCAAACGATGAAATAGAAGCTATTTATAAGAAAAAATTAGGGTTAACTCACGTAACGCTCTTTTTTCATAAAGGCTGATGGTATAAGTGCGAAGCTAACTTGAGGCTGGTTGCGCAGACATCAAAGGCTGTCATTGTAAGTTATAGGCCGGTTGCTTTTATATCCAACTTGCATGTGTTGATTTGGACTTCATTCCTTTGCTTAAAATTCCTCTAAATTGTCTATAATTCTACTCTTAAATCCTCTAATTCCTGAAATGTTCAAATGAAAATAATTAAGTACCATTTCTTAATGATTTCCATAAAATCAATAATAATTCTATCTTAATTTGCACTTTAAATCATGAACTTTTGCTTGTCCTCAAGCGAAATAAATAATACTAAAGAAATTTATCATTGAAAATACAAAGTTTCCAGTTGCCAATCCAAGACATCTAATATTTCACATTTTTAGACTCACTAATTCATAATGCCCACTGCTCTAACCAAACCGAAATATGTAATTAGAGTACTACAATTGAAATTAACAAGCTATTCTAGAGAAAACAAATTTTAATTGAAGTGTTTAATCTTAGATTTTTATTTCAAAATTAGATACTTAGTCCTAAAAAGAAAAACACCCATTTAAACTTCATAGCTGTTAGTAAGCATATTATCTCTCTAATTATTTTGACAAACAAACTAACAAAGTAGTGAAAGCATATGGTATTTGCTATCTTCCTTTTTATTACAAGCCTTAATTCATTTCTTGAAATGCATTCAAAATTTCCATTTTCCATCCTTAATTTTTTTTTTCTAGTTCAAATACTGAACTTTTACCTTTCTACCCTTCTTGTTATAGTAAGTGTATTGAGTCGACTCATCTCGGACTCATCACCCAAGTGATCAAGTTTTAAAGGGATCCTTATAAACTCTTCCTCACTCTAACATTCAAGTTAAGATACACATAACTCAATTTCTTAAGTTATTGGAGTAAAGATTCTCGTTTCATTACTTTTTGAATTCTTACTAAAAATTTTTGAACTTCTTTTATAGGAATCAATAAGTTCAAAGCTTCACTTACCTCTTTTACTTAAGTGCTAAATTGCCATTAGAATAACTAAAAAGACCATATATTAACTAACTTTGCATAGAAGTGAACTTGTTTACTTTTCACTTAAGGACTCGACCGACTTTTAAACTTTAAATTCTAACGCTAAAAACTAGTAAGGTCCCTAAAGAATTAAATAATTAATTTTCACTAAGTACAAAAATCTCAATATTAGTGAGTAAGGCACCTTAGTAGGTCAATTATTCAAATCACAATCAGATGCTATCAACAAAATTTTTTTCTTTATATAATCTCTTGATTCTAAACAAGAAATTCCAGATAGCATTTGATTGTGATTTGAATAATTGGCTCACTAAGGTACCCTACTCACCAATGTTGCAATTTTTATACTCAGTTAAAATTAATTAGTCAATTCTTTAGGAACCTAATTTACCTAGTTTTTAGCCTTAGAATTTGAAGTTTAAAAGTCAATTAAGTCCTTAATTAAAAAGTAAACAGGTTCACTTCTATGTAAAGTTAGTTAGTATATGTTTTTTTTTTAGTTATTCAAATGGCACTTTAACACTTAGTGAAAGAGGTAAGTGAACCTTAAACAGTGATTCCCATAAAAGAAGTCTGAAAAATTTTAGTGAATATTCAAAAAATGATGAAATGAGAACTTTTGCTCTAATAACTTAAGAAATTGAGTTAAGAGTATCCTAACTTGAATGTTAAATCCTAACTTGAATGTTAAAGTGAGGAAGAGTTCGTAGCAATCCCTTTAAAAGCTGGTCACTTGGGTGATGAGCCCGAGATGAGCTAACTCAATACACTCACTATAACGAGAATGGCGGAAAGATAAAAGTTCAGTATCAAAACTAGGGAAAAAAAAGAAAAAGAAAAAAGAAGGGAATGGAAAATGGAAATTTGAATGCAATTCAACAAATGAATAAAGGCTTGTAATAAAAAGGAAGAAAATCTAAGGATAGAGCATATACCATATGCTTTCACTACTTTGTTAATTTGTTTGTCGGAATAATTAGAAGGATAATATGCTTGCTAATAGCTATGAAGTTTACATAGGTGTTTTTCCTTCTAGGAATGAGTATCTACTTTTGAAATAGAAATCTTAGGTTAAACGCTTGGATTAAAATTTGTTTTCTATAGAATAGCTGATTCATTTCAATTGTAGTATTCTAATCATATATTTCGGTTTTGGTTAGAGTAATGGGCATTATAATTTAGTGAGTCTGAAAATGTGAACTATTAGAAATCTTGGATTAGCAATTGGAAAATTTGTATTTTCAATGATAGATTTCTTTAGTTTTGTTTATTTCGCTTGAGAACAAGCAAAAGTTTAAGTGTGAGGGAGTTGATAAAGGTATATTTTTTATGTATTAAAGTGCCAATTTAGATAGAATTATTGTTGATTTTATAGAAATCATTAAGAAATGATGCTTAATTATTTTCATTTTGACATTACAAGAATTAGAGGATTCAAGAGTGGAATTACGAACAATTTAGAGGAGTTTTACATAAATTAATGAAGCCCGGATCAACAACATGAAAATTGCAATTAAAGGTAGTCGGCCTAACAATCGGCTTACAACTTACAACTTATACTGGTGGCCTTTAATGTCTACGCCACCAGTCTAAACGCCGACCTTACACTTACACCGCTGGCCTTCATAGTTAGCCTTCATGGAAAAGAAACTTTACATGAGCCAACCATAATTTTTCATATAAATAGCTTATGTTTCACAATTTAGAGGACTTAGAGGTTTTTTCAAGGACTTTTAGACACTTTTTCCTTAGACATAGAGAGTCGTAGAATAATCTTTAATTAGTTATTGACAAATTCTTTAGGAGAATCACTTTTATCATTGAGAGGATTTTGCTTTTGCTGTGGAGACCAAGTTGAAGTTGCAATTAAAGAATATCTTTTCCAATACAGAATTGGTGACATCTAATTCAATTATTCTTATGCGATTTTGTGAATTACTTATGCTTTCAATTAAGAATTTCCTTGCAATTTCAATTAGTATTTATGTTTTTGTTTCCAAATCCTTGGCTAATAAATTTTATTTGTAGGAATTGATGAAACCCTAGATAGTTAAGATGATAATTGTGTTCATGCTATAGGATTAAGAGATATATGAATGATTTATGATTGCAATTTCTATGATTTCAATTATATTTATTCAATTAATTATAATTGTTAGAAACCCTAATGAGAGTTGATAAAGGGTTTGTTAGAAATTCTTGGTTGATTTGATTAATCAATGTTGAAGCAAAGTTAATTGAATTAACTAGAAATTATCTTGAAATTAATGCGATGTTTAGTGATTGATTACTCACTAAGGCATTAGGAATAATTGATTTTGGATATTAGACAATCATAGTATCACGAGATATATGATTGTTGTTAATTGGAAGATGTAGAAGCTAAGTAATTAATCAAAGGTTTAAATCCTTATGTTTTAAGGTATAATAATTTACTTAAATGACCATATAGCTATTAATCTATATAACATGATAATAATTTGATTTACATAATCTAGGGTAGATTCTATTTTTCTATAATTCTCAATTAATTGCTGAATTTTAGATTTATCGTAGTTATTTTCTTTTAATAGTTTTAGAGTAAATATTGGATTAATTAATTATTTGAACATTGATAAAAACAAGTATAAGAATAGTAATTTTTTAGTCCTTAAGGGATCGATAACCTTACTTTCTCTATATTACTTGATTCCAACCCTGTATACTTGCTGGAGTATTTGCGATTTATTTTTATATATATAGTTTAAGCGAATCAGATCCTAACAGCTAAAATATAGAAGCAAAGTTGAATTTCAAGAAACAAGTGCTAAAAGAGCAAATCGATATGATTTCTAGTCCTATCAATCTAGTAAAGCTTTGATAAGAATTAAGTGATAGGACCTGACTTAATCCTAAGCATAAGAGCTTAATAGGGTACTTGCTCCTTTCCCATTCCATGCTTGAAGAATTCGAGTTGCTTTTATCTACTAATCTGTTGCCACTTTCGAGTCAAGCGCTCCCAAACTTGTTAATTGTCTTTAAATGCTAAATTGTGGTTCACTTAACTAACAACTCGACCTACTTACCCAACTGCTTAGTTGACCTTGTTCCGAGCTACCTAGAACATGTCTAAGCTAAATTCACCTCTAAAGAACATGTAGCATAGCTCGACATCAACTAGCTTAACTATACTTCTTTGTCCATTTCTTGCAGAGCCCACCCATAGTTATCGACCATGTGTCCAAGCCCTTTTCCAAAGTAGAATTTGCTATACAAATCATATGTATTTTCCTTATTTCTCTTTTATGCCCTTTAACATTCCATGTACTTTACTCATTTTGTACATTGCCCCTTTTTGTCTATTCCACATTTAATATCTTGTCCTAGATTTATGGGTACAAATACATTTGTATTTTGTAGGTACAATAGATCATTACCTTAACATTATCAAATATACTAATTTTCCTCTTTATAAGCATTTCTTGCTTGCTTACTTACATATAATTTTTCTAATCCTTAAGTGAGACTAGGTGGCGAGTATCCTCTTTAAACTACTCATGCATCAAATCGAGTTGGTTTAAGAGTTCTCTGTAGTTCCTCAATGCATCATATCCTTAAAGCTAATCATAGGTTTTGCTTGTCTTTCTTACTTTCCATTCATCATTTCAAGCTTTCTATGAGCTTAAACTCATTTCTAATGTATGGTTGTCTTTATCTACACTTAGCAAAACATATCACCTTAGTATTAGAATGAAGGTTCTCATTTGGTAAGTTACTCTTTTACTATGTTGTTGTTCTACTATGGTGGTTGTCATTTATGTTAGAGTCTGTTACGTAGTGAAGTAGCTATTGAGGTTATGTCCGAGTTAACTATTAGTGTTTAAGTGAGTAATGGAAGTGATGGTTTTACTTTATTATGGTGGTTGTTGTACAATACTTTATTATACTCTATTTTAAGCTAAGGAAAGCAAAGTACGTAGTAGCTGCATATTTCAATGTTAGGTCTAACAAAGTTAGCAATGGTATTGGATTTCTATGGTAAGACTTAGTTGGATTGTAGGTTTAGCTTTTTTTGTAGATTAGTGGGTTGACAGATTGAAAGTGCTTATGTACTATTTTGGGCTAATACGAGTATTGCTTACTTTCCAAAACATGAGTATATAGGAAGAATGATTAACTCTAGTGTTAATACTAGTATTGGAGGTGAAAATAGTGGTGTTGTTCACCATAGTCGATGAAACATTCTTAGAAGCTCCAATGAGAGATTCGACGAAATGGCTAACTTGATAGCAAATTTAACATGAGTTGTACATGTATTAGCTTACTGACCTATTGAGGTCATTCAAAATACATCCCAAGCTACTCATAAAGTTAGAAGTGTTTCACAAGAAGCTTGACCTATGCAGAGGCAATACCTAACTCAATAGGACTGAAGTAGAGGAGTAGAAGGATTAGGAGGACAGTGCAAAGAAGAATAGATTTATGTGAAGTAGACGGAGAGGAAAAAGATGAGTAATATGGAGTAGGGGATAGGTTTCAGGCACCATAAGCTATCGACCATATAAAACTTTAGGTTTCAAGCTTCAATGGCTTTGGAAATGCTAATGATTATCTAGACTGGGAAAAAAGGTAAAGTAAGTTTTCAAATACTACTAGTATAAAGACTGTGATAAGGTCTACACTGCTGTTGTAGAATTTTTATGTTAGGTTGCAATGTGGTGGAGAAACTTTCAAGCCATGAGAAGACGAGTTAGGTATAGAGGTTAGTACTTTATCCACAATGAAAAGAGTCCTTAGAGTTAGATTTGTGCTAGACACTTACTTACAAGATACTTTTGCTTAACTCCAAGAAATAAGGCAAGGAAATCGTATTGTCGATAAGTATGTGTGAGAGTTTTTGGTGCTTATGATTAGATACAAGGTCAATAAACCTTTAGCCTAAAGAATATCTAAATTCTCAATTGGATTGGGGACAAATATCAAGGATGTAATGGAATTGCAATAGTTTATCACCTTGGATAATGCTATAAAGATTGCTTAGTGAGTAGAGAGACAAAAGAGGAATAGGTTGATCTGACCTCAATTGAGCTAACCTGTTCAAAGTAATCGACTTGCCCATGTTAACAGTGGAGCTTAATATAGTACTTAGCTTATTAGAAGGACTAAAATCATGTTTGAGTAGAAGAATCACACTACAGATTAAGAGGTGCTAAAGAGTACTTATGAGAAAGGTCAAGGATTAGGATGGAAGATGAGATAAATCAAATGTTTTAAGTGTCATGGTTTTGGTCACATAGCTACCTGGTGCCCTAACTAGCATACTACGCTTATCAAAGGCATTTGCTATTGTAATAGTTGATGTTGATAAGGAGCCTAAAGAGAATCTCGAGTTGGAAGAACAAGCCAATGTGTGTAGCGAATAGCTTATAGAATCAAATGTGCTTGCTAATGACTTGGGCAAGCTAACCTTAGTTACTTGAAAAAGCCTTAAGCATTGAACCATTTGCCGAGGAGCAACAATGAGAGAACTTATTTCACATCACTTACAAGGTGAATAGGCAAGTGTGCACACTCATAGTAGACAGTGGGAGTTGTACTAATACAACATCTTTCAACCAAGTTTAGAAGCTTAAGTCACCAACCTTATCACATCTAAGGCCATATAACCTACATTACCTAAATGAGAAGGGAGCATCACATGTTATTCAATAAGTCCTGCTATTAATCTCCATTGGGAACTAATCTGAAGAAATTTACTGTAATGTACTGCCTATGTACGCATCCCATGTATTATTAGGCTAGCCTTAGTTATTTGATCAAAGGGTCATTCATGATGGGTTCAAAAACACTTACACATTTGAAAAGGATAGGAAGAAGATCACCTTAAACCCTATGACCTTTAGCTAGGAAAGCAAGTTATAAGCCAAACTAGGCTGAGGATCCAAAAAGACATTAGTACTAAGTTGATCCAAGCTCCAAGAGGCCACTAAATCCAATATTTTGACCTTTTGACTAATTAGAAGACTATTAGAGTTGAAGGATTAAGTTGTTCTACCAAGAGAGGTCAAAGAATTTTGGATGAGTATGCTAACCTTTTTCTTGAGTAGTTCCTTAAAGGGCTACCCCCAGTTAGAAGAATTGACCATTACATTGACTCGATACCTGGTGATGCCCTATTGAACAAGCCTACTTATTAGATGAATCCAAGCAAGTTGCTAAGCTTTAGAGACAAATCAACAAGCTGTTGGAGAAAGGATACGTAATAGAAAGTCTTAGCCCTTGTATTATACCAACATTACTTACATAAAAGAAGGATGGAACTTATCATAAGTGTGTGGATAACAATGCATTGAACAAGACAACAAGCAAGTACAAATACCATATCCTAAGATTAGATGACATGCTTGACGAACTCAATGGAGCTAAAATCTTTTGTAAGATCAACCTAAAGTCTGGTTATCATCAAATTTGTAAGGTAAGGAGATGAATGGAAGATGGCCTTCAAGACTTGAAATACTCTACATGAATGGATGGTGATGCCCTTTGGCTTATCAAATGCCTCGAGCACTTTCATCAGATTAATGAATCATGTTCTAAGAGAACTAACTAGAAAGTGTATTATGGGCTACTTTGATGACAACCTTATGTATAATATTGACTTGTCAAGTCATGTCAACCATCTCCAAGCTATATTTAATGTACTCTAAGCTGAAAGACTCCTTGAAAACTTGAAGAAGTATGGTTTTTGTCAGGAAGAAGCGATCTTCCTTAGACATATTATGAGCAAAGGAGGCCTACGTATTGATACCGAGAAGATTCGAGCTATTATTGAATGACTAACCCCAACAACATGTGTTGGGGTGAGAAGCTTCTATAGACATAAACTAGCTTCCTTTTACCAGCACTTTATCAAAGGTTTTATTACCATTGTTTCACCCCTTACCGAGTTAATAAGGAAAAATGTAGAGTTCAAGTAGGGAGAAAAAGAAGAATGAAGTTTTGCTGAGGTGAAGGAAAGGTTTACCTTTACACCGGTGTTGGTTATTCTAACTTTGAGAAATGTTTAATCTTGAGTATAATGCATCAGGTGTTGTATAGGATCTATGTTAATACAAGAAGGCCAACTTATTGCATATCATAATAAAAAGTTGAGAAGGCCCTACTTGAATTACTTTATACATGATAAAGAACTCCTTGCAATGATCCAAGCTCTTCAAGTGTAACAACATTACCTTTAGCCAAGAAAGTTTGTTATTTACGCTAATCATGAGTCCTGAAGTTACCTTAAGAGTCTAATTAAGCTTTTAAAGAGGTAAGCTCGAAGGGTCGAATTTTTGGAAGGATTCAATTTTGTGGCAAAGTATAAAAAAGCCAAAACCAATGTCGTGGTTAATGCCCTATCAAGAAGACATATTCTTCTTACGTAGTTATAGACCCGACTTTTATGATTTATGGGTATAGTACCCCTTAAATGCTAGACAATGGAACTTTAAATCATCAGGATGCTTTTTGGTATAGTGGCTTAGAGCATGTTGAAACTTCAAAGTTGAGAGTGCTTAAGCTAGGTTAATCCTAAGATATGTAACCTCCTAAGAAGCTACTGCACTACATGATAAAACTCTACAACAATTTATGCTACAGTGGATAATACATTGATGGGAGGAGTTTTGATTGGGTTATTACATGTAATATTAGAGTAGTTCACTAGTCAGAAGGATAGAGTCCCTACCTAGTGGTAGTCTTAGACCTATGTAACAAAACTGAGTAGAAAGTCAGTTTTGGAAGAGGGGTGGATCGTAATACCCCTTAAATGCTAGACAATAGAACTCTAAATCATTGAGGTGTCTTTTAGTATAGTCACTTAGAGCATGTTGGAATTTCGAAGTTAAGCGTACTTAAGCTAAGTCAATCCCAAGATAGGTGATCTCATAGGAAGTTGCTACATTAAGGGATAAAACTGTATAGTATTCCACACCAAAGTGGACAATACCTTGATAAGAGGAGTTCTAATCAGGTCGTAGCATCAAGGAACAATGTCCTCAAGACCCTCATTTTGGTCCTATAATTAAACGTTGTGGTAAAGGAAGAACAGTAGATAATTATTATGTAGAGGATGGATATCTATTTTGAGGAGGCAAGCTATGTATACTGACTTATTCCTTAAGAGAATTACTAGTGAAAGAATCTCATTCTGGTGGACTTTCTAGACATTTTAAAGAAAGAAAGACCTACGAGCCATTGAATGCAAGGTTTTTTTGGCCTAAGATGAGGTACAATGTGCATCATATGGTTGAAAGTTGTACAATATGTAAGAAGGTAAAATGCTAAGCTAAGTAAGGGAGAGCTATGCCTCTACCTGTCCCAAGTAAACCATAAGTTGATTTGAGTATAGACTTTGTCCTTAATTTATCTCAAACTACTTAAGGCAAAGACTCTGTGATGTTCATCATAGATAGATTCAACAAGATTGTAAACTTTGTGCTTTATACTAAGATTAAAGACGCTTTAGTTATTGTTTTTCTCTTTTTGTAGGAGATCGTCCACTTGTACGGAGTGCCAAGGAGCATGGTGTCAAATCGTGACCCAAAATTCTTAAGCCATTTCTGAAAAACTCTTTGGTAACAAATGGAAACCAAATGGCTTTTTAGTATTTCTTATCACCTCCAAACCTATAGCTAAACGTAAATCATCAACTGCACTTTGGGTTTACTACTCTCGACTGTAGCGGGGAAGAACTTAACTGACTTAGATATATGCCTACCTGTGATAAAGTTTGCTTATAATAAAATAGTACATGCTACTATTGGGTATGCACCATTTGAGGTCATCTATGGTTTTAATCCTAAGCTTCCTCTTGATCACACCCCAATGCCATCATCCAACTAAGAAGATCAAGAAGTAGGACCCATAGCTTAATCCTTCTAATAGATTTACTAAAAGGTAACTCGGCAAATCAACTAATCTGTGAAAAAGATGGAAGAAAAGGATAAGAGATGAAAATTGAAGCAATTTTAGCTTAGTAACTTATTGTGGATACACTTAAGCAAAGAAAGATTCTTGAGCATAAGAAATAAAAAATTGTCTACCTAAGCTGAAGGACACCTCAAGATACTACAAAAGATTAAAAATAATGCCTATCAAGTAGAACTACCTAAAGACTTCAAAGTATTAGATGTGTGCAACATTGATGACCTTAGCCCATATCTATTAGACAAAGAATGGCATGAAGACCAATTGGATTTGATCCTAAATCCAAATCAACTAGGAGGGGATGATAGGAATTAAGCTATAGGACCCTTAATCCAAGCCCAAGCACAAAGGTTCAAAAGCTCAGTAAGGTGCATTCTCCTTTCCAGCCTACACTTAAAGAATCCAAGTTACTTCTATTCGCCAATCTGTTACCACTTTCGAGTCAAGCTCTCTCAAGCTTATCAATTGTTTTTGAATTCCAACTTAATGATAAGTTAGCTGATAGCTTCACTCACTCACCCAACTGCTTGACTGACCATGTACTAAGCTACCCAAAATACATCCAAGTTAAATTCACCTCAAAAGAATCTACAACACAACTCAACATCAACTAGCCTGACCTTACTCCTTTGTTTATTTCTTGCAAAGCATGCCTATAACTACTAACCATGTATCTAAGCCATTTCACAAAGTAGAATTTACTGTATGAATCATATTTGTTTTCCTGATTTTTTTTTATACCCTTTTACATTCCTTATACTTTACTTAATTTGGACATTACCTGTTTTTTTCTTTTTCATATTTAGCAGGTTGCCTTAGATTTATAGATATAAATACCTTCGTATTTTATAGCCATAAAAGATCAACACCTTCACATTATCGAATATACTTAGTTTCCTCTTTGTAAGCATTTCTTGCTTGCTTGCTTGCTTGCTTACTTACTTACTTACATACTCTTATCCTAACCCTTAAGTAAGGCTAAGTGGCAAGTATCCTATTTGAACTACTCTTACATCATATCAAGCTGGCTCAAGCATCCTTAGTAGTTCTTCAATGTATCAGATCCTTAGAGTTGATCATGGGTTTTACTTGTTTTTTGTAATGCTTTGAATAAGAGAAGTCATAACAGTCTCATCATGAAAACTAACCTATGGTAGAAGCTGACCTCACAATTGCTATAGTAGATATAGTCTACACAAAGTGTACATAACTTAACCAGCTTGAAGTATTCAATCTAATACCTATTAATAATCAAACCTATGGTATAGTTTTACAAAATATTGTTTAAGACAATTGGTTGTCCGAAAATACAATAGTACTTATATAAGTATTTCTACATATAGAGTTATAATTTACACTAAAAGTTTACAAAAGCTATAAGTCTTAAAGTCTATTTACAATTAGATAGGAAACTAGTGGCATTTTAGGAGTTCTTAGATAGTTTCCTCAAAATAAAAAGAAAAATCAAAAGTCTACAATCAATTGATTCTCTTTTCCCTACTTTCCCAGCTAACTGTACTCCAACTTAGAGGTAGTGATATTTGTATATCTTGACCTTTCACTTATCACCTGTAAAAGAGTTTCTAAGGATGTGAGCATAACTAACTTAATAAGCAGGACTAATGTGTCTCTAGGGTCTAACACATGGAAGAGTACCATAACGTTAATGAATTGAAAGGAAAACAAGAAGGCTAGCAAAAGTCCAGGCAACTACCGATTGGATAAGACACATCAATCGATCCTATTCGGCCTACAATCCATTAGATATGAAGCATCAGTCCGAACCATAAGGTTACTCTCCATTACTCCTTACTAAAGGGAATAGAAAAGAGTTAAGGGTAAATGAGAGTACTAGGGTTACTCAAAAGGGAAACTTTTATATTTTGACGATCAAAAGAATCATATCTATGTACAATAAATAGGGTGTTTACATGAGCCTTACTAGTGTTATAAGCATACATGGAAAAGATAAAAGGGTAATTTACAATTGGGATACATGAATGATATTAAAAAGGGTAAAAGAAACAAAGAATATTTGATATGGAAAAGTAAAAAATCATTCTAGAATGTTATGCCAAAAGACATGTCATACGGTGGCTGGTCACTAGTCACTTTGAAATATAAGACAACTCAAATGAAGTGAGGAAAAAAAGGGTATATGGTTAGAGCTAACTTGATCTAGATCATGTCAGTTCTCAGCTAGTTAGTCGCTAATGAACTTATGCCTTAGACTGGGGTTTGATCATGGTTGTTTTGAGAGCTTAGCTTTGGATAATCGTGAAAGCTGGTATGCTTATTTTCATGACTATGGTATGGTTGCTTAGCAAGTAGGCATGCCTGCCTAGAGGGTTGGTACATCTGCTTGGCAATTCTGAAGACAATGTTAGTGCATGAAAGAGTTCAATACTCATGTCAACAGTAGCATAAATAATAGAGATCCAAATAGGAAATTTTGTTCTAAATGGGGCTGTAAGCCATTATCTTTCTCATGAGTCATTGGAGTCCTCTGGCTCGACTATACTTAATTGATCTAAAGGGTTGACTCTTATCATCTGCTAAGGGGTTAAGAAGATTTGACCTCAACTATAAAGTAGTCTCCTATTCTTGTTCTTTCGGGGCACCTGCGAGATCATCTTTTTCTTGTCGATGGGGATTTAGGTCTGATACATTAAAAGTAGAAGAAACACCATAGTTATCAAATAACTCAATTTAGTAGGCATTATGGTTGATCTTCTTCAGAATCATCAATGGAACATCAACTCGTAGAGATAACTTGTTCTGTCTTAAGTATGAAAATTATTCTTGGCTAAGGTGAATCTATACAAAGTCTCCTAGCTTAAAAGAAATAGTTTGATGACCTTGGTTACCAATCTCTTGTTGTCTCTAATTGAACTTGGCAATCTTCTTTGTCACAACTTAGTGTAGCTTATGCAATTCTTGGGTTTAATTGACTTCGAATTGACTTTCTTGAACAACTGTAGGGGTATTGATCAAATCTAGGGGGATAGTGAGGTTGAGCCTATAGATGACCTCAAATGGGGTCTTCTAATGGTGTTGTAGATGGTTTAGTTATATGCAAACTCTACAACTAGTGGACATAGATCCCATTCCTTTAAGTTCTTTCCCATAATAGCTCTAAGTAAATTGCTTAGTGTCTTATTCACCACTTTAATCTAACCATCAGTCTGGAAGTGACTATTAGAGATGAATACATGTTTAGTTCCAAGTCCTCTCCAAAGAGTATTCTAAAAATAGCTAAAAAAATTTGTGTATCAATCTAAAATAATAGTTTTTGGCATTCTGTGTAGTCAACCTACTTCCTGTAAAAACATATCAGTAATATATAAAGCATCGTTACTTCAATTATATGGGATGAAGTGCGCCATTCTACTAAAGTAGTTCACCACTACAAACAAATCTTTTCCCTTGGATGTTCGGGGTAACCCTATGGTAAAGCCTATACTAAAGTCAGCCCAAGGTAGGGTTAGTGTTGGCAAGGGCAGATACTCTACATGGGACTCTCCTTTCCCCTTCGCTCTCTTATACACTACGCAACTTCCCACTACCTTATTGATATCTCTAGCTAAACTAAGCCAGTAAAAGTTTTGGTCTCTCTAAAATGACTAAATAATCTACCACTATGGCCCTCCCTCACCAACAACTCATACTTGGAATAATTTGATATACATAATTTTCAGTCCTTGAACAAATAGCCATCCCTAAAATGATATCCTCAATAGCAACTCCTTCTTAGCATTGCTTTAAAATAGGACCAAAATTAGGGTCTTAAGCATACTATTTGGTGCTAAGTGAAAATCCTAGTAACTTTGTCTATAAAGTAGCCAGTAAGGTTCATCGATATGGCAAAGCATCAATGACTACGTTAACACTTCCTTTCTTGTGTCGGATCACGTGGGAGAACACTTCGATAAACTTTAGCTACTTAGCTTACCTCTTTAAGAGATTGATCTAACTCTTAAGATGCTTCAATAACTCATGGTTAGTGTAGATCACAAACTCTCATGGCAGGTGTAGATCATAAACTCTCATGGCAATAAGTAGTGTTACAAAACAGTAAGAGCTCAGAAAAGAGAGTACAACACTTTCTCTTATAGAGAATAGTTCCATGCAACACCAATAAGCTTCTCATTGTGATAGCTAACCGATTATCATTCTTGTATCAGGACGACATCAATTACAATTCTTAATGCATTGAACTTCAATTCAAATGGTTTGTCTAAATTTGGAAATGATAGGATAAGAGTAGAGGTAAGCTTCTCTTTAATCTCCCTTAAGCTCTATTCAGCTCAATCGTTGCATCGAAACCCATCACTCTTTTTTGTTAGCTCGATTGTTACGACCTTAAAGGGGACCTAGTAGAATCACCTAAGATTTTCATATCACGTATGCACTTATGATACAAAAACCATCTTACAAGTCAAAGATTGTAAGACTCTAAATAATTTGTCACTAAGGTTTTCAATTTTTAATTAATTAACTTACTATAAAATATAAGTGACTATGGATATCTGATATTCCACAATCCACCAAAATCGTAAAGAATCGGTATCCCCTATCAGATATTAAAATAAGGTAAAATAACTTAATTATTTATGGGAAATACTATATTATACATAATCTTATCATATAAATATTTTCTACATAAATTGTTTCTGTACTAACTTTACACATTTCAATTAACTCTAACTTTATCAAACCTATCTTCGATTTGTACTCTGCTCTCAAGATTTTCCCTAATCCCTACTTAAAGGAACCTATAAAAGAAACTATAGGAGAATGAGCAAACTATGGCTTCGTGAGTTGGTTCCTCACCATTATCATTCAAGTAAGTTATTAAACATTATTGGCACACATACAATCTATCTATAAGCAAAACAAATGCATACATAATAAATCGAAGTAATACATCCATAAGAGTCTAGAACTATGGAAGGTGTAAATTTACGTCATCTATACATCGATTTTTCCTCCATACTTACTAGCACGGAGCACCTCACCTTAACTACATGAGGTTGCTTAGGGGTATCATCCCACTAGACAAGACTTGACTATTACCTTAGCTGAGAAACAACAATCAATATAGATAGACCCCAACTACAGCCATCCATCGAACATATCTAAGGCCCCTTCGGAACATAAAGCGAGTCCTCTTGCTATCAAATATATTCAAAGCCCTACAGGCACAAATATGTGAGTTTTCTTGCAATTAATTGGAGATACTATACTAGCTTTGCCTTAACGATAAAATATCATTCATGGGCACTACAAGCCCTCACAGAAATTATACAAAATATATTTAAGATTGGAAAAATGATTTCTAAAAACACTTTTCTCAAATGTTTGTAAAACTTGCACTCTCCATCAATATACCAATTGGGTCATAAACATGCAATAGATATAACTAGTTATTTTAGTTAAATAGTTATATTTACTAATTTAAGAAAGTGATCACATGGATAATAGCACATAAGGCAATCGGTCATTCAATCAAACAATTAGTATCAACTAACAAGCAACATACAAATAACAAACAGCAAACAGATAGCAGATCATAAGAACTCCCTTAGGTTAATGCTAAGCTTTCTAGCCTTTAAGATTTCCAAATCTCAATAGTTTGATACCCACAAAACAATAAAACTTATAAGTATTTTGAAAGACTAAGTTCCCTAGTTACTTAAATGTCTATTCTTATCTACCTAGTTCCTTATTATAATCTAAGTATGGTATAAATATAGCTTAACTTAAATCTTTTACTTATTTTTCTTAGTTTAACTTAAATTTAGTTTTGACTTATATAAACTTATAGTCTATTTTTATCATCTTTTGGATGCACTTTCTCGTAGCGAGGTCTATTTCGGATATTGTAAACTACATTTTTCACTATGTTATAAAAATATTACAAATTTTATTATTTTGACTTAATTAACAATATATTATTATTTTAAGCTTTTCTTTACAAATTTATAATTTAGTAAATATTTAAATCTTATTTTTCAATTTTTTTATTTGTAATTTTATTTTATCATAATTTACGTATTTTTATTTTTTTTTTAAGATTTAATACTTATTTATTTCATTTTTTATATTTTAATAATTTTCTAGTTAATTAATTATTTTATTATTATTATTATTACAAATTTGATTAAATTTTTATGAAATGTTAATGTTGGCAGCATGAGAAAGTGCTACGTATCCTTTTTCATTAATTTATATATATATATATTATTTATTTTTAAATTTTTCCTATTTTTTATTTTACTTAACACTTATATAATTATATTTATTATTATATTTTATTAAATTTTGCAAATTAATTATTTCCCTTTTCTTTTAAACTTATGGTATAAATACATATACATATATATGTATATTTATATATACTATACTATTAATATGCATATTTTTTATACATATATATATATACTTATGTAATATAATAATATGACCCTAATATACTACATATGCTATACATATATATATGATAACTATATATATATATTTACATATTATACTTGTATTTTATATTTTATACATATATACATATATAGCCATATTTACATATATATATATAATGAAAATACCTAATATACATACTATTATATACGCATATATATACATGTACCCAAATCCTTTTAAACCAAATATTTGGAGAATTAAATATAACATGTATTTACACATGAATATACCATAGTATTTATACATACATGAACATATAAACATAAAGAAATACTAATTTTACATATAATCCCACTTCATGTACAATTAATCTTAACATAAGAAAAGAACCACAAAATTAATTATAGTTACAACCTCCCTAAATACATATATTTATACAAAATACATATATACATAAAATACATAAGATTTAACAAAATACATACATTAAGTATGTTTTGAAAATAAACAAAGGACAATTTAAGACAAAAAATGTGTAACGTGTAGGAAGAGAAACAAAGGCAATGTAAAGAACATAAAAGAGGATAAGCATACATTAAATTGATGTGATTTTACCTTAGCTATCTTGTCACTATTGTCTTAATTTAGCACATGGGAAAAATAAAATACACAAACTTAGCAGCCAAACCACATTCTAGAAGATAACGTGGTAAGTAAAAAAGAAAAAAAAATTGGAGAAGAAAAGGAAAAGGAAAAAGAAAGAAAGAGGAAAACTATTAAAAAAAATTAGACTTTTCTAAATACAAAAACTTTATACTTAATAATTATAAAAAAAAATTTTAATTTTAAAATATTTATTAATTTAATTGTTATCCATTAGATTTATAATATTTAAGAGTTATTTTAATATGTTCATCAATAATTTCACGTAATTACGCATATTAGTTGATAATTGTACCTGATTAAGGTTTTATTACTATTAGGGTCAATTTATTCTTTTTATAAGCTTAAAGTTTTAGTTTTAGAATTTTTATCAAATTTGAGTTCAATCTTGAGTATTTATGCATACATAAGGTTTAGGGTTTTTGTACGCGATTAAGGTTTCAATTGAAATTTTTAAGGTTTTTCTCCTTCTTATGATGTTTAAGTTTAAAATTTTGATTAGTTTTAAATTTATTAACTCCATTGACTTATGGTAATTACCTATAATATTTAAAATGATTTGATACCCAAAAAACTAAATTTGCAGGGTTTACATCGATCAAGGGGGTTACAATAGTACTAGAGTTCTTAATAAATTACTCGTATAAAGAAGCAAGATTATGAAAAATTAATACTACTAAACTCTTTAGCATTGACTACTCTAAGACAGCTTGGACCTTCTCCTCATCAGCTTGAATTCCTTTCTTGATACTACATACCCCAAAAAAAAAAAAAGTTCACCTTGACAGAACGTATACTTCTACATGTTCCTAAATAACTTCTCGATTCGTAAGCTTTCAAAAATAGCTCAAAGATGTTGAACATAGTTGTCTAAATTGACACTATACCCCAATATATCATCAAAGTACACAACAACACATCGTCCGATTGGAGGGCTCATTACATAGTTTATAAGCTTCATAAATATGATCTCGTATTTGTAAGTTCGGATAGCATAACCAATCATTCGTAGAGACCATGCTTTGTCTTGAAAGCAAACTTCCATGCATCAGTTGGTCTCATGCAAATTTAGTAGTAGCCACTTTGCAAATCAATCTTTGAAAATATTTTGGTGCCATAAAGGTCATCTAGCATGTCATTAAGCCTCAGTATCAAATATCTATACTTGATAATAATTCGGTTAATTGCTTAGCTGTTACTGTACATGCATTATGAACCATCTTTCTTTAGGACAAGCAAAGCTAATATAACACAAGGGCTCATGCTCTTCCTCACATATCCTCTCCCTATGAGCTCATCTACTTATCCTTTCAACTTAACAGCCTGCTCAGAGTTTGTTCTATAGGCAAGTCAGTTCGATAAGGCGATGCATGGCTGCAAATTAATATAATGCTCTATGCCTCAAATCAAAGGTAGTCCTTAAGGTAGCTCTTCAAGAAACGGGTCAAAAAAATTAACAATCAAGCTTTAGATCTCATCAAGAACATCCTCCAAATCTTTCATCTCCAATAATCTTTTAATCAATAGGAACATAAGCTCTTCAACCTTCTTAAAAGCTCAAAGCTCTCTTTAGCTCATCACTAACTCCTTCTTCTTACTAGCTTAAGTGAGTTGATTGTGGGTCTCTTTTACTTAGGTCAATGTCATGGGTTGTTGCACAATTTTCTTTCCATTCTTAACAAAGGCATTGATGTTCTTGTATCTGTTACGAGCAATACATCGGTCGAACAACCATACTTTTCCAACCAATAGATATGAAGCTACCATAGAGATGACATCATACATTACTTCATCCTTACGCACATTCTCAACACTGAACAATACAGTTACTTACTCTGTGACATACAAAGCATCCTTATCATAAAGCCAATATAGTTTATAAAGTTAAGCGTACTTAGAGGTCGGCATTCCTAACCTCTGCATAAAGGACTATGTGACGACATTAGTATAACTTCCTCCATCCACAATCATAGTGCACAGTTGTCCTTTGATGGTACATTTCGTATGGAACATATCCTCTCTCTAGTCTTCCTTAGAGTTTGGTAGGGAACTCAATACTTGTCTTAGTACTAAAGTCATCATCTCTCTTGTTGGTATAGGCACACATCTACTCTACCTCCTTAGCTTCAATCATTCCGTCATTCTTCTCCTCCTCAAGCTTGCTCTCATCGATGCTATCCACTACATCTCCTCAAAGCATCATAGTACGTCGGTTTGATACTTAGTAACCATGTATCCAAAGTGCTAACATTTATAGCACTTCACCTTGCTTGTCTTCTGTCTGAAGGTCGTCCTCTTTCATATATCCTTAAGGTCGGCCTAGCCTAAGCTTAGCTTAGGTAGTCTACTTGACCCTACTGTCTTATTCGATTATCGTCAGGTTGGTCTTTTCTTTCTTTGGCTTGGGAAGTTCTTATTGACCCAGTGTAGAATTAGGGCTTGGGAAAATGTTTTCCCAGGTTGACACGAAGCATTTATCTTCTATTTTTTGACCGTCTATGCTACCTTAATTACTTCTTCCAAAGTATAAAACCTTTACACTTCCACAATGTTGCAAATCTCATATTTAAGCCTATAAATGAACCTTGATACTGTGTGAGACTTAAGTTCATCCATGTTAAGTCAAATCATAAGCATTAGGAATTCTCTTACATAGTCATCAATAGATTAGGCTCTTTGGCAAAGTTCTTGTAGTTTGGAAACCGTATCCTACAAGGTCTTAGGCTCAAATCTACCCCTCATTAATCTCTTTATCTCATCCCAGGTCCTTACTCCTTGTCTTTCATCCCTTGCTCTAGCTGCATTTAGATTTTTCCACCGCATAGTAGCATACCTAAAGAACTTAATCAGGTACAATTATTTTGATTCACTTCTTTAGTAGCTTCTTCCAATGGTTCATCACAAAGTTCTAGGGTTAGGTTTTTTTTTTCAGATGAATTTTGACGTGTTTTAGAGAGTAAATTAGGTTAAGGGTCTATAAGGATGGTGGTGTTTGTCTCTTTTTCATCATGGACAATGGGATTTTTTAGATCATTTTGTACTTTGGCTTTAATCCCTATTGTAACAATTTAGGTAGATTTTCTATGTGCCATGAATTTTGGGTGAAAGAAAAACACGAGAAGGGAATGTGAAGAGCTCGTTGAAATGAGAAGAAGAAAAATAACATAGGCTTTTATACGATGGAATGAGAAGAAGTGAGTTACCAATATTGAAGATCTTTAACCATAAGAAAGTAGGCTAGTTTAATGGACCCACTATTGAGTAGCTTAAAGACCTACTAAAGACATGCTAAGACCCATTCCTTTTCGTATGCAACAAATGGGAAAAAAGAAAAACTTACACAGGTTCAAAATTTTGTAAATAAGTGAAATTAAGAAAAATGCTCTCTAATCTAACAAACAGGATTACATACACTAATTTCATTACAAATAATTCAAACCTTAATTCATCCAGAGGCTTTGTAAATATATCAGTAAATTGATATTCAATTAAAACAAAATCAACACTTACATCATTATTTTCTAAATAATCACTAATGAAATGGTGCCTTATTTCTATATGTTTTGACCTTGAGTGATGAATTGGAATTTTTTTTTCAGATTAATAGCATTAGTATTATCACATTTTATGGGAATACTCATAACTTATCCCATAGTCATTCAATTGTTGTTTTAACCAAAGTATCTATGTACAATATTTTCTAATCAATACATATTTAGCTTTTGCAGTTGAAAGAGCAACTGAATTTTGTTTCTTGCAAGACCAAGAAACTAACTTATCTCTTAAGAATAATAAGTTCTTAAAGTACCCTTCCTATCTACTTTATAACCTACATAATCAACATTTGAATATCTTGTGAGATCAAAATTTTAACTTTTAGGCTACCAAATTCCTAATTTTATTGTGCTTTATATATTTAAAGATCTATTTAATTATAGTTAAGTATATTTCTGTTGGTGAACTTTGAAATTTAGTACACACATAAGTACTAAATAGAATATTAAGGCATGAAGCAATTATATATAATAAAGATCCAATTAAACTTTGAAATAGCTTTTCATTTACCTTTTTGCCATTACCTATGATGTCAAGCTTTGTTAAGGTACTCATAGGGGTTAAATAATCCTTGGTATTCTCAAAACCAAATTTCTTTGATATCTATCTAGTGTACTACTCTTGGTAAATTAATATTTCATTCTCTGATTATTTGATTTGTAACCCTAAAAAGAAGCTTAATTCTCTCATGAGTGACATCTCTAATTTTGTCTACATCAATCTTAAAAATTCTTAGCAATATTTTTCATTAGTTGCACCAAATACAATGTCAACAACGTAAATTTGTATAACTAGCATATCGTCTCCGTGATGTTTTATGAAGAGAGTAATGTATACTTTTCCCTTTTGAAAGTTATTTTTAATTAAAAATTGACTTAGTCTTTCATACTAAGCATGGAGAGCCTATTTAAATCCATACAAAGCCTTTTTTAACTAATACACATGATCTAATTTGAAGAGATCTTCAAATCTAGGACGTTGATCAACATATACTTCTTCTTTTATAAAGCCATTTAGAAAAGCATTTTTCACATCCATATGGTAGAACTTAAAATTTTTCAAACATGCAAAAGTAAGTAGTAATATTGTAGCTTCCAACCTAGTAATAAAAGCATAGGTTTCATCATAATCTATTCCATCTTCTTGAGAATAACCTTTAGCTACTAAACATGCTTTATTTCTTATTATTTTCCCGTGTTCACCTAGCTTGTTCTTAAAAACCCATTTAGTTCCAATGATTGACTTATTTTTAAGTCTTGGAACTAAGCTCCAAACTTGATTTCTTTGAAATTGATGAAGTTCTTCCTGCATAACTAAGATCCAGTTATTATCAGTTAAGGCTTCAACAACTAAATGAGGTTCGATTTTAGATATTAAGGAAAAATGATTTCAAAGTTTTGTAAGCTTGATCTTGTTCTTATTCTAGATTTAACTTTACCAATTATAAGTTCAAGAGGATGATCAATTTTAAATTTAAGAGATGATGGTAGAGTATGAAAATGTTTAAAGCTTTTTAATTTACCTTCTTGACGTGTTTCAACAAACTTGGTATTAGTTTCTGAAGAACTTTTTGATTTAGGTTTTGTTCTGGATATATCAAGCATCCTTGAAGCTTCTATTGTTCTTTCTGAAGGAGGTTCTATCTTTCCTTCTTTTGAATTAAGATTCTATGTATTCTTTTTATTTAAGACAATTGGAGTTTCATCATTCGATTCTTCATGGCTTGTTTCTTTAATAAATTTAACATTTTTGTATTCTTCCACAACTTTTGTTTCTTTATTGTATACTCGGCTGCCTTTGAGTTTAAAGAGAAGCCTAGAAAGATGGCTTCATTATCTCTTTCCTCAAATTTTCCTAAAACTTTTCCTATTTTCTTAGCAAAACATTTGCAACCAAAGATGTGAAAATATAAAACAGTAGGTTTCCTTCCTTTGTAAATCTTATAAGTAGTTTTATTTGTCAAGGGTCTTACATATACATGATTTATGATATAACAAGCTGTTAAAGTAGCTTCTACTCGAAAATTATATGTTATATTTTTTTTTATTAAGTAGAGTTCTCATCATTTCTTGAATAGTCCTATTTTTATGTTCAACTACTCCATTTTGTTGTTGAGGATAGGGCGTGGAAAAGTTATGAGTGATGCCTTTTTCTTCACAAAACGAGATAAAATCTACGTTTTCAAATTCCTTTCCATGATCAGTTTGTAGACTAATGATAGAAAGGCCTTTTTTCATTTTCAACTCTTTTTGAAAAGATTTCAAAGCTTTTAAAAGCATCACTTTTATGTTGCAAGAATAAGATCCAAGTAAATCTAGAGAAGTTATCTACTATGACAACTCCATACTTATTTCTTCCAAGACTTAGATTGTGAGTTGGACTAAATAGATCTAAGTGCAACAACTCTAAGGGTCTTTGAGTGGAAATTACTCTCTTACTCTTATGTGAAGATGAACCCATCTTAATCTTAAGATAAGCAGTACGATGAATATTCTCCTGAGCATGCAGTTTTGGTAAACCTTCAATTAAGTTCTTTTTAGATAAGTTCTCCAATTGTCGAAAGTTCACTTGTCTTAGTCTTTTATGCCAAAGTATAGTATTGTCATTTACTAAAATGAAACAGTTTTTAGATGATACTTCAGATAGTTTAATTAAATAAACATTCTTCTTTTTGAATCCTTTAAACAACTTAAGTCCATCCTTGTTAGAGCTAACACATTTATCACATTCAAAAATTATTCTATATCCTTTTATCACACATTTGAATTATGCTTAATAAGTTATGTTTAAATCCTTTAACCAAAAATACTTTTTCAATTAAATGAGGTGTTAAACCAATTGTACCTACCACAATTATTTTACCTCTATTGTTGTCACGAAATTTCACATAACTAGTTCCTTCCATTCCAGATTCGTGAACAACAAAGTATCACTTATTTTGTGTCTTGAACATCTATTGTTAAGACACGATGTTCCTTTTATCTTAGCTTCATAATCCTGTACATATCACAGCATAGTCAAATCTATTTATGAATACAATGGAGCTTGGCTCCATGAAAATTCATGCTCGTCTTTTAAATTAGACCTTGATTATTATTGAGCTTATAATTTTTGAAAAAACAATGTTTCTCTATATGACCTAGTTTATTACATAAGAAACAAGCATAAGGTTTCCACTCAGTATACCTCTTACTTACCACTTTCCTTTTATTTAGATTCTTTCTAAAATACCCTCGATTTAACCTTCCAAAGTACCCTCTAAAGGAATACTTGTCTTTGTTTTGAGAGAACATTCTATTGTACTTTTTGATAGGTTCAAATGCTTTGTTGTTTTCACCTCCTTTGATCATTTCTTGATTATCATCGTTTGATTTAACAAATACTATTTTTTTCTTTATTTTAGATGTTTCTCCAAATTTAAAACCTAGTCTAGATTTTGAATTATCCATCCTTTGACTAGAAATCAACATTTGTAACTTCCTACACTTTCATCAAACTTGTAAAACACATTCTTAGTTATAAGCCCGAAAGCTAAGCCAAATGAACGTAGGATTGAATTTAGAACACAAGGTTTAGGGCAATTGGTTGATGAATCCAATCAAACCCAAATTATAAACTATTAAGAAAAATATTAGTAAAAATGACCCGTAAACTTGAATTTAAGAAAATAAGTAATAAAATAGGAGACAATAAAATTTTTAAATTTTTAGCATAATAAGTACTAAATACCGAAAAGGCGAAAAGTGTAATCTAATAACGAATAAATTACTAGAGATACATTATATGTATACTAAAAATTTTAGAATGACCGAAATAATAATTAGGAATGTTCACATATACCCCACATATATTTATGTGTAGATAAAAATACGTGAAATTACCTAAATTGGCAAAAAACTAAGTAAATAATTAAAGAAAATTATAAATTAATTATGGAAAAAATAAAAAAAAAATCAAAAGAGGCTAGAATAATCCAAATCAGGTCGTAGCAGGTCAAGATCTGTAAAAGAAAAATTAACCAATTAAAATTAGACAACATAAAAGCCAAAAATCAAGGAAATTGGGCAAAGTCTTGTCTAATTAATGCATAATAATTACAAAAATCGTCTATAAATAGGGGAAAAATTTCCAGAACTCATTTAGACAATTTAACATTAAAGAAAAATAGGAAAACTGAAAAAATCGAGAGAAAATCTAGAAAAAAAAAGAAAAGGAAACTGTGCAAATTCGAGTAGTGAGAGAAACCTACACCTTACCACCACCTGGGACCGAGCCACCACTACCACACCACTCTAGCCCCACCGTCTAAGCCGGCCGTCTGACAACCTTGGACTGGGTTTAGAGGTCTAGGAAGCTTCGGACTGGTTAGTCTCTTAAATTTCCCAATTTTGAATAATTTTGTAAAATTAGTTATTTTGCCTAGAAAATTATGAAACTTGTTATTCTGAGGTTTTTTTTATGCAGATTTAAGGAAAAATAGTGATTTAGTTTAATTATGTTTGAAAATATAAGGTCCTTAACAAATTGTTCAAAACCGAACATGATTAGAACGGAAAATAAATAGGCTTAGGAGTGTAGTTTGGAGCTCAATTTTTTTTTTTGTAGGATGCTCATATGATATAGAATAGTGCTATAAAGCCATTTTTTTAAATTAATTTTCGAAATTTTTAAGTTAATTTTTATCCCTAAAATGATGGGAAAATTGAGTGATTTGGGGTTAATTAGGTGATTAAGATGTTAATTACTGATTTAGATATTAATTAGATGTTTAGGAATGTTAATCTTTGATGTGGAACCCTAATCCTAGCCTTTAAAGTATTAAGTATGGTTAATTTAGGAAATTAGGTACCTAATATAAGAAATTAGTAATATGTGAAATTGTAAATTAATAAATTTAAAAAATTAGGGTTATTTAGATAATATTATAATAGAAATCGGAAAAATAATAAATCTGAAATAACATTTAATTTTAAGTAAATGTCTCAAAATGTAAGATTTTTACACATCGGGAATAAATCTGATACTTTAATTAGGGTTAGCGTATATCGACTAGTTTAGAGTACTACATTAAGACTTAATAGGATATTTGGGCACTCGAGCTTAATGTGATTAATTTCACATTAGGATTCGAGCATATTTAAGGCTTAGGAATAAAATTTTAAATCTAATTTAGAATTCGAACCTCGAAATAGAGTATAACGAATCATTTGGACATAATAGGTATATACGAAAAAAATGAGTTAAAATATAACTTAGAATATGAATCCATAAAGTATAAGTACTAAAAAGACCTATTTGTATTATAGGATACCTAGAGACACATCAGGCTTGCGATTAAGGGATTAAGGGATCGAGCGATTCCAAGTAAGTTGGGTTATTACTTATTGTAATAGAGTACTAGTTTTATGGTACTCGAAGACTTAGGCTTGTATATGATTGTGATTGTAAGTAGTTTACGCATGTGTTTGATGTATCTGAATTCGTACTGAATTTGTAATGTGAGTGATTTTGTAACTGATTGAATTGGTATGAAATTGTTTGAACACCCTAAATGAAATTTAATCTTATTCAACCCTAATAACCGAAAATGTCATGCATTGCAACCCGTTAGGGAATCATAGGATTCTTCAACCAAATACAGACCCCTTCGAAAGGGATAGCGCAGGATTGCAAAATGGTCCCTTCTTCATCCTTAGTTGAACTAAGTGATAGGAGAGGAGGTCGTGGCGAGGGTGAAGTCAATGGTTTGAAGGTAGTCACGGGAGGAGCGAGGTCTCCATTGCACAAGCCTGGGTTTGGTTGTGAGCTGCTGCATAACATGGAAACTCCTCAACCCGGATTGGAGCGGGTGAAATTTCTCTGATTTCACAACGGACCGAACTACGTTGTGCGATGACACTTGATTGTTACATTGCATGAAAATAATTGCTTGATAACCCTGTTTATGCCTGTATGCATTTATGAGTCTCTAATTCAACTTACTAAGCTGTAGTTGCTCATACCCTTATAGATCCTTTTGCAGGTTCTGATTTCTGAACACTTCAAGTACTATGTCGCCCTACAATTACCTAGAGGTTAATCCATTTGAAGCCAGGGGTGTGAGGATCAAGTTACTTACTATAATGTGTAACTAGAGTGACCATGTCATTAAGGATGAAAGACTGATAGTTATTATGTAATCTAGTGAACTGTTATGTTTATGTAAAACTTCCTAGGAAGCTCTGTAGACTTATATATATAATTATACATGTTATTAGAAATTTATACTATTTATCATAATTGTAATTTAATTGTTAATCGGATTGTTTACTTTAAAGCAAGGAGTTGTCGATACCTTGTGTAAATCATGTCTATGGTAGGTACTGTGAGGCCAGTTACTATTATAGAATGGTTTACACGGCGGGACTATTGTGACTCTGCGACTTCGGGGCGTAACATTAGTTGACTTAGATAAATCCTCTACATGATTTTTCATGTTTATAATTTCTTCTTTTAAAATAATATTTTCATTTACTAAAGCTTCACAGCCAATATGCAATCCTTTGAAATAATTTTTTAGAAAATCATTTTCATTTGCTAGCAATTGATTAGCTTGACTAAGTGCAGGCTTTTCACTTTTTAATGTCTTTACTTCAGATTCAAGCTTAGATGTCTTGTTACTCGACTTGGAAAGGGCTTTGAGGAGTTTGTTAATTTTAGCACATATATCATTAGGTTCTTCTAAATCAAAGTCAAGATTAGTTTTAGAATCTATCTCAAAAAGTGCTATAAGGCATAAATTTGCTTCCTCATATTCTTTTGAACCTTCTGACTCAGTTTCTAAATCTTCCAAGTCACTCCATGTTGCCATTAGAGATTTGCATTTCTTCTTAAATTTCTCCATTTTCTTAATTAATATGGAACATTCGTATTTGAAATGCCTAGACTTTTTGCATTCATAGCAGATAATCTCCTTTTTTAACTTCTTCTCCTCTTTTTCTTTGATCACTTTTCTTACATCAATAGATTGGTTTCTATTAATAGCAAATCTTTTAGTAAAAGTTTCCTTACCTATTTTCTTAAGCCATTTATTGAGTTTTCTAGCTAAAAGTGTTACATCCTTGTCTTTTTCTTCAAATGAATCTTCTCCTTTAGAATCATCATCTGTTTCTTTAACCTTGAAGGCTGTAATCCTTTTCTTTGTATGTTCTAAAGTACTTTCTGATTTGATAAAATCAGTTTCATATATAAGCATGTTGTACAGTTGACTCAGATTTATTGTTTTTACATCACAAGCTTCTTCTATGGTAATTTTCTTTTCATTCCAAATTTAGGAAGAATCCTTAGCATCTTGCATACCATATTTGCATCACTAATTATTTTACCAAGAGAAGATAATTCATTAGTTATAGTAGTGAATTTACAAAAAGAGTCCTTGATTTCTTCACCAAGGACAATTCGAAAAGTTTCATATTGTTGAACCAGGGAGTTAATTCTTGTATCCTTGATGGTTTCTGTACCTTCATAGGTTTGAAGCAAAGTGTCCCAAATATCTTTAGCTGTTGCACATAAAGCAATTAGATAAAACTCTAAACGTACAATAGTACTCAAAAGTAAACTCTTAACCTTTAAATTAAATTTAGCTTTAGTAATATCATCATTTGACAAAATGATGGTTGGAACTTTAAGGTCTCCTGTTGAGATGATTTGCTAAGCCCAATAGTTTGATGCCTTCATATAAGTCTCCATCCTGAATTTTCAATAGGGAAAGTTAACTTTATCAAAAAATGTTGCCTTGCTAGACTGAACTATTAAACTACCACTTGGTTTACTTATGATCTTTAAACTCTTGATGATATTAGAGCATGGTTCTAATACCAATTGTTAGTCCTATATAAGATATCAAGAGAGGAGGTAAATTAACATGTTTAAACTTTTTTATATAAAAAATACCCCTTTTAATAGCTTAAATTGGTGAATAGTAGTATTTTAATAATTCAACACACAACAATTAATAATATAAATTAAAAGAATAAGGAAGGAGAATATAAGGTTGAAGATTTATAGAGATTCATCCTTTTGCTTACTGCTCTCTTCCAGCTTTACTATTAGGGACCCAGTCTACTTCACCGGTGCCATTTTACTTGATTCATTAAATAAAAAATCTTAAAAAGATTATAAGTAATTGCTACACATAGGCCTACACAATACTTTATTATGCCTATCTAGCCTCTCTACAATCTAAGCTAATACAAATCTACAGAGTACAATTTAACTTCTCTCAACACTTAAACAACAAACAAAGTTTACAAATTACAAGTGAGAATAACAATAAAAGTCTCAAATAATTTCGTACTATAGAAATAATAATTGATGAATAATTTGATTTGGTGCTTAACATATGAGTCATTTCTCCTTTTATAATGAAATCTTTCATTGTCTAATTTGTTTAAGATTATCTTCACTTTTATGTTTATCCAAAAATTGTATTGACAGATATAATCCTTATATTTTTTTTAGAGAATCTCGGTATTTTGAATTTTAAAATCAGCTCTTGTAATCTTGATTCAATTTGATATTCTTTGATCTAAAACCTCTACATAAGCTTCAAATTTGAAATTGACGAAGAGATATGCTTTATCAACAATTTCCAAATAAACCTTATAGTTAAAATTGAAATTCCACAAAATCTAATATATTTATACGATGCTAAATGTTTTCTTATAATTTATCCAAAGATCTCTTCACTTAAAATTAATCCCATGGATCTTTATTACATCTTAAGTGAAACAAGATTAAGTGTATTTTCCTAATACACTCAATCTAGTAGAAGCCTTGTTTAATTCGAATCTGATATGAGTTAATTTCACACATTATTCTTCCAAACTAACTTTTTGAATAAACTTCTGAAGAGAATTAGTAAGTTTCTAAAGTACTATACCACTTCTTTTGATAAAAGTGTTCGAAACACCCTTTGAAGATTTTTATACTAGACTATTGTTCAAACAATTAAGACCTTCTAAATAAGTTTCTAAAACAACTCAATTTGCAATTTATAACTTCCTGAGAACCCTTTTGAATGCCTATATTCTTGATGATTTATTAGTATTCATGTGTTTTTGTTATCATCAAATTATATGAGAGATATCTAATAGTTCCAACAAAAGGTTCTCTAAGCAAGACAAGTGATTCATAGCTAGATTCTTTGCCCCTTTTTTATCTCTAATTTCTAAGTTAAATTCTTAGGGTAGCAAGATCCACGTAATCCATTTTAGCTTGGCATCTGTCTTGTTTAACAAAAAACAAAGAGAAGAATGATTGGTATAAACAATAACTTCATAGAGCATCAACTATAACCTGAATTAATCAAATGCAAATGCTATTACCAGTAACTCCTTTTCAGTATTGGTGTAATTCACCCAATCTTATGTGAAAATCTTGCTAACATAATATATTGGTTCAAAATGCTTTTTCTTGTATCTGCCCCTAAACTATGCATATAGCATAATTGTTAGCATCGTACATAAGTTCAAATGGGAGAGTCCAATCCGATGGTACCATTATGGGGCTATGCACTAATTTATCTTTAAGAATACTTAATGCTTCCAAATTTTCTTTAGAAAAGATGAACATGGTATCTTTCTCTAATGGCCTAGTCAATGACCTAACAATTTTGGAAAAATCCTTGATTAACCTTCTATAAAATCCTATGTACCCTAGAAAACTACGCATTACCTTGACTAAAGTTGGTAGTGGCAACTTTGTAATGGTATCAATTTTTGTGTTGTCTACTTTAATACCCCTATAAGAACTATTACATGTAATTTCTTCGTGAAGCATAGTCTAGATATCCATATGATTAATTAGGGTTTCTTACTTTATTATTACATTATTAACTAGTAATTATTTAATTTTATTTCTTTGAGTTGTTAGGGCTTAATTATTTTATTTTGCAAGTAAATTTTAATATTTATTTGAAAAGTAGAATAGAAGAGCAAGAGCGAATAGTATGTGCAATCCTTGAAGTATTGACATCCTGGACTTTACTAGTCTACTACAATATAACAAAACAAGTGCACTTATTAGCCAATCAAGTTTTTAGTGCCATTATTAAGGATTGTGAATCAAGAAAGCACTTTACTATTCTAACATTTCCTTCCATTAAGTTTTATTATTATTTTCTAATTTAAATCAATTCTAATTTGTTTTCTTTTCTTTTTTTTTTTGTGTATGAGGAATTCAAATTAATGAGTAATAGAAAGGAAGTACTAAAGATCCTATTTGATTATATTAAACCCTCTATTGGTGGACTTGACTCTAGTACAGCAAAGCCGAAAAAAACTAGTAATGAGTTTGTAATCTTGTTGATTATTATTCAAATGGTCCAACAATAACTAGATTTTGAAGGTTCATCAAGAGAAGACCCTCATACTCATATTGCTATTTTCTTAGAGATATGTACTACCTTCAAAATTAATGGAGCCATGGATGACACAATACGACTAACACAATTCCCTTTTCACTGGGAAGGAAAGCAAAGCAATGGCTAGCTTCTCTTTAGAAACACTCTATCACTTCATAGAAAGAGTTGATTGATAAATTTTTAGAAAAGTGTTTTCCTCCTACCAAAACAGCTAAGCTTTGAAGTGAAATTTCATACTTTGTTCAATTTGACTTGATACTATTTACCATACCTAAGAGCATTTCATGTAGCTGCTCTGAAGATGTCCGCATCATTACCTCTTTAGATGCAATTATAAATCTTTTATAGTAGTTGAAATTTTTCTACTAAACAATCAATTGATTTAGATATAGTTGGGACATTAAATATGAAAATGCCTAAAGAAGCTTAAGTTTTGATTGAGAGATTAGCAACAAATAGCTATCATTGGGAGAACAATAGAGCAAATGAAAAGAGTTCAAATATGTATGACTTAGATGTTACCATAGCCATAATAGCTAAGGTTATAGCACTAAGCCAAAGGTTGGAGAACTTTCCTATGTCTCCACAACATCCTATTATGGTGAATTATGTAAATCCAAGAGGATATGGAAGACAATATGGTACAATACGCACTGATTATTCTATAAATCATTGGGGATTTCAACATATACCTTATAATTATCATGAAAAATGATGTAAGGATTGGTTGAACTTTTAAGGGGAGTATCCATACCAAACTCAATTGAAGTATATGAATTATCCTAAAGATTTCAAGGCTTCTCACATTGAGAAGAAAATTCAATGGTTAGAAGATATTCTGACCAAGTATGTGGAAAATAATGAAGCCAGACTAATGAACATTAAAAGAAAAATTGAATAGCTTGTAAAAAATGCTATTGAAAGTCAACAAGCACCTGCTCCTCAAGCATAAGCAAAATTTGCAACTCTTAAGAGTGGTAAAGAATTATAGGTAAGTAAATAAGCTCATAAGAAACAAGTCAATCAAGAGTCAGTAATGGAAGAGTAAGCTAGTAAAGTTAAGGAGACTTTAGAAATAGCAAAAGAGAAGGTAAATCCTTAAAAGGTGAAAGAATATAAGATGCTAATACCTTATCCTTAGCAACTTATGAAAGAGGACTTAGATGAACAATACGATATGTTCTTAGACCTTTTCAAACAATTACATATTGGCTTGCCTTTCGTTGAAGCTTTGCCATAGATGCCTAAGTATGTAAAATTTTTAAAGGAGTTACTATCAAACAAAAAGAAGTTAGAGGAACTCTCTACAGTAACTTTGAGAGAATAATGTTCAACAATACTCTAAAATAAGCTTCTAACAAAGTTGAAGGATCCAAGGAGTTTTACCATCCCTTACTTAATTGATGTTTTATCTATTACGAAACCATTAGCTAACCTAAGAGCTACCATAAACTTAATGCCATAAAAATTGAATGAGAAGCTAAGCTTAGGAGAGCCAAAACCAACTAAAATGAGCTTGCAATTAGCTAATGATCTATGAGGAACCTTAAGGGTATAATTAAAGATGTTGGTTACGGTAAAAAGATTTATTTTTCCTATGGACTTTGTAATTTTGTATAAAGATGAGGATATTGAAGTAACACTCATCTTAGGAAGACCCTTTTTAACTATAGCTAAAGCCATTATCGATATTAATGATGGCAAACTCATTTTAAGGGTAAGTGAAGAGATGGTATTTAGAATAAAAGAGGTAATAAAGAAGTACATCGAGTAAGATGCTACATGTTTTTGCCTTGACATTATTGATACCTTCGTAACTAGTGTTTTGCATAAATTACTAACGAAGGATCCTTTATATTATTGTTTGAAATAGGAAGACAAAGAAGAGTTGGCAAATAATCTAACTTATGTTGAAGTAATAGTATAGTTAGACGCTAACCCACCAACTATTGAGAGGAATAGTTTGAAAGGATAGAGTAGGCAAAAGAGGCAAAGTTGAAGCTTTCTATTGACAAGTTGCCTCTCTCATAACTAAAGTAACTACTAGATTACATAGAATATGCCTTCGCAGAAAAGGGTACAAAACTGCTTATGATAATCACTTCTGGGTTAAATGTATAATAGAAGGAAAAGCTTTTAAATGTGCTTAGGAAGCACAAAAGAGCAATCATGTGGATTATTTCAAACATCAAGGTAATTAACCCATCCTTTTGTACTCATAAAATACTCATGAAAGAAGGGCATAAATTGGTAGTGCAACCACAAAGATGATTAAACCTGAACATGAAAGAAGTGGTTAAATCTCAAGTAGATATAGTTATGATTTATCTAATTTCTAACAATTCATGGGTCAACCCTATACAAGTTGGACTAAAGGAAGGAGGAATAATAGTGGTTCCAAATAAATAGAATGAGTTGATTTCTATGTGAGTAGTTATGACTTACAAGGTGGAGAGTTTGTATAAGCTACAGTAAAGTCAATGATGCTACAAGGAAGTATCATTTCCCTTTACCCTTTTTTGATCAAATGATAGAACCCCTACCAAGTCATATGTATAATTGCTTTCTTAGATGACCTTTTTGGCTATTTTCAAATCCCAGTTGCCTTAATGGACCAAGAGAAGATGACATTTACATGTCCCTATGGCACCTTTGCTTATAAGAGGATGTTATTTGGCCTCTATAATGAACCCACCACATTTTAGTAGTGCACAATGGCATTCTTTGTAGATTTTATTGAAGGCATGATAGAAGTGCTTATGGATAATTCTTTGGTTTTCAAGAAGTCTTTTGATCAATGCCTTATGAACTTGCACAAATTGCTACCTAGATGTGAAGAAACAAATCTAGTGCTAAATTAGGAGAAGTGCCATTTCATTATACAAGAAGGCACGTACTAGGACATAAAGTGTCTTGGAGAGGTATTGAAGTCGACAATGTAAAAATTGACACTATTGCGAAGTCACCTCCTCGCACTTTAGTAGAGTATTGTACAGTTTCTTAGGCCATGCAAGATTTATCAAAGACTTCTCAAAAATTACTAGACCCTTAACTTAGCTATTGAAGAAAGATTCTCCATTCATCTTTTCAAAAAAATGTTTAGAAGCATCTAATATTTTCAACGATAAGTTGACACACACCACTATAATGGCAGAATCGGATTGGAATTTGTCATTTGAACTCATATGTAATGCAAGTGACTATATTGTAGGCACAATTTTAGGGAAAAGGTAAGAGAAAGACTTCCAATTAATATATTATGCCACCAAGACCCTTAAAGAAGCTCAAGATAATTACATTACCATAGAAAAGGAGCTACTAGTAATGGTCTTTGCATTCGATAAAATTCAAGTTGTATCTAATTCTTTCTAAGGTTAGTGTTTACACTAACCATTCTGCTTTGTGTTATTTGTTGAATAAGCTAGATGTCAAACCAAGATTGATTAAGTGAATAGTGCTACTTCAAGAATTCAACTTAGAGATCAAGATAAAAAGGGAGAGAAGATATTGGTTATAGATCATCTATCTTGCTTAGAGAATCCATCCTTAAAAAAGTTCAAGTAGTGAGACATAGATGAAAAATTCCTACAAAAGCGAATTTACTAGGCTAGTCCTTAGACAATTCCTTCGTTTGTTGACATAGCAAATTATTTAGCCACTAACATTTTTCCTAAAGGAGTAAATTATCAAAAAAGGAAGAAATTTTTCTATGATGTGAAAAATTATTTTTAGGAAGAATCATATCTATTTGAGATTTATGTAGATCAAATGATTCATCAGTATGTATCCCTCTTAGAAGGTTGGCAAATTTTGAGTCATTATCACTCAAGGCCAACTAAAGGACACTACAATGCAAATAGAGCAATATACAAGTCAGGTAATGTTAATACTGGTGCTGTTACCAGTCGTTTCTTCAACTCCTGAAAACTCATTTCACAATCTTCGCTCCATTCGAACTTTACATCCTTCTGGGTCAATCGAGTCAACGGTTTGGCAATTTTGGAAAAATCCTTTATGAACCGTCGATAGTATCCAGCCATGCCCAAAAAACTCCTTATCTCAGTCACTGTGGTTGGTTGCTTCCAATCCATTACTGCTTTCACTTTATCCGGGTCTACAGAGATTCCTTCTCCAGATATAATATGGCCTAGAAAAGAAATTTTATCTAACCAAAAATCACATTTACTTAACTTGGCATATAATTGATTCTCTCTCAACTTCTGTAATGCTAATCGTAAATGCTCTGCATGCTCCTCCTTGGTTTTTGAGTAAATCAAAATATCATCAATAAACACCACAACAAACTTATCCAAGTATGGTTGATATATACGATTCATCAAGTCCATGAATACAGCCGGAGCATTTGTTAAGCCAAATGGCATCACCAAAAATTCATAATGACCATATCGAGTTCTAAATGTAGTCTTATGTACATCTTCCGGCTTAACTCTCAATTGATGATATCCTAATTTTAAATCTATTCTAGAAAACACAGTAGCACCTTGGAGTTGATCAAACAAATCATCAATGCGAGGTAACGGATACCTATTCTTAATGGTAACCTTATTTAACTCCCGATAGTTTATACACAATCTCATAGTACCATCCTTCTTTTTCACAAACAATACTGGTGCTCCCCATGGTGAAACACTCGGTCGAATAAACTTCTTATCCAATAGCTCCTGAAGTTGCTTCTTTAGTTCCTGAAGTTCTATGGGTGACATCCGATATGGAGCTTTCGAAATAGGTTCAGTTCCAGGAACTAATTCTACATTGAAATCCAACTCTCGGGGTGGAGCTAACCCTGGTAAATCCTCCGGAAATACATCTGGAAACTCATTCACTACTCGTATGTCTGCTACCTTGGGTATTTCCTTTTCTGCATCCACAGCAAACACCCAACAAAATTTCCAATCATCCTCCTTTACTCTTGTCTCAAATTGCTCATCACATATCTCCATCACTGATAAATTCAACCTATTTCCACTAGCTTTTCCTTGAAATATTGTTTCTCCATCATTAAGATTGACAATTTTATTCCTACACTCCATAATAGCTTTATTCTTTGACAACCAATTTATTCCTACTATGACATCGTACCCTTGTAGAGGTAATATCACAAGACTTATAGGATACTCCCTCTCTTGAATTTTTATCCTACCATCAACTACTACTTCTCGTGTTGTTACCTTCTCCCCAGTCGGAGTTCTAACTTTATAAGTTACATTAACAGTAACCACACTAATCTCTTGTTCATTTACAAATTTCTGACTTGCAAAGGAATGAGATGCACCAGTATCAAACAGCACAAAAGCAGGTTTTCCATTTATCAGCACATGTCCTGGAATGTACTATTACTATGGTTACCAACTACACTAACATTCATAAATCTTAAAATGCAAAGATTTCAATTTAATTCACACTTAGAATTATTATTAAAATAAATAGTCTGAGTACATACCAGTTACAAGTCCTTCATCATTTTCTTCTTCCACTCCCATGAGCTCCTCAACATCATCATGGTAGTACTCTTCCATAAAATCCGAAAAATCCTCATTTTCCTCAATTTCCATATCCTCCAAAGCAAAGATACGAGCAGGTGTAGTGGTGTTATCAAAACCTTCTGTTCGCTTAGCTCCTTGTACAAACTGTGGACAGTATCTGGAGAAATGGCCCTTTCTACCGCACTTATTACACTTTATTAATTTCATCTTAGGACATGCCTTCAGCACATGGTTTGAATCTCCACATATGAAACATTTTCCCCTAAGCTGAACACAATTTCTTGGAAAATGATTTGCACCACATTTCCAGCATTTGACATTTCCATCCTTGTCATAAAAGCTCAAATTAGGTACTGATTGCACTGGGTTACTAGCCAGAGTTACTGGTCTCCTTCTCTTCTGCCTAGAATTGCTACTGGAGGCACCAGGATAGGATCTCTTAAATGATGGTCCTGGTCGATATCCTTTATTGATCTTTTGACTTCACATTGCTTGCATCCTCACACGATTATCTTCTAATTGTCTTGCCTTATCTACCACTTCATTGTAAGTGGTAAAACCATAATCCAGCAGCTTGCAACACATTGTGGGGTCAAATCCAGTAAGGAATAAATCTTTCTTCAACTCAACATTATCCTGGTATGAGCCAGGTACATATTGTAATAATCTATTGAATTCAGTCTCATACTGGGTTACACTCATACCTCCCTTCTTCAGTTCAAACAAATCTCGCACCATTCTGTTTTGAACACTATGGGGAAAATACTCCTTCCTGAATTCCTCCTTAAATTGTTGCCAATCAATATTATTTCCAAGTTGCCTTGCTCTCGAGTCCCACCATACTCTCGCAGCTAACTTTAACATAAATGTACCATAAGATAACTTTTGGGATTTAGGGACTCTAAAAGCCTCAAAACTCCGTTCAACTTGGGCTAACCAGTCATCAGCTACATCTGGCCTACCCATCTCCCCCTCAAAATAACAGTTGGCTTTTATAAATTCAGGAAATTTATTTACCTCTTGAGGTCGCTCTAGTCGTTGTTCAACTTCTTGGGTCTTCTGTTTCCCACATTACCACCAGTCATAAGATGTTGAATCAACATTCCTTGCTGTCTCATCATCGTATGCATACTGGCAAGTATTTGCCCAATAGGCATGTTTTCTTGTAGAGGTGGCGGAGGTAAATCTTGTCTATGTTGTTCTCTTGGTGGTGATGGTGCTCGTGGCGGAGGGTTTTGATTCCCTTTAGTTCCTCTTTGACTACTCCCGTTTCTAGCTTCAGCGATAATCACTTACTAGTTTAACTTATAATCCTGCATTCATATCTATTTATAAGTTATCCCTACTTTTGTTTAGAGAATATTTATAAATAAATAAATGCTTGCAATATGTACTCATATCAAATAGTAATGACAATAGTATTAAAGTCAACGTACTTAGAAATCTAACTTTCACTGTATATTTCATTCAACCTTACATCATTACTATTACAATCTTCAAAACAAAAGATACAACTCGATAACTTTCAAATACATACATCAAATTTACAACTCGATTACATCGTTCTTTACATAACTTCGTACAGACTCTATCTTTACAACTGTATAAGATAAAAGGTTACATCAACTGACTACATCAAAATTACTTACAGCGTACATCTAACTTGATACAGAAGCTACAAAATACATCAAAAGTCAAAATACATCAAAAGATCCTAAAATACATCAGTTTCCATCAAAATCGCTACTGGATCATATCCAAAATTCTACCTAACTAAACATGTCAGTCATCAAACTAAACATGTCAGTCATCCAACTAAACTAATCCTCCTCTGAATCCGTAGCAGCTACATCATCAAAGGGATCATAATCCATATGGCCTCCAACTGAATGGTCCTCATGCTCACTCTCTGATGCAGAGTCTATATATATTATCTCTGGAGTCTCTGGGATCACAATCACCTCCTGTACTTCATCATCATCCGACTCAACTGGATTACCAGCTCCTACTCCAGCTATCCTGGTGTCTGCAATCACTTGCATGAGCAAAGCATGTAGGTCTACACCAGGTTCATCCTCGTTTTCCTGCTCCTCTTCAGGGTCTTCTTCTGGATCTTCTTCTTCTGGGTCCTCCTCAGGGTCTTCCTCTATATGAACTCCATCTTCTTGGGATTCAACTGGAGGTGGGTTTTCTAGTGGTGGTCCTGGTATCTCAGGTTCAGGTTCAGGACTAAAGTTCAATGGTATCTCTATACCATCCCCAGCAAGCTCGAGAAACTGTAGAAACCAATCAATGATCCCTGGTGGGTACTGTCTAGGAATGTATGGGATGTTAGCAGGGATGTGTGCAATACTGGCAGGGTATGGTCTCCCATCCTCTAACCTAGCAGGAAAATACCGTAAGGGCATCATCAGGGTTATAATTCCCTCCTTCTCCAACCATCTCTGCTCAAAAGCTGCTATAGCGGTGTATCTATTATACTGGAGGCCTAAACTCGTCTCCATCCATGGCCACTCATCCTTCCAGCTATAGCACATTTGATCATGAAACTTATTGATAATCTCATCAACTGTCCTAAATATATTCCAATCAGCTAGTTCCATCAGTAGCCATTGTAATTTAACCCTATAATCAATGGGAGATACTTCTCCATTCCATCCAAATCGTATCCAACTATGAATCAGTTCTCCCCTTCGACCCTGTAAGTATATTTAAACCAATTAATATTTCCTATGTTAAAGATTAAGGTTACTTATGTTATACAATCTTTTATCGCCCACTTAGCATTATCCACTCTCATTATTCCTAAAATGTCTATTTCTTTTAAGGTATGACGCTTCAAAGCGAGTTTACTAAAACTACGCTCTGATACCAACCGAAAACTGTTATACCCCGAAGTCGCAAAGTCGTAACAGTCCCGCCGTGTAAACCATTTTATGATAGTAACTGGCCTCACAGTGCCTACCATAGAGATAATCTACACAAGGCGTCGACGACTCCTCGCTTTAAAGTAAACAGTTTGATAATGATTATACAACAATTATGATAATTACCACAAAGTTCTATAAAACATAGATATTTATAATAATGTTTACAGAGCTTCCCAAGAAGTTTTACATAGTAACTACAGTTTACTAATTTACAAAATAACTAACAGTCTTCAACCTTTAACTACAAGGTCAGTCTAGTTACACATTTGCTAAATAACTTGATTCTCACACCCCTGGCTTCAAAAGGACTAACCTCTGGATAATTGTAGGGCAGCATAGTACTTGAAGAGATTACAAATCAGAACCTGCTAAAGGATCTATAAAGGTATGAGCAACTACAGCTCAGTAAGTTGAATTGGAGACTCATGAATGCATACAAGCACAAACAGAGTTATCAAACAATTATTTTCATGCAATGCAACAATCAAGTGTCATCGCACAACGTAGTCCGGTCCGTTGCGAAATCAGAGAAATTTCACCCACTCCAATCCGGGTTGAGGAGTTCCATGTTATGCAGCAGCTCACAACCAAACCCAGGCTTGTGCAATGGAGACCTCGCTCCTCCCGCGACTACCTTCGAACCATTGACTCCATCCCCGCCGCGACCTCCTCTCCTGTCACTTAGTTCGACTGAGGATGAAGAAGGACCTTTTTGCAATCTTGCGCTATCCCTTTCGAAGGGGTCGATATTTGGTTGGAAAGTCCTATGATCCCCTAACGGGTTGCAATGCATAACATTTTCGGTTATTAGGGTCGACTGAGATTAAATGCCGGTTAGGGTGTTCAACAAGTTCATACCAATTCAATCAGTCACAAAGTCATTCACAGTACAAATTCCAGCACGAATTCAGATACATCAAGCACATGCGCAAACTATTTACAATCACAATCATATATAAGCCTAAGTCTCCGAGTACTACGAAACTAGTACTCTATTACAATAAGCAATAACCCAACTTACTTGAATTTGCTCGATCGCTCGATCCTCTAGTTGCGAGCTGATTTGTTTCTGGGTGTCCTATAATACAAATAGGTTCTTTTAGTACTTATATTTTATGGATTATTATTCTAACTCATAATATAACTCATTTTCCTCATGTATACCTATAACGTAGTAATGATTCGTTGTGTTTTATTTCGGGGTTCGGCTCCTAAACTAGATTCTAGTTTTAATTCCTAAGTCGTAATTAGGCTCGAATCCCAATGTGACATTAATCACATTATGTTTGGGTATTCAAATATTCTATTGGGTCGAAATTTTGGTATTCTAACTATTCGGTACACATTAACCCTAATTGAGGTATCGGATTTATTCCCGATGTGTAAAAAATCTTACATTTTAAGATATTTACTTAAAATTAAATGTCATTTCAGATTTCTTATTTTTCTGATTTCTATTATAATATTATCTAAATAACCTTATTTTTTTTAAATTTATTAATCTACATTTTCACATATTACTAATTTATTATATTACTTACCTAATTTCCCTAATTAACCATACTTAGTACCTAAAGGATAGGATTAAGGTTCCACTGCAGAGATTAACTTTCCTAAACCTCTAATTAAGATTCAAATCAGTAATTAACATCCTAATCACTTAATTAACCCTTAATCACCCAATTTTACCATCATTTTAGAGCTAAAAATTAACTTAAAAATTTCAAAAATTAAATTTAAAAAAATGGCTTCATAGCACTGTTATACATCAAATGAGCATCTTACAGAAAAATTTTGAACTCCAAACTACATCCCTAAGCCTATTTATTTTCCAGTTTACAAATGCTCGGTTTTACACAATTTGTTAGGGACCCTATATTTCCAAATATAATTAAACTAAATAAATATTTTTCCCTAAATCTACATATAATAAAACATCATAATAACAAGTTTCATAATTTTCTGGGCAAAATACATAATTTTACAAAATTATACAAAAATCGGGTGAATAAGTGACTAACCGGTCCGAAGCTTTTGGGCCGTCAAAACCCAGTCCAATGTTGTCGGCCGGTCCAGGCGGTGGGTCTACTATAGGGTGGTGGTGGTGGTTCGGTCCCAGGTGGTGGTGGGTGGTGGTTTTAGTTCACCTTGCTAATCTGCACAGTTTTCTTTTTTTTTTTTTATTTTCTGGAATTTCTCTTGAATTTTTTTGTGTTTCGATTTTTCTCAGATCACAAACTAGCCAAATGACTTCTGAGAATTTTTTTCCTTATTTATAGACAAATGTAGTAATTAATGTGCATTAATTTGATGGGATTTTGCCCCATTTCCTTCATTTTAGGCTTTTTGTTTGTCCAATTCCTATTGGTTAATTTTTTTCTTTTCAGTCCAAGACCTGATCTTGTTGCAGTTATCCTCTTCTGATTTTTTTCTAATTTTTTTATAATTATTTTGTATTTCTTTAATTATTTACTTAGTTTTCGGACAATTTTAGTAATTACGCGTATTTTTATCTACACGTAAATACATGTAGGATACACGTAAACATTCCTAAATATTATTTTGGTCATTCTAAAATTTTTAGTATACATATAATCTATCTCTAGTAATTTATTAGTTATTTCATAACACTTTTCGCATTTTCGGTAATTAATACCTATTATACTTAAAATTTGAAAATTTTATAGTCTCCTATTTTATTACTTATTTTCTTAAATTCAAGTTTACGGGGTCAGTTTTACTAATATTCCTCTCAATAGTTTCTAATTTGGGTTTGATCGGATCCTTTAACCAATCGCCCTAAACCTTAAGTTTTAAGTTCAACCCTACGGTTATTTGGCTTGGCTTTAGGGCTTACAATAGTGAAGTTCATAAGTTATTAGTCGAATGTGATGCACCAACAAGCCCTACATGGCCTAATCCTCACCTTGATATGATGTATAAGGTTTAAGTTAAGGTCACTCACCATTAGCTCTTACTAAAGGAACTAAATAAGAGCTAAGGAAGAGACAATACTCTCAAAAGGAAATGTTCTAGAATTTAACATTCAATCTCTTAATGATTGTAGCTTAGAAAATGGAGACTTTATATACTTGACCTCTAGGTTTACAAGTGGAAAAGACATAAGTCGGTAAATTACAAATAAGTGTACGAGAGATTCTTATGATACATGCTAAAAACGGAAAAAATAACAATAGATTCTATAAAGGAGTAATTATGGAATCATGTGCCTAAACATGTGTCAACTGGTTATTGATGACTTTAACAAAAGCTAGAAATAGGATGCTTAGTTGGTTCTATAGGCTATAAACCTTTTGTAACTCAAACAGCTCACCATTTAGAGGGCAGCTTGGCATGAGTCACTAAACCATAGTTAGCCTAATTTAGATAAGGCCTATGCTTAGATATTTGGTATCTGATGCTCGGATTAGGGTTAAATTTGTTTAGACGAGTTGGCTAGACAACTTTGTGTCCATTAGCTCAAGGCTCGGGGTTAGGATACGTAGAATTGATCTTCAAATGTCTTAGGTACTACCAACCTCCTCGCAATCAAATTGGAGATCATCCAGGTTATGATCAATGCTCGGCATTCTAGTTGATAAAAGTATAGCATGCCTTGGATTTTGATGGACTTATCATCATTCAAAGGTTCTTAAGGTAAAATATGTAAGGTAAGTCCTTATAGTCCTCTAGCTTAGCTTCAATTAATGAGTCTAAGGTATTGATGCCCATCATAAGTAGATAAGCAAAAGTTGCAAATAGGAACTTAAAGAGAATTCTAGAAAAGATGGTTAAGCATAATAGATGTAATTGGTCAACAAAGCTCAACGATGTTCTATGGGCATATTGGACTACATATAAGACACTTATAGGAACTACTCCATACCGGCTTATGTCTAGAAGAGCGTATCATTTACTTAAGGAAAGTGAACATTAAGCTTATTGGCTATAAGGCATGCTAACTTAATCATGAGTATGTAGGTAAACGTAGGAAACTTCTACTTAATGAGCTAGAAGAATGGCATAAAATGGCCTATTTAAGCTCAAGACAATTTAAGGAACAAGCCAAATGATATAATGATAGCCAAATACAGCAAGGAAAACACGATGGGGATAAGGTCCTCCTATACTTATCTTGATTGAGAATTTTCCTAGGTAAACTCAAATCACGATAGTCCAAACCCTATAAAGTAACTCAAATATTCTTGTATGGAGTGGTGAAGATTTCACATGCTAAGCAAGGGACATTTAAGGTAAATAGTCCAACTCAAGTTGTACATAAGAGAAGATTTTGATCAAGAAGAACGCATCAAGTTCAATCTCTTCTCAATTCAAGGAAATGATAGACTTTATCTTAATTTGTCAAGAATACGATGTTAAACAAAAATGCTTCTTAAGAGGCAACCCAAGCTACTTTACTTCTCTTTTAATTTGTCATTAAGATTTTCATTTCTATTGTTTGATAGTTTAACATACCTTACTTTAACCAATCTTTTTAAGTGTTTCAAGTTTAGGAAGCTTAAGAAGTGATTGTTTATGCTAAGGAGAACAAAGCTAAATATCACAATCATGATCTAGGATATGATCTACATCAATGTAAAGGATTGAAAGAGATCTAAAGGGGACTATGGTTAAGGATCATGGCCTTGATTTTGCCTGTGCTCCTCTCTTTACAAAATTCAACTAAAAAATTAAAGAGAAACATGCCCTATAGATCAGGCCCACGATCTTAGGCATGGTACTCTCTAGAGTCAAGTATGTATTGTCAAGGATATACAACACAACTAATATCATGCTCATGATCTTGCTTGTGTTCATGTTGAATTCATTAAATATTGTTCATGCTAAAGGATTATGCCTATGATTCCATCCCTAAACAAGCCTAACTTTCCTTGATTTTATTACTTAAAAATTTCCTACTTTGGCTCACTTCTCTTTCAAATTTATTTTCTTTTTTTATTACAATGCTTCTTTAACCTATTCCTAAAACTAGAAGAAATCTTTTTGTAATACCCTAGTATTTCAGGCCCATCCAATTACCTTAGAATCCAAATCCCTAAATTTAGGATGTTGGGCTATAATGTCCATTTAATTTCAAACTTTACAATAAGGTTAGAAAAATTAGATGAAGTAATCCAAGTAAATTCAATTACTAAAAATAGGCTTAAAAAATATTAATTTTAAAAAGTCAATTTATCGCTAAAGTCAATAAATATCAAAAAAGTGAAATTTGAGTATTTAGATATAACAAGATATTAAAGATAAGTTATTCAACTTATAAAAATAATAAATTATATGTAATATACATGTAACATAGAATATACATTATTTGTATTAAATACACAAATATAATAATAAATTATTATTAAAATAAGGTAAATTAACATAAAAATGGAAAATTAATAAAAAATTGAAAGAATGGTTCATCCCATGATGTGGTAGTTAAGGATCAATTTGAATTGACGAGTCAAAAGACAAATAATAAGAAAACAACACCTTCTGTTTTGAAAAATTAAGAAAATGACATGTGTAATCCATGTCAAATTTTTATTAATCCTAATTCATTTTGAAAATATAAATAAGGTATGCACACTTCAAAAACAACACTTTAGAAGTCTAAAAGTAAAAGCAAACCACTTAAGAAAATTTAAAAAAAAAAATTGAGTAAAAATAGAGCATAGAATATGATCAGACCGGTTTAAAGGGCTATAGGAGTCTTGTTGTGGTGGCCATTTAGGGTCAAGGAAAGCACAATTAGGGAAGCTATTCTAATAAGGTTAGGTAGTCGAAGGTAGCCAATTCAAGTGAACTAAATTTTCGTCCGAAAATTTGTAAATTTTATAAAAATAGCAAATAAGGTTATTTAATTATGAAACTTAGTTCTCTAAAGTTATTTTATGTATAGATTAATTTCAAAATTTTATTTTAGTGAAATAATTATTGAAAATATAAGATCCTTAAGAAATAGGTCTATTTGGACAAAAATTGAATTAAATTTAGAAATATCAAATAATGTCCTTTTAAGTTGAAAATTTGTACATAACATACCTAATATATGTATTTAATTTTAGTAACAATTATTTTTAAAAATAATGATGTTTATCGATTGCAATTATTTTGGATAAAACTGACAATTCGTTGTTTTATGGAATTAATTAGTTTTTAACAAAATTAAAGTATAAGCCCTATGTATTATGATTTCTAGAAGTTTATAATGATGTTTGGGACACTTGAATTTTATCTTGTGAGTAAATTCACTTATTTGATTAATTTTTACTAATTTCGAGTTAAAACACTATTTTTGTAAAAATCGATAACAGCTAGTTTAATATAATTCATGGTTAATAATTAAACTACATATTTTTCTGAGTCTATAGGATTTTTTGCGAAATTAATTGGACTCGTGTAGTATTTATTATGTATTTTCATTATCTAAACCTATATATTAGCCTATAATATGATGTTATAATTAGTAATAATATGATATATGTTAAATATGTAAAGGATTAGTATTTTTTAGTACATAATGAATGCTAACCAGCTTAGAAAATGAGTAATTTTAGGATTTTTAATTTAAATTTAGGATTTATTTGAGATAATTACGAAGTTATATTAATGTATAGTCAAATTGGTAATACCAAAGTGTATCTTTAGATATTTGACAATATTGATTAATCATGATTCTTAAGATATCTTAATAGTACTTAAAATAACAATCGTGATAATATAAAGTTCATTAAAATCAAATAAGAAATGAATAAGATACAATCGAAATAAGCTTAAAAATACAATAGAGAAAATGCATAAGAACTTAGTATCGACTCGTAGTTGACTTGGGGTCGGTATGTATTTTCCTACATATGATAGGTAAGGAAGAAACATATCGTGAAGCTTAGGATTTTATGCCATTATCAAGCTCAAGTAAGTAGATATTTCTGTTTTCGTACAAGTAGACCTATATTTACTTGACTTAAAGTCAGTTGTGTTGTGAATTGTAACAACGTACCAGATTGATTAGATACTTGATTCTATTGAATATGTGTTGAAAAGGTGAAATGTTTACTTATGTATGACTGATTCATCGATATGTAATTCTATTTAGAAAACTTGGAAACTAAACTATTCTTTAGGGTATTCACTTAAGTGAACCCTATATGAAGAAATGTAATATAAAGTTGAGAAACAAAGCTAAAGTTTAGATAGTTCAATTGTTTATAATATGGAACTTGAGATTTGTGCCTGATATTAGGCCATTGTACTATTCACTGCATTCATGGCATGGTACGACACGAAAGGACTTATGGGCTGAGTTTCTAAAAGCTTCAAAACTGTTGAGTTGACTTTTGAGTATATAAAACTACATTACTCAACTTATTCTAGCCACAATGTGTGACCGACTACGTATTGGATTTTCAAACCATAGTGGGTGGTTTTTTTATTGGGGGTCCTACTCCTAGGTAGCTCCTTGTTACCTTAGGTTCCTGGACGTAATATTTAGATGCCCAGATATGTTGATTAACAAGATGAAGAATTGGAAAAGTATAGGATTTGATACCGATGCATTTCACATGCATAAGCATAGCAATAACTTCTTGCATAAACAGTTTATATTGGTAGCTTGGATTATGAAATTAAATATCTTATGGTATTGGTCTAGGTGAACATGTATTGTAATTGTTTTGTATTTTATTTTATCCACTCTCACTTAGCTCATATAGAGCTGAGGGGATACTTATGTATCCTCAGATTATGAAGAGATTTGACAGGGCAACATCAAAAGGGGGAAAAGTTTTTTTGAGAGCACTTAAGATGAAGTTAGCCGCTTTTAAAGGAGTTTTGTAGTATTTTGTTCTTATTTCTATAAAGGATCCATACATATGAAAAAATAAATAAATAAATAAATACTGGATTTTAGGTTTAGATAAGTTTGATGGATATACTTGTTGTATAACTAAGTATAAAGATGAACTCCGTTGTAATACTCTTTTATTATAAATAAAACTTTTATTGAGTATAAATAGGTATTTTTGTGTGATGGTACATCTTGTGCTATGCTAGGATGTGACACTTATTAATCTTAGTTGTTACCTATTTAGTGATTCTTCACTTACCTTCTTTATCAAAGATCATGTTTCCTTTTTGTGGATCAATAATAACAAGTACGCTTCTATCTATATGTAGCTTCACTGTTGTGCATGAATTATCATCCTCTTCAATATACTCTCATCACTATAGCCAAGATTTTAGGTGTAAGGAGAAACTTTTATTTATAGCATGGCTCCTTCAAGACCTAAGAACATGTATTGTGACCCTAAAAGGGCCTCTTCTCAATCTATTCTAGAAGGAGACCCACTAGCTACCTACCACCACTTCTTAAACACATGTTAAAGTTTAAGATACCTTAACACTAAGCAAGATTTGATGTGCTAAGTAATAAAGGCTTTGCAAGATTTAGCTTCTTAGATTGGGAAACCATTAAACAAGAAATTATGGAAATTGATATCAAAGCTATGGTTAAGATGGGGGGTTAGAAGAGACTTTTGAGTGCCCAAGAGTAGGTTTACTAAGAACACTTCACTACCTTAACAATAGATTATGACCAATTACCTTATGGAGCCTGAAACTCGTTGTCTTTCCATTTAAGATAATGAATTCACCATCTCCATAGTTGCTTTCGAAGAGTTCAGGGACTCTATGACAAGGACTATGTCAAATTCCCTAAGTTCTACACACTACCCTACGAACTCTCTTGCGGAGTTACCTCCACAAACTACTAGCAAAAGTTGATCGAAGAAAAGGAATATGACCTTAAATTTGATAGAGGATCCTATCTAAAAAATTGATAGATCTAATCCTCCGTTGGTTACTTACCCTCACAATTAGAGTGAGAGGAAAAAGCATTGAGGTGGTGGCAATACATGAAGTCTTGATAGTTTGGCAAAGAGATACCCAATTAACTTAATTGTAGCATTAGCATTCTATATGCAACACCAATCTATGATGCATGAGTCAAACAAATTAGATGTAGGCCATATGTTACACCTTTTAGCAAAGAAATTGAAACTTTTTATCAACAATCCGCAATTGACCATTGTCACGAACTGAGGACGGCCCAGTCGTAGCAGACGCCGTATACTGTATGAAGAACCCTTGATTGGTTACCCTTCCAATCAAAAACTCTTCACACGATATACAAGGCTCTACAACTACTAGTTCCAAAGTACATCCAGATTCACATGATATCATCACACAACATATTTATATAAAAGTTAAGTTCAAAAGTTTACATTACATAGTATTTAAGTATGTCTAAGTTCATAAGGATAAGGTAAACATAAGTTAAACATAAGTACATGAGGAATAGTCTACATAAACTATTTTCCTCTCATCACACAGGACACTTCGCTCTTGCCCAAGTCCCCAGGCTAACCTGTGGCATCCCCCGTCCTGTCTCTACAAACAGGCTATCCTGCAACAAAAGTCTAAAGGGGTGTAAGCCTAAGCTTAGTGAGCAAAACCTTCAGCCACACAACAAGCAAGTTATAAACACGTTATAGTCACGCATATGAATGAATGATCAAACAGAATGCCAAATAATACGCATACTTAACTAGTTCATATACGCAACTCAGATTTAATGCCCTCCGAAGTCAAGGTTGGAGTTTACACGGCACCAATCAGATCCGGGTATTACACTAGAACTTACTTTACTACGGAACTCCATGTTCCGTACTTATATCAAATAACTCTTTTATTTTCAGAAAACACAATTTCTAGTATAATTGTGAGTGGGCCCCCACAGTTCACACTCACCCCTAAACGGAGGTTTCTAGACTCGACCCTTAGCCAGGCGGTTGGCGCCTCCAACGCCTAGTGTTCCCGCGGGCCAGGGTAAGGTCATTTTGTACGAGTGCACCGTACATAACCAAATAACTCAATAATATCAACCCCCGAATGGCCTCTCTTTACCTCCGTATGATGTGACAGCCGGAATAGTATCCATGCTATGCATGTTAATGCATGTTCCAGTTTCTTTTTATAGTCGAGTATAAATTAGTTCCAATTATGCTGTGACTAACCATTAATACACACAATCATTTTCTATACTACCATGCAACAAATAAGGCATTATCTGAATTTAAGGTAAATTCACAACTCAACAAGCACTTACATACACAAGCATATCCCGAACCCCATACAGCAGTTAATTAACAATAATATTTAAGTCCACTATTTACAATCACAATCAAGCATGGAATCACAGGGTAAATACTCACTCGGCCATTGCGGTTCGTCCTAATTGTAGTAATCGATCGGGAGGTCCTCGCTCACCTCAAAGTTACCTGATCATTATGTGATAACAATACTAATAAGTGTTTGAATTAACTATTAATTCTAAATAACTAAGTACCTAGTTCTACTTAAATCACTATCAACTTTTACTCGGTAAGACTTTAATTTCAATCGTATGTAGCTTTCTCATTTTATTTTTGGTATTTATGAATTTATAATCGTTTTTCATTGTTTCTGAACATATTTTCACATGGTAGTAGATGTTTTGGATATTAAGACCTTTATTTTATGTTATGAGCTAAATTTATAGAAAGTTTTAGTTATGAACATCTAAGTACTTTTCTTACTTATGTTTATATCTTTTATTCCTTAAATTCTTCTAATGAAAGAATTTTACTTTGCTATTACTAATTCTTATAGTGAATTAGGTATAATCTAATTTAGAAAGTGTATTAGGTTTTACTAATTTAGTTACCTAATCACTTACATTTTTCTTAGTTTTCTTATTTTCTAATTTTTTTTGCTTATGTCATCGCTTACATCATCACTTGCTTATGTTATTGCTTATGTCATCACTTGCTTATGTCATGGCTTATGTCATCATGTGCTTATGTCATCCTTTACCTCATCATATGCTTACATAAGCCTTCCATCATGCTTATGTTATATACATATGTATTATGTACATATTATCTCTTTTTCTTATACTTATGTACATATACTTTATACATACTTATTCTCATACCTATACTAAGGTTTATACCGTATTTATACATGTATACATACCCGTATACCTATACAGTGGAATATATATTTCACACTAAAATTTCGTATGCTTAAATTTCTCCTTAAGAAAAGCTCCCTATTTCCATGTTTTTGTGTTCTTATGTACATATTTAGTGTAGTATAGGTATGTTTAGTAAGATTTGATCTTAAATTAGGTTATGTACATGTTATATACTCATGTACAAAGGTTCTTCTACTTATACTCTTTTGGTATTTCCTTATGTATGCATACATAGAAGCATATCCTCATGTCTTTCTTTCTTCTCTTTCAAACTTCAAGTTTCTACACTTAAAGAAGGAAACTTTGTTTCCTCTTCTTCAAGACAAAACTAACCATATAAGTACCTATCTAATCTACCTAATTAACTAACTAAGGACTAATAAAAGGTAAGATAAAGCACTTAAAAACATACCTTTTATGATGTTGAAATGGAGGAGACAAAAAGGGAGAAATGAAAGGGAAAGAAGGGAGGAAGCTTACGGCATGAAAGAGTGATTTTTTTGTTTTGTTTCTTTTGTTTGTTTCTCTTAATGTAAAGTAACATGTGGTGGGGTTAAGAAGAAAAGATGTGGACGACAACAAGAGGAAAAGAGAGAAAAAGAAAAATCAAAAAGAAAAGAAAAGGAAGACATCATTACATAAGAGATATTTTTCTTATCTCTTACCTTTGTTGACTTTTCAAAATATTGACTTTAGTCAACGTGTGTTGACTTGGTCAACATTTGAAATTTGGTCAACATGTATTATCTTAGTCAACATTCCTTAAGTATGTGTAATTTTGTGCACATAATGTAGTAATTAAGGGAAATTAGGGGAGAAATGAAGGAAATGAGAAGAATTGAGGTATATGATGCATTGATGTGTAAATGTGGTTGATGAGATCTTACTTTAGGCCTTTAGAGTCCATATATCTCATTTGATAAATAACTTTGGATAACAAGTGTAAACAGTGCTAATTTGAGTTTTAAAGTTCACTATATGTAACTTAATCTTCAACTATAACCCTAATCCTAAGTAAGACCATCTTAATCATATATTTAAGGGATAAATACAATCTATAACCCATTATCTTAGTTCCTAATGGATTATTTAAGAATTTGAATCATATAAGCAAGAATGTGGGTTATCTCTAACCATTTACTAATGATTTTGCAAAATATAAGCATTATATTTTTAATTAAGGTTTTAGGGTATATCATGATGGATTGGTGTATATATGTCCTTAATGAAATCATTTTTAAGGTTTTTATCACTTTCGAATTGAATCTTTAGCTTTTAGAAACATTTAGGGTCGAAAAATTCTTTAAACAATTAATTAAGTCTTTTAGGGTTTTCACTTTAATTAGCCTTGTCGACTCCTATATTTTCTACTATAGTTGAGTCGATTTCAAAAACTAGATCGAAACTTTCAGGGGTTTACAACCATAGTCAGAGATATCACTTTGATGTGGCTTTCAACTTTCCACCAGATGGGTCTCTTACCAAATGATGTTGGTAAGGAAACACCTAAGAGAAGGGACTATGACACTTTTACCAACCAAGAGAGAATTAAGTTAAGAAATTAAAAAGTGAACTTCAAAAGCAGTGAAATCTTAAGAACTCTTCGAGCAATCTTTGAAGAGATTGTTTTAAAGACAAAATCAGTTGATTAACTTTTGTAGCATATTGGCCAACCAAGTGAAAATCAAGATCCCTCCACTTATAGAAGAGGACTTGATTGATGTGGTTGAGATAATGGATTTGGGGGTTAATAATGAGGAGGATAAACAAGAGTTTGAGAAGAAAGATACCATTAATGTAGATTCTAGTAATGAACATAAGGTTAAAGTGGAGGAGAATATCATTGAAGCGGATGATCTAGATTTCTTTTAATTGTTCTTTTGTTCAAGTTGACTATCTCTTTAATTTTAATTCTCATTGTTTTTCGATCTTATTTTTATTCATGTTTTCTTTAGTTGCAATTTTTCCATTCATTTTTTTAATTTGTTATCAATAATAAATTATCTTTTCTCTTGCATACTATTCTATCTTTTGTTAGCCTCTTTCAAATCTCTTGAATATTTCATCAATGACTTGCTTTAGAGATGACTCATATGGACTATAAATTTGTCATTCGCACTTATCTAAGGGGAGTCCTGTTTCTCTCCTTTACTTTTTCCTATTATTCTTTTTATTGTATTGCATATTCTCTATGAGATTTATTGTAAGTACATTAGGGACGATGTACTAAATTAGGTGTAGGGAAGCAATGTGGCATGTGCTTACATGAGATTTCCTTAAATGACTGTTGCATATTTTATACGCTATTAGAATTGAATAAAGGAATCTATATAAGGCAAACTTACATACTATTTAAACTAGGATTCTAAGTCGAAAATAAAATAATAATGTTATTGATTGATTATTGGTCATATGCTATTTCTAGCTTGCTTGGATGTATAGTTATCCCTTTTTGATCTTTAGAGCTTTATAATCTTGAGTAAACATGTAGATGAAACTTGTCTTTTGTAAGTCCTTTGAAAAATCGAAATCATTTAGGAGAAAAAACAAAATGAAATTGAACTAAAATGGTAATGATTAGCCTTGGTCTATTAAAAGAGCAAAGTTCTTTCTTACTACTAATGTGAGAAAATTTGTTGAGTTAGTAAGGATCGGCCCTAATTTGTCGGAAGAGCAAAGTTCTTTCCTGGTTCTAACATAAGAATTAAAATGGTAAGGATCAACCTTAGTTCAACAAAAAAGTAAGATTATTTTCCAATGCCAGCGTAATCATGCTTAACTAAGAGAACTAGATTGAATCGAAAAGCCCTACGACACTATATATTAAGAAGATGATCGGGAGATGAGTAGATATAAAATGTGTTTTTTTCTAATTATAGTGCTTAGTGAGATTGACAAAAGGCTTATATATGGCATTGATGTTCCCTTTTCACATTTTTATGGCATTCAATGGTGTTTTGAATTGTTGGTTTCTGTGAACGTGCATTTACGTTTTTCTTGATACCTATTTGCACAACGAAAAGTTGAGAAAACTTCCTTCATTGACCATTATGCCAATATACATTACAGGATTTGTAGTATGAAAGAAAAAAATAAAAATAAAAATAAACTGCCATGGTAATTGCCGCACCTCTGCTCTCGAGAACCTTCAACTTCGTGAAGTTTGCCTTTAGGTGGAAACCGGATTGATACAAATATACATTAGTATTAGTTTTCCTTTTTGAATCTTACATGACTTATACACATACTTGATTGTATGAGTGAGCTACTTATATTTTTCTTTCTTTGAACAACCCCCTGTAGAAGCTACGAGAACTGCGATTGAAATGGCAAGTGAACAGCATGACAACAAATACTAATTTAATTTCTAAATTTAAAATTTCCTGTTGATCTTGACCTAATTTGCAGCAACGGTTCGCTTAGTAACAGCTTCCCGCCTTGTATGGGTTGCTCCAAGATATGATATTTATTCCTTGTAGGTATCCGCTATTTGAACCAGAAGCCACTCACGGCTCTAAAAGCTTCCTTCATGAAGTGGAACATAGCATGCATTGAACAATCTGTCCACTTAGATGATTACCACGGTAGTTGTTCTATGTAAGGCAAGTTGCCGAGATTTGGCCTCATTAATGCCTAAGTCTATCCTTCACTAAGCTTCAACAGCTCGAAATGTCCAGCTCATTGTTTAAGCCATACGAAGTCGCCAAGCACTGTAGTCAAGAAGTCAAAGTTCAATGGCCATACTGAGTTGCCGAGAAGTTACAGTTAAGACCATAGAGCAACTACTTCGAGCTCTTTCCATCACTGGAGCTGAACTGCTTACAATCGTACCGAGTCGCATGACGAGCTCAAGCATCCTCCAAGCTAATTTCAACTCAACAACATTTGAAAGTTGAGCACTCATTTACGCCGAATACCAGTTCTTGTCGGGCAACTACGTGCTTAGATCGAAGTGATGTTTAGGGGGTTGCACAGATTGTCGCCGAGCTATTTGCTTAAAATGTCCAAAGCCGTGCTATTATTCCGGCGAAGCAACACTCAAGCGACCAACTTCCTGATACAATGCAGATCATCTATTCATTGTCACTAAGCAGCTTTGTAACTCCATTCGTCGAGCTTATAATTGCACACCCACCGAGAACCTTCAATATGTTTACAACCAACTCCTTGTAAAGATACCATGCTCATAGTAGCCCCATGCCAAACTCCGTGCTAATGGAGCCTGAGATTCACACCACACAACAAGTATCCAAACACGTGCGAGCTACAACTTCGCATTCCAAACTAAACCCGAGAAGCGAATGCTGAGCTAGATGCCGAATTACGAGAATTTTGAATTTTTGGTGTTTTCACATTCTTGCCAACCTAACATGAGTTCTTCATGGATGGAATATGCTCAACCGGCTGCTCGCATGCCGAGTTCAATACACAAGTGAAAGAAGAGTAGCAATGCTATGCTATGATAATTTATTGGAGTTATCAATCAAAACAGCAATTAAACAAGGTCTGAGCCAATTACTAAACAGCTTCATAGAGTTCCGACCAAGTTAATTGTTGCCAAAGCCTTTGTCTTAATAGTACTGAACAACTCAAGTTCGAAAAATCTGCCATGCTGAGATCTAAGATGCCAAGAAACATTGACGTCAAGCTATTTCTATCAGCTGGCAACAATGGCCGAGAAGTCGAACTTGTCCAGTCGTCGAGCTCCATAGTTGAGCAGCCAACACAACTTCTTAACTGCCGAGTTCCGAGCCAATTTGGACCATAAGTGAATCGAGCAGACATACCAACTCACACTGAGTTCCTTTTAACATGCAAATGTCTACCAAGCTATTGTAACTTCTTAAGCCAAGTTAACTCACACTGATTGCAACAGCATCTCACTTTGTATAAGATGCTTCATAGCATGTGGAGATGAATATAGAGTGGCAATCGACACTCATGCCTAAATCCGAGTTTCTTTCAGATCAAATGGTAACTAGAATGCCGAATCCCTACGACATACTGAGTTCAGCTCCAGCCATTGGCTCTAAGAATAGTCCAAAAGTGGGCTCGACCTTACAATAAAACACGTGGCAAGCAAATCCAAGGTAGAAATGCCGAGCTACACTTCTAAGTTTTTTGAGAATGCAACGTCGAGCAAAGTTTCCATGCAATCATGTACACAGTAGCCCCCTACCGAGCAGCTCTAGAGAGGAGTAATTTGTACTGCCAAAAAGATAGAGCCAACGAAAAGTCATTCTTCATGTCCGACATACAGAATCCCATGAGCCGTTGGGGATAAAAGTTAAGTTCCTATACCGAGCTACTTCGAGCTAAAATATGGGTAGTGATCCTCAAAAACCGAATGTTATCCCTACAGCCAAGCTGCAACGTATCACTGCAATGGCTAATTAGCGACCCAAGCTGCCCATGATACCAAAAATCATATAATATGGACAATGGAACGATAACTGTGCCCTTCACTAAATTGATGGAATCTGATTTGTATAGCATAAGCAGGCCATGAAACTAAACTCCTTTAGTAGATAAAGGTGATTAGAGCTTCCCTAAAGCTCTACTTTCTTTTCTATGACAGAGTGAGTTGTCATTTAATGAAACCAAAATCAACTTCATTATCCACAAGTAACATGATGCGAGCTGTGAGATTGAACCAAGGGACCCGAAGCGAAAATTTGATATCAGCAACTCGATCCAAGCGACTGTTCTGCTGTAGATTAGATAGACTTTGATCTAGCAATTCCTTGGAGTGAGGATAATAAGTTGATGAGTTACTGATTGAACTGAGCATGACAGCCGAAGACGAGCTTGCTTAATGACCGATTCGCCATTCTTTAGCAACAAACTTAGCCAAGCCGCTCACTTTACCGAATAATCAAACTTCAAACTCTATGCCGAGTAACTCCAAGTGCACCAAGCTTGTCACTACGTAATGACTCGTGCCAAGTAACTCCAAGTGCACCAAGCTTGTCACTACGTAATGACTCGTGCCAAGTAACTCCAAGTGCACCGAGCTCATCGTTACCCAATGAATTGTGCCGAACAACTCTAACATGTGAACTTAGAGATACTGTATGGGACCAAGCGAAGTTTATGCTTAGGACATGTCTCCTACTGCCTGAAATGCCAAGCAAATAATGTGGCTCAACTTAATAATGATTTTTTTTTTTTTTACAAGAAAAAGATGAACTATTCACAGAAATTGTGTCAATCTAGTTACTTGATTCCCAAACAAAGATGAGATACACTCGTCCATAATTTATTGGTTACTTATCCTTTAAGGCATATATCTATTGTTGTGCATCGCATTGTGATGTTATTGATATTCATCTATAATTCCTAGTTTTTTCTCTAAGTTATATTCGTTCGCATTCGTGATAATTTATTTAACTCTTAGTGAGTTCATTTCAACTCCCCATTAGGACTAGTTCGATAACTTAAAATTAAATCTAGGCTAAACAAATGCCCCTTATTTTGAGACCATACATGTATAATTTACTAACGAGCAACTCTTAATAGGTTTAAGTCCTACACACTACAAGCAACAAGCAATTATAAACGCAATTGTTTTGTCTAATAAATATACAACGAGCTACTCGAAAACCCTAAACCATAAAATAGTGACGGGTAAAATACTTTAATGTCTAAAAAGTGATATGGACGATGAGTGAACAAGCCCGCAATCCTATACATTAACAGACTAAGGACCAACTAGCCTAGCTTATAACTTTACTTAACATAGGTCATGCCCAATTTAGATGACCTACTTGCTTTCTTAGCCTAATCAGGCCCTTTCCTCTTCATGCACTTTAGTCTCTTCAGGCCCTCTCCTCTTCAATCCCTCACCTATTCAAGCATAACAACCTTTTCAAGACTTCACCTTTTCGGGCATACCAATATCTATAAGTGCTCTAATCACTCTTGACCTTCACCTATTCGTGCATTTAGCTTTTTCAAGCACTCTAGCCTTTTTAGGCTTAAATTACAAACCTTTCTAAATATTCTACAAAATCAACCTCCCTACATACTCTCTTTGCCAACCTTATCACCAAAGAGAGTTAGGGGCAAGTGTTGACAAGCATTCTTTGATTACTATTCCATGGTCTTCATATTAGCTGACCTAATACTTAAGCTTGGTTTGATAATCTAGTCTAAGTATGACTTTTATTAAATAGCTATAAATACTAAAGAAGACCCCTAAGTAAGGGGTTACTCTCTTCATTCTCTTTATTCACAATATTATCTAACAACTTTACTATTATCACAAGAGGGCTAACTTAGACATTAGAGTAGTCACACTGTAGCACCTTATAGTAGCCTTCGTAGTTGTTTTCTCATTTTGTAAGTGTTCGTGCACCAAAACAAAAATCACCAATCAATAGTATATATACTAATGAAGTGTAAGGGGTTATGTATGGTCTTTGCCTAATCACATGAAAAAGGACTAACTAAAGGATAAATCCATAGATAAAAAGTACTGGTAAAGTTTAGTTTACATGGATTAGCTATTAAATTCTGATATTTTTGTTTTTTATGCATTAAGAAAGTGATTAGGAAGATATCATGCAAGTTGCTAAGGGTGCTCAATGAAGCCTTGCAAGGTTGCATAGACATGTGAGGAGTTGATCATTAATTTATTTTGGGATTAAATGTTGTCTTTTGGTGGTATGTTAAATGGTAATGGGTTGAGTTAATATTTCTTATCCAAATTTCTCTTAAATTAATCATGGATAAGGATTGATTGATTTACTTAAGGATAAGTAAATGTTTAAGTGTATAAAGATTTCATAAGTGTGAACTTACCTATATATTTATTGTGGCATTTTATAATGATTTTCTTCTATTTTAATTATTTTGATACTTGGATGAGGAATTTGTTGATTTTAGGACTTAGAAGAGCTATTGAAGTAAAAAGAATGAAAATTTTCCAAGTTTTAGAAGAATTCCACTTAATTTAAAGAACCAAGCAGAGATAACAAGCTTTAGAAGAAGATTTCATTGATGATCAAAGTCTAGAGAAGAGCACGCACATGTTCCTTGGCTACAGTCTCCTTGTTGAAGAATTTCTTAAAAGAATATTGCAAAAAGAATATGTCCCAAGTGCATACCTATGTATATACCCATGTTCCTCAAGTATGGTCATGCCATGACACTAAAAAGCTTTCACATTGGAGTTATTTTAATACATCCTTATAAATAGGAAGTCAGATACCCTTTCAAAAAGGGGAGAGCATAAGAGGAAAAGAGAGAAAAGGAGAAGAGAGGCAACTGTTCTTTAGGGTTTTCATTTTTATTTTCACAAAATTGTTACAAGATTGTATTTTTCGTATGATTATAGCATAAGATATAGATATCTTGACTTGTGAATTCTTGAATTGACATATAACATGCATACTTTGTTCTATTCTAATGAAATTCCTTGATTCTTATTAATTTAATTGAGTTTTTTCATCAAATTAGGTTGTTATTTCTAAAGTTTCAATCTAATTATTTCATAAGGTACACTAAGGTTACAAGACTCAATGTATATTAGATTTACCACAATTAAAGAGAATTGTCTATAATCTTAGCAATGAGTTATATGATTCTTTCGAATTTTATTATAATATTTGTAAAGAGAAATCCTACTCTTAATGCTATCTTAATTTACTCTATTGAAGAAGTAGTTGAGAAAGAGTATAGTTAGGGTTACGAGTTAATATGTAAAGTCGATTCTTATTAACTCAACAATAGAATTCTCTCGATTAATAAGAATTTAGTAAGAATTCGAAATCTTTTGAATTATTACATTTTAATTTCTTAGTGAAGCAAAGTTTAGATATTCATATGGTTAATTGGGGTTTCTTGCTTTATTATTTCATTATTAATTATTAGTTATTTAATTTTATTTCTCTAAATTGTTAGGGCTTCATTCTTTAATTTTGCAAGTGAATTTTAATATTTCCTTAAAAAGTAGAATAATGAGTAGTACGTATAGCCCTCAAAGGATTGATAACTTAGACTTTACCAATTCACTATATTATAACTTAACAAGTACACTTGTCAGTTGATTGTATATGCTTTGACACTCTCTACCTTATTTTAGATTTTATAGCTTCTTAAATGCATCCTATAGTTAGTACTCAGGTACGAATCTCCTCCTTGATATCCTCTTCATCTTGTCCCAAGTCCTTATTTCCTGTTTTCCATCTCGTTTTTAGGCTAAGTATTAATTCTTAGGCCTTAGTGTAGCTTGTAAACTCTAAGGTAGCTAATCAAACCTTTATGGCTTCTTTGAAATCATGGCACTTATATAACTACTCAATCTTGTCTTCTTAATCTAGGTACTTGTTGGCATCTTTACTCCCACCAAAGCTCAAAATCTACATCTTTACATTCCCAAGGCCTCTTAGAGCTCATGCTCATCTATCGTCAAACTCATAGAAATCATCATCGGCTTCATCTTCTTGCTCTACTTCCTCTAACTCAATTCATCTTTGGGCACTTCTTTCTACTTCAACTCCTCTAACTTGAGCATTCTAAGTTGGGATTACTCATTCTACATCTGTGATATTATTCCCTCTTGCATTAACTCCTTATACTCCTTGTCTACCCATATTAACTCAGTTGCCTCCACATATATCATTAATAGGTCATACTTTGACTAGTCTTTTTATAGTGAATGTGAGATTTGCCAAAATGGCAATTAAAATTTGTATCTATTCATCTATGGATCTCAAGATTGACAGAATATATGTCCCTTGTCTTATGGCATCACTCTTCACACCACTTGCTCCTATTTGAATACTTAAATTAGACACTTTTACAATTAATACTTCGAACACAACTTAAGCAAAGTAACAACAATAATCAACACAACTTCACAACAATAATAGTACTTCTTGTACGCACAATTACTACCCACAACTTTCAATTCAAGTGATATAACTTAAATACTCACTCAAACAATGCACTATAGTAGCTTTAACTTTAGTAACACGCTCAACTCTACTATACTTCACACAACAACAGCCACAAGAGCTCCATGAACTCTCTACTACAATTGTTCATACACAATTACACTCATAAGTGCCTTCAATTGCAACCTCAAGCTTTGATACCAAATTTTTATAATGTACCTACAAGATAAAATCATTGGGGCTTAGAAAATTTTGGTGAGTCTTTTGAGATATTAAAGAAAGGTTTATAGGTTTTATATAGGGGGTTTAGCTAAAACAGTGAGCTATTAAGCAGATATTACTACCACTTAATACCATAAAACCTAAATTAATACTAGATATTACTCATAAGTAGTAGATTTAGGGTTACTTACTACATATCACTACTAAAGGGATTTGATAACAGTGAAGTGTAACTTCGAGCTTAAAATTCACAAGAAACAAGAAAGGTTTTATTCAATATTAAGCAAAAGATAATTTGGCTTACATGTTTAAGGACTATTTATAGAAGTTATTTTATGGAAAAATTATAGAAGAAGGAAAGACAAAGTGATACATACTTAAAATGCACTGTAATGCGATTTTAAAAAAGGTTAAAAGGGTAAAAAGAGACAAAGAGGACATTTTTGGGATCGCATGCCAACATTAGAGATTCTAGATATGTGTAACTAATAGTTAATGAAGGTTTTAGCAAGGTGGTTTGCTATATTGTGATTAGGACTACATCTAGTGAGCTAGTGATTGGAGGCAAAATCATGAACATATTGGAAAATGGCATGTCTAGAATCTAGACAAATTGGTAGTTGTTATAGTAAGTTGCTTTAAGTTATTAGGGCTAACTGAGTTGATCAACACCTTATTCCTTGTTAGGTTGTTTGATGCTTCATTAACTTAGATGATCACGAGCAAGTTGAAGTAGGTTAGTAGACTTTGCAAACATAAAACCTTAGCTATAAGACACTTAGTTCTTGGCTAGTTGATTACTTAGAATCCTTCATACCAAGTTCTACAAGCCTCAAACTAATGTACATGTAAGTAGCCTAATGGTTGGATTCGAATCACTTTCATTCTTGTTGCCAATTGATTTTGGTATAGACATTTAGTCCTGCAAAAGTACAAACGAAAGGCTAAGGTAGTATCGGGGCTAATCCGATGTAACCACTTCAAAGATTATGTAAGTGAGTGTTCAAGTAGAAAAGTAAGCAAATAAGTAAGCAGAGTGTTAAAGAGTGTAAGAGAGTCCTTATAATGCTTTCTTTCCCTTATTTTTAGGAGAATATTGGATGTTTATAATAATAAGTAGTCACTAGTCGTGGACTACATGGTAGCTCCTCAATTAAGCATATGCTTGAAGAATAGGAGTAATAGGCGGTTATGCAATGAGATTGTGCAAGGCTACAACTATCCACGCCACTTTTCAAATTCAATGTAAGTAGGCTGAACCCTAAAGCCCAATAGATAAGCCGAGTCATCGGAGGCCTTTATTGAAAATAATCTTGATTAGCAGTTTTGTAAACCCCACGAATTTAGCTTTCTAAGTATAAAAACAAACGTCCAAACTGTAGATGATTTCTCGAACTCAAAAGAGCCAATGAGATTTAAAACCAATTAAAATCTCAATCCAAAACCTAAAGTGGACACGAAAAACCTTAAATCATCAATTGAACCCCTAATCGCATACGAAGACCCTAAAACCTCGAACTTCATCAAAGCCCTAAGATGACAATTGAAGATTTAATCACGTAAGAATATATGAAACCCTAAATGTGTAAAAACATTAGAGATTGTGCCCTAAAGTAATAAAAATCCTAAAACTATAACTTTACGGATATAAACACACTAATTCATCATGATATACCCTAAAACCCTAATTAATAATATAATGCTCATATTTTGCCAAATCATTAGTAAAAGGTTAGAGATAACCCTCATTCTTACTTATATGATTCAAATTCTCAAGTACTCCATTAGGAACTAAGATAATGAGTCATAGATTATATTTATTCCTTAAATATATGATTAAGGTAGTCTTACTTAGGGTTAGGGTTATAGTTGAAGATTAGGTTACATATAGTGAACTTTAATACCCAAATTAGCACTTTTTACACTTGTTATCCAATGTAGTTTATCAAATAAGATATATGGACTCTAAAGACCTAAAGTAAGATCTCATCAACCATATTTACACATCAATGTATCATATACCTCAATTCTTCTCAATTCCTTCATTTCTCCCCTAATTTCCCTTAATTACTACATTATGTGCACAAAATTACACATACTTAAGGAATGTTGACTAAGATAATACATGTTGACCAAATTTCAAATGTTGACCAAGTCAACACATGTTGACTAAAGTCAACATTTTGAAAAGTCAACAAAGGTTAAGAGATAAAGAAAATATCTCTTATGTAATGATGTCTTCCTTTTCTTTTCTTTTTTGATTTTTCTTTCTTCCTTTGTTTCAATTGTTATCGTCCACTTATTCCTCATTTTGGTCCCACCATTTGTTGTCTTCCATAATAAAAAACAAAGACAAAGAAACAAAACAAAAACACTCCTCATTGCCGTGAGCTTCTTCTTCCCATTTCACTCTCATCACTCCTCCTTTTGTCTTCTTAATTCCAACACAATTAAAAGTATGTCTTTAAGTTGTTTTATGTTTCTTTATATTATTCGTTAGTTAGTTAATTAAGTCTCCTCTTTAAGTGTAGAAATCTAGGAATCATGAAGAGAAGAAGGATAGATGTTCATATGTCTTAATATATGTATAAGGTATGCTGAGAATACAAGTATAAATACCTTTATAATAAGTATATAATATGTCATATCTAATAAGGTAATACTACATATAATATCATGCAAATATCTCTTAAATACAAAGATGAAATTTAAGCTCTTAAGGTAGTAAGGCACACGAAATACGTATAAAAACGTATTTCACTTAGCGTATATGGTATATTTTAGTATAATTTAGTACTAGTAACATATAGTATATTATGGATAGATGGTATATAACATTTATGTATAGTATTAATGACATATATATTTACATGTATAAATGATTAACAGCCATGAATATCTAACATTACAAGCAATGTATCAAACTACATAGCAATGAAAAAATGAGATGTAAGCGAGAATAGATAGATATAAACTAAGAAAAGAAGAAATGTTATATAATAGGACCTAAATTTAGTAAACCTAACACACTTTTAAAATGGATTACACTTAATAAAGTACATGAATTTATTAATAGCAAGTAAATCCTCTAAGTATAAAGATTTAATAGTTAACTAACTCTTTAAAGTATAAAAAAACAAAAGATATAAATATAAGTATAAGGGTAATAAGTTTTCAGGGTTAAAATTATCTCTAAATGAGATCATATCGTAAACACAGTTAAACGTCAAAAAAAAAACGGACATAAGTGAATGTAGCGATGAAAAGATAGAATATAAGACTATAAAGTAAAAATTGAAAATTAGAATAAAATTAGTAATAGCATTTATTTATCAATAATGATAGTAAATTTTAATTAGAATTATAAATAGATATTAAAACCATTAAGTTAGGTCAACTATTATTACTATATTAAACATAAACGAGGAAGATATATATAAGTAGATAGAGGTAATTAAGTTTTCATGGTTAAAATTTCTCTAAATTTAGTTCATATCGTAAAACACAGGTTATAACGTCAAAAACGGACATCACCATGTGAACGTGCGTTCGAAAACGATGAAAAACGACTATAAATTCGTAAATATTGAAAATAGAATGAAAAAGTTACGTACGATTAGCATTTAGGTTTAATCGAATAAGGGCTGATAGTAATCTAATTAGAATTAGGTAAATAGATATCTAGAACCATTAGTTGAGTCAACTACTTATTATCCTTATTATCTCGTAATGATCAGGTGATCCCGACGAGGGCGAGGATCTCCCGATCGGTTATTACGACTAGAGCGAGTCGTCATAGTCAAGTGAGTACTCCCGATGACTCCATACTTGTTTGTGCTTGTAGTTAGTGCACTTAAATTGAATATCAATAACTTTATGCATGGGGTTTCGGGGTATGCGTGTGCTTGATATTGCTTGATTATTGTCAGAAATATTGTTAAATACGATAATTGATGATTTGATGATATGATTGATTTTTATATGATTTGGATGGTTTGCTGATATTGATTGATCACCTCATAATTTGACCTAATTATATTTGGCTTTTCTTAAATTAAAAGGGTCATGCATTATCCATGCATCGCATTACTTGTTCCGACCATCACTTCACGCGGTTGGTAATGAAGGGCCTTGGAGGGATGGATTCCCACATGATTTGATTAGTACCGTGCAGGAGCATGGGTACAACAAGACCCTACCCTTGGCTCGCGGGTTCTATTGGCGCCGGAGACGCTAACCGTGGGTGGCTGGGGGTCGTGTTTAGAGACCACCGCTGTAGGGTGTGAGTGTGGACTGCGGGGGCCACCTCACCGCTAGGCCTGGGACTTTGTGAACTACTGAATTTTTAGAAATGGAAATGTAGTTTTTGTGAAATACGGAATTCAAAGTTATGGGTAAAAACCCAGGTGCTAGAGCCCGGTCGTGATTGGTGCCAATGAATCTCTTACCCTTATCTTAGAGGGCGTTAAATCCGATATTATATGCAGTACCGGTCAACTGCATATATTGTTTGGCATTCTGTGTGTGCATGCATTCATATGGTTGTAATAATCTGTTTGATAACTTGTTTGCCAATATGGTATGAGGGATAGCTCACTAAGCTCTTGTAGCTTATTCCCCAATAGTCTTTCTTTTGCAGGTTTGCCTATGATGGGATTGGGATGAGTCTCGAGTGCTGAGTGCGAGATGAGGATATGTATATTAGTGTTAGGATTAGTTGAGATCTTTATTGGTGATGCATAACACTCTTTGTAGAAAATATTCACATGTTATAATTTAATATAATTTAATTCTACTTGCAGTTTTATAATGTTGGCATATCTTATCCTATTATTTGGTAGGGGATACCAATTCTCTACGGTTCTGAGGAACTGTGGGCTATTGGACATTCATAGGTATTTATAATTCTATATCATGTCATGTTACAATAAATTAATTACTAAAAAATCATTAACCTTAGTGATTTATAATTTAGAGTCTTGCAATCTCTGACTTGCAAGACTGTTTTCATACCATGGGTGCACACATGTTATGAAAATTTTAGGTAATCCTACTAGGCCCCCTTTAGGGTCCTGACAAGTTTGGCAGCTAAGGAACCAAGCAACATGTTAGGGTGAAATTATACTACCAACATTTTCCCTCTAACTCCCATGATCAAGAATTCAACTATGAGAGTTGACTATAAGAATCAATATGCAATTTGATTAGTCAAATGGCAAAGGCCAAAACATGTGTTCTCTAAATAGTTGCAAATTATCTTTCAACTTGACTTGTAGATATTGTTATTAGCATCCTTTAATGTAACATTTGAAACGTGTCATATCAAGTTCCGAATGAAAGGTCGCAACCTTTTAATTTTCCCACTTACTCACTTCCTGTAGAAGCTCATAGGACAATTGTCATGTTAGCCATTATTGCATTGCAAGGTCTATTAACTACCAATAGTATGATGTCCCTTAGATGTTTGACCCTTGACACATTTCAATCATCCACGCTTGACCATCTAATCAACACTCGTACCCCCATCATCGTACGTTAGAATTTCGAGAGTGGAGATTATTAATCATAAATTCATAAAAATCTATTTTCATTCTAATTATCATTTTCTACTCTTCTCTCTCTATATCCTCCTTTCAAAATTTTCTTCTACAAACTCTTGTCCGAATTTTGAGAGGCTTTCTTTTGTGTGCTTTTCATCAATTCAACCTCAATGGTTATGGTAAGTATCATCTATCCTCTTATCACTTCAAATTCCAAAGCGACTCTTTCTAAGGCTACTTCTTCTCCCCAAAGAAGGACTAATTTGACCTCCTCTACTAGTAGTTTAGTAGGTAGCACAATGGAGAGATCAAAGAAACTTGCCCATATCGATGCTTTTCCTATGATAATTATCCAAATGATAGGGAATGATACGGATCACAAACGAATCACTTACTCTTGAGCTTGAAGACTTGCCCATATAGTTCTCTAAGTTGTCTAAGGAGAGTTAAACTTTGAAGAACAATGCATACCCCAATCCAATTATTAAATTACCCTACTCTCCATCTCATTAAAGAGACTTTTGAGGTGCCTAACATGTTGCCGAGCCAAATCCCTTCTCAATACATCAGTCTAAGGTCAAGCATTAAACCCGCCTACTACTAACCTGGTACATCATCGAAGCTGAATTGCCCTAATCCCAAGCCAACCAATTGAGGTCGACCAGATAAGGGGCTACCCCTTAGACCAATCCTTCCTCAATCTAGAACATCCGAGCTACCGAACAATCGACCTTTACTTGATAAAACTTGTTTTGCTTAACAAACAACATCTTTGGGACTATAGACTGGACAGTTAACATGCACCCCATTTTCTAACATCTATACTATCCTTTCTGGAACCTATTATCCTTTTTGCATGCTTACAACTTTTCCCTTTTAAACTGTATACATTTCCTTTTCTAATAGGAATCCTTTTTGTAAATTACATATACCTAGGACTTGCCCTAATTGGGCTATATAAATACTTGTAAAATACAATGGTCGTAACAATTAATCAAAATAGTGACATTAAACTTTAGATATTTTACCCTTCCTTCTTGTTGAGTTTGTGTTTTCTTGACGAGGACCGAGACGTTTAAAAGCTCTTATCTAGGCCATTGAGTGTAGACTAGCGGCAAGTAACCTCATGTTACACTTATACATCATATTAAGTATAATTTAAGTTCATATGAAGCGTTGGTGAGTCATATCTACCGTTGGTGCATAAAGACCCCTACTCAACCTTCTACTTCCATTTATCCTTCAAATAATCTCATGGTTTGAACCTACCCTTATTGGTTTACATAATATCAGTAGCCGTATATTCCCTTCCCAGTAATCTGTATCAAGGAAAATAGTTCAATTGTCAAGTATTTATACAACATCGTAGTTCATAACATTAGTTCTCTAGATGAGGTAGTGAGTGGCACTATTAGGACACTTGTCATGAAATACGATAAGTACTGGCAAGATCTCCCTAATGCATGGAATCTATGTAAGCCAAGGGAAGATGAAAGAGTTTGTTTTCTAATAAACTATGAGTTTCACTTATATTCAAAATATCTTGATTTTGGATTGCACCTTCCATTTTCTACCTTTCAAAAATGATTCTTCAACTACTTCCATGTTGCTCCGAGCATGTTCTCTCCCATCACTTATAGGCTCCTCGCCACATTTCAAATAATATGTAAGGAGGTTGAGGTTAGTGCTACTCCCTAATTATTTAGATATTTTATCTCAATAAAGAGGCAACTAGATGGTTGGTATTATGTAATGACTCAGCATGGACGTAAGTTTATAGATGGGTTAGAGTCTAAAATCCATAAATGGCGTGATAAGTATGTTTTAATTAGGTTAGATGAGGAGTTGGATTTTTGGAATTAATGGACCAAGCCTATCTGAATGAAAGACATTGTGCTATTACCAAATGATGCTACTGTTAACAAGAAAATCAAAGAGAGGCAAGGAAATAAGATGTTCTTCTAGGATTCTAAAAGGATAATGTTCTAATATGAGAAGGGGAAGCCCATATTTTTTTATGATGAAGGTAGGTTTTAATCAACTTGTCACACTAAGTAAAGCTATAGGAGGAAAGTCGTTCTCATGACTCATAGGGGGAGAATCATTGCCTTTGAGCTTCGCTCAGTACAAACTTGTAAGTCTTTGATTATTCCTTTCTCTTCTTTTATAATACTCTCTCTCTCTCTTATGTAGGCATAGGTGTTAGAGATGTGGATCCCAAGAAATTGTTGGCTTAAGCCAATGCTAAGAAACAAAAGCTTGACAATCCTATTGGATTTCATTCGGAGGAAGAACCTTATAAAGATCGTATTGATTCTTATTAAATAAAGACATGATTAACTGTGGCTGTTCAAACAGGTACTAATCACCTAAATAGTATTCCCATAGCTATTAGTGTTATGGATTTTCAATTTATGGGGTGTAACATGGGATTGGTAGTAGGCGAGAAAATCATGCATTTGATTGAGTATGCTACCAATAAATTTTACCTCTTATTATAATATGTGCTTCTAGAGGAGCACGTGTGCAAGAAGAAAGTTTGAGCTTGATACAAATGGCAAAAATTTCTGCTGCTTTATATGATTATTAAGCAAATAAAAAGTTATTCTATGTATCAATCCTTACATCTCCTACTACTGGTGGTGTGACGGCATACAACCACTATAGTTCTTGGTAGTTGGCCACCAACACCAAAGAAAATGACCTAAGAAAAGGTTATGAAAGAAGTTGACACTTCAAACAAGAAAAAGCAAAACCCTCACACCAACGAAGGTCAAAGCATTAAGCAAATAGAGACCATCAAGACAATGCAGCTAGACTTACTTCTTTTAATCAAAGATATTCTTCAAAAGGAGGTATCGAGAGAAGCTAGTCATTATGTTGCTAGCGATAACAATGCCAAGGTTATTCCTCTAGAAGTTGTGGATACCCCTACATATGAAACAAATACTAAGCTAAGTCTTAGAAAGAGAAGTAGGAAAGAGATTGCTAACTAACCTCTATCCAAGAGAACTAAGGCATAGACGAGAAGACAAAGGAGGTTTTAAGAAAAAAAGCTCTTGGCATTAAGTCTACCAAGTTTGATCCCAACCATAAGAAGGGTAAATATTTTGTACCATACTAGAGCCGCAATATCCTAAACATTGATTTAGCTTTAGATGATAAGACAAAATCCTTAGCTCAAATGGAGGGGGCCATTCTCCTAAAGGACAAGGAGATAGTAAAGAAGGATGTAGAGAGGATCAACGGATGCAACAAAGGCCATATTATCGCCAAATTGAATGATGTAAGTTTATAACAATGGTATGCTTTTCATTTATTGTTTATGTCCTATTACAGACATAACTCCTAGTCTACATACAAATTAGCAACCATGTTCTAATAGCCTTAGATGAGGTTGAAGAGGAAATGAAAAAGGTATGTTTAATTTTACACTATATAGTTGAAAACTGATCAACTTATTTAGCTTTCTAATTTCATTGTCGAAGGTCAAGAAGGCTTATTACTCCTCAAAGGCACAAATATTTACGACTAAGAACTTAATGATTAAGATTGAGATAGAGGCTAGAAAGCTACAAGTAGAGCTCTCGGCCATGAAGCTAACATACTCAATGGTAGCCGATGAAGTCTTGGGCTTCAAGTCTAAGAATGATGAACTTTACAAGGATACTAAGGGCTTAAAGGAGGAGCTTCATAAGAAATGAGAAGAATGCTAAGGGTTAGGAAGGACAATCACATTGATGAGCAAGGAGGAAGAAAAAATAAGAGTCTAAATAAAGAACTTAGATAGATGACTCTAAGCTCAAAACTCGTATCCCAAAACTAGAGGAGGTAGCAAAAAATAAGCCTTCTATTGAGGAAGCACTATCAATTGTGACCCTTAGTTGACAATATGAGAGATTGTTTCAAAAAAAGTTCTAGCAGGAGGTCTAATTGGCAAGGGTAGAAATTTTAAAGGTCTATCTTGACTACAAACTGTCATGCCTTGACATTGCCAATGTTGAAATGATGATACTAATAGTAGCGATGAAGAAGTTGACGAAGAAGTAGAGGCTAAGTTTCAAAGGTAGAGTGACAATGATCAAGCCAACACTAAAGTTCCCGTATATGCTAAGGAATTATTATCAAAGGAGACCCCCCATGTTCATAAGGAGACCTCTAACTCCTCAAACATGACCCTTAGTACCGATAAAGAAGTAAACTCCAAGAAGGTCCCAACCTCTTCCGACCAAGACAATAACTCTACCCAATCTAAAAGGAAGAATGGCTTAGACTCTCAAGGAGCTAAATAATTTGTAATTTGTTTCTATAGTATTTTCCTAGACATTATTCATCGTCGAGATGCCAACCTTTCAGTTGTAATTAATTTTTGTTTTGCATTTAACGCTTTTTAATCATTGATACCTTTTATTTTAAGTGTAGTTTATACTTAATATCTTTTCATAGACATAGCATCATTAGCCATATAGGGCTTGAACTTTTGGGCGTTAAGTTTTATTTTCTTAACTGCAAAGTTTGCCTATTGAAAGCTACCTAGAGTTTATTAGCCTTAATTAGTCAAAACGCTTTTTAAAGCACATTTAGTGTTACTCATCAATTAGTATTGTGAGCCCCTAAAATCACATTTAAAGCAACCGTACCCAAATTTAAGGCCTTTGGGAAAAATTTATTTGATCGAACCTAAACTTTATGACTAGATTAGCAAAGTTAGTAGAAATGACTCAATAAAGTTAGATTGTGAAAAATATGACCCAAAATCCTAATTTTAGCTTTAGAAGTATAATTATAAAATATGGTGTAAAACTCATTGGAACTTACAAAACTGAGCTTGAAATATAACGAGGACTTGAAGATAAGTTAATTAAGTTATAAAAGGAAATAATATAGCATAATATACAATATGAATATAAGTGTATTTTTATGAATATACCCAATATATGTAATAATTAAACCCCTAAATTAACTCAAAATTATATAATTATATTAAATGGAAAATATATAATAAAAATAAAAATGAGATAGAAACATAACTATATGAGTATGTATACATATTACATGTATCAATTACATAGGATATATATACGTATATAAGTAAATATACTAAATATCAATATAATATATATAAAATACTAATTATTAAATGAAATATCAACTAAAACCCACTTCAAACTTCATCCAATTGCTAGAAACAACTTGTAAATTCTAGAACAACCTCTATAGCAATGGATTAAGATGAAACTGGTGAATCAAAAAGTGAATAACTAATTTAAGACTCCTCATACTATCTAAAAAAATAAACAAATAAATAAATAAATGAGGGAAGATTCATTTTGGTCGAACCTACACTCAATAAATAGCAATTAACATCCGATATGTTGAGTTTAGTATTTTAAATTCTAGAACAATAATAAGAAAAATAGAAAATAATTTTCAAAAAAGTAAATAAATAAATAGAAAGTAGCAATCCTTGTGTGTCCAACCCAAACCACCGCCTAACAACAAACCCCATTGTCCACCACTAGTTTACCTTATGCCTAGCACTTTTAACATACCCTCACTAGTCGTTGGCTACTAGAGCTCCAATGAATAGCGAATTCCTAAATCTACTGTTTTCTTCATTAAATTCTAAAAAATATTAAATTACTTTATGTATTTGCTTGGTAAAACTATTATTCATCTGAAACTTTAAATTCAAAATAAATATATTATTAAGCTATTTTAGGAAAAAAAATTTGTAGAATACATGTTTTACCTAGTTAATTGCTATGTAGTCCAATTTTTAATTCATGTGTGTTTAGTAATTTGACCTTAAAAATGGCTAAAATAGAACAATTTCTAAAATAAATTAAGTATATGAAAATGATTGATGAAATTAAGATCCAATGAATTCTAAATGCTTATAATGATGTTAGGATATAAGGGAATTAATTTTGTATAAAAATAATATTATTTATCAAATTAATTATAATTTAAGAGTAACAACGTAATTATGTGTACATAGGCAATAAACATGATAGCGTAAAACTACATGTTGACTAAATTCCCAATATTTTTAGGAGTCTATATAAACTTTCAAATAATTATTTGGTAACCCAAGCTAATTATTATGAATTTTGATAGTAAAATAACCTAATTTACTAACCAAGGTACGTTTTTAGTAATAATAAGCTAAAATGCGATAAACATTGGAATAAGACCTATATACATGCATGTTGATAAGGTTTGATTAGGAGGAATTTATATCATATTGTGTGATGTTATATGACTTAAGTTAGGGTATACGTATATTAGGGTTTGAAATTACATATATTATTAAGCTATTTTAGGAAATTATGTAAAATATAGCTTATTTATATAATATGAACATAGTATGATAAGGCTTGTTATAGGAGCATATAGGTTTAATAAAAAACAAAGTACCCCTTTATGAGTCATTTCTTGAAATAGAATCTATAATACATATCATTGAGTTCATATGTACCTAATGATACCACTTTTACTAAAATTGGATAATTTTAGATAATATAACACATATTTCTATAATAATATGAAAATTTTCATATTACAATAACCTTATCATAATTGAAACGTGACTTAACTAATTAAAAATACATTTCAATACAATTGAAACAATATATTATATGTGGTAATATATCAATATTAATAACTTAACATAATAACTTATACAATAAAACTATATTTCATTATATAATAAAATAATAATTTAATTTAAATATATCTATTTATATGTATAACTTCATAATGATATAAAAAGTAGATAAAACCCCAACATTTTTGTAACTTTTTTGAAAACTAAATCTAGGTTTTGTAAACGTCAACAGTATAGGCTTGTTGGCAGTGAGCGTCAATATAGGTAAGTTGAGATTATAGCTTTACTATTTGTTGAGATACTATATCAAAGTATCTTCAGGCTTAAGAGTACTTTTGCTTATGATTGTAAATTAGTTGTCTATATACAGGCCATATGTGTGATTAGTATTTTATTTATGGTAGCAATTGAACTCTTTAGCATAATGTTCTACATGATAGCATAGTTTTGTATTGTATGAACTCGTGTGGCCACCCTTAAATGAAAATAATATTGATTTGACCGTTAATGTAATTGAACATACATAGCAACCATTTAAGGAACGGCTAAGAATGTCAAACTAAATACTGACTCTCTTCGATGAGGATAGTTGAAATAATCCTTTCTCATTCTTAATTGAACTAAGTAACAGGCAATGAGGTTGTAACAAAGGTAGGGGCTGTAGTTCAACAAGAGAAGTGTATTCTCCATTACATAAGCTTGGTTTTGGTCCAATATGAGTCACAATAAACTCCTTAATCCAAGTTAGAGCAGATGTAATTTCTTTAACCTCACAATGGACCAAATAACAACATATGATGTTTCAAGTGATTAATAGCATTGAAATTTATTTTAATTAATAACCTTGTTTGTGATTATATGGTACTCTTCTAGCTCCATCCTACTTACTAAGCTAGTTATACTCACATTTCTATAAACCCTTTTGCAAGGTATGAGTGAAAATATAAGATATACAAAAATCACCACCCTTAAGTTAGTGCTCGGTTGGTTGGGAAAGTGAGGAAAGAAGAATCTATAGAATCTAGCCTTTTGACTTTTCTTTTTGGTTAGGACACTAATTGGGAATTCCTTGGGATGCCTACTAGTTTTCTATCTTATTGTAAATAGACTTTGAGACCTATGGATTTCGTAAACTCTTAATGTACATTATAGCTCTATATATGAAATGCTTATATAAGCACTATTATATTATCAGACAATAGGCCGTCTTGAACAGGTATTTTCGAAAAGTTATACTACAGGTTTAATTGTTGATAGGTGTTAGACTGGATGCTTCAAGTTGATTAAGCCGTATACGCCTTGTATATAATGTATCTACAATAGCAGCTGAGAGATCAGCTTCTATCTTATGTTAGTTTATACGATGGGATTGTACAACTTGTCCTATTTGAGGCGTGATAAGTACTAAGCTTGTTGACCAATGATGTTCAGAACTTCATTAATCTACTAGTCATGTATAGATTAGGAATAAAAGTGATGGTAATGAAAGATGCTCACAAACATGAAACAAACAAAACATATTGAAGCATGGCATAGGCCATTGCATTACATTGTTTGAAAAAGGAAAAGCAAAAGCAAACATAGAGTAATGGTAATGATAGTGAACTATTCAAAATAGAGCTTTAGATTCCTAACATTCCATGTGTAAGGTACGATTGTTCCATCAAGCCTTTCTAATCGGTAAGCCCTATCGCTTATGACTTCCCGAGTCCTTACTAAATCCTCTCAATTTGCGCTAAGCTTCCTTTGACTGTCTCCTACACCAGCTGCCTCTAACTTCCTACAAACCAACTCTCCAAGTTGAAATACCTTATGTTTCACCTTCTAATTGTAGTACCTTATTGCCTTATGTTGATAAGTAGTAATCTTACTCTCATGATGTCTCTAGTTTCCTCAATTGTATCTAAATTGGCTGTAAGGCCAACTTAATTTGCCATAATGTCAAACTTTTGTGTTTGTAGATTAGGCAACTCTAATTCAATCGGTAGAATTACTTTTGATCCAAATGCAAGCCTAAAAGGTGACTCACCTATCAAAGTCATATGGGTGGTCCTATACCCCCATAAAACATTGGGCAATTCATCAACTCATTTACCTTTAGCTTGATTAACTCTTCATTTCAAACTATACAAGATGGTCTTGTTAACAGCTTTTGCCTGTTCATTGGCTTGAGGATGAGCCACTAAAGTTTAATTTAAACAGATGCCGTGTTTTCACAAAAAGCTCAAAATTTATCATTATCAAACTATGGCTTATTATTAGTCACTATCATAAAGGGAACCCCAAGCCTCAATATGATAAAATTGAAATCAAAGGACTCAACCTTCTACTCAACAATATTTGCCACAACTTCAACTTCAACCTATTTAGTGAAATAGCTTACTATAACTATGATGAACCGTTACTAAGTCGTAGACTTCAAAAATGGTTTAAGTATGTCTAGCCTCCACTAAGCAAAGGGCTAGGGGCTAGTGAGATTATGTAATTTAGTAGATGGCACATGGCTTAATGCCTCGTGTTTTTAGCATTGTTGACATTGTTGAACAATAGATTTTGCATCCGCTTTCATAGTCAACCAGTAATAACCGAGTCTCAACACATAGGTATATAGGTCTAGCCTTTCACATGGCTACTACAAACACCTCAATGCAACTTAGACAAGATTTGTTGAGCATCATTCTATAGAAGCATCAAAGGTAGGGTTATGAGAGGCTACGCTTATATAACTTATCATCAATCAACGTGCAATTTACAACCTGATATATTAACATCTAAGCTTCTTTCTTATCTTTGAGTAGAACACCATCCTTTAGATAATCAATAATTGAGTTTGTCTAAGACCTCTAAGACCTTTCCTTTAAGTAAGGAGTCAATTCATAACTCTATCCAACAGTTTCTAGACTTTTATTAGGGTGGTACTCAATAAAGAGCTTGTTATTTGGGTTAGGTAACATTGTACTAGCCAATTTAAAAAGCTTGTCAATAGCAATGTTTCTAACCCTTAGTATTTTTTCAATTGTAAATTATTTAAATTCTTCTATGAGCGTTTGTATTAGTAACAGGTACTTACTCATCACATTTTCCTTACCTACATAGCTCCCTTTGACTTGATTTATAATCAATTGTGAATTGGAGAAAACTTCAACTTTCTTACCTTCAACATCCTTTACTAGCTTAAGCCTGGCAATTAGGGCTTTATATGTGGCTTCATTATTACTAGCCAAACATCTAAACTTTAATGCACATTGAATTTTAACATTGTGGGGCCTATGTAAAATAAGGCCCACACCGCATCCTTCCTTGGTAGAGTAGTCGTCAATATATAAATTCTATGTAAGTTTCTCAGCCATCTCAATGCTTTCTTCTTTTTTGAGTGAATTTCGCAACAAAATCTACTAACACTTAAGCATTTAATGTCATTCTAGGTTTGTATTGCACACTACAGGCACCTAGCTTCGTGGCATACTTCATCATCCTTCTTGAGGAGTTCGCTTGTTACAAGGCTCATTATAGAGGTTGATCAATAAGAACAATCCTTTGATGTTCATCTAAGTATGACTTTAATTTCCTTGCTACGAGTACTAATACTAGAATAAACTGCTCAATCTTTGTATATCACTACTCTAAGCCCTACAAGACATGACTCACGTAATAAATTAGCCGATGCTCCCTACCTTCTAATCGAACTAGGATAGATGAAAAGCTCAATTATCGAATGACAAATATAAAAATAAGTCTTCTTTAGGGATAGGTATTGAGAGTACCAGCAATGATGCCAAAAATTCTTTCAACTTATTAAACATTGCTATGCCCTCATAAACCCACTAGAATTCCTTTAGGTTCTTCAACACTTTGAAAAATTCCATACACTTATCTACGCTTCTTAGCACAAATCTATTCAAAGTGTCAATTCACCTAGTTAATTCTTGAACTTCCTTAACAATGCTAGGGGACTTCATGTTCCGAATGCTGTCAATCTTCTTGGGATTTGCTTTAGTGCCGCATTCAATGACCATATGCCCCAAAAATTTGCTTAAGGTAGCACTAAAAACACACTTCTAGTAGTTAAGCTTCATGTTATATCTTCTTAAGGTGTCGAACATTTCCTCAAGATCAATGAGGTGCTTACCTTCTGTTTTATTGCTCACTATCATATCATTAACATAAACTTTGACGTTTTGATGGATTTAAGGCTTAAACATCTTGGTTACAAGCCTTTAATAGGTGGCACCCTAAAGGGCATCACTATATAACAATACATCCCAAAATTTGTGATAAAAGATGTATGAACATTGTCATCCTATTCCATCTTAATCTGATTGTAGCTAGAAAATGCATCTCTAAGAGAGACTAAGGCATGCTAAGCAATTGAGTCAACCATCTAATCTATTCTCGGTAAGGGGAAACAATCTTTAGGATAGGCCTTATTCAAATCTGTGAAGTTTATGCACATAATCCATTTGTCGTTCGACTTCTTGATTAGCACACAATTAGTTAGCCAAGTTAGATAAGGCTCTTCCCTTATGAATCATGCCTGTAGTAGCTTTTGAACCTATTCTTTAATAGCTACTTATTGTTCAGGGGAAAAGTGCCTCTTCGTTTGTTGAACAATCTTTACATTCAAATCAATTTGGAGTTTATGTGTTATCACTTCTCTAAGGATGCTCAGCATATTCAACGGAGACCAAGCAAAGATAACGGTGTTATCTTAAAGAAAATTAATTAAGATTTGATGGATATTTGCTGGCAATGTTCTCCTTATCTTTGTTGTTTTTCTAAGATCGCTCCCTAGTTGGACTTCTTCTACTTCTTCGAAACTCTCAATGCCACAGGACTTCTCTTCTAGATTAATCTCTACTTGAAAGATTTCTTCACGATGTAGCACTCTCAAATATAAGGATCTAACTAATTGTTAGTTCCCCTTGCATACTCTAACTTCAGTAGGAGTGAGGAATTTTTCCATGAGATGTATAGTTAAAGGAAACATGCTAAATAGATATTAGCATGGTTAGCCGATGATCATATTATAGGGGGACCAACACTTGACAATAAGGAAGTCTAAATTATCCTCTACAACATCCTTGTCGTCTCCGATTTGAATAGGAAGGTAAACAACTCTAATAACCCATACAAGTTGATTATTAAAAGCATAAAGATCATAATTGTAAGATCTTAGTTGAGCCTTGACCTTTGGCCTCATTTGGTCAAAAGCATGTTGAAAAATAATGTTTGTTGAACTTCTAATGTCAACTAAAATCTTCTTGACCTCAAAGTTGGAAATTCGTACACTAATTACTAGTGCATCTTTGTAAGGCCTTTGTACACCTTCAAAGTCCCCCTCTATGAAAGAAATGGAATCGTTGCCATTAACCTTCTTTCCTTGCACATTACAAACATACTATATGGCGTTAGTCAAGCTCAAAGAGCTTGAGCAGCCTAAAATGAAAGGTCCATCGACAATAATGCTTATCATACCATTCAGTGCTCTGTTTTATCTCCATCTCTTGCATATCTTTTAACTTAAGGAGGCCATGGAGTGTTTTCTTGCTTGTCACATCATCTTTGAGTTAGCAGTTTATTAGTCTCAACATCATGGGCAAAGAACTTGCATAAGTACCCTCATTGGATTGCATCCTAAATTATGTTTTTGAATTGAATATACTTGTCAATGTTGTGACCTCTATCACAATGAAAATCACAATATTTATTAGAATTCCTATGTGATGGATTCCCTCTCAATCTTTTTGGCCATTACAATACCCTCCTTTGGTTGTGTACTTCCATCAATATATCTACGATTGGATGACTAAGTATGGTATGAATAGAACAAGTTAGGAAACGTAACCTCTTCTTCTCGATACTACTTCCTTCCAAAAATTGATCATTGCGTACGCTAAGTCAATCTTTGGCATTCTTCTTCTTGTCATTTTTTCGATCTCCTCTACTTTGATTGGCTTTACACCAAGCATTGATGTCATCTTCTTATCTAATATAAGATATGGCCTTACCCTTAAAGTCAACAAAAGTCTTTGACTTATTTTTGGCTAGAGACTTAAAGAAGTCTCCATGTTATTTGACTCTATCAATCACTACATTGATACTAAAGTTCATATCTAATTTTGGAATCTATATCATTTCAACCATAAACCAAGCCAAATTATCTCTTGTAAGCTTGTCTAACCTTTGCTTTATGGTGTTAAGGATAGATGAATCCTCAACAAGAAGGTTACTTGCAAGGAAGTGCTACAATAGAACTTTTGTTAGATACTTGAAACATGAAATTGTGTTTAGCTTCAAATGTTTAAAGCATGTACTCACCACATTCTTAAGGGTTGAAGAGAATGCTTGACAAGTTATGGCATCACTTAAGCCATGCAGCTTAAGCAAAGTACAGTAGTAATCAAGATGGTCTTCTAGGTCCTTTATTGCATCGTATGTCTCAAATTGCAGCAATTTGAAATGTCACGATATTACTTCTTCCAATATTTCGGAACAAAAGGACTCTTCTTTATCTAAAATTATTTACCAGTTAAAGCAAGGATGCTAACGTATGACAGTCCTACATAGTGCACCTACTGTACTTGTTTTCCTTTGTTACCTTTTCTAAGAGTAGGGGCTAAAGGTCTAAGTATGATCCTAACCTACTTCTTGGGCAATTTAGGAGAATATACTAAATCATTAGAATTCTCGGGATTTCCATCATCTTGCCCCTAGTTCTTGTCTGGTTGAACATCCTTATGAAGAAGGCTAAGGATCTTGTAATTCTTCTTATTTTATTCCTGACACTCTTTGGCTAAATTAGCACAAAGCTACTCCGATTTAGCCAAATGCTGCTCGTCAATATACCTACTCCCCGTCTAAAGGTGTTAGGGAGAAGAACTAACACCTACACTTTTGGTCATTCTTGTCTTTGTCATATGGATGGCTTGTTGTAGAAATAGATGGTGCCAAATGTTATCAGTTGATTTTGGTATGGAACCTTAGTCTTGCAAAACTACAAACGAAAGGCTAAGGCGGTGCTAGCGTAAATCCGGTGTAGTCAGTCCAATACCTAAGTAAGTGAGTGTTTGAACAGAAAAGTAAGTGAATAAGTAAGCAGAGTGTTAAACAGCATAAGAGAGTCCTTATAATGTTTTCTTTCTATTATTTATATGTAGATATTGGATGTCTATAATAATAAGTAATTGTTGATCATGGAACACATGCCTAAAGAATAAGAGTAGTAGGCGGTTATGTAATGATCTCATGTAAGGCAACAACTATTCATGCCATTTTTTAAATTTAAACCAAATATGTAAGCAAGTCAGGCCCTATAAGCCATCAGATGAGTCGAGTCACTAGGAGCCTTTGTTAAAAATAGTCTCAGTTGGCAGTTCGTCAGTTAAGGTGCTAAGCAACATGTCAGGGTGAAATTCTACTATTAACAATTCTTTCATTCAATTTTATTTTATTTCATTATGGTATGCATTTTTCATTTTGGAGTTTTTGAGTTTTTATTGTTAATGGAACAAATAAATATATATTTATTATTTTGAATTTTCAATATAGATTCTAAGATAGTAGGAGACGAGAAGACGAGCTTATTGAAGCCTAAAGGGTTAAGGATTTATTTCATATTAAATTCATTGTTAATAATGCAATTTGTACTATCAACATTCATCATAAGATTCATGTTAACATTGCAACTAAGTCTATGTAGAAAATTGAACTTAGCAACTATAGCTCATTTACAACCATATTGTAATTGATCATCAGTTAGTAAGGAACTATTTTATATCAATGAATGGGTAAAGGTACCAATTTCAATTCCAGGCAAAGATATTGATGAGATCATGTGTGATATAATGCCTACTACTTTTTCTCATGTATTGTGATTCAATGGGCATGTAAAAGGGACTTGTTTATGATAATTACCCTCATATCGATTTTTTTATAAGAGATGGTAAAAGGATTGCACTAATACGTTGAGCTTGAACGATGTAGAGAATGTGAGAGTAGAGATGTGCCTTCCTAAAAAGGAGTTTATGAGGACAAAAACAAATGCTGAAGTAGAGGAGCTTTGATACAATTATTGATGTGCCACCATTGTTATAAACTCTTGTAGCTTCTAGTGATTACATGGATTTACATACCTATATTCACTATTCAAACTAGTTTTTCATGATCTGTTGATGGGATTGACAAGAATGGATAGATATTACAATGCATTATGCCTTTTAGATGATACATGATGTTTATAGGGGTTTATTGTAGATTTTTTTTTTTTTTTACAATTGCTTGGTTGGTGTATCATTCTACTTACAATTGGTAATATCATAAGTAATGGTATATGATCATTTTTGACTCTATAGCTAGAATTGAAGATTAGATTTTTATAATCTATTACAAGCATGTATTATTCTAGTTTGTGAAAGAGCTGGCTTCTTTCAAGATGGCAAGGGCTTATCATTGATTGTCATGCCATTACATAGGTTTGACATCTAGCGTATTAATATAAAACTGATAAACTATATGATGAGTAGAAGGAAGTCAAGTTGTACCTAAAGAATTTGTTATTAAGGTCACATGATGTTTGGTGTACACATGCCGGCATTAGATTAGGAGCTATTAAGAAAGTTGTCTTGGAATTGTTGCTAAGATTTTATGGGATTTGCTAATGCAAATATTTTATGGGATTTCTCGATCCAAAGGGTTGTAGAGTATATTTTGGGGAGTATACAACTAGAAACAATTTGTAGCTGTAGCTTAGTTAGGTGTTTTTATTTTCTACAATTTGAGTTTTCTAAGTTTGTTTAATCTTAGTGGATATCATGTTCAAAGATTTAAGGGAAAATATTTTTTATTGGTTGAGAATGGTGTATAGCTTAGATCTTATAAAAGAAAGAAGGTTAGGCTAAGGGGGTACTAGGGCTAGTTAGATGTAGCAACTCTGATACTTAAGTCAGTATTTAGGTATGAGAGTAAATGAGTAAGAGAGTGAATATTCAAAGAGTATATAAAGTTCTTACAATGCTTGTGCCTCCATATTTATAGGCATTTGCCTGATAACTATGTTGTCAGATCATCTTTGGTCATGGACCATGTAGTGGCTCATTAATTTATGCATACACTTAAGACATGGAGTAGCGAGTGGTTATGTAATTAGGTCATGTGGATGCTTCAATATTCATTCCTTTTTTTAAATTCAAAGTATTTTTGTTGGCAATTCGTGCTTTTTGTCCCATATGAATAGTTAGGCCTAAAGGCTCCCAAATCATCAGAATAGGTTACATCATCAACCTTACTAAGGTAGGTAAACTCGAAAGGTAAAGTGTTGAACTATAGTCTAGGGCAAAATTTCCCTATCATCATTTACCCCTTAAATCCTATAGTTGAGAGCTTAGCTACAGGAGTATGTGTAGGAGTGTTACCCAATATGCTAAGTTGGCAAGCAGGCTATCATAGAATGGTGCTTACAATTGATTATATGGTCGCTGAGTAGTGCTACCACACATTTCGTTTGTATTCTCATAATTTATCTAACATTCACTAAGACACATCGTATTAGTTCTTAACCTAAAGGTCATAATTTTCTGCTTTCCCACCTATTTTCTTTCCACATTTATGTGTATGATAGCTATCTAATCAACCATTATTACGCTGCACACTTAAGTAACTGCCAGCGATATGGTATCCATTGGATCTCTACTACTAAACACATGTCATTCATCTATGCCTAGCAATCAAATCATATCCCAAATCTAGATTAACCCTAATTCCATTATTTGAGAGGGGACCATCAAGACGATACATATAAAACTCCTTGAAAAGCTTCCTTAAATACTTTCTGCTTCCCTTTGGTCTTTACTACTCACAATTGAAATCTTTCTTCTTATGTGAAATTTCCTAAATCCATTCTTCAACTTTCCTTTAACTTTTCTATTTAATCAATCTTCAATGCTTTGTCAAGCATGGATAGAGGCAAAATCTGTTTTGTTACTACTATTGATTATAAGGCTACTCCTAGCCCTTACAAGGTGACTACGTTAACTTTAACTTTTGGTAACTTGATAGACAACAAAATCGAAAGGTGGGAGAAACTTACCTATATCAAAGCTCTTCTAATAAATGTTTATCTAAAGGATAAAGAGTATGAATCAGTTGCCAAATACTTGTACAACAACCTAATTCACAATATGGAATCGCTACATAGAGTGATAAGTGCCTTAGCTAAGCTAATTGTCATAAAGTACAATAAATTTTTTCAAGATCTTCTACTTAAATGGCACTTGTGTACATTAAGGGAAGACGAGAGGGTTTGTTTCCCTATCATACGTAAACTCTACCTTTACTTGAAATACTTTGATTTTGGGTTGCGTTTACCTTTCTCTCCAAACACATACATACTTCTTATTTCTTTCAAGACTACTTATAAGGAGCTTAAAGTTAGGGTTATACCACAATTGTTTAGATATTTCTTTACAATCAAGAGACAACCCGATGGTTGGTCCTATGCGGCAACATGGCATGATTGCAAGTTCATGGATGGCCTAGAATCTAAGATACACAAATGGTGTGATAAGTACATTTTAATTAGATTAGATGTGGATCAAGACTTCTAAAGAAAATGGAATGAACCCATTTAATTAAAGTTATAAAGTTGCTGCAAAATGACGTTGTTGCTGCTAAGAAGATTCAAGATAGGTAATGCAACAAGATTTTTTATGGGAAATCGAGAGGATTATAATATGATATGAGAAAGGGGAGCTTATATTTTTTTTTATAGAGAAGGTAAGGTTTGATCTACCTATCAAACTAAGCTGAGCTACGAGAAGGAAGCCAATCTTCATGACTCATAAGGGGTGGATTTGTTGCCTTTGATCTTTGATCAACAAGGATTTGTATGTTTCTCCCATTTTCTTAATTGTAACACTCTTCTTTTTTGCAGACAATGGTACAGTTAATGTGGATCCCAAAAAGCTATTAGCTCAAGCTAAGGCCAAAAAAATAGAATTTGGACTAGTATGTTGCCAAAGCTATTGTATGTCAAACCATAGTAAAGAAATAAGTAGTTAAAGAATAGGTTGTCAAGGAACTGATTGTTCAAAAGAAAAAGAGGAAAGTTACCGATCTTAAAGGTAGATGGGCAACACATCAAGAGGAGGCCCTTGAAACTGTTCAAAGTGAGATGCCATCTAGAATAGAAAATGCCATAGAGGGGAAGCTACCGGATGAACTTAATCAAGTTGCTGCCACTAATGATGTCCTGAAGATCACTTTACTCGAGGCTTTGGATAATTTGGTAAGATTAACCTCTATGCTAAGCCTTAAGTAAAGGAAAGGGAAATAGCATGCTAAGGAGCCTCTATGTAAGAAAAGCATGGAAATGGATGAGAGCACTAAAGCTACTTTGAGAGAGAAAGCTCTCAACATTAGGTCTACCATTTTTGTTTCAAAAACTATAGAGAGTTGCTACTATGTACCATATTGGAGCCATACCATCTTGGATATTATTTTTGCTTTGGGTGATAAGACAAAGTCCTTAGTCTTATCAAAAGAAATTATCCTATTAAAGGATAGAGAGATTGTAAAAAGGGATGTAGATAGACTTAGTGGTAGTAATAAAGGCCACATTGCTACTAATCTATATGATGTAAGTTCTTGTACAACTGTAATTTATCTTAACGTGCATTGTTTGTTTCACTAATCACCTTTTAGAGCATTACAAATCAATAGTCACATCTTGATGAAGCCAAAGAAGAAATCAAAAAGGTACATCTAACCATCTTTTTTACATTCACATAATTAACAGTCGATTAACTTATCATTTAATGTTTTGTTGCATAAGATGGAGAAGGCTAATAAATCATTTCAGAAACAAACTATAGCGGCTGAGAACACCAAAATAAAGGTCAAAATGGAAGTCCAAAAGTTGTAGGGAGAGCTTATAGCTAAGAAATTGGCATACTCTTTAGAGATCGATGAGGTGACAAGCCTGAATGACCAAAAATGATGAAATTTTTAAGGAGGCTAAGCAGTTGAAGGAACAACTCGAGGATAGAAAGGAGAAATGTTGGAGTTTGGGGCAAATAATTGCTTCAATGAGTGAGGAAGAGGATAAATTAAGGGTTCAGATAAAGGATTTAGATATATATAAAAAAAATCTAACCTCAAAGCATGTGTTGTCGAGATAGAGGAAGCTGCAAAGACAAAACCATCTGCAGAAGAGGCGCTTTCGATAGTCACTTCGAGTTGGCAATACGAGAAATTGCTTCATAAATTTTTTTTTGAAGGGGTTCAACTAGTTAAGGCAAAAGTCTTAAAGGTTCACCCTAACTATGAACTCTCTTATCTCGATTGATAACAATGATGAAGAGGCAGTAATAAGGAGAGAATTAAAGGTTAAGGGTAAGGTAATAATCAATTGGGCAATTCTAAAGCCCCTATAGCTGTCAAAGAGCCAGTTATAAAAGAAACCCGTTATGATAAACTACTGACCACTAGTTCTCTCACTTGTGCACTCTTCCTAAGCCTTCAATCACTCACCCGAAGAATGTTCTCTAACCATCTTACTGAAGACGAGGCATAGTTTATAGGAGAATGGTAGAAGAACTCCTTAAGTGCTCGTCTCAACTATACCTTGCTTTATTAGGCTCCAATGGTCGAACATTATCCATCAAATGCCGAGAACTAGATGTCAAGTGCTAAGGACAACTAACTGAGTGCTGAGGCTAAGGAGCATAGTCATATGGTACAATACCTATCATCCGACCCCCTTTTGTACCAAGGCTAAGGTATTGAGTGCCGAAGCCTACTTGCTAAATGATGAGATCCCCTTCACGTTAGCCCCTACTTTTCAACTTACTATCTTTGTTGCTTCTACATGGTGATGCTTACATTTACTACTAATACAGAACCAATATCTCACTGCCACCTGTCCCTTTGACCTGGCACTATACCATTTTCCCCTTTTTGCCATTTATCTTATTTATTTCTTTTCATATGTACTAAGAATCTCATTTTATAAATACCTTTTTATAATTTTTTTTATTTGTAATGTTGCCTTAGGAACTTACTATAAATAGTCCCCTCTCTTTGTAGCCGGAATCATCTTACATTCCTTATAAACATTGTAAATATACTAAGTCCTTATGAGATATTCCTCTCTAAGCCCATTCTCATACACTCTTATTTAGTCATGTCGAGTAGCTTAAGATTAGTAGCGGGTGAACCTTAGCATTAGCTTATGTGTTACATCAAGTGAAGTGCTAAGCTATGTTGTGTTTATAGGTTAGTCATATCCTCCGAGTAGCTTTACATCAGCTACTGCATTTAGTTCGCCGACTTGCCATTCTGTTTTCTTTAATACTTCGAAGGACCCATTTGCTTCATGTCTCCTACAATAAATCTTAGTAATAACTGAGCTCCTAGGTACATCACCTTTTGTGCAAAAGGAAACCTCCAATTCCCCAACTGAAGTACCCAATGTTAACCAGGATCCCAACAGCAACAAGATCTCAAAAAGCTTGACCAAGCAAGACCTCAACCCTACTAACCATGCAAAAGAGAATGTTCCCCAACCTCGATCTGATTGTTCATTTTTGTTAGTTTCTTTCCTAAATATTTATAAACATTTGCACAGGTTGGGGTACTAACCAATTGGTCTATAATAAAAATCTTGTTGATATTTAATATTTCAATTCACAGCATGTTTTATTTCATGCATGCCTTATTTGTCAATTTCTCTATGGATATATTTAGAGAAAGTTTGTTAATTGTATAAGATCTAAACATATTTCATATATTAAAGTTTGTTTATTAAATAGAATTTGTGGTTGTCAAATGTAATTTTGAGTTTGTTAGCTAAATTAGGTTATAACTCTTTTTAAACTTATTTACCTATTAAAATTGAGCTCGTGAACCAAAATAGGTTAGAACTTCATAGGGATAGCTCATTTGTCATACAAGCTAGAACTATATTATCCATTGTTCATAATTAGACCAAGAGTAAAAAATGCATGTAACAAATTGAGAAAGAAATACTTCACAATTATAAAGACTAGGCTATTGCCTTACATATTCTTAAAGAAAATAGCAAATGCAAATACGTAACATTGTAGGTAACATAAATCAATCACTTGAAATATAACTTAAGGTTCTCAACATTCCATGTAAGAGGAATAACCTATCCATCTAACCTTGCTAGTCGGTAGGTGATGTACTTAAGAGCTTAGTTATCACTAAGACTTACTGTAAGAGATGAGAACCAAATGGGTCATTTGAAGTATTGAAGAAAACAGAATGGTAAGGTCGGTGAACTGAATGCAATAGTTAATGTGAAGTTGCTCAGAGAATATGACTCACCTATGAATACAACACGACTTAGTACTTCACTTAACGTAATGCACAAGCTAATGCTAAGGTCCATCTGCCACTAATCTTAAGCTACTAAGCAAGACTAGATAAGAGTGTATGGGAATAGGCTTGGAGATGATTATCTTACAAGGACCAAGTATATTTGCAATGTCTATATGGAATGTAAGACGATTCTAGCTGCAAAGAGAGGGGACTATTTATAGTAAGTCCCTAGAGCAACATTACAAATAAAGAAAATTACAAAAAGGTATTCATAAAAAGAGATTACTAGTATATATGAAAAGGGATAAATAAGACAAATGACAAAAAGGAAAAAATAGTATAGTGTTAGGCAAAAAGGATAGGTGGCAATGAGATATTGGTTCCATATTGGCAGTAAGTATAAACATCGCCATATAGAAGTAACATAGATAGTATGCTAAAAAGTAGGGGCCAACGTAAAGGGGATATCATCACTTAGTAAGTGAGCTTTGGCACAAAAGGGGGTGAGTGATAGGTGTAGTGCCATATGACTAAGGTCCTTAGCCTTGCCATTCAGTTGGTTAGTCTCAACACTCGACATCTAGTTCTTGGCATTCAATAGATAATTTTCAACCATTAGAGCCTAACAAAGTATGGTATGGCCAAGACGAGCAGTCAAGGAGTTCTTCTATCATTCTCTTATAAACTGCACTTTGTCTTCTGTGAGTTGATCAAAGAGAATTCTTTGGGAGAGTAAATAAAGGCCTTAGAGGTGCACATGGGTGAGAAGACCAATGGTTAACAGTCCATCAATAGGCCCTATTGTCTGTAATTTTCCAAACCCTCATTAAGTCCTCCTAATTCCTATCAAGTTTTCCTTAGTTATCCCCAATGCCCAATGGTTCTAATTTTCTATAAACTAGGTCTTTAGGTTGAAATACCATATGCTTAACCTTTTGATTGTAATATCTTGCTATCTTATGTTGGAAAGCTACAACCCTTACTCTTGTAATGTCTCTTATGTCTTTGATTATGTCCAAATTGGCTATAGGGTTGACCTGATTTACCATGATATCAAACTTCTATGTTTGTAAGTTTGGCAACTCCAATTCAACTAATAAAATAGCCTTTGATTTGAAAGCCAATCTAAAAGGCATTTCTCCTACTGAAGTCCTATAAGTGGTCCTGTACCATAAAATGTTGGGTAGCACATAAGCCCACTTACCCTTCGCTTGATCAACTCTTCTCTTCAAACTATACAAAATAGTTTTATTGATGGCCTTTCACTTATCCATTCGTCTAGGGGTAAGCGACCAAAGTATAGTTCAATTGAATATTGTACTTTTCATAGAAATATAAAAAATTATCGTTGTTGAATTATGGACTATTATCAGTTATTACCATGAAAGGGTCTCTAAACCTTAATAAAATAAAGTTGAAGATAAATGATTCAATCTTTTGCTCAGTGATCTTTATTACTACCTCAACTTCCACTTATTTAGTAAAATAATCTACCACGACTATTGTCAATTGCCATTGTGTAGAAGTTTTAGGAAATGGTCCAAATATATCTAGTCCACATTGGGCAAAAGGCCAAAGGCTAGTCAAACTATGAAATTCTAACATTGTGGGAATTGTCATACTACAATCATAGCATCTTCCTTCATGGTTAGCTAATAATAGCTAAGCCTCAACACCTGAATGTATAAAGTCTAGGCATTTACATGGTTACCACACATACCCTTATGCAAATTAGAGAGGACTTGTCAAGCATCTCCTGGTGTGAAATAGCAAAGATAAGGTTGAGAAAAATTGTGCTTTATATACGTTGTTGTCGATTAAAGTATAATTTGCAGCCTAATATATGAGACTCCAAGCTTCTTTTTTATTTGTAAGCAGGATCTCATTCTTCGGATACTTAATAATTGGGTCCACCTACAACTCCTCTTTTAGGAAAAGTTGTACCTCATAACTTTATCTAATCACTTCTAAACTCTTACTAGGCAAATATTCAATAAAGAGTTTATCATTCAAATCAAGGAGTGACATGCTGGCCAGTTTTGAGAGTTTATAGGGAACGATATTTCAGGATTTGGGGATTTTCTTAATTGTAAACAATTGAAATCCTTCCACAAGTGTTCATCCTATAAACAAGTACTAATTGATCACTTCCTCTTTTACTGTATAGTTTCCTTTCACTTAGTTTACAATCACCTATGAATCTAAGGCCTCAACTTTCTCAGCTCTAACTTCCTTATCTAACTTAAGCCCGATGATTAAAGTTTCATACTCAGCCTCACTATTGCTGGTCAAAAATCCAAACTTTAATGCATATTGAATTTTTACATTATGTGGCCCTTGTAAGGTAAGGGCCACATTACTTCTTTCCCTCATGGAGGTACCATCTGCATGTAGATTCCTAGATTTCTTAGCTATATTAACGCTATCCTCTTCTCCAGTGAATTCGACAACAAAACCTACCAAGACTTGATCTTTCAATGCTATTCTAGGCTTATACTATATACCATGGGCACTCAACTCCAAAGCATATTTCATCATTCTTCCTTAAGAGTCAATTCATTGCAAGGTTTACCACAATGGTTGATTTGTATGAACTATTATTTGATAAGCTTCAAAGTACGGCTTCAACTTCTTCGCAGAGATTACTACAGCTGGGACAAACTTTTCAATCTTAGTATATCTTTATTATAGGCCTTACAAATTATTGATCACATAATAAATCAGCTTATGCTACTTTGCCTTTGTCCGAACAAGGTCGGAGGAAAGGCTTTGATTGCTAAATGACAAATATAAGAATAGATCTTCCTCAAGAATGGGCATCAAGAGTATCGGTGGTGACATTAAAAATCTTTCAAATCTTTAAATGTAGCCTTGTATTCATTAGTCCATTGAAACTCTTTTAGATTCTTCAAAACCTTAAAAAACTCTATGCATCTATCTACATTCTTCGAAACAAATTTGTTTAAGGAAACAATCCATTATGCCAACTCCTGAACTTGCGTAACGGTACTTAGGGACTTCATATTCCTTATTGGGTCAATCTTCCTAAGGCTTACTTCAATGTCATGCTCAATGTCATGCTGAGTCACCATATACCTTAGGAGTTTGCCTAAGGAAGCCCTAAAAACACATTTTTGTAGATTAAGCTTAATGTTATATCTCCTTAACATGTCAAATGTCTCATAGAGATCTATAAGGTGGTGATCTTCTTCTTTGCTCTTAACTATCATATCATCAACATATACCTCAACATTATGGTGGATTTGGGGCTTAAACATCTTTGTTATGAGTCTTTGATAGGTTACACTGACATTCTTTAGCCCAAAGAGCATGATCATTTAGCAATATATCCCAAAGTTCATAACAAATGATATGTTTAGCTTATCTTCCTTTTCCATCTTAATTTGGTTGTAGCCTGAGAGCGCATCTATAAAGGAGAGCAGGGTATGTTCGACAATTGAATCAACCATCTAATCAATCTTTGGCAAGGGGAAATAGGCTTTGGGGTAGACCTTATTCAAATCAATGAAGTATATGCACATGTACCATTTATCGATTGACTCCTTGATCAACACACAATTGGCTAACCAAACTGGATAAGGTTGTTCCCTAATAAACCCTAACTTAAGTAATTTCTAAACCTCCTTCTCAATAGCTGCATGCCTTTTAAGGACAAAATGCCTTTTCTTTTGCCATATAACCTTCATATTGGGATCTATTTGTAGCTTATGTGTTATAACTTCTCTTAGAATGCTCGAAAGGAGCTCATACAAAGACATCGACATTATCTTGAAGGAACTTAATCAAGTCTTGTTAGATTGGTGGGTTCCCTATCTTAGTTTTTCTATCTAGATTGTCCCTAAGTTAAATTTCCTCAACATCTTCCTTGTCATTCTCCACATTACTAGACTTCCTCTCTGAATTGGCCTCAATATGGAAAACCTCCTCATGCTTAAGGGCTCTTAAATACAATGATTTGGCTAGCTTCTAATCTCCCTTACACACCCCAACTCCAATGGAGGTAAGGAATTTTTCCTTAAGATGTATCATCTATCGAATTATACTAAATAGGTATTGATAAGGTTAGCCCATATCATATTATAAGGAGACCAGCATTTACTGACGAGGAAATCTACTTTATCTTCTACGACATTTTCATCATCACCTATATGGATTGGAAGGGAAATCACTCTAGTCACTCATACAAGTTAGCTATTGAAAGCATATAAATCATAACCAAAATATCTCAATTGTGCTTTGACCTTTGGCTTCATTTGGTTGAAGGCGTGTTGAAAGATTATATCTACCAAACTCATAGTGTCAAATAGAATCTTCTTGACCTCGAGGTTGGTAATTCTTGTACTAATTACTAGTACATCATTATGGGGCCTTTATATCCCTTCAAAATCCTTCTCTATGAAAGAGATGGAATTATCAACCTTTACTTCGTACCTCATACATTATAGACATCTTATACAGCATTAGTTGAGCTTGAAGTGCAAGATCGACCAAAAGTAGAAGGTTTACCAACAATGGTATTGATAATAACATTCGGAGTCCTGTTATCATTACCTCCTCTTGCTTCACTTCCGACTTGAGGAGGCTAATCTTCATTAACTTGTTCTTCCTTCCGTCATTGGGTCGGCTGCTTAATATTCTTGACGTTACAAGTTAAAAACTTGCTTAAATACCCTCATTAGATCACATTTTTAAGTTGAACACATTTCTCAATCTTATGGCCTCTATCGTGATGAAAATCACAATATTTGTTTGATTTCTACGTGGTGAGTTTCCCCTTATGTACTTAGGTTAGTGCAACACCCTCTAGTTTTGCACTTCTATCAACATATGAGATATTGGAAGATTGAGAGGAGTACGAATGAAATAGGTTAGGACATGTAGCCTCTTCCTTTCACTACCACTTCCTCCCAAAAACTAACCATTAAGTCCACTAAGTTAGTCTTTCAAACTCTACCGAGCTTTACTATTGTCCTCATACCAAATATAAGAAGTGGCTATAGCTTTGAACTTTACAAAACTCTTCAACTTATTCTTGACAAGAGATTGAAAAAAATCCTCATGTAGCTTAATTCCATCAATCACTGCGTTTAAGGCAATGTTCATATCCAATTCCAAGATTTAAACCATCTCAGTCATAGACCAAGCTAGATAATCTCTGATAAACTCATCAAACTCTTGTTTAATAGTATTAAGGATATATGAGCTCTTAACTAGGAGTTTGCTTGCAAGGAAGTGTTACAAGAACACTTTTACTAGATCCTTGAAACATGAGATAGTGTTAGGCTTCAAATACTTAAACTAGGTAGTTGCGGCATTTCTTAAAGTGGAAGGAAATGCTTAACAAGCCACTACATCACTCAAGTTGTATAACTTGGCAAGGGTACGATAATACTTAAGGTGGTCTTCTAAGTCCTTCACGCCATCATATGTCCCAAATTGTAGCAATTTAACATGCTACGATATCACTTACTACAAGATTTCAGGAACAAAAGGACTTTTCTTGATTGTAAACTATCAACTAGTTGTAACAAAAGCCCTAACATGCAATGGCCTTACGTAGTGCACCTACCATGGTCATTTTCCTTTGTCTACCCTTTTAAGTGCAAGGGTTGAAGTTCCATGTGTCGTTGCAGTCTACTTTCTTAGCAAATTAAGCAAGTAGGCTAAATTGTCAAGATCCTTAGCATTATTGTCTCCACACTGTTAATTCTGAGTTAGCAAATTATTTCTCTAGATAAGGTTTAAAATTTCATCAATCTTCTTAGATAACTCCTAATTTTCTTTAGCTAAATCAATACAAAGTTATTCTAGTATAGCTAAATGATCTTCATCAACATGCTTACTTCCCATAACCCTTAACCTCAATGTGATGGGGAGAAGTACTAGCACTTGTACTTTTTGTCATATAAGTCTTAGCTACGAGTAGAAAGGTTCAAAATAGATGGCACCAAAATATTTTTGGTTAAGAATGGTGTGTAGCTTAGATCCTATAAAAGAAAGAAGGTTAGGCTAAAGGAGTACTAGGGCTATTTTAACGTAGCTACTCTAATACTTAAGTCAGTGTTTGGGTACGAGAGTCAATGAGTAAGAGAGTAAGTATTTGAAAAGTGTAGAGAGTTCTTATAGTGTTTATGCCTCCATAGTTATAGGAATTTGTTTAATAACTATGGAATCAAATCATCTTTGATCATAGACCACGTAGCAACTCATTAATTTACATATATGCCTAAAGATGTGGAGTAGTGAATAGTTATGTAATCAGGTTGTATGGATACTTAACAATTTATACCTCTTTTTTAATTCAAAGTACTTTAATAGGTAAGCCGAGCTCTCTGGCCGATCAAATTGGCTAGGCCTAAAGGCTCCTAGGTCATTAAAATAGGTCACATCATCAACCTTAACAAGGCAGGTAAGCTTAGCAAACAAAGTGTTTAGCTATAGTCTAGGGTGAAATTTCCTTATCATCAATCTTCTTTAGGGCATAGGTGATAATTGGGATTAATTCTCTAGTTTAATTATTTAGCAAAAGTTTGTATATCTTAAACAACATTTGAATGGATTCAAATGATGATGTTATGTAGATAATTTATTGATTAGTTAGTTTTCTATTTTATTATTATTTCCTAGACTTCTTATTTTATTTTTATTTGTTAAATGCTATTAGTTTCTTTTTTTTTTATTAGTTAGTTTTGTAGTTAAATCTATTAGATATCTCTCATAGATTTTGATGATAATAAAAAGAGATAAAAGCTAATAAATCATTAAGAATGTAAGCATTCAAAAGAGTTTTCAAAAAGTTTAAGTTTGTAAAACTAAGTTATCTTCAAAAACTTATTTAGAAGGTCTATTTTGATTAAAAAAGAGAATAGTTTACAATTTTTCAGAAAGTGTTATAAAAGCTCTTGAAGAAAGGAAGAATGATACTCTTTAGAAGGTTATTCAAAAAATTGGTCTGGAACTATATGACGATGAAATTTGAAATTCAAATTTGAAGCTTCTCTAGTTGTTGAGGATTGAAGTGTATCTAATAGAGACAAGATAAGAAGAGTTATTTTTTAAATTCAAAAATACCGAGATCTTCTCAAAATATCTAAGGATTATCTTTAACAAATAATGGTTAGATAAACACGAAAGTGAAGATAATCTTCAACAAATTAACTACTAGAAGATTTTAGTATAAAAAGAGAACAGATTCAAAATGTCAGATACTTCTCTGAAAAAAAAAAATTTCTTTGCATAAAAATTGTAGACAAATTCTATCTTCTAAGAAAATACTGCTTTAGAAAGTTGCACCAAAGTAAACTATACAACGATCGTTATTTCTCTTTAGAGTGAAATTAATTGAGATTTATATTTTCGTTCTCACTTGTAATATGTAACTTTTATTTGTTGTTTGAGTATTGAGACAAGTGCATTTGTATTTTGTAGATCTATAATTAGCTTAGATTGTAAAGAGGCTAGATAGACAGAGCAAAGTATTGTAGTGTCCATGTATGAAAAATGCTTGTAATATTTCGTGATTTAATTTAGTGGATCAAGTGGAATGGCACCGGTATACCCTAGTAGTGAGCTAGAAGAGAGTAGTAAGTAAAAGGCCGAAGCTTTATAAATTCTCATCTTCATATTCTCCTTCCTTACTCTTTTAATTTGCTTTATTAATTATTGTGTATTGAATTATTACAATATCATTGTTCACTAATATAAGTTGTTATGAGGGATAACTTTATTTCTCTTACATTAGAACAACTTTCAAAAAGTTTAAAGATATCAATTCACCCTCCCTACCCCCTTATACGGGAGCAACAATTGGTATTAGAACCTCACTCTAATATCTTCTAAAGTTCAAGATCATGGGTGAACCAAGTGGTAGTTTAACAATTTAGCCTGGCAAAGCACCTTTTTTCTTATGGAAATTCAGGAATGAGACTTTTGTTAATGCATCAGATTATCAAGCTTAGCAAATTAGTTCTACAGGAGATCTCAAAGTTCTAACCATCATTAAGTTAAAAGATGATATCACCAAAGCCTATCTCAATTCAAAAGGCTAAGAATTTACTTTTGAGTACTATTTCACGATCAGAGTTTTATCTAATTCCTACTTATGCTATAGCTAAAGATATTTAGGACACCTTGGTGCAAACTTATGAAGGGATGGAAACAATCAAGGATACAAGAATCAACTTACTGATTTAACAATATAAAACATTTTGAATCCTTCCTGGTGAAGAAATCAAAGACTCCTTTAGTAGATTTACTATTATAACTAATGAATTGTCTTCTTTTGGTAAAATAATTAATGATGCAGATATGGTATGCAAGATGTTAAGGAATTTTCCCAAATTTTGGAATGAAAAGAAAACTAGCATTGAAGAAGCTTGTAATCCAAAAATGTTAACTCTAAGTCAACTGCAAAGCAAGCTTATGGCATATGAAACTGATTTTCTCAAATCAAAAAGTACTTTAGAAGATACAAGTAAAAGGACCTGTAGCCTTCAAAGCCCAAATAGGGTAGCCAGTACTACATTTACATGCACTACAACCACTCATCCCTAATTCAATCCACAGCATACCCCCTGCTATGTCCTACACAAAGCATTGATGCACATTACACAACACATCAATCCACTCTACTTAAACATACTGCACATTACATAGTTCACCCACATTGACAGTTCACTTACACTCCCCTCACAAAGTCGATAGCCCCTAATCAAAGAACCCCGCTACACATCTACAAAGCCGAACTTGACCCTACCCCCTGACCAAAGCACTCACATACGTTGATACTTTACATATGACTACACCCACTCACTTACCAATACACAGATCAACCTGATGCCAACACAACCACTACACTAATCAAGTCCCATACACGCTACACATTTACAACAGTTTACACAATTGCTGCATATGTTGACATAAAGAATTACATACATACGTTGAAGTCTATAATCAATACGATGCCGATCACACGTGACTCAACTCATGTAGGTAAAAATTATTATTATTTATTTACTTTATTAGTTACTTAAATTATTTTTACTATTTTATTTTTAAAGTGCAAGTTTTTTTCATTATTATTTTCATGTTGCTTATTTTTTTAGATAATCTCACTTTTTAATAAATTTAGCTCAACTATTTTTTTAGTAAAATTACATTTTTTTTAAATAAGCATATCCCCTCTACGAGATCCGTATCTTCAAAGAAAATTCGTATTGAGATACATATGTTGCATTTAGGATTTAGAAAAGAAATATGTTTAGATACGTATTTTAACATACTTGCAGTTGACACTATCCTCCAACATTTTTATCTGTATAGTAATTTTCTAAAAAATTGAAGAAACAACAAAACAAAATCACAATAACCTAGAAACAACTACTACTTAGCTTCTATAGCTACCACTACTGACAAGCACTTTCACAATAACTAGAATCTACTACTAAAATTAATGTTACTGGACTCAACTTCAGCATACTACCCTGACTACTAAAAACATGAACAACACACTGACTATGGAACGATGATTATCAGAAATGTTCAAACTGCTAATTAACTTTGAAGAACACTAGCATACGTGTCTGCCCAAAGCTTTGATACCAATATGATAAGGATCAACGGTAGTGAATCATGAAAAACCTAGAATGGGTCGAATGAGTTTAACGAATAGGAAGTGAGATGGTTGGCTTCGACAGTGAATGTGAATGGATATCACGCACCAAGACACGAACATAATTAGGGGTTTGAGCTAGAAATAAGGTTTAATACAACTCATGAACTCTAAATGGTGCTCGAGATTCAAATGAAGGTTATATGCAACTCATTAACTAGTTCAAATGAAGGGGTTCACCACAATCTTAAGGTCAAGATCGATAAGAACGTAGGAAAGATTAAAGAGCTTAATCTATACTCGATAATCTGGTAAATGCTAGCTTAAGAGTAGCCTTACTCAAAAGGGAAAGATTCCAAAATGCATGAATATACTCCTTCTATCTAATTTCGTATATTGTCATATATCTTCGTATGATGTTTACAAATGTTGCTAATTTTAGCAAGTCTTAAATCCTAGTGACAAAACTGTAAATAATGTACAAGGCCTTAAAAGCCAAAGAATTAGGCCCATAAATAAAATATAGAAAACACACACAAGAATACAAAATGGTATGTTTAATAGATGTCAGCATGCAGTCACTCAACCTGTCATAGAAAGAGTAGGATCCAAACTGAGTTAGGTTGACAGTTGGATGTTCAGGTCTAAGGAGGAGCTCCTGAAGTCTCGCTATGCTTATCCAAGACACCAAAAAGGTCAGCCCATAATTGTCAAGTGCTAGAATTAATCGGCACTATTCTCTCAGAACCATACCAAGTGGTTCTTTAGTCTCGAGTCCTCAACCGTGTGCTCTCTCATCTTCTTAGCAGATGATAGACTTGTTGCCGAGTGGCTCCTTTTCTTCCCCTCGATCTTCTATCAATTGCTCAACCCCGATGAAAGTTATTCAACCTCAGCTCTAAACTACTAGACCTTTGGTTAAAATAGGTCGACATCTTCTTCTAGAGGGTTAGCTTTGGCTTAGACGTAATCAAAGGCTGATTCTCATCACACTCGATACCCATCGTACAGAGAAAAGGGAAGAGAAGTTTGTTCGACATCTAAGCTTGCACTCATAATCTAAAGTCAAGGACGACTTCTTTTCAACCCTACGATGATGATAGGAATAAGTCTACAATGATCTTTAAGCTAAGGCTAACCTATCTTAAGCCAATGCTAACTTTCCAAAAGCTGAAGCCGACCTATCTTAACGTGAAGCCAAATTATTCAAAGCCAAGGCTAAATAGCTTTTACTAAGGTCGAGCTAATACCAGAAGACCAAGGGGAAGAAAAGGAGCTACTTAGCCTCAAGTCTGTCATTTACTAAGAAGCCAAGAAACCACATAGCCAAGTACTTGAAGCCAAAGAACAACTCGATACAACATAGGAGAGTTCACACCAAGCAATCCGTAAGTACAACAACTATGGGCAGACCTCACTAGGAGCTCGGCCAAGCACAATAAGACTTCTAAACATCCTACCCCTACTCAGACACTCGACTGCCAACTGGCACCTACTCGAGTCTACAAACAGCTTAAATGACAGCATGCTAACCACTCCGTTAAGTGTATAGTTTTGTATACTTTGTAAATATTTTCCTTATTTTGATTATGGGCCATTCTTTATGGTTTAAGGCGTTGTATATTATTTATAGTTTTGCCATTAGGGTTTTAGGACTTGTTATAAATAGCAACATTTGTAATTATTAAGGGAGATAGATAGTAAAGAATATTCTTATGGTGAATTCACACTTGAACATTCCTTCTAGAAGTAAGGACATTCTTGAGGTTGGCGTTTCGGATTATTAAGCGTGTTGTACTCCTTAATCTCTTGTGTTCTTATCAATCTTACCTTTAAGATTATGGTGAACCGTTCATTTGAGCAAGTTAGTGAGTCACCTCTAACCTCTCATTTGAAACTCGAGTAACATTTAGTATTCGTAGGTTGTATTGAACCCTATTTCAAGCTCAACCCTTGATTGTGTTTGTACCTTAGTGTGTGATATCCATACACATTCATAGTCAAAACCCCATTCTCTTTTCTCGTTCCTTGTTGCCATTCGAACTCCATTAGCATTAGAGACCCGTTGCGTGGATTATGCATCAACTAGCCTCTAATTCAAGCACTTATCCATTACTGGGATCTATAATTTGTAACTTTCAAATTTAGCCCACATGCGTTGATACCCACTTTAGAAAAATACTCGTAGTTACTTAATACTTCGCCTCAAAACAGGCATAATAGTCCTAAATCTTAGAGTCTAGCCCAAGAAAGCCTTCATGACTTTACTAAGAGTAGAAAAGGCAGCCTTAGCAGCGTTCTTATCTTTAGAAGGTAAAAAGTGTCTCAATATCTTAAGGCTAGTAGAATGGTTTTCAAGCCCAGACGCTTATCAGAAATATCGTCAGATCTTTTGTAGAGAATAAAAATCATGGGCTAAAAAGAGAGTAAACGCCTTTATTGTAGTAGTATTAGGGAGCTGTTTCCCATAAGATATGGTCAAGTCCATTATTAGGTAACTGAGTTAGTAACCTAATTCTTAGCTTGTAAATCCTATATACTGACGTTATTAGCAAAGAAATTCAAGACACTCACCCACTTAAGAAAGCAAGGTATGGGTACTTCACGACTAACCCTACAATTCTCATTGTATAGCTTCTCAATTACACACAAGGGTATGGAGGGAACCTTCTCAGAGCGTCCTTGATTGAGAACGTCAATCTAATTGACAATCTTGCCCATCACCTTAAGGTACTAGAAGAAGCTTAGTTTGAAGGATGTGTATTAGTCATAAGCAAGATGCAGCTAGTATATTTTATGTAGACAGCTAAGTAGAGTAGCTACACTTGAGCCATCCTAGGGTGCATTGATTATGTAAGGGTCCCTTTCATCGACATTACGGGTTATATAGGGTATTTCTCAGCTTGTGTCATAAGATAGTTGGGCCCACTTCAAGGGATAGCATACAGAGACTCCTTAGAAAATGTTACACTGAGTCAACAAGACCCTTGCATCAACGATTGGCAAAACTCATGAAGTTGTAGGAACAAAGGGATGTCAAGAAGATAGTCAACGTGAGAACTTTAAGGGGCAAAGTCGGAGAATATCGAGCCACTAAGTAGTTCATCTGTGATCCATTAGAGAAGATTGGAAAGATACGGTATAAAGTTTTAGACGTATTTAGACATAAGCAAGAGCCAGAACCAGAGCCAAAGCTAGAATACCTTTCATTTACTGAGAAGGCCTATCGAGACACCATATAAGCAAAAGTTGAAGCCTAGTTCCAATAATGAAAAAGAATCATTGAAGAATTAAAGATGGGGAATGCGAGATTGTTAGAAGAAAATCAATTCTTGAGGAGTAAGATTTGAGAAAGAGATGTTACAGTCCAAAAGCTAATGAGAGAAGTTGATGAAGCCCGTCCTAGCCAGATCTATTGTCTCTTATAGAAATAGGATTTTAGTTTTTAGGAAGATTAGTTAGGATTTTTTTTTTCTTTTCTTTTAGTTTGTTGTATAGGTTAGATTTTATGATTATTAATAAATTTACAGCTTCATTGACTGAAAACCATTATTGATTGCGCAGTCTTTTACTCATTTTTTTTTCTAATTTCTTGACAGTTGCCTTTTAAATAAAAATAAATGAACAAAAAAACTAAAAAAAAAAAGAATAAAAAGCAAACAACAAAAAAAAAAAAAAATAGTTCACAAAGATGTCTAAAACTTGAGTTTTCGTTTAGGATTTTGATGATAGCGCTTAAGCGAGTAGACTCAACTAGTAGCCTAACATTCACTTGTTCTAAGGCAAGAATGTTAACTCAAGGTACTAGAAACATTAGTTAAACTAAACTCAACTCGAGAGTCATAACCTTAGAAGAAAACATGAATAAGATGGTTGAACAAACAAGGATCTCAAGTCAACCCAAATCGGAATGCAAAGCAACCCTTCCCCCTGAATTTGAAGATACAGAATCAGTTCCCAATGCTAAGATATAGAGGAAAGTTATTGAAGAAAAACATCAAGAGATGAAAAGGAAGTTTATGTAGAAGTTGCTCAAAAAAATGAAAACCCTAGAAATGGGTAATAGGCTTGAGCAAATGAGAACAATCAATTTGCCAACATATGAAGAAGATGATTTCCTAAAGCTCTACACTAGGTTGTACATTAGAAAAATGGGGAAATACACAAAGTATGATAAGGCGATGGTCCAAACCTTTCAAGATAGCTTAACTAGGCTTGCCTTAACTTGGTATACCCAACTGGACTTAAATGAGATCGATACTTGGGATAAGTTAACTCGAGCTTTCTACAACCAATCCAAATTCAACATCGAAGTAGCCTCATCCATGTAGGATTTGAATAATTTGTGAAAGAAGACCAATGAAAGCTTTAAGGAGTATGCTTAGAGATGGAAGGGTATGGCAACTAGGGTGAAAAATCCTTAACATAAAAGGAACTAACTTTTTCCTTCATCAATACTCTCGAAAGCCCGCTAACATCTGGTAGGATACCCTACCTTTTACTTCGTAGAGATTGTAGCCTTAAGGTGCCAAATCAAGGAAGCTATTGCTACTCAAAGGCTTCCCAATCCTAAAGCAGCTGAGAAGAAGATACCTCCCACGGGATTTTCTAATAAGGCTAAAGAAGCTACTGTAAGTGTCGTCAATACTAGCAACCTTATCAGACCGGTAGCCCCAATAACCATGACATGAGGATCTAATCCCCTACCAAATTCAAGTTAGAATAACCGCCCACAAAAGAGACAGTTTACTCATATTCCCATTCCTCTAAGTTAGGTTCTTGTACAACTAAGAAAGGAAAATCTCCTAACATTTGAAATACCAAAGGAGGGACAAAGACTGAGGGACTACAACCTAGAACTCCGTTGCAATTATCATTTGGGGCAAGTGGGGTATTTTACGAACCAATGCTAGAGACTCAGACATAAGATCCAAGATCTTATTAATGCCAAGTTGGTTCAATTAGACTTCATTTAAGCTCTTACTTCCGATATAGGTAACAATCCTCTATCGAATCATGGACACTCAATCAACATGATCATCACTGAAGTGTTTAAACCAGAAGTTGATTTAGGTAGTCTCCTTATCACTATTAAAGAGGTATCTTAGAATCTGAGGCAAGACAAATACTTACAAAATATAAATCTTAAAGATAGAACTAGGTCTAGACAAGTGATATATCAATTACTAAAGGATTAGAAAATAAAGAAAGCTAATATTATGACTATGATGGTTCCAAAAATGCAAAAGTGATGTACCTAGAAGGAGCTTAGAGAAAGGCATGAAGTTGGAGATCCAACGGTTGACACCTTAGGAGAACCATTAGGAAAGTTTGAGTATTTGGTAAATTATGCTGGTTCACCTAGCTTGTATGCTGACAAACCACCCACTAGATGTGGTCCCGAATTTGAGGAAGAAGACAAGCTTATTATAGAAGCTAAGAAGATAGTTGAGATGGTTGGAATGACTGGAAATAGGCCTAAGCTATTGGTTTTTTAGTACTATAGGAAGATAGAGAAGGTTGAAGAATTGGGTAAGCCCAAGAAAATTGCTTTTAATATCCCAATAGCTCTAGAGAATTATAGACTAGCCCCTTTAGATTACCAAACAGTGGATCAAACAGGCAGATACTCATCACCTATGGTTAGTAGGCTTATGTGCTCGAGATGAATCTATGACTAAATTGAAGAAGCTAAGAAGAAGACTATTGTGGAGGAGGCTTCTCAAAAGATCTTTGAAGAAACTGATGAGAAAGATCAGAATATTGTTAAGAAGATAGTGAAAATTAGTCAGCACAAGATTATGGATTAATTAGCCAAAGTATTGGCCCAGATCTCTCTATTGGGGTTACTGTTGTCATCAAATACTCGCCGAGAAGCTTTAATCAAAATTCTAAAGGGTGTCAAAGTACCTAAAGGGATTTCTACTGAGAAGTTGGGATTGGTGGTTAATTTGATATTTGCGATGGATTAGATTTCATTTTCATCAAATGATCTAGGTGAAAAGGAAATCGGTGCATAAAGCCCCTTTTTCATAGTAGCCAAGTATATAAGGAAAGTGATTGCTCGACAACTGATAGATAATGGTTCATCATTAAATGTATGTCCATTGGCAATACTAAATTTGCTTGGAGTAGATTTGACTAAGATAAAGCTTAGTTCAATTTTGGTAAGGCGTTTTGATGGGTCAAAAAGGGAGATACTTAGAGAAATTAAGCTGCAGGTCGAGATCAGTCCATAGTTGTTTACTATTCTATTTCAAGTTCTGGATATACTATGAACTTTTAATCTTTTATAGGGGAGGCTGTAGATTCACTTAGTAGGGGCACTACCATCCAATCTACATCAGAAAGTGAAATTCATAGCCAGCAAGCGATTGGTTACTATTCTTAGGGAGTAGGATTATGAGAATTACAAAGAGATAGCTACTCTGTTTATCAGGAGTGAAGAATTGGACGAAGTAGGATTGCAAATTTTTTATGAGGTCAACATGATTAAAGTATCAAGATAGGAGGTACAGGGTCACTTAGAATAGACTAAGCAACAAATTGGAACACTCGGGCACAAATATGAGCCCACTGAAGAGGAGATTCAAGAAATGAAAGCCAAAACTAGAGGCAAGAGAGGAGATCAGCTGTACCATGCTCATATGGATTTTCCAAACATCCATCAGATGTTCTCAATACTAGCTGGTGTTTAAGAACCCGAAGTATCTAATATATCTAAAGTTTTAGCTCAATAATACAACATAAAAAAGGAAGGTCTTGGCTTCCCAATTTCCTTGTGCAACTAGTTTTTTTTTCTTATTAATAGGTCCCTTTAAAAAAGCAATATTAGATCAATTAGGAGCATTCAATTTCAATAATTAGTCTAATTAGTTAGACCTTTTTTCTTTTAGATAATTTGAAATTCATTCAATAAAATTAGTTCCTTTCTTTCTATCAATTCTTCTTTGTTATTTACTTGTTATCCTTTTTTTTTTTACTCTTTAGAACTGATAAAAACGATGAACATAATAGATATCTCATGCATGTAAACAATGAAAGCTCCAATATCACCTTCAACCCTACTAGGTCAAACGTTAGAGATGATATTGAGACTCCAAGCGAAATACAAGAGAGTTGATGTTGATTTGAAGAGGGAAGGGTAATTACTGATGAACCAATAATTGTGATTAATTTGGGGATAGATTAGAATCTGTAAAACTTGAAAATTGGTAGTAATTTAACGAATAATCAAAAATAGGAGTTGTCATGTTTTTTATCAAAATACCTAAACATATTTGCTTAGTCCTATGAGGACATGCTCAGTTTGGATGCATCAATTGTAGTTCATAAATTGCCAACAAGAGAAGATATTAAACTAAAAAGACAAAAGCTTAGGTGGTTTAAGCCGAATATACTCCTTAAGATAAAAGAAGTGAAGAAATTATTAGAAGTTGGGTTCTTAGAAGTGTCAGATTATCCTGAATAGGTAACTAATGTTGTGCTAATGTTGGAGAAAATGGAAAAGCTAGTATATGTGTAGACTTTCATGATTTAAACTAGGCGACACCTAAGGATAACTTCCCTTTACTACACATTGACATATTGGTAGACAACACGACCAAAAATCATCTTTTCTCAGTTATAGATGGTTTCTCAGGATATAATCAGATCAAGATGGCAAAAAAGGATAAAATCAAAACCACCTTCGTTACCACTTAAGGAACACTTTGTTATCACGTGATGCCTTTTGGGTTAAAGAACATTGGGGCAACTTATCAACATGCTATAGTAGCCTTGTTCCATAACATGATACATCAGGAAATTGAAGTTTATGTAGACAATATAATTGCCAAATCCAAGGAGGATGAGAATCATGTTGATGTTTTCCATAAGTTGTTCAAGCAGTTAAGGAAGTTTCAATTGAAACTAAATCTAGAAAAGTGCACCCTTAGAGTAACCTTGGGAAAATTGTTGGGTTTTGTAGTCAGTAGAAAAGGAATCAAAGTAGAACCCGATAAAGTAAAGGCAATCATAAACATGCCTGCACCAAAGACTTTAACGGAAGTTTAGGGATTATTGGGGAGGTTAAATTTTGTTGCTCTATTTGTATCACAACTAACTGATAAATGCAAGTTGTTAGTCAAACTTTTAAGGAAGAACACAGTAATAGAATGGGATGAAGAGTATGAGCAAGCATTTGCTGAACTTAAGAAGTATCTCATGAATCCACCAATACTAGTCACTCCTATACTAGGACAACCATTGATCCCCTACTTGACAATCCTTCTTGAATTGATGGGATGTATGCTAGGACAAAAAGAAGAAACAGGCCAAAAAAAGCATCTTATATAGTGCTTAAGCAAGAAGTTTACAAAAGGTGAATAGAAATATGTAGAGGTGGAAAGAACATGTTATGTTTTAATATAGGTAATGCATAGGCTCAGGCAATATGCTCTCTATTACTTAGTAGCATTGTTGATAAAACATGACCCATTAAGGTATTTAGCAGAAAAGCTAGCATTGATCAAGAGAATCTCAAAGTGGTAGATGTTGCTCTCTTAGTTTGATATCAAGTAAGTAAGTCAAAGTTTAGTCAAAGGGCAAATAGTGGCCGATCAATTGGCAAAATACCTATTAGAAGATGAAGATGATGGTTTAGAAGTTTAGTTTTCTAATGAAAATGTGATGGTGGTAAATGAATTAAGTGTTGAAAAATCAGGATGGAGAATATATTTTGATGGAGCAGCAATGTGTTTAGTTATAAGATAGGAGCAGTACTGGTATCACTTGAGGGTAATCATTTCCTTATGGCAGCGAGATTAGCATTTCCATATAAAAACAATACAGTAGAATATGGAGCTTGCATTTTAGGGCTCAAAATGGCATTAGACATGCGAATACAAAGGCTTAAAGTATATGGAGATTCTTCTCTTATAATTCTCCAAATCCTAGGAGAATATAAGATGAAAGACAAGAAGTTGTTACCTTATCACGAGCATTTAGGAAATTTGATTGAAAAATGTCAAGAAATTTCATTCACTTACATTCTAAGAACCCAAAATCAATTTGCTGATGCACTCGCCATGTTAGCATCAATGGTGAAAGTTACGAATGGGATGAAATTCAGCCTTTGAAGATTAAGGTAGAGGAAAGACCAGCTTTTTGTTTGATTGTTAAAGAGAAGGAAAAAAAAGAAACCCTAGTATTGTGATATCAAAAAGTTACTTCAAATAAGGGGGCTTCCTTGACAAAGCTAATAGAAAAGACAGAAAAGCCTTAAGGAGATTAGATACTCATTTTCTATTAAATGGAGCATCATTGTATGAAAGATCACCTAATACAACTTTGCTAAGGTGTGTAGATAAAGAAGAAGCTGAGAGATTGATGAAAGAAGTACATAATGTGGTCCTCATATGAATGGATACATGTTAGCTAAGAAAATCACGAGGATGGGATATTTTTGGATGAGGCCTTGTCATATGTATCAGGTATACGCTAATAAAATCAATGCTCCTCCCCAAGAATCACATGTATTGATAGCTCCTTAGCCTTTCTTAATGTGGGGGATCAATATGATCCATCCAATTTCACCAACGGCTTTGAATGGGAAAAAATTAATTCTAATCACGATCAATTACTTTACTAAGTGGGTGGAAGTAGCGTTGTATGGTATAATGACCAAAAGAATGGTGGTTAGGTTCCTGAGAAGAGACATCATTGCAAGATACATTGCACCTGAGTCTATTTTATAGACAATAGGTTAAATTTGAACAACAAGTTGATGGCTGAGGTGTACAACCAATTCAAGATCAATCATAGAAACTCAACTTTGTATTGACCTTAAATGAATGGGGCAGTTGAAGCCACTAACAAGAATATCAAGAGGATCATTGAGAAGATGGTGATCACTTATAGAGATTAGCATGAGATACTCCTTTTTACTCTCATAACTTACAGAACGTCAGTCAAAACCTCTACAGGTGTAACACCTTATTCATTGGTATATGAAGCTGAAGTAGTACTACTTATAAAAGTAGAAATACCTTCGTTTCAAGCGTTGGTAGAAACTCAACTCGATGAAGTAGAGTGGGTAAAGAAGCGAATGGAACATTTGAACCTCTTAGATGAGAGGAGGCTTGCAGCAATATGTCATGGTTAGTGTTATCAACAAAGGATGATCTGAGCCTTTCGCCTGAGGTACTCGAAGGAAGGAGATTTGGTGTTGAACAAAGTGTTGTCGAATGTAAAAGACCCTAAGTGAAATTTTGCTCTGAATTATAAAGGCCCTGATGTAGTAAAAAAAGTATTATCAGGAGGATACATTAGTGTTGACAGAAATGGATGGCTCGGAATTAAGGGGACATGTGAATTCAGATGTAATCAAGTTGTGTTATCCATGAAAACTGAGTTCGATAAAAATTCCGATTTTCTTGAGAATTGTTTGTAGTTAATCTTTCATTGTTAACAAGTAAAGTTGATATCTATGAATATTCTTGAATTTAGATGGTCATCAACTAACAAATACTTCGCCAATAAACACTTACATGCCATGCTTCTTAGCCTCAAACGCTTAGACACCAAACTCTTATCAATGCATTTGAGACACCAAATAAATTGAAATCAAATATTCTTAATAATTTAATTTTGTTTCTTTCGAAAAGAGATTTATTTTTTAGGAATCATAAAGAGATAGAAATTGAGACTTGGAGACAACAAAAGCAAAATCAAGGCATGAGCATGGTATAGTTAAGCGAAAGGTTTTAATCATAAAGAAGAACCTGTTCCAAGAGAGAAAAGAAAAGAAAGGAGAATAAGAAAAGAAGAAAAAAAAAAGAAAGAAAAAGAGAAAAAGAAAAATGAAGAAAAAAGAAAAGAGGAAAAGGAACAAGCACAATACTTTGGTGATATTCTATGATCTAAATGAGTGGATATTGAGAGTCAATGTGAGGTATGCTAATTTGTTGCTATCTGCGAAATTCTCCATTCTTAAGTAAAATTATTCTAAAAGTCCTTGAAAGTGATATTCAGAAGAATTAAAAAGTGTTTTTGAAATCTTCTTTAGATCATCCATTAAACCAAAGTAAAGTTTTTAAAATCTTGAAGAGATTTATTCTCTTCGAATCATTCACCAAACCAAGACAAGTTTTTTCAGAAATCTCAAAGAAATCTATCCTCTTCGGATCATCCACCAAATCAAAACAAGTCAATTTAACCCCCAGTAGTTTTTTCCTTATCCTTTCAAGATAAGCACTTTAAAACTTTTGCCCTATATTTCTAAGATAGGCTACCTTAAAGCTTTTTTCCTATCCTTCCAAAATAGACCACCTTAAAACTTTTGTCCTATCCTTTCAAGATTAGCCCCCTAAATCTTTAACCCTATAAGCACTAAGATAGGCACCCCTTACCTTTGCCCTATCCTTTCAAGATAGGCTCTTATCTTTTGCCTTACTCTTCTAAGACAAGCTCCTTTTTGCCCCGTCCTTTGAAGACAAGCCTCTTGATTACCCTAAATCTTTAGCTCGATCCCTTTAAGATAAGCACTCAATTCATTTGCACCATCCTTTTAAGACAGGTTTCCTATTCCTTTGCTTCATTTTTTTAAGTCAAGTTGTTTATTCTTTATATTAACCTTTCAAGTCAATATCCTTTTTCAAGATGAAACACATCTCAACAAACCATTCAAGTTAGTGATCCTCATTTAGGTCAAAATAAGGTTTGGCAAAAATGGGTATCTCTTTTATCTTTATAATAAAGTTCTAATCAAACTTTACCACAAAAAAGGGTAGCTATAGATACCTCATTTTTTCCATTTTCATTTTCATTTTATTATTATTATTATTATTATTGAGCCAGAAAATTAAAAATAAATAGATAAGTGAAAAATAATAATAAATTAAAATTAAAAAATTTAAAACGAAAATTAAAAGAAAAAAAGGAAAAAAAATAAAAAATATATAAAGTGTTAAGTCGAGTCAATACGAGTCAAGTCATATCGAGTTGAGTTAAGTCAAGTCCAATCGTGTTGAATCAAGTTAAGTTGAGTATCGGATAATAGTGAGTGATCTATTTAATAAATCTTAAGTCATTAAAAGATTGGGCTTCATTAAAATATTTTAGCCCAATTTGATATAAAATATTTTTTTTCTCTGATTTATATTGGGTTAGAATAGATTTAGGATTTATTAAATTAACTACTAGGCTAAATCAAATTAGATTGGACCAGGCCCCGAAAATAGAAAGCTCAAATAGGGTTTCTAGAAATTAGGTCAAATCTTTATCATATCCCTCGTATCTTTTGTTTGATCAAATCCATAATTAAAAGGTATGAAGATTCAATAAGTAGATATAATAAATAGGAATTTATCAGTGAAGTTTACGATTTTTTTTATGATCCCCTAACACACACAATCGATATTCATGTACACTTGTTGAACACATCCTTATCCAAACTCTTCCCCCCTTCACTTCACTCCGATCAACCCACTTCACTTGTCCCCGAAGCTGACCTTCACTTTTCCGCCACCATGCAATCCACACACATCCTAACAGCAGCATAGCACACTCCTATGCCCTTTACTTACACTAACAACCCCAATACACGCCAGCACTACATTCACATATACGACAGCCACTCATGCCTAATCCCAATCCATAGCATACCCCTTGCCACATCCCACACAAAGCACCAACACACATTACACAATACACCAATCTACATTACCTGAACACACTATACGTTGCACAGTTCACCCGTATGCACAGTTCATTCATACTCCCCCTCACAAAGTCGACAACCCCTGATCAAAGACCTCCGCTACACCGAACAAATAGAGTTCATGCTGCACGTCCACAAAGCCAACCCCCCCTTGATCGAAGCACTCACATACGTTAACACTCTAGACATGACTGCGCCTACTCACTCACCATTACATGGATCAACCAAACGCTAACATAACCACTACACTGATTAAGTCCCACATATGTTAGACATTCACAATAGTTTACACATTTGCTATATACGTTGACACAAAGAATTACATATACACATTGAAGTCCATAATCAATATGATGCCAATCACACGTGACTCGACTAGTTTAGGTAAAAGTTATTATTATTTATTAAATTTATTATTTAATTTAATTATTTTTACTAATTTATTTTTTAAGTACAGGTTTTTTATTATTATTATTTTCATTTTTTTTATATAGTCTCAATTTTTAATAAATTTAGCTCAATTACATTTTTGGTAAAATTGCATTTTTTGAAAAATAAGCATATCCCCTCTACAAGATCCATATCTTCAAAGAAGATATCTATCAAGATACGTATTTTACATTTAAGACTTAGAAAAGATACATGTCTAGATACGTATCTTAATTTTTCTTGTAGTTGAGATTTAGAAAAGATATGCATGAAGATACGTATCTAAACCATATCTTAGAGTTGGAATTTAGAAAAGATACACATGAAGATACGTATATAAATCGTATCTTACAATTAGGATTTACAAAAGATACGTATGAAGATACGTATCTAGATCATATCTTAGTTGATTTTACATATAAGATTTAGAAAAGATATCTTTTAATACATAGTGGTTTTTTAAAAAATAAATAAATAAAATAATCCTGATCAAGATTTAAAAAAAAAAAAGATTTAGTTAGTTAGAGTTCTCTTAAAGTCATGAAATTAGATTTTTTTTAACTTTTTTTTAAATAACTAAATGGTTAAGTAAACATAAATCTAACTTGATTTTCAAAAATAGAAAAGAGTTCACCCACTAAATATTTTATAAAAAAAAACTACATTGGTTTGATCATAACTAGTAGGTACGTAGTAAGTACCTCCGAGGGCAACTGCATAAAAAATAATTTTTTTTCTTAGAAATTCGTGATAGAAAATAGTATAAAAATAATTTTAGTTATCATTTGCCTATTTGTATATATTTTAGTATTTTTTAAGAAAAATATAAAATTAAAGCTCATTAATTCTTTTTATCTTTTACATGGTAACTTAATCTTAATAGGTTAGCTTGTAAACTTAATTTTTCTGATTATTTTTTTTTAAATATGTAGATCAATCGCCAAATTAAGGTTTTCCTACCTAAAAACCCTAATTTCACTTTTTACCAATTGAATTGGTTAGCGATTCCAATTTTTAAATTTTTTTTAGAAAAATATTTCCTTAATTTAATATCGAGTAATTTATATTAAGCGAGCTAGGCTTAATAAAGGTTAAATTAAGGAAAACGAAATAGGGCTCAACACTGATCTTCGTTATCGATGTCATTCCACTAGTCTAAACTTTTCAATAAACAAATATCAATAAGAGATTATAAGGATATCCAGTCGCTTTCTCTATCCTATCTCACTAGCTTCTTCCTAAACTAAACACAAGACTCATAGAATTTTCTAATCCTCTTACACTCAAAAGACAATGTTAATAATGTTTACAATGAAATTAAAACAATACAATCAAATCATTCTTTTCAACTTTTGCACAAATGCAATAATAATGAAATAATAAAACTATTTCCGTGCAGTTTCTAACTAAGTTTTTGATAGCCTACCTAAGAGAATTTTTTAAATTTAGGTTTGATCTTAAGTGTAGTGTTCTAAACCTTGTACAGCATCGTCATTAAATTAAATAAACTCTCATGTAACAGTTAAAAATGGTTAGTTCTAATTTTTTCTTAAAGATATCTTTATTCAAACATAATTAGGTTTATTATTAGAGGAATATCCCATGAAAATAGGAACCAAATGTTTGAATTTTTGAAAACTTGAATCTTGCTATTCTCGATTTATTTCTTTCCTAAGCTTATGTAATTCGAAATTTGCTACACATGATGATTTATTCTAATTCTCTATTAACTTCAAGGAAATTCAAAAACACATTTCAAATAATAAATATAAGGATAAAGGGATATGACCAAATCTTCATATATCCTAATCCTCAAGAAACTATCTAGTATATCTTGTCTTTTTGCCATGAAGAATTCTTCTAGATCAATAATTCTATTTGAATTTTGCCATAAAATTCTCATAAAAGATTAGGTTGAATTTTTCAAGGATATTCAACCTTATCTTTAAGCAAAATATCTTCAAATTTAAGAATCTGAATCTAACAAACTAAGTTGGGACCTTATCTTGAGAGTCTGCTAAGAGTTATACCTAACTTTTTGAACTCAACTTATTCAAAAAGTCCTTGTATAGAGAATAAAAAAAAAATATTCTTGAACTTAATATATTAGAATCCTTTTTTGGTTAATAATCTTACTAATTTTTAGTCCTTGAACAAACTTACCAAAACTATTAGAAAACATACTACTTAAACCTTAATCACTTAATTTTCCAAATATGATTTTTGAGCATAAAAAAAAAAAATTCACCAACTTAAATCCCTATGGACTTTACCATCTTAGTGGAACAAAATTGAGTATATTTTCCTAATATACCCAATAAAGTGGAGCTAGGCCTTTTTGCAAATTTTGTCCAATTGAATTTGTTCAAGTTAATTAGAAAAAGACTTAGAAACAGCAGGTGAATACAAACTATGATGTTTTGATCGTTTACTAATATACATTCTAACACACATTTTGACATACATTCTGACAAACTCAAGCTTATTTTCTTCTTAACCCTTCTTTTCTTTAGAACATCTTGCATACTTAAAAGCTTGTTAAGTTCATTCATATATATTAAGAGAAAGCTTAACAATAATAAAATAGGTTATATAAAGAAACATTGTTTTCACAAAAAATATAAGCTCAGCAATAATCAAGGTTCAATTCAAAAGACAAGCTTGAATTTTCATAGACCCAAGCATCACTGAGTTCATAAACAAACTTGATTATACTTTAATGTGTGTAGGATTATGAAGCTAAGATAAAAGGAACATGGTATCTTGACAATAGATGCTCAAGACACATGATCGGTAATGGCTGATTGTTCATAGATATGGAATGGAAGGAAAATGGTTATGTGAAATTTGGTGACAATGGTAGAGATAAAATAATTGTGGTAAGTACAATTGGTTTGACACCTCATTCAATTGAGAACATGTTGTTGGTTAAAGGATTGAAACATAACTTATTAAGTATAAGTCAGTTGTGTGATAAAGGATATAGAATAACTTTTGAACATGATAAATTTGCTGGCTTTAATGAGGATGGATTTAAGCTATTTAAAGGTTTTAGAAAGAAGAATATTTATCTAATTAAACCATTTGAAGTGTCATTTGAAAGCTATTTTATTTCAATAAATGACAATGCTATGCTTTAGCATAAAAGAGTAGACATGTGAACTTTCAACAATTGGAGAACTTATCTAAAAAGAACTTAATTCAAGGCTTACCAAAACTACATACTCATGAGAATATTTATTGTGTTGCTTAGCTTAAGAATAAAATGAGGTCATCTTCTCATAAGAGTAAAAAGGTTATTTCTACTCAAAAACCCTTACAATTATTGCATTTAGATTTATTTGGTCCAACTTGCACTCTAAGTCTAAGAAAAAACAAGTATGGAATTGACATAGTAGATGATTTCTCTAAATTTACTTGGATCTTGTTTTTGTGTCATAAAAGTAATGTTTTTAAAAGTTTTGAAATATTTTCAAAAAGAGTTAAAAATAAAAAAGGCCTCTCCATCATCAGTCTACAAATTGATCATGGCAAGGAATTTAAAAACTCAAATTTTATCTCGTTTTATGAAGAAAAATGCATCACTTATAATTTCTCTACACCTTAAACTCTACAACAAAATAAAGTAGTCGAACGTAAAAACAAGACTATTCAAGAAATGATGAGAACCCTACTTAATGAAAGTAATATAGCTTATTGTTTTTAAGTAAAAGCTACTTCAACACTTCTTATATCATAAATCAAGTATATGTAAGACCTCTGACAAATAAAACTGCTTACAAGATTTACAAAGGAGGGAAACTTATGGTTTCATATTTTCACACATTTGTTTGCAAGTGTTTTGTTAAGAAAACAAGAAAAGTCTTAAGAAAATTTGAGGAGAGAGAAGATGAAGCCATCTTTCTTGGCTACTCTCTAAACTCAAAAGGATATTGAGTATACAATAAAGAAACAAAAGTCATGGAAAAATCAATAAATGGCAAATTTATTGAAGAAACAAGCCATGAAAATTCAAATGATGAAACTCCATTTGTTTCAAACAAAAAGAATACAGTACGTCTTGATTTAGAAGAAGGAAAGATAGAACCTGCTTCAAAAGAAACTTGAAAAACTTTAAAGATGCTTGACATGTCCAAAACAATACCTAAATCAAAAGGTCCTTCAAAAGCTAATTCCAAGTTTGTTAAAACACATCTAGAAGGTAAGTTAGAAAGTTCTGAACATTTTCATACTCCACCATCTTCTATTAAATTTATAACTAATCACCTTCCTAAACTTATAATTGGTAATGTTAGATATGTAATAAGAACAATATTGAGCTTATAAAACTTTGAAAATCATATTGCTCTAATATCTAAAGTTGAACCTCATTTAGTTGATGAAACTTTAAATGATAGTAACTAGATGTTAGCTAGGCAAGAAGAACTCAGTCAATTTTAGAGAAATCAGGTTTGGAGTTAAGTTCTAAGACCTAAAAATAAGTCAATCATTGGAACTAAATGGGTATTTAAGAACAAGCTAGATGAATATGGAAAAATAATTAGAAACAAAGCACGTTTAGTAGCTAAAGGTTACTCTTTGGAAGAAGGAATAGATTATGATGAAACTTATATTCCTATTGCTAGATTGGAAGTTATAAGATTAATACTTGCATTTACATGTTTGAAAAATTTTAAGCTATATCAGATTGATGTAAAAAGTGCTTTTCTAAATGGCTTCATAAAAGAAGAAGTGTATGTTAATCAACTTTCTAGATTTGAAGATCCTTTCAAATAAGATCACGTGTATAAGTTAAAAAAAGCTTTTTATGGACTTAAGAAAGCTCCTCGTGCTAGATATGATAGATTAAGTCAATTCTTGATTAAAAATGACTTTCAAAGAGGAAAAGTGGATACTATATTTTTCATGAAACATCATGGAAAAGATATGCTAGTTGTACAAATCTATGTTGATGACATTGTTTCTTGTGTAACTAATGAAATATATTGCCAAGAATTTTCAAGATTAATGCAGGTAGAATTTGAGTTGTCACTCATAAGTGAATTAAACTTCTTCTTAAGATTACAAATCAAATAACCAGAGAATAGAATCTTTACTCACCAAGAGAAGTACATTAGATAGATATTGAAGAAATTTGGTTTTGAAAATACTAACGATTCTTCAATACCTATGAGTACCTCAATAAAGCTTGAAATCATAGGTAATAGCAAAAAGGTAAATAAAAAACTCTATCAAAGCTTAATTGGATCTTTATTATATCTAATTGCTTCATGCCTTAATATTTTTTTAATACTTGTGTATATGCTAGATTTCAAAGTTTACCAACTAAAACTTACTTAATTGTAGTTAAAAAGATATTTAAATATATAAAAAGCATTGCAGAATTGGAAATTTGGTATCCTAAGAGTAAAAATTTTGATCTCATAAGATATTCAAATACTAATTACGTTGGTTGCAAAATGGATAGGAAGCGTACTTTAGGAACTTATCAGTTCTTAAGAGATAAGTTAATTTTTTGGTCTTCTAAGAAACAAAATTATGCTACTCTTTTAACTACAGAAGTTGAAATATATCTATTAGAAATTGTTGTACATAGGTACTTTGGTTAAAACAACAATTGGATGACTATGGAATAAGTTATAAAAATATACCCATAAAATGTGATAATACTACGGTTGTTAATCTGACAAAAATCCAGTTTATCACTCAAGGTCAAAACATATAGAAATAAGGTATCATTTCATTCGTAATCATGTACCCAATAACGATGTGAGTGTTGATTTTATTTCAACTGAATATCAATTTGTTGATATTTTTACTAAGCCTCTAGATCAATTAAGGTTTGAATTTATTCGTAATGAGTTAAGTGTTTGTAATCCATTTCGTTAAATTAAAGAGCATTTTTATTAATTATCCTTGTTTGTATATTATTTGAATACGTGCAAATTTTTTTAATTGCTAGAGATAAAAAGAATTAAGGCCATAGCATGTCTTTAGTAAGTCCTCAAAATTCTCTTTAGTAGGCCTATTAAACTAACCTACTCTCTTACAATTAAAGACCATAAATACTGGCAGTTTAATTCTTCATCTTATAAAAGTCTCAGATTATTCCTCTTCTTCTCATTTTGTCAGACTCTTAATATTCTTCTCTCATGTTTTTCTTTCACTCAATTTCTATAGCACTTAGAAAATCTACCTGAATTGCTGTAAAGAGGATTAAATCTAAAATTCGAAATGATCCCAAAAATTCCTTTGCTCTTGATGAACAAGAGATAGGCACTAGCATCCCCACAAACCCTCAACCTAATCCACCCACTGAAACATACCAAGATTTATCTAAAAAAACCCTAACCTTAGAACTTTGTGATAAACCATCGAAAGAAGTTGCTTAAGAAGTGAATCAATAGAACGGCTTTAAGGTACATTCTGAACAAGTTTAGGAAGTTAATTAGAAAGCTAATCAAGATATTTAAGAATCTAACTCATTCGAAGAAGTTGTAGAGTCTGAAGGCTCTGATCCCTTAAGCAAACCATCTGAAGAAAGTTTGAAAGAAATACTTTTGAATGACCCCTTGTACCCAAACCAAAGAAGACTCTATGAAAGTTTAAGGTTGCTACTCTAGAAAAGAAGACATCGAAAGCTTCTAAAAATGTGCAAAAATAAAAAATCTTTAAAAATGAAGACTCCAATTCCCTCCTTCAAATCAAAAGACAAACCCAAGAAGAGATATACACAATAAAAGGTAAAAATCTATTCATCAAAGATTCCTTTTACTTGGACTTAGGAAATAATGGTTTTTACTAGAATGACTATTTAGATTAATTGGTTTTAAATGGTCTGGTTGATATACGTGGAGTGATATATGGAGAGTTAGTAGATGAGTTCCATAAGAAGCTTGAAAACAAGAATTAGGAAGTATGGAATTCAGTTGTACTAGGACAAAAGATAAAAAACACAAAAAAGGATAATTAGATAGTCAATATTGGTACAATTAGCCAATATTGGCTAGAGTCCCATTTTATTTTATGACACCTATGCCTCTAGGGTTGTTAGGGTCAGTATATATATTATTTCAAAGTTTACTAATTTAATAAGAGCATCCCTATTTAAGCATCCTTGGCATAGGATTTTAGATTAAGAATCTCCTTAATGAAGGGAAAGAGGTCCTTGGCCTTTTTAGGGTCCTTAGCTACGGACTAGAATAAATAATGTCTTATTTATTTACTTATTGATTTTAATGCTATGTTAATTCGAATTTGTATGTTGAGTCTAATAAACAATATGAATAAATATTAAGATTTTCTATTTGAGAATTTTAAGAAAATAGGTTATTAAATTATTGATGTGATATTTAGGGATTTTAAATAGAATCCTCACTTATGGGGATGTTTTAAGAACCTTAAGAGATTTTCTCTACATTTCCTTTATTATATCTATTCATATTGAATTATGGTGACAACGCCTTGATTTAAATTAATTATGCATAATATCAATTAATTGATTTCAAGAACCAAACTATAAGTCATATGAAAATATAATTAAAGATAATTCAAATTAACTTTTTGGTGCGTCATATCCTTAAGATTAACTCATTCATATCCCTTTTTGTTTCCATGTCCTTCAAATTAGAAGCCCATAAAAATTACAAATACCAAAAACCTAAAATATCAAATCTTTTTAATTTCTTTTTCAATTCAAAGCTTCCGGATGTAGATTCCATCAATATCACTAATTGTCTTAACTCATACAAAATATCGAATTAAAATTTCCTTAGTTCAACACTTTTAGTGCACTATTTTTTATTCAAAAATCCTAAAAAGAACCAATCTTGTTGTCTTTTTTATTATGTATGGAATTCATTAAAAATCTTAGGTGCTTGTAAACTCTAGAAAATTGGTAGTCTGAACCCTAATTTAAGTTCGAGTGTCCTAACTGTGTCATAAGTCGATAAAGTTAGTAACAATAAAAGTTTATGAAATTTAATAAATTGAATATAATACCAATAACAAAACCTTAAAAATTGATTGAAACCTTAAATTGCGTACTAAAACCCTAAATCCAATTTATGCACAATTACCTAAAATTGAACCTGAACTTGATCAAAACCCTAAAAATATAACTTTAAGCCTATAAAATAATTAAATATCACTCAATAGTGATATAATTATAGTCAATTGCAATTATCGACTAAATCGCATAATTGTATAAAATTTTTAACGAAATCGTTAATTATAATTATAACAGGTACTAATTAAATTAATAAATTTTCACAAAATTCCAAAATTAATTTATAATTATTATTTTTATGATTTTTATGTTTATAAAAATTACATATAATTATTTCTAATTTCCTTTTTCTACCATTTTTTCTATTTTCCTTTCCTTCTTTTCTTTTCCTCTTCTATTTTTTTTCTATTTCCCACGTGATTTTTAGCTACTAATGCAGCAACCCATGTGTATGAATTTTATTTACAAGTGTCAAACACTCAAGGCAGAAAGGACAAATTAATAAAGGAAGTGTCATATCTAATTTAATGCCTAATCTAATTGGATAATGATCTTGTATTTTTTTACTTGCTTTCATCTGCTGATTCATGTCCTAAAAGAAAAATTTGGAAGTGAACAATTGAAAAAACCAAACCGAAAACATAAAGTGAAGAAAGAAAAGAGAGTAAAACAAAAAGAAAACCGAGAAGAACAAGAAGAAATTAAGAAGAAAAGGAAGAAGGAGGAGGAGAAAAGAAAGAAGGAAATTAAGACTATTACCAGTATAATTAGGTAAGTATATTTATTTATACATATGTATATGAATAGATAAATTAATATATATATGTAGATCTCTTTTATGTATGTATAAACAGATGTATGTGGACATGTATATATACATTATTATGTAGAATATACGGTATATGTATATATAGGTAAGTATAAATAAGAATACATATGCTAAGTATTTAGTATTTTTACTAATTAGGCATTAATATATATATATATATATACATATGTACATGTGAATATGTATATTTATGTATAGACGTATATAATTTTCATTTTCATATATGAATATATAAGTATGAGTATATGTATATTATATATATATATACATGTGTTTTGAATTTTTATATTCATGTACACATATAAGCTATTTATATATATATATATGTATATATGTATATATCTATGTGGCGTGAATATGCATACAATTATAATAGTAAGTATATGTATAGTATATACTATATAAGAATACCATACATTAAACAGGATATAATATATAATAATATTTACAAAATGAAATAAGTTCATAAATATGTAAGAAATAGGCATATATATATATATATAAGTACCGTAAATTAGGAAAAATAGTTACTAATTAAGTAAATTAGAAAAATTAATCAAATATACTAATAAGTATATATATATATATATGTGTGTGTGTGTGTGTGTGTGTGTGTGTGTGTGTATGTGTATCATAAAATACAAATAAATAATAAGAAAATAATAAATAATAATAATAAATTAATAATAATAATAATTTTAATAATTTTAATTTTAATAAGTCTAAAATCTCAAAAATAGGTAGAAATACATAATTAGGGTAAAATAAGCTTAAAATAACAACATTATCATTTATATGATTTAAATAATTATTAAATCATAAATTTACTAAGAAAAAGTTAAAATTAATATTTTATAAATTTTTAAATTAAAATAATAAAATTTATGATATTTTTACATTACAATTCAAACTATGAGTCATAATGTTTAAAATGAACCTCGTTATGAGAAAATATGCTTGAAAACGATGAAAATGGACTATAAGTTCATAACAATCCAAGCTAAAATGAAAAAATTATACGTGATTCGATAAAAAGCGAGAATCAACAATTTCGTGTAATTAAGTAAAGTAAATATTATAAATTACGATACTAGTTTAGTTTTAAATTCTCAAACTTATAATTTTCTACATTCCTTATTCTCAGGTGATCCCGACCTTAACCCTAAGCTGCTTTTAGATTATTACGACCTTTGAGTCGACTATGCCTGAGTGAGTTTTTTCTAATGATCTCATACTTGCTTATGTTTGTAATTAGTGAATATGAATTATGCTCAATAATTGAAAGTTGTATAGGGATGAGTTATGCTTGTATATGATGACTGTTTGTCAATGGTGAAGTTACTTTAAAGTAAGATAACATATTGATTATTGCATTATAGATTCGCTAGGAATTGATTGTTTATGACCTTATTGATCATTGAATAATACAACCAAATTTTACTTGACTAGAAAAAGCTAACTTGAAACACACATAATCATATATCGCATAACTAATTCTGGACGTCACATTACATGGAGGTAGCAAGAGGCTAGACGTAAGTTGATTATTTGATTGTTATAGATGTTGTATGGTGCATACATACAATATAACATTACCCTGGTCTACATGATTACTAGGCGTTGGAGGCGCTAATCGCCTAGCTAAGGGTCAAGTCCAGAGGCCTCCGTTTAGGGGTGAGTGAAGGCTGCGTAAACTTACTAACAATCATATGTAGAACTTGTTTTGATAAAAATAAGAAGGGATATACCATTACGTTTTTAAATACAAGACATGGAGTTTTGTTATGAGATAAGTTCTAGTATGATACCTGGATCTGATTGTATCGATATATCTCAACCCTGACTTCGGAGAGCGTTAAATCTAAGTTGCATGCAATACCTGGTCACCTGAATGTATTTGTTTAGCATACTGGTTAACATGCATTCATTTGATTGAACTTAATTGTTGTATAACTTGATTACTGTATGGTTGAGGGGATTATCTTGCTAAGCTAGTTAGATTATACCTTTGTAGTCTTCTCTCGTAAGCTGAGTTGTTCATAGAGTTGGGTTGCTGTATGCCCGAGGTTAATTGTTCATCAAGGGGTCGATGTGGGAGCGAAACATGATCAAAGTGTACTCATGATAGTTTATCTAGATTATAGATCTGATTATGTAATCAAATGATATTAGTTTGAATTAAGAAATGCATTAGACTTCTTATCTGTAAATTCTTATATAAGTAGATTATGTTTTATATCTCTTTATCTTATTATTATTATCACGAAATGATATTGCTTATGCTTACGTAACTCTTGGTAGTTAATTATAGCTGTAGTCTTACGTATCACATAAAGGGTTGTCGATTGTAAAGAATTCAATCTACAATCCTTTGTATGGTATACAGCAACTGCCATGACTAGCTCCCTCGAATCATGACATTGCCACATATTAAGTGCACATGAAGCAAAAAAACAAAGGCTATTTATGCAATATACCCTAATTTTATGTTAAATTTGACAATAAAACATGGGTACCAAACGTGACTACTATAAATATGCCATGGCCTTTTTGAGTAATTTACATATTCTATGATATAATATGCATGTGATTACAAGTTAAAATAACTATATAAATTGGATAATTACACTGGAAGGTCCTTTGTATTTGTAGCGTAACTTTATTGGATCTTATACATTGAAGTCCCCCATTTCTAGGTTATTATTCCATTTAAATCGTTTATACATCTTAGAAAATATTAGAAAAGGGACTTAGTGTATCTAATAATATAATTGTAAATGACTTAAACAATCCACTTAAAAATGATAGGACTAGATTAATTGTCACGCTCCGAACAAAAAGAGTTATAACAATCCCGTCATGTAAACTAATCTAAGATAGATGCTGACCTCATAGCTACTATCATTGATGTAGTTTACATAAGGTGAACAACTCAACCAGCTTGAAACGTCTGTTTTAACACCTGTTAGTAACCAAACCTTTGGTAGAACTTTTATAAAATACCTATTCTATACAACCTGTTATCTAGTACCACAATAGTATTTATACAAATGTTTTACATCCAAAGGTAAAGTTTACAATAAGAGTTTATTAAAAATCATAGGTTTTACAATCTATATACAATAAGTTAGGAAACTAATGGGCTCTTAGGGAATTCCTAATTAGTTTCCCCAAAAACTTAAAGACTAAGTCAAAAGCCTAAGTTTAGTTGATTCTCCAATCCTCACTTTCCCAAACAGCAACACACTAACCTAGGAACGGTAGTATCTGAACATCCTGACCTTACTCAATACTTGCAAAAGAGTCGATAGGGATATGAGTACAATTAACTTAGTAAGTGGGACGGAGTCAAAAGAGTACTATATAAACATAAATAAGGTTAATATTTACGATGAAATGCAATGCAATCAAATAAATGAAACATCACATAATGTTATTTGGCCCACTATAAGGTTAGAGAAATTACATCCGCTCCAACCCGAATTGAGGAGTTTCATCGCAACTCAAGTAAGACTAAACTCGGGCTTGTATAATAGAGAAAACACCTTCCTTCCATGACCACCTTCGAGCCACGACCTCTAATCTTGCCGCGACCTCCTCGCTTGTCACTTAGTTCGACTAAGGATGAGGAAAAGACTATTTCAACTATCTTCATTGAAGGAAGTTGGTATTTAGCCTGACACTCTTAATCGTTTCCCCTAATTGATGTTATGCATATCCAGTTTCATTTTAGTTTAATAAACATTAGTTTTAATTAGGGGTGGCTGATAAATTCATTCAATATAGAATCAATGTAAACATGCAGAACAGCACACTAAGGAGTTGAACTCCTGTTACAACCGAGTATCATCTATACACACAGCATATGCACAATCAACCAACTACAAACACAACTAGAAGTATTCTTAAGTCTTTAGATACTTTAAACAGTATCCAAACAAGCGATGAAGCCACAATCCCAACTTTCTTGTTTAGACGTTCACTACTGCTGACTCAAATCGTCAATAGTCTTTGTATTGGAAGATTCTATTTACACAAAAGACCCAAATTCAATTTTCCTAATTATTATGAAAATATTAGGATTTAATCTAAAATATTTATACATATATATTATTTCCATAATATATAGTCGTATTATTACTATATATCAAATTAAGTTATTAATTATTGATACTGTAAATCATATATACTATTACGTATTATATATCGTTTCGATTGTATCGAAACATACATTTAATTTATTAATTCACGTTTTAATTTTGGTAAAGTTACCGAAATACTTACATTCTTGAATATGATAAAGTTATAGGTTAAATTACTTAACGATATCCGATTTTAACTAAGTTAGTATCGTTGGGTTTGTATAGACCTAACAAGACGTTTTACGAGTCATATTTCTAAAGATGACTTTTAACGAGTAGTTCGAGTTTTCAATACAGTTATATGTAATTATATAAATATGATCGTATTATATGTAATTTAACTTATTAAATTATATTTTACCTAATTTGTCCATATATCGTTACAATATAAGTATTATCTAACTCTAATATACCTAAAATTTATTCCAATAAGAAAATATTAATAAATATAATAAAAAAAATTCATTTAATCCAATCTGATCAACAATCCTATATATATTTTTTATTTAACTATTTAATTCATTTTATCTTATTAAAATTTAAAATACACCCCGACTTGTAAATTAAGCTATTTTACTTAGTAAATTCGTAATAAATAGTTCGGGTTACCAAATAATTCCTCGAAAATTTCTCTAGACTCCAAAAAATATGGAGAATTCAATTATCACTTGGTTTTAAGTTTTTGACCTATCGCCTATTGTCGAGCCTGATTTTTTCGATTTCTTTTATTTAAAATTGATTTCTCATTTTTTGATTAATACCAAACCCTAACCCATTTAATATTAATCTTTGACTAAAGAAATTGAGAAATTTCGGTTTTTTATTGAAAATTATTTTTGGAGTCGCCACCCAACCGAAGTCGGGAAAAGAAAAAGAAACCATAACCAATTGGGTAAATTGATTACGATTTAGCAACTGGTCTTTGATTTCAAATTTAATAAAGAACTAGAAAGTTCTAAATTCGGGGGCTAACCTATTAAACCCTAACGAGTACCACTATCTATTTACCGAAATTAGGATTATTTTTCTAATTATAATATTTAAAAAATAAATAAATAAAATAAAAAAAACCTAAGTTTCTACATATTTTATAGTCGCCCCGAAAGTACCTACGTACCCACTAGCCGGGATCAGACGATCGTAGTTCTTTCCGAAAACTTTAATATGTTGATTCTTTTTATAAAAAATGATTGGTTGCATTTGTGTTTTTATTAACCATTTTATTTTTATTAAAAAAAATCCCTAGAAGCCTAATTTTTATTCCTAATTATAAAAAAAAAAACCTAAAAACCTAATTTTTGAAAAGTCCCAAATTAAAATTTTTATTTAAAAAAAACTAAGTGATAATAATTTTTTTTTATTTTCAAGAAAAACCCTAAACATTTTATGAAATATACAATGTTGTACATGATGAATATTTTATATAGAAAAGATGCTTAAAACATAAAAAAGAAAGAAAAAAAATTCCTAATCATTGAAAAGATGTCTTAATCATAAAAAAGATATCTAAACCATAAAAAAGATATCTAAATTATGAAAAAGATATTTATACTATAGAAAAAAATCTAAATTATAGAAAAGATGTCTAAATCGTAGAAAAGAAATTTAGACTAAGAAAAAGATCTTTAAACCATAGAAAAAAAAATCTAAATTATAGAAAAGATGCCTGAATTATAGAAAAGATATCTAAACCATAGAAAAGATGTTTAAATCATAGAAAAAATTTCTGAATCATAAAAAAGAAACCTAAACTACGGAAAAGATATCTAAATTATGAAAAAGACATTTAAACTATGGAAAAGATGTTTAACCATGGAAAAGATGTCTAACCATAGAAAAAAAGTCAATTAAGGATTTTTTTTTATTTTATGAACATCAAAATGATTTTTTTATTTAGAAAAAACCTAACATGCCTAATGCAATTTTTCCAAATTAATACAATATGCAAAGAACAAGATTTTGTAAAATATGAGATTTTACAAAAATATCATTTTGAAAACATGAAATCTAAAAAAATAATAAAAAATAAATAAACTAAAACTTAACTTAACATATGTTCACTATACCCTAATGCTATAACAAATTACTAGCAATTAAAGACGTGACAAAAATAAAATAAAATAAAATAAAATAAAAAATTAGTACAAGTCTTAAAAATAACTATACATATACTAAGTGAGATAAAAATAAATAAATAAAACAACCTATAGACAATCATTAAAAACCACTATTACGTACCTATAAGGCAAGGCACGCAAAGCTGATGAAAGGGAACAGATTGGATCCTATCATGCACACAACTATAGAATTGGTCTGAGGAGTGGGTTCGAGCTTGTTTTTAACAAATATGTAATTTTTATTTTTTTTACAAAAAGGGTCCTAATTCTTAAATGTTATTGTTTTATAAAAAAATATTTTCTCTAGTAATCCTATTTTTAAAGGGTCTTTTATTAATTTTTATTTAAAGAAAAACAACCTTCTATGTGATAAATCCTTAAATAAAACCAAATCTTAAAATATAAATAATTCTAACAACTACTAAACTAATATATATAACTATTTATCAAAATAAATTAATTATATATAATAAACTTGTACAAGATCTAATACTAAACTCCTAAACTAACATATATATATATATAAAAATATATATTATATCACTAATAGATAATGTAATAAGGCATATAATAAAAAAAAAAAAACAATCTTCTAAGGTCTATATATCTCTATATTATCATAATATACCTAATCCATATTAAAGCTAATGCTAAAAGAAATATCTCAAACTAAGAAATAGACACACACATATATATATATATAGCACAGCATGTTAAACCATGAAAATCCTAAAAGCAATAATATAGTATGATAATAATAAATCAGAAATAGTAATAATAAAGAAAAATCTTAGATAGAAACTGAACCTTGATGATGCCCAGCTACGACATGCGTATATTATCATTCAGAGCAGCGTTGGATCAATCGGATGTTTGTAGCAGTAATGGATTTACGGTTGTGGTGGCTTACGTGCAGCGTATGGCTGGACGTTGGAACTCGGTTTGGCTTATTGTTGTAGACGTTGGTATGGCAGGTTAATCTGAAAGTTGCGATGGTGCTGCTGGCTAGGCTTGCTGTTCGGCAATACAGTGAAGTTATATGCAGGAGCTAGGACGCGGTAGACGTGAGGTTGAAGGGTGTATGATGAGCGTAGGGGGTTACCGCGTTCAGATGCTGTGGTTATTACAACTACTGTTGATGGTTAGGCTGTTATGGGGTTAGAGAAAAGGGTCGAAGATTTGTAGCAGAATCTGGTGCTGGATCACATCTGCTTGCTCTGTTGCTATGGTTACTGATAACGTCAACGATGAACAGTGGATGGACGAAAGATGAAAGCCGTGCGTACTCAATGACTGATTTGATTATATTGTACAGTATGTATTTCACCGTGTGCTGTTGTGTATGAGGGTCGCATGTCGTCGACAGTTTGTATTTGTGTACTGTTTAGCCAAAAGAATAATTCTGTTGTGTTGTTCGTATGCAGTAATGTCATAATCGATTGGTTACTGCCAAACAAAGTTATATTGTTGTCTTTTTAAATCCAAACCATATCGTGTCAATTGTATCTAATTAAACTAGATCTAAACTAATTCAAATCTTACTCAATAAAATCAAATTAGATTCAAATGTTTTTAATTAGATATGAATCCGTTTACTTCTCTCGCTCTTGTAAAATATGTAAACAAAAAAAAAGACATAGATGCCTAGCGAAACTCGAACCGCTGACCTCAAATTAAATCCAACCCAAATACTCTGATTCTTATCCGTTAAACCATTGGCCAGTGCATTGACATTCAGTTCAATTATACTTAAACTATTTGATTCCCCAAAATAAAATTTTTAACTAAACTAAAACTAAAACTAAAACTAATTATTCCTAATATAAATTACTTTCTAAAAATCTACGAAATTTTTATGATTTTTTACTTTTCTTCTTTTTTTGGTATTTTCATTATTTGTTAATTTTTATTATATTTATTAATTTTTTTTTTAATTAAAACCCTTTTTGTAAAAATAAAAATTAAGACTATAGAAGGGAAAAAATTAGGTGTCTATAGCTGCCCCTCTTTGTGGTGAAGTTTGAGCAAAACTTTGCCACAAAGACAAAATAGACACCATTTTTGCCTCAGGATGACTCTATTCAATAGGAACGTTAAGTCACTTGATGAAGGTTAGTTTGAAGTGAAGAATAGCGAGGGATAACGCCTATGTAAGTGGGCAAAAATCCCTAAAAAGAATAATGAGAACTTAGTTATGCCCTGATGAGCTGACTTACCAAACCGGTCAAAGCGTCTCTTGAGCTGGCTAAGACCTAAAAATGAAGGAAAACTTGGTCATGCCCTAATGAGCTTACTAACCAAAGCGGTCAAGCCCACCTTGAGCTGGCTAAGACCTAAAAATGAGGAAAACTTAGTCGTACCCTTAATGAGCTGACTAACCAAGGCGGTCAAAGCGCCCCTTAAGCTTGCTAACACCTAAAAATAAAGAAAACTTGGTCGTATCCTTAATGAGCTGACTAACCAAGGTGATCAAAGCGCCCCATGAGCAGGCTAAGGCTTTAAAAGTGGGAAGAAAAACTTGATCATGTCCTTAATGAGCTAACTAACGAAGGTAGTCAAAGCACTCCTTAAGCTGGCTAAGAACTAAAAATATGAAGGAAACTTGGTCGTACCCTTAATGAGCTAACTAACCAAGACAGTCAAAGCACCCCATGAGCTGGCTAAGCCCTAAAGAATGAAGAAATATGGTCGTGCCCTTAATGAGCTGACTAACCAAGGCGGTCAAACGCCGTAAGACCTGGCTAAGACCTAAAGATGATAAAAAAAAACATGGTCATGCCCTTAATGAGCTGACTAACCAAGGCAGTCAAAGTGCCCTATGAGCTGGCTAAGACCTAAAGATGAAGAAAAAAAACTTGGTCATGCCCTAAATGAGCTAAATAACCAAGCTAGGCAAAGCACCCCATGAGCAGGCTAAGACCTAAAGAATGAAGAAACTTGGTCGTGCCCATAATGAGCTGACTAACCAAGGCGGTCAAAGCACCCTATGAGCTGGTTAAGACCTAAAGATGAAGAAAAAAAACTTGCTCGTGCCGTTAAAGAGCTAACACCAAAGCGGTCAAAGCGCCCCATGAGCTGGCTAAGACTTAAAGATAAAGAAAAAAAACTTAGTCGTGTTCTTAATGTCCTGACTAACTAAGGTGGTCAAACCGCCCAATGAGTTGCCTAAGACCTAAAGAATGAAGAAACTTAGTCGTGGTCTTAATGAGCAGACTAACCAAGGCGGTCAAAGCACCGCAAGAGCTGGCTAAGACCTAAAGATGAACAAAAAAAACATGGTCGTGCCCTTAATGAGTTGACTAACCAAGGCGGTCAAAGTGCCCCATGAGTTGGCTAAGACCTAAAGATGAAGAAAAAAACTTGGTCGTGCCCTTAATGAGCTGACTAACCAACGCGGTCAAAGCGCCCCATGAGCTAGCTATGACTTAAAGAACGAAGAAACTTAGTCGTGCCCTTAATGAGCTGACTAAAAAAGGTGGTCAAAGCGCCGCAAGAGCTGGCTAAGACCTAAACATAAAGAAAAAAAAACATTGTTGTGCCCTTAATGAGCTGACTAACCAAGGCGGCCCAAGTGCCCCATGAGCTGGCTAAGACCTAAAGATGAAAAAAAAAAACTTGGTCATACCCTAAATGCGTTGACTAACCAAAGCGGTCAAAGCACCCCATGAGCAAGCTAAGACCTAAAGAATGAAGAAACTTGGTCGTGCCCATTAATCAGTTGACTAACCAAGGCGGTCAAAGCGCCCTATGAGCTGGCTAAGACCTAAAGAATGAAGAAACTTGGTCGTGGCCTTAATGAGCTGACAAACTAAGGCGGTCAAAATGCCCCATGAGCAGGCTGAGACCTAAAGAATGAAGAAACTTAGTCATACCGTTAATTAGTTGACTAACGAAGGCGGTCAAAGCGCCCCATGAGCTGGCTAAGACCAAAAAATGAAGAAAAAAAACTTTATCGTGCCCTTAATGAGCTGACTAACCAAGGCGATTAAAGTACCCCATGAGCTGGCTAAGACTTAAAGAATGAAGAAACTTGGTTAAGCCCTTAATGAGCAGACTAACCAAGGTGATCAAAGCACTGCAAGAACTGGCTAAGTCCTAAAGATGAACAAAAAAAACATGGTCGCGCCATTGATGAGCTGACTAACCAAGCCGGTCAAAGTGCCCCATGAGCTGGCGAAGACCTAAAGATGAAGAAAAAAAACTTAGTCATGCCCTAAATGAGCTGACTAACCAAGGCAGTCAAAGCATCCCATGAGCAGGCTAAGACCTAAAGAATGAGGAAACTTGGCCGTGCCCATAATGAGCTGACTAACCAAGGCAGTCAAAGCATCCCATGAGCTGGCTAAGACCTAAAGAAGAAGAAAAATAACTTGGTCGTGCCGTTACAGAGCTGACTAACCAAGGCGGTCAAAGCGCCCCATGAGCTGGCTAAGACCTAAAGATGAAGAAAAAAAACATAGTCGTGTACTTAATGACCTGACTAACCAAGGCAGTCAAAGCATCCCATGCGCTAGTTAAGACCTAAGGAATGAAGAAACTTGGTCGTAGCCTTAATGAGCTGACTAACTAAGGTGGTCAAAGCATCCCATGAGCAGGCTAAGACCGAAAGAATGAATAAACTTGATCGTACCCATAATGTGCTGACAAAACAAAGCCGTCAAAGCACCCTATGAGCTGGCTAAGACCTAAAGATAATGAAAAAAAACTTGGTTGTACCGTTAATCAACTGACTAACCAAGGCGGTCAAAGCGCCCCATGAGTTGGCTATGACCTAAAGATGAAGAAAAAAAACTTAGTGGTGTCCTTAATGACCTGACTAAACAAAGCGGTCAAAGCGCTCCATAAGTTGGCTAAGACCAAAAGAATGAAGAAACTTAGTCGTGGCCTTAATGAGCTGACAAACCAAGGCGGTCAAAGTGCCCCATGAGCAAGCTGAAACCTAAAGAATGAAGAAACTTAGTCGTACCGTTAATCAGCTGACTAACCAAGGCAGTCAAAGCGCTCTATGAGCTGGCTAAGACCAAAATATGAAGAAAAAAAACTTTATCATGCCTTTAATGAGCTAACTAACCAAGGCAGTCAAAGCACCCCATGAGCTAGCCAAGACTTAAAGAATGAAGAAACTTGGTCGTTCCCTTAATGAGCAGACTAACCAAGTCAATCAAAGTGCCCCATGAGCTGGCTAAGACCTAAAGATGAAGAAAAAAAACTTGGTCGTGCCATTAATGAGCAGACTAACAAAGGCGATCAAAGCGTCCCATGAGCTGGCTAAGACCTAAAGAATGAAGAAACTTGGTTGTATCCTTAATGAGCTGGCTAACCAAGGCGGTCAAAGCGCCCCATAAGCTAGCTAAGACTTAAAGATGAAGAAAAAAAACTTGGTCGCACCCTTAAAGAGTTGACTAACCAAGGTGGTCAAAGTGCCTCATGAGATGGCTAAGACCTAAAGATGAAGGAAAAAAACTTAGTCATGCGCTTAATGAGCTGACTCACCAAGGCAGCCAAAGCGCCCTATGAGCTGGCTTACACCTAAAGAATGAAGAAACTTGGTCATACCCATAATGAGCTGACTAACCAAGGTGGTCAAAGTGCCCTATGATCTGGCTAAGACCTAATGATGAAGAAAAAAAACTTAGTCGTACCCTTAATGAGTTGTCTAACCATGGTGGTCAAAGCGCCCCATAAGCTAGCTAAGACCTAAAGAATGAAGAAACTTGATCGTGCCCTTAATGAGCTTACTAACCATGGTGGTCAATGTGCCCCATAAGCTGGCTAAGACCTAAAGAATGAAGAAGCTTGGTTGTGCCCTTAATGAGCTGACTAACCAATGTGATCAAAGTGGCCCATGAGCTGGCTAAGAGCTAAAGATGAAGCAAAAAAACTTGGTCGGGCCCCTAATGAGTTGCCTAACCGAAGCGGTCAAAGCGCCCCATGAGCTAGTTAAGACCTAAAGAATGAAGAAACTTAGTCGTGGCCTTAATGAGCTGACAAACCAAGGCGGTCAAAGCGCCCCATGAGCAGGCTGAGACCTAAAGAATGAAGAAACATAGTCATACCGTTAATCAGCTGACTAACCAAGGCGATCAAAGCGCCCTATGAGCTGGCTAAGACCAAAATATGAAGAAAAAAAACTTTATCATGCCTTTAATAAGCAGACTAACCAAGGCAGTCAAAGCACCCCATGAGCTAGCTAAGACTTAAAGAATGAAGAAACTTGGTCGTTCCCTTAATGAGCAGACTAACCAAGGCGATCAAAGTGCCCCATGAGCTGGCTAAGACCTAAAGATGAAGAAAAAAAACTTGGTCATGCCATTAATGAGCAGACTAACCAAGGCGATTAAAGTGTCCCATAAGCTGGCTAAGACCTAAAGAATGAAGAAACTTGGTCGTACCCTTAATGAGCTGACTAACCAAGGTGGTCAAAGCCCCCCATACACTGGCTAAGAACTAAAGATGAAGAAAACAAACTTGGTCGCACCCTTAATGAGTCGACTAACCAAGGTGGTCAAAGCGCCCCATGAGATGGCTAAGACCTAAAGATGAAGAAAAAAAACTTAGTCATGCCCTTAATGAGCTGACTTACCAGGGTGGCCAAAGCACCCCATGAGCTGGCTTACATCTAAAGAATGAAGAAACTTGGTCGTGTCCATAATGAGCTGTCTAACCAAGATGGTCAAAGTGCCCCATGATCTGGCTAATACCTAATGATGAAGAAAAAAAACTAAGTCGTACCCTTAATGAGTTGCCTAACCATGGCGGTCAAAACGCCCCATAAGCTAGCTAAGACCTAAAGAATGAAGAAACTTGGCCGTGCCCTTAATAAGCTTACTAACAAAGGTGGTCAAAGTGCCCCATAATCTGGCTAAGACCTAAAGAATGAAGAAACTTGGTCGTGCCCTTAATGAGCTGACTAACCAATGCGATTAAAGTGACCCGTAGGCTAGCAAAGAGCTAAAGATGAAGAAACAAACTTGGTCGAGCCCCTAATAAGCTGCCTAACTGAGGCGGTCAAAGCACCCCATGAGCTAGTTAAGACCTAAAGAATGAAGAAACTTGGTCGCACCCTTAATGAGCTGACTAACCATAGCAGTCAAAGCGCCCCATGAACTGGTAAAGACCTAAAGAATGAATAAACTTGGTCGTACCCTTAATGAGCTGACTAACCAAGGTAGTAAAAGCGACCCACGAGCAGGCCAAGATCCAAAGATGAAGAAACTTGGTCGTGCCCTTAAAGAGCTAACTAACCAAGCCGGTCAAAGTGCCACAAGAGCTAGCTAAGACCTAAAGATGAAGAAAAAAAACATGGTCGTGCCCTTAATGAGCTGACAAACCAAGGCGGTCAAAGCACCCCATAAGTTGGCTAAGACCTAAAGATAATGAAAAAAAACTTAGTCGTGCACTTAATGAGTTGACTAACCGGGGCGATCAAAGCGCCCCATGAGCTGGCTAAGACCTAAAGAATGAAGAAACTTGGTCGAGCCCATAATGAAGTAATGAACCAAGGCTGTCAAAGCGCCCCATGAGCAGGCTTAGACCTAAAGATGAAGAAAAAAAAACTTTATCGTGTCATTAATGAGCTGACTAACTAAGGCGTTCAAAGCACCCCATGAGCTGGCTAAGACCTAAAGATGAAGAAAAAAAAGCTTACTCGTGTCCTTAATGACCAATCCAACCAAGGCGGTCAAAGCGCCCCATGAGCTGGCTAAGACCTACAGAACGAAGAAACTTGGTTGTGACCTTAATGAGCTGACTAACCAAGGCGGTCAAAGCACCCCATAAGCTGGCTAAGACCTAAAGAATGAAGAAACTTGGCAATACTATTAATGAGCTGACTAACCAAAGCTGTCAAAGCACCCCATGAGCTGGCTAAGACCTAAAGAAGAAGAAAAAAACTTTGTCGTGCCCCAAATGAGCTGACTAACCAAGGCGGTCAAAGCAACCCACAAGCTAGCTAAGACTTAAAGAACGAAGAAACTTGGTCGTACGCTTAATGAGCTGACTAACCAATGCGGTCAAAGTACCCCATGCACTGGCTAAGACCTAAAGATGAAGAAAAAAAAACTTGGTCGTGCCCTTAATGAGCTGACTAACGAAGCCGATCAAACCGCCCTATGAGCTGGTTAAGACCTAAAGAATGAAGAAACTTGGTCGTACCCTTAATGAGATAACTAACCAAAGCGGTCAAAGCGTCCCTTAAGCTGGCTAAGACCTAAAGATGAAGAAAAACAAATTGGTCGCACCCTTAATGAGCTGACTAACCAAGGCGGTCAAAGCGCCCCATGAGATGGCTAAGACCTAAAGATGAAGAACAAAAACTTAGTCGTGGCCTTAATGAGCTGACTCACCAAGGCGGTCAAAGTACCCCATGAGCTGGCTATGTCCTAAAGAATGATGCAACTTAGTCGTGCCCTTAATGAGCGGACTAACCAAGGCTGTCAAAGTGCCCCATGAGCTAACTAAGACCTAAAGAATGAAGAAACTTAGACTTGCCGTTAATGAGCTGACTAACCGAGGCGGTCAACGTGCCACATAAACTGGCTAAGACCAAAAGAATGAAAAAACTTAGTCGTGGCCTTAATGAGCTGACTCACGAAGGCGATCAAAGTGCCCCATGAGCTGGCTAAGAGTTAAAGATGAAGAAAAAAAACTTGGCCGTGCCCTTAATGAGCTGACTAACTAAGGCGATCAAAGCGCCCCATGATCTAGCAAAGACCTAAAGAATGAAGAAACTTGGTCGTGTCCTTAATAAGCTGACTAACCAAGGCAGTTAAAGTGCCCCACGAGCTGGCTAAGACATAAAGATGAAGAAAAAAAAGCTTCCTCCTATCCTTAATGACCTATCTAAGCAAGGCGGTCAAAGCGCCCCATGAGCTGGCTAAGACCTAAAGAATGAAGAAACTTGGTTGTGACCTTAATGAGCTAACTAACCAAGACGGTTAAAGCGCCCCAAAAGCTAGCAAAGACCTAAAGAATGAAGAAACTTGGTTGTACCATTAATGAGCTAACTAACCAAAGCTGTCAAAGCGCCCCATGAGCTGGCTAAGACCAAAAGAAGAAGAAAACAAACTTGGTCGTACGCTTAATGAGCTGACTAACCAATGCGGTCAAAGTACCCCATGCACTGGCTAAGACCTAAAGATGAAGAAAAAAAAACTTGGTCGTGCCCTTAATGAGCTGACTAACGAAGCCGATCAAACCGCCCTATGAGCTGGTTAAGACCTAAAGAATGAAGAAACTTGGTCGTACCCTTAATGAGATAACTAACCAAAGTGGTCAAAGCGTCCCTTAAGCTGGCTAAGACCTAAAGATGAAGAAAAACAAATTGGTCGCACCCTTAATGAGCTGACTAACCAAGGCGGTCAAAGCGCCCCATGAGATGGCTAAGACCTAAAGATGAAGAAAAAAACCTTAGTCGTACCCTTAATGAGCTCACTCACCAAGGCGGTCAAAGCACCCCATGAGCTAGCTATTTCCCAAACAATGATGAAACTTAGACGTACCCATAATGAGCTGATTAACTAAAGCTGTCAAAGTGCCCCATGAGCTGGCTAAGACCAAATCATGAAGAAAAAAAACTTAGTCGTACCCCTAATGAGATGACTAACCATTGCGGTCAAAGCGCCCCATGAGCTAGCTAAGACCTAAAGAATGAAGAAACTTGGTTGTGCCTATAATGAGCTGACTAACTAAGGCGGTCAGAGTACCCCCTAAGCTGGCTAATACCTAAAGAATGAAGAAACTTGGTCGTGGCCGTAATGAGCTGACTCACCAAGGCGGTCAAAGTGCCCCATGAGCTGGCTAAGAGTTAAAAATAAAGAAAAAAAACTTGGTCGTGCCCTTAATGAGCTGACTAACCAAGGCGGTCAAAGCGCCCCATGATCTAGCGAAGACCTTAAGAACGAAGAAACTTGGTCGTATCCTTAATGAGCTGACTAACCAAGGTAGTCAAAGCGCACCATCAGCTGGCTAAGACCTAAAGATGAAGAAAAAAGAGCTTACTCGTGTCCTTAATGACCTATCTAACCAAGGCGGTCAAAGCGCGCCATGAGCTGGCTAAGACCTAAAGAATGAAGAAACTTGGTTGTGACCTTAATGAGCTGAATAACCAAGGCGGTCAAAGCGCCCCATAATCTGGCTAAGAACTAAAGAATGAAGAAACTTGGTTGTACAATTAATGAGCTGACTAACCAAAGCTGTCAAAGCGCCCCATGAACTGGCTAAGACTTAAAGAAAAAGAAAAAAAAACTTTGTCGTTCCCTAAATGAGCTGACTAACCAAGGCGGTCAAAGCGCCTCATAAGCTGGCTAAGACTTAAAGAATGAAGAAACTTGGTCGTACGCTTAATGAGCTGACTAACCAATGCGCTCAAAGTACCCCATGCACTGGCTAAGACCTAAAGATGAAGAAAAAAAAACTTGGTCGTGCCCTTAATGAGCTGACTAACGAAGCCGATCAAACCGCCCTATGAGCTGGTTAAGACCTAAAGAATGAAGAAACTTGGTCGTACCCTTAATGAGATAACTAACCAAAGTGGTCAAAGCGTCCCTTAAGCTGGCTAAGACCTAAAGATGAAGAAAAACAAATTGGTCGCACCCTTAATGAGCTGACTAACCAAGGCGGTCAAAGCGCCCCATGAGATGGCTAAGACCTAAAGATGAAGAAAAAAACCTTAGTCGTACCTTAATGAGCTCACTCACCAAGGCGGTCAAAGCACCCCATGAGCTAGCTATTTCCCAAACAATGATGAAACTTAGACGTACCCATAATGAGCTGATTAACTAAAGCTGTCAAAGTGCCCCATGAGCTGGCTAAGACCAAATCATGAAGAAAAAAAACTTAGTCGTACCCCTAATGAGATGACTAACCATTGCGGTCAAAGCGCCCCATGAGCTAGCTAAGACCTAAAGAATGAAGAAACTTGGTTGTGCCTATAATGAGCTGACTAACTAAAAGGCGGTCAGAGTACCCCCTAAGCTGGCTAATACCTAAAGAATGAAGAAACTTGGTCGTGGCCGTAATGAGCTGACTCACCAAGGCGGTCAAAGTGCCCCATGAGCTGGCTAAGAGTTAAAAATAAAGAAAAAAAACTTGGTCGTGCCTTAATGAGCTGACTAACCAAGGCGGTCAAAGCGCCCCATGATCTAGCGAAGACCTTAAGAACGAAGAAACTTGGTCGTATCCTTAATGAGCTGACTAACCAAGGTAGTCAAAGCGCACCATCAGCTGGCTAAGACCTAAAGATGAAGAAAAAAGAGCTTACTCGTGTCCTTAATGACCTATCTAACCAAGGCGGTCAAAGCGCGCCATGAGCTGGCTAAGACCTAAAGAATGAAGAAACTTGGTTGTGACCTTAATGAGCTGAATAACCAAGGCGGTCAAAGCGCCCCATAATCTGGCTAAGAACTAAAGAATGAAGAAACTTGGTTGTACAATTAATGAGCTGACTAACCAAAGCTGTCAAAGCGCCCCATGAACTGGCTAAGACTTAAAGAAAAAGAAAAAAAACTTTGTCGTTCCCTAAATGAGCTGACTAACCAAGGCGGTCAAAGCGCCTCATAAGCTGGCTAAGACTTAAAGAATGAAGAAACTTGGTCGTACGCTTAATGAGCTGACTAACCAATGCGCTCAAAGTACCCCTTGCACTGGTAAGACCTAAAGATGAAGAAAAAAAACTTGGCCGTGCCTTTAATGAGCTGACTAACGAAGGTGATCAAACCGCCCTATGAGCTAGTTAAGACCTAAAGAATGAAGAAACATGGTCATACCCTTAACGAGATAACTAACCAAAGCGGTCAAAGCGCCCCCTAAGCTGACTAAGACCTAAAGATGAAGAAAAAAAACTTGGTCGCACCCTTAATGAGCTGACTAACTAAGGCAGTCAAAGCGCCCCATGAGATGGCTAAGACCTAAAGATGAAGAAAAAAACCTTAGTCGTGCCTTTAATGAGCTGACTCACCAAGGCGGTCAAAGCACCCCATGAGCTGGCTATTTCCCAGAAAATGATGAAACTTAGACGTACCCTTAATGAGCTGATTAACCAAGGCTGTCAAAGTGCCCCATGAGCTGGCTAAGACCAAATCATGAAGAAAAAAAACTTCGTCGTGCCCTTAATGAGATGACTAACCATTGCGGTCAAAGCGCCCCATGAGCTAGCTAAGACCTAAAGAATGAAGAAACTTGGTCGTGTCGTTAATGAGCTGACTAACCAAGGCGATCAGAGTGCCCCCTAAGCTGGCTAATACCTAAAGAATGAAGAAACTTGGTCGTGGCCGTGATGAGCTGACTTACCAAGGCAGTCAAAGTGCCCCATGAGCTGGCTAAGAGTTAAAGATGAAGAAAAAAAACTTGGCCGTGCCCTTAATGAGCTGACTAACCAAGGTGGTCAAAGCGCCCCATGATCTAGCGACGACCTTAAGATTGAAGAAACTTGGTCGTGTGCTTAATGAGCTGACTAACCAAGGCAGTCAAAGCGCACCATCAGCTGGCTAGGACCTAAAGATGAAGAAAAAAGAGCTTGCTCGTGTCCTTAATGACCTAGCTAACCAAGGCAGTCAAAGCGCCCCATGAGCTGGCTAAGACCTAAAGAATGAAGAAACTTGGTTGCGACCTTAATGAGCTGACTAACCAAGGCGGTCAAAGCGCCCCATAATCTGGCTAAGACAAAGAATGAAGAAACTTAGTCGTGGCCTTAATCAGCTGACTCACCAAGGCGATCAAAGTGCCCCATGAGCTGGCTATGAGTTAAAGACGAAGAAAAAAAAATTGGTCGTGCCCTTAATGAGCTCACTAACCAAGGCGGTCAAAGCGCCCCATGATCTAGCGAAGACCTTAAGAATGAAGAAACGTGGTCGTGTCCTTAATGAGCTAACTAAACAAGGCAGTCACCCCATGACACTGGCTAAGACCTAAAATGAAGAAAAAAAAACTGGTACCGTGCCTTAATGACTACTAACGAAGGCGGTCAAACGCCCATGAGCTGGTTAAGACCTAAAGAATGAAGAAACTTGGTATGTACCTTAATGAGATAATAACCAAGCTGGTCAAAGCGCCCCTAAGCTGGCTAAGACCTAAAGATGAAGAAAAACATATGGTTGTCGACCCTTAATGAAGCTGACTAACCAAGGCGTCAAAGAGCCCATGAGATGGCTAAGACCTAAGATGAAGAAAAAAACTTGTCATGCCCTAATGACGACTCACCACAGGCGGTCAAAGCACCCATAGCTGGCTAGATTTCAAACAATGATGAAACTTAGATCGTACCCTTAATGAGCTGACTAACCAAAGCTGTCAAGTGCCCCATGACTGGCTAAGACCAATAATGAAGAAAAAAAACTTAGTCGTACCCTAATGAGATGACTAACCATGAGTGTCAAAGCGCCCATGAGCTAGCTAAGACCTAAAGAATGAAGAAACTTGGTCGTGCCCATAATGAGCTGAACTAACTAAGCGGTCAAAGTGCCCCTAAGCTGGCTAATACCTAAAAGAAGAAGAAAACTTGGTCGCACCCTGTAATGAGCTGACTAACCAAGGCGGTCAAAGTCCATGGATGGCTAAGACGTAAAGATGAAGAAAAAAAAACTTGTCGTGCCTTAATGAGCTGACTAACCCAAGGCGGTCAAAGCACCCCATGACTAGGCAGACCTAAGAAGAAGAAACTTGTCGTGCCCTTAATGGCTGACTAACCAAGGTAGTCAAAGTGCACCATCAGCTGGCTAAGACTAACATGAAGAAAAAAAAGCTTGACTCGTGCCTTCATGAGCCTATCTAACCAAGGCGGTCAAAGCACCCATGAGCTAGCTAAAAACCTAAAGAATGAAGAAACTTGGTTGTGCCTTAATGAGCTGATAACCAAGGCGGTCAAAGCCCCATAATTGGCTAAGACTAAAGAATGAAGAAACTTGGTTCGTGACATTAATGAGCTGACTAACCAAAGGCGGTCAAAGGCCCCATGAAGCTGGCTAAGACTTAAAGAAAAGAAAAGAAACTTTGGTCGTTGCCTAAATGAGCTGACTAACCAAGGCGTCAAAGCGCCCATGAGCTGGCTAAGAGTTAAAGAATGAAAAACTTGGTCGTGCCTTAATGAGCTGACTAACCAAGGCGGTCAAGTACCCCATGCACTGGCTAAGACCTAAAGATGAAGAAAAAAAAACTTGGTCCGTGCCCTTAATGAGCTGACTAACGAAGCGATCAAACCGCCCTATGAGCTGGTTAAGACCTAAAGAATGAAGAAACTTGGTCTACCCTTAATGAGATAACTAACCAAAGTGGTCAAAGCGTCCCTTAAGCTGGCTAAGACCTAAAGATGAAGAAAAACAAATTGGTCGCACCCTTAATGAGCTGACTAACCAAGGCGGTCAAAGCGCCCCATGAGATGGCTAAGACCTAAAGATGAAGAAAAAAACCTTAGTCGTACCCTTAATGAGCTCACTCACCAAGGCGGTCAAAGCACCCCATGAGCTGCTATTTCCCAAACAATGATGAAACTTAGACGTACCCTTAATGAGCTGATTAACTAAAGCTGTCAAAGTGCCCCATGAGCTGGCTAAGACCAAATCATGAAGAAAAAAAACTTAGTCGTACCCTAATGAGATGACTAACCATTGCGGTCAAAGCGCCCATGAGCTAGCTAAGACCTAAAGAATGAAGAAACTTGGTTGTGCCTATAATGAGCTGACTAACTAAGGCGGTCAAAGTACCCCATAAGCTGGCTAAGACCTAAAGAATGAAGAAACTTAGTCGTGGCCTTAATGAGCTGACTCACCAAGGCAGTCAAAGTGCCCCATGAGCTGGCTAAGAGTTAAAGATGAAGAAAAAAAACTTAGCCGTGCCCTTAATAAGCTGACTAACCAAGGCGATCAAAGCGCCCCATGATCTAGCGAAGACTTTAAGAATGAAGAAACTTGGTCGTGTCCTTAATAAGCTGACTAACCAAAGCAGTCAAAGCGCACCATCAGCTAGCTAAGACCTAAAGATGAAGAAAAAAGAGCTTACTCGTGTCCTTAATGACCTATCTAACCAAGGCAGTCAAAGCACCCCATGAGCTGGCTAAGAGCTAAAGAATGAAGAAACTTGGTTGTGAGCTTAATGAGCTGACTAACCAAGGCCGTCAAAGCGCCTAATAATTTGGCTAAAACCTAAAGAATGAAGAAACTTGGTTGTACCATTAATGAGCTGACTAACTAAAGCTGTCAAAGCGCCCCATGAACTAGCTAAGACCTAAAGAAAAACAAAGAAAACTTTGTCGTTCCCTAAATGAGCTAACTAACAAAGGCGGTCGAAGCGCCCCATAAGCTGGCTAAGACATAAAGAATGAAGAAACTTGGACATACGCTTAATGAGCTGACTAACCAATGCGCTCAAAGTACCCGATGCATTGGCTAAGGCCTAAAGATGAAGAAAAAAAACTCGGTCGTGCCCTTAAGGAGCTGACTAATGAAGGTGATCAAACCGCCCTATGAGCTGGTTAAGACCTAAAGAATGAAGAAACGTGGTCATACCCTTAATGAGCTAACTAACCAAAGCGGTCAAAGCACCCCTTAAGCTGGCTAAGACCTAAAGATGAAGAAAAAAAACTTGGTCGCACCCTTAATGAGCTGACTAACCAAGGTGGTCAAAGCGCCCCATGAGATGGCTAAGACCTAAAGATGAAGAAAAAAACCTTAGTCGTACCCTTAATGAGCTGACTCACCAATGGGGTCAAAGCAACCCATGAGCTGGCTATGTCCTAAGGAATGGTGAAACTTAGTCGTACCCTTAATGAGCTAACAAACCAAGGCTGTCAAAGCGCCCCATGAGCTAGATAAGACCTAAAGAACGAAGGAACTTGCTCGTGCCGTTAATGAGCTGACTAACCAAGGTGGTCAAAGTGCCCCATAAGCTGGCTAAGACCTAAAGAATGAAGAAACTTGGTCGTGCCGTTAATGAGCTGACTAACCAAGGCGGTCAAAGTGCCCCATAAGCTGGCTAAGACGTAAAGAATGAAGAAACTTGGTCGTGGCCGTAATGAGCTGACTCACCAAGGCGGTCAAAGTGCCCCATGAGTTGGCTAAGAGTTAAAGATGAAGAAAAAAAACTTGGCCGTACCCTTAATGAGCTGACCAACTAAGGTGGTCAAAGCGCCCTATGATCTAGTGAAGACCTTAAGAATGAAGAAACTTGGTCGTGTCCTTAATGAGTTGACTAACCAAGGTAGTCAAAGCGCCTTATGAGCTGGCTAAGACCTAAAGATGAAGAGAAAAAAGCTTACTCGTGTCCTTAATGACCTATCTAACCAAGGCGATCAAAGCGACCCATGAGCTGGCTAAGACCTAACGAATGAAGAAACTTGGTTGTGACCTTAATGAGCTGAGTAACCAAAGCGGTCAAAGCGCCCCATAAGCTGGCTAAGACCTAAAGAATGAAGAAACTTGGTTGTACCATTAATGAGCTAACTAACCAAAGCTGTCAAAGCGCCCCATGAGCTGGCTAAGACCAAGAGAAGAAGAAAAAAAACTTTGTCGTGCCTAAATGAGCTGACTAACCAAGGCGATCAAAGCGCCCCATAAGCTGGCTAAGACTTAAAGAATGAAGAAACTTGGTCGTACGCTAAATGAGCTGACTAACGAAGGCGATCTAACCGCCCTATGAGCTGGTTAAGACCTATAGAATGAAGAAACATGGTCGTACCCTTACTGAGCTAACTAACCAAAGTGGTCAAAGCGCCCCTTAAGCTGGCTAAGACATAAAGATGAAGAAAAAAAACTTGGTCGCACCCTTAATGAGCTGACTAACCAAGGCGGTCAAAGCGCCCCATGAGATGGCTAAGACCTAAAGATGAAGAAAAAAACTTAGTCATGCCCTTAATGAGCTGACTTACCAAGGCGGTCAAAGCACCCCATGTGCTGGCTGTGTCCTAAAGAATGATGAAACTTAGTCATGCCCTTAATGAACTGACTAACTAAGGTTGTCAAAGTGCCCTATGAGTTGGCTAAGACCTAATCATGAAGAAAAAAAACTTGGCCGTACCCTTAATGAGCTGACTAACCATGGCAGTCAAAGCGCCCCATGAGATAGCTAAGACCTAAAGAATGAAGAAACTTGGTCGTGCCGTTAATGAGCTGACTAACCAAGGCAGTCAAAGTGCCCCATAAGCTGGCTAAGACCTAAAGAATGAAGAAACTTGGTTGTGGCCTTAATGAGCTGACTCACCAAGGCGATCAAAGTGCCCCATGAGCTGGCTAAGAGTTAAAGATGAAGAAAAAAAACTTGGTCGTGCCCTTAATGAGCTGACTAACTAAGGCGGTCAAAGCGCCTCATGATCTAGCGAAGACCTTAAGAATGAAGAAACTTGGTCATGTCCTTAATGAGCTGACTAACCAAGGCAGTCAAAGTGCCCCATTAGCTGGCTAAGACCTAAAGATTGAAGAAACTTGGTCGTGCCCTTAGTGAGCGCACTAACCAAGGTGGTCAAAGCGGCCTATGAGCTGGCTATGACCTAATGATAAAGAAACTTAGTCGTACCCTTAAAGAGCTGACTAACCATGGCAGTCAAAGAGCCGCAAGAGATTGTTAAGACCTAAAGATTAAGAAAAAAAACATGGTCATGTCCTTAATGAGTTGACTAACCATGGCAGTCAAAGTGCCCCATGAGCTGGCTAAGACCTAAAGATGAAGAAAAAAAAAACATGGTCATACCCTTAATGAGTTGACTAACCAAGGCAGTCAAAGCGCGCCATAAGCTGGCTAAGACCAAAAGATGAAGAAAAAAACTTTGTCATGCCCTTAACGAGCTGGCTAACAAAGGCGGTGAAATCGCCCCATGAGCTGGTTAAGACCTAAAGATGAACAAAAAAAACATGGTCATGCCATTAATGAGCTACCTAACCAAGGAGGTCAAAGCGCACCATCAGCTGGCTAAGACCTAAAGATGAAGAAAAAAAGCTTAATCGTGTCCTCAATGACCTGTCCTCCACTTTCTCTCTCTCCTTTTCATATCTTTTCATTTTCTTTTTTTTTTTATCTTTTTCCTTGAAAGTTTGCTAATGAATACAAATTCCTACTTAAAAGGTAAATGCTATAATCATGTAGGGTATCTCATATCCACCTTAATTTGTAACCTGGATAATGAGCTTCTTGGATAGGCCTTAAACATTCATTTCGTAAGGAAAAGGTAACTCACAATTAGTTTAGTCAAAGAGGACTTTCTTACGCACTCTCGGTCTGGATGTCACTCTTGACTACTATTTCAAAAACTATAGTCCAATTCGCAAGTGATACGCTTTGATCGGTCTGCAGGTCTTTTTGGGTTCAGTATTGTAAATTTGGCTTTTGGTCAAATGGTTTCAAAAGAAGTTAATTAAGAGGGCTTATTTTAAAAAAAGTTTTTTCATCTTAAGAATGAACTAGATGTGCGCTTGCCTCAGTTTCAAAGATAATATTTATCTTAGATAAATTATTTTTCAAAATTGGAAGAGCTTTGAGTTGGGAGGTATTGTGGGTGGGAAGGTCTTGTGTTTGAGAATTGAGTGGGTAGAAAGGGTTTATATTCGTGATTTGGAGTGTAATTTTGAACTGAATATGGAGTTTTTGGTTTGCGGTTGAAAACATGACCTTGAATGAATATGAGGTTTTGTGTTTTTGGTTAGGAATGCGATTCAAGGCCTTTTGTTTTTAGAGCAACTTAGGCCTTCTTTGATTGGGGATTTATTCAAGCTGGATATTTGGGTATTTTTTCATTTTCCTTTTTCTTAGTTTCTTTTTCTTTTTTTTCTCTTTTTCTTTTTCTTTTCTTTATTTATCTTTTTTTTTGTTTCATTTCTTTCTTTTCTTTCTTTTCTCTCCCCAAAAATAACTATCTCTTTTGTCAAGTTTTTGTCTTTAGATGAGTCAAGGCCCTAAATCCATAGGTATAGGTTCAGAGTGCATTGGCTTAGGTAAGGTATATATGGCCTTTGGGGTATTTGGAAAAAATGTTAGCTCTTCTTCAAAGAAAATAATTTATCAAAAAAAATTATCTTTAACTTGTTATTATTGGGGTAAGCACAAATCGGTTTTATCCTTCTCTCCTAATTAATGACCCTAATCTCCAAATTGCCCTACTATAGGGTGGTTCTTGACAGGGTTTACATTTGAAATAACTCCAGATCATTCCAACGGGGTTATCAAAGGATAATTGTGTTTAGGATTTGAAAATGAATGCTTAACTTCATTTTGATCTGCATATCAAATTCAAAATGGACCTCCTTTAAGGAATGAGTCCAAAATATCCTCATAATGATGTCTCTTAACTCTCAAAGTGTTTAAGGGTTAATGTATAGGATATAACTCGCCTCTTTTCATTTAAAACCTTTTAAAAGTGAGTTACCAATTCCTTACATAGGGATTGATTGACCTTAAGGTGATGACGGACCTTACTCCCCAATTCCTTGGAACATGCCCCAGTTGTGAAATTTCAAAGACTAAATGCGCCATGCCCCAGACTTATAGGTCTTAACACCCTTAAGCTTCCATATGCGACTTTCGGTTAGGTTCTTTAGAGTTCAAATGGATTGGAACTAACAACTTTTGAAGTAGAAGGGACTAATGAACTGCCCTTTTTGTTTGTAATGAGGATTAAGCTTAGGATAGTGTTTAATGGCTTTGTGTTTTAGTTCGGTTCATGGTTGGACTTGATGGCTTAAGGGCATTGAGTTGGTTGAATCATCTTGATGGGCTAAGGTTCGGGTTTGGTTGGTTATTTTCTTGGGCTAAGTGGATCCGTTTAGGTTAGCTGCCTTAATGGGCCAAGTAATTGTGTTTGTCCCGAATCCTATAAGAATTTGTAACTGTTAGCAAATTTCTTTCTTTTTCTTTTCTTTCCTTTCCTTTCCTTATTTTTTCTTTCTTTTCTCTATTTTTTTTTTAAGAGAGAGAGGAAAAGTTAGGGCTTTTATGTTACAAAGATCGAGTGATGGAATTGTAAATGGATGATTATAGAGAATTGCTTTCATAGAATTCTACATACAAGCCTATACAACTTATCGTTACTGAAGGTCTATTTACAAGTGAGGAATTCTGGAGAATAAAAGACTAAACAAGAAAAATATCTAAATATTATTTATTCCAAATGAAGAAGGCTATTTGCAATATGTTAAATTTTCCTAAAAGAATGAATATTTCTGATTGGTAGAATATTAGGCACAATGATAACTACCTATTATTTTACAGGTTTGATTCTTTTTGTTTGGCTTCCTTTTTTATTTTTGTTTTCTGTCTTCTATTTACTCCGTGGGGGTTGGGCTCAATTGATGTAGGCCCAAAGTGATATATTCGAGCCCTAATAGATGTACTAAAGCCCTCATTATAGTAATATTTATAGGGCTCTTCTATAGGGGCAAGATGAGCCCAATCTCGTTCCTAATGAATTTTTACTTATTTGGGTTAAAAAGTTAGATCCATATCTAGAGTATCTCTTAAGCCAATGAAGTGGGTAGATATGGATGTGTTTGGAAACTACTTGACTTGATCTAGCCATAGTTATGTGAAAAAAGAAAAAATCAAAATTACAATCATCACTTATTCTAAACTTTACATAGAATTATTACAAATTATTTATAAGGAAATATTACAACTACAACTTCATAACCAGCTTTATCCATTTAGGTCTACTACATCATAGGTTGTTGTAATTAATTTTTTTTTTTAAAAAAAAGGTTTTGTGTAATAAAAAGGGTAGGTTCTAAACGTTTTCAAGTTCTATAACCACCATGTTTTTTCAAAGCAACGATTCTATGGTCACATCTGAACTTAAGTGGGGTAGCCTGATCGGCACCGGAAGGTGGTTACCCCACAACATCCGAAGCTTACACAATGGCTCCCCTCTTAAGGTCCTAAGACGGCCTAGTTCTGACCGTATCTACCATGCATTTACAATGCAAAAAAAAAAAAAAAAAGAATAAAAGTAAACCCCCCAAAACTACCCCCTTAAATAAATTGCAACAACAAAAAAAATGTTTGCAATAAAATAAAAAAATACATAAAATAACATACCTAAGTTCTTTTTTTTATTATTATTGTTATTATTTCATCTTTATATTTTTTTTTGAAAAATAATCTTATTTTTAGCAACTTCTTGTGGCTAGGCCTCTAGCGATCCCCAGTGGAGTCGCCAAACTGTCGAGCTTAATTTTTTCGATTTCTTTCATTAAAAATTAATTTCTCATTTCTTGATTAATACTAAACCCTAACCCATTTAATACTAATTCTTGACTAAAGAAATTGAGAAATTTCGGTTTTTTATTGAAAATTATTTTTAGAGTCGTTACCCAACCGAAGTTGGGAAAAGAAAAAGAAACCATAACCAATTGGGTAAATTGATTACGATTTAGCTACTAGTCTTTGATTTCAAATTTAATGAAGAACTAAAGGGTTCCAAATTCGGGGGCTAACCTATTAAACCCTAATGAGTACTACTATCTATTTACCGAAATTAGGATTATTTTTCTAATTATAATATTTAAAAGATAAATAAATAAATAAAATAAAAAGAACCTAAGTTTCTACATATTTTATCGTCGTCTCGAAAGTGCCTACGTACCCACTAGCCGGGATTGGATGATCGTAGTTCTTTCCGAAAACTTTAATGTGTTGGTTCTTTTTATAAAAAATGATTGGTTGAATTTGCATTTTTATTCACCATTTTATTTTTATTAAAAAAATCCCTAAAAGCCTAATTTTTATTCCTAATTATAAAAAAAAAACCTAAAAACCTAATTTTTGAAAAGTCCCAAATTAAAATTTTTATTTAAAAACAACTAAGTGATAATAATTATTTTTTATTTTCAAGAAAAACCCTAAACATTTTATGAAATATACAATGTTGTACATGATGAATATTTTATATAGAAAAGATGCTTAAAACATAAAAAAGAAAGAAAAAAAAATTTCCTAATCATAGAAAAGATATCTAAACCATAAAAAAGATATCTAAATTATGAAAAAGATACTTAAACTATAGAAAAAAATATAAATTATAGAAAAGATGTCTGAATCATAGAAAAGAAATATAGACAATGAAAAAGATGTTTAAACCATAGAAAAAAAAATCTAAATCATAGAAAAGATTTCTAAACCATAGAAAAGATTTCTAAACCATAGAAAAGATGTCTGAACCATAAAAAAGAAACCTAAACTATGGAAAAGACATCTAAATTATGAAAAAGATATCTAAACTATGGAAAACAAGCCTAAACTATGGAAAAGATGTCTAACCATAGAAAAAAAGTCAATTAAGGATTTTTTTTTTATTTTATGAACATCAAAATGATTTTTTTATTTAGAAAAAACCTAACATGCCTAATGCAATTTTTCTAAATTAATACAATATGCAAAGAACAAGATTTTATAAAATATGAGATTTTACAAAAATATCATTTTGAAAACATGAAATCTAAAAAAAAATAATAAAAAATAAATAACTAAAACTTAACTTAACATATGTTCACTAGACACTAATGCTATAACTAATTACTAGCAATTAAAGACTTGATAAAAATAAAATAAAAAATTAGTACAAGTCTTAAAAATAACTATACATATATTAAGTGAGATAAAAATAAATAAATAAAACAACCTATAGACAATAATTAAAAACCACTATTACGTACCTGTAAGGCAAAGCACGCAAAGTTGATGAAAGGGAACAAATTGGATCCTATTATTCGTACAACTATAGAATTGGTCTAAGGAGTGGGTTCCAGCGTGTTTTTAACAAATGTGTACTTTTTTTATTTTTTTTTTACAAAAAGTGTCCTAATTCTTAAATGTTATTGTTTTATAAAAAAATATTTACTCTAATAATCCTATTTTTAAAAAGGGTCTTTTATTAATTTTTATTTAAAGAAAAACAATCTTCTACGTGATAAATCCTTAAATAAAATCAAATTTTAAAATATGACTAATTCTAACAATCACTAAACTAATATATATAACTATCTATCAAAATAAATTAATTCTATATAATAAACTTATACAAGAACTAATACTAAACTCCTAAACTAACATATATATATATATATATATTATGTCACTAATAGATAATGTAATAAGGCATATAATAAAAATAAAAAAAAAAACAATCTTCTAAGGTCTATATATCTTTATATTATCATAATATACCTAATCCATATTAAAGCTATTGCTAAAAGAAATATCTCAAACTAAGAAATACACACAAACACACACAAATATATATATATATATATATACATACCGAAATTATCAAAATATATTAAACAAAGAATTAAGGAAATTCCTTGTTTACATATTGTAGATCCATCATTACCAGATCAGATGACAATGAGAGCTCTTTGATAATATAATTGGACATAGATCTTCTAAGTAAATTCATATTTTTTGTCAAAAAATATTAACCAAGTATGTGTTCTTTTTGAATTCATCTGATAAAACACATTCCACCAGGCTTGCTTATAATCAAAATAATTATAAGTAGCTCAATGACTTGGTTGTGCAGAAAATGGTTCTATATTGAGTTTTGTAGTAGTAATTGGATGAACTGTTTAATCTGAAACTTGTATTTCTAAATCACTAGAGACGAATCCTTTGTGGAAAAGTCTTAATATTGTGATAAGCCTACTGAGGCCTAGCGTAAATCCCGCTTGTTGTTTAAGGGTTACATAAAGGTCATAAATTGGAAATCACAATATTAAACTAAATTTAGTCTCGTGATCTAGATCTATAAGATTTAGAAAAATTAGTCTCATTTGAAAATATGAATTTACTTAGAAGATCTATGTCCTCTTCTAGCTTTGCTCCCACAGAGCAATCCGAGGAATCTATGTTGAATAATCAAGATGAGATATATATAAAAGACTTTGACAAAGTAATTGATGAATGGAAAATACCAAAAACATCATATGATCAGATATATCAAATTGGAAAATGAAAAATTTTTGGAAGAAATGATTATGTGATAGCCACAGAAAAAAAGGATATTCCTGTTTCTGATGGTCTAACAACAATCAGATTTTTGAATGAAGAATTAATTAAAAAATATGCAAAAGATTGGAATTATATACATTTAGGCTTAGTTCAAGTAGGAGCAAAACCTCTTACTAAATTAGGCTTAGATACATCAATTTTAATGATTCTTAGAGATGCTAGAGAACTAATATATGAAAGATCAATCCATGCCACTATTGAAACTAGTCTTAGTAGTAGACCAGTTCAATTTGAGTATCATCCAAACATTACCCTTACCCTTAGGGACAAGACAATCATGAAATAATTAATTCTTTAAATTAAAACACATAATTATAGAATGATAGAAGGATCAATACCAATGGTTGTAATATATAGAATATATTTCAAATTAATGAAAACTGCTTTTGGATCTAAGGCATATAAAATGGAATAGAGAGGTCAGACTCTACTTATTCAAACAGACTTAACAAAAGCAAATATATCAGTTCCAAAAATGATTCAATGGTCATAAGTCAATTTACCAGATCACTAGGAAGTAGAAAACCTACTTCCTAAAAAACCTATATACAATACTAAACCATCAAATGTAGTACAACATCCTGATGGTAAAGTTACCATCCAGTTTAATAGGAAATCATTTGATCAACCAAGAAGACCATTAGAAATAAGATCTATGACATCTTCTTTGAGAAGATCAGTAGATCTTCCCAATCCTCCTCCTATTATTTACACTCCGTACCATAATCAAACTGATAATCAACAGGTTAGACAACTAAATATTCAAGAAAATCCTTCCCTTTCAGGAATTGTTCATGATAGGTCAGGTATAACCTAACCAATTTACCAACCTAATGAGCTAGAACACGGAGAACCTTCATTCTCAAAATTAGGTGATCCAGAATTAAATGTCTTAGAAGAATCCTTTGTACCAAATAAAATACTTTTGAATCAAGAATTCAATTCTCGAAAGAATGAAAAAATTAGAAATTGGTACTTTGAAACATTTGGTCATATAAAAATAAAAATAAAAAATGAATACTATAATTTCATGGAAGGAATTGGTGCTCAGATATATTTCTTTGAATGGTTCAAGAATTATTATTTGAAATCTAAAGAAATCAATGTTATTAATAATTGTTTTACATGGAAATTAAGTGATGGACAAATCATAGAATCAAATCATCCACCATTAAGTAATATAAAATTGATTCATAAAAATACAGAAATTAGTCTTACTCCATTTAAAAATGCTATTGAAGAAGAAGGATCAGGAATGAAAAAAATAATAAATCAAAACAATTACAGTAATCAACATTTACATACTATAGGAGAACAATTAAATAGAATGGAAAATACAATTAATATTGAAATTAATAAGGTAAGTGAAAAAACTTCAATCAATAAAAATAGTCCTTTTTTAAACCATTTGAAATGCCTAAAAATCCTAGTCAAGAATTTTTAAAAGCATTAGAAGATAGAAAAAGAATGTTAAAAAACAAATCTATAAAAGAAGAGTCTTCATCAACAAAACCAATAAATTTCTTAAATATGGATACTCCAACTTTAATCAGAAAAGGTATAGTAATAGAAGATACACCCTCAGAGAAAATCCATATTCTGGACAATGAATCAATCAATAATGGATCAATAAATGAATCAGATAAGTCAGATAATGAATCAATAAATGAATCGATGTCTGATGTTTCTTTAAATATTAATAAAAACGATGATGAAATTAATAAGATCAATTGGAAAGAACCTAAAAAATTATATTATCAGAGAGCAATACCCCTTGATATATTAATTGAAGAAAAGAATGATAATTATCAGAATAAATACTCAGTAGGATCCACCTATGAATGGAATATAGATGGATACTCAGAACAAAGAATCCTCAATGTTCTTAATCAGATCATCATGTTTTCAAATACTAATAAAATTGTTCCAAATGTTACTGATTATCAAGTAGCACTCCTTCTAATTTCTGGCTTTACAGGACAATTAAAAGGTTGGTGGGATAATTATCTCACTGAAGAACAGAGTCTCAACATTCTTACATCATGTAAAATAGATGAAAACAGTAGAAGAATTCTAGATGAGAATAATGAACCAATTCAGGATATGGTTAACATTTTATAAGAGATCCTTCTCATATTAGGGATAAAACCCTAGATCTATTATCAAATATGGAATGTAAGTCACTTGGAGAATTCAGACAATACAAGGATATATTCTTTCAAAGGATATTTCTTAGAAATGATTGTAATCAGCCTTTTTGGAAAGAAAAATTCCTAACTGGTTTACCAAAATTAATAGGTGACCAAGTTAGAAAATTACTCAGGGAAAAAAACAATGGTGAAATTCCCTATGATAAATTGTCATATGGAGAATTAACATCATATGTTAATAAAATTGGAACTAATTTGTGTAATACAATTAGGTTACAAAAACAATTAAAAAATGAACAACAACTAAAACACCAAAGTCTTGATGATTTTTGTGCTCAATATGATCCCTCTTTTGTCAGTAAGAAATCAAAAATTCATAAAAAATCATCTCATAAAACACAAAATTGTCCTGAATGTATAAATAGAAAACCTTGAAGAAATTTTAAGAGAAAATCATTTAAAAAACTTCAAGGTAAACAAAATGAAGGAAAATCTGAAGATAAAAAATATAAAAGAAAATCAAATAAACAATTAAGATGTTATAAATGTAAAAAAATTGGTCATACAGCAAATTTTTGTAGAATAAATAATAAACTTAATGAATTAAACTTAGATGAACAAACAATAGAAAATATCTTACAAATATTTTGTGAAAATAAGTCATCCTCATCAAAAAATGATAGTGATGGGATCCAAGTCAATGACATGGACTCCGTTTCATCAGAATCAGAAGAAATTAATGTACTAACTAATAATGAAGAAGCAATTCCTAAAAAAATTGATTAGATGACAAATGACAATGAGAATTTTGAATATATTAATAACTTCAAAATTCACACAAACCTAACTCCAAAATTACCATATAATCTTAATGAAATTCTCGAAAGAAATAAAAAGAAAAATAAAGAAGTATTAACAATCAACGATTTACAAAAAGAAATCAATGTTCAAAAATAAGAAATCAAAGAATTAAGATCAATGCAAATAAAATTTCAACGGGAATTAATTGAATTAAATAAAAAAATAATCCAAGAGAACGAATCAGATACTTCAAATGAAGTAAAAGAAACTTCATTAAATGGAATCAATGATTATTTAATGCATCTTGTTCAAATCACTTCAAGAAAATGGATAATCAATATTTCAATCAGGATTAATAATGAATTTGTTTTACAAACACTTGTTTTTTTTTTTTTATACTGGTGCTGATTTGAATTGTATTAGAGAAGGCTTAATTCCAACAAAATATTTTGAAAAAACCTCCCAATCTCTAAGTTCTGCATCTAGTAACACATTAAGCATCAAATATAAATTATCAAATGTTGAAATATTAAAAAATCATGCTTCTTATAAAACCTCATTTATATTGGTTAAAAATTTGAATAAAAATGTCAGTTTGGGAACACCATTTATAAATCAAATTCAACCATTTGTGGTAGATAAAAATGGAATCAAAATACAGTATCTGAAAAAAGAGATTGTGTTTGAATTCGTAACCAAACCACAAATAAAATATATAAATCAGTTAAAAAATGATGAATTAAATTGTTTAATACAATATAAAGAAAATCATTTAATGTACTTAAAAAATGATCTTGAATTCAAAAGAATTGAAGATCAACTCAACAATCAAAGTATAAAATCAAAAATTTCTCAAATAGAATCAGAAATAAAAAAATTCAATTTGCTCCACACTCCCAAATACATTTTAGGATAGGAAATCACATATTGTTGATCTCCCATATGAAAATGATTTTAATGAGAAAAATATTCCAACGAAAGTTAGACCTTCACAAATGAATCAAGAAGTCCTTAATCATTGTAAAAATGAAGTAAATGATTTACTCAATAAAAAATTAATCAGAAAAAGTAGATCAACCACGAAAATCCTAAAAGCAATAATATAGTATGATAATAATAAATTAGAAATAGTAATAATAAAGAAAAAACTTAGATAGGAACTGAACTTGATGATGCCCAACTACGGCATGCGTATATTGTCGTCTGGAATAACATTGGATCAATCGGATGTTTGCAGTAATAATGGATTTACGGCTGTAGTGGCTTGCGTAAAGCGTATGGTTGGACGTTGGAACTCGGTTTGGCTTGCTGTTGCAGACGTTGGTATGGCAGGTTAATTTGAAAGTTGCGACGGTGCTGCTGGCTAGGCTTGCTGTTCGGCAATACGGTGAAGTTGTATGCAGGAGCTAGGACGTAATGGACGTAAGGTTGAAGGGTGTATATAGCAAGGAACGTGGTGACGTGTCAAAGACAAGGAGGAGAATGAGAGTGGGTGGCTACCACGTTCAGTTGCTGTGGTTGTTGTAGCTGCTGTTGATGGTTGGGCTATTATGGGGTTGGAGAAAAGGGTCGAAGATTTGCAGCAGAATCTGGTGCTAGATCACATCTACTTGCTCTGTTGCTATGGTTATTGATAACGTTGAGGATGAACAGTAGATGGACGGAGGATGAAAGCCGTGCGTACTCAGTGACTGATTTGATTATATTGTGCAGTATGTATTTCACCGTGTGCTGCTGTGTGTGAGGGTCGTACGTCGCCGACAATTTGTATTCGTGTGTTGTTTAGCCAAAAGAATAATTCTGTTGTGTTGTTCGTATGCAGTAATGTAATAATCGATTGGTTACTGCCAAACATAGATGCGTACTCAGTGACTAATTTGATTATATTGTGTAGCATGTATTTCACCGTGTGCTGCTGTGTGTGAGGGTCGTACGTCGCTGACAGTTTGTATTCGTGTATTGTTTAGCCAAAAGAATAATTCTGTTGTGTTGTTCGTATGCAGTAATGTCGTAATCGATTGGTTATTGCCAAACATAGATGCTTGGCGAAACTCAAACCCCTGACCTCAAATTAAATCCAACCAAAATACTTCGATTCTTATCCGTTAAGCCGTTGGCTTGTGCATTGACATTTAGTTCAATTATACTTAAACTATCCGATTCTCTAAAATAAAATTTTTAACTAAACTAAAACTAAAACTAATTATTCCTAATATAAATTACTTTCTAAAAATCTACGAAATTTTTATAATTTTTTCCTTTTCTTCTTTTTTTGGTATTTTCATTATTTTTTAATTTTTATTATATTTATTAATTTATTTATTTTTAATTAAGACCCTTTTTGTAAAAATAAAAATTAAGACTATGGAAGGGCAAAAATTAGGTGTCTACACTTATATATTTGTATTGACGATTTTATCCCTAAATTATCATAAATTACCCAATTATGATTTTTTTTACACCAAATTAGTTTCAATCTGACTTAATACTGTTATTATTTATTATAGATTATGATATGTCTATTTCATTGATTAATTTCATAATTTCCTATTTAATTCGTAATTTCAACCTATTTTCGAGTTTTTTTTAGGCCAAAAAATGCAATAAATATTAAAAATATTCAAAGAAAAATTTGGGCTACATAGCAATTATCTATATATCATACACAGCCTATACAAAAATTTTCAGTTAGAAACAACATCATTTAGTACATTTAAATAAGTAATTCAAGACATAGAGAACTAAGTAATTTTTGGTATAAACATAGAAAAACATTTTGTATCACCATTTTCCTCCCTATATAAAATTGCAAATATAAAATTGAAATTTGCATTTTAGTAATAATGGATTTGGTTGTAATTAATTGCCTAACTTTTGTTATTTCAGATGAGTTTAGCTAAGATGATATTTATATAAGAAGCGAAACACTTCTTTTGCTAGCTGTCAAAATCCTGGTTAAAAATTTAGCAAAAATCAATTCAAAACCATTCAGTTCCATATCATACCACATCTTTTACTGGTTGTGAATAGACATATTATAAGATTTGTGATGAGAACGTCAACAAAATAAAACGGAATATCGGAACATCTAAGTGATAAATTTTTAATTACTACTTGAAATGGTGCACACTGACTTCGATGATCGAGAATCACCAAATTAATTTTGTTCCTTCGTGCTTGGCTCTAGCAAGATTTGACTTTTTTTTCTAGCTATAAAATAAAAGTGGGAGCGCATAAATATTTGTAGTATTTGGACGGTTTATATGAAAGTGCTAAGGTCCCCAATACCATCAGCGGGAATTTATTTGGAATCGAGTAAGTACTAAAGTATAAAAATTGCTTTGATATATAAGATTCTAGGGTAAGCTGTCATTGCATATTTTAAATTATTTATTGCATAAGGATAGACTCTATAAGATATAAGAACTGTCTTAATATCCCGTAACATATTTTTAGAAGTTAGATGATGTAAGACATATTTTACAAGGTTAAGAGGCCAATTTGTACTGAAGAAAAGTTTTTTAGATAAATTTGCAATAATTATGCGAGTGCAAAATTTTGTCATTGTGCACGCTCTATTAATGGCTATTCAGCAAGTAGTGATCAATCCCTGAATATTATCGATTTAAATTCCCATTCTTAAATGCGATTAAAACAGGTTCAAAACAGATTATAAACATCTAAATCATGTATCTATTCTATTAGGATATCTAAAACCTATTAAAAACCCTATAAATATACTCATAATCCTCCTAAATACTCTAATAGGGTACTCGAACCTCCGCTTGCCTCACTCTTTTTGTTGACTTTTTTTTTCTTTAGCCAAAAAACTATTTTTTATTAAATTATTTTGTTGATTAATTTTATAACATCTTACTAAGAAATAGAATATTAAAAATAATAGAGTATAGACCGTTTCTCTTGGTTTTTTTTTTCTTTTTTCTTTTATGTTTATAACTAAAGAATACATAGGCTTCTAAAGTCTAACTTTTCACTAGATTATACCTAATCGTGTCACTTTACTAGTTTTGAAAATTTGAAATTTGATTTTTAAAATATTATCATATATTGAATCGAATTTTTCCATTAGAGTTTACTTAAATTGCAGGACCCAATGCAAAACCTTATTGGATTTCAAGATAATATCAATAAATAGAAATAAAAAGATTATAATCCAATAGTATTGTGGTTTTTTTGTTCCCCAATATAATGGTTTTTGTTTTTTACACTTGATAATAAAAATAATTGATGTATACACTTCAAAAACACGGATATGGGGAAAGTCTAATTATTCCGGTTCTGTGAAGTTTGTGATGGATGACACTAGAAACACGACAAGCTAAATAGTATTAGGAAAGGACTACTCAGCCTCCAAAAGAGGTCTTACTTTTGAGTCCATGACTCATCTTTTGTGCTTGTCAATCCAAAAACCTATATTAAGGAGGCGAATCAGATCTTTTTTGGTATCCTCCATAAAAATATTCACCAACTTGCCAAACTCACCACAGTCTCATCCGGTATATAAGGAGATCCAGGCCATTTCTCCATCCATACCATCACTTAGCTTGATTTGGGTCTTCTTCTCTTGACCATAATCGCACTCATCATTCTGATTCCACTTACAAAGAACATCATAGTATAATTTTAATTTGTCCACTTGAGCTTGAGCAATGGCATCCAGTTCACGTAGCTCCTCAATGTCCGGTTGGACTGCGCAGCAAAACAAAAAGTTTGAGGAGGCATTGGCCCTGTACGATGAGAAAACGCCGGACCGCTGGCAAAAGGTGGCTAAGGCTGTGGGGAAATCTGTGGAGGAAGTGAAAAGGCAGTATGAGATCCTTGTAAAGGATCTCATGAAGATTGAATCGGGCCAAATCCCTTTTCCAAACTACAGGGGTCCTGAATCCTGATAGCTCGTCAGGTGAAGAATATAGGTATTATTATAACGGCACACCTACTGTTATTATTCCGGCTCGTGCTTATTCATTATTAATTCATCGTGTATATTTGCATGAAGCACTGCTATACAAGCATTTGCCTGATGGTCATTTGATCACATTGATTACTGTTGTATAATTGGTCGGAAAGAAGTCAAACAAAGTTCATATAAGTGAACGTGACGAAATTTAAATTTTATATCAAAGATTGCATTTTTACCCGTTATGTTTTCTCAACGTGCATTTCGATTTCTTATTTTTGAATTTGAGTGGTTGAAATTTTAAAATTTTTAAAACCCACTATTGAACTCCGATAAAGCCATTTTATCCATAATAAAAATAACATAATAAAAGAAATAAATATTAAGGACAACAATGAGTTCTATGTCCACTAAAAAAAAAAAAGAGTTTTCTTTGTTTTTTTATTTTGTTTCTTTTTTATTTTTAGGATATTGTATAACTCTATATGTTATATCGCTTACTATTTTATAACGAGTAAAACGGTCATATGAGGTTTTGAAAAGCATATTTTCAAAAATTTAAGTGTTTAAATGCTTCGTTTTAAGACTAAAGGAATTTTATCTTACATGGAGCAAACGTTTTACATGCAATTTATCCAATGTTATGTTTGGCTAATTATAGTACAATTGAAAAAAAAATGAAAGAAAATGCTTTTACTTTGGAAGGCATTTTATTCCTTAATTTCTAAAGTTGTTGAGAGAGTGAAGCATGAAAATTTACAAAAATAAACTACTAAGAATGTTCTTAATCATAACTAAGGACGACGTAATTTAGTGCAATAGATCTTTTCTTTTTTATTTCTTAGCTTTTTTTCCATCGACCTAAAAGTAAAGAATATGTTCCGACGAATTCAAACAAAAACATAAAACTTACATCTTCAATCTATTATGCTTTTTATCTTTTGCTGCTCTCAAATTTTATTCATTTCCATTTCCATGCAATCTAATTATTTAGTTACAAAACAATAATTAAGGTTGTTTAGATTTTCGAATATCTTACAATATCATCTACTTTTAGGTAATAGTAATAATTAATTATATTTGATTAAAATTTAAGATGATAAGAATTAGTAATCTTGTGGAATCTAAATCCAGCTATTAGCTTTATGACTCCGGGAAAAACACGCTTCTATCAGTACGAAAAGTGTCCGATTTTATAAAACGCTAGTACTACGTGAGCGAATCATGTAGATTCTACTAACGTCATCATCACTTATTTGTTGGAGCATTCGAATCTTGATATACATTATTCTAGAAATTTGGAAGACACCGTACTATATGCAGAGAATCTAATCTTATGACATACTAGGTCTCGGCCGGTCTCGTATCATGACACCTAAAACGATCTGTATATATAGTTATCAATCCTTTATTCCTAGTCTAACTACTACGTGAAACATCACATTAACACCGTCACATAAAGAGTACTACGGATAATTTCTCAGATAACACTTACCAAAATCGACGGTATATATAAATTAGGTGAACTCGTATCAATAATTAGCCCCACAAATTCTTTTTCTTTTTTTTTTTTCATTTATTGCATCACTGAAAAGAGAACCCTTTCAAGAAGTTTAGGAGCAGCTAGAATAACCGTATAGGTTTTATTTTTTTATTTTTTATTTTTTATATTTTTACTTTCCTTTTTGTAGGTAAATAACTGTATTTAGCCTTATCGTATTAAACACTCTGTATCACAGATACTGCATAATGTACCTTTTAAGTTAAGTTAGTACTTAAACACTACGATTATTACCTAAAATGAGCTAAAGTTGCTTGTTTAGGCTTAATAACATGTCCACTGCCTATTTAATTTGTTTCAACTACATGTCATCACCGTTGGCTTTCGTTTCTGGTAGGTGTAACTAGTTCAAACCAACCTACCAGTCGTACCCAGAAACGAGTATTGTAATCCCTTCATGTTATGTTGTGTGAACGGACACGTATAATGAGGTGAAACAAAACCCATCATGATATTTTGCTTGTTCTGTTCTGGATATAATAACGTGCACATGCTCCAGCATGAAGTAAGAAACAGTAACAGTTGTCCGGTCACCAAAATAGGGTTAAAATAAATCTGCTTCTATCGATGCCTCTAGTTCTGGGTATTCCTGAAATGGTGAAAAGTCACTATTTAAGCATTTGTTGATAGGTTTCACATTCTCCCATGAATATTTTTCTTTTTCTTCTCTTTTAAAGCAAATCAAAATCTTAACTCCAGACAGTGCTTCATGGATCTAACCTAACTCTTGCCGCTTTTAACCGGCCTTTAGCGGGAACGCCTAAACAAACATCTTCCATGTGATACCATGCGGTACATGTTTTTTTGGACAAACGGATGTCACGCGCATGGCGTTGGATGAAACTATATGCATACTATAATCGTGTTCATGTATCTTGTTTTTCAATATTTATCTTTCCTAATACAACTTTTTATATTCCCTTCGTTGCTATTATTTTTAAAATCAAGCGTTAGAACTCCCAAATATGACTTGTATGAGTGATAGTTTTACTATTAGTAATTTTTTTTTTCTTTTAACTATTATAATTTTATTCAAAAGTTAAAAGTATTTTTTTTTTCAATTATTAAGAGATCTACTGGACTTTAAAGATGGGAAAAGTATGTGCATTTTGACCAAAAGGATCTACTTATATTTTACACTTGAAATGTTATTTTTTTTTTCTCCCCACTAATAATAGAAATTGATGCACTGGCAGGGGCTTCGTTATTCAATGTATCCTAATGCCTTCGTTGAAATTAATCAATGGATGATATGGACTATTTGCCTGTCTAAACCTGAGAATAATATCGGCCAAAAAAGGGGAAAAAAAAGTGAATAATAGTGGAATTAGAAAGGAATTATTTTAAATCTTTTGTAAAATGTTGGGAAGACCATTATTTCTTCAAATATGTATACATATATATAAGTGTATAAAAGAGTACCATTCAAAAGGAGGAAGAATATCCACCGTCATATTCTCGCTATCAATTTTGATTACACTTTAAGATAACTTTCACGTATCTCTCTAATTTGTTCCGCCAGGAGATTCATCCCTAACCCTGACGATTCATGTCCACCTTATTCCCACTTAAAAAAATTTGATTGCACCACACTTCATTCCTTGAGATTAACTATCCCGTTGACATTTCTTTCCGTTTTCCGATTCTATGGCTACCAAATTCTAATATATCCTAAGCCTCGAAGCTGCAGCTTCTCTCACTTTTGCCCACAATTCTTTTCTTGATTTGTTAGAAATAAAATAATTTTTCTAAAAAATATTTTAATGATAGTAACATATCATATAAATTAATAAATAATACATAAATTCTAATAAAATTTATATACATTTTAAAAACATCGTTCCTTTATTAATTTTTATTCAAATTTTGTTGATTATTTGCATGATATATTATTATTATTATTATTATTATTATTATTCAATCCTTCCTCAACTTTTGTTGACTTAAAGGTACGTGTTTCTTCTTTTTTTTTTTTTTTCCTTCTTGATTCCTTCTCTTTGAAGTAAAAAAAAAAAAGAAAAAGTAAAAAAGATAAAACTATTATTCGATGGGATAATAATAATAATAATAACGGTTAGTGTACCGAGACATATTTTAGTGAAGAGGAAAAGCAAAAAGGTGATGAAAAATAGAAAGCCTAGATAGCTATAATATCCACATATTTCATAGTTGTTCATATTTCTTCTATTTTTCTTTTATCATAGCTGCTGAGATTGAAAAAGTTTGCTTTAAGGGATAATCCTTTCCCATTGCGCTATAAAGATATCAGTTTATAAAAAATCAGCAAGTAAATTTATCGATAAAAATACACTAAATGATAATTTTAGAAATCTGTAAAAGAATTCGAGCAAGAAAAGTTTTGAATCGATTAGCTTACAAATGTGTGTATGAAAATTAACAATTCGAAATAACTGTCAGATTGACATGGCTTAATACAAGTTCGACAAAATGTCGCAAATTATTTGTTTTTATGCGCTTATTGTTTTTATATATTCAATATGTAAAGTTCTTTTTAAAATACAATACGATCCTTTTTATATTTATTTATTTATTTTTTCCCTATATCCTTCATGGCCAGTTACTAAACATTTTCATTTTCCTCCCCACCAGGCCCAAGAGAAACCTGAAACTCCATTGAAGGAAAAGGATTACGGTCACCTTGTACTAAAGGAGATGCAAATATATAATATATATTTGGGTTTTGCGAGATTGGTGTTTTAAAGGGTCACCGTCAAGAGTTTGACAAGTCAAGTTTTATTTGCGTTTGTATAAAACATTCCCAATAATATAAAAAAGATCTGATATAATAATTCTGAGTGGATTAAGGGGGAAAAAAAAAAAAGAAGCAAAAATTAGTGTAAGTTGTAAAGTTGTGAAGGAGTGTTATGTGGAGAACTCTTCATGATACCCCAAGTATATAACGTACTGTGGGTAATTGTAGAATAAGCATTTTAAAAATATTGAGAAGTGGGGAATGTGGTTCTGCAGCTTTGCCTCCACTATCTCTGTCTGTCTCTGAAAGCTTCTATTTATGCTGCTTTTTGGCTATTTTTGTTTTATCTTTTATTTTTAACAATTTTTTTTTTTTATTTTAATAATTATAACAGTCGTATTGCAATCCAATTTGTGTCACCCTTTTATAAAATTGTATCTAAGGGATCTTATACTTTCCGCATCTCCACACATTCACATTCTTGTTGGGAAGAAAAAGAAATTGCCTCCTCCTTTTAGAAGATCAACGCGTTCCCATCTTCATATATTCGTATTAATAAAATAAGCTCACCTACAGATAATGTCGGGAACGGTCAATCTACGAAATGGTACGTCGTGGATGGTTTTTTTATAGCAAATATTGAATTTTTCTAACAAATGTTGTGATCAGGATGCTTAGAAATGTTAAAAAGTGAGCATGGTTTGATTAGAGAATTTTCTAACAAAATCGGAGAGTCACTATATCATACACATGTACATTAGCGGTAGTAGATCATAATTGTCGAGTAATAGCATTCAAACTAACATTAAGCGGGAAAATTATTTTTGAGGAGCTTGGCTTTACCCGAAAAGACATTATTTTTTAGGGCGGTTTTACCTCGCAAACCAGAAATGGTGGGTCAGTAAGAAGTAGAAGTAATAGATCTAAACAATCTTAAGAGAATTAATACGTAAGCCTGAGTGGAGAGAGAGAGAGAGAGAGAGAGAGAGAGAGAGAGAGAGAGAGAGAGCATTTAGTGTTTAAAGTTTTACCCTGAAAGCGAGAGGCTCCACGAGAGAGGAAGCCGAGAGTTTTCTGAAGCAATAATAAAACTAATTCTGAGGGTGAGTTTGTAAGGGGGACGTACTGTAGATCAGGCTTGAGTATTGCAGTGGGCCAGACTTTTCTTCCAATTAGAGCTTATGGTGCTCTTATTCATCGTAGCACAGCGTAGACTTGACAGACAGCAATAGACAACGATTTTGACAAACTGGCATCATCTTTTAGGTAAGAAATACATGAAGAGTTGTAGGATATATTGTATGGCGACTACGATCAAGCATGCAACAGTTAAGAAAACACAAGTAACGGCGAAGTTAGACTCATTATTTTACTTCAAAACATGCGGAGCATCACCCACAGTCGTCATCTTTGTTGAAAGGCATTAAACTAGAAGTCCCTATATTTAATGGACAGGATCCACTAGGGTGGATTTTCAAGACTTCATCAATTTTCTCTATTGAATGTACATAGGATTGGAGCATTAAAGTATGAAGACATGCAGCAATTTATCAAAGTTAATATACGCTAGATCCATTGAACAATATCAACCCAAATTTGAAAATTTATCTAATAAAATTGCGGGGCCTTTTTAAAGTCTACTCTTAAGTTTCTTTTATCTCCAGCCTTAAACCAACAATAAGAAGGGAAGTTCAAATTACAAAACCTTTTTTTCTTCTTTCCAATGCAAGCCATATGCCTAGCTAAGATGCATGAGACTGAATTTGCTGAATAATTTTAATAGCCTAAATAGAGTTTCCATCTTCCAGTTTTTCTACTAACAAACCATTGAACACTTTTTGATTCTCTAAATCACATACTTCCCCCACTAATACACAGCCCTCTTCTCCACCCATTTTACCCTCTTCTCAACATAAGCCACAGTTACCCGGTAGAAAGTTGTCAACAACTAAAGCGCTAGCCAGAAGAGAGTAAAGACTGTTACAATTGTGACGAGATGTATAGTTGAAGACATAAATGTAAAGCTAAGTTTGTTTTGTCATTGACTGATAAGGATGGTGAAGTTCATGAGGGTTGTGATGTTTCCATTGAATCTGATGAGTGTATTCCTCATGTTGATGATTCATGCACGATAGATTTCCATGCATGGTCAGACACGTAATCGAAGACACGATTAACAATCACATTACTTGAGTGTCGGTGGATTCTGGCAACACCTATTATTTTTCACAAAGTAGATTGGCTAAACTTTTTAGGTTTAACAATGCTACTATCTCCTAATTTACATGTACTCATCGGAAATGACAATATGAACTCTTACATAAAGGACAGTATATGGATGTTTCGATGCATATTCAAGGATTCGAGTCTATAGCTCCTTTCTAAGGTCTACCAATACGATGAGCAAAAACAGTTTTGGGGGTTTAGTGGTGTTGATAGTGGATTTCAGATATATACCTTAGGGCCTAGTATGATCAAAGCCCGATTGCCAAATTAGGACAAATTAAGCTGCACATAATATGAACCAAGCTGCCCAATGTGAGAAAATTGAGCTTAGCAAGGTGTATGCAACCCGTCCTCCTAACCTCACAATCAGCCCATAGGATGCCTGAATGAGAAATCGAGCCCCATGCATAAGAGGACACGCGCCCATATAGTTCAGTGCCCATAATCAATTAAATGTGAAGGGGCAACCACATACATAAATGTGAGACTCTAGTACTTTAGTTGTTTGGAACTAATACAGTTGAAGGCCTTTGAAAAATTTCTTTCAAGCTGAATCAAATTTCAATATAAAGTCACAAAAATTAGAAAAAAAAAAGTCTTAGTAAGGTTTATTTTTCAAAATAAAATCCATAAAATATTTAATTTAATAAAATATAATTTTATTAGTATCGTCCGTTATTAATCGATAACTCAAAATTTAAACGCCGAGATATAACAAACCCTTAAAGATAAAATACTTGACATATAGAAATAACAATTTGAAATAAAATAATATGTAAAGTGATTATATACATGTTTTATACCCTATGTAGGCATATAATGACATAAAACCCTATATGTATTAAATCATTAAAATAATAAAAATATATATAATATAAACCTTGTGGCACTTAAAACCAGGTGTGGCATGACGCAAAACACCAGAAAAACAGCAAGTGGAGTTGTCCAATGATAAACCAAGTACGATCCATTAGCCTTACAACTAATAACATACAAAGTTGATAATTGGAAAATTACTTTTCACTTTTCCATGGAACAGCTATCTATAAAAAACACTTAGGACACAATTTTGCTCATTTTAGCCTCCTCGAATCAAAAGGAATACTCTCAAAATCTAAGATTTAGTATATAACAAAAAAAATTAGAAAACATAGGGAAATTCCAAGAGAAATAGGATTCAAGTAGCTAGATATAACGTGACAATGGATGGCTCTAGAGTCCAAGGTTTGGCCATGACAGAAGTGCTACCGACACACTTAGGTGCTCGAAGGATGGCTAGAGTTCTATCAACAAGTTAATGAGAATTTTCAGCTTGATTTTTATTTAATTACTAAAAATATTAAAATATGTTTGAAAATTCTTTAAAAAATGTTTCTTTAGGTTATTTTACATAATGGTTTATTTTGTTAAAATGTTGAACATCTATAATACTTCCTCAAGAAAGTGCTCTATTTATATGAATTTTAAATTAATTTTTCAAATTACTAAATGTTGTTGTTTCGAGTTGAAAAACTTTGTATAACATATATATACTATATACTAAATTGCACTGACAAGGATTTTTTAAAATTTTCATGTTAATAATTAATGTAATTTATTTTGATTAAGTTGGCAGTTTTTTAAATTAAAGGAAGTGAAGGGGTTTTGAACAAATTCTTGAATAAAACCAACTTGTAAGGATTTTTGGAAGTTAACGATGATATTAGAAGTGTTTTATTTTATTATTGTGGTTAAGTGTGAGCATCCACCGATTTTAAAATAATTTTTAGCAAATTTGGACTAAAAATAGTGTTTTTAGATGTCTAATATAATATGTTAATTTCATACTTTTCATGTTTAGAACTTCAAATATATATTTTTTGTGAGCTTGGGTAACTTACTTAGAATTAATTACTTACGAATTAGGTAATTTCTCATTATTTCTTATATTTTGACTATTATAGTAAATGGGTAAATTATACTAATGACTATAGTAAGGTGAGTACTGGGTTACCTTATTTCTGATATATTATTTACTAATTCTAACTTGAAGTGGTTAGGAAATATGAGTTTTATAAGTAGAATAATAACTCAACTAAACAAGAGGAAATATTAAAGGAAGAATCAAATGGTTCATTTAGTAGCTTTTATTAAGGATAGATCCAAAGTTGAATCAAAAGATGTGATCGAGACTCTTCATTAGTAGGAACTAATATACACTTAACATTACTTTTTCATAACAAAAGCATATTTTTAGCAGCAAGTGCACTAAATTGTATATGCAATAATAAAACTAGTGAGAACTAAGTCAAACCCACAAAGATTGACGTTTAATTATAAATAGTATTAGCTCCATCTAAATCTAATCAATTAAAATAAAATATTTATTAAATGATTAAATTCTAAAGAAAACTAAATTAACAAAATAAATAAATCAGGATATTCAACATCTTTATAGATTCAATTATAGCAAATAATTACAATTTTCAATTAATTTTAATAAAGATATCTTAATAGGTTTAGTTTTAAAGCAATTAAGCATTATAAATTACTTCTCATGAAGCGAATTCCAAAGATTGACTGATTTATCATTTCTATCGCTAGAGAAGAAATAAACTAAATTAGCTCTTTCTTGCTCTTAACCTTAATTGAATTAAAGGCATACATTATGTCTCTTTTATCCAAATCATCTAGTTCATAGTAAATAGTTAGAAGTGGTCTTGCAAGTCAATCCAAATTGACATGTATTTTTAACAAAATCAAAATACATGTTGCCATAATTAGGAAATTAAAGACTTAAAACAATAAGTATAATCCATTAATTGATAATCCAATAAACAATATCAATAAAGCACAAAAGAAATAATATGGAAAACAATATTCGAATGAAGAATATAATAAGAAGAATGAAACAACCTATAAGGAGTTCCAATGCTTCATTTAAGATCAAATATTGTCTCTTATGATTTCCAATGTTGAAATCTAAAAAGAAAAAAAAAAGACTACTTTAAAACCCTAATCTAATGAGTCTTCTCTTTTCTGTCTACATCTCTGTTTTTGTTTTTCTTTTTTTCTCCTCTTTTTTTTCCCCATTTATAAGGCCTTCTATTTATATTATAAGGGATCCCATAAAAAGTGGGCCCATAAGGTACAAGTGTATCTCTCATGAATGGCTTCATTTCTTTCCAATAATAATCTAGAATTATTACACCCTAGAACCATGGCTATAGTCTTTACATGTAGTCTTTTTATGCTTTAATTCTCGCATGGAATAAGAGATACATAACATATATCAAAATTGCAACTTCAATTGATGGAATGGCCATGGCCCAAGACCATGGACAGGGTCCTTGTTCGTAGAGCTCTTGGCCTAATTTCTTTTCTTTAGAATTTCACGTGTCTTATTTATTACATATACATTTTTCTGTATTACTCATTTTTCTAGTCAAAAATAGAAAAATATACAAATTAGTGTAATAAAATACTAAAATAAAATGTTAACAAATCAAGCATTGAATTATACTAAAAAGTCTAAAAGTAATATAAAATCTGCTTACAAAATAAGCACAATTTAGCTCCATTGATTTCTCCTGCACTTGAACTTTTTCTTATCTTCGAGTAATATAATAAAATAGTAAAAAGCTCTTAAGGAAAAAAAAAATTGTTGAAAGCTCAAATTATAGAATCAAAAGTAAGTAACATATATAGTCTATTTAGGAATAAGAGTGCATACTCTTCTACTAAAATTTCATTTATAAATATAAAGGTGCATAGCTCCTACAACTTTGTATTTCATAGAATTTGACTTAATCATATTTAAATGTTCCTAAAGCATAATTACACAATATATGTGCTAGCTACAAAAACCATACTAGATTCAATAACAAATCTATGTAAATTAGAGTTAGACCATATGATTTAAACAAAGATTAAACTAGAAATTAGAGAAAACCTAAATTTAATTAAGAAAAATATATCCACATTTTGAAAACTGAAGGATATACTGATAAGAATCAAGTTACTAGGTTTTGACCTATAGTTGAACCCGAGAGCTGGAAGGCCTGGCAAGGTAGATTCTTTTACTCTAGTTGAATCTTGCTGAAGCTAAGTACTTCTTTGTTGAGTTACCCTTTTTGTTGAGCCGAATGACTACCCATCTCTCTGTAATTCACTAAGTTGCAAATTACTTGCTCGTCTAAGTTGCAGATTACTTACTCGTGCCCAAGCCAACCAATGATTTAGTACCTCCCATACAGAGAAGCTGAGATAACAAAACTCGCCACTGACTAAGCTATTCCTGTTCGAACAAGTAAGCTAGTTATACTTTTTGTCCATATTTTCCAACAGCATCACCAATACGGCCTTGCCGTGTATACAGAATCATGTGTATAATTTATTGCAACAATAATTGTTTTCTTTATATATTCATTTTTACCCTTTAGTATCTTATACATTATTTTCTTAGGAAATGCCCTTTTGTCTTTTCCCGTTTGGGTAAGTTGCCTTAAATTATAAGTTTTCTTAAATTATAAGTTTTGTACTTGTATTAGAAGGAGATTAGACATTAATACATTTTGAGTATTTTGTTTTCCTTGTGTAAACACTACTTGTTTACTTTCGACATCACTCTTATCCTAACCCTTGAGTAAGGTTAAGTGGCGAGTAATATCACCAAACCGATTCGTGAGTCATATTAGATTGTGTTGCGAGCCCTCAGAAGTTCCATTGATACGTTACATCCTCTAGAGTTATTTATGTGTTTTTGCTTACCCTTCGTTTGCATTTGTCCTTTCCGCATATTCCTCATCACTTTTTTTTTTAGCTTTCTACATGCTTGGACTCATCTAATGACTAACCTTGTCTGTTCTTAGTCACAATTCACATCATCTTAGTATCAAAGCTAAGATTTTGCTTAGGTTAGAGTTTGTTTTCGAAGTTTTGCTTATACTCTGTTTTACGTGTGTGAAATAGGACAAGTTACTATGTTCATCTTAGCTACTGTGTTTGATAACTACTTAGTTTCTGGTTTGGAAGTATGATGGATTTGAGTATAAATGTTGGTGTTGAAGATGACAACAGTGAAGTTGTCCACCATGGATAATAGTCATAGGGAATGCCGAAAAGCACTAACGAGAGACTTAATGAGGTGGCTAACTTCTCGGTAGATCTAACTTGAGCTATTCATACATTTACTTATCGACTTACTGAGGCTGCATAAAACACTCCATAAGCTACCTAACTTGTTAGAGATCGAAACCTAGCTCAATCAATTTAAGGTGGAGGAGTAGGCAGATGAGTAAGACAAAGGATAGACTTAAGAGAATTAGATGAAGAGGATGAGGAAGAGTATTTTGAATAAGAGCAAGCTAGAATCCCTAAAGCATCTAACCATATGAAGCTTCGGATTCCGAGCTTTAATGAATTTGGGAGTGCTGATGAGTACTTAGAATGGGAAGAAAGAGTGGAGTGTATTTTTGAATATTATCAGTACAAGGATTTCGAGAAAGTGAAAATTGATGCTGTTGAGTTCTCTAAATATGCCATCATGTAGTGGAAGAATTTTCAAATGATGAAGAGATGTGAAGGCTACCAAGAGATTAATACTTAGCTTGAGATTAAAAGAATACTGAGAAACAAATTTATGCTAAAAACTTACTTGCAAGATACTTTCACTTAGCTTTAGGAGTTGAGGCAAGAAGGGCAAACAATTGATGAGTATGTTTAAGAATTTCAAATGCTTATGATCTGTTGCAAAGTGAAGGACCCACCAACTGGAACAACCTTAAGATTCATTAATGGATTGAGAGGTGACATTCGAGACATTATGAAACTCTAAGGATTTACCACAATGGATGAGGCCATCGGAATAGCCTAACGAGTAGAGAGGTAAAAAAGGAGCTAAGTATCGACCAGGATGCCAACTACCTAACTTGGATAGGTAAGTTATCAAGCTCATTTGAGTACTGAGTCGAGTTAAGCATGGGAAATCAATGCTTTTGCTTATCCCGACGAAACCGTAGATTAAATTGAGCATAGACTTTGTTCTCGGATTACTACGAACTACCTGAGGCAAAGATCTATAATGGTCATCATAGATTGATTAAGTAAAATGGCACACTTCATGCCCTACTCCAAAAACTAATGATGCTATGGCCATTACTTGTCTTTTCTTATAGGAGATTGTATGGATACATAGTGTGCTAAGAAGTGTAATCTCTAATAAAGACCTAAAGTTCTTGAGCCATTTCTAAAAGACCTTATGGCGTTGGATGAGGACCAAACTACTATTCAGTACTTCCTATCACCCTCAAATTGACAGCTAAATAAAAGTGGTTAATCGCAATTTGAGATGATTGCTCCAAGTTGTAGTGGGCAAGAACTTAGGTGATTGGGATGCTTACTTACTAGTGGTTGAGTTCACTTACAACCGAATAGTGCATGATACTACTAAGAAGACTCCTTTCAAAGTAGTTTATGGTTTCTATCACAAATTGTCCCCCGATCATACCTATGCACCTATACCCGTGAAAAGGACCTTGACGTCTCGACTAGAGCACAATCCCTTCAGTACATCTATGATAAAGTCACTTGGTACATCGACTAATCTGTTAAAAAAATGTGAGAGAAGACCAAAGGTAGGATGGCTAAACAATTCTAGTAAAGAGACTTAGTATGGCTACACCTTAACAAGGAGCAGTTTTCGAGCAAGAGGAGGAATAAATTGTCTGCTAGAGCTAAAGGATCGTTTAGAATCCTCTATAAGATCAATGATAACACCTGCAAATTGGAGCTGCCCGAAGACTATGGGGTTTTTGACACATTCAACATTGACAACCTCAGTCCATATTACCCTAATGGAGAGTTAATTGAGAATTACTTAGATTTGATCCTAAATCCAAATGAACTTGGAGGGAATGATAAGAATCTTAGAAGGCTTTGACCCAAAACTAAGCCCAAGGGCTAGAAGGCTTAGCAAAGCAGATTCTTTTAGTCCAGCCGGTGCCTATCGAGGCCGAGTACTTCTTTGCTAAGTCACTCTTTTTGTTGAGCTAAATGACTGCCTATCTCTCTATAATGCACTAAGTTACAAATTACTCACTTGTGCTTGAGTCAACCAATGATTTGGCACCTCCCTTATCAAGAAGTTGAGATAGCGAGACTCCCAACTACCTAAGCTACCCACGCTCAAACAAGCAAGCTAGTTGTACTTTTTATCTATATCTTCTAATAACATCACCAATACAGTCTCACTACGTATACAAAATTATGTGTAGAATCCGTTGTGCTAATGATTTTTTTTTATATGTTCATTTTTCCCCTTTTGTATCTTATACATTATTTTCTTAGGAAATATCCTTTTGTCTTTTTCTTTTTAGGTAAGTTACCCTAAATTATGGGTATAAATACCTCTTGTACTTGTATCAAAAGGAGATTGGACATTAATACACTTTAAGTATTTCTCTTCCTTGTGTAAACACTACTTGTTTACTCTCGGCATCACTCTTATCCTAACCTTTGAGCAAAGCTAGGTAACGAGTAACGTCATTAGATTGATTTGACATCATATCGAATTGTGTTGTAAGTCTTCGAAAGTTTTATTGGTACATCACATCCTCTGAAGTTGTACATGGGTTTTAACTTATCCTTCATTTGCATTTATCCTTTCTGCACATTCCTCATCACTTTCTTTTCGAGCTTTTTACAAGTTTAGCCCCATCTAGTAATCAGCTTTATTTGTTTGTAGTCATGGTTCGCATTAATATACACTCCTATTTCTCATCTCTTTAAGTACAATAAATAAATAAAAAAATGCTTGTTAAATTAGCTAGTCCCTTAATAGTCTCCTTACTTCTTTGAATTTTCCATTAGAAGGCTTTTCAATTCAATTATTTAATTTAAGTACAATTACTTTAACTTTAGGAAAGAACTTTGCTCTTCTGATGGACTAAGGCTAATCCATTCCATCTTAATTCTCACATTCGCAATGAGAAAGTACCTTATTCTTTCGAGGGACTAAGGTTGATCCATACCAAGTTTGATCAATTTCCTTATGTTGGTAATGGGAACAATCATTGCTCTTCTAAGAGACTAAGGTCAATTCTTACAAACTTGTATTTTCTTTTCTTTTTTTCAATTGCCTCTAACTATTGTATTTTATTACGAAACTTTAAGAGGTAAGTATCATTTGTTTATTTGTTAGAAATTAGAGAACTCTCAAGGCTTTTAAGAAATGAGTACACACTAAAGTAAAATATAGAAAACTAGCTCCTAATCAACAATGTTCATCTCAACTCCATGACTAAATTTAAGTGTAAATAATAAGAAACTCTATACTTCGTACAATTTTATTATTTAATTCTAGTATTGTATAGAAAGGCCATGATGATCAAGTAAATTTCATACTAAAATCGAAATTGGAAAAAATAGTCCCAAAAAGTCACTTTTTCTTAAGTTAGATGAAAAATAATGGTAAATAGATATGCATTACAAATAAATTGATTCTATATTTCTCAAAAAATATATTTGCAAAAATCCTAAATGTGGGAATATAATAAATTCAGCTTAGATGCTTTTATAGATTTTTCCATCACTATCTCATTACTTTACATTTTCCCCTTACACTCAAATTATGCATCGCTCCAAATGTACAAATAATCAATAGGGGAAAATAATAGAAAAAGATAGAAGAGAAATTGATACTTCCTCAAGTTTGGCTCTAACATAGAATCTTAAGCTTGCCATGTTGTGGGATTACTTATACCATTTAAAGTTCATATAAGCCTTTCAAAAGAAGAAGAAAAAACAAAACAAAAGAAAGAAAAAGAAAAACATCTGAAAAGACAAAAGTAAAGCTAAACTAAAAATACTACTGACTATTACTCCTCTTGCATACATAAAAGTTCAAAAAGCAACATTAGCATTAGAATTAGCAAAGCTAATCTTTTGCTAACTAAAAAGATATAAAATAAAATACATAAGTTAGCAATTATCATGAGTGGACATCCTACGAATCTACGAATTAACATATTAAGTATGGTGGTGCTTTTTTTCAAAAAAAAAAAAAAGGGAAAGCAATTGAAAACTTAAAAATCTTACTCAAATGAAGAAGATTACTATTAAGGATTGCATGAGTAGTCCTTACCCGTAATCCTCTCAGAACTTTTTTGTTTTTTTAAGTAATTGACAAGAGGAACACACCCTGCACCATAGGCATGATTCTTATTTGTGGTTTTCTCACCAATTTTAATTGCTTGCAATTTCCTTTCTATGATCTGAGAGGATCATACACTAGATCACAAGTGTGTTTTTCATCGATGATCCTCTCAGATTTTTTGAAAAAAAAATTTCACTTAATTCCTACAATTCAGATAATAAAACATTACACAAACTCTAGAGAGATAAAATAATTAGAAGCTCTAAAAATTTTCTATAAGCTATTTGATAAAAATAATTGCAAGCGAAGTAATTAAGAAAAGCAAAATAAAACAAAAAAGAAAAAAAAAGGATATAGAAACTTAGTTTGCTTACCAATAAGCCTTTTTGTTTAACGTTGTTAACTTGATGCTTTCTACTACTTTCCTATGGTGGTTTAAATACTTATGGCACCTTTTTAGGGATTTCTCTTAGAACTTCCCATTTATCATCAGAGTCAACCGTTACCTTGAATGATGTGTCTTATGTCATAAGTGATTTAATGGCTAGATGGCCTTTCTTGCTCCATCTTTCTGTAAGATTTATATGAAGATTACTATTTCCAACCCTTAATATCATTTTGCTATTTTTGACATCTATAGCTCTTATAGTAGCTAAGAATAGATGTCCTAAGATTATAGGAATTTTTTGGTCTTCTTTTATATCGAGGACTATAAAGTCCATTGGAAATATAAATTTATTCACTATTAAAAGTACATTCTCAATTATCTCTTTAGGTTTCTTGAAGAATCCGTTAGCTAATTGAATTGACATCTTGGTTCTTTTTATTGCACCCCCTAATCTAATTTCTTTACCACAAAGAAAGGCATCACATTAACACTTACACCTTAATCACAAAATGCATTCTCAAGATTTTCATGTCATATGGTGTAATCTAAAGTGAATTTCCTTGGATCATTTAATTTAGGGGAAAGGGTATCCTTCAAGGCTTCAATGCATGCTTAGGATAGCATAACTGTTTCTCATACATTTATTTTCCTTTTCTTAACTATTATTTCTTTCAAATAGAATCTATAATAAGGTGTTTGTTCTAACAAATCCACTAAGGGAATGTTAACTTCCATTTTCTTAAATATTTCTATAAACGACTCATAATCTTCATTAGTTTATCATTTATTTAAATGGTCTAGAAAGGGTATAGGTAACATACTTGGTTTGGCAATTGGCTCACATTCTCCAAGAATGCGCTAATGTTGTACTACTTCTTCCCTTAAATTTGATGTAGAAACTAGTAATTCATTAGTTTCAACCTTCTTATTTGACCTCAAATGTATGACATCAACATACTTTGCTAAGGCAAAAGTCTTCACATAGTGTTGAAATTGTTTTTTTAGCCTTTCAAACCCCTTTATGGTCACTCGGGCAAGTTGCACAATTGCTACTTCCAAGTTAGTTTCTCTTATGTTTTCACCTCTTTTGCTACTTGAATGTAGCAATCAATTTGTGAATCTCTAGATACAGACCATTCTGGTATTTTCTCATCCTTAGTAGACTTAAAGGGATTTGTCTTTAAACCTACTAGTGTGGTGGTCAAAAGTTCTACTACTTATGCTAATTGAGTCTTAAACATTCGGATGATTAAACTTTGTCTTTTAAATATTTTCTCCCTACTTTTGTTGCAAATCCCCCAAAAATTTCTTAGTCTTCTTTTCTTTTTCTAGGAGTTAGGATTATGAGATTAAGAAAGGGGGTCGTTTATCATTCTTAGAGCATGCTACTTCATCAATTATTTTAACTGCTTACATCACTAGCATGTTTGTCAATAGTTTGCTAACCACAGCTTTGATATGGAATTTATCTCGATATTAGATCCCATCATAAAATATTAGTAGCTAATTCTAGGTAGGGTATCATGATGTAGGCATCTGGTCATCAAATTGTGAAATAATAAGCATGCATGATACAACAATTCGCCCTCATGCTGTTTGAAAGAAAGAATTTGTATTCAAAGCTTTATAGTACAACACAACTAAAAAATTCATACATATTGATCCTCTATAAGCAGTGCCTACAAAATAAAATAAAAGGAAGCAGAAATCTGATACTAAAGAGAAACTAAAAGGAAATAAACAAAGAAAATGAAAATAAAGAAAGAAAACAAGCAAAGAAAAATAAAGCACCTAAATCTAGATAGTCTTAAATACTAAAATTGGTGCAAAACATTCCTTAACAATAGTACCAAAGACTTAATATACTTAACCTAACATTACTTTTCACAATACTACTTTTTTATAATAAAAGCATATCTTTACTACCAAGTGCACTAGGTCACATATAAAGTAATAAAATTAGTGAGAACCGAGTCAAACCTACAAGAAATGACATCTAATTACTAATAGTATCAACCTTGTCTAAATCTAGGCAATTAAAATAAAAGATTTACCGAATAAATTAAATTCTAAAGAAAAATAAATTAACAAAATAAATAAATTAGGATATTCAATATCTTTAAAGATTCAATTCAACTGAATAATTAGAATTATCAAGTAATGTTAACAAAGATGTCTTTAAAAAGTTTAATTTTAAAGCAATTAAGTGCTAGGAATTCCTTCTCACGAAGTGAATTCCTAGGATTAATTGATTTATCCTTTCCATCTCCAAACAAGAGATAAACTAAATTAACTCTTTCTTATTCTTAAACCTTAAATTGAATTAAAGGCATACATTATGTCCCTTTAATCTAGATCATCTAGTTCACAGTAAACAATTAGAAGAGGTCTTGTGACTCAGTCCTATATAACATGTATTCTTATAAATTCAAAATACATGTTATGATATTAGGGAATTAAAGACTTAAAACAATAAGCATAATTCATTAACTAATAATCTAACAAAATATAACAATAAAACACAAAAGAAATAACCAGGAAAACAATATCTAAATCAAGAATATAATAGGAAGAATGAAGCAACCTGTAAGGAGTTCCAACCCTTAATTCAAGATCAAATATCATCTCCTATTATTTCTAATGTTGAAATCCAAAAATAAAAGAAGAAGAAGAAGAATAAAAAAAAACAAATTCCTCTAATATCCCATGTCAAGGACCGATAAGGATAGTAGTATCAAGGATGAATTTGAACTTGTAGAAATATCTAAATAAAGATGGAATGTGTGAAAACAGAAAAGAAACAAGCAAAATCCTATGAATGATCCCAATGATATGACTTACCAAGAAACCTCCATAAACTCATGAATTAGCTCAATATGATGCACGAGTTAGTTCAATGAGGTTCTTCACCACCTAGCCTTACTTAAGGGTTAGGATAAGAGTTGAAAGAGTAAGAATAAAGAGCTCACAAAAGGGATTTTATATATTCAATATAGATAAGATGATGTGCAAATACAATGTACAAGGGTATTTATACCCGTGATTAAATGGTAACCTATTAAAAATTGAAAAGATTAAAAGGGTATTGCCTAAACTATGTAAAATATAAGAAATTGATAGGGTATAAAGGAAAAATTGATAAATAGAAACTTTTGTTGTAGGTTCCATCATGTAGATGGTAAGAAGACTTAGTTAGTGATTATTTGATTGGCTCTATAGAAGTAGATAAAAAGGTATGATAAAGTTCTGATGATGTTGAGTTAAGTTGTAGTTCCTTCAAGGGTAAGATCAGCTCATGTATGATTTGGGTAGCTCGGAAGCAGATCGGGAAAGTTAATGGTAAGGTAAGCCGAGTTGTCATCTAAGTGCTCTTCATGTTGGAATTTAGAGACAATAGATAGGCATGAGAGAGTTCGATTGGGATAAGGCAACAGGTCGATGGTTTAGAGTAGCTCCGACTCTTCAAGTATAGGTTAGAATGAAAGAATATGCTTGGCTATGCTCTTAAGCCCTCGAGCTGGGGCTTAGGTTAGAGGTCCGATAGCTCAATTCCTATCATCCCCTCTAGGTTGATTGATTTAGGATCAAATCTACTTGGTCCTTACTATGTTCTTCTTCTAGTCGATAGGGGACAAGGTCAGAATATTAAATACGTTAGAACTTTAAAGTCTTATTGCAGCTCTAATTGGTATGCATAGTTGTTTATCTTTTGGAGTATCTTGAAGTGTCCTTCAACTTAGGTAAGCAATTTGTTCTCCCTCTTGTTAGGAAATTTCTCTTTACTTAAATATAGCCATACTTGATTATTGGGCTGAAACTGCTTGGTCTTTCTTATTTTGCCTTTATCTTTTAGTTTTTTAATACCTCTATCAATTTTTTAGGCAATGCACTAGTAGATCTATTAGAAGGACTAAGCTCGAGTTCTCACTTCTAGGTCTTCTTGGTTAGGTGATGGAATTGGGATGTGATCAAGAGGAAGCTTGGAGTTAAAATCGTAAACGACCTTGAATGGTGCATGCCTAGTAATAGTGTGTATTGTCCTGTTGTAAGCAAATTCTACCACAAGTAGGCAGACATCCTAGTCTGTTAAGCTCTTCCCTACTATAGCTTAGAGTAGTGAACATAAGGTATAGTTAATGACCTTTGTTTCACTATCAGTTTAGGGATGGTAAGAGATGCTGAAAAGTACGTTAGTTCCCATCCAATGCTAAATAATTTGCTAGAAATGGCTTAAGAATTTTGGGTCGCAATCGATACCACATTCGGTACTCCATGTAAGCGAACAATTTCCTATAAAACAAAGAAGTAATAGCTGTAGCATCATTTTTTTTTAGTATAAGGCACAATGTGTGCCATTTTATTGAACTTGTACATGACGACCATAACTGAATCTTTGTCTTGAGCAGTTCAAGGTAAACCGAGGACAAAGTCCATGCTTAAATCAACCCATGATCTCGTTAGGATTACCAAAGGCATCACTTTCTCTTGTTTAGCTCAGCTCTATGCCTTCTTGCAGGTCACATAGCTCTCAACTATATGGTGTATGTCTTGTCTCATCTTAAGTTAATAGAACCTTGCATCCAATAGCTCAAACGTCTTTTTCTCTCTAAAGTACCTAGAAAATCCTCTACTATGAGCTTCTCTCACTAGGAGCTTTCTTATAGAACAGGTTAGCACACACAGCTTGCCACATTGGAATAGATATCCATATTCCACATGATATTCATCTATTGTTCTTATTTCTTCATATCACTTAAATATAGGACCAAAATGGGGGTCTTAATGATACTACTCTTTGACGTTTGCAAACCCTAAAAGCCTGGTCTTCAACTTAATAAGAAGAATTTGTCTTCTTGATAGGGCGTTGGTAACCACATTGGTTTTGCCTTGTTTATAATTAATCACAAAATTGAATATTTCGAAAAATTCAACCCATCAAGCTTGCCACTTTGAAAGTTTGGTCTAACTTCTAAGATATCTTAGGGGCTCATGATCTATATAAAGGACAAACTCCATCAAGTATATATTGCCACCATTCATAAAGAGCTTAGATAAGGAACAAGAGTTCTTTATCATATACGAAGTAATTTAGTAGTGCTTTTTGAAGCTTCTCATTACAATAGGCAACTGGTCATTAGTACAGCTTTGATGTTGACTCATTATGCATTACACTTAAGCTCAAACACTTTGTCAAAATCAATTTAAGCTAACATAAGTTAAAGGTTAACCTCTCCTAGACCTTGACAAAGCTTCTCTCTTCCTTCTTTCCACACTTGAATTTCATATTCTTCTTAACTAGCTTTGTAAGGGGCACAACAATGGTAATGAAACCCTTAATGAATCCTCAATAAATAGATGCTAGTCCATAGAAGCTTCTTACCTTAGCGTAAATTGTTGAGGTCACCATTCGATAATAGCTCATATCTTCTCATCATTGACTCATAGGCCTCCTTACTCATAACATATCCAAGGAAGATCACTTCTTCCAGGTAAAAACAACACTTCTTCAAATTCCCTAAGAGCCTTTCAACTCGAAGTACATCAAATACTGCTCGGAGATGGTCAGAATGGCTTAGCTGGTTAATACTGTACATAAGGTTGTCATCAAAATAAACCACAACATACCTTTTAATAAAATTTCTCAATACATGATTCATCAATCTCATGAAAGTGGTCAGTGTATTCAATAAGCCAATAGGCATCAGTATCCATTCATACAGCCTATGTCGAGTTTTAAACATGGTCTTCCATTTATCTCCTTCTTCATTCGAATCTAATGGTAGCTAGAGGTTAATCTTGCTAAAAATCTTAGTGCGACTCAATTTATCTAACATATCATCTAGCCTTAGAATGAGGTACCCATACTTGATTGTGATTTTATTCATAGCTTTACTATCTACACACATTTGCTAAGTACCATCTTTCTTCAACACAAGTAATGTAGGCGCAGCTTAAGCGCTAAGACTCTTCTTTACATATCCCTTTCTTAATAGTTTGTTCACTTATCCTTAGAGCTTGGGTGGTTGCTTAGGATTCATTTGATAAGTAAGCTTGTTCGATAGGATAGCATTAGGTATCAAGTGAGTATAGTATTCAATTCCTTGAAGAGTAGGTAGTCTTTTTAGCAAATGTTTGGGGAATAAGTTGTCATATTCATCCAATAGTTTTTGAACCTCTCTAGGTAGCTTGGCTCGTTCCTTTAACTCTAACAATCTTTTGATCAATAGAATGTGGCCACATCAGCCATAATGGCTTCTTAGAGCTCAGATCAGCTCATGACTAGTGTCTTCTTGGTTCCTTAGGCTAATTTGACTTATAACTTGCTTACTTAGTTCGAGGTCATGGGGTTTAAGGTAATCTTTTTCCCATCCTTCTCAAATGTATATGTATTCCTAAACCCATCATGAATGATATGTTGGTGAAACAACTAAGGATGACCCAATAACACATGTGATGTGCACATAATAGTACGTCATAGAGAATTTCATCAAAGTAACTCCTAATAAAGATCAGTAGCAACACTTGTTGTGTAACATGTAATGCTTCCTTCTCATTTAGCCAATGTAATTTATAAGGTCTTAGGTATGATATGGTCAGCAACTTGACTTTTCAAACTAAGCTAGCAAAGCAACATTAGTATAGCTCTTACTATCTACAATAACTACATGGACCTGATCATTGGCATTGCAATTGATATGAAACAAGTTTTCTCATTGCTCTTCCCCATCTAATGCCTCAATGTTTAAGGCTCGTGGGATAACCAAAGTCAGCTTATCTAGGTTGTCAACATATACATTTTATTCTATGAGCTCTTCATCACACACTTCATCCTTTTCCTCTAGTTCAAGTTTCTCTTCAAGCTCATTGTCAATACCATCCATTTAAATGGTAGGGACTTCACCTTTGATTACCATGGCTCGTTTATTCAGACATTGGGCAACCATATGTCTAAATCCTTAACACTTAAAACACTTGATCTAGCTAGTCTTTCGTCCTCAGCCTTATCCCTTCTCAAATGTTCTCGATAGTGTGTAACCTTCATTTGGTTGATTCCTTTACTCGATTTTAATGTCTATTGTCTTGCTTAGATTTGTACTAGATTGGGCTTGGTGATTACCTTGAAAAGGTCAGTTATGTTAGATAGGTCGACTCATTAGTGGTCGATTCAGCCTATTCCTCCTTTACTATTAGTGATTGTGCCCTAGGCCAATTATTGGATATTATCATTATTATATTTTTTGCATGTTTACTCTATAATAATATTCTTCAATAATCATATAGTTATTCTAAATGTCTCTAGATGTCATTATTATGGGAACAATAATGAATTAAATCTAGTATGAGGTTTGACAATAATCATGGGATGTTTATTTGTATAGAGATATAAATGAAACTCATAGGTACATGTTAGGGAACCATATACTAGACCGACTCGATATGAGGTCACTACATAGATTAATACCAAAAGTGATTCTCATTATAATGATCTTATTGCATCTTTAGACTTGAAATCACTATGGATTCCAACATGAGGAACATTATGATTCGACTCAATCAAATGTTATTTTTAATTAGAATATTATAAAGGTTGTAATTAGGCATAGTGTGAATCATGCAGAGGGAGAAGTATGATTAAGATAGGATTTATTCGTCTCGTTATGAGACAAATATCTTTGGGTCTCTCAATAAGTGAGACTGAGAAACGTATGGCCATGCTCAAATGAATTGATAGTATGATTAATGTCTTTTGTCATGTCAATCTACTTAGAGATTGAGAAATGACAAGGTTGAACAATATAAGGGTGAAACTATCCATGCGTTATGTTCAATCTAGATATATTGTGACAAAAGGATTATGACATAAGTTATGGATTAGGTAAAGTTGAATCACTAATCTTTGGTTAATTTGGGTAGACATAATGTCTTACTAAAGGCTACTTATGTTTTGCAGGCATAAAAAAAGTTTTTAAGCTTACTACCAATATTAAGTAAACCTATAGGGTTGTACACAAAAAACAAACAAAATAGGTTACGAGTTTATTTTGATTAAACCTAGTAGGAAATATTTATTATTCTTAATGATTTAATAATGATAAATAACTATATTTATTATTTTTGGTGAAAAATAGTAATTAATGTATTTAATATTATTAATATCCTTTAATATCTCACCAATCTCAAATAGCTTATAGATGATATTTTCGTCGGTCTATATATAAATATAGACAACTCTCTATTAGGGTTATATTGATGTTATATCATTAACGTTAGACCTGTAGAGAAACTTTACAGATAAAAAATAGAGTGTAGAATGAGAAATTAAGAGGGTTTCCTGCATCCATTTTTGGTGCTAGCACAATACAGTCTATTTTCAATGTGTTTATTCGAGTGTAGATACCGTAAAGGTAGATCCTAAGATCGTAGAGCCTATAGATTTGCATCATGAATGCATATAAGATTCACATAAGGTAATAGAATGTGTTTTGTATCAATTTAATTTACCACATGGATCTATTGGCATTTTAGGGATTCAATTTTTATACGAAAAATAAATCCGCTATAAATAGAGTTTTTTGGATCCCTAAATTCCAACATTTGCCACTTCACTAACTGAGCAATTTTGATAGCCTTAACTAATGTGATAAAATGCTATAGTTCTACTACATCTCGTATATTTGACCTCAATCTAATCAAGAATCTTGATATTGTAAGGGTTGAAGGCTCATTAACTTCACATTAGATCATAAGCACTTGAAACCTTTACACATACTCATCGATAGTACAGTTTCCTGGCCTTAGTTATTAGAGTCAAGCAAAAGTGTCCTATAAATAAGTATCCGACACAAATTTGGCCTTAAGAACCCTTTTCATCTCGAGCCATGTACTAACCTCTCTATGACCATCTTGTCTTCATATGGTCTGAAAATTACTCCACTACATTGCGACATACCTTAAGAATTCTACAATAGCAATTCTGACCTTCTTACGATCTTTATACTGATAGTAGTCAAATACTCATTCTACCTTTTCTTCCTAGTCAAGATAGTCATTTGCATCTCCAAAACCATTAAAGCTTGGAATCTTAAGCTTTAAATGCTTGGTAGGTTAGGGTACATGTGCTTTCTCTTCTACTTCCATGTACTCTTTCTCATTCTCCTCTTCCATTCCACTTAAATCTATTCTCCTCCATACATTACTTCCTACTCCTTTACCTCGAACTTGTTGACTTAAGACTCGTCCTTAGGTAGGTTGAGCATTATAGATAACGACACTAACCTTAAGAGTAGCTTAAGGGTTATTGTATTTGGCTCCATTAGGTCGGGATGCTAATGCATAAATAGCTCGAGTTAAATTGGCTATCAAGTAAGTCATCTCATTAAATCACTTATCAAAACTTCTAGGGGTACTGTGGGTTTTTAACTATGGTAGACGACACCATTGTTATCATCCCTAATGCTAACATTGACACTCTTATCAGTCATTCTTTACTTGATTTTCTATTTACAGCAAAGAAAAAGTACTTTTATTTCTCATGAAACAACATACTTACAGCCTCTAATTAGTAAATACACAACTTCATAGAAAGTACATAGCTGCTACTTACTCTGTTCTCTATAACTTGAAACATAGTATAACAAAGCACTTCAATAGTAACCACATAATGGTAAATCACCAGTTTCATTTACTCACTTGAACACTCACAACTAGTTCAAACACAACTTTAATAGCTACCTTGCTATCCAATACACTTAAAATGCAAATGATAGTCAAAGCAACAATAAGATAGAGCAGTTACTTACTCAAAGTTCACCTTTACTCTAATACTAAGATGATACGCTACACCAAGGACCTACAAAGATGATAGTATCGAGGATGAATATGAACTTATAGAAAGCTCAAAATGAAGATGGAATGGGAAAAAAATATAAAATAAACAAGCAAAATCTTAGGAACAATCCTACGGATATGATACACCAAGGAACCTCCATAGACTCATGAACTAGCTTGATATGATACATGAGTTAGTTCAATAAGGTCACTTGCAACCTAGCCTTCCTTAAGGGTTAGGATAAGAGTTGAAAGTATGAGAGCTTACAAAAGGGATTCTATATATTCAATAATAGGTAAGATGATGTGTAGCTATAATGTACAAGGGTATTTATACTTGTGATTTTAGGGCAACCCACTAAAAATAGAAAAGAATAAAAGGGTATTGTCCAACTAAGTAATATATAAGAAATGGATAAGGGTATAAAAAAAAATTGAAGAACGGGAACTTTTGTTGTAGATTCTACAACGTGGATGGCAGGGATATATAGTTGGCAATTACTAGACGGGCTCTTATAGAAGTAGAGAAAAAAAGGTAGAATTAAGTTATGATAGTGTCAAGCTGAGTTGTAATTCCTTTAGGGGTGAGATGAGCTTGGGTACGATTTGCGTATCTTGAAAGTAGATTGGGTGAGCTTATGGTTAAGTGAGCTAAGCTATTGTTTAAGTGCTCTTTAAGTTGGCATTTAGAGACAATTGATAGGTATATGAGATTTAGCTTGAACATGGTAGTAGGTTGATAGTTTGGAGTAGCTCAAACTCTTCGAGCACAAGTCAAATGAGAGAATACTCTTAGTCATGCTCTTAAGCCCTTGAGCTTGAGCTTAGGTCAAAGGCTCGATGGCTTAATTCTTGTCACCTAATCTAATGAGTCTTATCTTTTCTTTCTACATCTTCATTTTTTTATCTCCTCCTTTTATTTTCTATTAACAAGGCGTTCTATTTATGTTGTAAGGGATCCCATAAAGAATGGCCCCACAAGGTATAAGTGTAGCTCTCTTGAGTGGCTTCAATTCTTTCTAATAATAATTTGAAATGACTATACCCTAGAACCATGACGATGGTCTTTGCATGCGGTCTTTATATGCTTCAATTCTCACATGAAATAAGAGATACATGGCATATCTGGAATTTGGAACTTAGCTTCATTCAATAAGTAACACGTCTTCTATCTATGGAATGACCATGTCTTAGTACTATGGACATAGTCCTTGTCTATGGAACTTTCGGCCTAATTTATTTTCCTTAGAATTTCATGTGCCTTTCGTCATCATGTATATATTATCCAAGTATTGCATATTTTTCCTATTAAAAAAATATAATTATACAAATTAATACAATAAAGTGTTAAAATAAAATATCAACAAATAAGATACTGAATTACACTAAAAAGTTTATGAAAGTAATATAAAATCTACATACAAAATAGGCACAATTTTGCTCTATCAACCAAGGATATATGTTAGAGAGCATTCATTTAGGAACTTTATAGTTAACTTGATTTAGGAGATAAATCAGAAGGTAAATTAGAAGAATGTCTCAAATGAATGCTTCCTTATAGAAAAAACCTTAACCCTTAAGCACTAGTTGTAAATAAGAATAAATAAGCTCATTTATGACATGTCGTTGACTTTGGTGTGATATACATCTCTTTTAGGTAACATAAGTGAAGGGGAGCATGGATTGGATACGTAGACTCAAGATCACTGCCCAAACCAAGTAAGTGGATTTAACCTATTCTTGAAGTAGAATCATGTTTACTCACAACATTATGTGTTGTTTGATGTACTTGCTAGTTGAACATGGCTATAAATCTTAGTTGGACTGTTATGATGTAGTGTTTACTACTATGGTTATAACCAGATTGAATGTAGTATAAAATTGGATGATGTGAAGAACACATTTTGCTCGCTGCATTCATGGCATAGTATGGTACGAAAAGAGACCTATGTGTTGGGATTTTCAAGATCTTTTAGTTTATAAGCTTTGTTTTGAAAGCATATGGACTCACATTGCTCAAGTAACTTAACTACTTTTTATGGTCTAACTTTGTAGAACAAGGCTTTTAAGGGTCCTACTCCTAGGCTACTCCTTGTAGGGCTCTAAGTTCTTGGACATTTCATTCAGATGCCCAAGTATATTAATTAACTAGAAGTATGAGCTAAGTAAAAGTTAGGATATTAGTACTGATGCATGTCACTTACAAGAGCATAGCATATCTTTCTCCAACATTAACTACTTAGCGTGGTTATCATTATCTGAGAATAATTTAGCTGCCTATAGGTATGTTATGTGTTTTATGGTTTCTGCTTATATTATGTTATTTGTAATCAACTCTCACTTAACTTACAAAAGCTTAGGGGATAAAGAGTATTATCCTTGAGTTAAGAAGCAAATTAGAAAGGGCTCCATCATCGGAAGGATGCATTTTGAGAGCGTTAGATGTAGTCAACTTCTTTTGAAAGAAATCTATACTAATATCAAAGCTTATACTTCTATGGACTCATAGCTGGCATGAAAGGAAAAAAAAAAAAAGGTTTGTGTGTTGTAGTTGTAAATAGTAAAGTGTACTAAAAAATGCAGTCAAAGCTTAAGTTGAACTCTTATGTAGCATCCTTGAAATTCACTAAGGAACTTAATAAATATATATCTCAAAACATCTAACAAGTAACACTGATTTGCAAAATTACTAGAAACTTGAAATTTTATTAACAAACATGTAATTAACAATAATCTAAAGGATATGGAATTTTTATTTTTTTGTTAACACTTGATATAACTAAAACATGCAACCAATGATTAAAATAATGCATTTTTCACTTTTTATATAATAAGATATTAATATAATTACAACATAAAACAAATGATAAAGTATGCAATTTTAATAAAAACATGCCATTCAATATGTGAACATGTAAATTGTATAAAAACATGTAATTTAATTGTAACCATCATGACATATGAAATAAATAAAATTAAAAGTAAGAAAGACAAAAGCTATGATTCAATATAGTTGAAAATGAACAGAAACATCTAATATGTTATTTACATAGTAAAGATTAAACATAGACATATTTACAAGTAAATAAAAAATAATTAAGACAATATAATGTAAAAATTGATAATCTTTATTGGTTACATTTCTTTTTTCTTCTACATTTTAAAATCATGTTTCCATTTTTTTGTTAACTAATAAAAAATAGGTGATAAGACAAACAAAGGATACACAAAATAAAGTAAAATAAAAGCATCATGTAACAAAAGACTGATGGGATGATGTTACAAATGGTACCTAAACTTTACCCAACTTTACAATTAACTATCTAAACTTTGAAATACTCAATTTATTTCTTAATTGAACTTTTTGAGGTTATTTATGATACTTTTGTTAATGCCATTTGTAATCATAAATTTATGTGGAATATGTGATTTATTATTATTGTTGTTGTTGCTGTTGTTGTTGTTGTTATGCACATGCTGATGTGGTGTCTACGTAACATATCCATGCCTATTTATTATTATTATGGTAAAATGTATTGATCCATTATATTACACATATTAAGCCAAATCATTTCAAACCTCTTTCTACTTATGAATGGTTTGTTAAATTTATCATTCCTTTTTCTTTATACAATAGGATAAAGTTTAATAAATAGGAAACATTGGACAATAATTGTAAATGTGCAATTTCATTTTTCTATAAACGTTAGTTTTATGCTAACTTTATATCATCAATGTAAACCACAACATACTTCCTACTGAAGTCTCTAGGTACATGGTTCATCAACCTTATGTATACACATGGCACATTTGATTGACTAAAGGGCATAACTAGCCATCATACAAGCTATGCTTGTTTTAAAGATTGCCTTCCACTCATCCTGTGCCCTCATCCTAGTCTATGATAGCCATGCTTGTTTTAAAGTATAAGGTTGGCCTCATCTGTACAATTCATCTAGCATATCATTAAGCTTAGGAATGGAATATCTGTACTCTATTGTAATCTTATTGGTAGATTGATTGTTGGCATACATCTTCCAACTTTTATCCTTCATTAATACCAATAAGGCGAGCATAACATATGGACTGATAGACTTTTGGACATATTCCCCTTTTACGAGCTCATATACTTCCTTATAAAGCTTGCAACTTGCTTGGGGCTCATCATCAATGCTAGATTGTTAAGCAGGGTAGCTCTAGCTATAAGTCTATATAGTACTTAATGCCTTGAAATGGCAATAAGCCTTTTGGTAGCTCTTCTTAGAACAAGTCCATGAATTCATCATTGAACTTTTAGACCTCAGTAGGTAATGCTACTTGCTCCCTTATGTTCGATAAACCATTTGATCAATAAGTAGGTTAAGATATCTAAACTCAATGTTTTCTTTAACTCAAATAGGTTTTTGACCAGTGCCTTCTTTGGTCCTCAACTCAACTTTGCTTGCATGTTGTTGACCTTATTAGGGTTCATAAGGCTTAATGCGACCTTTCATCCATTTTTTCTCAAATGCATACTAATTTCGAAATCTATCATTGATCCATTTACTAAGCTACTTAATCAAGTACACATTTCAAGTAATGGTATAGAGGACACTAATGTCTAGAGTTGTCAATCCCACGAGGAAACATTTACTCACTCTTACTAAATCACTCTATTAAAGATAATAGCAATTGTGATGATAAAATAAAGGATTAAAGTAATTTAAAGAAATAAGAACTAATCAATAACCAATAACCAATAATGCAAATAATTAACAAAAACCTAAATAACCATAAATAATGATATTTAGACTCTAATCACCAAGACACTAAAATACAATAACCATAAGGTTTCTAATATCTTCTTTCTTTCTATTAATTGGAGAAATTCAATGATTAAATTAATAAGAATTGCTTCTCTATTAGCTTCTACTCATAATTACATTATACCCGAATAGTTTTTAGAATAAAATAAATTAGAACAGCATTAGAAATAGGAAGTCTATACACAAATAGACAATATACATAAATTAATTTCAAAAGAAATCTATAACTTATCTCTAAGCTTATAACAAATCCCTTCAATTATGGTGATCTATTTATGTATTGGTCTTGTGGCTTTAGTACATAAAAATTATTAATTAAATTAAAACCTTAGAAATAGCAATTTAAACGATACAAAACATGTAATTAAATTAACAAAAATAAGAGAATTTCATTAGAATAATAGCAATTTAAGTACACTACATGTTTCCTTAAGATTTACGAGTCTAAATATTGATAAATTTACGTTATAGACATAATAAAAACAATAACTTTCATGATCAAAATGAATAAAACCTTAAAGAACACCAAGAAGCTCTTCTATCTATCCTATGGTGTGTCATCTCTCCTTGTTGTACATCTTTGACATCTATTTATATGGTCTAGATAAAATAAACTTTAAATGTAAGTCTTCTAAAATCATGGGAAGTCTACAATTAAGAACACGGCCATGGATTTTGGCTATGGAATACTCCTTGCAATAATTATTTGAGAAATTGACTTGAATTAATTTATGTGAGGATCACATTCATAGATTATTGTCATGGAGTTGGATTGTAATCTTACACTTAGCCAAAAATTTTTCAAGCTTTGCTTAGAAATTAAGGATGTGACCTTTCTAGCTAAGGAACTCAATTGTGGAGAGAAACCATAGTCTTCCTCTTTGCTTGATTCATGAACAAATCCTTTCCAATAGTTGCTATCCTTAAGTCATTCTTCAAAATTAATGAAATTTCCTTCAAAAATTTCCAAAATTCCCTTCTTTTCACCTTATTGGTTCATCTAAGTCCCAAAATCAAGAATTGACTTAAAATCAGTAGCAAATCCATCAAAATAACTCAAAATAATGAGGAAAATAACATAAGTGAAGAGTGTAAAATTACACTCATCAATCATGCATTACCTTCCTATCAAAGAGCTAAGGTCAATCGATAAGCACATGTGAAGCACACATTGACAACACATCATACAAAATCTCATCAAGGTAAGTCCTTATTGAAATAGGCAACACCACTTTTCAAGAAACACATAATGTGCCCTTCTCATTTAACTAATGCAATTTATAAGGTCTTGGATGTAGGGTAGTCAGAAAGTTCAATAATCTCACCATATTGTGATGTTCATACAATTTCAGCTATCTACAATTAAGATACACAACTGATCCTTTACCTTACGAATGATATGGAATAAATTCTCTATCTTCTCATTTTCAACAGAGGGGGTTAGGTTCATGACTTGGCACACAACCAAACTCATAAGGTCTCCATCCTTGACATTAATGATGTCCCCATCTCCTTCAAGTGTCTATTTGACATAATATACTACATCGTCCTTCTCCCTTACTTCATCATTGGTATTATAGATCTCGAAAGTCGAAACTTTTCCCTTTGTGACATGGTACATCAATTTGGATAAAAGGCGACTATGTATCAAAACCTTGACACTTAAAATACTTGATTTTACTTGTTTTTCTTCCTAGCTTCTAACCCTTCTCAATCTTCTTAGGTCCTTCTACCTTCCCCTTTTGTTTAGCCTTAACATCATCAACTTGAATCACTTATCCATCTTTCTTGTTATGTTCTAAGCTATTTGGCTTTCGCTAGCTAGATTGAACAGGTTAAGTTGTCTAAATAAGCCAGTTCGACTTAACTTAGTATAGGTTATTCCTCCTTTGCCTCTCCACATGTTAAGCAGTCTCAATGGCCTCCTCTAGGATAGTAAATCTTTGCACTTCAACAATACTTAGAATCTTGAACCTTAGGCTAGTAAGGAACCATGAGATAGTACAGACTTTGAGTTCTTCCACTTCTTAGAGGATCATTAACATTTGGAATTCTCATAGTACTCATCACTAGTGTAAGCTCCTTGCTTTAACTCCTACAATTTCTTAAAAGTGTCTTATAGATAGGAGTCCGTGATAAACTTAGTTCACGTGATTTTCTTGATCTTAACCCCTATCCTAAAACCTTAGTAACCATCCCTTTTAGCAGCATAGCATATTCAATGAATTCCAAGGCACCAAATGTACCTTGTCAAAGTCGTCATACTGATAATAATAAAAATTGTTCTCAACCTTTTTTCTCCTAGTTAAGGTACTCGTTAGCATCTCCAATATTGCCAAAGGTCAGAATCTATAGCTTAACATTGTCCATACCTCTATATACTTAATGATAGGAATCAGGCTATTGGGCTTTTGACCTGCAGTAGATCTTCTTGCTCTAGTCGACTCCTATTGAAGCTGAGTATATCTTTGTTTAGTCACTCTGTATGCTGAGTCAAATGACTACCCATCTCTTTAAAGTGTACCGAATTGTAGATTGTTGAGATAATAGCCAGGCTGTTCTTGAGTACTTACTTAAGTCTAAGATGACCAACTACTCAACCTCACATTTTCTAAGATGCTGAGAGAGAGACCATGGACTAATCTTTTGTCACCCCTGCTTGGACTAGAAATCTAATCATACTCTTTTGCCTACATCTACCAATAGCTTCACCAATATATCGTTGCTACATGTACAGGACCACTGTAGAATCTATTACACTAATCAATGCTTTTCTTAAATATTCATTTTTACCCTTTTGGTATTCTTGTATGTTACTTCTTTAGGGTAGTACCCACTTTGTCTTTTTCTTTTTAAGCATGTTGTCCTAAATTTTTACGTATAGATACCCCTTGTATTTGTAGCTGTAAACATCAAATTTTGAACATTAATACACTTGACACTTTCCTCTCGTAAATAGTACTTTGTTTACATTGATTTCACTCTTATTCTAACCATTAAGTAAGGTTAGGTGGTAAGTAACCCTACTGGACCATTTTGTGTGTCATATCGGGTTATGTCATGATTCTTTGGAATTCCATTGGTACATCATGTCCATTAGAGCTATTTGTAGGTTTTTACTTACTTTTCATTCGCATTTGTCGTTTTGCGCATTCCCCATCACTTCCTTTTCAAGCTTTTGACAAGTTTGGACCCATTCAGTGAACGACCTTATCACAATTCGCACCATCTTAGTATCAAAGCAAAGGTTTTGCTTAAGTTATAGTTTGTTTTTGAAGTTCTGTTTATACTTTGTTTCACTATGTGAAATAGAGCAAATTATTGTGTTCATCTTAGTTGTTATGTTTGCTAGCTATTTAGTTTCTTGTTTAAAGAAATGACGGACCCAAGTGTAAATGTTGGTGTTGAAGATGATAATAGTGGAGTTGTCTACCATGGCCAATAGTCTTAGGGAACTCTTAGGATCATTGATGAGAGACTTGATGAGGTGGCTAACTTCGTAATAGATTTGACTTGAGTTATTCATGCATTAGCTTACCGACCAACTGAGGCCATGCAAAATACCTCACAAGCTACTTAACCTGTTTGAGGCCAGAACCTAGTTTAATAAGTTCGAGGTAGAGGAGTAGGTGGATGAATAAGGTGAAGGATAGACATGAGGGAACTAAATGAAGAGGATGAGAAAGAGTATTTTGAAGAAGAGCAAGCCTGAGTCCCCAGAGCATCTAACCATGTGAAGCTTTGGATTCCGAGCTTCAATGGATCTAGGATTGCTGATGAATATTTAGATTAGGAAGAGAAAGTGGAGCGTATTTTTTATTATTATCAGTATAAGGATTATGAGAAAGTGAGAACTGCTGCTATTGAGCTCTCCGAATATGCCGCCATGTGGTAGAAGAATTTTTAGGCTATGAGGAGGTGAGAAGGCTACCGAAAAATTAACACTAAGATAAAAATGAAATGAATACTCAAAAATAGGTTCATGCTGGATATGTATCTACAAGATGCCTTTATGCGGCTTTAGGAGCTGAGATAGGGAGGTCAAATAGTTGACAAGTATGTCTAAGAATTCTAAATGCTCATGATCCAATGTGAAGTGGAGGAAACACTAGTACGAATAATCTTTAGGTTCCTTATAAGGTTAAGAGGTGACATTCGAGACATTAGGCTATAAGGAGGTGAGAAGGCTACTAAGAGATTAACACTTGGACAAAAATGAAAAGAATACTCAGAAATAGGTTCGTATTGGATATGTATCTACAAGATACCTTTATGTAGCTTTAGGAGCTAAGATAAGGAGGTTGAATAGTTGACAAGTATGTTTAAGAATTCCAAATGCTCATGATCTAATGTGAAGTGGAGGAACCACTGTCACGAATAATCTTTAGGTTCTTACTAGGTTAAGAGGTGATATTAGAGACATTGTAGAACTCCAATGATTTATCGTAATGGACGAAGCCATTAAAATAACTCAACAAGTAGAGAGGTAGAGAAGGAGCGTAGTATCGACCAGACTGCAGACTAGCTGACCATATTAGGGAAGTTACTAAGCTCGGTTAAGTACCGAGTAGATTCAAAAAGTGGATGTCTGAGTCGAGTAAAAAGGTAGACCTGATAGTGACGTATCAACTCAAACTCATGAGAAGAGGTAAGGATTAGGTAGGCAGATAAGCCAGATTAAGTGCTTCAAGTGCTAAGGGTTTGGGCATATGGTTGCTTAGTACCAGAATCAAAGTACAATGGTCATCAAGGGAGATGTTTTGAAGCTAGAGGTAGAAAGTACTAATGAGGAACCTGAGGAGGAGGAGAGCAATACCAAGAAAGAAGCTGCTGAGAAAGAACTTATTGAAGAGGATGTGTTTGCTAAGGAGTTAGACTAGTTGGTCTTAGCTATTTGACGCACAATGAACATCAAACCTTTGTACGAGGAGAAGTAGAGGGAGAACTTTTTTCATACCTCCTATAGAGTGAATAATCTAGTAAGTGCACTAATTATTGATAATGGAAGTTATACCAATATGGCATCAATCGATCTGGTCACAAGGTTAAAAATGCTAACTATTGCACACTTGAAGCTATACAAGCTGCATTAGTTGAGTAAAAAAGGGGCATTACATGTCACCCGACAAGTATTATTACGAATCACTATCGAACATTACTTTGATGAAATTCTCTATGATGTGTTGCCTATGTATGCTTCACACATGTTTATTGGTAGACCATAGCTATTTGATAGGAGACTTATCTATGACGGCTAGAAAAACTTGTATATGTTCAAGAAGGATGGATGAAAGATTACACTGAATGTGATGCCATTGAGAGAAGTTAATAAACAATATACTAAACTTGATCGTAGATTAGTGATGAGTAGAGCCGAACTCCGAGAGGCCATCAATGTTGATGAGCTGACCTTTATGTTGGTTAGGCACTTGCTAGAGATAAGGGAGCGAGGTGAACCACCTTAGGAAGTGAGATCACTATTGGATGAATATGCTGATTTGTTCCCCGAATATTTACTTAAAGGATTACCCTCACTACGAGGCATAGAACACTACATTGACTTAATACCCGATGCTACCCTGCTGAACAAGCCTTCCTATAGAATGAGTCCCAAACAAGCTTCTGAGGTCTAAAGTCAAGTCAATAAGTTACTGGAGAGAAGGTATGTTAGGGAAATTCTTAGTCCTTGTATTGTGCCAATGCTTTTAGCATCGGAAAAGGATGGGACCTAGCAGGTGTATGCAGAAAGCCAAGTTATAAACAAGATCACAATCAAGTACATGTATCCTCTTCCAAGATTGGAAGACATGTTGGATGAGTTGAGTAGAGCTAAGGTCTTCAACAAGATTGATCTAAAGTCCGGTTACCATCAAATTTGCATGAGGCTAGAAGATGAGTGGAAAATGTCATTTACGACTCAACATAGACTTTATGAATGAATGGTTATGCCCTTTGGCATGTCGAATGCCTCGAACATTTTCATGAGACTGATGAACTATGTGTTGAGACATTTGATGGGGAAGTTTGTTATGGTGTACTTTGATGACATCCTAGTCTATAATGTTGACATACTGAGTCATTGTGAACATCTTCATATAATATTGAACATCCTTAATGCTATATTGAACACTTCTATGCTGGGAGATTATTCTGCAATCTCAAGAAGTGTTGCTTTACCAAGAGGAAGTGGTATTCTTAGGCTACATAGTAAGTCGAGGAGGCTTATGAGTAGACAACAAGAAGATTCAAACAATTATCAAGTGGCCAACTCTTACTACTTATGTCAACGTAAGAAGTTTCCATAGATTGGCTTCATTTTACAAAAGATTCATCAGGAATTTCAGCACCTTTGCCACACCACTTACTAGGCTAACAAAGAAGAACACCGACTTCTGATGGAGAGAGAAGGAAGAGAGGATTTTTACCGAGATAAAGAAAAGATTGACTTCTACCTTGATGTTAGTTTTACCTAACTTTGAGAAAATATTTGAGTTAAAGTGCAACACTTCAAGCATTAGGATAAGTGCTATCCTAATGCAGGAAGGTTGACTAATTTCCTTCTATAGTGAGAAGCTCTAGAGACCTCACCTAAATTACTCTATGTATGATAAAGAACTCTTGGCACTGATTTGAGCATTCTAAGTATGGTAGCATTATTTACTACTGAAAGAGTTTGTCATCTATACTGACTATGAGACCCTAAGGTACCTCCAAAGTTAGACAAAGTTGTCAAAGTAGTAGGTAAGATAGGTTGAATTCCTTAAAGTATGCAATTTTGTAATAAAATATAAACAAGGTAAGAGCAACGTAGTTGTAGATGCTCTTTCAAGGAGGCATGCACTCCTTATCAAATTACAAACTAGATTGTTTGTGTTTACTAGAATCAAGGAGTAGTTCCTTAAGGACCCACGCTTTAGATCCATACTTGTGCGTTGTGTCGATGGAAGGACAATGGATGAGAATCATCTAGAGTAAGGATACTTATTTAGAGGAGGGAAATTGTATGTTTTGACCTGTTTACTTCGGGGGCTATTGATTAAGGAAGCCTACAGTAAAGGACTGTCCAGACATTTTAGGGAGAAAAGAACAAATGAATTGCAGATTGGTCGATTCTTTTGGCCGAGAATGAGGCAAGATGTGCCTCTAGTTGTTGAGAGTTTTTCCATGTGCAAGAGGATTAAGTGTCAAGCCAAAGAAGGAAAAGCAATGCCTTTGCCATTTTGAATGATGCTCTAGATCGAATTAAGCATGGACTTTGTTCTTGGATTACTATGAACTGCTTGAGGCAAAGATTTTGTAATCGTTGTCGTAGATAGGTTCAACAAGATGGTACACTTCATTCACTATTCTAAGATTAATGATGCTTTAGATATTGTTTCTCTTTTGTTGCAGGAGATTGTACCGTTATATGGCATGTTGAGGAGTTGTCTTCGATAAAGACCCAAAGTTCTTGAGCCATTTCTAGAGAATCTTATGGTATCGGATAGGGACCAAACTACTATTTAGTACTTTCTGTCACCTACAAATTGACGGCCAAATAAAGGTGCTTAATTACACTTTGGGATCACTGCTTCGAGTTGCAATGGTAAGAACTTGTTTAATGAGGAAGTTTATTTGCTAATGGTTAAATTCGCGTACAACTAAACAGTACATGACACTACTAAGCAAATCCCCTTTGAAGTAGTCTACGATTTTAATCCTAAGTTTCCCTTTGATTACACCCTTATACTTGTATCCACACAAGAAGACCCTGATGTAAGAACTAGAATACAATCCCTTCAACACATCTACGAAAAAGTTACTAGATACATAGACTAAGCCACCAAACATATGCAAGAGAAGACCAAGGGTCGGACAGCCAAACATTTTCAGCCAGGAGACTTGATATGGCTACACCTAAGCAAAGAGAGATTTCCAAGCAAGAAGAGGAACAAACTATCCCCATGGGTTAAAGGACCTTTTAGAATCCTCTAAAAGATCAATGATAATTCCTACAAATTGGAGCTACCTAAGGATTATGGGGTTTCTAACACCTTTAACATTATCGACCTCAACCCATATCAGAGAGCTGACCAGAGACCATTTAGACTTAATCCCAAATTCAAATCAATAAGGAAGGAATGATAAGAATCAGGCTACTGGGTCTTTGACCCACAATTGAACTTGAAGATTAGAAGGGCTAGTAAGGCAAATCTTTTTTCTCTACCGACTCCTATCGAAGCCAAGTATCTCTTTGTTGAGTCACTCCGTATGTTGAATTAAATGACTGCCCATTTTTCTAAAGTATACTAAATTTTAGATTATCAAGATAACAATTAGGCCGTTCTCAAGTACTCACTCACATCTAAGTCGACCAACTATTTAGCCTTACCGTTGTCAAGTGCTAAGAGAGAGACCCTGAATTGATCCTTATTCAGCTCTACTCAGACCAACAATTTGATCATACTCTTTTGGTTGCATCCTCTAACGGCCTCGCCAATGTATTGTCGCTACATGTATAGGATTACGTATAGAATTTGTCACAATAATCATTGCTTTTCTTTAAATTCATTTTTTCCCTTTTTTGTATTCTTTTACATTACTTCTTTAGGGTAATACCCTTTTTTTCTTTTCCTTTTTAGGCATGTTTCCCTAAATTCTAAAATATAAATACCCCTTGTCTTTGTAGCTATAAACATCAGATTTTGAACATTAATACACTTGACACTTTCCTCTCATAAATACTACTTTGTTTACATTTATTTTACTCTTATCCTAACCCTTAAGCAAGGCTAGGTAGCAAGTAACCTCATTGGACCATCTCGTACGTCATGTCAAGTTATGCTATAAGTCTTCAAAAGTTCTATTGGTGTGTCATATCCATTGGAGTTGTTCGTAGGGTTTTTCTTACTTTTCATTCACATTTGTCCTTTTGCACATTCCCCATCACTTCCTTTTTAGGCTTTCGACAAGCTTAGACCTATTCAACGACCAACCTTGTTTGTTTTTGGTCATGGTTCGCACCACTTGGCTTCCTCTGTCTTTAGCCTCATAGATTTCCTTACCATCTCCATCTTCTTTTACTACATAATCTAAGTCAATTCATCTACAGGCTCTTTTGTCCACTCCACCTATTGAGGCATTAAGAATTGGGTAATTTATACTTTCATTACTAGCTTCATATCTTCGATCTCTAGCACCAATATCAGCTTGGTAAACTTTAGGGATAGCTTCAACAAGTCGAATTGTGACCAGTTCGTGCACAACATAAGTTAGTTTAATCAACATCGTGGCCATTTCATCAAATCTCTCATCTATGGATCTAAGGTGGTAGCAACTTGTCAACTAAGGTAATGGACACCATTTCATTGTCTTCCATCATGACATTTATACTTGAGTAATTCATTTTCTTGAAAAACTTCATAGATAGATACAAATACAACTTTCAGGGATTCAAACAACAATCAAAGCCCACAATAATAATGACTTAGTTACACAAAAACATCACATACTTATTCTAGTAGTAACAACAATCCAAAGCACCAACAAACCCAGAACAACCTAAAAGACAAGAACCTCAATGACTTTAGGTGCTCTACTAACCTCGATGGTTAGACACATTAACACCTAGAGTATAAACACACAAATACCCAAAACATATGACACTCAACTCAACAATCCACGAAAGATCCCCCATAGCAAACACAAACAGCATAAACCTTTGAATCACTACTCTAATGATAGAACATAACCTATAACTTGAAAACTGCTACTATTCCTTTGTTGTAACCAACAAGCTTTGATACCAAGGCGATATGTCATAATGTAGAGAACAACACATAGAGTAATATTTGGGAAAAATGGAATGGATACAGACCAAACTATGGCTTGAAAATAAATGAAAGTTGGAAGTAAGCTAACTCATGCATAAGTATGTGGAATGACGCACAACAACAACCTCACATGAATCTAATAATAAAGTTAATATGATGCACGAATAAATTAAGATGGCTACTTACTACTACTCCTTGCTTAAGGGAGTAGATAAGAGTTGAGAATTGAATCAGACTTGCATGAACTTAAGAACAGTGTTGAAAAGAAAAAAGAAGAAGAAGAAGAAGAATGTATATTGTAATATCCAAAAGGTGATGATTCAGCTAGATAAAGAATGGATATTTATACCTAGCCTACCTAAGGCAACATTACATGAATAACAATTACTAAAATGAGCAAGTGGCCAAAAAAGGAAAATATTGTGTTAGAATTGATATAAGAAAAGGAAAATGATATAACGATAGAAAGAATATCCACAACATTTGTACAGTATTGAAATGTTAGGAAACACATCTTAAAAAATGCTTAGAGGCATATTTGTGCAGTTAAGAGGTAGCTTGAGAATCGTTAAAGCAAGCTAGCTCCTAGCTGAGATGGCTAGTCAAGTTGTCCATCAATTTGTGATGGTTTGAGGTTCAATCTATAATAGAGTGAAAGGTGGCCATGAGATAGGGAAGTAGAATAAGTCAGGACAGCTCAATAAAGACAACTTATCTGAACTTGCTAAAAGATAGATGATCAACTTGCTATCCTTTTAAGTCCTTGAGCTTAGGCACGTACAATGGGACTTCGGTTCTAATTCCTCTAAACCCTTTACCATATATGCTACAAACAACACACCATATTTTTAGAGGACTTCAATGGCTACCTTGAGATTAAAGGTATGTTTTAATTAAGATCCCTTACAATTTTAACAACTAAGAGCAAACACCTAATTTAGAAAAATGTAAACGTAGAGTTTAGCAACTAAGTTCTAAGAGATCAAATTAAGCCATTTATGAAGGTAGCCCAATTGAACTAAAATTTTGGGAGTAGGCTAGGAATATTAGTCAAAGTAGCCCTGTAGACATGAATATAGAGATATAATAAAATAAAGCTAATATAGCTAACAATAGTCAATTTTAATATAATATTATGGGGAAATTGCAAAAAAACTCCCTAAACTTTAATTTAAGTACAAATTGACTCCATAAACTTTCAAAGTAAGGTTTTTTGACCCCCCAAAACTTTTACAAATTGGCAAATAATCCCCTATAATCCCTTTCAAACTTTAATTTTATATGTAAATACACTATAAACTTTGATTTTGATAGAGAATATTTATGCACCAAAATCAAAGTTTAAGAATTATGAAGGTTATTTTGCCAATTTATCAAAGTTTAAAGGCTTAATTCACACTTAAGTAAATGTTTATGAGGGTTTTTTTTTTATTTTCCCATAATATTATAATCATAAAAGATACGCAAATTAGACCTTGATAGTTAATCAACCTTTAGAAATAAATTATAAAGAAACAAAAATTATGAAATGACATGAAATAATTTTTAGAAATTATGTACATACATTGAGTGTAATTATAATGCATAAATATATATATAATTAACTAAAAACCTTAAAAATATATAACATTTAAAACTAAAATTAAGAAAAGTAATTAAAAATTAGCAAATTGCAAGGGGACAATATGGAAATTATGATTATGGGCATGGCAAACATAGTAAATGGTTTGAAGGAACAAGTACTTAGAACTTAGATATATAAACAATGGAAATATCACCTAAATTATCATTGTTAGGAAAATGAAATTTACAAATTCTTCCAAATACAACAAAACAATCCAATAATAATTCATTTTGGTCTATCTATGTTCTGGAAAGAATAGTGGAAGCTTTGAGGGAGCTTAGGAAGAAACGAAGAAAAAATATAAAAGAAATTGTTGAATTATGGGGTTCAGTATCTTCAAGGGTACAGGTAGCTGTAGGAGGAGAATCACAACAACCACTTGAAGAGAAACATAATGCCATGGTGGGTAGACATACTTAGGGTGATGATGGTAGCCTATAGACACTCCATTTTGCCCTTCTATGTTTATTTAATTTTTTTTTTTTTTTTTGTAGAATGGAGTAAAGGGTCCTAATTTAGAAAAAGCATAAAAAAATTTAGAAAACTACAAAATAAAAATAAAAAATTCAGAAAAAAATCACGAAAAATATAAAAATATAAAGCATAGAAGATTTAGAAAAAAAAAATCACAAAAAAAAGAAAAGTTGGAAAAATCACAAAAAGTGGAAGAATAAGGTGAAATTAGAAAATTAGAAAAAAAGAAAAAATAGAAAGGGAAGTATAAATAAATAAATAACAAGAATAATGAAAATTTTAGGTAGTTTAATGGAGTAGGATTTTTAGCTTTAGTATTTGTACAATTAGACCTAACAGTAATATACTTAGACTTGTACATGGGTTTAGCTTAGAGATCAGGGGTTTGAATCTCACTAAAGGCCCAAAGTGCCTTTTATTTTTTCTTTCGCAACACACATTGCCGCATGTTAAGAAATCATTGGGCTATGTGTTTATTGTGGTACATAACACTTTGTGATTAGACTACGTCAGCCATTGACATACTCATTGCAAACATGTGGCATAACACATAACGAGTTACAAATCACCATGCCAGCATATACATCATTAGCCGCATGTTGTTTCAAGATATGTGGTACATTCTCACTGGATTATGTAACTAATGTAGCGCTACATCAAGACATCTTTCCTTCTCTTTCTCCTCCTTTCCTTTTCTTCCCTCTCCTTCTCACACAAGAACAAGCTTCATAGAATTTATTATCAATTAATAATATGCAAAACTTAAGTAATTTTCATAAATTTCAAATTGAATTCCTAGATAAGAAGGACTCATCAAAATAGATGGAGGGAAGAAATTAAAAAAAAAAAAAAACTCCACACCCATATGATACCACTCGGTCACTATTTACTCCAAACACTGTTGCACTACGACCAAACCATTGACTATCCAACACTCTCAACCCTTTCTCTCGCTCTAAACCGTTGTTCTAAAACTAAACAGCCTTACTTTATTACTATAGTAGCAGCCAAACTTGATGCCATTTCAGTTGCCTAATTGCAACAAAACCCGAACCCCAACTAATCTCCCTTCCTCAACTTGTAATAACCTCTCTACTACATAACCATCCACCATATACGATACACATAATAAACACAACCAAGATTAAGCTTCACTATGTCTACGTAATCAACCCCTTATTACCTATGCCTAGCCATAAACTCTTATGCTCCACCAAACTCTACCACTACAAAACCCTTGCTACCCCTTTGAACCACCACGTTGGGTGGTTTTTGGTTCAAATTAACCCTACTATGAAACTCCCTGCATCCTTAAACATAGAGCACCACCATCCACTTACCCTCAGATACCACTACAAGTGGCAACCTACATCATTGTTATCATACAACTATGACTACCACCTAAATTGACCTCGAACACTATGGTACTCTCCTTATACCCACTATCTCCAATCTAAAACACATAGATCTTCCTTCACCCTTTTAATTTGGTTCCTAAAATTGTTGAAATCAAGCACTCCAACCATATGGAACTAACCCCCTACTCCCCCTTCACTGCTTATAGGCCCTATATGGAACCAACCCATACACATTTCTCCTTTAGTTTAGCACCCTATTGCTTTATTTGTTTTGTTTTTTTTTTTATTATTTTTTCTTCTTATTTATTTATTTTCTTTTATGATTGTATTCTATTATAACAAAAAAAAAAGAAAAATAGGGAAGTTAGTTTATTTTTGTATTTTGGGCCAAAACTAAAGATAACAAATAAATAAAATAAGTAAATAAAAAAGGTAACATCGCTTTATAACTTAGAAAATTATTTTTTTAATAAACAATAAAATAAGTCAACCCTTTTTTAAAATTAGGACTACTTTAAAATTTTCAAAAAATAAAATCCCAATTAGGATCCTTTAATATTTTCCTTAATTAACATCAAATTGGGTAAAAAAACGTAAACCTAGCCTTTTTCTTACTAAAATCAATTAACCTACTAATATTTTTAGAAAAAAACTATGTACGTCTGATCTCAAATAGTAGGTACATAAGTATCTCCGAGGTAACGTAAACAATGAAAAGAATTACTTTTTTTCCGTTTTAGTTTAAATTATTCAATTTAGTCTAATTTGTTAACTAGTGATTGGATTTCATTTATAGGGTAATTTTGAAAGGTGATTTCAAGAAATTAAATTTAAATTAAGAGTGTTTATGGTACCCATAAGGGTTTAAAAAACCTAACCCTCGGACTCGTTTCTTTGGTTTTCTAAAACCTTCTTTCTATGAAATTGATTTTCCCCGTACAAATCAGTGTCTAGATCGAAACCAAATCTACCTATTTGGTTTTGACCTAAACCATTTCCTAACTTTGATTAGGTGGTGACTCCAAAAGCTTATAAAACTCTTTGAAAAAGCCAATTTTCTTTAAACCTTAGTTGAGGATCAATATTAAACAGGTAAGGTTTAATATTGATCAGTTTAAAGAAAACTAATAAAAACCAAGAAAAAATCAAGATCAATAGGATGACGACTCGACTGAGGAAGTTAAGAGGGTTAGCCATCTAGCTTTCCAAATTTAGGATTAGTTTTTGAAATCACCTTACTTATTTATTTACTCATTTTTATTTTCCACATTTATATATGGTTGTACTAACTTTCTTGCTTTATATATCATAATTACATACTAGAAACGATTAAACCTGAATCATATTAGGACCTTAGGATTGGGGGGGTGGGGTGGGGGGAGGGGGGGGGGGGGGGCGAGGGGGTTAGGTGTTGCGCATTATGTAGGCTTTAGGTGTTGTGGTGTAACCACCGCTCAGGATTGATTAGGCTACCCTTACTTAAGTTGAATGTGACCAATGAAAGTATTTTCTAAAAACAAGCAAGGTCACAAAGCTTAGGGACCTTTAGAACCCACCCTAATTGCGTATACTTCCCTTAATGCTTGACTTAATACACTATTCCTAAGAATTGCAACCTTACTAATGATTGAAAGTTTTAGAAATATAATCAATCTTCTTAATAGTTAAACACCAAATCAAACAGTAAGGTTGTAACTTCAAGGGTAATGTACTAACCCAAATGTTTCTATCATATGCATGTTTTTACGTACGTTCTTTTGTTTTATTAGTAACTCATTCTTGTCTATGAAACGTTTAGGCATGAAATGGTAGATAACTAAGCAAATAATCAGAGAATTGATAGGTTACAAGACCTCCCTAAGATGTATGAGTAGTTGTTGGAGGCTGAAATCACCTATTTAAAGGAGAAGCTCGAATGTTTTGAAGCTCACAATTGGGCCTTATAAGCCCCTTTTAGACAAGCATTAGGGAAACCCATGAAATGTTGGAGGACCTTAGAGCTTGTTTGCAAGACTTAGTTTAGGGTTTTTCCAGTTCATAGTTAAGTGGCCTAGGATAAATGTTGAGTTTCAATCTAGAATAAATGTTAAGCCATTTTCCTTTGCTTTATGTACTCAATTTTTCTAGAATAGTAAAATTTTCTTTTAGTTTATCATTCTTCATTCTTTAGTATTCCCTTCTTTTTAAATAGTTCTTTAATAGCATTCATTTAACCATTGTTCCCTCTCACTCAGGGAAATGTAAATTCCATAAGCTGTAAATAAAAACCCAAAATCACTATTCTCATTTGTAATTAGATTTCTCAATTAAATTAAAAAAAAACGAAAAAGGAAGTTGCTAATGGTTATAAATCCTTATGGGCTCAACCTAAATGTGAATGAGCCAAGGTAAGCTTAAGCCTTTGGCCTACTTAGGCAACCAGCCTAAATGCATCTAACCTAAACAAAGCCATTTGGACCATCAAAGTAACCAATCCAAACATAAGCCACTTAGCTTATTAAGGCATCTAACGCATATAAGGCCCTTCAACTTGTTAAGGCAGTTGACCCAAATACTTGACTTGTTAAGGCATCCAATGAACACAAACCATAGCCTATCAACGTAGCTGACCTAGAAAAAATCTTTGGCTCATCAGGTAACCAAGCCAAGCCAAAACCCTTTATTCGATTAGAAACCAAGCCCAATCATAAAAATAAAACCTAAGTCTCGAACTCTGATCAAGTGAAAAGATATAAAATTGTTGCATATGTTAACAAACTAAGGGGCAAAGTTAATCTTTACTTGAAGGAAAATAAATATCGACTCCTCCTTAAGGAATTGGTAACTCAATTTTAAAAGATTTAAGATGAAAAGAGGTGAACTATATCCCACTTACTAACCTTAAACACTTCGAGAGTTAAGTCATATTATGGTAAGTATATTTTGGACTCATTCTTTAAAGGAGGTCAATTTCGAATGCGATAAATAGATTAAAATGAAGTTAGGTATTCATTTTCAAATCCCAAACATGATTATTTCTTGTTAACCCCATTGGACCTATTTAGAAAATTTTCAAAGTTAAACCCTATCAAGAACCACCCTATAATGAGGCAACTTAGAGGTTAGGGTCATTGATTAGGAGAAAAAGATAAAATTGATTTGTGCTTGTGTCAGTAACATTAATTCAAAAACCACTTCTATTTTTCATAAGTTATTTTTCTTTAAAATGAAGAATAGCCAGCTCCTTTTCAAACACCTTAAGCCTACATATACCTTACCCAAGCCTGTTTACTTAGAATCCATGGATTTAGGGCTTTTAATTTGTTAAAGTCAAAGACTCAATAATAAAGCCCTAAAGAAAAGGGGTGAAGTAAAATAAAAAGAAAATGTGGCAATAAAATAAAAGAAGAAGAAAAAAGGGGCTAGAAAATTGGGCCTAAGTATAAGATGAAGGCCCTAAAAGATATATCACATCCCAATAAAGGCAACAAAATTGAATCAAAATACTGGGGATCAAAATCCAAATAGTCCCAAAAATGCAAGTGCTAAGCCTAAAAAGGTAAGCCTTACATATCCATCTCAAGTCACAAAATACAAAGACCTTCTCACCTACAATACCACCCTTACTCAATAAAAGCTATTCCCATCTTAAAGGATTAATAATTTTTTTTTTAAACCAGGGCAAGCACAATTCTAATTTTTCCTAAAAAGTTCTTCACTTACACACTTAGGTCAAATAAAAATATTTCTTAGAAGAAAGGCCTTTTCATTAGTCCTTTTGAAACCCTTTGACCAAAAGCTTAAATTCGTAATATTGGATTGAAAAAGACCTAATGGATTGATCAAGGCATATCACTTGCAAAATGGATTATAATTTTTGGGACTATAGCCAAGAGTAAAATCTAGATTGAGAGTTGTCAAGGAAGTCCTCTTCAATTAGACTAATCATGAGTTACATTTTCCTTAGGAAAGAAATGTTTAAAATCATAAAGCCTTACATGAGAGCCCGACATTAAGGTCAGGGGTAGTAAGATGCCCTAAGGAAAGGGGTAGTTATAACATTTGCTTCTTAAATAATAATTTATACTTGTTACCAAACTTTCAAAAAAAGAAAAAGAGAGAGAGAGAGAGAGAAAGTAAAGGTGTATCATAATTTTTTTGTTCATCTGATTACTTTTCAATGCAGTTACACCTTTTAAGCGACTCATATTAATCTATGTCATTAAGGGACTTAATCCCTTATGCCTTTTTTGTCATTAAATGGTTCTCACCAAATTCTTTATTTGTAAATATTTTTCTAAGTCAAGAAGTTTTTCAAACTAGTTACTTTCCTTACTTTACTTCTTAATCCTTCATCAACTTTCCTTAAGATTCTAGCCAACTCTTAGAGTGTTGTCTCATTTTTCATCCTTTTTAGGGATCAAGCCAACTTTTAGAGCGCTATCCCATCTTTTATCCTTTTTAGGATTTAAGCCAGCTCTTAGAGCACTGTCCTGTCTTTCTTTTTAGAGTTCTAGCCAGCCTTTAGAGTGTTATCCTGTCTTTCTTTTTAGGTATCTAGCCAGCTTTCAAAGCACTACCCCCTCTTTCGTCAATTTCCTTTAAGGCTATTAGCTAGCTCATAGGATGCCCCTTTTACCAATATCTCTTAGTAAGCCCATAGGGTGTTTCTCTTCACCAATTTGTTGTAACCAACCCATAGGGTACCTCTCTTGACCAATTTTTCTTTACGAGCCTATAGGGCGCTTCTCTTTACCAATTTTTTGTAGCCAGCCCATAGGGCACCTCTCTTTACCAATTTCTCTTAGCAAGCTCATAAGGTGCTTCTCTTTGCCAATATCTTGTAATGAGCCCATAGGATACTTCTATTCATCAATTCCTTTTAGTAAGCTCATAGGTTGCTTCCCTTACCAGTTTCTTTTTAATCTTTTAGCAAACCCATAAGGCACTTCCCATTTTCAATTTACTATTTAGGGACTTAGCTAGCTCAATGAGTGCTTTGCCTGTTTACCTAGGATAGCCAGCTTAGAAGAGCACTTCTAGGTTTTTCCAAATTGATTCCAAAATTTAAGGTTACTAGTCTACTAGAGATATACCTGCCTAGGTTAGTTAACTTAGTAGGCATTACTAGGTTTTCAATTTAAGGTCTTAGTCAACTCAAGGAGTGCCTCGCTGTTCACCTAGGATAGTCAACTCAAAAGAGTAGTTCCAAGTTTTCTTTAGATGGATTCCAAAATTTAGGTAGCTAATCTACTATAGATGCTCCTATCTAGGTTAGTTAGCTTAATAGGGAACCACTAAGTTTTCAGTTTAAGGTCTTAGCCAACTCAAGAAGCACTTCACTTATTCACTTGGGATAGTTAGCTCAAAAGAGCACTTCTAGCTTTTTCTCGGATCAATTCCAAAATTTAGGGTTGCTAGTATGCTAGAGGTGTTCTTACTTAGTTTAGTTAGCTCAGTAGAGCACTACTAAGTTTCAATTTAGGGTCTTAGCTAACTTAAGGAGCACCTACTTGCCTCATTCTCTTTAAGGTTTTAGCTAGCTCAAGGAGCGCTTTACCTATTCACCTAGGATAGTCTGCTCAGAAGTGCACATCTAATATTTCCTCAAATCGATTCCAAAATTTATGGTTGTTAGCTTACCAAAGATGCTTCCACCTACGTTAGTTAGCTTAGTGGGGCACTATTAGGTTTCAATTTAGGGCCTTACTAGCCTAAGGGGCACTTCACCCATTTTGCCTAGGTTAGTCAGCTCATAAGGTCATGACCAAGCTTCAATTTCTCATTTAGGATCTTAGCTAGCTTAAGAAGTGGTTCACCCATTTTGCTTGGGTGAATTAGCTTATAGGAGTATGACTAAGCTCTTTCTTTAGAGTCTTAACCAACTTAAGGAGCTGTTCACTTAGGTTAGTGAACTCATAAGAGCACGACCAAGTCTTATTTTGTCATTTAGGGTCTTAGCCAACTCTAGGAGAGCTTTACTTGTTTCATCTAAGTTAGTCAACTTAGTAGAGCACGACCTAATTTTTTCTTTAGGGTCTTAGCTAACTTAAGAAGCGCTTTACCAGTTCACTTAGGTTTGTCAGCTTATAGGGGCATGTTTAGGTTTAAATTTCTTTTTAAGGTCTTAACTAGTTTAAGGAGTGTTTTTCCCATTTTTCCTAGGGTAGTAGACTCAATGGGGTACGACCAGGCTTCAATTTCTCATTTAAGGTCCTTGCTAACCCATAGGGGTGCTACCCTCATTTAGTTTCTTTGCCAACTCTTAGAGTGCCTTTCACTATTCACAAAATCCCCAATGGACTAAGCCTAAGATAACTAACTTATTGTGGTGCTTTTTAAGAAATCTATCCTTAGGGCAAGAATGGTGTCTCCTTTTGTCTTTGCAGCAAAGTTTTACTTAAAGTTCACTACAAACTTTGCTACAAAGAAGGGTAGCTATAGACATCCCATTTTAGCCCTCTTTTTTTTTCAATTTTTTTTTTAAATAAGGCAAGGAGTCCTAATTTAGTAAAAGCACAAAAAATATATATATATAAAATTTAGAAAACTAAAAAAAATAAAAAAATTAGAAAATATCACAAAAAATAGAAAAATACAAAAAGATAGAAGATTTAGAAAAAAATCACAAAAGGTGGAAGAATTAGGAGAAAATTAGAAAATTTTTAAAAAAAGAAAGAAAATAGAAAATAGAAGAAGAGAAGTATAAATAAATAAATTACAAGAATAATAAAATTTTTAGATAGTATAATAGAGTAGGATTTTTAGCTTTAGTGTTTTGAGGGCCTTAAGTAGGGGAGGGGTATTAGGCTTGGGCTTAGGTTCAAATCTAGCCCAAGTTAAACTTGTTTATATGTGCATTTTGATTATGCAAATGGACAAGGCACCGACCAATGGCCTAATAGTAATATACTTGGACTTGCAATTAGGTTTTCCTTGGAGATCAAGGGTTTGAATCTCACAAAAGGCATAAAGTTCCTTTTATTTTTTCTTTCACAACATACACCACCATGTATTGAGAAATCACTAGGTTATGACCAAACCGTTGATTAACTAACACTCTCGACCCTCACTCTTGATTGTTGTTCCAATACCAAATAGCCTCACTTTACTACTATAGTAGTAGCTAAACCTCACGCCAACTAACTTACAATCGTGCATAGTGCACAACTCACTCTAAACATCAACTTACATCCCTCCATCCATAAGCAATTTCGAGCGCCCAACTATAGCAAAACTTGAACCCTGACTGATCTTACTTCCTTAACCTGCAATAACCTCTCCACTACATGACCATCTACTATCACGAACTGAGGATAGCCTAGTCATGGCAGACGTTGTATACTGTATGAAGAATCCCTGATTGGTTACCCTTCCAATAAAAAACTCTTCACACAATATAGAAGGCTCTACAACTACTAGTTTCCAAAGTACATTCAGATTCACATGATATCATCACACAAACATATTTATATAAAAGTTGAGTTATAAAGCTTACAATACACAGTGTTTAAGTACGTCTAAGTTTATAATAATAAGATAAACAAAAGTACTTGAGTAAGAATTTACATAAACTATTCCCACTCATTACACAGGACACCTCGCTCTTGCCTAAGTCCCTAGGCTAACCTGTGGCATCTCTCATCCTGTCTCTATGAACAGGTTACCCTGCAACAAAAGTCTAAAGGGGTGTAAGCCTAAGCTTAGTGAGCAAAACCCTCAGCCACACAACAAGCAAGTTATAAGTACATTATAGTCACGCATATGAATGAATGATCAAACAAAATGCCAAACAATACGCATACTTAACTAGTTCATATACGTAACTCAGATCTAACGCCCTCCGAAGTCAAGGTTGGAGTTTACATGGCACCAATCAGATCCGGGTATTATACTAGAACTTATTTTACTACGGAACTCCATGTTCCGTACTTATATCAAATAATTCTTTTATTTTTAGAAAAACCTAAGTTCTAGTATAATTGGGAGTGGGCCCTCGCAGTCCACACTCACCCCTAAACGGAGGCCTCTAGACTCGACCCTTGGCTAGGCAGTTGGCGCCTCCAACGCCTAGTGTTCCCGTGGGCCAGGGTAAGGTCATTTTGTACAAGTGCACCATACAGAACCAAATCAATCAATAATATCAACCCTCGAATGGCCTCTCTTTATCTCCGCGTGATGTGACAGTCGGAATGATATCCATGCTATGCATGTTAATGCATGTTCCAGTTTCTTTTTATAGGTCAAGTATAATTTAGTTCAAATTGCACTGTGACCATCCAATAATACACACAATCATTTTCTATACTACCATGCAACAAACAAGGCATTCTCTGCATTTAAGGTAAATTCACAACTCAACATACAATTACATACACAAGCATTTCCCGAACCCCACATAATAGTCAATTAACAATAATATTTAAGTCCACTATCTACAATCACAATCAAGCATGGAATCATAGGGTAAATACTCACTCTGCCATAGTGATTTGCCCTAATTGTAGTAATCGATTGGGAGGTCCTCGTTCACCTCAGGGTCACCTGATCATTATATGATAACAACGCTAGTAAGTATTTGAATTAACTACTAATTCTAAACATCTAGTTACCTAGTTCTACTTGAATTACTATCAATTTTTACATGATAAGACTTTAATTTCAATCGTATGTAACTTTTTCGTTTTATTTTTTATATTTATGAATTTATAGTCGTTTTTCATCGTTTCTAAACATATATTCAAATGGTAATATCTGTTTTGGGTGATAAGACCTCTATTTTACGTTATGAACTAAATTTATAGAAATTTTTAGCTATGAACACTTAAGTACTCTTATTACTTATATTTATATCTTTTATTCCTTAAATTCTTATAATTAAAGGATTTTACTTTGCTATTACTAATTCATGTACTAAATTAGGTATAATCTAATTTAGAAGGTGTATTAGGATTTACTAATTTAAGTACCTAATTACCTATACTTTTCTTATTTTTCTTATTTTCTAAACCTATGCTTATGTTATCGCTTACATCATCTTTTGATTATGTCATTGCTTATGTCATCACTTGCTTATGTCATCACTTGCTTATGTGATCATGTGCTTATGTCATCCCTTACCTCATCATATGATTACATAAGCCTTTCCTCATGCTTATGTCATATGTATATGTATTTTGTACATGTTACCTCTTTCTCTTATACTTATGTACATATACCTTATACATACATATACTTATACCGTATTTATACGTGTATACATACTCATATACCTATACGGTTGGATACGTATTTTTATACTAAAATTCGTATGCCTAAGATTTTCTTTAAGAAAAGCTTTCTAATTCCATGTTTTTGTGTTTTTATGTATATATTTAGTGCAGTATAAGTATGTATAGTTAGATATGATCTTAAGTTAGGTTATGTACATGATAAATACTCATGTACAAAGGTTCACATACTTGTACTCTTTTGGTATTTCCTTATGTATACATACTTATAACCATATACTCATGTCTTCCTTTCTTCTTCTTCAAAAGTTCTAATTTCTACACTTAAAGATGGAAACTTTGTTTCCTCTTCTTCAAGACAACACTAATCACATAACTACTTATCTAATCTACCTAATTAACTAACTAATGAATAATATAAAGTAACATAAAACAACTTAAAGACATACCTTTAATTGTGTTGAAGTTATGGAGACAAAAGTAAAGTAATGAAAGTGAAAGAAGAAGGGGGAGTTCACGGCATGGAAAAGGGGGTTTTGGTTTGTTTCTTTTGTTTGTTTCTCTTAATAGAAGACAACATGTGGTGGGGTTTAGAAGGGAGGATGTGGACGACAACAATTGTGAGAAAGAGAGAAAGAAAAATCAAAAGGAAAAGAAAAGAAAGCCATCATTAAGGAAGAGATATTTTCCTTATTTCTTAGTCTTTTGTTGACTTTTCAAAATGTTGACTTTAGTCAACATGTGTTGACTTGGTCAACTTTTGGACTTTGGTCAACATGTATTATCTTAATCAATATTCCTTAAGTATGTGCAATTTTGTGTACGTAATATAGTAATTAAGGAAAATTAGGGGAAAAATGAAGGAAATGAGAAGAAATGAGGTATATAATGAATTGATGTGTAAATATGGTTGAGGGGATCTTACTTTAGGTCTTTATAGTCCATATATCTCATTTGATAAACTACTTTGGATACCAAGTGCAAAAAGTACTAATTTGAGTATTAAAGTTCACTATATGTAACCTAATCTTCAAATGTAACCTAATCTTCAACTATAACCCTAACCCTAAGTAAGACTATCTTAATCATATACTTAAGGGATAAATATAATCTATGACTCATTATCTTAGTTCCTAATAGATTACTTGAGAATTCGAATCATACGAGCATGAATGAGGGTTATCTCTAAACTTTTACTAATGATTTAACAAAATATAAGCATTATATTATCAATTAGGGTTTTAGGGTATATCATGTTGGATTTGTACACATATTTCCTTAATGTAATCATTTTTAAGGTTTTTATCACTTTCGAATGAAATCTTTAGCATTCAGAAACATTTAGGGTAGAAAAGTTCTTTACGCGATTGATTAATTCTTTTAGGGTTTTCATTTTAATTAACCTTGTCGACTCCTAAATTGTCTAATATAGTTGAGTCTATTTCAAAAACTAAATCGAAACTTTTAGGGGTTTACATCTACTATACATGAGATATATAGAAATACAACACATATAACCAACGATCGAGCTCCATTCCAATTATACAATCAACCTCCTAAGACCTATGCTTAGCCATAGTCTCTAGTGCTCCACCAAACTCCACCACTACAAAACCCTTACTACCCCCTTCGAACTACCATATTGAGTGGTATTTGGTTCAAATTAACCCTACTACGAAACTCTCAGTATCCTTAAACACAAACCACCACCATCCACTCACCCTCAAACACCACTGTAAGTGGCAACCTACATAATTGTTATTGTATAACTTTGGACACTACCTAAACTGACCCTAAACATTGTGATACTCTCCCTATGCCCATTATTTCACACATGGATCCTACCTGAAAAACCAAATACACTAAGTCCTCCATTGGTTACTCACCTATACCATTAGTAGGAGAGGGAAGAGCATTGGCGTCGTAGCCATGCATGAGGTGTTCTACCTCTATGGTTTAGTTGAAGGGTACTCCATTAATTTGGCCGCCGTACTCATCTTTTGCATGAGATACCAAGTGACTAATGATTGGTTAAAGCAAATACGATGCAAGCCATACATGATGGTTTTGGCTAAGCAACTCAAACTCCTTGATGACAACCTACAATTGACGAAAATTAGAAATGTTACTCCTATGTCTTTATTGACCTTTCATCATATGGGACTTCTCCTAAATGATGCTAACAAGATATCCTCTAAAGAAACGAAAACAAAACCTCTACTAATTAAGATGTTTTGGTGCTTGAAGTTAAAAAGTTAAAGGTACAAGTTCAGAAATCGATTACTTCCCATGAGATTTTTGAACAATCTCTCAAAAGATTATTTTAGTGCCAAATAAGGATAACAGAGTTTTGTAGTAACCTTGCTAACCAAGTCAAGATGAAAATTCATCTTCCAATAGACAAGGAATTAATTGATGCGACGAGATAATTGGACATTGGGGATGAGGAGGAGGAGGCAACGTCAAAGGAACAAGAGGAGACATCTAAGAGCAATAAAGAGAATGACCTAATTAACATTAAATCTGAGGAGATAACAATGAAGAGGACTTAGATTTCATCTAGATGTTTTGAGTTGAATTGTTTTTATTTAGTTATTAAATTTATATTTTCACACTTTTATATTTAGTTTGAATAAGTTCAAGCTAGTTGCAATTTTTAATTTTCTTATTTTTAATTACTTAATTGATTTCTAAGTTCTATTCTATCAATGAAATAATAAAATTTTCCTTTTGTCACATATGCTCTTATCCTTTGTTTTATGTTTATGCGTTTAGATCTCTCTTGAGCCTACAACACTTGATAGAATAAAAAAGAGATAGGCATACAGCATTTGAGACAAATTCTTATGGACATTTGTACAAATGCAATTCAATCAAGGGAATAGCATTTTCCTTCGATATTTTCTTCTCCACTATACTTTAATTGTCTATTTTTGTGTACATTCATTTTCTGATAATTTGGAATAAAGTACATCTAGGACAATGTACTAAATTAAGTGTAACAAATGGGTATACTATTATTATTCAAGAAATCAATATGTTAAATTTTTAACCACAATTTTTATTTTTGAGTGTGCAATCCCATTTTAATAGTAATTTGTGCTTGTATCTTAATTTTTCCGAAGTTAGTATTGCACATCATATACGTTACTAGAATTAAATAGTGGAATTCCTGTGAGGCAAAAGTTACAAGTTATTTAGCTCAAGATTCCAAGGTATTAATTAATTAAAAATTTTGGTTGACCTTTAGTCATATGCTACATTTAAAGTTTACTTAGATATATGTTTATCTCTTTTTTATTTTTAGAGCCTTGTCATCCTGAGTGTAAGACCTAAAACTTTACGTAGTTGCTTCAAGCGGATAATTTAGGACGTTGGTGAAACTAACTTGATCAAGTTAAGAAATTTACAAGTGGGCTCGAGACATTATTCAACAAGACTTCATGAACTTAGATCCCTAAAACATAGTAAAATAATAATAATAAAGTTAAAATAGTATAATTTCATTATATTACTTAATATTTATCAAAATCACATAAAATAGACTATGTTACTAAGTAAATTTTTAGAGATAAATTTTGTATGTAGTAGAATTATTATATGACATAAAACAATATATAGAATATACGTATATTCACGGCATGTAATTTTTATATATAGCTTTGTACCCATAATTAAGTAAAAGACCTAATTAATTATGCTTTAAGCTAAAATAGGCTAAGAAAATTTTAAAAAATAATAAAATAATTTAAGAATAGATAAATGATACATGTAATGGCGTGGAAGTGGTTCATGACAAGCATTTGTGGAATAATCAAGGTTAACATGCAACTTAGGGTAATATAAAAGGGAAATTTTAAGAGAGAGAGAAAGAAAAATCATTTTGCAAGCATCTAAGCACTATAAAATTTATGAAACACTCTCCAAATATTCTACATGTAATATGGAGTTTAGGAAAAATAAGTTTAGATCTACATTGAAGTAGAAAATCTAGGAAAGATGAAGGAAAAAGGGTGCAAATTTGGGTGTTAGCGAGTTCAAGGGCTTAAGTGGCTGTTGGAGACCAATTGCCACCACTACCTAAGAGAGCATCCATTGCCTAGCTATGCTAACACACTGAGGCTAGCCACTGGTGGTTGGAGCTTAAGCTTCTAGTGAGAGCCTAATTCCTTCTGAATTTCAATAAGTTGGTAAAAATATTAAAAATGCTCAGAAAATTTTACAAAAATTTATTCCTAAATATTTTCATATGTAGACCAGAAGAAAATACTAGTTTGCTTAAAATTTGTAGGTATACTATACATCCTTAAGGAATTGACAAAACCAAGCTATTTTCAACGTTGAAATAAATGAGCTTCAAGATGTAGTTTTAACTTCAAAATTTTTCTATAAACTTCCCTATACTTGTATTAAATTTCTATGAGAAGGTTTTTCACAAGACTATTTTCTATATTTTATTGAATTGTTCATCTTAAAATAGTGTTTTTAGCTAAAATTAGTATATTTTCCTAAAAAACTCACTTAGATATTGGGCAAAATCATTTAATGGATTATTTATATCTTGTTGAAGCTATATAAGTGAGTTTTACAATAAGATGTTATGTAAAGTCAAGATTTTGACTTTACATGAATAGTGTAGTAACTTATCTAATTGATAATTTGAAGAATTAATGAATTGAGATATGATATATGAGAAGTTAGGAAGTAATGAGGCTAAATATTGTTTAATGAAGTGTTACTTCATGTTATTCCTAGTTGGAGTTAGAGGAAAAGTGAATAAATCCTTTAGTTATAGTAAGTTAGTTAAATATAAAGGATAATTCAAAGGATTTTGAGTGAATGTTGTATTAAGGAATTTACTCAAAAGCAAAATTAGAGGCAATTTAAAAGTGAAATATAGGTATAGGAGAGTTCAAAAGCAAAATTAGAGGATAATTTCCTAATGACTCTAAGGTTAGCTATAATCAAAGGGGAATTCATAAGATTTTGTAACCTAAGATAACTTATAAAAATTAGTGAACTACTCAAAAAATCCTAACTAGCAAGTCAAAATCACTTATAAAACTTATGCTAAAACAACTAAAATCATATCAAATAAATGGATGACTAATAATTTAAGGCTTAAATATGGATTAAAGCTAATTTATTGTATATTTATAAGGGTGATTGAAGACTAAGAGGGTAATGGTCAAGAAAAGTGAACCAATAAAGTACTAGTAACTTGGGATCCATGCATTATACCATGTTAAAGTACTATGTTAGAGTACATGGAGACCTAGAAGTGCCTTTGGTTATGATTGTAATGTACTTAAATATGTGCATGCCTTATGTGTGATTATTTACTTGAATTGTGGACTTGGAGTACTTTCTTGTATGATTATTTTTTATTTGCTTCGTCTTGTTAATTCGTTGATCACCCTTAACTAAATTAACCAAAAATTGACCATTAACTTAACTAGAAATGCATAATAACCTACTAAGGGAATGATTAAGTGTGTCAAACCAAATACTAACCCCTTTGATGAGGATACTTGAAATGATTCTTTCCCCATCCTTAGTCAAACTAAGCTATAGGAGAGGAGGTCGAAGGAAGGTTAAGGTCCGTGATTTGAAGGAGGTTTTGGTAGGAGGGTGTTCTGCATTGCATAAGCCTAGGTTTAATCTTATTTAAGTCACGTTAGAACTCTTTAATATGAGTTAGAGTAGATGTAACTCCTCTAATCTCACAATGGATCGGTAAACATTATCTAATGCCTTATTTGATTGTTTGCATTGCATTTCATTAAAATATAATGTTTAAAAACCATGTTGGTGTTCGTTGTACTCTTTTTTTCCATCCTGCTTACTAAGGTAGTTGTGCTCACATTTCTATAGACTCTTTTATAGGTATAAATTAAGGATTAAGGATGCATCACTATAATCACCCTCAAGTTAAGGCATGTTAAGCTAAGGGAGTATAGAGATCTAAAGACTTGCAAGAACTTAATATTTTATTTTGGCTTTCTTTTGGTATTGTAGAAACTAACTAGGATTACTTGGGAAGACTACTAGTTTCTTACTTTAATGTACATAAGCTTCAAAACCTATGGTTGTTCTTGTAAACTCTTTATGAAAACTGGAACTTTTAATGTATAAATACTTATGTAAATATTCCTAAGTTATTAAGATGTGTACTATAAGTTATCTTGAATAGCTGTTTTTGAAAAGCTATACCATAGGTTTCACTGATAATAGGTATTGAATTGGATACTTTAAAATAGTTGAGTTGAGTATGCTTGATGTGAACTAGGCCTATGATAGTAACTGTAAAGCTAGCTTCTATTTTAGGAATGTTCACATGAAGGAATTGTTATAACTCCATTGCTTCAAGACGTAACAGTTTTGAGTTGGTATCAAAGCATCATTCTTAAGAACTCACTCAAAGCGTGATTCTTAAAAACCTACTTTAAAGCTATGGGTCCCAAAAGAAACTAAGAGGGGGGTTTAATTGGTTACTTAAAATTTTGAAACTTTTTCACAAAACTAAATTTAAATGCACCCCCTTTGATTACTTGTTTAGATTTGGTGCAAAATAATGTGTAGAAAATATAATCAAAACTTCAAAAAGTAAAGAGAGAATACGGATGAAAAGATCAAGTAAGAGATTTATAGTGCTTCAGCCTTATGCTTATTGAACTCTTTCAGCTCCACTACTAGGGACCTGATAATCTTAGCCAGTGTTGTCCTACTATCCACGATTCATTATCTTCAATAAGAGAGAAACAATTACAGGCCTTTTTGCTCTTTCTCACTAGGCTACTCTTGCCTATACATAAATCTACAGAAATTTGATTCTCTCTTCGAACACAAAGCCTGTCACACAAATAATTGTGTTTATAATAATAATAAGGACTAAATACAATGATCCTTTCAATTAAAGTACAAGATAAAATTGTAATATAAAACCATAATAGATAGTATTGTCTTTGAATTAAGTTCTGAATGTGGTTTTGAATTCTCTCAAATGTAAAGTTATTAAAGAACATATGCAACTCTAATTTTATATTCTCTATCATGAAAAATTCAAACTTGCCTCCTTTTATAGCTTCTAATGCAACGTCTCTTTGCTATAACTGTAGATAACTCTTAATAGCTTTGAAAAAATCTTGATTTAGCCATTGATGGATGTGATCCCTTAAGATGTGGAAGTTAAGTGACACTCAAATTTGAATTCAATTTGAAAATTGTACTACTACTCTTTTATTTGAAGAAATCTATAAGTATTCTTGAACAATTGCCCTTGTTTCTTCTTATGTTTCTTCAATATAATTCTCAAAAATTGAATCCTTTCTAAAAATAAATATCTCTTAAGATTTAGTAGAAAATCTTGATGCTTAACGCGTAATACCTTCAATTTTTTGAATCTTGAAGCTTTTGAAATAATCTTGCTACTATCTTGTTCGTAAGTATTCTAACAACTTTGGTATAATTGAGTAAATATGCTTTGAAAATATTTGTATAATAGATCCTTTGAATCTAATAAAATCTGCATCAACAAAATAAAGTTCATCCTTATCTTAATATTTCTTCTTGTATTTGTCTTTATCCTTTTTTTGTCTTGAATCCAAATAAAATCTAAATTGAACTTCTTAAGATTCTCTTCATATCTTGATAATTATTGTCCAATAATTTTTTGAAAACTCTAACAGAAATGTCTTTAATTAAAACCGCCCACTATTATAAGAGATCATATACAATCAAGCTTATCCTTAAAATAAATATTTCAATTCCAACTTAATCCTTGTAGATTTAATTAACCAACTTTATGGAATGTATTAAATACATTAATCAAATATATCCGACAAGTACTACTGGAATTGCAATCACTTATAAGCCTAAAATACTTCTCGAAATATTTAGCTTTGCAACTTCTGATACTATACTTAAGAAACTAAATTTGGTTCTAATTTTCAAAATTAGTACTAAGACAAAATCCTAACTTCTTGTTCATTTACCTGCACACTTAATAAACTTGTTAGATATTTTTACTCTTTTTGTTATCATCAAAACATTTGTGAGAGAACTCAGCATTCTCTCCCTTTTTAATGATAACAATTTATGAAAGGTTTTGTAATACAAGTCATATCAATTCATGACAAATTTATTTAGAGTGTTTAAGTCTAAACATTTTGTAGAATTCTTTTATGTCAGTTCTTATTCTTAATGAGTCATCAATATTTTTCTATATCTCTCCCCCTTTTTTGTTATCATTGCTTAGCTTTTACTCCCTTAAATTTGATATGGGTAAAAGAATAATAACAATTTAGAGAAAGAAAAAACCAATATTCCACAATCAAGAGTAAATACATTAATTTGATTCTAATTTAGACTTTGGACATGATTCTGAGAAGAAAGAAGTAGAACACAACTTCGAACATCTGACCTTAAACATATCAATAGAAACAAACTTGAAATACGCAGTTAATGACACATAAAACACAAAATGCTAAAACTAGGTAGACTTCTTCCTTTTTTCTTAGGGAAGCTCTTCTTGATTCAAGGATTATCAAAAGAACTTGGTTGTTTAGGTGATGAAGGTAAGGTAGACTCTTTCCATGGTAGCATTGGAATAGTTGTTGAAGGAACTTGTGGTGGTAGTTCTTCTAATGTTGCAACTTATGGAGATGAAACTTTTGTAGTTGGAGGTGAGGATTATGGTTCTGATGCAATAGAATCAAGAGATTATTGTTGTTGTTCTATTGGAGATGGAGCTTGTGAGGATAGTGGATGATCAGTTTGATCATAAGTTGGAGGATCAAGGAATGGAATCGCAAGTTCCATAAATGGTTGAGGAGAAGATTTCTTTAGTAAAGTGAGAGGTGTTGGAGAATGCTTGGATGATGGTTTGTCATATTCTTCTTTTAGAGAAGCCTAGAGTTAACTCAGCAGCCAATCTATTTTTTCTTCTATCATGAACTCTTATCTCTTCCCTTAGAACTACTTTTGTTTTAGAAGTTTCTCTAGGTCCTTCCTTCACTGGTGGTTCTGAATCTAAATCCGAATCATCTTCTGATTCAAGGACTTTCACTTTCTCCTTAACCTCAAATTTGCATCCTATCCTGACTTCATAATCCTTCTTAGATTTCTTTTTCTTTCCTCTTGAAATTTCTTTGGCCCTTCTCTTCTTTATGGTCTTTTTCACAAGGTATCATTCAAGTTCTTAATCAAATTCTACAATAGCTTCTGATAACTTACCCTCAAACGATGCTTTAGGTAACCTATTTTTCTTATATCTATCATAGACATAGAATGCCCAATCATTAGCGTACCAAATTTTGTTCTTTACATTATCTATCTGCAATACTTCAATATTATTCTTCAATATATCATTTTCATCAACTAACAATGAGTTTGTTTGTAAAAATGCAACTTTTTCACTTTTTAAAGCCTTAATCTTATCATCTTGTTTATTGAACTTGGAGTTAGCCCTTTCAAGTGCTTTTAAAAAACTCTTAATCTATTTTTGGACACTCTGAAGCATAATATCATCATTAGAATTCAAGTTTACCTCCAAAAGAGCCATTAGACATAGGTTGGCTCATTGTTTATTTCAAATTTGGTTTTTAATCAAGTTCTAACTCATCTAAGTCACTTTAAGCGACTAATAAGGATTTTTGCTTCTTGTACTTTTCCAGGTTCTTCAACAACATTGGACATTTATACTTGATGTGCCTAAACTTCTTGCACTCATAGTATACCAATTCCTTTTTCTCCTTTTTCTCTTTCATCTCCTTCTTTTCCTTTTTCTCTTCTTTATAATTCTTTCCTACATCATACTTGGAATGATTAGTAGAGGAGTGTTTATTAAGGAACCTTTTCGAACCTTTCTTCTTGAGAATCTTATTCAGTCTTCTTGCTATAAGTGTAATGTCCTCATTATCTTCTAGTTTTAGATTCTAAATCAGATTTGGATTCAGATTCTAAATCAGCTTCTTGAGCTTTGAATGCGATAGTCTTCTTACTGTTCTTTGGTTCATTGATGAGCTTAATATGAGATTCATAAGCAAGTAGTTTTTCTTTAAGTTGGCTCATAGTTATCCTTATCAAATCTTGGGCTTCTTCCACTGTTGGTTTCTTAGCATCCCATGATCTAATCAAAATCCTTAGTATCTTATGAGCAAGATTAGAGTCTTCAATCTTTTTACCTAGTAAGGCAAATTCATTAGTAATGGTAGTAAAACGATTAAATACATGTCAAATATTTTCACCCAATTGACATCTAAACAATTCATATTATTGAAGCAATAATTTGATCTGATTGTCCTTGATTGTGGTTGTTCCTTCATAAGTTTCGCTCAAGGTATTCCATATGTCCTTTGGTGTCCTACAAGATGAAGTAAGATAATATTCAAGAGGTGCTATTGTCATTAATAATAAATTTTAGCCTGATTGTTCTTCTTAATCTTTTTCTTCTTGGCATCCATAAATGATGAATTTCTATCCGTAGCAATTTGGATATCTCCATACTTAATGATTTCCCATGATCCAAAATCTGTTGCTTTGACATACATCTACATCCTTCATTTCGAATATGCAATGTTAATGCCATCAAAATAAAGAGCATGATTTGTAGCAACAAATATATTGTTTTCCACCATGGATCTTTGAACTCAAAATAATCAAGAGCTAAACTCTGATACCAATTGTAGGTCCTAAAAGTAACCAAGAGGGGGGTTTAATTGGTTACTTAAAAGTTTGAGACTTTTTTGCAAAACTAAAGTTAAATGTATCCCCTTTGACTACTTGTTTAGATTTGGCACAAAATAATATGTAGACAACATAATCAAAACATCAAAAAGTAAAGAGTGAATAGGGATGAGAAGATCAAGTAAATAATTTATAGTACTTTGGCCTTATGATTGCTATACTCCTTTAGCTCTACTACTAGGGACATAGTAATCCTAATAGGTGTTGTTCCACTATCTACCATTTACTATCTTCAATAAAAGAGAAATAATTACAAGCATTTCTGCTTTGTCTTACTAAGCTACTCTTGCCTACATATAGATCCACAAAAATTTGATTCCCTCCTCGAACACAAAACCTATCACGTAAATAATTGTGTTTACAATAACAATGAGGACTGAATACAATGATCCTCTCAATTAAAGTACAAGATAAAATCATAATATAAAACTAGAATAGGTCGTGTTGTCTTTGAATTAAGTTCTGAATGTGGTTTTGGATTCTCCCAAATATGAAGCGTTTAGAAAATTGTATGCAACTTTGATTTTTTATTCTCTATCTCAAAAAAATTTGAACTTGTCTACTTTTATATCTTCTAATACAATGACTCTTTGCTATAACTTTGGATAACTATTCATACCTTTGAAAAAAAAAATATTGACTTAGCCATTAGTGGGTGTGATCCCTTAAAATATGGAAGCTAAATCACACTTAAAGTTTAAATCAATTTGAACATTGTACTGCTGCTCTTTTATTTGAAGAAATTTGTAAGTATTCTTGAAAAATTGCCTTGGTTTCTTCTCTTATTGTTTCAATATAATTTTGAAAAGTTGAATCCCTTTTGAAAATAACTATCTCCAAAGATTTAGGAGCAAATCTTAATACTTAATGCCTTCAAATTTTTTAATCTTTAAGCTTATAGAATAATCTTGCTACTATCTTATTTGTAAGTATTTCAACAAATCTGGTATAATTGAGTAAATATACTTTGAAAATATTTGTATAATAGCTCTTTAAATATGATAAAATTTGCATTAACAAAATAAAGTTAATCCTTATCTCAATATTTCTTGTTTTGAATTCAAATAAAATATAAATTGAACTCCTTAAAATTCCCTTCATATCTTGATAATAATCCTCTAATAATTTCGTAAAAACTTTAACAAAAATATCTTCAATAAAATCTACCCACTATTATGACATATCATATCCAATCAAGGTTATCCTTAAAATAAATATTTTAATTGCAACTTAATCACTGTAGATTTAACTAACCAACTTTGTGGAAGATGTTGGATACATTACTTAAATATATTCAACAAGTGGAGTTGGCCTTCAAACACTTATAAGCCCAAAATACTTCTTGAAATATTTAGCTCTACAACTTTTGATACAATACTTGAGGTTCTAAATTGGTTTTAATTTTCAAAATCAGTACTAAGAAAGATTCTTATCTCTTGTCATTTACCTACACACTTAATAAACTTGTTGGATATCTTTACTCTTTCTATTTTCATCAAAATATTTATAAGAGAACTCAACAAAAGTATCTTAAATAAAATTTAATATACCCTATAGGTGAACAACCAAAGTGGAGAATAAGTTGTTTGTAAAAGATTTAAACTTCAAGTTTATATCTAATATAAATATATGTAAGAGAAATGTTAGAAACATAACTAATAATATTGAACTATAAAAGACAATTAATTATTATAAAATTTATTTATAGAATCTTACTGAAAAACTTACTATAAGCTAATTAAATCTTGAATGGCTGAGGAAGGAACAACCTATAAAGGATGGAATATAGTTTCTAAGGTTGTTGTTAGAGGTAGTTGATGCTGTAGTATTTTGTATGATAAGGGGAATGCTTGGTGGATCTTATTTGGTAAACATAGATTTATTTTTCATGAATATATCACATATTTAGATGGTAATGATTAAGTTTAGACAATTGATTATCATGTACTCATTTTATGACAAGGGGAAAGATTGGTTAGTTGTTAAGATATGTGAAGTCAACTTTGATAGTAAATTATTTGTTTTTCTAATGTACTACTTGTAAAGTCGAATGATTTATAATTAAAGAAGTTCAAGGGAGATTAGTAGTAATTAATGAGAAGCATGTTAGAGGGGTCATAATGAAGATCGGTGTGAAAATTGAAACTTGGAGTATGGTTGTGGTTGTAATGTGGGGCGTAGATTTTGTATGTTCATAATAGTAAGCAAAACATGATTCGACTTAGAGGATACTATAGAACTTGATTTAGGGGATAGAGTAGAGGAGTATGAGATAAAATTAAAGATTAACTAGTATGGGATAATAAGGTTAACTAGAGGATGTTTTATGCTTTAGGTAAGATTATGGATACATATTGTAAGATTAAACTTATAGTTGGTATGCAAATGAAAGACACTAGAGAAGGAGATGAAGTTTATATTATAAATACAACTTTGAAGAAAAGATAACAACTGATTTAGGAGGCTACATTTGTAATGGTTTCAATGATAGAAGTTCTAATGATTGAAGAGTTGGAAAGGAACTATAACAAAAATTATAACCAAGTGACAATAAAAAGTAGTATTCTATATTTTCAAAGATTTTCTTTCTATACCATAGTTTGGTCTTATAAACATTCATTTGTAGAGAATGGTGGTATAGAAACTTTGCTTTAATAAACCCAAACCATTGGTTGGATTAGAAGAAACTCCTATAGTATAGCAAAATATAGAGGTAATTAGCTTAAACATAGATAAAGATTCAGAAGGAGACTATAACTATGCTCTAGATATTGCAATAACTTAAGTTGAGAACTAAGGATGGAAATAAATAGACATACAAGTTGAGAAGTGTAGAATAGAAGAGAAAGTAAAACTATAGGTAAAGATCATTCCTAAGGCCCAAGTGAAAGATTGTATGGGAACTTAAAAAGTAAACCAAGAGAATTGAATTAGTAGAAGAGATATTGATAACGATGATGAAGTACATGGAGTTCTGATGTCTTGGATCTTGAAGTAAAAAGTAAGGAGTCTTAATTCCAACTTATAGATGGTGTTGTACATGTGAACAAGTATGGAAATTGACTCTTATGGGGATAAATTTTCAATTTTTTAAGAGCTTGGAAGTTTGTAAGTTGGCAGTTGGCAAGATTTTGAAATAACTTTCAGCGATTTGGTTCTTTTCAATAAAGCTATGTATTGGGAACTCAATTAATCTTAACATGTATGGGTTATAATTTTTATAATAAAATCTTGTTGTTTTAGTGTGTCTAGTGATCTCTAATATATTATAAATCTTTCAACAATTAGGATATGATCTTATATATATAACTAACCACTAGTAGTAATTAGAGGTAAGGAATATAGAAGGCGAATATAGGATCTTTTGACATATATGGAAGCTTATATGTAGATCTTTGTTAGGTAAACGTTTAATTTTGACATTATTTTCTTTGATATAAGGTTAAGTTGTGGCACAAATTTTTGGGGTAAAGTTTAGATTATGAAGTATCTCAATTCGTTTGATGATGTGGACGTGATTTTGTATATAACTAACTAAAGTTGTAGTTAGAAAAGATATATTTGGAAAGAAAATATGTGATATTTTCATAAAATAAAAAGAAAGAAAGGGAGAAGAATTATATGTAAACTCTTGTGAAGTAAAAGTTTAATTTTAATATAATTCTCCTATGTTGTTGAGCTAAGTTCTAAAGTATCTTATTTAGAGATCAAGTTCATATTCTGATATATATATATATATATATATTGAGGGTATAAGTTGATATTTGAAGTATATTATTTCGAATAATGTCAATTGTACTTCGAATGGTATCTATAGAGATAAGCTTAAGTAGATGGACCATAAGAGAGTAGTACCTAAATATGATATTTGATAAGGGAACTTCTGTTACTATCCTTTAATCATGAGATATTGTAACACCCTAAGAATACGGATGCTATTATATCACAAGTACGAATGTCGATGATATGTTGTTTATAGGCATTGATTTTTACTTGATTCCTAATGGGCAAGAACTTAGATGCCATAAGGAATACTTCGTTCTCATTGATATGTATATAGGGTGTATTTGATATGAATGAATTATGGATAATGGAAGACTTATTGTCAAGATCTAGGTGACATTGGGTCAACAACAAATTATTTTTTTTAGAGGGTAGTTCATAGACTTAAATTACATACTAAGTACAAGCATATGTTCTATGTAGGTAACATGTCACTAGTGTTACTTGTATAGAAGATATACTTATCATAGATGTCTTGTAGATATCAGTAAAAACTAATTGGGATATATATTGTGGAACTTATATGATATTGGTAAAAAAAGGAGAATCTCACCCAAAGGAGTTAATTGAGATTGAATTGTATTCCTACTCGCGAGTCATGTGTGACGGAGTGTAGGGCAAACAATTACTTATGAAGGGAGATATTTAATTAACAAATTATTTAGAAACCTAAGGAAATGATTAGAGAATGTAAACTTATTTTTAGGGACTTTTATACTTTGAGATTTGTTAAGTGCTAACCCTTACTACCTTAAGAAACAAAAATACACAAACTCAACATAAGTTGGACAGAGGAGAATCGATGTAAATACCAAAGTGACAAAGGTGATACTACAACATTTATCAATTGATGAGAATGTTTTGAATGGAGCATAATGAAGAGTGACGCTAAGAGCTTTGATTCTAGGAAGTTACCAAACCTTCTGAATTTATTAAGACAAATCAATACTTAAGATGAAATATTAGAATCCTAGAGCACTAGAAGAAGATGCGCCTAACTTTTAAATAAAATGGTAGAAGCTAGACTTTGATAAAACGTTAAGATGAAGGAAAATCGATAGATTAATAATGTAGTAAACACATGGGATAAGCTTTGGAAAAGTACTTCCAAAGTAGCAAGAAGAACGATATATGGATCAATAGTAGTGAACTAACAAGGACCAATAATGGATACTAAAGATAAACTCTCCCTTGTTTAAGGTTAAGATGTGAACTTATCTAAGAAAGTAAGTGATTAGTTCTTTAAATTAGGAAAGTCAAAGGCTCCTTACCACAGGGCTTACATTTTACCATGACATGTGAACAGATAAAAATAAGAATTTAATATACTTTAAATATGTAACATGTTTGTAAAGTTTGTGTCGTTAGAAGTAAGGGATAATGGGTAGAGTTAAGTCATAGCTAAAAGCTTGGATTAAATCTGTTTATGAGAAGGGTAACCTAGGTGAAGGTAAATTCTATTAAGGAGACAAATTGAAGAAATGCTTGGAACCTAAATAAATTGAGTAAATAATAAAAAGGGGAAATTCTCAAAAGATTTTGAGAGTTATAATTTGGAAGAAATACAAAGAAGTTTTTAGCAAACATATGAGGTTAGGATCAAGGAAAAGATGAGCTGAGTTATGTTCAAAGATATGGAAACAAGATCATGGTAATGAATGTTATAGCGAGGAAATGTGTAAGGATGTTTCAAATGAATTGATGTTATTAATGGAAATAAAAGAATAATACTTTGGTAACAAGAATAAATTGTGGAAAAATCTGTAGAGTTGTTCACTTCACGCTAGGTAAGGAAGCAAAAGAGGACATAAATAGATGTATTGGATTAAAATGTGATGGTTGCATAATAGTATTCACATATTTTAAATACTTATGAATATGCAAGAAGAGGATGGTAAATCTGTGATTCACATCTCTCTCTCTCTCTCTCTCTCTCTCTCTCTCTCTCCCTCTCTCTCTCATCAAATTCTTTGTTTGTCAAAACTTATGTGTCATTTCTAATAGGGATCAAGGATCAATTACGTGCTCCCAAACTTGAAGGCTCGCTTAAATGGTTCGATGAGCAGTTTAAAGCGAGTTAAGTGTTGAAGAATAGTGCTTACCCCAGTCTGACCTATCGAGATAGTTCGCTCTCCACACTATCCAAGAAACTATTAAGGTAATCAACATACATGTCGAGCTAACCCCTCCGCAACCCACTAGTCCAAGTACTAAATCAAGATATAGCCAACTTCATAATGCCGAGGCTAAGCTAACAATTGTCAAGAGTCAACCATTTGAGGTTGACCCAATTAAGAGTTGTCCTTGAGCCAACTCTTGTTTAGTTCTAGCAATCAAAGTTGCCAACACCAACCAAACTTAATTAAATCTTACCCTTGCTTGGCTCATAGTATTATTGGGACCATAGAATGAGCAAAATTATGTATGTACTGTCCTTTTTGACAATGGATATTCTCTTTACATGATTACATTGATACCGTTGTAAATTATTCCCCCCTTTTCTTAGCTAGTAGAAATCATTTTCTATAATTTCCTGTAACCTAGGATTTGCCCTAATTAGGTATTATAAATACTTGTAAATTTTAATAGCTGCATCAATCAATATATTGAGAATATACCAAGCTTTCTCATTCTTTCTAGCTAAGTGTCATTTCTACTTACTCTTGAGCTACTCTTATCTAGCATATTGAGCGTAGACTAGTGGCGAGTGCCCTCTGGCCATACTTGTACGTCATATCAAGTGTGACCCAAGCTCATGTAAGGCGTTAGTGCGTCATCTTCATTATCAGTATATAAGAACCCCTACCTATCTTATGACTACCATTTATCTTTCGAACCAACTCGCGGTTCAAACCAACCCTCTTTGGTTACGTGTAATATTGGGTTTTTATGTTCATCCACAAATCCACATCATCCTAGTATTAAAGCTTAGCTACATTCAAAGCTGGATTTTGCTATTGTGTTCTTTGAGTGGTTTGTTATTGCTCTTGTATGATAGTGATTTTTTTTCTTAACATTAGAGTATGGTAGTTGAGAAGTGTTCTATGCTTTGTTTTCCCCTGTTTTCAATCCGCAAAACAGGGTATAGGTAAACTGTTTGTTTATTGTGTAATTATCGTGGTGTTGAAAGCATTGGTTATTGATCTATTGTTGTTATTTATAGAAAGAACTTCAAGTAGTATTATTAGACATCAATTTTGTAGAGTAACCATCAATGTCAAATTCATGTGTTTAAGGAACTTTGGGAATCTAGGAAAGTGGTACTCAAAATGGCTAAAGGCAAGAAGGAAGCTTTATACCATAATCAGTCGGTGATTGCTTGGATAGGCTTATCAACTTAATAGCTAGTTTGGTGACTGTTATCTAAGAAGATAGGCATGAGCTGGAAATAGCCGCACTAGAGAATGTGAGCAACAAGAGTGAGGCAATGGTCAGTTTGGCCGAGTTAATCCCCCAACTTAACCATCCCAACTTGAAGAAATTGGTAGGGGTGCTAGACAAAGGTTAGCACTTAAAGAGATTAAGGAAGAAGTAGAAGGAGATGACGTTGTAGAGGAATATTATAAGGCTAAAGAAAGAAATGTACAAGCCCCAAGAGTGGAAGGATTGAGGATGCAAATTCCAAGCTTTTGTAGAAGTGGTGATACTGAGGACTACCTAGATTGGGTAGATAAGATTGAAAAGTAGTTTAAATACCATGAAATGCCTAATAATGCAAAGGTTAGGCTTACTATATTTGAGTTTACTGCTTATGTAGCCCTGTAGCGGAAAAACTTGCAAGCTACCTAATGAAGAGAAGGAGAATGAGAAATCAGGAGATGAGATGAAATGAAGAGGGTTATGAGGAGAAGGTCTGTGCCAAGCTACTATCTTCAAGATGCCTTAAAAAGGTTATAAGAACTGACGTAAGGAGGATCGACTCTTAAAGCTTATGTCAAGGAATTCCAAATGGTGATGATCCAATGTGAAGTCAGTGAGTCAAAAGACCGAACGGTATCTTAATTCATCAATGGACTGAAATATGAGATTAGGGATATCTTGAAAACCATGGAAATTAGGTCACTTAATGACACAATTCGAGCTACCCAATAGATAGAAAAGTTCCAAATAAGAAGGTTCTGACCACCAGTTAGCTAACTAAGTAGTAACTAAACTATTCCAAGTAGACTTGGATGAATGGAACCAAGTAAGGTTATTGAGACCCAACTTGCTTAGACTACTTGAGCAAAGGAGAAGGAAGTCCCGAGGAAGTTTGAGAAAGGCTAGAGTTCAAGCAGGAAGATGAATGTGATTAAGTGTTGCAAATGCTAAGGAATTGGATACATACTAGCCTAGTGTTCGAATAGAAGGACTATGGTGATCCAAGGTGAGATGCTGACTTTTGAAGTAGACACCACTAATGAAGAAGTAGAGGATCTGAAGAAGGACGGACAAACCAAGCTGTCTAAGGAGGAAGTTATCTGCAATGAGGAAGGTAACTTTATGCTAACGACTTTAGTGTTGAGGAAGACAATGAGAGCTAGTCTTGTAGCCGAAGACAAACAAAGAGAAAATCTCTTCCACATTGGATTTAAGGTAAATGAGTCACTGTATGCCTTAATAGTTGATAATGGGAGCTATACCAATGCAACCTCTGCATTTATGGTCTAGCAATTAAAATTTTCGACCAAGCCCTACCTAAAACCTTATAAGCTTCATTGCTTCAGTGATAAGGGAAGCCTATATGTGAACAAATAAGTGTCAATGCTGATTTATGCTAGCAAATATTGAGATGAAGTTCTCTGTGATGTGTAGCCTATGAATGCGTACTACATTCTACTTGGACAACCATAGATGTTTGATCAAGTTGTGACATATGATGGAAGGAAGAATACTTATTCCCTAAAGTATGAAGGTAGGAGGGTGAAATTGAGTCTTATGATTATCGAGTAAGTACAAGTCATGTAGTCCCAACTAAGTCTAACCCTAAAGAAAGAGGCATTGGTATTAACTTGAGTTGAACTGAAAAGAGAAATGGAGCATGAAAGACCAACTTATCTGTTGGTCTAAAGGATGCTGGAGATGAGGACCGAGGAGATGGAGCATTCTGCCATGGTGAAAACATTATTGAAAGAGTTCTCTAACCTATTCCTAGATGTGTTAACAGAAGGTCTACCTTGTAAACCCTTGAAAGTTTCGATCTAGTTTTTGAAATAGACTCAACTATAGTAGACAATTTAGGAGTCGACAAGGCTAATTAAAGTGAAAACCCTAAAAAGAATTAATCAATCGTGTAAAGAATTTTTCTACCTTCAATGTTTCTAAAAGCTAAAGATTTCATTCGAAAGTGATAAAAACCTTAAAAATGATTCCATTAAGGACATATGTACACCAATCCAACATGATATACCCTAAAACCCTAATTGAAAATATAATGCTTATATTTTGCAAAATCGTTAGTAAAAGGTTAGAGATAACCCTCATTCTTACTTATATGATTCAAATTCTCAAGTAATCCATTAAGAACTAAGATAATGGGTCATAGATTATATTTATTCCTTAAATATATGATTAAGATAGTCTTACTTAGGGTTAGGGTTATAATTGAAGATTAGGTTACATATAGTGAACTTTAAGACTCAAATTAGCACTGTTTACACTTGTTACCCAAGGTAGTTTATCAAATGAGATATATGGACTCTAAAGACCTAAAGTAAGATTTCATCAACCATATTTACACATCAATGCATCATATACCTCAATTCTTCTCATTTCCTTCATTTCTCCCCTAATTTCCCTTAATTACTACATTATGTGCATAAAATTACACATACTTAAGGAATGTTGACTAAGATAATAAATGTTGACCAAAGTTCAAAGTTGACCAAGTCAACATTTTGAAAAGTCAACAAAAGTTAAGAGATAAGGAAAATATCTCTTACTTAATGATGTCTTCCTTTTCTTTTCTTTTTGATTCTTCTTTTTCTCTCTTTTTCTCTTGTTGCCATCCACAAATGTCCTCCTTAACCCCACTACATGTTGTCTTCCATTAAGAGAAACAAAACAAAATCCCCCTTTCATTGCCATGAACTCCCCTCTCTTCTTTCCCTTTCATTTCTTCCCTTTTGTCTCCTTAATTTCAACATCATAAAAGGTATGTCTTTAAGTTACTTTATCTTACTTTCTATTATTCATTAGTTAGTTAATTAGGTAGATTAGATAAATATTTATGTGGTTAGTCTTGTCTTGAAGAAGAGGAAACAAAGTTTCCATCTTTAAGTGTAGAAGCTTGAACTTTTGAAAGAGAAGAAAGAAAGACATGAGGGTATGCTTCTATATATGAATACATAAGGAAATACCAAAAGAGTATAAGTATGAGAACCTTTGTACATGAGTATTTATCATGTACATAACCTAATTTAAGATCAAATCTTACTAAACATACCTATACTACACTAAATATATACATAAGAACACAAAAACATGGAATTAGGGAGCTTTTCTTGAGGAAAAGCTTAGGCATACGAAATTTTAGTATAAAATACGTATCCAACAGTATAGGTATACGGGTATGTATAAATGTATAAATACGGTATAAGTCTAAGTATAGGTATGAGTATAAGTTCGTATAAAGTATATGTACATAAGTATAAGAGAAAGAGATAATATGTACATAATACATATGCATATGACATAAGCATGATGAAAGACTTATGTAAGCATATGATGAAGTAAGTGATGATATAAGCCATGACATAAGCAAGTGATGATGTAAGCGATGACATAAGTAAGTGATGATGTAAGCGATGATGTAAGCGATGACATAAGCATAAGATTAGAAAATAAGAAAACTAAGAAAAGTGTAGGTAATTAGGTAACTTAATTAGTAAAACCTAATACACCTTCTAAATTAGATTATACCTAATTCAGTACATGAATTAGTAATAGCAAAGTGAAATCCTTTCATTATAAGAATTTAAGGAATAAAAGATATAAACATAAGTAATAAAAGTACTTAGGTGATCATAACAAAAAAAATTTCTACAAATTTAGCTCATAACGTAAAATAGAGGTCTTAATATCCAAAACAGATATTACCATGTGGAAATATGTTCAGAAATGATGGAAAACGATTATAAATTCATAAATATCAAAAATAAAACGGAAAAGTTACATACGATTGAAATTAAAGTCTTACTGGGTAAAAGTTAATAGTAATTTAAGTAGAATTAGGTAATTAGATGTTTAGAATTAATAGTTACTTCAAATACTTATTAGCGTATTATCACATAATGATCAGGTGACTCTGAGGTGAGCGAGGACCTCCCAATCGATTACTACGATTAGGGCAAACCGCTATGGCTGAGTGAGTATTTACCCTGTGATTCCATGCTTGATTGTGATTGTAGATAGTGGACTTAAATATTATTGTTAATTAACTACAGTGTGGGATTCGGGAAATGCTTATGTATGTAATTGATTGTTGAGTTGTGAATTTACCTTAAATGCAAAGAATGCCTTGTTTGTTGCATGGTAGTATAGAAAATGATTGTGTGTGTTAGTAGATGGTCACAGCATAATTTGAACTAACTTATACTCGGCTATAAAAAGAAACTAGAACATATATTAACATGCATAGCATGGATATTATTCCGGCCGTCACATCACGCAGAGGTAAAGAGAGGCCATTCGGGGGTTGATATTATTGATTTACTTGGTTATGTATGGTGCACTTGTACAAAATGACCTTACCCTGGCCCGTGGGAACACTAGGCGTTGGAGGCGCCAACCGCCTAGCTAAGGGTCGAGTTTAGAGGCCTCCGTTTAGGGGTGAGTGTGGACTGCGGGGGCCCACTCACAATTATAATAGAACTTGTATTTTTCTAAAAATAAAAGAATTATTTGATATAAGTACGGAACATGGAGTTCCGTAGTAAAGTAAGTTCTAGTGTAATACCCGGATCTGATTGGTGCCGTGTAAACTCCAACCCTGACTTCGGAGGGCATTAAATCCGAGTTACATATATGAACTAGTTAAGTATGCATATTATTTGGCATTCTGTTTGATCATTCATTCATATGCGTGACTATATGTACTTATAACTTGCTTGTTGTGTGGCTGAGGGTTTTGCTCACTAAGCTTAGGCTTACACCCCTTTAGACTTTTGTTGCAGGATAACCTATTCGTAGAGACAGGACGAGGGATGCCACAAGTTAGCCTGGGGACTTGGGCAAGAGCGAGGTGTCCTGTGTGATGAGAAGGAAATAGCTTATGTAGACTCTTACTCAAGTACTTTTGTTTACCTTATTATTATGAACTTAGACATGCTTAAATACTATGTAATGTAATCTTTATAGCTTAACTTTTATATAAATATGTTGTGTGATGATGTCATGTGAATCTAGATGTACTTTGGAACTAATAGTTGTAGAGCCTTGTATATTGTATGAAGAGTTTCTGATTGGAAAGGTAACCAATCAGGGGTTCTTCATACAGTATACAACGTCTGCCACGACTAGGCCGTCCTCAGTTCGTGACATACCTCCCATTTAAGGCAACGAACATGCAATTGACTTATAGATAGGAGCCGCACTATGAACAAACCTACTTATAAGTTAAACCTTGAATAAGCTATCGAGCTATAGAAGCAAGTAGATGAGCAAATGAAGAAGGGGTATGTGTACAAGTCCCTTAGCCCCTGTGCTATACTACCCTTGTTGGTGCTAAAGAAAGATGGGTCATAGAGAATGTGCGTAGATAGTCAAGCAATCAATCTAATCACCATTGTCGAGCTAGGTTTTTTCCTTACAATATTAAACCCAACCCATTTAATACTGACCCTCGACTAGAGCTTAAAGAAAACCACTTCTTCTAACTTTAAAAATGCTTTGGAGTAGCCACTTAATTCGAGTCAGGAAAAAAAGGTTAAGTTATAACCAATTAGGTAGATTGAGTATAACTTAGCTACTGATCTTTCAATAAAACCAATTTTTTATTAAAATGATTTTTTAAAACCAAAGATCTGGATCTAAGGGCTAATTTTTTAAACCTTAAATGAGTACCACTTTTTAATCTCTCCGAATTTAAATTTGTCTTTCAATATACCCTTATAATGACATTTATTTACAAGTTATAATTGAAATTATGCTTATTTACAAAAAATAAGGATGTAAAGAATTAACCTAAAGGGGGGAAATAATTTTGTTTTTCATTTTTTAAGTTGCCTCATACGTACGAGTCCTTACATGCCCATTATTCCAGATCAGACTTCCATAGTTCATTTCGAATAAAATTAAGTAGGTTACTTTTGAAAAACAGTCGACTTTAATTTTTTTAGCCATTTAATTTTATTTTAAAAAAACACTTCAGAGGAAAGGGACCTAATTTGTTCTTATTTTGGAAAAATTCTAAAATATCCTAATTTTTAAAAAAAGGTCCATTTATTTTTATTTATTTGGAAAAAAAATTCTAAGTACTAAAACTTTTTAGAAATATCCTAAAATACCTAAATGCAACTTTCCATAAAATATGCAATTATCTTGGCTAACATGCTTAACTATGGAAAAAATATCTAAACTATGGAAAATATGCCTAATCATAAAAAAAAAGCTCAAATCATAGAAAAGAAGCCTAAATAATGACAAAAATATTTTAATCATAGAAAAGATGTATGAAAGAAAAGGGTACGTTTATTTTGAAAAGTTCTAAGAAATCTTAACTTTAAAAAGGTTCATTTTATTTTTATTTTTTTTTATTGAAAAATACTTTTCTAAGTTATAAAATGTTTTTTTTTGTATATATTTTCTTCATTTTATTGTCTTTTATATATATATATTTATTTTTTTATTTTTTTCATTCCTTTTCTAAAACAAAAAAGAAACTTCTTCCTCTTTCTTTTTCATTTTTTCTTTCTCTTTCTTCTTTTTTTCGAATTCTTTTCATTTTTTCTTTTTTTTATTAGGTTACAATTACAATACAACAAATTGAAAAAAAAAAGCAAGAAAAAAAATATATAATAGAATAGTACAAAGACAATAAAAATAATAAAACAAAAAAAGATAAGGGAAACAGGGAAAGGGGGTTAGACTAAGATAAGGAGGATATAGGTTGGATCTTCAATAGGCGTTGGAGCAATCAGGTCGAGTTGGAAAGCTCTCATCGTAAGGAGTGTCTAGCATAACTTGTCTTAGCTCGAAAAGTCTCAAGCTTATGCAAATCTTAGAAAGAAAAAGAAAAGGCTGTGTAGAGAGAGAGTATGGTGCTATGAGTGTATTTAAGTGATTGTAAGTGATGAGTTGATGGTTTGTAATAAAATGGAATCCCTAAATTATAGGTGTCATGGTCGAGTTAAAAATGGAAAATATTAAATGTAATATGATTTTCTTCCATAGTTAGGTTTAGTGAACTTAGACAATTTATGATGCTAAATATAAAGCTACACTTGTAAGAGTGTGTCGGAGTATGTTCAACGTACATAAGAGTGTGCCTAGCACACTTAGGAGTAAGTTGGTAAATGATGTGGTTCATGATGTGGCAATGACACGGCGATGAAATGAGAAAAGAAAATAAAAGATGCATTTTGCACCTTCCATGGATTGAACCTAAAATCTCTAAGTCATATACAATATCAAGTCCAAGTGCTTATTTGGATGGGCAATTAGTTTTTCCTTATTTACACAGATGGTCAATTAGGGCTAGATTTAAATCTAAGCCTAAGCTCAATGACCCTTTCTTTATTTTATTATATTCTCCTAAACTATCAAAAATATTTATTTATTTTTCTAAATATTCTCTTTTTTGAATTTTTCTAAATTTTATATTTTTGTGATTTTTCTAAATTTCATTTTATTTTGCTTTTCTTAAATCTTCAATTTTTTTTTATTTTTATAAATTTCTTGTTTTTGGGTTTTTTCTCACTTTCTTTTCTTTTTTCAATTTTCCTAATTTCGGACTCTATTCTAAAAATTTTGAAAAAGGAAGGGAGCAAAAATGGAGTATTTACAATTGCCCCTCTTTGTGGTTAAGTTCAAGCAAAAATTTACCACAAAAACAAAAGAGACAGTATTTTTTACCTAGAGGTAGATTTCATAGTAACAAGCGCTACAGCCAACCAGCTAGCTAGCTATCCTTAGCCTAGTCTACAAGGGATTTGGTGGAAAGAGAGGTGGCGCTCTAAGACTGTAAGAAGAATTGAAGTTTGTTCATACTTGAACGGGTAAGCACTCTTTGAGCTGGCTAAGACCCTAAGTTAGAATCAAATTAGGGCCTAATCATGCCCTTTTATAAAGAGTGATGAGAAATTAGGATAGTGCTCCGAGAGCATACAATCCAAAAGTTTCAACTTAGGTTAGGATAACGCTATAAGAGCATGCGATTCGATAATTTAAAAATAGCACTTCGAGAGCATGGGATCCAGAGGTTTTAGCTTAGGTCAGGATAACACTTTGAGATCATACAATCCAACATTTTTAAGGTCAGGATAACGCTTTGAAACCGTATGATCCAATGCTTTCATTAAGATAGCGCTGTGAGAGCATACGATCCAACGGTTTTAGGGTAAGATGATGCTTCAAGAGCATACGATCTAAGGGTTTCAAGATCAAGATAGTGCTATAAGAGAATGCAATTCGACATTTTTACTACATGGATAGTTCTGTAAAGAGCAAATGATCCATAGGGACCAAAGAAAAAGGAGTTTATGTAAAAATTCTTGAAAAAGATAGATTTGTTGAGTAGAAATCATGAAAGACGAAGTAGACACTAGGGATAAAGTCCCTAGATAGAAAGAGAGGTGGATGACATTAGCTATGGGGGTAATCATGTCAAAGAGGATGATTTTAGACTCTAAGGCTAACTTAGGAGCAATTTTTATATGGCAATAGATCCCTGAACTTTGGATGACAAGAAGTGAACTCATTTAAAAGCAATTGTTGCTAAGGTAATGATAAAAGCTTACTAGTAAGGTTGACTCTAGAGAAGATGACTTTCAAAAGAAATGAGGATTCTTGTCTAAAGGACTAAAATGAGAGGGAATCGAATTTATTCCAATTTTTCGACTTTCTAACAAGTTTAGATTCTCCTAGTAGTATGTAGGCTTTTTAGCGACATAACAACTTGATCTTTCGAGCCGCCTTAGTCTAAGAGAACCTTTTCTTTCCTTTAGGGGCAAATAAATTTCCATGACTTTTTCAAATTTCTTCTTATTAGAGGATATCTCATGAAAGTTAGGTTTAGTCTAAAAGGAATTTCTCATACTCTCAACTTAAACCCTTCTCTTTCGACTTCGATTCCAAAAATTACTATCTACCTTTTAAGTAATACACTTTAAATCCATTTGTTAGGTCATTTTTAGACTGTAATGTAATAAAGGCTTTTAGTCTTCAGTTTCAAAATGGATATTACTAAAATGGCTTTTTATAAAAGAATCGCTTTTTAACCTAGGTTTACAAGTTAAGAACCTTATAGGAAAAACTAAGATTATGCTTACCCCAATTTCAAATGTAACTTTTACTAAGGATAAGTTATCTCCCTTAATCAAAAGGAAGGGTGGAATTGTAGGTGAGCCATGGGCCATGAGCCATGTATTAGTTGCAATTTCTTTGGGGATCATAATTTTTTGGGGGGAAAACTTTGATATTTACCCTGGCTTCCTTCAAGCTTAATTGCTTTGATTGTATTTTTAGCCCCCCCCCCCCCCCCCCCCCCCCCCCTTTTTTTTTAAAATGTGGGTCTTAATTCAAGAATGGGTTTCTATGCCCCTTGTCCCTTTAGGTTTCAGGGCTCTAGACTTAATCAACTTATCTATATTAAGCACACTTTTCATTTTTCATTTCACACTTACTCATTTTTCCTTTTTTCCCTACTTCTCTTTTTATTCTTTCTTCTTTTCTTTTTCATTTAAGCCAAAACAATTATTCTTTCTTTTGGCTTGCAGCTTAAAGCATATGTGGTTTTAGTGTTTACAATGGTTTCATTTCTTCATCTTAGAGGAAAGTAGTTATCAATGGTAACAATTACTTTTGAATTGATGTGACTAAAGCAAGCACAAATTACCTTTAACGTTTTCTTCTAATAGATGCTCTTAACCTCCCTTTTGCCCTATTGTAAAGGTGATTCTTAATAAGGTTTAATTTTTGAAAATACCCCAATAAAAGGTCTAATGGAATTGATAAAGGACTTTGTGTTTAGGATACTGAAAAGATTGCCTAACTTCGTTTTGATTTGGGTATTAAATGCAAGATGGACTTCCTTCAAAGAATGAGTCCAATAGTCTCACAATGATGCCACTCGACTCTTAAAGTATCTTAAGGTTGGTGTTTTGGGATTCGTCTTACCTTTCTTTATTCTAAACCTTTTAACTAATGAGATATCTTAAAATAGGAGAAATGTAAACAAGGCACTTTATTTGAATCACTTGTCTTTCACAAACATCATGAAATCCAACCCTATCCTTGAATTGAGTCTAATTAGATTGCCCCTACATCAATTAGGTTTTGAACTCTATTCTTTAATTCCCAGCAGTTGTCAATAGAATGTCCCCACTGACTCATATGATATTCACATTGTGCATTTCTTCAACTTATATCCTGGCATAAGGGCTTTCTATTGCAATAAGCCCTCGTTTCTTAGTTGGTCAAAGACTTAAGATAACAAAGCAGGGATTCGAGTGAACTTTCTTTTGGATTTTTTTGGGCCATTTTTGCTTGTTGTAGTACTTATATACACCCCTGAATCTGGTGGGGCTAGTTTTTTTTTTCCAATCAGCCTCCCTGTTCTTATGGTTTCTTCAATTTAGCTCCCAGCAAGTACAATGTCCACAAAACTAGCCATTGTATTACCGAATAAGTGCCCATAATATGGTTCATCTAATGAGTCAATAATGATAAATATTAATTCTTTTTTAAGGAGAGGAGGAATGATTCTAATTGGCATATCCCTTCATCTTTGGGCGTATTCCTTAAATGACTCATTTTTCTTCTTTCTCATTATGCACAAGTCCTAAATCGAAGGAGCTATCCCAATGTTGAACTTGTATTGCTCATAGAATTCCTACGCTAAATTCTCTTAAGTATTGATCTAACTGAGATTAAGCTAGGCATACCAAGTTAATGCAAGCCCTATCAGACTATTTTGAAAAGTTTGTATCATGAGTTGATTATTTCAAACATATTTGCCAATTTTGCGAACGTATAATCCGGTGTGTTGCTTTGGGCATCCGGTCCCATCGTACTTCTCAAACTTTGGTATTTTGAATTTTTATAGGTAAGCCTTAACATCAAATGCAAAAAGGTTAGTGATCCCAACCTGCTTGAATCCATCATAGCCTCCAAATATCCTCGTTTTCTTAGTGATTTGTTAGGTCAACTTCCTTTCCAATTCTTTTAAACAATCCTAGTTGGCCCTATAGTTAATCAACTTTTTATTAATCAGGAATGAATATGCATTAGGCTTAAACGTTGCGTTGACTTTTGGGTAAACCCCTTCTGATTTAAAAGGCTCAAAAGTTGGATTAGCCTTTGGATAGTTATCTTCCACTTCTAAGGGTGGCACCTTAGTATTCTTTATACAGTAAGCCTTAGAGTGCTCTTCATTTGTTGTGGCTCTAAGTAAAGCAATATTGTCAATAAGGAAACTCAACTGATCTACGATTTTTTCTATAGTTTTCTCTAATGAATGAAACCTCACTTCTGTAGGTTAGTGTCATTAAGTTTTTTGTTATTTCCACTGTTAGCCATTACTCTAGATAAGAATCCTCACCTATTAGCAACTTCTTCATTTTATTTTCTCTTTTAAAATAAGAGAGAGAAAAGGAAAAATGGAATATAAGGATAAGACTTAATTACAAGTTATGAGAAAGGAGTAGAAAAGCATTTCTTAGGGATCAGGAGCCTAAATATTTACAAAGAAAAAATGATCCTAAGGATGTATAGGAGAAAAGATTAGAAAGAGTTAAAGTAGAAGGTACGAAAAAAAGGACATGTAAAGAAATCAAATATTTAGAAACTTAAAGACATGACTCTCGTGATGTTATTCAAATAGAAACTAATGAATATTTATAAGCAAAATAAAAAATGCAGTATGAAGGTATGTAGATGCAAAGAGGGGAAACAGTAAACTAACTATGATGTGGCAAGAAAAAGATTTTTATTACATCTTTGAAGTTTCCTTACATTATTCAAAAATTTATTACAAATAATCCCTAAAATCTAGATCCGCTTTTTCTTGTGGTGTCTTCTCCCCCTTTCAATCTTCTTTCTTTTCTTTAGCTTAATTGCTTTGATTCATCTAGTAACCTAGGAGATATCTTCATTATTAAACTTTTGGAAAGCTCTGACCCAATAATAGGTAGCAATATGATAGTAATAAATGCATCAATGGGATTCATCTTTTGGATGCTTTATCTATGAAGGAAATCAAGTTTATGGCTCCAAGTATGGCTAATAACCCAAACCATAAGTGAGGCTATATTGGTCTTTAATTCTTCATTCTTCTCTTATTATAGACAATTGAATGACCTGGCCTATGCTGCTAATAATATTGGGACATAAGATTTCCCTTCTAAAAATTGGGTTACTAGCTCTACAATCCTATGATGCATGTGAAATACCCCATTAGGAAATAAAATAGTTCCAAATGCTACGAAGATATAGGAGTTGATCCTATATTGATGCCAATCTTCAAGGCTACCATAAAAGAGCTTTTGGTTGTAGCTAAATGGGGTTGTAAACCAAATAAAATGATCATCTACCTTAATGATTCTCCTGTAAGGATTTGCCCATATTTTGCATATTTTAGATTCATAAAGGCCCAAGATTTTTTTGAAAATCTTTGTAGGGTTAGCTAAGATTTCTAGGACATATTTTCCATTTTTGATAGAGGGGATGCCTAATAGATATGAGTATTCTTCAATGATTGGGCTCAATTGGCATGGGCCAAGATGAAAAGATTGACTCTAAGGGACCCAGAGGTAAACCAAAGCTTGTACCATAGTGATATTAGTCTAGACTTTGAGCAATGAGAGGGCGAGCTTAATCTTGTCTTCAATGAATTTCTATTGGTCTGGATTGAAAAATTGAAACCATCTTTTGAGTATCCCCTTGAGCTCTAGAGGCTCGTAAATATGGACTTGTTTGAAAAGGGCCAGTGTAAGAGAAGATCTAACCATTTTCTACAAAAAGGATGAAAAAGAAAATTACATCAGAACTATCTTATTGACATAAGAATTACATCAATATTCTAAAGATAATAAATTATTTACAGGGAAATGATTAGGAAACTTCATAGTTAATCTTCTTCTCTTTTTTTTTTTTTTTTTGTCTTGGTACATCATGTCAATTTTCCAATTTGAGAAAAAGGGTTTGTAAATTTAGTTAGGGTAAGTTTTAAAGGTCCTTAAGCTCTATAATCTTACATGCTTTTAGGAAAGTAGTTCATTGATCACATCGAAGCTTAAGTAGGATGGCTTAACCAACCTCGAGTAGTGGCTACACCACTATACTCAAAGTTTACACAATGGTCCCTCTATGAAGGTCTTAAGATAGCCTAGGTCTGGCCTTATCTACCCTGCATCTTGAATGTAATGAATAACCCCCCATACCTAACGTACAACATCTGCTAAATAACTATGGCAACTAAAGCAAAGTTTATACACCAATAAAAAAATAAATTAATAAAAAAACAAATAAATAAGCAAATAGATAAATAACATGGGTATTTTAAAAGGCAATTTTAATTTCAAAAAGTATTTTAAGTGGTTAGCCTTCTTAATGTCTCTAGTAGAGTTGCCAAACTATCGAGCCTAATTTTTTTCTCTCGGTTTTTATAAGTAAGTCTTGTTTAAGTTAATCAATATTAAACCTTACTCGTTTAATATTGACTTTCGATTAGGGTTTAAAGAAAAACCAATTCTTTTAACTTTGAAAACATTTTGGAGTCGCCACCTAATTGGAGTAGAGAAAAAGAGTTAAGTTATAATCAATTTGGTAGATTGATTATAACTTAGTGATTAATCTTTCGATAAAAACGATTTTTGAAAATCAAAGATTTACATCTGAAGGCCAATCTTTTAAACCCTAAATGAGTACCACTTTTTAATCTCTCCGAATTTGAACTTATCTTTCAATATACCTTTTTAATGACATTTATTTACAAGCTATAAATGAAATTATGCTTATTTACAAAAAAATAAGGATTTAAAGAACTAACTACTAAAGAGGAAAAATAATTTTTTTTCAGTTTTTAAGTCACCCATGCTTACGGGTGTCTACATACCCACTATTCAATATAAGACTTCTGTAGTTTGTTTCGAAAAAAAAATTAGGTGGGTTGATTTACTTTAACTTTTGAAAAATATTCTACTTTAAGTCTTTTTGCCATTTAATTTTATTTAAAAAAAAATACATAAGAGGAGAGGGCATTAATTTTTTCTTATTTTGGAAAAATTATAAAATATCCTAATTTTTGAAAAAGGTTTATTTATTTTTATTTATTTGAAAAAGAAATTTCTAAGTAATAAAACTTTTTAGAAAAATCTTAAAATACCTAAATGCAACTTTCCATGAAATATGCAATTATTAATTTTAACATACCTAAATATAGAAAAGATGCATAAACCATGAAAAAGATACCTAATTATATAAAGAAGTCTAAATCATGATAAAAATATCTAAATCATAGCAAAGATGTTTGGAAAAAAAGGTACATTTATTTTGGAAAGTTCTAAGAAATTATAACATTAAAAGGATTCATTTTATTTTATTTTTATTGAAAAATGCTTTTCTAAGTGATAAAATGCTTTTTTTACATATATTTTCTTTCTTTTATTATTTTTTATATATATTTATTTTTTCATTCCTTTGATAAAAAAAAACTTCTTCCTCTTTCTTTTCCTTTTTTTCTTCTTTTTATTTCGGTTTCTTTTCATTTTTTCTTTTTTTTTAATTACAGTACAATTACAATACAACAAATTGAAAAAGAAAGAAAAAAACAATATAATAAAATAATACAAAGACAATTAAAATAATAAAACAAAAAAAGACAATGGAGATAGGGAAAGGAGGGGGGGGGGGGGGGGGGTGTGGGGTAGTGGTGGTGGTAGGGACCAAGATAAGGGGGATGCAGGTCGGAACTTCAGCGAGCATTAGAGTGATGAGGTCGGGTTAGAAAGCTCTCATTGTAAGGAGTTTCAAGCATAACTTGTCTTAGCACGAATAGCCCTGAGTTTACGCTAATCCTAGAAATAGAAAAAAAAGGCTATGTAGAAAGAGAGAGAGTGCCGTTATGAATGGATTTAAGTGATTGTAAGTAATGAATTGATGGTTTATAATAAAACGAAATCCCCTATTTATAAGTATTATGGTCAAGTTAAGGATGAAAAATATTAAATGCAATATAATTTTCTTCCATGTATGAGTTGTGCGAACCTGAATAATATGTGATGCTAAATACAAAGTTACACATGTAGAAGTGTATCGAAGTATGTCCAATGCTTATAGGAGTGTGTCTATCATACTTAGAAGTGAGTTGGCAAATGATATGGCTCATGACGTAATGATGACATGGTGATGAATTGAGAAAAGAAAATAAAATAAAATAAAAGATGCATTTTTTACCTTTTATGCATTGAACTCAAGATCTCCAAGTCATATGCAATATCGAGTCCGAGTACTTATCTAAATGGGCTATTGGTTTTTCATTATTCATATATGCAACAATAAACTACATATATGAACTAGGTTAACTTAAGCTAAATTCAAATCTAAGCCCAAGCTCAATGACCATCTCTTTATTTTATTATATTCTACTATCTAAAAGATTTATTTTTTTTTCTAAATCTTCTATATTTTTTAGCTTTTCTTAAATCTTCTATTTTTTGTAATTTTTTCTAAATTTCTTATTTTTTTAGCTTTTCTTAAATCTTCTATTTTTTTGTAATTTTCTAAATTTCTTATTCTTTGGCTTTCTTTCTTAAAATTTCTACTTTTTTGTATTTTTCTAAATTTCTTCTTTTTTAGGTGTTTTCTTATTTTTCTTATTTTTTTTTTTTTTTGCATTTTTCCTAATCTAAGACCGTATTAAAAAAATTTTGAAATATTTAAGGGACAAGAATGGAGTGTCTATAACCATTAAGAATAGGTGCCCCATACCAAGACTTAACGACATGCTAGATAAGTTGAGCAAAGCAAGAGTATTCTCTAAGATTGACCTTAAATCGAGATACTATCAAATCTGAATGCACGAAGGTGATGAGTAAAAAACTGCATTCAAAACACACCATGGATTGTATGAGTAGATTGTAATGTTGTTTGGACTATCTAATGCACCGAGCAACTTTATGTGCTTTATGAATTGTGTGCTTTGAGAATTACTAGGGAAGTTTGTTGTGGTTTATTTTGATGACATCTTAGTGTACAGCCCTAACCTAAAAACTTACCAACAGTATCTCCTAAGAGTCTTTGAAAAACTCTAAGCTGAACAGCTCTACGCCAATCTAAAGAAGCGTAACTTTTTCCAACCTAAATTGATGTTCTTAGGATTTATTATAATTTGTGGTGGCCTATTAGTTGATGAAGAGATTATTAGAGCGATTATCAAATGGCTAGTGATGACTACTTCGGTTGATGTAAGGAGTTTCTATGGCTTAGCATCATTCTATCACCGGTTTATACGAAATTTTAGTATGATTATAGCCCCACTCATTGAACTCTCAATGAAGAATGTTGAATTCACATAAGGAAAGGAGCAAAGGAGTCTTGAGGAGGTGAAAGAGAAGCTAACTATAGCACTTATCTTAGCTTTACCAAGCTTCGATAAAGTTTTTGAAGTAGATTATGATGCATCTGCACTAAGTGTAAGTACCATGCTAATGCAAGAAGGCCAACCTATCGCTTACTTTAGCAAGAAACTTCGAGGAGCTATACATAACTATTCCATATATGATAAGAAGTTCTACTCCTTAATCCAAGCCTTGATGATATGGTAACTCTATCTGCTACCTAAGGAATTTGTCATCTACACTGATCATAAATCCTTGAGATATCTAAAGATCCAACCCTTGTTATCTCAAAAACAAGCCTAATGGGTTAAGTTCATAGAAGGTTTGTATTATGTCGAAAATACAAGAATGGAAAGAACAATATAATAGCCGACACCCTATCGAGACAACATTCTCTCCTAAACAAGTTGCAGACCAGGTTGCCTAGTTTTTCAACCATAATGAATTTATATGCTGAGGATTCACACTTTAGTCCTATCTATGCTCGATGTGAGGAAGGATAGACATTAGACGACTATCACAAGGAAGATGGATACTTATTCAAGAAGAGAAGGCTATGTATCCCAACTTGTTCCATAAGAGAGTTGCTAGTGTACAAGGCGCATAAAGGATGATTAACTAGACACTTTGGCCAGTGACAAACCTATGAAGTACTAGCTACAAAATTCTTTTAGCTAAGAATGATGAGAGACGTGTAGTCCTTGTTAGAGAGGTGTGCAACTTGCTAAAAGGAAAAAAGTTAAGCCTAGCAAGGACACTATCTACCCTTGCTAATCCCGACCAAACCATAGTCTAAGCTGAGTGTAGACTTTATATCAAGGTTACCAAGAACGTCTCGACGGAAAGACACTAACATGGTGGTCATAAATTGACTTAGTAAGATGGCATATTTTGTGTCTTGCTTCAAAACTCACGATAGTTTGACTATCTCTTTTCTTTTCTTGCAAGTAGTGATCAAACTTCACGAAGTGCCCAAAACCATTGTTTTAGACCAAGACCCAAAGTTCATGAGCCACTTTTGGAGGATGCTATGGAGGTGAATGGAGACCAAGCTATTATACAACACATCTTACCATCTACAAACTGATGAATAGATCGAGGTTGTCAATAGAATTATAGGAACATTGCTATAAGTTGTCATCAGATGAAACATAGCCGATTGGGATTTATGTATACTAATCATTGAGTTCGCCTATAATAGGATCGCCTATAAAGTAACAAGCATGTCTCCGTTAGAGGTAACCTATGGGTTTAACCCCAAGCTCTTGATGGACTAAGCACCCCAACTAAGATTTGATGATGATTAGCTAACTACAAAAAGAATTGAAGCCATCAAAGCCATACACCAAAACGTTATAGAGCCATTGAGTCGAGCTAATACTAACCTAGAAAAGCAAGGTTAGGGACAAAGGAAGAGAGAGGTTCAACTAGGTGATCTAGTCTAGATATATCTCAGCAAGGAACAATTCCTAAACTTGACGAAGAGTAAGTTGTCTCCTAGAGTTGGCGGACCTTTCAAAGTGCTTGAAAAGATCAATCCTAATCCTACAAGATTGAACTACCCGAAGGATATGGAGTCTCGAACTCCTTCAACATTCTTAATCTCTAACCTTACACTCCTAAGGATGAGCAAACTAGAGCTGAATTAGATTTGATCCCAAATCTCAAACAACCCAAAGGGGTTGATAGGATCAAAGACCAATCATACGCTCTCTAATTTGAAGGCTAGCTCAAATGGTACGCCAAGTAGTATAAGGTAAGTATCGAGGAGCAATACTTACCCCAGTCTAACCTACCAAGCTACTTTGCTCTGTATACCATCAAAGAAACTACCAAGTTGATCAGCCTACATACCAAGCTGATCCTTCTACAATACACCAGTCCAAGCACCAAATCAAGATACAGCTAAGCCTACAATACTGAGGTTGAGCTAACAATTGTCAGGAGCATTCCTTTTTTGAGTAAGGTTATTCTTAAGCTCTTAGAGCTTATATTTGCTAAATTATTGAGTGTTGATTAACTCTTTAATCTTTATTGTGTTTTTATGAATCTTGACCTTAAAATTGTAGTAAAGCCCTTATTTAAGCCAGTTAGTGTGTTGCATCTAATACTCATTTGAATCTTAAGTGACATTCAGTGTTCGTGAGTTGTATCAAACCCTATTTCGAGCTCAACTCTTGATTATGTTTATGTCTTAGTGCATGATATCCATACACATTCACTATCGAAATCCCATTTTCACTCTCTATTCCTTGTCTTCATTGGACCTAATTACCTCATCCTTGGTTCCAAGACCTGCTAATTAACATCTTGGTATCAAAGCTTTAGGGGAACACGCATACAGTGTTCTTCAAAGTTTGTTTCGTTAGCTGAACATCTAATTAGTTGTCATTCCATAATGTAGTGTGTTGTTCATATTTTTAGTAGTTGTAGTATTGTGTTGTTGTTAAGTCGAGTAATAGTAATTCGATAGTTGATTCTAGTTGTTGTGGAAGCGTTTACCAATCGTAGTGCTACGGAAGCCGAGTAATAGTCGTTTCTAGGTTATTATCATTGTGTTTTGTTGTGAATCATGGTATTCAAATCTTCTTTGAACATCACTATACAGACAAGAATGTTTGAAGATAGTGCCAATAACAGTAGAGATAGCATTCGTGAATGTTTGAGGAGATACGTTGGTAACATAGAATATCAGATTCAAAATCTTATTGAATCTATCAAGGAGCTTATTGGTTTAGTTAAAGGCCGTAAACATGTTGGTTGAGATGAAAGAAGGGAACAAATGCCCACCAGTAGAAGTGGTTCCAATGAGCTCGATGATGAATGATAGTTAAGAAGAGCTAATGAGCTAAGAAGACAAGAAAACCAACCTGAGCCGAGAAGAAGCAATGATAGAAATGTTGATGCCAAAAACTTAGGAGCTCGAAGAAGAGAACCGAAGTTGAGAAGAGATGTAGCTAAGTAGAGCTCTAATAGAAGTGGCTAATCCGAGGTGAACTGACTAGCTCAAAATGAAAGGGATGAACCTTAAGCACAAAATAGAGGACTTAGTAATATCATGCTAAAGCCACCAACTTTCAATGGTAGCTATCGACCTAAAGAATTCCTTGATTAGATTCCCCAAGTAGAGAAGTTGTTTAAATGTTATGAGTATAATGACTGAATCAAGGTCAAGCTAGCTTCATTATCCCTTGTTGAATATGTAAGCCTTTAATAGGACAAGTTAGTCACTAAGCATGATGCTAAAAGAGAAGAGTAGATCAGAACCTTGAAGTTAATGAAGCATTTGATGAATTAGCACTTTTTGCCAACCTATTTTAAGTAAGAGATGCTCCATGCTTTCCAGCACCTAAGGCAAGGCCGAAACACTATTGAAAAGTACTTACAAGAGTTTGAGACCTTAATGACAAGATGTGAGAATGTTAAGCTACAAGATAACACTATTGTTAGGTTCTTGAGTGGACTTCGGGATGACATTGCTGACATAATGGAATTATCGCCATTTAATTTACTGGACCAGCTGATCAATTTGGCATTAAGGGTGGAAAGATAGAGGAGGAGGAGGAGGTACCAAAGGCCAACTAACCAACCTCAACTAGTCAACCCAAAGCTTGAATAATATTCGAGAGAAGGCTAGAGAAGAAGATGAAGAGAGATAAGTCTAGCCAACTTAATCAGGCTAAGACAAAGTAGGTAGAGAAATAGAAAGTACTTGGCACCAAGGCCCGAGAAGTTAAATGCTTTGAGTGCTTAGGCTACAGACATATTGCTTCTCAATGTTTGAGTAAAAGGGTCATGATCTTGAAGGGCAAAGGACCCAAAGCTCAAGTAGAGAGTTAGAGTGACAAGAGTTCTAAAGACAAGTTGATAGAAGAAAATGTCTATGCTGAAAATCTAGATGAACTCTTATCCATGATGAGCTGACGAGCTGACTTAAAACTAGATCTCAGCTAAAGGGAAAATTTATTGCATATTCAATGTTTAGTGAATAGAAAGACCTATTCCCTGGTTGTTGACAGAGGAAGCTACACCAATGTTGTTTCTACCAAGTTAGTAGAGAAGATGAAAATGCCGACCAACCCGTATCCCTAAACTTATCGATTGAAGTGGTTTAATGACAATGTTATGGTCCATGTGCATAAGAGAGTTGAAATAGCATTTACGGCTAGGTAATACAAGAATGAGATTGACTTCGACATAATGCTTATGATTGCAACAAATTTACTACTTAGCTGACTATAGGAGTATGACCAAAAAGTGATCCATGATGACTTCCTTAACACTTGTACAATTCGAAAGGATAGAAAGAGCTTTTGCTTGACCCCTATTAATATTAAGGAAATCCAAAGCAACTCGGTACCCATAGTGAAGAGAAGTTTGCTTGGCATCCCAACCCATGCTCATTGTTTAGTATCGAGGATGATTTCTTTTTAGACCCGCGGTAATGATAGGAATCAGCCTGTAACTATCTCCAAGCTTAGGCCAACATATTCGAAGCCAAGGCCAATAAACTCTTGCCAAAGCTGAGCTGATACAAAAAGGCTGAGAGGAAGAATAGAAGTCACTTAGCATTAAGTATGTCTCTTACTAAGAAGCCGAGAGATCACACAATCAAGGCCTTAAGGTTATACATCCACTTGATACAACATGGAGATATTAATGCTGACTAACCATAGAACTCAAAAATTGTAGGCCAACCTTTTCGATATCTCAATAAAACATTGCAAGACTTCAAGGGCTCCTATCCGAACCCAGGCATCCAATTACCGACCTTGCCCAGTTTAGATCCTTGTCCTTCTAGGACAACTTAAATGACTATATGTCGATTCCTTCTATTAAATGCACAATTTTTTTTAATATTTTCTTTATTTTAATTATGGGCCCATTCTTTAGGGCTTAAGGCCTTGTACATTATTTGCAGTTCTACTACTAGGGTTTTAGGACTTGTTATAAATGGAAACATTTTTAATTAAGAGACATGATCAAAAGAGGAATATTCATTCAATGATTATACTTAGAACTTTCCTCTTTTGAGTAAGGTTATTCTTGAGCTCTTAGAACTTACATTTGCTGGATTGTTGAGTGTTGATTAACTCCTTAATATTTCATGTGTTTTTATTAATCTTAACATTAAGATTATGGTGAACCCCTCATTTAAGCTAGTTAGTGAGTTACATCTAACCCTCATTTGAATCCCTAGTGATATTTAGTGTTCGTAAGTCGTATCGAACCCTATTTTGAGGTCAACCCCTGATTGTAATTATGTCTTGGTACATGATATCCATACACATTTATCGTCAAAATTCCATTTTCACTCTTTGCTCCTTGTCCTTATTTGGACCCAGATTACCTCATCCTTGGTTCTAAGACTCACTAAGTTACAAGAACCCTTACTCATCCTTCGACTACCATTTATCTTTTAGACCATCTCGTAGTTTAGACCTACCCCCTTTGGTTTCGTCCGATATTATGTTTGTATGTTCATTCATGAATCTGTATCAATTTTTGTGAATCATTTGTCTTTAAGTTGATTTAGACATATCGTTGCTAGTCATCAAGTTGAAAACAAGTCAATGTCCTTATAATTTTGAAATTGTTTCAATTTCGTCAATTTAAATCGAATTTTTCTATTGAGTTAGTCTCTATCTCATTTGAGTATTAGCTTGTAAAAGGATTGAGATTTACCAAAATCAACTTTGCAATTGTATGTACTGATATATGAAATGTCATGCTTCCAACTGTAAAGATAATATGGATTTAAGGAAGAACCCAATTGAAGTGGTAACATTAAGGGTCAACAAATTTTGTTAAGAATATGCAATAAGAAAGCAACCCCTTTACATATTAGATAATCAAGTTTAGAAGTTAATAAAGCGTGATAAGGTGTAAAGAAAGGAGATAAGATATATACTAGTAATCAAAACTAAGTTAAAGGATATTAGAGGTGAAATTCTGACTATATTAAGGATTAGGAGATAAATCAAAATACATGCACCTAAGAACCTTAGACTTCAAAGACCTAAAACTTAGTTTCAAAAGTATTTGAAGCAAGAGTCAAGAGAATACAATACATTAGAGTATAGTTTAGAAGGTACAATTTAGTAAGAAATGAAGTGAAACTTTATAAACCTGTCGAGCCTGGTTTTTTACCTCCTGGTTTTTAAAATTAAGTTTTCTTTAAATCAACTAGTATTAAACCTTTACCTATTTAATACTAACCCTCAACTAGAGTTTAAAGAAAACTGGTTGTTTTAGGAAATCACTTTAGGGTTGCCACCCAACTGGAGTTGAGAAAAAAATAGTTAAGTTATAACTAATTTGGTAGATTGATTATAACTTAGCTACTAGTCTTTCGGTAAAAAGTCAATTTTGAAACTGATTTTAAAACAAGAGATTTGGATCTGGGGGCTGTGATTTTCAAACCCTTATAGGTACTATTAACTTTCTAAACTTAATATTAACCTTAAAAATCACCATTCGACTCTACAAGAACATAACTCAATTATTTATCTAAATTGGATAACTTGAGTAAGCTAAATCAAAAAAAGGAAAACTAGGTTTTTATAAAATTTTTTTACTATCACCCCATAAGTGTCTACGTATCCGCTATTCAAAATCAGACGTATATAGTTCTTTATGTAAAAAAAAATTAGTGGGTTGATTTGATTTTAATTTGAAAATATGCTAAATTTACATTTTTTTAACTCAATTTGGTTTATTTAAGAAAATTTCTAAAAAAGGTCTTACATCGAAAATTTTATTTTTTTGGAAAATTCTAAAGCATCCTAAGTTAAAAAAAATCCAATTATTATTTATTTTGGAAAATCTAGCTTTTCTAAGTGTTAGAAAAAAAAATTAAGTTATTTGCTTTTTTTATTTTTATTATTATCTATATTTTATTTTCTTTATTCTATTTATTTTTATTTGTATTATACTAAAAAATAAATAAATAAATGAACTACTTTTTTATTTCTTCCTTTTTTCATTTTTCTCTTTTTTTTATTATTACATTTACAATCACAATAATTAAATAAATAACTAAATAATCAATAATTAAAAAATGATAATAATAAAAAAAGAAACTGGACTTAGGATGCAGTTAGGCATGCAGGTCAGACTTGGAGCAAGTTGGTCAGGTCGGTTTTGGTTTTGGAGTGCAGATCCGGGTTAGGTAGTAGAGGAGTAAGAACAATAGCTACGAAGGATGATTTAGGTTGTTATGAGGATTGTAACGAATGGGTAAAAGAAGATTTGTGTGTTTTTTATTAGGGAATGTGGTGTTTTTCAAGTGCTACCATGTTTGGTAGGTAGTAGAAGTTTGACGGTTGTGGCAGTGTTCGGGTGGTGTCATTGGGGGTTGATGGAGTTGAATAAGGTGTGGGTTGGTGATTTTAGGGTGTCACAAGTCCCATGGTGGTATTAGTTTAGACTAAGGGGGTGGCTAGAGTGGTGGTATGAATGGAGTGTGGTGGTGGTGAGGGTTTGGCTGTGGTGGTTTGAAAATGCAACTAAGGAGTATGGTAGTACATGGTGGTAGTCATGGGTAAAAGCTAGTGGCTTCGAGATGTTGGCTATGTAACTAGCTATGCTTAACCTAATTTGTGCATAACTCCAAGCTAGGGAAAGAGTGACTACGGATAGAGAGAGAATGAGTGCTTGAAGTAGAGAAATCAAGAGAGAATGATTCATAAGTGTTGTTGCCCCTTGTCCGTATTGAAATAAGCCTATTTATACACTAATTCAAACCTAAAAAATAAGGAAAGCTGGAATCAAGTTAAATGACAATGTCTAGATTTTGAGTTTTTTTTTTCAATTTTGGAGCTTAATTTGAATGCTTATTTGACCGAATCTTGACTTGTTCTTTGGTTCAATTTGAAGTAGGCCAAGCGGTGAATAAGATCAAAGTATGAAACCATGCATTTGTGTATAGAATTTGAGCTGAAATTAGATCCAAAGTGAAGGAGTTGAGCTATTTTTCAGCTAAGAAAGAGGGGAAAGTCGTAAGAAAGAGAAAGGAAAAGGAGCAAAAGAAAAGGAAAATGCTAACGTAGCGTCAACGTGGTACCACATCAGCCAACCAAACCACCTACATAGTGCTATGTGTCCTTACATGATACATAGCAACCAATGTAGCATGCCACTTGGCGCTACGTTAACCCGATGTTGCTACGTATCAAGACACATGGCTCAACAAGATCCTGATACATAGCAGTTCCTAATTTGATACTGTAGTAAGTGTTGTGGGAAGAAGAAAAAAAGAAAAAGACAATTTTGCCTCTAGTAAGATTTGAAATCAAGACCTCTAACCAAACCTAATTCCTTATCCATGCGCTTATCTGTTAAGCCATTAGCTTGTGCTTTGTCCATATGTGCAATTACATATGGACCAAGTCAGTCTAAGCTAGATTTAAATTTAAGCCCAGGAAAATCTTAGCCCAAGCTTAATGGTCTCACTTCTAAACTTATTTAAAATTAAAAAATCTATCCTATTAAATTGTTATTTTCTAAATTCCTTAAATCTTCTATTTTTTGTGACTTTTCAATTATCTAAAATTTTTTGTATTTTCTTTTTTCTTTTGTGTTTCTTCCTATTTCCTCATTTTTTTTATATTTTTTCTAGATTTGTTATTTTTTGTAATCCTTTTTTTCTAAATTTCTTATCTGTTCCTAATTTTTTTTATTTTCTATTTTTTTTGTGTATTTTTTAATTTAAGACCCTTTATCGTATTGGAATAAAAATAAAATGAAATAAAGGAAGCAAAAATTTGGTATCTACAAGACCTATCAATGTAATGACAATCTATATAATGAAAATGGATCTATTGTACCCTTATAACTTATGCGACTGCAAAAAGACATTAAATACATGGTGGTCATCAGCAATATAATGTCAAAATCTATAAGAGGTACCAACTTATCCTACCAAGACATAGAAAGTTAAATGTAGCATGTTGACTTACGTTGCCCATGAGTTTAGTAGGATACTATGAAGTATCTTATATACCAATATTAAGTAAACTCATGAGGAGCCGAAAGGAAGTATTAAGAGATAAACTAGTAAACCTTCAATAGGACTATACAATAGAGAAACAATGTATACAAAAACAAGATGAATAGATTTTCAAGACTAAAAAGCTAAAACATAAAGTGTCTGGGAAGTATAGTGAGGAGATATCCTCAAGTGGAACTTTTTTGGAAACCTAAAATAGCAATAAAGAAAGAGTAACCATTGTTATTTTAGCAATTAGGTTAGTAGATACTTTTATTTTGATAAATGGTGGTTAATGATATTGGAATACGGTAACATAAGTAAGAAAGGTAATTGATCATCAAAGTTTTAGGGACAAAACTTTTTCAAATCAAGGGTGGAAATGTAAGATAAAAAATTTTAGGTAGCCGCTTCTAACGGATAATTTAAGGCATTAATGAATCCAACTCAATCAAGCGAGGAAATTTACGAGTAGGCTCGAGGTATTAGTTAATAACACTTCATAGGTTTCATTAGTTAGTAAATTTTTAGAGATAAATTATGCATGTAATAAAAATTATTATATAACATAAAAAATATATAGAATATATGTATATACACTACTTGTAATTTTTACGTATAACTATGTACCCATAATTAACTAAAATACCTAATTAATTACATTTTAAGCTAAAATAGGCTAAGCAAATTAACAAAAATTAATAAAAAATTTAAGAATAGCTAAATGATACTTGTAATGGTATGGAATTGGTTCATGATAGGTGTTACTAAAAAAATCAAGGTTAACATGCAATTTGGGGTAGTATAAAAGGGAAATTTCGAGAGGAAAGAGAGAAAGAAAAATCACTTTGCATGCATCCAAGCTTTGTAAAATTTACAAAACACTCTTCAAATATTCTACATGCAATATGGAGTTTAGGAAAAATATGTTTGGATATATAAAAATGAAATAGAAAGTCTAGGAAAAATAAAGCAAAAAGGGTGCAAATCTAGATATTAACAAGTTTACAAGCTTAAGTAGCTGCTAGAAACCAACCACTACAACCACCTAAGAAAGTAGCCATCACCCAACTGTGCTAACATATTGGAGGTAGTCATGGGTAGTAAGAGCTCAAGCTTCCGATGAGAGCCAAATTCTAATTGAATTTAAATAAATACATAAAAATATTAAAAATGACTAGAAAAATCTACAAAATTTAGTCTTACATATTTTCATGTATAGACTACAAGAAAAAAAATATTATTTTGCACAAATTTTGTTGGTATACTATACGTCCTTAAGCAATCGACAAAATTAAGCTATTTTTTTATATTCAAATAAATTAGCTTTAAGATGTCATTTCAACTTCAATTTTTTGTAAACTTCCCTATGCTTTTATTAAATTGCTATGAGAAGGATTTTCACGAAACTATTTTTTATATTTTTATTGAATTTTTAAGCTTTAAATTGTGCTTAAAATAGTGTTTTAGCAATTCGATATTTTCCTAAAAGAACTCACTTAGATTTTGAACACAGTATTTAATGGAGTATTAATATCATGTTAAAGCTGTAGGAGTGAGTATTATAGTAAGATATTATGGCAAGTCAAGATTTTACCTTTACATGAGTAATTTAGTAACTTATATAATTGATAATTTTAAGAATTGAAAAATATGGATATGATATATGAGAAGTTAGGAAGTAATGAGGCTAAATATTGCTGAATGAAGTGTCACTTTGTGTTGTTCTTAGCTGGAGTTAGAGGAAAAGTGAATAAATCCTTTAGTTGAGCAAGTTGTTAAATATAGAGGATAATTTAGAGGATTTTAAATGATTATTGTACTAAGGAATCTACTCAAAAGCAAAATCAAAGGCAAATTTAAAAGTGAACTATAGGTATAAAGGAGTTCAAATGCTAAATCAGAGATTAATTTTCTATAGACTCTATGGTTGGTTATAAACCAAGGGAAACTCATAGGATTCAATAATCCAAGATACCTTATAAAAACTAGTCAACTACTTAAGAAATCCAACTTGTAAGTCAAAATCAATTATAAAACTGATGCTAAAATAACTAAAATCGTTTAAAATAAATGGATGACTAATAAGTCAAGGCTTAAATATGGATTAAAGCTAATCTATTGCATAAGTATACAAGTAATTGAAGACTAAGAGGGTAATGGTCAAGAAAAGTGAACCAATAAAGTACCATTAGGTTGTAATCCATGCATTGTAGCATGTTAGAGTACTTGGACACCTAGGAGTGCATTTGGTTGTAATTGTGACTTAATTGAATGTACACATGCCTCATGTGTGATTGTTTACTTAAATTGTGAACTTAGAGTACTACCTTGTGTGATTTTGTTTGGTTTTCTTCGTATTGTTAATGTGTTGATCACCCCTAATTGAAATTAACCAAAGACTAACCCATAACTTAACTAGACATACATAACAACCTACTTAGATAACATTTAGGTGTGTCATACCAAATATCAACCCCTTTAGTAAGGATAGCTAAAATGGTCGTTTTCCCACTTTTAGTCGAACTAAATGACAAGAGAGGAGGTTACAATAAGGTTGGGGATCATGGTTTGACGGAAGTTTTAGGACGAGGGTGTTCTCCATTGCACAAGATAGGTTTGTTCTAATTTGAGTCGCATTGAAACTCTTTAATTCGGGTTATAGCAAATATAATTTATCTAACCTCGTAATGGACCTTTTAACATTGTTCGATGCCTCATTTTATTGTTTGCACTACATATTGTTAAAATATAATGTTTAAAAACCATGTTTGTGTTTGTTGTACTCCTTTATCTCAATTCCACTTACTAAGCTAGTTGTGTTTACCTTCCTATAGACTCTCTTGCAGGTGTAGATTAAAGATTAAGCATGTAGTACTATAATCACCCTTAACTTAATATATGTTGGGTTAAGGGAGTGTGGAGACTTAGAGACTCGTAAGAACCTAATATTTTTGTTTTGGCTTTCTTTTAGTATTGTAGAAGCTAACTGGGGCTCCCGAGGACACCACTCGTTTCCTACTTTAATGTACATAAGCTTCAAAACCTATGGTTGTTCTTGTAAACTCTTTATGGAAATTGGAACTTTAAATGTATAAATATTTTTTTTAAATACTACAAAGTTATTAAGATGTATACTAAAAGTTATCTTGAACAAGTGTTTTTGAAAAGCTATACCATAGTTTTCACTAATAACAGGTACCGAATTAAATGCTTTAGAGCAGTTAAGTCAAGTACGCTTAGGGTAAACTAGGTCTACAATAGCAACTGTAAGGCTAGCTTCTATCTTATGATAGTTCATACTGCAGGATTGTTATAACTTCATCATTTCGAGGCATAATGCTGAATAAATAAGTAAATGAAGCTTGTCTCTTATAATTTCCCCTAAAAGTTTTAATTTGTTGATGGTGTAAACAAGAATAATAGGATAAAAAGTGATTGGTGTAGATCAATCTCGGTTCCTCAGAAGAGTGAGACTCTTTCCAACTACCAATTTGCTGAAAAGAAAAAAATAAGAAAAGAAATTTGATATTGATCAGCCTTAGTCCCTCAAAAAAGCAAGATTCCTTCCTACTATAAATATAAAATTAAAAAGGGCTACATTAGTGAGGGTCAGCTTTAGTCCTTCAAAAGAGAAAGATACTTTCCCATAGCTAATAAGCTCTTATAATTAATTGAATTAAATAGCCTATCATTAAAAATGTATGTTAGGGGGAGAAGCAAGGCATGAGTAGATACAACATGTATTCGCTCTTAATTACAGTGCTTAGTAGAGTTGAGGAGAGATTTGCATATATCTTAGCTAAATGTAAGGGAGTCATGTTTAGTTTTTATTCATTTTAATAAATCATAACTAATTTAGGAGAGAATCATTGGTTAAATCGCATAATTAAACAATTGATTTAAAAGAATTATCCATTGAATTCTAGTATTTTTGTCTGAGTTGCATTAAAAGGTGCAAAAGGGAGAAGATTATACAATTTACCAGTAATATTTCAAGGATGCATTGACTTTTATCATATGATAAGTTTAATATGAATTTTTGCTTTCAAATTCCTAAATAATAATAGGTTGATTTGGGGATCCTATCTTAATTTCTCAATCTTTGTTAAGGAGTAATTAATTTGCTTGAGGACAAGCAAATGTTTAAAGGTGGGGAGATTTGATGGGTGTAATTTTATATTCATTTCTTACTTATTTTCGTAAGCATTTTGAGTAATTTTTGGTTTAATTTTGATGAATGTGCTATTGATTTTAGTCATTTCTTAACTTTAGAACTTAGATGAAGCAATAAGGTGAGAAGATGAGAATTTAAGTGATTTTTAAAGGAATTTTCACCAAATTTGAAGAACGACTTAAGGATAGCAAGTGTTAGAGAGAATCTATCCAAGGATTAAGCAAAGAGGAAGACCATGGTCAGTCTTTATGGCCATGTTCCTTAGCAGTAAAGGCTACATCATCAATTTTTACATAAAGCTTAAGGAATTTTTTAACTAAGTATAAGACCACAGTCCAACTCCACAATTGTAAGCTGTACTTATGATCCTTACGTCATTAATTTCAAGTCAATTTCTTGAAGAATTATTGCAAGGAAAAGTCTATGCCCAGCCTCTATAACCATGTTCCTATATGTAGACTTGCTACAATTTTTAAAACACTTGTCATTTGAAGATTATTTTGTCTAGATGATATAAATAGGTGTCAGGCATATGTACAGGGAAAAAGAGACATCATAGAATGGAATAGAAGTCTTTTCTTAAGGTTTTAGTAATGAAAGTTCTTATTTTTATCATGACAGGTTTTAGCCATGAGAATTCTTATTTTTTTGATGTTTATAGTGTAGAATCATTAGTATCTAAACCTGTAACCCTAAGGCAATATGTAGTGTACTTTCTTTGTTATCATTTTGATGAAAATTCTTATTTTTTCAATATTCATTGAGTTTTTATTTCTAAGGTTTCAATTTAATTATTAGATTGTATGTATTTAATTCATGAGTCCAATACATAAATAGATCTATAGTAATTGCAAAAATTTACTGTAAGTTTAGAGATAAGTTATAGACTTCTTCCAAAATTAAAATTGATATCTTGTTTGTTTGTTGTAGAATTCTTGTTCTTAATGCTATTCTAGTGAGTTCTATTACAAAAGTGATTCAAGTTGAATGTAATTAGGATTAGAAATTAATAAAGAAGTGATTCTTATAAATTTTGCGATCATATTCCTCTAGTTAATAAAAATAAGGAATACATTAGAAACCTTAGGCTACTGCATGTCAATCTCTCGATAATTAGAGTGTTGATGATAGGAATCAGCCAACTTACTCATCAACTTGACTACACCAATTTCAAGCTCCCAAGATCATGATAAAGCTGATGCAACTTTAGATCACTCGCAAATCAGCTTGACATCTATTGAATCGAATCGTACTCTTTTTTCTACTTCTACAAGAACCTCCCTAATGATTACTTGCCATGTGTTCTCGTACATCACATGAAGAAATCAACCAACAAAGCTTCTATTCCCACAATTTTCATTATACCCTTTATTTATTCCTTGTATTTTACTTTTTTTGAAGAAGTACATTTTTTTGTCTTTTCCATATTTAGTAGTTTCCCTAATATTTCGGGTATAAATACCCTCTTATAAGTAGCTGCAATCATCTTCTTGACATTATCAAATATACTGCATTCCTTTTCATGTGAAGCTTTAAGCTTATTGTTTTACTCTTATCTTATCACTCAAGTAACATTAAGTGGCAAATGATCTCATTAAGCTATCCATACATCATATCAATTAGCTTATGAGTCTATGGAGGTTCCTTGGTGCATCATATCCTCGAAAAAATTTGTAGTTTACTTGTTTTATTTATTACATGTGTTCTCTATCCTACATTTCGAGCTTTTGGCGAGCTTAGACCCACCCCTGATATTGCCACACCTGTCTACCATTGGTGCTACATATCATCTTAGCATTAAAGTAAAGGCTCATATTAGGTAAGTTACGATTGTACAATGTTGTTACTGCATTGCATTGGAAAACTGCTATAGTAGCATGTGTTTAGTAAGTATCATTGCCTATGTGGTTAAGTGAGAGTTACTTGTAGTGTTTTAGTAAGCAATAAAATTAGAGTTGCTATTCTTTGGGAGTAGTCGTTGTTTGGTGCCCTGTTCTACTTTGTCCCAATCCTTAACAAACAAAGTAAGCACTAACTGGACATTTCTATTCTTCATCAAAGTAGTTGTCGTATTGGTATTTTATGGTATAGTCTACTTGGGCTTAGGTATTCGTGCGAAGACGAGAGTGTATGTATATGAATTGATTAATTGGGGAAGGTGTATATTGTTTTTAGGTAATAGTGAGAATCCGAGTGTTCTGAGAGTTTGTTGTAGAAACAAGACTAAGACGAGAAGAGATGATTGATTCAAGTATAAATGCTAAAATTAGGGACAATAATAGTAGAGTTGTCCATCATGGCCAATAACCCCAAAACACCCCTAAAAGCTCCAATGAGAAGTTAGATGAAGTGACTCACTTAATGGCTCACTTGACTCAAGTTGTTCATGCATTAGTCTTACGACCTATTTTAGTCATCTACAACACCCCCCAACTACTCTTGAAGTTGGTGTCGCTACCTATAATGCTTAACCTACCCAAAGGCAACTTTTAGTTCAACAAGACTGAGGTGGAGGAGTAAGAGGACATGTGTAGAGGAAGATAGACCTAGGTAAAGTAGATAAAGAAAATGAGGAAGAGCACAATGAAGTGGAAGAGAAAGCACGTACACCCCAAGCTATGACCATGTAAAGCTTTAGATTACAAGTTTTAATGATTCTAGAGATACTAATGACTACCTTGATTGGGAAGAAAAGATAGAACAAATCTTTGACTACTATCAATAAGAGGACCATGATAAGGTGATAACTGCTGCTATAAGATTCTTAGGGTTGTAATGTAGTAGAGAAATTTTCAAATTATGCAAAGGTAAGATGAATAATGAGAAGTTAGCACCTAGCCCTAGATGAAAAGAGTTCTTAGAGCAACATTTATGTTGGATACCTATTTTTAAGATACTTTCGCTTGACTCTAAGAGCTAAAGCAAGGGAACCATATTGTTGATGAGTACATGTAAGAATTTCAAATGCTTATGATCTGAGGTAAGGTCAGGGAACCTTTAGCCCAAACAATATTTAAATTCTTGCCTAGAATGATAGTAGAGATTGAAGATGTAGTAGAGCTACAACAATTTATCACTCTAGATGAAGCCATAAGAATTTCTTAAAGTATGGAGAGACATAAGAGGAATATGCCAACTGGCTAACCTTGGCTATTTTATTGAAAATTCATATATGATGAATTTAGGAACACATATGCATTTGAAAAAGATCAGAGGAAGATCACCTTGAATGCCATGACCTCCACTCAAGTGAGCAAGGCATAAGCCAACTAGCTAGAGGATCCAGGAAGACCTTGGTCCTTAACCATTCCAAGCTTAGAAAGGTTATATGATCTAATGAACAAACCTTTTTGTTAACAAGAAAATGGTTAGCATTGAAGAAGCATGTTATGCTATCAAATGGGATCTGAGAGCTACTTGATGAATATATTAACCTATTCCTTAAACAACTGCTAAAAGGACTACAACCTTGTTGAAGGATTGAGCATTATATTGACATAATAGTTGGTGCTACCTTTCCTAACAAGCCTACTCATCCGATGAATCCCAAACAAGCGGCCAACTTATAGAAATAAGTCAATGAGTTGCTAAAGAAGGGTTATGTGAGGGAAAATCTCAATGCTTGTGTTCTTTAGCTCTACTTGTGCTAAAAAAGGATGGTACTTGGCATATAAGTATGTATAGTAGAGTTGTTAACAAAATAACATTCAAGTATAGGTATTTAATCCCGAGGTTAGATGTTATCCTTAATAAACTACATAGTGCTCAAATTTTCAACAAGAACGACCTAATTTTTGTCTACCATCAAATTCAAATGAGGCTACGAGGTAAATGGAAGACTACATTTAAAACTTGACATGGCCTTTATGAGTGGTTGTTAATGGCCTTTAGCTTATTTGATGCCCTAAGTACCTTCATGAGATTAATGAATCATGTATTATGGAATTTGATCGGAAAATTTGTTATGGTCTCCTTTGACGACATCCTTGTATACAGTGCTAACCGATAGAGCCATACCAACCATCTCCAAGCTGCATTTGATGTGTTGATGACTACCTTGATTGGATGCATACGTGAAGGAATTTCAAATGTAAGTGATCCGTTGTGTGGTACTAGAACCTAAAGACCGAACTTTCTCTAGGTTTACCAATGGGCTAAGATATGAGATCAAAAATGTTTATATGAGAGCAAAGATGTCCTCAAGACAAGGGTAATTACTACAATAGATGATGTCATCAAAGATGCCCTAAGGATAGAGCGAAGAAAGATGAGAAGATGCCATGTTCCTATTAGCCAAACTCAACTAAGCCAACCTATTTCAAGCAAACTTGTATGAACAAAATTGAGCAACGCTACTATGGTCTAACCTACTTCAATGTCTTGAGTCAACAAAAAGGAAGTGTAGAGAAGGTTTGAGACATGACAAAGCTCAAGTAAGAAGATGAGTAAGATCAAGTGTTAAGAAGGTTTGAGAAGGGACAAAGCTTAAGCAAGAAGACAAGTGAGATAAAGTAAGTCAAGTGCCAATGGTTTAGACATATGGTAAGTCAATGCTTGAGTAGAAGGACCATGATAGTGAAAGGAGCTATGCTAACCATTGAGGTCGAGAGAACTAACAAAGAGATAGAAAAGAAAAAAGAATCTAGATAAATCGATCTATCCAAGGAAAAGGAAGTGTTTACAAAAAGGAAGGGAACTTCATGCCAGCAACCATAGTATTAAGGAAAGGGATGAATGTTAGCCCAGCACTCGCAAATGAGCAACTTATGAACTTGTTCCATATTGGTTGTATGGTCAAGGTATGTAATGCGTAGTCATTATTAATAGTGGTAGTTGCACCAATGCTACCTCCATATTTATAATTCAGCAGCTGAAATTACCTACCACACCCCATTCCAAACCTTACAAACTACACTGGCTTTGTAATAAGGGAGCCCTATAAGTTACAAAATAAGTCTTAGTACTGATATTTATTAGGAAAGATTAGGATAAGGTCCTCTATGATGTACTGCCTATGAATGCTTTGGATATCCTTCTTAGAAGACTATAGATGTTCGATCGATAAGTAATCTATGATGGGATGAGGAGTACGTATTCTTTCTAGCATGAAGGTAGGAAGGTGAGGTTGAACCCTACGACTCTTGATTAAGTGAATAACATGCAAGTACAACTTCACCAAACTCTAAACAAAGAAACCCTAGTGATGACCATAAGAGAGATGAGGTCCAAAATGCTAACCTCTCTACTAATCAAGAGGTTACTTGAACTAAAGGAGCAAGATGCCTAGCAACTAGTAGAAGTGAAGAAGCTACTTGAAGATTTTGAGGACTCGTTCCCTAATTAACTACTCAAAGGACTGGCCCTTATTGAAAGAATCAAACATGCAACTGACTTGTGATGGGTGTAAAATTACACTCATCTAGCTTAATATTTCATGAATATTTTGAGCTATTTTGATATATATTGATTAAGTCTGTTATTGAATTGAGTTTATTTAATGACTTGATTGAAACAATTTGACAAAAATATGAGAATTTGGGAGATTTTTCAAAAGGATTTTTTCAATATCAAAGGATAATTTGAATATGGTGAGGATTGGAGAAAATTTGTTCAAGAAACAAGAGAAGAACATGACCATGAGTATGCACGGTCATGTTTCTTAGCCATAGATCCCTCCTCTTTAAATTGCAAATTGAAGTTTGAAGGATTTTCAACAAAGGCATGACCACAATCACCTACCACAAGTTTGTTCTGAAGGATTTTCAACAAAGGCATGACCACAATCACCTACCACAAGTTTGTTCCCTAAACATGTTCCCTTCGTAATTTATTTTAAGACAATTCTTGCAAGAATTATTGCAAAGAAGTCTTCAAGCCTAAGCACCATAGTCGAGATTATATGGAATAGAAGTATTCTTATAACTATGCAAGTTGTCAAATTTTTCATGATTATAGCTTAAAAGCAACAATATCTAGATTTCTAAACCATTGAGGTAACGATGTAGTATACTAGAATCATTTTGTTTTAATGTAATTTTCATGTTCTTATTAATTTAATTGTATGTTTAAATAGAATTAAGTTGTTATTTCTAAAGTCTCAGCTTAATTTATCTAATATTATGTATTGAAGTCATGAGGCCAATATGTAATTAAATCTATCATAATTGAAGAGATTTGTTATAAGCATAGAGATTGGTTATAGGCTTTTTTCAAAATTAATTTAATATTTTCTCATGTGTAGGATTCCTGCTCTTACTGTTGTTCTATGGAGTCTTATCCTAGAAGTGATTTAAGGAAGATGTAATCAGATTAGAATCTAGTAAAAAAGTGATTCCTATTAGACTAACACCTGAATCCTTTGGTTAGTAAAAATAAGAGATTTGTTAAAATACCAAAAGATCCTACATGTTAGACTCATGGTGATCTTCATCTAGATATCCAAATTTAGGCTTGCTTGGTTTTATTTTATTATTGCTTTATTAATAATTCCTTTGTTAAATTTCTATATCTACTTTTTGTCTAAATCCTCATCAATATTATCATTCTATTTGATTAAAAGTAATTAGAATGAATGAGTAAGTGTACTATCATCATGCGATTAACAAACCATGACTCTTGTAGTTCTTTATACTATTACTTAGCAAGTACACACACCTAATAGTGTAGTATATGCTCCATTAAGTTTTTGGCACCATTGGCAAGAAATTGTTTATTAGGAAACCTTGTTCCTTTATTATTCTACCATTTTTAATTTTTCTTTTCAGTTTTCTATTTATCTTAGTTAAGTAATTTGAATTTAACTTTAAAACATTTCTTTTTTTGTGTTGAGGAAAATTTGAGCAATGGCCAATAACAATGAAGTACACAAAATTGTGTTCAATTACATTAAGCCATTGACTAGTGGAGCCAACTTTATCACTGGAAACGAATTTATGATCTCACCAATCATTGTGAAAATGGTTTGGCAACAGTTGTGATTTGAAGGCTCTCTAAAGGAGAACCCACATGTACCTTGCAAGCTTTCTAGAGATTTGTGTGAGTTTCAAAATAGAAGGAGCTACGGATGATGCAATAAGATTGAATTGTTTTCATTTTCTTTGTGGGGAAAAGCATGGCAATTATTAAGCTCACTATAAAAAGATTCCATTACTTCTTGGGATCTACTAACAGAAAGATATTTACAAAAATATTTTCCTCCAGCCAAAATAGCTAAGCTTTAATAGTGATATCTCATCGTTCACTCATGCATGGGAGCATTTCAAGGGGTTACTAGGAAATGTCCAAATTACACTCTACCACTTTAGATATAGGTACAAACTTTTTATAATGGATTGAAGTTTGGAACTAAACAATTTGTTGATGCATTTGCAAGTGGTATGTTGAACTCAATGACACTTAGTGAAGCATATTCATTGTTCGAAAGCTTAGCCATGAACAGCTATCATTCGAATGGTGACAAACTTAGTAGGAAGAAATCACCCATAAAGTGCATAGATTTCACCACAACTATAGCAACACAATTGGATGCACTACATAAAAGACTAGACTTAATTCCTATGCTAGTACAACACTCCATGATGCCTAATGTAGTCAACTTAGGAGGATATATGCCATCTTATTATCAAAAATCACCTTATTATCGTGTAAACCAATGGGGTTTTCAAATTTTACCTTTTAATGACCATAAAGAAAGATGTAAGGAGTGTTTCCCTTATACAGGTGATTCTTTTTGTACAAATTTAACTAGAAATGTCAATGTTCCTTATGGATTTCAATCTCTTCCTCTAAAAGAGGAGAGCTTGAAATTAGCAGAAGTATTGACTAGGTATATACAAAGTAGTGATGCCAGATTATTAAGTATCGAGAAGTGCATAGAATAGCTTGCGAAGGTTTCAATTGAAGGCCAACTAGAATCTCCACTACAAGCTCAAGCAAAAGCCATAACTTTGAGAAGTGATTAGAAGTTGCAAGTTGCTAAGCAACTAAAAAATTCTTAAGTCAACCTCGAATAAGTGAGAAAAAAGGAGAAAGATAAAGTTGCAAAAGCACCTGAACCCCCTAAAGAAGAACCAAAACCTAAAAAGTTAAGGAGTATAAGCCACCCATCTTGTATATCCTTGAAGATTAAGGGAGGAGTGCACAAATGAACAATATGGTAAGCTCTTAGACTTATTTAAACAATTGCATATTAATTCACCTTTTGTTGAAGGATTGTCATAGAAGCCCAACTATGCAAAATTTCTAAAGGAGTTGCTCTCTAACAAAAAGAAGCTAAAAGAATTGTCTATGGTCATGCTTAGTAAAGAGTGCTCAATCATTCTATAGAATAAGCTTCCCACAAAACTAAAGGATCTAAGGAGCCTTACTATCCCTTATCTGAATGGAAATCTATCCATTAAACAAGCATTAGTTGATTTAGGCACTAGCATAAATTTGATGCCCTATAAGTTATTTAAATAGCTAAGCTTAGGCGAATCAAACCCAACTAAGATGAGCTTATAGTTAGTTGATAGATCAGTTACATATCATAAGGGTATAATAGAAGACGTACTTGTCAAAATAGATAAATTTATATTTCCTATTGATTTCATCATATTAGACATTAATGAGGATATTGAGATACCTCTCATTTTAGGTAGACCCTTTTTAGTTATAGCCAAAGCTATTGTAGATGTTAGCGATGGTAAGCTTACATTAAGGGTAAGAGAAGAAGAGATGGTAATTAAATTTAAGGAATTTATGGAAAATGTACTGAATAGGATGATACATGTTTTAATGTTGCTTCTAATTATTACTTTGTGTTTGGTACTTTGCAGGAGCTATTATCTAACGATCCCTTGGAATCACGTTTGACGTAAGGAATTTCTAAAGAAGAGTTTTGCAATCTAAATGTAATTGAAGCCAAAGCTCAACTAGAGATCAATCCTCCAACTCAAAAGCCAATGATTAAGGACTTTAAACATGCAAAGGAAGCAAAACTAAAGCCTTCCATTAAAGAGCCATTGGATCTAAAGCTAAAGCAACTTCTAGATTATTTAAAATATGCATTTCTAGAGGAAAACTCAAAGTTATCGATGATAGTTTTCTTAGCATTGGTTCACCAGCAAAGGAATAAACTCCTCAACATACCTAAGGAGCATAAGATAGCAATTGCATAGAAGATTTCTGATACCAAGGGAATTAGTCCCCCGTTCTATACACATAAGATATTACTTAAAGAAGGCTACAAACTAGTAGTATAACCACAAAGACATTTGAATCCAAACATAAAGGTTATACCAAAGAAGGAAGAATAAAAATAGTACCAAATGAGCTAAATGAGCTAATTCCAATGAGAGTGGTTACAAGATGGCAAGTCTATATCGATTATAGAGAACTCAACGATGCCTCAAGGAAGGATCATTTTCCTTTACTATTTGTCAACCAAATACTAGAACATCAATTAAGTCATATATTTTAGTCTTTTTTAAATGGTTTATCTAATTACTTTCAAATTCTTATGTCCCTAAAGGATCAATGGAAAACTACTTTTACATGTCCTTATAGCACGTTTGCATATTAGAAATGCCTTTTGGCTTCTATTATACACCTATAACTTTTCAGCGCTGCATGATGGTAATATTTGTTGAATTTATAGGAGATATAATGGAAGTTTTCATGAATGATTTTTCATTTTTGGTGTAGGTACCCTATTTTTGCCCCCTTTTATTTTTTTCAAAATTTTTAGAATAGGATAAAGGATCCTAATTTAGGAAAAATGCAAAAAAAAAAAAAAAGAAAATCAAGAAAACCCAAAAAATAAGAAATTTAGAAAAAAATAAGAAATTCAAAAAAATAGAAAAATAAGAAATGTAGAAAAAATACAAAAAATAGAAAAATATATAGAAAATAGAAAAATCACAGAAAATTGAAAAAAAAATAGAGGATTTAAGGAATTTAGAAAATAATAAATTTTTTTAGATAGTTTAGTAGAATATAATTTTAATTTAGATAAAATAAAGAGAGAGTCGTTGGGCTTTAGCTTAAATGTGAATCTAACTCAAGCTGACTTTGTCCATATGTGTAATTTAATTGCACATATGAATAAGGCACAAGCTAATGACTTAACAGTAAAATACTTAAGCATGGCATTAGGTATAACTTGAAGGACTTAGGTTCAAATCTTAGCAAAGGCATGGAAAGGCTTTCTAGTTTTTCATAAGACACACTGCCACACTAAGCATTGCCACGTATCAAGGGTCTACCATGCCACGTGTCCTAGCAAGTGGCACCCTCATATTAGCTAAAGCTGAAATGACACCACGTAGCATGCCATGTTAGCACCACATGCCACGTCAACTACTACATGTCATAATAACATATGGCATGCCAAGATTAGATGATGCAGACCAATATGGCACCACATCAGCCCCTTTCTCTCCCTCTCCTTTCTCTTTCCTCCTTTTCCCTAACTTTCTTGGCATGAAAACAACATAGACCCCTCACTTTAGATCCATTTTCTATGCAAATTCCATACACATACATGATTTCTTAGTTTGATTTTATTCTAGACATGGCCTTCTTTAAATCAAATACAAGAACAATACCAAATTCATTCCTTTCAATGCTCAAATCAACTCTCAAAAATGGAAAAAAAAAACTCGAAATTAGGGATGCACATTTATGGATGGATCGGTTAGTAATGGCCATTTCCTTCTTTATTCGAGCTCAAAATTGTATAAATGGACCTTTCCTATCCTTGTTTGATCATGAACACTCACTTCAAATCGTTCAAACACACTCATTATGCCCTTTTCTCTCTAGTGATACCCCTTCTCTCTACAGTACTCTCTCTTTAATCATTCTTAAGTCACGCTACCTCTATTACTAGCTTTCCCTTAACTTAAACTCTCAAACCCAATCAACCCCATCATTAGTCGCACTTCTTATTGTAAGAACCAAGAACGACCATAACCAAACCCTAAACTACCATGGTTATCCCCTCTTAAACCACCACCACCACCAGTGCCCCTCGTACAAAAACAACCATACGGTTAACCCACCATGTCCTAAAACTACTAACCCAATACCCCATTCATCTCCAACAACTACCCAAGTAACAACCACCACTACTAATGTAATAGAGATTTCAAACCACCACCAAATGGCCAATTTTGGCTACGACTCCACTCCTACCCCCATTATCCCTAATGAGAAACTCATGAGAGTACCCTCAGCCCCCTAGAAAACAGCTTAGAACCACCCCTTTCGTGACTCAACCCTATTCAATCCGGATTTGTACCCAGCTCTAACCTACACATCTAACTTAACCCAATTCGGTCTTTTATGCAATTTTATATTTTTTATTATAATTATTACTTTATTTATGTAGATTTTCATGTAAATGTAATTATAAAAAATAAACAAAAGAAATAAAAGAGAAATAAAAATAAAAAAGAAGAAAAAAAAGAAAGGAAGAGGAAGGAGCTTAGTTTTATTGCTTTTATTTATTTATTAGGAAAATGGAAAAGATAGTAAAATAAGAAATAAAATACAAAAATATATATAAATAAATGAATAAATAAAAATAAATTTAAAAATGTTTACCACTCAAAAAAACCAATTTTTTCCTAAAATTATTAAACGTAAATCATTCCCCTTTTGAAGCTTAGGATACATTTTAGAATTTTCCAAAATAAACAATATCAATTTAGGACCCTTTATATTTTCCTTAATAAAACCCAAACCTACTTAAAATGTAAAGCTAACCGTTTTGTTAGAATATAAATAACCAAAACACTAAAACTTTATAAAAAGAACTACGTATGTCTAATCCAGAATAGTGGATATGTAGACACTTATGGGGCGATGGTAAAAAATGAAAAAAGCCCATTTTTCCACTTTAGTTTAGATTGTTCAAATTCATTAATCAATGATTAAATTTAATTTTTTAAGATAATTTTTGAAAGGTGATTTTAAGAGATTAATTCTAAAATTAGAAAGTTGATAGTACCCATATGCATTTAAAGAATCTAACCTTTGGACTCGATTTTCTAGTTCTTAAAACTATTTATAAAATTGGTTTTATTGAAAAGATTCGTAGCTAAATTATAACTAATCCACTCAATCAGTTATACTTTAACTCTTTCTCCTGACTTTGGTCAGGTGGCAACTCTAAAAGTTTTTAAAAATAAAAGAATTGGTTTTCTTTAAACCCTAATCAAGGGTCAATATTAAATGGCTAAAGTTTAATACTAATCAATTTAAAGAAAAATAATTTATAAAAACCGAGAGAAAAAAACCAAGCTCGATAACTTGAAAACTCCATTGGGGAACCATCAAGAGGGTTAGCCATTCAACTTTACAAAAAAATCAATCTCTAAAAATCACCTCATTAAGTGTAATTTATTTACTTATTTGTTAATTCATTATTATTTGTACCTCGACTAACGTTTTTTATAGGTTTTGTTTATTTAACTATTTAGGGGGAAGGAATTTATTTTTCCACAAAACTTATAACAGAAACGGTCAAACCTAGACCGTATTAGGAACCTAGGATGAGGGGCCATTGTATACGCTCTAGGTGCTGTGGTGTAACCACCGCTCAGGGTTGATTTGGTTACCCCACTTAAGCTTGATGTAACCAATGAAAGTGTTCTTCAAAAAGTGTAGTCGCATAAGCTTAAGAACCTTTAGAACCCACCCTTTATGCATTCATGACATCCAGAATTGACGAATAATCAAGCAAAATGGGAATAAAATATATAATAGCTTAGAGTTTCCTTGATTTCCCTTATAATTTTAACATATTATAAACATAGAATTGTTGTAAATAGGTTTCATTATTGTAAATAGTGGTTGATCAATATTCTAACATATTTTTTTTTTCTTTCATAATTCAAATTAGGAAATGGCCTATTCATCCAACTTCGTCCACTTTAGGGAAATGTTCATTAGCAAGCCTATTAGCTCTAAGCCCATCTTGGACCAATGGTTTCAAAACTTCAATCCAAAGGAATAAGAGACAATCATCAGCAAGATTAGGCTCATTCTATCACTATCTAGAGTAAAAATAAAGATTAATTTAATTAATGCCCTAATTAACTTTGGGGAACTAAAGGAAGTGACTTTTTGAGTTGGGCCTCACATGATTAGTCTAACACTTGAAGAGTAAGCCCTTTCCTTAGAAAATATATATAGCCTAAGTTTGGAAGATGACTTGATGAGTGCCTTCTCAACATTCTTGCAGATCAGAAAAGTTGAAGTGAACAAAGCCTTCAAAAGCTATAGTAAGAACTACATCAAATTGGAAGACTTAAAAGCTTAATTCACCATTGAGCCGAAATCCAACTAACGAGGCATCTTCTATGGTAATCTCATATATTGGGGATAGAACAAAATAAAAGCCTTTATCCTAGCTACATTTAGGACTCTCCTTTCCCCTAATGAAAAGTTCCTCATTCATTTCAAGGTCATTGAATTAGTAAGCCAATTTCTTAAAGGCAAATCATATGTCGTGACCCTCTTTATAGAACAAATTAGAAGCCTTAATATTTTGAAAGAAAAGAATGATGGTAAACTAATGATCAACATGGCATTATTGATAGTATGGTTTGTATGCCACATGAAGTTTTATGGACTTGATTTGATTTGAGGGGAATTTGCTCATAATATTGATTTAATCGATTCTTTTGTCAATAAGATCCATTTCCCAAAAGAAAAATCCACTTACTATTGGGTAGAAGTGTTGAGAAATTTCCAAGTCATTGATGTCTTATAGATAGCAAGATGGAGCAACTTCAAAAGGGTAATCTTAGTTTGCAAAAATTATCAAGCAATACTGCTAATCAAGGTGAAATTGCGCATAGGCTATTACCCTAATAATATGATCAGATAATTCGTAGGTATCCAAGATATAGTCTATAAGCCTCCATTGATTTAGGAGAGTGGCTACAAGGATTGTCAACCCAATCAATAATTTAGGAGAGTGGCTAAGAGAACCAAATAAACATAGGGTTACTAAATAATATTTGTACAATTAGCTCCATAAGGTAAGGAAGATCTAGTATCAAGAATCAGAGGTCATCAAACCTACACCAACTAAACCAGATTTTGAAATCAAGACTTACATGGACTAAGTACAAGCCCGTATAGAAGTAATTTATGAAGAGCAAGTCATGTAGGTGGATTTCTTTTGGGAATCAAGACAACATTCCTATGCCTTAGAACATCAATTGAGGATGACCTAGAAGAGACTTAAAGAACTTGAAGAAATAGAAGAGCCCAAGCCCAAAAAGAGGAAGGAAGCACTAGCAAGACTTAGTAAGAAGAAAAAGGGAACGCCAGCCAAGCTCTAGAAGAACATTTAGAGATAGGAATAATCTTCTTAAATGTATTTTCTTTTTTCAAATATTGTAAAAGGGAACTTCAGAAGCTACAAAATAATAAAAATGACCATCTTACTAGTTATTCGTCAATTCCATTTCTCTGTATCTATGTGCCATACATTTTCACATTCCCATTTTTCATTCATTTCATTTGAAAAATATTCATGAGCTAACTTGTTGAGAAGTAATCTTAAATTAGGTCATCAAGATAGCTTCCAAGCATCAAATCTCCTAGAGAAGTCCTATCTAAACCTACTCTCAAACTAAAATGGCCAGCTAAGGAACGACAACACCAACACCAATAATAGCATTGTTAACACCAAAGTTGTCGACCTCATTATGCTAAGGTTCCCCTTTCTAGAACAAATAGTAAGGAAGATTGCAGATCAACTAAGCTTCCTTGCTAACAGCATCACCCCACTTAGGTCTACAACTGCGGCAAATGAAGAAAATTTCAAAGCTCGATATGGAAAGAACATTGAGGCTCCACTTCCTGAAGCAAAAGAACCTTATCCTAAAGCCAACTAGGCCTTTAAAACCTTTGAGACAAAAGGGTCTTTCCAAAGGTCAACCCAGCTTTTAAACTAAATACTTACTTATTTCCAGTCAAGCTTAAAGTTGATTAGGACGGATTGAAAGAACTTGAAAGACCGTTGACCTAACAAATCACTAAGAAGATGAAAATACTTGAAGGATATGATAGATTCGAGTAGGCTAGTATAACAAACTTCTCTACTTGCAACTATTGATGCTTCCTAGAGAAATTTAAAGTACCTGACTTCGAGAAGTACCATAAGATCGGATGCCCTAAACTGTACACTAGGTTGTTCGTACACAAGATGGGTAAGTATGTGCAATATGACGAACTCATGGTCTAAACTTTTCAGGATAGCCTTGATTGGCCTTGCTTTAACCTGGTATACCCAATTGGATCTAAATTAGGTAAATACATGGGAAAAGTTGGCTAAGGTATTTTATGAGCAATATAGGTTCAATGTTGAAGTGGTGCCAACCATGATGGACTTACTTGCCTTGAGGAAAAAGGCATATTGAATCCTTTAAAGAATATTCCCAAAGGTAGAGGTCCCTAATTATGCAAGGGTATCTACCCCTATGATTGAGAAAGAGCTAACTTCGGCTTTTATCAACACTCTTTAGAGACCCTACTTCACCTAACTAATCGAGCAAGCTTCTTTTAGCTTTACAGAAGTAGTAGCAATAGGCTATCAAATTGAAAGTACCATCTCCTCTGGCAAGTTATAAGTACCATTAGACAGAAGACCACCTTTTACTAAATCTACCACCAATAAGCCTAGAGAAGTTACTATCAACATGGTTAATTCAATTACTAAACCTAACGCCCGAGTTTCTTTTAAGGCAAATCCCCTACCAGCCCAACAATAGTTCAGAAGCCAACCGCAAGTCAGCAAGGCCCTAAGGTAGTTCACCAAAATACCCTTTCCTCTCAGTTAAATACTTGAAAAACTAAGAAAGGATCATCTGCTCCACTCTGAGCTACCCAATGAAAGGCATAGGCCAAGATTTTTTTATCCCAATGCAAGGTGTCAATATCATCTAAGGTAAGTAGGCCATTCAATAGACTTATGCCGGAGATTAAGAAATAAAATTTAGGATTTAATCAATGAAGGCACAGTTCAACTGGACTTCGTAGAGGCTCTAATTCCAAACATCAACAACAACCCCTTGCCTAACCATGGGCCCATCATCAATATGATATTTGATGACTCAAATCTAGCCATCAACATGATTGGTTCCAACCAAAAGCTTAAGGTCTATAGATTCTATAAACAAGAGGAGAAGCAAATTCCACAAACCAAAAAATACACTTCCTTGTGCTTGTGGCCCCCAAAAATTATAAAATTACCCTTTTCAACTACTAGGTGGTAAATTAAAGGCAATCAAGCTCACTTGTAGAAGGGATTACTCGCTTTAGTAGAATTTATGACCTAAAGGAGGACCTACAAAAGAAAACTATACTGGAAAGGCCAAATAATGAGCTAGCTGAATATAAAGAAGGATTGTTTGCTTGCACTAAAATAATCAAGTCTAGTGAGTATATAATAATGGATCATCTCGCTAAGACTCTAGCACAAATATCTCTCATGAGTTTATTGATGATAGGAACCCCATTGAGAAGCTTTATTCATAACTTTGAGGGAAGTCAAAGTCCTTCACAAAATACCAGCTGAAGAATAGGGTCTATGACCAACTTTATCCTCACCATGGATTAGATTTCTTTCTCTATCTAGGGACTAGGAGAAGAAGGTAACCAACACACTAAGTCTCTCTTCATAATAGTAAGGGTAAATAACATCATTACAACAAGAGTCCTCATTGACAATGGATCATCCTTGAGTATCTGCCCTCTTGCCACCCTAGATCTATTGGGCATCAATACAACTACTATCAAGCTAAGTTCAACGATAGTCAGGGATTTTGATGGGTCTAGAAGAGAAATTATAGGGGAGATCAACTTACCAATTGATATTGGCCTATAAACTTTCAACATCCAATTCTAAGTGTTAGACATCCCATAGACCTTCAACCTGTAACTAGAAAGACCATGGATACATTTAGCAGGGGCTATACCTTTAAGTCTTCATCAAAAGGTTAAGTTCATCTACAATGGCTAGTTCATAACAATTCTGGGTGACTAAGATTACAAAATATATAAAGAAATAACTACATCCAGTATTGTCATTAAGGAGCAAGAGGACTTTGGGCTCTAAATGTTTGAAGAGGTGTGCATGATTACTAATCAAGAGAAAGATGAGGGACCAAAATTCAAAGAAGGCTCATTTGGTACCTATGGGCTAAGTTATATCCTAACTCCAATAGAAGAATTACAAAAAATACAAGCTAAAGGGAGAATAGGTGATAGGTTGTACCACGCACCAATTACCTTCCTACCATTGTCAGAAAATTTCATCCAAGCTATGTCCAAAATCCAAAGCTTGCCAAAGAGGACACCTCCAATAAAGGTAAAATCGCTTAGCAATAAGTCTTCTCTAGGTAAAGGATGAATTATGGTCTAGTATTTTACAAAGTCTTGTAATAATTGCCATTATATTAGAGTATCATACTCAAAAGAAATTCCTCTAAATAAGAATCAGTCCCTTTTCTCGTTACTTCTTCCTTACTTACAATCTTGTCATCCCTTTGCATACTTTTTTCCTAGATCTAATGCTTTGAATAAAGGTCATGGATATCTCGCTTAAATAGGTGATGAAAATATTAATATCACTTTTAGCCCTACTAGGTTAGTCGTCGGGAATGATGCCAATAACTACAATGGCGTGCAAGAAAGCTGGCAAAAGCATGAAATGAGTAGAATTTCCATGGATAAGCTAACCAAGATAGTTAATATTGGGACTAATGATAACCCTAAAACATTGAAAATTGGAGGGAATTTGAAAGAAGAACAAAAGGCAAAAATGACCGCATTACTATTTAAATACCAAGATGTATTTGCATGGCCTTATGAAGATACGTCCGGATTAGATCCATCAAATATGGTCCTTCGCTTACCTACAAGAAAAGATGTCAAACCCGAGAAGCAAAAGATAGGAAGGTTCCGACTAAATGTGTAGTTGAAAATTAAGGAAGAAGTCAGAAAGTTACTAGAGGTCGGTTTCATCGAGGTATTTGATTATCCCGAATAGGTAGCTAACATTGTGCCAGTAATGAAGAAGAAAGGAAAAGTCAGAGTGTGCGTTAATTTTAAAGACCTCAACCAAGTAACCCTTAAAGATAATTTCCCCTTGCCCCATGTTGATGTCTTGGTCGATAACATAGTCAAAAACTATCTTTTCTACTTCATTGATGGATTCTCCGGATTCAATAATATTCAAATGTTTATAGAAGATAAAGCCAAGACAACATTTATTATAACTTATGGCACATTTTGCTATAAAGTAATGCCTTTTGGACTTAAAAATGCTAAGGAAACTTATCAATGGGCTATGGTAGCAATCTTTCACGACATGATGCATAAAGAAGTTGAAGTATATGTTGATGATTTGATTACAAAGTCTAAGGAAGGAGAAAATCATGTAGATAATCTGAGGATATTGTTTAATAGATTGAGAAAACTTTAGTTGAAGCTCAACTTAAAGAAGTGTACCTTCGGAGTAACTTCAGGAAAATTATTAGCTTACATAATCAACCAAAGGGTCATTGAAATGGACCTTGATAAAATCAAAGCAATAGTTGACTTACCCCCTCCACATACACTCAAAGAAATCAAAGGCTTGTTGGGCCATTTAAACTACATAACCTGGTTCATATCTTAACTCATAGACAAATGTCATCCCCTATTTAAGCGTTTAATAAAGAATGCCAAGATAAACTAGGATGAAGAATACGAGTAGGCCTTTACAACAATCAAAGAGTACCTCATGAACACTCCAATTTTAGTGGCTCCAAAACCTGGAAAGCCTTTATTTCTATACCTGACCATATTACCAGAATCCATGGGGTATATGATTAACCAAAGAGATGAGGAGCGAAAAGAACAAGCTATTTATTCTTGAGCAAGAAATTTATTGAAGGGGAACAAAAATATTTAGAAATTGGAAGAAGCCGTTGTGCTTTAGTCTAGATAATGCATTGGCTTAAACAATACATACTCTACTACCAAGTTGAACTGCTGACTTAGCATGATCCCTTGAAGTATTTAGCAAACAAATTAGCCCTAATTAGTAGAATCTCAAAGTAGCAAATGTTATTATCAGAGTTTAACATTATGTATGTGAACTAGAATTTAGTTAAGGGATAGGCTCTAGCAGATCAATTAGTAAAGAATCCCTCTAATAATACCCCCCAAGTGGTACAAGTCAATTTCCCTAATGAAGATATCTTAACATTTGAAGAAAATTATAATGAAGGAGAAAATGGTGAACCACTAAAATCAAAGATATGCTTTAATGGGGCAGCTATTTTGTCCGGATGTGGAATTGGGGCAATACTAATATCCCTTGAAGGTATATAGTACCTTGTAGCTATGAGGCTCATGTTCCCATACACCAATAATATTTTTGAATACAAAGCATGCATTATGGGACTCAAAATGGCCCTAGATAAAGTTATTCAAGAATTAGAAGTGTATGATGATTCCTCACTCATTATCGGCTAAGCTTGGAGAGAATATAAGATGAAGATCCTAAACCAGTACCTTATCACCAGCACTTGATTAAACTGGTGAAGAAATTCGAAGTAATCACCTTTAATCACGTATTGAGGACTCAGAATTAATTTATCCATGCCATGGCCACTCTAGCATCTATGGTCCAAATATCTAGTGGAGTCGAGATTTAATCCCTCACTATTGAAATTGAAGATAGGCCTGCCTTCTGTCCAGCAATTAAAGGTACGGGTGGTAGAAAGATGTAGTACCATGATATTAAAATATTCCTATAATAAGGTACATACCTTAAAGAGGTCAAGAAAAAAGACAAAAGGACGATCAGAAGATTGGTTAGCTAATTCTTAATAAGCAAGTCCACTTTATACCAGCGATCTTTTGACTATATACTTTTAAGGTATGTGGATAATAAGGAGGCTAAGATTTTGATGAAAGAAATACACAAAGGAGTGTGTAGCCCTCACATGAATGGTTACATGTTGACCAAGAAAATTATGAGGCTTAGATATTACTGGTCAACAATGGAAAGCAATTGCATCATACATGTTAGGCATTGTCACTTATGCTAAGTTTATAAAAATAAGATACATGCCCCGCTTCAAGAATTATATACACTCTCAATACCATGGCCTTTTTCAATGTAGGGAATAGGTATCATCAGCCCAATTACTCTAAAAGCCTCCAATGGGCATCGCTTTGTACTAATCAACATTGACTACTTCAGCAAGTAGGTTAATGCCTCATCCTATTCAAGTGTTACTAAAGAGGTCATAGTTAAGTTCATCAAGAGGGATATCGTAGCTCGATATAAGGCTCCAAAAACAATCATCGCCAACAATGGCACTAATCTCAACAATAGGCTTATGTTAGAGTTATGCCAATTGTTTAGGATTATTCGTAGAAATTCTACCCCTTATTGCCTCTAAATGAATGGAGATATTGAAGCAGCTAATAAAAACCTCAAAAGAATAATTGAGAAAATGGCTATTACATATAAGAACTAGCATGAGATGTTGCCATTCACACTTATGGCCTATTGAGCTTCCATCAAAACATCGATAGGGGTAATACCCTACTTGTTAGTATATGGCACTGAAGTGGTGTTACCAATTGAAGTTGAGATCCCATCTCTTAGAGTACTATTACAGACCTAGTTGGATAAAGAAACGCATTGAGTAGCTAAATTTGATTGATGAAAGAAGATTGACAGCCCTATGTCATTGTCAATGTTACCAACAAAGAATGGCTCAAGCTTTCAACAAAAGAGAACGCCCCCAAAACTTTAAAGAAGGTGATATGGTGCTAAGAAAGGCTCTCCCCAATGCACAAGACTTTATAGGAAAATTTTCTCCTAATTACAAAGGCCCTTATGTAGTAAAGCGAGTATTATTAGGAGAGGCTTTAATTTTGTCTCAAGTGAATGGTCTAGAATTAAGAGACCTTATAAATGTTGATGCTATAAAGTTGTACTACCATGAGAAATCAATGAAAATTTTTGCTTAGAACACAAAAATGCCAATCATTTTGAATATTACTATAGTCTAATTTTAATCATTTACAACCAAAGTTGATATCCTTGGTAGTTGTCAATGTTGGAATCGCTACCCTCTTCATTAAAAGGTTCAACTCCCCTTACTCCATTTAATCGAACTTATACATTGAAGATACGAGAGAAGTTAAGAAGTGAGATCTAGGACATTGGCAATTGATAAAACTCTTTAAAATACTTTATTACGAAATGATTCCCCTCAACGGGGAGTTTTTATTGTCTATTTTCAAGGAAATGTGAAATCTAGCTAAGTAATCACCTCGCAATAGATATTTATTAGTCGAGAATAAGGGCTTCAATTCATAAAAGTTTTAGAAAGACAAAAGTAGTAGGTAGCATTTTGTATCGAGTTAATTTTCATGATTTCTCTAAAAGAGCTGGCAAAGTCTTAGAGGTTCTGTATCAAAATCAGTTAGGTTAACAATAAAGGATTAAAGAATGAGTTGGTCAATTTTGATAGGACTTTCCAAGAAAAGGTTTGACAATTTGGGTACCATTAACAAGACCAGGTATGTACTTCCATATGATGTTAGTACATTAGTTTTTTAACATTGCATTTACATTTAGACTGTATGACCAATATTTTACAACTCTATCCTTAACATTCTTTTAAGCCAGCTCATAAGGTCCTTACCTTCTACACTATCTTTTGGTGCTTAGCAAGCTTCTAAAGGCGCTATCTTGAGTGAGTTCATTACTTGTAGCGAGCCCATAGGTCGCTTCTCTTCACCAAGTTCTCTTATTGAACCCATAGGGTGCTTCTTCTAAAGTTAAGTTAGGGTTACTAGTCTCCAAGAGATGCACCTACTTAGGTTAGTAAGATTAGAAGAGTATGACCAGGTTTTTCAAATCGATTCCAACTTAGGGTGCTAGTCCTCAAAAGACATCCCCACCTATGTTAGTTAGCTCAAAGTAGCATAATCAAGTTTGTCTTAAATCAATTCCAAACTTAGGGTTGCCAGTCCCTAAGCGACGCCCCCACCGAAGTTAGTTAGCTCAAAGTGGCATAACCAAGTTTATTTCAAATCAATTCCAAACTTAGGGTTGTTAGTCCCTAAAAGATTACCCTGCTTAAGTTAATTAGCTCAAAGTAGCACAACTAGATTTCTCTCAAATCAATTTCGAATTTAAGGTAGCTAATCCACGAGAGACACCCCTACCTAAGTTAGTTTGCTTAAAGTAACACAACTAGGTTCTCCAAATCGATTCCAATTTAAGGTTACTAGTTCCTAAGAGACGCTCACACCTAGGTTAGTGAGCTTAGAAAAGCACTACCAAGTTTCCAAAATCAATTTCGATTTAAGGTTACTAGTAATCAAGAGGTGCTCTTGCTTAGGTCTGAATTTAGGGTTGTTAGTCCCTAAGAGATCCTCCCGCTTAAGTTAGTCAGCTTAAAAGAGCACTACCAGGTTTCAATTTAGGGTCTTAACTAGCTTTAGGAGTGCTTTGCCCATTTTACCTAGATTAGTTAGCTTAAAGGAGCATTATTAGGTTTTAATTTAGGGTCTTAGCCAGCTCTAGGAGCACTTTGCCCATTTTTCCTTAATTAGTCAACTCAAAGGAACACTACTAGGTTTTAATTTAGGGTTTTAGCCAGCTCTAGGAGCACTTTGCTCACTAGGTTAGTTACCGAATTTCAATTTAGAGTCTTAGCCAACTCTAAGAGTACTTACCCATTTCATTTAGTTTAGGGTCCTATCCAACTCAAGGAGTGCTTCGCCCTCTTTGGTTAGTTAGCTCATTAGGATACAACCAAGTTTTCAACATCCTTTAAGATCTTAGTTAACTTAAGGAGCACTTCATTTACCCTACTTAGTTAGCTTATTAGGGCATGAGCAAGTTCTCAACATTTCTTTAGGATCTTAGCTAGCTAAAGGAGCACTTCGTCCACCTTAATTAGTTAGATCATTAGGGCACGACCAAGTTTTCAACATCCTTTAGAGTCTTAGCCAACTCAAGGAGGGCTTCACCCATTTTACCTTAGTTCGTCAGCTCATAAAGGTATGATCAAGCTTAAATTCCTCTTTCAATCTCTCGACCAGCTCTTAGAGTACCTCCTCTCTCTTTTCACTATTCACCAAAATCCCTATTAGACCGAACCTAAGATAGCTAGCTAAGTCGCTTCTTAGGGCAAATTCTACCCTTGCGGAAAAAATAGTGTCTCTTTTGTTTTTGTAGCAAAGTTTTGTTCAAACTTCATCATAAAGAGGGCAGTTATGGATACCTCATTTTTGCCCCTTTTTATTTTTTTCAAAATTTTTAGAATAGAATAAAGGGTCCTAATTTAGGGAAAATGAAAAAAAGATAATATAGAAAATCAAGAAAACCCAAAAAATAAGAAATTAAAAAACATACAAAAACTAAAAAAATAAGAAATTTAGAAAAAAAATACAAAAAATAGAAAAATATATAGAAAATAGAAAAATCACAAAAAATTGAAAAAAAATAAGGGATTTAAGGAATTTAGAAAATAATAAAAAATTTTAGATAGTGTAGTAGAATATAATTTTAATTTAGATAAAATAAAGAGAGAGTCATTGGGCTTAAACTTATATTTGAATCTAACCTAGGATGACCTTATCTATATGTGTAATTTAATTTACATATAAACAAGGCACAAGTTAATGACCTAATGGTAAAATACTTGAGCATGGCATTAGGTATAATTTAGAGGACTTGGGTTCAAATGATAGCAAAGGAATGGAAAGCCTTTTTATGTTTTCAGAAGATACATTATCTGTATCAAGGGTCCACTGCGTCACGTGTCCTGACACATGATGCCCTTAGATTAGTCAACACTTATGTGGTGCCACGTAGCATGTTACGTCAACGTTGCATGCCACATCAACTATAGACTCTATAAATTTAACCTTCTAAACACGATGTCGGACTCAAGTATTGTAAATATTTCTCTAAGTCGATAAGACCACATAAAATGAAAACCGACTAAAATTTTAAACTCGAAACTTAAAATGAACTTGAAAGACACTATTATACGATTTGGAAACCCTAATCATGCAAAAAAACCCCAATCCTTACCTACACGTACTTTTAAAAATATAAACCTAAACTTAACAGGAACTATAAATATCAAATCATAAAAATTTTTAAAACTCTATAAAATTATCTCAATGCTTGAAAAGCCATAAATTAATAAAATTATCAATAATTTTGTGAAATCATATAAAATTGATAATGAACAAATCAGGGATTATTTCAAGTAATAATAAACAACAAAACTAAACTAATTAAAGGAATAAATTAATAAATTTACAAAATATTTATTACTTGTATACATAAGTAGCCCCATAATATGTTTGTATATAAATATAGTATGAAGCAATTTCCTTCTCTTTTCTTAATCTATCATATGATATATATATATATATATCTATATATCTATATATCTATATATATATATATATGTTACATAATAAAGCGATAGTCCTAAATAATTAAGCCAATTGAACCTTAAGCTCCTAAGTATAAGTAAGTTATTCTCAAGTTGGTGGAAAACTCTAAAACATACATAATCTCACTCGAACTCCAAAACATACATAAACTTACCCGAACCCTAAACCTCGGGATAATCAAGGACTTATAGCCCTAAATAAATAATTAAAAATATAATTTCAATAAATTTTATTCAACTCTAGAAAACTCTAAAATTTTTTAAGAGACAAATCATTACCTACAAATTAATTTGAGAACCAAACCCTAAAAGAATTTCATATAAGATAATTCCCTTATTTTCACTTATAAGCCATGTTATATATATGGATAAATTATAAACCCTACTTTTTAGCAGACTTGTGATTCAACTAAGAACACTTCCCAAATATTTCCAAGGATAAACTAAGCTAAAAATTCAAGTTTACATTTAAAAACGAATTTAATTTTCCAATTTGAAACTCCATTACCGATAAAACTCGAATACGCAAACCATAGACTCTAAGCTAGAAACCCTAAAACAATTAAGGACTTATAACCCTAAGCGGCTAATTAAGAATTTAATTTGAACAATTTTATTTAACTCTAGAAATTTTCATAATTTTAGAAGAATTAAATCATAACTTACAAATCAATTTAAGAGACAAACTCCAAAAGAATTTCATATAAAACAATCTCCTTATCTTAAATAACTTATCAATTGATAAGTAAATCAACCAATCATCCTAAATAACTTATCAATTGATAAATATAAACCCTACTTTTAGCGGATCCATGATTCAATTAAATGTACCATCCGAACGTTCCAAATAATCAACAAAACTAAGAACTTAAGTTTACATTTAGAAACAAATTAAATTTTTCTAATTCAAAAACCAATTATTGAGAAAACCTGTGCTTGAAGAACTACGAGTTCTAAAGTCACTTAAAACCCTAACCCCTAAACCCTAAAAACAATTAGGGAATTTTGACCCTAAGTGACTAATCAATAATTTAATTTGAATAATTTCATTCAAATTTAGAAAATTTCACAATTTTATAGGAATCGAATCATAAAGTATGAAACAATGCAAGATAAAAACACTAAAATAATTTTCTTATACAATGCAAGATAAAAACACTAAAATAATTTTCTATAAGACCATGCCCTTATTTTCATGTCTAAGCCTTACATATAAATAAGTAGACCAACCAGTCACCTTAGATGACTTATCAATTGAAAGTTGGAATCATTTATCAATTGATAACTTATCAAAATCAAGCGATAAGATACTTTCCTTATCACCCCTTCACTTATAATACATATGGACAATTTTTCACAAGATTTCATATGCTTAACTTCATTAAATGAGACAAGACAATTCTATGACCCCAAAGGACACTAAATGGCAAATTTGAACAAGGAGAAGAAGGGGGCAATTCCCTTGTCTTTCAACCATCAATCGCTTTCTCTTATACACCACTATTCACTCCTTCATGCTTACATCATCAATAGTTACAATTGTTGATTTTTGTGTAAGCTACAAGATAATCAATTAAAGCTTATTGCACACACTTTTTCTCCCATTAAAAAATCAGCCACTCTCTCCCTCTTTCACTCTCATTTTCACTTCCTTTTCTCTCACTTTAAACACAAATCAAAAGAAAAAATCCAACCCCACAAAAATCCTCCGTTTGGCCACCACTTCTAAGTCTCACTCACGGCACTCCCATTTTTTTTCTTATGTCATTTTCTTCCAACATCTAAGCTCTTTTAGAACCATTAGAGCCTTCCACAAACCCCACTCCAAAGGATCAAACAACTCAGGTTTCCAAAAAGTTGTAAAAGGAGGAAGTAAAGTTAAGAGCTTAAGTGGAACCTTTATGTACAACCACCATATTTCGCTTTAAAGACGAGTAAGTGTTTCTTATGATTAGTAGGTTAGTGTTTATGTTAGGAGACTTTGATTTCTTAAAGATCTGAGTATGATTTTAAGTTGCTATAACACCAAAGACCATTCTAAGAAACAAACTCATGAAACCCTTACATGAAGTTGAAACATGAGCATATAAAGTTGGTGTTTTGTAAATATACTTATTTAATACTTTGAATGGAAGATTTTAAGTTGAGAAAATCTTGAAACAAGAACTTGAATTGAAGATGAGCCTGCTGCACGTGAGGATTCAAAAGTCATTTGGATGTTGATTTTATTTCCATTAAGTTAAAAATGCTCAAATCTAGACTTAAGTTAAGGAAAAATTCATCACATGAAGTTTTATGAAAAAACCAACTTTGTATAACATGAGCTATGATATGGAAGTTGTAATAAGTGTAAGATATTCTATTTCTTTGTGTGAAGCATGAGTTAAAGAATCATCTTACAGAAGAAAAGTTAAGTTAAGATTTGGATACAAGTAGTTTAAGTACATGATCTAACACCTAAACTCAAGGAAATGATGAAATAAGTTGAAAAACCAAGTGAGAATCCCTTGGAATCATCACGACCAGATCTGAAACATGAGTAAAAGAAACTTAAAAATATGATAAAAGTGAGTAAACAAAGTGCAAAGATCAACTAAAGCAAGAATAGCAACTATACAAAGCCTGAAACTCAAAATCGAGCCTAAAACTCTCATAACAAGCTTAGAACTCTAAGTTGGGCCTTCATTAAAATTTCGATCAGCACTTTAAAATATTAAGAGAGGTTTTTTTAAGCCCATAATAAATCCACCTAAGGCTCCATAAGCCTACCAAAGTCACTAACTTTAGTTTGAACCAAAAACATGCCCATTTGACAACTTAAGCCCACTAAAGAGCCCAAGAAGTGGTTGTTAGCCTTAGGAGTATAAATCAAAGTTGTAAATCTAATCTCAAGGAGTATTTTGTAGCTTAGGATAAAATATTAAGACTAAGCCCAAAGGATTTCTCAAGTTATCAAAAAGCCTATTTACCAAATAAGGCTCAAAAGTACTCCAAAACATGAGGATCTCTACTGTTATGGCCCATGGGCAGTTTTGCGTGCCTCATCACAAAAATATAACCTCACCAAGTTAAAGTGCACTCGAAAATGATGAAGATTGACTATAAGATCATAAAAATTAGATTTAAAACTAGAAAGTTATACATGATTAAACTTTTAAGTAAAACCAGGAAAAAATTATGAAACCAAGTCAAAAGTATAACTTAAAGGGTTTTAGCTTAGTTTTCTAGGTTTTATTTCAAATCCTTATAGTATCGTATTTGCGATTCCAAGGGACCCCGCTTTGGGGAGACGACCTATCCCGGATTATTTCAATTGATCTGCATGGCTAAGTGAGCAAATTCCCGATGACTTTTTACTTAATTTTGCTTATAGAATAGATGTACCTAAACTTATATATATAAATTTGGATGCTTGTGGGATATGGGAAATGCATGTGTATAAATTTGTAGATGAATGCGATGACTTGTTAATTATATATAATAATGGGAATTATTTGTACTAATATATACATGCGAATTGTATGGAATGAAATTGTCTTCTCACCTTGAAAATCGAGTTAATCACTTATATAATTAAGAAATCAAAATGAATCATGCATTTCCCATATTGCATACGGATAACACCAACTGCCGCTTTATGCAAAAGATGGGAAGGGACTCACAAGAAGACGTACCTCCTATAGGATTGGGCACTAGCTACGTCATCATATCTATTGAGTCTCTGTCCTAAGCTGATAGGTTTACTAAGCGTTGGGAGACGCCAACCTTCAGTGAGGGGCCGAGTCTTGTAGTTTCTACTTAGGGCGTGTATTTGTGGATTGCGAAGGCCACCACATTGCTAGACTTGGGATTTTAAAAATATGATTTGTTATTTAGTAAAAAAAGTATATATACATATATATATATATATAGTTTTGTTTTAGCTTAAGCACAAAGTGCAAATGAAATGAAACCCAAGGTCTAGAACCTAGATTTTGGTTTAAGTCAGTTAATTACCTCCAAACCCTACCTACAGGGGGCATAATTCTGAGTCATATGCAGTTCCTAGGTCACTGCATGCTTTGTTTGGCATACTGATTGTTCATGCATTCATATAATTATGCATCTAATAAATTTCTTTCATGCGGAATTGATGAGGGTAATTATCTCATTAAGCGTAAGATTACACCCCAACAGTTCTTTTCCTTGCAGGTTGATCAATAGTTGGGAATGGGATAGGAATCGAGTGCATAGTGCTACCATTGAATCAGTATGATGAAAAGCTTGTGTAGTTAATTCGAAATGCTCCGAAAAATGACTAATGTCTCAATTAAGTTTAGTATCTTTAGTAAGTTTAGAATTTTCTATCTTATTTCACTATTTTGATAAGGGATACCGATTTTCTGCGGTTCTGAGGAATTATGAAAAAAAAATAGATATCCATAATTATTTATATTTATAATGAGTCAATGAACTAAAATTGAAGACTCTAGCACATAACTATTTAGAGTCTTGCAATCTCTGACTTGCAAGGCGATTTTTTTATCATGAGCGTACACGTGATATGGAAATTTTAGGCAATACTACTAGGCCTTTCCTAGGCTCATTATATCAACGCCACATGCCACGTCAATAGCCACATGTCATTATGGGATACAGGGCATGCCAAGATTGGATGACACGAGCTGACGTGGTGCTATACCAACACTACATCAACCCCTTTTTCTCCCTTTCTTTTCTCTTTCTTCCCCTTTCCCTCTTTTTCCCCAACTTTCTCAGCCTGAAAACAACCTATACCCCTTACTTTGGATCCATTTTCTATACAAATTCCATACACATATGCATGATTTCTTTATCTAATCTTATTTTAGACATGGCCTTCTTTAAATCAAATATAAGAACAAAACTAGATTCATTCCTTTTGATGGTCAAATCAACTCTCAAAATGAAAAAAACTTGAAATTAGGGATACATATTCATGGTTGGATCGGTTAGTAATGAACTTTTCCTTCTTTATTTGAGCTCGAAATTGTATATATGGACCTTTCCCATCCTTATCCATCATGAACACTCACTTCCAATTGTTCAGACACACTCACTATGCCTTTCTCTCTCTAAAGACACCCCCTCTCTCCATAACTCTCTCTCTCTGATCTCTCTTACATCATGCTACCTCTACTACTAACTTTCCCTTAACCTAAACTCTCAAACCTAATCAACCCCATCATCAGTTACGTTCCCTATTGCAAGAACCAAGAACTATCGTAACCAAACCCTGACCTACCGTAGTTGCCCCCTCTTGAACCACCACTACCATTGCCCCTTGTACGAAAACAACCATATGGCTGACCTCACCATGTCTTAAAACCCCTAGCCCAACCACCCATTCATCTCCAGCAACTACCTCAAGCGACAACTGCTACCACCACTACGATGGAGATTTTGAACCCCCACCAAATGACCAATTTAGGCCAAGACTCCACTCTTGCCCCCACTATCCTTAATGATAAACTCATGAAATTGCTCTCACCTCCTTGGAAAACCACTCAAAACCACCCCTATCAAGTGTCTTCAACCGTTGCTCTTTTCCTCTTTTGTGACTCAACCCGATTCGATCCAAATCTACACCCAGCTCTGACCTACGCATCTAGCTCAACCCAGTCCGATCTTTTATGCTATTTTTTAATTATAATTATTATTTTATTTATGCAGATTTTCATGTAAATGTAATTATAAAAAAAAGAAAAAAATAAAATAAATAAAAGGGAAATAAAAAAGGAAGTAAAAAGAAAGGAGAAGGAAGGAGTCTGGTTTTATTGCTTTTATTTATTTATTTTTTAGGAAAATGGAAAAAATAGTAAAATAATAAAAAAAATACAAAAATATATATAAATAATTGAATAAATAAAAATAAAGTTAAAAAAGTTAATCACTTAGAAAAACCAATTTTTCCTAAAATAATTAAGTGTGAATCATTCCCTATTTAAAGATCAGGATACATTTCAAAATTTTCCAAAATAAATAATATCAATTTATGACCCTTTAGATTTTTCTCAATAAAACTTGAACCTACGTAAAATGTAAACCCAACCATTTTGTTAAAATAAAAACAACCAATACAATAAAATTTTACAAAAAAAACTACATACATTTAATCCCAAATATCGAGCACGTAGGTACCTATGCGGCAATGGAAAAAAAAAAACAAAAAAATATTCATTTTTTTACTTTAGTTTAGATTGTTCAAATTCATTAATCGATGATTAAATTTCATTTGTTTAAGATAATTTTTGAAATGTGATTTTAAGAGATTAAGTCTAAAATTGGAAAGTTGTTGGTACCTATAATGATTTAAAGAATCTAACCCCCAAACTTGATCTTCTAGTTCTTAAAAACCGTTTATAAAATTGGTTTTATCGAAAAGACTAATAACTAAATTATAGCTAATTCACCCAATCGGTTATAATTTAACTCTTTTTTGTGACTCTGGTCGAGTGGTGACTCTAAAATGTCATTAAAAATAAAAGAACCAATTTTCTTTAAACCTTAGTTGAGGGTTAGTATTAAACAAGTAAGGTATCATACTAGTTAGTTTAAAGAAGATTAATTTATAAAAACCAGGAGAAAAAAACTAGACTCGACATTTGGGAATTCATTCAATAATTACCTTAGGAACCTTGAGAAAGTATTAGCTAATGTGAGGAGACTAATTTAGTTTTAAGTTGGGAAAAGTGTTATTTTATGGTACAAGAGGGGATACTTCTAAGACACAAGGTGTCTTAGAGAAGCATAAAAGTCGATAATGCTAAAATTGATACTATTATTAAGTTACCCCCACCGGCATCTATCAGAGTAGTACGTAGTTTCTTAAGACATGTTAAGCTTTATTGAAGGTTTACTAGGAATTTTTCTAAAATAGATAAACCTTTAACCCAATTGTTAGAGAAGGATACTCCATTTATATTTTCTCATGAATGTTTAGATGCATTTAATGCATTAAAAGGTAAATTAACTAACACACCTATTATGGTAGCCCTAAATTAGGTCTTTCCATTTAAATTAATGTGCAATACTAATAACTATGCTATAGGGGCATTATTAGGTCAAAGGGGAGAAAAGAACTTCCAATCGATATATTATGTGAGCAAGACTTTGACTAAGATGAAAGAGAATCATACCACCATGGAGAAGGAACTCTTAGCAGCAATCTTTGCCTTTGATAAATTCAAGTCATATCTCATCTTATCCAAAGTTATTGTTTACACTAACCACTCTACTTTATAATATTTGTTGAATAAGACATATGCCAAGTCGAGATTGATTAGGCAGATTCTTTTACTCTAAGAGTTTGATCTAGAAATCAAAGATGAAAATGAAGCAAAGAATATGGCAGCCAAACATCTCTCGCACCTAAAAAATCTATTATTAGAGAAACTTAGTGAACAAGAGATCAATGATAAGTTCTCGAATGAGAAGTTGTATTAGGTAAGTCCTTAGGAAACTCCTTAGTTTACTAATATAACTAATTATCTATTAGCCAAGATTCATCCTTCAAGACTATATTTTAAACAAAAGAAGAAGTTTTTCCATGATGTAAAGAGCTATTTCTGAAGGTTAGCAAATTGTAGAACATTGTCACTTAGGACCAATAAGAGGATATTTGAATGTGAATAAAATGGCTCGTAAAGTCCCTAAATGTAGTTTTTATTAGACAACACTATTTAAAGATGCCAGTAAGTTCGTTGAAATTTGTAATAGGTCTCAAAGGGCAAGAATCAAATGCAATAAAATTTGATTTTTATTTGTGAAATCTTTTATATTTGGGGTATAGATTTTATGAGACCATTTCCAAATTCGAATGGGAAAAAGTATATCATATTAGCTATAGCTTACGTGTCTAAATGGGTAAAAGCATAAGCCCTACCCACTAATGACTCTGGGGTAGTGAGACGGTTCTTAAAGAGTATGTTTTCTACATTCGGTGCACCTAAAGCACTGGTAAGTGATAGAGGAACCCATTATTATAATGTCCACCTAGGAAATGTCTTAAAGCAATATGGAGTAAAGCATCAAATCGCAACTCCAGACCATCTACAAATCGGTGGGTAACTGGAAGTAGCAAATAGAGACCTTAAATGAATTTTAGAAAAGACTGTTAAGCATTATTGGAGAGATTGGTCTAAAAAGCTTGATGATGATCTTTGGCCTTATATTGGCACAACCCCGTATCAACTTCTCTATGGAAAGGCATGTCATTTACCAATAGAAATTGAGCATAAGGCGTATTGGGGCATAAATTGTGTTAACCATGATCTTAACCGTACAAGTGAATACTAGAAACTTCAGCCAAATGAGCTAAAAGAATGTCGAGATATAGCCCACGAAAACTCAAGGATATTTAAGGATAAAGCCAAGCAATTTCATAACAATCGGATTGGACAAGGAAAGCAATTTCAAGTCAAAGAGAAGGTCTTATTATACCAATCCTGGTTGAAGCTCTCTTCAACTAAGCTTAGATCTCAATGGTCAAAACCTTATACAATGACACAAGTATTCCTTATATGGACCGATACTAATCTCAATTCTCGATAAGGGAACTTTTAAAGTAAATGGACACCAACTCAAGGTATACTTAGGAGGAGAGTTCAAAAAGGAGAATAACCTTGAATACGACCTCCATCCTATCACAAAAAATGGGTAATTTTGTTCTTAACTCGTCGAGCAAACAACGTCAACTAAAAGTGCTTCTTAGGAGGCATCCCAAGCATGTTAAATTGTTATCATAATTTTTTCTTCATTTTATGTCTTTTGATTCTATATTAAGTTATTACAATTGGTTTCTAGAATTTTTTTTTTTTTACTTTTTCAAGAAAAATTAAAGAAAATGAGGGGGTAGTGATGAATAAAGAAGAGGCCATAACAAATCAAGATCGTAAATCAAGGATTATAACTCCTGAAAAGAAGGTAAGTTTAAGTCTAGTAAGGTCCATGGTCTAAGACTAAGCTAGTGGTCTAAGATTAAGCTAGTAGTCTTGCCCTTGTTCATCTCATCTCAAATTAAAATCTGATTTGAAATTGAATTTGTGAATTATGAGAGGATTATGGTCTAGGAACACAATCATATTCTTGGCCATGTACTTAAAGAACACAGAAAGTACAAAGTTGGGATTGAAAACAAATTACAAGATAAACATAATCAATGGCCATGCCCGTGTTCCTCTTGTCAAGAATATACATTAGAGAAATGTGAAGGAGTCAATCCTAGTAGCAACCATGGCTACTTACCACAGCTATGGTGGCCCTCATGTACCTCATTTGCTAATAAAATAGGACACATCTGAATCTTGTTTTTAAGGAAGTAAGGTGCACTTTCCTATTTTGAATCCCTTTGACTTAAAATCCACTTCTTCTTCATAATTCACTTTCCTATTATCATGATGTAATGGATATCATAAGATATTTCCTAATTTGTTAATTGCCTAGATTTAAGATATTATTGTAACTTTCCTAAAAATTTTGTTGCTTCATTAATTTTGTATTGACAATCTAGGAAGCTAATATTTAAAGTTCAATTGCATCTTGAATAACCCTATTGCTTCTTAACCATCCCTAAACACTAGTCCATTAATTAACTATGGGGAAAGAGAAAACATAGCCAACCACCACAGTAATCACCAATAGTACCACAAAATACCTAATAAGCTAGTCATAGGAACTCTTCTAAGGATCTTCTAGCCACCCTACCACCACACCATAACTTATTTTTAGTATGTCACTATATCTTAAATCTCGAATTTCACGTCTTTGATAACTATCAACTTTATCGATAAATTGGCACTTTTATCAAATTAATTCTTTTATATAGAATATTTTAAGAAATCGATTTTACCAAGTTACTTCATCTAACTTTCTTTACCTTATTATGAAGTTTGGACAAAAACTGATAACATTGCCCAACGTCCTTGTAGACACCCCATTTTTGCCTCTATCCCACGATTTTTTTTTTTTGGTAATTTTTTTTAGAATAGGGTAAGGGATCATAATTTAGAAAAAAAAAATACAAAAAAATAATAAATTTAGAAAAAAATAAGAAAATAGAAAATTTAGAAAAAAGTACAAAAAATAAGAAATTTAAAAAATATATAAAAAATAGATTATTTAGAAAAATAAAAAAATTTAGAAAAATACAAAATTTAGAAAAATCACATAAAGTAGAAAATTTACGAAATTTAAATAAGTATTTAAATAATAAGTTTTAGTATTTTAATAATAAGTTTTATTTATTTATATTTTTTAGTGTTTTAATTAGGAGAGGAGTATTGAGCCTAAACTTAGATTCAAATCTACCTCAGACAGATCTTATCCATTGATTGTACATATTAACAATGCATAGGTTAATAGCCTAACAATAAAGCACTTAAACATTACACTTGAGGTCCTAAGTTTGAATCCTACTAAAGGCATAAAAATGCCTTTGTTTTTCTCTCCTTCACAACACATACAACACCCTACCACGTATTAGGAGTTTATGGTGCTACGTGTCTTGATACGTGACATTTTGTAATTAGCCCTTAAGTTGATGTGACATGGTGCCACATCAGCATTGGCATCTATATGTTAAGCTACGTAACATAACATGTATCCTTAACATGTCAGTTGTTGGTCATGTCAACTGCTACGTATCATGTTAAGATACATGACATGATGTCAAAAGACCGTATAGCTGATCAGCATTGGCATCTATATGTTAAGCCAAGTGACATAACATGTATCCTTAACATGTCAGTTGTTGGTCATGTCAGCTGCTACGTATCATGTTAAGATAGATGACATGATGTCAAAAGACCGTATGGCTGACATTGAGCCATGTCAATTCTCCCTTTTCTTCCCTTTCCTCTATTTTCCCTAGAATTCTCACACCTTCCATGCTCAACCAACTAAGTTTATGGCCCTATTTCATCATTTTAACTACATGATTTTACTAACTTAATGGTAGAATCAAGAAGTCGGCATGGCTTACCTCAAATCTGTACAAGAAACTTATCCAAATTTAAACATAAAGTGGTGAAAAATCCACTTGAAATCTTAAAAAAGAAAACAAAAGCTAGCTTTTCTTTCCTTCCTCATGAGCTCAATTTTGAGTCATTTTTTACCTCCTTTATTATACGATTTCACGGAATTAATGGTGAAATTGTGTAGTATGCATGGCTTGCTTTCGAATTTAACCCAAAACCCATCTAAATTCATCCAATTACATAGCCAAAATCAAGCATGAAAATTTGAAGAAACCTTTCTTTAGTCAAAAGCTCATCTTTGAATTAATTCATTTTCCAAACTTTCCAAGCTTAACCATTGATGGAATAGTATAAAAGAAGGTTCCTAGACACGAAGTGAGCAGAACTCAAACACAAAAAACAATCAATTGATCCTCACTTCCAATCTCAACTCTCAAACACACACTCTCTCTCTCTCTACCACCTTATCAATTCCTTTTCTCTCTATACCTTTCTCTCTCTCTAGCTACTTTCGATCAAAAATCACCACCACCACAACTCCCCCACAACGTGAGCTTTCCAACAAGACCAATCCTAAGCTCTACCCTACTGCTAAACCCTAACCACTACTACCCTCTCAACTTTAACCACTACCCAAACAACCATCAACGGCTAAGAAATCCTCCTTACCCCCTAATAACTATAATAAAAAACTAACAAACCCCTCTTCCTCACTAGTTTTGATGCGTAAAAGTATCAAGAACCGCACCCCCTACCCCAAATCGTGATACCTTAACAACCCATGTTGAGCTCTAGTTTAACCCAAGACCAAACCAATTCAATTAGATGCTAACTCAAAGTCTTGCAACTGAGACCCATTTGCTTACAAGCCTTCGGTCCAAACTTATTTTCTACTTGATTATTTTATCTTCTATAGTTTTTTTTTATATATATTATTGTATTCCTAATTGTATTTGTAAAAAGAGAAAAGAATAGAAAAAGAAGAAAAAAAAAAGAGAGAAAAGGAAAAAGAAAAAAAAAGGTAGGTTTAATTTTTTTTATTTGATAAAACACAAAAAAAAAAATAATAATAAATAAATAAATAAGTAAAGTAAAATAAGAAAAAAAAATAACAAATGTTTTCGATACTTAGAAAAATTATTTTTCAAATAAATAAGAGTAATTAATCATTTTCCAAAACTAAGGCCCTATTTAGAATTTCCCAAAAATAAAACCCCGATGTAAGACTTGTTTTAGAAATTTTTTTTAAATAATCAAATCAAACTAAAAATGTAAACTCGATGTGTTTTCAAAATTAAAACAAATCTAACATACTAAAATTTTACAAAAAAAAAAAAAACTACGTACGTCTGATTTCAAATAACGAGTACGTAGGTAATTATAGAGTAACTTAAAAACAAATAAAAATTCATTTTTTTTCCACTTTTTTTGCTTACCCAATTTGGTAATGAATGAAAAAATAATTTTCCTTTTTTAGCTTAAAAATTATTCAATCTTTTAAGTTGTTATTCTAAAAGGTGATTTTTAGGAATTAAATTCAAATTTGGAATGTTGATGGTACCTATAAAGGTTTAAAAAATGTAACCCCCAAACTCGATATTTTGGTTTTCAAAACTATTTAATAAAATTGGTCTTATCAAAAAACTAGTAGTTAAGTTATAACCAATCAACCCAATTCATTACAATTTAACTCTTTTCCTTGACTCCAATCAGGTGGTGACTCTAAATCATTTCAAAAATAAAAAGAACCAGTTTTTTTAAACCTTAGTCAAGGATTAGTATTAAACAAGTAGGATTTAATATTGATCAATTTAAAGATGACTTATTTACAAAAATCGAGAAAATATTAAGCTTGATAAGTTGGCGACTCTACTAGGGAAGTTAAGAAGGTTACCCATTTAACTTTTCAAAATAGAATTAATCTCTAAAAATCATCTTACTGGGTACAATTTATTTATTTATTTATTCATTAATTCATTCTTATTTGTCCATAATTATACTAACAATTATATAGGCTTTAAGAGGTTTCAAGTGTTGTGGTGTAACCACCATTCGAGGTTGATTAGGCCACCCCTACATAAGTTTAATGTGACCATTGAAAGTGTTTTTTAACAAGTAAGGTCACATAAGCTTAAGAATCTTTAGAATTCACCCTTTATGCATTTATGACATCTAGAACCAACAGATAACCAAGCAAGATGAAAAGAAAAGAAAAGAAGTAACACTTTAGAGTTTCTTTAATTTCAATATGTTGTAAATTTAGAGTTGATGAAAATAGGTTTTTTCCTTTTTTTTATACTTTATTGTAAATAGTGATTCTTCAATCTTGTAGCAAACATTTCTTTTGTAATTTAACCCACAAAAATGGCCTCCTTATCCAACTCCATCTATTTTAGACAAAGGTTCATAAATAAGCTCATCAACCCTTAGCCCGCCTTAGACTAGTAGCTTCAACACTACAACTCGAGGGAATAAGAAATCATAACCAACAAGATTAAGACCATTCCATTACTTCCTAGGTACAACTCGAGGGAATAAGAAATCATGACCAACAAGATTAGGCCCATTCCATCACTTCCCAGGGTAAAGATTGAGATCAATCTAATCAAGGCTCTAACCAACTTCTAAGAACACGAGGAAGTTGTTTTTCAAGTTAGGCATCACCGAATCGGTCCAACGCTTAAAGAGTATACCCAATTACTTCAAGCCCCTTCCTTAGAGGACATATACAATTCAAATTAGGAAGTTAACTCAATGAATGCATTTTCAAGATTCCTTAGGGTCAGAAAAGCTTAAATAAACAAGGCCTTGAAGAGCTATAATGGAAATTGCATCAAATTAGAAGACCTAAAAGATTGGTTCACCACCGAGCCCAAATCTAACAAACAATGCATCTTCTTAGCAATTCCAAAGACTAAGGACAAAATAGAATGAAGGCTTTTATCCTAGCTACATTCAGGACTCTCCTATTCCCTAATGGGAAGTTCCTCATCCAATTCAAGGTCGCTAAATTAGTAGGCCATTTTTTTTAAGGCAAATCATATGTCCCGACCCCCCTCATAGAATAAATTAGAAGTCTCAATATTTTGAAAGGGTAAAACAATGGTGTACTAAAGGCTAACATAGTATTACTAATTGTTTGGTTTTTTAGCCACATGAAGTGTTTTGGGCTTGATCTGATTTAAGGAGAATTTGCCTACAATACTGATTTGATCGGTTCTTTTGTCAACTAAGTCTATCTCCCAAAAGAGAAGTCCACTTACTACTAAGTAGAAGTGCTTTGAAATTTCCAAGTCACTAATATCTTATGGATAGCAAGATGGAGTAACTTTAAGAAGGTAATCCTAGTCGATAAAAATAATCAAGCAATACCCTTAATCAGGATGAAATGGTACATAGGCTATTAAAGATGTCTAAACTTTAGGCGATCAAGCAACTATGGGAAACAAGGACTATCAGCCTTAACATCGATTTAGGAGAATGGTTGGGAGAAGTGGACAAGCACAAGGTTACTAAAAAATATTTGTATGATCAGCTCCATAAGGTTAGGGAAATTTAGCATCGAGCACCAAAGGTCATATAACCTATGCCGGTTAAACCAAACTACGAAATCAAGACTTACATGGACTAAGTACAAGCCTGTATAGAAGTAACCTATGAAAAGTGTGACATGTAGGAAGATCTCTTTTAGGAATCTAAACAACATTCTTGGGCCCTAGAATATGATTAAAAATGACCTAAAAAAGGCTCAAAGAACTTAAAGAAGCAAATGAGCCTAAACCAAGAAAGAAGAAAGAAGCACCAATGGGTTCCAGCAAGTAGCAAAAGGGAACACTAGCCAAGCGCTTGAAGAATGTTTAGAAATAGGAGTACTTTTTGAAACAATGTATCTTTTTCCTTTTTAAAATAATGTAAAAGGGAACTTCAAAAGCTGTAAAATAATATAATTTCCATCTTGTTAAGTAATTGTTGGTTCTATTTCTCTACATCCGTGTGCCATACGTCTTTCCATTATTGTATTTTTATTTTTTTATTCATCTCATCTCTTTAAAATATATGTGTACTAACTTATTGAGAAGTGATCTTAAACCAAGTCATAAAGATAGCTCCTAAATGTCAAACCGTCTAAATAAGTCTTATCCAAATCTGCTCTCAAAACAAAATGGCTAGTTAAGCAAATGATAACGTCAACACCAACAACAACAACAACGAGGTCATCCCATAAGTCATTGATCTAACCAAGCTAAGATCCATCCCTTGGAACAAATAGTGGGAAAGATTGTAGATCAATTAAGCTTCCTCGTAGATAGTATCGCTTTACTCTGGTCCATAACACCATTAAACGAGGAAAGCCCTAAGGCACAATTTGGAAAGAATGTTAAAGCCCCACCCCTTGAAGCAGAAGAAGCCTATCACAAAGTCAACTCGATCTTTGAATCTTTTGAGATAGAAGCGGTTTGTCCAAAGGTCAACCAACTTTTGAGTCGAACACTTATTCATTCCTAATCAACCTGAAGCTAAAAACTGACCAAGACCGATTGAAGGATCTAAGAAGGTGGTTAACCTAGCAAATCACCAAAAAGATGAAAATTCTTGAAGGTTATGATGGTTTCGAGCAAGCAGGTATTACAAACTTCTTAACCTATGACTATGGAAGCTTTCTTGAAAAATTCAATGTACTTGACTTTGAGAAGTACAATAGGACTAGTTGTCTTAAACTACACACCAAATTGTATGTATGAAAGATGGGAAAATACATACAATACAACCAACTCATGGTGCAAACTTTTTAAGATAGCTTAATAGGCCCTACTTTAACTTAATATGCCTAATTAGACATGAAATAGGTAAACATATGGAAGAAATTAGCTAAGGCATTCTATGAACAATATAAAATCAATGTTGAAGTGGCATCAACCATTATGAACTTGGCTACCTTACAAAAGAGGTACAATGAATCATTTAAAGAATATGCCCAAAGGTGAAGATCCCTATTTGCAATGGTATCTAACCCCATAATTGAGAAAGAGCTATCATCAGCTTTCATCAACACTCTTGAATGACCTCACTTCTCTCACTTGATAGGGTAAGCCTCCTTTAGTTCCACAGAAGTAGTAATAGTAGGGTACCGGACTAAAAGTGTCATTTCCTTTGATAAGTTGTAAGAACCATCAGATAGAAGACCAGCCTCTGCTAAAGTTAGCATTAGTAAGTCTAAAGAAGCTACTATCAGCATGGTCAATTCAAACACCAAGCCTAATGACCAAGTCTCTTTCATAACAAATCCTCCACCAGTCCAACAACAATTTAGAAGCCAGCCGCAAGTCAATAGGGCCCCAAGATAGTTCACTAAAATAGTAGTTCCTCTCAGCCAGATCCTTAAAAAATCAAGGAAAGATAATCTACTCTATTTTGAGCCTCTTAATGAAAGGTATATACCAAGATTTTTTTATCCCAATGCAAAGTGCCTATATCACTTAAGGCAGGTGGGCCATTCGACCAACTCATGCTAAAGATTAAAAAAAACTAGATTTGGGACTTGATCGATAAAGGTACAGTCCAAAGCAACAACCCTATGCCTAACCATAGAACCATCATCAACATTATAGTTGACAACTCAAATCCCACCATTAACATGATTGATTCTAACTAAGAGCCTAAGGTCTACAAATTCTATAAACAAGAGGAGAAGCAAGCTCCAAAGACCAAAAGGCACACCTTCCATGTGCCCTTAGCCCCTAAAAGTTACAAAACTGCCCCTCTCAACTACCAAGCAGTAAATAAAGGGCAATTAAGTTCACTTATGAGAAGGATTACCCACATTGATAAATTTATGACCCAAAAGAAGACTTAGAAAAGAAAACTATACTAGAAAGGCTAAGCAACAAACCAACTAAATATGAGAAAGGATTGTCTGCCTTCACTAAAATGATTAAATCAAGTGAGTACAAAATAATGGGCTAACTCACTAAAACCGTAGCATAGATATCACCCATAGGTTTGTTGATGGTGTATAAACTACATTGGGAAGATCTATTCAAAACTTTAAGGGAGGTTAAAGTCCCTTGCAAAATACCACCTGAAAGAATGGGATTTATCACCAACTCCATCCTCACCATGGATCAGATTTCTTTCTCCTCCGAGGAATTAGGCAAAGAAGGTAATTAACATACTAAGCCCCTATTTATAATAGTGAGGGCAAACAACATTATCATAACCAAAGTCCTCATTAACAATGGGTCATCATTGAATGTTTGCCCCCTCACTACCCTAGATCTATTAGGAATCAATGTAACTGCAATCAAAGTGAATTCAAGAACAATTAGGGCTTTTGATAGATCCAAGAGGGAAATTATTAAGGGGATTAGCTTGCCAGTCAACATTAGCTCTCATACTTTCAACATTCAATTTCAACTCCTAGACATCCCAAAGACCTTTAATCTCTTATTAGGAAGACCCTAGATTGATTCAATAGGGGGCATACCTTCAAGTTTACATTAAAAAGTTAAGTTTATCTCAAATGGCCAGGTCATAATGATTCTAAGTGACCAAGATTATGAAATATATAAAGAAACAGGTATACCCTACATTAGCATTGATGAGTAGGAGAACTTTAGGATCCAAATGTTTGAAGAAGTTTGTATGATCATCTATTAGAAGAAGGATGAGTGGCCAAAATTCAAAGAAGGCCAAGTTAGTACCTATGGGATTTGTTATATCCTAACTCTGATGGAAGAATTGCAAAATATACAAGCGAGGGGCAAGAGAGGTGATAGATTGTATCATGTCCCAATGACCTTTCCACTGTTGACAAAAACTTTCATCCAAGTTCATGTTTAGACCTCAAAACCTACTAAAGAGGACACCTCTAGCAAAAATGAGATAATAGGCCCATCTTACAAGCTCCAACTCCTGAATAATTGGTTTTCCATCCCCATGAATGGCGATAAACCTTGTATAGGGTAAAGGATGAATCACAATTTAGTATTTCGTTGAGTTTTGTAATAATTACCTTTGCTCGACTATACTTGAGAGAATCTCTTTTTAATTTAGTAAAAGTTAGTCTCCATTCTCTTCACTCCTTTTTTACTTGCATGTCTTTCCTTTAAATACTTTTGACCCAAATCCAATGCTTTAAATAAAAGCTAAGGATACTTTGCACAAATAAGAGATAAAAATATTGATATCATTTCTAGCCCTATTAGGTTACTTGTTAAGAGTGATGTTAATGACCATAGTAACATACAAGAAAGCTAACGAAGACATTAAATGGGTAAAATTTCCATTGACGAGCTAACCAAGACAATTAATGTTAGGATAGATGTTAACCCTAAGAATTTGAGGATAGAAGGGAACTTGAAAGAGGAATAGAAGGAAGAAATAACTGCATTATTGTCTAAGTATCAAGACGTGTTTACATGGTCTCATGAAGATATGCCTAGGTTACATTCATCGATTGTAGTTCACCGTTTACCTACATGAGAGGATACTGAACCTAAGAAGCAAAAGTTAAGGAGATTCTAACTAGATATCTTGTTGAAAATTAAAGAAGAAGTCAAAAAGTTACTAGAGGTCAATTTCATCAAAGTGTCTGATTATCTTGAATAGGTAGCCAACATTATGCCAATGATGAAGAAGAATGGAAAAGTTAGAGTGTATGTGGATTTTCAAGACCTCAACTAAGCAAACCCTAAAGATAATTTTCCTTTTCCCCATATTGACGTCTTAGTTGATAATACAGCTAAGAACCATCTCTTCTCTTTCATAAATGGATTCTCTAAATATAATCAAATTTAATAAGATAAAGCCAAGACAACATTCATTATAACTTGGGGCATATTTTACTACAAGGTAATGCCCTTCTGACTCAAAAATGCTAAGACAACTTACTAAAGAGTTGTGGCTGCAATCTTTCATGACATGATGAACAAAGAAGTTGAAGTATATGTAGATGATATGATTACAAAATCCAAAGAAGGAGAAAATCATATACATAACCTGAAAAGATTGTTTGATAGGTTGACAAAATCCCAATTGAAGCTCAATCTAGAAAAGTGTACATTCGAAGTAACTATAAGGACATTATTAGATTTCATAATTAGTTAAAGGAGCATCGAAGTAGACCCTAATAAAATCAAAGCAATAATCAACTTACCTCCTCTACACACACTTAAAGATATCAAAGGTTTATTGGGCCGTTTGAACTACATAACCTGGTTTATATCTCAACTCATAGATAAATGCCATCCTTTGTTTAAATTGTTGAAAACATACACCAAGATAGATTAGGACATTTGAGAAAGCCTTCACAACAATCAAGCAATACCTCATTAACCCTCTAATTTTGATAGCTCCTAAACCTAAGAAGGCTTCATTTATATACCTTACAACATTATTAGAATCCATGAGGTGTATGCTTAGTCAAAAGGATGAGAAAGGAAAAGAGTAGCCCATATATTACTTGAGTGAAAAGTTTATTGAAGGGGAACAGAAGCATTTAGAAATTGAAAGAACATGTTGTGCTTTGGTTTAGGTAATGCATCAGCTTAAGTAATACATGCTCTATTACCAAATTGAATTGCTAACTTAGCATGATCCCTTATAGTACTTGGCATATAAGACAACCTTAATAGGCAAAATCTCAAAGTAGCAAATGTTGCTATCAAAGTTTGAAATTACATACTTGAACCAAAGTTCAATCAAAGGACAAGCTCTAGTAGATCAGTTGGCAAAAAATCCCTTTGATGATACCCTCCAAGAGGTACAAGTCAAATTCCCTGATGAAGATATGTTAGTAGTTGAAGGAAGTTTTGATGAAGAAAAAGATTATAAACCCCTTAAGTGGAAGATGTTCTTTGACGGAGCTACTAATGTGTCTGAGTGTGGAATTAGGGCAATATTGATATCCCCTAAAGGTACGCAATTCCCTATAGCTATAAGGCTCATTTTTCCATACACCAACAATATCACTGAATATGAAGAATGCATTATGGGACTCAAAATAGCCTTAGATAAAGACATTCTAGAATTAGAAGTGTATAGGGGTTCTTCACTCATTATTGACCAAGCTTAGGGAGAATACAAAATGAAGGATCCTAAACTAGTAGCTTACTACCGGCAGTTAATTGAACTAACGGAGAAATTCAAAGAAATTACTTTCAATCACATACCAAGAACATAGAATCAATTCATTGATGCATTAGCCACTTTACCATCTATCATCCAAATATCCAGTGGAGTCAAAATTCAACCCTTAAACATTGAAATTAAAGAAAAGCTTGCCTTCCATCTAGCAATTGAGGGTACACATGATGAAAAGCCTTTTTACCATGATATTAAAATATTCCTAAAGCAAGGTACATACCCTGAACAAGCTAAGCAAAAGGATAGAAAAATAATTAAGAGATTGGCTACACAATTCTTATTAAGTGAATCCACCTTATACCAATGATCATTTGACAATATGCTTTTAAGGTGTATTGATGACAAAGAGGCCAAGATTTTGATGAAAGAAGTATACGAAGGAGTATGTGGTCCCCATATGAATGGATACATGCTCTCCAAGAAGATTATGAGGCTGGGATATTACTGGTCAACAATGGAAGGTTGTTGCATCAAACATTTCGAGCATTATCACTTATGCCAAGTTTATGCAAATAAGATAAGTGCCCCACCTGAAGAATTATACACTCTCTATGCCATGGCCATTTTCAATGTAGAGCATAGACATCATTAGCCTGATCACTCCGAAGGCATCCAATAGACATTTGCTTTATATAAGTAGCCATCGACTACTTCGGTAAGTAGGTTGAGGCCTCATCTTTTTCAAGCATTACTAAAGGGCTAGTAGTTATGTTCATCAAGAGAGAGATATTGACTCGATATGGGGCTTTAGAAACAATCGTCACCAACAATGGCACAAATCTTATCAACAAGCTTATGTCGATAGTTTAGGATCATTTGTAGGATCTCTATACCTTATTGACCCCAGATGAATGGGGCCATCGAAGTAGGCAACAAAAATCTTAAGAAGATAATTATAAAAATGGTTGTTACATATAAGGATTGGCATGAGATGTTGTCATTTGTAATCATGGCCTATCAAACTTCCATCAAAACATCAATTGAGGCAACGCCTTACTCTTTAATATATGGCACTAAAGTAATGTGACCAGTTGAGGTTGAGATTCCATTTCTTAGGGTGCTATCAAAAAACCAACTAGATGAAGCCGATTGGGTAAAGAAACACATTAAGCAATTAAATTTGATTGACGAGAAAAGATTAACAACCCCATATCATAATCAATGCTACCAACAAAGAATTGCTTGAGCGTTCAACAAAAGGGTGCGACCCTAGATCTTTAAAGAGGGTGATGTGGTGTTGAGAAGGCTCTCCCCAATGCACAAGACTCCAAAGGAAAATTTGCTTCCAATTACAAAGGCCCTTACATCGTGAAGCGAATGTTACTAGGAGAGCCTTTAATTTTATTTTAGATGGATGGTCTAAAATTGAGAGACCCTATAAATGCTAACGTTGTAAAGTTGTACTACCCATGAAAGTCAATGGAAATTTTTACTTAGAGCACAAAAATGCCAATTGTCTTGAAAGTTATTATGGTTTAATTTTCATCTTTTATAAGCAAAATTGATATTCTTAGCAGTTGTCAGCATTAGAATCATCTCCATCCTTTTTTTCCTACTCCATCAAAAGGTCCAATTTCCCCACTCCATTTAAATGAATCCATACATTGAAAACGTGAAAGAAGTTGAAAGTGAGATATAGAACATTGATAATTAACAAAACTCTTTAAAATACTTTATTACGGATTGATCCCCCTTGACAGGGAGTTTTATTGTCTACTTTTCAGGGAAAGATGAAATATAAATAGGCAATCACCTCACAATAGATATTTACTAGCTAGGGATAAGGGTTTCAATTCATAAAGTTCTAAAAAAGACAATCAATTGATGGACAAAACAGTGGGAGGCATTCTGTATCGATTTAATTTCTGTAACTTCTCTAAACGAGCCACCAAAATCTTAGAGGCTCCGTGCCAAGATCAGTTGAGTTGATGACAAGAGATCAAAAATTGAATTCATTTCAAAGAATGAGCTAATTGGTTTTGATAGGAATTTTCAAAGAAAGGCTTGATAGTTTGGTTACTATCAGCAAGACCAACTAAGTACTTCTATATAATGTTAGTATATTTCTTTTTGAGCATTGCATTTACATTTAGACTATATATCCTTGGATAGTAACCAATATTCACAATTCTTTCTCCTAACAATCTTTTGGGTAGAGTTTTTATCCAGTCCATAAGTCGCTTACCCTTTGTACCATCTTTTAGGTCTTAGCCAGCCTTTAAAGGAACTATCCTAACTCATTTCCCTTAGGATCATAGCCATCAACAAATCCTCCTTTTAGAGTTTTTTGTGAGCCCATAGGGTGCTTCCCTTCACCACCTTCTATTTAAGGGGCTTCCCTATTCATTGATCTTACTTTAGCATTTTAGCGAGCCCATAGCATGCTTCCCTTCATCAACTACTCTTTAGGGTTTTAGTGAGCCCATAAGGCACTTTCCTTTACCAATTTCTCTTAAGTAGGCCTATAAGGCACTTCCTTTCATCATCAATTCCTTTTAGCGAGCCTATAAGGAACTTCTCTTCATCAATTTCTTTTAATGAGCCTGTAAGGTGCTTTCCTTTACTAATTTCCCTCAAGCAAGCCCATTAAGTGTATCATTTCATCATCAATTCCTTTTAGCAAACCTGTAGGGCACTTCTTTTAAGACAATTCAGGGTTACTAGCCCTTAAGAGATGCTCCTATTTAAGTTAGTAAGCTTAGAACAGCACGACCAGGTTTTCTAAATCGATTCCAAATTAAGATTGTTAATCCCCTAGAGACGCTCCTACATAGATTAGTAAGCTCAGAAGAGCATGACCAGGTTTTCCAAATCAAATCCAATTTAGGGTTACTATCCCCTTAGAGACGCTCTGGTCTAAGTTAGTAAGCTTAAAAGAGTACAACCAGGTTTTTCCAAATCAATTCCAATTTAGGGTTACTAGTCTCTTAGAGACATTCTTGCCTAGGTTAGTCAACTTAGAAGGGCACAACCAAGTTCTAAACCGATCTTTCTAGCCAACTTCGAAGGTGCTAAACCTTTCTAAAGCTCACTCGACTAGCCTTTAGAGCACCTCCTCTCTCTCTTACCTTTTTGTCAAATCCTCAATGGACCAAACCTAGGATACTAGCTAATTGTAGCTCTTTTAGGACAAATTCTACTCTTAGGGAAAAAATAGCATCTCTTTTATCATTATGACAAAGTTTTGCAAAAACTTCTTCACAAAGTGAGCAGTTGTAAACACCCAATTCCCTTCTCAGCTACACCCCTTACCCACCTCTCTCTCTCTCCCAATCTATTATTTTTTTTTTTGGTAAATTTTTTTATAATCAAGTAGGGGGTCCTCATTTAGAAAAAAAAAATAAGTAAAAAAAAAAGAAATTTAGAAAAAAAAATTAAAAATAAGAAATTTAGAAAAAAATTGAAAATTTAAAAAAAGTATAAAAAATTACAAAAATGCAAAAAATTTAAAAATATATAGAAAAATACAAAATTTAGAAAAATAACAAAAAGTAGAAAATTTAGGAAATTTAAACAATAAGTTTTAGTATTTTAATAATAACTTTTTTTATTTTTATTGTTTTAATTAGGAGAAGAGTGTTAGACTTAAGCTTAGATTCAAATTTAGCCTAAACAAACCTTATCCATATGTGCAATTTGATTGCATATATAGATAAAGCACAAGGCAACGACCCAATGGTCAAACACTTAAACATTACACTTCAGGTCTTTAGTTTAAATCTTACCAAAGGCATAAAAATGCCTTTTATTTTTCTTTCCTTCACAATGCACACAACATGCCGCCAAATGTTAGGAGTTTATTGTGCCACGTTTCTTAACATTTGGCATTCTGTACTTAGACCGAAGCTAATATGGTGCCACATGGCATAATGTCAGCATTAGTATCCACGTATCAAGCCACGTAGCATGACATGTGTACACATTAGCTACCCACCATGATAGCCGCCACATTCAGCACTACGTCAACTCTCCCTTTTCTTTCCTTTCCTCTATTTTCCCCAGAAATACCACACCTTCCATAACCTAACCAACTGAGTTTATGGCCTTATTTCATCATTTTAAGTACACATTTTACTAACTTAATGGTAAAATCAAGAAGTCAGCATAGCCTACTTCAAAACTGTACAAGAAACTTGCCCATATTCAAACATTAAAGTGGTCAAAAATCCACTTGAAATTGAAAAAAAAAATGAAAATCTAGCTTTTCTTTCCTATTTCATGAGCTCAATATTTCTTACCTCCTTTACGACATGATTTCACCGAATTAATGGTGAAACTATGTGGTATGCATGGCCTACTTTCGAATTAAACTAAAACTTGTCTAAATTCATCTAATTATACAGCTAAAATGAAGCATGAAAATTTGAAGAACCCTGTTTTTAGGTCAAGAGCTCATCTCCGAATTAATTCATTTTCTAAACTTTCTAAGCTTAATCAATGATGGAATGGTAAAAAAGAGGGATCCTACATACAAAGTGAGCAAACCTCGAACACAAAAAAACAATCAATTGATTCTCACTTCCAATCTCAACTCTCAAGCTCTCTCTCTCTACCATTCATCGATTCCCTCTGTCTCTATAGCTTTCTCTCTTTCTAGCCACTTCCGATCAAAAATCACCACCACTATAGCTCCCTCAGGACGTAAGCTTTCCAATACGACCAATCCTAAGCTCTATCATAGAACCTAGTCACTCCAACCAACCTTCCACTGCCAAACCCTAACCATCTCCACTCTCTCAACTTCAACCACTACCCAAACGACCATCAACGACCGAGGCATCCTCCCTAACCATCATAAGTCCAAAAAAAAACTCACAAACCCCCTCTTCCCCAATCATTTTGGTGTATAGAAGTGTCAAGAATCCCCCCCCCCTCTCCAAAACCATCCTACCTTCACGACCTATGTTAAGCTTTAATCCAACCCGAGATAGAACCCATTCGACCCAGTACCAACCCAAACTCCTACAACCAATACCCATTTGCCTATAAGCCTTCAGTTCGAACTTATTTTCTATCCAATTATTTTATCTTCTATAATTTTCTTTTCATATATATTATTGTATTTATAATTATATTTGTAAAAAGAAAAAATAAAAGAAAAAAAGGAGAGAAAAGGAAAAAGAAAAAATAGGTCGGTTTAATTTTACTTTATTCAACAAAACACAAAAAAAAATACTAAATAAATAAATAAGTAAAGTAAAATAAGGAAAATAAATTAAAAAAAACATTTTTATCACTTAGAAAAATTATTTTTCAAATAAATAAGAATAATTATTCATTTTCCAAAACTAGGGCCTTATTTAGAATGCCCTAAAATTTAAACCTCGATTTGGGACTTTTTTTAGAAAATTTCCTTAAATAATAAGATTAAATTAAAAACCTAAACTCAACATGTTTTCAAAATTAAAACAAATCCAACAAACTTAAATTTTACAAAAAGAACTACGTGCTTCTGATTTCAGATAATGGGTACGTAGATACTTCTAGGGTAACTTAAAAATGACAAAATCAGTTTTTTCCACTTTTTCATTTTACCCAATTTGGAAAAGAATGAAAAAGTAATTTTCCTTTTTTAGCTTCAAAATTATTCAATCTTTTAAGTTGTTATTCTAAAAAGTGATTTTTGGGAATTAAATCCAAATTTGGAAAGTTAATGGTATCTATAAGGGTTTAAAAAACCTAACCCCTAGACTCATTCTTTTGGTTTTCAAAACCGTTTAATAAAATTGGTTTTATAAAAAAACTAATAGTTAAATTATAACCAATCCACTTAATTAGTTATAATTTAACTCTTTTTCTTGACTCCAGATAGGTGGTGACTCTAAATCATTTAAAAAGAAAAACCAATTTTCTTTAAACCTTAGTCAAGGATCAATATTAAATAGATAAAGTTAGTTTAATGTTGATCTGTTTAAAAAAGACTTATTTATAAAAACCGGAAAATTATCAAACTCGACAATCTTAAATTTGAGAGATTAGATCTTAAAGTTATCATATTGGCTTAAAACCCTAGGGTATTACATCCTTCCTTCCTAATAGAAAGTTTCATCCTTGAAACTTTCACATTCTAGGATATTCAAGCTCAAAACTAATATTACACTTCCACTACGCAACTCTAATTTCCTAATGACATCACAATCATCAACTATTGTTAAGGGTGAAATCTTTCTATATTGACCTTCTGCATCTTGACCTCAAGTTTATTAACTCAAAAACTTCTTACTTTAACCTACGTGTCTTATTACCTTTCTTCGTCTTCTATTTCTAACTTGTACAACATAAGCTTAATATAGCTCATTTTGAATATTTACCAGTTTCATCTTCTATTATATCCTTTACTTTTCTAATTCTTCACACTCCTTTTTATTCAAGTTGTCTTCTCATGGAAACTAGTCCATCACCATAACTTCATTAGGTTCTTATCTAAATACCATAACCATCATATTACTGACTATGATTTTACCCCTTATCATTGCTTAGATAGAACTAGCATGTTCCTATAACATTCCTTTATTACCATCTAAACTAGTACTTTTACTCAGTCTTCATTTCATTCCTTTAGTTTGTTTAGAATCTCATATTAGTTAATCTTGTAGAGCTCATAGTCATCCCTTCCATTAATTAATTGTCTGCCCTTAGCTTATGACCATATCTTTTTACCTCATCCCTATCACTTATGCAATGTCTAAGTCCCAATTTCCACTTAAGATGAACAAAACAAATTCAATTTCTTCACGTCTACAAGTCTTATACCCCAATCGTCGCTTAATGGTCATTGTGAAAATCTTAGGCACTTCCTATTGTTAAAACATATATCAACAAGAATAAGTTTGGTGAATCTAAACTTTCCACCAACTTTTACACTAAGGAGATAGAGAATAACTCAAACCAAGTAGACCAGATTGGATCTAACATGAATTGATACAACTCTTAATGAACAAGACTCACAAAGACACTAGATACTAGACACTTTTCTAACTAACCACTAATACAATAGGATTCATACGATAGGAAACTTAGTCATAAAAGACATAAAAGAGTCATGATAATCATAGATTTGCCATTGTTTTCTTGCATATCACATGTGCTAAGGGTACACAAAAGATATACTCTCATAGTGTCATAGTTATATTCCCTATTAACTTCACATACTTTATGATCTTCTAGCTCCTCAATCTCATAATTAGCTATTACCTTATGATTCATAATCCCATTCTATACATGGTCAACCTCTAATTAGTCTCTAATTATACCTCTACTCAAAAAGTTAGTGAATTTAACCTTCTTCTTAATACTCATCTAAACTAAGGTTTCCAATTCTAGTCCTCTTTCTTCCATTACTTCGACTAGCTCCAACAAATAAATTAACTAATCTTTTCTACGACTTCTACTATTTCTCACATTACTTTCAGATGGCTTTGGCAAATTTTGTAAAGATTATTTTGTTACTTCGACTAGACTTTCGTAATCAAGCCTCTTTGATCTCATCATTTTCTTTAGCTTTTGCAATCACATGTCTAAGGTTAATTCATTGTCTCCCATATATTCAATTAAATCTTTCTTGAATCTCTTTCACACAACCTTTAATACTCTAATATATATCATTGTTATCAATTCATGGCCTATTTAGGTCATACTGGGGGAATTCTTCTTTACCTTACTAAAATCCATCCTAGCTACCCCATATGCTGTCATACACATTTTTATGCTAAAATCCTTAATTTCAAACAACATTTTCAAGGCTCATAAAATTCTTTGATCCCTTTCTCCTAGATCCTTATCCATTCATGTCACTTAAGTCTATTCTTCAACCATCCTTTGATTCATTGCTTTCCCAAGCTCGTATGGATACTATACTTAAAATAACCTTAATCCATCAAATTCTCCATGTTTAACCAATATTCTATTCAAAACTTACTTTAATCAATATTGTTCATAACCACACTTTGATCTATAGTAAACATGCCTTCATCAATTTATACCATGAGGTGGCATTTTTTCCTTTGATTGTTGATGACTTAGCATTAGTCCACTCCCAAGATGCCATGAACTAATTTGGATGGGATTGATGACTCAGCACTTTATTTTTAAATAATTCTCATCATTTTATATTAATTTATCTATATTTTATAATTTATTAGTATTATATATACAAATTTAATACATGAAATGTATATTATATATAATTTCATATATATTATATATATTTCAACTTCATTTATTGTTTTTATAAGTTAGATGACTTATCTCAAATATCTTACTATATCTCAAAGCTTAAATTTCACGTTTTTTATAGTAGTTGGCTTTATCGATAAATTCGAGTTTTGTATCAAATTAATATTTTTATATAGCTTATTTTGAGAAATTAACTTTACTAATTACTTGGTCAAACTTTCCAAACATTATCATAAAATTTGGACTAAAATGGATAACATTACTTAGCACTCTAAATTTAGAGACTTGAATGCTAAGGATATCATATTGGCTTAAGACCCTAAGGTATTACAAATGGTAAGAAAACTTATAATGTATTACAAATGGTAAGAAAATTTATAATCGTAAATTCGCAAGAGGATCACACCTAATCAATCTAACCCATAGAATCTTCCATTAACTTCAATAGCAAGAGAGGGAAAAGCACTAGAGTGGTAGCTATACATGAGGCCTTTTACCTATATAGCCTTGTAGAGGGATACCCCATTAACCTCATGGTCACTCCCACATATTACATGCAACATCAAGTGATGAACTCCTAGGTGAATCAAGTGGGTTGTGGACCCTATGTCACTGTTTTGGCCAAACAACTTAAGCTTCTTGTGGATAACCCTTAACTCACCATGATCCAAACTGTTACTCCCATGAACCTCACCACATTCCATCAAATGGGACTCCTTCCCAACAAGGTTGATAAGTCACCTCCTAAAAGAAAAGAAGTTGAAAACTCCTCAAATGATGAACTTGTTAAGAAGATAAAAAAACTAAAAGACATAAGTCTAAAAGTTGGTTAAATCTTGAGAGATTGTGAAACAATCCTTAAAACGATTGTTCCAAAGATAAAGCCAAATGATGGAGTTTTGTAGTAATCTCACCGATCAAGCTAATGTGAAGATCCCTCCTCCGACAGATGAGGAGTTAATCGATGTGGTGAGAAGGTTAAGTTTAGAGATGATGAGGAAGAGGAGGAAGCAACATCAAAGGCTAAAGAGGAAGAACCTTCCAAGGGCTGGAAAGGAATTGAATTGATCAATGAGGATTTGAATGACAAGACCATTACAAAAGATCTAGATTTCATTTAAGATTATTTTTAGTTAATTTTGATGTTTTCAAATAATTGTTTAGTTAGACTAAATGTTGAATTCCATTGCAATTTTCATGTTTTTGTTAATTCCATGAATTAATAGAAGTTTTATTTCTCCATATGCTCTTATCTCTTCTTTTAAGTGAGTTAACTTAGATCTTAAGCATTGATAAAATCCAACAAAAGTCTCAATGAACAATCCAAACAAATTCTACACATTTGAGGGGGTATTGTCACGAACTGAGGATGGCTTAGTTGTAGCAAACGTCGTATACTGTACGAAGAACCCCTAATTGGTTACCTTTCTAATCATGAACTCTTCACACAATATACAAGGCTCTACAACTACTAGTTTTCCAAAAACATACAAATTCACATGATATCATCATACAAACATATTTATATAAAATTTGAACTACAGAGCTTACAATACACGGTAAGTGAGTATATCTAAGTATATAATATTAGTAAAACAAAAGTACATGAGTAAGAGTCTACACAAACTGTTCTCTCTCAATACACAGGACAGCTCACTCTTGCCCAAGTCCCCAAGCTAACCTATGGCACCTCCCAGCCAACCTCTACGAACAAGTTATCCTGTAGCAAAAGTCTATGGGGGTATAAGCCTAAACTTAGTGAGCAAAACCCTCAGCCACACCACAAGTAAGTTATAAATACATTATATTCATGCATATGAATGAATGATTAAATAGAATGCCAAACAATACGTATAGTTAACTAGTTCATATACGTAACTCAGATTTAACACTCTCCAAAATTAGGGTTAGAGTACACATGGCACCAATCAGATCCGGGTATTGTACTATAACTTACTTTACTACGGAACTCAACGTTCCATACTTAAATCAAATAAGTTTTTTATTTTCATAAAAACCAAGTTCTAGTATAATCGTGAGTGGGCCCTCGCAGTCCACACTTATCCCTAAACGAAGGCCTCTAGACTCAACCCTTAGCCAAGCGATTGGCGCCTCTAATGCCTAATGTTCCACGGGCCAAGGTATAGTCATTTTGTATGAGTGCACCATACAGAACCAATAAATTAATAATAACAACTCCTGAATGATCTCTCTTTAGCTCTGTGTAATGTGACTGTCAGAATTGTATCTATGCAATGGATGTTAATGCATGTTCTAGTTTCTTTTTATAAGCCGAGTATACTTAAGTTCAAATTATGCTGTGACCATCTAATAGTACACATAATCATTTTCTATACTAGCATGCTACAAACAAAGCATTATCTATACTTAAGGTAAATTCACAACTCAACATACAATAACATACACAAGCGTTTCTCGAACCCCACACAATAGTCAATTAACAATAATATTTAAGTCCACTATCTACAATTACAAACAAGTATGGATTTATAAGGTAAATACTCACTCGACCATAACGACTCGCTCTAGTCGTAGTAATCAATCAAGAGATCCTCGCCTACCTCGGGATCACCTGATCATTACGATATAATAACGCTAATAAGTAATTGAATTAACTAATAATTCTAAATATCTATTTACCTAATTCTACTTAAATTACTGTGAACTTTTATCTGGTTAGACTTTATTATTAATCATATGTAACTTTTTAGTTCTATTTCTAATATTTATGAATTTATAGTTATTTTTCATCATTTTTGAATGTACGTTCACACAGTGATGTCCGTTTTGGACGTTAAGACCCGTGTTTTATGATATGGACTAAATTTATAGAAATTTTAACTATGGAAACTTAATTATTCTTATTGCTTATATTTATATCCTTTGTTTATACTTAATGATTTAGTTAACCCTTAAATTCTTATACTTAGAGAATTTTACTTTGCTATTACTAATTCATATACTTAATTAAGTGTAATCCAATTTCAGGAAGTATATTAGGGTTTACTAATTTATGTACCTAATTATTGTGCATTCTTCTTATTTCTTATTTTATAAACCTATGCTTATGTCATCGCCTATATCATCGATCGCTTATGTCATCATTTGCTTATGTCATCTTTTAATTACATCATTGCTTACCTCATCATTTAATTACATATGCCTTACCTTATGCTTATGTCATATCTATAAGTCTTATGTACACTTCACTTAAATTACTATATACTTATACCCTTATTATACTTATATGTATACTAGTATACTTATACATATACTTATACTTATACCATATTTATACTTGTATATATACTCATATACCTATATGGTCATATACATATTTTTGTACAAATTTCGTATGCCAAATTTTCCTCTTAAGAAAACCTTCCTAATTTCATTCTTTTGTGTTTTTAAGTGTGTATTTAGTATAGTATAGGTATGTATAGTTAAGATTTGTCTTAGTTTAGGTTATGTACATAGTAAATACTTATGTACAAAGATCTCCATACTTGTATTCTTCTAGTATATCCTTATGTACATATACTTAAGGGAATATACACATGTATTCCTTTCCTCTTCATCATGATTCCTATCCTTCTACACTTAAAGGTGGAAACTTTATGCCTTATTCTACATGATCACACATAACATAACATATATCTACTTATCTAATCTACCTCATCACTTAACTAATAAGTAATATAAAGCAATATATAATAACATGATCACATACCTTAATTTGTGTTTGAACTATGGAGACAAAATGGAAAGTTTTGAAAGTAAAAGGGGAAGGGAATATCATGGCAATGGAGGTAGGGTTTGCTTTGTTTCTTTTTGTTTTGTTTTGCTTTTGGAATGAAGAAAATGGTGGGGTCTAGAAGAAAATAGGTTGACAACAATTAAGGAGGAGAAGGGAAAAGAAAAGCTAAGGAAAGAAATCATGAGATGGATAGATATTTTCTTATGCATTAGTGTCTTTTGTTGACTTTTCTAATTGTTGACTTTAGTCAACATGTATTGACTTAGTCAACCTTTTGACCTTAGTCAACCTTTTGACCTTAGTCAACATGTGTTGACTTGGTAAACTTTCCATAAGCATATACCATTTTGTATACATAATATATTATCTAAGGAAAATTAAGGGAAAAATTAAGGAAATGAAAGGAAATGAGGCATTTGGTGAATCGATTAGTAAAAATAGATGATGAGGTCTTACTTTAAGTATTTATAGCCTATATACATTATTTGGTAAGCTACTAGTATAACTAGTATGAAAAGCACTAATTAGGGTGTTAATATTCACTACATTTAGCCTAAGCTTCAACTATACCCCTAACTTTATGTAATACTATCTTAATCATATACTTAGGAGATAAATGTAATCTATGATTCATTATCTTAGTTTCTAAAGGGTTACTTAAGGATTCTAAATATATATGCATGATTGAAAGTCATCTCTAGTCTTTCACTAATGATTTTGGCAAAGTATGAAGGTTATATTATCAATGAGGGTTCTAAGGTATATTATGATGAATTAATGCTCATATGTCTTTAAGGTTATCATTTTAGGGTTTTTATCACTTCTGAATGAAATCTTTAGTGTCTACATACATTTAGGGTAGAAAAGTTTCATACGTGATTGATTAGTTCTTTTGGCCTTGTCAACTCCTAAATTATCTAACAGACTCGAGTTTATTTCAAAAACTAGATCGAAAATTTTACGGGTTTATAGGTATTATTTCTCCCATATTTTTCCTCTACTTCACCAATATATTGTTGCAATAATTTTTTGTTATGATTTAGAATTCAATACATTGAGGATACTCAATTAAGTGTAGGGAAGGTATATATTATTATTTAGACACTATGGTTCATGAATCATTGTTTAAATTATTTTGCAATTCCCATTGATAAGGAAATAGTGCTTGTACTAAGTTTTTCCTAAGTCACTATTACATATGGAACATTATATTAGAATTGAGTTGTGAAATTCTTGTGGAGTGAGAGTTATGTATTATTTCACTTAAGATTCTAAGATATTAATTAATTAATCATTGAAATTGAGCTTTAGTCATATGCTACTTCTAAAATTTACTTAAATGTATGCCTATCCCTTTTGATTTTTAAAATTCTACAATCCTAAGTAAATAAGTAAATGAAACTTACCACTTATAAATTCTCCTTTATATTTCAATTTTTCTAAGGGCATAATTAAAAATAAATTGATGAATAGTGATTGGTAAGGATAGGTCTCAATCCCTTAAAAGAGCAAGATTCTTCCTCACTACCAATTTACTAAAAGAAAAGGAAAAAATAAAGAAAAAATTAGTGATGAAAAATTGATAAGGATAGATCTTGGTCCCTCAAAAAAGCAAGTACTTTCCCGCTATCAATGTTAATTATAAGAATAGTTAAATAAGCAAGTATTGGCCTTGGTCCCTTAGAAGAGCAAGGTTCTTTCTCGCTGCTAATAAAGCTTAAGTAATTAATTAAATTCAAAAGCTTGTTAACAATACTTTATGCTAGGGGGATGAGCAAGGGAATAGTGGATATAACATGTATTTACTCTTAATTATGTTATTTAATAGAGTTATGAGAGATTTGTATATGTCTTACCTAAATGAAAGGGACTTGTATATAGTTTTTTCCCAACATAATGAAAATTGGACTAATTCAAGAAGATAATCCATGGTCAAATAATATGATTGAACATTCATTTAAAGGAATTAGCTACTGAATTCTAGTATTGATGTCTAGTGTGCAATGAAAAGTGAACAAGGAGAAAAAGTGTACAAGTGACTAGAAATTTTTAATGAGGATGCAATTTTATTTGTAGGGACAATTCCTTTTTATTCTTGTTCTTAATGACATTATAATGAGTCCTATCCTAGAAGTGACTTAGGTATGATGTAATTAGAATTAGAACCTAATATACAATTGAGCCTATTAAATTAATGCTTAAATTCCCTAATTAATAAAAATAAGCGATTCGGTTAAATACCTAAAGACCTTACATGTTACACTCATGGAGATCAACATCTAAATATCCAAATTTATGTTTGTTTGGTTTTATTTTATTATTGCTTTATTAGCTATTCTTTTGTTAAATTTCTATTTCTAATTTCTATCCAAATCCTCATCAATATTGTCATTCCATTTGACTAAAAGTAATTACAACGAGTAGGTAAGTGTATAGTCCTCATAGGATTGATAACTTAAGACTCTTGTAGTTCTCCATACTATTATTTAATGGGTGCACTTACATAATAGCATGGTATACACTCCATCAACTTGCAATCAAGAGTAGCCTTATCAAACAAGCCTGTGTACAGAATGAACCCTAAGTAAGCTATTGAGCTTTAAAGACAAATTGACAAGTTGATTAGTCGAAGCTATGCTCATGAGTCATTAAGCCCTTTTACTATGCTAACTTTATCAATGCGAAAGAAAGATGACACATGGAGGATAGCGGAGCTATTAATAGAGTCACTATCAAATATAGGTACCCTATACCCAAACTTAATGACATGTTAGATAGGTTGCATGAGGTAAGGATAGTTTTTAAAATTGATCTCAAATAAGGATATCATCATACTAGAATGTGGGCAAGAGATGAGTAGAAAACCACCTTCAATACTCATCATAGATTGTATAAGTGGCTTGTAATGCCTTTTGGCCTATCTAATGCTCTAAGCACATTCATGAGATAGATGAACCACATGGCATAAGACTTAATTGGAAAATTTGTGGTCATCAATTTCAATGACATTCTTATCTACAACCCTAAATTAGAAACACATTGTGAGCATCTCCAAGCTATTTTCTCCAAACTTTAAGCTAAGAAATTATATGGCAACTTGAAATAGTGTGATTTATGCCAACTTGATGTGGTTTTCTTAGGTTTTTTCATGATTGGAGGAAGAATTCGAGTTGATGAAGAGAAGGTATGAACAATTATTAAATGGCCTATGCTATCTTATTCCGCCGATGTTCATAGCTTTCATGGATTGTCTTCATTCTATCAGCGCTTCATTAGGAACTTTAGTACCATAATAGCACCACTAACCAAGCTTACCAAGAAGAATACCTAGTTCGAGTGGGGAGTAAAAGAGCAACAAAGCTTCGATGAAGTGAAGGAAAAGTTGACCACTATTTTCGTACTTGCTCTTCTTCACTTTAACAAGGTATTTAAGTTGGAATGTGATGCTTTAGGCATAGGCATCAATGTCGTATTAATGTAAGAATTCTGACTAATCGCTTATTTCAACAAGAAGCTACAAGGGGCAACACTTAAATACTTAGTATATGATAAGGAGTTCTACTCCTTAATCCGAGTTCTAACGATTTGGAAATACTATCTACCATCAAAGGAATTTGTAATCTACACTGACCATAAGTATTTAAGTTACTTTAAGAGCTAACCCAAATTACCTAAGAGACAGGAAGAGTAGATCGAGTTCATTGAGAGATTTTATTATGTCGTAAAGTATAAGAATGGCAAGAACAATTTAGTGGCTAATACCTTATCACAACAACATAATCTTTTAACCGATCTTTAGATCAAACTTCTTGGATTCTTTATGATTAAGGACTTATATGCCAAAGACCTACACTTTTGTCTAATCTACTCAAGATTTGAGGATGGACGATTTGTTAATGACTATTGTATGGAAGATAGATACATGTTTCAAAATGGCAAGTTTTGTATCCTGACCTATTCCATGTGTGAATTATTAGTATGAGAGGCATACGATGGAGAACTATATGACCATTTTAGTGAAAAGCAAACCCCTGAACTATTAAAATCAAGGTTCTTTTTGTTGAGGATGATAAAAGATGTACACTTAGTTTTGGAAAGATGTGCTGCCCGTAAGAGGGTAAAAAGCTTAGTTGAACAAGGGCCTTATTTAACACTATTCATCCTAACCAAACTATGGTCTAAGCTAAGCATGGACATACTTAGGTTACCTATCACATCTTGAGGGAAGTACTCCATCATGGTGATCATTGATAAGTTTAGTAAGATGGCACATTTTATGCCATGCAAGAACCAAAGATACTTTAGCTATCTCTTTTCTCTTTTTGTAAGAAGGTGTCAAGTTGCATAGAGTGCTAAGGATTATAGTATCTAATAGGGATCCTAAGTTTATAAGCCATTTTTGGAAGATACTATAGAGACAACTTAGAAACAAGTTAATGTTTAGCACATCATGCCATCTACAAACAAACAAATAGACAGAGGTTGTCAGTTGAACTCTAAGTACCTTACCCTAAGTTGCAATTGGATGAAATCAAACATATTAGTATCTATGCTCACCTAAAATAGAGTTTGCTTTCAACAAAATGACACATAGCATTATGAACAAGGCACCCTTTGAGGTTTCCTATGGGTATAAACCCGACCTATCACTTAACCAGGCTCCCCCGTCAGGCTTTCTAAAGGACTAATAAGCTGCTAATTGAATTGGGGCAATTTGAGCTATGCACCAAAAAGTGGTAGACCACTTGATACGAGTTGCATCCAAACTCCAAAGAAGGAGACAAGGACAAAAGGTCAAAGAGTTCTAACCCAACAACTTGGTGTTGATTCATCTAAGTGAAGATTGGTTCCCTAATATGAAGAAGAGTAAGTTATCTTTCAAGGTTGATGGACCACTCCAACTCATTGAGAAGATCAATCAAAATGCCTATAAAGTAAACTTGCCAAAGGGATATGGGGTCCCTAATTCTTTCAACATTATTGACCTCAACCCATACATCCCCAAGGATGAGTAATCTGAATTGGAGCTAGATTTGATCCTAAATCTTAAATATCCTAAAGGGGATGATAGGAATCATGGCCCTATCAAAAGCTTCAGAGCTTAAGGGCTTACTACCTTGGTATGTCTAGGTCTCCAACATGAGCCTATCCAAGAAGAGGTGAGCTCCTTCAAATCAATATGATAGGATTCTTGAGCTCATAGATGCAATTAATACTCTCTCAAGTAGAGGAACTTAATATAGATGCTGAGTCAAAAGAGGCTAAGCACCAAGCTTCATGCTCTTGAGCCCTTAAAGACCCAAGTTTGAACATTCTAGCTAACATCTCAAATAAACCACTCCAAACACTCGAATACTTAAGATTGATCAACACCACCCCGACCCAAAGCTCATCACCTATCATGGTTAGGACCACAAAATGATCCAATGACACATGTCTTATACTTTTCTATTGATTGTACTATGTCTCTTTTTGCTATTTTATTAAATTTTCCATCTACACTACTTGTTGCTCTTTCTAGAATAGTATCTATTTTTGTAAAAATATAAAAACCTAAGAGTTGCCCTAATTAGGTACTATAAATACCCATTTCATGTAAGAGCCACACATCAGCATCTACTAATAGAATATTCTCTTCTTCTTCTTCCTTACACTTGTTTTCACCATTATTGAACACTAAGTTAGGTGCAACTCTAATCAAGTTGTTTCAAGTGAGAGCTAATGATGCATCTCTGGGGTGAAACACATAAAGAAGAACTACAACGAAGCAAAACAAATAAATTGAAAAAAGGTTAGCAAAGTTTAGGTAGCTGCTGAATGGATATGACTCACCACTCGAACTTACTCGCCTACAATCCACCAGATATGACACACCGATTCAAATTGAAGGGTCACTTGCTACTACTTCTTGCTAAAGGAAATAGATAAGAGTTGAATAACGAAAACACTAAGGTTGCTCAAATGAATAATTTCTATATTGAAAAGGATATGATTTTGTGTGCAAGGAAAGTTGAGGCTTATATACCTGCTCATTAGGGTTATTTTACATGTATGAAAAGATAAAAGGGTATTTTACAATCACTTTACATAATATAACACCAAAAAGGGGTTAAAAAAGGAAAAAGAATATTCAGTACAGAAGAGAAAGAATCATTCTAGAACGTTATGTCAAAAGACACCTGTCGCTTGATGGATGGATGTTAGGAGTATGATACAACATAGGTAAAAACAAGTGCTGGTAGTTAGGGGCCAACCTAATCTAGACCAGGTCAAGAGCTAATTAGTCTAGTTAGGAAGTCAACTAAATTGGAGTCAAGCGCCAGTGGTCGGTTAGAGAGCTTGACTCGACTAGCCTTTCTTAAGTTACCTTCTGAATTAGGACTTCACAACTGTGTAGGAGCATGTTGGACACACATGTTGATTTGAGAGATAGGTCAATAGGAGGTCTAATCGAAAAAGAAGTCCTCATCTCGGCTATGGCTTAAAGCTAATATTTTCTATACGAGCCCATGAAGTCATCTATCTTAGCTTCTTGTGATCAGTCTAAGTGATTGATTCCTCTTAGTTAGTAACAAGAACTAGGAATATAAAAACATTAATTATGATATGACCATAGGAAACCATAAACTTATCTTTCCTTATCTCTTTTGAATACTATTATCATAACTACGACATTAGACTTCATAAATAATTAGCAGATATTATATAATTAAAATGTAATTATACTTAAGTAATTTTGTAAACTTAAATATGAGTAAGAGGTGCTTATATATGAAATAAGAATAAATAACCTAATATGCATTCATGATATACTTAAAGGTGATGTAAGGGGTTTTAAAGGTGAATGTGCATAGATATCACGCACTAAGACACAAACAAAATAAGGGGTTTGAGCTCAAAATAGAGTTTGATACAACTCACGAACACTAAATATCACTCAAGATTCACATAAGGGTTAGATGCAACTTACTAACCAATTCAAATGAATGGTTCACCATACTCCTAGAGTTAAGATTGATAAGAACATGGGAAAAATTAAAGAGTTTAATCAACACTCAATAATCTGGCAAATGTAAGCTTTGCCAGCTCAACTATAACCTTGCTCGAAAGAGGAAAGTTTCACTCTCTGTATGGGGAATATTCTTCACTATGTCTACCTCTCTATATTTTTCTATGTTTTGTGTGTGATTACAAATGTTGCTATTTATAGCATGTCTTAAACCCTAGTGACAAAGCTGTAAATAATGTAAAAGGCCTTAAACCCTAAAAAAATAAGCTCATAAATAAAATAAAGGAAAACATGTACAAGAATAAAAAGCTGCACATTTTACAGGGGAAGTCAACATGCAATCATTCGGCATGTCTTAAAAGGAGTAGTATCCAAATCAGATGGGATCGACAGTTGGATGTATGGGTTCGGGAAGGAGTCCCTGAAGTCTTGCATAGCATGGCCAAGACACTAGAGAGGTCAGCCCAAAATTATCAAGTTCTAAAGTTAGTCAGCGTTAGCCTCTACATACCGTGCTAAGTAGATCCTACTCTAGGCAACATGGTCTCCGAATTACTCGATCAACAATAGACTTGTTGCTGAGTATTTATTTTTCTTCCTTTCGTCCTTCTAGCTTTAGCTTGGCCTTGGCAAGCATTGATTAGCTTCAGCTTCAAACAGGCCTGCCTCGACTTGGATGTAGTTAGAAGATGATTCCCATTAACTATTATACATATGCATCATTTCAAAGAACTTTTAGAAAATAAGACATGTGTATTAAATTTGAAATGTATTTGAAGTGGAAAAAAATCTATTCTATATGTATTGTTGCATTTTAAACCCATGTTTTGGTGTTGCTTTCAAGTACAATCAAACATGTTTCTAATTAAACTTTATATGGAAAGCATAAATAGTACAAAATTACTCATGCCTCACATCTTATGATAGGAATTTTTATATATTTAGTTGTTGCCAAACATTCATTTAGAAAAATAGTTACTAGAAGAAGATTTATAAAATAATAATTATTCAAGTTTATAAATAGATATATATATACATATATATATATAAATACGCTAAAATGATTGTGACATGAGCTTATAAACTATTAAATATAGATGAAGCGAATAGCATGAGAGATAGGAAACAACTTGAGACTTAGTTGCAAACCATCACTCTTTACCACATGTTCTACCAATTTTGAAAGAGAATTTTTCTCTATTTTACTTGTTGATAATGAACTTCTTTCAATCAAGAAAACCCCACTCATTGTACACACCAAGATCCAAACCTCAACATATTGACCTTGACCAAGAAAAGCACCTTAGATAGTTAACTCCTATAAATGACTATTGTAAATTTGTTACAAAGATTCTAACAAAGATTATTGTCGACACCCAGTTTTTGCCCCCTTTATTTTTATTTTTATCTTTTTTTTTCTTTCTTTTCTCAATAGGCCCTAAATTAGGAAAAACACAAAAAAATCAAAAATTAAAGAAAACCCAAAAATTAAGAAATTTAGAAAAAAAATAAGAATTTTAAAAATATACAAAAAATTTCAAAGATAAGAAAAAGCACAATAAATAAGAAATTTTAAATAAGTAGGAAGTATAGAAAGAAACCCTAAAAAATACGAAGTTTAGAAAATAAAATTTTAAAATTTAGAAAATTGAAAAAATTACAAAAAATAATAAGAAAATTGAAAAAAATAAAAGATTTTAGAAAATAACTTTTTATTAGGGTAAATTTTTATTTTAAAATTAAGTTTAGAAGTTAAGCTATTGAACTCAAGCTTAAATTTAAATCTAACTCAAGTTGATCGAATCCATATTACGATTTAATTGTACATATGGAAGAGGTACAAGCCAATAGCCTAATAGATAAGCATTGGACATTGGCATTGAATATTAAGTGTGAGGTCTTGGGTTCAAATCATGGAGGAACCATATAAGGTTTTTCATTTTTTTCATCACAATAAAGGACTGCCACATGTCAAGATCTCATTACACCACGTGTCCTGATACGTAACAACATCAGGTTAAACGATCTTACTGATGTGGTGCTACGTGGAAGGTTGGAGTTGATTAGTACAATGTAGTGCCACATTAGCCCATTTTTCCCTCCCTTTCTTTCCTTTTCCCTTCATTTCCCCTAATTTCCCTTCTCTTTCCCCTTCCTTCCATTAGTTTCTCCAGATTTTTCAAGCATTTCCTCTTCAGGCAACTATGTTTAACTTGATTTTTTAACCACCTTTTATCATAATTTCATCAAACCAATGGCGAAATTGCGAACTAAGCATAGCCTAGTGTTAATAGTGATCAAGCACACGTCCAAATTTAATCAAAAACACATTCAAGTCAAGCTCCTAAAAGTGGAAAAAAAAATTGGAAATCTAGAATTTTCCTTTAATCTGAATTTGAGCTTTCCTTGTTCGTTTCATTGAATTCATGCATAAATAGGGAGCTTACGAGCATCCACGAGGACACACAACCACAAATGAGCTTTTGAATCAACTCCTAAGCCCTATCTCTCTCTCTCGCAATCTCTTTCTCTCTTTGACCCTCCACCAAACCCTCTCTCTCTTCAAATCTCTCTCTCTAGCCACTCTTGACCAAACCCAACATCATGGCTGCAACCCTTACACTCTAAACTTTCCATCACTACTTCCTACCTCCACCACCATGCTCGTAAACCACCAATTCAGTCAAAACCCTAACCACTGCAACTACTACTCCCTACTCCAAACTAACCTTACTACGATGCTCAACACACTTCAAAACCCTTACCCTAACCACCAATTGAAACCCAACAACTCCAAACATTACCTCCCAAGCATCGCCACCAACCACTACTTCACATTACCATCTAAACTACCTCCTACAGTCACAGCATCGTGTTTAGCCCCTATAATCCTAATCTAAAACACATAAAAAGCCTTTCCCCCACTCGTTTTGGTGGCCAAATCAAGCTAAACCAACCCCAACAGCTACTATTTCTTTAATTAGCGACCCGATCTAACTGACCAGACCCCAACTAACCCACTCTAGGTCCAACCTATGCACCTAACTTATTCGAAGTCTTTTTTATTTTTTTATTTTCTTTTATTATTTATTTATTTTATTTAGTTGTTGTTGTTGTTTTTTATTTTTATTTTATTTATTTACCGTAAATGTAAATGTAATAAAAATAGAAGAGAAAAAGAAAAAGAAAAAAATGAAATAAAATAAAATAAAAAAAGGAAGAAGTCTTTAGGTTAGTTTTTATTTATTTATTTTCAAATTTTAGCCAAAAAATAAAAAAGTAAAAGGAATAAATAATAAATAAAAATAATGAATAAATAATAAAAAAATTTTATCACTTAGAAAATTGATTTTCCAAAAACAAAATAAAAGTAAATCAACCATATTTCAAATTAGGATCATTTAGAATTTTCAAAAGTAAAATCCAAATGTAAAACCCTTTAGGAAATTTTCTTAAATAAATCAAAAGGGATAAAAACGTAAAGTTGGCTATTTTAAATGCTAAAATCAAGTTAACCTAGTAAAGTTTTCATTAAAAGAACTATGTACACCTGATCTTGAGTAGTAGGTAATAGGTACTTATAGGATGATGATAAAAAAAAATCTAATTTTTCCTTTTTTTTAAATTACTTAAGTAATTAAATTGAGTTCCATCTTATGAAATAAAAAGGTTATTTTTAAGCTTAAAGTTAAATTTGGAAAGTCAATGGTACCCGTAAGGGTTTAAAAATCATAACTCCCAAATCTAGATCTCTTATTTTAAAATCATTTTACAAAAGTTGGTTTTTATCGAAAGACTAGTGGCTAAGTTATAACTAATCTACCCAATTGATTATAATTTAACTCTTTTTCCCAACTTCAATCAAGTAGCGACTCCAAGACGTTTTCAAAGTTTAAAAAAAACATGGTTTTCTTTAAACCTTAATTAAAGATTAATATCGAATAGGTAAAGGTTCAATGTTAATCGATTTAAAGGAAGTCTAATTGATAAAACTAAGAGGGTAAAAAACCATACTCAACAATTATAGATTGCTTGATAAGGGTATAAGATAATAGTGATCATAAACTACAAAATAGGAACTGACTCAAATGACAAGCACCTTACTAGATTATATTGCTACCAATATCAAGGGCAAGGGTATAACATGAGACAATAAAATGCATTACTTAAATCGCTAATATTAATACCAGAATATTCATTAAGAAACCAATTATTCACCCAAATTTCCATAGTAAGTGATCAATGCTAGAACAAGGAATCCTAAAAATAAGAAATTTGCTCTAACTAATCAAAACTGTAAGGAAGAAAACCGATAATTGTAAAGTGAATTTTAATTGAGAAAAGATGGAGTGGTACTCTTCATGGGCTTATTAGCACAAGTGTGAACAAAAAGGGAATAGCAAGTCTATGACTCCCATATTTCTTTTGTTAAGTCTCTTGTCTCTCTATTGTTGTTCTATTCATGTCATGTCAAGTATAAGTGGAGTAAACCATCAGTTTCTTTGTAATTCATACTAGTCAAAAGTTGCGTCTATCCATGTTAAGTTCAATCGTGTTCAATTAATTTGGGTCACAAACAACAGGATGGTGAAAGGATATGATTTTCCAAACACCTCCATTAACAATTGTACTAGATATATGAAGTACTAAATCTATAACCATAACAATGATACAAAAATTATAAAATATGGTACATAAACAAGATGGAAATGAACTAGCTACCTATTATACAAAATTGATACTAATAATGTTAAGATTGACTATGAGTTGAATTTGATGATGAGTAATGTAGAAGATGTGGCAAAAGATAAGCCAAGACATGGATTAGATTCATTACAATAAATCCCTAGGTTGGAAAGTAGAATAAAGAATAGATTGGCCTGGTAAGTGTCAACTTAGGAACACACAACTAGAAATAGAGGGCCTAGTAAATTTATAAGTTGAATATCATAAGATATAAGATTTAGTATAATGGTTCCTCAAATTGGATAACTTAAAGTACTCTTATCACAACATAGAATAATAAGCTAGATGATGTTAAGTTTATTAATGTAGATGATAATTGGATCAATCTAGAATAAGAAAATACGATAATCAAAACTAAATAACTTAAACATATCTTATAGAAGCCTAAAGTAAGTAAGATTAGGATCACAAAAATATAGTAGTTAAATAAAGAGAGATAACTCTTACCTAATGTTTGTGTTATTAGTTCAAGCTAAGTAATAGAAGGTTGTGTATAACAATAATTCTAAGAAAAGTGTATCTATATGCGAAGAACCTATCTTAGTAAAATGATAAGAGGAAGCGCTCAAATATGTTAGTTGGTAGGTTATTGAACTACCATATAGTAAAATGGATTGATGGTAAAATAAAGTAAAACATAGAATGAAGAATTAGTTAATTTGACTTCAATATAAAACCAACACGCTAGGGTAATAAACTAGAAACAACTTTGAACATCAAGATTAGTGGAAACATAACTTTAGCTAATTGAATTTACCAAAGACAATGAATGAACGAAGCTTTGATGCACAAAAATATTTATAATTGGAACCGTATGAATTTGAATCAGGAAACATGCTTGTTAGGAACCTTAAAGTCCTTTAGACTCAAAAGTCAAATTAGAAATTACTTAGAAAGTGACCTACCATAGATTGACTTTTGAACCTTTAATGTTAGGTGTAGGAACTTCATGATCCTTGTGAAATTGGCCAAACAGATTCAATTACCCTTAGGTTCATAAAATTAAAGGAGCACTACATAAATGATTCTCAATAAGGGGATCTCCCATGAAGTAAACCTTATGTGCTAGTGTTAGTGAGAAGTGAAATAAATAAGGTAACTCATCATTACAAGATAATAAGGTTCATAAGTTAAGAACATAAGGAAATATAATGTATGAAGAGACATAATAGATATTAATAAACTCCAATAGTGACCTTAGCGCAATGACAGTATTAACCATGGGAAATAGTGCACAAGAAGATGAGAATTTTAAAGAATACAACAGAAGGGTGATTGACAAGAGTTAACTTAGAAGATTAAGCAAAAGTTAGCTCAAAAGGTAATGATGGAAGTAAGTTGTAACTTCAACGGCAATGATGAGTTTCACATGCCTTTGACTTATCTAAACAGCATCATAGTCACTTAAGATGCAATAGTTTCAAGGAAAAAACTTTTTTGAAGGGGATGGATTATGAGGCCTACAATTTTAGCAACTAAGATCAAACACCTAATTTAAGAAAGTGTAAGACTTTAGTTTAGCAATTAGATTCCAAGCAATCAATTCAAGGCATATTCAAAGGTAGTCCTATTGAGCTATAATTTTACAAGTAGGCTAAGAATATTATTCAAAGTGACCCATAGCACGAATTTTGAAAATATAATTAAAAAATGAAAATATAGCTAATAATGTTCAATATTAATATACTATTCTATAATCATTGAAAATGCACAAATTAGACCTTGATAGTTAATAGACCTTTAGAGATAAATTATATCAACAATAAAAATTATGAAATGATATGAAATAATATTTAGAAAATATGTACATATCTGGAGTAATATTGCTTTGTATAAATATATATATGCGTAATTAACTAAAAACCCTAAAAATACATTTCAAACTAAAATTAAGAAAAATAATTAAAAATTAGCAAATTGCAAGATGTCAACATGGAAATTATGTTAATTGACATGGCAAACATGGGAAATAGTTTAAGGGAGCAAGTACTTAGAACTTAGACACATAAACATCGAAAATATCACCTAAAGTAACTTTGTTAAGAAAAAGAAATTCATATATGCTTCCAAACACAGTATACAAAACCAAAACAATCCAACATTAGTTCATTTTAATCAATCTATGTTTTAAAAAAAAATAATGGAAGCTTTGAGGGAGCTTAGGAAGGAATTAAGAAAATTTTACAAGAAATTGTGCAATTATGGGGTTTCATGAGTTCGAGTATACAAGTAGCTACTGGAGGAGAATCACCATAGCCAGCTAGAAGGAAATGCAACACTTTGGTGGCTAGACATACATGGGATGGCTAACAATGGCCAAAGCAGTTGTTTCTAGTAAGTGATCAATTTTTGTCATTTTTTATCAAAATTTTATTAAAAATAGTAAATGATCTCCAAAAAGTTTGAAACTTGGTTTTCCAAGTATTTTTACATGAGCATTTCAAATATCAAATCAAATTTTTGAAATTTTAAGTACATGCATCTGTTGCTTAAGAAAAATGACCCGTCCATCAAATTTCTATTAAATTTTCAATAACTTAAACGGTGTAATTTCAGTATGGATTTTTTTATAAACTCCTCAATCACTATGTTTTTGTGTTGTGTGATTAGTTATTTAAAATCTTGAAGTTGGATTTTGGATAAATTTTGGTTTTCTCTTAAGTAGTGTGCTAGTGCAATTGTTCTTAAAGGACAACTTACACTGATTTATATAATCAAGCTATATTTTGGGTTTTCACAATTACAATAATCAAGATAAGTGATTTTGAGTTTTAAGTTGATGATTTTATTTAGAAATCCAAGTCCAAGGCCAAACCTACAAGATTTTGAATCAATTCTTTTAGTTTTAATTAAGCAATTTAGGAATATGAAGGTCATTGTAAGAGTTGAATGTAATATCTACGGAGTTGGGATGTTATAATATTGAAAAGGAAAGTTGAGTATGAATTTCTAACTAAAAGTAAGCTAGAATGGTGAATAAAATAGTGAAATATAGAAGTTAGAGCAAGGACAAAAGAGAAGTCAGAAGGAAGTTTGATGGATGAAGCTTAATTGTAATAGGAGTCAAAAGCTTAGTTAGAAGGTAGCCTAGTATAATATACTTAGCTATAATAGAAGCCAAAAGATGAGTCAAAAGGTTATCAACTATAAACTCTAAGGACCTTTTTAGGTCATAAACCAAGGCTAAAGACTCCCCCGATCAAAAACACACGCTAAACTTAAAGTTAGAATCTATACCATGCAATTTATATTTAATAAATGGCTTAAGATCCCTAATTGACCTAAATAAAAGGTACACCTAATTTTTGAAAATGAACTTTTATTTCATACTTTTGACAAAACTAATTTAGTGATATTAATATTTTTGGGATAACTGAAGGAGATCCCAATTGACACATAAGGTTAGCAAGCATCAACATCAAAGTAAGTAGGATCAATACTATTTCATAATACTTTAAGACTTTTGTATGTTATTGTTTATAGTTGCAATTTAGTTGTTTGTGTGTGTGTGATATATATGCTTAGACATTGGTTTACCATTGTAGGAGCTAAGCTCTATGTTGTGTTTATTTTATGTATACTATTGATAGTTGGATTTCATCCTTTAAATTCACTTGGTCATTCAAGTGACGAAAAGCTAAGTAACTCTATTGTCATCAAATACCAATTAAGGTAGTTTCATGTCTAGTTTGAACTTATTAAAAGTGGTGTGAATGGTTATCATTTGGTACGGTTCCATTACATAACCACCCACCATTCCTATATTTCAAGTATGTGCTTAATTATGAGGTCTCTGCATGTCTCATGATCAATGATTAACTTCTACTTTGGAAACCCAACATTCGCCTATAAATACAAAGAAGAAGCACTATAAAAACTCTCTCATGATCCATAACTATTCACTTATCTTCTCTTAAAAACATTCACTAACTTAGGAATCAAAGTAGCTACACTAGACTAGCCCTAATACCCTTTAGTTCTTTGTGTTTTGAAAAAGTAAGATTTCATCCAAAAATTACATAACAACAATTGGTACGGTCTATTTTTATTACACATCCACATGGCAAGACCTAAATGTAGATGCCGGTACTTCATACCACCACTATAAAGGGGGAAGTAAGCATATGAATGAACAACATTTAGCTAAGCTATAGCAACTTTTCCTTAACTTAGTTAGAGAAAACCAAGAATTGAGCAAAAAACATGAAAAGATCCTTAATCTCCTCCACAGTAATGTCCACCCAAGTCAAAACAAAGAACACGATGATCACAATGCTGAGAATAGTAACGATTCAATCTATTCTCCTGAATTACCAAGACAGCAAGTTGAAGTTGCAATGGGACCTTTGGCCCTTACGCTTAAGAAAAATGATAAGATGAAGCAACCACAGCAAGTGCACTATGCCAAACCCTCACATGTTAGCACCCCTTCTATGACAAGTAAACAATTTTAAATTAAGAAGAGCCCTTTTATCCGTGAGATCTTAGACGAGGTTATACTACGTCACATTAAATTGCCACAATTTGAAATCTATGATAGAACAAGAGATCCTAAAAATCACCTTGAGTACAACCTCACCTTAGCTAAGTTGCATGGTTGAAGCAATACTATGGCCTACCAAGATTTTCCTTTAATATTGAGGAATGTAGTAAGTACATGGTTCAAGCACTTAAAGCCAAACACAATTTCATGTTTTGAGGATTTGATAGAAGTGTTTCTCTAACACTTTTTTATAAGTAAGCTTCCTATCAAGGATTCTTCTATTCTTAACATGATAAAACAGAGATTAGATGAATCTATCAAAGATTATCTTACCAAGTTTATGGCCGAGATGGTCCAAATTCCAAAGCTATATATGAGCATTTGCTCTCGACGTAGTTATTGATGGTGTCAAGCCTTACAAGACTTTTTCAAGTCTCTCACCAAAAATAAGCCAAGAAATTTTGTTGAGTTCAAAGCTAAAGCCACGTCTTACATCCAAAAAGAAAACAACATTAAGGCTTATCAAGAGGCCGATCAAAATAGAAGAGATAGAAAAGGTGAAAAAAAAAGAAAAGTATGAAAGATTGACTTGGAATGGACAATGATCAATATCCCAATGCCAAGAAAAAGAGGCCATGCATCTTAACATATTCAATTGACACACCACTCAATCAACCAATTCTAGACATATTAATGGAGGTGTGTGGGTAGAGAGGTATGTTGTAGTGGCCAAAAAGGATGAGAGGAAATCCTTCAAGGAAAAATCCCAACAAATATTACAATTTTCATCATAGTAGGGGCTATAATATTGATGAATGCATCTAACTTAAGAATGTGATTGAGGATACAATTTAGTGAGGGTACTTAAGCAAGCTTATTATGCATGATGTTGAGAATATTGAGTAACCATCTCAAAAGAGACAAGAAGAGCTAAAGAATGTTACTTGCCCAACTCATGGCAGGAAAGATGCGAAAGACGGGACCACTAATAGAGCACTAAACAGTTTAATTAACACTATTGTCGATAGACCTTCCACCATAAGCCAATCAAGTTATTCAAGCTTGACTAACGCCATTCATTATGTTTGTAATGTCCAGGGCAAGAAGGTCAAAATTGACAATACAATTTCTTTCATAGAAAAAGATTTCGAAGGCACTTAAAGGCCCCACAATGATGCACTCGTGATTAGTGCAAGAATTGCCAACTTTGAGGTCAAGAAAATTCTTATTGACACTAAAAGTTCAGCAAACATTATTTTCCAACATACTCTTGATCAGATGAGACTAAAGATCAAGGCACAATTGAGATCCTATAGCTACAATTTGTATGCCTTCAATAATCAACCCGTCTAAGTAACTTGAATAATTTCTCTACCAATCCAGATGGAGATGATGGGCATGTTGCAGAAGACATAGTGGACTTCTTTATTGTCAAATGTTGGTCCCCAAATAATATGATCATAGGACGGCCATGTCAGCATTTATTCGACATCAACCCTTCCGCTGCCACCTTAAGGCTAAATTTCTTACTCCTACTAGAGTTGATGTATGCAAAGGGAATCAACAATGATGTGTATCATAGGCAGTGCATCTCAAAAAGGAAGATGATGCAAGGGGGTTTTGATAAGGAATCAAAGAAGATTGATCCAGAAAGAAACGACAGCAAATCTGGAATGAAAGAACACGAATGGGTATTCAAAAGAAAATGGGTACAAGGAACATGAAGGTTTTGATGGTAAATATGAATGGATATAACTCACCAAGACACAAACATGATCAGGGGTTTAAGATTAAAATAAAGTTCAATATGACTCACAAAAACTAAATGTTGCTTGGGGTTTCAAATGAATGTTAGATACAACTCACTAACCGGTTCAAATGAAGGGGTTCACCATAATCTGAGGATAAGATTAATAAGAATGCGAAGACAATTAAAGAGTATGATCAACACTCGATAACCAGATAAATGCTAACTCAAATATAGTCTTGCTCGAATGAGGAAAGTTTCACTCTCTATATATCTGTCTCTATATCTATACAAATATTTATATTTATAGCAAGTCCTAAACCCTATAGCAAAACTGTAAATAATGTACAAGACCTTAAACCCTAAAAAATTGGGCCCATAAATAAAATGAATGAAAACATATACAAGAATACAAAAATGTACGTTTTACAAGACTCGGCATGTCTTGGGAGGAGTAGTATCTGAACCGGATGGGGTCAGCAGTTGGATGTCCAGGTCCGAGAAGGGGTCCCTGACATCTCGCGTGTCTTAACCAAGACACTAAAGAGGTCAGCCTACAATTGCTGAGTCATAGAATCAGTCAGCATGAGTCTCTCTCTAATGTGCCTAGTGGTTCAATCATTCCAATTACTCGGTTGTGTGATCTCTCAACACTTAGGCTTACGACAAACCTGATGCCGAATGTTCATCTTCCTTCCTCTTAGCCTCAACTTAGATGTAATAGGAGCCTGATTCACATTAGTTTTGAAGGTGAATGTGTATGGATATCATGCACCAAGACACAAACACAATCAAGGGTTTGAGCTTGAAATAAGGTTTGATACAACTCATGAACACTAAATGTTGCTCGAGATTCAAATGAGGATTAGATGCAACTCACTAGCCGGTTCAAATGAAAGGTTCACCATAATCTTAGAGTCAAGATTGATAAGAACGTAGGAAAGATTAAAGAGTTTAATCAACATTCAATAATCTAACAAATGTAAGCTCTGCTAGCTCAAGTATCGCCTTGCTTGAAAGAGGGAAGTTTCACTCTCTATATGGGGAATATTCTCCACTATGTCTGTCTCTCTATATTTTTCTATGTTTTGTGTATGATTACAAATGCTACTATTCATAGCAAGTCCTAAACCCTAGTAGCAAAACTATAAATAATATATAAGGCCTTAAATCCTAAAGAATTGGGCTCATAAATAAAAAAAAGGAAAACATGTACAAGAATACAAAGCTGTGCATTTTACAGGGGAAGTCCACATGTAGTCACTCGACATGACCTGGAAGGAGAAGTATCCGAATTGGATAAGGTCAACAATTGGGTGTACAAGTTCAGGAAAGAGTCCCTAAAGTCTTACATAGCTTGGCCAAGACAATAAAGGGGTCGGCTCATAATTGCCGAGTTCTAAAGTTAGTCGACACTAGTCTCTCCATACCATGTCGAGTGGATCTTACTCTCAGCATCGTAGTCTCTCAGATACTCGATCGACAATAGACTTGTTACCAAGTGGTTATTTTTCTTCCTCTCTGGCCCTTTTCTTTTGGCATACCTCTCAAGCTAGGGGCTACCTTGTTGAGGTCAGCTACTCAGCTTTCAATGCTTCCTCCTCCTCTATCTCTCTACCCTTAATGCTAAATTAATCAAGTCATCTAATGAGTTAAATGGCTAGTGTTTGACTATGTCGACAATGATGTCTTGGAGTCCACTCAAGAACCTAACAATGGTGCGGTCCTGTGGCTTAACAATCTCACATCTCGTTATCAAGGTCTCAAACTCCTGCCAGTACTCTTCAACAGTGTTTTGACCTTGCCTTAGGTGTTAGAAGGCATGGAGCATCACTTGCTTAAAGTAAGTAGGCACGAAGTGCTGATATAGCAATCGCTTCATAAGCCTCCAAGTTCCAATCGACACTTCTCCTTTGGCATCTTGCTTGGCAACCAACTTATCCCACTAAAGGCTTGCATATTCAACAATGGATAATGAAGCCAACTTAAGCTTTGTTCAATTATCACACTCGTAGTACTCGAACAACTTCTCGACTCAAGGAATTCTTCAAGTCGGTTACTTCCACTAAAGGTTAGCAACTTAAGCTTTATATTATTAAGTCTTCAACCAGGTGCTCAGGGTTCATCCTTTGCATTCCTAGTAGGTCTGTTCACCTTAGATTAGCTACTTCTATTAGAGCTCTACTCGACCATGTCCCTTCTTAGCCTCAGCTCTCTTCTTCAAGCTCCTTGGTTTACCTTGGAGTCAATACTCCTATCATTGTTTCTCCTCGACTCAAGTCAATTTTCTCTCCTTCTCGACTCGACAACTCTTCTTTCCTATCACTCATCATTGTCAAGTTCATTGGAGACACTTCTACTAGTAGGTATTCATTCCCTTCTTTCTTCTCAACCATCACATCTACGGCCTCTAACTAAACCAGTGAATACTTAAATAGAGTCAGTGAGATTCTAAATTTAGTATTCTAAGTTATCAACACATCATCTCAAACCTCCGTAAGGACTATCACCATTGTTATTGACAGTATCTTCTAACATTATTGTTCATACAGTAATCTCTAGAAAATTGAACAAACACGTCTTGCAACAAAAACACTACAATAACCTAGAAATGACTATTATTCCGCTTCTATAGCTACCGACAACTAACAAACACTTCCACAACAACTAGAATCAACTACTAAAATTAATATTAGTGGACTCAACTATATCACAATACTACGACTACTAAAAACAAAAAAAACACATTAACTATAGAACAATGATTATCAAAATTGTTCAAACCACAAATCATTTTGAAGAACACTAGCACGCGTATCTCTCCAAAGCTCCAATACTAAGATGATGTGTACTACGGGCAGCAAATCTCAAAAGGGAAGATGATGCAAGGGGTTTTGAAGATGAATGTGTATGGATATCAAACACTAAGACATAAACACAACTAAGGGTTGGAGCTCAAAATAGGGTTCAATACAACTCATAGACACTAAATATCGCTCAAGATTCAAATGAGGGTGATAACTCGGATTTTAAACATATTTCATAGGATGATTTTATAGTATTTTCCTCACATTTTTTGGTTTTCTTTAAAGAAATTGATACTTAATTGAGTAAAATTTTGATTTCTAGGTTCGAACGCGTTCTAAGATTGAAAACGAAGAAAAGAAATCAAATTTCACTCAAATCGGAGTTCAAATGAAGAAGTTATGAAGTTTTGAAGTTGTGTAGAAAATTTTGCCTTAGTGCAGAAAGTTCCACGACCTGAGGACACGACCGTGTCTCAGGCCATGTCTAATGACGAAAACAGAATTTTTGTAGTACACATATAAAAGGATATCTTAGGGTTTCAAAAGAGATGAGAGACATTACAGAAACGGAGAGACACAAGAGAAGAGAAAGAAACTTAAGGAGAACATCAAGAACGAGGCGGAACAACATCAAGAAAGAGGCGGAACAACATCAACTTCAAGATTAGAGAGGTTGTTCATCAATCAAAAGGGGTTTCCATGTTTTATTTTATATTATTGATGAAACTCGTTTTTAGATTCATTATGATAGCTTAGAATTTGAGTATTTAGGATTATGGAACCTAGGGTTTCATGTGTTTCTTGGATTGATTTAGAAATTTCGATAAAATTTCGATAAAGTTTCTATTTTTACTTGATTCAATTATGTCGTTAATTATTAATTGATATTTCTAGAATATCAATATATGATATTATGCATGTTGATTGAGAAATTGCATGTATAATTAGATCTTTACATAATTGAAGAGAATTACATGTATACTTAGAGATAAGATACATGTTTCTTCCGGAAAGTTAATTATTTGTATGGAAATTCATTATATATTAATGCAATTCTAAATTATATTACTAAGTGAAGAGATTCCAGTGAATAATTTAGGATTATGGTTAATATGCTTGAGAAAGGTATTAACTTTAGTTGTGAATCCCTCCGGTCAAGAATAATAGAAACCGAATTGAATATATTTTAAGCGATCACATGATTAACTCTAGGGGAAATAATTCCTAAATATGTTATTACTTTTTGAAGTCGTTCTTGATTTTATCGCTTTTTCAATTGCTTAATCAAGTCTTATAAATAAGTTAGTTTGTTAATTTTAGTATTTTTAATTAATTCAACTTTCATAATTTTCCGATTAGATAATAAAGTTAAGGTTAATATTAGTAGTCGAAGTCTCTGAGAATCGACTCGGACTCACATCTGCTATATTAAAACTGATAAGTGCACTTGCCTCATATCAAGTTTTTGGCACCGCTGCCGGGGATTTTCGATATTAAGAACACTAGTTGCTTTATTACATTAACCATTTTTTTTTTCTTTTGTTTTCATTGTTTATTTTCATTAGCTAAGAGCTGTAATTGATTCTATATTTATTGCCCTTATAGTGCATGACTCCAAGCAACCCAGAAGATTTGGTAGAACTTGATCCTAAAATTGAGAGAACTGCCCTTAAAAATTTAAGAGTGCGACCTAGAAAAATTGTGGCGACCATTGATGAGGAGTTAATCGTTGAAATCAAGGAAGAAGGTGAAGAGGCCAACACTCAATTCATCGAGCAGGAAGATCCACCACACATGGCTAACAACAAGAATGAAGCAAATCGGACCATGTCCGATTATTCAAGGCCTACACTTATTGAAGCTGACTCTAGTATTGCAAGGCTAACCGTCGTGGCTAATAACTTCCGAATTGCACCTAACATCATACAAATGGTGCAACAATATGTTCAGTTTGACGGTCTCCAAGATGAAGATCCCAGTGTCCACATCTCTAGCTTTCTAGAGATTTGTGATACTTTTAAAATCAACGGAGCCATAGATGATGCCATCCGACTGCGGCTATTTCCTTTCTACTTGAGGGGTAGAGCAAAACAGTGGTTGAACTCTCTACCATGAAATTCAATCACAACTTAGAATGAATTGGTAGAGAAATTTTTGGAAAAGTATTTTCCACCTGCAAAGACTGCTAAACTTCGGAATGATATTTCTTGTTTTGCTCAATTGGAAGCGGAGATGCTATATGATACATGGGAGCCGTTTAAGGACTTACTCAAGAGGTGCCTACATCATGGCTTCCCACTATGGATGCAAATTTAGACCTTTTACAATGGTCTCAATTTATCCACTAGACAGATGATTGATGCATCCGCAGGAGGTACGTTGAACACAAAGACACCTGAGCAAGCACAAAACCTGATTGAAGGAATAGCGATGAACAATTATCAGTAGGAAAGCACTAGAGCCAAACAAAAGGCTATAGGAATTTATGATATGGACTTGACCACTGCTTTGGTAGCCAAGGTGGACTTATTAAGTAAAAAGATTGATGCACTCTCAGTTGGCCCTCAACAAGTGCAATCGGATGTAAGTGATTTTAGTATGCAGGGGTATGGAGCACCTGAACAATTGGAACAGGTTAATTATCTAGGAAATCCACCCAAGCAACAAAATAACCCCTATAGCAACACTTATAATCCAGGATGGAGGAATCACCCCAATTTCTCATGGGGAAATCAAAATCAAGGCCAATCGAAGACCAACTTTGGCCCACCTGGATTTCAGAGATCATTCCCACCCCCTCTTCCTCAAGAAAAGAAGTCCAATGTGGAAGAACTTCTCACAAAATATATTCAAGGCAATGAGGCTCGCTTATCCAACATTGAATCATCGTTGAGAAATCAAGAGGCTTCCAATCGCAATCTTGAGAATCAAATTGGTCAACTTGCAAAAATGATCTCTGAGAGGCAACATGGGACACTCCTAGGGAATACCGAGGTCAATCCTAGGGAATATGTTAATGCTGTAACCTTGAGAAGTGGTAGAAAACTGCAAGTGGAGAAGAAGGATAGTGAGGAAGTAGTTAAGAAAGAAGTGGAAGACAACGGTAAGGAAGATGCAAAGCTACTAAAATCAAAAGAAAGTATGGAATCACCAAAAGTGAAGGAGTACAAGCCTCCCATCCCTTACCCGCAGCGCCTTAAGCAAAGTTACACCGATCAAAATAAGGAATTCGGTAAATTGCTTGATGTTTTTAAACAATTACACATTAACTTACCTCTTGTTGATGTCATCTTGTAGATGCCAAAGTATGCGAAATTTTTAAAAGATCTTCTATTGAACAAGAGGAAGTTGGAGGAGCTTACAACTGTCATATTAAACGAGGAATGTTCGGCACTTCTCCAGAAAAAGCTGCTACAAAAATTAAAAGATCCAGGGAGTTTCATTATTCCTTGTATGCTTGGCAATTTGTTAGTAGATAATGCTTTGGCAGACTTAGGAGCCAGTATAAATTTGATGCCGTATAAATTGTTCAAAAAGCTAAGGTTACGAGAACCTAAATTAACATGCATGAGCCTTCAATTAGCCGATAGGTCTATCACATACCCTAGATGCATCATAGAGGATGTTTTAGTGCAAGTAGACAAATTTATCTTTCAGGTGGATTTTGTTATACTTGATATAGATGAAGATATTGAGGTGCCAATCATTTTAGGTCGACCCTTCCTAGCCACTGCTAAGATTGTTTTTTATGTTAGTGAGCATAAGTTGATATTACGAGTCGAGGATGATGAAATAGTTTTTAAAACTCCAGAGGCAACGAACAAATTTCTTGACTCAGAGGACATAAGTCACAATGTTAATGCCAATAATGTCATTACATCTACATGTATGTAGGAAACGCTTGCCAAAGATTCCTCAAGCTATTGCTTGCAAAAGGGAGATGAAAATTTGGTGATTAAGCCCAATTGTGCAGAAGTGGCAGCTCAAACAGAAGTTCATGAATCCAGTATAGACAAGAAAGGGATTAATTCACTCCACATGCCAAAGGATCTTAGGTTAAAATCTTTCAAAGAGAAGCCACCAATTTTGGAACCAAAACTGTCAAGAAATCATTTGGAACATGTCTTTGCGGTGAAAAGTTCAAAACCCCCAATGACAATTGCATCTAAGTTAAAAGTAAACAAAACGAAGAAGTTTAGGCTACATGAATTTGATAAGTGGCATGATAAGGAGAGAAACTATGGAAGTTATGCATCAATGAAATGGAATTGGCAAGGTCGATGGCCGAAGAGTAAATCTACACTTGTATGGAGAGTTCGAAAGCGAGATACAGGAGGAGTTCTATTTCCACGTATCCCGTCGAGCTATTGACGTTAACTATAGCGCTTCTTGGGAGGCAACCCATGTCTAACTTTGCTTACACTTTAGTTTTTTAAGTTTATTTCATTTTATTTTTCTTTTATCTAACTTTTCTTTGCTTTGCTTTTTTTATTTGTTTTAATTTTAGTCATAGGCCTTTCCCTTTTAATTTCATTTTTTATTCTTCTCTTTAGTTTTCTTTTTCTTATTTTTCTAGTTTAATTACATTTATTTCTTTAAGTTTCTTTTATTTTTAAATTAAATTCATGATTAAAAAAAAAGGGAAAAAAAGTTACACGGGCAAGGGACACGGTCGTGTCCCAGCCCGTGTCCATCCAGACCTTCACAACTGCCCACCCACAGAAAGTTACACGGTGTCCACCCAGATTTCGGATTCACTACGTGGGCACAGATAGTTACATAGGCAAGGGACACGGTCGTGTCCCCACCTGTGTACGCCCAAAATTTCCCACCTGCGAACAGAATGTTACACGGGCGTGGTACATGGTCGTGTCCTAGCCCGTGTCCGTCCAATCTATATACACGGGAACAGAAAGTTACACGGGCAAGGGACACAGTCGTGTCCCAGCTGGTGTCCGACCAGACTCCACACGACTCACACAGATTATTACACGGGCAAGGGACACGGTCGTGTCCCAGCCCGTGTCGACCCAAGCTTACACAATTTTTGCACACGCCCGTTTTATTTAAATTAAACACACATTCTCTCACACACCTCCACACATTTCTTCATCAAATCCAACCCGATTCAATGTTTCTTCTTAGGTCGTCAATGGAAAATCGTAAAAAATAGATCGTTTGAAGGAGGTCCACATCTGTTACATCATGTTCTAATCATAAGGGCACTATTGTCGAGCTACTAGCCACTCTTTCTCCGCTAGAGTATCTTATGCTTCAAGACAGGGAAGTATTAGTTTCTTTTTCAATACATGTATTTCCTTTTTCCCTATGATGTTTTTTCTTGTTTCATCTCTTGCTATTGTGCTTTCTTAGTCGTACATTGAAGACAATGTACGTTATTAAGTGTGTGGAAGGGATATATATGAATTTATTATTGTTTAGAAAACCAATTATTCACATTTGACCCAATTAATTTTTGAGTTAACTTGCAATAGGTGATTAACAAGTGTTGAGCCAAATTAACTGTTTCATCTTGATTATTATTGATTTTATTATACTTTATTAGAATTGATTAGTCAAATTTGTGAAGGGCAAAATTACGAGTTATTTAGCTTAGGACTTTAAGACTTGAGATTGGAGCAACATCACTAGTTGAGAGTTAGTCATGGTTATTTTTAAATTTACTTTTATGTATACCCTTCTCTTAGAAATTTTTAAGAGTCCTATAATTTTTAGCAAACAAACAAATGAAATTCTTCGTTTGAGAAACCCCTGAAAAATCACAATGATTGAAAGTCAAAAGTAATAACAAGTGTATGAATAGAAAAATTAGTAAGGATTCGTCTTGGTCCGTCAGAAGAGCGAGATTAAGTCCCAATGCCAATTCAAATGAAAAAAAAAAAAATTGATATGGATTGATCTTGGTCCGTCAGAAGAGCAAGGTTCTTTCCCACTATCAATATAAGGAATAAGTTCGTATGGATCGGTCTTGGTCCATCAGAAGAGCGAGATTCTTTCCCACTACCAACACAATTGTGCTTAAATAAGGTAAATTTAAAAAGAGCTCTCAAAAAAAGCATGAACTAGGGGGATGATCAAAGGATGAGTGGATGTAAAATGTATTTGTTTTAGATCATGGTGCTTGGTGAGATGAAAAAGAGAATCGTATACACTTTAGTTGAATGGACAAAATTTTTATGACTCTTTCTTGGTTGGCGAGATGTTAAATCCAATTTTTAGTTTAAGAATCCTTGGTTAAATGTCTTAGGTAAACTTTGATTTTCATAAATTAATTAGTGAATTCTAGTATTAAGTATTGTTGGAGCATTCGAATACGGTTAGATGAAATTGGTTGACTTTATTATTGCAAGTTGATTGAGAATAATTTTCTTACTTTTCTAAGGGTCAAGTGTATTCGTTCACCGGTTTCCTAAATAGTGATAAATTTTGTTTAGCGTTTCTTGTCCTGAAAGTTTTGTTTTGATTTATTTGCTTGAGGACAAGCAAATGCTCAAGTGTGGGGAAATTTGATAACTCGGATTTTAAACATATTTCATAGGATGATTTTATAGTATTTTCCTCACATTTTTTGGTTTTTATTAAAGAAATTGATACTTAATTGAGTAAAAATTTGATTTCTAGGTTTGAACGTGTTCTAGGATCGAAAACGAAGAAAAGGAATCAAATTTCACTCAAATCGGAGTTCAAATGAAGAAGTTTTGAAGTTTTGAAGTTGTGTAGAAAATTTTGCCTTAGTGCAGAAAGTTACACGACCTGAGGACACGGCCGCATCCCAGGCCGTGTCTGGTGGCGAAAACAGAATCTTTGTAATACACATATAAAATGATGTCTTAAGGTTTCAAAAGAGATGAGAGACATTACAGAAACGGAGAGACATAAGAGAAGAGAAAGAAACTTAAGGAGAACATCAAGAAAGAGGCGGAACAACATCAAGAAAGAAGTGGAACAACATCAACTTCAAGATTAGAGAGATTGTTCATCAATCAAAAGGGGTTTCCATGTTTTACTTTATATTATTGATGAAACTCGTTTTTAGATTTATTATGATAGCTTAGAATTTGAGTATTTAGGATTATGGAACCTAGGGTTTCATGTGATTCTTGGATTGATTTAGAAATTTCGATAAAGTTTCTATTTTTACTTGATTCAATTATATCGTTAATTATTAATTGATATTTCTAGAATATCAATATATGATATTATGCATGTTGATGGAGAAATTGCATGTATAATTAGATCTTTACATAATTGAAGAGAATTACATGTATACTTAGAGATAAGATACATGTTTCTTCCGGAAAGTTAATTATTTGTATGGGAATTCATTATATATTAATGCAATTCTAAATTACATTACTAAGTGAAGAGATTCCGGTGAATAATTTAGGATTAGGGTTAATATGCTTGAGAAAGGTATTAACTTTAGTTGTGAATCCCTCCGGTCAAGAATAATAGAAACCGAATTGAATATATTTTAAGCGATCACATGATTAACTCTAGGAGAAATAATTCCTAAATACGTTATTACTTTCTTGAAGTCGTTCTTGATTTTATCGCTTTTTCAATTGCTTAATCAAGTCTTATAAATAAGTTAGTTTGTTAATTTTAGTATTTTTAATTAATTCAACTTTCATAATTTTCCGGTTAGATAATAAAGCTAAGGTTAATATTAGTACTCGAAGTCTCTGAGGGATCGACTCGGACTCACATCCGCTATATTAAAACTAATAGGTGCACTTTCCTCATATCAGAGGGTTAGATACAACTCACTAACCGGTTCAAATGAAAGGTTCACCACAATCTTAGAGTCAAGATTGATAAGAACATGAGAAATATTAATGAGTTTAATTAACACTCAATAATTTGGTAAACACAAGCTCTACTAGCTCAAGTATAGGGAATATTCTTCATTATGTCTGTCTCTCTATATTTTTCTATGTTTTGTATATGATTACAAATGTTGCTATTTATAGCAAATCCTAAATCCTAGTGGTAAAACTGTAAATAATATACAAAGCCTTAAACCCTAAAGAATTAGGCTTATAAATAAAATAAAGGAAAATATATACAAGAATACCAAGTTATGTGTTTTATAAAAGAAGTCGGCATGCAGTCACTCTGCATATCTTAGAAAGAGTAGTATCTGAATTGGATTTGGTCGATAGTTGGATGTACGAGTACGAGAAGGAGTCCCTAAAGTCTCATATGGCTTAGTCGAGACACTAGAGAGGTCGGTCCATAATTTTCAAGTTCTAAATTTAGTCAACATTAGTCAATCCATGCCATACCGAACAGATCCCACTCTTGGCCACGTAGTCTCTTGGCTACTCGGTCAACAATAGACTAGTTACCGAGTGGTTATTTTCTTCCTCTCATCCTTTTGACTTCAACTCAGCTTTAGTAAGCATTGATCATCCTCAACTTCAGATAGGCTTACCTCAGCTTGGATGTAGTTGGAGGATGATTCCCATTAAACAATTGGTAAGATCATTATATATAAGGGTATTAAGGCGAAAAGAAATTTATCAAGTCGAAACTTACCTAGAAGGAAAATCAATCAGCATAGATAATGCCAAAGATGAAACAAAAGAATTTTCACTAGGACATGATCTTAAAAAGACAATAAGGAAAGGGAAACCCTTGCCAAAAATCATCCACCAAAGTTTAATTGACTTTCTATAAGATAATGTCGATGTATTCACATGGTCCCCCTCAGATATGTCAAGTATCCCTAGAGATGTCACGGTATATAAGCTTCAAATCAATCTAAGAACTAAGGTAATTCAATAGAGGAAAAGACATTTCACCCCTAAGAGGGAAGCAGCCATAGAAGAAGAAGTACAGAAACTCCTAAAGGTTGAATTCATTTGGGAAGAGCCTCATCTTACTTGGTTAGCTAACAGCACATTAGTCAAGAAGTCTAATGGCAAGTGGCATATGTGCATAAACTTCAAGGATATGAATAAGGCTTGTCCTAAAGATTACTTTCCCTTGCTAAGAATAGATCAGATATGGATGAGGAACATGAAATTCATATGTCATTCATCACTAACTTTGAAACATACTGTTATACGGTGATGCGTTTAGGCTAAAAAACACCAGTGAAACTTATCAGCGACTTGTTACAATGATGTTCAAGCCACAAATCCATCGAAACATCAAAGTGTATGTCAACAATATGATTCTAAAAAGTATGATAGAGGATTGGCATCTCATCGATCTTAAGTAGACATTCAGTACTGTAAAGAGATACAATATGAAAGTAAATTTGTATAAGTGCATTTTTTGTGCTACTTTTGAAAAGGTTTTAAGGTACATGATCACTTGGCACAGTATTGAAGCAAATCTAAGAAAGATTGATGTGATGAAAAACATGAAGTCCCTTAGTACTATCAAGGAGGTTCAAGAGCTAACTAGGAAAATAGCCACTCTTAACAAGTTCATGTCAAGAAGTGTAGGTAGGTGTGCAAAATTCTTTCAATTTTTAAAAAATCAAAATGATTTCAAGTGGATGGATGAGTGCAAAAGAGCATTCAGTGAGCTTAAAGAATTTCTCATGTCACCGCTAATACTCTCGACACCTATTTTAGGAGAGAATTTATATTTATACTTGTCAATCAATTGCCGAACTCTTTCCTCTTGTTGGTACGAATTGATGGCAAGGAGCATTGGCTAATTTATTGTGTGAGTCATGTCCTGTAAGGATTAGAACATCAATATACCAAAATTTAGAAATTTGTGTTAGCAATGGTTCTTCCGGCAAGGAAGTTGAAACTAGACTTAAAGGCTCATCAAATCATAGCCCTCACTGATCAGCCTTTATGGCAAGCATTACAACAACCAGATTCCTCAAGAAGGATGATGAAGTATGCCTTGGAGCTAAGTGCTTATGGCATACAATACAAACCCAAAATGGAATTAAAAGCTTAAATGTTGGCAAATTTTGCGGCTGAGTTCATGGGTAAGGAAGACAGCATAGAAATTGCTACAAAGCTTATATGGAATCTTTATGTCAACGGTTCTTTGAGTAGTGAAGGAAGTGGTGTAGGTCTTATCCTATAAGGACCCCATAATGTCAAGGTTAATTATGCATTGAAGTTTGGATTTCCAGCTAACAACAATGAAGCAGAATATGAAGCCTTAATAGCCGAACTCAAATAAAAAAGGGAAGTGGGTGCCGAGAAAGTTGAAATTTTCTCCAATTCTCAACTTGTTGTGAATCAAGTCAAGGGGAGTTATAAGGCAAAAGAGGAAGAAATAAGCAAGTACTTATTGATAGTACAAATGCTCATGAAGGAATTTCAATCCTTTTTTACTCATAAGATACCAGGAGCAAGAATATCACAGCTAATAAGCTATCAAAGTTGGCTAATATGGTACTCCCCGATTTGAATGACAAACACTTTATCAAATTTCTCCCATATAAGAGCTTACAAATTGTTCAATAGAGCTTTGAATTGGCTCCCTGCTTGAAAGAGGGGTCCTAGATGGATCCAATTGTAGATTATCTAAAAGATGATGTCCTTCCTAATGATAGGAAAGAGGTTCAAAGGTTGATTTATCAAGCTACAAATTACACACTAACAAATAATCAGCTACACAAACACAATATTTCCTAACCTTATCCTCAATGCCTTCCTCTAAAAGATACACAATGAGTATTATCCGAGTTATACAATGATGTGTATCACAACGGTGTGTGTCATAACCATGTGAAAGGACAAATGTTGTATATTCATGCCTTATGTATAACGGCCCTAGGAGGGCCCTAGTAGTAGTGCCTAAAATTTCCATATCACGTATGCACCCATGATAAGAAAATCGCCTTGCAAGTCAGAGATTGCAAGACTCTAAATAGTTATTCGTTAGGATCTTCAATTTTAGTTCATTGACTCATTATATAATATAAATAATTATGGATATCCATTTTTCCACAATTCCTCAGAATCGTAGAGAATCGATATCTCCTACCAAAATAGTAAAATAAGATAGACAATCCCGAAAAATTCTAAAATTACTAAAGATACTAAACTTAATTAAAATATTAGTCATTTTTCAAAGCATTCTAAAGTAAGTACATAAGCTTTTCATCATACTAATTCAATGGTAACACTCTGCACTCAATTCTTATCCCTGTCCCAATTATCTATCAACCTACAAGAAAAAGAACTATTGGGGTGTAAGTTTACACTTAGTGAGATAATTACCCTCATTAATACCGCATGACAGAAATTTATTAGATGCACAATCATATGAATGCATGAATAATCAATATGCCAAACAACGCATGCAGTGGCCTAAGAACTACATACAACTCAGAATTACACCCTCTATAGTCAAGGTTTAGAGATAATTAACTGACCCAAACCAAAATCCGAACTCTAGACCTTGAGTTTTATTTCATTTGCACTATTGTGCTTAAGCCAAAACAAAACTATATATATATATGTGTGTGTGTATGTATGTATGTATCTGTATATAATTTCTTTACTGAATAACAAATCATATTTTTTAAAATCCCAAGTCTAGTGGTGTGGTGGCCTCCGCAATCTACAAACACACGCCCTAAGCAAAAATCACAAGACCCGACCCCTGGCCAACGGTTGGCATCTCCCAGCGCCTAGTATGCCCATCAGCTTAGGATAGAGACTCAATATATATGATGACATAGCTAGTGCCTAATCCTACAAGAGGCTCGTCTTCTTATGAGTCCCTTCCCATCTTCTGCGTGAAGCAGTAGTCGGTGTTATCCGTATGTAATATGGGGAATGCATTATTCGTTTTAATTTCTTAATCGTATAAGTGGTTAACTCGATTTTTAAGGTGATCAGACAATTCCATTCCATACAATTGTACGTATAAATTAGTACAAACAATTCCCATTAATATATAATTAACAAGCCATCGCATTCATCCATAAATTCATACACATGCATTTCCCATATCCCACAAGCATTCAAATTTATATATATATATGTTTAGGTGGATCTATTCTATAAGCAAAATCAAATAAAAAGTCATCAGGAATTTACTCACTCCGCCATACGGTCAGTCAAAGTAGTTTGGAGGCAAGTCGTTTCTGTACGCGGTATCCCCTGGTCATCGAAATAATATTTATAAGGAATTGAAATAAACTTAGTAAACTAAGTTAAATTCCCTTAAGTTATACTCTTGACTAGTTTCCATAACTTTTCCCGGTTTTTACTTAAAAGTTCAATTGCGTATAACTTTTTCATTTTAAATCCGATTTTTATGATCTTATAGTCAATCTTCATCATTTTCAAGTGTAATTTAATGTGGTGAGGTTATATTTTTGAAATGAGGCATGCAAATCTGTCCATAGGCAAGAACAATAGCGATCCTCATGTTTTGGAGTGCTTTTGGGCCTTGTTTAGTAAATGGCCTTTTTGATAACTTGAGAAATCCTTGGGACTTGGTCTTAAGATTTTATCCTAAGCTCAAAATACTCCTTGAGATCAGATTTACAACTTTGATTTATACTCCTAAGGCTAACAACCACTTCATGGGCTCTTTAGTGGGCTTAAGTTGTCAAATGGGCTTGTTTTTTGTTCAAACTAAAGTTAGTGACTTTATTGGGCTTATGGAGTCTTAGGTGGATTTCTTGTGGGCTTCAAAACCACCTTTCTTAATATTTTATAGTACTGGTCAAAATTTTAATGAAGGCCTAACTTAGAATTCTAGGCTTGTTTTGAGAGTTTTAGACTCGGTTTTAAGTTTTAGGCTTTATATACTTGTTTTAGTTGATCTTTTCACTTTGTTCACTTGGTTTTATCATATCTTTAAGTGGCTTTTACTTATGTTCCAGATCTGGTCATGATGAATCTAAAGGGTTCTCACTCGATTTTTCAACTTGTTTCATCATTCCCTTAAGTTTAAAAGTTAGATCATGAACTTATGTAAACCCTACTTAGTAGGCCTAAGATTTGAGTATGAGTACGAGTACTTTCCGAACATTCCCAAAGATCAACTAGACCAAAAACTTAAGTTTATATTTAAAAACAAATTAAATTTTTTCAATAAAAAAAAAAACTATTTTCGATAAAACCTGAGCTTGCAAGCTTGAAGAACTGCAAGCTCTAAAGTCACTTAAAACCCTAAACCCTAAAATAATTAAGGAATTTTAACCCTAAGTAATTAATAAATAATTTAATTTGAATAATTTCATTCAACTTTAGAAAATTTCACAATTTTATAAGAATCGAATCATAAATTACGAAACAATGCAAAATGAAAACCCTAAAACAATTTCCTATAAGGCCATGCCCTTATCTTCATGTATAAGCTTTACACATAGATAAGTAGACCAACCAATCACCTTAGATAACTTATCAATTGAGAGTTGGAATCAATTATCAATTGATAACTTATCAAAATCTAGTGATAAGACGAATTCCTTATCACCCCTTCACTTATACTACATATGGACAATTTTTTACAAGATTTCATAAGCTTAACTTTAATAAATGAGACAAGACCACTCCATGGCCCAAAAAGACTTTAAATGGCAGATTTGGATAAGGGAGAAAGGGGGGCCATGCTCTTGCCTTTCAACCATCAATCACTTTCTCTTACACATCACTATTCACCCGTTAATGCTTACATCATCAATAGTTGTAATTGTTAACTTTTGTGTAAGCTACAAGACAACACTTTCAAGACATTTAAACACTCATTCTCTCTCCATTCAAACCAGCCACTTTCTCCCCTTTTTCTCTCACTTTCACTTCATCTTTCTCTCGTTTGAAACAAACATAAAAGGGAGAAACCACCTTACCCCAAAAAATCGACTTTTCTTCCATTTTCCAACTTCACTCACGGCAACTTCTCTTCTTGTTCTTATGTTATTTTCTTTCACCATCTAAGATCTTTTAGAACCATTAGAACCTTCCACAAACCCCATTCCAAAGGACTAAAAGATTTGGGTTCCAAAAGGTTGCAAAAGAGGAACCTACACAACCACCATATTTTGCTTTAAGGACAAGTGTTTCTTGTGATTTGTGGGTTAGTGTTTATGATTAGGAGACTTTGATTTCTTGAAGATATAAGTAAGCATTAAGTTTTTATAACACCAAAAATCGTTTTAAAAAACAAACCATGAAACCTTTACATGAAGTTGAAACATGAGCATATAAAGTTGGTATTTTGTAAAAACACTTGTTCAACACTTTGAATGGAAGATTTTTAGTTGAGAAAGTCTTGAAAAAAAAAATTGAATGGAGGATGAGCATGCTGGACGTGAGGATTCCATAGTCATTTGGATGTTGATTTTGTTTCCATTAAGTTAAACATATGCAAATCTAAACTTAAGTTAAGGAAAAATCCATCACATGAAGTTTTATGAAGAAACCAACTTTGTATGACATGAGCTATGATATGGAGGTTATATTAAGTATGAGATCTTTTATTTCTTTGTATGGAGCATGAGTTAAAGGATCATCTTATGGAAGAAAACTCAAGTTAAGAATTGATACAAGTAGTTTAAGTGCATAATCTACCACCTACACTTAAGGAAATGATGAAACAAGTTGAAAAACCAAGCAAGAACCCCTTGGAATCATCATGAACAGATCTGGAACTGAGAAAAAGAAGCTTAAAAATATGATAAAAGTGAATAAACAAAGTGAAAAAATCAACCAAAGCAAGTATGGTAAGCATATAAAGCCTAAAACTCAAAATCGAGCCTAAAACTCTCAAAACAAGCCTAGAACTCTAAGTTGGGCCTTCAATGAAATTCTGACCAGCACCTTAAAGTATCAAGAGAGGTTGTTTTGAAGCCCATAAGAAATCCACCTAAGGCCCCACAAGCCCACTGAAGCCTATTTGACAACTTAAGCCCACTAAAGGGCCCATGAAGTGATTGTTAACCTTAGGAATATAAATCAAAATTGTAAATTTGATCTTAAGGAGTATTTTAAGCTTAGGATAAAATCTTAAGACCAAGCCCAAAGGATTTCTCAAGTTATCAAAAAGCCCATTTACCTTACAAGGCCCAAAAACACTCCAACACATGAGGAACGCTACTGTTCTGACCTATGGATAGAATTGTATACCTCATTTCAAAAATCTAACCTCACCACATTAAATCACACTCGAAAATGATGAAGATTGACTATAAGATCATAAAAATCGGATTTAAAACGAAAAAGTTATACGCGATTGAACTTTAGGAAAAAACCAAAAAAAATTTCGAAAACTAGTCAAAAGTATAACTTAAGGAAAGTTTACTTAATTCTCTAAGTTTATTCCAATCTCTTATAAATATTATTTAGATGACTAGGGGATACCGTATACAAAGACGACTTGTTTCCGAATTACTTTGACTGACCCACATGGCAAAGTGAGTAAATTCCCGATGACTCTTTATTTGATTGTGCTTGTAGAATAGATTCACCTAAACTTATATATATAAATTTGGATGCTTGTGGGATATAGGAGATGCATGTGTATGGATTTATGGATGAATGTGATGACTTGTTAATTATATATATAATAATGGGAATTGTTTGTATTAATATATACATGTGAATTGTATGGAATGAAATTGTTTGATCACCTTAAAAATCGAGTTAATCACTTATACGATTAAGAAATCAAAATGAATCATGCATTCCCCATATTGTATACAGATAACACTGACTGCCGCTTTACGTAAAAGATGGGAAGGGACTTACAGAAATACGAGTTTTCTACAGGATTGGGTACTAGCTATGCCATCATATATATTGAGTCTCTATCCTAAGCTGATGGGCTTATTAGGCGCTGGGAGACGCCAACCGTCAGCGAGGGGCCGAGTCTTGTGGCTTCTACTTAGGGCGTATGTTTGTGGACTGCGGGGGCCACTACACCACTAGACTTGGGATTTTAAAAGATATGATTTGATTTTGGTAAAGTAAGTATACATATATATAGAGAGAGAGAGAGAGAGAGAGTTTTATGTTGGCATGAGCACGATAATGCAAATGAAATAAAACCCAAGGTCTGGAACCCAGATTTTGGTTCGGGTCGGTTAATTATCTCCAAACCTTGACTTCAGGGGGGCGTAATTCTGCGTCGTATGCAGTTCCTAGGTCATTGGATGCGTTGTTTGGCATACTGATTGTTCATGCATTCATAGGATTATGCATCTAATAAATTTCTGTCATATGGTATTGACGAGGGTGTTTATCTCACTAAGCTTAAGCTTACACCCCTATAGATTTTTGTTGTTGTAGGAAAACTTCTTCACAAATCTGGGCCAAGGCATGTCCGTGGTAAGTCTCGTGTAAGGACGGGTTCGAGCGATCAGAGAGCGAAGAGGACATTTTGTAATAGATTTATAGACGTTTAGATACTTTTATATTTTTGCTCATAACCTAGATTTAATGCAGTTCCGTTATGAACTGCATTTTGTTTGTAATATTTTTTTTTGTGTGGGTCTCACGAGCCCACACAATTAGCTAATCTATAACATAGAAGTAATTTTAGATAGAAGTAATTTTAGTTAAATTTCTCTATATTACTTGTCTATGGGCCTAATGGTAACGTAGAGTAGAAGGAGCCTTGTGTGTCATATGAAAGGCCTATGATCAGCAAGGAGGTTGATAATAGACCTTTATACGGTACACGACGACCTACCACAACAATAATACTGTTGGGTCGTAGTAACCTAGGTTACTTATATTCAAATCTTAACTTAACTTCTATTCCATGAGATAATTACTTAGCTTATACTTTACATGAAAGTAGTAGATCTCATACTTGTCACAACTTCCATATCATAGTTCATATCTCACAAGGTTAGTTTCTTCATAAAAGCTTCATGTAATGAATTTTCCTTTACCTAAGGCTAGGTTTGAGCATCTTTAACTTAATAGAAATGGGAATAACATCTAAATGACTCACATGTACTCCACATCCAGCATGATGTCTCCTCATTCATGTACACATTTCATGATTTTCTTAACTTAAAATCTTCCATTCTAAGTGTTAAACATATATCTTTACATAACACCAACTTAGTATGCTCATATCTCAAATTTCATGTAAAGGGGTTCACAAGCTTACTTCTTAAGGTGGTCTAGCTATTTCATCATCCTATGATCATGCTAATATCTTCATGAAAACATGGTCTCCTAACATATAACACTAAACCACTAACACAAAGAAACAACTTACTCGTCCTAAAAGCGTAGAAATGGTGGTTGTGCAACTAAGTACCCTCTTATGCTCCTTGTTTTTCCTCCTTCTTCTTGCAAGCTCCTTTGGAACTAGAGTCTTGATCTTTGAAGTGCGGTTTTGAGGATATTTTAAAGTTCCTAAAAGTGGTTTTTTTTTTTTTAAGTTGACAAATAGAGGGCACAAAATAAAGCTTGGTGCCATGAGTATGGAAGCAAAAATAGTGGCGGCAATGTTGAGATTTTGTGTGGTTGGATTTCTTCTTTTGATTTGTGTTTAAAGTAAGAGAAAAGGAAGTGAAAATGAGAGTGAAAGAGGGAGAGAGTGGCAGATTTTTGAATGGGAGAAGAAGTGTGTGTAAGAAGCTTTAACTAATTAGCTTTTAGTATGCACAAATGTTAACTTTTTTACAAGACTAGATGATATAAGCATTAAGGGGTAAATAGCAGTTGTGTAAGACAATTGAGTGATTGAAAGTTGACAAGGTATGGCCTCCCTTAGGCTCTCTTCCCAACCGGCCATAGGGTGTCCTCTTTGGGCATTGAGTTGTCTTATCACTTAATTAAAAGTTGAATACATGAAATAATATGATAACTTGCCCATATGTAGTATAAGTTGTGCTGTGATAAGGGAAATGTCTTATTACTAGTTTTTGATAAATTATCAATTGATAAATGGTTCTAACTTTCAAGTGATAAGTTATTTAAGGTGATTGGTTGGTTTACTTATTCATGTGCACAAGTCTCATGCACAAAGATAAGAAGATTGTCTTATATGAAATTCTTTTGGAGTTTGTTTCTTAAATTGATTTGTACGTTATGATTTAATTCTTATAAAATTATGAAAATTTCTAAAGTTGAATAAAATTATTCAAATCAAATTATCAATTAGTCGCTTAGGGTTATACATCCTTAATTGTTTTAGGGTTTAAGGTTTTGAGTGACTTAGAGTCTATGGTTTTCGTAGTTGAATTTTTATTGGTAATAGACTTTTGAATTAGAAAATTAAACTCGTTTTTAAATGCAAACTTGAATTCTTAGCTTAGTTTATCCTTGGGAACATTTGGAAATTATTTTTAGTTGAATCACAAGTCCACTGAAAAGTAGGGTTTACAACTTATCCATATGTAACATGACTTATAAGTAAAAATAAGGGCATTGTCTTATATGAAATTCTTTTAGGGTTTAGTTCTCAAATTAATTTGTAGGTTGTGATTTACCTCTTAAGAAATCTTAGAGTTTTCTAGAGTTGAATAAAATTTATTGAAATTGTATTTTTAATTATTTATTTAGGGTTATAAATCCTTAGTTATCCTAAGGTTTAGGATTCAAGTGAGTTTAAGTATGTTTTAGGGTTTTTCACCAACTCGGGAGTAATTAACTTGCACTTAGGAGCTTAAGATTCAATTTGCTTAATTATTTTGAACCATCACTTTATTATGATATATATATATATATATTCATACGATAGATTAAGAAAAGAGAAGGAAATTGCTTAGTAATATATATATATATACATATTGTAGTGCTACTTATATATACAAGTAAAATAATTTTTGTAAATTTATTAATTTATTCCTTTAAGTAGCTTACTATTGTTGTTTATTATTACTTGAAATAATCCTTGATTTATTCGTTATCAGTTTTATATGATTTCACAAAATTATTGATAATTTTATTGATTTATGGCTTTTCAAGTATTAAGATAATTTTATAAAGTTTTAAATTTTTATGATTTAATATTTATGGTTTCTATTAAGTTTAGGTTTACATTTTTAAAAGTACACGTATATAGGGATTGGGGTTTTTTTGCATGATTAGGGTTTCCAAATCATATAATAAGGCCTTTCAAGTTCGTTTTAAGTTCCAAGTTTAAAATTTTAGTCGGTTTTCATTTTATGTGGTCTTGTCGACTTAGGAAAATATCTATGATACTCTAGTCTGACACTATGTTTAGAAGGTTAAATTTATGGAGTCCACATTGTGACTTGACTATTACTAACCGACAACAATAGATGATGCAAGAACATCCGTTCAACACTGTCTCCAGTGCTAGAAGCATGAGATGTCGAGTCATGTACCTTCTAGTGAACTGTACTGCCTAATCAGTCCTTAGCCCCTTACCCAATGGGGATTAGACATACTTGAACTATTTCCAAAGTTTGCAATCTAATGATAATTTATCATTGTTGCTATGGATTATTTTACCAAGTAGGTGGAGGCCGAGGCATTGGCAAGGATCATTGAACAAAAGGTTAATGCTTTTATTTTCAACTTTATTATATCAAGATTTAAGGTCCCATTTATGATAATCATAAATAATGGACCACAATTTGATAATGACAAATTTCAGGTATATTGTGAAAAATATGACATCAGTCTAAACTACACATCTGTAGCACATCTTCAGACTAATAAGCAAGTGGAAGTTGTTAACAAGATCATCTTATACGACTTGGAGGCAAAAGTTAACCAAGCCAAAGGAAAATAAGCTAACAAATTGTTAGATAATTTATGAGGATATTGGACTACCCATAAGACTGCAACAAGGGAAACGCCCTTCAAATTGGCGTATGGCATGAAAGCAGTATTGCCAATTAAACTAGACCTATCCAATCTATGCACGCAAAATTTCAACGTAATGACTAACCAAGTTGGTTTAACAACTAATTTAGATACTATCGAAGAGATAAGAGATGTTATAAGAACAAAAGTTGTAGCATATCAACATAGGTAGCCAGGTAATATAATCAAAAGATGAAACATAAGGTTTTTTGGCCTGGAGATTTGGTTTACAGGAAATTAGAGGTGACTGGCATGCTAGATAAATAGGGAAAATTCAATGCAAATTAAGAGGATCCTATTAAGGTCTGAAAAATCATTGCCAATAGGGCCTATCAACTAAAAAGGTTAGATGGAACAAACATCCCTCACACATGAAATGCCGAGAACTTGAAGCTTTATTTTAATTAATCCCTTTAATGTTATAAATTATCACCATTTTTTTGTAAGGCGATAGCCTAATTGTTGTTTCAAATGCGAACACTTATTCTAAGCTTTAATGCCGACTTATTTTCCTTCCTGATCATTTCATGACAAACAGATCATTATTAAGTTCAAACTGCATAGTGAATAAACTAATATTTAACAAGTTTAGACCTATTATAGTCAGCAAACTTTATAATTTAGCCAAAAAGCCTTATAAAGAATGTGTTAATTCTTATAAGTGCTCTTACAGCTCAAATAAGGCAACTAGTCTACATCTCAAATGACTAACGGACATTGTCTTTAAAAAGACACCCAACATATCACTTGTGAAATAAAATATGCCAAGGAAACTAGGTGTACAAAATAAAACGTGCCAAAAAAACTTAGTATATGAAATAAAATAGATTAAGAAAATTAGGCATGTGAAATAAAACATGCCATAAAACAAAGCATGTGAAATAAAACTTGCTAAAACTATCAAATTGCACATCAGAGGAAATGCAGATAATATTAATACAACATTAAATGTTCAACCACTCAACCAAACCTTGTCCATACAACTCCATCATTACAAAAATAAATAAAAAAAAAAAAAAACAAAATAACAATCCTAAGATGCCGAGTTATTCTTAGATTATGCAAAGGCATTCCTTTAATCAAAAAATGGAATCTTACTAGAGCATAATTATTTTTCAGTGCTGGGGATTTTAGAATAGGTGGATTTTTCTTTGTGCATGATGAGTTTCTAATTACACATATTTTATTTAGTTATTTTTTATGATTTTCCTTGATATTTGAGTTTATCTTTAGATAATAATACTTAATTGAATAAAAGTTTGTTTTCTAGGTTTGAAACAATCTACAGGAGAAAACAAGATGATAGAAACAAATTTCACTCAAATCAAAGCTAAAATGAGCAAGTTGTGAAGGTTTGAAGATTGACACAGTTAAACAACATTACTGTATACGTTTCCAAGCGAATTTAGAGCTAATTTTCAACTATCGTAGGTTAGGACACGATCATGTCATCAATCGTATTGTTCCTAGGTTTAAAAAAAAAAAAAAAAAAAGGAGACAAATGTGAAGCATAGTGAAGGACATGATCAAAAGACAAGATTGTATCCCCAATCATATCTTTTTTGGTCGACTTATTTTTTTTTTTAATTCTTCATATATAAAGCCTTGTTAGGGTTTATTTAGAAGAACCTTTTAGCACAATTTTTAAGGAGTTTTTCAAGCCAAAAACAACGAAGAAAGGGAGGAAAAGATAAGATTTCGAGATTTAATTTTATTTCATGATGCCTTTTTCTACTCTTCTCTAGACTTTGATTTTAGATTATTATTTTAGGATATGTAATGAGTAGATATTTGGTATCTAGGTTTTGTGGAACCTAGATCTATTTATGTGACATGATTAATATTTGATTAATTTAATTCTTTCTTATTTTCTTGATTCAACTATGTATGCTTCATGATTTAGGTCATTATTTACATAGGTAATAATCTAGAGTTTGATATCTTATAAGAGAATCAAGAGATTTCTCATAAGATTAGATCTAGGCATAGTTGATAAGAATTATTGCAGGATTAGATGCAAGATTTAAGATAATTTGCAAAATTCTTCCGAATTTCATATTACAGTGTAGAGAATTCATTATTCAGTAATGCAATCTTAGATCATACTATTGAGAAGAGATTCAAATAGGTGATTTTAGGGTTAGGTTTAATTAGCTTAAGAACATAATTAACTTTAGTAGAGAATTCTCCTAGTTAAGAAAGATTAAAGAATAAATTAGATTATCTTTAAGAAGATCACATGTTAGATCTATGGGAAACAAGATCTAGGTACAACATTAAATATTGAATTAACTGAATTGCTTTCTTGCTAATTCTTAAATTGCATCTCGGGTAATATTTAAATTAGTTTTAGCAATAATTTAGATTTACTTCTTTAATTTTTTTGAAATTTAATTTTCCAATTTGATAATAAAGATCTAGTGAGTATTAGTAATCATACTAATCCATATGAGATTGACATTTGGACTTCTATCCGCTATATTATAAACCGATAGGTGCACTTGCCTACATCATGTTTTTGGCACCATTGCCATGAACTTTTGATATTAAGAAAGCTAGTAAATTTATTAATCTAACATTTTTTTCTTTTTTCTCGATTTCTTTTCTTTTCTTGAATTCTTTTCTTTTCTTGGAGTGATCTTTAACTAAATTTTCTATTTTCGTTGGTATCTTACATGATAAGAAGCTAGCCAAAGGATTTGATTAAAATTAATCCTAACATTAAGAGGACAACTTTATGTATTTTGAGGCAATTATCTGTCAAAGAAACAATAGAGACGATAAACCAAGGATCTCCTATTAGATTGAAAGATGAAGTGGTGTTATTAGAAGGTGAAGTTAAGGATCAAGCGATAGAAAAGAATCTTATAAACAAAGGCCTCTTTAAGGAACTAAGAAGCTTCCATCCACAACTTGGAGAATCAAATTGGCTAGATTGCTAGGATGCTGAATGAATGACCATAAAGGTGTTTGCCTAGAAACACTGAAACAAACCCTAAGGAACATATCAATGTAGTGGCCCTAAGAAGAGATAGAGAGTTACAAGTTGAGAAGGAGGATAAGGAAGTAATTGAGAAAGAAGCAAAGGTCAAGCGTAAGGAAAGTTCAGAACTACAGAGATCAAAAGAGAATAAGGAGCCATCAAAGTGATGTAGTACAAGCCACCCATTCCATATCCACAGCATCTTAAGTAAGATTACTTGATCTAGCCAAGCAATTCAAAAAATTCCTTAATCTTTTTAAACAACTTCACGTGAACTTACCTTTTGTTGATGTTTTATTGCAGATGCCAACGTATGCAAAGTTCCTCAAGGATCTTCTATCGAACAAGAGAAAGTTGGAAGATCTTTCAACTATTACACTGAACGAAGAATGCTCCATACTACTCCAAAAGAAGTTGCTAAAGAAATTACAAGATCTAAGGAGTTTTACTCTTCCTTGTATACTTAGAAACCTGTCTGTAGATAATGCTTTGGCAGATCTAGGAGCTAATACTAACCTGATGCTATTTAAGTTATTTAAAAAGCTAGAGTTAGGAGAACCTAAACCAACATACATGTACATTCAATTAACTAATAGGTCTACCACATACCCTAGAGGCATCATAGAGGATGTTCTAGTGCGAATTGATAAATTCATTTTCCTTGTAGATTTTATTATCCTCAACATAGATGAGGATCTCGAGGTACCACTAAGGGTCAGAGATGAGGAAATTTTTTTCTAGAATCCAAATTCAATGCATAAGTCCCTTGACTTAGAGGGCATAAGCTATGATGGTAATGTTTCTAATGCTATTGTTATTGAATGCATGTAGGAAAAACTTGTCAAAGAACATATGAATGATTGCTTAGAAGTGAGAGATGGAGAAATAGTGCAAACCCTTAATCAATTAGAAGCTGTAGCTCAATTGGGAGCTAAAGAACCCAATGTGGTGAAGATAGGGATTGAACCATTTTGTAGACCAAATGAAGGAAAGTTAGAGCCTCCCAAAGCAAAACCACCAATCTTGGAGCGAAAACACTCAGAAGATTGTTTAAAACATGCTTTTATAGTGAAGAGCTCCAAGCTATCAATGACCACCCCCATTTAAGCAAAGAGTGGATAAGAAGAAGAGACTAGAGCAACACAAGTTTGATGGGTGGCATGATAAGAAGAAACTCAATAGAAGTTTTGCAATTAGACAAGAGAATTTGCTATACCAATGGAAAAAGGGTAACTCAAGTCTTATTTAGAGGGTTAAAAAATGAGGTAAGGATGGAGATCCATCTCCACTAAATAAAGGTAAGTAAACTATGCATTATGTCAAGCTATCAATGTTAAACATAGTACTCTTGGGAGTTAACCCAAGTTATTTATTTGTTTTCATTATTTTCTAACCTGTAGGCTATTTTAATAATTTTTATTGTTTATTTTAGCACTTTAACAATTTTATTTTTCATTTTAGGGTCAAGTTCACTTCTATGTTACGCTACACATATAGCAGTCCCTCTAGCCGATTAGTGGATAGGGGTCAAGGGGATAACGTCCCTTACAGGGTTTCTAAGACAATACCCCAAAAGCTAAACAAATTTTCAAAATTTATAAGTGCAACATAATAAGTTTTCGTTTTAGTTTAATTTTTGCATTAACTTTTTTTCATTTACTTTTTTGTACTTTTGTTTCCTTAAGTTTATTTTATTTTTCAATTCTTGCATTTAGGTTGGGCATGCATAAATTAAAATAAAAATAAAAATAAATATAATTTAAAAGTTAAAAAAAAAAACAATGTAGAATACAGTCATAAGATACGGTCGTATCCTAAACCATGTGATTCTAGGAGACTTACATAGCCAGACCACAAAAGGGTACACAATCGTGTCTTAAACTGTATTGATAACAAGCTAAGTTTTGGCCATACCACAAAAAGATATACGACCATGAGACATGGTCATGTCTCAAGTCATGTCATGCCCACTATATAAGTTTACACCCAACAAGTTTTTTTTCAACACTTCTCCTCACTTCTTCTTCTACACAAACACAAGCACAATTTTATTTTTCTCTCATTTGTTATTTCACTCATGCATAAACACACAAAAGAACATACTCACAACCATCTTTAATTCACAATCCATCACTCACACCAATTCACGTTTTCCCAAGTGCACTCACTTCAACTACTCTAGTAAGTTCTTGATATCTCTTGTTTTTCTTTAATTTTTCATGAAAGAACTTATTTGGATTTCACTTTTTCTTGGGGCTTTTGCATAATTCTATTTAGTAAGTGTAGGTTATGCTGGATGTTGTTTGTTTCGGTATTTCGGTAGTGATGTGCATGATGAATAGACCATGTTTTTGAATTAGCGCTAATCTTTGGGTTTACAAGACATGAGTTGTGACACAATTGCATCAATTTCTATTCATTACTATGGGAATGTGATTCTTGAATGTTTGAGTTAAAGTGCTAAACTTCATTACTTTATATGCCTTTTTCTTCAATTTAGCATTTAGGGCTTTAGTGTTTAATCAACATACAAGTGCTATTAATTCATGTCATTAAGGAATTAAGAGTTTAAGGATGCTTAGAACCTCTTTTGTAACAATAATTGTAAGGATTGCAGGAAGGATTTCTCAAGAACATAACTACATTTTGCATGCATACCAAGTGTTTGACAAAATTCCTCAATGAGTTATAGTGTTTATTTTCTACACTTAATCATGATTTTTTATCTATTTCTTTATTCTAAGTGTGGAGAAACTTTGGTGTAGTGGAAATTTGACTTGAATCTTGTTTCCTTTTGTAGAGAAACATGGTACCTAGAGTTAAATTACCAGTTAAGACAAAGGAGCAAGGATAAAGAGGATGCTATGGAAGAGGAGGAGGATAAGCATGATTTCATGGATGGTACCTTTAATTAGGAGGATTGTGGAGTTGATTGAGTCTTGTTATGAGGTCAAGGTCTTGGAACTTTAAAGCTCATATTAGAGATTACATTTGATTTGAACTACTTCAAACTTCAGGCTTCTTACATTAATGAACTATGTTACTCAAATTTTCAAAGGAGTATCAGTTTTTCTTTCCTACTTTTATCTCATCTTTCCTATGATTGTTTTGATTAATATATTTTCCACTATATGACTTAATTTATACATTGGGGACAATGTACTGTTTTAAGCATAGTGAAGGGAATATACAAAATATATAGAAATTTTTGCTCCTTAAGAGACCAATTTTTTCACATTTAACCCAATTTTATTGTTTTATTTACTTACAATTATTTCAAAATTAATAACTTCCAATCAGTTGAATATAATTTGAATACTTGATCTTTAATGTTTGATTTACACGAAGCTAGATTTGATTGGTGAAATCTTCATAGAGTGAAGTTAAGGGTTATTTAGCCTAAGATTTTAAGACGGGATTATAGTACTATCACTGGTTAGGAGTTAGTTATGACTATTTTCAAAGCTTACTTTGATGTATACTCTCCTCTTAGATGACTTTAGAGCCCTATAATCATTAGTAAACAAACAAATGAAATTTTTCTTTTGAGAAACCTTAGAAAAGTTGAAATAGTTAGAGGTCGAAAATGAAAAAACAAAATTAAAAAAGGCAAAAATTGGTTAGAATTTGCCTTAGTCCCTTAGAAGAGTAAGGTTTAATTCCATTACTAATGCCAAATTAAACTGAAACAATGAGTTGGTATAGATCAGCCTTGGTCTCTCAAAAGAGTAAGATTATTTTCCGCTACCAATATGAAGGTTGGGTTTGTATTGGTCGGTCTAAATCAGTCAAAAGAGCAAGGCCCTTTCTCATTACTAATATAATTGTCCCTGAATAATGTGCTTAATTAATAACATAAATTTAGTGAATTTGAAGCCAAAGCATGAACTAAGGGGATGATCAGAGAATGAGCGGACGTAATATGTGTTTACTCCGAATTATAGTGTTTAGTGAAATTGAAGAGAGGGTTGTGTACATTTGAGCTAAGTAGGTTAAAATTTTTACGACTCGTTCTTAATTGGCGAGATGTTAAATTTGATCTTGAGTATAGGAATCCTTGATTAAATGATGTAATTAAATTTTAATTTACATAGATAGCTTACGAACTCTGGTACTTTGTGTCCTTTGGACATTGGAAAAAACATTGAGTATAAGAGTTAAGGAAGTTATTTAAAGAAAATTGATTAGATTTGCAAGTTGAGTCTTTCCAAGTTAAGTGTAATTTTTAATCAGTTTTCAAGGCAGTGATACTTTTTAACTTAAGAATTCTCGCCTAATTTTTCTTTGATTTATTTACTTGAGGATAAGCAAATTCTTAAGTGTAGGGAAGTTTGATGAGTTCCTAATTGCACATATTTTATTTAGTGATTTTTTATGATTTTCCTTGAAATTTGAGTTTATATTTAGATAATAATACTTAATTGAGTAAAATTTTGTTTTTTATGTTTTAAAAAGATCTATATGAGAAAACAAGAAGATAGAAACAAATTTCACTCAAATCAGAGCTAAAATGAGCGAGTTATGAAGGTTTAAAGATTGATACAACCAAACAACACGACCAAACGATACGACTGTATTGTTTCCAAGTGAATTTGGAGTTGATTTTCAACTATAACAACTTAGGACATGACAAAAAGACACAATCATGTCATCAGCAGTGTCGTTTCTAAGTTTAAAGAAAAAAAAAGGAGACAAACGTAAAGCACAATAAAAGACATGACCAAAAGACATAACCAAAAGACATAATTGTGTCCTTGGTCATGTCTTTTTTAGCCGACTTATTTTTTTTTTTCAATTCTTCATATATAAAGCCTTATTAGGGTTTATTTAGAAGAACCTTTTGCCACAACTTTTAAGGAGTTTTTCAAGTCAAAAACAATCAAGAAAGTGAGGAGAAGATAAGATTTCAAGATTTAATTTTATTTCATGATGCTTTTTTCTACTCTTCTCTATGCTTTGATTTTATAATTTTTTTTAGGATACGTAGTGAGTAGATATTTGGTATCTAGGTTTTGTGGAACCTAGATCTATTTATGTGACATAATTAATATTTGATTAATTTAGTTCTTTCTTAGTTTCTTGATTCAACTATGTATGCTTCATGATTTAGGTCATTATTTCCATAGGTAATAATCTAAAGTTTGATATCTTATAAGAGAATCGAGAGATTTCTTATAAGATTAGATCTAGGCATAATTGATGAGAATTATTGCAAGATTAAGGATAATTTGCAAGATTCTTTTAGATTTTGAATTAAAGCATAGAGAACTCATTATTCAATAATGCAATCTTAGATCATGCTGTTGAGAAGATATTCTAATAGGTAACTTTAGGGTTAGGGTTAATTGACTTGAAAAAGTGATTAACTTTAGTAGGGAATTCTCTTAGTTAAGAAAGATTAAAAAATAAATTAGATTACCTTAAGGGAAATCATATGTTAGATCTAAGGGAAACAAGATCTAGGTACAACATTGAATATTGAATTAATTGAATTAATTGAATTCCTTTTTATGTTAATTCTTAAATTGCATCTCAAGTAATATTTAAATTAGTTTTAGCAATAATTTAGATTTACTTCTTTAAGTTTTTTTAAATTGAATTTGCCGATTAGATAATAAAGATCTAGTGAGTATTAGTAAACGTACAAGTCTATGTAGGATTAACATTCGAACTTATATCAACTATATTATAAACTGATAAGTGCACTTACCTCCATCGGTGCACATAAGGGATTTCCTTAGATAAATAGTCCTCGTCATCGTAAGGATCTAAGGCGCAAACTCTATTGTCATCACCCTGCATTTGGACCTTAACGCCTATATCTTCACCAACTTCTTTGTCATAACTGCTAACATTATCATCAATGTTGGCGAAATTTACATATGAATGATCGTATTCAGGGTAAAACTTTAAAATTTCTTCTCTCGCTACTTAAACCCCCTGTAATAACTTCTTTCTCAACAATCTCTTATACTACCAACTTGGAGTCATGATCTCTAATGCTTCTTCAGTAGAAGGCCCTTTCTTTACTGCCTCCTCTAATTCGGTAATACAACTTTGCAATCTACAATTATTGGTAACTAATTCTTTTATTTGCATCTTAAGCCCGTCCTCCTCATTACTCATTAAGTTGAGCGCTCAACCCAATGCCTAGCACTCTTCCCTTTTCTTACAAAGCTCCTCCTTAAGGTCTTTGGCCTCCTTATATTGCTCTTCGCTTTCCGCTTTAAGGCTTAAGACTTCATTGACCACTAATGAATGTGCCAATTTTTTGGTAGCCAACTCCTCCTAATATTTTCTAGCCTCCATCTTAGCCTTGATTCTCACACTCTTAGCTACCATAGTCTAAGCCTTTGAGGAATTGTATGCATCCTCAATTTTTTATAATAAGTTGACAATAAATTATTATTACCTTCTTCATCTCCTTATCAAGTTCATCCAATGCCATTAGAACATGATTGCTGATCTGCATACAAACAAAATTATATCAGTAATAAAACATATACCATAAGTGAAAGGATTCAATTGATACTTACATCATACAATTAGCTGCAATATGTGCCTTGTTACAACCACTAACCCTATTGACGCCCTTCTTCACAATCTCCCTATCCTTGGGAAGAATAATGCCTTCCATTAAAGCCAACGATTTGGTCCTATCATCTAAAGTCGAATCGGTGTAGAGAATATTATGACCTTAACACGAAACAAAGTACTTGCCAACCTCACTATTAGGGACAAATTCGATACTATTGATGCCGAAAGCTTTGTTCATCATGGCATCCTTTGTCCTTTCATCTAAAGTCTTGGTCTCTTAGATAAAGATTGGCCAACAAGCTCCTTCCCACTTCTTTTACTAGTACTCAGCACAATATCCACTTGGAGCAATGGCCCCTCAGTAGCCTCATGACGGGTGATTTCAACCCCGCTACAAACACTGATATCTCAATTAGAATCTCTCGGCTCTTCAGCTAAAGGAACATTTTTTAGAGGTAAGATCGCTTCAACTTGTATGGCCTCAACAACCCCAAGCTTTTCACTCCCTTGTCACTTGTTAATAGTATAAGACGCCTGCTTTTAGGCTGCTACTTGCTTCGCCACTTTCTCTTGTGCAGCTTTCTTCAGAGCAATCGATCAAGTTACAATTATCTTAGTACCTGCTCATTTGTTGGCTTTAGATCTTTTGGCCTCTGCTGAGGACAATAGTTTTGTGGGATCTACATCACCTATGCCCATGTCTGCAATAACAAGTAGATACATTAACAATAAAAATAGAGAAATCAAGGACTTACATTTTTTGTGCCGAGTAAGGGTTAAAGGCAACTATTCTTCCCCCATGTCATGAGAACGGCTTTCCTCTTGTAGCTCTGCTTGATACAAAAATTACTCAATAGCATACCTTCTTTTTCAAAGAAAATTGGCTCTCGATTTTCATATCGCCTTATCATTCTCTCGGCATCCCAAAAAAAATTTTGTTTTTTCTGCTTTCTTGAATCTTTTTTGCTATAGCAGCATAATTCAGCATTAACTTAATATCTTTGGTGTGGATAGGTTCAGTCCATTGGATTCAAAAGTTCAATTCTGCATCTGATATGATAGACATACTTATAGATTTTAGAGTCCAATCTATCCATGAATTTTCACCAACGCCTAGCGACCATGAAGTACCAACCATTGGGCTACATCCTTATTATAAAGAAGTACCTAAATAATCTAGGTGTAGTCTTAACCTCAGCCTCTTCACAAACTATCTTGAAGCTACGAGAAGTTGATAAGTGTATGACTAGAACATGCTTAGCATAGCTTAGAAATGGTTAAAGAATTACTTGACAAAAGCAAAAAATGGGAAGCGCAATCAAAAGTCAAGATATTTCAAATAAATGTGAAACTTGCACTCCCTTAGAAAGCACACCCTTTCCTACTCTCTCAGCCTCCGTAGATTCCATACTTTAGGAAGATCTTGCTAATATTTATCATATTTCGAAACAAGAACTTTATTGGCAACATTAGCTACTCTGTTTAGAGAATCACTAAACTAAATCACATTATTATAAAAATACTTGGCTACAGATCTTCCTTCATTGTCATCTGAATAGGTATATATTGCAAGAGAGTATATTTAAGCAAGTTTGTCCCACCATTCTACCGCACTATCAACCGAGCTACTCGAAGAATACGCCGTCTCATTCCTTTTTTCTTTGAAGGGTGGGAGGTAGGAAGTAGCCTCGGACTTTGAAAGAATGAGTTGACGGATTACATTTCGAACAATACCTGATTTTAGCTATATAATATACATCACAAAACTTTTGATAATTTTGAAGACAGAGACGAGATGTTGAAAACAAGCAAAAGCTTATGGATACAGATGAAAATGAAACAAAGAAATCTTTTATCAGTATTGAAAATTCCTTATATAGGAACAATTTCCCCTCATAACCCTAACACATTTCTGATAAGAGTGATGCGTTGATTAGATGGTATAATGTGTTACGCCCCGAAGTCGCAGAGTCGTAACAGTCCTGCCGTGTAAACCATTCTATGATAGTAACTAGCCTCACAGTGCCTACTATAGACATGACCTATACAAGGCGTCAACGACTCCTCGCGTTGAAGTAAACAGTTCGATTAACAATTAAACTATAATTATGATAAATAGCGCGAATTTCTAATAACGTGTACAATATTATATATATAAGTCTACAGAGCTTCCTAGGAAGTTTTACATAAACATAACAGTTCACTAGATTATATATTAACTATCAGTCTTTCATCCCTAATTACACAGTCACTCTAATTACACATTATACTAAGTTACTTGATCCTCACACCCTTAACTTCAAACAGACTAACCTCTTGGTAATTGTAGGGCGGCATAGTACTTGAAGTGTTTAGAAATCAGAACCTGCAAAAGGATCAATAAGGGTATGAGCAACTACAGCCCAGTAAGTTGAATTGGAGACTCATGAATGCATAAAAGTACAAATAGGGTTATCAAACAATTATTTTCATGCAATGCAACAATCAGGTGTCATCGCACAACGTAGTCCGGTCCGTTGTGAAATCAGAGAAATCTCACCCGCTCCAATCCGGGTTGAGGAGTTTCCATGTTATGCAGCAGCTTACAACCAATCCCAGGCTTGTGCAATGGAGACCTCGCTCCTCCCGCGACTACCTTCGAACCATTGACTTCACCCTCGCCGCGACCTCCTCTCCTGTCACTTAGTTCGACTAAGGATGAAGAAGGGACTATTTTGCAATCCTGTGCCATCCCTTTCGAAGGGGTCGGTATTTGGTTGGAGAATCCTATGATCCCCTAACGGGTTGCAATGCATGACATTTTCGGTTATCATGGTCGACTAAGATTAAATTCCATTTAGGGTGTTCAAACAATTTCATACCAATTCAATCAATCATAAAATCACTCATAATACAAATTCAGCACGAATTCAGATACATCAAACACATGCGTAAACTACTTACAATCACAATCATATACAAGCCTAAGTCTCCGAGTACTACAAAACTAGTACTCTATTATAATAAGTAATAACCCAACTTTCTTGGAATTGCTCGATTGCTCGATTCCTTAATTGCAAGCTGATTTGTCTCTAGGTGTCCTGTAATACAAATAGGTCTTTTTAGTACTTATAATTTATGGTTTCATATTCTAGTTATATTTTAACTCATTTTTTTCCGTGTATATCTATTACGTCCTAATGATTCGTTGTACTCTATTTCGGTGTTCGAATCCTAAATGAGATTTTAAACTTTGATTTCTAAGCCTTAAATATGCTCGAATCCTTATGTGAAATTAATCACATTAAGCTCGAGTGTCCAAATATCCTATTGGATCATAATTTGGTATTCTAAACTATTCGGTACACGCTAACCCTAATTGCGGTATTGGATTTATTCCCAATGTGTAAAAATCTTACATTTTGAGACATTTACTTAAAATTAAATGTTATTTTCAGATTTATTATTTTTTCTAATTTCTCTTATAATATTATCTAACTAACCCTATTTTTTTAGATTTATTAATTTACAATTTCACATATTACTAATTTCTTATATTAATTACCTAATTTCCTAAATTAACCATACTTAATACTCCAAAGGCTAGGATTAGGGTTCCACATCAAAGATTAACATCCCTAAACATCTAATTAATATCTAAATCAGTAATTAGCATCTTAATCACCTAATTAACCCCAAATCATCCAATTTTTCCATCATTTTAAGGCTAAAAATTAACTTAAAATTTTCAAAAATTAATTTTTAAAAAAATGGCTTCATAGTACTGCTCTATATCATATGAGCATCCTACAGAAAAAAAAATTAAGCTCCAAACTACACTCCTAAGCCTATTTATTTTATGTTCTAATCATGCTCGGTTTTGAACAATTTGTTAAGAACCCTATAATTGCAGACATAATTAAACTAAATCAATATTTTTCCCTAAATCTACATACAATAAAACCTCAGAATAACATGTTTCATAATTTTCTAGGCAAAATAACTAATTTTACAAAATTATTCAAAATCGGGAAATTTAAGAGACTAACCGGTCCAAAGCTTTATGGCCGTCCAAACCCGGTCCAAGGCTATCAGCCGGCCTAGACAGTAGGGCTAGAGTGGTGTGGTGGTGGCGGCTCGGTCCCAAGTGGTGATGAGGTATGGGTTTCTCTCCCTACATGAATTCGCACAGTTTCCTTTTCTTTTTTTTTCTGGATTTTCTCTCGATTTTTTCAGTTTTCCTATTTTTCCCAAATGCTCAATTGTCCAAATGTTTTCTAGAAATTTTTCCCCTATTTATAGATGATTTTTGTAATTATTATGCATTAATTAGACAAGACTTTGCCCAATTTCCTTGATCTTTAGCTTTTATGTTGTCTAATTTTTATTGGTTGATTTTTCTTTTATAGATTTTGACTTTCCACGACCTGATTTGGATTATTCTAGGCTCCTTTGATTTTTTTCTAATTTTTTCATAATTAATTTATAATTTTCCTTAATTATTTACTTAGTTTTTGGCCAATTTAGGTAATTTCGCGTATTTTTATCTACACGTAAATACATGTGGGGTACATGTGAACATTTCTAATTATTATTTTGGTCATTCTAAAATTTTTAGTATACATATAATCTATCTCTAGTAATTTATTAGTTATTCGATTACACTTTTCGCCTTTTTGGTAATTAGTGCTTATTATGCTTAAAATTTGTAAATTTTATAGTCTCCTATTTTATTACTTATTTTCTTAAATTCAAGTTTATGGGGTCATTTTTACTAATATTTCTCTCAATAGTTTATAATTTGGGTTTGATCGGATTCATTAACCGATCGCCCTAAACCCTAGGTTCTACGTTCAAGCCTACGGTCACTTGGCACATAATGTAGATTATTAACATGTGTTTTAAGATAGAGATCTAATGCTTATCATAGCTCTAACAGTTATAGCACCTGCAATGTAATAATGGCTAAAGTGACAACTGTCATACGTGTATGACTTAGTTCTCTAAATAGGTAGGAAAATTAAAGAGATGTGACTTTTTGGCTTGGATATGATCTATCGTATCCTAAAAGAAAATAAAAAACTTCCCACATTACTCAGCATTTGGGAAAATTCATTTTTCACACTCCAACCCCACCAACAAAATATTGAGCTTTATTTACTCCCTCACTCGATTTCTTGACCACGGCAGTTGGAGGGTACATGTTGATAGTCAAATTTCATCCTTTGAATTCACTCGACTATTCGGCTGATGAAAAGCTAACTCTATTGTTAGCAAATGCTAATTAAGACAGTTTCATATTTGGTTTGAACTTATTAAAAATGGTGTGAATGGTTATCGTCTAGCACGGTTCCATTACATAACCACCCACCATTCTTATATTTCTAATATGTTTAATTATGAGGTCTCCTTGTATCTCATGATCAATGATTAACTGCAACTTCAGACACCCGACATTTACCTATAAATACAGAAAAGAAGTACTGTAAGAACTCTCTCGTGATCTATAACTATTCACTTATCTTCTCTTAAACACATTTACTGACTTAAGAGTGGCTATATCGAACTAACCTCGGTACCCTTTAGTTCTTTATGTTTTGCAGGAGTAAGATTTCATCCAAAAATCGCATAATAACATATACAGTTTTGTTTGGACTACTTAAAATTGGTTGATCACCCCAAAAATGAACTAACTTCAACTCAACTTAACTTCCAATCTAATATGCATCACAACCCATTAAGGGAAATGGACAAGATTATTGGCTAAACATGGATCCTCCATTGAGGATAGCTAAAATGGTTTTTCCCTACCTTAAATGATAGGATAGGAGGTTATAGTAAGATTAAGGACAATGGTTCAAAGGTAGTTTCAGGATGAGAATGTTCTCTATTGCACAAACCTTGGTTTGGTTTTGATTCATAAGTATGAAACATCGAACTCCCTAACCCAAATTAAAGTAAGCGAAATTTCTCTAATCTCATGATAGACCAAATAATGTCATACGGCAGCACTCACTTATTCAATTGATGGGGTCAAAGAGTTGATTAAAAACCCTGGTTGTTTGTACTTTATGCATAATTCTATCTATCTCACTTATTGAGCAAGTTGTTGCTCATTTCCCTATAAATTCCTTTGTAGGTCCAAAGTTATAACTAAGTTTCACTGATGGGAATCAACCTCCAACTACATCTAAGATGAGGCAAGCCTATCCAATGCCAAGGCTGATCAATGCTTACCGAGGCCGAGCTAAAGCTAGAAGGATGAGAGGAGGAAAAATAACCAATCGGCAACAAGTCTATCATCAACCATATCATCGACCATGTGACCAAGAGACCACATTGCCGAGTGGATTCCACTCGGCACAGCACGAAGTAACTAATTCTGACTAACTTTAGAACTCAACAATTGTGGGCTAACCTCTCTAGTGTCTATGCTAAGCCATGCGAGACTTCAAGGACTCCTTCCCAAACTCGTACATCCAACTACTGACCCCATCCGATTTAGATACTACTCCTTTTTGGACATACTGAGTGACTACATGCCAACTTCCCCTATAAAACGCACAACTTTATATTTTTATACATGTTTTCTTTATTTTATTTATGGGCCTATTCTATAAAGTTTAAGGTCTTGTACATTATTTATAGTTTTGCTACTTGGGTTTAGGACTTGCTATAAATAGCAACTTTTGTAAACATCAGAGATTACGAAATTAGACAAAAAAAAGTATATTCCTATGTTTTAGAATCTTTCCCTTTTTTAAGCAAGGCTACTCTTCAGCTAGCATTGTCAGATTATCGAGTGTAGATCAAACTCTTAAGTCGTTCCCCTATTTTTATCGATCTTATTCTCAAGATTGTGGCAAACTCCTTTCATTTGAGCTAGTTAGTGAGTTGTATCTAGCCCTCATTTGGATCCTAAGCGACATTTAGTATTCATGAGTTATAACAAACCCTATTTCAAGCTCAAACCTCTTAAAATGTTTGTGTCTTGATGCGTGATATCCAACCTACATTCACCATCAAAACCCAACCATTTCACTTCCTGCCCGTCATACCCATTTGACCCATCCTAGGTTTCGAGATCCACTGCCGTTGATCCTTATCACTCTCCCACTTCCCTAATTAGCAATTGATGGGGTCAGAGAGTTGGGATAAAGAAGATATTACTAGACTTTATTTTTTTTTCTTTTGTACTATTTTATAACTTATTTGGGAAAACTAATTGGGTCTCCTTAGGCAGCCTAGCTATTTTCAACTCTTGGTCTGTTATATAAATAACTTAAACTTATAATTTAGAAGTCTCTTTTGAAAATATAACTTTTTCATGTAAATAAAGTCTTGTAACATTGATTATGAACTTAAATTTTGTACTATAGGTTTTACTAAGTAAAGGTATCTTGAAATAATTATATCATAGTTTTTACAACAAACAGGTGCTAAGTTAGGCACTTCAAAACAATTAAGTCAAGTACGTCCGATATGAACTAGACTCATAACAATGCCATAAGGCCAAAATCTATCATAGACTGGTTCATATGGCCGGATTATTATGACTCTACGTGTATGTATCATGACATATATCATATAATTAAATATATCTATCTTTATTTGTAAAGCTAATAAGCTTTAATTTGACTCAACAGTCCAAATATATAGTTTTGGCATAAGTTAAATCCTATTTATCTTTCTTTCTTTAACATTCTCTCTCTATATTAGTTACTCTATGCATTAATTATTTTCCATACATAGCCATAAAACTTTTTCTAACTCCACACCCTAAAAGTATAGTTTAATATAAAATTTTAAATCTCATTCATCTTTCTCTCCTTTCAACATTTTCTCTTTATATTGTTTACTCTATGCATCTATTTTATATATGTATATATATTATTTGTATTATCTAAGCCCCAATGGGATTAAGTAATTGCCTACTGCTCTCTTACACATTAAAATTACTATTTAGGTCTCTAATTTAATAGTATATAACAAAAAAAATTGAGACCAAAGTAACATTCTAAATTCTGAAACTATAAATGTCTTATGACATAGGCAATTCATTCAATTTCCTTCTTCTTGCAACTTCTTATTTTTTTCTCCTCCCATTAATCTCTCTAAACTTCAAACCAACTACATGCATTATCTTTGAAACTATAGGCTTATGCAACTTCAAATTATACTTAAAAATTGGTAGGAAAAAAATGGTATTTAAAAGTCTGAAAACATTTAATGCATCCTATTTTTAAGGGGACGGTTTGATTTTTACAATCGAGGTTAAGTCTACCATCCCAAAAGTATATATATTTTTATGGATAAGTCCAAAAACATTAGAATCACTCTTCACCATTAACTTATGGGTGAATTAAATAATGGTATATTTTGGTTTTAGTGGCTGTCCTTAAAGATTGGTTGACATTATTACTTAGGGATGGTTCGTAAAAGATGGATCCTATTAAAATATTAATCAATTCTTACACTATCAAAGTTTTATATTTGAAGAACAAAAAAAGATATATATTTATCATTGAAATCATGAGAAGAGATTTAATAAGTAATATATATCATGTGTTTTGTACATATAGTGTATAAATATCAATAAATTAATAATATATATGATGTGTATAAATTATAAATAATAATTGATTTAGCAATTATTCCTTCAATTATAATTCATATTAATATTTTATTGGTATTTACATAATATATATACATAACACATAATATATAATATCTATTAACTATTTTTTTTTCCATCTTCATGTATCTTTGTGTACGCTATTGCTCTAGTGCAAATTTTCCCTCATTAAACTTAAAATACTCAGTCAAGTTAATTATTATTTATTAATTTTAATTGACATAATATATAATTTTTTATGCGTCAAAGTGGTCCGCTGTGAGCCTATGCATCAAGTATTGACTCTCTCTTTTCTTTTCTTTTCTTTTTTTCTTTAGAACGGCGATTTTATGTATTTGATCAAAGCATTTAGTTCGGCATACTTCTTCAGGTAAATGGGATCCACGTTTCAATGCTACTTCATACAACCCTGATCCCGGCTAAAAGGTTTTTTTTTTTAATTTCACACTTTATATACATTTTCTTTTTCAAATAAATATTTTATATCATTGGAACTTTTTGTTTATGATGCTCTTGCGCTCTGATTGGATAAAATTTTAAAATGAACCAACAAATGATATGTGAAAAACATGTTTACTAATTTGCATGGTTCTTCAATTAGTAAGATTTTTTATGATTAGCAACATGTAATTAAATCATTCAATTAATGTATATTTTAATACAACCTAGATGTGACTTTTTCTTTTTACATACACATCGCAAATATGTTGATTGCTAATAATATTAAAGTGGGAATCCTCACTCTAGTTTCTTTATTGCTTTTTGTTTTATTTCAATTCATATAATGGGCAAATTTAAACCATTCAATATTAGACCTTCTTGATAAAACATTCTAGACTTGGCCCCTCAAGCCTATAATAATACCTAGGCTCATGCCCAAACTCAACTTATTAGTATTCAACCCCACTATACCCATAGCCAACCTTAGCCTTCAACCTACTTGGCGATCTGCCCAACAATAATGGCCCATAACAGCTAGTAGACAAAGGGATAAGACTTAAAGACTTAATCAATAGCCATGACCCAACAACTTCGAACCACGTTGAACTGCACACTCCCACTACCCCTGACATGATGACGTGACAAAATGCTACTTTAAGTCCAACTTTTGGTTTCCTTCCTTCATAAATATTAACTAACATCTTAATAGTAAATTACTATGACACTTTGCACACTCGAACTTCATTTGAGCACCCTTGAACTTTTATTTGCTTACATACCATACTAACTTAAACATCGGAATAGCCACGACAGACAATGCCTCAATACCCTTAATGTGCATTGTTTTGTAAGCTCATTACACTAGCACAAAACCTAGATTTACTACACTCTAACGGCAAAATTCTATAAACAACATTTGGTGCCATCTGTAGGAAACTAACTCATTCAATACCAAAACACTACAAACATTCTTCCTGTTTCCGTTATCTACCACGTCTCATGTCATGGATCCTAACTATTAGCCATTGAACAACCAACCCCCTTGAGTAGTGACTTAACAACTAGAGAAATTGCTTAAAGAATTTGCTGCTCCTAATAGGGAGCTTTAAGCTAGGCCCAATGAAGTGGAGAGGTAGAGTAGGCACACCCAATTGCTAAAAGCCTCAGATGCCTATAATAGGCAGAAAAATCATCATCAGTAGTAGGAGAATGATAGGGCTTCATAGCCTAACCCTCCAATGCAAGAGTAGTAAGTACGACCTATGGTTAACCATGATCGTACCCCTGCTAACAATGAGTACATTGCTGACTCTCATGGACAGGTTGCCTACTCAGCAACGCGTAGAGTTTACCCAGCGACAACATCAACTTGAATGACCTTTGTGAAATGGTTAAGAGGCTCTCTAAGAAGCAAGAGAGCAAAGCAATTAAGGGAGCTGGCTTCGTCGCCAACAACTAAACCCCCATTACTAAGGGTATCTAGGATCAGGTTATGCCCCCAAATCCCAAACTCCTTATCCTAAACCAATACAACAGCATCAATGATCCGATGATCACCTCGTCCAATTTTTCACCCTTGTGAACCTATATGGTCATGGAGATACAATCATGTACAAAGCCTTCCTAGGCACTTTAAGGAAGGCAACTTAGATGTAGTTCAATCATTTGGCCTAGAACTCAATCCCCTCCTTTGACGAGCTTACTCATTAGTTCACCCTCCATTTCAAGGTTAGCAAGCCCCCAACCAAGGACACCTCATCCTTGTATTTGATTAGGTAGAACAAAGCAAAAATCCTTTCAAGAGCACATCACGCTGTTCAATTACGCCGTAGTGAGGGAGTTCTTATTCATGCCGCTTAGGTAGGCATTAAGCCTTTTAGACTTTTTCTAGTCAGTCTCAAAAAGTAAGCCTAATACCTTAGCCGAATTCTAGCACAAGGCTTAGAAATTCATGGACTAGGAAGACAATATTTGTACCAAGCCTAAGGATGACTTAGAGAGGTCAGAGGAAAGAAAGACAAGGAAAAGGGGTTTGTCAAAGATCACCTTAGCAACAAGCTGCCTTAATGGAGAAAGCTCCAACAATAAGAAGCGCCTACTACCCCTACCAATATTCACCCAACACAACCCTCTAAATCGACCCCTTACTTAGGTCTATATAAAGGTCTAAGGAAGAGGCCTACTGCAGAAGCCCCCAAAGATGAGGAGGAACCCCTTAGTCAGAACTCAAAAAAATTTCATTAAGTCCACGAGGATTATAGGCACACAACAAATGAGTGCTTTCATCTAAAGAACACCATGGAGTATGCCTTCCAAAGGAGCTTCTTCAAAGAGTAAGTGGTTGATGCCAATGATGGCATAGATAAGGCACCTTAAAGGCAGCGAACTGAGGTTGCTAGAGAAGAAAACAATGACAGCCGCAACAACCAAGCCTCCAATAGTGTCATTAACATGATTGTTAGGGGGTACACCTAAGGAGGCTACTAAGCTATAGTAGCTTGACTAATGCCCCATCCAAGGTGATGGCTATGATAGAGAAGAGGTAAAGATGCGATACCTATATCTCCTTCTCTAACAAAGATTTAGAAGCGATTGACACTTCCCATTAGGATGCCCTAGTGACAGGGGTAAAGATCTCAGGCTTTGAGGTTCTAAAGACCATGGTGGACACTAGCAACTCTATTGACATCCTCCTTAAGGACACTTACAACAAGATATAGAAGAACCTAATCGTATAAATGAAGCCATGTCAACATAACTTAATTGGCTTCAGTAGGGGAACCATCTGACCTAAGGGCATCATAACCTTGGATATAGAGCTCGACAACAATGAGACTGTTACTCGACAACTAGTAGAACTCATGGTGAAGACTACGCATTCCCCTATAAAGCTTTATTGGGATGATCAAGCCTACTAGTTTCAAAGTTATTACATCATCACTACATTTGAAGGCCAAATTCTTAACCCCCACCGAAGTAGAAGTTTGTAGAGGTGACTAAAAGCTCTCTAGGGAGCTCTACGTGAAGGTAGCCCAAGTTGACGATGTCTTCACTTTGGAAACAAGTCCACAAGAGAACTGGTTGAGAGAGGCAAGCCTAGTGAAAAGACAAAAAAGGTGTAGATTGGCACTAGCCTTGACCAAACTATTAAAGTAGGGGTCAAGATGCCTCCCAAGGTGAAGTAGGCCATTATTCAACTCCTACAAGCTAACTCAGATCAATTCACCTAGTCACCATGGATATACCCTAATAAGGATCAACAATAGCATATCTCAAAAAACCTAAAATGGATCTAATGGGTTTGATGGACAAGAAGTGAGATGGTTGGTTTCAACGGTGAATGTGAATGGATATCATGCACCAAAACACAATTAGGGGTTTGAGCTCGAAATAAGGTTCGATACAACTCACAAACTCTAACTGTTGCTCGGGATTCAAATGAGTGTTAGATGCAACTCACTAACCGATTCAAATGAAGGGGTTCACTGCAATCTTAAGGTCAAGATTGATAAGAACACGGGAGAGATTAAAGAGCTTAATCTATACTCGATAATCCGGCAAATGCTAGCTCAAGAGTAGCCTTGCTTAAAAGGGAAAGATTCCAAAATGTAGGAATATACTCCTTCTGTCTAATTTCATATATTGTCGGATATCTTTTGCTGGAGTGTCAGCATTAGCTTCAGATAGATCTACCTCAGCTTGGACATAATCGGAGGCTGATTCCCATCATAACCCATATCTCAATCGACATAGTGACCCACAACCTGAAAATTGATGAGAATGCCTAGCCTATCAAGTAAAGAAGAGGTATTTTACCATAGAAGTTAGGCCTCTATTGAAGAGGAAGTGTAGAAGCTACTTAAGGTAAGTTTTGCATGGGAAGAGAAGTACCCGACCTAGCTAGCCAAATGTGCTAATCAAAAAGAAAAATGGGAAGTGGTGAGTGTGCATCGACTATACTGACCTCAATAAATCCTACCTAAAGGATTGCTTCCCCCTTCCAAAGATAAACTAGTTGGTTGACTCCATGTTGGGATATACTCTTTTGAGCCTTATGGATGCTTTTTTGGGTTACAATCAGATCAAAATGGACCTGAAAGACGAACTCCACAACTCTTTCATCACGAATTTTGGCACTTATTACTACACTATCATGCTTTTTAGCCTCAAAAATGCCAAAGCAACCTACTAGTGAATGGTAATCGTTTTGCTCATGCCCCAACTCGGGCAAAACATAGAGGTACACATGGGCAATGTGATCATCAAAGCAAGCAACCCAACGACCATATCAAGGACTTGTAAGAGGCTTTGATGAAATAAGCAAGTACAACAGGAAGCTGAACCCCTAGAAGCATGGATCTAGTGTCACCTCCGATAAATTTCAAGGCTTCATGGTCACTTAACAATGGATTAAGGCCAATCCAAAAAAAATAAAAATTAAGGCCATCAATGATATGAAGACCCTTACTTTGGTCAAGGAAATCCAGAAGCTTACTGACATGGTGGCTACGCTAAGCAGGTTCGTCTCTAAAAGCATGGATAGGTACATAAAGTTCTTCAAAATCCTCAAAAATCCTGAGGGTTTTAAATGGACTCTACCATGTCAAGCAACCTTCAAGGAGTTACAAGATCTCTTAGAACACCCACCTATCCTCTCGAAGCTTCCTCGAAGAGAGGAGTTCTACCTATACTTGGCAGTTAGTGACAAAGCGCTTTCGTCCATACTAGTCAAGACAGAAGGAAAAGAACATAAGCCTATGTACTATGTAAATCACATCCTCCAAGGGCCTAAGGTTAGGTATTCTAAGGTAGAGAAGTTTGCCTTAGCAATTGTGATTTATGCATGTTGACTCTGACCTTACTTTTAGGTACACCAAATCGTTGTATTAATAGACTAACTACTACAAACACTTCTATAGAAAAGCCCGATGCATTCAGTTAGATGATCAAGTACATGCTAAAGCTCAACACATATGACATTCAATATCAGCCATGAATGGCCTATAAAGCATAGGTGTTGGCCGATTTCATCATAGAATACACTAGAGAAGGGGAAGCACCAATCAAAGATGACAAACCAGTATGACCTCTCCACATTTACAACTTTTCCACCTTCATAGGAGGAGGTGTGAGTTTAGTACTCATAAAACCCCACAAGACTACTATCTACTACGTCCTCAAGTTCGAGTTCAATATAAGCAATAATGAATTCAAATACGAGGCCTTGATCGCCTTTTTCAAGTTGGCTAAGGAGATCGGCACTGAGCACCTTGAAGTATACTCAGACTCTATGCTTATCGTCCAGTAAGTCTAAGGAAAATGTAAGGCCAGGGATGACACCATGGCAAGATACTCAGAGAAAGTGCATACTCTCCTAGTTAAGTTCCCTTTGTGGAATATCACAAAAATTCCCCAAGAGCGGATTGGCTATCCAAGCTTGTCTATATTAAATAATAGAGGCTAGAAGTGAAGGATAGGCAAATATTCATTGAGTACTTGCCAAAGAAGAGCATCGCCCTGAGTAAAGCCAAGGTCCTTAAGCTCAATATAGCACCAGCAAAGCTAAGTTAGATGGACCCCATCAAAAACTATTTCGAATAAGGCATTTTACCAACCGATAAGAAGGAGGCTAAGAAATTAAGGTACCATGTCACCAACAATACCCTGATCAATGGCGTCCTATACCAAAGAGGAGTCAACCTTCCCTTGCTGAGATGCCTTCGACTTGATGAGGGGCTCCACGTCATGGAAGAGCTATATACCGGAGTATGCAATAATTACAATCAATCATAAGCCTTCTACATCCAAGCTCTTCAATTTGAATACTATTAGCCAACTATGAGGTAAGACATAAAGGTGGTAGCCCAAAAGTGTCCTCAATGTCAAAAGCACACTCTAATCACACATATCCCTCAAATATAATCTTCAGCCTCTAATAAGCCCTTAGCCCTTCATCTAATAGGGCACTGATATCCTCAATGCCTTCCCAAAGGCCTTTAGAGGGCGGCAACTTATCATTGTAGCCATTGACTACTTCACTAAGTAAGTTAAGTCCAAGGCCGTTACCAAGATAATGGAGAGGATCATAGAGTCCTTCATCTATAATAACATACTCTCCAAATTTGGGGTCCTACATACCCTCATATTGGATAATAGGTGCGAAGCATCACATAACGCCTTACTTCACCTCGGTCACTTACCCTCAATCCAATGGCAAGATCAAGGTGATTAATAGAATCATCCTTGACAACATCAAGAAGAGAGTCAACCAAGCTTAGGGTAGATAGGCAAACGAGTTACGAAACATCCTATGAGGCTACAAGACCACTCACCGCACCTCTATAGTTGAAACTCCATTTTCCTTAGCCTTTGGCTCGAAGCAATCCTCCTCGTTAAGTTGGAGCTTCCTAACATCCGGACTTGGTTGTTTAATGCTATCACAAATGATTTTATTTTGCAAGCCCGTATGGATACTATAAAAGAGATCTAAGACCCTGCTATAGTTTGGGTGGCCACTTATCAGCACAAGGCTACCAAATACTAGCCATGTAAAGGATAAGGAAAGCTAGCCCCTAATTGGGAAGACCCAGTCAAAGTTAGAGAGAATTTAGTAATAAGGCATACAAGTTAGAGAGATTAAATGGAGAGCTCATCCTGTACACATAGAATGCCGACAATCTATAGCTTTATTTTGATTAAAACGTTGTAAATACACTTGTATTTGTTCTATGAAGTTGTTAATGAAAGTTCATTCCTCCAAACTATTATGCATTCCTTTTCATTTTCACTCATAACTCGTCCCAACCCTGAATCGGTATAGACCTATAAATTGTTAAAGTCCTTAAAAGGACCCCTAACTCGCTTCCCCTTCAAGCATGGATAGGTAAGAACACCACTAACCTAACCCCTACTAAGTAACTTCAACAACAGGGGACATCCCTTACATGACCAATGAACTCCCACATTACTTACTAGAACACCTCCAACTCAACCCCAATAGCAACCTGAGCTACTAACAACTAAACCCCTTAGAAGAGCAACCCTAGCTCTTCTTTAAGTAAAGTAACCTAGGCCATTACCAACTAAATAGTCCTCTAAGAAGAATGATCCCAACTCTTCTCCAAGTAAAGTGACCTTAGCCTCTAGCAGCTAAACGATCCTAAAAGAAAAATAATGGTAAGCCTTCGGCTAAGTTTGCTAAGTATCATCAAGTTAGAAACATAAAAATAGAAAAAAAAAATACAAGATGGCTACAAAGTGAAGCTTCTTGTTCAACAGTTTGGAACATTTATACAGGTAAAAGCCGACATAACAGCCTCATACAAAAGGTTCTTTATATTCATAGAAATTGAACAAGAACAAAAGAAGGAAGAAAAAGAAAGGAAAACATTATCTTGTCACTTTGGATTAACTAACTCTAATAATTCAGAGAAGTCTAATGCGCCAATTTATTCAAAGGGTTGATCCACCTAAAGTAATTCATCTTGAGCTTAGGAAAGAAGAGTCTATTAGCTTTAGTCAACAAGAGGATCACCCTAACTTTGATCATTCCCTTAGGTGCTTTCGAGGGTGACCACCTACAAAGCTATCTAGGTTGGAGAAGTCTTGGGAGTGTCTTAGACAACCTTAGTAGTAAGAACAAGTATCCCCTTCTTCCCAGCTTTCCTTTCCTCTCGATGAATTAGGCCATTTAGCAAGTCTAGAAACTTAAGTTTAAGTAGGGATGATGTTGAAGCATCATCATTTGAAGCTCTTGACCTGACTCAGTGAAGATATCCTCAGATTCATCAATCCGCTGCTATAACTTAAGGAATCTATCTATAGCCTTCTACTCGATAGTAGAATGAATGACCTCCCAACTCTCAAGGTTAGAGATTAATTCCTTCATCTCATTAACCTCTTTTGGAAGATCTTAGATCTTCCTCTCCATTTTTTCCTTCTAACTAGCCAGCTCCAATAAATATTTCTTAGCATTTTCACAGCCATCCGCTTTCATTGCCAACTCAATTTGCATCCCCGAGGCTGTTGCAATCAACTCCTAATTTTATTAGTTAAGCTCTTCCTTAGCCTTCTTCTCATCCTCTAACTTTTTGGAGAGCTTAACCCTAGATTTCTACTCCTCCTCCAATTGCCTCTTAGGTGCATTGATCTCCCTGACAGCCTCCTCAACCTTCTCTTGCTCCTATCTCTCCTTCTGCAGTTCAGCCTCCAGCTCTATCCTCTACACATAAGAACGATGGAGATGATGGTTAGCTTTGCCAAATTTTCTATATAAACACCTAAAAGAGGACTCTACCTCCCTACAGCCCTTCTGCATACTAAACACCTTACTATAGAGGTTCTTTACCTCTTATAGTACCATGTAGTAGTAACTAAGCCAAAGTAGAAACTAACCATGGTACTCCATCACATTAAGCAAACCACAAGCAGTTGAAAGAAAAAATTAAAAGTATACTGCAAAGTAAATCAACTTAAAGGAATGAAGACTCACCTGTTAAGTGAGCAAGTTAAGGTGGCCCACTAGATCCATAAGCAAGTCAACTTAGAGCTCTGCCATCTTCTCTAAGATGGCCTAGTCAACAAGGTTGAAAGGTCCCATCAAGTCTTGAAAGCTAAGCTCCTGGTGGTGCAATGTCACATCCTTACCCCGAATATGCCACTTTAGCTTAAGGAGTTTCCCCTTAACTTTCTTGGTGGCCGACTCTAGAGTCCCTATGAATAAGCGACCATTCTCAAACTTATATAGAACCATATTAAACAAGTATAGCAGTATTCCTAGCCATTAATACTCGTTCAGTACCTCCTGATAATTCTCCCCCATCCCGTTGATGCAAAGGTATAAGTGACCAAAAAGGAAACCACTAGTGTAGGATCGACTAAGTAACTCCATCTTTGCCCTCTTTGGATCTAGCATGCTTACCTTACCTACCTCAGGGGTGTTCTTCTTCTGGCTTACCTACTCAACCTCTATGCCTACCTTAAGCTTCTTTTCTTTGCCCTTAGAAGGGGGGCAGAGTACCATCACTTCTCGATCGTCAATAGTAGGAGCATCGTCCCCTACGATGACAATGGGCTTAGATGTTAGAGCAAAATCATATGTATGAACTACCGTATGTCACATCTTAGCTTGGCCTCAAGTGTAACACCTACAACTAACGTGCTTTAAGAATAGAGAACAAGACTATTTGCACAAAAGAGGTTATTCATAAAAATATCACACTTAGAGTTCAACTTTACATCTTGAAATTTTCCAACAAAGGTCCAAGCCTCCATAAGTCTATTTATGTCATCTATATCCTTTCTATTTACAACATATATACATAGAGCTCCCTACTTCTTTGATCAACAAAAGATTCTTCCAAAATAGCTTACTCTAACCTAGGCGCTCTCAAAAGTCTTCCTCCCTAATGGTGGTGCTACCCCACCTATGCTTCACCTTAACCTACAAATATAAAACATATCTACTCAATTCACTACAAATTGAGTAATGATGGATAACAAACATAGCATAACATAAAACATATTTAAGAAACAATGATTAAGCCTACACATGAATACTTTAGTCATACAATAGATAGTACTAAGCCAAGTTAGATAATATAGAATGTGTGCCATGCTTATGCACGTAGTTAAATGCATCAATACCGATGTCCAAGTTTCTTGTTTCAAGCTTTCTAAGCTTCCGAGCTTTTCATCCGATTAGTCAACTAAATTGGACATCTAAATACAATATCCAAGAACTGAGAGGGCAACAAGGAGCTACCTGAGAGTAGGACCCCTAAATTCCTAATAGCAATTGATGACAAGGAGTGGTTGAAGGGCTCAGGCAAATGTAGTTCTATATGCTTCAAAGCTGAGTTTTTCAAAACTAAGTATTTGTTTAGAAAAACACTATCCTTTCAAATATCTAACCCGAAGGTCCTTTTTATGCTATGTCATGCCATGAATGCACTAAAGAATAAGTTCACACGATTGCAAGCACAATTTCCAAGCAATACATGCAAGTTTTGTATCATATATTATTTAGTTAACCTAATCTTTCTTTGGTGTACTTCATCATTATAACTAAAATCTTAAATTGGGGCTTAAGCAAACACCTTAAAGGTTAAACCATTTTTCTAATATTTTTTTCCAATAGTAACTCTTACACAATTAGCAAATCATATAGTTAAGCTTCACAACCAAGTTTAGTCAAACAAGTACACAATTGTTGATAGGAGAATTTCATTTAGCTTATTGCTCGGCATCTTGTCTAATGAGCCATCGACTATTGATGTTTTCTATTTAGGCCTCTAATGGCTCAACTAATCTAATGGCCTTAAAAGCCCATCCTACTTATATCTTTAATTTTGAAAAGCAGTACGGATAGTTGCGACCTTGCACGATCCTATTGCATAACCGCCTACTACTCCTGTTATTTAGACATGTGCTTAATTTAGAAGCTATTATGTAGTCCATGACCAACGATTACCTATTATTACAAATATTCGATATGCACCTATAAATAAGAGAAGCTAACTCTCTTATGCTCCTTAGCACTCAGATTACTCATTCATTTACTTTCCTTAAACACTCTCTTACTTAGGCGTTAAAGTGGCTACATCGAATATGCCTCAACAACACCTTTAGCCTTTCTTCTTTACTTTTGTAAGAGCGAAGTTTCATACCCAAAATCAATCGACAACAACAATCATCACATATTTAGCAAACAACATTTCCAAGATTCAACATCAAACCCAAAAAACTAAGCACATTACAATGGAATTACACAAACTTGCAACCTAATGAGTAGATAAAAGTCTACTCCTAGACACAAAATGTCCACTTACTTACAACTAATGCTCCTCACATTAAGTATCATCTTCAAGTTTCGAGTTATCTAATGACCTATAATCAAGGTTCATATTTTAGTTTATGATTAAACTCTCGAGTACTTTATTTAAATCTTGAAGTATCTTTATAAGTTAAGGATATGTACCTTAAGTGTTTAGATAAGTACTTAGAACCTTCTACATAACCTTCTACATGATCTTTATGTTAAGTTCCTTGCCTTCGACACAACCTTCTACTAGGGTAAAGTCTTCACTTACTTCATTAGTAATACCTTCTACTCAAGCTTATACTTAAGGTTGGTCTAAGGAAAGCTCCTACTAAAACTTCTACTAAAATTCCATCTTTAACTTTCACTTTATGTTTCACCAAGAAACATTCTACTCAAGCCTCTAATTGGACCCATTATAGTTTGCTCAATTTGGTATCTCATCAAAGACCTTTTGCAAAAGCTTCTACTAACTGTCACATTAAGGCCTTCATGGGCAACCTTCTACAAAAGCTTCTACTTAAGCTAAATAATGCATAAACTCACTAAAACTCCACATAAACATTAGGATTTAGTGACTCTAAGCACAAACCAGTAAAATCACCAATTCCAAAGATTAATTCCAGATTTGGAAAATTTTGTAAAAACCCACACATACTCATTTTTAACACACTGTTATTTCAGTTTTATAAAAGTGACACTTTTAAGCATGTAAAAATGCAATATATCACATGTTTGACCCTTTTTTAGAAACTAGATTTCATTGAAACACTTAGAAATATATCAATTTACCGAAATTTCTAGATTTGATAGTTTTTAATATATCAAAATTAACAAAAATATACCAAACAAATTTGGGAAAACTTTTGACATATCTTAAAAATAAGTATTATGAGGAGTCTACAAGAAAAGTTTTAGCTTAAAACAACCTCATTTGCCCTTTTAAAAATTAGGTTGAAAATTCATTCAAAACATCCCATTTTTTAGGAGCAATATATGAGCTATGTATATTTTGAAAAACTGACATTTTCACATAAAATAATACTAAAAATAACCTAGGAATATAATTTTTTCATAATTTTCCAAAATTAGTTTATTTTTTTTAATAAATTAATGAAATTTGGGTAAAAATTAGAACTCACCGCCATCGTAAGCTTTGACTACCATATGCCATCGAGGCCTTGTCATCCTACCTAAGCATTAGTTTTCCTTCCCAACAGTGGTAGTTTCTTATTTCCAAGTGGTCATTTTCCTTAGGCTCCACGTACGCTTAGATTCCGTGCTATTTTTCAATTACTTTTCTCTAATTTCTAAATAACGCAAATGATCTCCCTAAATTTTTGTTGAGGTGTGTTTCTAGCCAAAACAGAAATTTCAGGGAGGTTAGGGTTTTCATAAGGGGTAGTAGAAGACAAACTTGCCATGTGTTAAGTGGTTTCAAGGAAACCATGGTCTAATATTATGGGCTACCCTTGTTTTTCCAACTTAAAACCATGGGAGTTCATGGTTTTGTCTTTTCAAAACCATATACAATACCTTGTCTCACTAAAATCATTACTGTATATTTTATTCTACTTATTCTTTTGATTATTTATATTATTCCTTATCAATGTAACCTTCAACAAGGTGCTTACTAAGCTCCTACAAGGGTTTGCTATTAAACCATATTCCTTCCTTCTCCATGTGCATTCAACATTATTTTTAATGTTGTAATTATATTTTCCAAAGATATATTCACTCTTAAATAATTTTCCATGCCTAGTCTTCAACTTATTATATGACTCATTTTTTATTCCAGTTGGGTTAACCTTTATTAAATAAATCCTCATATATATTACTTTAGCAATTCGATTGCATAGGATAACTTCTTCTAATTTTTAAAGCCTAGCCATAAATTTTCACCTAGCTCGATCAATATCAACTAATGGCCTAAATTTAAGGGCTTGAAACCTAACGGTTATCATATTATGGCCATGGGCTCCAAAACCACTAGCTCTAAGGAAGGGGTACTAATTAGGACCCCTTAAGGAAAGACAAGTGGCTCTGTCTTACTAGTCTTGTCCACCCTTGGCTTTGGCTTCACAGCCTTACCCTTAGGTTCAACAACTTTCTTCTCAAGTTTTGTCTTGAACCTCCGGACCTCCCACCATCTGAGGAGCTCTAGTCTACTGGGTTAGGGCAACTCCCCAAACCTTGCTAACTTTTTACCTACAAAAACAAATGAATGATGCCAATAGAAGATGAAAGACTACAAGTATTTACAAGCTCCGTCATAAGCAACACAGACAAGGAAGATTCCCCATTCCTTAAAGGACCATGGAGAAATGATAGCTTCTTACAAACCACACTGGCATAATAGAGGAGTGAATTCACATCAAGGTCAAACCTATACCTCCCAACCACTTCTTCACCACAACTCTCTCCATGCTTGGGAAATGCTAAGTGATCAACATAATGAAGTATTTCCGAACTATCTCCTTAGTATTGATCAATTGATTATGCCTTAGAGCCATAAAGGCCTCAATCTCTTATGTGGCCTCGAAGTCATCAAGACAAGCTTTTTTAGAGTACCAATTTGGTCCACCAACTCCAGAATTTAGCTTCTTTAGGTAGCTCCACCGTGAGGAACTCCTCCTACCAATTCTTCATGGACGAGTCTAAGCCCCTAAACAACTTTTTCCTTAAGCATTTCCGAAGGTACATCTACCCATTCAAGATCTTCTACAAATAAAAATAATTAAATAGGTAAGGCATGGCTCATACCACCAAATACTTGTAAAGGGTCTAGAACGCCTTTAATATCCTCAACCCATTAGGATGAATTTGAGTAAGGTAATATTGATGGTAGTCAAATAGCTCCCTTTCAAACTTGATGAAAGGGAGGAATATCCCAAACTCCAAACACTTTTCATGCACTACAAAATGACTCCTCGATAGCAGTGGTACTCTCTCCTTTTACAGTAGCAACTGCACCAACCATACCACAAGCCAAGAAAATCCCCTACAATAAAATTACTCAAAACATAATTTATAGTGGCTACTTTGCTTTTGGTTATCTGACCGCTTGGCCCATTATCATTCCCAAGTCAATCAAACAAATCAACAACATCTAGTAACACCTCATAAGCATAGACATCATGTAGAATGGCCCTTATCAGTCTTACCCCATCTAACTCCTTCAACGACCTTCTTGACTCCTTATCTAATTCTATTAGCATGGCCAAAACCTCCTCATCTGCTATTCAGAGGGGGATATCATTCCTAGTGACCTCATAATCTAAAGACGTTAGTTTATACTTTGAGGCATTAGAGGGTTTTTAGGTTCTCTCTAACTTAGTTTTGATGATAACAAAAAGGACTATTTGATCATGGTTTGTGTAAGATATGTGTTATAGGTAATATACTGTAGAACCTTTACCAAAAGAGTGTACAAAAGAAAAATTAGAAGAAATATGCATGTTGAAGTTTTAATAGAACCTTCAAGTAATGAATAACATGATAAATACACCATGTGAAACACTAATGAAAACTTAAGTAAATGATTGCCAACACTTAAAATGTAATCTAAAGTGTTGTAGAAGCTTGTGTAGAATTTTCAAGAATGCTCGATGAAAGACTTGTACAATATTAAGTAGAAGTGTTAAATTGAAGTATAATCAACAAACAAGCTTTAACTCAAGAGATGTTAAAGGTTATGTACAGAAACTTTAGTAGGAGGATGGAAGTAATATGAACATGAGAAGCATGGATTAAAAGTATTTGTGGAAGCATTAGAGAAGGTTTAGTTAGTACACTTCGGTTAGACTATTAATAGCTAACTTAACTCAAGTTATCCATGTATGAGCCTCTTAACCTATTGAAGTCATCTACAATACTCCTCAACTGCTCCTGAAGTTAGTATTATAGCCTGTAATGTCCAACCTACATAAAGGAAATTCGTAACTTAACAAGACTGAAGTGAAGGAGTAGAAGAACATGTGCAAAGAAGAATAGAATTGGGCAAAGTAGATGAGGAGGAAAGAGATGAGTATTATAAAGTCGAGGATAGAGCTCGTACTCCATAAGCTACTAACCATATTAAGCTTCAATAGCTTTAAAAACACTAATGATTATCTAGACTGGGAGAAGAAGGTAAAGCAAGTTTTCAAAATACTATTAGTATAAAGACTACAATAAAGTCAAAATTGTTGTTGTAGAGTTCTCAAGCTATGCTACAATGTGGTGGAGAAAAACTTTCAAGCTATAAGAAGAAGAGATGGATATAGAGAGGTTAGTACTTGGCTCGAAATGAAGAGTCCTTAGTGATGGGAATCAGCCTCCAACTACTTCCAAGCCGAAGCCAACCTATTTGAAGCCAACGCCAACCTTCCAGAAGAAGATGCCAACCAATTCTAACCCAAAGCCAAATAGTTCAAGGCCGAGGACAAACAGTTTTCACCAAAGCTAAACAAATGACTTAAGGTCAAAGGAAAGAAAAGGAGCCACTCGATAACAAGCGCATCCTCTGCCAAGAAGACGAGAGATCACACAACCGAAGACTCGAAACCAAAGAACCCCTTGACACAACCCCGAAAGATTACTACTGAATAATTCTAACACTCAGCAATTATAGGCAGACCTCTCTAGTGTCTTAGCTAGGCTATGCAAGACATCAGGGACCCTGTCCTGAACCCATACATCCAACTATCAATCCCATCCGGTTTGGATACTACTCTTCCTAGGATATGCCAAATGACTACATGTTGAGTCCTATAAAAGGCACAGTTTTGTATTCTCATAAATGTTTTCCATCATTTTATTTATGGGCCCAATTCTTTAAGGTTTAAGGCCCTGTACATTATTTACAATTTTGCCAATAAAGTTTAGGACTTGCTATGAATAGCAACTGTTGTAAACATCATACAAACAGAGACAGACATATATAGAAGAATATACAAAAAGCGAATCTTTCCTCTTTCAAGCAAGGCTATACTTGAGTTAGCATTTGTTAAATTAGAGAGTGTTGGTTAGACTCTTTAATCATCCCCGTGTTCTTATCAATCCTGACCCTAAGATTATGGCAAGCCCCTTCATTTGAATTGGTGAGTGAGTTGCATCTAACCTCTCATTTGAAACCCCAAGCAACATTTAGTGTTTGTAAGTTGTATCAAACTCTATTTCGAGCTCAAACCCCTAATTATGTTTGTGTCTTGGAAAGTTATATCGATTCACATTCACTATCAAAAACATTCCTATTCTTCGTAGTTGTTTTCTTTTAAATACCCATTCCTGTTCATTCGACCCAGTCCTGTTCATTCGAAGGTCCATTGCCGTTTTTGCTATTGATCCTTATTATCATGGTATTAAAGCTTTGGGGAGACACACATGCCAGTGTTCTTCAAAGTAGAATTGTGGTTCTAACATTTCTGTTAATCATTGTTCTGTAGTATAGCTTACTGTTTATAGTAGTCGTAAGTAGCTGCAGAAACCGAATAGTGGTTATTTCTAAGTTACTATTATTGTGTTTTGTTGTTTGTTCAATTCTTTGGTCAATTACTGTACAAATAAAAATGTCGAAGGATAGTATCGACAACATTGGAGACAATGCTCGTAGAAGCTTAAGGAGACGTACTGATAACTTAGAATACCGGATTCAAAATCTAACCTACTCTATTCAAGAGCTTATTGGGTAGTCAAAGGCTGGAGATGTGACGGCCAAGAAGAAAGGAGGGAATGAACACCCACAAGTGAAAGTGGTTCCAATGAGCTCGATAATGATGAGCAACAACCAAGAAGAGCTGTCAAGCTGAGAAGAAGAGAAGACCATCTAGTGCTAAGAAGAGGAAACAAAAGGAGTGTTGACTCCAAAGCAAATTAGGAAGCCTAAAGACAAGAGCCAAGGCCAAGAAGAGGTGTAGCCGAGTAGAGCTCTAACAGAAGTGGTCAAACCAAGGAGAATCGACCAGCTCAGAATGCAAGGGATGAACCCCGAACACCTGGTCAAGAACTTAACAATGTCAAACTGAAACTACCAACCTTCTATAGAAGTAGCCAACCTAAAGAATTCCTTAACTAGGTTCCTCAAGTTGAGAAGTTGTTCAAGTGCTACAAGTGTAATGAACAAACAAAGGCTAAGCTGGCTTCATTATCCCTTGTTGAATATGCAAGCCATTAGTGGAATAAGCTAGTTGCCAAATAAGATGCTGAAGGAGAGGAGCCGATCAAGACTTAAAGGCTTATGAAACGATTGTTGAATCAGCGTTTTGTGCCGACTTATTTCAAGCAAGAGATTCTCCATGCTTTCTAACACCTAAGACAAGGTCGAAATACTATTAAAGAGTATTTGCAAGAGTTTGAGACCTTGATGGTGAGATATGAAATTGCCAAGCCACAGGACTGCACCATTGCCAGATTCTTGAGTGGACACCGAGACAACATTACCAATATAGATGAATTGTAGCCGTCAATTCCCTGGATGAGCTAATTAATTTAGCATTAAGAGTAGAGAGGCAAAAGAGAAAAAGGCATCAAAGGCTAAGTAGCCGACCTCAACAAGGCAACCTTGAGCATGAGAGGTAGGCCGAGAGAAGGCAAGAAAAGAAGATGGAGAAAGGAAAGCCTAGCCAACTAGTTCATGCTAAGAAACGGATTGCTAAGAAAGAAAAGGCACCTAGCAACATGGCCCGAGAAGTGAAGTGCTTCAAATACTTAGGCTACAAACATATTGTATCCCAATGCCCAAATAAAAGGGTCATGGTCTTGAAGGACGCAAGGCTTGAGGCTCAAATCGAAAGTCAGAGTGACAAGAGTTCGAAAGGCCATTTAATAGAAGAAGATGTCTATCTCGAGGACCTCAATAAACTCTTAGTTATGGTGACACGAGCTAACCTGAAGGCAGATCCTAGAAAAAGGGAAAATTTATTTCATATGCAGTACCTAGTGAATAGGAAGACCTGTTCCCTAATTACCGATGGAGGTAGCTACACCAATATTGTCTCTACCGAGTTGGTAGAAAAGATGAAGTTGCTAACCTACCCGCATCCCCCACCCTATGGATTGAAATGGTTTAATGACAATGGTATGGTTCATGTGCATAAAAGGGCATAGATAGTATTCAAGGTTGGACAATACGAGGATGATATTGATTTTGACGTAGTGCCTATGAATGCCAAAAATCTACTTCTTAGCCGACCTTGGGAGTATGACTAGAAAGTGATCCATGACGGCTTCCTCAACACTTACACTGTTCAAAAGGATGGGAAGAGCTATTGCTTGACCTCCATGAGCGTTAAGGAAATCTAAAGACACTCAGCACCCATGGTGAAGAGAAAAGGGAAAAGAAACTTATTCAGCATCCCGGCCTATGCTCAACACTTAACATCGAGGACGAATTCCTTTCAAACCCATGGTAATGATGGAAATTAGTCTCTAACTGCTTCCAAGCTAAGGCTGACCCATTCGAAGTTGACGCTTACCATCCAAAAGAAGATGCCAACCTATTCCAACCCGAGGCCAAACAGTTTAAGGCCAAGGATGAATAGTTTTCACCGAGGCCGAACAAATGATAGAAGGCCGAAGGGAAGAAAAGGAGCCACTTGGCAACAAGCCTATTGTCTACCGAGAAGACAAGAGATCAAGCTAAGGACTCAAGACTAAAGAACCACTCCGCACGACCTCAAGAGACTGGTGTCAACTAATTCTAGCACTCGGTAAGTATGGGTTGACCTTTCTGGTGTCTCAGCTAAGCCACGTGAGACGTCAAGGACCCCATCCGGAACCCATACATCCAACTACCAATCCCATCCAATTCAGATACTAATCTTCCCAAGACGTGTCGAGTAACTGCATGTCGAGTCCTATAAAACGTACAGTTTTATATTCTCGTATATGTTTTCCTTCATTTTATTTATGAGCCCAATTCTTTAAGATTTAAGGCCCTGTATATTATTTATAGTTTTGCCACTAGGGTTTAGGATTTGCTATAAATAGCAACTATTGTTAACCTCATATAGATAGAGACAGACATATACAGAAGAATATACAAAGAGTGAATCTTTCCTCTTTTAAGCAAGGCTATACTTAAGTTAGCATTTGATGAATTATCGAGTGTTGATTAGACTCTTTAATCATCCCCACGTTCTTATCAATCTTAACCTTAAGATTATGGCAAACCCCTTCATTTGAACCAATTAGTGAGTTGCATCTAACCTCTTGTTTGAAACCCTGAGCAACATTTAGTGTTTATGAGTCATATCAAACTCTATTTTGAGCTCAAATCCCTTATTGTGTTTATGTCTTGGTAAGTTATATCCATTCACATTCACTATCAAAAACCTTCCTATTCTTTATACCCATTTTCTTTTGAATACCCATTCCTATTCGTTCAAAGGTCCACTACCATTTCTATCATTGATCCTTATCACTTAAAGTAAGATTTGTACCGAATACCTATTTGCAAGACACTTTTACTCGGCTCTAAGAACTAAAACAAGGAAGTCATATTGTTGATGAGTACGCATGAGAATTCCAACTGCTTATGATTAGATGTAAGGTAAGTGAGCCCTCAACCTAAACAATGTCTAGATTCTTGACTGGATTGATGAATAAAATCTAAGAAGTAGTTGAGCTACAATGGTTTGTTACTTTAGATGAAGTTATAAGAATTGCTCAGCATGTAGAGAGATGGAGGAGGAATAGGTCAAATTGACCTCAATTGAGTTAACCTTTGCAAAGTAGCCGACTTGCTCAAGGTGATAACTGAGTTCAATTTAGTACTGAGCCTAGACAAAGGACTAATATCATGATTGAGCAAAAGAGCCACCCTACTAACCAACGAAGTGCCAAAGAGATCATCTAAGAAAGGCCAAGGATCAGGATGTAAGACAAGCTAAATTAAATGTTTTGAATGCTAGGGTTTTGGTCACATGGCTACCCAGTACCCCAAAAGATGTACCATGGTCATTAAAGGCGGAGCCCCTAGCATTGAAGTAGAAAGTACTAATGAAGAGCCTGAAGATAAGATTGAACAAGAAGGGGAAGTTAAGGTGTATGGCAAAGAGCTTGTTAAAGAGAATATATACATAGACAATCTAGATAAGCTAACTTTAGTTGTTCAAAGAGCATTGAACATTGAGCCAACTTTTGAGGTGGATCAATGAGAAAACTTATTTCATATTACATGTAAGTGAACAATTAGGTTTGTGCACCCATTGTAGACAATGGAACTTGCACTAACATGGCATCTGCTAACTTGGTTCAAAAACCCAAGTTGCTGACTTTATCACATTTGAGACCACACAAGTTGCATTGGCTAAATGAGAAGAAAGCACTACATGTCATTCAACAAGTACTACTACCAATCTCAATTGGGAATTATTTTCATGAAATTCTATGTGATGTATTGCCTATGTACACATCGCATATGTTGTTAGCTAACCTTAGTTATTTGATCAAAGGGTCATACATGATGGGTTCAAGAATATGTATACATTTGAAAAGGAGGGGAATAAGATCACCTTAAACCCCATGACCTCGAGCCAAGTGAGCAAATTGCGAGCCAAGAAAGAAAATTGCAAGCTAAGTTAGCTAGAGGATCCAAGAAGACATTAGTTCTGAGTCAATCCAAACTCTATGAAGTCAATAAATTCGATGTGCTAACCTTTATGTTGATTAAAAGGCTATTGGAATTGAAGGAGCAAGTTGTGTTACCTAAAGAGGTCAAAGAACTGTTGGATAAGTATGCTAACATGTTTCTCGAATAGTTGCATAAAGGATTGCCCACTTTTTAAGGAATTGAACATTGTATTAACTTAATATCTAGTGCTACCCTCCTAAATAAACCTGCTTATTGGATGAATCCCAAGCAAGCTACCGAGCTCCAAAGGCAAGTCAACGAGCTACTGGAGAAGGGATACATAAGAGAAAGTCTCAACCCTTCTGCTATGCCAGCCTTATTAGTGTCAAAGAAGAATGGTACTTAGTGAATGTGTGTAGATAATAGAGTTATCAATAAAATCACGATCAAGTATAGGTATCCTATTCCAAGATTGAATAATATGCTTGACAAACTAAATGGTGTTAGAACATTCACTAAGATTGCCTGAAGTCTGGTTATCATCAAATTCTCATGAGACAAGGAGATGAATAAAAAACTACATTTAAGACTCAACATATTCTATACGAATAGATGGTGATGCCTTTTGGCTTATCAAACTCTTTAAGCACTTTCATGAGGTTGATGAAGCATGTGCTATAAGACCTTATCAAAAAATTTATCGTAGTTTACTTTGATGATATCCTTGTGTAAAATGCCAACCTACTGACTCGTAGTGACCATCCTTAAGCTTTATTTCATGTAGTCCAAGCTAAGAAGCTCTTTGGAAACTTGAAGAAGTATTGCTTCTATTAGGAAGAAGTGGTCTCCTTTAGGTACGTTATAAGTAGAGGAGGCCTACGTACTGACACTAAGAAAATTCGCGTTATTACTAAATAGCCGAATTTAACCACCTATGCAGAAGTGAGAAGCTTCCATGGGTTAGCTTGCTTCTACCTTAACTTTATTAAAAAAAAAATTAGTACAATAGTTATGCCCTTCACCTAACTAACAAGAAAAAATGTTAAGTTCAAGTAAGGAGAAAGAGAAGAAATAATTTTTACCAAGGTGAAGGAAAGGTTAACTTCTGTACCTGTGTTAGCTTTGTTTAACTTCAAGAAGGTGTTTGAGCTTGAGTGTAATGTATTAGGTATTGGTACAAGAGCTATGTTGATGTAAGAAGGTCGACTTGTTGCATATTGTAGTGAGAAGTTGAGAGGACCCTAATTAAATTACTCTATATAAGACAAAGAACTCCTTGCACTAATCTAAGCTCTTTAAGTTTAGCAACATTACCTTTTGTCAAGGGAGTTTATGATTTACACTAATCATAAGTCCTTAAGATACCTCCAAAGTCAAACTAAGCTTTCTAAGAGGTAAGCCCAATGGGTTGAATTTCTAGAAGGATTCAATTTTGTGATTAAGTATAAATAAGGTAAAGCCAATGTGATTGCCAATGCCTTGTTAGTGAAACATATTCTTCTTACTAAGTTGCAAACTAGACTATTAGGATTTGTAAGCATTAAGAAGAAATATCCATAAGACCCTGATTTTGGTCCCATATATGGATGTTATAAAGAAGGAAAGATGGTAGATGATTACCATATTGAGGAAGGATATCTATTCTAAGGTGGCAAGTTATGCATGCTAATAGTGGTGGGCTTTCTAAACATTTTGGAGAAAGAAAGACCTATAAGGTATTGAATGCCAAGTTCTTTTGGCCTAAGCTGAAGGGCTATGTGCACCATATAGTTGAGAGCTATTCGATTGTAAAAAGGTGAAAAGTCAAGCAAAAAGTCGAGCTGAGCAAAGGAGAGCTATGCCTCTACTCGTCTAAACCAAACCGTGGGACGATTTAAGTGGACTTTATCCTTAGATTACCCTAAACTACTCAAGGCAAAGACTAAGTGATGGTCATTATGGACAAATTTAGCAAGATGACATACTCTGTACCTTATACTAAAACTAACCATGCTTCAGCAATTACTTTTCTCTTTTTGCAAGAGATCATTTATATACATGGTATGATAAGGAACATGGTGTTAAACTAGGTCCTAAAGTTTTTAAGCCATTTCTAGAGAACTCTTTGTCATCAAATGTGAACCAAACTACCTTTTAGCACTTCATGCCATCCTTAAACCGATGGCCAAATAGAGGTCGTCGATCACACTTTAGATTCACTGGTCTAAGTTGCAGTAGGAAAGAACTTAGCTGACTGGGATGTATGTTTGCCTATAGTAGAATTTATTTACAATAGGACAGTACATGACACTACTGGCCATACACCATTAGTCATCTATGGCTTCAATACCAAACTTCTCCTTAATCACACCCTAATGCCATCGTCTGACCAAAAAGACTAAGAAGCAAGAACCAAAGCTCAGTCCTTCCAACAAATCTACCAAAAAGTTGCCCAACAAATCAACTAAGCTACTAAAAAGATGGAAGAAAAAGGGAAAGGAAGGAAGGTGAAGCAATTTCAGCCTGGCGATCTAGTATGGTTACATTTAGGCAAAGAAAGGTTCCTACGCAAGAGGATGAACAGTTGTCCACTTGAGTTAAAGGCCCATTTAAGATACTCTAAAGGTCAATGATAATGCCTATTGAGTGGAACTACTAAAAGACTTCGGAGATCCGATGTATTTAACATTGCCAACCTCAGCCTATACTACTTAGATGAAGCATAACAAGAACAATTAGATTTGATACCAAATCCAAATCAACTAGGAGGGAATGATAGGAATCGAGCTATAAGACCTCTAACCTGAGCCTAAGTACGAGGACTCTAGAGCTTAATAAGGTGCACTCTCCTTTCTTAATCTACACCTAAAGAATTCAAGCTACTTCTATCTACTAATCTATTACCAATACCAAGCTAAGCTCTTTCATGCCGTCACTAATCTCTAAGCATTAACCTGAGGAATGTTTAGTAAACAATTTGGCCCACTTACCCAACAGCTCAACCGTCCTTATTCCAAGCTGCTTAGATAACATCCAAGTTGAGCTCACCCTAAGAGAGCCCACAACTCAACAACAGCTATCCTACCCATATTCTTGTGTTTATTTTTGCTATAAGCTTACCAATATCTATTAGTCACATGTCGAAGCCTGTCACATGATGCAATCTACTACATGAAGCTTCTATTTTTCTAATTTCGCTTTTGTACTCTTTTAACATTCCTTGTACATTACTTATTTAAGTCAATACCTCTTTTTATCTTTTCCATATTTAGTAGATTGCCCTAGAATTTTCGGTATAAATGCCCTTGTGTTTTGTAGCCACAATCATCTTCGAATAAATTGAATATAAAAAATCTTCTTCTTGAGTTAATTTTTGCTTGCTTATTTAACTCTTATCTTAACTCTTAAATAAAGCTAAGTAGCAAGTGACCTTATTAACCTATTCATACGTCATATCAAGCTAGTTCATGAGTCCATAGAATTCCTTGGTGCATTATATCTATGGATTTATTCATAGGTTTTACTTATTTTCATACATTCCACCCTTCATTGTAAGCTTTCTATAAGCTTAGACCCATCCCCTGGATATGGCCATCCTTGTTGTTCTTAATGTAATACATCAATAAAGGTTACAAATTTTATTTGGCATTCGAATGATGGTCCACATTATGTGCACCTAAGGTGTAAGAAGAGGACTATTAGTGAGTAAGAGAAAAGTGCAATGGTTAAGGGGGAGCACTCAACAAGAGTAGAACCTTCTATAGAAGGTTCTTAGGGAAAGAAACAAGATAAAGTTCTTGCATGGTTGATTGGTTCCTCTAATCAACCACAATTGTCTACTAATCAATAACTAAAGAAAGTTGAAGAAAAGAAAGTGGAGTAAACAGATCAGGTGTCTCTAGAAGAAATCTCTAAATAAGTGGCAGATTTCTTGAAACAACACATTGATACTTTGTAGGTAAGAAAATTCAAGTCTTTTAAGAGGAAGGACCGGTTTTTAGTAGTTGAAAAAATTTCTAACACAAAGTGCTTTAGAAACAATATAGATTTGAAACTGGAGAGTGCTATATTAAGATGAATGAAGGTTTTGATAATACTAGGATGCAGCTCAACAAGATAGACATGGCATAATTCAATTAGGAGGTCTCTAATATTGACAAACAAATGAAACATGTTAAGCAATCCCTTCAACTGATGTACATGAGGTTTTAGCAATTTCTGAAACAGTTGGATGTGTGTACAATAGAACTATATTTGGATACGAAGTCTACAGCTAAAGCTTTAAAGGATTTGTAAAAGGAACTAAAGGACTTCATTTTTGTACAGTTTCCAGGCCATACAACACCTATTCATCCTTCACCAAAGGTAGTTATGTTAGATGATGAACCTTCTAAACCAACTAAGAAGACCTTCTACAACCCTTTTCTCAATCAAACCTACATTACAAAACAATCACCTTCTACCTCTACCAAGAAAAAATCTAGGAAATAGTGTGTTTAAGCTCTTGTTTGCCAGTTTTGCTTGTGTTTTAAGACTGTAAATTCTTAATTTTTAAACAATGTCTGTCTATGTTTAATACTATATTTGTTTCATCTTAGAACTCAAATATCAAATTAATGGTTAATCTATCTATTAACTTACATAGTTTTGTCTCTTAAATTGTTATGGATGATAACAAAAAGGAGGAGACAAGGCAAAAATAGTTGTGTGATGTATTAATCTATGTACAATTACTATTAAGTCATAATTATTTTGAATGTTAGTGATTATTTGCAAATAATTTTGTGAAAAAGTATTTTGTTATCATCAAAAGGAGGAGAATGTTAGGTTCTCTCTAACTTAGTTTTGATGATAACAAAAAGGACTGTTTGATCATGGTTTGTGTAAGATATGTGTTGCAAGTAATAAATTGTAGAACCTCTAGTAGAAGAGTGTACAAAAGAAAAATTTGAAGAAATATGCATGTAGAAGTTTTAGTAGAACCTTCAAGCGACGAATAAAAGCATAAATATATCATGTAGAACACTAGTGAAAACTTATGTAGAAGGTTACCAACAATTAAAATGTCATCTGAAGTGTTTTAGAAGTTTCAAGAATTCCCGATAAAAAACTAATGGAAGATTAAGTAGAAGTGTTACATTGAAGTATAATCGATGAATATGGTAGAAGATCTAATAGAAGCTTTGACTCAAGAGATGTTAAAGGTCATTGGTAGAAACTTTAGTAGGAGGATGGAAGTAACATGAACACGAGAAGCATGGATTAAAAGAACTTGTAAAAGCATTAGAAGAAGGTTCAATCAGTATACTTTGGTTAAACTATTAAAGCTGTAGAAGGACAAGTAGAAGCTTCAAAAGAGGATGAAAGAAGTCAAAAGACCCAACTTGACTGGTTAATTATATTTAGAAAATATAATTAACCCATTCTAGTTAGGTAGGAAAAATATCTTTAAGGATTATTTCATTTCATAACCAAAGCTACTTAGACAACGTTCAGCCTACTTCTACAAATTAAAAGTCAAATTAAGATTAATACATCAAAGTGCCAAAACAAATTTTTGATATGGATAAAAAATTTGATGCATATCCATAAGGTTACAACGTTCACTAGAATATTAGCATAATATCAACTTTCGAACATTAAAAATTAAGATATAAATATCAAGACATTCAAAGTAGAAAATACACTGAGCTATAAGAAAAAAAAAATCAACACACTTATTACATGATTAGAACTAAACTTTGAAGAACTACATTTTTCTCTTCAAATTGTTCAATTTCTTGAATTAAATTTATGATTGTAACTTTGAAAGAGATAAAGTCGTATTGTAGCTTATGTTTAGTCTTTTGTAAAGACTAGTAAGACAAGGAAGTTGATTGTAAAGGTCAAAGAGACCCACTTGTGTACTCTCTTTTAAAGTTTAATTGATTGATATAGTAGAATGACTGGCAAAGACAACCAAATCCCTAGCGATGGAGCTAGAAGAGAGAATTAACACACAAGGCAAAACCTCTATAAAATCCTACACCTGATCTTCCTATCCTATCTCCTTTAAATATTGTCTTTGTATTGCTTTAGTTTTATTATCAGCGATTAGCATATCTTAAGGAGCTTTTTACTTTTAAAGTTCTAAATTTTATTTTCAAAGAGTTTGTAATAATCAGTTCACCCTCCTCTTGATTGTTAAACAAGACCAACATGACAGCTATCATGTTTACAGTCAAACGACAATACAACTACAACTATACATGTAACTATGCAAACATGACAGTTATCATGTGACATTAACCATGCTTTAGAAACATTCACCAAGACAGGGATTTAAAAAGGTTAGCTTCCTTAAGAAGTTTGACCGAGGTCCCTTTGACTTCTACACTTGTCACATCACTCCCTCAATAACCCAGCTTGGAAGCCTTTATGATTAGCATAGACAAGATGATTCGATTTAGTTACACTCTAAATCACCAAGCTAGCATGAGCGCTTCTAAACCTATGCCCTTCAAGCCCATACTAACCTACCTAAGCTCATGGCCCGGCTCGACTTGTCGATATTCAGCCCCACTATCCCTCTAACCGATCTCAGCCTTCAACCTACTTGATGGTCTACCTAACAATAATAGCCTATAATGACTAGTAGACAAAGGAATAAGGTTTAGAGACTCAATCAATAGCCATGATAGAAAAAATCTAAACCCCGTTAGACTACACAATCCTACTACTCATGACATGTAGACATGCCAAAATGCAACTCTAAGTCCCTTAGCTTTCGACTATCCTCCTATATAAATACTAATCAACATCTTACAGTAAATTACTTAAGACTCTGCACACTCAACCTTCATTTGAGTACTGTTGAACTCTTATTTTATTACATACCATACTAACTTAAGCATCAGAGTGACCATATCGGACAACACCTCAGCGCTTTTTGCTTTATATTGTTTTATACACTTATTACGCTGATACAAAGTCCAAATTTACTATAATCTACTGATGAAAATCCTATAAACGAAAAACGTGATTTTTAGAAATCAGTTTTAATATGCATAAAGATAAGAAGCATGAATATTATATTATATTTAAGCCCTTACTATTATTTAGTGTCTTGCATACTTTTGGAAAATAAAATATTAATTAAATTACTAAAATAATTTTAACTTCTCTTATCATTCGTATTTTCACATTTAAAAGTGATTCTAATATAATCGTCCTTCGTTTCTTACAAATTAATAAAGGTTTCTCACACCATTAAGCCACCAATCGCTTCATAGGATAGGAATATGGATCATAAATCCTTTATTTTTTCAACCCAATCGCTCTTTTGATTCTGGAAAAAGAAAAAAAAAACTATCTTTATCAATATGTTGTTTCTTTTATACATTTATGCCCAAACCAAAATAAGAAATAACTAATAAGTAGGACTTACTAAAAAAATTGATAATCATCTCTTCATGAAAAAAAAAAATTCCCATCTTAATCACTAATATATTTTTAACATGTAATTAATCAAGGCTCGTTGCTTTTCCTTTCCCTATAATTAATTGGCATCATGTCATAGACCCTATTCATTTATTCAAATGACCCATTTATAAATAAGAATTTATTATTCAGTAACTTCTTCTCTCGCTTCTAATTTTAACCTTTGAATTTTTCATTTGTTTCTTTCTTAAAGTATAATTATAAACATCAATATGAACAAATTTAGTTTTCAACACATACATCATAAATGCATTAGCTACTACTATCTACTATATTAAAGGAAAAATCCTTTTTTAACTACTTATAACTAACAACTTAGTATCTTAGTAACTTCTTCTCTCGCTTCTAATTTTAAGCTTTGAATTTTTCATTTGTTTCTTTCTTAAATTATAATTATAATTATAAGCATCAATATGAACAAATTTAGTTTTCAACACATACATCATAAATGCATTAGTTGCTACTATCTACTATATTAAAGGGAAAATCCTTCTTTAACTACCTATAACTAACAACTTGGTATCTTACGACTTGGTATATTATAAGTTTAACCATTACATATATTTACATAGTAATCACTAAAAGATTTTAAACCCATCTCATAAACTTCCCAACTACCATCCATTATTTACAAATATTTCCAATTATACGATTACCATTTTCTATCATTCTTACTTCTATAATTACTATTATTTTACTTAACTATTATTTTAATTGACTAACATTGCTATTATTTAAAAAAACCATTACATATTTTATTTAACCAACATTTGCTAAAATGAAAACTTTTTATTAGTGTTTAGGATTCCTCCATATTACACAACCCAAACCTTTTTTATATTCTTTGTACATGTGACACAAATATGTCATCCACCTTTTGGTGTCTTATATGAAAACAAAATGACTAAAATCTCCACCCCATTTTTTAACTACCATACTGCCTATTACAATAAAGTGGTTCACAAGGATAACTTAGTATATCAAAATATGACCAAGAGTCATTTCCCTTCATTGTCCCCAAGCACATGCCCTACTCAAGATAACAACCGATAATAAAGTAATTGAAATTGAGCAAGTTTCGCATCCTTTTTCACGACAATGTAGCGAGTTCAAAGGAGGCAACATGATATTTGCTGCCGCTGACACAAACAAGAATTAAGCTAAGATTCAAAGAACGAAGAATTCCAGCACACGTCTGTCTACACTCTTATCAGACTGCTTTCAGAACCTAGCATGAGAAAGGTGCATATGCAGACCCACCAGAAACAGTAAGAGGGACCAGCAGAAATAGAACACACGCTACATTCATCCAGACCACAGCATTCATAGAATAGGTTGCCAGAGTACCTAAGAGTCAAACCGTTCTAACTGCACCACCCAAGAAAAACAGAATCAGCAATTTTTCAGTCATATACAAGCGAGTATGAATATAGAATTTTATCCACCTAACAAAATGGTATAAAAGATAGATCTTAAGAAAGAAAATGCTGACATATTGGACCAGCCCCCACAATGACTGCAGCTTCAACCTGCACTTGCATCAATGCAGCATGGATATTCTTGATGCAAAATTCGAGAGCAGCAGCTTTTTACTTGGGCTCTGAATTGATAGATATACCACAGCTGCAGCAACATCCAATTTTCCAGCAACTAGATTAGAAGCAGATGGACTTATTCCAAAGAAATCTGGTGCTATTGATACGAAGACATGACCATATCACCAAGGTCTCTCGTTGGCTTGTTGAAATAAACTCTCTTAAATCAAACTAACACCATGCCTAAAATAGATAGACTCGCTTCATAACCATGAAGGACTACAAAGATGTCACAATGCAAAAATTGTCCATATCGTTTTGTCCAATTATGTCTCCATTGATAAAAGAAAGGATTTCTCCCACAACGCAGGCTTGCATTACAAATTAATGATGATAACAGCTGCAAGTGCCATTAGTTCCGCTTGATGTCCAGCCCACAACAATATCACATCTTACTAGTCCTGCTAGTAAAGTCAAAAACACTTTCTTTATATAGTAGCTCTCACATTCTTAAAGAAGAAAAGAACAAGGAAATCTTCCTTTCTTCTATGATATCATAACCCATAGAAGGCCAATTCCATCTTAGTAGACAACAAAGGAGATATATATATATATATATATATATTGTAGGCAGTGAGCAAAAATTAACTACATCTTAAACCGATATGAAGCTCAAAGACCACACTGTACGCAGGATAAAGATCAAAAAATCAGAGGGGTCATTATCACAAATGTGCAATGATCAATAACCTCACTTAACTCAAATGCCTTGTATAAGGTCCAAAATCGGAAAAACAAAGGATAATGACTCTAGTTCTCGGATTCCTACTTGAGTGGTTGGAGTTTAAGAGAATTTAAATAAGAAAAAGAGAATTCAACAGAAGAATCAGAGCATTTAATTTCCAATTGATGTCCAATGGAGTGGCATATTGACAGTGATTGGACCAACTATCTCTAGGAGCATGAAGGAGCTGACGGGACTCAAGAACTGATCTCTTCCAGCCAGCACTATTTACATAATCTGAGAAATCGCTTTAAAGGAATTTGACTCCGAGGCATCCAGTAAACTTTCATGAGTTTCTATATCTTATCTACTAGGCCGGTCCCCTTTTGAAAGACTTCTGGATTTCCATAATCAATGTTCCATAATTCTACACACCACCTCTATCTCATGACCATGCCATCCCAAAACACATAAATATCCAACTTTTTTTGTCCCTATTCACCAAGCTATCTAGAGAAATGACCTATTCCCCCTGACAAGTCTTCATTAAACAATATTTTCCGTCACATCTCTACAAAGAGCTAGTTTCTTATGTTTCAACAATTAAAGGAAGCATTCCTCAAGTCATAGATCTAAAGACATGTTTTATCCTCCTCGATGGACAAAGCAGCCGAGGATTTTCTTTCCTTCCCAACCACTCATTTCCAGGTGGTAGACGCCATCATAAGTTTCATGTTGCACTTGCAAGAAGGATAGCAATAAAAATTAGTGGTCACGACTTGTCATGGCCAAGACACTCTACTGGAGCTTTGGCATGCTTGCATTACAAATTAATGATGATAACAGCTGCAAGTGCCATTAAGATCCACTTGATGTCCAGCCTATGACAATATTACATCTTACTAGTAAAGTCAAAAACTCTCTTTATATAGTAGCTCTCACATTCTTAAAGAAGAAAACAACAAGCAAATCTTCTTTTGTTTATCAAATCATAAACCATAGAAGGCCAATTCCATCTTAGTAGACAACATAGGACATATATATATATATATGTATGTATGTATGTATGTATATTATAGGCAGTGAGCAAAAACTAACTACCTCTTAAACCAATATAAAGCTCAAACACCACATCGCACATAGGATAAAGATAAAAAAATTAGAGGTGTCATAATCACAAATATGCAATGATCAATAACCTCACTTAACTCAAGGGCCTTGTATAAAGTCCAAAATTGGAGGGGAAAAAAAAAAAGTACTGACTCTAGTTTTTGGATTCCTACTTGACTGGTAGAGAATTTAGATAATAAAAAGAGAATTCAACAGAAGAATCAAAGCATTTAATTTCCAATTGATGTGCAATGGAGCGGCATTAACTGTGATTGGACCAACTATCGCAACAAGCATGAAGGAGCCGACAGACTCTAGTTCTCAAGTAATGAAAGGGATTAGCATATACAATGTACATCATAAAGGTAATTGTTTAAGGAAACTTCAATCAATTATGTGAGAAAAGGCTTGATCATCCATTAACATATTGGTTATTACATATTCTCCATGAAAGGGTAAAGCAAGTTGAAACTAATCAAACACCTAGTTTATTTTCCTAACACACAATGATGAACTCAACAAAACCTATACATTAAAATACAAGTAACTTTATGTAACTAGTGCCAAAATCCACCTTGGTGGGAAATTGAAGAAATGTGCAACTTGTCCTGTTCGTTGATGAGCTTTGACACTAATCAAACTCCTTGATTTTACTATTAAAGCGAATGGTATTATTAAAGACTAAACTGCTAGCAGGACTTAGAGTTCTCCTATAAAAGGACCTTAGTGTTTGTATTTGCTAAGTTATAAAAACTTGACAAATGGCTCAAGAGGAGTGATTCCTTACTCTATTTGATCCTTGAATTGTTACAGAGAACACAAAGAATGACCAATCTTAAATCATTAGGAACTGAAAACTTGAGAAAGGTTGATTATCTGACAAACTTTCCGATTATCCAAAAAGAAAACTCAGAAAAGGTTAAAAGAAGCAGCACAAGACGTCAATTTGTCTAGCAAGACGAGGTAGAAAGCTAACTACATAAGAAATTTACAGACAAAGAGGGGTACATGTCTCAGGATTCATGTGATGGAAACTATATAATAAAATTTATCATCCTGATTATTACATTGGCAACTGATAAGTTCACAAGGTGAGCTCTAGGTCTAGGTAACAATTTTCTTAAAGGACTAGTTCATGATCTCATTCAACCGGAGGACGAAAACTTAGGAAAGGCAGAAAAGACCTATAGAAAAAATGTTATCCTAGAGATCTATGAGACTAACATGGCCTCATGATGATGACACCACAAAACTAATTGAGTCAATTTCATGTTTAGCCTAGATATATCTCATTAAAGGGTAAACGAAATTGGAGTTGAATATGTGAATGGTGCAATAAGTGTATGTGTGAAGACAGTGTATGTAGCATAGGCAGGATAGTTCTTTTGAGAAATTAATTTGACTAGCAAAAAGCAGATCAGGCCACAATAAACACACCAACCAGGAGCTAATGCCTTCTCCTAACTAGCAACCTTGAATAAGAATAGTGAATACTGCACAGCTGCACAAGCGTAGTGAAATTACCAGACTGATGCAGAAGATAAGGTATGATAACTGTGTAAGGGTTTAAGTACAATGTTGGAAAGCAACAAAATCCAGTGAGTTGCATTGAATGAAGAAAAAGAGAGGCGAAAAAGAAAAAGAAAAAAGCAGCAAGAATATGAGATCAGAACATACTTCCGTGTCTACATTAGGAATTCCACAATGTAAACTCAGCTACTGGTTCCAACTTCAAATTAAGTTTTTGACATCAAATTGGCATGCCATATAAAAGTTCTAGGAAAACTTTAAACAGACACAATATGCCGAACCAATAGGATCTCTGAAGTTTTGGCACGACAGGCTCAAATGGGTCACATTTGATTTTGGAAGCACCAAAGACGACATGTTTAAAAGTAAAACAATGAAAATTAAGCAAACCAAAGCTTTACGTACCATCTCTATAAGTCATCGGAGAAGTGGGCAGTCTCACTAAACCATAAACTAGATAAATGAATTGTGAACATCAAGTAAGATAACAAATGTTTCCAGGAATCGTAAGACTCAATCAAAGAGTTCACTTGCAGCAGGACAAACAGAGATGCATCATGATTAACATCAAGTGGCGAACCTACATAAATCGGGCGACAATATCAATTGCCAAATCCCAACGGCAGCAAACGTTGCATAAGCAACAACAGCTTAAATCCTAAACCAAAGAAAGTATGACTCCTACATCGCAATTGCAACCTTAGGTACATTACACCAACTGTAATTCATAAAATACTAGGAAATAAAATGGGAATCAGTATACCCCAAATTCAAAATGCTATTAATGGGATCAATAAGCTGCGGCTGCTGGGAGTGGTGCTGTTGATGCTGCTCATCCTGCTGTGCTGGTGGAGGCGGCAAAGCAGCCCCAGCAGCCACAGCAGCAGCACTGGATGGCGTCCCTTTTGCCTCCACAAACCTCCACATATACCACGAAGCCACAGACCGATAAGGCCTCCATTTCTCACACAACTGATCCATCTGAGATGGCCTAGGCAACTCCTCGAGCCCATAAAGAAGCTGCACACCTTTCCGAACCCCAAGGTCATTAATAGGCAGAACATCTGGTCTATGCAACGAGAATATCATAAACATATGAACAGACCAAGACCCAATTCCATTAACCATAGTAAGCATAGTAAACAAAGACTTATCATCCATATTTACAATTGATGAATCGGACAAGATCCCATTTTTATACTTCCTAGCTAAATCATGCAAGTAACTAGCTTTACGCGCCGAGACCCCAATCTGACGGAGCTGTGGCGGGGTGAGAACAAGCACAGCATCAGGTACAACACCGGCCTCGCCACCACATAGAGCGACAAACCGGGTGTAAATGGAGGTACCGGCTTTATAGGCTAATTGCTGATAGAGGATACTTTTGGTTAGGGCAAGAAAGGGGGGATGGAATGTGTCGAAGGAAGGAGGAGGGTGTATGTCCATAAGAGGGCAGAGGAGGGGATCAGCGGCGCGGAGGTGGCGGAGGGCGGATTCCACCTCACCGTCGCAGGAAAGAGATCGGGTTAGGGTTAGGGTTAGGGTTTGGGAGGTGCGCTGTGGGGTGGATTTCTGTGGGGCTTCAGGAGACACTTTTCGGAGTTTCCGTGGGCGGAAGGGAATTTTGGCTGGCGCAGTGTTAGTGGTAGTGACGGCGGCGGCAGCGGAGACGGCGGCAGCGGCGGAGTCGGCGTTGGCGGTTGTGCTGGCAGTAGCGGTGGTGGTTGTGTTGGTGGTGGACGAAGCTTCGGCGCGTTCAGGCTGGGATTCGGTATGGGTTAGGGTTTGGGATTGGTTCTGGGTTAGGGTTTGTTCGCCCATATGGTGTGGTAATAATCCGGATCGGATCTTAGGGTTCAGAAAATGGGTTCAATTGATAGCATGAGTTGGGGAGAGAAAGAGAGAGCGTATGCGTAGAAATCAAGAGATTAGATTCTCCCCTCTGTGGGAGAGCTTTCTCGTAGGCGTTGTTTTTCTGGGGAAAGTGAACTTAAGTGAAGTTGGTATTTTAAACAAAAATCAACCTCAATGTCAACTAATGGCGGACTTAGGCCTGATCGAGGAGTGTTCTTGTGGAGGCGAGAACCAACATTAACCCGGCCCATAAAGAGATTTTCATGAATTTTTCGGTAATAAGTAAACAGAGAAGATCGAGATCGGATCATAAAATTCCATTATTTTCTCTTTCTTGCCAGAGTTCAAATAAATATTTGGGAGCGGCTTATCCTAAATATGGTATCGTGACGGCTACTTTGTACATTGGCACCTTAGACAAAGACGAACGTATTTAAAGTGCAGGTCGTGCTATTTATGCCCTTATCCGACTTGTTTCAAACCAGGACCCAACTATCAAGGTCTTGCTTGGGCTCTTATACCAACTCAAATTCCCCCTCACTAAATTACTTAGTGATCGAAATTGAAGCTAGGCATAACAGAGTTAGTTGACCTCTAAGAGATCGCTAGCTCGAGTGCCGACTTGATTGGTTCATCAATCTCAGCTATAAGTCTACCATATGAAAGTTTTAGAAAGTTAGCTTGACTCCAAGATACATGAGATTTACCTTAGTGGAAAGATACACTTTTCATAGCCATTTGGACACACTTTCTCAATGAAGATCCACCTTCCACATTTATCTCAACCTCCTTCACTATAAATAAGAGAGAAGGCTAATGGATAAGATCATTTAAGCACGTATATGCTCTTCCTTACCATCTAGCTACTACTTTGCTCCCATAGATTTCTAATTTAAGCATTATAGTGGTCATACAGAACAATCCATCAACAGTTCAACTCATTATGCCCTTGTTTTGCAAGCTTAATAGCAATTTCTCTTTGTACTTTTTCTTAAAGTATCATACTAGAATCTGACACATGTTTCCCTACACAAAATGTAAAGATGATTCTCTAATACACATGTTCCTTTTATTTTTCTCATTTTTACACTATTAGCATGTATACTAGGTTTTTAATAACACATAATTAGCATACATATTTAAGATTAATTTTGTCTGATTTTGCATATTAATTTGGTTGATTCTATGATGATTTGTAACTTAATTTGTTTAATTTTCATTTTTAGAGATTTCAGAGATATTTGATGAACTTTTGAAAATTTTTATCAAGTTTCAAAGCATATTGAAACAAAAGCATTAATCAAGGATTTAGAGAGAAAGAATTTCCAACTAAGAAATGAAGTCCAAGAGAGATCATTAGTGAAGACAACAGCCATGATCCCTAATCATATATCCTATGTAATTAATTTCCATTGAATTTTAAAGATTTCAAACTAAATGCAAGATCACGTCTTATTTCTACAACCATGTACCTTAGGCATGGATGTGTCATGATTTACAAATCTTATAATTTTGCCAAGTTTTCTTTATAAATAAAAGTTAAACTCTTCTAAATATATATCTAGGATTAGGTTTACAAGGGAACCCTTTCAAGCAAAGTCAATAAGGTAAAAATTATAAGGGTTCTTCTACTTTTATTCTTTATTGTTATTATATTTCTATTTTAGAATTTCTCATTAAATCATTATTAAACTCTATGTTATAGTATTACCTTTATTATTTCTATTGATATTGAAATTTAACATATGATATTTACATATTGTGTTCTAATTGTATTGTGTTCATTTTGTCTTTAATTCAATATACCAGTTATTGAGTTGTTGTTAAAGTCTATTATAGAGTTAGTAGGAGCATATAATGTGAGACCTTGCAAAAATTAGCAATTAATTTACAATTGGTTGATTTGGAGACAATTCGTAAAATTTAAAACGATCGCATAAATAAGTTGATAGAGCCTGAATTTTACGACAAAGTTAAAAATGATAGTAGAAAAGACCTTGTAAGTTTAAAATTAGGAAAATAAAACAATAAGATAGTTGAGTATTAAATTATTAAGTTATAAGTATATTACTTGTTATTTATCGAAAATATATATAATAAATTCTGATAATTAACAAATTATTAGAGATAAATTATATGTCAATATATAAATTAATTAAAAGAAGGGGGAAATGAAAAGTTTAATACTTGATACATACTTTAGAAATTATAAATTGTATCAACGTTCTTAAAATTTAATTGACTTTCATGATGATAGTAATAAAAGAAAAAAATTATTATAAGAAATAACAATATAGCTTTAATATCTCAAATTAAGCCTATGTATATACAATTTTATTAGAATTCTTAAATTTATCGAGTCCTATCACTATATCATAGAATTTCATAATTTTAGATATAGATTATAATAAATATTTTAAAATCAATTACATGATTTTAATAACTAATAATAGTGACCAGAATTATATATAAAATATATATAAATAAATCACAAATAATAAATGGAACATATCAATATAAATCATATATTTAAAAAATTATATTTAAGATTTTATTTTAGAACATAAAACTAAGAAAAAGTAGGTTCTAATAAGATCAAATAGTAATATGAGTTCCTAAAAAGTTATAAGGAATAGTCTTGTAAAGTTGAAATACAACTAATTTAGATTATAATATAAAGTCTATCAGGTTAAATTTTAATCAGTTGAAAAATAGAAATTTTAGATTAGATATATAATATAATATTCTATTACTTTTGAAATATATTAAAAAACTTTATAAATAATAAATTATAATAAAAATTACTATCGAATTGTTATGTAAACTTGAACCAACAAAAAATAAATAAATATATAATAATTTCCACCGCCTTAATGAAGGGAGTGAAATGTTACTGTATAAATATGGCTTAAAGCCATATTTTAGTAAACAAGCAAGAATCAAGGAAAGTGGGGGTGAAGGAGAGAAAGAGAGGGAGAGAGGAGAGAAAAAGAGGGAAAGAGGGGAGAAAGAAAGGGAGGAACTGGGAAAAAAATAAAAAAATAAATAACAAAGAAGAAGAAGAAGGAAAAAAAGAAGAAGAAGAAGAAGAAGATTAAAGAGTTCAAATTTTTTTTCGATGTCTAGTATTTCAAACAACTTTATTTCCATAATTATAGATATTATTTCTTTTAATAGATATTTAATTATCGTAAAAATAATACTATATCTATAATTCAATTATTTTCCTAAATTAAATATTTTATCTATATGATTACATAAATTTCTTCTTATTTGAATTTTAAACTTAGAATATTGATAGTTATATTTTTATTATTTCCATTTAATAACTCGTAAAGTAACTAGTTAAATATATATATACATATATATTACAAATATATATATATATATAAGTCATGTATTTAAAATAGTGTTTAATTAATTTCACCATTGGTATGTACGGCACAATATAATAATTCCACATATAAGATAAATTACATATTGTACAATATTTTAAACATAATTAGCCCTATTTGAAAAATATATACATACACTATAGATATATATTACTTATTGAATAATACTTTCACTAATAGCATTATGTTATATTATTATATTACAATTATATATATAATAAGGGCTACACAATAAGTAACATAGAAAAAAAATGATATATATTCAACATGTATATATGTAATAGAATGATACATATATTTAATAAAGTTTTTATTATAAGTAATATAAAACTTGAACAATTAAGTAACTTTATAAATTTAAATTAAAAATAATTATTTAAAACTTATATGTAATAAGGGTATAAGTACTAAAATGATATTTATATTATAGAAGCAAGCAACAACAATACGACTTACATTAGACTTATGTGAGCAAATCGATAGGATCAATGCTTCATTGTATGTTGAAGTACTATACGACTTACATCAGACTTATGTGAGCAAATCGATAGGATCCATGCTTCATTGTATGTTGGAGTACTATATTATAGTACTCGGAGACGGAGACCTAGGAGTACTTTTGATTGTGCTTGTAACTTAATTAAATGTGCGCATGCTTTGTGTGTAATTATTACTTAAATTGTAGACTTAGAGTGTTACTTTATATGTTCATATTTAATTCACTTTGCTTTGTGAAATGGTTAATCACCACCAAACTAGACGTAACTAAAGAATAATTTTTTACTAATCAGACATGCATAGCAACCATTAGGGGGGAAATGATTAGAATTCTCAAGCCAAATACGAACCCCTTTCAATGAGAATAGCTAAAATGATCATTTTCCTAATCTTAGCCAAACTAAGTAACAAAAAAGGAGGTCATAGCAAGGTTGGGAGCCGTAATTCAAAAGTAGTCATGGGAGAAGAGCATTCTCCATTGCACAAGCCTAGTTTAGTTTCAATTCACGAGTACGCAATGTTAATCTCCTCAACTTAGATTAGAGTAGTTGCAATTTCTCTGATCCCACAATAGACCTAATAATATCTTTCGATAGCAATTGTTTGTTTGTATTGCATTTCATTAAAATAATTTGATTGAAAAACCATGTTTGTACCTAATGTGCTCTTTTATCTCCATTCCACTTACTAACCTAGTTATGCTCACATCCTTACAGACCTTATTATAAGTTAACTAATGATTAAGGAGGTTATGTCATAACTAACCTTAAGATAATGTACTTTGACTAAGGAGTGAGGACAATTGAAGACAAGTAAGAACTAGACTTTTGCTTGGCCATCTTTTACCTTTTATGGAAAGTAACTTGCATATGGTACTCTACAAATCCCACTGGTTTTTAACTTGTTGTACATAAATGCCAAAACCTATAGTTTTTGGTAAACATTTCAAGAATATTAGAAACTTTAGTTGAATGGAAATACAACTATTTTTACTAATTTATAAACTATTAGTGTTCTTGAGTAAGTATTTTAAAAAGCTCAAACATAGGTTTTACTAGTAACAAGTATAGAATTGGATGCTCTAAAGCGATTGAGTTGAGTACACTTAGTATAAATTAAGTCTATAGTAGCAGCTATAAGGCTAGCTTCTACCCTAGAATAGTTCACATGATGGAACTATTACGACTCAATCCCTTAAGGGCGTGGCATATAATATGACTAATTGTTACAATTAGATAAAACTAGCTAAATAAAATGTTTAGTAGTTTGGTTTTTCCAAATTATGGCAACTTAATAATGGGATTCAAGGGAAGTGATTTCGGTAGAATGGTCTTAGAATTAGGAATCACCTAAAGATGGGAGTCCGACTAGTTCATTATAGGAATTCTCTCGATCCAATATCGTAATTAAGATTGAATAAGTTACTTAAAACTAGGTAGTAAATAACAATAAGATTTATTAAGGAACATGTTTTTTTTTATTTATTTTAATTGTTCTTAATTTTGTTTATTTACTATTTATGTTTATATTTTTGCTATTTTAATTACTTTGTTATTGCAATCTTTATTTTATTATCTTTGATTATTTAATTATATCTTTTATTATAAAATTTAAGTAATTAGAATATTTTAGGGATAATATTGCTGACTAATTAAATATTACTCATATTTATGATTCCTTATAGAGTTAACACTAAAACTTAAATCGAAATTTATACTATAACTTAACTAAATGCACTTACTTATGCTAAGCCTTGCAAATCAAGTTTATGGCATTATTAATGGGGAACCAATAAAGTAAACTAAGAATTTAGCAAAAACCCTAGATTTCCGATTATTTTAATATGTCTGTATTAATTCCTTGCTTTAGTTATTTTGGTATTTTTCTTCCTTTATTTGTTTTCAATTTCTAAATTTTTTCTAATTTTTTACCAAGAGTAGTAACAAAAATTTTGTGGAATTCGATTAAAAAATTGAATAAACTTCATGATATCTCCATAGAAAAGTTCATGAAGCAATGGATCTAATCCATTAAGGTTTAACACTCTAATTGAAAAAGGAGTCAGAAGATATGGGAAACGATTAAGAGATTGAAACCATGGCATTGAATAAGGATGAATTCAACAAGACCCTAATGGAGTTTGCCAAGCCAACGGTAATTGGAGCCGAATCCAGCAACACAAGGCATGTGATACAAGCAACAAATTTCCAAATCTAGCTAATATAAGGCAAGTGCACCTATCAATTAGAGTAGGCAAATATAAATCCGAATGTCAATCCTTTATAGACTATTATTACTAATACTTGTTAAATCTTTATTATCTAACCGACAATTTAGATTTTAAGAAATTCAAAGAATATAAATTAAATTACAGCAATTAATAAGTTAACGATTAATTAAGATTCAATCAAGAACTTAAATAAGAAAGCAATCAATATATAAATCAATTCAAGATTAAAAACACATACCTAGATTGCTGCTTCCCCTAGATCTAAACATGTGATTTTTATGAAAAATAATCTAATTTTATCTTTATTCTTTCTTGACTAAGAAGATTCTCTATTTAAGTTAATAACTTTTTCGAGTTTATTAATCCTAATCATAAAATCACTCATTAAAATTTCTTCTTGATAGTATGACCTAAGATCACATTATTACATAATGAATTTTCTAACGACATTAATCAAGTTTTCAAAAAGACTTTCAAATTATCTCTAATCTTGTAATAATCTCTATCAATTATGCTTAGTCTAATCATATAAGAAATCTCTCAATTCTCTTATATGATATTAGATTTTAGATCACTACCTACAAAAATAACAGTACAAAGCATTAAACATACATAGTTAAATCAAGAAAAAGTAAAGAATACATTAGATCTAATAAAGTCAATGTCACATAAATAAATACAGATTCCACAAGACTTAGATATAGAGGATCCACTCTCTACGCATAATAAAGTAACAATCTTGCATAAAAACTAAAAAAAAAAAGGGTAAAAGAATGGATCATGAATCAAAATAAAAGCTTAAATCTTGATGTGTTGAAGTTCCTTATTCTCTTGTATGTTAGGTCTTGCAAATCTCTTAGAAATGTGTTCACTCAAAAAAAAAAAAAAACCTACCTAAACCTTTAATAGGAGAAGTGAAATACACATTTACTACAAACAATACAATTGGGTGATACAACCATATCTCCTAGTCATGTTAATCTTGTTCATAATTCTTCGACTCTTCTTTTTTTTTCCTTGTCAAAAACTTGGAAACGATGCGATTAAGGACATGATCATATCCTCTGGTTGTGTAACTCTCATCTGGAATTAAATTAGTCTTCAAATTCTCTTAGCAACAACATAATCGTGTCGTTCGGTCATATTCATCTTTAAATCTTCAAAACTTTCTCGTTTTAGCTCTAAATTAAGTTAAAATTATTTTTATCTTCTCTTTTTCTTATGTAGATAGTTCTAAAACCTTAAAAATAAGATTTTACTTAATTAAATATCATTTTCTAAAAATAAACTCAAAATTTAAGGAAAATGTATAAAAAAATCACTAAATAATATATAACTAATTTAGAGCTTATTAAACTTCCCTACAATTAAAATTTTTTTTATCCTCAAGCAAATAAATTAAAGAAAATTAAGACAAGAATTCTTAAGACACTTGCTAAAAATTACACTTAACTTAGAAAATGACTTAAAAGATCAATTTCCAACTTCAATCAAAATTCTTAAAATAACTTCCTTAACTCCTTTTACTTAATCTTTTTTTTTTCTAATGCCCAAAGGACACAAAATATCAGAGTTCATAAGTTAATCTATATAAATTAAAGTTTATCCAGATAATTTAATCAAGGATTCTTAAACTTAAAATCAAATTTAACATCTTGCTAATTAGGAAAGAGTCATAAAGATTTCATCTTACCTAGCTAAAATGTATACTACTCTTTCTTTTATCTCACTAAGTACTATAATTCAGAGTAAATCTATTCTACATCTATTCATCTTCAAACTACTCCCCATGTCACGAACTAAGGACGGCCTAGTCGTAGCAGACGCCGTATACTGTACAAAGAAACCCTGATTGGTTACCTTTCCAATCAAGAACTCTTCATACAATATACAAGGCTCTACAACCATTAAGTTCCTAAGAACACACAGATTCACATGATATCATCACATTGACTTATTTATATAAAATTTGAACTACAAAGCTTATATCATACAGTAAGAGAATACATCTACGAACCTGTGGAAATAAAAGTACATGAGTAAAGATCTACATTAACTGTTCTCTCAATACATAGGATAGCTCGCTCCTGCCCAAGTCCCTAAGCTAACTTGTAGCATCCATCGGCTAGCCTCTACAAATAGGCTATCCTGCAGCAAAAGTCTAAAGGGGTGTAAGCCTAAGCTTAGTGAGCAAAACCTTCAGCCATACCACAAGCAAGTTATAAGTACATTATATTTACGTATATGAATGAATGATCAAATAAAATGCTAAACAATACATATACTTAACTAGTTCATATACGTAAATTGGATTTAACGCCCTCCGAAGTCAGGGTTAGAGTATATACGGCACCAATCAGATTCGGGTATTATACTAGAACTTTCTTTACTATGGAACTCCACGCTTTGTATTCAAATCAACTAGGTCTTTTATTTTCATAAAACTAAGTTTTAGTATAATCATGAGTGGGCCCCCGCAGTCCACACTCACCCCTAAATGGAGGTCTCTAGACTCGACCTTTAGCCAGGCGGTTGGCACCTCCAACGCCTAGTATTCCCGCGGGCCAAGGTAAGGTTATTTTGTACAAATGCACCATACAGAACCAATAAATGAATAATAACAACCCCCGAATGGCCTCTCTTTACCTCTGTGTGATGTGACGGCCGAAATTATATTTATGCGATGCATGTTAATGCATGTTCCAGTTTCTTTTTATAAGCCGAGTATACTTAAGTTCAAATTATGCTGTGACCATCCAATAGTACAAACAATCACTTTCTATACTACCATGCAACAAATAAAGCATTCTCTATACTTAAGGTAATTTCATAATTCTACATACAAAATCATACACAAGCGTTTTCCCAAACCCCATACGATAGTCAATTAACAATAATATTTAAATCAACTATCTACAATCACAAACAAGCATGGAATTATAGGGTAAATACTCATCCGGCCATAGTGATTCGCCCTAATTGTAGTAATCGATCGGGAGGTCCTCGCTCCCCTCAGGATCACCTGATCATTATGTGATAATACACTAGTAAGTAACTGAATTAACTAATAATTCTAGTTCCCTACTTCTACTCCATTACCTCAATTTTTTATCCGATTAGACTTTATTCTTAACCATTTGTATCTTTTTCATTTTATTTATGATATTTATGAATTTATAGTCGTTCTTCATTATTTTCAGACATACATTTACACGGTAATGTCCGTTTTGGATGTTATGACCTGTGTTTTACGATATGAATTAACTTTAGAGAAATTTTAACTATGAACTCTTAATTGCTCTTATTACTTATATTTATATCTTTTGCTTATACTTAATGAGTTATTTAACCCTTCAATCCTTATACTTAGAGGCTTTTAATTTTCTCTTATTAATTCATGTACTTAATTAAGTATAATCCAATTTAGAAAGTGTATTAAGGTTTACTAATTTAGGTTCCAAACTATGATACACTTTTCTTCTTTTCTTAGTTTATAATCTATGCTTATATCATCGCTTACGTCATCATTTGCTTAGGTCATTGCTTATGTTATCTCTTGCTTATGTCATGGCTTATGTCATCATGTGCTTACCTCATCACTTATTTCATTATGTGATTACATAAGCCTCTCCTCATGCTTATGTCATATGTACATGTTTTATGTACATTTGATTTCTTCCTTTATACTTATGTACATATACCTTATATATATATATATATATATATATATATATATAATACCTATACATCTACTTAAGTTTATACCGTATTTATCCATATATGCATACTCACATACCTATACGGTTAGATACGTATTTTTAAACACAAATTCGTTTGCCTCATCTTTTCCTTAAGAAAAGCTTCCTAATTCCTTTCTTTTGTATTTTTAAGTGTGTAATTAGTGTAGTATAAGTAGGTATAGTTAGGTATTGTCTTAATTTGGTTATGTATATGGCTAATACTCATGTATAAAGGTTCTCATCCAAGTATTCCTTTGGTATTTCTTTATGTACACATACTTAAAAGCACATACACATGTATTTCTTCCCTTTCCTTCATGGTTCCTCACTTTCTACACTTAAAGATGAGGACTTTATGCTCTCTTCTTCATGATCACAATTAACACAAGCCTACTTCTCCAATCTACCTAATTACCTAACTAATGAAGAAGATAAAGCAACATAAAGTAACTTAGATACATACCTTTGCTTATGTTGGAATTAAGGAGATAAAAGGAGAAGTTGTGAAAGTGAAAGAGGAAGGAGAAGCTCACGGCATTGAAAGGGGAATTTTGGTTTGTTTCTTTTGTCTTGTTTTCATTATGAAAGGAATAAAATGGTGGGGTCTAAAAGAGGAAGATGTGGACAGCAATTGAGGAGAAAAAGGAGAAGAGAAAAATAAAAAAGAAAGAAAAGAAAAGCCATCATTAAGTGTTAGATTTTTTTTTTTTAATCTCTTAGTGTCTTTTGTTGAATTTTCAAATTATTGACTTTGGTCAACATGTGTTAACTTGGTCAACCCTTTGACCTTGGTCAATATGTGTTGACTTAGTTAACTCTCCTTAAGCGTATGTAAATTTGTGTACATAATATAGTAATTAAGGGAAATTAAGGGAAAAATGGAGGAAATGAGAGGAAATGAGGTATTTGGTGAATTGATTAGGAACCATGGTTAATGAGGTCTTCCTTTAGGTCTTTATAGCCTCTATATCTCATTTGATAAACTACTTTGGATAACAAGTGTAAAAAGTACTAATTCGAGTATTAAAGTTCACTACTTGTAACCTAATCTTCAACTATACCCTTAACTCTAAGTAAGACTATCTTAATCATATTCTTAAGAAATAAATGTAAGCTATGATTCATTATCTTAGTTTCTAAAGGACTACTTGAAGATTCAACACATATATGTATGATTGAAATTCATCTCTAATCCTTTTCTAATGATTTGGCAAAATATGAGTGTTATATTATCAATTTAAGGTTTTAGGGTTTATTATGTTGAATTAGTGCATATATGTCTTTAAAGTGATCATTTTAGGGTTTCTGTCACTTTTGAATGAAATCTTTAACATTTAGATGCATTTAGGGTGGTAAAGTTTCCTACACGCTTAATGAATTCTTTTAGGGTTTTCTCTTGGTTTTCTCTTTCATTAGCCTTGTCAACTTCTAAATTGTTTAATATAATTGAGTCTATTTCAAAAACTAGATCGAACATTGTAGTGGTTTACACCCCTAGTATGACTTTTCATTAGAGGGCTTTCATTCACTTCAATTTTTTTTTTTCATTCATGCTCAATTCACTTACTTGTTATTGGAATCTATTGGAACTAGAATTCGAACCTGACTCTTTTGATAAACTAAGGCGAATCCTTACCAATTTTATCCTCATATTTGTAGTACGAAAGATTATTACTTTTTTTAGGGACCAAGGCCAGTTCTTACCAATATGATCACTTTATTTCATTCATCATATACTTCTTTTTATTTCATTCCATTCTATTTTCATTTTCACCCTCCAAATACTTTAATTTTTCAAAAGATAAATTTTATTTGCTAATTTACTAAGAATTATAGGGCTTTAAAGATTTCTAAGAGAGAAGTATACATCAGAACAAGCTCAAAATAGTCATGATTAATTCCTAACTAGTGATGTTGCTCTAGTCACAAGTTCTTAAAATCCTAGGCTAAATAATCTGTAACTTTACTTCATAAAGATTTCACTTATCAACTCTAGTAGTGTGTAATTCATCCATAAAAGATCATGTATTAAAGTTCTCAATACAATTCATTGGAAGTTGTCAATTCTCTTAATAATTGCAAGTTAACTAAAAAAAAATTGGGTTAATTGTAAAAAATTGGTCTCTTAAATGGTAACAATTTCTATATCCCCTTCTCTATACTTAAAGCTGTACATTGCCCTTAATGTACGAAATAAGTCATACATGAAAGATATATCAATGAAAACACTTATGAGAAAGGGAATATAAAAGTGGGAAAAAAATCTAGTATTTCCTTAAAATTTGAGACACATTCATACTATTGACAAGTTATGAAGTAGCAAATTCTAAAACTATACAATGTTAGAAAATATTATCTCCATAAAAAGGCTTCCCATCTCCAATTCCAGAACTAGCTCTATTCATCCAACAAAACACAAAAGAAAAAAATAAAAGAGAAAAGAAAATAAAAACAAAACAAATCCTAAAGACAAGGCAATAAAGGAGTCTAGAAAATAAACCGAGTCTTGCAAAATTAAGTATAGCTTAAGCAAATAAAATCAAAAGAGAAATAATAGTATCCTCCTGGTCGGAGGCATCATCCATAAAGTCCCCCTTATTTTCTTCAAAGTCTTCATCGCCTTCTTCATCCAATTCTTCTTCTAAACTTTCATCTTAGGCACCTTCCTCCTTAATAATCTCTACATCCTCTTCATTTCCCTCCTCACTTGGAGCTTCTTCTCTAGCCTCTTCTTCTATAAAAGAGGATTAGGACTTAAGAAATACATTAGGAATCTTCAACTTGTTTAACTTGGACACTTTGCAAAAGAATTGCATAATGCAATTTTGCTTAGCCAACATCTTACCTACCTTTTTAGACATATTCTTCTCAAAATCCTCTTAGCGGGTTGTCAGGTTTCTCAACATGTCCTCAATGTAATCAAGTTGAGTACTTGATCCTTAACTTGAACTTGAACTTGCACCTCTATATCCCTTAGCTGTATCTAAATTCACATGCATGTTCCTAAATGTTTCTCTTTTCAATGGTTTAGTCTCCCTAACCAAAGTCATCTTTGGCATCCTTCTATTTAAAATCCCCATCCCATTAGCCAATAATGTCACATAAGGCTTGCAACAATTCTTTCCATGCTTGTGGATATTGGGTTCTTGCTTCATCAAAAAATAGGCTAATAACATGGCTAAATAACATGACATTTCTCAATCATGTTATATAAAGCCATTAGCTTGAATTTACTAACAACACTGGTACTTTTACCCTGCTTCGCAATAGTATGAGATATTAACTAATGAATAATGAAATGTTAGGGGTAGCATAAGCAAGAAACTTTACTAGATTTGGCAACATAAGAAGGACCGTGCACAATTTTCTACCAAAAGTGATAAGGTGGAACATTGTACAAAAGCTGGCATAGAAGATCAAGGAATCCTATTGTCTAAGCATACTTAGTGGAATATAAGCCTAAATACACTCTTAAATTCACTATAGAAATGGAATGAGACCGATTGTTCATATGAAAATGCAACTTCCTTTGAAGCCAATAATTATTAGTTGGTTTATCGAATATGCATGATTAAAAGTAGATAAATTGCTTCCATGCCGTTTGAGTGGAAAAATGTAGCATAAGATGCACCAGTAGGTCGATAACCGTAAGTGGTCATGAAGACAGAGGAGGTTGTGATGAAGAAGCAATGGCTTTGTCCTTTCTATTAACTTCCAATTTCCATCTTGGTGCCATTTTCTTACATGAAAAGGAAGCCAATTGAAGTCAAAGAATGGTCACCAACAATTTCCCCACACTTAAAATGAAAAAAGAATAAAAGAATCAAGTACAAATGTGAAAGAAATTGTAATGGAAGTCTTTAGGGAATTTTATCAAACATATGGTAAGCATGCTAGATTGATTGGGTTTTGGAAGAAATTTTCACGTAATCCACACAACCCATGATACAAGAATTAATCTAAGCATGATTTAGTAACGATTCTTGCAATTTTAAACATCAACTTGATTACATTGAGTATATGAAATTGTGTTAAAGTATATGTTTGTGCATGAGGAAGTGTAGAGAGGAAAATGGGTTGTGTGTTGTGCTCTTATGAGAACAAATGAGTGTTACGCCCCGAAGTCGCGAGGTCGCAACAGTCCCGCCGTGTAAACCACTCTATGATAGAAACTGGCCTCACAGTTCCTACTATAGAGATAATCTACACAAGGCGTCGACGACCACTCGCTTTGAAGTAAACAGTTCGATTAATGATTATACTACAAATATGATGAGTAACTCAAATTACTATTAAACATAGATAATCATATAAGTAAGTCCACAGAGCTTCCCAGGAAGATTTACATAAGAACTACAGTTTACTAATTTACAGAATAACTAACAGTCTTCATCCTTTAACTACAAGGTCAGTCTGGTTACACATTAAGCTAAGTAACTTGATCCTCACACCCCTGGCGTCAAAAGACTAACCTCTGGATAATTGTAGGGCGGCATGGTACTTTAAGAGATTACAAATCAGAACCTGCAAAAGGATCTATAAGGGTATGAGCAACTACAGCTCAGTAAGTTGAATTGGAGACTCATGAATGCATACAAGCACAAACAGGATTATCAAACAGTTATTTTCATGCAATGCAACAATCAAGTGTCATCGCACAACGTAGTCCGGTCCGTTGTGAAATCAGAGAAATTTCACCCGCTCCGATCCGGGTTGAGGAGTTCCATGTTATGCAGCAGCTCACAACCAAACCCAGGCTTGTGCAATGGAGACCTCGCTCCTCCCGCGACTACCTTCGAACCATTGACTTCACCCCCGCCGCGACCTCCTCTCCTGTCACTTAGTTCGACTGAGGATGAAGAAGGGACCATTTTGCAATCCTGCGCTATCCCTTTCGAAGGGGTCGGTATTTGGTTGGAGAGTCCTATGATCCCCTAACGGGTTGCAATGCATGACGTTTTCGGTTATTACGGTCGACTAAGATTAAATTCCGGTTAGGGTGTTCAAGCAAGACCACAACAATTCAATCAGTCACAAAATCACCCACAGCACAAATTCCAGCACGAATTCAGATGCATCACACATGCGCAAACTACTTACAATCACAAGCATATACAAACCTAAGTCTCCGAGCACTACAAAACTAGTACTCTATTACAATAAGCAATAACCCAACTTACATGAATTTGCTCGGTCGCTCGATCCTCAAATTGCGAGCTGATTTGTTTCTGGGTGTCCTATAATTCAAAGAGGTCCTTTTAGTACTTATTTTTATGGATTCTTATTCTAATTTATAATGTAACTCATTTTCCTCATGTATACCTACAACGTACTAATAATTCGTTGTATTTTATTTCGGGGTTCGGTTCCTAAACTAGATTCTAGTTTTAATTCCTAGGTCGTAATTAGGCTCGAATCCCAATGTGACATTAATCACCTTATGCTCGGGTATTCAATTATCCTATTGGGTCGTAATTTTGGTATTCTAACTATTCGGTACACACTAACCCTAATTGGGATATCGGATTTATTCCCGAGGTGTAAAAATCTTACATTTTAAGATATTTACTTAAAATTAAATATTAATTCCGATTTATTATTTTTCTGATTTCAATTATAATATTATCTAAATAACTTTATTTTTTTAAATTTAGTAATTTATATTTTCACATATTCCTAATTTTTCATATTCTTTACCTAATTTCCCTAATTAACCATAATTAGTACCTAAAAGCTAGGATTAGGGTTCCACTGCAAAGATTAACTTCCTTAATCATCTAATCAAGATCCAAATCAGTAATTAACATTCTAATTACCTAATTAATCCCAAATCACTCAATTTTACCATCATTTTAGGGCTAAAAATTAACTTAAAATTTTCGAAAATTAATTTTAAAAAAAAGGCTTCATAGCACTGTTCTAAATCATATGAGAGTTCTACAGAAAAATTTTGAGCCCCAAACTCATCCCTAAGCCTATTTAATTTCCGGTTTAATCATGCTCGGTTTTTAACAATTTCTTAAGAACCCTATATTTCCAGACATAATTAAACTAAATCAATATTTTTCCCTAAATCTACATACAATAAAACTTCAGAATAACAAGTTTCATAATTTTCTGGGCAAAATAACTAATTTTACAAAATTATATAAAAATCGGGATGAATAAATGACTAACCGGTTCAAGGATTTCTGGCCGTCCAAAACCGGTCCAAGGCTGTCGGCCGGTCCAGACGCTGGTCCTAGGGTAGGGTGGTGGTGGTGGTTCGGTCCCAGGTGGTGGTGGGTGGTGGTTCCCGTTCACCTTGCTAATCTGCACAGTTTTCTTTTTTTTTTTTTCTGGAATTTCTCTCGATTTTTCTTGTGTTTCTATTTTTCTCAGATTACAAATTGTCCAAATGTCTTCTATGAATTTTTTCCTTATTTATAGACAAACATAGTAATTAATGTGCATTAATTTGATGTGATTTTTGCCCATTTCCTTGATTTTAGGCTTTTAGTTTGGCACATTTTTATTGGCCAATTTTTTTTTCTTTTCAGTCACGACTTGATCCAGTTGCAGACCTCTCCTTCTGATTTTTTTTTTATTTTTTTTATAATTATTTTGTATTTTTCTTTAATTATTTACTTAATTTTCGGTCTATTTTAGCAATTACGCGTATTTTTATCTACACGTAAATACATGTAGGGTACACGTGAACATTCCTAAATATTAATTTGGTCATTCTAAAATTTTTAGTACACATATAATTTATCTCTAGTAATTTCTTAGTTATTTCATGACACTTTTCGCCTTTTCGATAATTAGCAGTTATTATGCTTAAAATTTGAAAATTTTATAGTCTCCTATTTTACTACTTACTTTCTTAAATTTAAGTTTACAGGGTCATTTTTACTAATATTCCTATCAATAGTTTCTAATTTGAGTTTGATCGGATCCTTTAACCGATCGCCCTAAACCTTGGGTTCTAAGTTCAATCCTACGGTTACTTGACTTGGCTTTAGGGCTTACAATGAGGATGTGGGAGAGTAGTTGTGATGAGGCCTTAAATATTATGGTTGACATGACTTGAGATACGATTGAGTCTCGTGGTCATGTAGCTCTCATAAAAAATTAAAAATTGGGGGCTTAGGAACAACATGATCAAGAGATACAACCATATATCTTGATCATGTAACTTTCGCCAAAAACTAAAAACGACTCACTTAGGAACAACACAATCAGAGACACTATTGTGTCTCCCGATCATGTATCCTTCATTCAGAATTGTTTTTTTTTTTTATATAAATCTGTACCTAGCTTTAACGAAAGAATTTAAGTATGTAAAAATCAAAGCAACTTAAAGAAACAAAACTAAAATAAAATGGATCCAAGAAATCTAATGCAAAATTAAAATACCGAAATAAAATAAACAAATGATGCAAAATAAATTATAAACTTGGGTTACCTCCCAAGAGTGCTATATTTAATGTCAATAACTTAATGGAAGGCATAACTAACTTACCTTAATTCGAGTGCACATAGATCTCCTTCCTTACTTCACTTTCATACTCGCTATACAAGAATAGCTTTACCCTTTTTCTATTGGTCTCACAACTTCTCTTTTTTAGGTATGTGTCTTCCACTAGCTTTCTTTTTATTACACCATTCATCAAACTCATGACTCTAAAGTTTCTTCTTTTTGTTTGCTTTTCACTCGGATAGAGTGGTCGTTGGTAGCTTTGAGCTCCTTACTATAAAGGCATTTTCCAATCGATCCTTCCATATCAGTGGCTTCTCCTTAGGAAGTTCTTACTTTCCTTCTCTTGGTCCATAAGATGGTTTAAGCCCTTTCTTTACCATTGTAGATTCACAAGCTCCCAATTGAGCTACAACTTCAAACTGATTAGGGGTTTTCACCATCTTTCCACCGCCCTTTTCCAAGCAATGGTTCAAGGGTTTTTGGATAAGTGTTTCCTCAAAACATTCAGAAACATTAGGAGAATCAACATCATAGCTTATACACTTTAAGTTAAGGGTCTTGTGATTTGAATATGAATTTTGGAAAATAATTTCTTTATCAAGATGAGCTTACATTCACTAACATCTAACACAGCCCTAACAGTAGTTAGGAAGGGTCCACATAGGATTAATGGCACCTTAAGATCCTTATCTATAGCAAGGATAACAAAATCTACATGAAAAATAAACTTTTCAACTCGTACCAAAACATTCTCTATGGTGCCTTCAAGGTATGTGATGGACCTATCAGCTAATCGAATGCACATGCATGTTGGTTTAGGTTCTCCTAACCCTAGCTTTTTAAGTAATTTGTAAGGCATCAAATTAATACTAGCTCCTAGATCTACCAAAGCCTTATCTACTGGTAAATTTTCAAGCGTACAAGGAAGAGTAAAACTTCGTGGATATGTTAGTTTCTTTGGTAGCCCTTTTTAGAGTGGTGTAAAGCATTCCTCATTGAGTATGATAGTTGAAAGATCCTCCAGCTTCCTCTTGGTTGACAAAAGATCGTTTAAGAACCTTGCATACTTTAGCATCTATAATGAAACATTAATAAGAGGTAAGTTCACTTGTAATTATTTAAAATGATCAAAGAATTTACCGAATTGCTTGCTTAGATCAGTGGAATCTTGCTTCAGGTAGTGTGGCTAAGAGATGCGTAGCTTCTACCCCTTACTTTTGGTAGCTTTGTACTTTTGTTGGATTTTTGTCACTTTATGTCTTTCTTGCCCTTGATTTCCACTTGTTTCTTAGCTACTTCCTCATTATCCCTCTTCTCAACATGCAATTCTCTTTCACTTATTAGGGTCACTACATTGACATGTTCACTAAAGTTTGTTTTAATGTTCCCAAGCAATGATTCTTACTGCCTTTCATTCAACATTTTAGCAAGCTGACCAACTTGATTCTTAAGGTTATGAATGGAAGCTTCATGGTTCCTTAAAGAGGCCTCTATTTGTTGCATGTATACCTCATTAGATTAAATGCATTTTTTCTAAGAGACTTTCTAACTTCCTTTTTGGAGCAAGTAGAGGAGCTACAAGTTGTTGAAATCTAAGTGGAGGCAAGTTCGACCTTTGTTGGGTTTAGTTCCTTACTTGTCATTATAAACCCTGCAAATCAAGCCTTTTAAGTATAGAATCAAACTCACATATTATAGATGATTTCTTGAAGTCAATAGAGCTAGTAAAATTTAAAACCGATTAAAATTTCAATTCGAAACCTAAAGTGAATATGAAAAATCTTAAATTATTAATTGAACTTCTAATCACATACAAAAACCTTAAACCTTAAATATATGTAACTATAAGAGATTGACCACTAACTTAATAAAAACCTCAATCGCATATGAAAACCTTAAATTTTATCCGTGCATACATATGAGAAATCGAACTCGAACCTAATCAAAATCCTAAAACCAAAACTTTAAGCTTATAGATGTACCAATTTGCTACGAAGACAATAAAATCCCAATTTAATATCAATGCTTAATAATATGCTAAATCATATAAAATCATCAACCAATGATTGAAGATAACTTCCAATCGTTCATAAATATGTACAATACTAAGTTAATTTATTAGAAATTATGATATTGCATTATTGATCATATTAATCTCTTAATTATATAACTAAGTTAGTATAATATAAATTTAATTGTTTAGTTAATGTTTAAACTACATATAGTCATTGTTAATATTATAAATTGTGCATTTCATACTAATTATATTAAGTATGATACTAAACCTTATATAGGGATATAAATACTTAAAGAAAGGTTCCAATAATTGTTTTTACTAATTATTTCATTTAATTCCATATTTCCCTTCATTTTCTTAATTTTTCTCCTAGTTACCTTCAATTCCATCATTATGTACACTAATTACATGTAATTTGAGAAAGTTGACTAAGTCAAATGTTGACTAAAGTCAACATGTGTCATTTTTAACCTAGAATTCTCTTCTCTTTTCTAAGGATTTCTTCCCATTTTTCACATCTTTTTCCTTCTTTTCTTTCTCCTTGCCATCGCCTCTTAGAACTCACTAGACCCCACTCTAAACATCTTTTAAAACATATGTAAGGCACAAATCAAACCCGCTTTTGCTTCCCTTAACCTAATCGAAACATCTCTCCCTTTCTTATCCTCCTTTTATTTTTTATTTTTCCTTCTTACTTATTCCATTAACAACTTCCTAATTACTTCATATCCTAAACCCACCCCCCCTTCTTCTGTTTTGCAAAGAGAAAAATGTATATTTTCATTTCATATTTTAGTTTTAAACTTGATTAGTGTTTATGTTATATTAGTCTTAGAATCCTTGTGTAATATGTACATGTATGTTAATATAAATAGGAACTCTTATATGCATGCATATAAGTATAGAAATACTTGTACACATGAGTAAAATACCTATGTACATATGGCGTATGGATACACGTGAAATGTATATGTACAACTTTAGAAGGATGCATAGTATAAATATATATGTACATGGACAAAATCAAGAGAACATAAGTATTTATGGGGAAGATGTACATGAGGATTCTAGTAAAAACATAAAGTATAAATACATGTACATATGTATGGATATCCTTATACATGAATATTTTTTATGTACAAACCAAAAATAAGGAAAATACTAAGTGTACATACATATAGCTCACTAATTGAACTCACAAGATGCAAATATATGAATTATATGAAGATCTCTTAAAGGTATATTAAGGGAATACAATGTAGAGTTCGTAAATTTAACCTTTTAGACATGGTGCTGAACTCAAGTATCGAAGATATTTTCCTAAGTCGATAAAATCACATAAAATGAAAACCAATTAAAATTTTAAACTCAAGACTTAAAATGAACACGAAAGACCCTATTATACGATTTGAAAACCCTAATCATACATGAAAACCCCAATCCTTACATATACATATTTTTAAAAATGTAAACTTAAACTTAATAGAAACTATAAATATTAAATCGTAAAAATTGGTAAAACTCTATAAAATTATCCTAATGCTTGAAAAGCCATAAATCAATCAAATTATTATTAATTTTCTAAAATCATATGAAACCAATAATGAACGAATCAAGGATGAGTTCAAGTAATAATAAACAACAAAACTAAGCTAGTTAACGGAACAAATTAATAAATTTACAAAATTAATTTTACTTATGTACATAAGTAGCCTCACAATATGTATATATATAAATATATTACTAAGCAATTTCCTTATCTTTTCTTAATCTATCATATTATATATATATATATATGTTGCATAATAAAGTGATGATCTTAAATAATTAAGTCAATTGAACTTTAAGCTCTTAAGTGTAAGTCAATTACTCCCAAATTAGTGAAAAACCCTAAAATATACTAAAACTCACTTGAACCCTAAACATGGGATAATTAAAGACTTATGATTCTAAATAAATAATTAAAAATATAATTTAAACCAATTTTATTCAACTCTAGAAAATTCTAAAATTTTTTAAGAAGCAAATCACAACTTACAAATTAATTTGAGAACTAAGCCCTACAAGAATTACATACAAGACAATTCCCTTATTTTCATTTATAAGCCATGTTTTTAATGGGCTTCTGAATTAACCAAGAGTACTTTCTGAACATTTCTAAAGACTAACTATACTAAGAATTTAAGTTTACATCTAAAAAACAAATTTAGTTTTCTAATTCAAAAGTTTATTATCAATAAAACTTGAATGCAAGAATAGTAAACCTCAAGTCACCTAAAACCTTAAAACAATTAAAAACTTGTAACCTTAGGCGACTAATTGAGAATTTAATTTAAATAATTTCATTCAACTTTATAAGATTTCATAATTTTATAAGAATTAAATTGTAACTTACAAAATTATTTAAGAAACAAACTCTAAAAGAATTTTGTATAAGACAATTCCCTTATCCTTAATGCATAAGACTTATGCACATGAATAAATAAACTAACCAATCACTTTAGATAACTTATCAATTAAGAGCTGTAATCATTTATCAATTAATAACTTAGCAAAAACTAGTAATAAGACACTTTCCTTATGTTATTATGACTTATACTACATATGGACAAGTTATCACATTATTTTATCTGTTCAACTTTTAATTAAGTGACAAGATAACTCAAAGCCCAAAAAGGACACCTTATGGCCGGTTGGGAAGAGACACTAAGGGAGGCCATGCCTTATCAACTTCAATCACTCAATTGTCTTACACATCTACTATTCACTCTTTAATACTTACATCATCTAGTCTTGTTAAAAGTTGGCATTTGTGCATGCTAAAAGATAACCTAATTAAAGCTTCTTAAATACACTTTCCTCCCATTCAAAACTAGCCACTCACTCTCTCATTTCACTTTCATTTTTACTTCCTTTTCTCTCACTTTAAACATAAACCAAAAGAAGAAATCCAACCCCACAAAATCCCAACATTGCCGCCATTATTTTGCTTCCATACTTACGGCACCAAGCTTTATTTTGTACCCTCTATTTATCAACTTCAAAAATCACTTTTAAGAAATTTAGAATATCTCAAAAAACCCATTTTAAAGATCAAGACCCTAGCTTCCAAAAGAACTTACAAGAAGAGGAAGGAAGACAACGAGCTAAGAGGATACTTAGTTGCACAACCACCTTATTTACGCTTTTGAGGACAAGTAAGTTGTTTCCTTATTTAAGTGATCTAGTACGTCATGTTAGGAGACCATAATTTTTATGAAGATGTTGGCACGAACTTAAGGTGATAACTTAGCTAGCCACTTCAAGAAATAAGGTTATGAATCTTTCACAAGAAAGTTAGAATATGAGCATGATAAGTAGGTGTTATATAAGGAGACATGTTTAACATTTAGAATGGAAGATATTAAGTGGAGGAAGTCATGAAACATGCACATGAACAAAGAAAAAGCATGCTGGACGTGAAGTATGAGAAAGCTATTCAAGAGTTACCTTCACTTCTGCTAAGTTGAACATGCTCGAAACTAACCTTAGCTAAAAGAAAATCCATTATATGAAGCTTTTATGAGGAAACTAACTTTGTGAGATGTGAACTATGGTATAGAAGTTATGATAAGTATGGGAACTATTATTTTCATGTAGTGTCTAAATAGTTAACTCATAGAAGAGAAGTTAAGTCAGAGTTAGAATATGAGTAACATAGTTTTATGATCTAACCTCTAAACTCAAGAAATGATAAAACAAGTTGAAAAAACTAAGTGTGTGACCCTTAGACTCTCACAGCCTGATCTGGAACATAAGTAAAAGTCACTTAAAAATATGATAAAACCAAGTGAATAAAGTGAAAAGATCAATCAAAGCAGGTATAACAAGTATACAAAGCCTAAAACTTAAAATCGGGCCTAAAACTCTCAAAAGGAGCCTAGAACTCTAAGTTGGGCCTTCATTAAAATTTTAACCAGCACTTTAAAATATTAAGAAAGGTTGTTATGAAGCTCATAAAAAATCTACTTAAGACTCCATGAGTCCAATAAAGTCACTAACTTTAGTTTGAACAAAAACAAGCCTATTTAACAACTTAAGCCTATATAAAATCCCAAGGAGTTGCTGTTAGCACCAAGAGTATGAACTAAAGTTACAAATATGATCTTAAGGAGTATTTTAAGTTTAGAATAAAGTCCTAAGCCTAAGCTCAAAGAATTCCCTTTGGTAACCAAAAATCTTAACAATCAAACAAAGCCCAAAAGGACACCAAAACATAGGGATCACTACTGTTCTAACTTATGGACAATTTTGCATGCCTCATCTAAAAAATATGACCTCACCACGTTAAAGTGCACTTGAAAACGATGAAGATTGACTGTAAGATTATAAAAATCGGATTTAAAATAAGAAAGTTATACGGTACTGAACTTTTAAGCAAAAAAATCAAGAAAAATATGAAAACTAGTCAAAAGTATAACTTGAAGGGTTTTAGCTTAGTTTTCTAAGTTCTATTTCAAATCCTTATATTATCATACTTGCGATGTCTAGGAGACTTGGCTTTTGGAGACAACTTATCCCTGGATTACTTTTATTTATTCGTATGGCTGAGTAAGTAAATTCCCGATGACTCCATACTTGATTTTGCTTATAGATTAGTTGCACTTAAACTTATATAAGGAACTTGGATGCTTGTAGGATATGAGAAATACATATGTTAATTTATGATTGAATGCTATGGCTAGGTAATCACATAATAATGAAAATTGTTTGTAATAACGTATATGGACATTCGTATGTAATGAAATTGTCTAATTACCATGAAAACCAGATTAATCACTTATACGATTAAGAAATTTAATAAATCATGCATTCCCCATAATTGCATTCGGACAACACTGATTGCCACTTCACCCAGAAGATGGGAAGAGACTCACAAGAGGAGGGCTTCTTGCAAATTCAAGCAATAACTACGCCATTATTTCTATTGAGTCTTTATCCTAAGCTAATGAGCTTACTAAGCACTAAGAGACACCAACCGTTGGCGAAGGGCCGTGTCTTGTGACTTCTACTTAAGGCGTGTGTTTGTAGATTGTAGAAGCCACTACACTGCTAGACTTGGGATTTTGAAAATATAATTTATTGCTTGGAATGAAATTATATTATATACGTTCTATATATATATGGTTTTGTTTTAACTTAAGCATAATAGTGCGATTGATATAAAACCCAAGTGTTAGGGCTCGGATTTTGGTTTGTGTTGGTTAATTATCTTTAACCTTGACTACATGGGGTATAATTTTGAGTTGCATGTAAATCCTAAGCCACTGCATGTATTATTTGTTATATAGATTGATCATGCATTCATATGCTTGTGCATTAAATAAACTTTTGTCATAAGGTATTGAAGAGGGGATTTATCTCACTAAGCGTAAGCTTACACTCCAATAGTTCTTTTCCTTGTAGGTTAATGGATGGTTGGGACAGGGATAGAAATTGAGTACGAAGTGCTACCATTAAATTAGTATGATGAAAAGCTTGTATAGTTAATTTGGAATGCTTTGGGAAACAATTAATATATCAATTAAGTTTAGTAACTTTAGTAAGTTTAAAATTTTCTAGAATTATCTATCTTATTTTACTATTTTAGTAGAAGATGCCGATTCTCTACGGCTTTGAGGAGCTATAGAGTAATGAATATCCATAGTTATTTACATTATATAATGAGTTAATGAACTAAAATTGAAGACCCTAACAATTAATTATTTAGAGTTTTGCAATCTCTAACTTGTAAAGCAATATTTTTATCATAGGTGCACACGTAATATGGAAATTCTAAGCAATACTACTAGGCTCCTTATATACAAAAATACGTATATAACCATATGTATATACGGGTATATGTATAAGTATATATACTGCAAGTATATATATAAGTATGTTAAAAGAAAACATATACATAACATATGTATGGGATGTGTAAGTACATAAATTTAAAGTTAGTACATAAGTAAATTATAACATAATTATTTAATATACTATAATATAATATAATAAAGTAATAATATATAATGTATATATATATATATATATACATGTGTATGTATGGGCTAAAACTACAATGGACCCATAATACATATACTACCTTATATTAACCTTAAATAAGTACACATAATGGTAATAACAATGCAACATTATAAAAACATAAGAAATAAATGAAAAATTAGATTATAAAGTAATAAAATAAGATATGAAGATAGCAAATAAGAATATTTGAGTCACAATAATTAAAATTATAATAATTTAAACCCATATCATAAAACACTGGCCTTAACATTCAAAACAGACCCTACTATGTGTACGTACACTCGAAAATGACGAAAAACCATTATAAGCTCATAAATATTGGACATAAAATGAAAAAGTTATATACGGTTAGTGATAAGGTTCAACTGAATGAAAACTAATAGGAGCCTAAGCAAAAATAGATGAACAAAATACTAGAATAACTAGTTCATTCAGTTATTTATTATCATTTTTATCTTATAATAATTAGGTGATCCTGATGAGGGTTAGGATCTTCTTAAGGACTACTAGTACTTCCGATAACTCTATACTTGTTTTGTACTTATAGTTAATGCATCTAAACTAAATAGTAATAACTTAATGCATGGGGGTTCGGTTATGCATGTGCTTGATATTGATTTATTACTGTACAAAATACTGTTAAATGTGATAAATTGAAGATTTGGTTATATGATTAATTGTAGCATGATTTGAATTGTCTACTGATATTGATTGACCATCCAATAATTTGACTTAATTATGTTTGACTTATCTTAAATTAAAAGGATCATGCATCAACCATGCATTATATTATTTGTTCTAGTCGTCACCTCACATGGGAGGTAAAGAGAGGCCACGTGGAGGTTATTTCTATAAATTAAATTAAAGTATTTTAGTATGGTGCATTAATACAACATGACCTTATCCTAACCTACGGGCTTAGTAGGCATTGGAGATGCCAATCTTATGGCTGAGGGTCGAGTTTGGAAACCTCCACTATAGAGTGTAAGTATGGACTATGGGGGCCACCTCACCGCTAGACTTGAGATTTTGGTATACTATTAGATTTCTTAGAAATGGAAATGTATTTTGGGAAATACAAAATTTAAATTTATGGTTGAAAACCTAGGTGCTAAAGCTCGGTTGTGATTAATGCCAATATATTTCCAACCCTTATCTCGGAGGACATTAAAATCCGAAGTTATATGTAGCATTGGTCAACTGCTTCTATTGTTTGGCATACTGTGCGTGTGTTCATGCATTCATATGGTTATAATAATTTGTTTGATAACCTGCTTACTAGTATAGTATGAGGGATAACTCACTAAGCTCTTATTGCTTACTTCCCAATAGTTTTTCTTTTGCAAGTTGATAAATAATCAAACTGGGTTAAGAGCCGAGTATTGAGTACATGTATTGCGATATTGTAGAGGTTAAAATTAGAGAAAGATTGTATTGCTTATTTGAGACTTTAAATATAACTACTACTTATATACTTAGATTTTGGAACTTCAATAAGTTTGAATCTTTAAGTCTTTACTATTTGATCTTATCGTTTGGTAGGAAATACCGATTCTCTGTGGTTTTGAGGAACTGTGAAATATTAGATATCCATAGTTATTTATATTTTATAATATGTTATTTAATTAATAATTTAGAACTTTAGTAATAAATTATTTAGAGTCTTATAATCTTTCACTTGAAAAGCAATTTTCATGTCATAGGTACACACATAATATGAAAATTTTAGACAATCTTACTATGCCCTATTTAGAGTCCTAATAGCCACTACTGGCTTTGACCTTGATTCTAGCCTTCCCATGAAAGATTAGGATGATCCATCTACCTTGGGTTGTAAGTATTGCTATAAGGATTAAATTAAGGTCTTGAGAATTTCCATAGAAAATCAACTTACTCCATCTGTTCACTACTTGCAAACCCATCTTTGCAAAAGTTATTGGGGCTAAACTATGGTTGTTGTGAACTAGTTTAGAGTGATTCAATCTTTTTGCTCAACATTTCCACTTAGGTGGCTAAAGAATACATAGCATTGAGCTCAAACACACCTATAACTTTTGCTTTCCTCTAGGGCTTTCCTATCAGTAATTATTTATGACCATCCCTTCTATCAAAGCCTAAACTTCCTCGGGTGTCTTAGTATTGAGTGTACCTTCTGTTGCTATGTCTATTATTTGCCTTATAGAAGGGTTGAGACCATTGTAAAAAGTTTGGATTTCCATCTAAAATGGAAGGCCATGGTGTGAACACTATCTTAGCAAGTTTTTAAAGCGCTCCTAAGGGGCATATAAGGTTTTACCCTCTATTTAGGCAAAAGAAGAGATGTTGACTTTGAGCTTTACCGTTTTAGCAAGTAGACAATACTTTTCCAAGAATTTTTTTGCTAGTTTGTTCTATGTTGTGATTGAATTCCTTAGATTGAATTCCTTACTACTGCTGAACTTGGTCGCATAGAGATCGGGGAAGAGGTGCAATTGGATGGCATCATTAGTTACCCCATTAATCTTGAAAGTGTCACATATTTCTAAACAGTTGGAAATATATACATTGGGGTCTTCATCTTGTAGGACCTCAAACTATACAAACTGTTGTAACATTTGAATAATGTTTGGCTTGACCTCGAAGTTTTTTGGTACAATAGTTGATAAGTTTATACAAGATTGAGTGCTAGTTAACGACAACCGAGAATAATCTGACATAGTTCGATTTTGTTCCTTATTATTAGCCATAATGTCGTTAGATAAGCTCTTGTGATAAGATTCGTGCTTTATCACTTAATCCTTTACTTTACCTTCTATCAACTCAACCTCATCTTTAATTCTAATAGGAGACCTTTGGTCGATCGCCTCCACTGTTTTCTTACCTATTAATTACCTCAAATTTCATAGAGCCATCCTCTCAATTTTAGGATCAATTTCTATTGATCCTCGTAAGTGACTTCTTGTCATGCACTAAAGAAAATTAAACATAAAGTTAAGTCAAGATTGTGCCAAAGAATAAAAGAAAAAGAAAAGAAATCAAGAAAGATATAGAAACAATGGTTAGATTAATAAATCTATTAGCTTTTTATTACAAGTCCCTTGTAACAGTACCAAAAACTTAATACATGGTAAGTGCACCTATCAATTATAGTAAGCAAATATAAGTTCGAATGTTGATCCCTTGACTCGATGATGGTGTGAACTGATAAGTGAATCAGATCATAAAGTAGTATAAATGGTGAGTCAAGGTCGTATTTCATAAGGAGCTAAGTGTTAGGTGCTAAGTACTAAATTAATTAAGTTTTTTCCTAAGCGAAGCTATTGATAATTAAATTAAACAAGGGTAAAAGCTAATTAACAAATTAAACACTAAACCGAATATCCTAATTATACTAGAGGGTCTCAAGTTTAGGAGATAAAAAGGACCAAATTGGGATTCACAAATCTATTTACATTTGAATCAATATGATGTCTTAAATTGATATTTGAAATTGACTAAACGAGATTTTATTAAACTCACTAAAATTCGTCTACTTGTCGAAGTAGCATAGTTATGATTATAGTATAAATTCACTTGCCAAGGTGATTTATCTATAATTTTTAAGAATATAGTAATCCGCTCACATCATAATTACTATTCTAGTTAAAAATATGGTTTGAGCGTGTTATCCTAACCATATTTCTAATCGCATTAAGTGTGTGCGTTTATGAGTTAATTAAAATCCACATATCTTTATGACGAATTTTTTCAAAAATTTAAATTATATTCAACACGAGTTATCGGAACCGTACCGAATATCCTCTAACTTTATCTAACTAAAAAGTGCTAGTCAAGTACTAACTGGATAGATGATGAACACAATAAAAAAAATCTAAATACTAAACATCGATATCACAACAATATATAAAATACATTAATTTACTAAATCCATCAATGTAAAAGTCAATATATACTAAGCACAATATGGTATTATGATATCTAAAGGAATCAAGATACATGATAATTGAAATAATAAGAAAAAAAAAATACCTCAAGTGGTATATTTAAATCTAATACCAATATAAAATCGGTATATTACAAAACATTTGACACCCGAGAATTCCTTTAGTTAGTTAGAACAAGGATTTCAGTGCCTTAAAATTAAACAAGACATACTTTAATTAATAAAAAAAGAAGTTTCTATTCCTCGATATTATCTAGACAATGCTACTTAAAAGATTGGAAAACTAAAGCTACGCTCCCTTAATAAAAAAAAAAAAAAGCGCTACTGTCCATTCTCCCTTTCTTCTTCTTCTGTCGTTCCCCTTTTATTCTCCCTTTAGCCAACAAAACATGGGCTCCCTTAATCCTAAGTGACGTGGGCTTTTTTATTTTTTATTTTTATTTTTTTGACTCATCCTTTTCAGCCCTGAAGTTTTTCCTCAAATGTAATGCACTGGTTTCTTTAGGCACAGCGGAAAAGCCACGTGTTCCACTTTTCCATTCAGAATATAACACTCAAGTGGGCATCACACGTTGGTCTTTTAAGTCCATGTAATTGCAGCTCCACGTGTGGGCTTCCAAATTATGAAATGAAGCCGACTCTTTAGATCAATATTCTCTGCTGAAAGTCTTTGTCCATGGCCTGCTGTCATAATTCAATCGAGATGCACGTGTTAAATTCATGTTGCAGCTGCTGCTGCAATTGATGCGTGGAGCTGCTATTCTATTGTTCTCGGCTTGGAATTATACAGATGAATGGAGCCGCTTGGCTGCTGTTGATGTGTGGAAATCAATCAAGTTGCAGCTGCTGTGTGGTGTCAGCTTCATCAAGTTGCAGCTGCCATTAGGATGGATCTCAAGCGTGCTTGGACTTGGAGTTTGTTGTGTGTTCTGTTTCGGCCTGCTGTAGCATCACAATTTAGGTGCTGTGGCTACTCGCTTGCTTGGTTCATCTACTCGCTGAAGAGTAGCTCGGCTTGGATAACTAAGACACGAGCCTGCTGTCGCATGGAGGACTTGGTGCACGGGCTGCTGCTATTTTCAACTCAGGGAGCTGCTGAAATTTGCTACTCTCGGCTTGAAGCTCAGGCATAAGTGGACAGCAGCTTGGATAATTCTCGGCCAGCTGCTGTTGGGTGCGATTAGGAATTGGATGCTGTTCATTACAGTTGTTGCTCGTGCTCTCGACTGGAGTTGCCAGGCCGAAGTTGGATCAGGTGTGGTGTGGAGTTGCTCCGCTGTCCAAGCTTGCTGCAGTGGTTCGGTTGAGTTGTTACGGCAATTCACAAATTGGGATATTCTCGGCTTAATGAAGTTGCGCACATAGTTGCTGTGAAGTGGAGAGCAGCTGTGGAGTTTGGAATGATTGAATGCAGCTGCTGCTATTTCTTGTGTGAAGTGCCGTGGCAACTTGGTTCAATTCCGTCAGCTATACAACCTGTCAATCAACCAACAGAAATAATAAGTTGATGTGGTTATCAAAACTAAAATAAGTCAAGTTAGCCTCTCAATGAATTGCAAGATAAGAATTAAATTAGGCACTACATGTCCTTGTGTTGGACTTGTTTGAAGAAACTCAGAGTTGGACACAAGCTCGGATTAATTGTTGTAAGATGAACTTGCTGGTTGCTTCGCTTGCCATGGAAATTGCAGCATATAGCTGCTGTTGAGTTCTGAAGAGACTAGGGGCTGCTGTCCTATTGATGACAGCAGTTGTAACTTCACAAATGAAGTGCCATAGCTGCTGGTAAAACTTGGTTCACTCCTAGCTTGGTATGTGGAATTCGCATCTGTTTCAATAAAAAGGAGCTGCTCAGTTTTGCTGTTCTGGAGTGCTTTAAGAGTTTTGTTGCTGCTGAAACTAATTCCAGGTTGGTCTTCTTGGAAGCATTCAAGTTGCTGTCTAGCTTCTCATGACCGTGGTTGCATCCAGTTGTTGAGTTCAAATCAGTAAACTAAGTCGGATTTGCTGTATAAAGGAGGAGCTGCTGATTTTGCTTGTGTAGGCTTCATCAATAAAAACACAGCTTTGCAATTCGGTACGTTGCCGCTCTGTTTGGTGCTCAATTTGCTGAGCTTGACAGCTTCTCTTCTCCCTTCAATATAAATTATGTTAAGGGCATTGACTTGCAAACTGATGTGCTGTTTAGTTTAGTTTCTTGGAGAGGCTACTGCTATCCATGTTGGTACTCACGGCCTACTGCACTGCAATTGGAAAGGATCTTCTTGGCCCTTGCTTGACGAAGGAGATGCTGCGTTGCTTGATCAGGTTGGTCGTGTGGGGCTGCTCAGATTGCAATCTGCTAGGAGCTACTGCTTTGGAGTGGAGTTTTAGCTGCTGGTCGGTGGAGTTGGACAGCTCAAAGCTTGCTTGGTGCAAGGAGCTGTTGCTGTTTGGCTCTTTTTGGTCATGGCTTGGAGTTGCTACAGCTGTTGTTACTTTTCTTATGTGAACTTGCTGTCGATTGTACTATTAACTAATGGATGCTCTGTTCCAAGGAAAAATTGCAGCTGCTATAAAATGAATGGATCACGGCCTGCTGCAGAACCATCTTGAAGGTCTCATGGAGAGCTCAATATAGTTAGATCCCCATTGGAGCTTTATCAACTGCTATTGTGGTCTTTGGCAGCTCAGTTAGCTACTGAACGTTGGTTCTTCATGGATCTCGGTTGGTCATAGCTCGGCATTGGAGTTTTTAAGCTGCTGAGCTTGGAGTTGAGCCTGCTGTTGAACTCCTTAAGGCGGGGTGCTCAGTTCTGCTCCAGCTCAGATTGGTAGATAAAAATTGCAGCTGCTGTTTGTTATGGCTTGGGGAGCTTAAGTGCCTCTTGTAACTCAAGTCACTAGCACTTGGAATGAAGTTCAAATCATGTCAGTCACTTAAAGTGCTCGGCGAAGCTTGATTCTTGGCCTGCAGTAAAACTAAAGATAACAAGATTACATAAGCTCAACTCGATAATAAAGAAATGAAGTGCATGTATGTTATTAAATGAAGTGTGGATGGCTTAGTCTTTGCTTCAGGAGCTGCTGTGATTTGAACAGATTTCATGCTAGCTGTTGGTTCTTGGCTTGCTTGTATCAGTTGCAACACGGGGTGATCTGTATGGAGCGCCAGTTCAACTAGGTCCACGCTGATCTTTAGCAGCTGGAGTGAAAATGATATTTGCAGCTGAGCTGCTCATGTATATATCGAAGGCATCATGGCTGCTGCTCTTTCACATGAGTTTACCATGGTCTTCTCGTAATCATTTATGAAATGTGAGCTGCTGTCTGTGAGAAAAGTGGCAGCTATTTCTCATTCTCCAGTGCATGACTCTCATTTCCAGCCTTGCTCTTCCTGGTTTGGTTGCTTCAAGAAAATGAGCCTAATTCTGGATTGGAGAATGGAAACTGATGCTCACAAGCTCCCTCCATTTGGCTCATTAATCAGCACTTGGTGGTCTCGGCTCCATTGGATTGCTTATTCGCAAGCTGCTGCTAAATTCGATTCTGCTTCATAAATGTATCCACTTATACATTGAAGAGCACAAAATGAAGAGAGTGACACATGAATCATGCAAGCAAATTAAGTCACATTTTGATCCTTTCTCTTCATTATTCATGCAATTGACTCAAAAAATGCGGAGTTTATCATTTCTAAGAAAAATTCACCAAAAAAATGCAATTTACATGGATGAATACGTGTTCTTAGTGGAGATAAATGCACAATTTTGCTCATTTATTATCCCTTATTACTAGTACTGGCTAGATTTCTATTATCCAACCGGCAATTTGAAATTTAAGAAATTCAAAGAACTTAAACTAAATTGCAGTAACTAATGAGCTAACAACTCACTGAGATTCAATCAGGAACTTAAACAGGAAAATGATCAATTTATAAATTAATTCAAGATTTGGAAACGTACTTAGATTGTTGCTTCTCCTAGACCCAATCATGAGATTTTTATGAAATATAATCTAATTCTATCTTTATTCTTTTTTAACCCGAAGAATTGTCTATTCAAGTTAATAATTTTCTTAAGTTTATTATATTAACCTTAATCTTAAAATTACTTATTAGAATCTCTTCTCAATAGCATGATTAAAGATCGCATTATTGCATAATGAATTCTTTGACTACATTAATTAAGATTCTAGAAAGACTTTACAAATTACCTTTAATCTTGCAATAATCTTTATCTACTATACTTAGATCTAATCATACAAAAAATCTCTTGATTCTCTCATATGATATTAGATTTTAGATCACTACTGGTGGAAATAACAATTCAAAGCATTAAACACACATAGTTGAATCAAGAAAAATTAAAAAATGCATTAGATCTAATAAAATCAATGTCACATGAATAGATCTAAGTACTACAGGTCTTAGATAGAAAGGATCCATTCTCCATGCATAATAAAGCAACAATCTTACGTAAAATCTAAATGAAAGGTAGAAGAGTGGATCATGAATTAAAGTAAAAGTTTAAATCTTGATGTGTTGAAGTTCTTTGCTCTCTTAGATGTTTGGGTTTTTAAAGTCTCTCAAAAAGTCATGCTTATGTTCTCTCCAAAAATACCTAACTAAGCCTTAAATAGAAGAAGTGAAATACATGTTCGCTATAAACGACATGACTAGGTGATATGAATGTGTCCCCTAGTCATATCACTTTTGTTCATAATTTGTCAACTCCTTTATTTTCCCCCCCCCACAACTTGAAAACAACACAATCGAAGGCATGATCATGTCATCTGGTCGTATAACTCTAGTTCGGAATTGAATAGCAATGACACAATCATGTCGTTTGGTTATGTCGATCTTTAAATCTTCATAACTTTGTTAGTTTAGCTCCAAATTAAGTGAAACTTGTTTCTATTTTCTCATTTTCTTATATAGATCGTCCCTAAACCTAGAGAATAAGATTTTACCCAATCGAGTATCATTTTTCTAAAAATAAACTCAAATTTAAGGAAAGAGTATCAAAAATTACTAAATAAAATATAACCATTTTAAAGCTTATCACCAACCAAACATAATCTCGATAGTTCAACAATTTGTTCAGTTTAATGGATTGGCTAATGAGGATCCCAACAACTACATCTCAAGTTTCTAAGAGATATGCAATACTTTTAAGATCAAGGGTATCACAAATGATGCGGTAAGACTCAAGTTGTTTCTCTTCTTCTTGTAAGGTAAGGCTAAATAGTGGCTTAACTCACTCTAGAGAGATTCCATTACTATTTGAGACGATTTGGTTGAAAAGTTTCTAGGAAAATATTTCTTGCTTGCTAGGATAACGAAATTTAGAGATAATATTTCTTTTTACGCTTAAATTGATGATGAGACCTCTATAACACTTGGTAGAAATTCAAAGAATTGTTGAGGTAATACCCGCATCACGAATTGCCCTTATGGATGCTAATCCTAACGTTTTATAATAGGCTTAATTATTCTGCACATTATATGATTAATACAGTAGCTAAAGGTACTTTGAGTGCCAAGATGTTAGATGGCCAAAAGTTGATTGATGGCATGGCGATGAAGAACTCATAGTAGGATAGTGTGAGATCACAAATGAAGGTGACCGAAAAATATGAAGTCAATTATGTAATAGGTTAGGTTAAGAACTTGAGTACGAAAATTAAAGGACTAATAAAACCAATGAATTTAGTATAAGGTAAATCTTTAGTTGAAATTGAGGATGTTAATTTTATCGTTGACCATACTCAGAATAATCCCTTGAGCAACACATATAATCTAGGTTAGAGAAACCATACAAATTTCTCTTAAGGAGGCCAGTATTAGCAATAGTAGAATAGAAATATACAACCTTAGAATATGGCCTCTAGTGTTGAAGAGTTGCTGAATAGATTCATCCTAAGCTCAGATGCCCATTTTCAAGCCATTAAAGTAGCACTCAAAAACATCGAAGCTACAATAAGGAATTTAGAGAGTTAGCTTAGTAATTCGTTAGAACTGTCACTAAGAGACCGCTAGGAAGCTTGCTTAGAAATATTGAATCAAATCCCAAACCAATAGGTTCAGAACTAAACTAAAGGAATAAATCAATTGTCGAGCTAACGATGTTAGAAAACAATGCTCTTTAGGAGGCATCCCAAGTTTTATTTCTTTTAATTTCAATGGTTAGTTTGTTTATTCTATTTATTTCATTGTCTTGTCTTAAGTCAATTTGAGTATCAAGTCCATGAGACATTAGTAAGTATTTTTCCCTACATTGAACAATTTAATTTCCTTATAAGCAGTTATTGGAATTTATTCATGCATTAAGTGATCAGTGAAGCTGTCATCTAATTGAATTGTTACTTGACTTAATTTTGTGTTCAATTCACCTTATTTTGGAATTTTATGGAGCAATTTTGGGAAACAAGTTAATGGAAATTAATTTGACTTGAATTCAAGAATCATAGAAAGAACATAGCCAAAGTCCATGCCCATGGACTTAGACTACGATCCTCTCATAATTAATTTTGAGAGAAGATGAAAAATTTTTAGACGAGAGCTCCATGGTTAGGACCATACCTATGATTCTTGACCATGGTTATGCTGAGTTTGCAATAACGTAGAAAATTTAAGGACTACGATTACACTTCACAATCGTGATCCTTAACTATGGTTAAGTATGAATTTGAAAACCACGAGTAAATACTTTCTATTTCATTCTATACTTTCAGTGTCTCTCTAAAACTTAACTTTTTTCTCAATCCTCTCACTATATAATCACTCAAACTTCACAAATCTTCAAAGATCTAACCTTTCATACAACAAATCAAAGTCAAATCTTCAAAGATCTAACCTTTCATACAACAAATCAAAGATATGTGCTTCATCCTTATCTATTTATTTCTCTAGATTTGTTATTGTTTTGATTAAAAATAGGTTTCTTAGTTAAGTGATGGGAATCAGACTATAGGACCTTTGACTTGAGTGCTTGAGATTAAGCTCAAGGGCTTAAGAGTTTGGCTAAGCGAATTCTCTTATATCAACTTGCATCCGATGAGTCCAAACTGTTTTAATTGGCCAACCTAAACTCGAGCTGTCTAAAGCATGTCTAAACTGAATTCACCTTAAAGAGTCTTTGGCCTAACTTAGCACCTCTACTCGATAATAACTTAAATAATCGTACAGTTTTGTTTGCTATACCAAAAGCTCTACTAGTGACCACTAATTATGTATCCAGCCACCATGTGATGGAATTTACCATTTAGACTAGACACTTTCCTGAATTTTTATTTATACCCTTTTACATTCCTTGTATATTACTTATTTAGGATGTTACCTTTTTTGGATTTTCTACTTTAGACAAGTTACATTAGAATATTAAGTATAAATACCATTTGTATATTGTAGCAGCAACATATCTCCAACATTATTACAGAATATTCTAGGTCATTCTTGCTTGCCTATAAACATCCCTTTTGTTTGCTTACTTTTATCACTTTTATCTTAACCTTTAAGTAAGGCTAGGTGACAAGTATGGATCAACTCATACTTCATATGGAGTTGATTCGTTAGTCTTTGATAGTTCTTTAGTACATCACATCCTTGGAGTTTATCGTTGGTTTTGCTTATTTATCCTTCTTTTCACACATTCCCATCTACATTTTGGGCTTTCAACAAGCTTAGACTCATCATCAATACAATCGACCTCATCTGTCCTTGGCACGGCCTTATCATTAAGGTTTAATGATGCATATTGTGGCACGCATGTGTAGAATTTTCAGTTTTCAGGAGTAATTTATGAAAGATAATGGGAGAAAACATGTTGTTTATTTGTTATTTTCTTGAAATCACTTAAAAAACACTTGTTAAAGATTGAAAAATAAGAAGCACATAAGGGTTGTATTGAATATTGAAGGGAAAGTGATGAGACACACGTTGATGGAATATTTATTGAGTGATAAAATGATATTGTTGTTAGCATGTGATTTATGAAACTCATGTTAGGTTTATGAAAAACTTTTTTTTTTATTGAGTTTATGTATAATTACAATAGTTCATAGAACTCATGATTTGTTGTTACATCATTCATCTCATACATGCCATAAAACTCATGACTAGGAAAAATTGTTTATTTATCTCATATATGCCATATGCCATGAAAATCATGTTAGAATTCATGGAAACTCATTTTCAAAACAATCACATATAAGATAGATTGATTTATGCCATAACATATGTTGCAAAAACAAATTTTCAAATGATTGTAAATGTATTTATGAGACTTCTGATATAAGGTAAGTGCATCTATCAGTTTTAATATAGTGGATGTGAGCCCGAGTCAATCTCTCAAAAACCTCGGGTACTAATATTAACCTTAGTTCTATTATCTAACCGGAAAATTGTGATAGGTTGAATAAATTAAAAATACTAAAATTAACAAACTATTCTAATTATGAGACTTGATTAAGCAATTTAGGAAGCGATAAAATAAAGAACGACTTCAAGAAGGCAAATAACGTATTTAGGAATTATTTCCCCCAGTGTTTAACATGTGACTGCTAAAAATATATTTAATTTCATCTTTATTATTCTGGATTGAAGGGATTCACAATTAATGTTAACACCTTTTTCAAGCATATTAACTCTAATCTTGAGTTATTTACCGGAATCTCTTCACTTAGTAATATAATTTAGAATCGCATTAATGTAAAATGAACTCCCACACAAAATAACAACTTTCCAGAAGAAACATGTATCTTATCTCTAAGTACACATGCAATTCTCTCCAATTATGTTAAGATCCTATTATTCATAAGATTTCTCAATCATCATGCATAATATCATAGATTAATACCTTAGAAATATTAATTAATAATTAAAACATATAATTAAATCAAGAAAGATAGAAACTTTATTGAAAATTATCAATAAATCTAATAGTCACATGAAACCCTAGGTTCCACAATCCTAAATATCATAATCTTAAACTATCATGATGAAACTAAAAACGAATTGCAACTAAATGAAGAAATAAAACATGAAAAACCCCCTTTATTGATGAAAAATCTCTTCAATCTTAAAGTTGAGTGTTGCTTCCACCCTTTTCTCCTCCTTCTCTTCAATTCTCTTTTCTTTTGAATATCCAAAGTTATGTACAAAACCCTCATAAGTTCTTTTATAATGTATTGTGAAGTTTTTTTTTTCGTCACTAGACACAGCCTAGGATATAGTTGTGTCCCCAGGTTGTGTAACTTACTGAACTTAGCATAAAACATTTTTCTGCATGGACACAGCCTAGGAACAAAGTTGTGTTCTAAACTGTGTAACTTTCTGACTAAAATTTGCTACTTTCTCCTATTGTTTATGTAACTTCAAAACTCGTTCATTTGAACTCTAAATTGAGTGAAACTTGATTCCTTTTCTTTGTTTTCAATCCAAGAATGTGTTTAAACCTTGAAATCAAAATATTACTCAATTAAGTATCAATTTCTTTAAAAAAAAAAAAACAAAGATGAAAGAGAAATACTATAAAATCACTATGTGAAATGTATTTAAAATAAAAGTTATCAACTTCTAGAATGGAATACAAAGGGTTTTTTACTTTCTACTGATTTCATGTTTTATTTCTTTTTAGTAATGATTTTGTATTAGTTTATGTTATTATTTTATCATGTATAAGTAATAGTTTAAGACTTACTTTATCCACTTAGTATGATCAATTGCATAGATTAGTGGTTCCTAACATTTGTTAGTCTTAATGAATTGAACTTAATGAACCTAAGTACAGTATAGTGTACGATATTGACTTAAGCCGGATTTCAATAGAATATGTTGAAAGACAATTCTATTGAATAGATCTAATTCATTGGAACAACTTACTCTAGATAATAGAGTATTATTAGGAAAGTTGCTGCATTTTTAGGGGAATCGATAAATGATTATGACATTAATGTGATCCGAGTTAGCAATTAACATAGAAAGATTATAATAGATACAATTAGGATTAAGAGTAAGTAATTTTGAGAGTAATATTTACAAATCTATAATTTCCTACAAATAACAAGTGTAGACACTTCATTTTTGCCATTTTTTATTAATTCAAATAATTGAGCTAGGTTAATATAATAAAATAAAATAAAATAAAATAAATAATAATAAACGAAAATAAAAAGAAAAAATAATAAAAAAAATTGAGTCAAGTCATTCGAGTCATAAGTCAAGTCATGTTGAATTAAATTGAGTTGGATTGTCAGATTAGGTGACGATATAGGTTTAATTAATTTTAAGCCAGATTCATCTAGTTTAAGGACTTAAATCAAATTAAATAATTATTAGGCTAAATTATAGTAGATCGGATTGGGCCTTAGAAGAATAAAAAGGGCCTAAAATAATTAAGGTTTCTAAAAACTAAGGTAAATCTTGGAAGAATTGCAATTATATCTTCTGTATCTTTGATAAGAAAGATTCGATTTTTGGATAGGGATTTAGGGATTTTTTTAGCACACTCCTACACATACACCCCACACGCTCCATAAAAAATATCACGCGTTACTGCACATACTACTATTAAACCCCCTACAAACCACCACTAAAACCCCCCCATAAACTACCACCATAGCATTGCAAGCCATCACCATAGCAGCTGATGCACTAACCATTATGCTTATGATTGGTGGAAACAACAACTAACACACCAACCATCATGCCCGTGATCAGTAGAAACAACAACTAATGACCTCCATCATGTTCGTAATCAGTGGAGACAGAAGCCGACACACCCTTCATCACGCCCATGATAAGTGGAAATAGAAGTTGACACGCCCTCGATCACGTCTGTAATAATTGGAAACAACAACTAACACGCCTTGATCCCACCTGTCACCATCTGAAAGCAGTGTTCGACGCGTAACTTGATTTGTAGGTTTTTATTGTTTTCGTATTGCGTGTTTTTTAAAGTAATCTCAGTTTTTAATAAATTAAGCTCAATTACATCTTTAGTAAGACCATTTTTTTTAAAAAATAGATGTATTTAGATCATATCTTATCATTAGGATTTATGAAAGATACTTTTGATACATAGTGGTTTTGAAAAATAAAAAAATATTAAATTGAGTTTTTCCAAAATGATTTAGTTAATTAAGGTTATTTTATTTAATTCGTAAAAATTAGATTTCTTAAGTTTTTTTTCTTAAAATAATAAATTCATAAAAATGTAAACCTGGCTCGATTTTCGAAATAAAAATACCTTATTCACTAAAAATTTTATTAAAAAGAACTATGTAGGCACCTTTAGAACAACCGTTAAATTTTTTTTTTTTAGAAATTCGTAATAAAAATAATAAAAAATCATTTTTAATTACTTTTGTGAACTTAGGTATATTTTTAGAAAAATTATAAAAAATAATGCCCATAAATTTTTTTATTTTTCACATAGTGACTTAGTTTTAATAGGTTAGCCTTTGAACCCAGTTTTCTAGTTTAATTTTTAAAAAATTAATTTTTTTAGAATATTCGCAAATTAGTGGTCAAATTAGGGTTTTCTCACTCAAAAACCCTAATTTTATTTTATTTTTTTACCAGTTGAACTGGTTGGGGACTCCATTTTTTCAAATATTTTTTTTTCTTTTCCTTAGTTTAATATCGAGTAATTTATATTAAGCGGGCTGGGTTTAATATAGATTAAATTAAGGAAATCAAAATAGGGTTCAACAAAATTGACGACTTCATCAAGGACGCTTAGTGGGCTAGCCATGTGAAAGTTAAAAAAGTTTTTAATGGGATTTTGTATTATTATTTTCTTTTTGTATTATATTATAGTTGTACTGATTATTTTTTAGTGATGTAGGCCTTAAAAAAAAAATTAGCCTAATGGGCCTTCATGGGGATAAGGGGTTTTTATTTTTTAAGTAACCATTTGTGTGTTTAGATGTGGTCAGACTTGAGCTACCTTAGAAACCTAAGAAGGGCCGCAATTGTATAACCTTTAGGTTATTGGGGTCATTACCCTTACCTAGCAGTGATAGGTGAGGTCACTCAGGCTTCAATGTAGCCCACTAGGCTTCTCTGTAGCCCACTAGGCTTCTCTTCGGAAAGCCTTAAAACTACAGAGCTTGGGACCCATAGACCCTATGTTACGAACTGAGGATGGTTTAATCGTGGCATACGCCGTATATCGTATGAAGAACCCTTAATTGGTTACCTTTCCAATCATTAACTTTTCACACAATATATAAGGCTCTACAATCACTAGCTTTCTAAGAACATACAGATTCATATGATATCATCACATAAATATATTTATATAAAATTTAAACTACAAAGTTTACAGTAAACAGTAATTTAGTACATTAGGTCTATATTATTGATAAAAGAAAAATAAATAAGTAAAAATCTACATAATCAGTTCTCTCAACACACTAGATGGCTCGCTCTTGCCCAAGTCCCTAATCTAACTTGTAGCATCTCCTAGCCAGCCTCAACGAATAAACCATCCTGCAGCAAAAGTTTAAGGGGGTATAAGCTTAAGTTTAGTGAGCAAAACCTTCAACTACACCATAAGCAAGTTATAAATATATTATATTTACGCATATGAATGAATGGACATATAGAATGCCTGACAATATATATAGTTAGCTAGTCAGTATATGCAATTTAGATTTAATACCCTCTGAAGTCAAAGTTAGAGTATGCATAGCACCTATCAGATTCGGATATTATACTAGAACTTACTTTAGTATGAAATCATACGTTCCGTACTTAAATCAAACAAGTCCTTTATTTTTATAAAAACTAAGTTTTAGTATAATCGTGAGTGGGCCCTCGTAGTTCACACTTACCCTTAAGCGGAAGCCTCTAGACTTGACCTTTAGTCAGGCGGTTGGTATCTCTAATGCTTAGTATTCTTGCGAGCTAGGGTAAGGTCATTTTGTACGAGTGTACCATACAAAACCAATAAATGTATAATAACAACCTCCAAATGGCCTCTCTTTACTTTCGTATGATGTAACGGTCACAATTATATCTATGTAATGCATGTTGATGTATATACCAGTTTCTTCTTATGAGCCGAGTATAATTAAATCCAATTATGATGTGTCTGTCTAAAAATACACACAATCATTACCGATACTACAATGCAACAAACAAAGTATTATTCGTACTTAAGGTAAATTCATAGCTTAGCACATTATAACATACATAAGCACTTCTCGACCTCATACAATAATCAATTAATAGTATCATTTAAGTCCACTATCTACAATCACATATAAGCATGGAATCATAGGTTCAATTCTCACTAAGTCATGACGACTCGCTTTAGTCGTAGTAATTAATCAGAAGATAATCACTTCCTTCGGGATCACCTGATCATTACGATATAATAACGATAGTAAGCAATTGAATTAACTAATAATTCTAATTATCTATTTACCTAATTCTACTTAGATTACTATCAATTTTTATCTGAATTAGACTTTATAACTAATTGTATGTAACTTTTTCATTCTATTTCCGATATTTACGAATTTGTAGTCGTTTTTCGTCGTTTTCGAATGCACATTCACACGATGATGTCCGTTTTAGACATTAAGACCTATGTTTTATGGTATAAACTAAATTTATTGAAATTCTAACTATTGAAGCTTAATTATTCCTATTGGCTAGTTTTATGTTCTATTTTAGTAGTTATTAGTTTTATTAGCCATTAATTCTTACACTTTAATGATTTTATGGTTGATTATTTTAAAGGCTTATGTCATTGCTTATGTCATTAATTGCTTATATCATCGCTTATATCATCGCTTATATCATCATTTACTTATGTTATAGCTTATGTCATCATTTATTTACATAATTGCTTACATCATTATTTAATTATCTCATTGCTTACATCATCATCCATTATTATCCTTATGTATTCATATACTTTATACATATGTTATATATATACTTATACTTCTAACATAGTAGTATGTATACTTATATACTTATACATATACTAGTACATATGCCTATATACACATACAGTGATATACATATTTTTATATGCATTTTCGTATGCCTAAAGTTCCCTCTTAAGAAAGCTTCACAATTTTCATATTTTTGTACTTTAAGGATACATTTAGCATGGTATATATATGTATAGTCAGTATATGCCTTATTTTAGGTTATGTACATAATAGATACTTATGTACAAAGGTCTTTATACATGTAGTTATCAAATATACTCTTATATACACATACTTAGATATATATACATATGCTCTTTTTCCATTTACTAAAGTTATTCTATACTTCTAAGCATAAAGATTGGAACTTTGTTTCTTTAACAACATATATGCGCATAACACATAAACTTCCTATACTAACCTAACCTATATATCTAACTATTAAATAAGATGGGACAATACATAATAACATAACTTTTTTCTCCTTGAAATATGGATGTAAAGTTTAAAAATTGAGAAAAGGGTGAAAGGGAAAGGGAATCACGGTTTTGGGAGGAAGAAAGGGACTTGGTTTTGTGTTATTTTTGTGCTTTGAAAATGAAAACAAGTGGGGTCCTAAGTGGGGAAAGTAGTGGATGGCTAGAAGGAAGAGAAAAGGGGAAAAAAATCTAAAGAAAAGAATAGAAATCAATAGAAAGACAGAGATGATTCTAGTATGAAAATGACATTTTGTTGACTTTTTCATATGTTAACTTAGTCAACCTTTTGACTTTGGTCAACATGTGTTGACATGGTCAACTTTCTAAAATTACATGCCATCTAGTGTACATAATGAAGAAATTAGGAGAAAAATTAAGGAAATGAGAAGTTTAGTAAATTGATTAGTAAAAATAGATAATGAGATCTTCTTTTACGTATTTATATCCTATATATATCATTTGGTAAGCTACTTAGTATAATTATCATGAAACATGTCATTTAGGGTATTAATGTTTACTATATATAACCTAAGCATCAATTAAACTCTTAACTCTATGCAATACTAAACTAGTTATATACTTAGAAGATGAATATGATCAATGATGCAATATCTTAGTTTCTAAAGGATTACTTTAGTATTATAAATATTTATGTATGATTGAGAGTTATCTTTAGTCTTTTAATAAGGATTTGGTAAAATACTAAGGATATATTATCAATTAGAGTTTTAGGATAAATTATGGTGAATTGGTGTTTTTATATCCTTAAAGTTATAATTTTAGGGTTTTTTTTATCACTTTCAGATGAAATCTTTGGTATTTGTATTCATTTAGGGTAGAAAAATTTTATACGTAATTGGTTAGTTATTTTAGGGTTTTCACTTTTACTAACCTTGTCAACTCTTAGGAATATTTAACATATTTGAGTTTACTTCAGGGGTTAGGTCGAGAAATTTAGGGGTTTACACCCTACCCTCTTGCATTATCCTTTTCAAAAAGCGTTAGTTATATTTAAATTATAGGGAAAACCCGATTAATCTATTGTCAGTTCGATTTTCTTTTGTTTTTTTTTTTTAAAAATGGAAATTAAAAAAAAAAAACACAATAACCCTTATATATAAGTATTCCAAAGCCTCATTTAAAAAAAAAAATCCTATTTCACGCTTGCTCATATATAAGGGTGTTTCCCAATCGCGGATTCATTGTATTTCCTATAATTTATTAATTACCCACCCTTACTGCATTACATCTATATGTAACATGTTATATTTTATATGATTGATTAGGCTTGTGTCTCTATGAATGTTTCATTTTCTTATGTTATATGTATATTATTTTGTTTTCTTTTTTTATCATTCCTTAGTCAGTGAAAGGCTACACAATTTCTAAGAAAATCTTTGAAAAAGCTACGAAATTATTAATATTATATACAACTTTATTCTAAATTTAGTGACCTTGTTGTAAATAATTGTTGGCTTTTATTTCATTTACATTTTTGTAATATAGATATGGAGTATCTGGATAGTATCAGTCTAGAGCTCGTCTGTGAAGTCTAGTTAGATAAGTACTCCTTCCTTGAGGCTGTCCTAAGTGATTAGTTGAACCAGATTCCTCTTGCCAAGCAAGATCACATTTGCAAGAAGGTTAGGCTAATAGTATCCCTTATGCGGGTCCAGCTCTATTGGCCTCTAATTCAAGCCCTTATCCATTATTAGGAGCTAGAATCTGCAGCTTTCAACTTCGGCCTATACATATTAGCACCCACTATAGAAGAGTACTCGTAGTTACTCAGTGCCCTACCCCTCGAAGCAGGTATAGCTATCCCTAAGTCCAGCTTGAGAAAGCTTTCATGACATTGTTGGGAGTTAAGAAGTCAGCCTTGGCACCATTCTTATCTTCAGAGGGCCAGAGATGTATCAACATCCTAAGATTAGTGGGGTGGTTTTCAAACCTAAATGCCTATCAGAGATATCACCAGATCTTCTGTAGAGGATATGAATTGTGGGCCGAGAAGAGGGTCAACGCATTTATTGTAGTAGTGTTTGGAACGGTGTTACTTCCCTTTAGATATAGTCATGTCTACTTTAGGGTTGACGAGCTAGTGACTCAATTCCTAGTTGGTAAATCCTATATACCGATGCTATTAGCAAAAAAGTTCAAGACACTTACCTACCTAAAGAAGCAAGGGCACGGTTATTTCATTGCTAACCCTACAATCCTTGCCGTATGGTTTCTTAGTAACATACAAGGATATGGAGGGAATCTTCTTAGAGAGTCCTTGACAAAAAATATGAATTTGATTAACGACTTTGCTCGCCATCTTAAGGTACCGGATGAATCTCAGTTTAATGGATGGGTGTCAATTATTAGCAAAATGTAGCCTGTAGACTTTATGTAGACAACTAGATGGAGCCATTACACTCAAGCTGTTGTAGGGTGCACTGATTATGTAAGAGTCCCTGTTATTGGTATTACAGGCTGTACTGAGTATTTCCCAGCTTGTGTTACTAGATAGCTGGGTCTACTTCAAGAGATAGCCTACAGAGACTCCTTGGATGTTGTCACAATAAATTATCAAGATCCTTGTCTACCTACGGTTGCTCTAATCCAATAACTAGCAGAACTCGTGAAGCTGTGGGAACGGAGAGAAGTTAAGAAGATAGTCAATGTTGGAACTTTGAGGGGCAAAGTTGGAGAGTACCAAGCTATTAAGCAATTCATCTACGATTAGTTAAAGAAGATTGGAAAGATGCGATATGAAGTGCCAAACATATTTAGATACGAGCCAAAACCATCAAACCTTTCACTTACAGAGCAGGCCTACTAAGACACCATATGGCCTAGAGTTGAAGCCTAGTTCTAGAAAGTAAGAGAATCGTCAAGGAGTTAAAGCTGAAAAACAAGAGACTACCAGAAGAAAATCGATTCTTAAGGAGTGATATTTGAGAAAGGGATGCTACGGTATGAAGACTTGTGAGGGAAGTTGATAAAGCTCATCCTAGTCAGATTCAACGGCTCTTGTAGATATAGGATTTAAGTTTCTAGGAATATTAGTTAGGCGTTTTTCTTTTCTTTTTGTTTAGTCCGTTGTATAAGTTGGGTCTTATGATTAATAAATTTGCAACTTTAGTAAATAAAATTTTCATTAGTTGCGCAGTCTCTTACTCATTATTATTATTATTATTATTATTATTATTATTATTATTATTGTTATTATTCATTTATTTGTTTAGTTAATTTTTTAAAAGAAAAAGGAGAAAATTAAAAAAAAAACATAAAAGAGGCAAACAACAGGACAACAAAAGTCACAAAAAAAAGAACAAAAATGTTTAATTCGTTAAGAAGTCTAAAACTTGGGTTTTTATGTACGATTTTGAAGATAGCATCCAAATGAGCAGACTCAACTGGAAGCTCAATATTCACTCGTTCCAAAGCTAGAATGTCAACTCAAGGTACTAGAAATGTCAGTCAAACCAAGCCCGACCCGAGAGTAGCAACTTTGGAAGAAAACATGAACAAGATGGTTGAATAGATGCAGGCTCTCACTCAAGCTATCAGGATTCTTAATGGTAGACAAGGATCTTAAGTCAACCCAAATAGGAATGCAAAAACGACCCTTCCCCTTGAATTGAAAGATGAAGAATTGGTCCCTAATGTTGAGGTATGGAGGAAGGAGATTGAGGAAAAACATTGGGAGATGGAAAGAAAGTTTATGTAAAACTTAATCAAGAAAATGAAAACCCTAGAAATGGTTAATGAGTTTGAATAGATGGGAATGATTAATTTGCTAACTTATGAAGATGATGATTTCTTAGAAAGATTTAAAGTGCCGAAATTTGAGAAATACGATGGGACTGGTTGCCCGAAGCTCCACATTAGGTTATACATTAGGAAAATGGGGAGATACATGAAGTATGATAAGGTGATGGCCCAAACTTTTCAGGATAGCTTGACTAGGCCTACTTTAAGTTAATATGCCCAACTGGACTTGAATGAGATCGATACTTGGGATTAGTTAGCACGGGCTTTCTATAACCAGTATAAGTTCAACATTGAAGTGGCCCCGTCTATGTAGGATCTAAATAATCTACGGAAGAAGACCAATGAGAACTTTAAAGAATATGCTTGGAGATAGCAGGGCATCATAGCTAGGGTGACTCTACCCTCAACTGAGAAGGATTTGACCTTTGCTTTCATTAATACTCTTGGAAGCCCATATTACCAACATCTAGTCGAGCACACTACCTCCAACTTGCAGAAATTGTCGCCTTAGGGTGCTAAATTAAGGAAGCTATAATTACTGGGGGGGGCTTCTTAATCCCGAAGCAGTTGAGAAGAAGACACCTCCCGTGAGATTTTCCAATAAGGCCAAAGAAGCCATTGTAAGCGTTGTCAATACTGGTAACCTTATTTGACCTGTAGCCCTAGTAGCCGTGACGGGAGGATCTAATCCCCTGTCGAATCCGAATTAGAATAACCGCCCATAAAGAAGACAATTCACACATATTCTCATTTCTCTAAGTCAAGTTCTTGTACGACTAAGGAAAGAGAACCTTTTGACGCTTGAAATACCAAGGGAAGGACAAAGACTGAGGGATTATAACCTGGAGCTTCGATCTGATTATAATTTGAGGCAAGTGAGGTACTCTATAGATCAGTGTTGGAGACTCAGACATAAGATCTAAGATCTTATTGACGCTAACTTAGTTCAATTGGATTTCATCCAGACTCCTACTCTCAACATGGGAAACAACCTTCTACTGAATCATGGAAATTTGATCAATATGATCTTTATTAAAGTTTTTGAACTGGAGATTGATCTAGACAATCTTGCCATCACTATTGAGGAGATAGTTTGGAATCTAAGACAAGCTAGGTATTTGCAGAATATGAATCTTAGAGATAAGACTTGGACTAGACTAGCAATATATCAGCTCTCGAAGGATGGGAAGATAAAGAAAGCTAATATCATAGCTATGATGATTCCAAAAAAGCAAAAGAGAAGTACTCAAAAGGAGCTTAGAAAAAGATATGAAGCCGGCGATCCAACGATTGACATCCTAGGAGAACCATTACGGAAGTTTGAGTATTTGGTAGATTACACCAGTTCACTCGCTATATACGCTTACGCCCTACTTACTGGATGGGGTCTAGAATTTGAGGAAGAGGACAAATTTATTGCAAAAGCTAAGAAGGCGGCTGGGATGGTTGGAATGATCGGAGATGAGTCCAAGCCATTGGTTTTCGAATATGATGGGAATGCTAAGAAGGTTTAAGAATTAGGAAAGCCCAAAAAGTTTGCTTTCAATGTCTTAATAGCCCCAAAAAATTACAAAGTAGCACCCTTGAATTACCAAGTGGTGAATCAAACAACTAAAGCCTCACCACTCATGGTTTATGGACTTATATGCTCAAGACGAGTATATGATCAGAATAAGGAGGCCAAAAGGAAGACTACTATGGAAGAGGCTTCTTAAAAGATTTTTGAAGATACAAATGATAAAGGTTAAAATTTTGCCAAGAAGATAGTGAAGACTAGTGAATATAAGATAATGGACCAGTCAGCTAAGGTATTGGACCAAATCTCTCTAATGGACTTACTGTTGTCATTAGATACTCATCGAGAGGCATTAATCAAAATTCTGAAAGATGTCAAAGTACCTAAAGAGATTTCCACTGAGAAGCTGGGATTGGTAGTGAACTCGATATTTATGATGGATTAGATTTCATTCTCACCAGATGAGTAAGGTAAAGAAGGAGACTAGCACATGAAGTCCCTCTTTATAGTGGTTAAGTGTATAGGGAAAGTGGTTGCTCAAGTTCTAATAGATAATAGGTCATTACTAAATGTATGTCCTTTGGTGACACTAAATTTACTTATAGTCGATGCAATTGAGATTAAGTCCAGCTCGATTTCAGTAAGAGCTTTTGATGGATCAAAAAGGGAGATAATCGAAGAAATTGGCTTACAAGTCGAAATTAGCTCGTAGGTTTTTATTGTTCCCTTTCAAGTTCTGGATATACCATAAATTTTCAATCTTCCTTTAGGAAGACCGTAGATTCATTCAGTAGGGGTAATTCCATCCAGTCGACATCAAAAGGTGAAATTCATAGCCAATGGGGGTTGGTTACTATTCTCGAGGAGCAAGACTACAAGATTTACAAAGGGACGACTATTCCCTATGTTGGGGATGAAGAATTGGAAGAGCCAGGTTGTAGATTTTTGATGAAGTTAATGTGATTGAGGAAGCAAGACAGGGGGCTTGGGATTGTTTGAAACAACCTAAGCAGTAGATTAGAATGTTCAGGCTTCAATAAGAGCCTAATGGAGAGGAGATTTGAGAAATGAAGGCTAAAATTAGAAGCAAGAAAGGAGATCAACTGTACCATACTTACATGGAATTTCTAGACATCCGCTAGACATTCCTAGCACTAGTTAGTGTTTAAGAACTCGAAGTAGCCAGTCTATCTATGGCCTTGACTCAGCAATGCAACATCGATCCAAACGAGAAGGAAGATATTGGCATACCAATTTCCATGTGCAACTAATTTTCTGTCCTTGTTAATAGGTCTCTTTAGAAACGCAAAATTAGATTAATTAGGAACATACGATTTCGATAATTAGTTCAATTAGTTAGGCTTTTTCTTTCAGACAATTTGGATTCATTCATTCAATAGAATTCATTCCTTTCTTTATATCGACTCTTCTTTATTATTTATTCATTATCCTTTTCTTTTTTTTTTCCTTTATTCTTCAGATCCAATAAACACAATGAACGTAATGGATATCTTGAGACGGCTGAGATGATATTGAGACTCCAAACAAAATTTAAGAGAGTTGGCATTGACATGAACAGGGTAGAGTAATTATTGACAAACCAATGGTTGTGATCAATTTGGGACAGAGGAAAATCTACGAAACTTGAAAATTGGTGGTAATTTAACAGATAATCAGAAATAAGAGTTATCACGATTACTATAAAAATACTTGGACATTTTTGCTTGGTCTTATGAAGATATGCCTAGTTTAGACTGGTCTATTGTGGTTCATAAGTTGCCAACCAGGGAGCAAATAAAATCGAAAAGACAAAAGCTTAGACGACTTAAACCGGACATACTCCTCAAAATAAAAGAAGAAGTGAAGAAGTTGTTAGAAGTTAGATTCATAGAAGTATCGGATTACCTTGAATAGGTAGCCAATGTAGTGTCAATGTTGAAGAAAAATGGGAAAGTTACGGTTTGTGTAGATTTTTGAGATTTAAACTGGGGAACACTAAAGGATAACTTTCCTTTGCTGCATATTGATGTACTAGTAGATAATACAGCTAGGAACCATCTTTTCTCATTTATGGATGGTTTCTCGAGGTATAATCAAATTAAAATGGTAGAAGAAGATAAAATCAAAACAACTTTAGTTTCTACTTGGGGAACGTTTTGTTATCACGTGATGCCTTTTGGGTTGAAGAACGCTGAGGCAACTTATTAGCGTACTATGGTAGCTTTGTTTCAGGACATGATGCATCAGATAATTGAGGTTTACATAGATGATATGATCATTAAATCCAAGGAGGATCAAAATCATGTAGATATTTTGCGTAAACTATTTGAATGATTGAAGAAGTTTCAATTGAAGTTAAATCCTGACAAGTGCACCTTTGGAGTGACTTTAGGAAAATTGTTGGGCTTTGTAGTTAGAAGAAAATGAATCAAAGTAGACTTAGATAAAGTCAAGGTAATCATAAACATGCTAGCACCTAAGATTGTAAAAGAAGTTTGAGGACTGTTGGGAAGATTGAATTACATTGCTCAGTTTGTGTTGTAGCTAACTGATATATGTAAGCTGTTATTTAAACTTTTGAGGAAGAATGCAGCCATTGAATGGGATAAAGAGTATGAGTAAGAATTTGTTGAAATCAAAGAGTCTCTCATGAATCCTCCCATACTGGTCTCTCTTACACTAGGACGGTCCTTGTTCCTTTACTTAACAATCCTTCTAAAATCGATGGGATGCGTGCTGGACAGAAAGATGAAACGGGGAGAAAAGAGCATCTTATATATTATTTAAGTAAGAAGTTCATATAAGGCGAGCAAAAATACTCAGAAGTGGAAAGGACGTATTATGCGTTAGTTTGGGTGATGCATAGGCTTAAGTAGTATACTTTTTATTATTTAATAGAGTTCTTGACAAAACATGACCCATTGAGGTATTTAGAGGAAAAGCCGGTGTTTATTGAGAGAATATCAAAGTGGTAGATGTTACTCTTCGAGTTTAATATTAAATACATAAGTCAAAGTTCAGTCAAGGGGTAGGCAATGGCTGATCAATTGGCAAATACCCATTAGAAGATAAGGATGAGGGTTCAAAAGCACAATTTCCGTATGAAAATGTGATGGTGGTAAACGAATTGAGTGGTGAGAACTTGGGATGGAAAATGTATTTCGATGGAGTAGCCAACGTGTTTGGATGTGAGATAGGAGTAGTATTCGTATCACCAGAAGGTAATCATTTCCCTGTGGCAGCAAGATTAACATTCCCATATACCAACAACATAATAAAATATGAAGCTTACATTTTGGGGCTCAAAATGGCGCTAGATTTAGGATTACAAGAATTAGAAGTTTATGGAGATTCTTCCCTTATAATTCTTTAGATTTTATGGGAATATAAGACGAAGGACGAAAAATTGATACCTTACTACAAACATTTAAGCAAGCTAATTGAAAACTTCCAAGAGATTTCCTTTACTTATATTCCAAGGATCTAGAATTAGTTTGCCAACGCATTGGCTACATTAGTGTCAATTGTGAAAGTTATAGACAGAATAGAAATTTAGCCCTTGAAGATTGAAGTGGAAGAAAAACTAGCTTTTTGCCTTGTAGTTGAAGGGAAGGGAACAAAAGAACCTTGGTATCACAATATCAAGAAGTTACTTCAAACAGGGGGATTTCCTGAAGATGCTGATAAAAAAGATAGAAAAACCTTAAGAAGATTGGCTACTCATTTCTTATTAAGTGGAGCCACATTGTATAAGAGATCACTAGATGCAGTATTGCTAAGGTATGTGGATGAAGAAGAAGCCGAGAAATTGATGAAAGAAGTACATGAAGGAGTTTGCGGTCCTGACATGAATGGATATATGCTAGCTAGAAAGATTATGAGAATAGGGTATTTTTGGATGATGATGGAATTAGATTGTATCAAGCACGTGAGGCACTGTCACTTATGCCAGGTATATGCTAATAAAATCAATGCTACTCCTTAAGAATTACATGTACTATCGACTCCTTAGCCTTTCTCGATGTAGGGAATTGACATGATTGGTCCAATTTCACTAACAGCTTTAAACAGACATAGATTCATTTTAGTCGCGATCGACTATTTCACCAAGTGGGCAGAAGCAACGTCGTATGCAATGGTAACCAAAGGAGTAGTGGTTAAATTCTTGAAAAGAGATATTATTGCAAGATATGGTGCACCTGAATCTATTACTACGGACAACGGGATGAATTTTAATAATAAGTTGATGGATGAAGTGTGCTGTTAATTTAAGATCAATCATAGAAATTCAACTCCATATCGACCTTAAATGAATAAGGTAGTTGAAGCCGTAAATAAGAACATCAAAAGAATCATTGAGAAGATGACGATTACTGATAAAGATTGGCACGAGATGCTTCTCTTTGCCCTCATAGCTTACAGAACTTCAATAAAAACTTCTACCAGTGCAACCCCGTATTCATTGGTGTATGGAACTAAAGCAGTACTACCGGTGGAAGTAGAAATACCTTCATTTCGAGTATTGGCAGAAACTCAGCTTGATGAAGCAGAGTGGATGAAGAAGAGAATGCAGCATTTGAACATCTTAGATGAAAGGAGGCTTGTAGCAATATGTCATGGTCAATGTTACTAATAATGAATGATTCGAGCTTTTAACAAGAAAGTACGCTCGATGTACTTCAAAGAGGGAGATTTGGTGTTAAAGAAAGTGTTATCGAATGCAAAAGATTCTAAGGGCAAGTTTACTCCGAATTATGAAGGCCCTTATGTGGTGAAAGGGGCATTATCAGGAGGTGCATTGTGTTAACCGAGATGGATGGCTTAAAATTAAGGGGACCAATGAATTCAGACATAGTCAAGTTGTATTATCTATGAAAACTAAGTTTAATAAAAATTTCAATTTTTCTTGAATAAGTTTATAGTTAATCTTTTATCATTTACAAGTAAAGTTGATATCCGTGAATGTTTTTGAATTCAAATGGTCATTGACCAAAAAACACCACTAATAAACCATATTTCTTAGCCCCATACACTTAAACCCTAAACACTTACCAATGAATTCGAATAACCAAATGACATGAAATCGAATGTTTTTAATAATTTAATTTTGTTTCTTTTGAAAAGAGATTTATTGTTTGAAAATCATGAAGAGTGGAAACTGAAATTTAGTATTGAGTAAAGAAAATTCAAAGCATAAGCATGGTCTAGTTATTAGACTCAAAAGTTTGGAAGATTTTAGAAAAAAAGAAAGAAAGAAAGAAAGAAAGAAAGAAGAAGTAACTACAGTCATTTAGTGAAATTCTGCTAATTGAATAAGTGAATATCGGGAGTCGATGTAAGCATGCCAATCAGTTGCTATCTAAGAAATTCTTTAGTCCTGGGAAAAATAATCTTAAAAGTCTTTGGAAAGAGATATTTAGAAGAATTAAGTTAGATTTTGAAACCAAAACTAATCTCAAAGAGATCTATCCTCTTCAGACTAACCAAAAGGAATCTCGGAGAGATATATCCTTTTCAGATCATCCATCAAACCTAAATAAATTTTTTTTGAAATCCCAAAGAGATATATCTTCTTCAGATCATCCATTAACCCAAAACAAGTTTTTTGAAATCTTGAAGAGATCTGTCTTCTTCCGATTATATACCAAACTAAAACAAGTTAATTTTACCTCCAATGGCTCTTGCCTTATCCTTTTAAGATAGGCCCTCTTGAAATTTTTGCTTTATCCTTCCAAGATAGACACAATTAAGCCCTATCATTCTAAGATAGGCCTCCTTGAAATTTTTGCTCTATCCTTCTAAGATAGACACTATTAAACCCTATCCTTCCAAGATAGGCCCCTTTGAAATTTTTGCTCTATCCTTCCAAGATAGACACTATTAAGCTCTATCCTTCCAAGACAGACACTATTAAGCCCTATCCTTTTAAGATATACCTCCTAACCTTTTGCTTTGTTCTTTTAAGATAAGCATTCATTTGCCCCGTCCTTTTAAGATGGGCAGTTTATTCTTTGCGTTAACCTTTCAAGTTGATATCCTTCATTAAAATAAAACACAGTTTAGTTGACCAGTTTAAAGTAGGGTTTGACAAAAATGGGTATCTCTTTTGTTTTTATAGCAAAGTTCTAATCAAACTTCATTACAAAGAGGAGTAGTTGTAGACACCTCATTTTTGCCAAATTTTTTTTTTATTTCAAATAATTGAGCTAAGTTAATAAAAAAAATGAAAAAAAAAATCAAGTCAAGTCATAGCGAGTTGAGTCATAAGTCGAATTGTGTTGAATTGAATTGAGTTGGATTATCGAATTAGGTGATGATATGGGTTTAATTAATTTTGGGCCAGATTCATCTAATTTAAGGACTTAAATCAAATTAAGGGATTATTAGGCTAAATTGTAGTGGATCAGATCTGGCGAGGCCTTAAAAGAATAAAAAAGGCCCAAAATAATTAGGGTTTTTAGAAGTTAGGATAAATCTTAGAAGAATCGCAATAGTATCCTTTGTATCTTCGATACGAAAGATTTGATTTTGAGCTTATAAATAGCACATTAGCTAGGGATTTTGGGTTTTTTTTATCATACTCCTATATGCACACCCCACACGCGCCACCACACACATCCCATGCACCACCATACATCATAAGCGCTAGTACTAAACCCCCAGCAAACCACCACTAAAACCCTTGTAAACTACCACCATAGCATCGCAAGCCATCATCACAGTAGCCAATGCACCAACAATCACGCCTATGATAAGTGGAAATAGCAGTTGACGACCTCTATTATACCCGTGATCAGTGGAAACAGAAGCCAATATGCCCTTCATCACACCCATGATCAATGGAAATAGAAGTCGACATGTCCTCGATCACACCTGTAATAGGTGGAAACAGTAACTAACAAGCCTTGATCATACCCATGATCATTCGAAAGTAATGTTCGACGTGCAACTCGATTTGTAGATTTTTATTGTTTTCATATTGTGTATTTTTTTAGATAATCTCAATTTTTAATAAATTAAGCTCAATTACATCTTGAGCAAGACTTTTTTTTTTTTTTTGAAAAAATAAACATATTTAGATCAATCTTATCATTAGGATTTAGGAAAGATACTTTTGACATGTAGTGGTTTTGAAAAATAAAAAAATATTAAATTGAGTTTTTCCAAAAAGATTTAGTTAATTAGAGTTTTTTTTTTATTTAATTCGAAGAAATTAGATTTCTTAGTTTTTTTTTTCTTAAAATAATAAATTGATAAAAAATGTAAACCTAGCTCAGTTTTCCAAGTAAAAATAACTCGCTCACTAAATTTTTTATAAAAAAAGAACTACGGCCGGTTTGATCCTGATTAGTGGGTATGTAGGTATCTTTAGGGCAATTGTTAAATTTTTTTTTTTTTAGAAATTCGTAATAAAAATAAGAAAAAATCATTTTTTAGTTACTTTTGTGAACTTAGGTATATTTTTAATATTTTTAGAAAAATTATAAAAAATAAAGCCATTAAATTTTTTTATTTTTCGCATGATAACTTAGTCTTAATAGGTTAACTTTTGAACCTAACTTTTTAGTTCAATTTTCTAAAAATTAATTTTTTTAGAATATTCATAGATTAGTAGTTAAATTACAGTTTTCCCACCCGAAAACCCTAATTTTATTTTATTTTTTTACCAATTGAACTGTTGGCTACTCCATTTTTTTTTAAATAATTTTTTTTCTTTTCCTTAGTTTAATGTTGAGTAATTTATATTAAGTAGGCTGTGCTTAATATAGGTTAAATTAATGAAATCAAAATAGGGCTCAACAACAAGTATTAGGACAAAAAATATATTGGTAGTATCATGTTAGATGGTAAAGCAAGTTTGCATGTTAAGTGTGGTAAAGTTCTAATAATTAATCACTTGATAAATTGGATTTCTAGATAATAGGAAGGTTAATTAGTATTAGTGTTTATATCTATTCCTAGTGGAGACGACGCTATACTCATCCATACTATAAAACGATAGGTGCACTTGCCTGTTGAACTAAGTTAACGATAGAATATAGGTTTATAAATTTTACAACTCAGAAGCTCTAATTAGAGGTGATCAATGTCATATCTAGCTCGCTTTGTGAGTCTTCAGTGGTTTCTTTGTGAGTCACATCCTTAGAATTGACTGTAGTTTGCTTACTTGTTTGTTTCTAGTATTTGTACACTTTCCATCATATTTTCCAAGCTTTCTACAAGATTGGACCCACCCCTTACGACTAAGCCTGTTAGCCTTTGGCATGGATCATATCAAGAAGTGTGTAAATGTGATCTCTAAGTTCGACTTACTTTTGTAAAAACTTCTATTATTGATTGTTATGCTGTATGAGAAGTGCTGATGTCAAATTGTGGTTGAGGTATGATCTCGAACATTAGATTCACAAGCACTTTGCAAAACAAATGAAAGTTAGGCTAAGGGAGTGCTGTAATGACTTCAATATTGCTACTTTGATGCTTAAGTTAGGTGATACCAAGTAAGAAAGGGGGAAAGTAAAGAAGAAGATGTCAGACTATCCATAAGAACTTATCTGTTGCATTCGGATCTCCTGTTATAGTTACTTGATTGTTTTGAAAGCAATAATCATTCCCTCCAATTTAAGTACATCCGCCCAGTTTAAATTTAAAGATCACATCTTGATTTTTAAGGAACATGACTAATGTAATGGTGGCTAACGGGTTGACATCAAAATAGTTAGGCCAACTTTTCATGCCTAATGTTAGAGTTTGAACCTTCTAGGGTTGATTAGGTTAAAGTCCAACCTAAAGGTAGTTGTTCCAAGGTAGATGAAATATATTCGATCTACTTCTAGTAAGGCCCCTCTCATTGAAGTCGAAGTACTCAATCTTTCTAAACCTTGCCCTATGATTGGCAAAACTTAAAGGAGGTCAGTATAAGGTAAAAAGGAGATATGTTTCTAATAAGAGATTGGAAGTAGTCCTAAGTAGCTTGGTTTATGATTTTGGGGAAAACCTCTATCAACATTTGTCCCTTGACTCTTCTTAATGAATTTATCAATAGGAGTAATAATTGTCATTATCGTAGGTTGGCAATATATCTTTTTTCTATTGCTGACCTTAATAGGTTGTAAGTCACCTTTTGGGGTTTCACCTTTCATGTGGCTTGTTGGAGAGGCTTTAACTGTCAGGTGTGACGTTTCATGTATTGCCATTGGGATTCGTGCAACCATGTTAGAGTTCATGCGCATCTTTTGGGATGGGCAATTTCATTTAAACTATTCATTCTTATACAACGTATAGCAAATCGAACAACCTATATTAATTGGTAATGTAGCGGCTTCAAACCCTTAGAAAACTACTACCAAATTCATTCTCTTCTTCTGTAATCTTTCTCTTCTTCATTTCGATTTTTTGTTCTTGTTCTTATCTTTTCCAACCTTTACTCTTCCACTCTTACAATCTGTACACCTCGCTACTTCTTCTTTTTTTTTTCACTTACAGCAACAAATTCATCAAGGTAAATGATGTGCCTAGGAGCTTAGTAATCACTAGGGCTAACTGTGGGTGATAGTAACCAAATGGTCTTTCGAGATATTGAAGAAAAGGAAATGGACGAACGGTCAAACACAATAGCTTCCATGAGTTGGTTGGAGGATATGATACACCAACGAATATAACATGACTTATTATTTCACTTGATATGACGTATACGATAATACTGAGGTCCACTCGTCATTAATCTCGAGCTAGTCAACAATATTAGATAAGAGTGTAAGGAAATTGTACTCGGAGAGGGATATCTCATAAGAACAAGTATATTCAATATTTGCAAGAATGTAAGATGCCTTGTTGCTACAATAAAAGGACTATTTATAGTAAGTCCTTTAGGGCAACAATATAAATAAAGAAAATTACATAAAAGACAATGAAAAAAGAAATTCCTAGAATGTATGAAAAGGGTAAATAGGACAAATGATGAAAAGGGTTCATATTGTACAAATGTCATAAAATTAAGGATAGGTGGCAGCTTATCAATGGGTTCATATTGGTGATTCTTGGGACATAGTAGGTGAGCTATGATGAAGTTGTGTTTGATGTAGATAAATGGTATTTGGAATTGCTGAGATGAAAGAGGGATGCTATTGTTTTGTAGGCTAAATAAGTAGAGCTCGGGCCCTTGGTAACTCGGCCTTAATACTTGTCATGTTTGTAGATTAGAGTTAGGCTTAATGCATAGTTACCTTAGCCTCGACATTTAACAGGTCGGTTTCGGCACTAGGCAAGTTGATGACTTTGTAGGGATCCATACAGGGAAAAATGCATCTAAGTTGAGACCTTAAGGAATTCTTCTACTGTCCTTCCGTATACTAGACTCATCTTCAGTAAGCTAACATGAGAGTATCCTCCTTGCAAGTAAGATTGTCAAACTCATGATTCTACCTAGAATTGCTAGAGAGTTTATAGAATCGAAATGTAAAATCGTAAGTTTCTATAATTAATGTAAATAGCTTTAAAAAACCATAGATATACTTATAATAGTTAAAAAAAATGAAATACATGATGGAAGTGAAGCAATGAAGAAATTGAGTTCTTTTTCCGTTAAAAATTTAATAATCTTTAATCTAAAATTTACAAAAGAAGTTAAAGTAAAATCAAAATTGAATTTCTTCCCATTATTTTCTTTGAAAAAAGCGGTAAATTGAAGAAGAAGCAAAATTTTTAACTCATTTTGAGTTACTAATAGTATAAACTTAAATTTATGGTTTTCCTTATAAACTTTTCTCTTAAAGTTGGGACTTGAATGAAGACTATGAATATTAAACAAGGGAAGAGGAGAGAGAGAAAGAGGAAAAAAGAATCAAAATATGATATGATAGATAATTTACTACCCTAATAGTTAATAGTCTAGTAAAAGCCAGTTATATTTCTTAGTTTTGGTTCATCCAACTCATATATATATAATTAGTAAATTCGGTCACAAATAAAAATTTCTATTGAGTTTGACATGTAGAATTGGTTAAAGACATAAGTTTTTATAACAAAACAATTTTACCTACAAGTCAACTTAGAAAAACCTCTTAAAATTATAAACTTGTAGAATCACATGGGTAGAATCTTGATTTTGACAACTATGCTCATGAGAGATTGTAGGCCTTAGAGGCGTACACGAGTGAGGGGGCCAAAGGTCGGTAATCTATCAGTAAATTATGTCTTCTACTCATTAGATGACTCAACTTGCACACAAGAGCAAAGCTAAGATCCATCCATTACGCATTCAGTAAGCGATTCTCCTCCTTTGGAAAAACTCCCTAATATGGTAGACCTTGATGTTGTAGATTGTGCCTAGGATTTAATTAGTACATTGGGTTGGTGAGAATCCGTACCTTTTGATCATAAAAGATTAGGAAGCTTTTGAATAACGAGTATCCCTTAGACAATGAAGGAAACTCTCTTACGTTACCCTTATACATTAGGATCAAGTACGTTATGAGTCCCAATAGAGTCATGAGCACAATAACTAAGTAAGAATTTAAAGACATGCAGCTTTGTTTTAAAGGTGCCCCAAAGAGTGGCCATTTGAGAGACCTCAACTACATGAGCAGATCATGACATTAGGTGATCAGGATCCTACAATGTTTGAGAAATATTCTGAAGTTGGTTTGAAACTCCCCTTTACTATATTCTAGGGGTTTTATTTTACATATCATTGTCTTTGTCCTTCTATGCTCACTCCCAACTCTTATAGACTTCTCATAGCCTTTGAATGTATATGTAAAGACCTAAAGGTTAAGGCTATAGGAACCCTATTTAGTTATTTTTTTTTACTTTAAAGAAGAAAGAAGGTTAGTTTTATAACTGTACCTTACCTCATAGGAAATTATTTGTCAAATTGGAATCGTTCATTCATGAATGGAAGCAAAAATGGATAGTAGTTACGTCGGCTACATTATTAGATTTTCCAACCACTTGGAGTCAACTAATCCATTTGTCTAATATAAAGAACTTACTCCCCAATGACTAAAAGGCCTACAATGCTCCCAAGGCATTCCAATCTTCCTTAAGGATGAAGCTCAAGTTAATGAGGGTGCTAAAGGCACCTTTGATGGAAAGCATTGAAGGTTTAGATGGGAGGATGGAAGTTGAGCAAGATATGAGCCATCATGATCACACCATACTGATAAGGGCTTATAAGAGGAGGAACCTTTGCTTCTACTTCGGAGTGGGATGGTCTTCCTTGCTCGTGCTTGGCAAGGCTATCATAAGTTTTCTCCTTTCATTTTTTTAATCATCCTAATCTAACCCCTTGCATGAATTACTACAAATATGACACTTAAGGATTACAACTCCAAGGACTTGTTTATTGAGTTTAAGGCTGGTAGGTCCAAGGGAAGGGAGGATAGTAAGAAGGCCTCCTCTAAACAAGCTCTTGCCAAATAACCACTTAAACCTCATATCAAAGTCCTCTTAAAGGAGATGATCAAACTGTCGATAAAGTCTATTGCTCTTGTTGTTACAAAGGAGAAGGATGGTTAGCAGGCAAAGAACGTTAAGGAGTCTCAAAGACTTAAGGCTCTTGCAAAGAGGAAGGTTGGCTAAGGTTACCAAACCTAAGAAGAGACCCAATACATACGAGTGTCTGCCCTTAGAGAAGGACCTCGAAAAGGGGAAAACTGCAAGGGACTCTAAGGTCAAAGGTAATTTTACTAACCCCAATGAAGGAAAAGAGGCTCCATGCAGGATTCCAAGTTTGATAATCCTCATATAGAGATAGAACACTAAGGTGGTGCAATTTTAGCCCATTTAGAATGTCAGTACTATAGACTTTGCATTAGGAAATGGTTGGGTAGCTCGTGAGTTACTCAAGGGGATTTGTTTACCCAATGATGTTCGACCCTTGACTAATGCAGTTAAGCTTTATTAGAATTTAGGGACACTTTACTCTATTTAGCTATTCCCAATTGTTATGATGTAAGTCTTCTACCTTTGTGATTTCACCTTTGCTAGGCTCATTGTCTCTTTCTTATCCTCAAATTAATTTTTCAAAACTCCTAAAGTTGCCTAATGATTGTGGAAGCCTTGTCAAAAGAGAAGAACACTGTAAGTCTTCAAGTTTATCTTAACCTTCTAGTCTTCTCCATCCCATTAAGGTTATAATCCCTCATCTATGTTTCTTTTAGATTGCTAAGGAAGCTAAGAACGAAGTAGCTAATGTAGAGGCTGAAAAGGAAAGTTTACAAGAAAAATGGGGATTAGAAAAAACAAATTAAAGGAATAGAAAGCTAAAATTGAGGATGAACTCAAATCTTAGAGAGAGAAAATTGAGAAAAAGACTAGAGCTCGAGAAGAGAAGGAGAAGGCTTTAATAGAGGAGCAAAAAGAACTCCCAACTGGCGACTAACCTTTAGAGTACTTAAAATAAAGTTGAAACCCTCAAGAATAAGGATAGTGAAGAGGTCACTTACTTATAGACCTCGTACAAGGAGCTAAAAATTAAATTAGATGATATAGTAAGGGAGAAGGACTCTCTAAATGATAAGGCTTATGCGACCATTCAAGAGAGCGATGGATATAAGTAGCTAATGAGTTGAAAAATGTTGGACAGGATCAACTTTACCTGAGAAGAGGTTTTGATCCATCACCCTGAGTACGATCTCAACTGCCTTAACTTGACTGGATAAGCTCAGAACATCTAGGCCTAAGCCAAAACGAGAGAGCATTCAGCAAAAGTAGAGAAGCAAGTAGATGTAGGGACTCCAATAGTCGATTGCCTTAACATGAAAGGATGAAGTGAGAGTCCTAAAGTTCAAGATATTGTTGTACCTAACTATCTAACCAACACATAGCTAAATGTTGCTTAAGGCTTTAATCCCCAAGATGCTCCTCCCGCCTAGACCCCAAGCCAATGATAACCCTGTTCCATCATTCGCATTTTTATTTCATACTTTCTTTTAGGTCGATATGTTGATTGTAGCATTGTAAAAATGTATTTCATGAGGAATTCTTCCTTTGAACCTTTATTCATAACTTTAGTACATGTGAACTTTTGACATCTTGTGATGATGCTTAACTGTGCTTTTCAATGAATTTCCATCACATGTTAGTTAAGATATATTATTGTTTGCTTTAATAGTTTCAGGAGTTTTTTATGAGATTCCTTTGAACTAGAACTCAGTTCTAATGGTGATTAACTAGATTGAAGTTGGGGGGTTTAGAGATTATTACCCCCATAGTAGTTCATTTTCTTCATAGTTGAGATTATAATATGGCTCTCTTATTGGCCAAGAGCCTAAGAGCATACCTTCATCTGCTATCCTTGAAAGGATTTGTAATTTATGACTCGCCATCCTTAATAGGATTTAAAACCTTTAGCTTATTGTCCTTAAGAGGACTTATAACTCTTAGCTCATCTTCTTTAGGAGGAATTTTAATTGTAGGCTCTTCATCCTTAAAATAATTTATAGCCACCATACCTATCTCCCTTGCAAGGATTTAAGGTTTTTAAATCGTGTCGTTCATGATACTTAGATACCTAAAGATATCCTTTTCCTATGGTTCGTTAAACATAGGAACTAAGGATTAGCACTATTATAGTTCGCTTATCATCCCTTCACATAGCACTTAGGCCATGTTTTAGTTTCCATAAAGCATCTTGGTGAAGATGATAAAGTGAATAAAGTCATAAATAAATATTTCAAGATTAGCCATGTCAAATAGTAAATTAGGTTGGCTATCAACTGCAACCTGATACATAATATTTGCTTAATCAAACACAATTTCACAATCATTGAATAAACACATAGAACAAGCCTAACAAAACATAGACTACATCACATAGGAAAAGAAATAAATACAGACAAATACATACATCTTAACTCATGCTAAAAGAAACAAATACATAAACAAATACACTTCATATATGCCTTTAGAGTCGATTCTTCATATCCTTAATTTGAAATAAGCTTTGAGATTGTCGGCATCCCATGCTTTAGGTATCAGTTTCCCATCTAACCTTTCCAACCTATAGGCATGCTCGTTTCTGACCACCTCTTTTACTCTTACTGGATCATCCCATGCTAAGGTGAGTTTTCGTTGACACTCCTTTGCTCTTAGTGCCTCTAACTTCCTATAAACTAGGTCTCTAAGTTAGAAACATTTATGCTTGACCTACTTAATGTTGTATTAGGTAGCTCGCTATTGATAAGTAGTAAGGTGAGCTTGAACTAAAGCGCATGTTTCGTGAATTGTGTCTAAGTTAGCTTATAGACTAATGTTGTTAAGCTCAGGGTATATGCTTAAACTCTTGCACTCTCCTCTTATAACTCAATTGGCAACATTAACTTTGTCTTAAAGGCCAACTGATATGGAGAATGACTTGTTAATGTCTTCTGAATATTCCTGTACCCTTACAAAATGTTGAGTAGCTTGTCCACCTACTTGTTACCTGCTCTGTTCACTCTTTTCTTCAAGCTTTGTAAAATGACCTTATTTATTACTTCAATCTAGCTATTACTTTAAGGATGCACAACAGAAGTATAGCCTACCATGATCTTTTGAGCTTCACAAAATTCTTTATTCTTATCATTACTGAACTATGGTCCGTTGTCTATTACAATCGCATAAGGTATTCTATATCTAGATAGGATGTTACTTACCATAAATGCCTCAATGCTTCTTTCTACTATGCTTAGGATAGCTTTAGCCTCAACCCATTTTGTGAAATAATTAACTACAACAATAATATACCTTCTCTATTTAGTAGCTCTTGGGAAAGGACCTAATATATTTAGTCCCCATTAGGCAAAAGAGTAGGGGCTGGTGAGAGCTTGGAGCTTGCTTAACTAGGGCATTCCTTTGACATTAATCATAAGTCTAAGCTAAACCAAGCACATCTTTCCTCATTCTAAACTACTACAGCTTTGATATGATTATTGTATACTCTTGAATGTAGATTAGACAACACTTGTTTAGCTTCAAATGGTCGAAGGAACCATAAATATGGCATGCTCATTCCTCTTTTATACAAATTCCCATCGATCATTGTGAAGGTAGTTGCCTTACAGATGAGAACTTGAGCCTCTTTGGTGTCCTAAGGTAAGGTTCCTTTTTTCAGGTATTCAATTATAGGGTTCATCCAGTACGCTTTGGATCCCTTTGTTGGATCTCAAGACACGCTTGCGGATGTGATACTATGCTTCTATTAAGGAAGTACTCTATAAAAACTCTATCTTCCTAGTTCGATAAGCCTATTGAAGCCAACTTAGATAATTTTTCTATCACATAATTCTCAGTCTTTGGTATTTTTGTCAACTACCACTCTTTGAAATTTGATCCAAAGTATTTTACTAATTGTAAGTTTTTGATCATGCTTTCATCTTTAGCCATGCTAATACCGACAACCTAATTTACCATCAAGAGTTGGAGAATACATTTAAGAACTTCACCTTAACCTCCTTTGCTATCTTTATCCTAGCCAAAAGGGCCTCATATTCTGATTCATTATTGCTAGCTTGGAAGCTAAACTTCAAGGCGTAAGCAATCCTAGCTCCCATAGCACCTACAAGAATCAATCCAACTTTACTCCCTTCATTAGTCAATGAGCCATCCACATATAGCTTCCAGGTCGTTTGGTCCCTGCTTGAATTGGAACTTTCAAATCTTGTAAACTCAACAATAAAATCAACTAAAATTTAGGCTTTGTACTCTTCCTTAGGTTGATACTAAATTCTAAGGGCACTAAATACGAGGGTGTATTTGACTAAACTTCTTGAAACATCTGGTTTATGCAAGGCTTGCCCTAACGGCTAGTTTGTCAACACCACAATTGGATGAGCTTTAAAGTAAGGTCGAAGCTTTTGAGCAACAACTGCCATAACCAAAACAAATTTCTCTAGATTTGTATACCTTAATTCTAGTCCTTATAAAACATGGCTTACATAGTAAACGGGTTGGTGAACTTGTCCTTCAGCCTGTACCTAGATAGAGGAGAGAGCCCAATCACTCATAGATAGGCATAGGAAAAGTGTTTCTCCTTCCAAAGGTTTCAATAAGATTGAAAGTCTTGTCAAAAAGTCCTTTAAGGCCTTAAAAGCCTTCCTACACTCTTTATTCCATTAGAACTTGAAATGGTTCCTTAATGCTTTAAAAAACTCCACATACCTTTTTACACTTGAAATGAATTTATTTAATGCTACTATCCTTCCCGTTATCCTTTTAACCTCTTTGATAGACTTTAGGGACTTCACATTAAGTATAGCCTGGGTCTTTTTAGGGTTAGCCTCGATCCCATGTTGTATTACCATATATCTTAAAAATTTCCTTGATGAAGCACCAAACACACACTTTTGTGGGGTTTAACTTCATATTGTATCTCCTTAGAGTGTCAAAGGTCTCCTGGAAGTTAGTTGGATGGTTGTCATTTGTCTTGCTATTCACTATCATATCATTAACATAGACCTTGATATTTCTATGTATCTAGGGCTTAAACATTTTTGTAGCTAGCCTTTAATATGTAGCCTCCACATTCTTCAACTTGAATCGCATCACCTTATAACAATAAGTACCAAAATTTGTTATGAAGGATGTATGCACTTAATTGGTGGAGTACATCTTGATTTGGTTGTGCCCTAAAAATGCATATCCATAAAGCTTAGTAGCGCATGTCCTAAAGCCAAATCGACTATTTGATAAAACTTAGGCAAGTGAAAGCAATCCTTTCGGCATGCCTGTAAACACCTAATTTTTGCCGCCTCCCCTGTATTTGTCAAATTAGATATAAGGTCCTAAATTAGAAAAAGTTCAAAAAAATAGAAAATTAAAGAAAGCCCCCAAAAAATGAAGAAATTTAGAAAAAATAAGAATTCTAAAAAAATATAAGCAAATAGGAAAATAAGAAAAAGTACCAAAAAAAAAAAAGAAATTTAGAAAAAATGCAAAAAAAAAAAGAAATTTGAAAAGTCACAAAATAAAATAGGGTATTTAGAAAATAATAAATTCTTAAGTTGTTTAAATAGAATATAATTTTAATTTTAATTTCAATTTCAATAGTTTTAAATAAAAGACTCTTGGGTTTAGGCTTAGATTTGAATCTAGCTCAGGCTGACCTGGTCCATATGTGCAATTAATTACATATATAAATAAGGAAAAACCAATAGCTTAGCTGGATAAGCATTTAGACTTGATATTGCATATGACTTAGAGATCTTGGGTTCAATCCATGAAAGGTGAAAAATGTATCTTTTATTTTCTTTTCTCACTTTATTGCTATGTCATCACCACGTCACGGGCTACGTCATCGCCACATCATTTGCCAACTCACTTCTAAGTATGGTAAACACATCCCGATACACTCCGGTACATTTATACACGTGTAGCTATGTATTTGGCACCACATATTGTTCAGGTTTGTCTAATCCAAAATTGGAAGAAAATCATATTGCATTTAATTTTTTCCATCCTTAACATGACCATGATACCTATAAATAGGGGTTTACTCTTCATTTTCAAAACACAACAAAAACTTCGAAACACTCTAGAAAAACAAAAATCAAAGTTTCCTCTCTTTAATACGATTCCTCTTTCTCTAGGATAGCATTCCCTACGGTGTTTTTACGAAAAACACCACCATCGGATTTCTCAAGCCAACCAAACTCCAAGCCGATCTAAGCCAAAGTGAGCCGACCGAGCCGAAGTGAGCCAACCGAGCCGATTCGAGCCAAAGTGAACCGATTCGAGCCGTCCGAGCAGATCCGAAGCCAATATGAGCCGACTTGGTTTTTCTTTTTTCTTTTTATATTTATTTATTCATTTGTTTATTTGTAAATGTTATAATTAAGACAAAGAAAAAAAAAAGAAAAAGGAACGAAAAAGAAAAAAGAAAGAGAAGAAAACAAAAAAAGAAGAAGAAGAAGAAAGAAAGTAGTCTATTTATTTATTTTAATAGAAATAGATAGAATAAGTATAAAATAAATAAGATAATATAATCAAAATAAAAATAAATAAATAGGTTAGTAAACAAAAATCATTTTCACACTTAGGAAAATTGAGTTTTCCAAAAAGAAATGAAAATAAATCAATCAATTTTCAAATTAGAATCATTTAGAATTTCCAAAAATAAAATCCAACTTAAGACTTCTTATAATCTTTTTTTAAATCAACTCAAAATGGGTAAAAACATAAACTCAAAAATTTTTCCAAAATTAAAATCAAACCACTTACTAAATTTTTTTTATAAACGAACTAGGGAAGTCTAATCTCGAATAGCGGGTACGTAGGCATCCATACGCAAGTACAGGGCAACTTAAAATATGAAAAGTTTTATTTTTTCCATTTTTAGATATTTATGTAAATTAATCAATTTAGTCGCATGTATCATAATTAGATGTTTTTAGAAATTAAAAAGGGTAATTTGAAAAGCGAAGTTAAATTCGAAAAGTTAAAAAGTGGTACCTGTTTAGGGTTTAATAAATTAGCCTCCAGACCTAAATCTTTGGTTTTCAAAAAAGCCGTTTTATAAATTGGTTTTTTAATCGATAGACTGGTAGCTAAGTTATAACCAATCCACCCAATTGGTTATAACTTAACCCCCTTTTCTTGACTTCGGTTGGGTGGTGACTTCAAATTTTTTTAAGTTGGAAAAAATGATCTTCTTTAAACCCTAGTCGAGGGTCAATATTAAATGGGTAAGGTTTAGTACTAATCGGTTTAGAGAAGACCTAATTTTATAAAAAGAACTGGGAGGGTGAAAAACCAGGCTCGACAATGCCTTATTTAGATTTGTAAAATCAATTCAAATCATCAATTTACTGTTTGCTTTCTTCACTAACATATAGTTCACTAACCATGTGGGATATGGCTCTTCCTTGATGAATCTGACCTTCACTAATTTTTGCACCTCTTCTTTAATCACGGGTTGCCTTTCAAGTGCGAAGTGCCTTTTCTTTTGTTGCATAACCTTCACATTTAAGTCAATATTCAACTTGTGAGTAAATGAACTACTCAAGTATGCCTGGCATGTCTAAAGGAGACCATGCGAAAATGCCTTTCTTAGCTCGAAGAAAGTGTACTATATGATGTTGTAGGTTAAGTAGCATAGCAGTTTTGACCTTGGTCACATGCTTTAGATTATCTCTAAGTTAGATTGTCAAGGTCTCCTCCCTAGGTCTTCCTTGTGCTACTAACCAATTGTCCAAGCTCTACTCAATTGTGTAGATCTAATACCTCTTCAAAGCTTTTAAGTACAAAGATCGAGACAATTGGTGGTCTCCATAACATGTTCCTGTTCTAGTCGAGGTGGAAAACTTCACCTTTTGATGAGCAGTGGACACAACCATCTTGAACGCATTGATGGAAGGTCGGCCCAATATCTTATTGTAAGGTGAGTGACAATCTACAATCATGATTGACTTCTTTCTTCATTACATTCTAATAATCTCCTTTTGATAAGGATAAAGTGACCACCCATGCACCTTCATCAGCTGATTATTGAATTCGTATAAGCTATATTTGTACAGATTCATTTTGATATTCTTAAGTTTCAAACTCATCTAATAGAACGTATGCTTAAAGATAATATAGGTAGAACTCCTTGTGTCTACCATCACCTTCTTGACCTCAAAGTTTTCAACTCTAGCTGAAATCACCAAGGCATCACTATGTAGGAATTAAACTCATTACATATCCTTGTTTGAAAAAATGATCATGTCATCAAACCTATGTCATTTGCCCCTCAAGTTTAGCACATGATCTCCTACTTCACTTTGAGAGCTTGTTATAGGTAAAAGACCTCCCCTTGCTAGTCCTCTAAAAATCACATTTATTATTCCTTGTAGAGCTCTGTTATCTCCTCTCTCATTGTCACTTACCACTTGATCACAATTATTAGGTCATAATTCTCTATTTCGAACTTGCTGCTCTATCCTTCTTCTCTATGTAAGTCACTCAATGTGCTTGTCCTTGTTTGCTATGAATTTCTTCAAATATGTCCTTTGTACGACATTTTCAAGAGCATTCTTTAGGTGCATACCTTTGTCCGTATTATTGCCTCTATCATCGTAGAAGTCACGATGCTTATTGGAATTCCTTCTAGCCAAATCACTTTTCATTTTCTTAGGCCAAGCTAAGAAACCCTAATTCCAGACTTGCATTAAAATATTTGACGTAGGTTGATTAATAATGGTATGTTCAACAAATGTAGGTATCGGTCTTTTCTAATCACTTGGTGGTCAACTAAGCTTACTGCGTATGTCAAAGTTCCTTTCCAATCTATTCTTTACAAATCCTTTATTCTTGTTAGGTTTCTTCTCATGCTTTTCGTTCTCCAATTCCCTTTTAGACCGCATTTGGTGTTCTTGCTGAATGAATTTTTCCAATCTCTTAGTGAAGTCATCTAACAAAGTCTTTGGATGTTTTGCAAGGGACTTGAAGAAATTAAAGTCTTTTGTGACTCCTTTGCAAATGGCATGTAAAGATACACTTTTGTCACAATTAGTAATTTCAATCATTAGTTGATTAAACTTGTGGATGTGATCTCAAATAGATTCTCTATCTATGTTTCTGCTTGACTAAAGTCAAAAGTAAAGAATATTTAGCCAGAGGCTTACTAGCCAAGAAGTACTATTGGAACTCTTTTACTAACTAATCAAAGGAGGAGATGGAAGCTACTCTCAGTGAGTTGAACCAATTGCTTGCAGATTTCCATAAAGTAGATGGTAAAACTTTGCAAGCAATAACATTAGATAGCCCATAAAGTTCTTTCAAAGTCTGGAAGGTGTTCAGGTAGTCATCTAGATCCTTCCTTCCATCATATGTGTCGAATTGAGGCAAGTGAAGACTTAACAGCAAGACCTCATTTACTATACTATGGATGAAAGGACTTACCTTCCTACCTTTTGCATCCATCTCATTCTCAGAAGTTCCTTCATTAGCCAACTTCTTTGCATAGTCTTCCAACTCTTGTAAACTCATGTTTGCCATAGCATTCTAGGGTAATCATGCAGTCACACTCTTTACCCTTTATCCTATGAGAGTTTGCACACCTGGAACTATAAGAGACTATAATGGTGCTTATGGCTAAACATTCTCACTAGACCATGGCTCTTATGCTTATTGGGTACCTTCTTCATTCGTTAATAGAGCTTTTCCTCCCAGTTGCCTAAGTATGTCTTCATGCACCATAAGATCAACCTACTAGATGATAGGAATTAGCCCCTTGGACTAATCCCTTGTAGGCAAGCTAGAGGACTCCAAGGACTTACGCGGAGAATACTAGCTTGAAACCAACACTGAGACAAGGATCCTTATTCCAATTGATCTCTTACCAACTTGTTTGTCAGATCCTCACATGTATTAGGCCTACTCCTACCCCATAGCGAAGTTTTATTCCAAATGACTACTTAGGACTAGCCAAGTTGAGCTCCTTAACTAACTACAGGCATCTAACTCCGATTCGGCTGACTTCTTTACTAGATTAATTGGCTCCCGACTTGATCCTGATCAAGTTGGCCCTTGACTGTAATGCTTTTTCACTACTACCTATTTTATATCATATTTCTAATAACCAGCCACCAAGCGATACATGTTCCCTAAACATAGCCTTCCAAAATGATTCTTTCTTTTTCGTACTAAATATTCTTTGTCTTTTTTACCCCTTTTGGTATGTTTCATGTAACCTCATTGTAGAATACCCTTTTGTCTTTTTGTACATGTAAAGTAACCTTAGTGGATTGGTATATAAACCCCTACTTTCTTATATGTAGACAATTAACTAGTCATTATAGAATTATCCACGTTGAGCAACCTTAGTATTCTCATTATCATTCAACTCTTATCTATTCCCTTTAGTAAGGAGTAGTAGCGAGTAATCCTTTAGTTTAGACCGGTGTGTCATATCCAATGTATTGTAGGCCAAGTAGGATTGAGTGCTGTATTATATTCATTCGGTAACTGCCTGGACTTTGCTAACTTTTTCCTTATTTTTTTTTGTTTGCTTCGTTGTGGTAATTCTCTGTATATTTAACCTTGGAGATACATCAGCTTTGCTGGTATTAAAGCATGGTTCCACAAGAGAGTGTATGAAGTTGCAATAAAGTTTGGGTTTACCTTAATATTAGTAGCAGTTGTGTTCCTTTAGTAGTTGTTGCAATGTGTTGTATGTAAGTGTAGTTTCATTATTACTTTATTTTTACTTTGTTTTTCATTACGAAAACAAAGCAAGTTCACTACTATTCTCTTTTAGTGATTATTAGGTGTTAAAGTTGTTAGTGAGTTATTAATCTATCTGAGGAGTATTGCACCATGTTAGATTCGAGTGTTCAGGGTATTATTTGTGATCAGAGTAGTGGTATTCAACTTGGTCATGGCTATAATGGTAGTAATACCCTAGGGTTAATTGATGACAAACTTAATAGACTGACTAACTTTGTTGAAAGTCTAGTCACAGCAATGTAAGTTAACAAACAATAGCCCCATGGTGTACAGCATCATATCTTACAAGAAAATGCCTCTAAGAGACACTATGACTAAGGCAATCAAACCAATTACCTAGTTCGACTGTAGCGAGCTAGAGAGGAAGCAGATTGAGCTGTTGGATGAAGATTGGAGTTGGAAGAGATTAAAGAAGATCGTGAGGAGCTAGATGTTGAAGAGTGTGGGGAGGAAGAAGAAGAAGCTGACTATTACCAAATGCAGGGCGAGGACACCGAGTACCTCGAGAGCTAAACAATTTTAAGGTTCAAATCCTACCCTTTAGTAGAAGTGGAGATGTAGATGAATACTTAGAGTGAGAAGAGAAGGTTGAGAAGGTGTTTGAATATTATAGGTATACATATGCTGTCGAGGTTCGACTTACTACATTGGAGTTTACTGGGTATGCTACTATGTGGTGGAAAAATTTGAATGTGGCCAAAGTTAGAGATGGAGACAAGGTGTTAGAACCTAGGATGAGATAAAAAGGTTGTTAAGAGGTAGATTTGTACCCAAAACTTACCTATAAGGTACATTTGCAAATTTATAAGAGCTTCACCAAGGAAACCAATCTATTGATGATTATATCAGAAAGTTTTAGATGCTTATGATCTGGGTTGATGTAGAAGAACCTAAGGCTCGCGCTGTATTGAGGTTCATCTCTGGACTCCGATATGAAATTCGCTATGTCATGGAGGTGCAGAGGTTTTATACTTAGGAAGAGGCAATAAAGATAGTGCAAAGGGTCGAAGAATAGAGAAGAAGTTCTCCGAGCCAACTTAAGCTAACATTCTCCTAACCTCTAATTCTATGTCGACCTATTCAAGTAGACCCGAGGAGGCCATACAAGGTCGAGAATAAGAATGACCAATCTAATGATAACCAAGCAAGCTAGCAAGGCTAAGCTAATTTGTAAGGATAACCCTTGAGGATATATGACAAAGGGCAGACCTCTAGATAGAAGACCAGTGAGGCGAAATGCTTGGGCTTCGAACATATGGTCACCGAGTGTCTAAATTGACATGTCTTAGTGCTCCAAGCAGATATAGTAGATAGCATCGACGAGAGCGAGTTCGAGAAAGAAGAGGATGTTGGAAAACTCAAAGCTGAAGAGGAAGAGGAGACCTGTATCTATGCCAACTAGGAAGAAGTGATGACCCTAGTCTTAAGATGAGTATTGAGTACCTTATTGAACTTTGAGGTGAACCAAAGGAGAATCTATTCCATACCAAGTGTACCGTTAAAGGCTAATTGTGCATGATCATTATGGATGTGGGAAGTTGTACTAATGTCGTTGTATAGTCCTTTGTGTAGAGGTTAGAGCATCCTCGACCATACAAGCTGCATTGGCTTCATAATAAGGGTGCTTTGCACATAAATGAACAAGTGATTGTATTGTTCGGTATTGGGAGTGTATATAAGGACGAAGTAGTATGTGATGTTATCCTCATGGGAGCTTTACATCTATTGCTTGGACGACCTTGGTTGCAAGACCGACGTTTTACTCATGATGGTTATAAGAACAACTATGCCTTTGTTAAGGATGGAAGGAAGATTGTGCTGCAACCCATGACCCCGTTCCAAGTAAGTGAAACCTATAATCAACTCACTTGAGCCAGTAAGAAGAATGCCTTAATGATGAGCTGAGGAGAGCTCTAAGCTATTGAAAAGGCTAAGTAACCTATGCTCCTATTGATCAAAAGATTCTTAGAAACGAGAGATTCGAAGGATATCCCTAATGAATTCCAAAGCTTGCTAGATGAGTTTTTCGACCTATTCCTTAAAGAACTACTTAAAGGACTACTTAAAGGACTACCTCCAGTCCGAAGCATTGAGCATTATATTAATTTTCAACTAAGCACCACCCTGCCCAATCGACCTACATATAAAATGAACCCTAAGTAGGCTGTTGAGCTGAAAAGACAAGTAAACAAACTCATAGAGCGAGGATATATAAGGGAGAGCATGAACCTTTGTATTATACTAGCTCTGCCCATCCCCAAGAAGGATGGAACATGATGCATGTGGATCGACGAGCAATTAACCAAATTATTTTTAAGTACAGATACTTGATACCGAGGCTCAATGACATGTTAGATTAGCTTTACGGTGCCAAGATATTTTCGAAGATTGATTTGCGAAGTGGTTACCACCAAATTTGCATGAAGCCAGGTGATGAATAGAAGACTACCTTCAAGACTAAGCATGGACTTTATAAATGGTTGGTTATGCCATTTGGACTTATTAATGCACTGAACACATTCATGAGGTTGATGAACCATATAATGCAACCTCTAATTAGAAGATGTGTGGTCGTCTACTTTGATGACATATTAATATGCAGTGCTAACTTGAATGACTATATTCAACATTTTCGTGAAGTATTTGGCATTTTGCGAATTGAGAATTTGTATGAGAATGTGAAGAAGTGTATGTTTTGCCAGAACAAGGTGATTTTCCTAGGGTTTATGGTGTCAGGGGTAGGAATCTGGGTAGATAAGGAGAAGATTCGAGCTGTTCTTGAGTGGTCGATGCCAAAGAATGTCATTAAGGTTCGAAATTTCTTATCCTAGCTTCTTTTGATAAGCAATTTATCAAAAACTTTAGTACCATAGCTGGCCCCTTGACCGAGCTAATAAGGAAGAATGAAGGATTCAGGTGGAACGATCAAGTTAAGCAAAACTTTAGGGAGATCAAGGAGAAGCCCACCTCAGCACCGGTCCTTTCACTACCAGATTTTGACAAACCTTCAAATTGGAATGCGATGCATTGGGAGTGGGAATTTATGTTATCTTGATGCAGGAGTGACGACCTGTATCTTACCATAGCGAGAAGCTTAGTAGTCCTGCCTTAAACTATTCTGTATACAAGAAAGAGTTGTACTCTCTTTACCAAGCCCTTATTATTTGGCAATACTATTTACTGCCATGAAAGTTTGTTATTTATATAGACTATGAGCCTCTGAAGTATCTAAGGAGTCATAATAAGCTTTTGAAGAGGCAAGCTAAGTGGGTAGAGTTTATGGAAGGGTTCTCTATGTCATCTAACACAAGAAGGGAAGCACAAACGTGGTCGCTAATGCTTTGTCACAGCGGCAAACCTTATTGATCGCTTTGTAGACAAAACTATTGGGGTTTTCACTCATTACTTAATAGTACACTCATGACCCATATTTTCTGCCCTATGTAGATGACATGATTGTGAAAAGCATGAAGGAAGATCATCACTTCACTGATCTGGAGGAGATGTTTGCTACATTAAGGAGATATAGCATGAAGCTTTACCCCATAAAAGGGTATTTTTATCATAACATCAAGAAAATTTCTCGGGTATACGGTCATACGATGCGGCATCGAGGCCAATCCAAGAATGATTGAAGCTATAAATAATATGAAGTCACCTTGCATGGTCAAGGGGGTATAGGAACTCATCGGGCGAATTGCCACCCTCAATAGATTCATGTCGAGAAGTACGGATAGGTGTGCAGAATTCTTTAAAATTTTGAATAATCCAAAGGAATTCAACTGGACTGACGATTACGAAAGAGCTTTCAATGAGCTCAAGGAGTTTCTTGTGTTGCCCCTGATACTCTAGACACCTATTCTTGGAGAAAATTTATACCTATATCTATCAGTCAACTGCCGAGCACTTTCCTCTATGTTTGTCAAAATTGATGGCAAAGATCATTGACCCATTTATTATATGAGTCATGTTCTGCAAAGGCTAGAGCTTTAGCACACAAAGATAGAAAAATTTGTATTGGCAATGGTTCTCTCAGTAAGAAAATTAAAGCTTTACTTTGAAACTCACCAGATCATTATCCTCACCGATTAACCATTGCGGCAAGTATTGTAGAGACCCGATTCTTTGGGGAGGATGATAAAAGATGCCTTGGAGTTCAATGCCTATTGGGTATAATATAAACCCACAATGGCACTAAAGGCCCAAGTACTGATGGTTTTTTTGGTTGAATTTATAGGGGACGAAGACTGTATGGAGATTGTCAAGAAGCCTATCTGGTTTCTTTATATCGATGGTTCTTCGACATAAGAAGGGAGTAGTGCAGGCCTAGTTCTCCAAGGCCCCCATAATATCAAAGTTCATTACGCTTTGAAATTTGGATTCCCAACCAGTAACAATGAAGTAGAGTACGAAGCTCTAATTGCCGAATTGAAATTGGCTAAAGAAATTGGTGCCAAGAAACTTAAAGTGTTCTCTAATTCCCAGTTAGTGGTAAATCAAGTCACCAGAAGTTATGCAGCAAGAGAAGAAGAGATGAGAAATTACCTATTGGTGGTACAAACGCTCGTAGAAGAATTCCTATCTTTCTCAATTCACAAAATTTTGAGAAATAAGAATATTGTTGTTGACAAGCTATCGAAGTTGGCTAGTATGGCATTCCTTAAGCTGAACAAGAAACTTTTCATCGAATTTCTCCTACAGAAAAGCTTGTCCAATCTTTCGTAGAGCTGTGAGTTAGCTCTTTGCCTAAAAGAAGAATCATGGTTGGATCCCTTAGTGAATTATCCAAAAGAAGGTTTTATCCTGACAACAAAATGGAGGCACGGAGATTGACTTACAAGGCTGCAAACTATACGCTGATTGATGGTTAGCTGTATAAACATGGAATATCCTAACCTTACCTTCAATGCCTTTCTCCAAGGGATGCCTAAAGTGTCACGAACTAAGGATGGCCTAGTCGTAGCAAACGCCGTATACTGTACAAAGAACCCCTTATTGTTTACCCTCTTAATCATGAACTCTTCACACAATATACAAGGCTTTACAACCACTAGTTTCCCAACAACATACAGATTCACATGATATCATCACATAAACATATTTATATAAAATTTGAACTACAAAGCTTACAGTACATGGTAATTGAATACATCTAAGTCTATAATACTAGTAAAAGTTTACATAAACCATTCTCTCTCAATACACAGGACAACTCGCTCTTGCTTAAGTCTCCAAGCTAACCTGTGGCATCTCTTGGCCAACCTCTACAAATAAGTTATCCTAGAACAAAAGTCTAAGGGGATGTAAGCCTAAGCTTAATGAGCAAAACCCTTAACCACACCATAGGCAAGTTATAAATACATTTATTCACACATATGAATGAATGATCAAACAGAATGCCAAACAGTACGTATAATTAACTAGTTCATATACGTAACTCAGATTTAACGCCCTTCGAAGTCAGGGTTGGAGTATATACGGCACCAATAAGATCCGAGTATTATATTAGAACTTACTTTACTATAGAACTTTACGTTCCATATTTAAAACAAATAAGTCTTTTATTTTCATAAAAATCAAGTTCTAGTATAATCGTAAGTAAGCCTCTGTAGTCTACACTTACCCCTAAATGGAGGCCTCTAGACTCAACCCTTAGCTAGACGGTCGGTGCCTCTAAAGCCTAGTGTTCCCATGAGCCAGGGTAAGCTCATTTTGTACAAGTGCACCGTACAGAACCAATAAATTAATAATAACAACCCCCCCTGAATGGCTTCTCTTTACCTCTGTGTGATGTGACGGCCGGAATTGTGTCTATGCGATGCATGTTAATGCATATTCTAGTTTCTTTTTATAAGCAGAGTATAATTAAGTTCAAATTATGTTGTGATCATCCAATAGTACACACAATCATTTTCTATACTACCATGCAACAAACAAAGCATTATCTATACTTAAGGTAAGTTTACAACTCAACACACAATAACATACACAAGTATTTCCTCGACCCCATACAGTAGTCAATTAACAATAATATTTAAGTCTGCTATCTACAATCACAAATAAGCATGAAATATAGGGTAAATACTCACTCGGCCATGACGAGTCGCTTTAGTCGTAGTAATCAATCGAGAGATCCCCACTCACCTTGAGATCACCTTATCATTACGATATAATAACGCTAATAAGTAATTGAATTAACTAATAAGTCTAAATATCTATTTACCTAATTCTACTTAAATTACTATCAACTTCTATCCTATTAGACTTTATTATTAATTGTATGTAACTTTTTCGTTTTATTTCTGATATTTATGAATTTATAGTTGTTTTTTATCGTTTTCAGACATACGTTCACACGATGATGTCTGTTTTGGACGTTAAGACCTGTGTTTCATGATACAAACTAAATTTATAGAAATTTTAACTATAGAAACGTAATTATTCTTATTTCTTATATTTATACCTTTTGTTTATACTTGATGATTTAGTTAACTCTTAAATTCTTATACTTAGAGAATTTTACTTTGCTATCGCTAATTTATGTACTTAATTAAGTGTAATCCAATTTAGCAAGTGTTTTAAGATTTACTAATTCATGTACCTAATTATTATGTACTCTTCTTATTTCTTATTTTATAAACTTATGCTTATGTCATTGCTTACATTATCGATCGCTTATATCATCATTTGCTTATGTTATGGCTTATGTCATCTTTTGATTATATCATTACTTACGTCATCATTTAATTACATATGCCTTACCTCATACTTATGTAATATCTAAAAGTCTTATATACACTTCACTTAAACTACTATATACATATACCCTTACTATACTTATACGTATATTAGTATACTTATACATATACTTATACTTGTATCGTATTTATACTTGTACATATACTCATATACCTATGTGGTCATATACGTATTTTTGTACAAATTTGGTATGCCAAATTTTCCTCTTAGGAAAACCTTCATAATTTCATTCTTTTGTGTTTTTAAGTGTGTATTCAGTATATTATAGGTATGTATAATTAGGATTTGTCTTAGTTTAGGTTATGTACATAGTAAATACTTATGTACAAAGATCCCCATACTTGTATTCTTCTAATATATCCTTATATACATATACTTAAGGGCATATACACATGTATTCCCTTCCTCTTCATCATGATTCTATCTTCTTACACTTTAAGATGGAAACTTTATGCCTTCTTCTACAAGATCACATATAACATATATCTACTTATCTAATTTACCTAATCACCTAACAAATGAGTAATATAAAACAATATAAAATAACATGATCACATACCTTAATTTATGTTTGAATTATGGAGGTAAGGAGGAAAGTTTTGAAAGTGAAAGGGGAAGGGGATGTCACGGCAATAGAGGTGGGGTTTGCTTTGTTTCTTTTTGTTTTGTTTTGATTATGGAATGAAGAAGATTGGGGGGGGGGGGGGGGGTCTAAAAGAAAATGGGTGGACGACAACTAAGGAGGAGAAGGGAAAAGAAAAACTAAAAGAAAAGAAAAGAAAAGAAATCATGAGATGGATAGATATTTTCTTATACATTAGTGTCTTTTGTTAACTTTTCTAATTGTTAACTTTAGTCAACATGTGTTAATATTGACTAAGTCAACTTCCTTAAGCATATGCCATTTTGTACACATAATGTAGTAATTAAGGAAAATTAAGATAAAAATTAAGAAAATGAGGCGTTTGGTGAATTGATTAGTAAAAATAGATGATGAGGTCTTACTTTAGGTATTTATATCCTATATACATCATTTGGCAACCTACTTAGTGTAACTAGTATGAAAAATATTAATTAAGGTATTAAGATTCACTATATTTAACCTAAGCTTCAACTATACCCTTAACTCTGTGTAATACTATCTTAATGATATACTTAGGAGATAAACGTAATCTATGATTCATTATCTTAGTTTCTAAAGGATTACTTAAGGATTTTAAATATATATATGCATGATTGAAAGTTATCCCTAACCTTTCACTAATGATTTGGCAAAGTATGAAGGTTATATTATCAATTAGGGTTTTAGGGTATATTATGATGAATTAGTGCACATATGTCTGTAAGGTTATCATTTTAGGGTTTTTATTACTTTTGAATGAATTTTTTAGTGTTTACATACATTTAGGGTAGAAAAGTTTCATATGCGATTGATTAGTTCTTTTAGGGTTTTTACTTTCATTAGCCTTGTCAACTCCTAAATTATCTAATATACTCTAGTCTATTTCAAAAGTTAGATCGAAAATTTTTAGGGGCTTACATAAAGGGTATTATCTGAACTTGATGGTGACATATGTAGCAATCATGTAAAAGCACAAATACTGTATATTCAAGCACTGAGAGTTGGTTATTATTGGCTAACTATGAAAGAAGATGCGAAAGACATTGTCCAGCAGTATCCTTAGTGCCAAAAGTACGAGTTGCCAAGTAAAGCACCTACGAGTGAATTATGTAGCCTAACCAGTCCTTGGCTTTTCACCTAATGAGGGCTAGATATTCTTAGACCCTTTCCTAAGTCTATTGCCCAACCACAATTCGCCATTGTCACTGTAGACTACTTCACCAAATAGGCTAAGGTCGAGGTTGTGGCAAAGATCACTAAGCAGAAAGTAGAAGCTTTCATCTTCAACTCCATCATATCTAGATTTGGAGTTCCTATACAATAATTATAGATAACGGCCTACAATTTGACAATAACAAGTTCCGAACATTTTTCCAAAGCACGGCATTCGGCTAAACTATACGTCTGTAGCGCACCTTCAGACAAATGGACAAGTTGAAGCCATAAACAAAATCATACTGCATAGCCTGAAGTGAAAAGTTGATCAGGTCAAGGGGAAGTGGGCCAACAAACTACTGAATGTCCTATAGGGATATAGAACCACTCACAGAACCTTAATGGGAGAGACAACATTTAAGTTGGCCTATGGCACTAAAGCTATGTTGTAGATTGAGTTGGACTTACCTAATCTTCATACGCACAATTTTGACGTTATGCTTAATCAAGTTGGATTGATAGCAAATATGGATACTATTGAGGAAATCTAAAGCATTGCAAAAGCCAAGGTCGTAGCATACCAGCATAGAGCAGCAACGTACTACAATTAGAAAGTGAAGCACAAGTTTTTCCAACCTAGAGATTTGGTTTTCCGTAAGATGGAAGCACTAGGCGTGTAAGTAAATCAAGGAAAGTTTAGTGCAAATTGAGAGGATCTTGTCAGGATTTAGGAAGTTATTGGTGAGGGGGCCTATCAACTAGAAAGGTTGGATGGATCCATTATACTATGAGCTTAGAACACCGAGAATCTGAAATTTTATTTCAATTAATGTTAGATGATTTCTACTATCACTCATCTAGCGGCAGTCAACATGCTTGTAAGATTTATTTATGACAATTATATATTTGATGTCTTTATGGTTTAGTTATAATTGCTGAATGAACGATTTCTAGGTTGCACAGCAAATGAACTTATCTAAGTTCTAGCCTAATGTAGTAGAAGAATTGTACAAATTAACTATATGCTCGAGTAATGCGGCTAGTGCACACCTCAAACGATTAATAGATGGTATAAAAATGGACGTGTGAAATAAAACATGTCGAAGCAAATGGGCATGTGAAGCTAAACATGCTAAGGAACAATGGGCGTGTGAAATAAAACATGCCGAGAAAAAATGGGTGTGTGAAAGAAAATATGCTAAGAAACATGTGCCATGTGAAATAAAACATGCTTAGAAACGATAGACTTGTGGAATGAAACAGGTCGAAGAATAGTGAGGCGTGTGAATTAAAATGTGTTGAGAAACAAATGAAGTAAATTAAAGCATTCCAACAAATGAGAGCACGAAGCAACATGCTTAAACCAAACAAACCGTAAAAGCTCAGTTATGTGAAAGTCACATACACTTGGCATTGCCTTGATTATATTCCTATGATTAATTACAAGAGAATATAATATGCCAATACAACAAGTCCTACAGCCTATTCTTAGATTCAGTAGAAGCGATTCTTAAATCTTTCGCTTGAGTTTCCTTAATAGCCGGTTTCTCAAAGTAGGTAACTTCTTTGGCTTAAGCTTTATTATCACTTTGATCAATACTCTTAGCACCCATCTCTTCGCCTTCATCTTCATCAGTACTACTAACTTTGTCATCAATGTCAGTAAAGTCGAGACATGAGAGATCATAATTGGGATGAAGCTTCAAGATCTCTTCCCTCGCTGTATGAAACCCCTCCAACAACTTCTTTCGTAGAAGCCTCTCATATTGCTGATTAGGAGTAACTATATCGAGAGCCTCTTCAATTGAAGGTCCCTTCTTCATAGCCTCCTGCAATTCGGCCATACGGCTTTATAAGTTCAAGTTGTTAGTCTCCAGCTCCTTTATTTGTATCTTGAGCTTATCCTCATCATTGCTCATCGTGTAAATAGTCTAACTCAAGCTCTAACACTCTTCCCTTTTCTTCTATAGTTCCTCCTTCAAGCTTTTGGACTCTTTGTACTGTTGTTCCAGTTTGGCCTTTAAGCTAGAGATTTCATCAGTGGTCAGATCTTATGCCAATTTCTCGATAGCGAGTTCCCCCTTAAACTTCTCACTTCCATCTCAACCCTAATCCTCGCATTTTTAGTTGTAGCAGTTTTGGCCTTTGATGCATTGTATGCATCCTCAACTTTCTATAGCAAATTTAGTTATTATAATTAAGTACGATCAGATATTATATCGATATAGCAGAGAATATTACCTTCTTTGCCTCACTATCAGCCTCATCCAAAGTTGTAAGGATGTGGCTGCTTATCTGGAAAAAGAAAAAGTGCTAATTATCCGAAGTTATTGGAGAAAGAAAATGTTTATAGATACCTACATCATATAATTTGGCCGTGACATGGGCCTTATTACAACTACCTACCCTATCGACATATTTCTTGGCGATATCTTTGTCTTTTGGAAGAATGACTCCTTCCATTAAAGCTAAAGATTTCGTCCTATCTCCTAAGGTCGAGTTAGTATCCAAAATCTGATAGCTCTAGCAAAGGATGAAGTACTTATTGACCTCTCTGTTTGGTATGAATTTAGCGCTACTGATACCAAAAGCTTTAGGATACATTGCCTTCTTTGCTTGTTCGTCCAAGCCCTTAGATTTCTTGATAGGCGACTGGTCGGTAAGTTCCTTCCCTGGTCTTTTTTTACTACTTAGAGCTACCGCAATCACCTATGATGAGCCTTCTGTGACAATTGCATTTTCATCTTGCTTGTTGAGGTATGTCTTTCGACGGTTGCTATTCTTTGGCTCAACGGAACTTTAAATGATCACAATTAGAAGCTTCTAAGAACGAACCTCGGTTAGCTGTATATTTTCATTCTCCTTCACTCTCTTGGTAGGACAAGAGATTTGCACAACTGCATGCTTTACTGTAGCCTCCCTTAGTGGTCTCTTTGCGACAGCAGGCTGTGTAGTAGTTGTAGAGGTAGTCCCCTCCTATCAACCTTAGCTTGAGTAAGTAACTTTGTAGGATCTATCTCTATAGCACCCATATCTACAAGATAAGTAAATCGATTAATATAAATAGGGAAAAAAAAATATGAACTTACATTTTCCGAGTCGAACAAGGCTCAAGGGTCACTATTTTCCCCCAAAGTCTTAGAACGGCTTTCCTTGTGGCTATACTCAGCACAATAGCAACATAGTAGCGTACCTTCTTTTTCAGAAAATATTGGTTCGCCATTTTCATAACGCCGTATAATTCTTTCGGCATCTGAAAAAAACAATTTGTTTCTCCTTCTCTCCTGAATCTTATTTGTTGTTGCTACATCATTCGGCATTAAATCTACATCCTTTGTATATATCAGCTTAGTCCATGGGGTCTAGAAGTCTAAGTCCTCATCAGATACTATTGACACGAACTTATCATGCCACTTGTAAATCTTGGATTCTAACCCATCCATGAACTTATGCCTATGCCTTGCAGCAGCAAAGTACTACCCGTCAGGCTGCCTACAGATGGTAAAGAAAAATCTAAACAACTGAGGCGTAGCCCCGACCTCAACCTCTTCACATACTATCTCAAAAGCCACCAGAAGCCGATATGTATTGGGTAAGAACATGCTCAGCGTAACTATAAAGTAGTTGAAGAAGCCCCAAACAAAAGCCAAGAAAGGGAAGCGCAGCCTAAAATCCAGATACTTCAGGTATATATGGAACTCACGCTCCAGTGGAAAGCATACTCTCTCCTCGTCTCTTGGCTTCCTCAAGTTCTATGTTTCAGGAAGATCTCGCCAGTACTGATTGTACTTTGTGACAAAACTTTGTCGATAGAATTAGCGATTCCATCAGGAGAATCATGAAAGTAGGCTATTGTGTTGTATAGATATTTTGCTAACGAGATCCCTTCCTTATCCTCAAGATAATTGTCCACAGGAAGCTTATTAATTCGAGTAAGTTTATCCCACCTTACCTCCATACTATCAATTGAACCGCCTGAAGAGCATGCCGCCTTGCTCTTATTTTAGGGGGAGGGGAAGAGTAGCCTCAATTTCCATTGCCTCGGAATTGGACAAAATAAGTCGACGAGCAAGTTTGCGAACCATACTTGGATGGTTGTATGAAATGAAATAATAAAAGTTGAAGAGTGAGATTTTGAAGATTTGAAAACGAACGAAAATTTTAGGTGCAACTAAAGGAGTAAAATCTCATTATGAATAGTGCCTTACATTTGGATGATCCGTTCTCATAGCTGCAAATCTACTTTTGAAAGTATTGATGTGTTGATATGATATTCCTATGGATTGTTGATGCATGTCCCGTGATAGAAATCTAACGACTGAAAAAATTTTAACAGTTATTAGACCTGCAACAAAATGATGACCTAGGTGACAGATGTCGTGCCTATAGCTTTTTGGTTTCTAGAATGAGTAAGAGATTTGAAATGGTGACATTTCGGGTGGGATATAATTTATCCTACTTCCCGTGTAACTCAGAATAAATCCAAAAAGTCTCCCCCTACTCGGCCTCTGTTGCAAAATATATATACATAACTCCCTTTATTGTCTATTTGAATATGGGAGTTTGGGGGGGGGGGGGGGGGGGGCAAATGTTGATAGTTTGTTTTCGCTCCCCTTACACTCATCCTTTCGTCGGCCGACAAGTCGAGTAATTGAATCTCTTGGCATTCGCACTCTATAGAAGACACTCATAATTATGCCAAGTAGATGACACGCTTCTGGTTTGAATTCAAATCTATAACACGAATAGTTATCATAAGTATGGTTATATTTTACAATTGCTTGCTATCCCTACATATTAAGGGAGATGTCAAGTCAAGACTACTCCACGTGTCTGGACAGTTCTCTTGACAACTGCCTTAGGCACAACAACCAACTATAAATACCGGAAAAAAACTCTATAAGAGCTATCGGATAATTCTCATTCTCATACTTACTATACTAAATCACCATTCTAACTTAGGTATCGAAGTGGCCGCACCGGACGGACTCCGGTACCAAGTATTTTACTCTCTTTTGCAGGACTATTTCCTGACCCCAAAATTCACCAACAACAAGTGTTATCAACAAAGAATGGCTTAGGCCTTCAACAAAAGGGTATTGCCCCAAAACTTCAAAGATGGAGATATGGTGTTGAGAAAAGATCTCCCCAATGTACAAGACTCTAGAAGGAAATTTGCTCCTAATTACAGAGGCCCTTATGTCGTGAAGAAAGTATTGTTGGGAAGGCTTTTGATTTTGTCCCAAAAGGATGGTCCAGATTTGAGAATGGTCCAGATTTGAGAGACCCTATAAATGCCAATGCTATAAAATTGTACTATCCATGAGAAGTCAGTAGAAATTTTTGCTTGAAACATGAAAATGATGGTCATTTTGAATGTCATTATGGTCTAAATTTCGTTATCTGCAAGCAAAGTGAGTATCTTTAGCCATTTTCATTATTGGACAAATTGCCTTGTCCAGAAAGGTCTAACTCCCTTTACTCCATTTAATCGAACCCATACAATGAAAACATGAGAGAAGTTAAGGAATGAGATCTAGAACATTGGTAATTAACAAAACTCTTTAAAATGCTTTATCACGGATTGATCCCCCTCGATGGAGAGTTTTATTGTCTATTTTTTAGGGGAGATGCGAAATCTGAGTAAGCAATTACCTCATGGTAGATGTTTGTTAGTCGAGAATAAGGCTTTTAGTTCATTAAAGTTCTAAAGAGACAAAAACAGTGGGTAGCTTTTTGTATCGGGTTGATTTCCATGATTTCTCTAAAAGAGCTGGCGAAGTCTCAAATGTTCTGTATCAAGAACATCTGAGTTGGTAACAAAGGACTAAGACATGAGCTAGTTATTTTTATGGAGATTTTCAAAAAAGTTTGACAATTGGGCGTTTTCGACAAAAACCAGGTAAGTATTTCTACACAATGTTAGCACATCGATTTTTGAATTTTGCACTTGCATTTAGACCAATTTTTTTAACTCGCAACAGTCTTTTTGAACCAACCCATAAGGCATTCACTTTCTACATTTAGTGTTTAGCCAGCCTTCGAAAACACAATCTTAATTCAATCTTTTTTCTAAGTTTTCTCTGTTCTATACATTCTTCTTAGCAAACCCGTAGGATCATTCTCCTTCACAGTATTTTCTCAAGCAAGCCTACAGGGTACTTCCCTTCTGTTTACCAATTTTCTCTCTAGTAAGCCCATAGGGTGTTTCCCCTCTATTCACCAAGTTCTATAGGGTACTTCATCTTATAATTCCTTTTGGTACAAGTTTAGGGTTGCTAGTCCCCAAAAGATACTCCTGCTTAGGTTAATGAGCCTAGTGAGGTACCACTAGGTTTTAGATAAATCCTAGTTTAGAGTTGCTAGTCCCCAAGAGACGCTTCTACCTAAGTTAGTAAGCTTAGTGAGGTACGACTAGGTTTTAGATTGATCCCAATTTAGGGTTACTAGTCTTCAAGAGATGCTTCCACTTGGTTAACGAGCCTAGTGAGGCACGACTAGGTTTTAAATCGATCTTAGTTTAGGATTGTTAGTCCCTAAGAGATGTTCTTGCCTAGGTTAGTGAGCCTAGTAAGGTACGACTAGGTTTTAAATCGATCCTAGTTTAGAGTTGCTAGTCCTCAAGAAACACTCCCGCCTAGGTTAGTGAGCTTAGTGAGGTACGACCAGGTTTTAGATTGATCCTAGTTTAGGGTTACTAGTCTTCGAGAGACGTTCTTACTTAGGTTAGTGAGCCTAGTAGGGCATGACCAAGTTTCATTTCTTTACTAAATCCCTGAAAGATTGAGTTTAGGATAGATTTCCAGCCAGTAGTTGTAAAGTCATCCCTATGGGTAAAAATAATGTCTTTTTGTCTTTGTCTTTGTCTTTGTCATAAAGTTTTGTTCAAACTTTGCTACAAAGAAGGGTAGCTGTAGACATCCAATTTTTGCTCCCATTATTTCATTTTATTCTTCATTTTATAGGTCTTAAATTAGAGAAAAAAATAGAATATCAAGGAAAACCCAAAAAATAAAGAAATTTAGAAAGAATAAGAATTTTATGAAAATACAAAAAAAGATAAAAATAAAAAAAAATCTAATTTTCCTTTTTCCTAAATTAGTTGAGTCTTAACATTTGAGTTGTCTTATGAAATTAAAAGGTAACTTTTAAGTTTAATTTTAAATTTAGAAAGTTAATTGTACCTGTAAGGGTTTAAAAATCATAACCCCCAAATCCAAATTTCTGGTTTTAAAACTGTTTTACAAATCGGTTTATTATCAAAAGACCAATGGCTAAGTTATGATCAATGGCTGGTTATAACTTAACTTTTTTTTTTCCGACTTCAGTTAGATGGTGACTCTAAAACATTTTCAAAGTATAAAAAACTGGTTTTCTTTAAATCCTAGTTAAGAGTCAGTACTAAATGGGTAAGAGTTTAGTATTGATCACTTTAGAAAAGACCCAATTTAAAAGAATCGAGAGGTGAAAAAAGAAGGCTTGTTAGGGGAAAACCTTTATCAATGAGAAGTGATTTGGAAACAAATGCTTTATGAAGGGGAATAGCAGGCTGGATATAGGCTTTGCCTTATCCTTGACTCTGGGATGGTGTAGTAAATTGTCTTCAAGAATTAAAATTTTTGAGGAAAATAAAATTTAAGCGAACCCTTAGAAGGCAAGGTGTTATAGCACATAAGAGTGAAGAGTCTATTAAAACTTAAAACATAACAGTAGATGAAGAACAATTATAAATTAATTAATTTCAACCAAGTACAAAATAAAAATGAATAATCAATTAGTTTCTAGTTTCATAGTCCTAGTATGTCAAAACAATATGAATTAAGTTAATTTTAATTACTAAATAGAAAATTACACCGATTTAACTAATCTAGCTAATTATTTTTGCAATTTTTTAATGAATGAGCACTCTAATAAAAGCAAAAATTCATGAAATTTTTCAAGACTTTGAAAACAAAATATGTAAAGTTTATGCATCAACCACCTATGTCCAATAAAATAATTAACTACTTGAATCTATGGATGAAAGCAACAAATTAAAACAAAAGTATATATCCATAATATACCAAGAACTAAATCTATCTTCTCAATTGCAAATCCTAAATATAAGTGAAGAGGGGAAAAAACAAACATGTATGTAAGGATAGATATAACAAAGAGAAAAACAAGAGAGAAAAAGTGAGAAGGCAAACCTAATTCTTGATGTTTGAAAAATAAAACAATTGGAAGCTTAAAAATTTAATTCATGCAAGGAGGATCATGGTTTAGGCTATGTAGATCACTAATGGGGATCGCAAATGAGGCTCACGGGTGTGTTCCTTGCCTATGATTCTCTTGGCCTTTTTTTTTTTCACCTATTCTCCAATGAAGATCATGCTTAAGTTTACGGGCACGTGTCACGACCCAAGGGAGCTAGTCGTCGCAGTCGCCGTATACCATACAAAGGATTGCAGATTAAGTTCCCTTACAATCGACGACCTTTTTATACGATACACAAGGCTACAACTATTACTAACTACCAAAAGTGAGCAAGCTTAAGCAATATCATTTTATGACAAATAATAATATAGTAAAACATAACACATACTTTTATGTGTATAAAAGTTTACAGATATAGAGTTTGAAACATGTCTAAAGTCAGAATAATATAAAAATTACATATTCAAATCTACATTTAATCAAAAGTACTCTCTATCTTCAAACAGCTCCTACTTTGACCTCGTAGAGAAAGCTAACCTTGGGCATACAACGGCCTGACTCTACGAATAAGTCGACCTGCAAGAGAAGTCTATAAGGGTATAAGCTTACTAGCTTAGTGAGATATTTTCCCTCAACCATACAACAATCAAGTTATACTACAGTTAAGTTCAACTAAATGAATGCATGAACAAGCAGTATGCCAAACAAATACATGCAGGCGACCAGGTACTGCATGTAACTCGAATTTAATGCCCTTCAAAGTCAGGGTTGGAGATTCATTGGTACAGTCAGATCCGGGTATTATATTAGAACTTATTTCATAACGAAACTCGACGTTTTGTATTGATAATGTAATGGTACATCCATTACCAGTTTTATGAAAACAAGTTCTACATATGATTGTGAGTAGGTTCACGCAGCCTTCACTCACCCTAAAACGAAGGCCTCTGGACTCGACCCATAGCCAGACAGTTGGCGCCTCCAACACTTAGTCATCCCATGGGTCAGGGTAAGGTCATATTACACGTGTGCACCATACGAAATCAATAACAATCAATAATCAACCCACGTATGGCCTCTCGCTACCTCCGTGTAATATGACTACCCAGAATTAGTTATGCAGTACATGATTTATGCATGGTCCAAGTTAACTTTTTCTAGTCGAATAAAAAGTTATGTCATATTTAATCAATTATCATTCCAAGTCACAAACAATCAATTTATTGAATCTACTATGCAACAACCATTATATTATTGAAATTTAAAGTAGATTCACCATTCATAATAATTATTATGCACAAACATAACCCAACCTTATACACATGCATTTATATATCATAATTTAGATTCACTAATTATAAGCACAAATAAGTATGGAATCATAAGGAAAAACTCACTTGGCCATGGCTAGCTTAGGGATCATAATAGTCGGTAGGCAGCTCAGGGTCGATATCGAGATCACTTGAGAATAAGAAAAATTTGTAAGCTTGAGAATTTAAAGCTAACTAGTGTTATAATGTGTAAGGTTTATGTCATTTAGTTACGTTAAATTGTCGATTCGAGCTTTTTATCGAATCCGTGTAAATTTTTCGTTTTAGCTCGGATCGTTATGAACTTATAGTCCATTTTGATCGTTTTTTAGCGTATTTTCTTATAATAAGGTCCGTTTTGGACGTTGTAACTCGTAACGTAAATTGTGATACAAAAATATCACAAAAATTATTATTTAAATTTAAAAATTATAAAATATTGATTTTCATTTTTTCGTAACATATTTATAATTTAATAATTATTTAAATCATATGTTTGTTATTTTTATTATTTTGAATATATTTTTCTATTTTTCTCATTTTTCTTATGTACCTCACGATTATACATATATATATATTCCTATACTTATAATATATAATTTATAATTTATGTTATTGTAAATTCCTAAATTACGGTATCATATATACATATATACACTATACATTACACGTATTATATAGGTATACGTATTTATTTAAAACATACTCTTATACACATATTCATATATTTATATATATTTTGTATTTATTTATTTATATGTCTTACATGTATATATACCTATAAATACATACATATATATACCGGTATATCTATACTTATATAGTATTTATCATTTATCATAAAATATATAGTATTTTTCATAAAATTTGTATACTATACATTACATATATAATATGCTGTATACTATTATATATATATATATTCATATGTCTTGTATACATACTTATAAAAATACCCCACTATATACTATACAACTACACACACACATATATATATATAATCATATATGTATACTCATATATATATAGTTACAGTACATACATATATACTTATACTATAGTTATGTAAATTACTAATTAGATGTATTAAAAAAATACATAATACATACTATATACTTATGTACATACATGTATACATACCTAACCTGAAATTTACACATATAATTAAATTTAAGTATTCATGTATATAAACATATACTATTAGTGTTATATGTAAAAATACCATACAAATACTATAATTCTATATGTGTATACTATAATATACATATATACTTTCTAAAATAAATCATTTACCTATTAATTTGTATTTTTCTTATTCTTTTCCTTCTTCTTTTTCTTCCTTCTTTCTCTCTTTTCTTTCTTTCTTTCTTTTTCTTTCTTTTTCCTCATGGTTTACTTGCAGATTTGGTGTGTGTGTTTGTGCAGATTTTTTTTTCTTGTCTTTCTAGATTTTATATGGCTTCCTTTGCTTACGTAAGTTTAGCTTAAATTTTAAGTTAAGGTAACTTTTCATTAATGTAAATAAGACAAAAAAATAACATCAAGTGGCTACTGATTTTTGGTCCTAATTTGCTGACTTTAGTTCATGTTTTGCGCAGGGAATGAAGTGAATTAAAAATGAGGAAGGAAAATGAGATAAATTAGAAATGGAAGAGAAGGAAAATGAAAGTTATTAACAAATATGTATAATTTTTCGAATCATATAAATTATAACGAATCTCCTTGTAGATTAGTTTTCAAAATTTTCTGAAATTTTATCAATTTAACTAGTACATGTTACAACTATAATTTTTACAAGTTATTATGGTAATTTCATTATAATTTCGTACAAATGAGCGATTTAGTCAAAAATTACATTTGACTATAATTTTATCCCTATTGTGTAATATTTAATTATTGTATAGGTTTATGCTTATGATTTTAGGGTTTCGAGCAATTTTAGGTTCAAATTCGATTAATGATGCATAAACTAGTTTTAGGGTTTTAGTAAGCGATTTAGGGTTTCGATAAATTCCTAAGGTTTTGTTATCGATGTTATATTTGATTTATTAAACTTCATATTCTTTTATTATTATTAGTCTTATCAACTTATTATACAGTTTAGAACACTTGGACTTGAGTTAAGATTCAACTACTGTTTTTCCTAAGATTTATAGCACGATTCCTACATTTGCTTCTCTTAGCCTCTTTGTTGATCAACTCTTCATGAATTCTCATTACAGCATGTCAAAGCTTACTCTAACAATGCATTAGGAGAATTAATTTCATACTACTAAATCGAAATTATGCTGGTGGATTTTCTTTTATGAAAAGAAGAAAAAAACTAAATAACTAAAATCACATGGACATTAAAGAAAAAATTTTAGTTTGAATAGTATCCACTAAGGTCTCATAAGAAAGTGTCCCATTACCATAATACTAAAGAAGATGGGAGAAACACTTTTTCATCAACCAATTGCTCCTTTTTAGCTCAATTCCCCTAAAATTACCCATAGTGAATTTAGAACAAGGAGAAGTGTTTATAGTGCTTACTCAAATTTAATAACATGTCTTAGAAGTTCCAAGCCCTCCATCTCAACCTCTACTTCTCATACGAAAGATTCAAAATTAGAAAAAAAAAAAAGAAAAAGAGAGCTAAAAGACATTTAAATCAAGTTGTGGCTTAGCCTTTTTAAACTTTTCTTATGGGGTTAAGCAATCTACCCTTTCTTCAATTTTTCTAGGAAACACTTATGAGTTAATAAAACTAGAAATCATATGAATTTTCTTCTCTAATAGCTGTCTCTCCATATTCAACTTTGCTTCGATGTTTTGGTAGTCAAGATCCTCTCTAACTACCAACTCTTGTTCTTGTTTAACCACTAACTCACTCTTTTTATTATTCAAAAATCCTTCCATACATCCGAAATAACAAATCTTTATAGAGTAATTGAAGGGGCTATTCTTTGAAAACCCAAAGTAGTATAAAGTAAAGTATGGTAAAAGGGGAAAACTATTAATATCAAAAGTACCATATCTTTTTCATTGTTCATGGGTCAATTCTAGGTGGACTTTTGATAAGTGTGTATTTTATATACTTTTTTATTATTAAATCCTACAATATTTATGTGATTTGTAGTACTTTTTTGATATATTATGATAAAATTAATAAATCATGCACATAATAGGTCAATACAAGGAAATGCTGGAAAGTAATCAAAATGGGGGTTTAGATGACTCATATTGTGGTCATATATTTTTATTTCGAAAATATGACGATTTAATATTTGAATCTTTATACTTGTGATAGGAAAAATATGCTGAGTCAAAAGATATACATATAATTTATTACAAATATAAAAATACATGAGAAGTGGAAGCTTGAATTGAGATCGCATGAAGGAACTACGTGTTGCATGAATATCGAAATTGGAAAATTCAATTACTATGCTCATTTCTCCTGTAGATTCATCACGTGAAAGGACCCTCAAAATTTACAAGTTCCAACTTCCAATTTCTATGGAGTCTGACGTCTAGGACATTTGCAATTGGGCTTGAGGACTACTATGGACCGTGACACACCAAATCAACCCCCCATTAGCACTCACAAATCAATGGCTGGAACGCACAATGTGAATGGGCTCACGTAGTACAACAAATCACTCTCTCCTATTTGTGCTTGCTTTTCACGACTGCAACATGGAAAATACATGCCTCTTTTTCGTTCGGAAAGGGGCAGAACTTAATTTTCTCCGCAGCCGCAAACATAGAGAGCGAGAGAGAAGAGACTCCGAGAGTTTTAGGCCGCTCATCGCCTGGGAGCTTTGCCTCCGTTTATTTTTCATTTTTATTTTCTTTCCTTAGTATAGGTCAAATGGATACCAACTAGGAAAAAGCGAGGATATCATTTCTGTAAGGGTCAGGAGTCGGGAACTACCAAACAAGGTACTTCCAGTCCTTTTGTATTATTCTTGTTGTGGATGCTATTTTATCTCTTGTTTCTTTTGCACTCATCAATATTTTGAATTAATGTTGGGTTGGATTGTTTAATGGTGGTTTTGGTTATTTCCGTTCACATTAATATGTGGTGGGTTGTTAATTTTATTCATGGAGTTTGTATTTCAATATAGGAACATCAAATGTATTATGATAATGTAATATGTAAGTATATTCCAATCATTTTCATGAATGACTAATGTGGGTAAGGAATTGACACCTTCTAATTCAATTAGGGCTTAATTTAATAGCCGATTAGTAACTCACATGTGATACAAAGTGATGGAATAATATAACCACTATGCCATTAGATAATTCAATTAGTGGTTCTTAATCGTATTCTTTTAAGGTGTTTGATATCTGAGTTAATTGATGTAAGGTAGTTATTAGTTTTAGTTTAGTAAAAATAGAAACTTTAAGGGCTTATTTCATTAAAAACTCATACCTTATTGTTTCGCCTAGTTATAAATGGGACTAATATGGCTGAGAGCTAGTACACCATTTCCTATGGAATATAATATTGACTCAAAAACTATATTACTTGCACGACCCAATGCACTTATCGATTTTTACTCGCTTTAAATTGATTTTATAAAACTGGGGTAGTTGTTGTTAATTTTCAAGTGTATGTAAAAGCGAGTCAACTTCCCTTTTGATTGCATGTCTATTTATGTATGTAGTAGGTATGGTAAAGTGGTTGGAATAGGGGTTGATTCATTAAAAGTGCAAGGATCCTTTGTTGAATGTTTTTCCAAAACTTCTATGAGAGCTTCTTGTAAAAACTTCTTTCTCAACTATTCTTCCTAGAAATTAAGATGATGTTTGTATAAAGTAAAATTCGAACATGCATAAGAAGAATAGGGATATCTACAATATCAATACATATCCAAAAAATTTATGGCAATGAGTTCCTCATATCTACTACTATTGTGTATACTCTAGTACTTATTTCCTTAACTCTACCTTCCATATTACATCTCAATCTCCACAGCCAATGCAGTTCAAATCAATAATCTATAAGAATTCTCAACCTAAAAAGTCAATAAAATAAAATAAAATATACAGATGCTAAGAAAATAAACTAAGATGCAAAATTAAGAAACAAAAAATGTTAATTAATGCAAATCTAAAACAAAAAGAAGGATTTTTTTTTTTTCAATTTTTTCTTATAAATTCTAAGAGTGGTTCTAATACTATATCTAGGGAATTCTTAATATTGTAGCCATGGTCACTAGCAATGGTACCAAAAACTTGATGGAAGGTAAGTGCACTTATTAGTTTTATAGTATAGCGGATTTGAGTCAAGATGTTGATCCCTCAAGTACTACCTATGAGTGTAAGTACTTATATTTATCCCTTTTCTAATATCTAGCATAACAAACACTTCAATTAATCAAAGACAACTAAATTACACTAATCTAATTAAAATAAAACAAACAACAAATAATAAAATAAAGAATAAGTAAAATTAACTATGAATGAATGAACTTAGTATTCAATTACTGATCCCCCTAGAACAACTATACAAGCTATCAATCTAATTCTTATTTATTGGATCATAGGAATTCCTCATATGAGTTAACCAGAATCATTTCAAAAAATCAACTCCTAACCTTAAGAATAATCTTCCCAAATTGCTTCTATAATAGAATATCTTAAGATTGCATTAAGTTCTTGAATTCTACTATTATGTTGCTATAATCTGAGGAAACTAAATAGGTGAACTTCAGTCTATTTAATTACTTCTCATTACACAGTTTATTTACTATAGGATCTCACGAACTTTATAACAAACTCAAACACTGAATCAATGGCTAGTAATATTAATTCAAAAATAATAAAGCACAATGCAATTAGATTACTATAATAAGAAATCATAGATTAATAATAAAAGAAAACTAGGGTTCATAATAATTGAATAATAAAACCGAATTAAAACATTGAGAAAATAAAGAAAGAAAAAGAGAGAAGGAGAAATATAAAATCCTAGCCTAATCTATTAATTGTGTATTGGTGTCATATTATAGTTAAGTTATAAAGCTATTATTATAAAAATCTGATATACTCAATGTATTGAAATGTCTTCAATCTTCAAAATCTCTTACCATCTTTTTTTTCATTGGCTAAGAGAAAAAAAGATTCATAAATATGCATGATGTTGTTATATAAGATTAGTAGAAAGTCATTTGACGTATGAGAGTGAACTCATACTATTCTTTCATTTACCACATTCATCATATTTATTTTGTGGTAATTCTTTATAGACTTCAAGTTGAAAATTCAATAATAATTGATAAATTCAATAGCCAAAATAAATTTCAATCAAATTTAACACCAAATCTTTTAAATTACCAATTGACTAAAAAAATAAAATAATCCATAAAATATGGTAAATAGGCATGCTATAATATCGATTAAATTAAGTCATGTTACCTTTGAGAGGGGAACCTATTGTAATTTCCCTTTTATATTTAACCCAATTAGCCATTAATTTTAGTATTATTGTGTTCATTCTCTAATAGGCTTCAATAAAGTTTGTCTAAAATAATTTCATAGTTCAAATTGGTTAGAAATGTTCTCATAAATAATTAGCCCAATAATACAAATAAATTAAGCACCAAAATCATTACAAATACCCATGAAACATATAAAAACACTATCAAATAACCCATAAAAATATGTGTAAATAGGCATCTATCAATGACACTCGATACTCTCAATTAATGCAATGTTCTATCCCTTGGAACGAGGGTGAACCTATTGGTAATTCCTTTGTAAATAAGTCCTTAAACTCTTTAATTAGCCTTTGAACTTCCTTGAGTAGATTAATTTGTTCCTTTAACTCTAATAGGCTTCGAATTAATAAGAAGGTTAGCATGTCTAACATAGTAGGTTTTCTTAGTTCAAATTGGCTTAGAATATAAGTTTTCTTCAAGCTTTAAGATAATTTAGCTTGCAATTTGCTAACTTGGCTCAAGGTCATTGGGTTCAAGATGACATTCCTCTTGTCTTTCTCAAATGTATAAGTGTTTCTAAGCTCGCCGTACATGATCCTTCTATCAAATAGCCAAAGTCAATTAAGTAACACATGTAATCTATACATAGGTATAACATCACATAAAATTTCATTAGAGTAAGTTCCACTAGAGATTAGCAGGAGTACCAATTGGGATACATAGAGTGCACTCTTTTCATTCATCCAATGCAATTTATGTGGCCTTGAGTGGGATAAGGTTGAGAACTTCTTCCTCTAAACTAAGCCAGCTGACATTATGTTGGTGTAACTCCTATTGTCCATGATCAACGCATACACTTGGTCCTTAACTTTGTAAGTAATGTGGAATGGGTTCTCTCTCTACTCATTCTTAGCAGAAGGCTCTATGCTCATAGCATATTAAGCAACTAAGCTCTACATGTCCAAATCTTCTACATAGATTTCCTCTTCAACAATCACTTCTTTAACTTCTTTAGCACTCTTTTCTACTTCTACCTTCTCATCGGGCTCTTCATTGGTGCTATTGACCTTGAACATCGGGATTTCTCCCTTAATGACCATAATTTGTCAATTTGGACATTGGGTAGCCATGTGTTAAAAACTCTAGCACTTGAAGCATTTAATCTCACTTGTCTTTCGATCTAAGATCTAACCTTTCTCAAACCTCTTAGACACTCCCTTCTTAGCAGGCCGACCTTTCTCATTAGGTCGGGTCTTGTCTCTTTTGTTTGGCTTTATACCGAATTGAGCTTATATTCCACCTTGAATGAGTCGGGTGGATGGATAAGTTGGTATAATGGAACTCGGGCCACTCTATTTCTCCTTTTTCATTCTACACATTAGGCAATCTTGATGGCCTCATCAAAAGTGGAGAACTATTGTAACTCAACATCTTTAAGCTCATATTATAGGCCAGTAAGAAACCTTGACACAACATAGGTTTTAGTCTTATTGACCTCATAATAGATCATGATCATTTGGAATTCCCATGCCCCCCCCCCCCCCCCCCCCCCCCCCTTATTTAAGCTCTTGTAGTCTTACAAAAGTATCTTATAAGTAAGAGTCCAAAATGAACCATGCTCTCATAATCCTCTTCATTTCAAGCCATGTTCTAACTTCTTGGTATCTGTCTCTTCTCATAGCTTGAAAATTTCTCTACTACATTACGACATAACCAGAAAACTTCAAGGAAGCCAATCTCACTTTCTTGTAATCTTTATATTGACAGTAGTCAAAGAGCCTCTTGACCGTCTATTCTTGGTTGAGGTACTCATCACATCTCTGATACCATTAAAGGTCAATATATGGAGTTTCACATAGTTAATAGCCTGTGGTGCATGAGCTCTTTCTTCAACCTCATAGTACTCTTCATCTTCTTCTTTTGCTACATCCTCCAAACTTATCCTTTGACAAACTTGCCTTCTTATTCCATTTCGAACTTATCTTCCTAAGAATTGTCTATAGGCTTACCAAGCTTTATATGCTCCTTCTTTAACCCTTAGAATAGCTTAGGAAGCATTGTAGGAAACCTTAACTAGTTAGGTAGTGGCTAACTTGTGGAGTGCATGAGGTAACTCTATAATCATTGTAACCATTTCATTAAAACATTTCTATGTACTCCTAAGGGTAGCTAGAGTTTGTCTACCATGGTGTTAAATACTGCTTTCATTATTTTTAACCTCAACATTTACACTAGGGTCAGTCATCTTCTTCTATAGTATCTCTAACTTCAACTAAACATATCCACTCTTGGTGACAACTTTGACTCGTGCTACTACCACCAAAGCTCTCATAAGTTAAACCAAATACAATCTTAGATCTTGAATATTCAATCCAACACAACCTAAAACCTATTATAATCCATACACAAAACAACCTTACTTAGAAACTTCAATTACTATTTGTTGCTTTGTTTTCAAAAGTTGAAAACAGGGAAAAATAGAGCATATTATAAACATGAAAAAATACCTAACAACTAAACATAACACTTCACACACAGCTCTATAGAGCTTAAGTACACTCAATGCATAACTTCATAACCCTTAACAGCACTCGAAATAACATAAACTACCAACAATCTTGTGATACAACTACATGCATAGCTTCTACAAATCACTTCACCCATACTATAAATATAGTAACTCCTACTCATGAACCACCACTCTAATACCAAGATGATATGCCACGCCAAGAATCGATAGGGCATCAATATTGAAAAGGATCCAAACTTATTGAAGGAATGAAAGAACAATGGGAAAAAAAGAATGACGTTAGTAACTCACGAGTTGTTTAGTGGATATTACACACCAATAAACACTCATAGACTAATTGGATAGCTGATATGATGCACAACTACTATATTAGGGTACTCACCACCTAACATTACTCAAGGGTAAGGATAAGAGTACTTAAAAATGAACTTGCAATGCTAGCAAGAACACGTTACAAAGAGAAAAGAGGATTTTATTAATGATAAATCGATTAAGGCTTACATTTAAAAGGTATTTGTACCCGAACTTTTAGGGCAACTAATAAATCTAGGTAATTTACAAGAAAGGGCATTCACCAAAAATAGAAGACCTGCTAAATGCATAAAAGGGTGAATGTGTAATGTACTATAAGGAACATTCTAGGTCTATTTGTACTAGTAAGGCTGTTAGAGGACAAATGTCCTCCTTCAAATGGTTGAGAGTTTATCTAACATATTAGTTAAGGTATAGACTGGATATAGCTGGGGTAAGAGCTTTGGCAATAAGTTCAGCTTGATTACAACTCTTTTCGAGCAACTATCTGGATTAGCTTAGCGATTAAGAGCAGGTTGGTAGTTAGTCAAATAGGTTAACATTTAGCGATGTTGACTTGGAGCAGGACGGTCAAGCTTAGGGTTATGCCTGCCGAGCTATTTGTAACCTTGCTTAAGTTGATACTAAATTGGTACTTGGTTGGTTCCCTAGATCCTAACATAGTGCAATATCTAAAACATGCAAGGAAGTAGGGAAACTCGAACCTCAATAGTAGGTTGGACCCCTCAGGGGTAGGTGATAAATGCTAAGTTAAACATTTTTTTATGGGTTATTATGATAGTGTTTTTATAAGTTTCTTGGGTATTTTTAGTGATCTTGGTACTTAATTAGTTTATATTTTAATTTCAAGCTTTATTTGATGGATTTTATCCAATTTTGAATTATTTGAAGATTATTTTCATGAGTTTTGAAACCTAGAAGAAAATCTCACCCAAGAATATAAATTATAGATTGAGATTGTGGGCTAAAATAAAAAGAAACTAGCTAATGAGAGGTCCATACCCAGAATCATCAACTACGAACTTACCTGCTGATCTTGCAACATTAATGACATGTCATGCCATTCTTCCATGTATCTTTTATACTATAAGCCAAATTAGGAAATTAAAATAAAAAGTTATGCTGGGAGATATTTCAAGAGATATTGAAGATATATGTTGAAGATACATTGCAAGATGTATTTTCAAGATTCTTTGTATTATAAATAGGATATAAGCCTTGTAAATAAGACTCATAATTAATTCTTTGAAAAGAAGGTAGTTTGTGGCTCGATTTTAGTATAGAAATTTTGTCCTACAAAAGTAAGAAAAGAATGCTGAAAGGGATACTAAGGCTAGTCTTGCATAGCTACTTCAATACTTAAGTAAATGAGTGTTTAAATAATGCTATAAGTGAATAAGTAAGCTAAAAGCATTAAAGAGCATGAGAGAGGTCTTACAGTGCTTTCTTTCCCTTATTTATAAGCATGTATTAGACACCTATTGTAATAGGTAATCATTGGTTATAGACGACATGGTAGCTCCTTAATTAAGCACATGCCTAAAGAATAAGAGTAATGGGTAATTATGTAATGAAATTATGTGGAGCCATAACAATCCACACTACTTTTTAAATTCAAAGATAGTAAATGGGTAGGCCGGGCCCTTAGGCCCATCGGATGAGCTAAGCCTAGTGTAGTAATTCATCAGATGGAGCTGAATCAAAGGTCTTAGCTAAGAGTAGTACAACGCAGTGGCCGAGGTGCCAAACAAGATGGCTGATCAAAGATCTACTATCAACATTCACCTCCTAACTCCCGTGGTCGAGAATTCAACTATAGGAGTTAATAATAAGAATGACATTCAACTTAATCGATCAATAAGTAAGGGGTCTAAACCTATGCTTTCCTAAAAGTTAAAAAATGCCTTCTAAGCTGATTTGTCATATTATTATTAGCATCCTTATGTCTAACATTCGAAATGAGTCATATTAAGTTTCAAGTGAAAGGTCATAACCTTTTGGTTTTCCTGCTCGTACATTTTCTATGTAGGTACGTGGGACAACTGTCATGTTTTTCATCATTGCATTGTATGGTTTATTAACTGCCAACGATACAATGTCCCTTAAATATTTGCATTAGATATGTGTCAACCATCCATACTAAGCCATCTAATTAGTACCTAAATCCCAATTAGCCATGCTTTTGGCTTTCAAGAAGGAGTATTATTAGTATGCATGTGTAAAAGCCTTTTTTCATTCTAATTATCATTTTCTAGTTTTCACTATTTGCATTTCTCTCTCTTTGAACTTTCTCTTGCAAATTCTTATCCAACCTTTGAGTAGCTCCCTTACATGGCTGATTTTTAACACTTCAACAATTATGGTTCGTAACATGATTCATTCTCTTATTTCTTCAAATTCTAAAGCAACTTTCTCTAAGGCTATTTCTCCTTCTTAAAGAACTAGTTTGGCTTCCTCATCCGATAGATCAACGGATAACACAATGGAAAGATGGGAAAAACTTGCTCGCATCAAACCTCTACCTGTGGATAATTATCCTAATGATAAGGAAGATATATCGACTATCAAGCACTTATAAAACAACATTTTCTAAAACATTGATTCTAAAACATCTTCCTGATGAGTGGTGTTCGCATATACCAGGAGAGGATGAGAGAATTTGTTTTCCTATTAAACGTGCATTCCACTAGTATTTGAAATACCTTGATTTCGGGTTACTTCTTGTGTTTTCTTCTTTTCAAAACAATTCTTCAACTATTTTTGTGTTGCTCCGTGTATGTTCTCTCTTAACACTTATAGGCTTCTCATCGCAATCAAGATAATATGTGAGGAACTTGAGGTAAGAGCTATGCCTCAATTGTTTAGGTATTTTTTCTTGATAAAGAGGCAGTCAAACGATTAGTTTCACGTAGCAATTCGGCATGCTTTCAAGTTTATGGATGGATTAGAATCTAAAATTCATAAATGACATGATAAATATGTTTCAATTAGATTAGATGAGTAGTTGAATTTTTTGAATAAATGGACCAAACCCATTTGAGCTAAGGATATTGAGTTGCTACTAAACGATGCCACCACTACCAAGAAGAATAAAGACAAGCAAGGAAATAAAATGTTTTAATTTATTTCAAGAGGAACATCTCCATATATGAAAAAGCGGAGCGCATATTTTTTAATGATGAAGGTCAAGTTCGTTTAACATGCCATGTTGAGCTGAGCTATAGGAGGAAAGCTAATCTTCATAAATTATAGGGGGAGACTTGTTGCCTTTAAGCTTTAATTGACACGAATTTATAAGTTTTATTCTTTCCCTCTTTTTACAACACTTTCTTTTCTATGTAGATATAAGTATAGGAGATAAAGACCCTAAGAAGTTATTGGCTTAAGCTAAGGCCAAAAAAAAGAAAAAAAAATTGGATAAGTAGGCTACTAAGGTTGCTGCTAGCCAATTAACAATGCCAAAGAAGGTAGTAAGGGAGTAGGTCATCAAGGAACCTACCATCAAAGGAAGAAAAAGGAAACCACTCATCCGAGTGAAGGACAATTGATGGAGCAAATAGAGGTTGTTAGAATTGCTCAACTTAAGGTGCTTCCTACAGTAAGGGACAACATTAAGAAGGAGTTGCTAAAGGAGCCCAGCTAGGTTGTCGCTGTTAATGACATGTAGAGGTTGTCCTTCAAGAGGCCATAGATAACTCTTAGACCTGCCGACTTTGATGCTGACCCCAAGAAAAGGAATGGGGAAGAGCATGTTGAGCAACCTCTATCCAAAAGAAGCAAAGGGATGAATGAGAATATAAAAGAGGCTTTGAAGAGTAAGGCCTTTAGCATCAACTCCGCTGAGTTTGTTTCCATTCGTGAGGTCATTAAATATTTTGTGTCGTATTAGAAGTACATGGTCTTAGATACTGATTCTACTTTGGTTAATAGATAAAGTCCTTAGCCTTAATGGAGGGAATAGTACTACCAAAGGACAAGGAGAAGGCCAAGATGGACATAAACAAAGTTGGTAGCTGTAATAAAGGCCGCATCATTACTAAGTTGTATGATGTAAGTTCCTCTATCATTGCAATTTGGTTTAGTTCATAATATTGATTTTGTTGTTATCTCTTTGTTGCTATATTGATTAACAGTCACATTTTGATGGCCTTAGATGAGGTTGAAGAGCAGATGAAGAAGGTATGTTCGGCTTTGCATTCATCATGGTTTTATGGCCTATTGATTTATTTAGTTTTACATTCATTGCAGAAAGTGAAGGAGGCTTACAACTCCTCTAAGGCATAGTTTGCTAAGGTTGAGAACGCTAGGATAAAGGCTAAGATGGAGGCCAAAAAGTTGAAGGGAGAGATCTTAGTAGAAAAGTTAGCACATTCACTGATGGCCAATGAATAACTAAACCTAAAGGCTAGGAATGATGTGCTTATCAAGGAGGTTGAAGATCTAAAGGAGCATCTCCACACGAAGAGGGAGGAGTATTGGAGGCTAAGAAAGATGTTTTCTACCATGAGTGAGGAAGAAGATAAGTTAAGGGTCCAAATTGAGAACTTAGAGATCAAGAACTCCTGACAAAAAGTATACATTACTAAGTTAGAGAAGGCTACAAAAGTAAGCCTTCTGTTGAAGAAACTTTATAATAGGAATCAACCCCCTAGACCGATTACAAAAAGTAGAGTTAAAGGACTTCAAGGGCTTATATAGAAAATACTAGCTCCAAGCTATAGCCGAGACGGGGACTCCTTTTTTAATTCGACCTCTTGTTGACTTATCTCTTAGATCTTCACATGTGTCCAACATGCTCCTATCCAGTTGCGAAGTCTTGATCTAGAAGGTAACCCAAGGAAAGCTGGTCGAACTGAGCTCTCCAACCGACCACTGGCGCCTAACTCCAATTTAGTTGACTTCCTAACTAGACTAATTGGCTCCCAATCTGATCCAGATTAGGTCGACCCTTAGTTACTATCACTTCCTATTTCTACCTATGTTGTATCATACTCCTGACGTCCGGCCACTAAGCAACACGTGTCTTCTGACACAACATTCTAAAATGATTCTTTCTCTTCCGTACTGAATTTTCTTTATCATTTTTACCCCTTTTTAGTATGATTCATTAAATGTGATTGTAAAAAACCCTTTTGTCTTTTCATACATATAAAAAACCCTAGTAGACAAGTAATAAACCTTACTTCCCTTTTACGCAGGAGGATATCGTTTTCAATATAGAAATTAGCCATTTAAGCAACTTTAGTGTTCTCGTTATTCAATTTTTATCTATTCCTTTTAGTAAGGAGTAGTGGCAAGTGACCCTTCAATTTAGACCAGTGTGTTATATCCGGTGGATTATAGGTCGAGGAGGATTGAATGGTGAGTCATATCCATTCGGTAACTTCTTGGACTTTGCTAACCTTTTTCCTATTTGTTTGTTTTGCTTCATTGTAATGCCTCTCCGTGTGTTCCACCTTAGAGATGCATCACTTTATCAATAGTAAAGCCTAGTTAGCAATATAAAAAACTACTTCACAAAAAAGTTCTTGTAAGGGATCCAACTAACCAAGGAAAAAATTTTGAAGTTTCACCCTGATTATGAACTGTCATGTCTCAACTTCGCCAATATTGATAATGAGGATGTTGGTAGTAGTGATGATGAAGAGGTTAGCGAAGGAGAAGAGGGTGAGGGTCAGGAGCCAGGTGAGAAGGAATAAGCTAATATGGGGGCCCCTATTAATTCTAAAGAGCTTTTTGCGAAGGAGACCCCTTGTATGTAAAGATACCTCCAGTTCCTCAAATAGAGCCCCTAATTCCAATAAAGAAATCAGCTTTAACAAGGTCTCCTTAAGCTCTACCGATTAAGATCATAATTCCATGCAGTTTGAAAGAAAGAATATCTTGGACTCTTAGGGAGTCAATTGATTTATGTTCACTACTTGTTATGACAAATTTTTCTGAACTTTAATTGAGGTTAGGTTGCCAACTTTTCTATTGTAATTAATCTTTATTTTATTTTTGATGTTTTTAGTTTATGGTATGTTTTGTTTTATGTGCAATTAGTACTTATGTCTTCTCATTGACATAGCTATAGGTAGTTCATTAGGTACATAAGACTTGAACTTAAAACGTTAAGGTTCATTTTTTGAGCCATACAGTTGCTGATTGGAGGCCATTTTAAGTTTGCTATCCCTAGTAGGTTGGAACTCCTTTCAAGGAAAGTTTAACATTATTCATAAATTAATATTAAGCTCATTAACTGATGTTAATTAGAACTTTTTGAGCATTATTTTGTTTGCTGCATAGCTAAAACTACATTAGTTCGTTAACCATGGTTATATCAGGAATAAAAATAATAATGAAGAGAGATGCTTATAAACTTAGAATAGATACTTCATATTGAACATGCATTAGCCATTGCCTTACATTGCTCAAAAAGAAAAAGCAAATGCAAACATAAAATAATGTTGTCAATACAAGATAACTATTCGAAATATAACTTCAAGTTTTCAACATTCTATGTACAAGGTACTACCTTTTCATCCAGTCTTTTTTGTCATTAAGCCCCATCACCTACAACTTCCCAGACCCTTACTGTATCTTCCTAATTTGCACCAAGCTTCCCTTGATTATCTCATGCACTAGTTGCCTCCAATTTCCTACAAACCAAGTCTCCAAGTTGAAATTGTGATTGTAGTACCTAGCCACCTTTTGTTGATAGGCAGCGACTTTTGTTGTTGCAATGTCTCTTATTTTCTCAATTATGTCCAAAATGGTCGTTAGGCTAACCTAATTTTCCATGATGTCAAAATTTTGCGTTTGCAAATTAGGTAACTCCAACTTAATTGGCAGAATAGCCTCTAATCCAAAAGCAAGCTTAAAAGGTGTCTCTCTTATCGAAGTCCTATGGGTGGTCCTATACCCCCATAAAATATTAGGCAATTTGTTAGCCCATCTTGATCAACTCTTCTCTTCAAACTGTAAAGGATATTCTTATTAATAGCTTCTACTTGTCCACTGGTTTAGGGGTAAGCCATTGAGGTATAATTTAGTCGGATGCTGTGCTTTTCACAGAATGCTCAGAACTTATTGTTGTTAAACCATAGCTTATTGTTAGTTATTATCATGAAGGAAACTACAAACCTTAATATGATAGAGTTGAAAACAAACAACTCGATCTTCTATTCTGTAATCTTTACTACTACCTCAACCTCTACCCATTTACTGAAATAATCCACTATGAGTATTATAAATTTCCTTTGAATAGTAACCCTTGAGAAAGGCTCGAGTATATCTAGCCTCCATTGGGTGAAATGCTAAGGGCTAATTAGACTATGCAATTCAACAGAAGGTGTATGGCTTAACGCCTAACATTTTAGACATTGTCGTACAGCAAACCTTAACGTCTTCTTTCATTATCGACCAATAATAGCCAAGTCTCAACGTATGGTTATATAGAGTCTAAGCTTTCAAGTGGTTGCTACAAACGCCTCCATGCAATTTAGAAGGAACTTGTTGAGCATCTTTCAGCAAAAGACATCAAAGGTAAGGTTATGAGAGGTTTCTCTTGTATAACTAGTCATCAATCAACGTATAATTTGTAACCTAATATATTAACCTTTAGGCTTCTTTCTTATCTTTAGGTAGGACACCATCCTTTAAATAGTCAATAACTAGATCCATCTAAGACCTCTTTCTTGGCCAAGGAGTTAGTACATAACTCTACCCGATTGTTTCCAAACTTTTGCTGAGGAGATATTCTATAAAGAGTTTTTCATTCAAGTTGGGAAGTGTCATACTAGCCAATTTTGAAAGTTTGTCAACAAAAATGTTCTTAATTCTTAGTATCTTCTCAATTATGAAGGATTAAATTTTTTCTATGAGCATCCATACTATATCAAGTACTTGCTCATCACATCTTCCATTGCTGCATAGCTCCTTTTCACTTGATTCACAATTAATTGCAAATCAAAGAAAACTTCAACTTTCTTTACCCCAACTTCCTTACTCATTTAAGCCTAGCAATTAGAGCTTCATATTCAGCCTCATTGTTACTAGCTAGAAATCCAAACTTCAAAGCATATTGAATTTTCACATTATAGGGCCATTGTAATATAAGGCCTACACTACATCCTTAGTGAATGAACCATCCACATGTAAATTCCATATTGGTTTCTTAGTCATTTCTATTTTGTCCTCTTCTCTAGTGAATTTTGTTAGGAAATCTGCCAAAACTTGAGCTTTTAGTGCCATTCTAGGCCTGTGTTGTACACCATAAGCACTTAGCTCTAGAGCACATTTCATCATTCTCCTTAAGGAATCTAGCCATTGTAAGGCTTAGCATAAAGGTTGTTCTATAAGAACTATGATCTAATGAGCTTTAAAGTATGGCTTCAATTTTCTTGCCAAGATTACCACAGCTAAGACAAACTTCTCAATCTTTGTATACCTTTGTTTTGGGTCCTACAAGACATGGCTCACATAATAAATTGGCTTGTGCTCCTTTCCTTCCATTTGAACAAGGACGGATGAAAGAGTTCGATTGCTAGCTAATAAGTACAAAAATAGATCCTCCGTAAGGACAAGTGTTAAAAAGATTGGTGGTGAAGCTAGAAACTCTTTTAACTCTTTGAATGCCATCTTGAATTCAACATTCCAATGGAACTCCTTTAGATTCTTCAAAACTTTGAAAAATGCTACATACCTATCTGCGCTCTTAGATACAAATTTGTTCAGGACAACTACCCAGGCTTTCAATTCTTAAACTTCTTTGATAGTGCTAGGAGACTTCATGTTCCATATTACATCAACCTTCCTATGATTCGCTTTGATGCCATGTTATGTGACCATATATCGTAAAAACTTGGCCAAAGTAGCCCCAAAAATGCATTTTTGTAGGTTAACTTTCCTATTATACCTCCTTAAAGTATTGAACATCTTTTCAAGGTTAGCAAGGTGCCTACCTTTCGCTTTGCTTTTAACTATCATGTTATTGACGTAGACTTCAACATTATAATGAATTTAGGGCTTAAGCATTTTGGTTATGAACCTCTAATAAGTTATGCTAGCATTCTTTAGCCTAAAGAGCATCATTGTGTAGCAATAGGTCTAGATATTTGTGACAAATGACATGTGAACTTCATTACCCTTTTCCATCTTAATCTGAGTGTAGTTAAAAAATGCATCCATGAAAGAGAGTAAGGCAAGCCTAGTAGTCAAGTTAACCATCTAATCAATCCTCAGCAAAGGGAAATAGTCTTTAGGAGAGACCTTATTCAAGTTTGTGAAGTTTATGTACATGCATTACTTGTTATTCAACTTTTTGATTAAACATAATTATCTAGCCAAGTTGGATAAAGCTCTTCCCTTATGAATCTTGCCTCTAGTAACTTCTAAACCTCTTCTTCTATGGCTGCTTACTATTCAGGGTTGAAGTGCCTTTTCTTTTGCTAAATTATCTTCGCATTTGGATTAATTTTCAACTTGTGCATCATTACTTCTCTGGGGATGCCTAGCATATCCAAGGGAGTCTAAGCAAAGACATCCGCTTTATCTTAAAGAAACTTGATTAAGTCTTAACGGATTTTTACCAGCAATGGTCTCCTTATCTTTAATGTCTCTTTAAGGTTACTCTTAAGTTAGACTTCTTCTACTTCTTCTTCAACATTCTTAATGCTATTAGATTTCTTCTCTAAGTCAGTCCCAATTTAAAAAACTTCTTTGTGCCAGAACGCTCTCAAATATAAGGATTTAGCCAATTGCTAGTCTCCTTTGCATACTCTAACTCTAGTGTAAGTAGGGAAATTTGTCTTAAGATGTGTATTTGAGGGAACCATGTCAAATAGATGCTAGCAAGGTAGGCTAATAATCATATTATAATGAGACTAGCGCTTTACAACAAGGAAATCCATCTTGCCCTCTGCAATATTCCTATCATCTCCAATCTAAATTAGAAGGGAAATCACTTTAATGACCCATACGAGTTGATTATTAAAAGCATACAAATCATAGTTATAAGATCTCAATTGTACCTTAATCTTTGGCTTCATTTAGTTGAAAGCATGTTGGAAAATAATGTCTGCCAAACATCCAATATCAACTAAGATCTTTTTGGCCTCGAAGCTAGCGAATCTTGCATTGATCACTAATGCATCATCATGAGGCCTCTATTCACCTTGGAAATCTTCCTCTGTGAAGTATATGGAATTTTTTACCTTGAGTTTTTTGCCTTGGACATTACAAATATATTACATAGCATTAGTTGAGCTCGAAGAGCTAAACTGACCTAAGGCGGAAGGTCTACCAACAATGGTGTTTATTACACCATTTAGGGCTATATTGTTACCTCCATCCCTTGCCTCCCTCCTAAGTTAAGAAAGGCATTCTACATTTTCCTATTCATCTCTTCATTTCTAGGTAGGCTACTCAATATTCTTGGCATCATGAGCAAGGAACTTGCCCAAATACCCTTGTTAGATTGCATCCTCAATTGCATTTTTGAGTTGGATATACTTATCAGTATTATGGCCTTCATCATGACAAAAATCACAATACTTATTCAAATTTCTATGTAATGGGTTTCCTCTCATCTGTTCCAACCACTGTAGTACTCCCTTCTGGTTGTGCACTTCTATTAAAATATCCAAGATCACATAGTTGAGTAGGGTATGAACTGAGTAGGTCAAGATGCATGGATTCTTCCTTTTACTACTGCTTCCCTCTGAGAATTGATCATTACGTGCATTGAGTTGATCCCTTGTGTTCTTCTTCTAATCATTCTTCCGTTCTCCTCTATTCTAATCTGCCTCACATTGAGCTTTAATGTTATCTTCCTTTCAAATATAAGATGCAGCCTTAGCCTTGAATTTAGTAAACGTCTTTGGCTTGTTTTTTTACTAGAGATTTAAAGAAATCTCCATACAATTTGACTCCATCTATCACTACGTTCAGAGCAACGCTCATGATGAATTCTAGAATTTAGATATTAAATCTTAGAATTTAGGTATAAATATTTCTTTGTTTTAATTTAATCTATTATTCTTTGCTATTGAAGTCTAATTGCACTGCATTTTATTGTCTTTGAATTAATATTGCCAACTATTAATTTAATGTTTGAGTTTGCTATAGAGTTAGTGAGATTTTATAGTAAATAGACTAATGTAGTTAGAATTAGTTGAAAAGAATGAAGTTTAACCATTTGATTTCTCTAGATTACAACAACCCAATAGTATTGTTCAAGAACTTAATGTGATTTAAGATATTTTATTGTAGAAGTGATTCAAGTGAAATATACTTAAGGTTAGGAGTTAATTTGTTGGTACAAGTTTAATTAACTCAAATTAGAAACTCTCATAGTCTAATAGTAAGAATGAGATTAAATGTAGCGTAGATTCAAGGGGGCATATTAATATTTAAATATTAAAGCTCATGAGTTCTTAATAACTTCTATTGTTCTCTTTATTTATATGTTTTGTTAGTTATTTATCTTATTAGATTAGATTAATTAGTTTAATTTAAATCCAATAATTTAACAATTTGCACTTAATTGTTATGTTAGATAATAAGAAAATAAGGTGAAGTACTAGTGCTTCATAATTAGTCCCTAGGAGATCAACACTCAGACTCAAATTTACTATATAAAATTGATAGATGATCTTACCTCCCATCAAGTTTTTGGTGCCATTGCTATGGACTAAGGATTTTGAATATTAGGAAAACTCTTTAACTTATTATTCTAACCATTATTCTTTGCTTGTTTATTATTTGAATTGTTTCTACAAGTCATAACCAGGAAGAGCATAAGGCTTTTTGGAATGTTTGAAAAGATAGTGGACTAAATCATGAATTTAAATTGACAATTGGTTAAGTCGATATTGGAAAGACCCTCGAAAGCACTAGATATCATAGAAATGTATCATAAAGCTATGGGATCAAGGCAAACTTAAAAGCAAGGAAGGATCATATCCGGTATTCTATTTAAACTTTTAGATTTTCTTTCTACATTTTTTTTTCTTCCAATTTAGCAACTTGAATAAAGTTCTCCCATGTATTGTTTAAGGGTTAGAACAAGTTTTTGAAGGATACTAAGGAGATTTCATATGGAGTTTTGTGTGAGAAATGTAGCCAAGAAAAGCACGGGCAAGGAGTACACCCATGATCCTTATTAATAATCCTCCTTACATGAACTAGATTTGAGGGCTTATTGTTTTTCATTTTTCAAGGACCAAGCATGTTTTCTCACTTTCCTCTCTTATTTTTCTCTTTCTCATATTTACTGAATGTGTGCTTTGTCTTGCCTTCTTTTTACTTTTGTTCCAAGTTTACAATTGAGAAGGTAGATCTAATTTTGAAAAATTATGGATGTATATACTTTGTTTTGATTTGTTACTTTTATCTATAGATACAAGCAGTTAGTTATTTTCTTAGACATAGTTTGATGATGCATGAAACTTTAGCATATCATTTACATATTTTATTTTCATGGTCTTGAAAATTTTTATGAAGTTTTGCACTCTTTAGAGTGTTTCTTAAAAAAAAAAATAATGTCTTTTTGCAATATGATGGAGTTAAGAAATTAATTAGCTAGATTAGTCAAATTGATGCAATTATTTATTTATTAATTAAACTTAACTTAATTCATGTTGTTTTGACACGCTAGGACCATGAGGTTAGAAACTAATTGATTATTTGTTTTTAATTTTGTGTATGGTAAAAGTTGATTAGTTTCTAATTATGATTCATCTTATGCTACATTTTAAGTTTTGTTTGATCTCTTCACACTTATTCATTATTTGTTCATTGTTATAAATTAAATGTAGGGGAGATGTCCTTAAGAATATGAACTTGTATCTTTCTTATTTTTCAAAAACATGCTAAGAGATAACAGATAGAAGGGGACTTAGCAAGATGCTCTTTTAAGAGATTTTCTAATTGCTAACTTTTGTGCTTTTCTTTATTTTTGATAAATATTGTAGTTAGCAAAGTATTAGTCTTGTTAATTTAATACTACTTTTTAATGGACTTTTTTCTTTATTGCAAGTGCAATAGTTTTAGCTATAGGCTTTAGTTTTATTGCTTTTATTTGTTTTATGTTTTTCTTTTGTTTTGCAATGCTCATATGAATTTAATTTCGAAGGATATAATCTTATAGCATGGCAATTTTAAATTTAGCATTAAAGCTTAAACTGGGGAAGTTTCAATTCCTTTATCTTTTCCCTTTATTTCTCCTTGTTGATTTGGTGCTTTTATTATTTATTTATACATTGAAGGAAATGTACAAGATGAGCATAGAGCAGGAATAGAAAGATATGACACTAGATGAAATTCTATAAAAAGCACTTGAGTAGAATTGATTTGATCTCACACTTAAGTTCTTGCAAAAAAATTCTTTGTGAGATAAAATTGATTTGTTTGAGATTACACATCTATTCACAATTAATTTTTCATCTAATTAAATAGCAACTTCTTGGAATAATTTTTTCAATTTTTCTATGAATTTTACTTAAGCGTTACGTCCTTTTTACACTTGGTTGGAGTTGAATAATTAAATCTTTGTCAAGTAAAGTTCTTAATTATTTAAGCTTGGACTAAGACTTGTGATTAGTTTGGATATTGATCGATTAAGGGTTAGTTATTTTCATTTTTAAGCTTCCTTTAGTATATATGTTCCCTTTTGATATCTCTTAAAACATTTTATTTAAAGTAATGAATAAATGAGATTTATTTCTTGAAAGTTTCCTAAAAAAATGAAATTAATTAGAGGATAAAATAAATTGAATGAAAAAGGGTTCAAAATAGAGCCTAAAATTGAAAAGTGAATGAATTAAAAGTGATAAAATGTCAAAGAGTCCAATTGTAGGCCTTGTTAACTCTAGCAAGTAAGCTTGCTGGATGTCTCCTTCGGTCAGAATAACGCTTATCAACTTGGATGATAAGCTCGAGATTGTTGGCTAAAAGCTCGATACAATGGTTAAGAGAAAACTCCATGTGAAGGCTTAATTTACATAAAAATAAAAAGATTGAGATTGAATAGAGTAAGTGGATGATTTAAAGGGTAGTTTTAATGCTTAGTGGCCTAAGATCGTTTGATTTAGGACCTACTAAGCAAGTGAAATTGCTCTAACTCAATTGAAAAAAGAAAAAAGAGAAAAAATCTTCCAATGAAAATCAAAATTAAGGAGATGATTAGGTGACGATAAAGGGCAGTTTTAATGCTTAGTGGCTTAAGTCTTTTTTTTTTTTTCTGCTTGATAAGATTGAAGAGAAGGATATATACCCTTTTATTCATAGTGGTTAAATTGTCTACAACTCTCTCTTAAATTATTAATGATCACTTTAATTTTGAGTTTAGTCTTTGCTCAAATGATATGATTAACTTGGTTTATATAGATTGATTGTTGAACTCCAGTGCAGTTTTTCATTACCTTATATAATATTTTGTATTTTAATGTTTTAAGGGCATGTAAATGTGATTGATTGGAATTTTATAAAATAAAATATTTGTTGGAGTTTGGAAATTAATGTTGAAGGGATGGATTTTGATGGAAGAGTATATGCTCATGTTTATGAATAAATTGTATTCAATATTGACATCGATTCTATGATTAAGAGCTTCCATTGATTTTTGTTCTTAAGAGTTTTATGTGGTTTTTATTTATTTTGCTTGAGAGTAGGGGAATTCAATAGATGCTAAATTAGACATACTAGTATGGATTATCTTGATAGTGTTTTTATGTGTTTCTTATGTATTTTTGATGTTGGTACTTAATTAGTTTATATTTTGATTTCAAGTTTTATTAGATGAATTTGATGGATTTGAACTAATTTTGGATGATTTGAAGATTATTTTCACAAGTTTTGAAGTCTAGAAGAGAATCACACGCAAAAAATATGTTATGCATTCAAATTGTGGGTTGAAATAAAAAGAAATTAACTAATGAGAGGTTCACACATAGTAATCGTCAACTACAAACTTGCCTGCTGATCTTATAATATTAATGACATGCCACGCTTCCATTTATCTTTTATTCTATGAGTTAAATTTGGAAAGTGAAATAAAAAGATGTGCAAGGAGATATTTCAAAAGATATTGAAGAAAGATGCTGAAGATACATTAGAAGATATATTTTCAATATTCTTTGTATTATAAATAGGATATAAGTCTTATAAATTAGACATAATTAATTCTTAGGAAAGAGGATGATCTCTTAACCCTCTCTCTATTTTATTTTTATGATTCTTTTTAATTTATTTTCAATGTGTTAGTTTAATTCTTTTTTAGTATTTAGATATTGAATCTTAGAATCAATGTAGAAATATCTTCTTTTTTTTTTTAAATTTTAATTCAACCTATGATACTTTGCTATTGAGGTCTAATTTCATTGTACTGAACAAATGTTGCGAGGTAGTGATTTAATGTCTAAGTTTGCTATAGAGTTTACGAGATTCTATAATAAATAGATTAGTGTAAGTAGAAGCAATTGAATAGACAAAGGTTTGGCTATTTGATTTCTTTGGATTAGGGCAACTTAATAGTATTGTTAAAGGGTTTAATGTGATCTTAACATGTTTTATTGTATAAGAGATTTAGGTAGAATATACTTGAGATTAGGAGTTAATTTGTTGATATGAGTCCCGTTAACACAAATTAGGAACTCTCCTAGTCCAATGGAAAGGATGAGAATGAATGTGGCATAGATTATAGGGAAAAGTTCAATATTCAAATACTATACCTCATGGGTTCTTAATAACTTCTATTATTCTCTTTATTTTTATGTTTTGTTAGTCCTCATTAGATTAGATTAATCAATTTAATTTAAATCCAATAATTTAATAATTTTCACTTCATTATTATTTTAGATAATAGGAAAATAAAGGGAAATACCTGTAATTCATAATTAGTCCATCAATACTCAGACTCAATTCTATTATACTAGAAAATTGATAAATGCACTTACCTTTCAAGGAGCCATACTCTCTAACCTTCTAGCTTGGGCTTTGGTGAGGGGTTTAGTTGATTTATTCCTATCAAGCTATATTATAGGGTAATAGAATGGATTGCAAAGTTTAATGAGCAATAATAGTAGATTGGTAGACAAGGTAGATGAGTTGTACACTAATAAGTGCTTTATTATATATATTTATAAATAGGTTTTTCTAGTCCTTTTGATATTTTTGTGGGTATTTTTGTGGATATTTGATGTTTAATTAGAAATTATTTTGATTTTAGGCTTTGATGGAATAATTGAGAAGAAAAAGGAAAAGATTGAATCAAGTTTCATTTGATTTGGACTTGAATTGAAAGAGTTGAGTTTGTAAAGGTGTTTGTTTAATTGATGTTTGAAATTAAGTCCATCGTGGTTTAGCATTCCACATTAGAGCCCATATAAGATCCATGAAATCTAACCCAAAGCTTTTAGTCCAAAACAAATTATAAGGAAATGTCAGCCACTTGTCATAAAATTAGAAGCCCACAGGTAATTCATGCTCATGTGATTCAAGTCTACATACCTGGCTTTGGGGAAAATTAAAATAGGATGACATTTAGAGATTGAGAGAAGGCTTAACAACAAAAATAGATGTTCTAAACATGTTTTCAAATTAGATGTAGGTCTAAGTAATTGCAAGCCATTATCCATGTGAATCGAAGCCATGCAAGTATAAAGCCGTAGCATTATTGAATTGGAAAATCCCCTGGTATGTATGTAAGCCCTATAAAATTTCCAAAGGTTAGGATCATATTAAATGCCTTAGTATTGTCAAAATTTCTTGGATCAATAAATTAAATCAATTTACAAGTTATCTAAAAGTATAAAAATAACCTTTGGGCATGATAAAAATATTACACAACAATATTATGTTTCAATGCATCAATTGTGTACATAGTTGTGTTACACTTGAACAACAGACTTGGCATATCAATTGTCTTTATAGCGAATATTTTCTTTTCGCTTATGCCTAAAAATTTTCTTCCATAATACTTTTGAGAATCTATTACCTAAGATTTTATTCTTTCATTTCATTCACAACTCCAACCAAATATAGGTTTTTAGTAGGGAGCACTTCCTTAATAAGTTGTCTTTAGCAACGGTATATTCTTTTGCTTAAGTGTTGGAGCTTGTCACTTGATGGCTAAGGGAAATCTTTTCACTGCTCAAAGATCGCTCCATCTTGGTCCATCTAGAATCTTTGTTAAAACCCCAAATAAGACTTCCACCTCTTTGTTTAAACTCATCAACAGTAGAACTATCCACGTGAAGAGTACACTTACACCAGCTTGGAAATGACATCTCCTTTTGCCTGGTGACGTCAAGCAAGAAGGATGTGCTGCATTTTAATATTCCTCACTGAAGCTTTCAAAGTACACTTCCTTCTTCCTTGGCGCAAACACTTGGCTCACTCCATTCCAGAGACTCGCCAAGCTAGTAGGCGCTTTTCTTCCCCCACTGCCCTTAGAGCATCTAGTTTCAAGAAGGGTAAGCGAAGGATTTGCAACTTTGTCAAGGTGTCCAAATGCGGCCATCCGAGCTTTGTCGTGAGTAAGTCACTTTCTAGTTGAGCACACACTTCACCTTCCAAGTTCACAAACACACGTCCATGAAAATTTGGACTTTAGAAACACCTAAATCCCCAACTTCAAGTAACAGGGCGTGGCCTTGCTGTGTGTTGGGTTCTTTGTTTCAAAACCCTTACTGTCCCTATAATGTCATTTATGTCTGAGCAGTAGTGGCTACTGTGTTGTCCTTGCCTATGTACAAGTGTGCTCTGCTGTGTGGGTGTGAGTCCTCGATATTGTTTGGTTAAATCCTAGTATGGCTGGGTTCAGTTGTTGTGATCAGGGCATGAGTGTTGTAGTATTCTGCCGTATTGTCTTAGCTTATTAATCTAGTACCTTGCTATCACTGTCCTGATTAAATATGGCGTGTTTTTCTAAAGTTGAGTCCTATGTGTTGTTGTTTTGTTAGGTAAGTTTAGCTACTGATTAGTTCTCTTGTGCCTTGTAACGTTGGAGTCCAACTGCAATTTATGTTGTGAGTGTTCTAAGCCCTTCCCTCCGTGGAGTCTTGCTTTGTCCTTGTGTGGCACAAACAAATTATATATTGCTATTTTGTTGCGGTTTGTAAGTTACACACATGGTTAAATAACTTTTTTTTTACTTATATTTTATTATTTAATCACAATTAAAATTTTCCTTTCTATCAGATGATTTTAATCAAGATTTTGATTTGATTATGGATTGTTACAATTTGTGATCTACTATAGCTAAGTGAGTTCCTATAATCCCTCGTCTTATGTGTGTTTGTAACTTAATGACACTAAATTATTAAATTAAATGATTAATGCATGGGTGAAAATTGGGAAGATGTCTATGTATATTATCGTATTGTATTGAGTGAGGTGAAAACGATAAAGTATATATTTCATCACTAATATTTTGTGCATTTATATAAATTATGAAGTGTTTGAAGCAATGGATTGGTTGTCTTATAATGAATCTAACTATATAGAGCTAAAAATCACATAAATTGTAACATGCATTAACATGACATGTGCATGTATAACTCAGGCCAACACATTACATGTAAGTAATGAAAAGGTGCTATTGGGTTTGTTCTTATAATAAATATGAGTTATTTGTATAGGGTACTTATATTACATGGCTTTATCCTAATCATGAGTTTACTAAACATTAGAGATGCCAACTATGTACTAATGATCATTGTTTAGAGACCTCCATTTAAGGGTAAGGAATGATTGTTGGGCCTTATTGATTGTCAAGTTTCGTTCAGTTGTCCATACGGTTGTCAATAAGTCGAGTGGTCTACATTCTCAACAAATGCTAAGTAGCATAGCTAATTTGAATTCAAGGGAAGTGATGTGAACAATTCTCATATAGTACGGTTATATAATGTAATTGCCCATTCTCTTTACATTTCAAGAATGTGTTTGATCAAAAGATCTCTACATGTCTCGATAATCATTCTAATAATTGTTGCTTCAAACATGACATTCACCTATAAATATAGAAAAAAAAAAGATTGTAAGAGCATCTGATAACTCTTCATTACTCTCAACTTTCCTTACTTTCATTCACTAAATTAGGTATCGGATTGATTGTATCGAATTGGTCCTGGTACTAAATGTTTTTCTTTTCTTTACAGGATAATCCAAATCTAAAATCAACCAATAACATTTGATGCCGTCTATTTTTTTCAAACATACTCACATGGCGAAAACTAGAATGACTAAGAGTGTTGGTACTGGAACTTCCTCTAAACACCTTGAAGGGGCGAATAGGCATACTAACGAGCAACGTTTGATTAGGCTCAAGCAACTTTACCTTAACTTGGCCAAAGAAAATTAAAAACTAAACAAAAAATATGAAGAGATTCTGAATCTCTTTCTTAACAGTATCTACCTAAATCAAAACAAAAAGCATGGTAATCATAATGCTAAGAATAATGATGATTAAATCTATTCACTTGAATTGTCGAAAAAGTAAGTCAAGGTTATAATGGGACTTTCGGCTCCTGCATTAAAAAAAGTTGACGAAGGAAAGCAACCACAGTAAGTGTACCATATTGGAGCTTCGCATGTTGATACCCCTACTGCAATAAGTAAGCAGTTCCAAATCAAAAAGAGCCCCTTTAATCTTGAGGTCTTAGAGGTCATACCATGACACATCAAGTTGCTACAATTGAAACCTATGATGGATTAACAGACATTAAAGATCATTTGGAGTACTAACATATCTTGGTCAAGTTTTATGACTTGAGTGATATAATGGCTTGTTAAGCCTTTCCTTTGATGTTAAGAAATGTAGTAAGTACATGGTTCAAACACCTAAAGCCAAATATAATTTTATGTTTCGAAGAACTAGTAAAAGTGTTTTTTTAATATTTCCTTGTTAGTAAACTTCCTATTAAGGATTCTTTAGTCCTTAACACAATAAAACAAAGATTAAAAGAATCCATTAGAGATTGTTTAGCCATGTTTATGGCTAAGATGGTCTAAATTCTAGAATTAGACATGAGTGTGGCCCTTAATACTGTAATCGATGGAGTCAAGTCTCACAGAGATTTTTTCAAGTCTCTTGCTAAGAGTAAGCCGAGAACTTTTACTGAGCTCAAAGGTAAAGCTACGTTCTACATCAAATAGGATGACAACATAAAGGTTCGACAAGAGACTGATCAAAACAAGGGAGAGGAGGAGTGTAAAAGATCAACTTGGAGTAGATGATGATCAAAGTCCCAATGTCAAGAGAAAGAGACCTCGAATTCCTATATATTCGTCTTATATGCAAGTTAATCGTCAAAGTTTAGACATACTGATGGAGGTGTATAGGCGGAGAGGAGTACTACAGTGGCCAGAGAAAAATGAGAGGAAACCCCTCTAGGTGAAATTTTAACAAATTTAGCAATTTTCATTACAACAAATGACATAATACAGACGAATGCATAAAACTTAAGATTATGATTAAGGATTCCATACAACTATAGCATTAACATAAGTTTTTGGCTCAAAATACCGAGAATATTGAATGACCATCTCAAAGGAGACGTGAAAACTAGGAGAATGTCACTTAGTCGGTTAATGTCAAGAGATAAGCAAGAGACAGGAGTGCAAGTAGTGCACCCAATGTGATAATCGACACAATTGTTAATAGACCTACTATAAGCTAGTTAAGCTCTTCAAGTTTGACTAACGCCATAAATTATGTTTGTAATATCTAAGGTTAAAAGGTCAAGATCAACAATACAATTTCATTCACAAATGAAGATTTCTAAGGCATCCAAAGGTTATATGATGACATACCAGTGATCAATGCAAGAATTGCTAACTTTAAGGTTAAGAAAATTTTTGTTGATACTGGAAGTTCAATAGACATTATTTTCTAACATACTTTCAATCAGATGAGACCAAAGATTAAAGCGTAGCTAAGATTTTACAATTTTGCTTTGTATACCTTTAATAATCAACTCGTTTGGACAGGCAAAGTGATCTCTTTACCGATCCAGATTGGAGATGATGAGAATGTCGTAGAGGATATAGTAGACTTCCTCATTGTCAAATGTTGGTCTGTATACAACATGATCATAAGATGGCCGTATTAGCACTTATTCGGCATTGTCCCTTCCATAGCTCGTCTAAAAGCTAAATTCCCTACTCCTATGAGAGTCTTTATATGTAAAGGGGATCAACAATTTATAAGGTTTTTGTACATGAGGGCCTTCAGGTGAGAAGAGGTTTTTCATGTAGAAACTTGTTTGGAAGGAAAATCAGTTAGCATATACAGTGCTGAAAATGAGATGGAGGAAATCTCTTTGAAAGATAACCTTAAGAAAACAACCAAGATAGGAAAACCCTTGTCGGCAAACATTCATCAAAGTTTGATAAACTTCTTGCAAGTTAATACTAATGTATTTGTACGATCCCATTTGGAAATGTCAGGTATCCCTAGAGACATTACAGTACATAAGCTCTAGATTGATCTAAGCGCAAAGTAGATTCAACAAAAGAAAAGACATTTTGCCCTTGAGAGACAAGCAACCATAGAAGAAAAAGTCCAAAAATAATTGAAGGTAAGATTTATTCAAGAATAGTCTTATCCAACTTGGCTAGCCAACTGTGTGCTATTCAAAAAGTTTAACGGTAAGTGGCGTATGTGCATAAACTTCACAGATCTTAACAAAGCCTATCCCAAGGATTGCTTTTCACTATTGAAAATATATCAAATGGGAGATTTAACTGCTGGACATGCGTTACTTTTTTTTGTAGATGCTTTCTCAAGTTACAATCAAATCAAGATTGATAAGAAAGATGAAGTACATACTTCATTTGTTACCAATTTTGGAATATATTGTTATCTGGTGATGCCTTTTGGCTTGAAAAATGTCGATGCAACTTACCAAAGACTTATTACCAAAATGTTCAAACCCCAGATCTATTGAGATGTTGAAGTATATGTCAATGACATGAATGTGAAAAGCGTAACAGAGGATTGGCATCTTGTTGATCTTGAGGAGATATATGTTACTCTGAGGAGATATAACATGAAACTTAACCTACAGAAGTGTGTCTTCAGTGCAACTTTAGGAAAATTTTTAGGATATATGGTTATTCGACAAAAAGATTGAGGCAACAATGAATATGAAATCTCTACGTACGGTTAAGGAATTATAAGAACTTACTAGATGAATAGTAGCCTTTAATCGATTTGTATCGAGAAGCATAGATAGGTGTACAGAATTCTTTAAAATTTTGATGAATCCAAAAGTGTTCAAATGGATTGCTGATTGCGAAAGGGCTTTGAATGCATTCAAAGAATTCCTTAAGTTACCTTCGATACTCTTAACAACTCTTTCTCGAGAAAATCTATATTTATACTTATTAGTTTGCTACTAAGCTCTTTCTTCTGTTTTGGTCCAAATTGATGGTAAGGAATATCAACCTATTTATTATGTGAGTCATGTTTTGTAAGGATAAAAGCATTGGTATACGAAAATTGAAAAATTTGTATTAACAGTGTTTCTCTTGGTAAGAAAATTGAAACCATATTTTGAGGCTCACCAAATCATAGTCCTCACTGAACAGCTATTGTAACATTTCAATGGCTAGACCCTTTCGGGAGGATAATGAAATTTGCCCTAGAGCTAAGTGCCAATGGGGTACAATATAAACCCAAAATAGTAGTAAAAGCTCAACTACTAGTATATTTTTTAACCGAGTTCACTAGTGAGGAATATAATGTGGAGATTATTGAGAAACCCATATGGTACCTTTACGTAGATGGTTCTTCCACTAGAGAAGGAATTGTCAGACTTAAACTGGCAAAACAGATTAGTACTTAGAAACTTAAAAGTGTTCTTTGATTCATAACTAGTAGTGAATTATGTCATAGGAAGTTTTGTGGCGAGGGAAGAAGAAATGAGCAAGTACCTATTGATGGTACGAATGCTCATGAAAGAATTTCAAGCTTTTTCAATCTACAAGGTTTCGATAAGTAAGAATATTGCTGTTGATAAGTTGTTTAAGTTAGCTCGTATAGCATTCTTAACCTGAGCAACAAACTTTTTATTGAATTTCTCCTACAAAAAAAGTTTATCTATTATCTTATAGAGCTGGGAATTAGCTCCTTACTTGAGAGAGGAGTCTTAAATGGACCCCTTTATAGATTATTTAAGAGATGGTGTCCTTCCCGATGACAAGAAAGAAGCATAAAGAGTAGTTTATTAAGTTGCGAACTATACGCTAATAAATGGTCAGCTGTATAGATGCAGCATATTACAATCTTATCTTTCATGCCTTCCTTCGAGAGATGCCCAGTGGGTGTTATCTGAACTACACGGTGGTATATGCAACAACCACGTAAAAGCACAAACATTGTATATCTCTGTACATTGTGATTCAGCTATTATTGACCAACAATGAAAGAAAATATAAGGATAGCTATTTGACATTATCTATAGTACTAAAAGCATGAGGTGTTGAGTCATGTACTTTCAACTAAATTATACTGCCTATTTAGTCCTTGGCTTTTTGCCTAGTAGGGGTTAGGTATTCTCGAACTCTTTCTAAAGTCTATAACCTAGCGACAATTTGTTATTGTTGTTGTGGATTATTTTACAAAATGGGTAAAGGTTGAGACAATGGTGAGGATCACCGAATAGAAAGTGGAGGCATTTGTTTTCAACTCCATATTGTTGAGATTTGGAGTTCCTTTTATGATAATCACGGACAATAGCCTACAGTTTAATAATAAGAAGTTCTAAGCATTTTGTGAGAAATATGACATTTGCTTAAACTAAACGTTTATAGCATACCCTCAGACGAATGGACAAGTTGAAGCTATCAATAAGATCATCTTGCATGGCTTAAGGAGGAAAGTTAATCAAGTTAAGGGGAAATGAGTTAATAAATTGCCAGATGTCTTATAGGGGGGCCAAACTACCCATAAAACTGCAATAGAGGAAACCACCTTTAGGTTAGTGTATGGCATGGAAGCAGTGTTGCTAATTGAGTTGGAATTGACAACAAATTTGGATACAATTAAAGAAATTAGAGAAGTAGCAAGAGTAAGGGTTACAGTATACCAGCATAGAGCAACTAGGTATTATAATAAAAAGGTAAAGCATAAGGTTTTTCAACTTGGGGACTTGGTTTGCTGAAAACTACAAGCAACCGGCATGCGAGAAAGTTAAGGAAAGCTTGGTACAAATTAGAGGATCCTATTAGGATTCAGGAAGTTATTGGTGAGGGGGCCTATTGACTAGTTGGATGGATCAATCATCCCTTGTGTATGGAATGCTGAGAATTTAAGCTCTATTTCAATTAATTCCTTGGATGATGTTCATTTCCGTTTGTTTTGTAAAGTGACAACCTATTTGTTTGTGAAACGATTATATTTGAAGTTTCGTTTTGTTTCTTGATTTATTTATGATTGATGAGTTAATAAGTTCAAATTGCACGGTAAACAAACTAATGTTAGTTCAAGCCTATCATAGTTAACAAACTTCATAAATCAATCCTACAGCTGAGTAAAACGATTAGTCCATGTCTTAAATGACTAACGAACAATGTCTATAAAAGACGCAAGAAAGGCATGTGAAATAAAACATGCTGAGGGAATTAGGCATGTGAAATAAAACAAGCAGAGAAATCTCAATGTAAAATAAAACATGTTGAGAAATAAGAACATGTGAAATAAAATATGTCGAGAAATAAGAAAAAAATTATACGAAGAACACGGTGTGTGAAATTAATTATTCCTTGAAATGAGAAAATGCATGAAATAAAATATATTGGAAATACTAAGTTATGCAAAAAATGAATCTCATTCATTACAATATGATTACAATTACTACTCGGCTTGGAGTACTCCATACAAAATATAAAACTACAAGACAATCCTATAGCTTATTTTCAGAGTGAGTAGGAGCATTTTTTTGGCTCAAAAGTTAGGGTCGGCGCTTGGGGTCTCAAAATCTGTAGATTTTTATTTTTGCTCATAAGGGATTTCCTTGGACAAAAATTCTTCATCATCCCCTAGATCCTCAACATGAACTTTGTTATTACACTTCATATCAACCTCAGTACCTAATTCCTCATCATTATCTTCGTCATAGTTGCTAACTTTATCGTTGATGTTGGTGAAATATAAGCACGAGATATCATAATCAGGGTGAAGCTTAAGGATTTCCTCTCTTACCACTTGAACCCCCTCCAACAACTTCTTTCGTAATAGTCTCTCGTATTGCCGACTAAGAGTAATGATGTCTAGTGCCTCTTTGACAGAGGGTCTTTTCTTCACAATCTCCTCCAACTCAATAATATGGCTTTGCAACCCTGAGTTGTTGGTCTCCAGCTTCTTGATTTGCACCCTAAGCCTATCCTCCTCATCGCTTATTGAGTAGATAGTTCAACCTAGACCTCAATACTCTTCTTTCTTCTTCTACAACTCCTCTTTTAAGCAATTAGCTTCCTTGTATTTCTCCTTAACCTTAGCCTTAAAGCTTGAGACTTTATATGCAACTAAAGAGTATGTCAATTTCTCAATAGTCGGGTCTTCTTGACACTTTCTAGTCTCTATCTCGACCCTTATTCTTGAATTCTCAATAGCAAAAGTTTGGGCTTTAGAGGAGTTGTACACATCCTCAATTTTTTGCAATAAGTCAATATAGAATGATGAATATTCCAAATCACTTAGCAGAATACGTAAAGACTATTATTGTTATTACATTCTTCATTTCTTTGTCGGCCTTATCTAAAGCTGTTAAAATGTATCTACTTATCTAAAAACGAATAAGAATATTAGCAACCAAGCAAACCTAACAGTTAAAAGAATACTATAAATACTTACATCATAACTTTGCCACAATATGAGCCTTATTACAATCGCTAAACCTCTCAACATCTTTCTTTGTGATCTCTTTATCTTTAGGAAGAATAATACCATCCATCAAGGTTAAAGATTTCGTCTTATAGCTCAAGGTTGAGTCGGTATGTAACGTGGCTCCAACATGAAACAAAGTACTCGCCGACCTCCGTGTTGAGGATGAATTTGGTACTATTGATGTCAAGAGCTTTGTTGCGCATGGCCTCCTTCGTCCTCTCATCCAACTCTTTGGACCTCTTAATAGGAGGTTAGCTAACAAGTTCCTTCCCACTCCTCTTATTAGTACTTAGCACTACCTGCATCTTCAGTGATGACCCTTTAGCGGCTGTAGTATCTTCAACCTTGTTTTAGGGTTGGGTTTTTAGACCACCCTTTCTTAACTCTACAAAAGATGGAATGTTCTCAACAAGAGGTTCCTCAGTATGTGCGACCTTGGCCAACCTAGGCTTCTCGCTCCCTTTTTGCTTCTTAGCCGGTTAGGAGGTCTTCTTTTGGGTTGCCACTTGCTACACTACACCTTCCTTTGCTATTTTCTTAATAACAGCCGGTTAACTTATAGTAGCAGTAGTGGCTGCGTGCTTATTAGCCTTTGACTTCTTAGCCTTAGCTTGGGCCAATAACTTGGTAAGATTCACCTCACCAATGCCTATGTTTTTAATGCAAAGTAGACATATTAATATTAACGTGAGGAATAAGAAAGAACTTACATTCTCCATGTCGAGTAAGGTTGAAAGGCAACAATTCCTCCCTCAAGTTATGAGAACAGCTTTCCTCTTGTAGCTATGCTTAACACAGCGATTGCTCATTAGCATGCCTTCCTTCTTAGAAAAGATTGGTTCTTTGCTCTTATAATGCCTTATTGTTCTCTCGACATCCTAAAAGAATATTTTGTTCTTCCTCCTTTCTCAGATCTTCTTCGTCGTAGTGGCATCATTTAGCATCAACTCTATGTCCCTAGTACGGATTAGCTTAGTCCATTGAGTCCAAAAATCTAACTCCTCATCTGAAATGATAAAAATGAATTTGTCGTCCCACTTATGGATCTTAGACTCCAACTCATTCATGAACTTTCGCCCATGCTTTACTGCAGCAAAGTACAATCGTCAAGTTGCCTCCAAATCGTAAAGAAGTATCGAAATAATTGAGGCATTACCTTGACTTCAAGCTCTTCACAAATTATCTTAAAAGCCGCTAGAAGCTGATATGTATTTGGTGAGAACATACTTGGTGAAACTCGAAAATAAATGAAGAACTCATTAACAAATGCCGAGAAAGGGAAACATAGCCTAAAGTTAAAATATTTCAAATATAAGTGGAACTCATTCTCCCTTAGAAAGTATACCCTTTCCTCTTCTCTCAGCCTCCTAAGATTCTACGGTTTAGGAAGGTCTTCCCAGTAGTTGTTATACTTTGAAACAAGGACCCTGTTGATAGCACTGACAGTTCCATCTGTTGAATTGCAGAAGTAAACTATGTTATTATATAGATACCTAGGCTTGGATCTTCCTTCCTTGTCTTTTAGATAATGATCTACTGCAAGAGAGTTGATCTGAACAGGTTTATCCTACCACTCCATGATACTATCGACCGAGTTACCTAATGAACATGTCGTCTTGCTCCTCTTTTGAGGGGGAGAAGAAGGCTTAGACTTAGTTGCTTCTGAATTTGAAAGGATAAGTTGATAAATTATGTTGTGAACCATACCTAATTGGTTATAAGGAACGTCATAGAACTTAAAGAATGTGAGAATAGAGACAAGTTGTTGAAAGCAAATGAAAGTTTATGGATGGGACTAAAGCTATCTGTTTTGATTTTGAACTATTCCTTATATACGAATAACTTACCCTCATAACTGCAAATGAGTTTCTAATGGAAATGATGTGCTGCTTAGATGATGGTGCGTGTTTCGAGACAAAAATCCAACAATTGTCAAGTCTTTGATAGTTATTAAGTTTACGATGTAATGATGATCGAGGTGACATATGTCATACTTTCCGCTTTTTGGTCTATTGACAAGCGGGAAATTGAAAATTACGGCTTTTCAATTAGGATGTGACCTAACTTCCTTCCTACCTCACTTGGCATCTAATGAATAGTTCTGCACCCGGCCTCTAATATATTAAATGTTTACTCCCTTTGTTGAATACTCAAATATAGGAATTAGGGGCAAATGTTCATTGTCAAGTTTCGTTCACTCATCCATATGGTTGCCAATAGGTTGAGTGGTTTACATTCTTGGCAATTGCCGAATAGCACAAATTTGTGTTTAATTCAAATTCAATGGAAGTAGGTGATAAACTACTAACCAATAACCCCATTACTCGTGCACAACTCTGAGGACTCTAATCCCTTACACAGTAAATTCTCTTTCGTTAACCTATTGATAATGAGAAAGTTTACGTCGAAGAAATGTGATTGAACTCCTTGAGGTCCCCTAATTGTTGTACGATAATAATGATGCCGATCATTCCCTTATCAAGAACCCTATACCGATTAATCCTACCGACACTACCGAAAAGTTCCTACCGAGTAACAAGAGACTCATTTAAACGGTAAGCAATTATTTGTGGCTTTAGCTAAACATCACAAGTTATGAAAGAGATACTTTGGCCCATTTAAAGTGTTGAACAGAGTGGGGACTTGTACTTACAGATTAGAATTTCCATCACATGTAAAGATTCACCATGTCTTTCATGTTTCTTAGTTAAAAAAAGCTCTTGGAAATTTTATTCCATCTTTAAAATTACCTATAGAAGCTTATGACAATCATTTGATTTTGACCCCTTCATAGATTTTAGGGTCAAGAGTAATTACATGACAAGAATAGCTAGAAAAGAAAATACTTGTATAGTAGAAGTATTTACTATCAGAAGACACAACATGGGAAGATTTTGTTCAATTTAAGCAAATTTACCCTACTTTTGACCTTGAGGACAAGGTCTTCTTTTTAGAGAGAGAGAGAGAGAGGGGGGGGGGGGGGGGGGGGGGTTAATAAAGTAAACAACAGAAACCAACATGGCACAAAGATTATGTAATGTACAAATAATAAAAAATAGTTTATATAAATAGTTTGCAATTGTAACTATAAACACCTAATTTTTACCATCTTTTTTTTAGATTAGGTTATAAGGTCTTAAATTAGAAAAAAATAAAAAAAAAGGAAATTACAGAAAACACACAAAAAAAATACAAAAAATGGAAAAATTTAGGAAAACATATAAGAAATTTCAAAAGTCATAGAAAATAGAAAAAAAAGGAATTTATAAAATAATAAACTTTTAAGTTGTTTGGATATAGTAGATTTTTAATTTAATTAGACTTAAAATAAATAATCATTGGAATTGGGTTTAGATTTAAATCTAACCTAAGTAGTCCTAGTCCATATGTGTAATTTAATTATACATATGAATAAAGCACAGACCAACAGCTTAATTGATAAAGTAGTTAGACTAAGGAACTAAGTTTGGTTTGAGGTCAAGGGTTTGAAACTTATTGAAGCTATAAAAGTTGTTTTTTTTTTATTATTATTTTCTCTTAAACTCCATCTGTAGCCACATGTTTGGCCATCATTGGGCCATGTTTTTAATTGCGATACATGGTGTTTTATAATTGGTCGCGATAGCAAATTTTCTTTCCCTCTAATTTTTCCTCCCCATTCCTTATTTCTTTCTTCTTTTTTTTTTTTTTTAATCAATCACACATGCAACAGCGAGGGGTGGAGGGAAGGGATTTTCAAAAGAAAAACATACTGACGCATGTACAGTAGAGGTGAGGGGATTTTTGAAATACAGAAACAATAGGGGGGCCATCTTTCTCTCTCTCATCACTCTCTCCCTTCGCCATCCCTCTCCTTCATCACTCTCTCTACTGCACTCTCTATCATTCTCTCTCCATCGCACAAGTCTCTCTCTCTCTCCAACCCCCCACTCTCCGTTGACTCTATCCCTCTCACTTTCGGATCTCTACCACCTCTCTTTCTCTAAACCTCTTTCTCGGCATCTCTCTCTCCATCGACACATACTCTCTCACAGATCCCTTCTTCGCTCCACCGCTCCCTCTCGATAGCCATACCCAACACCCACCGACCAATCCCTCTCCTCTCTCTCTCACTAACCCCCCACTCTCGGCTAACACTGACCCACATACTCTCACTTACGACCACCCTCAAACGCACACTACTATACTCATTGAATAGAGATCGAAGCCTTACACCCACTGTCCTCCCTCGCACGGCTGACTCCATATCCTCTAAATACACACACGACCGAACCACGAATCCTACACCCACTATCGTACAAGCCACCGTTCAGCACACTCGCCCATTCATCATCGTTGCCAACTCCTTCACACAATTGAATCCCTAGCCATGCACAAACCATACGCCAACTAAACTTGATACCCTCTCCTTCATCCATCTCCGATCGTCCTTACCAACAATGGCTCAAACCAAACCCCAACATCAACCCCTGTCACGACTACCATACCTAAGGCTAACCCACTAAACATTTGAACCAACAATAGTCACTCTCTATTGTTGAGACCACCAAATTCGACTGAACCCAAATCTGAACACCATATCCGCCTACTTTCTAACATCAAAACTCCACCACTAGCCAAGGCACAATTGGCATTGGTCTTTTTGCTAATGAAAAGCACATAAAAATGCTTTTTCCCGCTCGAAAGTCCCCTCACAACCACTAGAAGTGCCCTCCTCATCCGCTATTGTAGGGAGTTATAGCCGACCCAACCCGTAGAGCTTCGAATCGACCCAACTCGATTGCACAATCGCTCTAACCCAAAGATCCAATCCAACTTGAACCAATAACTAGCCTCATGCCCTCTCTAAAATCAACTCACGCCCTTTCCCAATTTGGTCCAAGTCGTTTTCCTTTTTTATTTTATTTTATGTTTTTTGTTTTATTATTTGTTTGTAATATTTAAAAATAGCAATAAAAAGTAAAGGAATAATAAAAAAAATAATAAAATTCCTTTTGACACATAGAAAATCGGTTTTTCCCAAAAATAAATGGATCTTTTTCTAAAATTAGGAACTTTTAGAATTTCCAAAATAAAACCTCAATTTAGGAACCTTAGAAAATTTCTTCAGATAAATCAAAATGGGTAGAAATGTAAACTCCGATGTTTTTCAAAAACTAAAATTAATCAACTTTTATATTTTTTGTGAACGAACTTTGAAATTCTGATCTTGAAGAGTAGGTATGTAAGTACAAGGTGACTTAAAATATGGAAGTTTTATTTTTTTCCATTTTTAAATATTCATATAATTGATCAATTTAGTCATGTATGTCATAATTAGTTGTTTAGAAATTAAAAATGGTATATTTGAAAAGTGAAGTTAAATTTGGAAAATTAAAAAATAGTACTTATTTATGGTTTAATAAATTAACCGGCAACTTAAAATATAGAAGTTTTTTTTTCCATTTTTAGATATTCGTATAAATTGATCAATTTAGTCGTGTATATCATAATTAGTTATTTAGAAATTAAAAATGGTATATTTGAAAAGTGAAATTAAATTCGAAAAGTTAAAAAGTAGTACTCATTTCGGGTTTAATAAGTTAGCCCTCGGATCTAGATCTTTGGTTTTAGAAAGAAAAAAAAAACCATTTTTTAAAATGGTTTAATTGATAGACCGATAACTAAGTTATAATTAATCTACCTAATTGGTTATAAATTAACTCTTTTTCTTGATTCCAGTCAAGTAACGACTCCAAAGTACCATGAAATGTATCATCTTGCTAAATCAATCTACGACCAACATGATAGAGTCCTTCCTTCGGGGCGTCTTCGGCAATCCTAACATGAAATTCGTACTTAGCTCGGATCACGGTTTGGTTGGAATAGGTAAGGGTAGATGGTATCCTTGTTTGACTTGGCTCTTCGCTTTTTGGTAGGTTGCATACCTTTTCAGTATAAATTAAACATCTCTCTTCATCCTTAGCCAAAAGAATCTGGAGGATAGTTCTTCATGGGTCCAACGCTAGCCAAAGTGTCCCATCAATCCTCCTCTATGTATTTCGCGCACTAGTAATTCTCTCATGGAATAAGTTAAGATACATAGTCTCTTCTTCCTGAATAAGTATCTGTCTTCCCTGTAATAGTCGTCCATTATCCGTCCTTCCCCACATCGGGGCATAGATAGAACCAAAGTGAGGATCCTTACATACAAATTCTTTTTGGTTAAAAAACTAAGTAACCTTATTTGTAGTTTTAGTCAAGAGGGTAAATTGTCTCGATAGGGCATCAGTCACTACGTTATTCTTCCTATTCTTATATTTCATGACATAGGAAAAACCCTCCATGAACTCGACCTATTTGGCTTATCTTCGGGACAACTTCGGTTGGCTCTTTAAATATCTTAAGGATTTATGATTGGTGCAGATTATAGATTCTTTAGGCAGCAATTCGTGTTGCCATACTTTAGGCCTTGGATTAAGGAGTAAAACTCTTTGTCATAGACAGAATAACTGATGTAGCTCCTCGAAGTTTCTCACTAAAGTAAGCAATAGGTTGGCCTTCTTACATCAATACTTTAAACACTTTCTTAAAGCTTAATAGAGCTAAGATAGGGGCTATGGTCAACCTATCCTTCACTTCATCAAAACTCCTTTGCTCCTTCTCTCCCTATTTGAATTTAGCATTTTTCTTTGAGAGTTTGGTGAGTAGGGCCATAATTATACTGAAATTCTTTATAAATCTGGGATAAAATGATGCCAAGCCATGGAAACTTCTTACGTCAGCTAAAGTAGTTAGCACTAGCCATTCAGTAATTGCTCTAATCTTCTCTTCATCAACTTGCAAGCCACCACCACTTACAGTAAATCCCAAGAATATCACTTTAGGTTTGATGCATCTTTAGGGTCAAACATATGGAGTGGCACCTCAACAAAGCAAATAAAAAACAAATAGGGAAAAAGTTAGCAAAGTCTGGACAACTACTAAATGGATATGATACACTAGTTGATCCTACTCGGCCTATAATCTACCGGATATGACACACTAGTTCAAACTGAATGGTCACTTGCCATTACTCCTTACTAAAGGAAATAGATAAGAGTTAAATGATAACAAGACTACTAAGGTTACTCAAGTGAATAATTTTGTATTGATTAGTTTATTTTCTATATACAAGAAAGTAGGGGTTTATATACCTATTCACTGGGGTTACTTCATATTTATGAAAAGATAGAAAAATGGTATTCTACAATTAGGTTACATGAAACTTACTAAAAGGGGGCAAAAGAGACAAAGAATATTCAATGTGAAAAGTAAAGAATCCTTTTGGAAAGATTGTGCTAGGAGACAGGTGTCATGTGGTGGATGCAAGTTAGGAGTATGATACAAAGTAGATGAAATAGAAAGTATTGGCAATAGTTAGGGGCCAGCCTGATTTGGATCAAGCTAGGGACCAATTAGTTCTTTTGAAGAGAAGTTAGCTCAATTCGAGTTGGAATGCCTGTGGTTGGATTGGGAGCTCGCCTTAGCTATTCTTGGGCCGTCTTCTAGGATAAAGCATTGCCGCTAAACAGGGATGGATCTAACATAAGTAAGGATCTAATAGTTAACTCGGTAGGAGATCAGCTCGGGAGAGGAATCCTTGTCTCGGCCATGGCCTAGAGCTAGTATCCTTCGAGTAAATCCTTGGAGTCTTCTAGCTCGGCTACGTATGATTGGTCTAAGGGGTTGATTCCCATCTATCAAGATTGTTTTTTTTTTCCCTCCCGGTTCTTTTTAAATTAATTTTCTCTAAACCAATCAATATTAAACCCTACCCGTTTAATATTGACCCTTGACTAGGGTTTAAAAAAAACCGATTTTTATTTTTTAAAATGTATTAGAGTCATCACCAAACCAGAGTTGAGAAAAAAGTTAAGTTATAACCAATTGGATGGCTTAGTTCTAACTTAGCTATTAGTCTTAATGAAAAAACTAATTTTACAAAATGGTTTTCTAAAACAAGAGATATGGATACAGGAGCTATCCTATTAAACCCTAAACGGGTACTACTTTTTAACTTTTCAATTTTAAATTTTCTTTTCAATAATACCCTTTTTCAATTTCTAAATGACTAATCATATTACATGCGACTAATTTAATTAATTTACTCAAAAATTTATAAAGATGGAAAAAATAAAATTTTCCATATTTTAAATTGCTCCGTACTTATGTACAAGTTCCCACATACTTGTTATTTGAGATCAGATTTCCATAGTTTATTCCACGAAAACTTTATCAAGTTGAGTCAATTTTTATTTTGCAAAACATGATCGGGTTTAAGTTATTTACTCATTTTGATTTATTTAAAGAAAATTTTCTAAATGTCTTAAATTGGTTTGACTTTTTGAAAATTCTAAAGCGTCCTAATTTAGAAAGAATGGTTGATTTATTTTTATTTTATTTTTGTTTGGAAATTTTATTTTTCTAAGTGAAAAGATGATTTATTTTTATTTATTTATTTATTTAACCTTTTATTTTACTTTTAATTTCCCCAGTTTTTTATATTTACTATTTTACTTAACACAAATAAATAAGTAAAACTAAACTAAACCTTTTCTTTTCTTTTTTCTTTCTTCTTCTTTTTTTTTTCCCTTTCCCCTCTCTTTTGTTTGGATTTTTTGTTTATTATAAATTACAACAAACAAAAAATAAGATAAAGAAATAAATAATAATAGAATATAAAAAAAAATTAAAAAACAACATGGGCCTAAACTAAAGAACAAGACTGAACCAAAGGAGCTGAATTGGGCGCGGGTCAGTTTGGAGTTGTAGATCGAATCGTCCAGGTCGGATTGTCAGGTCAAATGGTAGATGGGGTTGGGTCGAGCGTAGCAACTTAAAGGGGGTGCTTTAGTTCGATTTAGCCACCAAATGGAGCAGGAAATGGTGGTTTTATGTGTTTTTGATTGGGTTTAGTAAGGTTAGGGCTAATGTCGTGGCCTAATCTGGGCATTTGGGTGGTGGTTAAGTTTAGTTAGCCGACGTACAGTGGTTTAGGGTTTGTGTTTGGGTCACGTCTAGGTGTTATTAGAGCAGAGATAGAGAACAAGGTATTGGGTTTGGATAACGTGCATGACTATTGTGGATCTAGTTTATGGTTGGGAAGGCTGGTTCGATGTGGTTATTGCTACTACCGTTGCGGTGGTAAAGTGTAGGGATTTTATGGGTTAGTGGTTGATGAAGGAGTCATGGTGTTAGGTATAGATGGGGCTATGTATGATGTGGCTAAAAAAAGGAGGTCGAATGGTGGTCTCCTAATTTGTATGTGTTGTTTTCAATTGAGGGTAGATAAGTTGTGTGTATGTGTAAGAGGTAATTAGAGAGAGAGATGATAAGGGTGGGAAAGTGTATGGAGAGAGAGATCAGGTCAAGAGAGAGAGAGTGTCTGTGATCTACGTATGTGTGTTTCTTTCTGGTTAACGTGAAAGTGAGAGAATTAGTTGAGAGAGAAAGAGGATGGTGCTGTTTAAGAGAGAGACTGTCGAAAAGGAAAGTATGTCGAGAGACTAGGGGTTGAATGGTTCGATGAAAGAGAGAAAAGGGTTGGGGAGAGAAAGGGTGAATTGTGCCGACTGAGAGAGAGAGAGAGAGAGAGAGAGAGAGAGTCCCACTTCTGTATGTATGTCTGTTTAGAAAAGTCGACCCCCTCCCCCTCCCTCGTATGTATGTTTGTCTTTTTTTTTTGTTTTTTTAAATGAGAAAGTAAGGGAAAAAAGGAAAGAGGAGAAGAAAAAAAAGGAAAGAAAATTTGTTGTCTAAACCAATCACAAAATGCCATGCATCACAATCAGACACGTAGCCAAATGATGGCTTGACATGTGCCAATGCACGAAGTTTGAAAAAGAAAAAGATAAAAGACATCTTTATGCCTCTAATGAGTCTCAAACTCCTGATCTTTGACCAAACCCATATGTAATGTTTATGTACTTATCCGTTAAGCTATTGGCTTATGCCTTATTCATATGTGCAATTAAATTGTATATATGAATAAGGTTAACTTAAGTTAGATTCAAATCTAAGCATAAGCCCAATGGTCATCTCCTTATAAGAAAATTGCTAAATTCAACAGACTGGTGTAGCTTATGCAATTATTAGGCTTGATCAACTTCGGATTGACTCTCTTTAGTAACTGTTGGTTCACCGATCATATCCAGGAGAAGAGTCAGGTTAAGGCCATAGAAGACCTCGAATGGGGTCTTCCTAATATTACTATAGATAGTTAGATTGTATGTGGACTCTATACTTAGTAGGTACAGATCCTAATCCCTCAAATTCTTTCTTACGATAGCTCTGAATAGATTGCCTAGAGTCCTATTTACCACTTTAATCTGGCCATCAATTTAAAGGTGGCTACTGATGCTAAATACAAGTTTAGTTTCAAGTCTTCTCCAAAGAGTCTTCCAAAAATAGCTAAAAAATTCTGCGTCTTGATTTGAGACGATTGTCTTTGGGACCTCATGTAGTTGGACAACCTCTTACAAAAACAAATCAACAATATATAAAACATCGTTAGTTTGATGGTACGGAATGAAGTGTACCATCTTGCTAAAGTAGTTCACTATAACAAAGATAGAATCTTTGCCCTTAGATGTCTAGGGTAACCCTAGGATAAAGTCCATGCTAAGGTCGACCCAAGGTAAGGTTGGTGTTGGAAGCAGCATGTATTTTCCATGAGGTTCTCTCTTCCCCTTAGCTCACTTAAACACTTCAAAACTACTAACTACCTTATGGACATCCTTAACCAAACCTGGCTAGTAAAAATTTTCCCTCAATAAATTGGTTATCTTGGTCTCCTTGAAATGATTAGATAATCATTCGCTATGAGCTTCCCTGATTAATAGCTTACACGTAAAGCAGTTTGGAATATATAGCCTATGGTCCTTGAACATATAGTTGTCCTTAAGATAATATCCTCCAATAATTACTCCTTCTTAGTACTATTTAACAACAAGACTAAAGTGAGGGTTAATAGCATACTGCTTAATGATGAGTGAGAATCCTAATAGTTTTGTCTACAAAGTAGTCAGCAAAGTTTGCTACTGTGATAGAGCATCAGCGACTACATTTGTGCTTCCCTTCTTGTGCCAAATGACGTACAAGAACCCTTTTATAAATTCTAACCACTTGGCTTGTCTCTTTGAGAGTTTGTTCTAACTCCCAAGATGCTTCAATGATTCGTAGTCAGTGTAAATAACAAACTCTCATGGTAGTAAATAATGTTGCCAAATAGTGAGGGCTCCTTCTTGTACATAGAATAGTTCAAGGAAAGACCACTAAGTTTCTCACTATGGTAGGCAACGGGTTGTCACTCATACATCAAGATAGCACTAATTCCAACTCCTAATGCATCATACTCTAATTCTAAGGGCTTGTCAAAATCTAGCAGTGACAGGACAGTTGCTGAGGTGAGTTTTTCCTTGATCTATCTGAATCTCTATTCAGCTTGGTCATTCTGCCTGAATCTTTTACTCTTTTTTGTTAACTTGATCAATGGGGCGACTCTTGTACTACAGTCCTTAATAAATTGCCAATAGAAAGAAGCTAAGCCATGAAAACTTCAGACCTCAATAGCATTCTTTAGCGTCAACCATTCCAGAACAGCTCAGATCTTTTCCTCACCTACTTGGATCCCTCCCCTAACATTACAAACCTTAGGAAAACTACCTCATTCTAGTAGAACGTACACTTCTTCACATTCCCATATAACTTTTCAGTTCGCAAAATGTTAAATACGTCATAAAGGTGTTGAACATGGTTGTTCAGGTCGGTATCATACACCAGTATATCATCAAAATATACGACCTCACACCTTTTAATCAGAGGCTGCATTACATGGTTCATTAACCTCATGAATGTGCTTAGCACATTAGTAAGTCCGAATGGTATAACTAACCATTCGTAGAGTTCGTACCTAATCTTGAAGGCAATCTTCTACTCATCTCCTAGTCTCATATGAATCTAGTGGTAGCTGCTTCGAAAATTAATCTTTGAAAATATCTTGGCACCATGAAGCTCATCCAGTATATCATCGAGCCTCAGTATCGGATATTTGTATTTGATAATAATCTAGTTAACTGCTCAACTATCAACACACATACATCATAAGTTTATCCACCTGTTTCTTCAACTCATCAACTTGCTTAGGGTTCATCCTGTATGCCAGTTGGTTCGGTAGGGCGGTGCTTGGCTGTAGATCAATATAGTGCTCTATTCCTCGGCTGGAGGTAGTCTTTTAGGCAATTCTTTCAAAAACAAGTCAAAAAACTCATTTACTAAGCTTCGGATCTCTTTTAGAACATCCTCTAATTCCCTCATCTCCAATAGCTTCCTAACCAATAGGAACATAGGTTCTTCAACCTTTTTAGCAACTCGAAGCTCTCTTCAGTTCATCACTAAGGTTTTCTTCTTACTGGTTCAGGTGAGTTGGTTATGGGTTTCGTTTACTTAACGGGGTCATAGGTTACAATACAATTTTCGTTCTATCCTTAACAAAGGCATAGGTGTTCTTATATCTGTCATGAGTAACACATCGGTTGAATAACCAAGGCCGTCCAAATAGTACATGTGAAGCTCCTATAAGGACGACATCGCAAACTACTTCATCCCTATACACATTCTCAATACTGATTAGTACGGTCAGTTGTTTGGTTACATGCAAAGAACCTTTATCATGAAGCTAATGTAGCTTGTAAGGTCGAGGATGCTTTAAAGTCAGCAGACCCAACCTCTACACAAAGGATTATACAATGACATTAGTATAAGTTTCCCTATCCACAATGATCGTATACAATTGCCCTTTGACGGTATACTTGGTACGGAAAAGATTTTCCCTCTAGTCCTCCTTAAAGTTTAACAAGGAACTCAGTACATGTCTCAAGACTAGGGTAATCACTTCTCCCTAGTCGGCATAAATACAGGTCTACTCTTTCTCTTCAACTTCAAGCTTTCTTACATCCTCTTCTTTCTCAAGCTCACTCTAATTGGTATTATCCACCACATCTCCTCAGAGCACCATGACAAGTCAGTTTTGGACATTTAATAGCCATGTGTCTGAAGCCCAAACATTTAAAGCGCCTCACCTTATTAGTCTTCTGTCCAGAGGTCTACTTTTTCTCACATATCTTCGGGGTCAACTTAACCTCAGGCTAATTTATTTGACCAACTCGACTCTGTTGGCTTGCTCGGTTATCATTAGATCGGTCATTCCTATCCTTAGCTCTGTATGGCCTCTTCGACTTAGCTTAAACAAGTTAGAGTGGAACTAAGGGTCGGGAGAATGTTGGCCCAAGTCGATTTAGAGCACTTATCTTCTGTTTTTCGACCCTCTATGCTATCTTTCTCACGTCTTCCAAGGTAAAAATCTTTGTAGTTCTACGATGTTATGAATCTAGTACTTGATCCTAGAAATGAACCTCAATACTATACAAGCCTCAAGTTCTTCCACGTCGACTCGGATCATTAGCATTTGGAACTCTCTGACATAATCATCGACATATTAGCTTCCTTGGCAAAGCTCTTGCAACTTTGCAAATGTATCTTATGGGTAGGTCTCGGGTACAAATCTACCTTTCAACAACCTTTTCATCTCATCCGAGTTTCTAACACTTCGTCTTCCATCCCGTACTCTAGTTGCATTCAGATTCTTTCACTACATGATGACATACCTAGTAAACTCTAACACAACAAGTCAAACTTTGATAGAATCTGTATATCCATAACATTCAAACACTTTCTTGACCTTCTCTTCCCACTTTAAGTATTCATCTACATCTCCACTTCTACCATAGGGTGGGATTTGAACCTTAACATTATCTAACCCTTGAAGAGGTTAGCATCCTCGTCCCTATGCTTAGTAATATTCAACTTCTTCTTCTTCTTCCCTAAACTCTTCAACATCCAACTCCTCATCATCTTCTTCGATCTCCTCTAACTCCAGTCTTCGTCTAGTAGCTCTTTTAGCTCGAAGGGGTTGAGTTAGGTGATGGACTTGACCTGCTTGGCCATAACCCCTCTTTTAAATATTTTCAAGTAGATTTTGCAGCGGCATATTTTAGGGTTGTTGCTCGTTAACTTACATCGCTGTAACTAGACTCTCAATAAGGTTTGTAAGTCTATAAAGTTTAACGTCGATGAATCTTAGGATATTACTGCCATTATGACCACAGCTGGGTTGAACACTACTACTCTAGTCACCAATAACAACCTAAACACTCGAATTTGACATAGTACAATACTTCCCCAATAGATTAACAATTCACTAACAACTTTAGTACCTAATAGTCGCTTAAACAAAATAGAAACAAACTTACTCTATTTTTGCAATGAGAAACAGAGTAACAATGAAACTACACTTGCTATCGTACAAACACATTGTAGTAGCTATGGAAGGAACACAGTAACTACTAACAATAAAGCCAATTAAAACTTCATTGTAACTTTACGCACTCCCTCTCTGAACTATTCTCTGATATCAGCAAAGCTGATGCGTCTCCAAGGTCGAACATATAGAGTGACACCATAACAAAGCAAATAAAAAACAAACAGGGAAAAAGTTAGCAAAGTTTAGGTAGCTGCCAAAGGGATATGATACACCACTCGATCCTACTCGTCTTACAATCCACCGAATATGACACACCAGTCCAAACTGAAGGGTGACTCGCCACTATTTATTGCTAAAGGGAATAGATAAGAGTTAAATGATGACGAGAACACTAAGGTTGCTTAAGTGAATAATTCTGTATTGATTAGTTTATTATCTGTATACAAGAAAGTGAGGGTTTATATACCCATCTACTAGGGTTACTTTACATGTATGAAAAAACAAAAAAGTATTCTACAATTTAGTTACATGAAACTTACTAAAAAGGGGCAAAAAAGATAAAGAATATTTAGTGCGAAAAGTAAAGAACCCTTCTGGAAAGATCGTGCCAGAAGACATGTGTCATGTGGTGGATGGGAGTTAGGAGTATGATACAAAGTAAATGAAATAGAAAGTGCTGGTAGTAGTCAGGGGTTGGCTTGATTTGGACTAGGTTAGGGACTAATTAGTTCCAATCGGCCTGTGGTCAGATTGGGAGCTCCCCTCGACTATTCTTAGGTTGTCTTTTAAGATAAAGCATCGCCGCTAAACAGGTGTGGATCTAACACAAGTAAGGGTATGATAGTTAGGTTAGCAGGAGACTAACTCGGAATAGGAATCTTCGTCTCGGCCATAGTTTAGAGTTAGTATCCTCCGAGCAAGTCTTTGGAGTCCTCTAGCTCGACTACATGTGATTGGCCTAAGGGGTTGATTCTTATTAGGGTTGGTAAAAGTTGCATTTCTTCAAATTGGCATAGAGCTGTTTAGCTCAGAGTTTTGCAAAGACTCTTTGAAGATGCTATTAGTGAGTTTCCCAGTTGAAGCTGTACACCAAGATGTCATTAAGTGCATAAAGGTACTTAGTGTACTGGACAGTCCAAATGGCATTATAAGCCACTCATACAATCTATGGCACGTTTTGAATGCAATTTTCTACTCATCACCGTTGTGCATTAGAATTTGATGGTATCCTGATTTGAGGTCAATCTTAGAGAATACTCCTACTTCACTCAAATCATCACACATGTTGTCAATTCTTGGTATGGGATACCTATGCTTAATGGTGATTTGATTAATTAGTCAACTATCTACTTACATTCTCTAACACTTATCTTTCTTTGGCACCAACAAGGTAGGTACGACACAAGGGCTAAGGGACTCGTGCATATACCCCTTCTTCATTAGCTCATCTACTTGCTTCTATAGCTTGGCAGCCTATTCAAGGTTTAGCCTATAGGCAGGTTTGTTCAGCAGTGCAGCTCTTGGTTGTAAGTCAATTGTATGTTTGATGCCTTAAATGGGAGGTAAACCTTCCAATAACTCATCTAGGGATAAGTTAGCGAACTCTTTTAATAATGTCTTCACCTCAACGAAATGCTCCATCTCTTCGAACCTCATCTCTAGCATCCTTTAGACCAATAGGTAAGTTAGCCCTTTGAGCTCCACTTCTCTTTTTAGTTTGGCTCAGGTCAATACCAAAGCCTCTTTCTTCAAGGTTTGGTTCAATTGGGATTACATGACCTTTAGTTGCTTGGCAGTTAAAGGACTCAATTTCACCTTCCTGCCTTCATACTCTAGGGAATAAGTATTCCTCTTTCCATCATATATCACTGATCGATCGAACATCTACGGTCGTCTGAGTAGAATATGGGATGTACTTATGGAGAGTACATCATAGAGCACTTCATCTTGATATTTGCCAAAGCAAATTGGTATAGATACTTGTTTCTTTACCTATAGGGCTCCCTTATCATTGAGCCAATGAAGCTTATAAGGTTTTGGGTGAGGCTTGGTTAGCAATTTCAATTGCTAGACCATAAATGTAGAGGCTATGTTGGTACAGCTCCCACTATTAACTATCAGGGTGCATAGTGACTCATTTACCTTGCATTCGATGTAGAAGAGATTTTCTTTCTATTTATCTTCAAGAATAGGACTGATACTCATTATCCTCTTCAACACTAGAATGGTCAACATAAAGTTGCCTTCTTCACTATAGATAACTTCTTCCTCAGGTAGCTTAGTCTGTCCATCCTCCTTTAGCTCCTTTACTTCCTCGTTAGTGTTATCCATTTTGAGAGTCGGCATCTCGCCTCGGATCACCATGGTCCTATTCAAATGTTGGGTGACCATATGTCCAAATCCTTAGCATTTGAAACACTTGACCTTACTTGTCTCTAACCTTTCTTGCCCGAACTCTAGCCTTTCTCAAACTTCCTTCTCCTTTACTTAAGTAGTCTGAGCGGGTCGAGTCTTAGCAACCTTGCTTGGTTCCGTCCACATAGGTTTGCTCAGAGCAGTTTGGCTATTACCTGGTCAGTTAACTAGTGGTTGGAACCTTCTTGTTCAATGCCTTTCTATCCTCTAGGCTACTCAAATCGCATCGTCAAGTGACCTAATTTCCATGGTTTCTAGGATATCTCCGATCTCATATTTTACTCCATTAATGAATAGAGACACTATTCGATCTTTCGACTCGCTGACTTTGCATTGGATCATCAATATCTATAATTCCTTAACATAAGCTTCAATATTCGATCCTCCTTGCCTCAGTTCCTGTAACCTTTTGAAGGCATTCTAAAGATATTAGCTTGGCATAAACCTTCTCCTCATAACCCTCTTCATTTCATCCCATCTCTTAATTTCTCATTCTCCTTCTCTTTGTTGGGTGGCTTACAAGTTTTTCCACCACAAGATGGCATAACCAGTAAACTTCAATATAGCAAGTCTAATCTTTGCATTATTGGGCACTTCATGGCATTTAAACTGCTTTTCAATCTTATTTACCCAATCCAAGAGGTCCTCAGCATCACCACTTCTAGAAAAGCTTGGAATACGCATCCTCAATCCTTCAACTTTAGGGGCTCATTCATGTCTTTCTATAGCCTCATAGTACTCCTCTATGTTGTCATCTCCTTTCGCTTCTTCCTTAATCTCTTCAAGCGCTAACCTTCATTTACCATCCCTACTAATTCCTTCAACTTGGGGTAATCGAGCTGGGGTATTAACTCAGCCAAATTGACCATTATCTTGCTCTTATTGCTTACGTTCTCTGGCTGGGTTATTTCTAGCTCGTTGCCTGTCTTCTTATATGAAAATCACTAAATTAGCTACTAAGTCGACAAGCCTATCTAATTAGTCACCCATTGATTGAGGTGTGATGCTTCCTTCTTATCAGCCACATCAAGTACTACTTTCTTATTTTCCTAAAGTTCCTTGAATACTTGAATATGGCATTGATGGTTACTCTACAAAATTGACATCTAATAATACCACTTGAAGTTCTTTCCACAAATAACAATAATAGATCAATAACCAATACTTTGAACACCACAGAAATTACACAAAAAACAAACAGTCAACCATACTTTGTTTTGCATATTGGAAATAGGGAAAAACAAAGTACAGAACACTTCTCAACTACCAAACTCTAATGTTAACAATAGAAACTCTATCATACAAGTGTAGTAACAAACCACTCAAAGAACATAGTAGCAAAATCCAGCTTCAAACGTAACCAAGCTCTGATACCAGGATGATATGGACTTGTTGATGAACACATAAGCCTAATATCACTCATAACCAAAGGGGTAGGTCTAGATTATGAGATGGTTCAAAAGATAAATGGTAGTCAAAGGATGAATAGGGGTTCCTGTACACTGACGATGGGTATGACGCACCAACATTTCACATGAGCTCGGGTTACACTTGATATGACGTATAAGTATGGCTAGAAGGCACTCGCTATTAGACCACACTTAATGGGATAGATAGGAGTAGCACAAGAGTAAGCAGAAAGGATACTTAACTTGAAAGAGTGTGAAAGTTCAGTGTATTCTTAGTATTGATCTTGCAGCTATTAGAATATGTAAGTATTTATAGTACCTAATTAGGGTAAGTCCCAAATTATAGAAAATTATAGAAAAGAATCCCTATTAGCTAAGGAAAAGGGAGAATGATTTATAGGGATAGAAATGTCATTGTGCCAAAAGAATATCTTTTATCAAAAAGGATAGTATGGATGTTAGAAAGGATAGTGCACGCATAATTTTGCTCATTCTATGGTCCCAATAACACTGCGAGTTGAGTAGGGGTAGGCCTTAATTAGGTTAGCGTTGGCAATTCGACAGTTTTAATTACTAGGACTGGATAAGGGTTGGCACAGGTATAACTCACATTCGAGTTAGCCTCTGATGGTCCGCTCTTAACAATTGTTAGTTAACCTTAGCATTTCTAGGATTGGCTATCTCCTAATTTAGTGCTTGGACTGGTGTATTTGAAGGGGTTGGCTCGGCACGTCAGTTGATCATCTCGGCATTCCTTAGATGGTGTGGAGAGTGCAGTAGCTTGGTAGGTCAGACTGGGATAAGCATTGCTCCTTAGCACTTAACTCACCTCGGACAGCTCGGTGAACCATTTGAGCTAGCCTTCAGGTTCAGAAGCATGTAATCGATCCTTGATCCCTATCATATCATTATCCCTTATTTGATTTAACTAGTATTGTTACTTACCTTATAGACTTTGTGGCTTCTTTTGCTAAGGTGTTGACTACTCTTGAACCTAATAATTACTTAGAAGTATCTAAATGCAAAGTGTGGCAACTTGCCATGTGAAATGAATTAAATACACTAGAAGCTAATGAGACTTGAGAGTTGATAACTTTGCCTAAAGGGAAAAAGGCTATCAAATCAAAATGGGTCTATAAAATTAAATATAGATTGAATGGTACTTTAAAACAATATGAGGCAAGGCATGTTGTAAAGGGTTTTACTTAAGTTGAAGGAGAAGATTATAATGATACTTTTTTTTTGGTTGCTAAACTTGATTCAACTCATTTTTTGTTAGCTATTGCTACTGCTTCTTCTTGACCTTCGTATCAAATAGATGTGAATAATGCTTTCTTGCATGGATATTTAGATGAGGACATCTATATGATACCCCTTGAAGAGTACACTAAGGCAATGCCAAATCAGGTTTACAAGTTGAAAAAGTCCTTATAAGAACTCAAACAGGCATCTCGATAGTGGAATTTAAAATTAAATTCCTTATTCCTTTGTGTTTTTCTTGATTTTCTCATGATCACTCATTGTCTACTTATCAAGGTACTAGTGGTTGTGTTTATATTCTGCTAGGGATGGTAAATGGGCTAGGCATATGAGCATGAGCATAATTATCATGACCCAACAGTATCGTTGTCATGGTAGATCGCCATGTATTGTACAAAGGTCTACTATCAACCTCCTTGTTGATCACAGACCTTTTATACGACACATAAAACTCTTTCCACTATACATTACCACTAGGCCCATAGATAAGTAATATAGAGCAATTTTTACTAAAATTAACTTTTTAAAACATACATTAATCAAGTAAACGTATGGTCTTGTTAAGTTCCATACCAAAAGAATATTACAAACAAATGCAATTCATAATGGGAATTGCATCATAAACTTTAAACTATGTTATAAATAAAATAAGGGTAAACAATTATCTACAAAAGCTTTTACAATATATCCTCTACACTTCTTGACCGCCTCAACCCGTCTCTACATGAGACCACCACAAGCATGTCTCAGCCTGGATTAGTGAAAAGGTTTTTCTACAATAAAAGGAATCTATCAGGGTATAAACTTAAACTTAGTGAGATAAATACCTTCATCAATATCGCATGGCAGAAATTTATTAGATACATAATCATTTGAATGCATGAATAATCAGTATGCCAAGCAACGATGCAGTGGCCTAGGAACTACATATGACTTAGAATTATGCCCTTGTAATCGGGGTTTAGAGATAATTAACTGACCCAAACTAAAATCCGATTTCTAGACCTTGGGTTTTATTTCATTTGCATTGTTGTGCTTAAGCCAAAACAAAACTATATATATATATATATATGTATATACTCTCTTTATCAAATAACAAATCATATTTTTAAAATCCCAAGTCTAGTAGTGTAGTAGCCTCTGCAATCTATAAACATACGCCCTAAGTAGAAGCCACAAGACACGGCCCTTAGCTGACAGTTGGCGTCTCTTGGCGCCTAGTAAGTTCATCAGCTTAGGATAAAGACTCAATAAAATGATGACATAGCTAATGCCCAATCCTGCAGGAGGTTCTCCTCCTGTAAGTCCCTTCCCATCTTCTACGTGAAGCAGCAATCGGTGTTATTCGAATGTAATTATGGGGAATGGATAATCTATTTAATTTCTTAATCGTATAAGTGGTTAACCCAATTTTCAAGGTGATCAAATAATTTCATTCCATACAATCACACATATAAATTATCACAACAATTCCCATTATTATATAATTAACAAGTCGTAGCATTCAGTTTACAAATTCATATACATGCATTTCCCATATCTCATTAGCATCCAAATTTATATATATAAGTTGAGATGCATCTATTTTATAAGCAAAATCAAGTAAAGAGTCATCGAGAATTTACTCACTCTGTTATACGGGTCAGTCAAAGTAGTCTGGGAGCAAGTCGTCTCCATACGCGGGGTCTGATATGAGGCAAGCGCACCTATCAATTTTAATATAGTGGATATGAGTCCGAGTCGATCCCTCAGAGATTTTGAGTACTAATATTAACCTTAGCTTTATTATCTAACCAGAAAATTGTGATGAGTTGAATGAATTAAAAATATTGAAATTAACAACTAAACTACTTATGAGACTTAATTACGCAAATTAGGAAGCAATAAACTACGAACGACTTCAAGTATGCAATAATGTATTTAGGAATTATTTCCCTTAGTGTTTAACATATAACCTTTTTAAAATATATTCAATTTAGTTTCTATAATTCTTGACCGGAGGGATTCACAATTAAAGCTAATAGCTTTCTCAAGGATATTAACCCTAATCTTAAATTATTTCCCGGAATCTCTTCACTTAGTAATATAATTTAGAATTGCATTAATGTATAATGAATTCCCACATAAACAATCAACTTTCCGGAAGAAACATGTATCTTATCTCTAAGTATACATGTATTTCTCTTCAATTATGCCTAGATCTAATTACACATGCAATTTCTCAATCAACATGCATAATATCATATATTGACACTCTAGAATTATCAATCCACAATTAAACAACATAATTGAATCAAGAAAAGATAGAAACTTTATTGAAATTATAATTCAATCCAAGGGTTACATGAAACCCTAGGTTCCATAATCCTAAATACTCGAATTCTAAGCTATCATAACGAATCTAAAAACGAGTTCCATCAAAAACATAAAATAAAGCATGGAAAACCCCTCTTAATTTGATGAACAATCTCTCTAATCTTGAAATCGATGTTGTTCTCGCCTCTTTCTTGATTGATGTTCTCCTTAAGTCTCCTCTTGTCTCTTATGTCTTTTCGTTTCTATAATGTCTCTCTTCTCTTTTGAAACCCTAAGATATCCTTTTATATGTGTATTACAAAGATTCTTTTTTCGTCACCAGACATGGCCTGAGATACGGCCGTGTCCCCAGATCGTGTAACTTTCTGCACTTAGGCAAATTTTCAGCACAACTTCAAAACTTCTTCGTTTGAACTCAAAATTGAGTGAAACTTGATTCTTTTTCTTCGTTTTCGAGCCTAAAACGCGTTTAAACCTTGAAATCAACATTTTACTCAATTAAGTATCAATTTCTTTAAAGAAAACCAAAAAGTAAGGGAAATACTATAAAATCACCATATGAAATATGTTTAAAATCAGAGTTATCAGGGTCCCCTGGTCATCAAAATCATAATACTATAAGGGATTGAAATAAAACTTAGGAAACTAAGTTAAAACCCCTTAAGTTATACTCTTGTCTAGTTTTCGTACTTTTCTCGGTTTTACTTAAAAGTTCAATCATATATAACTTTCTCATTTTAAATCGGATTTTTATGATCTTATAGTCAATCTTCATTGTTTTCAAGTGTACTTTAATGTGGTGAGGTTAGATTTTCAAGATTAGGTACATAAATCTATCCATGGGTCAAAACAATAGCGGTCCTCATGATTTGGAGTGCTTTTAGGCTTTGTTTGGTTAATGGGTTTTTTGATAACTTGGGAATTACTTTGGGCTTAGGATTAATATTTCATTCTAGTCACAAAATACTCCTTAAGGTCAAATTTACAACTTTGATTTACACTCCTAAGGCTGTCAACTACCTCTTAGGCTTTTAAGTAAGCTTAAGTTGTTAAATGGGCTTGTTTTTTATTCAATTCAAAGATTATCACTTTCTTGGGCTTAGGAAGTGTCTTGTGGGCTTCTTGAAAGTCTTGAAAAAACTCTTATTGATGTGTTAAGTTGCTGATTAGAAACTTAAGGGTGGTTCAACTTGATATTTGAGGTCTATCTTAGAAGTTTTAGGCTCGGTTTTGAGTTTTAGGCTTAGTACACTTATCAAACTTGCCTTGGTTGGTTTTCTCACTTTGTTTACTTACTTTTATCATATTTTTAAGTTTCTTTTAAGGATATTCCAGATTTGGTCGGTTTAAGTATGAGGGCTTCCAACTTGATTTCATTATTTTCTTAAGTTTAGGTATTAGATCATGAACTTAAGCTACTTGTATTCAAATCTTAACTTGACTTCTCTTCTATGAGAGGATTATTTGACTCATACTTTTCATGAAAATAGTAGATCCCATACTTATTACAACTTCCATATCATAGTTCATGTACAAAGTTGGTTTCCTCATAAAATTTCATGTGATGGATTTTTCATTCAAAGTGTTAAACAAGTATCTCTACAAAATACTAATTTTACATACTCATGCTTCAATTTTCATGTAAAAGTGTCATGAGTTTGTTTCTTAGAATAGTCTTAGATATTATACCAACTTATGATCTTACTCATATCTTCAAGAAATCATAGTCTCCTAACATGAATACTAACTTCCTAACATGAATACTAACTTACTAACACAAGAAACACTTACTCGTCTACAAAGCAAAAGTATGGTGGTTGTGTATTAAGGTTTCACTTATGCTCTTTATCTTACTTCCTCCTTCTTACACCCTTTTTGAAACTCAAGTTGTGATCCTTTGAGGTGAGGTTTAAGGAGTGTTCTAAGGATCCTAAAGAAGCTTTGAATGTTGGAAAAGAAAGACACAAGAAGAAGTTGAGTGCGCTATAAGTGGAAGCTCAGAAGTGGCGGCAAAGTTGACTTTATGGGGTATGGTTGTTTTTTCTTTTGTGTTGTTTTTAAAATAAGAGAAAAGAAAGTGAAAATGAAATTGAAAGTGAGAGAAAACGATGAAAGAGTGGCCGGTTAGGAATGGGGGTGATTGTGTGTTTAAGAAGTTTGATTTTGTTGTCTTGTGTCATACACAAAAGTTAATAATTGTAACTATTGATGATGTAAGAATTAAGGGGTGAATAGTAGAGTGTAAGATAAAGTGATTGATAAATGAAAAACAAGAGTATAGCCCCCTTTCTAGCTTGTACAAACCAGCCATTTAGTGTATTTTTGGGCATATAGTTGTCTTGTCTCATTTATTAAAGTTAAGCATGTGAAATCTTGTGATAATTTGTCCATATGTAGTATAAGTAAAGAGGTGATAAGGAAAGTATTTTATCACTAGATTTTGATAAGTTATCAATAAATAAATGACTCCAACTTTCAATTGATAAGTCATTTAGGGGGATTAGTTGGTCTCTTTATTCAAGTATAAGGCTTAAGCATGAAAATAAGGACATTGTCTTATAGGGAATTGTTTTAGGATTTACTTCTTGAATTGTTTTGTAGATTATGATTTAATTCTTATAAGATTATGAAATTTTCTAGAGTCGAATGAAATTATTCAAATTAAATTATCGATTAGTCGCTTAAGGTTAAAAGTCCTTAATTGTTTTAGGGTTTCGGGTTTTTGGGTGACTTTAGAGTTCGCAGTTTTTTAAGTTCGGGTTTTATCAATAATAGGCTTTTGAATTGGAAAAATAAGTTCGTTCTTAATTGTAAACTTGAGTTCTTAGTTTAGTTAATCCTGTCACGCCGTCACAGGCCTAAAGTCAAAACATATCCTTGATGCAAGGAGATAGAGACTTAACATGATAAATAGATAGGCGTAAATATAGATTTAATTGTTAGAAAATGTAGATCAAATTTAAGGAAGTACAAAAGAACCAATCAATCAAAACTAATATTTGTCATAGAATGGAACAAAATGCATTCCAATCAGTACTCATTGTCATCATCGTCATTGTCATCAATCCATCGCATCTTGTTTCCCCTTTCCATTGCTTGGAATGATTGATTCTACACCCCCTTGTCTCCTCTCTTGAGCTTTTCGTTAGTTCTTGAGGTATATAGTGGCTTTGACAATTTCAACTTTAAGTCGAAGGCGATGGAGGCTGAAGACTTGCCTACTTGAGCTAAAAGCCGGTTTAGATGACACCTTAACATTCCTTACAGCAATTGATAAGATAGGCATCATGTGAGATTTTGCACCTACCACTCAAGAACATCCACATCAGCCTCATCTTTCAACAAGTGTTGGATTTGGTATATTAGTAGTTCACTGAAAGTTTTACTGTTAGTGTCACTAGTAGTCCTTGAATTCTGGCATATTTAAGCAATTTGCTTGCTCCACTTTGTAGCCGTAGCATTAGAACTATTGGTATGAATGTTAAATTGAGATGATTGAGACGAAGGTTACATTCTACCCTTATAATAGAGGAATAGGGATTTAAGCGCACTCTTAGCTTCCGTGTTGAGCCTCGCAGCTTCAGTCGTAACATCTTCCATGCCAACATTTTAGTAAAATTCCTCTAGCAAATTATAAGTATCGTGAAAATTGTAATGTAGATCTAACATTGTAGTAACATAAAACAAGAGAGGAAAGGGGAAAAAGTATGCAAGCAATTTAGCCTTTATCACCGCAATGGTAGAAAAGAGCAATGGTTCATCTATAAAGTTTGCTAATGTATAAAAAATATCGATGAGATTTGGAAGCACAACATTACTGGTAGGACAATAGCAACTAGATAAAATCATTGTTGGGTGGATGAAGGCACTCAATAACTCACACAAGTTGATTGTTTTCTTCTAATCCGCCATGCGAATTCGGCCAAGCTTGGGCTCTTGGTTTACTTTCCGATGGATGTAGGAGTTGCAAAAAATGGTTAGGGCCTTCCAGATCTATATTACTAATTAAGAAAGTGTTCAGTATAAAGTATTACTGTAAGGTAAGAATAAATTAGGTCTTTAAATAAACGTTAGACCCAATGAATGAAATAATAATTTTATGTAATACAAATTGCTGACCTTCAACAATTTGTTTAACATTTCATGTGTAAAATTCCATCATGTGATGACATTGCAAAGTAGGATGAATAACTCATGGTTTTCATTCTAGTAGCAATTGGTATGCTCCAAGTGTTTTCATTTGCTATAATTAATACAATTTATTGCAAAACGAATCTTAATAAGGTAATTTGCTATCCTACAAGCATTCATGCCATCTTACACTACAAGATTTAGAATGTGTCACACACAACGAACATGGAAAGGCTTTCCTTCGTAAATCAAGTTCAGTTGCTGTTTCAACGGTTGTATCATTACTGTGCTTGTGGATGCATTATCAAAGGCAATGCTGAACAGCCTACAAATATCATAGATCTGAATCATATCCAAGATGTTCGATGCGATTGCTAGATGCATGTGAGCTTCCAAGAACAACATAAATGAGATGATTTGCTTTTGCACCACCTAATTTTCATCTATCTAGTATGCCATGACACACATATAACTATCGTTAATGTTGATGAGTGGTGAATTCCATATGTTTCATGTAAAACAAATGTTGTACTACAATACAAATGACATTGAGAACAACAAGAATTTTGTAATAGCAGTAATCAAAATAATTTTGAGAGAAAGATTCAAATTCATGTTACCTGGATTCAAGACTATATAGCTACGCCTTTAACTGTTTGCATTTACGTATGAACAATTCAATCATTTCATTTCATAAGGTTTGTCGCGCTACATGCTTATATTCTAATTACAATGAGCTGAATGCCCATTCTTTAAAATCTTCATGGCCTGTTGCGTAGAATGATATATTGATAGTTGCCATCATTTGAATGAGACTTTCTCGTGCCTCCACCTGGTTGAATACAAATAGTATATAGCTTTCCTCAATAGTTGATAAAGTTCTTGCCAATGGAGCATTTAGGACTCTAACCAACGGTTTGTTTTTCTTTCGATGCATCTTTAAATGTCATGTAAAGTGACTCGTTCTCGACTTGGACTTTTTAGATAAAGGTTTGTTGCATTTCACACACCAAGCAGCATCTTCTTCAGCTATAACGACAAAATAATTCCAAAGGTCGCTTGTTCGCTTCCTCTGTCTTTAGGATGAACCCTCAGCTTTAGTAGAACTAGTATTGCTTAATAATCCTCCATATGGCTGACTTTGTGATGTGTCTTCAATGTAATCCTCCTAGCCGTAACAAGACAAATATAATTACAATATTTTTGGTTAATTATTTCACAATCGATAGTTACACCAACTATAAACGTAAATTCACTGTCACTAATGGAAGACAATTTAAATGACACATACCATATTAAAATCCTCGTAGTCATTCACATTCTTATTAGCCAGTGAAGGTGGCCATTGCATTATAGGTGGAGGAATGTCCCTAACCATATTAGCATGGGTTATATAAGGAGTAGTAGAAGGTGGATACCCCGGGATTGGTTGTTTGATAGTATTCAACAAATGTATGCACCCTTGGCAAGGAACCCCATGACTAAAGATCCATGAATCATCATATTCATTAACTGCTGGTAAGTTGTCATTAGGATTTCCACTTCTTGTTCTTTGCATTGTTAAACGTATACGTATGTAGACAAAGGTAGGAGTTTAGAGAGCAAAGATAATAGGGGCTAAAAATTCCACCAAACTTGGGAAATAACATAGAAGGAATGCTGGAATGAATGTAGCTAACGTTGTGGTGTAGCTCATATTTATAAGCCAAAGGAAAGGGCATGCTGCTAGAGGCCAACGTAAGGATATTGTCTATAACATCCCCACGTTAAGCCCACAGTATTCTGATGTTGTCCTTAACATAGGGATGTTGTGAGTTAATGTAGGGATGTTATATGCAACATCCTACGTTAGACTCCTACCCAAGGGAAAATATTTGGGCGGGAAGCTTAACGTTGGCACATTATAGAAAATGTGCCCATGTTAGGCTTCTCACCCAAATATATTCCCTTGGGCAAGAGTCCAATGTAGGGACGTTATACAGAACGTCCTAACATTAGCACCTTGCACAAGAGTTAAATCTCTACTTATTTATTGGTTTATGTCTGACTATTTGTTAAATTCTATTTATGTACTAAAATTACCTAATCAACTACATCGAGCTCATCTTTAACCATCTCCTCATTATTTGGTGATCCTACGATAGATGCAGAGTTTTGTTCTTGCATTATTACCAATTTTTCTCTTCTGGATCGGTGTAATTGCAAATGTCATGAAAAGTGATCAATACCTCTACCGTGCTTGTTAGTCAGATAAGCATTGCACATGAGACTTTTTGTAATGTCTTGCCTATGTATTTTGATGAAGAAATTCCAAATGCTACTTTTCTCGCAATGTCCTAACATGCCAATATGTAAAAATTTAATTAGCTAGTAGCAACGTGCATCAAATTGTGAGTATTTATAGGACTAGTCATAAGTGTCACTGTTACTGTAATTTGGCCTTTAGTTCAATTATACCTTAATGTACCCATGTTGAACTCAATGTGGACATAATGTGGGTCAAAACATACCAACGTTGTCTTCAATGTGGGCATATTATGGCCATAACTATCATTTTTTTTATCGTTACGGCCACAGCGTGTCGATGGTATGGCCTAATGAATGGCTATATAAGACCAATCTCCACTCACAACGTTCTTACGTCTGAAACCAAAAGTGACTACGTTCTAAAATCCTTTATTTCACTTCCCAAGTTACTAAACCTATACCCAACTGAATTACCATGGAATCCTCCTCTCACATATAATATAAGAAAATCAAACGACAAAGTAAGTTTAGGAATAAGTGTCCTTGATCCCGTTTTACTACACCCCCTTCACCAGCTCTAACCGATACCCATACGTTTGATGGAGAACACCTTGTAACCATCAAAATGCATGACTGGTTCAACCGTGAATTTTTCTAGCGAAATGTTCTAGTCATGTGGTCATATGATTGGGACGAGTTGCTTGACGTTAGCAACTTTCAAGAGCTACTTCAATAAACAGGCCTTCGGTGATTATTGGACTTGAATAATGATATATATCCCGACTTGGTTTGTATATTCTATTCGAATGCGATAACCAAATTGGTTTATGAAGGTGTTGATGACAAACCATAGAATGTGACAGATGTCAATGCCAGGTATATCTTTACTTATATGTTTGGTTCGATCTTGATGGTACATCTAGAATACATCAATGAATTGTTGCAGCTCCCTCCCAACGGTGAAATCTTCAAGTCTGGAAAATGGGATGTTGCGGGAGCTTTTGTTTGGGTATTTGGGTTACCTAGATGTCAAAAGGAGAATATTGCTTAGCATCTTAGGTACCTAAAGTCTGGTGATCTCTCTGTCATGGCGTGATTTCTCCATCATATAATTATCAACTTTGTTACTCCATGCGCCAACACTTCATTTTTTTCAAAAGAGGATTTATGGCTTATTAGCTCCATCCTCTATAGAAGATGAGTCGATGTTGGGATCATCATCTACTGTTGCATGATGCGAATATATGCATGAAAGGATAGTCAATTGGAATACAGGCGCTTCCTCTCACATATGCTTACATTTGAAAGAATTGATTTAAATGGTTATGCAAACAGTAGAGCGAAGCCATTCAAATTAGATATGTTGAAGCAAAAGCTTCGCATCGAGAGGAATGAAGAGATAGGCGAGTTATATGATCGGGCGAGGGTAGTAACAACAGTAGTAAGCACAAGCACAACATCAATAATAGGAAGATAATCAGCTTGCTCTTGACATACTCTTCAATTGGCAAGGTCAGTAGGCTGAGTTTAGACATGAAGAAGCATACGGTCATCAAGAGGTCCCTAACTCAGATGTTTCCTTTAGCATACAACAGATGTACTAGTGTATTAATGAAATGTATGAGAGGGATATTGTTAAATCCGTAAGGGAATAGAAGATATATGACATGATAAGAGGGTACAAGACATATATCTAAGAGATTAGAAAAGAGCAGTGGCAACAAGGCCAACATATTAAGGAAATGTGGTAGCACTAGCAGGCATACTACCAATCGGTTCTTTGTCTTCTAACCTCCATAGCAATAACCTCCCCCCTAATGGCGACCTTGGAAAAGGATAGGGCAAATCATCGACTTTTCTATATATTTATTTTAGAGATATTGAGGATTTTTATTTTTCCTTTTAGGTTTTTGTTAAACATCATGTTATTTACTAATGTAAAGGTAGAAAATCAAATTTCTAATAAAATGTCCTTATTCTAATTCTTCTCATACCTATTGAATTTTGATATTAATTTCTTTTCCTTCTTTTTATCCTTTCATTAATTACATTATCACATATCAATTCTCATGTATGAAACATATATTAAATACATTACATACATATTGTATTATATGAGTAAGATTTATATTACTTAATAAAGACATCACTATCATTATATTTATACCAACTAATTTGATTTTCCCAAAAAATAACTTTATGTAAAGTTAATAATAAGTCGATAACAGCCACTATTGCCAAGTGCCAATGCCAACCATAACCACTCAAACCACCACTACCACCATTGATTGTTAACTTTGCTCCTGCAGAACACTAACATCATTGCTGACCACCCCACCACCTCCTCATCTACGAACTACCAACACCACTGCCTCTGATTGAGACCATTGCCACCGACTAACACCTCTACTACTAATTACCCCTGCTACTACTATAGATAACCATGGACCATCAATACCACCACCAACCACTGCTACTACGGTACACAACCATCACCCCTACAGTCACCGATTGCTAAGAATGCAACTGTAGAATACTGACACTACCGCCAATTACTACCAATCCACCACCAACACCACAAACCACCACCTCCATCATTAACCACAACCACTACTTCCATTGATCGCATCCTTTAGCATTGACCACTTCCTCCGATATCAACCATTATTGCTACTATCACTACGAATAACTACGAACTACCAACACCACTTTGACCACCATTGCCACCGTATACAACTAACCATCACCACCACCAACACTGCCACCAACTGTAAAACACTAATACCACTGCTGACCATTACTACCAACACTAAGGACCATCACCTCTACCACTGACCATGACCACCATCATTACTGCCATCGATCGTAACCATTGCCATTGGCCATTACCTTCGTTACTAACATCTGCTACTATTATGGACAACTATAGACCACCAACACTACCATTGGCTACTATTGCTATCGTACATAACTACCATTATCGTTGCAAACACTACCATTGGCCACGGAACACCAACACTACCATTGACTACCACCACCTCCACTACTGACGACTACTATTGCTAACTACTGATTGCAACCATTACCATTGGTTGCAACCATTACCATTGTTTGCTACCTTCACTATGCTATCAACCACCATCACCTCTATAAACAAACACGTACCACCAACACCACCGTCGTTGCCACTATGCACAATACCACTACTGCCACGATCCTACTGACAACTACTACTGCCACTACCTACTATTACTACTGCTACCAACCACCATTATCTACAACTACTAACCTTCGCCACTATTGATCACTTTTGTCATCACGGACAACCAGTGACTACCACTATTGCCACCCCAGTAGCCTGACCACCACCACCACAACGAATACAACTACTACCATCGACTACTATCCCTACAACGGACCACCACAAAATACTGCCCCGGCATTAGCCATTATTGTCCGCTGCCGCTGCCATCACTACCCACAACCACCGTGCCTACCACTCTCTACTAGCCTTCAACCACTATTAACTACTTCTACTACCAACACCATGTCTGTAATTAACCATCGCTAGTACTGACCACCACCATTGGCACCACCACCGACCATCTCCATCATTATCATTACTACTACCACTATTATGATCACCTACACTGTAGTATTGCCCCTTACAGCATTGCCAGTAACACTACTGTGACCTCCATCACCACTAACATTTTCGTCACTTTAGCCAACTACCGTCATCACTAACATCAGCATTGTAAATGTTAATATGCACGAATATATGAGTAACTAAATTTATTGTGCTAGTGCTAATGCATAATAATAGTAATAATATTTTCTTTTTTAATTAAAATTTTCATAAAAGTAATAGTTTCCTTAATTAATATATTGATATGTAGTAATAGTTTAATACGTGCGGGTAATTATTCGAGAAAAAATTCTATAACTCAAAATTATGTCTAAACCAAAAACTACCAAGCCTATTTACGGGTATGCGAATAAATAGGAAGCATGCGAACAGGCATGCTTAATAAATGAGCCACAAGCACATGTTGGGCCCAGCACACAAAAAATACAAGTATGCTAGGTATGTAAACTTTAGGTATTGAAAAGCATGTACCATCCTTATATTTTGGTATATGTAGACAATATGTTGATCAAGGGCTTGAATTTTTCTTTCATTTGTCTTGTTAAACAATGTTTCGCTAAAGAGTTTACTATCAATGATCTTAGTAGTGCTCGATGTTTTCTTGGTTTGAAATTGTGCAGGACAGCTTAAGACATATTAGTACATCAGCGCAAGTTCATTTTTTATATATTACAGTGTTGGTATGATAGGGGTTAACTGCCCCGATTCCTTATGCTGACACGACTCAAGCTAGATAGTTTCATAGGAGCTTCGTTGTTCCATCCTACTATTTACACGACTCATTTTTTTACCAATTTCTCTTCTATAAAAGGTAGCCAAACACAATGGACATCTTTGGAAGAAGAGATTTCTTTTCTTCTTTTAACAATGAAATATACAGCAGTTGTGTCTATAACTATCGAGTGTCCCCTTTCTTGGGGCAATCTTTCCGATTTTCTTTTCCTAATCCAGGAGCAGAATACGAATTTGCATCCTCTATAACACGCTGAAGTGATTCTTCTGTAAAAGCAGGAAGCAAATCAAAATCCTATACTGAAATTGACTCGTTCATAAACTGTTGCGCTTAAGCATAAGACAGATAGAAAATGCAGAGAATAGAAAATAAGTGGAAACAAAACTGAAAAGCAAAAGCTCCACACCACCGTGTACACAATTTCTCCGGCCCATGATAATTTCACAATCAATGAAGTTATCTGTCATCGTACGCAGAGAGCCCACACACACTAGCTGGTCCAACACCAGTATGCTTGATTATAGCAATCTCAAAGCAGAAAATGATGATAATTTACAACCTCAGGAGGATTTACCATGTCCATCAAATGTTAAAAACAGCCAGCAAATGGAAGATGGCATTACATAAAAACAAGCCACGCAACTTGATTTTGATCGGAGAAAATGTTTTCAATAACTTAACTACACATAATTACATTTACATCATATAGAAGCCAACGTGTGGACGAACTCATAAGCATCAAGCCATCCATATTGCAAGGATCCATGACCCTTTGAACGGTGAGCAGGTATCTCATAAAGCAACTTAAAAGTCTTGTTACTGACATTATGCGACAATATCTTTCCGGGGACATGAATTACCAACGATGAGTCCTCATCTTTCACGTCTCTAACCAAAAGAAGCATCACAAATGCGTAGTACTTCATATCCCCAGGGTCCATATAATCTCTAACCATCTCAGGAAATGCACTTACAATCGAATCTAATTCCACATTATACTTTACACTCCACCCAGAATAGTCCTTCTCCATCTCAAACACCTTAAAATGGGTAGTCCGAGAGCCATAGATTTCAAAGAAATGCACATGCCCACAAGACTCCCCAAAATATCTGAACCTCCTACTACTACTGCTCCTCCTACCATCCTCAGACACGGGAAGCTTCGGCATTTCCCGAGAACACTCATTCTCCACATCAAAACAAAGGGAAGCCCCCGTTGGGCTAACCCAGTGAATACCGCCATTCCAAAATACACCACTATCGAAAACCATATCAAACGGAGCTTCAAAAGGAGAACCTGAAAGCCTCCACCTTCTATCCGAAGACTCATAGATATCAATTTGATACAAGTACATGGACTCCACAGTACTCCTAACGCAAAGAACCTTATAATACGGTGATTTTGATGGATCAAAAGCCAAACTTACCCCATACACAGAAACGCGGGATTGGTAAATTTGATCGCCCAATTTAGGAAGCATCACGAATTTCTCTGTCGTGGGGTTATAAACATAGTAATTACGATGATGTTCGATCTTTCGAGAGCTACAGCAGAGGAGCAATCCGTTACAAGATTGGAGGATTTTAATCCCTGCGGGATCATGTACAAAATCAAGGGCTTTGCAACAGGGAGACCCAGAAGAATTGGCGTTCTGTAGGGAAAGAAAATTGTAATGGGTAGTGAGAGAAGTGGGAGTTGTACGGAGAAAAACAGCGGCGGGAGAGAGACTGTTGGAGTGGAGACGTGTGTGGCGGATTGAGAAATGGGGACAGGTGACGATAGAGAGCCATGTTTTAGAGACCGATTTTAATTTGACGAGAGGTTCTGCGGGAATGCGGAGGAGAATCTCAGTGAGGAGATCTTCGTTGCCGAAGATTATCTCGGCGCAATCGGAATAGGGATGGCGGGTTTCCATTGTTTGGTATATCTTGAGTTTGGTTTGGCTGAATTGAGAAAAGGGTTTAGAGAGAGAGAGAGAGAGAGAGAGAGAGAGAGAGAGAGAGGGGAGGTTGGGGGGTGGGGTGGGGAAAGTAAAAGCACAGTGCATTCATGGGGATGATACAAAAGGGAGTGGTTTATTCCCTTCGCTTTCACGAGAAGGAACTGAATTGTTTGTAAAATGATACCCCAAAACTAAAGCTATACCAACACATATAATAATAAAACACGGCACATGCTATGCTTTGACAAATATGATAATAAATAGTTTTGATTCATGTGCGATCACTGCTACGAAATTTGTTCCCAGTTTAAGAAACACGGCACCTGCTAGCTGTTATAGTTTGCGGTATTGTTATGGGTTATACTTGAATTTTATAATTTTTTTTAACTGTATACTCAAAATTTTAATTTATTATAATATATATTTGATTGAAGTTTTATTTGTTTAATATACACCTCTATTAATTTTCCTAATATCGTTAGTCGAGTACACCATGCCAGCTAATAATTAAATGATAGGTGAAGTATTAATATTTATTTTTCCACATCGGTCTCTATATTTGCCAATCAGCCATCCATGCGTGAAATTGGAAGAGAAAAAAAAAATAAAAAAATCATTCGGAAGTAACGTTGGCCAAATGGAAAAAGTTAAAAAAAAAAATAACAAATAAGAAAAGCAATATAGATGAGAATCGATTAGACGTCAAGACGCAAAGCTAACCCTAAATTAAACCCTGAAAAATCCATCTCCCACAAATAACTATCTTGCATGCATGATGACAAGACTAGGAAGTGATGATCTAAGGTAAGGATTTTGTGTCTTTCATGCCTTATTTTGTTATTTTCTGTTAATTTTGGATAAGATTTTGTGAAAAAAATGATATCTTATGTTGGTTGTTGTTGTTGACGTGGTGCTTTTTTTTTTTTCCCCTTATTTGGTTTAATTTTGAGTGCAATTTTTACAACATGTAGTATTTTGTTAATCGACATTGTTAGTAGTGTGCCTTATTTTACTTAGGGTTTATAGTTTGTTGTTGCTGCTGCTATTTGTGTTTTGATTCTTCATGTAGTTCTAACTAGAGAAAAGATATTATCTTTTTGTGTTTTGTTGGCTTTTTTTATTTATTTCACTTGCCTCAAATTGGAACATACAAGCAAAACCACAACTGTACATGTTGGATGAAATTGCTATCTTTATGTGTCCTCTGACCTTTTTATTTTCTTTTTCCAATTATAGTAGGCCCATGGTCTCATCTTCGAATGTAAAACTATAAGTACAGTATATATATGTTGGATGAACTTGCTATCTTTGTGTCCTCTATTTTTTTTTTTTTTCCAGTTATAGTGGTCCCATGTTTAAATATGAAACTATAAGCATAGTCTATACATCTTGGATAAAATTTTTGACTTTTCATAGTTGCATATTACACTTTCCCCTCCTCCCCCCCCCCTCTCTCTTTATTGTTTTAATAGAATATGGTGCTTTTTATGTCAAATTCACATAATTCTTATGAAAGAGAAGAGTTTATTTTCTTGGTTCTGAATACCAGAGTGATTTAATTGCCATCAATATTGTTCACAATTTACTACTGCCTTGATAACTATATAGTCTCTCCTATCTCAGGGTAAGTGTAATCATCTATCTCTTAAGGAAATTTGATGGTGAGGGAAACAAATTTGTGTACAAGGGAGGAATGCAGATGCAATAGACAACAAAAGTTGAATCTCTAATTGAAGACTGTCTCTTTTCCTTTCTTAAAGATACTGGTTATGTAAAATCACTAATATATAGTTTCTGATCCTTGGTAAGTCTTGGATAGATGGGCTAATGTGTCTAAACTGTTGTGACATATAGTGCTATGGTTGGAATTTTGAAAGGTTCAAGGAGTGGTCATGAAATGTTGAGCATAATAGGGCAAACATACATATTGTTAGTGGTTGGGACTCGAATTTGTGGTGATGACACAATAGATGAGGAAGTTGTTGAAGTGGATTGTCTTTCCGACGATAATGATGAAGAAGTCTTAGCAACTTGAGAGAAGAAGAAGGCATACATTGTAGCTAAGGGTAAATACATAGTTGAGGGTTTACAGATTCCCATAAATGTAACCTCTGAGGATTATAGAGATGAGATGCATAAAAGGGCTAAGGAAGACGATGACTAAAGGGGAAGTGAGAATTCACATGTGGGTAGTGATTACTTATTTTTAAGTGATGAGGGGAGTTTCATTTTTTATTCAAGTGAAAATGGTGATGTTTCTCCAGCATGTCATAGAGTGAAGACTAGAGATTACTTCAACCCTAAAACAAAGCTCCTTACATATGCGTAGGAATGGTTTTTGAGAGTCTTAGCTAATTTAAAGAGGTGATGGGCTAGTATTCGCTCCACTATAAACATGATTTGAAGCTTCAACTAGCTAATAAGAGGAGAGTTCAATATAAATGTGAGACAGAGAAGTGCCCATTTGCTATATATGCTTCATGAGAGAGTAGGAGTAACTAATTCGTTGTGAAACTTTCATCGAGAAATGCAGTGAACATTGTAGGCCTAAATTTGTCCTCAAAAGGGTGACTTACCATGTTTTAGTAAAGCACTTCTTACTTCGTTTACGTATAACACCACACATGAAGCCATTTGAGATGAAAAAACTTATGTGTGAGGAAATGCAAATAGAGGTAACTTACAGTCAGTTCAGACATATAAAAAGAAAGCCATGAAAGAAATACGTGGTAAGTATGAGTTCAAGATAAGTTGAGTGTAGGACTATGCTTATGCCCTTAGGAAAGCATCGAGAAGACAACTAAATACAGTTGATGTGGTGGATAAAAGACCGAATGTTAGTGGTTTACTGTATTTCAAGAGATTATTTATCTTTCTAGAAGGGTGTAGTTTACATTTATTGAAGGGTATAGGCCAATTTTAGGACTTGATGGGTGTTTCTTAAAGGGGGATTTAAAAGGAGAGCTACTATTTGTAGTTGTGCAAGATGCAAATGATCATATGTACCCTATTGTGTGGGCTTATGTAGAAGGTAAAAACATCGAGACTTGGAAGTGGTTTTTGGATACTTTGTCATCATTAGTTGGTATTCACACATCTACATTCACTATCATTAGTGATATGAAAAAGGTACGAGTTCCTTTGTCTTTTTTTTTTCTTTAATTTCACATGTATGCAAAATTTACATAAGGGTCTGATGGAAGAGATGCGACAATACTATCCTCTAGTGGAGCGTAGCTTTTGTGCACACCATTTCTTTGCAAATTGGCAAAAGAAACGTAAAGGGGCTGAATTACAAAGGTTATTTTGGGCTACATGCAAATCAACAACCACTATATAGCTCGATGAAACAATGGCTCAGATGTTAGCAATAAAGCCAGAGGCACATGCAAATATTATGAGAGTAAATCTAAATCGATGGTGTAGGGCCTTCTTTCGATATGATAGTAAGTGTAATGTAGTTGATAATAACATGTTTGAGGCATTCAACTCAACAATTTTAGAAGCTAGACATATGTCTATAATTTCAATGATGGAAAATATAAGGAAGCAAGTCATGGCTAGAATTGTACAAAAGAGGGAAAACATTGCAAGTATGATGTATAGATTTTCGAATCGAGTGTGCTAGAAGATAGAAAAGTGTAAAAGTGCTAGCTGTAATTACCATTCGCTACCTAATGGCATAATGTCCTTTGAAGTCTACAGTTGGGGTGACATGCATGTTATCGACTTGGTAACAAGGACTTGTACTTGCCAATCGTGGGGTTTAAGTGGAATTCCTTGTCAACATGCTTGTAGCGCTATATTGTACATTAGTAGAGACGTGGATGACTATGTCAGTGATTGGTACTCAATAGATAAGTATAAGTGCACATATAGCCATATAGTTGATGAACTTCCAAATTATAAGTTTTGGAAAAGGACTACTTAACCTAAGATGATTCCACCAATCATGAAGAAGTTTCCTTGAAGAAAGAAGAAGAGTAAGAGAAAGGAAGAAGGTGAGCTTAACAAGGTTTATAGTAGGCCAAGATTTGTGATGAATTGCAAGATTTGTTGAAAGAATGGACATAATGCAAGGGGTTGTCTTGACATAAAGAAGAAAAAGTCAGTAGTGAGTGCAACATTAGGTATAAAACTTAGTGTATAATTCAATTTATATGTTGAAAATACGCCTACTGAGAACCAACCAAGTAGTAGTGCAATAGGCAAATTTGGAGCTTTTGCATGCGAATTTTTTTAATTTTCAATATTTATTAATATATTGGTTTTTTCCTCATCTTACTCTATACAATGTTGCTAACTGTTTTATATGCTAGGTAGACCTAACATTAGTGAATTAGAAACAGTAAGCGGATTGGCCACTGAGTAAGTCTAAATGGAGATGCACAATGGATTGGCAACTAAGGTTAGTAGCATCAACAATGATAATGTAGTAAGTTGACTTTGTTTAAATCATTGGTAAGCTATAATATGAACATTGAGATTAATACAAGCAAAATGGATAATGAATTTTTCTATTTCACTTTATGGCTGTAATATAGTAACTTGTAATAATTTATATTAAGTTGACCATCATGTTGATTAAGGTCATGTGGAGCCTATCCTCGAGCATGAACCACTGATAGCACCTTTAGAAGTTACCTAACTTATATCTTAGGAATTTGTTGTGCACTCTCCTTGTGGAGGAAGGATTAAGAAGGCTTACGCTACTTATTTTTATAGCCAGTAGAGAAAGGAGCAGATGGTTGTACGCCAATCATATTTCCAATCTAAAATGGCAAATGCTATGTTTGTAGTGCAGCAAATCCAATCGAAGAAAACAAGAGAGAAATTAATTCCTTGCTGAAGTAGTGAGCGAATCGCAATGGTTAACTTTTGCAAGAAGATTGGCATGGGCCCTTACATATAAATTTAGTTGAGTTAAGTGATGATAATGGTAGGACCAGTGTCCCCACCTAAGAGAGTTAAATTAGCAAGATCTGAATATTTGCATTTATAAAGACCATGCTTGTTGTTTTTCCTTCTTTTTTATTTTTTATTTTTTTATGTCCATAAGACAATGGAAGTCTGCTAGCTATGTTTGCCTGCTCTTGGATAGATGGCCATAGGGTCTCTTTTTGTGCTTACACATAGTAGATTTTTTTGTAAAATCTAGTTTCCTATTCATGATACATAAGATGCTAAGTAGGTTTTTTTTGTGCTTCCATTAAGCTAATTAAATGTATATGTTAGCACTATATTAGTGATATGCAGATTACCAAGTGATTATCATTCTTGGCATTTCATATTTTCTTATAAACATGAGTAAAAGAATTTGTAGGTATTACAATTTTTATTTAATTTACATATATGATATATTCATTCATTTTGTTGCATAACTTGTTAAATTCCATACAGGTTAAATATTCATTATGTATAGCCGTAGCTTACGTTGATTAAAATACTAGTGACTTCTACATGCAGAGAAAAGCAAAATGATGCCTTTATTGATATACAAGCACTATTCCATTCTCAAGCCATTTTTTTTTTGTCCGTATGCCTCTTACTTGTAATTTTTCCTGGATTTAGTCCATCTCCTTGCTAAATTCTCTAATATCTTCTCTAAAACCTGCCTTAAATCAATTTACATTTAGGTATTATTGATTTTAACATTTCACCCTAACATTTTGATGGTCTATTATAGAGTATGCAATCATTTATTATGGTGCAAATAATAATTAACCTAATGTTTTAATTAAAACCTCACTATCCATTTATAATCGAAGACACATCAAGGAAAGTTTATCTCTTTCCATTTTGCAATATCTCTTTATATCAAGCATGTACATGGAAAACCAACGCCACTTGTGTAGTCACATTTCTGTTTCTTATTTTTTTCTTCCCAAGTTTGGTTCTTACAACTTATAACCATTTAATAAAATTTAATAAGTAGATGGACTTTTATTTTGTTTAAAGTAAGAGACATATAACAAAATAAGACAAAGCAAGTTGAGATTCAAAAATACAATAAGGGACAAAAACAACATAAACCAAGGCTCAAATTAGAAAGAGACAAATAGGGAAGATAACTAAAAATATATGAACTTATGTCTTGTATAGTGCATTTGTTTGAACTGCTGTTTGCAGCCATGGAGTAGAGTTAATCGCCAATTGTTTAAAAATACATATTGGAAATTAGAAATCAAAATAAACCTATTAAATTATCTACTACATAGCCAAATGACAATAATATAGAGCCAAGTCATTATCAAAGATAACTTGTACACCATGACATCCCTCTTCAGCTTCATATTTCTTACTTTAATTGATTTGATTTTTTTCCTTACACTTTCCAATTCGTTATGCTCATTTCAGCCAATCCCCTTTGAAAGCTTCTTCTACATCGAACTTTCCTCCATTAGTCATAGTCTTTCTTCCCATGCTTTGACCAATTCTCTCATTAATCTTCTACCGTTAGTAACCCTTCCCTATCATTCATGCCTTCATCATTCTTAGCTCATGCAAAAAAATTGCAACCATCTACCTGCAAAATTAACAAACATTTTAACAACATAACCATCACATCATTAACCAATCCCTTGTGTCTCAATTTTCACATTTTATAAATATAACACAAAACCTATCTTAAATTTAAACCAATGAAATGATAATGCTAAAAATGTCCAATTAGTTGCATTTTTAAACTACATTTCATAACTATAAACTAGTAATGTTTTATAGGAGATGATAAACTTGCACATAACTAACTAAGCTGAAAATTGGACACTTAATTGCAGATAATTTTAAACTTCTTTCCAACAACATAGTGGCATCTTTGAAGGGTTTGAAAAGGACTACAAACAACCATTAATGGCCATAGACTAAAAACATATCGAAAAAGTTGAAGATAAACAATTACAGTTGAAATGGATTAGTGTTATCAAAATGCTAATTACACATACCTAACATCTTTTCTGTAGAATTTCACATAAAAAATGAATAACCTCATATATGAAAAAAATAATCAAAATGAAAAGGAAAAAAAAAAAAACAAACTTCATAGATGAAAGGATATAGATATAAAATCAAAATACCTTGTCATACTTAAGGCACCCATAAAACCTCCTCCTTGCATTTGCTTTTGTTTTTGCTGTCGACGCCCTCCCCTTTAAGCTGCATTTGCAAGTCAAGTCTAAGCCACTGTGATTACAAGACTTTGATGAGCCTATAGAATAGAAATACCACATGATCCATTCGTGATCTCCTTACAATCAAATTGGTGATTTAACAGAATTTATCTTCCAAATTCCACTAGTCTTTGCTAAAAAAAAAGGGTTTTAGTATTTTACAATTAGGGTTTTATCATTGTTGAAGAGACAATGAGTGGCCACCTCGATTTTAAGGTATCTATTGAAAAAATTGGGAATGGTTTATTTAGCGTCGGGGTTTGCATTCAAGCTATTCTAAAGGGTGTTTGCGCGATTCTTATTCATCTTTTTCATTTCTAGCTGACCTGGGTTTAAATCTACTCGAATTTCTTACTGGATGGTTGACTAAGAAAGAAGAAAGTGTGATTAGGACACTTAAAATAAGAATAACAAATGTCGCACAGTGATTCGATCACATGCTGACTTAGTTAACAAAGTTAACTTGAAATAGCAGAAGTGTATATATTGACATGTCAAACTTCAATTTGGTGTATATTAAGACAACTTAAATATTTACATATATATTTGAAAAATATTGCAAAGTACGGGTGCATACCGTGACATTAACCTTTTTAGTTTTATTTGTTCTCTTATGTAAAGACATGTGTCTCGAGTCAAGTAAATAGATTGCAAGTTTTCTTATTTCATTTTCAATCTTTCTATCATTATAGCTAGATTTGTATAAATATTAGTTTCGAATCATGAACTGATTTGACTCTATTAGATCTTGTATGAACTCAAATTGACCATTAAACTGTTGGGTTGGACCACTAGTTAACTTGGTGATTTGACTCGTTGGTTTAAGGCCAAGGTTAACTGTGAAATACCAAACAAAGAAAAAAAGGAAAATCACATGGGAATAATCACATGTACTTGGCATTTTCTACCTAATTTAGAATTGATCAACATATTGAAGGTTTTCTAAAAAATATATTAAACTACGATAATTTGATTCCAATTAGTGAATACGTAAGTACTTTCAAGGTGACCTTGAAAACAATAAAAGTTTTTTTTTGGCCTACTACTCCTAATTTTTTCAAGGTATGAAATGGTTTTTCTGTATCATTACGGATGTCACTATAATTTGTATTTCTATTCAATAATTGTACTCTAATCAGGAAAATAATATTTTGTAATATACAATTTGTATTTCTATTCAATAACTGTACTCCAAGCAGGAAAAAAATATTTTGTAATGTACAATTACAACTTGTAGTTTATAATGACATTGTAATTTATTTCTTTTCGTTTTGCTAGTGTATTTCAAGATCGAGATTCGAATAAGAGATCTTCTTATTTTGCAATTTCTACAGCTTTGGCTAATGTTACTCAACATCGTAATATAACATTAGACTCAATAGTCTAAATGAATTATTTTAGAATTGAAAAAAATTTGAACTGAAAATAAAATTTTCAATCTAAGCATCGCTATGTGCCAACATAAAGTTTTACAATTAGTTAAAAGAAAAGAAATTAATGAATGGGCCATAACTTATTTATATTAATTGAGGGTAATATGGAAATAAAAAAACATAAGAAAAGACTCATTGTTCAAGGGTTGTAGAGTTAGCCTTTGAATTGTCGGTTTAGCCAAATTAGCTGGGCCTCATAGCATTAAGGGTTGGGCCTGCTTAATCCATTATTGGCCTATGAATTGCCAGTTGAGAATTTGGCCTGGTGACCACCTCTAATTATGGCACATGCTATACTTTCATAAAAAGTCTCCCTCCGACTCATCCTCCCAAGCAGACCATGCTAATTGCTAATTTCTAAGCTAGGTAGATTCATGTCAATTTAAGACTTTTTATGAGGTTTCATCTGTATTTTTCATGAAACTAGTCCAACCATCCATTTCATCCTTAATTTTATATTTACTAAATCTTAACTATTAAACTAAGTGTGTTTTAAATAGTTCAGATCTAATGGATATAAATTTAATGGTAAAATGAAGGGTTGGACTAGTCGCATGAAAAACATTGACGAGAAGTAGAAGCACCCATCAATTTATTTCTAACCTAAAGATATTAATAGACACAAATCGAATGAAAATTAGAATTGCAAAAGAGTCTAGCACATCCGACTCATTTAAAAAATTTTTAGCTCAAACCAAGTTGAGGTTTTATTGAATTTAAAAATTATAGATTTAATCTTGACTCATTTAAATAAATGAGTTTTATTTTAATTTGAATTTTCGTGCATTTACGAATTAAGCTCAAGTCAATCCAAGTTTAAAGCAAATAGAGCTCAAGTGTGCTCACAAGTCCAAATATACAAAAATGAATAAAATATATAAATAAATAGATTAATGAATAGTGAATAAAGGTCATATTATATATTATATGTAATATATTATCTCATATCATATTATATACTTATACATATTACAGAAATATTAGTTTTTGTATATGAATTGAATATTATATATAATATTAGCCAAAATAAAGTGATTCAATAGAATTTATAAAATACTAATAATTGAATCAAAATATATATACAAATGATGATTTTTTTTTTTAAAAAAGAAAACAATCTAGAAAGAACGTAAGGAAAAATTTGATGCGCTAAGAATATGTTAATGCTTCATTGAAGAAGTCATTGTTTGCTGACAGAATAATAATCGAGAAACTCCTTGTGGATCAATTTGAGTGAATTTTTTAATCCTAAAAGACTACGCATAAAATATGAAATGTTAAATGCATTTTTGCACATCCTTGATAAGGCAAAAGTGGATGGAAGTGAAGTATAGGCCTTGACTCTACAATGAAGATTAAAACCACTATTTCAAGAATATATCATAAAACAATTGAAGAGATAATAATTGAGATGTATTTTGTACTACAATAGCAATTGAATTCACGATCATGATTGGATTCATTCTCTTTATATTTTGGATGGGTTTTGAGTGTTGATAGAATCCATATTTATTATACTACTACTCAGCAAATCATAATTAAAATAAAGAATTAGATACATTTTAAGGGAAAATATAGAATAATTGAAGATGAAGATAACCTTGTTTCAATATCAATAAGACCTTTTTGTGAGTTTGAAGATTTTCAGTTTCTTTTATAATCATCTTAATGAAAAACCGTTTATCAACATTAATAGAACATTGCCAATCAAAGCTGTAAATACCCAAAGAATTTCTCTATGGATAAAAGATAAAAAGATTATTTGTTGAAGTGAATATAATTTATATGATGAGAAGACTCTTTTGAAAATATAAAGAGAACAGGTTATCATAGGAGGAGATAGTTGTGGAAAGATTACAGAAGCCTCCAAATCGTCTACCTAAGCGGTATAGGGCTTTCGGTTATATAAAATTCCTAAATTGAAAACATGGATGTTAAATATTAAATGTATAATTAATTTGAAATATCTTAATTAGAATAATGCTGCATATGACTATAGATGAAATTTTATTATATCCTATACATATCCAAAAGCCTTATCTATAGTTCATCTACCAATGAATTAGGGAGTAGCTAACTATGTCGCATTTCATTTGTTAAAAGTAAATGCGCTAATTTAGTGTTAATAGAAAGAAATTAAAACATGCATAATTGTAACCATAATAAACATAAACATAACATGTATTAAGTAATAGTACCTTTATGACAACAAAACATTTTTGTAAACAACATTTCGAATGTATATGCCATCAAATCCAAATATATACCCTATTTAACAAAAACTTTGATTTTTTCCATAAAGATGATGGGATGGTGTTGCAGAGGGTTCTTGTATGAGGTAATGTCTCAGGTGATGATAGCGATAATTGTAGGTGCTAGTATCGACTACAATTGGTTATGTGGGTAGGAAGGTAGGAGACGAGAATGGGTAAGCCTAAATGGACTTCATTATAGAAACAACTTACATTTTGCTTATGACTTCAAGGATATATCTTTGAAATTGCACTAATATTTCTAATATTATGTTAGACATAAAAGCTTGTAAAATTTCCAAGAAAAATCATATGGGTCATAAATTGAATGGAAAGTATTTTTAAAATCAGGTACACCTAAGGTCGACCTATTTGTTTCTCTAATCGTTAACTTAGCATGCTACAGAATAAAGGGCGGTCATACAGCATAGCATTAGAGGTGACTCGGTAAGTGAATACTCAGCCTCGGCAAGGGTTGGTTAGAACATGAGGATTTGTCGTGCCAGCTTCTCTAGTCTTCATGCTTGGCTACGAGTTAAGGGTTATGTAGCTTAATTCCCATCATTCCCTCTAGGTTGTTTTAGATATGGATCAAATTCGAATGGTGTTTGCTCAGTCTTCCATTAGGGTAGTATGGACTGAGGTTAGAAATGTTGAAGGCATCAAAAACCCCATAGTCCTCAAGTAGCTCTAACTTGTAGGCATTGTTACTAATTTTTTGGAGGATTTTGAAAGGTTCTTCTATTCTTGCAGAAAACTTGTTCTTCCTTTTGTTTAGGAACCGTTCTTTGCTGAGGTGTAGCCATATTAAATCTCTTGACTGAAATTGTTTGGCCGATTGACCCTTGGTCTTCTCACGCATTATTCTAGTAGCCTGGTCGATGTGCTGAGTAACTTTGTCATAGATGTGCTGAAGGGATTATGCTCTGGTTGAGGCGTTAGGGTCCACTTGTGCGAGTACGAGTATTAAGGCATGGTAAGAGGTAACTTGGGATTGAATCCATAAACCACTTCGAAGGGGGTTTGCTTGGTGGTATCATGTATGGTTCGGTTCGGTTATAAGCAAACTCGACTATTGGTAGGCAGATGACCCAATTAACTAAGTTATTGTCTATAGTAGCTTAGAGCAGTAAACCCTAAGCACGATTAACCACCATTGTTTGGCCGTCAGTTTGGGGGTGACATGAAGTGTTGAAGAGTAATTTGGTTCCCTACCAACACCAGAGGGTTCTCCAAAAATGGCTCAAGAACTTCAGGTTTCTATCGGAGACCACACTTCTTAGTACACTGTGTATTCGCATAACCTCTTGTAGGAAAAGAGAAGTAATAACCGAAGCATCGTTAGTTTTGGTGCAGAGCACGAAGTGTACCATCTTATTGAATCACTCTATGATGACCATTATAGAATCTTTTCCCCTTGCAGTTCCCAGTAATTTGAGAACAAAGTCCATGCTTAGTTTAGTCTATGGCCTCGTTGAGATAGGTAAGGGCATTGCTTTCCCTTGTTTGGCTCGACACTTGGCCTTTTTGCTCATAACACAACTTTCAACTACTCAGTGCACATCTCTTCATAATCTTGGCTAAAAGAATTGGCCATTCAATAGCTCATAGGTTTTCCTTTCTCCAAAGTGTCTGGAGAGTCTACTGTTATGGGCTTTTCTGATTAATAATTCTCATAGGGAATAAGTCGGCACGCACAGTTTCCTCCCTTAGAATAGATAGCCATCCTCCATATAATACTCTTCCACTGTCCTCCTATCTATGTAATGCAAAATTATTGGTCCAAAGTGTGGATCCCCAGAGTATTGTTTTTTTATTCTCACAAAACCAAATAGTTTGGTCTACAGTTTTGATAAAAGTGCATGCCTCCTTAAAAGAACATCTATAATTATGTTGCTCTTTCATTGCTTGTATTTGATCACAAAATTCCATCCCTCAAGGAATTCAACCCATCTTGCCTACCACTTGGATAGTTTGGTCTGACTTCAATTGTACCACAATGACTCGTAGTCAGTATATATGACAAATTCTCTTGGCAATAGATAATGCTGCCACACCTGTAGTGCTTGGATTTGTGCTAAGAGCTATTTGTCATATATAAAGTAATTTAACTAGGATCCTCATAGCTTCTCAATGTGGAAGGTAATTGGTTATCCTTCCTGCATTAGGATAGTACTTATTCTAATGCTTGATGTGTCGCACTTTAGCTCAAAAATTTTTTCGAAGTCGGGGAGTACTAATATTGGGGCGAAGGTCAACTTCTTCTTTATCTTAGTAAAACTCCTCTCCTCCCTTTCTCCTTATCGGAAGTCAGTGTTTTTCTTTGTTAATTCAGTAAAGGGTGTAGCGAAGATACTAAAGTTCCTGATGAACCTTTGGTAAAACGAAGCCAGTCTATGGACACTTCTCACATCAACATAAGTAGTAGGGGTTGACCATTCAACAATTGCTCGAATCTTCTCATCATCGACTCGCAAGCCTCCCTTACTGACTACATAGCCCAAGAATACTACTTCCTCCTAACAAAAGAAACATTTCTTTAGGTTGCCGAATAATCTCTCGATACAGAGAATATTTAAGACTGCTCGAATGTGTTTGCAGTGACTTGGCATGTTGGCATTGTCGACCAGGATGTCGTTGAAGTACATTACGACACGCTTCTTGATGAGATGTCTCAATACATGGTTCATAAGCCTCATGAAGGTGCTCAGGGCATTTGACAAGCCGAAAGGCATAGCTATCCACTCGTAAAGCCTATGTCAAGTCTTGAACGCAGTCTTCCACTCATCTCTTGGCCTCATGCGGATTTGATGGTAGCCAGACTTAAGATCAATCTTATTGAAAATTTAGGCTCTACTTAGTGTATCCAACATGTCTTCCAGCCTCGAGATCAAATACTTGTATTTAATCGTGATTTTGTTTACGGCTTGGCTATCAACATACATCCGCTAGGTTCCATCCTTCTTTCGTACTGGAAGTATAGGTACAATACAAGGGCTAAGACTCTCCCTCATGTATCCTCTTTCCAGCAACTCATTGACTTAACGTAAAAGCTCAGAAGCTTGCTTAAGATTCATGCGGTAAGCTGGCTTGTTCGGCAGTACAACGTTGGGTAATAAGTCAATGCAGTGCTCTATGCCTTAAGTTGAGGGCAACCCTTCAGGTAACTATTCTAAGAACAGGTCAGCATATTCATCCAATAGTTCCCTCACCTCGTGGGGGTAAATCATCTCGCTCCTTCATTTCCAGTAGTTACCTGACCAATAGGAGGGTTGGCTTATTGGCATTAATGGCCTCTCGGAGCTTGGCTTTACTCATTACCAGAGCCTTCTTCGATCTATGAGTAAGTTTCATCTATAACTTATGAACTTCTCTCGGCAGCATTGGATTTAACGTGATTTTCCGGTTATCCTTCTCAAGCATGTAAGTATTCCTGTAACCGTTGTAGATGCTTCTCCTATCAAATAGCCACGGTCTTCTTAACAACAGTTAGGAAGCACACATGGGTAATATGTTGTAAAGAATCTAGTTGGAGTAATTGCCGATAATGATTGATAACAGTATTTGCCAAGTGATGTGTAATGCTCCCCTCTCACTTAACTAATGCAACTTGTATAGCTTCGGATGTGCAACAATCGACAACTTCAACTTTGAGACTAAGTCGGTTAACGCCACATTGGTGCAGCTTCTACTGTCCTCGATGAGGGTGCACGTCTAATCATTTACCTTACAGGTGATATGAAATAAGTTCTCTCTCTACTCCTAGTCTTGTAAGGGTTCTACTCTCATAGTGCATTGGATAACCATTAGTTGCTATTCTAAGTCCTTATCATACACATCTTCATTAATAAACTCTTTCTTAGTGTTCTCCTTCTCAATAGGAACCTCCTCCTTCTCGGGTTCCTCATCCATACTCTCTACGTCAAACTTTGGGATGTCTCCCTTAATGACCATCTTCCTTTGGTTCAGGCACTAAGTAGCCATATGTCAGAACCCCTAGCACTTATAGCATTTGATTTGCTCGGTCTTCCTACTAGACCCTTGTCCCTTCTCATACGTTCAGGTCGGCACTACGTCTTTAGGTCGGCTTTTTTGCTCGACTTTAACATCAACCCTTTTGCTCAACTCGACACTTGGTAGAGTCTTGCCTATCCTAGTCGGCAATTGAGTTATTGCTCGGCTTCTTCTTTGCCTCTCTACATGCTGGCAATCCTAATAGCTTCATCTATCGTGTCAAATCGTTGGAGTTCTATAATGTCATGGATGTCTCCTCTTAACCCACTAACAAATCTTGAGACTATTTAAGTCGATGGTTCCTCCACTTTGCATCGTATCATAAGCATTTGGAATTCCTAAACATACTCATAAATAGTTCGGCTTATTTGTCTCAACTCCTGAAGTCGAATGAAAGTATCTTAGAGATATGTTTCCAGCATAAATTTGTTTTTAAGTACTCTCTTTATCTCAGGCCAAATGTTAATCTTTCGGTACCCCTTGCTCCTTCTCATGGCCCGAAAGTTCTTCCACCATATGGAGGCATATCTGGAAAATTCAACAGCAGCAGTCCTTACTTTCTTGTAATCCTCATATTGGTAATAATCAAATACACACTCCACCTTCTCTTCCCAACCCAGATACTTGTTAGTATTCCCAGATTCGTTAAAACTCGGAATCTGAAGCTTTACATGGTCGAATGCTCAGGGGAATCGTATACACTCCTCTTCAAAATACTTTTCTTCCTCCTCATTAAGATCTCTCATGTCTATCCTTCGCCTTACTTGTCTACCAACTCTTCCACCTCAAAATGGTTAAGTTGGGTTCTGACCTCTAACAGGTTAAGCAGCTTGTAGAGTGTTGTGCGTGGCCTCAGTGGGTCAGCAAGACAGTGCATGAACAGCTCGAGTCGGATTTACCAAGAGATTAGTTACCTCATTAAGCCTCTCATTAGCGCTTTTAGGAGTTCCTTGAGACTAATGCCCATGGTGGACAACTCTACTATCGTCACTAATACTGACATTCATATTTGAGTTTGTCATTTTTCCTCACAGATTTAGAATTTAAACAAACACTTCAGAAACTAAACAGCTAATAACATAGTAGTCAAATGAACTCAATAACTAACTCTATTTCATACAGGCAAAACAAAGCACAATAGAAATTTAAGAAAAACTAATTTTAGTTTACATAAAACCTCTACTCTAATACCAAGATGGTGTAAACCATAACAAAAAACAGACAAAACTGATTATTGGATAGGTTCAAGCTTGTAGAAAGCTCGGCTAATGGGGAAAGGTACGAAAAAAGTGATAAAGAAGAATGGAGTAGTAAGCAAAAACCCATGAATAGTTCCAAAGGATATAACGCACCAAAGGAACTTCTAAAGACTAATAACATAATTCAATATGACATACGAATTGGTCTAGTGAGGTTACTCACCACCTAACCTTGCTTAAGGAAAAAGGATAAGAGTGATGCCAAGAGTAAACAAGCAGTGTTTACACAAGGAAGAAAGTATGTAAATGTATTGAAGGTAATCTGATCATCTTACAATTGTAAGTACAGGGGTATTTATACCCATTAACTAGGGTAACTTGCCCAAAAGGGAAAAGACAAAAAAGGCATTTCCTAAAAAGGCAATGTATATGTTCTAAAGGGGCAAAAATGAATATACAAGGTAAATAATCATTGGTGCTACAGATTCTACATATGATACTATATACGTAGCGATGCAACATTAGCGGGGTCATTAAGAGATGTGGAAAAAAAAAAAGTATAGACAGATGGGCTTATCTGAGTAGGGATGGCTTATCTAATCTGGATTGACTCTCTCGACTTCTCAGTAAGGATGGTGCCAAATGATTGGGCGGCTTAGCAATAGAGAGTAATCATCAACTCGACATGCTATAGAATAAATGGTGGTCATACGGCATGGCATTAGAGGTGACTCGACAAGTAAGTAGTTGTCATCAGTAGGGGTTGGTTAGAATATGAAGATTCATTGTACCAGCTTCTCTAGTCCTCAGGCTCGACTACGGGCTAGGGGTCCTATAGCTTTATTCCCATTAATAAGAGTAGCTTAAGAGTAAGTAGAAAGGACACTTAGCTCGAGAGAGTAAGAAAGTTTAGTGTATTCTCAATATATTGATGTCTACATCTATTACAATTTGCAAGTATTTATAATACTTAATTAGGGTAAGTCCTAGCTTATAGGAAATTATAGAAAAGGATTTTTGCTAGCTAAGAAAAGGGGAATAATTTACAAGAGTATCAATGTAATCGTGCAAAGAGAATATCCACTGTAAAAAAGGACAGCACAGATGTCAAAAAGGATAGCGCGTACATAATTTTACTCATTCTATGGTCCTAATAATACTGGGAGCCGAGCAGTATAGGCCTTGACTAGGTTTGATCTATGTCGGTAGTTTGATAACTTTAATTACTAAGACTGCACAAGGGTTGGCTCAAGGATGTCTCTTAATTGGATTAGCCTTGGATGGTGAGCTCCTGACAATTATTAGCTTGGCCTTGGAACTGTAGGATTGGTTGTATCCCAATTTGGTGCTTGGACTAGTATATTGTGGAGGGGTCAACTCGACATGCCGATTGATTACCTTAGTAGTTCTTTAGATAATGTAGAGAGCAAAGTAGCTTGAAAGGTCAAACTAAGGTAAGCACTACTCCTTAGCACTTAACTCACCTTAAATAGTTTGGCGAACCATCTGAGTGAGCCTTCGGGTTTGAGAGTGTATGATTAGTCCTTAATCCTTATCAATGAGTATCTAGAATTCTTGCTCATACTTATCAACATGTTTGACTTCCTTACCTCAACTGTGGAAGTCGAGCAAAAGTATCTTACAAATAGGTATCTGGCACAAATATATTTCTGAGTATTATCTTCATTTTAGGCCAAGTATTCACCTCTTTGTATCCTTCTCTTCTTCTCATGGTTTTGAAGTTCTTATACCACATTGCGACATATCTTGAGAATTCTATAACAGTAGCCCCCACTTTCTCTTAGTCTTTGTATTAATAATAATGGAAAACACACTTAACCTTCTCCTCTTAATCTAGATATTAATCTATGTTCCTAGAACCATTAAGCTTAGGATTTGAAGCTTCACATGTTTAGCAGCTCAGAGTGCTCTAGCTTACCCTTCTTCCTTATTATACTGTAATGCCTTAGAAGGGGGCTTGGTAGTTTTTCCTAAAATCTTTATATTACGTATGCACCTATGAAATAAAAACTATCTTACAACTCAAAGGTTGCAAGACTCTAACTAGTAAGTTTCTAAGGTTACTTATTCATTTTACTTACATTTACTTATTTATATAAGCAAATAGGTAATCTAACAATCCATAATCCACCAAGACCGTAAAGTGTCGGAATCACCTACAAAACAATAAGACGAGATAATAAACTTCAATGACATCACTAGTTACTAAATATTATAAAGATTTAGCTTAACTAATATAGTTTAGTAAAGTAATCTTATCTGTCTAATCTAGTTGCTTAAGGAACACTCTACACTCTAATCTTAGTTCATTCCTAACTTCTGGTTACTTGTAAAAAGGAACTACTAAGGGATGGGTATACCACAACTCAGTGAGTTTGTCTCTCGTCACTACCATTCAAGTAAGTTATCTAGCATTATTACCATTTAAGTAAGTTAACAAATGTGCATTTTAGCTACATATGAAATGAATACTCATGTGGTGAATACAAACAACTCATCTATGGGGCTCTAGAGTCATGGAAGGTGTAGATTTACATTGCTTACATGTTGATTAGTTCTTGTACTTAATTGTATGAGGCACTTCGCCTTACCTACATGAGGCTATCTGTAGGTACCATCTTAATATATGAAACTTGACTATCACCTTAGTAAAAAATATCATATAATCAATTAGGAGGATCCCATCTAGAGTTATCCACTATCAACAGTCAAACAACACCCCATGGACTCACTATCAACAAATTTATATAATGCCCTATGAGATAAACGATGTTAATCCTAACTCAGGCAACTTGCTATCAATTAATTGAACATAGTTTACTAACTTTGCCTCAAAAAGTAAAATGTCAACTATTATGAGTACTCACTAAATTGATAAATCTTTCTTTAGATTATAAAGCATTTCAAAAATGCATTTTCACAATTTTTAATAGAAAACTTGGCAAAGCTATAGACATCTTAGTCTACAACTAGTGGATTACAAACATGCAATAGGTATATCCAATTAATTTGGGCAAATATTTAAACTTATCAATTTTAATAAGGTGATCACACAGATGTTAGCATATAGAACAACCAATCACTCAACAAACAATGAAGGGCAAGCAATAGAATATGAAGCAATTATCAAACACAAACAAGTAGCAGTTTATCGAAACTCCCTCACTGGGCTTGCCTACTTGTCTTAACTTTTGAGGTTCGTAAATTAGAAATTAAGCCACATAAAACATAATAATAATGTATACATAAGTAATTGGAAGAGGGTTTCTTTAAGAATCTAAAAGTATACCTAATTACTTAAGCTTGCCCTAATCCTCAAATATGGTTAAAACTTGTTTTTGCTCTAACTTTTTTATTTTAAGTCCATTTTTCGGGTTCTTATAGTTGGTTTCATGAGATTTTGAATGTACTTTCTCATGGAGGGATCCTTTTTAGGAGTTAAGACAACCATGATTTTGGATAGGGGTTATATTCGAATTTTGGATGTTTCCCTTTTACCTTAGTTGATTTTCTAGTTTAGTTAAATGTCTTAAGTATGTAAGGACATGTTCTAGTCATTTATCATTATTAATTGGGTTCTTATATTATCATTAGGCCTAAAATATTTAAGTTTTATTCAAAACTCTAATCATGGCTTCCTTTTATTATACTTAGTCATGTTAAGTTTTAACTTACAAGGATGTGGACTTTCTTTTGGGCCTAAGACTATTTTAAGTTAATGGACTTATTTTATTTATTATTGGGCCTTTATCACATTATCCTAAGGTTATTAATTTATTTATACCATTTTAAGTTGGGTCAAAACCTATTTCTTATGAATTAAAGGCTTGTTTAAGCTTTTTAAGTGGCTATGGGTCTTAACTCTTATTTAAGCCTATCATGGGCTTCTTAGAACACTTGATGAATGGGCTTCATAGAGCTTTTATTTAGAACTCAAATAGTTGTTATAGCAACTAGTCAAGTAGTTTTTGAGTAGGCTGAAGATTTTTTTTTTTTTTTTTGGGCCTTAAGACTTGTTTTAAGTTCAATTTACATCATAAGGCCCTAAACTTGTTTCTAACTTATCCTAATAAGCCAAATAAATTACTAAGTCCACTAAATGACCCATTTAACATTTAATTTCAGATTAGTTCACATTAATTAAGTAGGCTCCTAATTATTCTCTATTAGCCCAAAGTCCATCTCTTGTCATTTTAAGGCCTGAACCACTTCTTTTAACTATTTATGGGCTCTATTTATACCTAGGCTTATTAGGCTCATCAAATTATTTAATAGTTTTCATAAACTCTTTTAATTAAGTTTTATTTATCTAATATAGTTGTTGGTCAGGAGTGATTAAGTAGGCTCAAGGCTTGGTTTGTGGGTCTTTTAGTTAAATTTAAGCTCAGTTTATGTCATAAGGCTTATATCTTAACTTTGTCTTAATCCAAGTTTACTAAAATGATTAAATAACCCATTTTATCATGAGTTCCAAATTTGATGCTAATCGTTTATTGGGTCTCAAATGGGTTTTTCTAAACCTAATGTCCATTTTAGGCATAACTTCTCACTATAGACCTTATTTAGTCTCTTATTTTGTAAGATTAAGTTATAAATCCTAATTATCCTTAAATAATCATGTGACTAACCCATTAATAAATATTTTATAGCTTATTCAACATGTTTGAGGTGGTTCGAGATGATTTCTTAGGGCTTTTTACACATCATGTACTTAACTTGCTAGAACATGCATCAAACTACTACTAAAATGCACCTAAAACCATGTTCTATCAAAATAAACAGGAGAAATAAAAGATATAATGGGGATATATATACATATGATTTGGCCCTAGCATGGGAATGAAGATATGATAATGATTCTTTTAACTTTTGTTCAAATTGTTATCTTAATACAACATATGTGCTTTTAAAGTTATAAGTAACATGTTTACTATACTAAAAATTTAAGAAAATACGCATATATGGGCATGTAAGTATGGTAACAAAGGTGGCATTTTAATAATTTTTTCCTTAGTTTTTAAGCCTAGGAACCATGCTTGTAAACTCAAACTAGAAAGAAAGTAAAAAATGTGCAAGTTTACTTCAGTGGAAATTTGAAGGGTCTCATTTTACTTTGTTTTAGGCAAATGAAACAAACTTTTTTGGTCAAGGTCAAGAAAGGGGGATGAAATAGGATTCAAATGTAGGTGGTCTTGTGTCTTTTGGAGATGATGGTAGGGAGTTATAACTTGTGGCATTTAGGTACTCAACTAAGTCTAAGAAGCTTATTCTTGTTTCCTTCCTTCTTATTTTTCTTTTCTTTTGAATTTTGTCTTTAAGGAGTGTTTCTATGGAAGAAGATTAAGTAAAAATGTCGATGGAGGGGGTGAAAAAAGGGTTGATTATGATTGGGTGTGGTAGGGAATAAATCCTTCCATTCTTGGTTATATAGTACAAGTATAAGTCTATGTAGGGGCTAATTTTTATATTTTTACCAGTTGAGGCAATGATTTGTCTACTAAAGGTGAGTGGTCCCTTATTTTTCCAACAAATTATCTTGTCCTATATAGTTAATTGTAATTATCATTTGCTAATTATGATGCATGAATGCATATAGATGATTTGAATGCAATTTAAGCTTACAACTGTAATTACTAGTATAGATGACCATAGTTAGTTATAGTTTTGGGTTTTTCATATTTAATTAAGATAATCAAGCTTATTATATCATTTTATCCAATTAATTTAGGGTTTCTAAGGGTGGGAATCAATTATCGCTAATCGATTGTGATTTTAAAAGACAAATTCGAGACATTCTAGCAATTTAATGAATTATTAGTAATTACTTAATAATGTGGCTATATAATTAGAGTTTATTAATTAAGTTAAGGCTTTTGATACTAAATTAGAGTTTTCAATTCGTTTTAAGGATTGTTGCATTTTAGAGTTTTATGAGGGATTGAGGGTTTTGAAAGTATGCTTACGATTTTAGCTTTACTTTTGAAGAAAATCCATCATTTGGGGTAAATTAGTAATTCCATTAATTTATTATCTTAATTAACTGAATTTGATTGATTGTTTTGATTTGTAGATATCTTATACCATTCGTTGTCGAGTTTATGTGATTTATGTAATTCAAGTTAAATGTTTTAATTTAGGGTTTTCATTGCGTTTGAGGTTTAATCTAAGGTTTTACGACTTTAGAGTTTAGGGTTTAGAGTTTTTATTCCATTTAGATTTTTAATTTATAGTCACACGTAATTGGGTTCAGAGTATTTGTAAGCGATTAGGGTTTTTTCAAACTTTATCTTTAGGGTTTTTCAAATTCGTTTTTAAGGTTCCTATTTAAAATTTTGTCAATTTTAATTTCTTCATTTTGATTAAGCTTAGCGAATGTCATTGGTTCTTTAAATTTGATTCTAAGTCTAAAATGTAAAATTTGTAAGGTTTGCATGTACTCTTCTTCCCCTTCGTGATCTATATCTCCTAAGTTAATCCTTCTTCGTACTAATCTTATTACTCCTCTACCTCAAGCTTGTTAAGTCAAGATCTATCCTCTAACAGGTTGGGCAGCTTGTGGGATGTTTTGTACGACCTCAATAAGTTGATAGGCCATTGCATGAATATCTTTAGTTAAATCAATTAGGAGGTTAGCCACCTCATTAAGTCTTTCGTTCGTACTCCTAGGGATGCTCTAGGATTGTTGGTTGTGGTGGACAACTATTATCATTCCCAATACCAGCATTAACACTTGGGTCTACCATTTTCTTTGACAAATTTGGTTTCAAACTTTGAATTTTAGATACAACTAACATTATTCCTCTAAACTAAATAGCATGTACACTCTCTACATAAATGTCTAGTAAACCCGTAAACATAGTAACTATACTGATGAACAATAAATTTAACCAAAACTTGCTTTGTTTTCAAATGTTCAAAATAGGGCAAAAAAAAGTATGCACGAAAACAAACCACTACACTATTTTACTTACTCAAACACTTTAGTTAATCTCTACATAACTGCAACACAATACTATAGCAAACACTACTTCACAAAGATTCAAGTATAACCTACCTAAATGAAACCTTCGCTGTTATACAAAGAGATGATATGCCATGCCGAGAGCTGATAAGGGCGACAATATTGGGGTGGATCTAAGCTTGCAAAAGCTCAAAGAAAGAAATGTGAATCACATGAAAACAGGGAAAGTAAATAAGCAAATCATGAACAGCTCTAAGGATATGATGCACTAGGGAACTTTGGAGGATTCATAGCATAACTCGATATAACACACAAGATGATCCAATGAGGGTACTCACCACCTAACATTTCTTAAGGGTTAATATAAGAGTAAGGTAAGTAAACAAGCTAACGAGAGCAATGCTTACAAAGAGTATATTCAATATTCTGAGATAAGATGTCTTGCAACTACATGTATGGTAGGTATTTATACCCAAAAACTAGGGCAGCTTTCCTAAAATGGAAAAGATAAAAAAGGGTAGTGTTTAAAAGCAATAATGTATAAGGAATAATAAAGAGTACAAATGAAATTTCAAGTAAATCAATTATTAGTATAGTAGAATCCTTTATGTGGGTCTTAGGTATGTAGTAACAACAAATTGGAAATGCTTTTAGTGGAAATAGACAAATGCTACGATCAGGGTAGATAGTCGAGCAGGGGTGTTAAGCAGACTTAGACCCTGTTTAAGGAGAAATGACTGTGGTTATGTGCTAGAGCTCTTAGCTTCTCGGTACCAATGTTATCAAGCTGGAGGTTGGCTCGGTCATGGTTGAGTAAGTACATGAGGGGTCGGGTTGTCAATAAACAAGTGTTACGATCAGGGTAGATAGCCAAGTAAGGGTATTGAGCAGACCTAAACCCCATTTGAGGAGAAATGGCTATGGTTATGTGCTAGAGCTCTTGGTTTCTCGACACTAATGTTGTCAAGTTAGAGGTTGGCTCAGTCATGGCCAAGTAAGTGCATGAGAGGTCAGGTTATTAATAGAGCATGTGTCCAGTTAGCGTACAACTTCTGAGAGTGTATAGTTACTCGACTTGGCATAAAGAGTCAGTCAGCAGTGAACTTTGTCAGTCTTTCTAGGCCTTGGGCTCGAATATAGGTTAAAGGTCCAAAAGTTTCATTCTTATTACCAAAGGATTGTGGTAGTGTTGTAAAATGGCACTGATAGTTGATCTCGTATGCTTGAGCTCATGTTCCAATGTCTTTTGCTTTTTTATTAGCTTCCCCATCATCATTTTAGTCTTTTCCAACACCAAAGATCTTAACTGTTAGGATGATGTGGATGGCTTGTCTCTCTTTAGCATAAGTAATGAGGCATCAGCTGCTTCATCTTAGAATTCTTCCACTTAGGTACCGGAGGTGGTCGTGTAAGCTTCATTGAACAAATTGACTTAAGGTCATAGAGATAGGGTGATGGACTAACTCCATCAAAGGGATAATCAGATAAATCAATTCCCTTCACTAGCCAAGTAATAAAAGGTCAAAATATACCAAACTCTCCTTTCAATAACATCGCTTTTAAAAAAGAAGGCCATGTAGATACTTACATTAATTGGGCTTTGCATCGCTAAGCCATGTAGAATAATGATATCGTTCAAATTTACCCCCTGGTATAATTTTTCGCTCTGTCACAATTTTGGCTAAGATCTAATGAGTAATTCTTAGAATAAGATTTCTCAAGGTTAAGGCTTTAGACTTACTTAGATTGTACACCGAGCCATTAGAGCTTAAATTAGCCTAAACTTAGGCACCATTCACTCCTGTCGGTAGCTTTATTGGTAGATTATGATACTCGGCCATATGGACAAATTATTCTAAGTATAAGCTAATGGCTACTAATATTTTACCAAATTACATGTGTATTGGTTGCTCATTGACTCTGAATCTCATGGTATTCCGAGTTCCATTTTCTATATGCTCAATGTCTAAGGTGAGGGTACTAAGTACTTCTAATGTGAGCTCCTTATAAGTTGGCTCATTTATAGTCAAGAGCTTATCCTAATGTCTTACCTCTCAGTATCTTCGTATTACCATCTCATACCCAACTTTTACTAAATTGTCCCAACTCACTGTTGCATTCTCCCTAAATCCTTTCTTACACAACTTACTATGGTGGTTTCTTTGCCATGCTTTAGTAAACCTAAGCATAGGGCTTTGTGCAGCATTGCTATTTATGTTATCTTTTCTAGCAACTTATTTAACTCAAGGCTTGATATGAAACATGAAGATCAAAGGGTTCATATAATAGTGTTTCTAAAAAAAAAAAAAGGAAAATTTCAAAGGGTTCCTTTTGAAGAAAATTGTTAAGAAAAAGCTTTGTGCTTATTATAATCTAATCAATTTAGAATTCTAAAGTTACAATACTAAATTTTTACACAATCATGAATTGAATTTAAATAATTAAGAAGACATGGAAATTTTTTGTTAGATGTTCCTAGTTCACAATCTTATAGAATCTAATTTAGAGTATGCTAATGGAATTCATTTTCCTACTGTAGTAGTCTACGCATAATTAATCCAAGAGTGTTTATTTAATTTTAATACATAAAAAACATAGATTTATCATCAACTAGCAAGAATAAGTCAAGAATAACTCCTCTTCATCTTTTTCATAACAAGCTGTCTGTGCGTTCTTCTTCATCCCCACTTTAGGATCACACTTTTAGGAGATTTTTAGCCAACAATGTAATAAAAACAATTTGCATCATATATACATTCAAGAATCATTCCTAAAACTAAAGATCATCACACATGCAAATCTCCTACCCTTGCATCAAACCCTAACTAAATAATATGATTTCTTTGAAAATAACAAGTACAACAACAAAACAAACTAGAGATTGAGTTCTACATACCATAGATTTATTGATTTTGAGCCAAAATCATAAGAAGATTGTAGGGATGGTGAGCTTTGTAGTGAGAGAGTGTAGTATTTTAGAGAGATAGTGATAGTTCAAAATGAAAGGGAAATAAATTAGTGTGATTTTTGAATTAAGAAAAGAACATGAGTAGGAACACGGGTGTAATCGTGGCTATGTTTCTTGTCCTAACCACGTGCTTACTTTAGGTGTGATCAAGGGGGTCATCTTGGCCGTGAGCTTCTCATCTTTCAACTTTCTTGCTGTCATCACTTTATTTTATTTACAAGAGGAATACAGCCATGTTTACGACTGTGAACTTGGGCTACGTTTCCCTCTAACTCTTGAATTTGTCGATTTGTGAATTAGTTTATTTCTTCACTTAAAAACACTTCTTGAATAATAAAAAAATGAGACAAATTAAATTGACAAAATATCAAAGTTTAATTGAAATGAGAATTATTGGGAAGACTAATTTGTTTTCTAAGGCAAAAAGTTATTCGTGCAGGGAAACAAATTGATAATTATTTAAACAACACTAACATGAGAAGTGAGCTTAACCTAAGTTATAAAGTTAAAAACAATGATTATTTACTGAAATTCAAACAATAATAACTTAGGTTGCCTTAAAGAAGTGTCATTGTATAGCATCATTGGCTTGACGATTTTATCCTTCCTTCAGTTTTGTTCAAGTTCCATAGGCCTGGGATTTGGTTTAGGATTTCTTGGCAAGCTTCCTTATTGCGTTTTCTTAATCATTTTGGCTATATTGAAATGATTTAGAAGTTAAAGGCAATAAATAAAGGAAAATATCAAGAATAAGAAGGATGCAATAAATTAAAACATGTTAAAATAGTTGGTAAAAAGGGATTTTTTCTAGTATCCTATTTAAATTTACTCTTTGTGGCTCTTATACAATGGTGCCAAAAACTTGATTGTGGGCTCTTATGATATGGAGACAAATATTACCCTTAGGAAAGCACACCTAATCAAGTTATTGTATAATATGGATTTCAATCTAAGTTGTTAATCCCATGGAGAACCATAAAAATTGAGAAAAGCTGAGATTAGTAGTAATTCTCCTTAAAATCACCAATTATATAACTTACCAAATTAATTAAATAATTAAAAAAATAAAGATGATAGGAAGAAAAAAACAACAAACAAGAAGAAAATAATCAAACAAGTAAAATAAATAATAAGAAAATGAACAATAAGACTAATTTAAATCGAGGAAACGTGATCCTTAGTAAATTTGTTATTTACCACCCAATTCTATGTGACTTTCAATCTTAATTGCATTTTTAAACCGTAGAGAATCCTAGTATGAAGTAATCAAACTCGCATCTCTTAATTAATTCCTAATCTTAAGTATACTCTATTCAAATCACTTCTATAGTAAAGTATCTCAAGAACGCATTAAGATCTTGAATCACTCTTTCAGGTTTCCTTAATTCGGAGAAATTGATTACTTAATCCCTCAGTTTATTCAATTACTTTTAATCGCATCAATCCATCTATTATAGGATCTCATGAACTCTTTAGCTGATTCACATAATAATTCAATAGCTAATTATATTAAATTAAAAACAATAAAAAGCAATGTCATTAGATCACAAAACACAATATCATAGATTAAAAAGAAAACAATTGTCACATTGAACTATGGTTCAATAAAAGATTCATTAAGAATAATAAATTATGACATAAAAATAAAACAAAAGAGACTAAGTGATATGAGAAAGCCTTATACTTTACCCTATACAAATGTTCCTAAAGGCCTCTCTCCAAATACTAAGCCGAAGACATTATATATAGGACTTAGATCTATGATTACAAAAGAAGCCTTTCAAAAATAAATTTTTAATTCATAACATGTATACATCTCAAGATCACAGCCGTAATCTTAGGTGTATTCTTCTTCTTTACATCTAACTTGTATTTTTCAACGAAATTCCTTGATGAGAGGTACATGCCTACGGTATACAGTCATATTCATGCGCACGTTCTTCTTTGGACATTATTTCTTATTTGGAATTCATTTAATAAAGTAGCTTGGTCAATGCAGTTCCTTGTTAAAGCTCCAAAATTTCATAAAATTGCTTAAAAACTTAATAGAAGCTTAAAAAATACTTCTAAATGAAATAATAACCAATTCAGCTCCAAATCATCAATAATTAATGTCACGCCCTGAACGCTATCAAGTCGTAATAGTCTATTGTGTATAGTAATTTTATGCCAAAAAATTCCACAAAATTACTAACATTTATATACACAATAAACTTATATTTACATTATGGTTAGGTACAAAGTATTAATCAAAGTCCATAAGTACATAAGTACATGATATGACTCAAAAGTAGGAATCTAGCTAGATTGCCTAGGTAATTTAGTTGATCTTAAGAAACCAAAAAGTTTTAAAAACACGGTTCTTCATCAGTTCTTTCTAACTCTAGCTTGAATATGCCCTTTTTATACACCTAAAGATGATCATCATATGGCATATTTACTTAGAACTTGCAAGTAAATCTATAGGGGAGTGAGCAAATCATAACTTAGTAAGGGGTAGGAGGCAAAAAAATATATAAATTGAGTAGTACAATTAAGTTATCGAGCAATCATTATGTTAAAAACATGAACAAGTAATGTGTTGTCCGTACGATATTATTTGTTCCATCGTGAGGTTAGAAAAATTACACCTACTTTAATCTGAGTTAAGGAGTTGTGATATAACGACCATAATGTTAATCATAACAACTACAATGCCCTTTAACGGCAAATATTATGCTTCTACAATGGAGAACCTTATTCTACCTGTACTTACCTTCAAACCCAATGCCCTTAACCTTATTGTGGCCTCCTCTCTTGTCACTTCGTTTGACCAAGGATGGGGAAAGGCCAGCTCACTACACCTCATCGAAGGCATCAGAATTTAGCTAGAGAAACCTAACCGTCCCCTAGTGGGATGTAATGCATGTCCTTTTGAAGTTTTGATTCATTTGGGTTAGTTCGATTAGGGGTGATCAATCAATGTATAGCACACTAAACAAAGGTAAGCAACACACCAAACAAAGGTAAGCAACACAACAAAATATGTAGCTCAACTACCAATAAGCACTTCAAGAACCAAACATAGGCATAGCATGCACACAAACAACTACTTACAACCATAAGCGATCATAAACTCTTGTAAACCCTTAAAATTTTCAATTTAGTTTTTTAAATAGACTCAATTATGTTAGATAATTTAGGAGTCGACAGGGCTAATAAAAGAGAAAACCCTAAAAGAATTCATCAATCGCGTAAGAAACTTTTCTATCGTAAATGCATCTGAATGCTAAAGATTCCATTCAAAAGTGATAGGAACCCTAAAATGATTACCTTAAAGACATATGTACACTAATTCATCATAATATACCCCAAAACCCTAATTGATAATATAACCCTTATATTTTGCCAAATCTTTAGTAAAAGGTTAGAGATAACTTTCAATCATGCATATATGTTTTGACTCCTCAAATATTCCTTTAGAAACTAAGATAATGAATCGTAGATTACATTTATTTCTTAAGTATATGATTAAGATAATATTACATAGAATTAGGAGTATAGTTGAAGATTAGGTTAAATATAGTGAATCTTAATACTCTAATTAATACTTTTTGCACTAGTTACACAAAGTATTTGATCAAATGATGTATATAGACTATAAATACCTAAAGTAAGACCTCATCAACTATTTTTAAAAATCAATTCACCAAATACCTCATTTCCTTAATTTTTCCCTTAACTTTCGTTAATTGCTACATTATGTGCACAAAATTATATATGCTTAAGGAAAGTTGACCAAGTCAACACATATTGACCAAGGTCAAAGGGTTGACCAAGTCAACACATGTTGACTAAAGTCAACAATTTGAAAAGTCAACAAAAGACACTAAAGCATAAAGAAAATATCTAAACTTCTAATGATCGCTTTTCTTTTGATTTTTCTTTTCTCCTCTCCTTTAATTGCCGTCCACTTATTCACCTTCTAGACCCCACCATTTGTTTTCTTCCATAATCAAAACAAAGAAAAAGAAACAAAACAAAAAGGTCCCTCCATTATCGTGAGCTTCCCCTCTCCATTTCACTTTCATCACTTCTCTTTTTGTCTCCTTAATTCCAACACAAACTAAGGTATGTACTTAAGTTACTTTATGCTGCTTTATATTATTCATTAGTTAGGTAATTAGGTAGATTAGATGAGTAGACATGTGTTATGTGTGATCTTGAAGAAGAGGGCATAAAATTCCCATCTTTAAGTGTAGGAAGTTAGAAATCATGAAAAAGAAGAAAAGAATACATGAATATGTGCTCATAAGTATGTATACATAAGAGAATACTAAAAGAATACAAGTATGAGAATCTTTGTACATGGATATTTACCATGTACATAACCTAAATTAAGACAAAACCTAACTATATATACCTATACTATACTAAATAGACACTTAAAAACATAAAAGAATGATATTAGAAGGATTTTCTTAAGAGGAAAATTAGGCATACGAAATTGTACAAAAATACATATATGATCGTATAGGTAAATGAGTAGGTATACAAGTATAAATACGATATAAGTATATGTATAAGTATACTAGTGTACATAAAAGTAGATGAAAGGTATAAGGATATATACATTATGTATAAGTGTACATAAAACACATAATCATGAGATAAGGCTTAGGTAAGCAAAAGATGATGTAAGGGATGATGTAATCACATGATGATATAAGCCATGACATAAGCAAGTGATGACATAGGTAATGACATAAGCAAATGATGATGTAAGCAATGACATAAGTATAGATTATAAAATAAGAAAATAAAAGAGTGTATAATAATTAGGTACCTTAATTAGTAAATCCTAATATACTTTCTAAATTAGATTATACCCAATTAAGTACATAAATTAGTAATAGCAAAGTAAAATCCTTTAGGGATAAGAATTTAAGGGTTAACCAAATCATTAAGTATAAACAAAAGATATAAATATAAATAATAAGAGTACTTAAGTTTTCATAGTTAAAATTTCTATAAATTTAGTTCATTTCGTAAAACACGAGTCATAACGTCCAAAACAGATATCACTATATGAACGTACGTCCAAAAACAATGAAAAACAACTATAAATTGATAAATATCATAAATAAAACGAAAAAGTTACAGATGATTAAGAATACAGTCTAACCGGATAAAAGTTGATAGTAATTTAAGTAGAAGTAGGTAACTAGATATTTTGAATTATTAGTTAATTCAATTACTTACTAGCGTTATCATATCATAATGATCAGGTGTTCCTAAAATGAGCGAGGATCTTCCGATCAATTACTACAATTAGGGTGAATCGCCATGGCCGAGTGAGTATTTACCTTATGATCCATGCTTGTTTGTGATTGTAGATAGTGAAATTAAATATTATTGTTAATTGACTATTGTGTAGGATTTGGGAAATGCTTATGTATGATCTTGTGTGTTGAATTGTGAAATGATCTTAAGTACAAAGAATGCTTTGTTTGTTGTATGGTAGTATAGAAAATGATTGTGTGTACTATTAGATGGTCACAGCATAATTTGAACTTAAGTATACTTGACTTATAAAAAGAAATTGGAACATACATTAACATGCAGTTCATAGATACAATTCCAACCGTCACATCACATGGAGGTAAAGAGAGGCCATTTGGGTGTTGTTATTATTTATTTATTGGTTCTATACAGTGCACTCATACAAAATGACATTACCTTGGTTCGCGAGAACACTAGGCGTTGGAGGCACCAACTGCCTAACTAAGGGTCGAGTCTAGAGGCCTCCGTTTAGGGGTGAGTGTAGACTGCGGGAGCCTACTTACGATTATATTAGAACTTGGTTTTTATGAAAATAAAAGAATTATTTGATTTGAGTATGGAGCGTAGAGTTTCGTAGTAAATAATGTTCTAGCATAATATCTAGATCTAATTGGTGCTGTGTATATTTTAACCCTGACTTTGGAGGGTGTTAAATCCGAGTTACGTATATGAACTAGTTAATTATACGTATTGTTTAGCATTCTATTTAATAATTCATTCATATGCGTGAATATAATGTACTTATAACTTGCTTGTAGTGTGGCTGAGGGTTTTGCTCACTAAGCTTAGGCTTACACCCCTTTAGACTTTTGCTACAAGATAGCCTGTTCGTAGAGGCTGGCCGAGGAATACCACAGGTTAGCTTAGAGACTTGGGTAAGAGCAAGTTGTCCTATGTATTGAAAGAGAACAGTTGATGTAGACATTTACTCATGTATTTTTGTTTTCCTAGTATTGTAGACTTAGATGTATACAATTACTATATAATATAAGCTTTGTAGTTCAAATTTCATATAAATATGTTAATGTAATGATATCATGTGAATCTGTGTGTTCTTGGAAAACTAGTGACTGTAGAGCCTTATATATTGTGTGAAGAATCCTTGATTAAAAGGATAACTAATTAGGGGTTCTTTGTACAGTATATGTCATCTGCTACGACTAGGCTATCCTCAATTCGTGATAAGTCTAGTCTCCACAATCTCGCTTACTTGTATTGAAGCTCACTCTATTAAGTCTATAGCATTAGTGTTCCGCTCACTTGAAAATCCTTTATATACCAAAACTCATATTTAGTTTTTTTTTTTTTAAGATTTACAAAAATGTTAAGGTTATCTTGCTTTTTTACATTATTATATAACTTGATTGATGTACTATTTAGATAGTTATTTTAATAAGATCACACATATATATATATATATTTATTTATATACACTTTATATACCTAAAGTATATTATAATCTTGATACCTTTACATTATTATAATTTATCTAACATAGATACACACATACGCACATATATATATATATATATATATATATATACACTCATCTAATGGGTATTGATTTACATATCAATATAGATATATACGTACACATGTACTTTAAAATCACATTTTATTACATAGGTTTTATTAATTAGCTAATATACATGATTACTTATAATATATTATTTCAATTATATTTAAACATAGACTTTATTAGTTAAATTACATCTCAAATATGGAAAAGTCACCGTAGGACGATATTTTTCATAATATCACAAGAAATACCTATTTTATTACCTAAAGTGATATAGTTTTAATAAAGTCGATATCATATGGTTCGTATGAACTCAATAATACGTATTATATTTTCCGTTTAAAAGATAATTTCTAAAGGGTATTTTTAATCCTAATATACAGATAAATTAATGTAACAAGTAATATTGTACTTAGATAGAATTATTCTAGTAAAATATATATTTACATAATTTCCTAGTAAAACATGATATAGACCTATATTATCTATTCCTAGCACGTATATATTACAACTCGAGCTGTATAATATCATAAATATGCTGAAAACAACATGTCATCACACCTGGTTAGGGTAAATACAATGATGATTTCTTCAGATAATTAACATATATTAGCCTAATATTGCTAAAAACATGTTTTGGTTAGTAAATTAAGTTATTTAATTAGGAAAATTCATAATAAAAAGCTAGAATTACCAAGTAAATCCACTAAAATTTTTATAAACTCAGAAAAATATCGAGAATTCAATTAGTAACTTGTTTCATGCAATTGGGTTTATTCCTTATATATGTAAAATTACATATTTTCCCTTAATTTATGGTTAATTAAGCAAATAGTATAATTTTTATACAAAATTATTTTCAACATGTCCTGAGATCATTACAAGTTTCCATAATTCATTAGATATCAATTTCATCTATTATTTCTATAAAAATCAATTTATTTTAGCAAATGCCCATTTTAGCCATTTTTAGGGTAAAAAACTCAATAAACATTGAACATATATGAAATCGAAATCAGGCTATATAGCATTAAATTAGATATAATAGGGACCCTACATAAAAATTTTGAGCTCAAAACAACATTATTTGATATATTTATTTTTCATTTGAAAATTTGAATAAATAGTGCATTTCTTAAGAAAGTATATAAAATATTTAGAATTTCATCAAAATAAATATATCACATGAAAGTATACCTAAAATAACTTAGGAATAAACTTTTTCTAATTTTTTTAGTATTTTTAGAAAATAGAAGAAAAATGGGGTAGAAATTCCAACTTAGTATTCAATGGAGCCCCGGCCACTAGACGGAGTAAAAGTATGTCGATGAAGCTAGGTGATAGATCCTCTATTGGTAGCTGGTTGGGTGCAATAGCAGATTGTTGTTTAGGTTGGGAAATAAGGTAAGTTAGTTCCTTTTTTTTTTTCCTTATTTTTGTACAAATTTTTTCAAAATTTTCTTGAGTATTCTATGATTCTAAAATGTGTAATTAAAGTCCTAATGTCCTATTTATAGTGATTTAGCCAACTTAATTTTTTTCGTTAGTTATTAAGTAATTTTCTTCTTTTTATTTATTTTTTCTTTTAAGGAAAAGTAAGTAAGAGGTGGCACTTTTCCCTTGATTTGCTTTTAATTTAGCTATTTGATTGATTTTCAAGTTACTACAATTGATTCTAGTAATTTCCCAAGTAGTTTAGATAAGTTTTGATTAACTTTTAGTGTAAGCTTAGTGTTTTAGGCATTATCCATTAATATATCAGAGGTTTTACTAATATAAGTGTATATATCCCATATATTTGTTACATATAATGACTTATTTATTTATTAGGTTATGTTTCATTCATATTTTTAATTTGTACAATGTATTTATATTTGAAATTTTAGAATTTACATCTACTTTACTCATATTTAGTAAGTTTATATAATCTATAAGTATATTTATTATATATATCAAGTATATTCATAAATATATATATATATATTCACATAGTATTTTATGTAATATTATTCACTTTTATAGCTTAAATGACTTATCTTTAGGGTGTTGTTGTATTATGAGTTTGCTTTTAGGAGTTCCAGCGAGTTTTATGGTCTATTGAATAATAACACTTCTAAGACTAAAATTAAGGTTTTATGAAATTATTTTTAAAATTAAACTTTACTAAATCACTTCTACTAACTTTTCTGACCTAATCGTAAAGTTTGGACTTAATTGGATAAGTTTTTTCAAAGGCTCTAAATTTGGATAAAATTACTTTAAAAGTGATTTTTGGGACTCAGAATTAACATAAATAATAGATAAAACAATACAAAACCTCCCTAAAATATATATGCTAATTAAGTATTATCATTATATAGTACATCATGTCATCTGTAGATTGACGGTTAGATAGTGGTTGTCAATTGCACCTTAAGATCCCTTCTCTAAGCAATTGTGGTGAGGAACCTAGCTAACAAGGATGCTTAGTTTCCTACAGTCAAATTTGCTTACAACAGATCTATTGACAACACCATATCTCATACTCCCATTGAAGTTGTCTATGGTTTTAGCCCCAAGCTATCTTCAGATCATGTACTTGTGCTCACAACTGATTAAGAAGACCTAGAGGCAAGATAATACGAATCATACTACTAGACCTTTAACCCGCAATTGAGCCCGAGGCTTAGAAGGATTGATAAGATAAATTATCTTATTCCAATCGAATCCTATCGAAGCTGAGCTAATCCTCGTTGTTGACTGACTCTTTATGCCAAGTCGAGTAATTACACATCTCTAGGAAGTCGTATGCCAACTGGATACATGCTCTGCTAACAGCACAACCCCTCACGTACCTATTTGGCCATGATTGAGCCAACCTTTAGCTTGATAACATTGATGCCAAAAGCTCCGACACATAACCATAGCCATTTCTCTTTAGACAAGGTTCAGGTCTGCTCAGCAATTCTACTCGGTACCTTTGCTTGGCTATCCATCCTAACCATACTATTTGTCTGTTTTCACTAAAAGCATTTCGAATTTAGTGTTGCCATGTACCTAAGACCCATGTGAAAGATTCTACTACACTAATCATTGATTTGCTTGAAATCTCATTTGTACCATTTATTATTCCTTATACATTACTTTTTTTAGACACTAACCTTTTTTGTCTTTTTCATTTTAGGAAGGTTTCCCTAGTTTTTGGCTACAAATACCCATTGTGCATACTATAGGATATCTCATCTCAAGATATTGAATATATTCTTTGTGAACATTGCTCTCATTAGCTTGTTTACTTATCTTACTCTTATCCTAACCCTTAAGCAAGGCCAGGTGACATGTACACTCACTAGACCATTTTATACGTTATATCGAGTTATACCATAAGTCCTTGGAAGTTCCTTAGTATATCATATCCTTTGAGTTATTTGTAGTTTGCTTATTTACTTCCCTTATTTTCACATGATTCCCATTTCTTTCTTCAAGCTCCTATAAGCTTAGGCCTACTTCGATATTGTTGACTTTGCTAGCTCTTGCTGCAGTGCATCACAAGAGACCACGCTTAAATATTCCAAATGATTTACAAGAAAGTGACTCAATTGATAGACTAAGCTACTATAAAGTTAGAGTAAACAGGACAAGGAAGAAGGAAAGCAATTTCAACCTAACAATCTAGTTTAGTTGTACTTGAGCAAAGAAAGGTTCTCGAACAAGAGAAGACATAAATTGTCCACTTAAGCTAAAGGACCATTGAAGATACTCCATAAAGTCAATGACAATGCCTACTAGTTATGATTGTGTGAAGACTATGGAGTATCTAAGCCATTCAATGTTGCCGACCTAAGCCATTATTTATTAGAAGAAGATGAATCACTAAGAGACCTTCTGGATTTAATCCCAAATCCCAACTAACTAAGAAGGAATGACAGGAATCAACCTACTATACCCTTGATGAGAGCACAAGCTCGAGGTTTAGAGTGTATTGTTCAACCCATTCTTTACTTTCTTCTTACTACGAATGAGTCTAATCTCTTATGTATACTTGACCTTTTGAGCTATACTCAATTTTACACAGTATCAGGGGTCATTGAATGCTAACTTGAAGAAGCTTCGAACTATTCTTTGAATAGTTTAACGAGCTTACCTAAGAGCTCAGCCACTTCCACTTCGAGTTACAAAGGCTTTATACTAACAATTTGGTGACTACCAACTTGTCTACACCACAAATCTAACTAAATGAAGTTGCATATATGTTGGTCACAACATGTATCCTTTGATAGCTGTACAATATGGATAGAGACCGGATATTCCCTTTTTCTTGTTTTTACCAATTTGTCCTTTTTATTTATAATCTTTCTTGTACATTTTCTTTTTAGGTAATATGCCCATTTTATTAGCTTTTGATTGTCATAGGTTGCCTTCGTAAGTGTCAGTACAAATACCCTTATCATTGTAAGTCACATGAATATATCATCATCATCATCAATATACAAAGTATTATCTTTCCTTTTGTGAACTTGTGTGTTTTTGCAAGTTTATTTTACTCTTATCTAAACTCTTGAGTAAGGCTTAATCCAATTTTAAGTCCTTTAGTAGGAATTGAGGATCCAGCCCTAGCATTGGCAACAATCCGACTTTATTGGCCTTTTTAGGTTGGTTACTTACTCCTTTCCCCTTAATGGGATCTTTCACTTGGGCTTCGATATTAAGCAGCTTCCTTGGTGGTTCCACCTCTATAACCTAGCTTCTTTTCAGCTTGGTTGAGGCTTTCATAGCCTAAGCTTGCACCTCTGAGGTAATAGGCTTTGTTTTGGTGGGGATGGACTTCTTACTACCCTTAGTCTTTTTATTGGCGTAGCCTACCTTTAAACTCGCAAAAGGTTCTTTTTAGTTTAGGTTTTTAAGTAGCAGTTATGAAAGATAATAAAGAAGTTAGTTTAAGAATAAGGAAGAAAATAAGATCCTACAAAAAGCATTTCTAAGCACTCGCAAGGAAGAGCACCCATCCTTTGAAGTAGTCCAAGATGATGTATCCTCATAGCAAGTCTACCTTAGCATGGTGAAATTTGAATGCAAACCTAATAAGGCCCATACACACAACTTAATCCAACTCACAATCGTATCCTAACTACTTCTTAAGTAAGATATCAAAATGTTCTAAGAGGAATATCTTGAGTAAGATATCATATCTAAACTCTTTACTCTCTCTCTCTTTGAAGGTATGAAACCCTAATTTTTATCTCTCTCTGACTACACTATTATTTCTTAGATCTTTCTTACAAACGTAAGTCTTAATGGATTTCTTGCAAGGTAATCTCACTTTTAGTAGCCTTTTCAAGTAAGGTTAGGGCTCCAAATGCCAAGGGCACCTAATTTTCTAAAATGGTTTGATGTGATTTTCCCTCTCTTATTTCTTTATATACTCGTTGTGATAACATTTGGATATGATAATCTTATCAACTAAATATGAGAAAGTGTTTTTAGTTACAGTTTAGCTTGATTTTTCACCTTCCTGGTTCTTTTTAAATTAGGTCTTATCTAAATCGATCAATACTAAACCCTTACCCATTTAGTATTGGCCCTTGATTAAGGTTTAAAGAAAATCGATTCTTTTACATTTTGAAAATACTTTAGAGTCACCACCCGATCAAAATCAGGAAAAGGAGTTAAGTTATAACAAATTATATGGATTAGTTATAACTTAGCTACCGATCTATTGATTAAGCCATTTTAGAAAACAATCCTTTTTTTTTTTTTAAACTAGATATCTAGATCTAGGGGCTAACCTATTAAACCCTCAACGAGTACCACTTTTTAACATTCTGAATTTAACTTCACTTTTCAAATATATCCTTTTTAATTTCTAAACAACTAATTATGATACATATGACTAAATTGATCAATTTACATGAATATCTAAAAATGGAAAAAAAAATCCATATTTTAAGTCGCCCCGTACTTACAGACCGGTGCCTATTTACCCACTATTCGGGATCAAGCTTTCGTAGTTCGTTCACCAAAAATATAAGAGGTCGATTAATTTTAATTTATGAAAAAACATCCAGGTTTATGTTTTTATCTATTTTGATTTATTTGAAAAAAATTTCTAAGAGTCCTGAATTGAGGTTTTATTTTGGAAATTCTAAAAGATCCTAATTTTGGAAAAAGAATCTATTCATTTTTGGAAAAAGCCGATTTTCTATGTGTCAAAAGGAATTTTATTATTTTTTATTATTCCTTTACTTTTTTATTACTATTTTTTATTTTTTTGTTTATTTTTTTTGTTAAAACGTGAAAATAAAAATTAAACTAAATATTACCTCCCCCCCCCCCCCCTTTTCTATTTCTCTGCTCTCTTTTTATTTTCTTCTTCTTTTTTTTTTGTTAAATACAATTATATTTACTTTACAAACAAATAATAAGACAAAATACATAAAATAAAATTAAAAAGGAAAACGGCTTAGACCAAATTGGGAAAGGGCGTAGGTTAGTTATGCAGTGAGTGTAGGGCTGGTTATCTATTCGGGTTGGATCTTCGAGTTGGAGCAGTTGCACAATTAGGTTAGGTCGATTCGAAGCTCCATAGATCAGGTCGATTAGAGCTCCTTACAATAGCGAACGAGGAGGGTGCTTCTAGTGGTTGTAAGGGGACTTTCAAGCAAGAAAAAGCATTTTTATGTGCTTTTCATTGGCAAAAAGACCAATAGTGATTGTGACTTGGCTAGTGGTAGAGTTTTGATGTTAGACAATAGGCGGATGTGGTGTTCAGATTTGGATTCGGTTAGATTTGGTGGTCTTAGCAATGGAAAGCGACTATTGTTGGTTTGGATGTTTAGTGGGTTGGTCTTGGGTATGGTAGTCGTAACAGGGGCTAACGTTGGGGTTTAGTTTGAGCCATTGTTGGTATGAATAGTCGAAGATGGATGAAGGAGAGGGTGTCAAGTTTAGTTGGTGTATGGTTCGTGCGTGGCTAAGGAGTCAATTATGCAAGGGAGTTGGCAATGGTGGTGAATGGGTGAGTGCACTGAATGGTAGCTTATACGATAGTAGGTGTACGATTCGTGGTTCGGTTGTATGTGTGTTTAGAGGATAGGGAATCAGCCGTACGAGGGAGGATAGTAGGTATGAGGCTTTAGTTGCTGCTCAATAAGTGTGGTAGTGTACATGTGAAGGTGGTCATGAGTAAAAGTATGTAGGTCAGTGTTGGTCGAGAGTGGGGGGTTGGGAGAGAGAAAGAAGGATCGATCGGTAGGTGTTAAGTATAGCTATTGAAAGGGTACGGTGGAGCGAGAGAGGGATCCGAGAGAGAGATTATGTCGATGGAGAGAGAGATGCCGAGAAAGAGGTTTAAAGAGAGAGAGGCAATAGAGATCCTAAAGTAAGGGGGGTAAAGTCGACAGAGAGTAGGGGGTTAGAGAGAGAGGGAAAGTTGTGCAATAGAGAGAGAGTAATAAGGGAGAGGGATGATGAAGAGAGAGAGTGACGAGAGAGAGAGAGATGACCCCCCCTCCCCCCCCTTATTGTTTCTGTATTTCGAAAATCCCCTCCCCTCTACTGTGCATACTTCAGTGTGTTTTTCTTTTGAAAATCATCCTTACCCTCCTCCCCTCCGCAATGTATATGTAGGATTGATAAAAAAGAAAGGGAAAGAGAAAGAAATAAGGAAAGGGAAGGAAAATTTTTTTGGGGGGAGGGGGGTGAGGCGGGGGCGGAAGGTGGGGTGGGGGAGAAAATTTGTTGTTGCGACCAATCGTAAAGCGCCACGTATCACAATTAGATACGTGGCCCAATGACTGCTTGATGTATGACCATGCATAGAGTTTAAGAGAAAATGATAAAAAAAAACAACTTTTATTGCTCTAGTGAGTTTTGAACCCCTGGCCTCAAACTAAACCTAATGCCTTAATCCAATTACTTTACCATTAAGTCGTTGGCTTATGCCTTGTCCATATGTACAATAAAATTGCACTTATAGATTAAGTCAACCTGAGCTAGATTTAAATTTAAGCCCGATTCAACGGTTCCTTATTTTAAGTTTAATATAATTAAAAATCTACTTTATCCAAGCAACTTAAAAGTTTATTATTTTCTAAAGTTTCTAAAACAGCTATAACCATCTTAAAATTGATTTGGATGAAGAAAAGAAACCTGGTTGTGCCTCTTTAAGCTTACAAACCTATGTTAGAGTGTCTCCAAAGGATAAGCAATCTTATGTTGAAATTGATCTAAAACTAGGTCGTACCTCATTAGGTTCACGTACCTCATTAGGTTCACTAACCTAGGCGGAAGTGTCTCTCGGGGACTGGAAACCCTAAAATAGGATCAATTTAAAACCTGGTCATACCTCACTAGGCTCACTAACCTAGGCGGGAGTATCTCTCAGGGACTAACAACCTCAAACTGAGATTGACCTAAAACCTAGTCGTGCTTCACAAAACTCACTAACCTAGGTGAGAGCATCTCTCTAGGACTAGCAACCTTAATTTGGGATTCATCTAAAACCTAGTTATGCCTCACAAGGCTCACTAACCTAGGCGGGAGCATCTCTTAAGAAGGATTAGAAACCCTAATCTAAGATTGATGTAAAACCTGGTCATGCCTTACTAAGCTCACTAACTTAGGTGGGAACATCTCTTAGGGATTAGCAATCCTAAACTTAGATCGATCTAAAACCTATTCGTACCTTGTAAGGCTTACTAACCTAGGCAGGAGCGTCTCTCGAGAACTAACAACCCTAATATGGGATTGATCTAAAACTTGGTCGTGCCTTACTAGGCTCATTAACCTAGGCGAAAGCGTCTCTCAGGGATTAGTAACCCTAAACTGAGATCGATCTAAAACTTGGTTGTACCTCATTAAGCTCACTAACCTAGGTAGGAAAGTCTCTTGAGGACTAGCAGCCCTAATTTAAGATCGATCTAAAACCTAGTAGTACTTCTTTGAGCTGGCTAACCTAGGTGGGAGCATCTCTTGGAGACTAGCAACCTTAAATTGGGATCGATCTAAAACTGAGTCGTACCTCACAATACTCACTAACCTAAGCAAGAGCATCTCTTGGGGTTTAGCAACCCTAATGTGAGATCGATCTAAAACTTGGTAGTGCTCCTTTTAGTTGACTAATCTAGGAAAGAGCATCTCTCAGAGACTAGTAACCCTAAAATTGGATCGATATGGAAAACCTACTTGTGCTTCTTTGAACTGACTATCCTAAGCGGGAAAGTCTCTTAAGGACTCGAAACCCTAAAATTGGATCGATCTGGAAAACCTAGTCGTGCCTCATAAGGCTCACTAACCTAGGTGGGAGCGTCTCTTGGGGAATAACAGTCTTAAAATTTAATTAATTTAGAAAACCTGGTAGTTCTCCTTTAAGCTAACTAACCTAGGTAGGATGGGCCAAAGTGCTCCTAGAGCTAGCTAAAACCCTTAATTGAAACTTGATGAAAAGGCCCCATGGGCTCACTACGAGATTGGTGAAAGAGAAGCACCCCATGGGCTCGCTTGAGAGAAATTGGTGAAAGAAAGTACCCTATTGGCTTATTAAAGGAACAAAAGCGCCTTATGGGCTCTCTAAATGAGAAGTGCCTTATATGCTCACTTGAGAGAAATTGGAATGAAAACGCCTGACGAGCTCGCTAAGGGAAAGTTGATGAGAAGAAGCGTCCTATGGTCTCGCTTAAGTAGATTTGATGCAAGAAGCATCCTATGGACTCACTAAAGACCTTATGGAAGATTACAAAAGAGGAGTTGAAAGCTAGCTAACAGCCTAGAAAGAAAGATAAGATGATGCCCTAAAGGCTAACGAGATCCTTAAAATGAAGGATGTGATAGAGCCCTAAAGGCTTGCTAAATCCTAAGAAGAATAAAAGAGGAGTCAATGCTTTAAGAGCTTACTAGCACCTTCGAAAGATGGGATAGTGCCTTAAAGGCTAGCTAGAATTCAATATATATATATATATATATAAAGGGGGCAATGCTGTAAAAGCTAGTTGTGTTAAGGCCCTAAAGGGAGCCTAGTAGGATTGCTTAAAAATTTCTATATCACATGTGTACTCATGATATGGAAACCGCCTTGCAAGTCAGAGATTGCAAGACTTTAAATGATTAATTACTAAGGATGTTGAATTGTTAATTAATTAACATACTATAGGATATAAGTAACTATGGATATTAAATATTCCATTGTTTCTCAAAACCGCAAAGAATCGGTATCCTCTACTAAATGATAAGATCAAAGAGAATTAACTTAAAATTTAAATTATTGAAATTACTAAATCTAAATATATAAGTAGTAATAACGTTTAAAGTTTGAAATGAGCAATACAATCTTTCTCTAATTCTAACCTCTAAAACATATCAATATACGTACTCAATACTCAACTCTTAACCTATGCCCAAATACCTAGTACCTACAAAAGAAAAACTATTAGGGGGAAAGCTACAAGAGCTTAGTGAGTTATCCTTCATACTATACTAGTAAAAAAGTTATCAAACAAATTATTACAATCATATGAATGTATACATACACAATATGCCAAACAATATATGCAGTTGATTGGTACTGCATATAATATTGAATTTTAAACCCCTCGAGATAAGGATTGGAGATTCATTGACACCAATCACGATCAGGCTCTAGCACCTAGGTTTTTACCCATAACTTTGAATTCCGTATTTCAAAAAAATACATTTTCATTTCTGAAAATCCATTAGTACACAAAATCTTAAGCCTACTAATGAGGCAGCCCCTGCAGTCTACACTCATACCCTATAGCGGAAATCTCTAGACTCGACCCTCAACTATACGGTTGGTGTCTCCAGTGCCTAGTAAGCCCGTCGGTTCGGGTAAGGTCATGTTGTACGAGTGCTCTGTATAGAAATACTTTAATATATATAAACAACCCTAGCAAGGCCTCTCTTTACCTCCACATGAAGTAACGACCAAAATAAGTAATACAATGCATGGATAATGCATGCCCCTTTTTATTTAAAATAAACCAAATATAATTAAGTCAAATTATGAGGCGATCAATCAATATCAGTAAACCATCCAAATCATGTAACAATCAAACAATCAAATCCTCAATTATTGTATTAAATAATATTTTTCATAGTAAGCAATTAGTATCAAGCACATGATATCACAAATCCCCACGCATCAAGTTATTACTATTTAATTTAAGTGCACTAGCTATAAACACAAACAAGTATAGAGTCATCGAGAGTACTTACTTGACTATGATGACTCACTATAGTCATAATAATTAATCAAGAGATTCTCGCCCTCATTGGGATTACTTAATCACTATTAGATAATAGGGATAATAAGTAATTAAATTAACTAATGGTTCTAGTTATCTATTTACCTAATTCTTCTTAGATTACTATTATTTTTTATTCGATTAAACCTAATTGTTAATTGTATATAACTTTTTCATTCTATTTACGATATTTGCAAATTGATAGTCGTTTTTCATGATTTTCGAATGCATGTTCACATAGTGATGTCAGTTTTGGATGTTAAAACCCGTGTATTATGATATAGAATAAATATATTGAAATTCTCACTATTGAAGTTTAATTATTCTTATTGGCTAGTTTTATATTCTATTTTAGTAGCTAATGATTTCTTTAGCCATTAATTCTTATACTTAGATGATCTTATGGTTTATTATTTCAGAAGCTTATGTCATCGCTTATGTCATCAATTGCTTAGGTCATTGCTTATGTTATCAATTGCTTATATATTCATACACTTTACACATATTATATATATATATATATATACTTATACTCCTAACATACTAGTATGTATACTTATATACTTATATATATTCTAGTACATATACATGTATACACATAAGATGACATACGTATTTTTATACATATTTTCATATACCTAAAGTTCTCTCTTAAGAAAGCTTCACAAATTACATATTTTTATATTTTAAGGGTATATTTAGCAAGATATATGTTTGTATAGTTAGTATATATCTCATTTTAAGTTATGTACATAATAGGTATTTATATACAAGAGTATTAATACATGTATCCCCCAAGTATATTCTTGTATTCCCATGTTTAAGCATAAGTATATGTGTTCTTTTTTCCATTTAACTAAGGATTTTCTACACTTATATTAAGTATTTCACCAAACCTTTACACAAACACCTCATATGCGTTCACTTGTTGTAGGTACATAGGTATTTCTACATGTATACCTAAATATTTATACACTCCTAAGCATAAGTATAAGGATTCCTTTATTCTACAACAGAAAAGTACATATTACAAAAGGCTCCTATACTAACCTAACTGATATAACTCATCACTAATTAAGATAAAAATCCATATAAAAACATACCTCTTTCTTCTTTATAATATGAAAAGGAAGACAAGCATATATGAGATAGCAGTTTATTTTGGTAGTTGGAAATGTGAAAGTGAAGTTAAGAAAGTATGGGAATAAGGGATCTAGAAGGAGGATGAAGGGATGGCAAAAGGTAGAAAAGAAAGGGAAAAAAATCAAAAGAAAAGAGAAGAAAACTCTAGATAACAATGACACATGTATTGACTTTTCAACATGTTGATTTTATTAACCTTTTAACTTTGGTCAAATGTTGACTTAATCAACTCTTTGAAATTAAATGTAATTTTTGTGTACATAATGAGGTAATTAAGAAAAATTAGGAAGAAAATTAAGGAAATAAAAAGAAATATGGGGTTTGTTGAAATGATTAATAAAAATAGTTAATGAGATCTCCCACGAAGTATTTATACCCTAAATATATTATTTAGTATAGTACTTACTGTAACTATCATGAAATATATTATTTAGGATGCTAATGTCTACTACTATATAATATAAATATCAACTAATCACTTAACTCTATATAATACTAACTTAGTTATATAATTAGAAGATGGATATGATCTATAATGTAATATACTAATTTCTAATGGATTACTTTAGTATTATATGTATTTATGAATGATTGAAAGTTATCTTTGATCTTTTACCAATGATTTAGTATAATTTAGTATGTTACTAAGAATATATTAGTAATTAGGGTTTTAGAGTAAATTGTAGTAAATTAGTACCTTTTATATCTTTAAAGTTATAGTTTTATGGTTTTATTATTCCCGAGTAAAATCTCTAGTATTTTTATACATTTAGGGTTTAATATATTCATATGAGATTAAGTTTTCAACTGTTATCTTAAGGTTTTGATAAGGTTTGTGGTCAACTTTTGCAGTTATATATACTTAAGATTTTAAGATCTTCGTATACCATTAGAAGTTCAATTGATAATTTAAGTTTTCTTATATTCGCTTTAGGTTTTGAATTGAGATTTTAATCGATTTTAAATCTCACTGGCTCTATTGACTTTAAGAAATCATCTACAGTTTAGGGGTTTGATTCTATACTTAGAAAGCTAAATTTGTGGGGTTTACAAGTGCTACCCTAGAAAGACGAGATAGTGCCCTAGAGGCTAATTAGGACCCTAAAAAGAATAGGAAAGGGGAAAATGTTGTAAGAGCTCACTTAAACCTTAAGAGAAAGATGGGACTGTACCCTAAAGGCCAGTTAGACCTTGAAAAGAATAAAAAAAGGGATTAGTGCTCTAAGAGCTGACTTAAACCCTAAGAGAAAGATGGGACAGTGCCCTAAAGGCTGGCTAGAACCCTAAAAGAATAAGAGAGGGATCAATACTCTAAGAGTTAGCTTGAACCTTCAGAGAAAGACAAGACAATGCCCTAAAGGCCAATTAGTACCTTGAAAAGAATAAAAGAGAGATAAGTGTTCTAAGAGCTTACTTGAATCCTAAGAGAAAGATGGGATAGTGGCCTAAAGGCTAGCTGAAACCCTAAACAGAATAAGAGAGGGATCAATGCTCTAAGAGCTGGCTTGAACCCTAAGAGAGACAGGACAACACCTTAAAGGCTAGCTAAAACCCTAAAAACAATAAAAAGAGGGATAAGTGCTCTAAGAGCTTACTTAAACCCTAAGAGAAAGATAGGACAATGCCATAAAGGTTGGCTAAAACCCTAAACAAAATAAGAGAGGGATCAGTGCTCTAAGAGCTGGCTTGAACCCTAAGAGAGATGGGACAGCGCTTTAAAGGCTAACTAGAACCCTAAAAAATAAGAGAAAAGGAGCAACTCTCTAAGAGATGGCTTAAACCCTAAGAGGAAAATGATGAAGGATTGAAGAACTAATGTAAGGTAAGTAACCAGTTTCAAAAGACTCTTTGACTTGGAAAAGTATTTACAGAGAAATTGTTGAAAAACCATTTATGAATCAAGGAAAAGAGTAGGAATAGGCCCCTTGATTTGAAAAAAGATTTTGAAGGATGTTTAAAAAAAAAAAAAACCACAATTGGGGAAGAATGACTTAAACTGAAGAATGACGACCTTGAAAAGGAAACGGATGATATGGATTAAAAGGTTGGCTATTTGAGCTAACAAAGATTGGAAAAATTTTATAGCAAGCCTTTACTTTCTCTTTCTTTTTTTTTTTCCTTTTCTTTTTTTTTTTTTGTATTTTGAAAGTTTTGCCAACAGGTATAAATTCTTATTAAGGAACAATCTTATAACCACTCCTATCCTTAGTAATCATGTAGAATTTCTTAATGCTCCTAACCCTAGGGCTTTTATGATCTCAAGGCATTCCTTTCTTAAGGAGAAGGTAACTTAGAATTAGTTTAGTCAAAGAGGTCTTTTTAACTAGCTCTCAATCTAAATCTTGCTCTCAACTTTAGTATAAAAAATTATAGTCCATTTTGTAAGTGATACTCCTTGATCAATCCGTTAGGTCTTTTTTAGCCTTATGAATTCAAGCTTTTAGTCCAAGGGTTTCAAAAAGGATTAATCAAAAGGCTTATTTTAATAGAAATGCTTTTATTAACCCTAGGTGTACAATTAGAAGTATGCTTGCCCCAGTTTCAAAAAAAAAAAAATTATTAAAGGTAAATGATCTTTCAAGATCAAAAGGGCTTTTACATGTGTAAGGGTAGTATTATGTGTGGGGAGACCTTATGTGATTCAACATAGGTAAGAGAGGCTTTAGAGTGCCGGTGTGGATATGGAAATTTAGGTTTCTAGGCTTAGGAGTGTGATTTAGGGCCTTGTGTTTTCTATGGCTATTTAGGAATTGACTCCTGGCCCTTTAATTTAGTTTGGTTTCCCTTATTGGGATGTGAAATATCTCTTGGGGCTTTTCATCCTATACTTTCGGGCCCGATTCTTTGGCCTCTTTTCTTCTTTTTTTTTTTTAATTGCTTTGCACACCCACCCACCCACCCCCCCCCCCCCCCCAACCACCCAAATCTCTTATAATTCTCTCTTTTCTTTTGGTCTTAAGAGTAATTGTTTCCATTACTGAGTTTTTTTTTTTTAAACAATTTAAGGCCCTAATTCCATAGACTTCGAGTGTATGGGCTTGAGGTGGTTGAAAAAGGAAATTGGCTCTTCTTCATTTCAAAGAAAAATAATTTATCAAAAATAGAAGTCATTTTTGAATTAATGTTGCTTAAACAAGCATAAGCTAATCTTAGCCTTATCTTCTAATTAATGACCCTAACCTCTTAATTGCCCCATCATAGGGTGGTTCTTAACAGGGTTTAAATTTAGAAATTTTCCAAATAGGTCTAATAAGGTGAACAATAGATGATTGTGTTTAGGATTTAGAAATGAAAGCTTAACTTCACTTTAATCTACGTATCACATTCAAAGTGAACCTCCTTTAAAGAATGAGTTCAAAGTATTATCACGATTATGTTGCTTAACTCTCAAAGTGTTTCAGGTTGGTGTATAAGATACAACTTGCCTCTTCTCATCCTAAACTTTCAAAAAGTGAGTTACTGGTTTCTTAAGGAAGAGTCTATTTTTATTTGCCTAGGATCAGCTTTTACCCTCCAGTTTCTCAAATCATGCCTTAGTATTTGATTTTGTTTTCTAGTTTGGTTCATGATTAAGCTTGGCTTTCTAAATATATCGAGGGTTTTGACTTAGCTTAGTTACTTTTAGGGGTTGAGGATTGTACTCAAGTTAGTTGCCTTGATGGGTCGTAGTTCATGTTCGAATTAGCTGGCTAGCCTAGTGGCTTGTGTTTGGGCAAGCCGATTAGATAAGCATAAGGTTTGTGTTTGGGATGAATGCCTTGCCAAGTAGCCTGTATTTGGGTAGGTTACTTGAACGGGCCTAAGGTTAATGTTGGCTAAGTAGCTTATGTTTGGATTAGATGGTGACAAAGGGCTTATGTTGGTTTCTTTAATAGGTCTGGTGTAAGTTGAAAGCCAAATATTTGGGCTTGTTGCTTGAGTAGGCCAATGGGCTTGTGTTTTTTAAATGGGCTAAGAGGCTCGTGTTTGGCTTCCTTAATAAGTCAAGAGACCTCGTGTGGTTTAAAAACCAACTATCTAGGTTGGTTACTTAAGTGGGCCAAAGGCCTGAGCTTATGTTGGCTCCATAGGCCCATAAGGATTTATAGCCGTTGGCAACTTTTCTTTTCATTTTCTTGTTTCTTCAATTTTTTTTTTAAAGAGAAAAAGGTAAAGTTTTATTTTCAAAAAAATAATTTACAAATAAAGATAGTAATTTTTTTTAGGTTTCTATTGATAAGTTTATCAATTTTATTTACATTTCCCTAAATGAGATCGAATAGTAGTTAGAAAAATGTTTACCGGAGAGAAGTACATGCAAACAAGGTAGGTTTTAAAAGGTCTTTAAGCTTTATGACTTCACTTGCTTTTAGAAAACACTTTTATTGGTCATATCGAGCCTAAGTGAGGTGGCTTAATCAACTCCAAGCGATGGTTACACCACATCACCCGAAGCTTACACAATAGCCCCTTTCTTACGATCCTAAGACAACCTAAGTTTAACTATATCTACGTTGCATCTTTGATGTAACAAATGACTTCTCATATCCTAATGCATGTGATATGCAAGATAATAGTACAAACAAATAACCAAAAGCTGAGAGAATACAAAAGCTTCAGGTTCATCTTTTCTTTTTCTAATTTGTGACAATATCGTCCTATCAGCCATTTGCCAAGCCTAAAAGATTGTATGTAAGAAAGGAAGTTTCTAGAGGTTTTTAAACTCTGTAATCTCTCGTTTTTCTTACAAAAGGTTCCCTAGTCATATCGAAGTTTAAGTGAGGTAGCCTAATCAGTCCCGAACAGTGGTTGCCCCACTATGCCTAGAGCTTACATAATGGCTCCCCATCCTAAGGTCCTAAAACAGCCTGGGTTTGACCGCATCTACCCTGCATCTTTGATATAATAAGTGAACTCCCATGCCTCAATGTATGCTATTTACAAAATAAATATGTTAATTAAAAAAAAATATATGCACGAAGCCAATAACAAATAATCAAATGAATATACAAATAAATAAACTAAAAACTAAGATGGGTAATTTGAAAACTGATTTTAATTTCAAAACGTTTTTAAGTGGTTAACTCTCTTGATGTCTCTATTAGAGTAATCAAGCTGTTGAGCCTAGTTATTCACCCTCTTGATTCTTTTTAAAATAGGTCTTTTCTAAACCTATTAATACTAAACTCTTACCCATTTAGTGCCGACCCTTGACCAAGGTTTAAAAAAAACTGATTCTTTTACATTTTGAAAGTACCTGTTTCAAAATTAACAATGCTTCAGCTATCTCTTTTCTTTTCTTGCAGGAAATTATCAAGTTTCATGGAATACCCAGAACCATTGTTTTAGACTAAGACCCAAAGTTCATGAGCCACTTTTGGAGGACACTATGGAGTCGAACAGGAACTAAGCTATTATACAACACATCCTGCCATCCATAAACTGATGGATAGATCGAGGTTGTCAACAGAACTGTGGGAACTTTGTTGTAGATTGCCGTCAGATGAAACATGATCGATTGGGATTTGCATTTGCTAATCATTAAGTTCACACATAATAAGACCGCCTATGGCGTAACAAACATGTCTCTATTTGAGGTCGCCTATAAGTTTAACCTCGAGCTCTTGATGGAGCAAGCACCCTAGTCGAGACCTAATGATGACTAGCTAGCCACAAAAAGAGATGAGGCCATCGAAGCCATGCACCAGAAGGTTGTAGAACAATTGAGCCAAGCTATTACTAAGCTCGGGAAGCAAGGCTGAGGATAAAAGAAGAGAGAATTTCAACCAAGTGATCTGTTTTGGATACATCTCAATAAGGAACTACTCACAAACTTGAGGAAGACCAAGTTGTCTCCCAAAGTTGACAGACCTTTCAAAGTGCTTGAAAAGATCAATCCTAATAATGCCTATAGGATTAAGATTGAACTACCTAAAGAATATAGAGTTTCGGACTTCTTCAACATTGTCGATCTATAACCTTACACTCCCGAAGACGAGCAACCTAGAGCTAAGCTTGATTTGATCCCAAATCTCAAACAAATCGAATGGGATGATAAGGATCAAGGATCAATTATGCACTCTTGAACCTAAGGGCTAGCTTAGATAGTTTGCTAAGCTGTCCGAGGTGAGTTAAGCACCAAGTACCAATGCTTACCCTAGTCTGACTTACTAAGCTACTTTGCCCTCCACACCATCTAGGGAACTGCTAAGGTGATCAACTGATATGTTGAGCTAACCCTTCCGCAACACATTAGTCTAAGAACTAAATCAATATACAGCCAAGCCTATAGTGCTGAGGCTAAACTAATAATTGTTAGGAGCTAACCATCCGAGGCTAACCTGAATGTGAGTCATCCTTGAGCCAACCCTTATCTAGTCCCAACAATCAGAGCTGCTGAATTATCGACACCAACCAGACCTAATTAAGGCCTACCCTGATCGACTCGTAGTGTTATTGGGACTATAGAATGAGCAAAATTACACACGCGCTATTCTTTCTAACGTTTGTACTATCCTTTCTAGCAAAGGATATTCTTTTGGTACGATTACATTGCTACCCCTATAAATTATTCTCCCTTTTCCTTAACTAGTATGGATTCTTTTCTATAATTTTTTGTAATTTAGGACTTATCCTAATTGGGTACTATAAATACTTATATATTGTAACAGCCGCAACATCAATATACTGAGAATATATTGAACTTTCTCACTCTCAAGCTAAGTGTCCTTTCTACTTACTCTTGAGCTACTCTTATTTAGCCTATTAAGTATAGTCTAGCGGTGAATGCCCTCCGACCATACTTATGTGTCATATCAAGTATGACCCGAGCTCATATGAGGCTTTGGTGCGTCATATCCATCATCAATGCACAAGAACCCCTACTCATCCTTCGATTGCCCTTCATCTTTCAGGCCATCTTGTGGTCCGAACCCACCCACTTTAGTTATGCTCAATATTGAGCTTGTGTGTTCATCCACGAGTCTGTATCATGATGTATGTTAATAAAGGTAGAACAAGGGGTTAAACAACTAGCAATAGCTAGGGCAATATTGCCTTGTATAAGTTGCGCAAAATCATTTAGCCATTATGGCAGCCTTCTTTCCCTATTAGACCCTTGAAGTTGTAACTTTAGTTGATCAAGAACAAAAAAATGCTCAGCAATTTGAGAGGAAGACTGATCGGTAAAAGACTAATTAAAAGAATGTATGTTGATATGATAAAGTTTGGACAGTTGAAGTAGTAGTGTCTAATCAGTAAAAGATTGACTAGCTTGACGAAGGAAGGAAAAGGAATGAGGTTATTGAAGTATATAATGTATCATGTCAAACTTAATAGATGGAGTAGCATATGGAAAATGTTCTAAAGGAACATATGAAGAATAAGACTCTTTAAATGGAAAAATGTCTTCAAAGAATATAATGTCCTTATAAACAACAATTTGCTTGTGATCAAGATCATAGACCCTATATGCCTGTAGTCTATGTACATGTCACGCCCTGAGAGTGAAAGAGTCATAATAATCCTATTGTGTACACCAATTTATGATAGAAGTTAGCCACTTGGCTACTATCATAGACTTGGTATACATGAGGCATACACGACTAAACAACTTTAAAGCATCTTTAGTTCAATAGCTAAATTTAAATAAAGGTGTTTGGTTCGTATATTTCTTTTGAAAAATAGAAGTTTGATTAATATAATTCTTTTGAAAAATACTTAGAATTTTTGTATAAGAAATTTTAAAAAGACTCCAAAATCATTTTTACAATAAGTACAATACTATAAGTTAGTTTGAGTCATATAAATGGCTAGTTGACTTTAAAACAAAGATAAAATAATATTCCAAATCTATTTGTTGCTCACTCCAGACTTATTACCCATCTTATATATGTTAAGAGGTTAGTTGATCTTAGTGTCTATCTTCTAAAACCTAGAAAAGAACTATGGGGATATAAGTAACCATAGCTTAGTAAGGGGATAGAGACAGAAATATACACAGTATAACAATTAAGTAGGGTTTTCGATCAATTAGTTAAATGCAATGTAATACAACAAGCATATACCATTTGTATGACGTTGTTTGGTTAGTTATGAAGTTAAAGAATTTACACTTACTTCAACCTGAGTCGAGGGGGTTTTGTGTAATGGAGGTGTATTCCAGCCATGATGCCTTCCAACCAAACCTAAGCTTGTGCAATGGAATCGTGCTCCTTCCAAAACCTTTTTAAACCCATTACCCTTAACCAGACTACGATCTCCTCTCCTATCATTTAGTTCGGCCTTAAGGGTGAAGGGAGGTTAATTATAGTTGCCTCATTGAAAGGTTAATATTTGGTTAAAAATCCTAACCACTTTCTTAGTGGGTTGTAATGTATGCTCAATTGGTATTTATGTCCAAGTTTTAGCTTAATCCATTTTGGGGGTGACTAACTAATTGCAAACAATCAAATCAAGGAACAAAATATAACAGAGCACTTGCAACAAATGCAACATATAACATAACAATTAGTTTCCAAGTGTACACAGTAGATGCGCACAATCAACTACTTTACAACCATAAATAAGTGTACACATTAGCCTTAAAGTACTTTTATATATTACTCCAAAATACTATTAAGCATTAATCTTAGTTACTTAGATTCTCACTCGATCTTGAATTTAGATGTCCCCGATCCTTTAATCATGTCCCTATGTTATAAATCATATATTTTAGTTTCAATACAATTTATTGAAGTAAGAGCTTTTTTTTTTATGTTAAACATTCTTTTAGTGTTCCCTAAGTGTTGGTTATGGGTATTAAAGGTTATTACTTCTATATAAGTTATTGAAACCTTCTACTCAATCTTTTGTTAGGTTTCTCAGATTTATAATACTTTCTACATAACATTTTATTAAGGTCTACTAGGTATGTGATACCTTCTACTCGAACTTCTCTTGAGGCCCTTAGTTATATTTTTGTCTATTGAACCTTTTACTTAAGCTTATACTAATGTTTTAACTTGTATTCTTTGATATGGAACCTCTACTGAAGTTTCTCTTACTATAATTTATAATCAACTTGATTAGGAAAGCTTTTGTAATACCTTCTATAAGTCAGTAATTTGCACCAGCATCCACAGAAGCTTTTACATAACCTTCTATAGTTACCACTTCCTTCACCAGCTCATCCAAGACTTTTACAGAAGCTTCTACATTTACCAGATTCACCTAATTTCACCAAAAACATCTCATTTCACTCTTCCCTTCACCTTATTTAGATTTGCCTTAACTAAAACTCTATTAATATCGATTTGCATGCCTTAAAACTCATCTACATCAATGTGCACAATCCAAAATTCAATAAAAAAGAGTGTTAAACACAACTAATTAACTAAATATACCTAAAATACATTATTAGGTAGGAAAATCATGGTTTTTAAGGTAAAAATACTTCATGTACAGTAGCTAAAATCTTTAATTTACTACTAATTATTAATGATTTTTCAACAAAAATTACTGATTCAATAACATAGTGAAAATTCATATAAGTATTTAAGTAAAAATCATTATGTTTAGCTTTGGGAAACTCGTCCTTTTAGAAAATCTCATATTTTCACTTAAAAAATAAGATTAACCTATTGTATATAACAAACAAATTACTCAAAAAGTCATGAAAAATCATATCTAACAAAAAAAATTGAAAAATAATGGATTTTTCTTAATTTTCAACTTATCGATTTTCCAAAAACCAAAAATTAAGCCTAATCAACTAAGAAATTTTAAGAAAACTTTTTATATAGCAATTATTTATACGATATAATATTTTTATAGAAAAATTTTGAAATGAAAACTACATCATATAGGTTTTTGTAATTCTTCAAGGTAATATATAAAATGAGAGATTTTTACAAAAGTAATAATTTTACATGAAAATAGATTAAAAATTGGGTAGAATATCAAACTCACCGATGTGGGAGAATTCGGTGGCCGATGGTAGTGGTGGCTTTGTCGATCCCACTAAGAGATGCCTCTATTACGGGGTAGTGATGATGGTTTGTAATTAGGTCATCTCTAAGTCTATGAACTCTAAATTTATTGATTATTGCTTGATTTTTTCAAATTTCCTAAATTTTCTCTAAAATCTTCTTTAATTCTACACGTGAATTTTCCTTGCTTTCTAGATGCCCAAAGAGTCAAATAGAAGATGAATGAGGCTTCATATAGATCTTGGCGTAAATGAGTTGGTTACATGCATAGGGAACAAGTGTTGACATTTTCGGTCCTTCTTTGCCAAGTGTCATTTTTTTTTCTTATAATTCTATTCTTGTATTAATTTACTGTTTAGAAAAATTATTATGCTAAGTTTATTATGTAAAAAAGTAGGTTCTCTTGATAAATTGTTGGACTAGTTATTGTGGACAAAAATCTTTACATTTTTATCCTATAAAAAGAATCTAATATAGGGGTATGCCTGGTCCATTGGTATTCTATATAAATTGAAGGAATAAATTGGAGAAGGTCATGGAAAAATCATGAGAGCAAAAACCTAAGTCCTAGGTACTCTCTAAAATTCTCTCTAGAAAAAATCTTCAAACACTTTGTAAACACTCTAACTCCCATCGTGTAAACATATTTTTCAAGCATTAATATAATATATTTCTCTATTCTGTAAGTCTTTTACCTCTTTTCTTTAATTATATTTTTGTTTGGATCCTAGCGAAAGGGAACTAAGCTGTTCTCTTGTTATCTTATAATTTTCCTTTACTTTATTTATTAAAGATCCTCCTTAATTATAATAATTACTTCTTCTTTTTATTTCGTTCCATAGCTAGTCTTTGCATAAAAAAACTGGCATTAATCCATAGTTTTGTCAAAATCGTAAACTTTAATCCATGGTTTTTGCTAAATCTATGAGCCCCCATTTATTTACTATTTACCTATGCATGTTTTATTATATTTAATTCCTAAACTAGTTGCTAACTTTACAAGGCTAGCTTCTACTAAAACGTCTACACTTAACCGCATTTTACTAATAGTAGTACTACTATTATTTAATAGTTTTTCATATCATTTATTAATTTCCTTATTTATTTAATTTATTTCCCAAATCTTGTTAACAACAGTTATAGTTTCCATGATCCCAATAATTAATGAATAAATTTGTTAACTTTAATAATCTAGCTTATATTAATGTTTTAGTACTCCATTTCTAGAATCCAAGTTTAAGGGGATAAGTTGTCTAACCTTTGGGACATTAACCTTAATTTTGGGCTTATGTAGATTGGTTTTATGAACACTCTAAATTGAGAGTTCAAGATTTTATGATTATAGTTAGGGAATTCTTTTATATATTTACTTCTAAATGTCATTTCACATCATTTTGTTAAATTTTTATTGTTAACTAATTTACATCTAAGATCTAATTATTTAGATCACAAGTTTTACAATTTTCTTGTTTTCAATGGACAATAAATGGAATTTGCAAATTTTAACTTTTAACTTATATTTATATTTTATTATTTTGTTTCGAGTACCTAAATTCTCTGGGTTGTTTCAAATGATTTGTGGTCCTAACATACTTTTTGAGTTATGACAAGTTAATTTTCACAAATGTCCTAAATTTTCTTATGCTAAGGTCCTAACTGCTAAAACATGGGTCTTACATGTGCATCCTAAGAAAACACATTGAATGCCCCATAGCTCAATGTTGAGCAACAAAACATAAACAATCTATGACTCTCAAGTCATCATATGTTGGTGGATGTCCAAACAATACTTCATAAGGTGACTTTTACCTTAGTCCGTCCATTGGCATCTTGTTAATCAAATAAGTTGCTATAAGGATACATTCTCCAAAAATTCTTTAGGCAAGTGAGCATGAATTCTCAAAGCTCTTATCGTATCCAACAAATGCCTATGTTTCCTCTCAATTTGTCCATTTTGTTAAGAAGTATAACCCATTGATTTTTTATGGAAAATTCTAAGATTTCCAAACAATAACTTGCATATATTAGATACAAATTTAGTTCCATTATCCATCCTTTTAAACTTTGAAACTATAGAAAAGTGATTGCACACATAAGAAAGAAACTTATGAAGAATGGTAGGAACTTGACTCTTGTAATGAAGCAAGTATGTCCCAGTAAACTTAATAAAATAATCAATAATGGTCAAAAAGTATCTAGCCCTTATGATAGAAATAACTCCATATGCCCCCCAAACATCAACAAGTAAAAGCACAAACACAAAAGAGGAAGAATGGTTACTATGCTCAAAGGGAAATCTATCAAATTTAGCCTTTTGACATACATCACAAACAAAGTGCTTAAAGTTGTAGTGTTTACAAGCTTCTAAATGTTAAGGTTTTGATATAAAGCTATGTCCCAACTAAGCATGAAACAAATCAAGAGAAATTATGGAATTAGGAGTGTTTGGACTGGAGAAGAGAATAGAATTACAAGGAATAATATCAACCAATATAACTTGATGATTATTAACTTCTATATGATGAACATATAGACCACACAATGCTCCAATTATTGCCATTATTTTCTTACATTTCTAGTCTTGAAAAAGACACTCAAGAGGATTAAAAATGGCTATAACTTAGTGATCACAAACTAAATAATGAACTGATAAAAGATTGTGTGGAAATTGAGGAATAAGGTAAACATTGTGTATGATTAGAGAGGAAGAAATGTAAGCAAAATGAACTTTACTGAACAAAATATTTTTCCCATTAGGCAACTTCACATTAATGGATTGTAACAACTTGGAAATTTCATGAAAAATGGAAGAAAAGTGTAGCTCTAGTGGCATTTATCCATGATATAAAATTATTACTAAGAGCATTTAAGCAAAAGAGTGCAGTATTGATAGTACTTGCAACATGCACATTATTAGCTACGATAGCAACTTCTTGTTGCAAGATAGTGTGCCTCTCCTTTTCATCAACCTAAGCATTTGATGACATATGCTTTGGACTAATTGCTATTCATTCAAACTTAGAGATTGAGAATGCTCTCCCTCGTATGTATCCTCTTCTTCATAATCAAAAAGTGTGCTCATAACTCTATTACTGTTAGTACCTTGAAAATTTCCAGATTTCATAGAGTTAATTACTAAATTAGGAGCTGATGTAACTGGAAAAACACCCTCTAAAACTGACATTATTGCTCCATCTTTCCCTTTTGTAACTTGTTTTCCCTTAAGCCAATTAGGATACCTGATTAATTGGAAGCAACTCTCTATAGAATGACCATCAATCTTGCTGTGTTTACAAACCAATTTGCTTTTTCCTCTCTTCTTATCAGCTATACTAACAAAACCTTTACTATGAATAGTAAAAGCAAAGGCCTTCACATCAGACTTAGAATAGAAGATACTTATCTTTGTTTCTTAATTTATTGTATTAGGTAAACTGCTTTATTCACAGATGGCACATGATCCATTGATAGTATTTGGTTGCAAACTCCATCATGTACATCACTAAGTCCCAAAAGGAACTACATTAGCTTAGTCTAAGACTCAAGATGTATCGATTTTCTTTCCATTGGCAAGTACACTAGTTCATTACACCATAAACACACTTTAGATACATAAGAAGTTGCTATTGTTCATCCTAACACCACTTAAGCTTACTATAATAAGCCCTTACGAATTGATTAACTTGCTTCGAATTGTAGATATCATGTTGCAATTAGAATATCAACGGTCCATTAGATACACCATATTGCTTAGTAATCTTATCCTAAAGTTTCTTAGTGGATTGTGTATGTAGAAACATCTTAGATATTTCACTAATCATAGAATTTAGGATTAGCAATGAACCATATAATCACATTGTTGCCATATGATTAGATATGAAGAATCATCACTAGGTTTCGTAATTATACCATCTATGAAACCTAATTTCAATTTAGCACTAAGGCCCATCTTAATTCGACAATTCTAACATAAATAGTTATTTCCATAGAATATTAGAGTTTCGATTTCCATATTAAGGTTATCAGAGCTAAAGAGATATAGTGAATTTGTGATTGAAGCATCAATCATAGTAGAATTAGTAGCACTTACTATCAAACTCATGACTATGAAGAGGAAAATAGCCAAAGACACGACTTGGTTACTATTATGGCTTTGATACATATGAATCTGTAGCTACAAAAGAGTTTATGCAATAACAAAAACAAAGAAGAGTAAATGAAGGAGCAATAAGAAAACCAAGAGTTATATTATATGTAAAATGAGTTATTAAGTTAGTTACGAAATGTATAGAAGAGTATTTATATTTGAGTTAGAATAGGAATTAAAGAAACAATGTAAAGTTGACAAGTGGTTTTATCATATAATTATACAAATATATTTGTAACTTGGCTATCTTTTATAAAAAAAAAAAAATCAGCAAAAATGAGTGCAAAAGAAAAGAAATGAGTAGAAATTGAATAAAATGTGATTTTAATTTTATGTTTAGTAATCTATGAAGGAAATTGAAAGAAAAGTTTCAATTTCTTATGTTCTGTTTATCTTAGATAGTGAAAATGGAGTTAAACTCAGAACAAAACTACCTCTATTTTTATTTTCATAAACTATGTCATAAAAAGATATTTTTGTAATTTGTTATTATTTCCACCTATTTTAACCTATTTCTCTGCAACAGTGAAGAGAATGGAAGTGGATCCAAAAATGAAAATATTTTTCCCCATTCCCTTTATTTTTTACCCATTTCCACTCCCTATTTTAATTGTCCGATATATTATTTTCCTTCAATTTCTTTCCGTTTCCAATCCAAACACAGTGGTAAATAGAAGCACATAACAAAATCACGTTCACTAAAAGTGCTTGTGATAATTTAAACGGGTGGGACCCAAATCATTCTCCGGGAAAGACAACAGGAAGCCACGTTCTTTGGGAAACACCGACGATCCTTCCGAAAAGAATAAAAAGCAATGTTCATGTTCAAACTTCAAACGGGACATTATTAGCTAGAAACAACAACATTCAATTTGTGTTGTGTTCGTAAGAAAAGGACAAACGCTAGAAAAGATTGTGTTGCGTCATGTGAATTGTCCGCCATTCCTCAAAATTATTTTGCTTTTGTCTCCGACCCATCGTTGTCTTAGTACTACTTCCTACTCCTGCTCCTCTTCTTCTTCTTCTGCACCCTTAACCACTCAAACCCCACCTTTCCCCTTTTTCCAACTATTTCACCGTCCCTCTCTCTCTCTCTCTATCTATTCATGTCTGTGTGAGTGCGTCTTCTTGTTTTCCACTGTGTCTTTCCAAATTTGCACTCTGATTACTAGCTCATGAAAAATACTTGAAAATCTGGTACTTGAAATTTAAGAATGCGGCGTATAAATCCTAATTTGAATTTCAAAACATTTTATACATTTTCTTAAATTACAAAAAAAAAGGAAAGAAACTCTGGATGCAAAACTAAATATTTAAACTTTTGTCATATAATTAATTTATATATATATATTTTCATATTATATGTTATTGAAGATGAGAATTTTCATTTCATGTCATTCCGTGGGTGTTCAGGTGATGATTCCTGATTTAGTTTGTCTTATCTCTCTTCTAGTATGTGATAATTGATAGTCAAGTACATTGACCCCGTAATGGAAACAAATAAACAAATAAATATATGAATTGAAGAATGCCGTCATTTGCTTTCTTTTTCTTCGTGTTTTTTTCCTTTTTTTTTTTAATTCAGTTTAATTGGTACTATGTGGAATTTTCCTGTTTGAGATACGAACATTCCTAGCATTAAGCCAAAACAGCTACTTTTCACTTTTAGTAGGTATTTGCTTTTGCATATTTTTTTTTAATTGCATATATCCTCTGATTTTTCACGTGGAAAAGTATCTTTTCACTTTTAGTTCATCATGTACGAAATTTTTAAACCAAAGTTTTGATTTATATTTTATTTTACTTCGAATGGATAATTGTACTTGCTTTAGCATTCAGTTATTAGAAAAAGTAGTTGGCTTTCTTTTTTCCTTTTTTTTTTTCACAAAAAAAAAAAAAAAAACTTTAGATCTTTGATTGCAAGGATTTTTTGTTCTGTAAATGGCTGATTGTTTACTTCCTCTGCAGTCTTTCTGGTATGTCATTGCCTAGCAGCTATCCCTCTTATTATGGTTTATATATGCTTTGTGGGTGATGGTGGTTTTTCTCCTTTCCCTTTTGGTGAAAATACTTGGTTCAGCGACAGGAACCTGGAGTAGATCCTCCACTACATCTTTGAACAAAGAGCATACACTCATAGTTCTTGGTTATGTTACTTGTTTTAATGAGAAAAATCTCTGCAAGCATGCTGTAAACTTGGTGAATGATTTGATCCACTCTGTTACATAGTATTGTAAAGATTTGATTTCCTTTATTGGACTTTATTTTTTGCTTGGACAAGCTGCGTGGTAAAATTTTAGTTAAGAGGTTTCTTTCATTAGGATACTTCTCAATACATCTCAACTAATTCTTATAGGTGCTGTTATGGAGAATTATGAGACGTCCTTGTACCCAAAGCAAGCTGCCTTAATAATTTGTGTGTCAGGTCTGGAACTCAGATGATATCAATGGGGGTGAAGCCATTCTATGCATGGTCACACTCTATCGAGCGATGCTTGAAAGAATATAAGGTTAAGATAGATAAGGGTCTCAGCACATATGAGGCTGAGAAACGGCATGAATTATATGGATGGAATGAACTCTCCAAGGATAAAGGAAAACCTCTATGGAAACTGGTACTTGAGCAATTTGATGACATGCTTATTAAGATTCTCCTGGGTGCCGCATCCTTGTCATTTGTTCTAGCTTATATGCATGAAAGAGATAATGGTGAGTCTAGGTTAGGAGGGGCATATGTCGAACCCATTGTGATTATGTTGATTCTGGTCCTTAATGCTATTGTTGGGGTATGGCAAGAGACTAATGCTGAAAAGGCCCTTCAAGCCCTCAAAGAAATGCAATGTGAATCTGCAAAAGTATTGAGGGATGGATATTTGGTCCTTGATCTGCCTGCAAGGGAGCTTGTTCCAGGGGATATTGTGGAACTGCATGTTGGTGACAAGGTCCCAGCTGATATGAGGGTTGCTACTTTAAAAACCTCCACATTGAGAGTTGAGCAGAGCTCATTGACTGGTGAGGCAATGCCTGTACTGAAAGGTGCCACTCCTGTTTATATGGGTGAATGCGAGTTGCAGTCTAAAGAGAATATGGTTTTTGCTGGCACGGTAGTGGTGAATGGAAGCTGCATATGTATTGTCGTAAGCACTGGAATGAACACTGAGATTGGGAAGATCCAGCAGCAAATACATGAGGCTTCTCTTGAAGAAAGTGCTACTCCCTTGAAAAAGAAACTAGATGAATTTGGGAGCAGGCTTACTTCAGCTATTGGGCTTGTTTGCCTCATAGTGTGGGCCATAAATTACAAACATTTCCTCTCATGGGATGTTGTCAATGGATGGCCTCTGAATGTGCACTTTTCTTTCCAGAAATGTACTTATTACTTTGAGATTGCTGTTGCCCTTGCTGTTGCTGCAATTCCAGAAGGCCTTCCTGCTGTTATTACAACATGTTTGGCATTGGGTACATGGAAGATGGCGCAGAAGAATGCAATTGTCAGAAAGCTTCAAAGTGTAGAAACGTTAGGATGCACAACAGTGATTTGTTCAGACAAAACGGGAACTCTAACCACAAATCAGATGGCAGTGACTGAGTTCTTTACCTTTGGTGAAAAAATTACATCATTGAAAATATTCCAAGTCGAAGGCACGACTTATAATCCTAAGGATGGAGGTATTGTTGGATGGAATTCCCATAATATGGATGCTAATCTACAAGCTATGGCTGAAATATGTGCAGTATGCAATGATGCTGGGATATACAGCGATGGACGCCTTTTCAGAGCTAAAGGATTGCCCACTGAGGCTGCTCTTAAGGTTTTAGTTGAAAAGATGGGTGTTCCAGATTCCAAGGCCAGGAGCAGAATTCGGAATGCTCAAATATCTGCTAATTACTTTATTGACAGCAGAGCAGTAAATCTAGGTGAGTAAAATCCTAAATTTGACTTGAATGAGGTTTTGGTTGGGACATCTGTACCTTATTGTTCTTATCGCATAGGTAGCTGTGACTGGTGGAACAAAAGATCAAAAAGGGTTGCCACATTGGAGTTTGATCGTATTCGGAAGTCCATGGGTGTCCTTGTGAAAGAGTCAACTGGGCAAAACCGCCTCCTTGTTAAGGTGAATTATCTGAACCGTCACAATTTGGATGCAGTTTGATACTCTATTTTCCTGTCCTATCACTGTGGGGTGTAAGTTGTGTTGTAGTAGTACAATGAGGAAAGAAGTCTTGAGTCCCTTAAAATGCTAATCGACTCTCTGGCCAAAATTATGGAGTAGTTGCAACCATTGACTTATTTACTTTTTCTGTTTCTTCTCAGTATAGATTTCCAAGAACTCTTGATTGAATACTTAAACAATACAAATTATCCTAGTGGCCATTGAGATACAATGCAAATGGAATCCAGCCTAGTTATGAATGAGCATCAAGATCTATTGCGTCATCAGATGGCGTCAGCTGAAGATTGAGTTATTGACTGAGATCCCACCAATGCCAGCCAACTACTGGGTGGCTGAAACACAAACCAGATGGCTGTGCGTTTAAAGAGGCCGTACATTAGCCATTTTGGATGTGTCTTTCCTTATTTCATGTCTGTTTGATTGTATTCTAGTAGGTTCCTTATGTATCATCAAGCCAGTTGCTCATTCAATAATTAAAATAGAAAAATCTTTGCTCATCCTGATCTTCATTTTCAATTTGTCTGAAGTGGATCAATTACATCTTAATTTTTCAGTCATTATACGTTTTTTGGTTGTTAAAAATGTTTGCTCACTGCACAAGGGATATCCCAGGAAGGCATCTCAAAGGTGCCAGTGTTGGATGTTCTTGATGCCTTACCAAAAGAATTCATAAGACTGCAGGGTGGAGTCTAGAACTCAAGCTGAAAGATTGCTTCTTCACAAATTGAAGTACATGATTCCAGGTGTTTATTTCAAAATTGATAGTCTCTTTGATTCGCAGGGTGCAGTGGAGAACTTACTTGAACGCAGCTCATATGCACAGCTTGCTGATGGTTCTCTCGTTCCAATAAATGAAGGTTGCAAACAGCCACTGCTTTCAAAACTTTCTGAAATGAGTTCCAAGGGATTGCGATGCTTGGGCTTGGCATACAAGAAAGACCTAGGGGAATTTTCAAGCTACTCTGGTGATACTCATCCAGCCCATCGGAATTTGCTTGATCCAGCTAGCTATTCAGATATTGAGAATGACTTGGTTTTTTTAGGCGTCATTGGGTTAAGAGTTTAGTCTGCCAACTTGCAAAATCTTTTCTCTAAATTTCAGCAATACTCTAATCTCTAGTTTATGTGCCTCCCACAGGATCCTCCTCGCGATGAGATTGTAAAGGCTATCAATGATTGTCGGAGAGCTGGGATCAAGGTTATTGTGATAACTGGAGACAACAAGTCGACAGCTGAGGCTATCTGCCATGAAGTTAAATTGTTTTCAGACAACGAGGGCCTTAAGGATAGAAGTTTTAAAAGTAAAGAATTCATGACTCTTTGTCCTTCTGAACAAATCAAAATTTTGGAAAAACCTGGAGGAATAATCTTCTCACGTGCTGAGCCTAGACATAAGCAGGAAATTGTACGAGTTCTGAGGGAGATGGGCCATATTGTAGCAATGACTGGTGACGGTGTTAATGATGCACCTGCCTTAAAACTAGCTGACATTGGGATTGCCATGGGCATCGCTGGAACTGAAGTAAGTGTTCCATTTGGTAGTTTCTCTTTTTGCTGCAAATGCCCATTCTAGAAGACACCATAGGATTATGATAATGAGGTATAAGACTAAAATTGTGTGATGCCAGGTCTGAAATGCAGATGTAAAACTTATATAGTATATTATTGCTGGTGACATAATATGGCCATATTAGAAAAAGCAGCAAATGCGAAACTGCTAGGTTTCCCTTATTAGCAATTTTAATAATCTTTTTTCATGAAAAGCAAATGATGTCTGCAGTGCCTCATGAGCTTTAAAGGAAAAAGAGCAAATAATATCTCCATTACCCTTATTATTCCCCTTTATACTCCTGTATTGCTTCATTTGAAGCTAATATAATTGGAAAAATTTGCAGTTTTTAATTTGGCTGAAAGAGATGAGTCTAGTTGACTATCATTGTTGTGCAGGTTGCAAAAGAAGCTTCTGATATGATTTTGACAGATGATAATTTTAGTACTATTGCTTCAGCTGTTGCAGAAGGGAGATCAATTTACAGTAACATGAAGGCATTTATTCGGTGTGTATAGTAATTCCGTTCCTAATCTTTCCTTTTTCCTTGAAGTTGCACAAATCTTATCTGTTCTATGATGATGCAGTTATATGATTTCTTCTAATGTTGGGGAGGTTATATCCATTCTCTTGAATGCTGCCCTGGGGATACCTGAGTGTCTGATACCTGTGCAGCTGCTGTGGGTGAATTTGGTGACTGATGGGCCACCTGCAACTGCTCTAGGTTTCAACCCTGCCGATGTTGGTATCATGCAGAAACCCCCTCGAAAGAAGGATGATGCTCTGATAAACTCTTGGATTCTCTTTCGGTACTTGGTTAGTGGTACTGGCTAATAGAAGTTCAAAAATGAAATACTATTTCAGTTTTTATTATGTCTCTCTGGTACTTAATGGCTACCATGCTGTTGATATCTAAAATGTGCTTACACCTTGAATTGTTCTTTTTTTCATAAATTTTGAAAGGCGAAAGTATCCATACCTTTATATGTTTTAACATGATCCTCTCACAAGAGGTTAGGTTTTTGTTGATTGCATTAAGATTTTGAAGTTTCTTGTCGATTAACTCCCTAATTAATATAGTTATATTCGGGATGTGTTTGTTTAAAATTAGATTGTGCCACGAGATGAAAGTTTTGGCAGTAGATGTAAATCCGTGATTGCTTATTCCATGTATATTAACGTATCCTTGAGCTGTGAATACTCATCTTCCTCAACCTGTCTTTTCAGGTTATAGGTAGTTATGTGGGTGTGGCAACTGTAGGCATCTTCATTTTGTGGTACACAAGGGCTTCATTTCTAGGCATTAATCTTGTGGATGATGGGCACACACTTGTTGAACTGTCTCAACTTAGAAACTGGGGATCATGCTCATCATGGTCAAATTTCACTGCCACTCCTTTTCGAGTAGGTGAAGGACGGATGATCACTTTTGAGAACCCATGCGACTATTTTACAGTGGGTAAAGTGAAAGCTATGACTCTTTCACTTTCTGTCTTGGTGGCAATCGAGCTGTTGAATTCGTTGAATGCACTGTCTGAAGACAACAGTTTGGTTGTGATGCCTCCTTGGAGGAATCCTTGTCTTTTGGTTGCAATGACGTTCTCCTTTGGGCTCCATTGTGTTATTCTTTATGTTCCTCTCTTGGCAGGTCTGTTTGGTATTGTACCCTTGAGTTTGGCCGAGTGGTCGCTAGTCATATTGGTGTCTGCACCTGTTGTTGCCATTGATGAAGTCCTCAAACTAGCGGTGAGGGCTCGGAGGTCCCTGTCAAAAGTCGAAATAGCATAGTGTAATGCATGCAGTTGTATTGATACGTAGATGTAAATTCTTTAGTAGCAATAGCGATGTCTTTGTCTCATTTGACCGAGATTCTTTCTTTCAACTTCACCTCCCCCAGCTAGAATCTTTACTAGCTGCTAGATGTGCCGAGATTATTAACCTGCTTTTTACCATTCAAGTATACCTGTTGAATCTATAATATTCACTACGCCTTGCTCTATGGATGTCTAAAAAGTACAAAGTAAGCATAAAAAAAAAAAAAAAAATGGTCCAATATTTAGTTTCTCATTATTTGGATAAAAATAACTCCCTCTTTCTTTATCTATATTATTAAAAGTGAAACCAACCTTTATTTATTTATTTATTTTTGTCTTTTTCAATATGGTTAAGTTGCCCTCTTATTTAATTTTTAGTTTTATCAAAAAAAAAACTCCCTAAATACTTAATAATTTATAATAAGTTTTTAGTATGTCAAGGTTATTATGATAAAGTATTGTGCATACTAAAATGGTATTTTTTTCATAATTAATTCTCAAAACCTTCACTAAAAAAATAATTTTCCTTTATAATTCATCATGTTTTTATGATGAAGTTATTTCTATCCCTTTTTACTCTCTCTCTTATTTCTATAAACTTAACATTTTATTTCGTAAGACTTTTGATATACTTTTATGTTATAAATGGTTATGATAAAATTTAATTAAAAATATTTTTTTTTGTTTATTTTTGAATTTTATTTGATATATTTTTTATTGTTAAAAAGCAAAGGTCAATTGATTTGTAAGGCCATTACAAAAAGTAATCGAAAATGAAAATAATTTTATGTTATAGTTCCTTTATATTAAAGAGAAATCAGATGATGTCTTTTTCAATATGGTTGAATTACTCTCTTATTTGGTTTTTAGTTTTACTAAAAAGCCTCTAAATGCCTCATAGCTTATAATAAACCTTTAATATGTTAAGATTATTACAGTAAAGAATTATATATACTAAAAAGTTATTTTTTCACAATTAATTCTCAAAACCTCCACCGAAAAAATAATTTCCTAAAATAATTTCAATTTTCATAACTAACTATCTTTTATTTTATATATATATATATATATCAAATAATTTGTATCCATTTTTGTTCTCTCTCTCTCTTATTTCTATAAACTTAACCATTCCTTCCTTGATACTAAATATTATTAAAGTGAAACGAAATATCCTTTGGTGTCTTTTTCAATATTACTAAATTACTCTCTTATTTGTTTTTTAGTTTTACTAAAAAGCTGTAAAATCCTTAATAATTTTTCATATATCTTCAATATGTTAAAGTTATTACAATATGCTAATACATAAAACATAAATGCTTAATAGTTTTCTTGGCCAAAAAAATAATGTTTAATGATTTTTAATAATTTTTTTATGGTATTGTGATACCATATAACTTCTAGCTTTTTAAAGGGAGGTGGTCAATATCTTCTTCATGGGTAAAGAATACAGCATATGTAGATGTCATATTCCATGTAAATAATTCATTTTTCCTAATTTGAAATTCTATATAATTAAAGAAATCAAGCATCAATTATGACCATAAATTAAATAATTGACCATTGCTTATTAACAATGATAAGTATATTGATAATAGTTATCAATAATAAAAAGAGATTTACAACTTGACGCAATAATATTAATGGCTAGTAATATAAAATAACAAATTGTAATATTATGAGATAAAATAAATTAAAATATATTAATAAATTCATTGCATTATTTTTTTTTTAAATTGTTAATTTTGGCACGTAGTTTATTTAACTCCTTTCATCAACTCCACTTTTCAAAAATATGAAGGATAATTATTGTAACTTCACATTTTTATCCCCACACCCTCTTCAAAAGATATCAATCCTCAAAATTACTAATCAATCCTCATTATTAGTTTATTTACCTCCTTTCATTAACTCCATCCTTATTTCCAAAAAAATCAAGGATAATTATTATAATTTCATTATTTTTACGTCAACGTTAAATGTATAAATCTATATATTTCTAAAATAGGTCCTAGTAACTTGATAAATGGGAGAATCTTTCTTCAAAATGCTTATCCCTTCATATCAACTCTAATTATTATTTTCTCTTCTTGATGTGTAGCATTTTGGTATCTCGTCATTGTTATAGATGATGCTAAAGCCGGCATGCTCTCTACCATGTGTATGGTAAATTATATGTTTTTTTTTTATTATTAATTGTTGTATAAGCTTTATTTTATAAATATGGATATATTAATCTCATTTGTTTCAACTCAGTTTTCTTTAGCCATACTTTAATTTAAAGTCTTGGTGTATGTTATTTCATAAAAAACCTATATATTGAAATTATTATTCTTACCATGTATCAAGTCAAGCTAATATGCCAAATAAATATGACAAATAAATGGAAGAAGAGAAGGCTTTGGTGATGAACACAGATGAATACATAGGAGACGCATATAGAAGCAGTCGTAGAAGAAATATATAAAAGAATAGTAGGTTTAGGGAAGCAACTTTGGATGAAAATATTGTATTTAATTTTTATACATACAATGTAATACTAATATATTATATAAAGAAACATTTTGTGACATACGATATAAAGATTTTAAAATATGAAAAACTTGTTACGCTGAATAATACTTACAACAAATTTGATTTTGATCACACTGGAAATATTTTCAAAATAATTTCTGAAGAAAACTTACTTGCATATTTTGTGTCTACAAAATTATTTTAAAGAACGCTTTTCAATGTAAAAGAAGCTAAAGGTATGTTTTATCGCAATTATTGAAAAGAATAAACCATTTGTAGCAAGTAATCCTACCAATTTGCTATCAAAAGATGATTAAAAAAAATATGTTTCTTCAATAAGACTGTTTCCTTAGTTATTCTAAGATCTTTCTTTAAAAATTATTTCACTTAAAAAGAGATCAATTTGAATAAAAATATCTTTCGCAAACAATCTTCCAAGCCATTAAAGAATTGATTCATTTTTCCTAAAACTATTGGAGCATTGAAATATTATCATGATAGTAAATATGAATCTTTTGCGTTTGGACAAAATTGAGTCTCTCTATAATTTGAAACTCGGTTGGACACATAGATCTTCTAATGTAATACTTAATACAAAATAAAATATAATCTTTTGAGTCATGTCATTTAAAATTATTTGAAGATTTTTTTTTTTTTTGCTGTATATTAAAATGGTATTTAAACAATGATGTGTGCATGCTATTTATTCTCATGTTATGCATATAGGAAGTGGAATGAATATTAAAGTATGAGATTTTCCTCTTGATAATATTTACTTTCCTTGATGGCCATTTTATATCTGTATCCTATTGGACTTAACAAATAGGGCAATACTCAATTTTCTTTTAAATAGATGTTTGCATCTTTATTATATTCACATTGTCTAGCATTAACACTATATTCACTTGTTTGCACGGGTTATAATTTTAGCTACAGGTAAAATTCATTGTATCAATATCTTTTAAAGATATTAGAAATTAAGGAATCATTTAGCTTTTAATTTCTTGTTTCAGGACAAGCTATCGCTGAAACGTGGTCATTCTACCAAGGACCATGTGAAGATTTCAAAGATTGCAATCGGCATTGTCTTGAGTCGAGCTTTCCTTTGGGAGGACAATGTCGTCATTGCAACGCCAATTTAATAGTAGTAGTGTTACATACAAATGACTTTAGAGATCCATTTTCGACGGAAGAAATCATCAATTTACGTTATGTTGCTGTCCACATTCATGTAATGAACACCACAATAGAACGTGTTAGTGATTGTGGGAATTCTTCTTTAGATAAATGTTTTCACTTAATTATTTTGATTTGATAATAAATTAAAATTTAAAACCCAACCGCTTAAATGCTAAATGCTGCCCAACAAAAATGAAATAAGTTATCAAAGAATAAAAATCAAAAAGGATTTTTCCACTGTCTTATTCTTTGTTTTTTTTTTTTTATCTTATTCTTGATTTGATCACTTTTAAATCCGAACCATTAAATAAATTATAAATTTAATAATTTAAATTTAAAAATATAAAAATAAATAATAAGATAATAGATAGGATTGGTTCCGTCAAAATAGAAGAAGCAACAGTAAAACTTCACATGTAAATATATGCTTTTTTTTTTTTTTTCCTTTTAATTTTCGCTTTTACCTATTTCATTCGAGCCCACATCCTCAACTGCAATCACACACCAGTTCATCACACTCTGCTAGACGTTACTCTCATCACAATAGTATCACGTGCTAGTTCATCACTCTCTGGTTTGTGTTACTCTCATCACAACAGTCCAGATCGATTATATTTAGGGCTGTTACTCCAAAATTTAAGACTAGCAAAAATTCTCTTATCAACTTCAAATTTTATGACAATATTTCAAAAGTTAAACAAATCAATCGTGTGAAATTAACTTTTTAAAATAAGTTAAAATTGCACATCTTATGGACTTAAATTTATATTTATATTATTAAAGTCAAAGGCTTTCATAACTACCAAAATTTAATGCCTTTATTATTTTATATTTTAATTTTAACTACTATTATTTTAACATCCTATACTTTTATATCATCCATTTTAATTAATATTTTATTCACCCATATCCTGCCATTCATTTTAAATCTAAAACACCCACTTTAAATTCATCTTTTAAGATAATAACTACCAAGTATGTAATTAAAAAAAAAAAATCTCCCTCCTTTTCTTTTCTCTCATAAAAACTTGTGTTAAAGTAAAAAGAAAAAAAAAAGGAAATCAAATATTACCATTTATGGTAATTTAATACGTTATTGTAATATCATGGGTTTTTCCGCCAATGCAATAACCCTAGGATTTGAACCTTAAATTGATGACGTGAAGTAACGTTATTCATTTTAGTTTAAATTTCATAATAAAGTGAAGTATTCTATTAAAATCAATTTCTCAATATAAGTTATATAAAATGATTAATTTGAGAAAAATATGAATTTATTAATAAAGTCGATAAACTATCGAAAGTATGAAATTCGAGTTTTGAGATATAGTAAGATATTAGAGATAAGTTATTTAAATGATAAATGAAGTTGAAATATATATGAATTTATGTAGTATATACATTACATGTATTAAATATGTATAAATATAATTAATAAATTATAAAATGTGGGTAAATAAATATAAAATAATTGAAAATCTTCTAGAAAATGAATTAGTGGCTCATCAACTTATCCAAATATGATGTGACAGCTTGGATCAACTTGGAATCATGAGTCAAAAGCTAAATTACAAGGGATTGGCACTTAGCACCTAATTGCAATGTGTAAAAATGGGAAATTGATGAATGGAAATTTTTTTTTTTTTTTGACATGTAACCTCCTCTATCTCTATAAATAAGTCTTCTATACTTCATTTCACTATTTCAAAAATTTAGAAACACCAGAAAAGTCACACAAGAAAAATTAGGGAAAAATTAGAAAAAAAAAAAAGAAAAACAAGGGAAAATCAGGGGTGAAATCTAATTAGGCTAGTTCAAAGGATTTTAGGAGTTCTATGGTGGTGATCATTTGGAGTCAAAAGGCAGCAATTCAACTTGCTCTGTTTTCCATCTATAAATTCTTTTATTTTCTAAAAATACCAAATCTAATTAGAAAAACCTAGAAAAATGTTTTCTAGGGTTATTTTATATGTATGTAGTAATTTTATTTTAATTAAATAGTTAGTGAAAATATAAAGCCCTTAAGAAAATGGCTTGTTTAGGCAAATTTTTATTTAATTTTTAGAAATATTAGATGGTGTTGTTTCAAGCTTAATTTTCTTATATAATACACCTAATACATATATTTAATTGTGGTAATAAGAATTTTTTTTAATTAAGTATGTTTACTATTTTTTTATAATTATTTTGGGTAAAACTATTAGTTTTACTAATTTGTTAGAATAATTAGTTTTTGATGAAATTAATAAATAAGCCCTACATGTTTTGACTTCTGGAGGTTTACAAGGATATTTGGAACACTTAATTTTTATCTCACACGTAAATTTTTTTATTTTCTCTATTTTTTTTCATAATTTTGAGCTAAAACCACTATTTTTGGCAAAAATATATAATAGCTTATTTAGTATAATTGATGATCCATAATTAAAAAATATATTTTTTTGAGTCATTAATTTTTCTGTGAAATTAATCAGGCTCATATACTATTTATCACATATTTTCTTAATATAAGCTTATATATTAACCTAATATATAAAATAGTAAATAATACTATTATGAAAATTGATAAGATAGTACAACATCAATATTTTAGGTATAACATAGATGTTGTTCAAGTTTGGAAAGTATAGTTTTTAGGGTTTTTAGTTTAAAACTAAAGCTTATTTAGGTTAATTATAAAGTCAGGATAATGTACCATTAAGTCGATAACGAGAAAGGGTATTTTTGGGCTTGTAACCATATTGATCGATCTTGTTTCTTAAGATATATTAATAATACTGGAAGTAATGATCGTGACAATATAAAATTTATTGAAATTGGATAAGGAATGAGTAAGATATAGTTAAATAAAGTTTAAAAATATGGTAATGAAAACTCATAAGAGTTTCGATTTGACTCAGAGTTGATTTGAAGACTGTGTTATATTTTCCTAAGTATAATAAATAAGAAAGAATCACATCGCGAAGTTTAGGATTTTGCACTACTTTTAAGACTAGCTAAATGGATATAACCTATGCTTAGAGTAGATATATTGCGACTCATAACTCTATGTACTGTTTGATATTGTGTTGATTGGATATGGCTATATCTTGAGTGAATTAATATGTTATTATAGTGGATGCTAATGTGGTGATTTTGAATAACGGTAACTATATCTTGGTTAAATTATTATGCTACTATGTTGAGTTTTGACGTAGTGCTTACGAATGATTGTACTAACATAGAGATTTGAGGGATTACTAACTCAATCTTCTAAGTGTTCACTTAAGTAAGATCCTAGAATTCTGTTAGGGAGATTTCGAAAACTAAAATAAAATAACTAAGTTGAATAAAACTTAAAGACTGATGATATTGAATGATACAAAGGAACCAATGGGTTAGAATTTTCAGAATGAGGCTTCTAAGTGATCGAGCAAAATTATGGCTTTATGAACTCAGTTTTTGGAAGCATATAGATTCTCATTATCTAAACATCTTGACTATTTTAATAGCCTAATTTGGTAAAATAAAGTTAGGGGCCCTACTTCTAAGCAACTCTTTGTTGCCTTAGGTTTTTAGACGTTGCATCTAGATGCTGATGTATGTTGACTAATTGGATGAGGATATCAGAAGGGAATGGGATATTGTTAGTGATGCATACCACATGCATGAGTATAGCATGTTACATTGCTAGCAATAAATGCCTAATTGGGCTAATGCACACACAGAGTTAAATCTCCTGGTTATGATTAAAATGTTCCAATTATGATATTACCCATATTGCATTGTTTGTTATCTACTCTCACTTAATTTCAATAATTGAAAGTATAAAATGTTTTATTCTCAGATTAATAGCATCGTAAAGAGCTCGATACCAAGTAAGATGTATATCGAGAGTATTAGTTGGGGTTAGCGACTTTTGAATGGAACTTGTACTAAGCCAGGAGTTGTACTATTTTGAAGATGACAAAAGAAAAGGGTGGTTCATGTTTTGATATAATATTAAGTTGGATATTTGTCAAATGTTCAGCTGAACTTTGATGTGACAACCTTATAATTACATAAATAAAGTTGTTTTTTCATGAATGAGTAGATTAGGTTAACTTTTTAATAAGTATTCCTACGTGATGGTACATTTCGTGCTAGACTAGGATGTGGTAGTTATAGTTGTCAATTCTGAACCGAAAGGTTGACCCGAAAGTGAGAAGTTGTTAAGGATCGAGAGGGTTAACTGAGATCGAATCAGGTTCAATAAAAATACTATAATATAATTCATATTTATTTATATAATAATAAAAAATGCCTATATTATTAAGAATTAAAAGTTAAAAGTTTTTTACAATTTATTTTTTGTTTTTCTTTGGTATACATTTATAATTTAGCAAATTGATGTATTTTTAAAAAATAGCAAAAAAGCTATTTCTATTTCCTTCAGGAAGTGATGAGGACATGCAATAGAAGTTTGACAAGAAAGTATATATAAACTTAGTAATAGTTTTTCTAGATATTATCTCTATAAATATTAATTATAGTTTATTTTTATTTCTATAGATATCATCTGTTACCAATATCACATATTTAGACTTTATTATTAATTACCTGTTATATATCTATATAATAACTAATCGTCAATGAAAAAAGGGTAAAAGAATTTATTATTATTATTATTATTATTATTATTTAAAAGATCTAGATACTTGCCTACAAGGACGGACTAGCTGCAGCTCCACGGAAGTATAGCATTTGCTACATATCAATATTGGTTTTGTTTGCGAGTAGCATTTTCAAAATTCTTGAATAATTAAGTGCCTTTCTCGTGAAAGAGACTGAATGATGCACCTCAATCTTTGAATTTCTTTTGTTCCATACTAATGAATGCACTCTAGCCTCTAGGTTATGTTTTGCAAAAAGAAGTGCATGGAGTGGGAGGAGAGGGAAAAGAAATGAGTGAAAATAAAAAAAGATTTGTAATTTTCACTTGCAAACTAATTTTGTTTGGTTGGATTTAGAAAAGAAAATAAATAAAAATAAAGTTTATTTTTACAGAGTTACCTCATTTTAACTTTGTAATAGTGGTTTTATTTCCATTCATTTGTTCATGTTTCTCTTTGGTTTTAGAGGGAAGGAATGTAACCATTTGTTTCAAGAATAACTACTTATTTGGGCCAAACATTTTCCCTTGAAAGATGTTTTCTTCTTGAAAATAGTGTGTTTCCATGTGCTTAGTTGTTTTTGTAAAAAGTATGCTTGAAAAACACTTTCACAGTGTTTGACTAATGAATATTATATAACCTGTAGTTATTCCTCCTAAATTATCATCGGCATATTACTACAAGCACTTTTTGTCAAACGTTTTATTTAAAATTAAAAATACAAAATATCAATGATTTTATAATATTCTATATTGCAACCTCTTTAGGTGATTTTTATAGTATTTCATTAAGTCTTGAATTTTTTTTTACCCAATAAATATTCTCATATTTAATTCCTAATCTAATGATCGATCATAATGAAAATCAAATAAATGTCATTTTCATAAAAGTTAGAGCTCTTGCGAAGTGATATGACATGGGTTTGTTTCTGAATGAATGCATATGGAAGTAGTAAAATTTAAAAGAAATAAGGGTTAACATTTTTAAGGTTTTCTAATTTTTATGGACTTGTTATATAAAGAAATAAGGAAAATTGCAAAGATATAAACGACTTGATTTATCAGATATGACACACCAAGAAATTAAATCGAATTGGGGTTGTTTAATACTTAGTTGATATGTCACAAATTAAAAAGTAAAGAGGATGGGTTTTGTTTAACTAATTAATATGATGCAAAATTGATTAAATCAAAAGGGGTTAGAAATTTTGTTAATCAATATAATGCATGAACAATTAGATTTTAATGATCAATTTAAAAAAAAAAAAGACCTGACAGTAGATTTTGATTCAATGTTGAAAAAACACCAACCATTGAAAGTGTTATATCGAAGTATTTATTCATGTGCCTTAGGAACCCTAAGAGCAGTAATGTAAATAATCGTCTATATTAATGCAGGCATACCCTTCATTAACTAAAAATCTAGAAAACAAACTAAACTAATAAAATCCAAGATGAAAATGACAAATACTGTCAAGGCAATAATAAAATAAAACAATTAATCAATTAACAGGTCGTCAAAGGAATATTCACACAGTTCGTCGCCATGGAACTTTAACGGATGAGTAAATACAACAGATGGATTAGCTCCATGAGTTTGATTCTTATCAGTAGACTAATTCGGAAAATGATACTCTATCTTATAATGAGTATGACATTTTCTTAAGAAATATTATGATTTTCCTATCAGTGGAAATTTATTTTCCCTTGCAAACTTTCTACTTAAGAGGCTTTTCTATATCAGCATAAAAGGGAAAAAAAGGAGAAAAATTTTACAAGTAATATTTTTTTTCCTTGGAAAACAACGTGGCCACAAACTACTCATGCTTCCACTTTTTTTCTTCTTCTTCTTCTTCTTCTTCTTCTTTTTTTCCAACAACCACCACATTTCCTCCCATTTTTACCAACAATTTCATTTTATTTCCACTATCCTCCATGTCCAAAGATAGTGTTACTTCCTCTATTCCAGCAAAAATAACTAAATATATGCCTCGAGGTTAAATACACTTAAGAGATGTCAAGTATGACTCGGCTGAAGAGAAAACTAGCAAAACCTACAAGTTACTTAAAGATATTATGCACCTACAAATCCTATCGTACCCAATGAGCACTCAATATGACTCATGAATCGCTCACCAAGAGCATTTGCCACTACTCTAGCTAAAGGAGCAAATAAGAGTTGGAATTCAAGAGGAACGAACGCTCTCAAAATGAAAGAAATTCTAATAAGGAAAGTTCAATTATGCAGCTAATGCTATAAGTTGGTCTTTTACACCCATTATTAGATTTATTTCAGAAATAACAAATGGTTAAAAGGGAAAATTAAGAATATTACAAAAGATGCCTAAGATACGTCCTCAAAGGGGTGAAATAGAGAAAATAACAAAAGAATATGTTGAAAATTATCATGGGGATTTGCACAACTGGACATGTATCAAGCTAGGGTAGAGATTTTGACAACAATAAAAAAGGAAGATATCTAGCTTATCACTAACAAAAGTTGATGCTCGAGTGCTTAGGTAGCTTGGCTACCTAAATGGTCAGCTTAGACAAGGAAGGAGCAATAAAGAGGATGGATCAGCCGACCTAATGACCCAGGTTAGGTTAAGTAGACAAATAGCTTGGCTCAGTCTCTGGTAGGCTTAGAATCTAAAAGCATTGTAGAGTGTTCAGTTCATCTAACCTTCCTGGATCATCTGATCTTCTTAAGGTTGAGTTGATGACTATCCTTGCCTCGATTAACATCAAATACTCAACTTGATGAAAGACCAACTAGCTTAAACAATGTAGGAATCTTCATCCTACAAGGGTTCTTAAGCTAGGACTTGTCGAATAAGGCTTTGTAAGCCTACTAGGTCAGCATCTAGTGACAAGTGTAGAGACTTAATTCTGACCATCTTCCCTAGCTTCAAGAAAGATTTGATCTCAAATCTGTAGGGTCCTCTTTTTGCCTGTCTCCTCCTCCTCCTCCTAGTTGGTGGGAAATTAGGTTGGATATATTAAATGTAGAGGAGACACTGTATTCATTCGACACTCCATCTAGTAGGCATTGCGGTTGATCTTATTCAGGACCTTGAATGTACCATTAGCTTTCGAAGATAGCTTATTCTTCTTGAGGTTTGGAAACATTTTCTTACTAAGGTAGATCTAAACTAGGTCGCTTAGATTGAAGTGTATAACTCGTTGACCTTAGCTAGCAATATGTTGTTACTGTTCAAACAACTTGGTAATCTATGCAGTCACCTATTGATGTAATTTGTGCAATTCTTGATATCAGTGGACTCCTAATAAGCTTTCTTCAGTTGTTGTTTGGGCTCCGACCAAGTCTAAGGGGATGGTGAGGTTGAAGCTGTAAATGACTTCGAAGGTTCTTAGTAGTACTGTGGACAATTTGGTTATATGTGAACTCTATAGTAGGTCAATAGAGGTCCTAATACCCTAAATTCTTCCCCACAACAACTTGGAGTAAGTCACAAGGTATCCTATTCACTACCTTGGTTTGTCTTCTAGTCTAGGGGTGGCTATTGAGCTAAACACAAGCTTCATGCCATGTCTCTTCTAGTGTCCTTTAAAAGAAGCTTAGGAACTTAGTATCCTAGATTGCCATGATGAACTTTAAGATTCCATGTAAGCAGACTACTTCTTGCAAGAAAAGATTGGCAACATATAAAGTATTGTTAGTTCGATGGTATAGAAAAGTGTGCCATCTTGCTAAAGTGGTCCACAATGACATGGATGGAATCCCATCCTTTGGACATTCTAGTCAACCTTAAGATAAAGTCTATGCTAAGGTCAATCTAAGGAATGGTCGAAGTGCTAAGGTATATTCTTTATGGGGCTCCCTTCTTCCTTTCGCTCTTGATTTAAAAAGGTAAGTGCACCTGTCGTTTTAATAATATAGTTCAAAGAATAGATATTGTGCTGAAGAGACTATGATTACTAATACTAACTAGTTATCTATTATCTAACTAGCAAAATTAAATTCAAGATACTTAAAGAATTTAACTAAATTTGTAGCAATTAATAAATCTAACAACTAATTAAAATTCAATTAAAGAAACTAAACAAAAAAGCAACAAAATTGTAATTTAACTTAAGATTCGATGTCGTACCTAGATCTTGCTTCCTCTAGAATTATACATGCAACTTTCACGAAAGATAATCTAATTCAATCTTTATTTTTCTTGACCGAGAGAATTGTTTATTAAAGCAAATAACCTTCTTAAGTTTATTAACCCTAATCTTTAGATCACTTATTAGAATTTCTTCTTAATAACATGATCAAAGATAGCATCAAAGCATAACAAATTCTCTTAAATATAATGTTAATGATCTAGAAATATTTTACAATTTATCTCTAAACTTATAAAAATTTTCATCAACTATGTCTACATTTAATCATACAAGAAATCTCTTGATTGTCCTATATAATATTAGATTTTAGATTAAGACCCATAGAAACATTAATCTAGAGTACTCAAGTACGTATGATTAAACCAATAAAACTAAAGATATTTATTAGATCTAATAAAAAAAAAACAATGTCACATGCTAAATTGAGGTTCTACAAGACCAAAATACAAAGGATGTACTTGCTATTCATAATAAAGTAGGAATCTTTAATAAGATCTACAAGAAGAGCAAAAAAGTAAGTCACGAAAGTGATGAAAAGGTCTTGAATATTGAATTCTTGAAGCGCCTTGCTCTTGTGAGTGTTTAGCCATTGAAGTCTCTCAAAATTCGTTTAAAAAAAATATGACAAAAATCCCCAAAGAAGACTTAAATAAGAGATGTAAAATTAAGAAGTTATAGCTAATGACACAACCATGTCACTTGGTTGTATTGTTTAAATACATCGAATCTTTTTGTGTCTTCATCAAATCTAGGAGTGACATGACTTAGGACATGGTCATGTATCTTTGGTTGTGTCCTCCATTGTTCATGCCTCATTCTTGCTTAAAATCATCATTGGGAATGATATAATCATGTCATTTGGTTGTATCAATTTTAAAAACTTCATAACTTCCTCATTTTACCTTTGATTTAAGTGAAATCTGTTTCTATTTTCTCATTTTCTTCCGTTGATGGTTCCAAAACCTATAAAATAAGATTTTACTTAATTAAGTATCATTTTCTTAAAATAAAATTAGATTTCAAGGAGAAATCACCAAAAATCACTATCTAAAATATAGGCAATTGAGAGCTTATGAAACTTTCCTACACTTAAAAATTTGTTTGCCCTCAAGCAAATAAATAAAAGAAAAATCAAGACAAGAAATACTTACTAAAAATTATAACTACTTAAGATACCGAGTAAAAATTAACACTTAACTCAAAAAATAATACAAAAGATTAACTTGCATATTCACTCAAAATTCTTTAACAACTTCCTTAATTCCTTATACTCAATCTCTTTACAATGCTTGAGAGATACAAATACTAGAGTTCATATGCTAATCTATTTAAATTAAAGTCGACCCGGATCATTAAGTCAAGGATTCGTGTATTCAAAATCAGATTTAATATCTTGCCAACCAAGAAAAAGTCATAAAATTTTTAACTTAGCTAAAATGTATACAACTCTCTTTTCTATCTTGCTAAGCACCATAATTTAGAATAAACACATGTTATATCTATTCATCTTCAGATCACTCCCCTAGTATGTATTTTTGTTGGAAGGCTTTGATTTACTTTATTCATTCATGTACAATTCATCTATTTGTGATTGGAGTCCATTGGTAGCAGAATTCAAACCTCGATCTTCTAATAGGCCAAGGCGAATTCATATTAATTTTATCTTTACATTGGTAGCGGGAAAGAATCTGACTCTTTTGATGGATTAAGGCTGATCCTTACCAACATTATCACTCTTTTTTTTTTTTTTTCATTTCTCTTTCTCTTTTTCCATTTCATTTCATTATCATTTCCAACCTCCAGCTGCTTTATGATTTTGTAAGGAGTTTTTCAAAAGGCTAACTTCATTTGTTTGTTTACCAATGATTATAGAGCTTTAAAGACTTTCAAGAGAAAAGTATATACCAAAGCAACTTGAAAATAATCATAACTAACTCTTAACTAGTAATGTTGCTCTAATCCTAAGTCCTAAAATCTTAGGCTAAATAATCCATATCTTTACTCCATGCAAATTTCACTTATCAACTCTGGCAAAGTTTAATTTAATCATCAAAGGTCAAGTATCCAATTAATTGGAAGTTATCAATGTCTCTCATTATTGCAAGTTAACTTTAAAAAAAAATTAGGTTAAATGCATAACAAATTGGTCTCCTAAATAGCAATAGTTCCTATATCTCCTTCCTTCTACTTAAAACTGTACATTGTCCTCAATATATGAAATAAGTAATTCACAAAAAAATAGATCCATCAAAACACTCGTGGATAAGAAAGTATAAAAGTGGGAAAAGAAACTAGTAATCTCTTGAAATTTAAGTAACATAATTCACAAGCTAAGAAGTATGAAGCAGCAAATCCAAAGATAATCTCCATAAAGAGCTTCCAAGTTCCATATCCGTGACTTTGCAATAGGACTTCACTAAACACCAAACAAAGAAAATCATAAAAGAAAAAAAAAAGAACTTAAAAAAAATCAAAAGAAAAAAGTAAGAAAACATAAAAGATAATCCAACAATAATTCAAAGTCTATGATTATCGAAGATAGCCAAATCATAGAAAGTAAATGACAATCAACCAACTCATCAAAACCATCCTCCTTATCAAAGTCATCATCCATTAAATCATCCTCATTCTCTTCAAACTCTTCATCCTCTTCCCCATCATCCCCATTGTCTACCTTTTCTTCTGAACTCTCCTCTACAACTACTTCTTCCTCTTCCTTCTTGTCAACTACCTCATCTTCTTCTTTTGCAACTTCCTCTTTAGATGAAGCTAGGAGTTTCAAAAACATGTTAAGAAATTTAAGCTCATTTAGTTGGCAATGTTACAAAAGAATTGTGTCAATTGATTTTGTTTGGTGATTACTTGCCCCACCTGAACATATTTTCTTCTTTATTGCATCCTATCGTATCATCATATGTTGCAACATTTCTTTAATGCAATCGAGTTGAGAACCTGATCCTTGGCTGGAACTAGTGCTTGTACCCCTTTATCCTTCATCACTTCCTAGATTCATGCATATATGGTGGAATGTTTCTCATTAGAAGGGCTTAGTCTCCCTTGCAATGTCATTTCTGGCAACCTTTGATTCAAAATCCCCATTCCTTTAGCCGGAAGAGTCACATATAGTCCACAACAAATATTGCCATGTTCATGGGTTCAAGTTGCTTGCTTAATAAAGTAATTGGCTAATAATATAGCCATGTTCGTTGGGCACCTCTCTATCATGCTATAGAGGGCCACCAACTCGAATTTCTTAACTATGCCCATACTCTTTTCATGCCCCGTGATGGTGTGTGAAATCAACTAATGGACTACGTGATATTCGGGACACCACATAGAAGAAGCTTTGCTAAACTTAGCAATATAAGGACCACCACGAGCAATTTGGTCCTAAAATTGATAAGGTTGAACTTTATAGGGTAACCGGCATGGAAGCCAAAGAAACTCATCGATCTAAACATAATCTTCTAAATACAACCCCATGTAGACTCCCAATTCAGCAACTGTAATACGATGGACATGATTATTTAGTTGAAACCTCATCTTCCGCCATAAGACGTAATTTTCAAAAGGCTTATTCAATTTCACTATACAAAGAAACTCTAGAGTAAGCTCATGCCAAATGGGGGCTTTTAAGGTGAACAGCTTCTCTTATGGCTTTAACTTGATCCAACAAATTGAGTTGCTCAATTACACTCTAATCCAAATATAATGTCTTGCTGAATGTGTACAATTGAAAATGTTGGAAGTGCTCCTGCGCTGTTTTAGATGTGAATTGAAGCATGGGATATATAAGAGGCTCTATAATTGCTAACGGTTATGGGGATGGAGGCAGTTGTGATGAGGAAGTCAGAATGATGGATTTGTGCTTCCGACAAACATCCAACTTCTTCCTTAGTGCCATTATCCTAATCAAAGGAGAATTTAAGTCATATTTTTTGCCACCAACAATTTTCCTATACTTCGAATACAAAGGGATACAAAAATCAAGTACAATTGTGGAAGAAATACTAGTAGCACTAATTTTGGGAATTTCATCGAGCACATGTATGCAAATTGTCTAAAGCACACAATCACATTTTAAGTACACAATCACATTTTAAGTATAGAATCAATTAACACAATCGAATTTCATTTTGAATACAAAATGCGATTGTGTTCTTTAGACAATTTGCATACAATCTACACAACCATTGTTAAAACTAGAAATCTAAGCATGTTCTAACACAAATTCTTGCAATTCCATAAGTTAATAGTGCATTAAATGGATTAACCATGGAAAACCTAAGTGCTAATGTGTTAACAAAAGAAGTGAATAAAGGGAAACTGTAAGCCTCGCAAATCTAGCTTTCTAAACATAGAATAAAACCCCTAAAATATAGATGATTTTTTGAAGTCAATAGAGCTAGTGAGATTTAAAACCGATTAAAACCTCAATTCAAAACCTAAAGCGAATATGAAAAACCTTAAATTATCAATTGAACATCTAATCTCATACGAAAACCTTAAAACCTTAAGTATATGTAACTATAAAAGTTGGCCTTGAACCTCATCAAAACCCTAAGATAACAACTGAATATTTAATAGCGTACAAAACTTTTATATCCTAAATGTATATAAACATTAGAGATTATGCTCAAAAGTGATAAAACCCTAAAACTATAAATTTGAAAATATAAAAGTACTAATTCACTATACTTTACTCTAAAACCCTAATTAACAATATATCCTCAGTATCTTATCAAATCATTAGTAAAGATTAAAGATAACTTTTAATCATTCATAAATACATATAATACTAAAGTAATTCATTAAAAATTAGTATATTGCATTATAAATCATACCCATCTTCTAATTATATAACTAGGTTAGTATTATAAGGAGTTAAGAGTTTGGATGATGCTTTAGTAGGTATTAGTACCCTAAATGATATATTCAATGATAGTTACACTAAGTACCATACTACATAATGTATATAGCATATAAATACTTAGAGGAAGATTTCATCAACCATTCTTACTAATCATTTCAATAAACTCCACATTTCCCTTCAATTCCTTAATTTTTATTCTAAATTTTCCTTAATTACCCTATTATGTACACACAAATTTCACTTAATTTCAAAGAGTTAACTAAGTCAAATGTTGACCAAATCAACATGTTGACAAAGTCAACAAACATGTCATTATCATCTAGAGTCTTCTTCCTTTCTCTTTAACTTTCTACACATTTTTTTGTCCAATTTTTCCCCTTTATCACCGTCCATTCTTCTCCCTCTTCTAAATTTCACTTTTCTCAATTATAAAACACAAATTAAGATGAGAACAACTCCTTTTCCCCTCCTACAAAACAGTGAATTCTCCTTATCCTTTCCATCTTCAACCTCTTTATAACTGTAACTACACAGCTTTACTTACTACCATAAACCAATAAAACACATATACTTGCTTTCCTTTTCATATCCTAAAGTAGAAAAAAGGTATGTTTTTATATGATTTCTTATCTTAATTAGTAAGCTGGTTATCTAAGTTAGGTTAGTGTAGGACCTTTTGTATAATATGTACATATATGTTGTTGAAGGTAGAAAGTTCCATACTTATGCTTAGAAGTATAGGAATCCTTAGATAATTAGAAGAAGAATACATGGATATATATATACTTAAGCATGTAAACATAGGAATACACTTGATAAATACATGTATGAAAACCCTTGTACATAAGTACCCATTATGTACATAACCTAAAATGAGGTATATACTAACTATACATATATATACCTCACTAAATAAGCCCTTAAAGTGCAAAAATATAAAATTTGTGAAGCTTTCTTAAGAGGGTACTCTAGGCATACAAAATACGGATAAAAATATGTATGTCATCCTATATGTATACCAGTATATGTACTCGTATACATATGAGTACATAAGTATACATACTAGTATGTTAAAAGTATAAGTATATATATAACATATGTGTAAAGTATATGAATACATAATGATAAGTATACATATATAATGGATGATGTAAGCATGACATAAGCGATTGATCACTTAAGCAATAACATAATTAAATGATGACATAAGCCATGACATAAACAATTGATGACATGAGTCATGACATAAGCAATTGATAACATAAGCCATGACATAAGCAATGACATAAACCTCTAAGATAATAACCATAAGATCATTTAACTGTAAGAATTAATGGCTAATGAAATCATTAACTACTAAAATAGAACATAAAACTAGCTAATAAGAATAATTAAGCTTTAATAGTTAGAATTTCAATAAATTTAGTTTATATCGTAAAACACGAGTTTTAACGTCCAAAACGGACATCACCTTGTGAACGTGCATCTAAAAATGATGAAAAATGACTATAACTTTGTAAATATCGAAAATAGAATGAAAAAGTTATATATGATTAGCAATTAGGTTTAATTGAATAAAAATTGATAGTAATCTAAGTAAAATTAAGTAGATAAATATCTAGAACCGTTAGTTAATTCAATTACTTATTATCCCTGTTATCTCGTAATGATTAGGAGGGTGAAGATCTTCTGATCGATTATTATGATTAAAGCAAGTCATCATAGTCAAGTGAGTACTCCCGATGACTCTATACTTGTTTATACTTGTAGTTAGTGTATTTAAATTGAATATTAATAACTTGATGCATGGGGCTTTAGGATATGCATGTGCTTAATATTAATTTATTATTGTGAGAAATATTGTTAAATATGATAATTGATGATTTAATTATATGATTGATTGTTACATGATTTGGATGGTTTGCTGATATTGATTGATTGCCTTATAATTTGACTTAATTATATTTGGCCTATCTTAAATTAAAAGGGCCATGCATTATCTATGCATTGCATCACTTATTCCGGCCGTCACTTCATACAGAGGTAAAGAGAGGCCTTGCGGGAGTTGTTTATATATATATATATATCTTAAAGTGTTTCTGTAAGGTACACTCGTAAAACATGACCTTATCTGAACCTACAAGCTTACTAGGCAATGGAGATGCCAACCGTATAGCTAAGGGTCGAGTTTAGAGATCTCCACTATAAGGTGTAAGTATAGACTGCAGGAATGCCTCACCGCTAAGCCTGGGATTTTGTGTACTACTGGATTTTTAGAAATGAAAATTTATTTTGTGAAATATAAAATTCAATGTTATGGTTAAAAACCTAGGTGCTAGACTCCAATTCTGATTGGTGCCAATGTATCTCCAATCCTTATCTTGGAGGGCATTAAAATCTGATATTATATGTAGTACCAGTCAACTATATATATTGTTTAGCATACTGCGTGTACATGTATTCATATGGTTGTAACAATTTGTTTGATAACTTTTTTGCCATTACAGTATGAAGGATAGCTTACAAAGCTCCTGTAGCTTATCCCCCAATAATTTTTCTCTTGCAAGTGCTAGGTATTTGGGCATGGGTTAAGAGCTGAGCATTGAGTGCGTATATTGATATGTTTTGGATGTTAAAATTAGAGAAAGATTGTATTTCTCATTTGAAACTTTAAATATTACTACTACTTATATATTTAGATTTAGTAACTTCAATAAGTTTGAATTTTAAGTTTATACTATTTGATTTTATCATTTGGTAGGGGATACTAATTCTCTACGGTTCTGAGGAACTGTGGAATATTGGATATCTATAGTTATTTATATCTTATAATATGTTAATTAATTAAACAATTCAACATCCTTAGCAATTAATCATTTAGAGTCTTACAATCTCTGACTTGCAAGGTAGTTTTCATATCATGATTGAATACATGTTTTGGAAATTTTAGGTAATTCTACTAGGCCCCCTTTAGGGTTCTGACAAAAACTCTATACGTCTAGTCAATCATTAAGAATTATGCCCAATAGAATGCATTATAAGTGACACAATTGTATCACTACTCGTGTCAAACATATGGCACTAAATTCAAAATGAAATGAACATGTCAACCGTGATTAACTTACTCAATCCCACAAGATCATGCATGCAACTTTATAACTAACACTGAGAAGAAAAAAGCAAGTGAAATCCTTATATCTTAAACGAGAATTGTCCTTAAGATAAAATCTTATACAACAACTCGGATGAAAACATAATTAAAAGAAGATCGAGTACTTACTTTAGGTCTTGAAGTAAAGTTGAGCTTAATGGGTAGAATTGTGATCCCCTTATGATGAAGAATTAGAAACAAGTGCATGTGGTGAAGTGTGTAGGTATGAGAGAAGAGAAGAGATGGAGAGTATTGGTATGTTTCCGTCAGTTTGGAATGAAGAAGTGGGAGAGTTAAAATCTGATTGTGCCTTTTATAGTATAAGTGATACAATTAGGAGACATGACCGTGTCTCCTAAGTCGTGTACTTGGCTATGGAACTTGGGTGGGGTCGAGATTGGGAGATGGGGGGGTCGGGGGTGGGGAGTAACTTGACTAGGATATATGACCGTATCTACCAAGTCATGTACTTAGCCATAAATCCTACAAGTTAGCCCCCTTAAGAACGATATGATTAGGAGACATGACTGTATCTCCTAAGTTGTATCCTCTACTATAATTACACGACTTTTCCCTTTTTCTTAATAGTAAGAAATACTTGTTCTAATGGATGAAATTAATAAAAACAAGTAATAAAAATACTAAGGTACTAAAATAAATAAAGAGAATTAATAAAGTAATTTATCGGCTTGGGTTGCCTCCCAAGAGCACTATGTTTAACATCGATAGCTCGACAAAATGCTAAATTAATTTACCTTCATTCAGGTGGAGGTAGATCTCCTTCCTTACCTCACTTTGGAACCTTCTACACAAGGATAGACTTACCCCTTAGCCATTGGCCGTATTAATTCCCTTATCTAGTGACATGACTTCCACCAAGTTTCTTCTTATTATGCCACTTATCAAACTAGTGTTGCTCGAGTTTCTTCTTTTTTTCCTCTTGTTGCTTGGATGTAGTTGTTGGCAACTTTCATTTCCTCACTAAAAAAGTGTGTTCTAAACACTTTCTTGCTTATTACCATTCTAATATCGATGGCTCTACTTTGGAAAGTTATAACTTTTCTTCTCGTGGTATGCAAAATGGTTTAAACCCCTTCTTTACCACATATGATTCATTAGCTCTCAACTAACCTATAACTTTAAACTAATTAGGAGTCTTAACCATCTCTCCATTTCCCTTCTTTATATAATGATTCATAGATTTTTTTAACAAGTGTTTCCTACAAACTAATAAGTTCCTATTTGTATATATTTTATATAGTAAATTTTGGTAAATTTCCCTTGAATTTTGAGTTTATTTTTAGAAAATAATACTTAATTGAGTAAAACCTTGTTTCTTAGGTTTTGGAATGATCTATGGAAAAAAACAAGAAAATATAAATAAGTTTTACTCAATTCAAAGCTAAAATGAAGAAGTTATGAAGTTTTGAAGATTGACGTAATCAAATAACATGATCGTGTTGTTTGTAGTGAAGAATTAAGCAATTTTCAAAGATGTTCAGAAAGTGACATGACCCAGGGATGCGACCATATCCCTAGGTCATGTCATTTGCAAGCATGTGTAGAGTTGATAACTTTTCCAAAGCTCAAAGAGTTACATAACCTAGTGATACGGTTGTGTAAAAGGCAGTGAAACCCTAATTTTGAACCACTTATTTAAAGCTTCTTCAAGGGTCTTATAATAGAACCTTTGGATAACTTTTAGAGAGATTTTTAAGAGAAGAATACTCAAGAGAGAAAGACTTTAGGAAGACTCTAAGATTTAATTTTTATTAGATTTTATGATTCACTTTCTTACTTTTCTCTAGTCATGTGACATTGGTTTTATTAGATCAAATTGATTCTTTATTTTTTTTTCTTGATTTAACTATGTGTGCTTAATTCTTTAGATTGTTATTTCCGCATGTAGTGATCTAAACTTCAATATCTTATAAGAGAATATAGAGATTTTATATAATATTAGATCTATGCATAGTTGATAGAGATTATTGTAAGACAAGAGATAATTTGTAAGATCTTTTTAGAATTTTGATTTATATTGTAGAGTGTAGACACCCAATCTTTATCCTCCTTTTATTTTATAAGATAAAGGGTCCTAAATTAGAAACAACACAAAAAAATTAGAAAATTAAAGAAAATCCAAAAATTAAGAAATTTAGAAAAAATAAGAAGTCATAAAAATACAAAAAATAGGAAAAAAGCACAAAAAATAAGAAATCTAAGAAAAAATCAAAAAATGGAAAAATAGGAAAAAAACACAAAAAATAAGAAATTTAGAAAATACAAAAAAATAAAAAAAAATTGGAAAATTGAAAAGCCACAAAAAATAGTGAAAAATTGAAAATAGAAGACTTAGGGAATTGAGAAAATAATAATTTAATAAAATAGATTTTTTTTTTTTTAAATTTAGAAAGAGGAACCATTAGGCTTGGGCTTAGGTATAGATTTGAATTTACCTCAAGCTGACTTAGTGCATATGTGCAATTTGTACTTATGGATAAAGTATAAGCTAACAACTTAACGGATAAGTATGTAAGCATAACATTGGGTATAACTTAGAGGTTAGATGTTAGAATCTTAGCAAAGGCATGAAAGCCTTTTTACTTTTTTAACTAAGACATTGCCACATCAGGAACTACTACGTATTAGGATTTCATTGTGCCACCTATCTTGACACATAGTAGCATCGGATTGGCTAATGCTGATGTAGCACTACGTGGCATGCCACATCAGTTGTCACGTGTCACTATTGGACACGTAACACATTGTAGTTAGTCGGATTAGCCGATGTAGTGCTACGTTAGCATTTTCCTTTTCTTTCTTTACCTTTCTCTTCTTTGTCCCTAATTTTCCTCCACTTTCCTCTGCAAAATAACATCAACCCCTTCACTTTGGCCCCAGTTTTCGCACAACTTCCTTGCTTAAACACACCAATTAATGGTGCAATATCATCCTTTGCATGGCTTACTTCTAATAAAATCAAAGAACGCATCTAGATTCATGCATTTACGTATTCAATTCGAGCTCCAAAAATTGAAAAAAAAAAAACTTAAATTTTAGAAATCTTCATTTAATCCTAATTCAAGCTTTCCTTCCTTACCAAGTTGATTTGGTGTATAAATAGGGGTCTTAAGATACATATAAAGGGGGGACGAGTAGTAGAAACCACTCACGAGCTCTCTCTTTCTCTTCTCGATCACTCTCTCTCTACACCTACCGAACCCACTCTCTCTCTTCGACTTTCCTTTGGAGGGTACCACCATACAAGCTAGCTCCTTCACCATGCGAGCAACCAGAGCTAACCATCCCTAACTCCTATCGTAACTCGAAGCTCCTTTACCATTGAAACCTTAGCCACCGTATCTCTACCTTCAAAACCACCATCTTCGATCCCCTTTGACCAAAACGACCACTACAGCTGAGCTCAATACCACAAGAAAACCAAGACCCAGTTGCCTTCTTGAGCCCAACAGTAAGCACCGTGACTATAGCTTTGCTGCCACCAACCACCATACCCAAACAACCACCTTAAGCTGTGGCTTTAAGCCCACCCCTTATCTCCAATCCAAAACACACAAAAAAGCCTTCACTTGCTCGTTTTAGTACAAGAAATACCCTAAATCAACCCCATTGTGTTGCTGTTGAAGGAGAGCTTAGAGATGACCTAAACTTGACCTAAGATCTGAGATCCAAATCGACTTAACCCGAAGTCCGCGCGCTAATCCAAACTTAACCTGCGTGCAAGCCTTAAAGTAGTCTGAACCTCCTTTTGATTTGTTTTACGTTTTTCTTTTATTTTTTGTCTTTTTATTTTATTTTATTTATATTATTATATTGTAACAAAAAAATATAGAAAAAAAGAAAGGAAAAAGAAGAAGGACAAGAAAAAAGAAAGGAGAAGAAAAAGGAAAAAAAAAAAGAGAGAGAGAAAAGAAAAGAAGAACGAGTTTATTTTTTTTAGGATAAATTAGTCATAAGAAAATAAAAAAAGAAAAGAAAAGATGGTAAATTAGATAAAAATAAAAATAAATAAATGGATTTTTGCGACTTAGAAAATCATTTTTTAAAAAATAGAAGAATAAAATAAATCCACTTTTTCAAAATTAGGGCCTTTTAGGATTTTTCAAAAATAAATTCTCAATTTAAGGCTTTTAAAAATTTCCTTAAATAAATTGAACATGGTAAAAAAGTAAACTCGACCGTTTTTAAGAATTAAAATTAATAACCTACTAAAGTTTTCATTAAAAGAACTATATACGTTTGATCCCGAATAATGAGTACGTAAGCACCTATAGGGCAATGATAAAAAACAAAAAACCTATTTTTCTTTTTTAGTTTAGATTACTTAAGTTTTCAATTCGATTAACCAATAATTGAGTTTTGTTTTATAAAATTAAAAGGAGATTTTTTAAGGTTAAGGTTAAAATTGGAATGTTAATGGTATCCGTAAGGATTTAAAGATCATAACCTCTAGATCCAGATCTCTTGTTATAAAACCGTTTTATAAAATTGGTTTTATTGTTAGACCAATGGCTAAGTTGTAACCAATTAACTCTTTTTCTCAACCTTGGTTGAGTGGTGACTCTAAAGTATTTTTCAAAATAAAAATCGGTTTTCTTTAAATCCCAGTCGAGGTCAATATTAAATGGGTAGGGTTTAATATTGATAGGTTTAAAGAAGACCTAAAATATAAGAACCGGGAAGGAAAAAATCGGGCTCGACAACTTAGTGACTTCACTAGGGATCGTCAAGTGGGTTAGTCATTTAACTTTCTAAAATTAAAATTAATCTCTAAAAAATCACTTTAGTGCAATTTATTTACTTATTCGTTCTTTGTTATTTGTATCATAATTGTACTAACGTCTTTGCAGGTTTGGTTTTATTAATTTAACTATTTAGGGGGGGATTTATTTTATGTACCATGAATGCATAATAGATATGGTCAAATTTGGGCTGTCTTAGGACCTTAGGATGGGGAGCCATTGTGTAAGTTTTGGGAGTAATAGGGCAACCACTGTCCGGAGCTGATTAAGCTACCCTACTTAAACTTCAATGTAATTAAGGAATTGTTTTTTATTTAGAAATGTGTAAGGTCACAGAGTTTAAGAACCTCTAGAACCTACCTTTCTTGCATACATTTTTTAGGGTTGATGAATAACTAATAAAGCAACATTGTTATGGAAAGAAAAAAAAAATGACAAAACCTGGAGTTTTCTTTCCCTGTATTTTTCCCAGAATTCATGTACATAGGAAATCTTTTGTAATTTATTTGGTGTACATAGCCTTTCCTTTGTAATTTATGTTTTCCTTATAATCTTTCAAAGATGGCTAGCTTATCCAACACCAAGGTCTTCGCCAAGGAGATTCATGTCCACAAATCTACAAACCCAAAGCACATACTTAACTAATGGTTTCAAACCTTTAACCTAAGAGAACAAAAGTTCATTATTAATAAGATTAGGCTCATACTTTCATTAACTAAGGTAAATGTTAACATTATATTGATGAAGGCCTTGGTCCAATTTTAGGAGCCTAAGAAGTTGCATTCCATTTTGGGCTATACCTAATTAGTCCAACTTTAGAAGAATACACCCAACTACTTCTAGCCCCTCCTTTGGATGAAATATACGTTTTAGAACTCAACTTCGGGCCAGCCTACATTTTTTCAAAATTCTTGAGAATTCGTGAGACTGAAATAAATTAGGCCCTAAATGATTGCAACAAACACGCTATCAAGATACGGGATCTAATCCATTGGTTCCAGAATGAACCCAACTCCAACAAATGAGCCTTGTTTCTTATAAATTGGAGGGAAAATCAAATCAAGGCCTATGTATTAGCAATATTCACCACCACCTTATTTCCAAATGGATCTTTTCTTATACACTTTAGGGTAACAAAATTAGTAGCTCAGTTCTAGGAAGGGAAGTCTTATATTCCTTTCTTACTTGCTGAATAAATAAGGAACCTTAATTTCCTTTAGAAAAGAGGCTGTGGAGATCTTAGTCAAGTACGACACTGTTAATGGTATGGTTTGTCAGCCACATCAAATGCTTTGGGTTAGACCTGATAAAGGGTACATTTGCCAATAAGATTGATCTCATTGACTCTTTCGTTTATAAAATCAAATTACCAGAAGATATCCTTATCTTTCTTTAGATAGAAGTTCTACAAGATTTCCGGGTTGAAGACATACTATGGACCTTAGGATGGAGCAATTACATTATAGTCATACTGTTGTAAAGATTATCATGCCATACCATTGATCGGAATAAGTTGGTGTATAGGCTACTATCCAAATAACATGGTAAGGTAGTTTGGGGGGATCCAGGATATAGTTTACAGGCCTGCATTGGAGCTATTTACTCTTAACCTCGAAGAGCCTAACTCCATAGAAAAGTTATCCAAGCTTCGTATGATCAAAGCTTGGTGGGATACTAGGACCATACGCCTAAAAATCAATTTGAATGAATTCATAGGAGAAGTAGACAAACATCGAGTCACCAAAGAGTACTTATATGATTAGCTTGGTAGGCACGATGTAGTATCGAGCACTAAAAGTCCTTTAACATTCCCCTATGAATCCTAACTCTAAAATAGTGACCTACATTTACCAGGTAAAAGCTCGTATAGAAGTCCTCTACGATGAAAAAGATAGGTAGGAAAACCTCTTTTAGGAATCTAGGCTAAGGTTGCATGCCTTGGAACACCAATTGAAGATGGCCCAAAAGAAAATTCAAGATTTTGAGGAAGTAACTAAGCATGGTCAAAAGAAGCAGAAGAAAATGTCATTCGAACCACATAAGAAAAGAAGATTAATGTAGATGAATTTGTATTTTTCTCTTTTCTTTTTATAATAAAACTCCAGGAATTAAGGAATAATAAATAACATACAGTTTTATTGGTTAATTGCTAATCCCCTCCTTTTCATCTGTATGGACCACTTGCATTTCATTCATTTATTTCAGCTCCATATTTTCAAAAAAAATTTTCATGTGCTAACTTGTTGAGAAGTGATCCTAAATCCAGGTAGCCAAGATAGCTCCCAAATGTCAAAACTCCTAGAGAAGTCCTATCAGAACCCATTCTCAAACCAGGATGGCCGGCTAAGGAAATGACAACACCAATACCAACAATAGTAGTGTTAACCCGGAAGTTATTGACCCTACTAAGCTATGGTTCTGCTCTTTAGAACAAACGGTAGGGAAGATTTTAGATCAATTAAGCTTCCTTGTTGATAGCATTACCCTGCTCAAGTCTACAACTCCAGCAAACAAAGAAAGTTCTAAAGTTAATATGGGATGAATACTGAAGCCCTACCCCTTGAAGCAAAAGAAGCCTACCCCAAGGTCAACTAGGCCTTCAAATCATTTGAAACATAAGGGGTCTTTCTAAAGGTTAACCAGACTTTTAAGCCGAATACTTACTCATTTTTGGTCAATTCAAAGCCTAAGACAATCAAGACAACCTAAAAGAGCTTAAGAAGTGACTAACTTAACAAATTACTAAAAAGATGAAAATGCTTGAAGGTATGATGGATTCGAGCAGGCTGGTATAACAGACTTCTCTTCCTACGACTATAGAAGCTTCCCAGAAAAATTGAAAGTACCTGACTTCAAAAAATACAATGGAACTAGATGCCCTAAACTGCACACCCAACTGTATGTACGTAAGATGGACAAGTATATGCAATATGACTAACTCATTGTCTAAACTTTTCAGGACAGCCTAACTAGCCCTGCCTTGACTTGGTACGCTCAATTAGATTTGAACTAGGTAAACACATGGGAAAAGTTGGCTAGAGCATTTTATCAGCAATAGAGGTTCAATGTTGAAGTAGCACCTACTATAATGGATTTAGTTTCCCTAAGGAAGAGGCATAATGAATCTTTCAAAGAATACGCCCAAAGGTGGAGGTCCCTAGTTGTAAAGGTATCCACCCTCATGATTGAGAAAGAGCTAACTTCAACTTTTATCAATACTCTTAAGAGACCCTACTTCACTCACCTAATCAGATAAGACTCTTCTAGTTTTTCAAAAGTAGTAGTAGTAAGGTGTTGGATTAAAAGTACCATCTCCTCCGGCAAGTTACAAGAGACATCAAATAGAAGATCACCTTCTACTAAACCCACCACCAGTAAACCTAGAAAAGCTACTGTCAGCATGGTCAATTCGAATACCAAACCAAATACTTAAGTCTCTTTCAGGGAAAATCCTCCGCTAGTTCAACAATAATATAGAAGCTAACCACAGGTTAGCAAGGCCCTAAGGTAGTTCACCAAAATACCCGTTCCACTCAATTTGGTACTTGAAAAACTAAGAAAAGATAATCTGCTCCATTTTGAGGCTCCCAGTGAAAGGTACAAGGCAAGATTTTTTTATCCCAATGTAAGGTGTTAGTATCATCTAGGGCAAGTGGGCCATTCAATCGACTCATGTTGGAGGTTAAGGAATAAAATTCAAGACTTAATTAGTGAAGGCACAGTATAATTGGATTTTATGGAGGCTTTTGCTCTAAACGTCAACAATAACCCTTTGCCGGACCATGGGCCCATCATTAAGATGATATTTGACGACTTAGAGCTAGCCATCAACATGATCAATTCTAATTGAGAGCCTAGGGTCTATAGATTCTACAAACAAGACGAGAAACAAATTCTACAAACCAAGTGTTATACCTTCCATATGCCTATAGCCCTTGAAAATTACAAAATTACCCCTCTCAACTACCAAGCAATAAATCGGGGGAAATTAAGCTCACTTGTAGAAGGGATTACCTACTCTAATAGAATCTACGATCTAAGGGAAGACTTGAAAAAGAAGATTGTACTGGAAAAGCCAAACAATGAACTAACTGAGCAGGAAGAAGGATTGTATACCTTCACTAAAATAATCAAGTGTAGCGAGTATAAAGTAATGGATTAGCTTGCTAAGTCTCCAGCACAAATATCTCTTGAGTTTATTGATGGCATTGGAACCGCATTAGGAAGCTTTATTTAGAACATTGAGGGAAGTCAAAGTCTTTCATGAAGTACAGGTCGAAAGGATTTGGTCTATCACTAACTCTATCCTCATTATGGATCAAATTTGTTTCTTCACTGAGGAATTAAGCGAAGAAGGTAATTTGTACACTAAGCCTCTATTCATAATAGTGAGGATAAATAATATCATCACAACAAGAGTCCTCATTAACAATAGGTCATCCTTAAATGTTTGCCTTCTAGCTACCCTAGATCTATTGGGCATTGATACGACTGCCATCAAGCTAAGTTCAACAATAGTTAAGGCTTTTGACGAATCCAGAAGAGAAATTATAAGGGAGATTGACTTACCAGTTGATATTGGCCCATAGACATTCAACATCTAATTCCAATTTTTAGACATCCTAAGGACCTTTAACCTATTATTGATAAGACCTTAGATACACTCAACAAGGGCTATACCTTCGAGTCTTCATCAAAAGGTTAAGTTCATCTCCAATGGCTAGGTCATCACGATTCTAGGTGATCAAGATTATGAAATTTATAAAGAAACAACCATACCCTATATTGGCATTGAAGAATAGGAGGACTTTGGGCTCCAAATGTTTGAAAAGGTGTACATGATTACTAATTGGGAGAAAGATGAGAGGCCAAAGTTAAAAAAGGGCCAGTTTGGAACCTATGGGCTAGGCTACATCCCAACTCCAATGGAAGAGTTGCAAAGAATGCAAGCTAGAGGAAAAAAAAAGTGACAGGTTGTATCGCACCTCGATGGCCTTTCCACTAATGTTAGAAACTTTCATCTAGCCCAATGCCTAGAATTCAAAACAAGCTAAAGAGGATATCTCTAGCAAAAATAAAATAGTTGGCCAATCCAATAAGTCCCAGAACTTGAATAATTGGTTCTCCATCCCTATAAATAGCAATAATTCTTCCCTAGAGTAAAAGATGAATCACGGTCCAGTATTTTATAGAGTTTTGTAATAAATTACTTTTATTCTACAAATAATTGTACTCAAAAGAAGCTTTCTCTAAATAAAAATCAGTATCTTTTCTCTTCACTTCTTCCTTACTTATACTCTTTACATACTTTTCTTTACCCAGATCCAATGCTTTGATTAAAGGCCATGGATACCTCGCGTAGATAGGTGATGAAAATATTGATATCATTTCCGACCATATTAGGTTAGCCATCAGGAGTGATGTCTATTACCACAATGACATGCAAGAAAGCTGGCAAAAATATGAAATAAGTATAATTTACATTGATGAGCCAACTGAGACAATTAATGTTAGGATTGATGACAACACCAAAACATTGAAAATTAGAAGGATTTTGAAAGAAGAACAAAAGGTTAAAACAACCACACTACTATCCAAATACCAAGATGTGTTTGTGTGGTCTTATGAAAATATGCCCGGATTAGATCCATCAATTGCAGTTCATCACTTACCCATACAAGAGGATATCAAACCTAAGAACAAAAGTTAAGAAGATTTCGATCGGATGTCCTGTTGAAGATTAAGGAAGAAGTTAGAAAATTACTATAGGTCGGTTTCATCATGGTATTTGATTATCCTAACTGGTTTAGCTAACATAGTGTCGATAATGAAGAAGAATGGAAAAGTTAGAGGGTGCATGTATTTTCGAGACCTTAATCAAGCAACCCCTAAAGATAATTTCCCCTTGCCCCATATTGATGTCTTAGTTGATAACACAATTGAAAACCATCTTTTCTCTTTCATGGATGGATTCTTCAAATATAATCAAATTCGAATGTCTGAAAAAGATAAAGCCAAGACAACATTTATTACAACTTTGGGCACTTTCTACTACAAAGTAATGCTTTTCAAACCACTTATCAAAGGGCCATGGTAGTAATCTTTCATGACATGATGCATAAAGAAGTTGAAGTATATGTTGATGATATTTCGCAAAGTCTAAGGAAGGAGAAAATCATGTGGATAATCTAAAGAGATTGTTTGATAGGTTGAGAAAATTCCAGTTGAAGCTCAACCTAGAGAAGTGTACCTTCGAAATAACTTTAGGGAAATTGTTGGGTTTTATAATCAGCCAAAGGGGGCATCAAAGTAAACCTTGATAAAGTCAAAGCAATAGTTGACATACCCCCTCTATGTACACTCAAAGAAGTCAGAGGCTTATTGGGCCATTTAAACTAAATAGCCCAGTTCATATCTCAACTCACAGACAAGTGTCGTCCCTTATTTAAGTTGTGGAAAAAGAACGACAAGATCAATTGGGATGAAGAATTTGAGCAAGCCTTTACAACGATCAAGGAGTACCTCATGAACCCTCCAATTTTGGCACCTCTAAAACATGGGAAGCCTTTGTTTCTATACCTGATGATATCACCAAAATTCATGGGCTATATGCTCGGCTAGAAAGACGAGGAAGGAAAAGAATATGCTATATATTACTTGAGCAAGAAATTTACTAAACGGGAACATAAATATTTAGAAATTGAAAGAACCTTCTGTACTTTGGTCTGGGTAATGTCTTAGCTCAGACAATACATACTCTATTACTAAGTTGAATTGTTGACCTAGCACTATCCCCTAAAGTACTTGGCAAACAAATCGACCTTAATTGGAAAAATCTCAAAGTGGCAAATGTTACTATCAAAGTTCGACATTAAATACGTGAACCGGAATTCAATTAAGGGGCAAGCTCTAGTAGATCAATTGGTAGAAAATCCCTCCAATAATATCCCTCAAGAGGTACAAGTCAATTTCCCTAATGAGGATATCTTTGTAGTTGAGGGAAGCTTTGATAAAGGAGAAGATGTTGAGCTATCGAAAGGGAAGATGTTCTTTGATGGGGTAGCCAATGTGTTTGAGTGTGGAATTGGGGCAATATTAATATCCCTTAAAGGTACTCAATACCCTGTGGCTATAAGGCTTATTTTTCCATACACTAATAATATCGCTAAATACAAAGTATGGATCATAGGATTAAAAATGGCACTAGATAAAGATATCTAAGAATTAGAAGTGTATGGGGACTCTTCACTCATTATCGGCCAAGCACGGGGAGAATATAAGGCAAGGGATCCTAAACTAGTACCTTATCACTAGTACTTAACTAAATTGGTGGAAAAATTCAAATAAATCACTTTCAATCACGTACTGAGGACTCATAATCAATTTGCTAATGCCTTAGCCACTCTAGTATCTTTGATCCAAATATCTAGTAGAGTCAAGATTTAGCCCCTCACTATTGAAATTAAAGATAAGCCTACCTTTTATCTAGCAATTGAGGGGACAAATGACCAAAAGCCGTGGTGCTATCATGTTAAAATGTTCCTATAATAAGGTACATACCCTGAAGCGGCCAAGAAAAAGGACAGAAGGGTGATTAGGAGATTAGCCACCCAATTCTTAATAAGTGAGTCTACTTTGTATCGGCGTTCTCTTGACGGTACACTTTTAAGATGTGTAGACGAGGAGGAGGCTGAGAAGTTGATGAAAGAAGTACACAAAGGAGTATATGGCCCTCACATGAACAGTTACATGCTAGTTAAGAAAATTATGAGGCTAGGGTACTATTGGTCAACAATGGAAGGTGATTGCATCAAACATATTAAGTATTGTCACTTATGCCAAGTTTATGTAAATAGGAAAAATGCCTCGCCTCAAGAACTACATACACTCTTAACACCATGGCCTTTCTCAATGTGGGGAATAGACATCATTGGCCCGATTACTCCAAAAACATATAAGGGGCATCACTTTATATTGGTCGCCATTGATTACTTTAGTAAATGGGTTGAGGCCTCATCTTACTCAAGCGTTACTAAAGGGTTCATAGTTAAGTTCATTAAGAGAGATATCTTAGCTCGATATGGGATTCTAGAAATGATCATCACTAATAATGGCACTAACCTTAACAGCAAGCTTATGTCAAAATTGTGTTGACAGTTCAAGATCATTTACAAGAACTCTACTCCTTATCAACACTAAATGAATGGAGCCGTTGAAGCAGCCAATAAAAACCTCAAAAGAATTATTGGAAAGATGGCTGTTACATATAAGGACTGCTATGAGATCTTGCCATTCACACTTATAGCCTATCGAACTTCCATCAGAACGTCAATTGGGGCAACACCTTACTCTTTGGTATACATACCAAAGCAGTGTTACTAATAGAGGTTAAGATCCCGTCACTCAAAGTACTATTAGAAACACAGTTGGATGAAATTAGTTGGCTAAAGAAACACATCTTGTAGTCGAATCTAATTGACGAGAGGAGATTGACATCCCTGTGTCATAATCAGTGTTATCAACAAAGAATGGCTCAATCTTTTAACAAAAGGGTATGACCCCGAAACTTCAAAGAGGGTGATATGATGTTGAGAAAGGCTCTCCCCAATGCACAAAACTCTTAAGGGAAATTTGCTCTTAATTATGGAGGCCCTTATGTCGTGAAGTAAGTATTACTAGGAGGGGTTTTAATTTTGTCCTAAATGGATGGTCTAAATTTGAGAGACTTTGTAAATACTAACGCTATAATGTTGTACTATGTATGAGAAGTCAATGGAAATTTTTGCTCAAAAAATGAAAATGCTAGTCATTTTCAATATCATTGTAGTCTAATTTTCATTATCTGCAAGCAAAGTTGGTATCCTTGGCCGTTGTCGATGTTAGAATAATCACCCTCTCCATTGAAAGGTCCAACTTCCCTTACCCATACATTGAAAACATGGGAGAGGTTGAGAAGTGATATGTAGAACATTGGTAATTGACAAAACTCTTTAAAATACTTTATTGTAGATTAATCCCCCTCAATAGAGAGTTTTTACTGTCTATTTTTTTAGGGAAAGGCGAAGTCTAGATAAGCAATCACCTCACAACAGATATTTATTAACTGAAAATAAGGGTTTTGATTCATAAAAATTCTAGGAAGACAAAAACAATGGATGGCATTTTTGTAATATCTCTAAAAGAGTTGGTAGAGTCCTAGAGGTTCCATATCAAAATCAGTTAGGTTGACGGTAAAGGATCAAATAATGAGTTAGTTAGTTTTGATGGGACTTTCTAGGAAGAGGTTTGACAATTTGGGCACTATCAACAAGACTAGGTAAGTACTTCCACATAATGTTAGCACACCTATTTTTCAACATTGCATTTGCATTTAGACTATGACCAGTTTCTACTCCTAACAGTCTTTTTAAGATAACCCATAAGGCATTCACCTTTTGCATTTAGTGCTTAGCCAGCCTTTGAAGGCATGATATTAACTCAATCTCTTTTCAAAGCTCTTTTGGTGAGACCATCTGTTCACTAAGTTCTTTTAGTAAACCTGTAAGGTGCTTTCCTTCATCAATTTCTCCTAACGAGCCTGTAGGGCATTTCCTTTCATCAATTTCTCTCATGCGAGCCTGTAAGGTACTTCTCTTCATCAAATCCCTTTAGTAAGGCCATAGGGCACTTCATTAATTCCAACTTAAAGTTGCTAGTTTCCGAGAGATGCTCTCGCCTAAGTTAGTGAGCCTAAAGAAGCACAATCAGGTTCTTCAAATTGATTCAATCTTAGGGTTGCTAGTCTCCAAGAGATGCTCTCGCCTAAGTTAGTGAGCCTAAGGAAGCACAATCAGGTTCTTCAAATTGATTCAATCTTAGGGTTGTTAGTCCCCAAGAAATACTCCTACCTAGGTTAGTGAGCTTAGAGAGGCACAACTAGGTTCTTTAGATCAATCTTAGCTTAAGGTTGTTAGTCCTCAAGAGACGTTCCCGCTTAGGTTAGTGAGCTTTGAGAGGCACGACTAGGTTCTTCAAATCGATCCCAGCTTAGGGTTGCTAGTCCCCGAAAGACATTCCCGCCTAGATTAGTGAGCCTAGAGAGGTACGGCTAGGTTCTTCAAATTGATCTTAGTTTAGGGTTGCTAATCCTTGGGAGATACTCCCGCTTAGATTAGTAAGCCTAGAGAGGTACGACTAGGTTCTTTAGATCAATTCAATCTTAGGGTTGCTAGTCCCCAATAGACGCTCCTACTTAGGTAAGTGAGCTTAAAAAGGCATGACCAGGTTCTTTAGATCGATCCCAGCTTAAGGTTGCTAGTCCCCGAAAGATGCTCCTACCTAAATTAGTGAGCCTAAAGAGGCAAAACCAGGTTCTTCAAATCGATCCTAATTTAGGGTTGCTAGTCTCGAGAGACACTCCCACTTAAGTTAGTAAGCCTAGAGAGGCACGACCAGGTTCTTCAGATTGATTCAATCCTAAGATTGCTAGTCTCTTAAGGACACTCTTGCCTAGATTAATGAGCTTAGAAGGGCATGACCAAGCTTCATTTTTTCACCAAACCCTAATAGATTGAGTCTAGAATAGCTAGTTAGTTGTTATAAAGTCATCCATAGGGCAAAATTGGTATCTTTGTCTTTATGAAAAAGTTTTGTTCAAACTTCACCATAAAGAGAAACAGTTGTAAACACCCAATTTTTGCCTTCCTTTTATTTTATTTTATAAGATAAAAGGTCCTAAATAAGGAAAAACACAAAAAAATTAAAAATTAAAGAAAATTTGAAAATTAAGAAATTTAGTAAAAAATAAGAAGTTTAGAAAAATATAAAAAATTTAAAAATAGGAAAAAGCACAAAAAATAAGAAATCTAGGAAAAATACAATAAAAAAGAAAAATAGGAAAAAACATAAAAATAAGAAATTTAAAAATATAAAAAATGAAAATATTTAGAAAATTGAAAAGTCACGAAAAATAGACAAAAAAATTTGAAAATAGAAGATTTAAGGAATTTAGAAAATAATAATTTAATAAAATATATATATATTTTAAATTTAGAAAAGGGATACTGTTGAACTTAGGCTTAGATTTGAATCTAGCCTAAACTAACATAAGTACAAGCCAGTGGCTTAACGGATAAGCATGTGAGCATAACACTGGGTATAACTTGGAGGTCAAGGGTTCGAATCTTGGCAAAGGTATGAAAGCCTTTTTATTTTTTTAGCTAACACATTGCCACATCAAGAATTGCCATGTATTAGGATTTCATTGTGTTATGTATCCTGATACATGGCAACATTGGATTAGCCGATGCTGACGTGGTGCTACATGGTATGTCATGTCAGCTGCAACGTGTTACTATAGGAAACGTAGCACACTATGGTTAGTCGGATTGGTTGACATGGTGCTACATCAACATTTCCCTTTTCTTTCTCTCCCTTTCCCTTCTTTTTCCTTGATTTTCCTCCACTTTCCCCAGCAATACAGCTTTAACCCCTTCATTTTGGCCCTAGTTTTCGCACAACTTCCTTGCTTAAACACACCAATTAGTGGTGCAATATCATCCTTCACATAGCTTACTTCGAATAGAACTAAAGAACGCATCTAGCCTCATGCATTTGTGTATTTAATTCGAGCTCCAAAAATCAGAAAAAACTTGAATTTCGAAAATCTTCATTTAATCCAAATTCAAGCTTTCCTTGCTTACTGGGTTGATTTGGTATATAAATAGGGGTCTTAGGATACATACAAAAGGGGGATGAGTAGCAGAAACCACTTACGAGCACTCTCTCTCTCTCTTCTTGATCACTTTTTCTCTAAACCTACCAAACCCTCTCTCTTTCTCTTCGACTTTCCTTCTCTAGCCACCCTTAAAGGGCACCACCTCCCTAGCTAGCTCCCCCACCACGCAAGCGACCAAACCTAGCCGCCCTTAACTCTTGTTGTAACCTGCAGCTCCTCCACCATTGAAATGCTAGCCACTGTATCTCTACCTTCGAAACCACCATCTTTGACCCCCTTCGACCAAAACGATCACTACAACCGAGCTCAACACCACTAGAAAACCAAGTCCTAATTGCCCTCTTGAACCCAACAGTTAGCATTGCAATTTTAGCTTCACCACCATCGCTGACCGCCATACCCAAACACCATCTAAACAACCACCCCAAGCTGCGACATCAATCCTACCCCTTATCTCTAATCCGAAACGTATAATAAAGCCTTTGCTTGCTCATTTTGGTGCAAGAAACACCCTAAATTAACCCCACCGTACTACTGTTGAAGGAAGCTTGGAGATGACCCAAACCCGACCTAAGATCTGAGATCCAAAACGACCCAACCTGAAGTCTGCGCGCTAATTCAAACTCATCCTACGTACAAGCCCTAAAGTAGTTTGAACCTCCTTTTGATTTGTTTCTTCTTTTTTTTACATTTTTCTTTTTTTTTCTTTTATTTATTTATTTATTTATATTATTGTATTATAACAAAAAATATAGAAAAAAGAAAAAGAAAAAGAAGAACGAAAAGAAAAAAGGAAGGATAACAAAAAAGGAAAAAAAAAAGAGAGAAAAGAAAAGAAGAATGAGTTTATTTTTTTAGGATAAATTAGTCATAAGAAAATAAGCAAAAAAAAGGGGGGAAGAAAAGATAGTAAATTAGATAAAAATAAAAATAAAACAAAAAGATAAATAAATAAATGGATTTTTGCCACTTAGAAAATCATTTTTTTAAAAAAAAATAAGAATAAAATAAATCCACTTTTTTCAAAATTAGGGCCTTTTAGGATTTTCCAAAAATAAAATTCCCAATTTAGGGCCTTTAGAAATTTCCTTAAATAAATTGAATTGGGTAAAAATGTAAACTCCATTGTTTTCAAGAATTAAAATTAACAACCCACTAAGGTTTTCATTAAAAAAACTACATACGTCTGATCTCGAGTAGCGAGTATGTAAAAACCTATTGGGTGACGATAAAAAATAAAAAAAAAAAAACTATTTTTCTTTTTTAGTTTAGATTACTTAAGTTGTCCAATTCGATTAACCAATAATTAAGTTTTGTTTTATAAAATTAAAAGGAGATTTTTTAAGGTTAAGGTTAAAACTAGAAAGTTAATAAAACTCATAAGGGTTTAAAGATCATACCCAATTGGTTGTAACTTAACTCTTTTTCTCGACCTTGGTCGGGTGGCGACTCTAAAGTGTTTTTTAAAATAAAAATCGGTTTTCTTTAAACCTTAGTCAAGGGTTAATAATAAATGGGTAGAGTTTAATATTGATTGATTTAAAAAAGACCTAAAATAGAAGAACCGGGAGGGAAAAAACTATGCTCAACATAAAGCATGTGAAATAATGCAATCTTAGATCATGCTATTAAGAAAAGATTCTAATCGATGATTTTAATATTATGATTAATTAGTTTGAGAAAGTGATTAAAATTTAATAGAGAATTCTCCTAGTCAAGAAAATTAAAGAAGGAATTAGATTATCTTTAAAGAGAATCACATGTTAGATCTAAGGGGAATAAAGATCTAGATATAATTTCCGAATCTTGAATTAATCTATAATTTTATAGCTTTCTTGTTTAAGTTCTTTAATAACCATTAATTAGTTGATTAATTTAGTAAGTTGCTGTAATTTAATTTAGATTCTTTAAGTTTCTTAAAATCAAAATTTATAGTTAGATGATAGAGATCTAGTGAGTATTAGTAGTCAAAGTCCCTGAGGGATCAACATTCGGACTTATACCACTATTGCAATTTGATAGGTATACTTGCCTTATATCACAAACATTTAGTAACACTCGTAGAATTAGCATCATAGCTTGTGCCCTCTTAGTTAAGGGTCTTGCAATTTTGTTGAGTTCTCTCATGAGTGTTTAAAGGCCTAGAACCACTTGTTGGATATATTTATATAATGTATCTAACACGTTTTACGAAGTTGGTTAATTAAATCTATAGGGATTAAGTTGGAAATATTCTAAGGATAAGCTTAATTAAACATATTATCTTTTGTTAATAGATTTTTATTGGAGTTATCTTGTCAGATTGTTCACTAGAATTTATTCCAGTTCAAACAAAGAAAGGATGAGAACGCATGTAAGAAGATATATTGAATAAAGATGAATCTTATCTTGATTTATGTTAATTTTTATCAAAATCTAATGAGCTGTTGAACAAATATTTTCAAGGCATATTTACTCAATTATATCGGATTTGTTGGAATATTCCCAAGCATGCAATATCAAGGCAATTATTTTAGAAGCTTCGAGATTTAAATTTGAAGGCATCAAGCATTAAGGTTTGCTCTTAATTTTTAAGAGATATTTATTTTCAAAAAAGGATTCAACTTTTGAAAGCTTTATTGAAGAAATATGAAGGGAAATAAGAGTGTTTTATATAAGAAAGTCTCTGGAATACATTAAATAAAAATACAAGAAGTGCAACATTTAAAGTCAAGTGATTCAATTTCCACAATTTATGGGATTACTTCTATCAACGGCTAAGTCAAGAATTTTTTTAGAGCTATCAACAATTATCCAAGATTCTAGAAAAGAGACGTAGAAGACATAAAAAGAAGACAAGTTCAAATCTTTGAGATAAATATTATCATATCAGAGTTGCATATGTTTTCTAAAAGCTTAACATTCAAGAGAATTTAGAACTATATTCAGAATCTAATTTAGAGACAATATTATCTAGTCTAATTTCATTTTCTAATTTTATTGTGTACTATATTTGAGGGAATTGTTGTATTCTATCCTCATAGCTTTCGTAAACATATTTTTTTAAGTGATAGACTTTGTGTTAGAGAGAGAATCAAATTTCTATAGTTCTATAGTGGGTAAGGGTAGCCTAGAGAGACAGAGCATAAAGACTTGTAATTGTTTCTCTCTTATTAAAGATAGTGAAACATAGATAATGGAACAACACCAATGTAGATAATCGGGTCCCCAGCGATAGAGCAAGAAGAGTGTAATAGGTATAAGGCCAAAGCATTATAAATCTCTTACTTGATCTTCTCATCTCTACTCTCATTTATCTTTTGTTTTAATATTGCTTATATATTGTTTTATGCCATATTTGATAAAGTAATCAAAGTGGATGCATTTAAGTCTTTATTTACAAATTTTTTAAACTTTCTAAGTAACCGATTCACCCCTTCTCTCGGTTATTTTTGGGACCTACAATTGGTATCAAAGCTTAGCTCTTGATAATCTAGGGTTCAAAGATCCATCGTGGAAAACAATATATCTACTGCTACAAATCGTACTCCTTATTTCGATGGTACTAACTTTGCATATTAGAAATGTAAGATGGAGACGTATATTAAAGCAACTGACTTTGGATCATCAGAAATCATTAAGTACGTGATAGGAATCAATCTACGATGATCCCTAAGCCGAAGCCAACCTGCCCTAAGACGAAGCTGACTTGCTAAAAGCCGAAGCCAACCTTTCTTAACCTGAGGAAAAATTATTTAAAGCTAAGGTCGAATAGCTTTTGCCGAAGCCAAGCTAATACCAGAAGGCCGTAGGGAAGAAAAGGAACCATCGATCTCCAGTCTATCGTCTGCCGAGAAGTCGAGAAACTACATGGCTAAGTACTTAAGGCTAAAGAACAGCTCAATACAGCACATGAGAGATTGCACCAAGCAATCTAGAAGTACAACAACTGTAGGCTGACCTCACTAGGAGCTCGGCTAAGCATAATAAGACTTCTAAACGTCCTACCCTTGCTCAAGCACCCGACTGCCAACCAACCCTTACTTGGGTCTACAGATAGCTTGGATGACTGCATGCTAACCACTCCGTTAAGTGCACAGTTTTGTATACTTTGTAGATATTTTCCTTATTTTGATTATGGGCCATTCTTTATTGTTTAAGGCCTTGTATATTATTTACAATTTTTCCATTAAGACTTTAGGACTTGTTATAAATAGCAACATTTGTAATTATCAAGGGATACAGACAGTGAAGAATATTCATACAGTAAATTTACAGTTGAACATTCCTTTTGAAAGTAAGGACGTTCTTGAGCCATTTGAGATCGCGTTTCAGACTATTGAGTGTGCCATACTCAATAATATCTCGTGTTCTTATCAATCTTACCTTTAAGATTGTGTTGAACCCTTCATTTGAGCGAATTAGTAAGTTACCTCTAACCTCTCATTTAAAACTTGAGTGACATTTAGTGTTCGTGAGTTGTGTCGAACCCTATTTCGAGCTCAACCCCTGATCGTATTTATGTCTTGGTGTGTGATATCCATACACATTCGAAATCAAAACCCCATTCTCACTTCTCGTTCCTTGTTCCCATTCGAACCCCATTGGCAACTAAAACCACTACATGGATTACACATCAGCTTCGCTAGTATTAAAGCTTTGGGGAGACACGTGTATTAGTGTTCTTCAAAGTTTGACTTGTGGTTTGAACATTTCTGTTGATCATCGTTCTTTAGTAAAGCCTATTGTTTGTGTTCCTAACAGTAATTTCAATAGTCGATTTTAGTTGCTGCAGTGTTTATCAGTCGTAACTAACTGAAAAAATCGAGTAGCAGTAATTTCTATGTTGCTGTTAGTTGAATTTTTTTACAAGTAGTATTTGTGGAATCGTCTTAGTAGTAGTTCTAAGTTGAATACAGTTAGAGTGTGTTACATATTTATTAAATTTCCTCTCTCTGGAATTTATTATACTGATAGCAATTTTGGAAGATGGTGTCAATAATAGTAGAGACAGTCTTCACGAAAGCTTAAGGAGACGTATTGATAACATGGAATATAAAATTTAGAATCTCATTGATTCTATCCAGGAACTTACTGGATTAGTCAAAGGGCGTAGACATGCTGGCTGAAGTAAAAGGAGGGAACGAATACCCCCTAGTAGAAGTGGCGCCAATGAGCTTGATAATGATGCAAGATAGCAGAGAAGAGTTGTCAAGCCGAGGAGTAGAGAAAACTAACTTAAGCTAAGGAGAAGTAGTGATAGGAGCATTGACTCCGAGGTGAACCAAGGAACCCGAAGAAGAAAGCTAAGGCTAAGAAGAGATGTGGACAAGCAAAGCTCCAATAGATGTAGCCAACCTGAGGAGAATCAACCTGCTAGGAATGCATGGGATGAACCCTAAACACATAGCCAAGGACTTGACAACATTAAGCTTAAGCTGCCAACCTTCAATGGTAGTAGCCAACTTGAAGAGTTCCTTAACGGGGTTCCCTAAGTCAAGAAGTTATTTGAGTGCTACAAGTGCAATGACAAAGCTAAGGTTAAGCTAACCTTGTTAGCCCTTATTGAATATGTAAGTCTTTGGTAGGACAAATTGGTCGTTAAGCAAGATGCTGAAGGAGAGGAGCTGATCAGGATTTGGAGGCTAATCAAGAGGTTGATAAATCAGCGCTTTGTACTAACCTACTTCAAGCAGGAGATGCTCCATGCTTTCTAGCACCTAAGGTAAGGACAAAACACTATTGAAGAATACTTGCAGGAGTTCAAAAGTATAATGACAAGATGTGAGATTATCGAGCCGCAGGACTGTACCATTGCTAGGTTCCTAAGTGGACTTCGAGATGATATTGCCAACATAGTTAATTTACAGCCATTTAACTCTTTGGACAAGCCAATTAATTTAGCTTTAAAAGTGGAGAAATAGAGGGGGAGGAAGCATCAAAGGCTAACCATCCGATGTTAACAAGGCAGCCCTGAACTTGAGAGGTATGAAGAGAAGACAAAGCCCGAGAGAAGGATGGAGAAAGGAGAGCCTAGCTGACCTAACCAGGTTGAGACTAAGAAAGTAGAGAAGGAGAAAGTGCCCGGTACTAAAGCCCGAGAAGTTAAATGCTTCAAATGTTTAGGCTTTGGACATATTGCCTCACAGTGCCCAAATAAGAGGGTCATGATTTTGAAAGGTAAAGGACTCGACACTCAAGTCGAGAGCCATAGTGATAAGAGCTTAGAGAGTGAGGAAACAATTAATGTCTATCCTGAGGTGGGAGAACTTGTTGTCCTGATAAGCAAATGAGCCAACATTAAGGAAGACTTAAGTCAAAAGGAGAATTTATTTCAAATCCAATGTTTGGTGAATGGGAAGACCTGTTCCCTAGTACTTGATGGAGGTAATTGCACCAACATCGTTTCTGCCGAGCTAGTAGAGAAGAAGAGATTACCGACCTACCCTACCTTCAACCATATGGACTGAAGTGGTTCAATGATAAGGGTATGGTCCATGTATATAAAAGACTTCGGATAACATTCAAGTTTGGACAGTACGAGGATGAGATTGACTTTGACATAATGCCTATTAATGTCGCAAATTTACTTCTAGGTCGACCATGGGAATATGATCGAAAAGTGATCCATGACGGCTTCTTCAACACTTATACTATTCAGAAGGAAGGGAAGAGCTATTGCTTGACCCCTATGAGCGTTGAGGAAATCTAGAGACACTCGGCACCCATGGTGAAGAGAAAAGGGAAGAGAAGTCTATTCGGTATCCAGGCCCACGCTTACAATTTAAAGTCGAGGACGACTTCTTTGCAACCCTGTAGTGATGATAGGAATCAGTCTACGATGATCCTTAAGTCAAAGCCGACCTGTCCCAAAGTCAAAGTCGACTTGCGCAAAGCCAAAGTCGACTTGTCTTTACCAGAGGCAAAATTGTTCAAAGCCAAGGTCGAATAGCTTTTTCCAAAGTCGAGCTAATACCAGAAGGCCATAGGGAAGAAAAGGAGCCACTCAACCCCATGTTTGTCATCTGCCGAGAAGTCAGAAAACCACAGGGCAGAGTATTCGAGGCTAAAGAACAACTTGATACATCACATGAGAGATTACGCCAAGCAATCCATGAGTATAGCAATTGTTAGTTGACCTCACTGGGAGCTTAACTAAGCATAATAAGACTTCCAAACATCCTACCCTTGCTTGGACACCTAACTGCCAACCAACCCTTGCTCGAGTCCATAGACAGCTTGGATAACTGCATGTTGACCACTCTGTTAAGTGCACAATTTTGTATACTTTGTAAATATTTTCCTTATTTTGATTATGGGCCATTCTTTAGTATTTAAGGCCTTATATATTATTTGAAGTTTTTCCATTAGGACTTGCTATAAATAGTAACATTTGTAATTATCAAGGGATACAGATAGTGAAGAATATTCATATAGTAAATTTACAATTAAATGTTCCTTCTGGAAGTAAGGACGTTCTTGAGCCCTTCGAATTATTGAGTGTGCCATACTCCATAATCTCTCGTGTTCTTATCATTCTTGCCTTTAAGATTGTAGTGAACCCTTCATTTAAGCAAGTTAGTGAGTTGCCTCTAACCTCTCATTTGAAACCTGAGTGACATTTGGTGTTCGTGAGTTGTATCGAACCCTATTTTGAGATCAACCCTTAATTGTGTTTATGCTTTGGTGTGTGATATCCATACACATTTGTAGTCAAAACCCCATTCTCACTCCCATTCTTTGTTCCCATTCGAACCCCATTTGTGTTCGAGACCACCGTATGGATTATGCATTAGTACAGAGACATCCAAATTGCTACGAATGGAGATTTAACACTAATGAATGTAGAGAAGAAAAAGATTGAGAAAAAAAATCAAGCTAAGCATTTGCTATTATTGATAATAACACCTTTTGAATAGTATCTCATTTCATCTTGCAGGACTACAAAAGACATTTGGGATACCTTAAGTGAGACTTATGAAGGAATAACCATAATCAAGGACACATGGATCAACTCATTGCTTCAACAATATGAATTGTTTAAATTTCAATCAAGTGAAGATATTCGAGAAGTATTTAATCATTTTATTGCCATTACTAGTGAATTGGTCTTGCTCGGTGAAAAGATTGAGGATTCCAATCTTGTTCATAAGATACTAAGAATTTTACCTATATCATGGGATGCCAAGAAAATAGCAATTGAAGAAACACAAGACTTGACAAAGATGACTATAAGCCAACTTAGAGAAAAGCTACTTGCTTATGAATCTCATATCAAGCACATCAATGAATCAAGGAGCAGTAAAAAGACTATTACATTCAAGGCTTAAGAAGTTGATTTAGAATTTGAATTCGAATCAAATTTAGAACCAGAAGATGATGAGGACATCGCACTTCTAACAAGAAGTCTAAACAGAATTCTTAAGAAGAAAAATAAGAAAAAGTTCTTTAATAAACACTATTCCACTAAGTGTTCTAAGTATGATGTAGGAAAGAATTACAAAGAAGAGAAAAAGGAAAAGAAGGAGAAGAAAGAGAAAAAAGAGAAAAGGGAATTAGTGTACTATGATTGCAAGAAGCCTAAGCACATTAAGTATAAATGTCTGGTGCTATTGAAGAAACTGGAAAAATAGAAGAATCGGAAATCCTTATTGGCCACTTGGAGTAATTTAGATGAATCAGAACCTGATTCAGAATCAAATTCAAAAACAGATGATGAAGCTAACCTATGTTTAATGGCTCTCTCTAGGATAAATTCTGATTCTAATGATGATATTATGCTTGAGAGTGCTATGAAACATATTAAGAGTCTTTTAAAAGCACTTGAAAGGGCTAACTCCAAATTAAATAAACAAGATGATGAGATTAAGGCTTTGAAAAGTGAAAAGGATGCATTGTTATAAACAAACTCATTGTTAGTTGATGAAAATGATATATTGAAGAATGATACTAAAGTTTTACAGATAGATGATGAAAACCTAAATGATACAAGATAATTTTGAAAAGGAGAATTTGTTGTTAAAAGAGGAAATTAAAGACTTAAAGGTTAGAATTAATGATCTATATTGCACAATAGATATAAACTTTAACAAGTTTAATAAAAGTGATAAGAAATTACAATTGTTGTTATCATTACAAAGGCTTAATAGTTCTAAAAGTGGACTTAGTTATGAATATGGTGAAATGTCTAAATCTAGAAACAAAACCGTGTTTGTCAAAGGTAAGGAAGTAGTTGGTATGGAATCTATTGATAATAATAATATACATTTGAAAGTTAAGTTTGATGTGCAAGGAAATTAGTATAACAAAAGATATACTGGTCAAAATAACAAGCATCCATTCAGAGGATACATTAAAAGTAGATTCAGAGGCTATTAAAGCCAAAATCTAAAAAAATAGGTAAGTAACAAGTATAGATCATCTAATTCTTATGCTTGTTTCTTTTGTAATAGACTTGGTCATATTGAAAAACATTGTTTCTATAAAATGAACAAGCTTAGTGCTCAATAAGTTAGATCCTTACATAATACGAGCTTGAATTTTAGTAGGCCTAAGCTAATCTAAGTTCTAAAAAGAAATTAACTTTATTTTGATACTTATAGGAACATAGAACAAGGTCGAAAGGAATATGGTACCTAAATAGTGGGTGTTCATGTCATATGAGTGGTGATGCTTCATTGTTCACAAGTTAGAGTGAAAAAATGAGGCTATGTGAAGTTTAGAGGTGATAATAAGGGTGAAATCGTCACAATTGGTAAAATCGATTTGCCTCCTCATGCTATAGAAAATATTAGTCTTATTAGAGGCTTGAAACATAATATTTTTAGCATAAGCCAATTGTGTGATAAGGGCTATAAAATGGTGTTTGACAAAGATAAAGTTTAGGCGTATGACATAAATGGTACTAAGTTGTTTGATGGTTATGGAAAAAAAAACATATATCTTATAGGACTAGCTAAAGTAAAAACTAAAAGTTGTTTCTTAAGTGATTCTGATAATGCATTTTTGTGGCATAAAGGCTTGTTTATGCTAACTTCCATCAATTGAATAATTTGTCTAAGAATAGTTTATATATAGCTTACCTAAATTGCAAATTAAGGATGATTTTCGCTGGGCTGCATATATTAAGAGTAAAATGAGTGTTGTTTCATATAAGCCTAAGAAAGTTATATCAACTAAGAGACCTTTAGAATTATTACATTTTGATTTGTTTGGTCTTATACGTACATTGAGCTTAAAAGAAAACAAGTATGGCTTAGTGATAATAGATGATTATTCTAAACTTACATGGGTTCTTTTTCTTGGGCATAAAAGTGATACATTTAAGAGTTTTAAAGTATTTGCTAAAAAAGGTCAAAACGAAAAAGGACTTTCTATTATTAGTCTTAGCACAGATAATGGAAAAGAATTTGATGAATCAGAATTCACAACATTTTGTAAAAATAATGGTATAATTCATAACTTTGTTGCATCCTACACTCCATAACAAAATGGAGTAGTAGAGCATAAGAATAGAACCATTCAAGAAAAGACATGTACTTTATTGAATGAAAGTGGTGTAGCATAATATTTCTAGGCTAAAGCAGTATCTATATCATGTTATATGATCAATCGTGTATACATAAGACTATTTACTAAGAAAACATCATATGAAATTTATTGAGGTAGAAAACCTATGGTATCATATTTTTATGTGTTTGGTTCTATATGTTACATCAAGAAAACAAGTATTAACCTTGGTAAGTTAGAGGAAAGAGCTAATGAAGGCATATTCTTAGCATACTCCTTAAATAGCAAAGCATATCATGTGTTTAACAAGGTTACTAAAACGATTTAGGAATCTATAAATGTTAAATTTGCTGATGAGATTAAAGTTGATGATTTTGATGGTGACTAACATAAGAAAGCCAAAGGTAAAAATATAATGTACAACAAAATCAGACTGGAGAACTTAAGGCAGAAAGTTCATAAGAACCAAGATTCGAAGCAAATTTAGAATCATAATCAGAAGCAAATTTAGAAGCTAAATCAGAACCTACCTAAGTAATATCTAAGCCTTATGGAACCATTAGGTTTAAAACCTCTTGTTTACTTGAACAAGTGATAGGTAATATCAATACTGAAGTTAAAACAAGAGATAGCTTAAGAAACATTGAAAATCGTTTTACGCTATTATCTGAGTTTGAGCCTAACACCATGGATGAAGTCTTGTTTGATAATAGTTGGATAAATACCACGCAAGAAGAGCTTAATCAATTTCAAAAAAACCAACTATGGGCACTTGTTCTTAGGCTTAAAGATAAGTCTATCATAGGAACAAGGTGGGTATTTATGAATAAACTAGATGAATAAGGTAAAATTGTTAGAAATAAGCCAAGATTGGTAACAAAGGGCTATTCTTAAGAAGAAGAAATTGACTTTGATGAAACATATATTCCAATTGGTAGGTTAGAGGCAATAAGATTTCTATTTGCTTTTGCTAGTTATAAAGGCTTTAAATTGTTCCAAATGAATGTTAAAAGTGCATTTTTAAACAGATATATAAAAGAGGAAGTTTATATTAAACAACCTCTAGGATTTGAAGATCTATTTAAAGAAAACTATGTGTATAGACTTAGAAAAACCTTATATGGATTAAAACAAGCTCCTAGAGCTTGGTATGAAAGGTTAAGTGACTTCCTAATTAAGAATGGATTCCAAAGGAGTAAAGTAGATATAACCTTATTTCTTAAACGCTATGATAATGACATTTTAGTAGTCTAAATATATGTTGATGACATTATTTTTGGATCTACTAATAAAATGTTTTGCAAAGAGTTTTCTAAGTTTATGCAAGTTGAGTTTAAAATGTCATTAATGGGTGAACTAAACTTCTTTTTTGGACTTTAAATCAAACAAACCAATGATGGGATCTTTGTGCATCAAGAGAAATACACCAGGCAAATCTTAACCAGGTTAAATCCAGATGATGCAAGTAAGAAAGTAAATGAAAATATTTATAGAAGTTTGATTGGTTCACTATTGTATTTGATTGCATCTAGGCTAGACATATTTTTTAATATGTGTATTTATGCTAGATTTCAGTCTAAACCAACTAAAACACACTTATTAGCTGTAAAAAGGATTTTCAAGTATATATCTTATACCACAAAGTTAAGAATTTGGTATCTTAAGAATCAAAACTTTAATTAGATTGGTTACTTAAATGCTGACTATGATAGATGTAGGGTAAATAGGAAAAGTACTTCAGGTACTTATCAGTTTCTAGGGGCCAAATTGGTTTCTTATACTTTTAAGAAGCAAAATTTTGTAGCCCTATCTATAGCTAAAGCTTAGTATATTTTAATTGGCAATTGTTGTGCTTAGATTCTATGGATTAAACAACAATTATCTGATTATGGGCTAAATTTGAAAAATATTCTAGTAAAATGTGATAATACAAGTGCAATCAACTTGACAAAAAATTCAATGCATCATTTTATGTCTAAGCACATTAAGGTAAGACATCATTTCATATGAGATCATGTTAACAATGGAGATATAAACATTCAATTTGTGTAAACTAAAAATTAGTTAGCCAATATTTTCACCAAGCCTCTTGATAAGACCAAATTTCAGTTTATAAGAAATGAAATTGGTGTTTGCTATCCGTTTGCATGAATATTTGAATAATTAAGCACGTTGTAAAAATTATGTATGTTGTTTGCATGTTGTTTTTATTTTTGAAATTCATGTGCAAATGTATATTTATACGATTTTTTTGCTAATTAATTTATGTTGTATATTTAATTACCAAATTCTTAACTAATAAAATAATAATCATAAGTCATGGAATATTAGGATAATAGTTTTCGTAAAATTTAGGAGAGTTAATTAAGTTTTAATTTTAACATTGGGAGAATTAAATTAGCAATTTTTTAAGCTCCCCCACGTCAGCTTTTCAATAATAACTTCCCTTGCTTTTTCATTTTCGTACACATCTAGTGAGCTACTAGATTTTGTAACGGCCATCTCTCTCTCTCTCTCTCTCTCTCTCTCTCTCTCTCTCTCTCTCTCTCTCTCTCCTCTCTTCCACTTCTCCACTTCCCCATATTCTTCTCATTATGTTCTGCCTTCAATCCCTTTAAATCCCCATTCATTCACAACTGCATCTCACTTCCTCTGCAATTTTTCTCACTTTTTCTACAATCCATCTCCTCATACTCTCTTACTTTCTATGATTTCTTACCCTCATCCTCTCTCTCATTACTCACATGGGTCTACGAAAATCCTTACATCTTGGTCTTAAAACCAAGAAGAATCCCAAGAACATAAAGGAGAACCCATACTCTTTAGTGGACGAACCCTTGTTCAAGAATCTCATAACCCTAATTCTAAAAATCCAAACCTTAATCCTAAACCTGATCAAACCAAAACAACCAACAAGGGGAAAGAAACCGATGACAAGATTGAGAGTTCATCAAGTGAGGATATTATTGAAATTGAAGAGGAAATATCTAAGGATGTTGATGAAACTAAAGAAGAAGGGAAAACTTCAAGTGAGGAAAAGGAAAATTAGTCAGAATCAAAATTAGAACCATAGGAAGAATTGGATCCAAAATTCAAACAAGAGGCGGAGACCATTATCGAATGGTTCGAGCAAATGAAGGCATAATAGAAAAAGGTAAGACCTAGAATTGTATTTGTTTCATCTTCCGAACAAAAGCAGTTCATAAAGCCTAGTATAGTAGATTTTGAGTTTTTCTAAAAGAATAGATTCTATTGGGATAAGTTACTAGATGTTCTAGGATACAAGAATATTTGTAGTGTTGAGATTGTTGTGCATAGAGAGTTGATGATTGAATTTTATGATAATCTTGATATGAACCAGAGGGAAATGTGGCAATCTAAAGTGAAAGGACAAAAAATTAGAAATTTTGAAAGAAGATATTCAAAATTTTTTTAGAATTCCTAGAATGAACAAAGATAGGGAATTGATGAAATGGTCCAGGAAACAAATTTTTGAGGAGTTGAATAAGGGCGAAAGGATTTTGCCTAAAAAGGAGGTCAATATTTTTAATTTCAAGCTAATTGTATGAATGCTCCATAAGTTGATTATTAGTTCTATACTTTCAAAGAAGGTAAGTACAACTAGTATTTCCAAGGAAGATGCCATGGTTATTTTAGCCATACTAAGGAAGAAGAAGTTGGACATTCTTACGCAAATGATCATACATGCTTTCATGATAAGGAGACAAAAGCCATATGGTAATTTACTAATGAAGTTGTTTGAGTTTAAGAGGGTAAAGATTCCAAAGGTGGCAAGTAAGGAAATATGGATTTGTGTGATTAAAGAAGATCACTACTATCACATGGGTATTAATGTAAAGAACAAAATATGGTATGTTAATGATTGGGCGTTCTATGTCCATGAGAGGCACAAGAAGAACAGGTTACCTAAAACACTGTTTGAGGGGGAGTTATCAGAAGCTGTAAAAGTATCCGATTTAGAACATAAATCAAGACTAATGAAGAGAACCACTATGAAAAGGAAGGACAATTCAATTTCAAGAGGGAAGACGAAGAAAATAAAGAAAGATTATGAGGTTATGATAAGAGGTAAATTTAAAATTAAAGAAAAAGTGAAAGTCCCAAAGTTAGAAGATGATTTAGATTTAGATTCAAAACCACCTATGAATGAAGGACTAGGAGAAACTTCTAAAATAGAAGCAGTTTCAAGGAAAGAGGTAGAGTTTATGATAGAATAAGAAGTAGACTGGCTGTTGAGTTAGCTCCAAGCTTCTTTAAAAGAAGAAATTGAAAAACAATCTAAACCATCTCCCATACCTCTCACTTCATTAAAGAAATCCCTTCTTCAACTATCTTTGGAAATTGAGATTTCACTCTTTGATCCTCCAACTTATGATCAAACTGATCATTCACCATCTTCACAATCTCTAGCTCTAACAGAACAACAAAAATCTCTTATTTTTGTTGAACCACAATCTTCACCTCCATTTGCAAAAGTTCCATCTCCTCAAGTGCAAAACAAAATTCTTAAGCTGATGAGTCTACTCAAGTATCAGAGGAACTACCAACATAAGTTCCTTCAACAACTATTTTGATGCAACCATGGAAGGAATTTACTTTACCTCCACTAATTCAACAGTAAAGTTCTCCCGGCACTCCTTGGATAAAAAAGAGCTACCCTGAGAAGAAAAAGAAGAAGTCTACATAGTTTAGGCATTTAAAGATTAAGTTTGTTTGTTTTTCGTTCTTATCTATTATTTGTTAAAATTTGTCTAGTGTCATGTTCCAAGTCAAATGTTCATGTTGTGTGTTTTTTTTTTTCCTATTATATTTAGAATCATGTTTAGAGTCCAATTCAGAATCAAATTGATGTACTCAGTGTAATTAATGAAATATCAGTCTTTTCCTTTCTCTAAATTTGTTATCTATCTTTCTTACCCACATTAGATTCAAAGGGAGTAAAAAGTACATGGTGATAATAAAAAGGGGGAAAAATATAGAAAATATCGAATTAAGAGTTCATTGTAAGAAATAATTGTGGAATTTTTGAAATTCTTGGACTTAAAATTCTCTAATAATTTGTACATATATCTTTTGTGACCTAATATGAATTTATTAACAAAACCTTTCATAACTTGATTAATATTTTTATAAGAAAAGGTTTTATTATCATCACAAAGGGGGAGAATGTTAAGTTCTCTCATAATGTTTTGATGATAACAAAAAGAGTAATGATATTTGACAAGTTTCTTAAGTATGCAAGTCAATAAACATAGAGATAAGAATTTAGTCTTAGTATTTGAGAGAATCTTTGTATTATGTCCTCATAGCTTTCGTAAACATATTTGTTTTAGTGATAGGCTTTGTATTAGAGAGTGAATCAAATTTCCATAGTTCTGTGTGTAGACAAGGGTAGCTTAGCAAGGAAAAGTAGAAAATCTTGTAATTGTTTCTCTCTTGTTAAAGATAGTAAAACGTGGATATTGGAATGACAATATTGATAACCGGGTCCCTAATGGTGGAGCTAGAAGAGTAATAAGTATAAGGCTGAAACACTATAAATCTCTTGCTTGATCTTCTCATCCCGACTCTCATTTATCTTTTGTTTTAATATTATTTATAAATTGTTTTACGCCATACTTGATAAAGTAATCAAATGGGGCACGTTTAAGTTTTTATTTGCAAAACATTTTAAACTTTCTAAGTAACTAATTCATCGCCCCTTTTAGTTACTTATCAGACCTACAAATTTGAATATGAATTTTAGAAACTAATTTCTTCATCTTTGACCTTTAAGATAATGCAACCCTAGTAGTAACTAGGAAGGGTCTACTCACAATTAATGGTACATCAAGGCCCTCATCTATATCAAGGATAACAAAGTCCACAAGAAAAATAAACTTGTTAACTCACACGAAAACATCCACTATGATGCCTCTAGGGTATGTGGTAAACCTATCAGCTAATTGAAGGCACATGCATGTTAGTTTAAGTTCTCCTAACCCTAGCTTTTTGTATAATTTATATGGTATCGAATTACTACTAGTTCTTTGATTTGCTAATGTATTATCTACTAACAAATTACCAAACACACATGGAAGATTAAAACTCCCTAGATCTTTTAATTTCTCTAGTAGCTTTTTTTGGGTATGACGGTTGCAAGTTCCACCAGCTTCCTCTTATTCAACAAAAGATCCTTTAGGAACTTCGCATACTTTGGCATTTACAATAAAACATCAACAAGAGGTAAGTTAATGTGTAATTGTTTAAAAGATCAAGGAATTTGCCAAATTGCTTGCTTAGATCAGTGTAATCTTATCTCAATTGTTGTGGATACGGGATGAGCGACTTATACTCCTTCACTTTTGGTGGCTCTGTACTTTTATTTGATTTTTGTGGCTCTATATCCCCCTTGCCCTTGACTTTTGCTCCTGTCTCAACTACTTTCCTATTGTCCCTCTTCTCAACTTATAACTCTCTCACACTTCTTAAGGTCACTACATTAACACGTTCCTTAGGGTTTGCTTCAACATTCCTAGGCAAAGACCTGTGTGGCTATTAATTCAACAATCTTACAAGTTGTCCAATTTAATTTTCCAAGTTATAGATGGAAGCTTCTTGATTCTTGAGGAAGGTCTCTATCTACTGCATTTTCACCTTATTTGTTTAGATGTATTTCTCTAGCAGACTCTCTAACTTCTTTTTTGAGGCTAATGGAGGAGTTACAGGTTGTTGAAACCCAAGTGGAGGGAAGTTTGATCTTTGCTGAGGCTAATTCCTTACTTGTTACTACTAGCCTTGACTTTGATTCTGACCTCCCCGTAAAAGATTAAAGTGAACTCTCCATAAAGGTTAGAGGTATTGCTGTAGGGATTATATTGAGGTCTTAAGGGTTTCCCTAGAAAATCAACTTACTCCATCTATTCATTACCTACAAACCCCTCTTAGCAAAAGTTGTTGGGGCTAAATTACGGTTGGTAAAAACCGGCTGAGAGTAATTCAATCTTCTTGCTCAATATTTCCACCTAAGTGGCTAAAGGCTGAATGGCATTAAGCTCAAATACACCATGAGTTTTTGCTTTCCTTTAGGATTTTCCCACTAGTAGTTGCTCATGGCCATCCCTTCAATCAAAGTCTAAACTTGCTCAAGTGTCTTTGTATTGAGTGTACCTTTGGTTGCTATATTTATCATTTTCCTTATATATAGGTTGAAACTAATGAAGAAAGTTTAGATTTCCATCCAAATAGAGTGTAGGCTCCACCTTAGTAGGTCCTTAAAGTGCGCTTAGGTATCATATAAGGCCTCACGCTCTATTTAAGCAAAAAAGAAGAGATGTCAACTCTGGGCTTTGATAAAGGTATGTTTTTCATGTTTTAAAGTGAAAATTAAGATAGAATTATTGTTGATTTTATAGGAATCATTAAGAAATGGTACTTAATTATTTTCATTTGGACATTTCAGGAATTAAAGGATTCAAGAGTGGAATTACACAAGATTTAGAGGAGTTTTACGTAAAGGAACGAAGTTCGAATCAATATACGCAAGTTAGAACTAAAGGCAGCTAGCCTACAATGTATACCGCTGGCCTTGATGTTTACGTTGTTGGCTTAACAACCAGCCTTGCACTTACATCGCCGCCCTTCATGATAAATAATTTTCATGCAAGTCAACCCTAATTTTTCTTATAAATAGCTTATGTTTCATCGTTTGAGAGACTTTTGAACACACTTTCTCTAGACATAAAGAGTCGTAAAATAGTCTTTAGATAATTCTTGAAGAATTCTTTGAGAGAATCACTTAGATCATTGAGAAGATTTTGCTTTTACTATAGAAACGAAGTTGAAGTTGCAATTAAAGATTATATTTTCCAATACAGAATTGGTGATATCTATTTCAATTATTCTTATGCAATTTTGTGAATTACTTATGATTTCAAATATGAATTTCCTTGCAATTAGTATTTGTGTTTTTGTTTCCAAATCCATGGCTGGCTAAATTTATTTGTGGGAATTGATGAAACTCTAGATAGCTAAAATGATGATTATGTTCATGTTATAGTATTAAGAGATATATGAATGATTCATGATTACAATTTCTATGATTTCGATTATAATTGTTTAATTAATTGTAATTGTTAGAAACCCTAATGATACAAGAGTTGATATAGGGTTTGTTAGAAATTCTTATTTGATTTGATTAATCAATGTGGAAGCAGAGTTAATTGAATTAATTAGAAATTATCTAGAAATTAATGCGATGTTCGGCGATTGATTATTTACTAAGACATTAGGGATAATTGATTTAAAACATTAGACAATCATAGTATCAAGAGATATATGATTGTAATTTAGAGTTTACTGTTAATTAGAAGATGCAGAAGCTGACTAATTAATTAGAAGTTTAAATCCTTAAGTCTTAAGGTATAATAATTTCACTTGAATGACCATATAGCTATTAATCTATAAACATGATAACAATTTGATTAGCATAATCTAGGGTGGATTCTATTATCCCACAATTCTCAATTGATTACTTAATTTTAGATTTTTCATAGTTATTTTCTTTTCAATAGTTTTAGAGTAATTATTAGATTAATTAATTTAATTTTGATTGCTTAAATATTGATAAGAATTAACATAGGATTAGTAATTTCTTAGTCCTCGAGGGATCGACAACCTTACTTTCTCTATATTACTTGATTCCAACTTAGTATACTTGTTGGAGTATTCACGATTTATTTTTACATATATATATATATATTAAGCAAATCAAGCTTAGTGATTTTCGCAAGTGGAAAGTACTTTTCCAAGAACTTTTCTGCCAATTCATTCTTAGTTATGATCGAATTCCTTGGCAAGGAATTTAACCACTGCTTAGCTCGGTCACGTAATTAAAAGGGAATTAGACATAATTGGATGGCATCGTCAACCGCCCTCTTAATTTTAAAAGTGTCACATATTTCCAAAAAGCTAGAAATATGTGCATTAGAGTCTTCATATTGTAAGCTATCAAATTGCATAAACTGTTGCTCTATCTATATGATGTTCAATTTGATCTTAAAGTTGTTGGCTGTAAAAACAGGCCTATTTATACAAGACTTGGGCTAGTCAATGATGGCTAAGAATAGTTTGACATAGTTTCATTTTGTTCCCTATTGTTGGCCATGTTGTCATTAAGTATGCGCTTGTGATTGGATTTTTGATCAACCACTTGCTCTTTCACTTCACATTTGTTCAACTCAATCTCATCCTTAATTCCAATAGGAGACCCTTGATTGATTACCTTTACTGTCTCCTTTATTGTTAGTTGCCTCAAATTCCTTAAAGTCATCCTCTCAATTTCGAGGTCAACCTAGATCAAATATCGTAAACGACTTCTAATCATGCACCATACAAGGAGAACACGAAATTAATTCAAAGCTGTATAAAAGAAATAAAGGAAAACAATAAAGATAAAAAACAATTCTTTGCTAGGCGTCCAATTTAGTGTAAAATTCACTTTGCATAACATCCTCAGCCACCATAAAATAGCTGCAAAATCTCAGTTGTTAACTAAACCAATACCCATATAGGCGCATTTTTCCTGACCTCATAAGAGAACCAATCTCTTGGAAATGTTCATCCTAAAATCCACTTTCATCTCTAGAAAGATGGATCTTCCAATTAGCCAAAGGAACAAAAAAAAAAAGTTCACAAAGGCTATGCAAATAAGTCACAAGAGAAAGATCTCTTGATTGATCCTAGGAAGGCCCAAATGAAAATAAGAAAAATGCCTTCCCTGACCACTCAAATGATCAGGGAGTGATTAAATGCTTGATCGGCATCTAGATGTGTGCATACCCAAAACATAAGAATGGACACGGCCTCGTCTAATGTAAGACCATCCTCAAAGTCACTTAGTTTGCAATAAATAACAAAGGTTTTAGCCTTTTGATTCCATATATGACAGTGATGGCAATAAAAAGGAATTTATGCAATATGCTACACAAGACCACTTTAATATTTAAGTTTTGATATGCTTAAATTCCATTTACTTTAGTGATCACCTAAAACATTACATAATCACAAGGATCACATAACATCACAATCATCAACTTTACTTATGGAAATAATTTTTAAATTTCTTAACAAATAAATCAAATACATACATTTCTTAAATACCTCATGTAGAACCAATTAAGTAGAAAATTGAAGGTGCAACTAATCTACAAGTACACATATCACGACGCAACAGTATCGTTGTCGTGATAGGTCGCTGTGTACCGTATAAAGGTCTATTATCAACCCCCTTGCTGATCATAGGCTTTTCATATGACACACAAGGCTCCTTCCACTTTACATTACCACTAGGTCCATAGACAAGTAATATAGAGCAATTTAACTAAAATTACTTCTATGTTATAGATTAGCTAATTGTGTGGGCTCGTGGGACCCACACCAAAAAAAATATTACAAACAAATGCAGTTCATAACGGAACTGCATTAAATCTGTGTTATGAGCAAAAACACAAAAGTATTTAAACATCTATAATTCTATTACAAAAAGTCCTCTTCGCTCTCTGATCGCTCCAACTGATCCCTACACGAGACTTACCATGGGCATGCCTCGACTCGGATTAGTAAAGAGGTTCCTCTACATCAACAAAAATCTATAGGGGTATAAGCTTAAGCTTAGTGAGATAAATATCCTCGTCAGTACCACATGACAGAAATTTATTAGATGTATAATCATATGAATGCATGAACAATCAGTATGTCAAACAACGCATGCAGTGACCTAGGAACTGCATACGACTCAGAATTTCGCCCCCTGAAGTCGGGGTTTGGAGATAATTAACCGGCCCAAACCAAAATCCGAGTTCTAGACCTTGGGTTTTATTTCATTTGCACTATCGTACTTATGCCAAAACAAAACTCTTTCTCTCTATATATGTATACTTCCTTTACCAAAATCCAATCATATCTTTTAAAATCCCAAGTCTAGCGGTATGGTGGGCCCCGCAGTCCACAAACACACGCCCTAAGCAAAAGCTACAAGACTCAGCCCCTCGCCAACAGTTGGCATCTCCCAGTGCCTAATAAGCCCATCAACTTAAGATAGAGATTCAATATATATGATGGCATAGCTAGTGCCCAATCCTGCAAGAAACTCGTATTCCTGTGAATCCCTTCCCATCTTCTGCATGAAGCAGCAGTCGGTGTTATCCGTATGCAATATGGGGAATGCATGATTCATTTTGAGTTCTTAATCGTATAAGTGATTAACTTGATTTTTAGGGTGATCAAATAATTTCATCCCATACAATTCACATGTATATATTAATACAAACAATTCCCATTATTATATATATATATAGCAATTCATCACATTCATCCATAAATCCATACACATGCATCTCCCATATCCCATAAGTATCCAAATTTATATATATAAGTTTAGGTGCATCTATTCTACAAGTACAATCAAGTAAAGAGTCATCGAGAATTTACTCACTCTGCCATGTGGGTCAATCAAAGTAATCCGGAGGCAAGTCGTTTCCGTAAACAGTGTCCCCTGGTCATTGAAATAAACTTAAGAAACTAAGTAAATTTTTCTTAAGTTATATTCTTGACTAGTTTTCGTAATTTTTCCCAGTTTTTACCTAAAGTTCAATAGTGTATAACTTTTTCGTTTGAAATCCGATTTTTATGATCTTAGAGTCAATCTTCATCATTTTTTAGTGTACTTTAATGTAGTAAGGTTAGATTTTCGAAATGAGGTATACAATTCTATCCATGGGTCAAAACAGTAGTATTCCTCATGTGTTGGAGTGCTTTTTGGGCCTTTTTTAGTAAATAGGCTTTTTAATAACTTAAGAAATTCCTTAGGCTTGGTCTTAAGATTTTATCCTAAGCTTAAGATACTCCTTAAGATCAAATTTATAACTTTAATTTATATTCCTAAGGCTAACAACCACTTCTTGGGCCATTTAGTGGGCTTAAGTTGTCAAATGGGCCCTTTAGTGGGCTTAAGTTGTCAAATGGGCTTATTTTTGGTCCAAACTAAAGTTAGTGACTTTGGTGGGTTTATGAGGCCTTAGGTAGATTTCTTATGGGCTTCAAAACAACCTCTCTTGGTACTTTAAGGTGCTGGTCAGAATTTCCTTGAAGGCCCAACTTAGAGTTCTAGGCTTGTTTTGAGAGTTTTAGGCTCGTTTTGAGAGTTTTAGGCTCGGTTTTGAGTTTTAAGCTTTCTATGCTTACCATACTTGCTTTGGTTAATCTTTTCACTTTGTTCATTCACTTTTATCATATTTTTAGGCTTCTTTCTCCCACGTTCCAGATCTGTTCATGATGGTTCCAAGGGGTTCTTACTTGGTTTTTCAACTTGTTTCATCATTTCTTTAAGTTTAGGTGGTAAATTATGTACTTAAACTACTTGTATCTAAATCTTAACTTAACTTTTCTTCCACAAGATGATTCTTTAACTTATGTTCCACACAAAGAAATAGAAGATCTTTTATTTAATATAACTCCCATATCATAGCTCATGTCATACAAAGTTGGTTTCTTCATAAAACCTCATTTGATGGATTTTTCCTTAACTTAAGTCTAGATTTGAGCATGTTTAACTTAATGGAAACAAAATCAACATCCAAATGACTATGGAACCCTCACGTCCAGCATGCTCATCCTCCATTTAAGTTCTTATTTCAAGATTTTCTTAGCTTAAAATCTTCCATTCAAAGCATTAAACAAATGTCTTTACAAAACACCAACTTTACATGCTCATGTTTCAACTTCATGTAAGGGTTTCATGGTTTGTTTCTTAAAACGATTTTTGGTGTTATAACAACTTAAACCTTACTCATATCTTCAAGAAATCAAAGTCTCCTAACATAAATACTAATCCGCATATCACAAGAAACACTTACTCGTCCTTCAAGCAAAGTTTGGTGGTTGTGCACTAAGGTTCCACTTAAGCTCTTAACTTTGCCTCCTCCTTTTTGCCACCTTTTGGAACCCGAATCTTTTGGTCTTTTGGAATGGGGTTTGTAGAAGGTTATAATGGTCTTAAAAGGTCTTAGATGGTGAAAGAAAATGACAGAAGAACAAAAGAAAAAGTTGCCGTGAGTGAAGCTTCAAAAATGAAAGAAAAGTTTATTTTGTAGGGTAAGGTTGTTTCCCCTTTTTATGTTTGTTTCAAAGGAGAGAAAGAAGATGTGAAAGTGAAATTGAAAGTGAGAGAAATGATGGAGAGAGTATCTGGTTGGAATGGAGAGAGAATGAGGGTTTAAATATCTTGAAAGTATTGTCTTGTAACTTACACAAAAGTCAACAATTGCAACTATTTATAATGTAAGCATTAAAGGGTGAATAGTGATATGTAAGAAGAAGTGATTGATGGGTGAATGGCAAGTGCATGGCCCCCCTTTCTCCCTTGTTTATATCTGCCATTTAAAGTCTTTTTAGGCCATGGAGTGGTCTTTTCTCATTTATTAAAGTTAAGTTTATGAAATCTTGTGAAAAATTGTCTATATGTAGTATAAGTGCAGAGGTGATAAGGAAATTGTCTTATCACTAGATTTTGATAAGTTATCAATTGATAAATGATTCAAACTCTCAATTAATAAGTTATCTAAGGTATTTGGTTGGTCTACTTATTTATGTGTAAGGCTTATACATGAAGATAAGGGCATAGCTTTATAAGAAATTGTTTTTAGGTTTTCATCTCACATTGTTTTGTAATTTATGATTTGATTTTTATAAAATTGTGAAATTTTCTAAAGTTGAATAAAATTATTCAAATAAAATTATTGATTAATTACTTAGGGTTAAAATTCCTTAATGTTTTTAAGGTTTAGGTTTTTAAGTAACTTTAGAGTTTGCAGTTCTTCAAGCTCGAGTTTTATCGACAATTAGCTTTTGAATTGTAAAAATTTAATTCGCTTCTAAATATAAACTTAAGTTTTTGGTTTAGTTGCTTTTTGGGAATGTTCGGAAGGTACTCTTAATCAAGTCTTAGGCCCATTAAAAGTAGGGTTTACAACACACAAGTGATAATCATCATAAATACTTACTGAACCATCTTGTAATCGTCATAATAATCTTCTAGAAGGTCCAAATCGAAAGTACCTAAAAAAATAAAAATAGTTGAGAAACATACTGGATTATTAAACTTTTTAGTTTAAGTTTTGTTTTGAGCTTTTTCTTTATAAGTCTTTTATTTCTTAGATTTGTCATGTTTAATGGTTTTTCTACCATATCATGTCCGAAGGATCCTTATTCAAAGTCTGAGTAGCTCATATGTCCATGAATGTCCTTGGTTTTTGTTCAATAGTTTTCTGGTCCTTACATAGGGTTCAAATTGTTACAATATCGAGATAATATGTCCATATGTCAATAAAGTCCAAGTCAAGGGGAATTTATTCAAACGTGATAGGTAAGTTATTTTTAAGGCATAACCTTGTTCACTTATTTTAGTTGTCATTATTTTAGTCTTTTGCTTTAAGTGAACTCTTTTGGTTTCTTTCTTGAACATCATTTGAGTGAGATGTTTGGGAAGCTTCTTTAAAATATGTAAAGGGTTTAGAAAGACTTCCTTTAAATGAAATCAAAAGTTCATGGAGCTCATGTTTAGGAAACTTCTTTAGAATGAATAAGAAGTTTAACATAAACACTATTTTTCTTTAAATATTCTTAGAAACCATGATAAAGACCAATCATAAAATGGAAGTATCTCTTCATCTTGAAAACTTTTGAGTTGAAATTGCTTATGAAAAGAACTTGTTGGTTTGAAAAAGAATTGATATCAAAACAAAACTTAAGCTTAAGTTTAGTAAGAGATCTTGTCTTTTGATAGAACATAAGAGTTTCTTTTCAAACTCCTTCTTGAATATATAAAAATCTTCTTGTTTTCTAAAAGAAGTTGAAAAAAGAGTTTCATTTCATGTATTTGTGTTTAGAAAAAGAATGCAAAAGAGCCTTTCTTGTTGATAAGAGTCTCCTTCACGAAGAAAAGGAGTTAAATCTTACCCTTAGGTTCTTAGATGAAGAGAATTAAAGATAGAGTTATTGGTGGGTCTAAAGAAAAGAAAAGCTAAGAATGTTTGTTTGGTGAATGTGGGGTATGAAGGTGGTCCCAAAGGTGTTGGTATGTCTTATTTATAGAAAACTCTAAATTAGCTTATCTCATAAGCTTTGTTTGCTTATAAAGTTAATCTTCGTTTTAGTCTTATGTATTGGAAAGATGGGGGTATGAAGTCCCCACATGTTGCCGCCACTAGTGGAGTGAACATACCACTTCCATGTTTTTCTTTTCTCAATTCAAAATACCTCATTGATGACATCATGGTTTCTAGAAATGGGTTGCTTATCATGTGAAATTTGTATGTTGAAAAAAATCCTTTTCCCTTCTAGAAATGGTGCTTAGATGCATCTAATGCAGTGGATGTAAGGAAATTATTTTTCACATGTTTCTTGTTGGAATGCTTGAATAAGCTCATGGCTTACCTCATCTTAAGTTGCTTATTCAACTTTGCTTTCTTATCTTCTTATCAAAGTCTTTGAGTCCTTTATATCCTTTATTTATGTGACTTATTGACCAACTATCTACTTAAGCTAATCCTATAGCATTGTATCCTAGTCATAAACTCCTTATTTGATTATTTCAAATTCTCATGTGATTTATTTTGACTAGCTATCAAGTAATAGCTCCTACACATATCTATTCAATCATGATATATCTCAAATCTTATATTTATTATTATACTCTTAAGCTTTTACACCTCGCACTAAGTGGACATTGATATGTCTTGAAAGAGGGCTTACCATAGTGTAGATAAGTACCCCAAAAGAAAACTACTAAGGAAGGAATGACTATGGGTCTTTGTAAGGGTTTTAGTAAATTCGTGAGCTACTTATAGATGTGATGCACCACTTAAGTGCAATATGGCCTACTACCCACTGGATGTGACTCACCAGTCTAGGTTATAGGTTTGCTCGCCACAATCTTTGCTAAATTGATAAAAGTTAAGACATTAAGGTTTCAACTTCATGAGAAAGGGAAGAAAACTCGGAGGGAATTCACTAGCAAAATTAGGTAAAATTTTGATTGCAACAACTGTCTAACTAGGGTATTTATCCTCGATTTGCTAAGGTTACAATACCATGACCAAATTACTGAAAAGGGCAAGAAAATTATTAAAGTACAAGTGCAAACGTAGAAGGACAATTATTTAATCCTTCTAGAAGGAGAATGTCTTATCGTCGGGATATACTCGTGAGGAGTGGGATACATGTCATTGTAGTAGAGGTTAAGGCACATTCCACTAATAGATTATGATACTCAAAGATTTGGTTAGCACTTGTTAGACAGTCGTGTAGCTTGGTTAAGGAAATTAGTGATGAAAGGTGATCCTTAGTGGTTGTTAAAATTGCAATTCTACTATTCATTTCATTGTATAGAATCAATAAAATTGTAAACTTATAGAATCTTCATCGAAATTCATAATTCTACCAAAAATCTACATTGAAACATTCAATTTAATTAAGAAAAGCATCATAAAATCATAAACTTGTAAAATTATATAGTTGACTCATGATTTTAATAGCTAATGGAATTGATCGAAAAGGTTAGCTCTTAACAGCTCAAACATATCAAAAGCAATCAAAGTTATGCACCAAAGAGCTCAAACATATCAAATCCTCGAAATGCTCTGTTGGCCTATCCTCATCTAGGATGTATAGGCTCAAGTTAGCAATGTTGAAGACATTGGAAATTCCATGTCTATATAAAAGATCGAGTTTGTAATCATTGTCGATGATCTTCTAAAACACTCAGAAAGGTCCTTTAACTCAAGATGAGAGTTTGTCCTTCCTCTTCTTTGGAAACCTTTCTTTGCTGAGATGTATCCATATAAGCCCAGTTGATCGAAACTGTTTCTTTCCTTTTCACCTTTGGCTTCCAAGTGCAAGTTTATCTACAGTTGGAGTTTATTGCTTGATAACCCATTGATAAATTTGTTATAAGGCTTTAGCTTGACCTTCAGCTCCAAGGTCATCTTGATTAGTCTTTAAATTAGGTGCCTAGTCAAGCAATAGTTAAGGATTGAATCTATACACTACTTCAAATGGAGTTTTTCCTATCATACTATGGATGGATCAGTTGTATGCAAACTCTATGATGGGCAAGCAAGAATCCTAATTAGCTTGATTACGTCCAATAGTAGCTTAGAGAAGTGATCCTAAAGTTTGGTTGATGACTTCTATCTATCTATTGATTTGGGGGTAGCAAGATGTGTGAAAAGTAGCTTGGTCTTTAGTTAGCGCCATAAGGTCTTCTAGAATTAGATTAAAAAATTCGAATCTTGATCTAACACAATACTCCTCAAAACTCCATGTAGTCTCATGATCTCCTAAAAAAAAAAAAATAGTCGAAGCATCATTAGTTTTATTACGGGGCACAAAATGTGCCATCTTGCTAAACTTGTTAACCATGAACATAACAGAATCTTTTCCTTATGCCATCCTCAGCAATCTAAGTATAAATTCCATATTTATGTCAACCTAAGGTTTGGTCAGTATAGGTAAGGGCATTGCCTTCCTTTGTTTAGTTCAGCTCCTAACCTTTTTACAAGTTGCATACCTCTCACCAACCTTTGCCAATAAAACCTCGATTTCAATAATTCATAAGTTCTCTTCTCCCAGAAATGGCAAGATAATCCTCCACTATGTGCTTCTCGAATAAGCAAGTCTCATATCAAATAGGTCGGCACATACAATCTTCCAGCTCGGAAGAGGTAACCTTCTTCCATAAATTATTTATCTAGTGTCTTACTATCCTTGCACTGGTTAAAGATTGGTTTGAAGTAGGGATCTTGGGAATATTGTTCCTTGAGACTCACAAAGCCCATCAGTCTCGTCTGAAGCTCGAAAAGTAGTATATGTTGTATGGATAAAGGATACGTAAGTACATTCATTTTTCCTAGCTTATACTTGATAAAAAAGGAGAGCCCTTCTAGAAATTCAATCTATCTTAGCTGTCACTTTGAGAGCTTTGGTAGAGTTCTCAAGTGCCTCAAGGTTTAGTGATCAGAGTACACAGCAAATTCCTATAGGAGCAAGTAATGTTGTCAAGTCTGCATAGCTCGGACTAAGGCTTATACCTCTTTATCATACATAGAATAATTTAAGGTAGGTCCTTTGAGATTTTCACTGAAATAAGCAATAGGTCAACAATCTTACATGAGAATTACTCTATTTCTTATGCTTGAGGCATTACTCTCTAATTCAAAAACTTTACCAAAATCTGGTAATGATAATATTGCCACTTAAGTTAACCTCCTCTTCAGTTCGCAAAGCTCTTCTCCTCCTTTTCTTGCCATCGAGAACTTCAACATTTTTCTTAGTAAGTTCAGTGAGTGGTACGGCAATAGTATTAAAGTTTTGGATAAACATGTAATGGAAAGAAGCTAATCCATGGAAACTTATTAAATTTGCATACGAGGTCAATGTAGGCCATTCAACAAAAGCTTGAATCTTCTCCCCGTTCACCGTAAGGCCTCCTTTACTCACCACATACCCAAGGAATCCAACTGCTTCTTAATAAAGACAATATTTGCCAAATAGTTTCTCAACTAGAAGCACTTTGAAGACAATTTAGAGATCACTTACATGGCTGAGAACATCAGGATTGTACACAAGATTGTCATCAAAATACACTACAACAAACTTCCCTAGTTGATTCCTTAGCACATAGTTCATCAACCTCATGAAGGTGCTCGGGGTGTGAGATAGTCCAAATGGCATAATAAGCCACCTTTACAAGCTATGCCTTGTTTTGATGCATCTTTAGGGTTGTACACATAAAAGCTACACCATAACAAATAAAAGGGAGAGAAGGAACAAAAGGGTTTAGCAAAACCTAAGCAACTATCAGTTAGATATAACACACTAACCATAGGCCTAACCTTTACTTGATATGATACACAAGTGAGGATCATGGTTACACACCACTATTCTTTGCTAAAGGAATAGATAAGAGTTAGGGAAGAGAAGACATAATTAGTGCTCTCAAAGAAATTGTCAATATTAGTTGTATAAGAAGTGATGTCTACGCCATAAGTAAGTGAGGCCTATATATGGCCCCATTAGGGTTACGTTTCAAAGAAAAGACAAAAGTGGGCAAATTACATATTAGTTATAAAGATTCCTAAGAGAAATGCTAAAAAAGGTAAAAATGTCAATATATAGTATAATGTATAGAAGGTGGAATCGTTCTAGAACGATATGCTAGAAGGCATGTATTAGATTATGGTTGGTGAGCCTAATATTGTATGTGTTTAGTTGCTCTTACAAGTGCTAGATCTTTGGCAGCTCGGTAACTGATGGTGTTTGCTTAGTAGAGGTAAGAAAAAAAATGAATGAATTGGTTAACTCGATTTGGGTTAGATCGGAGCTTAGGTACTAGGCACTATTTTGAGGTTTTGGCTAGTCGATTTGTTATCTACTCGATTTAAGGACACTTACATTGTTTACCTGCTTGGAAACTATTCCTATCATGACCATAGCTTAGTACTTAGGTGGATGAAGAGTAACAAACCTTGGTTAATGTCGGAATCACCGTCCTTAAAGAATCCTTGAGCTAGTACCCATCGAGCAAGTCCTTATAATCCCTTAGCTCGGCTTCTAGCAATAGGTTTATGGAGTTGATTCCTATCATCTTCTCAAGAGATGGAGAGATTTGGCTTCAAATCTGTAAGGTCTTTTCTAGTTGGCTTTTTCTCTATTTATGCTTCAACTTCATCTAGAAGGTGAGGAATCAAGTCGGATGTATTGAAGGTAGAAAAGATACCAAAGTCTTTAGGTAGCTCAATCTAGCAGGCATTGTGGTTGATTTTCTTAAGTACCTTGAAGGGACCGTCGGCTTTGGGTGATAGCCTGCTCTTCTTGAGGTGTAGAAACCTCTCTCAGCTGAGGTGGATGCATACAAGGTCTCCTAAATTGAAAGACAGCGTGATAGCTATGGTTACCTATCTCTTACCATCATTCATTGAACTTAGTGATCTTCTTGGTTACATGCTACTATAATTCTTGTAGCCCTCAAGTTTGGCCAACTCCAGTATGGCTCTCTTCAAGGGTTGTAGGAGTACTAATCATGTCAAGTGGGATGGTTTGGTTAAGGCCATAGACAACCTTTAAGGCAGTCTTTCTAATATTACTATGGAAAGTTCGGTTGTAAGCAAACCCCATAATAGGTAAACATGAGTCCTAATCTTTTAAGTTCTCTCCCACAATGACCCAAAGTAGGGAACTTAACATCCTGTTCACCACCTTAATCTAACCATTTATTTATAGGTGACTACTCGAGTTGAATAGAAGCTTAAAGCCAAGTCTCCTCCATAAGGTCTTCCAAAAGTAGCTCAAGAACTTAGTATCTCGATCTAAAACAATAGACTTCGAAATACCATGTAAGCAGATGACCTCCTAAAAAATCAAATCAACAATATATAAAGCATTGTTAGTCTGATGGCACTGGATGAAGTATGTCGTTTTACTAAATCAATCCACAACTACAAGGATTAAGTCTTTTCCTCTAAATGTCTGAAGCAACCTTAAGACAAAGTCCATGTTAAGGTTAGCCCAAGGTAATGTTGGAGTAGGTATAGGCATGTACTCTTCTTGTAGTTCTTTCCTTCATCTTGCCCTCTTACATGCATCATAATTTCCAATAAGCTTATAGGCATCCTTAACCAAACTTGGCTAATAGAATTTTTCCTCCAATAGTTTGATAGTTTTTATCTCACTAAAATACCTAGAAAAGCCACTGTTATGAACCTCTCTAACCAAGAGCTCGTGTGTGGAACAATTCAGTATGCACAACTTTCTTTCTTTAAATAGATATCCATTTTTTAGATAATATCCTCCTACAATAATTCTCTCTTGAGATTTTTCAATGATAGGGCCAAAATGGGGATCTAAAGCATATTACTCGACAATAAGGGAAAATCCCAACTCAGTCTGCAAGGTGGTCAGCAAGATTTGCTGATGTGAAAGAGCATTAGTGACTACATTAACGCTACTTTTCTTATGCTTGATCATACATGAAAATCCTTCTATGAACTCCAACTACTTAACTTGTCTCTTTAAAAGTTTGTTATGGCTCACAAGGTTCTTTAAAGACTCATAGCCCATATATATTATGGAGTTTAGGGGTCATAAATATTGTTTCCATAAAATAAGAACTCAAAAAAGAGAGTATAGCTCATTTTAATACATAGAGTAGTTCATGGCATCACCACTAAGTTTCTTACTATAATAAGCAATAAGGGACATTCTTGCATTAGGACTATACCAATGTTAATTCTAGAAGCATCATACTCTAGCTTGAAGTTTATCAAAATCTGGTAAAGCTAGGACAAGTGCTATGGTAAGCTTCTACTTAATCTCCCTAAAGCTCTTTTCAGCTCAATTAATCCATCGGAATCCTTTACTCTTCTTTGTCAATTCAGTTAAGAGGGCCATAATAGTATTAAAGTTCTTGATGAATCCTCTATAGAAAGAAGTAAGACTATGAAAACTATACACTTTAGTGATATTCGTTGGTATAAGCTACTCCAAGATAGCTCGGAACTTTTCCTCATCAACTCGAATTGCTTCTCTAAACACTACATACACAAGAAAGACAACCTCCAATTGGCAAAATGTGTACTTCTTTAGATTTTTGAACAGTCATTCAACATGAAATATGTCAAAAAAATGCTTGAAGATGCTCTAAATGAATCGTCAGGTCAATATTGTACACTAGTATGTCGTCAAAGTATAGGACTACACACTTTCTGATCAAGGGGTACATCAAATGGTTTGAGAGACTCGTGAAGGTGCTCAATGCATTGGTAAGGTCAAATGGCATAACCAAACATTTATAGAGGCTATGCCTGGTCTTAAATTTAGTCTTCCATTTATCTCCTACTCTTATGCTAATTTGATGGTAACTACTTTATGAATCAATCTTTGAAAATGTTTGGGCACTAAGAAGCTCATCCAACATGTTATCAAGCCTTAATATGGGACATCTATACTTGACAGTAATTCGATTGATAGCTCAGCTATCGATGTACATGTGCCAAGAACCATTTTTTCTTTGGGATGAGCAAGGTTGGAATAGCATAAGTGCATATGCTTTCTCTCATATATCCTCACTCCACTAAATCATCCACTTATCTTTTCATCTTAGTAGCTTACTCATGATTCATTCTGTAAGCTATTCTATCTGATAGAGCTACGCTTGTTTGTAAGTGAATACAATACTTAATACCTCAAACTGGTGGTAGTCCTTTAGGTAACTCTTCTAGAAACAGGTCAGAAAATTCATCTATCAACTTTTAAACCTCTTTTAGTACATCTTCCAAGTCTCTTATCTCCAATAACCTTCTAATTAATAAGAACATAGGCTCATCACCCTCCTTAACAGCTCGAAGTTCTTTTTGGCTTAATATCAAAGCCTTCTTCTTACCAACTTGGGTGAGTTGGTTATGAGTTTCAATCACTTGGCTCAAGGTCATGGGTTGCAATACAATCTTTTTGCCATCCTCAATGAAAGTATAGCTATTCTCATACCCATCATACATCATATGTTAGTCAAATAACCAAGGTCTTCTCAATAGTAAATGTGAAGCTCCCATGGGGACATCACCACAAACTACCTTATCTTTGTAGACATTCCCATTATGAAACAACACAACTACTTATTTTGTCACTTGTAGAGTATCCTTATCATGCAACTAATGTAGCTTACAAGGTTAAGGGTGCTTAGAGGTTGATAGACCTAATCTCTACACAAGGGCCTAAGTAACAACATTGGTGTAACTCCCCCCATCTACTATAATCATGCATAATTGACCCTTGATAGCATACTTTGTATGGAACAAGTTCTCTCTTTATTCCTCCTCAAAGCTCGACATTGAGCTCAGTATTTGCCTTAACACCAGCATCATTACTTCATCATGATTGGCACAAACACAAGTCTCTTCCTCCTCCTATACTGTAGTTTGTCCAATATCTTTCTCATCCTTCTTAAGTTACTTTCATCAGTACCATCCACTTTATCACCTTGGAGGACCATAACACATTGGTTAGAACATTCAGCAGTCATGTATCTATAACCCAATCACTTAAAGCATTTTATCTCACTCGTTTTGTGACCTAGGGTATGCCCTATCTCATATGCCTTCAGAATAGGTCTTTCTTTTACTTGATTCTTCAAACCAACTTAATTATCATTAGGTTGTTCATTCTTTGCTCCTACTAATATTAGTCCCCTTGGTTCATGGTGGCCAATTCAACGCGAATTAGCAGTCTACACAGAGCTAAGATAAGGTCAGATAGGGGAATCCCTCTTTTCCTTCTCGACCTTTTAAGCTATCTTAATGGCTTCTTCTAGAGTGTAAAACCTTTGTACTTCCTTAACATTACAGATTTCATACTTGAGTCCAAAGATAAATCTTGATATAGTATAAGCTTTGGGCTTATCTACATCAACTCGAATCATTAGCATTTGAAACTCTCTGACATAGTCATCCACAATTCAGCTTCCTTAGCAAAGCTCTTACAATTTGGCGAAGGTATCTTGTAAGTATGTCTCAGGTATAAACCTTCCTCTTAACAACCTTTTCATGTCTTCCTAAGTTCGTACGCCACTTCCTCCATCTCTTTCTTTGGCTACATTTAAGTTATTCTACCACATGGCAATGTGTCCAAAGAACTCAAGGGTAGCAAGTTGGACTTTCACTCCCTTGGTGTATCCATAACAATCAAATACTTTGTCCACTTTCTCTTCCCATTCCAAGTATTCATCAAACCACTTATAAACGTCGGAATTTAGACATTGACATTGTCGAGCCCACAAGAAGCTCATTGTCTTTGCTCTTGCACTCGATAATACTCTTCTTCTTCACAATCAAGCTCTTCATCTTCTGCCTCATTTGCTTCCTCGATTCCTTCCATCTCCAATCGCCTTTGAGCAAGGTGACCTATTACTCCTCCAGCTCGATGAGGTCGGGCTGGGCGATTTACTTAGCCTTATGTCTATGTCTTTATTCATACTCCTCTTCTACCTAGCCATGATTGGGCACACCTTACGACTATGGTCTATTGCCTCACATAGCTATGACTAGACTCTTCGTTAGGGTAACCCCTTAAAATCGTATTTAGGGTAATAATACCTAAATGTAGGGCTTTCAAGAAAACTTATCAAATTGAGTTCAAACTTTATTACTAAGTTAGAAAAGTTAGTTGAAGTGATTCAGTAAACTTAGTTGAAGTGACTCAGTAAAGTTAGATGTTAAAAATAATGACCTAAAACCACAATTTCAACCTTAGAAATATCGTAATTTAATATAGTGAAAAACTTAACGGAACCCCTAAAACTAAGCCTGAAATGTAATGAGGCTCTAGAAATAAGTTATTTAAGTTATAAAAGGAAATAATATAGTATAATATACTATATGAATATACATGTAATATTATGAATACACCTAGTATATGTAGTAAATATACCCGTAAATTAACCTAAAAATCTATATATATAATAAGTGAAAAAATCACAAAATTAAATAGAAAATATATCTTAAAAATAATTAACATGAGAAAAATATAATTACATGAAGATGATTATACATTTCATGTACCAAGGATATAGGATATATATACGTATATTAATAAAATTACTAAATAATTAACATAATATGCATAAATATTAATATTTCACCTTAAAATCAACCAAACCTCACCCAAATTGCAAGGAAAAGCTGGAAATTGATGCATCCAGGTGTGGCAAGTTCAAATTTAATCCAAATGCTGAATCAAAGCGAACTCATGAAAATTTGACACCTCCTACTTAGTTTTTTTAAACAAGTAATTAAACAAAAATTACTTAAGCTTTAAGGAAAAATCAACCTGACCCAAATAAGTATAGATAGGACTTATAACATCATTTTAGGCACTTTAAGAACCAAATCAACCAAGAGAAAATTTGCAAGAAATTAAAGAAAAATAAAAACAAATAGAGAAACAAAGCACCCAAAGCCCTAACTTAATTCCTTAACCCCCTAATGACTTATTGTTGAACCCTACTGGTCAACAACAATGCACCCCACGTATCGCCTGTCCGACATACTCCTACCAACCAACGATAACCAAAGCTTCAACGATTAATAAGTCCAAAATTCTACCATGTTTTTCCTTTATTTTGTAAAAATATTAAATTAATTCAGAAAATTATGAAAAACTTATTTCATAGTTATTTTAGACATGTAGTATAATTATTTTGATGAGATTTTAATTATTTTATATATTTACTAAATAAATTTACTATTCATCTAAAATTTCAAATCTAAAATAAATATATTAAATAATGTTGTTTTGAGATCAAAAATTTTTTGTAGAATACATATTATATTTAGTTAATTTCTACATACCCCAGTTTTGATTTCATATGTGTTTAATATTTATTTCATATTTTTACCCTTAAAAATAGTTAAAAATAAGGTAATTTGTGAAATAAATTGATTTTTGGGGAAATGATTAATGAAATTGGGATCCAATTAATTTTGGGTGTTTATAATAATGTCAAGACAGGTTGGAATTAATTTGGTGTAAAAAAAATATTGTTTGCTTAATTAATCACAAATTAGGGATAAAAATGTAATTTTACATATATAAGCGATAAACTTGATAGCATGAAATTGCTTGTTGACTAAATTCTCTATATTTTTATGAGTCTATAGAAAATTTCATGGAATTATTTGGTGATCTTAGCTATTTATTATGAATTTTCCTGGTTAAATAACTTAATTTATTAACAAGGGCATGTTTTTAGCAATACTAAGCTAAATTAAGATAAATATTTGAATGAAACCTATACATATCTACATTGGTCAAACCTAGTTAGGATGAGTTTCCCTCATATTTTGTGATAATTACATGACTTGGGCTACGGTATATGCGTATTAGGGCTAAATATTACATATATTACTAGGCTATGCTAAGAAATTATATAAAATATAGTATATTTATATAATATGATAATGCTTGTTATAGGGGCACATGTGTATAACAGAAATTAAAGTACCCTTGAGAAGTCATCTCTCAAGATAGAAACTATATTACGTATCACTAAGTTCGTACGAATTCAATGATACCACTTTTACTAAAATTAAATAATCCTAGGTAATAAAACTAGTATTTCTATAATATTATGAAAATTTATGTACTACGACAACCATATCATAATTGAAATATAACTTGACTAATTAAAAATACACTTCGATACGATCAAAATGATATGATATAAGTAATAATATAACTACGTATATTATTAATGCTCACTAACTTAAAATAACTTATATAATAAAACTAAAATAAATACATATTTAAATAAAGCTATATTCCATCATATAAGAATAATAATATACCTCAAATATATACATTTACGAGTATAACTTCATGATAATATAAAGAGTAAATAAAACCCTAGCATTTTTGTAACTCTTACGAAAACTAAATATAGGTTTTAGTATGCATATAATAGGGTTTCCAAATGAGTAGAACATCAATGGTACAGGCCTACTGTAGTAAGCATTGATATAACTAAGTTAGGATCGTGACTTTACTGCTTGTTGAGATACTATATCAAAGTATTTGGAGGCTTAAAAGTTCTTTAATTATGAATGTAAATTAGTTGTCTATGTACATGCTATGTGGGTATTCTATTTGTGATAGGAGTTGAACTCCTTGGCATGAAGTTCTACATAATTTCATATTAATGTTTTGTGCGAACTTGTTTGGCTACCCCTAAATGAAACTAATAGTGATATAACTGCTGACATAACTGAACATGCATAGCAACCCGTTAGGGGAATGATTAGAAGTGTTGGACCAAATACCAACTTTCTTCGATGAGAATAGTTGAAATGGTTCTTTTCCTATCCTTAGTCAAATTAAGTAATAGGCAAATGGGTAGTGCCAAGGGTAGGGTAGTGGCTCGAAGGTAGTCATAAGAGGAGGGTATTCTCCATTGCACAAGCTTAGGTTTGGTTTGGTTTGATTTGAGTTGTAGTAAACTCCTTAATCTAGGTTAGAGTAGATGTAATTTTTTTAACCTCATAATGGATTGGATAATATTGTGCAATGTTTCAAGTGATTGATTACATTGCATTTCATTATAATTAATAACCTTATTTATGATTCTATGATACTCTTCTATTTTCGTCACATTTATTGAGTTAGTTATGCTCACATCCCTATATACTCTTTTGCAGGTGACGAGTAAAAGTTCAAGATATATAGATATCACCACCCCTAGGTTAGTACACAGTTGGTTAAGAAAGTGAAGAAATGAGAATCCACTGAATCTGGGCTTTTAACTTTTTTTTTTTTTAGCAAACTAACCGAAGACCCTTGGGATACCTACTATTTTTCAATTTGATTGTGGCTTTTATAAACTCTTAGTGTAAATTATAACTCTACATGTGGAAATGCTCATATAAGTACTATTGTATTATCAGAAAATAAGTTGTTTTGAATAGGTATTTTGAAAAGCTATACCATAAGTTTGATTATTGACAGGTATCATACTGGATGCTTCAAGCTGGTTAAGTCGTATACAACTTGTGTAGACTATATCTATGGTAGTAGCTGTGAAATCAACTTCTATCTTAGGTTATTTTACATAACAAGACTGTTACAACTTCTTTTGTTCGGGGCATAACGATAAGGTTAGTGAGTCTATTGAGCTTATCATCGCTGACCTAATGTATAACTTCCCTGTTAGCTATGACTAACTTGAGCGCCACTATCTCAGTCCATAACAACCTTGTAAACACAAAAATCTAACATTATGTAATACTTCTTGTCACTATTTTTTTCAACAAGAACAACTTTGATAGTACATACCTAACAAAACCCTACTACCCATTATTACTCAACAATATTTAAGAACAATTACTCACACTCAATCAGTTACTACTAACTAACCAGAACCTTAGGTAACATACTTCAACACCTTGACAACCCATATAATACAGCTTAATACAAAATTCATAACATGTTCTGTCTTTGTAATCCAAAAATAGAGTAAAACAAAGCAATTTGAGTTATTGTACTTACCTCTTGAAACTCAATGTTTCTTAGCTCACAACTTCGAAACCCACTTTAGACACTTTATTACGACTCTACAAATTACCTATAAACCATTGCAGCAGTTAGGAAAGAACAAAACACCTACTAATAGCACCAAGAATAACAACTTCACTGCAATCCTCACACAATCCCTCTCGAATCCCTGCTCTAATACCAGCAAAGCTGACGGGAAAGAAGGAACAAAAAGGCTTAACAAAACCCAAGCAATTATCAATTAGATATGACACATCAGCCAACCTTACTCAACCTAACCTTCACTTGATATGGCACATAAGTAGGGATTAAGATCACTCACCACTATTACTTGCTAAAAGGAATATATAAGAGTTAGGGAAGAGAAGAGACAGTTAGCACTCTTGAAGAAAATATCAATATTAGTTGTGTAAGAAGTGATGTTTGCGTTACAAGTGAGGCTTATCTATGGCCTCCTTAGGGTTACATTTCAAAGAAAAGACAAAAGTGGCCAAATTATATGTTAGATATAAAGATTCCTAAGACAAATGGTAAAAAGGGTAAAAACTTCGCTATATAGTACAATATACAAAAGGGGGAATCATTATAGAATGTTGTTCTAGAAGGAACATGTCAAATTATGGTTGATAAGCTAATATTATGTGTGTTAGGTTGCTCCTACGAGTACTAGATCTCTAGCAACTCAACAATTGATGGTGTCAGCTTAGTAAAGGTTAAAAAAAGAATGGATGAATGGCTAACCTAATCTAGGACAGACTAGAGCTCAGGCCTTAGGCACTATTATAAGGTTTTGGCTGGTTGAATGGCTATCTACTTAGCTTAGGGAGACTTGCAGTGTTTGCCTACTTGAAAACTATTCCTATCATATCAACAGCTTAGTACTTAAGGCAGATGAAGTGTAACATACCTTGGTTCATGTCAAAATCCCCATCCTTAAAGAGTCCTCGAGCTAGTACTCGTTAAGAAAGTCTTTATAATCCCTTAGCTCGACTTCTAGTAATGGGTCCGTTGAATTGATTCCTAACACATGTTGAAGGCAGTCTTCCATTCATTAACTCACACGTTCGAATTTAGTGATATCTTGATTTTAAGTTTATCTTAGAAAATACTCTTACTCTATGTAATTCACCCCATGTATCATCTAGTGGGGAATGGGATACCAATATTTAATGGTAATCCTGTTAATAGCTAGGTTTTCCACATACATTCTCCAATTTCCATCCTTCTTGGGAACCAGTGATACAAGCATAAAACATGGGCTTATGAATTCTTGAACATATCCTTTGTTAATGAGTTCATTCACCTACCTTTGGAGTTCGATGGCTTGCTCAAGATTCATACAATACGCCAATTAGTTTAGCAACATGATTCTAAGCAATAACTTAATGCCATGCTCTATTCCTCACTTTAGGAGTAACCCTTTTGGTAGCTCATCAAGTAATAGATTGACAAATTCTCTCAGCAAATTCTTAACCTCTTCAGGAAGGTCATTATGTCTCCACATTTTTAGCAATCTCCATACTATCAAAAAGGTCAGTTTATTGTCTTTTATAGTTCTTCTCAACTTAGATCAACTCATCACTAAGGCCTTCTTATTCTTTTAGCTTAGGATGGATTGCATATTATTAACTTGACTTAGTGTCATCGAGAAAAGTGTAACAAGGCAGCCATCCTTCTAAAAAAACATAGTTATTCTGATAACTACCATACTTGACTCTTTGATCATATTACCAAGGTCAACCTAATAAGATATGGGATATACACATTGGAAATACATCATATAGAATCTTGTCCTTACAACTCTCGATAGTGATTGGTAATAACACTTGCTTCATGACATGCATTGAACCTCTTTCATTTAACTAATGCAGTTTATATGGTTTGGGATGTATAAAGGTCAGTAATTTTAATTGTTCTACCATCCTAGCTGAAGCAACATTTGTAAAACTCATACTATCAATAATTGAAGCACAAAGTTGGTGATTTACTGTGTAAGTAGTATGGAACAAATTCTCACGTTACTCTTTTTGTTGATCATGTTCTACGCTAATAGCTTAGCGAATGACTAATGTTAACATGTCTCCTTCCCTGAGATAGGTTTCATCTCTTATAACTTCTACTTTCGCTTCGTCATCGTTGTCTTCCACAACTCCATTGACTTCTTCATCCATGTTGTACACATGAAAGGTTGGTACTTTCCCTTTAATCACCATAGTTCAACAATTAGGGCATTAGGAGGCTTTGTGTCCAAAACCCTTGCATTTAAAGCACTCTATTTAGCTTGTTTTCCTTTCAAAAGTCTACCCCTTTTCAAATTCCTTCCCTTTCCCTCCATTTCCCAATCTCAATCCTTCACTATGTGACCATTGTCCTTCCTTCTTGCTCGATATTGAGGTAACAAGCTTCTTGATACTTCCATGTATAGGTCAATTTACTTGAACAAGTTGGGAACTATAAGTACAATAACATCAGTTCCTCTTTTTTCTTTCACTCATTGGGCGACTTTAATAGTTTCCTCAAGGGTTTTGAATAGATAGCACTTTAATAACTTCTTTAAGTTCATCTCTCAAGCCTATGACAAACATAGAAACAATTCTAAATTTATGTTATTACTTCGCATCTAATCATTAGCATTTAAAATTCTAGCACATTTTTGTCAATAGTTCAATTCCCTTATCTGAGCTCTTACAATTTTGCTAAGGTATCTTGAAATTATGATTCAAGAATAAATATAATGTGCATGATTCTTTTCATCTCTTCCCAAGTGTATGCTTTTCATCGTCCTTCACTCTTTCTCATTATATAAAGCTTCTTCTACCACATGTAAGCATAACCAACAAACTTTAGGGTAGCAAGTCTAACCTTATCACCTTCAATGTATTGATAACACTCAAACAACTTCTCAACCTGCTCTTCCTAATCCAAATATTCATCAGCATTTCCACTTTCTAAAAAGCTTAAAATTTAGATTTCCACATTTTCTAACCCTTTAAGAGTTAAGACATTACACCCCTCCTTGAAATATTCTTCATCGAGTCTTCTTTCTTTCATATTTTCTTCATAGTTCATATTTTGGCGATTTGGCCATTCAACTCTTCTCTAAAAGTGCTAAGCAGGTAACGTATTCAATTAGGTCGATTTTCATGCCATGCAAATGTGGGAGTTAAGATCATTCTCTCCTTATTCTCATGAAGCTCTTCTACATCACTTTCATCTTCTTCTATCAGCTTAACCTTCAGTTAATAAGTAGCTTAACTCTTTCAACTCTAGATGATGAGATGGGTGAACTGCTCCTAGGCATGGAGCACCATAATCTTGATGAGCTCCTCGATTAGCTCGTTTTGCAACCAAAGTGATTTCTTCAACTCAATTGTTGGCTCAACAATCCTCATCTACTCTAATGGCCATTACACCTTGCATTAACATCATATGTTCCATCATATTAGTAAGACGATATAACCATTCATCTATAAATAGATGTGTATGCTCCATACGATGGCCTCTTCTCTAAGCATTACCATCGTTATCACCAACAACCGTACTTATGCTAGGGTCAATCGTCTCCTTAACCTCAACAAACACCATAATACTAAAACCAAATAACCAATAATTACTACCTAGAAACATAACTAAATAGAATCATAACTAAACTCTACCTACTACTCTGTTTCACAAATAAAAAACAAAGCACAATAGAACCTCTTCTAACTACTTAATCCAAGGCCAAGCAAAGTACTTGAAGCTGCAACTACTATGAATCCAGACACAGAGTACTACAGTTCCTCAAGACCTACAATTGATTTAACTCAACAACTCAAAAATGATAAAACATAAAATACCCAACATAACCAATGAGTGATACAACTATTGATCTACTATGTCATGTGCCAAATTCAAGGAGTCATAACAATCCCGCCATATAAACCAACATAAGCTAGAAGTTATCCACTTAGTTGTTAACATAGGTATAGTTCACATAAGGCGAACAACAACTCAACTGACTTTTAAGCAATTAGATAGGCACCTATAGTAAATATGACCTATGCAATAACACTTTATAAAATACATATTCTCATGCTTACATCTAGTTTAGTTCTTTTACATAGCTTATTGTACATCAAAAGTTGCAGAGTTTCCAAAAGAAATAATACATCTCCACAAGAGGACTACATTACATATATAGATATACCAATAAGCCAATGAAGGCTATAAGGCCTCCCAAGAAGACCTTATAACCCTCCTACAAAAGAAAAACAAAAGTGACACAAGCTTTGATTCATTTGTTGGACTTTATCACTTCATTCCCTAACCCGTGAAAACTAACATGTAGACAATTGTAATGAGGCATCTTCTAGTACTATTTTGCACCTACAAAACAATCTATTGGGATGTAAGCTCAACTATCTCAGTAAGAAGGGATGGAGTCACAAGAGTCCATTAGCAAATATGTTTGTTCAATCATTAATTAAATGCAAATGCAACAGACAAATGATATAGCATCTCACAATGTTTAACCAGTTCATTGTGAAGTCAAAGTAATTCCATCTACTCTAACCTGGATTTCAAGGAGTTTCAACGTGACACTCTTAAACTAAATTTAGGCTTGTACAATAGAAAATATCCTCCTCCTTAGACAACATTCAAACTATGGTTCCTAACCTTACTGTAACCTCCTTTCTTATCACTGAATTTGACTATAGGTAAGAAAAGAACCATTTCTACTATCCTCATCAAAGTGTCGGTATTTAGTTTAACAACCTAATCGTTACCCTTATTAGGTCATTGTGAATGCTAGATTAGGTCTTTAATCAATTCATAATTAGTCCAGATTATCAAGTAAACAACTAAGTTCATACACACAAGATATGATATATCAAATAGAAAGCAGCACTCGAAGCTCAACTCCCATAACCACTTAGTATCATAAGTACACACATGGCATGTGTACATACAATCTAATTATAACTACAAACAAGCATTCTTACTCCTCTAAGTATCCTAACATGATACTTCAATATGCCACTAAGCATAGATTCTAACTTACCTGCACTTTGTAGCAGTTACTCTTGACCGTAGCCTTCTTGTTCTAGAATTATCCCTAAAATTATACAATAGATTAGTTTTCCAGTTTTGATTCATTAGTCATTAATTTGTTTTATATGTCTTTGGTTGTTTAGTCATAAATTTCATAAGTTAATTTCACTTAAAAATCATAATTTCTTAACGAATTAATGATTTTTACAAATTACCCTAATCAATAAAATCCTCGAAGCTATCATCTAAGTTGATTTATAGTAGTTTTCTTTAATTAAAATCATTTGAACTAGGTTCTAAGTAGTTGTATAGTAGTTTTCTTTAATCTAAAAATTCTCTGAGTTTTTCTCTAAGTTATTTAAGGGTTATTTGTTATACTAATTTTATCCCTTTAGATAACCTCTGAACTTCTCTAAGTTAAACTCCCTATTCAACAATCTTCTAAGATATTATCTGAATTTGTTATCTATAGAAGTTTTAATAAAATCATCCTCTAACCAATCCTCCTCTTCCCCTATTTTTATATTTTACTCATTATTTTTGCTTCTGACCTGCTCTCTAAGTATCAATTTAGTATGTAATTCACCCTTAAAATCCTCTGAGTTATCATCTGTTCTCAACCAAAGTCTTAAATTTAGCTAATTCACTAACTTTCCTTTTAAATTACAATTGTAGAATCAAGTTGAAATCCTCCAATAACACTCCAACCAACCTTCCTTAGTTTCATTACTTCTTAATTCTTCATTCATTACATCACAATTCATCAATTGTTTCAAATTTAATAAAATAGTCAAATACGACTCTTCACTATTTAAGGCTAACTACCAACTTCCTTAACTCCATACTATATCAATCAATCCAATCACTCCAGAACAATATTGATACTCCAAATATGATTTAAACACAGTATCTAAGTAAGATTATGTAAGGAAATATACTAATTGTTACTAAACATGCCATTTTAAGCATCATTTTAGGCTTAAAAATCAAATATAGCAATTTAGTATTAACTTAAGATAGTTTGAAGAAAACATTTGAGATAAAAACAACGTCATTTACCTAATTTATTTCAACTTCAAAAATTATCCAATTTCTTCAATTTCTTAAGAACGTATATATTAGCTACTAAATTTATATAAAATGATATTTTTTCTAGATTCTATACACAAAAATATGTAAAAATAATTTTTTTTTTCATAATTTTTTTAGTACCTTTAGTATTTTTAATAATTTACATATAATTGAATAAAAAATGGACCTAACTGAAAACTTGGCCTCTGGCCATCAGTAGCTCCTCCTTCCTTATCGGTAGCACTAGGTGTTGTGGCTCCAAGTAGTAGTGGTGATCAAGCTTTAGCAACTCCTTAGACCAACGTAACCTCCTTTGGTCAAATTACCCTTATTTTACATTTAATTTCCTAAATTTATTTCTTTGATCTTCAAATTCCCCACTGAATTTTCTTCAATTCTACTTTACATGTATAATATGTTGGAGAGGTTTTTCTTAATTTTCCAAATTTTTTTGATGTCCAAATGATTTTCTTTCTCTCCTTTAGGTCATTAACTTGAATACTTCACTCCATTTTTGCATGATAACTTTGTTGTTCCACTAAAAACTTGTCATTAGCATTCTACATGCCCTAAATTCCAATTCCTAGCTGCCCATACTTTATTTATAATTTTTAATGATTTTTATTAATTTTCTTATATTATTTTAGCCTATATTACATATATTAGGGTATTTTAACTAAATCCGGGTATATGTACATACTTAAAAATTACACACAACTCATACATATATATTATATATATTATTTTGTATCCCATATAAATTTTATTACATATATAACTTATCTCTAAAAATTTACAAACTAACGAAACCTATTTTATGTGATTACGGTAAATAATACATAATCTAATTAAATTATACTATTTTAGCTATATTATTATTTTATTATATTTTTAATATCTAAGTCCACATGGTCTCCTTGTTTAGTGTCTAAAACCTATTCGTAATTTTCTAGGTTAATTGGGTTAGTCTCACTAACACCCTAAATTTACCCGTTAGATTCCTATTTGCTAAATACAAGGCTCATATACTATTGCAACTACACTTATACAACACTTAAACTTGTGGTGCTATTCAAAACGTCAAGCTTTGATACTAAGGTGATATGCCTTGGAAGAAGGCTTACTGTAGTGTAAATGAGTTCCTTGGAGGAAAACTATTGAGGAAAGAATGAGTATGGGTCTTTATGAAGGTTTTAGCAAATCCATAAGCTACTCATCGATGTAACACACCACTCAAGCATAACACGGCCTACAACTCACCAATTGTGACTCAATGGTCCAAGTTATAGGGTTGCTCACCACAATCCTTGCTAAAATGATTGATAAGAGCTAAAGGATTAAGGCTCTCAACTTCACAAGAAAGGGAAGCAAACTTAGAGGAAATTCATTAGCAAAATTAGTTAAAGATTTGATTATAACAATTGTCTAAATAGAGTATTTATAGTCAATGTGCTAAGGTTATAATACCATGACCAAATTACTAAAAAAGGAAAGAAAATTATAAAAGTAAAAGTGCAAATGTAAAAAGATAATTATCTAATCCTCATAGAAAGAGAATTCCTATTGTCAGGATATGCTTGTGGGGAGTAGGATATGTGTCATCATAAGAGAGATTAGGGAACATTCCACTAACAGATTATAACACTCGAAGATTTGGTTAGCACTGATTGGACATTTGTGCAACTTAGTAAGGGAAGTCGATGATGAGAGGTGATCCTTAAAACTAGTTGGAAAGGTTAGCTCTTGAGTCGGCTAAGAGAGATTAGAATCAATCAGAGTTATGCACCAAACAGCTCAAAAGCTTAGAAGATCTTGTAGGTTGGCTTGATCCTTCAAGTCAGTTGGGACATAACTTGTAAGCCCCTAAAAGTTTCGATCTAGTTTTTGAAATAGACTCAACTATATTAGACAATATAGGAGTCGACAAGGTTAATTAAAGTGAAAACCCTAAAAGAATTAATCAATCGAGTAAAGAACTTTTCTACCTTAAATGTTTCTAAAAGCTAAAGATTTCATTAAAAAATGATAAAAACCTTCAAAATGATTACATTAAGGACATGTGTGCACTAATCTAACATGATATACCCTAAAACCCTAATTCATGCTTATATTTTACATTAATAATATAATGCTTATATTTTGCTAAATCATTAGTAAAAGGTTAGAGATAACCCTCATTCATGCTTATATGATTCAAATTCTCAAGTAATCCATTAAGAACTAAGATAATGAGTCATAGATTATATTTATCCCTTAAGTATATGATTAAGATATTCTTACTTAGGGTTAGGGTTATAGTTGAAGATTAGGTTACATATAGTGAACTTTAATACTCAAATTAGTACTTTTTGCACTTGTTATCCAAAGTAGTTTATCAAATGAGATATATGGACTATAAAGACCTAAAGTAAGATCTCATCAACCATATTTACACATCAATTCATTATATACCTCATTTCTTCTCATTTCCTTCATTTTTCCCCTAATTTCCCTTAATTACTACATTATGTGCACAAAATTGCTCATACTTAAGGAATGTTGACTAAGATAATACATGTTGACCAAAGTCCAAAAGTTGACCAAGTCAACACATGTTGACTAAAGTCAACATTTTGAAAAGTCAACAAAAGACTAAGAGATAAGGAAAATATCTCTTCCTTAATGATGGCTTTCTTTTCTTTTCCTTTTTATTTTTCTTTCTCTCTTCTTTACAATTGCTGCCGTCCACATTTGTCCTTCTAAACCCCACCACATGTTGTCTTCCATTAAGAGAAACAAACAAAAGAAACAAACCAAAACCCGCCTTTTTCATGCCATGACCTCCTTCTTCTTCTTTCCCTTTCATTACTTCACTTTTGTCTCCATAACTTCAACATCATTAAAGGTATGCCTTTAAGTTGCTTTATATTACTTTCTATTATTCATTAGTTAGTTAATTAGGTAGATTAGATAAGTAGTTATGTGATTAGTATTGTCTTGAAGAAGAGGAAACAAAGTTTCCATCTTTAAGTGTAGAAATTTGAACTTTTGAAGAAGAAGAAAGGAAGACATGAGTATATGCTTATAAGTATGTATACATAGGGAAATACCAAAAGAATACGAGTATGTGAACCTTTGTACATGAGTATTTATCATGTACATAACCTAACTTAAGATCATATCTAAATATACATACCTATACTACACTAAATATATACATAAGAACACAAAAACATGGAATTAGAAAGCTTTTCTTAAGGAAAAGCTTAGGCATACGAATTTTAGTATAAAAATACGTATCCAACCGTATAGGTATACGGGTATGTATACACGTATAAATACGGTATAAGTCTAAGTATAGGTATGAGTATAAGTATGTATAAAGTATATGTACATAAGTATAAGAGAAAAGGGTAACATGTACATAATACATATACATATGACATAAGCATGAGGAAAGGCTTATGTAATCATATAATGAGGTAAGTGATGACATAAGCACATGATGACATAAGTAAAAGATGATGTAAGCGATGACATAAGCATAGGTTTAGAAAATAAGAAAAATAAGAAAAGTGTAGGTAATTAGGTACTTAAATTAGTAAATCCTAATACACCTTCTAAATTAGATTATATCTAATTCATTACATGAATTAGTAATAGCAAAGTAAAATCCTTTAATTATAAGAATTTAAGGAATAAAAGATATAAATATAAGTAATAAGAGTATTTAAGTGTTCATAACTAAAAATTTTTATAAATTTAGTTCATAACGTAAAATAGAGGTCTTAACACCCAAAACAGATAAACAGATATTATCATGTGAATATATGTTCAAAAACGATGAAAAACGATTATAAATTCATAAAAATCAAAAATAAAATGAAAAAGTTTAATACGATTGAAATTAAAGTCTTACCGGGTAAAAGTTGATAGTAATTCAAGTAGAATTAGGTAATTAGATGTTTAGAATTAGTAGTTAATTCAAATACTTACTAGCGTTGTTATCACATAATGATCAGGTGACCCTGAGGTGAGCGAGGACCTCCCAATCGATTACTACTATTAAGGCAAATCACTATGGCCGAGTAAGTATTTACCCTATGATTCCATGCTTGATTGTGATTGTAGATAGTGGACTTAAATATTATTGCTAATTGACTACTGTGTGGGGTTTGGGAAATGCTTGTGTATGTAATTATATGTTGAGTTGTGAATTTACCTTAAATACAGAAAATGCCTTGTTTATTGCATGATAGTATAGAAAATGATTGTGTGTATTATTGGATGGTCACATCATAATTTGAACTAAATTATACTCGGCCTATAAAAAAAAAAAAGAAACTGGAACATGCATTAACATGGATAGCATGGATATTATTCTGGCCGTCACATCACACGGAGGTAAAGAGAGGCCATTCGGGGGTTGATATTATTGATTTATTTGGTTCTGTATGGTGCACTCGTACAAAATGACCTTACCCTGGCCCGCGGGAACACTAGGCGTTGGAGGCGCCAACCGCCTAGCTAAGGGTCGAGTCTACAGGCCTCCGTTTAGGGGTGAGTGTGGACTGCGGGGGCCCACTCACAATTATACTAGAACTTGGGTTTTTCTGAAAATAAAAGAATTATTTGATATAAGTACGGAACATGGAGTTCCGTAGTAAAGTAAGTTCTAGTATAATACCCGGATCTGATTGGTACCGTGTAAACTCCAATCCTGACTTAGGAGGGCGTTAAATCTAAGTTACGTATATGAACTAGTTAAGTATGCGTATTATTTGGCATTCTGTTTGATCATTCATTCATATGCGTGACTATAATGTACTTATAACTTGCTTGTGGTGTGGCTGAGGGTTTTGCTCTCTAAACTTAGGCTTACACCCCTTTAGACTTTTGTTGCAGGATAGCCTGTTCGTAGAGACAGGACGAGGGATGCCACAGGTTAGCCTGGGGACTTAGGCAAGAGCGAGGTGTCCTATGTAATGAGAGGGAATAGTTTATGTAGACTCTTATTCATGTACTTTTGTTTATCTTATTATTATAAACTTAGACATACTTAAACACTGTGTATTGTAAGCTTTATAACTCAACTTTTATATAAATATGTTTGTGTGATGATATCATGTGAATCTGGATGTTCTTTGGAAAGAGCCTTGTATATTGTGTGAAGAGTTCTTGATTGGAAGGGTAACCAATCAGGGGTTCTTCGTACAGTATACGGCGTCTGCCACGACTAGGCTGTCCTCAGTTCGTGACATAACTAACTTGGTAGCCAAGTATCCAAATGGTTAAGTTGTTTAAGCCTCTTGCTCTTGCTCAAGTAAAAGGCCCTGGTATTAGATTCCTATTAGGCTTGCAAGAGGAGGGAAATCCACGTCTACTTAAAGAACTAAGTGGTATTCCTTGCCTATACTTAGCACAGCATTTGTAAGTTATTTTATTTGCATTATAATATTTTCCCGATCTAATTCCTTGGTTTTCTTTGTAGATACACTTAAATGACCACAACTTGAAGGATCTTTTTGCTTAGCTAAAAGCTAACAATGTAAGGAAAAAAGATGGTGTTAATGAAGCTCTTGAGAAGCAACATATGAAGCCTACTACCTCTACCAAGGCTATTAAGGTGAAACAGTCGACAAAAGTTACATTGAAGAGAAAAGCCATGGAGATTACCAAGTTGAGGAAGTGGCTTAGTGCACATGGTTGTCTACTCTTAAAAAGGGATTTGACCAAGGGAATAGGTCTTGATGAAGGTTGAAAAAAAGATGACAAGCCTAAGGGAAGTTCTAAGGATATGAAGAAATCTAAGGAAGTTTTTGCGACTTTGCATAGATCGATGACTCCTTCTAGGAAAGAGAACAAAGTGGTCCTCCAGTTCTTTTTTTTCTGGAATGTCAATACTACTGACCATGGCTTGGACAATAGGAAGGTTTCCTTAGAGCTAATGAAGGGTATTTGACTTCCTAAAGATGTTGGTTCCCTTACTAACACCGTTAAATTTCACCAAAACTCTTGTTATAATAGTTTGCTATAACTTGCTGCCTCAAAGGTTTATGATCAAAGTTCTCACCTTACTGACCTCTAGTAATGTCTTAATCTCCCCTTTAAACCTACTTTTATCTTGCAGAGTTCCCAGCACTTGCTAATGATAGTTAAGGCTTTGGTAGAGGAGAAGAATGTGGTAAGACTTGTCCCTCTGACTTTTATTGCTCATCAACTCGCTTTTACCAATAACATTTTGTGTTTTCTTTTCAAAATGTTGAAGACTACAAAAACTAGATTGCTAGCCTTAAGGGAAAGCATTAAAAGCTTTGGCTAAAATGGGGGGAGGAGAAAAAAAGGTTGGAGGAGGAGGTAAAAAAATATGAAGGATAAAGCAAACCAAGAGGTTGAGCTTATAGAAGAAAGGGATGATGAGGTAATTGAAGAGCAAAAGAAAAATTGTCAACTCGTCTACAACCTACAGGGGGCGCAGAATGAGGTAAAGAGCCTCAAATGAAAGTATACTAAAGAAACTAGCCACTTATAGAACTCATGTGACTAGCTAAGGAGCAAAATCACAAATCTTAAGAAGGAATAGGGTTCAAATTATGACAAAGCTTATGATAAGGCCTTTGAGAACATTCAGGAGAGCCAATAGTATATTAATCTTATGGTAAAAAAGATGTTGGACAAGGTGACTCTAGCTTCAGAAGAGATTCTAATCCATTACCTTGACTACGACCTAAGTTGCTTGGACTTTGCCAAGTAAGGTCAAAAGGAGGATGTCCTTATTAATCAATTTGTCGAAGGCATCAAACCCCTTACGTCTGCTCCTGATAATTAAGAAACTTCTGGTACTCCTAAGGTTGCTGAGACTCTTACTCCGAATCCTCCTTCTAATTCCCTCAATGATCCAATCTAGCTCTTAATAGTAGCCAAACTCTAGCCCCCTAATCAATCTATGAAGAACTAAAGTGTCTTTTTATTTGCTGCTCCTTTTGTTGTTTCTTTTCATTACTCTTAGGTTGGGATGCTGACCTTGATCTGATGTAAAGTTAATTTGTTAGACCTTTGACAAAGTCTAGAAGAACTTGTTTATTTTTGCTTTTTATATTGAATCAAAAATTGGTTTACTTTTATTTTAGCTCGTTGTTATTTGTTAACTTAGGACGTTTGCTGATATATCATCTACACTTGCTTCACGATTTTTTGTGAGGCCATTTAATTTGTTATTGAAGAATCTAAGGCTTTTGTTTAGCTCATCGTCCTTACTTACAATTAGACTTATAGCATTGTGCCCATAGCTAGCTAGTAGATCATAGCTTCTAAGTAACTCGTCATCCATGTATTAAACTTATGGCATTTATGATAAGCTGTGCTAAGAATAGACAAGGTTGGCCATGGGAGTAGGACCAAGCTTATAGAAACCTTAAAAACGATGATGGAAAAAAGTGTACGAAATAGGGGATGAACAAGTAAACCACAATTAGCTCTAAGGATATTATGTACTAGGGAACTACCTAAGACTCACAAAGCGAACTTAATATGATACACGATTTAGCTCAGTAAGGATACTTGCCACCTGGCCTTGGTTAAGGGTTAGGATAAGAATGAAGGGAATGCTCAAAGACTGAGACAATGAAGTGTATTCAATATCAGAGATATATTGTAGTTACATTTATAAGGGTATTTATACACAAAAAGTTTAGGCATCTTACTTAAAATGGAAAAGATAAAAGGTACCTGTCTAAAAGAGGTAATGTGTAAGGAATAATAAAGGGTATAAATGAAAAATCAAATAAATTGGTAATTGGTGCAACAAATCCTTTCATGTGATGCTAGACACGTGGCATTTAGTCATTCAGGCACTTCTAGCAGAAACAGAGAAAGTTGTATGATCAAGTTGGAAGCTAGTAAGTAGAAGTACTAAGCAAACCTGGGGGTTCTTTCAAAGAGACATCGACTTGGAAGCATTCAAGGGTTCTCGACATAAGTATTACTAAGCCAATGGTTAGCATAGGCAAACTAGATAGCAAGATTGGCTAAGTAGTTAGGGGAATATGAGTCAAGTTAGCATACGATGGTTGATAGAACTAAAATAGCTTGGCTCGACAGGTGAAGTTTTTTCGGCAATGAAGATTAGCTCGACCTTAGTTGGAGTTGGTTAGAAAGATAGAATCCACTTTATTAGTCCTTCAAGACCTCGAGCGTAGGCTCGAGTCAAGGATCCAGTTGTCTGATTTCCATCAATTTTGGTCTATAGTAGCTCATTATCAATTTATTAGACTTAGAGCTTTCAAAATAACTCATTGTCCTTTCTTAGGACTTATAGCTACAATGCTTAGTACTCTTAAATGAGTTTAAGGCTTTATATCTCATCATCTAAGCTCTTTTATGGACATAGAGATTTATGGATATCCATTTCCCATCATCTACTGGATATAAGACTTAAGGATAACTCTTTATGTGATTTACTTGTCCTCCTTTACATCTAGGGTTTATAGGCATTTTGACTTTCCATTGTAAAGAAAATCAATAGAAGGCTCATTAACCATTGGCATTAATATGGACTGATGAGAACCTTTAGGTCGAGTATCTTTCAAGTTATGTCCATACCATTATGAAGAATGCTAAATTAAAGCATAGTACAAAATGAAGCTAAAAGAGACATTGAATAAACGAATGCTTCATTAACTAAACTGTAGAATGTTAACATTCAGGTTAGTTAATTAACACTAGATTGAATAAAAAATTAGGTTTTCCTAATCTTAATAATATAAGAAGAAGATCAAAATTTACATAACTAATCAGTATTGATTGTTTTCAACAATTCATAACTTGAATACTAGAATAGAGTGGAATAAACATGTAGGTCAACCAATTAACATTGACAATTCAACAATAGAATCATGAAACCATCATCATTCATAGTTCACACAAATTCCATACATGAAATTAGAAATCCATATATCCTCAATACGAAATTAGAAATTCACATATCTTCTTCAATAGATTAATTGTTTGAAGCAAGGCCTAAGATTGCCAGCATTTCATGCTTGAGGAATGGTTTATCCATCCAATCTCTCCAATCTATAAGCTTAACCATTCCCTATCACCTCCCTCACCATTATAAGGTCTTCCTGAGCTGGAGTCTGCTTTAACGTTCCCTAGCTCCTAAGGCTTCTAACTTCCTACATACCAGATCACCAAGTTAGAAACACTTGCACTTAATGTGCTTATGACAATACCGAGTTGCTCGTTGCTAATAGGTAGTAAGGTGAGCTTTGGCCAATGCTTGAGTCTCATGGATGGGCCAACATCGTTATACTTAGGTTTATAAGCTCAAACTCTCGTACTTTCCACTTGAAGTTCTATCGATAACATTGCTTTAGATTTGAAGGCCAATTGGAGTTTAGCCTATTAAAGTTCTTTACATAATCCTATAACCCCACAAGACATTTAGTAACTCATCTGCCTATTTACTGCCAGCTCGGTTCACCTTCTTCTTTTTAACTTTAAAGAATGACCTTGTTCATGACCTTTGCCTATCCATTGCTCTAATGGTGCGTAACTAATTTGTAGCACAATCTAATCTACCAAGTTTCGTAAAACTCTTTAAACTTATCGTTGTCAAACTATGGGCTATTATTTGTAATAATAACATAAGGTATCCCCAATCTAGTTAGAATATTACCAACCATGAAGGTCTCAATGCTCTACTCTATGATACTTGCCATTGCCTTTGCTTCAACCCATTTTGTGAAGTAATCCACTACGACAATGGCATATTGTCTTTGTTTAGTGGTCTTCAGGAATTGCCCTAGAATATCTAACCCCTACTAAGCAAAAGGTCAAGGGCTAGTAAGTGGAATTAAATAGCACTTAGACCTCTTTCAATTGGAGCATTCCTCTAACAACAATTGCAAGTTTGAACTAAATGAAGGGAGTCATTTCTCATCATAGGCTACCAGTATCCGAGCCATAGAGCTTTGACATATAAAGCTTAAACCTTAATGTGGTTGCCATATACTCCAACATATAGGTTAAAAAGGACTTGCTCTACCTTAGATGGTTGTAGATACCTCAAAGAGGGCATACTCATTCCTCTTTTGTACAACTTCTCATTAATTATTGTAAAATTGGCTATCTTGTTAATGAGTCTTCAAGCCTCTTTACTATCTTAAGGCTAAACCCCGTTCTTTAGATAGTTAAGAATAGTGTTGCGAATCGTAGCCAAGAACAGATAAGGCCAGTCGCTAAATGGGTCAGAGCTTATAGAAAGCTCGAAAAGAGTCAATGAGGAAAGGTAGGAAAGGGTGAAAGCAAAGGATGAAAATAGTAAGCAACATCTATGAATAACTCCCGAGGATATGACGCACCAATGGAACTTTCAAGAACTCACGGCACAATTCGATGTGATGCACGAATAGGTCCAATGAGGTTAATCGCCACCTAACCTTGCTTAAGGGAAAATATACGAGTGATGCCGGGAGTAAGCAACAGTGTTTACATAGGAAAGAAGGTACTCAAAAGTGTATTAAAGATTATCTGATGTCTTACAACTACAAGTACAAGGGTATAAATACTCGTAAACTAGGTCAATTTGCCCAAAAGGGAAAAGACAAAAAGGACATTTCCTAAGAGGGGCAATGTACATGTTACAAAGGGGAAAAATGAATATACAAGGAAAATAATCATTGGTGCTACAGATTCTACATGTGATACTGTACATGTGGTGATGCAGCATTAGCAAGGTCATTAGGAGATGCGGACAAAAAAGTACAGATAGATGGGCTTGTCCGAGTAAGGATGGCTTAATCAATCCAGATTCTCTCTTTCGGCTTCTTAACAAAGATGATGCCGAGTGATTGTATGACTTGATACCAAAGAGTCTCATCTACTCAGCAAACCACAGAATAATAGGCTATCATATGGCACAGCATTAAAGTTGATTCGGTAAGGAAGTACTCGGCTTTAGCAGGGGTTAGTTAGAACATAAGAATTCGACATACCGACCCCTCTAGTCCTCGGGCTCGGCTGCAAGTCAGGAGATCCTATAGCTTAATTCCCATCAAATAGGATCCATCCTATAGTATTTCATCTCCTTCTCTTATACCCCAAAACATTTCACAGGTCACCTATCGTACCCTTTTCTAGTAAATATTATATAAGAATCCTTTCTTCCTAACTTGGCAAACCCGTAGAATCCAACTTGGACAACTTGTTTGTAGCATAATTTTGTATTCTTGGAATTTTCACCAACTACTAAGATTCAAATCCAACTCCGAACCCTTTAACTAGCTACAAGTATTTGAAGTATTTGACCATGTTCTCATCCTTTGCTATACTATCGCCTCTAACCTAATTAACAAACAATTGAGAATCAAAATAAATATCCAACCGCTTAGCTCTAACCTCTTTAGAAAGTCCCACCCCTACAAAGAGTGCTTCATATTCTAACTCATTGTTGTTGGTCGGGAAGCTAAATTTTAAAGCATAAGAAATTTGAGCTCCCAATAAGCCTTTCAAGATTAGGTCGGCTCCACTTCCTTCATATGTAGATGATCTATTAACATATAGCATCCATGTTGGCTTTTTGCTTCATGTAATGGATCCTTCACTCTTAATGAACTCGATTATAATGTCAACAAAGATTTGAGCCTTATATGTCTCCTTAGGTCGATACTGAATTCCTAAAGCGCTAAGCTCTAAAGCATACTTAACCATTCACTCTGAGGAGTCAAGATTTTGGAGAGCTTGTTTCAAAAGTTGCTCAGTCAAGACTACAACCTAGTAAGCTTTAAAGTAAGGTTGGAGCTTCCTGGCTGCTATAACAATGGCTAAGATGAAGTTATCTAACTTTGTGTAATGTTGCAGAACATGACTAACATAACAAATTGGCTAGTGTATTTGCCCTTCTACTTGTACAAGCACAAATGAAAAAGCTTAGTTACTTACAAACAAATATAAGTAAAGAATCTTGCCCTCAACTGGCTTCGACAAGATTGGTGGCTTGGTCAAAAACTCTTTTAGAGCCTTAAAGGCTTACTTACAATTTGCGGTCCACCTGAACTTAAATGATTTCTCAAGACTAAAAAAAACTTTACACACCTCTTTACACTCTTTGATATGACATAAAGCAATTCAATGCTACCCTTCTTCCAATTAGTTTCTAGACCTTCTTTATACACTTTGGTGACTCCATATCCAGCATGGCTTGGATCTTCTTAGGGTTAGCCTTAACTTCCCATTATGTCACCATGAAGCCTAAAAACTTACCTAAAGATGCTCCTAACACATACTTTCGAGAATTCAATTTCATATTATGGCGTTTGAGTGTGTTGAAGGTCTCTTGTAGGTTAGAAAGGTGCTCATCATTGGTCTTACTCTTGATAATCATATTATCCACATAAATTTCAATATTCCTATGTATCTGAGGCTTAAACATTTCTATGACTAACTTTTGATATGTGGCCTTCGCATTTTTCAAACCAAATGGCATAACTTTAAAACAATTTGTCCCGAAATTAATGATGAGAGAGATGTGTACCCAATCAAAGGGGTACATCTTAATCTAATTATATTTAGAAAAAACATCCATGAAGCTCAGCAAGGCATATCGCAAGGTAAAATCAACCATCTAATCAATATGGGGCAAAGGCAATCCTTTGGGCATGTCTTATTCATTTTGGTAAAATCAATCCACATCCTCCATTTTCCATTTGTCTTCTTAACCAGCATACAATTAGCTAGCTAAGTGGGATATGGTTCTTCTCCGATGAAATATACCTTCAACAATTTCTGAACTTCTTCTTCTATTGTTGCTTGCCTCTTTAAAGCAAAATGTCTCTTTTTCTATTGTACTACCTTAGTAGTTAGATCAATGTTTAGCTTATGGGTAATTACCTCCTTTGCAATTCTAAGCATATTAGATGGGGACCAGGCAAAAATATCCTTATTAACTCTAAGGAAGCATACCACGTGCTCTCAAAGGTTGCCTAGCATGTTAGCTCTAACCTTAGTAGTGTACTACGGGTAGTCACCCAATTGTATGGTAAAGTTTCTTCTGTTAGCTCTCCTCTCACTTCCAAGTAATTACTTACACCTTGCTCAATGTAATAGACTTGATTCCTCTACAAAGCTTTCAAGGGAGCTTTGGTTAGTTGTTGATCTCCGTAACACCTACTTGTTGGTTGGAAATTTTACCTTCTAATGAGTTGATGACACAACCAACTTAAAGACATTTATGGAAGGTCTATCTATGATCCCATTATATGGTAAGGCACAATCAACTATAACAAAATCAACTTCCCTTTCCACTACGTTCTAGTCATTCTTGATTTGGAAGGTTAAGGTAACCACTCCTTAAACTTTCATCGGTTAATTGTTAAACCCATATAAGTTGTGCTGCATCTTATAATTCTTCAGCTTTGGTTGCATGTGGTCAAATGCATGTTTGAAAATGTTGAGCTTCCATTGAACTTAGATTTACTTAGTAATTTTGATGAGGAAAAAACCTTTAAATCACTTGACTTAATTCTTAATCAATGTTATATGAGTTATTTTGATCTCATGTAATCTATAAACAATCATCTTAACTTATTACTTGAAGAAGGATGTATGTGTTTCCCCTTTATATCTTTAATGTTTTGCATTACCTTGCAAGAAAGTTGCCGGTACAGGGATCAACGTCCAAACGCTAGTCTTTTAAGCAAAATTAATTATCTTGTGGTATACCGAAGCCTTAAAGCTTAGCATCAAGATGCCAAAGCATTAGGACCCTAAGCTTCTATAAAGATGACACAATCAACGGTCAGACGCTATGCATGGAGACGTCCAGATGCTAGGATCAAATATAGCCATTGGATAACATTTAATGCAACCAACTTGCCCATCAATTCTCTCCAACATCCAAATTTGATGTGGAGCTATAAATATAAGTTTAAGGGTAGTTGAAGGACATTGAATTGAGCCAAAAATTCTGCTATTATTCTTCGTATCTCATTGTAATACATTGCAGTTGTCTTGTGCTCTTTATTAGCAAATTTTTGTAGACTTTAGTATGGTGCTAAGTTCTACACTTACAATTTCTCTTAAGAGAGTGTACTATACTAAGTGTATTGAGAGTTATTTGTGATTGTGAAAAGAGTTATAATTGTGTTCAAGCACAAGCTCTTGAGCCATTGGAATTGAGATTCATAAAATGGAATGAAAGTCCTCTATTGGAGGCATTGGTGTCTGTAGAGAGTAGGAAGCAGTCTAAACTCCACATTATATCATAGCTTGATCCTCTCTTACTCTATCTCTTTTAATTACACATTTGTTACCATTGTTTATCATTTAATTTGTTTACTATTGTTGCATTTATCAAGGAAATTTAAAGAGAATAAAATTCATCATTGATACTCAATCCACGCCCCCTCCCCCCCTCCCTCCCTAACCTCTTGAGTATTAGCCTAGAGTATTTTATTTGTTATAAGAGCTAGTCTCTGTATTTTTCATTGCTTAATCGCATTATAGAATAAAAATCATGGCATTAAATGCACTAGAATTTATGGAAGGTCAAGCTTTTAATAGGCCACTACTTTTAACTAGTAGAAACTATCCTTACTGGAAGCGTAGAATGAAAATCTTCATTAAAGCACAAAATAGAAAACTTTGGGATGTAATAGAAAGAGGACCTATTAAGATAAAAGGAAAGTAAGAGAATGAATATACGAAAGAAGATTGGAAAAAGGTGGACTTAAATGAAATAACCATGAATATATTGCATTGTAGTATGAGCAAAAATGATTTTAATAGAACTTGTAATGCTATAGAAATTTGGGATGAATTGCAAAGCATGTATGAGGACAAATCAGGAGTTAAAGATACTAAAATAAGCTTATTATATGGTAAATTTGAAAACATCAAAATGCTTCCAAACGAGACCATGGATGAAATGCATAAGAGATTCATTGATATTATTAATCCATTGATAGTGCTTGGAAAGAAATTCAATAATTTGGAGATTAATTCTAAAATTCATAAGTATCTTCCAAAAGAATGGGAAGCTAAGAGGATTGCTTTTGCAGAAGTGCATGAACTAAAAGTACTATCTAAGAAGCAACTTCTTAGAACCCTCAAAACACACGAAATGGTGAGAAGACAAGGAAAGGATTTTAAGAAGAAAACAATCGCTTTAAAAGAAACTGAGGAAAGCAGTAGCGAAGAAGAAAGTGATGACGATAATGAGATTGCCATGATGGCAAGAAAGTTCAAAATGTTTATGAAATTTAACAAGAAGTTAAAGAAGGAGAAAAAGAGCAATGGAATCACCTTAAAGTTCAAAAAGGAAAAGAGAGAAGTGATTAAATGCTATAATTGTCAAAAACCAGGGTAGATGCAAAAATATTGCCTATTGCTTAAGAAGACCGACAAAGAGTATAAGAAGAAAGCAATGGTTGCCACTTGAAGTGATGATGATTCAAATGAATCCACTGATGAAACTTGTTTCATAACCATTGATGATGTGGTATGTTCAACCCCATAAAACTGCTCTTTTAACAAGGTAAAGTATATCTATGATGAACTACTTAGTGAATTCATCAAGGTACAAAAGAAAAATAAAATCTTAAAGCAAATGATGAATAAAGTAAGAGATGAATTTAATATCATTAAAAATGAATATAATAGGGTAATAGATGCAAAGGAAAAGGCTCAAAGAAGACAATGAATACTTGAAAATGGAGGTTGTTAAATTGAGTAAGAAAAACAAAGAACTATGTACTAAAAATAATGAATTAGTTGAAGAGAATAGCAAGCTGAAGGAAATAAATTGCTCAATTGAAATGAAAGTTGAAAATTTAGAGCATGAGCATGATGATGATGATTGCATGGTAGATAAGCTACAAAGGTTAGAAATTGAACATGCAATTCTAAAGTCTAGCCTAGATGATTCAAAGAAAACTAGAGCCAAGTTTGTAAATAGGGAAAAGAATTCATATAAACTCCTTTGCTCTCAGAAGTAAGGTTTAGATAAAACTAGAATTGGCCATAGTAGAGAAAGTATTTACAAGTCTTATAAGAGTTACTTTGTAAAGATCTCTAATTAGACTTATAACTATTGGGTAGATATGGTTAGATTGGACATACATGTGCAATACTATGAAATCTCTCTTTGAATCATAGAGGCAAGATGTCTACATTATAGCAACTAACCCCAAAGGACCCAAATTAAAATGGGTACCAAAGAAGTAAACTTTGTTTTGTTGGAACCTTCAAAGTGAAATAATAAATGAATCTTGGATAATGGTTACTCAAGACACATAATAGGAAAAGCATCTAAGTTCTCATCCTTAAACTTCAAGGATAGAGGAAGTATTACCATTGGGGATAATCAAAAGGCACATGTTGTAGGAAAAGATAAGATTCTAATCAACGATGACCTTGCAATTAAATATATAATGCTAGTAGATAATTTAAAACATAATTTATTTAGTATTAGTCAATTATATGATATTGGATATAAAGTGACATTTCATGGATCAAATTGTTCTATTGAAAACATTAACAATAATCAAATCCATTTTAAGAGGTATAAACAAGGAAACATTTACAAAATTGATTTTAGCATGGTTTCAAATTCTTTTAAAACTTGTCAATCTGCTCAAAATAACGATAGTTGGTTGTGGCATAAAAACTTAAGGCATGCTAATATGGATATCTTGTCAAAATTAGCTAGAAAAGAGCTTTGTAAAGGGACTATCAAAGATCAATTTTGCTAAAGATAAAATATGTCAAGCATGCCAACTTGATAAATAAACTGTGAGCCCCATAGTATCACGTAGTTATTCCTAGCTAGTAATTTAAGGTGTATACAAAAGTCGGCCGATCAAGATGATATTTTATGTGTGAATCCTAGGAGTTAGATAATGATACACCATGAGTTCCAAAATATAGAAATATAATAAAATAATATTATTACAACTAAAAATAGATAATTATACTATATTATTATTTATCTACTGTAAATGCCTAAATTAGGTAATGGAAATTAACCAAACTTTAGAGATAAATTATTTGAACACTAAAATTATAAAGTGACATAAAATAATATATAAAAATAGTATGTATACCTTAAGTATGATTATCATATATAATTATATACTCAAAAATACTTTAAATACTTGAAAATATGCATAATTAACTAAAGATTAGTAAGAAAAATATAAAAAAATAATTAAAAGTTTCCTAAACAACTTGGATTACATGGATCTAAGCATGGAAAGTGTAGGAAAATAGTTGTTGCTTATGGGATTAAAATGAGGAAACCTAGAATATGCTAAAGTAAGGATATAAAAGACCTTAAGAGAGAGAAAAATGTTTCATTCTCAACTATACAATCTTAGGAAAATCCTCAAATGCTCCTTATGAGTTCTCTAAGATGTCTAGGTTATAGACAAATTAAAGAAGTTAGTAAAAGCTTAAAGAAGAAACCGGAGAAAAAAAAAATTTGCACAAACCGAACAACATCTTGGAGCTAGGATTAAAAAGCAATCTAGGGGCGAACCACCGCCACTACCCAACTTTGGTCGCAACGCCAAACTAGGCTGACAAGGGAAAGGGGGGGGGGATGGGGGTGCCATCAGTGGTTGGATGGCCAACTTCTAGTGAGCTTCAATTTTTCACCCAATTTTCTATATTTTCCAAAAAACACTACATTATGTCTGAAAATTCTAGAAAAAAATGAAATATTTTTATATTTACCCTTCAAGAAAAATATTAGTTTGTAAAATTTTCAAGTGAGTATATGATCTCTTTAATAAATCATTCAAAACTAAACAATTTTAAAAGTTGTTTTAAATAACCTTATTGTTGTCATTTCAAAACCAAAATTTTTCTAAAGCTTCCTTATGCTGCATGTTTAGATCTTACTAAAATATTTTGACCAAAAATATTTTCTATAATTTTTAGTAATTTTAAAGCCTTCAAATTTGGTGAAAATGCTATTTTTGAGATATTTATATAATTAGCATTGAGGAAATCAATTGGTACCAATTCTGACGCTCATATGAGTTATGTTATGCTGTAAGATATGATCTGGAGTTAAGGAGATTAAAGTAAAGTTGAACCACACACTTATCACTAGTTATAGGCTTTAATCACTAAAATTGGAAAATAAGGGTTTGGAAGTTTAAGTGATATGGTGATTATGGGTATGATGGAACTATTCTATTATCATGATTTATAATATTTCTAAACTGCAATAAGATGCTAGAGCAAGTTGCTATACATTTAAACTATTCAAAGAATTCTTTAGATGGTTGATCTGGTAAAAGAGTGACATAAAATCGTAGTACAGATGCTTAATCAAAAGGATAACTGGCAAAGGACCTTAAATATAACAATGATAGAGTCTTGCTTTAGAAAATATTTGGTAAAAGAAGCGTAGTTGTGATGATCTTAGAGATATGTTCAGAAGGTTGGTGGATGAAAGGACTTTGACTCTAAATATATTAGAGCCTCATTTAAAGAGTTATTTGGTTAAAGAAAGATGATTGTATTGATTTCAAAGACTTGACTAGAGGGTTGGCTGATTTAGAAGGCTTGGATAAAATCACTTCAAAGACATCTTCAAAAGGTTGGTAGGTGAAAAGGGAATTTGATTATTTAATTTAGAGGCCGAATTAGAAAGATGGACATTAAAAGGGACTTAACTTTACCCCATCGTAGATTTGTTTGGAAAGTATTTGGTAAGGGAAATGTAGTCAAAATGGCTTCAAGACTAGATCTAAGGTTAGATTGGTATGGAATGATTAGAGGAAAAAACTTTAGAGGCTTGTTTAGAAAGTTGAGTGAAGTAAGATGTACAATTAGGATAACTTTAGAAACTTCATTAGAAAGTTCTGAGATCAAAACTTAGTATTAAGCAAGTTTTCAAAATCTTGTTTAGAGACTTCAATAGCAAGATGGAATTCGATACTAAGCTTACGTGACTTGCTAAAGATAAGTCACAACCATACCTAAAATTATTAAAATGAACTCATTTACTTTATATTTAATAACACTAAAGTGAATGCATTCCATATATATACGAAAATTGAAGCGAACGAGACCCATATGCACATATATAGAACATCACATGTCCAGGTAAGTAAGATTGATGCTTCATCGTATTTTGAAGTATTGTATAAGAATACTTAGAGACCTTAGTATATGTCTTATATGTGGTTGTAAATTAGCTGTCTATGCGTATACAACGTGTGTACTTGAATTTAGATTATGCTATTTTAAGTGCTAGACTTATGTATTAATTATTTCATGATATTACTTGCTTTAGACTATTTGAAATTTGCTTAATCATTGTAAAAGTAATCTAACACAAACTCGACTTAACTACTAACTGAACTTGCATCACAACTCACTAGAAGAAACAATTAGGATACTTGGGTCAAACACGATCTCTTTGATGAAGATAGTAGAAATGACCTTATCCCTACCCTTAGTTGAACTAAGTGATAGGAGAGGAGGTTATGGTAAGATAGGAGATCGTAGTTCAAAGTGAAGTCTCAAGTACAGAGTGTTTTCCATTGCACAAGCCTCGATTTGGTTCCAATTAGCAAAGTGTATAGTGTCAAACTCCTCAAAACCCAAATTAGAGAGGGTACAGTTTCTCTAATCTTATGATAGACCGATCAACATCATACGATGGTATTTGTTTGAACATGCATTGCACTTAATTAACCTTACGTGAGAACCCTGGTTGCTTGATGTTAGATATGTATTATTGTCTTCATCCCATTTACTGAGCAATTTGTCGCTTATTCCTCTATAGCTATTTTACAGGTTTGCCAATAGATACACCAATATTACTCTATTTCTTGAAGTATAGGGAACGGGGTCAGGGAGTGAGATTTAAAACTAATTAGTTGGATTTCTATTTTGTTTATTAACTTTATTAACCTTTAGGAAAAACTAATAGAGCATCTTTAGATAACTATGTTATGTAAATCTGTGGATTTGTATATATCCTTATTATTTTATTTTTCTGAAGTTATTTATAAAACTTATTTTCTTTTCAAGCTTTTATATTATAGAATCTCTTCCAAAAGTTATTTTATAAAATACCACCACATGTTGATATTAAACAGGTATTGAATTAGATAACTTAAAGCTGTAAAGTGGTAAAGGCCTTATGTAAATTATGCCTATGTTAGCAGCTAAAGTTGCTAGCTTCTACTTTAAGTTAGTTTATACAGCAAGACTATTATGACTCTCTGGTTTAGAACGCGACAAACAAAATCATCATTTAAATCAAAGGATGCCATCTCAACTTTTAGGTTACTCTAACTATTACACATAGACTTATTTAGTTCAACTCAAACCTTAAGTTTAGGTAAGAAAAGATATACCTTGGTTATAGTTGATAATTTCACCAGATACTCTTAGACCTTCTTCCTTATAAGTAAGGATAAACCATACAATGTGCTCTTGAAATATTATAAGAAGGTCCAAAATGAAAAAGGACTTACAATTGCCACTCTTAGGAGTGATCATAGAGTAGAATTCAAAAACATTGAAATGGATGATTTTTGTAATTACAATGGCATAGAACACACATTTTTTACACTTAGAACTCCACAACAAAATGGAGTCGTCGAAAGAAAAAATAGAACCCTAATTGAAATGGCTAGAACAATATTTTGTGCAAGTAATTTACCAATGTATTTTTGGCAAAAGCCATTAACACTAATGTTAGATTTCAAATTGTATTTTCTTAAGACCAATTTTTTTTTTCTTTTTTCTTTATAAAAAACACCTATAAGCTTTGGAAAGGCAAAAGGCCTAACATTTCTCAATTTCACCATTTTGCTACCAGGTGTTATATGCTTAATAATTGTAAAGAACAATTACGTAAGTTTAACTCTAAATCAAATGAGGCTATTTTTCTTCGATACCCGTTGACAAATAAAGCATATAGAGTATTTAACAAAAGAACTTTAGTTATTGAAGAGTCTATATATATTGTATTTGATGATTTATTGTCTTCATTGCATGATGAACCTTATAATGAAATGAATTATATGTGTACTCAATTAAATAGGCCAAACTTAAGTAATGACTAAAACAAAGCTCTTGATAGAGATCTTCTTAGGGAAGATAATAATATGAATTAATCAGATTTACACCTCCCTAGAGAATGGTGGTTTGTTAAAGATCACTCGAAAGAGTTAATTATAAGAGAATCTTCAAATAGTGTGCTAATAAGATCATCCCTAAGAAATATAAGAAACCTAGCATTTTTGTCTCAAGTTGTACCAAAAACATTGATGAAGCTCTAAAGACGAATGTTTGATAAAAATAATGCAAGAGGATCTTAATCAATTTACTAGGAATAAAGTATGAGATCTAGTACCTAGACTTAGTAATAGACTAGCAATTGGGACAAAATGGGTCTATAAGAACAAACTTAATGAATTCAGTGTAGTAACTAAGAACAAGGTTATATTGGTTGCTAAGGGCTGTAATCAAGAAGAAAGGATAGATTTTGATGAGATTTTTGCCCCAATTGTGAACCTATAAACCATAAGGATGCTTTTGGTATTTGTGGCTTATAAATATTTCAAACTATTTTAAATGGATGTCAAAAGTGCCTTCCTAAATGGCTATATTAAAGAGGAAGTGTATATGGAACAACCTTTGGCCTTTAAACATAATGAGTTATCCAATCATGTTTTTAAACTTAACAAAGCACTTTACGGACTTAAACAAACTCCTAAAGCTTGGTATGAAAGGATAAATAGCTTCATGATAAACAATGGTTTTACAAGAGGAAAATTACATATAACATTGTTTATCAAGAACCATAAGTCATATACATTAATTGTTCAAATTTATGTAGATGATATTGTGTTTGGAGCTACTAATATGGAACTAGTGGATGAATTTGTAAAGCGTATGAAGAAAGAATTTGAAATGGATATGATAAGAGAACTTAATTACTTCTTAGGTCTCCAAGTTAAAGAAACTACAAATGGAACATTTATTAATCAAGCTAAATACATTAAGGAGCTCTTAAAGAGATTTAAGATGGATAATTGCAAGATTAGGCCTACTCCAACAAGCACCACCTTAAAACTTGACAAAGATGAAATGGAAAACCTATATGAAAAAAGTTGTATAGAGGCATGATAAGTAGATTGCTATATCTAATCACATCTAGACTCGATATCATATTTTCTGTGTGTTTATATGTATGATTTCAATTTTTCCTAAAGAATCTCACTTAAGTGAGGTTAAGAATAGATTATTACAAATTATGAGTTACCATTGGATGTGAATGAAGAAGCGATCATGCTTTTCTATTGTAACCTCATCAACAACCTAGATGAAAATCAAAATTTGCGCATAGGTCTAAACCTTGAAAATGATGTCCAAAGATGTTTGTATTCGTATCTCTATAGGTAACAGATTGAAATTACTCCCTAGGATGTTTGTAGGGTCATTGGACTTAGTATAGGGGGGAAAGCTTTTCATGACTGACTTCAACCCAATTACAGATTATGAAAATGTGTTTGATTATGAGGGGATTAGGAATAGATGGAAAACCAAAGTGGTAATAAAGGCAAAATTCCTTCCCTTGGCATATAGAGTTCTCCACTTATATTTATGTCACAACAATTTGCCAAGCTCGGGACAACAGAGTCATGTGACTCAAGAGGATTTGGGGGTTATGGGACGTGTATTTAGAAATGCTAATATTAACCTTTGGTTTGTTGTTTGCAATAATTTTCAAAGAGTTGCCAATGGTCCAGATAGAGCTACATTAAGAATGTCTCGATTTGTTATCCAACTTCTCATCAAGAAGAGTGTTAATTTTGAAGCTCCTACTAGTTTTTCTCGCCTTCATTATGTATACACTTTTAAATCTATTGAAAAAGGTATTTGAAAAGTCAATCACTTGGGCTTATATATGAGAAAACAACCCTTCTCTCCACTTACTTTAGATGAAGAGGATAAGGAATCAGAAGATGAGAGGGAAGAAGAAGAGTATGGTGATAATGATGAGGACTAAGAATCTGGTGAAGAAGAAGCTCCTCATGCCGACTCTAATGATCGTGGAGCTACCCAACACATGTTACCCCCTCCTATGGATGCTCCGCCGCACCCACATTCGTACCATTTTATAGGGAGTTTCATACTTTCACTAGAGAAGTCTTCTAAAGATTTGATTCTCCTGACTGTGACATCCATAGAATCAAGAGAAATCAGGAGGTTGTTTTTTATGCTTTCTCGAATGTTCATTAACCCACCTCCTCTTCCTCATCTGAACTAGAGTCATGAGTCTTTGCTCCTTCTACTTTTTTTTTTTTGTTGGACTTGGCCTCTATGGCCTCTTTTCATCATCTATTTTGTGTTAGGACTATGCAACGCCTCACCATGTGTGTTTATGTTGCCGTTTAGTGGCCATCTATAGCTATCTTATCTTGGTCATGTAATGGTTCTGGATTAAGGCCAATCAGCCTAATTTTATTGCATCTATCTATGGTTATGTTATTACAGTTACATATTGAGTTTGTTGCTACCTATGGTCATGTTCCTCCTTATATCATTATGCAATGAATTTGTCATGGTCGTTGGTAGTATGACGTCTTGATCATTGAGGTATTTTTCTTCTTTGAAAGTGGCATACCTTAAGGCTTAAGCAAGGATATATCGAAATCTTTTGAATTTGTGTCTCTCTTGCTCTTCACCACTTGGAATATCATCTTTTTTATGAGGCCAAAGGAGGAGAAGAGTTCAAGTTACCTAATTATTATTGAGCTTAATAATTGAGATTAGAATTAAGTGGAATTGAGCTTGTAAAATTAGATAAGGTCAAGTTTAAAGTTACTTAATAGGCATGAAATTCAATTGCAAGCACTAAGTTAGCCTGTCTCATCTTCTCAACTTACCTATCCTAGAAATTACTCTAAAATGAAGTTCAACATATTGCTCACAATTTAGTTAAAACATCCAATTGATCTTAACTTTTGCAAAATTGTTTATAATTAGATGTTGAGTTGAGGGGGGACGCTAGATTGAGGGGGAGTAAATAAGTGTAAGTGTCCGTCCTCATCAAAAATGGGGCGATTGTTGAACTTAGATTTTTTTTAGTAATTTTGATGAGGACAAAACCTTTAAATCATTTGACTTAATTCTTAATCAATGTTAGATGAGTTATTTTGATCTCATGTAATATGCAAATCCATAAAAAAATCATCTTAACTCATCACTTGAAAAAGGATGTGCATATTGCCCCTTTATGTCATTATTGTTCTGTGTTGCCTTACAAAAGAGTCGCTAGTACAAAGATTAGTGTCCAAACGTTAGCCTTAAAGACGTTCATACACTAGGCTTCTAAGCAAGATTAATTATCTTATGGCATCTTGATGCCTTAAAGCCTAGCATCAAGACACTAGGCTTCTGTGATGATAAGACAATCAATGTTCGGACTCTATCCATGGAGACGTCTAGATGCCAGGATCAAATATTGCCATTGGATAGCATTTAATGCAATCAACTTACCCATCAATTCTCTTCAACGTCCAAATTTGATGTGAAACTATAAATACAAGTTTAAGGGTAGTTGAAGGACATTGAATTGAGTTGAAAATTTTGCTATTATTCTTCTTGTCTCATTGTAGTACATTCCAATTGTCTTGTACTCTTTATTGGCAATTTTTTCTAAACCTTAGTGTAGTGCTAAGTTATATATTTGCAATTTCTCTTAAGAGAGTGCACTATTCTGAGTGTATTAAGAGTTGTTTGTGAGTGTGAAAAGAGTTGTAATTGTGTTCGGGAATAGGCTCTTGAGCTATTGAGATCGAGATTAATAAAAGGGTATGAAAGTCTTTGGTTGGAGGCATTGGTGTTTGTAAAGAGTAAGGGGTGATCTGAGTTTCACGTTATATCATGACTAGATCCTCTCTTACTTTATCTCTTTTAAGTTCACATTTATTACCGTTGGTTATCATTTAATTGTTTAATATTGTTGCATTTATCATGAAAATCTCAAGACAATAAAAATTTATCATTAATACTCAATTTACCCCCATCTTAAGTATTACCCTAGTGTATTTTAGCTTCCAATGTCGACCATAACCTTTCTAACCTCGAACTTAGCTACTCCGGTTGTAATGACCAATGCATCATCATAGGAAAATTGAATCCCTTGTATGTGCTTATTTGAAAATGTAATCATATCATTTACCCTATGTCTTTTTCCTCTAACATTCAATGCATGATCTCCTTGTGAATTAGCTTAATTTGATGTAGCTAAAGCACTTCCTCCTATTGGGCCACCAAAAATCACATTAATTACTCTTCTTGGCGCTTGGTTATCTCCTTTAGCATTATCCTAAGTTGCTAACTCATGATTATCAGGTTAGGCATCATTTTCTCAAGGTTGTTACTTAATCCTTCTTCTTTGAGTAGGTCGTTCCATCCTTTCTTCCTTGTCTACTATAAATTTCCTCAGTGATCTTCTTTGAATAGTATCTTCTAGTACATTCTTCAAGTGAATGCGCTCATTTGTGTTGTGGCTACAATCTCCATTGAAATCGCAAGACTTATTAGAATTTTTCCTTACTGGTTTTTTCCTCATCTTCTTTATTTAAGCTAAAAACCTTTAGTAATGTCCCTCCATCAAAATGTTTGACATGGGTCAATTCAGTCGGGTATGCATGGCAAAGGTTAGAATTGGCCTTTTTCGATCTCTTGGAGGTTGGTTTAGTTTATCTCGCGTGTCAAATTTCTTTCTAAGGCGGTCTTTCGCTAACCTTCTCTCAAGCTTTTCTTTTTCAAGCTCTTTATGAGCTTACAACTGGTCTTCCTAATGTGTAAACTTTTCAGACCTCTTGGTAAACTCGTCTAATGAGGTCACTGGATGTTTTGCAAGAAACTTGAAAAAGTCTAAATCTTCCCTTACACCTTTGCAAATGGTGTGCAGTACAATTCTCTTATAACAATTAGTAATCTTAATGGATAGCTAACCTCCGGACCTCTCACTTGTGCCCACCTTTAAGGCTTATAATCCTTTACAAGGAGGATACTATCTCATTAACCTACTGAAGATGAGCTTCAGTACATAAAAGAGTTATGGGTGATCTCTTTAAAGCCCTAGCTCAGATACACTCTGTTTTGCTTGGACTCCTACTAAGTTACCAACCTACTGAGTGCTAAAAATCAGCTCGGACACACACTACTCTACTTAGACTTTTACCTAGTTGTTGAGTACTAAGTCTAAGGTCCTTGTATGCCGAGCTCTCCTTTTCTATCCTACCAAGCTATAACCTCACTCAATTACCTTAGCACCTTTTGGCTCAGCTCAGCAACAACAACCTTAACATCAGCTTAGTTAAGGAATAATACCCTAAGGTTCCAAAGTATGAACCTATCCCCTACTTTTCTAACATTTGTACTATATTCCTTTTTATCCGTTATCATATTTACCCTATATATTTACCCTTTTCGCTAATACTAGTGATGCGTTTCCAAGGTTGAACATACAGAGAGGCACTACAATGAAGTGAACCGAAAAGAACAAAGAAAAAGCTAGTAAAGTCCGATACTACTAAATGGATATGACACACCATCTGATCCTACTCAACCAACAATTTGCCGGATATGACACACTGACCCGAATTGAAGGGTTACTCGCCATTACTCCTTGCTAAAGGGAATAGATAAGAGTTGAATGATAACGAAAACACTAAGGTTACGCAAGTGAATAATTCTATATTGAAAGTTAGATGATTCCATACACAAGAAAGTAAGGGTTCATATACCAGTCCACTAGAGTTGTTTTACATGTATGAAAAGATAAAAGGGTATTCTACACCAAGTTACATAAGACATACTAAAAGGGGTAAAAGAGACAAAGAATATTCAATACTGAAAAAAAAAAAGAATCATCTAGAATATTGTGTCAGAAGAGACATGTCGCTTGGAGGTTGGACATCAGGAATATGATACAACATAGGCAGAAATAGGAATGTATTACAATCAAGGGCTGACCTAATCTGGATCAGGTCGAGAGCCATTTAGCCTAGCAAAAGGTCAACTGTCTTGAAGTCAGACATCGGTAGATTAAGTCAGGAGGTCGATTCGGTTGGTTTTGGGCTGTCTTCTGGATTAGGAATTTGCCATTGGGTGGGAGCATGTTGAATACACGAAAGGATCTGCCAGACAGGTCGGTAAGAGGTTGGATCGAGATAAGAGTCTCCGTTTTGGCTATGGCTTAAAGTTAATATTTTTCGTGCAAGCCTTTGAAGTCCTCTAGTTTGGCTTCTTATGATCGATCCAAGGGGTTTATTCTTATCATTTGCCTGAGGGTTGGAAAGATTTGTCCTCAAATTTGAATCGGTTTCTATTCATTTTTCTAGGGCACTTATAGAGTCTTCTTCTGTTATTTGATGGGGAATCAGATTGGACACATTGAAGGTACAGGAGACACCATAATCATCAGGCAACTCAATCTAGTAGGCGTTGCGGTTGATCTTCTTTAAAACCTTGAATAGGCCATCAACTTGAGGAGATACTTTGCTTTATCTTAAGTACGGGAATTACTCTCGGCTGAAGTGAATCCATACTAAGTCTCCTGGCTGGAAGGACATAGTTCGACTATCTCGGCTGCCAATCTCTTGTTGTCTCTTATTGAACTTGGCAATCTTCCTCGTAATAAACTTGTATAGCTCATACAATTCCTAGGTTCGATCCACACCAAATTGACTTTCTTCAGTAGTTACTGGGGTACCAATCTAATTTAGGGAAATGGTAGGGTTAAGGCCATAAACTACCTCGAATGGTGTCTTCCCTATAGTGCTGTGGACAGTTCAGTTATATGTGAACTCCACAACTAGTAGGCATAGATCCCAATCCCTTAAGTTCTTCCCTACAACAGCTCTGAGCAGATTACCTAACGTCCTATTCACCACTTTAGTTTGGCCATCAATCTAAGGGTAATTACTAGAGTTAAACACTGGTTTAGTCCTAAGTCTCCTCTAAAGAGTCTTCCAAAAATAGCTCAAAAATTTTGTGTCCCAATTTGAGACAATAATCTTTGGTACTTCATATAGTCAGATAACCTCCTGCAAAAACAAATTAGCAATATATAAAGCATCTTTAGTTCGATGGTATAGAATAAAGTGCACCATCTTGTTGAAACGGTCCATTACTACAAAAATAGAATATTTCCCTCTAAATATTCGAGGCAACCCTAGGATAAAGTCCATGAAGAGGTCGGCCTATGGTAAAGTAAGCATTGGTAAAGGCATGTACTATCCACGGGGTTCTCTCTTCCCTTTAGCACGCTTACATACTTCATAACGATCGACTACCTTATGAACATCCTTAGCCAAACTTGGCTAGTAAAAATTCTCTTTCAATAGATTGATTATTTTGACCTCCCCAAAGTGACCTAAAAGTCCACTACCATGAGCTTTTCGGACCAATAGTTCACATATAAAGCAGTTTGAAATACATAACCTACAATCCTTGAATAGATAGCCATCCTTAAGATAATATCCCTTGATAGCAATTCCATCCTTACACTGTTCTATGATAGGGTTGAAATGAGAATCAGGAGCATATTGCTCGGTAATTAGTGAAAATCCCAATAATTTTGTTTGCAAAGTAGTTAGTAAGGTTTTTTGTCTTGAGAGAGCATTAGCAACCACATTTACACTTCCCTTCTTATGCTAAATGACGTATGAGAAACTCTCCATGAACTCTAACCACTTGGCTTACCTCTTCGAAAACTTATATTGACTCCCTAGATGCTTTAGAGATTTATGGTTTGTATAAATAACAAACTCTCGTAGCAACAAATAATGTTGCCAAATAGTAGGGGCTCGAAAAAGGGAGTACATCTCTTTTTTGTACACGGAATAGTTCAGTGTTGGGCTACTCAATTTCTCACTGTAGGAAGCGATAGGCTGTCGTTTTTGCATCAAGGCAACACCAATTCCAACTCCCGATATGTCATACTTTAATTCAAAGGGCTTATCAAAATCTGGTAGTGAAAGGACATGTATCAAGGTGAAATTCTCCTTGATCTCCCTAAAACTTCACTCAGCTCGATTGTTCTACTTGAACCCTTCATTCTTCTTTGTTAGCTCGATCATTAAGGTGGTTATTGTGCTGAAGTTCTTAATACAGACTTCAGTGACATTTTTCGGTGTTGGCCATTCCAGAACAGCTTGGATCTTCTCCTCATCTTCTTGGATTCCTTCCCCTGATACTACAAACCCTAGAAAAATCACCTTACTCTGGCAAAACATGCATTTCTTTACATTCCTATACAACTTTTCAACCCACAAAATATCAAATACTTTACGAAGATGTTAAACATGGTCATTCAGGTTAGTACTATATATTAATATGTCATCAAAGTACACAACTATACATGTGCTTAGTGCATTCATAAGTCCGAATGGCATAACCAACCATTCATAAAGTCCGTACCCAGTCTTAAAGGCAGTCTTCCATTCATCACCTGGCTTCATGTGAATTTGGTGGTAGCCACTCCACAAATCAATCTTTGAAAATATCTTTGCACTATGAAGCTCATCTAACATGTCATCGAGCTTCGATATCAAGTATCTGTACTTGATAGTAATTCAGTTGATTACTCGGCTATCGATATACATACACCATGAACCATCCTTCTTCAGAACAAATAGAGCTAGTACAACACATGGGCTCATGCTCTCCTTCGCATACCCTCGCTCAATAAGTTCATCTACCTATCTTTTCAACTCAGCAACTTACTTAGGGTTCATCCTATATACAGGTCCGTTCTGTAGGGCGGCACTTGGTTGTAGATCAATACAATGCTCTATGCCTCGGATTGGTGGCAGTCCTTTAGGCAGTTCTTCTTGAAACAGGTCAAAAAACTCATTTAACAAGCTTCAAATCTCTTTCGAAACATTTTGTAACTCCTTTATCTCCATCAATCTCCTAATCAACAGGAACATCGGTTTATCAGCTTTCTCAACAAACTGGAGCTCTCCATGGCTCATTACTAGGGCTTTCTTCTTACTAACTCGGGTGAGCTGATTATGGGTCTCGTTTACTTAGGACGGGGTTAAGGGTTGTAACACTATCTTCTTTCCATCCTTAACAAAAGCATAGGTGTTCTTATACCCATTGTGTGTAACACGTCGGTTGAACAACCAAGGTTATCTTAGCAGCAAACGTAAAGCTCCCATAGGGACAACATCGCATACTACTTTGTCCCTATATACGTTCTCAATACTGAATGGTACGATCATTTGTTCAGTTTCGTACAAAGCACCCTTATCATAAAGCTAATGCAACTTGTAAGGTCGGAGATGCTTTGAGGTCGGCGAACCTAACCTCTGTACAAGGGATTATGTAACAACATTTATACAACTTCCTTCATCCATTATGATTGTACACAATTGGCCTCTAATGGTATACTCGGTATGGAATAAATTTTCCCTCTAGTCCTCCTCAGGTTTCGGCAAAGAACTCAGGACTAAGGTCATTACTTCTCCTTAGTCAGCATAGATACAGGTCTCCTCCTCTTTTGCAACCTCGAGCTTCCCAACATCTTCTTCCACGGGCTCACTCTAGTTGGTACTATCCACCACGTCTTCTTGAAGTACCATGATATGTCGGTTCGGACATTCGGCAACCATGTATCCGAAGCCTAAGCATTTAAAACACATCGCCTCACTAGTTTTCCATCTGGATGGCTAGCCTTTCTAATAAGTTCTCGACGTCAGTTTAGCCTCGGGTCGATTCGACTGTCCCGCTTAGCCATGCTAGTCTATTCGGCATTTATTAGGTCAGTCATTCCTTTCCTTAACTCTGTATGGCCTCCTCGACTCGGCTTGAATAGGTCGACACAATATGGGAGCTCGGGAGAATGTTTACCCAAGTCAGCTAGGAACATTTCTCCTTTAGTTTTCAACCCTCTGCGATATTGCAAATCTCATACTTAAGTTTAGAAATGAACCATGATACCGTGCGAGCCTCTAGCTTTTTCGCATTGGCTCAGATCATTAACATCTAGAACTCTTTAACATAATCATCAATAGATTGGCCTCCTCGGCAAAGCTCTTGTAACTTCACAAACGTATCTTATAGGTATGTCTCAAGCACAAATCTGCATCTTAATAACCTTTTCATCTCATCCCAAGTCTTACCACCTTGTTTTCCATCCCTTGCTCAAGCTACATTCAGATTTTTCTACCACATTGTCACATACCTAGTAAACTCCAATGCAATAAGTCGGACCTTAACAACATCGACCTTCTCTTCCCACTCTAAGTATTCATTGGCATCTCCACTCCCACTGAAGGGCCGGATTTAAATCTTGACATTATCTAACCCTCGTAGCTCGGTGTCCTCGTCTTTGTAATGGGTAATAGTCAACTTCATTTTCTTCCCCAAATTCTTCAACATGCAGCTCCTTATCTTCTTCCTCAATCTCCTCCAACTTTAACCTTCGTTTAGTAGCTTGGCCCACTACTCCTCCAGCTTACTGTGGTCAAACTGGGCGATTGATTCAGTTAACTTGGCTATGGGGTCTCTCATAGGCATTCTCATGTGGATTAGGTAGCTGTATACCTTAGGATTGTTGCCTATTTACTTAAATTGCTATAACTAGACTCTCAACAAGGTTTGTGAGCCTATCAAGTCTATCATTCACAGACCTTAGGGTATTACTAGCATTACGACCATGACCAGGTTAAGCGTTACTACTCTGGTCACCAACAATACCCTAAACACTCAAATCTGACATAGTATAATACTTTTCATGACAAATTAACAATTTACTAACAACCTTAATACCCAATAGTTACTAAACAGAATAGAAACAAACTTGCTCTATTTTTGTGATGAAAAACAAAGTAATAATGAAACCACACTTGCTATCACACTAACACACTACAGTAGTTACGGAAGAAACACGACAGCCACAAATAGTAAGGCAAACAAAAACTTCACACATTCCATCACAGAACCGTACTCTGATACCAGCGAAGCTAATGCATCTCCGGGGTTGGACACATAGAGAAGCACTACAACGAAGTGAATCGAAAAGAATAAAAAAAAATCTAGCAAAGTTCGGGCAGCTACCGAATAGATATGACACACTACCTAATCCTACTATGCCAACAATCTGTCAAATATGACACATCGGCCCAAATTGAAGGGTTACTTGCCACTATTCCTTGCTAAAAGGAATAGATAAGAGTTAAATGATAACGAAAACACTAAGATTGCTTAAGTGAATAATTCTATATTGAAAGTTAGATGATTCCATATACAAGAAAGTAAGGGTTTATATACCCGTCTACTAGGGTTATTTTACATGTATGAAAAGACAAAAGGGTATTCTACATTAGGTTACATAAGACATACTAAAAGAGGTAAAAGAGATAAAGAATATTCAGTACGGAAAAAGAAAGAATCATTCTAAAATGTTGAGTCAGAAGACATATGTCGCTTGGAGGTTGGACATCAGGAATATAATACAACGTAGGTGGAAATAGGAATGCATTACAATCAGGGGTTGACCTGATCTAGATCAGGTCGAGAGTCATTTAGCTTAGCAAAAAGGTTAACTGTCTTGAAGTCAAACGTCGGTGGATTAGGTCGGGAGCTCGACTCGACTAGTTTTGAGCTATCTTCTAGATTAGGACTTCACCGTTGGGTAGGAGCATGTTGAATACACATGAGGATCTGATAGATAGGTTGGCAGGAGGTCGAATCGGGATAAGAGTCTCTATTTCGGCTATGGTTTAGAGTTAGTATTTTTCATGTGAGCTCTTGAAATCCTCTAGCTCGACTTCTTGTGATTAGTCTAGGGGGTTGATTCCTATCAACTAGGAATCTTCTTCTTATACTATCCTTCATGTAATTTTCCATTATTGTATTGTTATCCCAAAGGACTTAGTATAAATGGTCTTTTTTATTGTAGCCACAATTATCGTACACATTCTTGTTATTGAATATTCCTGTTCATGTGAAACTTTATTCTCTAAGTACATCCTTTTCATACTCTTATCTAATCTTGTAGAATAGCTCAAGATTAGTAGCAAGTGAACATTAGTATTAGCTTGTGCATTATATCAGGTGAAATACTAAGTTGTGTTATGTTATGTTCTGTTCTGTTCGTTGGTGTGTTATATCTTACAAGTAACCTTATGGAAGTTATTGTATTTATCGACTTATCCATTCCCTCTTTCTTCAATACCTCTAAGGAGCCACCTAGTCATTATTTCCTATGGTAAACCTTAACAATTATTGAGCTCTTAAGCATATCAAATCTCAGTTATCAACTGCTTGAACTTGTATACATAGTTCCTAATAGTCTCCCCAAGCTTTTGCTCAATAGAGGTTAGAAGTGAGGAATCTTTTGTAAGAGGCTTCTTAGCTAGGAAATATTGTTTAGATTCATTGGCTGGTTGGTCGAATGAAGAGATATACATCGCTTTTAGTGAGTTGAACCAATTACTTGTTGATTTCCTTAAGATAAAAGGGAGCACCTTGTAGGTAATCGCATCAAAAAGCCCATAAAAATCCTTTAAAGTACGGAATGCATTCAAGTGATCATCTAGGTCTTTTTTTTTTCCCATTGTAAGTATCAAATTAAGGTAGTCGAACACTTGGTAAGAGTACTTCATCCGAAATATCTTGAATAAAAGGGCTCGACTTCTTGACCCTTGTATCTACTTCCTTTTTAGAAGTGCCTTAAGTTGCTAACTTCTTGGTGTAATCTTTCAAATCTTGTAAACTCATATCTGCTATTGCTTTTTGTGGTAAATGAGTAAATGGATGCTCAATCTTCCCCTTTGTACACATTGAAGCATGCTTACCAACCTGAGCGTGTGTTGGCATTTATTGGAAATCCTTCTCCACATAGGTTTTTTGTGTTGGTTATTGAGTAGCTTCATTCATGATAGGGGCTTTGCTATGTAATTGTCATAGTTCATTATCACATACAGCTTAGTTGGCCCTTCCTCTAACTGCCTTTAGTGAAGGAATGGAAGAAGAGGCAACATTGCATTTGTTAAGTTTTTGCCTTAGCTCTTGATTATAAGCTCGAACTTGCTTGAGCTCTTTAGCAAATTTAGTGCATAAGGCTTCCAATTGTGCAATGGTGCACAAGGCTTCAAATTTTTGCCTCAAACAGTTATTCATCCAGGCTAATCATTAACCTCTACTTGAAGCACTTCTAAAGTATATTGCTATGGGGATCTTTCTTCTTAAGTCATGCAGGGGGAATTGCTCCCCTCCTGAGTATTGTTGTCTTTGGATCTTATTTTAGTCACTATTGGCTCTTAAAGAACAAGTTCGTCTAGTTTAGTCGATAGAGTGCATGGCTTTTAACCATGTGGTTGTAGGTTCAATTCTCACAAATAGCACCAAATTATTGACTTTGACAATTGGTTCAAAGTGATCTATAGACCCTTGTCAAGTAAAGAGTCTACGCAATGAAAAGAAGTTAGGCTACAGGGGTATCGAGATGATTTTAGCATAACTACCCCAATACTTAAGTAAGAAATTTGATTAAAGAAAAGAGAAATGAAAGAGATGGAGCAAATCATTAATGACCAAAAGAAACTTACAAAGCTATGCCAAACTATATTTATAGTCGAGGATTGCCCCTTACTTAGTAATTGTTGTTTCCAAAATGTACATGTGTAGGGCTTTTCAATTCTGGATTGCTTCTTGATTTTAAGGAGTATAGGTGGCATTTCAGCGGCTAGTGGGTAATTCTTATAACAAGCCTAACTATTCATGCCCTTCGTTCAAATTTGAACTCCTCTTGGTCGACGAAGTCTCAACGAACTCCATATAGTTTAGTTGAGCTAATAAAGGCTAATTCGACTCACTTTATTTGACTTTTTCCTTGCTGTGCAAATGAATATTTAGCTTATGGGCTTCTCAAGCTGATTGATTCCTAAGTAGCAAGTATCAAGAAGCTAGAAATGTATAGAAATGTAGTATAGAAGGTGTCGAATGTGGATAAATAGGTTGGATATACTTCACTTGAGGTCAGTCTAGGTTCGAGAGAAAAATTCCTATCAATAATATTGATCAAAGTGATTGAACAAAATAGTTTTAAGTTACCATATTGAAATTAACAAATTTTAACTATATATTTGGTTGTGCGAAAATCTATTTTACAATATAAAATACACGTGCTTTTGAAATTTAAAAAATAATTCAACACAAAATTCTCAAATCACAATTTATTATAAATTAATTAATTTTTAATTACAAAAATCTGGATCAACGCTGCATACACTGTAATAATAAAGATACGTGTTATCCTAATTTCCGTCCTTACATCATCCAATTTTAACTAAACAAATGCCACCAAAAATATACTAATAACATCTATTTTGTTTATTAAAATAAACATTCATTTTGTTTGCCTTCGCTTCTCTCCTCGTCCACCTCGAACACTCAGGAATGTTTCGGTGAACGTGATAGGCCAATAAAATAAGGTCTACAGACCAGATTTAATGCTGCAGATTCCAAGTGCAGCACGACCAACAAGAAGTGGAAAGTACACAAAACAAAACAGCCTCTGCTCGCACTTTTTGTACCGTTACCATAACTAAAACACTCTTTGATGTCACCAACTTGATTTCCCGATCAAATGGAGAAACTGAGCCATCACGTTTCATCGCTCTTACTCTATTCACTGCCTACCTCTACTAAGCCCACACCCACACCTCAGGGGTTCCATTTCCACAAACCCAATAATGATAACTGGGTATTTCATTCAAAGCCCAAAAGAAGCTTCTTCAGTAAGAAAGTAGAGAGAAGAAGAATGTCGGCAGTAAAAGTAGAAGCAAGAGACGGAGGAGGAGGAGGTGAAAAAGGAGGAGAACTGGAGACTGCAGTTATTGAGAAGCCCAAAGTGTTGAAATATGAAGTGTTTAGAGGTTTGCCAGGTCCATTGGGTGCAAACCCTGGGAATGGTGGCGTTAATTTTGCTATCAATTCAAGTAATGCCACTTCAGCTACTCTCTGTTTGTTCACTCTCCCTAATCTCCAACAGGTAAACAAGTTGCGTACCCCAAAGCTTAGAAGGGACTTGCTTCCGTACATCATATCTTCTTATTATTTATTACTGCCTGAGTATTGTTAATATGTAACGATCCAATAAGTTAAGTGGGGATAAGGGAAGATCTGGATTGTATTAGAAAATCCAAATGAGGCGAAGTTCTAGGCAAATTACAGTCAATTCTTGCAGTATGGTGTTTGATTACCCTTTTAATGTGCCTGACAGGGACACCCAATATTGTAAAAATCTGGTTAAAATTTTCAGCATTATGTTTGAATGGGGCTGCAAATTGTACCATTTAGCCCTTTAGTTTTTATTAAACTGTAGGAAAATTTGTAAATACAAGCACTTTCTTTATTATTTTTGGTATCTTAACACTCTGTTTTATAGGCAAGGGCTAAGTGCACATGAGGGGAGATATATGATGGTATATTATTATTTTCAATACCTATATTATATAAGGTGTTGCTCTAAGAGCACTGCATCACTTGTTAGGATCACAGACATAGACAAGCAGGTAAATGCACTTAGGTGTAGCCGGTCCAACTACATCATGCTTCTGTGTCCATAGAAAGGAGAAAAAAAATGAAAAGATGCAATTTTTTCACACTTTTAATTAGAATTCAGAAAATTACATTTGAATTCAACGGTCATATCTTGGTCCAAATGTTAATTTGCAAATTTGGATTGTTGTCAAATTGAGCTTGACTTAATCAAGTTCTCTTGTTGACTTGTGCTTGTGTTTCTGAATATTTGGTTTGAAATACTATTGAATATGGTTAAGCTCGAGTTTAGCTAAAAAAAATATTGAGTTGAATCAAGTTTCAGCTTTAATGTAAGCAATTAGAAACAAGACTTTCTTGAAAGTAGATAGACCAAGGTCAAGCATACTGACTACTGAGTACCACTTCTGGTCAAGATCGAGTCTTGAGTATCTAGTCTGAGGTTGATCTCATTAGTGAGTTATCTTGGTTCAATATAAGTACACCTGTCTTGTTGCTCCTTTTTCCCTGTATCTTATTGTTATTTAGCATTGCATGGAGCTGTGCCTTATGTCTTTTTCTTGATTTGCAATTTATTTTCAAGTTTAACTTTGTTGTGTGGAATTACGATGATAATGCATTATGTAACGGAGAAAATGATTGATTGAAACTTTACAAGATAAGACATTGTTCTGCAAAATATTGCTGCCAACTTTTTTCTTATGAAATTTGAAAGGGAAAAATAGAAAAGTTCATTGATTTTTTTTTGTTTTGGGGGGCGGGGGTGGGGGGCATGAAGGCAATGCTGCATAGAATACCACTAAAGGCCAGAAAAGTTAAAATTTTGTTCTTCATATATTATGATGACAGAGCAGCTTTCAACTTTTCCACACATATAAGTTGGGTAGATCTTTCACCCAAAGGAAGATAGGCAAATCAATTTCGTAATTCACTATGGCAATTTCACACCTTTCTTTGATGATGATCTTGTTTATACTATGAATTGCATAGAAGTTGCTATCGATCAAGTTTTTAGTAGTTTTCTGAGAATTATCCATAGTTTTTTAGATACGACATCTAATGTTTGCCTTGCTCATCTTTGTTTTAATCACAAATCCATATTTGTCTCTCTCTCTCTCTCTCTTTTATGGGGTAAGAAGATATATTCATCTTCTATTGAGTCTTGAAGTGAAAACTGCAAATTAAACTGACATCTTAGTGCAAAAGTTTAATTAAGACCTTCTAATTTAGAGAACATTTATACTCTAGTTTGGTGCCTAATATTGTTGCAATTCTCTGATGCAGGACATAGTGACTGAGCAGATATCTCTTGATCCATTTGCAAATAGAACTGGCGACATCTGGCATGTATTTCTGAAAGGAGACTTTCAAGATATGCTCTATGGATACAAGTTTGAAGGGAAGTATTCTCCAGAAGAAGGGCATCGATTTGATGCTTCAAGGATACTCTTGGATCCATATGCTAAAGTTAGTACTACTTGCTGGTTTTCTATCTTCTCAAGACTAAATAAGTTGTTGATTGTCTACAACATACACTTCAATATTACATATAAAAAAGAAGTGTATGTTCTAATATTTGTTTATCTGTCTAGGCAGTGATAAGCAGAGGAGAGTATGGTGTCTTGGGACAAGAAGATGATTGCTGGCCTCAAATGGCCTGCGGAATACCTTCTGATAAGTATGAGGTGCTCATGCATGTTTGCTGTTTTCTCTTTTTCTTTTTTCTTTTGTTTCACAGATTCTTGTTCTTGTTTTTTGGTTGCTTCATTGTTGAACACAAAAGCTCTGATCTTAAAGCTTTCCTTTCTTACTTTCACCTGAATGTATCCATTTCTTAACATTTTTATCTGTATGTCTGGTATGGAACCAAGGGTGTCGTATGAGGTGCAATGCCTAGTCTCCCTGCTGTGTTAGGAGGTTGGGGAATACAAGGATAAGTTGTTACATGAAGATGATTAATGAGGATAGGATTTGTAGACTTTGAATGTGCTGATGGGAGAACAGGATTGTAAACTGCAACAATTTTATGACTTCTCCTTTTTGAGGAACTCTATTTGCATTTGACAGATGTTTTTTTTTTATTAAAAGCCATTTCATATCATACATGGAGACATAGCTTTAGTAGATTTTTCCTTTTGTCTTCTATTTTTACTAAGGGGGGCATACGGCTCTTATGTGAATGTAAGGAAAGTATTTAAAACTAGGCTAAAAATCAAATTTGTCCCTTGTGCTTCCAAAAAATAGTTAACATGGTCCTTAAAACTTATTTTTTATTAAATTGGATCCATGAATGTTGCATTTATCAAATAAGTACTGATCTCCCTAAAATAATATGATTAGTTATAAATTCAGATGCCACTTATGGATGACACAGTAGCTACAAAGTCTGTTACATCATACTCACGGTAAGAAAATAAGACAGAGTTACTATTTCTCCCCGAAAGCAGTCCAAGCTTCTATCACTTAGTAAATTTTAGAGAGATCAGAGTTCTTTCGAAATATTTGGACATGGTATGCTAAGAAACTCAATAAAGACTCCATGTTGAGGTTTCATGAAGCGTGTGAAGCATCTAAACATATTTACAGGGGCTGAGATTTCATGAAAAATCAGAGTGAAACATGTAAGCATATTTATAAAGGCTTACATGCTGATATAAGTCTGCTTATTGGTTCCTTCTGGCTCTTTAGTCTCTGTCCCTGCACATTCTTACTTTCTAGTATTAACCAAAGGAGACCTTGTCTTAGTATTTGCATTAGAAACAGTGAACACAAGGAAATATATCTTAAGATTTGATTTGTATTTTGTGGGATTCCACTTGTTCTTAGAAAATGGAAATCCTTGGCAATTTTTTGGGTAATTATTTTTATCATCTTTTTCATTTGGCATAATCATTTCTGAAATTAGCTTGGTAGAGCTTCCCCATGCTATTGCTTTTGTATTGTGGGTAGGATTGCTTCCCAAGAAACGTTGGAAGAGTTTTTGTTGTGCTAATTAAGTTGGCATTATTTTCCTTTCTATAAAGTAAGCTTCCCACTCTTCATAATTTACTTGCCCCCTGGGTTCCTTCTTTTCTGTTTCTTTGAGCTGCTATGAGTTTTTCTCCTGGATGCCTCTTTTTTGTGCTGTCTTCTCTATGTGAATAACCTTTTCAGGGAAGATTTTAACTAACTTCTCTTATCTGGCAAAAGTGGTCTTAGCTTAGTTAAATCCATCCTAGTTATAATGTTCAAGTGAAACAATGTAATTTTTCACCCCTTGAGAAGTAACTTAGCTTTTTGAATCGGCTTTTCATCCTTTCTTATTGTTTTTTGTCTTTTTAAATGAATACTGTAAAAGCACCTTCATTTAGCAGTTTGTGCTGATGGTGTTCTCAGTTTGACTGGGAAGGGGATCTTCCACTGAAATATCATCACAAGGATCTTATAATATATGAGATGCATGTTCGTGGCTTTACAAGACATGAGTCAAGCAACACTGATTTTCCTGGTACATTCCTTGGTGTAGTAGAAAAGCTTGATCACTTGAAGGTAAATTTCTGGGTCATTTTTCAAATGCTGAACATGTTCTCAAATCTATATCTAATGAGAGAATAAAGCATTGACAAGCATTGATATTAAATCTTGGTTATTTCATTTTCCCCCAGGACAGACTAATTATAATTAAGTTTGGGATTTGACCACATCCACAAGTAAAAGAAATTGTCTAAAGAAAATGTACATTCATTAGATATAATTCTTGAGAATCTTGCTGGCATGACCAGTCACATTAAATGAGTTTTGGCTGGAGCCATGACCTGATGGTGAATTCCCAGATTAGTCTGGATCAATTAAGCATGTTGAACTTGAGCATGATTTGACTATATAGTACAGTGCATTCACAATTGAGTTTTGAGTACTTTGTGCATTGGTATAACTTGTTTAAATCCTTATTGCTATTGGAGTTTTATGAATAATGTACTGTATAATTGTTGCATAGGAAAGGATTAAAGACTTATTCAAATTCACAATTTGATAGCCTTGTGCTCTGTTTTTTTAGTGGTCAAAATGAATCAAGAAGTGTAATTTTAAATGGAAAAGGCAAAAAAGAAGGGAACATTATTAATTTTTTGCTTCTTTCTTCTTTTGAAGGAACTAGGAATCAATTGCATTGAGTTAATGCCTTGTCACGAGTTTAATGAGCTTGAGTACTTCAGCTACAACTCAGTCCTGGGCGATTACAAGTATGTAGTTCTTTTATTGTATTTTGAAGATTGCATTCTGTAGAGGGCTAAATTGGATTCATGGGCTTCAAGCCCAATAATAAACTGGTTTTGACTCTTTGGGCTAAAGTAATAGGATTTAAATAATCAAACCCATAAAAATTTGGGATAATTAAGGGAGATTTAATATGGTGGGTTTAAAGTAAGGCTCATTGGATTGGTCTATCCGATTTAACTTTTCTTAGTTTGGTTCACATTAATAAAATTTAAAACTTTTTATTTGAGTCTAAACTCATAGAAAAAGCCCATTTGATACCTATAATAAAAAACTTTACTCCCAGCCGTTGATCAACGTTACGATTCAATGGATCGAATGCACCTACTATCCTCTATAAATATCTCATTCATTTCCTCATTTACGGAGGAGACAAATTCCTACAAATGCTATTACTTTGTTGAAATTTTGTTTTAAAGATCAAAACATATAAACACCTTAGGAATACCATCCCATTCTTCACCCATTGTAGAGTTTAATGCCATTGCGTTCCTCCATCTGTTTCCTAACGTATTAAGAGTCTATTGAGACTGCCTATTTCTCCTCTCTATCCTACCTCAGCTGATCACCTAACATGTAACGTGATATATCATGCAGCAGGTACATAATCTCTCCCAATATCGAACCCCCCACACATTCTCTTATTTCCTACCCATTTTCATAAGAAGAACATATGGGTTGAATGCTGGTTTCTGCCTGTTGCCCCTTTTTTTTTCCCCAAATGCACCAAACTGCAATGAAGTTTCTCTTACTGCCTCTATAGCTCTAATTATGAATCTCATACTAACCTTATTAATTAAAGCAAACACAATTAACAATTGGTGCTAGTATGTAGAACAATTGATTTGAACATTGATGATTTCCTACATATGACGACCTTCTTTTGCTTGGATATGTGTATAATTTATAGGAGTTCATATTTTAATCAGAGTATTATATATAGGTTTCAGATTATCAAGGTTGTTAATGCCATGTCCAGGATTGGTAGGGACATCGGAATGATCAAATACCTGACAAGATCAAAAGATTAATGGAGAATTTTAATCATCTTAGACAAATCTCTCTTGTGCTCTTCAGGATGAACTTTTGGGGATACTCAACTATTGGCTACTTTTCCCCAATGATGAGATATTCATCTGCTGGTCTAAGCAACTATGGCTGTGATATCATAAATGAAGTGAAAACACTAATCAAAGAAGCACATAAACGGGGGATGGAGGTGAGACTGTTGTTGCCTTATAACATATGATTTCATGCTGATCTGTTCATTTTTCTGCTAATTATTATGTTTTCCAGGTCCTCATGGATGTTGTTTTCAACCACACAGCTGAAGGGAATGAGGATGGTCCCGTTTTGACTTTTAGAGGCATTGATAACAGTGTCTATTATATGCTGGCACCAAAGGTAGGCACTTTAATGTTGTGATAGGACTGCCTCTTAGTCAAGGATTGTGAAAGCTTCCTATATATTTGTTTCCTCAGGATTAACAGACTCTTCAATGTATAACAAAAATGCTTTGCATCCTTGATGCTGTAGAATAGAAATTAAGAAACAACAGAAAGGTCGGTGACCTTCCCATTTTCTTTCCTTCTTTTTCCCCAACTCAACAATAATAAAGATTGAAAGAATGAAGTATCAACTCTTATGAAAGTCATAAGGGTATGGTCCATAGGCTTCCAGTCATATAGATAGAAAGAAAAGCCTAACAATCGACCAAATTGTTGTATATAAATTAAAATAACGATGACAACAATAACGTGCAAGAGGGAGAACAAGTAAGCTTCAACTTTATTACTGATAATGCTGGAATGAATATACATGTGGCTAGAAAAAAGATAAATTCAAATCTTTCAGGTAATTTCAATTTACCTGCTAAACAGATAAGAGAAACAAACAGAACCCCAATACCTATCATTAAACACTACCAGGATAAATCTACAAAAAAAAAAAAAAACAAAAAGTAAAAAAATAATAATTATTATACTTTCCTACGACCCCCCTCAAGCTGAGGAATAGATGTGTTTCCTAGCTTGGACAGTGAATCAACAAAAGATCACTTTGCCAAGGACTTGGTCATCACATCCGCCTCTTGATTTAGTAGGAATGTACTCCATTTGACTTTCAATTTTGGAATTTATGAAATTTCTGTCAATGTGAACATGCTTCATCCTTTATTGTTGAATAGGATTCTTTACCACATTAATTGCCAATTTGCTATCACAATATAATGTAGTAGAATCCCAATTTATCTTCAAATTTGTAAGTAACCTTTGCAACCAAATAATTTCTGCATATTCCTTGTGCAATGGCTCAGCATTTAGCTCTTGCACTACTTCTAACAACAACTGGCTGTTTTTTGCTTCTCCAGGTTACTAAGATACGCCGTACGTTAATACAAAACCTAGTTCTAGACTTGCAATGAAGCCGATCACCACCTCAGTCTGAATTAATGCTTATAACCAGATCTCAACAGTCAATTTTCTTAGTGAAAACTCCTTTCCTTGGTTGTTCCCTGAAGATAGCTAAGTGTATGATGAATAGCTTCTTTGTGATGCTAAGTTGGCACAAGCATAAGCCAACTGCCATGCTTGTGGCAAATACCAAATCCGGTCTTGATAAGGAGAGATAAATCAACTATACAACAAGCCTCTAATATCTTTCCTTCTTTTGTTTTTTTTTTTTTTTTGGGTAAATAAGATAATCTCATTACTCAAAGAATGTTCAGAAGGATTGTACAAAAGATAGTCTCCTGCCTCTATTCAACTTTAGTATCTAAAGAACAAGAGGATACTATAGGTGAATAGGGGTACAAGGAAGCGAAGGAAAAAAAAAAAAAAAACTACAGCTAGTTACAAAATGCACATAAGTTTGATAAAGGGAGTTTTGACCCTCCAAATTCAAAATTTGCTAACCATCAGTAGGTGCCAAACCAACGAGATCCCTGGGAACCACTTTCTTCTTTGCTAAAGCCACAAAGGAAGAGTTAGTTGACGAAGACCCTTTACCGGCTTTCTTCTTCTTCACAGCTTGAGAGGAGGGAAGAGGGGCCGTCACAAAAGCTTTGATGGTAACTTTTTGGCTCTTTGAGCAAAAGTCTTCATAGCTACAAACAAGGAGAAACAAAATGAAAGAACAAATCAAATGAAAACTACAAACCTTCAACAGGAACCTACACTAAGAGAGCACAAAAGGCTAAAACTCAAAATTGAACAAAAGCTAACTAAACCAGCTAAAAAGAATGGGAAACAAGGAAACCATTGAGATAAAGAGGGGCAAGGGATGACGAGAGAAACAAACAAAGGGGAAAAGGGAGAAAAAAAGAAGAAACGGAGGGGGAGAAGGATGGAGAGGTTTAGGGGAAGAGGATGGGAAGACAGATGAGGGGGGAAGATAGGGAGGGAAGCCAAAGAAGAGGTGGTTTTTTAGGAGAAGGGTGGTTTTTAGAGTCCACCTTGGTATTAGAGTGGTTCCAGCTTCCACGTCCTCAGCTACTTTTGTCATTTTCTTTAAGGTAGAGTCACTAAAGGATGATTGACTCTCATTATAATAAGGCACCAAAGGCTGCACCTTTTGGTTCTTGGACAAAGGAACAATACTAGAAAAGGTAAGGGCATCTGGCTGCTGTGACTTATCTTGGCTAGAAGGATTAGGGGACCTGCTTATTTTGAATACTAGGCCTAATATCATTCAAACCACCTTGGTTTTCTATTGGCATCAAACTATTATCAAATCCAGATTGCTCAGCCACCTTCAAAGAACCCATACCAGAGGAGCTAGCTGAAGATGAAGAATCCTTAGCTTTCTTCTTCCTGTTCTGGAGTTGAGACAAAGACGTTTAACCAACAACTAAAGCTTTCACTGCAACCTCTTGAAATGAGAGTTTCTTGGCTCTCCTCACAAAAGTCTTCATGGCCACTAAACCACAGATGGACACAATCTCACAGACATAGGGTCATAACAAACAGAAAAGGAGATTGAACCTGGATAAAACACTATGAGGATAGAAAGGGCTAAAGATAACAAGAAACAGAAACAACTAACTAAGAAAAGAGACAATGGGGAATTGGTGAGGAGGGAAAGGGCAAGGTAAGAAGAGGGGTGGGGAGGAGGTTACAGAAGGGGGGAGAGTGAAGAGAGAGGTTAGGGAGGAGAACAATATCTGCTCTGATCCTTTGTTATCCAAGACCCAATTGTCATGACACCTATCACTAGTAGGAGCAAGAAAACTGTCTTTTAGCCACCATAGAGGAAATACTTATCTTACTTTTATAAGAGGAGATTCGTGCTTGATTGAGGAACTATCGGAGAAAGGACATTTGATCATTTGTAAATACTGTTTCAGTTTTTGGATTACTAAAGGCCTGAACCTATGCTACTTGTGTTGTTGTAGGGATTTGACCAACCTTTGCTCTTCAAACTTTCTGGTTTTCATGTAATTTCCAACATGTTTCCTTAGTGTGATTCTACAAGAGAATCATGACCCATCATCATGATTCTCTCTAGGGTTTCCCTCTAATAGAAGAATCATGCTTTGATTCTACAAGAGAGCTGAAGGTGATTCACATCTGATACATGGGCTGAAATCATGACCCATCGTCAACTCTCCTCCCTTCTCACATCTACAAAGGCCTCCTTAAGGTTGGGAAGAGGTTGTTTCCAAGTATCCAACCCCTTAATTCATCAAGATCAGAATTTAACCGATGTAAAAAATGAAAAATTCTATCTTCTTCAAGCATCTTTCGATACTTGAGGCTGTCATCAACACATTTCCAATCTATTTTACAAAATAGATTCATTTCTTTCTAGAGTTTAGTTAGACTGTTAAAATATTCAATTAGACTCGTGTTTCATTGATTCATCACTTGAAGTCTCGAGCAAATCTTGAAATACTAGGATATGTTTTCCAAATCAGAGTAGATTTGTTGGACATTTTCCCAAATTTCCTTAGCCGTTTCACAAAATAGATATGTCCTCACAATTCTTGGCTCCATTTAGTTGATAAGCCATGCCATAACAAGATAGTTTTCAGCTTCTCATAAGCTGTACTTACTTGGCTCAACATCTGGTGCTTTAGTTGCACTTGTGAGAAAGCCAAGTTTTCCACAACCATGAATCACCTAGCTTCACTGATTAGAACTACTCACGAAAGTTTGCTTCATTCAGTTTGTGTTGAGTAATATGGGGCTTTGGGTAATCAATAATTGGGGGAATAGCAGCTAAAATACTCTCCAAAGTATTGGTTGGAACAAAAGATCCAAATTTGAGTTTGAATCCTAGTGTTCCATCATTTGGTTTTGATGGGGTTTCAATCATAGTGGACTAAATTCGATTGAGTAGCTCTAATACCGTGAAGAGAGAAATGTATGTAGGAAAATATGTGCTAAGGAATAATCACTCAATTCATTTCTCAGTCAAAATATTTACAAGAGTGGATCCAAGTTACTTTGGAAAGATATTCGGTCAAATCCGATCAGACTAGAAGGAATTAACTGATTGCCTACACTAGATAACAAGATATGCTAAATAGTATATTAATATCTACCTTAACCGAATTTATTGCAGCAAGATATGCTAAATAGTAATAACCACTTTGACTGAATTTATTGCAGCACTAAAAAAGACAAAAAAAAAGAAGAAAGATAAACAAACAATTATTCCTATATTTCCTACAAAGCTAATAAATGTAGATGTGATCTGAAGTTATACAATTTTTTTCTTAGCTTCTCTGTTACCATTTTTGTTTTACACAAAATAGTACCTCTTTCAGTCATTCTTATCATGTTTTACCACTTTTATCATTGATTTGCAAACCTAGTGAAAAATAATTGAAATGGGACCAAGAAAGTGAATTTATATCAAACAAGATTGCACTTCTTTTTTTTTTTTCAGTTTTTATTTTCCTTATCTCACTGTAACTTATATCCTACGATGTTGTAGGGAGAGTTCTATAACTACTCGGGCTGTGGGAACACATTTAACTGCAACCATCCTGTTGTGCGCCAATTTATAGTTGATTGCCTGAGGTAAGAGCTTCTCCATTACCCGAAGCAGATTTTCTCCTAATCCTATGCAATGCACATGGTACTAAGTGAGGGCTAAATCATATCTTTGGGGTTAGCTCTCTCTACCTCTTAGATTATCATAACCTTTTATTTTACATAAAGGTTCTGGAGGCTTAATGTATAGTTACATGCTAATACTCCTTTGTCAGCTTTGATATCAAAAAGCCCCAAATTGTTACAAATGCATGTAGCTCTAGAGTCCCACTATGTCTTGGTTAAGAAGTCTGCTAGCTAATCATCCAAATTAATGATAGACATGATCATCTTCTTGAATTTCTCCTTCCCTCTGATAAAATCTGCATGTGCTTATTCCATTTCTTGGAATAGTGAGAAACATGGTGTGTTAACTTAGCATTTTGTGTCCCATCTTACTAATGAAGTTGTGGAGGGGGTAGTAGTGCTGGAAGGGGCTTGTGCGGCTGAACTAGTTGTGGACACTTATCCATAATAATATTAATGATAGTTCTAGCAATGGATCAAGTAGTCCCACTTCTAAAATGTGTCCCATTCAAAAATACAATCAATGAACTATAAGATGGCCAAATATTTGACTGAAATGGATGGCAACACTGGATTGGAGGGTATAAAACTGTAGTGGAGGGAATGGACTAAGAGTCGCTTGTAAGGTCTTAGATGAGATCAGAGATACTGATATATGTCAGACCAAAGATGATGACGGACAAGAGATGAGGTCAAAACTGAAATAAAGAGGGAGGGCCAACATCTCTCAGATGATGGCAAATTGGGTAAATGGAACAGAGATGAACAGCCATGGAGTCACGGACAATCAGTGAAGATAGAAGGAAGAACGATATTTGGTTGAAGATCAAATGCCAAAGCGATGTCAGTGAAGTAGTATGGTCGCTCAATAGATGAAGCTGAAGAAGCACAGATGTAGAAGCAGAATGGAAGTCAGAGAACCAAAGAAGATGCTGAGAAGGAAGGAAAACAGGTGAAAGATGAAGACAAACATCGAAGAGAAGAAGGATGGCAGAGTAAGGTGGCACCACAAATCACACTAAGGAAGAAAGCCAATGGCCAGAATCTTTTATGACTAATTCATCAACAAAGGAATACAAAATTATTCCTTGCCCTTGTGTAGCCATATTTGTGGTGTATTGTCTGCTCTATTGTGTATGTTAGTAATGTATAGGTGTTATGTATGTTTGTTTAAGGGAAAAGTATAAAAAGGTATGTACATTTCAGTTCTTATCCTTTCATGTAGTCTATTTTAGTCCTCAATCTTTCCAAGTTGTGTTAAATAAATCCCTTTGTTACTCCTATTACCTTTTTTGTCCTTTTTATTTGACGTGTCATTTTATGACATCATTTTTAAGTAACATATGGTCAACCCAACATAAGTCACTCACGAAACATATCCCTAAATCAGTAGATGAAGAAAAATGCATGTCCAGACAAAACCCTAACCTTACAAAACCCTTCATAATTGATGGAGAAAAATGTTGCCCCTTTCTAATCGTAACCTTAGTTGATTGTTAGATTCAACATAGAGGGAACGAAAACCCAAACCGTAGTTGTAAGCCTCAATAGAAATTGGTTAGTTGATTCCCAACAGAGAAGTCGTACTCGTTTTGCTATTGATGCACGGAAGAAATTCTGTTGTTTTTTTTCGAATGTGAGCCATCAAGCCTCAATAGAAATTGGTTGGTTGATTGAGGACTAAATTTTATTAAATGAAAGGTTGAGGACTGATGCGAAAAAAAAGGTTAAATATTAGGGACTTTTTTATATTTTTCCCCTTTGTTTAATAGCAAGTTAGCATGTGTTTGTATTTTGTTGGTGATGCAGAAATTTATTAGTGGGTCAGTTATTTGCAAAGAGGGAAGCTATACAATTATGTTATTCTAGGAGGAAAAATAGGAACTTACAGTTATCTATAACAGCTGATTGTATGTGCCTATTCAAAAAGAAAAAAAAGACAAGTCCTATTTTTCCACAAAAAAAAAAAAAAGTCAATTATTTTCTGGAAAGATCGAAGGGTTTTTTCTTTAGTCAAGGCCTTAATTAAAGATCGTATAGTTCTCTCTAAATGAGCTATAGGCAAGAGATCATCAAGTTCTCACAATTAACGAACCTGAATATTTAACTTTATTCAATGCTGTAGTAAATTGGTATCAAAGCCAGAGAAATTGAAGCAACAGCAACAGTTTAGGTATCAAGTTCCAACTTATCCTGTTGCACAGAATTCTCTACTTGAAAATCAAATGCTTCAAGATGAGGGCATTAAAACTTGTGAAGGACAGTTTAAGCACTCTTTGGTCCATTGAATGACTTCAAGCACAAAATAGAAAGAATCATTTATAGTGTCTGCTGGAATTGTTGATTATGTAGCTGGGGAGACAGTGGCACATCGACTTAAAGATCGTAGGGTCTTCTCCAAATGTGCCATAGCCAAGAGATTGTTGGGTTCTCTCAATTAACAAGTCCGAATATTTAATTTAATTCGATGGCAACTACGATCAAGGTTTATGTGAAACAATTATTTTATTTTATGGCTTTCATCATATATCATAGTCCTTGGTTTTTAGGCTACACACAATTCCCTAAGAATATGTCTCTTCTACAACATGCATTAATGTACCCTAAAACACTTTCATGCATTGACAAAGCACAAGCCATATTTGTGTTTATTATTATTATAATATATTGTTGTAAATATTTTATGTAGAGGTGTATAAAGACAATGAGAAAATGATCTCTAATCTGCTTGATAATGAAGTTCTCCATTCTATGTAAAGACGAAATGAGACAGTCTCTAACTTATCGGATCAAATTGCCCATTCTGTATTATATACTAAAGATCCCGTGAATGTAGTCCTTCACATTTTTGGATTTACATGCTTTGCTCATGATCTTTCTCCTAGTCATGATAAACTTACTGTGAAGTTAATATATGTATTTACTTTGGATATACATATTCACCTACCTTAGCTAGATTCTATAACTTTGCATATGCTACTTTCTTTGGATCATCTCCCTTCTTTACTTCAGGTCTAACTCTATTTCCAAGGCACTTTCAGTACCTTATTTCTCTCCTTCGACAGTTTCTCTTCCATCCATTTCTTCCTCCACTTAAAGGATCAAAACCTCTTATCATTTATCACCACTCAAGTGACAGGCATGAAGCATCATTTGTTGAACCTATCAACATATTGCTTGACATCACCTCCATCTTCCACATACTTTCCAGCTAGGCCTAATATTCCACCCATTTCTTTTGAAAAAGGTTTTCATACCACTCTTAAACCTCATCCTATTTATGATTTCTTAAGCTATCACTGTTTGTCCACCTTGTCTCAGTCCCTAAGATAGTTCAAGAAACGCTTTTCCATCTAAGTTGGTGTCAAGCTATGCTAGATGAAATGCTTGCCTTATGTTCTAGCTGCACATGAAACTTGATTTCTTTTTACCTTCAAGAAAATGGATGTTGTTAGGTGTATATTGTTAAGGTTGGTCTCGGGGGTAATATGGATATGCCAAAGGCTTGTCTTGTTGCAAATATTGTGATCATAGTGAGCATTTTCTCTTGCAGCCAAATAATCTTTGTTTGACTATTTACCGTTGGAATATCCATCAATTAAGTATTAAAAATGCCTTCTTTGAAGAAGATATTTATACGGAGCATTTGCCAGGCTTTGTTGCATAAAGCTCATTTTAGTTTGTCATTTGCACAGATTTCTTGTATGGCCTTAAGCAATCCCTACGAGCTTGGTCTGGCCGTTTTAGTAAAGTCTTACTAGAATTTGGTAAGCGTCAACTAAGTTAATCATTTAGTCTTCTGTATGCACTCCTCACCTCATCATTTTATCTATTGGTTGTTTATGTAGATAATATTGTTATCAAGGAAGATTATTAAACAAGTATTGATTGGTTGAAGCAACATTTATTTAGCCATTTCTAAACCAAGAGTTGGGTTATACTTTGATATTTCCTTTGCATTGAGGTAGCTCAATTGACTACTTGCATCTCCATGTCAAAGGAAGCACGCTCTTGATATTTAGAGGAAACAAGAATGTTGAACTGTAAATTAATTACATCTTATGTTATGGAAATATTCCCATCTATTATAGAAGAGAGAGAAAATGCTGTCTTCTCTTTAAGGAACCACTTTTCTTATGAGCCTACTTCCCACCCTTTTTTCACTCTACCTAACCAACCTTTTCCTCCTCTTCCCTCCTATCCTTCTTGCTCTCTTCTTTTGCTTCTCTATTTCTTGTGTTTTTCTTCTACTACCATGACTAGAAAACCACCTAACCTTCATCCTTAACCTCCCCTCCGATGCCGTGAATAGCCAAACCAACCCTAGTTTAGCCCAAAACCAGCCTGTATGTAGGCAATTTGTGGGGCCTTGGGTTTCCCCTGTCTTCCTTTCTAGCAAAAATGTTGGTTCTACTTATTCTGATAAAAAGTAACCTAACACAGAAAAGGCTAATTGTGAGCAATGTGCTCCTAAAAAGCCATAAGCCTTTGTCTTTTCCAGGTTAACTCCTTTGGAGCTTATTTCCTTTGCATAAGCAAAAGGCCCTACTTCAAGTAATTCCACTTTTGGAAATATTACCTTGGAAAAGATCGATTACCTGGTAGACAACATAGAAAATCAATATTGCTCTTCCCCTATGGTTATCAAGAGTAAGTCTTTTGCGAAAGTAACAAGTAATTCGTCTTCTGCTCCTCTAGTTCTGGATTTCAAATTAGATTTCTTCCCTTCGGCATTTAAAGGGGTAGTCCCTAGGGTAAAACCTCCTTCGTCTGTAGTGTTTGAAGGAGCTAAGTTCTTGGACTCAACTTTAGTTGGTTTTTTCCTAGGCTTAGAGCTACCATTCAACTTGGTCGATGACTCCACCATGCACATATGGAAGAAGTATGGTATTCTTGAAGTTTTAGGCAATAAGGAGGGGTTGTTTTACTGTCATTTTGCCTCCTCATCGTATTTGGAGCCTGTGTTGGCTAAGCCTTGGTTTTTCACCCAGCATCTTCTTCTCCTTTAATAGTGGCGACCAGGTATGTCTCTTGAGAAGCCACAACCATCTACTATACCTACTTAGGTGGTTTTTTCTCGAGTGCCATGGCCACAATAAAGGCAAATGGGTAGAGATAAAAGAAAGGAAAAAAGACCTAGGTTTTTTTTACGTCTCTGAAACACCTTGCAAGGATATCCTTATAGGTATGGTTCTAGAACCTTAGCTATAAGAGCAAGTTCATACATCTACTGAAGGAGTGAATTTGGAAGCTATTCCAGCTCCTACTTTATTGAGGCATAAGGGTAAAAAGAAGAGATCAGGAAGGGGATCTTTGTTTAAGAGTGGCAAAAGCTCCTCTAATGACAAGAGACAGAAATTTTTTAAATGAAAGTGTTGTACTTTACACATTTGTTTTTTTTCTCCCTTACCTCCCATGAATATTACATCTTAAAACGTACCTAGGATTAGTGATCCCATTAAAGGTAAGGATGTGAAGAATCTTTGTGAAGATAAGAATATATCTCTTATGGGGCTACTTGAGATTAGTATAAACCACTCAAATGTTGATTTTGTGAAATCTAAGATAAATCCAAGATGGTCTTTTGCTATCAACAAGCATGTACCCTAGTGTATTTGGTTGGGTTGGGATACCGGGCTTTGGGATATCCACATTATTAAAGAACACAATCAGTTTACACATTGTTTTTGTTTAAATAGGAGTTGAAATAAGGGATTCCAAGCCTCTTTTATATATGCATCCAATTCTGCCTTTTATCCTTGGGAGACGCATCACTGACATCATCTTTATTGCACAAGAATTGGTACATGGTTACTACTTGAATAGAGGCCCACCAAGATGTGCTCTAAAAGTTGACATCATAAAAGCTTTTGACACTCTTAGTTGGGCTTTCTTGGAGCATGTTCTCTTGGCCATAGGATTTCCCTTCTATTTCCGCTGCCTTTTGAAGTAGTGTTATTCCTCACCCAAATTTTCTATCAATATAAATGATGAACTTATGGATTTCTTTTTAAGTTCCAAGGGCTCAAGACAAGGAGATCTTATCTCCCCTTATGTATTCGTCTTTACTATGGAGGTTCTTTCAGGTATTTTTAGATAGATGACAAATTCCTCTAGGCTCTTATCATTAGAAATGTATGGAAGATAAATTTTCTTATCTATACTTTGTAGATGATCTTATGATTTTTTGCAAAGGTGACATTTCCTCTATTAGGCTTGTTAAAAAAGTCTTAGATGATTTTGAAAGACTCTCATGTCTAGCTTTAAACTCCCTAAAGAGTTCCATATTTTTTAGTGATGTCAAATCTCAAGAGAAAAATGACATCCTCCACATCTTGAACTTCTAAGAAGGAGATCTCCCAGTCAAGTATCTTGGTCTTTTCCTCATTTCCACAAAACTGAAGAGAAAGCCTTGTGATGCCTTGATTTCCAAAATCTTGAGCTGTATTGAATCTTAGACTAGTAAATATCTTTCTTACATGGGTAGGCTTCAACTTATAAAATCAGTACTTTTTGTCATGCAGGTTTACTAGGCTTCGGTATCTATCCTACCTAAGAAACTTATTAGAAGGATTGAGCAAATGATGATGAACTTTTTATGGAGTGGACGACCTTCTTTATCTATTACAGCCCAGGTCAAATGGGAAGTGATTTGCACTTCTTTTGAGGAAGGAGGCCCTGAAATCCTACGTCAGATACTTAGAACAAAGCGACTCAACTAAAACACATTTGGAATCTTTGTAACCCTATTTGCTGAAGCCTTTGGTTGAATTGGATAAATTCAAACTTATTAAAAGGCAAAAGTTTTTGGAGTGTTAAGTATTGTTGTTCTTGGACGTGGAAAAAACTCCTCAATCTACAGAGTCTAGTGAGGCCATGGCTACATTGGAAAGTAGGCAACAGGCTTTCAATATCCATTTGGTCAGATTTCTAGCTTCCATTAAGCATGCTAGATTATGTTCTATCATTGAAGGAAATTTTTAGGCTCTTTCTACCGGTGCTCTTTGGGAAAATCTCAATATTTTAGCAAGTATATGTTCGGAAAACTCGAAGATGGATTTCGTATATTGGGTTCCCTCCAAGCACTCCTCTTTCTCCATTAAGAGTTCCTATAATGTACTTTGGCCAAGTATACCTAAAGTACTGTAGGCCAAAATCATTTAGTGTAAAGCCTCCATACAACAACACTCTTTCATATTGTGGTTAGCATAATACAAGAAGGTTTTCACCTTAAATAAGCTTTGCTCTTGGGGAATCACTTCTCAGTCCACTTGTTTCCTATGCAAGGCTTCTCCGAAGAACCATTAACATCTCTTCTTCACTTGTGACTACACCAAGAATGTTTGGCAATAAATTCTCCAACAAAAGGGATTCCCACTTGCTCTTTCCTCTTGGTAAGGAATGGTTTCTCGCATTTATGTTGGCTCTTTGCCTTCCTCTTATTATTCCTAGGCTCAAGCACTAGCTGCTACTATGTATCGTATTTGGAAAGTCTGTAATAACGTGAGATTAGGAAAAGCTCTCCCTCCTACCCATGTTGTTAGGTTGATTCTAAGCTATTTGGATTTATCCTAGATTATTCTTTGAGTGGTCTTTTCTAGTTTCTTTTTATATAGTTCTTTGTGAGGGTATTCTTCTCGCTTTAGCAGTTTGTACATCTTTTTCTATTAGTAAAATTATTTAATTACCTAAAAAAAGAATGTCAAACTGTAAACAAGTAGACACTCCAATATCCTATTGTTAGGCTTTTACCAAATTAAGGAAAGCCTCTTTAAAACCATAAGAGGCACTAGAGTCTTATTGAAAGGCTAAATTTTCTTATAGCGACATGATGTGATATTTCCTTTGCTATTGGTGTGGTAAGTTAGTCTTGAAATCTCGTTGTAAAAGTGTTAACGCTCTAGACTTAGGATGCCACAAATATCTAATGATATGTTTAGGCTCTAACCACATTTTTACAATTTCCGAAAACACCTACATAACTAACAATAATAATAATATATAAAGCTCCATAACCAAATTTAAACTAAATGATCTTCAAACCATTCATTACAATATGATAAGCTGAATTATCACTACCTAGGTGACATCCTTCCTCTTCATGCACAAGCAACGTAGCTAATCTTAGAATTCAAGGTTTTTAACATTTAAACTTCTTAAGTATTTGAAAAATGAAGTCTCTAAAGGGGTTAGCTAAAAGCACAGTATGCAAAAGCACGTACAAACACACATGCCACAGGATATACCAAACACATTTATCTAATGCAAAATATATATCACAACCAATTCGATTTAATTATCTCTTGATTTAGTCCATCAAACATCAAAGGAGTATCATGATTCCGCTTGCACTTGATAATATATAAATATAAACCTAGGAATTGCCATAACCAGCCCTAAAATTCCTAGGTTAGGAACTACTACTACGAACCTCATCTAAATGATATCAAGAACTACCATCAGACCCCAACATCCCTAAATCTACCCTAGTTCCTTTCAATGCACGACTTCATTCGGGACAACGTCACATATTGAATATTTAGGTGTCCTTTAGGGTTCTGCTACTTCCGGCTCCTAGGCTGAGCCAAACAATAAACAATTTGATAGTTGAATATTTAGTTAATTCATTTTTCTTTCTATCTTAACAAGCACATAAAACAATCATGCGTCACATACTTGAGATGGCTTCTAAAAAATTAATTGAGACTTCACAACTTTAGATCCTGTTAACCATATATTATAAGCTAATCAATATTCCATAAAAACTAAACCTAACTCTTTATTTCATCTCTATCACTAGCTGATTTAGCTCCTAATGTATACTTTTATTTTATTTACAAACTTCTGTAGTTGTTAATGTGTCATTATTAATATTACCTATTCCTTTATTATAGGTTGCATAAAATAAATAAATCTCCATTAATACAAAGCTATTACATATATGTTATAAAACTTGCCTGACATCTTCATATGGAAGAAAAATCCATCAACTCCATTCTCAATTCAGCAAGCATATAACAGCCTAAGGAGCCAACAAGTGAAAGTCACATGGCACAATATCATTTGGAACACATTTACCATGCCATGTCACTCCTTCATGCTATGGTTGGCAATCAAGGAAAGGCTTCTCACACTGGATAAATTGATCAACTGGGCCATCATCCAACAGAACACTTGTTTATTTTGTGGCAACAAAAAGGAAAATCACACACATCTTTTTATAAAATGTGAATACACTATGCCAATATGGTCAGAGGTGTGAAAGGTCCATCACATTCCACTCATTGAAATCAGCTCAGCTACATCAGTTAAGGAGTTAACCACCATTTTGAGCAGATTTGGCAATACCCACAGACAATAAATTCTTCCAGTTTTTGTCTATATTTTGTGGAAAGAGAAACAGTAGAAAGTTGGATGGTAACCCCACTCAACACTTGTTTTTAGGTAGGAATATTCTGTTATTTGTAGACTCTATCTGGATGTTTTCCTTTGCATACGAACTGAAGAGTTACTAAGTGACCGTTCCAGTCATTCTTTTTGTCCTTGATGGCTAGAAACACCTCCCAGTGTTATCCTTTTGTACATTCTTCTCTTTCCTGAACGAAAATGATCCATACTGATATTACACAAACGAAGAAAAAAAAAAAAAAACTATTGCATAAATGTATTTCTTTATAAAAAGTCACTATGTGTAGTAGTATGGATATTCAACATTGAGAAAAGGTTAGTTAAAATGGGACAGAGGACAAACTCAAGCAGTTGTTATACAGATTTCTTTGGTTAAGTTCTCCTATTGATAGGTGTGCTTACATATTTTATAGTATCTTGTCTCTTGGAAAGCAAGAAAGAAAATTTAGTTGTGAGGTCAAGTGTTAAAGCTGAATACGAGCAATGGCTCCAACTACTTGTGATATGGTCTAAATAGTTGACTCAAGAACAGTTGTTTGAGAATTGGGCCTTTTGAAACTTGTGAGTGATTATTAAACAGATGGACAAATGCACTGATTCCGGTCCATCATGAGAGGCCTATTTTCTGCAAAATGGAAGGAATCGAGTGAAGTGAGAGACCATTGTGGAATGCAAAGGTGGTGGAAGTCATGGAGGTATAGAAGAAGCAATTGGAAGATTACAACAAATCAGTTGCAGCTACTGGTAAAGAAGAATGCAAATAGATTAGCTTTCTATGTGTTCAAGTGCTAGTTGAACAATGTTGCTGGATAATCATAATGTTATTAGACTCAGAATAATATTAGATGTGTCATTTGCCTCCTGATGTAGATTATGACTAATAAATGTCAACTGATGTTCCCTATCTTTAAAATAATGATTTAAAAAAAAATGATAGGACCAAACATATAGAAATTGATTGTCACTTCATTAGAGAGAAGATTATCTGTGGTGATACTGCAACTTCCTCTGTAAATCCCATTGATCCATTAGTGGGTATTTCTGTTAAGTTCCTTTGAATCCAAAAATAAATTTGTATGTACCAAGCTTGGTGCATATGATATATGTTCTCCAGCTTAAGGGGGAGTGTTGGATATTGTAATGTATTATTGTGAATACTTTATGTAGTGGTATAGAAAGGAAAAATGAGACAACAGTCGCTGACTTCCACAAAACCCTGATTCTTTCTTAAAGTCAATAGTGTCCATTCATTAATTCTACAACTAGTTTTGTACGTGACTGTCATTTGGTGTATCTTGGTGCCCTTTGCTACGAGGATTTGTTCTCACTAATGAAGAGAAAGTATATAAGGAAGAAGCATACTCCTTCAACAGATTGAACCAAAAAGATCGCCATTGATCTTCAGGGGAAGTTCTGTCTCTAGCTCTGCAGGATTGTTTTAGTAAGGTAGTGGCAGAAATTGAGGCTCAATTTTTCCAACTAATTCGTCGGGCACTGCTAAAAATCCTTCCTTTGGCAGTCTTCATTCTATGGACATTTTCAGGACTGCAGCCAGATTCCAACTTGCTTAGAGGAGGCCAGTGAAGTTGTGCATTATGTAGCCAACCTTTGTCCAAACTTAAAATTGTTCTAAGTTCAATTTCCAACATTCTATTTTCACATTTAAATGCCATTCTATAATTGAAGAATGTGAATGACTGCCTTTTCTCAATCTTGATCAGAAGCATATCTTATATGTTCTCCATCAAGATTGAAGAATAGGACTCCACTCTACAAGAGTTGTGATCTAGTTTAGCTAAATAGAAGTCGTCTACTGACGTCTGATCTTTTGGGCTCCAAAATAAAATGCATTCTCAATTCTTTTCTTAAGAGGATTATCCTAAGGATCTCGCAAGATTGAATTTTGTAGAAACATTTTGTGTTGTTGATAATTAAATGAAGTCTGCCAACAGAAATGTTCACTCAGGTATTCTGCTCTAAATTGGTTTTTTGTCCCTAATGTGGAAGGATCTTCGTTTGTCATCCTACTGACAGCTAAACCAACCTAGAACAGCAGTCTATTCTTTCTCAGTATGTGGGTCAGCCTATAGAAGAACTTCTATGCAGTTTGCTAGAAGTATGATTTGCTTCTTAAATGGGACATGTAGGAGGGGTTTTGCATTTAGACATAAATCTCATATATAATTGCTGTTTCTCTGGGCTATCTCACACCTTATTGTATTGATAGAAATATATATATGACCATCTGATTTAAAAATTTAAGGTAATATCTTCACATGGTTTTTCTATTCATTATTACCACTCCCCTCACTTGTGGATTGAGACATTTTTATGGAGGTCCATCAAGTAGACCAATTAAATAAATAGGTAATTGAATAGCATGCAAGAATTCAAGTTTATGCTGATTGATCTGGTGTGGTTCTTACATGTATGTAATGTGGAAGACAAACACATCGTGGGTAAATGTGTGTTACATGCTGCTGCTATGTAATAGTGATCATTTGCTTCTTATCTGCATGCCTGAAAAATTCCTATGTTTCTCTAATGCAAGCAAGCATTTTACTTTGATCAATTTTACAACAGATATTGGGTAACTGAATTTCATGTGGATGGTTTTCGCTTTGATCTTGCCTCCATACTCACCAGGAGTAGCAGGTATTATTCTTTCTGACTAAAAGACACGTTACTCTGTAATGTTTATATGAGTTGTTTATTTTTAATCTTGGGCTTTTTTGTTATTGTCAAGTTTGTGGGATGCAGTTAATGTATATGGAAGTCCAGCTGATGGAGACTCACTAACCACTGGTACCCCTTTAAGTAGCCCTCCATTAATAGACATGATAAGTAATGACCCGATACTTCGTGGAGTTAAGGTATACACCTTTAGAATTTAAACATGCAAGCTCTCAGAAGGCCATGTTTTCTCTAGAATAATTGCTAAAAACCTTTATATGCACTTTCTGTGGGAAATTACTCTATTCTTAAGTTTGGCTTATCTTTTACATGAAGACTTCCTGTATATTGGTAACTTACCTATTGTTCTGATGATGTTTGGAGTCTTTTATCATTTTATTGGTTGTGGATATGAACTTTGATTTTAATGTTTTAATACTAGCAGATAACAAATTTGCATTTAAAGAGTAATGTAAAGAAAAAAGGAGAATTAGAAAGGGAAAGGAAAAACCTTACCCAAAAAAAGGGAAAGGAAGAAGAAAGAAAGTGTAACAGATTATTCTAGATTTACAAAAACACTAGTACTGAAGAAAAAGATATTGCATTTGGACAAAAAATTACCTGTGGAGAAATATTTTTCTCCTTTTTTTTTTTAATTAATAGGATCACTTATAATATAATTCATTTAATGGCCTTTAACTTTTGGAGGATATGCATTGCTATGCTATCCCCTTTATTTTAAACGTGTGATAGTGGTCCTGGCAGGTAATTTTTTCTAACTAGATGTATGATCTTGATAACTTGTGATATATTTGATAAGGGGAGGCCATCTGTATTTCTTTGAACAAAAGATCGTTCTGTTTGTTAACTGAGTTTATGTACAGACGATGTCAACTGGATTTCAATTGGAATAACATGTCATTCATAAAGTATTTCAAAGTTGGTGCTTTCCCCCACCCCACCAGCCCCCCTCTACAAGTCAAATTCATATTCTTAAGGAGATGTTATCACAATAGCTTTTTGTGTTAAAAAGTGGAATCTTTTTATGTCGAACTATGCCCTCCCCTAGAAAATCCTCCAAACTGTTGGCTATGTCTATTTGGTGTGTACCTGGTTATTTATATCTCCTCATGTAAGCATTCAATTCAATTTATCATTCTGCGATCCAGCGGCACATAATGCTATTTGTTAGTATCTTACGCATAGTGGAAACCTAACATTTGCTTTTGGAAAAGCTCATAGCTGAAGCATGGGACACAGGAGGCCTCTATCAAGTTGGTAACTTTCCTCACTGGGGTATATGGTCAGAATGGAACGGGAAGGTCAGTTAGATGCCTCCTCTGTTTTTTTTTTATTTTTGGATAATTCAGTATTTCGTTGATTGTAGGTGGCAGAGAATTTAAATGGGGTGAAAAATTCACTAAGATACACGCACACACATCTATGGGTTGTATGGTCCTGTATCCCTACAACGCCAGACTTTTACTTCTCAAAATGAAGCAAACTACAAGGACTACAGGCGAGGAAAATAAACGTATAAATTCTTCTAACAAGGGCTAAAGGGATGCGTATGGGCACTAACAACCCTACTTAATTTCCTATTATTCTAAATATATGGAGGCTGAAAAAAGCTAATATGCATAGCCGATGGCAAGAATTCCTTGATCCAACACTTAAGTCTAGATACGTATTTGACCAATTTATGGAATCCACTGGGCAACTAAGACTACAAATCGCCAAATTCTGAACTTCTTTGGAGTAGACACAACCAAATAATAAGTGAGAGGCCTCCTCTGGACAAGATAAACAAAGTGTATATTTGCAGAAAAAAGAACCCATTGAAGCAGCTTATCCATTGTGGGGAGTCTATCATTAAATACCAACCAAACTGATGGAGTCCAAATATAGGTACCTGCTTCTTAAACTATATAAAACACAAGATATTTTAGGTTTGGACGCTTAGAAGTATCATTGGCCAACTTGATGGAGAAGCCTGCATTAGTTTGGGCTTCCATATCAGTATGTCCTGTTGAGAAAGGACCAAAGGAGGACACGACTTCGCAATACTGTCCAGAAAGTTTCTTGAGGCCATTCCTATCCAAAATAACCTGAGCACAATCTTACATGCTGAGGAATGCTAGAGTTGATGATTTCTGTATGGGAAATTTTCTCGTATAATGGCACCATAGCTGAGAGATTAGATTACCATTTCCTAGTTCCCAAGCAAGTAGAGGCTTAATAGCATGTAAAAGTTTCCTCCATGCCCAAGAAAAAGCTGTAGGGGCTTTCAGCATCCAAGCTTTTGCCTTTTAGCAAGGAAGAGAGGAGCCAACTTGCCCATAAACTACCATCAAATTCACTAGATAGATTCCATACATGCTTCACTTGAGTGGCTTTGTTCCACCAAAATAGATTTGTGATACCAAGTCTACCGACTGATTTTGGGCAACATGCCTGGTGCCAACCGCTAAGTGAGTTTCACTCTAGATCTTCCCACTCCACTAATATTCCTTCTAGTCAGCTAGGAATTTCCTTGAGGACACACTTAGACAAGATAAAGTTAGAAGACAAATATATTTGCATAGAGAAGGCAACAGATTATATAGGTTGAGCTCACCTGCATAGGATATTGTCTTACTTGTCCAATTGGTAAAAGAAACATGCAGGATGTCAGAAGATGGCTATTGCACTCCATCGAATAATTATTGTTGTTGTTGTTATTATTATTTGGGATGAGGATGCCCCATTCATTATAAAATTATTAAACAAAACTTTAAAATTTTAGTATCTTAACCTTCTATTTGTCAAAGATATTTTTAACTATATAAATATCTGACCTAAAAGGGATATAGAGATTCAGAACTTTGATTATGCCATATATTTGAAAGAGTATACAGCAAGATGTGTGGGCTGATAGTATAGATGAATGATCAGGTTTCCTAACTACATGAAATCTTTTTACACTTGAAAAGATAGCATTCATGTGTCAAAGTGCTTTCCTAGCTAGGTAAAGTTGAGGGACAGAGGTTGCACATATATGCAGCCTTACCTTTACAGTCAACAGAGGAGCAGGCCCCTCTCATTGCTAGTACTTCCCAGCATATATTCAATGTAGAACCTTTTAGTTTTCTTGTCCATTATGTGTTTCACACTAAATATCAAGAGAAAGTGTGGTGCTTCATAATTGCAGTAAATTCCCTGCCTTACCTATTATATAAGCTCTGTAAGTTGTTACTCCAATATGATGCGAATCATTCTAAGCGATTCAGTTGTATGCCCTGGATAAATTTGTATAAAAGCTAGAAATGCTGCTCTGTAGTGTTCTATCATTTGTCAAGGAAATTCTTTCAGTTTTCCATTGCCTAGAGATAATATTTATATTTTCATTACATTTATAATTTGGTGTTTCTTATTCTTCTTCATGTGCTAATATGGCTGGCTTCCATCAACAATGTCAGTATCGAGATATGGTGCGGCAGTTTATCAAGGGTACTGATGGTTTTTCTGGGGCTTTTGCTGAATGCCTTTGTGGGAGCCCCAACTTATATCAGGTATCTCTCTGTCTCTAATGATAATTGGTTGTGTGACTTGTAGTATTCTTGGGCTTGATCTGGTTTGCTTGCTTATATATATATTTCCGCCTTTTTGCATCTTGTTAGTTTTGTCATGTGACCAGGGAAGTTTTGGGTTGGCAATTCATGAAGTGACTGAATAAAACTGAACGCATCAAGTTGACTAGGCCGACACAAACTCTTACTTGTTGTAATAATGACTTCAGTCGTTGTGTTATGGGTTAGCCGGTTGTATTAACCCACTAACCCATGTGGAACTGTAACAATGAAAATGACTGTACACAGTTTAAAACTTGGGATCTTTTTTGGGTAAAGCTAGTAATTGTATTATATATATAAATATAAGATAGCTAGGATGTATAAAAAATACCAAGTTTACAATCCACAAACTACAAATTGAAAGACTTGTGGGTGATAAACTTGGGAACTCAAGGAAACACATGTTTCTTTACATCAAAATAAGATAAAATAACCCGAGCCAGTGAAATAGCTGAATTTGGTTGAGCTCCCACGTATCTAGATTTCCTTTCTTTCCAAACATGATAAACCACTTTTGGTAGAATCTTTCCCATTTAACTGATCCTAGCCTCCTGAAATTCTCCACAAACAAAGATATTGAGGAAGAAGTAGATGATGTTGAACCTCTAATCATATTACTCTTGTATAATCACAAGATATGAAAATATGTTTGTTATCCTCCTCTTTGCTAGTGCACAGAAAACAACAGTTGCTATTGATGATACCCTATTGTAGCAATTTGTCTTGGGTCAGGAGCTTCTCTTTTGAGGCTAGCCACAAGATGAAAGAGTGACGGGGTGTGTTGGCTTTATTCCAAATAATTTTGTAGCAAGGAGAATTCTGGCACTTTAACCTTAGAAGATTGTATGTAGATCTATTGGAAAAACCCTTCTTAGGCCCTGCTATCCACAAATGAATCCGTTTCATCTAATAGAGGTCCTATGCTTCAAGGGAGACTACCTCTGATAAAGTCCCACACTATTCATTACCTTCTATAATGTCACTTAGCTTTGCATCTTTGTTGCAGTTCATAGAATAAATAGTTTCTCACCTATTCAATTAGCAATTAGACCATTGGTATGCCATAAATCATACTAAAGGGAAAAACTACTTCCATCACCAATCTTCTAAGCAAGCAAAAGACATGTCTAACTCCTAGCTTGTAGGATCTTACATTATAACCACGAGCCTTGTGAGGGATTTGGAATAATTTAAAAATTCCTTCCCTTTAAAATCTTACTCCTCATCCAATTTGGCCATAGACTATCCTTGTCTACACATAAGTGCCACAAGTGCTTTAGTTGTGCTACTTTATTCCACAAGGTGATATCCTTGATGCTTAGGCCACCTTTCTCAAGAGGAAAACATATATCCTTCTATGAAACTTTAGCTTTCGCTTTTACTTTATCCAACCAGTTCCAAAGAAATCTACACATCTTGACCTTAAGCTTCTTTAAAATGCTTGTGGAGAGAATGAAGATGGATGCCCAATAGACTTACAATGAGAAAGGTACACTCTTTATCAATTGAACACGTCCAGCATAAGATAAGTGCTTAGTGGTCCAACTATTGATTTTGGTGGTGAATTTTTCTACAAGGATGTGGCAATAAACTTTAGAAAGTCGGAAAGGGATGAGAGGAACATCAAGGTACTTGATAGGGAGCTTTCCTTCATTGAAGTTGATGATGGCAAAAAGTTGTTCCTTTGCCATGTGACTAACCCTACTATAGAAAATTTGACTTTTTGGGGGGTTCTTTTTTAGGCCTGATAAAGAGAAGAACTTGTTAAGGCACTCTTTGATGAGGGTAATCAAAGCAACATCTCCTCTAACAAAAATAAGAAGATCATCAGCGAAACAAAGATGGTTGAGCTTCACTTTCTGGCATTGCTAAAGGTGTTTGAAAGCTCAATTTGAGCTCAATCTCCTAAGAAGCCATGATAATATTTCCATAACCAAAACAGAAAGGTATGGGGAAATAGGATCCTCTTGCCTTAAACCATGAGAATTTGTAAAGAAACCCATTAACTCTCCATTTAAACTAAGGGAGAATTTCAGGGTGGTTACACATTCTATGATTCAGCAAGTGAAAATAGGAGGGAAATTTAAAGCTATGAGGAGTTGCTCTAAAAAAGACCAATTAACATGGTCATAGGCCTTCATAATATCAATCTTCATAGCAAATCGTGCTCAATGAAATCCCTTATGATACCCCTGCATAAGATCTTGGGCCACAAAGATGTTATTTACAATCCTCCTACTTTTAATGAAAGCGGTTTGCTCTCTCCTTACAAGCCTTGGTAAAATACTTTAAATGCAATTAGCAATAATTCTAGAAATACATTTATAAAGGATATTACAACATGATATGGGCCTAAAATCTACAAAAGGTGCTGAAGTGCTTACCTTAGGGATAAGCAGAAGATTTGTGGAGTTGATGGCTTTCAAGAGCTTCCTTGTGGCAAAAAAGTTGTCGATTGCCAAGCATACTTCTTCTCCAACAATTTGCTAATTTAACTTGAAGTAATTTGCATTATAGCCATTCAACCTCAGGGCTTTATTCTTCGCTAGTGACCACATAGCACACTTAACTTCTTCATCGTCCATTGGTTTAATGAGGGTTAGCCACTCTTCCATTCTAACTCTTTGTTCAACAAGGGTTGAAATACTGTCTAGCTCATAAGAATGAGGAGGACATATTTAAAAGGTTCTCAAAATATATTGTAGTTACTTCCTAAACTTTTTTCTTGTCCAAAGTCCTAGACCCATCCTCTCAGGCGATAGATAGAATGTTGTCTCTAGTGAACTTTTGCTTCAAAGATTGGAAGAAGTAAGAGGAATTCCTAACCCCCAACCTCAGCTAAGTTTGCCTTGATTTTTGTTTTAAAATAGACTCTTTCACGAGTAAAATGAAGTAGACCATTTTGAACTTCTTTTTTAAATCTCAATTTGCATTATGTGGATTAGAACAATTAGACATTTAAATACTCTCCAAAGATTCTTGTGACAAGGCTACTCTTTTTCATAAATCTAAGAATTGCTTCTTATTGAGGTCTTGCAACTCCTTTTTTAGCAACTTTATTTTGGATACTACTCTAAACATAGGAGTACCTTCAATTCTTGTTCTCCAAATCCTTTTTATAATGGGAAAAAATAGCGGGTCCTTACTCTAAAAATTGAAAAATTTAAACGGTACATTCCTTTTAGATGATCCAAGATTTAGATTAATAATGAGTAGGCTATGGTCCAAAACTCCTAATAGGCCAACCAATACTTCGGTCTTGAAAAAAGATTACATCCACTCAATGATAACTAAAATTTTATCTAGCCTTCTCTTAAAAAGGTTAGAGGCATAGTTGTTGGACTAAGTGTAGAGAGGGCTGTTGGTTCTAGCTTCCTCAATTTTTGCCTCTAAACACAAGTTGTTAAATTGGGTCATTTCAGTAGTAAAGGTCTCATTCCTCCTTATCTGCTCCTTAATACTTTAACATTCATTGAAATCACCTCCTACTATCCATGGGCCTTGAATAGAAGCTGTGATTTGCAACAACTAAGACCATAAGGCCAACCTTTCTGATTCCGAATTCGTGCCATAAATGCAAGTAAACGAGACCCAAACTTCTTCACCATTCCACTAGCAACAACAGTATATGTATTGTTCATCAGGAAAAATAATCTTTACTTGCTATTGTGGTGGATTCTAAGCAACCCAAACTTGATCACTTGAGTGGAATTCCAAGTTCAAAAAAGAAAGAATTCTAGGGCAAACCGTAGGAGCTTTATTTGCTTTAACTTTAGTTTGAAACAAACCCAATGACAAAAGATGATTTTCTTTGAAAAAACTTCTTATTGCCCTCGCTTTTCAATGGTTGTGGAGCTTCCTAACATTCCAAACTGCTAACATTTATTAAAAACAGAGGAGGAAAAGGACCACAAGGGTGAAAAGCCCCAACTATGTGAAGGAATTGCTGGAGTTAACTCTAGCAGAGTCTTTCTTCTTCTTCCTAGACTTCTTCTTCTTCATTGCATTCTATAAGGAGTTTCCGAAGGACTATACAGCATCTTAGGTTTCAAGAACAAATGAATCAAAAGAATCCGCCATAGATTGATCATTGTTTGAAGTCGCATCCTTTTCATTGGACTCATCAAGGATTGGACTTGCTCTTTGGGAACTTGACAAGAGCAATCACCAACATGCTTTAGGATATTTGCGGAAGAGCTGTCAAAGGATGATCGCTCTAAAGCGATATGCTTTTCCTTAGCTTTACCAAGCATGGTAGGCTTGATAGCATTTGCTTAGATCCCTTCTCTTATGATGACACCTTTGGAGCAAGGTGTAGCCCCAGCTGCTTTTCTTTCAACAGCATCCTCTCCCTTCTTTAAATTAGTTTCAACTTGAACAGCAATGACCTCTCGCTTTACTACACATTGATTAGCAACATGACTAAATACTTTACAAACAGAGCAACGTGGAAGAATGTACTGGTATTCGACATCAACCCTAGCCAGCTTCCCATTCGTTCTCCTTACAGGATTCATTCATTCCTTGCTAACACCAAGTCCACTTGTAAAAGTCGACCTATAGCACTAGTGGCGTACCTAATGCCTTCTCTATGAAGGAACTCTATGGGAATGCCTTACATCTTGATCCATATAGGGAGTTTTTTAGACATTACTTTAGCGTAATCTGCCGTAATAGACCATCTTTCCAAAATAATAGGTTGGTTGGCAAACAACAAAGATTATCTCGGAATCTTTGTTAAAAATGGCTTGTCTTCGAACTTAAAGAAGAAGAAACCACAACCTTTCACAAGATCCTCCTCTAAACCTTCATCCTTTCAAAAATTCCTTGTAATCTTTTGAACAGAGAGGAAAGATAAACCATATCTAAAGGAAAAAACCTACTAAAGTGTTCCTCTATATCAGTTCCCCAAAACTAGAAATTGAGGGTAAATATTCCACATGTTCCACACAAATGAGATCACCAAGCTTTGATGGAGGGTAGAAGTCCAAGGAGATGTTCACCAAAAGGGAAGAAGGGGGAGAGACACATTGAGAAACCACTTAGGCAAAAGACCACGGTTTTGGTGAGCTTGGTAATTCCTTCATGTCAAACAACTTTTTGCTTTGGACAGTCGAGTTTTCAATGTCATCAGCCACTTTAGTCATAGCTCTTAAAGTAGATTCGCTAGTAGAGCTTTAATCTTCCTCTAAAGAAAGAAGGTTTCCATCTTTCCTTTTCTTTTGGGAACTCGAACCCTTACTGGGTTTGGAAACTTGAGTATGGCCTCTAACTAGCTTTTTTGATACCTTGTCTATATTGGATGTAAACTTTTCAACAAGGGCATGAGAAGTCTTATCAGGGCCACACTGCTCAAGCTTTGAAATAACCTTAGACTTCCTACTTTTCTTTCTAAGAGCCGCTTCGTTCCTAACACCAGAGGAGTCACAAGAAGACGATGGAGAAGAAGCCTCCTTCTTGTTCTTCTTACTTTGGGTCGAAATTGCAACTGAATTCAACGCCATAGTTGTTGCTGGAGCAACACCAAAAGACATTTTTTGTTCTTCTGGACAAAAGTCCTCATGTGGAACCAAAACTCCAAGCAACCACTAATAGGCAAAACCTGAACTAAAAGATGCTAACCCTAAAAAAGATAAAGAAAAAAAAAATGAAGAACAAGGAAACGAGTAAGAGAGCGACGAGAGGGAATGGGATGAAAGGAGCGTTTTGGTAAGAGGGTAAAAGGGGGAAATGGAAAGGGTCGAGAGAGAGAAAAAAGTGGAGGGGGTGGGGGAAGGAAGAGGTTGGAGAGGATTTTCTCTCTCTATATACTGAGGAGAGAAAACAAGTGATAAAAAGCTAGGTCTTTGAAACTTGGGATCTTCTCTCTCTACATACTGAGGTTGGAGAGGATTTTCTCTCTCTACACATTGAGGAGAGAAAACAAGTGATAAAAAGGTAAGTCTTTGAAACTTGGTGTCTTTTGAATATAAAGATAAGCTTTTCATAAGTCAAAGCTACAAGTACTCATTACACAGAGTATGTAATTTACATAAAATTATATTTATTATAATATTGTCCTATAACGAAACGATAATATATCTTAGACCGCATTTAACCAATAATTATGTAAATTTGTAATGCTCTAGATGTGAAAATTGTAATTGTTAATAATTGGGAGGTTATCATGCATTTGTCTAGTGATAGTTTTTGTGAGTGTTGCTTATTTAGCTTATACAGGGATTTGAGGCAGATGTTGTTAAGTCAGCATGCTGTGTATTAGTCAAGCTGTCTAGTTTTGATTTTGTACCCTTGGACCATCCAGGTAAAGATTCTCTTAGCATGCTGAAGTGTGTTGTATTTTGTGTGGTGCACCCTAGGCAAGATATGGATCTTATTAATGCATTCAGCATTGATACTATAAACAAATAAAAAGACCTCGATACAGTAAGTATGTATTATCTGTCATTATTGTTGTTATTAGGCTGCATCTTATGCATCTCTTAGTAGTAGCATGTTGAATCTGATCAATGGACCAGGAAGGAGGACGAAAACCATGGAATAGTATCAATTTCATATGTGCACATGATGGTTTTACTTTGGCCGACCTGGTTAGCTATAATAAAAAGCATAATCTGGAAAATGGAGAAGACAACAATGACGGAGAGAATCACAACAATAGCTGGAATTGCGGACAGGTTAGTAATATAAGTACATTATTTTCAAAGAAAAGCCTGACAATATTAGTCTGGTAAAGATGATAATGTGAATTTGCAACCCCCCACCCCACCCCACAAAAAAAGAGAGAGAGAGAGACAGAGAGATGATAATGTGAATTATGCATCTTTTATCACCCCAGTATGTTTTTTTTGTTATTGCATGTATGAATAATGTCATAAAGTTACAGAGTGCTTCTGTTATTGCTACTGGTAATTTCTTACTTGTTTGATGGATTGGTAATTTTTCTGTAAGAATCCGAGACTATATTGCAAACATGGTGCTTATATTGTAGTTCTTCAAATGCCATGGATAACTTTGAATGTTATATCAGAGACACGTGCTAAAGACTTGCTAATACCTTCAGAAGACAATGTATATTACCTGAGTATGCTCTTTCTTCATCAATTAATCACCTATACTCAAACTGTTAAGTTATTTTGTTCTGAATATTGATTGTGTAGATAGATAAGAATTTTATCATATGGCATGCAGCTTCTAGTCAATCAAATTTTCAGTACCACAAAAATTCCATCCACTTTTTCTCTTAGAAAGGAAAAATCATGAAATGCACAGATGAGTTTTGCCCATTAGTTTTTGTTGAATTCTGAAGATATAAGGGATAGCCTTTTCATTATTCAGCACTCATTCTTTATATTGATTTATATAATTCTTATACTGAGATGTAGGAAGGAGAAGTTGCTAGTATTTCAGTTAAAAATTTAAGGAAACGGCAAATGCGGAATTTCTTTCTTTGCCTCATGGTCTCCCAGGTAAGAACTACCATTGAATGGACTATCTGTACATTTATTGCAACTTCCAAATGGAAAAGAAACTTGTTCTTTCAAACAATATGTTGAAATGATCACAAGTGATTTCTTTGTGAATTCACTATTGAGTCAAGCCCATTCTCATGCTTGTGATGTTGAAGATCATTGGGACCTCAAATCTTTTCTTGTTAAGCTTGCTACATAATTAGTTAGGCTCAGGGGATGCACATGTCCAATTGCATGAACCATGTTGTTAAGCAAATTTTTCAGGAGCTCATTATTGAACTATTTTGAATGCATCTGTCCAGCATGTGGTGTTTAAAGCAAAAAACCCTATCAAGGAGTGGCCTCTGCTTTTGGCCAGACATAGCCCATGATCAGTACCAACATTACCCTATGGCAACTTATTTGTAGAACTCTTTGTGTATGGTTCTTTCATGTCTTTAACCAGTAAGTAGAATTTATGTTGAAGGGTAAAACTTTATCATAAAAGGAAAGGGCAAAATTATTTAACGTGTATAGATGTTGCCTGATGTTGAATAGATTCAATAGACCAAGAATGGTTATACAGAGTAATAATCCAATGGTAATTGGATTCCAAGTCTCTCCTGGTAGAGTTTGACCAGAAAAATGAAATGTTAAAAGATACATCTAATTTTCTGAGCAACTACAGTCAATGAAGTTCCACTTGGTCCAAAATCTTCTTGGGGCGGAGGATCATGTATGCAGGTGATGGTCATTTTGAGAAGGCTGTTTATTTATGATAGCTTATTTTTGTGGGGTCATCTGTGTTTGACAGCCTCTTGATCAAGTTTGAGAAACATTATTTTCTTCGTATAAACTTGCTGTAGACACGATAAGGCTAAGGTAAAATTCTCATACTCAGATGGCTATCAGATTGACTGACATGCATGTTTTCCTTGTGGAGCTACTTGAGCATCTAATTCCTTGAACTGTCAGATTTTGTGCTCAAATATGTGGGTTGATTTCCTATTCATTTTCACCATCAGGCCAAACTTTGAGCTTCTGGTTTATAAAGAAAGTGTTTTGTAATTCCAATCTTTCATATGGTTTTTGCCAGCCATTGCAAATCATGTCTTGGATAATTTGGAATCCCCCTTAGTGCTTTTTGGTGTGTGTTTCCCTTTTCGATCATCCTAACGAAGCTGCTTAGCGTATGTTCTTTTTTATGCAGGGTGTTCCCATGATTTACATGGGTGATGAATATGGCCATACAAAAGGAGGAAACAACAATTCATATTGCCATGATAATTATGTGAACTTCTATTTCACTTCCTGTTTTCTTTGACCTTCAGGCTATAACCCTTTGTTTTTTTTTTTTTTGGGGGGTAAATAAATTTATGGTTATTACTATAATTCAACAGATAAACTACTTCCGATGGGATAAAAAAGAAGAGTCTTCAGATTTCTACAGATTCTGTTGCCTTATGACAGAGTTCCGCCAGTATTCACAACCACCTTCCTCAAAGTTATCTTCTTTTTGGATTTATTTTCATGATGTCTTTCTTATTATGCATCATAATCATGCAGCGAATGTGAGTCCCTTAAATTAAATGACTTCCCAACAGCAGAAAGGCTGCAATGGCATGGTCATATCCCAGGAAAGCCAGATTGGTCGGAGAGTAGCCGTTTCGTTGCCTGTACATTGGTATGATGTCTTTTCACATAAATTGGCTCAAGCGCTTTCTATCTTTATTGATGTCATTAGTTTTGCTGATAAGGTTTACGTGATTCCAAATGATATATTCATTCATATCCCAACCTGCTATACGAGTAAAAAGACGAAAAGTGAGATCCATGTTAAAAATTTCTTCCTACATAACACTTGACAATACATTATTGGCGGGAAAAGGAAAAGAACGCTATTCGAGGAAAGCATAAAAGTTTATTTTTCCGATCATTGGACTGCTTACTCACTGGATATTTCTGGAACTAGTTTTATGCCACTCTGGAAGAGCGCTGGTGTGGATCATGATCAATTAGCTCATGCTCCACTTTAATTAAATTCCTAACCACTACTGAAAGTTTACACACACTTGTGATTGCTTAACTATCCGAGTAACTATTGTCAGGCTGTAAAGGCCGATTTAATTTTGCCCTAAGATTTACATCACCATGCCACAAAGTTCCTCACTAATTCTCTAGAAGAAATAAACCCCTCCTATGATTAAGCAATTGTTTGTTTCCAATTTTGGTACATTTTTATTTCAAACATTTTAACAGTTTCTGCACCATATTAGACCATAGGGAATTACTGCATCCTTTTGCGTGAACTTTGAACGCCTTCGAAATAATTGATATACTATTTATCTGTGTGAATGGACCCAGATTGACTCGATTAAGGGAGAGATCTATATTGCGTTCAATACAAGCCATCTACCTGTTACTGTCTCACTTCCCGAACGACCTGGACACAGATGGAAACCGTTGGTAGACACGAGCAAGCCTCCGCCATATGACTTCCTCTCTGATGACCTCTCTGAAAAAGTGATCGCAGCTCAACAATTTGCCCACTTTCTAGATTCCAATCTATATCCCATGATCAGTTATTCCTCCATTATCCTGTTGCTTTCACCTGATGACAGTGCTTAGCTGCAAACTTGAAATGATAAACAACTTATCAGAGGCCAAAAGAAGAAGAAGAAAAAAAGAAAAAAACCAAAATTTATGCTTTTATTTGATACTTACAGGTATGGTTTCTTGTAGAGCGAGAAGATGAAATTCTTGTGAATTAGTCCTCGATCAAGGATGAAATAGTGATTCAAATACTTGTCTCGAGACTTATCTGGCGCAAAGCTCTTTCCAGTTTTAAGGCTTTTACTATGCATTCTGAAACAAAAAAAAGTACCAGATGCTGAAGTTCATTGTCAAACCACCGAATGCATTCTGAAACACGCATATTGATTTTTTTGGGTACAAATCCATTTCAACTTTTGATTTAACAAACATTGACGGGCATACCTATTAAGATTTTTTTTTTTTGTTTTTTTTTTTTTTGGGTGCCAATATTAAGAAGTTAAAAAGAGGAAATTTTCATCTTTTTATATGCTCTTTAAAAAAAAAAAAAAAAGAAGCATATCAATCTTGGAAAATATGAAATTTTCTTTCCTTTTAACAAACAGCTAGTGCAAAATTGGACAAATGAATGACCCCTATCATATCTCTTTTTTTTTTCTTTCTTTTTTTCTTTTTTTTTTTTAAATTTGTCGTAGGACCATCAATTTTTTTCCACTCCTTGCCTCTCATTTCCCCTTCTAATTTTATTTTCTTAAACCCATAGCTGCACATAAGCTTGCTACAACCTACGGTTAAAAGGAAAAACAAAGAAAAATATTAATTGACTTATATTTAGTTTCTTTTTTCTTTTAGGGAAAAGAAAAAAAAAAGGAAAAAAAGGGCACCACGAATAGAAATATTTACCTAAGTAATCTACCAAAACAATTTAAAAGTGGCGTTATCCGTTTTCCGTTCGAGCTTCATACATCCATTACGAAGAAAATTGTGTTTTAACTAGATTGTATCCAGCCCATGGCATGTGGATACAGTCCTTGGTTTGAGAACTTTAATAGTAAGATCTTCCATTGAAAAAAATGCCTAAGTTCATTTTACCGTTTTGGGTATTGTTGACTACAGAGCCTCCTTTAATATTAACTCTATTCATTTCTTCTTCATAGACTTGTGATGTCACAAGAAGGGGTTCATTTTGTGGCTTTCATCTTAATGTAGATCAATTTGAAAAGATCAAGAGCATGTTTTAGTGTTTTACAGCTATATATATAAGGGAACATTACCCCTAAAAAAAAAAAAATTGAATTATTTTTGTTAAATTTTTATGTTTATGAATAAGTTGTCCATTGACTTAAAACTAAAAATCTTTTTATATTGTCTTTCGATAGGGGTATATATATCTACTATTAGAAATCAGACACTCACATTTCTTTTTTAAAAGGGAAAAAAAAAAAAAACTCCAATTTATTCGAACACCACAAAGCTGCAACTCTGTACTTTTCATCCCTTTTCTTTAAAGAAATTATCAAGATTTTCTTTAGATATTGACCTTAGCATGAAGAGTCTTGTAATAATAGGATAATTAGAAGATGTTCTAAGAAATAAGAGCAACTTAGCAACCGCATCTCAAATTGAACCCAAAGACATAGAGGGAGCTCTTGACTATAAATATTGGACTCTTAACAATTCTCGAAGAGCTTTATCGATTTGTTATAAATAAGGTATGGAAGTTAGTGCTTTGGCATAACGATAAATCCATACTCGAAACTAATTAGGTTTATAAAAATAAACTTAATGAGGAAATTAGGCCTGTTTAGTTTCTAAAGGCTATGATCAATAAGAAGGGACGAATTTTGATGATTTCTCCTATTAATAAACTAGAAAATGCTTTTGGTATTTGCCATTTTCAAAAATATTAAATTAATTTAGAATGTCTTATGGCTTCATTCATAAAGATATATGTGACAAGTAACCGTTGATTTTTAAACACAATCGATGCCACAACCATATTTTTAAATTTAATAAAGCACTTTATAAAGTTAACCACCTCCTAAAGCTTGATATGAAATATAAAATAGTTTCTTGGTGATCAATGGGTTTTTTTTTTTATTGCTCTTATTAATAAACTAGAAAATGCTTTTGGTATTTGCCATTTTCTAAAATATCAAATTAATTTACAATGTATTATAGCTTCATCCATGAAGATATATATGACAAGTAACCACTGGTTTTCAAACACAATCAATGCCAGAACCATATTTTTAAATTTAATAAAGCACTCTATAAAGTTAACCACCTCTTAAAGCTTGATATGAAATATAAAATAGTTTCTTGGTGATCAATGGGTATTTTTAGAGAAAAACCTGTTATGAACTTATTCATAAAAAAAAAAAAAAAACTAATTGTGCAAATCTATATTGACATTATATTTAGTGTTAGTGTATGAAAAATGAATTCGGAATAAGCATGATGGGTTTAACTTAATTACTTTATTGGTTAACAAATTAAGCAATATGATAATAGCACTTTCACAAAGCAAGCTAAGTATATATTAAAGTACTTCTGAAAAGATTCAATATTGATAATGTTAAGGTTAGGCCTACTCCAATGAGTATTACTTTAATATTAGAAAAAGAAACATTCATTTATGAAAATTTATGTAAAGGTATGGCTGGTAATTAGTACAATCTGATTGCTTCAAGACTCAAATATCGATTGATAATGTGATCTTGCATAAAAGAATCACATATGACACATTTATAAGTATCTTTCATTCACCGTTGAAATTGGCTTGTGATACCACAATTATATATATTTTGGATCTTATAGGGTACTCTAAGTGCGACTTTACTCGTTGCAAAGTGGATTGAAAAAGAATAACTCGGGACTTCTTCGGTCATGCTTTTAGTATCTTGGCTTTTAGAAAATAATATAAAGTTCCATAGCAATACAGACGTCAAGATCAAATATGCAATTGCTCATAGTTTTTTATGCTTAGATGCTTTAAATGAAAAAAAAAAAATCCATGATTATGATTCAAATTTTTGTTGAGTGCTAATTCAATTTGATAACAAAAAATCAATCAGTCTGACACAAGACCCTTTCCCAACATTTAACCTTAAAGAATATAGTATAAGATATGATTTTATAAGAGATTGAAATGATGATATATGCTTAAAATTTGATAATGCAGATAATCAAATTAATATTTTATTACAAAAAAAAAAAAGAAAAACACAAGATCCTTTCCCAACATTTAAGGATTAATATATGATTTCATAAGAGATTATAATGATGATATATGCTTAAAATTTGATGATGTAGATAATCAAATTAATGATTTTATTAAAAAAAAAAGAAAAAAAGAAAAAAAAACCGCTAGTGAAGATAAATTTTATACTTTAAGATGAAGATAAAATTTGAAGTTTAAGTAGATAATTTTCTATGTTAATGCAAGGCCGTGTCGGTCTTAATAGGACCAACATAGTGTTTTTATGCCACTATTCTTTTAAAACTGTTAGCCATATGAAGCTTGTATGCACAATGCTCCGGTATGCTTCAATGAGTAATTGCCTAAGAACTCAGTTTTTGCATGCTTTGCATCCCTAATATGCATCTTAGGAGCCTAGATTAAGGGTAATTGAGTCGAGTCAAATTAATATAATATTGAGTTTGAGACTTGACCTCTATTAAACTCTAAATTTTAAGTTTGAACTCAACTCAAAGATATATTTAGCAAACTCGAGTTTGACTAAATTAACTCGATTAAATTTGAACTTTTTATAATTTTTCCTAAATAATCTTAAATTCACTTATATTTAAAAAATAAAATATAAAATTAAAATTATACAAAGCTTAATTAGACTTACGAGCCAAACAAACTTAATATTTTAAAACTTAAGCTCAGCTTGATTTCTCGAGCTCGAGCTCGAACTCAATTCAATTATCATATAATCAAATTCGACCAAAAGTTGAGTTGAACTTAAGTAGTTTGCAAACTAGCTTGGTTCATTCATACCCCTAGCCTTGATAGTCTTTTGATATTTTACTTTATTGTTCGCAAAAGATAGAACTCTTTCTTCTTTAGAACTTAAGAAAATGAGATTTCAAAACTATCATCAATACTGAAGGCAAGACAATCTAAGTATGATTTATAGGCATCCTTTGACATAAATGAGAATCCTAATCCTACTCTAGCTTCACCAACTCCTCAAGATGTTCCTACATTAGATGTTACCTCTAACCTTCCTCTACATTAAGCTACCCTAGATAATATTGTAGATATACTAGCTACACAAGAGAAGGGCAACGTTTAAACATGACAAATGATCAAAGACCTAACAAGAATTTACATCTACTTTCTTGTAAAATGTATAGACTATATCAAGTTAGGGTCCTTAATTATCATTCAAACTACCCTTTTCTACCCCTCAACTTTCCTTCTCCTCCACCACTTGCCTCTACATTTTGATGTTTAAATCTTAGTTCAACTTTTTTATATAGATTTTGATCATGTGTAGTCTTGTTGCTACTTATGCGTCCACTTAATCTAATAACCTAACTTATATAAACTATGCTTTTTAATCGGTGAAACAATTTCTTTTTTCACTCTCATTTTTATTTCATGATTATTGTTTGTTGCACCCTACTTTCCATTCTAATTTTCTAGTTTGATTAGTGGTCGATAATTGTGGCTATTGATCGGAATGCTTTATTGATGGCTATGCTTAGTGGCTATATTGTTTCCTTTATTGGAGATTGTGTTTTTATGATTGTAGTTAGCTATTTTGAATGCTTTCTTGAGTATTGGACTTGTTGCTTAAGTATTCTTAAGTATAGTTATGCCACCTTTTCTCAATTCTTCTCTTCCTCTAGTGCCTAGCAATTAGAACATAATTTTGATGACACCAAAAGGGAAGAAAAGCAAAGTTTCAACCAAAATTAAAATTACAACTTGTTGGAAATGTATTTGTTCCAAAAACATTTCTATACCTTTAACACTGAATCCTCAATGAAAATCTTTTTGAAAATAAAGTGAAGATGGCTTAAGAAAAGTTTTTCAAATATTGAGTGCCTTTTTGCAAATTACAAAAAGAAAATCTACATTAAAAGATGATTGATTGAGATAGAGTTTTTGAGATACATCTTATCCTCACCAAAAATGAAAAGGTTATTAAACCTATAGGGTCCAATTACAATCTTGATGAGACAAAACAAATATGTTTGTAAAAATACATTTCAAGCAAGCTCATATGATATATTTATTAACAAATAGATAATGATGCTTGTAATTACTTACTAAAGCTCTTTAACTTAATTTTTTATTCAATTGAAACCTTCTAATTGTCTTAATCTACAAATCATCACTTTGTCTTGTTGAATGAATAGATTCATGAATAATCTTGATGAGAACAAAACTATGTTAATGAAATTGAGTTAATTGTACAATGAACTTATCTCTCAATTAACTCTTTATCAACTTTACTATTCCTTTGATTAGGTTGTTCATGTTTGTTGCTTCATAGTTGTTCCAATTTGTATGCCAAAGTTTATTTCAAAAACACATGTGGAAATCAAGATATTGGGCGAGCCAGCTTACTAATGATATCACGAATCGACAAGTCGATTCGAGAAACCAAGTGCATGAAAGTTTTTTCTTACTGGTCGAATGGTGTGGAGAAGGAATGACTTGCCAGTATTCGAGCTCCAAATTTGACCATTCTATTTGCCAAACCATCGTGACAATGATTTAAAATGGTGTTGAAGAGAGTGATGAATTATTCCTACCTTCTTATTGATCCTAGAGAATGTCGTCCTATCAATAGAAGAGAAAGCTAGCTTTTAGAGTATTTAATATACTATAACGGGAAAAAAATTTATTAGGAATTATAAATACTCCACCTACCCGTTAAAGAGGACAACTCTTCTAATTTACAACAACAATGTTCTTTTGTTTCCTTGCTCAAATATTCTCTTTGTCTCTTGTACTTAGATTTACAATTATTTTGAGAGATTGGTAGCACAGTGCTTATGTTGTGGAGTTGCAAAATTCTTTGAGAGAAAAAGCACTACACTTATGAAATTTTGAAATGTGTAAATGGACTTGTGTAGCTCTTGAGGCATTGAGTTTATGCAATTAATAAAAGTGGTTTGTGAAATCCTCGTTAGAGTTACATTGTGTCTATGAAAAATAAGGGGTAGTCCAAACTCTATGTGATATTCGGGCTTAATCTTCTCTATCCATATCTCTTTACTTTTTGCATTTATTATTATTGCTTCATTATCTTGCTTATCTATTTGTTTGCACTCATTATTGAAATACTAACAAAAAAAAAAGGATAAGAATCTTGATAAACTCAATTTAAACCTAATATGCCTTCAAGGTTTGGTCAAAGATCAAAGCCCAATAAACACTAAAGAACAACAAATATTTTTAGGTTTTCTAAGTGTTTTGAGATTCAAGCACAAAATAAAAGGGATATGCTAAGTTGGATATGACACACCAAACACAAACTTGAACTAGGTTTAAGTTGAAATGAAGCTTGATGTAACTCAGAAACAACGAATCAATAACCATAGGTTCCACATATGGATTAGATATGACGTACTAATCCACAAATGAAGGTGTTCATCACAATCTCTACACAAGATTCATAAGAATAAAGGAGATTAAAGAGATAAACTTTCTTTATAGTCTAAGAGAAACACTCAGATTCCAGTGATCAAGCTTAAAAGCTCATAAGAAGGATATTTAATTGCTATGTATGTCAAAAGTTATTGTTAATTACGAGAAAGCTACTATATATAGTAAAACTAAAACCCTAATAGCAGTAATTTAAATATTTATAAGGCCTTAAACCCTAAAAGTAAGGCTTACAAGGACAAACAAGTAAAATAATAAGCTATGTAGTTAAAAACTATGCATTTTAGCAAAGGCTAGAGTTAGGGTCATCATTGGAACCTAGCAGAAGTTAGTTGGCATTGACTTAAGGCAAGTTAAACCTAGCACACAATAGGTTGGAAGCTAGATGGATTGAATCCAGGTTAAGGCTTAAGCATCCTCTTGTGCTTAGCTGAGTTATCCAACAAGTCGGCTCAAGTATTCTAGCTCAGGAACTAGTTAGAGAGGTCATATGAGTCGTAGAGAGAATGGCATGGCTGGGGTTTGAACTAGATAGTAGATGGCTAAGCTATATTAGTCCCATCTGAGTTGATCTCTGAGCTTAAGGAAGAGAGGAGCAAGAATGCCAAATTGGTCTCTAAGCCTAGGCTCTTAAAGGACATAAGCTTGGGTTCTTAATAGGTTCATTGGGTGTATTCCTTTTGTTTCTTTGGTTCTATAACCTTGGCTTCTTCCTTTAGGCTAGGTACGTTAAGGACAGCTTGATGTTGGTGTTAAGGAAGTCAGAGTCTAATTCCTATTATCACCCTTAGGTTGGAAAGAAGTTGTCTTTGACTTTAGTTCCTACAATCTTGCAATGAAAGCACATGGTGAATTGCAAATAAGTTTCTCCTTTTCTTCCTCTATACCATGGGAAACAGGTTGTTTTAGATCTTCTCAACACTCATGGGAATCAAGTGAAAGCTCTTCCTATCCTTCCTAATTGTGTATGTGCCATAGAATTTTTCATGAATGATTAACCGTTTATACTCCCAAGGTCAGCATAATACAAGATAAGTTGCATTCATGGGTATGAAATCAAAGTTAAGCTTATCCTTATACTCTCCAATTTTGAAGGGTATGTAAGCTTACTTGTGCATGTAGACCATCCCCTTATCATTGAACCATTTAAGTCCATAAGGCCTTTGATGTAAGGAGGTCAACAGCTTTATGTTGGCTATTAGCTCGACAAAAACGATGTTGGTGCAACTTCCTTCATCAACTATAAGAGCGTATGTCTTTTCATTCACCAAAACATTGGATTTGGAACAAGTTTTCTCTCTTCTCAAGGTCTTTGTTAGCTTGTGCTCAGCATTCCATCAAGGATAAGAAGTCACCCATTTCTCTACTTTATCATCCTCATAGCCGTTACTTCTCGAGCTCTCTCAATTTAACTATCCACAGTAGCATTTGGTCCTTTTCCTTTCAAGACCATAACTTTTTTGTTTGGACATTGAGAGGCAACATGGCCTTACCCAAGGCATGTAAAGCCTTTCACCTCTTAAGTTTTTTCTTCTCAACTTTCTTGGTCTCAGCTTATTCAAGTTAGCTGGTCTCATCTTTCTCCATCTTCTTCTTAGACTTTTTCCTTTGTTCATATTTATCAATATAGGGTTGTTATGATGAGGTCAAACTGGTGGCTTCTAATATCTCCTCTAACATTGTCTTTTAACCTTAATAGCTAGGTATATGATGTCGATTAAGGTATTGAAGTTCTGTAGCTCCACCACATTGGCTATTTCTTTTCTTAATTGACCTAAGAATTTGGTGATAGGGCTTTCTTGAGACTCTTGTATCTCACAACGAGTCATGAGGGTCTCAAATTCTTGTAAGCGTACTTTGATTATGTTCCGACCTTTTCTAAGGTATTGGAATGCATAGATCATTTCTTGCTTATAGTAACTTAGAACAAAGCATTGACTCATCAGTCTCTTCATGATCCTCCAAGATTAGATCAACTCTTCTCCTTTAGTAGCTTGCTTGGCAATCAACTTATCCTACCATATGTTTACATACTCCATAAATGACAAGGAAGCTAATTTAACCTTACCGCAACCATCACAATCATAACATTAGAAGATATTTTCAACTAGGGGCACTTAATGTAAATATTCATTAGGTCGGCTACTACTAGTGATGGTCGGCTACTACTAGTGGAGGTTGACAACTTTAACTTTATGTTCCATGACCTTGGTTAGTAACTTGATGCTTATCTCCTCGTTCCAAGGCTATTTAAGTTGCCTCAGAATCATCACTTCCATTATAACTTAACTCATCAAGCTCTCATCTATGTTCATGATAGCTTAGTCTTACCTTACCTCGATCTCTTCTAAGCTGATTTCTTTCTCCTGTAAGCTTATTACAACCATTGTCACAATACTTAGCTAATTCTCTTTGTCTCTCAATTGGTTAATACGCCGGCAACCTCTTACTAATCTAGTCAGCTCTTGAATCAAGTCAATCGAGTTCTAAATTTGATACTCTAAGTTATCAACTCATAGCCTCAAACTTCCATGGGGGCTATTGCCACCACTATCAACACTCTCTTATGACATTCTTACTCAGTACTACTTTGGATTTCTTCACCAAAACTTTGAAGAACACAAATGATTATGAAAAAAATCAACATTCGTATCTCCTTAAAGCTTAAATACTAAGATGATCTACCTTCAAGGTTAGCTCGAAGATCAAAGTACTACAAACACCAATGAAAAACCAATATTTTGGGGTTTTCTAAGTGTTTTAAGATTCAAAAATGAAAACAAAAAGGGATATAGATGGGAATGTAGTTAGATGCAATGCACTAAACATAAACTCAAACTAGGTTTGGGTTGAAAAGAAGCTTGATGTAACTTGGAAGTAGAAAATCGACAATGAAAAGTCCCAAACATAGATTGGATATGATGTACTAATCTACAAATGAAAGTGTTCAGCATAATCTCTACATAAAGATTGATAAGAATGAAGGAGATTAAAGAGATAAACTTACTCAATAATCCAAAAGGAAACACTCAAGTTTATGGTAATCAAGCTTAAAAGCTTGCAAGAAGGATATTCAATTGCTATATGTGTTAAAAGTTGTTGTTGATTACAAGGAAGCTACTATATATGGTAAAACTAAAACCCTAGTGATAATAATGTAAATATTAACAAGGCCTTAAACTCTAAAAGCAAGCCCATAAGGACAAACAAGTAAAATAATAAGTTGTATGGTTAACATTGTGCCTTCTAGCAAAGGTCAAAGTTGGTTTCATCACTAGAACTAAGAAAAAGTAGTCGACACTAGCTTAAGACAAGATGGACCTAGCACAAGATAGGTTGAAAGCCAGAAGGATAGGATCAAGGTGAAGGATTAAGTGTTCCCTTGTGCTTGGCCGAGCTGTCTAAAGGGTCGGCCTTAAGTATTATAGCTCGAGAATTGATCAAAGAGGTCGTCCAAGCTATGGAGAGAATGGCTTAGTCAGGGTCCTAACTAGACAATAGACAACCAAGTTGTCTTTTACCTATCCTAGCTAATCTCTAAGCTCGGAGAAGAGAGAAGTAGGAATGTTGAGCTAGTCTTCAAGCTTAAGCTCTTAAAGGACATAATTGATTTCTTAACAAATCAACTAGGTATCTTCCTTTTTCCTTCTTTGGTTCTGTAGCCTTAGCTTCTTTGTTGTATTTGGTCTTTTTCCTTTAGGCCAGGTATGTGAGGGACAACTCGATCTCGGTGTTGACAATGTTGGAACTCAATTCCTATTAATACCCTTGCCCCGTTAATTTTAAGCCCAGTATTTCATGTTGGAATTTCACTTGCTAAAATTAGAAAGAAGTGATGACAACAGAATTTAGGAGTGAAAAGAAGCACTTTATTTGAAGTTCACCAAGAGAGATTAAGATGAAACTTTGTAGAGAGATTTATTGCTTTTGTTATGAAGCATGTTGCTCCAATGTCACTTAACGAGATATGAACAAAGTGCCTTGAGTCTATTTTACTTATAAAAAGAAGGATTTATCCAAATATCGTATGTGATGTTTGAACAAATTCATTGAGTGAAATTCAAGTCTCATCACTTAGTTGAATGAAATTATCATGCCCCAAACTAGAGAGTCTTTAGCCTCGCCTTGTATAATATAAGCTAAAAGCTAACTACATTAGTCATTAGCGTAGGTATAGTTTACATAGGGCGCTCACAACTCTACTATTTTGAAGCGACCAACTCATTATCTAATTGATATCCACTTATGGTGTAACTTTTCAAAATAACTTTTGAAACAACTTTGTGTTTTGTCCTAGAAAAATCAAGTTTATAAATCATATGAAGACCAAAATCTTGAATTTATTAAAAAGTTTCAAGAACTATATTGATGCAAAAAGATAAAGCGACTACTAAATATTCATTAAAATTTACAAGTTTAGACAGCATGAAATAAATATCATCAATTGAAAACTAAAGGGTCACTTGAGAAGACCCCATTAGTTTTCCTAAAGGTTAGTAAAGTTGATAAACAAAATAAAAATCCAACCAGTTAGTCTTGAATCTCATTCCCCAACTCCATTCTCTAATCTTTTGGGACTTGGAGTGTTGCTTGGTAAATCTGTTGGAAACCTATAAAATAGCTATGAGGAAATGAGCAACAACTTACTCAGTAAGTAGGATAGAGACAATAACACATATCTAATATAAAACAACCAAAGTTTTTAAGCAAGTTTAGTTGCATGCAATGCATGTATAAACAAGTGCCATTGCATGATACTATCCGGTCCATTATAAAATTAGAGAAATTGTACCCACTCTAATCCAAGTTAAAGAGTTTGATGTCTCCTGCATAGATCGAAACCAAACCAAGGCTTATGCAATGGTGAACATGCTCTACTGAAGACTTCACTTCGAACCATCATCCCTAACTTTGTCATGACCTTCTCTTTTGTCACTTAATTTGACTAAGAGTGAAGAAAGGATCATTTAGTTATCCTCATTGAGAGATTTGTGTTTGGTACGAGAATTTTAGTCATTTCCCTTGTGAGTTGCAATGCATGTCTAGTTACATATTAGGTCAAGTTTGTGTTAGTTTTCTTTTTGGAGTGGTTAAGCAATTTCATATAATTCAATCAAGTAACATCATAAAGCAATTAATACATAAAGTCCAGTACTCCAAATAGCACAACCATATTCAAACACACAAGTTACACATGCACATGCAACTAACCTACAATTATAAAAAATATATATACTAAGGCCTCTAAGTATTCTTAAATAATATTTCAAAGTGTAGTGAAGCATTGATCCCACTTAGTTGAACATGTGACGCTCGATACATAAGCATATGGGTCTCATTCACTGAGGTTTTCCCCTAAATATTGAATGTAATCATTTTAGTTTTACTAAATATAAAGTAAATGAGTTCATTAATAATTTAATTATAGTTATGAATTATCTTTAGCGAATAGGATAAGTATTGTATTGAGTTCCAACTTGCTATTAAAGCCTCTAGACAAGGTTTTGAAAGCTCACACAATACCAAGTTTTGATCTCAAAACCATTTGATTAAGTCTTTGAACAAGTATTTTAAATTAATATCCTTCTAACCAAGTCTTTAAATTTATCCTAATTATACTCCTTACTCCAATCAACTTCATGAACAAGCCTCTAAAGTCATGTCTCCTAAGCAATCCATACCAATTAATCATCGAATTAAGTCCTTAAAGCCATTTCAATTACCTTTCCCTTACATTATACTTCCTAAACGAGTCTATGACAAAGTATAATTAAGTTCTTTGCGACTAGCCAACCTTCTAATTGACTCTCTAAACCAAAAATTAAGTCCTCCTCTTTACAAACCAACCTTTTAAAAATGTCTCTAAAGTGATTTCACCTAAACTTTCAAAATCATCCAACACTCTAAATGCCTTTGAAATCCTTGCAACCGCACTTCTTTCACCAATTATCTTCCTAAACGACTTGATTAGAACTTTTGCTATTGAACTATTGTTTGTTTTGACGTCAAACACCATACGTTTTTATCCCTAGAATCAACTACTTCACAAGAGATAACTCATCCCAAGAGTGCTCTCCACCAAGCACACTCTAAAACATTACATCAAAAGGTACCTTAATAGTTAAAATTTCATCGGCTTCTATTGAAGGGGTATCACAAAATGGATCAAAGCTGATACTGAAAATCAATAAACGTATAGCATAAGAGCTATTTAATCGAAAGAGAAACTTCGAAACAGATTTCGCACTCACAAGGAAAAATGTGAAGTTTAATGGAGCTTGCTAAACAACCTAGTGGAGTTCAAAAATATATATATATATCAAGTTAATCTTTCTTTATTTTCGTGTTAAAGAGGGGTATGTATGGATAGGACCTAGCAAGTAAGCATTGAATTAACTTGATGCATATTAGCCAATCAATCACAATATGCTGGGCATCATTTAGCCAGCTTCCTAAGAAATTCCAGCTTTCTATGTACAAAATTTTGGATTACATAGAAAAATATAGGTTGATACTTGCTACTTAGTGTTTATCTTGAACAGTGGGGAAAAAATAAAAAATAAAAAGCAACAACTAATCGAACATGGAAATGCAGGAGCTTATGAGTGCTTATACTTATGAGGAGCTTCAAATGTCTTGCTAGAAACGCTATTTTGCTTCCAAGACAACCTCTATACAATAGAAAAAGATGAATCTAACTTCTAACATAGATAGACCTTGAAATGAAAGGTTCAAAATCTCTTGTCATAGAGATAAAAATTGCACACTAGAACCCATCAATTCTTATGGATTTCCCTAAGCAATATTGGGCAATATGGGGCATTACCTTGTATTAGGGATCAAATCAGTAAGACCATCGGGATAGATTTCTTTTTCCTTTCGTAAAACTAGAGATTCCGAGTAAGGAATAATCTCTAAGGATCTCTCAACACCATGTAAGCCAAGAGGGGTAATCTACTGGCTTCCAATCTCATATGAGACAAGCTCATCACTAGCATCCACAAGGAGGAGTTGACCATTCTTCGTAAAGCCTAACACCTACATTGAACCTCCATGACACTTCATATAGATAGTAAATAGCTTAACCAATGAATTCTCATGGCCATATTTTGTCAAAACCCAAATGCAGCAATATCTAGATTCTTCCTTGCACCCGATAACAGGTTAGTAATGTATTAAGCCAATTGTTTCTCCAAAAGAAGCCAAAGTTAAACCAAAACACGGCGTGTAAGCAACTTCATCAGGCATTGAGATTTCCTTAAATTCCTCGTTTTGAAGATCAAACAACACCACAAGAAGTCAAGGGAGTGGAGTCCCATCCTAACTACCTTATAACCAATCCAATTGATAGCTCCAATCTGACAAACTTCAGTTGAAGCTTATATGACCTCATATGGAAAATCCATCTGAATAGTTCTCTAAACAGGAGACATCACATCATAAATGTCAACTTATGATGAGGCTTCTCTCAACCTATTGTTCTTAATTCTATACACCAATCTTAGAACCTTGTAAACATTAGTTTTACCATCTAACCCAAACCTAATAACTTTAATCTACATAAAATCAGTAGCAACAAATTTTGAAATAGGAAATTCTAAACTTTTTCTCCTATAGGGGTTCCCTATAACTATCTTGAGGTTTCTAACCATCGAATTGGAAAAATAGAATGTAGAGAGCTAAAACGGTTTATGGAGTTTAAGTCCATAAATGATCAAAGCTTAACTCTTTAGGTTAAAGTAATAAGAACTAAAGAATTAGGTTTATAAATTTGGGATCACTTAGAGAGATTTGGCATGATTAGCGTGGAGTAAGGATCATTGGACTAACTTGTTTGCACTTAACCTTTCTTCAGGAAACTCATGCACATAGAGACTCATTATAAGCTTGGACTCAATAAGTACCCATGTAAGGATCCATCAACAAGAAGGCTATCTTGGCCATCAATTGTTATCGCAATCCAATGGACACCATCAATGGTCCAACTCTATAAATAACCCAAAGCTCCTCTTCATTTGACAAAATTTCAACTATTCAGAGAAATGGTGTCATGCTATTACATTGTTATCATAGAAGATCAAATAGAGCTTAAAGTGAAGAATACACAACCTTTCATCTTAAATAGAGAGTTGATGCTCTATAGCTCCTCCACTTATCAGTAGTGTGTTTGAGCTTCCTAAAATTGCCTACTCCTCTTCCATGCTTGTTCTCCTCCAAGTCACCCTTACATATCATTCTTTGTCACTTTGCTAAAGCTACGTATAGTGTGAGATTCACGTTGTACGTAAGTGGCCACTATAACCGGATCCTCTCATCTATATTTTGGTGATTTTACTGGAGATTAAAGGACATTTACAATTTGACAATAGCACCTGCCAAGAAGAAGATAGCTATCTTCATTGACAGTATTACTCAAGATCAGCAAGAAAATCGTAAAGTTCTAAAGCAAACCATGTCGCCACATGAAGAAACCAATCAAGGCAACAAAACACAAGAAGATGCATCTAACAATGCTAAGATAATGCATGAGATTTAAGAAGCTATTCGAGCATTAAATCAATTCTTAATAATGTTTACTCAATACATACTTAGCCTGGCTACTATAGCTGTAGTACAACAGCATTTAGTTCCCCCAAATCCTCTTAATGCTACGCAACAACACACTACCTAAGTAGTGTAGCCATTTAATCCTCCTACTATGATTAAGGATGTCACTTATGGAAATGATGAGCAAACCCCTATACCAAACTCGGCACCTATACAAAACCCAACACTTATGGCAAGAGATAAGAGGTCCGACTTAGAGGTTCTTCATCTTGACGCACTATTCCCCATATTATACAAGGTGGGTATGCTAGTCGCCTCAATCCTACCCCAGCTACACAATTAGAAAGTACTATGTACACTCTAAGAGGTTCATTTGTGATTAATGAAGACTTGGATAGATATAGATGAAGTCAACTAAAGGAGTGTTTAATCTCAAACTCCTATACAATCAATTTATTATTGACATACCATATCCCAAGGACTATATGAGTCCTAAGTTTTCGCTATTCAACAGCAAGAAAGGACATGCTAAGGAGCATTTAAGGAAGTTTATTGACACTTTAATTGTCTATAAGCTAGATGATGATTTGAAAATAAAAGAATTTTCAAAGTCTCTCACAGAGAAAGCCTACACATGGTATATCAATCCACCTCCCGAATTAATCGATTCATTAGAGAGCATATATAAGATGTTCTTGAAAAAAGTTTTCTCTATCATAAAGAAGGTCACTTTAACCAACATGGGGTGAATTCAATAAAAGCCTTGAGAAGACCTGATGGAACATATCGAGTGTTTCAAAGAAGGCTCCTTAGACATTCAAGACTTTTGTGATGAGAAAAAGTTAGTGAAGATTTGCATTCAAAGGATGTTGACCAAGTACGTTATACATTTGGAAAACCTCTCTTTTGTCTCATTGGCTACTTTAGTTGAAAAAGCATGAAGAACTAATAACTCCATCATGCAATAGAAAGGAGATAATAGGAAATTTCATAAGTAGATGTTGGCTGTAAGTTTAGCTTATGGTGAAAACTCCAACTAAAGTAGGAAACCAAGGAATGAGAAGCCTAGGAGCTCTGAATCATCATTATCATTCCCATGCTCAATAGGAAAAGTACAGTAAATGCTCAACTAGTGGTTATGGGATGAGAATATAAAGATCCCAAGAGTTGAATGTTTACTTAAAAAGAATGACCATAAATTTTATGTGTTCCATAGAATCGTAGATTATCATACTAAAGAATGTTGGACCCTAAAGAGAGTATTCAATGAAAGGGTGAAGAATGGAGAGCTTATCATAAAAAAAAAAAAAATGATATCAGAAACAATCTATTGCCTGCTCACAATAACCAACATGGTACTATGAACGTTATCAATCATGATTCTATGTTAATAGAGAAAATTGATACACCACCTACTAATACGTAACAAGATAAAGAGAAGTCAACTAAAGTTGAACAAGATGAATATTTACATGTGGTCACAACGCTTTTAAAGACCTCCAATTTTTAGAACTTTGTCCTGCTAAGGTTTGATGAAAAGGCATGACTCATAATAGCAAATATGCTCACATAGATCTCAAAGTTCAATACAGGAATGTATCGCAAGCAACTCGTGAAGAGAATAGCAAACATACATGAGAATGCAATTCTATTCACCAATGCTAACATATGCATAACAAATCCAAACCACAACCTCCCTTTATATATAGAGGGTGTAGTCAATGGTTATCTAATTCAAAAGACATTTATAAATAATGGCTCTTCTTTGAATATTATGCCTATGTCCACATTTAAAGCTACTAAGATTGATATGCAACATTTGGTAAAGCATTCTATGTAAATAAATGGTTTCAATGACTCATCCACAAACATAATACAATACGTCAATGTAGACTTAAAGATTGGACCTATCCAAGGCACTATTACTTTTCACGTAATTGATGCACATGTTCCCTATTACCTGCTCATTGGTTAGAAATGACTACACGATCACAATTTGATATCCTTGACGTGGCACCAATGCATTAAAGGCTACTAGAAGGGTAAGGATGTGTTTACCCCAACCACTAAAAACCCCTTCAAGTATAACGAATCATATTTTGCTGAGTTAGCTTACTTTAATGAATACATGGAGGATACAGAGATGGCCATTGCAAAACCCTCTAGTACTCCACTATCTACCTTAAAGGAAGTCCTAGAGGGCCAACAAAAGAAGAGAAGAATGTATAGCTCTCGCTATGGTAAGAAGAAGAGAAAACAAATTGAGGAAAGAAAGCTTTATTAAGGCAAATATGCAAAAAATATACCACTTATGGCGGTTTTAAGGGTCTAAGGAAGTTTACTTGTCTTCTTTAGATACTATACCAATTCAAGAGCCCCTACACCACTACCATCACCCTACTCCACCTTACCACCCTAAGATCAAATGAAACCTCAAGTGAAAAGAAGTTAAAGAATTAGATCGACGCTATCAAGAGAGTTACCACAGCTAATCTTAGTAAGTAAAAGTCTCCCACAAGAGATAAAGATCCCACTTGTCACTATTAAAAGAATATAGAGATGCATTTTCCTGAATATATGAGGAGATGCTGGGATTAGATCCTAGCATTATAGTGTGTAAATTAAACATTGCAACAGGGGTTGAACCAATAAAACAAAGACAACGAATCTTTCACCCTAAGATGGAAGTTCAAATTAAAGAGGATCCTACTTAGCTTTCAAATGTAGTCCCAATAAGGAAGAAAAATGGCTAAATACGCGTATGATAGACTTCTAGGTAGTCAACAAGGCTTACCCAAAGGACAATTTCCTACTTCCGAACATTGACACTTTGATTAATGGAACACAAGGGCACAAATTATTCTCATTCATAGATAGCTTCAATAGCTATAACCAAATTAAGTTGGCTACTGGAGATACTAAGCATACTGGTTTTCGAAAGTGACCTGCTTATTACCTAAACTGAACCTTCTAAGGAAGTGAAGTCAACTACCCAACCTACGAGAAACATTATTATGCGTTGGCATTTGCTATACAAAAGTTACACCACTACTTCTTAGCGCACAAGATCATCCTCATAACTAGTTAGATACTATCAAATACTTATTATTGCATCCAGCAATATATAAATGGATCGCAAAGTGGTTACTCCTCTTAAGCAAGTTCAAAATCACGATTATATCTCCAAGAGCTATCAAATCTCGAACGTTAGTCAATTTATTAGCATAATTCATGATAATGGTTTAAGAGGCAACAATAGACGGAGAGCAGGAGTTGTCTTAACCTTCCTAAAAGGCCATGAAATACCTCTAGCCTTTAAGCTTGATTTTTTATGCACCAACAATGAAGCAAAATATGAGACATTGCTACTCGAGTTAATATTCGCTCAAGAAGTTAGAGTACACTGCCTATGCATACGAGGCGATTCTGACTTAATAATCAAGCAAGCAAATGGTGAGTTTAGCCTTAAAGAACTTATACTAGCACCTTAAGGGACCTACACTAGTGCCTTACGAAGTTACAACGCAGGCTTTAGTTGGAAAATATCAATTAGTATAATATGAGCATACAACTCGGTCCATCAATAGACATTGGCAACACTGGCATCTAAAGTACCAATCTATGGTAAAATTAGTAATTTGAACATTCAAGTGGTTAAGAAATCTATCCCATGTATAACATTACAACTTATTGATGAGGAAGAGGAAGCGTCCAATGATTGGCATATACTAATAAAGGAACAATTAGTGCTACCCGGAGCTACTTTTATTGCCATACTAAAAAATTTCATTTACATATATTGATGGTCAATTCTCATCGTGATAACTAAACACCTGCAAAACAAAAAACGACTACAAAGGGCGCCGAAGGGTGCTCCAACACGATCACTCCAATGCCTTAGTCAACTTCCTATAGAGAGAATTAAACCGATAAGTTATATCAAGATAAATAAAATGAGACAAATGATCCCTTACCTAAGGGTCTTATTTTGTACTTATAGTGGGTGAATGGAAATTGTACTTGGACTAGGACTAGGCTCTTAGAGTTAAGCTGAAGCCTTCGGTTAGTTAATATAAGCCCACGGTGTAGTTATTAAAAAAGCCCTATCAACACTTGTCATCCACTCTCTTTGGTGATGAGTTCGACAAATAGAGTACCTAAGGAGGTTAATTTTGTAAGAGTTGTAGAAAAGTTTGTGATCAAAGGCCTAAAGAGACCAAGATGCTGCATAGGCTTGAAAGGGGAGGGCGGGAGAGGTCAAAGCACTTGGAGATGTCTGTATGCTTGAAAAGGTAAGGGCATGAATAAGCCAGTGTGCTTGAAAAGTTAAGGAAAGTATGTAAGTCGTTCGAGATGGGCATGACCTATACTAAGTGGAGTTATAAGATAGGTTATTTAGCCTTTAGTTCATTAATGTATAGGAATTTTGGCTGATTTACTCGTCATCCAAGCAAGTCATAGACTTAGAGTATCTTACCCATGACCATTTAATAGCTTAAGGCTTTTGAATAGCTTATCATCTATATTCATTATAGGACTTAGAGCACTTTACCCCGTCATCACTTAGTGGCTTAAGGCTTTTAAGTAGCTTATATCTTATTTATTAGGCTTATAGCATTAGTGCCCATCACCAATTGATGGCTTAAGACTTCCAGGTGGCTCGTTGTCTATTTATTAGACTTAGAATATCATGCTTATAGCTCTTAAAAGAGTTAAGGCTCTATATCCCATTGTCTAAGCTTATTGCAGGACTTAGAGCATTAAGATGTCACATTCCCGTCTTCTGTCGAATGTAGGACTTGAGGATAATGCTTTATGCAATTTTCTCGTCACCCTTTGTAAGTAAGGTTTAGAGCTATTACAGAGTAGCCCGTTAACAAATTATACTTGCGTTGGCTCAAAGTAGAGGGTATTTCTCTATCTTCGGTTTTTCTTTAAGTTCTCATACTCATTTCTAAAGGAGGTAGAATAAACCTACTAAGAATTAAACAAATTGTTACAAGTGTCAATTGGTTTACACTTTGCATTATCAAGCTTGTCAAAATTTAAATCATAGAGCAACACATAATAAGTAGATGCGAATTATAGAACACATGTACTGGAAATAAATAATGAACAAATTACAAATAATGGTGATGAAGCTTTACTCATCTTTCGTCAATGAATATTAGCACGTGATTAAGGCTCAAATTGTGATAGCTTTAGTGTTGTGTACTCAAAATTGTTGTTTAGTGATTGTTGGTGGTAGAGCTCTAATTAATGTGTGAAGCTTGGTTGGCACTCGTAACGATGTGCTATGATGCTTGGAAGAGTTGTTATGTTATAAGTAACTCCAATATTATCCCAAAAAGTCCTCTTGGAAAGACAAAGGAGGATACATGTATTCCTAGCTTTGCATGGGACTTCTATATGTGTTTTCATGAAGGAAGAAATGATAATTAGATAACTTTGTCACGCTTGAGTGGAAAGTAGACCATCACACGAACTATTATCGGCTTGTATCATTGGGATGATAAATACACTTGCATGGCCTATAAAACATTGGCCAGCAATTATAATGCGTGGGCTACACGTGTACTAGATCCAACACCTAAGATGGGCAGTGGCCTTTAATGTTTTCGTGTGTGCCACTTCATTACAGGGGTTGGCTTTTGAATGGACTAATGGTGTCAAAGCATGGCTTTTGTCCGTCCACTTCTCATCGCAAGTGTGAACATATGGATAAAGTCAATGGTCAAGCTTATCAGGTGGCAAAAGACCAACAGGGCTGCATGCTACGGCAGAGGACGGCTTCTAAAAGAACCCGGTGTTGTTGAGAAAAATTTCTTAGAGGTAATCAACCAGATTGTTGAGCCAATGATCGAGCCTCTTGGCAACTTTCTTGTCTGGTGGCCTATAAAATTGTACGATGAAGATCGATAGAGTAAACATTCATAATGAAGTCATTCCTTTGTGGCCTCATTCTTGCTTTAAAGTCGGTGGCTCTCGCGTGAGAATTCGTTCGAACTTGCATAAATCTAGTTCTGTTAGCGTAGAGCACAGATTTGTCGGGGAAACAGCTCGGCATTGCTGTGATGGATAGCTCGGCTCAATCATGTTTCAGGGGCTACTCGAAGAAGCTCAGCGAATGGAGTAGGATCGAGGCAAAAGACTAGAAGCTCGACACCTGTTTAGAGGAAATGCTTGGGATGACAAAATAAAATGAGCTCAACTCCATTCATCTCAAGTTGATGAAGTGAGTTTATTTCTGTTGTATAGCTCAACCATTGAATCGTAGAGCTTCGCACCCTAGTCGATTTGCTATTTATTGTACTCATAGTTGTGTGGTGCTCCGATCTTGAGATGGACACGGCCAGCGAGAGCTCAGTTCGGGAAGCCTTCTGGTCAGCATGAGTGGAGAAATTGACTGTAGTCCAGCTGTTCAGAGCTCGGACTTCGGTCCGTTAAAGCGTTCAGCAAGTACGGCTTGTGAACAGTTCTTAGATTAGCTTGACAATTTCAACTCCAAGCGAAGTTGAAGCTCAGATCCCATGTGCGGCTCGAAATTTTTGAAATTTGGGAGCAATTGCAGAGTTCGGTTTTTACTTTAATCCCCGCTGTGCAGGTCAGCATGATAAATCAGCTTGGAGTTCGACGAGTTCGAAATTGCAGGCATTTGCCCGTCCGTTGCTATTGCATGGTAATGAACAGCTCGGATTTCACTGTATGGAGCTCGGATCGTGAGTAGCTCGGCTTTGAGTGCACAATTCGGCCATGGACAAAATTGAGCTTGGATTTCAGCTGTAATGGGAAGTGAATAGCTCTGTCATCATTGTAACCGGCTCTAGCGTTCACGGTAGAAAGGAGCTCGAAAATTGCAGATCGCGTGAAGAGTAGTTCCACTCTTATTCTGAGCTTGATCTTCGTGAATAGACTTCACAAGCTCGAAGCTCAGTGATTAGAGTTTGAAGCTCCTGCCAAAATTGAAATGGAGCTCAGTTTTATGCTGTTGCAGCTCGTTACATGGAAAAGAAATTCGAAAATGAAGCTTGGTGTCCATAGAGTTTGGCTTGGCGGCTTGTAGAAAAGAGTCAGCATCAGGACTGCCGCTTGACCCAAAGGAAGCTCGAAGCTCGAAGCTCGGACATTCCATCGACCAGCTGCAACTTGATTAAATTTCAAACTTAGCTGGGCCTTTTAAGTGCCGAGTCGAGCTTGGTTATAGAAACAAGCTCGTCTTTTTAGGAAATGGGATGGTCTGCACTTTTTATTTAGCTGAAATTACAATGCGAATCCTTCTCATGGAATTGATTGGAGAAAACTCGATCACGAGCATCTTGATGATAGCAGCTCGGTCTTGGATGTGTCCATCGTAGCCGATCAACTTTGTATTTGAAGATAAACTCGACAGTTGCGGGAATGTCGTAAGTATGCTGTTATGTATATATTCTACTGACAGTTGAGGTGGATTTTTTTTAACATAAATTTATAAATAATATTAAGATTGAAAAAGAAATCTATAACATAATTTAAACATTTTAAAATTCTTTGGAGTTAATTTTTCTCTTTAATTTCATCAGGAAATTTAGTTGTAAATTCAATCGATCTTTAAATAAGAATTATTATCCCATTATAAATATTGAAGCCTAAAAACCTAATCGTAGTCTGAAAAAGACTAATCTTAGATGGTGAAACAATTAGGCCATTTTTTCTTATTATACTGATGAAAATTTTTATATGCTTGAAATGCTAATCTATGTTAAATGAAAAGATTAGAATATCACCGAAATATATTATTCTGAAATTGATAAAATCATTAAAGATTTCATTCATTATTTTCTTGTGTAAACATTGAGAACATTTTAAAAGAATATAAGAAGATTTTTTTATTCTTTTTTAATTTCTTACTAACAAAAGAGGGATCATATTAGGTTCAAAAATCATTAAGGCTTTAGTGTTTTAAGTGCTGTTCATTTTTTAATTGTTTTTGCAATCTTATTGTGGTGTACAAATTAGTTCCAATTTTATTAATATATGATACTAATTCTCCATATGACAAATTATCATAAGAAATTTCGCTATTGTTTTCTTCTTTGAGTTTCTTCCTAACTTGTTCACCTATTAATTTTGATAAACCTACTAAGAATTTCTCTTTCCAAAAGAGTTGGTTATAATCATTTCTAAGGAAAACTCTCTGAAAAAAAATAATCCTTATATTGGCTAAATTCTCCGAAGGATTTGCATTTTGTATTGAACAATAAATCTAAAGTTTTATCTTTAATATGTGAAGGATCTCCTACAAAATGTTGACTAATTAAGAAGATTAAAATATTGACCATATCTTGAATCGATTCATCATAATCATCTAAATCCTTCTTCCATCTTCATCAATTTTGAATGAAGTTAAAATATTGATATGTTGTTCTTCAAAAAACCAGAAATTAAAAGGAGTGTTACCTGATGATCAGTAACATTCAGAATAATTTCATTAGTATTTGAAAACATTATCATTTAATTAAGAATATTAAGTATTTTTTGTTCAAAATATCTATCAATATTCCATTCTTATGTGAATCTTACAAAATACTTATTTTGATAGTTATCATTTTTTTCTTCAATTACTATATTAGGAGGTGTTACTCTTTGATAATATAATTTTTTAGGTTCTTTCCAATTGATTTTATTAATTTCATCATTTGACTCTTTGATGTTTAAATCTTTTAGAGAGATATTGGATATTATATCATTTATTTACTCATTATCAATTTCATCCAAAGCATTAATTTTCTCTGAAGGTATATCATCAATGACAATACCCTTCTTAATTAGAGTTGGTGTGTCTATATTAAGAAAATTAATTGGTTTTGATGATGAAGTTTCTTCTTTTATCATTTTATTTTTTAATATTCTTTTCCTATCATCTAAAGTTTTTAAGAATTCATTGCTAGGATTTTTTGACATTTCAAAAGGTTTAAACAAAGGTATATTTTTATTGATTTTATTGGTCAAAGTTTTTTTATTTATCTCATTATTAATTGTATCTTCCATTCTGTTCAATTGCTTTCTTATTATATGTAAATATTGGTTAACAAAATTATTTTGGTTTATTGTTTTCTTAATCTTGGAGCCTTCTTAATCTGTAGCATTTTTGAACGGCGTAAGGGTTATTTCAGCATTTTTGTGAATAGTTCTTATATTACTAAATGGTGGATGTTTTAATTCAATTATTTGTCTATCACTTAATTGCTATTTAAAACATTCATTTATTACATTAATTTCTTTAGGTTTCAGATAATATTCTTCAAACTATTCAAAAAAATATATTTGAGAACCTATTTCATTCATGAATTATAATATTCACCTTTTATTTGCATTTTAACATTATTGAACATTTCAAAGTACCATTTTCTAATTTTCTCATTTTTAGGTGAATTAAACTCCTTATTCAAGAGAATCCTGTCTAGTTCGAAAGGTTTTTCTAGAACATTAAGTTCTAGGTCACCTATTTCTAAAAGTAGAGGTTCTCTATGTTCCGGTTAGTAAACTGGTTGAGTTATACTAGACCTATTATGAACAATTCCAAAGATAGATAGATTATTTAGTTGTCTATTTGGTTGATCATTTGGTTAAGTATTGGGTTGAACATGAAAAGGTGTATAAATTATTGGTGGAGGATTTGGAAGATCTACAGATCGCTTGGAAGAGGATGACATTGACCTTATTTCTAAAGATCTTCTAGATTGATCAAAAGATCTCTTATTAAATTTGATGGTGACTTTATCATCTAGGTGTTGAACCACATTCGATGATTCGGTATTGTATATTAGTTGTTTTAGATGTAAATTTTCTATTTCCCAATGCTCAGGTAAGTTGACCTGAGACCATTTAATCATCTTAGGGACAGAGACACTGGCTTTAGTTAGGTCTATTTGAATAAGGAATGTTTGACCTCTTTTATCTATTTTATAAGCCTTGGAACTAAAAGTAGTTTTCATTAATTTAAAATAAATCGTGTATATTATAACTATTGGTATTGACCCTTCTACCATTTGGTAATTATGGGTTTTTATTTAAAGGATTAAAGAATTCATTATTACCTTATCTCTAAAAATAAGAGTGATATTAGGGTGACATTCAAATTAGATTGGTCCACTGCTGAGACTAGTTTCTATTGTCACATATATTGATTTCTCATAAACCAACTCTCTAGCATCTTTAAGGATCATGAAGACAGAAATGTCTAACCCTAATTTAGTAAGAGGTTTTGCTCCTACTTGAACTAGACCTATATGCATGTAATTCTATTCTTTTGCATATTTTTTTTATTAAATCAATATTTAAAAGTTTTATTGTGGTTAAACCATCAAAGATTGAAATGTCCTTTTTCTCTGTAGCTATAACATAATCATTTTTTCCAAAAATTTTCTATTTACCAATTTGATATATTTGGCCATATGAAGTTTTGAAAACGCCAGAAAATATAAGATATAATCCTTGAGCATTTTCACAAATTATATTTCTAGTTATTTGGGCAAGTTAAAAATATTTTAGACCATACTGATTAATATTTTAATAATAATAAAATTACAAAAGCTCTTTAGTATATTGGCTAGAAACTAGGACCGACCAGAAAAAAGGCGAGGATTTCGCAGGCCTTCCATTAACCCAACAATACAACACCATATACTAAGAACAATAAACGATAAATATAATGCTTAATGTCTCAAAAAACTAAAGACAATAATGGGGAAGATATAATTGAGTATAACCAATATTTGGAAGACATAATAGAATTTGTGTTTTATATAATTTAGGCATATTCTATACTTAGAGAAAGATTTTACTTAGCCTATATATATATATATATATATATATATATATATATATATATATATATACCATTGCATGTGTAACTTTGTTCTTCCTTAAGAATCGTATATATCTCTTATCACAAACTTGAATGGTCTTGATGATGAGATCTTTGGCAACTACAGTTGAATCTATATGCCCATTTGATCACGTGAATATTAATAATTCATAGTTCCTAAACTTTGACACATGAAACAATGCCTTCAAGCTATTCTTTCTCGAGGTATGATATCACCATAACGTTGGAATAGTTGAGGTTTTAAGTAGGGGTGAGTGCGATTCGGTTCAGTACGGTTTGCCCCCTTCCCCCCTCATTGAACCGAACCTAATATAACAGTTCGTTTTTTTTTAAAGCCAAACTTAACCATATTGTTTGGTTCATAAATTTTTTTAACCAAATTAAAACCAATTCAATTTGGTTCAATTTGGTTTAGTTCAATTCGGTTCGATTCAATTCACAATTTGAACCGTTTGTATCAATTTTTCACTAAACATTTTTATCTCTAATAAATATGAAATTTTAAGTGAAATTTACTCAACTTAATCTTAATAATTAACACAAAATTATGATAAAGAATAATAAGATATAAAAAATTTGATGAAATTTATGAAGATTAATAGAAAAAAATATAAAAAAAATACAAAATAATTACATAATTTTTTTTATTTAACTAAACAGTTCGTTTCGGTTTGGTTCAAAACAGTACAGTTTCGTTTGCTTCCTCGAACCACGAACCCTTTATACATAACCGAATCGAATCGTAAACCGAATGGTTTGTAAAAAACCGATTTTTCAATTCAATTTAGAATTCAACTCGTAGTTCGCGATTCTTTTTACTACCCCTAGTTCTAAGGACAATGTACTCTTAACCCCTGTCTTAATTATTAAGTTCATGATTCTTCTTTTTTTTTCTAACTTATTTTGACCTTTTATTCCACAGTTTGAGTCCTAAACATTGCTGCTCTTTGTTGAGGTTAGACATCGATCATGATCAATAATAATGAGTGAATATATCGGTTGAACTCTTTGATTTCATTTGTTAGTTAGAGGAGGAGGACTTAACAAACTTCGAAAGTCCTTTAATGCACTTCTCTTTTTATTTCCCTTCGACTTACATACAAATTTAAACTGATTGATTTGCTTTTATCAAAGTTGTTATTTTGATAAAATTAACTCAACTATACGCATATATTTCATCCAAATCTTCAATACTTGGAATGATAAAATTATAAGGAGACTCAACATATTGAATAAAGGGATTCCAACACATATACGCACGTAAGAACACACACGCATGCATGCACACTCACATATGTGTATGCATGCATACATACATACACACACATGCACACACATGAACGCACGTACGCACTTGTACACGTAGGCAGGTAGGCAGGCACGAGCATGTATGCACATACACGTGCGTGCGTACACATGCACATACATATACGAGTCTTATGTTGGTGACTTATGTATTTTCTTCTATTCTTGCAAGTACAAGCTTGAGGTTTACATTATACTCTGACTATAAAGATAATAGCAGATTGTATCCTCCCCACTTGAAAGATGTAGGCGAAATACTATGATAATCCACACCACCCTGCGATAAGTTTCTTTTCGTAGTGTACCCAGGGATCTTGCTCCCCCTATTTGATATAAAGGGCTACTTGAATGCCTCTTGAAGTTGACGATGGTGATCTAAACATAATGGATTATAAGGAATCCTTAACATATTTAGAAGATGACAATGGTGGTGCACCAGTCAGGGAGAGGAGTATGACATTAATACTCCTACTAGTGTGATGTTCTATTTAAGTGCATATAAAGTTGAGCAATGCATTGCACTTACTAATATGCTTCCTTCCTTATTTGTTGACACATCTCATCGAGACAAGATAGGAACTTGGGTAGTTGTTCCTTCATTAAAGGGAACTTTATGCTCTGAGGTTTTTTTTTTTTTATTCCGCCTTATTTCTTGGTGCTACTAGAGGGCCTTTTGGTACCAAAAGTCTTTTTTAAGCATGTACAAGTCATCATGCACTTAGAAGGCAATGTCTCTACTTAGTAGCAATGACGAAAGTTATTATGATTAGCATTCCATGGGTCATTAGGCTCATAGCATTTAAAGTTACTTAGACTCTATGCTTTGAAGAGCCACCTAGATGGTTGTCATGAATATAAGGCTACGTAGATTCTCATGTGCTAATGAGCTTCTAGAATCATCTTACGCATTAGAGCATAAGCTCTCACCTGCAGCGATAATACTTAAGCGATCCCTTTCAAGAAGGTATTCAATCATGCTAAAGCAATACTGGCATTCATTGTCTGAGATCGATAATCTCTTTCATTAGTCAAAGGGTTATTTCCCACTACTCGACTACTTAGGATTGTCTTACTTAGTTGCAACAAAGAGTAATGCGGCTAGGAGGTAATGCTCTTACCAGTCTACATTATATAAGCTTGTCTTTTTATCACGTACCTAGAAGTCCATACTCTTATCAATGTTTGGTTAAGTATTACTTAACCGCAGAAGTTAGTTTTTGGTGAACTTAATTATAAACATGTTGTAATTTAAAGCAATAGTGATGTAAGATGTAGATGTCAAGGCATTGCTTGGACTTAAGCCATAGAAGCTAATATACCAAGGGTTGCCTAGGCTTAAGGGGTGAAAGCTAAGATTCCAAGGTATTACCTAAGCTTAAGGCATTACAAGTCGAGATCCTAAGGCGTTAGATGGGCTTGAGGCATGTAAGCTAAGATATTGCCTAAGCTTAATAAGTGGAAGTCAAGATGCCAAGGCTTAAGGCATGGAAGTCGAGATGCAAAGACATTGCTTAGGCTAAAGGCATAGAAGCCAAAATGTTTGGGCATTACTTAGGCTTGAGGTGGGAGAGTCAAGATACTAAGGCATTGCCTAAGCTTTAGGTAAGAGAGTCAAGATGCCAAGGCATTGCCTGGGCTTGAGGCATAAGAGCCTAAATGCTAGGGTAATGCCTAAGCTTAAGGCATGGAAGCCAAGATGCTAGGCTTTTACCAAGGCTTAAGGATTGCTTCATGCCAAAAAGGTTTCTTAGTCTTGAAGTCTTTAAGTAAGGCTTGGCAATAATAGTAAAACTTAGCAAAGCCGCTTCTACTATAAGGAAGTAATAGCAGCTAACTCTAGTATGAACCAAAAACATGGCTAAGAACTAATTCATAACCTCATGATCTCTTACATTGTCTACATCTAATGTGCAACTTTTGGAGGATCTCTTTGGGTTGAATTATTCTTTAGATGTATATCCACCAAGTAGTATGAAGGGGAACTCGAGGGGATGAAGAGCTACCAATTTAGACCTTTACACTCTCTATTTCAAATACTGTATTTTGTCCAAGCTGCAACCTATGGTAGGGTGGTTCACTCATGCCCTCCTAGGGTATATCTTCTTCAGTAGTAGGAAGGTAATTTGGTTGAATAGAGAGGGTAACACCTATTTGCACAACAACAATAGAGTTTAGTAAAGCTACTCCTTATTCGCAACAATATAAGCAGCTTACCTTATCATGAGGGGAGTAAACATAGCCATGAAATGATTTAAGGCTTCTATTGCCTCCTACATAGCTCGTATCACCTTCGTAGTATCTTAAGGAGGATTAAGGACTGAATTATCTTAGTTAATGTCTTGAGGAAGCTTAAGGACTGGATTATTTTCATTAGTGTCATGAGATGGTAGAGGTGGTCTTGCTCAACTTGTTTGACAATGATATGTTGTTCTTGAGAGATAGCATCATCAATAACGGCCATTCTCTTCCTAGGAGGTACCCTAGCTCTAATATCACTCTTTGTACACAGTGCAGTCACAAAAAATGTAAATGTAAGGGCTCGACTAGAGTGGTTATGTACAAATCACGTGAATATTGTGTTACATGTAGCTTCAAAGTAGTAATGTAAAGATGATACTTAATAGGATGATTGGAGAGAATTGTAGGAAGGAGGAATAAGTAATCTCGGAGTCTCGAACACATAAGTGATAAACAAGGGAGCAAAAGGAACCCATGACATCAACCTTGCAGTTCTTAAGCAGCTAAGATTGTTCTTTGCTTAAATGCTTGTTTGATCTTAGAAAATAAAGGTTTCATAATGGAACACCATTTCTCTAATCTTTGGAGTCATGTCAAATGAGGACAAGAAATTGAGTATTTATAGGTTTTTAAGCTTGATGATATCCATTAGATCGTCTTGGTGCTTGACGGACAAGATGGAATATCTGGAATGAGCTTTGTAAAGGGCCTAAGGTGAATAGCCTTCCTCATACTACATGAGCTTACCTAAGAAAGGTTATGAGCATACGAACCGGTCCAACAATCCTTATTCTGAGCTCACCAAGTCAAATCTCCATAAATCATCCTAAATATAGACTAGACTCCTTAGACCTTGTCACCTAGCTCAAGGAGTTAAGACAAATAAATTATGGGATTGGCCTTGTGTATTAATATAACAATTTTAGCCCTTTCTAATAGGTAGAGGCTATTCCTTGAGAGAAGGCAACAAGACTAACATTAGTAAGTTTTATTAAGGACTACATCATATGCAAATTCAGTATCCCAAAGCGTATCTTACTAATAATGGAACTCCTTTTATCAACTTACATGCAAGACAGTTGTTGGCTTCCTATAGCATTGATCATGTCAAGTCTACACCTTATTATACTAAACATAACAGCTAGGTGGAAGCTATGAACAAAACCCTGTTAAAAGTACTTCTTCATTTCATGCATGACAACCACAAAGAATGGCATAATAAGTTGCCATTACCACTTTAGGCTTATAGAACTTCAAAGCAAGCATTAATACAAGCTATGCCTTTTCCTTTGGTATATGGATCTAAAGCAATCGTACCAATAGAAGTCTTGGTTTCCTCTATATAGTTAGCTATCAATGCCAAAATGGAACCAAATACTTTACAGATGATAGACTTAAAAGTGCTAAATGAGCATCGAAATACCACAAAGCGTAATCTCACTAAATATTAACGATGATTGAGGATCACTTATGACTAGCTAGTACTAAAGTAGTCTTTCCTACAACGTAATGTAGTCCTCGCAGGCTACATCCAAAGAGGTATTCCAACACCAAAGAAGGAAGAACTTTTTATCATAGAAGAAGTTCATGATAGCAATTATTGTAACCTTCAAAATCCAAAAACAAATGCCATCACTGCCCTTATAAACTCCCAATATATCAAGAAATTTCATTTGTAATGGCATGATGTATCGCAATTAAATTAATGAAATTTGCAGCTCACCTCATACAAGCTTGCTCTCATTAATTACCTCTTGTCTTTATTTCTTTCTTTTTTTTATGTCATTGCAAAGTTCAAGATTCATCTTATTACCACATCATATGTATCTATTTCGAATATAAAAGAATATAACGATACAGGGCTGTTGCTTAGTAAGAGATTCCTCTCCTAAATGCACTATGTTTATTTGGCATTTGTCTGCTAATTAGTAAGAATAATGTCTCCTAAATGCATAACATAACACCCTTATGATACTTAGAAGGACTTCACTTTACTTGAGTGTATTTGCATGTCAAGCATAAGTTTCACATTACCTATGCTCAAAATTAAATGGTTATGTAGTAGGTAATACCCCCTTAACTAATAATGAGACAGTTTTAAGTACAATCGACACATATCACTATCACCTCTAGTATATTATTATGAAAGATCATTGCTACACATGAGAACATTACTCTGTTGCGCAGATCTTACTAAGGGATAACAAGCTACAAATATGAAGCATGTTTAATTTTCCATTATGTAAAAATATTTGTGTTAAAAGTCCATGTAGTCAGTAATCCCCCCTTCGCTATCATATAATTGTTTTTAGCATAGGTAAGTATTGTCATTTTTTCCTTCTACTAAGCTAATTCTTCATCTTATGCTACATACGAATGAAATATGCCACTAGGGATTATTACTTAAAAATGAGATTACTCCATTGTGCAAGATCCAACCATAAGCCTTGTGAGCCAAGAAAGTTTATTTCAACTTTTCTACATATATTTAGCTTTGTTGCAACTAAGTGAGAATAATCTCTTAATCATACAATGAAATCAATATCAATACAAAATTTTGCCTCAACCTATGCAAGTTAAATTTATTCCAAATTGTGGTAAATACAAGAGTACTTAAATAAAGAAATAAAATCTTGTTTGTTCAACTCCAATATGTCTACATACGGCATAAAAAAAAAAGGTGTAAGAAAACAATCAAAAGAAACTTCAAACACCAACATCAAACTTTGCAGTAGAGCAACTATGCTCTTGGCCTCCAAGGAGTTTTTCTAACCTCAAGCTCAGCTTTCTCTAACTTAACCTTTAGTCTATCGTGTCGTTGTATGACTTCATATGATTTTTGAGCTTTAGAAAAGAGATAATCGAGACTCCTAACTTTGAAATTGAGGACGAGCTCCAAAAATACCTCTTCATTAAAAGCTTCAACTGTTCCGTTGACAAAGAATCCCAAAGTTTAGCAAGGAGATCAATAGCCTACCCTAGCAATGTTACCATGGCATTAGCTACGTTAGTGCCTAAAACAAGACATTTAGACCAAAAGTCCCCCTTTAAAGAATACAACCATTCCAATGACTTAATAAGGTGAAGAGGGATAACAAACCCATGAAAAGATGTGGTATTACATTATGATACTTCTATGTCTTTAGTTACAATATTGCTTGCTAGCAGTGGTTCAGTAATTGGGGGAAGATGAACAATAGAAGGCACTATAGGCTTAGAAGTATGCATACAAGGATGAACAATATTGATAGTTTGACCAACTTAAGAGGCACCATTATGAGCAATCTCCATATCATCACCATAAGTACCTACATGAAGTAAAGTACTAACATGTGTTTGAACTTCATCTTCCTTGATGGATTGCCAACCTCTGGACCCTTTACTTATGCCCACCTCAAAGCGTACAATCCCTTACAAGGAAGACTCTCTCTTGTCCTCTTTCCAAGGACAAGCTTCAATACATGGAAGAGCTATGGAAGAACTCCTTGATGACATTATTCAAACTGTTGTCTAGCTACCGACTTGCCTAGTACTGAGTTCTAGGACATTATACACTAAGTTCTATTCTTCTAGCCTACTGAACTGCAACGTCATTCAATCACCTTAGCAACTCCCAACACAACTCATAAATAGTAGCCCCAACATCAGCTCCGCTCAACCACAGTACCCTAAGATCCCAAAACACGAACCCATTGATAGGCTGCCACTTGTCCCTTACTTTTTTAACACTTATACTATATTCCTTTTTATCCTTTGTCATATTTACCCCTTTTTAAGCATATTAGGAATCTCTTTCTTACATTGTCTTTTATGTAATTTATCATTATTGTATTATTACCCTAAAGGACTTAGTAAAAATAGTTTTTTTTTTTTTTTTTTACTGTAGCCTTACAAGTAAATGAATATCCCTATTCTTGCAAGATACCCTTCTCTAAGTACATTCCCTTTCTCACACTTTTATCTAATCTTACCAAGTAGCTCAAGATTAGTAATAAGTGGACCTTAGTATTAGCATGTACTTTGTATCAAGTGAAATACTAAGTCGTGTTATGCTTATTGGTGCATCATATCCTCCAAGCAACTCATGGAAGCTACTGTATTTTGTTAACTTATCCATTCCTTCATTTTTTGATACCTTGAAGGACCCACTATTACTACTTCCTACAGTAAGCCCTTGTAATCAACTTAGCTCCTAGGCACATCATTCCTCTAGGTGTTCAGACTCAACCCCATCATCATTCTAATCCATATAACGAGATTGACTAGAAGATTCAACCACATCACTACCGTTATCATCAACATATTCTAGGGAATTCCCTTTATTGTTATCAACATGATTAGGCTACCCCTCGTAATCAACTAACTCCTCATCTTCCTCATCTTCATTTGCTGCTATAAGTAGCTCAAGACGATTTTCAAACCAAAGCTCTTTACCAATTGCATACCGATAAAGTAATTAATGGGTAATAGCTAAAGTAGACTTAAGAATCATAATACTACCTTGGTCGTGCTTAGTTGAAACAACATCTTTTTCGCTTCCTATAAATAAACAAAAAAAAAAGGAAGAGAAAGTTAAACTACTACAATACACAACAAGAAAGAGAACAAATAAAACAAATATTAATTGTAATGGAAAATGTTGTTAACCATAATATCTCATGAATGCAAGTACATTTAAATTGTTTAATAGCACGTAAAGTAGGCAATTAATGTTTGTTCTACGCCCTAGCCCGAGCACTACCACATGAAGGAAGCCAAAAAGGAAATCCATATTTGTGAATAATCACTTCCTATAACTTGTCACCCACTATTGTAGAGGTATACTTCTCTAAATGCCTTTAGACAACCTATCCAGCATGCCAACCACCCGATGGAAGCAACCCTACAACACTTGGGGGATGCGAAGTACATTTGCTTAACTTTCAGATGAATATTTTTATAATTTTTGGGACTAAGTGCTTCACGGTATTTATCAAAATCCTCATCAATATTAATATGCCTAAGGATACCTTAATCCAACCCAACTAACAAGCAACATGATATGGTAAATACACCATAACACTTTACTTAAGGAAACAGGTTAAAGAGTCTCTCTAGTCACAAAGCATGGGAAGATAACCTAGACTGCACCAAAGAATGAACCCTATGTCAGTATCAGTAAGCTTCTCATGAGTTCCTACTAAATTTATTAAGTCCTTAGAACCTCTAGGATAAAAATTTAGACATCCCTCTTGTCCTACCAATGTGTTTACATAAGGATGGAAAGTATACTCTATAGCAATTTCTATAACGTTAAACAAAGGCAAGGCCGGATGTCCATTAACTTATGGCCACGTTCGAGGATGAGTAGTCTTTGACCTTATCATAAGGTCGACTAGAATATCTCCTAAAGCATTCAAAGAAGAAAAATTGTAAAGCGCCCCTTTGATCGTACAAAGGCTTCATGATAAAGTCTAACCATCACTATAAAGAACCTAAGTAAAAAGGTCGTAGGATAAAGCACTCACTATGAGCAATGTAAACTGCTAAGTGAAGAAACTAAGGACTAACACCCTCCTCTAACCCACTAAGAAATACATATAAAGATAACCAATAGGTAATGAAAGCCTCAAGCTTATACCTACAAAGAAAGCATGCATACTAAGTCAAAATATTGCATAAGTATTAGAATAAAAAGCAAAGAAACAAAGCAAAGGGAATTGTGAAATGAAGCGCAAGTACTTACTTACACTCATAGCAATACGTATCGTCTAACTACTCAATCTTAAAGAAATATTTTAGCCATGCAGAGATTAGAGCTTTGCTATAAGTGTCTTTGGCTACTTGCATATCTATCTCTAAGGATGACACCGATGATTGATCCTCTTGAGAAATCATGGCTGTAGTAATATTAGTTTACTCAAAGTCTCAAAAATTTAAGAGCATATAGACATCTTCTAAGGTTAAAGTGATTTCACCCTATGCTATAATAACGTTATGCGTCTGAATACTCTAACGAGAAATAATTGCTCACAATACCATCATATCATTTAAACAAGGAAAATTCAACGTAGAAGATATGATAACTGAATTAAGGACCCTTACTTTATGTAAAACATTAACATATGTCTAGATATTTGAGGTATGGTCTACCTAAGAGCTTCATATATTCATTAATTTCCTGGGAAAGGCAAATTTAGTTTATGAAAGAGGAAGTTCCTTTCTTTCATTTTTGAAGCATAACACTAAACTTTCTTCTATATTTCCCCTAGCTCCTGGTTAAGGCTCTCATTTTATGAAATGTAAAGTCCTACTCACCGATGGATGTCCTTTCAAGTCATACTTTTTTATATCTTGCTAGAAATAATCCTTCATAATGGTTAAGTCAAACCATTTGTCTCGAGGAAAAGGCACTTGATGATAGGAATTAGCCTCTGACTATAGCCAAGCCAAAACCGATCAATCTTAAGACAAGGCCGATCAAGTTTAACCGAGGACAAACTAATATCAGAAGACCGAGGGGAAGAAAAGGAGACACTTGGCACTAATTCTGTCCTTTGCCGAGAAGACGGGGCACTATACGGCCAAGAACTTGAGGCCAAATAACCACTCGGCATGGCACCAAGAGACTTGTGCCGACTAATTCTAAAACTTAGCAATTATGGACCAACCTTTTTGGTGTCTTGGTCAAGTAATGTGAGACTCCAAAGACTCCTCCTCAGATACAAGCGTCCAACTTCCGACCCCACCCAGTTCAAATCCTACTCCTTCCAAGACAAGCCGAGTGCTGCATGTCCACTTTTATTAAATGCACAGTTTTATATTCTAGTACATTTTTTTTATTTTATTTATGGGCCCAATTCTTTAAGGTTTAAGGCCTTTTACAATTTTTACAATTTTATCACTAGGGTTTCAAACTTGATATAAATCATAACATTTGTTAACAACATGGGGATCATCATACTTTAATAGACAAAAAGTATATTCCTGTACTTGGAACTTTCCCTTTTTGAGCAAGGCTACTTCCAAGCTCTTAGAGCTAGCCTTTTAGCCGAATTATTGAGTGGTGATTAAACTCTTTAATGTTCCCCGCGTTCTTATCGATCTTGTTCTCAAGATTATGATGAACCCTTCATTTAAGCAAGTTAGTGAATCAAATCTAACCTTTCATTTGAAACCTCGAGCAACATTTAATGTTCGTGAGTCATATTGAATCCTATTTCGAGCTCATCCACTGATTGTGTTTGTATTTTGGTGCATAATATCCATACACATTCACCATAAAAACCTCTCATTTTACTCCCTATTCTTCATACTCATTCAACACATTCTAAGTTTGTGACCTACTACGACATATCATCTTAGTATAAGAGCTTTAAGGAGATATATGAATTAATGTTCTTCAAAGTTTGATTCATAGATTGAACATCTTTGTTAATCATCATTCTGTAGTCCAGTAACATTAATTTCAGTAGTTGGTTCTAGTTATTGTGGAAGTGTTTTTGTTGTAAGACGTATTTATTCAATTTTCTGGAGATTATTGTACGGACAAGAATGCTGGAAGATAGTGTCAATAACAGTAGTGATAGTCTTCGTGGAAGTTTGAGGTGATGTGTTGACAACTTGGAATATCATATTCAGAATCTCACTAACTCTATCTAGGAGCTTACTGGGTTAGTCAGAGGCCACGGATGTATTGGCCAAGGTGAAAGAAGGGAATGAACACCCACCAGCAAAAGTGGTTCCAATGAGCTAGATAATGACAAGAGATAGTCGAGAAGAGCTGCTGAGCTAAGAAGAAGAGGAAACCAACCTATGCCGACAAGAAGAAGTGACAGGAGTATTGACTCCAAGGCGAATCAAGAAGCCTGAAGAAGGGAGCCAAGGCCAAGAAGAGATGTAGTCAAGCAAAGCTCCAACTAAAGTAGCCAATCCAAGGTAAACCGACTAGCTTGAAATGTAAGGGATGAACCTCGAGCACCTGGTTGAGGACTTGATAATATCAAGCTTAAACTGCCAACCTTCTGTGGAAGTAACCAACATGAACAGTTCCTTGATTGGGTTCCCCGAGTTGAGGATTTGTTTAAGTGCTATGAGTGTGATGATTAAACAAAGGTTAAGCTGGCTTCATTATCCCTTGTTGAATATATAAGTCTTTGGTGGGATAAGTTGGTTGCTAAGTGAGATGTTAAGGGAGAAGAACCAATCAAAACTTGGAGGCTTATGAAGCGATTGATTAATCAACGCTTTGTGCAGACTTACTCCGAGCAAGAGATGCTCCATGCTTTTCAACACCTAAGGCAAGGTCGAAACACTGTTAAAGAATATTTCCAAGAGTTTGAGACCTTAATTACTAGATGTAAGATTATTGAGCAACAAGACCGCAACATTGTCAGGTTTTTTAGTAGACTCCAAGATGACATTGCCAACATAGTCAAACTGTAACCGTTCAACTCATTAGATAAGCTGATCGATTTGGCATTAAGAGTGAATAGGCAGAGAAGAAGGAGACATCAAAGGCCCACTAACCAACCTCAACCAGTTAACCTTAAAACTAACAAGTATGCCAAGAGAAGGCTAGAGGCGAAGATGGAAAGAGGTGGGTTTAGTTAACCTGTTCATGTCGAGACAAAGAGGGCTGAGAAAGCCGAGACAAAGAGGGCCGAGAAAGAAAAGGGACCTGATAAGAAGGCCCAAGAAGTGAAGTGCTTCAAATGCTTAGGCTACAAACATGTTGTGTCACAATGCCCGAATAAGGGGGTTATGGTCTTGAAAGGCAAAGGACCCAATGCTTAAGTAGAAAGTCAAAGTAATAGGAGTTTGGAAGACGAGTTAATAAAAGAAGATGCCTATGTTGAGAACCTGGATGACCTCATAACTATGATGAATAAACAAGCTGACCTAAAAGTAAATCCCAAACAAAGGGAAAATTTATTTCACATACATTGCTTAGTGAATAGGAAGACCTGTTCCCTAATTGTCAATAGAGGTAGATGCATCAACATTGTCTCTATCGAGTTAGTAGAAAAAAATGAAATTGCCAACCTACCCATACCCCTGACCCTATATATTGGAGTGTTTTAATGACAAAGGTATAGTCCATGTGCATAAAAGAGCTCAAATAACATTTAAGGCAAGGCAATATGAGGATGAGATTGAATTTGATGTGGTCCCTATGAATGCCACAAATTTACTTTTTGGCCGACCATGGGAGTATGATCGAAAAGTGATTCATGACAGCTTCCTCAACACTTACACTATTCGAAAGAATGGGAATAGCTATTACTTGACTCCTATAAGCGTTAAGGAAATCCAAAGATAGCATTCATAGTGAAACAAAAAGGCAAGAGAAGTTTGTTTGGCATTCCGGCCTGTGCCCGATGTTTAACGTCTAGGACGACTTTCTTTTGGACCCGTAGTAATGATAGGAATTAGCCTCTAACTATAGTCAAGCCAAAGCCAATTGATCCCAAGATGAGGCCAATCAAGTTTTGTTGAGGACAAACTAATAACAGAATACTGAAGGGAAGAAAAGGAGACATTTAGCACCAATTTTGTCGTCTGTCGAGAAGACGAGAGACCACACAGCCAAGAACTCAAGACCAAAGAACCACTCGATATGGCACTAAAAGACTAAGTGCCGACTAATTCTTGAACTTGGCAATTATGGACTGACCTTTTTGGTGTCTCAACCAAGTAATATGAGACTCCAGAGACTCCTCCTCCAACCCGGACATTTAACTATTAACCTCGCCCAGTTCAAATCCTATACCTTTCAGGACAGGCTTAATGATTGTATGCTTGCTTCTATTAAATGCACAGTTTTGTATTATAGTACATGTTTTCTTTATTTTATTTATGAGCCCAATTCTTTAGGGTTTAAGGCCCTACAAATTATTTACAATTTTATCACTAAGGTTTAGCACTTGATTTTGTAAATAACGTGGAGATCATCATACTTTAATAGACAAAAAGTATATTCCTACACTTAGAACTTTCCCTTTTCAAGCAAGGCTACTTTCAAGCTCTTAGAGCTTGCCTTTTAGCCAAATTATTGAGTGGTGATTAAACTCTTTAATCTTCTCCGCATTCTTATCGATCTTGTTCTCGAGATTGTGGTGAACCCTTCATTTGTGCAAATTAGTGAGTTGCATCTAACCTCTCATTTGAAACCCACATTTAGTGATTGTGAGTCATATCGAATCCTATTTCGATCTCATCCACTGATTGTGTTTTTGTCTTGGTATGTAGTATCCATACACATTCACCATCAAAACCTTTCATTTTACTCCCTATTCTTCATACTCGTTCAACCCATTTTGGGTTCGTAACTCGCTACGATGTATCACTTGAGGTATGGGATTACCTAAGGGTGCCATCATATCCTCAAAATTATGAGCATTCACATTGCGGGATTGATTTTTCCCAGTTCCTTTGCCCATTATCAACTTGAAATTGTCAAACTTCTAACTACAACTAATGGATGATAGCTATTGCTTAACCTTACACCACTATTAAACCTCAAAAGTAGTGAATAACAGCAAAGTGTCATTACTACCACTTGGGGGAGGACAAGCAAATAGAGACTATCTAGACTACAATAATTTGATAGCTTGCACCAACCTGTAGAATACAAGAAAATTCAAGATAGAGTTAATATAAAAAAAATAATAGTTAAATTTAATAAGCTCAAGAATTGTAAATTAGCAAGTATTAAGATAAAACATCAAAGAGGAATTAAAAAAAAAAAAAGGGAGAATAAAGAAAGATAGGTTAAACTAGAAGAAGATAGACCCATGAACATAGCATGGTAAAAATTTGAAGCCATCATTAAGGTGTAAATATAGGATATGGTATTATTACACTATCCATATGGGACAATTAGTATGCTACTATAGACGAAGATTTTATATAATGTGAAGCCATCAGCATGAGAAGTCCATATTTAAAGTCACAATAAGTACGCTAGAGCAATTAATCAAGTATGATGGTATTATAATGAAGAAATACATAAAGATGACAATGTATGGATTCCCAAAAGAATAAAAAGAAGAAGAAGAAGTAGAAAAAGAATGAGCACGAAGAGTGCAGGATACAATCAATAGATGATGATGGTAAGATGGTGGTAGAGTAGGCAAGTCGCAAACGAATAAGAACTCAATATGACAACAAGTTAGGTGCCATAATAGCTAAATGCTATTGTGCATACTCATCTAGTCACTAAGCTCTACAATAGCTTAATATGGTTGTGGATACTTGTCTATTAAGTAAGCTCCACAACGACTTAATGCAATTATAGACACTTGTTTAGTCTTCCAATTTCTTATTGAAAGTGCAAAAATCAAAGGTAAGTTAAAAAGGCGATAATGGCAAAATATGGCTATCGCAACCTACTCAATTTGTGATGCACATTTAGGCTCTATTCATGAAATTAGCTTATGGAATTTATAAAACAAGGAAGTTAAAAAAAAAAAGGGAAAAGAAAAGAAAAGAAAAGAAGAGAATAAAAAGAAAGAAGTGGAATTTAAGCATATAATAACAGGCATTAGAATCAAAAGTCAAAAAAGAAAGAAAGATAGAAAGTGATAATATCATCAATACTAAGAATTTCAGCCATAGTGGAATAATAATAATAAAAAAGAGGGAGGTTGGAGCATGCAATCAAGAAGTAGCAAAGGTATGTACCAAAAACCATGAGAAATCGAAATATGATATCAAAACATGAGATGAAAAAAGAAATTCCACGAAAGTTTTGGAGTCTATATATAGATACATACGCCCATAAAAAGAAAAAAGAAAAATAATAATAATAAATAAAAGAAGAGAAGACGAGGAAGGTTCATTATTTAGTCTTATTGGAGCCATTTCATTCATCTGTAGCAATTATGGGCAAACAATCTATACAACTCCTAGACTAACAATGAGAGAAAGAATCCAACAAAGAGCAAGGATCTCCAATACCTATATGCTATGTAAACCAAGGAATATATATATATATATATATATAAGGGCAATGGTGCTATATACACCCTAACTTTACACTTTTTTTCAATCATACACCTCAACTCCAAACTTGCTATAATATCACTTAATTAAAAATTTATATAGCTTAGCATATACTATCATGCCTCGAAGCGGCAGAGCCGTAACAGTCCCGCCGTGCAAACCATTCTAAGATAAAAGTTGACCTTACAGCCGCTAGCCTAAACTTGATCTACACAAGGCGTCTACGACTAACCTGCTTTAAAGTAAATAGTTCATAATTTTAATAAGTTATTAACTTAAGAAAGTAAGAAAATATATATACATATACTAGAATTCAGTTATTACAATTAACGTTTACAACATTTCACTGTAATCTATTTCCTAGTTAATATATTATTTAGAAATGAAAAATTCTAAAATAAGAGCTTAGAACTTAAAAATATATGTCTGTTCTTCAAATATTTTTCCTTACTCCTTAGGATTCAGCAGTTGTTAGCTTCAGGATAGTTGTAAGCCACTTCTTAGTCAGCACCTGCAACGACGTTTATGAGGATGTGAGTAATCATAACTCAGTAAGTTAGGACGAAGTACTTAAAACTATACCACAAACACAAACACAAACACAAACAAGGTTATCAACCAAATTATTAGGTGCAATGCATGTTCAAGCAAATGCCATCGTATGACATTGTTCGGCTCGTCGTGAGATTAAAGAAATTATGCCCACTCTAATCCGGGTTGAGGAGTTATCGTTAATGCAACAGCTCACAACCAAACCCAAGCTTGTGCAATGGAGACACAGCTCCTCCCACTACCACCTTTGAACCATTGACTTCACCCTTACCGCGACCTCCTTACTTATCATTTAATTCGACTAAGAATGAAGAAAAGACCCATTATACTTTCCAACGCTATCCCTTTTGAAGGAGTCGGTATTTGGCCGGAGAATCCTGGGTTTCCCCTAATGGGTTGATATGTAAGTTTGATTTATATTTATAGGTCGTATATTTGATTAAGACCAATTTAGTATGATCAATAATTTCATACGATATAAGCCAGAACAACAAATAGAATCATAGCATCACTTATAATCAAGTACATGCATATAACCAATTATTTAACAAGCACAACCAAGTATAATCTCAAGCCTCCAAAATACAGCAACGTATTAATCCCAACTTGCCTCAACTCATCGCTTGCTCACTCGAGGTAGTACTTATTTAGTCCATTGCCAATGATCCCTATAATAGCAACGTTGTCTTAGTTTTCATATAATTATCATAGGTTTGTTTTATCCTATAATACTTATTATTATCTTTAGTTTAAGGTTTAATATGTCTAATTATCTAGGTTCTCAGATCTTTTACAATTATTCTCGGTTTAGGGCTAAGTTCTGGTTCAGTTTCCGCATCGATTTCTAAATAAAGTTATAGTTCAGTTTATAAATACAGTTTTATATACAAATACTAGAAACTCATTTCAACCTATAATGTGAAATTAATCACATTATTTTCGTTTATCCTAAAGATCATTTTTAGTCTCTCACTAGTATTCTAATTTAAGTTTCCTATTAAATCTAACCAATATTTTCGTAGTTATTAATTTCTCATAATTACATATTACACATTATCACCTAATGTGTACAAAATGTACACATCTAATATTCCCATCACTTCAAACATCATCTCCCAACATCAAATAACATTTCAAATATTTCAATTCATCCCAAATCAGATTTTGAACTTAATTACCCTAATTTACCAAATTAACTCAAAATTTTTCATTTTTACCTATTACATTTTACTACATATTATCCAAACAATTACATCTAATACTCCAAATGCTACAAATAGCATACTCCATTATATCTCAACATCCTAAAACATATAATTGTGTATCAAATCATTAATTACCCATTTAATTACTTAATTAACTTTAAATTACCTATTTTATGCATCATTTTAAGACCTAAAAATTATCTAAAAATTTTGAAAATTAATTTTTGAAAAAGGGTTTCATAATACTATTTTATAATCCCTAAGTAGTCTATACAAAAATTTTGGGCTTAAAACTACACTCCTTAGGTTATTTATTTTTAAACCGAAACATGCTCAACTTTGCATATTTTTTAAGGACTATATATCATGGGATATATTTTCGTTAAAATAATATTTTTTCTAAAAACTAAATATAAAAATATTTCAAAATAACAAGTTTTATAATTTTTCAACTAATTTTGATAATTTTAACAATTTAAGAAAAATCAGGTAGAAATCGAAACTCACCAGAACTGGTGACTCCGAACACCGTCGGTAGCCATGGGTATGTCGGCCCACCTGGGCACTACTACTACCGTATGGTGGTGGTAGCCGTCCACTCCTAGTTACTTGTCAAGTCTAGATTCTCCTTAAAAGCCCCAACTGCACAGTTTTTTTGTGATTTTTTATAAAACCGTAATTTCTTCTCAATTTCACCTCTCTCTAATTTTATAAACTTCTAGACATCCAAAATGAGCTTTTGAAAAATTTAGGGTATTTATAGAGATCTTGGGGAATTATTGTGCATTAAATTGATTTGACAATTACCTTATCTCTTCTTTTTCTTACTTTCTATTTGTTGTAATTTGATTGGTTGATCTTATTTCTTCAATTCCAAATTGTCACGCCTTAATTTTGGATTTTTCCTTATTTTTCTTGATTTTTCATTAATTAATTATGAATTTTATTTAATTATTTAGCATTATTTTAACACATTTCTCATATTTTAAGTAATTACACGTATTTCTACTTACATGTAAATTCATGTATAGTACAAATAAATATTCCTAAATATTATTTATATTATTTTATGATTTTTAGTGTGTATATAATTTATCTTTAGTGATTCATTAATTATCAGAATGCATTTTACGCATTTTCAATAAATAACGAGTAATATATTTAAATTTTGAAAATTTTATATTTTTTTATTTTATTACTTATTTTCTTAAATTCAAACTTATGAAATCATTTTTTTACTAATATTTCTAGTTTTACTCGATAAGATAATTTAACTGATCGTCTTAAATTCTACGAGCCAAATTTCGAGTAACTGATTGTGGGTCCTACATACACCCTTGTTATTTATATATTACACCGTTAGTCTAATAAGCATGATTAACCAATTAATATACAACACTTGTATTTCCTTTTTTTTTTTCCTACTCAACTTGTTATTTATTTCCATTAGCTTCCGTGTAGAAAAAAGCATTTCCATGTCAACAAAATTAAAAAAGAAACAAAGATTACAATAAAATTGAAGATAGATTAAAGAAACAAATAGATTTGCTCCCTTCCATTTCACATTGAATTGAAACACTGTCATTTTTTTTCATATTCCAAAAAACCTAACCCTAATTTCTGAAACTCCAACTCTAATTGTTAAAAACCTTAAAATCAAAAGCCTTTCTCCCTTCTTGTGCATAAAGCGAACCATAACCCTAAAAGTCCTTACCCAAAAAATCAACTAGTTGGAGAAACATAAACATCAAGACCCTGGCATTGTGAAGTGAAAGAAAGTGACTTTTTTTATCTTCTTCGCAAATAACATAAATTGAAACCATAAAAAATGAAGAACAAGAAGAGGTTATAAGGAGATTGTGAGGAAAAAAATGTTGACTTTACATTCCATCTGCTTATCGAAGTCCTCTAGTAATTGTAGTGGCTCAAGCATAATATGCGAATGTGATTTGAAGACAAAGGGTTTCAATTTTTAGGTTTTCACCAATTTAGGTTGGAGTTTCAATGTAGTGTTAGGGTTTTAATTCAATGTGAAAGGGAATGGGACAAGTCTATTTATTTCTTTATTTATCTTCTATTTTATCTTAATCTTTCTTTCTTTCTTTCTTTTTTTTTCTGGCATGGAAATGGATTTTTTCCCACATGGAAGTTGATGGAAATAAATAATAAGCGAAATAAGAAAAAAAATAAAAGGAAATATAAATTTACAATTTATAAATCCAGACAAATACAAATGGGAATGACCTATATGACTATAGAAACTGTTCTATATGAACCAAAATAAAATTACTATTAGTATAAATAAGATAAGAATACAATATAGGATACCAAAATTTCATGAAGAAAACTTCATGTAAACAGTCGAGAACCATTTGAATCACTACACTACTTGATTGTATTAGTTGACTAATCATGCTTATTAGACTAATGGTATAATAGGTAGATAATGGAGATTTATAATATGACAAGTTCAAAGTTAAGGTATATAATTAAAAAAAAAAAAGTGTAAAGTTAAGATGTACACGGCACCATTTTGGGTGATATTGATAAGGTATAATTAGAAATATTGATGTCCTCGACGATGGGTAATTTTGGGTGATATTGATAAGGTATAATTAGAAATATTGATACCCGAATCTCTATAAAATATTTACACCTGAATCTCTATAGAAGATATGCTGAAAGTTTCAAACAAAAGGGAAAAAAAAAAAAAAAAAGGTAATAGAACACGAACCGGGTCGAGCGTAGGACTTCTCTTATGATGAAGCACGCGATTCAATATGTGTGATATAATTAAAGAAGCCTGCCAAGTGAAGATATGATGGAATTATTTATAGAGGGAATCTATTGTGATATATGAGGAATAGTTGGAGTTTCCTGAAAGAGATGAAGAGTTATATACTCTATGTAACTAATATTAATATCCTCAAATTGAATCGTGAATCAGGAAGCTCTCATTGAGCCTGTGTTTATATATATATATATAATCTACATATATGTATATGTACGAGGAGAAATAAGTGGATTGATCCAGAGTTTAGGGGTCACGTTTCCATATGAGTAAGAATAATTTCACCTTCCATAAAGGAACCCTATATATATATATATATATAATTAATATAAGAGGTTTATTTAATAATGTATTATTATGGGAGTAATGCCACTCAAGTATACCTAAAGTGATACATGTAATTAGACGGTGTTGTAAACTTGCACAATAAAATATATACGATGAATAAATTTGTAGTGTTAGTGCTAAGCCTATATATTACAGTCTAACTACAAAAGGAAGTTTTGAGTTATGTCAGCACACTTAACAATACTGCTGCTCTTTGCAATACGTGTGTACCGAGTAGCAACCTAGCAATTCCAAATAAACAATTGATGTCTAAAATACTCGGAAATTTTGAACAAGGAACAAAATATAAAGGGTTAAAATGATTTATGAACTTTAAGTCCATAAATGATTTGGGCTTGACTATTTAAATTAAAGTAATAGGGCCCAAAAAATCAAGTTTCTAAATTTGAGATGACTTGGAAAGATTCGGCACAGTAAACTTAAAGAAGTATAGATCGTTATATTAGCCTATCCTATCTTCTCTTTAACCTTTCTTAGAGAAACGCATGATCATAGAAAAGCTCATTATAAGCTTGCACTTAATAAAAGCCCTTGTAAAGATTTATCAACAAGAGAACTCATCTCAATAGATTATTGTTATCGTGATCTAACAAATGTTATCAACGGCTTAACTCTATAAATACTTAAGAGCTCCTCTTAATTTGGTAGAATTTTTGCTATTCAAAGAAATAAGGTTGTGCTATCACTTTGTCTTTCCCCTCTTTAGACTTTTACAGCCCGTTCGCTTCACCAAATGAAATGAGGGATGAATATAATTGGAATTTTTAAGAAATGTAATAAGAGTGTAATACCTATTACTTTGTTTATTTAGATTAATAAATAACTTAAGAATAAACACGTAATAAAACTTTAATGACTAAATTACCCTTAATTCATTTTCTTTCTTAAGTAATTCTAAAGTAATAGGTGGTAGTGGTGATGCAAATTGACTGTGGGTACGGAGGCGGTGGTAATGGTCGATGGCGATTACAAACGATGATGGTGGTGGTGGTCGATAGTAGTAGCAGTAACGGTAGCGGTAGCAATGGTTGATGGTGGTAGCAGTAGCTAGGGTAACGGCTTAGTAAGGGTAGGGATAGTTGTGGCAGTGGTGACAATGGCAGTGGTGACGATAGCAGTGGTGGTGATAATAGCGGTGGTGATGGCAGCAACAACGGTAGTAGATAGCGGCGGCGGCGACTGTGGTGATGGCAATGGCAACGGTAGCAATAGTGATGGATGATGGTGGTAGCAGTAAAGTGATGATAATGGTGTTGATGACAATAATGGTGGCAATGGCGGTGGTTGGTGGTGACAGTAGCAGTGATTGTAGGTAGTGGTGGTCAGTACTTAGTGGTAGTTGCGATGGCAGTACTAGTGGCGACGGTAATGGTTGATAGTAGTGATGGCAATAATGATAGTGGTTATTATTAAATTGATATGAGATTATTTTTTAAAAAATAAAATAAAATTTTGTAAGAAATCGTGATTTTTTAGTTAAATTAAGGAATCTCTATTACTTAATTTCACGTAAGGAATTGCGATTTAAAGATAAAAAACTAAGTAAATACTATAATAAAAAATAATGGGGGAATTGAATTCCAATTCCCCTGAAATGAACAAGACATTAGTTTTTATAAGGGTAGTTAGATACGTTGATGAAATACGATGCAAAGGGGAGACTATAAGGTTCTTTTAAGGTTAAAATATGAATTCTACAACTTGGGCAGTTAAGTAACAACTAGCATGTTGTTAACAACTAATAAGGTTGTTTGGCCTATAATTATTTTTATTTTAAATAATAATAAAAAAATGGTAATAGTAAAAGTTTACATATTTTAATTACATTTATGCAATTATCTAATAATAATTAATGTACAAATAATAATAACTACTTTTGTCGGTATATGGTTTGCTATAGTACATCTCTATAATATTTTCAAATAATTATATGTATATATATATATATGCATATATACTAGACAATGTTTATGCGATGCATCATGTAGATATATAATCAATATTATCGATACTAATGGATACTATACTTAGGTGCTTAGAAAAATAATAAATAATTAAGCAAATGGATCATTTACGAGTTTTGGGCCAACAAAAGTATATCATTTATGGGATCTTTTTTTCTTTAAGAAAGAAAAGTCCTATCTACTTTTACTAAATGGAACAAAAATGTGATGTAATGAGGAATGAAATAAAGTTATAATAAACTGTGAATAGATATTATATTATAATTTGTTAATTTTATTGAGAGTATTTCTAGGAAAAGAAATGATTTTAGTATTGAATAGCTATTAACAGTTCTGAATTATAAATGACTATGTAATATATTTTTATAATATTGATTCATTATGAAATTACTATTATAGGTATAAAATACAATTAAATTACATGATAGCTCTTCCAAAATGAATATAAGGGGAATGGAATTATAGTTACAATGAAAGAAATCAGTTAAAAGTTCTTTTTTATGTGATTGTAACTAGTAAGTGGTTCTAGTAGCGAAAGTAAGTGATTCTTAGGAATAGTAGGTGGTTAAATTAATATAGTAAATACTTTACAAAGCTATTCTCTTTCAAATAATGTATAGAACTATTTTGATAGAAAAATTGAAAGAAAATTGTAAGGACAATAAAAAGGGTCGATTCACATTAATGTTATAGATCATCATAAGGAGACATCTCCATTCGATTATATGGATAAAGATATTATTATAGAATTATTTCCAATTTCGTTTCCCTTTCTAGGTTTTGTTCCTTCTTTTTTTTTTTCCTATTTAACCTCTTTCTTATAAACTTAAAGTTCTTATTATAAAACATAATTCAATTATGCTTTAAAAATTATAATTTCATAAAATATAGTTATTATGTATACTTACTATTTCACATATTAAACAACATACAATTTCAAATATTGGATAGCATCTTGGTAATCCGAAGGAGCAAAAGAAATGTTTTTAGTACATATTTTCTTATATAGTTATTATGCCTACTACTTTTTACATATCAAGTTAATCTAATATCATAAATAATTTTTGGCAGGTAGCTTTCTATATAGCCATTGAATACTACTATTTTACATATTAAACAACGTAATGGCAATCTATTCGTACAAAAAATAATTTTTATATATATTTTTATCATATAGTTATTAACTATTAATATTAAATAACGTATCAATAATTCAATAACAAATAATATATTTCATGTCACGCTCCAAGGATACCTTACTATAGTAGCTACCATGTATGTTGTGGAACTAAGAACAACTCCTCATTTGTTTAGAAGATTGTAATAATGCACAAGGCATCTTTGCTACAAGTTAGCCCATTGGTCGATATAATTCTATGCAACAGTTTACCAAACAACATTCAAATAATAATAATAAGGGTTTTACATGTGACGCCATCAACATGACAGTAATTAGAGCTATATAAGTGGGGCAAATCATGCAAGTTTATTATACTACGTATATGGTGCATTATCGATTACTTTATAATAATATTTTGAAGTTTAACCTAAGTTTAAAGAAGGATGAAACAAACAAAATTTGATAATTGACAAACTAATGCTTTAAAAAAATCTATATTACATTTTGAACTTATAAGATTTTTTTTTTTGTTTTTTTTTTCTTTCTATGGTAAGGAACTGCAAAGATTCAAGCCCTTGATATTTACTTAGATTACAAATACTTGAAACAAGATTTGTGTTTCACAAGTGAACAACTGAAAGACTTAGCAAAGCTAAGATTTCTTTGGTTAGGTAATGCAAATTTAGTAGGAGATTTCAAGAATCTTCTCATCTTAACTCCTAAAACCGAGTGAAAGTATTTTAAAGGTATGTTTCCGGCACAAATCTATTTATGAGCACTCTCTTTACCTCAGGCCAAGTGTTAATCTCATGGCCTGAAAATTTTTCCATCACATAACGACATATCTGAAGAACTCAACAACAGTAGTTCTCACTTTCTCATAATCCTTGTATTGATAATAATCAAACTCATGTTCAACTTTCTCTTCTCAATCCAGATATTCATCAACATTCCCAGATCTATTGAAATTCAGAATTCGAAGCTTTACATGGTCGAATGCTTTAGGGATTTATACACGCTCTTCTTCCTCTTCATCAAGTTCTTTCAAGTCTATCTTTCACCTTACTCATCCACTAACTCCTCTACCTCGAACAGGTTGAGCTAGGTTCTAACTTCTAACAAATTGAGTAGCTTATGGAGTATTTTACGCGACCTCAATGGGTCAGCAAGACAACACATTAATAGCACGGGTTAGATCTATTAAGAGATTAGCTACCTCATCAAGCCTCTAGTCAGTGCTTCTGGGAGTTCCTTGAGACTGACATCCATGGTGGACAACTCCACTGTCATCACTAGTACTAACATTTATATTTAAGTTTATCATTTTTTTTCCTTATAAATTCAAACTTCAAACAAATACTTTAGAAAGTGAACAACTAACAACACAATAGTAAAATAAATACGGTAACTCGCTCTGTTTCATACATGCAAAACAGAGTATAACAAAACTTTAAGGAGAACTACTGCAGTTCACATAAAACCTCCGCTCTGATAGTAAGATGCTGCGAACCATGATCAAGAATAGATAAGGCTGATCACTAGATGAGTCTAAGCTCGCAAAAAGCTCGAAAAGGATTAATGGGGAAAAGTGCGAAAGGGTAAAAAGGAAAAATGAAATAGTAATCAAAACCCATAAATAGCTCTATATGATATGATGCACTAATGGAATACAACAGAATTCAATATGACGCATGAATTAGCCCGGTAAAATTACTTGCCACCTAATCTTACTTAAAGAAAAGGATAAAAGTGATGCTGAGAGTAAACAGATAGTGCTTACGCAAGAGAGAAAAAGTAATCAAAGAGTGTGTTAAGAATGATATGATGTTCTCATAGTAACAAGTACAAGGATATTTATACCCATAAGTTAGAGCAATATGCCTAAAAAGGAAAAGACAAAAAGGGCATTTCATAAGGAAATAATATACAAGATACAAAAGGATTAAATGAATATATAAGAAAAACAATTATTGGTGCAATGGATTTTGCACATGATACTATATACATGGCATTGGCAAGGTCATTAGAAGATGCGGACAAAAAGTACAGAAAGATGGACTTATCCGAGTAGGGATCGCTTAGTTAGTCTGAACTCTCTCTCTCAATTTCTCGATAAGGAAGATGCCGAGTAATTGGTTGGCTCAACGTTAGAAAATAATCATCAACTCTACATACCGTAGAAAAATGGGCTATCATATGGCACGGCTTGAAGGGTGACTTAGCAAAGAAGTACTCAGCTTCGGTATGGGTTAGTTAGAATAAAAGAATTCGCCATGCCAATCCCTCTAATCCTTGGGCTCAACTGCGAGTCAGAGGTTTAGTAGCCTAATTCCCATCGCATGTACTTTATGTGATCTTAAGATCAGACGTTACCTAGAGACACGAGTCCAGCTAATTTAGAATGTGATTTCTGTAGGAATAGAATCAGGAGTCTCCACGGTCCAGAGAATAATTGAGATTAAAAGGCTGCACGGAACTAAGGAGTAAATAATAAAAGATTCACTAAGGATTATGTTCTATTTATTTTATTTAATTAATACTCATTTACTTTAATTAGCCTAGTTTTAATTAGCCTTATTATTTTATTTGTTCTTGTTTACTTTATCACTTTAATGTTATCAATTCTTATTCTACTTTCCTAATTAATCATAATTTATTCTATGTTGATAATGTAAGCCCCACAACTAGTCACTAAAGGTTTCGATCGGTTGAAAGATCCAATCAAGCCTAAATTATAAGTAAAGTTAGAAATATTAGTAAAATCCCGTAAGTTTCAATTTAAGAAAATAAGTAATAAAATAAAAGAATATAAAAATTCTAAATTTTAAGTATATAACTCGTTATTATCGAAAATGCATAAAATGCATTTTGATAATTAACGAATCGCTAGAGATAAATTATATATATACTAAAAATCATAAAATAACCTAAATAATATTTAGGAATATGTATTTGTACTATATATGAATTTACATGTTAGTAGAAATATGCGTAATTACTTAAAATACGTATAATGTGCTAAGATAATATTAAATAATTAAAGAAAATTCATAATTAATTAAGAAAAAATAAAGAAAAATCATGAAAAATAAGGAATTATCCAGATATAGGTCATGGCAACTGGGGAAAATAATAAAAAAATTAGCTTATTAAATTAGAACAATACAAAAGTCAAATTGGAAGAAGATAAGACAATTGTCTAATCAAATTAATGTACAATAATATCCCTAAAGCTCTATAAATAGTAAAAAAAAATTCAAAAGCTTATTTGGTCAGTTTAGAGAGTGAGAAAAATAAGGAGAGGTGAAATTGAGAGAAAAATTAGGGTTAAGAAAAATAATAAGAAAAACTGTGCAGTTAGAGCTATAAAGGGGATCCAACATCAGACGAGCAGCTGGGAGTGGACGGCCACCACCACCACTACTATACGGGGGTGGCAGTGCCTAAACCGGTTGACAAGGCCACAGCAGCCAGCGGTGGCCGCAGCCACCCAGACCAGTGAGTCTGATTTCCAACCCAATTTTGTATAATTTTGTAAAAAATAGTAAATATTCTTAGAAAATTATGAATTTTTTTATTCTAAAATATTTTTGTATGTAGTTTTTAGGAAAAATATTATTTTGATGAAAATATGTCTCGTGATATATGGTCTTTAAGAAATTATGCAAAACCGAACATGTTTCAGTTTAGAAATAAATAACCTTAGAAGTGTAGTTTTGAAGCCAAAATTTTTGTGTAAACTACTTAGATGATATAGAACAGTGTAATAAAGCTCGTTTTCAAAATTTAATTTTCAAAAATGGTTAATTACTGATTTAGTGATTAAATGGGTAATTTAGGGTTCATTAAGTAATTAAATGGTTAATTACTGATTTAGTGAATAATTACATGTTTTAGGATGTTGAAATCCGATGAAGTATGATACTCGTAGCATTTAGGGTGTTAGATGTAATTATTAGGTTAATTTGTAGTAAATGAGTAATAGAGAAAAATAGTAAATTTTAAGTTAATTTTGTAAATTAGAGTAATTAGGAGTAAAATTTAATTTAGGATGAATTTAGACATTTTGAAATAATAATTGATGTTAGGAGATGGTAATTAGAGTGTTAGCAATATTAGTGTGTATTAAATACATAACATGTAATTATTGAAAATATAATAAATAGAAGATATTAGAATAAAAATTGATATTATGATGATAATAAAAATATACAATAAATCTGATAGAAAACTTGAATTTATGTAATTATATGAAAAATATAAAAATTTCTTATATCAGGAGTAAATTCGGTATACTATTAAGGATTTAAGTGTACTAGATATAATAAAATATTGACTAGGGGTAATTATGATATTTAGGATATCTAGAAGTAAAGTGATTAATTTCACATTACGAGTTAAAACAAGTTTCCAGAGTTAGGGTATAAAACAATACTTAAAAATTGAACTAGAATCTAATTTAGAAATCGATACGGAAATCGAACTCGAATCTAACCCCAAACCTAGAATAATTGTAAAAGACGTAACACCTAGATAATTAGGTATATTAAACCCTAAACAAAATATAACAATAAGTGTTATAGGATAAAACAAATCTATAATAGTTATATGAAAAACTGAAACTATGTTTCTGTTATAGGGATGATCGGCGATGGCTTGAAAGAGTTGGATCTCGAATGAGTGAGTGCGAAGTCCAGGTAAGTTAGGATTAATACGTTGTTGTATTTTGGAAGCTTGAAAATATGCTTAGTTGTGCTTGTTAGATAGTTGGTTGTGTGCATGTGCTTGATTATGAATGATGCTATGATTATGTCTGTTGTTCTGGCTTATATCGTATGATTTGTATGAAATGATTGACTGCCCTAAACTGGACCTAATCAAATATACGACCTATAATCATAATCGAACCTATATGGCAACTCATTAGGGGAACTTAGGACTCTTTGGCCAAATACCGACCCCTTCGAAAGAGATAGTGCAGGATTACATAATGGTCCCTTCTTCATCCTTAGTCGAACTAAGTAACAGAAGAAGAGGTCGTGGTAAGGGTGAAGTCAATGGTTCGAAGGTAGTTGTAGGAGGAGCGATGTCTCCATTGCACAAGCTTGGGTTTGGTCGTGAGCTGTTGTATTAATAGCAACTCCTCAACTCGAATTAGAGCGGGCGAAATTTTTCTAATATCACAACGGGCTAAACAACGTTGTGCGATAGCATTTGCTTGAACATGCATTGCACCTAATAAGTTGATTGATAATCTTGTTATACTTATGGTATAATTTTAAGTCCTCTATCCTAACTTACTAAATTGTGGTTGCTCACATCCTTATAGACGTCGTGCAAGTGCTGACTAAAAAGCGGCATATAACTACTCTGAAGCTAGCTACTACTGGATCCTAGGGAGTGAGGAAAAATATTTGAAGAACAAACATATATTCTTAAGGTCTAAGCTTTTATTTTAGAATTTAGAATTTTTCATTTTTGAATAATGTAATAACTGAATTATAGTATATATATATATATATATTCTCATTTTCTTATGAATTTGATTTACTTAAATTATAAACTGATTACTTAAATTATAAACTGATTACTTCAAAGCGGGTTAGTCGTGAACGCTTTGTGTAGATCAGGTCTAAGATAGCAGTTGTAAGGCTAATTTCTATCTTAGAATGGTTTACACGACAGGGCTGTTACAACTCTACTATTTCGGGGCGTGACAAATAAGTTAGGTAATTGCTAGAACTTAGTTTCTCAACAAGTCAATTCCTTGTGGGATCAACACCCGAACTCTTCTTTGTTTTAACTATACTATAATTCGATTAAGTACACTTATTTACCAACAATCAAAGGTACATGTGCTCTAACAAGAAGTTAAGGATGGACGTGTTGTGGTAAGTGAGTATAATTTAGAATTCTCTAGTTAAAATATTTTTGTATAGTTAATTAACATTTACTTCCTTATACAATGTTTTTAAATGAAGTAATATAGTTATAAATAATTGTTTTAAGGCTAGTACACATAGGGAATAGTTACAAGTATACTTTAGTTAGTACTGGAGCAACTCATTCTTATGCATCAAAAGGACATGTTGAAAGAAATGCCTTCCAATAGAAACCTTAGAGTATGAATTAGTGGTCACAACTCCTTTGGAAGGACAGTAAGTGGTGCAATGGAAGTTGAAAGGTAGAAATATATGTATAGAGGACTTTGAGATGCCCATTGATTTAGTTGTCTTTAGGGTTATAAATTAACCAAGCTGTTTACAAGTTATTTGAGTTCGATCGAGTTTTATTCAAATTCGATTCAATGATAGTTGAGTAGAAATCAAGCTCGAGCTACTTGAATAGTAAATCAAGCCAAGCCTAAGCATTAAAATACTAAGCTCACTATGCTTGTGAGCTAAATAGAGCTTAAAATAATTTTTAATTCATTTAAATATAAGCGAATTTAATATTAGTTAGGAAAAATTTATAAAAATTTTGAGTTTAATTGAGCTAATCGAATCGAGTTGAGCTCGAGCTAAATACTATTTGGTTCAACTCGATTCAATTACACCTCTAATTGTCTTAGACATAAAAAGTTTTGATGCGATTTTAGGAATGGATTAGTTAACTACGAATTGAGTAAACATGGATTATGAAGGAAAGAAGATATTGTTTTAGAGATCTAATGGAAAAGAATTTTATTTTAGAAGAAGTTTAAGTAAGGTGATTCCTTATACAATTTCAATAAGTAAGGTGATGGAAGTTGTTACGAAGTGGTAATGAAGTGTTCTTAACTTTAGTAGTATATACCGAAACTAAGGAATTTAAATTGGAGGATATCCTTATAGTATGTAAGTATCCCCAAGTTTTTGCTAAAGATCTACCTGGTTTACCACTTGACAAGAAAATTGAGTTTTCCATAAACCTTATATTAGGTATTACACTTATTTCTACAACCCCCTGTTGTATGGCACCAACTAACCTTATAATTGGTTTGCCTCGATTAGGTCTAGAGTTTTTACAGCGAGGAAATGATAGGAATTTGCCATTAAAAGAGCTTGAAGATTGCGTTGGCCTTATGCTTGGACATTGCCATTTGTAATTATTGGAGTCAGGGGTAAGAAAATGGTTGGTCATGATTGCCAGTTGTATTAGTTATTATTAGTAGGGGCATCCTTCCATAGTAGAGGGATGTCATCTTGCTCCATTTTAGGAGTTTAGCTTTTAACTTCTTATTTCCCTCTTGTATCTTAAGGAATGTCTCTTCTACACCGTATAACTACTTTGGATCAATTACTTTAATTAATGGACTTTTGGCATTGCTTGGCTAGTTTGTTGTACCAACACTTTTGGATAACCAGCAAATAAATCCCATTGTTATTGTTATATAGATTTTGGTAGATATTGCATTTATTAGCGACTATTATGGTATATTTTATCCTAGAGATGGAACTAAAATGTTGTTAATTATTTTTGGTTGAGTAAGGTTTTAGGCAATCAAGGTTAGAGGTAACTTGCAAACACTAGCAAGCGTAAAATAAGAGGGTTGCAAGTGGTGGTTTTGGCATGGCTATTTCAATGTTTAAGTCAGAGGATTATTTAAAGGAATGTAAAAGAACAATATGTGTAAAGAGTGAAAGCTTCGATCCCTTTACCTATAGGATTACTTAGTGTTTATAAGTATAATGACCTGGCCAAAGCTCTTCACATTGAGGTATTGCCCGTTTTGATATGGAATGTTGTACGATTTTATCCCCTAGTACAATAGCTTCATAAGAGGTCACCTATCTTGGGATTGTTCTAGCCTAAGCACACTTAACTTCCAAATTTTAATGTACTCCAAACCACTACACCAAAAGGCATTTCGATGATTAGAGTTCTTTCTCTTAGCATGTAATGGGTATTACAATCTACTCTCTTTACAAAACTAACGTCTTCGTCAGTTTTATTATACAGGTCCAGAATTACCACCAGGTAGGGTTCTACCTTTTCGGTTAGTGAATTGCTCTAATATCACCTATAACAACTTGCTTGGAATTCCTCCCACTAAGGTATTGTCTGTTTTGGTGTAGAACGCTACACAATTTTGTCCCTTAATGCAGCAGCTTCCCAGGAGATCACCCTTCCTAAGATTACTCTAACCTAAGTACACTTAACTTTAAAGTTCGACATATTTTGCGTTGAACCATTACACCAAAAAGTGCTTCGATGATTAAAGTTCCTTTCTTAGTATGTAAAGAGTATTACATAAGAATGACTGGCTTGATGTATCTGGAAAATATACCGTATCTTTAAGATACTCTTACCCTTATCATGAACGTAATCTTTGGATATAGTGGAGAAGATCTTGAAACTGTAGCATGCCTTTTGGGAAATTTCCTAATGTGGTTAAACTATGCTAGTCTTAACTTTTCTTGAGTCGTTAGACCAGGCATGGACATTATAGACTCGATAGCTCAAGGTCTAAGGGTTAAAAGGTGACCAAAGGTCGGTAAAGTTTTCTAATTAGGTCATTCGAACTGTTCGAAGTTCAAGACATGCCTTAGGAAGGTCATACTTTATGTTAATAGCTTGATTTGGGTCGAATGAGCTTTAAGGAGCTCGAATTAAGCTCTAAATAGATCATTCATGAACCTTTAGACTATGCCTATGTTCTAAGGAGGCTAACCTGAGCTTGGAGACCCACGTTTAAAATGGTCTGTCAATATTATCAATTCATGCTCAATGGGGCAAATGTTTAGACTGTACATGTTTGTTGAATGATTTGTAACAATTGCCTTTTTTTCAACAGATAGCTCCTGTTATAGTAGTTGCAAGTGCACTTCCATTTTCATCTCAACTAATGTTTATTAAATTTTTCTAATTTAAGGTAGTTATGGTAGCTTATTTGAAGCTATAGTTTTGTATATTGCTTTTGCACTTGCCGTGGCTCCTCCTCTACTGCATCATATTAATAATAGTTAAACCTAACCTTAGTGGAGGACCATCCATGAAGGTGGTAGCCATATCCTCCGCAAAATTATAAAATTTGTACTTCATCGATGTCATACTTGGGCTATTGTTGTGCTGTTGGGCTTTTCCTTAATTTTAGCTAAGTTGCACTGCTCTTTGAGTCAAATAAACCATAAAAGACTTTGCTATGGTAGATAGTGAATATGTGATTCTTGAAAATTTTTAAAAATCGTGCAAAAGAAAATTTAGATTAAAAAAGTAAAGGACTTTTAATTTTAAGAATGGGTACTGAAATTCTCAAAGTAAAAAGTGACAATGGGAATAAAATTAGAAGCAAAGCACTCATAAATGAACACAAATGGCAAAAAGAATATCGAAGGTAAAGGGAGTTTAGAGTTTTTTTTTTCTTTTTTTCTTTTTTATGTTTTACGACCCAATAAATGTAAGGCATTCTAACTATAAGTAAATAAAACAATAGTCAAATTTTCAACATTCATTTTCTTTTTTAACACCTTACTATGTTAAATTTAAGCATTCAAATTTTTTGCTACCTTATTATGTTCTTTGTGTTCATTTTCCATTGTAGACCCCTAAAATGTTTGTCTCCTCATTTTGAAATTTTCTCTTGTGGCTAAATAGTGATATATATTTTCATTTTTTCAATGGGTGAATTTATCCCTTTTCTTTAGTTACATGATAAGATCACATTTAAACGAAAATTGTAATTTGCATCCTTTTACATAAACATAATAAAATCTAAGTCGACTCTCTTGCTAATAGCCTCCACTTCAAAGCACAATGGCCGTGCTGCGCCGTCATAATTTATAGCAATTTATTTATCCATTTGGATTCATCAGCCGTGGGGCAAATGCGGCTTTAGGTAGAGTAAGGAATAGACCCTACCCTTACCTATACCGTCTTTACGTGTAATTTAAAGGATTCTTTCAATTCTACTATAAAACATTGGCCACTCCATGCTCATTCAATTAAAAAAATAGAGTTGTCAAAATTATTAATGAAAATATCTATCAAATTATATAAAACAAAACTATTACGATATTATTTAATTGACTATATAAGAGTAAAATAGATTGTTATTTTTCATTTACAATCTTATTCTTATGTTTATTTGAAAAAATGATATTTTTATAAAATTATCAAAATTGATAAATGAAAAATTACAATTTCTTCGTAAGGATAAAAGGGTAAGTATTTTTTAACATTTTCTTAGCATAAAATATCTAAAACATAATGATTATTAGTTCTCTTTTTTTTTTTTTTTGAAGATTTTCAATCCTATTCTTCATGTCTTCTATTTAAGGTTTTTTTTAATAGCTTTCGCAAAATAGAAGATTCCCAGAATATCCACTCGATCACTTTTCACATCAACGCAAGCGCTCTAGATCACCTCCACGTGATATAGAGCAATCCAACGGTAGGAATATATTCTCCTTGAACTCCAATCTAAGCACAGCATTAGACGATCCAAACTCGAAAATGGCGAGCGCATTTTCATCGATTCGTTCACGCGACCCAATCAGCAACTGACGCACACACACACACCCACTTTCCAGATCTATGCTTTCCCTCTCCGTCTCTCTCTCTGCAGTTTCTTCTTCTCTAATCCAATACAAACAAAAACAAAACTCAACGAATCTCTCTCTCTCTCTCTAGCCATTGTCACTTTCTCTCTCTTAAAAATGTCGACCGAACTGCAGGACCTAAAACCTTCTCCTCCGCCACCACCCCCACCACCATTACCTGATGACGCCGCCACGAAGGATGACCGTCCTCTCCTCAAGCCGGAACAACCGACGCCAATCACGCCGGAGAACCTTGTGGAGCTCGAAAAAAGATTCGCTGCGTACGTTCGTAGAGACGTGTATGGAAGCATGGGACGCGGCGAGTTGCCATTGAAGGAGAAACTGTTATTGGGTGTCGCTCTCGTGACGTTGGTGCCGATACGCGTCTTGTCGGCGATGGTGATACTGGTGGTTTATTACGCCATTTGTAGGGTTTGTACGATGCGTAAAGCGCCGAATAGAGAGGTGGAGAACGAACAGGAGGATTACGCGCATATGGGAGGGTGGAGGAGGAGTGTCGTTGTGGTGTCAGGGAAGTTCTTGTCTAGGGCTATGTTGTTCGTGTTCGGGTTTTATTTTGTGTCATTTACTCGGCGTGACGTTCTGGATGATTGTACCGGCATGAAGCCGAGTGTTGAGGTAAGCTTGTGGTAGTTACGCTTACATTCATAATTATAGTTAGAGGTCTCTGTTATTTTGTTGTATCTAGCTCTATTTTATCGTTCAACTCTTTTGGATAAAGTTTACTGCCCTGTCCCTACTTGGTTCTCCGCGCATATGTTCTCCTATCCTTGCCAATTGTGTGCATGATATTAGCTTTTTGTTCACATAATAACAGTTTGTGTATGGGAAACACGGGGCAGAAACATGGACACTTCATCGATAGATTAATGCTTATTGCTGTAGCTTTTTTATGCTATTGTATCAGTTTTTTTTATTCAGTTATTTGTTGAATGGGGATTTTTGTTACTGTAGTCAACTGATATAGTCAAAACTACCAGAAATGGGTGTTTACCTTTCAAGATTGCTTTCCTGAACAACATTTGGAATTCTGCATAGTCACAAGGGCAAGTGTATATTGGGTTCTTTTTCTTTGTCAATCTAATATTCGGAATTAAATAGCAAGAAAGAAATTCGGGGTAGTTTTGTCCTTCATATGATTATCAAGCATAGAAGGGATGAAGAACTTTTAGAAAGAGAAACCATAATTTGAATCCCATAATTGGTCACAGTTGTGCTTTGTGAATTTATCTGTCATGTTTTTAGGTTAGCTCTTAAGTATCAAGGCAATTTCAGTTTCTGAGATTTTTTCTGCAGTTGATATGAACACATCACACTTAAGTATAATGGGAACTCAGGCCTAGTTTAGTTTATTTTGTTCTCTTCCAATGATCTGTCTTGCTCACTTCTCTAATTTGTTCTGCTGTCTTCAATGGCTAGAAAGACAGGAAAGAACTGGAAGAGCATGAAAGGCCTGGGGCAATAATATCCAACCATGTGTCTTATATAGATATCTTGTACCACATGTCCTCTTCCTTTCCAAGCTTTGTTGCTAAGGTCTGGTATCTTCTCAAATCGTAAAGTACTCTGCTCGTATGCTGTACTTATGCAACATATACTTGGTTGCACACTTTAATATAAGTCAAAGTAGTCACTGACACTTTATTTTTGTGCTCTGTTTGCTGAAGAGATCAGTTGCAAAACTTCCCCTAGTTGGCCTTATAAGGTTAGATTACTCTTCTCTATAACTGGAATGTGTTGAGTAGAATATCTTCTTATCTGTTGAGTAGAACTTATGAGCACTTGTATTATGGGGTTATCTTTCTATAATCAACTTTTATATCCAGGGAAATTTTGTAGTAGGTCCCCTTACCACAGATCTCTTGCTATCCTTTTTGAGTACTATATGCATCTCTTGAATTTCATAAACACTCTAATTCATAAGATCATCTTTAGTCCTCAAATTGTCATATTAGCACTTCAAAGAAGTTTTTCATTCAAGGATATCTCCACTTTTTCCTTGAAGTCTTGAAAAAGAGATCCTTAAGATTCATTTATATTATTTATGGGACTCGTAATATAATTTTTAAATGAAAGTATCAACACCAAAAGATGCAGGGGAGTAAAAGGGGTCCTTGTCAAGGTGAAGGTTTGGATGCCATTGCATAGTGACCCTAAAAAGGGGGTCTTCATGGAAGATTGGGTCAAGAATCACTTATTAGAGATGGTCTAAGTAAATTAATCTTGCTACTGTCCTTTTCGTTGATGTAAATAATGAAACACTTGATTAAAACATGCTTTTATGTAATGCATTTAAACTAGTATTAGCAGAACCATTCATCAACAATGTGTATGCTTGAAAATAATATATATATATATAATATAATAACAATATGATGGCATTTATAATAGAAAAATAAAAAAGTGTATTTTTATGGTGTGAAATTAGTAAAAATTAAAAGTAAAATAAATTTTTTTAAAGCTACTTAATAGATAATATAGATTATAACCAACTTTATTTGATAATTTCCACTATGTAGTGGGCAATATTTGATAATTGAGATAATTAAATAAGTTAAAAGACTACAAAGATACCATCTTTGATAGTTATCGGTAGTCATTAAGGCCCTTTGGCTTTAATAATATAGATATCTTGAGTCTTCCTTCATGGCTTAGCCTTTGTTCTTTTTTCCATCACATTTGGTTCTCTTTTCAATTTATATGATATCACTCTAACCCTTCTTGATTTTTCGACAGCAAATGCCTTGGTTGTGTTTATGTCCAAAGGGAGTCGAAATCATCAAACTTTAAGGGTGTTTCAAGTACGTATATTAAATGTGTGAACATGTCCAATATGTGCATAGTTACTTTTTTTTCCTCCGTTATTTTTGCAATCCTTCTGAGTGAGTTATGCACCTTTATTTCTTCAATGTAGTTTATGTTGACCTATTCAAAATTAAATTTTTGCTCTACTCCAAATGCTCCATCAAAGGGGAGTTTATGTACCTTATCTTCAGGTGTTGTGACTGAAAGAGTTCAAGAAGCTCATCAAAATAAAGATGCTCCAATAATGATGCTCTTTCCAGGTTACCATTTTAAGTTTAATGTGTAGTTTGTCTTTTCTTTTATCCATTATCTGCATATAGTGCTGAATTTTGTTGTTTGGTAGTCTAAGGGATTGTCAACTTTAAGATACAACTATTGGAAGGTGGACAGGAACAAAAAGTTGTTTTATTGAATGAATTGAGAAATTGAGATTACAAGTGTTTGAGTTGATCAGTTTACCCAAAAAAAAAAAAAAAGGATTTGGGTTGATCAATCACACTACCAGCTAAAGTATTCCTCGAGGAAGAGCAGAACTTTCATCACTACCATTTTTCATTATCGAATTTATGGGCATACTTTCACTGTGTAAGTCCTTCAATATCAAACGCAAATCCATTGCTTGCACTATTGCCACTAGAGCTTGACTATGAACTATTCTTATGATTTCATCTTTCAATCCATGGAAAAAGCAACCTAAAAATGTTCCTTATGTGAACTCGCCCCTTGAGCCAGGAGTGAATCAAACTCATCAACACATCCTTTCACATTCTCCCCTTGATGAATTGCTGTAATTTCTCATAAGGATTCAATACCTTATGTCAACTATATCTCTTAATTGTTTTCATGCACCAACATCTTTCAACATTCTCCACTTGACGAATTGCTGTAATTTCTTGTAAGGAGTCAATACCTTACGTTGACTACATCTCTTAAGTGTTTCATGCACCAACATTTACCATGAGATGAGCTATCCTTTGTAAAGCCTTAAACCAATGCACAGCCTTTCACCTCCATCCAAATGAATGGTGCTATCTTGCCTTCATCTATGGCAAAGTATAATTGATTTCAAGGTACTATTTAGCATGTGTAATCTAACTGATTGGATCAGCTTCCTTGATCACTGGAAGATGTGCTCACTTTGCAGTTCTTATGATGACTTGCCTGAAATTAGGTCAGGAGGGGTTGTCTCCCTCGCATACCAATTTAGAGATTGTTGCTGCTCCAATTTCATCTCAGATCATTGTTCATTGTGAGGTAGCTTTGATGATGATGTTGTAGCTCCTGCAAGTGCATTTGACTTCTCTTCTCCCTTCATCATTCCTGACTGTTTCCCTTCTGTTCCACACTCAAAGTAGCTTCTCCATCATCAACTTCAAACAGTAAAGCACCTTCAATTGCTAATTCATCTCTGGTATTGGAACTTGATTTTCCTCTTTTATCTTCTTAACTTCCTGCAACAATTCCTTCAACATGTTCACCAAATTCTCCACTTGAGACTCCATTATGGTCATTCCCCACTCTCTCTCCTGCAAAGATAATATAAGAACCAAGAATAGTTTGATTGATTGATAAGCGAGGAATTGAGAGTACAGACCCAAATTTAATAAATCATACCTCCTATACAACTAGATATTTTGTCACACAGTTACATTCTATTGACCGGTATAAAAAGATTTCTAAAACTTGACTCATGATAATAATAGCTGGCTATGTTTAGTATCCACAGCACTTGTTTGCAAGTCTCTATCAACAGTTGCTCAATAACGTGAACAGAATGCTCAAAGTGCTCTATATCATGTTTTAGAAAACATAACACTTTGAAAGTTGGGTGCCTTTAGAGCACTTAGTGATCTCATTGTTTTTGCAGTTGAAATGGTTGCATCATGCCCGAAATAACAATGACTGTTATAGCTGTATGATAATGCCAATGGTGAATGTCTTAGACATTGGTAGTCTGTATCTATGAAATCTTTTGCTGCTATGCAATATCACGAACAACTAATCATTGGTTGTTCCATTTTAGTAGATATAGAACCCTGTGATGTCTTTATGTGTGATACAACAAACAAAATAGACAATTAGCCTTGTTTTATTTATGGGTAATTAGACTTTCAGCCTTGTTATTTCCTATTATTAATTTTGTCATGATTCAAACAAATGAAATGAATGGATTTATGTTTTTGTAAGTTGGCTAACAAAAATATGTATGTTATTGTTCTTGGCCTTTGACCTGATTATGGAATTATCACTATATTAAAGATTCTAATGAATTAGGTGTATCCTATCTTAATTGTGCAAGGATAATGTAAATGCTCCTAACGCTATTTACAATATCCATCTTATGAATTATTCTTCATCTACATAGCTATAGCCACTTGATATGCTATAGTCCAAAGGATAGGGTTAAATGTTGGTATACGTGGGAAATAACCATATTAATGAAAGGGAAACTGAGATGTAAAGTTCTTTTACCCCAGCAGACAATCTTCTGTCCTGATCTTCAAATTACTATAGATCTCTCAACCTCATCTTCCTTTGTTTTCTCTTCATAATTTCTTGCTGCTTGAGATGTTATTGATCTTCACATTTTTCTGGGGCCAAATGGCATTATTTTTGTATTACTGTGCCTATCTCTATGATTTGTGATCTTGACACTGAAAGATTCAAGCTTTTGTGCAAACGGTTGTCCTTGTCGGTGTTCTTTATTTTTGATATATCTTAAACCTCAACAGAAGGCACCACCACAAATGGGGATTACCTTCTTCCATTTAAGACAGGTGCATTTTTGTCCAGAGCTCCTGTTCTTCCCATGATTCTAAGATATCCTTACAAGCGATTCAGCCCTGCCTGGGACTCGATGTCTGGGGTTAGTACAACTTTACATTTTCCTTATTTGCTCATGAAAACTATATTCCAAGGTACCAAGAGGGTACCATTCCTTAAGAGCAAGGGGGCTCTTTGCTAAGCATATGATAAAAGAAGAAAATATAGAGATATCTCTGTATCATTAGCAGCTCTTTTATCTTTTCCCTTGCATGTGAAATTTTACATCTTTATTCAGGGGGGAAAAAAAAAGAAAAAAATGAAAGGACAATGTAATTCTTTGAATAATACTTGGCACCATCAATGCTCAGACATTTGAAGTGAGGTATGCATGCTAACATCATTGGATGATATGGGCAAGTGACAGAACTATTGTTTAGTCAAAACCATTTTTTTTTTCCTGGCAAATTAACATGTTCCTAGGAGACATGGGACTAGTCATGTTACTAAGATGATCGTCATTCCACCCTTTTTTAAATTCTTATTCCACTTTGATCTGCTTGAACTTCAGAGTTCACTTGGAACATGTTCACATTATCTTAATGATGTCCAAACCACATTGAAGTTGCACTTGACTTTTTCTTGATTGCCTTTGAAATTACAACCAATTTTAACTCTGATCTCATGACAAATCTGTTACTAGTCTAAAATCAACTTTGGAAACCATTTCATGTCTGCATTTCTTGAAAGCTAATCTGCTGTGATACAAAATTGAAAATTATGTTTCTTTTGACATTATATCTATATGTTTTCTTACATTGAATTCCCATTTTCAGGCCCGCCATGTGATTTTGCTTCTTTGCCAATTCATTAATCACATAGAAGTAACACAATTACCAGTTTACCATCCATCAGAGCAAGAGAAGGATGATCCTAAACTTTATGCAAATAATGTCCGAAGGTTAATGGCTAAAGAGGTATGCACCTGAAGGATCTTGAGTTACCTCAGATGGAAACTTACAAGCTTTTCATTTGACATCTCAACAATCAATCTGTAGTCTTTTTTTTTTTTCTTTTTTGGCCAAGAATCAATCTATGTTCTACCCTTTCAGAATCAAAAGTTAATATGAGCTTTGGGGAAATGTCTGTCTTTGTTACTTGGCTATCATATGGCTTGACACTTCCATTATAGTACAACTCTTGAGTCTCTTGAAACATGTCTTACGTTCATGATAGTAGTTGCAAATTCTAGACAAAGAAGAATTTATATCAGCTTTTCATTTTCCTTCCTACTATTTTAACTTCCACCGATAATGGCATATGCATGATTGTTAAATATCAACTAGCAAAGAAAGGTTTTATTAGCACAGTGATCTATTGCTGTTGTACTATATGGAAATTGTAAAATACCTAGTCAATTACAAGAAAAAGGAATGTGCGACTTCCAATTGAAATCTATAGGAATATTTGAAGCCCAACCATTCTTGGGCGGTCCTAGAGTAGATTTATCCGTTTGCAAAGGAAGATAGTTACCTGTCTTTTCGCTTTATGAAGCCAACGAACAAAAAGAAGATAATGTTGCATGTAGGAATTGATAACATGGCAGTGAAGGGGCAAAGACTATTACCCAGCCTCTCAATATATTTTCTCATCACTGTTGTTATTCTATGTTATTTCAATAAGTGGGAATGGAGTGATAATCCTAGGTATATTAAATCTTGGGGATAGTAAAGTAAATTCAGAGACCCATGTCAGGCATTTACCCTTGCTTTGTGCAGCTTATTTTCCTTCACTGGAATGCTATTTTGCAAATTGCATTCTTTTAGCGTATCTAATATATCCTTATTAGGAAATGATTTTTCTTTTGTGCGGTGCCACTTGCAGGGCAATTTGATCTTAACAGATATTGGACTTCCTGAAAAGCGAATCTATCATGCTGCTCTCAATGGTAATAATAGCCTGCCTAGTGTATTGCATCAGAAAGAAGATTGATAATTTCATGGCTACTTGTCCCAGTAGATTGTCATTTTTAGCAGTATTTCCTTGTTAGAGTGCCACAGAAAATGCAGTCACATAAACTCATTACTGCACATACAATGAGATGTCTCTCTTGTAATGGACTGGAAGAGTTTCCTTTGAAAGTGGGTTTAAACCTGATTGATTTCTGAAAGTGGATGCTGCCCTTTTTAGATGTTCTTGTTTTAATTTGACTGTGTCCTTTCTTCTTCATTCTGACATTCCTGGTACAGCTGTACATTCGAATGCTGAAGCTTCTCTTTCATGTCCTGCAGGTTTGATTTCCCAATGCTAATCTGGATACGCCATCTATATATTCATTGTATGATTCTATTATTAGTATACAAAATCATAATTATATTGCAAATCCTGTGCAGAACTCATGTCGATCCAATCAAAATGTATTTTCCAAATCTTCGATTCTCTTTGGAGCTAATATGGCGTCTTCAGAGTGGCCACAGCTCCTTATTTTGGCCAGTCAATGGAGATCCTGAGAGTTGATTGCTTATTATTGCTGCCACTTGATTTTTTAGAACCATAGGGTATGTGTGTGTGTGTGCGCGTATATATATATATATATATATATATATATATATATACACACACTTACTAGGAAAAGTGCAATGTTTAATTCCTGTTTTCCTTTTGGAAGTTTTCGTATCTGGCCCCCTTTTCATGAAATAGTAGTTGTTCCTGGCATATCTGCCCCTAGTAGTCTATTGTTTTCATATTCTTTGGATATTATCATCCTACCTCTTCATTCTCCAAAAATATCATTAGACTATTAGGGTTATTAATAGTTTGTCACTCCCATCCACATCTTTTAGATCCTTCTGTGTGTGTAGTGGTATGGTTCATCAATTCTTCAAACAGAAAGTGCCTGTCGCCTTCATCCAATCATATGATTGTGCTTGAAAGTTTTGTTAAGGTTTATTTGCCAGTTTACTGCATGAGCTGGTTTGGTGAGGCAATTGTCGCTCAAGCCAAACAGGTTGTCAGGTCATTGGCCAGCAGGTAAGAGAGGTGCTGTTGGTCTTTTTAGTAGCAGTTTTGATGATATTAACACATAGGAGGTTGCTTGATATTTGTGAATATTACTATGATGATTTGTCTTGGCTGTAGTCCACAAGTAGTTGCAATGATCTTTTTCCGGCATATGGCCTCTTTCAGTTACGCAAATGATACACTAGGGAGAGATGGATGTTAACTGATTGGTTTATTGGTTAATCCCATTTTTCTGCCTCAAACTATATAAGTAGAAAGGCTGCGAGTTTTGAGGGAAGCCTTTTACCATTCGAGTCTTACAATTTGGTGTTATGTACTGGTTTTATAATCAGTGGTTCAAGCTCAACTACGTCTAAAAACTGCTTCAACTGAGTCCATTTTGTTCTGACTTTCCTATAGTTTTGCGAGTACTTAATAACGGGTGAACTTTTTGACATCAAAATGGACGACACAACCTCAAATGTTTTTTCTACCATATCTGAATGGAGATGAGCTCGAGTCTCCATAATGTTCAACTCGGTCGGTTGTTCCTAATTTAATCGTTTGTATGTGATGAGTCTTCATCAAAATATAAAACAGTCTCTCTCTAGTCTTCAGCTTTTATGGGATAAGTGCTAGTAATTCAAATACGAGTCAATAGTGATAGTCGTGTCATGCCAATCCAAATTCCAATGATCACTGTGAGACGATCCTGACAGTCATCAAATTTGGCAAGAAAATCTGGCCCATGATTTGCCTTCTGCAATAGCCGTCCAGAATTAAGTCTCTCCCAAAGTTTTGAGACCTAGAAAACTTAATTCTGCTTATTCAAATGCCTTACCGAGCACAAAGGAGAGACCATGCGATACATGATAAATGAAAGGCATCCTCCATTTAGGCCACAGGTATACAGAAAGGACCCAAGAAGCATCAGCATACCAGGCAATGGATGTCATTGCATGCTTTATAATGACTAAACTAATGGCAAACCACAACATTCACACAAATGCCTAAACCTTGAGGGACAACATTATTGCATAGACCAAGTGATTTGCTTCTTGGGGTTTCAGAGACATTACAAAGCTAATCAGCATTGCTATTATGGCATGAACAGCAATATTTCAGAGGATGGCACACCCTAAAGCTTGAGCTGAGTAACGAGAATAGTAATCTACTCCAGCATCCCATGTCTAATTTACTACTTGGAATTGCAACTGCAGCTCTGAACTCCTCACCTTTCCTTCATGGAACTGTTATTCGACCTTTTTAATTCCCATGGTGGTAGACAGCCTCTCAAGGGTGACCTTAGAAATAATGAAGATGTAGATAACTGTTTCTGTCGCATTGAAATAGAAGATAGGCAATTGAAGCCACTGGTCAGTCTCCTCTTCTCACTTTCTTCGGGCTGGGAATCAGGCTCGTGTCGGACAGCAGAAATCTTAAGGGCTTCTGGAAGTATGCAATTGCAAATTGAGCCTGCCAGCCAGAAAATAAGTAAGAACCATGAATCATTTCTTGAGCTTGGTAATTAAGTATAGCTTTAACACTAGAAACCACAAGGTGTTATGATATATATGTGAGAAACAAAAAGAAATAGGAACTGCATCCTTACCGTGGGTGCAAAGATATGGCTGTAAGCTAATAGCTATTGCATGATTTGAACAAAATGAGAAACTCCTTGGCAATGACTCGAACGTAGAAAATTTGCCCTAAAATTGAGCTTATGAAAACAGCTAGACTCACCTATTGTTGCAAGCCGGTTTACCCATTTCGGAATTGGTTTCCCAGTCAGTTTATAGCAGACATCCTTGCAGAAGTGGTTACAATTCTTAAAAATCAAGTGGTATGAGTCCCCATTGTAGCTGGCAGCAAGATTCTCCATGAATTCCCTAACATGTGTAGGATCTAAGCTGGTGGTCCCAATAAAGATTGATCTCCTAAACTTGAAGCCTGGGCATTGCCGAGGTTCAACCTCAAAAACACCACTGGTTGGATAGTCATGAGCTCCAAATGCATACTCTACATTGTGAACTGTATGATGCACATTATAATCAGACCATCACAAGAGACCAGCAAAATCAAGAATTGTCCCTTGCTAAGGACATCAAAATTTTGTATTGCTATGAATTTTAGAAAGGGATGCCCTTCACTTTTAAAACTCTGGAGAAACATGTAAACAGAATCATGGCATACCTTCAACACCGGAGTGAAAGATACCAAGGCCAGCCCAATAAACATATCCGTTCATTGGTGTCAAGTCATAAACATTGAGATAAACTGGTGCATGGCCTGGACCAAAATTTGAAGACTTGACCCTAGAGAACAAACAAAACCGTGTTGCAGATTTGCCTCTCAAACTCAGGGGAACACATTTCCATGCTTTTTTTGATCCCAGTTTCATTATATTCTTGATAGACCAGCAAAAACCAAGTCAAGCCTCCTGCAAATCTGTTCATTATGACCGAAACATAAAATCATAGCCAATTCAAGAAAGGTTATGGAAAATGCAGCTCGAGCAGCAAAAGCACCTTCACTGTTTAATATTCAATTCTGAAAATATTGAACCGGATCAAACAGGAAAAAGAAAGGACCTTTTAGTTGTGTTGTTACAGAAGATTTGGCACTAGAAAGGTCATGCTGTACTTGAAATATCCTGTTCTCCATCTTTGAAACTTTAAGTTGCCCAAAGGAAGAATAGGAGGAGGAGGAGGGAAACCAAAAAAAAAAAAAAATACCCAACTATAATAAGATTCATGGCACAACAGCAAAAGGCCTCAAAGAAGTTGCAATTGAAAGTTAAAAAAGAAAAAGTAAACTTGTATCAACAAGTATCCTCCCCAGTGCAATGGAGGGGGTAATTAATGCACAGCTTGGACTATCAAACGAGTAATCATGTCTACATATGCTGCGACTAGGGTCTAGGAAGATAGCTTCACAATTGAGACAAAGATTGGAAACAGATACTTTGTGATAGTAATGGAACATGTCCACACTGATTTCGGTTTTACCAAAGGGAACCAAAGTTTATGAAGATCAGTGCAGTTCCAGCAGCCTTAACAAAGAGCCAAGATTTCAAATAGAACAACGGAGTTGGTCTAGAAAGAACCTTGAATGGTAAGGGGAGAGGACAGTAAAGGGTCAAAATAGGAAGACAAGAGGAGAAGGCATCATGAGAACACTAACTTTAGCTTAAAAAAATACTGTATGAGAGACCATTGGCGAAAATAACCGAACTGGAAATGGATAGGCATTGCGGGAAAACGTGAATTGGTCAGAGCACTCCTAACTATAATATAATATGCCACAAAGTTGAATGAATCTGCTTTTGGATCTAAATTCCTTTTTTCTGGACAAAATGTGAACATGGATTATTTCTAATTGTTCAAAATCCCAGCTCATCAATTACAATACAACTACAAACAAGAGTCATGCATGAAAACTAAATATCAATATCATACATTAGCAGCAATCATAACTATCCATCAGCAGATTTGAATAGGTGCAACTTGCATCCCTCACCTCTTTTCATGCATCTTGCCTGGGAATAGCAGTCAATCTCATCAAGCAAGAAATTTCTATATGTACTAACCATAGGTTAGGTTAGGTCTCACCAAAGAGAGGCATCAGCCAGATGATTCAAAGCAAATTTCTTCCATTTAAGAGTTGTCCAGATGCAGCAATAAACAGTATGGAGAAATTCAATCAAAATAGAAGTCTTCTCATGGTAAGTAGAATCATGGAACCTTATAACGTTAGTATTTCGTTTTCTTTAATCTTTGACGCACAAACATTAAAGAAGATGGACCCAGATGAAGCGATGCCACCCCAGCTACAGCACAGGTGAAATGTAATGATGAGTGCAATGCATGTCATCAACTTGACCAAAAAAAAAAAGAAGATAATGACAGCAGAATCTTCAGACTCAGCAAAATACTAAAAAGTTTTAGTCATCAACAACAACGTGCAGCACTGCACCCCACACTTTGACCTTACTTCTATTAAATAGTCCTTTACTCTGAAGAAAATCAAATTGTTCCTTTCCCAACAGCTTCGACACAAGCATCCCAATGTAGATATATGGTAAAATCTATAGATAATATCAATGCAGAAAAAAGCAAAGGATGGATATAATATAATTTCTAATAAGGATTTATTATGAGTACCTCAAGGAAATTTTACGCATTTCAATGTCTAGTAAAATTTTTAATACAATTCTCAGTAAACATTTTGTAAGAAAGCAGTAAATCAAAAAGTGTAAAATTTTCTGCCATGGTCCCTCAACAAAATCATTCTAATTGCATTTTGCAGATGACTGTAAGCTGGGTATTTGAGCAGTTAGTGTTATGTCCATAACGCCTAGAGATATCCATCTAGTTATCGCCTCACCACACCCCTTCACCAAAATGATATAATGGGAGCATACCCAGCAACAACATCATTGCAATTTGCAAGGTTCATCATTTGCAAAATTGCTCACTACGAATTTAAGTCAATTATTAATGAAAATTAGCAAAAATGAAGTGGAAAAAGGTTGTAATCATTCAAGCCACAAACGTTTTCAAAGATTACTACATTCTTCTGATCATAAGATTCTAACCGAAAAGGAAGAGAGGGAGAGAGAGGGAATAATACTTTACATAATTACCAAAAGCCGATAATTAATTAACTCCTTTTCTTAGGACCGAATGATTGAAAAAATGCTAAACTTTAAAACCTCAGCATTTTCTCAACTCAAGTATAAGTTAAAAGCCAAAATAACCTCTTCATAAATCAAGCATAAAACGGGTGGGAATTAAAAAAAAAAAAAAAAAAAAAACAGAGAGAGAGAAGCCATCAGAACCATTAAGGTAATCATGACAAAGGATTCAAACTCTAGATCTGAAGAAGAAAAACTAAAGATCTACTCAAAGATGTTCAAAACACGACACCCAACATAAGGAACAGTGCTTTAGGGAACCTGCATTATAGTGGACATACAGTTAAACACATCAAATCAAATTAAGACCTTGTGCTAAATTATTGTGTTATAAAAAAATTCATAGCAAAGAACCACTTTCCACAACAACCCAACAACCAAAATTGCAACTTTATACTGTTGTAAGCATTGAAGGATGGGGAACTTACAGATTTAAAGAAGGAAGCCATTTGAGCAATGAAGAAGCAGAGTTTTAACAAACAACAGGAAGCGGTAAGTATGCCCCTTTAGGGTGGTATGCTTTTTTTATTAAAAAAAAAGAAAAAAAAAAAAAGACAACCTGGAGATGTGGAAATGGCTTGAGTACTTGTGAAACAGACACGCTCAATTTCCTCACTACAGACAGACACACGCACAGAGAGAAAGAGAAAGAGAGATAGAGAGAGAGAGGGAATGGAAAAAGAAAATAAAAACAAAACAAAATTTGGAGTCCTTGGCTTTTTTTTTTTTCCAACTCTCTCTCTCTCTTCACAATAATTTTATGTATATTTTTTTGTGTGAAGAGAGAAGAAGGGCTTATGAAAAGACAAAAGGAGACTAATTTCAGCAGACAATATAAAGACTTCCGTGGTGGTAAAGGTTAACTGCAAGGATTGTAAAACAAAAGGTGTAAGTACAAACCTTTGTGTATAATTTTTTTTATCGATTTTTTACTATATAAAATACAAATATTGGGATCTCTCTTCAATATTTATTGCGGATTTCGTTCTTATATGTTACCTATTAAAAAAATAAATGTACTGCACCCAAAATTTTCCCCTCGTATCTAGGGTAATTCCATGGACATCTACATGTTATTGTAACTTATTAATCATTTTAAATAAAAATATCAAAAACTAAGATCCTTATAGTTTAGTAATATCTATTGTTAGGTCATTTAAGATTAAGATTTTAACTTTGAAGAAAAAAAAAAAAAAAGGCTATAAGATACTGAGATCAATCTGATACGATCACTTTAATGCCTAAGTCAGAAAATAAATATGGAAAAGGATCGAGTAATAATGAGTTATCAGATATCTCTTATAGCATTTCTTATCTGTATTTATAGGCGAATATTGAGTATATAAAGTAGCAGTTAATCACATGATTAGTGAGATATATGTAGACTTCTTGATCATGTATATTCTTGAAATATAGGAATAGTGGGTAGTTATGTAATATAACCATACTAAGTAATAATCGTTCGTGCTACTTTCCTTAAATTCAAATTAGATATAAAGCTATGTTACTCAACATCAATCGAGAATAAAGTTACTCAACATGTCAATAGCTGAGTGGCCGAATGAATGAAATTCGACTATCAATATTTATTAACTCTTACGTTCGAGGATTTGACTAAGGAAATAAATATTTTAATATCCGTTAGGAGGTTGAGTTAGGAATAATTTCGTGAACACCAAGTAATATGGGAAGTTCATAATTTCCGTTTAATAGGACGAATCGTATCCTTTTCGGAATGTCGCAACTTTTCAATTTGCCTAATGGTAGTACGTACGACATCTATCACTCTGGCCATAATTATACCACATGCACCAACAACTATCAGAACCTTGACAACCATTGGATTTCTGCACGTATCAATAATCTGTGCCATCAATTAATCAACGCATCATTCCTATAAGAAATGTGTTATAGTTACAAGCGTAAATTATCCATATTTAAGGAACTTTTCAATACCGAAAACAAATTTCAACTTCATTTGCATCTATAAGCTTTCATTTGCTCTCAACATCTCGTCTTCGCCTTCAAATTCTTTAAAAAGTTCTGTGACATTTATTATAACCAAAATAAAGTATGGTTCACAACGTAATTCGTTGACTAGTTTTTTAAGATTCTGAAGTAACTGAGATTGAGGCTACTTCTCTCCCCATCCACACCAAAGAAGGAGAGAGATGACATGTTCCTTAAGTAGCTTAGTTGACAGCGTAGTAGAGCAGTCTAATAAACTTGCTCGAATCAACTCTCTTGCGGTAGATAACTATCTAGAAGATAAAAAAGGAAGATCTATGGCAAGATACTTATATAATAATATAATTTACTTCAGTGATTCACCAGATGGAGTGGCTAGTGCTGTCGATAGAGTTCTTGTTTCGAAATATAACAAATACTGACAAGACCTTCACGAAAAATGGAATCTTAGGAAGCTGAGAGAAGAGGAAAGGATGTGCTTTCCCCGAGAGCGTAAGTTTCATATCTACTTAAAATATCTCGACGTTAGATTATGCTTCCCATTCTCGGCTTTTGTCAAGCAGCTCTTCCACTATTTTCGAGTTGCGCCGAGTATGTTCTCACCAAACACTTATCAGCTTCTCGCAGCTTTCAGATAGTTTGTAAAGAAGTTGAAGTTAGGGCTACGCCTAAATTATTTCGTTATTTCTTTACAATTAAGAGGCAGCCCAATAACTGGTACTTTGTAACTACTAGGTAAGAGAGGAAGTTCATGGATGGATTGGAATATAAGATCTATAAGTGGCATGACAAGTTCATGTCTATTGTTTCAAATGAAGAGCTAGATTTTTGGACCTAATGGATTGAACCAATCCATACTAAAGACATTGAATTGATGCAACCGTAGTAAAGAAGATTTAGGAAAGGAAGAAAAACAAGATGTTTTTCTAGCACACCGAAAGAATTATTAGGCGATATGAAAATGGAGAGCTAATCTTCTCCGAAAAAGAAGGTATGCTACAGAGAGATAGCTGTACCAAGTAGAGCTACAAGAGGAAGGCCATTCTTGTTCCTTGGGGGAAGGACAATCTAACCTTTGAGTTTCACTCGGTATGAAGCGTATAAGTCCTTAGTTTCTTTGTGTTTATCGTTAATATACTTTTGTCTTTCTATTGTAGACATGGACATAGGGGACGTGAATCTTGCTAAACCGTTGGCTCAAGCGAATGCCAAAAAATCAAAAGCTAATGTACAGTCTCTACTATTGTTGCTACTCAACCGTTTGTTGTCAAGAAAGTAGTAAAATAGGGCACAATGCAACAAGTAGCAACCCAGAAGAAGACTTCCCATCCAACCAAGAAGCGATAAGGGAGTGATAAGCCTAGGTTTGCCGAGGTTACACAAATTGAGTCCCTTCAAGCTGAAAATATTCCTCCAACTACTAAGCCAAAAGATGGTGGCCAAGAAATTGAAGCTCGAAGTGAGGCTAAAGTCATTAATCTCGATGTCACCGAAGGGTCATCACTCTTAATGAATGTTGTCCTGAGCACAAACAAAAGAAGTGGGAAGGAACTTATTAGCTAACCTCTTACGAAGATATCCAAGGAATTGGATGAAAGGGCGAAGGAGGCAATGTGGAACAAAGCTCTTGGCATTAGCAATGTTGAATTCATCCCTAACATAAAGGTTAACAATTACGTCATTTTGTGCTAGAACTACAACATCCTAAACATTGATTCGGCCTTGGGCAACGAGATAAAATCTTTGGCCTTGATGAAAGGTGTTATTTTTCCCAAGGACAAAGAGATTGCGAAGAAAGATGTCGACAAGGTTGGCAGTTGTAATAAGGTACACATTGCAGCTAAGTTGTATGATGTAAGTATCAATTGAATCCTTTCAATTGTTAACACTCCTATTTGTTTAGGTAATAATAATAATAATCTTTTATGTATTCTACTAAGTGGTTTAGAGAATTCATCATTCTATATCGACTTGTTGTAGAAAATTGAAGATGCATAAAACTCCTTAAAAGCTCAAATTGTGGCCGCTGAGAATGCGAGAATAAGGGTTAAGATGGAGGCCAGAAAGTATTAGGATGAACTTATTGCTGACAAATTGTTATACTCTTTGGCTACCTATGAAATCTCAAGTCTTAAGGTTAAGGTTGATGAGTAATATAAGGAGACTAAAGGCTTGAAGGAGGGGCTACATAAAAAGAAGGAAGAGTTATAGGATTTGGGCTAAACACTCTGCTTAATGAGTGATAAGGAAGATAGGCTTGGGATGTAAATAAAGAAATTAGAGACTAGCAACTCTAAGCTACAAAGCCGTAACCTAATTAGAGGAAGCAATGAGGAAATGGCCTTTTGTTGAAGAGGCACATGAAATCATGACACCAAGTCGCCAATATGATAGATTATTAAGAAAAAAAGTTATTGGAAGGGGATTAAGTGGCAAGAGAAGAAATCCTTAAGTTTCATCCTGATTGTGATCTATTATGCTTAGACTTTGTCGATGTTGATGATAAAGTCAACAGCTATGACAAAGAAGCCGACGAAGATCCAGGTGTCAAGATCAATATGTAAGGTGATAATGAGGCTTATGCTAAGGATCCTAGAAATGACGAAGATCGTTTGTCTAAGGAAATCCCCTATGAGCACAAAGAGACACCTACTTATTCTCAAACCCCAAGTACCGAAAAGGAAACGTGCTCCAATAAGGCTCTACTTCTGATCAACAGAATGCCTCTATTCAGTTTGAGAATAAATCATAAGATTGTTTCCCTTATAATTAGTCGGTTATCCTTTGAATGGACAATATTCGGCCAAGTGCTCAAAAATTTACCATTGCATTTTTTTACCTTATGCACATTTCCTCGTACGTAATTTAGTAATTTTGGCACATTTTATTTCACACACTCTATCGTTTCCTAGCATGTTTTATTTCATATGTCATATTTTCTCGGCATGTTTTATTTCATATGCCTAATTTAGGTGTCTTTTTATAGACATTGTCCATTAGTCATTTGAGATATAGACCTATCGTCTTATTTAAGCTACAAGCTCACCTTTATGAAGTAATACAATCATTTGGCTTTTCAACTAATTTATAACATTCGCAAACTGTGATAGGTTTGAACTTGTTAAATACTAGTTCATTTACCATGCCATTTGAACATGATAATAATTTGTTAAATCATAAAAAGATCAAGAAGAGAGAAAAGTCAAAGTTGTAATTTTGAACATGATTGCCTTTCTAAACAAACAGGCTATTGCCTTGCAAGATAAATGGAAATACTTCATAACATCAAAGGAATTAATTAAAATAAAGTTTTAAGTTCTTGGCATTCCATGTATGAAGGATGATTGATTTGTCTAACCTTCCTAATTGATAGACCCCCTCGCCAATGACTTCCCAAACCTTAACAAGATCCTCCTAATTTACACTGAGCTTCCCTTACTTCTTTCCTGTGCCAATCGCTTCTAGTTTTCGGTAGACCGAATCTCTAAGCTGAAAATCCTTATGCTTCACCTTCTAATTATAATACTTGGCTGTCCTATGCTGATATGCTACAACTTTCACTCTTGCGACATCTCTGATTTCCTCAATAGTATCTAAATTTGCCATTAAGCTAACTTGATTAGTCATTACATTGAAGTTTTGCATGTGTATATTCTACAGGTCCAACTCGATTGGCAAAATTGCTTCCATACCATACACTAATCTGAAAGATGTTTCCCCTATTGCGGTTCTATGGGTAATTTGATATCCCCGTTAAACATCCAATAATTCATCAGCCCATCTTCCTTTGGCTTGACTAACCTTCCTCCTCAAACCATATAATATGATCTTATTAATAGCTTCCACTTGCCCGTTGGTCTGAGGGTGAGCTACAAATGTGTAATTCAGGCGAATGCTGTATATTTCACAAAATACTTGAAATTTGTTATTGTCAAATCATGGTCTATTATCCATAATTATCATAAATCGAACTCCAAACCTTGATATTATGAAGTTGAAAACCAATATCTCAACCTTTTGTTCGGTGATCCTTACCACTACTTTGGCCTCTGCTTACTTTGTGAAATAATCCATAACAACAACGACCTAAGCTGTAGACTTTGGAAATAATCCAAATATGTCTAACCCCTATTGAGCAAAAGGCTAAAGACTAGATAAGTAGCATAATTTAATAGAAGTTGCATGACTCAGTGCCTCATGATCTTGGCATTGTGGACAATGCCAAATAGCTGTTCTTGCATCATCTTTCGTTGTCGGCCAATAATAGCCGAGTCACGGTACACAGATATACAACATTTGTGCTTTCATGTAGTTGCTATATATACCGCTGTATAGTTCAAATAACACTCGTTGGGCATCTCTCGGAGGAAGACATCAAAGATAAGTTTAGGATATACTGAGTTTATACAGCTGATCATTTATCAATGTATAATTTATGACTTGATAACCAATCTTCGAGCCTCCTTCCTATCATCAGGGAGGACACCATCTCTTAAATAATCTATAAGGGGATCTATTTAGGACTTCTCTCTCGGTAAGGAGCTAATTTGTAGGTTTGTAGGACAGTGGACAAACTCTTATATGGGAGGAACTTGATAAAGAGTTTGTCAGTCAAATTAGAAAATGCCATACTAGCTAGCTTAGATAACTTATCAGCGATAATATTCTTACTCTTTGGTATTTGTGAATTGAAAAGGACTGAAATTTTTCTGTGAGCATTCGTATATCAATAAGTACTTGCTCATTTCTTCTTCTCTTCTCACCACATTACTTCCTTTGACTTGATTCACCACCGGTTGTGAATTAGAGAAAACTTCGAGCTTCTCAGTACTAACTTCCTTTGATAGTTTAAGTCCGACTATTAAGGCTTTGTATTCCATTTCGTTATTGCTGGCTGGAAATCCAAATTTCAAGGCATAATTAACCTTGATATTATAGTGTCCTTACAGAATAAGGCCTGTACCACTTTCCTCTTTAGTAGAAGAACCATCAACGTGAAGTTACCATATGGGCTTCTCGACAATTTCAACGCTATCTTCTTCACCAGTGAACTCAACTAAAAAATCCACTAGCACTTGAGCTTTCAATGCCGTTCTGAGTTTGTACTGTACCCCATAGGTACTAAGCTCCAAGGCATTTTTCATCATCCTTCCCGAAGAATCTGGTTGTTGTTGTAATGCTTGCCACAAAGGTTGATTAGTGAGGACTATGATTTAGTGAGCTTCAAAAGTATGGTTTTAACTTCCTTGCTGAGAGAAATACTGCTAATATAATTTTTTCAATTTTGGTATATTGATACTCTGGTCCTTGCAAGACATAACTCACATAGTAGATTGGCTAATGCTCCTTACCATCGATTCAGACTAATATAAAAGAAAGCACTCGACAGCTAACGGATAAATACAAATATAAGTCCTCTCCTGAGATAAGTGTCAAGAGTATTGGGGTCGACATGTGAAATTCCTTAAGTTCATTAGATGCCTTTTCACAATCATCCTCCCATTTGAAATCTCTAGGATTATTTAGAATTTTAAAGAATTTTGCACACTTGTTTGTACTTCTCAACACAAACTTGTCAAGAGCAGCTATTCGCCTAGTGAGCTCCTAAACCTCCTTAACAGTATAAGGAGATTTCATATTTTTGATTGCCTCAATCTTTCTTGGATTAGTTTCAATACCACACCAAGTGACCATATACTTTAGGAACTTTCCTAAAGTAGCACCAAAGATGCACTTCTGCAGATTTAACTTCATGTTGTACCTCCTCATGGTAGTGAATGTCTCCTCAAGATCAGTAAGATGCCGATCTTTTTTCATGCTTTTCACGATCATGTCATTAACATACACTTCGACATTTCGATTCTAGGGCTTGAACATCATGGTGACAAGCCATTGATAGGTTGCATTAGTGTTTTTTAGCTTAAAGGGCATTATCGTATAACAATATGTTTCAAAATTAGTGACAAATCATGTGTGAACCTCGTCTTCCTCGTCTATTTTAATTTGGTTGTAGTCGGAAAAAGCATCCATGACAAAGAGCAATGCATGCCTAGTAGTTGAATCAACCATTGAATCAATTCTCAGCAGGGGAAAGCAATCTTTAGGACAAGCCTTATTAAGATCCATGATGTCTATACACAAGCGCCATTTATCATTAGACTTCTTGACTAATACACAATTGGCTACCTAAGTCGAATAAGACTCTTCTTAAATGAATCCTATCTTCAAGAGTTTTTGGACTTCTTCTATGACTGCTTGCCTCTTGAGGGCAAAATGCCTCTTCTTTTGTAAGATCACTTTTGCGCTTAGATCAATCTGAAGCTTGTATACCATGACATCTCTAAGGATACCTAGCATATCCGAGGGGGACCATGCAAATACATCAACATTGTCCTGCAAGAAGTTGATTAAACTTTGATGAATATATGTCGACAATGGTCTCCTTATCTTGGTCATCTTTTTAAGATCACCTCCTAATGAAATTTCCTCCGTTTCATTTTCGGCATTATCTATGCCAACCGACTTTCCTTTTGGATAAGTTTCTACCTGAAAAACTTCTTTTCGCCTTAAGACCATGCCAACTGTTGATCCCCTTTACATATACCAACTCTCATAAGAGTGGGGAATTTAGCTTTGAGGTGAGTAATAGAAGGGACAATGTTGAATAGGTATTGACACGACCATCCTATGATCATATTATATAGAGACCAACATTTGACAATGAGAAAGTCCACTTGGTCTTCCACAAAGCTTGTCATCTCTAATCTAAATTAGTAAAGAGATTACTTTGGTTACTCGGACAGGTTGTTGAAGGCATACAAATCATAACTATAGGATCCCAACTATACTTTGATCTTTGGTCTCATCTGATCAAAAGCTTGTTGAAAAATAATGTTTGCTGAACTTCCAATGTCAACGAGATTTTTCTTGACCTCGAAGTTTGAAATTCTCGTACTAATCACAAGTGTGTCATCATGTAGCCTTTGAATACCTTTAAAATCTTCTTTTGTGAAAAAAATTGTATTATCTATTTTGACCTTCTTGCCTTGGATATTGCAAACATAATTAATGGCGTTAGTCGAGCTTGAAGAGCCTGATCGGCCTATTACAAAAGGTCTACCAACAATAGTGTTGATTATTCCATTAAGTGCTCTATTAATGTTTCCGTCTCTTGCATCTTTCTCAGCAATAGCTGATCGAGTAACATTCTCCTGGTGTTCTCGTCTCCTCTGAGATGGCTGCTCAATATTCTTGGTATCATACACTAGAAACTTGCACAAATGCCCTCGTTGAATTGCATCCTCAATGGCGTTCTTAAGTTGGATGCATTTGTTAGTATTATGGCCTTTGTCGTGATGGAAATTGCAGTATTTGTTGGAATTTCACCTTAATAGGTTTACTTTCATCCTTTTTAGCTATTGCAAAACGTCTCTTTGTCCACGCACTTCCATCAATATGTTTGAAATTGAATGATTGACTGGTGTGTGGACTGAATATGTTGGAATTCATGGCTTTTTTTTCTCAGAGTTAGTATTACGACCCAGTAGTATCATTATCGTGGTAGATTACTGTGTACTGCATAAAGATTTACGATCAACCCCCTTGTTGATCATAGGCTTTCTATACGATACATAAGGCTCCTTTTACTCCATATCACCATCAGGCCCATAAATAAATAGTATCAAGTGGAATGATTGAAATTAATATTTAATTATGAAAATATTGAAGTTAAGGTGTGGAATTGTTGAATTCTACAACAAAAGAATATTACATCGCAATTATAACTATAAGAGCAACTAAATTAATAAAATTTAACTAAATAAATACATTTGCAATTCACTATTTACACAAAATGTCCTCTCTCCTTATCCTGAACCCACACCCTGTCTCGGCTTGAGACTTACCTTAGGCATTCCGTAGCTTGGATGAACAAAAAGATTATCCTATAGTAAAAGAAATCTATCGGGGTATAAGCTTACGCTTAGTGAGTAAATTCCTTCGTCATGTCATATAAACAATATTATTTAAATGCACAACGTATGAATGCATGAACAGTCAGAATGCTAAACAATACATGCAGCGACCTAGGAACTGCATATAACTTAGAATTATGTCCCCTGTAGTTAAGCTTAGAGATAATTAATTGATACAAACTATCAACTAAGTTTTAGCACTTGGGTTTTTATACTAATTACACCATTGTGCTCGAGTCAAATCAAGATCATATATATATATATATATATATATATATATATATATATAGCATATACTTTACTTTTCATATGGAAAATATACTTCTCTTTTCAAAACCAAACTTTAAGTAAAAAATCCCCAAATCTAGCGAAGTGGTGGCCTTCGCAATCTACAATCACACTCCCTAAGCGAAAGCCACAAGATACGGCCCTTCACTATCAGTTAGCATCCCCTGGCATCTAGTAAGCTTGATAGCTCAAGACAGAGACTTAATAATATAAATGACACATTTGCCTAAATCTTAGTAGGAGACCCTGCTCTAGTGAATCCCTTCCCATCTTTTGTGTGAGGTGACAGTCGATATAGTTATAATGCAAATATAAGAAATCTATGATTTATTAAATTTCTTAATCGAATACTTGATTTATTCAACTTTCGTGATGATAAGACAATTTCATTCCATACAACTATGCATAGATATCATCACAAACGATTTCTATTATTATATGATTAGCAAGTTGTAGCATTCAATCATGATATCATACACATGCATTTCCCATATCTCATAAGCATTCATATTCATTTCATAAATTTAAGTGCAACTATACTGTAAGTAAAATCAAGCATGAAATCATTGAGAATTACTCACTCATCAATCGTAGTAATCTGAGGGCAAGTCCTCTCCAGCGATTGGGTCCCTTGATCATTTCAAATACAATACTATAAGGATTTGAAATAGAACTTAGAAAGCTAAGCTAAAAATCCTTTAAGTTACACCTCTAATTAGGTTTCGTATTTTTCTCTGGTTTTACTTAAAACTTTAATCGCATATAACTTTCTCGTTTTAAATTCGATTTTTATGATCTTGCAGTCGATTTTCATTGTTTTCAAGTGTACTTTAACATGGTGTGATCAGATTTTTGAGATGAGGCATGCATTTCTACCCACTAGTCAGAATAGTAGCGATCCTCACGTGGGCTTTATTTGATTGTTGGCTTTTTTATATTTTAGGAAATCCTTTGGGCTTAAGCTTGGGCTTGGAACTTTATTTTAAACTTAAAATACTCTTTAAGGTCATATTTCCCACCTTAGTTTACACTCTTGATGTTAACAACAACCTCTTGGGCTTTTATGTGGACTTAAATTGTTAAATGGACTTGTTTTTTTTCTTTATCTAAACTAAAGATGGTCACTTTGTTGGGCTTAGGGAGTGTTATGTGGGCTTCTTAAGGGTTTCAAAACAACTTTTATAGGAAATTTGATGAAAGCTCAACTTGGAGTTTTGAGCTTGTTTTAAAGGTTTTAGGCTCGGTTTTGAGTTTTAGGTTTTATACACTTATCAAACCTGCTTTGGTTGGTGTCGAGTCTGATTTTTCGGTTTTTTATTTAAAATTGATTTCTCATTTCTTGATTAATACTAAACCCTAACCCATTTAATATTAATCCTCGACTAAAGAAATTGAGAAATTCTAGTTTTTTATTAAAAATAATTTTTGGAGTTGCCACCCGACCGAAGTTGAGAAAAGAAAAAGAAACCGTAACCAATTGGGTGGATTAGTTAGGATTTAGCTACCGGTCTTTGATTTCAAATTTAATAAAGAACCAAAGGTTTCCGAATTCGGGGGCTAACCTATTAGACCCTTACGGGTACCACTATCTATTTACCGAAATTAGGATTATTTTTCTAATCATAATATTTTAAAAAAAATAAATAAAAATCAAAAGAAAAAAGAACCTAAGTTTCTATATTTTTTATTGACGCCTCGAAGGTGCCTACATACCCGCTAGCTTGGATCAGATGATCGTAGTTCTTTTTTTTTTTTAAAAAAAAAAATATTTAGTGTGTTGATTGATTTTAATTTTGAAAACTGACCGAGTTTATGTTTTACGTTATTCAGATCAAAAATACTTAAAAAAAAGTTCCTAACTCATGAATGATTTAAAAGAAAACTCTCTAAGACATTATGACCTTTTTTTGTAAAAATTTCTTTTTTTGTTAATGTTTTATTTCTAAAAAAAATAATTTCTATATAATGATTTCTAAAAAGAAAAACTAATCTACATATATATATATATTTACTGTCAACAGCTACTTATCTAAATAAGTTAATAAACTATGTAATATACTTAATATATAAACTAATAATAAAAGTCTCCTAACTATATATATACATATATACTATTAAATAACTAAGTAACTAAAACATAATAACAACTAATCAACAACAACAATAATAATAAAAACTAGTATTCGAACCTGATTTGGGCAGTTCAGTAAAGAATCCGAGGATGCAATTTGGGGGCTGTTCGTCAACGAAGAGGTTGTGGCATATAACGGAACTGCCATTGGCGTGATCTGTAGTGACCTTGTGCTGCTGTGGACGTATATCGGCTATCGCGGCATCGGCAAGTGTCCTTGCAGTGGACGGTGCAGCGATGGATAGCGTGTACAGCTACGTGTTGTAATGGCCGTATGGATGTTGTGTTTCGGTTGAGTGTTCGGGGACGTTGGCTGCTGCATGGAGAATGGAATTGGAGATGCTGCCGCTGCGTGGAGCGATCGTGGAGATGCTGCCGCTACGTGGAATGATCGTGGAGATGCTGCTGTTTCTATTATATGGATGAAGCAGATTTTTTTTTAATTTTTGATGAAGCTGATCCCCTTTTTTTGTTTCCTGTTGCGATTTTTTCTTTTTATAAAGCCCAAATCGAATCTTGTTATATCCGATTAAACTAGACTTAAATCTTGTTCATATCTGATTTAGCTAAACCCATATGATTTAATTAGATATGACTCTTTTGCAAAGATAGTAAAATAAAGACATAGGTGCCTGCTGAGACTCGAACCCATGACCTCCAACTAAATCCACCCAAGCACTCCGCTACTTATTCGTTAGGCGGTTGACCTGTTTCTTAATATTCATTACAATTAAATTATATTTAAACTATCTAAATTCCTAAACTAAAAATTTTTAACTAAGCTAAAATTAACACTAACATTAAACTAATTATTCCTAATATAAATTACTTTCTAAAAATTTACGAAATCTTTATAATTTTTCCTTTTCTTATTTTTTTTAGTATTTTCATTATTTGTTACTTTTTATTATCTTTTATATTAACTTTTTGTTTATTATTTTTTTGAATTAGGACCCTTTTTTGTAAAAATAAAAGCTAAGACTATGGAAGGGAAAAAATTAGGTGTCTACAGTTGTCCCTCTTTGTGGTGAAGTTTGAGCAAAACTTTGCCACAAAGATAAAAGAGACATTATTTTTGCCTCAGTATGACTCTATCCTAAGGAACATTAAGTCACTTAACGAAGGTTCGAACGATAATGGGAAGTGCCTTTGTGAATTGGCAAAGATCTCTAAAAAAGAATGACGAGAATCTTGGTTGTGCCCTTGATGAGCTGACTAACCAAGGTGGTCAAAGCGCCCCTTGAGCTGGCTAAGACCTACAGATATATGAAGAAAAACTTGGATCGTGCCCTTAATGAGCTGACTCTCGAAGTGGTTAAAGCGCCCCATGAGCTGGCTAAGACCTAAAAATTTGAAGGAAAACTTGGATCGTGCCCTTAATGAGCTGACTCCCCAAGACGGTCAAAACGCCCCATGAGCTGGCTAAGACCTAAAAATATGAAGAAAAACTTGGATCGTGCCCTTAATGAGCTGACTCTCCAAGGCGGTCAAAGCGCCCCATGAGCTGGCTAAGACCTAAAAAGTACGAAGAAAAACTTGGATCGTGCCCTTAATGAGCTGACTCTCCAAGGTAGTTAAAGCGGCGCATGAGCTGGCTAAGACCTAAAAAAATTTGAAGGAAAACTTAGATCGTGCCCTTAATGAGCTGACTCTCCAAGGAGGACAAAGAGCCCATGAGCTGGCTAAGACCTAAAAATTTGAAGGAAAACTTGGATTATGCCCTTAATGAGCTGACTCTCCAAAGCGGTCAAAGCGCCCCATGAGCTGGCTAAGACCTAAAAAATTTGAAGGAAAACTTAGATCGTGCCCTTAATGAGCTGACTTTCCAAAGCGGTCAAAGCGCCCCATGAGCTGGCTAAGACCTAAAAAATTTGAAGGAAAACTTGAATTGGGATAGCGCTTCTTGAGCTTACTAAATCCCTTGATGAAATTTTGAGTCGGGTAACATTCTATGAGTCATACTATTGGGAGTTTAAGAAACTCTAGATTGGGACTACGCTCTACGAGCTGGCTAGCTCCCTAAGAGATTACAAATTGGAACTATGTTTTGGGAGCCAGCCTGAAGCTTGAGAAACTTTAGATTAGGACTGCGCTCTATGAACTAGCTAGATCCCTAAATGAAAATATGAACCTGGATAGCGCTGCATAAGCTGACTAGAGTGCTAAAAAAGATATGGATAGGAACATTGCACTATAAGCTGGTTATATCATTGAGAAAACAGATAAAGGGTAAGCACCCTTCAAATTTGCTTAACCTCTACTGAGAGTTGAAAGCAAACTGAGGAACATAGCCAACTTGAAAAAAAAAAAACTCTTGATTTGAGAAATTTACAAATGAGGAATTTGGTGAATACTGTTTATAAGATGAATTAAAAATTTAGCTACTATGGATGAAATGGAAATGAATGGAAAAACTTGTAACAAGCCTCCACTTTCTCTCTCTCCTTTTCATGTCTTTTCATTTTTTTTTCCTCCTTTTCCTTGAAAGTTTGCTAACGGATACAAATTCCTATTTAAAAGGCAACTGCTATAATCATGTAGGGTATCTCATATCCACCCTAGTTTGTAACCTAGACAATGAGGTTCTTGGATAGGCCTTAAACATTCATTTCGTAAGGAAAAGGTAACTCACGATTAGTTTAGTCGAAGAGGACTTCCTTACGCACTCTCGGTCTAGATTTCACTCTTGATTACTATTCCAGAAATTATAATCCAATTTGTAAATGATACGTTATGATCGATCTGTTAGGTCTTTTTGGGTTTAGTATCGTAAATTTGGCTTTTGGTTAAATGGTTTCAAAAGAAGTTAATTGAGAGGGCTTATTTTAAAAAAAGTGCTTTCATCCAACCCAAGGGGTACAAGTCAAGAACCTTTAGGAATGAACTAGATGTGTGCTTGCCCCAGTTTCAAAAATAATTTTTATCTTAGATAAATAATTTTTCAAAATTGGAAGAGCTTTGAGTAGGGAGGTATTGTGGGTGGGAAGGTCTTGTGTTTGAGAATTGAGTGGGTAGAAAGGGTTTATATTTGTGATTTGGAATGTGATTTTGAACTGAATATGGAGTTTTTGGTTTGCGGTTGAAAACATGATCTTAAATAAATATGAGGTTTTGTGTTTTTGGTTAGGAACGCGATTCAAGGCCTTATATTTTTTGAGCAACTTAAGCTTTCTTTGATTGGGGATTTGCTCAAGCCCAATATTTGGGTATTTCTTCATTTTCTTTTTTCCTGGTTTTTTTTCTTTTTCTTTTATTCTTCTTTTATTCTTTTTTCTTTTCATTTCATTTCATTTCTTTCTTTTCTCTCCCAAAAAATAACTATCTTTTTTGTTAAGTTTTTGTCTTTAGATGAATCAAGGCCCTAAATCCATAGGTTTAGAGTGCATTAGCTTAGGTAAGGTATGTGTGACCTTTGGGGTATTTGGAAAAAATGTTAGCTCTTCTTCAAAGAAAACAATTTATCAAAAACAAAAATTATCCTTAAATTGTTATTACTGGGGTAAGCACAAATCAGTTTTATCCTTCTCTCCTAGTTAATGACCTTAACCTTCGAATTGCCCCACTGTAGGGTGGTTCTTGACAGGGTTTACATTTGAAATGACTCCATATCAGTCCAACGGGGTTATCAAAGGATAACTGTGTTTGGGATTTGAAAATGAATGCCTAACTTCATTTCGATCTGCATATCGAATTCAAAATAGACCTCCTTTAAGAATTGAGTCCAAAATATCCTCACAATGATGTCTCTTAACTCTCAAAGTGTTTAAGGGTTAGTGTATAGGATATAGCTCGCCTCTTTTCATTCAAAACCTTTTAAAAGTGAGTTACCAATTCAATACATAAGGATTGATTAACCTTAAGGTGATGACAGATGTTACTCCCTAGTTACTTGGAACATGCCCCAGTTGTGAAATTTCAAAGACTAAATGCCTCATGCCCCCAGACTTATAGGTCTTAACGCCCTTAAGCTTCCATATCTGATTTTGGGTTAGGTTCTTTAGAGTTCAAATGGGCTGAAACTGACAACTTTTGAAGTAGAAGGGACTAATGATTTGCCATTTTTGTTTGTATCGAGGATCAAGCTTAGGATAGTGTTCATGGCTTTGTGTTTTGACTCGGTTCCTGGTTGGACTTGATGGCTCAAATCTCGAGTTAGTTCAACCATCTTGATGGGCTAGGGTTCGGGTTTGGTTGGTTATTTTCTCGAGCCAAGTGGGTCTGTTTAGGTTATCTACCTTAATGGGCCAAGTGATTGTGTTTATCCCGAACCCTATAAGGATTTGTAACCGTTAATAAATTTCTTTCTTTTTCTTTTCTTTCCTTTCCTTCTTTTTTTCTTCTTTCCTTTCCTTCTTTTTTTCTTTTTTCCTTTTCTCTTTCTTTCTTTGTTTTTTTTTTTGAAAGAGATAGAGGAAAAGTTAGGGCTTTTGTGTTATAAAGACCGAGTGATGGAATTGTAAATGGATGATTATGGAAGATTGCTTTCATGGAAAGATATACAAGTCGAGAACAACATTACTGAGAATCTATTTACAAGTGAGGAATTCTAAAGGGAAAAAACTAAATAAAGAAAATATCTAAATCTTATTTATTCCAAATGAAGAAAACTATTTGCAAAATGTTGAATTTACCTAAAAGAATGAATATTTCTGATTGGTAGAATACTAGGCACAATGATAACTACCTATTATTTTACAGATTTGATTCTTTTCGTTTGGCTTCTTTTTTTTATTCTTACTTTTTGTTTTCTATTTATTTTTATTTATTTACTTCGTGAAGGTTGGGCTCAATTGATGTGGGCCTAAAGCGATGGATTCGAACCCTAATTGATGTACTAAAGCCCTCACTATAGTAATATTTATAGGGCTCTTCTATAGGTGCAAGATGAGCCCAATCTTATTCCTAATAAATTCTTACTTAGTTGATCTAAAAAGTTATATACATATCTAGAGTATCTTTTAAGGCCAATGAAGTGGGTAGATGTGGATCTGTTTAGAAGCCCATTGACTTGATCTAGCTATAGTATGTAAAAAAGAAAAAAAAAATCAAAATTACAATCATCACTTATTCCAAACTTTACATTGAATTACTACAAATTATTTACAAAGAAATATTACAACTACAACTTCACAACAGCCTTTATCTTCTTAGGTTTGCCACATCATAGATTTTGTGAATTTTTGAAAAAGTTTCCATATAATATGAAGGGTGGGTTCTACAGGTTCTCAAGTTCTACAACCACCACGTTTTTCAAAGCAATGATTCCGTGGTCACATTTGAACTTGAGTGGGGTAGCCTGATCGACCCCGGAAGATGGTTACCCTACAACATCCGAAGCTTACATAATGGCCCCCCTCTTAAGGTCCTAAGACGGACTGGTTCTGACCGTGTCTAATATGCGTTCATGATGCAGAAAGGAAAATAAAATAAAATAAAAATAACTAAATAAAAGATAAAAGTAAAACCTCCTAAAATTTCTTCTTAAATAAACTGCCATGACAAAACAATGTTAGTAAAAAAAAAAACAAATAAATAAAATAAACAAATACATCAAACAACATACCTAAGTTCTTTTTTTATTTTTTTATTATTTCATTTTTTTTGAAAAATAATCCTATTTTCAGCAACTTCTAATGGCTAGCCCTCTAGCAGTCCCCAGTGAAGTCACCAAATTGTCGAGTCTGATTTTTCGGTTTTTTATTTAAAATTGATTTCTCATTTCTTGATTAATACTAAACCCTAACCCATTTAATATTAATCCTCGATTAAAGAAATTGAGAAATTCTAGTTTTTTATTAAAAATAATTTTTGGAGTCGCCACCTAACCGAAGTTGGGAAAAGAAAAAGAAACCGTAACCAATTGGGTGGATTAGTTAGGATTTAGCTACCGGTCTTTGATTTCAAATTTAATAAAAAACCAGAGGTTTCCGAATTCGGAAGCTAACCTATTAAACCCTTAACGGGTACCACTATCTATTTACCGAAATTAGGATTATTTTTCTAATCATAATATTTTAAAAATAAATAAATAAAAATCAAAAGAAAAAAGAACCTAAGTTTCTATATTTTTTATTGTTGCCCCGAAGGTGCCTACATACCATCTAGCCCGGATCAGACGATCGTAGTTCTTTTTTTAAAAAAAAAAAATATTTAGTGTGTTGATTGATTTTAATTTTGAAAATTGACCGAGTTTATGTTTTACGTTATTCGGTTTATCAAAAATACTTAAAAAAAAGTTCCTAACTCATGAATGATTTAAAAGAAAACTCTCTAAGACACTATGACCTTTTTTTGTAAAAATTTCTTTTTTTGTTAATGTTTTATTTCTAAAAAAAAATAATTTCTACATAATGATTTCTAAAAAAAATAATCTACATATATATATATTTACTGTCAACAGCTACTTATCTAAATAAATTAATAAACTATGTAATATACTTAATATATAAACTAATAATAAAAGTTTCCTAACTATATATATACATATATACTATTAAATAACTAAGTAACTAAAACATAATAACAACTAATCAACAACAACAATAATAATAAAAACTAGTATTCGAACCTGATTTGGGCAGTTCAGTAAAGAATCCGAGGATGCAATTTGGGGGCTGTTCGTCAACGAAGAGGCTGTGGCATATAACGGAACTGCCATTGGCGTGATCTGTAGTGACCTTGTGCTGCTGTGGACATATATCGGCTATCGCGGCATCAGCAAGTGTCCTTGCAGTGGACGGTGCAGCGATGGATAGCGTGTACAGCTACGTGTTGTAATGGTCGTATGGATGTTGTGTTTTGGTTGAGTGTTCGGGGACGTTGGCTGCTGCATGGAGAATGGAATTGGAGATGCTGCCGTTGCGTGGAGCGATCGTGGAGATGCTGCCGCTACGTGGAATGATCGTGGAGATGCTGCTGTTTCTATTATATGGATGAAGCAGATTTTTTTTTAAATTTTTGATGAAGCTGATCCCCTTTTTTTGTTTCCTGTTGCGATTTTTTCTTTTTATAAAGCCCAAATCGAATCTTGTTATATCCGATTAAACTAGACTTAAATCTTGTTCAAATCTGATTTAGCTAAACCCATATGATTTAATTAGATATGACTCTTTTGCAAAGATAGTAAAATAAAGACATAAGTGCCTGCTGAGACTCGAACCCGTGACCTCCAACTAAATCCACCCAAGCGCTCCGCTACTTATTCGTTAGGCGGTTGACCTGTTTCTTAATATTCATTACAATTAAATTATATTTAAACTATCTAAATTCCTAAACTAAAAATTTTTAACTAAGCTAAAATTAACACTAACATTAAACTAATTATTCCTAATATAAATTACTTTCTAAAAATCTACGAAATCTTTATAATTTTTCCTTTTCTTATTTTTTTTAGTATTTTCATTATTTGTTACTTTTTATTATCTTTTATATTAACTTTTTGTTTATTATTTTTTTGAATTAGAACCCCTTTTTGTAAAAATAAAAACTAAGACTATGGAAGGGCAAAAATTAGGTATCTATAGTTGGTCTGTTCACTTTGTTTATTTGGTTTTATCAAATTTTCAAGTGACTTATCTTATGGTTCCAGATCTGGCTATAATGGTTCAAAGGGGTACTCACTTGGTTTTTCAGCTTATTTTGTCATTTTCTTAAGTTTAAGGGTTAGATCATGAACTTATGTTATTTATATTCCAACTCTAACTCAACTTATCTTCCATGAGATGATTATTTAGCTTATGGACTTCATAAAAAGAAAAATATATCACACACTTATCATAACTTCTATGCCATATTCCACATCGCAAAAAGTTGATTTCTTCATGGAAACTTAATGTAGTAGATTTTCCTTTACCTAAAATTAGATTTGAGCATATTTAACTTAATAGAAGTGAAAATAACACCTAAAAGACCCACATATACTCCACGTTCAGCATGATGTCCCTTCATTCATGTAGACATTTCATAATTTTCTCAATTTAAAATCTTCCATTCTAAGTGTTAGACATATATCTTTATATAATACCAACTTATCATGCTCATTTTTTTGAACTTTTATGTAAGGGGTTCATAAGCTTATGCTATGTTATTTTATCACCTTATGCTTATGTTAAAATCTTCATATAAACATAGTCTCCTAATATGGCATACTAGGGCACTTAACAAGAAAGTAAACTTACTTATCCTAAAAGTGTAAAAATGGTGGTTGTGCAGCTAAGATTCCTCTTATGCTCCTTGTTTTGCTTCCTTTCCTTGCAAGTTCTTTTAGAAGCTATGGCCTTGATCTTCATAGTGGATTTTGGGAATGCTTTAAGGCTCTTAAATATGGCTTTTGAAGTTGATACAAGAAGGCAACAAAATCAAGCCTTTTTGTACCATGGGGTATGGGGTTAAAGTGGTGGCAATGTTGGGATTTTGGTGGGGTTGTGTTTCCTCTTTTAGTTTGTGTTTAAGGTGAGAAAAAACGAAATGACAATGAGAGTGAAAAGAGAGAGTGAGTAGCCAGTTCTTGTGTATGTAAGTAGTGTGTTTAATAAGCTTCATTTTGTTGTCTTTTACCATGCACAAATGCCAATTTTGACAAGACTAGATGATGTAAGCATTAAGGAGCAAATAGTGGATGTGTAAGACAAATTGATTGATGTTTGAATGGCACAGCATGACCCCCCTCTTTCTCTTCTTACTACCGGCCATGTGAAGTCCTTGTGCATTGTACTGTCTTGTCACTTATTTGAAAATTGAATACATAAAGTAAGGTGATAACTTGTCTTTATGTAATATAGATTATGGTAGCATATGGAAAGTGTTTTATCACTAGCTTTTGATAAGTTATCAATTGATATCAATTAATAAATTATTTCAACTCTCAATTGATAAGTTATTTAAGGTGATTAGTTGATTCACTTATCCAAGTGTACAAAGGCTTAAGCATGAAAATAAGAGGATTGTCTTATGTAAAATTCTTTTAGGGTTTGATTCTTAAATTAACTTGTAAGTTAGGATTTAATTCCCATAAAATTATGAAATTTTCTAGAGTTGAATAAAATCACTTAAATTAAATTCTTAATTTTTCGCTTAGGGTTACAATTCTCAATTATTTTAGGATTTAGGTTTTAGGTGCATTAACGTTCGATGTTCTCGTATTCAAGTTTTTATCAGCAAGGAACTTTCGAATTGAAAACTAAGTTCGTTTTTAAATGTAAAATTAAATTATCAGTTTAGTTGATCCTTGGGAACGTTTGGGATGTACTCTTAGTTGATTCACATGCCCGACAAATAGTAGGGTTTACAGTTAGGACTTTGGTCATCTTCCATTCTGAGTTGATCTTTTTCACTCCCCTGATTATCGCTTTTCTTATCTCCTCTATTTTGATCAGCCTCTCACCGAGCTTTTATATTATCCTCTTGTCGAATGTAGAACATAGCTTTGGCCTTGAACTCGGCAAAGGTTCCTAGCTTATTATTGGCGAGGGACTTGAAAAAGTCTCTATAGGGTTTGACACCATCAATGATGGCAATAAGAGCTACACTTATGTCTAGTTATGAAATTTAGACTATCTCAACCATAAACCTGTCCAGATAATCTCTAATTGACTCATATGATCTCTACTTTATCTTATTAAGGATTGATGAGTCCTTAACAGGAAACTTGCTTACAACGAAGTGTTAAAGGAATACTTCTACTAGATCTTTGAAATACTAAATTGTGTTCGGCTTTAGATGTTTAAACCATGTACTTATTGCATTCCTTAATGTCAAAGGGAAAGCTTAGCAGGTCACGGCATCGCTTAAGCCGTGCAACTTGGCCAAAGTGCAGTAGTACTCTAAATAATCTTCTATATATCTCGTCCCATCATAGGTTTCGAACTGCGACAACTTGATGTGCCGCAATATAACCTCCTCCAAAATTTCAGGGATGAAATGGCTCTTCTTAATTTGAAACTATTTATTCGTTGCAGTAGGGGTGCTAACATGTGAGGGTTTAACATGGTGCACCTATTGCGGTTGCTTATCCTTATTATTTTTCTTGAGTGCAGGGGCCAAAGGTCCCATTACAACTTCGGTATGCTTTTTTTACAATTCAGGTGAATAGATTGAGTTGTCACTATTCTCAGTGTTGTGATTATCGTGCTCTTTGTTTTGATTTGGGTAAACATTATAATGAAGGAAATTAAGGATCTCTTTATGTTTTTTGCTTGATTCCTGGTTTTCTTTGGCCAAGTCAAGGCAAAGTTGCTCTAGTTTAGCTTGTCTATATGCTTACTTCCCCCTCAAGGTGGTGAGATGAAGTACCAACACCAACACCAACACCTGTACTTTTAGTTAATCTTATCTAAACCATGTGGATGGGTAGGAAAAAACAGACAACGCCAAATGTTGTTCGGTGATTTTGGATTAAGACTTCAACCCTATAAAGAAAGAGAAGGCTCTAAGGTACCAGGGCCAATTCAGTAGGGCCAGTTCGATGCCTAAGTTAGTGAATGAATATGGAAAGAGATTGAATAATAGGGAGTTATCAGATATCTCTTACAGTGTTTCTTTTTCATATTTATAGGCGAATGTTGAGTGTTTGAAGTAGTAGTTAATCGCATGAATGTTGAGACACGTGGAGACCTCTTAATTAAGTACATTGCTGAAATATAAGAATAATGGGCAGTTATATAATATAACCATGCCAAGCGATAACCATTCGCACCACTTTCCTTAAATTCAAATCAGATACGAAGTTATGTTACTCGACGTTAGCCAAGAATGGAGTTACTCAGCACGTCAGTAGCCAAGTGGTCGAGTGAATGAAATTCGACTATTAATAATGTCATCACTAATTTTTCATGAGAGAAATTAGGTTTGAATTCCTTCTCTCCATAGTTATAAAAAAAAAACAAAAAATATCAAAAAGTAAACTATCTATTTACTTATCATTGTCTTTTTACAATCTACACTCATCTCATTTACAAAATTGATATATGATATATACATACTTTTACGCAATAAAATCCTATGATCATACATCATATTTATAAACCTTTAAAGTCCATAATATAAGATACCCTTTAAAAATAAAATAAAATAAAACTAAGAATTTTGAACATGTTGTTTTATTTTGTTTACGAGCTTTTTAGCAAGACATATTCAATGTAAGATCTTGTTACATACGTAAATTCATGTCACATATCATTTCCAATTAAGGACCAATGATTACATCATAAAAAAAAAAATCATGCGTTTATAAAGAAAAATACAATTAAAGTTTTTTCAAATGTAAAAAAAATTGCATTCTCCATAAACACCATTAATCCATAAGGGGGTACCATCATACAATAGTTGTTTTGTTTATTCTATTCTTTATTGGCCTTTAACATGAAATTTAAAATTTTTTGTCTTTTAATATAATATAATATAATATAGATTAATCTTCATATAATTGATAGTTTTAATGGGAGCGAAAGGGGAAAAACAAAAAAAATACTAAGGACAAATTCAATACCTTTTTCTAAATGTTATTCCCAAAGAGTATGGATGAGCATAGTTCAATTCGTACAATTCGCTTCCTTTATTGGATCGAACCTAATATAACAGTTTGATTTTTTCCTCAAATTAAACATAATTATACTATTTGGTTCATAAATTTTTTAAACTTAATTAAAATCTATTCGGTGCAGTTCGATTCTTAGTTCAAACTGTTTATGTCAAATCTTTACTAAATATTTTTATCTTGAATAATATATTTTCCTTTCTATTAAATTCTTATATGTTTCCATTTAATTTTTTTATATATTTATTACATGTAACGATACTTAGCAAAAAGGAAAAATTAGATCTTAATAAACCTAACTTGATTGGACTTGGATAATAGACTATTTTAACGAGCAATAACACGAAGAAGGAAGTAGAGCTGTATATATAAAGTGATGCAAAAAAGACAAAACAGATACATCAAAGACTGAAAAAGAGAAAAGAAACACATAAAGAGCGCTGAGGTTAAATCCTTGATTTGAAAACATATAAGAAAATGACAATTTAGAATAGGGAAATTTTTTAATGTGAAAGGTCAACTTAATCTTAACAATTGATTGAAAAATAAGATAAATAAAAATAAGATGTGAAAAAATTAATAAAATCTAGGAAAATTGATGGAATTTTTTTTTTATAGTACAAAACAATTGCTTGAATTTTTTTTTTCTATTTAGCCAAATGATTTAAAATGGTTTGGTTTGGTTCAAAACAATTCGATTCAATTTGCTTCCCAAATCGAACCATAACTTGTTTATATATAACTTAACTGAATTGTAAACTAAACCATTTATAAAAAAATTGATTTTTCGGTTCGATTTGGTTTAGTTTGGTTCTATTCGATTTAAGATTTGATTTGCAATTCACGGTTTTTTTCCTAATCCTCCAATCCACAATTTAACAAAAACCAAATGTTAAAGTGAAAATATAAGATTGTAATATGAAAATTCTTGAATGTATTTGCTACATAATATGTACAATCAATATCTTTTTTATATCAAGAAAAGTTGAGTGTATTTGTTAATAAGATTGTTAGGTTTTAGCAAATTATTGTATAGATATTTGCTTTAGTGATGCTATTACTTACGTTTATATATAAGAATAAGTTATTATTTTGTTGTTATATTTTTATATTACAGCACTAAATTAATTTTTTAGTCTACTATTTAGTTTAAATATTAGTTATAGTCGCTAGATGAGAAGGCCATAAGGTACTAACTAAAACTAAGAAATTTGTTTAATATATTTGCTGGTATAAAAATCCGTTTCATAATATAAAATAAATGCATTTTTAAGAGTTAAAAAATAAACTTATACCAAGTTCCTAAATCATAAATATTGAAATGTAGTGTAATTTATATTTGAATAATTAACTTTTTTAATTTTGAATTTTTTAAAATCCATATCAAGAACAACATACATCAAATATGATACAAGAAGATTATACCATTATATTCTTCTTATATTGTACTGTCCAATTTCTTTATACTGTCTAGCTCTTGTAAATATAGGGGTTCGATCGGAGTAGTCACGTACGTCCTACGTGAGTAGTGCGTTACACGTGATTTCAAAGAAATGACGTAAGACTATCACCTGAAGGGATGACTAGGTGAAAATAAGGCAGGAAGAAGGAATAAACAATCTCAGTGTCTCAAATGTACAAGTGACAAACAAGGCAGCTTTAGGGGACCTTAGTTGTTCACCTTATAGCTTGAGTGAATGAGATCAATTCTTTACCGCATAAATGTGATTGGATGTAAACGCCTAAAATGTTCGATCTAGTTTTTGAAATAGACTCAATTATGTTAGACAATTTAGGAGTCGACAAGGTTAATGAAAGAAAAAACCAAGAGAAAACCCTAAAAGAATTCATTAATCGCGTAAGAAACTTTACTACCCTAAATACATCTAAATGTTAAAGATTTCATTCAACGGTGACAAAAACCCTAAAATGATCACTTTAAAGACATATATGCACTAATTCAACATAATAAACCCAAAAACCCTAAATTGATTATATAACACTCATATTTTGCCAAATCATTAGAAAAAGATTAGAGATGACTTTCAATCATGCATATATGTATTGAATCCTCAAGTAGTCCTTTAGAAACTAAGATAATGAATCATAACTTACATTTATTTCTTAAGTATATGATTAGATAGTCTTACTTAGAGTTAGGGGTATAGTTGAAGATTAGGTTACAAGTAGTGAACTTTAATACTCGAATTAGTACTTTTTACACTTGTTATCCAAAGTAGTTTATCAAATGAGATATAGAGGCTATAAAGACCTAAAGGAAGACCTCATTAACCATGGTTCCTAATCAATTCACCAAATACCTCATTTCCTCTCATTTCCTCCATTTTTCCCTTAATTTCCCTTAATTACTACATTATGTGCACAAATTTACATATGCTTAAGGAGAGTTGACCAAGTCAACACATATGGACCAAGGTCAAAAGGTTGACCAAGTCAACACATGTTGATCACAGTCAACAATTTGAAAAGTCAACAAAAAACACTAAGAGATAACGAAAATATCTAACACTTAATGATAGCTTTTCTTTTCTTTCTTTTTTATTTTTCTCTTCTCCTTTTTCTCCTCAATTGCCATCCACATCTTCCTCTTCTAGACCCCACCATTTTCTTCTTTTCATTATGAAAACAAGACAAAAGAAACAAACCAAAAATCCTCTACCATTGTCGTGAGCTTCATCTTCTTCTTTCGCTTTCATTACTTCACTTTTTGTCTCCTTAATTCCAACATAAGCAAAGATATGTATCTAAGTTACTTTATGTTGTTTTATCTTCTTCATTAGTTAGGTAATTAGGTAGATTAAAGAAGTAGGCTTGTGTTAATTATGATCATGAAGAAGAGAGCATAAAGTCCTCATCTTTAAGTGTAGAAAGTAAGGAACCATGAAGGAGAGGGAAGAAACACATGCGTATATGCTCTTAGGTATGTGTACATAAAGAAATACCAAATGAATACTTGTATGAGAACCTTTGTACATAAGTATTAACCATGTACATAACCAAATTAAGACAATACCTAACTATACCTACTTATACTACACTAATTACACATTTAAAAACACAAAAGAATGGAATTATGAAGCTTTTTTCAAGGAAAAGATTAGGCATACGAATTTGTGTATAAAAATACGTATCTAACCATATAGGTATATGAGTATGTATACATGGATAAATACGGTATAAACTTAAGTAGATGTATAAGTATATATATGTATAAGGTATATGTACATAAGTATAAGGGAAGGAATCAAATGTACATAAGACATGTATATATGACATAAGCATGAGGAGAGGCTTATGTAATCACATAATGAAGTAAGTGATGAGATAAGTATATGATAACATAAGCCATGACATAAGCAAGGGATGATATAAGCAATGACCTAAGCAAATGATGATGTAAGTGATGACATAAGCATAGATTAGAAACTAAGAAAAGAAGAAAAGTGTATCATAATTAGGAACCTAAATTAGTAAACCCTAATACACTTTCTAAATTGGATTATACTTAATTGAGTACATGAATTAATAATAGCTAACTAAAAGCCTCTAAGTATAAGGATTGAAGGGTTAACTAACTCATTAAGTATAAACAAAAGATATAAATATAAGTAATAAGAGCAATTAAGTTTTCATAGTTAAAATTTCTCTAAATTTAGTTCATATCGTAAAATACGGGTCATAACATCCAAAACGGACATTACCGTGTAAACCTATGTCCGAAAATAAGTAAAAACAACTATAAATTCATAAATATCAGAAATAAAACGAAAAAGATACAAATGGTTAAGAATAAAGTCTAACCAGATAAAAATTTAGGTAATGGAGTAGAAGTAGGGAACTAGAATTATTAGTTAATTCAGTTACTTACTAGCGTTATTATCACATAATGATTAGGTGACCCTGAGGTGAGCGAGGACCTCTCGACCGATTGCTACGATTAAGGCGAATCACTATGGCCGAGTGAGTATTTACCCTATGATTCCATACTTGTGTGTGATTGTAGATAGTGGACTTAAATATTATTGTTAATTGACTATTGTGTGGGGTTTAGGAAATTCTTGTGTATGATCTTGTATGTTGAATCGTGGAATTATCTTAAGTACAGAGAATGCTTTGTTTATTGCATGGTAGTATAGAAAGTGATTGTGTGTACTATTGGATGATCACAGCATAATTTGAACTTAAGTATACTCGGCTTATAAAAAGAAACGGGAACATGCATTAACATGCATCGCATAAATATAATTCCGGCCGTTACATCATACGGAGGTAAAGAGAGGCCATTCGGGGCTTGTTGTTATTCATTTATTGGTTTTGTACGGTGCACTCGTACAAAATGACCTTACCCTGGCCTGCGGGAACACTAGGCATTGGAGGTGCCAACCTCCTGACTAAGGGTCGAGTCTAAAGGCCTCCGTTTAGGGGTGAGTGTGAACTGCGGGGGCCAACTCACGATTATACTAGAACTTGGTTTTTATGAAAATAAAAGACTTATTTGATTTGAATACGGAGTGTGGAGTTCCGTAGTAAGGAAAGTTCTAGTATAATACCCAGATCTGATTGGTGCCATGTATACTCCAATCCTGACTTCGGAGGCTGTTAAATCGAAGTTACGTATATGAACTAGTTAAGTATACGTATTGTTTGGCATTCTGTTTGATCATTCATTCATATGCGTGAATATAATGCACTTATAACTTGCTTGTGGTGTGGCTGAGGGTTTTGCTCACTAAGCTTAGGCTTATACCCCTTTAGACTTTTGCTGCAGGATAGCCTGTTCGTAGAGGCTGGCCGAGGAATGCCACAGGTTAGCTTGGGGACTTGGGCAAGAGCGAGCTATCCTGTTTATTAAGAGAACAGTTAATGTAGATCTTTACTCATGTATTTTTGTTTTCTTAGTATTGTAGACTTAGATGTACTCTCTTACTATATGGTATAAGCTTTGTAGTTCAAATTTTATATAAATATGTTAATGTGATGATATCATGTGAATCTGTGTGTTCTTGGGAAACTAGTGGTTGTAGAGCCTTATATATTGTATGAAGAGTTCTTGATTGGAAGGGTAACCAATCAGGGGTTCTTTGTACAGTATACGGCGTCTGCTACGACTAGGCCGTCCTCAGTTCGTGACATTGGATCTTAGAGAGCAAAGTTTTCATAAGGGAATATTGTTTCTCCGATCTTTCTAAGAATTCTTAATGATGAAGAAATACTGGGTATTTATAGGCTTTTGGGCATGGTGGTATTCGTTAGATCATCTAGGCGATCAATGGATGAGATAGAGCTCACTCGATTCATGGTTATCCAGAATGAGCTAGCTAATAAGCCTAAAACCAGTATTCTTCCTTATAAGTGTATGAGCTTGCCTAAGAAAGATTGGAAGCGGACAGATTGGTTCAACGATCCCTGTTTCAGGCCCACCAACCTAAATCTCCCTGAATCATCCCAATATGAACAAAAATCTTTAAACCCTGTCACCTAGCTCAAGGAGTCAAGTTATAGCTTTGTAGCTATAACATATGGTTTTTTCTTGAAGAAAACTAAAATCATTGCTACCATCACTACTTTCACTCAATTGTGGTTCCTACGTGAGTAAGATGAAAGCATAGTAGGCTAAGATCTACCAATACATCATTACTTGAACAGTTCTTACATAAGTGCCAGATGCCAAAGCATTGCCTTGGGCTTAAGGCATAAAGGCCAAGATGTCGGGGCATTGCGTGGACGTAAGGTATGGAATCTAAGATGCCAGGCATTGCTTAGGCTTCAACCATGAGAGTCGAGATGCCAACGCGTCACCTGGGCTTAAGATATTCAAGCCAAGATGCCAGGCATTGCTTAAGCTTCAATTATGGGAGCCGAGATGCCAACGCGTCACCTGGGCTTAAGGCATTCAAGCTAAGATGCCAGGGTGTTACCTAGGCTTGAAGTGTAGAAGTGAAGATGCCAGAGCATCGCCTTAACTTAAAGTGTGGAAGCTAAGATATTAAGGTATTGCTTGGGCTTGAGGCGTGGGAGTTGAGATGTTAAGGCATTGCCTAGGCTTAAGCATGGAAGTTGAGATGCCAGGGCATTGCCTATACTTTAAGCCTAAGAGCCGATATGCCAGGGCACTACTTAGGCTTCAGGTATAAGAGTCGAGATGCCAAGGCATCGCCTTGGCTTTAGGCGTAAGAGCCAAGATGCCAGGGCACCACCTGAGCTTAAGGTGTAGGAGCCAGAATGTTAGGGCATTGCCTGGGATTTAAGCATGAGAGTCGAGATGCCAGGGCACTTCCTGGGCTTAAGGTGTAGGAGCCGAGATGCTAGAGCATTGCCTGGGCTTTTGGCATAAAATTCGAGATGCTAAGGCATCGCCTAGTCTTGAAGCGTAGGAGCCAAGATGCTAGGACGTTGCTTGGGCTTAAGAAAGTAAGATATAATACTTAGAGATGAGTGAGATAATAAAAGTTTTATTATTGAGTAGTGAAATTTGTTCTTTATTTACAAAAGCAATGCGGTAGCTTGAACCCATTTTTTTTTCAATACCTAACAAATCACTAATCACTTTCAAAGCACTCATGTACTATCATATAGGTATCATAGCTTGGAAGCGGGTTGTTGCGAATGTCGTTATCTTCGATGACAAGCTCCCCATTTTGAATTCTTTCATAAAATATCTTTTTTAAGCTTCGGTAATCCTTAGTAGGATGATTTACCATTCTTTGAAACTAATAATATTTAGGATTTCTTCTTTCGTTCACTGTAAGTTGGTGCTCAACTCTTGGCAACTTGATAGCTTCATCCTGCAGCCAAGGATCGAAGATGGCATGTACCTTGCTTATCATGCATAGAGACAGAAGAGTTCTTATATCTTTCTTAGGTCTCTTACTGGCATTAAAGTCCTCACTCTCAGTCGAGGACATGAATGCTACTCATTTGTTAAGCTTCTTACTTCCCTTCCATTGCCTCATAATAGAGTTGTCTGTCCTTCTTACATTCTCAACGAGTGCAACAAAAGAACATAAGGAAAGGTTCTATAGGTGTACAACATATTTAGAGAACATCCCTTGGATATAGATCTTCACTAGTTCTCTTTCATCACAAATATCTTGAATGTCTAGAGTGCATTCTCTAAAGTGCTCTATATAATCCATTAGATCTTCCTCTTAGTTTCGTCATATTCTTCTTATATCTATAATTGTGACTCATTCTTGAGTAAAGAAAAATTTCTCTAAGAAGAGCTTATACATAGTCCCCTATGAATTAACTGATCTCGAGGAGAGGTTGACATACTAGGTGTATGCCTTTTTTATCAATGATTTAGAGAACTCTCTAAACTTTAGGTCATCATCAAGCCCATAAGGCTCTAGGGTTTCAATAAACTTCAACTCCGGTACCCCTATGGATGATCTAGCTTGTATTTCTCTCATATAAACGTGTAAGTCTTCCTTTGTTATAAAGGAAGTCTTTGGAATAGAAGTTGTAGGCATAGGTAGAGGAGCAGGGGCAAGATTAGGATGAAAAGTAGATCCTCCTAAAATTGGAATGGTAAGATTAGATAAAGGAGCAGGGGCAAGATTAGGATGAAAAGTAGATCCTCCTAAAATTGGAATGGTAAGATTAGATAAAGGAGCAGGCACCTATGAAGATGAAGAGCCACCTAAATAGACTCTTCCATTCTCTAGTGTAGGAGTTGGTTGTTGTACAGGTTTTGGAGGAGGTGGGGGGTGGGGTTTCATTACCTCCTCCTTGATGGAGATCCTCCTCAATTGCTAGAGGATTAATTGGTTGAGCTGAGGTAGTAACACTTGGTTATGCAGCAACCATAGGGTTTGGCAAAGCCATACCTTATTGAGCAGCAGCGGTGGCAACCATCTCAGTAAAGATGGGTTGAAACATAGCCATAGATTAATTTAAAGCTTTGGTGGCTTCTTGCATTGTCCACATCGTCTATATGGGATCTAGAGGAGCCTTAGGCGTCGGATGGTCCTGGCTAGTATTCTCAAGAGGTAGGAGTAGATTCTGCACAGTAAGCTCAACATTAGTGTCGAGCTCTTAGGATGAGGTATTAGACATACCAGTTGTTCTCTTCTTGGGAGGTGCCATGTTTCTGCAATCACTCTTCCCTAATGGAGTCGCTAAAATGTAAAGGTAGGGGTTCGATCGAAGTAGTCACGTGTGTGCTACATGAGTAGCGTGCTATACGTAGCTTCAAAGAAGCAAGACTGTCACCTAAAGGGATGATTAGGTGAGAATAAGGCAGGGAGGAGGAACAAGCAATCTCGGTGTCTCAAATGCACAAGTGATAGACAAGGCAATCTTAGGAGACCTTAGGTGTTCACCTTGTAGCTTGAACGAATGAGATCAATTCTTTGCCTGAACGTAGTTTGATCTTAGAGAGCAAAGTTTTCACAGTGGAACACTGTTTCTTCGATCTCTTTAAGAATTCTCAATGATGAGGAAATATTGGGTATTTATAGGCTTTTGGGTATGGTGGCATTCATCAGATCATCTAGGTAATCAATGGATGAGATGGAACTTGCTCAATTCATGGTTATCTAGAATGAGCTAGCTAATAAGCCCAAAGCTAGTAGTCTTCCTTATAAGTGCATGAGCCTACCTGAGAAAGGTTGGAGGCAAACGGATCGGTCCAATGATCCTTGTTCCGAGCCCATTAAGCCAAATCCCCCTAAATCATTCCAATATGGACCGAACTCTTTAGGCCTTGTCACTTAGTCCCAGAAGTTAAATCTAAATAAATAATGAGTTTATCCTAATAACTAATATAGCAATTTTTAGCCTTATATAGCTTTCATAGTCAAATGCTACCTAAATGAAGCATGCCAACACAACAAAAATTCGATTTACTTATCTTACCTTTTTCTTTCTTATATTTTAGTAATATCCTTTTTTGTTTTCCTTATTATGTATCTAATATGTATGATATATAATCTTTAAAGAAAAACTACAAAAAAGTCCTTAATGTTTATCTATTTTTTTATTTTACTCCTTAACATTTGCAAAAATTTCTAAATGAGTTCTCCCATTACTTTTTTGTTAGTCTTGACACATAGTGCAATTTGATTCATTAATATAATTAATTTAATTAAATAGATTACTAATATATATTATATAGTAAAATTAATTAAAAAAAGTTTTAAAATACAAAAAAATTAAATTAAGTATATGATAAATTAAATAAAAAATATTAATATGACATATATTTATATATTGACAAATCAAATAACAATTTTGAAAATTCATTAAAAAAACTAACAAAAATGAACAAAACTGGATTCTAGCCATCCTCTATGTAATACCCCTTACATCTTAGGTGATGAAATTCTAATCATCAAGGCGTTTTTTGGTGTAATAGCTTGGAGTTCATCAAAAATTCGAAGTTAAACATGCTTGAGCTGGAGTAATCTTAAGATGGGCAACTTTCTAGGAAGCTGCTACACTAAGGAACAAAACCGTGTAATTTTCTACGCCAAAGTGGACAATACCTTGGTATGAGGAGTTTTAAGTGGGTTATTACAGGTGATATCAAAGCAATCTACTAACTGAAAGGATGGAGTCCTACCTGGTAGTGATTTTGGACCTATGTAATGAAACTAATGAGGACATTAGTTTTGTATAGGGGTTAAATTGTAATACCCATTATATGACAAGTGATGGAATTCTAGTCATCAAGGCGCCTTTTGGTGTAGCTGCTCGAAGTAGAAACTCCAAAGTTAAGCATGCTTGGGTTGGAGCAATCCGAAGATAGGTAAACTCCTAGGAAGTTGCTGCACTAGGGGACAAAACTGTATGACATTTTATGCCAAAGCAGACAATACCTCGGTAAGAGGAGTTTTAGTCGAGTCGTTACAGGTGATATCAGAGCAATCCACCAGTCGGAAGGGCGAAGCCTTACCTAGTGGCGATTCTGGACTTATATAACAAAACTGACGAGGATGTTAGTTTTGCAAAGGGGGTATATTATAATACCCCTTACATGTTAAGTGACAGAATTCTAATCATCGATGCATATTTTGGTGTAGTGGCTTAGAGTACATCAAAACTCCGAAGTTAAGTGTACTCGAGCTAGAGTAATCTTAAGATAGGTGACCTCTTGGGCAGCTGCTGCACCAAGGGACAAAACCATGTAGCGTTATATGACAAAGCGAACAATACCTCAATAGGAGGAGTTCCAGTCGGACGTTACACTTTACCTTTGGGTGGTCGGATTTCGGCTAAAGCGTGAAGTGGGTCGCAGCAGACTAGTGACCTAAGGTAACCGCCGACAACCACCTTAAGCTACATAAACAAAAAAAAAGAAGGAAAATACGTGAAACATGATTAGGTTAGATCGAGTCATACCATCCGATCTCAACCCAATCATATTTCACTTTCATTTTTCTATTTTTAAATTTTAGGTAGCCTAGGGGTCAATAAATTTTAACCATAACCCTACACACCCCATCCCAAACCTTCTTCCCCTCTCCACCCCCAACACCTCGCGGTGCCTTAGGTTAGTTAGTGGCTACGCTAGGATGCCAGTGAGTTGCATGAACCATTACCTAAAGTGGGTTGCAACCCACTTCACTCTTTGATTTGAGTACGACAACGCTCTCCTTTGATGGTCGGATTTTTCTGTTAATATGCATATGTAGCAGCACAAAGATTAGTACATAGGTAACTTTTAAATAAAAAATAGTAAAATACTGTGAAAATAATAAAAAATATATAAAAGTACATAGAAAATAAAAAAAATCTATAATGTGTATTATAATATATGTATATGTACATATTTATATATTAAAACTTTATGTAAAAAATATTGAAAATTTGTAAAGAAAAAGAAAAAAATACAAAAAATTTAATTTTTCCTTAATTTTACAAAAATTTATAGTTTTTTATGTATTTTTATATTTTTTATTATTTTCAAATTATTTTATTATTTTTATTTAAAAATTATATGTTGACCAATCTGTTGTCGTTGTGTGTGCGTATTAACGAAAAATTTAATAGAATCTTACGTATTGATTTATATAACAAAAGCTTAAAACGTTGGGGACTTAAATGAAACTTTTGAAACTTTAAAGACTGAAATAGAAAAAGAGGTAAATGTTAATGATTTTTTTGGTAATTTTCTCAATGTTTAAAATGCTATCCAATTGATGTTTTGCTTGTCTTCTCTTAGCTAGATTTTGGTTTTATATCTTAAGAAGAAGAAAAAAAAAAAGAGAATGGAAAATCGATAAATAATTGTGCTACAGATTGTGATGGGAAGATTGTTGATTAGAAGGTAAACATTTGTTTGTTTCAACATAATTGATCTCAAAAGATGAGTTGACCCTCTTGGAACAAGAGAACTGTGTTACATATTTCATAACACTGAAAATGAGAGAACTAGGGAGTTCACTTCTTAATCAACATCTATACACTCATCTTTCAACTTTTCACGTATTTTCTTTCATTTTGCATATCTACATGTACTTCATTTAACTACTTTTATACATGTGCCTTTTATCTTTCAACACTTCATATATGCCTTTTTATCTCTATCCATCACTAGTTTTTAATTGATATGTATAGGCTTTTTACCAGTCTATGGTAATTAATTTAATAGATGAGTTGTTTTAGACAATACTTTCTATAGGGCATAAAACTTTCTTTCTGTTTTTTTAATGACAAGCTCTATTGCAAGAGGTCATTTAAAAATAAAGAAAAGTGTAAAACCTAACGTAAGAAACATCATTTTCAAATATGAATTGTTGTTGAAGAAAGCCTAAGCTATTTGGACACTACAAGCTAGTCTATCTCTTACTAAAAGCTATTTATAGATAAACTAGTTGCAAAATTCTAACCTCTTGACCAAAACTATCTATTCAATGTTTCAATAGATTAGTAGGAGAATATAGATTCAAAGCATTAAATAATATTTCCAATTTTATCCACATTTAATATTAACTTTCCTAATTAGGAATCTTCCTCGAAAGAGAGTTGAGAACTTTCTTTTGTAGAGATTTTGCAATTTTAGAAAACAAATTCTCATCAAGCTTAATGTGTTACTTAATTAGAAGGATAGCTCTTGAAATTCATTACACGATCCATAATTTGTTTAAGTAGAACCTCTGGAGATCTACTAGAGTTTCTATGTATTCAATTAATTTGTTAACCTATAGATGTCATAAAGTTAAAGTGAAAACAAAAACTTAAATAAAATCTTTGACATTACCCATTTTCCATTTCCAAAATTTTAACATGAAATCTTTGAATGAAATATTTGGAATAGGTTAAACTATAAAAGGCAAAGTAACTCAATCTTAATCATTCTTAGCATAATTACATAGTATAAAGTCTTGCTCACAAGAATGTAAAAGCACCATCCTAATGCAAGTTCATGCTGATACCAATGATAGCCTAATCTTAGGCAGTTTACTTAGACCTATGAAAGGATCTAAAGGAGTATGAGTATAATTCAATTCCTTTATAAGAGGTAGAAGATGTGCATTATACTATACAACATCGTTAAACAAGGTAATCAAATAGTTATTAAGTGTAATGCTTATAAGCATATGTTACCTACACAATGTTATTAGGCCTAATGCATGATAGAAGAAATAACCCTACTTTAATATGGGCTTAATGAGCTAGGCTCTAAAAGATATCTAGTACTAGCGAAATTTGTCACGAGGTAACACTTACCCTTCTTAAAGGCTTATTCGAGTATACTCCTAGTCCCACCTCAACCTCCTCTCTTATCACTTAGTTTGGTGACAAGTCTTATCACTTAGTTTGGCGACGAGTATAGAGAAGGATTTTGATAAGCTTGCTTATATCTTTCTCCTTTCCTCTACACGGGTATTTGATAACAAACCTAATGAATCTTATGGGTGAAATGAACGCCTTTATTGAAGGTTTAGTTAGGCCTTTGTAAATTCAATTATTATTGACCACTCATATTGTATGCTTCAGACATTCTGGTATTTAAATCACAACAATACGTCATCCATATAACTTACATGCTAAATATTATATCATGATCAAGCATATATATTGCATAAGCACTAAAAGGTTTATGTACAACAATAAGCAAGTATAACATCATATTATCTTTTGAGTATGTAATTTTTTCATGTGCGATAAAGTATGATTAAGCCTTCTTTGTTGGATAACTATTAGTCAAACAAATCATTTGATCCCATTTCTTCTATAGAAACATAATAAATTCTAAGATATCTAACTAAATTACTATTTGTAGTTTATTAAGGTCTTTAAGTTTTCTTCTTATTATTTTGGTTAATTGATTCCACTAACCACCATTTGTTCTTCCATTTTCCACTAGTAACAAACCTCACCAAGTTCCCACTCAAAATACATTGTATTCTTCACATCAACAGGCTAGAAACTTAGGGAATAAAGAATGGAAAAGCTCCATCACTTGCTAAGGTTATCAACTACCATAAAGGAAAAGAGGAAAGACCCTAAAATAACTCCAAGAACTACCCATTGCCGATGCCACAAAGATGCATTCAAATATGAAACTTTTTGGTTTTTAAGTTAATGACATGATTAATTAGGGATATTGATTATTTATGGCTTAATACTTAGGGTTAGACAATAAACTAGAGCATAAGGGCTAAATTAGGCTTAAAATCACCTTTGGGCTTATGAAATACCTCATAAGCTCATGATAACTTAAAGACTAGCAGCTACATAAGAATTACAAAGTCCATATGAGAGGCTTAACAAAACCCATTAGGTGAATAAGAAAGCCCAACATAAGCTCAAGCTTAGGCCCAAAACTAGTTGAAAAGGCTTATTTTTGCTCATAAACATAAAAGAATGGATGTGACCAAACCTTAAGCGAGCCCTCTGAGAATTTAACTTTAAGACTCCTAAATAAAGGCCCAATAACAAATAAAGTGGCCCATTAGTCAAATTTCAAGTCTAGATTCACAATAAAGCTCAATACCCATTAAGTCAATAAAAATACTTTGACCAATGAATTAAATCTAACCATATCCCTAAGTCATGAGTCCTAAACTTCAAATTAGACCATACTAAATTAAAATACATCTGGAAACATATGAAATAGGCTATAAGAACATGAAAAAGGGACTTAGAATAAAAAAGTTATGGCCAAAATATGAAGTTAATTGTAATTGGGAATTCTAGCAACTTTAAGATAGTTTTACTGCAAACTTATAGCGTTATCATTATTGTATTATTAGGCGATCTACATATTGATCTTAGGACATTTAAGGATTCCTATGACCCATAAACATCATGACCAAGTGAGTATCTTAACGACTATCTTACTTAATTGTGCTGGTGTTGAGCTTGAATTTTTCCCGGTTTTTATAATTTTCTTAACTTGATTAGTATTAAACCGTAACTCATTAAATACCAACCCTTGATTTAAAGTTAATAAAAACTTGATTTTCTTTTAAATTAAAAAATAATTTTAGAGTCATTACTTGACTAAGTTGGGAAAAGTGGGAAAAGTGTTAAGTCATAACTAATGAGTAGACTAATTATAATTTAGCTATTAGTCTATGGAAATACCAACTTTAAAAATATTTTTTGAAAAACCAAAGTTTTGGATCTAAGAGCTAACCTATTAAACTCTAACCGGTACCACTTTAACCTTCCAAGATTAATTTTATTTTTCAATTACTTGTTTAGATAATTCCACATTCACAATTAAAGAAAATTAATTAAAAAAGGAAAAGGAAAAAGAAAAAGGTAAGTTTACAAAAAGGGAAAAAAAATAATTTCCCTATTTTAAGTTGCCTTATAGGTGTTTACGTACTCTATAGTATGGATTAGACTTTCCATAGTTCAATTAATAAAAACTTTAATTTGTTAGTTTTTTTTTTTAATTTGGAAAACAAATGAATTTATGTTTTTTATCGGTTCAGTTTTGTTTAAGAAAAATTCTAAAGGGTCCTAATTTTAACCATCTTATTTTCCTGGAAAAGATTCTAAAGAAGTCCTATTTTAAAAATGGGTTTATTCATGTTTTATTTTTGGAAAGTAAAATTTTCTAGGTAATAAGAACTTTTTTTCTTTTATATATTTTTATTCCATTTTTTCTAACTTTATTATTATTTATTTTTCTAACAAGAAATAAATAAACCAACAAATAAAACAACACTAAGCCTTCCTTTCTCCTATTTTTTTCTCTTTCCTTTTTTTTTTTGGGATCTTTCTTTCTTTTTTTCTTTACAACAAAATAATACATTAGAGAATAAAATAAATAAATAAATAAAACACACAACAAATGACAAGGGAATGAGGGCCAAACTAGTTGGATAGGGTACGCGGGTCGATTCATGGGCACTAGAGCGGTCGGGTTGAGTTAGATTTAGACCGGGTTGAGACAAGGAATTCGGGTCAGGAGTTGGGCAATGGGGTCGTATAAGGATAAAGAGAGCAATGGCTAGGAGTAATGTTTTAGGGCAATTTAACAACTAAAATGAGTGGGGAAAAATGTTTTTGTGAATTTCTAATTGGCAATAATAGGTCTAGGATGAGTGTTGCAGTTAACAATAGTCGTTGGGTAAGTGGTGGAAGTTTTGGTCGAAGCGGTGGTGGTGATTAATGTGTGTAGTAGCAGCTGTGGTTTAAAGGAGAGTAGAGTCTTGGGTTTTAAGATGTGACGATATGTGGTAGGTTGTAGTAGTTAAGGTTTCCGAAACTCTTGGTGGCCAAGACACTAGAGGCCATGACTAAGCATAAAGGTGATCGAGTTCTAAAGCTAGTGTCATAAGGATGGTAATTATGGTAGTTTCAAGCTTTGGAAGTGAGAGGAGAAAAAGAAATTAGAGAAAGAGTGTGGGAGCTTTACGAGTTAAGGTTTTAGAGAGAGAAAGTATGTGTAGGGCAAGATTGATAGTGTTTTTAGTGATTGTTTGATGCTTCATTCGAGGAGTAGGAGATCGAATTTATAGGTTTAAAGCTAGAATTGAAGATGGGAGAAGATTAAATGCTAGTAAATGGGATTGAATGAGGAAGGATGACTTGCGATTTTATCTTTGAGTTGGGTATGAATTGAAGTTAAATTCTAATCAAAGTTGTGTCCCAGATGTTTATTTTTGCCTAAAAGATCGAGTGGAAACTTCATAATTTAATAAATAACTTGAATTAAGAAAGTTTAAGGAGAAGGAAAATTTGGGAAACTATTTTTTTTTCGATTTTCAATAGCCAATTTAAATGCCTAAATGTATAAATCTAAACAAGTTATTGTATCAGATTTGAAGTAGGTCATGTGTTCATCACAATTTCAACATTGACTTAGTAAACTAAAGTCAAGAATCTGATAAAAAATGGTCAAGAATGGAATGCATTAGAGGAGGAGGAAACCATGGGAAAGAGAAGGAGAAGAAGGGAAAAGGGATGCTGACGTGGAGCCGTATCAGTCGTGCAGGCTAGTGGTGTTATGCTACATGTCTTGACAAGACACGTGGCCTAATACATGGCAAACAAAATAAATAAATATGACATGGTACCACATGGCACCGTGTCGGCATGCGGTCAAACTAGGTAGCACTAAGTGCCTTCAATAGACACATGGCTATGGTTAAGAATGGAAGGCATTAGAGGAAGAGGAAACCAAGGGTGAGAGAAGGAGAAGAAAGGAAAAGGGATGCTAATGTGGTGCCATGTTAGCCGTACGGGCCAGTAGTGTTATGTTACATGTCTTGACAAGACACATGGTCTAATACATGGCAAAGAAAATAAATAAATAAACAAATATGACATAGTGCCATATGGTGCCATGTCTATGTGTAGTCAAACTAGGTAGCGCTATGTGTCTTTAACAGACACGTGGCCTAGTAACAGTCCAACATGTATTAGTTGCGCTTTGTGAAAAATGAAAAAGACAAGACACGTGGCCTAATATATGGCAAAGAAAATAAATAAATAAACAAATATGACATAGTACCACATGGCGCCATATCTATGTGCAGTCAAACCAGGTAGCGTTATGTGTCTTCAACAGACACGTGGCCTAGTGACAGTCCAACGTGTATTAGTTGTGCTTTATGAAAAATGAAAAAGACACAATGTGCCGGTAGTAAGGTTTGAACCCAAGACCTTCCACTTCATGTATCAATGCCAAGACCAAATCTAATACCAATTAAACTGTTAACCTATGTCTTATCATGTCTTGCAACTAAAATATATATAACTTAAAAAAGTCTAAGCTATTCTATAAAAAACCACTAAATTAAATTAATCTACCTAAAGGCCCAATTTAATTTTAAAATCTTATTTTTCTTAAAAACTATTTTCTTAAAAACATTTTACTTTCCTAGAAGTCTACTTTTTCTAAAAAACTCTATTTTCCTAAAAAAAAAATTATATCTTTCTACTTTTTTCATTTCTTTCTCTTTTTTTTTGAAGTTTTTTGAAAATTTTCTAAATTTTTCATTTTTTTTTGTGTTTTCCTAAATTTTCTATTTTTTCCTTATATTTTATATTTTTGTATTTTCGAAATTAGGACCCTTTTCCCTAAAAGAAAAAAACCTAAAACTATAAAGGGACAAAAATAAGAAATCTACAAATTATAATTTTGTTACACCTTATTAATACATCTTTCAAATGGATTGTGTAGGATCTATTGGGAATTATGCATGTGATTGATTGTGTCTTCTTTGCTTGATAAGACAATTTAAAATATAATAACCAACATAGGTGTTACCTCGGTAAAAGTATTAAGATTGTTGAGTGTCTACACTATAAATATTGGTTAATCACCTATTCAACCTGACATAACTATATTAGGCCTTTAATGATATAGACATGCATTTTATGATACTACATGAGTAAAGAAAGGGCATCAGTGCTGTATAGTAATACTAGAAATCATGATAGTTGGATCCATATTATTGAAAATGAAAGTATATAATGTTATCTATGACGTATTTTGCATTACATATTCTTGTATCAACTTTTGATATTTACTTAGCTCTAGAGATTGTTGCCCTCAACTTAAGGTTAGGTCATGACCAGCTTATGGGTGAGAGAGATTATGTTCATTCCCCAAACTTCACCCCAATTGGTTGAGAGTTTGAGGATCACAAAGTGAATGACACATTGGATTTTGAATACAATGATTAGAACCTAAATTTTGACGTGCCTAAATATTTCTTAACCTGAGCAATGGTGGGCATGAAAATTGTACCATATATAGTGATTGATTGACTATATATGTTAATGCATTGTATATGATTGATTATTTATATATTTGTTAAATAACTTGCTTGCTTTTACTTGACAATATAGTAGAAGTAATATCTCACTAAACTAAGTGTAGCATATCTCTCAACAGTTTCTTTTGTAGGTCATACAAAGTTAGGATTGACTAAGATCTAGGGGCAAAGTGCTCCATTAAGCTGTGAAGTAGATGGATAGGTTGAGGAAAGTAAACTATATTAGTTAAACCAAACTTTCATATTATTTGGTAACTTTTGAGATTTTAGAAATTTAACTACCTTTTCTTATTGTTTGGTAGTGGTTTTTAACTATTTACGATTCTAATAGACTACAAATTATTGAAATATCTATAATTACTTTTATGAAGATACAGACGTAAGTAATAAGATTAAGTAAGATTCAAAAGTTCCATGATGAAGGAATGATGAGGGTGTCACTAGATTGAGCAAGGGAGAATGTTATAGACCTCCCAAAATGGGCAATCTTAGGAGGTTTCTAAAGCCCAAGATTGAAGCCTAAGCCCATTAGAAGTTTCTAGAAGATGAAAAGTTCCAGAAGGTTCCAAAGATGTCTAGAATCTTGTATAGTAGGTGAGGTAGGCAAATATGGTAGTTGGGAATCAATTGTAACCGTTAGATTGAATTAATCTTAACCATTCATTTGTAAAGACTTTTTGTATATATAAGGGTGTTCCTTTCAATTGTAAGGAATCAATCATTTTGAGTTAATACAATTTTCAATTAGAGTTTCTCTCTCTGCTTTCTCTCTCTAAACCTTATGAGTATGCTATAGGTTGACTTAGTCTTCTTTAGTGTGGTTAGGAACGTTAAGTGTTACACAGGGTCGAGTAAGGGAATCTGTCTGTGATACGTTCATAACATAAATTACTCCACTTACCCATAACATACTATTTAGTATCCTTTGCAGGGTATGGAGGCTTTATACATATGGCGATGTAAAGGGACACTTAAGTAGAACTAGTAGGTGTATGAGATCTCATAGGATGATCGCATGTTGCCTTACCTTGATTAGGCTAGCTTCATAGGTCTAAGCCATCTTCCTTACATTCAATTGAATCACCATTTGATTACTGCGCTAGTAGAGGGGTAGAGGAAGGAGACTCATATGCTCCAAATGGCCCATGGAGAGTTGATGATTATACATCAGGATGTCAAGGTTTAGTTAGGCCTCCGAGTTAATGGATTGTTAGTAATAGGGAGTACATACTGGATATGGTTGCAAATATACGCAACATTCCTTAAGGTAGTTCCAAAGGACTTTGTTTCCCTACTTAAGTAGGCGGATGATGAGCAAGTTAGATGCCACACTAAAGATTACATCTTGTGGATGTTGGAGGGTTTCGTGTTTACTAACAAATCCAGCAACTTGATACATGCAATGTTCTTGCCTTTGTTATAGGGCTTCAACAGAGCCAGACAATACAGTTGGGGGTTCGTATGTCTTGCATGGCTATATAAACAGTTATGTAGCTCTACATCAGAGATTGCCTGTAAGATGGGCAGTGCAGCAATTCTCCTTCAAGTATGGGCATGGTGTGCGTAATCTATGCAGCGGTCTCAGACGCTAATGGGGTTTAAATGGGAATAAGGAACGGGAAGTGAGAATGGGGTTTTGACTGTGATTGTGTATACATATCATACACCAAGGCACAAATACAATCAGGGGTTGAGCTTGAAATAGGGTTCGATACAATTTACGAATACTAAATGTCACTCGGGTTTCAAATGAGAGGTTAGATGATTCATTAACTTGCTCAAATGAAGGGTTCACTATTATCTTAAGGGCAAGATTGCTAATAATACAAGAGATTAAGGAGGAAAGCACACTCAATAATGCAAAAAGCCAGCTTAAAGGGGCTCAAGAATGTCCTTGCTTCTAGAAGGAACGTTCAAGTGTAAATTCTCTATCTGCATACTCTTCACCATTCTATGATAATTGCAATACTTACTATTTATAGCAAGTCCTAAAACCCTAGTAGGAAAAACTATAAATAATATACAAGGCCTTAAACCTTAAAGAATGGCCTATAATTAAAATAAGAAAAACATTTACAAAGTATACAAAACTATGCATTTAACAGAGTGGTTAGCATGTAGTCATCTGAGTTGTCTATGGGACCAAGTAGCGACTGGTTAGCAATCAGGTGTCCAAGTAGGAGTGGGATTTTCGGAAGTCTTATTGTGCTTACCCGAGCTCTCAGTAAGGTCAGCCTACAGTTGCTGCACTCGTAGATTGCTTGGAATTAGCTTTACTGAGCTATGCCAAGCTGTTCTTTGGCTTAAGGGCTTCAGTCGTTTGGTTTCTTGTCGTTTCGATAGATAACATGCTTGATGCTGGATGGTTCATTTTCCTCTCTTCAACCTTCAGTCATCAGTCCGGCTTCGGTAAGAGTAGGTCATCCTTAAGTTAGGATAAGTTGACTTTGGCTTCTAGTTGGTCGATCTTGGCTTCTAACAATTTAACTTCGGTAAGAGGGTCGTCAGGGGCTGATTCCTATTATGTAGGATAGGTTCCCATAATAGATCCTATCCCCAGATATGGCATGGTCATAGATAACAAGATATCATTAGCTACTAGGTAGATGATGGATCACGATACAGGGTCATACCCGACACATGTCGTTACAGCTTACCGTGATGCTTTTAATAGACAAAGTCTAGATTAAGTACATATTTTTCTTACATTTTTGTTATATATATTTCAATGCTTTGCCATTACATTAATTGTAACAAATATGCCTTCTAGGTGGTCCAATAGCTATATCCAGACAAACTTCTAAAGATCCTACTTAACTTTTGCGATCGTAGCTGCCACATCTGGACAGCTCGAGTGCTACTTATATTGATGTGTCTTTAGGGTTGTACGCATGGAGAAACACTGCAACGGAAGGAACCGAAAGAAAATAAAAGAAGAGTAGCAAGTCTGGGTAGCTACTAAATGGATATGACCCACCAATCAATCCTACTCGATCTACAATTCGTCGGACATTACTCATTGGTTTGAACTATAGGATCACTTGCCACTACTCCTTAGTAAAGGGAATAGATAAGAGCTAAAAGGAGAATGAGAACAGTAGAGTTGCTCAAAAGGAAACTCATATTAATTTGATGCATTGTAGTTGATGTTTATGTACAAAAATAAGTGAGGTTTATATACTGGCTTCACTAGGGTTACAAGCATACATGGAAAAGACAAGAAGGGTAATCTACAATTGGAATACATGAAATATACTAAAAAGGATAAAAGAGACAAAGAATATTCTATATGGAAAAGTAAAGGATCTTTCTAGAATGTTGTGCCAAAAGACACTTGTTACATGGTAGCTGGCGGTTAGCAGTTGGCGGTTTTGAGTATAATACAATTTGGACAAAGGTGAAGAAAAGAGTTTATACTTAGGGCCGGTCTAATTTGGTTTAAGTTAAAGCTCAGTCAATCAAGGATGTCCAGATCCTTTTTAGGTTTCTCGTAGTTTAGCTTAGGCTAAGGCTAGATGCTAATTGGCTCATGAGCTCAGCTCGAATTGATGTTTGAGGTTGGTCTATTTGTGATAGAAATCAGCTTCTTGGATCGATCACGTGCAGCGAAGCCAGAGGACTCTAAGGAATCATGCGGAGAATACTAGCTTAAAGCCCCATCTAAGATAAGAATTCCAATTTCGACCTCCATGTTTTACTCTACTGTTGACTTGAGTATTGAGCTCTTACATTCACCAACATAGTTTATGACACTACTAAGCAGATGTGCTGACCTTCTGAGAAACTGTACCATAACCTAGATAGCATTTGAGCTAACTAACCTCAAACATATTTCCTATGCAATCTCTTGAGTCAACCAACATTGACCTCAATCAATGCTAAACTATGCGATATGAAGGGGATCTAGACATCCTTAACTGATAAAGCTCTTAACTGAACCAGCTTAGGTCGGCTTTGACTATATATTCTTTTCCTTTACCCAATCTAAATTGTAGCATACTCCAAACGCTAACCACCATGTGATACGTATCTTTTAGTACAACATTTTAGAATGATTCCTTACTTTTCTATGTGGAATATGCTTTGTCTATTTTACCCCTTTTAATACATTTCATGTATTCTATTTGTAAATTACCCTTTTGCCTTTTCCTATGTTATAACATTAGTGGGGCTCGTATAAAAATCCCCATTTGTTGTACCAGATATCATCAACCTCATTATCAGATTAATACAAGTTTTCTTTGTTAGCAACCATAGTGTTCTCATTATCCTTTCAACTCTTATCTATTCCCTTTAGCATGAAGTAATGGTGAATGAACCTATAGTTTGGACCTGTGAGTTATATCCAGTAGATTATAGATCGAGTAAGATCAATCAATGTGTCATATCTAGTTAGTAGCTGCCCAAACTTGCTAATCTTCTTTTATTTTCTTTAGGTTCCTTTCCCATTGTGGTGCTCCTCTGTGTATTCAACCTCAGAGATGTATTTGCTTCGCTAGTATCAGAGCATGGCTCTAAGAGAAAGTGCTTGAAGTTATAGTGAAGTTTTGGTTTGTATTTGCTATTAGTAGCTATTGTGTTCCTTCCATAACTACTTCAGTGTGTTCATGTAAAGTAAGTTATGAAGTCTTGAGTTATGTAGTGAAGATTCATATGTTGGTAGGTGTAGTTCCAATTGTCACTTTGTTTTACTCTGTTTTTCACTATGAAAATAGAGTAAGTACATTTTTGTTGAAGTTGAACGTATTGGGTGTTGAAGTTGTTAAGAGTGTGTTAGTATAATTTTTAAGTAGTAAAGTAGTAGTGTTTTTGTGTATTGTGTTGTTAATATGCTGTAGAAGTATCATAACATGTTGAATTCGAGTGTTCAAGGAGTTATTGGTGACCGAGGTAGTGGTGCTTATACTGGTCGTGGTCATAATGGTAGCAACACTCTTAGGTTAGTTGATGATAAACTTAACAGACTCATTAATCTTGTTAAGAGTTTAATCACTGCGATGCAAGTACAAACAACAACTTTAGGGCGTGTCACACCATAATCTACTAAAGAATGTTCTAGAAAGACGTTATGGCCAAGGTGGTCAAGCCAACTGCCCAGTTCGATCCCCTCGAGCTAAAGGAGTAGTAGATTGAGTTGCTAAATGAAGGCTGGAATTGGAGGAGAAGGCTGGAATTGGAGGAGATTGAGGAAGATGATAAGGAAATAGATGCCCGTAGAGTTTGAGAAGAAGAAGCAGAAGAAGAGGTTGAATACTACTGAGCATAAGATTAAGGACACTAAGCTCCCTGAAGACTTAACAATGTTTAGGTCCAACAACCACCCTTAAGTGGAAGTGGAGATGTATATGAATATTTGGAGTAGGAAGAGAAGGTAGAGAAAGTGTTTGATTGTTATGGGTATATAGCTGCTGTTAAAGTGTGACTTGTTGCACTCGAGTCCTATGGTTGTGCTACCATGTGGTGGAAGAATCTAAATGTAACTAAAGTAAGGGATAGAAGACAAGGTGTAAGAACTTGTGAAGAGATTATTGAGGGGTAGATTTATGCTCGAGACCTACTTATAGGACATGTTTGCAAAATTGTAGAAACTTCTCCAAGGAGGCTGATCTGTTGATGACTATGTGAGAGAATTTCAGATGCTATTGATTCAAGTTGATGTGGATGAAATTGAGGCTCGTACAATACTAAGGCTCATTTTTGGACTTAAATATGAGATTCGCAATATTATAGAAGTACAAAGGTTTTATACTCTGGAACAGGCAATTAAAGTAGTACAAAGGGTCGAAAAATAGAGGAGCAATGCTCTGAGCCAACCGGAGCCGACATTTTCCTAAGCCTTAGTTCCATGTTGACCTGTTCATGCTAAGCCAAGGAGAACTTCCCAATTTAAGGAGAGAAATGATTGACCTGTTGATAGCCGAGCAAGCCAGCAGGGTTGAGCAGGCTAGTTGAGCTGAACCAAAGTTAGGCTGACCTCGAGGACATATGAGAAGGGACAGACCTTTAGGCAGAGGATTAGCAAGGTAAAGTACTTTAAATGCTTAGGTTTCAAACACATGGCTGTTGAGTATCCAGATTGACATGCCATAGTGCTCCGAAAAGATGTAGTAGATATGATGATGAGAGTGAGCCTAAGGAAGAAAAGAATATTAGAATGGTTGAAGCCGAAAAGGAAGAAGAGACCTATGTCTATGTTGATGAGGTAGAAGTGATGACCTTAGTGCTAAGATAAGTGCTGAGCTCCTTACCGAACTTAAAGGAAGACTAGAGAGAAAATTTATTCCATACAAAGTATACCATAAAAGGAAAGTTGTGTACCATCACAGTAGATAGAGATCCAAAGATTAATTAATGAGTTCTCTGACCTGTTTCCTAAAGAGTTAATTAAAGGATGACCTCCAGTTCAAGACATAAAACATTGTATTGATTTGTGACCAAGTGTAGCTTTATCGAACTAACCCACCTATCAAATGAACCCTAAGCAAGTTGCTGAGTTGAAAAGACAAGTGGATGAACTTAAGAGCGAGGTTACGTGAGGGAGAGCATGAGTCCTTGTGTTGTACTAACTCTACTCTTCTTAAAGAAGGATAGTTCATGGCACATGTGCATTAACCGTTAAGCAACCAACTAAATTACTATTAAGTACAAATATCCGATATTCGATATCAAGGCTCAATGACATGTTAGATGAGCTTCATGGTGCCAAGAATTTTCAAAGATTAATTTGCAAAGCAGTTGCCACTAAATTTGTACGAGACTAAGTGACGAGTGGAAGATTACCTTTAAGATGAGGCATGGTCTTTATGAATGGTTGGTTATGCTATTCAGACTTACAAATACATTAAGTACATTTATGCGATTGATTGGTCAATGTGTGGTCATATACTTTGATGACATATTAGTATACAGTGACAATCTGAATAACCATGCTCAACATCTCTAAAGTATTTTTGACATTTTACGAGCCGAGAAGTTATATGGGAACTTGAAGAAGTATACATTCTGTTAAGGTAAAGTAATTTTTCTTCGATATATAGTATTAGGAGAAGGAATCTGAGTTGATGAGGAAAGGACCCAAGCTGTATTGTAGTGGCCGACGTCGAAGAATGTCATTGAAGTCTGAAGTTTTCATGGCCTTACTTCTTTCCACATGAAATTAATTAAAAACTTCAATACCATTGCTACCCCCTTGACCAAGTGCTAATGTGGCTGCGGATTGATGGATTCCTGACCATTGGTCCCCTCACCTACCCGTGCCTCCAAGGTCTTCAATCACTTACCTCAAGAATTCTCTCTAATCAAGTTGTTGAGAACGAGGTGCAGTTTACAAGAGAATGGTGGAAGAACTCCTTGAGTTCTCATCTTGGCCATACCCTGTTTTGTAAGGCTCTAAGTGTCAAACATTATCCGTTGAATGCCCAGGCTAACCAACCTAGTATTAAGGTCGAAGACCATTTATACAGCACTATACTTCTCACCCTAACCCCTTTTATGCTAAGGTTAAGGTGTCGAGTGTCGAGGCCCACTTACCGAGTGTCAAGATCCCCTTCATATTGATCCTTACTTGTCAGCCTACTAGCTCTGTTACTTCTATATGGTGATGCTTACATTTGCTGCTAGTACGAAACCAATATCTTATTGCCGCTTGTCCTTCTTGCTGGACACTATACTATTTTTCTCCTTTTATCATTTGTCCTATTTATCCCTTTTTATATGTACTAGGAATCTCTTTCATGATTACCTTTTTGTAATTTTCTTTATTTATAATGTTACCCTAAGGACTTATTATTAATAGTCCCTTCTCTTTGTAGCCAGAATCATCTTACATTCCTTATGGACATTTTGAATACACTTGGTCCTTGTGAGACATTCCTCTCCAAGTCCATTTCTACACTTTTATCTAGTCTTGCCAAGTTGCTCAAGATTAGTGGTGGGTGAACCTTGGCATTAGCTTATATGTTACATCAAGTGAAAGGTCAAGTTATGTTGTATTCATAGGTGAGTCAAATCCTCCAAGTAACTCCACACCAGCTACTGCATTCAGTTCACAGATCTCACAATTCTATTTTCTTCGATACTTCAAAGGACCCTTTGGTTTTTATCTCCTATGATAAGTTCTAGTGATAACTGAGCTTCTAGGTATATCATATAATTCATAATATTAGAGTTTGAGGTTGGGACCGAGAGCTGTGTTACGATAGTTCCTACTAGTTTGTTGTTTGTTCTACTCTGTTTTCATTTGGAAGAACAGAGCAAGTTGCAGTTTACTGTTTGATTAGTATTTTCTGTGAGTATAGGAATTCTTATGTAAAGAGTGTCTTCTGAACCTTTGTATTGAGGATATCAAATCTTAATGTGCAAGGAGAGATTAATGATGCTAAGAGTAATGCTCATTGTCGTGGTACTCAATAAACACCACATACTACTAATGAGCAGATACAAGACCTTGCTACTATTGTAGACAATTTAGCTATCTCAACGCGAAGAGTCTTAAAGATTAGGCCATGAAAGAGAGCTGTCATTGAACAGGGCCACGAAATGAGAGATAGGCTGAGATGACAAATGAATAAACAGGAAGGCCCATAACCCATTCCCTTGAATCAAGCACCACCCTATTGTGTCGACAAAGTTGTGAGAAGGAGACTTGAACTGGATGAAGTTAAGGAGTTTGATGAGGAGGAGCAATAGGATATTGTTGAGGAGCATAACCTGAGGGCACCTCCAGAAGCGAAGGATCTCAAAGTGTAGATTCTAAGCTTTAATGGATTTAATAGCACCGATAATTACTTAGATTGAGAGGAAAAGATTGAAAAAATATTTGACTTTTATAACTATGAGGATGCTGTTCATATTAAGGTAGCTACATTAGAGTTTTTTGGATATGCAGTAATGTGGTGGAAAAAGTTACAAAATGCGTGCCAAAGAGTACGCCATGGATTCAGATGTGAAATGAAATGAAGAGAGTTCTGAGAAACTGGTTTGTTTTAGAGTTCTATGAACAAGACACCTTTCGACACCTCCAAGATTTGAAATAAGGCAACAAGTCAGTAGATGAGTATGTATAGGAATTCCAATTATTGATGATTCGATGTGATATCAATGAACCCGAAACCCAAACCTTTGCTCAATTCATTTTTGAGCTTAAGATTGAGATTAGTCATATTATGGAGCTGAGAGACTTGGCAATCTATATGAGCCCATCTGAGTGGTATAGAAGGTTGAGAGGCAGAAGCGAAGCCAAATTAGTTGACCAAGATTTTTGGGTCCAAGTATCATGTTAAGTCGATATGACTGTAGCCAAGCACTGAACAATTTCAAGGTGCACTACCGTGGGTAAGTATCGAGATGACCTGAAGAGGGCCGAGGTAAAGGCAAAGCCGAAGAACCTAAGGTCCGAAGAGACCAAGGGCAAAGCTTAAGAAGGAAAACTTGAGAGATCAAATGCTTTAAATGTCTCGGTTATGGACATGTGGCTAGTCAATGTCTATACCGGTGTATCATGACAATCAAGGAAGACAAGCCTTAATTTGAAGTGGAGAGTGCTAGTGAAGGAGAGGAGGAAGTGGAGGTTGGCCCAATGCTAGAGGAGTTTCAAGAAGACCCCGATGCCCTTATACTACTTAAAGCAGGAGCCAAGTATTGTTTTGTTATGCATCGATCTCTTAATACTTTCGTGGTCGACGGGAATGCACAAAGGGAGAATTTCTTCTACACAAATTGTTGAGTGAATGGTAAGCTATGTGCCTTGATCATAGATGGAGGAAGTTATACCAATGTTATAGCACAAGGAGTAGTTAAGGCCATGAAGTTGCCAACCCTTCTATACCCTAAGTTGTATAAGATTCACTGGCTAAATGAGAAGGAAGGCTTACCCGTTGCCGAGTAGGCTAAAGAATCAATTGCGGGCAATAAGTACAAGGACGAGGTATTGTATGACATCCTTCCCATGTGCGCTTCGCGCATCTTACTCGGCCAACCCTAGCTGTTTGACCTAAAGGTATTATACGATGGGTATAAGAATAATGGACGGGAAAAAGGTTATACTAACCCTTATGAGTCTTAAGGAAGTGTAGGAGGTATAAGATAAGGTTAGTAGATCACTATAGTGGAAGTCCTTAGTGATTTGCTGAGCTTAATTTGGCCGAGAAGTCTAGGCTGAGGAGTATGTGCTCCTTTTAGTTAGGAAACTTTTGGAGTTAAGGGAAGTCGAGGGTATACTTATCAAAGTACAGGTAATACTAAAGGAGTATGCCGACTTATTTTCCATCAAGATGCCGATAAGCTTACCGCCTTTAAGAGGTATTAAACATTGCATTGACCTTTAGCCAAAAGCTATGTTGGCGCATTGACCTTTAGCCAAAAGCTATGTTGGCGAATTGACCAACTTATAGGCTCAATCTATAGCAGGCAGCCAAGCTGAAGAAATAAGTGGTCGAGTTAGTAGATCGTGGATATGTTTGTGAGAGCATGAGCCCCTATGTCGTACCAGTTGTATTAGTGTCAAAGAAGGATGGGTCATGGAGAATGTGCTTTGATAACCGAGCCATCAATAATATTACTATTAAATACCGATACCTAATCCCACGACTTGATAACATGCTTGATGAGTTACATGGTACTCGCATCTTTTCAAAGATTGACTTGAAAAGTAGCTATCATTAGATACGAATGTGGACTAGCGATGAATGGAAAACTACTTTCAAAACAAAGGATGGTTTGTTTTAGTGGTTGGTGATGTTGTTTCGTTTGAGGAATGTGTCGAGTGCTTTTATGTGGCTCATGAATCATGTAGTGAGGTCACAGATTGGCAAATGTATTGTGGTATATTTCAACAACATTCTAGTCCACAGTGTTGACCTCTTCTCCCACATTGAGCAATTAAGATTAGTATTTGACATTTTCCATACTGAGAGGTTATTTGGCAACATGAAGAAATGTATGTTCTACCAGAACGAAGTCATATTCCTCGAATATGTTGTATCAGAGGGAGGAATTCAAGTTGATGACGAGAAAGTCAGAGCTATTCTCGAATGGCCTACACCGACTGATGCTGCGGAAGTCAGGGGCTTCCATAGGCGCTTCATTTTATCAGAGATTCATTGGAAATTTTAGTTCCATAACAATACCATTAACCGAGTTGACCAAGAAGAACTCTGAGTTTAAGTGGTCGAAGAAAGCTTAAAAGAGTTTTGAATAGATAAAGTCTAAATTGACATCGACCTTAGTATTCGCCCTATCAGATTTTGAGAAATTTTTTGAAGTAGAATGTGATACGTTTGGAGTCGACATTGGTGCTGTCTTTATGCAGGAACGCCAACCTAATGCCTATTTTAGTGAGAAACTCAAAGGAGCAACAAAAACTTTCTCGACGTTACGTCAAATGGGACGAGTTCTTGGAGTCTTTCTACTACGTCATTTGATATAAGAAGGTGAGCACGGGCACTGTAGCTAACGCTTTTTCTCATTGTCATACCCTCAGTATTATAATATAAGCAAAGGTACTTAGATTTAGTACCTTACCCGATTAGTATGAGCATGATCCATATTTTGGGCTTTTAGTAGCCAAGTGCAATGTTGGAAGAGTTATAGATGGGTTCTACATAAGCCACAGATTCCTGATGAAGGGTAAGCAGGTTTGTATGCCGAATAATTGGACTAGAGAGCTACTCGTTTGAGAAGCTTATACTGGAGGCTTAGTTGGCCATTTCGAAGAAAAGAGGATGGCTGAAATATTGAAAGAACATTTATACTAGCTTAGGATAATGAAGGATGTGCGCCGAATTCTTGAGAAGTGTAAGGTGTGTAAACATGTGAAATGAAGGAGAGAGCCATATGGAGAGTATTCTTGAGCGCCCATGGACCGAACAAAGCATAGATTTCATATTTGACCTTCCCTAAATGCCAATAAGACATGACTTAATTATGGTGGTGGTTGATTAGTTTGGAAAGATAAGCCATTTCATTCCCTACTATAGAATTAATGATGCTTTATTTATTGCTAAACTCTTTTTTCAGGAAATCGTACTATTGCAAGGAGAGCCGAGAAGTATTGTATTTGATCATAACTTGAAGTTCATAAGTTTTTTTTTTTTTGTGGAAAACCTTATGGAAGAAACTTGGCATTAAGCTTATGTATAGTACTTCTTGCTACCTTCAAACAGACGGCTAGATAGAAGTAGCGAATGGGATAGTCGGTACCCTTCTGCAAGTAACTATTAGGAAGAAGTTACATGATTGGGACCTATGCCAACTTGTCATTGAGTTTGCTTACAACCTATCAGTTTATAGCTTGACAAGAAGGTTACCTTTTGAGGTCGTCTATGGACTTACCCCAAACTTACCCTTGGATATTGCTATTAGGCCGGCCGTTTAATGGGAAAGTCAATTTAGCCTGCAGTTCACCGAGGAATTGCAAAAGTTGCATCAAAAGGTTATTGAACAATTGGCATAGATTGTAACTCAACAGAAGGAACAAGGAAGCCAAGGAAGGAGACGGGTGGTTTATAACCATAGACACCTTATCTAGGTCTACCTCAGTAAGGAGCGTTTCCCTAGGAAGAGAACAAACAAGCTGTTCCCTAGATTAAATAGACCTTTTAAGATCCTTAAGTGCTTCAACGACAATGCGTATGAGCTTGAGTTGTTCGATGGATACGGTGTATTTGCTATTTTAAATATGGCTGACTTAACACCCTATGTACTCGATGAAGAAGAGAGCCAAGATTTGAGGGTAAATCTTTAACAACCCTGAGGAACTGATGGATTGCTAACTACTGGTCCTCTCACTTGCGCATGCCTTTGAGGTCTTTAGTCACTCGCTTGAAGAATTTTCTTTGATTAGGTTGACGAGGATAAAGCGAAGTTTATAAGAGAATGGTAGAAGAACTCCTTAAGTTCTCCAAGTGTCAAACATTTTCTGTTGAATGCCAAGGCCGACTAACCTAGTGCCGAGGCTGAGGTCCTTATTCATACTGCACTGCACCTATCACCTAAACCCCTTTTATGCCGAAGCCGAGGTGCCGAGGCCTACTTGCCAAGTGATGAGATCCCCTTTACGTCAGCCCCTACTCATCAGCATACTATCTTTGTTACTTCTACACAGTGATGCTTACATTTGCTACCAATATCTCATTGCTAATTATCCTTTTCGCCTGACATTGTAGTATTTTTCCCTTTTGTCATTTATCCTATTTCTCCCTTTTTGTATATACTAGGAATCTCTTTCATGACTATCTTTTTGTAATTTTATTTATTTGTAATGTTACCTTAGTTATTTACTATAAATAATCTCTTCTCTTTGTAATTGGAATCATCTTACATTCCTTACAGACATTTTGAATATACTTGGTCCTTGCAAGACATTCTTCTCTAAGTTTATTTCTATACTCTTATCTGGTCTTGTCAAGTAGCTCAAGATTAGTGGGGAGTAAACCTTGGCATTAGCTTGTACATTACATCAAGTGAAGTGCCAAGTCATGTTGTATTCGTACGTGATTTATATCCTCCAAGCAGCTTTACGTCAGCTACTGCATTTAGTTTACTGACCTTACTATTCTATTTTATTCGATACTTTGAAGGACCCATTTGGTTTTCATCTCTTACAATAAGTCCTAATGATAATTGAGCTCTTAGGTACATCAATAATGCTTTGTTACGTTGACGAACCTTATTGACCATCTTGTAGACCAAGTTACTAGGATTTTCACTAATTATTGAGTAGTATGCCCATGATTCTCATTTTGGTCCTATTGTAAAGTAGCGTTGAGACGAAGTTGCTTTTGGCAGCTATTATGTCCGAGATGGCTATGTGTTTAAAGATCGAAGGCTGTGTATACCAAGTTGTTCCACACATGAGTTGCTGGTTAGGGAAGCCTATAGTGGTGGATTATTTGGTCATTTTGGAGAGATAAAATAGCTAATCTATTGAAAGAGAACTTTTATTAACCTGGTTTGGCTAAGGATGTCCATAAGGTAGTTAATAGTTGTGAAGTTTGTAAAAGGGCTAAAAGAAAGAGAGTCATATGGAGAGTATATGCCCCTACCTATGCTTACTTCACCTTGGGATGACCTCAATATGAACTTTGTCTTAGGGTTGCTTTGAACATCCAAGGGGAAGGATTCGACCTTTGTTGTAGTGGACTACTTCAATAAAATGGCACACTTTATCTTGTATCATCGAACTAATGATGCTTTATATATTTCTGATTTATTTTTACAAGAAGTTGTCCCACTACATGGAGTGCCATAAACTATTGTTTTAGATCGCAATACCAAATTCTTAAGCTATTTTTGGAGACTCTTTGGAAAAGACTCAGAACCAAACTTGTGTTTAACTCTAGTAGTCACCCCTAGACTGATGGTCAGATTGAAGTGGTGAATAGGACACCAGGTAACTTACTTTGAGATATTGTTGGAAAGAACTTAAAGGACTGGTATACGTGTTTACCAATTGCAAAGTTCACATACAACCGAATTATGCATAGCATTACTGAGAAGACTCCATTTGAGGTTGTCTATAGCCTTAATCCCACTATTCTACAAAGTTTGATAGATACCCCCACAACTATTGAAGAGAGTTAATCTTGAGTCGACTAAGCCCAAGAATTGTAAGAGCTACATTAGTTTATCATAAGGAAGATCACCAAGTTCAATTAGAGATAATAAGAGATTGGAAATTATGGACGTTGCACTATTTCTTTCAAATTAGGAGACTTGGTATGGATTTACCTTAGCCGAGAGTGATTTTCGCATCTAAGACAGAGCAAGCTATCTCCATAAGCTGAAGGTCAATTCGAGGTCTTAAAGAAGATAAACCATAACGCTTACCAAATCAAGCTGCGCGAGAACTATGGTATTTCTTCCACCTTTAGTGTATCCAACCTGATTCTCCATTGACTTGAAGAAGAAGACCATACAAAAGCCTAAGAGCTTAGGACCACTTTAGATTTGAGGACAAATCTTTCCGACACTTAGGTAGATGATAAGAATTAAATTCTTGGGCTAATTATGTGCAGTTGAGTTAGAGGACTCAATGGAATTACGCAAAGAATACTAACTCGAGGCCCTATCTAAGACAATAATTCCCATTCCAACCTCCATGTTTTACTCTACTGCTGACCTGAGTACTAACCTCTCACATATGCCAGCATAGTTTGTGAAGTTGCTAAGTAGACGTTTTGACCTACTGAGTAGCTATGCCATAACCCGGATAGCATTCGAACTGACCGGCCTTAAATATATTTTTAAGCTAATCTCCCGAGCCAATCAACATCAACCTCAGTCAATGCCAAACTGCGAGATACCTGACTTAAAGGGGATCTAAACATCCTTCACTAACTAAGCTCTAATTTAAACCAGATTATGTCAACTTTGACTCCAAATTCTTTTCTTCAACCTATTTGAATTGTAGCATACTCCAGATGCCAACCGCCATGTGACATGTGTTTTTTGGTATGCAAAATTTCTATACAAAATATGCTTTGTCTCTTTTACCCCTTTTAATATATTTCATGTATTCTATTTCTAAATTACCCTTTTGTCTTTTCATATGTTGTAACCTTAGTTGGGCTAGTATAAAAATGCTCATTTGTTGTATGTAGACATCATCAACCCTATTATTAGATTAATACAAGTTTTCTTTGTAAGCAACCTTAGTGTTTTTATTATCCTTTCAACTCTTATTTATTCCCTTTAGCAAGTAGTAATGTGCGAGTTATATTCGGCAGATTGTAGGCCAAGTAGGATCAATTGGTGTGTCATATGCAGTTGGTAACTACCTGGACTTACTAATCTTCTTTTATTTTCTTTAGGTTCTTTCCCTGTTGTGGTGCTCCTTTATGTATTTGACCTTGAAGATACATTAGTTCGAATGCTGTCTAGGTTATGGCATGGCTGCTTAATAGGCCTGTACATCTGCTTGGCTACTCAATAGGTCAGTATGTCTGCTCAGCTACTTAGAAACTATGTTAGTTCTCATATGGTTTGGTGCTCAGGTCGGCAATAGAGTAAAAGATAGTGGTTGGAATAAGAATCCTCATCTTGGATGGGGCTTTAAGCTAGTATCTTCTGCGTGGGTCCTTGGAGTCCTTTAGCTTAGCTATGTGTGATTAGTTTAGAGAGTTGATTCCTATCATCTGCCTAGGGATCGAAAAGATTTGTACTCAAATCCGAAGGGGTTTCTAGCTGTTGCTCGATTGTAGCATTTGTTGGGTCTTCTTCTTTAGGTCGGTGGGGAATTAGGTCGGACACATTGAAGGTAGAGGAAATACCATAGTTCTTGGGCAATTCAATCTGGTAAGTATTGTGTTGATTTTCTTTAGGACCTTGAATAGACCATCAGCTCGTGGAGAGAGTTTACTTTATCTCAGGTGCAAAAATCATTATTGATTGAGGTGAATCCATAGTAAGTCTCTTAGTATGAAGAAAATAGTTTGGTGACCTAAATTGCTAATCTCTTGTTGCCTCTGGTTAAACATGGCAATTTTCCTTGCCACAGACTGATGTGATTCTTAGGCTTAATCAACTCAATATTGACTCTCTTTAGCAGTTACGAGAATAGTGATCGGATTTAATAGAATAGTGGGGTTGAGGCCATAGACAACCTCGAATGGAGTCTCCCTAGTAGTGTTGTGGATAGTTCAGTTGCATGCAAATTTCATAATTGGTAGACATAAAATCCTAATCTTTTATGTTCTTTCCTACAACCACTCAAAGTATATTTCCTAACGTTCTATTTACCGATTTAGTCTAGCCATCAGTCTAAGGGTAGTTACTAAAGCTGAATACAAGTTTAGTCCCAAGTCTTCTCTAAAGAATCCTCTATGCAATTGCACAGCTTCGTACAAAAACAAATCAGCAATATATAAAGCATAGTTAATTCAAAGGCACGGAGTAATGTATGCCATTTTGTTGAAGTGATCTACTACAACAAATATCAAATCCTTTCCTATGGTTATCCAAGGCAACCCTAGGACAAAGTCGATATTAAGGTTAGCCCAAGGAGAGTTTGGTATAGGTAGGGGCATATACCCTCTATGTGGCTCTCTTTTCTCCTTAGCCCTTTTACAAACTTCGCAACTACCAACTACCTTATAGACATCCCTAGCCAAACTAGGTTGGTAAAAATTTTTTTTCAATAAGTTGTCTATCTTGGTCTCTCCAAAATGACTAGATAATCCACTACTATGAGCTTCCTTAATCAACAACTCACATGTGAAACAGCTTAGCATGTACAGCTTTTGATCCTTGAACAAATAGCCATCTTGGACATGATAACCTCCAACAACAACTCTATCTCTACATTGCTTTACAATAGGACCAAAATGAGGGTTATGAGCATACTGCTCAATGATAAGTGAAAATCTTAGTAGTTTTGTCTATAATGTGGTTAATAAGGATTATCAATGTGATAGTGCATTGGTGATTATGCTGGTACTTCCTTTCTTATGTTGGATCACATAGGAAAAACTTTCCATAAACTCTAACCACTTGGCTTACCTCTTTGATAGTTTATTTCAATTTCCGAGATGCTTCAATAACTTGTGATTAGTGTAAATTACAAACTCTCATGGTAATAAGTAGTGTTGCCAGACAATTAGAGCTCTAAAAAGAGAATACAACTCTTTATCATACACAGAGTAGTTCTACGTAGCACCATTGAGCTTCTCACTATTGGAGGAAACCGGTTGTTGTTTTTGCATCAGGATAGCACCGATTCCAATGCCTAACGCATCACATTCTAATTCAAATGGCTTGTCAAATTTAGGAACACAGAACAAGGGCAGTAGTAAGCTTCTCTTTGATTTCCTTGAAGCTCAATTTAATTTAGTCATTCCATCGAAATCTATCACTGTTTTTCATTAGCTTGGTCAAGGGGGCTGTAAAGGTATTGAAGTTTTCAATGAATTGCCCATAGAAAGAAGCAAGGCCATGAAAACTTTAGACTTCAGTGACATTCTTTAGTGTCGGCCACTTTATTACAGCTCGAACCTTTTCCTCATTAGCTCAGATTACTTCTCTTGATATTACATATCTAAGAAAAACTACTTTTCTTGATAGAATATACACTTCTTCAGGTTCCCATATAACTTCTCAACTCGTAAAATGTCAAAAATAGCTCGGAGATATTAAACATGGTTATTTAAGTCGGCACTATACACCAATATGTTGTCAAAGTATATGACTACGCATTTATTAATTAGTGGGCGCATTACATGGTTCATTAATCGCATAAATGTGCTTAGTGTATTTGTAAGTTTGAACGACATAACCAACCATTCGTAGAGACCATGCTTCGTCTTGAAGGTAGTCTTCCATTCATCACCTAGTTTTAAGCAAATTTAGTGGTATGCACTTCGAAAATCAATCTTCAAAAATATCTTGGCCCCATGAAGCTCATCTAACATGTCATTGAGCTTTGATATTGGATATTTGTACTGGATAGTGATATGGTTGATAACTTGACCATCGATACACATGCACTATGAACCATCCTTTTTTAGGACAAGTAAAGTTAAAACAGCATAAGGACTCATGCTCTCCCTAACATATCCTCTATCTATATGTTCATCCACTCGCCTTTTCAGCTTGATGGCTTACTCAAGGTTCATTCTGTTAGCAGGTTGATTTAGTAGAGTTACGTCTAGTTATAGATCAGTACAATGTTCTATGCCTCAAACTAAGAGTAATCCCTTAGGCAACTCTTTAGGAAAGAGTTTGAAAACTCATGTATCAACCTCTGGATCTATTTAGGTACCTCTTCTAGATCTTTCATCTCCAATAGTCTTCTAATCAACAAAAACATAGGCTCATTAGCCCTTTCAACAACTTGGAGCTCCCTTCAGCTTATCATTAAGGCTTTCTTCTTACTAGCTTAGGTGAGCTGGTTATGGGTCTCATTCACCTAAGTCGATGTCATGAGTTATAACATAATCTTCTTCCCATTCTTAACAAAAGCATAAGTGTTCTTTTATCTGTCATGAGTAACACATTACTTGAACAACTACAATCTTCCAAGTAACAAATGTAAAGCTCCTATGGGGATGACATCGCACATCACTGGATCCTTATATACATTCCCAACACTGAATGGCATTGTTACTTACTCCATGATGTGCAGAGTACCCTTATGATGAAGCTAGTGTAGCTAATAAGGTCGATGGTTCTTAAAGGTCAGTAGTCCTAACCTTTGCATAAAGGATTGTGCAATGACGTTGGTACAACTTCCTTTGTTCATAATGATGGTGTATGGCTATACTTTGATGGTACACTTAGTAAGGAATAAATTCTCTCTTTAGTCTTCCTTGGAGCTTGGCAATGAGCTCAGCATTAGCCTTAGTACAAGAGTCATCACCTCTCCTTAGTCGGCATAGACATAATTCTCCTCATCCTCCTCGGCTTCAACTTTTCCACTATTCTTCTCCTTATCTGGCTCACTCTTATCAATGCTATCTATTACATCTACTCGGAGCACCATGGCATGCTGGTTCAGATACTTTGCAGCTATGTGTCTAAAACCCAAGCATTTGATACACTTCACCTTATTAGTCTTTCATCCAGAGGTCTATCCTTTTCCATATGTCCTTGAGGTTAGCCTATCATCAGTTTAACTTGGTTGGCTTACTTGGCCTTGCTGGACTATCATCAAGTTGGTCATATCTTTCTTTGGTTTGGGAAGGTCTTCACGGCTCAGCATGAGTAGGTCGACGTAGAACAAGAGATCGTGAGAATGTTAGCCTAGGTAGGTTTGGAGCATTTCTTCTTTACTTTTCAACCCTTTGTATTATTTTAAGGGCCTCTTCTAATGTATGGAACCTTTGCACTTCCACAATATTATGGATCTCATATTTGAGTCCATAGATGAAATGAGATATAGTATGCTCTTCAAGCTCTTCCACGTCGGCTTGGATCATCAACATCTAGAACTCTTATACATAGTGATCAATAGGTTAGTTTCCTTAATGAAGCTCTTAGAACTTAGAAAATGTATCCTATAGATAAGTCTTGGCTATAGATCTTCCTCTCAACAATGTCTTCATCTCTTCCTAAGTTGTCACTCCTCATCTTCCATCCTTTGCTCTAGTCACAATCAGATTCTTTCACCACGAGGTAACATATCTAATAAACTTCAATGCAGTAAGTTGTACTTTAACAGTATTGGTATATCCATAATAGTCAAACACTTTCTCTACCTTCTTTTTCTACTGTAAATATTCATTTGTATCTCTACTTTCACTAAAGGGTAGGATTTGGACCTTAACATTGTCAAGTCCTCAAGGAGCTTAACGTCCTCGCTCTTGTACTCAGTAGTATTCAACTTCTTCTACATCTTCTTTATTAGTCTTTACATCTTCCTCATCAACATCTTCTTCTATCTCCTCTAACTCTAACCATTGTTTAGCAACTCCTCTATGGGTTGAACTGGGCAATTGGATCAGCTACCTTAGCTATAACATCTCTTTGGAACATTCTCAAGTGGGTTATGATATGGTACACCATAGGGTTGTTGTTTATTAACTTGCATTGTAGTAACTAAACTTTCAACAAGATTAGTAACTCTATTAAGCTTATCATCAACTAACCCAAGAGTATTACTACCATTATGACCACGACCAACTTAAGCACCATTGCTCTAGTCACCAATAACACCTTGAACACTTGAATCCTACATAGTACAATACTTCTTAAAAAGATTAACAACATAATACACAACAACACTTCTACTTTAATACTAAAGACTTTTACTAACACGCTTTTTATAGCTTCAACACCTAACACTAACTTAAATTTGAACAAAAATGCACTTGATTTGTTTTCGCAATGAAAAACATAGTATAACAACATATCGACAAGAACTATATTACTAATACACAAACTCATTAAAACAGCTACGGAGGGGACATAGCAGCCACTATTAGCAAACACAAACCAAAACTTCATTGTGACTTTACACACTTCCTTTTGGAATTATGCTTTGATACCAACGAAGCTAATGCATCTCCGAGGTTATACACATAGAGAAATACTACAATGGAAGGAGCCAAAAGAAAACAAAAGAAAATTAACAAATTTGGGCAGCTACTAACTGGATATGACATACTAATTGATTTTGCTTAGCTTACAATTCACTAAATATGATTCACCAGTCCGAACTATAGGATCACTTGCCACTACTCCTTGGTAAAGGGAATAGATAAGAGCTAAAGGGAGCATAAGAACACTAAGGTTACTCAAAAGGAAACTCGTATTAATATGATATATTATAATTGATGTTTTTGTACAAAAATAAGTGGGTTTTATCTACCAGCCTCACTAGGGTTACAAGCATACATGGAAAAGCTAAGAAAGGTAATCTACAATTGGAAAACATGAAATATACTAATAAGGAAAAAAAAAAGATAAAGAATATTTTATATGAAAAAGTAAAGAATCCCTTTGAAATGTTGTGCTAAAAGACACGTGTTACATGGTGGTTGGTGGTCTGGAGTATAATACAATTCGAACAAAAGTGAAGAAAAGAGTTTGCAGTTAAGGTTGACCTAATTTGGTTCAAGTTAGAGCTTAGTCAATTAAGGATGTCTAGATCCCTTTTGGGTATTCATCTTGGGGTAGGGTTAGATGTTGGTTGGCTTGAGAGCTCGATTTAGATAGATGTTTGAGGTTGATCTATTCAGATGCTATCAAGGTCGTGGCTTGGTTGCTCAGTAGGTTAGCCTATATGCTCGGCAGGTTGGCATGTCTACTCAGCTGTTGGGAAACTATGTTGGGTCTTATGTGAGTTTAGTGCTTAGGTCGACTGTAAAGTGAAAGATGGTAGTTAGAATAAGAATCCTCATCTTGGATGGGGCTTTAAGCTAATATCTTCTAAGTGAGTCTTTAGAGTCCTCTAGCTCGGCTATGCATGATTGGTTCAAGGAGTTGACTCCTATCACATATGCTTCCATATTATTGAGTGGCACTTTCTCGAGCGTATCATCCAACAATTTGGTGGATTGTAGAGGATTCTACTTGCATGTGATAAGGAGGAGGCTTTGTACTGTATCAACCTGCGTAGCTAGATAGATGTGGATTAGATCACACATCATCTTCCTCATATCACCACATGGAACGATCGCTACACTCGAATGATCTAGATTAACGAATCTAGAGGTATGGAGCGTGGCTACTGATTGTGGTATAGGAGAATCACTCGTCGGTAAATTGGTCAAATCGAAGCACTACTTGGACTGTTAAAGAGAACACTTTCAACTACAATTATTTTTTCTACTTTCCTTACTATGTGATGTCTTAAACCTCTTCTCTTTTGTAGGTTAAAGAGTTATAGTAGATTAGGATCTCTCTCGATGGGGGCCAACTACTACATAGCTCAATCTTTTGCTAAGCATGGGATTTAGTTGCTATATGACCATCTCCCAATCACTCTCTACCCTCCCCATCTAACTTAGGTTGAGGTGTAATAGCTGGAGGAAGACACCTAGGCAGAGTATGACTCTTCAAACCTCTTTCAAGCATGGTGGATGGATCAGGATGAAGGGAGTTGTACATACTCATAGATAAGGTCGTCGTGGCAGTGACAAGATGAGTCTACCCCCTGTAGAGGGGTCATTTGAGGGTATTCATAAGGGGAGCATGTTTGAGACCCCAAATTTGGGTACCCAAGACGAACCCCCTTTCATACTGTAGGCACCATTTAAGAGGGGGAGGAAGTCTATCGATTCTTAAGGAGAGAGTTCTTCTTAGATAGCTACTAACCTTAGTTTCTTGAGCCACCTTAATAGTTGCTATAGACCTAAGAGTCCTAGGCTCTACTTATTCCTGAGGAGAGGAGACATAGTGAGAGTTTGGCATTTTGAGTATCTTAAATATTCATTAGGTATAGGAGATGGTGACTTTATAAATGTTATAAACTAAACTTCACGATATTTGTGTTTATAGATGTAAGCCCTAAAAATAGGCTAAGTAACCGTAGGATTGAATTTAATACATAAAGTTTAGAGTGATTAGTTTAATGATTCAATCAAACCTAAATTATAAACTAAAGCTAGAAACATTAGTAAAAGCGACCCTATAAGTTTGAATTTAAGAAAATAAGTAATAAAATAAGAGAATATAAAATTTTCAAATTCTAGATATATTATTTATTATTTATCGAAAGTATGTAAAATGTATTTCAATAACTAATAAATCGTTAGAGATAAATTATATGTATACTAAAAATTATAGAATGACCTAGATAATACTTATGAGTGTTTACTTGTACTCCACATATATTTACGTGTAGGTAGAAATATGCAAAATTACCTATTTGCTCGAAATTAGCTAAAAATTTACTAAATAATTAAAAAAATTATAAAAAAAAGAAAAAATAAAAAAAAAAATCAAGGAAAGGGAGAATGAACTAGATCAAGTCATAGTAGCAAGCGGAGTAAGAAACCAAAATTAACCAATAAAAAACAAGCAACAAAAAAGGTAAAACAGAAAAGATACGAGCCTTATCTTGTCCTAATTAATGTACAATAATTCCTATAAAGCCCTCTAAATAGCAAGAAAATTTACAGAATTTATTTAGTTAGTTGGGAATTAGAAAAAATTGAGAGAACCAAGATTGAGAGGGAAAATTAAGGTTTTAGAAATTTTATCCCAAATATGTGCAAATAAGGCAAGAAGGCCGAACCCACATACTACCACCACCTGGAATCGAACCACCACAACTACCATCCCAATCCAAACCTACCGCTTGGACCAGCTAACACACCTGAACCAAAGTTGGAGGCTAAAAAGTTTTCGAATCAGGTGAGTCTCACATCTTCTCTGATTTTGCAAAATTCCTTAAAATTGTTTATTATGTCCAAAAAATTATGAAATTTATTATTCTGATGTTTTATTGTATTTAGATTTAGGAAAAAATAGTGATTAAGTTTAATAATGTCTGTAAATATAGGGTTTTAAAAAATTAGACAAAACCAAGCATAATTATAATTAAAAATAAATAGGCTTAGGAGTATAGCTTGGAGCTTAATTTTTTTTAAATGCTTAAGTGATATAGAACAGTGTTATGAAGCCATTTTTTAAAAATTAATTTTCGAAATTTTTAAGTAAATTTTTAGTCCTAAAATGATTACAAAATGGGTAATTTTGGCTTAATTAAGTGATTAAATGATTAATTACTAATTTATAAGGTAATTAGATGTTTAAGAATGTTAATCTCTAATGTGAAAACCTAATCCTAGTATTTGGAGTGTTAATTGTAATTAATATGGGAATTATGTGGTAATTATAGGAAATTTAAGAATATGTAAAATTAGGATTTCAATAAATATAAAAAATAGGTTAAATTGGATAATATAATAATAATAATATTAGTACAAAATGAATTTGATACAAAAATTAATTTTAGGTAATTGGATAAAAAATGTAAAATTTTCTCACATCGGTGAGTAAATTCAGTACCCCAATTAGGATTAGAGTGTATCGAATAGGTTAGAATACTAAATTATGACTCAGTATAATATTAGAATACTCGAGCTTAATGTGATTAATTTTACATTAAGATTCGAGCATTTTTGGGATTTCTTGTAGTTAAAAACAATTTAAAACCAAAACTGGAATCTAATTCAAAAATTAGTAAATAATAGGTATATATGGAGAAGTGAGTTAAATTATAACTTAGAATGTATCATCAAAGTATAAATACTAAAAAGACGTATTCGTATTATAGGATACTTGGAGACGAACCAATCGGCAATTAAATGATTGAACGACTAAGAATTTTAGGTAAGTTGAGTTTATTACTTCACCGTATTTGGACTACTATTTTAGGGTATTCAGAGACTTAAGATTGTGTATGATTGTGATTGTGCGTAGTTTTATGCATGTGTTTCCGTATCTGACTTCGTATTGGAATTTTTGTAGTGATTGATGATTATAATAATTGGATTAGTGTATGATTGATGATTGTAATGACTGGATTAGTGTGAAATTGTCTAAACACCCTAAATTGAACTTAATCATAATCGATCCTAAAACCCTAAATTGTTATACATTGCAATCTTTTAGGGGATCATTAGGATTCTCTAACCAAACACCGACACTTTCGAAAAAGATAGCGCTAGATAGCAAATTGGTCTTTTTCTTATCCTTAGCCGAACTAAGTGACAGGAGAGGAGGTCGCAGTGAGGATGAAGGCATTGGATTGAATGATAGTCTTAGAAAGAGTAGTATCTCTACTACATAAACCTGGGTTTGGTTGTGAGCTGTTGTATAATATGAAAACTCTTTAACCCGGATTAGAGTGGGTGAAATTACTCTGATTTCGCAATGGACCGGATTACGTTGTGTGATGACACTTGCTTATTGCATTGCATGAAAATAATTGCTTGATAATCTTGTTTGTGTTTGTATACATTTATGAGTCTTTAATTCAACTTACTGAGTTGTAGTTGTTTATACTCGTATAGATCCTTTTGTAGGTCTTGATCTCCGATTACTCTAATTAATATGTCACCCTACAACTATCTAGAGGTTAGTTCTTTTTTAAGCCTAGGGGCGTGAGGATCAAATTACCTAATAGTTAATGTATATCTAGAGTCTCACTAGTATCTTTAAGACTGAAAAATTGATATTTGATATGTAAATCAGTTGACTGTTATAATATAATGTAGAATCACCTAAGAATTCTACAATAATGTACATATAGTCATATATATATGCTGACTTGAAGCTTTAATATTTATTGTAACTATAGTTAAATTTTTAATTGAATTGTTTATTTCAAAGCGAGGAGTCATCGACACCTTATGTAGATTATGTCTATGATAGGCATTGTGAGGCCAGTTATTATCATAGAATAGTTTACACGGTGAGACTATTGCAACTTTACAACTTCGAGGCGTAACAATAGATATCTTACATCAGTTTGACTTATTTATGTTGGTTTGCATGTGTTATACGCCTTATGTTCTATTTTTAACACTATCATAATAGTGAATGATTTGGTATTTTAAGTATGTGAGTTGGATGTGGAGTAATGAATGTCATCACAGGCAAAAGCTATGTGTTGAGAGTCGAGGAAGTGAGTTAGATTTGGAGTTCATCATTTTAGTTGCATTGCAATTGTTGCTTTTACTTTGTTTTATGCTCTATAGGGTGCTTTAACTTACTTATTTTTTCGAGTGTAGGTTTTTTCAAAAAGGGCGCATTTTCAAAAAGCGCCTTTAGTTACTAAGTAATATAATTGAGGGCACTTTTCAAGAAGGTGGCTTCTTTGCAATAAAAACACATCAAGGCTCTTTTAGGAAAGGCGCCTTTAATGTAAAGAAAAAACTCAAATTAAAGGCATATCTCCAAAAGGTGCCTTCTTAATCCCCTATACATAATATTTTTTCTAAAGACCCCCTTTTTTTTTTTCAAGGAAACAAATGTTATATGCCTTTGCCACTTTGTCATCCTAATTTGCTCAAATTTAGTCTTCTTATTGAAAGTAACCATTGTAAAAAATTAAAGAAAATTTATTGATTTACTGCAGTTAACTGAATTGCTTGTTACATAAGCAATATAGAATTTGAGAAGGTTATTAAAGAATTTGTTGATATAAAGTTAAATTTTAGAGGAGTAACACTAAGAACTAGCATATTGTTCTTTAGTGCTATACAAAATAAAATCTCTATAAATTAATAATGTTGAGACCATGAAATTTTATTTATTTGGAGAGGTATTAATTAACCAATAAATTAATAATCTATTAATTTAAAAAGTGTTTCAATAAGTGAAACGAAACACTCATAGTAGCAACAACAACTCTTATTGCAGTTTAAGAATATGACATCAAAGCTTTTGAATGAAATGACAAAAATTAGTGATGAAATCCACCAATATTTAAATTTTAAGAAAAAAATAAATTCATATTTTACTAAATTGTCCTAGTTGTGTTTGTAAATTAAGAGAATTATTAATTTATGACATTAATGAGACTATAAATTTACATAAGTGTCTTCCTAAAAATTATTATCTTATTAATTTACCGAAATTACTAATTTGTAAATTGGTGGAAAAAAAAATTATTTTAAAGAGATTATTAGTTTATGTAGGTTTATCTATATAGACTAATAGACTATACTATAATAAGAGAATGCTTCAATTTTTGCTTCATGTTCAACATTGATAAATTCGCCTTAAAGAGTTCTAGAATTTTTTTTTTTCAAAATAAGAAAGAGTATAAAGTATTGTTGGATATTTATTAGTTCTAATGATTAGGGGACAAAATAACACAAAGTGAAATATATTAGTAACCTGTTTCATTTTTTTTTTCAAATTATTATTAGTGTACATATCATAGGTACACAGTTTGTTAATATTTGCTCTATGTAAGGTTTGTTTTCCTCTCTTTGAAGTTTAGTATTTATACCTTAAATTCTTATAAAATATTCTATATTCCCTTGATAAAATAATTTAAAAAAATATTAAGATTAAAAAACCCATTAAAGTTGAGAAGAGAAGAGAAACCCCTTTTTCTTTTGAATAAATTGTCATACTTATAACATTTTCAAGATTCTTGTCATTTTTCAAGGGTAATATGGTTATATAAAGATTTAAAGGCACTTTTTTTTTTCCTTTTCTCAAATATCCAAGTGGTTAAAGGACTTGATGCATGTCTAACGGGAAAAGGAAAAAAAAATTTTAAAAAATCCAAAACATGTGGCATATAGGAAAATAATCCAAACGTACAGTGGTTAAAATTGTCTTTTTGTAACAAAATTGCAAGAGGTACTTTTATCTATACACTTCTCTCTAGACTCACACATAATACATGTAATACAACCCATTTTACAACCACGGCTCTAAATACCTTAATTCCAACAATAAAACAATACTCCAATCAAACATTACAGTCAAGGTTGACCTTTTCCAACAAGATCCAAACACCCTGCATTTTATTCAAACTTAATAGTACTTATAAAATGAAATATCATAGAAATTCTATATTTCATAAATGATAACATCATTAGCAGCTACAGTAGAGCAAACGATGGGTAAAAGGTTGGAAAATCACAATTAGGCAAGAGGAAGTTCCATTACTCCTTTCAAATATATATGTTTACAAAGTATATTAATTACAATAAAAAATTTTAAATTGCTACAACTATTGAGAATCTAATGCTGTCTACATTGTCGGCATGTACATGTACATGTGTCTCGAGTATCTATATCAGATGGGGTTGTACCTTTTGGTCTGCATCTAACTATGTGATCGGTACCCCATCCTTAGTATATATACCAGAGTATTGACACATGCATAGGAATCAGAGTAGGCTAGACTTCTATGAGTCCCTTACCCAATTCTTCATCGTGATCTCTAGTTGGTCTCCTTAATGAAGTAGGAGGATTGTGGATCTGATTGCTGGAGCTCTCTCCAACAAAGGGTGTTTGAAACGTTTGATTGTTGTAGCTTTATTCAACGAAGGGTATTTGAAATTGAAATGTAGGCGATATAGGAGATGCTGCTGGTGAGTAGTCCTTAGGAGAAAGATCATTCCTAATGCCTAACTCGACTTGTTAGCATCTTTGCCCTTTACCCTAACCCCGTCTTCTTCTTCGATGGTGCCCCCTATGATGCATCTTTATAGTCGTCTATAAATATTCTTTCTTTTAAAACTGCATACTTACCTTAAATTCTTCGTTGAAACTCCTTAGATGGTATAAGTCCATCTCCAACACTTGTCATGTAAAACGACATGGGTTTTGAACTTCCAACTACGCTTACATTTGCAGTCAACCAATGCCTCTAATTGTTTCTCTTATGCAACCCTTGAGCTTTTTGCACTTCCGAAAGCCACTCTTCATTTCTACCAATGTGATCAATAGATTCAATATCATCAGCATCTTTAGCAATATCTTCATAAGCTAGTTCATTCTTTATATCTGTATCTTTGTTGGATTCGCTCGTGATGAATATGTTAGCTTGACGAGGCATGTGATTATTGCTCGGTTCATCAATAGGTAGAATTGGTTGAGATTCATACACTTGGGTTTCCACTTAATACCCAACATTTCTCTCATGTCCTCTAAAATCGTACTCAGGCGTTGTAGGGATGTTGATTTTATGAACTTTAACATACATCTTTATTAAATCACTAACTCTATCATGTCCTTGTAAGGATGCTAACAGTTATTGGACATCATAGTCATTGTTTATAGGCACAACATAATACACATCCTTAGTGCCTCTTATAAGAGCTTTCGTGTTAATTTAAAGCTAATTGCATGCTTACCCCATTGATTGCATATTAGCCCCACCAACTAATCATTAGTTGTACCAATTTGAACCTTAACTACTGTTATCGAGTATCTATAATAGTATACTTTATCTTTTCCTTTTACAATATTTTTCTCCAGTATAGTAGACTATTCTCATATTATCCATTTCTAACCCTATTTATTACGATATTTTCATAAAATTCACAATACTAATGAAATTTATATGTTTTCTTAACTCACTAAGTAAGACATAGAATGTAAAAATCACATTCAACAATATCCTCACCGGAAAATATACTTTGGTAATATATACGTCATAGAGTTTAATTAATCCTAATCCACATTTATTCATCACAATACTAATATTGTGATGATATTCAAATTTAAGTAACTTGTCTATACTTAAAAATATTATCTTTATAGCACAATAATTTTAAATTATCCTACGTAATAGAGTACTTATATAATATAATTGCTTTTACTAATATATTATAATATATGTGTTAATATGGTTATATTATACAGCTACCAAAACATACAAGTGAAAAAAAAAAAAAGGAAAAAATGCACCTTCATCTTCCTCGTGTATAGAGAGAGAAAGTGACGGAACTGCAATTATTTATTGAAGATCTCGTGAAATTGATGTCAGGATGTGATGTAACTAGAACTTAAATCTATAGTGGATTTGAGAAAAAAAAAAAAAAGAGTCAAAAATAGGCATTTTATAAGTGAGGTATGCGGGATCTTTTGGTTTTAGAGTGAGAAAGTTTTATTTTGTTTTGCCCGTGCGTGGAAATGGGAAGAAGAAGGAGACGCAGCCTGCATATAACCAATGATGAAATCGCCTCTTTTCAACTTTGTTTAGTTAAAATTACCTTTAAAGAGACGATTTTATGTATGACATTTTTGAAATTATATTTGCAGGAGTCATATATTTGATTTTTTTTTTTCATTTTTTATTCCTTTTCCCTATATCCACTATATCCAACATAGGAGAGGATATATTTAGTAATTTACCTAAAAATACTAATAGATGGATATGTTTTTGGTATCTATCTTAGGCCTTAATAGAAGTAGTTCATGTACGTTTTTATTTGTTTATTTGTTTGATGATGGAGAAAAATGAGTTAAAAAATAATAATATAAATATATAACTGTGATTATATAATTGAAAAATAAATATAAATATAAAAGAAAATTATGAAGTCAAAGAGCACAAAATTTAAATTTTTCTTTTTCTCCCTCACTTAATCAGTGCGTTTTTTATACTACGAAAAAAAGAGTGGATGGAGAAGGCTAAGCAAATTTTTTTTTTTTGTCCTCTCCCAATTACTCTCCTCCGCCACTCCCTCTCAGGACTATGAATTATAAAACCTTTCTTCTGCACTCCTCGTGATTCATAACTGAAGTGGTGAACTAAGCAAAACAAAGAGAATCCTCCCGTCCAGAACCAAATTCCTTTTTTTGGGATGAGGAATAATTCTCCACCTTCGCCTCCACCTCCCATTCCTGGAATCACCAATCCCATTCCTATACCTACTTAATTTAATGTGCTCATACCACTATCACTATCACATACATGTATCCTGCAATTGCAATTACTTCATTCCAATTCTCATTCCCATTCCCAACTTGCTCTAATCCTATTATTCCATTTCCAACAGTATCGGATTCCCTTATACCTTCTCATCTACGTTTTTCTGTTACATACTCACTATGCTGCTCATATATATACAGTTATTGTAATTCCGTGATGATGCGAATTCCAAAGACAAGTACCTTCTCCTTTTACGTCTCTCTATTCCCCCTTCCTTCTTTGCCATCTCGCGGACGAGTTCTTTCGAGGAGGAACTGCATTAACTCTTCAGGTTCTTTTAAAGTTGTTTCATTTACAGTGTTTCTCATATGCTTGAGGGTATGTGACATGAAGTTCAATTTAGAACAAGATGATAAATGCAGTTTGAAGTAGGAGTGTCTGTTTAATTAAGTGAAAACAAAGAGCTTATGATTCTTGAAATTGAGATTTGAGTTGAATTTGTTTCGAACAAGTTATACTATCTTTGAGTAAGAATGAGATGAAGAATATAGTTCGAGCGAGGAGTGCATGGTTTCTTAAGTAAAACTGACTACATCTATTCCGCTGAATGAAATAAATCTGTAATGTAATAACTGTTAGTGAAAAATAAAATAGAGTTATAATAAGTTACGAATTTATATTAAGTTATATTTATTGAAAGTATTTTGGAGGGAGAAAAAATCAATTCTAATATTAAATAATTATATATTGGTTTAAGTAATTATAGATAATTAAAATTGTCATAATAAATTTTGCGCTAATCACTCTAATTTTTGTATTTGACTGTTAAGCTCAGCGACAAAACCCAAGGAGTTCAAGATAACTTAGGGAGAACTGGCTTGTGACTCCAATTAGGATTGATCAGTAATCAATGGTCAATGGTCAATGTAATCTAATGGATATCATTAGGTCCAGGAACTTATGAATACTTAGCTATTACTCCTTATTCAACACAATTTTAGAATTTAGAGAAACAACGTTCTATTATAATTTCTTTTGTTTTTTAAGATTAAACAATCATTCAGGTAAAAAATGATTTCAACTACTCAATGACGCTTAAGGTTTTCTAAACTCCTAATATGTTACTTATGCATGCGAAACTTCAAGATTGCTTATTGCTTCTTCCTATCGTTCTCTTGTAATTATGCCACTATGTGTCATTTCCATGTCACCACTTTAAGAACACGCATATTGCGAGTATGACCCACACGTGACTACTCCATTGAGAACCCTAGCATCCATAGTAATGAATAGCTATTCAATATTTCTTATAATAGGGATTCCTTTTGGGATTGTTACAGGGATTAGAATGCAATTAGACATTATAATAGCTCTCTTGTAAGGAATAAGGTGAAACTGAATTGCTATTGCAACTAAGTGAATGAGCTCTAAGAGCCTTTAATTTTATTGGAAGGGTGGATAACTATGATGTTGTTGATCTGTACAACAATAGGTGATGTTGTTTAGAAGAGAAATGTGGCTCTTCCATTTGTAAAACATAATTTATGATGTGAAAATTGGAGCATAAATTTGAAAGGTCTTGGGCTTGACTCAATCCTTCCACTCTAAATTCCATTTAGTTGAACAATAGGATTGAGATTTTGCCTTTCATATTAGGTTTTCATTTCAAGTTTTTTTTCATGAAATAGTGTGATTGTTGAACTATTTTAGTTGAGTGCAAAATCTATTATAACACTAGTGCCAATTAGGAAATGAAATATTTGCCCAATAATTTTTTGTAATAGGGATTCCTTATGGTATTGCTATAGGACTTATAGTACAACTAAACATTATAATAGCTCTTTTGTAAAGAATAAGGAGGAATGGAATTGCTATTACAATTAAGTGAATAGACTCTAAGAGCTTTTAATTTTATGGAAGGGTGGATAATTATGATACTCTTTATCTCTACAACAATAGGTGAATATGTTGGTCGAAAGAGAAACATTGACTCTTCCATTTAGAAAACATAATTTATGATGTGAAAATTGAGCATATATTTGAAGGGCCTTAGGCTTGACTCAGTCTTTGCACTCTAAATTCCATTTGGTTGAACGCTAGAATTGAGATTTTGTCTTTCATATTAGGTTTTCATTTCAAGGTTTTTTAATGAAACAGTGCGATTCTTGAAATATTTTAGTTGAATGCAAAATGTATTACGACCCTATTGCAATTAGGAAATGAAATGTTTGACACGATTATCCTTTTTGTTATTGGCCAAATTTTTGTAATAGTGATTCCTTATGGTTTTGCTATAGGGCTTAAAGTGCAACCAAACATTATGATAACTTTTCTGTAAGGAATAAGAGAAAATGGAATTGTTATTACAACTAAGTTAATGGGCTCTAAGAACTTTAAATTTTATGGAAAGGATGGATAACTATGATGATATTTATCTCTACAACAATAGGTGAATATGTTGGTTAGAAGAGAAATGTGGCTCTTCCATTGAGAAAACATAATTTATGATGTGAAAATTGGAGCATAAATTTGAAGGGTCTTAGGCTTGACTCAATCTTTGCACTCTAAATTACACTTGGTTGAACACCAGAGTTGAGTTAGATTAGGTTTTCATTTCAAGGTTTTTTCATGAAACAGTGCGATTGTTGGACTATTTTAGTCAAGTACAAAATCTATTATGCCCTAGCGCCAATTAGGAAATTAAATGTTTGACACAATAATCCTTTTTGTTCATATCCAAATTTTCGATATTGAGTCTTTCCACATTTGATTTATGACTTTGAAGCAACGCAAACAAGCACAGAGTTAGGCATCCCTTGGGAAGCTGTGGACACAAATCAATAAATCGGCATAATATTGTGGAAACTACCTAGGTGCTTAAAACTGTTGGATTACGGTTTGTAGGTTTTGCTTCAAATCTTGTGGTGCTAGTCTGTGCAAGCCTGTTAGTCAATATGTCTCCTGTGCATTCATCCTTTCCTGTTTACTGAGGTTGATGGTAAAGCTGATGTTTGTCCTAACACAAGCAGGTGATTATCACTTACGACCAAGTTACTCAATGGAAGATTGCTGTGTATCTGTTGTAAGTGACAGAAAGCTGGACCATACAAAGATAGGCTGGACTATTAACAATCCATGTATATGGTCATCTCCAGAAGGGGGTCAGAAGATCAACATTAAAAAGCAGATCTTCTGCAACAGATCTTTGAATATGAGGAACATTGTTGCTGTGGGGTTTGACATGGATTACACATTGGCTCAATACAAGCCTGAAACTTTTGAGTCACTTGCATATGATGGCACAGTGAGGAAATTGGTGAATGATTTAGGATATCCGCATGAGGTTTGTAATCATTCACTCATCAGCTTCTGAATAATTTGTCTTGTTACTTTTGCAATTCTTTTACCTTTTTTAAAGCTTAATGTAGAAAGTGTATTAGCATTAGTGGCATAATTTTATGCTACTCTTCCTTTATATCTATCCTTCTCCTTAGCTATTTATTTCCATATCCATGAGTCTATTAAGTGTTCTTTTGTTTTGCATTATGCTTGGCTGATTGGTCAAAATTGATTTATGCAGTTGCTAAATTGGTCTTTTGATTGGACATACATGGTTAGAGGATTAGTTCTTGACAAAAAACGAGGAAACATATTGAAGGTCATTGTATTTTTATGTAACTGCTATTTCAGTTAAGTTCTGCTTTATGAAATCTCTAGCATTCACTAGAAATGGATTTTCCAATTGCAGATGGACAGGCATAAATATGTGAAAGTAGCCTATCATGGTTTCAATGAATTGTCTAAGGAAGAGAAAGTTGGGATATATGGAAATACCCTAACCAGAGATTCCTTCGATGAGCCTGACTATGCTCTGATTGACACCCTTTTCTCGCTTGCTGAAGCTTACTTGTTTGCGCAGCTTGTGAACTTCAAGGACAAGAATCCAGGAAAGATTCAAGAGGGTACCGAGTAAGCTACTTATTCTTGTTATACCTTCATAATTCACAGCAATACAGATAGGCAACGTTGTAGATTGGCTGTTTTCGTTTTTCTTCTGTAGTTATGCTCGTATGTACAAAGATGTTCGTGCAGCAGTTGATTTGTGCCACCGTGATGGCACTTTGAAGCAAATGGTTGCAAAAGATCCTCAAAGGTCGGTATCATTGTATTTGAATGTGAACTGAAGAATTTTATTTCAAATGGAGTGCACATCTCATGCTAAATATGGGCACATGGGCTTTCTCATTTTGCTACTGGATTATTTTCATAAGATGATAATTTTCACAATTCTTGATATAATGTAATTCCTATAGTATTGCAATATTAAACATAGTTTCTTGGAGCATAAGCCTCATATCCCATCCTTTCTTACTTAGCTTCATGGCTGTTTTGGTACTAGGTATATCAATGAAGATGCTTTAATAGTGCCTATGCTTAAAATGCTCAAGGATTCTGGTCGTGCCACTTTCTTGGTGACAAATAGGTACGACGCAGTGTATTTTAATCACTCATATAACTTTTATGGTAACTATTTTGTTTGGTTCTTCTCACTGCATCATCCCTACCTCTAGGGGGGCTTAGGCACTCACCTGTTTAATGACCTGAACTGCACAAATTTATGTAAAAGGGCAAAGATAGAGTAGCTTAAAATATTATGACAACTTCATTGTGAAAAAGAAGATGATTTTTGAAGTCTGAATTTGGCGATATGACTTATTCAGATTTTCATCTCTGAACTCAGCACCCACCAACTCAATTTTCGGAGTTGAATTCACTTAAAGTATTTATGAAGTATATGAGGTTAACAAATTTTGATGGTTTGTTTTGCAGTTTATGGGACTATACCAATATTGTGATGAACTTTCTCTGTAGTCCCTACAATACAGGTGGACATGCGACCAATAATTTTGATTGGCTCAAATACTTTGATGTTGTTATTACTGGCAGGTAGAGTTTTTCTTTAATATCCTAGATCTAATTGTAAATAAGTGTTGGTCAAGTTGGTTGTGACTCAAAATGGAACTTTGTTGGTATCTTTCGTGTTTATATGATTTAACAATTGTCTGTGGGGACATCTAGCCTTTAAAGAAATGGTTCAGCAAAGGCACATCTTTTACCAATGAGAGACTGTTGCCATAAGGAAAGACAGGAAATATTGGTGGCTGAAGTTTCTCAGCTCACATTATAAACCACACCAGCACTTTGACTTCTACGATACATAATGAGAAGGCATAAATGAATGTTCTTTTATATTTGGGCTATAGCTAATCACGTGAAGAATTATTTCTGCAGTGCAAAGCCTGGATTCTTTCATGAGGATAATCGAGCCAATCTTTTTGAGGTTGAATCAGAGACTGGGATGCTAATCAACACTGACAATGGAACTCCCATGCCTCAGGTATTTCGGAAGGGTTCCAGATTGCTTTTTCATCTCCCTCTGGGTTAAAAATTCACATGCTTGAAACTGAGGCAGATTTGTAGTCATAACTCTTAGCATGTTTTTTTTGCAGGTAGGAGATACGTTGCCAAGATTGTCCTTGAAGGATTCCAATAAGAGCTGCGGAGTCTTCCAGGTATTTTTTCAGTATTGCCTATAATAATCAAAAAGAGATGTATGTGCTCTGGCTATTTCATTTGAATTTGCAGATCAGTATTGAGCTGATCATGTATTTGATATTTATGTACTATTTTTTCAGGGAGGCAATGTCGCGCATCTGCACAAATTGCTTTCCATTGAGTCAAGTTCACAGGTAAAGGATTATGTGCTTTTACTGCATTTGTTGCTGAGAGTAATGTTTGGTTGAGTTTATCAGTTGCTACTATACTGCTAGGGTTGGCGATTTAGCATCCAACTTGCTAACCTAGACTCAACATGACAAGATAGATGGGTTGTTGGAACCTTACTAGAACACAAAAATTAGTAGTTATATTAATGTCAAGAACTCAATTACTCTCTCCAGCTATGAAGAGCACAGTCTTTCTCTGCTAGGGTTTACACTTTTGTAGATATGTTCTAACTGACTGACTAACCATACACTTCTCTATTTATGGGAGCTGCTCAATAGTAGCGCAAGTCTCTCCCAATAGAAACATCTAAAATAGCTAATTGAGTAACTAACTAAGATACCTTGCCAACAAAAGCATATTAGCACATAATTAAAATACGAACATGTAAAAGGATACTAATTGCTAAACCTGGTGTGCCTTGTATAAACCTGAGTGAGTGGTTTATTTACTTGTGGGCATGTATCATTACCCCCCTCCTCAGAACAGACCTTGTCCCCATGGTTGAAAGAAGGAAATTAAAGGCAGAAGGCATCATCATCAATCAAAGTTGCATCAGTAGCAGACGAGCTGTTGTTGCACGAGAAATTTAGATAAACATTGTTGTTGTGCAGGTGTAGTGATACACTGAGTAAGTAAATGGCGCAAGCTGCAATGATCTGGGCACCAAAATTTTCTACCCAAAAAATAGCCTAGTGTCTGTTCCTTAGACATTGGTGGAACCTGCACAATAAGTGCATCAAATTCATCCACATAAACAGCTACCAAAGAAGTTTGCTTTAATAGAGTCAAAGGAATGAATAGATTAGAGGCATCACGATTTCCATATTGTAATAACGGCTTGTGGATGAACATCTCCCAAGACAAATTAGGAATTCGATGATGCAGTGTGTGCATCTAAGCAACTGCACGTCCTTGCATATGAAGAAAGGTGACTAAAATCTTTTTTTTTTTTTATTTTTTTTTATTTTTTTTATTTCTGAATGAAGTTGATGAAGCTCAAAATATTGTTCAACTTGTGTGATCCAGACTAAAGGATCTGTTCTATCGAAAGATGTCAAAGAAAGGCGATTAAGATTATAACAAGAAAGATCATCAATTTCCATTTCTTTGTGAACATTTAAAGAATGTGAGTGATTTAATTGGAAAGAAGAATCTTCCATTTCTGTCGATTTCAACTTTACCTTACGATCGGAAGTAAGTTATTTCAAAATATCTTTTACTTCAAGAAAATTGGCCTCTAAAAACGTTATAGGACTCTCCATGCAATCATTAGAAGCTTGAATAGAAGTAACCGGATCGCTAACTTCTTGTTGAACTCCCTTAATTCTTGCCTCCATTCACATTATTGCCAAAGAATGGATCCATGCCAAATTGTTAGAACTTTAGTGGAACAAAAAAATGAGTAGTTTATTAATGTCAAGAAATCAATTATACTCTTCAGCTATGAAGAGTACAACCCCTCTTTGGTAGGGTTTACACTTTTACCGATATGTTTTAATCAACTACCTAACCATCTATTGTACTATTTATATGGGCTGCTTAGAAGTAGTACGAGTACCCACCTAGTAGGAACATCTAAAATAGATAGTTGAGTAACTAACTAAATTACCCTTCCAACAAAAGATAGTACATACTCAACTAAAATAAAGGATATTAGTGGCTAAGCTTGGTGTGCCTCAAATAAACCTCAGTGAGTAGTTTATGTACTTGTGGGCATGCATCATGAGTTGTGTTGGCAAAACTCAAAACAATGAACGAATGGATTATAGCCATTTATAAATGTGTCTAGTTTGTCTGGCATCTAAACTTATTTATAGACCCGCCAAATTTGTTTAATATTTAAAATTTTTAACGTTTCTTCTAAATCTATGTTCAAATTTAATTCAATTAGAGATTTTGTATAATTGATAATTGAGTGTGTTGATATCTTTTTTTAATTCTATACTTTTAGGAGCATTGTTTCTAAGTGAAAATTTAAGGGCATTCACTTATAAAATCCCATTGTTTTGTCTTTTGTGATGCCCAAAGTATGTGTGCCTTGAGTTTCATTTATCGTATCCTCCTTGATCTAATTTATGAATTCTACTTTGAGAGATGTTATGTCCATGACATTTATATTAGAAAATTCGCTTCTTTTAATAATCTTACACCATTGGATCCTATTTCACTATAAAGTCATAAAACTAGTCTTAAATTGTTCAAACATATGGTGTGTGTATAAAACTGTTTTTTTCTTTTTTTTTTTTTTGAATATGCAAAATGATTATATACTTTACATGTTTTTTGGATCCAATGGTCATTTGATGCTTTGATGATATGGAAATACTAGAAAATTACGAAGAAATGATGAATTGTTTTCAATACTCTTTTTAGATTCTTCCAATTTATTTATATTGATAAATTGGTTCTATTTAGATGTTTTGGTAGTTTCTTGAAGACTAACAGAGTGATGTTGATATTGGCATTAATATCCAATTTGGTCATGGTTTAATGTACTGCAATTATATGACATAGCAAATAGATGGTTTGTTTTTTTATATTTATTTATATTTTAACTTGTTCATGATTTCTATAGCATTGTAATATGTTATATCTAAGAGTTGGGGGAGTTTTTTTGGCAGGCTTTAATTCTATGATGATTCTCAATTTCTCATTCCTTTAGTAGAATTGTTAAATGTGGTAGGATATATTTATTTATTTCAATTGATGAATGGGTCAGCTTGGTCAAGAAACATGTTTAGAATGTGGTTAGAGTTAAGGGTTTAGGTTCTTTTCATAAGATTAATAAACAGGTCATCTTACGAGATTAAGTTTTCAAACAAAAGCTTTTTTGAACTGGATATAAGATCCATTGACACAAAGTGTCAGCCCTGTTTACTGGGAAGCCCATTTGTGTTCGTTGAGAATATTAATTCAATTGTAAGATAATGACAAGGTATTGTGCACAATGTATTTTCTCTGCTGTATTCCTATGTTCATTGGGGAATTTGTAACCATGCGAAACTGTTATAATAGTTCTCATAATAATGATTGCACTCTCTCCAGGGACCTGCCGTACCTAAGACTTCTTTTACTACATTTAAAGGAAAATCTAATGCGTGCTTCTTGAGTAGGTGCTTTATGTAGGAGACCACATTTATGGGGATATACTACGAAGCAAGAAGGTTCTTGGTATAGCTATTACATTCCTTTAGCCTTCATTTCCCATTCTCTTTACAAGTGAATGATCTTGATGAGACAAGAGTTCAGTCTCTTACATAAAGTTCTTTCTTTTGAAATTTATTGTCTGTCTTCTTAATTCTTAATCAGCATGATGTAATAGATGGGTTATCTAACTGGAATATTATGATAATATACAATGAAGCGTTGGAGTTTTTGGGTAACCCTGAGTGCACTTCTGCTATCTAGAAGCGTTTTCTTGCAAATCATCTTTAGTAGAACAATGGCTTGAGTTGTGGCACAACCTATGTGAAGACTCGAATCAGGAACCCCTGAGGAGAAGACCATTTTTATTGCAGTTAACATATCAGAAAAAAGTGTATACTGTTTTCTCAGTTCAGAAGCTTTGACTCCAAAATTTTAGGTTGAAATATTGAAGTGTATCTTATAGGGCAAAGAACAAAAAAAAAAAAAAAGGAACTCTATCAATTCTGCAAGATGGTGCTATGAGGGCTGCAGAAAAGACATTCAACCTAGGAATAGTGGCCTCAATTGCACATTTAGATGAGAAATTTGTAGGGATAGTGTTTGTTCTAGCGTTACTTAGGAATCATGCTGAGAATAATTCACATGGAGCTATAATCTTGTCAGAGAAAGTTATTGGTTGAATATACAAATAAATCCATGAAAACATGGCCATTGTGTAATTTGATCCCCGGATTTGGGTTTTACCAAATCAAGCTCTTGTACTTTCAGGTTTGTGCAGTTCTTCCCTCGGTCTTTTCAATGGTTACAAACTAATGAAATTGCAACTGCACTTGGCAAAACTTGGACATAGTTGAACGTGAATGATGTTTCCCACAATCAGTTGATAAAAGTAATTTATTCTTTAACTGCGTCCTTTTAATTTTGTGGAATGCTATTTGCAATTTCCTGAATCTGCAACAATGAAACATAACAACGATTCAATTGCATGAATTAAAAGATTTGGGCTTTAATGAACACAAAGAAAGTTGGAGGGATGGACAGGACAGTTTTCAAAGTTTTGGAGGCTTGTTTGTGTATTTTGCCATATCTATTCCTTCTATTGTGATTTGGTATACATTCTACTTTTTAACATGGAAATAAAAAAAATGCACCTCTCTCATTGTGGTTTTGATTTGTCGGGAATTTGACTTTCTCACAGGTTGGCGTACAATGCTGGTTGTTCCGGAACTTGAAAGGGAGGTTGAACTTCTGTGGGGATTGAGAGACAGCCGTAAGGTGTCTGAAAGGTTTTATCCTTGGGTTTTCTAAAAAATAGCTGATTGAAAGTTGTGAGTGTTGTGATATTTAGGAATTAGGATTAAGTAGGCAGTTTAATCAATTCGTGCAGTTTCCAATTCCTTTTGTGTTTGGTTACACCAAAAATGAAGTTCATTCACCCACGTGCCGGAAGTTTAAGATCTAACTAATTGGTTTGATTAAGTCACTTATTCCCCATGTTCAAGTTAAAATCTATTTGATTTGATTAACCTCGTTTCCTATTGTGTTTGACACCTTATTTTCTTCAGTAATCATTCATGAAGCATAGGACCAGGTTATCGTAGGATGTGCACTATGTTTGGAACTCAAGGGTGTGATTTTTGTGCAGCAACTTAGATTATTGAGGAATGAGCGTGATCGCATTGAAGACAAAATACATCATATGCGATGGTCGCTCAAGTGAGTAACTGTTCAGATCTGTAGTGTGAAAAAATAAAAGAAATATGATATGTATAAGTTAATTAAGTTTGAAGCTTCACCATTTGGCTTAAGATAGTTCAGTTGTTGGAGATTATGGTGGGGATCTTTAGTTGGTTAACTGAACGTTTGGACAAGGATGTTATTAACAACATCAGTAATATCTTTAGTTGGTTAACTGAACTTTGGGACAAGGAACCTGTTGGACAATGTTTGCACTGCTTTATTTTGAAATTTTACTCTTATTTCAGGTTTGACAAGGATTGTGCAGAAGATAACCAACAGGTCTCTGCCATAGAAGAGCTGGAGGTTTGGACGACCTCATCCTGTGTGCTTTAGGTGTAACTTCTATTAGTTGGTCTTTTTACTTGAATTTTGCTAACATTAGTATTCTTTCTGGTTGAACTTGAATAGTTGCAAAGGGATCAAGTTCGTCTCAAGCATCAACAGGCTCAAAGAGCATGTCACCATAAGGTACATATAAATTTATCTACCGTATGAAACTCCATTTTTGGTTGTTATATTGACAAAATCTATAGTGAGATGTTAATTTCCTTTTGTCATGGGCAATTTAAGTTTCACAAGGTGTGGGGACAACTCATGAAGACCGGCTATCAGAACTCTCGTTTTGCACATCAGGTACTCAAAGTCGAATGAGAAATCCTTATAATATTGTCATATGAATTATATGATGTTGCTAGGACAATCCTTTGAACCCTTTTTCTAAAAGTTGATGTAGGGTACAAAGTAATGCTCAATATCCATTGTGCGTCACGCAGGTAGAAAGATTTGCCTGCCTTTATACCAGTCAAGTGTCAAACTTAAGCTTGTATTCTCCAGACAAATACTATAGGCCCAGTGAAGATTTTATGCCTCATGAATTTGATATCCTCCCTCTGTAAGGTTCTTTTTTTTTTTGGGGGGGGACTTGGAATCAAATCATGGCAAATTCACTATTTAGGCTCTTAGAAGCACACGCACGCAATGCATTTCATATTTCATTTCCTCTCTCTCTCTCTCGCGGGTAGGTTTGGGGTGAGATTTGTTCTCCATTGAAGGGTTACATTTTGTAAATGTTGTTTCGTTTCATAGTGGCTGTTTTTCTTTTTCTCATTCGTACTTTGCTTTTTAACCAGACAGCTCAATCAATCCCTTTTACTCCTTTTCCCTCTGCTTTTCTTATCAATACAAAAAGTTAAAATACCATGGCAGTGGTCGTGGCCGTGGATGGTTTGAGACGAATACCTTAAATACCATCGTATAAATAGTTATAATACCACCATCATTGACTTACGAGGTAAGAAGTCACTACCATACCATCATTGCGCGGCTTGTTCGCTACGGTATTTTGTCCCTTGGTACTTTTTTTTTTTTTAATAAACTATTAATTTGAATAGATTTTAATTTATCAAAGACTTACACGAAATTGACCAAAACTTATGCACACTTTTTCTAATACACAAATTATAAATCTTAGTAAAGCTTTGGAATGATGCAAATGCATCCAGAAAAAAGAAAATAAACGATACATATTTGTCGAGAAGGGGAGGAAAAGAAAAAAAAAAAAAAGACTTGATAAAGTGTACCTTTTCTATCCAAGTATTATATATTTAATATTATATTTATGAATTAAAGCGAGAAAAATCCAAAAAAGATTTTGATTGAGGAAAAATGAATGGAATAAAATCTGTGTAATTTGTTGGACATGGAAGTGAAAGGACTCAACGGTCGGTTGTAGTTGTATTATAACTTTATATTTATATAAAACAAGTGGTGCGCCGATTAGGGATTTTTCCAGTCCAAGAACTGTCCAAATTTTGCACCATCTGTATCTGGGCCGCAGGGATAAATTATTATGATCTGCTAGATTGGTGATTGGCTTACGGATTAGGCGGAGCCCACACATTGTCGGATAGATATTTAGTAATTATCTATGCACTTGTTTTTGGGGCCCCTGATGTGACATCTTTTCTATTTTGCTCCTGTAATTCTTTTGAAAAATATGAAAAATTTTATTGGTGCAAATCAGCCAATCAACTTGAAAAACTTCAATCTTTTCTTCTTCTTCTTTTTTTTTTTCTTTTCTCGTTCCAAAAATCTATTCTTGTAATTACGAAAAACAATTTTGTAATAATTCAGAGCGAGATAATAAATATGGAAATTTAAATAGGGAGTCGGAAAAAATTTGAAAAACGTATACATTGGTTTTCTCCTGGTGCACCAGTCCATTTTCCAGCTTTATTAGCCAAGTTCCAGGCAACCAAAATAGCTCCACTAGTTCGAGAGAATTATACAGCCACAAACTTTTAAGTTTGTTATTGGTTTACTACGATTGTACGAGGCTTTTCCCAATTAAAATGAATCAAAATCATTTTGGTGTAAACTTATTAAAGAATCATGAATAAATCACTAGTCAAATCGTTAAAATAGGTAACGTAAGTTTACAATTGATTACTCCAATCCTACATCTTGTATTGATTTAGGTATATAATGGGTTATCAAATTATTATGATTTTAGATATTAGTTAGGTAACATAATAAATAGTTATAACTATTAGGATTAATTAGTTAAGAAAGATAGTAAATAATTATAATTAGTAAAATTTATTAAGAAATTAGTTATTATAGGAAATATTATAAATAATATTTGTAAAAATAAAAAAATCATCATTCTATTCATAATCAAATTCAAGAGTAATTGTTCTAAAGTTCTCTCTCCTTTTTCATATTTTTAACGGTTTGTCTTTGGCTTGAATTAAAAATAATTACATTTTTCTCTTGTTTGTATGAATGAGTTCGCGAGACTCTAACAATAGTACTTTTGTTGCTTATACCTCTGGATTTGTTTTCATCGATTCGTTTTCATCGATTTATTTTCATCGATTTGATCCCATTCGTTTCTTTTATTTTCTTTTGCTATCATTATCATTTTGTTTATTGTTCAATTTAATTCTTCATTTCTAGTCATAATCAATTTAGAAGATCTTATTACATTGGCACAAATACAAAATTCGTTGGAGTAAGTAATTGTGCAAATAAAAGCATCAAGATAGAAAATAATGGCATTATTTGACAAAGTGCAAGAAGATTTAAATAAACTCATAGCAAGTAATATGCATCTAGAAGAATTAATTGTTGAATTAATCTAAGAAGAGAAATTGATGAACAGTATAACAAAGATATCACTTCAACTATAGAAGCTATGAATGAAAATAAATTTCAAGAAACCACTCAAAACAATGATTAAGAAGATATTGCCGTTGTAAAATAACAAGATTCCAATATTAATATCAAACATAATTTCCAACATGATCGAGAAATTTTGGCAATTCAAGTATTTGGATCTCCAAAGAATCAAAATATGAAAGTGATTAATGATAATTTCCTTAATATCGACTTTAGTACAATGGTAGGAGTGATTGAAGTTGTTGTTTGCGTTTCTCATGAGCAATATGTTTTTTTGAAAGAAGCTGTGGTTAATCTTAAAGATAGTATTCAAGGGCAGTGAAGAGCCAATTCATAAATAAGGAAGGTTATTCTATAAAGATAAACCAACAATGAATGTTTCAAGTTTCTTGAGTATTGTTGATAAATTTTTACTTTTATTATATAGAATCCCTTATCTTGTTCTCTTAAATCTTGAGGAAAGGTTTTTGTTAAAGGTGTGAGAAATTATTATGATTTTAGATATTAATTAGGTAACTTAATGAATAATTACAACTATTCTGATTAGTTAGTTAAAAAAGATAGTAAATAGTTGTAACGACTAAAGTTTATGAGGAAATTAATTATATAGCAAATATTATAAATAGCATTTGTAAAAGTCAAATGATCATCATTCCATTCATAATCAAATTTAAAAGCGATTGTTCTGAAGTTCTTTCTTCTTATTTTTCATATTTCTAAGAGCTTATCTTTGACTCCAATTAAAGACAATCACATTTTCTCTTATTTCTATGAATGAGATATGTGAGATTCTAACACAAAACTAAAGAAAACATTTAGGATTCAAACATTGATGTTGTAAATGAAGTATGAATAGGTATTTTAAAAAATTTAGAATTAAAAGATATGAATATGATTAGTAATAGTATAAAGAACGATGTTGATAATGACGATGTTGATGAGAAAGATGATGACAACTTTGATAAGAGAGTTGGTGGTAGTTGTGATCATGATAAGACAACTGATGATCAATGATTTGTTTTGGTTTTGTATTTTATCATAATGATTTATGCTATAATGTAACTTACATCAATGCTACTATTTGTATTTGAAATTTTTAACTAGTACAATGATTTACACTTGACTATTCATAGTATAATTCATTTCCCCCACTAGTTTTATAGTATTGGAGATAAAGATGGAAGCAAGCATATCAATTATCTTAGGGGCCACTTTTGGCTATTGTACGGGTAGTGATAGATGTCAAGAATAGTAAGTTGGCATTGATGGTTGGAGATGTGGATGCTAGAGTGAATATTGAAAAGTGTTAAAACAAAGATTGACCTTCTTACCAATAAGATTAATACTATGTTACAACCACCATCAAGTGGAGAGCATGGTACTTGTCATGAAAGATAGAATGGGATACAATGGAGACATGGGTAAATGTAAGGAAACCTCAATCCTTCGATCCGCCATGAGTTAGGAGGCCAAACATTCATGATGATGTCCTTAAACCAAATGCTTGGTTGTAGGCAGTCTATTATCAAGCGATAGGATGTTATGATAGATTGCAAATTAGTCTTGTTTTTATGTTTCCCCTCCTCTATTAGTTCTTTTTATTTGTATTTTGTAGATTATAGATTTTTTAAGAGTAGGATGCATAGGATATTATGGTAGAGGGAAGACGTTGACATAACCAAAAAGTTGTCGACTATCCCAAGGAGTGTCGAGTTTTACCTAGTTTGCTCTCATTTTGTTTAAACGGCGAGAAATTGTTTATCTTGAAGTTGAGGATGGATGAGGTGAATTGAATTTTTTAGATAATTAATTAATTGTATAAATCAATTGTAGTAAATGCTGCTAAATATATCAAGTAAACTTCATCAAAATGGCATGGAGATCCATGTAAACAAAGTCTCCTCGAAGCGAAGACTTTTTGCATTATGATGATTTAATTGGAATGGCACAAAGGGCCATTTCAATGAAGTTAATGAAAATGACTTCGTCCAAATGACTTGAAGTAGCTTTCACTGATGTAATGCAAATTTAAACTTCTTTTTTCTTTAGAGACTTTGCTCAAATGCTTTATCCATTAGTTAAACACAGTTCCTCTTCCATTAAGGGATTCCTTTTGTTAAATTTCACTCAAATACCTTATATAGTCATTTTAATGCTTCCTTTGTCTTGTTATTTTTTTTCAAATCCAGGGCATTGTGCCTCTACTTACTTTTTTATACACTAATTATCCTAATTAACTACTTTTCCATGTTTTTCATGAAATAACCCAATTTAGCAAGTCAATTAATTAATTAAAAATATGATTTTCAAAGTTTAACTAAACATAAAATTTTAAAGTTAAGGGGTGAAATTACTAAAATGACCATTTTGCTCCTATAACTATTTTCAACAAGTTTTATTTAAAAAAGTTTTTTACTAATTAATTAATATTATTAAAGCTTAGAGTAGTTATTAAGTGAGTTAAACTCTTCTTGGAGTATTATATTATAACTTTAGGCTAGTGTGCCCTTCTAAAATCTTTCGAGGTTTTTGGCCCTTTACACATACCTCCCCTCCCCTATCCTAAAAATATGTACTACTACCCCCATGCCCCCCCACCCCAAAAAAAAAAAAAAAAAAAATCCTTAAGATACTTATTGATTTTTTTTCCTCATTAATAACAAACCGAAAAACTCTTTGAGAACTTAAGGTTCTTAGAAGCTCCATTTCAAGTTGGTGTGAAACCCTATCTAGATAGTGTTGATAGTAGAATTATGCATAGAAGCTCGATGAACTATTGACCTATTCAAGATCAAAGATGACCTTAAGTTAGGCACTCACACTTTTAGTTAGTCGTCATGACAACATCTGGTAGGCTAATACCAATTGGTTAGTAGCTAAATTGCCACCTATTATTAGAGCTTCACCAACTTGTAATAACATTGTTGACCAAGAGTTGAAAGGTTGAATCATCAAGACACGGCTTATGAAGTTTAGATGTCCAAATATTTTGATAAGGACATGAAAAATTCAACGGTTTTTCCCGTTGGTAATTACTTAACTACAATCCTATCCTTACGATTAGTACATGCTTAAATTTAAAAGGAGCTGCACGTTTAAGGTTGTTCAACTACCTTTCTCTTTCAATTATCAAACAAAGCTCTACAGATATACAAATCTAACTACTGTAAGACTATTTGAACACTTTTATTACTCAATTTCTCTTACACACTTAAACACTTTATCTAAATTATTAATATAGGCATTGAAGTGGCAACGTCGAACAGCCCTAACATACCTTGTAGCCTTACATTCTCTCTTTTGTAAATTATAAGAACTAGTTTAGATTTCACCTACAACATTTTAGCACTATCCATGTTTGACTCCCCATAATGGTGGCCAAGACAAGATTACAAACAGTGCTGATGTTACAACTACTTCTCAAATGCCATAAGAAGAGGGTAGGCAACACCAAGAAGATGACGACTGTCTTATTAGGTTAGAACAAATTTATACTGTCCTAACAAGGAAAAATAGAGAACTCATAAGGAAGAATGATGAGATATTGGAATTTTCACGTACTCATATTCTACTACATCAAAACCATGAAAGAGCCGATCATGATAGTTTTAGCAATTTTGACTACTCTACCTACCTCCATAAACAAGCAAACAAGCAAGCTTAAGTACTAACTCATACTTCGGCTCCTGATGTCAAGAAAGTTAACAAGGCAAATCACTTCATCAAGCACAGTAGGCCGATTCATCATGTATGAGTGCTCCTACTTCAATTATTTGAAAATTTATCTTGAAGAAGAGCCCTTTAATGTCACATTTTGGCATAGCCCTGAATGCAACACCTACAATTAACTTGTTTTAAATAAGAGTACAAGGCTATACACACATAATGAATTATTTCTAGAGAGTATTACAATGGAGTTTAGCCTTATAAGTTTTAACATAATACGTACATGATCTTCTACAAGTCGAACTTATAACTATTTTTCAAACTCTTTTTACAATATTTATATATAACAACATTCTAAGTCTATCATAAAAATAGAAGTCCTTCAAATTAGCTAACCCTAACCAAAATGCTCTCAAAAGTCTTCCCCCTATAGTAGTGGTGTAAGCCCTACAATAAAATATTTATGAGTTAATACATAAAATTTTAGGCAATTAGATAAATTATCCTATTAAGCCCAAATTTTACAACAAAGTTAAAAATATTAGTAAAAGTAATCCCGTAAGTTGAGATTTAAGAAAATAAGTACTAAAATAATTAAATATTATAATATTAAATTATAAGTATATTATTCGTTATTTATTGGAAACGTGTAAAATGAATTTTGATAACTAACGAAGCAATAAAGATAAATTATATACATAATAAAAATCATAAAATAATATAAATAATATTTGGTAGTAGTTACTTGTACTATATATATATTTATGTGTAGGAAAAAATATGCAAAATTACTTAAAATACCTAAATTAAGCTAAAATAACACTAAATAATTAAAGAAAAATCAAGAAAAATTCATGAGAAGTATGAAATGGTTTGGAAATAGGCGTGGCAAGTTGAAAATTAAAGAAAGAAAATTAGTCAATTAAATTAGAACAAATAGAAAGTTAAAAAGAAAGAGATAAGGGATACGTAGCAATAAAAAATCAAAAGAAAAACCTTAGACCATACTGAAAATTTAGCAAACCTCTTCTAAAATTCATTTTGGTTAGTTGTGAGTCTAAGAAAATTAGAGAACTTAAGAAAAGAGGAGAAGGTATTTATTCAAAAAAATAGCATGATAGTGTATATTTAGGGCATTATAGGAGAACCTACACCTGAACAACACTTGGGGTGAAACCAAACCGATCACCACCTAGTGGACCCCATACTTGGTTGTGCTGACAAAAGGTCATGATAGCTAGCGGTAGCCAGAGATGGCAATGCTAGTGAGTTTAAATTTTATTTTGATTTTCATTTAATTTATTAAAAATATCAAATAGTTATTGGAAATTATGAAATTTGATATTCTAGGATATTTTAGTATGTAGATTTAGGAAAAAAAAAATACCAATTTGATAAATTTAGGCCTTGGAATATATTACTCTTAAGAAATGACTAAACTTGAGTTAGTTTTTTATTTAGATTTAAATGACCTTAATGATATAGTTTTGACTTCAAAATTTTTGTATAGACTAGTTAGGATATATATTACAGTGTTATGAAGAATTTTTCTTAAATTTAATTTTTTTAAATTTTACTTAATTTTTAGGCTCTAAAATCATACATAAAAGGTAATTTGTAGGCTTAATTTGGTGAACATGTTGATTTAGTATGTAATTAGGTATCTTTGGATGATAGTTGATGATGTTGGATGGTATTTGTGGAGTTTGAGGCATTGGTTGTATGTAATATGCATATTATGCAATAAATAAGCATAAAGGAATAAAAGGTAAAATGATATATTTAAGTTAATTTTATGATTTAGGGTGTACTTAGTATTTTGAGAAGTTAAATACTGATTAAGGCTGGTATTAGTGATATTGGAGAGGTTGGATATGTGTTAGATGTGTAAATTAGGAAACAGTGGATAATATGTGAAAAAGGAAAATTAGATGAGTAAAATAAATTAAGTTAAAATTGATAATATTAAAATATTAAGAATATTATATAAATCTAATTTGGAATGTGAATTTAGGAAATTGCATGAAAAATGTAGGTTATCCTTACATCAAGAATAAATATAGTAGTTAAATTAGAAATATAGTGGATTATATAGATTAAAATACTGGTTAGAAGCTAAAACGAAGATTTAGGATCTTTAAGTATAGTTAAATGGATTTCACATAATGATTTGGAATGAATTCTTAGGGTTTACAAATAAAAATGGTAACCAAAAGCTAAAATATAACTTAATTTAGAAATAGATTCAGAAATCGAATCAAAAACTAGTTTAGTCATAGGAAATATAAAACTTAAATAATTGAGTAAAATTATAATTTTAAACTAAAAACTAAAGATTTAAATGTTATATATACACATACATACATATGAGTGGTATGTTAACACGTGTACAATTTTTGAATTAGAAACCGATTTAGAAGTAGAAACAGAATTAGGGTTAATTTAGGTATATTGAATAGTAAGTCAAAAACCTAAACCAAAAGTTATACTCGTCAAATAAATAGTAAGAAAAGTTTAAAAGGCATTTAAAAGACTTACAAATAAAGGGTAATAAAAAGGTAAATTAGAACCTAATTCAAAAACTGAATCAGAATTAGAATAAGAAGCAAATTTGAAACCTAGCTAAATAAGAGAAGTAATCTTGAGAGACTTAGACTTAAATCACTAAATATAATAAGACCGTAAACTAAAGATAATCATAATCTACATTATAGAATAAAACCTATCTATAGTAGTTATATGAGAAGTAAAACAACCTTTGTATTATAGGAATTATCAACGATGTTTTGTGTGAGTAATATCTTGAGTAAGTAAGAGAGAAATCTAAGTAAGTTGGGATTATTATGTTATTGCATTTTGGAATACTATTTTATAGTATTTGGAGGGTTGAGATTATAATTTGTTGTGTTTGCTAGATAGTTCACTACGAGTATGCCTATGTGTACGTTTTTTTGAATTTAATTGTATGATTTTGGTTTACTAATCTGGCTTGTATTTGTGTGATTTGTCTAAATTGATTGAACACTTTAAACTGGATTTAACTAAATATATGATTTATAAGCTTAAAACGGACCTGCATAGCAACTCATTAGGGGAGATGTTTAAGATTCTCTAGCCAAATACCAAACCCTTTTAAAGAGATAGCTAGATAGTATAATGGATCCTTTATTCATCCTTAGTCAAACTAAGTGACGGGAGAGGAGGTTGTGGCAAGAGTAAAGTTAATGGTTCAAAGGCAGTCAGGGAGGAGTGGTATTTCCATTGCATAAGCATAGGTTTGGTCATGAGTTATTGTATAAACATTAAAACTCCTTAACTTGGATTAAAGTGGGTGTGATTTCTCTAATCTCATGATGGATAGGATAACGTTGTCCGATGGCATTTGTTTGTACACGTATTATATTTAACTAATTTAGTTGATAATCCTATTTGTATTTGATGTATAGTTTTAAGTCTCCATCCTAACTTACTGAGCGGTTAGTTGTTCAAATCTTTATAGATGATTTCTAGGTGCTAGTTAGGAAGCAGCTTTATAATTACCTTAAAATTAATAACTGTCAGATCTTGAGAAGTGAGGAAATAAATCTGAGGAAAAGATATATTACTAAGGTCTTAGTTTTTACTGTAGAATCTTTCATTTTTAAATAACGTATTACTTAGATAATATAATGTTACAAAATTATGTAAACATTAATTGTCATATTTGAATCTTAGTATATATATATATATATGTATATTTATATACTTTCTTAATTAATTAACTTGTTTAATTTATGAATTATTTACTTTAAAGTGGGTTGGTCGTGGATATCTAACGTAAATTAAGTCTAAGATAGTAGTTGTAAGGTTAGCATGTATCTTAGAATGGTTTGTACGACGGGATTGTTATGATTTTACTGCTTTAGGGCGTAATAGGTGGCATCCCTCTTAAGTTGTGTCTTGACTTATAGATGCAACACATATTCGCTTAGTTTATTGTGAACTGAGTGAGAGTGGGTAAAACATACAATATAGGACAAAAATATCCAATTATTATAACACATTTGCATTTAGATATGTGGTCACACAATATTATACCAAATCATGAGATCATTGTAAGAATTTATGCTATGCTTATGCACATAAGGTAATGTATTAGTACTAATATCTTAGTTCTTAGCTTCGTTTCTCATATGATTGTTTGACTTAAGCAGACATTTGGATGTAATGTTTAAGAATTGAGATGGCTATAAGGAGTAGCCAGGAGTAGGACCCCCAAACTTGTGATGGTTGCAACGAGGAGTACAACTCCTAAATTGGTGATGATCACAATAAGGAGTGATCAAAGCGAAATGCTTAAGTGTATATAAGCCTATATGCTTTAAAATTTTAGCTTTTGAAAGCCAATCATTGTTTAGAAAAACTCACTTTCCACGAAGTTTGACTTGTGGGTCCTTTTCATGGCATGTTATGAATGTAATAATGATGTGTCGAATACTACATTAAGCACAATGTCCAAGCTCCATGTCAATTGTCATTAATTTTTGTATCTTACTTATAATCTTATTATCTCAATTAAAAACCTTATATCGAGTTTGCTTAAGCAAACACCTTGAAGAATGAATCATTTTCTAATTTTTTTTTATAGTCTAAATGTGCCCTGGCTAACATCATCTAATTAATACATCCATGGCTGATGGACTACTGACCTTAAGACCCTTCACTTGAGCTTGTCTTAAAGGTCTGCCAACTTTTGTAAGAAGAATCCGGTCATCTCAACTCTCCTCGGACAAGCTACTATACTAGGAAGGTCCATGGTTGAATTCTTTGTAAGATTAGCTAGGCTAAACCTTACTTTACAATGAGGACCTCAATACTAAGCTCCTAGCTCAAACTCCTATGTCTAATCTTTAGATTGTCGATTGCACCAATAACTTAGTTTCAGCATAACGTTATCTTAACATACGGACCCAATAATTGCCTCGTAGCCATTTTCTTACTTTACCGGTGTTTATACAGTGAGATGAAAATCAACCATCAACAATTAGCGTTGTCTATAGGAATTGAAAAAAATGAACGATTTTCCAAAAAGATACGAGAAGAAATCTCTTTTTTGAATTTTTCAAAATTCGATTTGTCTTATTTAGTTTTCCTTCACTTCTTTCGAAATTTTGGATGAGCACATTGGTAGCTTATTATTATATTTTAGAGAGGGGAATTACTCCATTCTTTTTGTTTTTAAAATCACAACATTGAGTATGATGAAGTTGAGGAAATTGCCTTAGAAATGGTCGTCTTACAACATGTTGAGAAAATTTTACGGTCAAAAGATTGAGAACCATTTCAGCTAAGTGCCATACGTTCGGTTTTTGGAATGTCCGACGGCTTTCATGGAACATAATTGCAGTGAATTAGAAGATATCAAGAATTCAAAATGAGACATTAACTTTTGTGTAGGTAATCGCGGTAATCGCCACATAACTGTCACGTAACCGCTACTTCTTAGGCGTGCACTGGGTTTTGAACCTGAGGTGCATAATTTAGGGAGGAATTAGGCAGCTTCATTTCACCGAATGTTCCATGAAGGCCGTTGGACTTAACAAGTCGATTAGTATGGAGGATTTCTATGAAGCATGTGGATAGCCTTCGTCATCGGTCGTGAAACTTGGTTATCACGGTCTCTTTGAATTGGAAACCCGTACTTCAAGTTCCTTTCAATCGAGTCAAGCTTCGTTGATATTTAGACCTGAACAACTATGATCCATGCGGTTCTATTTCGCTAAGTAAAGTCCACTCATGGATTAAGTCGCTGAGGGTGACTTCATAACTCGAGCTATTATTCATTTGGTGACCCATTCTTCAACAAGATCAATCCCTGTCAGCTCTCTCTGCCCCCGCCAAGTTACACGCAACAACCACCCACCAAGCCTCCCAAGTACTGAGCAAGATTTGAGTAGCAGCACAATCGGACAAAGCCAACTCTAAGTAGCAGAATAAATAAAGTCCAGGCCTTTCTCAACTTCTAAGCTTTTGCTGACATGCTAAGCATGTTCTGAGCTTCTAAGCTCGAATCCTTGGTCGGCATTCAGTTTATCTTGACAATCCGTTGTCGAACAAGATTTGCAAAATATATTAGTGGCTGCTTTCATAGCCGAATGTCAAGAATACTTTATGCCGAGTAGCAAGCTTTGGCCAAGTGGTTCTTCCTTTCATGGCCAAATGCCGAGAATACTTTACGCCAAGCAGCAAGTGTTGTCGAGAAGTTTCACCTAGTGTGCACAACAGTGGAGTGTGCTGAGTATTGTAGCCGAATAACCTAGTTTCTCTGGTGCCGAGAAGAGGAAACCTTTGACGTTGCAAACAGTAGAGGTTATTTCATTAGTTTACATGTAAACTATACTATTTGTAATGGTCTTTTAATATATGAGCTTCATAAGCCCCCGAGTGCCGTTATTGGGCCGAGTTGCTTGCCACCGCATACCCATGCCGAATTCTAAGCTCTAACATCTGTTCAAAAATAAACCCAAGCATCCCATCCCTACATGAACAAGTATATGCGTGCTTGTTTAGCACACCTAAGTTGACTAGCACAGCAACAGCTCGGCAAACATAGCAACTGGGTTGTAGACTTCAATTTCCTTTTCACCAAGTTGCGATCCCAACAAATACTCGAGCTATATACCATAATTTGGGCATCAAACCATGATTCGTATGGCAGGAATTAGCTATTACAGCAACAAAGTGCAGTACATGCACCCTCACTTGCAGTACGCTCACTTCTTTGGTCAATGGAAGCAAAGAAGGCTTGAGCTTTTGGCTTCATGTTTCCAAAAGCTTGTAACAATTTGCAGTTTCAACTCCACAAGCCGAGGCACCGACCAGAATTTCCTTTAAGCCAACATTCGAGCTCTTGACATGGCAAACCCAAGCTTGATTCTGTGTGCCAAGAAGTCGAGCATGTCCATGGCCGAGTCAAGCTCCATGCTGAATAGACGAACAGCTGAACCGTATCTTGATGAGGACAAGAAGTCGAGATGTTGACTTATTTCAGCAACGAGTGTCAAGTTATCCTCGGCCACGCCGTATCTTGATTAGGCTATGAAGTCTAAATGCTAAGTTATGTCGGTAAAAAGTGCCGAGTTATCCATGGCTGAGTAACCCCCTTAATTGGCCTCCTCAAGCACAAAAGCCTAGTAGCGTTTTGACATCCACAGATCTTGAGCTAACTGCGGACATGTTGGGATGCATGAAACATAGCTTAGAACTAAACTAAGCTCCCCAAGCTGTTTTTGTAAGTGTTGAGTTCACTTCTATTCGAATTATGCAGCCTCAAATCAAGCTTCAATAGCCTCTCTTGAGGACAACTCAACACCGAGAATTCAGTTTTTGAATTCCAAATTGAGCTACCGCGATCGAATGCAGTAGAGTTCAGTTTTCGAACTTCACTAGCAAGATACGACTGCCAACTCGATCTAAGTTCATTCCACGACTTAATCAAGTTAGTACATTATGCATGAGTTGTGGCACACCTGAATCTGCGTTCTAAGAATGATTTATGTACTGAGCAACTCCTAGCATGCGTGCCAACTGGTAGGCTTTCGATTATTAAGCAATCTGTAATCTCGGTTGAGTAACAATGGCTGAGAGGTCGAGAAACATCTTGCCGAGCTATTTCTACTTTCAGCAGTAGCCGGGAAGTCGTGTTTTTCGTGTCATTCTAGGTTGCCGAACTATAAGTCGCTAAGTAGTTCATTGCCTTGATAAATTGGAACAATGTAACAAATAAGGTTACCAATTGAGATTGTCTCCAAGCCAACTTCATGTGAGGAAGTACCCCAGTTCACTTAGCCAGTGTGGAACATATCCATTCACAATTTGGTTTTCACTAATGAAAGATTGAGTAAAAATTCTCTATCATTACTTTTGATTCATTCAATTATTTATTTTGAGCTATGTGCTTTATGTTGTTGTTTGCAGTGATCAATTGTTAATGTTCATACTTGATTCATGAACAATGTATTATCTATCTACATGACACTCCAATGTGAATATAAAGATGAATTGGGGCTAATCAAATGCTCTCTATTTTAAACCCATGCAAACATAATTTATTAACGGGATACTCTTTGACATTTCTAAGTCCCATACTCAATGGACAATGCCTTAGCATAAATTTAATTTCCTTGTCTAATTGATAAATGACGAGCTTCTTAAAAAACCTAAGCTACTTAGCTATGATTGGTAAAGTGCTCTAAATCTTATGACTGGTATGGGCAATGAGTAAGTAAGCCAAAGTTCAATACTTTAATGGATTAAAGCCCAATTAGCCTACTTTACTGCTCTACTTAGCATGGGTCATGCTTAGTTCAAATGACCTGCATGCTTATCTAGCCTCTTCAGGCACTTTAGCCTCCTTAAGCCTTGCTTCGGCCTTCGCCTCTTCAGGCACTTCGGTTTCTTTAGACCATCGCCTCTTCAAGTGCTCCAGCCTCTTTAGGCCTTTACTTTTTAGGGTGTACCGATATTTATAATTGCTTCGATTACCCCCGTTTTTCACCTCTTCAAGCCTTGGCTTCTTTAGACCATAGCCTCTTCAAGTGCTCAAGCCTCTTTAGGCCTTTACTTTTTAGGGTGTACCGATATTTATAAGTGCTCCAATTACCCTCGTTTTTCGCCTCTTCAGGCCTTGGCTTCTTTAAGCACTCTAGCCTCTTTAGGTTTTAATTCTAAATCTCTTCATAAATCTTGCTAAATCAACCTCCCTAAATACTCTCTTTTTTGAATTTGTCACCAAAGAGAGTAGGAGGCAAATGTTGATAGGCATTTTTAGATAATTATTATGTGGGTTTATATTGATGGGCTCAATATCTAACCCCGGTCTAATGACCTAGTTTAAGGACAATCTCTATTGACTCATTATAAATACTAAGCAAGACCCTTGAGTAAGGGGCCTTCTTCCACTCTCTTATCTTCTTCCTAACTACTTGACATTTCTCTTTACATGACTAAAGGGTTGATTAAGCATCGGAGGGGGCACGCTAAAGCACCTTTTGGTGCCCCCCGTAGTTGTTTTCTTGTTTTGTAGGTGTTTGCATACTGAGATGAAATTAACCATCAACAAATAGCATGATACCTATCCGAACCTTTTTCTAATATTTTACTATATTCCCTTTTACTTTGTTTGTCTTATTTACCCCTTTTAGCTTGTATTAGGTATCTTTAATTTGTATTACCCCTTCTTGTAATTTCATTCTTTTCTTTGTTGCACTAAGACTTCCTATAAATAGTCCCTTATCTATTGTAACCGAAATCAATCAGTTTTCAGTTAATGAATATTCCCCTCACCGTTCCTTGTGAGAAACCCTCTCCAAGCTACAACCCTCACTTTTTTATCTTATCTTGCTAGTACCTTGAGGTTAATGGCAAGTAGACCTTAGTCCTTTACTTATGCATCATATCAAGCCGAGGTTAAGTTATGTTGTGCTTATTGGTGCACCATATCGGATGAATAGCTTCACGAAGCTATTGAGAGTTCTATCCTTTCTCCATTACCATTTCTTCGATATCTCAAAAGACCCATCTCTAATACTACGGTAAGCCTTCATGATAACTTAGCTTCTAGGTACATCATATTATCTTGGTATCAAGGCTTGAGGTTGTGATTGAGAGCTAAGTAGTAGCATTGTAAGACTTTATTGTACGTGTTATTCATACTCTATTTTACTCTGTGCTCACTATAGTTAAATAGAGTAAGTTGTTACAGCATTGTGCAAAGTAGTGTTGTGTGGGGTTTCTTGTTGGGTCATGTTGTCACTGAGATTTTTTTTATGGATATGTCAAATCTAAGTGTATACGGGGAGATAGGTGATGTTGAAAGTGATACACCTGAGCATGGTCATATTGAGCAACAAACTCCTTAAAGTACTGACAAAGAGATTCAGAACCTCACCACCATTTTTATCAACTTGGTAATAACCATATAGAGGTTTATTGATGTGCAACCCCAAGATAGAAATGCTGAGTATGGTCAAGGCATGCAAGATAGACCAAGAGGGCAAGGTGTAGAAATTCGAGCTCCTAATGCTATGAATGCACCTCAAGCATGACCTAACTGATCTAAAGACTCATTCGACAGAGACTTGAGTTGTAGCAAGTCGAAGAAGAAGAAGATGACAAACAGTTTCACAAGTTTGATGAGCGAGAAGTTTGAGCACCTAGAGGAACTGGGAATATTAAGGTTTAGGTTCTAAGCATCTTTGGAATAGGCAATGCCAATGAATACATGGACTAAGAAGAAAAGATTGAGAAAATGTTTGATTTCTACAATTATGAGGATGTAGTAAGCATTCGTATGGTTGCTTTAGAATTTTCTAGGTATGCAGTGATGTGATGGAAGAAGGTGTAGACGATACATAAGAGAGCCTGATGTTAGATAAGAAAGTGGAATGAGATGAAGTGATTTTTGAGGAATAAATTTTTTCTTGAGCACTATGAATAAGACACTTTTTGATGTCTTTAAGAGCTCAAGTAGGGTAGTCGAACTGTAGATGAGTATATCCAAGAGTTTCAGCTGTTGATGATTTGATATGATGTTGATGAACCAGAATCCAGGACCATTGCTAGATTCTTATCCAGACTATGACTTAAGATTAGGAACATAATATAAGTGTAGAGTATTAGGACTCTAGATGAAACTATTTGAATCACTCAGAGTTGAGTGGTAGAGGTGAAGACAGCTTAACATAGCATTGAGTGGTTGACTTGGTGTACCCAGTTGACCTGTCACTAATAAAGCTCCCTATAGTTTGAAGGTGGATAGACGTGGATCCCATTCGAGTTAACTTAATGATAGTTGAGGCAAGACTAAGGTTGAGGATTGTAAAGTCAAGAAAGACCTTGCACAAAGCTTAAGATGGAAGACAAGGGAGATTAAATGCTTCAAATGCCTAGGTTTTAAGCATATAGCTAACCAATGTCTGAATCGATGTATGATGACTATAATAGGTGAAGAGCTATAGATCGAGGTAGAGAGTATAAGTGAAGGTGAGGAAGAGATTACTCTTGAAATTTTCTTTCTAGAAAATTTCAAGAAGATCTTGAAGCTTTAACTTGACCTAAACCTTGGCAATAATTCAACATGGTAGTTAAACCAATTCTTAGTACTGTTGTTGTAGAAGACAGTGAGTAGTGAGAAAATCATTTCCACACTAATTACCATGTGAGTGGCAATCATTGTGCCCCAATCATTGATGGAGGGAGTTGCACCTAAGGTGGTGGCACAAAGAGTAATACACGCCTTAAAGTTATTAACATGTCCTTATCCTTGACCTTACAAAATCCACTGGTTGAAAGAGAAAGGTGGACTCCAAATCATTGAGCAAGTGAAGGTACTGATCTCCATTGGGGATAGGTACAAAGATGGGATACTATGTGACGTCTTGCCAACATATGCTTCACATGTACTACTTGGTTGACCTTGGTTATTTGATTTGAGGATACTCCATGATGGATATCAAAATACTTACATGTTTCAAAAGGACATTAAGAAGATTGTACTCGCTCCTATGAGCCTTAAGGAATTTTAGGAATCACAGGACAAGAAATTCTAAGTCCTTATAGAAGAAGTCCTTAGTGATCTCCTGAGTTGCCTTTTTTAGGACAGCCAGGTTAAGAGACTATGTCCTTTTGTTGGTAAGGAAACTACTTGAGCTGAAAGAATTAGAAACATTACCAACCAACGTGCAAGCCTTACTCCAAAAATATGCTTATCTGTTTCCTACAAGTTACCTATAGAGTTACCCCCTATTAGAGGTATTAAGCAATGTATCGATCTTCGGCCTAGAGTAACTTTACTAAACCAACTTACCTATAGGCTCAATGTCGAGCAGGAAGCTGAGCGTAAGAAGTACGTTGATGAACTAATTGACTATGGATATATCAAAGAAAGCATGAACCCTTGTGCTATGCTAACTGCTCTAGTATCGAAGAAGGATGACTCTTAGTGTAAGTGTATTGACAACAAAACTATCAATAAAATTATTATCAAATACAGATATCTAATACCCTGATTGGATGACATGTTGGATGAACTATATGGTGCATAGATCTTTTCAAAGGTAGATTTAAAGAGTCGCTACCACTAGATTTGAATGAGACCAGGAGACGAGTGAAAGATAGCTTTCAAAATGAATGATGGTCTCTTTGAGTGATTGGTGATGCCTTTTACGCTTACAAATGTACCAAGCACTTTTATGCGACTTATGAATCATATCTTGAGATCATTACTTGGTAAGTTCGTTGTAGTTTATTTTGATGACATTATAGTATATAGCGTTGACCTATCATCTCATGTCGATCACTTAAGGGTTGTATTTGATGTTCTTCAAGCTGAACATCTGGTTGGCAACTTAAAGAAATGTATGTTTTGTCAGAATGAAGTTGTATTTCTTGGATATGTTATATTTAATGGAGGTATCTTAGTTGACAATGAAAAGGTTAAAGTTATCCTTGATTGCCGATGCTGACCCGTGTAGTAGATGTGAGGAGTTTTCATGGTTTAGCTTCGTTTTATTGGAGATTCATTTGAAACTTTAGTACTATAGTTGCTTTATTAACCGAGTTGACCAAGAAAAACTTTGAGTTTAGGTGGACAAAGAAAGCACATAGCAATTTTGAAGAGATTAAATATAAGTTAACTTTTACCTTGGTACTTGCATTGCTAGAATTTGAGTCTCTGAGTTAGAATGTGACACCTTAGGAGTGGGCATTAGTGCCATTCTCATGCAAGAGTGCTGACCTATTGCATAATTCAGTGAAAAACTTAGTGGAGCTTGATTCGCTTAAACTAATATATAAAAATAAATAGCGAATACTCTAGTAAGTATGTTAGGTTTGAATCAAGTAATATAAAAAAAGTAAGGTTGACGATCCCTCAAGGACTATGGAATTACTAATTCTCTACTAGTTCTTATCAATATTCGGGCAATCAAAATTAAATTAATTAATCTAATAATTACTTTAAAACTATTGAAAAGAAAATAACTATGAAAAATCTAAAATTAGACAATCAATTAAGAATTGTGGGAAAACATAATCTACCTTAGATTATGTAAATCAAATTGTTATCATGTTATATAGATTAATAGCTATATAGTCATTTAAGTGAAATTATTATACCTTAAAACTTAAGGATTTAAACCCCTAATTAATTGGTCAGCTTCCGCATCTTCTAATTAATAATGGACTCTAAATTATAATCATATATCTCTTAATACTATGATTGTCTAATGTCCTAAAGCAATTATCCCTAATGTCTTAGTGAATAATCAATCGCTAAATATCACATTAATCTCTAGATAATTTCTAATTAATTCAATTAACTTTGCTTCCACATTGATTAATCAAATCAACTAAGAATTTCTAACAAACCCTATATCAACTCTCGTATCATTAGGGTTTCTAACAATTATAATTGAAATCATTGAAATTGCAATCATGAATCATCCACAAATCTCTTAATCCTATAACACGAACACAATTATCATATTAGCTATTTAGGGTCTCATCAATTCCTATAAATAAATTTAACCATCCATAGATTTGGAAACAAAATTGCAAATATTAATTGAAATTGCAAGGAAATTCATAATTGAAAGCATAAATAATTTACATAATTACATAAGAATAATTGAAATAGATGTCACCAATTTTGTATTGAAAAAGATAATATTCAATTGTAACTTCAAATTGGTTTCCATAGCAAAAGCAAAATCCTCTCAATGATCAAAGTGATTTTTTCGAAGAATTCTTCAAGAACTAACTAAAGACTATTCTATGACTCTTTATGTCTAAGGAAAAGTGTCTAAATTTTTTTTCAAAGGATGAAACATAAGTTATTTATATAAAAAATTAGGTTTGGCTCACGTGAAGTTTCTTTTCCATGAAGGCCGGTAGTGTAAGTACAAGGTAAGCAGCGTAGCCATAAAAGGTCGATGGCATAGTCATCAAAGGCCATCGGTGCAAGTTGTGAGTCGGCTGTTAAGCCTATTGTCTTTAATTCAAAATTGCATGTATTGATTTGAACTTCGTTTATTTACTTAAAATTCCTCTAAATTGTCCATAATTCTACTCTTGAATCCTCTAATTCCTAAAATGTCTAAATGAAAATAATTAAGTACCATTTCTTAATGATTTCTATAAAATTAATAATAATTCTATCTCAATTTGCACTTTAAAATATAAAAAAATATGCCTTTATCAAAGTTGCATTAAACTATTCTACATACGACAAGGAATTCTATGCTCTTATTTGAGTTCTTCAAAGCTGGCAGCATTACTTGCCACCTCCAATTCATCATCTATACGGATCATGAGTCCATTAGGCATTTGCGAGGTCTATAGAAACTTTCCTGACATCATGTCAAGTAGGTAAAGTTCTTAGAAATTTTTTGCTATGTGATTAAATACAAGAAAGGAAGTTATAACATTATAGCTGACACCTTATCATGTCGGCATGTGCTTATTATGATGCTACAAGCTTGGATACTTAGATTTGGCACTCGTCTAGATTAGTATGAGCAAGATCTATACTTTGGACCCATAGTGGTCAAATGTAATTATAGAGGTTGTAGATGGGTCTTACTTGAACTAAGGATTTCTGATGAAAGGTAGATGTGTGTATGCACCAAATAGCTCGGCCTGAGAATTTCTAGTTTGGAAAGCTCATGCAGGAGGCTTGATTGGTTATTTTAGAGAAAAGAGAACACATGAGCTGCTAAAAGAGTACTTCTATTGGCTAGAGATGGAGACATGCACAAATTCTTAGAATGATGTGAAGTGTGCAAATGAGTTAAAATGAGGAAGGAACCCTATGGAGAGTATATACCTCTGCTTGTACCTGATTGACGCTGGACTGACCTATACATGGATTTCATGCTTAGCTTATCAAGAACAAGTCAGAAGCATGATGCCATTATGGTGGTGGTAGATCGGTTTAGCAAAATGAGCAACTTTATTCCTTGCCATAAAATTGATGATGCTTTATATGTTGCTAATATCTTTTTGCAGGAGATCATTTAGCTACACAGAGTCCTAAGAAGTATTGTTTTAGATTGGGACATGAAGTTTACAAGCTTTTTTTAGCAAACCTTTTAGAAGAAACTTGACACAAAGTTGATGTTTAGTGCTTCCTGTCACCTTTATATGGACGGTTAGACCGAAGCGGAGAATAGGATGGTTGGTAGTCTATTGTGAGCCACTGTTAGGAAGAATCTGCATGATTGAGATTTATGCTTGCCCATCATCGAGTTTGCTGACATTTGCTCTACCTATAGCTTGATAAGAAAATCACCCTTGAAAGTTGTCTATGGACTTAACTTGAGCTTATCGTTGGATATGATTGCTAGCTTAACCACCAGAGGAGAAAGTTAGTTTAGCCTAAAGTACGTAGAGGAATTCCAAAGACTGCATAAGAAGGTCATCGAGCAGCTAGCTAAAATAGTGGCCCAACAATAAGAACAAGGAAGCAGAGGTCGAAGGAGCATTGTCTACAACCCAGCGACCTTGTTTGGGTTCACCTCAATAAGGAGTGGTTCCTAAGAAAGAGAACGAGTAAGCTATCACCTAGATCGGATCGTCCCTTCAAGGTCTTGCGATGGATCAATGACACCGTTTATGAGCTAAAATTACTAAAAGAGTACGGAGTGTCACCAACCTTCAATGTCTCCAATCTGACACCTTATGTATATGAAGAGCAAGCTAACCAAGATTTGAGGGAGAATCTTCAACACCCTTAGGGAATTGATGGATTGTTAACATCAAGATCCTTCATTCGAGCTCGTCTCAAAGGTTTACGAGGTCTTGTAAGAAGAATCTAGTTATCTCAACTCACTTAGGACGAGTTGTTATACCAAGAAGGCCTATGGTTGAATTTTTTGCAAGATCAACTCAGCCAAACCTTACTCTATAATTGGTTCCCTAATAGTAAGCTCCTAGCTAGGACTCCTACGTCCGACCTCCAAGTTGTTGAGTTCCAATTGCAGACCTGATCAATTGACCTATCTACTACATAATTAACTCAGTTTCAATATTACATTGTCTTAGCATACAGACCTAACAATAGCATGCTACCCATCCAAATCTTTTTCTAACATTGCACTATATTCCCGTTTTCTTTGTTTGCCATATTTAACCTTTTTAACTTGTACTAGGTATCTTTATTTTTTAGTACCCCTTTTTGTAATTTTGTTGTTTCCTTTTTTGCTTAAGGACTTACTATAAGTAGACCCTTATCCATTGTAGTTGGAATCAATCAGTTTTCAATTAATGAATATTCCCTTCATTGTTCCTTGCCAGAAACCTTCTCCAAGTTATAATGCTTACAGTCTTATCTAATCTTACTGGTAGCTTAAGGTTTGTGGTGAGTAGACCTTAATCCTTTGCTTGTACATCATATCAAGCCAAGGCTAACTTGTGTTGTGCTTGTCGAATAGCTTCATGAAGCTATTGAGAGTTTTACCCTTTCTTTATTGCTATTTCTTTGATATCTCGAAGGACCCATCTCCAATACTATGGTAAGCCTTAGTGATAACTTAGCTCCTAGGTACATTAGTAACTAATTCTTAAGATTCAGAACCAAGCATAGTCAATCATGTACATGTATAGAAAAATCACATAATCAACAAACATCATGCTAAGATTCAAAATCAAGTTTAATCAGTTAAGAACATTCCATACAAACCACGTAATCTTATAATCTAATGAGTGAACATAAGTGTACTCCTAAACATACAATATCTGCTTACTTGATACTAGCGTTCTTTGCCTTAAGTAGCATCTTTAAGCTCCTTACTATTTAAGTTACCTATAATTATGATTTATACTTTACTATTTATTCAAGTTATGTAATTGATTCATTTAAGCATGAAGAGTTTATATAAGTTAAGGATGCATACCTTAGGAGTTTAAGTAAGATCACTTCATTAGTACTTAGGACATTCTACACAACCTTTTATATAATCCTTTTTTGTTTAGGTCTTTATTATTTAACCTTCCACATAACCTTCTACTAGGGAAGGATTTTTATTTACTTCATTACTTATACCTTCTACTTAAAGTTAGTTTTTAAGGGTCATGGTTAGGGAAGCTTCTACTTAGATTTATCTTTAGTTTCTACTTTATGCCTCACCAAGGAACCTCTAACTCAAGCTTTTATTATTTGTCTCATTAATGTTGTCATTCTATTATGTCATGCTCCAAGAGGTGGGGTTGCAACAGTCTTACCGTATAAACTAACCTAAAGTAGAAGTTGACCTTATAGCTGCCACCATAGATTTAGTCCATACTAGGTATACTTGACTCAACTGCTTCAAAGCATTCAATTTGATACCTGTTTGATAAAAGCATGTAGTATAATCTTTTGAAATAACAGTTCAAAAATAAACTTGTAGTTTAACTTTCCAAAAGAGTAGTTGTAAAACACACATGTTCAAATTACTTAATGCACAAACCAAAAGATAAAAAAAACTATTGGGCCACTCAAGGAAACCTGAGTAGTTTTCTTAGAAGTTAGAAAAAGACAATAATAAGAGCAAAAGTCTAGCCAATTGTTCATGATCCTTAGTTACCAACCTTGTTTACTAAATTTTTGTTTAGATGTTGTACTTGTAAATTCACTCTGAACCTATAAAACAAACTATAAGGGAATGAGTGATAGCTTGCTTAGTAAGTGGGACAAAGACAAAAGTATGTATTTAACATAGAGCAACCAAGGTTTTCAAGCAATTTTAGTTAGATGCAATGTGTGTTCAAGCAAATTCCATCACACAAAGTTGTTCGATCCATAATGAGATTAGAGGGATTGTGCCCGCTTTAGTCTTAGGTTGAGGAGTTTGATGTTTCATGTATGAATTGGAGCAAATTAGGGCTTCTGCAATGAAGAACACCCTTCGCCCAAGACTATTTTCAGACCATTGTCCCTAACCTTGCCATGACCTCCTCTCCAATCTATTAGCTTAACTCAGAATAGGGAAAGGACTATTTTAGTTATCCTCATTGGAGGGTCCGTGTTTGTCCCAAGAATCCTAATGGTTTCTCCTAATGAGTTGCGATGCATGTTAAGTTAGAGATTAAGTTAGGTTTAAGTTGGATCATTTTCGAGGTGATCAATCAATTTCAAACCATCCAATTAAGCGATAAGCATAAAAAAAGAAATACATAGAATTTAACATTCTACAATAGCAAAGCAATATTTAAGCACATACATTGTACATACACCATCTACTAAATTATAGCCACAAACAAATATGTACTAAAACATCTAAGTATTCTAAAATAATACTTTAAAGTATAGTGAAGCACTGATCTCACTTACTTGGAATTACTTGGTTGTTCTCTTATCCCCCTTCAAAAATCCCTATATGTTTATCCAATTAATTATTTTAGTTACTATATAAGGCATGAGATACCATTAATTTGTTCGTCTTCATAAGAATTAGGTTGGCTTGGAATTTCATTTATAAGCCATATATGCGTAGGTATAGGAAGTTAGAGTTGTTTTATAAATGAGTTTTACCTTCATCACTCTTTGAGCAAAGGTCTAAGTTAGGTCATTCGTGGAGTTTTTAGCTGAAAAGCTTTTGAGTTACCCTCTGAGCTATATCTGAATTAAAATTTTTCATTGGATTAACTTCTTAATCAACCTTTGAGTTTGATAACTACTCAAGATTTCCTATGAAATACCATTTGAAACAACTTCTAAGTGTTTACATTTGTATATTTTTATTCCAAATACTATCTGAGTTACCTTTTGAGTCAGCCATCTACTCAACTTAAAGCCTTTTAACAAGATACCATCTAAACTATCTTTTGAGTACACCAAACTTCAAAGTTTTTATGAATACACCTTATAACTTAGTCTTCGAGATTCTTTTGTTTATAATTCTTATGAAATTTCCCTCTGACTTTGCTTTTGAGTATGTTCCTAGTAAAATTTTCATTTAATAAATTCTCTAAGTTATCATCTAGCTTTGTTCACACTCTTTATAACCATAAGATTTGTTTACTCTTCTAATAATTCCAACTACCAAAAAGTACACCGATAGTTTATGCAACACCAAAATACTCCATTATTTCGTAGGAGCTTCACTTAACCCTCATATCTACATACAATCATATGATTACATATTATGAAACTTAACTATATAAGTCACTTGTTCTCAAAATTCACAACTCTTGTTTGTAAACTATAACGCAACACCACTAAACCATAGTAATTTACATCTTAAATCAGTGTGGTATAGGATCTAAGTGAAGCCTTTTGAAGAAAATTTTTTAAATTTCTCTAAAAATACTAACTTAGTTATAATTTATGGACTCAAAAATTAAGAAAAATATAGAAAATAGTTTAGGTGGAAATCTTTACATAGCACTTTAGTATCAATAGTGGATAAATTTGGAGCTCGAAACTATATTGTTAAGGTGTTTTAAAACCATATCAAAATATGTTTAGGTTTAGTACTTTCTTAAGGAGCATATACATGCAATTTAAATCTTAAAATTCTAGGTTAAAAATTAGATTCTTCACATAAAACCGCATAGGAAAACCTAGTTTCACAGTTTTTAGGCATAAATTGATATTTTTAATAAATAATGAAAAATCAAATGAAAACCATGGCCTCACTAAAAGTCGTCTCTTTAGCCACCTACTACTCCACCCTATTGTTGGCTAGTCATGGCATTAGCCTCCCTTTCAAGGGGCACCTTTGGTTCACTCCTAGGTGTTATCTATATTGTAATCCTACGCTAGACTAGATTGCATACTATTCTTTTTATTTTCTTCTCCTTTAAGACATAAAGCTTTCGAAATCACTTCCATATTTTTCCAAACTCACATTTTGCATTAAGTAGCTTATGGAGAAGTTTCCCAAACTTTTAGAGCATTTTGGTGGAAGTTTGATTATTCTCTCTCTAATTAGTTTTTCCTACTTAAATTACTAAGAAACATTGTGGCATTCTCTTAGACAACCCTCTAACAGCTGTCCCCTAGGTGTCATGCCCCTTTGCACTAATTTTCTTATTGTTTCAAATATTTTTTATATATGTTTAGTATTTTTTTATCATATTTTACATATATTCTTGTATTTTAGGTAGTTATGGATATATATTACACATAATAATTATACTCAATGTATGTACATGTCTTCTACATATTATTTCATATCATTTAATAATTTTATTAATTATAAAATTCATCTTTAGAAATTCGGTAAATATCAGTACCTATTTCATGTGTTTTCGGTAATTATATAATATTTAGGTCTTTAAGTATATTAATATTATTTTATTATATTTTGTGATTCATGCCCACGAGGTCTCTTTGTCTAATATTTCTAATCTAAACGTAAATTTCTGGTTCAATTGGGTCACTTTTACGAATACCCTATATTTGACAACTCAGAACCTAAGTGCTAAAGTACGACTTACTAATTATACTAAACGTATATACAAGCTTTTTAAATACCATTTTATGCCATCTTATAAATACTAATGTCCATATAATTTATCTGTAAGGCCTTATTAAGAATTAGAACCCATCCTTTGTACTTTTGATAAATTAAAAATGTGTATATAAAAATTAGCTTTTAGCTATTTTATAATTTTTTCTATTATTTTTACAAGATTTAAACTTACGAATTTTATTATATACATATTTGTATAATACTATTTATTATATATATATTTTTCCAAATTGTAGTATATTAGCTCAACTGTCCTATTTTGTTGGATACCTTAAAACTAAACACTTAAGGACCTAATTACTAGAGTATGAAGTTTACAATTCACAGGACTCAATAACTCCCATGTTTGTGCTACATCTAAGTGCTAATTCTTAATTGTATATTTTGTGGAGTCTTACATATTATATTTTAATCTAAGTCATTTTCCTTACTTAATCACAGGAAACCTTTTATAGAAGATTCTATAAGGGCTTATTAGTGCTTATCTTTTGCTACAACTCACTAAGCTCTACACAACACTCTTGATTCGACCATCCTAGGGCATGGATAGTAGAAAACTCATCTTCAAGGACTACTTCTAGGTTGGCTTAGAATGATCAAAGTGCATGCATGCTCGTTTTTCAACTCATCGTCGTTTTAGTTTTGTAAAAACATCATTTTTAGCTTGTAAAAATGAGATAAGTCACATGCTTGGCCACCTTTTCATTCAAAAGCTCATTCAACCATGTAAAATATCATTTAAGACCAAAAATATGAATAGAAATCATATTTGACTAAAAATACTTGAAAATCTATGAATTTTCCAAAATTTCTAGATTTAGGGCTCTTCATAAATAAAAAAGAAATGAAAATCAAAGGAGAAGTTTTGTCAAAACTTTTGACACAAAATGCTAATATACTTAATGAGGATCTTACAAAAACAAGTTTAGATTAAAAACTACATTGTTTTCCATTTCAAAAACCATTTTGAAAATTCACTTAGAAGATCTTGTTTTTTAAGCGCAATATATGATATATACATATTTTGAAAAAATGACATTTTTCCATGAGGGTAAACTAAAAATAACTTAAGAATACAGTTTTTCACATTTTCTAATAATATTTGCTATTTTAACAATTTATCAATAATTAGGTGAAGACCAAGACTCACTAGTGTCATAGGTTTTAGCAATTGAGCAACACCATGTGTATGTCGGTAGCTTTAGGCATTGCTTTTGGTGTTTATTGGTGGTGGCCGCTTGTTTCCAAGTTGTTGTTTGCCTCAGGTTCCATGCATGCTCAAATTCTGCATTATTTTATTTTTTCTAATGTTTAAAATAACCTTAATTTGAGCTCTTTAAGTTTTGTTGACATGCATAAATGTTTAAAGATTTTAAATGCTAGGAGTAAGGGGTAGTCATAGTGGATGGGTGAGGGGGATAAAATTGCCAAGTGTCATTCATGCTTCTAAAACCATATTTGAATACCATAGTCTCCCCTCATTTCTTTTTTTAAAACCATGGGTCTCCATTGTTTTGATTAGGAAAATCATTTGTAGCCTTGGATTTGGTCAAAACCACCCTAAATTATTTTATTTATTTATTACTTTGATTATTTCATGTTATCTCTACGTAAGTGCAAGCTTCTACAATGCTATTATCAAGCTTCTAATAAAGGGAATTATATTGTTGATATAATCCTTCTTCTAATCATATTTTTAACATATTAATTATATTTTTCAAGTATATATCACTTTGAAACAATATTTTGGGCCATATAATTAACTTTATTATTTAAATGACGTTCAATTTTGATTAACCCAATGTTTTATTCAATAAATTCTTTTACATGTACCATTTTAAGAATTTGATTTAACAAGGCTATTTCTTCTAATTTTTATAGCCTAACTATAACTTTCACTAAATTCTATTGATGTTGCCTAATGCCCTAAATTCAGGGGTGTGGAACCTAACGATATTACATTCTACCCCCTTACAAAAAGGTTTAGTCCTTGAAACTTATACTTTCTAGGATTTATAAGCTCTAAGTTTATCTTCATGCTTTCACTATGTAACTCTAATTTATACACCACATCACATCACAATCATCAACTATCATTTGCGGTCATAATGCTACCAACTCTACAAATATACTTTTAGATCTTCTCATATCATCTTACTATATCTTCCTTACATCATGTATTGCTTAAGATCCCTTTAAAATCATATAAGTAATTGGTTTCTAATTCAAACACCAATCTTTAATCTATTTCCTTCATGGTTGATCAAGATTCTGGTTTTGCTCAAAATATATTTTCTCTTATCATAATCCATTGTTATCTCACCACATTTCATTAATTTTTGGTCTATAAAAATATTACAACTGTTACTCTAAAATTGATCCATTCCTCATTTGATGCCATGTCTTTATAAATCTTTGAGTTCCTTGATATTTGCTTTTATAATCAATTACATTCAATCATATTTCCTTAATATAATAGAAATCTCACATTCTTATTACAACATATATTCGTTGGAGCTTTTCAACATTACTACTTCTAACATCTAACAACTTTCTTCTTTTTATCACTATTCACTGTTCATGGGTTCAGTCTTAATCCTATAGTCAAATATTCATTTTCATAGTTCATTTTGACCTACTTATCACTTCAAGAGTTTTCTACATATCTAAATGTCTTCATATTTTGATTGATATAGTTAATTCTGATCACCTTCAAACAAGAATATATTAAGGTCTTTGTAAACCCTACTTTTAGTAGGCTTAAGACTTGATTAGGAGTACCTCCCGAACGTTCCTAAAGATCAACTAAACCAAAAACTTAAGTTTATATTTAGGAACAAATTAAATTTTTACAATCCAAAAGCCAATTGTCAATTCAAAAGCCAATTGTCGATAAAACCCGAGCTTGAAGAACTGCGAGCTCTAAAGCTACTTAAAACCCTAAACCTTAAGACCATTAAGGAATTTTAACCCTAAATAATTAATCGATAATTTAGTTTGAATAATTTTATTCAACTTTAGAAAATTTCACAATTCTACAAAAATCAAATCATAAATCACAAAACAATGTAAGATGAAAATCCAAAACAATTTTCTATAAGGCCATGCCTTTATCTTCATGCATAAGCCTTACACCGTAAATAAGTAGATCAACCAATTACCTTAGATAACTTATCAATTGAGAGTTGGAATCATTTATCAATTGATAACTTATCAAAATCTAGTGATAAGACAATTTCCTTATCACCTCTTCACTTATACTACATATGGATAAATTTTCACAAGAAATCATGAGCTTAACTTTAATAAAGGTGACAAGACCACTCCATGCCATTAAAAGACTTCCCATGGCAGATCTAAAAAGGGGAGAAAGGGGGCCATGCATTTGTCATTCACCCATCAATCACTTCCTCTTACACATCACTATTCATCCCTTAATGCTTACATCATCAAGAGTTGCAATTGTTGACTTTTTGTAAGCTTTAAGACAATACTTTCAAGGCATTTAAACACTCCTTCTCTCTTCATTCCAACCGGCTGCACTCCTCCCCATTTCTCTCACTTTTAATTTCACTTTCACTTCATCTTTCTCTCTTTTAAAACAAACATAAAAAGGGGAAACAACTTTACCCCACAAAATCCATTTTCTTCCATTTTGAAGCTTCAACTCACGGCATTTTTTTTTCTTTGTTCATGTGCCATTTTCTTTCATCATTTAAGATCATCTAAGACCATTAGAATCTTTCATAAACCCCTTTCCAAAAGACAAAAGAATTCGGGTTTCAAAAGGTAAGCAAAAAGGAGGAAGCAAAGTTAAAGGTTTAAGAGGAACCTTAGTGCACAACCACCAAACTTTGCGTTAAGGACGAGTAAGTGATTCTTGTGATGTGTGGATTAATATTTATGTTAGAAGACTTGGATTTCTTGAAGATATGAGTAAGGTTTGAGTTGTTATAGCACAAAAATTCGTTTTAAGAAACAAACCCTAAAACCATTACATGAAGTTGAAATATGAGCATGTAAAGTTGGTGTTTTGTATGGACATTTGTTTAATGCTTTGAATGGAAGATTTTAAGCTAAGGAAATCTTGAAATGAGAACTTTGATGAAGGGTAAGCATGCTGGACGTGAAGGTTCCATGATCATTTGAATGTTGATTTTGTTTCCATTTAGTTAAACATGCTCAAAACTAGACTTAAGTTAAGGAAAAATCCATCACATGAAATTTTATGAAGAAATCAACTTTGTATGGCATGAGCTATGATATGGAGGTTTTATGAAGTATAAGATATTTTATTTCTTTATGTGGAGCATGAGTTAAAGGATCATTTGATGGAAGGGAACTTAAGTTAAGATTTATACACAAGTAGTTAAGTGCATAATCTATCACCTACACTTAAGGAAATGATGAAACAAGTTGAAAAACCAAGTAAGGACCCCTTAGGACCAACATGAACAGATCTGGAACATGGGTAAATGGGGCATAAAAATATGATAAAAGTGAAAGAACAAAGTGAAAGGATTAACCAAAGCAAGTATGATTAGCATACAAAGCCTAAAACTCAAAACCGGGCCTAAAACTCTCAAAACAAGCTTAGAACTCTAAGATGGGCCTTCAACAAAAATCTGACCAGCAACTTAAAGAACCAAGAGAAGTTGTTTTGAAGCCCATAATAAATCCACCTAAGGCCCCATAAGCCCACCAAAGTCATTAACCTTAGTTGAACAAAAAACAAGCCCATTTGATAACTTAAGCTCACTAAAGGGCCCAAGAAGTGGTTGTTAGCCTTAGGAATATAAATCAAAATTGTAAATCTGATCTCAAGGAGTATTTTAAGCTTAGGATAAAATCTAAAGACCAAGCCCAAAGGATTCCTCAAGCTATCAAAAGCCCATTTACCAAACAAGGCCCAAAAACACTCCAACACATGAGGAACGCTACTGTTCTGACCCATGGACAGAATTGCATACCTCATTTCGAAAATCTAACCTTACCACGTTAAAGTACACTCGAAAACGATGAAGATTGACTATAAGATCATAAAAATCGGATTTAAAACGAAAAAGTTATACGCGATTGAACTTTAGGTAAAAACTGGAAAAATTCCGAGAACTAGCTAAGAATATAACTTAAGAAAAATTTACATAGTTTCTTAAGTTTGCTTCAATTCCTTATAAAAATTATTTCAATGACCAGGGGACACTGTTTTCGGAGACGACTTGCCTCTGGACTACTTTGATTGAACCACATGGCAGAGTGAGTAAATTCCCGATGACTCTTTACTTGATTGTGCTTGTAAAGTAGATGCACCTAATCTTATATTTATAAATTTGGATGCTTGTGGGATATGGGAGATGCATGTGTATGAAATTATGGATGAGTGTGATGACTTGTTAATTATATATAATAATTGGGAATTATTTGCATGAATATATACTTGTGAATTGTATGGAATGAAATTGGTTGATCACTCTGAAAATCAAGTTAATCACTTATATGATTAAGAACTCAAAATGAATCATGCATTCCCCATATTGCATATGGATAACACCGACCGCCGCTTCACGCAGAAGATGGGAAGGGACTCACAGGAATACGAGTTTCCTGCAGGATTGGGCACTAGCTATGCCATCATATATATTGAGTCTCTATCTTAAGCTGATGGGCTTACTAGGCGCTAGGAGACGCCAACCGTCGGCGAGGGGCCGAGTCTTGTGGCTTTTGCTTAGGGCGTGTGTTTGTGGACTGCGGGGGCCACCACACCGCTAGACTTGGGATTTTTAAAGGATATGATTTGATTTTGATAAAGGAAGTATATATATATGTATATATGTAGAGTTTTGTTTTGGTATGAGCACGATAGTGCAAATGAAATAAAACCCAAGGTCTAGAACCCGGATTTTGGTTTGTGTCGGTTAATTATCTCCAAACCCCGACTTCAGGGGGCGAAATTCTGAGTCGTATGCAGTTCCTAGGTCACTGCATGCGTTGTATGGCATACTGTTTGTTCATGCATTCATATGATTGTGCATCTAATAAATTTCTGCCTTGTGGTACTGATGGGGGTATTTATCTCACTAAGCATAAGCTTACTCCCCTATAGATTTCTGTTCGTGCAGGAGAACCTCTTCGTCAATCCGGGCCGAGGCATGCCCGTGGTAAGTCTCGGGTAGAGACGGGTTGGAGCGATCAGAGAGCGAAGAAGACATTTTGTAATAGATTATAGATATTTAGATACTTTATATATATTTATGCATAACTTAGATTTTATGCAGTTCCGTTATGAATTGCATTCGTTTGTAATATTGTTTTGGTGTGGTTCTCACGAGCCCACACAATTAGTTAATTTATAACATAGAAGTAATTTTAGTTAAATTGCTCTATATTACTTGTCTATGGGCCTAGTGGTAACGTAGAGTGGAAGGAGCCTTGTGTGTCGTATGAAAGGCCTATGATTAGCAAGGGGGTTAATAATAGACCTTTATACGGTACACGGCGACCTATCACGACAACGATACTGTTGGGTCGTTATAGTCTTCTAATTCAAAATTCTCATTATATCTTCACATTTGTGAGTCCATAGCATATATTTCACTAGATTGATTATACCTTAAGATATGGTTCTCTAAGCAATAAGACATTAGCGATTTAATTAGAGCATATTATTTATCACCTTTAAACCTATTGGCTAATTCATACTTAGGACTATGTCTCAAGATAAGAAATCTAGTCCCTTTAATTAAAACATCTAGTCATTGGTTTGAAACTATCAAGCCATTGAATTTTTCATATTGATTTCTAATTATTGAGATTAAAAACTATTATCTCAAAAGATCTTCTACACTAACTTCCATGTTTTCATGCTCACAAAGGTTAGGTTTATCAATCTTCTACTCTATTTTCTACACTTCTTCATTCTCTACCCATTACTTCTACTTGCTTATAAGCCTCCTCATTTCATAAAAAATTAGTTGGGACCTCATAAGTGCACATATTACACACTTTTTCCATATCAAAATCGTATGATTTTTCTATAATTGATAGTGCTTTTATTGAAGTAGTCACATAAAAATAATAAATTACACACTAGATGGATCAACACAATAAAATATTGAAGAATGATTAAAAAGATGGCTTAAATGGCTAATTTTGTACTTACATGTTTTTATCCTGATAATATGCCGTTTTTAATGTATCTCTTTTTGTACTTGTAATGGGCAAAATTGTGGAATGGAGGAATATACACACAATCTATTATAAGTATAAACATATACAAGAAGTGGAAGCAGGAGTTGAGGTAAAGATGTATTCGAACATATTACCTTTTAGGGTGATCCAATTTGGGGCAAGAATATGGCAGCTTGTTTTCCTTAAGGTAGAGTCGTAGAGGAGATGTGCTTAGTAGACTCGGTTGAACTAGCCCGATTGTTGTCCAGGAAAGAAATACATCCAACCTGAAGTGTAGGTCTAATAGTGTATTGGGCAAGTTCTCTCATAAAAGTTGAAGGGGCCTCGAGGAAACTTCCTGTACAAGAAACTTTTCAAATTTTGACTTTGTTGCAACTTTTTTCAGTATTGTAGCCGTTCGATCAACGCTGACTCTATGTATTTGCACTATCGCATTCTACAGGATTTGTACTTATACAAATCCCTATAACTTCTTATGTGGTTTCCCAGATATTTGGCCTATAAATACCACAATCATCATGAGAGGTTACTTTTTCACAATTTCTTTATTCTAATACTGCAAAACTTTACTCTCTCTTGTATCGATCTTCTTTGAAAACTTTCTAACAAAGTTCATCTTTATCTTCTTTCATAACATGTCGACTAACACAAGTGAGACTGGTTTAGATGCGTCAAAGTATAACACTACCGACTCTGAAACTACAAGGAGTGATCCTCCACCTCCTATAATAGAGGACGAAGTCTCATCACTTGCATAGCTTGATGATTCCACTAGGATGGTAGTTGAGACATTAGGTAGAGCAAGGCTCATCAATGCCATCCCCAAGGAAGTGTATGTATATGCTCCCTTATCACATTCCATGGATTTGTTTAAGGTACTTGGGAAGGGCAAGGGCTTGAGTAGCTGAATGAGTAGGAGCAAGCCCTTTCCCCTTAATTGGATCCTAAGCAACTTTATTGTTGAGTCAATCCTTGGGTAGAAGATATGTTTGCCAAGTAGGGAAGAACGGGTGGCCCTGTTATCAGGGAGGCATTTTGCAATGTTTAAGAAGTGCCTGGAGTTTAGGCAGCACCTCCCTTCAAGCAACTTTGAGAAGGAGTTCTTCAACTTTCACTAGTGCGGTCCAACATAAGTCCTTCTGATGGGTGGAGGGTAATGAAAGCCTTCCAAGCACTTTGCAAATATTTGGTGATAAGGGTTACCCTCCAGCTTTTCAACCAATTCTATACGTAAAAAAGCATGAGGGACAGGGGGGGTCGTACCTCTAACCCCATCTAAGGAAGAAGTTATTTTGTAACCTTACTCATTCTATCAAAGGTTGGTAGGATGATTACATGGTAGTTGAGTTGTTCGAGGAGGCAGATTTTTGGATGAGGTAGACTGAATTAGGGTCTAGAAGGAGCTTAGCCTTAGTGCTGCGAAGGCCGCATGAGAGATTTAGGCATTTATGACCCTTAAGGATGGTCATGAAATAAATGTTGTAGAGGCAGTTGGGAGATACTTCCAGTATCTAATTTCTAAGCTCTTCCCTAGCATGAAGAAGGCTGTAGTGAAGAAGTGGCTTAAAGGTATAGGTTCGTTTTTTCTTTATTTTTATTTTTATTTTTTATGAAAGCCTTCATTTGTTGTGCTAGTGTAGAGATGCTTCGTCCGATGTCTCTTTTAATAGAATAGGGGGAAAAATCTTCCTTGTCCATGGTGGTTAGGGTGGAGTTGGTGAATGGTAGTGTTTTGTATTTTGCTTTTGCTTCATTTTCTTTTTCCTTATTGCTTCTTTCGATTCTTTATAGGCAAGAATTTGGCCGAAGGGATTTCTTGTCCTTTAGTGGATAAGCTGATGAGGCGTTGGATAACTAGATCATAACCAACCATGAAGGCCTCGGTCCCGAAGGGTAATGTTATACAGTTAAGGTCGGGGGTTGGGGGAGACCATCAAGGTCGAGTTAACAGCTCTAGCTTAAGGCATTCCTCTTGGTCCCCGGATAGAGCTACTAGTTGCTGAGCTTATAAGTGTAGCTCTTCTTTCGCTTACATAAGTCTACTTGTGTTAATGAGTCGAACATCGAGATGCTTGCCCTTCCTGGTGGAGGAGAAGAGGAGATAGCTGAGGATACTTCCTTGTTTGGAGTGACTGGGGTAGAAGAGTAAGGTTCCTAAAACTTCTAGGGAGGTAGCACTTGGAGACAAGAAGCGGAAGCCTTTAGGGAAGACACCCTTAAGCTGAGCAACTTGGTATGAGTGGCTAACAGCTTATCCCTACAAATGTGTAGATTAACTTGGGAAATTTTTTTTTATGTCCTTAAGAAGTTTAGGTTCTTGGAGATTGAGTCGAACTCGTTTAAGGAAGTGCTGTACATCTCATGGAATGAAGAGATTTTCCATTACACTTCCGAGGTTGAGACCAAGAGGGTTAAGGGGAAGCTCTTGAGGCCGAAGTGGGAGATTCGGGATAATGACCTTATGTTGCGGCACTGGACTCTCAACTGCGAGCCCTCATTGGGGTCTTATTTCCCTAGTGATTAGGCCATTCTTGAGGAGATGTTGAGGGTAGGTAGGGGTGACCCAATGGAGATGGCAGGCCACTTGGGCATGCTCATTTGGTAGGTAAGCCTTCGCCCCTTTACGTTGATATGCTTTGCTCTTGTCATTGAATTGATCTTTGTTTGTTTCTTTTTAGTATTACGATCAGGTGCTGTTTCAGCTAAGCAATTACGATGTCACTTGGAAAGAGGTAAAGGGCTTTCGGGAGGCATTATGTAAAGCTGAGAAGGACTTGTAGGAGGTATAGTCTTCTACTAATAAGTATTTGGATAAGTTTTCCAAGGCTAATTGGCGCTTGTGTTGCTCTTACATGCAAGTGGCTGAGCTTTAAGGGAGATTAAAGGATACAGAGTGGGAGAAGGAGGCTGCTGAAGGCGTTGCTAAGAAGGCCAATGACCTGAAGGCTCAGTTTGAATATGAGTAAAGGACTAAGGCCTGTCTCTCCTAGAAATTGGATGAGGTGGGGGGTGGGCTCACCTTGAGAGAGAGAATGTTGAGCTAAAGGTATTAGTCTCCAAGCTGTAGACCGAGTTGGTGATGAAGGCATCTGAGTGCAACAATACCAAAGTAGCCTTGCTGGAGTTAGTCAATTTGAAATTTGTGTTGAAACTACAAGTGTAGGAGCTCTAAAGGAGAGTTTCGGAGATGAAAGAGATCGTCTCCAAAATGGAGATTGGAGAGGTCCTTAACGACGTTGCTGTTAAGAAAGCCTTTACTAACTTTCAGTTGATAGAGTAATGGTTAGAGGAGTTGGAAGACATACATGAGGAAGTTCCTTTGTGTATGGTAGGTGGGAGTTTCTTTGTGAACAAAGTGTTTTCCTTTGTCGAGATTACTTGAGGAGGTTAGGTTACTGGTGTTTTCACTTACCTAGTAGGTGAGAGTTCGTCTATACTAAGGATGTTTCCCCTTGTTGAGGTTATGGGTTAGGTAGCCCTTGCAAAGGCTATTTCCCTTTACCAATGCCACCTAAGGAGGTCAGATCGGTGGTGTTCTGACTTGCCTAGTAGGTGGGAGTTCCTTTGCATAAGGGGTGTTTCCCCTTGCTGAGGTTACCCGAGGAGGTTAGGTCGATGCGGTTTTGACCTACCTAGTAGGTTAGTTCATTCTCCTTTTGGGGCCAGGGACTTTGGTACCAGTAAGATAGAGAGAGAGAGAGAGATGCATAACTCATACGAAATGGAATTTTTCATTCAAACTTTGAAATGATTTACATAGTGACATGCTATTGAAAATAAAGCTGAAGGTTATTAGCATTCCATATGCATGGGATGAGCTCACTGTTTAATCTCTCTAATTTGTATGCTCCATTGCCTAAATTTTCTCTAACTTTGATTGGGTTTTCCTTAGGTATAACTTGCCCTGTCCTTCCTGTAAACTTGTGGCCTCTAACTTTCGGCAAACCAAGTCGCTAACTTGAATTCTTTGTGTCTAACCTTTTGATCGTACTATCGGGCGGCTTGGTGCTAGTAAGTAGTTACCTGAGTTGTAGCGAAGTCTCTGATTTCTTCGATGGTGTTGACTTTGGCTTACAGCAGGGAACTCATTAAGGGTGACTTTGAAACTTTAAGTCAGGATGTTGGGGAGCTCAAGTTTAATGGGGAGGACTACCTCCGACCCGAACACAAATCGAAAGGGCGTTTTGCCTGTGGAAGTGTAGTGGGTGGTCCAATACCCCTATAAAATATTAAGCGGTTCATTGGCCTAAGCACTATGAGCCCAGTCCATTCACTTCTTCAAACTGATGAGGACGATTGGTTGCCTTTACTTAATTGTTTGAGTGACTGAGGTAAAGTGTAGCGTAATGTGATGCTTAGCATAAAATTCCTTGAATTTGGGGTTGTTGAATTGTTGCTCGGTATCCATAATGAAGGCATAATGGATCTTTAATCGAGAGAGGATGTTGTTCTTAACAAATGACACAACACTCCTCTTTGTGATTTTTTCCATAGCTTCAGCTTTGACTCATTTGGTGAAATTATCAACGAAAACTATGATGAATTGTCCTCCTCTCGGAGCCTTGGGGAAGGCACTGAGGATGTCAATGCCCCATTGGGCGAAAGGCCATGGATTGGTCAAGGTTGGAGGCTGGAGCTGGCTACATGACTGATAAGGTTGTGCTTTTGGTACTTCGGGCACTTTTAGGTTATGGCTTTGTCATCTTACTTCATGGTAGCCAGCAATATCCAAGCAGTAATGCCTAAATGTAGAAGGCTTGGGATTGAATGTGATTGCGGCACACTCGGGTGCACAGCTCTTCTATGATACGTAGGCCTTCGTTTTCTTGGAGGCATCTAAGTAGGGGGAGGTTGACCCCCCTACGACAAAGGATGCCATTGACCAACGTATAGTTGGTGGTGTGATATCTCAGCTTCTTTGCCTTTCTCTTATCTTCTAGGAGCATACCTTGCGCCAAGTAACTTCAGATGGGATCCATCTAGGTTGACTTTGACAATGTTGTTGTCAATTCCAAGACTTCTGTTGAGTTTAGAGTCATGCTTTTTTCTGGTAGGTACTCTATAAATATCTTCTTATCCCTCACCTTAGGCTTCTGTATCCCAATAAAGGTAAGTTTGGATAGCCAATCTATTGTTGAATTTTCAAGTTGAGGGATCTTCGTAATAGTTTACGAAGGGAATTTAGCTGGAAGGCTCTTCACCTTCTCCAAGTCCTTTGCTATTATATCCTCTTTAGCCTCATATTTGCCTTAGACTTGCTAGACAAATAACATAGAATCTGAGAAGACTTGTAAGTGCTTCGTATTAATCTCTTTGGCAAATTTGAGATAAGCTATCAGGGCTTTGTATTTAGATTCATTGTTGCTAGTATTGTACTTGAACTTGAGGGTATAGTAGACTATGATCTTGTATGGACTAATCAAAACAAGACTTGTACCTCCACCTGTTGAGGTAGATGATCTATCGATATGGAGAGTTGACACTAGCTTGTCATTGCTCAATAGTGCTCCTTCCTCTCTTGTACATTTGACTACGAAGTTGGCTAACACTTATGCCTTATAGGTCGTTTGTGGTTGATATTGGATTTCGTATGCACTTAACTCCATCATGTACTTCAGCATCTGTCTAGATGCATCCAACTTTTGCAACATGATGCGTAACGGCTGGTTTGTCAGTACGATGATCCGGTATGCCTAGAAATAAGGCCTTAGCTGACATTTTGAGATGATGACGGTTGGGACAAATTTCTTTGCTTGAATGTACCTAACCTCAGCCCCATAGAGTATGTGGTTGACGTAGTATACATGCTTGTACTCTCTCCCCTCTACTCTAACCATTATAGAGGAGAATGCCTAGTCTCTTACGGCTAGGTACAAAAACAATTCCTCCCCTAAGATAGGCTTAGAGAGGACAAGAGGGTGTACAAAGAAGTCCTGCAATTGTTCTGCACTCTAGGGTCCATTTAAAACCCTTAGGATTTTTGAGGAATTTGAAGAACTTAATGCATCTATCTACGCTCTTTAAGACAAACCGACTAAGTGTAGCTACCATACCAGTGAGCTTTTGTACATCTTGGACTGAGTTAGAAGGCTTCACATCCTTGATGGCACATATCTTTTGAGGGTTGGCTTCGATACCCCTTTAGTGACTAAGAAGCCCAGAAACGTACTTGAGCTGACCCCAAAGGCATACTTTTGAGGGTTTAGCTTCATGTTATATTTTCTCATCTAATCAAAAGCTTCATGGAGGTCTCTAACATGATCACCTGGTTCTTAGCTCTTGATAATCATGGTGTTGATGTGCATCTCCATGATGTGCTCGATCTGGGGCTTGAATAGCTTCATCACCATGCATTGGTAAGTTGCTTGGCATTTTTGAGGCCGAAGGGCATGAGAATATAGCAGTACGTATCAAAGTTGGTGAAGAAGGAGGTATGGACTTTATCTTTCGGGTCCATTTTTATCTAGTTGTAACCTGAGAAGGCATCTATGAAGCTTGGTAGAGTATGTCCCGAAATGGAGTTGACCAGTTGGTTGATCCTAAGGAGAGGGAAGCAGTCCCTTGGGTAAGCTTTCTTGAGGTCGGTATAGTCAACATACATGTACTACTTCCCCAACTTCTTCTTAATTAGCACTACATTTGTTAGTCAGGTCAGGTACTTCTCTTCAGTCATGAAGCCAACCTTTAGCAGCTTTTGCACTTCTTCGTTTATTGTGGCCTACTTCTTTGGGGTGAAGTGTCTCCTTTTCTGCATGTTCGGCCAAGCGGTGGGATTGATGTTGAGGCTATGGGTCTCTAAGTCCAGCGAGATCCTAGGCATGTCTGGCACTAACTAAACAAACTTATCCAAGTTGGCCTATAGGAGGGTAATTATCTCATCCTTCACCTCAATGGAAGTCTCAGTCCTAACCATGGTTATTTGGTCGAGACAGGCGCCAATTTGTACTTCCTCAATTTTTTTGCTTGGCTTGCCTCCCTCAGTTGGCTTAGAGTAGGTTGGTCTTTAGAGTAAAGATGTTGTTGGCTTTGGTAGCCCTTACATAAAGCTTTTGGGAGAGTTTTTGATCACATTTGCATATTCCCACCCTGTATAAGCTTTCAAAATTGAGTTTAAGACAATCGAGCATAGATTTAGGGCCTTTAGGGAAACTTATCTAATCGAGCTCAAACTTTACGATTAAAATAAAAAAGTTAGTTGAGGTGATATAGTGAAATTAGATTTTATAAATTATAATCCAAAATCCTAATTTTTCCATTAGAATTAGGAATATTTAATATAGCACTAAAATGCTCGGAACTTCTAAAAATAAGCTTACATTGTGACGAGAACTTAGAGATAAGTTAATTGAGCTATCAAATGAGATAATATAGTATAATTTACTATATAAATATATACGTATTTTTATGAGTGTACCCGGTATAAATAACAATTATATCCGTAAATTATCCCTAAATTACGTAATTATATATATATATATTGCGTTGAATTCATGAAATTGATTAAGAAAATATATCCTAAAAATCAAAGATATGCTAGAAATATAATTATATGAGTATAGTTAAATATTACGTGTAATATATACATGAGATATATACCTGTATATTAATAAATAATTAAATCTTAATAAAATATACCTAAAATGTCAAAGATAAAAGCAAATCTCATCTAATTCACTCAAATTGCAGTTGGCAAATTGTGGAATTGCTGTGGCATGCTGTAAGACTTGATAATTGATGAATCAAAAGTTGATTCACTAGGAAGGAGCTACCTCCTACTTGCAATTAATGGAGGAAAAAGCAAGAAAAATATGAAAAAAAATAAAGGGAAAAGAAACTGACCTAAACCACTATAAATCTATTGAACAACATCATTTCACAACTTTTGAAACCAAAAATAACATAAAGAAAAATTAGAAAAAAAACTTAGAAAATAGAAAAGAAAATAAGAAAAACAAAGTAATTTTCATGTTAAGCTAGAACCTAAGCCTACCCTGATTTTGCAGTGTAACCCAGCCAACCCCACATGGTCCACCCACTGCACAAGCCATCCGAGACACCCCCAGCTGCCGCCGGCCACTAGAGAGTCCAAGAATACAGAGGTTGATTATCTGCCTTATTTTTTTCAATAATTTATAAAAATAGATAAATCCACCTAGAAAATTATGAAAAAAATTATACTTAGGTTATTTTCAATATGCTTTTACGTGATATTTTTATTTTTGAAAAATTCATAATATTTAATATACTTTCTCTAGAAATCTACCGTTCATTCGAATTTAGAATTGTAAAATAAATGTACTAAATGATATTATTTCTAGCTGAAAATTTTTATATAGGATATTTATGATATATAGATAATTACTATGTAGCCCAAATTTTGATTTGAATATTTTTAATATTTATTGCATTTTTTGGCATAAAAATTGTTCGAAAATAGGCTGAAATTATGAATTAAATAGGAAATTATGAAATTAATTCATGAAATGGACATGTACTGATCTATAGTAAATAATAACAGCATTGAGTCAGATTGAAATTAATTTAGTGTAAAAAGAATCATAATTGAGTAATTTAGGATAATTTAGGGGTAAAATTGTAAATACAAGTATATAGGTGATAAGTTGAAAACTTAAAACCAAGTGATAACTGAATTTCCTATATTTTTAGGAGTTTATACAAATTTTTGGGGAATTTTTTGGAAACCCGGACTATTTATTACGAATTTACCTAATAAAATGGTTTAAATTACAAGTCAGAGTGTATTTTTAATATTAATAAGATAAAATGAATTAAATAGTTAAATAATAACTATATATGTGATTGTTGATCAGATTGGATTAAATGAGTATTTTTATTATATTTATTGATATTTTCTAATCGGGATACACTTTAGGTATATTAAAATTAAATAATACTTATATTGTAACAATATATGGATAAATTAAGTAAAATAAAATTTAATAACGTAAATTATGTATAATACGATCATATTTATATAATTACGTATAACTGTATTAAAAACTCAAACTACCCATAAAAAGTCGTCTTTAGGAATAGGACTCGTAAAACGTTTCGTTAGGTTTATATGAACCTAACGATACTAATTTTGTTAAAATTGAACAACCTTAAGTAATATAACCTATAGCTTTATCATATTTAAGAATGTATGTATTTCGATAACCTTATCGGAATTAAAACGTGAATTAATAAACTAAAAGTACGTTTCGATATGATCGAAACGATGTATATTACGTAATAGTATATATGATGTACAGTATCAACAATTAATAACTTAATTCGATATATAGCGATAATACGACTATATAATACGGAAATAATATATATATATAATTGTTTTAGATTAAACCCCAATGTTTTTGTAATTATTATGAAAATTGAATTTGAGTATTTTATGTGTATAGGATCTTCTAGTACAAAGACAGTTGTTGATTCGAGTCAGTAGTAGTGAGTGTCTAAATAGGTAAGTTAGGATCGTGGCTTCATTGCTTGTTGGGATACTGTTTAAAGTATCCGTGAACCAAGAGTACTTCTGACTGTGTTTGCAGTTAGTTGACTGTACGCATGCTGTGTGTGTGGATCTTCATTGCTATTCTGCATGTTTGCATTGATTCTTTATTGTATGAACTTGTTGGCCACTCTTAATTAAAACTAACGTTTATTTGACTAAAATAAAATTGGACATGCATAACACCCATTAGGAGAAACCATTAAGAGTATCAGGCCAAATATCAACTTCCTTCAATGAGGATAGCTAAAATGGTATTTTCCCTATCCTTAGTCAAACTAAGTGATAGGCAAGGAGGCCGCGGTAAGGTTGGGGGCCGTGGTTCAAAGGTGGTCATTGGAGGAAGGTGTTTTCCATTGCACAAGCTTGGGTTTGGATTGACTTAAATTGCAATGAAACTCCCCAATCCAGGTTTGAGCGGATGTAATTTCTCTAACCTCACACATTATGCGATGTTTCATTTGATTGATTTGTGTTGCATTTCATCATAAGTATTAACCTTATTTGTGTTTGTATAGTACTCTTCTTACTCCATTCCACTTACTAAGCTAGTTGTGCTCACATCTCTATAAACTCTTTTGCAGGAGATGAGTGAGGTCAGGATTTTCAGATATCACCGTTCCCAAGTTAGTGTGCTGCTGTTTGAGAAAGTGAGGATTGAGGAATTAACTGAACCTGGGCTTTTGACTTTATTTTTGAGGTTTTGAGGAAACTAATTTGAAATTTCCTAGGAGCCTACTAGTTTCCTAACTTATTGTATATAAACTGCAAAACCTGTAGTTTTTAATAAACTCTGATTCTAAACTTTACCTTTTGACGTAAAACATTTTTGTAAATACTGTTGTGATACTAGACAACAGGTTGTATAAAACAGGTATTTTGTAAAGCTCTACTATAGGTTTGATTATTAATAGGTGTTAGAACAGACGTTTCAAGCTGGTTGAGTTGTATACACCTTATGTGAATTGTAGCTATGGTAGCAGCTGTGAGGTCAGCTTCTATCTTAGGTTAGTTTACATGATAGGACTATTATGACTCTTCCCGTTCAAGGTGTGACAGTTCTGAGTTGGTATCAAAGTATGGTTCTAAAAGAACTAAGCTTTGAAGCGTCTAACTAAAACAAGTAGACAATAGAATCACTAAGAGTGGGATTGATAATGAACTTAAAAGACTTAGATTATAAGATATATGTATAATTTATATATCTATGTAAAACGGAGTTATGAATTGACTTTAACTTATTATTTCATATTTGAAAAACTGGTTTGTTACATGCATGGTAGAATTTTGAATGACAAGGGGATGGAACTCCTATTGAATATAGTATTTGGATGCAGAATCTATTGCTAGATTTGGTTGACTGGAAGTTATTTTATACTATTGATGAAATTCTTGAGAATTATAAGCGTGGATTGTTTTACAGCATGTAAGATGATTGGAGGATTATGAGGGATGCGTTAGGGCCTGCATATAATGAGTATACTACTAAAGCTGCTTATGTGAAGAAATATTTTCGAGATTTATCTGTAACAGTTCCTATACTGTATTTTCCAGCTCTAGTAAAGGTAGGTAGGGATTATCTCCCAAGTTTTGACTAAGTACCCCTAGCTGTTTCACATATTCCTTGAAACTATCCTTTTGGTATAGTTGACTGGTTTCCTAGATACCTTCTAGATAGAACTGAGGGTATAGAAGTACCACTACAGCCCTATGAGCCTGAACCCCTTGTGATACTGCCTGAGAATCCACCTCAAGAAGCTCAACCAAATGTAGGAGTGAATAATGATAATGATGATGATCCTGAGGAAGATCTAAAAGAAGAGGAAGCACATGACAGTGGTAGTGAAGTGTTCGAGGAAGTAGCTATACCAGATACTCCTATAGTGGTAGAGTTTAGTTTAGGATCTGATGAGACTGGTATGGAAGATTGGTTTCCCCTAGAAGATGTAGCAACCCTAGATAGGGGGAATAACTGACAGTTGAGAAGTTGGTAAGCAGATAAGTTTAGGGCTTTTGATATCACCTGACCTAGTAGTTTGATGTACCTAGGTCCCCCTAGCAAGTTTGTTGTGCTTTTGACTTTTGAATGTAACTAATGTATTTTTGGATGTTATGGCTACTAGGTATGTAAATGATGTATATGGATAATTTGATATGTAATTTAATGTTGCAAGTAAAGTAATGTGATCTTTTGAATGTAAAGTATCGATTATCCTATGATTATTATAAAAATGCATGACTTTACTAATTTGTATCTGTATGAGATATCACTATGAGAATGATATAATGCTACATGTAAAACGTGATGAGCTTATATATATAGGTGTAAGTGTGATATATGAATGTAATATTGCTTATACAGGAATGGAGTATTATAGGTCTTTTGTTGATTAAGATCCTTGATAAGGAAACTTATAGTTGAGTATTGCTAATATAGAGGGTAATTAATGTATATGTGAATATGAATTGTTTAGATTTGATATTGACCTTAGGTACACATATTGTGAGTGCAGGATTGATAATTAGTAAATTGTGAATATAAATATGGCAGAGGAATCAAATAAAAAGGGAAATGGGAATAATCGACCTGCAGCAGAAGTACCACCTCCTAACCCTCCTAATCTACCGAAACCACCTAGAAATGACATACCACTTGCTCTGAACATGATGGACCTAACTCAGTTTGGACAAATGTTGGCTAATATGAACACTATAATCCAACAGTAAGGAGCTTTAATCAAGTATTTGATTACAGGTGGAAATGTGATGAACCAAAGGCCAGTAGAGGCTAAACCTAGAGTAATTCAACCCTAAGATACAAGTTGACTTCTTGAGTTTATAAAATCAAATTGGTATTTTGAAGGTGAAATGGGCAAGCCTGCTTTAGCTGATGATTGGTTAGCTTAGATTGAGCGTAGTTTTGAGGCATATAGGATTCCTGAAAATCAAAAAGTTTCTTATGGTACTTTCTTACTAAAGATAGGAGCATGAGTTTGGTGGGACTCGATAGTAAGAACAATTCCAGGCCCCATTACATGGCAAGTATTTTGAGAAGCATTCAAGAATCAATATTTCCCTGTCAGTGTACAAATTCAAATGACTCGACGGTTAATGGAAATAAAGAAAGGGCTTATGAGTGTAGCATAATATGAGAACGAGTTTAACAGGCTGTTGCAATATGTGCCTAAGTTGTACAGGGATAATTAGGTGTTGAAGAAGGATCTTTTTCTTAATAGATTTGATGCTATAATGTGATGTAAGTTGATGGATTATGGATTCACCACTTATCATCAGATTGTGGATAAGGTGTATGAACTGGAGAATAATTGACTAACCATGCAAAGTGAATGAAATAAGAAACTGAAAAGAGTTAATCAATATAGGCCTGTTTTCAAGAGAACATTTTCAAGTGCAAAGAATAACTCAAACCAGAGAGGAAAGAAGCTAGCTATTGTAACTAGTGGCCTTACTTCAAATAGGATTAAATTTAGTTTTCATGATGAATCTGGAAATGTGAAATGCTGGAAGTGTGGAGCTTAACATTTCCTCAAGGAATGTGCTCAGCTAAAAGGCAAGTGTTATCTATGTGGTGATCCAAATCACATATCAAGGGAGTGTCCAAAGATGAAAGCAGTAAAATGCTTTAGGTGTAGAATGAGAGGGAATTTCTCTAGATATTGTGGTCAAGTCGGACAAAAGAAATCTGGAGGAGTAGAGACAATTGTTGTTCCAGCATGGGTATTTGCAATTGAGGGGATAAAAGAGGATACCGAAGACTTTGATGAATGGATGGAAGAGTACTTTCATGATGGCTCAGATGATGAAATGGAGATTAATGGAATTGACCAAGGTTTAGTAACAGGTACGTAAAACTAACTCGTGATTTCTACTTATCTATGATTTGATTGTGTATATATCTATGGATGGTGTCAAAAACTGTAGAAAGATATGACTTAAGTATAGTGCTTAAGAGATAGATAATTATAGCACTAGTAATTATTTCAGGAAATGTATTTATAAATGGACGAGCTGCATATGCATTGTTTGATACTGGAGCATCTCATTCGTTTAGCATTTGGGAGTTTGTATTGTGAAATGGAATTAAGACAAGTGAAGTCAGATCTACATAAAGGATAAGAACACCTATGGGAGAACAAGTGTTAACACGAGAAATAGTAGATAATGGACAATTGCAAATCCAAGGATAAGAATTCCCAATAAAACTCATAGTATTACCAATTAAGGGATATGATATCATTGTGGGAATAGATTGGTTGTCCAAGCAGAGAGCTAAAATGGATTGCTAAAATAAGAACATAATCTTAGATGAAGGTAAGGTCATATTTCAAGGAAAAATAGGTAAGCAAAGTCTAAGATTATCAATGATAGAGGTAAGTGAAGTTATTGAAGAATGACAATTTTGCTAGATATTTGCCATTGAAGGAGAAAAGGAAAACCTAAAATTATCGAAAATACCCGCAGTAAATGAGTTTCCTAATATTTTTCCAAAAGAATTACTTGGATTAGCATCATAGTAAAAGTAAGATTTTTCTATTGAATTGGTGCCAGGAACTAAACCAATATCAAAAACTCCATACCGAATGTTGCCGATAAAACTTCAAGAATTGAAGAAGCAACTTCAAGGGCTATTGCACAAAGGATTTGTATGACCCAGTGTACCTCCTTGGGGAGAGCCAGTGTTATTCGTGAAAAAGAAATATGAAACCATGAGGTTATTTATTGATTATCGGGAAATAAATAAGGTGACTATTAAGAATAAATATCCATTACCTATAATTGATGACTTATTTGATCAATTGCATAGTGCCACTATATTTTCATGAATTGATTTAAGATTTGGATACCATCAGTTATGAATTAAGTTGGAGGATATATCAAAAACAGCTTTCAGAACCAGATACGGGCACTACAAGTTTTTAGTAATGCATGCACTAGCTATGTTTATGCCCTACTAAATGGCATATTCGATCACAATCTTTAGTTAGAAGCATTCATTGATGCTATGGCTGTGGTTGCCGTGGAATTGATAGTATTTATCTGAGTTCCAATAACTAAGGTTCCCTTTCATCTTAGGAGGTTTTTGTAGCAGGTTCCTATGCTTCACCTCGGAATAGACTTAGGTTATAGGTCTATTTAGAGGGGTATACTGCATGTAGATAGGAGGGGGGAGCGGGTCTTACTTAGTTTGGTGCTTCTTCTTGCTCGAACCTCCCCCCCCCACCCGATTTGCTTTGCATCCTTTTGCTAAGGTGATCTTCCATGGATGTCTCCTTATCTTGCTTTCTACTTAACCTTGCTCGGCTGCCATTATGCTTGGCGTGAATGTTGTCCTCCTGATCGATGTATTTTTGGGCCTTATTTTTGAAGTCGACCATAGTATTTGGCTTACTCTTCCTAAGTGATCAGAAGAAGTCTCCCGAAGGTTGAATGTCGAGCTGTGAGGCATAGAGTACCACTCCCTTATCTAGCTGAGGGATCTCGATTATGACATTATTGAATTGGGCTATGTAATCATGAAGAGATTCACCTTCACTCTACTTGATATGATATAAGGATGATGTGTCTTTGGATAAGGGCTTGCTAAGCCTGCAGTGAAGGTTGAACTTCCCTTCTAGTTCGTCAAGGGAGCTAATAGAGTTGCTAGTTAGGTGGTTGAATCATATCCGAGTTACTTTCCTTAGAGTGCTTAAGAAAACCTATACATTATGGCATCCCCATGACCATGGAGGTTTATGAGGGTGCGAAAGTAGAGAAGGTGATCATTAGGGTCACTTGTGTCATCGTATTGGTCTAGGGTCGGAAGCTTACTATTAGGGGGCTACACTTCATCTTAGATACCTCTAGCAAAGGGGGTTTTGTTGTTGGAAACTAGCCTAATGTCGTTAGTAGTCTTGCTTCCTTATTGCTTAGAGAGCCTCCTCATGATCGAGTGAAGCTCATTGAGATAGACATCGTTTTTTGAATGAGTAAGGCATACTTATGAGTGCATCGGTATTTCGTAGGAGTTGCCTACTTGCTTATTGCTAGCCAGAGCTCGGTCACGGGTAGTTGCAAACCTTGCTGGCTATTATTGCATTAAGGGATCATGTTGCTGATCCTTGCCATTCTGCAGTTGTTGCTAGTGGTTATTTTGCCCAGTATAGGCATTAAAAGCTTTAAAGGGGGGAGGGGAAGGGGGTGGTGAGTTTGTACATTATGTCTCTCAACTTCCTTGAGGCAAGCATAGAGCAACCTGTTTTGAGTAGTAAATTCCTCAATCAGGAGCTTCGAGTGCTCTAGGTGCTCTTCCAGCATTTCCTTTGGGAGGGGCTAGTTCTCAGTGGGTTGGTCAATTGCCAACTGGTGGTTCTATGTTTGCTAGCACGAGACATGGTGATCTTAGATAGTGTTTGGGGAATGTATGTTTAGTGTTTTTGGTTGGTTTGTATAGGAACTTAGATTGGCTTCCCACAAACGGTGCTAAATGTCATCTTCAAATCTTGGTTAGTATGGATTGGGCTTTATGCAATCAGTAAGCCTGCAAAAAAGAATATTGCGAGGGGATGTTAGGGTGTTATCCATCATGGCCACTCCGATACTTAAGTCAATAAGGTGTTTTGGAGAGTATGAGTTCTTAAGAACGAAGTAAGCTTAAGTGCACAAAGTGTTAAGTAGTTTATTGTTAAGTGATAATCTTGTATTTATAGAGAAGTAGCACCGATAGTTGAAGAACAGTTAGTGGGTAAAGCCACTTCTGTAAGTATTAGAGTATAGGCTTATGATGTTTGATGTGTTCTACATTTGTAGGAGGTAGTTGCTTAACTTAGTCTCCTAGCCTTATCTAGTGTCTTCTAGCCATTGGAGACTTGCCATAGCTGGATAGGCCGAACTTTAGGCTTGGGTCGAGAGCAAGCTGACATGAAGGATGAGCTTAATAGGATTAGGATGGGTGTGAGGGGCTGATGTACAAAAGGACCTATCAACAAGTTTGATTTTTTTATCTTTTCTTCTCAAACAAAACATGAAAAATTAATTACCAACATCTAATTGATAGAAATATGCAATGAAATCAATTTTTTTCCTCAAGAACGGAGCATTTTCAAACCTTAAGAGCTTGTACATGCATGGATTTGATAGGACCATTAATGGTCTTCCTTGTTCGAATCAAGCCACGAAAGTATAAATAAGACATTGCTCTTCTCATTGGGACATTGACTTTCATTCAAATTCTACTTTACAATCTCCTATAGAAGCTTTCTCTCTCTAATTAGGGCTTTGTTTCTTTCTCTTTAAAAAAAATTCTTAGTAATTGAGCCCCAAAAAGTAGCCGCATTGAGTGCTCAATCATCGCCACCATCGTACGTTCTGAGTGAAATCTAACATTGCAATTGTGTTCTTTACCCCTAAAAATGGTGGACCAACACCTTTTTCCCCTCCAATGACCACTCCTTTAAGTCACATAAGCCCTATTAGCTGCCATTCTCCACTAGATCACTTGCATTGTACGCGGTGACTTAAGTTTCCAACTTGAGCTTTGATTTGGGATGCCTAAGTTCGACTTGCATCGAACCTACATACCTAATTTTGTTCTGCATTTCTTCCATTTCCTTTTATTTTGTTCCCTTTTATTATTTGCCATTGTATTTATAATATATATATATATATATATATATATATACACACACACACACACATAAGTGGATAAATAAATAATAATAAAATAATGAATCTTTAGGGTAGGGGCATTTTGCGTAATCCCTTAATGATGTAGGGTGAACATCTCTCAGGGACAAGTAAGGTTCGCTTATATGAGAAAAATAAAAAAATTTATAAATTAATAGAATATTTAAAAAAAATAATAAGATTATCTTATCCGTGTTCTTTTAAGGGATTTTTTTAGACCTTTTCTTTTCAAAACTAGAATTATGGCTTTCCTTTTAACCAAACACTTTGTCACTTAGAAAAATTATTTTTTTGAAAAAAAATTAATAAACTCTTTTGCAAGTTAGGAAATAGTAGAATTTTCAAAATAAATACTAAAGATTAGTGCATTTTTTGAAAGCTTTTTTCTTAAAATAAGATGAAACTCTTAATGATGTAAACTTAGTGTCTCTTCAAAATTAAAATAAATTAAACCACTAAAGGTTATATTAAATAAAATAATTACGGAAGTCTTATCTTGAATAGTAAATACATAGACTCTTGTAGGCAACTATGGAGTGATTTAAAGTACGAAAAATTTTTATTTTTCCCTTTGTAAATAAACAAATGTAATTAATCAACTTTTCATTTCTTTACTTGTATATTAAAATTCTCATTCTTTTTGAAAGTTTTTTTTTGAAAAATATATTTAAATTCGGAAGGTTAATGTGGTATCCATTTAGGGTTTAATAGGGTAGTTCTTGAATCTAATATTTTTGGTTTTCGAAAATTGTTTTTAAATTTGGTTTTCTCGTGATCTATGATTAGGTTCGAATCAATCCACCGAATTGATTCCAACCTAACCTTTTTCTTAACCTTAGCTACATGGCGACTCCTTATTTCAAATTCTTTAGAAAATCATAATTTTTAATTCTTAGTCAAGGGCTAAGATTAAAATGGGTTATGGTTTGGTATTAACTGGATTAAGGAAAATATAAAAAAAAAATCCAGGCTCCATAGATGCATTTTAGGCCTCCTCAACTTATAGTGAATATTAATAGAAAGAAGTGTAAGGGCAAAATTAAGTAAACAAATTACAGAAAAAGGAAAAACCATTACTCTTTGCATCTCCACCTTAGCCTCATCTAATGCCGTCATGATATGGCCATTCATTTGAAATATGATACATAAAGGTAGTAAGCACTATGGACTAAAAAAAAGCTCAAAAAATGTTAAAAGGACTCATGTTAGACAGCTTAGTAGCAGTAATTCCCCTTACATTATTCCTTGTTGTCTTTACATCCCTCAATAATATTTTTTTATTATAGGGAAGAATGATCCCCCTCAATAAAGCTGAAGATTTCCTTCCATCTCCAAAAGCAAAGTTATTGGTATTGTCCCATTAGAATCATACACATCCTCTTATTAGGAAAGGAAGGCAACAAAGGGGATTCCAAGAGCACTTGTTTGGTAAGCAAGGCTTAGGACCAGCACACTTCCAGCATTATCATGAATGTCTAAAGTTATACTCACAGAGTCATAGTCCTTAGACTTTTTTGTAGGGGGCTTCTCAACAACCTTCCTTTTGATCTATTGGTGAGGTAGCAGCATGTGAAGGAGTTGTTCTCCCATCTCTGGTGCTGGATGGTTGACGCTTAGAACCATAAGCTTAAAAGTTCATGTGGTCCCCTTAGGATTCCTCTTCATAGGGACCATCTTGGAGTTCTTTGTCGATGCCCTCTTAATCTCAACATTCCTTAGGGAAGCCTCTTGTCCCTTAGCAGCCTTGACAACATGCATGTTAAGCTTCTTCTTCTTAGCCTCAGTTTGGGCTAATAGAGTTTTTGGGTCAACCTCTCTAGCCCTCATCTCTGTAATTTGTAAAATTTAGAAACAAAAATGAAAGGTGAAGAAAAGTTAAGATTTACAATACCATGCTAAGAAAATCTTAGAGAACAAAATCCTCCCATGAAACCAATTGATTAACTTCTATTCAACTAGCTCAACTTATTATGTGCAAGGAGGTTGAACAGTACTTTCTTCCTCATCATTTAAGAACATTGGATCACCGTTGTGGTATCGTTGGACAATTTGCTAGGCATCCCAATAAAACCACTTCTTTTCACATTTTTTTTTCTCTCTATCTTTTTGGCGACCTTTTCATCATTTAACAAAGCTTAATATCACCAAGCCTAATGGGTTTGGTCCACTTATTCCAAAAATCTAAATCTATTGCCAACCTAATGACAACGAACTTCTCCCTCCAATCATGAATCTTAGATTCTAAGTTATCAATGAATTTCCTTCTAAACTTGGAAACAGCATATACTAACCATCACTATTGCATTTGATTGTAAAGAAACACCTAAATAACTATACAATAGCCCTAATCTCTATCTCTTCACAAATTATTTCAAAGACAACTAACATTCGATAAGTATTAGGTGAGAAAATGCTCGGATACACTAAAAAATAATTGAAGAATGCTTCTATAAAATTGGAGAAAGGAAGCTTCATCTTAAACTCAAAATACATCAAATAAATGTGAAATTCATAGTTGCCTAGAAAAGTTACCCATTTGTAACTTCGAGGTTTTTCAATCTTTCAATCTTCTAGAAACTCCCCAAAACTCTCCTTATAATTTTTTAGCATCCTTTTGGTTTACTTGACTTAAAGCCTAATGAGTCTTTACATCATATTCAATTAAATGGAGCAAACATAATACAAATTTTTTGTCATTACTCTCATTAGGGTATTTGTTTCGATGCAATGCTTTAATCCTTGCCAACTTCTCATACTTCTTGATTGCACTTTCTTAACTTAATGCCACTGAGCCACAATTTTCATTGCTAGATTGAGTCTTTGTCATTGTCTTTAGGGTGGTAAGGAGTAGCCTCAAAGGAAAGCTTAAAAGAGTGCATAATCTAGGAACAAGCCATACCTATGTAAAAAAAAATTGTCTTTGAGTTTAAAATTTGAAAGAGAATATAAGAATGAAGATGGAGGCTTGAAGTGTGAAAGAACTTTGTAGTATGGAAGAAGTTTAGATTGTATGAGAGAAAAGAACAAGAAAACAAGTTTTAATCAAGGGTTTTATAAGAGTTGATAAGTGGTGGTTTTTGGGAATGTGACCTTTATTTGATTATAGACGACTTTAGAAGTGGATACATACCATTAAGATTGATTCGAGGGTCAATATTCTTCAAATGGCTACAAGTATGCATGCATAACAATTACAGATGAGATAGCTGTCCTATACATTTTGAAAAAGTGGAATAACAAAAGAACATGATCCTTGAAAGTAGGAATTCGAGCTCTATGATAGCTTAGCTCGGTAAGAGCAAATGGAAAAGAAATAAGTATTCAAAGGAAGCTTAGCAATTACCCTTGGAAGGAGTAGCATAAGTCTTGACTACTTGCCTGCTTTAATCAGTACCCTTGGCATACTAACCACTACTCCTAAACTCGATAAATTAAACATGGAAGTTAAGGTAAAATGTTGTTGGAATTTTGTACAGAAGTTTAGTGAATTGCCAACTTGTTTAACATTAAAGATGACCTTAAGTTAGGCACTTACACTACTAGTTAGTTGTTGTGACAACACCTAACAGGCTAATACGAATTGGTCAGCAGCTAAATTACTGTCTTATTCTTAGAGTTTCATAAGCTCGTAACAACATTGCTGGCTAAGAGCTTAAAGACCAAGTTATCAAGGCCTATGCCATGGAGTTTAAATGTTTAAATATTTGGATAAGGGTGTGAATAGTTTGATGATTAATCTTGTCGCTAATTGCTCAACTACCCTTTTATCCCCATCATTAGCACATGCTTAAATTTAGAAGGAGTCACATGTCTAAGGAAATTCAATTGTCTCCCCCTTTTAATTATCAGACAAACCTCTATAATATGCAAAGCTATCGATTGTAAGACATTGAACACTTTCATCACTCACTCTCTCTTGCATACTTAAATACTTTGTTTAAATTGCTAACTTAGGTATCGAAGTGGCAGTGCCAGATAGCCTCGGCATACCCCATATCTTAAATTCTCTCTTTTGTAGATTCTAAGCACCTAGATTTCACCTCCAATGCATAGAGTAACTATTTCATTAAGATTTCATGTTTAAGTTAGTTTTTCCTAGTTATTCTCTTAAGAAATTTACTTAGGAACTTCTTTTACTAGAATTTTAGGAAATTTTTGAAAAAATCCTTCTTTGATGGAGCTATAATAGGCATAAGTCTTAGAGGGTACAACAATATAAGGTTCTCTTGAAGGTAAGCCTTGAATATTTAGTAAAAATGAAATTTCATTGAGATTTAGATGTTTAAAGCTGATGTATAAGTGATTATTATGCTTAGTTGTCAAGTATGCTCCTTAAAGCCTAGTGTATTGTGCAAAACTTGATGGTTGGAGATTTATCAATACGTGGTTCTCTCTCTCTATCTCTCTCTCTCTTGGGTCTAACAACAAGCATGTGGTTTGAATGCTAAAAATATGTGGCCTTAATGACTTAATGTAGTTAAATGCATGATTATCATGAATGTGAAGTTGGATGTATGATTATGGATTTTCAATGTGTAGCCTTAGTAGTTCTATTATTCATTTGAGGTTTACTTGATAATTTTGATGATATATGATGCATATATACTAAATACCATAATTGAACATTTGAACATTTCATGTGATGAGTGAAATAAGTGAAATAAATCATTCTTCCAAAAATTGCATCATTTTTGAAAATTTTAAGAGTGACTTTTGTTTAAATTTGTTCATTTGATGTTCTAAGTATGATTTAACTCTAAGTTATGTTTGATACTTATACACTTCAATGATTCAAAGGTAAGTGCTTATGCTTCTATGAGATTTTGGAAAATTTTAATGTTCATCAAGTGTTCTTAAATGTTCATTTAAACTGTTTTGGACATAGACCCCATTTTGATGCATTTTGGTGACCTAAAATTCGTCAAAAACACGTTTTTCTACTATTTTTCACTAAAGACATTTTCAAATGAACTTTTAATAGTAAATTGCCTTTTGGTCAACAAAATTCTCAAATTCAAAATGTATAAACATTGAATTTGAATCAAGGACTTGGATTAATTGTCGAACCCTTTGTTTTTTTTTTTAGTCTTGTTAGATGAGTGGGACTTATAAGAAAGATGTTTGTGAATATGATAATTGGAAAATAAGGAAATAATGGATAAAAATAGCACCAGTAGCAATAGTAGTAGTAGTAATAATAATAATAACAAATTTTGAATAGGCTAAAGGTCCGTATACCACATTCATGAACATGTCTTTTTTTTTTTTTAAGGCAACAGACAAATATGTGGTTTGAATGATCAAAAGATATAGTCTTGATGACTTAGTGTAGTTAAAAGCATGATTATCATGAATATGGAGTTAGACGTATGATTGTGGTTTTTTTTTATGTGTGGTCGTGGTATTTAAAGTGTTCTAGGAATGTATTTTGATGATTTTCAGGCTTACAAAGTGTTAGATGATGCTTGAATTGTTAAGAGTTGATGTAGAGTTGTCTGAAGATACGGATTTATCAAGTTAGAAAAAGTTGTGTTTTGGAATTCAAGAACCCCTTTTTTACCTTGAGCACCTTTAGGATTTTAGGGTCTAATTTCCTTTTATTTGTATTGTTTGACATAATTTAGTGTTAATTTGATAGTTTTTTTTATTGATTTTAGGTTTACTTGATAATTTTGAGATATATGATGCACAAATTTTAAGTGCCATAATTGAATATTTGAAACTATTAGAAGTGGTAAATGAAATAAGTGAAATATATCATTCTTTTAGAAATTATGTAATGCCAGACAACTTCAACTTGTTAGCTTTTGAGTAGTTTACATCCTTTATAGAAAAATATGTACTTATAAGTTAGGTTAAAAGGTATAAAATGGTATATACTAACGTTACTAGTGACTACAAGAATATAGATTTTGGTAATAGGATAATGACTATAATAATATTACTAGTGACATGAGATCTTATGTAAAGGAGATATTCAGACATTCCAACACCTATTAATTAATGGAACCTATTTATATATATCATGTATTAAAGAAATGTGTATTTAAGGCCTTATCTTGAAATGTAAAACTAGTGAAAAATTGGTTCCAAATAAAACTAAATGATGATATGAGTCTCCGAAAAGTTATAAGAAACAGTTTTGTAAAGTCAGGTAACCTCATTTCTAAAATTATAAGTGTTATTTTTTAATTGATATTTAATAGTTATAGAAAAGATATATCCATAATCTCATTATTTTCTTAAATAGAGTATTTTATCCGTATCATTTTATTCTTTTCGAAATTTAAACTTAAAATATTGATAACTGTAAGACTTATATATTATTAGCACCTATTTTCAAAATGAGTAGATTTCTAGTAATAATCCTTTATCATAACTATTAAAATTGAACTTTATATTTTTATAAATTTAACATCATTACTTCCACAAAATTTGAGTATATATGATTTATTATATTTTGTTGCAAAATTGTGTGAAAATATATTTTTCATTACATAATATGATATCAATATAATATTGATTGCTATACAACTTTATTTGTATATTAGGATTAGAAATACCCTTTATAGATAATCTTTTAAATGAAATACGTAACACGTATAGTTGAATTTATGCAAACTTTACAATATTGACTTTACTAAATTGAATCACTTTAGGTAATAAAATAGATGTTTTCTATAATATTACGAAAAATATTATCCTACGATGATCTTCTCATAATTAAAATGTAATATAAACAATAATAAGTATGTTTTGATATAATCAAAATGATATAATATAAGTAATAGTAGAACTAAGTATATTAGATATTATTAAGTAAATTGCTATGACCTATATGATAAAATAAAATATTTAAAATATATACGTATATATATATGTAATGTGTACGTATATAAATATATATATATATGGAACTTTACTGAATAATTATATAAATAATATCTCAACTAAATATTAGATAAAACTATAACGTTTTTGTAAATCTTATGAAAATTGAATATGAGCTTTGGTATATATGGGACCTCTATGTGAGTAAAGCCCTAATGTCCTAGATCTGTCCTAGTGAGCTTTAATACAAGTTAGTGGGATCAATACTTCACAACATTTTAGGTTATTATTTCAGAATATCTAGAAACTTTAGTATGTATTCGCTTGTGATTATAGTTAGCTGTTTGTGTGTATGTACCGCTTGTGGTTGAGTTTCAATTTGCTGTAGTGGGAGCTAAGCTTTATGTTATGGCTGTTTTGTGAATATTATTATACTTGAATTGTTCGAACTTGGTTGATCACCCTAAAAATGAACTAACTTAAACTTGGCTTAACTTTAACCTGATATGCATTATAACCCACTAGGGGTAACGACTAAGATTTTCAGGCCAAACACGAACTCCCTTCAATGAAGATAGTTAAAATGGTTATTTCTCTACCCTCAGCCGAGCTAAGTGATAGGAGAGGAGGTCATGGTAAGGTTGAGGGCTATGGTTCGAAGGTAGTTATGGGAGAATGGTATTCTTCATTACACAAGCCTCAGTTTGGATTCGATTCGTGAATGCATAATGTCAAGCTGCTCAACCTGAATTAGAGTAGGCATAATTTCTCTGATATCATGATGGACCGAATAACATTGTGTAACGGCATTTGCTTGTACACGCATTGTATTTAATTAACTTGGTTGAAAACCCTACTTATGATATACTGAATGTATACTTCTATCTTCACCCCACTTACTAAGCAAGTTGGTGCTCATTCCCTTATAGTTTGTTTTGTAGGTTTCGAATGGATTATACGTACCTATCCAAAACTAAAGCACTAGCAAACTGGGATAAGGAGTGAAGCATAATAAGAAATAACTGATTGTTGTCCTTATTAATGACTTTCTTAACTTTTAAGGAAAACTACATAGGACTCCTTAAGGGGCTTGGTAGTTTTTAATATTCAAAGTCTGTATATGAAATGATAGGTACTTATGGGATCTACCACCACTCTTTTACAAAGTCAAATTTCAATTTTATTTTTAATAAATTATTTCAAAAGATTATTTTTTAAGTTTATAACAAATAGGTATTGAATTGGATGCTTCAAAAGAGCAAAGTCAAGTATGCTTGGTGTGAACTAGGTTTAAGATAGTAGCTATAAGATTAGTTTCTATCTTAAGATAGCTCACACAGCAGGATTGCTAAGACTTTACCTTTTCAGGGCATGACAAATTACAATAATTTTGAAAAATTTAAATAGTGATTGTTGATGTTTAAGTGTACCCATTTGATGTTCTAGATATGATCTAGCTCTAAGTTGTATTTGATACTTATATATTTTAATGATTTAAGTGTAAGTGCTTATACTTATATGAGATTTTTGAAAAATTTTGATGTTCATTAAGTGTTCTTGAATGTTCATTCAAACTCTTTTTTTATGAAAACCCCATTTTGATCCATTTAGGTGACTCAAATTTATCAAAAACACGTTTTCCTACAACATTTTCACTAAAGACATTTTCAAATGAATTTTTGATAATAAATTACTTCTTGATCCATAAATTTCCCATATTCAAAATGTATAAACACAAAATTTGAATAAGAAAACTTGAATCAATTCTTGGATTGTTCTTTTTTGATCTTAGATGGTTAAGACTTGTAGGAAAGATGTTTGCGAATACGATGATGATGACAAAAAATTTTAGATAAGCTAAGGATCGATCTAATGTGCATGTAACCCTTACTCCCCTACAGCCTAAATACCCTATTCAATTGATTGAAATAATTTGTTTGGTTTTATTAGTTTGGTTTAAGTAATAATAGTAATAACAACAACAATAACATCAATAATAATATAGTGAATAAATAAGAATAAATCTTAATTAAATTAATAAATTAGCCAGTTTAGTGGGCCAAACTTAGTTTAAGATCAAATGAACCCCTTTTAACTTTAAGGTTTGTATCCCTCATGGACCCTAGTTAAATGTATGACTCTTGGACTTAGTTATTAAAATAAAACTTAATAGTTTTAAACTAAGTTTACTAATGAATTAACTATGAAATAAATAATCTTGAAATTTATTGAGTTACTCTTTACTAATGCATGAGTCATGTGAGTAGTGTACTTTAACTATAAGCCTTCTAAGGATGAGCTTATCCTTTGACCTACTTGTCTAGAGGTAAAGGAAAGAAATGTATCAAAGAGATATGGCAAAGAGATCATCTCTAAAGATTTTACTCACATAAATCTAAAATCGGGAGGCAATTAAGATCTTTCTTGCTATAGCTATCTAAATACAAGCTTAACTCCTTTTGTCAAGAAATAATAATCAATAATTAGTGCCCATTGTTTACATGTTAAACATGAAGCCATGGCTAAAAGATGCATACATAGCCAATCACCTCTCCCTCTAACCAACCATCAATTAGATCCTTGGCATAATAATGCCAACAAGGACTAATAACTCCCACAAAAGGATTAACCTCAAAACAACGATAGATTCACTCCCTTTAAGTAACAAATGATTGCAGTGATATAAGAAAACCAAAACCTTAGGGCATAACTCTTCGTCAATAGGTTAAAAATAATCTTCCACTACCTCTGATCGGTAATTGGGAGGCAAATAGCTCCTCCTAATTGACAAACATTCTACTTCTTTGAGCAACAAATGACTGCAATAGTATAAGAAAATCAGTACCTTAGGGTGCAACTCTTTACCAACGAGTTAAATATAACCTTCCATTACTGCAAAATGGTGATTAGGAGGGCAATAGCTCCTCCCAACAGAAAAACATTCCACTTGTAAGGAGCAAGTAGAGCAATTAGGCTCTTGATAAGCAATCTCATACATCGTCTCCACAACAATAGATAGAAGACACCCCTTTGATCAACTTGATCACATGATTAAGCACCTCACCAACATCAAAGGATCTAAGTAAAACAACCTTAGGGACACCTATATGTTTGGACAATCTCCCTTCATTTAGACAATTAGAGGTGAGCCTCTTCCCCTTAAATATAGATCCCACAGCTAGATCCATACGATGGGACTACTGATCTAATACACACTTATCATATTGTTGTGCTTAAATGGAGCTCCTCAATATCTTTAATGTTATCTCATGTAAGACTTTCCCCAACAAAATTACAAAGGCAACTCGAATATGGTATTGAAGTGTCTAACCTAATTCAATCTTCAATTTCAAGGAGCTAACAAAGGTGTTCCTTCAACACTTCATAACTAACAATCAGACTAAGAAGGATAGTTCATCCCTTGCGCTTATTTGCTAGCAACCTATTAAGACTCTCTCGAAGTATTTGGCTAGATTCCTCAATATCATGATTGAAATTTTGAATCTTCACATGAATGTAGTACTCAATACCACCATAATGGGACTAAAAGATCGCTGTTAGTGCCTTTACTCCATTTGAAAGAAAAAATCAAAAGATTTTGTTGAGTTCTAAGCTCGAGTGACGAAGCATATCAGTCAAGAAGAGAAAATCTTGACATAACCATCAAAACAACAACAATTGAATAAAAGAAAAGACAAAAGAAACTTACCAACCGCCATAGATTGGCTCGGTCCTTGTATCCTTAATAATAGTCGATTGATTCGGCCTAATGATCATAACATGCCTACAAAGAAGGGTAACATCCCACTTTGCAAAGAATATCATCGATTTATTAAACCATAGGACTAAATCCTAATTGAGATACAAAAATGAGACATTCTTTCTTGGCTCAAGAAAAAGCATAATAACCTAAGACATTGTCACTTTGATAAATACTATGCTTTCCATTGAGACAACATTCAGACTACTATTGATTACTCATAGCTCAAAAATGCCTCAAAAGACACCATTGGACTTGGTTAGTTTCACAAATACATAGATTATATCTAACCTCCAAAGCAAGGATAAACTGAAGATGATGTATGATCTTCAGGGACTAATGTACATGTAACCTAAGGCATCATCCATTGACCAACTAACTAGTGCAAAATAGACTACAAAGCATAATTCTTAAGATATAGTATTGACATTATAGTTACCTTCCTACTATGAATCATGAATATTTAATTTGCTTCTTATCCACTAAATAGCTCTTCAATAACTAATGATCAAATTGAACATATCTTAGTCCAAGCATTTGAGCTCAATCACTTATTAGTGACTTGCAACTATGACCTTCTAACAAGTCCAACCCTTGCTTAGTTGCTATTTGCAAACTCATAAGCATTCCCAACCTCTACCTCTTACAAGGTAATAAAGGTGGCCTTGGCCTACTAACAAGTGAACATGCCATTTTAAACTTTTTATAGGTCAAACTCTTGGCTTTTCAATGACTCTTTAGCCTCTACGTTCTTACAAGGTAACAAAGGCAACCTTTGCTTACTTACAGTTGAAAAAAGCTATTTTGACCACTACACGGGTCAAACTTCTTGCTTTCACACGAATATCTTAGCCTTTGCCTTCTTATAAGTACCAAAGGCTGCTTATGCCTCATAATTGGCAAAATAGCTCATGCCAACCTCTTTATAAGTCAAAATCCTTGTCTTGTAGTGGCATCTCAATCTTTACCTTACCATAGGCAATAGAGGTGGCTTATGCCTTATAACTGGTACAATAGGCCATCTCGACATCTTTATAGGTTAAACTCCTCACTCTTCAATGACATCTCAACCTTTACTTTACTTTAGGCAATAAAGGCATCTTATACCTTACTAATAGGCAAAACTGGCTTACCCTAACCTTTATCACAAGTTTATAGGCCTTACCTTTTTATAGGCTTAAGAATGGGGTTCTTTTATCCAACTAGTTGGGCTCATATCCTATATGAACAAATTAGGATGTTTTGCTTACTAGGACCAACTCCTAACAAGTGGACACCTTCGATAAGGAAAAGGATCCATGGTTGCCATGCATTATGCTTTATTTGCTAGGTTAGTCATAATAAGTGGACACTACCGAACACAATGCTTTACCGACCTTACTCATGTTTGTTTAGAGATGTCATAAAGATTTATGATCTTAGTGTTATGCCCCTTCGAATGGCTAACACTAAAAAATAATAGTACTTTAAAAAGAGATTTCATTTAAAAAATGCTTAGCAACATATCTTTAGGTTGGTATCTTAATTGATACAAACATATAAAAATACAAAATTAACTTATAAACTACAAAAGGTAGAGGGCTCAACATCCACAAACCATTCTTAAGAAGCCTACAATCCTAGAAATCATGCTAAATCAATAACTTCACAAATGTAGGTGGTCTACATGACAAAGAAAGATCATTAGAAGAACCTATAGAAGGAGGTATTCGAACAGCTTTCTCCATGGGCTTAGATAATCTTGCATCATATATATTCACCATTGCAACCTCATTTTGATTATCTAGGCTAGCTATGGGCGTCGAATTATGCGGTGGACTTTCCTTCGCCATCCTCTCACATGTCTAGTTGAAATGAAAAACGAGGTCTCTCTCTAAAGTGACCCTTTTCAGATATATCTCAAGTTCTTTACACGTACCCAAAGTTGGATTTCTTGGAATGCATGAATCCTCTAATGGTCCTCCAGAATTCTTTATCTTTCACGACCAAAAGCCCTCTCCATATCTCTCATCTTCTTGTCTTGTGCCTATACTTGTCCCTTTAGCTCCCAAATAAAAGAGCTTTGTAGGTTATTTTGTCCTCTAACATCCTATCCATAGTAAGCCTTAGCTCGAACCAAACATCGACCCCCTTGGCCCTAGATACAATTACATCCTCCGATGCCTTCTTCCTCTCTTGCCATACATTTTTTAGGTTACCAAATAGCTTCCTAACTATCACATTTTCCATCTCTAAGCCCCTCTACTTTTGATCAATCACATCCTTAATAACCTTCATTTGCTTACGCATCACCTTGATATCTACATCAACCCAACTACTTTTAGATTTAACATTTTTTATCTGTTGGCAAAGCTGACTATTCCCTTAATAAGTGTTATTTTGCTCATACCATAGTAGACCTACATGTTGTAGCTTGGCTTATAAATTTGAGGCCAACATATGAATCCCATAAGCAATTGCAAATTCAAGCACGTTAAGGTAAAGGAATATTGAAATCCTTAAAGACAAGTACATTAAAAACTTGATACATTGTCTAAAATGCCTTCCACATGGGCTACATCTTTACTTCTTACCTATCCCTAAGCGACATCATTCTTAGAGAATAGGTGAGCACATATATGCTCATCCTTAAAAGCAACATCTTTACAACACACAACCCAATTAGGAACAAATTTAGCTTTTCTATTGAGCTCAAACAAAGGAATAGAAGGAACACTAAATGATGGTTCCTTCCCCTTCCCTTTTCTCCTTTCTCCTTTCTCTCTCCTTACGCTTCTCTATAAAAGCAAAATTAGAAGAACCTTTGAGAGAACTACCTCTCAATTGGTTGTTCGAGGACTTCAACGACCTCTACCACTTGAATCCAACCATTAGACTTAGTTACTTTAGGTCAAACCACCTTTTTAGCTCCTACCTCATAGGCTAAGGGACCCTCTTTCTTCCCTTAACCTCTACAAAAGGACAAGATAACAGCACAATCTCAAACATATAAATCTCCTAAACTAGCTTGAAGGCGTATAAGATTTATGACTTTAAACTAGTTGGCACTGCTCTTCTTTGCGACAGTCCCTTATATAATTTTCTTAGTGTTGAAAACTTTTAAAGCAATCTTCGTGAAATGAAAAAAGAATGGCACACATTAATAATGGAAGTTAGATGCTGTAATGTCCCCTTCGCAAGTCCTTAAATCCCTTTAGAGATATACTCCCCATCTCTCTCACTATATGTCCCCTATAATACAAGCCCATAAGAAGAACATACGTGTAAGCTAATTGAATCTAAATGAGATGAAGAACTACGGCCATTATGACGAGGAACAAGTAGGCTTACTTAAACACTTACATAAGTACTAAAGCCCCCCCCCCCCCCCCCCCCCCCCCTCTTGCTCCTCAATCAACATTTAGATGAATCTACATCTAATTGACCTCAACTCATTTTCCTAAGCATTCTATCAACTTAACTCCATTCATAAGGATGCTCATTGGCTTTTGGTTACATCAAACACCATACTTACCCTCAAAACTACTCTCTCCTCTACAACTATAGCTGCTATCACCTTTACCACTAGTAGATGGGGGAGGTCAAACCTTGAGGACCTCTAGGATTAAAAAGGAAATAAAGAATGAGAAGATATTCTTGTGCCTAATTAAACAATAAGAAAAGGCATTAAGAATGATTAGAGAAAATCAAAAGTTTTATTTTCATTAAAAGAAAGTTTCATAAAAATGGAGGTCAAAGAAAATGAAATAAAACAAGTGATCATGACAAGTCTTAATTTTATACAGGGCAAAGACCCTAAGAAAGAAAAACATATAAAAAGACATAGTAGAATCTAAGAAAGACCTTTAACTTGATAGCCATCCATGTACCTCTAAACAAAAACCAACAAATGAGATCATCTATATAGCCTTGACAATGGTATGGCTTCAAGACATATACGGTTGTACTCAATCCCTAAGTGACATATGTCCCTAACAGTTAATGCATACATTAACAAGTGGAAAGAAAAATCAAAATTGACCTTGTATCATAAGCTAAATAATTAGAATGTCAGAGATTATTGATAGTTAACTCAAGTTTAAACCGTTGCGTAGGATGTGCCTTACATGGTTCCTGCCTCTCTCATCATAATAGGAGGTAGAGCAAGATCCCTACAAGTTAACCTAACTTCTTGGCAATGCTTCTCCCCACACAACAAAACGTCACTCTTGCTCAAGAAAATAGCTTAGCTTGATTATTGGCAAGACACCTTTGCAACAAGTCAACACCTCTGGTATAGGCCATTGACCCGATAATATGCTAAAATTAATATCCCCTCAGATACCTAATGCTAATGCTCAAATGCATTCGACTAAGCACCTATACCTTAAGGCGATCCTCCAAACATTCACAAAGAGCCTTAAAGAGCTCAATAGATAGTTGGCTACTAGGTCACCATACCTAATAACCAACTTCTCCTTAATGAGCACTCCATTCATGTTGTAGCAATGGTCATTGCTCATATCCCTTTGAAGCCTAACCATAGATTACCTCTTTTTGTTAATCATTCGACAATAAGGGGAGTGGGGGGGGGGGGGGGGGTCGAGAGAAGTGATAGTAGTGCATTTTTTCCTTAGGCCTTTTAGGGATGAGCTTAACTTATGACTCACCCATCTAGAGGAAAAGAAAAGAAAGGTGCATTTCCAAAGATTCTCCCTATCTAAATTTAAGATACGAGAGGCCTAGGTTATGACCTATCTTATCTATTTATATCTTTCACTTCTATAAGCTCTAAGAGAACCCCCCTAGGTAAAGGGATTGAAAATCTAGCTACTATTTCTATTGGTAGTTTGTTATCGACCATCTTACTAATTGTAGAACACTAGGCTAAGCTTGAGAGAGAGAGAGAGAGAGAGAGAGAGAGAGAGGGGGGGTGTTGGTGAATTAAGCTCTTAGAACAAATTGCACTTCTTTTTTATATTTAAAATGAAATGCGATAACAAGGATGATCAAGACGATAATAAGCCAACAATAAGTGTGGAAATTAAAGAGATAAAGATAGAGAAGATTAAGCCCAGATATAGCGTAGAGTTCGAACTATTCCCTAGTCTCTATGGACCTATAAACGCCTCTAATCGAGGAATTTACACTGCTTTATTAATCACTTAATACAATGCTCAAAGAGTTACATAAGTTCACACAATCACTATTGCGCACAACAATCTCTAGTGTAGTACTTTTCTTTCTCTCAAGATTACAAAATTTATGAACACCCAAATACTATACAATAAGTCTCTTTTGTTTAATTACAAGTAAATAGTACAAGAGATAAATAGTAAGTAATAAGGCCAAAGAATGTAAAAGAATTTCTTTTGATTGTAATGGAATATCGGTTCTTTTTTTTTTCGTTGGTCAAGTTGTTGAGCATTTATATTAACTCATTCAATTCTTTTTGTTATCATGCATTAAATGCTCTAACGGCTACTTTAAACAAGCTCACCATCATGACTGTACCATCCTCTTACCGTCATGACGGTAAGTAATACTATTGTTGGCAAGAACAGCGGTAAGTGTATCGGCATGATGGCTTTGGGAGAGAACAGAATGCAATTTAACTTCTTATCCAAGCCACTTCATCGTAAAGCCAGTTTTTCCATATGCCATCTTGCTAATAGGCTAAATTTCACTTAAAATGAACTTTAACACAAAAGAACAACTACACTTTGCAATCCAACTTCAAGATTGTTTAATCATCATTCAAAAATTAAATATCTTATAGAGTTATTTGATGTATTTAAACATTAAGCAAATTAATAAACCTTATTCAATTAACTCAATATAATTAAGTAAAAATTAGTTTAATCATCCAATTTTATTTTGTTCTCGTTAGAATCAATTAGTGAACCTTTGGTTCAACAATTTCCCCCTTTTTGATGAGGACAAAATTCTTATACACTTAGGAACTCCCCCTCAATTTCAAGATATTTGGAAATTGAATAAGATTAAGCAAATGCTTGCAAAATGAGAGTATTATTCTTTTCATGATAACTTCACATATTGGATATATCAATTTTACAAGGACTTAAGATATGCTTTTTGACTCTCTAATGACTTGAATATTTCTCTACCGTTAGACTCATCAAAAAGAGGAGGATCTAAGCGATGAAGAGGGAAAAGGATTCAAGTCAAAATTTTAGTAGAGTCTCACCTTAAGCCTGAGAATATGCCCCCTACAAAAAGGAAGAACAAAGACACAACAAGGCTTGAAAGGAGAAATCCAGTAGTAAACAACCAACAATAACTTCCAAGATCAATAAAAGGCAATAAAGCAAGTAAGAGTTAGCCATGTCTAGTATAAAGAGCTAAGAATCATCAATAAAGGCCATCAAGGACCAAAGTCTATCAAAGAAAGGATAATGGAAACATAAAGTGGCCACAAGCGAAGTCCATAAAAAAAAAACATAAAATAATATAAGAAAGAAACTAGAGTCAGCAACCTAAACAGTAGGTAGATCATCATCCTGAGTTGGAGGAGGAAAGGGGTAAGATAGGCAGTGCTAATTCAGTTGGAAATTACTATAGGGCCCTTAAAACTCACTATGGATGTGATCATGAACATCCGTCCTTAGCTGATTCAATCGCATAGCGAAGTATTGATAGAAGGGGTATTGAGACGCAATGGGAGCAACTGGGTTAAATGTAGGAAATCCAAAATCAGGTGGAGGCTAGTGAGAAGAGCCTTTAGGAGGAAGAGTAGCAACATGATTAGGAGTCGCACCAGAGGGAGTATGACCACCATAACTACTTGGCTCATCAGAGGATGTCATCGGGTTAAGTAAGTTGTACTTAGAGCTAAGATTAAGTGGAGGAAGGGTTTTCTTTCTAACCCAATTGTTGCTAGTCTTCTTCTAAGCCCCCCGATAGATGTCAACTAGTTCAAGATGCTTAATGTGAGCTACTTATGGAGGTGTAGGGAATTAAACAACCTTACTAATTAGTGTCGAGCCTGGTTTTTCACCTCTTGGTTCTTTAAAAAGTCTTCTCTAAACCAATCAATACTAAACCCTACTCGTTTAATACCGACCCTCAACTAGAGTTTAACAAAAACCATTTTTTCAATTTGAAAACAACTTTGGAGTCGCCACCCCACCAGAGTCGGGAAAAAAAATTAAGTTATGACTAATTAGGTGAATTGGTTATAACTTAGTCACTGGCCTGCGAAAAAACCATTTTTTGAAACAACGTTTTTGAAAATAAGAGATTTGGGTTTGGGGGTTAAAGATTTAAACCCTTACGGGTATCATTAACTTTTTAACATTAGCATTAAACTTAAAAATCACTTTTTAATTTTGAAAGATAGAAATTGGTTATTAATTACTCTAATAAGATAAACAAAATAATCTAAACTAAAGAAAAAGGGAAATTAGGTTCTTTTTTTTTTATTGTCGCTCCATAAGTGACTACATACTCGTTATTTGAGATCAGACGTACGTAATTCTTTTAATGAACTTTAGTAGGTTATTAATTTTAATTTATGAAAATGATTGAGTTTACATTTTTATTCAATTTGGTTCATTTAAGAAAATTTCTATAAGGTGTCCTAAATTGGATTTTATTTTCGGAAATTCTAAATGATCCTAACTTGGAAAATGGTTGATTTATTTTCATTTAATTTTTAGAAAATCAATTTTTCTACTTGACAAAACAATTTTATTCACTATCCTACTTATTTTAACTTATCACTTAATTTATTTATTACTTATTATATTTTATCTTTTTTTATTAAACTAGTAAAAATAAAATAAAACAAAATTACTCTTTTCTTTTTTCCTTTTTTCTTTTCTTTTCTTCTTTTTCTTTTCTTTCTTTCTTTTTTTTTTCTTTTCTTCTCTTTTACATTTACATTTGGACGTAAACGAAAAAAAAAAAAAAAAATAACAAAATCAACAACAATTAAATAAATTAAATAAAAACAAAATAAAATAAAAATCACAAGAAATCGAAATGAAGAAAAAACAATGGTTTGGACCGGAAAGGGGATGTACAGGTTGGATCAGGTGCTAAGTCAGATTTTGAGTAGAGTTCAGATCGAGCCGATGGTCGGATCTTCGGATCGGGTCGAGTTGTTTCCGAGTTCTCCAACTGTAGCAATGTATGATATGTTTTGGGTGATTTGGCCACTGAATCAAGCGAAGGAAAGGGGATTTATGTATTTCGAATTGGGATTATAGGGGGTGGATTCAACGTCATAGCGTTTTGGAGCTGTTTGGGTAGTCGTTGGAAAGGAGCAGTGGTGGCGGTTCTTAGGGAACTCTAAAGGTGGTGGCTGAGTGCATGTGATTGGTTAGGTTAGGGGTTCTTGAGGCTGGGGAGTATTGTGGTGGGGTCGATTTGACTCAAAGAAGGTTAAAGGTGGTGGTTCGAAAAAGGGGTAGCTATGGCGGTTAGGGTTTGGGTGGTAATTGTTGGTAGCGCTGCTAGGGTGTATGGCAAAAGTTGAAAAGGGTTGGGTTAGAGAGCCTAAGCTACGAGGAAACTTAGCTGTGGTGGTGGTATGGCTAAAGAGAAGGCTTTGAAGAGAGAAAGAGAGAGAGCTGCGATTAGAGAGAGAAAATGAGAGAGAGAGAGTTTGTTGAGTGATTTTATTGATCATAAGTGGTTATGTGTCCTTGTGTATGCTCCCCCAACACTCTTTCATATACGAATTGATCCTAGAAACAAAGGAAAGCTCGGATCGGAGTTAATGGGGATGGCTGAAAAACAGTTTTTTTCCAATCTTTGAACCTTGATTTGAATAGGTATTTGACTAAATCTGAACTTGTTTTTTATACCGATTCATAGTAGGCTATGTCTAGTTTGTAATTTTGCCATTGATTTGGCAAAATTGCAATAAGAAGAGGTTCAAAAATCGCATTGAAATTAGTTGTCCAAGGAGGAAAGTGCTGGAATTTTGGAGAAAAATGAGGGAAAGAGAGGAAAAGAAGGGAAATGGAAAGAAAGGGAAGGAAAAAATGGGTTGACGTAGCGCTACGTCAACTATGCCGACCAACTTCAATGTGCCATGTATCATTACGTGACGTGGTGGCTGACGTGGTATGCTACGTAACATTACGTCAATCGTATCGATCGGCTCCGATGTGCCATGTGTCATTACGTGACATGTGGTGGTTGACGTGGTATGCCACGTGGTGCCACATCAGCATTTTGTCCAATCCCGACCTTATCACGTATCGGGACATGTAGTGCAATTAGATCCTGACACATGGTAGTCTCTGTTGTAATAAAAAATAAAAAACTTTATATGCCCCCTCTAAGACTCAAACCCAAGACCTCATGCTCAATACCTAATCCAAGTCCATATGCTTATCTGTTAGGCCATTAGCCTATACTTTGTCTATATGTGCAACTAAATTGCACATATAAACTCGCTTAGTCTGGGCTAGATTTAAATCTAAGCCCAAGTTTAACGACCTAACTTTTAGACTTATTTCAAAGATAAAAAATCTATCCTAATAAAATGTTATTTTCTAAAATCTTTTACTTTCTTCAATTTTTCCATTTTTTGTAATTTTTTCAATTTTCTTATTTTCTTAATTTTTTTGTTTCTTTACTCTTTTTTTTTTGAAATTTTTTTGTATTAATATTTTTCCTAAATTTCTTAATTTTTTAGGTTTTCTTTAATTTCCTATTTTTTGTGTTTTTCTTAATTCAAGGCCTATTGAGAAAAGAAGTAAAAATAAAAACAAAAATAAGGGGGGCAAAAATTGTATGTCTACAACTACCCCTCTTTATGGTGAAGATTGAATGAAACTTTACTACAAAGACAAAGAGACACTATTTTTTCCCTCAAGATGACTCTAAAGTAACTATAATTATCTTAATGAAGAAAAGAAACCTGGTTGTGCCTCTCTAGGCTCACTAACCTAGGTGAGAACATCTTTAAGGGACAAGTAATCTTACATTGGAATTGTTCTAAAACCTGGCTATGCCTCATTATACTCACTGACCTAGGCGGGAGCATCTCTCGAGGACTAGCAACCCTAAAATGGGATCAATCTAAAACCTGGTTGTGCCTCACTAGGCTCATTAACCTAGGTGGGAGCATCTCTCGGAGACTAGCAACCCTAAACTAAGATCGATCTAAAACCTAGTCATGCCTCACAAGGCTTACTAACCTAGGTGAAAGCGTCTCTCAGGGATTAGCAACCTTAATGGGATTGATCTAAAACTTAATTGTGCCTCATAAGGCTTACTAACCTAGGTGGGAGGGTCTCTTGGAGACTAGCAACCTTAAATTGGGATTGATCTAAAACCTGGTTGTACCTTACTAGGCTCGCTAACCTTGCTGGGAGCATTTTTCGGGGATGAACAACCCTAAACTAGGATCGATATAAAACCTGGTCGTACCTCACTAAGCTCACTAACCTTGGCGGGAGCATCCCTTAGGGACTAATAACCCTAAAATGGGACTGATTTAAAACCTGGTTATACCTCATTAGGCTCACTAACCTCGGTAGGAGCGTCTCTCGAGGATTAGCAAGCTTAAATTGAGATAGATCTAAAACCTAGTCATGCCTTACAAGGCTCACTTACCTAAGCAGGAGTGTCTCTTGGGGACTAGTAACCCTAAACTAGGATCGATGTAAAACCTAATTATGCCTTACAAGGCTCACTAACCTAGGCGGGAGCGTTTCTTGGGGACTAGCAATCCTAAACTGGGATTGACCAAAAACTCAGTCGTACCTTACTAGGTTCACTAACCTAGGTGGAAGCATCTCTCGAAGACTAACAATCCTAAAATGGGATTGATCTAAAACCTAGTTGTGCCTCAATAGGCTTACTAACTTAGGCGAAAGCGTCTCTTAAGGTGGGAGCGTCTCTCGGGGATTAGCAACCCTAAACTGGGATCGATTGAAAACTTAATTATACCTTACTAGGTTCACTAACCTAGGTGGAAGCATCTTTCGGGGATTAACAACCCTAAAATGGGATCGATCTAAAACCTAGTTATGCTTTACTAGGCTTACTAACTTAGGCGGAACGTCTCTTAGGGACTAGCAACCCTAAACTAGGATAGATCTAAAACCTAGTCATGCCTTACAAAGCTCATTAACTTAAGTGGGAGCAGCTCTTGAGGATTTACAACCTTAAACTGGGATTAATTGAAAACCTAGTCATGGTTCACTAGGCTTATTAACCTAAGCGAAAGCATCTCTCGAGGAAGTAACCCTAAATTGGGGTCGATCGAAAAGGAATCGATGAAGAGAAGCTCCCTACGGGCTTGCTAAGAGAAAACTTAGCGAAAGGAAGTACCCTATGGACCTGCTTGAGAAAAATTTGGTGAACAAAGTGGAAGTGCTCGGCTTGCTTGAGAAAAATCTAGCGAGCAGAGCAGAAGTGCCTTATGGGCTTGCTTGAGAAAAATTTGATGAATAGAGTGGAAGTACCCTATGGATTGGAAGGATGAACTGAATTAGGATCGTGTCTTCGAAGGTTGGCTAAACACTACATGTAGAAAGTGAATGCCTTATGGGTTGGTTCAAAAAGATTGTTGGAAGTAAAAAACTTGTCTAAAAGCAAGCGTAGGATTCAAAAATCGGTATGCTAACATTGTTTAGAAATACTTTCTTGGTCTTTGTCGATAGTGCCCAAAACTATCAAACCTTTTTGAAAAGCCCCATCAGAAATCACTGACTCATGTTTTAGTCCCTTGTTATCAACCTAGATGTTCCTTATGCAAAATGTTTAAAACTTCGCCAACTCTTTTGGAGAAATCATGGAAATTAACCCGATACAAAAAGTTACCCACTGTTTTTGTCTCTTTGGAACTTTTACAAACCAAAAGCCTTATTCTCATTTGTCGTAATTGCTTACTTGGGTTTCGTATTCCAAAAAAAAAAACAGACAATAAAACTCCCCATCGGGGGGGATCAATTCGTAATAAAGTATTTTAAAGAATTTCGTTAATTACCAATGTTCTAGATCTCATTCCTTAACCCTCTCATGTTTGTAGTGTATGGGTTCGATTAAATGGAGTAAAGGGAATTGGACCTTTCCATGGAGAGGGTGATTATTCTAATGATGACAATAGCTAAGGATACCAAATTTGCTTGTAGATAATGAAAATTAGACCACAATGATGTTCAAAATGATTGACATTTTTCGTGTTTTAAGTAAAATTTCCTATTGACTTCTTATGGAGAGTACAATTTTACAGCATCGGTATTTACACGGTCTCTCAAATCCGGACCATCCATTTGGGACAAAATCAAAGCTTCTCTTGATAATGCTCACTTCACAACATAAGGACCTCCGTACCGTAATTAGGAGCAAATTTTCCTCTGGATTCTTATGTGTTAGGGAGAGCTTTTCTTAACCCCAAATCTCCTTCTTCGAGGTTCCAAGGTTATACCTTTTTGGTGAAGGCTTGAGCCATTCTTTGTTGATAACATTAATTATGAAACAGGGTTGTCAATCTCCTTTCGTCAATCAAATTCAGTTGCTCGATGCGTTTCTTTACCCAATCAACTTCGTCCAACTGAGTTTCTGATAGTACCTTAAGCGACGGGATCTCAACCTCTACTGGTAACACTGCTTCAATGTTATATACTAAAGAGTATGGTGTTGCCCTAATCAATGTTCTAATGGAAGTCTGATAGGCCATGAGTGCGAAGGGTAACATCTCATGCCAGTCCTTATATATGACAACCATTATTTCAATGATTCTTTTGAGGTTTTTGTTGGCTGCTTCAATGGCTTTATTCATTTAGGGTCGATAAGGAGTAAAGTTCTTATGAATGATTTGAAACTGTCGGCATAATTCTGACATAAGCTTATTGTTGAGATTAGTGCCATTGTCAATGATGATCATTTTTTAAGTCCCGTATCGAGCCAAAATGTCTCTCTTGATGAACTTAACTATGACCCCTTTAGTAATACTCGAGTAAGATGAAGCTTCAACCCATTTGTTGAAGTAGTCGATGGTGATTAGTATAAAGCAATGCCCATTGGATGCTTTTAGAGTAATCGGGCCGATGATATCTATGCCTTACATTAAGAAAGGCCATGATGTTGAGAGGGCATGTAATTCTTGAGGTAGGACGTTTATCTTATTTGCATAAACTTGGCATAAGTGACAATACCTAACGTCTTTGATGCAATCACTTTCCATTGTTGACCAATAATACCCTAGCCTCATAATTTTCTTTACTAGCATGTATCCATTCATGTGAAGGCTACATATTCCTTCATGTACTTTCATTAACTTCTCAGCCTCTTTGTCATCCATACACCTTAAGAGTGTACTACTAAATGAGCGTTGGTATAAGGTGGACTCGCTTATTAAGAATTAAGTGGCCAATCTCCTAATCATCTTTCTGTTCGTTTTCCCGGCCTCTTAAGGGTATATGCCTTATTGTAGGAATGTCTTAACATCATGGTACCATGGTTTTTGGTCGTTCATACCCTCCATTGTTAGGCAGAAGGCAAGCTTATCTTCAATTTCAATAGTAAGAGGCTGGATCTTGACTCCACCAGATATCTAGATCATAGATGCTAGCATGGCTAAGGCATCAGCAAATTGATTCTGGGTCCTTGGTACGTGATTGAAGGTGATTTCTTTGAAATTCTTCACCAATTTAATCAAGTGCCGGTGATAAGGCATCGGTTTAGGATCTTTAGTCTTGTACTCTCCCTAGGCTTAGCCAATAATGAGTGAAGAGTCATCGTATACTTTTAATTCTTGAATGTCTTTATCTAAGGCCATATTGAGTCCCATGATGCACGCTTCATACTCAGTGATATTATTCGTATATGGGAAAACAAGCCTTATGGCCATAGGGTATTGTGTACCTTCAGGAGATATTAGTATCTCCCTAATTCTACACCTAAACACATTAGCTACACTATCGAAGAACATTTTCGATTTTGGTGACTTATCATCTTCTCCTTTATTAGAGTTTCCCTCAACTGCTAGGATTTCTTCGTTGGGGAAACTAACTTGTACCTCTTAGGGAGTATTATCGGATGGATTTTCTGCTAATTGATCTGCCAAAACCTACCCCTCAATTGAATTCCGGTTCATGTATGTAATGTTGAACTTTGATAACAGCATTTGCCATTTTGAGATTCTGCTAATTAGGGCCAGTTTGTCTGCCAAGTACTTTAGGGGATCATGTTAAGTCAATAATTCAACGTACTAGTAGAGTGTGTATTGTTTGAGTCGATGCATTACTTAGACCAAAGCACAGTAGGTTCTTTCAGTTTTTGAATATTTATGCTCCCCTTTAGTGAATTTCTTGCTCAAGTAGTATATAGCCCATTCCTTCCCTTCCTCATCTTTCTGGCTAACCATGCTCCCCATAAACTCTGGTAATATTGTTAAGTATAGGAATAAAGAATTCTAAGGTTTTGGAGCTACCAAAATTGGAGGGTTTAAGAGGTATTCTTTGATTATTGTAAAGGCTTGCTCACACTCTTCATCCTAGTTGATCTTGGCATCCTTTTTTAACAACTTCAACAAAGGATGGCACTTGCCTGTGAGTTAGGATATGAACCGGGTTATATAGTTTAAACGGCCTAACAAACCTCTGATTTCTATAAGTGTACGTAGCGGGGGTAGGTCAACTATCACTTTAGGTTTATCAAGGTCCACTTCGATGCCCCTTTGGCTTATTATAAAACCCAATAATTTCCCTAAAGTCACTTCGAAAGTACATTTCTCTAAGTTGAGCTTCAGTTGGAATTTTCTCAACCTATTAAACAATCTCTTTAGACTTTCCACATGATTTTCATAAGGACTTAGTAATTATATCATCAACATATACTTCAACTTTTGTGTGCATCATGTCATGAAAGATTGTTACCATCGCCCTTTGGTAAGTTGCCTCAGCATTTTTGAGTTCAAAAAGCATTACTTTATAGCAAAATGTACCCTACGTTGTGATGAATGTCATCTTAGCTTTATCCTCTTTAGCAATTTGAATTTGGTTATACTTGGAAAATCTATCCATGAAAGAGAAAAGATGGTTTCTAGTTGTGTTATTGACCAAGACATCGATATGGGGCAAGGGAAAATTATCTTTAGGGGTTGCTTGATTAAGGTCTCAAAAGTTCACACATACTCTAACTTTTCTATTCTTCTTTGTTATGAGCACGATGTTAGCCACCTACTTAGGATAATCAAATATCTCGATAAAACCTACCTTTAGTAATTTCTGACTTTTTCCTTGATTTTCAATAGAACGTCCGATAGGACTCTTCTTAACTTTTGTTTCTTAGGCTTGACATCCTCTTATGTCAGTAAATGATGGACTATGATCAACAAATCTAATTTGGGCATGTCTTCATAAGACCATGTGAATACGTCTTGGTATTCATATAGTAATGTGATTATCTCTGCCTTTTGATCTTCTTTCAAATTTCCCCCAATCTTCAATAACCTTAGGGTTGTCATTGGTCCCGGCATTAGTTATCTTGGTTGACTCGTCAATGGAAATTCTATTCATTTCATGTTTTTGCTAATTTTCTTGCACGTCATTATAGTCATTGACAACACTCCCGACGACAAACCCAGTAGGGTTGAAAGTGATATCAATATTTTCATCACCTATCTACACGAGGTATCCATGGCTCTTATTCGAATCGTTAGATCTAGAGAAAAAGAAAAGTATGTCAAAGGAAGAGTGTAAGTAAGGCAGGAGTAAAGGGAAAAGAAACTGATTTTATTTAGGGAAACTCTCTTTTGAGTGTAATCATTTGAAGAACAAAGGTAATTGATTACAAAATTACATAAAATACTGGATCATGATTCATCCTTTACCCTAGGGAAGACTTATTGCTATTCATAGGGATGGAGAAACAATTATTTAAGTGCTGGGATTTGTTGGATAGGCCAACCCCTTCATTTTTGTTGGAAATTCCTTCTTTGGTAGGCTTTGAGTTCTAGGCTTTAACCTAATTGGAAGTTTCTAACAATGGAGGGAAGGTCATTGGAGTGTGATAAAACCTGTTACCTTTTTTGCCCTTGGTTTGCATTCTTTATAACTCTTCCGTTGGAGTTTGAATGTATCATAGCCTATAGGTCCTAAATTGGCCTTCTTTGAATTTTAGCCTTCCATCTTTCTATTGATTGGTGATCATGCACACCTTATTAAACATTCGGAGTCTAAAGTCCTCTTATTCTTCTATACTAATATAAGGTATAGTTGTCTATTTACAGATTTCATAATCTTAGTCACCTAGAATTGTGATGACCTGGCCGTTGGAGATGAACTTAACTTTCTGGTGAAGAGTTAATGGTATGGCCCCTATTGAATGTATCTAAGGCCTTTCCAATAATAGATTGAAGGTCCTTGGAATGTCTAAAACCTGGAATGGGATGTTGAATATCTATGGGTCGATATTAACTGCTAAGTTGATTTCCCTTATTATTTCTCTCCTAGATCCATCAAAATCTGATACTGTTGTTGAACTTAGTTTGATAACAGTTGTATTGGTGCCCAATAGATCTAAGGTGGCCAGAGGATGAACATTTAAAGATGACCTGCTGTCGAAGAGGACTCTTGTTATGATGATGTTATTTATCAAAGGCTTTGTATTCTGGTTACCTTCTTCGCCTAGTTCCTCGGCTAAAAAGGAAATTTGATCCATAGTGAGGATGGAATTGGTGATAGAGCCAATCCTTTTAGCTAAGATTTCATGAGGGACCTTGACTTCCTTTAGCATTCTGAACAAAGGTTCTTGATGTGGGTTTGATGCCATCAACAGACTCATTAGGGATATTTGTACTGGAGTCTTAGCGAATTAATCCATGATTTTATACTTACTAGACTTGATCATCTTGGTGAAGGAAATTAATCCTTCTTCATGCTTAGATTTTTTAGTACTTGGCATTTCTAGCACGACCTTCTTTTTTAGGTCTTCCTTTAGATTATAGATTCTATTGGAGTAGGTAATCCCCCCCCCCCCCTATGAGTGAGCTAAACTTCCCCTGGTTTATTGCCTGGTAGTTGAGAGGGACAGTTTATAATTTTTGAAGGCCATAGGTACATGGAAGGTATACCTTTTAGTTTGTGGAATTTGCTTCTCTTATTTTTTGTAGAATCTATAAACCTTGGGTTCTTGGTTGTGACTTATCATGTTGATGGCAGGCTTTGAGTGGTTAGATATCATATTAATGATGAGCCCATGGTTTGGCAGGGGATTGTTGTTGACATTTGGAGTAGAGCCTCTACAAAATCCAGTTGTACTGTACCTTCATCAATTAAGTTTTGGATTTTGTTTTTCAACCTCTAGTACGAGTCAGTTGAATGGCCCACCTGCCCTAGATGATATTGACATCTTGCATTGGGATAAGAAAATATTAGCTTATACCTTTCACTTGGAGCTTTAGAATGGAGCAGGTTATCTCTCCTTAGCTTTTTAAGTACCTAACTAAGTGGAATGGGTATTTTGGTGAACTGCCTAGGGGTTCTACTAACCTATGGTTGGCTTCTGTACTATTATTGAGCTGGTGGGGGATTTTCTCTAAAAGAGATTCGGGAGTTAGGCCTAGCATTCGAATTGACCATGCTAATAGTAGCTTCTCTAGGCTTACTGGTAGTGGGTTTATCAGAGGGTAGTCTTCTATCTACTGTCTCTTACAGCTTGCTACAAGAAACAACACTTTCAATTCAATATGCTGTTGCCACTACTTCTGCAAAGCTAGAAGAGGCTTATCCGATTAGGTGAGCAAAATATGGCCTCTCAAGAGTGTTAATGAAAGTTGTAGTTAGTTCTTTCTCAGTTACGAAGCTAGATACCCTTGCAGCTAGGGACCTCTACCTTTGGACATATTCTTTAAAGGATACATTGTGCCTATTCCTTAGGGCAACCAAATCAATCACGTTTGGTGCCACTTCAACGTTAAATCTATATTGCTCATAGAATGCTTTAGCCAGCTTCTCCCATGTATTCACCTGATTTAAGTCCAATTGGGTGTACCAAGTCAAGGCAAGGCTAATCTGGTTGTCTTGAAAGGTTTGGACCATGAGCTAGTCATACTGCACATATTTGCCCATCTTGCATACATATAGTTGAGTGTACAGCTTGGGGCATCCAATCCTATTGTATTTTTCAAAGTCGGGTACTTTGAACTTTTTCGGGAAGCTTCCATAATCATAGGTAGAGAAGTAAGTTCTGTTAGCATTCTCAAATCCATCATACCCCTCAAGCATTTTCATTTTTTCAGTAATTTGTTGAGTTAGCTACTTCTCAAGCTTTTTCAATTTGTCTTTGTTAGCTTTAGGCTTTGGGTTGATCGACAATAAGTAAGTATTCGGCTCAAAAGCTGGGTTCGCCTTGGAAATACCCCTTCTATTTCAAAGGATTCGAAGCCTTGATTAACTTTGGGGCAGGCTTCTTCTGTTTCGAGGGGTAGGGCTTTAGTATTCTTTCCATATCAAGCTTTGGAACTCTCTTCATTTGATGGAGCTGTATACCTAAGTAGAGAGATGCTATTAGTAAGAAAGCTCAGTTGATCTGAAATCTTTCTTACTATTCATTCCAAAGATTAGAACCTCAACTCAATGTGGTTAATAACCTCAAGGTTGCCATTGCCATTATTGGTGTTGTTGTTTCCTTGGTTGGCCATTCCAGTTTTTGAGCGAGTTCTAATAGGACTTCTTTGGAAGGTTTAAGTACACTAATATTTTAACAGGGATAAATGAGAAACTAGGAAGTACATGGCATACGGATGTAGAGAGGCAAAATTGACTAATAACCAGCAAAATGGTAATTTTATTTATTTATTTATTTTTTGTGGCTTTTTGGATTTTTCTTTTTACATTAAAAAACAAAAAGAAAATACATTCAAAAAGATTATTCCTATTTTGAATGTTCTTCTAGCATTTGACAAGTGTTCCCCTTTTTTGCTTATTAGACTCTGCTAGTGCTCCATTTCTTTTTCCTGAATTAAGCTCTTCCATTTCCTCAAATTCTTTGAGCTTCTTTTGGGTCATCCTCAATTGATATTTTAAGGCCCTAAAATGTTGTTTTGATTCTCAAAAGAGATCCTCCTACATGTCTTGCTCTTCATAGATTATTTCTATTCAGGCTTGTACGTGTTCCATATAGGTCTTGACTTCAGGATCTGGTTCAGCTACTACGGGCTAGATGACCTTTGGTGCTCAATATTGGATCTCCCCAGCCTTATAGAGCTGATCATACAAATATTCTTTGGTAACTCAATGCTTGTTCGCTTCTCCTAGCCATTCTCTTAAATCGACATTTGGGTTGATAGTCTTTGTTTCCCATAACTATTTGATTGCATTGAGCTTGGACATTTTTTATGGGAGTGAAATCTAAGGATCTTCATAATCTAAGGTCATGATATCTAATGGAGGTCTATAGAATATATCCTAGATACCTCCGAATTGTCCATTCATGTTATGAGGGTAATAGCCTCTATATAACTTCATCTCGATTAGGGGTATCACTTGATAATTTTTGCAAACTAGGATTACCCTTTTGAAGTTACTCCATCTTGCTATTCATAAGATATCAGTGACTTGGAAATTTCTCAATACTTTTACCCAATAGTATGTGGTTTTTCCTTTTAGGAGATGGACCTTATGACGAATGAATCGATTAGATTGATGTTGTGAGCAAACTTTCCTCGGATTAGTTAAAGCCCATAACATTTCATGTGGCTCAAGAACCATACTGTCACTAATGCCATGCCGGTATTTAATGCGCCGTCATTCTTTTCTTTCAAAATACTAAAGCTTCTGATATGTTTTGTAAGGAGGGCTTGGACATATGGTTTGCCTTCAAGAAATTGGCTCACTAACTCAGCAACCCTGAAATGTATGAGGAACTTTCCATTAGGGAATAGGAGGGTCCCAAATGCAGTTAGGATAAAGGCTTTTATTTTGTTCTGTCCTCAAGCTTTGAGATCGCTAAAGAAGATACCTTGTTGGTTGGATTTAGGTTTAGTGGTGAACCATGCTTTTAAGTCCTCCAGTTTGATGCAGTTAACTTTACAGCTTTTGAGGGCTTTGTTCATTTCTGTTTTTTTAATACCCAAGCATCTTGAGAAGGCATTCATAGGATCCATTTCCAAATTTAGGGTATATATGCTTTCCAAAGAAAGGGCTTAGAGTAAATGGGTGTATTCTTCAAGTGTTGGGCTAATCAAGTAGGGGCCCAACTCAAAAAGCCACTTCTTTGGGTTCCCAAAAGTTAGTCAAAGCCTTAATCAAATTAATCTTTATCTTTACTTTAGGAAGTGATAGAATGGGCCTGATCTTACTGAAGATGGTCTCTTGTTCCCTTGGATTAAAGTATCGTAACCATTGGTCTAAGATGGGTTTGGGGTAGATGGGCTTGCATACAAATTTTTCCTTGAAGTAGACAAAGTTAGATGATGAGCAAGCCATTTTGGGGTTATAAAAGAGAAACTATGTTACAAGATCGTCTAATAACGATAAAACCTATTTACAACAATTCTACATTTACAATACGTAAAAATTACAAGGGAAATTAAGAAAACTCCAAGCCATTTTTTTTTTATTTCCATCTTACTTGATTATTCATCTATTCTGGATGTCGTAAATGCATAAAGGGTAGGTTCTAATGATTTTTAAGTTTGTGTGACCTTACTTGTTAAAAACCATTTTTATTAGTTACATTAAGCTTAAGTAGGCATGACTTAATAAATCTCGAGCGATGGTTACACCACAACACTCGGAGCCTACATAATAGCCCCTTATCTTAAGGTCTTAGGGTCCTAAGGCGGTTTGGGTTCAACCGTATCTATCATGCATTTATGGTGCGTAAAATAAATTCTTCCTAAATTAAATAAATAAAACTAAACCTACAAAGAAATGTTAGTACAACTATGGTATAAACAAAGGATGAATAAGTAAATAAATTACACAAAAGTGGTTTTTAGGGATTAATTTTAATTTTGGAAAGTCAAATGATTAACCCTCTTAACGTTCCCTAATGGAGTCACCAAGCTGTCGAGCTTGATTTTTTACCTCCTGGTTCTTTAAAAATTAAGTGTTCTCCAAACCGACTAGTACTAAATCCTACCCATTTAATACCGACTCTTGACTAGAATTTAAAGAAAACCATTTTTTCAATTTGAAAACAACTTTGGAGTAGCCACCCGACTGAAGTCGGGAAAAACAAGTAAGTTATAACCAATTGGGTGGATTGGTTATAACTTAGTCATTAGTTTGCAAAAAAAAAACTAATTTTTGAAACAGCTTTTTGAAAACCAAAGATTTTGGGTTTTAGGGTTGAAGATTTAAACCCTTATAGATACCATTAAGTTTCTAACATCAAAATTAATTAGTCTAATTAGATAAACAAAATAATCTAAACTAAAGAAAAAAGGAAAATTAGTTTCTTTTTTCTTATCGTCGCCCCATAGGAGCCACATACCCGCTATTCAGGATCAGACTTAGTAGTTCTTTTAATGAAAACTTTAGTAGGTTGTTAGTTTTAATTCTTGAAAATGATTAAGTTTACATTTTATTCAATTTGGTTCATTTAAGAAATTTCTAAAAAGGGTCCTAAATTGGATTTTATTTTTGGAAATTCTAAATGATCCTAATTTGGAAAATGGTAGATTTATTTTCATTTCTTTTTTGGAAAATCAAAATTTTTAAGCGACAAAACAATTTTATTCACTATCCCCCTTATTTTATTTTATCACTTAATTTATTTATTACTTATTATATTTTATCTATTTTTATTAAACTAGTAAAAATAAAATAAAAAAATTACTCTTTTCTTTTTTTTCCCTTTTTCTTTTATTTTCTTTCTTTTTTCTTTTCTTCTCTTTTACATTTACATTTGGAAATTAAAAAAAAAAAGCAAAAATAACAAAATCAACAACAAATAAATAAACTAAAGAAAAAAATAAAAATAAAATAAAAAATCACAAGAAACCGAAATGAAGAAAAAACAAGGGTTCGAATTGGAAAGGGGATGTGAGGGTTAGATTGGGTGTTGGGTCGGATTTGAGCTGGGTTTGGATCAGGTCGAGGGTTGAATCTTTGGATTGGGTCCAGTTGTTTCTGAGTTCTCCAATGGCAGCAGTGCATAGTGCGTTTTAGGCGATTTGGACACTGAATCGAGCTGGGGAAAGGGGATTTATGTATTTCAAATTAGGATTATGGGGGCTATATTCAATACTATAGCGTTTTGGAGCTGTTTGGGTGGTCATCGGAGGAGCGGTGGCGACGATTCTTGGGGAACTCCAAGGGTAGTTGTTGGGTGCGTATGATTGGTTGGGCTAGGGGTTCTTGAGGTTGAGGAACATTGTAGTGGAGTCGGTTTGACTTGAAGAAGGTTGGAAGTAGTGGTTCGACAAGGGGTAACTACAGCGGTTAGGGTTTGGGTAGTGATTGCTAGTGGTGCTGTTAGGTGGTACGGTAGGGGTTGAAAAGGGTTGGGTTGGAGAGCCTAAGCCACGAGGAAACTTGGCTATGGTGGTGGTGTAGCTTAGGAGTAGCTAGAGAGAGGGGTTTGAAGAGAGAGAAAGAGAATTGCAGTTAGAGAGAGAAAACGAGAGAAAGAGTTTGTCGAGCGATTTTGTTGATCGTAAGTGGTTGTGTATCCTTTTGTGTGCTCCCCTATCATATCCCAGCATAGCATAAGATATAATATCACATAAGAATACCTACTGAACACTTAACTTAACTTGTTCATTCATCAAAAGGCAACATTATTTACGTAATAAAGGGGTTTCTACATTAGAATTTAGTTGGATTTCCTTTTACAACTTATGTATACAATATAAATATTTACATCAAAAAATGAACTAGCTTTTTCCTTTGTCATCTTCATAGTAATAGGATCCCTAACTTAACGTAAGCTCCATACAAAAGTCACTAACTTCGACTCACAGTCTCAGTATATATATTCCCCCTTAGCTTTGGGCCCTTCACAATACAGTTAACCTAAGGATAAAACATTTTATCCACTCAGCTATTGAAGCTGAGTGAGAGTAGATAACATACAATACAATATATACAATATGATAGTCAATATTTCATATCACAACTAAAACATTTCAATCGTAACTCGCAGGTTTAACTTTACATATGCATTCGCCCAACTGGATATTTACTGTTAGTAGTACAGCATGCTATGCTCATGCATGTGGCATACATCAATACTGATATCCTATGCCTTCCAAACTTCTTTTAGTTAGTCAACATAGCCGGGCATTTGGATACAATGTCTAAGAACTTAGGGCAACAACAAGCTACTTAGGAGTAGAACTCCCACCAAATTGGACTACACATTGTAGTCTACCATTTTTCAAAAAGGGCAACAAGGAGCTGCCTGGGAGTAAAACCCCCAACTTTGCTTTACAAAATTAGACTACACACTGTAATTTACCAAATCAAAGTAGCAACATTACCAAATTAGACCATATATTGTAGTCTACCAAATTTGACTGTCAAAATAGTCATAATATTCGGGCAATGCGATCTATATGCTTCTAAAAACTGAGTTTATAAAGCCATGCTTTTTCCATGATCACTTGAAAGCCTCATTCTAAAATTTCTAATCCATAGGTCCCTTTTTGTGTTGTGTCGTATCATGCCACGATATGTAATAACAACTTAAAAATATCAATCGGCACAATCGATCTTTAAGTTTTATTCAACCCAGTGATCTGATTCTGGTTTTTGAACTCTCCCTAGTGGAATTCTAGTATCTTACTTAGGGTTTATTTAAGTGAACACCTAGAAGATTGAGTTAGCAATCACTCAACTTCCCTAGTTAACACAATCATTCATAAGCACAAATCATCACCAACATGGCAACATAACAGTTGAACTAGAATACAGTTACTATCATTCAAAATCAACACATCAGCATCCACTATAGTAACATATCAATTCATCCCAGATATACCTATATTCAATCAACATAGTATCAAATAGCATATAGTGTTATGAGTAGTAATATATTTACTCCAAGCAAGGATTAGATTCACTTACCTGAACTCAATGATAGCGCAGAATCCTAAACTCCACTATGTGGTCCTTCCTTATTTATCAAACTTATAGAAATATAATACATTCTTCAAATCAAGTATAGGTCGAACCCGAATTGTTATAAGTTTTCATTTCCACATTTTTAAACTTCGTTTGACCATATCTTACTTATTTATTATCTGATTTCAGTAAACTTTATATCGTCACGATCGTTATTTTGAGTGCTATTGATATATATTAAGAATCAAGACTAATCAATATTTCCAAATATCTAAAAATACCCTTTCATATTATAACTCGAGTGTACACTACCTCAATCTATAATTAACCCGAGTAAGCTTTAGTATTGAACTAAAACCCTAAAAATTATATAAAAATTATACTTTCCAAACTTGTCCAGCAACACTTATTATACCCTAAAGTGTTCATTTGACAAAAATTTAACAAACATTCTAATAGTACCGGTTACTATATTACATATTAAGCTAATATATAAGTTTATACTAGGAAAATACATAATAAACAGTATATGAGCTTGATAAATTTCATGAAAAATCCTATAGACTCATAAAAATACATAGTTCAGTTATTGATCATCAATTACACTAAATTGGCTATTATCCATTTTTACAAAAATAGTGATTTTAGTTGGAAATTATAGAAAATTAAGGAAAATAAATAAATTTTTGAGTGAGATAAAAATTAAATATTCCAAATATCATTATAAACATTTAGAAGTCTAAACATGTAAGGCTCATTTATTAATTTCATCAAAAATTAATTATTTCAATAATTCGGTAAAATTGATAGTTTTATTCAAAATAATTATAAAAAATAGTAAACATGGAGATTTTCAAAAGTTATTGTTACTAAAATTTAATACATTATATAAGTGTGTTATAAAAAAAATTTCAAGCTGAAGTAACAATATTTAATATTTTGAAAATTTTATTTAAAATTCATCTAAATAGGGCATGTTCTTAAGCAAGTACCATAAATAAATGTTATTTTAAGAAACTAAAATTACCACATGAAATTACATGTAAAATAATCTAGGGAACCAAATTTCGTAATTTTCTAAGCTAATTTGATATTTTTAGTGAATTAATAAAAATTAAGTAGTAAAATTTGACTTATTGGCGCACGGTACTTCGGCGACCCGCTAGCCGCCACCCTATGTCAGCTTAATTTCTCTCTCCACCAAAAATTTGAGTCTCAAGTGGCTTCTTGTTAGGTTGCCAATAACCTTAGGAACCGTAATTCACCATATTTTTCCATTATTTTCCTTTTTTTTGAATTTTTTTTTTAATTTTCTAAAATTATGTTCTTATGTTTTCAGGTGCCTAAAATATTTTAAATGATATTTGGATCACTATTTATAGGTTTTAAAATATTTGTATGTAAAAAAGTAAAATTACACATGTCAATTTCACGTTTTCCTAAATGCTATGTATCATCTTTTAGTTAATTAGGTGTTGACTCATCACTTTCAATTAATCCTAACTTGACACATCATTTAGTGACTCATCCATGTAATTTTTTTATTAATTTTTCATTATTTTACCTAATTTTGATAATTCATTATTATTATATGTATATATTTAATACATATAATGTATATCACATGTAATACATGTGTATTATGTATAATTCAACTTCATTTATTATTTTTGAAAGTTAATTAACTTATTTTAATATCTCATTATATCTAAAAGCTTAAATTTTAGAATTATCGACTTTATCGATAAATTAACGTTTTTCTCAAGTTAATATTTTTATATAGCTTATTTTGAAAAATTAACTTTACTTGAATTACTTCATCTAACTTTACTGTGAAGTTTGAAATAAAACTGATAACTTAGTCTAGTGCCCTAAATTTAAGGGGCTCAGATCTTAAATTTATTGAACTAACTCAAAATCTTAACATATTACATCCCCTAACACCCTTTTATACATGAATTAATCCCAAAAACAAAGGAAAGCTCAGATTGAAGTTAATGGAGATGATCGGAAAAACATTTTTTTTCCCAATCTTTGAAGCTTGATTTGAATAGGTATTTGACTGAATCTAGACGTATTTTTTGTATCGATTCACAATGGGCTATGTCTAGTTTGCAATTTCACCATTGATTTAGCGAAATTATAACAAGAAGAGGTTCAAAAATTGCATTGAAACTAGCTGCCTGAGGAGGAAAGTGCTAAAATTCTAGAGAAAAATGAGGGAGAGAGAGGAAAACAAAGGGAAAAGAAAAGAAAGGGAGGGAAAAATGGGTTGATGTGGTGCTGATGTGGCGCCACATCAGTCGTATTGACCAACCTTGATGTGCCACTTGTCATTATGTGACATGTAGCAGTTGACATGGTATGCCATGTGACACCACGTCGGCATTTTGTCCAATCCCGACCTGCCAAGCGTCAAGATACGTGGTGCAATCAGATCCTGATAAGTGGCAATCTCTGATGTGATGAAAAATAAAAAACTTTGTATGCCTCCTCTAAAACTTAATCCCAAGATCTCATGCTCAATACCCAATCCAAGTCCATGTGCTTATTTGTTAGGCCGTTATCTGTGTGTTGTTTATATGTGCAACTAAGTTGCACATATAAACTCAATCATTCTGGGCTAGATTTAATCTAAGCCTAAGTTTAATGACCTATCTTCTAAACTTATTTTAAAAATAAAAAATCTATCGTAATAAAATGTTATTTTTTAAAATCTTTTATTTTCTTCAATTTTTCTATTTTTTGGAATTTTTTCAATTTTCTTAATTTTTGTGTTTCTTTTCTCTTTTCTTTTTTTGAAATTTTTTTGTATTATTATTTTTACTAAATTTCTTAATTTTTTAGGTTTTCTTTAATTTCCTATTTTTTTGTGTTTTTCCTAATTCAAGGCCTATTGAGAAAAGAAAGAAAAATAAAAACAAAAACAAAAATAAAATGGGCAAAAATTGGGTGTCTACAATTAATAATTGAGTAACCATCCTTCTAAACCTTACAAAAGCTTGAAAGGAGTTATTGGTGGCATGCTTAAAACACTGAACTACAATGCTGAAGAAGTTGATTTGTTTGTTCATGAAGAGATAATAGATGATCCATAAGTCTTGATAGGTAACATTTAACCGCTGGTCTCGACGAGGGCAATAATTATGGATCACAATATAGTAGAAGATCTTGGTTTAAAGGTTTAGTTGGATAGCTATTAAATTCTTGGCCTTCTCCCAATTTCCTCCAATACCCTTATATCTAAAGACCCATTCATAAAACTTAGCGCCACAAAAATTTACATTCACATTAGTTCCTTTAATAAAAGCGCCAATAAGACTACAAATATATTCAGGAGTGATGGTTATTATGGTGCCATAAACATAAGTATAGAGGACAGTACAATGCAATTCATCACTAAGATTCATTTCTAAATTAAGCCTACCTTGATCATCTAAAGAACCTGACATATTACAATAAAAATACTTGAGAGAGTCATCATGTACCTCATTTGGAAGTCAAAGGATGTCAAGGATATGGTTGGAGATGACTTTGGGAATAGGCGAAATGTGAAATTCGTCAAGCACTTCTTGGGGATAGAATATGCTAGCCAGACCACGAGCAGTTCGCGGTGCCATGATGGTAAAAATGGGTAAAGACAAAGGAGATGGAAGAGGAGAGAATGGGTAAGGAAGAGGAGAAGGTATGCGATGGAAACTAAGTTGATGGTAGAGGCATGAATATTGGTTGAGTCCACTTCATTTGTCTAAGATGCCAAGTCAAGTCTAATTTGGTTGATTTAATGAGTGTTCTAATACTTCAGACAAATTTATTTAAGTTTGTTAAGGCTTAAAAAACCTAATTTTGAATGGAATTCCTAAGATTTAGCTAAATCAAATCCCAAAAGCTAAGAAGTTCATGATTAAGTGAAACTATGCTTATGTGAGTAAGTTATGTGCATAGACATTGAGTTTTTACACACTAACACTTGAAGCAAGTTTGAAATACATGTTTGAGTATGGTTGGAACACAAAATAGCTTTAAGGTGCTTCAATTGGTGAAATCACTAAAGTTCCTTAAGACCAAAGTTAAGCATGTAAGTAGCTAAAAAGCAAGAAGAGATCCTTTCTCAAATTCAAGATAAGTTCATTCTTCATACATGTGTGAAAGATATCAAGAGGCATAAAGGATTCATGGTTAAACTAAGCAACATTCATAAAATAGGCATGAGATGCTGCAAATAGCACTTAGTGCCTAATAAGGGTTTAGAGAGGTTAAATTTGTACAAAATTCAAATCAAGCTAGTTTGTTCACTCAAACATGATTTATGAATAAAAATAAATGTGTAAAGCTCGATTTTAGGCATGAAAACAAATGCATGATAAATTTGTGCATATATGAACTTAGATAGGCATGAATGACTTCAAATGTGCCCAAAACATGATAAAAGTCATAATTAATGTATGAAATCTATATGATCAAGTTTCTTAGACATCATATTGTAGTATTTGCCGATCAAGCCACTTAGAATGTCATTTTTGCTCAAAAACACTATCTTGGTTCTTATGTGTTTAGTACTCATCTTGCATGATTATTCCAAATTTTCTTCTTAAAGTACAAAATATTTCCTCACTCAAGGGTTTTGTGAAGATATTAGTTATTTGATTGCTAGTATCAACAAATTCTTAGCATATATCATTGTTTTGCACATGATCACAAATAAAGTAATGTCTAATTTCTATATGTTTAGTCCTTGAATGTTGAAATGGATTCTTGGTTAAATTTATAGTACTCGTATTATCACATCTTATTGGGACATTGGTGAATTCTAAACCATAGTCAAGTAATGTTTGCTTCATCCATAGAGCTTGAGCATAACAACTACCGGCTACTACATATTTTGCCTCAATGGTAGAGAGTGCTACAAAGTTTTGTTTCTTTGAATGCCACAATACTAAAGAGTTGCCAAGAAAGTGACATGTAATGTTTGCGTTTTTTCGATCGACTTTGCAATCGATGAAGTTGGCATTGAAGTATCCAACAAGATTAAATGAGGTAAACTTAAAATACCACAATCCGATTTCAATGGTGACCTCAAGATACTTAAAGATGTGTTTGACTGCATTTAAGTGGGATTCTTTAGGGCAAGATTGAAATTGTGCACATAGATACAAGAAAACACGATATCAGGCCTAAATGTAATTAAATATATAAGACTTTCTATCATGCCCCTATATATTTTTTCACAAATGTTCATTCCATTTTTGTCTTTATCAAGTTTTAGAGTGGTGCTCATTGGAGTAGGCCTAGTCTTACAATTTTCCATTTTAAACCTTTTTAAGAGCTCCCTATTGTAGTTGGCTTGGTTGATAAACTTTCCATCTTTGGTTTATTTAACTTGAAAATCTAAGAAATAGTTGAGTTCTCCCATCATACTCATTTCAAAATCATTTTTCATACATTGGACAAACTTATTAACTAAGTCCATGTGGATAGCACCAAACACAATGTTATCTATACATATTTTTACAATTAACACATGAGTATTATGTTGTTTGATGAATAACATGGTATCAAGTTTCCCTTTAGAGAAGTAATTCTTTATCAAGAAGCTACTTAATCTTTCATACCAAACTTTAAGAGCATGCTTAAGTCTATACAAGGCTTTTTGAGCTTATATACATGTTCTTGAAATTTACTATCCTCAAATCCCAATGGTTACTCTACATATACTTTTTCTTTGATATAGTCATTTAAGAAGGCACTTTTAACATCCATTTGATATAGTTTAAAGTCTTTATATGTGGCAAATGTTAAAAGCATCCTAATGACTTCTAATCTAGCAATAGGAGTAAAGGTCTCATTGAAATTAATTCTCTCTTGTTGGTTATAACCTTTTGCAACTAGACATACCTTGTTTCTTATTACTATTCCGGTTTCATCTAACTTGTTTCAAAATAGCTATTCAATTTTGATTATCGGTCTATCTTTTGGTTTCGGTACTAAGTCCCATACCTCATTTCTAGTACATTAATTTAGCTCTTCTAGCATAGCTTGAATCTAAAATTCATCCTTTAGAGCTTCATCTATGTTTTTTGGTTTAAGTTGAGATAGGAGCACTACATTAATTAGATTCTTAAGAGAGGCTCTAGTTTGCACTCTATTAGATGGTTCTCCTATTATTAGATCCTTAGGGTGATGTTTTACAAATTTCTATTCTCTAGGTAAGTTTATGTTAGAATCATCAATAATTCCATCTTGCTTAGAGCATTCCTTTTTATTTGAAATGAATCTATCCTTGTTAAGACCAAGACTATCAATTGAGCACTGATGTTCTCTATTTCATTATTAGACTCTATATGTATATGTATCGTCAAAAGTAAGATGAATTGATTCCTCTACAACAAGAGTTCTTTTGTTAGATGCTTTACAAGTCTTATTAGCAAGTGAATAACCAAGAAAGATGCCTTCATCCAATTTTGAATCAAAATTTCCAAGATATTCCTTGTCATTATTAAGAATGTAATACTTTGTACCAAAAGAATGAAAATATGAAATGTTAGGTCTTTTGCCTTTCTAAAGCTCATAGGGGGTTTTCTTAAGAATAGGCTGTATGAAGACTCGATTTGATATATAGCAAGAAATATTAATTGTTTTGGCTAAAAAAATACTTAAGCAGATTATTGTCACATAGCATAGTCCTAGCCATTTCTATAAGAGTCTTATTTTTCCTTTCTGTAACTCCATTTTGTTGTAGAGTTCTAGGTGCCAAAAATGTATGTTTTATTCCATTTTTATTACAAAAATATTTCATATCATGGTTTTCAAATTGTCTCCCATGATCACTTCTTATAGAGACAATAGCAAGAAATTTATTTTATTTTAGACCTTCTTGCTATAATTCAAGAATACATAATGCGTTTCATCCTTGTTTGTAAGGAAGGAGGTCCAAGTATATCTAGTGAAATTATTAACTATAATTAAGGTATGTCTTTTCCCTCTTAAACTTAAGGTTTAGGTTGGACCAAATAGATCTATGTGTAATAGTTAGAGTGGCCTAGAAGTTGAGATGACATCTTTTGATTTGAATGATGGCTTTGTTTCTTTGCCATATTGACATGCTTAACATGTTCTCTTTTTATCAAAACTAATCTTAGGTAACCCTTTAACAAGATTTCTTTTGGCTAGTTTTGATAAGATATCCATACTGGTATGCCTTAACTTCCTATGCCATAACTAACTATTATTGTTTTGAGTGAATAGACAAGTTTCAAGTGAACATGAAAATGTATTAAAGTCAATTTTGTAAATATTTCCTCATCCATATCCCTCAAAATAGATTTGATCATTGTTACTATTTTCAATAGAACACTTTGATACATGAAAGATTACTTTATATCCTATATCACACAATTAGCTAATGCTAAGTAAATTATGCTTCAAGTTATCAATAAGTAACACATGCTTGATAGTAAATTCGATCATTGTTAATGTTTTCAATACAACACTTTGATGCATGAAAGATTACTTTATATCTTATATCACATAATTAGCTAATGCTAAGTAAATTATGCTTCAAGTTATCAATAAGTAACACATGCTTGATAGTAAGGTCATTATTAATGCAAATGTTACTGTCTTCAATAACATAGGCCTTCTGACTATCTCTGCAAGTCACACTTCCTCCATCCTTTAAGTCTATTGATACGAACTTAGATGCATATCCCTTCATGTGTTTTAAGGAACCAAACCATTTTATCTTTGTTATTTAAGGAGAGATTGCAATGTATTACACATGTATATGCAATATGCCCACATCTTCCACAATAATTGCAAGTTTTATTTGAGGCCTGACAAAATAACTTTTGCATGCCTTATACACATTTTCTTTAATTATAACCTATTCCAATTTTGTCTAACCCTTGCCTTTGTGAGCCAAGGATTTTCTCTAAACTTTTCTCTCCATCTATAAATTTTGCTATCGTCTTTCTTAAATCATTTAAGCTAGATTTTAGAATTGAATTTTCAATTTCAAGTCGACCTAGCTTGTCAACCATACATTCATCGTCTGTTCTCTTAAGTTTAAGTTCTTTCATTTCCTTTTCAAAATTCTCATTATCTTTCTTCGATTTTCTATTTTTATCTATTAGTTCATTGTTTATAGTACCTAGCTCCTTATTTTCCTTTTTCAATTGCTCAATCTCAATTTTCAAATATTCATTATCTTTTTCTAACCCTTTTTTTTTTTGCATAACTATTTTATTGTATTCATTTTTTATAATATCAAATTCATCACTTACTTTACTCATCATTTGCTTCAAGACTTTTTTTTTCTTTTTGCACTGTTATGAATTCTTTCGGTAATTAATTATACATACTTCTAAGTTTATTAAAAGAAGAGTCATTTGAGGGAGAGCATATCTTTCATTGAGATCCATGAAACAAGTTTCATTATCGAAGTCGCTAGAATCCTTATTACTCTCCAAGTACAATTATAGTTTTCTTTCTTGACTTTTTATCGGCCTTCTTGAGTAAGGGACAATATTATTAAATATATCCTAGCTTTTGACAATTGTAGCATTTGATGGCTTCTTTCTTTCCTTCTTGAACTTAGAAGGTGATCTACATCCATCCTTATCTTTCTTAATCCTTTTATTGAATTTCATGAACTTTCTAACTTCTTTGCCAACATTGCTACTTCATTATCATCTTCACTTATGTTCTCCTCCATCACTTTTAGAGCAATTGTCTTCTTTTTAGAATCTTCTCCTTATCTCTTCACCATCTTATGTGTCTTAAGTGTTCCAATGAGTTATTCTTTTGACATTTCATTGAGATTATGAGCTTCCTGAATTGCGGTCCTCTTGATTTCCCAATCTCTTGGCAAAGACCTAAGAATTTTAGAATTTATCTTAATATTAGTAAATATCTTTCTAAGAACACTCAAGGAATTAATGATGTTGATAAATCTATTATACATCTCATCAATTGTTTCATTTGGATCTATCTTAAAATTCTCAAATTGTCTACATAATAAGCTTATTTTTATATCTCTTACTCTACTAGTTCTTTCATATTTACTTTGTAGTTCATCCTATATTCCTTTAGTACTTTTGCATGTACATATCATATTGAAGTCATTTTCATTTATGGCATAATGCAAGATGTTCATAGCATCCTCATTTAGATCAAGTAACTTCCAATCATCATCCAAATAATCTTTTTCTTCTTTCCCTTTTATCTTAAATGGTCCTTAGTTAACTATATGCTACAATAATCTATTTTGTGCTTTAAAAAACATGAACATCCTATATTTCTAATATGGATAGTTGCTATCGGTTAGAAGACGAAACCTATCAATTGCTTATCCTTTTGGAAAGCCTAATGCATTAAATGCTATAATCTTTATTCTAATATGCGATTAAGTAAATGATTAAAGACTAGCTCTGATACTTATCATAGAACACTAGGCTAAGCTCAAGAGAGGGAGGGGATGAATTGAGCTCTTAGAACAAATTGCACTTCTTTTCGATATTTAAAATGAAATGCAATAACAAAGATGATCAAGACAATAACAAGCTAACAATAGGTGTAGAAATTAAAGAGATAGAGAAGATTAAGCTCGGATATAACATGGAGTTCGGATTACCCGTAGTCTCTATGGACCTACAAATGCCTCTAATCGAGGATTTTACACCGTTTTATTAATCACTCAATACAATGCTCAAAGAGTTACACAATTTTACACAATCACTATTGTGTACAATAATCTCTAGTATAATATTTTTCTTTCTCTCAAGATTACAAAATGTATGAACACTCAAGCACTACATACTAAGTTTCTTTTGTTTAATTGCAAGTAAAGAGTACAAGAGACAAATAATAAGTAATAAATTGTAGTGGAATATCAGTTTTTTTTTTCTTTCGTTAGGTTGTTGAGCATTTATATTAACTCATTCAATTCTTCCTATTATCATGCATTAAATGCTCTAATGGTTTCTTTAAACAAGCTTACTTGCATGATGATACTATCCTCTTATTGTCATGATGGTAGGCAATACTATTGCCGACAAGAATATCTACAAGTGCATCGACATGCTATTTCTAGGAGAGAACATAGTGCTATTCAACTTCTTATCTAAGGCACTTCACCATCAAGCCAGTTCTTCCATACGTCATTAAACAACTACACTTTGCAATTGATCATCATTCAAAAATTAAATATTCTGTAGAGTTAATTGATATATTTAATCGTTAAGCAAATTAATCAACCTTATTCAATTAACTCAATATAACCAAGTAATAATTAGTTTAATCATCCAATTTTATTTTGTTCTTATCAAAATCAATTAGTAAACTTTTGGTTCAACACTAACTTGAGTGTTAGATTGCACATGCTAGAGGCACCTTCATCATCCCGATAGCTCATGTTTGCTACTTGTATAGGCTTAATCAAGCAATATGAAGCTACATGCGGGCCTAACTTTTTCTGTTGAGGACTCATAATCAACAAGTCTAATTTTGGAAATGGATCAAACCTTAGGTAGAGCCCTCTTTAGTATAGGTATGTAGTGGCTTTGTGTGTTGTTTACTAGGCAAAAACTTTAAATTAGTTACATAAACTTAACTAATTAATCGAGTGTTGTTCATGCTGACTCATCTCAATCCAATGAGCGACACCTTAGCACTAGGGCTATGCTTGTGAGCATAGTTGCTAGCTTTATATGGTAGTTAGAGGCTGCCTATGGCAGTTCATTGAGTAATTGATAAGAAGGAATTACATTGCATTGGGAGACTAATTGTTGAAAGCTAAGAGAAGCCACGAGCAAAATTACATAGGTTTTACGTATAAAAGAAGTTGTAATATCATATATATATATATATATATATACATATGTATTACTTTTCAATATTATATAAATTTGGCATTTATAGGAAAAAATGAAAAATTTATGAATTCAATGGGGTACTCTGTATCTTGTAGATATTATAAGGTACAAGTTCTAAGGTGGTTTTAGGGAGTTAAAAGGTTCGTTGTGATTCTAAAATTTGGAAACTAATACTTTTACCGGGTAGGTTATAAGTAAAGTCTTATACCTTACTTATCTTGTATTTGCTCATCCCTATTTATGATGTATTTAATAATTTTGTTTCAGTTAAGTGTAACTAATTTTTGGCATAACTATTAAGTGTCATGTAATTTCATAATTATTGTCTCTTGGATGAAAACATCTTTGACAAAAAATTTTGCATTTTTATTTTCATATTTCATGACATTTTCTATAAAATAACATAATTATTTCGAGACATCACCGCTTTTCCTTTTCAAAAATCCATACAAATGTTCTTTCAATTAATGTGTCCTTAATTTGTTTAGAAAATGTCTTTTCATTACCTTTAATATGTGAGATATTATGCACATCAGGAATTTTTCATAATGATTTTGTTATTTTCTTTCTTATGGAATTACATCTTTTAACATCCTTTTATAATATTATGCTTTTTAATAAATCATGTTAATTAAACTAACTTTTATGAAAACTTTTATTTAGTTCTTGTTGGGATAACTAATTACAGAAGTTAGGTTTTGCCCCCATCTAATCTCCTCAACTTGCGGGTCGACCTCCTTAGGTCTTAAGCCAAGCTCCTCAACACTCGAATTGACCTCATTCAAATTGGGAATAGCACTAAACAGAAGTCGTGACCTCTACCCCTCACAAATCACAGGCTTCTCAACATGGCTCGAAGGTACTTGCATGTTCCCCAACAGAAGCCTATGTGCTTATCCGTTTGATACCTAGGATGCATTATATATGATGTGATATTTGGGGACTTTCCCCCTTAAAGCCCTAGCATTAAACGGTAGAAGATAGATATAAGGTTCAAAACAATCATATCCTGATTGCGTTAAAAGATCTTACCAACTGTAGACCTCTATTACTTGTGACAAGATATCCTAAGTTGCATGCTACAGGTTGACTAAAGCTTGGGATCCAAACTATATATACTCCAATCCTTTCCTCATAAAGGTATAGCACACACACTCACTTTCACTTAACTTCATTGTTTAGTATTTAGCTGGTTGGGGTTACGTATCTTCTCATGAATGTTATCAATTTATGCATTAGAGCAACCCCGTAGAACAAGTTTCGGTTATTCTACTTACTCTCATCTACGTTGCAGGTCACTCTAATTAGGGCGACAGGGTCCCTTAGGCCCTAGACCTTGAGCCTCCTTAGCCAGCAACGTTCTCTTGAGGTTTCAAGGATTTTATCACTATACTAACTAAAATCTTGAGATAATAGGTTACGCATACCATTACGTATATTTTCATTGTTGGTATTACTTATGTATAAATGTACTTCAAATGCCAGGTTATTATGCTCAAACCATTTAACGGTATTTTTTTTTTTTTTTATAAATTGTTTTGTATGTGAAACACTTTTAATATTGACGAACCTCGGGAGGAGACTACAAATATAATAATCTGTATCGATTTTGAAGTGCCTAAGAAAAATGAAGATACATGGAGGGACGTTCCAGCTGGGGAACAAAAATATGAAACTATTATCCAAAATGTGGGAGTCCCCTATCTTATTTAAAAAAAAAATTCAAAGAAACCCTTTTTTTTTATTTTAATTGACGGAATCACAAAAAATAAGCTAAAAATAGCTCCTAGCCATTTAATTTTTTTTTTTTTTTTTTTAACACAGAATACACCAACCTAACCTCTTTATAACCCTTAAGCTTAGCGGCAGTAGGTTATTGATTTGAGAAGATTGAGCATGTAAAGTTTCCTCCTAGTATGCTATGCTTCTGCTGGAGACAATAGGCCTTGATGGCCCCATTCTGCAGAAAGCCCCTTAAGGCAAGCCATGGTAATTTTCCTAAGAGCAGTTCAGTTCCTTAATGTCCATCTAATCCCTCCACGTCGGAATTTCCAAGCGGTTCAGGAAAGATCTCGCTTGACGACCTTTTCTGTGATGATGAGAAATCATTTCCTCCGCCGCTGTGAGAGCCTATTCTTGCCGGCTGTCTGAAGCCAATGTTGCTCGTCTGACCTGGGACCGCACCACTCTCTGACAAGCTGTGTCGCCAACTCCCAAGAAACAGAGTGTTCCATGATCTTCTCGAAGAAGTGGTTGTCAATCTGGCTGAAGCTGAATTACCACTATCTTCTCTCACCACCTTAAGGGGGTTTTCCAGAGCTTTGAATACGTATCTCATTGGTGGACGCTTGGAAGGCTTGGGATTGATGCATGATCTCGCCACAATCGCCATGGCCCAAACCTCTTCCAATAGATCCTCGTCTACGATCAGAGATGGGTCAATGATCTTCGTTACCAGTTCCTTTTCATATATACTGATGTAAGGCAGTGTATGGTCCAACCACTCTCTCGTAGTTGCATCGTCCAACTTGCTTACACCAATCTTTCCCGTAACAAGTTCAAGCAATAATTTTCCAAAACAGAAAACATCATAAGCACAAGTTGCAGACAAAGATCCTGTCCATTAGCAAAAGGAGGGATGAATTTAGCAAACAAGCAACTGTAACCTTGTTTTATGCTGCATGATACTATCCTAAGTGCCAAAAAGGCAACAGCTATATAAAAGGTTAATTCCCTTTTCTTGGTTCTCTCAACACGAGACTCATTAGAGAGATTCTTGGACATATATTGCAGCACTAATGGGGAAAAATTGTACTCTACAGATCAAAACTATAGTCCAAGAATCCGCATTCTTATGGTATAGAACATCCATTCAAAGACTAGAAAGGAACCTATTAAAGCAAATGAAATGCATACAAATTTTTCTGCCTAGATAAAATGTACATACCAGGAAGGCCATGTTCGCTTGTCCTGCAATTGTGAAAAGAAGAATATGGTTATTTCTAAATAAAGCCACAGTTACAACACTTGCTTTAATTAAAACACATCACACTAATTATATCTTTGTAATAATTTTATGATTTAGTATGTAACATTTAAAAGATCAAAGACCTCCCAGCTTCATTAGGTTAATTTGGTGGAATATGATTCCTTGCTTATATTTACTATTGTTCTTATTGAGAGATAACTGATAACATAGGGTTATGGAATTTTTTTTTATTTTAAAAAAAAAAAAGAAAGACTTTCTGCCTCCTTGAAATTTGATTCCTCTGTCCCGGTAGTTATTAGAATCAAAGGAGTAGGAGTCTTGGTTATATATATAATTTTTCCATTAACTACTAGGACTCTAACGAATTGGAATTTATAAGGTTATACACACACACACATATATGTCATCCCTTTATTTTGAAGGGGCTCACACTAGAAGCAATAGTAACATGGATTCCATGGAATAAACCAAATCAGGCATGAACTTTCACAGACGTTTGCAGGGACATCTTTTGTGTGTGTGAAGCATGCTAGGGACTCTCTTCGATGTGCAGGTGCCATCTGTCTGTGGTGGGAGGAGTGGGTAGGGTTTGGAATCTGCTTAGCATAGGCTATTCTTTTCCCCCTTCAAATGATTTTGGTGTGGTAAGAAGAAACACTGTTGACAATTCCACTTGAGTAGTTTGACTAGCTTTCAGGTTGTGTGTGGAGTGCAAACATAATGTGCGTGTATGGAACATAACAAAAAAAACATAGTTAGAAAGTCAAAGCAGAAATTGCTAGGGTACTTACGGTGGTTTTCTCAAGAACCGTGTGATGACATTGTGGTGATGATCCCCCTCTTGAGCACAAACCTCACTCAAGCTTCCAAGTCGCACTTCAAATTTATCATCAAGCAGGATGCTGCTTGCTTGAACATCCCTTCGGGCACAAAAACACAGTTTCTTAGATATCACATCAAAACCACTTGGATTCAGGCAGTAAGCAGATGTTTGTGGCAATGCAATGAAAATTTCTCTTTTGACCATTTTCAGGATGCTGGAAAGCAGATGTGTAGATACTTGACAAAAATAAACTATGATTAAAGATATGAGATTTAAAAATGGGGGAAGAGGTTCTTTTGATTGGTAGTAGAATAAAATGAGGCATGAATAGCCAAGAACAGGCATCATTAAACTGAAACATTTCATTAATCGATAAGTTATTATGCAGACAAAGAGTTGGCCAAAAGAAACGGGTTCTAGACATATTATCATGGAGAACTGGTGGCACTGAAAAAATGGAGACAGAATTAGTCTCAGATTAGGTATTAGACAACAATGGTGATTGATGATATCAGTTTCTTGAAAAACAACTATCTAAAAGACAAGAAAATAGCGTAGATAGCCAAAACAAGCAGGAACAACTGATACCTATGAACGATAGGAGGATTGCAATCATGGTGAAGATAAGATAGACAGTCAGCAGCTCCTGTTGCAATTTTCAAACGGGTGATCCAATCAAGTGACTGCAAACTATCATCCTCGGATTCTGTAAGCCTATAGAATGAACTGGCCAAATCTTTATTGGGCATGTACTTGTAAACCAAAAGCTTTTCATTCTCATGCTCTAGGCAATGGCCCAAGAGGGGAACCAATCTGATATGCGAGATTTTGCTATAAAATTCAAGTTCTCTCATGTAAGATTCTCGCCTGAGTGAACGCAAATCGATTCTCTTGATGACAACAAGACGGCCACCTTCCAAGATACCCTGATAGAGGTCTCCAGTGTGACCATGTTTGATGAGATTTGACTCATTAAAACCATAAGTTGCAGACAGCATCTGTCTGTAAGTAAACGAATCTACAAGACTTGACAGACTGAAATGCTCCCTAGGAATTGCCTGGCTGTCTAAATCAGAAACGGGGCCAACACCAGCACTATCCCTTTCCTGGGACTTTTTCCTGTTGCACTTCCTCAGCAATAGCACTAGCAGGAACACAAGAAGTATGATGAAACCAAATCCAGAAAATACTCCAATTAGTATATACTTCCACCTGTTGCTTTCTGTGGCAGGAATTCCAGAATCATCAAATATTAAACCTCTTTGGGAATAAAATAGCCTACAATCCTCCAGAGACCTTTGATTGGGCCGGTTCTGGAGACAGTTCTTATCAAGATTGGCATTGCTTTGACTATTCTCCTGCAGTTCACCTTGAAAATAATTTCCCGACAAGTCAATGTTAAATGGACCAATTGAGGAGTTCAAGGTGCCGTATAAAATGTTGTTTGATAAGTTGAATAAAGCAAGAGTAACATTTATATTTGACTCAATGCTAGGTAAGCTGCCTGTAAAATTATTGCCAGATACATCAACTGATTTTAATGCAGGGGAGGACCATCGTTCGAGGGCACCACTAAATTTATTCCCACGAAGAACTAAAACTTGCAATCGAGCAAGATTCGAGAACAAACCAACTGGCAATTGACCGTCTAAAGCATTATTGCTGATATCAAACACAACCAAATGAGAAAGGTTACCCAGCTGGACAGGAAGAGATCCAGTAAAGCTATTATACGAAAGATTCAGTAAATCAAGATTATAAAGGGTACCCAAATTGGCAGGCACAGTCCCTGACATAAAATTTGAAGAGAAGTCGAGCTTACGTAGCTTACTTAATTGTGACAATCCCGGAGGAATTGAACCTGTCAACATGTTCCCTGAAATATTAAGATCCAATATTTCCTTCAACCGTCCCAAAGTAGAGACCATTCTACCAGTAAGACTATTGCCAGATAGATTAAGATGCTGAAGCCTACTCAAATTAGCAAGTGACACCGGTATTGCACCAGTCACTGCACAAGAACTAAGATCAAGCACTTTGAGAACTGGAAGGCTGTATCCTAACCAATCTGGAATCACTCCAGGAAGATAAAACCCGGATGCATTAAAAGAAACCAACTGTGTCAAATTTACAAGGGAACCAACAGCAAACTGGGGATCCTCACGCCCAAGTCTTGTCCGGCGTAAACCCGATATAGTAAGTTCAGTTACATGACCGGCTACACATTGGACCCCAGTCCAGTTTGTACAGGGGTCACTCCTTTTTGGCCAATCCGTAGCTCTAAGCCCTAAAGATGACCTTAGTTTAAGCAATGCTAATTTCTCATCGCTAGAGTTTAACATAACTTGCTGTGCTAAAACACAACTTATCAAGACAAACAACACAGCTACCACAAGAACACTCCTTTCTACTTCCATGCCTATCCGTGGGACCAAAACTGTAACCATACTCATGAAAATGGATGAAAACTCATGTTCTTGAACACAAGAACTTCCCTTTCACGAAATCTTGAATGTTTCCACTGTTACAGGCTCTGAATATGCATGGAGATGTTGATATGTTGTTGTACTTCTGCCAAAAAAGAAAAGAAAAATCTGACAAAACCGCACAGCCAAGAATAAATGAATCTCTGCTCAACTCTCCAATACTAATAACAAAACCATAAGATAAAAATTAAGCACGCCAAACAATGCATAAACATGCTCTTATCTTTACGTATGCTTATACATATATATTAAGAAAAAGGTAATACTACATCTAAAACATCCGTAAATTCTCAACCTTTGTATATCCTTAAAAGCTAAACAATACTCAAAAGGGAAAAAAAAAGTGCATGAAATACCAAAAAGTGATAAAGTTTCCATCTTTTAAGTACATTTATACGTATCCATCATCTGTTTAGTCAACTTTAACAGTTCCTAATGCCAAAACTGTACATGTTGAGTTGGTATAGTTACTGGTAAATGCATTTATGAAGGAGCAGATATTTATGGCAGAAAAAGGGCCGTTGTTGTTTCACCTAACAGCAAATACAGTCGCTTTTAATACCACCGGAGGCAATAAATACTTGTTGGGGCGGTGTTTTACCGGCATTCCGGCCACCGTGAAGGGACGGCGGAGAATTATGGCTGCTCTTGTTTATGGGATTGGTTTCTTTGACCGTTCTTCTGCTATAAAAAAACAAAGCCCGCCACAATAGAAATGTGTAAAGGAGGACTAATGTAGGAGAAAAGAAGAGAAGAAGCCAAGAATGAAAAAGAAGGAAAGAATGGTGACTGGGACCGATTGGGCTATGTGCCACGGGTTTTAACGCGTGCCCTAATCATTCGCATTATTGATAAGATAATTGGATGTACCCGTCAGGATGTTTCGCCTTCCAACTATATATATATGTTTTATAAAACTAAACATCACTAGTTATAATATACTGGAATGAAATTTACACGAGGCATCTCCATCCTATATTTAAAACGGTTGAATTTAGACTTTTAGTAAAGCAAATTAAGAGTGAACCAAAGTATTTAGACGTGATTTCACTAGATTTAGCTCAGTTCAAACCTTTTTGAAAAATATTTAATTATTTTGGTCATATTATACTATTTATAATATACATTTATTACTGTAAATTTTATTTTGTATAATATGATGCAAGACATTAAGACAAAAAAAAAATTAATATACATATATGTCAATTAATTATATATACTTTGCCTTATAAATATTGTATAATTACATAAATCTGCTTCTGCTATATATTAAATGTAATGTAAATGAAAAACAAAAGAATGTATTATTTGATTACTTTATATAATCAAATATTTATAAAAGTGTTTCTACCCCCCTTTTATGATCATATGTTATTTGTGAGTTAATACTTGGTTTTGTATTTATGAAATATATTATTTACATTATGTGGTTATATACCAGCGAAATACCAAAACAAACTTCCAGCAATACCGTATCTTCCTCCCATGCTTCCCATAATCAATATTTAAAACCAATAGTAACTTTATACTTACAAAATGACCCCCTTATTACATAGTTATATACATATCTTTATCCTCTCACATTCTTTTTTTTTTTAATCTTTCTACATCTTTCTATCATAAAACACTATATGAATTAGAAAAACCGATTTTATCTTTATTTGGCTTGGTAATAATGACTGTAATTATTAATCCAAAAAGAAGTACATAGAAACATATCTTAAATTTGCTTAACCAAAATTGGCATATCCATACCTGTGTCACATGTACAATTTAAAATTTTTCCATATCCAATGCTAACATAAATATATATAGATATAAATATAAATAAACAAGATACTAAATTTATTGTACCAAAACATCAATAATTACCTAAAACTTATGCGATATATATATATATATATATATGTGTGTAGTTTTCTTTATTTTAAAACTATAAACACCCTAAATATTAAAATTATTGATAAATGCATTACAACTCCTCTCACATTGAACAATTATAAGAATAAATTCATCATTTTAAGCTTTCAACCATACATAAAAAAGACAAATTAGGCTTGAAAAATGATATAAATGGAACCAATTAAAGCTTATTGGCTTAACTTAATAGAAGATAATAATAGAGAAGATATTTTTGGAAGTACATAATATGAAGTATGAATAATACGGAGAGAATGAGAAAGAGAAAAACAAATGATTTTGAAAAATTAATCAAAGTCATGCATTTAGTAATGTTGAGCTAGTAAGGTTTTATTGGCTTAATATAATAGATAGAGATAATATAATTTTTAGAACAATTTAGACACACTTAATGAGAAATATAAGAGCTCAATATATGCAAAAGTTTCTTCCATTAGAATGTTGCTAAATGTCTAACCACTTGTTAGCATTTGCTTTAAATAGATTTTTATACTACTAACACAATTTATGATGAAAAGGAAATTATTGATAGCAATTAGGAAGTGTATATGATTTGTGGTGATGCATTGATCACTAATGGGTGGTTGCTTGGTGGTTTGATTGCTCTGCATGGTGGTGGCCTTACAAAAAAGCCCTTTGTGATTAAGTTAGTGAGAGCCTTTTGCTGCTTAAGTTAGCTAAGGGAAAGAAAAGAGAGAGTGTTTAGTGTGTTTAAGTAAGTGTAAGGAGAGAAGAAAGAGCCAGATCCTAAGGCTCTATGTCTTATTTATAAGGCATGGAGCTTACCTACCTAAGACATATGGCAAGCTACGATTGGCTCATATGTAGTTAATGTAACGAAGGCATATGCAATAAGAGTGAGGACAGAACCTTTTTATCAATTGGTAGACATTAGCAAAGGTATTTATCACATTAGCATGGGTAAGGCAACCGTTAAAGCTAGGGTAACTAGGTACTTAGGCCATACTATAGACTATTAAGAGGTACTTAATGAGGAGAGAGAGAGAGAGAGAGAGCAACAAAGCATTCAAGGTATTGAAGTGTTTGAGTCACATCCTTGAGCACATGGCATGAACTTGGGGGTTAAGATTGAAGCTAGATGCTAAGCTTGAACTTAGTAAGCCTGAGGGGTTGAGCTTATTAGGAACACTTCATAAGAACTTTCAAGGAAACAAGGAAGTCGAATGAAGGAGTGCTTAAGGTTAGGCCGATCAAGCAGTATTAGTGCTAGGTCGAAAAGGGAATGCACTCCTTTAAGCATGGTTTGAAGAGGCTTGCTCGAGGGAAGGAGGATTTAAGCAAGTAACTAGACTTAGCTTGGAGTGAGCTTGCGAGTTGGTTTACGAACCAATTGTTATCAGCCTAAAGAAGTGCTCAGGGGCACTCGAGTAGGTGAAGGCACTTAGGTCTAAGCCTTTAGAGCTTAAGCCTAAAAAGGCTTATCAACACTTGTGCCTACCCTATACAATACATACCTACCTCCCCCCTTCCCCCAACCAACTTCTAGCTCCGAAAGCTAAGGACCGAGATAAAATAAGGTGATTATAAGGAGACAAGCAATGAACTTAGGCTTATTAATTGAAGACCTAGTATTATTAAGCATCTTGTATGTGATGTGATGGTTGACTTGATCGATATGACCTTAGGGATACCCTAGCTCAATAATGGTGCTTTGGGAAGTGAGTCCGACTTCAGCAGCATGCGTAAGGTCATGTTAGCAATCTATATGAAGGTTATTGAAAGTTAAACGATGATACGTGGATGGCTAAGGTTAAATGGTGAGAAGTGGTAATCCATGTGCTCCTTCTTTGCTTATATAAATCCCTTAAAGGGGAGGGGCAAAAGGGGTTCAATTCTTTACCTTTCATTGTACCTTAGCTAAAACTCTACCGAAATTTCTCTAGAAAACCCCTTAACTTTTCTCAAACATAGAGGACCTAAAACTTCACCTTATTTTGCTAAGTGATTGGTGACAATGGCTAACCAAAAGAACTTAGCTTTCCAAATTAACTCTTGGTTCAACATTTCTGCAATGGTTAAGGACACCTACAAGGAGATTGTATCCAACTCCACCCTTCCCTTCATCTGCTCCCATCCTCCAAAGAACGGTGATGGTGGCGAATGGTGGTGGCATAATGTAAATGTAGGTGATGAGGAGGAAGATAGCTGTAGGGAGGCCTTAAGAGGGGTATGCTTGATGGCGAGGGGAAGGATATGGTGGAGAGGTTGCTCATGAGGAGTGAGAATGAGAATGCCATTGACAATGTGACCCTTGCCAAAACCTTACCAAAATTTCTCTAGAAAATCCCCTTACTTTTCTTAAACATCAGGTTCCCAAAAACTTTGCCTCATTTTCCTAAGCGATCAAAGAGAATGGCTGACTAGAGGAACTCAGCTTTCTAAGTTAACTCTTCGCTTGATACCTCTAAAATGGTTGAGGATATCCATGGGGAGATTGTGTCCAACTCCACTTCCCTTAAAAGAATGGCAATGATGGTGAGCAGTAACGACGTGATGTGGACGATGAGGAAGATAGTGGCTATAAAGAGGCCTCAAGAGAGTTATGCTCTTAATGGTATAGAGAGGCACATGGTGGAGAGGCTACTCCTAAGGAATGAGAGTGAGAATCTTGTTGATAATGTGACATACAAGCACAACAAAGAGGCATTCAATCCAGTGTATATAGAGGTGTGAGATGGGGTAAATGGATGGGTTATGGAGAGGCTTCAGGATGAGGAGAGGGCTTATGACCTTGAAGGTGTGAGGTTATTCTACTTGTATTGGAAGCTAATCGAATTGGGGCTCTAGTTACCCTTCTTAAAGTTTCAGCTTAAGGTGTTTAACTACTTTAGGTTGTACTTAGGCTCCTTGCACTCGAACACCTGGCTCCAATTGCTTGGGTTCAAGGTTGTCTTCATCTACCATCTACGAAGGCTTATGGCTGGCTTATTTAAGCACTTTTCCCAATCAAAGCTGAGCCAGGATGGGTAGATGTATTGCTCGGCTCAAGGCGAGCACTTTAGGCTCTTCCATGGCTTGAAGTCAAAGGTGAAGGCTAGAAGCATAGGTTTATTTGGAACTAGTTAAATGAAGATCCGCCCTTCCCCACTGAGTGGGCTAAGCTAATAAGGATGACCATAGTGGAGTATATGGCCCTTGAGTATTGATTTATTATTGCAAGAGTCGATTTGTGAGTATTTGGACCAACTGTTTGAAATTGGTTGATCACTCAAAAAATGAACTAACTTAAATTTGGCCTAACTTCTATTCTAACATACATCACAACATAAAAAAGGGAAATGGTTATGATTGTTGGGCCAAATATGAACCATTCAATAAGGATAGCTAAAATGCTCTTCTCTCTACCTTTAGTCGAGCCAAGTGACATGATTATTGGGGACCATGATTTGAAGGTAATCCTATGAAAAGAGTGTTTCTTCATTACAAAAGCTCTAGTTTAGCCTTGATTTGTAAGTATATGGCATCAAACTTACCAACTTGGACTAAAGTGGACACAATTTCTTTAATTTCATAATAGATCGCATAATGTTGTATGATAGCACTTGGTTGTTCATGCATTTACATCTAACTAACTTAAATGAAAATCTTATTTGTTTTGGTTAAGTGCGTACTTTTATCTCCATCCCACTTATTGAGCAAGCTACCACTTATTTCCCTATAGCTCTTTTTGTTGGCTTAGAGTTGAATGCAACATTTTACCAAATTCTAGATGAACACCAAATGGGGCTAAGGAGTGAGGATAATGAAGATAAGGCTAGACTTTTCTCTTTTGTAGTTTCTACCTTTTTGGAAACTAATTGGGTTTCCTTAGGTGGCCTAGTAGCTTTCGAGTGTTAGCTTGTATCTTATCATTAAGAGCCTATAGATTTTGTACTCTCATCTTTTGAAATTGTAACTTTTGATGTAAATAAACTATTGTAAATATAGGTTTTACATGAAGTAACATATTTTAGATCTCTTTGTAACTCCCTTTTTGAGAAGTTATACTACACGTTTATATCTTATAGGTGCTGAACTAGATGCCTTAAAGCGATTGAGTTGAGTACCCCTTATGTGGAACATATTTATGATAGCAACTTGAAGTTAGCTTTTACCTTAAAGTGGTTTACACGACGGGATTATTGTAACTCTACCTGTTTAGAGCATGACGCTATATGAAGTATATCAATAAGAAATCCTCTAAATATATATTTATCCAAAAGTTCACAATTTAACTAAAGCCTCCTATAGTTTATAGGCATATGGCTTGCTATTGTTGTACTTAACTCTACACCAAGGGTCATAGCATGGTTATCTTAAAGATCAACTTCTTATAACTCACCCATACCCAAAATCACACAACCCAAAAATGGGTGAGCTATGAAGCCTAGTAGTAAGAAAGCTGCATGCATACATATATACATATGACATGTTGCTTACATCATTTAATAGATACACTAATGGACAAATATTAACATATAGCATATGTAGACTAAGTTAATCATTCTTTTTTAGATGAGGGATAACAAGCACAAACACACATAACTCTTAGATCCTTGGAGTTTGTAAATTGAAACCTTAAAATCCAAGAAGCAAAGTAGTCTATGGTAAATGTCCATAGTACTACCCAATAACATTGGCATGAATTGGCTATGGCTTGTCTCTAGAATTGTTGACTTCTACTAGAGCAATTAACCATATCAATAATGTACCTATATGTGGTGATTATGGATCGATTTGCTAGCCACTTTACTCTAAATACTTGACCCTCAATAGGTAACGTAACCTAGTCCATAATCCAACTATTGGTTACAACATTAGCATACACATAAACAAAATATATAATTTATTAGCTAAATAATCATTAGATATTTTATTTAAACCTGTACGCATAAAAAAAAAAAAACTATTAACTTGACTTCATCTTTCTACCTCTCAAATAATTTAACTTTCATGAAGATCTTAAAATTGTGCATAAGATTATTAGTTACCATCTTAAATACATTTGTAAGTTGTATTCATGAGTATAAAATTGCACTATAATCCAAACTATTGGTTATCAATAAAAATGGGTTAACCAAATCCCTGTATGAGCAAATGGTGAACCACCTTTAGGTTCTAATCGAATGCTTTTTCTTATTCTACAATTTGATGGACTAAAATTCAAATAAAAGTCAATGAAAATTGCTATCTAGTCCGCTACTTCTCAACATTGTTGAGCACTTTTACCTTAAGAGTGACTTTCCAACTCCTCTTGTTTAATAGGGCATTAAGGATTGAACTTCTAACTTCAAAACCCATCCTCCAATATTTATTAGCCTAATAACATCATATTGATTATAAAATGCAAGAATTATATAATTCTAAGTTTTTATAATCTTCAGGTATTTTTTACATTAAAATTTTGAAATAATATATCATGATCTAAATCTTCATTTAAAAGTTTATATTTTCTCCAATTTTATGATTACAAGCTTAATGAGGTTCAGACACAGAATTTATAATAAAATCTCAATTGGGTTTCAATTAAAGATTCCCACTTATCCATTTCACCTTCACTCACATTTCTCCATTTTCATCTCCTTGAAATAGAAATTATATACAAAACTAATTAGACTCTTCCATAATAAATAATCTAATTGTAATTACAATTTTCTTACATTAGAATTAGTAGGAAAACTTACACAATGGTGGTAAAAAGGGAATGTTGGTGGCACCCAGAGAGAGGAGGGATGGAGAAACTCATTTTCCTTATTGATGTGTCTCACATCTAAAGGTAGGCATGAATTAGGTTCAACTTAGATTAGCCTAGAACCGACCTACTAGGTGTAAACTCAGACCTTGACCTAGTTATACAAGGTAATCTTACGGCATTAGTGAGTCTAAAACCGATCAACGTGGGAACTTGTGCACCTATAGGTCCTAACTCATTCCGAAGAAAAAACATAAAGAAAAGGAAAAGACAAAGGGTCGCATATAACCTTCCATGAAAGGAAGGAAGAAAAGGAAATGAAAATAAAGAGGAGGATGTGAAAAAATATAAAAAAGGGAATGACAAAAATGAAAAGGAAAAAGTTGACTTTGATAATTCATAGGTGAGTGAACTCATCACCATGAACCTGTAGGTCTTGGATCCTATTGGAATTTGGGCAAGCTAGGCTAGTTGCGGTTCTATAATTTATGAATCATGACCTAGCAAGTCCGGGATGGGTCTAACCTACGTACAGGACTACTCACATTCTCTATTTATTTATTTATTTATTTTTTTTATCATGTCTCTTTGACATGGATTGCTATATAAATGAGAATACATTTGGCTCGCTAATGAGTGTAATTACTTCAAAAATAGATATACAAGCATTTCTTAAATTTTGCTAAATCAAAATATTACAATTTTTAAAACTGTTAATACACAATTTATGAGAAGGACGAGGGTTTCGATAGGTGCAAAAGTTTCTGCAATTCGTACACTGGTAATGTGTCCAACTATCTATTAACATTTTCCTCACTAAAGATAGGCCTTTTAAATAGTCAGACGATTTATGAGAAATGGGGGAATTAATACAGTCATTAGACAGCTTATATATGATTTGCTTGATAATGGTTTTCTTTTCTTTTATGTTAATTAGAAAATATATATGGTAAAAAGGTGCTGAAGAAATACTGAAATTTCCCTTTTCATGTTTTTTTTTTTTTCATTCAGTTTTGCGAATCGATTTTGATATTTAATTAATCCATTCGAGGAAGTGAAAGTGTTGGCTCATTTCATACTAGCTCAATATACCTACTTTCAATGGTCATAATAACATCACACACACACACACACATATATATATATATATACATGTATACATATATGTACATACACACTACATACGTTAGATGTATCTCAGTTGCAGAAAAATCATGACCTGGGTGAAATATTTTATCATAAAAAATTATTGTTTGAAGCTGAAAAGCGAATGACACTAGAACTGAACTGTTCATCAAAATGTGGTCCCTTGTAAAACGTCGCTCGTATTGTGCTGTGTAGTGGGGATATTCACCGAGACCAGCTATAAAACGAACCTTATTGCTAAAAGGGAAAAGCATTAAAAAAAAAAAAAAAAACTTCAAATTGCATGGAAGTGTCTCCATTTGACTTTCTATATCTTTGGTAATATTTAAATTCATTTTTTTTACCTTATTTCCATGGAGTCAATATTCTAATTCTAATTCTAAAAACATTAATATTTACACCTCTTAGTATATAGTCTTTTTTTTTTTCTGTCTAATGGTTAAAAAAAGGACCTGCATTTGTGAATAATAAGGAAGATAAAGGAGCAACCAGTTATTTTAAATACAAATTATATGATGACAAAATAAAACAATAAAAAGATGATAAAAGGAAAAAGGAAAAAGGAAAAAACAAAACAAATATGGCTTAAGTAAAAAAAAAAAAAAAAAAAAAATTTAAAACCGCTTGCTTTGAAATTTTGAAACTTTTAAAGAGAGACCGAATTGTAAAAAGCAACTTGTTATCGACCTAGCCATCAAATTGAATTTAAGCCAGACAACCGTAGTCACGTAAAAAAACTGAGTTTAACTGTATTTTGGCTACACATAGATGTTGTCTAGTACGTTGTTATCTATTCCATATATTGATTATTCTTAGTAAATATTCCAAATATACATAATATTTAATAGCTAATGTGAATTGTATTTTCTATATGATTTGACAATTTGACCGGAATCATTCGTTCGTATTTCAAATTTTGATTCGATATAGCTTCACCCTGAATTGCCGTAACGTAAATGAATTTTTGTGCTAAACCATTGTAACGCAATTAGGCTACCGAATTGCTCGCTTCCCTGGTAGGCGATGGCTGGACAGAGAAGGCAAATGGAAGAGGACAAAAGAGGCTTGACGTTGGTGTTTATTTCTCTAGATAGATTGTAATTGACGTGTACTTAGTTAGCATAGAAATATCACATAATTTGAATGATAAATAAATAGTAAATAATATATATATATATATTAATTGTTAGCATACCTGTGTTATGTGTATAATTTTTATTTATTTATTTATTTTTTGCATTTAATAAAAGAAAGAAACATACATAACATAAATTCATTCAAAATTTATGGTAAAACATTTTAGATTTACCATTTCAAATTTCATTTTTAATGTATCTATATAATGTATAATAATTTCTTTTTAAAAATCACATGAATGAAAGAAATTATAAAAAAAGTGGTTTTATTGGAAATTGTAAAAGGAAAGTAATAAGAAAGAGGGAGAGAGAAAAAAGAAAGAAAGAAGAAGGTGGAGCACAATTTTAGAAAATGGAAGAGAAAAATTAGATATGAAGATTGTAAGTAAAGATAATTTTACTCATGTTATAAGTTATATATAATTTTATAATGTTATTTTAGTATTGATTTTTTTGTTAAATAATATTTGATATTGATCTAAATGTTAATTTTAATTATAATCATTGATGTATTCGCATTATGTATGTATAAAATAAATAAAATTATGTAATATAATTAAATATTTTTATAATATTGATAAAAGATAATAATAAATGAAGAAGAGAGAGAGATGATGGTTTTCGAGAGAAGAACAAAGAGTATTAAGAACGTTAGAGGAGAGTGAGAAGAAATAGTGGAAATGGTGGAGGAAAGAGAGAGAGAAAAAAAGAGAGCCAGTAAAAATATTAGAAAAGAGAAAGAGATATAAGATTTTTAAATTATTTTATATTTATAATTAAATATATTAAAAATTATTTATTAATAAAAAAAATTATTTAAAAGATTAAATAAATAAAAATAATTAAAATATTATTTTAATGATTATTTAAGATTCTAAATGTTTTAATAATATATATAATATATATTGTTTTCATAATTTCGGAAATCCACTTCAGATAACAGACTAGTCGGTGGCTATTTCGCGTACTTCCTGTCGTTTTGCAATCATGTTGATACGTGATGTAACCTCTAGACCCGTGATCGAAAGGGCCACACCATTATTGTTTCTAATGACGAATTAGGATGCTTCTATGAATTTAACATTCCATGACTTGTAAGGTCAGCTTCAGTCCCCATAATTTATACATATTCATGTAATATATATATATATATATAAATTTGCCACGTCGATATTTTTAAACGAAAAGTTATGTATTGATAGAATTATGTTTGAATTAGATGTTGAAAGTTTTGACTTTGAATAGTGTAAATAACGGGTTAAATTTTTTAATAATTTAAATAAATGATTAATATCATATAAAATAGTACATATATATAATGACATTAGGACTCTAGTGTAGCATTATTAGATCCTGCTGATGTCACATTTAATAAATAAAACATTTATTATCTGATATATAATTTTCATCTATATTTAGATAACAACATCCTTTGTTTATACCTCTTTTATATTATATCATTTATTTGCACCACTTACATAATTTCTATTATCTGTTTAAATAATTTAAAAGTTTTATACTTTACTTAGAGTTGACCGGAAATATTCATCCTTTAGAGTCTCTATTTCTAAGAAATACTTTGTTAAAAGAACCCCATATTTTAGCCTAAATGCAATTTTTTTTGTCAACAAATAAAAATACTTCAAAGGCAAAAACGAAAAAAAAAAAGAGAAAGAGAGTGATCCTCGATGATCGACAAGACTATAAAAAAATTTGCACTTAATCCCTAAAGAAACTCATCCAAGGGTCCTTAGCTTAGGATGTGATGGGTATCAAGTAACGGGTCTTTAGCTTAGAAAATGCTATTTGTGAAACTCAATAACTTAATAACTTTCATTAGCTTTTAATAAGCATAATTTCCTCGTTTCTTAATCAATTGTAACATCTTACATACTGTTGTGTTTGTTAGTTTATGAAGTATATGAGTAAGTGAAGTACGAACATGATCATATTCACCAAATTACTCTTTAGAAGCATCAATTTACCGATACATCATAGTATTCCTGTAATTTGCATGTATATTATGTTCGGATTACACTTAGGATCGATCAATATGTACCATTTCTCTTCCAAAACCAAACTAACCAGCAAATATTCACCTCATCAAACCTTATATTAGAGCTCCATAATTATCTCAACTATTACACAATTAATCATAATTTACTAATTTAGCTGATATTCTGCTAAATGTTCAATAGATTACGTAATATATAGTAAATACATACAAATTTCCTTGAAAAATTTTATGAACTAACAAATAATATACATTATTAATTCTGGTCATAGTAAATTCTTAAATAACTTGTCACATATATTTATTAAAATTACCATTTTCTCCCTCAATTTACTTAGAAATTATCTTCAATTGCATAATAAATCCAAATTTCCTACCTAGTTAGAGTAAAATATTCACAACATCATAATTAAGCTCTAAACACCCCTATAAATTAGATTCAATAGGTAAATTCATAAAAATTTGTAATTTCCATATTATTAGAACATGGTAGAATAAAAAACTAATTTTAATAATTTACCAATATGTTGCTAATTCTAAAACTTCACCATTGAAATCTAATATTACCCTTAAGAAATCTATAGACAAAAAAATAAGTTAAAACAACATCATTAAGGGTTTCAAAAACAAAATCAAATTTGATTCCAAATTGGGGACTTCTTAAGGACAAAATATCTACACTAAGAATTGCATTCAAAAATATCACATCATGCTCCGCCTAAAACAATCTCAGAATACATTTTTCCATAATTATTTTCGCAGGCCATTTATTATCTTTGTCGGAATAAACAAGATAGAATTAAAATGAGAGCTCACTAGTGCATGTGTCTTTAGCTACTTACATTAGCTGCTTCTTTGCTAGAAATGCTTAGTATGCTACCCACCTTTAACGATAAGAATCAAGTCCTTAGACTCATTAACTAAAGCCAAGTTAGAGGCTTATGAGGTCTGATAACGTATTCTAGCTTAAGAACCAATATGAGATGAAGAATTATATTAAGTCTAAGGCCTTGGTCATTTCATTCGTATTGAGTATTGGATGTCCATCTAGGTAAGGATGAACCCACACCATTTGCATCAATTTTGAGCTCTTTCCGATTGACAATTGAGCAAGATTATGCCTGACCTGCTGAGCTAACTTGACATTAATCAAGAAAGCTAACTCGCCTACTATTCCTTTTGTTTCCAAGCTGTTATAGGTTATTAAGCTTTTTGAAGATTAAAATACCCATTTTGCTTAGAGACAGATTGCATATTCTTCTTTTACACTTTTGTCAAAGTGTCTTACCAAGATCTGATATTCGCCTTACTACACAGACTACAAGGACAATTCTTTATCTACACATATTCTTTATGTTCTTTCTCATTGTTTACCCTTTCAACATGTATACTAGGTTTTAATTTTCATTTCTCTTGTACATTTACCCTTTCTAGGAAATTACCATGATGTAATAACCCTAATCCACCGAAGTGTATAAGGCCATTCTTGTACATAATTGAAAGGAACTTTACATAGCAAATATATTGAACTTTCCTTCTTGATAGAATTTCCTCTTGAGTGTTAACTCTTATTTAATTCCTTTAGTAAAAGCTAGTAGCGAGTGACCCTTGTATTTCTTAGTGTACAACATCAAGCGAGTGTAAGGTAGTATAAGATCCGGCTGTGAGTCATATCTATTGGGTAGCTTATAGATTTTATTAAAACCATTTGTTTTTTACTTTCATATGTGTTTGAATAGATAACTACCATGTGTCCTTTAACCTCAAAGCATATTAACTTTATTGGTATCAGAGCATAGTTCCAAAAAGGATAGTGTAAAGTGTCAATGGAGTTGTTATAGTTAGCTATTGTTATGTACTACCCATAGTTTCTATTTTAGTTGATTGCATGAATCATTGGTCAAGAGTTCTATTAGGATGTGTGTTGGGAAGTTGTATTTGAAGTTATTGTGAGTGAAGGTGTATAAAGATGAGTGGTTCAAAGTTGTTAAGTTTCTAGGTAAGTTGAGGATATAGTACGATACTTGTGGGTATAGTTGGTAAGCTGGGTTCAAAGCTAAAGTTATGTGTATAAATGAAGTTTTTATGGCGTTATTGTTGTTTCCATGCACCTAAAGTTACTAAGGAGCGATTATTGGAGTAAATTGGCTGTGAAGTGGTGGTTCTGAGTATCTATGGTGGTTTTTCGAAGTCAATGTGGCAAGGTGTTAGAGGTGCATTTGTTTCAACTGTAGTACTCTTGAGGTAGAAATGGCATACCTTAATGTGTAAGCCATAGTAGGTGATAATGAGAGTAGGGTACCTAGCTATGGGAGGTAGGTTAATCAAACTTCAAGGAGCACTAATTATAGATTAAACCGCCTTACTTAGCTTATGGAGAGTATGATGCTTGTTGTACAGAGGATGACTAATGTTTAGCTTGATATAGCCACTTAAGTTGATGACCAAGTTAATGATAGAGTTGATAGAAATGAACTTTGAGATGGTAAGTAGGAGTACCCAGCTCGAAATGTCTAATTTAGAGGATTAAAGAGGTAAGCTCAATGAAGGATCATCCTTGACGATGTGGAGGAAGATGAAGAGGATGATGAAGAGTACTATGAATCAAAAGAGAGAGGAAATCGAGCTCCCTAAGGTTTAGATAATGTTAAAGTCCAAATATTAACCTTCTTAAGAAGTGTAGATGTAGATGAATACTTAGGATGAGAGGGGAAGGTGGAAAAGGTATTTGATTGCTATTGGTATGCAAATGATGTAAAAGTTTGCATGTTGCCTTGAACTCTTTAGGTCCTTATCTATAGTGGAAAAATTTATAGACTTCTTGGAGAAGGAATGGTCGACATAGTATAAGGATATAGGAAGAAATGAAGAGGTTGCTGCTAGGTAAATTTAATTTTGATTCTTATTTTGAGGACACTTTTGAGAAGCTTCATGGCTAAAATAAGGTAACGAATCAATGAATGATCATGTCAAGGAATTCCAAATGCTTATATGAGAAGTGATTATGACTAAAAATACACAAATTTTCTATACTTTAAAAGCTACATTTATGCATAAATTCAAGAGAAATTACTGAATTTTATACAAAAATGAAGTTTATGTGCAAGATAGACTAACTTGATAAAATTGATAAAAAGACATGAAAATGATACATTTTTAATTGAATTTTATAAATTTCATTTTACGCGTACAGGTGCATAGGAATTACCATGATTTTGGTAGCCATTACCAGTCACATTAATGAGCTAAAAATGAAGAGTGTTGAAGTTTTGTTACTAACTAATTGGTATGACTTAAAGTGTCAAGGGTGAACTAACCAAAGTAGTGACCAATCACGAGAAGAGGATGATGATTGAACAGAAGCTTGTAGTAGAGATTAGACTATATCGACCAGTTGGTACCATTCTTACTGATTAATCGGTAGAAAAAATTAGGATTAGGTTTATCTAACTTAAAACCCTAATCTAAAATGCCACGTTTCATATAATATGGAGAAAACATGGGGTTGGCATATGTAGGCCGTCGACCCATCAATCGACAATGAGGTGGTCATTAATTGCGTTTTCCCCATTCTCTTTGGGGTTTTTATTTTATTTTTTAACCCCCTTTAGCAGTTGTTGGCTACATCACCGCTTGGTAGGTTCACAACTTACTTTTATAAGTGGCCTATCAACAACTTACAAGCTAAACTGATCACTCCAAGGTTGGGAGTGGGCAGTTTTATTTTTATTTTTTAATTTTTTATAGCTTTTTTATTTGCTTTTTAATTTTCAAATTTTTAATTTTTTGTATAATATTATTAATTATATTATTCTAACATAATTATATTCATATTGCATTCTTATTATTATTATTATTACATATATTATATTTATATTATATTATTATCTTTTAATTTTTAGTTTTTTATAATTTTTTTTATTTTTAATAAGTTTCTTTATTTTTTATATATTTTTTATTTTTTTATTTATTATTATTTAAATATATACATAAGCACTGTGTACACCACACCTGGCTATATGAGTACCATGTGTTACTTAACACTATGTTAGACTAAGTTAATGATGTTATAATAATAATATTTTATTTTAACTATTTATTGAAATGTTAAACCCTTATTTGAACTTACTTCTAAACGTTGATACTTTTTAATGTAATTTTCCTAATATTTATTATATATGATTGTATGAAATTAATGGAATACAAAATTATACAGAATTGAGAAGATATGCCTTTTCAAACCACCTATCTATCAGCATATGAGGTTGTAAACCAGTTACGTTAAAATGATATAATATTGAGTTGATAAATTTAGGTTTGAAATTTTAAAATTTTAACTCGATTAAAGTTAAACTTTCGAGTTCATTCTTAACTCAAGGTGGTATGCAACAAATCTGGATTTGACTCAGAGTGGCATGCAAAAAACTCAAACTTAACTCAAATTAAGGTCATTTAAATTCGATTTATCTAAAGAGATAAATTTTAATTATAATAATATTATCCAAACTCAATTCATATTTGACTGATATTTACACTTAATCATGGTCGGACTTGAATAGGTTCCGAGTTAATGGAATTAAAATCATAAAGTTTACGCCGGACTCCATTAATAACCGGTCTCGAGTACTCCAAGAATAATATAACTCATTTATACTGCGATTGACGCCTAACTAATAATTTAAAGAACATATTTTCAACTTGTTATGTTCTCTTTCGAAATCTTCCGAAATAAAAACATTAAAATGTAGTATAGTTGTAGCTCGTGAAACAAAAATCAATCACGACTCTTGGAGAAAAGGTCTCTGGTAACTTCTACAGTGATTCAAACGCAAGAAGATTCCCATAGAATTTCGAGAATGGCCGCCTTTCTTCTGCTTGATTCCTGGTGGAAACAATGAAGGGTGAACTCCAGACTAAAAGTAGCCCAGGAAAAAGGGAAAAAAAAAATAAAAATAAAAGAAATAACTCCGCACTAAACTGAGTGCACAGAAAAGAAAGCAAAGAAAACGAAAAAAAAAAAAAAAGGAAGAAAGAAAAAAAGAGGAATAACTCCATGCTAAACTGAGTGCACTGACTTCGGTGTAGGTAACTCAAGTTACTTTATACTGTACGAGACGGTCGCTAATACACTTGTTTACCTTTTTTCTATATGGTATTGTAGATGCCTCGATGGTAAAACGGAATTAGATACAAAATACTAACTTAAAACCCTAATCTAAAACGCCACGTTTCATATAATATGGAGAAAACATGGGGAAAACATGGGGCTGACATATGTCTATGGATCGATTGGTAGTTCAAAATTGTCAATATTCCCATTCTTGTTGAAGTGGCGAGCCTTAATTAGAATTTACTTAGGTTTTAGCATAGTTTTTGCGAGCTCATTGCTATGTTTTCTATTTATATATTATTTCTATGATATTTAGTACTTGTTTTTAAGAATTTAATACATATTTTTGTGATTTTTATAGTAGATTAAAGCTAAGGTGTTGTCTTAATCATTATTCATGCTCTTGTTGTTGTTTAGATAATTCTATATCTTGTTCAATCATGGACTTCATGGTAGTATTTTCACTTATTCTTGTAGTTATTATTTAAATCATGTGTGGCTATATATTTTCTTATAAGTTTGTGATGATGTAAATGGTGTAGTTGGTTGAATATTGTATTTTTGATATTGTTTTGTACGTTTAATTGGGGTTTTGATGTTTAATGCCCTATTTGAGCTTATTGAGGTGTGAGAAGCATGATCCTCTTAATTAGGTTTTTGCAATTATGAGACCAAGAGGAGATTAGTCATAGGAATCCTTCAAGAATTGAATGGATTTGCATGATTATGAGACTGGGAGGAGATTAGTTATGTAATTTCCAATTTAAGTCAATAAGTTCATAAAGCATTAATGAATAGATTTTTATGACCATGAGACCAAGAGGAGATTGGGAGTAGAGACCCCATTTAATTCACATTACTTTATATGGTTCTAGATTGACCCCTTGATTTCTAGAATTAGATTACTTAATTTGTGATAGAATTTAAGTGTTTAGTTAATCGTATAGGAAAATGAGGTCGAGAGGAGATTTTTTACTATGTAGTTTAGTGAGATGCCCTACTAAGGATTAAATTCAAGTGAATTCCACCAAAACTCAATTAAGAACCATATATGATATTCTAACGGCATAATCTCACCACTACATTGGAAGCATGTCTCAAGCTTATGTCATTAATATTTGTGTTAGTTGTTATTTTTTGCTCCCATATTTACTTTCAATTGCATCTCATCACTTTCTATTCAATTTACCTGGATTGGAGTAGCAAGTTAAAGTTTGGTACTTAGACAAGCCTTTCTCCTTTTAGAAATAACTTATTGAATACTCACCTGTTTTATTACTGCACATGATCTACCATATTGGTTAGTTAGTGCGAAATGTTTTCAAAATCAATATTTCCAAATGGAGTCATTTTATTTAAGTATCTGTTGTCATCATGTCAATTTTTAGCATCATTATCGAGGAATGACTTGTGTTTTCAAATCCTTTATTTTTATTAATATTCCGCATCGTGGTCAGTTTTTAGCGCTGTTGTCGGGAGAAGGCAATTGTTCTAACATTATATAAATCAAGTACTCTTAGACTAGACCTTAGTTGTTGTTGTAGATGGTAGCTTAGTGTAATTTTTGTTAACTTTTAGTAGTTTAGTTGTTAAAGTTTTGATTTTTACTTACTTTCTTGTTTATTTGAGTTGATGTTGTCATTTCCTTGTTAATATGAACTACTTTGAGAGTAAAGTTTGAAAATTTATTATTAGATTTATTGGTTAAGTGCTAAATTGTCCTTAGTTGATCTAGTGTTAAGTTGGGAAAAGTGTTGTTTAGATACTTGCATTCATATTCGCAGGTTGTAGTTTGGAAGTTTGGTTAGTTGGAAAGGAGTAGATTTAGGGATTGTTGGTTTGCATACGAAGGGGAATGAGTACAGTGCTTGAGGAATTTGATCATGGGATGGATCGAATATTTCATTGTAAGATGAGAGAAAGGAGAAGAGAGTAGTTGAGAGATATGGATAATTAGCAAGGATTATTTAATGGAGTTAATGAGAATGGAAATAATGGGAATGAAGCTTATGGAAATGGGAATGGAAATAACCAAGCTTATGGGAATATTGTGTCTTGAATTTGAAAGAAGTTGCACCACCAATCACTTGGCCAACTATTCAAGCAAACAATTTCAAACTAAAGCCAACCTTGATTTAGATGATGCAATTTAATCAATTCGGTGCATCACCATTTGAGGAACTTTATGAACATATTCAAAAGTTTTTGAAATTATGAGCCACTATGAAAACAAATGGAGTATTTGATGATGTTATTTGCCTAGGGTTATTCCCATCTTCATTAAGAGACAAGGCAAGAAAGCCATTAAATTCCTAACCACATAAAGAAGGCCATTAAATTCCCAACCACATAATTCTATCGCCACTTAGGATGAGCTTATTCAAAAGTTTTCATCTTACTTCTTCTTACCAGGTAAGACTATGAAAATGAGAAATGATACTACCATGTTCAAAGAAATTGATAAGGAGTTGTTATTTGAATGTTGAAAGAGATTTAAAGAGTTATTGAAGAAATGTCCTTATCATGGTTTACTCGTCTGAAGTGTAATAAACACTTTCTATAATGGTTTAGAAAGTCAATTAAGAAAGATGGTTGATACTGCTGTTGTAAGAAGTATGCTGAACAAAATGCTTAAGAGGCTTATGAAATATTTGAATAGATGGAAGCTCTACTCATGCTTATTGGTTGATACTACCTAGCTCTCTTAGTTGGAAAAAGCTAGCTAAGCTAGTAGCTCTAGCACTTGTAAGCAATCTTTTGAATATTGTTGTGTATGTGGAGGAGTAGGTAAAGTGAGCATAACTAGTCAAGTTGGAAACGTTATTGCTTCATTAAGAGAAATTCAAAAGGAGCAAGTTAATGCAGTAAGTAATTCCAATTAAGGGTAGAAGAATTACAACCCTTACTCAAATACATATAACCCAAGCTGAAGAGACCATCCAAACTTATTATGGGGAGGCAATCAAGGGGGAGCATTTAATAGAAGTTTCTAAAGACATAAGGTGCAGTCTAGCAAGCACCAATCACCACCTCCAAGTTCGTCATCCTTTCCTTTCTAAATTCTAACACAATCATGACAACCGATAATCCCTTTTGATTTTCTTGCATTTTTTAGTATTTGTCTGCATATTCTTTGCACCAAAGGTACACTTTTCTTCGATCTCTTTAATTTCTCCAACTTTTGCAACTTCATCTCTCTAGTTTAATAGTCAATTTACTTCTATGATGTATGTTTCTGATTTCAATTTCTTTCTTTCTAGCACTAGAATTCTTTGTCTTAGGAGTGATCTGATATGGTGTAAAAATTTTTTCTTTATAGGTTTTGGTTGAAAATTTCTCCTTAAAGTTGCTAGTTCTTGAAAATGTCAAGTTTAGGATTGAAGCTTTCTTCATGTATCATCACTAGGCATTTTGAGATCATATTCATGCATTGGAGGAAAAAAAGAAGAAGAAGAAGAAGGTTTTCAATTTTAATAATTAGGTTAAGAGTTTGATGTTACCAAGTTCTAGGACTAATGAATAGATTTGTTAATTTGCTAACTTAGTTCTAAAATATACTTGATGTTTCATTGTTTGATTTTGATCGAGGATAAGAATTTGATTGAACTAGTTGAAGTTCACTAGTGAGAGTTGCTTATAATCTATGTTCCACTAATTTTATTTTGAGAATTGAACAATGCTTGGTTTTTAATTCTTTTTCCACACTTTGGAATTGTCATTATTATATTTTAATTAGGTGTAGGGGAGATTTTTGTAGGCATGATGGCATAACTGATGTTGACAGGTGATTCTTGTTTTGATATACGAACACCTGCAACACGAGAAAATGAAAGGGAGGGGGATGCCGAAGGGTGCTTCAACGTGGCTACTCCAATACTTAAGTTAGTTCCCTCATCATATAGAGAGAAAGATATCGAATAGTTATGGTGTTGAGAGAATGGAAAAGGGTCCCTTACTTAGGGTCTTGGCTGGTATTTATAGTAAATATATGAGGATTGTTCTTGGACCGGGCTTAGATATTGGACTAAGTAATATAAGCTCACATAACAATTATTTAAAAATGCCTATCAACAATTGGTCCCTACCTTCTTTGGTGATCAAGTTGGAAAAGAGAGTATTTAGGGAGGTTAATTTTATGGAGTTTCAAGATAAGTTTGCAATCCTAGCCTGATAAGACTAGAGGGCCTGAAGAGACAAAGGCTTGAAGAGGTAAAAGGCGAGAGTGGCTAGAGCACTTATAAATATTGGTATGCCTAGAAAGGTGAAGACCCAAAGAGGCCTGAAGAAGCGAGGGCACCTGAAGAGGCGAAGAGTGCCTAAAGAGGCGAGTATGCCTGAAGAGGCAAAGAGTGCCTGAAGAGGCTAATGTACTTGAAAAGGCTAGGGTGCTTTAAGAGGCAAAGAATGCTTAAAGAGGTGAGTATGCCTAAAGAGGCAAGGAGTGCTTGAAGACGTGAAAGCCTAAAGAGTCTAATGTGCTTAAAAAGGCTAGGGTACTTGAAGAGGCAAAAAGCACCTAAAGAGGTGAGTATGCCTAAAAAGGCGAAGATAGCCTGAAGAGGTGAAAGCACCTGAAGAGGTAGTGCTTAAACAGGTGAGAGTGCCTAAAGAGGAAAATATGGCTAAAAAGTTTAGGGAAACGTGTAGGCTATCTAACTTAAGCAGGACTTGTGCTAACAATTGGCATAAAATTGGTTAGTTCGCTTCTAGTCCGTTAACATATGGGACTTTAGCCCTATTCGCTTATTGTCCATACAAGTCGTAGGCTCGTCATTTGTAAATTCAACTTAGAGCAATTAAGTTTATACTAGCTCATTGTTCGTAATGTATAAGACTTAGAGCAATTATGGAGTATCCCATTAATAGACTGTGTTTGTGCGAGCTTAAAATAGAAGTCATTTCTCTAGCCCCAATTTATCTTTGACTTCTCATTGGAGCATTCTTTCATTGGTGAAAACCAATATGTGAATGGACATGTTCCACATTGGCTAGGTGAAATGTGATACTTCCACATGAAGTTAGCTTGGAGACAATCTCAATTGGTAACCTCATTTGTTACATTGTTCCAATTTATGGAGGCAATAAACTACTTGGTGACTTACAGTTTGGTAGCCTGGAAAGACTAAAAAACATGGCTTCTCGGCCATTACCAAAAGCTAATAGAAATAGCTTGGCAAGATGTTTCTTAGCCTCTCGATCATTGTTACTCAACCATGATTAAAGATTGCTTAATAATTGAAAGCTTACCAGTCAGCATGCATGCTAGGAGTTGCTCGTTACGTAAATCATTCTTAGAGCACAGATTCAAGTGTGTCATGGCTCATGCATCATGTATTAACTTCATTAAGTCATGAAATGAACTTAGATCGAGTTGGCGTTCGTCTCTTGCTATTGAAGTTCGAAAACTGAACACTATTTTATTCGATTGCGGTGGCTTGATTTGGAATTCGAATTGAATTTTTGGTGTTGAGTTGTCTTCAAGAAAGGCTCTACTATTTGCAACGTCAAAGATTTCCTCTTCTCGGTACCAGAGAAACCAGGTTGTCCGGCTACAATATTCGGCATGCTCTACTATTATGCACACTCGGAGAAACTTCTCGGCCACTTGGCAACACTTGCTGGGATGCTCGGCAACAATTAGTCGGCAACATTTGCTGCTTGGCGTAAAGTATTCTTGGCACTCGACAAGGAGCATGGCGACTTGCCATGACTCAAGGAAACTTGGCTATGAAGAGCTTCACATTTGGAAAGTGCAACTTGAAAGGATAACTTGTATTAGAGCATTTCTAGTATGAGCTCGGCATCGAAGTTTGGAAAGCAATTTGGCTTCTCGGCAATGTACATGCCGATAGATAAAACTCGATCTTAAAAGTCCGGCATCTTGGCTTATCGCCTACGCTCAGTGCAGATAATTTTCCACCATCGCTCACATAAGCTCGACACTTGCTCACATACTTGGCAATTGGCTCAACATTTATTGTCGTTTGACGTTTAACTTGACGCTCACTGCTGTTTGGCAGATCGTGGTCAGTAAAGCTCATCAATCAGAGCCGCTACGGTGTTCAACTCAGCAACACTCATCAATTCAGCCCAAGGCTTCAAGTTTTCCATTTGGTAGTCTCAATAGCTCGACAAGAGCTTCTCAACACTATCATGAGCTACTCAGGAAGTGTGTTGGGCAACTTGGCAACTGGAGTTGTAGCTCGGTTGGAAGAAAAGCAATTGAAATAATTATGGATTGGTGCTTTTATACATAGCTCGACATGGAGATGGTCGTTTCTCGGCATGGAGCTTGATGACATTATTGCTTGGCTTGTGCCACCAGGAATGGACAAAAACTTAGAACATTGAGATCGAGTCACCCTTAAAAGAATAAGCTCAACTTAGCTTTTGTTAATCTCGGCAGTGGAACGCATAAGGAAACTCTGTTGTGACTTGTTAGGCCGCTCTTGACTCACTCGAGTCGGAATTAGCTTAGAACTTGCTGGGTTGTGATGCCATATGGTTGTTCAACTATTGAGTTCGGCAACCAGACAAGTTTGGTGCATCGGCTGTTGTTGCTTAACCATTGGCACTCGAGTTCGCTTGCAACTCGTTTGTGCTCATTCCATTAGTTGGTGAGAACAAGTCAGCAGCTCAGCCTTTGCTTAACTTGCCTCTCCACACTACAGCCAAGTGTAACCGGTTTCAATTAATTGGTAGCTCTTACATGTTACTTGGATCCTCTGTCTATCGCATGAAGGACTAAGTAGTTTGAAGTCTCCAAGTCAGCAACTGGGCCTTAAGATTGAACTGTTTGGCATGGCCTTGAAATTGAGCTGTTTATTGAGGACTTGGGATTGAACTGTTCGGCAACGGCGTCTATATTTCTCGGCAACAGAAGTTTACATTTCTCGGTATTTAAGAGGCTTCTCTCACACCGGAGTTCGAGGATTTGTGTTTCGTATGATCTTAGTAATTTTTAAGCCGATAGAAGAACTCGGCAACAATTCCTTGAGTGGCTCCTCGACGGGAAGCTTAGATTCTTCGATGAGTGAAAAAAACTCAGCTTCTTGGCACTATGAGTTGATGAACTCTCGGCTATCTTTGCGTGGAACTTGGATAAAGCTCTCGGCACTTGGTGAAGCTCTCGGCAATCATTGTGGGGTGCAGACTTGCTATCATATACCATTGCTTTTCTTATAGCCATGTAAAGAAATTACTCAGCTATTGCATACAACACCTTTGATGGAAAGTCATTGCGAGCAGCCGTAAGCTTTGGAGTGCAAGTTACAACTTACTCAAGTTGTGGTTCCATATTAAGATTTAGCCGTAAGCTTAACTATTCGGACGTGTTTACACACATAAGGGAGATGGCTATGAACGATAATTGTAGTAGTTAAATTCTTGCAAGAAGAAAACCGTCATGCATGAAGAAAACCGTCACTACTTCTAGTCCTACACATCTCCCAGGAAGAATCCGACATCAAAGTTCCTTTCTCAAAACAAGTACAATTAGTCCAAATCCCAAGCAAAAAGGACTTGAAGTCATAGTTCATTGACAATAAACAAATGATGCTTGAAGCTATGGTCTCTTAGCAAATCACGAGCATATGTAATTTAATGTGGTGAAGAAATTCGACCAAACATTATTAGGGGATCATTAGAATACAACATGAGTGTGCAAATCAAATGTGAATAAGTTCATTAGGAATTGTAGCAATTCTTACACGTTCCCTTAGACGGCGCCAATTGTTGACAGGTGATTCTCGTTTCGGTATACGAACACCTATGACACGAGAAAATGGTTGGGGGGAGGGGGGGGGGGGGGGGGTTACACGGGAGTATGCTCCGGCATGGCCACTCTGATGCCTATGTTAGTTCCTTCGTCATGTAAAGAGAGAGATATCGAATAATGATAATGTTGAGAGAATGGAAGAAGGTCATTTACCTGAGGTCTTGGCTAAGACCGAGTTATTGGACCAAGCTTAGATATTAGAGCAAGTAATATGAGCCCACATAACAATTATCTAAAAATACCTATCAACAACTGAGTTTATTAATTTTCAAGACATTACCTCATGTTAAGCATGTAGTTAGGAGACATGGATCAAGTGCTAACCCTAAACCATTAAATGTTACATTTTATTGGTTCTGTATGGAGAAGAATGTATGCTAAGCTTTGCTTAAAAAAATTTGGGTAGCCTTTTCATATTGATTGGGACATTTTAGCACAAGCAAGCTTTAAAGTTTCCGTTAAAAGGTTAGTAGAATTTGGTAGTTAGGATAGGTTATTAGTTATTAATGAGCCTACATATAAAGAATTGACTTTAGAGTTCCTTAGCAATTTTAGGCTAGAGAATGATCATATAATACATAGGGTTAGAAATGTGATGTCTTTTAGAGTTAATGATTAAGGAAATCATGCACCTTTCGATTGTTTTTCTATATTAATAAGCTTTTATTCTAATGAATTTGTCAGAAGAATTGAATTTGCACAGCTTCCAATAGAACTTCCTATATGTTTGAATGAAAGAACATTTTGGAAGGAGATTAGTACTGAAAAAAATTATAGCCTAAAGAAGTTTAAGACTTCTATGTTGAGGAATGCAGGCCTTTAAATAGTTCATTGGACATTCGCTAAAATTTTAACTAGGTAGGGCAATAATAATGGAGTGGTGAATTAGGTGGACATGATATACCTTCATAGCCTAATTGAGCATTAACCGATTAATTTAAGTGTTCATTAGCGTTCTTTTTTAGATAGTACACCCTGAATGGTAAGGATGGGCACATGTTTGCCGAACCTTATACATTAGGCTAATGAGGGCACTAGGACTTTTTAGAGATTTATCTTGGTTGAAGAAGGTAAATGACTTAAAATTGATGTCTCTTAAATCACTAAGAGTTGTGAAAGTTCAACCACAATCATAAGCAAAGGTTTAATTTAAAGGATCCAAGGAAGATGAAGAAGCTATTGTAGAAGAAGAAAAATAGCCTAGTCCACCTATTAACGAGCCTCTTATTTCTACTCATAAGCCAAAGTCATCTACAATGGCAACATTTAAGGGAATGCCGGGTAAGATTTTTAAAAGGCAGAAATCATTGAATAAAGAAGTTGATATGCTTAACCTAACTTTTTTTTTTTAATAACAAATACAAAAGCGTATTTTTACTAGCAAGAGCATTAGGTCATGTATAAAGTAGCAAAACTAGTAAGAACTAAGTTGAACCCATAGGGGATGACATTTAACATTTTTAATATTATTAATCTCGTTTAAATCTATGCAATTAAAATCAAGGATTTTATAAAATAATTAAATTCTAAAGAAAACTAAATTAGCAAAACTAATAAATTGGGTAATTCAACATCTTTAGAGACTTAATTGCAACCAGATTATTAGAAAATCAGTTAATGTTAACACAACATTCTTAACAGGTTTAGTTTTAAAGCAATTAAGCACTATGAATTATTTTCTCAAGGTGAATACCCAGGATTAATCTATTTATCATTTGTAATACTAGACAAGAGATAAATTAAATTAGCTTTTTCTTGTTTCTAAACCTTAATTGAATTAAAGAGCATATGTTATATCTTATTTAATCTAGATCATCCAATTCACAATAAACAATTGGAAAAGGTTTTGAAACTTAATCCTAATTAACACATATTCCAATGGAGTCAAAACACTTATTGTCATGATTAGGAAATTAAAGACTTTAAACAATAATCACAATTAATAAACTAATAATCCAAAAATCCAACAAATCATATTTATTAATCATGTTAAGCCCGAATTTTTCTCGGTTTTTATTTTCCTTAACCCGATTTATGTTAAACCTTATACCCATTCAATATAAACTCTTAACTAAGAATTAAGGAAAATTTATTTTTTTTCCTTGAAAAATTAAGTTTTTGGAGTCACCACTTGATCGAGGTTGAGAAAAAGTTAAGTTAGATCTAATTAGGTAGATTGATTCTAACTTAGTCACTAATCTATAAAAAAAATAATATTTTGAAAACTATTTTTTCAAAAACCAGAGATCTTTTAAGTTTGAGGCTTAACTTATTAAACTTAAATGGGTACTACCTTAACTCTTTGAAATTAATTTTATTTTTTTGAAAGCCTTTTAACATGAATGAATAATTTTAAATTTACAAAAATTAATTCCATTTGCACAAGAACAAAAATAACAAATCAAATGTATTTACAAAAGGGAAAACAAAAAAAATTTCCTTATTTTAAGTCGCTTCGTAGATGGTTATGTACTCTTTAGTAAGGATTAAGTTTTCCGTAATTCATTTGGACAATTTTAATTTATGAGTTTATTTTAATTTTTGAAAATTAGCCAAGTTAAGCCTCTTAGCCATTTTATTTTCTTTTTAAGGAAAATTTCTAAAAAGGGTCCTAATTTATTGATTATTTTTTTTCAAGTTTTTATTTGGAAAAATTCTAAAGAAACCTAACTTTGAAAAGGATTGCTTTTAATTATTATTTTTATTTTGGAAAGCAAATTTTCTAGATGATGAAACTTTATTTTCTTTTATTTTTTAAATTTTTTTACCGAAGAAAAAATAAGTATGTAATCAAATGAATAAACTAAGCTAGGCTTTCTTTTCTTTCTCTTTTTTTTTTTAATTTTTTTTTCAAATTTTTTTTCTTTCTTTTATTTTTCTTTCTTTTTCTTCTTTTTTTAATTTACAATTTGTACAATTGAAATAAAAAAACAAAAAAAAAAGAAAATACAACAAAAGGGAACAACATATAAAACCAAAGAAAAGAAAAAAATATAAAGCAAACAAACAAACAAACAAATAAATATAGAATCAAACTAGAATTACAATAGTGGCACATCAGTTAGAGAGGGGTTGAACTTTTGGGTTGGTAGCTAGTTTGGGTTAGGAACTCTAGCAATATTCGGTTCTCCTCTTGAAGAAGAAGAAGCGATAGTGCTTGGATGGTTTGCCCTAAGTTGATTTTGTGGTTGTTCTAAGTGGATAAAAGCACTTTCATGTGCCTTTCAATGATGAAAAGACCAATGGTGGGGGTGCTTCGGAGTTTGGTAGCCCTTTGAGGGTGGTGTATGTTTGGGCCATAGGAGTGGGTACGTAGTAGTGGATGAGGTGGTTGTTAATCATAAGTGGATGGTTGGACAAGGGGTTTTGTAGGGCGAGGAAGCTAGTAGTGATGGTGGTTTCGCTTAGGTAGTGGTGGAAGTGGTGGTTTGAGTGGTGGCTGTGTGGTAGCTTAGGGCCTTGGTGGTTATGGCTATTAGGGAAAAATTGAGAAACGGCTAAGTTGTGGATTGAATGCTCAAGTGATGGTGATGTTGTTGATGTTAGTAGCTTTGTTCAGAAGTGAGTGTGGCAATGAAATTTTAGAGAGAGAGTAGGGCACGGTTTTAGAGAGAGAGTGTGGTGAATAGGTGTTTGAAGTATGTTTTAAGTGATTTTTTATGAAGGTTGATAATAGAATGCACTCCCTAGAGATTTATTTATACTAACAAAAGCTTGGATTAACTTGGTAAGGATCATCTATAGCCAAATTAGCTATGAATGTGAAGTTTGAATTTTTACATTTTTCCAAATTTTCAAACTGATTTTGACCCCTTTAATAAATGAATGTAGATAAGTTTTTGTGCTCGATGTGAAGTATCCTAAGTCTATTTTACAATTTCATTGTTAGTTTAGTGAAATTGCAAAGTTAAAGGGACCAATAAGGAGTTGAAATACGGCTGATTGAGCAAGAAAATGATGAAGAATCTAGGAATCGAGGAAAGATAAAGAGAGGAGAAGGAGTAGATTGTGTATGGTCATGTGCTAATAGACTGTTGACCTGTAGCCCCCTTACTTGCGCTTGTCTCTAAGGCCTATAGTCTCTTGCTAAAAGAATTCTCTTTCATTAGCTTGCCAAGGACGACTATTAGTATACAAAAGAACAGTAGGCGAACTCTCTAAAGTACTAGCTTAGACATACTCTTCTCTACATAGACCTCATGCCCAGTCACAGACGTACCTAATGTAGAGGCCGGGGTGATTACATGTTAGGCCTAACTCCAATTTATAGATATGACAAGTACTAAGGTTAAGTTGCCGATTACCAAGGCCGAGGCCTCAACATGCCAAGCTTTACTTATTCGGCCTATAGAACAACAACATCCCTCTTTTGTCTCGACAACTCTAAGTAACATCTATCAGCAACAATGATAACATTCATATAACTTAGCCACTACGCCCTGAGATTCCCTAACATGAACTCATTGATAGGCTGCCACTTGTCTATTACTTTTTTTGACATTTGTACTATATTCCCTTTTCATAATTTATCTTATTTACCCTTTTCATACATACTAGGAATCTTTGGTCATTGTCTTTTATGTAATTTTTCTTATTTGTATTATTGCCTTAAAGGACTTACTATAAACAATCCTTTTACTATAGCCGTAAGGCATCGTATACCTTTCTTGATATTGTATATACTTATTCTTGCGAGATACTTTTCTTCGAGTACATTTTTTATATACTCTTATCTAATCTTACCGAATAGCTTGAGATTAGTGGTGAGTAGACCTTAATACTAACTTGTGAGTCATATCGAGTGAAGTGCTACATTATATTGTGTTTGTTAGTGCATCATATCCTTTGAGCAGCTTGTGTAAGCTACTATGCTTGACAGTTTGTCCATTTCCTTTTCTTCGATATCTCCAAGGACTCACTTAGTTACTATTCCTTATGGTAAGCTCTAGTGATTACTGAACTCTTACACACATCATGTACCGCATGCCCTATGTACGTATGCAATGGAAAAAATAAGGCTTGTTGGAATGCGCTTGGGCTAGCCTTCTACTGTTGGGCTTTAAGCCCAGTAATGGTCTGCCTCCTTTTTTCTTCTTTGTTTTTTTATATATATAAAATAAATAATTAAATAATGAAAACTACTTTTGAAATGAGGCTTTATTTTAAGAATTATGTACATTTAGATGTTATTTGACCCTAAAAAATGAAATCACTCGGCTTATGTAACTCGATGACACTAAAAACAACCTAAGACCTAAAAAAAAACCCATTTTCCTAATTGTTGAATTTTTCATTTTTCAATTTTTTTTCTATGTTTTCTAATTTTTTTTTTTAATTTGGACCCTTTTCCTTTATTCCTAAAATAAGCTCTAAAATTGGGTGGGTGGGGGGTTTAGGGAGAGACAAAAAGGGATTGTCTATAGTTGCCTCTGTGTATCATGAAATTTGAGTAAAATATTATTATAAAGACAAAAAGAGACACCATTTTTGTCATAAGTATGAATTTGTCTTAGGAAGTGTTATAACTAATTGGCTATCGTAGGCTCGATCTACTGGGGATTTGGTGCAAAATGTTTCAAATAGAAAAGGTGACACCTTATGAGCTATCTAAAACATGAGAATGAATTTTTCAAAAGGGTGTAGTACCCTAGGAGCTAGCTATAACCTGATGAAAACGAAGTGCTTTTAAAAGTTGGTAAGACACCAAAAGTGACATTGAGTAAAGGGTAATGGCATGAGAGTTGGCAAGAATCTTAAAATGATATTGAATAATGGATAGTACTATAGACATCCCATTTTTGTCCCCCTATACGCCTTTTTTTATATTTTTTAAAAATTTTTAGGATATGGTTAATGGTCTTAATTTAGGAAAAGTTAAAAAAGAAGAAGAAATTCAGAAAGAATACAAAAAATAGAAAATTTATGAAAAACCAAAAATAAGAAATAAAAAAAAAGAAAATTATAAAAAAACTGAAAGGTCACAAAAAATAGAAAAATAAAGGATTTGGGAAATATGGAAAATAATAAAATTTTTAATAAAAATAAGGAGAGAGCTGTTGGGCTTAAGTTTAGATTATAATCTAGCTTAGGTTGATATAGTCCATATATATAATTTTATTACACATATGGATAAGGCATAGGCCAATAGCTTAATAGATAAGTATTTGAACATTTAGCATCGAGTTAGCTTGAGGTCTTAGATTCGAGTCTCACCAAAGGTAGGGAATGCCTTTTATTCTTTTTACCACAAAACGCACACGATATGTCACCATGTATTAAGGGTTCACTATGCCATATGTCCTGACATGTAACACTATCGAATTGGACGATGACTGACATAGCGCTATGTGGTAAGACATGTGGCATGTCGTGTTAGCTGCTACCATGCTATGTTGGCTACCATGTATCATAGTAAGGATACGTGGCACACAACGATTGGATGACATGGCTGACATGGCCCCATGTTAGCCCCCTTCTCTCCCTTTTCTTTCCCTCTTCTTCCCTAGATTTCTTGCCTAAAAACAAGCCTACCCCCCCTTACTTTAACTCAATTTTCTACACAATTTCCACACACATACATATGATTTATTGGCTGGAGCTTATTCCATATATAGCCATCTTTGAATCAAACCTAAGAACACATCTAGATTCATACATTTTGCATTCAAATCGACAATGAAAAATTGGAAAAAGAAAAAAACTAAAAATCTGGAATTTGCGTTCAATTTGATTTTAACTTTCCTTGCTTATTGAGTTGTTTTTAAGTATAAAAAGGGTTTTGGGAATTCATTTTGAGGACAAAACCAATCAATTCTCACTCTGAACTCTTTCTTTAAGCTTTTAAGCTCTCTTTCTCTCTCTGACCTCTATCTTTCATTTCTCACTTCTGAGACATGAAACCACCAATGCTAGCTTCTTCTCTCTTTAGGCATTCAAACCGCACCATTCACTTTCACCACTATGGCCCCTAGCTTAGTCACTAATCACTAAGGGTTTCGGTTTAATCTCTATGACTATAAAACCCTTACAATCACCACTTTCTAGTAGTTGTCTCCATAAAATACCACCTTAAGTAAGTTTGCTGTACCTTAAAACCCTAGAACCAACCTCCATTTCACGTCCAGAAGTCACCACTATGATTACCAAACATCCAGCATAACCATTGCTTTGCACCACCATGTAAACCACCTTTAAATCCCATCGTGTTTGTGCTACCCCCCAATCCTAATCTAAAACACACAAAAATCCTCTCACCCCCTTGATTTAATGCTTGGATTGCCCTAAATCACTCCTATGGAGCTGCTGTTGAAGAGGAGTTTAGACCTAACTCAAACTAGACTTGGATCCGACCTAAACCTGAGCTAACTTGAAGCTTGCTCTAAGATCCAACCCGCACACCTTACTCATTAGTCTAAACTTTTGATGTTTTTGATTGTTTGTAATTTTTTAAATTTATTTCTAATTGTATTGTAACAAAAAAAAAGGAGAAAAAGGAAAAAAAAAAAGAAAAAGAGAAGAAAGAAAGAAAAAAGAAAAAAAAAGGAAGAAAAAGAAAAGAAAGAACATAGTTTATTTTTATTTTTGGTTAAAGGGTAAATAGAAATTGATAAAATAAAATGAAAAATAAATAATAATAAATAATAAAGAAAATAATAATAATATAAATAAATAGGTTAGTGAATAAAAAAATCGTTTTTCACTTAAAAATCAATTTTCCAAAATAAATAAAGAAAAGGTAAATAAGACTTTTTTTTTAGAACTTTCCCCAATTTAGGAACATTTTTTAACTTCTCACAATAAAACCAGAACCCCCTTAAAATATAAGCTTAGCTTTTCTTTAAAGTTTAAAATCAACTTACCCACTTGAAATTTTCATAAAAAAACTACATATATTTGATCTTGAATAGTTAGTACGTAAGCACTTACGTAGCGATGGTAAAAAATAATTTTTTTTTTTAATTTTTTCTACGATTATTTAGTTTAAATTTCTCTAATTTAATAAGATAGGATCTGATTTGTTAAATTAATGATTGAGTCTTGTTTTATAGGATAGTTTTTAAATAAGGTGATTTTAAGAAATTAAATCTAAAATTAGAAAGTTGATGGTACCCATAAGGGTTTAAAGAATTTAACCCTCGGACTTGATTTTCTGGTTCTTAAAACCGTTTATAAAATTGATTTTATTGAAAAGATCAATGTCTAAATTATAACCAATCTACTCAATTGGTTATAATTTAACTCTTTTTCTCGACTTCGGTTGAGTGGTAACTCCAAAATGTTTTCAAAGTTAAAAGAACCAGTTTTTTTTTTTTTTTAAACACTAGTTGAGGGTTAGTATTAAACGAGTAGGATTTAATATTGATTGGTTTAAAGAAAACTTATTTTCAAAAACCAAGCTTGACAGCTTGCCAACTCTATTAAGGGTGTTAAGAGGGTTAACCATTTAACTTTCTAAAATTAAAATTCAACTCTAAAAATCACCTTACTAAGTGCAATTTATTTACCTATTCATTCGTTATTATTTGTACCATAACTATACTAATATTTTTGTAGGTTTAGTTTCAATTGTTTAATTGTTTGGGTGGGGGGGACATTGTGTAAGCTTTGGGTACTATGGTGTAATCACCATTCGAGGTTAATTAGGCTACCCCATTTAAGCTTGATGTGACCAATGAAAGTGTTCTTTGACAAATGAGGTCGCATATGCTTAAAAACCTTTAGAACCTACCCTTTATGCATTCATGACATCCGGAATTGATAAATAATCGGGTAAGATGGGAATGAAAATATATGATGACTTGGGGTTTCTTTGATTTCCCTTGTAATTTTAACAAGTTATAAACATAAAATTGTTGTAAATAGGTCTTGTTTACTGTAAATAAAGACCTTTCAATCTTGTAACAAACATATTTTTCTTTGAAATTCAACTTGAGAAATGGCCTGTTCATCCAACTTTGTCCACTTTAGGGAAAACTACATTGATAAGTTGATCAACTTTAAGCCTATCTTGGACCAATGGCTTCGATACTTCAATCCAAGAGAACAAGAGACCATCATCAGCAAGATCAAGCCCAGTTTATCATTTCCTAGGGTGAAAATAGAGATTAATTTAATTAGGGGCCTGACTAACTTTTAGGAGCTCGAAGAAGGGCCTTTTGAGTAGGGCCTTACTTGATTAGTCCAACATTTGAAGAGTACACCCAACTATTTCAAGCCCCTTCTTTATAAAATATATACACTAAAAATTTGGAAGTTGACTCGGTGAATGCCTTTTCAAGATTCCTAGGGATTAGAAAAGTTGAAGTGAGCAAGGCCCTCAAAAGCTATAATGGAAATTACATCCAATTGGAAGACCTAAAAGCTTGATTCACCATTGAGCCTAAATCCAACAAATGGGGCATCTTCTATGGTAATCCCAAAGACTAGGGATGCCTTTATCCTAGCTGCATTTTGGACTCTCCTATTCCCTAATGGAAAGTTCCTCATCCATTTAAGGGTTATTGAACTAGTGGACCAGTTTCTTAAAAGCAAATCATATGTCCAAGCTCTCCTCATAGAACAAATCAGAAGCCTCAACATTTTGAAAGAAAAGAAGAATGGCATACTGAAGACTAGTATAGCACTATTGATAGTATGGTTTGTGAGCCACATGAAGTGTTATGAGCTTGATTTGATCTAAAGAGAATTCACCTATAATATTGATCTAATTAATTCTTTTGTTGATAAGGTCCATCTCTTAAAAGAAAAATCTACTTACTGCTGGGTTGAAGTGTTACAAAATTTCCAAGTCGTTGATATCTTATGGATAGCAAGATGGAGTAACTTCAATAGAGTAATCTTAGTCTATAAAAATTACCAAGCAATACCTCTAATTAGGATGAAATTGTGTACGTACTATTACCCTAACAATATGATTAGATAGTTTGGAGGAATCCAAGATATAGTCTATAGGCCCCCACTAGATATTACAACCTTGGATTATGAAGACCTTCAGATTCCAATGCTATAAAAGATGTCCAAACTTTAGGTAATCAAGCAATTATGGGAAATAAGGACTATTAGCCCTAACATCAATTTAAGAGAGTGGTTGGGAGAAGTAGACAAGCATAAGGTCACCAAAGAATATCTACATGATCAGCTCCATAAGGTAGAGGAGATCCAGTATTAAGCACCAAAGATTATCTAACCTACACCAGTTGAACTAAATGTTAAAATTAAGACCTATATGGACCAAGTATAAGCCCATGTAGAAGTAATCTATGAAGCGTGGGACATGTGGGAAGATCTCTTTTAGGAATCAAGACAACATTCTTAGGCCTTAGAACATCAATTGAAGATGACCTAGAGAAGGCTTAAAGAAGTTGAAGAAATAGAAGAGCCCAGCCCAAAAAAGAGGAAGGAAGCACTAGTAGGACCCAGTAAGTAGAAAAAGGCAACATTTGGTAAGCGCCAGAAGAACGCCTAAAGATAGGAATACTCTTCTTGTGAAACAAATGTATTTTCTTTTTCAAATAATGTAAAAGGGAACTTCGAAAGCTACAAAATAATAAAAATTACCATCTTGTTGGTTATTTATCCGTCTTATTTCTTTGCATTCATGTGCCATACATTTTCACATTCCTGTTTTTCATTTGTTTCATTTGAAAAAATATTCATGTGCTAACTTGTTGAGAAGTGATCTTAAATTAGGTCACCAAGATAGCTCCCAAGCATCAAACCTTTTAGAGAAGTCCTATTAAAACCCGCTCATAGGCTAGAGTGGCTAACTAAGGGAACAACAACATTAACCCCAACAATAATAGTGTCAACCCCGAAATTGTTGATTCCTCTGAGTTGAGGTTTCCCTCTTTAGAGCGAATAGTGAGGAAGATTACTGATCAACTAAGCTTCCTTGTTGATAACATTGCCTTACTTAGGTTACAACTCCATCAAACGAAGAAAACTCTAAAGCTTGATATAGAAAGAATGTTGAAGCTCTACCCCTTGAAGAAGAAGAAGCCTATCCTAAAGTTAACTAGACTTTTGAATCTCTTGACATAAAAGGAGTGTATCTAAAGGTTAACTTAACTTTTAAGCCAAAAACTTACTCATTGCCAATCAACCCAAAGCCTGAAGCTGATCAGGACAGATTGAAAGAACTTGAGAAGTGATTGACCAATAAATCATTGAGTGTAGACACCTCATTTTTGCTACTCTTAGAATTCTCTTTTATTAAGCCAGATTAAAATAATAATAATAATAAATAAAAAAGGGAAAAATAAAAAATAAAAAAAAAAGAATAATAAAATATCAAGTTGTGTCATTTAGGGTCTGATTGGACAATCGTTGAAGATATACATTCAATTTAATAAATTCTGAGTCTTAAATAGTTGGCCTTCATTAAAAAAATTTTTAGTCTAATCCAATATAAAGCAAATTTTTATCTAATTTATGTTGGGCTAAATAGACTTAGAAGTTATTAAATAAACTTTGAAGTTATTAAATGGATTAGTATGTATTTTGGACTAAAATAAGTGGACTGGGTTTGACCTAAGATGGAAAGCCTAAATCAATGTAGGGTTTCTAGAAATTTGATTAAATCTTTAATGAATTTAATAAATCTAAGTCAAGTATAATTGTATCCTATCAATATTGGATTTGTTAATAATAAATCTTTACAACAAAAGATCCAAAAGATTCAAAATCCATGGCTTGTAAATAGTGGTTTCGGCTATAAAATTGTTAGATGTTTTCAAATTCACACATACTCACACAAATCTCGAAGTCACCCATTGTCTTCACATCACACAGATAAGCCTTTATGTTCACTCATGAATTCTCTCACTTACACTCATGCCCCTCACACATTACCTTACACTTTGTCCAATTGACCTATGATTGCACTTCACTCACAACACAACTACACATTCATCACATATTGTCTATGTCCTTACAACTCACAAAGTCAAACACACATACTGTTCATGATCACAATACACAAGACATTCATACTGTTCACAATTACAGTACATAACATACTCACTCACACCTACTGTTCACAACATACACTCATAATACGATCAGCATTTGGCACTCATACATATGTCCTCATGTTATACTTAAACTTACACACATGATTGACACTTAAAGACATCACTCACTCTTATGTCAGCACACACATGAGTCACACTCTATGCCTATATACGTCTAACGCACTCTATGCTTACATACAACCAGACACAATTTCACACATGCATGTTGCACTACAATTCACGAGCATACGGTTACGTTTGATTACGCAACAATGTATGCATCCAGCACTTCAAGCATACAGTTAGGTCCAGCAGTAGTCCATCCAGTCTGATTACATGCACGATCCGACCTGCGTAGGTAATTAAGCAACTTCTTTTAGTTAGTTATTTTTTTTTTAATTAATCATTTTATTTTACTAACTTGTTTTTTAGTGCAGTTATTTTTTAATAAATTTTAATAGACTATAGGTTAATGAGTTTTGTAATTTTTAAATAAATTGTAATTTTTTGATAGATTATTGTTTTTTAGTTAAATTACATTTTTTACTTAAAATTGCATTTTTTAGAAAAGTTGCATATCTTTCCTTTGAGATTCATATCTTTGGAGAAGATATGTGTCTAGAACATATCTTAGTATATCTTATATTTATGACTTAGAAAAATATCATTTTTGGCATGTAGTGGTTTTTTTAAAATAAAAATCTTAATTTTATTTTCACCAATTTAACTAATTGACAACTCCAAAACAAAATATTTTTTAGACATTTTTTTAAAGAAGAATGTTTTTCCTTAGTTTTATGTTGAGTAACTTATATTAAGTAGGTTGAGTTTAATATAGGTTAAATTAAGGAAAATCAAAATAGGGCTCGATAGAATTAGCGACTCTATTGGGGAACCTAATGGGTTAGCTTTGTAAAAATAAAAATGAATTAGTGGGCTTTTATTTTATTTTTATCTATATAATATAATATAATTGTACTAACTAGGTTTTAATGATGCATGTCTTTAAGAAAAACTTAGCCTAATGGGCTCGTTACTAAGGATTTGGGGAGGCCTTTATTTATTAAAAAATCATTTGTATGTTTAGATATGGTCGGACTTCGGCCACCTTAGGAACTTAGGACGGGTCACCATTGTGTAACTCTGGGTCGCTAGAGCCTTTACCTTCACCTGGTGGTGATAGGCAAGCTCAATCAAGCTTCGATGTAGCCTATTAGGTTTTTTTTTTTTTTTTTCGAAAATGCTTGGAGCTATAGAGCTTGAGACTCATAGACCCTACTCTCCTGCATCATTTTCTTTTAAAAAAAAGGGTAGTTCTATTTTAATTATAGGAAAAATTTAATTGTTATAATCTACAGTCAATCTAGCTTTCTCTTTCCAAAAAAAAAAAAGAAATTAAAAGAATCAATACCCTTATATATAAGTGTTTAGGACCTTCATTCTCTTATTTCGATCCACTTATATGTAAGTTTATTATTTGATTGTGGGTTCATAGTAATTCCTATAATTTATTAATTACTAGCCCCTCTTGCATTAGATGCGTGTATACTTGTATTAGATGCGTGTATGCTTGCATTAGATGCGTGTATAGCATACTGCATTTATTTTTTATACCAAATGCTTGTTTCCATACGATTATTATTTTTTTTTGTATTATATGTATATTTTTAAATTCTCTCTTAGTGAGTAAAAGGTTGTATAATTTAAAAGGTTTGAAAGAGTTACAAAATTATTAATATCATATACAGCCTTATTGTAAATTTAGTAGTTTCATTGTAAATAATTGCATTGTTTCATATTTTATGTAACATAGATATGGAAAGTTAGGGTAATGTTAATCTCGAGCCCATCCATGAGGTCCAACTTGATAAGTACTCTTTCTTCGAGGGTATATTGAAAGATTAGTTGAATCAACTTCCATCCACTAAGCAAGATTACATTTGCAAGAAGATGGGAACAATCATATCTCTCATGCGCATCTATCTTCATTAGCCACTAATTCAAGCCCTAATCCTATTGGAATCTAGAATCCTTAGCTTTTAAGTTTATCTCACATGTATTAACACCCACTTTGGAAGAGTACTCTCAACTACTTAGTGCTCCACCTCTAGAAGTAGGCATAATGGTTCTAGATCTTAGAGTCCAGCCTGAGAAAGCCTTCATGAGTTTGCTGGGAGTAAAAAAGGCTGCCTTGGAACCTTTCTTATCTTCAAAGGGAAAGGAATGTCTCAGCATCTTAAGGTTAATAGAATGGCTTTCAAGCCTAAACGCTTATTAGAAACATCATCAGATCTTTTGTAGGAGATATGAATCATGGGTTAAGAAGAGAGTAAACACCTTTATAGTGGCAGTATTTAGGATAATGTTATATCCCTTTAGGTATGGTCATGTCCATTGTAGGGTAATCGTGCTAGTAACCTAATTTTTAGCTAACAGATCCTATATACTAGCATTATTAGTAGAGCAATTCAGAACACTCACCCATTTAATGAAGTAAGGACATGGGTACTTCGCAGCGAACCCTACAATCCTTATTGTATGGTTTCTCAGTCATAAATAGGGATATGGAAAGGAATCTTCTCAAAGCATCCTTAATTGAACATATCAATCTGATTGACGACTTTTCCCATCACCTTAAGGTAATAGAAGAAGCTCAGTTTAAAGGATGGGTAGCAATCATAAGCAAGATGCAACTAAGGGATTTTATGTGGACAACTAGGTGAAGCAACTACACTCAAGCCATTCTAGGGTGCATCAATTATGTAGGGGTCTTTCTCATTGGCATTACGGGTTATACAGGGTATTTCTCAACTTGTGTCATCAGATAGCTGGGTCTACTTCAAGAGATAGCATACAAGGATTCTTTAGAAAGTGTTACATTGAATTATCAAGATCCTTGCTTACCCACTACTACCCCGATTCAATGACTAGCAGAACTTGTAAAGCTATGGTAACAAAGGGAAGTTAAGATGGTAGTGAACGTAAGAACTTTGAGGGGTAAAGTTGATGAATGTCGGGCTACTAAGCAATTTATCTATGATCAGTTGGAGAAAATTGGAAAGATATGGCATGAAGCTCCAAATGTATTCAGATAATAGCTAAAGCTAGAACACCTTTCACCTATTGAGATATCATATGGGCTCGAGTGGAGCAAAAGGATCGTTGAAGAATTAAAAATGGAGAATGAGAGGTTATTGGAAGAAAACCAATTCTTGAGGCATAAGATTTGAGAAAGAGATGTTATAGTTCGAAGACTTATGAGAGAAGTTACTGAAGCCCATCTTAGCTAGATCCATTAGCTTTTATAGATAGAGGATTTATTTTTTTAGGAAGATTAATTAGAAGTTTTTTTTTTTCCTTTCTAGTCTATTGTTTAAGCTTGATTTTATGATTTTTAATAAATTTTCAACTTCATTAAATGAAAGTCTTTATTAGTTGCGTAGTCTTTTGCTCATTTTTTAATTTATTTTTGCCTTCGATAGTTACCATTTAAGCAAAAAGAAAATAAAATAAAAATGAAAAAACAAAAAAAAAAAAATCTTAATTCACAAAAATGTCTAAACTTGGGTCTTTGTAGGATTTTGAAGATAGTACCTAAGCGAGCAAATTCTATTAGAAGCTCAATATTCACTTACTCCGAGGTAAGAATGTCAACTTATGGTAGTGGAAATGTCAGTCAAATTGAGCCTGACTCGATAGTCATAACCTTGGAAGAAAATAAGAATAAGATGGTCGAACAAATTTAGGCGCTCACTCGGGCTATTGGAATTCTCAATGATCGGTAAGCATCTCAAGTCAACCTAAATTGAAATGTAGATGCAACCCCTCTCCCTGAACTGGAAGATACGGAAGTAGTCCCCAATGTTGAGACGTAGAGGAAGGAGATTGAGGAAAACACAAAGAGATGGAAAGGAAGTTTATATAGAAGTTAACTAAGAAGATGAAAACCTTGGAAATAGTTAATGGGCTTGACCTGATGGGAATGGTCAATTTGCTAGTGGATGAAGACAATAATTTCCCATAAAGTTCAAGAAGTATAATGGGACTAGTAACCCGAAGCTCCACACTTGATTATACATTAAAAAGATAGGAAACTACATGAAGTATGACAAAGTGATGGTCTAAACCTTCCAAGATAGCTTGAACGCGCCTACCATGACTTAGTATGCTCAATTGGACTTGAATGAGATTGATACATGGGATGAGTTAGCTTGGGCTTTCTATAACCAGTACAAGTTCAATATCAAGGTAGCTCTAATCATGTGGGATTTGAATAACCTATGTAAGAAGACCAACGAAAGCTTTAAGGAGTATGCTCAAAGATGGAGGGGTATAGCAGTTAAGGCGACTCCTCCCTAAGTAGAAAAGGATATGACCTTTTGCTTTATTAACACTCTTAGAAGCCCATATTACCAACATCTAGTAGGTCATCCTACCTCTAACTTTGCAGAGCTTGTAGCCTTGGTGTGCTGAATTGAGGAAGTTGTCTCTACAGGAAGGCTTCCTAATCTTGAAGTAGCTAAGAAAAAGACACCTTTCGTGAGATTCTCCAACAAAGCCAAAGAAGCTATTGTTAGCATTATCAATACTAGCAAACTTATTAGACCTACAATGTTAGTGGCCATGTTAGGAAATTCTAATCCCTCATCGAATCCAAATCAAAATAACCACCTACAAAGAAGACAGTTTACCTAGGTCCTTATTCCTTTAAGCTGGGTTTTTGCATGACTAAGGAAGGAAGGATAGAAATTGAGGGACTACAAACCAAAGCTTCGTTGTGATTATCATTTGGGGCAAGTGGGACATTCTACAGACCAATGCTGGGGATTTAAACATAAGATCCAGGATCTTATTGATATTAAATTGGTGCAATTAGACTTCATTCAAACTTCTATTCCCAATGTAGGTAATAATCCTTAATCGGATCGTGGACACTCAATCAATATGATCATCATTGAAGTGTCTAAACTAGAAGTTGATCTAGATAGTCTTCCTATCACTATTGAAGAGGTAGCTTAGAACCTAAGGTAGGCCAGACACTTGTAGAATATGAATCTTAAAGATACAAGTTGGACTATATTAGCAATATATCGTTGTTAAAGGATGGAAACATAAGGAAGGCTGACATTATGGCTATGATGGTTCCAAAACCTCGAAAGAGATGTACTTAGAAGGAGATCAGAGAAAGGTACGAAGCTGGAGATTCGATATTCGACACCCTAATATAGCCATAAGGCAAATTTGAGTACTTGGTTGATTATGATGGTTCACCCACGATATATGCTAATGAACTACCTATTGGATGGGGTTCCAAATTTGAGAAAGAAGATAAGCTTATTGCAGAAGCTAAGAAGATAGTTAAGATGATTGAAATGATTGGAGAGGGGCCTAAACCTTTGTTTTTTGAATACCATAGGAAGAATGAGAAGGTTGAAGAATTAGGTAAACCCAAGAAGATAGCTTTTAATGTCCCAATAGCACTAGAGAATTAGAAAGCATCCACTCTGCATTATCAAATGGTGAATCAAATAATTGGGTCCTTACTACCTATGGTTAAGGGGCTTACTCTCTCAGGATGAGTCTATGACCAAAATGAGGAGGCTAAGAGAAACATTATTGTAAAAGAGGCTTCATGAAGGATCTTTGAGGATATAGATGAGAAAGAGCAGAGCATTGCCAAAAAGATAGTGAAAGCTAGTGAGTACATGATTCTGCATCAGTTAGCTAAGGTACTAGCCTAAATCTCCCTAATGGGCTTACTATCGTCATCTGATACTTACCGAGAAGCCTTAATTAATACTTTGAAAGATGTCAAAGGACCTAAGAGATTTCTACTAAAAAGTTTGGATTAGTAGTTAATTTAGTAGTTTTAATGGATCGGATTTCATTCTCACTAAATGAGTTAGGTAAAGAAGGGGATTAGCACACAAAACTCCTCTTCATAATGGTCAAGTGTACAGGGAGAATTGTTGTTTAGGTGTTGATTGATAATGGTTGTTTATTGAATGTGTGTCCCCTAATGACATTAAGTTTGCTTGGACTAGATTTAATTAAGATAAAGCCCAGCTCGATTTTAGTAAGGGATTTTAATGTGTCAAAGAGGGAGATACTTAGGGAAATCGGGCTGTAGGTCGAGATCAGTCTACAAATGTTCACTATTCCATTTCAAGTCTTGGATATACCACGAAACTTCAATCTTCTATTTGGAAGGCCGTGAATTTACTCAGCAAGGGTAATTCCATCTAATCTACATCAAAAGGTAAAATTCATAGCCAAATGGGCAGCTGGTCACTATTCTTAGGGAGCAAGACTACATGATTTACAAAGAGACAGTCATTCTGTACATCGAAACTAAAGAATTAGAGAAACTAGGATTGTAGATTTTCAATGAGGTTAGCTTGATTTAAGTATCAAGATAGGGGGTATGGGGTCACTTGGAACAACCAAAGTAGTAGATTAGAACATTTAGGCTCAAATATGAGCCTATTCAGGAAGAAATCTAGGAAATGAAGGTTAAAACCAGAGGGAAGAGAGGAGATCAGTTGTATCATGCTCATATGGATTTTCTAGACATCCGATAGACATTCCCAATACCAGCATGCGTTCAAGAACTTGAAGTAGCCAGTTTAGCCAAAGCTTTGACTTAACAATGCAACATCAATTCAGATGAGGAGAAAGATATTGGTGCCCTAATTTCCTTATGCAACTAGTTATCCATTCTTATTAATAGGTCTCTTAAGAGAAGCAACATTAGATAAATTAGGAGCATTCGATTTCATAGTTAGTTCTATTAGTCGGGCCTTTTCTTTTAGACAATTTGAATTCATTCAATAAGTTAGTTCCTTTCTTTCTTTCAATTCTTCTTCTTTGTTATTTACTTGTTAGCCTTTTTCCTTTTTTCTTTACTCTTCAAATTTGATTAAAATGATGAATATATTGGATATCTTGTGCCTATAAATGATGAAAGTACTAATATCACATCATCCTTGTAGGTCAAACGTTGGAGATGATATTGAGACCCTAAACGAAATATAAGAGAGTTGTGTTGATTTGAATAGGGTAAAATGATCATTGATTTACTGATAGTTGTGATTAATTTGGGAATAGAAGAGAATCCATGAAAATTGAAAATTGCAGGTAATTTAGTAGATGATCAGAAACGGGAGTTGTTAAGTTTATTATCAAAATACTTGGATATATTCACTTGGTCCTATGAAGACATGGCTGGTTTGGATTCGTTAACCGTAGTTCACAAGTTACCTATAAGAGATGATATTAAACCTAAAGGCAAAAGTACAGGCAGCTTAGGCCAGATATACTCCTTATGATAAAGGAATAAGGGAAAAAATTATTGGAAGTCAAGTTCATAGAAGTGTTGGACTACCTTGAATGGGTAGCCAATGCGGTATCGGTGTTGAAGAAAAATGGGAAAGTTAGGGTATGTGTGGACTTCCATGATTTGAATCAAGTGACGCCTAAGGATAACTTCCCTTTACCACATATTAATGTATTAGTAGACAATATGGTCGAAAATTATCTTTTCTCATTTATGGATGATTTCTCGGGATACAATCAAATTAAGATGGTAGAAGAAGATAAAATCAAAACCACCTTCGTTACCACTTGGGGAATGTTCTGTTATTGTGTAATGCCTTTTGGATTAAAGAACGTTGGGGCAACTTATCAGCGCTATGGTTGTCTTGTTTCATGACATGATGCATCAGGAAATCAAAGTTTATGTAAATGATATGATTGCTACTAAGGAGGATGAGAATTAAGTTGATGTCTTGAGAAAACCGTTTGAGCGATTGAGAAAGTTTCAACTGAAGCTAAATCTAGAAAAGTATACCTTTAGAGTAACCTTGAGCAAATTGGTAGGTTTTGTAGTCAGCAGAAAAGGAATTGAAGTAGACCCAAACAAAGTCATGGCATTCGTAAACATGCTTATACCAAAAACTATAAAAGAAGTTTGGAGACTATTGGGAAGGTTAAACTACATTGTTCGGTTTATATCACAGCTAACTAATAAATGTAGGCTATTATTCGAACTCTTAAGGAAGAATGTAACAATAGAATGAGATAAAGAATGTGAGCGAGCATTTGTTGAAATCAAAGAGTATCTCATGAATCCACCAATACTGGTCACTCTTACACTGGGATAGCTATTGATTCTTTATTTAATGATCCTCCTTAAATCGATGGAATGTATGTTGGGGCAAAGAGATGAAACAGGTAAAGAAGAGCTTCCGATATATTATCTAAGCAAGAAGTTCACTGAAGGTAACAAAAATACTCAGAGGTAGAAAGAACATGTTGTGCCTTAGTATGGGTAATGTACAAGCTCAAGCAGTACACTCTCTATTACTTAGTGGACTTATTAACAAAACATGACCTATTGAGTTATTTAGTAGAATAGCTAGCATTGATCGGGAGAATATCGAAGTGGCAAATGCTACTCTCTAAGTTTGATATCAAATACATAAGTTAGAGTTTAGTCAGAGGGTAGGTAGTGATTGATCAATTGGCAAAATACACACTAGAAGATGAGGATGATGGTTCAGAAGCTTAGTTTCCTAATGAAAATGTGATGGTGGTGAATGAAGTGAGTGTTGGAAAATTGGAATAGAGAATGTATTTTGATGGAGTAGCCAATGTGTTTAGATGTGAGATAGGGGCAATATTGGTATCACTTGAGGGTAATTATTTCCCTATAGTGGCTAGGTTAGCATTTACATATACGAACAATATAGCAACATATGAAGCTTGCATTTTGGGGCTCAAAATGGCGCTAGACATGGGAATACAAAGCCTTAAAGTATATGGAGATTCCTCTCTTATAATTCTCTAGATTTTAGGAGAATATAAGACGAAAGACGGGAAGTTGATACCTTATCATGAGCATTTAGGAAAGTTGATAGAACGATTTCAAGAAATTTCATTCACATATCCTGAGATCCTAAAATCAATTTGCTGATGCATTAGCTATGTTATATGGGATAGATTCAGCCTCCTAAAGATTGAAGTAAAGGAAAGACCATCTTTTTGCTTGATCGTTGAAGAGAAAGAGCTGAAGAAACCTTGATATTATGATATCAAAAGGTTACTTCAAACTGGTGAGTTCCTTAATGAGGCTAACAGAAAAGATAGAAAGGATTTAAGGAGATTGGTTGCTCATTTCTTGTTAAGAGGACCTACATTATACGAAAGATCACCTAATACGACATTGCTAAGATGTGTAGATGAAGAAGAAGCTAACAAATTGATGAAACAAGTGTACAAAGGGGTTTGTGGTCCTTATATGAATAGGTACATGTTAGCCAGGAAAATCATAAAAGTAGATTATTTTTGGATGACAATAGAATCAGATTGTATCAAATACATCAAGCATTGTCACTCGTGTTAGGTATACACCAATGAAATCAATGCTCTTCCTTAAGAATTACATGTGTTGTTAGCTACTTAGCCTTTCTCAATATGGGGAATAGATATGATTGGTCCAATTTTGCCAATGGCTTCAAATAGATACATATTCAGTCTAGTCATAATCGACTATTTTACCAAGTAGGTGGAAGCCGCTGTGGTGACAAAAGGAGTAGTAGTTAGTTTTCTAAAAAAAGACATCATTGCTAGATATGGTGCAAACAAGTCTATTATTATGGACAATGGGTCCAATTTGAACAACAAGCTGATGGTTGAAGTATGCAATTAATTTAAGATCAATCATAGAAATTTGACTCCATATCGATCTTAGATGAACGGGGCTATTGAAATCGCTAATAAGAATATCAAGAGAATCATTGAGAAGGTAGCGATCGCTTATAAAGACTGGCATGAGATGCTTCCCTTTGCTCTCATGGCTTTTAGAACCTCTATTAAAACTACTATTAGAACCTCTACAGGTGCAACACTTTATTCATTAATATATGGAATTAAAGTGGTACTACTGGTGGAAGTAGAAATATCTTCGTTTTGAGAGTTAGTAAAAATTTAACTCGATGAAGCGATGTGGTTGAGGAAGTGAATGGAGCATTTAAACCTTCTAAATGAAACGAGGCTTGCAAATATGTCATGGTCAATGTTATCAATAGAGGATGATTCAAGCCTTTAACAAGAAAGTGCCCCTAAGGTACTTCAAGGAAGGAGATTTGGTGTTGAAGAAAGTATTACCAAATGTAAAAGGCCCTAGGGGCAAATTTACTTTAAATTATGGAGGTCCTTATGTGGTAAAGAGGGTATTGTTAGGAGGTGCATTAATGTTAGTAGAAATGGATGGTCCGGAATTAAGGGGACCTGTAAATTTAGATGCAATTAAATTGTATTATCTATGAAAAACTAAGTTTAATAAAGATTCCAATTTTTCTTAAGAATTGTTTGTGGTTAATCTTTCATTATTTGCAAGCAAAGTTGATATCCATGAATGTTCGCCAAATCGGATGGCCATCAACGAACAAATACTTCACCAATAAATCCGTGTATACCATGATTATTAGCCTCATACACCTAAACACCAAACACTTACCAATGAACTTAAATCACCAAATAAAATAAAGTCGAATTCTCTTGATGATTTAACCCTGTTTTTTGAAAAGAGATTTATTTTTCAAGAATCATAGAGGTAGAAATTGAGACTCGTTGATGACAAGAGTAGGATCAAGACATGAGCGTAGTATGGCTAAAAGACTCATCAGCTAAAAGTTTTAATCATGGTTGGATTCCATAAGTAAAGAAGATCCTATTCCAAGAAAAAGCACAATATTGATAAAGTACTTTGGCGACATTTTGCTATTTGAATAAGCGAATATCGAGAGTCGATATAAGGTATGCCGATTGGATGTTATCTACAAAAATTTCCATTTCCTTGGTAAAATAATCCTAAAGTCCTTAATAGAGATATTTTGGAGAATTGAGAAGTTTTTTGAAAATCTTGAAGAGGTTTATCCTCTTTGGATCATCCATCAAACCAAAGCAAGTCAATTGACATCCAATCTTTTGCCTTATCCTTCTAAGATAGGTACCCCAATCTATTGCCCTATCTTTCTAAGATAGATACCCTAGTCTTTTATCCTATCCATTCAAGATAGGCACCCCAATCATTTGCCTTATCCTTTTAAGATAGGTTCCTTAAACTTTTGCCCTATCCTTTTAAGATAGGCAACTTGATTTTTTTTTTTTTTTTACCCTATTCTTCCAAGATAAGCTTCCTAATCTTTTGCCCTATCCTTTCAAGATAGGTTCCTTTAATAATTTGCTCTATCCTTTCAAGATAGGCTCCCTAATCCTTTGCCCTATCCTTTCAAGATAAGCCCCTCTCATCATTTGCCCTGTCTTTTTAAGACGAGCATCCTATTCCTTCACCCTATCCTTTTATGATGTTCCTCTTATTCCTTTACCTTAACCTTTCAAGATGGGCAATTTATTCCTTACATCAACCTTTTATGTCTATATCCCTTTTCAAGATGAGATAGCCTAGCTAACCATTTAAGTTAGTAATTCTCACCTTGTCAATTCAAGATAGGGTTCAACAAAAATTGGTTTCTCTTTTGTCTTTGTAGTGAAGTTTTAATCAAACTTCATTATAAAGAGGGATAGCTATAGATACCTCATTTTTGCTACCTTCAAATCTCTTTTATTAGTCCAAATTAAAATAATAATAATAAATAAAAAAGGAAAATATATAAAATATAAAAGAAAGGAAAAAAATAAAATAGTGAAGTATCAAATCGAGTCAAGTCGAGTTGTTTAGGGTCAAATCGAACAATGGTTGAAGATGTACATTCAATTTAATAAGTTCTAAGTTTTAAATAATCGAGCTTTATTAAAATAGTTTTTAGTCAAGTCTAACATAAAATGGATTTTTATTTAATTTAAATTGGGCTAAATAAACTTAAGAGTTATTAAATGGATTAGTGTATACTTTGGTCTAAATTAAGATGGATTGGGTCGGGCCTAAGATAGAAAGCCCAAATCAATATAGGATTTCTAAAAATTGGATTAAATCTTTAATAAATTTAATAAATCCAAATTGAGTATCATCGTATCTTATCAATATTGGATTTGTTAAGAATAAATCTTCATAACAAAAGATCCAAAAGATTCAAATCTATGGCTTATAAATAGTGGTTTCGACTGTAAAATTGTTAGAAGTTTTCAAATTCACACACACTCACATAAATCCCAAAGTCACCCACTGTCTTCACATCACATAGATTAGCCTTCATGATTACTCATGAATTCTCTCACTCACACTCATGCCCTTCATACATTGCTTATCCAATCACCTACGCCTGCACTTCACTTACAGCATAACTACACATTCATCACATATTGTCTATGTCCTCACAGCTCATAAAGTCAAACACACATATTGTATACGATCATAGTGCACAACATACTTACTCATGCCTACTGTTCACAACATACACTCATAACATGGTCAACACTTAGCACTCCTACACATGTCTTCGCATCACACTCAAACATACATATAAGCCTGATGCTCAAAGACACCACTTACGCTTACGTCAACACATATACAAGTTATACTCCATTCCTATACACGTCTAAGGCACTCTACACTTGTACATGACTAAGCACATTTTCATACACGCATACTGCATTGCAATTCACGAGTATACGGCTACATCTGATCATGTGACAACGCATACATCTAGCACTCTAAGCACACAGCTGAGTCCAGTAGTAGTCTATTTAGTTCAATCACATATATGATTCGATCTGTGTGGCTAATTAAGTAAATTCTTTTAGTTAGTTATTTATTTTTTTAATTAAACACTTTATTTTATTAACTTTTTTTTTAGTGTAGGTTTTTTAAATAAATTTTAATTGAATATAGGTAAATGATTTTTGTAATTCTTAGATAAATTGTAAGTTTTTGATAAATTTCATTGTTTTATAGTTAAGTTGCATTTTTTACTTAAAATTGCATTTTTTAGAAAAGTTACATATCTTTTCTGTAAGATTCATATCTTCAGAGAAGATATCTATTTAGATCGTATCTTGTATATCTTACATTTAAGATTTAGAAAAATTCATTTTTGGCATGTAGTGGTTTTTTAAAAATAAAACTCTTAATTGGAGTTTTCAAAAGAATTAGTTAGTTAGGGTTTTTTTAAAAAGATTTACAAAGGTAGATCTTTTTAGTTTTTTTTTTAAATAATAAGTTGATAACTAACGTAAATTTAGCTTAATTTCTTTTAAAAAAAAGATCCACCCACTAAATATTTTCTAAGAAAATAAAACAGAACTACATTAATTTGATCTCGACTATCAATTACGTAGACACCTTTAAGGTAACCATAAAAAAAAAAACTTTTTTTTTCTTTTTCTTGAAAATTAGTAATAAAAAATTGAAAAAAATTCATTTTAGTTATACTTTTACATATCTGTACATATCTTAGCATTTTTAGAAAAATTAAATAAAAATAATAAAGCTTATTAGTTTTTTTTTTTTTTAATACTTACATAATGAATTATTCTTAATAGTTAGCCCCTGAGCTTAGATTTTATGGTTTAATTTTCTAAAAATGATTTTTTTAGAATATTTCCAAACTAGTGGCTAAATTAGGTTTTTCCACCCGAAAACCCTAATTTTATTTTTACTAGTTTAACTGGTTGACGAATCCAAAACAAAATATTTTTTAGATATATTTTTAAATAAAAATATTTTTCCTTAGTTTTATGTCGAGTAACTTATATTAAGCAGGCTAGTTTTAATATAGGTTAAATTAAGGAAAACCGAAAAAGGGCTTGACATTGAGAAAATGAAAATGCTTAAAGGGTATGATGGTTTCAAGCAAGCTAACATTACAAACTTCTTTGCTTATGACTATGGAAGCTTCTTAGAGAAATTTAAAGTACTTGACTTTGAGAAGTATAATGGAACTAGGTGCCCTAAACTACACACTAGGTTACGAAAGATGGGCAAATATGTGTAATATGACCAGCTTACGGTCTAAACTTTTCAGGACAGCTTAATTGGCCTTGCTTTAACCAAGTACGCCCAATTGGATTTGAATCAGGTAAACACATGGGAGAAAATGGCTAGAGCCTTCTACGAACAATACAAATTCAATGTTGAAGTAGCATCAACCATGATGAACTTAGTTACCTTGCAAAAGAAGTACAATGAATCATTCAAGGAGTATGCCCAGAAGTAGAGATCCTTAGCTGTATAGGTATCTACCCCCATAACCGAGAAAGAGCTGACTTTAGCTTTTATTAATACTCTTGAAGGGCCTTACTTTTCTCACTTGATTAGGTAAGCCTCCTCCAGTTTCATAGAGGTGGTGGTTGCAGGATGTTGGATTGAAATTTTGCTGTCGCTTTCGATAAACTATAAGAGCCATCAGATAGAAGACTACCCTTTGTAAAGCCTACTACCAGCAAGACCAAAGAAACAACTATTAGTATGGTGAATTCAAACATTAGGCCTAATACCTAAGTCTCCTTCAAAACAAATCCTCCACTAATGCAGCAACAATTCTAAAATCAGCCACAAGTTAGTAGGGTTTTGAGAAAATTCACCAAGATATCAAGTCTTCTCAGCTAGGTCCTTGAAAAATTAAGAAAAGATAATATGATTCATTTTGAGCCTCCTAGTAAAAGTTATAAGCCCAAGGTTTTTTATCCCAATGCCAAATGTCAATATCACTTGAGGTAGGTAGGCCATTCAACCGACTCATGTTGGCGATTAAGGAACAAAATTCAAGACTTAATTGACAAAGGCATAGTTTAGCTGAACATTGTGGAGGCTCCTGCTCCAAACATCAACAACAACTCCTTGCCTAACCACGGGCCCATATCAACGTGATATTTGATTACTCAAATCTCACCATCAACATGATCAGTTCTAATCAAGAATGTAGGGTTTATAAATTCTATAAACAAGAGGAAAAGCAAATTCCAAAGACCAAAAGGTACATCTTCCATGTGCCTTTTGAAAGTTATAAAACTGCCCCTCTTAATTACCAAGCAATAAATTAAGGGCAATTGAGTTCACTTGTGGGGAGAATTACTCATTCTAGTAGGATTTATGACCTAAAGGAAGACCTGAAAAAGAAAACTATGTTATAAAGCCTAAATAATGAATTAGTTGAATATAAGGAAGGATTGCTTCCCTTCACCAAATTAATTACTAAGACTCTAGCACAAATATATCTTATGAGTCTGTTAATGGCATTAGAACTACATCGAGAAGCTTTATTGAAAACTTTAAGGAAAGTTAAAATCCCTTACGAGATACAAGCTAAAAGAATGGGGTTTGTCACCAACTTTATCTTCACCATCGATTAGATTTCTTTCTCTACCGAGGAACTGGGTGAAGAAAGTAATCAACATACTAAGCCCCACTTCAAAATAGTGGGGGTGAATAACATTATCATGGCAAGAGTCCTCATCTACAATAGATTATCATTGAATGTTTACCCTCTCGCTATCCTAGATTTACTAAGTATTGATGCAACTGCAATTGAGCTGAGTTCGAAAACAGCTAGGGCTTTTGATGGATCTAAGAGAGAAATTATTAAGAAGATTAACTTGCCAGTTGATATTGGCCTACAGAATTTCAACATTCGATTCTAGGTCGTAGACATCTTAAAGACCTTTAACTTATTATTGGGAAGATTGTGGATACATTTAGTAGGAGCATGAAAAGTTTAAGTTCACCTTAAATGGCATGGTCATAACGATTTTAGGGGACCAGGATTACGAAATATATAAGGAAATGGCCATACCTTATATTGGCATTAAGGAGCAAGAGGACTTTAGGCTCCAAATGTTCGAAGAAGTATGTATGATCACCAATTGAAAGAAAGATGAGAGTTCAAAATTCAAAGAAGGCCAAGTTATACTTATGGGCTTAGTTATATCCCTACTCCAATGGATGAGCTGCAAAATATGTGAGCGAGGGGGAAAAGAGGTGACAGATTGTATCACACCTCGATGACCTTCCCACCATTGCTAGAAATTTTTATCTAGGCTGATGTCCAAACTTTAGAGCCTGCCAAAGTGGATACCTCTAGTAGGAATAAAATAATTGGTGTATCTTATAAATCTCAACACGTGAATAATTAGTTCTCTATCCTTATGAATAGCAATAAGTCTTCTCTAAGGTAAAGGATGAATCACGGTTTAGTATTTTATAAAGTTTTATAATAATTACCTTTATTCTACAATATAGTACTCAAAAGAATTTCTTCTAAATAAGAATCAGTCTTCCTTCTCTTCGTTCTTGCCTTACTCACACTCTTTTCTTTACATACCTTTTGCTTAGATCTAATGCTTCGAATAAAAGAAAGGGATACCTCGCATAGATAGGTGATGAAAATATTAAAATCGTCTCTGACCCTATTGGGGTAGTCGTCGGGAGTGATGTCAATAACCATAGTGACAAGAAAAAAAAATGGAAAAGACATGAAATGATTAGAATTTTCGTTGATGAGCCAATTGAGACAATTAATGTTGGGATTGATGACAACCCAAAATATTGAAAATTAGAGGGAATTTGGAAGAACATAAGGTAGAAATGATCGCAATACTATCTGAATAACAAGATGTATTTGCAAGGTCTTATGAAGATATGCTCATATTAGATCCATTAATTCTAGTCCACTACTTACCTACACGAAAAGATATTAAACCTAAGAAGTAGAAGCTAAGAAGATTTTGATTAAATGTCTTGTTGAAAATTAAGGAAGAAGTCAGAATGATACTGGAGGTCAGTTTCATTGAAGTATCTGATTATCTTGAGTAGGTAACCAACATTGTACCGATAATGAAGAATAACAGAAAAGTCAGAGTGTGCATAGATTTTCAAGATCTTAACTAAGCAACTCTTAAAGATAATTTTCCCTTATCCCATATTGATGTCTTGGTCGATAATACAATTGGGAACCATCTTTTCTCATTCATGGATGGGTTCTTCGAATATAATTAGATTCAAATGTTCGAAGAAGATAAAGCTAAGATAACATTTATCATAACTTGGGGTACATTTTGCTATAAAGTAATGCCTTTTGGACTTAAAAACGCCTAGGTAACTTACCAAAGAGCCGTGGTTACAATCTTTCATGATATGATGCATAAAGAAGTTGAGATATATATTGATGATATGATCACAAACTCTAAGTAAGGAGAGAATCACATTGATAATCTAAGGAGATTGTTTGATAGGATGAGAAAATTCTAATTGAAGCTCAACCTAGAGAAGTGTACCTTTGGAGTGACTTCAAGGAAACTATTAGGGTTTTATAATCAGCCAAAGGGACATCGAAGTAGACCTTGATAGAGTTAAAGCAATAGTCGACCTACCCCCTCCACGTACACTCAAAGAAATTAGAGGCTTATTAGGCCATTTAAACTACATAGCTCAATTCATATCTTAACTCATAAATAAATGCTGTCTCTTGTTTAAGTTGTTGAAAAAGAATGCGAAGATAAACTAGGATGAAGAATGTGAGCAAGCCTTTACAAAGATCAAGGAGTACTTCATGAACCCTCCAATTTCGGTAGCTCCTAAACCTAGGAAGCCTTTATTTCTATACCCAACAATACTACTAGAATCCATACGGTGTATGCTTGGCTAGAAGGACAGGGAAGGAAAAGAACGGGTTGTATATTACTTGAGTAAGAAATTTACTAAAGGGGAACAAAAATATTCAGAAATTAAAAGAACTTGCTATGCTTTGGTCTGGGTAATGCATCGGCTCAGACAATATATGCTCTATTACTATGTTGAATTGTTGACTCAGCACGATCCCCTAAAATGCTTGGCAAATAACCCAGCCTTGATTGACAGAATCTTAAAGTAGCAAATGTTACTATTAGAGTTCAACATTACGTATGTAAATTGGAATTCAGTTAAGAGGCAAGCTTTGGCATATTAATTAGTAAAGAATCCTTCTAATAATACCCCTCAAGAGGTTTAAGTTAATTTCTTCGATGAACATATCTTACTAACTGAAGAAAGGTCTAATAAAGGAGAAGATGATGAACTACCGAAATGGAACATGTTCTTCGATGGGGTAGTTAACGTGTTCAGATATGGAATTGGGGCAATACTAATATCTTCTGAAGCTATGCAGTACCCTGTAGATGTAAGACTCGTTTTCCTATACACCAATAATATCGTTGAATACGAAGCATGCATCATGGGACTAAAAATGGCCTTAGATAAAGATATTAAAAAATTAGAAGTGTATGGGGATTCTTCAATCATTATCAGCTAAGCTTAGGGAGAATACAAGACAAAAGATTCTAAATTGGTACCTTATCACCGGTACTTGATTAAATTGATGAAGAAATTTAAAGGAATCACCTTCAATCACATACTGAGGACTTAGAATCAATTTGCTGATGCCTTAGCCACTCTAGCATCTATGATCTGGATATCTGGTGGAGTCGAGATTCAGCCCCTCATTATTGAAATTGAAGACAAGCCTACCTTCTATTTGGTAGTTGAAGGTATGAATGGTAAGAAAACTATGGTACTATGATATTAAAATGTTTCTACAACAAGGTACCTACCTTGAAGAGGCCGAGAAAAAGGATAGAAGGAAGATTAGGAGATTGGCTACCTAATTCCTAGTAAGTGAGTCCACTTTGCACCAACGATCTTTTGACAATACACTTTTAAGGTGTATAGATGAGAAGGAGGCTGGGATTTTGATGAAAGAAGTATACAAAGGAGTATGTGGCCCTCATATGCTGGCTAAGAAAATTATGGGGCTAGGGTATTACCAGCCAATAATGGAAAGCGATTGCAACAAACACATTAAGCATTGTCACTTATGTTAAGTTTATGCAAATAAAATAAATGTCTTACCTCAAGAATTACACACACTTTTTGCACCATGGCCATTTTCAATGTAGGACACATACATCATTGGCCCAATTACTCAAAAGCATCTAATGGGCATTGTTTTATACTAGTTACCATTGACTACTTCAGTAAGTAGGTTAAGGCTTCATCCTATTCGAACGTTACTAAAGGAGTTATAGTTAAGTTCATCAAGAGAGATATCTTAGCTCAATACAGGACTCTAAAAACAATTATCACCGACAATGGCACTAATCTTAACAATAAGCTTATGTTAGAGTTGTGCCGATAGTTCAAAGATCATTCACCAAAACTCCACCCCTTACTAACTGTAAGCCCCACAACTAACCATTTGAGGTTTTGATAAGTTAAAAGACTCGATCGAACCTAAATTATGAAGTAAAGCTATAAATATTAGTACAAATGACCCCGTAAACTTGAATTTAAGAAAATAAGCAATAAAATAAAAGACTATAAAAATTCTAAATTTTAAGTATATAACTCGTCATTTATCGAAAATGCGTAAAACGCATTTCGATAATTAACGAATCACTAAAGATAAATTATACGTATACTAAAAATCATAAAATGACCTAAATAATATTTATGAAAACTTATTTGTACTATATATGAATTTACATGTATGTAGAAATATTCGTAATTACTTAAAATATGCATAATGTACTAAAATTATACTAAATAATTAAAGAAAATTCATAATTAATTAAGGAAAAATAAAGAAAAATAAGGAATGATCCAGATATAGGTCATGGTAGCTGGAAAAAATAAGAAAAAAATCGGCCAATTAAATTAAGACAACACAAAAGCCAAAAATTAAGGGATAAGGCAATTGTCTTGTCCAATTTAATGCACAATAATTACAATAAAGCTCTATAAATAGCAAGAAAAATTTAGAAGCTCAGTTGGACAGTTAGAAATCATAGAAAATTAGGAAGATTCGAAAATTGAGAGAAAAAACAAAGAAAAAAAAAGAAAAGGAAAACTGTGCAGTTAGAGCCACAAAGAAGAACCCAGATCCGACGGGAAGCTGGGAGTAGATGGCCACCACCACCACATGGTGGTGGCAACACCCAGGGGGGCCAATATACCATGGCCACCGACGGTGGCCGGAGCCACCCAAATTGGTGAGTTCGATTTTCGGCCCAATTTTGTGTAATTTTGAAAAAATAGTAAATATTCTTAGAAAATAATAAAAATTGATATTCTAGAATATTCTTATATGTAGTTTTTAGGAAAAATATTATTTTGATGAAAATATGTCTCGTGATATAGGGTCTTTGATAAATTGTGCAAAACCGAGCATGTTTCGGTTTATAAATAAATGACCTTAGGAGTGTAGTTTTGAACCCAAAATTTTTGTGTAGATTACTTAGATGATATAGAACAGTGTTATGAAGCCCGTTTTCAAAAATTAATTTCTTAAAATTTTAGATAATTTTTAGGCCCTAAAATGAGGCATAAAATGAGTAATTTAGGGTTAATTAAGTAATTAAATGGTTAATTACTGATTTAGTGAATAAGTATGTGTTTTAGGATGTCAAAATCTGATGAAGTATGATACTTGTAGCATTTAGGGTGATAGATGTAATTATTAGGTTAATTATGTAGTAAATAATTAATATGGAAAAATAGTACATTTTAAGTTAATTTTGTAAATTAGGGTAATTAGGTGTAAAATATGATTTAGGATGAATTTAGACATTTTGAAATAATAATTGATGCTGGGAGATAGTAATTAGAGTAATAAAAATATTAGATGTGTATTATGTACATAATAGGTGATAATACATAATACATAATTATTAGAAATATAATAAATAGAAAATATTAGAATAAAAATTGATATTATGATAAGAATAAAAATATACAATAAATCTGATAGAAGAATTGAATTTATGTAATTATATGAAAAATGTAAAAATTTCTCACATTAGGAGTGAATATGGTACACTATACGGCTTTAAGTGTATTGGGTAAAATAAAATACTAATTAGAGGTAATGATGGTATTTAGGAAATCGAGATGTAACGTAATTAATTTCACATTAGGAGTTGAAATGAATTTCTAAGGTTGGAGTATAAAATACTACTTAGAAATTGAACTAAAACTTAATTTAGAAATCGATGCGAAAACCGAACCCGAACCTAACTCCAAACCTATAATACTTGTAAAAGACTTAAGGTCTAGATAATTAGGCATATTAAACCTTAAACAAAACATAACAATAAGCTTTATAGGATAAAATGAACCTATAATAGTTATATGAAAAATTGAAACCATGTTTGTGTTATAGGGATGATCAATGATGGCTTGAGCAAATCGAACCTCGAGTGAGTGAGCGAGGAGTCGAGGTAAGTTGGGATTAATACGATGTTGTATTTTGGAGGCTTAAGATTATGCTTGGTTGTGCTTGTTAGGTAGTTGGATGTATGCATGTGCTTGATTATGGGTGATGCTATGATTCTGTTTATTGCTCTGGTATGCATTTTATGATTTGTATGAAATGATTGATCACCCTAAAATGGACTTAATCAAATATACGACCAGTAATCATAATCATTCATGCATGGCATCCCGTTAGGGGAACTTAGGACTCTCCAGCCAAATACCAACCCCTTCGAAAGGGATAGCGTAGGATTGCAATTGGTCCTTTTTGCATCCTTAACCGAACTAAGTGACAGGAGAGGAGGTCACGGCGAGGGTGAAGTCAGTGGTTCAAAGGTAGTCGTAGGAGGAGCGAGGTCTCCATTGCACAAGCCTGGGTTTGGTCATGAGCTGTTGCATTAATGGTAACTCCTCAACCTGGATTAGAGCAGGCGTAATTTCTCTAATCTTACGACGGGTTGAGCAACGTCATGCAATGGCATTTGCTTACACATGCATTGCACCTAATAAGTTGATTGAAAACCTTGTTGTGTTTGTGGTATAGTTTTAAGTCCTCCATCCTAACTTACTGAGCTGTGGTTACTCATATCCCTATAGACGTCGTGCAGGTACTGGCTAAGAAGCGGCAAACAACTACTCTGAAGCTAACAACTGCTGGATCCTGGGGAGTGAGGAAAAACATTGAAGAATCAACACATATGTTATTACTTTTCATTTCTAAATAATGTAATAACTGAATTATAGTAAATATATATAAGTTTCCTCACCTTCTTAGGTAAATGATTTATTTAAATTACAAACTGTTTACTTCAAAGCGGGTTAGTCGTGGACGCCTTGTGTAGATTGGGCTTAAGATAGCGGTTGTAAGGCTAACTTCTATCTTAGGATGGTTTATACGGTGGGGCTGTTACGACTCTACCGCTTGGGGGCATGACACTAACCCCAAATGAATGGAGCCTTTGAAGCAACCAATAAAAACCTCAAAAGAATAATTGAAAAAATGGTTGTTACATACAAGGATTGGCATGAGATGTTGCCATTTGCACTTATAGCCTATCAAACTTCCATTAGAATGTCGATTAGGGAAACACCCTACTATTTGGTATACGACACTAAAGTGGTGTTTCCAGTAGAGGTTAAGATCCCGTCTCTTAGAGTATTATTAGAGACCTAGTTGGAAAAAGTTGATTGGGTAAAGAAATACATCAAGTAGTTGAATTTAATTGATGAGAGAACATTGACAACCTTATGTGATAATCAGTATTATCAACAAAGAATGGCTCGGGCTTTCAACAAAAGAGTACGACCTTAAAACTTCAAAGAAGGTGATATGGTGTTGAGAAAGGCTCTCCCTATTGCATAAGATTCTAGAAGGAAATTTGCTCTTAATTATTTAGGCCCTTATGTTGTGAAGCGGGTATTACTAAGAGGGGCTTTAATTTTATCTCAAATGGATGGTTTAGAATTAAGAGACCCTATTAATACTGATGCTGTAAAGTTGTACTACCCTATGAGAATTCAATGGAAATTTTTACTCAGAACACATAAATAATAGTCGTTTTGAATGTTATTGTGGTCTAATTTTCATTCTCAATAAGCAAAGTTGGTATCCTTAGTAGCTGTTGAAGTTGGAATCCTTAGTAGCTGTTGAAGTTGGAATCATTACCCTCTCTTCCTACTCCATTAAAAGGTCTAGTTCCCTTACCCCATTTAATTGAAGCCATACACTAAAAACATGGGAGAAGTTGAAAAGTGAGAAATAGAACATTGGTAATTGACAAAACTCTTTTAAATACTTTATTATAGATTGATCCCCTTCGATTGGGAGTTTATTGTCTATTTTTCAGGGAGAGGAAAATCCCAAATAGGTAATCACCTCACGACAGATATTTACTAGTCAAGAATAAGGATTTCAGTTCATAAAAGTTTTGAAAAGATAACCAATTGATGGACGAAAAATAGTGGGTGACATTCTATATCAGGTTAATTTCTATGACTTCTTGATATCAGGCAAGTACATCTATTAGTTTTAATATAGTGGATGTGAGTCCGAGTCGATCCCTCTGAGACTTTGAGTACCAATATTAACCTTAACTTTATTATTTAACCGGAAAATTGTAATGGGTTGAGTGAATTAAAAATACTAGAATTGACGAACTAAACTAATTATGAGACTTGATTAAGCAATTTAGAAGGCGATAAAACTAAGAATGACTTCAAGAATGCAAATAACGTATTTAGGAATTATTTCCCCTAGTATTTAACATGTGATCGTTTAAAAGATATTCAATTCAATTTCTATTATTCTTGACCAGAGGGATTAGCAATTAAAGTTAATACCTTTTTCAAGCCTATTAACCCTAATCTTAAATTATTTACCGGAATCTCTTCACTTAGTAATATAACTTAGAATCGCATTAATGTATAATGAATTCCCACACAAAGAACAACTTTCCGGACAAAAAATATATCTTATCTCTAAGTATATATGTAATTCTTTCCAATTATGTCAAGATCTTATTATACATGTGATTTTTCAATCATCATGCATAATATCATAGATTGATACTCTAGAAATATCAACTAACAATTAAATAACATAATTGAATCAAGAAAAGATAGAAACTTTATTGAAAATTATAAATTAATCTAATAGTCACATGAAACCCTAGGTTCCATAATCCTAAATACACGAATCTTAAGCTATCATAATGAAACTAAAAACGAATTCCAACAAAACCAGTAAATAAAACATGAAAAATCCCTTTTATTGATGATCAATCTCTTCAATCTTGAAGTTGAATGTTACTTTCACCCTTTCTCCTCTCATTCTCCTCAAGTCTTTTCTCTTTTGAATGTCCAATCTTGTATGTGAAACCCTAGTATGTCCTTTTATAATGTATTAAAAGGTTTCCTTTTTCGTTACCAGACACGGCCTGAAAGATAGTCGTGTCCCCAGGTGTGTAACTTTCTGACCTCAGCATATTTTCCTGGATGGACACAGCCTGGGGACACAGCTGTGTGTCCGAAACTGTGTAACTTCAAAACTTGATAACTCCTTTATTTGAACTCCGAATTGAGTGAAACTTGATTCATTTTCTTTGTTTTCAATCCAAGAACGCATTCAACCCTTGAAATCAAAATTTTACTCAATTAAGTATCAATTTCCTTAAAAAAAAACAAAGATGTAAGGGAAATACTAAAAAATCACCATGTAAAATGTATTTAAAATAAGAGTTATCACTTCTCTAAAAAGCCGATGGAGTCTTAGAGGCTCTGTATAGAGATCAGTTAGGTTTATAACTAAGGATCAAAATTTGAATTCATTTCAAAAAATGAGTCAATTAGTTTTGATAGGACTTTTCAAAGAAAGATTTGGAAATTTGGATGCTATTGGTAAGACCAAGTAAATACTTTTATGTGATGTTAGCACTTTGGTTTTTGAACTTTGCATTTGCATTTAGATTATATTTGCTCAAATGATAACCAGTGTTTATGTTTCTGTTTTCTAACAAATTTTTAGCTAGAATCTCTAGCTAGTCTACAAGGCACTTACTTTTGGCAATATCTCATTAGGGTCTTAGGCAGCTCAAGGAGTACTTCTCTCTCATCTCATCTTTATAGTTAACTTATAAGGGTATGACCAAGTCCTCAATATCTCCTTAGGGTCTTAGTCAGCTCAAGGAGTACTTCGCCTATCTTATCTTGGTTAGCCAACTCATAAGGGCATGACCAAGTCCTCAATATCACTTTAGGGTCTTAGTTAGCTTAAGGAGTGCTTCGTTCATCTCATCTTGGTTAATCGGCTCATAGGGGTATGACCAAGCCCTCAATATCTCTTTAGCATCTTAGCTTAGCATCTTAGCCAACTCAAGGAGCACTTCACCCATTTCATCTTGGTTAGTTAGCTCAAAGGGGCACGACTATGTCTTCAATATCTCTTTAGGGTCTTAGCTTACTCAAGGAGCACTTTACTAGTCTTATCTTGGTTAGTTAGCTTATAGGGATAAAACCAAGTCCTCAATATCTCTTTAAGGTCTTAGCTAACTCAAGGAGTGCTTCCCCTATCCCATCTTGGTTAGCTAGCTTATAGGGGTACGACTAAGTTCTCAATATCTCTTTAAGGTCTTAGCTAGCTCAAGGAGCGCTTTGCCTATCTCATTTTGGTTGGTTAACTCATAAGAGCACAATTAAGTCCTTAATATCTCTTTAGGGTTAAAATTAGCTTAAGGAGTGCTTCGCCCACTTCATCTTGGTTAGTTATCACATACAACCAAGTCCTCAATATCTCTTTAGGGTCTTAGTTAGCTTAAAGAGCGCTTCTCCCATCTTATCTTGGTTAGTCAACTCATAGGGGCATGACTAAGTCCTTAATATATCTTTAGGGTCTTAACCAGCTCAAGGAGCGCTTCACCTATCTCATCTTGATTAGTCAGCTCATAGGGGTACAACTAAGTCTTTAATATCTCTTTAGGGTTTTAACTAACTTAAGGAGAGCTTCGCTCATTTTATCTTGGTTAGTGAGCTCATAGGGATATGATCAAATCCTTAATATTACTTTAGGGTTTTAGCCATCTTAAGAAGTTCTTCGTTCGTCTCATTTTAGTTAATAGGCTCATAAGGGCACGACCAAGTCCTTAATATCTCTTTAAGGTCTTAGCCAACATAAAGAGCACTCCGCCCGTTTCATCTTGGTTAATTAGCTAATAAGGGTATGACCAAGTCCTCAATATCTCTTTACGGTCTTAGCTAGCTTAAGAAGCGCTTCGCCCGTTTCATCTTGGTTAGTCAGCTTATAGGTATACGACCAAGTCCTCAATATCTCTTTAGGGTCTTAGTTAGCTCAAGGAGCTCTTTGCTTGTTTCATCTTGGTTATTCAACTCATAGGGGCATGACCAAGTCCTCAACATCTCTTTAGGGTCTTTGCCAATTCAAGGAGCACTTTGCCCGTTTCGTCTTGGTTAGTCAGCTCATAGGGGGTATGACCAAGTCCTCAATAACTCTTTAGGATCTTTGCCAACTCAAGAAGCGGTTTGCTCATTTTATCTTGGTTAGTCAGCTCATAAGAGTACGACCAAGTCCTCAATATTTTTTTAGGGTTTTAGCCAACTCAAAGAGTGCTTTGTCTACTTTTTCTTGGTTGGTCAAGTCATATGAGCATGACTAGGCTTTGATTTCCCTTTTAGCTATTAAAATGCCTCGTCTTTCACCTTTCACCATTCATCAAATCCCTATTAGACCAAACCTAGGGTAGCTAGCTAATCGTTATGCTTCTTTGGTTAGAGTCATCATCGGGGCAAAAATAGTATCTTTTTTGTCTTTGTGATAAAGTTTTACTCAAATTTCTCCATAAAGAAAAGTAGTTGTAGACACCTCATTTTTGCCTCCTCTTTTTCTTATTTTTATTTTTTCAAAATTTTTAGGATAGGTTAAAGGGTCTCAATTTAGCAAAAGCAAAAAAAAAAAAAAAGAAAGAAATTTAGAAAAATACAAAAAATGGAAAATTTAGGAAAAACCAAAAATAAGAAATACAAAAAATAGAAAATTACAAAAAAAAAAATGAAAAGTCACAAAAAATAGAAAAATAGAGGATTTAGTAAATATAAAAAATAATAAAACTTTTAGAATAGAATTTTTAATAAAAATAAGGAGAAGGCTATTGGGCCTAAGTTTAGATTTGAATTTAGCATAAGCTGACCTAGTTCATATGTGCAATTAGGCACAAGCTAACGACTTAATAGATAAGCACTTGAATAATTGTCATTAGGTTAGTTTAAGGTCTTAGGTTTGAATCTTACCAAAGGGAAGGAATGTCATTTATTCTTTTTACCACAAAACGCACACGATACATCTCTACGTTTCAGGGGTTCACTATATCACATGTCCTGATACGTGGTGCTATCAGCTTAGACGACGGTTGACGTGGTGCTATGTCGTATGACACTTGGCATGCCATGTTACCTACTATGTGTCATAATAGGGACACGTAGCATGCCACAATTAGACGACATAGCTGACGTGGCGCTACATCAGTGCCATGGCAACCCATTTCTCTCCCTTTGCTTTCTCTTTCTCCCCCTTTCCCTCTTCTTCCCCAAATTTGTCGCTCGAAAATAAGCTTACCCCCAAACTTTGACGCAATTTTTTGCACAATTTTCACACACATGTACATGATTTCTTGGCTTAAGCTTATTGCATACATGGCCATCTCTACGGTCAAATGGAAATTGTCACCTTGCACTCTCAGAGAGGATGGGTCAAACCATAAGGCTTGTGACATGCGGTCCCTTTTTTGTTTTGCTTGAAGCCCAAAACGTGTATTGGAGCTTTGAGTCTCTTTCGCTACGATATCCTTTAATCTAGAGCAAACGTACCACATTTGTATCAATTCGAAAGCCCAACTCAAATTGCTTAAAATCTTCTATATATTGTACCAGATTCAACCATGGCCCCATTAGACTTCATCAATATCTTCAATCTATTAAATCTCAATTTGAAAAACTTATCTCCTTACCTTACCCGCTGCTCATGTTGGCTATATATATATATATATATATATCCACAGCCAACCGCTGATTCTTTCCCATCACATATCCAAGACGCTCGGACTATAGTTGGCCAACGAACTTGAGCGAGTCAATCCGCTTGAATCTTAATACTTCATTGTATGGAGAAAAAGCTTCGAGTCACCATTCGTTGAGTCCATACTTTGTCGTTAGCGATGAACTCTTTGGGGAAACAATCTGGTTGGGCATCAACATCAATGAACATAACATATATTAAGGCTGTCGCATACTTCTTTCATTGTTCTTCCCTTATCGTGCGTCTTTCCTTGTTCCGGTTCTTTAACAAAAAATGTCTTGCTGAATATATATATATATATATATATATATTATTTTTTCCCTGTCCATTCTGTGATCTTACTACGATCTGATTTCCCTTATTGGTGTTACAGCTACATTAACCAGTAGAGGTACCCATGGACGACCGTAACTCGTGAACGAATAAACTACCGACAAAACTTGATCAATGACGACATGGTCAGCAGTAAGCACAACAGCAGTGACCGACTCATCATGATCATAACCGTAGCGTCGATAAATGTACGTTTGAGGTCATGGAAGCGTGGTTCACCATTCTCCCCTTCTCTTTCTTTCTTTCTTTATTATATTTTTAATCCATTACTTTAGCTCTCGTACCCATCTGGGCTTTTGCAGGTGAAATCAGCTCAGTTTGTCAACAACCGAGACCAAAGCGAGACACAATCAGGTAGCACGGATATCATTCGTAACAACGTGAACAAACTCCATGCAGCAGCGAGCAGACTGGACACAAAACTATTAAGAACATGTACCAACTGCACCAAGTCTGGTTACTTGAGGGTCGTGAATGTTGGCGGAGTTTAGACAGCCGGAACTGAATTTTTAACGAGTCCTTTCTATTGTAATTTGTGTACAATATGTCAAGACACTTTTGATATATTTATAAATATTATTTATAAAAACAAGTATTTATTGTATTTATATATTTTTCTATTAGTATATATTTTGCAATCAAGTCTCATAAATAATTAAAGTATGTATAGAACTATAATAAAAGAGTACTATCAGTAAGATTTCATGATATTTTATTATCTAAAAGTTATCCTTAATCGGATAAATATCTAGAGGAAGCATAGATATTTAAATCAACATGTTGTATAATTAAGGTCATTTTCATTGGATTGAGGGACAGATATCTGAGTTATACAAGTAGTTGCTCAAAGTTAAGTAGATACATTAGATGTGATCCGTTAATAGAGGACACTACATGTTTAATGTTATTGGTCTCTCCTCTGTATAAACAAGTGTAAATAATTTCTAAACTTGAGACTTTTATATATTCTATTTTGGAATGTTGTGTTTTGATGCCGTTAAACACAGTTTTTATTTGGATTGTAAATAATGTGGTTATTGGATACAATATAAAATATAGAGAAAATAGTGACGAGTCAAGATAGAATTCATTACTCTCTTGGATTAGGAAGCCGATATTTAAGGCTGCTTGGTTAAGATAATAGTGACTTATAAGCTCATAGTCATGATAAGTATTATTAAGTCTATTTATCTTAGAAACCAAGTAAAACGATTAAATATTAATGATAAAATATATAATGGTTTAATTGGGATATTATTTAATGAAGAGATTTAATTACGCAATAATCAATTCATAATGGTTTCTCGTTCTCACCGTTTTCTATTATATTAGATGACCAATAACCGTAGCTAGATGGTTATCTTGATTTGTATTTAAATAGACATTACCTTCGTATATAAAAAATGTAGAAGGTTAAATTTGAGTTTGGGCTTTAAGCTCATTAATTAATTGAGTTTAATTCTTTAAGCTCCCAAAGAGTCGAGTTCGGATACTCGAAATGATTAAGGAAGATTTGACATGATAGGCTTAGAGTAAGGCCCGTTTAATTGGTCCATTTGATCTAACCTTTTTTAGTTTGGCTCATACTAAAATAATAAATAAAGCATTTTTTAGGCATGAATCTATAAAAATAGCCCACTTAAGATTCATTAATAAAAAGATTCAATCTTAATCATTGATCATCATCATCATAATCTAACAGAGGTGAGTACCTAATATTTCTTATAAATACTGTTATGGCCCTAAAAGGGGTCTAATAGGAGCCTAAAAGGATTGCCTAAAAATTTCCATATCACATGTGCACCTATGATATAAAAACCACCTTGCAAGTTAGAGATTGTAAGGCTCTAAATTATAAATCACTAAGTTTATTTATTGTTAAGTAATTAATTTATTGTAAAATATAAATACAAATCATTATAGATGTCTGATATCCTATAGTTTCTCAGAATCATAGAGAATCGGTATCTCTTACCAAATGATAAGATCAAGTAATATATACATAAAAGTTCAAACTTAATAAGGTTGAAAAATCTAAATATATAAGTAGTATTCACATTTAAAATTTCACATGAACTAAACAACTTCTCTCTAATTCCAACCTCTAAAATATCTCAATACTCGCACTCAACGCTTGCCTCTTAATCCATATCCGATTATCTATCAACCTGCAAAAGAAAAACTATTGGAGAGTAAGCTACAAAAGCTTAGTGAGTTATCCCTCATACTATACTGATAAGTAAGTTATTAAACAAATTATTACAATCATATGAATGCATCTACACGTAGTATGCCAAACAATATATACAATTGATCGATGCTACATATAACGTCGGATTTTAATGCCTTCCGAGGTAAGGGTTGGAGATACATCGATATCAATCACAACCGGGTTCTACCACCTGAGTTTTTAACCATAACTTTGAATTTCAGATTTCATAAAATACATTTCCAATTCTAAAAATCCAATAGTATACAAAATCCAGGTAGCTCCTGCAGTCCTCACTCACACCTTACAGCAGAGGTCTTTAGACTCGACCTTCAGTCATATGGTTGGCGTTTCCATCGCCTAGTAAGCTTGTAAGTTTAGGTAAGGTCATGTTATATGAGTACACCGTACTAAACGCTTTAATTCAATGTATATAAACAACTCCCGCATGACCTCTCTTTGCCTCTACATGAAGTCATAGTTGGAATAACAAATGCAATGTATGGCTAATGCATGACCTGTATTAATTTAAGATAAGCCAAGTATAATTAAGTTAAATAACGTGGTGATCAATCAATATCAGCAAACCATCCAACTCATGTAACAATCAATCATACAATCAAATTCTCAATTATCGTATTTAACAATATTTTTCACAGTAATCAATAAGTATCAAGCACCTACATATCTTGAATCCCCACGCATCAAGTTATTACTATTTAATTTAAGTGCACTAACTACAAACATAAAATAAGTATAGAGCATCGGGAGTACTCACTTAGCCTTGATGTTTCTTATGCTTATTGTAATAATTAGTCGAAAGATCTAAACCCCCGTCGGAATTGCCTAATCATTACAAGATAAAACGATGATAAGTAATTGAATTAATTAATGGTTCTAGACATCTATATACCAAATTCTACTTAGGTTACCATTAGTTTTTATCCGATTGAACTATATCACTAATCGTATGTAACTTTTCATTCTATTTTTGATATTTGTGAACTTATAGTCGTTTTTCATCATTTTCGAATGTACGTTCACTCGGTGATGTCCATTTTGGATGTTAATACCCATATTTTATGATATGGATTAGATTTATTAAAATTTTAACTATTGAAGCTTAAATATTCTTATTGTCTACTTTTATATCTTATTTTAGTACTTAACGATTTAATTAGCCATTAGATTCTTACACTTAGATGATCTTACATTGTAATTACTAATTTATGGGCTTAAATAAGGTTAATTAAATTTAAGATGGGTATTAAGAGCTTAAGGAAGTTTCGACCCATATATGTACATGTATATGTATATGTATATTATTATTTTATTATGTTATCTTATATTTTACTATTTTATAGGCTGTCATAATTTATGTCATCAATTGCTTATATCATCATTTATGTCATGCTTATATCATCACCTATATATACTTTATACTTATACTCTTTTGTATTCTATACATAAGTTATGTGTATACTTATACTTTTAATATACTTGTATATATACTTGTGTACTTATATGTATACTAGTACATATGCCTGTATATGCATACGATTACATACATATTTTTATACATATTTTCGTATGCCTTGTATACTCCCTTAACAAATCTTCACAAATTCCATATTTTTATACTTTTTGGGCTTATTTAGCAAGGTATATGTATCCATAGATAGTATATTCCTTCTTTTTGGTTATGCACATAAAGGATACTTATGTATAAGAGTATCCATGCATGTATATATCAAGTATATCCTTGTGTACACATACTTGATCATATGTATATGTACTCCTTTTTCAATTATCTAAGGATTTCTTATATCTATACTAAAGATTTCACTAAAACCCTTACATATACGCTTCAAATGTACTCACTTGTTATATGTACATAGGTATTTATACATGTATACCTAAGTATTTATACACTCTAAAGCATAAGTATAGAGCTTCCTAGCTTCAACAACAACACACACACACATACACATACACACACACACACACACACACACACACACACACACACACACACACACACACACACACACACATACACACACACACACACCACACACACACACACACACACACACACACACACACACACACACACACACACACACACACACACACACACACACACACACACACACACACACACACACACACACACACATATATATATATATATATTACACAAAGTTTCTATACTAACCTAAAGTAGACATTAATTCACTTATTGAAATAGAAATTTAAGTAGAAATTCAAATGAAATCATACCTTTTTCTTCTTTTAGATAAGGGTAAGGAGTTTACTTATTCAGTATATGAAAAGTTGTTGTAGTATAAAAGTGGGTTTAGAAAATTAGAAGGGTGAAAGGGAAAACGGAGGTGCCAGTTTTAGAGATGAGGGAAAGGAATTTGTTTTGTGTAATTTTTGTGTTTTAAAATGAAGACAAGTAGGTTCTAGAAGTCCCCATATGTTGGACGGCAAAGAGGATAAGAAAGGGAAAAAAATCCATGTGAAATTGAGTAGAAAACCTTAGAAAAGAGGAGAACTTTCTAGTTGAAAATGACCCATGTTAACTTTGGTCAAATGTTGACTTAGTCAACTCTCTTAAAATTACATGTAATTTAAGTGTACATAATGAGGTAATTAAGGAAAATCGGGAAGAAAATCAAGGAAATGAAAGGAGATATGGAGTTTATTGAAATGATTAGTAAGAATAGTTAACAATATCTCCCTCTAAGTATTTATATCCTAGATACATTATTTAGTATGGTAGTTAATATAACTGTCATGAAATATGCCATTTAGTATGTTAATATTAATTACATATAGTATAAACATCAACTACACACTTAATTCTATAAAATACTAACCTAGTTATATGATAGAAGATGGGTGTGATCTACAATGCAAAACCTTAGTTTTCTAGTAAATTAAATTAGTATTATAAGAATTTATGAATAATTGAAAGTTATCTTGATTATTTGATAATGATTTAGTATGATACTAAGGATATATTAGCAATTAGGGTTTGAGAATAGATTCTAGCGACTTAGTACTTTTATATCCTTAAAGTTATAATTTTAAGGTTTTATCACTTTTGGGCGCAATCTCTAGTGTTTATATACATTTAGGGTATAAGAGTTTTCTATGCAATTAAATCTTTGGTTGTTTTCTTAGGGTTTTAATAACGTTCAGATTTGATTTTTCATATATATGTACGGATAAAATTTAGTGTTTTTCCTACACAATTACCTACTCCTCCTCTTGATACTTCTCTTATGATCATCCCATGTAGGTCACTTAAGTCATTTACCTAGTTACATGTTGCTCGACTTCTCACATAACATGCATATGACCCCTTGCATCCTACCTATACCCTCTACATTTTCTAGCAAAGAGATGTAGCGCAGCTTGGTAGCGCGTTTGTTTTGGGTACAAAATGCTTGCTTCTATTGGGCCTGGAGTTCAAGTATAAATTGCAGGGCGTATTGACAGAAAAGAAATTGCACGTGTTGAATGGATCAGAGAGGGTAGGGTTCCTCTACAAACCATTTGAGCTAAAATTGATTATTGTTCCTATCCAGTCCGAACTATTTATGGGGTATTAGGCATCAAAATTTGGATATTTAGAGAAGAAGAATAAGAAAATTTACTGTTCTATCCATTAAAAAAAATAGAATAAAAAACAACAAACTCTTTTCTTTCATTCTTTTTCCCTTAAATCCAAAAAAATGAGCAATTCTAATTCTATAGGGTTAAATAATAATTTGATCGATAATTTTCTAAAATTTAATTGCTATGCTTAGTGTGCGACTCATTGGTTTTTTTAGAGGATAGGATTAAAAAAAAAAAAGGATCGAAGCCTACTATCAACTAATAGTTATAAAACAAATAACCAACTCATCGATTCACATTATCTGGATACAAAAAAACCAGTCAAGATATAATACATATACGGACAAATCGGTCAATAATATCAGAATCTGACGAATGAGCCCGGGTCGACTTACTAATGGGATGCCCAAATGCGTTACAAAATTTCGCTTTAAACAATGATCCAATAAAAGGCATAATTGGAACTATTGTCTCGAACTTCTTCATAGCATTATCTATTAGAAATGAATTTTCTAATATTTGACTCCATACCACTGAAGAATTTATTCGTACCTTTGAAAGATGGCCCAAAAAATCATATGTAGGAGAGATGGCCGAGTGGTTCAAGGCGTAGAAGGAGGGAAGACTTTATACTCACATCATGGTACCTCCAAGGTGATGACAACCTAATTCTATTGATAGAATTAATTAAGAGCAAAATGTTACTACTGTGACCAATGACCAAAATCTACTTCTAACTAGAGACACTAATCAAGGAGAAGACATGTAAGAAAGTTTCCTTGATAATGCACAATTAATGTATGAGCTACGGGAGACTAATTGGAACCTATGTGAACTTATGGCAATGTTCACTTAATATGCACCTACTTTAGCTACCTTTGCTGCTACGCAATAAGGAGTAACTTCCTTGAATCCTTCTAATGTGGTGTAACAACATACTTTACCCAGCTTTCCTATTGTCAACGAGCATGTCACTCTTAGAGTTAAGGAACAAATTCCCACTGTGAAACCTATAGCCACGCAAGATTCATTGCCTAAAGTAAGGAACCAAGGAGTTCAGATTGGAGGCTTGTCATCCTTCTATTATACGACATGCCACAATTGTTGACTCTGTGTAAAATGAATCTGGTGTTTGCAAGATCTAAACCTGCAAATCTCGTACCCATGCATCTTGCTACCATGATATCACTAAGGATAGAAACATCCACTCAAAGAGGTTTATTTATGACCAAAGAAGATTTAGATATGTATTTGTAAGAGATACAAGTGAAATCTATGGTGGGTATACTAAAACTAAAGCTCTAATATCACCAACGTATTACCGTAAAACTGTACCCTAAGGATTATGTTAGTCCGAAGTTTATGCTATTTAATGGCAAGAAAGGAAGTACCAAGGAACATTTGTTGAAATTCATCAAGATATTGGAAGTATATGGTCTAGATGATGATTTGAAACTAAAATAATTTTCTAAGTCATTCACTGAGAAGGCATACACCTGGTATGTTAATCTCCCTCCAAGGTCAGTAAATTCGTGGGGTAGTATGTGTAAGATGTTTCTAGAGAAGTTTTTCTCCATAAAAGAGAGAGTTACCCTTACTAACATGGGAATGATCCGTCAGAAGTCCAAAGAAGATCTTATGACTATATCAAGTGCTTCAGGGAGCGCTCACTAGATATACAAGACCATTGTGATGAGAGGAAGTTAGTTAAGATCTATATCTAAGGAATGTTTCCTAAGTATGTAGTTTACCTTGAGAATCTTTCATTAGCTTCCTTTGCCACGCTAGTTGAGAACATGAGAAGGACCAATAATTCAATGGCATGACAAAGAAGTGAAATTAAGAGATTCAACAAGTGTACTTCATTTGTAAATGCAACTCAAGGCGAGTCACCAAGGGGAGCAAAGTAGCAAAGAAAGGATTAGCCCACTAACTTTAGGCCATCTTTGACACACCCTTGTCCTATGGCTAAAGTGCATCGAATGCTTAACCAGTAGCTCTATGATGGAAATATTAAGCTCCCAAGGGTCGAGTGCTTCCCCATAAATGAAGAAAAGAATGATCCCAAGTATTGTAGATTTCATTAGATCATTGGTCACCTAACTAAAGACTGTTTCATTTTAAAGAAAATATTCAATGATCGAGTTGCATGTGGTGAGTTGATCATCGATAACAATGATGCTAGAAATGATCTACTTCCTGCCTATAACAACCAAAGGGTGTTGTTAACACCATTAACCATGATCCCATCACAATTGAAGTGATTAATGCCCAAGCTACTAGAAGTGATGAAGATAAAGGAAAGTTGATTGAAGCTCAAGATGATAAATACCTACTTATTGTTGTGGCGTTGTTAAAGGAAGCTAACTTTAGAAATTTCTTTGATCTTATGGGATTCAACGAGAAAGTTCGACTTACGATAGTAACTACACTCACACAAATATCTAAGAGTTAATACATAGAGTGTAGTGCAGTATAACCTATGAAGAGGATGGCTACAATACACAAAAATGCGATTTTGTTTACTGATGTAGATATGTGTGTAAAGAATTTCAATCACATTCACCCTTTATATGTGGAAGGTATACTTAATAGGTCCTCAATCAAGAGAACATTCATTGATAATGGTTCTTCGCTGAATATTATGCCAATGAGTACTTTTAAGGTTACTAGAATTGACATCCGACGATTAGTTAAATAACCTATCTCAATAAATGGATTTAGCCATGCCCTTATGGATTTTGTCAAGTATGTTAATATTGATCTTAAGGTTGGCCTTATCCATGGTACTATTACCTTTTTGTGTGATTGATGTGCCAACTTAATACCATTTGCTCATTATTAGGAAGTGACTGTATGATCATAACTTGTTCTCATTAACATTGCACCAACGTATCATGGGTCATTGGAAAGGGAAGGACGTATTCATTCTAACTACCAAGAATCCCTTTGAGCAACATGAATCATACTTTACTGAGTTCACCTACTTTGATGAATTTGCTAAAGAAGGTGAAATCACGATAGCTAAGTCATTTAGTGTCCCTTTACCTACATGGGAAGAAGTTCAAGATGGCCAGCAAAAGAAAAGAAGGATGTGAAGATGTCGTGGGGGGAAAGAAGAAGAATAAGTAGGCTAAGGGAATCGAAAGCTTCATTTAAGAAGATGAAAGAAGGGTGTATCGCTTATCATAGTTTGTAGGGTCTGAGGAGGTATATTTCTCGTCTTTAAATCCCATAATAGTACAAGAAGTCCAACCTGCCCTACAGTAACTACAAGACTAAGTGAGGCTACAAGCTGAAGAAATAGAAGAATTGAATCTAATGCAATCAAGAGAGTCACGACAGCCAATCTTCATAAGTAAGACCCTTCCACTAGAAATAAAAGTTCGTATTATTTAGTTGTTGAAAGAATATAGAGACATGTTTGCATGGACCTATGAAAAGATGCTAGGATTGGATCTTAGTCTCATAGTACACAAACTAAGTATTACTCCGGGAGTTATAGCTGTGAAGTAAGGACAAAGGGTTTTCCGCCTTGAAATTGAAGTGCAAATCAAGCAAGAACTCGAGAAGTTATCATGAGCTAGATTTATAAGGCCCATTCAACATCTTACTTGGCTCGTTAACATGTTTCTGCAAGAAAGAAGAATGAACAGATAAAAGTATGTGTGGACTTCTGGGATTTAAATAAGGCTTGTCATAAAGATGACTTTCCTTTACCAAATGTCGATACTCTAATAGACATAACCATATGGCATGACCTATTCTCATTTACGGATGGATTCAATAGTTATAATCAAATTAAGATGGCAGTAAGAGATGCAACATATAATGCCTTTCGAACACCAGTCAGAAATTCTTATTATACCGTCATGCCATTTGGACTTAAGAATGCGGATGCCACTTATCAAAGGGTAATGACCGTCATATTCCATGACATGATGCATGACTTCATGGAGGATTATGTTGATGATATAGTCATTAAGTCTAAAAGATCACCTGATCACATAATTCATCTACAAAAGATTTTTGAACTATCTTGGCTATACAAGCTTCGCATAAATCCTCTCAAATGTGTCTTTGTAGTATCTTCAGGGAAGTTCTTGGGGTTTGTCATCCATAAAAAAGGAATTGATGTTGATCCTGCGAAAGTGCAAGCTATAAGATCAATGCCATCCCTGACCACTTTAAAGGAACCAAAGACCTTTATGGGAAAAGTCTCTTATATTAGAAGGTTTATACCTACACTTACTGAAATTTCACACCCATTGCACCAACTTCTAAAAAAGGGAATTTCATTTGAATGGGAACATGTTTATGATGAGACAATTCAAAAGATCAAGATGATCTTGACCTCCCCCCAAACCATGACCACGCCTATCAAAGAATTACCATTGATTCTGTATCTTACTTGTACCGACAAGTACCTTGGAGCTTTAATCACACAAGAAGTAGATGGCCAAAAGCAACTCGTGTACTATTTGATTCGAATCCTTTAAGGGAGTGAGGTCAATTACCTAGCTTGCAAGAAATATTGTCTTGTGTTGGTATTTTCCATGCAAAAATTGTGGCATTACTTCCTTGCGCATAAGATCAATTTAGTAACTTGTTTAGAGCTGATCAAGTATTTATTGTCACAACTAGCTTTATCAAGATGAGTTACTAAGTAGCTACTCTTTCTTGGAGACTTTGACATTTAGTGCAATCCCCCATGACCATTAAGTCATAAGCCTTGGCCGATCTACTAGCACACTTCTCGAACACCCAAGAGGGCTCGATTGTAGATATAATAATAGCTGAATTTCATTAAGATACTTTGATGGTCAAGGTGGATGGTGGATGGTAGATGGATACTTCAATTCAATGGTTTTGTAGGAAATCAAGGTTGGGGAGCAGGAATCATATTAACATCACTTGAAGGTCAAGAGATACCCTTGGCATTTAAATTTGATTTTCTATGCACCAATAATGAAGCTAAGTATAAGGCATTATTACTTGGTTTGTTATTTGCACTAGAAGTTGGAGCACATCATTTGCGTATTCAAGGTGATTCAAATTTGATCATTAAACAGGCCACCGATGAGTTTAGATTAAAGGAACTTATACTTATGCCTTATAAGGGCTACTATATAGGTTATGGTCAGAAAATTTGACTTTGTATGGTACGAGCATACGAGTTAATCAGTGAATAGATATACCAATGCATTAGCTACACTAGCATCAAAATTCCAAGTTGTCAAGAAATCTATACCATGTATGGCTTTGAATTTTGTTGATGAGGATGAAGACATGTAAGACGATTGGTGCATCCCACTTATGGAACAATTAGTGTACCCTAGTACAGCTTTTGTTTTGGCTTTAAAGAATTTTGTTATGATTAATGGGATGTTATATTATAAGGGTCTAAAAGGCATTCTATCTTGATGTATTGGTTCTAAAGAAGCTCGTCTCAAGTTAAACAAGTATCACCAAATCTGGTATGAGGAGGAAGGGCCACCATTATATGGTCACATTTAACGTATAGGCTATTATTGGCCATCAATGGCTAAAGATGTGCTTTAAGTGCAAGAACATTGCCTTAAATGTTCTAAGCTCTCCGACCATAGTGAGTGTAATTTTGTATCTAGTGTTGGAGACTAAAGGCGATTATACCTTGATTACTTGAGAAATAATGTGTTACTAACAAATAATACAAATGCCAAACTTATAAAGCGAAAGGCCAAAAAATATCTTATGCATGAAGGTGAGCTTTATAGAGTATCATTTATGGGAAACCCCTAAAGTGCATTGCTCCTCCTGAAATGGAAATAATTTTGGCTAAGGTGTATGCTGCAGAGTGTGGGGAACATCAAGGAGGAAGGAAGCTGTATTATTATTTGCTTGATAAAAGATACTAGTGGCTAACAATGGAAGTCAACACTTTCAACTTCACCAAGAAGTATGTTGTTTGTCAATAATATGGCAATACCATTCATGCTCCTACAGTCACACTCCATATCATCACAATTCCTTGGCCTTTTCACATGTTGGCTTTTGACCTTATTGGACCTATACATCTACCATCGAGAGGATGCACTTGGATCTAGCAAGAATAGAATGCTTTACAAAGTAGGTAGAGGCAACTCCTTTAAAGGAGGTAATAGGACCAGCAGTTGCAAGTTTCATGAAGAAGAATATCATATGTAGGTTTGAAATCTTAAAGCATATTTTATCAGACAACAACACTCCTTTTATCAATTTGCATATCTGCCAACTACTGGATTCCTATAATAGTGATCATGTAAAGTCTATGCCTTATTACCCAAAAGGAAATAAATAAGCTAAGGCTAGTAACAAGAGTTTGTTAAAGATACTTAGTCACATGGTTCATGATAATCATAAGGAATGGCATGACAAGTTACCATTAGCGCTTTAGGCCTATAAGACATCTAAACAAAGGTCAACATAAGCAACTCCTTTTTCTCTAGTATATGGGGCTGAGGTAGTAGTTCCTATAGAAGTCTTGATCCTATCTATTAAATTGGCTATCAAAGCCAAGCTTGAACCGGACACATTGCGAGCGATAGACTTAGAAGCATTAGATGAAAGGCTTGATATCACTAAACATAATCTCATCAATTATCAACATAGACTCAGAGTGGCGTACTACTATCTAATGAGAAAGAGATCATTCTAGCAAGGCAACGCCGTACTTTGTGCAGCTAAGCATGTGCGCTGAGGTACCCTAGCACCTAAGTTTACACCAAAATGAGAAGGACCTTTCATAGTTGAGGAAGTGTACGAGAGTGGATATTGCAAACTCAAGAATCCCAGCATTTATGCTATTACTGCTCCTATCAACTTTCATTATATCAAAAAGTTCCATTTGTAAAAAGGAAACTATAGTAAAGTTAAATGAATGAAATTTATAGCTCAAGTTATACGAGCTTGTTTTGCATATCTATTTCTACTATTATCTCTTTTGTGCACTATATGTTAGAAGAAAACAATAACAAAGTATTGGTGTTTATAATATTGCCACTTAGTCAGAGAATTGTCTCCCCAGTGTACAATATACATTTATCCTATGAGTTGTTAATTGGTTGAAGCTTTGACTCCCAGGCGTATTGTATAATGCTCTATCAAATAAGACAATGACTCACACAATTTGAGTATGCTTTTGTGGAGCATGCCAAAATATGTTATGTAGTGGGTAATACGCCCTTAACTCACGACGTGATTGTCCAATAGAACAAATATTCTTTGTTTCAATCAATATCTCCATATTATCGGACCAAATATTCAAATCCTTACTTGCAAATGGGAATACACTTCCAGTACGCAAGGTTTTCCCAAAAATTTATTGAGCCGTAAAGTAATTTATCATGTAAAATGCTGTTAAGGAAATGCAACATTTTCTAAGTGCATAATGATGTGAACTTCTAAGAACTTACCAAATCAATAAATAACTCACATTAATCCATGATGTCCCACATAAAGACACGGATCTCAAATAAGAGAGAAGTAAAACAACACATACTAAGTTGAACAAGTCCATACACTCTATGTAAAAAAAAAAAAAAGTGTAAAGAGAATAAGAGTAATACTATCAAGACTCGACACTAGATACTACAGTAGAATTAAGATTTGTGCCTGTAAAGTGCTCCTTTCTCTCAAGTTTTGCCTTTGCAAGTTTTACTTTGAGTAGCTCACATCTTTCCTCAATGTCTCAACTTCGCAACACCTTTTCAGCTTTAACTACAATAATTTCCATCCTATTGAGCTTAAACCTAAAGGCACATGCTGCAATGATACTACTAATCAAAAGTTCAAGATTCTCTATGGATAAAGAGGTCCAAGCTTCATCAAATAGCCTTACAACTTACTCATGTAAGCCTAAGATATGAGTAGTCACATTAGGACCTAAACAAATTAATCCTATCAAAAGATCCCCCTCCATCCTATGTAAGTGCTCCAGTGGTGCTAAGATGTTATTAGGTATTGTAAAGCCTTGAAAGGAGGCAGTATCTTCTGAAGTCACTACCACCTTTGTTATGGCTCCTTTATCTCCATGTTGTGATGTTCTAATCTCTAGGGGAAGTGATGTTATAGGATCTCTTGGAATCAGTGAAGTCACATCACTACAAAGGATAGGGACATTGTTAACTACGATAGTATCCATAAAAGCACTAGGTGTAATATGTGTCTCTTTGTTACAAAACCCTGCACCTACTAAAGCATCAGTAAATTCCTGGATCACACTTTCTTCTAAGAGTGAAATCTCATTATCACAATCATCAATGATATTGAACACATTGGAGATTCTAATATTATCATAGGTACCTTCATTAATCTGCTTTATGAAGTATGTTTTATCATTGAATTGCCCCTCTTAGTCGTCATCAACCCTTGTTGTAGAATTTTCTCTATCATCATCTCTATGTTCGGGTGAATCCCCATAATTAACCAACTCAACATCATCTTCTCCTTCATCTACAACCTCAGTAATAGTAAGTAGATCTTTAGCTCGAAGCACCTTTCCTATACCTTACTGACTTAGAAAAGGCCGAGTGATAGGAGAGATGCAATGACTTGAAGAAGTGCCTTTAGGAGTGTCATCTCTCACTCCATTAAGATGATTTTTCACCACTCCATCAAGATGGCTTTTCACTACCTTTTAGTTAATAGAAGTTTCAATTTCATCCTTTCTCCTTTGCTCTTATAATACATAAGATTAGGAAAACTGAGAATAGTAAACTAAAAGAAAAAAATTAGTATATATATATATATATATATATATATATATATAAAAGAGGAGGAGGAGTGTATTGACAATGCTACCTCATGAATCTGGCTACACTTAGGTAGTCTTATGATCAATGGGGGAGATGGTGAACGTTCATTTTATGATTTACCCCAAGCATCATCAGATGACTTCGCACTATTAGATGATTTTGGGTCTTCTTTAAGTTGAAAGTGAAATTCATTTCTTCAGATGACTTTTCAAACAGATCCTCTTTAGCCATCTCTAAGACATACTTCTTAAACCCATTCAAGCAATTTTTCCAATATATGAGCCAACCACTTGAAGTAACCCTAAAACAACTCATAGAAGGAATGAATAATTTCTTGGTCCTTTCATGAATGTTCTTTTGACTCTCAAGTCTGAATTCTTTGCAACACTCATCAAAACTTTGATTAATGACCAAATCATAAGGCATTCCTTGATCAAACCTTAGTTGTCGAGCAACTCGATCAGGTGAATATTTCATGACACTACACTCAAGGAAGAAATTAGAAGCATTGGCCCAATCATGAAGCAATGGAAGGCGCCTAGGTATATTCCATAAGATGAACTCCATCTCGACATTAGAGAACTCATCATAAAGCTATATTAAGCTTACCAAGTCCTTTAAACCTAAGGAGTAGATTTCTGAATACCATTCATATCCAAGAAATTCTTTTGTGTACAAATGAAAACTAAAATCGTGATAAGCATCAATGACATTCTTCAAAGTACTTGGGAGTTTTCTATTAACACATCCTCAAGCCTAGGGCTTGACGACATCAAAATGTGTAAGTGTGAGACCAAAATATCTCTTATAAAACTCGCAAAAGAACATATGAAGAAACACTAGGTCTACATACAACACCACAATATATGTCCCTTGTGAGTGTATAGAAGCCTCGTAAAAAAGGTCTAAGCACCTATACAAGGAACCCAGGTAGAAGGGCCCCAAAGGGAAACATTCCCCTCATGTAATGCGAATAGCCAAGTGGAAGAGTTGAAGACTAACCCCTTTTTCTGGCCCCCTTAGGAACACAAATGATGATAACCAATAAGCAACGAAAGATGCTTGAAATGCAAAACAAGATAGATCAAGTTAGGGTTATGAAGTAAACGTCAACAGGAAAAGGTAAATGATGACTATGTCATATCAAAATGTAGGAACTTACTTGCATTGATATTGAGGCCCCATCTTATCACCCTTATTTGGCCTAAAGAAATACTTGATCCATGCACTAAGCATACCATGCTTGTGAGTATCTAAAGCCTCTTTTTTGTCTACTTCCAATAATTCAATCAGTGCTTGATCATCTTTTGAGATTGAAGCTATGGTAATGTTAGTCAATCTAAGATTAGGAAGGCTTAAAAGGATAGCAACAGCCTCTAGTGTTGGAGTGATCTCACCTCATGCTATCACAAATGCATGTGATTGAGTACTCTAATGGGACACGATAGCTCGCTAAGTTTCTATCTCTTACAAGAGTTGCAAAGTTAAATGAGAAGATATCCATATGGGACAGTACACCCTTACCTCTTCCAAAATGGATATATATGTAGAATTCTTGAAAATATACGTTACCTAAGACAACTAGCCATTTACTATGTGCTTCGGGCCATTTAAACTACTATTTGAAAGAGGGATTTCTTTCTTCTTATCTTTAAAAGGCAACACAAAATCTGCTTCTATCTCAATCCTCTTACATATTGGAGGTTCTTATCTTATGAAATGTAGCTTGCCATACATAAGTAGATGTGGATGTATATCCCGCCTCTTTATATTACGTTAAAAGAAGGTCTAGCCATTTGTCCTAAAGTAAGGGGACTGTTGGAATGTGATCCTTAGAATATGACAAAACCTTATTGTTCTTATCAACATTGTTACTATGAGAATGGCTCTTCTTAGATTCTTTACCCATGTTAGTAACTCCTAAAGGCAATGGTGATGTCTATATGCAAATATAAAAGAAAGTGACCACCTGCAAATGAAAGGAAGTAAGAGAGTTAGTAAAAGTAAGGCACATTCGAAACATATGGCATCTACTTATGAAAACTAAAGATAACACATATGTACAAGGGTTCTTAAAAAGTGTGCCGACAATAGGGAATTTACACATGAGATCAGTGATACTATGCCCAGCTCACATGTTTATGATGATGTTGAAATGATATGTTCTAGCACATGTGTTCGTGTTAGAAGATTAATATTCAAATCCTCATGCTCATTTCATGTAATGGGCTTACGTCTTTTCACATTTATGTTAAGGAAGCTTATAATTCGACCACTTACTTACTACTCGTGTATTAAAAGCTATGGAGTTAAGGCTTATATCATAGTCAAGACTCGTGATATGTTTAAGACTTATTTTACATTTAAGGCTCATGTTACGTTTCGAGATTATGTCAAGTTCAAGATTGACCTCAAGTGCAAGGTTCATGTCATGGTTAAGGCTCATGTTTAGGGCTTATCCTTGATTCTCATGTTAAATTATGATTTAAGGGTCATGATTTAGCTCATGATCACTCATATTCAACTCTAATGTTCAAGACTTGCATTCCCTCTCATATTTAATACTCAAGTGTAATTCTTATGTTCACTTATGATCAAAGCTCATGTATTAAGGTTTATGGTCAATGCACATGATGAGACTCATGTTCAGCTTAAATGCCAAAAGTGCTATATTCGATTTACATACTTAACTTGCATGTGGTCATATAGAATGATCAAAAGTGCTTATGTTATAAGCCCACATATACTTGTACTAAAGAGACTATGCTAAATTAAGGTGTTCAATGCTCGTATGTACATGTACAAGATTTATGTCTCGTTCTTGTGTGTTGAGCTCATAGACTCACGCTCAATTCTCATGTACTTATATTTAAGGTTCATGTTCAAGTTCACATTTTATGGTTATATGGAAGCCTTATAGTTATTTTGCATCATTAGCCCATAAGTGTTTATATTGAGGGGAAGTCAAGCTCATTTCACATATTACCTCACAAGTTTTTATGTTAAAAGGAGGTTATGTTTAACTCAAGCGTGTTACTCTCATATGCTCATGTCTAAGACTCGTGTCAAAATTGTATGTACTAAGCTCACGCTTGATTCTCATGTGCTCATGTATATATGTCCTTATGACTCGAGACTCGTGATTCAATTCATGTTTTAAGTTACAATTGGTTTAATGGCCACACTTGACCCAATTATTATACCTTTTTGCTATCACCCATTGATGAAGATCGACACATAAGTCATGACCGTAAACTTTTGACCTTCAATTGGCAAATAGTCATGATCCAAGCGGTAAAGAGTCTACCCTCTTTAAACCATGCCGATTTGCTGATTGTTGCTAGTTGGAGATGTGGTCCTCAAGCTACAATCGCAAACTTTTGATCCTTGGTTGCAAGCAACTACAGTTCAAGTGGCAAAGAGATCCTCTTTAAACTAAATTCTCAAATGTTGATTATGTTACCTACAAAGCATGGAAAACGAGGAGATGTTAGTTTCAAAATTTAAAGAAAAAGAGGAGGAGAAGGATTTTATAATTAATTATCTAAAGATACACATCAAAGCATGAGTAAAATTACAAGAACAAAGGCATCGAGTAGTAGAAACTATCTCATTACTCATTACACAAAGAATAAATATTGGAGCCAAAGAAAATGCACAAGTTTAGGTTGTATACAAGATTCTCAACATCTCAGATCAAGTAAACAAGTGCCTATTGAAATAGTGAAATAAAAAATAAAAAAAAAAGAGGGAAAGATTATGAAGTGAAGGGTGCACCGCCATGGAAAAACCAATTCAGTCATGATATGTTCAAAGAAATATTATGGCAAACCTTCAAATTAAACACCTAGGGTAAATCAAGATAGTGAGTAAATATAAAGATGGAAACTCATACAATTATTAGTAGAATTTCTTCTATTATGGATAAATATCAAGAGCAAATTCATTAAGTGATGGGATATTTCTATGCTCAGGAACGAGGTTCCAAGTAATTCACTTATATCACATTTGCCTTATTATATCATTAAAGAGAAAATTTTGGACATGACATTTAGACTTAGTAGATGCTCTCTGGTGACTTAAGTTTAAAATAATGAATTCTAACTCTACTTATTATATCACATTTTCCTTATGTGCTTAACAAAGCATAAGGGTTCTACATTAAATTTTCATGGATCTAATGGTAAGTTACTCGGGAATTGCAAGTTGAAGAAGGTAAAAGAGCCTCTAAGAAGTTCATATCATGGGAGAAGAAGGAAGGGAAAGTTTGTTTTTTTTTTTTGTGGATTTTAGTATTGGTTATATTTGGTTATGTTTGGTTGTACTGGAGTTCCTGTAGGACTTTCTTTATTGGGAAGATGGAATTGAAATCTCTAGACCATTGTGTAGATAAAGCTCGGGTCTTGATAGAGCAGTTCAATGTGAGTAGGGATCAACTTCAAGGTCTTGCATCTCTTCTTTGTGAATTGGATTAGGGAGCATCTTTGAGATGTACAAAAGAAATAGGAACCGAAATTCCATTGATCAAAAACTTTGCTCACACTATGAAAGGCCTTTATTTCTAGAACCTTGGTCTCTTAAAAGAGCATATGTAAGATGGTGAAGATGCCAACATTAGGGACTAGTATGTAACATAAAATGAAAATATTCCATAAAGGCATGACATATCAATTCTGGAGGGGGAAAAAATTACCACATTGTGAAATTTTGTTTAGTTTGCATGATAAGCCAAAGCACATAGAGGACACGTTTCAAGTATGGGCCAAAGAAAGATAGGTGGAAGAGAAATGTGAGACTTCATCCTTTTGCTTATTTAAAGGATTTTTTTAGGTCATCATTGGAATCATAGTAAGCTTGAAAGTAGTGTCCAAATATTGATTGAAGTGGAGGAGGAACCACAATCTAAATGAAGTTTTAGTAGCTTTAGTAACTCAGCAACAATAGCTACCTTTGCAATAACGATAGCACCAACAGACCTTGACTCCACTAAAGGGTACTAGAAAATGGATTAGGATAGAGACACTACAACGATAATAGGGAAGTTTTATCCTTTTTTTCATCTGCAATTAACAACTAACTAGTGTAGTCTTGAGAAATTCCTTAACAATTCCATTCTTAAACTTTCATTTTCATATCATCCTTAAACCCACAATCATGACAGACACATTAACAATTGCCTATTAGTCACAATAGAAATAGAACAACCTTAGTGAAAACTAAAACTCAAGAACCATGATTACTTACCTCAGATCCATTAGATAGCACTTTGGCCAATACAGGTATTTCATACTAATAAGCTCTTTCCTACTCTAGATTTCTCGTTATATCCCTTATCTTCACACTTATAAATACATTCCAGTCAATAACCCTAATTTACTCTCTACTTTACTTTATTCCCCAAGAATAGCTAAATTATACATAAAGAAAATAAGGAACAAAGATTTGAGCTAGTGTTAAGGTTAACTTATAAGTCTACTTCGTGAAGAGAATTAGGAGTAAAGAGTAAGAAGTTAGCTTGGAGCTTTTCTTTAAGGCTATTGCACAAATAGCATCGGGTTTTGAGTAGAAAACCAATTTCCTTAGGGAATGTTGCAATGATGAGGATGAAGAGGAGGAGGATGTAATTAAGGGAGTGTCCCCTATTTTTGCTATGGTCGCGGAAGTGGTATGAAATTGTGCATATCATGGGGAGTAAATAAAAAGTAAGTGGCAACTTGTTGATTTCTCAAAGGAATGAAGAAACAAAGAAATTATACTATTGTTACCTTATTTTTGTATTGAAATAGTAATTGAATATAAGCTTATGGGTCATATGAGTAGGGACGCACCAAAATTTGTAAAGCATGGGATGACTATGTTATGAGGAGACTTAGTTTGTTTATGTAATCTACTAAAAGAGCCTGCAAATGCTTATTTTAGCAATGGATAGAGCATTTTAATTCATGGCCTTATGAAATTTGGGGAGCAACACAATGTTAATATATGCCAGCTATTATGTTTTGAACCAATATCAATATATATATATATATATATTATAATATAAAAAGAATCTACGTTCAAAATTGAGTTTTTGAAAAATTTTACCTAGTTGCAATTTAAGTCATGTGATCACGATTTGAGGCATTCAACAACTATATGCGTATGAAAAGCTCTACAAGAAGAATTTTTTTCTCTATTTAAAGGGGATTAAGGCAACATTAATATATGGAAGTCATCCACAAATGAGACCGCTAATGTCAATTTAGAACATAAGCTACAGCCTCAATAGAATCAATAACTCATGTAGATTGCATCGAAGACATAAATCAGCTTAAGAAGAGGCAGCTTAAAGAAGACTTATTTCAAATTGTTGTCATAGGAGAGATATATAACCAAATCCAGTTAAGGTATGACCCATAATTAAGAGTTGCTGTGAACCCATACACTAAGATAATTCTCAAATTAATTGGGTAGTGACGATGGCGACATAGATATTCAATAGCGTACATACACCTGAATCGTTTAAAAGACTCATTCGATGCTTAAACCGCTTCGAATTTGTTTGAAAAACTTTGGTCAGGAGGCAAAATGTAGAGGGCTAAATTTGAGTTTGAGCTTTAAGCTCATTAATTAATTGGGTTTGACTCTTTGGGCTAAGGTGACGGGGCCCAAAGAGTCATGTTAGAATACCTGGGATGATCAAGGGAGTTTTGGCATGGTAGGCTTAGAGTAAGGCCTATTAAATTGATCCGTCTAATCCAACCTTTCTTAGTTTGGCTCACATTAAAGTAATAAATGAAGCCTTTATTTGGGCCTGAACCTATAAAAATAGCCCACTTAAGACCTATTAATAAAGGGCTTCAATCTTAACCATTGATTACCATCATGATATGATGGATGTGATCAACTACCATTTCCTATAAATAACTCATTCATATCCTTATTTAAACAAGAGAAAAACCCCTATTAACACCGTTACTCTATTGAAACCTTGTCTCAAAGATCAAACACATAAACACTTTAAGAGCTCTATCCTATTCTTCATTTATTGTAGAGTTGATACTATCGCGCTCCTCCACCTATCACCATTCGTGTTAGAACCTCATCAAGATTTCCTACTCCTCCTCCCTACACTTCTCTCTTGCTCATTCCATGTGGGTCACTCAAGTCATTTCCTTAGTCACGTATAACACAACTTCTCACACGGCATGCATGTAACTTAATGGGAATTAGGTTACTAAACCATTAACCTGCAACCAAGCCCAAGGACTAGAGGGACTGGTAAGGAAAATCCTCTTGCTCCAGCTAACTCTGGCTAAGGCCAAGTATCTCATTGCTAACCAACTCCATATGCCGAGTCGAATGACTAGCGATCTCTTGGAAATTATGTACTGAGTAAAAGAATGCCCTGGCGATAGCCATACTCTACGCACTAACTCGACCTTATCCGATCCAACCACTTTCTCAATACCATTATTATCGAGAGGCTGGGAGTCTTGCCATGTACGAATCCTCATCCATTCCTATTCGAACGAACTAGACTACGTAGAACTCTTACTCGGCTACCCAATAGCTCATACTGCTTTATCTACTGTTACGCCCCGAAGCGGTAGAGTCGTAACAGCCCCGCCGTGTAAACCATCCTAAAATAGAAGTTGGCCTTACAACCGCTATCATAAACCTGATCTACACAAGGCGTTCACGACTAACCTGCTTTGAAGTAAATAGTTTATAATTTAAATAAATCATTTATCTAAGAAAATAAGGAAATATATATATGTATGCTATAATTCAGTTATTACAATTAAAGTTTATAATATTTCTCCGTAATATATGTTCTAAAATAAAAACTTAGACCTTAAAAATATGTGTTTATTCTTCAATGTTTTTCCTCACTCTCCAGGATCCAGCTGCTGCTAGCTTCAGAGTAATTATTTGCTGCTTCTTAGCCAGAACCTACACGACGTCTATAGGGATGTGAGCAACCATAGCTCAATAAGTTAGGATGGAGGACTTAAAACTATACTACAAATACAATAAGGTTATCAATCAACTTATTAGGTGCAATGCATGTTCAAGCAAATGCCACCGTATGACGTTGTCCGACCTGTTGTGAGATTAGAGAAATTGCGCCCGCTCTAATCCGGGTTGAGGAGTTGCCATTAATGCAACAGATCACGACCAAACCCAGGCTTATGCAATGGAGACCTCGCTCCTCCCGCGACTACCTTCCAACCATTGACTTCACCCTCGCTGCGACCTCTTCTCTTATTACTTAGTTCGACTGAGGATGAAGAAGGGACCAATTGCAATCTTGCGCTATCCCTTTCGAAGGGGTCAGTATTTGGTCGAAGAGTCCTAAGTTCCCTTAATGGGTTACCATGTAGATTAGATTATGATTATAGGTCGTATATTTGATTAGTTCCAGTTTAGGGTGATCAATCATTTCATACAAATCATACAATACAAGCCAAGACAACAGACATAATCATAGTATCAATCATAATCAAGCACATGCATATATTCAACTATCTAACAAGCACAACCAAGCATAATCTTAAACCTCCAAAATACAACAACGTACTAATCCCAACTTACCTCGACTCCTCGCTCACTCACTCGAGGTCCGACTTGCTTAGACCATTGCCAATCATCCCTATAACACAAACGTGGTTTCGGTTTTTCATATAACTATTATAGGTTTGTTTTATCCTATAACGCTTATTGTTATGTTTTGTTTAGGGTTTAATATGCCTAATTATCTAGGTCTTAAGTCTTTTACAATTATTCTAGGTTTGGGGTTAGGTTCGGGTTTGGTTTTCGCATCGATTTCTAAATTAGGTTTTAGTTCGATTTCTAAATAGTGTTTTATACTCCAACCCTAGAAATTTGTTTCAACCTATAATGTGAAATTAATCACATTACTTTCCGATCTCCTAAATATCATCATTACCCCTAGTCAGTATTTTATTTCACCCAGTTCACTTAAATCCTTACTAGTGTACCGAGTTTACTCTAGATGTGAGAAATTTTTACATTTTTCATATAACTACATAAATTCAAGTTTCCTATCAGATTTATTATACATTTTTATTATTATCATAATATCAATTTTTATTATAATATTTTCTATTTATTATATTTCTAATACTTGTGTATTATGTACTATTACTTATTATGTGCATAATACACATTTAATATTTTTATCACTCTACTTACTATCTCTCAACATCAATTATCATTTCAAAATGTCTAAATTCATCCTAAATCAGATTTTACACCTAATTACCCTAATTTACAAAAATTAACTTAAAATGTACTATTTTTCCATATTACTTATTTACTACATAATTAACCTAATAATTACATCTAACACCCTAAATGCTACAAGTATCACAATCCATCAGATTTCATCATCCTAAAACACATACTTATTCACTAAATCAGTAATTAACCCAAAATTACCCATGTTATGCCTCATTTTAGGGCCTAAAATTTATCTAAAATTTTATAAATTAATTTTTGAAAACGGGCTTCATAGGACTATTCTATATCATCTAAGTACTCTACACAAAAAATTTGGGTTCAAAACTACACTCCTAAGGTCATTTATTTCTAAACCGAAACATGCTTAGTTTTGCATGATTTGTTAAGGACCTTATATCAAGAGACATATTTTCATCAAAATAATATTTTTTTCTTGAAAACTAGATACAAAAATATTCTAGAATAGAAAAATTCATAATTTTCTAATAATATTTACTATTTCTACAAAATTATGCAAAATCGGGCTGAAAATCAAACTCACCGATTTGGGTAGCTCTGGCTACCATTGGTGGCCATAGGTGTGTCGGCCCACCTGGGCATTGCCACCACCGTGTGGTGGTGGTAGCCGTCCACTCCTAGCTGCTCGTCGAGTCTGGGTTCTCCTTTGTGGCCCTAACTGTACAGTTTTCCTTTCCTTTTTTTTTTGGGTTTTTCTCTCAATTTTTGCCTCTACCTAATTTTATCTGATTTACAACTGTCCAAATGAGTTTTTGAATTTTTCTTGCTATTTATAGGGCTTTAGGGAAATTATTGTGCATTAAATTGGACAAGACATTGTCCAAATCCCTTAATTTTTGGCTTTTGAGTTGCCCTAATGTAATTGGCTAATTTTTTTCTATTTTTTCCCAGCTACCATGACCCAATCTTGGATCATTCCTTATTTTTCCTGATTTTTTTTATTTTTTCCTTAATTAATTATGAATTTTCTTTAATTATTTCTTATTATTTTAGTACATTTCACGTATTTTAAGTAATTACACGTATTTATACATACATGTAAATTCATATATAGTACAAATAAATATTCCTAAATATTATTTAGGTCATTTTATGATTTTTAGTTTACATATAATTTATCTCTAGCGATTCGTTAATTATCGAAATGCATTTGACGCATTTTCGATAAATGACGAGTTATATACTTAAAATTTGGAATTTTTATATTCTTTTATTTTATTGCTTATTTTCTTAAATTCAAACTTACGGGATCATTTTTCTAATATTTCTAGCTTTACTTTATAATTTAGGCTCCATTAGGTCTTTCAACCAATCGAAACCTCGAATGGCTAGTTTTGGGGCTTACATCTATACCCTCCAACAGCACCACCAATGCATTGGTGCCACGTGTCCAAGACCACTCCTAAAATATGCTAGTATAATCATTGCTTTTTCGGTGAATATTCTTTTTTATTCTTTGTATACTTTGTACATTACTTCTTTAGGACCATACCCTTTTTTGTCTTTCCATTTTTAGGCATGTTACCCTAAATTCTCAAGTATAAATACCCCTTATACTTGTAGCCGTAGGGGTCATCAAATTGACATTAATACACTTAACATTTTTCCTGGCATAAACACTGCCTCTTTACATTCATTTCATTCTTATCCTAACCCTTAAGTAAGGCTAGGTGATGAGTAACCTCACCAGATCAATTTGTATGTCATATTGAGTTGTGTTATAATTCCTTAGAAGTACCATTGATGCATCATATCCTTAGGAGCTATTCATAGGTTTTTGCTTATCCTTTTATTCACCCTCTTGTGCATTTCCCCATCACTCCTTTTAAGCTTTCAGTAAGCTTGGACCTACCCTATAATGGGCCTTGTCTGTTCTTAGCTACGGTCTGTATCATCTTGGTATCAGAGTAGAGGTTTTGTTTAAGTTGTAGTTTGTTTTCGAAGTTCTATTTATACTCTATTTTGCATGTGTGAAATAGAGTAAGTTACTATGTTCATTTGATTGCTGTGCTTTTTAGCTATTACTTTTTTTGGTTTGTAGAAGTGTATGCAAAATTGAAGAGTTTGAGCATTGAATCTATAAAGAAAATGACTGACCTAAGTGTAAACATTGGTGTTAGAGATGATAATAGTAGAGTTATCCATCATGGCCAACAGTCTTAAGGAAACCCTAAGAGCACTAACAAGAGACTTGATGATATGGCTAACCTCTTGATAGATTTAACTCGAGCTTTTCATGCGTTGGCTTGCCAACCGACTAAAACCGTGCATAACACTTCATAAGTTGCTCAACCTGTGAAAGATCAGAACCTAGCTCAAAAAGTTCGAGGTGAAGGAGTAACTGGATGAGTAAGAAGGAAATTTAGAAGAAGAAGGTGAGAAAGAGTACTATGAAGAAGACAAGCGAGTGTAAGCATCTAGAGCCTTTAACCATGTGAAACTTTAGATTTCGAGTTTCAATGGGTCTAGAAGTATGGATGAATATTTGGAATGGGAAGAGCAATATAGTTGTAGATGCTCTTTCGATGAGGCATGTACTCTTAATTGGACTACAAACCAGATTGTTTGGGTTTGCAAGCGTTAAAGAGCAGTACTGTGGGGATCTACACTTTGGACCCATATTTGCGTAATGTGTCGATGGAAAGACAGTGGACAAGTACCATGTAGAGGATGGGTACTTGTTTTGAAGGGGAAAGTTATGCATATCGACCTTCTATCTTTGAGAATTACTTATTAGAGAAGCCCATAATGGTGGACTCTCTAAGCATTTTGGGGAGAAAAAGACTTATGAACTATTGAACAATCGTTTCTTCTAGTTGATAATGAGGCAAGATGTGTACCGAGTTATTAAAAGTTGTACCATGCGCAAAAGGGCTAAATGTTGAGCCGAGCAAGGGAAAGTAATACGTTTACCTGTTTCGATGAAACCATGGACTGAATTGAGCATAGACTTTGTTCTTGGATTACTACGAACCACCTGAGGCAAAGATTCTATAATGGTCGTAGTAGATAGGTCCAGTAAGATGGCACACTTTGTGCCTTACTCCAAAACTAATGATGCTTCAACTATTGCTTCCCTTTTTCTGCAGGAAATTGTTAGGCTATACAACGTGCTAAGAAGTGTAGTTTCAGACAAAGACATGAAGTTCTTGAGCCATTTTTAGAGAACTCTATAGCAATGAATGGGGACCAAATTGCTATTTAGTACTTCCTATCACCCCCAAACAGATTGCCAGATAGAAGTAGTCAATCACACTTTAAGATTGCTACTTTGAGCTATAGTGGGCAAGAACTTAGTTGATTGGGATGTCTGCTTACCAATGGTTGAATTTGCTTCCAACCGAATAATACATGATACTACCAAGTAGACCTCCTTTGAGGTTGTCTATGGTTTTGATCCCGATTTACCCTTCGATCACATTCTGGTACTTGAATCCAAGCAAGAAGACCCTAACACTAGAGCCCGAGCATAGTCCCTTTAGTACATTTATAACAAGGTCACCAGGCATATCGACTAGGCCATTAGAAGACTATAAGAGAAGGCCAAAGGTAAAAACTACCAAACAATTCCAGCCAAGAGACTTGGTGTAGCTACAACTTAGTAATGAACGGTTCCCAAGTACGAGAAGAAATAAGCTATTTGCAAGAGCTAAAGGACCCTTTAAGATCCTCTAGAAGATCAATGACAACGTCTACAAGTTGGAGCTACCCGAAGATTATGGGATATCTAACACCTTCAACATTGCCGACCTTAGTCCATATCATCTTAATGGAGAGCTAACCAAAGATTGTTTGGATTTGATCCTAAATCCAAATTAACTTTGAGGGAATAATGAGAATTAGGCTACTAAACCATTGACCCACGGCTAAGCTCGAGGACTAAGGGACTAATAAGGCGAATCCTCCTACTCTAGTTGACTCCTACTAAGGTCGAGTATCTCATTGCCAACCAACTTTGCATGCCAAGTCGAATGACTAGCCATCTCTTGGAAATTATGTACCGAGCAGAAGAATGCCTTAATTATAGCTACACTCGACGTAGTAGCTCAGCTCTGTCCAACCTGACCACTTTTTTGGCACCATTACTGGCAAGAGGCTAAGAGGCCTACCTTACATGAATCTCATGCACTCTTGTTCAGACGAACTTACGATTGCATGGAACTCCTACTTGGCTACCCAGTTAACCTGTACTGCTTTGTCTACACCTTCTAACAGCACCACCAATGCATTGCTGCTATGTATTCGAAACAACTCCTAGAATCTGCTACTATAATCATTGCTTTTTTATTGAATATTTTTTTTTACCCTTGGTATACTTTGTACATTACTTCTTTAAGACTATACCCTTTTTTTGTTTTTTTCCTTTTATGGCATGTTGCCCTAAATTTTTAAGTATAAATACCCCTTGTACTTATAACTGTAGGGATCGTCAAATTGGCATTAATACACTTGATATTTTTCCTCTCATAACAACTGCCTGTTTACCTTAATTTCACTCTTACCTTAACCCTTAAGAAAGGCTAGGTAGCGAGTAACCTTATTGGACTAATTTGTGCATCATATTGAGTTGCGTCGTAAGTGTCAAGACCTTAAAGGGCAGCTAGTAGGATTACCTAAAATTTCCATGTCACCTACATACCCATGATATGGAAACTGCTTTGCATGTCAGAGATTGCAATACTCTAAATGATAAATCATTGAAATTTCTAATTTTTAAGTAATTAATTTATTATAAAATATAAATATAAATCACTATGGATGTCCGATATCCCATAGTTCCTCAGAACCATAGAGAATTGGTATCTCCTACCAAATGATAAGATGGAATAGAATAAACTTGAAATTCAAACTTATTGACATTACTAAATCTAAATATATAAGTATATTTAAAGTCTCAAATGAGCTATACAATCTTCCTCTAATTCTAACCTCTAGAACATCTCAATACTTACACTCAATGCTCGGCTCTTAACCCATGCCTAATTATCTATCAACCTACAAAAGAGAAGCTATTAAGGAATAAGCTACAAGAGCTTAGTGAGTTATCTCTCATACTATACTAGCAAACAAATTGTTACAACCATATGAATGCATGCACACGCAGTATGCCAAACAATATATGTAGTTAACTAGTGTTGCATATAATAGCGGATTTTAACGCTCCCGAGATAAGGGTTGGAGATACGTTAACACCAATTATGACTAGGCTCTAGCACCTGGGTTTTTAACCATAACTTTAAATTCTGTATTTTACAAAATACATTTTTATTTTTAAAAATCCGATAGTACACAAAATCTTAGGCTTAACAGTAAGGCGGCCCCTGTAGTCCATACTCATACTCTATAGCAGAAATCTCTAAACTTGACCCTTAGCCATATAGTTGATGTCTCTATAGCCTAGTAAGCTCATAAGTTCAAGTAAGGTCATGTTATACAAATGTACCGTACAAAAACACTTAAATATATATAAACAATCCTCGCAAGGCCTCTCTTTACCTTTACGAAAAGTGACGGCTGGAATAAGAATTGCAATGCATAGATAAATCATAAGCCTTTTAATTTAAAATAATCCAAATATAATTAAGTCAAATTATGTGGCAATCAATCAATATTCACAAACCATCCAAATCATGTAACAATCAATCATACAATCAAATCATCAATTATTGTATTTAATAATATTTCTCATAGTAACCAATCAGTATCAAGTACATGCATATCTCGAAACCCCATGCATTAAGTTGTTAATATTCAATTTAAATGCAATAACTACAAGCACAAACAAGTATAGAGTCATTGGGAGTACTTACTTGACTATAACAATTCGCTCTAGTCATAATAATCGATCGAAAGATCCTCGCTCTCGTCGAGATCACCTAATCATTATGAGATAATAGGGATAGTAAGTAATTGAATTAACTAACAATTCTAGATATCTATCTACCTAATTCTGCTTAAATTATTATAAGTTTTTATTCGATTAAACATAATCGCTAATTCTATGTAACTTTTTCATTTTATTTTCAATATTTATGAATTTATAGTCATTTTTCATCGTTTTTGGACGTACGTTCACACCATGATATCCATTTTGGACATTAAGACCTGTGTTTTACGATAGAAACTAAATTTATTGAAATTCCAACTATTGAAGCTTAATTATTCCTATTAGCTAGTTTTATGTTCTATTTTAGTAGTTAGTGTTTCATTAGCCATTAATTCTTATACATAGATAACATTATAGTTTATTATTTTAAAGGCTTATGTTATCAATTGTTTATGTCACAACTTATGTCATCATTTGATTTGTCATTGCTTACATCATCATCCATTACATATATACATTTATCCTTATGTATTCATATACTTTATACATATGTTATATATATATATACTTATACTTCTAACATATTAGTATGTATACTTGTGTACTCATATGTATACTAGCACATATACCCGTATACACATAAGGTGACATGTATTTTTATATGTATTTTCATATGCTTAGAGTACCCTCTTAAGAAAGCTTTACAAATTTCATATTTTTGCTCTTTAAGAGCTTTTATTTAGCAAGGTATATGTATGTATAGTTAGTATATACCTCATGTTAGGTTATGTACATAATGGGTACTAATGTACAATGTACAAGGGTCTTCATACATGTATTTATCAAGTGTATTCCTATGTTCACATGTTTAAGTATATATATATATATATGTATATGTGGGTGTGTTCTTCTTCCAATTATCTAAGGATTCCTACATTTCTAAGCATAAATATGAAACTTCCACTTTCAACAACACATATACACATATTATACCAAATTTCTGCATTAACCTAACTCATACAACTAACTACTACATAAGATAGAATACCATATGATAACATACCTTTTTCTCCTTGGTTTATGGTAGTAAGTGAAGTTGTGTAGTTGAAGTTATGAAGAGGTTGAAGATAGAAAGGACAAGGAGAGTTCGCGGTTTTGTGGGAGGGGAAAAGGAGTTGTTCTTATCTTAATTTGTGTTTTATAATTGAGAAAAGTGAAGTCTAAAAGAAGGAGAAGAGTGGATGGCAACAAAGGGAAAAATTGGACAAAAGAATGTGTAGAAAGTTAAAGAGAAAGGAAGAAGGCTCTAGATGACAATGATATATTTGTTGACTTTGTCAACATGTTGACTTAGTCAACCTTTGACTTGGCGAACATTTAACTTAGTCAACTCTTTGAAATTAAGTAAAATTTGTATGTACATAATAAGGTAATTAAGGAAAATTTAGGAGAAAATCTAAGGAATTGAAGGGAAATGTGGAGTTTATTGAAATGATTAGTAAGAATAGTTAATGAAATCTTCCTCTAAGTATTTATATCCTATATACATTATCTAGTATAGTACTTAGTGTAACTATCATGAAATATGTCATTTAATATGCTAATATTAACTACATATAGTATAAACATCAACTACACACTTAACTCTATAAAATACTAACCTAGTTATATGATTAGAAGATGGATGTTATCTATAATGCAATATCTTAGTTTTCTAGTAAATTAAATTAGTATTATAAGCATTTATGAATAGTTAAAAGTTATCTTGATTATTTGATAATGATTTAGCATGATACTCGGGATATATTAGCAATTAGGGTTTTAGAATAGATTATAATGACTTAGTACTTTTATATCCTTAAAATTATAATTTTAGGGTTTTATCACTTTTGGGTGCAATCTCTGACGTTTATATACATTTAGGCTCTAAAAAATTTTATACGTGATTGAATCTTCAGTTGTTTCATCTTAAAGTTTTCATCTTAACTAGCCTTGTCAACTCTTAGAGTCTTCCAGCACACTATGGTTTACTTTAGGTATTAGGTTAAAAATTTTAGGGGTTTAAGTGAGTCCTTGGAAGTTCCATTAATACGTCAAATTCATTAGAGTTGTTCATGGGTTTTTACTTATCCTTTTATTCGCCCTCTTGTGCATTTCCTCATCAATCCTTTCAAGCTTTCAGTAAGCTTGAACCAACCCCTACGACCGGTCTTATCTGTTCTTAGCTGTGGTCCGCATCATGACCCCTCTTATCCATACCTACACCCCTACAAAAACCTAAAGGGGCACACACTATAGCATGATTAATGGGAATAAATTTTTTGACAAAAATTTTTAATGGATACTAAAATTTGTCAATATTTATTTAAGAAATAGAATTAATTGATATAAAATAAGAAATTGGAAGCAATTATTTTGACCACATAATTATATTTGTGGTCAAGTACCTTTTAAATGTTATTTATTTTATTATTGCCTTTTCGTATAAAAGTGGACGGAACTTATTAATTCCATATTCAATTGTAATTGAAAGGTTGTCTACCATTAATTTCATGTTTAATTGTTCTGTAATTGAAACGTTCGTGGAATGAAAGTCTCTTTCATTAATGTTAGTTAATGTTTAATAAAAGAAAAAGGAAGAAAAAGAGTTATATGATTTTCTATTTAAAGAAACACTTAACAGAAAGGTAAAAGAGAGGATATAACATTTTGTTTCCTATTTTTTTTAATTCTAATCCAAGTTATCTAGCAAAACAAAGGAATAGAATTTGTTTTTGTTAACATATGTGTACATATTGCTAGAGGGACCGTGTTTAGAGTCATGCGGTAAACCCATTTTGAAAATAACAAATCGAATTCAAATTGTAATTGAACTCAATCCCCAAGAGGAGATAGTACTTCTCATCAAGAAAAAGGTAATTTCATAATATCTTAGGATAGGTATCAAACCCTATTTTTTTCCTTAATTTAATCTATATTAAGCACATTCCGTTTAAAGCAAATTATTCAACATTAAATTAAGGAAACATTTTTCTAAAAAAATATTTTAAAAATTAAAGTCGCTAACCAATTTAACTGGTAAAAAGTGAAATTAAGGTTTTTGGGTAGGAAAACCCTCGTTTAGCAACCGATTCGCATATTTTCAAAAAAAAAAAATAATTATGGAAAATTAACCATAAAAAACTAGGTTCAAAAGCTAACCATTAAAACTAAGTCACCATGTAAAACAAAACAAAAAAAAACTAATTAATGGACTTTATTTTTATAATTTTCCTAAAAATGCTAAAATATGTACAGATATGTGAAATATAACTAAACTTAATTTTTCATTATTTTTTATTACGAATTTTTCAAGAAAAAGGAAAAAAAATTTCTTTTACGGTTGCCCCAAAGATGCCTATATACTCGCTAGTTGGGATTAAACCAACGTAATTCTTTTTTTTTTTTTAAGAAAAGATTTAGTGGGTTAATTCTTTTTAATTTGAAAATTGAGCTAGGTTTTTGTTTTTTAATTAATTTATATTTATTAAGAAAACCTAAAAAATCTAATTTCACGAATTTGAGAAAACCTTAACTAACTAAATCTTTTGGAAATTTTCGATTAAGATTTTTTAATTTTATTATTTTTTTTTAAAAAAAAATCACTACGTATCAAAAATATCTTTTTTAAATCCTATATGTAAGATTTACTAAGATATAATCTAGATACATATCTTCATATATATCTTTCCTATATCTTTACTCTAAGATACGTTAAGATGCATGTCTAGATACATATCCTTTTTAAATCCTAAATGCAAAATACATCAAAGATAGAATCTGGATATGATGAAAATACGATCTAAATACATATCTTCTCCGAAGATATGGATCTCTAGAGAAAGGATACACATTTTTTTTCAAAAAAATACGATGTTGGTTGAAAAATGTAATTCAGCTAACTAATTTAATTTTACTAAAATATGCAACTTATCAAAAATCCAAATTATCTTAAAAACTAGCCAATGATATGATAACCAAAAAAACATGTACTAAAGAAAACAAATTAATAAAAATAATTAAATAATAAAATAAATAAATATTTTAAATATTATAATTTTTATTACCTAAACCATTCGAGTTACATGTAAATGACGAGTTTGTGCAATAGATTGCATATGTATCGTGCACCAGATCACGTGTATGTCGTACATAGGATTATGCATGTATGTGTGCTTTAATCAGAGGACTTATATGTGTGCGGCATTCGTATGAGTGAGTAGTAGAGTTCAAGCCAATGATCCTCGACGTGCGTAAGTGTATTTGGCTATTGTGTCACAAACATGGGCGGCTGTTGTGTTCGTTAGTATGGGCAGCTGTTGTGTTCGTTAGTGATGGCATGGAGGGCTGCAGTGGATGGCGTGTTGTGTTGGGGTGTTGTATTGGATGGCATGGACGTGCAATTGTTAGGCGTAGAGTGTCTAGATGTAAGGATATGTAGCTATGTGTAATTGAGGGGGGACATAGCAGTATGTAAGAATACTATATGGAGTTGTGCTATTACGGAGACATGCTCAGGGACTATTATTCGGTCAAGGAGGGCTGTTGGTGTTACTGAATGTGGGGGGCTGTATGTGGCATAGATCAAGCTGTAGCAGTCGAATGAAGCAAGTGTTGTGATGGCTATATGGTTCGGTAAGTAAGGTCAAGTGCTATGTTTATTCTTCATATGTGTAAGTGTTTCAGTCAAGCAGTCGGCATGCATGGAGATTAGAGTAGGTTAAGGGGACATGGATTTTGCTGTTTGTTTAGGGGGTGTGGTGCTTGCTGTATGGGTCTTAGTGGAATTCAGTGCATATGTGGATGTATGTAGGGATTATGTTGTGAATTGCAAGATGTGTAATTGAAAAACTACATTAAATGATACTATTGACTTCCTATTTATAAACCCAAAATTGAATCTTTTCATATCTCAGATACAGAAAATTCGATAATGATTTTTTAGAGATTTGACGTAGCTTCTAGAAACCGTATTTTAATTTTGGCTTTTTATTTTCCAGGCCCAATTTGATCTAATTTGATTTAACTCAATAATCCACTTAATAAATCCTAAATCTATTCTAACCCAATATAAATTTGATAAAAAAAAAAAATCTACTTGGGTTAAAATATGAAGTCCAATCTTTGAATGACTTAAGATATATTAAAACAACCACTTACCATTATCTAATTCGACACTAAACAATCCGACTCGACTCGATACGACTTAATTTGACACTTTATATATATGATTTTTCTTCTTTCTTTTTAATTTTAATTTTTAATTTTTTTATTATTTTATTTTATTTTCTTATTTTTTATTTCTAGCTCAATAAAAATAATAAAACAAAAATGATAAAAATAAGGTGTTTACAGTAGGTTTTATAATAATTTTTTATTTCTACTGCGTTCTTTTTAATCTATACAACCTGACACTTCCTTAGCGATGGGTCGAGATAACAATGAAGCATACGATTAGACCACTTCATGCACCTTAACTATAACCTAGTTACTGGCTCAATCTTTTCCCATGTTCCTTTGTCGTGATCGCACGAATGGTGTAGTCAGTCAATGGACTTCAACCCATGCAATACCTTTTCTCAACTTGAGAAAGCTTCTAATTCTTTCCTTATAAACTGTGATTTATATTACAAGATATGATGCGTATGTCAAATTCATCAATAAGAATTTTGTATTCATGACTAGTGTAACGTAGCATTTTATGTCAATAGTTTCTTGTGAACCTCCAAATAAAACATATCTTTTTTTAATCTATTAAAGCACCCAATTCTCATGAAACAAATTTGCCACATTTAATGGAGGTAGTTTTAGATGAAATAATTTCTTTCTTTCTTTCTCTCTTTCTTTTTTTTTAATATATTATTATAATTTGTTAAGGCAACAACACATGGTTTGCTAATCATGATAGAATGTCATTTGTTATGTAACAGAATGAGACAAAGATAACAACAGGTGGGTGGTCACAAGCTTATTGAAAACTTCTTATCTTGTTAACTTTCTTAGCTCGAACTTAGAAATTGCTTGATGGATGCGATCGATTTAAATGGGTTGTAATTCACCTAGACATGTAGCTTATAATTTTTTTTTGCCTTCTCCTTTTTTTTTATTTTTCTTTTTTAATGACCAAAGCTCAATCTTGGTAAAATAATGAGTTGTTGTCTATTGTCTCTCATAATAGTTGATGAATAAAAAGAAAATTTCCGTAGCTATTGTTCTTCATATGTGCAAATTGTTTCTTATTTGTGTATGCTTGATCTCTTTTTTCATTCTTCTTAGCAACATATCCTGAATCTCATGATACCAACTACAACTCAAGTGAGAACCTCCTTTTTTTCTAAAGCAAATACCATGTCTATCTTACCTTACTGACTTCTCGTCCTTTTTTTTTATATATTATACGACATAGAAGAATAGAGTGAATTTGATTTGTACTTGTCATAGTAGTGCAACTTTTGAAACTATTGAGTCTTAGTTTCTCCACTTAGAGAATGTAGTGATAACCAAGGCCAAAGAATGGAAGAAATTAAACAAAAAGAGCAATTGGTACATCTAGATGGACATTCTCAACTAGTCCTAGGTCCTCGAGGCCAATGGTTGGATGCAACCATCTCTAAAGACACAATTTGGGATAAGGTCATGAGATCTTTATGTAACACCTCTTACTTATGATGAGCCTTAACTTATCAAGTATGAGCCTTATGCTGATTCTAGAGATACCACTAAGGGAGATTCAGTTTGTACTTTAAGAATGAGAGGGGAAAGTTACCTCTCCTTAGCATCCGATTTGCATCTCTAAATGGGCTAATATCTAGATAGGATGGTTGGGTGGAATACATTACAAATAGGTTAAAATATGCAGTTCTTTGAAAGAAGACAATAGTCCTCCATATTATTACCACTACTACTTGATTGTGATTCCCATATATAAGTAGAAATTGGTAAGTCACCTTTTCCTAGCAGAGTATTTAGAGTTTCTACAAATGTCAATAAAAGAGATTCAGTATTCAACACTATAATAAGTATGGTAGGCCTTCTCCCAGTATCTGGATTTCCACTTCATTGTTCCTTTTTTCCTTTTTTTTTTTTTAGTACCATTAGTGTCATATCTTGCTAGCACCCTCCCTTATTCTTGTAAGCACAATGTCTTAATCAATTTTTCCCCCAATTAATCTCAATATCCACTTTGAGAGTTAAAGTTGGTTAGGTGGTTCATTGGTAGAGAACTATAAATACCCCTTATTTATCTCCTTATTTGTAGTTATAGGTTTCTTCAACAATATAGGAAAGCTGCAATTTGAAAATACAAAGAAAAAATTGAAAATCTAGAAACAAAACAAAAAAGAGAAAAATTAGAAAAATATAAAATATAAAAAATACCAAAAATTTTAGAAATTTCAGATTTTTAGAAAAATAAAACACTTAGGGTCATTTAATAGTATTTTCATGGGTCATTTAAGTCTTAGAGTCAAATAAAGTTAAAGTGTATATATGCGATTTAATGCTTTCAAGCATTAATTTTTTAATATTTATTTTTTAAAATTTAATATTTCAACTTTAATCAAGGTTAATTATCTTTATATTGTAAAAATAAGGATAATTTAAGTAATTGTGGCTTTAAATGGCGCTTTGATTGGATTTAAATTTGTTAATTTACAAAAAAATAAAATAAAAAAAAAATCAGTGTCACTGGATGATTAGTAAATCAAAGCTTGTAAAAACTATAAATAGTCTCATTCTAAAAATTATTTTAAACATATGTGTACTAAACCTAGTCTTAAAAATTATTAAGGGATAGTGATTCGGGTTCAAATTAGAGCTAAGTCAAATTCGATTTAAAACTCAATTGCATTATATCATCGAAAGAACCAATGGCTCAGTAGGAGCATACATATGTAACAAAGAGACTCGAGTTCGAGTCTTGTAGACAATAAATGCACCTAATTTTTTTTTTCTACAAGTGCTATGTAGCACTTTGTTATTGGGCATGGAGTCAATGGCATTGCCTCTATCTTCTTCTCCTCCACTGTCCACAAATGTCCCTTCGTAGATAGCCTGTGTCTTAGCCCTTTTTAATCCTTTCCCTTTACATTTTCACTAAATTAATGGTGAAATTGCAAAGTAGACATGGAATATTTCAAATTAAATTAATTTCTACGAATTATTTCGATCATTAAAGGGATCAAATTTGTCTTCAAATTTAAGAGAAAACTTAGACCCAAATCTTAAGCTCTGTGTTGACTGATGCTTGATTAGTGCTTTTCATGAATTTTCGAAGCTTCCTATGTCAAAAATCTTGACACTCCATTAACATTATTTCACTATCAATTGTTCAAGAATTGCAATAACTTACTTTGTATTAGAGATTTAAGCCCAATCATACCCATTAACATAATTTTTCAAATTCATTGTAATTCAATACATTCAATGCTTAACTAAGTTTCAACAAGTATAAAAAGGCATCTAGAGATTCGTTTTCAACATGAAGCAAACAGCAAAACACTTCCCATAAGCTTTTTTTCTACATTTTCTTTCTCTCACATAAACTTGCTTATTTCTCTTTAGAAAACCACTACTTTGTAGCTTTTGAGTAGAAATGTCCACTCCACCAACTTACCTATACCCAAAAACCCAAGGAACCACTATCAACTCGCTTTGAAACACTACTAATCAAGCTCCACCAACATTCTCTCTATACCACATTCTAACCACCATGCGTTACTACTTAAATGACTGTTTTAGATTGAGGCATCGTTACCAATCATTTTAACACCTTCAAAAACCATAAGAAAGTGTCCTCACTTGTTCGAAATGTTAGCTAAAGGGTGATGAAATAACCCATTAGTTGCTATCTTCCTTCTTTAATCTACGACCCAACTAAAGTACAACCCAAATGTGATAGCTAACTTAGATGTAACACACGCGACCTGTGATCTGACCCAATCCATGCCAAGTTAGTTCTTTTCCTTATTTATTTATTTTCATCATCATCATCATTATTATTATTATTCTGTTATCTTTTTCCTTTACATTATTTTAAGAAACAATATTTCCTCATTTTAGAAAATTCTTCTTTTTCGAAATATATAATGAATTTTTCTCTAGAAAAATTTTTCAAAAAAAAATCTTTCCTTTTTTAAATTTAAGATAATTTCCCAATTTGAAAAATTTAAAAATAAAAAAATATTTCCTTTAGAATAATTTAGCATCATTTTTCAAAATAAAAAGTTCCACTTAGAATATTGTTCTAATAAAATAAAAAAAATAAATGAACCCCTTCCTTTAAAAAGTTATATTAAATTTAAAATTTTCCAAAAATATAAATATTAAATTAGTTACTTTTGTTCTTAAAACATTCTTAAATAAAATTAAATGAATAAAAATTTAAACACAAATCTTTTTCAAAGTTAAAATTAAATAACTCACTTAACTTTTGGAAAGGAACTAGATGGTTTGGTTTCAAATAGTGAATACATAGACACTTGTTGTGCAACCTAAAAAAAAAAAAATTAGAAAATGGAAAAATGATAGGAAAGAAAAATAAAAGGGTAGTTTGAGAACTAAAATTCAAATTTAAAATTTTAAGGTAGTAACTTTTAGGTTTTAAAATATGAGTCCTTGAACCCAATTTTTTTTTTATTTTTCGAAAATGATTTTCTTGCAAACTAGTGTGTAAGTTAAGATCATTCTACCCACTCAATCTAACATACCCTTTTCTGCTCCGACTCTAATTGGATAATGACTCCAAACTTAATAGAAAAACCTAGTTTTCCTTAATTCTTATTTGAGGGTAGGTATTAAATGGGGCAAGATTTGATATTAATAGGCTTAAGGAAAATGAAAGCAAAAATTTGGCTTAACAGTTTCGTGACTCCACTAGAGATTGCCAAGTGGGCTAGTTACCTAAACTTTCTAAAATCAAAATTTTTTTCTCAAAATACTCATATTACACTAATTTTTCATTTTGTAAATATTTCTTTTTCTAAGTCGTAAATAATTCTACTAACAATTTTACTTAGTTGATGCAAGATTATTTTTAGGATATTTGTGGGGTTTCATTTATTGGATCATAAGTGCATGTTAGATATGGTTAAAACCAGGTTTTCCTGGGAACCTAAGCAGGGAGTCATTGTGTAACTTTCAATTGTTATGCGGTAACCACCACTTGAGACTGATTAGGATACCCTACTGAAGTTTTGATGTAGCTACATACTATTTCTTCAAAAATGCTTAAGGCAACAAAACTTGAGGATATTTAGAACCCGCTCTCCTAGATCCATGAACCTTTAGACCGATGAATATATAGTAGGGGGACATGCTACTATTTAAGGTTGTTACTTTATCAAAATTTCACTGAAACATATAAAGTCTTGTAATCTATTTACCCCATGATGTTCATCTAAATCCCATGTATATTAGTTCTTTGTATTGGATTTTTCTTTTGGAAAATTGTAAATTTAAGTTCTCCTTGTAAGCAATTCTATTTCCCCATAATTTCAAATTTAGTTATAATGATGAAATTCCAATAAATTTGCAACCCTTGAAATTGACATGTTATTATTTAATTATCAATCCTCTCTACTTGTATCCATATGCCATACATATTTATAATTATTTATGTATTTATTTTCTTAATAGGTACTAGTCTTTAAAAGTGATAATAAAAATAGTAATAAGAAGCTTAGACTCACTTAGGTTTGTAAATGACCATTTTGTTTTTTTATTGTAAAATGCTCTAAACTCAGGACACCACAGATCGCTACGTGTCCCACGTCCTCTATTGACATGTTAGGCTATAATCGAAAACTAAAATCTCTAATTCACATATGAGTAACATCCACTAACATCATCAAATACTGAATGCTAGTTACAACTTAGTAGTAATTAACTCTCTGGACCGATTACATGCAACCGAGCTACAAGAATCTAAGGGCTTATGTAGAGAATGTTAGCTAAAAGCCAAATCCAAGATAAGGATTCCTATTCCGACCTCCATGTTTCACTTTACTGCCTATTTCAGTACCAAACTCTCACATGCACCAACATAGTTTCTAAAGCTGTCAAGCAGACGTACCTACCTACTAAGCATATAGGCTAACCTATAAAGTAGCCATGCCATGACTTAAATAACATCTAAGTTGACCAACCTCAAACAACTAACCAAGCCGATCTCTTGAGCGGACCTCTAGCACCTGATCTTAGCCCAAGTTGAATACTCTCTAGTGACTAATTAATTAAGCTCCGACCTGATCTATATTAGGTCAACTCTAACTATAAACTCTCTTTTCTTCATTTTGTCCGAATTGTATTATATTTTAGAATGCTAGCTATTATGTGACATGTGTCTTCTGATATAACATTCTAGAAGGATTTTTTACTTTTTTTGTACAAAATATTCTTTATCTCTTTTACCCTTTTTAGTATATTTCATGCATTCCAATTGTAAATTACCTTCTTAGTTTTTTCATACATGCTTGTAACCCTAATGGGGCTAGTGTATAAACCGCATTCATTTTGTATATATCAATGAATCATCTCTCATTATCAGAATATATAAGTTTCCATTTTAAGCAATCCCAATGTTCTCATTATCCTTTTTAACTCTTATCTATTCCATTTAGTAAGGAGTAGTGGCAAGTGACCCTATAGTTCGACCCAGTGACCCTATAGTTCGACCCAGTGAGTCATATTCGATGGATTGTAGGCCGAATATGATCGAATGGTGTGTTATATCCAGTCAGTAGCTTCTTAGATTTCACTAGTCTTCTATTATTCTCTTTTGTTTCTCTTCGTTGTAATGCCCCTCTGTATATCTGATCCCGAAGACGCATCAGCTTTACTGATAGTAGAGTATGGTTTTGAGAGGGAATGTATGAAGTAGTAGTGAAGTTTTGGTTCATGTTTATTATTAGTAGTTGTTGTAGTGTATTTACATGAAGTAGGCTTCGAAGTTGTGAGTTGTATAGTGGAGATTTATGTATTGGTAAGTGTAGTTTCTATTGTTACTCTATTTTTCATTGCAAAAATAGAGTAAGTTCATTTCTATTGTATTTGAGTGGTTATTAGGTATTGAAGTTGTTGGAGTGTATTAATAGAGGTTTTGAGTAGTAAGGTAGAAGTGATGTTGTGTATTGTGTTGTTAATCTGTTTGAAAAGTATTATACCATGTTGTATTTGAGTGTTCAAGCTGTTAGTGGTGACTAAAGTAGTAGTGCTCAACTTGATCGTAATCATAATAGTAGTAACACTCCTATTATCAGTTGATGATAAACTTAATAAATTCACTAATCTTGTTAAGAGTCTAATCACTACAGTTTAAGTTAACAGACAATAACCTTGAAAATTGCCATACCATAACCTACTTGAAAATGTTCTAGAGAGATGCTATGGCCAAGGTGGTCAAGCCAACCACCTAATTTGACCCCTCAAGCTGTAGGAGTAGTAAACCAAGTTACTAGATGATGATTGGAGTTGGAGGATGTTGGTCCCATATAAGATATCAAGATGGGAGGTGGGGTGTATTGATATCTTCGAACTTTTTTATATAAGAAAAATAAAATTACCCCTCTTAACAACTTATAATGGTGAACAGTGATAATTTGATGCATAACAATTAATAAAGCAAATTAAAAGAGTAAGAAAGGAAAATATCAAGTAAAGATTTTATAGAGCTTCAGTCTTATGCCTATTACTCTCTTTCAACTCCACAACTGGGGATAAACATTTTATCCACTCAACTACTGAAGCTGAGTGAGAGCAGATAACATGCAATACAATATAGACAATATGATAAACAATATCGCATATCACAACTAAAGCAATTCTATCATAACCCGCAAGTTCAACTTCACATATGCATTCCCCAATCAAGCATTTATTGCTAACAATGTAGCATGTTATGCTTATGCACATAGCATGCATCGGTATCGATATCCTATGCCTTCCAAACTTCCTCTAGTTAGTCGACATAACTAGGCATCTAGATACAACGTTCAAGAACCGGGGCAACAAGGAGCTACCTGAAAGTAAGGCCCCTACCAAATTAGACTACACACTATAGTATACCATTACCAAAAAGGGCAATAAGGATCTGCTTGGGAATAAGACTCTTAACTTTACAAAATTAGACTACATATTGTAGTTTACAAAATCAAAGTGGCAACACTGCCAAATTAGACCACATATTGTGGTCTACTAAATTTGATTACCAAAATAGTCACAATGTTCAAGCAATGCAATTTATATGATTTTAAAAACTAAGTTCATAAAGCCATGTTTTTTCCATGATCAATAAATTCCTCATTTTGAAAGTTCTAACTCGTAGGCCCTTTTTGTACCATGCCATGCCATGAAATAGCAACTTAAGAATATCAATCAGTATAATTAATCTTCTAGTTTTATTCAACCCAGTGAGCTTATTCTAGTTTTTCAAACTCTCCCTAGTGGAATTTTAGTATCTCACTTAAGGTTCACTTAGGTGAACACCTAGAATATTAAGTTAGCAATCACTCAACTTCCCTAGTTAACATAATCATTCTTAAGCACAAATCATCGCCTAACATGGTAACATAACAGTTTAACTAGAATGCAGTTACTGTCATTCAAAATCAATACATTAGCATCCACTATAGTGGCATATCAATTCACCCAAGATCAACACAGCATCAAATCACACATAGTATTATAAGTAGCAATATATCTACTCTAAGCATAGGTTAGATCCACTTACTTGGACTCAATAATAGCATAGAATCCTAAACTCTGCCATGTAGTCCTTCCTTACTTATCACACCTATGAAAATATAACATACAGACCCCAAGTCAACTATGGGTCAATACTAAATTCTTATGCGTTTTTGCTATTGTGTTTCCAAGCTTAAGTCAATTGTATCTTGTTCATTTCTTATCAGATTTTGATCAAGTTCATATCTTTGCCATTGTTTTTTTTAGTATTATTAAGATATCTTAAGAATCAAGACTTATCCATTTTTGTCAAAATTCCAAAAATACCCTTTCGTGTTACCAATTCGACCATACATTATTATAACTTTAAAAGTCATAAAATTCCCCATTCCTTGAGTTGGTTAGAATTCATTATGTACTAAAAAATGCAAATCCTTTATACGTTTAACAAGTATCACATTAGTACTAATTAGTATATCATAATTAGACTAATACATAGGTTTATATTAAGGAAATACATGATAAATAGTATATGAGCCCAATTCATTCCACTAAATATCCAATAAACTCATGAAAATATGTAGTTTAATTATTGACCATGAATTATACTAAACTAGCTATTATATATTTTTATGAAAATAGCGATTTTAACTCAAAATTAGCGAAAATTAAGCAAATAAGTGAATTTAATCACAAGATAAAATTTAAGTATCCCAAACATCATTATGAACATCTAGAAATCATAATACATAGGGCTCATACTTTGATTTTGTTCAAAACTAATTAATTCACTAAAATAGTGAAATTGCCAATTTTAACCAAAATAATTACAATAAATAGTAAACATAATTATTTTAAAAAATTATTGTCCCTACAATTAAATAAATATATTAATTATGTTACGTACAAATTTTCAACTTGAAAAGACATTATTTAATATTTTAAAATTTAATTCAATTTATGTCCAAACATAGCCATTTCTTAATGAATTTATATTTCTAATAATTATTTCACTAAAATAAAATAAAAAAAATTAATCTACACATAAAATAACTTCAAAAAACCAAGTTTCATAATTAAATAAAATCATTTGATATTTTTATAAAAATTATAAAGTTTCGACCGAAAATTGGTTCACTTAAACCGGTCGCCTCCAGTCACCTAACCTTATCAGAATACCTCCCCCAGTGTTGCTTCCTTTGACCTCAAATGACCACCATAATCGGACACTAACAACCTATTGAATCAGCCTAATCAGATTCTGTGCTCTGTTTTTACTCTAATTTTTTTTTCTAATTTGTTTCAAAATTTTCTTAAGTTATTTTCTATTTTTTTAAGACTTCCAAAATATTATTTTTGAAGTGTGCATGCCCTATTTATAATTTTCAAATGGATTAGGATTAATAAAAATTGGACATGTGGCTTACTCATGTCATTTTCTTGATTTTTCAAAGCATAATGTGTCAATTTCTTATTTCTTACCTTTTGACTCATCAATTATAATTCTTCTTTGGCTATCACATTATAGGATGACTCACCCTTTCGGTTTTTTATATTAATTTCCTTATTTTAATAATAATTTCTTATTATATATGTATATTTAATTCAAATAATGCACATTCTATGTTAATACATGTATATTGCATATAATTCAACTTCGTTTATTATTTTTATAAGCTAAATAACTTATCTAAATACTCGATATATCTAAATACTCGAATTTTACTATTATCAGCTTTATCAATAAATTAATATTTTTCTCAAATTAATATTTTTTATATAGCTTGTTTTGAGAAATTAACTTTACTTGAATTATATCGTTTAACTTTTCTAACTTTACTATAAAATTTGAAATAAAACTAATAACTTAGTTCGATGCCCTAAATTTAGGGGTCGGATCTTAGGCTATTACATCCTTTCTATGACTTTCTAGTTTTAATCTTGATTTTTTTGTTTTGTAAGAGATTTTTCTTTTTTTAGAGTAGTCTTTAGACATTTTGAATCCTTTCTCTTTTATATTAAAATCTTCTAACAACTAAAAATCTGTAGATTACCTTTTTCATATCTTATCCAATTGTTAGTTTGTTGAAAATAATCCTTAGATATTTTGAAAAGATCTCAACCATTTAAATTTCAAAACAACTCTCCTTATTTTGTTTAGATCAGACAAACTTCAATCTGTAACCGTTAGATAATCTTCTGATTTGAATTTTTTAAGGAGATATGCCCCAATAGAAACTTATGGATAAAACTCATAGTCAAGATTTGAATTTTCATAAAATCTTATTCAACCTTATCCTTATCAATATTTATGCCTATCTTGATTTTTCAAAAATTAATTTGCTCAAAAGTCCTTTTAGATCATGATTCCATCTTGAGTGAAATGAAATTAAGTGTATTTCCCTAATACACACAATCTAATGGAGCTAGGCCTTGATTAATTTGAATTAAAAAATAATGTCATATGTATCCAGATCAACCTTCTGAATGATCTTCTAAAGAGTATCAATTCTTCCTTTCTTTAAAACTTCTAAACTAGCTTTTGAATGATGTGTTATACTACTTATGCCCATAAAGCTTTTGAAATACTTTCTAAAAAATTTCAAACTATTCTCTTTTTAAGTCAAGTCAGACCTTCTAAATAAGTTTCTAAAGACAACTTAGATTTATGAAATTAAACTTTCTAAGAACCCTTTTAAATGCCTACAATCTTACTGATTCATTAGCATTTATCCCTTTTTGTTATCATCAAAATATATAAGAGATATCTAACAGAGGAGATAGAATAGGGTGATGAAGAAGTAGACGTAGAGACTAATAGAGAAGAAGAAGAAGAGGCTAAGTACTATCAAGAGAAACAACGAGAATGCCAAGCTCCTCAAGGACTTGATAATGTTAAGGTCCAAATCCTACCCTTCAGTAGAAGTAGAGATGCAAATGAATATTTGGAGTAGGAAGAGAAGGTAAAGAAAGTGTTTGATTGTTATGGGCATATTGATGCTATTAAAGTATAACTTACTACACTTGAATTTTCTAGGTATGCTACTATACGGTAGAAAAATCTAAATGCTACCATAGCAAGGGATTGGTGATGAGGTGTAAGATTTTGGGATGAGATGAAGAGACTGCTGAGAAAGAGATTTGTGCCTAAGACCTACTTGTAGGACACATTTTCCAAATTGCAGGAATTTGCCAAGGAAGCCGATTTGTTGATGACTATGTGAAAGAATTCCAGATGCTGATGATTCGAGCTGACATAGATGAACTCGAGGCTTATACAATGTCAAGATTCATTTCTAGATTTAAATATGAGATTCGTAATTTTGTAGAAGTACAAAGGTTATATACTTTGGAAGAGGCCATTAAGGTAGCATAAAGGGTTGAAAAACATAAAAGAAATGCCTCGAGCCAACCTAGGCTAACATTTTCCCAAGCCCCTGTTATGCATCGACCTACTTAAGCCAAGCTGAGGAGGGAAATGATTAATCTAATGATAGCTGAGCAGGATAGTAATACTAAGCAAGCCATCCAAGCCTAGTTAAGGTTACGCTAACCTCGAAGACATATGAGAAGGAACAGACCTTAAGATGGAGGATTAGCAAGGTGAAGTCCTTTAAATGCTTGGGCTTCAGATACATGGCTACTGAGTGTTCGAATTAGCATGCTATGGTGCTCCGAGGAGAAGTAAAAGATAGCACCGAACAGAGCAAGCCCAAGGAGAAGAAGAATGTTGGGAAGGTTGAAGTAGAGGTAGAAGAGGAAACTAGTATCAATGCTAACCAGGAAGAAGTAATGACCTTAGTGTTGAGATGAGTATTAAGTTCCTTATCGAACTCCAAGGAAGACTAAAGAAAGAATCTATTCCATACGAAGTGTACCATCAAAGGACAATTATGCACCATAATAGTGGATAAAGGAAATTGTACCAACGTCATTGTATAGTCCTTTGTGTAGAGGCTAGGACTGCTGATCTCTATGTACCCTCGACCTTACAAATTACATTAGCTTCATGATAAGGGTGCTTTACATTTCACCAAACAAGTATACGTACCTTTTAGTATGGGAAGTGTACACAAGGATGAAGTGGTGTGTAACGTTGTCCCCATGGGAACTTCACATCTATTACTTAGAAGACCTTAGTTGTTTGACTGATGTGTTATTCATGACAGATACAAGAACACGTATGCCTTTTTTAAGGATGGGAAGAAGATTGTATTGCAATCCATGATGTCGACCCAAGTGAACGAGACCCCTAATTAGCTTACTTGAGCTAATAGGAAGAAAGCCCCAGTGATGAGCCAAAAAGAGCTCTAAAATGCTAAAAAGGCCGATCAGCTTATCTCTTTCTTAATCTAAAGGTTGTTGAAACTAAGGGATCTTAAAGAAGTACCCAATGAGATTCAAAGGTTAATTGACGAGTTTTTCGACCTATTCCCTAAAAAGTTGCCTAAAGGACTACCCTAAGTTCAAGGCATAAAACATTGTATTGATCTACAACCAAGAACAGCTCTACTAAACTGAACTAATTACAAAATGAACACCAAGCAGCCTGCTAAGTTGAAAAGGCAAGTGGATAAACTTATAGAGAGAGGTTATCTAAGGGAGAGCATGAGCCTTTGTATTATATTAGCTCTACTCATCCCAAAGAAGGATGGTTCATGACACATGTGCATCGAAAGCCAAGCGATCAACCGTATCACTATCAAGTATAGGTACCCAATATCGAAGCTCAATGACATGTTAAATGAGCTTCATGGTGTTAAGATATTTTTATAGATTGATTCGTGAAGTGGCTATCACTAATTTCACATAAGATTAGGTGATGGATGGAAGATTACCTTCAAGATAAGGCATGGTCTCTACGAAAGATTTGTTATGTTGTTTGGACTTACAAATGCATCGAGCATACTCATGCGATTGATGAACCATATGATGTACCCTCTGATCAAACGATGTGTGGTCATGTACTTCAATGATATATTGGTGTACAATACTAACCTGAATAACCATGTTTAACATTTTTGAGCTATTTTTGATATTTTATAAGTTGAAAAGTTGTTTGGGAATCCGAAAAAGTGTACATTCTATTAAGGAGAAGTAATTTTTCTTGGGTATGTAGTATTGGGGGAAGGAATTTGAGTTGATGAGCAAAAGATATGAACTGTATTGGAGTAGTTGATGCCAAAGAATGCCACTAAAGTTTGAAGTTTCCATGGCCTTTTGTATAGGCAATTCATTAAAAACTTCAATACCATTACAAGCCCCTTAATCGAGTTGACCAAGAAGAGTGATGGGTTCAAATAGAATGATTGAGGTGAGTAGAGCTTTAGGGAGATCAAGGAAAAGCTTACCTTTGCCCTTATCCTATCATTACTAGATTTTGACAATTCCTTTGAACTAGAACATGATGCTTCAGGCATTGGAATTGGAGCCATCCTAATGTAAGAATAATGACTGATTGCTTACTACAGTGAGAAGCTTAGTGGTGTTACCTTAAATTATTCTGTGTATAAGAAAGAGTTGTAATCTCTTTTTTGAGCTCTTACTATCTAGCAACACTACTTACTGCCATGAGAATTTATTATTTACACTAACCATGAATCATTGAAGTATCTTAAGAGTCAAAACAAATTTTCAAAGAGGCAAGCTAAGTAGCTACAGTTCATGGAAGGATTTTCATATGTGATCTAGCATAAGAAGGGAAGCGCTAATGTGGTCACTGATGCTCTGTTACGTTTGAAAACATTGTTAACCACTTTACAAATGAAGTTACTGGGATTTTCACTTATCACCGATTAGTATGCTCGGGACCCACATTTTGGTCCCATTCTTAAGTAGTACCGAGAAAGAGTTCTTGTTAGAGGATATTACTTAAAGGATGCCTATTTGTTCAAGGATCGAGTACATACTAAACTGTTCTAAGAGTGAGCTGTTGGTTAGGGAAGCTCATAGTGGTAGATTATTTGGTCATTTTGGAGAGACCAAAATAGCCTATCTATTGAATGAAAATTTTTCCTAGCCTAGTTTGGCCAAGGATGTCCAAGGTAATTGGTCATTGTGAAGTGTACAAAAGAGCTAATGGGAAGAGAGAACCACATGAAGAGTATAATCTCCTACTAACACCAACCTTACCTTAGGCCAACCTCAACATGGAATTTGTCTAAGGATTGCCTCGGACAACTAAGGGAAAAGATTCAATCTTTGTTGTAGTAAACTACTTCAACAAATTGGTACACTTCATCCTATGCCACCAAACTAATGATAGTTTATATATTTGTTGTAGTGGATTGAACTTATGTTCAACTCCAGTAGCCACTCTTAGATTGATAGCTAGACTAAAGTGGTGAATAGGATACTAGGTAACCTACTCAAAGCTTTCATAGGAAAGAATTTAAAGGATTAGTATCTGTATCTATCAGTTGTAGAGTTTACATACAACCAAACTAACTACAGTACCACTAGAAGGACTCCATTCAAGGTCTTCTATAGCCTTAATCCCAATATTCCCTTAGATCTAAATGGTACCCCTGCAACTACTAAAGAGAGTCAATTTAGAGTTAATTGAGCGTAAGAATTATAAGAGCTATATCAATCTACGATAAGGAAGATCATCAAGTTCAATTAGAGACGATAGGAGATTGGTAATTGAGGTAATTAAATTGTTTCTTTTAAGCCAAGAAACTTAGTATGGATTTACTGTTGAGAACGATTTCCACACTTGAGACAAAGCAAACTATCTCTAAGAGCTAATGGCCCATTCAAGGTCCTAAAGAAGATCAATTGCAATGCCTACTAGATCAAACTGCCTAGGAACTATGGTATTTCTTTTACCTTTAATGCATTCAACCTGATTCCCCATCAACTAAAAGAGGAAGACCCTACAAATGCCCAGGAAGAACAAGAGCTCGAGACCACTTCAAAATTGAGGAAAAATCTTTTTGAACCCCAGGTAGATGATAAGAATTAACTCCCTGGACTAATTTTGCACAGCCAAGCTAGAAGACTCCAAGGACTCATATAGAGAATATTATCTTGAAATGCCATCTAAGACAAAGATTCCTATTCTAACCTCCATGTTTCACTCTACTATTGACTTAAGTATCGAGCTTTCACGCGTGCTAACATAGTTTTTGAAGTTGCTAAGCAAACATGCCGACCTGCTAAGCTTACAGGCCGACTAGCAAAGCAGTCATACCATGACCTAGACAGCATCCAAGTCGACCAGCCTCAAACGACTAACTGAGCCAATCTCTCAAGCCAACCTCCAACACCTGATCCCAATGCAAGCCAAATACTCACTAATGACTAATTGACTAAGCTTCGACCTAATCTAGATTAGGTTAGCTTTCATTATAGACTCTCTTTTCTTCATTTTGTTCAAATTATATTATATTTCAGAATGCCAGCCACCATGCGATACGTGTCTTCTAGTACAACATTCCAAAAGGATTCTATACTTTTTCTATATTGATATTCTTTCTCTTTGACCCTTTTTAGTATATTTCATGTATTCCAATTATAAATTACCTTTTTGGTCTTTTCATAGTTCGTGTAATCCTAATGGGGCTAGTATATAAACCCAATTCATTTTATACACAATAATGAATCATCTCTCATTATCAGAATATACAGGTTTCCCTTTTGAGCAAATCTAGTGTTCTCATTATCCTTTTTAACTCTTATCTATTTCCTTTAGTAAAGAGTAGTGGCAAGTGACCCTATAGTTCAGACTGATGAGTCATATTTAGTAAATAGTAGGTTAAGTAGGATTGATTGGTATGTCATATCTAGTTAATAACTGCCCAGATTTTGGTAGTCTTCTTTTATTCTCTTTCAGTTCTCTTTATTGTAGTGTTTCTATATGTATCTAACCTCAGAGATGCATCACAACTATTCATATGTCTCCTTAAATGTATCTCATAAAAGGTAAATGGAAACTAAACATATGAAGATCTCCTCATGGTAACATGAAAATAAAATAAACATCATCTTAGAAAACAATTATTGTACTGAAATCAATTCTCTATACTCCTAATTTTGATAACAGTCATCATAATAGTAACTCTCTATGTAAGGATCTTCCTGATAATAACCATCTCACCAAACCTCAAAACTAAAATAATTCTCATAATTAGTTTAGCAATCATAACTAGTAAAATCTTCATAACTATCATTTTGACCTGCAGCCATATGGAAAAAGAATAGTCTGACAAAGCTCAATATGCAAAACAGAAATAGATGCATACAAGCAATCATACATAATCATAACCACATGCGTTAAAATGCAAGCAAGTAAATCACATACAATAGTTTATTTATCTTAAAATAGTCAATCTCACATCACATAATGAAGGTTCTCGTAACCTCCATCACAACAGAATCCGACTCATCATTTTAGCAATTGTAAATACCTCTTTGGGCCCTTCTATAATCATACGTTGGACATGCTACTTCAGGCCTTTTCTACTATAACCTAGACTAACCCTAGATCATTTCCTAGAGAAACTTCATTAAGGATAATGCGTTGCAAGAATCATCAAAGTTATCCTTTAAGGATCTACCACTCCGAGCCCTTAGGTTGAGCTACACACAAGCAGCATGAAAAGATAATTTAAGCCAGATATTTAGTTAGTTAGTTTGAGATCATATACAAGTATAAGATCTAGCATAGCAATCACAAGCAACATAAAGTATCATGTACCTAGAGTCTATCGTAAGAACTTGATCTACTCTATCTTAGAAAGATAAATTTGTAAAGAAAAATTAAGTAGAAATCACTTTAGTAACACTCTACAACTTCTTATAGACTTTCTAAGGACTTTAGATGAGAATTGTAGGCTAAGTACAAGTAAACTTAGGTTCAAAAGATGAAAGGAAGCAACTATAGGGATTATGGTTGGGGATAACACCCGTGATCCTTTGTAAGATTTACAAAGCATAAGTCTATGCCCTAGATCACATTGTGGACTTGGCCATGATTCGCTATAGAATGACCACGGTCTAGATTACAACCATAAACTTTGGCCATGGTCCTCTTAGCCTTAATTTTCTTTCAAAAATTCTTCGTATCTAACTCTGTAGAGAAGACTATGATCAAGACTAGACCCACAATCTTTGACCATATTCTTGCCTCTTCAAATTTTCTTTTCCCTTTTCTCTAAAAACATAACTCCACATCTTAGATCTAACATCCAATATCAACCTTAAGCCAAAAACACTATAATCCCTTTTTCTATTTCAATGAGGCTTGCTTCAACAACTCCATAATACAACTAATGATATAATTTCTACAAAATATACAAGATTACAAGGGGAAAGAATACATTACCTCTTGATTGTAAGAACCTTAAAGAGATCCTTAAAAATTGAGAACACGCTTTTAGATTTAAGCCAGTGCTAACCACAATCATCAAGACACTTACCAACAAATGTTTTAGGGCTACAAGTTCAGCCTGCCACAAATGCCTTCCTCTTGCACTACCAAAAGAGTCACAATTAGGTTTGTGATTTCGATGAAGCCAATAAATTCTTAGGAACTTTATATCTTAACTTTAGGATTTGTTGAGTTCACTATAGGGCATCCAACTCTATAACACAAGGAAGTTTAAATGAGACTCTTGAATAGAGAGAAGTACTTTTGTGTAAAGGCTAGGTTAGGCCTTTTAAGTATTCTAAGCTTACCCCTAGCACTTTTATTATTTATCTTGTCACCCTTCAATAATAATAACTCCTTTTTAAAACTATAACTTTATTTTATTTTTTGTACTTTTATTTTTATGCTAGGTGTTACATCTTATCCCCTGTAAAAAAACTTTCATCCTAAAATGTTACTTGATTATTAGAATAACTCTAGATATTTCCTTCTCTCTTCTAACTACTATGTAGCTTCTCATTTTGAGTGATTTGCTACTATAATTTTACATATTGTATCTTCCTTCTCCTTAACTCTTGAACCTTAATATCCATTATCTTTATTGATCGCTCCATTATTGATAGATTTGGTCATAACTCCAACTCTTCGAGTGCCACAATCTGACCCTTAACTTGGATTACATCTTGAGCATCATCTTATTCTTTGTCATATGCATACTTATTTAGCATGGGCACATGGAATAAGTCGTATACCCTTACTAAGCCAGATGTCAATGCTAATCTATAAGCCGTCTTGCCAATCCATTCCACTACTTCAAATGGCCGGACATACCTAAGGCATAGATTTCCTCTTAAACTAAATCTAACTATACCTCTCATAGGAGATATCCTCAATGGAACCATCTCCCACTTCAAACTCTAAAAGGAATTGCTTTGAGTCAACATAACTTTTCTTCTACTTTAGGCCTCCTACATGCATTGCTTAATTATCCGTAACTTATCAATAGTCTCTTGCACTAACTCTCACCCTAAGACTTGCCTCTCCTAAACTTCATCTTAATGTAAAGGAGGCCTACACTTTCTTCCATACAATTCTTCATATGGAGCCATCTATATCATAGTTTGATAACTGTTGCTATAGGTGAACTCAACTAATGGCAAGTCTTTGTCCCAATTACCTCTAAAGTCAAGTGCATAGGCTCTAAGCGTATTTTCTAGGATTTGTATGGTCTTCTCACACTATCCATCAATATGAAGATGAAAAACCATAATAAACTACACCTTAATATCCAAGGACTTCTACAAACTTTTCCAAAATCTACTTACAAATTGCATGTCTGTATTAGATGTTATTATAACTAAAATCCATGTCTCTATTAGATGTTATTATAACTAGAATCCCATGTAATCTTACTATCTCCTAAACATATAGCTTAACTAATCTCTCTAACTTGTAATCCAATCTTATAGGAATGAAGTAAGTTGTCTTCGTTAATTAGTCTACTATTTTATGCATTTCCTTAGTCTTAGGGAGATGTGTAACAAAATCCTTGGTCACATACTCTTACTTCCATTTTAGAATAGATAAGGGTTACAACTCTCTAGCTAATATTTTATGCTTAATCTTTACCATCTAACATGAGGTACACTCGAAAACATTTTCTGCAATTTCACGCTTTGTGTTATTTTACCAATAATGCTTCTTTAGGTCCTTATACATCTTAGTACTCCCAAGATGAATAGACTACCTAAATTGATGTGCTTCACTTAAAATTTCTTGCTTTAGCTCTTCTTGGTTTAGTACACAACCTACATCCATATCTCAAAACACCCTTAGCATCAATATTGAATTTAGCTACCTTACCTTACTCCATTCTACTCTTCATTTCCTAAATTCTAGTATCCTCAAATTGTGTAGCTTTTATTCTATCCACAAGAGTTATTTGAATGCGTAGATTTGCCAATCTAATCCTTACCTATCAAGTTGCAATCTCCAACTCTAGTCTACACATATCCTCCAATAGACAATTTTATGATGTGATCAATGCTACTAAATTACCTTACTTCTTTTTGCTAAGAGCATCTACCACTACGTTTACATTACCTGAGTGGTACTGAATGTCAACATCATAGTCCTTGATTAAGTCCAACTACTGCCTTTGTCTTAGGTTCAACTTCTTTTGTGTGAATATGTATTTCAAACTCTTGTGATTTGTAAACACTTCTTACTTTTTGCCATATAAATAATGTCTCCATCACTTTAAGGCTAGAACAACCATTTCTAGCTCTAAGTCATAACTAGGATAGTTCCTTTTATGTGACTTTAGCTACCAGGAAGCATACGTGATAACTCGGATTTTAAACATATTTCATAGGATGATTTTATAGTATTTTCCTCACATTTTTTGGTTTTCTTTAAAGAAATTGATACTTAATTGAGTAAAATTTTAATTTCAAGGTTTGAACGCGTTCTATGATCGAAAATAAAGGAAAGAAATCAAATTTCACTCAAATCGGAGTTCAAATGAAGAAGTTATGAAATTTTGAAGTTGTGTAGAAAATTTTGCTTTAGTGCAGAAAGTTACACGACCTAGGGACACAGCCATGTCTCAGGCTGTGTCTGGTGACGAAAACAGAATCTTTGTAATACACATAGAAAAGGATATATTAGGGTTTCAAAAGACATGAGAGACATTACAGAAACTGAGAGACATAAGAGAAGAGAAAGAGACTAAAGGAGAACATCAAGAAAGAGGGAAACAACATCAACTTCAAGATTAGAAAGATTGTTCATCAATCAAAAGGGGTTTTCATGTTTTATTTTATATTATTGATGAAACTCGTTTTTAGATTCAGTATGATAGCTTAGAATTTGAGTATTTAGGATTATGGAACCTAGGGTTTCATGTGATTCTTGGATTGATTTAGAAATTTCAATAAAGTTTCTATTTTTACTTGATTCAATTATGTCGTTAATTATTGATTGATATTTCTAGAATATCAATATATGATATTATGCATGTTGATTGAGAAATTGCATGTGTAATTAGATCTTTACATAATTGAAGAGGATTACATGTATACTTAGAGATAAGATACATGTTTCTTCTAGAAAGTTAATTAATTGTATGGGAATTCATTATACATTAATGCAATTCTAAATTATATTACTAAGTGAAGAGATTTCGATAAATAATTTAGGATTAGGGTTAATATGCTTGAGAAAGGTATTAACTTTAGTTGTGAATCCCTCCGGTCAAGAAATATAGAAACCAAATTGAATATATTTTAAATAATCACATGATTAACTCTAGGGGAAATAATTCCTAAATACGTTATTACTTTCTTGAAGTCGTTCTTAATTTTATCGCTTTTTCAATTGCTTAATCAAGTCTTATAAATAAGTTAGTTTGTTAATTTTAGTATTTTTAATTAATTCAACTTTCATAATTTTCTGGTTAAATAATAAAGCTAAGGTTAATATTAGTACTCGAAGTCTCTGAGGGATCGACTCGGACTCATATCCGCTATATTAAAACTGATAGGTGCACTTGTCTCATATCAATATGCAATCACCTTCCCCTCCTATAATAGAATACACAGCAATCCTTATATGGAAGTATCATTATAGATAACATACTCCTTACCACTCTAGCATAATGCTAATACTAGGATTGAAACAAGTTTTTCTTTAGCTTTGCAAAGCTTGCCTTACACTTTATTCCAAATAAACTGTGCTCCCTTTTGAGTTAGTTTGGTGAGTGGTGCTATTATTTTAGAAAAGCCTTCTATGAATCACTTGTAATAACTTACCAACCCAAGAAAACTTTCGATTTCAGTCACTATCTGGGTCTAAGCTAGTCAACCATTGCTTTAACTTTTTTTTGGTGAATAGAAATACCCTCCTTGTTTATTACATGCCTTAGAAAAGATACTTACTCAAGCTAAAACTTACACTTCTGGATATTAGCATGTAGTTTTTCTACTCGTAACCTACTCAATACCATCCTTAGATGCTTCTCATGCTCTATTTTGTTTTTAGAGTATACCAAATTGTCGTCTATAAAAACCCATCACAAACCTGCCTAAGGAATCTCTAAAGACCCTATTCATTAAATCCATGAATGTCGTTGGTGCATTAGTTAAGACAAATAGCATCACTAGAAATTTATACAAGTTGTAATGAGTTTTGAAAGCAATCTTCTAACTATCCTCTTCCTTAATTCTCAGTTGGTGGTATCTTGACCTTAAATCAACTTTAGAGGATGCCTAAGCTTCCTACAACTGATTAAACAATTCATCAAATCTAAGGAGGGGATGCTTGTTCTTTATAGTTACTTTGTTTAGCTCCTTATAATCAATATACAACCTCATGCTGCCATCTTTCTTTTGAAAAAAAAAGCACGGGTGTACCTTATGGTCACACACTTGGCCTAATAAAACTCTTCTCCTATAGCTCTTCTAACCGAGTCTTTAATTCCACCAACTTTGTTAGAGCCATTCTTTATACGGGCTTTGAAATCATCTTAGTACCTGACACTAAATTGATATTGAACTTGATTTCTCTAGTAAGTGGTAAACTAAGCAAGTCTTCTGGAAACACATCTAAGAACTCGTTCGCCATCAAAAAAGCAAGTCAGGTATACTTCATTTTAAATCGATCCAAGTCTTAGGGTAAAGTCCCTATCAACATTTTCCCCCTAACTCTCCTTAATAGGTACATTAAGGAGAGGAATAATGCTCCTTTAGAGAAATATTTTAATGTAGATTTCCACTTTAGCATTAACAACAATCTTAGCATGTCCATCCTTTCTTAAGTCTAAGCTAATTATTCTAACCTAATCAGTAAAGCCATAATATTTCCTATTACAAATGACCTGCCTTTTGTTTGGCTTGTTGGAGAAGTTTCGCATCTATTCAAATGCCGCTTCACATTTCCATCATCGAGAAATGTACAATCATGTCAAGACCCACGTACGTCTTCAATACTATGATTCAATAATGGACGTTAGATTTATGTTAGGCATGTAAAATCAAATGGCTAAAATCAACTTATAATTGCCTATTATGCAAATCCCAATCTTAACTTACAAATTTTATTATCCTTTTATTCCCCCAATTGTAATTTCTTCTCTTTTCACTTTTCTTTGTATTCTACTTCTTCTACTATTTTGCATTGTATTGTACTTAGAATCTCTCTTTGCTCTTTCTTCTTCGATAATATTTGTTTTCCACATTTTCTAAACTTTTATTTACATTTTTCTCCTATTATTATATCACTAAGGTAACCATGTCTTCCATTGAATCCAACAACTCAACCTATGCCTTACAATAGAGCCAAAAACTAACCAGCGTGCACCAGGTAGGAGATTCTCTTCCTCAAGAAGAACCTACCAGTATGGCAGACATAGATAACAATTTCCCATGGGATTTGTCAAGACTTATAGGTTTAGTTAAGGTTCACATTCTGAGGTCGCAAAGGACAAAGAAGCTTCCCTTCGACAAGTATCCATTGGATAATAAGGGTAACACTTAGGTAATTCCATTGTATTCAAGCATTGAGTATGATATAAGCCCTAATGGAGTTGCTCGTACAATGACTAAAACAGAATTCAATGCTTTTAAGCTTAATTTTTGATATGTCCCTCATAGTAGGAATAAAGAGGCCTGAACTATACGAGCATATCACTTCACTTGGTGATTGGGAATTTGCTCTTTCTGAGAAGTATTTTGAGGTCAGTTTAAGATTCCCCTTCTCTCTTTTCTAGAAATCTTGTTTTACATATTATCACATCTATCCTTTTATGTTGACTCCCAATTCTTATAGATTAATGGTAGCTGTTGAGTACATTTGTGAGGACCTAAAGGTTAAGGCTACCATAACTTTATTCAACTATTTTTTCACCATAAAGAAGGGTGATGGTTGGTTTTACATCTATACTCGACCTCATAGGAAATTTTTAATAGGGTTAGAATCTTCTATCCATAATTAGAAGAAAAAGTAGGTTGTAGCTAGGTCGTAGACCAACTTATACTTCCTCATAGTTTAGAGTCACCCAATCAAGTAGCCTTATAGCATGCAATTGCTACCCAATGACTAAAAGGCTTATGACACCATCATGGAAGCCTATAGTAACAACTAGTTTCTTTGGGATGCAAATACTATTGTAGATAAGTATTCCTATGGTGCTTCAATATTCCCTAAGGATGAAGTGAAAGCTCCTTAAGGTATTAATGCCACTTAAGTTGAAGATATTAAGGTACTAATGAGGGTACTATTGTTGAACAAGGTATAAGCCCTTTATGATCTCACCTGCTAAGTAGGCTTGCAAGAGGAAGGACTTTTGTATCTACTTCAGGAGCTAAGTAGTCTTCCTTGCCCATGCTCAACAAGACATCTGTTAGTTGTTCTATTTGTATTTTCATGTTTTCTTGACCTAGTTCTTAAGTCTTTTCTCATAGATATGCCGCTTAAGGAATATGACTTAAGAGACCTTTTTACTCAACTAAAAGCAAGCAATACAAGGAAGAAAGAAGATGCTAAAAAGGTTCCAGTGAAACTACCTATGAAGTCTACCACCACTAAAATAGCTAAAGAGACTCAATAAGCAAAGGTTATAATGAAAAGGAAGATCAGAGATGATTGAGCTAAGGAAGGGGCTTAATGCAAATGATTTTAAAATTAATGCTCTAACAAGATCATTTCCCATAGGACATTGGTCCTTTAACAAATACTATCAAGTTTTGTCAGAATTCAAGTTCTCATAGTTTGCTGTGGTTAACTGCCTCAAAAATTTACAATGTAAGGTTCTAACGATCATTTGTAAGTAAGATTCTTAGGTCTTCATCTCACTTTGCCTTCATTTTTCAAAGTTCTCAGTGTTTGATGAAGATTGTCGAAGCTTTAGGAGGGGGGAAAAAATCTTTAAGGCCTTCATCTTATATTCTTTTGTTATTCTTTGATCTATGAAATTCCATTTCTTTTTGTTTCAGATTGCTAAAGATGTGAAAAATCAAGTTGTTCATGTTAAGACTAAGCATAAGAAGCTTTAGGAGAAGTGGGGGTTTGAAAAGGAAAAACTAGAGGAAGAAACGAAAGGCTAAAAGGAGAAGGTTGAAAATGAGGCCAAGCCAAGAGAGGAGAAGGAAACTGCTATGGTCGAGGTGTAGAAGAAGAGCTCTTCGCTTGTCTTTGACTTATAAGGGGCATAAGGTGAGGTAGAAACTCTTAATAGTAAACACATTGAGGAGTTAGCCCATTTGTAGAGCTCATATAAGGAGCTAAAGATTAAAATGGAAGATGTTAAGAAGGATTAGGGTTTAAGCTACCAAAAGGCCTATGATAAAGCCTTTCAAGACATCCAGGAAAGTTAGGAATACATATACCTGATGCTAAAGAAGATGCTTAATGAGGGTAAATTTGGCTTAAGATGAGGTCCTTGTTCACTATCCTGACTATGATTCAAGTTGTTTAGACTTCACTAGGTAAGGCTAAAAAAGAGCTTCCTATTGCTCCTGAAGATCATGTAGATGGAACTGAGGTAGGGAACCAACTAGACGAAGGCATTGATACCTCAGCATTTGATCTTGTTAATGCTCAAGAGGGCTCTAATGTTCCTAAAATTTCTGAGAATCCTGCTCTAAATCCTCCTTCCAATTCCCTTATTGATCCCAAGTAAGTGCTAAATAACTAGCCCCAGTCTCTGATCAATCCATGAAAAGTTGAAGTTTTATTTTATTTCCTTTAGGTTGGTATGCTGACCTCAATTTGTTGTATGGAAGGCTTATTAACTTCCTGCTAAGACCTTTGTTTAGACTTATTTACTTTTTACTTGCTGCATTAATACCTAGCTTGTTTTTGCTAAACTTAAATATTTGCTAAAAGATAGTTTACTCCTGACTCATGATTTATTTAAAGGCCCTTTAAATTTACTGTTGAATAATTTGAGGCTTTTGTTTAGCTCATTGTCTTTGTTTGTGTTTGGACCTTAAGTATTGTACTTATAGCCAACCAATTGCTCAAAGCTCCTAAGTAACCCACCATCATCATTTGTTAGACAGCTCGTTGTCTATTCATTAGACTTAGAGTGTTTAGGGTTTGCAGTAGCTCATTGTCTATTCATTAAACTTAAAGCAATATGCCTGTAGTCAATTCATGACTTAAGGATTTTCAAAGAGCTCGTTATCCTTTATAAGGGCTTATAACTACTGTACCTGTCACTCTTAGAAGAGTTTAAGGCCTTATTTCTCATCATGTGAGATCTTTTGTGGACTTAGAGATACACAATATCCTTTTCTTGTCATCCGTCATATACAAGACATAGGGACTAGGGCTTTGTGATTTTCTCATCACCCTTTAACAGGGCTTAGAGGTTTCTTGACTTTTCCTTCGTAAGAGAGGTTAAATGAAGGCCATATGCATTGATGATAACTAATTAGGACTTTTACATCAAATACCTTTCAAATCATGTTCATGCCATTACTAAGAATGCCATGGTAAAGTATAACATAATATAGAGTTGCAAACGTTGAATGAGGGAACATTTCATTGACACATTGTAGAATATTTCATTAAACATTTAGGTCAATTAACTAATACTGCCAATCTACAACATAACATTAGAACAAAGGATGGGTAAACATACATGGTAGCTAGATAAACATATACGGTCGATCGAATAATGTTGATAATTCCAATAACGAAATCATAAAACAAACATCATTCACAATACCAATAAGTTCAAAGCATAATGTCAAAAATCTACATATCTTCTTCAATAGACTAATCACTCGAAGTAGTGCTTGAGATTGTCAGCACTCTATGCTTGAGGAATGGGTTGTCCATCAAGTCTTTCCTATCTATAAGCATGTCTATTCCCTACCACCTCCTTTAGCCTTATAAGGTCTTCCCATGCTGTAGTCAACTTTCCTTGACATTCCTTTGCTCTTAATGCCTCTAACTTCCTATAGACTAGAATGCTAGGTTGGAAATACTTGTTCTGGATGTGCTTATCATAATACCAAGTTGCTTGGTGCTAATAGGTAGCAAGGTAAGCTTTGGCTAATGTTCATGTCTCGTGGATAGTGTCCAAGTTTGTTCTAAAGCCAATATCATTGTATTTGGGGTTAAAAGCTCTAACTCTCACATTCTCCACTTAGAGTTCAATTAATAACACTGCCTCAAATCTAAAGGCCAACTGCCAAGTAGCATGGCCTATCGAGGTCCTTTATGTTGACTTAGAGCCCTATAGAACATTTGGTAACTCATCTGCCCATTTACTGCTAGTTGGGTTTACCCTTTTTTTCAGACTTTGGAGAATAACCTCATTTATGGCCTTTGCCTATCCATTAATCTATGGGTGCACAACTGACGCATAGTACAATCTGATTTGCTAAGCCTCATAAAATTCTCTAAACTTGTTGTCAAATTATGAGCCATTATCTGTAATAATAACATAAGTTATCCCAAGCGTAGTCAGAGTTTTACTAACTACGAAGGCCTTGATGCTTTGCTCTATTATACTCACCACTATTTGCTTCGACCCATTTTATAAAGTAATCTACTGCAACAATGATGTATTATCTCTTCTTGATGGTCTTCAGAACTGGGCATAGGATGTCTAAATTCCATTAAGCGAAAAGCTAGGGAGTGGAATCAAATACATACTTAGGGCTCTTTCGATCGGAGCATTTTTCTAACAACAATCATAAGTTTAGACCAAATGAAGGGAATCCTTCTTCATTGTAGGCCACTAATATCCAAGCCATAAAGCTCTTACATATAAAACTTTAGGCTTAATGTGATTGCTACATACTTTGGCATATAAGTTGGAAAGGATCTATTCTACCCCTGATGATCATAGACACCTCAAACAAGGCATGCTTAATCCTCTTTTGTACAACTTCTCATCAATTATTGTAAAGTTAGCTACCTTATACATAGGCCTATGAGCATACTTACAATCTTAAGGCAAGACTCCATTCTTCAAGTAGTTGAGATAGAGTCCATCTAATAGTATTCCACCTCCTTTTGTTGTACCTCCAAATATTCTACAGGTTGTTTTTTCGATAAAAATCCTTTCCTCTCAACCTAGACATTTGGAAGCTAACTTGGACAACCAGTTCACAGCATAATTTTTTGCCCTTAGAATATTTACCAATTGCCAAACTTTAAAGCTAGCTTTGAGCTCTTTAACTAATTGCAAGTATCTAATCATGTTCTCATCCTTTGTCATGCTGTCTGCTTTAACTTGATTAACAATCAATTGAGAGTCAAAATAAACATCTAAATGCTTAGCTCGACCTCTTTAGCTAGTTTCATCCCTACCAAAAGTGCCTCATAATCTAATTCATTATTGCTAGCCAGTAACCCAAATTTTAAAGCATAAGAAACTCGAGATCCCATTAGGCTTTTTCAATATCAGACCTACTCCACTTCCTTCACATGTTAATGAATCATCGACATACAGTGCTTAGGTCAGTTCTTCGCTCTGCATAATGGATCCTTCACTCATAGTGAACTAAATTATTAAATTTGAGCCTTATAGGCTTCTTTAGGTTAGTATTGGATCCCCAAGGCACTAAGCTCTGAACATACTTAACCATTTCCCTTGAAGCATCAAGCTTTTGTAGAGCTTGCTTTAAAGGTAGATCGGTCGGGACTATGAGCCTTAAGGGAAGGCTAAAGCTTCCTAGCTGCTATAACAATGGCTAAGATGAACTTTTGTAGCTTGGTATATCATAGCTCAAGCTCTTGTAGAACATAACTAACATAACAAACTGACCTCTTGTTCATCCTTTTGCTCGTATGAGCAAAACTAAAAAAGCTTGGTCATTTATTGATAAATATAAATAAAGGGTTTTGCCTTCCACTAGCTTTGACAAGATTAGCTTATTGGTCAAGAAATCCTTCAAAGCTTTGAAGGCTTACTTGCATTCTACAGTCAATCTAAACTCAAATGAATTTCTTAAGACATGAAAAAACTCTACACACCATTATACACTTTTTAAGACAAATTGATTTATTGTTGAAACTCTACTGATCAACCTCTAAACTTCTTTAATAGACTTTAATGAGTCTATATCCAATACAGCTAGGATCTTCTTAGGGTTAGCCTCAATTCCTCACCATAAAGCCTAAGAACTTCCCTAATGATGCACTAAACACACACTTCTATAGGTTTAATTTCATGTTGTGTCGTCTAAGCAAGTCGAAGGTCTCTTGTAGGTTAGAAAGATGCTCGTCATTTGTCTTACTCTTGACCATCATGTCATCTACATAATCCTCAATATTCTTGTGTATCTGAGGCTTAAGCATCTTCATGACTAACCTTTGATAGGTGGCTCTCACATTTTTCAAACCAAAAGGCATAACTTTGTAAGAATGCATCTCAAAATTAATGATGAAAGAGGTGTGTACCTGATCAAAGGGTTACATCTTAATTTGATTGTATCTAGAAAAAAGCATCTCTGAAGCTCAATAAGGCATATCTCAAGGTTAAATCGGCCATCTGATAAATACGAGGCAAAGGAAAGCAATCATTTAGGCATAGACATTATTCATATTGGTGAAGTCAATGCACATCATCTCTTTCCCATTTGCCTTCTTAATTGACACATAATTGCTATCCAAGTGGGATATGGTTCTTCACTAATGAAGTCTGCTTTCAACAATTTTTGAACCTCCTCTTCTATGTTACTTGCCTCTCTAGTGCAAAATGTATCTTTTTTTGCTATATTATAGACACCTCATTTTTTCCACCTTTTATCTTTATTTTCATTTTTGGCTAGGTTTACAAAAAAAAAATCAAATATAAAAATTTCAAAAAAAATAAAAAATAAAAAAGCAAAAAAAAATTGAAAAAAAAAAGAAAAGGTGTCATAAGTGTCAAGTCAAGTTAATGAGTCTTTAGGATTTGATCAATAAAAAATAAAAAAAAAATACACATGTAATTTAGTAGAGTTTGAGTCTTTTAAAAATTTGGGCTTTATTAGAAAAATATACATTTTATATAAAATTCTAGTAAAAATTTGGTAGGCTCCTATTCAATTTACAATTTGAATAATTTTTACTGGATGAATAAAAAATAAGACTCATGATTTATTAAATTAAAATTGTATTAAAAATATTTGGCATGTGTATTTGGAATCAATTAGGCTTAGATTTGAAAAATGAAATTAATATAGGGCTAAGAAACAAAAGCTTGAGAACAATTTAAATGCAATAGATGTTGAGAAATGAACCATAACCTAGTTGGTTAAGGCATATGTATAGGTATTTAAGGTCGTCAATTTGATTCCTATTAGAAAAAGGTCAAATTTTCTTTTCTTTTCTTTTCTTTCTTTTTTTTTTTTTACTTCAATCATGTGCAAGGCACATGACTAGCTCCTTCCGTAACTAAACGTGATCGGGCCTAACAACAGTCGAAGCAATGGCTTCAAGTCTTATCCCAATTTCTCATAAAATCTATGTTTCTTTTATAGATTTGAATGTGAATCTTTATCAAAAATTCAAAATAATAGAAAAGATTTGCATCAACAACAAATTTTTAAGATTTGATAAATTAAAATTAAAGATAAAATCTCTTCTATAGTTGATTTATGCCAATCTAAGAGCTAAAGAAGGTTTAATTCAAAGATCTATAAAGGGAGTTTGGATCATAGAACTTTGATTCAACAATCTCAACCTAATAAAAACAATAACACACATAAGATGCCTACATAATCGACTCTCCCTCTAGCTCTCTATCATTGACCCCCCTTTAAATCACCACCAACTACACATCCTCACCTTAAACCAATACCATTACAGCATTCCACACATTCGAAAACCCCATCATACACCTTTCCTTCGTGTCGAACCACCCTCGGTTGTGCTACCTATAACCACCACTATTACCCACTCTATAAACACTAATATTCTCATAAATCTTCAATCTCTCGCTTGATTAGGTGATTGCAAGAGTCCGCGTGAAGTCCTTCTGCCACTACACTTGGTATTAGCTTATGAACCGAATTGTGACCCACTTAGAGGTCCTAAACTCAACCCAACCTACACATACATACCCCTTGGATCTAACCTGTGTCTATATTGAAAAGGTAGGTATTGGATTTGTCTTCTTCTTTTTTTAATTATTTCTTTAATTTATTTTATTAGTTCTTATTATTTTATTGGCTAATGCTAACATTAGTTGTTTTTTTGATTAGGTTCTTAGTGTTAGTTTTTTATAGTTGCTAATTTCTAGCATGGCCATAAATTTTTTTTTAAATAGCATATGCATGCTATTATTAATAATAAAATTGGTTTCAACTTAAAATTACTCTTTTGTTGCATTAGTACTAATGTAGGTCTTTTTACAGTTTTTTTTTATATTATTTCACATGTATTAGTAGTTTTTTATATATTTTGCATACTCATCATAAAAATCACATTAAATTGTGTATTTTCCCTTTTTTTTTCAAAATTTTCAACTATTTCAAATTTTTAAAAAGTTGCATCATTTTTTAGAAAATTATATCTTTTTTGTAGAAAGTGCATCTTTTAGTTACAATTGTATCTTTTTATTGTGATTCACATCTTTTGTTAAAACTTGCACCAAGATTGCATGTCTTAGGAGATTTGTGTAAAGTTGCATGTTTTTTATTGAGTTTGCATTTATTAGGAATTTTTAGTAAAAATGTATTTTGTCACTTAGTTGGTCTTTGATAAAATAAAAATTCTAAATGGTGTTTTCCTTAATGTTATGTTACTTTACAATTTCTCAAAATTGAGAATAAAAATTAGGACTGTTAGGTTTATTTTTTCTTAATAAAAATAAAATGGCTAAAAACATAAACCTAACTCGTTTTCAAAAATAAAAAATTTCAACGTACTAATTTTTTTTTTAAATTTAAAACTATGTTAGTTTAATCTCGATTAGTAAGTACGTAGATACCTCCAGGGTAACCATAAAATCTAAATTTTTTTATTTTTTAGGGAAATTCATAAAAAATTCATTTTAATGCATTTTCATAGTTTTTCATTTTTAGAAAAATAATAAAAATTTATGCCCATTAGTTAATTTTTTACAATTCCTATATGGTGACTTTGTCTTAAAGAATGCTGGAGCAACTTATCAACGCACTACGGTTACACTGTTTCATGATATGGTGCACCAATAGATAGAGGTATTTGTTAACAATATGATTGTAAAGTCTAACGAAGATGAGAATCATATAGATATTCTGCAAAAGTTGTTTGAAAGGTTGAGGAAGTTCCAACCGAAGTTGAGTCTAGAAAAATGTACCTTTAGGGTGACTTCAAGGAAACTATTGGGTTTTATTGTCAACAAGAAAGGGATTAAGGTAGCCTTGGTAAAAATAAAGGCAATCATGGATACACCAATACCAAAAACCTTGAAGGAAGTTGGAGGATTATTAGGGAGATCGAATTACATTACCCGGTTTATAGCACAATTCATTGATGAGTGTAAGCTACTATTCAAGCTCCTAAGAAAGAATGTAGCAATAGAATGGGATGAAGAATGTGATCAAGCATTTGCCAAAACCAAAAAATACCTAATGAAACTGTCAATATTGGTTACTCCCACATCAAGACGATTACTAATCCTTTACTTAACAATTCTCTCTAAGTCGATGGGATGTATGTTGGGGCAAAGAGATGAGGTAGGAAGGAAAAAGCATCCCATATACTTTTTAAGCAAGAAGTTCACAGATGACAAATAGAAATATTTGAAGGTAGAAAGCATGTGTTGTGCATTGGTATGGGTAATGCATAAACTCATGTAATATACTCTTTATTACCCAATGGAGTTGATAACAAAGCATAACCCATTGAGGTATTTGGTAGAGGAACCAGCTTTGATCCAAAGAATTTCTAAGTGGCAAATGTTGCTTTTTGAATTTGACATAAGGAATGTGAGCTAAACCTCAATCAAGAGGCAATTGGTTAGCAGAGCATCCATTTAATGATAATGATAATGGTTCTAAAGCCTAATTTCCAGATGAAGATGTGATGGTAGCGGGTGAACTAAGTGGTGAAAGGCCAAAACAAAAGACGTATTTCATTGGAGCAAGCAACATGTTTGGGTGCAGAATAGGGGAAGTACTAATGTCACCTTAAAGTAGTTGTTTCCCCATGGCAGCTAGGTTAACATTCCCATATACAAACAAAATAGCAAAGTATGAGGCCTATATTTTAGGGCTCAAGATGGGTTTAAATATGGGGATACAAAGGGTTAAAGTATGTAGAGATTCTTCTCTTATATTTCTCTAAATCTTGGGAGAATACAAGACAAAAGATAGTAAATTAATACCATACTGTGAGGATTTAGGAAAATTGATCGAATGGTTTGTGGAAGTATCATTCACTTATATCTTGAGAACCTAAAGTCAATTCACTAATGTATTGGCAACATTAACATCAATGGTGAAAGCTATCGATGAGATAGAGGTTCAATCCCTAAAAATTGAAGTGGAGGAGAAGCTAGCCTTCTACTTGGCTACTAAAGGGAAGCAACAAAAGAAGTCTTAGTATTATGATATCAAAAGATTCCTCCAAATGAGTAAGTTTCTAGAAGAAGCTGACAAAAGAGACCGAAAAGCATTAAGATTAGCTACTCATTTCCTACTGAGCAGAGCTACCTTATATAAAAGATCGTTTGATACAACACTGTTAAGATGTGTAAATAAAGAAGAAGTTGAGAGGTTTATAACAGAAGTGCATTAAGGAGTTTGTGGTCCTTATGTAAATGGGTACATGTTGGCTAGGAAGATCATGATGATGGGCTATTTCTAAATGTCAATTGAGTCAAATTTTATTAAGAATGTGAGGCATTATTACTGATGCTAAGTATACGCCAACAAATTCAATGCCTTGCTTCAAGAGTTGCCTGTGTTGTCAACCTCATGACCTTTCTTGATGTAAGGAATAGATATGATCAGTCCAATATCACCAATGGCTTCAAATGGACATAGGGTCATTCTAGTTGTGATCGACTATTTTACTAAATGAGTAAAAGCGACATCATATGCTATTGTAATCAAAGGAGTGGTGGCCAGATTTCTAAAGAGGGATATTATTGCCAAATACGGTGCACTCAAGTCGATCATTATATACAATAGGTCAAACTTGAATAATAAGCTTAAGGATAAAGTATGTGGCCAGTTTAAGATTAACTATAGGAACTTAACTCTGTATAGACCTTAGATGAATGGGGCAGTTGAAGCTACTAACAAGAACATCAAGAGAATCATTGAAAAGATAGTAGTCATTTATAAAGATTAGCATGAGATGCTTCCCTTTGCTCCACGACTTACAAAACTTCAGTTAGATTTTTATCGGAGCAACTCTTTGTTCATTGGTGTATGGAACTGAAGTGATATTTCTAGTACTGAATATTAGCAAAGACTCAACTTGATGAAGCAAATTAGGTAATAAAGCAAATGGAGCATTTGAATCCCCTTGATAAAAGAAGGCTAGAAGCAATACGTTATGGTCAATGTTATTAGCAAAGAATGGTTAGAGCCTTTAACAAGAAAGTATGACTAAAACATTTCAAAGAAAGAGATTTGATGCTGAGGAAAGTATTGCCAAATGTGAAAGGCCCTTAACGAAAATTTGCTCCAAACTATATAGGCCCTTATGTCATGAAAAGGGTATTATTAGGAGGTGCATTAGTATTACTCGAGATGGATGGTTCAGATTTGAGAGACCCTGTAAATTCAGATTTCATTGAGATGTATTAACCCAAAAATGTTGAATTCAATAAGATTCTAATTCTTTTTAAAATGTGTTTATGGTTAATCCTTCATCGTTTGTAAGCAAAGTTGATATCCATGATGGTTGTCGATCCCGGATGGTCATGGACCAATAGACACATGACCAATAAGTCTTGCTATGTCACTCTTCCTAGCCTTAAACACTTAAACGCTAGATGATTATCTTATCACTAGAAAACCTAAATCACCAATTAATGGGGTTAGATGCTCCTTGTGATCTAATCTTCTTTTTAAAAAAGAAAGGCAAGGGGGGAGGGGGGTGGGGGGAGGAGAGGGGGTAATGTTGGGGTAAGAGCCTATGTAATTTTTCAAGACTAACCCAATTGTAAGTTTAGAAGCTAAAAGTAGACTATGATGAGCATTGAGCTAGAATGTAGGCATGGTATGGCTACTGATTTACAAAAGCTCATAGCTAAAAGCCTTGACTAGATTTACAAAAGCTCATAGCTAAATGGAAAATCCAATTTGAGTTCCACATAGAAGATAGACTTTAATCCAAGGAATTAATACTATTGCAAAAGGTAACTGATAAGCATTGTAGGTACATTCTGCTTTTTGAATGAGTAAATAATGGGAATCAATACAAGGTATGCTAATTGGCCACCATCTACGAAATTGTTTAGTTCTAAGTAAAACAGCTATGAAAAAGTTTCCAAAATCTTCAAAATATTCAAATGAATTGCTTTAGGAAAACTTTTAGATCCTTGAAGAGATCTATCATCGTCAGGATACTTTCTAGTCTAATCCAGGGATTAATTGCTAGATTCTTAAGAGAGTTATCCTCTTAAGGACACTTGACCTTTCAGGTAGGGAACTTATTTATTTGACATTTTGACATTTTAAGTCAAAATCCTTTTACCTCGACCTTTCAAGTTAAGACCTTATTTATCTAAGATTTTAACTCAAGATCTTTTTATGTCGCTTTTCAAGGCGAGACATTATTTAGCTGAGCTTTCAAGTAAGGACTTTTCTTAATTAACCTTTCATGTCATGATTAGCTAGCTATTTAAGATAGAACTCCATTGCCAATTTAAGCCAGGGCATATCCTTTTATCTTTATAGTGAAGTTTTATTCGAACCTTGCTATAAAAAGGGGTAGTTATAAATACCTCATTTTGGCCATCCTTTATCTTTATTTTTGTTTTTGGCTAGGTTTATAGTAAAAAAATTATAAGAAAATTAAAAAAATAAAAAAGCACAAAAAATTAGAAAAAGAAAAAAAATGTATCAAAAGTATCAAGTCAAGTCAATGAGTCAATTAAGATTGGATCAATAAAAAATAAAATAAAATAAAAAAGAAAATATGCTTGAAATTTGGCAAAGTTTAAGTTGTTTAAAAAATTGGGCTTTATTAGAAAAATATACATTTTATAGAAAAGTCTAATAAAAATTTAATGGATTTTTTATTCAATTTAAAATTTGAATAATTTTTGTTGGATGAATAAAAAGTAAGAATTAAAATTTATTAAATTAAAATCATATTGAAATAATTTTTACAGGGCACATGACCGACTCCTTCTCTAACTAAACTCGATTGGGTCTAACATGAAGGAAGTAGTGGCTTCAAATCTTATCCCAATTTCTCATTAAATCTTTGTTTCTCTTATAAATTTGGATGAGAATCTTTATCAAAAATTCAAAATAATAGAAAATATTTGCATTGGCAACAAATTTTAAAGATCTAATAAATTGATAAAAGATAAAATCTCCTCTATGGTTAGTTCATGTCAATCCAAGAGTTAAAGAAGGTTCAATTCGAAGATCTATACAAGGAGTTCAGGTTACAGAATTTTGATTCAATAATCTTAACTCAACAAAACCAACATACACAAGACACCCACATGACCCACCTTCTCTCTACCACATAGCTCACTCTCTTTAACTCTTGACCATTACATACAACACCAACATCCAACAACTACATCATGCGAACCCCCATGCTCTCGATTCTCAAACCCAATGTTGTATAAGCCACCACGACCCCCAAGTTTAACCACCAGCTAAACCTTAAGATCCAGCATCAGCTCCCTTTAAATCACTACAAATCACACATCCTCACCTAAACCAATACCACTTTAGCATTCCATACATTTGAAAACACCATCATATACCTTTCCTTTACATCAAGCCACCCTCAATTGTGCCACCCGAAACTACCATTGCCACCCACTCTATAATCACCAACCAAACAACTACTATAAGTTGAGGTATTGGTGTTAAAGCTACTTTTACTAATAACATTCTCATAAATCTTCAATTTGCCGCTCAATTAGGTGATTGAAAGAGTCTGTATGAAGTCCTTTAGCCACTACACTTGATATTAGCTTGCGACTTAGATTGTGACCCGCTTGGAGCTCTTGAATGTAACCTTACCTAAGCATAAGTGCCCTTTAGATCCAACCTGCATTTATATTGAATGGGCGGGTATTGGATTGTCTTATTTTTTATTATTTCTTTAATTTATTTTATTAGTTCTTATTATTTCATTAGGCTAATGCTAACTTTAGTTGTCTTTATGCAAGTTCTTAGTGTTAGTTTTTCATAGTTATTAGTTTCTGACATGGCCATAACTTAGCATATGCATGCTATTATTAATAATAAAATTAGTTTCCACTTAAAATTACTCTTTTGTTGCACAAATACTACTGTAGGTCTTTTTGCAGGCTTTTTTATATTATTTCACACATATCAGTAGTTTTTTATATAGTTTGTATACTCATCATAGAAATTACATTCAATTGTGTATTTTCCCTAAAAACTTTTTAGAAAATTTGCATCTATTGCATATTTTTGGAAAATTGTCTTTTTTAGAAAATTATATGTTTTTCACAAAAAGTGCACCGTTTAGGTATAGTAGCATCACAGTAGCATCTTTTTATTAAGATTCACATCTTTTGTTAAAATTTGCACCAAAATTGCATATCTGTAGAGATTGGTATAAAGTTGCATGTGGTTTATTGAGTTCGTATCCTTTAGGTGTTTTTAAGAACAATCTATTTTTTTTACTTAATTGGTTTTTCATAAAATAAAAATCTTAATTGGTGTTTTCCTCAAAATTAGGTTCTTTCACAATTTTTGAAAATTAGGAATAAAAATTACATCTCTTAAGGTTTTTTTTTTCTTAATAAAAATAAAATGACTAAAAAATTAAACTTAGACTCTTTTCAAAAATAAAATTTGTCAACCCACTAAAATTTATATAAAAAAAGAACAAAACTATGTTAGTTTAATTCTAACTAATGAGTACATAGGTATCTTTAGGGCAACAATAAATATAGAAACTTTTTTTTTAATGAAATTTGTAAAAAAATTAAAAAATATATATTTTCATGTATTTTAAAAAAAATAATAAAAATTTAGGGCCATTAGTCAATTTTTTTACAATTCTTACATGTTAACTTTGTCTTAATAAGTTAACTTTTAAGCTCAGTTTTTTGGTTTATTTTCTTAAAAATTAATTTTTTTAGAAAATTTGTAGACTAGACACTTAATTAGGTTTTTTTATCCAAAAACCCCAATACTATATTTTTTTTACTAGTTTTAGTTGGTGACTTTGAAACTTTTTTAAAAAATATTTTTTAAAACATTTTTAATGAAAAATGTTTTTCTTTAATTTAATGTCGAGTGATCTATATTAAACCAGTTAGGTTTAATAAGGTTAAATTAAGCAAAATTAAAATAGGGCTCGAGATGTACAACCCTAGCAGCTAGATCAACGTTCAACTTGTTAGTAATTACATCCGTTAGAGTTTCAAGCATATTAGATGGGGACCACGCAAAGATATCTTTATTAATCAAGAGGAAATGTACTACACTTTCTTATAGTTTGGCAAGTATGTTAGCCTTGACCTTGGTAGTATGCTTTAGGTTATTGCTCAACTGTATAGTTAATGTTTCCTCTGTTGGCTTTCCCCCCACTTGTAGGCAATTACTTATGCCTTGTTCAATGTGGCAAACCTAATCACTTTTTAGAACTTTCAAGTACAATGTTCTAGCTAGTTGTTGATCTCCATAGCATGTTCTTATTGCAGTTAGGGTAGAAAATTTCACCTTTTAATGAGCTATCAACATTACCATCTTAAAAGTATTAATGGAAGGTCAACCCATGATTTCATTACAGGATAAGGCACAATAAACTATGACAAATTCAACTTCTCTCTCCACATTCTCATCATCCCAGATCTAAAGAGTTAGGGTAATCACACCTTAAACTTTCACGGGCTCATTATTAAACTCATATAAGTTGTATTTGTATGGATACATCTTATAACTCTCTATCTTTGGTTTCATTTGATCGAATGCATGTTTGAAAATGATGTCGATCGAACTCCTAATTCAACCATAATCTTTCTAACTTTGAACTCAGCTACTCTAGTTGTAATAATTAGTGTAACAACGTGGAGAAATTGAATTCCCTATATATCCTTGTCTAAAAATGTCATCATATCATCAACTCTGTGCCTTTTCCCTCAAAGGTTCAAATATGGTCACCTTACGAATCGGCTCCTCAATGTGGCCAAAGTATTTCCTCTAGTTGGACCACTAAAAATCACATTAATCACTCCTTTAGGGCCCCGATTGTCTCCTCTTACATTATTCTAAGTTAACAATTCCCAATTATTAGTTGGGCATCATTTTCTTGAGGCTGTAGCTCGATCCTTCTTCTTTGGGTAGGTTGTTCGATCCTTTCTTCCTTATCTGCTATAGACTTCTTCAAATATCCTCTTTGGATGGCATCTTCCAATGCATTCTTTAACTGAATGCACTTATCCATTTTATGACCTTAATCTCTATAGAAGTCACAATACTTGCTAGAACTGTTTTCACAGCGTTGGTCCTTATCTTTTCTAGCCAAGCCAAGAATCCTTGGTTGTACACTTCCATCAGGATGTCCAACATAGGTTAGTTCAAGTGAGTCTACATAGTTAAGGTCAAAATGGACCTTTTTCAATCTCCTGGAGGTTATTTCAATCTATCTCACATGTTAACTTCCTTCTATGGTGATCTTTCATAGACCTTCTCTCTTTTTCTAGCCTCCTCATGAACTTTTCTTTCTTTAGCTCCCTTTAAGGTTGCATCCGATCTTCCTAGCATATGAACTTTTCTGACCTCTTGGTAAAATTGTCTAATGAGGTTGGTAGATGCTTAGCAAGAGACTTGTAAAAGTCTAAGTCTTCCTTGACACCTCTATAAATAATGTACAATGCTACACTCTTGTCACAATTGGTAAATTCAATCATTAATTGGCTTAATCTATATACATAGTGTCACATCCTAACATAGCACATGATATATCATCACATAGGAATACTTACTTACATTCAACAAAAGTACCATTTATGGCAAAAGAGTACTACAATGGAGTTCAGCTTTACACTTGATTACACAAAAAGTGTACAACCTCAAACATAACTAAGTTTAAAAGACATTAGTTATATTATATTATATTATATCATATTATATATATATATACATTGCCTATGTATAAGTCCTTAAGATTATGATCAAAATATAGTAAGGCTTTTCAAAAGTAGCTGACTCCATCCTACGTGCTCTCAAAATCTTCCCCAACTAATGGCAGTGCCCATTCAAATTTCATATTGACTTGAGGATATATAAGTATCCCTTCAGCTTTCTATAAGCTGTATAAGAGCAAATAAAACAACACATAGTGCAAGCATAACAAACATTCACAAGTATCTTTTCCATAAGGCATTCAATGTCATCTTGAGAATTGCCAAAACAATAGCTCTATGTAGAGAATACGTAGTATGCTTATACATATGACATGCAACGATACCAATATCTTAGCTCTACCTATATCTCATCTAGTTAGTCAACATTCGTAGGCATTTGGATACAAAGTCTAGGAACCTAGGGTAATAAAGAGCTACCACACCTAGTTAGCCAGAACCACATGAAGGGGCTGGAATTAATTAAGCACTGCAAATTTATATGCTCAAAACCTAGCCTAGCAATATTCCAATTTCCGAAAAAACTTGACCCGTAGGTCCTTTCATGCCATGCTATGAACCCAGCAAGCAACATAACAACCTAATGTCAAGCATGAATCTCAAGTTTCATACCAAGATCAACTCAATTTAGACTGGTTCTAACTTTATGTCCAAACTTTATAATTCAACCCTTCATAGAGCGTTCACTTAGGTGAACAACCAGAAGGATAATTCAATTTCCAAGTTTTTCAAGCAATGACATGCCTTAGCAAATTAGTCATGCATGAAGATATATTTCACTTAATCAATATACATTCAACAAAATCACATGCACAATTGATTGATCACACAATCGTAGTTTACGACATAATTGACTCCGAGTCAAGTAGACATAAGTCTACTTGCTCAAAAACAAAAATATCTACTTACTAAAGCTTGACAATAGTGCAAATCTTATGCTTCATGATGTGATCTTTCCTCATATACCACACTAAATTAAATATACAAAGGCCCCATGTTAACTACAAGTTGAAACCAAACTAATATAAGCTTGCGTTTACTTATCCTTCTAATATTAGATTTCTAAACTTCAACTGACCGTACCTTTTTCTTTTCTTAAACCTAAAATAACCCTAGAAAATATTTTTTCATAATTAATTAATAAGATTTGGCATTTAAAAAAATTAGAGAAACTTACATGTAAAAAAATAGGGGAAGATGAATCTTTGGCCTCTGATTACCCTTCGGTGAAGACACCTTATGAAAAATGCTCCCCTCATGGCCAACCTTCAAACCCCAAATGGCCATCACAATAGATCTCTCATAATCCACTAAACCGATAGTGACCAAATTCGACTATGTTTTTCTTTTTTTTTCTATCTTTTTTTTTTAATTATTAAGTTGTTTTATGGTGTTTTCAAGCTTCTTAAATGTTGTAAATGAAGTGTGTTGCTATATTTATATGCATGGGGACTGATTGTGTGAGAAAAAAAAAAAAGGTGCCAAGTGTCATTTTTTCTATTTTTCTACCTTATAAATAGGTTTAGGTTTCATTTCCTTGTGAATTGGTTCATGACCCATCCTTTTCAACTTATTACCATGCTGCCACATCATACTTAGATGATTTTGATGACTCATCAAGTTACTTTTAGGTAATTATAACCATTTTTATATTATTTCCCTATATGTTATAATTTTATATTAATATATATACATATTTAATACATATGATGTATATTCTAGATAAATACATCTATATTATACATAATTTCACTTTATTTATTATTTTTATGAGTAGAATATTTCAAGTATTATAGGATTCAGAGTGAAAATACAGATAATTTAGAGGAGTTTTAGACAAATGAATGAAACCAAAATGAGTTACAGCATAACTGGAATTGAACACCGCTGACCTATTAGCTAGCCTACACCTACATTGAACACCACCGGCTTTGGTTTCTAAGCTGTCAGCCTTGGAGTCAACACCACCAGCCTTCATGAAAAAATACCTTACGAAAGCCAACCATAGTTTTCTCTATAAATAGTCATGAGTCTTAGATTTTAGAAGAACTTTTCATCTCCTTAAAAAGTTAGATAGTCTTGTAACAGTTAGTAGATAGTTTTAAAGAAGTTTTCTGTAGAATCGTTGAGAAGAATTTTGCTTTCGCTGTGGAGATCAAGTTTTGGAGTTGCGATTGATGTTTACCTTTTCTAATTACAGAATTGGTGACATCTATTTTAATTATATTTATGCAATTCTATGATTTATTCATGCTTTCAATTATGAATTACTTTGCAATTTCAATTTAAAATTGTGCTTTCGTTTCAAATTCTATGGTTGGTTAATTTTATTTGTAGGAATTGATGAAATTTTAGATAGTAAAGATGAGAATTGTATTCATGTTATAGGATTGATAAATATATGGATGATTTATGATTGCAATTTCTATGATTTCGATTATAGATATTTAATTGATTATAATTATTAGAAACCCTAAAGATACAGGAGTTAATATAGGGTTTGTTAGAAATTCTTGATTAATTTGATTAATTAATGTGGAAGCAACGTTAATTGAATTAATTAGAAATTATCTAAAAATTAATGCGATGTTTGGCAATTGATTATTCACTAGACATTAAGGATAATTGATTTATGATATTAGACAATCATAGTATCGAGTGATATATGATTGTAATTTAAAGTCCACTGTTAATTGGAGATGTGGGAGCTGACTGATTAATTAGAGGTTTAAGTTCTTAAGTTTTAAAGTATAATAATTTCACTTGAATGACCATATAGCTATTAATCTATATAACATGATAACAATTTGATTTGCATAATTTAGGGTGGATTTTGTTTTCCTAAAATTCTCAATTGATTACTTAGTTTTAGATATTTTATAGCTATTTTCTTTTTGATAGTTTTAGTTTAATTATTAGATAAGTTAAGTTACTTATGATTACCTGAACATTGATAAGAACTAGTATAGGATTAGTAATTTCTTAGTCTTCGAGAGATCGACAACCTTACTTGCTCTATATTAATTGATTCTAACCCAATATACTTGTTGAAGTATTCGTGATTTATTTTTTTATATATATAGTTTAAGCGAATCATATAGTATTCCTTAGTAGGTCATATCTAGAGAGTAACTTCAGAAAAGCTACTATGTTTGGTAACCTACTTCCATTGTCTTTGATATTTCAAATGACCCATTGGTTACCTTCTCTTTGGTAAGCCCTAGTGATTAACTGAGCTCCTAGGTACATCATACAGCATAAGGGCTCATGCTCTCTCACATATATCCTTGCTCTATTAGCTTATCGACTTGCCTCTTCAACTTAGGATTCATTCTATAAGTAGTTTTGTTTGGTAGGGCTACGCTTAGCTATAAGTTAATGTAGTGTTTAATGCCTTGGACTAAGGGTAATCCTTTAGGTAGCTCTTCTATAAATAAGTTGAAAAAATCTTCTATCAACTTCCGAACCTCTTCAAGTATACCTTCAAATTCCTCAATTCTAGCAATCTCCTCACCATAAGAACATAGGCTCATTAGCTTTCTCAGAAGCTCGAAGCTTTCTTTAGTTCATCACTAATGGCTTCTTCTTATTACTTGAGTGAGTTGATTGTGTGTCTCATTCACCTAGCTTGGTGTCATAGGTTGCAACATAATTTTCTTTCCATCCTTCATAAAGGCATAAGTGATCTTATATTCATCATGAACAACATGTCGGTCAAACTACTAAGGTCTCCCTAACAACAAGTGTAAAGCTCTCATGGGGATGACATCATACGCCACTTCATCCTTATATACGTTTCTAGCATAGAATAGTACAACCACTTGCTTTATAACATGCAAAGTACCCTTATCATTGAGCCAATTTAGCTTGTAAGGTTGAAGGTACTAACCTCTATATAAACATTTGAGAGACAACATTGGTGCAACTCCCTCCATCTGCTATAATCATGCATAATTGATCCTTTATGGTACATTTGGTCTAGAACAAATTTTCTCTCCAATCCTCTTCGTTGCTCAGTAAGGAGCTCTACACTCGTCTTAACACTAATGTCATCACTTCTCCCTAGCATAGACATAAGTCTCTTCTTCCTCCTTAGCTTCAGCTCTTCCATCACTTTTTTCCTCATTAGGCTCACTTTCATGGGTGTTATCTACTACATCACCTCAAAGCAATATAGCACATTGATTAGCACGCTCAGCAACCATATATCCATAACCTAAGCATTTAAAGCACTTTACCTCACTCTTCTTCCATCCTAAGGTTTACCCCTTTTCTTATGTCCTCGAGGTCGACTTATCATCAACTTAGTTCTTCTGGCCAACTTGGCTAATGTTAGGCCAGTCATGTTTCTCTTTTGCTCTTAAGGGTCTTCTTTATGCGGTGTAAGCAAGCATTAGCGAAGAGCTCAAATCAAGTTTGATTAGGTTATTTCTCCTCTACTTTTTAACCTTATGTGCTATCTTAATGGCCTCCTAAAGGGTATAGAATCTATGTACTTCCATAATGTTACAGATCTCATATTTGAGTCTAAAAATGTATCTTGACATAGTATGAGCTTAGTGCTCGTCCACATCTGCTTAAATGATTATCATCTAGAACTCTTTGACATATTCATCGATAGATCGACTCTCTTATTGAAGCTCTTCAACTTAGCTAATGTATCTTACAAATTTGTTTCGGATATGAATCTTCCTCTCAACAACCCCTTCATCTCTTCACAAGTCCACACACCTAGTCTTTCATCTCTCACTCTAGCTACATTTAGATTCTTCTAATACATGTTAGCATATTGAGAAAATTCAAATGCAACAAGTTAGACTTTTATTGCTTCGATGTACCCATAACAATCAAACACCTTCTCAACCTTCTCTTCCTACTCTAAGTATTCACTTGCATTGCCATTGCTAGTAAATGTCGGAATCTGGACTTTAACATTGTCAAGTCCTGGAGGAACTCGACACCTCACCTTTCTACCTTATAGTATTTTCTTTCCTCTTCTTTCCCTTATCGAGCCTAAATTTTTCTCGATTTTCAATATTTTTCTTAACCCAACCTATATTGGACCAATAACAATCAAACACCTTCTCAACCTTCTCTTCCCACTCTAAGTATTCACTTGCATTGCCATTGCTAGTAAATGTCGGAATCTGGACTTTAACATTGTCAAGTCCTGGAGGAACTCGACACCTCACCTTTCTACCTTATAGTATTTTCTTTCCTCTTCTTTCCCTTGTCGAGCCTAAATTTTTCTCGATTTTCAATATTTTTCTTAACCCAACCTATATTGGACCCATAACAATCAAACACCTTCTTAACCTTCTCTTCCCACTCTAAGTATTCACTTGCATTGCCATTGCTAGTAAATGTCGGAATCTAGACTTGAACATTGTCAAGTCCTGGAGGAACTCGACACCTCACCGTTCTACCTTATAGTATTTTCTTTCCTCTTCTTTCCTTTGTCGAGCCTAAATTTTTCTCGATTTTCAATATTTTTCTTAACCCAACCTATATTGGACCCTATGTCCATTCAATATAGATCATCAACTAAGGATTAAGAAAAACTTGGTTTTCTTGAAAATTTTTCGAAATTGCCACTCAACTGGAGTTAGGAAAAAGAGTTAAGTCATAACCAATTAAGTGGATTGATTATAACTTAGCTACCAATCTTTGATAAAATCAATTTTTAACAAAAATGATTTTGAAACCAAAGATCTTAGATCTGGGGGCTACCTTATTAAACCCTAATCAAGTACCACTTTTAACTTTCCAAAATTAAGTTTATCTTAAGTACCCTTTTAATGACAATGCATATTCACAAATAAATAAATAAACAAAATGAAACCTACTTATAAGAAAACAAGAAATCAAAATGAAATTTACAAAAGTGGGAAAAATAAAATTTTTACATCTTTTAAGCTCGGCGTAGTTTCCTATGAGTACCAGCATGCCCGCTATTCAGGATCAAACTTCTATAGTTTATTCAATAAAAACTAAGTGTATTGGTTTATTTTAATTTTGAAAACTTGTCAACTATACATTTTCTGTCCATTTGATTTTATTCATGAAAAATTCTAAGAAAGGGTCCTAACTTGGTTTTTTTATTTATTTTGAAAAATTCTAAAATAGCCCTAATTTTGGAAAAGGGTTTATTAATATATTTCATTTCATTTTTTTTTTTTTTGTTTTGAAAATATCTTCTAAGTGACAAAACACCCTTTTTTATCATAACACATCCTTATTATTTTAATTTATATATATATATATATATATATATATATATGTATTAGGAAAATTTTCTAAATAAAGAAACCCTTAAGAAAAGAAACAAAAAAAGAAAGAAAGAAAAAGAATAAAATAAAAACAATCTATCTAATAATTTATTTATTTAAAAGGAATTTTTTTTCTTTTCTTCTTCCTTTTCTTTTTTTTTTATTTCCAATTGAAAGTAAATTATAAGAAAACTAAGTAAATAAAAAATAAAAAAAAAGAAACAAAAGAGACAAAAATAGGACAAAATGAAGTGGGCAAAATAGGACAAGGGCATGCATGGGTTGAAGTCAAGTTTAATCATGCAAACAAGGTTAAGTTTGGATTGGATACTATGTCACTTAGTAGTTCACAAATGAAAACCAACTATAGCGGCTCAGGGACTTCGTATGATGGCTTATTGTGGGAATTTAAAGTGGTGATTAGAGATTCATGTGTTTTGTATTAGGATTTGGGGGTATAGCAACAACTCCTTAGTAATTAGTGGTAGTTTGGTGTTGTTTCAAGGTTAGGCGACCAATGGTGTTGAAATGTGATCCATGTAGGTATAGTTAGTCACGAATGGAAGTTGGGTCTATGGGTTTTCTAGGGCACTAAGTCACATGGTGTGCTACTTTAGGTCATTGAAGAGTAGCAGTTGGGTTTTTGAAGGGGTGATTGTGGTGGTGGCTAAGGTTTAGTAGTGGAAGATGCTTGGGGTCATGGTAATAGAAGGGAGTTGTCGAGTTAGAGAGAAGAGGCTCTAGGGAAGCTAGTCATATAGTTGACTCTGCTCAATTTGCTTCAAACGTGACTACAAGCTAGAGAAAGAGTAAAGGTCCAACTTAGAGAGAAAAAGGGAGTTAGATGAGTATTTTGAGTGGAAGCTCAGGATTGATTACACTCTTTAGGCATCAATTTATACTAATCAAGCTTTTACTTGGCATGAAAATTCTAAAAGATGAATTAATTTTGAAATTATAGTGTATGGGTCAATTAGCTTTGATTTTGAAATTAGTCAAGATTATGTTGAATTTCCATTTTGGCAAAAGGAAGTGACTAAAAGCTTTAACTGCCATTCATGAGCTTAGATTGAACTCAGTCAAAGTGAAGCTAGAAATTAGTTTTTTTTTTTCATTTTTGAGACCCATTTTAATATAGAATATGGAATCGTTTCTAGATTTGATTTGGAGTAAGCTACATGGTCTATGCAATTTTACCTTTAATTTGGTCAAATTGCAAAGCAAAATGAATTAAAATGGGCTAAGAAGTGAGCATGTTAAGTTGGAGTTGCACAAGAAACCAAGGGATAGAAAGAGAAAAGGAAAGAAAGGAAAAGAGGGAAAAAAAAATATCTAACATGGTGCCATGTCGGACATACTACCCAATGAGTTCCTACTACATATCAAGACCAGTATGTGGCCTAATCTGTCCCTAACATATAGCTTTAGGTTGGCAAAAGAATAAAAGGCACTAAGTACCTATTATGAGAATCTAACTTAAGACCTTTCTCTCCTTGCATAATTCAATTATGCAACTAAATTGTACTTAACCTATAAAATGGCCTGAGTTGTTAAAACAAAGACTACCCAAACAAATTAATCCAAACCTAATGACCCTAACTCAAATTTAAATTCTAATAACTATTTTCCTATAGATATTTTATTTTCCTAAAAATTCTTTTTCCTTAAAAAAACTATAAAAATATTCTACCTTTCTAAAAATTCTATCCTTTTTCTTTTCATTTTCAATTTTTATTTTTTAAATTTTTTATTTTTCTATTTTCTTTCGATTTTCCTTTTTTTGTGTGTTTTTCTATATTTTACATTTTTTGTTTTCTTTTTATCTGAATTAAGATCCTTTACTTTTATTCTAAAATAAGCTCTAAAATTATAAGTGAATAAAAATAAGCTGTTTACAGCTACCCCTGTTTATGGTAAAGTTTGAGTGAAACTTTACTATGAAGACAAAAGAGACACCATTTTTGCTTTGAGGATTTACCTACCCTAAGAAGTACTGCAAATAGCTAACTATCCAAGGCTTAATCCACTAAAGATTTGGGTTAACAATGAAAGATGTGTTTAAAGAGAAAAAGGGCGCTCTAAGAACTAGTTGAGATACAAAAGTGTGTTTTTTGAACAGTCTAGTGCCCTACAAGCTAACTATAGTCCTAAAGGAGATGTGAAACGGGACAGTACTCTACAGTTGTCTTAGAGTAGACAAAATAAATCTTAAATGACCATCTTAGATAGGTGGTCTTTTAACTTTTTCAAATTTAACAATAACTTAAACACCATCTTGAATTAATGGGTATAGCACCATCTTGGATTGATGGTTACTGAAAAATTTAATCAGGTTTCTTAAAAAACTTTCTCAACTATGCAATTTTCTCAGAATTGATAAAATCAACCTCAAGGGTGGACTTAAGAGAGAGACTGAGTCATCATGGTCACTTGATTTGGTTGCCAAGGGTTAAGCCCCCACCCTACCATATCCCTCCTCCCCCCACAACCCCACCCCCAACCCTAAAATTCGCAAAAAGAAATCTTAGATTACACATTAAGGATTGGGCCCCTTTATTTGAAATTAGGTTAATATCATAAAACTAAGGTAAGATTCGTGCTTGAATGTGACAAAATTAGGCACTAGGGCCAAAAAGAGTTGAACAGAAAGACCTGTATAGAATTGATTTAAAGAACGACTTGTCTTTTTCTCTTCTCTTATTATTATTATTAAGAATTGTTAACAAGTTTGGGTTCTTTATATATGTGGGCCTTTGACAATTCACTCTTTCTTAACTTTGCTAAAATCATCTGACAATCTTGTCTTTGGGGGATCCTCTTTTCTCGGGTTACTCTACTTTCAATCTTAGGGTAAGTGATCTTTTGGTGTCACGTCGGGTGATTATAGGGGTAATGACATCTCAAAATTGATTAGTTTAGTCTAAGAAGGCTTCCTTACCTTCTCTAGGTTTAAATTTTCACTCTTGACTACATTTCCAAAAATTATGATCTATCTTGGAAGTGATACACTTCAACCAATTTGTTGGGTCTTTTTTGAGTTGCAATATAATATCAACTTTTGGTCTTCGGTTTCAAAATGGATAATAAATGTATAGGCCTTTTTTTAAAAGATTTCATTTACTCATCTTGGGTTTACAAGTCAAGAATCTTATAAGTAAAGCAAAAATTATGCTTTCCCCAGTTTCAAATATAACTTTTACCAAAGATAAGTTATTTCTTTTAATCAAAAGGGCTTTTGGAGGGGGTGGAATTGTGGGCAAGCCTTAGTTCACAAGAGGAGTGAATTATGAGAGTCTTGTTTTTTACCCCTACTCTTTTAGGTTTAGGGGTTTTTATTTCGAGGGATGGGCCTTACTTTAGAATGGGTGTTTTGAGGTACATACCCCTAATTAGTTTTAGGTTTCAGAGTTTTGGATTTGATCACCTTATTTTTATAGATTTCTTTCTTGGCATACTTTTCATTTCCTCATTTTTCCTCATGCCCCATTTCTTTTTCCTCTTTCCTTTCATTCTTCTTCTCATTTTTTTCATTTTTTTTCAATTTGGTGTATGACTCACAATGTATATGGTTTGTATATAGTGTTCAACATGGAAGCCCTTTTTCATCTTTAAAGGAAATAAATTACCAATTGTAATAATTACAATTGAATCAAGGTAACTGGAGCAACTATAAATTAGTTCTAACCTTTTCTCTTTTTTAATAACCCTAACCTCTAAATTATCCCATTGTTAGATGGTTCTTGATAAGGTTTAATTTTTGTAATACTTCAGAAAGGGCTCGATGGGGTTGAAAAGGGATTTTTTTTTTTCTTATAGAGAAATGAATGCCAAACGTCATTTTGATTAGCATATCAATTTCAAGATAGACCTCCATTAAGGATTGTGTTCGAATCCTCACATTGATAACACATGACACTCAAGTTTTTAAGGTAAGTGTTTAGGGATTTGGTTTGCCTCTTTTCATTCTAAATATGCAAAATAAGATACCAAAAATGTGTAATTCATTAGACCCAATAGAAAATTGTACCAGAATATATTTAAGAAATAAAGAATCTTTTATTTAAAAAAACTTTTAACATTACAAGTCACAAAGTACTGGGACTTCCTTAATAATTGGCCTTCATTCTTTGCTTTCTATTGAATTAGCCTGGCTTCTCTTGAGTTAAATTCCTACCCTTCTTCCATTTAGATGTTCCTATCATGTTGATGTATGACCCAATGTATTGTGAAGGAAAATTTACCTTAATCTCTAGTCCATTTGGATTGGTAAAGTCTACTTGAAGAAAGCCATTATTAATTAGGTCTTGAATCTTACACTTCAGTTTCCAACAGTCTTCTATAGAATGAACCATTAGGTACATGTAGTATTCAAATGGTGGGTTAAGATCTGGCCTTTAGAGCTTATGTCTGAGTGAAGGAGGTGCATGGCTTAGCATTCCTACCTCTCTTAACTAATGAAGGAGTAGAGTTATTAAGATTGAGATTGGAGTAAAATACCTTCTAAGAATCTTTGTCTCAAAGTCTGCTGAATTTATAGCCATTTCAGGACCTATTGAGATAATTTGATCTTTAGCCAATTTACCTGTCCTTATTGGCTCCTTTATGCAACTGCCTGCTAAAACTATATCTACAAAGCTAGTGGCTGATTACCCTAGGAGATAATTAAAATAAGGCCCATTCAATGTTTGGATAAATGCTTCAATCAGTTCCTTCTCTAATAAAGGGGAGGTGATTTTAGCTACCATATGCCTCCATCTTTGGGCATATACCTTGAAGGACTCATTGTCATCCTTCCTCATACTACTCAAATCCTAAATAGATGGTGCTATCTCTACATTGAATTTGTAACGTTTAAAGAATACTAGAGCTAACTTGTCCCATGTATCGACCTACCTTAAATCTAATTAGGCATACCAAGACAAAGCTAGCCTAGTGAGGTTGTCCTAAAATGTTTAAAATAATAGTTGCTCATTTTTTATATAAGGAGCCATTTTGCACAGATACAGCCTAACATGGAGCTTGGGGCACCTAGTCCCATTCTGTACAGATACAACCCAACTTATTCAAATCCTTCATGACTCTTAAATGCCTTCACCCTCTTATCAATTTATTGGGTCAACTTCCTTTCTCAGTATTTTAGACTATCTTGATTGGGCCTTAGGTTGATTGGTCCTGAATTAACCATTTCTATATATCGTCCTTAAAAGAATTGGGATCTAATACTATATTGACTTTGGGGAATTTAATACTTTCCTTCCCAAGCTGATGCTCTTTATTTACTAGTGTAATTGCTCTAAGTAAGGCTATGCTCTCAACCATAAAGTTCATATGTTCAGTCACTTTTGCTATAGTTTGCTCTAATAAATGAAATCTCACTTCTGCAGGGTTGATGCCATTAAGGTTGTCGTTATTTCCATTATTGGCCATTACTCCTCATAGGAATCCATACTTATTAGCAACTCCTTAATTTTTTTTTTAAAAAAAAAAAAACGAACACTTTTCTTTTTGAGAGAGAGAAAAGGACTTTTTTAACAAAAAATTAAGTAGTGGAATACAAGGATAAGGCTTATTTACGTAATTTACAAGTTTTGAGAAAGGAGTAGAAAAACATTTCTAAAGAAATAGGAGCTTAAATATTTGTAATCAATCACCGATAACCAAGAAATACAATCCTTAAGGATGTATAATGAGAATTGAAAAAAGAATGGAAAGAGTTGGAATGAAATGCATTGAGAAAAGGACTTACGAAAGAAATCAAGCACAACTTTCATGAGCCTACTTTGAAATTTTTTCCTTATTATTTTTACTTCACAAAATTATTCAAACATAAGCTAACAAAGTCAACAATGAATATTTATAGATAAAGACAAGAAAATGCAATATGAGGACATGTAGATGCAGAGAGGGGAATTGGTAAACTGACTATGATGTGATAAGAAAATGAATTTTTTTTTAAACATTACATCTTTGAATTTCTAATACGTTGTTCAAAATTTATTACAAACAACCCCTAACGTCTAGATCCTCTTTTTTGTGTGTTCTCTTATCTCCTCTTCCATCGTCTTTCTATAATTCAACTCAACCACCTTAGACCATCTGATAACTTGAGAGATATCTTCAATGCGAAACTTCTAGAAAGCTCTAACCCAATAATAGGTAGCAACATTTTCAAGTAATTCAATGACAAGAGCAAATGCCTCAATGTGGTTCATTGTCGAGTGCCTTTCCTATGGAAGAAGCCAAGTTTATGGCTCCAAGTATGGCTGATGAAGCAAACCATTAGTAAGGCCATATTGGTTTTCAAGTCTCCATTCTTTTCCTCTTGGAGACAACTGAGCGATCTAGATTATTTAACTATCAACATCGGGATGTCAGACTTTCCTTCTAAAAATTAGGTCACTAACTCTACAATCCTATGAGGTATGTGAAATACCCCACTACAAAACAAAACAATCCCAAATGACATAAAGATATAAGCATTGACTCTATGTTGCTGCCAAACTTCAAAGCTAGTACAAAAGAGTTTCTAGTTGTAGCTAGATAGGATCACGAACCAAGTAAAAAGATCATCCACCCTAATATGAGGATTTGCCCATATTTTACATATTTCAGATTTACAAAAGCACAGGAGTCTATTGAAAATCTTTACAAGCCCATCCATGATATCTAAAAAATACCCTCTGCTCCTAACAGAGGAAACGTTGAATAGATAGGAGTATTCTTCAACAGTTGGGCTCAATCAACATGGGCCAAAACATAAAGATTGACTTTGAGGGTCTTAGAAGTAGACCAAAGATGATACCATGGTGATATTAGCTTAAATCTTAAGTAACGAAAGGATAGGCCCAACCTTATTTATAATTATCTTCTGCTAGGTTAGGTTGAAAAATTAGAACTATTTCTTGAGTATTCCTTAAAGCTCTAAAGGCTCGTAAATATGGACATCTTTGAAAAGGGCCAATGTAAGAGAGGAACTAGCCATTTTTTTTATAAAAAAGATGGAAAGAAAATTACATCAAAGCTATCCTATTTACATGGGAATTACATTGATATTTTACAAAGAAAACATTTTCAAAGAATAGAATAGGAAGCTTCATAGATATTTATTTATTTTTTGGACTTACCACTTCCTATTTATTTTCCAATCTTAAGAAAGGGTTTTTGAATGAAATTAAGGTTAGTTTCAAAGGTCCTTAAACTCTGTGATCTCATATACTTTTGAGAAAATGGTTCATTGATTACGTTGAAGCTTAAGTGGGCTAGCCTAATTAAGCCCATATAGTAGTTGCCCCATTACACCCAAAACTTACACAATGGCTCTTCGGCCTAAGGTCCTAAAACAGCCTAAGTTTGGCTATATCTATCCTGCATTTTTTATGATATATAACCCCCCATATCCCAATGTACTACGAGCAAGAGTTAGTATATTAATTAAAAAAATTATTTACAATAAAAGAAATAAATTACATGGGTATTTTGAAAGGTAAATTTAAAATCGCAAGGTTTAAGTAGTTGGCCCTCCTAATGGTACCCTATGGAGTTGCCAAGCTATTGAGCTTGAACATTTCCTGGTTTTCAATATTTTTCTTAACCTGACTTATATTGAACTCTATACCCATTCAATATAGATCATCAACTAATGATTAAGAAAAACTTGGTTTTCTTTTTAACTTTGAAAATTTTTTAATGTTGTCACTCGATTGGAGATGGGAAAAAGAGTTAAGTTATAACCAATTAAATGGATTGATTATTACTTAGCTATCAATCTCCAATAAAATCAATTTTTGAAAAAATGATTTTGAAATAAGAGATCTTGGATTTGAGGCTACCCTATTAAACCCTAATCACTTTTATCTTTCTGAAATTGAGTTTATCATAAAGTACCCCTTTAATGTAGTTCTTATTCACAAATAAATAAATAACATGGCATAACATAACATAACATATACATGTAAAAAATAAGAAATCAAAATGAAATTTACAAAAGTGGGAAAAATAAAATTTTTACACGTTTTAAGTCGCCTCGTAGTTTCCTATGAGTACCTACATACCCACTATTCCAAATCAAACTTCTGTAGTTTATTCAATAAAACTTTAATGTATCGATTGATTTTAATTTTAAAAACTTTTCAACTTTATGTTGTTATCCATTTGATTTTATTCATGAAAAATTCTAAGAAAGGGTCTTAACTCTTTTTTTTTAATTTATTTTGAAAAATTTTAAAACAAACCTAATTTTGGGAAAAGGTTTATTAATAGTTTTCATTTCATTTTTTGCAAATATCTTCTAATTGAGAAAACACCTTTTTTATTATAACACATCCTTATTATTTATATATATTTTCTGGAAAAGAAACGAAAGAAAAAAAAAGAATAAAATAAAAACTATTTATTTAACAATTTATTTATTTATTTATTTGCTTTTCTTCTTCTTCTTTTTATTTTTAATTGAAAGTAAATTATAAAAAAAAAAACTATGTAAACAAAATAATAATAAAAAAAAAAGAAAAAAAAAAAGAAACCAAAACACAACAAACTGAAAGGGACAGACCAAGATAGGGGCATGCATGGATTCGAGTTTGGTTTGGACATGCAAAAAGAGTCTGGTTTGGATCGCTAGGTAAGTCACAAATGAAAGCTAACTATAGTGGCTCAAGGGCTTTGTACAATGGCTTACGGTGGGAATTTCAAAGTAGTGATTAGGGATTCATGTGTTTTATATTGGGATTTGGGGGGTATAACAATGATGCCTTGGTAATTAAGGGTGATTTGGTGTTGTTTCAAGGTTGGGTAGTCAATGACAATGGAATGCAATCTATGTGGGGGTAGCTAGTCATGAATGGTAGTTGGTTCTAGGGCTTTTCTAGGGTACGAAGTTGCATAGTGTGCTACTTTAAGTCATTGAGGACTAGTAGTTGGGTTTTCGAAGGGGTGGTTGTGGTAACAGCTAGAGTTTGGTGGTAGAAGATGCTTGGGGTCACGACGATGGAAGGATGTTGTCAAGTTAGAGAGAAGAGGCTCTTAAGAAGTTGGCCATGTAGTCAGCTTTGCTTAATTTGCTTCAAGTGTGACTACAAGTTAGAGAGAGAGTGAAGATCAAACCTAAAGAGAGAAAGGGAGTTGGGTAAGTATTTTAAGTGGAAGCCCACGATCAAATACACTCTCCAGGCATCTATTTATACTAATCAAGCATCCACTTGTCATGGAAAGTTTAGAAGATGAATTAATTTCAAAATTATAGTGAATGGGTCAATTGGCTTTAATTTTGAAATTAATGAAGATTGTATCGAATCCATGGTTAAAACAAGCCTTTAAAGTTCCATTTTTGCAAAAGAAAGTAACTAAAAGCTTTAAATGCCATTCATGAGCTTGGATTGAACTTGATTAAAGTGAAGCTAGAAACTGGTTCTTTTCCATTTTTGAGACCCATTTTAATCACCTTAATGATAGAAAATGGACTCGTTTTTAGATTTGATTTGGAGTAAGTGATGTGGTCTTTGCAATTTCACCTTTAATTTGGTAAAATTGCAAAGAAAAATGGATCAAAATTAGCTAATAAGTGAGCATTCTAAGTTAAAGTAGCATAAGAAACCAAGGGAAAGAAATAGAAAAGGAAAGAAAGGGAAAGAGGGAAAAAAAATCTAACATGGTGCTACATTGGACATGCTATCCAATGAGTTCCTACTACGTGTCAAGGCCAGTTCGTAGCCTAATTTGTCCCTGGCACATGGCATTGGGTTAGCAAAAGAATAAAAGGCACTAAGTGCCTATTCTGAGAATCTAACTCAAGACCTTGCTCACCTTTTTAAACTTAAGACCAAGTGTAGTACCATTAGGTCATTTGGCCCATACCTTGTTACATTGTGCAACTAAATTGTACTTAACCTATAAAATGGCCTAAGTTATTGAAACAAAGACTACCTAAACAAATTAATCCAAACCCAATCACCCCAACTCAAATTTAAATTCTAATAACTATTTTCCCAAAAATATTTTATTTTGCTAAAAATTCTATTTTCCCTAAAAAAGCTCTAAAAAAATTTTACCTTCTTGAAAATTCTATCTTTTTATTTTTTTATTTTTTCATTTTTCAATTTTTTTTCTAAATTTTTTTTTTTTGTATTTTCTTTCAGTTTTCTAATTTTTTGGTATTTTTCTATATTTTATATTTTTTCTTTTTTCTTTTCCTGAATTAGGACCCTCTTCTTTTATTTAAAATAAGCTCTAAAATTACAGGAGGGGGGGAAATGGGTTGTCTATACACTTTCATCAGTCTCTGCATCTACTTCCTCTTCATCTTCCTTGATTTCCTCCAACTAAAGTCTTCATCAAGTAGGTCAATCTACTGCTCCTTTAGCTTGGTGAGGTTTAGTTAGGTGATTAGCTTATCCAACATGGCCATATCTTTGCTCTTGTACGTTCTCTATTCGATTGCAATTGGGAACACCCTACAATTGTTGCCTATTTCCTTACATAGCTGTAACAAGACTTTTCACAAGGTTGGTGAGTCTATTAAGTTATCATCAACTAACCTTAGGATATTACTGTCATATGGACTATGACTAATACACACTATTGTCTTAGTCACCAACAACTCCTTAAACATTGGAATCCGACATGGTACAATGCTTCTTAACAATTGGGATAGCACAATACTCAACACAACCTTCTACTTACTATCCAGGATCTCTCTATCATGTCCAGACTACTTCAACTCCCAACACAATACAATGTAATACTGAAATGGATGTTTTCATAATAGAAAACAAATTAGAATAGAGTAATAAGAACTACTACACCTACCTCATGTAACTAATACTACTTAGCTCACTGCTTCAAAACACACTCAAACATAACTCTAGCATACTCCACATGAACACACAGCAATAGTTATGGACAAATATAGCAACACAAACAAAACACCAATGCAATTCACACACTCCCTCTGAAAACCATGCTCTGATACCAGCAAAGCTAATGTGTCTATAGAGTCATACACATGAAGAGCACCACAACGAACAAGAATGAAAAGGAAAACAAAAGGGGGTTTAGAAAATCGAAGTAGCTACTAGTTAAATATGACATACCAACTAACCTTACTCAACCTAATCCAAACACTCGATAAAATAAACAAAATATCGAACTAAGGTCGCTCGCCACTAACTATTGCTAAAGGAGTTAGATAAGAGTTAAGGATAATAGAGAACACGCAAGTTACTTTAAAGGGAAAATTCTACAATTTAATAATGGAAAGAATGATGTTTGCATATAAAGAAGTAAGGTATTTATATGACCTCACTTAGGGTTACAATGAAATAAGGAAAAGACGAAATAGATAATGAAAGAAAGATTCTTAAAATATTCTCGAAAGGGTAAAAACAACAAATGCTATAGTGTGTGGAGAAAAGAAGGAAACCTTCTAGGAAGCTATGCCAAAAAAAAACATGTATCCAATGGTGATTAATGATCTATATTGTGGCCGGTCCTGCTGATGTAAGTTCCTAGACAATTCGACACTTGCAAGATTCAACTCGAATGAAGTCAAGAGAAATTCTAGAAATTAGGCCAGCCTAATATGGGTCAAGTAGTGGCTTGGACATTCACGAGCCCTTGAGGTCAAGTAGCTTGGTAGCTCGGATTAGATAGATGCCTAGTACTCGATAGCTTGGATGTTATTCTAATCTCAACAATAGTTTGGCACTTAGGTTTGCAAAGGTATAGGAATCCTCATCTTGTAAGGGTTCTTAAGCTAGTATTCATCGAGTTACTCCTTGTAATCCTCTAACTCAACTTCGTATGATAGGTCTAAGGAGTTGATTTCTATCTCTACTTCAGGAGTAGAGTGGTCTTCCTTGACCATGTTCGACACAGTATCTATAAGTTCTTCTACTTTTAATTTAGTATCTTTCCTGACCTAATCCTTGAGCATTTTTCTATAGATATGACACTTAAAGACTATGATTCTAAAGATCTATTTGCTAGGCAAAAAGTTGGAAACTCCTGTAAAAAAGATGGGGTTAAGAATGCTCCTAAAAAGCAAGCTTCTATGGAACCATCCACAAAGCCACCTACAAATTCCACCACCTCCAACAAGTCAAACCGATAAAGATAACTACCAAAAGGTAAGTCACTAAGGCCACCAAGCTAAGTAAGTGACCTAATACTCATGCTTGTCCCTCGTTAGAAAGAGACCCAGCTAAAGGAAAGTCTCCTGACAATTAGAAGAAGAATGATAAGACCAATGGTAGCTCCGAGGATCTGAAGAAGGCTAAAGAGGTCCCTATCATCTTACCAGGTCCTTTGAAGCCCTCTAGAAAAGAAAACAAAGAAGTTTTATAATTCTTTCCCTGTTGGACTGTTAGCATGGCCAACCATGCCTTAGGAAATGGTCAGGTTGCTTTAGAGTTGATAAGAGGAATTTGTCTCCTAAAAGATATCCATTCTCTAACAAACATTGTTGAGTTCTATCAAAATTTAGGTTTTAATAGCCTGCTATGACTAACTGCTTCAAAAATCCGTGACATAAGGCTCTTTCAATCACTCATAAGTAATATTTGTAGGTCATCATCTCACTTAACTTTTGTTTTTCAGAATTCCCAATGCTTAATGATGATCGTTGAAGCCTTAGATGATGTGAAGAAATTCATAAGCTTCTTACTTTGTGCCTTTTTATTCTTCTTTGATTCAGTTGGTCTAATGGCCTCTTTCTTTTCTAGATTGCCAAAGAAGCTAAAAACCAAGTTGCTTACTTTGAAACCGAGTAGAAGAAACTCCAAAGAAGTGAGGTTTAGAGAAGGTGAAGTTAGAGGATGAAATAAAGAGTTGGAAGGAGAAAATAGAGATGGAAGCTAAGTCCAAGGAAGAAAAAGAAGCAGCATTAGTTGAAGAACAGAAGAAGAGCTCTCAGTTAGTGTTCGACCTACAAGAGGCATAAGGCCTTCATTAAATGTAATGATAATTTGGTGGACTTTTGCTAAGGCCTTTGAAGGATCTACATATTTTTACCTTTTCAATTTGAACTTTAGGCTATACATGTTATGATTCTATCTAATGTTTATGTGTTCATGCATGGATCACAACAGTGCATTTGCTTTATGATATCTATAAGCCCTTTTAGTTTGTTATTAGATGATCTAGGCTTTTGCTCAACTCATCCACATTGTTTATTACAAAACTTAAAGCATCATGTTTGCAATTTACATTTCGGAAGCTCTTAAGAATTTTGTATCTTATGCAATTAATCTAATATACACAAGGTGGGGGTAGCCCCCTTGTCTATTTATTAGACTTAGAACGTTGCAACTGTATTTTATGGCTTTTAAGTGACTCGTTGTCTATTTATTAGACTTAGAGTATTATACCCATTGTCAATTGATGACTTAGGGGTTTGTAGATAGCTTGCCATCCTTTATGAGAATTTATAGATATTATGCATGTTACTCTTAAAAGAGCATATGGTTTTTCATCTCATTATTTAAGTTACTTTCAAACTTTGAGATTCGTGGATATCCTTTTCCCATTATCCATCAAGCATAAGACTAAGGGATTTCGCGCTTTATGATTTACTCATCACCCCTTAGTAGGGTTTAGAGACCTTTTGAGATCTCCCTTGCTAAAGGGGTCAGGTAAGGATCCTATTCATCATTTATGATTACATTCATGCTTTCGTAAAGAATGCTATGTTGAGACAAGGCTTAATACAAAGTTAGACGATCATCAAATAACTAGACACTTCATTATATAAAATGTTAGAAAGGAATAAGGTCAAGCTGTTAGTTCCAACCATATACAATATAATGATAACAAAGATGAACAACCAAACAGGTTTATGGACTAAGTCCACTTACAAACATAATTACTAAACAAACAATCAACATTAATAACAAGACAAACAAATAAACATATCTTCGTTCATAGGCTAGTAATTCAGAATATGGTTTGAGATTGTCAACATTCTATACCTAATGGATAAGTTATCCATTAAGTCATTCTAATCTATAAGTATATCCATTCCTTATCACTTCCTTTACCCTAATAGGGTCTTCCCATGTGAGAGTTAATTTTCCTTGGCATTCTCTTGCTCCCAATGCCTCCAACTTCTTACAGACCAATTCACCATGTCAAAAACACCTATGCTTAGCATGCTTGTCATGATACCGGATTATATGTTGCTGAGAAGTAGTAGGATGAGCTTTAGCCAATGTTCATGTTTCATGGATAGTGCCTAAATTAGCTTAAGGGGCTATGTCATTATAGTTGGGGGTATAAGTTCGAACTCTTGTACTCTCTACCTATAGCTCAATCGACAACACAGCTTCTGACCTAAAGGCTAGCCAGTAAGGAGTATGACTTGTTAAGGTCCTTTGTGTAGTCCTATACCTCCACAAAACATTGGGTAATTCATTTGTCCATTTACTACTAACTCATTTCGCCCTTTGTTTCAAACTTTGGAGAATAACTTTCTTTATAGCTTCAACATGAACATTACTCAAGGGTGTATGACAAATGTATAGCATAGTCTAAATTGTTGAGCTTCACAAAACTTGTCATTGTCAAATTGCATCCCATTGTCTGTAATAATAGCATAAGGTATCCTAAACCTAGTTAAGATGTTGCTAACTATGAAGGCTTCAATAGTTTGCTGCATTATGCTTTCTACCACCATGGCTTCAATCCATTTCATAAAATAATTCATTGCAACAATGATGTACTGTCTTTGTTTACTAATTTTTGGAAATGGACAAAATATATCCAACCGCCATTAGGTGAAAGGCCAAGGACTGATGAGTAAGATCAAGTATGAGCTTGAGGCCCTTTCTATGGGAATGTTTCTCTAACAGCAATCACAAGTTTGAACTAAGCGAAGTGAGTCTTTCTTCATTGTTGGCCACTAATATTTTAGCTACAAAGCTCTTACATACAAAGCTACAACTCTAATGTTATTGCTGTACACTCCAAAATGCAGATTAGAAATAACTTGCTCCGCTACTGATGGTTGTAAACTTCTTATACAAGGCATACTCAACCCTCGCTTATACAACTTTCCATCGATAATTATGAAATTGGTGCCCTTATACACAAGGCTTCAAGCCTCTTTACTATCTTAAGGTAAAACACCATCCTTTAAGTAAGCCAAAATGAGGTCCATCCAACAATATTCCACCTCCTTTTGCTAAACTTCTAAACATTATGTTGCTTGTCTATGCTCTTTTCTAAAAAATATTCAATAAAAATTCTCTCCTCCTCATTCGACAAACCTTACAGAGTTGCTTAGACAACTTATCTACTGCATAATTTTCCACCCTTAGAATCTTCATCAATTACTAGGACTCAAAATCTATTCCGGTCTCCTTTACCAATCATAGATATTTAATCATGTTTTCCCAAACTCCAAAGCATAAGAAATTCAAGCTCCCATTAAGCCCTTTAAGATTAGACCTACCCTACTGCCTTCATATATAGATGATCCATCAACGTATAACTTTTAAGTCAACTCCATGTTATCAACAATAAATCTCTTGGTTCTAACTAACTCAACCATAAAATATGCTAAAATTTGAGCCTTATAGGCCTCTCTAGGTAAGTATTCAATCCCTATGGCACTCAATTCCAAAGCATACTTTACCATTTTACTTGAAGCATTAAGTTTTTATAGAGCTTGCTTTAAGGGTTAATGGGTTAGAACCATGACTTGGTGAGCCTCAAAGTAAGGTTAGAGTTTCTTGATTGCTATGAGGATAGCTAAGACAAACTTATCCAACTTAGTATATCATAACTCTGAACCTTACAAAACATGACTAACATAATACACTGACCTATGTATCTATCCTTTCTCCTACACTAGTATAAAAGAAAGAGCTTAGTCACTCATTGATAGATACAAGAGGTTCTCCCTCAATTGGCTCTGATAAGATTAACGGTTTGGTTAAAAATTACTTTAAGGCCTGAAAAGCCTACTCACATTCTTCAATCTACTAGAATTCGGAAGGATTTCTTAGAATATGAAAAAATTCTACACTTTTGGAAACAAATCTTTTCAATGCTATTACTCAACCAATCAACCTCTAGACTTCTTTAGTAGACTTCGGTCATTCCATATTTAGCTTGGCTTGAATCTTTTCAAGATTAGCCTTAATTCCTCGATGTGACACCATAAAGCCCAAGAACTTCCTTAAAGATTCCTCAAACACACATTTCTAGGGATTTAATTTCATATTATGCCGTCTGAGTGTGTCAAAGGTCTCTTAGAGGTAGGCTAGAACAGTTCTATCTATTTATCCATAAGGGCTAGAGTTAGTCTTACTCTTGATAGTCATATCATCCATATAAACATCAAAGTTCCTATGTATTTAAGGCTTAAACATCTTCTTGACTAGCCTTTGATATGTGGCATCTACATTTTTTAAACCAAACGGCATGACTTTGTAATAACAAGTCCCAAAATTAGTGATGAAAGAGGTGTATACCTTATCAGAAGGGTGCATCTTAATTTGGTTATATCTAGAAAAGGCATCTATGAAGTGTAACAGAGCATGTCCCAAAGTTAAGTTAACCATTTGGTCTATTCAAGGCAAAGGAAAACAATCCTTTAAACATGCCTTATCCAGATATGTAAAGTTGATGCATATCCTCCATTTTCCATTTGCCTTCTTAACAAGAACACAATTTAGTAGCTAAGTAGGATAAGATTCTTCTCTAATGAAACTTGCCATTAATAATTTTTGGACATCCTCCTTCATGGTTGCTTTCCTCTTTAGGGTAAAATGCCTTTTCTTCTATTGGACGACTTTTGCAACAAAAATAATGTTCAACTTGTAAGTAATCACCTCTTTAGGGATCCTAGGCATATTAGATGGGACCAAGCAAAAATATCCCTATTAGGTTAAAGAAGGCATACAATAATCTCTCAAAGGTCAGCTGACATGTTAGCTCCAACCTTAGTGACATGCTTAGGATTGTCACTTAGCTATATGGTCAATGTCTCCTTTGTTGGTTTCCCTCTCACCAACAGGCAATTGCACATGCGTTGCTTGATATGATAGACCTGATCTCTCTTTAGAGCTTTTAAGTACAAAGCCTTAGCTAACTACTAATACCTATGGCATGTTCCCGTTCTAATCGGGGTAGGGAATTTCTTCCTTTTGATAGATCGTCGACACAACCATTTTAAAAGTGTTGATGGAAGGTCAGCCCATTATTCCATTGGTGGGTAAAGGACAATCTACTATAACAAAATCAATCTCCTTTTCCATGGCATTCTCATCATCCCCAATACATAAGATTAAGGTAACTACCCCTTGAACTTTCACTGGTTGGTTACTGAACCTTGTGTAAATTATACTTGTACGATTGCATTTCGTAATCCTAAAACTTTCATTGCGTCTGATCAAACGCATTCTTAAAGATGATGTAAGTCAAGCTTCCAATATCAACCATTACTCTTCTAACTTCAAACTCAACCATCATGATGACTAATACGTCATCATGAGGGAACTAAATTCCCTGTATATCTCTATCTAAAAATGCCATTATATCCTTTACTATGTGCCTTTTCTCCCTTAAGTTTAGCACACAGTCACCTTACAAAATAGCTAAGCTCGATCCTCTCTTGTCGATTCACCAAAAATCACATTAACCATACCCTTAAGAGCTTAGTTGTCTCCTCTCTCATTGTTCTAGACCACCAGATTTCTATTATTAGGGTTGATATCAGTGTCTCAAGACTATTGCTCAACCCTCCTTCTTTAAGTAGGTCGTCTGATCCTTTCCTCCTTATCTACTACAAATTTCCTCAAATAACCTCTCTAGATGGTATCCTCCAGTGCATTCTTTAGGTGGATGCACTTGTCTATATTGTGGCCTCGATCTTTGTGGTAGTCATAATACTTGCTTGAATTCTTTCTCGAAGGATTATTCCTTATTTTCTCTAGCTAAGCTAAAAATCCTTGATTGCATTCTTCCATTAAGATATCCGATGTAAGTCGATTTAAAGGGGTATGTACGATAAAGGTCAGAATCTACCTTTTTCAATCTCTTGAAGGTCAACCCAACTTATCCTAGATGTTAAATATCTTCCTAAGATAATCTTTTATAAGCCCTCTCTCTTCCTCTTACCTCCTCTCATACTTTTCCTTTTCAAGTTCCCTTCGAGCTTGCATTTGATTTTCCTAACGCATAAACTTCTCCAATCTCTTAGTCAAGTTATCTGATAAGGCCGATGCATGCTTAGAAATAGGTTTAAGAAGTTTGAATCTACTGTAACTCCTCTACAAATGGTGTGAAGTGCTACACTGTTGTCATAATTAGTGATCTCCATCATCAACTATTTAAACCTGTATACATAATCTCTAACAAGTTCCCTAGGCTTTTGCCTAATCAAGGTCAAAAGTGAAGAATCCTTAGCTAGAGGTTTGCTAGCAAGGAAGTACTAGCAGAATTCATCGGTTAATTGATCAAAAGGAGAAACAAAAGTTGCTTTCAAAGAATTGAACCAATTACTTGTAGCCTTCCTTAAAGTAGAAGGGAAAACCTTATAGGCAGTCACATTAGACAAGCCGTACAACTCTTTCAGTGTATGAAATGTGTTTAGGTGGTCATATGGATTTTTTTTTCCCATCATAGTTGTTGAACTGAGGTAATTAGACATTTAATGGGAAGAGATAATCTATAATGTCTTAAACGAAAGGGCTCAAATTTCTACCCTTCACATCTACATATTTTTTGAAAGTCCCTTTTACCTCCAACCTCTTGATATACTCTTGCAAATCTTGTAAGCTCATCTCTACTATTGCCTTCTGCAACAAACGAGCAACTAAATGCTCAATTTTCCTTCTCCATATGTCTAGGTATGTATTGCCATTTGAACTTGCACCAACATCTACTGAAATTCCTTCTCTACATGTGTTTCTTGTCTTTGCTATTAGGCAGTTTCATCTACCATGCCAACCTTGCCACATAATTTCCATATCACTTCTTCAAGGGCAGGCAGGTTTGTTTCTACCCATACTTGCTATAATAAAGGGATAAAAGAACCTGTCTCAATTATTGGCTCGAACTTCTTCAAGTTCTTTTGCAAACTTAGCACAAAAAGCTTCCAACTATGCTATGCATGAATTGTCATCATTTTGTTCCCATAATTGAATTGGCTAGTCACAAACTTCTACTTGGTGTACCTCTAGGGTGTGCTATTGTAAGGATCTTCCTTCTTGAGTTACCTGAGGGGCATTATTGCCCTTGAGAGTGTTGTTGTCTTTTGATTTTGTTTTAGTCACCATTAGGTTAGTTATCAACAAATAGTGCCAAATTATTAATGGTAAAAGTAGGTTTTATGAAATAATTAGACACTAAGTGAGCAATAACTCCACAAAAGGAAAAGAGGTTAGGCTATTTGGGTATCCGGGTGACTCTCATGTTGCCACTCTAATGCTTTAGTCAAGTGAAGGATTAAATGAAAGAAAGGGAAAATAAGTGCATTGTGTACAGTGTCTAGAAGATCCTTACACCAGTGAGGATCGAAAATTGCCCTATTTTTCAAAAATTTATTAAAAATATCACTCGATGTTCAAAAATTATGATTTTTTATTTCCTTAAGTAATTTTTCCTGTAGAAATGAAAAATCGACCCAAATTTTCCAAATTCTCAATATATGTATGGATTCCTTAAGAAAAAATCCCATCGATCGATTTTTTATCATATTTTCAAAATCCTAAATGATGTAGTTTCCACCAAAATTTTTGTGAATAAGTTCCCTAAAAATTATATTTTCATGCTATGTAATTTGTTTTTCAAGATTTTAAAGATGAATTTTTGATAAATTTTTATTCTTGGTAAAATAATGACTGGAAGTATGTTTTCTTAGGTTATGCTTAATGAACTTAGTGTAATTTTCTTTATAAACTGTAAGAATGATGATTTTTAATAATATTTAGAGTGGGATGACTTTAGATTTTGATGACAAAATCACTAGCAAGTTAGATATGGAAATTACAAGGTTGAACTAATTTCATTCAAATCAAAAGTTTTGGGAACTTAAACTACTTATATGAGTGTTGAAAAATGGTTTTAGGTAATATTATATTCTATTCAAATATGTAGATGGTGGATTAGAGTTGTGTTAGAGTGATTTTGTCAGTTATAAAGGCAACATAGGGGAGTTAGAAGGTAGGTTAGAAAGTCAGATGTATCGGAATATATGAGCTACAATTGGTTAGAAAGAAAGTCAAAAAGTTGGCTATAATGAAACATATAATCTAGAGTTAGTCTGAAGAAGGGTTAAAAACTACGTAATACATAAGAAGTACTTTATAGCATCTTTCTATGTGTAAAGGATAATTTCAACTTGTGTTCATTTTAGAATGACTATATGGGTGGAGCAAGCGATTTCTTTAGTTAAACTGTAAGGTAGAAAGTTGATAAGAAAATTAGTCAAAAAAGTATATTGGGGAAAACACTTATGTAGCCGAAGTGAATCTGAAACTTAGTTAGAAACTACCCTAGAAGGGAATTCGTATTAAAGATGAATCTTAAATCCTAAACTCTATGTTTAAGTAGGTTCTTATCTTAGTTTATATTCAACATATAATTAATTAAGGTATCATATACTTTATATTTAAGTGAAATACAGGTGGAGGAGCAACAATGTAACGCATAAGTGCTTAAGGAAAGTTACTTAGTGACCCTCGTAAGTAGATATTTATGTCCTAGAGTAGATTAAATCTACTCTTAGTGTAATGTTCCACTAACTCACTTGATTGGTTGACTTGCCTGCACTTAGTTACTAGTATGTTGTGTTAACTTAATAAATTGCAAGATGAACTATGGCTACTATTCTAAAGATGCCTATGATATATTGAATCATGTTGTGGTATTGAACTTAGTGCTCACTACCTTGTCAATTGATTGGTTATGAATGCTACACTAATTTAACAAAAGACTTGGTACTAACCACACTTCCTAAGGTATTCATCTAAGTGAACCTGATACTAAGGCTTTAGAGTTAAAGGTGAACATAAAATAAAATAAAGTAAAACTAATATGTAACCTATGAATGTTTGGTGTTCCTACTTAGTATTTGATTGATGCATTCATGGCATATCACGAGATGACCTACTAGTTTAGTTTTATTTGAAAACTTAGTTTTTACTAAGCAAAGAACTTGGTTTACAAATCTGGATTTTCCAAAATATAGATTTGCATAGCTGGATATTTTTATTGATAACTTTTTTCCCAGGTTCTTGAATAGTTTCAAATGCCCCACAATATCAACTACTCGAAAGTCTAAGGCTAAGGCAAGACTAGGATATCAATACCAATGCATGTCACATACACAAGCATGGCATCCTTTTATTGCATTTATTGACTATTGAAAAGTTAAGGGTGCTTAACTAATGTAATAACTTGTTGTATGATTAAAAAGTGCATTTGGTTGTATCATTGTTAGTGTCTACTCTTACTTAACAATATGCTAATATTGGCTTCCTTGTAATTGACCTGCTCATTCATATCTACATATTTACATACACAACTTAAGGCTCATTTAATATCATACAAAGCTTTACACTTATTACGTCATCAGCTTTATAATACAACTCTAAAGTATACATCATAATAACTTCACATAAGAAGTAAATTACACTAGAAAATATAACATAGTCTTCAAATCAAGTATGGGTTAAATTCAAACCGTTATAAGCTTTCATTTCCGCGTTTTTAAACTTTATTTGATTGTATCTTACTCATTTCTTATCCAATTTCAATAAACTTTATGTCGTTGTGATCGTTATTTCGAGTACTATTAATAAATCTTTAGAAATAACATTGATCAATATTTTCAAAAAGTCAAAAATACCCTTTTCTCATTACGACTCAACTGCACTAAACTAAAAACCCTAAAAATTATACTTTCCAAACTTGTCCAGCTACCCTTATTATACCTTGAAGTGTTCATTTGATATGGATTTAATAAGCATTCTAATAGTACTAGTTACTATATTACATATTAAGCTAATATATAAGCTTATACTAGGAAAATATGTAATAAGTAGTATACAAGCCCGATTAATATCATGAAAAATCCTATGGACTTACAAAAATATGTTGTTTAATTATTAACCATAAATTATACTAAACTAGCTATTATATATTTTTACAAAAATAACAGTTTGAGCTCAAAATTATGAAAAATTAAGGAAAATAAATAAATTTATGACTGAGATAAAAAGTAAATATTCCAAATATAATCATAAACATCCAGAAGTCTAAACATGTAGGGCTTATTCATTAATTTCATCAAAAACTAATTATTTCAATAATTAAGTAAAACTGACAATTTTATTCAAAATAGTTATAAAAAATAGTAAACATGCTTAATTTTGAAAATTTTTATTACCACAATTAAATATATATATTAGGTGTATTACTACAAAAATTGGGCTTAAAACAACATCATCTAATATTTATAAAAATTAGATTAATTTTTACCCAAATAGGGCATTTTCTTAAGAAACCCATATTTCCACTTATTTTTTAATTAAAATAAAATTACTGCTTTAATATGCACCTAAAATAATCCCATAAAACCAAATTTCATAATTAATGGATAACATTTGATATTTTTAGCAAATTAAACAAATTACGGGTGGAAAATTGATTCATCTGAATTGACTGCCTCTGACCACCGCCTGGCCACCACACTTTGTTGAAAAATCTTCTTAGGCCACCCTCTATTGGTCTTCTAAGCCACTCCAACTCAAGTGGTGGTTCAGTACACAAACCGCCTTAGACCCATTCCGACCCTATATTTTGTTCTATTTTTATTTTATTTTTTTCTAATTTTTTCCAATTTTCTAAGATTATTTTCTTGTGTTTTCGGGTTTTTAAAATATTGAAAATGAGGTTTTAGGTCCTATTTATAGGCTTTTGGATTTTTTTGCATGAAAAAGTAAAATTACACATATCATTTTTCACTTTTTCCAAGGTGTCATATGTCATTTCCTCATTAACCAAGTGTTAACTCATCATTTGCAATTAATCCTAACTTAACACATCATTTGGTGACTCATCCATGCATTTTTTTATTAATTTTCCATTATTTTACATTATTTTATCTAATTTTGATAATTTATTATTTTACATATATATTTAATACAGATAATGTATATCACATGTAACACATGTATATTATGTATAATTCAACTTCATTTATTGTTTTTGAAAGTTAATTAACTTATTTCTAATATCTCGCTATATCTAAAAGTATGAATTTTATGATTATCGGCTTTATCAATAAATTAACATTGAAATTAATATTTTTATATAGCTTATTTTGAAAAATGAACTTCACTTGAATTACTGTCTAACTTTTCTAACTTTATGTGAAGTTTGAAATAAAACTAATAATTTAGTCCAGCACCCTCAATTTAGGAGCTCGGATTCTAAAGTTATTGAACTAGTTGGAAAAACCCTAGGTATTACACAACTTCCTCCTCAATCTTATTATCTCCTATCACCGCATTCAAATTCTCATTTCATGCTTTAGCTTTAACTATTGCAACTTCTAAATTATACTCCAAGTCTTCTTCAAGATCTTCTTTAGGGTCGTCTTCCTTTACATTCTCACCTACATTTTTGTATGGAACTGGAACTGGACTCTTAAGTGGTTCTACAAACGGTTCAAGTTCATATGATTGCAAGGGTACTTCAATATCTACATTTCTAGTCAACGAAAATCTTGAAAACCAATCTATGATTCTAAGAGGATAATCTCTAAGTATATGTAGTGATAGGAATCAAACCCTAGACCGATCACGCATAGCCAAGCTAGAGAACTCCAAGGACTTGCTCGAAAGATATTAGCTATAAGCCATAGTTGAGACAAGGATTCCTATCCCGAGCTAGTCTCCTACTGACCTGCCTATCAGATCCTTACTTGTGTTAGGTCTTCCCCTATTCAGCAGCAATGATTTATCCCAAAAGACAACCCAAGAATAACTGAAGTGAGCCCCCAATCCGACCACTGGCATCTAACCCCAAATCAAGCTAACTTCTCTTTAGAAGAACCAATTGGTCTCCAGCTTAGTTTAGATCAGGTCGGCCCCTAACGACCAACACTTTCAATTTCGTCTACTTTATATCATAGTCTTAACTCTCATCCACCAAATGACACATGCCTTCTAGCACGAATCCTAAGGTATACAGTAGCAAAACCCATAAGAAGATGCCCTTGAGAGACACTATAGCCAAGGCAATCGAACCAATCGCTTAATTCGACTGCCATAAGTTGGAGGAGTAGCAAACCTAGCTGCTAGACGAAGACTAGAGTTAAAGGAGATTAAGGAAGCTGACAAGGAGCTGGGTGTTGAAGGGTTAGGTGAAGAACAAGAAGTTGATTATTACTACGCTCAAATGGGTTAAATAAGAGTAACCCAAGAGTAAAAAGGACACTTAGCTCGCGAGAGTAAAAGTTCTGTGTATCCTTTATATGATGATGATGATATTACATCATGCGAGTATTTATAGGACCTAGTTAGAGTAAGTCCTAAATTACAGAAAATTACAAAAATGTACATAAATGGATCCCTACTTTCTAAGAAAAAGAAGAATAATTTACAAGGAAAGCACGTATTTGTGCAAAAAGAATATCTACTGCTACAAAGGATAATGGGTACGTGTTTTAATCAATATGCACTTCTAACAACACTACAAGCCGAGCAGGGGCGGGTTCCAATCAAGTCAATGCCATGTCAGCAGTTCGATAGCTCAGACAATTGGTACTATAGATGGTCGATTCTTGTTTACTGTCAGCTCAGCATCAATACTGTAGGTTGCTGTATTCAAATTTGGCTCTTGGACTAGTGCATAGCGAAGGGTTTATTTTAATACGTTAGATAGTCACCTCGATAACACCTTAGATTACGTAGAGAGTGAATTAGCTTGGCAAATTAGATTGGGGTAAGCACTACTCCTCAGCGCTTAACTCACCTTGGACAGCTCGGCAAACCACTTGAGAAAGCCCTTTGGCTTGAGAGCACATAATCAATCCTTGATCTCTATCATCCCCTCCAAGTTGTTTGAGATTTGGGATCAAATCTGGTTCAGCTCCAAGTTACTCGCCTTCAGGAGTGTAAGGTTAGAGGTTAGCAATGTTGAAGGAGTCTAAGACTCCATATCCTTCGAGGAATTCAATCCTATAGGCATTAAGGTTGATCTTTTCAAGCACTTTGAAAAGTCCATCGACCCTAGGAGACAACTTGCTCTTCCTTAAGTTTAGGAATCATTCCTTACTAAGGTGTATCCAAACTAAATCGCCTGGTTGAAATTCTCTCTTCCTTCGTACTCGGCTTCGCTTCTCAAGATTAATATTAGCTCGACCCGATTTCTCTATAACCTTCTAGTGCATGGCTTTGATGGCCTCAACTCTTTCAACAGCTGGCTGTTCATCATCAAATATCGATTAAGGTACTTAGTCCAATGGCATCTCAGGGTTGAACCCATAGGCGACCTCGAATAGAGGCATGTTTGTTACATTATGGGCGGTCCTATTGTAGGCAAACTTAATGGTTGGTAGGTACAAATCCTAGCCAACCATGTTTCATCCAATAGCAACCTGTAGTAAAGTTCCTACAATTTTGTTGACAACTTCAATTTGTCCATCAGTCTATAGGTGGCAGGTTATATTGTATAGCAGCTTAGTTCCCATTCGCCTCCATAGCATCCTCCAGAAGTGGCTCATGAACTTTGGGTCTCGATCCGAAACAATGGCTCTAGGAATTCCATATTGCTTAATTACTTCCTACAAGAAAAGAAAAGAGATAGCCAAGGCTTTGTTAGTTTTGGAACAGGACATTGAATGTACCATCTTGCTAAATTGATCTACAGCTACCATGATGGAATCTATCCCTTGGGACGTCTTCAGTAATCCTAACATAAAGTCCATACTTAGCTCGAACTATAGTTTAGTCAGGATCGATAAGGGTTAGTAATGTCCTTACTCAGCTCGACTCTTCGCCTTTCAATAAGTCATACACTTTTCCAATACGGATTAGAGATTTCTTTTCATCTATGGCCAGAAGAATCTAGAGAATAGCACCTCATAAGTTCAGCACTGGCCAAAGTGTCCTATCAATCCTCCTCCATGCATCTCGTGCACTAGCAATTCTCTCGTAGAGCAGGTTAGGATACATAGCCTTCTCTTCTTAAATAAGTATATGTCTTCCCTATAATAGTCATCCAATGTCTATCCTTCCTTACATCAGGCATAGATAGGACCAAAGTGTAGATCCTCAACATACAGGTTCTTTATAATTGAAAAAACAAGTAACCCTATTTGTAGCTTGGTCAGGAGGGTATGTCGTCTTGATCGGTCGTCGGCCACTACATTGTTTCTTCCATTCTTGTATTTTACGACATAGGAAAAACCCTCCATGAACTCAATCTACTTAGCTTACCTCTAAGATAACTTTGGTTAGCTCTTTAGATATCTTAAGGATTCACGATCAATGTAGATCACAAATTCCTTAGGTAGTAAGTAGTGTTGCCATACTGACAAGGCTCGGATTAAGAAGTAGAACTCCTTGTCGTAGACAAAATAGTTAAGTGTGGCTCCTCAAAGTTTCTCATTGAAGTAAGCAGGTTGGCCTTCTTACATTAGTGCAATACCTATGCCTAGTTTGGATGCATCACACTCTACCTCAAACACTTTGTCAAAGCTTAGCAAAGTTAAGATAGGGGTTGTAGTTAGCCTCTCCTTCACTTCCTCAAAGTTCCTCCTCTCTCTCTCCCCCCATCTAAATTCAACGCTCTTCTTTGATAGTTTGGTAAGTGAGGCTACAATCATATCAAAATTCTTTATAAATTTGCGATAGAATGATGCCAAGCCATGGAAACTTCTCACGTCTACAAAACAAGTCAGCTCAAACCATTCTATGATCGCTCTTGTTTTCTCATCATTGACTTGGATGCCACCTCCACTCATAACAAACCCTAAGAAGACCACCTCGGATTGGCAAAAATCGTACTTCTTTAGATTAGCATAGAGATGTTCAGCTCGAAGTTTTGCAAAAACTCTTCGAAGATGCTCTTAGTGAATCTCCAAGTTAGGGTTGTACACTAGGATGTCATCAAAATAAACTACAAAAAATCTTCCTAATAATTCTCAGAGCACATGATTCATTAGGCACATGAATGTGCTCAGTGCATTAGATAGTCCAAATGGCATTAAAAGCTATGCATATAACCCATGTTGTGTCTTAAATGCAATCTTCCACTCATCACTCTCGTGCATTCAAATATGAAGGTACCTAGCTTTAAGGTCAATCTTGGAGAACACTTTTGCTCCACTTAATTCATCTAGCATGTCATCAAGCCTAGATATGGGATACCTATACTTGATAGTGATTCGATTAATCACTCTGCTATCTACAAACATCCTCTAAGACCCATCTTTCTTCAGCACTAATAAGGCCGACATAACACAAGGGCTAAGGGACTCGTGTACATACCCCTTCTTTAGTGGCTCATCTACTTGCCTCTAAAATTCGGCGACCTGTTCGGGATTCAACTTATAGGTAGGCTTATTTGGCAGCGTAGCTCCTGACTGTAAGTTAATCACATGCCTAATGCCTCGATTTGTGGGCAAACCATTAGGTAACTCCTCCAAAAACAGATTGGAAAATTCCTCCAGTAAGGTTTTTACTTTGGTTGATAGCTCTTCCTCCCCGAGTCTCATCTTTAGAAGCCTTCTAACAAGCAGATAAGTCGATCCCTCTAACTCCATTTCTCTTTTCAGTTCAGCTCGAGTCAATACTAGACCCTCTTTCTTCAGGGTTCAACTAAGTTAGGACTACATGACCTTTACGTACTCAATAATCATAAGACTCAATTTCAACCTTCTTCCTTCATGCTCCATAAAATATGTGTTCCTCCTGCCGTCATACTTAACTGCTAAATCAAACATCCATAGTCGTCCAAGTAGAACGTGGGATACACTCATGGGCAGCACATCACAAAGCATTTCATCTCAATATTTTCTAATGCAAATTGTCATGGATACCTATTTGTTCGCCTGTAGGGCTCCTTTATCGCTAAGCCAATGAAGCTTGTAAGGTCTTGCATGGGGCACGATTGGCAATTTCAGTTTCTATACTATAAATGCAAAGGTTGCATTGGTGTAGCTTCTAATATCAAATACCAAGGTACACAGCAACTCATTTACCTTGCACCTGATATGAAAGAGATTTTCCTTTTATTCGTCTTTGAGTATGGGGCAGATGCTCATTGTCCTCCTTAATTATAAAGTGGTCGGCAAAAAGTTGCCTTTCTCTCCATAGATAACTTCCTTCTCAGACAATCTGATTTGTTCATCCTCTTTCAACTCCTTAACTTCTTCATCAGTGCCGTCAACCTCAATAATCGACACCTCGCCTCGGATCGCCATTGTTCACCTGTTCAGACACTAAGTGGCCATGTATCCAAATGCATTTGAAACACTTGATCTCACTTATCTTTCCTCTGAACTCTAGCCCTTCTTGAACTTCCTCACAAGTTCCTTCTCTTCAACTCAAGTAGCCGAAATAGGTTAGGTCTCAACAACCTTACTTTATTCTATTTGTATAGGTCTGCTCGAAATAGTTCGGTTGTTGCCTGGTCGGCTAACAGGTGGTCGGAATCTTCCAATTTAGTGCCTTTCTATCCTTTGAGAGGCTCAAATTGAGTCATCAAGCGTCCCAACATCCAGGATTTCCAAGACATCCCCAATCTCATACTTCAATCTACCAATGAACCAACATACAGTTCGGCCCTCTGGCTCTGTGATTTCACATCGGATCATTAACATTTGGAATTCCTTAACATAACTGTCTACACTCAATCCTCCTTATCTCAGTTTTTGCAATCTTTTAAAGGCATCCTGTAGATAATAGCTCGACACAAACCTCCTCTGCATAACTCTCCTCATTTCTTCCTAACTCCTAATCTCTCATTCTCTTTCTCTTCTTCTAGTAGTTTGCAAGTTCTTCCACCACAAGGCGGCATAACCAGTGAACTCCAACATAGCAAGTCTAACCTTTGCATTATCAAGCACTTCGTGGCATTCAAACTGCTTTTCAATCTTCTCTATCCAATTTAGGCAATCCTTGGCATCACTACCTCTAGAAAAACTTAGAATACGCATTCTCAATCCTTCGACTCTAAAGGCTCACACATTGCTTTCCTCAAGCTCATAGTATTTCTCTACTTCATCGTCTCTTTCCGTTTCCTCCTCAATCTCTTCTAGCGTTAGCCTTCATCTAGCACCCCTGCCAACTCCTTTAACTCGGGGAGGTTAAGCTAGTACATTAACTTGGCCAAACGGTCCATTGCCTCGCCTCAGCTATTCACGTTCCCTAGTGGGGTTATTTCTTGCTCCATATCTACCTTCTTAGATAACAATCACCAAAGCGATCACCTACTAACTAAGGTGTAAAGCTTTCTTCCTATCCTTGGCTATGTCGATTACCATTTTTTGGTTTCCAAAAATTCCTTAAACACTTAAGTTTGACATTGATGGATTCTTCACACAACAATTACACAACAAACGAACTATTTTTGTGTATTGAAAATAGGGGAAAATAGAGTACAAAATAATTCTCAACTACTACACTCCAAGGTTAACCATAAAATCATTATTACACTAGAACAATAATAAACCACTCCAAGAACATAGAAATAGAATCCAGCTTCAAACATAGCCAAGCTCTAATACCAAGATGAAATGGGTCACCATGGATGAACATACAAAGCTAATATCATGCATAACCAATAAGGTGGGTCCGAGCCGTGAGATGGTTCGAAAAGTAAATGATAGTCAAAGGTTGAGTAAGGGTTCCTGTATACCAACGAAGGATATGACACACCAACGTTTCATACAAGCTTGAGTCATACTTGATATGACGCACAAGTATGGCCAGAGGTCACTCGCCACTAGTCCACGCTCAATTGGGCTAGATAAGAGTAGCTCAATAGTAAGAAGGACACTTCGCTCAAGAGAGTAAAAGTTCGGTGTATTCTCCATAAGATGATGATAATAATATTACATCATGCAAGTATTTATAGTACCTAGTTAAGGTAAGTCTTAAATTACAAAAAATTATGAAAATGTATATAAATAGATCCTTACTTGCTAAGAAAAAGGAGAATAATTTACAGGGAAAGTACGTATTCGTGCAAAAAGAATATCCATTGTTAGAAAGGATAGTACAAATGTCAAAAAGGACAATGCCTGCACGTTTTAATCAGTTTACACTTTTAACAAAACTATGAGCCAAGTAAGGGCAGGTTCCAATCAAGTTAATGTGATGTCAACAGTTCGATAGCTTGGACAATTGGTACTAGACTGGATTAGCTCAGGGGCAACTCATTGTTTTTTTTTAGGTCGACTTCAGATGGTTGGTTCCTGTTTACTATCAGCTTGGCATCCGCTCTTATAAGTAGTTATAATCTCTCTATAGTATAAAATATCATTCAATCAACTAATTCCATCAACAATTTTTGTAATCAAACTTGGTTATTAATGGGAGAATCATCTCCTTCCTAACTAAAATGTAACCATGCATAAATAAGCCCATGTTTCTGAATCTAAAAGTATGTAAGACATAAGTTAGATTAGTATTATCTATTACTTGTTATCATTTATATTATATATAATCTTATACATATATAACTTATATATATACCTGTATGTCTAAATCTTTTATGTTCCACTTAATTTTATCAACCCTCAACATTCACAATGTTTAGTTTATTTTAATTAAACACTTTAAAGCTTAGTTCTTTACAAACCTTAGTCTGATACCATCTAAAACTATCATGTCCCAAACCCAATGAGTCGTAATAGCCTTACTGTATAAACTAGTGTAAACTAGAAGCTATCCACCTTAGCTACTAACGTAGGTATAATCTACACAAGGCAATCAATGACTCAACTAGCTTTGAAATAGCCAAATTGGCACCTATAATATAAGTTACCTGTCGAGTAACTCTTTACAAAGTATATTTTCTCATAATATAGTTAGTTTAGACTTTTTACATTACTTGATACACACCAAAAGTTTGAAAGTTTTCAAAAGAATGATACAACTCCATAGGAAGACCTCATTACATATGGTGATATACCAACAAGCCAACGAAAACTATAGAGCTTCCCAAGAAGACCATATAGTTTTTCCACAAAACAAAATGAAAAGATGTTCCATTCATTAGTCTTCACATCTTTACTCTCCATTCCATCAAAACTAAGCTATAGATGATTTTAACAAGGCATCTCCAAGCACTAATCAACACCTACAAAACAATCTATCAAGATGTGAGCACAACTAGCTCGGTAAGATGTGATGGAGTTATAAGAGTACATTAACAAACATAGTTATAAAATCAATAATTAGATACGAATGTAGTAAGCAAATGGTTGTTCATCATACAATGTTTAACCAGTCCATTGTGAAATTAAAGAAATTACATCCACTCTAACCAGGATTAAAGAGTTTCAATGCTACACTATCAAACCAAACTCAAGCTTGTGTAATGAAGAACACCCTCCTCCTTAGGAAACATTCGAACCATAGTTTCCAACCTTACCGCAACTTCCTCTCTTATCACTTAGTTTGACTAAGGGTAAGGAAAAAAGGACCACTACTACTATACTCATTAAAGTATAGGTATCTAGTCTAATAACTTAATCGTTACCCCTATTGGGGTGTCATGAATATTAGCTTAGAACTTAGTCAAGTTAAGATTGGTCTAAATCTTAAGGTGAGCAACCAAGTTCAAAACACACCAGATATGGTGTATTCAATCTGAAAATAGCACTTGGAGTTCAACTCCCGATCATCAATCTGTATCACGAGCACATACAGAGCACCTATAAAAACAATTTAGCTACAACCATAAATAAGCACTCTTAATTCTCTAAGTATCTGAAATGATACTCCCATATACCATGAAGCACCGATCCTAACTTACCCAATGTCAATGTAAATTAATCTTGCTTCTCATGCTCAATCCCTTCACAAGCTCTTAACAATCAATATAAATCTTTCAGTTTTTGCTAAATAAAATGCATATAAATACTTTTTAATGCTTCATTTATAATTTTGATTTAGTTTAAATGAGTATATTATGTTTTTAGTTAAGTTTTGGCTTGTTATTGAAGTCTATGAACAAGGTTCTACACAATAATGCTAACAAAATTTTTCGTTCTATAACACTTTGAAGAAGTATCTAAAAACAACCTTACTAACTGGGAACTCTTTTATCAGCGTTCTGATGTCATATTAGTTAATTATTTCATATTCACCAACTTTCTAGTTAAGTCTCTAAAGCTAAGATTTAGCCCTTCTTTTAATGGATCAACTCTCTTAAGAGCTCTCTAAATATAATCATCTTATAAGTTTACTCAAAGCGACTATTTCCAGTATCATATTTCATATCACAGACAAGCCAAAACATGATCATACATCAGCTTTATCATACCAAGTAACACTACTACTTAAATTTTCAAATTCTCATATTTACCTCTTTATGCAATAATCCCATATCGAATAACTTGTACATATCTCAACTCCAACTCAATCAATATAACTGAAGATCATTCTTCATAGTAGAATACGAAACAAATAAACTCCTATAACGACCCAACAGTATCGTTGTCGTGATAGGTCGCCGTGTACCGTATAAAGGTCTATTATCAACCCCCTTGCTGATCATAGGCCTTTCATACGACACACAAGGCTCCTTCCACTCTACGTTAACACTAGGCCCATAGACAAGTAATATAGAGCAGTTTAACTAAAATTACTTTTATGTTATAAATTAACTAATTGTGTGGGCTCGTAAGACCCACACCAAAACAATATTACAAATGAATGTAGTTCATAACGGAACTGCATAAAATCTAAGTTATGCATAAATACATGAAAGTATCTAAATATCTATTACAAAATATCCTCTTCGCTCTCTGATCGCTCCAACCCGTCTCTACCCGAGACTTACCACGGGCATGCCTCGGCCCGGATTGACGAAGAGGTTCTCCTGCACCAACAGAAATCTATAAGGGAGTAAGCTTACGCTTAGTGAGATAAATGCCCTCATCAGTACCACAAGGCAGAAATTTATTAGATGCACAATCATATGAATGCATGAACAAACAATATGCCATACAACGCATGCAGTGACCTAGGAACTGCATAGGACTCAGAATTTCGCCCCCTGAAGTCGGGGTTTGGAGATAATTAACTGACCCAAACCAAAATCCGGGTTCTAGACCTTAGGTTTTATTTCATTTGCACTATCGTGCTCATACCAAAACAAAACTCTACATATATACATATATACATATATATATATATATATATACTTCCTTTATCAAAATCAAATCATATCCTTTAAAAAATCCCAAGTCTAGCGGTGTGGTGGCCCCCGCAGTCCACAAACACACGCCCTAAGCAGAAGCCACAAGACTCAGCCCCTCGCCGACGGTTGGCGTCTCCCAGCGCCTAGTAAGCCCATCAGCTTAAGACAGAGACTCAATATATATGATGGTATAGCTAATGCCTAATCCTGCAGGAAACTCGTATTCCTATGAGTCCCTTCCCATCTTCTGTGTGGAGTGGCAGTCGGTGTTACCCGTATGCAATATGGGGAATGCATGATTCATTTTGAGTAATCTTAATCATATAAGTGATTAACTTGATTTTCAAGGTGATCAACCAATTTCATTCCATACAATTCACAAGTATATATTCATGCAAACAATTCCCATTATTATATATAATTAACAAGTCATCACACTTATCCATAATTTCATACACATGCATCTCCCATATCCCACAAGCATCCAAATTTATAAATATAAGATTAGGTGCATCTACTTTACAAGCACAATCAAGTAAAGAGTCATCAGGAATTTACTCACTCTGCCATGTGGTTCAATCAAAGTAGTCCGGAGGCAAGTCGTCTCCGAAAACAGTGTCCCCTAGTCATTGAAATAATTTTTATAAGGAATTGAAGCAAACTTAAGAAACTATGTAAATTTTCCTTAAGTTATATTCTTAGTTAATTTTCGTAATTTTTCCGGTTTTTACCTAAAGTTCAATCACGTATAACTTTTTCGTTTTAAATCCGATTTTTATGATCTTATAGTCAATCTTCATCGTTTTCGAGTGTACTTTAACGTGGTAAGGTTAGATTTTAGAAATGAGGTATGCAATTCTGTCCATGGGTCAGAACAGTAGCGTTCCTCATGTGTTGGAGTGTTTTTGGGCCTTGTTTGGTAAATGGGCCTTTGATAACTTGAGGAATCCTTTGGGCTTGACCTTCAAATTTTATCCTAAGCTTAAAATACTCCTTGAGATCAGATTTACAACTTTGATTTATATTCCTAAGGCTAACAACCACTTCTTGGGCCCTTTAGTGAGCTTAAGTTGTCAAATGGGCTTGTTTTTAGTTCAAACTAAGGTTTATGACTTTGGTGGGCTTATGGGGTCCTATGTGGATTTCTTATGGGCTTCCAAACAACCTTTCTTGGTACTTTAAGGTGCTGATCAGATTTTTGTTGAAGGCCCATCCTAGAGTTTTAGGCTTGTTTTGGGAGTTTTAAGCTCGGTTTTGGGTTTTAGGCTTTATATGCTCACTATACTTGCTTTAGTTAATCTTTTCACTTTGTTCTTTTACTTTTATCATATTTTTAGGCCTCATTTTCCCATGTTCCAGATCTGTTCATGTTGGTCCTAACGGGTCCTCACTTGGTTTTTCAACTTGTTTCATCATTTCCTTAAGTTTAGGGGGTAGATTATGCACTTAACTACTTGTGTACAAATCTTAACTTAAGTTTCCTTCCATCAATTGATCCTTTAACTCATGTTCCACATAAAGAAATAAAAGATCTCATACTTAATACAACTCTCATATCATGGCTCATGTCATACAAAGTTGGTTTCTTCATAAAACTTCTTGTGATGGATTTTTCCTTAACTTAAATCTAGATTTGAGCATATTTAACTAAATGGAAACAAAATCAACATTCAAATGGCCATGGAACCCTCACGTCCAGCATGCATATCCTCCATTAAAGTTCTCATCAAGGTTTCCTTAGCTTAAAATCTTCCATTCAAAACATTAAACAAATGTCTTCACAAAATACCAACTTTACATGCTCATATTTCAACTTCATGCAAGGGTTTTGTGGTTGGTTTCTTAAAACGATTTTTTTGGACATTCTAACAACTTAAACCTTTCTTGCATCTTCAAGAAATCCAAGTCTCCTAACATAAATATCAACCCACACATCACAAGAAATACTTACTTGTCCTTAACGCAAAGTTTGGTGGTTGTGCACTAAGGTTCCTCTTAAGCCTTTAACTTTGCTTCCTCCTTTTTGCTTACCTTTTGAAACCCGAATCTTTTAGTCTTTTGGAAAGGGGTTTATGGAAGATTCTAATGGTCTTAAATGTCTTAAATGATGAAAGAAAATGGCGCAAGTGCAAAGGGAAAAAATGCCGTGAGTTGAAGCTTTCAAATGGGAGAAATTTTGATTTTTGTGGGGTAAGGTTGTTTCCCCTTTTATGTTTGTTTCAAAAGAGAGAATGATGAAGTGAAAGTGAAATTGAAAGTGAAAGAAATGAGGAAGAGTATGGCCGGTTGGAAATGGAGAGAGAAGGAGTGTTTAAATGTCTTGGATGTGTTGTCTTGTAGCTTACATAAAGTCAACAATTGCAACTCTTGATGATGTAAGCATTAAGGGATGAATAGTGATGTGTAAGAGAAAGTGATTGATGGGTGAATGACCAATGCATGGCCCCCCTTTCTCCCCTTTTTAGATCTACCATTTTAAGTCCTTGTATGCCATGGAGTGGTCTTGTCTCCTTTATTAAAGTAAAGCTTATTAATTCTTGTGAAAAATTGTTCATATTTTGTATAAGTGAAGAAGTGATAGGGAAATTGTCTTATCACTAGATTTTGATAAGTTATCAATTGATAATTGATTCCAACTCTCAATTGATAAGTTATCTAAGGTGATTGGTTGGTCTACTTATTTATGTGTAAGGCTTATACATTAAGATAAGAACATAGCCTTATAGAAAATTGTTTTAGGATTTCTATCCTACATTGTTTTGTAATTTATGATATGATTTTCATAAAATTGTGAAATTCTCTAAAGTTGGATGAAATTATTCAAATTAAATTATCGATTAATTATTTAGGGTTAAAATTCCTTAATGGCTTTAAGTTTTACGGTTTTAAGTAGCTTTAGAGCTCGTAGTTCTTCAAGCTCAGGTTTTCTCGATAATTGGCTTTTGAATTGTAAAAATTTAATTCGTTTCTAAATATAAATTTAAGTTTTTAGTTTAATTGATCTTTAGGAACATTCGGAAAGTACTCTTAATTGAGTCTTAGGCCCACTAAAAGTAGAGTTTATAACTCCAAAATTGATACTAAGGCTTTTCTTTAAAGCTAATTATATAAAATCCTTAAGAAAATAACAATTTTTACCCAATTCAGAGGCTCGAAAATCCCTAAAAAACATAGAAGATCTTTTTATCCAAAAACTCTTCATGTAATATAAGGACAATTTAGAAAAGGTTTGGTTTCAAAACTATGTCAACAAGTTTATTTAGAATGACTTTGACAATTGCTTAATTTCGCATGATTTCTTAGGGAGGTCCTCCATTCACATAAAATTTACAATTTGATATTTTTCTCTAAAAGTTCATGTAAAAAATTTGCCAAAATAATTTTTTTTTTCACAATTTTTGGAGTTAAATTAATATTTTTACAAAATTAATGAAAATCAAATAAAATTTTGACTTGCCGGAATGGTAGCCATTTGACCACAAACAAACTCTCCTTAGTTATTGTCGATCAGGCTAGGTACTACTACCCCCATTGAGTAGTAATGGTGGTGGTGATTCAACTTTAGGTACTCTCCAGACCTACGTTCCCTGAAATAGCTCAATTTATGCAATTTTGATTCTTTTTTTTTTTCCAAAATTTTCTTCATTGATATTCACATTCTTACATTTTTCCAAGTATCCATAAACCTTAATTGATGTTCTACAGAGGATTTGGTGATATTTCCTAAGTTGGCTAAGGTAAAAATGAGAGTTTTTCTCTCTCATAAGTTTAAATACCTCCTAATTCATGCATATTAGGTGTCTTGATAATAATTTCCTGAGTCAACAACTGTCCAATAGCTTTCTTATGCCTAGTCTAAAGCAAATCTAGTAGTTTAGTGATTTTTAACATTTTATTAGGATTTTTCTTTTAAATTATTAGTTAATTACATATATTTTTTAGTATTCTAGGTATTTTTGAGTATATAATTATATATAATAATTATACTTGAAGTACGCATAATATTTTTATATATTATTTTATGTGATTTTATAATTTTAGCTTTTAGATAATTTATCTCTAAAGTCTAATTAATTTTCATTACCTAAATCATGCATTTATGAAGGGTAAAATACAATATAATATAGTTTAGTAAAATTAACTTTTTTTAACTATCATATGATTATTTTATTATATTTCTACAATCTAGACCCATGGAGTGTTCTTATCTAACTTCTAGGACTCACACATGAAATATCATCCAAATTAGCTTACTTTCCCATATGTCTTAAATTACCTGCTCAAAATTCAACACGTAAAACTACAGGGCTCACAAAACCTAGCTAAGAATAAAAGATAACAAAAATGAGGAGTCTACAAAAGACAATAACAAAAAAGAAAAAGGCAATAACAATAAAAATAAAAGGGTTTTTGTAATGCATTTTTTATTTTCTCTTTTACAAAAATGTCAATTTTATGATTTTTTTTCCCCTTTCCTTTTCATTAATAAATAAAGGAATAAGTATATAAAGGAGTCTTAACAATTGGAAATTTTTATTTTTCAAAATAAATGATTACTAACCCTTTTACATTATTAACTCACGTTTAGAAATTTTTCAAATAAAACACTAAACTTAGGATATTCTTTTAGAATTTTCTTAAATAAAAATTAAATTGATAAAAAGTATAAACCTAACCATTTTCAAAGTTAAAAGAAGCCAACACACTTAAAGATGCAACCAAATGAGTCATTAAAAGGTACTTGACCCACTAAACTGGATAAAAACCTTGGGGTTGGGTTTTATAGGACATGATTCACAATACTATAGAGTTTAGGGCATGTTTTGAGAATACAAAAAACCCAATGGAAAACTTAACTAGGTAAAAAAATATATATATTAATAAAAATATTTACTCTTAAGTTATACACTGCATATTTTAAACAAATTATGTATTGTACAACACATTTGATTCTCAATTTTCATTATAGCATAAGTCAATAAATGTAATCCTAATCCTAGTTGATTTCTTTTCACTCCACTCTCCCTTTAATTTCATCTAAACTCTATAAAAACCAATTCCTAAAGGGTCTTTTTAATTTTATAAAAACCCACCATCGAATTTTTGGAAAGAGGGTAAAAATCTATTGGGTTCTGAGAAATGCCAAACCCTATAATTGTGGGTTTAAGTTTCATAAAACTCACCCGCACCCATCCTAGTTGCATTCCTAATCACACTAAAGTTTTTGAAAAAACGAACACAAAAATCTAATCTTCAATAGTAAGTACATAAACATCTATAAGAAACTATGGGCCACTTAAAATATGTAAAATTTTATTATTCCCCTTTTTTATAATCAAAATATTTTTTCCATTTTCCCTTATTTTTTCCATAAAAGTAAAGTATGCCCTTCTTTACTTATAAATTTAAAAATGATAATAATAATAAAAATAGAAACTAGAATTAAAAAATTACAAAAAAAAATAGATATTATGTAGAATGGGTCATCTGAAAGATAAGTATGAATTTGCAACATTTAAGTAGTACCTGTTTAGGATTTAATAGGATATCTTACGAATCCAAAATCTTTAGTTTTCCAAAATCATTTCAAATGTTTTTTTTTTTCCCCGTTGGCTAGGTTAGAATCAACCACTCAATTGATTCTAACCTAACCTTTTTTCCTAACTTAGGTCAAATGGCAACTCTGAACCTTTTTAAAATTAAAAAGAAAACTAAGTTTTCCTTAATCCCTAATTAAGGGATAATATTAAATGGGTATAGTTTAATATTAATTAGATTAAGAAAAATAAAATAAAAAATTTAGGCCCAACAATGATAGATTCAAATGTGAATGCCCATATTAAAGACAATGAAAGTGGTGTTCCCTACCACGGATGACCCCTTTTTTAACTACTTAGGATCTACTGATGAGATGATAGATGAACTTACCACCATGATGGCTCAGTTGACTTGAGTCATCACCATATAAATGTTGCTAAAGTTGTAAAGGGTAACTCCATTGATATTTGAGTTGATCCTTAATAGAAAAGAATACAAAATGTAGGATACCAGGCTAAATATTGATCTTAATGATGTTGTATATCTAAGACAAAATATCCAGGGTACAGGAGTTGAAAGGAGCCATAGGAAGATTGACTTAGACAATGTTGAGGAAAGTAAAGAGGAGGAATATTATTAGGCAGAAGAGAAAGGAGGTCATCATACACGAGGCCTTCGGAATGTTAAATTGCAAATGTCAACCTACTCTAGGTTTAGTAAAGCTAATGACTATCTAGATTAGGAAGACATAGTCGAGAAGATCATCTAATGCTAAAGTAATATGATTGTGTGAAAGTAAGGCTAGATACACTTGGATTCACAAGGCGTATTGCTTTATGGTGGAAAATTTACAAGCCAACTAAATCCAAAATCTTTGGATAGGGTTAAATAGGATAGCCCCTGAATCTAAAATCTTTGGTTTTCTAAAATCTTTTTAAAATTGATTTTTTTCATCTACCAATGGCTAGGTTAAAATCAATCCACCCAATTGATTTTGACCTAACCCTCTTTCCTAACCTCTGTCAAGTAACAGATCCAAACTTTTTTGAAATTGAAAAGAAAACCAAGTTTTCCTTAATCCCTAATCAAGGGTTAATATTAAATAGGTAAGGTTTAATATTAGTCAAATTAAAGAAAATAAAAACCAAAAGTTTAGGCTTAACAGGATGGCAACTCCCTTAAGAAGCATCAAGTGAGCTAGCCACTTAAATCTTTTAGAATTTATCTTCCAAATTACCCTTCTCCTATTATATTTCCTTTTTTATTATGTTTTACATAGTGCTTTTATTTAGTATATATTTGTACTAACCTTTGCTATAGGTATATTAAAGGGTATATATTAAGGATTTTGTGCATCATAAAATATGTGTTAGATACAATCAAACCTAGGCCATCTTAGGAATCTCAGGATAGGGGGGTATTATGTAGTCTTTGGCTATTATGATGTAATCATCACTCGAAGTTGATTAAGCCACCCTCTTAAGCTTTAATGTGACCAATGAGTCTTTTCTTTGAAAACATGCAAGGTTACAATGCTTAATGACTTTTAGAACTCATCCTAATTGCATACATCTCCCTTAACCATGAGTTAATATACCATTCTCGAAAGTTCTAGCCTTACTAATGACTCAATATCCTAACCAATTGTTGTACTTATCACTAACAAAAATTCTCGTATCCTCATAACATTTATAAACCTTTTTTGTAAAAGTTAGGGGTACGTTATAAAATTGAATCATTAGTAACCTTGCAACATAAGAGATGATGTATTAACCCAAGTGGTTATTGTATCCATATGTTCCCACGTGCATTCCACTATTTACTTAAACAGTTCTTACCCATTAAGTTGTGTAGTCCCATATTGATGGCAAGTAATAAATAAGCAAACAATTAAAGAGTGAAAAAGGCTACAAGACCTCCCTGAGATTGGTGAACAATTACTAGGAGCCAAGGCCACTTATTTGAAAGAGAAGTTTAGATCTTCTGAAGTTCATAGTTAGGCTTTAGAAGCCCTACTTAAACAAGTCCTTGGAGATCTTGAAGGTTTTAGCATCACCTGCGAGATTTAGATTAGGAAGTTTGTTTCAAATGTAATCAAAGCCTAGATTAATTATCAAATTTCCATGATCAAGAATAAATGTTAGGCCCTTCTTGCTTTGTTCATTTCTTGTGTCCTTCATGATATCAAGTTAATAAAAGAACTTGCTCTCTTTTAGATATCACTCTTCACTTGTTAATAAATCCTTCTAGATAAATCTCATCACTCAATTTCTATCTTCAGTCTTCGCTCACTTCTATTTGCAAATCTACTCGTACAAAAGGAAAAAAAAAAAAAAAAGAGGAAAGAGGAAAGCATAAAAAAAAAGGAAGAAAAAAGTAATAAACAAAATTGAAAGACTTTCTACTAGATTGTAATTCGTTTTCTTCTTATTCCTTTTCATCCTTCATAGGGATTCATGGCATAAGATTCTCTTATACTTTCTACAATTGCCTATGTCATTAACATTCGTTCATTGATTCTAACTTCATTCTTCAAAAGAATTTTCAAGATAAATATTTTCTTAATCCCTTCATAAAAGAAAAAGAGAATTCCCTTACCCTTTTTTCAAAACATTCCTAAACTTATGAATAACTAAGAGTCATTTTCCTAGAATTAGTCTTTCTGTCAATTCTAACTTTAGTCTTCATCTGATCATTTCAACTTTTGAGTTATTGTCTTTATCCAAGCCATCCCTTTTTTCAATTAGTTTCCCTTCTTTTAGTTCGTCACTTAAGTTAGAATTTAAAGTCTTTCCCTTTGAAGTGTTAATAAAAAAATAAGTTATTCAAATTAAGCAAATCCCCTTGGCATTTCGAATAAAGTTTCATTCCCCTCATTTCTTTGCAAAATGATTTTTTAAACTTAAATTTTCTCTTTCTATCTCTTAAAAAAAGGAAGAAGAAGGAAAAAAGAAAGGGAACAAATTTCCAAAAAATAGAAAAAAAAAAGGAGAGGTTACTAGCAATTGTAAATTTTTGCCTAACCCGAAGAGTAGAACGAACAGCCCCATGATTGGCCCACTAAGATAGTCCAATCCAAGCACAAACCCTAGCCCTTGATTTAACCTAAACCCTTTTTCAACCATAAAAACTAACCTAATTAGACACAAAACTTAAGCCCATCAAGAAAGCTTAGTCCCAAAGCTCCATTTTTAGCCTAAAACTAGATACAGAAACAGTTTCAAACACAAGATAGTTCGATTCTGAGTTTGATAAGACGATAATTCAAGACCTCTTTACCTGGTTTGATCAACCCTAAAAAACCAAGCCAAAACACAAAAGGAGGCAAACAAACTCAAAACCCAACTGGCACCTGGCCTATAAAGCCTTAGGTAACGGTAATCATACTTAAGGGGCATACCAATCAAATTGGGTTAGGAAGACATAAGAGAAAAATAGCATTAGGGTTCAAACTTTGAAATTTTAGATCTAAAATCAAATCAAAAATGCCGTTTCACATCGAGGCATGTTTTAAAGAGACGTTACAAGAGATTAAGAGGCAAATGAATCATTACCTTAAGGCATATAAATATAGACTCTTACCTAAAGGAATAATAACTCATTTTTAAGGTTTAGAATGAAAAGAGATAAACTATATCCCATACATTAACCCATAAAACACTTTGGGAGTTGAGCGACAACATGGTAAGGATATTTTGAAACTCATTCCTTGAAAGAGGTCCTTTTTGAATTTGATACACTAGTCAAAATGAAGTTAAGCAGTCATTTTCACTATCTTTAACACAATTATCCTTTTTCAACCTTGTTGAGCCCATTGTAGGAGATATTTTCGAAAATTTTAAACCCTATCAAGAACCACCTTATAATGGGGCAATTTGGAGGCTAAGGTCATTAATTGGGAGAAGAAGGTAAAACTAGTTTGTGCTCGTTTTAGTAGCATCAATTCAAAGGTAGTTTTTATTTTTAATATATTTTTTTTAAATGAAGAAGAGCATACAAGAACCCTATCACACAATCCAAAAACTTTAGAAAAATAACTACTTATGGGGCTAGAAAAAATAAAATAATGGGGAAAAATAAATTGAAAACAAAAAGAAAAAAAGAAAAAGAAAAAAATGTTAGAAAAACAAAGAGAGAAAAAAGATGGGCTTGAGAATTGAGAATTGAAAAAAAAAAAACAAAACAAAAAAAGAGACAACCCATCCCAGCAAGACCTAAGAAGAAGGTCTAAACTCAAAGCATAAAAACATAAAGTCCTCATACCTCTTTCTAATCATGTTTCAAGCCCTAAAATGCAAAACCTCTATGCCATATCACAACATAAGACCTTTAAACTACATTCCAACTCACAAATATGAAACCTCCTTTAAATCGCGAGAACATAAGACCTACCCACCTATAGTTCCACCTATGGTCAATGAAAGTTCTTCTAAATAAAGAGAATGATTTATCTTAAATATAAATTGTCTTTGAGACTAGGGGAAGCATACTCCTAGTCTTTTCTAAGGATTCTTGACTTGTAGACTCAGGTCGAATAAAGTATTTCTTTCAAAATGAACCTTCTTATAGATTCTTCTTGAAACCATTCGACCAAAAGCCTAAACTTGCAATACTAAATCAAAAAAGACCTAACAAATTAATTAGGGTGCATCACTTACAAATTGGGCTGTAATTTTTGGAACAATAGTCAAAAGTGAAAATCTAACTTGAGATTTGACCAAAACTAATCGTGAGTTACCATTTCCATAAGAAAAATGTACCAAAAGTCATAAAGTCCTCACCATCAAATTCAACATGCCAACAGTATCTTTAGATTGAAACCAAACTAATCCTGGCAATACCAGACTAGAAAACATCCTTAGGAATTGAGAAGAATGTAAAACACTCTACATGGCCACCAAAGGAAGGAAGGATTTTAAGAAGAATTTGCACCCACTAGTAAACTTAAAAATGAAAAAAAGAAAGAAAGAAAGAAGGAATGGAAGGAGAAAAATGGAGAATAAAAAGGGAGAAAAAGCAAATAAAAGGACTTTTCTTGCAAATAATTTTTCAAAAATTTCTAAAGCAATCCATTTTTTAGTCTTTGAAAATACTCAATACTACTCATGTTCCCTCCAATAATTTGATCTCAATTTCATAAGGCTTTTCTCTCTTGCAACCTTAATGACAATGTTCATCCTTTAATCCAAAATATCAACCTTAAGTTAGGAATAGGTCAGGGATGCATTCTTCTTTAGTTTTGTCAACTCAAGGGACTTTGTCCTCGAGTCAGCCTTAGATCCCTTTCTCAAGTCGATTCCAATACTTCGTTCCTAAGTCAGTCTCATTTACCAAATTCTAGAAACTCTAAGTCAATTTGTCAACAAAACTCTTCCATACCCTCTACACTTCACGACCACAATAGTCAGAGGTCCAATCCCAATGGATTTAATTCGTCCCTTAAGGACTTTACACCATTAGCAATCAAGGAATTCTCTTTGAAAAAAAAAAAAGAACACCCTTTTTCTTGTGGTCCTAATGATCATATTTGTCTTTCTTCCTACTCAAGAGAAAAAAAGGAAGAAAAATGATGGGGAAAAAAAACACTCTTTTTCCTTCCTTTCTAAGTCAAAGTTAGATACTTTATTCTAAAAACTCCAAGCCATTTCGTCTACCATGACCTCTAGTTTTATATTCCCCAATGGTTAGTTCAAACTGATTTAAGTAACTTTAGCAGTTCATTTTATCTTTCAAAACCAAAGGTTAGTCTCCTAATCATGTTGTAACTACTTAAAAATGTGTGTCCTTGAGTTCCTACCTCCCTGATCTCTACAACGGCTTTCGACATTTAATGGCCGAAAGTATCCTAAAGGAGCATCTCACTCTTCCTACAAGCAGAATGACATGTTTAATACTATGGGCCATAAAGCTTCATCCAAATATTCAAATGTACAAGTACCTCTCACTGAGGAAATACTCTTCACACCAAGAAAATGTTTTGAGAGAGGCTCTTCTAAAAGTCATGTAGACTCTTTGTCTAACATAGTAGCACCTTGTTCTTGGGGTAAATAAGTAACTATTAGAATAGGATTGGGATTTGATCTTCTTTGGGCGAATGATGAGATGGGTAGAAACAAGGAAGTTGTCAATGACGTGTACAGCTTTCTTCATACAGAAAGACAAGACAAAACCATAGACTTAGGCATAGACTATCTTAGAGTTGACATCAACTTGCCAAAATCTCTAAAGAATAATTTTACTTTCAAGAAGCCACCATTTGATAATGACCCCAAAATGATTCTTGAGCCTAATGATCGAGATGCTACTTCCTAAGGTAAAAATAACAAAAAAGTCAAAACATTTAGGACAAATAAGGCACATTTTGGTGATTGGTCAACTTGGGGAACATGAATCCCTAGTGGTTTTAAAAATGGTGTCTATCTTTTATCTTTATGATAAAGTTTTACTCAAACTTTATCACAAAAAATGGATAGTCGTAGACACTCAATATTTTCTCCCTACAGTTTTTAAATTCCTTTAGGTAATAAAAAGGGTCCTAAATTGAAAAATACAAAAAAAAATTAGAAAATTCAAAAAAACACAAAAAAAATTAAAAATTCAGGAAATAAGAAAAATATTACAGAGCCTAAAATTGGAAAATGAAAAAAAAAAGGACGTAAAAGGAGTGAAAAATCTAGAAAAATACAAAAAAAAAATTGAAAAATTAGAAAACACAAAAAAAAATTAGAAAATTTAGGAAAACATAAAAAAGAAAAGAAAAGAAAAAAGGGAGAGAAAAAGAATTAGATGGAAAAATAAAAATCTTAAGATATTAGGGAAAGTTGAATAATAAGGGTTGGGTATTTTTATCATGTTAAGTATGGACTTTTTGAATGAAAAAGTATCTAGGCTTGTTTAGACTTAAGCTAAATTCAAAATTCAAATCTAGCCCAAGCCAATCTTGTCCACTTATAAAATTTTGTTGCATAAGTGAACAAGACAAGAGCCAACAACCCAACTAATTAAACACTTAAACATGAATATAAGAAATCTTAGGTTCGATCCTTTTACTAGGTGCTATGGACCTTTTATTTTTTTGTTTGGTACATTGGATATTTGCCAACCAATGATTAGTTGACATGAATTTCTTTGTCCTTCTCTTTCACTCTTATTCTCAACCTTTCTTACGTAATTTTAACTTGATCATCTCAAGGTCTTGAGAATGTTAAGCTGCAAATGTCAACCTACTCTAGGTTCAATAATGCCGATAACTACCTCTATTAGGAGACAAGGTTGGTAAGATCATCAAATGCCAAAGTTCTATAGTCGTGTGAAAGTAAGGCAACTACCCTTAGATTCATAAGGTATGTTGCTTTATAGTAGAAGAATTTATAGGCCAACTGATGAAGAGAAGGAGAGCCTAAGATTTGAATGTAACAAGAAATGATATGAGCTATAAGGAGGAAATTCATTCCCAACCATTACATACATGACACTTTTAAGAAGCTACAAGAGTTGAGGCAAGGTGGACATAGTGTAGATGATTATGTTAAAGAGTTCTAAATGCTCTTGATCTAATGTGAGGCAAAAAAGCTAGAAGCCTGTATAGTGTCCAAGTTCATTCAAGGATTGAAATATGAAATTGGTAGGATATTAGGTATGTAAAGGATAGATACTCTTGAAGATGCCATCCAAGTTGCTTAGAGGGTAAAACATTAGAGACACCAAGGGTCTTCCTAAGTTCCTTTAAGTAGAACTATGTCTATCTAACCTATTCTAAGCAAGCCAGTTAGAGCCAATCAAACAAGAAGAAAACATGGCTGAATAGAAGTCTTGAGCAATTGAGAAAGAAGTGCTTAGGAGGATTGAGAAGGGACAATCATCAAGGAGGAAGACCAATTAGATAAAATGCTTCTAGTGTTTGGGCTTTAGTCACATGGCCACCTAATATCTAAATAGATGCATAATGGTCCTTAAAGTCAAGGTGCTCACTCGTCAAGTAGATAATACTAAAAGAGGTGAAGGAACTGAGAGAAGAAAATACTAAAAATGAGGAATCACCAGGGAATGAAATTATTGTGAATACTAAGGAAGGAGAGTACCTAAGCATGGTAATAAGGAGAGCCACGAGTGTAGCCCTTTCTATCGAGGATAAGTAGCATAAGAACCTTGTCAAGCCTGGTTTTTCAACCTCCCGGTTCTCTTTATAAAGTTAGGTCTTCTCTAAGCCAATCAGTATTAAACCCTACCCGTTTAATATTAATCATCAACTAGGGTTTAAAGAAAACCATTTTTTGTTTTTAAAAAGGGATTGGAGTCGCCATCTGACCAGAGTTGGGAAAAAGAGTTTAAGTTATAATCAATTAAGTGGATTGGCTATAACTTAGCTAACGGTCTATCGATTAAAAAACCAATTTGTAAAAACAGCTTTTTGAAAACCTAAGATTTAGGTCCGAAGGCTAATTTATTAAACCCTAAATGGGTACCACTTTTTAACTTTCCAAATTTAACTTTGCTTTTCAAACATACCCTTTTTAATTTCTAAAAAACATCTAATTATAATACATGCGACTAAATTGATTAATTTACATAAATATCTAAAAATGGAAAAAAAATAAAACTTTCTATATCTTAAGTTGCCCCATACTTGCGTACAGGTGCTTACATATCCACTATTCGGGATCAGACGTACGTAGTTCTTATAATGAAAATATTGTAGGTTGATTGATTTTAACTTTGGAACAATTGCCGAGTTTACATTTTTACCCATTTGGAGTTGATTTGAGAAAAGATTATAAGGGGTCCTAAGTTAGATTTTCCTTTTGGAAAACCTAAAATACCCCTTCAGTTTCAAAGGATTCAAAGCCCTGATTGGCTTTAAGGAAAGCTTCTTCTGTTTCAAGTGCTAGGGCCTCAGTATTCTTTCTATATTAGGCTTTGCAATGCTCTTCATTTGATGGGGTCGTAGACCTAAGCAAAGAGATGCTGTCAGTAAGGAAGCTCAGTTGATCTATCATCTTTCCCATTATTCGTTCCAAAGATTAGAATCTCAACTCCATGGAGTCAATAACCTCAATGTTGTTGTTGCCATTATTGTTGTTGTTTCCTTGGTTAGCCATTCTGGTTTGAGAACGAGTTTTGATGGGGCTTCTCTAGAAGGTTTGACGTTTGGGAGCTATCTTAGCGACCTGGGTAAAAACCACTTCTCAACAAGTTAGCATACGGATATTTTGAAAAAGAAGGCAAATGAATGAAATGCAAGTGAATCACACGAATGAAAAGGAGAGGATCTACAAATGATTATTCATTATTTTTAGATTCTCAGAGTCTTATTATATGAAAGAAACTAATTCATCTATGCTAATTTCCTTTTTTTCTATAGGCCAGATGACATTTTCTTCTTCTTTTGGTCATGCTTAGTCGCTTCTTCAAAATCTTAAATTTTCTTCTAAGCCATCTTTAGCTGGTGTTCTAGGGCATACAACCTTTGTCTAGATTCTCGGCATAGGTTCGCCCATTTAATATTTAAATCTAAACCCAGGTTTAACGGCCTAACTCCTAAACTTAGATTAAAATTAAAAATCTACTCTATGAAAATGTTATTTTCTTAAATTTTTTATTTTTTCAATGTCAAAATTTCTTATTTTTTTGTATTTTCTAAATTTCTTATTTTCCTATTTTCTTATTTTTTTTCTAAAATTCCTATTTTTTCTAAATTTCTTCATTTTGGGGGGGGGGGGGGGGGGGGTGGGGGTTTCCTTAATTTTCTATTTTTTTTTTTTTGAACTTTTCTTAATTTAAGACCCTATACCCTTATTTAAAATAAAATAAAATAAAAAGAGGGCAAAAATTAAGCATCTACAAACCTAATTCACACAGGGTATAAGGTGAAGGGAATCTAGTGTTCAATGACCATTAACATCAAGAGCTATAGTGATGTTGTGTCTATAATTATAGTTAAAAAGTTGAAGCTGCCAACCACTTCTCACCCGAGACCTTACAAGTTATATTGGTTTTATGAGAAAGGCACCTTACATGTGACAAAAAAAGTATTAATACCTAACTCTATCGCACTTATCGAGACGAAGAGTTATGCAATGTACTACTGATGTGCGCATCATACATTCTACTCGGCTAACCATGGATGTTTGATAAAAGGGTTATTTATGATAGGTTCAGGAATGCTTATTCATTTAAGCATGAAGGAAATAAGATCACCTTAAGACCTCTAACTCCTAGCCAAGTTCAAAATATCAAGTCTACCTAATTAGAATTCAAAAGAAGAAGAGTTTGTTGATGACTTGAGTTAGGCTATCATAAGAATTGAAGTCGGATAACCTAGCCTTCTTATTGATCTATAAGTTGTTAGAGATAAAGGAGCAAAATAAAGAATTGTTCATCAACGTATAGAAGCTCATTGATGAGTTTATGGATTTGATTCCTACGGAGTTGCCAAAGGCAAGGTTGTCAAACTCGCAATTCTTGCGATTCTACATAGAATTATTAGAGAGTCTATAAGATTGACACATAAAATCAAAATGTAAAAACATAAGTTTAAATTATGGATATATTTATAGTAGTTATGTAAAACTCAAAATATATGATGAAAATAAAAAAAAATGAAGAAATTAAGTTTTTTTTTCCATAAAAATTCTTAATGTATAATCTAACATGTACAGAAGGAAGACAAATAGAGCTAAAAGTAAACTTTTTCCCTTTTTTTTTCAAAGACTATAAATTAAAGAGAACCAAACATTTCAACTCATTTTAAGTTATTTACAATATAAAATAAAGTATGTACTTTTCTTGTAAACTTTATTATTGAAGTTGAAACTTGGATGAAAGCTATAAACATAAAATAAGAAATTGGGAGAGAAAGAAAGAGGTAAAAAACTGGAATAAAATAGAACAAATGTTGTCATACCTTAACAGTTGATGGCTTGTAATAGGCTAGTTGCATTTTTTTTTTCTTTAACTTTTAGTTCATTCCACTCAAAGACGTAAAATCGATAAACTTGGTCAAAAACTTAAGTTTCTATCGAGTTTATATGTAAAATCGATTAAATACATAAGTTTCTATACGTAAAAAGATTCTACAACTGAGTTAACTTGGAAAAACCACCTAAAATTGTAAAGTCGTTAAATCACATAGGTAAAATCGTGATTTTGACAATTATGGCCAAAGGGCTTACCTCCTTTTTAAGGTATTGAACATGCCATTAATTTACAACTAAGAACTACCCTATTAAACAAGCTTACGTACAAATTGAATCTAAAGCAAGCTAGTAAGCTCCAAAGATAGGTCAATGAGATAATTGAGAGAGGCTATGTTTGAGAGAGCTTAATTCTATGTGATGTACCCACCCTATTAGTACTAAAGAAGGACAAGTTATAGAGGATGTGTGTAGATAGTCGAGATCTCAACAAGATCACTTCCAAGTACGGATACCCAATTCCTAGGCTAAACGATATGTTTAATGACTACATGGACTGAGAGTGTCCTCTAAGATTATTTTCAAGTTATGCTACCATTAGATTGGGATGTAACTTGAAGACAAGTAGAAGACTGCATTCAAGATAAGACACAAATTTTATGAATGGATGGTGCTGCCTTTGTATCTATCCAATGCCTTGAGCATAGTTATGAAAAGGCTTCTTGGATTCTATGCAATCAAAGAGTTATATGCCTAGGACTAGCACTCTGCTCAAACTGTTGCGAGATGTTGAGATGGATGAGTTATGGATAAGTACTTCTTAGATGACAAATACTTATTCTAGGAAGGAAAGTTGTGCATCCTAAAATGTTCTATGAGAGAACTATTACTGCACAAGGGAAATATAAAGGATTATTAGACCATTTCGTCGAGAATCAAACATATGAGCTATTGATGTCTAGATTCTTTTAACCAAGGATTGCAAAAGATGTGCTTTAAGTGCTTAAACGATGTGTTATGTGCAAGAAGGCCCAAGAGTCGAGCTAAATATGGCCAGTACTTTCCCTTACTTGTTCTAGCTAAGCCATGATCTGAGTTCATATGGACTTCACCCTTGATTTTCCAAGAACTGCCCATGGGAAGGAATCTACCATGGTCGTGGTAAATAGGTTCAATAAAATGGCACAATTCATCCCATGCCAAAAGGTTGATAACATTGTTTATGTAGCTTCTCTATTTTTATAAAGGTTATCAAGCTACATAAAGTGCCTCAAACCATAGTATTCGATTAGGATTCAAATTTTCTTTGCCGCTTCTGGAAGACCTTATGGAGATACCTTAGAATAAAGCTCCTATTCAATACTTTATAGCATACCTAGACAAATGGTCAAACTAAGGTCATCAACTGGACACTTAGATCGTTACTTCAATTCATAATGGGAAGGAACCTAGTAGACTAGGACTTATGCCTAATCATTGTAGAATTTGCTCAATAGATCAACACATAGTACAACAAGCTCAAAGTTATGTAAGGCTTCAATCCCAACCTTACGTTCCACTAGGTAACCCTGTACGGCCACCATTAAGACTAAAGTGGTGTTAACTGATATGAGGCCTTGAAGATCATACATTAGAAGGTAATTGAGCACCTAACCTAAATAACCGCCAAGCTCAATCAAAAAGGCTAAGGAAGAAAGGTTAAAGAATTTAAGCTAATGACCTTGTGTGGATTCATTTAAGTAAGGATAGATTCCCAAGCTTAGGGAAGAGCAAATTATCACCTAAGGCAAATAGTCCATTTAAGGTTATTGAAAAGATTAGTCAAAATGCCTACTGAGTGGAGTTGCTAGAGTGGTACGGAATGTCCAATTACTTCAACGTAACTGACTTGAGCTTATAATGTCCTTGAGGATGTCTACAAAAGGCACTTACTATATTTGATTTCAAATCTCAAATAATATAAAGGGGGTAGTAGGAATCAAGTTAGTGGACCATTCACTCATTCTCAAGCTTAAGGATTAGTAGTCATGATCCATCGAACTCCCTATCAGTAGCCTACTAAGGAAGAAGATGAGCTCCTTCAGAAGGCTGGCTTACTTATGAACCCAAGCTCCTACAAATGCTGTATTATCCATCAAGTAGAGGGGAGATGTCTACATACCGACATAATTAAGATCAACTCGATAATTAACACCCTCAACTTGGCCATGCAATTTCAAGCTGCCCACTTAGAATCCAACCTAATTGATTAAGCCAAATTACACCCTTTCACTACCCAAGAGCTTCTTCTCTACACCAGAAGCTATCATCCATAGAATGACAAGCATCCTTTACTTTTTTTTCACATTATACTATGTACTAGAAGCATATTCTTCTAATAATTATCTTTTTACCCTTATACGTGCCCTTTATACTATCTTTAGTGTATGTTTTAATTCGATAATTTTGCATTCCTAAGAATTTTCCCTAAGAAGCTTTATATAAATACCTTATCATGTGGTAGCTACAAATGAAGCAGTAAAATTCTTCCATGTTGTCTTCCTCTTATTCTTGTACATAGCTTGGCTAGTTTAAGTCTGTTGATTTGAAGGTTCGATCGGAGTGGTCACATGCATGATACGTAAGTAGCGAACTATACATAGCTTCAAAGAAATGACGCGAGACTATCACCTAAAGAGAACATTAGGTGAGAATAAGGCAGGTAGGAGGAACAAGCAACCTTAGTGTCTCAAATTTACAAATGATAGATAAGTAGCCTTAAGGGACCTCAAGCGTTCACCTTGTAGCTTGAGCGAATGAGATCAATTCTTTGCCTAAACGCTATTTGATCTTAGAGAGCAAAGTTTTCATAGTAGAACACCGTTTTTCCAATCTCTCTCCAAGAGTTCCAAATGATGAGGAAATACTGGGTATTTATAGACTCTTGGGCATGGTGGCATCAGCCGAATCATCTAGATGATCAATGGATAAAATAGAGCTTGCTCGATTCATGATTATCTAGAATAAGCTAGCTAATGAGCCCAAAACCAATAGCCCTCCTTATAAATACATAAGCCTACCTAAGAAAGGTTAGAGGCAAACGGGGCCGATCCAACAATCCCTGTTCCAAGCCCACCAAGCCAAATCTTCTTGAATCATCCCAATATGGACTTGACTCCTTAGGCCCTATCACCTAGCCTAAGGGACTTTTGGTCATTTCTAGAAGTCATTTCTTCAATTGTTATGTAAACGCATTGAATGTTAACTTTACTTGCTCAATTACTTCCAATATCTACAAAATTGACACTTTTTTTTTAATTATTTAGCTACCATAGAACACATACTTCAATATGCCTTTGTATCGCACTATAGACTTATTACTCCCACGAGATTGATTTGCCTAATAATATATGTGTAGTAGCTCTTCTTAGTATTTCTTCCTTATTTTATGATCATTGACAAAAATAAATAAATAAATAAAACCATTAGAGGATTCATAAGAATCTAAAGCTTTCAGAACATCTCATCCGGCTATGTTATATGCATATATATATATATATGGGTGTATGTGTATCTTATTCATACAGGTGATCAAAGATTCAATTTCTTTATTCCTTTTTATTGTTCCCACACGTACGTATGTGTTTCCCTCCTTAATGCTCATATATGATACATTTAATTAAGGTCTATAACATAATTCCTTAGATAAGTAACATGCTAAGGAATTTATTTATTTAAACCTCATGGTTTTTGCCCTTTTTGTAAATTTGATTTGTCAAAAGTTAGATCTACGCCAGGTGGTTTCCTTTTCAATTTGCATACTTTCTTTCATACATGAGAGAGGTAATGACAACAATTACTTCAGTAATGCTTTCCCTCCTTCATATATTGAATATATTGATTTTGGGCGCCTTCGTAGAAAAAGAGATGAAGTCCAATCCAAGTTAAAGCATAGAAGTAGCAAAGATGAAGGACTTATTAGTACATCGAGATAAATGTCCACAACCAATCCCGTATCATCGGGATAAGTAGCTAGACGAGACTATATCTAAAGACATATTCTAGGATAAAGCCAAGTGCCAGAAGCATATGCAACACCTCGCATTGATGGTAGCCTCCAGTTTATCGAACGCGAGCCTCGTGCTAATTCTAGAGACACCATCAAAGAAGATTCAATGTTAAGCTTTAGAAATGAGAGGAGAAAGTTACCTCTCTTTAGTATCCAATTCTCCTTTCTGAAGGAGCCACCTTCTGGATAGGATGATTAGGGGGCATACATTGCAAAGAAGCTAGAATACATGACTTTACTGAAGAAGGCTAAAGTCCTCCGTGCTATTACCACTTCTACTCGGTTACGGTTCCTACAATCGAGTGGAATGGAAGTATGGTGGGCAATCATCTTGTGTTGGAGTGTTCGACCCACATGTTTATCACTTCGTGGGGGGAGATAACTCCAACATTATAAGACATAGATGTATTGTTGAATCTGTGTAGGTTCGGACAAGCGAACCATATTGCCACAACATGTTCTCATAAAAGCATAGTTTTCAAACATCATTAATGGGTGCTTAGCAAGCTACCCGCACTAAGAAGAAGAAGCCATGTTTTGCTTCTTAGCTCATATACTTCTTTGAGGAATGAAGGAAGGACAAGCATCAAGTTCTACGCCCAAGTCGCAAGAAAGAGTATCTTCATGTCCCTTTTTTTTTAATTTAAGTGTTATAGTTGTATCTTTTACCCATACATTCTCTATCCCATCGTTGTAAGTATGAACTTTCTACTTTCCTTGTGTTCTAGCTTTCTCTATTCATATTCCCCAAAGGGCCTAAGGAAGGTGTTAGTCCATGACTCTTCCTATTGGCCATACGCATTGCCCAAGATGAGCGATTCGCTCTAGGCCCCTTCTACTTGGGTTGACTTTACCAGCGCTTAGACTTATATTACCATGCATCCATATGTTTGAAAGGTCAATATGTGATCATTTGACATGTAGATCTAGTGTTTCTTCAAATTTTCTTTTGCAAGTGGTTTCTAAGACATTTTCTCCTCCTACTATACAAGACCAACCTAGCCTTGCTCTTCCTAAGGCGTAGGTTTGGGTTGAGGCATCAATTAATCAGTCACTCCTGCAACTTATTGACATTGAGGGTGAATTCACATTCCGCCCTTATGTTAAGCAAATTGCATGATATGAAGACAATAATGGACTTTATCTTCTTAGCTTAGATGGTGAGGTTACCTTAGCGAAAAATCGAGAAAATATCCTCAATTCTCAAGCCAGGTTCCTCTTATGGTATATTCTAAGGAGCTTGCCTTCACTTCTTGATAATAAAGACTTAGCCGGTTGCTTCTTAGAGTGAAGAGTCATGGTATACTCCCCCTATCAGGTTGTGCATCAACTTGGTTTTTATCAAGAAGTGCCTAACCTGATTACCACAACTAAGAGTTTTGAATCCTACTGCCACTCACTATGTCCAAATGACTTTAAGAAGATTCACCTTAGAAAGTAACAACTGGTCTCTCCTTCTACTGGTCGTTCTGGGGTTACTTCCCTTAGATGGCTAACACATTGTATGAATTGCTTGGATACGTTCCGGGCTTCTTCCTTTACGTTAGTAGGTGATATACTTAATGCACCTACTGTATATCGTTATGAATTCTTTTTTAAACTCCCGAGGCTCAAGTTTCAAGGTAGTGGAGATGCACGAAAGGCTATCAAACAATCAAAAAATCCTAGTAAGACAATAGGGGTTAACCCTTCTTTAAATTCTACGACCACCCCTTGCCTTTACTAGTAGATTCAAGACAAACTAAGCCAGCATTTATTTAGGAGGTAACTTTATTAAATGCATCATGCTATTTTATACGTATATATATATATATATATACATATTTTATTTCTTTGTTCTTATAGGTTGAGATGAGATATCCCATTGCAATTGGCAAGAAAGATGATGCCATTAACTTAAGCTTCGGGGTTCGTCCGGATGATCCTGCTACACCAGTAGTAGCTTTAGATAATGATGATGAGGACTTAATAGATTATGGAGAATCTCTGGTCCAACAGCGATGCTAATGATGATAATGGAATTGAAGAGTTGAATAATTCCCCCTAAGCATAGGACATTACTTTGTCAGTCAACGAGGCAGGCGATGGGAATACTTATGTAGATGCGTTGCTACGCTTAGGGACTCATGAAGGTGAACTATATGCAACATCTATTAATGTCTCTCCACCCCTAGTTGTTAACTTGTCTTATAGAGACATGGTAGCAACTCTAGAAGCCATCCTAGGGGAGATAATATCCTTTCATGGATTTCACATTTCTTCTCATCCATTGGAACCATTAGAGAGACTTTACACTATGGACCAAGATTTTTAGAGTGAATCTCCTATGTTTGGGACTAAGTTAGCCAATATCATGGTGAAAATGTTAGGCGAAGCTGCATCACTACTTGAGAAGTCTTAAGGGTCTCTATTAGATGATAAGCTACAGCAACTGATTAGCTGTATTGAAGGGGCTCATCTTTTAAAATTCAAGGTTGGCAACTTAGAGCCCATTACTGCTAAAGCTAAGAGATTACTAAGTTATCGTACCATTATGAGAAGCCAAAGTGAGCTAGTAGCAAAGATTCAAGCTTTACAAGAAGCTCTTAAGGAGATAAACTGTAAAGTAAAAAATTTACTAGGAGATACGAACCTTAAGTCCATAGTAAGTTTAAATTGCCACCCTTAACGGAGTTTGGCTATATTCATTTATTTTACTAACGTTCATTCTTCCTTTTTTTTTTCTTTTCGATATTCGAGTTATTTTTAATACTTTCAAATAGAACTTACTGATTGAATGAAATTTGATTACTTTCCTCCTATCTTTCTATTCTTTATTTATTTCAAAAGCTTAGTTGTATCAAATAACAAGGCTTCTTAGCCTAAAGGTGGCCTATCCCACTGAAACCTGCAAGTAAGGGGGGTCATTGTACGCTTTAGAAGGTAGTGCCCCACTTAACGGAAACATTACAAAAGAAATGTCATGATAGTAGGATTTGTTCCCTTTGGCTTGTGAAGCCTAAAGGATAGTGTTGCTAATTGGATGAAGGCTCTCACTTGCTAACAACAATACATAAGATAAAATAGCCGATCGCGCTTAAGCAACGATAGTAAGATGTGCCAATCATATTTATCAGTGGTCAAGAGGGTATTTCCCAATACTTAACCTTGTATCGATTTCTCTTTACTTATTCATGTATTAGCCTTATGCGCTAAGGAGACTTATCTCTAACTTTGCAGTAATAAAGAGAGAAGAGTATAATACATAATAAAACTGTGTACTAGGGAGATAAATCTCTAACTTTGCAGCAACAACAAGGCAAAAGAAAGTAAAAGAACACGAAGAAACAGAGTAATGGAAGTTGAATGTTTCATTCATGTGAATTGCAAATACATTGTTAGATCTACAAATGAAACCTTTTAACATATTGAAAGTTAACGAGAGCGATTATTTCATTGTTTTTAAGATTAAAGAGCTTGCAGTAGCCACTATCATGGACCTCATGAATTATAAAAAGGCCTTCCCACTTCAGTACAAACTTTGCTGCTGGAATATACTCTACTATAGGAAGTATAACATCACCTTGCTGAAAAGATCTTTTCTTGACCAGGTGATCATAAGCAACACAAAGTCGTCTTTGGTAATTAGCAACGTTGCACTTAGCATTATCTCTCCTTTCTTCTAAGGCTTCAAGATTCAGCATACATAAGCTATCCGATTCTAATTCAACGTTGAGAGCCAAGCGTACAAAAGGAACTAAGATTTCAATAAGCATCACTGCTTCGGACCCATATACCAAAGAGAAAGGTATCGCCTGAGTAAGACCTCGTTTAGAAGTTCTATAAGCCCATAGTGGCAATGACAATTTGTCATTTCACTCTTTATGATTTTCATGAACCATTCAACTGAGCACCTTTAGGAGAGTCTTGTTTATTGCCTCTGCTTAGCCATTTCCCTTCGGACAATATGGTGTAAATTTCACATGATCAATATTATAAGAAGCCAGTAGTTGTCATACATGTGAGGGGGTGCCATTATCTGAAAGTACACACTTTAGGATCCCAAAACAACAAATAATGTGCTCCTTTGTGAAATTTGCTACAACAAGTCCTGCTGCATTCTTGAGTGGGATCGCCTCAACCCATTTGGTGAAACATTCAGTCCCAACAAGGATCCATATGCACCCTTTGGATGGTGGGTTTATTGGACCAATTAAGTTAAATGCCTAAGTATAAAATAGCCATAGAGTAGTCAAGCTATGCAATGTTACCGCGAGAGCATGGATTGCATCACCATATTGTTGGCATACAACACATTTCTTAGCAAAATTGAACGCATCACTTTCCATGGTGGGCCAATAGTATCCCATATGAAGCAAGTGGTGGTACAACTTCCTTCCCCCTTGATGTTCTCCGCCATCTCTGGAGTACACTTTAAACAATATGGTTTCTATTTCAGGAGGTGATATACATCGCAAAGGCTTTCCCATAAATGATACCCTATATAACTCGCCCTCATGTATAAGATACTTTCTTGCTTTATGCTTCACTAATCGAGCATCTGTGTTGTTCGTAAGCAAAACATTATTTTTTAGGTAATCAATGTAAAGGTGCCTCCAATCGCCTATACTTGCTACAAAGTTGCATTCTCCATGGTCAGGGAGTTCAGTTAACTTTGGGCAACTCATTTGTAGTTGGGATGCATCTTTAGACATTTTTTGCCAGTAATATCCTACACGCTGAATGCATTGATACAAGGGTAGCCCTTTTTCTCTACACTAAATCTTGAGGTATTTATCTAACTTCAAACGAGCTTACTTTACACAAATACATTGAGACAAGACACCTTTTGGTCCCTTAAAATACAAGACACCATTAATACAAGTGAAGTTTTTCAAAGTTATCACAAAAGTTGCACTTAGATGCGCTAAGTGTGCCTTGATGGGACTGCATCAATCATCTTGCGCTTTTTCATCCTCATCCACTAATTGTAGAGCCATGTATGGGATAGATTTCTTAATAACTTGTACGTTCAATTTATTCTGTATAGTTTGAGTGGGAACTTTGGAAGCTAATGTTGCTAGGGTGTCTGCATAGTGGTTGGTAGATCGTTTAGCATGCTCATACCTCACGGATATGAACTTGCTAACCAAAGACTGCACCGAAGCCCTATAAGGCACTAATGTTGGTTCTTTGAGAGCAAATTCACCATTTGTGATAAGGATCAAGGACCGATTACACCTTCCCAAGCCCAAGGGCTCTCTCAAGTGGTCTACCAAGCTGTCCGAGGAGAGTTAAGTACTGAGGAGTAGTACTTGTCTTATTCTGATCTGTTGAGCTACTTTACTCTCCATGCCATCCAAGATGTTGCCGAGGTGATCAACCAATATGCTGATCCGAACCCTCCACTAAACCGTAGTCTAAGCGCCAAATCTAAATGCAACAATCTCCACTGTACCAAAGCCGAGAAGAACTATTAGGAGCCAACCATCCGAGGCTAACCCCAATGTGAGCCATCCCTGAACCAACTACTGTCCAGCCCCTTCTGAAGACTAACAGGCCTAAATCAAGGTCCAACCCTGCCCGAACCACAATACTATTAAAATCATAGTAAAAACATGCGTACACTATCCTTTACTAACATCTGTATTGTCCTTTCTGACAAATGACGTCCGCATTCCTTCTTTTGCACAATTTTATATTTTCCTTGTAAATTATTCTCTTTTGTTTTTAGCAAATAAGGACCATTTTTTTGTAATTTTTGTAACTTAAGATTTACCCTAACAGGATTATATAAATACTATCATACTACAAGGATTGTATCTACAACATGAGTCCCTTGTGTCGTAAGAAACTAAGCCAAAAGGTCTACCAAAGCCTGAGACTTAATAGCCTTAGGTATCATGACAGTGATGTCAAATTATGATAGGAGGAGAAATCATATTGCAATCCTTCTTAAAAGAGATGGTCGTGACAACAAGTATTTTCATGGATCTGAATGAGTGATAAGATTAACACTATGAGCCAGAAAATAATGGTGCAACTTTTGCATGGAAAATACCAACACAAGGCACTACTTTTTGTAAGCTAAGTATTTCACCTCACTTACTCAAAATGACCTACTTAAGTAGTAAACCAGTCATTCATCACCATCTAATTCTTGAGCTAGCAAAGCCCCAATAAACTTATCAGTTGCTGTCAAATAAAGAATCATTAGCAACCCTTTAACCGGTATTATCATCGTTGCTGGTGAGGTAAGTATCTCCTTAATCTTTTGTATGGCTTCATCATGAGGTTGTCTCCATTCAAATGTAGTTCCTCTTTTCATAAGTTGTTGTAATGGATGAGAACTTTCTACTAGTGCGGGGATGAATCGCCTAATATTGGAGACTTTCCCCATGAAGGTCTTTAATTCCCTTAGACTAGTAGGTGAGGGCATGGAACGTATGGCTTGCACCTTTGCTAGATCTACATCAATTCCTTTTCTATAAATAAGGAATTCAAGGAATTTACTAGAAGCTACCCTAAAGACACATTTCAAGGGATTCATACATAATTTATATAGATGACATTGTTCAAAGACCCTCCGTAGATGTGTCAAATGACCAAGTGCCCATCTTGACTTAACAACTATGTCGTCAACATAGTCTTCCATGAAGTCATGCATCATGTCATGAAATATGGCATTCATTGCCCTCTAATAGGTAGCTCCTGCATTTTTAAGTCCAAATGGCATGATTGTATAATGGAAGTTTCCCATTGGTGTTCTAAAAGTAGTGCATTCAACATCTCCAAGAGCCACATTTATTTGGTCATAGCTACTAAAGCCATCCATGAATGAGAATAATTCATGTCCAACTATGGCATCCACCAATGTGTCAATATTTGGCAGTGGGAAATCATCTTTTGGGCAAGCCTTGTTAAGATCACGGAAGTCCATGCAAATGCATATCTATCCATTTTTCCTTTTTATTGGCACTATATTGGCCAACCAGGAGGGGTGTTCGATTGGCTTAATGAAGCCAGCTTGGAGCAACTTTTTAATCTCTTATTTTATTTGTACTTCAACTTCAAGACAAGAAATTTGCTATCCCTGCTTTGCTGGCTTAACCCCAAACAAGATGTTCAATTTATGCACTACTAGACTAGGGTCCAATCCTAGCATTTCATTGTACGTCCAAGCAAATGTGTCCTTATATACCTTCAACAAATCTACTAAGTGGACCTTAATTTCTTGAAACAGGTTCTTGCTAATGAAGATAGGTCGTAAAGACTCCCCTGGTCTTGCTAGGTTCAATTCCTCAATCTCTTTGGCTTAAGGTTTCATTTAGTCTTGCATTTGAAGAAGGGCGGGTTAGGTTTCCTGCATCGATATGAGATTTGAGGAAGATAAAAAAGCCTCCTTAGATCCCAAAGACCATCATAAGTGATATACCCTTTGCCCATCCTCCCTAACGAAACTTTCTATGGCTTCATCTTTTCCTTACTTCTTCTTACCCCCATAAGAGCCTCGTATTCTCCTCTTCTTCTTTTGTTTATCTTGGGTCTCCTCCTATGTGGGCAATGTTGTTCCAAAGGGTTTAGCAATGACAATCTCTCCATCTTTAGCATACTCATCAAAGAACCCTGTGTCGGCTAGATAAGACTCGTTATGTTCAAAAGGGTTCTTCGTAGCTGGAATGAAGACATCTTTACCCTTCCATTAGCTTTTAATGCACTGGTGCCATGTTAAGGGTATAAGGTTATGATCGTATAGCCACTTCCTCCTAACCAGAAGATGGTAAGATAAAGGTACGTGGAATCACGTAGATCCATGTACGGGTCCAACTTTAAAGTCCACGTTAACATACCCTATTGTGTCTATAGTTGTTTCAATAAAGCTATTTATTGCAATAAATTGCTTTACTAGGCGTCAATTCTCTATCCTTACGTCTTTGAATGTAGATATTGGCATAATGTTTATGGAAGAGCCATTATCTATGAATGTCCTCCTAATAGGATACTCGTTGAGAGTACTCTCTACATAAAGAGGATAGTTGTGATTTACATTCTTTGTGCACATGTCTACATCAGTAAAGAGTATCGCATTCACATGTATGTTAGCCATCCTTTGTACTGGCTACGCTACATCACACTCTTTATATTGTCTCTTAGAAATCTAGATAAGTATAGTCGCTACCATAAGCCATGCATCTTCATTGAATCCAATAAATCAAAAAACCTCCTAAAGTTAGAGGTTTTCGTTAAGGTAGTAACCACTAATGGGTGTGCACCTTTGTTAGTTTCTATTACTTTTTCCTTCTCTTCATGTACCATAGCTTGTAGCACATCTCCTTCCTCTTGTCTCGAATTCATAACTAATAGCATTTGTAGTGCCATGTTGGGCATTGTGTGCCAAGAGCAGATTACTACGTACATCATTATTCTCTATGACAAGTCCCCCATTACGGACCTCATCATTAAATATCTTCTTCAATGTCCAAGACTCTTTTGTTGGATGACCCACAAGCCTATGATATTGACAAAACTTAGGGTCATTCTTTTCGTTTGCAGTTAGTAAACGCTCCACCCTTAAGAGCTTTATGTTTCCATCCCATAACCACTAGTCAAGTACTACATGTACCTTACCCGTTAAGCACAGGAATGATATAGCTGATGGAAAGCCTCATGAACTATCACTCCTTGGCTTATTATTTCTCTAAAACTTTCTCCTCGAGCTATCGTAACAGATGTTGCTCGTTTCCCAAATCTTCCACCTTATATCCATTGTCACGCAATGGAATTGCTAGTTGTTCTTGCAATCTCAAGGAGTACGGAGAAAGAACATATGTTAAGGTTTTCCAAGTAAACAGCATACTCAGTAAACATCCCCTGAATGCAAATCTTCACTAATTCCTTTTCATCACATACATCTTGGATGTCTAGGGTACGCTCTCTGACGTGTAATATATCAAATCTTCTTTTAGGTTTTTTCGCGGTCTTCCTATATCTATAATCGTAACCCATTCCTGAGTAGAGAAGAATTTCTCTAGAAATAACTTGCACATAGTTCCCCATGAATCAATCTATCCTAAAGGGAGGTTGACATATCAAGTGTATGCCTTCTCCGTTAGTGATTTAGAGAATTCTCTAAGCTTGAAGTCAACATCAAGCCTATAAGGCTCCAATGTTTCAATAAATTTCAGGAGGTGTTCCTTCGCACTTCCTTTTTTGCCATTGAATAGCATGAATTTAAGACTTACAGTCTTTAGGATATGGCTTCACTACGATGCATTGGTGATATGGGAGCTTTAACTCTGGTACTCCTAGAGACAACCTAGCTTGTATTTCTCTCATATAAACGTCCAAGTCTTCCTTTGCTATAAAAGAAGTCTTTGAAACAGAAGCTATAGACGCAGGTAATGGAGCAAAGGCTAGATTAGGAAGAGAACTAGTTCCTCCTAAGATTGGAATGGTAGGATTGGATGAAAGAGTAGGCACCTATGAAGATGAAGAGTTGCCTCAATGGACTCTTACATTCTTTCATACAGGAGTTAGTTGTCATGTAGGTTCTAGCAAAGGAGTTTCATCATCTCCTCTTTGATGGAGATCCTCTTTGATGGAGATCCTCGATGGTTAGAGGATTAATTGGTTGAGCTAAGGTAGTAACGTTTGGCTATGTAGCTACCATAAGGTTTGGCAAAGCCATACCTTATTGCGCAGCAACATTGGCGACCATCCTAGCAAGGATGGGTTGGAACATAGCCATGAACAGATTTAAAGCCTTGGTGGCTTCCTGCATTGTCCACATCATCTATATGGGATCTAAAGGAGCCTTAGGCACTAAATGGTCCTAGTTAGTATTCTTGGGTAAGGGGCATGGATTCTACTCAGTAAGCTTAACATTAGTGTTAAGCTCTTGAGTTGTGGTATTAGACGTATCAATTGTTCTCTTCCTGAGAGGTACCATATCTCTGCAATCACTCTTCCCTAGTGGAGTCTCCAAAATGTTGATGTAGGGGTTCGATTGGAGTGGTTACGTATGTGCTGCATAAGTAACGTACTATACTTAGCTTCAAAGAAATGACACGAGACTATCACCTAAAGGAATAATTATGTGAGAATAAGGCAAGGAGGAGGAACAGGCAATCTTAGTGTCTCAAATGCACAAGTGATAGACAAGGCAGCCTTAAGGGACCTCAAGCGTTTACCTTATGGCTTGAGTGAATAAGATCAATTCTTTGCCTAAACGCTATTTAATCTTAGAGAGCAAAGTTTTCATAGTTAAACACCATTTTTCCAATATCTCTCCAAAAGTTCCAAATGATGAGGAAATGCTGAGTATTTATAGGCTCTTAGGCATGGTGGCATCCATCAGATCATCTAGGTGATCAACGGATGAGATGAAGCTTGCTTAATTTATAGTTATCCAGAATAAGCTAGCTAATGGGCCCAAAGCCAATAACCTTCCTTATAAGTGCATGAGCCTACCTGAGAAAGGTTGGAGGCGGACAAATCGATCCAACAATCCTTGTTCCAAGCCCACCAAGCCAAATCTCCCTAAATCATCCCAATACTGATTAGACTTCTTAGGCCCTATCACTTAGCCCAAGGAGTCAAGCCTAAATAAATAATGGGCTCACCCCATTAACTAATATAACAATTTTTAGCCTCTTACAGAGTCTAAGCTAACTCATCTAACCCTCAAGCAAAGTTAGTAGTGAGTTACCTTAAGGAGTCATCTATGTATCATAGCAAATAGATTCCTAGGTTTGTGTGAGATAAGTAGTACATAACATCCGTTCACTTATCTATGAGCTAGCTTACCCATCGACTTCCATTTACTCTTTAAACCATCTTATGGTTCGAACCCACCTATGTGATCATTCGCATTCGTGTGTTCATCCATGAATCTACATCATCAAAGGCCTTAGGTATAATAAGACTCGGTATGGTAGGCCCCAACAAGCCTTACACGTAGCAAGCCTTTCCCATAATGGGCCTCGAGGGGCCTCTAAGATTACCATTAGAAGAAACTTACTTAGTGTTATTATTCAAAATAAGAGGAGAGAGTTGTCTCTCTTCATACCTAGTTAGCTTTCCCTAGGAAGGCACAACCTCTATGGAGTTTGTGAGTAGAACATATCACCATGAAGACATAGTATGTGATTTCTCTTAAAGAAAACTGAGATCCCTCATGCCATCACTACTTTCACTTGATGTGGTTGCCGTGCAAGTGAGATGGAAGTATGGCAAGCTATGATCCTTCATGCCACCACCACTTTTACTCGATTGTAGCTTTAGCATATAAGCAAGATGGAAGGGTGGTAGACCACCATCTCTCGTTGGAGTACGTAGACCCACATGTTTACTATGTAAAGGGAAGATAACTCTTAACTTAGAAGAAGTAGTCATATGTTTGAAGTTATGCAACTTTAATCAAACCAGTATCATTGTGGCTAAAGTCACTCATAAGGAGCATGCTTTCAAATACCCTATCAGGTACTAAGAGCTACTCATACTATGAAGAAGAAGACTTCTTTCTTCTCTTGGCTTGCATGTTGTTTTTGAAGATTAAAGGGGAGATAAGACATAGATCATAGGCCCTAATTGTAGGCATAATTAAGTGTCTTCATTCCTTACCTATATATATGCATATGTACATGCATGAGTCTTACATTAGTAACTTATGTATTTTCTCCTATGCTTATAGGTCTAAGCTCACATCTTTCATTACATTTTAGCTATTATTATAATAACATATCATATCCTTTAAGCTTAGAGGTCGTTAGTGACCCTAGTAAAAAAGACCATGAGAGTCTATATGGTTCTGTGATAGGGTTCTTATATGGAACATGACAAGGAGCTTACTCCCCCTAGTTGACAATAAAGGCCTACCTAAATGTTTCTTATAGTAAAGGATAGTGATCTTGACTCAATCTATTTAGAAGATGACGATGATGGTGATGATGATGACATTGAAGAAATGAATGGATCCCTATGAAGTAGTTGACATTGCTCTTATCATTGATGTATTGGTCATAGCGAGGGGTGTAAGATTAATACTCATGCTAATGCACTACTCTACTCAGGCGCATATAGAGGTAAACAATACATTGTACTCACTGATATCCCTTCTACCCCAGTTGCTAACATTTCTCATTGAAACAGGATAACAAATTTATTGGTTGTTTGTTTATTAGGGGAAACTTTATGCCTTGAAAAATTTATTGCTCCATCATATTTCTTGATGCTATTAGAGGGTCTCTTAGTAGTAAAAGTCATTTATGCATGTACAAGTCATTGTACACCTAAGAGGCAAAGCCTTCACTTAGCAGCCATGATGTGAAGATATTATAATTGGCATTAGTGTGTTCATTGAACTCATACCGTTATAAGCATATCTAGACTCTTATGGTCTAAGCAGCCTTTAGAGCCATCTCGCGCAAGGCAAAAGCTCTCACTTGTGATGAAAATATTCAAGCAATCACTTTTAAGGATGTTTTCAATTGTGATAAACAAGCAATAATGACATTCATTGGTTGGGATCAAGAATTCTCTTTCATTAGTTTGTGGATTATTTCCTATTACTTAACCACTTAGAATTAATTACACAGGTATTTTAGATTAGGAATACTCTTAGAATTAATTATACAGGTATTTTAGATTAGGAATACTCCATCATGGGAGTTCATTATTGTACTTCAGCAAACTGTTTTATCTTACTTTGCTATAACGACTCAATGTGCTTAGGAGGCGAGTTCTTAATAAGTTACATTATATAAGCTTAACTTTTGATCATATGCCTAAGAGTCAATTCTCTTACCAATTGGCATTGACACTTGGCTAAGTGCAACTCAATGGGATAAGGTACTTCGTTCAAAACTTTAGGAGAATAAGTAGGTTTTAATCTCATTTAAAGCATCCCTCCTTTAAAGCAGTAGTGATGTAAGTTACTTGTTAAGGTATCACTTGGGCTTAGTGAATTATAATTATGTGCTGACGAAATGCCCTAGGCTTAAGGCATGTAAATCAAGATGCTACGGCATTACCTATACTTAGGGCATAGAAGGTAAGATACCAGGGTAATGCCTAGGCATTGCTTAGGCTTAAGGTATGAGAGTGAGATGCCAAGGGTTTGCTTGAGCCTAAGGCATACAAGCCAACATGCTAGGACATTGCTTAGACTTAAGGGGTAAAATCCATAATGCTAGGGCATTGCCCATCTTAAGGCATGTAAGCCAAGATTCTAAAGTGTTGCCTAGACTTAAGGCGTAGAAGCCAAGATACTAAGGAACAGCCTAAGCTTAAGGCATGAAAGCCAAGATGCAAGGGCGTTTCTAGGGCTTAAAGCATAGAAGTTAAGATTCCAACAAGGTCTTTGGGTTTTCAAAAATGTAAGACTTTCTAGCTTTAATGATTATACGAATCTAAAGGAGTTCCTAGCATAGTCTTCTTAGTGAGACTTTGCAAGAAAATATGCTAAAGATGTGAGAGGTTTAGAGTAAATACACCACAAATAACTTTTCTTGTTCTCATCTCAAATACATTTACAAATCTTCGCTTGTAGTGAAGGAAGTTCTTAGAGAAGGCATCATATGTTCAGTTGCTGGGATAGAAGTGGGGTTCACTTACTTCTTCCTTGAGGGATGTCTTCAATTATTGAAAGATTGTTCGATTGAATAAAAGAAAGTAGTGCCTTACTTAGCAACAGTAGTAAGGCTTAGTGAAGTTGCATCCTATTACATGGTAAGAATAACAGCAAACTTTAGCATGAACTAAGAATATGGCCAAGAATTGATTCATAAACCTCATGGTCTCCTGCATAGTCTGCATCATCTATGCAACTTTAGGAGGAACTCCCTATGTTGAATCGTTTTAGTTATTGCACTTTGGGTGTTGATCCACTAAGCATAGTACAAAGAGGGATTACTCACCTCCTCTTGGAAGAGTGCCTTCCTTAGTAATAAGAAGGTTGATTAATTGGCTTGAGAGGGTAACACCTTGCTTGCATTGTAGAGGTAAGGCTTACTAAGCCATATCCTCTTACACTTCAATAATGGAAGATAACCTTGACATGAACTAAGAGAACATAGCCTAGAGCTAATTTATGGCCTTTGTGGTCTCATATGTATTCCACATCATCTTTGTGAATTGTCTTGGTTACTATTATGAGGTGATAGGACCTGATCCTATTTAGCAAGTCTAAACTAACATCTTGTTGTTGATAAGTTGCATCAAATGTGCTTGTTGTCCACTTCTTAGGAGATCTTATATCTTTATTATCACCTTACCCTAATCCCTTAGAGTCACCAAAATGTAGACGTTAAGGCTCTAATAGGAGTTGTGACATGCATGCCACATGACTTTCACGCTACATGTAGCTTTAGAGAAGTAATGTGAGAATAAGACCTGATTAGGAATGACAAAGAGAGGATGAGGCAGGGAGGATTAATAGGCAATCTTGGTATCTCAAATGTACAAGTAATAGACAAGAGAGCCTTAGGGAACCTTAGGCATCTACTTTGCAACTTGAGTGAACGAGATTGATTCTTCGGTTGAATTGTTTGCTTAATCTTAGAAAGTAAAGTTCTCATAGTGGAACATAGCTTCTCTAGTCTCTCCCAAATTTTTCAAATGAGGAGAAATGATTGAGTATTTATAGGTTCTTAGGCATGATGATAGTTATCTAATCATCTTAGTGGTCAATAGATGATAAGGAACTTGCTCATTTCATAGTTATCTTAAATGAGTTTTGTTGATTGAGTTCAAGGCTAATAGCCCCCTCATAGGTGCAAAAGGCTATTTGAGAAAAGTTGGAGATGGACAGACTAATACAACAATCCCTATTCCGAACCAGCCTGACCAATTCTCTCTAACTTATCCCAAGAAATGAGCCAAACTCTCTAGACCCCACCACCTAACCTAATGAGTCAAGTCCAAATAAATAATAGTACAATTTTTAGTCCTCTACACTTTACAATACGGCCTTGAAAAATTGTTGCCGGTTGCAATTCAAAAGAATAAGTTTTAGTTTATTCAAATATAATTGATAAATGATTCAATTATGACAAGTAAGCATTTTAGAAATGCTTGCACAAATATTTATTGCCTATATTACACACTCTCCATGTTCCAAATACTAAAATGGATGTCCAGCCAAAATTTATTGCTTCATAATTGTTTTTCCTTTATGTTAGATTAGATATTCTAAAAACTAAAGTTATCTTATTTTCTTCATATGTATATGTATATATATATATAGATATTATGACATGTATAATAATATTTAAAAATAATTCCGTTAAGGGTTTTTTTTTTTTCTTTTTTCTTTAACCCGAAAAAAAAAAAAAATAGAATGCCGTGTTGCTTGAGCATATGAAACTGACAAGTAGATGCCTTTAATTGGAAAACTAATAATATGATAATCACAATATAAATGATCCATTCAAAGGAGTAAACAACCATCACAAGATAATCACAACCATCGTAAATCTCGGAGAAATATTCTCATTTATTTAGCGTACCGGATGTTTGAAAAAGTATTTTATAAAAGAAAGAAATAGTAATGACAAACAAACAAACGTGAACAGATAAACGTAAGAAGGATTCTTAATGCGAAACCAGCTAGTAATATCAAATACTATGTAACACGCTGCTCCTAATTTTAAGGGATAAGTTTAAGAAGTCATGAAATGCTTATTTATTAAAATGAATTATTAATACGCTAATATTATTGTAGTTTAGTAATATCACCACCGGTTTTTCATCAGGATAGATCAAGATTGGAGTCTTCACTTCCTTATAGTTAGAAAAAAAAAAAACCGAAAGGATTACCAATAAATATATATATATATATATATATATACATAGAAATTCGTAGGAAAAAAGGTGTTCATATTTAGTGCTATTTTATGGTAGAAGCAATTTTTTAGCATTGACACCAAATTGAAAACGAAAGTGTTTTCTTACACTTATCTTATTCATTCCCTAAATATATCCAGGAAAGGAACCCGTACATAAATATATTTAACGCAAATTAGACAAATATTAAAGATTAACGTTGGCAAAGTATTAAAAAAAATAAAAAGGAATGAGTTTATTCTCTGCATATATATCCAATTAAAATCTCTACTCTCTAAATATCCTCAAAAACGACCTAATGCGATTACAAATTTGCCCAAAATTTTTCACAAAGATTATCTCTGTGGAAAACAAGACAAGGAAAAGTTATCCATCAGAATATCAATTTTTCTTTTATTTATTTTTTCCGGAGATAACAACAGCCAAAAATGAGCACAAGCCCCCACAACCTATTCTTCCTCCTCTCTAGCCAAGTATAAATATAGAGCGCATGGAACACTCGTTGCTTTGCTCATATATATCTTTTAACTGTTACACTATCGCAACCCATTCTTTCATTTTCTCTCTCTCTATATATATATACCCTTTTGAACATAATCTAATGGGTTCCTCCAAATCATCAAACTGGACATCCAAACAAAACAAGCTGTTTGAGAATGCTTTGGCCATTTTTGATGAGGGCACACCAGATCGGTGGCACAAATTAGCAGGTGCTGTTGGAGATAAAACCGTGGAGGAAGTCAAAAGACATTACGACCAACTTGTGGAAGATGTGAATCAGATTGAATCTGGTCATATTCCCTTGCCAAATTACAAGAAAATGTTTGATTGCATAGATGAAGAGGAAAGGTAGTGTTTTAGCACTTTTATCATATTTATTGGATTTGATGCAGAATTACCAAGTTATTTAATAACGATTTTTTTTTGTTTTTTGGTTTTTTTATTTTATATTACAGGTTGGGAAGTTTAAGCATCAAATGAAGCTAACACAGCTAAACCAATGTGCATGAACCCTAATTTAGTTTCGATACATCATATGGATTTTTTATATCTTATAAATCTGTATTTTGAAACTGTTCTTTTTTTTTTTTTTTTGAATGGAACAAATATAATATTGTCCTCATCTCTTGCCATCTTTTTTATATTTGCATTCACCATATATATATATATATATATATATATATATTATATACATATGCCCTTTTACTGAACAAGAAATTCTCATCCACATAATTTTTCAGAAGTTTACTAGCGTGCCAGATAAAAATATTACAAGGTATGAATCTATTTTTTGTGGTTGGATTAACATAACTATCAAATAAACAAGCAGATTATAGTTATAAAACAACTAACAAAAATAACATGATATAAAAGAAAAGAAAGAAGAAAAAAAAAAAAAACCTAATGTTACATTCATCGTTTACATTCCAACAAACATAAAAACACCTAACAAGAAAATCTACAGGTTCCAAGAAAGTGCCAAACTGACAACCTATTTTTTGTGTTGGATTAACATAACTCATAACTATCAAATAAACAAGCAGATTATAGTTATAAAACAACTAACAAAAATAACATGATATAAAAGAAAAGAGAGAAGGAAAAAAAAATTATGTCTAGCTCAATAGAGCACTACATTCCATCGTTTACATTCCAACAACATAGAGATACCATACTATTAATGGATATAAAAGATTTAAAACATGAACAAGATACATCTTGGCAATAACCCTAATTGAGAATTCAAGATTAAAGGTAAAGATTTAAAGAATTTTAATGAAAATCAGTTAGTAACACAACTTGGATTATGATAATTAAGATAGCAATAACCCTAATTGAGAATTCAAGATTAAAGGTAAAGATTTAAAGAATTTTAATGAAAATCAGTTATTAACACAACTTGGATTATGATAATTTGTTTAATGTAGTGATAAGGGAGCTTAGGCAGTAGCACATTCCTAGTATTGGTGCTCTCGTCTATAGTCAAAAGTACCAAATCAGGCATGCAAGCCACAAATGATAGAAATACTAATTGTTCATGCCGTCTAAGTGTAAGCACAAATATTAATGAGTTTATGCAAGCCAACTTGCAAGAGTAAGTAATAGAACAATTTAAAATACTACCAATAAATCGAAGATATGGCAGCAACAAAAGGTAGGGACAATTCCTTTCGCAGCAAACTTATTGTTTTTTTCAAATTTTAATTTTTGTAGGGTCATGTTCCTAGAAGAAAGTAGAAAAATACATTTTAAATTTATAAGTGAAAGACAATCTAACTTGTATATCATGGTTAAATCAATTTAAACAAATAAAATTATTTTTTCTTCTAAATTAAATAGATAGCATAGAGAACCATTTACTACACATAGCTAAAAAGCTAAAAATTGCACACCTAGATTTTTGCAGGGAACTAATTTGTGTGGATACATGTACTTGCAAGGGTTAGTTCCTTGCGAAAAAGAAATATTTCATAGCGGGTCATTCTTTGTGACTCGTACTTGTATAATTGCAATCTTTAAGTCACATTTGATGTGAGCACGGCTTACACAAGTAGACTTTACAACTAATTAAAAAAAAAAAAAACCAAAATCATTGTAAGGAGAGTTACCTTACACGCATGTAGTATTTCATGTTTGTCTGCTTCGTTCTTTTCATCAAGTTAAGTTTTTAATTTGTGTTATGAATTTTCTTAAATAAATATTATACTATAATTTATGTTTCTTTTTCCTATTTAATAGATTATTGTTTTTTTTTTTGAGAAAGAAAATTTCATCTAACAAGTCCATATAAACAAGTAAGCGGCCCTTTATTTTTTTCTTTTTTTTTATGTATATTTTATCATGCATTTAGTGGTCCTTTATTTTGTTATATTATTAGATTTGTGAATGAGTATAGGCATATTTGTCTTTGATTAGTTCATTGTGTTGACCTCATAGACTTAATGATATGGTCTTGCCTTTTCAAAGAAAACTAGTTATTGTGCATGTCAAAAGCTTTCATTTCAACAATACGAGGACACTTTTTGGCAAAAAAAAAAAAAAAAAATACAAGGACACTTTACATTTCTTTTTTTTCTTTCTTTCTTATGTGTAGCGTGATGGGTCAAGTCTTAAGTAGATTTTTCAAAACCCTATAGCTCAGGTTTTGGGAACAAAATAAAATGTCTATTAGGTTCTAAAATGGGTCCGGTATGTCATGTAGTGTAAGAAACAGGTTTGGATTTTACAAAATCCATCTCCGACTTACCACAGTGGCATCATTAAGTTAAACACAACTTATATTACTCCATATACAAGATTAGAATAGGTAGCTATGATATCTTACCTTGATATTAGCTTACACATTCATCATCAAAATTGTAACTTTAGTTATAGGATATGTTGTAACCTATGGACAACTGATCATTTCTTATATTATGCAATCATAGTTGACTATTGCTTTTTATGTTGTATATCCATGGAACTGTAAAATGCCCAAAGAGAAGAATAGTACAATAATTTACAATCTAAGTGAAATTGTTATTATAAGTTTGTGGATAAACCATGAACATCTAAAAAAAAATTTGCAAACATAATATATCATGATTGAAATTATATTAAAATAAATATTTTACCATGTCATTTAAGTTGTTATCATAGCAAATACATAATTATTTTTTTTTTATTTAAAGTCTACATTAAATCAAGCAAACCGAACTCCAATTTTTTTTTAAGTAACAAAACATAAAACATTGCAGGCTTATAATGCAAGTGCAACCTCATCATAAAAGGGATTATCATCTTTCTTTCGCATTTTTCCAATGGAAATAATTCTTATTAACACCATTATTTGGATGGTAATTTTTTCTTGATATCTCTATTACCTTTTGAGAAGAATAATGGTAATAATGTTTATGATATCTCTTTTACCTTTTGAGAAGAATAATGGTAATAATGTTTATGTGATAAGGTTGTTGCAATTGGTCGATTACGTGCAATGGGTGTACTAGTCGATCTTAAGAAGAGTATGGGAGGAAGAATGGGTAAACTCAATATCTCAAGTACAAGTGTGTAACATGAATCAAACTTGGTATTCTTGACTTTTTGTTGAATTGTTCTTGATAAATTGCCTATTTTGATCTTCTGATGAGTGATTTTAGTAGAGCTTCAATGTTTATTTCGAGCTTGCCAATATTTTGAATCCATCAAATGAGAAGAGAAACCTCTTATTCATATAGGTTAGAGGTTAATCTGATCCGTTAAATAGCTTTAAATAGATGGTTAAGATTGAGCCTTGTCATTAAAGCTCATCCCTTCTTTTTACCCTTCATAGGCTTAAATGTAGGCTAGGGGTTATGATCATTGAAAGAAGCCCATTTTCATTTCAAATAACTTAAAGCACAGTTAAGTCTCTTTAAAGCCTAATAAAGCCAAATGAAGCCCAAACAAGCTCAAAAAGGCCATTTTGATTCTACTTTTCGTATGTGATATAATTGAATAAAGCCAACAAGGGAAAATTTAGTATGGCAATCCCTGTTTTGAGCCTACCAAGCTAAATATCTCTAAAACATCCTTAATTTGGGCCAATTTCCCAAACTCTGTCACTAGCCTAAGATTCTAGTCCATGGTATCTAGAATGCTATTTTATATGACCCTCTATACTTTGCCTCCAACCAAAAGTCCCTTAAATACAATGGAAGGGGAGTTTTGAGCATTTCTAGATCTTCCTCCAACTATTGTATAGACATATCAAATATTGACTTTACTATTAGATGTCTCGCAATATTAATGGAATAGATGCTTCTCCTTGATCACTTATAATTATTCAATTGCATGTAGAATGCTATCTCTCATTCATGACATGGGAACGACAATTTGGCTTTTCTTAACAATATTCTTCCTTCCATGTGGCTTTGTAGAGGAAATGAAGCCACTTAAGCACATGTAGAAATTTGGAGCTTCGAGAATATTTCAATCCATGTGTTATATAAATGTTTCATTCGTAGCAGTAAACTAGACAGTTGTCATACATAAGCTTGCAGCACTGTTTGATTGCTTGCATTGCTTCAACTACACTGGCATGAAGTTACCCCATGACAACATTATTGAATAAGCTTTCAATAGTATACGATTCTCATGAATTGACTTTATTTCAAATATGTACATTATCTATGTCATTGTGTTTACTCCATGTAACAATGCTATCTTGATCTTTATTGATTTTCTTGAATCTCGCTTCCAAAAAAAAAAAAAAAAGAAGTAGTAGACATAAAAATATTTTCAAATGAACCTCTAATTTTTTTTTTTTAATCTTACTTCGAGTTCCACAAAAAGTGTCCATGCTTTGCTCTTTTAATACATATACACATATATTCCTTCTCAATTGATGATAACACCCTCCATTGATGTAAAATGAATTCCCAATACAAATGATCATTTAACTACCATTTTTCTCTAATGAACATGAGTATATGTATAATACTCATGTTCATAATATTATTCTTTGTACATATTGTCTTTCTTCAATGGTGGTCTAAGTTTCATACTCCTTTTAACTCCAATGTCGATTAGGATGCATAAGATATATAATATTTTAGTGCAGCAAATATTACCATGTATGATCTTGCTAGGTTCGATGCAATAGAGCTTACTATGTACGATTCTACTAGCTTTCATGGGTTTAGATATGGGCTTGGGGCTTATGATCATTAAAAGAAGCTTATTTTCTCTTTAAATAAGTATGAAGCATAGTTAAGCCTCTTTAAAACTAAATAAAGCCAAATGAAGCTCGAACAAGCTTAGAAAGGCCATTTTTTAGTCTACTTTTCACATGTGAGATAATCAAATAAGACCAAGGGAAGAAAATCCAATCTAGTGATCCTTGTTCTAAGTTTACCAAGCCAAATCTTCTTAAATCATCCCTAATCAAGTGGATTTCGTAGACTCTATCACTAACCTAAGATATTGATCCATTGCATTAAATTGGACTAAAAGCCCAATTACCAAAATGATCGTCTACAATGTTATTCAAAACATATATTACTTTTCCTTATTCTCTTAGATTTATTGAATTCTATATGATTTGCATGCTATTCAAAATATATCAAAAAACTATTTCGAGAAAGTTGAAAAGAAAAATCTATAAGATATTATTTATATATTTATCTTACTTCTTAGCACCACTAAAAATAATCCAACCTCTATTTCTTTTTTATTTTTCTTCATTACAAGTGATTCCATGCAAGAAGTACAGCAATTTACACCCCCACCTTCCCTCCCCAAATCATTTAATGCTTTGTTTACTTAAGAAATATGTAATTTAGGTTTGGTTAATTTAGTGTAAAATTAAATTAAAAAAAAAACAACTAAATGGTATGGTAAAATATTTATTTTAATATATTTTTCACATTAGCTTGATAGACACATCAGGTATCACATATTTGTGTAATATGGATGCCATATCAATTTTAGAAGTGTAAGTGTTCTATTTTAAAAACAGAGGGTGTTTGAACAATTAAAAAAGTTCTTTAAGAGAGTTCTACACAATATATTTGTTTTTAAATTCTTAATTAATTTAGTCAAACCCTTTTTATAAATTAGAAGAATATGGACATTTTCATTAAATTATTTGAATGGATAGAGAAGTCATTGAGTTTTCAATTTTTTGACTTATAATGTCTTTTATGAAATTTGTTGAAAATAACATGTTATCTTCATTACTCAATGGACATTATAACACTAGATATAGAGTAAATACTCCCATTATTAAACAATATGTGAAACAATACTACATGACATCAAAGAACATGTTATCTTCATTTCCTTATGTTATAAGAACTAGAATAGTTGGAAATAAATTCCCTTGCACTAGATTATGAGATATATATGCTAATTAAATATCATGACTAATGATAATAGAGTAAAGAAAACTAATATACATTTCTAAAATATGTTAATTTAGATTGCATTTAATGTTGCGGCCTAAAGTCCTAGGTTTTAGATTTATCATTTCTAATATAATAGCACAATAAATAGCCAATTTGAATATGAAATACTCTTAGGCAATGTTAGATATGTTAGTCAAATCTTGCAACACAATTTGTTAGGTGATTCCAAGATAAGATAAGCGTTTCATTTTCCTAAATTTTTAATAGGATTTGAAGTCTTAACAAATTTAATAATTACTTAACATTGCTATGTAGAACTAAAGCAACTCAAATTTTACAGTGGAACACATACATTGAATGACTTAGAAGCACTATCTTGGGGTGTAAATGGTAATGTATATAATGGGTGTTTAGTGAATGGGGTAAGATTTATCATTGCATCCCTGGAGGCTAGCTTGAAAACACAAAATAGTAAGGTCTTGATCATACAAGAACATAACGATAATCAAATTTTTTTCATGGCATATTGATTGATATTATATAGTTAAAGTACTATAGAGGTCATCAAGTATGCCTATTTAACTGCAAGTGGCTAGATAAACGTCATGACAAACCCGATTACATAAATGATATATTAACTATCCATATGTGACATGTGCCAACAAGTTTTCCCTTTGAAGGACCTTAGGAAACCAGGGGTGATTGGAAACATACTCAAAAGATCAATCACCAACATTAGTAGAGTTAAGGATTATTCCAAACAAATAATGGTACTAATGGTGAAATAACATCTTATCAAAACATGCCGAGAGACAACGGGATCGATTGCATAGATGAAGAGCATAAGTTGTGTTTTAGCACTCTTCTCATATTGTCCAATTTGATGCAAAATTATCTAAGTTATTTGATAACGATAGACTTACTTTTTCTTTTTTTTTTTAATATCACAAGTTATGAAGTTTAAGCATCAAATGAAGCAATACAAATGAGGCAATATATCTAAATCAATGTACATGGACTCTAATTTAGTTTTGATAGGTCAAATGGAATATGTTTGGGAGAATAGAGAGAAAGATTCCTCAACCTCTTGACTTTTCACATTTTGCAAATCTATATTTTGAAATTTTTTTCTTTTTATGAATGAAACAAATATAATATTAAGTTTGCCTTTTCTCATCTTTTTCCTTCATATTTATATTCACCATGCTAAAATCATGAAAATTAGGGACAACTTTGTATGTAAGAGAGAAATATATATAAATATGATGTCATTTTATAAACAAGAAAATCTCATCCTTTAACATGGAATCTTGAAAACTTTCTAATTTTCAAAAGTTTACCATCATTGGCTTTACTATTTCTATTTCAATGATAAGTGTATTACTTATATGTCCTACGAAAGTGCCAAATTAGCAAAAACATGCATGTTGTGAGATAAACTAGTAATTATAGTTTAATTAGCATAACTATCAAATAAACAAGATAATCAATTATAGTTATACAAACAACTAACAAAGATAACATGATATAATAGAAAAGAAAGAAAAAAGGGTAAGTTAAAAAGTACTATATCCAGCTTGATATAGCCACTACATTCCATCATTTACATTCCAAGAAACATACAAAAAAAAAAAAAAAGAGCAAGAGTAAAGGTTAGGGTTTATGCATCATCCTAGCAATAACCCTAACTGAGAATTTAAGATTAAAGGTAATGATTTAGAGTATTTTAATTAAGATCAGTTAATAAGCCAATTTAAATTGTGATAATCTGTTTAAGCTAATGATAAGTAAGCTTAGGCTACAGTATAGTTCTAATATCTCATCTATTGCCAAAAGTACCCAATTGGCCATCCAATACAAGCCACGAAAAAAAAAAGTATTGCAATCCATAACCTACAAGAAATTTAGGCTATATCAATGAAATATTGTGCCAAAATACTTTTTTGCGGCGATTTATAATCATTGCAAAAAGGTATGCCAATTGTTTCTTCTTTTTATTTTTACAATATTGTAATAATAAAGATAGAAACACAGATAAAATTCTGTGCATTTTATTACTTGAATATATAATTGAAAGAAAATACAATTCATAAACAAAAGGTATTAATAACAAAATAGTATATATTACAAATAAATGATCATAAATAGTCAAAAGGTATCACTAATAAAAAGACGACAAAAAAATGTCTTTACAAAAAAAAATAACGAGATATATATCTTTTTATGGTGGCCATTTCAATGCATTAAAAAAAAGTCACAACAAAAGAGGTATTTTAGTGCAATATTTTGTTACTAAAACTTGAATTTCTTATGGTATTGTTGGTATTAGTGAGATATCAAGAAGGGGATAAATTGATATCTTTTTGCAAAAACTAAATTTATGAACTTAAAAAATCCCTCTTAATATCTTAAATAACGTAAGTAGTTCGAAATTTATTGTTAACTCAAAAAGCAAATAACAATTAGAAGGAAAAGGAGATAAGAGTAAGAAAATCAAGCAAGCGATTTTATAAAGTTTCAACCTTCTGTCTGCTGCTCTCTTCCAGCTCCATTGCTAGGGACCCGATCCTCCTTGTCGATATTGTTCCACTAGTCCAAACTTTTCAAATGACAATTATCTCACTAAGTTCTTCCTAAGCTATACACAAGACTGAAAGAACTCCCTAATACTCTCACACTCAAAACACAATGTCAATAATATTTACAATGAAATTGAAATAATACAATCAAATAGCTCTTTACAACTTTCACACAATTGCAATAACAATGAAATAACAAAAAAAATTTCACTCAATTTCTTACTAAGTTACTAACACAGTTCCTAGCAATATGGTTAAGAGTATTTTTAATTTCGATTCTGATATTAAGTGTGCAGTATTACTTCTTAAACAGCCTCGACTTTAAATTAAATGGACCCTCATATAACAGTTAGAAATGGCTATTTCCATATTTTTCTCCACAATATCTTTTTTCAAACAAAATCAGTTTTGGAGAAGTATACCATAAATATAGGAACCGAAAATTGAAATTCAAAAATTTCGAGTCCAGCTGTTCCGAATTTGTTCTTTTGCTAAGCTTGTGTTATTAGAAAGTTGCTGTAAGTTATGATAAGTTACAATCCTCTAGTCTTTGTGAAAATTCAAATATTTCAACTAATAAAGATAAGGATAAGGAGATAAGAACAAATCAACACTACTTATCTTAACTGCAATAAACAAATCTTCTTCCTTCTTCAATATCTTTATTTAAATTTTTTCAAAACAAATCCCACAGGTTGGATTATTTAAGAATATTCAAGTTTATCTGTAAGATATCTTCAAGTTTAAGAATTTGAATCTAACAAAGCTTCTCTTCAAGAAACTACTAAGAGCTGTGTCTATTTTTCAAACTCAACATGTACAATAAGTACTTGTATAAAAAATATATCAAAATCCTTTTCCAATTAATTCCCTTATTGTATTTCAATCCTTGAACAATTCTATTCAAGATTTTCAGAAAACTTACTACTTAAATCTTAATAACTTAATTTTTCAAATCTAATTCTCAAGCATCTTCTTAAATCTCCATAGACTTTACCAACTTAGTGAAACGAAATTGAATATATTACCCAAATATACTCAATAAAGTAGAGTTAGGCCTTCTTGCACATTTGTTTAACTTAATTAGTTCAAGTTAATTAAAACAACTTAGAAACAGCAGCTGTATATATTACCAAACGCACATAGTAATGTTCTGATGTTTGCTAATATATATTCTGATTGATGTTCTAATGTTTACTGATATACATTCTGACTTACTGATATATACTCTGATACACATCCTAACATACATTCTAACAAGTTCAAACTTATTTTCTTTTAAATACTTCTTTTATTTAGAACATCCTGCATACCTGAAAATCTTGTTAAGTTCATATACATCTTTTTGTTATCATTAAAATTTATTAAGAGAAAACTCAACTAAGTGTTAACATATTCATTGGCAAAAATTGTCCGCTCTATCTAAGTGTAAGGACAAAAAATAAAAAGTTTATGAAAGCAAACTTAAGAACAACCTAAGTTAATTTGAAAATGTTGGTAAGAATTTATTGAAAACTAGACTTGACCATACATGCCAAAATATATGATATTCTATTATTGTCTTTAATGTAAATTCAATTAGCTAAATCATTTTTAGTATAAATTTAATTAGCCAAATTAATTATTTTATTTTTAGCATTTATTAGTGATGTAAATATCCACAGGAGTATATTATAAATGTAAGCAATTTAAGATTGAAAGATATGTAAACTCTTCTCCTTTTTCTTTTACATATATGTGTTGAGCATTTAAATTGATGTCCATCCACATCTAAGAAAGTGGAATTAGAGCATAAAAATGAGATAGTATCTAAAAGAGCACCTTTATAATTATAAGAATTGCTCTATTGGAATGAAAGCTATACTTAGTTCTCAAGAGACACGAGACATCGTAGAAAGAGGCTTTGACGTACCTAAAAATGAGGCATCATTGTCGAGAAAGAAACTTTGCAAATACAAAGAAAGAAAGATCAATGTCCCTTACAATCATCCATTAAGCATTTAATGATGACATTTTTGAAAAAATTGCTAATGATATTATGTAAAAAAAAAAAAAAAGCATGGTAGACTCTTTGAAACTCTATTATAAGAGTTGATAAAGTAAAGAAAGTTCATCTTTAAACTATAACGGCTGAATTTAAATCACTCATGATGGAAGAGAGTAAAAGGATAGTAGATTACACCACAAGAGTATTGATAATGGTGAATCAAATGAAGAGGCCTAGAAAAATCGTACAAGATGTTTATGTACTTGAAAAGATTTTGCAATCTCTTAACACAATATTTAATTATGTGGCAGTCCCAATTAAAGAATCCATGGATTTGGAGATGTGATTGTCGATGAATTGATTAGATCTTCAAGAGCCCATAAAGCAAAAATTAATAGTAGCAAGAAAAAAATCAATAAGCATTGTTAACAAAAAAAATATCTTAGTCAACTATAAGGAAGAGGCCATGGTTTTGGATGTAGACATGGTCAAGAGAAAGATGAGCAAAACCCTTCCAATAAAAGTAGAAATTCAAGTTGTGAAAGAGATTACAGAAGAGGATGAGAAGTTATGTAGATTGATATTTTTGTGGTGAATACAATCATGACTCTTAGGAATGTCAAACCATCAAAGTTGCAAGAGATACAAAACTTATGGAGCATTTGAAAATGTAAAAGAACCAAACTTTTTAATGTTTTTAAAGGAAAAAATTGGAAACAAGAGTCTGTAGTATCTCAATAATGGAGCAAGTAACCACAGAAGTGGTGACAGAAGCATATCTGCGAAGCTTGACAATGAAATAATTGGTCATGTATGTTTTAGAGACAATAATAAGAATGGAGATCAAAGGAAAATAAACCATTGCATTTCTAATGAGATATGGAAGTCATAAGCTTATTCATGATGTCTATTACACTTTAAAATTGAAAAGCAATATTTTGAGTATCGGACGACTTGATGAGAATTGATGTAAATTTATTATGGAAAGTGACATTCCTTTACTCAAACATCATAACAATACCCTTCATGTAAAGGTAAATATTACCAAAAATTGAATGTTCAAGCTAGATTTATGAATGTTTGAAATGGTATGTCAAAAGAGTTGTGTAGAAGACTCATGGAAGCACATGAGATTTGGGTACTTAAGTTTGGTGAAGGGAATTCCAATAATTGGTCATTCTAATCAACTTTGTGAAGCTATTTTACTTGGAAAGCATTTGAGAAAGAGCTTTCAAAAGCAATCTATTTCAGGAACTACTAAGCCACTTCAACTATTTCATGTAAATGCATGTAGGCTTAATAATCCTCTATGGTCAGGTATAAATTCTTGTTTTGTAGTATTTATTGATGACTATGACAAAAGAAAAAAAAAACCTTAGATTTATTTCTTTAATGTTAAAATCAAATTGCAAAAAGGAAAAATGGTACAATTCTAACACTAGCAAGGGCTATATTGAAAAATAGGAATATGCCCAAAGAATTTTATGTTAAAGTAGTTGATTGTAATGTTTTTTTCTTATTTCTATCTAATGAAGGGTTTAAAAAATGTGATTCCCTAGGAGGCATGGAGTAAAAGAAGCTACACGTCTAGTTACGAGTTTTTAGATCAATTGCTTATGTGCATATCCTAGAAAATGATAAATGCAAACTTAATGATAGAAGGTAGAAATTTATTTTCATCAATTATGATGAAAATTCAAAAGGATAGAAATTGTTTAATTCATAAGATGGAAAAGTTGCAACCGATAAAAATGTTGAATTCATTAAAAAATAATCAAGGGATTTGAATTCAAAAAAAGAAAGATCATATGATTTTCCACCAGCTTCACAAACTCTATCATCCTAGGCATCATTAATGATGGCATCACCTTTATTAAGTTGTAGTTATGAGTTAAGAAAATATTAGAATCTTACCAATATCTATAATAAAATTAAAAATGCCTGATAATTTAAATTTACTATGTTTCCTTATTGATATGAAACCTTTAAATTTTGAAGAAACAAGTAAATAGTGAAAGTGGATTACAGAAATGAACGGGGAGATTTATTCAACCAAGAAGAATGATACTTAGAAACTTGTTCCTCTTCCAAGTGAGCATAAACCTACCAGAGTTAAATGGGTGTACAAAGCTAAGAAAATTGCCAAAGATGAAGTAAAGAGATAAAAGAGCATACTAGTTGCTAAAGGATATATGTAGTGATAATAAATTAACTATGAGGAAATATTTGCCTTATAGCTCATATAGAGACTATCAGACTATTATTCTCGTTTACAACCTAAGATTATTGGAAAATCCATCAACTTAATGTGAAGTCATTCTTTTTAAATGGCTATCTTGGAGAGGAGGTATACAATGAACAATCCCTTAGTATGTTGCTAGAGGAAGTGAAAATAAAGTATTTAAGCTTTTCAAACATGCAACAAGAGTTAGAAATAGTTGAATGAATAAGTACTTCTAAGGAAATGGTTTTTGAAGATGCCTAAAAAGAGATCTCTTATTTGTTTATATATATGTAGATCATCTTATCTTCATAGTTAATAATCCAAAAATGCTCTAGTATTTCAAAGAGATCATGGATCAAGTATTCGAGTTAAGTGAGATGGGACTAATGTCTTTATTACCTGGTGATAGAAGTAAATCAAATGGAAGATGTTGTTTTCATCTCACAACAAGGTTATGCAAAAATGTATTCAAGAAGTTTAATATGTCAATGTGCAAGCCTATGGGCACTCTTATGGACACTGGCACAAAGTTATCCAAATTAGAGGAAAATACAAAACAAGTGAATCCTACTTTATTCAAAAGTCTTATAGGAAGTCTAAGATACTTAACTAGTATAAGACACAATATTCTCTTTGCTATAAGACTTGTGAGTCACTTTATGGAAAAACCTTTAACATCTTATATAAAAACCACTAAGAGAATTTTTCTTTATCTTAAAGGCACACTTAATTATGGAATCATTTATTCATCCTCAAAAGACTTTAAGTTAATGGGTGATAGTGACTTTGTTGGTAATATTGATGATTAAAAAGCACTATAGGTTTTGTGTTATTTATAGCTGGTGTTCAAAGAAATAGTCAATCGTCAAACTTTCTATTTGTAAATCTAAGTATGTGGTAGATCTACCTTGTGCATGCTATTCTACATATGATTGCAAAGATTTCTACAATAACTTCACTTAGAACAAAGAGAGGAAACCAAAATTGTGATTAATAGTAAATCAACTTAAGCTCTAATGAAGAATCCAGTGTTTCATGACTCAAGCAAACATGTTGATATAAGGTATGACCTTATATGAGAATGCATTACTAAGAAAGCAATTAAATTGGAGCATGTAAGAACTAATGATCAGGTTGTTGGATATTTTCATGAAACCACTCAAGTTTGAAAGTTCTTAACCGTTGAGGATAAAGCTTAGAATAGAGGGTGTTGGAAACTACACTTGACTATATATACTAAACTATACGGATACTATTATTGATTCTAATGTAAATTTAGTTAGCTAAATTAATCGTTTTATTTTTATCATTTGTTAGAGATATAATTACCCACAAAAGTCTATCATAGAATGTAAGAAATTTGAGAACGAAAAAATATGTAACATATTCTCATTTTTCTTGTGTGTAAGTTTATGTGAGTATTTAAATTGGTGTCCATCCACTTCCAACATAATTAAACCCAGCACTCTAATATACATTGTATGCATTAGACTCAAGGATCATTAGATTCATCTAATTCATTTCCATCAAGCATGATATATACATTGTTGAAAAGTATTAAGTAGGAAATTCTGAAGTTTTGTTGTATTGAATGGATTTTAAAGACCGAAATTTTCTGATTCTTTTAGCTTTCAAATAAATCATAATCATATCGGATAAAAATTTGACAAATTTATTTCATCTTTGGAATCAATTTTTCTTTGTTCACTTTTAAAATATGGAAAGAAAGAAATCTTTTTTTTTTCGTTCTCTTGATAATGCGTTTTTATCATTTTTTTTTTTCTTCAAATTTATCGTCATTGGTAGGAAAAAGTATACCATTACCTACAACTACACACCATAAATATACAAAGCTTCTACACAAAGCACATAAAAAACATCCTCTTATATTCAATATATATTTGTATGACAACAAATCAACTAAATATAACGATGACTCTTAGATCAAATGAGTCTCCAATATAATGCTGAAATACTTCATTTTCACAATGTTCTCGATGAACAGAGACTTACTATTGCTTATTTGGCTATGGAGGAAAAGGCATGTCAGTGAGTGGCCCGTAATAATCATCTTAGCACTGGTTCCCAGCTTCTTAAGGCACGATGGTTTCGAAATCATCCAATGGCGGATAAGTTCACACAAGGGGCGTTGATATTCACTTCACCATCGCAGTTTTCAAGTTTTGTTGCGCCTAAAACAACAGATATATATATATATATATGCTATCCATACAGTGAAGATTGCTAAAAAAAGAATGTTTGATTTAATACTATTGCATGGAATATTCTTCATGTAGGAGAAATGTATATTTGGAGCTTTTATTGGAACCTATGGAGGATCAAATTGATCATACATATGTTTGTTGAATTCTTTTCAGGGATGCATAGAAGCACATCTCACCTCTTCCCGATATAGAGTAGAGAAAGTACTTCATGACATGTCATAATCCACAAAAGCATCGGCCAGACAGGAGAAGAAACTATTGCACGATGCACATTACTCGTGAAGTCATGTTTTGTAACCTGAGAGAATGTTGCTTGGTTCCGAAGGCATAAATAAACTGAGAGAGAGAGAGAGAGAGAGAAAAGGACGGAGATTCTCAAGCTTTAGACATTGCTTACTCCTAATGTTGATGGGCAGATTGATAAAACATTGGCATAGATGGCCCATTCTTTTTCAATGATTGACAGGATTAAAATGTCCATGAAAACATCAATGTTCTGAAAGGAGACGTCTTTGCTAAGAAGAATGACATCCCGAGGGCCTGCGTTTTCACAAGCACATGGTGGATCCAGCGGACTGAGCTGTGACGTTACCATGAGCGCTTACCAAAATATTAACGCGCCAATGACAGATGCTAGAAGCTTGCTTCGTTAATGAAAACGAATAGATATCCAGATTGAAATTATAAGTAATTCCCAAGCGTGAAGTCCCTTGAATCTTAATTTCAATTTCCGGATGCATGATTTACTTGCCTCAACGCATCTGGATCAGTTGGAGTCCTTCCCATGGAACTTGAAATTGGACATTTGGCTTTGTGGACATATGACGTGGGCTTTGATCTTTTGAAATTGTCGTTTCATTTATGGATAACACTACTGCCATTTTCATATGTCCATGAAAGGTGTGATAACGAATACTTTCGTATTTGAAGTAGCTTTCACAAAATAATATCTCGTTCAAGAAATACCCGAACCTTAAGAGGTGTATATATGATGCAAGGCCATTGGCTTTATCCGAAGTTCTTTTCCCTCCCAACCCGATTTTTTATTCAGCACAATAATGTAAGCGGAGGGACCCACATCTAACAAACTCTCAACACCCACTATAAATAGGAAACATCCCCCCGGCTAGAGGGCTCTCTCTCTCTCTATTTGTTAGTGGATTATTCTCAACCATCCTTACTAACTTAAGCATTAGAGTATACACGTTGCAGGCATCTTCAGTGTCCTCAATAGCTCATGTTTGCTAGTCTTACTAGACAACCCTTCCTTCAATGAAGACCTCCAAATTGAGAATAACAACTATCAGCATTTTGGGGGCTACTATTTATGGCTTAAAACATGAATCCATGGCCAAAATATGCACTCAAGACCAAACGAGTCCTCCTACTAAAAATCCTCAACCAAATCTTCCACAAAATACTCTCCATGAGGATTCAAACCACCAATCAAAAGGTATAAATTTAAGTTAATAATCAAACCACTCTATTTAAGCAACACATGATGGAGATCACTAAACCTCCAAGAAAAACTTGAGAAAAACTCCTCCCTAGCAAGACAAGGATCTTAATGACTATAGTTCCTTCTCATCGCTAAACGCTCGATTTACATATAGTAAACAAAATGACAAAGCTCCAACAAAGCAATCCTAAGCACTGCCTCCAAGGCAACTATTCAAGTCACACTCCAATCAATCAAATCATTATTATGATCAAACATCTCACAAAGATTAGAGGATCCAAATACAATGATCCCTAGAATAAGCATACGATAGGACAGTCTCCCTTCATCCAAAAAATTAGTGACAAATGACTTCCCATGCAAATGTAGATCCCTTAGTTTGAACTCTATGGTAGAATATCGATCCTACTATGCATTTATCCTATTACAAATCTCAATCAAGCTCCTTGGTGCCTCCAATGCAATTGCATGATAAGCCTTCCTAAGCAACCTCATCAAGTTGGCTCAAACTTGGTATTGAGGACTCAGTCAAATTCCATATTTAGTTTCAAAGATCTCTCTAAAGCCTTTCTCCAACACTTTATCATCGGCAAACATCCAAAGAGAAATAGTTCATCACTTGCGTTGCGACCATAGTTGTCAAAGTCGTAATTCTACTTAAACGATTCTATATAGAAACTTACATTTTTAATCAAGTTTATATGTTAACTCAATAGAAACTTATGATTTTAAACTCATTTCATATATCTAAGTTGAATGAACTAAAAAATATAAAAGAAAATACTAAAAAGCTTCTATAAGTCATCTACTATTAGTACATTACATCATCTTTCCTATCTTATTTCATTTCAAGAGATAAGTGAGACTAAATACCAGCTCTTAAACACTTGACCCCAGTCATATAGAAGATAAGCAAGGTCGACCCACTAACTACAACCTCTTGAAGAAGAGCAATATCCCCACCAACGAGGAGCATCGCCAACTCTTTAAGTTTAAGATCAAATCCTTATAAGAATCTGATACTAAGACACCATTATATGGCTCCAAAAAGGTGCATCAACTCAACACACTAACAAGTTGACAAATACTATACCCTTCACGAAGAAAAAGGCCATAGAATAAGAGAATGCTTCTAGCTAAAAAATGCCATTGAAGATGCCATCAAACGTAGACATTTGCATGAGTACATTGACCACAATACCTGCTCCCAACAACTTTTGCTTAAGCTATACAAAGTGTCATAAATTGAATTCACACCTAATGTTGAGTGGACTTGAGACCACCTTCCTACATTGTACAATGGACCAGTTCCCATTAATAAGTTACATTACTTGTGTATTCTAAATCTTGATTACCAAAAGTTATCACATCTCCGCCTAGTTCATCAATTATGGCTATGTATAGAATTAGAATCCCAAATAAAGATCCATAAAAGTATCAAATTAATTAGACTATGCCTATTTATTCTTCTTTAATCAAAGAAAAAAATTTGTATTCTCATAACACTCACCTTACCACAATCATAAAAAGGAAGCCACCAACCAAAACCAACCGCTACTAAAAGTCACATGTAGACACCTAATTGCCCTCACCTCATAGTTCTAATTTTTATTTTTTTTAATAGGGTCCTAATTCCAAAATAAATAAGTAAAATTTGAAAAATGATGAAAATATAAAAAAAATGAAAAAAGAAAAAACTATAAAGATTTTTAGTTTTTTAGAAAGTAATTATTTTAGAGTCAATTTGTTTTAGTTTCAATTCGGTTCAAATTATTATTTTAAAAAGTCGCGTGATTTAAAAACAATTTAATCGTACTAAAAATAAAGGCATAAGCCAACGGTCTAACGAATAAGCATTGGAAAATTAATATGGAGTTAGCTTGAGGTTATAGGTTCAAATCTTTCTAGACACTTATTTGTCTTTTATTTTTCAATCTTTTTATTTTTTACAAAAAGCGAATTGAGCATACAGGATTCATATCTAATCAATTTTTTTTTAATCTACATGATTTGAATCTAGTTTGATTTTGATTAAATTGGGTTTGAATTGATGCAGATGATTCGGATCAATTTTAGTTTTTATAAAATCAAATATGAATCAATAGGAAAGATTCAAAAATTCTTAGGATTTGATACAATTTGTTTCATACTCTATAAATACAAAACGCACGGCATAAAATAACAATGACACACTCCCCAAAGAATCCTTCATTCATCCACTGTGATAAACAAAAACGAACTGCACAAAACTCCACGTGCATAGTCTCCCCAATCACGAACAATAGCTATACAAATCCATCTATGCATGCCCTATCAAGCTTATGCTCCAACACAGTACAGCCTCCTCGTCTAAGCAATTCTCCACTCTCGCCTCGCAATACATGCGCGACTATACCTGATCTTCGATACGCCCGCTGCTTTAACGCATTCAGCCAACAACGCACGTTCAACACTCTCCCCCAAAGTCTACGGCAAGCCTATCATACCTACGCTGAATAGTCCGAGCACCCAACATCTAGTTCACACACACTACCACTCACACTCACGCTTAACTCACTCGCAACTGACTGCCTCGCGCTGTCCACTACGTAAATCCACAGCAAAACACTTCAACATTGCTTAGAGAACTTACAACTCCACTAAAGTTCCAACCATGACTTCACCGATCAACGCACGCTACTCCGATCACACCTAATCATCATGCTACTGCACCAACCAGACCGCACAATAACTCCGCAGCAATTAGTGTACACCACACCATAATAGCAACACACAACAAACACGACCGAGATCTACATTGCTGCTGTATACGTGAAACTTTGTCAAAACTCCACCATCTACTCTACATTAACAGAGCCCACATACAGGCTATAAACAGCAACACCCCCTCTCACGCACGTCGACAAGTCCAGCACTTCACACCAGTTGCACGAATCACTTTCCGTAGCCACTCCCGTGCCCAATCTAGTCTTCACCGACTGCAGTACCCCTGTCCACACCAAGTTCTATCCAAGCCATGTGATCAACGATTGAACCAACGTCTATAACAACAGTAGGCAATTCCTTTATCGTATAATCAAGAAGTTCAAGTATGTTTCTTCCTGATTGTATTTTTTTTTTTTTATTGTTTATTTATTATTATTATTATTTAGATCTTTAGTTATTTAACATAATATATACAAATATGAACATATTAGTTTTAGGAGATTTTATTCTTAGTCTATAGATGGTTGTTTAATAATAATGATATATGTATATATGTATATATTAACTTAGGTGTTCTTTTTTTAGTATTATTTTTCTTGATTATGTAAATTAAGTATTGATTTAAGTAAATGGTTATTTAATAGTAGTTATATGGATATAAATATATATATTAGTTTAAGGATTTTTCGTTAAGATTAGCTTTTTAGGGTTTTCTCATATAAAAAACTATTTGGTCTTTCCTCACTTAGAAAATTCATTTTTTTCTAAAATAAAAATCAATAATAAAAACGTTTTTAAAAAATAATCATAAAAATAGGACTTTTAGAGAGTTGTTTTTTTATAAAATAAAATCACTCAAAAGTTAAGACCTCTTTAATTTTTATTTGAATAAATTGAATTGATAATGACATAAACTCGATCGATTTTTCAAAAATTAAAGTAAATCCACACATTAAAATTTTTTTAAAAGAACTAAAATCGTCTGATCTCGGCTAACAGATACGTAGGTATCTTTAGGGCAACAATAAAATATATAGAAACTTAAGCTCTTTTTTTCTTTTAGTTTTCTTTATTTTTTCTTAAAAAATATTATAATTTAAACAATAAACCTAACTTCGATAAATAAATAGTGATACCCGTTAGGATTTAATAGATTAGCCCCTGAATTCGAAACCTTCTGGTTTTTCATTTAAACTGAAATCAAAGACCAATAGCTAAATCGTAGTCAATTCACCCAATTGATTACAGTTTCTTTTCTTTTTCCTAACTTCGATTGGGTAACAACTCCAAAAAATTTTCTAAGTAAAGAACTGAAATTTCCCAATTGTTTTAATCGATGATTAATATTAAATGGGTTTGGGTTTAGTATTAATCGGAAAATGAGAAATCAAATTTAAAAAAGGAACAAAAAATTTAAGCTCGACACTACAATTCCAAATCTTTCGCTTCTTTACAAGCACACAAAGATAGCCTACAAGCAATAGTCGACCTTTATAGAAGTTGCACATTGAACGCTTCACCTTTCTACGGGCATATAAGGAAGCCTTTCGACAGAAACTACCCTACCAAAATTCGTAATTTTGTGCCTCTCTATAACCATATGAAGGCAACCTACAAGCATGGCCAACCCTTACAAAGGTCGCAACCTTACCTTCTCGCCATTTCTACAAGTATGTAAGGTTAGCCTACATGCAAATCAACCCTTGCAAAGGTTGCATTCATAAATCCTCTTTCCTTTTTGCAAAGATACATAAAGATAATACAGGCCAAATGACCCATACAACAAGTTGCAATCAAAAGACTCATAAAACATGTCACTTTACCTTTCTACATGCCTGGGCAAGAAGCTCTTCTACCTGACTCTACATTTGGTAGAAGAACTTGTCAGATGGGCTCCTATCCCAATCCCGTTGACCCTGCTACTACTTAACAACACCAATATCCTACAATCTTGGCTAGTCCTTAGCAAGTGGACAACACAATATAAAGCTACGCTAACTAATATTTGCATTAAGCTACTAAAACACTGAAAGAATTATACTATAACGCCTATATATGGCTACAATATCCAAACAAGTGTTCTACTTGCAAGGATAATCCCCAATAAGCAAACACCTTAATACAAAAGCTCTAATAACTGATACTCATGATGAGCTACCAAAACACCACAATCAAAGTTCGAAAAAAAAATTGTTACTAAAATACACCCAATGACATTTACAAAAATTATATACACATGCAAAGTAAGAATTAGATGGCTAGAGGATCTTGAGCCCAAGAGTTATAGAAGCCCTACTCTGTCAAAACATCTACATTAGGAAGACCATTAGAAGGACCTTCAAGAGGACAACAGTGAGCAACATCTACTATTTGTCTATTATTTGTGTTAATTATTGATGATTTGGAGATTAATTGGTCATCATTTCATTTATAAGTGTTTTTGAAGCTTTTGTTAAGTTTTCAGGCAATTTTATGGAGTTTTGAAGCGTTAACAAGGAAATACATTGACGAAGCTATTCAACAAAGTAAATTGTAGACAAGAAATAATGTCAAGAGAAGAATATGTACATGAATAGGGCCGTATACCTTGGTCATATACCTTTCATCAAGGAATTTCATTGAAAAATATAAATTACATGTGAAAAGGAAGAACACGCCTAAGATCGTGGTCATGATCTTAAGGCGTGTACATGCCATAATTTGTAAATCTTTTATTTTTGGAAGGCTTCTTTTGTAACCTTAGGTCCAAGTCCTATATATATTCTTAGTCCTAGTGTTCAGGGAGAGCCCCTTAGGGAACATTTGTATTGGGTAAAGTATAAAGGTTTCTCATGTCTCTTAATCTCTTTTATTTTATTTTTATATTGTAACTTCATCTTCTTCATGAATCTTTTATTGAACCCTAGTTCAATGTGACAATTTTTTTTTTAATTTTCAACCTACGTTGTTATGTTTTGTGATCTAATTGTATTACTTTGTATTGCCTTTAATAGATGGACTAATGCAATTATAAATAATTGAATAGACTAAGCAATTAGGTATTCAATTTCTTTGAGTTAAGGTAATTTAATAGAGGAATTGAAGATCTTTATGAAGTCTTGAGATACTTCATGTAGAAGCAATTTAGATTATGTATACTCAAGATTAAGAATTAATTAAGAGATAAGACCCTAATTAATTCACACTAGGAATCTCTATGGTCCAAAAGTGCAATTGAGATTAAACGTCACATAAAATTAGATAGTAAATAATAGATTTACAAAGGATCATTTTTTTCTTAATCTAAATAAATCTCATTGTTTATTATTTTGCTTGTTTATGTATTTTATATATTGTTGCTTTTTCCTATTACCTTTATATTGTTTAGAATTATTTAATTAATTCGATAAGTTAGATAAATAGTAATTTTAGGGAAAATTGCTAATATTCTATGTTTTTCTTAAATTTTCATGGTTTCCTATGGGATCAACAACTCATACTCAAATTTATGTTATACTGTAACTTGACTAGATATACTTACTTAAGGGTAGTATTTATCCCCATATAGCAAGAGCCTTACCAATAAACATATTTTTTAGTCTTAAAAGCCACATTAAAATGATGGACATCCTAGTCAGGGACAATTTATCATCCCACATAGGCTTAAAAGATGAAGGAATTAGCTCCTTCCCCTTCCTTCTCCTCTCCTCAATATTAGAGAAGCCCCCTTAAGACAAAGCTACCCCTTGACGATCGGCAACCTAATCAACCTCCACTATGGTTCTCTTACCATATGACATCTCTTTAAGGTAGGATTCTCACACTCCTCGATCTCATCACAGCGTTCGACTTCTCCAATGCAATCAACCTTTCGATCACCTGCCTCCCAAGACTTAAGACCCCTCTTTCGTCCCTCAACATTCGTTGAAGGAGAAGATGAGCGACTTACGCCTCTATAAAAAGACTAATCATCCCCCTTAAACTAGCTTCATCAACGAGTCTTATGAATCCCCAACTAACTCGCACTACATCTTCTTGCATAAGAAGCTATAACACCTCCTTCAACCTCATTACCTTTTGAGCCATTATCCAAATTAAACAAGTAAGTCAATACTGGAGGTTGGTTGACAAAGCTCGTACATCTAAACTTTTCACCTAGAACTGTACTTGCCACTCCCTAACTTCAATATAGGTCCCCAAACATAGGGGAACGACTAAACCAAAGCAAGTAACCCTAGATGACCCCAAGTTCCGTCAACTTCAGCTTGCTCAATTAAGCATTTTATTAACTTAATCCTACCCAACGCAAGTAGCATCGATCTTAAGGTTACCCCCAACACCACATCATGACTTTGCCCATATGCCATTTAAGGTACCTTCTACAACTACCACTACTTTCATCATTAGTGACTGGGTGGGGAATAGGACCTTTGTGCCTCTAAGATGATATGCCTTAAGAAAATGGCCATGAGGATATCCATCAGGCTCACAATGGGGGTAGATCCTTCTAACTATAAAAGAAAGAAATATTAGGTTTGGTGAGGTTTAGCATATTATATGTTATTCGCTTAGATATTACGCATCAAACAAGCACACATAATTTGACTTATACTCGATATTATGCACAAATTGAAGATTAGGGTTACTCACCATAATTCCTTGCTAAAGGGAATCAATAAAAGTGAAAGGAGCTTGGGAGTAAACTTACAAGAACCAAGGGTGAACATTCTTGAGTAGATTGCAATAACTCTTTCAGCTAATACAAGAGAGGGTTATTCATAGTATGCTCTTCTAGGCTAAAACATTATGAGGAAGTAGCAAAAGGGTTATAATCCAGAAAGAGGCAAAAGAAAAAAATCCTAGTAACATACTAAAGAGGTAAAAAGAGAGAAAACAACAAAAAGAATATCTTCTAACAATGTGCATGCTAACTGTGTCAATAGACACATCAACCGAAATTGGGTGCTTTACTGGCAAGCAAGATAAAATTGTACAAGTTGAAGCTTGGTTAACATCTTCAAAAATGGTTAGTAAGCTCAATGGTGATTGGAAACAACTTAGATGAGTTGATGGTAGTTAGTACCAAGCTATTGGAGATGGACAGCTGGTTAAATGATTCCACTTGTCAAATTGTCAATAGCTCTTGATAACTTAGTAGGCAATACATCTAAATGTCTACAATAATGCAACTTCCACTTCAATTGGTATGCTAATCAGAGCTCTCCACGCAAGTTTTAGTAGGTTAGAAGCTTAGCATCAAGCAGTGGATCTACTTAGTTGATTCTTATCATCTACTCAAAGTTGCAAAGGATTTGGCCTCAAATATGGATGGTTATCTAAGTAATTTCCCTCCTTAGTAACGTAAGGACTCAAATTGAAAATGTTGAATGGTGTAGACTCCATATCCCTCTAGTAGCTGTGTTGTCATTAATCTTCTAGAGAACTTTGAATGGTCCATTTGCCTTAGTAACGAGTTTTCTCATCCTTCAATTTGGGAACCTATCCTTATGTAAATGTACCCATACTCAAACAAGAACATTGGGTTAGAATTATACTATCCACCTTCCTCAGCCTCATTATTAGAGTTTGGCAGTGGCCTTGCTAAGATGCTCAGCTATCTATCGTGATGCTTTTAGAGTTCTCAAGCTTTATCAATCTTATCCTATCTTTCCTCACTTAAGCTCAGTGAAAGCAACTAATCTAAGGGTATGTTGGGATTGTTTCCATGTCTGTATGCCGATTTGTTGTAGGTGAAATCCATTATGGGTAGTATCATGCCTTGAGAGTGGTAAAGTCGTAACAGTCTCGCTAAGTACACCAACTTATGACAAATTCTAGCCACTCAACCACTACCAAAACTTACCATATATATGGCACATATGACTAAATAACTCTAAAGCATCTTCGTATCAATATCTAAAGTAAAATAGAGACATTTGATCTATATATTCCTTTAGAAAAATGGAAATTTGATTCATATGTTTCTTTTGAAAAATAGAAATTTACATACAGTTTTTATATAAGAAAACTTATAAAAGAAATTCCAAATTCTTATTTGCAATAAATAAAATACTATAAGTTAGTCTAGGTCATACAAATAGCCTAAGTAACTACAAAACAAATGACAAATTGAATGTTCCAAAGCCATTTGCTACTCAATCCTAATCCATTGCCCATCTTTTACATCTTTGAGGTTGGTTTAGCGTAGTATCTATTTGCTAAGACTTACTAAAGAACAATGGGTATATGAGCAACCATCACTTAGTAAAGGGATAAAGACCAAAGTATATGCAAGACAACAATAAGCAGGATTGTCAATTAATCAATTAAATACAATGCAATGCAATCAAATGTAGGCTGTCAATACGATGTTATCTAATCCGTCGTAAATTTTGAAAAATTGTACACTTTAATCTAGATCCCAAATTAGGACGATTACACATGACAACCATAATGCCACGACTCATGACTAAACATAAGATTACGCAATGGAGACCCAACTCCTTTCTTGACTACCTTCAAACACAGTGCGATAGGAATGAACCAACTACTACCCCTCAACCAAGCTTGAGCCAAAGGCCTAGAAGGTATGGCTCAACATATCCTTAACCTTCATCTAACCTATGAAGAGTCCAACTTATTGCTCAAGTTCGAGCTTCCCCGATTCCTTAAGTATTCTAAGTATTACATTGTATTGGGGATCAATGAGCCAACTGAGTACCAACTAAGGACCAATCTAGGCGATTTTATAAATAGCTTAGTAGTCATGACTACAAACTCAACCAACTTGACTTGAGTCAATATTGTCAAGTGTCAACCTGTTTGACCCATTGCTAACCTATTCTCTGTTGCCAAGCTATCCTAAAAAACTACCTGTAGTTAAGGGTAATTGACCTAATTCCAGCACTAAGCTACCGAAAAACTACCATCCAACTTTGACCAAGTCCTACCCCATCCACTCCATCAAATGGACCCCCGTCGATACAAAGGAAGACATCTATCCTCTAAAATCTATACTAGTAAGGATAGGCTTAGAATATTTCCTATCATATATTACTAATTTACACTTTATGTATATTCTTTCTAGTACTTTTATCTCTTAAGAAAATGCTCCATTTTTGTAATTGTTTATTTGCCCTAGATATTCAAATATAAATACGCTTGTAAATGTAGTAGGATCATCAATTACCATCAATATGATACTCTTTTTTCTCTATAATTCATTCTTACCTGACAATGACATGGTACACTGATGAAAATAATATATTTGAAAACATAATTTAGTCCCTAACAAAAACATCAAAATTTGATTAGATGCAATACATAAAGATAAAATTTTATAAATGGAAATTTCAAAACGGTATCATCTTAACTGACCAGTGTACCGAATTGTCTACAATAATAATACTAGTAAGTATCCACTAAGTCATTTCCTCAAGGAGAAGGGATTCGTCTAAATACTAGATTTTAACATGTTATTCTAATCTAGGCAAGTCGAATAGAGAATTGGAAATTATGAATGAAATTAAAAATTGAGTGTAAAAAGTAACAACTAACACAAATACATGGGCTTGTGACATACTTCTAAAGTAGTAGTGAGGGTATGTTGTTACGATATCGATGATGGTTTTCAATTGCCTTTTGATGGAATTCACTTTGATTGTGGGTAGATATCTTACTCAACTATATAGTGAAAAATCTCCTCTCAATCTCATTTTCCTATATGATTAGCTAAACACTTCATTCCTATCACAAATTAAGTGCTCTAGTTCTAGAAATTAGCGAGTCAATCTCCTCTTAGTCTCGTAACCTATCTTAATGCACTAAAATAGCATAAGGCAAAGTAAATTCAACGGGGTACACCTAATCCCCTATCGGTCTCATAGTTGTAAGAACTTGTTATCGATACTTCACTAACTCAATGACTCATATAGAAACTTACATAATTAATCTCCTCTTAGTCTCATAATTATACAAACCCATTAACTCTCAAAGGAACTTCCTAGGATTAATCTCCTCTCGATCTCATAATTACAAGAAAAAAACATTAAAAATTCTATTAAAAACACCTCAAAGAATTCAAATGGCGTATCAAACATCAAATCCCACTTAAATTCTCAAAACCATATCAAAACTATAAAGATTCAGCAACTACAACATCCATTTTATCACAAACTCACTAAAACAAACTTAGCCATTCATGGTATCAACAATGACAGTAAGAACACACATAAATATAGCAGAAGTTTACACTAATGAACAAGGTAACAAGATAATAACACAAGAACAAGTGATTAGATGAAGATAAGATGATAATTCTCTTTAATCCAATGCAAATGTGCATCGAAATCATAAAAACAAGTGCTAAATATAAAAAAAAAGTACAAGAAACAATAAAACAAACAATGAGCTTGCAATTTTACACTAAAACCTAGGAAAATCTTAATTGCAGCTCATCATTTTTGGCGAAAATGCAAGTATTTCTAAATTTAGGCTATATAAGTGAGTTGAGCGATAAGCAAGGTGACTTGCTCTTTAAGTCAACTTAATTCGTCCTCTACACTTAGACTAGCTACCTTCCTTAATTAAGCTCTCTTAGAATACTTACCATGAACATGTGATGCCATTTGTTCAAACATTTTGTATGCCTCTTCAGTAGTTTTGTTCATAATACTTCCCTCAACAGCGGCATTGATCATCACCCTCAATTGACTTCCCTAACCATTATAAAAGCATTCACCATACTCCACATAGGTAAACCATGTTAAGGACACTTCCTCAACAACTCTTTAAACCTTTTACAACTTTTAAATAATGACTCCCTATCAAACTATTTAAACATGGTGATCTCATTTCTCATTTTTAACATTTTACCCAGTGGGAAGAAATAAGACAGAAGGTTTGAACTAAATCATCCCATGTAGTGATAGAATTGGATGATTAGGAGTTTAACCAACTTCTAGCTTTATTTCTTAGTAAAAATGAAAATAATCTTAAGTGGATCATATCATCAGATAACCCCTTTTGTTTTCATTGTAGCACATAATTGCAAAAAAATTGAAGGTATTCAAGGGGATCTTCAAGCAATGATCCACCAAATTGATTAAGTTGCACCATCTGAATCAAGGTAAGTCTAAGTTCAAAGTTATTTGCTTGAATAGTTGGCCAAGTGATAAGTGGTGTAACTTCATTCAAATTTAAGACATAGTATTCCTATAAGGCTCAATTATTACCATTCCCCATTTCCATTACATCCATGTCCATTATTTCCATGTCCATTATTTCTACTCCCATTAGTTCCATTCCTGTCTCCTCTATTAAAGGGTCCTTGATGATTTTCCATTTCTCTTAATTCCTCTTTCCTTCTTTCCCTAATCTCATGGTGAAATGTTTAGTCTATCTCAAGGTCAAATTCCTCTACTAATTCTCTCACCCCTCTTCACATATAAAGCAACAAGTCTTAATTCTACCCCTTTCAAATCGAACCTTTAAACCAAAACCTACAAACATAGATGCTAAAATATAAACAATACTCTTCCTAACTCAACAAAAATCAATTAGGGACAAATTCAACACTTTTCTAGCGACTCAAATAGTAAAGCCTCAAACTTTATCCTCAAACTAACAAGAGAATAACAAGATTAGCTCAATTGAACAACAAAGCAAGTAAAGATCAAAACTTTAACTACTAAACTACTCAAAATTCACAAAGATTGCACTATACTATTAGTTACAACTAATAACTATAGCTGCACTAATGCTTAGGCTCAAAGTCCTCGATTTATCTTGTATTAGCACAATTGCCTTCTCCCTAGCAAAGGAGCTACAAACTAACGACAACATAATGCACTAATGAAAATTATAGATTTGAAAACACAATTTAGTCCCTAGAAAAAATGCCAAAATTTGATTGGATGTGGCATGTAAACACAAAATTTTATTAATGGAAACTTCAAAATAGTGTCATCTTAATCAACCAGCGTATTAGATCACTTGCAATAATAATACTAGTGAGTATTCACTAAGCCATTTCCTTAAGGAGAAGGGTTTCGTCTAATACCATATTTTAACTTGTTACTATAATCTAAGCAAGTTAAATAGAAAATTGGGAAATGCAAATGAAATTAAAAATTGAGTGAAAAAAGTAACAACTAACACAAATAATAAAGATGTGGGTTTGTGACATGCTTCCAAAGTAGTAGTGAAGGTATGTAGTTAAGATATCAGGGATGATTTTTAATTGGGTTTTGACAAAATTCACTTCAGCTCAATCCTAAGTAAGTATCTCACTCAACTATGTAGCCAAAAATCTCCACTAAATCTCTTTTTCCTACACAATTAGCTAAACACTTAATTCCTATGACGAATTAAGTGCTTTAGTTCTAGAAATTAGGGGAGTCAATCTCCTTTCGGTCTCATAACCTATCCTAATCCACTAAAACTATATAAGGGGGTATGAATTCAATGAGGTACACCTAATCTCCTCTCGATCTCATAATTGTAAGAAACCATTATCGATACTTCACCGACTCAACGACTTAAGTATAAATTTACACAATTAATCTCCTCTCGATCTCATAATTATGAAAACCTATTAACTCTCAAGGGAACTTCCTAGGATTAATCTCCTCTTGGTCTCATAATCATAAGGAAAACACATTGAAAATTCCATTAAAAAGTACCTCAAAGAGTTCAGATAGAGTACCAAGCATCAAAATCCACTTAAATACTCAAACCCATATCACAACTACAAAGAATCACCAACTACAACATCTACATTATCACAAACCCACAAATAAACTTAGCCAGTCATGGTATTAACAATGACAGTAAGGACATACATAAATATAGTAGAAAACTCCATTAATGAGAAAGGTAATAAGATAATAACACAAGAACAAGTAATTAGACAAAGATAAGATGATAATGCTCTTTAATCTAACTCAAATGTGCATTAAAATCATAAAAACAAGTGCTTTATCATAAGCAAGTTCAAAAAACAGTTAAACAAGCAATGAGCTTGCAATTCTACACTTAAACCTTAGAAAATCCTAATTGCTGCTTATCATTTCTGTTATAAATGCGCGTATTTATAAATTTAGGTTACCAATCAATTGTAATGAAGAGTGCACTTCATGTTTCCCAATAGGTACCCCTGTCAATCTCCATTGGGACTTACTTTGATGAAGTTCTTTGTGATGTGTTATCCATGTACATGTCGAACGTGTTACTTGTCCAACCTTAGTTATTCGACAAAAGCATCATGTACAATTAGTTCCAAATACATATGCATTTGAGAAAGATAGAACAAAGATTATCTTGAATCAATGGCCCTAAGCCAAGTTAGTAACACATAGGATAAGTTGCCCAACTATTTGAAGAAGAATTTGGTCCTAAGTCAAACTAAACTAAGAGAACCTATGAAGTTGGATTTGTTGACCTATCTATTAGTCAAAAAACCGCTAAAGCTTGGAGAGTAAGTACAACTCCTACCTGATGTCTGAGTTAGTGGAATAATTCAAGGATTTGTTTCTCCAGGAACTTCCAAGGGTCTGCCGCCATTATAAGGGATAAAGCACTCTATATAGACTTAATGCCAAGGGCCACCTTACCTAATAAACTGACTTACAAAATGATCTTTGAACAAGTTGCCGAATTGCAAAGCAAGTCAATAAGTTGGTTAGGACATGGAGAATGTGTGTCGATAGATTAATAAAATTATAGATACCCCATTCCCCAACTTGATGACATGTTGAACAAACTACACAAAGTACAGGTGATCTCCAAAATTGACCCCAAGTTTCGTTATCGCTAGATAAGGACGAGACCTGATGATGAATGAAAGATAGCTTTTAAAACCCAACACAGCCTTTATGAATTGTTAATCATGTCATTTAACCTATCTAATACACCAAGCACTTTCATGAAGCTAATGAACCACATGCTTAGGAATCAAATCAAGAAGTTTGCAGTAGTGTATTTTGATGACATCTTAGTCTACAATCTAGACCTACCAAGCCATTAAAATCATCTCTGAGATGTGTTTAAGATATTTCGAGCTGAAAGATTGATCTAAAATTTGAAGAAGTATTGTTTCTTCATAAAGGAACTGGTCATCTTGGTTTGCGTAATGACTAGAGGAAGCCTGTAAGAAGATCTGAGCCATTGTAGAATGGCTAACTCTGACCTCCAATGTTAACAAAAGGAGTTTTCATGGTTTGGCATCCTTTTACAGTAGGCTTATTTAGGATTTTAGTAAGATTATGGCACCTCTCACCAAGTTGATAAAAAAGAACATGGAGATCGAATGGGCAAAAAAGGAAGAGAGAAGTTTTTCCAAGATAAAGAAGAAGTTAACCTCTTCCTTAATTCTGGCTCTACCTAACTTAAAGAAAGTCTTTGAGCTGGAATGTGATGCTTCAGTATTCAATATTGGTTCCATACTCATGCAAGAAGGCTAATCTACTGTATCACATAGTGAAAAACATAAAGGAGCAAAACTAAACTACTTGGTGTATGATAAAGACCCTTAAGCACTAATCCAAGCTCTTCATGTATGGCAATACTACTTATTACCCAAACAGTTCGTTATCTACAATGTTCATAAATCACTAGCATATCTGAGGAGCTAACCAAAGCTCTCTAAGCATCAAAGGAAATGAGTGGAATTCTAAGAGGTTTAATTTTATGATCAAGTATAAGCGCAACAAGTCAAATGTAGTAGCCTGCACTCTATCAAGGAGGCATGATAGGATCACTAGCATATCTGAGGAGCTAACCAAAGCTCATTAAGCATCAAAGGAAATGAATGGAATTCGAAGAGGTTTACTTTTATGATCAAGTATAAGCGCAACAAGTCAAATGTAGTAGCCTGCACTCTATCGAGGAGGCATGATAGGGGCTCCTATGATATAAGGACAAGTACCACCCTTAGGTAAGTCACCTAGTCAAGTTATTATATAAACACAAATTTGAGTCTAAGTTACTGATCCTATAAGGAATTATGAAAGTTTTAGTAAATCTTACATTACTAGCAATTCTCCTTAAAATTACCAATCATCTAACTAATCAAATTAATTAAATAATTATGAATAAGATAAAGAAACAATAAACAAAGTTTATAAAAGGAAAAACAAATAAATAAGAAATAAATGATGAGATTAAATTAAATTAAATTGTGAAAACATGTTAGTAAATCTATTATTTGCTACCTAATTCTATGTGATTTTCAATCTCAATTGCACTTCTAGACCATAGAGATTCGTAATGTAAATTAACCAAACTTGTATCTCTTAATTAATTCCTAATCCCAAACCCTATCTAAATCACTTATGCAACAAAGTATCTCAAGCTCACATTAAGATCTTGAATCCCTCTATTACGTTACCCTAATCCAGAGAAATCGAATACCTAATCTTTTAATCTATTTAATTACTTCTAATTGCATCAATTCATCTATTATAAGATCTTACGAACTATGTAGTTGATTCATACAATAATTCAATAGTTGGCTATATTGAATTAAAAACAATATAAAGTAATGCAATTAGAACACAAAACATAATATCATAAGTTGAAGAAAGAAAATTATCACATTGAAATAAGCTTCAATAAAAAAATTCACTAAGAAGATGAAATTATGACATAAAAGTAAAATAAAAGAGACCAGGAGACATGAGCAACCCTTGTACTTTAGCTTACACAAATGTTCCTCTATGGGCTCTCTCTAAACGCTAAGACTAAGATTCTATATATAAGACTTAAACCCATGGTTATAAAAGAAGCCTTCAAAAAATAAGAGTTACAAGTCATGACATTTATATTCCCTAGGATTACAGTTATGATCTTAGGCATATTTTTCTTTTTCACATGCAACTTGTATTTTTTTAATGAAATTCCTCAACAAAAGGTACACGATGATAACTTACAAATAATATATATTTTCTATAGCAATTTTGTAATAATTTCAAATTTATTCTTGTTAATCTTTTGATAATTTGAGTTTACTTTGTTTGTTTATTGTTTTTAGGGACTTTGGAAGTACTTTATAAAGATTTTAAGGATTCCTACACAATTTTGAGCATATTAGAATAAAAATACTAAGGATATAGTGAAGCAAAGAAATTTCAAGTAAGAATGAAGGTCCAAGAATGATCATGATTAAGGAGCACACCCATAGTCCCTTTCTATGAGCCTTTCATCAAGAATTTCTTTTAAATTTCGAAGTTCCACATGAAAAGCATAACTATGGTCAGGCATCATGGTCATATACTCTATACGTGAAGAAATTGCAATTTTCAATCTTCTATTTTTGTTAGATTCTCATTGTAATCTTAAGACTATTACTTATAAATAGATTCTTAAGCTTAGGGTTACAAAGAAAGAAACCCTTAAGCAATTGTTAGGTTTTAGAATTACAAGGGGACTTCTCCATCTTTACTTTACTTTTCTTTTTAGTTTTCATATTTTTATTTCAATAACTTAGTAAATCGTTATTGAACTCTACATTCAAAGGGGTGGTAATCCTTGGTTATGAAATTCAATGTATGATTTTACTTTCTACGATCCAGTTACATCATTTTTATTGTTACTAGATTAATATTACCTAAGGTATTAATTTAATGTTTCAATTTACTATAAAGTTGCAAAACCTTTATTAAATAGACAAGTATAATTAGAAAAGATTAAGTACACTAAGAGATTAGGTATTTAATCTTTTCATATTGGGGTAAGCTTATAATAGGATCCAAGAGCTTTATGCAATCTTGGAATACCTATTCAAAACCGATTTGAGTAAAAAGAGTTCAAGGATTAAGAATTAGCCAAAATAAGAATCAACCGAAAATGTAAGTCTAGTTAATTCAAAATTCAATTTCCATTGGAATAGTGCTAAGAATTTCCACGATCGAATATAATAATTAAGATTGAACAATCCCTTAAAGCTAAGTTGTGAGCAACAATTACAATTTACTAAGGAAAATGCCTTTCTCTATATTAATTAATTGATGTTAATTTTTATCTAATTCTTCAGTCGTTTAATTATTTTGTTATTTAATTTATGTTAATTTTTATATTAGTTCATTAGTTGTTTAATTATCTTGCTATTATATTATTAATCAATTGTCTTTATTTAATTTCTTTTCCTTTATTTTAATATCATATTTTATTGCAATATTTATTTTCTATCTTTAGAATATTTTTTAAAATCTTCTATGGTTATAAGTTAAGTAATTGAATAATATAAAAAGGATACAATTACTAAAAATAATTAGATATACTCAAATAACTAATTTCTTATGAGATCAACATTTGGAATCAAAATATGTTTTATTCTATAATATAACTTAATTAGGTACAATTTCCTAATATAATACATGTCCCATCAAGTTTTTAGCACTGTTATTAAGGAGTATACCCTTAGATTTATTGAATCACCTCGATATATTTGTAATATGTAAACTCCTAAAATCATATTTAGGGAAATTGTACTTAAATTTAAGACCTTCAAAAAAACCTTAGCAGATTGAGGCCAAAATTTATAACTATGATAAAAAAAAAGTTAGTTCAAGTAACTTAGTGAAGTTGAATTGTAAAAATAATGACTCAAATCTCAATTTTAGCCTTAGAAGTATAGTTACATAATATAATGAAAAATTCGTTAAAACCTCTAAAACTAAGCTTGAAATACAATGAAAACTTAAAAATAGATTAATTAGGCTATAAAAAGAAATAATATAGTACAATATACTATATGAATATATATATGTATTTTTATTAATATACCCAGTATATATAATAATTATACTCATAAATTAACTCAAAATGATATAATAAGCGATAAGTTCACAAAAATAAATAGAAACCATATCTTAAAAATAAAAGACATTAGAAACATGATTATATACATGTAATTATACACATTACACATATATAGGATATATACGCATACATGAAATATATAAAATTTTAAACATAATATACATTACTAATAAATACACTAAAAATCAACCAAATCATATCCAAATTATAGCAAAACACTTGAAAAAGTCACGGAATTCGTGATGGCATCCTGATAACAACTAAGAGTGATAAATCAAAAGCAAACTCTTCAACAAATGACCACCTCATGCTAATTGCTTTTAGGAGAAATATTTAAAATTTTTTACTTAATAGATAAGAAAATTTTGACACCTAACCCAATATAAATGAGAGTCATGAACAACCATTTACACACTTTAGGAACCTTAGACATTGAAAGAAAAATCAAAGAAAATTTATACAAAATAGAAAAACAAAGCAAAGTCTTGTTTTGGACTAGTTCTTAGTTCAAACCACCACCTACTATTAAACCTTACCAGACCTAAGTAGAGCTACCATCACCGACAACTTCTCTTTAGCTACTGGCTACCTCATCATCAACAAACACTAAATCAAAAATCTACCCTATTTTTCATTAAATTCAAAAATATATGAAATGAAATGAGAAAATTATAAAAAAAATTCATTCTTTAATTATTTTAGATATAACTTCATGCTGTAATTTTATTTTTGTAAAATTATGAATATTTTATATACTAACTTAACAAAGTTACTATTCATCCAAAACTTCAAATCCAAAATAAAATAAATTTTTTTATAAAATACATGTTATACCTAATTAATTACTATATAGCCCAATTTTGATTTGATATGTATTTAGTATTTATTGTATTTTTTATCCTAAAAATGGTTAAAATAGAGCAATTTCTAAAATAAAATTGATTATACAAAAATAATTGATGAAATTAAGATCCAATAAATTCTAAATGCTTATAATGATACTAAGATAAAAGGGAATTGATTTCATATACAAAGAATATTATTTGTCTAATTAATTATAATTTAAGGGTAAAAACATAATTATGTATATATAAACAATAAACCTAATAGCATGAAATCACTTATTGATTAAATTTCCTATAATTTTAGAAGTCTAGAAATTTTTGTAGAATTAGTTAGTAACCCAAATTATTTATTGCAAATGTTTAGTAATAAAATAACTTAATTTACTAATTAAAGTATGTTTTTAACAAAACTAGGTTAAAATGTAGTAAATATTATTGCTAACCAAGTTTAATTAGAGTAGAATTTTATTGTATTTTGTATGACTAAAGGACCTAGGATAGGGCATATAAGTGCTAGGATTAGAAATTATAGATATTATTAAGCTATTTTAGGAAATTATATAAAAAATATCTTATTTATATAATATGATAAAGCTTGCTATGTAACTTTGATTATGAAAACATAAAACGTTAGGAATCCTTTTTCATTTTTCAAAACAAAATATTCTTTATAATCAGAGGGGCTTCTCCGGATCCAAGGAGCTAAGTTGCTCTCTTGGTAACTAGGTGAAGATCACGGGTTATAAGGCACAAAAAGTAGCTACTTCGCCAGGTAATTTTATTCTTTCACACGCTCAATCAGCAGGTCCTTTTACTGCATGAACTTACAAGCAAATTTAGAGATACATTCATGAAAATGGCGTAAACTGCAAAATGCTGCTCTGGAGCCTGCTGGCATAGAAGAATGTACAAGCATGCCTATGTATAAGTCAATAACACGTACCAAAAGGTTTCTTAGGACGACCAAACAGAAAAGCCTTGATGCAAGGGCATATATAACATAATTGACGTCTTACTTAAATTTCACCATGCAACCTTTCTTCATCAGTACTCCTATTCATCATGAAACTAAACTCATTCACAATTTAGGCAATTAGATTGGTGAAAAATAAGATGATGCATGTAATCTTTTCGATCCTATGGATTTAAAAGAGCACCTGCCCACTTCTTGAACTCCTTTCTAACCTGAATGCAGCAAATATAGACCCAGTCCTGTCAACTATAGTTTTCTGAACACACTGGTCAGATTTCATTGAAGAATGCCTCAATATGTCATATAGTGAAGGTGATGGTTTTACTTCTGCTGTTCTCCCCGTGGTTTGTGCAGAAACTTTTGACTGCGAGCTGCTGAATTTGGCCGATGGAGCTTTGGTAGGTCGACTCTCCTTTTCAATCTGCAATAGCATTGTCAAATGACGAATGAAAAACCATTACAACACTTTAGCACCATTAAAAGTTAAACCATATAAAATAAAAGAAGTAAATGATTGTGATCATGCGATCATATCCAAGGATGTATTATTCATTTAGTGGCTCAACATAGAAGAGAAGAGAGAAATGAGCTCATTATATAGGTCTGACCGTTTCAGTAGGATCTTCCAATGCCAACGATGCACCCCTGCTATTACTATCATCACGTCCAAAGACAAACAACCGAGTCATGCTTGTTTTATTCCTCTTTGATGATGGCAGAGAACTTGATGCCCGACCCAAAAAGTATGACTGCAACATCGTAAGTGAATCTATCATCAAATGCTATCATAAAAGCTTCAGCTAATAAAACCAAATTGTTTGCTTCCATTTCTAAATGTATCAATTCCGGAGAAGAGAGTCAAGAGGTAGTGACCAATGGAAACCTGAAACTCAAACTCATAAACAACTATGTCCCAGTCTATTGTGTCAATATCATGAAAAGATCTAGCAATATAAAGAATTTGTCACCTTGATTTAATATTTCTCTATCCAGAATTACCAAAATAAAATAAAATAAGAATAATGTAACGCTTCAAAATGCAAGTAGTAGAACACCTTTTGTACACCATTTATATTCCCTCCTGTAAGAGGCATGCTGTAATGGGCTGCAAGGAAAATATGAGATTTAGGAAATAGTTGAATCAAAAAATGTTTAACCATATAGCTTCTATAGATTAATCCAGCAATTATTACTTGGTTGTCTGGCTCTCTTCTTCATATCTCGTGGAACATTCAACTTCTTTATAAGCTGAAAAGCATCTCTAGTGCTTTCATCCTCTGCAGGTGACAAGAGAGTAGGTTTTCCTTGCTGTTCCACAGAAAAGGTATAATAAACATTATATTTCTGAGTGAGATACTGCAAACATCTACAATGTTAATACTAAAAGAGCAAAGTACAGCCATTTTGAAAATAAGCAGCTTTTCAGAATGCTGATGGAGACAAACCAGAGATTCATTATCTCTTATAAAGCCTGAAAGAACTTACAATTTTCTCACAAAGAGACTGTTTGGCATGCATCCTTTCAGATTCCTCATCATCAGATGATACATATGGGTCATCTTTGTCAGTAAACATTTGAGGTATCATTTGCTTTATCCTTCGCAAATTCATTCTAGCAGCATTTGCTGGAACTAGATCATCTGCATCTCCATCACCAAACTCTTCTTCCACTTCCTCTTCTTCTTTTTCTCCATCTTCTTCATCCTGAAGCAAGTTGGCTTCTCTCTGCTTCGAGCCAAAATTTAGTCTTTGTAAGAGATGCTCTGTTCCAGCAGCATCCTGTTGTTCAAGCCACTGCTGGTGAAGTTGGTTGCGCTTTTCCCTGTCTATACCAGTCTCTTTGAAGTTAGTAGCTATCATCTCATTAAGTTCCTCAGCATCTTCCATCTCATCCTCCTCTTTAATTTCTTGAGATTGCATTGGATCATTGTCACTATCATCTTCTTCCTCAGCTTCATCATCAAGAAAATTCTTCAGATCACCCCCTTTTGGAGATAAAGTGAAGCCAATGGCTTGGCCTGGACGTGGATCAACATTCTCTTTGTCATTATCTTCTTCATCATGCTCAGAACTGAGTATCAAAAAAGAATCACATTTTTAGTTGCCAGTAGGTATAAAATGCTCAAAGATGATGAGATGGCAAATCATGAATTCAGCAAATTGTGATTTTATCACCACTATGATGCATGCTAAAACTCAAAACTAAATATGGCTCCGAGAACAAATCCCTGTGAACATGGATACTAGGTTATAATAAAAATAAGGATAATAGACAATATATAATAAATAACAAGTTTCATCTAATGCATAAATGTGGAACTTCAAAATCAATTCTTGCAGGTATCTAGAAGGCTGCAATGACTGTTACCTTCACCATCAATTAATATGAAACTGGGTAGTGTGTTGGAAACATACTAACTTAAGTTTTCACAACCATATGTACTTGGACCCTAAATCCTCACTCTTCAAACAATGTTAAAGTTGAGAAACCAAAATCAAGGGGCAGGAGCTCACGATGTGAACCTTTAGTAAAAACTAATTACCACAAGGAGCAAACGAGAACCAAAATATAAAATGAGCAATCACTCATTAGAAATGTGAAAATAAAGATCACAGATACAAGAAAGTATTAAAGTGTATAGACAGGTACTTACAGGTCATCAGCAGGGGTAGAATCAAGTTTCAAATTCATCGCAAACAAAGATGGTGCAAAAGCTTCCTCCAGTGGGCTACTGAGGGTTTCAGAGACAGACCCTTCTTTTGCATTCTTGGTATGCAAATCAGAAAACAAATCCTACAGAACAGAGAAATGTTATCTTGTGTCCAATGTCCTACCACAAGGTGTCCAACTTAGTAGGCTATTAATTAAAATCTATTATACCAATACCTGAGTGTCATCAATTGGTGCCCGAAATTCTTGCTTAGAAACCTCATGAGAAGCCTGCAACTTAGAATGAAAATACAGTCACACAAAGTATACTGTTTTGCAGATTTGAGGAAATATGACTCCTATAAGTGATAGGCAATGGCATTACGGTAGAGGGGTTCAGCAACAGGGCTAAGCACTTTCAATCACCAAGAAACCGCATAAACTATACTGAGGATTGACTCTTGACATCTTCACATGTTCACTCTAAAGGGAAGAACGAAAAATTGTCTTGCATGGTGCATCTTCAGCTTATATCACCAAAAACAAGAGGCTGCTTTAAATTGTTAAAAAGATATGGCATATAAAAAAATATGTAATGTGTTTTGGCATATATATTTAATCACCCCTTAGAATCCATAGAGTGCCATTGTGCAATTTAATTATGCAAGTCGGGATTGAAATTTTTATAGTGCACAGAACTACGTTAGAACTTTTTTCAAAATGCATAAAACTAGAATACAACTTATTAACACAAGCTGTGCCTTTTTCATCCATCACCTCCAATATTTGAAAGTTCAACTTACCCCCGAAGATGAAACCTGTTCCGCAGTTGATAGAACAGTGCAATCATTTGAATCATCCTTGTACATGTCTTCTACACCATTCAATGCCTCGACATAATCCATATTCATCTTCTCTGCTTCTCCTTTTCTGACTCCATCGACCCTCAGATCTCTCATCTGTGAATCACCCTTCATATCAAGTTCAACATCATCTTCGGGGGAATCAAAATCACCATAAGCAAAAGAACTACTCTTCATGGAAGCATATCTACATCGACCAAACATCATCAAATTGAACTATTATCTTTTTATAATGAAGTCATGCTAACAAAACTAAGGGAAACAAAACATGATCTTTACTTTTTCGAAATCTCCAGCTTTCTCTGACGAATCTTCTCCAGAACTGAAGAAATTGGTTTATGAACCATTGGTATCGGTTTGAATGATGCATCTCTGGTCTCTAAAGAAGTGAATGCAGTCAATCGACTGAAGACAAATGAAGTCAATATTTTAGATAAATATTTAGAAAAAATAACAAAACTACCTCTCAAAATTCTCTGAGAATCAACATGAAGCTGCTTAAGATGATTTCTCCTTTCCTGCACATTAACTCAATCAATGCTAATCAACCGCAACTAAAGAGCACGAAATTGTACAGTAAGCAAGAACCATCAAGTTCTGCAACATAAAGGCACAGTTCCTTTTATCATATTTCAACCTATCATACTACATTTCAATTTAAAATATGGATGAAAATCAAACAAAGAACTCACCATCCCTTCACTTCTCTTATAACTCCTTTTGCTGGCACATGCTTCAAAATTATTGTCATCACTGTCGCCGTAAGCATTGTCCCGACGGACCTTTTCTTTCTTTTTATCCTTCCTTGTCTTCTTTCTGGATGAATCCTCCCCATCCTCCTCGAAGAAAGACCAACTAGACCGTCTCTTATGACTCTCTTCATCCTCTTTTCTCAAATCCTCTTTACTTTCCTCTCTGAATTCATCATCAGCTTTTCCAACCACGGTGTTGGAATCCAACGGCCCCTCACCTTCATCTCTGAATTTATTATCAGCTTTTTCAACCATGGGCTCCGAATTCAGTATCCATTCACTTTCCTCTCTCAAATCTCCACCATTAATCTCAAACGCAGAGTCGGAGCGCAGCGAATCCTCATTTTTATCTCTCAATTCCTCATCGACTATATCAATTGCAAGAGAACCGAAATCCAAAGCTCTCTTCACCCCTAAACCCCCTTCTGCAGCACCAACTACGATCTCAGTCTCATTGTCCTTCTCTCGCGCCAATGACAAGAGGCCGTGTGGTTTGTTGCAGCTCGGTTCTTGAAGATCGGACGAATGCGGATCGGATTGGGGAGAGTTAGGGCTAGGGTTAGTTTGTTCGATGACGGGAGATTTGGAAAGTGAAACGGTAACGGAAAAAGAAGATGCTTTTTTCAAGCGTTTGAGCTTGCGTTCCGGAACTGGAGGAGATGTCACGGCGGCGGAGTAGAGTTCGAAGTCGTCGTCACTCTCCATTGAAGCAGTGTAAGAATGCTGTGAAGGGTTGATTGGATTCGATTGTCTGGAAAATGAAAGTTAAAATTAGTGGAATTGTTTGTTAGGGTTTTTTCGACTTTTGAGTTTGGGAGGCAAAATGCAATCGAAATTTTGAAGTGGCGCCGAAGAAATTAAATACGAATGTTTTCTTAAGGAGAAATGAGAGCGCTAAAATTTGAAAGCCGAAACATGTATGTGTTTTTGCCAAGACAACCTGCCCGAGCCCGTTCCCTTATCAAGAAAATGGCTACTTTGTATAGGTATATTGGAATGTGTCACATCTTATTTAATAGCTTTTCGATTTTGTATCCTCTCAAAATTTTTTTTTTTTCAATTTATAAATTAATAATTGAGATTATTTAGATTTTTTTTTTTTATATCATCTTAACATCATCTTTATTATTATCAAACTTAGATATGAGTTTAGAACATGCAAAACCAATAAAGGTGAAACTTTTAAGGGTACCGAAGCCACTTCGGCATAACTACTTCAATACCTAAATTAAAAGTACTTTTGAGTTGAAAGAAAGTAAAGGATTTAGTGAGCAAAGTGTATAGAGAGTTCTTACAAAAAGTGTATTTTTATATTTATAGGTTTTTATCTTGTAACTTTTGTGGAAAACAATTGAACTACTCGTAACACGTTATGTCTCCTAAATTTAGTCATACGCAAATCATAAGGAAAATTGAGCAGTTAGACAGTTGTTGTATGGATAACCACTAAACTATTATGCTAACATTTAAATGTTTGAATCTTCTTGGACCGAGCCTTAACAATTAGGCCTCAAGTGGTATTGATCAAAATAATGATTTCAAGCTGTAGAAGCTCCGGTAAGGGTCGGCAACTAAACTAGCGATCTAATGGTATCAACCAAGTGGCCAGCTACGATAGGACTAACTCAAAGGCATTATCCTTAGCTAATCATTGTCTCATTTAGGACAGGCTAGCACAATGCCAAGCATTTAACTAATGAAATGAAAATCTACTATCAGCATTTGGCTTTCAACTCTCATGGTTGAAACTCAAGTATGAGAATAGCACTTAGCCAAATTTTCCATATTAGTTGGAATAAGCAAGTGGCCAAACCATGGTCAAACTTGTGCGACACTTGAAGAGATATGATTGTTGGACTTTTCCAAGTCATCTCATCAATTTCATTCCTATGCATTAGTGCCAAGCTTACCTTAAAGGGAATCGAAACTTCCAACAGAAGATTCATGATCCTTCACTTTTCTCTTTCCTTGAAACATATGCAACTATTGTCTTTTTTGCAATTATTCCCTCTATACGCTCAGTAACTATCGATGAGATAATAGCCAGTGGATTGTTGCAAACTACACATATACATGATTAAGGCTAATCAAAATCAAATCACATTTCTTTTCTTGAAAACCGCTAATTAAGAGCTTTATAAACCTTAACCATTTTCTCTTTTACATCTTCTAAAGCTTTACAAACTCTCTCTCTTCGCTCAACATTTCTGCAAATTCCTTCTCCTCCAAACTTAAGCCTTCGCATTAAAACTTCAGGAACTCCTTAAAATTCAAGTATGACAAGAGCTAGGATCATCAATTCTCCTTCCTCTGAGGCTATTCCCAAGTCCACACCCCATACATACCATCCTACCTAAAAAAAAAAAAAATCTAATGAGGCAATGGGATTAGCATTAATCGGTGATAATGGTGGCTTAGCTTCAAGTTGCAATAATGTTACTGATAAATACAACAAACTTGCTTACATTGAAGCTCTTCCCAGAGATGTATATCCTGATGATGGTAGGGGTAATAAGCATGCAATTTATCATTTTAATGATATTGTGTATAATACTATGGCACCAAAAGGAGTGCAAAGCCATGCTAATAAATATTTGGTGTTAACGTAAGAACCTTTTCTTTTGAAACTTCCAAAGGATTGGAATCTTAGGAAACTCAAGAGAGATGAGAAGGTTTGTTTCCTAATTAAGGACAAATTTCATGTTTACCTCAAGTACTTTGAGTTTGGTTTGTAATTGCCATATTCTAATTTCTAAAGAGCTTTTTTCCTTTTAATTGTTTCGATAAAGTGCTGGGCATGTTATCACCAAACACTTATAGAATTTTGGTAGCTTTTGAGATAATTTGTGAAAAAGTTAGAGGTTAGGGCTATTGTAAAGCTATTTAAATATTTTTTTCATAATAAAGTAGTAAAGTGATGGATGGGTCTACGCTGCTGCTAAATATAAAAGGAAATTTTTTGTGGGTTAAGATTCCAAAATCCATGGTTAGCATGATAAGTTTGTCTTGATAGTTTAGAAAAAGGCCTGGATATTTGGAATAGATGGACAAAGCCCACCAAATTAGAGATGTCAAACTTCTACTAAATGATAAGCAGGCTGCTGGAAGATAGAAGTAGGGTGACAGATTTTTTCTTTTTTTAATGCCAAAATAATAATTTGTTGATATGAAAGGAGTGAGGCAATCTTCTCTAATGATGAAAGTATTACTCAACCTCCTCATCGTATCAAGCCAAGCTGGTTAAACAGATGCTAATCAAGTGCTTCATGGGGGACTTTAATCTTTGATTTTTGCTTAGCACAATTTGTAAGTGTACTTCGTCTCATACTTAGCTTATAATCTCTTTCTTGTTTGCAAATATGGGTGCTACAGATGCCAACCCTAAAAAGCTTATAGCCTAATCGAAGGCTAAGAAGAAAAAGCTAGACTTATGTGATAGGAATCCACCACTTCTCACCCAAGTAAGAGCAAGAGCTCTGGTTGGTTTAGCCTTTTGAATCCTCAATTGCTAAACAAGTTCCATAAAACCCCGACTTGAAGAGCAACGATGCCACCTTGTATGACCTCTTTAGTTTCCAAGTCGTTTAGTATATCATCTTGATAAGCCTAAATTTGACCAAACTATCTAGGACTCCAAGATTAGACCTTCTGACCTTTCATGCAGATCGCTTCTTATAACAAGTCCCTCATTTCGATCTACTAAAGGATCTTGTTGACATTGACCTTATCCTAACATGTCAAAAACCATTATTAGCAAGCACTCTAACTTCTCCCAAAAAGATAAGTGTCCCACTCTATACGAGTATGCACCTGATAGTAGAATCTTCTCCTCTTAGAAGGATTACCTAATTATCCTTCATTTTTTGTTATTGTTAGTGTATAATCTTTTACCCTTTTCAATAAATTTGTATGCTTATAACCCAAAGGATCACTGGGTATAAAATACCCCTTTTATAGCAGTTGCTATAATTATTAATGAAAATTTATGAAGTTTCTTTAATTTGAGAACTTTATCCCCCTGTAGCTCATATTAACCCTTGAGCAAGGTTATGTTAGCAAGCAACCCTTTATCTCGGACTAGCGAATTGTATCTAGCAAAGTATAGGTTCATGAGTATGTAGGTCCCAATTAGGCGGAGTGGTTGGTTTGAATTGGTTACTTTTAAAAAATTTAAGAGAAATGTGATTTCTGAAAAGTTTTATCCTTTCAATTACTTAATCGATTAACTTGAAGATAAATAGATAATACGATGTAAATGTAGTATACAAAAGTAAAGAGATAAGGGATAGAAAATTAGGAAAATGAATTATAGTGCTTCAATTTTGTGCCTACTATACTTTTCCAACTTCACCATCAGCAACCCAATTTAATTTATCGGAATCGTTCCACTATTCACCTGTTCTCAAAGAACATAACTTGAGAGATTATAATTACACTATCCTTTGCTTTGTCTCACTTAGCCTTATACCTAAGCTAACACTTAGAACTACAAAGATTCAAATACTCTCTCTCAAAAAAACTTTACATAAGAGAATATAAAGACAATGAAGAAAATAACACAATAGTTCCTTATCAAATAAGAACAAAAACAAAGTTATGTGAGAACCTTCTATCAATCTTCTATTCTCATAATGGTAATGTTGCAACACTTTTTTGAATAATTACAAAGCTTTTTCCTACTCTCGTTCTATCTTGATCTATGGAATTCAACCTCTTTAAATATTGAAGCTTGCAACAGATAAATGCTTGGTGTAAGGCAGGTCTATCAAAAATTATTCCATCTTTTGCCTTGAGAAATAATTACGCATTATATCCTTCTTAGCCTACTATTTTTGTGAGAATTTTTTCCCAAAATGTGTGTTACAAAAGAGATAAAGTATCTTTCCTTTTTCTAGGATTTTGACTATATAAGCTTAAAAGGAAATCCTTGCCTATCAATTTTTAAAAAGAAATTGAATCTAGTTATGTCTTATGATTGATTTAAACTCGCCATTGTTTTTTATATATAACTTTCTAAATTTAATGGTTTGAACTTGTGAAAACAAAATGGTTTTATCCTCATGGATTTATATCCTCCTTAGTGGAACGTATTGAATATATTTCCCAAATATATTCAATAGATGAAGCTGGGTCTTCCCAAATCTTGAATCATGTATTTAATTCGTGAGGCATCTGATAAATAATATTTCTTGTTTCCAGTTCCTGTACCTTCTAATTGATCTTCTGACAAATCTCATGAGACTAGATATAATACTCGTAAACTGAAAAATAAATCTAACCATATCTAAACAAATAACCATGCATACAATCCTATTAGATAATGTTCCTTTTTGTTATCATCAAAACATATGAAAGAATTAACAAAGTGCTTGAGCAATGAGTTATATCAGCAAGTAGCTTACTATGCATAACTCTTTTCTTTTCTTTTGCGTCTTTTCATCTAAACCCATACTTTTCCTTTCTCCTATAGCTATTCTCCAAAGGACATATCCACGCGTAGTTAAGACCTATTCTGAGGCACATCATCTTGATATCAGAGCTCCAGGTTCTAAATAAGGTCAAGAACAAGTACTATTGAGTTATGTATACTAGGTAACACTGCAATTGTAAGTGGCAATTGAAGTTGAGTATTCCAACTAGCTATAGTTGTGCTAGGTCGTGATTGTTCTGTTATGGTCTGTTTATGAAATGGGAAATAGAGTAGTGGTTAATTCAAGTTGAACTCTAGTAGTAGTATAGTAAGTTGAGTATTGTTAATTAAGGGTTTAAAGTTTATGTTGTGAAGGTTGAACTGTTTTATGAACTCATGTTGTGGTGTTAAGAGAATAGTTTGGTAGTTGTAGCGATGCAGTGATTATTGAATCAAAGAAAATGAAGCACATAAGTGTAAATGATAATAAGAGGGATGCTCAAGGAAGCGACCACTGTATGGAGTAGGTACTTAGGACTACTGATGAATGGATAGATTGCCATATAAGACTAATAGAAAATATGATGATTTTGATGCAAAGAGTAGTCACCACCTATTTAGGTGAAGCTCGTGAAGCCAATGGTTAAGTTGATGAAATCACTCTAACTGACAACCAAGCTAACCATAGGGTTAACCGAGCTTAAGATGCTCTATACAGAATAGAAGTTGACCCAACTTGTCACCCGTAAGCTAGAGGAGTTGAACACATGGTTTATCATAGGTTGGAATCGCCTAAAGAAGATGAAAGTGATGAAGAGAAATTCTACAAAGCAGAAGAAAGAATGGAGTGCATACCTGAAGGTGAACAATATGAGAACTAACCTAATCGAGCATGTTTCCTTATTTGACGGTCGCAAAGGAGAGTTAATCAACAAGCTTACCAAAGTATCGATTTAGATGATATTGGTGAGGTTAATGAGGAATCTAATGAGAATTATTATGATGAGGGACATGTTACTCAAGCTCATAGGAGTATTGATAATGTGAAAATCCAAATGCTAAGTTTCTCAGGAAGTGGGAATGCTAATGAAAACCTGGAATAGGATGAGTGCACTGAGAAGTTATTCGAATGTTATCATTACACCAAAGGAAACAAAGTTAAGCTTGCTACATTAAAATTCACTTAGTACGAACACATGTGGTGGAAGAAGATGTACACTGCAAAAAGAGAGAGAAGGACGCCAAAGTATAAGGTCATAGGAAGAAATGAAGAAGGTTATACGATGCATATTCACACTCAAATCTTATTATCTAGACACATTTGCAAAATTGCAGGAACTAAGGCAAGGTAACTAATTTGTTGATGAGTATGTATAAGAATTCCAAATGCTAATGATCGGTGTAAAGTAGAAGAGCTTAAGGCCTAAATTGTTTCAAGATTTGTTATAGGCTTAAAATATGAACTTTGGGAGGCAATTGAAGTACTGTCCTATTGGACCCTTGAAGAAGTTATCAAGGTCGCCTAATGTGTTGAGAGACAGGAGAAGAATCGACCTTCTTGACCTACTAGTTCCCAACCTATTTCAATAACTTGACTTCCCAAGAACATAACAGGCTCAACTTCAAGTTGAAGGGAAGCTCAATTTCCAAATTTAAAAGGAACGAGGAGGGAAAGAAAAGGAATTTGAAAAAGGGCAAACCTCAATAAGAAAGACAAGCGAGTTGACATGTTTTAAGTGCAAAGACTTTGCTCACATAGCTGCCCAATATCTAAATCGGCAAACAATAGTCATTAAGGGTAAAGTATCAACCTTTGAAGTATACAACATGGATGAAGAAGGTAGTGAAGTTGTGGAAGAACCAATGGATGGAGTGAAGGTGGAAGTTATAAGAGATGATATCTACCGAGAAGAAGGAGACATGTTATTGCTAGTTGTCCACCGAGCTCTTAATATGGAACATGGTCAACAAGATGAACAGTATGGTAATTTGTTTCATATTACCTACAAGATAAACAACAATTTTCTACTTTGATTATCGATGGTGGAAGTTGTATGAATGTTGCTTCTATAAAAATGGTTAAACAATTGAGCTTATTGACCTCTACACATATGAAACCATCCCATTTCCATTGGTTAAATAAAAGGCGATCATTACATGTCATGAAGCAAGTGCTATTACCAATTACCATTGGGAGTTACATACATGAGGTAATGTGTGATGTGTTATAATTGTGTGCTTCACTTATTTTACTAGGCTGACCTTGGCTATTTGATAGATGAGTCGTAATAGAAGAGTTATGCTTCACCTATTGTTTTAATATGTTTTAATTTATTGCATTCTTTGTATTTTTGGTATTTTCTTTATTTGTTGTCTCTAACTTCTAAATTATTTTAGTATAGGCAACAAGGGAGTTTACTTGGGAAATATTGAGCCAAATCCTAAACAAGTAAGGTCAAATTGAAATTGAGGGAAGGATGAGTTCGTCGAGCTAACAACGTTGAACAACAATGCTTCCTAGGAGACAACCTATTCATTTTCTTCTTAATTTTTGTTTGAATAATTATTTGTTCTATAACTATTGATTAAGTCTAGTTATTATAATTTTTTCTTTCCCTGCATAAACAATTCTTACTTTATCTCTACAATCATTTGTTATAAGTTGCGATAAAACTGTCATTGAAAGATGTTAGTCTTACAATTAAAGTAGTTTTCAATTGAATTATGATTTTTAGCAACTTAATTTATTGTGCTTTTGTTTCTTTAAAGAGTAGTTTCAGGTAAAGAAACAAGGAAATTTGACAAAATTTAGGTTTAGGAGTCAAAGAGGATCTTGGCTAAAGTTCATGGCCATAAACATGCCTGTGATCCCCTCAAGCAGAAGCATAGAATAGAAGGCCAAGAGGATCATGACCAAGATCACGCTTATGATTCTTACTTGTGATCGCATTTCTAGTAAGTATACAAATTAGGGGAAGAAACATGACTAGAGATCATGACCATATTCCTTCCCCATGGTGGTTCTATGATTAAAAAATCATAAGTATTTCATTTCCTATTCATTCTAAACTCTCACTTTTTCTCTAAAATAATACACATCTTCACTTTTCCTTACTATAAAGCAACCATTCCTTGTGATTTTCTTTTACAAATTTTTCTTGCAAAATCATTAAATCAAAGATACGTACAACTCAATCTATACTTAGATTTGTTGATTCATTGATTATTTTGAGCAACAATTGAATTGTTTGTTAGGATTTGATTGAAGAATGTGATGTTTTCATGTGTGTTAATCTTAAGTTTAAGAGTGATTATCAAGTATGTATGTGATAGAAATCATTGTATATACATTGTTTGCTAAAGATTACTCATCAAGTTGTGATTTTGGAGTTTAAAAAAAGGGGAAGCATGGGTTGTTTCTGTGAGGATGAAGAAAGAAGAAGAAGACATTATGATGAACTTGTGAATTGTTTGTGCTTATTTATGATGAACTATTATTCATGCTAGATTTGTGAAAACATTCATGGAATGCTAGAATTATTTGGGCATTCAATTGTAAAAACAAAAATATCCATTAGCATGTTATAATTTGTAATTGAAGAGATTATGAACTATGATAGAAATTCTCTATGTTCCCTTGTTCCTAATACATAAATATGTGGTGGTGACAAAATTAGCAATGTAATGTGGAATTCTTTGATTGTTGGATTGCGACAAACACAACAAATTCTTTCTCAACAATGTCTCTAGGAACATGGCATTAGATTAAATTCAATCGTTTTTCTTTGTTTTAGATCATGCCTAAAAGAGGAAAAAGACTCTCCAAAATGGGGTAAGACATACCCAATTAGTTGTAGAGGAGCGCCCTACTACCACCTACCCAAGACTTAGAAGATGAGGATACAAAGGAGATAGTAGAGGAAGAGAAGATGAGTTAAGAAGATTGAGTTCATTTCTGAAAAGACTTAGTTTATTTATTTTTTATTTCAATGACTAACTCTTTTTCTCTTTCGATTGCTAGATTTATTGTTGACCCATTGATAGTTTTGCAATGTAAAGAACCGATATGATATGTTCAATTTAGTAGCTATTTAATTCTTCTTTTTACTTAAGTTCTTTTTCTTTTTGTTGCAAAGGAAACTTCGCATTTGAATAAATTGAAGAGAATTCATGGCTTTAGACACTATATTTTCAAGATCAACACCACAAACCGGGAAAGTCTCAGTTTCTTTGCACTTTTCTTTTTCTCTTAATTTGTAATACTCTAAGATTTTAAGCCAATCTAATCACCCTAGGATTTAAGCCCTTAAATTTAGAGCGCTAGGCTATATTATCTATTTTATTTCAAACTTTACAATAAAGTTATAAAAGTTAAATGAAGTAATTTAAGTAAAGTTAATTTCTCAAAATAAGTTATATAAAAATATTAATTTAAGAAAATGTCAATTTATCGCTAAATTCGATAAATATCGAAAACATAAAATTCGAGCATTTAGATATAATGAGATATTAAGGATAAGTTAATTAACTTTCAAAAATAATAAATGAAGTTGAATTATACATAATATATATGTATTACATGTGATATAAATTGTATGTATTAAATATATACATATAATAATAATAAATTATTAAAATTTGGTAAAATAATGGAAATTAATAAAAAAATTGGATGGATGACTCATCAAATGATGTGTCAAGCTAAGATCAATTAGAAATGAAGAGTCAACACTTGGTTAATGAGGGGATGACACATAATGTGTAGAAAAACGTAAAATTGACATGTATAATTTCACTTTTTGCATGTAAAAAATCCTAAAACCTATAAATAGGGCTCTAAACATCATTTACAATATTTTGGGAACCTGAAAAAGTAAGAATATAATTTTAGAAAATTCGAAAAAATTAGAAAAAAAATAAAATAAAAATAGAACAAGAAATAGGATTGGAATTAGTCTACTGGCAATTCGTATATCAAACCATAACCTGACTTGGTGAGGCTTAAAGGTCCAATAGGGGATAGTTGGAGAAGGCTTTTTGACAAGGTGCGGCGGTTCAATGGTGGTCGGAGATAACCGGTTTAGGTAAACCAATTTTACACTCGTAACTTGTTTAATTTACTAAAAATATCGAATATTATTAATTAATTATGAAACTTGGTTTTCTTAAGTTATTTTATGTGTAGATTAATGTAGTAATTTTATTTTAGTGAAATAATGATTAGAAATATAAGGTCCTTAAGAAATGACTCTACTTAAATGAAAATTGAATTAAATTTTAAAATTATTAAATAATGTCCTTTCAAGTTGAAAATTTGTACGTAACATACTTAATATATGTATTTAATTGCAGTAACAATAATTTTTTAAAATAACCATGCTTACTATTTATTTTAATTATTTTGTATAAAGTTGGTAATTTCATTATTTTATTGAATTGATTAGTTTTTAGCAAAATCAAAGTATAAGCCCTATATATTGTAATTTTTGGAAGTTCATAAGTAGGTTTAGGACACTTATTTTTATCTTGTGATTAAATTCACTTATTTGTTCAATTTTTACTAATTTTGAGTTAAATCTACTATTTTTATAAAAATAGATAATAGTTAGTTTAGTGTAATTCATGGTCAATAATTAAACTATACGTTTTTTTGAGTCCATAGGATTTTTCGTGAAATTAATTGGGCTCATTTGCTATTTTTTTTATGTGTTTTCATAATATAAACCTATATATTAGCTTAATATATGATATAATAATTAGTACTAATGTGATATTTGTTAAATATGCAAAGGATTAGTATTTTTGAGTACATAATGAATGCTGACCAACTCAGGAAATGAGGAATTTTGGGATTTTTAACTTAAATTTAGGGTTTATTTGGGTTAATTACAAAGTTATAATAACATACAGTCGAATCAATAATAAGAAAGGGTATTTTTAGACATTTGATAATATTGAAAGACTTGCTTTTTAAGATATCTTAATAGTACTTGAAATAACAATCATGACGATATAAAGTTTGCTGAAATCGGATAAGAAATGAGTAAGATATGATCAAACGAAGTTTAAAAACGTGGAAATGAAAGCTTATAACAATTTGGGTTCGACCTATACTTGATTTAGAAGTTATGTTTATATTTTCATAGGTGTAATAAGAAAGGAATGACCAGGTGGCAGAGTTTAGGATTTTGCGCTATTACTGAGTCTCGGTAAGTGGATCTAACCTATGCTTAGAGTAGATATATTGCTACTCATAACACTACGTATTGTTTGATACTGTGTTGATTGAATATGGGTATATCTTGGGTGAATTGATATGTTACTATAGTGGATGCTGATGTGGTGATTTTGAATGACAGTAATTGTATCTAGTTAAATTGTTATGCTTTTTTGTTGGGTGATGATTTGTGCTTATAAATGATTGTGCTAACCAAGGAAGTTGAGTAATTGCTAACTCGATCTTTTGAGTGTTCATCTAAGTGGACCCTAAGTAAGATACTAGAATTTCGCCATAGAGAGTTCAAAAACTAGAATTAAATAACTAGATTGAATAAAACTTAAAGATTAATTGTGCTGATTGATATACTTGAGTTGTTATTGCATATCATAACATGGCATGGCACATCACAAAAAGAAACAGACGGGTCAAAACTTTCAGAATGAGGCTTCCAAGTGATCATGAAAAGAATATGGTTTTATGAACTCAGTTTTTGGAAGTATATAGATTGCAGTACCTGAACATTGTGACTATTTTGATAGTCAAATTTAGTAGACTATAGTGTGTGGTCTAATTTGGCAATGTTACCACTTTTATTTGGTGAACTACAGTTAAAGGAAAGTTGGGGATCCTACTCCCAAGTAGCTCTTTGTTGCCCTTTTTAATAATGGTAGACTACAGTGTGTAGTTCAATTTGGTGGGGGGTCCTATTCTTAGGTAGTTCCCTGTTGCCCATAGTTTCCTAGACTTTGTATTTAGATGCTTGCCTATGTCAATTAACCGAAAGAAGATTAAAAGGCATAGGATATCGGTACTGATGCATACCACATAAATGAGCATAGCATGCTGCATTGCTAGTAGTAAATGTTCGACTAGGCAGATGCATATGTGAAGTTGAACTTGCAGGTTATGATTGAAATGGTTTAGTTATGATATACAATATTGTCTATATTATGTTTTTTGTTATCTACTATCACTTAGCTGAGGGGATAAAATGTTTTATCCTCAAGTTAATTGTATCATAAAGGACCCAACACTAAGGGAGAATATATATATTAAGAACATGAGTCGAAGTCAGTGACTTTTGTATGGAACCGATACTAAGTCAAGAATCCTATTATTGTGAAGATGACAAAAAAAAAAAGTTGGTTCATGTTTTAATGTAAATATTATGTTGCGCACATAAGTTGTAACAAAATATCCAGCTGAACTCCGATGTAGCAACCCCTTTATCATATAAACAATGTTGTCTTTTGATAAATGAGTAAGTTGAGTTAAGTTTTCAATAGGTATTCCTATGTGACGGTATATCTTGTGCTAAGTCGAGATGTGACACATTTCATTGTTATTTACGTCACCATAATGATGTACATTAAGGACAATGTACAAGTTAAGTATGGGGGGAAAGAATATGAATCATATGTCAATAAGTATGAACCAATAAAAATGCCATACACTTAAGCTTTTGAGTTTTTGAAATAGAAACTTTAGAAATTTACACCTCTATACGTATATGAGAAAGCAAATTTTTTTTCTTTTCAAAATTTGCCCATAAATCCACCATGACCTTAGTCCGTTTTACTAAATTTGAATAATCAAATCCTACGGTTTAAAGTTCCTTATTACTTAAGCTTAAACATAGACTCTAAATTAGGATAAATATTAACGAGCAAAAGATTAGTTATTTTTATTTTTAAGCTTAATTCTAGAGGATAGTTATCTATCACTTTTTTTTTTTTTTAAAAAAAAGATTGGATGAACAAAAAAGATTTGTCCTTTTAAAGTCTTTTGAAAGATCAAAATAATTAGAGCCATGAGAAAAGAAAATGAAAGCTAAAAATTGATAAGGATCAATCTTGGTCTCTTAGAAGAGCAATATTCTTTCTTGTTGCCAATGCAAAAAGGAAACTAAATTTAAAATCGTCAAAGATTAACCTTAGTCCTTTAAAAGAGGAGGCACTTTTCCATTGACAATACCAAAATAAAAGGGCTAATTAGTAAGGATCAACCTTGGTTTATCAAAAGAGTAAGGTTCTTTCCTAATGTTAATAAGCTTTGATAAAGGAATTAAGTCAAACTTAAAAGTCTCTTAATGAAAATTGAAAGAAGTAAGGAGATGATTAGAGGATGTGTTGATGTAACATGCATCCAATGTGACTTTTCATAATAAAAATAGCTTAGGGAAGATTTCTCTCCTCTTGAGTTAGAGTAGTAAAATTTCTATAACATTTTCTTAACTTGATAACGTTTGTGTTGATCTTTAGTTTAGTTTTTCTTTAAGCGATAAGGCTAACTCTAAATTATCGAGATTGATTATTGAAATTTAGAAGTTCTTCAAGTGTTATTATTCAAGTGTTCTAAGGGCATTATCAAGTCAAGGAAGGAAGGGTAATTTTAAAGAAAATTGCAAAGCTCCTCAAAATTAGGATATACTTCTATAAAGAAAATTTGATGATCTTGTCCTTAAGATACATTTGTTTTGATATTTCAATTATTTTGCCTGAGGACAAGCAAAAGCTTGAAGGGGGGGGGGGGGGGGGGGGGGGGGGTGGGATTTGACAACACTCATTTAGCATAGGCATTTTAATTAAGTTTGCATGATTTTGGATATTAATTGAGTTAATTTTTTAGTTATTCAAAGCTTAATTAGTTAATATTTCATTTATAGGGATTTTGGAAACATTTGATGAATTTTGAGTGATTTGGATTAAGTATTGGAGCTTAATTGAAAAAGTGTATTGATCAAGAGATTGAAATGCAAAAATTCAAGTCAAGAAATGAAGTCTAGAGAGGATCACATGTAGTTTGTAGACTCTATGGCTGTGATCTTGGCCATGGACCTATCGTCCTTAAATATGAAGATTTTTAGAGAAAGTGCAAGACCACACCTACATTCCACAATTGTAATCTTAGGGCATGATGGTTCTATAGTTTATGAATCTTCTATTTTTGACAGGTTTCTTTTATAACCTAAGTCTAGTCCTTATAAATAGGTATTTAAGTTTAGGTTTAGGTTTGCAAGGAGGAGGCCCTAAAGAGAGCATTATAGGGTATAATATGGAGGGTTCATGTCTTTCCTTCTTTTTTCTTTTAATTTTATGTCATAACTTTTATCATCTCAATGAATCTTTTATTGAAACCTAGTTTAATGTGATAGTTATCTCGTTTTGGCTTTCAATCTATGATATTGTATTTTGCAATCTAATTACATTGCACTACTTGTCTTTAATTCAATATTGCTAATTATTGAATTAATGTGTGAGTCTGCTATAGAGTTTGCAAGATCCTATGGTATGACAGATAAGTGTAATTAGAAGGAATTGGTAGACTAAAACGTTTAGCTATTTGGTTTCTCCATATTAGGGTAACTTAATAAGGAGATTAAGATCCTAACATGATATTGAGATACATTATTGAAAAAGTGATCCGATAGAGTACACTCATGATTAGGAGTTAGCTAAAGATGTGAGTCCAACTAATTCATCATAGGAATCTCCAATCCAAAATCACAATTGAGATTGAAAAGACATATGAAATTAGGTAGAATATAATAGATTTACTAAGGACTATATTCTCTTGATTTAATTCATCTTGTTTATTTAATTTTGTCATTTTCTTATGTTTATTGATTGTTCTTTATTCCTTTATTTTGTTATCTTTATCTTACATACAACAATTCTAATAAGCTAGGTAATTTAGGTTAAATTGCTAGTAATATAGGGTTTCTTTATATTCATGGTTCCCTATGGGATTGATATTTAGACTCAAATACATTCTACCATACTATAACTTGATTAAGTGCAATAGCATTCGTTAGTATTGATGGGAAGGCTTGTGAGCAATAGCATCATTAAGGTTATGTAACTTAGCCAAAGTGAGATAATCCTCCAAGTGATCTTCTAGGTCTTTTGTTCCATTGTATGTCTCAAATTATCGAAGCTTGATATGTCGAGGAATAACTTCCTCTAAAATTTTTAGGATGAAAGGGCTTTTCTTTAAGATGAACTACTTACTTATAGAAGTAGGAGCATTAACATGAGATGGGCCTACATGATGTGCTTGTTATGGAGCTTTCCTTTTATCAACTCTCTTTAGAGTAGGAGCTTGAGTTTCTTGAATTTTTGGCCTGCTTAGCTTGTTGTTCAGGATATTGAATGGAAGCATCTAAGATCTTTACGTTGTTTCCCTCTTGCTCATTATTCTAATATGGTATCATATTAGCGTATACCAAGTTTAAAATTTTGTTATTCTTCCATGCAAGTCATTGATTTTCCCTTGCTAAGTTGGCGTAGAGTTGTTCCAACTTAGCTAGTTGATCATCATTTGAATGGTGCCTCACACTCCCCTCGAAATGATGGTGTGACGGATTGTCGACCTCCAATCCCTTCACTCACGCATACCTTCGAGGCCTATAGTCTCTCACCTGAAGAATTCTTTCTTACTAACCTATCGAGGATGAGTACTAGTACACGAAAGAACAGTAGGCGAACTCTCTAAAGTCCCAGCTTAGAGACACCTTACTTTGCTCTGACCCTTGCCCAGTTAATAACCTATCAATTGCTGAAGCCAATTTGTCGAATGCTAAAGCTGAGGCACCTACGCACCAAACTTTTCTCTTCTAACATATTGACCTACTGATAGCTGAGGCCTACTTGACAACTACAGAAGCCGAGCCCCTTACATGCCGAGTCTTACGCCCCTTACATGTCAAGTCTTACGCTTCTTACATGCCGAGTCTTACTTACTTAGCTTACTGAACAGTAGAATCCTTTATTTATCTCAGCAACTCTGATTACCCTTTATCAGTAGCATCCTTAATGCCAGTACAACTCAACCCTAGTGTCCCAAGACTTCATAACATGTACCCAACCGTAGTGTGGCAACCGTCATTCCTTTTTTTTTTTGACATTATACTATGTTCTATTTATCCTTTTTACCCTTTTGGTAATGTACTGTGATGGTATTTTTGTATTACCCTTTTATTGTAATTATTTAGGTTTCCTTATTGTCTTAGGAACTTACTATAAATAATCTCTTTTCTTTATAGCCAAAATCATCATATAACTTACATCCTTTTCAAATATTGAATATACTTGTTCTTGTGAGATATCCCCCTCCGAGTATAATTTTCTTACACTCTTATCTAATCTTGTTGAGTAACTTGAGGTCAGTGGCAAGTAGATCTTAACATTAGCTTGTAAATCATATCAAGTGAAGTGTTAAGTTGTGTTGTATTTGTTGGTGTATCATATCCTCTAAGCAGCTCCATGGAAACTACTATGTTTGCTGACCCTTCAATCCTAGTTTTCTTCAATATCTAGAAGGACCTACTTGGTTACTATTCTCTATGGTAAGTCTTAGTGATTACTAAGCTCTTAGGTATATCATATAATCCCGGTATCAAAGCTTGAGGTTGTAACCAAGAGCTAAGTTTCGAAGTAGTTGATCTTGTTATAGTGTGTTCTATTTTACTCTGTTTTCTTACGGAAAAATAGAGTAAGTTCTGAATCGCTATAAGTTGTATTGTCAAGTTGTATCAGGATTTTCTATTAGAGTAGTTGATTTTCTATAGTCTTGTATTGAAAATGTCGAATCCAAGTCTAAGGAAATATTAATGATACTAAAAGTGATGCTCATGGTCATAGCCATGGTTGTATCCCACAACAAATCCCATGAACTACTAAAGAGCGGATACAAGACCTTGTTGCCATTGTAGCCATATTGTATAAAGGACTGTCGAGACTAGGCCATAAGAGAGAGTTATTGAGTTGAGCTAAGAAGTGAGAGGTAGGCCGATGAGACAAATAGGTGAGAACCGAGCCCTTGAAGCTTTTAACATAAACTTAGCTCCTTCCTAACATGTTGTAGTATTGTAAGAAGAAGACTCGAGTTAGACGAAGTTGAGGAACATAAGGAGGAGGAAGAGGAGGTGTAGTATGATGGAGTCAAGGAGCGTGAGCTTAAGGCTCCTAGGGGAGCCAAGCATCTTAAGGTGTAGATTTCGAGTTTTAATAGGTCTGGTAGTACTAATGACTACTTAGACTAGAAGGAAAAGATTGAAAAGATATTTAAGTTTTATGATTACGAAGATATTGTTCATATTTAAGTGGCTACGTTAGAATGTTTTGGAATGTAGTAAAAGAAGTTATAGAATGTACGCCAAAGAGCTCGATGTGAATTTCGAACATGGAATAAGATGAAAAGAGTCCCAAGAAGTAGATTTGTCCTCAAACACTATGAGCAATACACTTTTCAACTTCTCCAAACTTGAGACAAGGTAACAGATCAGTGGATAAGCATATCCGAGAGTTCCAGCTACTAATGATCGATGTTAATGAGCCCGAGACCGGGACTATAATATGGTTCATTCTTAGGCTAAGGATTGAAATTGGTAACATAGTGGAGATATAAAGGCTTAGAACTTTAGATGAAACCATCCAAGTAGTATAGAGGGTCGAGAGGTAAGGGAGGAATTAGATTAGCCAAGTGCCAAGCTACTGACCCGACTAGCCTAACAGAATTGGTATGTAGAGCCGATATGACCGAGCTCAATTTAGTTCTGAGGTGGACGGCCATGGTTAGATGTCGAGTAGGCCTGATGATGGTTGAGGCAAGAGCAAGGCCGAGGAGTCTAAGGTTAGGAAGGACCAAGGTTAGAGTTCAGGGAGGGAAACTTGAGAGATCAAGTACTTCAAGTGCCTTGGTTTTAGATACGTGGCTAGTTAGTACTTGAACAACCATATCATGACCATCAGGGGAGACAAGTCCCAATTCGAAGTGGAGAGTGCTAGTGAAGGAGAAGATGAAGTAAGAGTTAATTGGCCACTGGAAGAATTCTAAAAAGATTTTGATGCTATGACCCTACCTGAAATAAGACCTAAATATTGTTTTGTCGTGACGATCTCTTAGTACCTTTGTGTCTAACGTAAATGAGGAGAGGGGGAACTTCTTCCATATAAACTACCAAGTGACTAGCAAGCTTTGTGCATTAATCATTGACAGAAGGAGTTGTACTAATGTGATAGCATAGAGAGTAATTAAAGCCTCGAAATTGCTGACCTACCCACACCCTAAGCTGTACAAGATTCATTTGCTAAATGAGAAGGGAGGTCTACGTGTTGCCAAATAAGTAAAAGTACTAATTACTATTGGTGACAGATACAAAGAAGAGGTGCTATGTGACATCTTACCTATGTGTGCCTCACATACCTTACTAGGCCGACCTTGGCTATTTAATTTAAGAGGATTGCATGATGGATATAAAAACACTTATATGTTCCAAAAGGATGGGAAGAAGGTTATACTAACCCCAATGAGCACCAAGGAAGTGAAGGAGTCATAAAAGAAGATTACTATATCACTAAAGCGGAAGTCCTTAGTGATTTCTTGAGCCCAATTTTCTAGAGATGCTAAGATGAAAGAATGTATGCTCTTATTAGTTAAGAAACTTCTAGAGTTAAGAGAGGTCGGAGCTTTACCTGCCGAGGTCTAAACTTTACTACAAGAGTATGCTGACTTGTTTCCTGCAAAGATGATGAGAGGTTTACCACCAATTAGAGGTATAGAGCATTGTATTAACCTTTAACCTCAAGCGACTCTGCTTAACCGACCTGCCTATAAGCTCAACCTTAAGCAGGCTGCTGAGCTGAAGAAATAAGTTGAGTTGATTTATTACGGATATGTCTAAGAAAGTATGAGTCCCTATAACATACCAGTTGTCCTATTGTTGAAATGGATGGTTCATAGAGAATGTGTATTGATAGCTAAGTAATCAACAAAATCACTGTCGAAGTACTGATATCCAATTCCATGGTTAGATGATATGTTCGGTGAGTTGTAAGGTAGCTGAGTATTTTCGAAGATTGATCTTAACAGCAGCTACCATCAAATACAAGTGAGACCTAAAGATGAATGGAAGACCACTTTCAAAACAAAGGATGGTTTATTTGAATAGATGCTAATGCCATTTGGTATAACAAATGCACCGAGTACTTTTATGTGACTCATGAATCATGTCTTGAGGCCATTGATTGGCAAATGCATTGTTGTGTACTTTGATGATATTTTGGTATACAATGCCGACCTCATCTCCTATGTTGTGTACTTAAAATCTATGTTTGATATCCTTCGTGCTAAGCACTTATTTGACAATTTGAAGAAATGTGTATTATGTTAATGCAAGGTAGTATTCCTTAAATATGTTTTTTTCAAGGGGGTATTAGAGTTGATGATGAGAAAGTCCAAGCTATTCTTGAATAGCCAATGAAAACTAGTGTTGCTGAAGTAAGGAGTTTTCATAGTCTAGCTTCATTTTATCGAAGATTCATTTGAAACTTTAGTTCCATAGCTGCCCCATTGATAGAGCTGACCAAGAAAAACTTCGAATTCAAATGGTTCGAGAAAGATTAGAGGAGCTTTAATGAGATTAAATCCCTGTTGACTTCTACCCCAAAACTCATCTTGCCCAACTTTAGGAAAGTTTTTGAACTAGAATGCGATGTATCTAAAATTGGCATTAAAGCTGTTCTTATGCAGAAACATCGACCAGTTGCCTATTTTAGCAAGAAGCTCTAAGGAGCTACACTAAATTACTTGGCATAATAAGGAGTTTTACACTCTTGTCCGAGCACTTTAGAACTGGTAGCACTACTTACTATCGAGAGACTTTATTATCTATGCAGACCATGAATCTCTCAAGCATCTAAGATGGCAGCAAAAACTTTCTTAATGTCATGCTAAATGGGTTGAGTTCCTATAAACTTTTTGCTATGTTATTTGGTACAAGAAGGGAAGCACCAACATTGTGGCTGATGCGTTCTCTCATCAACATGTTCTTATTACGATGTTGCAAGCTAGGATACTTGGATTTGGCACCTTACCTGATCAGTATGAGCATGATCCATATTTTGGAACTTTAGTGGTCAAATGCCATGTAGGAGGAGTAGTGGATGGATTCTATTTGAGCCAAGAGGTTTTTTAGTAAACAAATTTGTGTGGTAAGTGGTTCTGTTAGGGAATTATTTATTCAAGAAGCCCATGTTGGAGGCTTAACAGGCCACTTTGGTGAGAAGACAACGGCTAAATTGCTAAAAGAACATTTCTATTGGCTTGGGATGATGAAGGCTCTACACTAAGTACTTAAACAAAGCGAGCTGTGCAAACTTGCTAAGGGAAGGAAGGGGCTATATAGATAATACACATGTCTACCCATACCTGAATTGCCATGGACCGATTTGAGCATGGATTTCATGCTCGGCTTACCTAAAACACTGAGAATACATGAATCTATTATGGTGGTGGTCAATCGATTTAGCAAGATGGTCTAGTTCATTCCCTATCATAAAACCAATGATGCTTTATTTATTGCTAACCTCGTTTTGCTTGAGATTGTACAGCTGCATGGAGTACAAAGGAGTATTATGTCTGATTGTAATTCGAAGTTCATGAGCTTCTTCTAGAGAACCCTATGGAAGAAGCTTGGCACTAAGCTAACGTTTAGTACTTGTTGCTACCCATAGATAAATGGCCAGAAAGAAGTTGTGAATAAAACTGTTGGCAACCTCTTTTGAGCTACTGTTGGAAAGAATCTACATGATTGGGATCTATTCCTACTCATCATTGAGTTCGCTTACAACCATTCCACTCATAGCTTAATAAGAAGGCCACCTTTTGAGGTCGTCTATGAACTTATCTTGAGGACATGGTTATTAATCGAACCTCCTAAGAAGAAAGTTAATTCAATTAGCAACACGTTGAGGAGTTCCAGAAATTGCATCAGAAGGTTACCGAGTAACTAGCCAAGACTTTAGCTTGACAGAAAGAACAGGGAAGTTAAGGAAGGAGGCGAGTCATTTATAACTTTGGAGACCTTATTTGGATCTACCTCAGCAAGGAGTGTTTCTTAAGGAAGAGGACGAACAAGTTATCCTCTAGGTTGAATGGAACATTTAAGATCCTTCGGCATGTTATTAATAACACTTATGTGTTGCAACCCGAGAGGTCGCTTAGTCGTGGTAGGTGCCGTATATCATTCAAAGGATAGTAGATTGGTCACTCTTCCAATCAACAATCCTTCATATGACATACAAGGTTATTACTATAACTAATTACCAAAAAGTTATGCAGGCGCAGATAATATCATAACATAGTTATAATAACATGAGATTTTATAATATAACTACAATACATAATAACAAATACACTAATGTACTACTGCATAGGCTAACGGATATACCGAATAACATGAAATATCATATAATGAGTCTTTATTTGAGAGTTTACTATAGTAAACTCTCTCAACACCCTGCTTAAACTCACACAATCCCAAAAGCTTCCCATTGACCTCAGGCATGCCTCAGCTAGGTGTAACAAAGAGATCTTCTTGCAAAAACAATTTATAAGGGTATAGCCTAAAAAGCTTAGTGAGCTATCTCTCAACCATACAAAAAATAATTTATTCAACAATTAATTTACAAGTATATGAATGCATGAACAAATAGAATGCTACATAAATATATACAGTTGACCAAGTACTATATGCAACTCAGATTTAACACCCTTTGAAATCAAGGTTAGAGTATACACTACACCAATTAGATTCGACTATCATACTTAAACTTATACAATTATGAAACTCCGCGTTTCATATTAAAAAATAAAATGGTATATCCATTTTCAGGTTTTTTTTTTATAAAAAAAACTAAGTTCCAAGTATGATTGCCAGTGGGCTACTGTAGTTTATACTTACTCCTAAACGAAGGCTTCTAGACTCGACCCTTAGCTATGTGGTTGCCACCTCCAACGCCTAGTGATCTTATGGGCGAGGGTAAGGTCATGCTGTACAAGTGTACCATATTAAATACTTTAGTCATAATTGTATAATCTACCATCGCATTGCTTCTCGCTACCTCCGTGTGATGTGACCACTAAAATTATTAGAATGCAACGCATGATTATGCATGACTCAGTTTAGTTTGATCAAGTCGGATATACTTAAGTTCCTTTTACATGTGATTAGTTAATAACACAAACAATCAATTCACTAAGGGTTTTTATAACGCAACAACCAATTAGTTCCATAAATTAAAGTATTTTCACTTAACATAGATATAACAATCACATGCATACCTCAAACCCCACACATTAAGTCATTTATTAATAAGGTTTAAAATTCACTAACTACAAACAAAAACAAATATGGAATCATCGAGAGTACTCACTCATTCATAATAGTAGTTAGGGATCGTAATAGTCCACTGGTAGATCCGTATTTGTATTGTGATCACTCGACATTTAAAGAATATAAGAAGTAATCAGTATTTAAGTGAAATAATAAAACTATTTACATACCTAGTAATAATTACCTAAACTAGCTATTTATTCACATAAAATCTTCAATTTTAGCTTTTTTATTAATCATGTATAACTTTTTCCTTCTAACTTCAATTTTTATGAATTTATAGTCAATTTTTATCATTTTTGAATATACTTTCACGTAGTAGGGTTTGTTTTGAATGTTGTAACTCGCATTTTTCATTATGGTCTAAAAATATTATGAATCTTATTATTTTGACTTAAATATTTATAAATTATTATTTTAAGCTTTTCTTTATGGATTTATGATTTAAAAAATTTCTAAATTTTGTTTTCGAAATTTTCTTATTTTTAAGTTTATTTTGTATTAATTTACTTATTTTACTATTTTAAGATAAAATTCATATTTAAACCTCTTTTTTTTCCATATTTATAATTTTATATTTAATTAATTATTATTATTTTATTATAATTATTTTAATTTTCGAAATTAATTATTTAAATGAAGATGTTGATGTGGCAGCTCCTCATTGGTCCATGCATTATTTTATAATTTTTCATATTTTTCCAATTTCAATGATATTAAATAATAATTATATTTATTTATCTATTCCTATAATTTACTAAATTTTATAAATTAATCCTATTTTCTCTCTTAAAGATCATGGTCTATATGTGTATATTTATATATATCATATTGCTTTATTTAGGGATTTAGTATTTTAGTATATTTGTACATGTACTTTTTACTTATATACATATACTTATACTATACTACTAGTATATGTATTTTTATACTTATACATATACTTTTATACTTATATATATACTTTTATACTTAGGTTTTCTTATCTTATTTATACATATGTACATATGTAAATTCACAATATAAACTTAAATATACTATATACTATACATATGTATATGCACTATACATATAAATATATAGTTGAATGTATATACATGAAAATAAATAATCATACATACTATATACGCATATATATACACATATATTTCAATATACCATATGTTTACATAATCAACTATAACATATATGTATATACGATTATATGATTAAATTTTTACATACATATATGTACATGAAATTACAATACAAAAATAGTGAAATACGTGCGATATTCTTTACATCATACTATAATACCTATCCCTAAAATACAAGAAATTTTACAAGATATATGTATAACAAAGATTACAAGCATGTTTATATTACAAAATAAATTAAATACAAAACACATACTACTTAAATACTCTCTTGGTAACTTGAAAAGTTATAAGATCAAGAGCTCTTCCTTCTCTTCTTAAAGTTGTTGAAATAATTAAAAGAAAAATAAAGGTAAGTGTGAATAGAAGATGGGAAAAGCTTTGGTTGGAAGTGAGAGATATACGTGTTTTCTTACGTTTGGTTTTGTAAAAACAAATGACACAATTGATGGGTGTAAGGATACTGCAGCCGACACCCAATTGAGAAGGATAAAGTAAAAGAAGTAAAAAGAAAATAAGAAAAAGAAGGATAAGATATGGCGATAATTTGATTTGATGACCCCTTCATCTTCTTAATCTTAGGCTACATATTAATTACATGTGAAAAATGAGAAGTAATAAGTGGCAACGGAATCATGTAGCAAGGAAAGAAGACGCGGAAGAAAGGAAAAAAAAAAAAACAAAAAGAAGGAAAAAGGAAAAAGGAAAATTAAAAAATATTATTATGTTGACTTTTCTAAATGTGAAATTGTGGAATTATGAATAATTACAAAATAATATTCATAATTTTATAAATTTTGTTAATTAAGTTGTTTCTTTTTGCATTTATAATTGTTTGGGAGTTATTTCTACTCATTCGTTAACGATTTTACATGATTATGCCTATTAGTCAGTAATCATATTTGATTAGGGTTTTGTTACTTTTGCAGTAAATTTATATATTTTATAAGTTTAGGGTTATAGTTTTAGGGTTTTTATTATGTTCAAGTTTAATCTCTTGTGTTTCTACGTATATAGGGTTTAGGGTTTTTGTACACAATTAAGGTTTCGATCAAGATTCTAGGTTTTTTTTTTTTAACTCATGATATATTCAAATTTATAATTTAATAAAATTTTAACTTATTTGGCCTTATTGACCTGTGAAGTTATCTAGGGTGCTCGGGTCTAATTTACGATTTAAACTAAAACTTTACAGGGTTTACACTATGAGCTTGAGCTACCAGAAGGATACGGAGTATCTTCTACTTTCAACATCGTTGACCTGATGCCCTATATGCCTGAAGAAGAAGAAGACCAAGATTTGAGGACAAATCTTCAACATCCCTAGGGAATTGGTAGATTGCTAACCTTTGGCTCCTTTACTTGCGCATACCTTTGAGGCTTGTAGTGTTTCGTGCGAAGAATTATTTCTTACTAACCTATTGAAGACAAGTACCAATATATGGAAGAACAGTGGGTCGACTTTCTGAAGTCCCAGCTTGGACATACCATACTCTGCTCTGATCCTTGCCTAGTTAGCAACCTATCAACTGTCGAAGTCGATTTATTGAATGCTGAGGTTGAGGTACTCACACACCGAACTCTTCTCTTCCAATGTATTAAACTGTCGACTATAGAGGCTTACTTGACAAGTGCTAAGGCTAAGCCCCCTACATGTCGAGTCCTACTTACTCGGCTTATCGAATAGTAGAATCTTTTATTCCTCTTTGCAACTTCAAGTACCTTTCATCAGTAGCATCCCTAACGTCAGTACAACTTAACTCTAACTTCACAAGACTCTAGAATGTGTACCCAACTGTAGCATGCCAATTGTCATTCCTTTTTCTAACATTGTGCTACATTCCTTTATTCTATTTGTCCTTTTTATGCTTTTGGTAATGTACTATGATAGTATTTTTGTATTACCCTTTACTTTAATTACTTAGGTTTTTTTGTTGTTTTAGGGATTTACTATAAATAATCCCTTTTCTTTATAGTCGAAATCATCATATAGCTTACATCCTTTTCAAATATCGAATATACTTGTTCTTGTGAGATATCTTCCTCTGAATATAATTTCCTTACGCTTTTATCTAATTTTGCTGAGTAGCTCAAAATTAGTGGCAAGTGGACCATAACATTAGCTTGTAAGTCATACCAAGTGAAGTATTAAGTTGTGTTGTATTCATTTGTCTTTCATATCCCCTGAGTAGCTCCATAGAAGCTACTATGTTTATTGAGCCTTCCATCCAAGTTTTTTTTGATATCTCGAAAGACCCACCTGGTTACTATTCTTTATGATAAGTCTTAGTGATTATTGAGCTCCTATGCACATCATGGTGGGAAGCAGTAGTACTACTAACACTTTTTGTTAATCAAGTTTTGGCTACCATGGTTTGTGATATACCCTAAGTGAAGAATAGATAAGGCTGATCATAAGGGTAGGTCCGAACCTACCGAAGGAATGAAAATATAATAGGTTTAATGAGGGTGTTTGTCAAGCCTAATTTTTTCTTCGTTTTTATAAATAAGTCTTCTTTAAACCAATCAATATTAAACCATATCCATTTAATACTGATTCTTAACTAGGGTTTAAAGAAAATCGATTCTTTTGTATTTTGAAAATGTTTTAGAGTCGCTATTCGACTAAAGTAGGGAAAAGAGTTAAATTATAAGCAATTGGGTGAATTATGTATAAATTAGATACTGGTCTTTTCGATAAAACCAAATTTATATATAGTTTTAAAAACCAGAAATCGAGTTTGGGGGTTAAGCTTTTTAAACCCTTATAGGTATCATCAGCTTTCCAAATTTAGATTTAATCCCTTAAAATCGCCTTTCAAAACTATTTTGTAAAAACAAACTCCAATCATTAATTAACGAATCGGGTCCTATTCTATTAAATTGGATTAATTTAAACTAAATTGGAAGAAATCTAAGATTTTTTTCATTTTTTTACTGAATTGAATAACTAGAAGTGGAAAAACTATTTTTTTTTTTATTTTTTAAAGTTTCCCTAAAGGTGCTTACGTATCCGCTATTCGGGATCAAACATATGTAGTCTTTTCTTAAGACTTTAGACATGTTGGTTTCTTTTAATTTTGAAAGTGGTCGGTTTTAAGTTCTTTGGCCATTTAATTTTATTTAAGAAAAACACCAAAAAGGAAAAGGGTCCTAATTTAGTGTTCTTATTTTTTTAGAAAATTCGAAGATAGCCTAATTTTTGAAAGAAGGTCCATCTATTTTTTATTTATTTGGAAAAAAAAAATACTAGGCAATAAAAGATTTTAGAAAAATCCTAAAGGACCTAAATGCAAATTTTCATGAAATATATAAATACCATAGCTAACATGCTTAACTATAAGAAAGATACAAAAACCATGAAAAAGATGCATAATTATAAAAAAAAAGCCTAAACCATAGAAAAGTTGCTTAATTATAGCAAAGAAGCTCAAACCATGGAAAAGATACTTGCACTATAAAAAAGATGTCCGAATCATATAAAATATGTCTACAAGAAAATAGTGCGTTTATTTTGGAAAGTTCTAAGAAATCATAACTTTAAAAAGATTCATTTTCTTTTTTTTTTTTGTTGAAAAATGCTTTATTAAGTGATAAAATGGTTTGTATATATTTTCTTCATTTTATTGTCTTTTATATATATTTATTATTTGTTTTATTTTTTTCATTTCTTTACTAAAACATAAAAAAAAAAAATTCTTCCTCTTTCTCTTTTCTTTTTTTTTTTTCCTTTTTTTCATTTTTTCTTTCTCTTTCTTCTTTTTTTTCTTTTCGGATTATTTACTTCTTTTCTCTCTCTCTCTCTCTCTCTCTCTCTCTCTCTTTTTATAAATGGATTACAATTACAATACAACAAATTGAAAAAGATAAAAAAATAATACAATAGAATATTACAAAGATAATAAAAATACTAAACAAAAAAAAAAGACAAAGGAAACAGGGAGAGGAGGCTGGACCAAGCTAAGGGGGACATAAGTCAGATCTTTAGTGGGCGAGTCAGATTGGGTCAAAGCTTTCACTGTGGGCAGTTTCTAGCACAACTTGCCCTAGCTTAGAAAGCTTGAGCTTACGCGAATCTTAGAGAGAGACAAAGGGGCTATGTAGAGAGAGAGAGAGTAGTGTTTGTGAGTGGATTTTAGTGATTGTGAGTGATGAGTTGATGGTTTGTAATAAAATGGAATCCTGTGTTTATAGATATCATGGTTGAGTTAAGGATGAAAAATATTAAATGCAATATGATTTTCTTCCATGTTTGGGCTGGGCGAACCTGGACAATATGTGATGCTAAATGCAAAGCTATGCATGGCAAACATAATTAAGATGCACCAAAAGTGTGTTTATTACACGTAGGAATGTGTTAGCGTACGTCTAACGTGCATAGGAGTGTGTCCACCATACATAAAAGTGAGTTGGTAAATGATGTGGCGATGATGTGGCCCGTGACGTGGCGATGACATAACATGACATGGCAAGTTAGGTAGCATGACATGGTGATGACATGGCATTGTAACGTAATGGATGCATGTACTAATGGGGATGAATAAGTATCAAAGGGAGAGAAGAAAATAAAATATGCATTTTGCACCTTTCATGGATTGAACCTAAAATCTTCAAGTCATATGTAGTATTAAGTCAGAGTATGTTACCATTAAGCCGTTGGCTTGTGTCTTATTCATTACGCATAGGGATAAGGTTTGTCTAGGCTAGATTTGAATATAAGCTTAAGCCTAATATCTCTCTCCTAAGAAAAAAACTTATTATTAAAACTTAAAGCTTATTATTTTAAAAACTTATTTAAATTTCCTAAATTTTCTACCTTTTATGGTTATTCTAAAATTTTTTAATTTGCTAAAATTTCTTATTTTTTTGTATATATTTTTTTAATTCTCCATTTTTTGTATTTTTCCTTAATTAGGATCCTTTACTTTATCCTAAAAATTCTAAAAATAAAAAAAGGAGCAAAAATGGGGTATTTACAATGTTTAGTGAATCCACGAGCTATCTAACCGGATAAGACACACAAATTAGATCCTACGTAGCCTAATCATTGCTTTGATATAATCTACAAAGAGACAACTAGGGTTGTTCGCTACAATCCTTACTAAAGGGATTTATAAGAGCTAGTAAGAGAGAGCTTTCCAAGAGAAAAGACTTCGAGGGTTTTTTTTTTATTAACTTGCTAATCTGTCTAAAAACCTATACATGTGTTCTATTTATACATAGTGGTAAACTTGTATATAAAAGGACTAAAAGGATACCTTAATGGCATTCCCGTAAACACAAAATAAATATAAGGGTAATTTAGAAAAAAATACAAGATATAGGAAGTCTAAATAATATAAGCAAAAAATAAGTAATCAAATGAGCTATCTAGGTGAAGAGTAGATGGACTAGGCTTTGGCATTTGGTTGGGTTAGTGACCCAAATCTTATCATCCCCTCTCCCTTAGAAAAGTTTCGGCCCAAAACTTGATAATTGGCGGCTCCAAATCTCACCAAAAATCAAATACCAACTTGCAAAAATGAAATACAAACACAGAAAAGTACTCAAGCTCCTTTACTAATATCATTATTAGCCAACACTCTTTCTATTCATCATGAGCCTGGTCAATCAAACTCTTTTTTCAGGATCCTTCCTTCCATTTATCATGTATTCAGTCAACTTCACTCAAGTAACCCCAACAACAATCATTCAAGGGGATTAACTCAACTCCTAGCTCAAACATCATGTCATGAGCATAGGGAATTTGAACATGTAGCACCTCAAACTGCTCTTCTACCTTAAGAAGTTTTAAAGCTTCATGCCCTTTTACTGTTGTCCTTACCACATCATCTTCAATAACTATCACCTCTTCCACTTCCTTACAGTGCAACTCTTCTCATCCTTTCTTATCCACTTCCTTCTCATCTTTAACTCTTACTTCTTTTGCTTTCATTTCCTCCCGTTTAATATTCTCTAAATGAGTAAGCCTTTGTTGTCTTCTTTCTTCTCTAATCTCCTTGAACCCATCAAGTATAATCTCTAATTGTTCCTGTACATTAGAGAGGTTAGCTTCATAAGTGGATTTTCTTTCACACAATTTGTCTTAATGATCTCGAGGCACGAATTTTCTCTGCATCAAACGTCTTATCTCTTCATGTATAATGATCTCAATATTTCCTCTCTCAATTCTTTGATTTATCATTCTCTTCCACTAAGTAGCTGTAAAGCCAATCATTGAATTCTTTATAACATAGACTCTCTTATGCTCAGGATAAGAATAATTTTCAATAACTTAATGAACTTGAAATTCCCATTTTAAATATTCTTCAGGAAAACCATATTCATCAAATTCTAAAATTCGTGATATCACATCTTCATTATAATATTCATAATTGTATCTAGTTTCATAAGCCATGTTGATTATATCCCAATCCAACAACTTTGAAGAAAATGACTAAGAATTAGATAATAATCTATACTTTTGACCTTGTATTTCTTCAATACGGATAGTAACCTATGGTAGCTTGGTAATTGAGGAGAAAGGGTCGGCACCGCTCCTCACTTTAGCTAGGCATGTGTACTCTTCACTGGACTTGCTTCACAGTACTCCACTCACGAACTTCTCATGAGCTCGGCAATTTAAAAGAATTCACATCCACAGCTTAGTACTGCATACATACTTATAATGATTTGTTGGCTCAAATCCTTCACGCCAATTTAGCTCACTAATACAAGAGTCCAATTTACAAGGCTACAGCTTAGTTCTCTTCTTGTATCACCAGCTCAAATACTAAAATCAGCTTGGCAAACTTGAACTTGTATAAAATAGCTTAGGTACTCAAATTTAACTAGTTGATTCCCCTTGCCAACCACAATTTGAGTAGCACTTCATAAGTACAACACGTCAACACTATATATAGTAGCTCCGATCAGCTTATGAGCAGCACGAAAACAACTTAAATAGCTTAAAAATTAGGACAATTTAAATCCACAATTGCATATAGGAAGCTCGGAAATTGCACTTGGTCTAACCCACTGTCAATACATTGGCACAATCTATCAATAGTTTGGCAACACAGTAGTATACACCAATCGAATAGCTCAGTCACAACAGTACTGCACCTTGGCACAACCAATTTTAGGTCAATACAATCATAAGTCGACCTTACACGTGTATACCTAACAAGCTCAGTACTATACGCTTCAAATAGAATAGCTCAGTAATTACTTGAAGCATAGGATGGTAGCTCAGCAATTTTTAGTTCGATTCACATTTCAATTTTTAAATCATGATCCTACAACTTGGTTCACACACTCTAAGTCATATATATGATCATAATAGCTCAAACAGAGCTAGTTAAGAGTTTGATACATACACTTCACAAAAGCATAATAGCATAACAATTTGGACCTAATATAGCAATCAATCGGCACTTGATCATAGAAACAAGGGCAATTGTCTAACTTGGGTATCACTTTGACTGTACACCATGCTTGACAACACACAAAACAACTCGGTTTATGGACAATCACTTCTTTAGAACCAAAAGCTCATTCACAACTTACACCATAACATGAATTCGCTCTAGCTCTAACTACATACTAGACATAATAGCACAAAGCCCCCTTTAGTTTGAACATACTACAGTCTAACATTGTAAAACAATTGGACCTCACTTGCGCTTTATCTCTATATAAATTTAGCTTGTACACAAGTCACTTCGATTGTTTACTAATCTTAGCTTAGCTACTTCTTAAACAGGATAGTACACACTCAGTAATAAGCCCAGAAGTCCTCAATTGTAATTAAACACTCTTACTTCAAAACAACAGCTTGGATGGGCAAGCTTATAAGAGCTCGAACACACGCTCAACCTTTATTGTAGTAATTTTCTAACTTCCTTACATACTTTTACGGATCCTTGAGATATCTAGCTCCATACACATAACAAGCTCCAACGTGGCAGCTCAACGCAAGGGTAGTACATATATGACTTTCGAATACAACTGTGTATAATACAAATTTGCACAAGATAACCTACGTACATATACCTAGATCTATAAGCCATATTCGATGCCACTGTAGCTGTAAATTCCCTCTTTAATTCTATAATGTTTTATACAAGCTCCAAATACATTACATTACTTCTTTAAACAATACTATTAAGCTGTTGAACTTACGTTACGATTTGCAACCACAACTATTACAGGCCACCACCGGTTATAGCTCAAACAATTGCCGTACTCTTACCTACACTCGTGCTACTGTACCCTCTATAAACACTAGTCATAAATACATACCTATAGCTCTGACACACTCAAATACGTACATCGAACACGACTATTACCAATAGAAATGAAAAGATCGATGAACTTAACCACATAAACCCACCGTCACTTTATTGCCACAACCTTCACTAGACTGAAAATAGTTGAATAATTCGTAACCCAAAATGCGACAGTAACTCCTTTGTTACCACAAACTCAACACTGGTCTTCTCGCACACTTACATGATAGACCCATAGCCATAATTAACAATTTTGAGCACCCTTTTTTTGCAAATCCTAAGTCATCGAAAGAACGAAAATAGAATGGGTTTAGTGAGGGGTTTAGCGAATTCATGAGATATCTAGTCGAATATGATGCATCAATTAGATTCTACATGGCCTAACCAACGCTTTGATATGACGAACAAAGAGAAAACTAGGGTTACCTGTTATAATTTTTGCTAAAAGGATTGATAAGAGCTAGTAAGAGAGAGCTTTTTAAGAGAAAAGAATCAAAGGTTTTTTTATTAATGTGCAAATTTGTCTAAAACCCTATACATGTGTTTTATTTATACATAATGGCAAACTTGTAAATAAAAGAACTAAAAGGATGCCTTAGTGGCATTCCCATAAATACAAAATAAACACGACTATAGTTTAGGAAAAAATATAAGAAATAGGAAGTCTAAATAACATAAGCAAAAATAAATAATTAAATGAGCTATCCGGGTGAGGAGTAGATGAGTTGGGCTCTAGCATTTGGTTAGGTTGGTACCCTGAATCTTATCAGTTTGGATTTGAATACAGATGAGACCAAAATGTTGTCAAACATTATAAGAATTTTGATCTTTAATAACGTTGATTAAACATTACTAAAGCAAAGATAAATGTGACCAAAATTGTTATGTAACGTTTATTGAATGTTACTAATAGACGTTACAAAAGGTATGTCATAGGAGGTAATATGTAATGTTTGAAAGGTAAACATTACAAAAGATGTAAATGTTACAGAAACTATAACATTTAGTGACATTTAAACGTTACTAATAATAAATTATTAGTAAGGTTTAAACGTTACTAAAATATAATTATGTATATGATATTATCAATAAAATGTCACAAAAAATTTTAATTAATTATGTTTAAACGTTACAAAAGGATTATATATAGTTACATTTAAACATTACAAAAATATTATATATAGTAACGTTTAAATGTTACTTATAAGTAAACATTAGTTACGTTTACATGACACTAAAATACAATCGTATATTTAAAGTGATGTTTAAATGTCACACTTAAGCGAGTATTAATAACGTTTAAATGCCGTTAATTTATAACCACAGAGTATATCTAATGTGATGATACTTTACTAATGGATTTTTTTTGTTACATTGAAACGCAACAAAATTATGTTAATTACTACCCTCTATGATGAAACTGTTATATTTAAACATTTAGTAATACGTAAATTGTCAAGCATTAGAATATAAAGAATAGGATTTTTAAGTAAAACTTTATTATATAAATATGTAAAACCAATTAAATCATAGCAACTTAAAATTTATATAATAACTGATATATTAGAAAAGTTTCACAAGAAATTTTTGTTCCACAAACTAATATAAAACATGTTATTGAAACTCAATAATTTATTCTCTAGCACAAAAAGAAAAGGTCAACAATTTGTCCAAAATGCACTACGATTATTATTAATAATTATCTATCATGATCTAATATTATCTTCGATCCTCATGTTTCCACTTTCATTATCATCTTCATGATGAAGAAGCATCGAAGGAGCAACAAATCCCCTATTACTTAGACTTCCGGTAACACAAAATATAAAAAATAAAATAAAATAACTCCCTTTTATAAACGTATAATATACATGACAGCTTGTTTACTAAATCACTTGAATTAGATGATAAATTTGGACAAAATCTTTATAATACTTAAAAGAGTTGATTCAACTATAAGAACATTAAAATCAAATCAATAAAATAAATATTAATGAAAAGGATGTAATATTTAGCTCATTGCAGAAAATAGAAAAATTCCACCTTTTATAAATGACATTCACAAAAAAATTAAATTTGAGCACCATAAGATTAATATAACTAAATTCTAATTTAGTTTTTACTACAAAAATGCATTAAAGTTATAAATTAGCAACATAAACACTATTTTAAGAACAAAAGAAAACTTCAAAATAGAAAGTGAAATACACTTCAAATTCAGATAGGTTAAAGTTGTACCTTATTATCTTGAGCTCTCTATAACCGACATGCCTCTTCTACTTCGGCATCTCACTTTTTACATAATTTTGTCTCATCATCAAGTTGTTGTCCTCATTCTTGGAAATCTAATTCTACTTAGATTTTCCAATAGGTAGGAGTTCGTAACCTCTATTGGGATGGTAACTGCTCATAGCGTTTACATTCATAAATTCATCAATAATCTCCCCTGAAGACTTTGGCATTTCAGAAGATTGGGATTCTTGAAATAATTGCACCATCTTTGCCTGTATCATTAATAACAAAAAGAAAAGCTTTGAACACTACATTCCATAATTGATAACAAATTTATAATAAACAAAATTACTTCATACTAACATAATCATTAGTGGCTTGTTGAGAGACCCAATCACTAGAACCATCTGGTTTGGGCTCATGAAATTATGTTTGCTTGACGAACTCAATAGCATCAGGTGGTTGATGGTGTTGCTCAATCTAATTATATAAGCAATAAAAAATAAATACTAAACCAAATTCAATATAAAATACATGGAATTACACAAAATACTTACATATTTAATCCTTCTACTTTCAAATGATTTAGTTCCAATCCTATGCAAATATTTAACATACTTGCGTGCTTCTCTTCCAATCATTGACTTGGTTTTCTACTATTCAAAATAAAAATAATGTTTTTAGTCATTTTCTCAAATCCATAATAAATACTATTTGATAACAACTTAGCTTCTTAGATGGTTCTTCAGATTTGAGAATTTTCATCTCTTCTTTACATTCTTGGTTTTACATATCAGTAACTTGCTTCCAATACTCATCATTACATGCCTTAGGTCGAGCTTTATCACCCTTGATCTTCCATTTCTTATGAATATCACATCTAATTTTTCTATAAAGGCATCCCATCCATTAATTGGTTGCATGATATTTTTCTATATTACTCATAATGTCAACAATATTGAGTTAATTATGCAAAAAAACCAAAATTATGTAATTATTATAAATGTAGAGGATAGTTGATAAATGATGAAGCGATAACGTCCAATCAAAGTAAAATGTAGTATAAATTCAAGACTTTATAAATATCATTGACTAGATAACAAATACATATCTAAATACTACTAATATGAAATTGATACATTAACAAATGCATAAAGAGCTAAATGTGTTATTAGTTATATGATAAATATCACTTGGATTTAGCACAAATATAGAAAATTGAATTCATCGTTCAATAAAATTATATTTAATCAACCATATATTAACAACGAATCTACATTTAGTTGCAAGCATTACAAAGTTATATACACAACGTAATATTTACTTGGAGGCATATCAATAACATTACATTCTATCAAAGTACATATTAAGAATGGATCCATAAGGTTAAATATAATGAATTTTAAGATAATTATAGTAGTAAATTGTTGAAATCTATATGTCTATTAACCGCTTTTCATTTAAATTAAATATATATTGATAATTTTGTACATGAATATGTCTTAAATATATTTCTAATAAAATCAATGATATTGACTCATTACCTATATTTAGGTAATTCATATACAACAAACTTGCACCAAATAGTAGCTAAGAACATATCTCAAATAATTTTGTACACAAGATTAGGTGAATTATAAAGATCAACTGAAAAACAAAATAGCATAACCACAAGTAAAACCACACCCAATTACATTAATGCTCTATCAATTGCTACCCACAGTATCACTCTTCATATATTTCATCTACCTTCAAACTTGAAGAACATAAAAACAAATGGATATACAATATCGAATTACAACATTTAATGGTACATATCTCTTCACTTGCCCAAGCTCTCCTCTTCTCTGATTGGGAAAATGTTCTCCAATCACTCTATACATGAAGTGACAACAAATCCATAACAACTATTCTAATCTCAGAAACTAATGCTGATGATTGACTTGATGTAATTAGACGAGTTGTAATATCATCAAACTCTATTACCATATTTCCTTTTTGTTTATTATTCTGCTTCTCTAGTGCTTACCCTCGATATGTGCATCTCTTATTGTGAGATGACGATCTGCCAACATTAGCTACAACATGGGGATAAATTATTCTACAACATTTACAAACTTTTGTTTAGCAAATAATATAAATAAGTAAACTTCAATGAATTACCTGAGGATAAAATTGAAGTAGGTGGAGAGCTATTCAATGGACTCGCATTTACAACATTGTTAGTTACAATATGAGTATGCATAGAGGAGCCATATGGTGCAATCGAATTATATGTAAAAGAATTCGATATATCTTGCAGAGGTTGTCATAAGGAAGCCATTAATTGTTTGATAACTTGTAAAGATGGACATTGCTCTTGTTCAACATGCTAAGAATTTGATTGAGTAATATTTACTGATAAGTGTTTCAATCAGTTCTTCTTCCCTTTCTTTGTCTACCCTTTTGCCATCCAGCCATTATAATCCTAACATTAAACATTAAAAAATTTATATAAAGCAATGTAAATATAAGTATAGCAAAATTATAAATAAAGACTTTTTCTATGCCTCTATATTAGAAAATATCAAGATGTAACAAAATAAAGTAGCATTTTACTTAACTTAATTCAAGTGTTTCCTAAGGTTTTGTAGCATAACAATGACATTAATATTAAGTTATATATATTTTATTCATCATATCCAATTGTATATATTCCTTTCTCTTATTGTAACCTCTTGAACTCATACTGTAGGCTAATCGTATTCACATAATTAAAACAGCTTATAGTCCTCATCACTGTTATTATAGTCAATAAGAGTATCATCTACTTCATTATCTTCATCTTCCTCATAATTAACACTTGTATCGTGTTGTGAATTATTAGATTCCTGGACTATTCTCTCTACAACATCTTTAACAATAGTTTTAAGGTATACATTTGTTCTCAACATCACATCTATATTGTAATCAACTATAAGAGATGCTACATTTTCTCCTTCCCCCCTCTTGTACAAGTAGGTCATCTATACTCTCATTAGCTAATTATGCCTCCACATCAGTAAATAAAGTCACATCACTAGTAAGTGAGTTTATATTATAAATATGACGATGCTCAAAGTGTTACACTTGGTGCCAATCACTACCTAATTTCATATCCTCCAAGTAATATATTTATTTAGCTTGTGATGCCAAGACATATAGGTCATCTTCATACCAAGTACATATGACCTTAATACTTTTGAACTCATTATTAACTCTTATGTTGCGATGGTGTTCATTGGTGTCCTACAATTTTTGCACTTAAATAAGAAAACCCATCTATCTTGAACATAGGAAAACTCATATATGTCTGTTAAAACCCCTTAAAATTTTACTAATGAATCGATGGCTCCTTGGTCTCCTTTTACAAGAACTCCACTATTTTGGGTTTTTTTTTTCAATTATCAAGGTTTAACGTGTGATACTGGATGCCATTATATATCGGTTTGTTATATCTCTTGAAATACGAGATTAGTCTAATTGATAACGCATACAAGGCAATGATAATTAGATCTAAACAATCATATAACATACTCATCTGCAACACTGTTAAGCAAACTATAGCATTATATGTCTTAGGGAAAGTGTTTCCTTTTTTGAAAGTAAAATTACCTTCTTCATGAACCATTGACCAAATTCCCATTTATGGCATTGATAAATGTTACTAGCATATTGTATGTACAAGATACTTATATGTTCCCTAAACATACTGCAAAATCTAAGCATAGACATATTTGCATTATCTCATAGAGTTTAAATTACACTAATTAGTGCTTACTCCAAATAAGGTTAAACCTCTAAACAATTGTTAATGATGTACCACTTTGTTACTTCTACCTCCTCATCTAATAATGTCACATATGTAAGAGATGAAATATAATCAACCCTATTTCTAAAGACATTAATACCTCCTTCTTCCATACTATCCTAAACAAGATGATTAAATAGTGTCTCAATGCCTTGTAAATTGAGGAAGTACCATGTCAAGCATTCTTGTACAATGTAAGCTTCTACTATTGAACCCTCTGGATAAGCCTTATTTCTGACTAACTCCTTAAGAGAACCTAAGTATCTGTGTTTAGCAAAACGAATAAGTGATAAAACCTTGAATAATACATAAAAAAAATATTATCTTCTACATATACATTTGTACCTTTTTATAGGATACATCCATTGATATGCAACAGGTCCAGCAAGCAGTGCTTCTTAAGGTAAGTGTATAGCTAAATGTACCATTACATAAAAAATGGTAGGAGGAAAAATCAGTTCTAACTTACACAATATTGTAACAATATGACTTTGCATTTGGTACACCCCATTGATATTGAGAATGTATTTGCATAACTTCTCAAAAAATGATCTAAGTTCAGTTATAACTAAAGCAACATCTTTAGGCAACATACTGAATATATCTATAGGTAACAACCTTTAAAGCATTACATGACAATAATGACTCTTCATACTAGAAAGCTTTGTGTTTGAGTCATTTACACACTTACCGATATGTGATGTATAATCATTAAGTAACTTAGCATCTTTTAAAAGCTTTTAGAATCTCCTTTTCTCTATAGGACTTAATGTATAGCTAGCAAATGGTATTGAATACTTACCATTAGCTTGCTTCACCAGATGTAATTCCTTTCTAATACCAAGATCCTCCAAATCAAGTCTAGCTTTATAAGTATACTTTATTTTTCCTTCGATCCTAAGTATAGTACCAACAAGATTATCACAAAAATTCTTCTCAATATACATGACATCTAAATTATGTCTCAACATTAACTTTGACCAATATGGAAGTTAAAAGAATATAAACCTTTTTGTCTAGTTAAGCTCCTCAAGATGATAGACCCTTTTAACTTTCCCTTGATGCTTGTCCATGTACACATTACCTATAAATTGCAATTGATTGAGAATTTCCTCTTTAGAATACTGTTAAGGAGTTTCACGAATATCATGTCTTTCATCAAATTTCAAGCTTCGTCTCCATCTATGGTCCATTGAAAGCCACATTCGATGACTAACATAGCCAATTTTGCTATTAAGCCTCATTGATGGTGTTTGGTCTTCACGTACTAGATAAGCATTATATCCCTTTGTACTCTATCTCGGTAAATTTCCATATGTTGGAAAGTAATTTATGGTCCAAATCAGAGTTGCTTGCATGTTAAATGTAGTCTTTAAGAATGCATCGTAAGTGCATAACCCATTATCCCAAAGATCTTTCAATTAATCAATTAACGACTGCATGTAAACATCTATCTCCTTTTCAAGTGCCTTGGGCCCCAAAATTAGCAATGGCATCATTAAGTACTCTTTTTTCATGTACATCGAAGGAGCTAAGTTATATGCTAAAGGCACCATCGGCTACATACTATATGATTGTTTCATGGTCCTAAATGAATTGAAACCATCACTATTTAGCCCTAACCTAACATTGCGAACATCCTTTGCAAACTCAAGAAACTTGATGTCACAATTCATCTAAGCTAACCTATCCATAGGATAACTCATCAAATTTTCTTATCTCTTATGCTCTTTTTTATACCAATGAATCTTTTGGGCAATTTTAGAATTCATGAAAAGATGTTGTAACCTTGGCTTTATAGGAAAGTAACACAACACTTTATAAAGAATAGCTTTCCTAACACCACTAGACACCTTATACCTTGAGGTACCACAAATAGGACATTCCTTTAGATGCTTCTTATCATCCTAAAATAAGCAAAAATCATATTAACATGCATTGATATAATGGTATCCCATGCCTAAACCCCTTAAATACCTATTTGCAAAGTATTAAGATTTAGGAAAGGACTCACCATTAGGCATTACATCTCATAGAAGTTGTAGAAGCATGTCAAATGACTTGTTGCTCCACTTATTGTACACCTTTAAGTGGAGAAGCTTTATTACAAATGAAAATTTAGAAAACTTGTAGCCTAGATAAAGCTATTGTTGTAAGTTAACTCTTAGCTCATCTAGAAAATCTTGTGAAACATCAATCCCACCTTTAGGGCTTAAGTCTTCATCTTGGTTGTCAATGACTGCTTCTATATCTTCAAGCATCTCATCAAGTCCACCATTATCATCTTATTCTACCCAATGCGTTCCTCTTCCACTTTTGATCTTGTTTCCCATTTTCTATGCCATCTCCTACCTTGATCTATTGAAGGTAATTAAATACTTGACTTCTCTCCTTGATAAAGCCGTTCATAAGTTTCATTTACCCCATCTACAAGCAAATGAGCTCTCATGATGTGCACAGGATGTAATTTATTATTTAAACATTTCTTATATAGACAAGTTTATTTTCGTGTTTGCCCTGTACTTTAAGAGTAAATATGCAAAAAAAAAAAAAAACAAAAAAAAACAAAAAAAATACTCCATATCATGCAGGTACTTGATGTATCTCCGGGGTTAGATACACAAAGAGGCCGACCTCAGAGAGGCACCACAATGAAAAGAAAACAAAAGGGAATAAATAAAAGTTAGCAAAGTTTGGGTAGTTACTAACTGGATATGATACACCAATTGATCATACTCAGCCAAACATTCGTTGGATACGACTCACCGGTCCGAACTGAAGGATCATTCGCTACTACTTTTTGGTAAAGGGAATAGATAAGAGTTAAATAGTAATGAGAATAATTAAAGTTGCTAAAAGGGAAACTTGTGTAAATCCTAATAATGAAGTTGTTGTCTGCGTACATTAATTGAGGGTTTATAAAACCATCTTACTAGGGTTACTTTAAATTTATGAAATGACAAAAGAGTATTCTACGAATAGGATACATAGAATATGCTAAAAAAGGGTAAAAGAGACAAAAAAATATCGTGTATGAAAAAGTAAAGAATCCTTTTAGATTGTCATGCTAGAAGAAGCATGTTGTATGGTGGCTGTTTGTTCTGAATTATAGTACAAATTGGATGGAATGAAGAAAAGAAGGAGTTTGTAGTTGGGAGTCAACCCGATTTGGATCAAATTAGTGTTTAGTAAATCATTTGTTAGAGAGTACTCAACTTGGGCTAGGGTCAAACATTGGTAGCAAACTTGAGAGCTCGGCTCGAATAGTCTATGGGGGCTATTTGCTCAGATGTTGTGTTATGGCATAACTGTTCAATAGGTCTAGTGCACATATCAACTTAGTAGTTAGGTTAGCAGTAGTGGGAAACATAGAGGTTGGGGTAGAAATTATAGTCTTGGATGGAGCTTTGAGATAGTATTCTTTGGGTGAGTCTTTACAGTTCTCTAACTCAACTACGTGTAACTGATTCAAGGGGTTGATTCCTATTAGTACTTCTCAGATTTGATGTCATAAGCCATATAACTCTTATCTATGTACACTAACATAACTTGAAACCACATAAGACTAAAACAACAAAAAGTTAAAAAAATAGATTGGAGAAAGAGCATCATAAATTTGTGTAGGTTGCATTGATTAACTAACAGAAACGTTACAAATTCATTTAAAGGTTGGAAAAAAGGTTGAAGGTATTTTCAAGAACACATCAATATTAGCATTTACTATTTGATAAAATGTGAACAGGGTATTTAAGAATGTTCCCCTCATATAACAAACATTGAGAATGGAAAGGGTGATATGAAGGTATAGAATCTACTTACCATGGTGCTATTCTTTTATGGTTCGATGAGATTATATAGGGTATTTATTTCTTCAATACTTGTATTTGAGACTTTAGCATATAATAGAGTTACACGACGGTACAGTTTTAACTAACATAACATAAGGAACATAAACATATAAATTTTCATTTAGTCTATCATGAACGAAACATAAACCAACCTCTTCTTCTTCTTCTTCTTCTTCTTCTTTTTTTTTTTTTTTTTGCATAATTGTATTGTTGACCAATAAAATCACATAAAGCAATAGAGTGGCATGTATCGTATAAGGTTTAGCGATAAATAACAAACAATAGGTGATAACTAAGTATTCTTAGAAGTTTAAAGTTTTTACATCTATTTTTTTTTTTCATTCTTAGAAGATTTTTTTTTCGAAATCTTTAGCTAAGGTATAGCTATATATTTTTTTTAAATTCCACGTAGTTTTCATACGATTTGTACATTATTTTTTTTTCTTTTCTATATCATTGATCTCATATATAGTTTGATTTATTAATTACATGGTATTCTAAATTTTATCATATTCCTATATTTACTTTTTGTACACTCAACATGGTGCGTGTTTGCTAGCATATTTATTTATTTGACTATGAGTTAGTAACTACTTCACTCTTCACTAACTAATCTCCTAAGAAATAGGAAGATTTATAGATATTAAGGTCATAAACTTGTGGGTTTAAGGATAATAGGCTATTGTAATGGGCAATAAGTTAATTTGTGGAGATTATGACGATACCCCTATATCTAATAATTTTATCAATGTAGTTTGAAGTAGAAGCATGAAGAGATATTATGAACAAAAAATTGTGAGATGATAAAAGTCCTCATTGTCTTTAATAATATAGATGATACGGCTAAACAATATAGGCTTAGTAAATTTGTAAAACCCAAGTCAAATAAATAAATTAAATTAAGGGAACAAAAGGAAATAAATGATTTATTATTTTTTTAATTATCAGTATGGCATGTAAATAGACATAAAATGTTAGGGGCAATATTGCCATGGGAAAAGATTTAGACATCGATATGACATGTAAATAGGCCCTAAGTACCAAGGGTGAACTTGTTTTAAGGGAAAGTCTAAACCTACATCTTATCCCTTACGTTATTTTTCTTCCCCCATTATTTCATACTGTTCTTCTGTATGTTATACCAAAAACCTTAAAGGAGAACACTCAAGAATAAGTAAAAAGTGAGTTATTGCAAAGGAATAATCGAAATTGGGTAAGTCACCACTTGTTCTTTAAGGAAATTCATTTTTATTATCTAAGCACGGGAAACTCAAGAAAATCGTATCTTTATAGAGGAGTAGCGCAAGAATCACTAGTTGGAATGTTAGGGCACCAAGAAATGAAGTGTAAGTCAAGTTTTTTATACAATTTTACAAGTTCTTTTCTTTTTTTATTTTTATAGTTTGTGTATGTCACGTGTAGTTTTTGTGCATGGTGAATAATATGTAAGGGTATATGCGTAATTCTATGTGCTGTGTAGTGTGTGTGATTGTGTATGTAGTTATGGTTATACGGCGGTGTGTAGTAGGAATTTTGTGTGTAGGTGTGTTGACGTATGTATGCAATAAGTGTTTGTGTGCGTGTATCAGGGAGTGTGCTGCATGGGACGAGTATATGTGTGTGTACAATCGGTGTGAATGAATATGTGTGTGTGTATGTATATAGTTGGTGTGAGGAAGTGTGTGTGTATGAGTTTAGGGGGAGGGACCAAAGATGAGAGGAGAGATGAGGATAGTGGGAGAGACAGCGAGGGAGAGAGAGAAGAAAATAGCGAAATGGAGAGGAAAAAAGAAGAAGAAGAAGAAGAAAAGAATAAATAAATAATTAATATAAATAATCATATATATTATAAATGTTATATATATTAAATATATGTATAATATAAAATAATATATGTATACATTTAATATAAAATAAAATAATGTTTATAAAATGTTATGTCTGCGTGGGAGTATAAGGGTTGGTATATATATTACGGAAGGATATGAAAAGTTATGTAGATTTTGGTTTACAAGCTCAAAGTATGGGGAAGAGGGTCGAGTTAAAGGAAAGAAGTATTGAGTTGCAAAATCTAAAAAATTCTAAATTTGCATTTATATTTTGAACAGGTGTTAGGGGATACGTGGTGTCAAATTTTTTTGAGATAAGAGCTCTAGGTATGGGATACATGTTTGTTGACTGTGTGTGTTAGGCTAGTACGTATAAACCAGACTAATTTGTATTACTGGTTGTGCTTGGCTTCAACCACTTACTGGTTTAGTCTATTGGTGTTGGTGAGGTACTTGGTGATCTTTACATAACGCTGTCCCTTGTGGAGTCCCATATCAAAATGACCCAAGTATATATAGGATTCTTTATGGCACTCTAGTATTGGGGAGTATTCAACACCAATACTATGTAATATCAATATATTATGTGTTAAGGGTCATGAGTAACTCTAAGTCTTAGGACGTTGGGACTATGTTGTTTGTGGGCCTAAATGAAAGATTAAAATTATTGCTTGTTGCATTAATAGTGGTATTCGTATGTGTATGCTTGATTGATTCTTGTGTTTTATGTGTATGTGTACGGTATCTTGTTTTGAGCATTGGCTTAGCCTACGGGGATTATTATTTTTTAGTTTCAATGGCGGGTTATGAGGTAGACGATGAGGTTTATGTCGAGAATTTTGGATATGATTATCTTTACTATGATAGGAGGGAGATTATTACAATTATAATGATGGAGCTGGGGCGTTGTAGATTAGTTGTAGGGGTAGACTTAAGTATTTATGTTTACTTTCGTTGTAATTGCTTATTTATGAGACTTATGTGGTTATGGAGTTGCCTGTAACTCCTGTTGTTAGATTTAGTGGTTTAATCATTGTCAGAGTTATGAGACTCCATTTTATGATTGAGAGTCCTTTCGTGATTTAAGTTGTGGAGTTACAATGGTTTTGATAATATTATTACACTTGGTTGTGAAGTTTGAGTGGTTGACATCCCACTCTAGTAGCATATTTGAGGTTGCTGATTGTAAGTTGGCAGATTTATTGAAAATTGTTATTTATAACATGTACATGGGTCCTAGTATGCCTTAGTGTGTTTAACTGTAGGGTCAACACATGGTAAAGTTGTAGTATCCTAGGTTTTGAGACATTATAGCTTTTGGTGGTATCATAGCTTAGATTGAAGATTTTTAGGGAAGTAGGAATGATGACTTGTAAGTGGTGAGTTATGAGAGGCACGGGTAGTTGAAGGGTTAGGCTTGAATTTAGGAATGATCTATTAAGTGTTTAAGTTTTGACCTCGGGTTGTCTTATTTCCTCCTAATGTTTGTTTTTTCCCTTGTTATTTGTTGTTTCTTTTGTTTACCTATCTCTTAATTTTCTTTTGGTTGGTTATCTGTGTTTCTATCTTTAGAATGCCACTTAGGAGAGTAGGTTTAAGTTCTTCTTGACCTTAAACTACCCAGTTGAAGGGCAAAACACTCAGGGTGGTTAGAATGTATACGGAGGTTAGGTTGCTTACGGAGGTTATGGATTACCTATTACACGAAGGCAACAGGCCAGTAGGGGTACGAACCTATAAAGGTTAATGCGGCGTAGTTACTAAATACTATGAACAATTTGGCAGGTACCATGATCTAATAGTAAGAGTAGATTAGACATAACATGCAAATGATTCAAGTTAATGTTGGTGCCTAGCATCAAGAAAAGTAGGTAGTTTGGCATCCAAGGATGGACCGTTTCCTAAAAGTGGGTAAGGAATTTGACCTTAAGACTGATGATGCCATTGCTGTTGAGGAGTGGATCACATAGACAGATAAAGCTTTGCCATGGCTAAGGTTCTGAATGATAAGAAGTAGATTACACATCTTTCATGTTGAGAGGAGTTACATTGAAATTGTGGGATGGTGTTCTATGCACAAAGCCTGAGGTGGGGGCCTGAACATAGGAGAGGTTCAAGGATAGGTGTTTTAAGCACTTCATTCCCTCTAGTGTGAGAGAGCAGATGTAGTTGGCATGCCAGACTCTTCAGCAGGAGAGTAAGACTATAGCAGCCTATGAGGTAGAGTTGGATCGGTTGGCCCATTTTATACCCAAAGCTTCTAGAAGGGATAAGTAGTCAAGAATTAATAGATTCATTTACAGGTTGGAGCCCAAGCTGCAGGAGAATGTTGCAGCTTTTCAGCTTATGGCTTATGTAGCAACAATTGATAAGGCTAAGTGTTTAGGGTAGGTTATGAAGAGGAAGTAGGAGCAGTTAGCTCGTAGGGCGAAGGTAGCCATAGGGAAAAGGCTTATGCCAGATTATATGGTACCAGGGTCAGATAGAGCAAAGAGACTAGTTCTAAGGGTAATTATTAGAGAAGGTGAAGATAGGCTAGTGGTAGTGCAGCCTAAACCTATGGCATTGCCAGCACTAGTTCAAACTAGAGCGATTGTACTAGCTGTGAAGTGCACACGATGTTTTGGGCCTCATGAGGTATCAACTTGGAAGTGAGTAGTAGGAGCATGCTTTTTGTATGGGAAGACTGGACATGTGAGTAAGGATTGTATGGAGACTATCATTCTACACCAGGGTTTTTGTTATAGATGTGGCAAGAGAGGACATCATTATAGGGATATAGGAAGCTAAGTAGCCTGAGGAACACCAATTGTGAGACCCTAGGTAGTTCCCAAAGTAACTTGTCCTCAGCAGGTAGGCCCATAGTAGAGAGCCTTAGCCTGCATCTTTGCATTGCAGCACGAGGACACTACCCATGATATAGATACCATGGTAGGTATGCTTCTTGTCTTAACCTATTGTGTTTATGCACTTTTTGATACTAGTGCTTCCCACTTGTATGTGGTTAAATCTTTTGTATGTGTGTGTGGTTTGCATGTTTCTATTTTAGATACTTGTTTAACCGTGAATACCCCTTTAGGAAGTGGAACAGTTTTAAATCAAATTTTCAAGGATGTAGAGATAATGGTTGAGGGATTGGTTTTAGCGACAAACTTGTTAATGTTAGAGCTATCAGATTTTAAAGTCATTTTGGGGATGGATTGACTGTTAAAGCACCATGCTACACTTGATTGTTATAATTAAGTAGTGTTCTTTTAACCTCCAAGAGGAGTACCTTTCAATTATAGAGTAAAACCACAAAGGTTGACTTAATGGATTACATACGAGTTGTAAGAAAGGCCTACTATAGCAGCCATAGTGGCAGAAGTGAACAAGAGTGAGTTGAAGTTACAATTGACATTAGTAGTACAAAAGTATTCAAATGTGTTCTTTGAAGACTTACTAGGTAATCTACCTAATAGGAAGGTTGAATTAAGAATCGATCTAAAAAACTTATTTCAAAAGCGGCTTACTGGATGGTGCCTATTGAGTTAGTAGATTTGAAGAAGCAGTTGTAAGAGCTACAGGATAAAGACTTTATTAGGCCTAACTCATCACCTTGGGGAGCTTCGGTACTGTTTATAAAGAAAAAGGATAGGGGTTTACGGATATACATTGAATATCAGAAGTTAGACCAGGTTACGATAAAAGAAAAGTACCTCCTTCTGAGGATTGATGACCTCTTTGATCAGTTACAGGGTGTACAAATCTTTTCTAAAATGGACTTACGCTCAAGGTATTATTAGTTGAAGGTCAAGGCTTAAGATGTAGAGAAGATAGCTTTCGAAACCAAGTATGGGTTGTATGAATTTTTGGTAATGCCTTTCGATTTGATAAATGCACCAGCAGCGTTCATAGACCTCATGAATTTAGTATTCAGGGAGTACCTTGATAAGTTTATCATTGTTTTTATTAATGGCATCCTCATTTACTCTAAGAATAGAGAAGACCAAGAAGAGCACTTGAGGATTATATTAGGGAAGTTGACAGAAGAAAGGCTTTACACTAAGTTTAGCAAGTGCGACTTCTAGTTGGAGTAGGTAGCTTTCTTAGGTCATATAATAAATTAAGCTAGTATAGTTATGGACCCAGAGAAAATAAAGGCAATTATTGAGTGGCTCTGACCTACTATTGTGTTAGAGGTCAGAAATTTTCTTAGGTTAATCGATTACTATCGAAAGTTTGTGGAGGGCTTTTCTAAGATTGCAATGCCAATGACTCGATTGACTCAAAAAGGGGTTAAGTTTGTACGAGATAACAGTTGTGAAGTAAGCTTCCAGTAGTTGAAGGATAGGTTAGTGATGGCTTTGATACTGACCTTACCTTGCAATGGGGAAAAGTTTATTATTTACAGTGACGCCTCCATATAAGGGTTAGGGTATGTTCTTATGCAAAATGGTAAGGTAATAGCATATGCTTCTCGCCAGCTTAAGCCATATGAGAAAAATTACCCAATTCATGGCTTAGAATTGGCAGTTATAGTATATGTATTGAAGCTTTGGAGATACTATCTAGCGGGAGAGAGGTATAAGGTGTATATGGATTACAAGAGCCTCAAGCATTTCTTTACTCAAAGAGACTTAAATGTAAGGCAGAGGCGTTGGCTAGAGTTGATAAAAAACTATGACCTAAACATTTAGTATTACCTAGGTAAAGCTAATGTGGTAACAGATGCCATGAGTAGGAAAAGATAAGGAAAATTTGCTAGCTTAATTACTGCTTGGAAACCATTACTCGAGCAAATATGTTGACTTGAGTTAGAGGTGTTAATTAGAGAGGTTGGGTTCAGATTGGCATGTTTAAGGATACAGCCTACCCTGATAGATCAAATTTAAATTGCACAGTTAAAAGATCAAGGGATCTAAGAGATTAAAGGCAAGATAGGAGCAGGGAAAGCTTCAGACTTTATGCTAGATGCTGAAGGAGTTGTGAGGTTTAAGAGTAGACTGTATGTGCCAATGTAGTTGGGTTTGAGAAGTAAGATTTTGAAAGAAGCACACTACTCCACCTATTCTGTTCATTCGAGGGGTACGAAAATGTAAAAAGACTTGAAAGATCACTACTGGTGGAATAATATGACGAGAGAAATAGTAGAGTATGTGTTAAGATGTTAGACGTATCAACTAATTAGAATTGAGCATCAAAGGTAGGCCAGTGAGTTACAGTCTTTACCATTACTGGAATGGAAGTGGGAACATGTGACCATAGACTTTGTCACTGCCTTACCTAAAACTTTGGTGAAACATAACACTGTATAGGTGATTATAGATGGATTGACCAAGTTTGCATATTTCATCCCTACAAACATTGAGTATCAATTGGGAAAGCTCGCCAAGTTATACATTCAAGAGGTAGTGGGATTTCATGGGGTACTAGTGTCTATCATATCTATAATACCCTAGGATTTCAAACTTATATGATTACCCTAGAATTCGAGCTCCTAAATTTAAGGCACTAGGTTATGTTATCCGTTTAATTTCAAATGTCACAATAAGGTTAGAAAAGTTAGACGAAGTAATTCAAGTAAAGTCAATTTCTCAAAATAAGATACATAAAAATAGTAATTTAAGAAAACTTCAATTTATCACTAAGGCTGATAAATATAAAAAACATCAAATTTGAGCATTTAGATAAAGCGAGATATTAGAAATGAGTTATTTAACTTATAAAAATAATAAATAAAGTTAAATTATACGTGATATACATGTATTAACATTGAATGTGCATTATATGTATCAAATACATATATATAATAAATTATTATTAAAATAATGAAAAATTAATAAAAAAATAAAAGAGCGAGTCATCCCATGATGTGATAACCTAGGATCAATTACAATTGATGAGTCAATAGGGATACCTCATGCATTGAAAAATTAAGAAAATGATATGTGTAAGCCATATGTCCAATTTTTATTAATCCTAATCCATTTGGAAATTATAAATATGGCATGCAGACTTCAAAAACAACATTTTGGAAGTTTGAAAATATAAGAAAATCACTCAAAAAATTTTTGAAAAAAAATTAGAAGAAGATAAGAAATTAGAGTAAAAATAGGGTATAGATTTGATCTAGGACGGTTCAATAGGTTGTTGGTGTCCAGTTATGGTAGCCATTTAGGATTAAGGAAAGCACCACCAAAGGAGGTTTTCTGATAAGGTTAGGTGGCCGAAGGGTGGCTAGAGGCAGCCGGTTTAGGTGAATCAAATTTCTGGCTGAAACTTTGTAAATTTTGTAAAAATAGCAAATGATATTATTTAATTATAAAACTTGGTTTTTTGGAGTTATTTTATGTTTATATTAATATAGTAATTTTATTTTAATTAAATAATTATAAAAAATATAAGGTTCTTAAGAAATGGCTTTATTTGAACAAAAATTAAATTAAAATTTAAAAATATTAAATAATGTCCTTTCAAGTTGAAAATTTGTACCTAACATACCTAATACATGTATTTAATTTTAGTAACAATATTTTTTGAAAATAATCGTGTTTACTATTTATTGTAATTATTTTGGATAAAATTGGCAATTTTGATGTTTTATTGAATTAATGAGTTTTTAACAAAATCAAAGTATGAGCCTTATGTATTATGATTTCTAGAAGTTCATAATGATGTTTAGGACACTTAATTTTATATTGTGACTAAATTCACTTCTTTGCTTAATTTTCGCTAATTTTGAGTTAAAACTACTATTTTTGTAAAAATATATAATAGGTAATTTAGTATAATTCATATTCAATAATTAAAATACATATTTTTTTGATTCTATAGGATTTTTCATGGAATTATTCGAGCTTGTCTACTATTTATTATGTATTTTTATGATATAAACGTATATATTAGCCTAATATATGATATAGTAATTAATCCTAATGAGATAATTGTTGAATTTGTAAAAGAATGATATTTTGGAAACATAATAGGTGCTGTTTAGTTTAGGAAATATAGAATTTTAGGATTTTTAATTTAGATTTAGGGTTTATTTGGGTTAATTACAAAGTTATAATAACATACGATTGAATAGGTAATACGAAAGGGTCTTTTTGGACATTTGACAATATTGATTTATCATGATTCTTAGGTTATCTTAATAGTACTCAAAATGACGATTGTGATGATATGAAGTTTATTAAAATGAGATAAGAAATGAATAAGATATAATTGAAATAAGCTTGGAAAGGTAGTGGTGAAAATGCATAAGAATTTAGTATTGACCTGTAGTTGACTTGGGAGCTGTGTGTACTTTTCTAGGTGTGATGGGTGAGGAAGGACAATATCGTGAAACTTAAGATTTTATGCTACTTTCAAGCTCGGGTAAGTGGATATTTCTGTTTTTGTGCAAATAGACCTATGTCTATTTGACTCGAAGTCAGTTGTGTTGTGAATGCTAATGACGTATTGGATTAATTGGATATATGATTCTATTGAATGCGTGCTAACTAAGTGAAATGTTTCCTTGTATATGACTGATTCATCGATATGTATTCTTGTTTGCAAAACTTAGAGACTGAACTATTGTTTAAGGTGTTCACCTAAGTGAACCCTATGTGAAGGAATACAATATAAAGCTGAGAAACAAAGCCGAACTTGAGATAGTTGAATTGTTTATAATGTGAAACTTGAAATTTGTACCTTATATTAAGCTATTGTACTGTTTATTGCATTCATAGCATGTCATGAAAGGACCTATGGGTCAAGTTTCTAAAAGCTTAAAAATTGCCGAGTTAACTTTTGAGCATATATAACTATATTACTCAACTTATTCTAGCTACATTGTGTGACTGACTACGTATACGTATTGGATTTTCAAGCCATAATGGGTCGTTTTTGTTGAGGGTCTTACTTCCAAGTAGCTCCTTATTATCCTAAGTTCCTAGATGTTGTATTTAGATGCTTGGGTATATTAACTAACCGGATGAAGAATTGAAAAAATATAAGATATCAATATCGATTTATGTTACGTGAATGAGCATAGCATGAATTTTCTACATAAACAATTTGTATTGGTAACTTAGGTTATGAGGTTGAATTCCCTGTAGTATTGATCTTTGTAAATGTGTGTTATGTGTGTTTTGTGTTTTGTGTTTTGTTTTATCCATTCTTACTTAGCTTACAAAGAGCTAGTGGGATAGTTGTGTATCCTCAAGTTATGAAGAGAATTGACAAGGCAATATCAGTTGGGGGAAAAAGTCTTTTAAGAGAGTGTCTGACGTAGTCAGTCACTTTTAAAGAAGTGTTGCAATATTTTGTTCCTAGTTTCATGAAGGATTAGTATATATGAAAAAAAAATACTGAATTTTATGTTTAGTTAAGTTTGACAGATGTAATCTTTTATATAAACAGATGTTAAGTTGAACTCTGATGTAGTATTCTTTTGTTATAAATAGAACTTTTGTTGAGTATAGACAAGTATTCCTACGTGATGATACATCTTGTGCTATGTTGGGATGTGAAAACATTTGATAGGAACACTCGGTATGTCAACCACTACTGGAGAAGCTTTCAGAAGGCTTTAGGTACCAAACTGCAATTTAGAATTGCTTTCTATCCATAGATAGCTGGCTAGTCAAAGTGTACCATTTAGATTTTAGAAGACTTGTTGCGAGCGTGCGTGCTTGACTTCAACGAGTATTAGGATGAGCATCTAGCCTTAGTGGAGTTTGCTTATAATAATAGCTATCAAGCTACCATTCAAATGGCTCCGTTAGAAGTTCTATATGGTCGAAAGTACAGATTGCCTATTGATTGGGATTAAGTAGGTAAGAAACAATTAGCCGGAATGGACTTGGTACAGGAGGTAGTAGATAAGATTAAGCTGACTTATTAGATGATGCAAACTGCCCAAAGTAGGTAAAAGAGTTACGCTGATAGGTGGTGTCGCCCTCTAGAGTTTTAGGTGGTCGAGGAGGTATTGTTGAGAGTTTCCCCAATAAAAGGTATGGTTAGATTTAGCTTGAATGGTAAGTTGAAACCAAGGTATAGAGGCCCTTACGGAATCACAAAAAAGACTGGTAAGGTAGCCTATAGGTTGGAGCTTTCGCCATAGTTGAAGGATGTGCACAACATTTTCCATGTATCCATATTAAGGAAATTTAAGAAATGCAGTCTGAATCACAAGGAAGAACTATATGTACATGTAGTAGATTTAGAGTCACTAGAGTTGTAATTGAACATGGTAGTGGTGAAACAACTGGTAAGGATAGATAATAGTAAAGTACAATAACCTAGGAGAAGGGCTATTCCTTACGTTAAAGTTCAATAGCCAAACTAGTTAGAAAGAGAGGCAATCTAGGAACTTGAGGAGGAGAGGACAAAGTATCCATAACTATTTGAGGACTCAGGTATGTAAACTTTTGAGGACAAAAGTTTTTTTGAAGGAGAAAAACCGTAAAACCTAAGTCAAATAAATAAATTAAATTGAGGGAACAAATGGAAATAAATGATTTATTATTTTTTTTCAATTATTGGTATGACATGTAAATAGATATCAAATGTCAGAGGCAATATTGCTATGGGAAAAGATTTAGACATCGATATGGCATATAAATAGACTTTATGTACTAAGGGCAAACTTGTCCAAAGGGAAAGTTTAAACCTACATCTTATCCCTTATGTTATTTTCTTCCCCTCCCCCTTATTTCATACAGTTCTTTGTGTGCCATACTTGAAACTTAAAGGAGAACACTCAAGAACAAGTAAAATATAAGCTTTTGCAAATGAATAATCGAAACCGGATAAATCATCACTTGTTCTTTGAGGAAATTTATTGCGTATGATGCAATTTCTTTATCCTAAACGAGGTTTTGATCATTAGTAACCTATAATAGATGGAGTATACAGATATCAAGAGAGATTGAGAGACTACGAGATGGAGAGAGAGAGAGAGAGAGATAGAGAGAGGAGGACATACCGGTTTCGATGCCGATGCCGATGCCATTGTGGTTACCATACCCAGTGGAGAGACATATTCAGAGGGGAGAGGGTAATGGTATTGGTGTATAAAATAAGATAACTAGGGTAGAAAATTAAGCTTTTTCTTCTTTTAGTGGTTTTCATTTTGAGTGAAAAATAAAGCTCTACTTTTTCAACTTATTTGAACTACAACGTCATTCAATCACCTCGATAGCTCCAGGTATAATTTGTCAACAGTAGCCCAAACATTAGCTCAACTTAGCTATAGCACCTTAAGATCCCACGACATGAACCCATCGACAAGTCACCACCTATTCCCTACTTTTCCGACATTTGTACTATATTTCTTTTTATCTTTTGTTTTATTTACCTTTTCTGTATATACTAAGAATCTCTTTCTTATATTGTCCTTTATTTAATTTTTCATTATTATATTTTTTTCCTAAATGACTTACTATAAATAGTCCTTTATATTGTAGCCACAATCATCTTAGTCACCTTACAAGTTAATGAATATTCTTATTCTTATGAGATACCCTTCTATGAGTATATTCCTTTCTTGTACTTTTATTTAATCCTGCCGAATAGCTCTTGTGATAGGAATCAACCTCCTAGACTGATCACCAAAAGTTGAGTTAGAGGACTTCAAGGGCTCGCATGGAAAATGCTAGCTCTAAGCCATAGTCGAGATGGGGACTCCTATCCTAATCCGACCTCCTGTCGACCTATCTCTCAGATCCTTACGTATGTCCAACATGCTCTTACCAATAGTGAAGTCCTAATCCAAAGGACAGCTCCGAACTAGCCAAGCCAAGTTATCAACTTGACCTATTAGTGTCTGACTTCAAGATAGCTGACCTTTTTGCCAGCCTTATTGACTCCCGACTTGATCCAGATTAGGTCGGCTCTTAACTCTTAGCACTTCCTGCTTTTACCTATGTATCATACTCCTAACGTACAACCATCAAGTGATGCGTACTTTCTGATACAATGTTCCAGAATAATTCTTTCTTTTCCGTACTGGATATCCTGTCTTTTTTATCCTTTTTTAGTATGATTAATGTAGCGTAATTATAAAATACCATTTTGTCTTTTCATACGTGTAAAATACCCTAGTGGGTAAGTATATAAACCCCCCACTTTTCTTGTACGCAGAAGCATCCAACTTTCAATACAAAATTATTCTCTTTGAATAACCTTAGTGTTTTCGTTAACTCTCAACTCTTATCTATTCCTTTTAACAAGGAGTAGTGATGAGTGACCTTTCAATTTGGACTGGTGTGTCATATCCGGCGGATTGTAGGCTTAGTAGGATCGAGTGGTGTGTTATATCCATTCGGTAGCTACCTAGATTTTGTTAGCTTTTTCTTTGTTCTTTTTGGTTCGTCTCGTTGTGATACTTTTTTTGTGTGTTTGATCTTAGAGACACATCATCTAGATTAGTGTTGAGTGGACCTTAATATTAACTTGTATGTCATATCAAGTAAAATATTAAGTTGTGTTGTGTTCATTAGTGCATCATATCTTTTGAGTAGATTTACGGAAGCTACTGTATTCATTAACTTATCCATTCCTTCATTCTTTGATACCTCAAAGGACCTATTATTAGTACTATCTACGGTAAGCCTTAGTGATCAACTTAGCCCTTAAGCACATTAGAATAAAACAACGTGCTTGACTACTCTAATGCTTAAGTCATCAAATCTATTGTACGAAGAATATGGCAAGGATATAATAACTGGGGAGTAAGTGAATGTGTCCTTAAATATGGGGATGAACCTGTTGTTGGATGATTTTAAGGTAAGACCTTATTACCTCAAAAATAGAAAAGGCTAAATGGTATTGAGGCTAGTCAATGTAGCTACTTCAATGCTTAAGTCAGTAAGTGATTAAGAGAGAAATAAGTGATTGAATATAGAATTGAAGGTCTTAAGAGAGTTCCTACAATGCTTTCTCTTTGTATTTATAGGCGAACATTGGGTGTTTGAAATAGCAGTTAATTATTGCTAGTGGACCATGTGGAGATCTTGTAATCAAGCACATGCTTAAAATATAGGAGTAGCAGGCAATTATGTAATAAGATCGTACAAGATCATAACCATTTACGCTACTTTCCTAAGTTCAAACTGGATTTATTAACAGGTTAGGCTTCAAGGCCCATCAAGTGGATTAAGTCTTAGTTGACATCAGCCAAGAATACAATCAGTCATCTTCTCATCACCCGAATGGCTAAGTAATATTTTAGGGTGAAATCCGATTATCAACATTTGTCCCTCAACTCTTGTGGTTGAGAACTCAATTATAGGAGTAAACAAAGTTTGATGCTCAATTTGGGCGGTTGGATGGTTAAGACCAAAATAAGTTTTCCAGATGCCGAGTGATGTGGGAAGGTTTGATTTTTATTTTAAAATGCGACAAATCATATCCTAAACAAAAAGTTTCAGCCTTTTAATTCTCTTGCTCATTCACTCTTTTGTGGTAATAGGCGTAACAGCTATCATCTTAGCCATCATTATGCTGTAGGGGCTATTAATTGTCAATAACACTATAAGCGTTAGATTTTTGACTCATGACATGTGTCATTAATCTATATTGGATTGTCAATCAGAACTACATTTCCATCAGAAGCGTGTTAGGGTTATGAAGAGAAATTGTTCATATATAAAGGATTTTTCCATATTAATAAAAATTTCTTCGCTCTATTCTCATCTATATCCACTTTTACAGTTCTCATTTGCTTTCGACATCTCACCTTCTAATTTTTCATCTAGTTCTTGATTCTTTCTTATAGCTTTAATTGGGTGTGGTTTGAAGCATCATTTGTTAACTTGTACTTTTAGATTCTGAGACAACCAAGTCTAATGCTACTTCTCTCCACACCCTACCAAAAAAAAAAAAAAAAGGAATGGCTTAGTGTGTTATAGCAATGGGAAAAACTTGCTTGCATCAACGCTCTTCCAGTAGATAACTATCCAGATGATAAGGAAGGAAGATCTGTAGCCAGGTATTTATATAATAATGTTGTTTAGTATAGTGATTCTTAGATAGAGTGGCAAGTGGTGACATTTAAGATACTTGTCTTGAAGTATAATAAATACTAGCAAAATCTTCCTAAGACATAGAATTTGAGTAAGTTGAGGGAGGATGAGAGGATGTATTTTCTAAGGGATTGTGAGTTTTATATATATTTGAAATACCTTGATTTTTGATTGCGCTTCCCATTTTCTACTTTTATCAAACAATTCTTTAATCATTTCCAGGTCGTCTTGAGTATGTTTTCACCGAATACTTATAGACTTCTTGTAGCATTCGAGATAATTTGTGAAGAGGTTGAGGTTAAGGCCATGTCCTAGTTGTTCAAATACTTCTTCACAATAAGGAGGCAACCTGATGGTTGATATTTTGCGATTGCTTGACATGGTTGAAAATTTATGGACCGGTTAGAGTCCAAAATCCATAAGTGGCAAGACAAATTTGTGTCTATTATATCGGATGAAGATTTGGATTTTTGGACCCAATGGACTGAGCCCATCTACACCAAAGACATTGAATTGATGTTGAATGACGCTGCTAAAGCAAAAAAGATTTAAGCAAGAAGGAAGAATAAAATGTTTTTCTAGGATGTTGAGAGGATAATAAGATGATACAAGAATGGGGATCCAATCTTTTTAGAAAAGAAGGAAAGTGTTAAAGCAATCGCTATGCCAAGTATAGCTCCAAGAGGAAAGTCGTTCTTGTGACTTAGGGGGAGAATAGTTGCCTTTGAGCTTCGCTTGGCACGGATCTTGTAAGTTCTTGTTTTTTCTCTCTTTTCCATTTTTAATACTCCTATCCTTTATTGCAGATATGGGTATAGGCGATGTAGATCCTGCTAAATTGTTGGCTCAAGCAAAGGCCAATAAGCTAAAGCTTGATAAACGTGTAGTCATTAAAGCACCTATCATTCGGTCGATCACGTCGAAAAGTTCATGCAGGAGAAAGCCGTGAAGCAGGCTGTTGCTTCGAAAAAGGTGACTTGTCCCGTTGAAAAGAGTTAAGGGGCTAAATAGACTGGAGCCATTGAGGTTATACAACTTGAAGTGATTTCTTCCTCATAAAACATTCCTTAAGAGGAAGGGTCAACTGAATCTTGCTAAGAGATCAATGGTAATAGCAGCATTGAGGTCATTCCTTAAGAGACGGTAGAAGGTCCATTAGGCCGAACAAACAATGAGTTGAGTCCTAAAAAAAGAGGTAAGAAAGAGCTCGCTAGTTAACCTCCATCCAAGAAATTTAAGGCCTTTGACAAAAGGATGAAAGATGCTTTGACAACAAGGCTCTTGACATCGATAATACTAAGTTTGTTCCTAACCGTAAGGTAGGTGAGTGCTTTGTGCCATGCTGGAGTCAGAACATCTTGCACACTAACTCGACTTTAGGTGACTAGACGAAATCCTTGGCCTTGATGGAGGGAGTCATTCTCCTTAGGGATAGGGAGATTGCAAAGAAAGATATTGATAGAGTAGGTGGCTATAATAAAGGATATATTGTCGCTAAGTTGTATGATGTAAGTACCAATCACTTTTTCACTTACAACTCATGTTCTGTTGCTAACATAATCTCATCTATGTATAGATTAGCAGCTATGTTTTGACGGCTCTGAATGAAGCTGATAGAGAAATGAAGAAGGTAACATTTACATGTTGCTGCTCTGTTGAGGAGTAAATGACTTATTCACCTTTGTTAGTTTATTGCAAAAGGTTGAAGAATCATATAACTTCTCAAAGGCTTAGAAAGTTATGACTGAGAGAGTAAGAATTAAGGCTAAGATAGAGGCTAAAAAACTTTAAGAAGAGCTTTCAACCAAGAAGTTAGCACATTCCTTAATTTATGAAGTCTTAAGCCTCAAGGTCAAGAGTGAAGAGTAGTATAAGGAGATTGAGGACTTGAAGGAAGAGCTTTGTAAGAAGTGAGAGGAGTGTTAAGGGTTTGTAGACACTCAATTTTTGCCCTTAGTTGTTATAATTTTGTTTTTTTTTTTTTTAAATAGGGTTCTAACTAAAAAATAATAAAAATTTGAAAAATGATGAAAATACAAAAATGAGAAAAGAAAAAATTACAAAGATTTTTTAGGAAGTAAATTATTTTAGGGGCAAATAGTTTTAGCTTAGTTCAAAAATTATTTTAGAGTCCCATTTTTAAGTACAATTCAATTGTATTAAAAATTAAGGCACAGTTTAACGGCCTAGTGCATAAGCATTGGATATTTGACATAGAGTTAGTTTGAGGTTATAGGTTTGAATCTCGCTAGAAACTTATGTGTCTTTTATTTTTTATCTTTTTCATTTTTTGCAAAAGTGAGTTGAATAATCGAGATCGCATTTAATCAAATTTTTTTGTTTAGATTTGAATTATTAGTGAATATTTGGATTTAGTTTGATTTTATTAAATCGGATTTGAATTAATATAAATAATTTGAATTTAGTTTAATTTTTATCAAATAAGATACAATAGATATGATTTGATTTGAGTTTATAAATACATACATACGCTAAAATGAAAGGGGAGTTTTTCAACTTCAACCCACCCCAATTCAACATTGACCGCACGCACCAGACTAAATACGGAAACTTCAGGCGGACAACACTCCATCCGCGACCCCTTTCTCAACCATCCATGGACGACGACACACACAATACAATCTTTACTGAGTTATCACCCACGTGATTGTCATCTTCAGGCAATACATTTCTTCAACACATATACTATTGCAGTGAACTAACAACAGCCACCAGCTCTTGCCACTCTACACCCAAGCATACATCGAACTAACAACCATTCATAGACCCAACCCCAACCGACTATTCATTCTCTCAAACTCACGATTGCAACTCACATAGATATACTACACGAAGGCCGCTATCTTTATTCCAGGCCAATACCCAAACCAACTCCATGCTGATCGCTACTGTCTAATGTCTCTGGCCAGCCCTACGTTCCACTATCACTTAGGGCCAGCAACAAACACCAAACTGTAACAGTACAACACAGAAATCAGCTCCCATGGTTGCAATCATAGTCTACGAACCACTGTACCGCCACTCCACTGTCAACTCCTGACCTTCAAAGTTCACCATCAGCTAACACCTCAGCCACCACCTCTTTTCGCCACTGTCATTACGAGTACCCCATACGTAAGCTAATCCACTTTACAAATAGGAGCTTCGCAGCAGTAGGACAGCAGCAACCACATCTATGCTCACCATGCTACGTTTGGAGCCCCATCCAATATCGAACCACGCTACGCAACTGAATACTGATCTACACGCCATCTCCAACACCATGCTTCCTTAGCCAGCAGCAGTCTAACATGCACGCTACAGCAATAGCGGACAGTAGGGTCCATTGATCATAGGCAGCGTTGCCTTCTTCGTGGCTACAATCTGCCTTCCTTCACCGACGATACAAAGCCACACAGTGCACGGCACTTCGATCACCGTCCACTCCACGCAGCAGTCTTTGATCAACCATGTGGTAGTCCATTGCACCTTAGGCGTTGTTCCACTTATCCTCACAGCCACATGTACAAGCCTACTCTACAATATCTAAAGGCCGCCAAACAGCCTACTGCAATCCTTCATCAAACAGTACTGTAGTGAACAATTCAGGTTTGGTCACAAAATTTTTTTTTTCATTATTTTATTATTATATTATTAGTTGACATAATATATAAATAGATATGTAAATATGTTAGTTTAGGAAACTTTTAGTATTATTTTTTTATATATTAAGTATATTACACGATATTATTAATTTATTTAGGTAGATAGGGGTTTAATAGTCATAGTATTGATATATACAGATACATATTAGATTAGGAGCTTTTAGGATTAATTTTTTTTTTTTAAATTCTTCACTTAGACAATTATTATTATTATTGTTATTTATTTACTTTTTAGAAATAAGAATCAACAAATTTTAGGATATTTTAGCAAGTTTTAATATTTGAAAATTAGGACCCTTTTATATTTTATTTGAGTAAATTAAATTGATAAAACGTAAACTCGATAGGTTTTAAAAAATTAAAATAAATCCACACATTAAAGTTTTTTTGAAAGAGTTACGATCGTTTGATCTTGGCTAGTGAGTATATAGGCATTTTCGGGGTGATGATAAAATTTGTAGAAATTTAGGTTCTTTTTTCTTTCTATTGGTTATTTTTATTTTTTTCTTTAAAAACATTGTAATTAGAAGAATAATCTTAATTTCGGTGAATAGATAGCGGTACCCATTAGGGTTTAATAGGTTAGCCCCTGGATTCGGATTCCTCTGATTTATATAAAATTAAAATCGAAGACTGATAGCTAAATCGTAGTCAATCTACCCAATTGATTACGTTTTTTTTTTCTTTTCCTGACTTTGGTCATATGGCAACTCCAAAATTTTTTTAAATAAAAGAACCGTAATTTTCCGATTCTTTAGTTGGGGATTAATATTGAATGGGTTTGGGTTTAGTCTTAATTGGAAAGTGGGAAACTGAATTGAATCAAAGAAACAAAAAAAATCAGACTCGACAAGGTTAGGTCGAACAATCACCTCAATGAGTGATGGGGAAGACAAGTTAAGGATACGGATAAAGGAGTTGGAGATAAACGGCTTCAAGCTTGAGTCTTGTGTTATGGAATTAGAGGAGTCAGCAAAAAAGAAGCCCTTAGTGGAGGAAGCACTAGAAATTGTAACTCCTATTGGGCAATACAAGAGATTGCTTAGGAAGAAGCTTTTGCAGGGAGTTTAACAGGCGAGAAAAGAGATTTTGAAAGTTTACCCTGACTATGACTTATCCTACTTAGACTTTATTGACGTTGATGACAATGACGCCAGTAGTGGCGATGAAGAAGTCAACAAAGAAGCGGAGATTGTGGTTTAAGGGTAGGGTGACAATGTTGAAACCAATGTTGAAGCTCTTGTCAATGACTAGGAATGATCATCTAAGGAAACCCCTTATGTTCGTAAAGAGACACCCACTTGCTCTAAAACCCCTAGCATTGAGAAAGAAGTAAACTCCAAGAAGGTCTCATCATCTTTTGATCAGGACAATGCTTTTACCCAATCAAAGAACAAGAATCTTTCGGACTCTTGAGATTATTTGTTAATTTGTACTTTTATCTCATAATTGTTGTAGACTTAATATGGTCGGGATGCTAACCATCTATTGTAATGTGACATTCGGCTTTTATTTCACGTGCTTGTTCTTTCCTTTTGCTACGTTTTATTTCACGCGTGTGTTGGATGTCTTTTCATAGATATAGTGTTCATTAATCACATAAGACGTGAATTAATGTTTTTTCTTTGCCGCAAGATTACCTATTATAAGACATAATAGAGTTCATTCTCTCGTTTCTTGGCATATTATGAAAGAAGAATTGACGTTACTCGTCAACCATTATAGGTTTAAACTTATTAAATATTGGTTTGTTCGCTGTATAGCTAGAACGTTATTAATATGTTAATCATACATTGATCGCGAATGAAAATGAAGGGAAGTAAAGATACTCATAAACTTAAAATGAACATTTCATACTTAAGACAAGATGTAGGTCATCACTTTACAACGTTTAGAATAGAAACAAACCACAACATTAAAGGAACTAAGCAAAGTAAAGCTTTAATTCTTAGCATTCCATGCTTAAGGGATGATTGTCTCATCTAGCCTTTCTAGTTGATAGGCCTCCTCGACTACGACTTTTTGAATCTTAACAGGATCTTCACAATTTATGTCAAGCTTCCCTTGAATATCTTGCATGCCAATTCCCTTTAATTTTTTGCAAACTAGATCTCTAAGCTGAAACATCTTATGTTTCACCTTTTGATTATAATATTTGGCTACTCTATGCTGATATGTAGCAACTCTTATCCTTGCAACATCTCTTATCTCCTTGATTGTATCCAAATTGGCTAAGATCTACTTGATTTGCCATTATGTCAAAGTTATGCATATGAAGATTAGGTAGATCCAACTCAATCGGCAGTATAGCTTCTGACCTATATGCTAGTCTAAAGGTTATTTCTCCTGTTGAAGTCCTATGGGTAGTTTTATACCCCTATAAAACACTTAGCAGTTTGTCAACCCATTTACCCTTAAGTTCGTTAAACTTCCTTTTCAAACTATGCAAGATGATCTTATTAACCGATTCCACCTACCCATTGGTCTGAGGATGACCTACTAATGTGTCATTTAGATGAATGTTATATTTCTCACAAAAAGCCGAAATTTATCATTATCAAATTGTGGTCCATTATCAGTTATTATCATAAATGGAACTTTAAATCTTGATATAACGAAGTTGAAAATAAAAGCTTTGACCTTATGTTCGGTGATTCTAGCCACTGCTTTGACCTCTACCCACTTTGTGAAATAATCTACATCAACTATGATGAATTGCCATTGGGTTGTAGACTTTAGAAATGGTCCGAGTATGTCTAAGCCTCATTGGTTAGAGGGCTAAGGACTAGTGAGATTATGCAGTTTAATAGAAGATGCATAGCTTAGTGCCTTATGTTTTTAGCATTAGGGACATTGTTAAGCGAAGAATTTCACATCTTCCTTTATAGTCAGCCAATAATAGCTAAGTTGCAATACGTTGAGATATAAGGTTTGACCTTTTACATTGTTGCTACAGATGCTACCATATAATTCAAACATTATTTGTTGTTCGTCCTTCAGTGGAAGGAAATGAAGGTAAGGTTGGGAAATGCTATGTTTGTACAATCAATCATCTATCGGCATATAATTTACGGCTTGATAAATCAACCTTTAAGCATCTTTTTTATCATCAAGAAGAACACTGTCCTTCAAATAGTCTATGATTGGGTCCATCTAAGACTTCCCCTTTGGGTAGGGAGCCAACTCGTAGCTTTGTTCAATAGTTTGTAAGCTTTTATTAAGGAGATACTCAATAAGGAGCTTGTCATTAAATCAGGGAGTGTCATACTGGCTAACTTTGATAACTTGTTGGCATCAATATTTCTACTTCTTAGTATTTTTTCAATTGAAAAGGATTGAAACTCTTCCTTGAGCATTTGTATTATTAGCAAGTACTTGCTCATTACTTTTTCTTTTGTTACATTACTCCCTTTGACTTGATTCACAACAAGTTGTGAGTCGAAAAAAACTTTAACTTTGTTTGCACCAACTTCCTTTACTAATTTGAGTCTAATTATTAAGGCTTTATACTTGGCTTCATTGTTGCTAACACATTTTGGGGTCCTTGCAGAGTGAGACCTGTACCGCATCCTTCTTTGGTAAAGGAGTCATTGACAAATAGATTCCATATTGGCTTCTTAGCCATCTCTATACTGTCCTCTTCATTAGTGAATTCAGTTGCAAAATTTGCTAATACGTGACCTTTTAATGCCATTTTGAGTTTGTACTGTATATGATAGGCACTTAGCTCTAGAGCATACTTCATCATCTTCCCTGAGGAATCTGGTGCTTTTAAGTTAAATTTTTTTTCGTGTAATATGGTATCGATAACAATAATTGTTTTTCCAGTTTATCAATCTTCAATTATAAGTTCTCGTTGACCATGACCTATAGGAACCAAGCCATCTACCGCTTTTAACCCTATTTGCATAGGTTTGTGCACAGGTTTATGTTCAATAATCCTAAGGGCTTTAACTTCAACATGTCTTCACTCGTGATGGCTTAGAGCCTTTCTTCCATCAATAGGTACTCCTTAGGCATTTACCATACATCCTAACATAGCCTTTCCCCCCAGGTACATCCATAATAGATCCAATGCGCTTGACTATATCTCCTTTGCTATAAAGCTTACTGTAAAGGATGATTAGTAAGGACAATAATTTGATATGCCTCGAAGTATGGTTTTAACTTTCTTGTTGAGAGAACCACCACCAACACAAATTTATCAATTTTTGTATATCGGTGTTCTAGCCCTTGCAAAACATAGCTTGCGTAACAAATCAGTCAATGCTCCATGCCTTCTATTAAACTAAGACATAGGAAAGTGCTTAGTTGCTGATTGACAGATATAGATATAAATTTTCTTTTAAAAAGGGTGTCGAGAGTATTGGTGGTGATGGGAGAAACTCCTTCAGCTTATTGAACGCTCTTTCATACTTGTCTGTCTACTAGAAATCTTTTGGATGCTTTAAGATTTTAAAAAACTTCATACATCTGTCAGCACTTTTCAACATAAATCTGTTTAGGGCAGTTATCTGCCTAGTTAGCTCTTAAACTTCCTTGACCGTATAAAGAGATTTCATGTTTCAAATAGCATCAATCGTCCTTGGGTTTTCTTCAATGTCACGCCAAGTGACCATATAACCTAAAAATTTTACTGAAGTAGCACTAAAAACACATTTATGTAGATTTAACTTCATATTGTGCCTTCTCAAAGTATTAAATGTCTCCTCAAGATCGGTAAGATGCTAATTTTCTATTGTGCTTTTCACTATCATATTGTCGACATATACTTTGACGTTACGATGCATCTAAGGCCTAAACATCTTGGTGACAAGCCTTTGATAGGTTGCGCTAGCATTTTTGAGCCCAAAAGGCATTGTTGTGTAATAGTATGTCCTAAAGTTAGTGACAAAAGATGTATAAGCTTCATTGTCCTTGTCCATTTTAATTTGATTGTAGCTAGAAAACGCATCCATAAAAGATAGTAAGGCATGTTTAGCAGTCGAGTCAACCATCTGGTTTATTCTCGATAAGGGGAAACAATCTTTAGGATAGGCCTTATTCAAATTCGTGAAGTTTATGTACATAGGCCACTTATTGTTAGACTTCTCAACTAACACACAATTAGCTAGCCAAGTCGGATAAGCCTTTTCCTTAACGAACCCTACTTTTAACAGCTTTTGGACTTCTTCTTCTATGGTTGCTTACTGTTTAGGAGTGAAATGACTTTTCTTCTACTAAATCACCTTCACATTTGGATCAATATGAAGTTTATGGGTTATTACATCTCTAGGGATGCTAGCATATCTAAGGGAGACCATGCAAATACATCGATGTTGTCTTGTAAAAAGTTGATCAAACTTTAGTGAATATCTACTGATAAAGGTTTCCTTATCTTTGTCGTCTTCCTAGGATCATTTCTTAACACGATATCTTTTGTCTCTTCTTCAGCATTTTCAATGTCGATTGATTTTTTCTCTGGATAAGTTTCAACTTGGAAAATTTCCTTACGTCGAAGTGCCCTTGTATAAAAGGATCTTGTTAATTGTTGGTTTGCTTTACATATAGCAACTCCAATGGGAATGGGAAATTTGGCCTTCAAATGTGTAGTTAAAGGGATTATGCTAAATAAATGTTGACATGGTTAACCCATGATCGTATTATATGGGGATTAACACTTGATAATAAGGAAATCTACCTTATCTTTCACAACCTGCTTGTCATCTCCAATCTAGATTAGGAGAGAAATTACTCCGTTGATTTGAACGAGTTGATTATTGAAAGCATATAAATCATAGTCATAAGATCTCAGCTGCGTTTTGATCTTTGGCTTCATCTGATTAAAAGCACGTTGAAAAATTGTCGAACTTCCAGTGTCAGTAAGAATCTTCTTGATTTCAAAGTTGGCAATTCTCACACTAATTATGAGTGCATCATTGTAAGGCTTTTGAGCACCCTCCAAAATCCTCTTTTGTAAAAGAAATTGAATTACTGACCCCGACCCTCTTTTTTGCACATTACAAACATAATGTATGGCGTTAGTTGAGCTTGAAGAGCTTGATTGGCCTAAGGTAGAAGGTCTGCTGACAATAGTTTTTATTATACCATTTGGTGCTCTACCACTACTTCCATCTCTTACATCTTTCCTAGCCTGAGAAGGTAGTGTGACATTCTCTTGCTCATTGTGTCTCCTTTGAATTGTTCGATCAATATTCTCAACTTCATGTGTGAGAAACTTACTTAGATACCTTCGTTGGATTGCATCCTCATTCTTGAGTTAGACATACTCATCAGAATTATGGCCTCTATCATGATGGAAATCACAATATTTATTAGAATTATATCGTGAAGGATTTCCTCTCATCCTTTCTGGCCATTGCAACATGCCCTTTTGATAGTACACTTCCATTAATATGTTTGCAATTGGACGATTGAGTAGCATATGAACAATATATATAAGGATGTATGGCCTCTTTTTCTCAACGTTATAACCTTCAGAACACTGATCATCATTTATTCCAAGTCAATCTTTTTTACCCTTCTTCTTGTCACCTTTTTGGTCTCCTCTACTTTGATTAGTCTCTCGAGGAGTTCTAATGTTGTCTTCCCAGCAGATATAAGATGTGGCATTGGTCTTAAACTCAGCAAAATTTTTTGGCTTATTTTTAACCAGAGACTTGAAAAAGTCGCCATGGGGTTTAACTCCATCAATAATTGCTTTGAGAGAAATGCTCATATTTAGCTTCGGAATCTGAATCATCTCGGCCATGAATCTAGCCAAATTGTCCTTGATAGATTCATTTGATTTTTGCTTTATGGTGTTAAGGATAGAAGAATCCTTAATTAGAAGCTTACTTGCAAGGAAGTGTTGTAGGAACACTTCTACCAAATCTTCGAAACATGAGATTGTGTTTGGCTTTAGATGTTTAAACTATATACTAGTCGCGTTCCTCAATGTTGAGGGAAAAGCTTGGCAAGCCATAACCATACTTAAGCTATAAAACTTAGCTAAGGTGCGGTAATATTCAAGACAATCTTCAGGGTCTCTTATTTCATCATAAAACTCAAATTTTGGCAGTTTGATGTGTTGTAGTATTACTTCATCCAAAATTTCAAGGACAAAAGGTCTCTTCTTTATTTGGAATTGTTTACTCATTGAAACAGGAATCCTAACATGCAAGGGTCCCACATAGTGCATCTACTACTGTTACTTTCCTTTGTCATTTTTCTTAAGAGTAAGGGTTAAAGGCTCAAGTGTAACTTCAGCCTACTTTCTTAGTAATTCAGGAGAATAAATTGATTCACTACTATTTTTGGCATTGTTATTGCTGTGTTCTTGGTTTTGATTTGGGTAGGCATTTTTATGGAGAAGGTTAATGATCTCATTATGTTTTTTGTTGAGTTCTTGGTTTTCTTTGGCAAGTGGAGGCAAAGTTGTCCCAACATAGCCAAGCACTGTTCATCAGTACACTTACTTCCACTTGCTTGGTGATGAGGTGAAGAACCAGCACCTGTACTCTTTGTCATTCTTGTCTTTGCCATGTGGGTGTATAATGAAAAAAAGATGGTGCCAAATGTTGTCAGATGATTTTAGGGTAAGACTTTGTTCTTGTAAAAATACAAAAGGCTAAATGATAATACCCTTCTCATCCTAATTAGATCTAATTAGTATTGATATATAGAGGATTTATTTAGATATTTATCATAATTTATTGCTAAAAATGTACCTCGATTAATAAATTAAGCTACTTTACTAAGAAAATCCATAATAAATAGCTACGATCACTAATTAATTCTATGAAAATTTCTATAAACTTATAAAAATATAGGAATTTAGTCAACAGTGGTTTCATGTTATCAGGCTTATCACCTATATATGTAAATTTATGTTTTTGCCCTAATATTTGATTAATTAAGCAAATAATATCATTTTTATATTAAATTATTTTTGACATGTCTTGATATTAATACAAGTCTCCAAAATTCAATGATATCAATTTCATTAATTAATTCTATAAAAATCAATTTATCTATAATTTGCCCTGTTTTTGGGGTAAAAAATACAATAAATACTTAGTACAGATGAAATCAAAATTGAGTTACATAGTGATTAACTAGATATAATATGTACTTTATAGAAAAATTTTGAGCTCAAAACAATATCATTTAATATATTTATTTTAATTTCAAAATTTGGATAAATAGTATATTTGTCAAGTAAATATATAAAATACAAAAAATTTTATCAAAATAATTATAGCACATGAAAGTAAATCTAAAATAACCTAGAAATAAAATTTTCTAGAATTTTCCTAATTAATTTACTATTTTTAGAAATTAGGAAAAAAATAGGGCAGAATTTTGGTTAACCTATTTGTTGAAGCTCTGGCTATTGTTAGCCAGTGAGAGTATGTTGGTTGAGTAGGGCACTAGTGGCTATGCTTGGTGGTGGTAGGGTTTAACAGTAGGTCATCAAGGGGTTGTGGAAATAAACTAGCTTAGTATATTACCCCATCTTTTTGAAAATTTTTTCTTAACTTCTTGAAATTTCTCATGAATTTTTCTTTGAATGCTCTAACTTCTAAAATGTCTAAAATGAGATACTAAATCCTTTATATACAGTTTTGAGTTAGCTAGATAATTTTCTTAAAGATAAAGTATTTTTTTCCCATTTATTCTTTTGAGAATAACAAGTAAGAGGTATTAATTTTCTAATTTCCCTACTTTTGATTCATCACCTAATTTGTTCTTGAATTTCCACGATGAATTTCTAGACATTCCCAAGTGGTTTTGGTGAATTTAATTAATATTTTAGTATATTTTGATTGTAATATATTAATATTTAATAGTTTTGTTAATATATGTATACATATTCTATGTAATTGATACTTATAATGTGTAATTATACTTGTATAATTATATTTCTATCACGTCTTTTACTTTTAAGATATATTTTTTAATTAATTTTGAGAATTTATCGCTTATTTAATATAATTTTCAATTTTCGAGTTACTTTATGGGTATAATCATTATATACTCTAGTATATTTATAAAAATACATGTATATTCATACATTATATTATATTGTTTCTTTTTATTGTTTAAATGACTTATTTTTAAGGTCTCGTTTGATTTTAAGGATTTTAATAAATTTTACATTATATTAAATAATTACACTTTTAAGATTAGAATTGAGGTTTTATGACTTTATTTTAATTTAATTATAAAGTTTGGCATTAATCAAATAAATTTTTTTAAAAACTTTAAATTCAAATACCCTTATCCTAAATTTCAATTTAGGGCTTATACGGCGTATCAAGCCACGCGCATTGAGGTTCACACATGACACAATCCTAAAATGGAGGACGACATTAGATTCGAGATATTTGTAGAGTCTTAAGCAAGATCCAGCTTAAATTTCGAAGTGTGGGCATAAAAGTGCATGCATTTAAGGTGAGTTGAAAGGTGTTGGGTTGTGATTGGCCGACTCTACACATTACTGTCACATCCAAGTGATTCTAGCCATCGAAATTCTGCTCGAGCCACATGGTAAGATCTCGAGGCTCGTACGTGGTGTCACTCCAACTTTCCATAACCGTTGCATGAGATCCTTGGGGCACAATTCTAAAAACCTCATCCTTCATCATAAACGCACTTTTAGCTTCTCAAGCATTTCTCAGAACTCACTCGTTCTTCTGAGTTTCTTGTGTTGAAGGTTGGAAATCTCTCCCTTCCTTAAAAGAAATAATAGATTTTCATCCTTGCTAGCAACCATGGATGAGCCAGGTGAATCTCACGACTCTGAGTCAACTAAGAGTGTCAAGCACAAGAAGATGGCGAGGGTGGCTCCTCCTTCGACGACAAAAATGGCAACGGCCACTTATACAGCAGCGTCAAGCGGTGGTTCGAACAGGCCTAGTCGATATGAGCGCAAACGAGCGATAGTTAAGGGTCTTCCTTGTGGCTTTTATGCAGATGATGGGCAAGATCAAAAAGCTATAATGCTCATATTAATAGTGGTTGCGTAAATAGAGGATACTCTTCATGGCCAAATGAGCTCCGTGATAGAAGTGGAGGTTAGCCACTGTCTGACCCAGTACTTTAAGGAGGTACCTCGAGGCTGGTATGGGTTCATGCCGAGTAAAGATGACCGCATGGCTTTGATCAATATAAATGGATTCTGTTTGTTTTGGGAACATTTCCCCTTAGGGGGCTGCGCATCCCATTTACCGAGTTTCAATGAGAGTTCTTCAACTACCACCGTTTGTGTCCGGTGCAACTTGTTCCAGACAGTGTGTGGTTACTCGTGGCCTATGAAGTGCTATGTACTCGGCTCGTGGTGAGGCCTAACCCACCACTCTGCCGATACTTCCTCAATTTGAATAGGTTACCAGACGTCTGATACAACCTATCGGCTTGTCGGAACAAGAGAATATTAGAAGGTCTAAAGTCCTTCGTACCCTGATGGAAAGAAAAGTTCATGCTCATTATGACGGAGCATGAGCCACGCTTCTAAACCAAATGGGTGGCCCCTATCCACACTAAAAACATCAAAGTCCTGGAGTCTAACGACAATGTAGCCACCGACATCATTTCTGATTGTTTCCTCCACCTAGGTAGTATGATGTGAAACGCCAAAACACTGGTGGATCGGTATCTCAACAATGACCCATTCCTCTCCGACGACGCAGAGGCAGAGGATGATGATGACGAAAACTTGGAAGGTACTATCCTCCCTTTAAGTCGTGCTGAGGTGGGACCATCGCTGCTGCTGTGGTCCATCATTAAGGAGACAAGAGTTGCTTCGAGTAATTGTTGTGCTCAGCACAACTATTCTATAAGGTAGTTTAACTTTTCCTTGTAACTAATCTTTGTTTATCTCATAAGCTTCAAACTCCCCACTAGCAACTTCACAACAGCAATCGCTGCCTCGAGCTAGGGCTGAAAAGGTTGCAAAGAAAAGGGTGGAGAAGAAAGCCACTAAGGATGATACTACTGTCGCCACGGGGAAAAGAAAGAGGCCCCTTAATTAAGTCTCCTCCCCTACGTGACACAAAAGGGCAGTTCATGAAAGATAACTCCCCACCCAATCACAAAGAGGTTGAGATGTATGGCCCTGGTTGTATCACCGTAGCTCTGGAGTACGGGCAGTGAGATGGCTAGGAGTCATAGGATAATGGCTTCGGCAGTTCGAATGGATCGTGTCAAAAGTAGCAAGCCAGCGTCACTTCTTTCTCGTCTCCAAGGTCAAGAGATTGTGGCCCAGGAGGTCTTCGAGCCTTATATCCCACAACCTACGGACTCGGTGCCAAAGGACAAGCCGAGCTTCCCTGTCGGGTTTCAGTCTGCACCAGTCGTGGCTGTGCCCGTACAAACCGTTCCTTTGGGCCAGGGATGCACATATTGACCTCGATGGGTGGTATAATCAAATGAAATGAGTCTTGGCCTTGGCGGGCTGGGCAAAAAATGGCTAAGGAGCTCTTTATTGCTCGAAGATCACGACTTGCGTGAGCACAAGTATGCTCGGATGTCGGATGATCAGGTCGAGCTGCTGACCTATACTAAAAGAAAAGGGTGGTGAAGACCCTTGACAGTTGGAGGGCCGAGAGGAAGCAAGTAGCTCGGTTTTAGGTCGCACTTTGCAGTATATTTGATAACTTTGTGGTCCCTCTAATAATGTCTTGTTCTTATTACAAAGGGCTCATATTGCCGAGAATGAGCTCTTCCAGGCCAACCGTGCAGCGACTGAAGCTAGCAAAATGCTCCAAAGTAAGGAGAAGGAAGTGGAGGAGCTCAAAAGAAAATTGGATTCTAAGTCCAAAGAAGTTGATGATGCCCAAGTTGAGGTGGCGATGACTAATGCCGACAACAGGGAGCTCAATGGTAAACTGGTCAAACTGATGGCTGATTTGGAGTAAGAAAAGAAGGACCACTGGGTTTCCTTGCAACATGCTTTGGCTATTGAAAAGAATCGGTATTTTATTGACTTCACTTAAAAACTTTGCATAATACAACTATCCGAAATAAGGCCAAAGATTATCGGTGTTCCATGTCCCAGGAATCTCAGTACCGTTTAGCCTCTTTAATCTATAGGCCCCATCCCCTAAATCCTCCTTCACCCTTACCGGGTCTTCCGAGTTTGGCACCAACTTACCCTGGCCTTCGTGAGCTTTAGTGGCTTCTAGCTTCCAAGACACAAGATCGTCGGTTTTAGACAATTTGTGCAGGACCTTCTTGTCACAATATCTGGCTACTCTCTCATTGGCGAGGTCTCGAACTTCCTCGCTGGTGTCGAGGTTATCCTATATGTCGATGTGATTGAATGCGGTATCGAAATCTCTATTTCGGATATTAGAAAGCTCCAACTCTATGGGTAATACTGCTTCTATACCAAAGGCAAGTCAAAAGGGCGCACTACAAGAATTTTAAATATCAGTAACGTTTGTTACTAATCCACGAATCAATTTGTTACGATTGTTTAATTAGATGCAAGGAAATAGTACCAATAGTAACATTTTATACTATTACAATATAGCTGAATTAGAAAATGAAACATCAAATTGTCCACCAAAACAAAAAGGAACCAAAAGCTATAATCTAGCATAACAAAAAGCAGAATATACACAGAGAGAGAGAGAGAGAGAGAGAGAGAGAGAGAGAGAAGGCTTGGGGGTTGAGGGAGGGAGAAGGGGGTGTGTGTGTGTGAGTACTTTGGTGGGGCAAACCGGAGGTTATGGGATGTGGGATGTTGATGACAATATGTGTGTGTGTTTGTCTCACGCTATTGCTTCCTCAACATGACGATGAACAAGACCCAAGAAGTGTTTTATCAATCAACTTTCCTTGTAGAGTGTTCAACAAGTATAGAAGACACCTCGAAGGTGTTTGATAAAATACCTTAAATTGACATAAACAACAATTTAGGCCATTCAGTTTGTTCATACATACAAGTTGTGCATATGAATTTTCAATGAGCCATATAAATGTGTTGATTTCACTACCATTGTTTGTGGATTTATATCCGACAAGCTACATGCATATTTATCAAATGCTACGTGAAATTGCTCCTCCATCTTAGGCTATATACTTAAGAAATCAGCTTACTATGATTTCACATTTAAATGTGTCGAGTTCTAACCATAGAAAAGATTTTTATGTACACGTAGATTACTGTAAGCAAAGTCTTTAGATTAATATTATTCACCACATTTTGCTTCTAATCCTGCGAATTTCTTGGCAATATAGGCAAAGCATTTTAGGTCTTTAGATTAATAATATTGACCAATTTTTTTCATTTGGGTTCGATGGATACAATGACCCGGATTACAGGGATCATGGAGAGAAATATTTTTTGAACCACCAAAGGCATAACTATCATGTTAGAGATTTTCATGTACACATTATTAAATCTTGAGTTGAAGTAAATAATTTATGCCTTTCCAAAACATTAAAATTATTTTCTTAATAAGCCTAGCAAGTTGGTGACTTATTTTATTATTAAAAAAAATTATTCTCTTTATTTTTATTGATTTTCCTTTATTTTAATGAAAAGTTATTTCTTATTGACTAATGGATCCCCTGTTACATAATTTCAGCTCGGTAGAGCATATGTTCCATCAATTTCATATGTCGGTTCCTTCCAAGATTAAGAGTTATTGGATTGTTCAAAGCATGATATTTACTGATCCATAGTGTTGTCATGTCTTTGTTTGATTGATACGATCATTTGAGTTGGATAGACATATCTTGTTTCTGCGAATTGTTTTTCCTTTCCATGTTTGTGACCTAGCCAAAATTTATGTTCTCGAAGCATTATGTGCTTGTCGATATGAAAAATAGAGGTTTTGGGATGATCTGATTATGAATTTCTCGTTTCGTTTTTCTACTCTCACAGACAAAGTTTTCCTATCTCTATTTGTCCCCACGGTGTCCCTGTTCATACATCCATAACATAAAGGAGTACATGATTGTCAAGGCACCAGCTAGGAGAGCAAATCGGATGGGGAAACTCTATCGGGGAAGAAAGAAAAACGTTCCATGTCATAAGTAATTACAAAACTTGCATAATTTAATTTAAGGTTCAATGATTACCTACTACCTCTCTCTTGAAACAAGAAATTAGGTATACGTGTGTTCGGTAAGCTGTAGGAAGATATATATATATATATATATATATATATTATTTTATTGGGTTTAAAATAGGAATCGTTGAAATATGCTTTTAGTGGCTATCTTGCATTGCTCAAGGTTTTACTCAGCAGGGACTCAACATGAATTTGTTACGCCACCGTTTGATGGTGTTGTTGGTTTTGGGTGGGCGGGGGGAATATATGGATGGAATGATGGCGTGTTGTATGATCCAAAATTACCGAAGGATTTGATTGACCCGACAGAGGTCCTAACAGCTGGGTTAGTGAATGTCTAGTGCATGCCGAGCACAGCGAATGTTGGACACCAGAAAATTCCTCGACAGTTAGAGCCTGTACTTCATGCTTCTCAATTTCTTGGTGTGAAAATGAGCGTTCTTTTTTTTTTTTTTTTTTTTTCTTTTCCTTTCCTTAAAACCTCCATGATCCCCAGCTAAACTTTTTTGGGAGTTTGATCATTACTCATACATTGGTTACTTCTGATGTTACGGTTTCATGCTGTCATTGCTCGAGACTAGATTTCCTTTGAATAGTGTTTGCAGAAAAATCGTATCATAGAATGGGTAGAAAACAAATATGCATAGAATCTTATGTTCTCTAAAGCCCATATAGTAAATATGAAATTCTTATTCCAGAGATGCTCGTTAAGGCTGGACAAGGTTCTAAACCCTTATTTTTCTTTAGATATATCAAGAAGATTTCATATCAAATTATAAACCAAAATACTATTTCTAGATGTATTTACTCGCTATTACGAGGTGGCACATTTGGCATTTGTTACATATTCAAGCTTTCTCCAAAGTTTTATATATGCGCTTTTGCTTTTTATCTCCTTTGTATCCTTGGTGATGCACATTGTTTAACTCGATTTGTAGTGAAACAAAATAAATTACAAACACAATGTCAGGGAACGTTTACCTATTTTTGATGAATCAATGACCTCATAGGGCAGGCTTCTGAATTTTCAATTTATGATTGGATGTAATCTTATAGGAAGCTGCTCAAGTTAGACATTTATTTGAGTTTGATTCGACTACTGTTGGGTGGAGTTTGAGTGGCTCATAGAGCTATGCTTGAACTTTGGCTTGATAAGTGATAAATGTGCAAAATTACATTTATACATGTACTAATACTGTTGTGGTGAATTGTGACCAAGAATTAACAAAATACATGTTTTTAGATTAATTATGTGGTAGATAGTCGAGAAGGATTAAAATAAAACTTAAATGGCATGTGTCTTCACAAGTAATTATTTCAATTATATATCATTTTACTTTGAGAAATGAATCAAATTTCCTAGTTTATGGATTAGAGAATTAGAAGCAAGAATCTCCTCCCTTTCTATTTGGTGACATGTGCTATGGTTAGAATGGAATAATGGAAACTCACATTCTTGGCATACTATATTAGTAAGTGTTATTTATGGATTAGTCATGAAGGTTTCAATTCCTGTAGAAGTTACAATTTACAAGTCATATGAGGGCCACTTAATATTTAAATCATTTTTGGATGATTTGTGTATAGGAGAGTGTAGCATATGTGGTCATATTTTGTCATGTTGAGAAAGCATTCTTTGGCTAAAATATTAGGACAACTCATAATTGGAATTGATCAAGGGACGCATCGTTGAGTCTTTATGAATTACATGTGCATTGTACTACCGAAATTTAAGGAATTCATTGATCTAAGCCAACTAAGCGGAATTAAGTGCTTTTGCTATTAATTTGAGTGTCCAATTGAAGCAAGAACAACTGATAATTGAATAGAGCAAAGCACGACAACAGCACCAAGTTGTAATAGTAGCTAAAGTTTATGAAGTTGGCCTGAGTTTCCTATTAGTTGAGCAACTGCACTTTAGTTTGAAGGATGAATGATAGTTGCTGGTTCGATAAGTCAAAAGCCATGAGCTGCAATTTTGGAGTGGTTATACACAAATAAGCAGCAACTCCATTCACTTTATAGCAATTTAAAATAACCACAAATCATAGATTAACCAAGCATTGAACAAAGCTCTAGATACATGTGCATAACCATTGTCCAAGTTCAACATGAATTTGAAGAAAGCCTTAATGATGCCGGTTATAGATCTATTGAATGCCTTTCATGAATATTTGGAGGAAAACAAAGAATTCACAACTTTTGGTAGAAACAAACTAATGGTATGCTCAGGATGGAGGTCCCAAGTAAAGGTGCTAAGCAAACCTAGGTTGCTTCTGAGAAGACATAGTATGGATGTGTGCTAAGGTTCTTGGCACCAATATTATTGAGCTAATGGTTGGTACGGTCATAGTCGAGCAAACATGTAAAGGGTTGGACTATTAGTGGAGCATGCTTCTAGTCAATACTCGGCTACTAAGAGATAAGAAGTTACTTGGCTCAACATATGGAGTTGGTCGATAATGATGATCAGCTTGGCTTCAGCAGGAGTTGGCTAGAACAGTATAATCATCTTCATTAGTCCCTTAAGACCTTACGCTTGGGCTTGGGTTAGAGGTCTAGTAGTTCATTTCTTATCATCCCTTCTAAGTTGATTTGGATTTACAATAACATCTGGTTGGTATTTGCTCAATTCTCTCTCAAGTTGGTAGGGGCTGAGGTTAACAATGTTAAAGGTATCAGAGACTTCGTAGTCCTCAAGTAACTTTAGTTGATAGGCATCATAATTAATCTTTTAGAGTATTCTAAAGGGACTTTTAGATCGGGCATACAACTTATTCTTTCTCTTGTTGGGGAACCTCTCCTAGCTTAAGTGTAGCCACATTAAATCTCCGTGTTGAAATTGTACTGACTTCCTTCCTTTACTCCTTTCTATCATTCTCTTGGAATCTTAGTCAATTTGCTAGGTAACTTTCTCATAAATCTGCTGCAGAGACTGTACCCAAGCTTTTGCATCAGGATCTTTTTGTTCGGACATAGGTATAAGGGTATGGTCAAGGGATAGCTCTAGATTAAAGCCATAGACGACTTCAAAGGGTATTTGTTTGGTGGTACTGTGTAAGTGCAATTGTAAGTGAATTCTACCATAGGTAAATAGACATCCCAATCAGCTAAATTCTTCCTTACTGCAACTTGGAGTAGTGATCTTAAAGTACAATTGACTACCTCTGTTTGGCCATCAGTTTTAAGGTGATAGAAAGTGCTAAATAGTAGTTTAGTCCCCATTTGACGCCAAAGAGTCCTCCAGAAGTGGGTTAGAAACTTTGGATCTCTATCTAAGATGATACTTCTTGGTATACCATATAATTGAACAATTTCCTATAAAAAAAGAAAAGTAATAGTCGAAGCATCGTTAGTTTTAGAGCAGGGCATAAAATGTGCCATCTTACTAAATTTATCTACAATGATCATCATAGAATCTTTGCCTTGAGAGGTTTTTGGCAATCTAAGAACAAAGTCCATGCTTAACTTAGTCCAAGGTTAGGTCTGGACAGGCAAAGGCATTGCTTTCCCTTATTTAGCTTGGTATTTGGCCCTCTTGTAAATAGTACAACTCTCAATAATTTGGTGCGCATCTCGCCGAAAATGTCCGGAAAGTCCACCAGAATGAGCTTCTTTAACAAGTAATTCTCTCAAAGAACAGGTCGGCCCATATAACTTGCCTTCCTAGAATAGATACCCATTTTCCATGTGATAGTCATCCATTGTTCTTCCTTCAGCACATAATACAGGACCAAAATGGGGGTCTTGAGGATATTGTTTTCTAATGCTTACAAACCCTAACAGTTTGGTTTGCAACTCGGTTAAAAGAACATGTCTTCTCGATAGAGCATTGATAACTATATTATTCTTGCCTTATTTGTACTGGATCATAAAGTGTAACCTTCAAGGAATTTAACCCACTACACTTTTTCCTTTGATAGCTTGGTCTAACTTTTGAGATACCTTAAAGATTCATGATTTATATAAATGACAAACTCTCTCAGCAATAAATAGTGCTGCTATACTTAAAGGGCTCGAATAAAGGCTAAAAGTTCTTTTTCATATATTGAGTAGTTCAACTAAGGTCATCTCAACATCTCATTATGGTAAGTAATTGGTTAGCCTTCTTGCATCAAGACATTGCCTATCCTAATGCTTAATGTCTCATACTCGAGCTAAAAAATTTTCTTGAAGTCAGGCAAAGCTAATACTAATGTAGAAGTCAATTTTGCCTTTATTTTAATGAAACTTCTCTCCTCTCTTTCACCCCACTTAAACTCGATATTCTTCTTTATTAGTTCAGTAAGGGGTGCAATAATGGAACTGATGTTTTTGATGAATCTTTGGTAAAAGGATGTTAGTTTGTAGAAACTTCTCACCTCGGCATAAGTGGTTGAAGTTGGCCATTTGACAATAGCTTGGATCTTTTCATCATTGACTTGCAAGCTTCCTCCAATAACTACATGTCCTAGAAACACCACTTCCTCCTGGTAGAAACAATACTTCTTCAAATTGCCGAATAACCTTTTGACTTAGAGTACATCAAGTACAACATGGAGATGATCATAATGGCTTTATGGGTTAGCACTATACATAAAGATGTCATCAAAGTATTCTATGACACACTTCCCGATCAAGTTTCTAAGTACATGGTTTATTAATCTCATGAAGGTGCTTGGGGCATTAGATAGGTCATAAGGCATAACCATCTATGCATAAAGACCATGCTGAGTTTTGAATGCAGTTTTTCCACTCATTTTCTAGCCTCATTTGAATTTGATGGAAGCTAAACTTTAGATCAATTTTACTAAAGACCTTATCTCCATTCAATTCATCCAACATGTCATCCAACCTGGGAATAAGATACTGGTACTTGATCGTGATCTTGTTCACAGCTTTATTGTCTACGCACGTATGCCAGCTACTATCTTTTTTTTTTTTGTTACAAGGAGTCCTGACATAGCATAGGGGTTAAGACTCTCCCTTACATAACCTTTTGCTAGTAGCTTATTGACTTGTCTTTGAAGCTCAGCAACTTATTCAGGGTTTATTCAATAAGCTGGTTTATTCGATAGGGTAGTATTAGGTATCAAGCCAATATAAGGTTTAATGCTTTGGAAAGGGGGTAATCCTTTAGACAACTGTTTGGGAAATGGGTTGGTATATTCGTCTAATAGTTCTTTAACCTCTAAGGGCGGCTCAATCTACTCCAACTTTAGTAGTCACCTGATCAACAGAAAAGTCAGCTTATTGACCTTAATAGCTTATTGGAGTTCGGCTTTACTTAAAATCAAAGTCTTCTTAGGTCCTAAAGCAAGTTTTGCTTGCAGCTTGATAACTTGACTCAACGTCCTAGGGTTCAACATGATCTTCCTTCTATCTTTCTCAAACAGATATGTGTTCTTGAATCCATCATGCATAACCCTTTGATAAAAAAGCCAAAGTTTGCATAGCAATACATGAGATGCACACATAGGTAGCAAGTCACAAAGAATTTCATCAGAATAATTTCTAATAGAGATTGGCATCAATACTTATTGAGTGCCATGTAGTGTTCCCTTCTCATTCAGCACTTCCCTCTCATTTAGCCAATGTAACTTATATGGTTTTGGGTGTAAGTTAGTTGACAACTTGAGCTTTTTAACTAAGTCGGTAGACATGACATTAGTATAGCTCCTAATGTCTACTATGAGTGCACATACTTGCTCATTCACCTTGTATGTGATGTGGACAAATTCTCTATTTGTTCCTCCTCAATAGAGGGTTTTAAACTCATTGCATATTTAAACAACCAAAGTTGGCTTATCTAGATCTTTAGCAAGCACATTTTCAACCAGTTCTACATTAACCTCAATCTCTTCCTCTACTTCTTTTCCTCCTTTGGCTTCTCATTTATGTTGTCTACCTCAATTTTTGGGGCATCTCCCTTGATAATCATAGTTTTTCGATTCGGACATTAGGTAGCCATGTTCCCAAACCATTGGCACTTAAAGTACTTGATTTGGCTCGTCTTTTTTCTAGATCCTTGTCCCTTTTCATAAGTTTTAGGTGACACATCACCATCAGTTGCCAGCCCTTTTGTTTAGCTCTGACATCCGTTCTTCTACTTAGCTTAGTACTTTGATGAGCTTGGTAACTTCCTTAAGCAGGTTGGCCTGGTTGGATTGGTCGGCTCTCCTCCTCTGCCTTTCTTATAGCCTCATTTAATGTAATAAACTATTGAAGATCTAGGACATCCTGGATGTCGCCTCTCAATTTAGTGAGAAATCTGAAGACTGTTTGGTTCATTCACTTCACATTGAATTACGAGCATTTGAAACTCTTGAATATATTCAGCAGCAGTTCAACCTCCTTGTCTCAGCTCTTGAAGCTAAGAAAAAGTATTTTGCAAATAAGTATTCAGTATGAATTTGTTTCTAAGTATCCTCTTTTTCTTAGGCTAAGTATTAACTTCCTTCTATCCTTCTTATCTTCTTATAATTTGGAAGTTCTTCCACTACATCATGGTTGTAAACCCTACTTTTAGTGGGCCCAAGATTTGAGTACGAGTACTTTCCGAACATTCCTAAAGATCAACTAGACCAAAAACTTAAGTTTATATTTAGAAACAAATTAAAATTTTCTAATTCAAAAGCCAATTGCCGATAAAACCCGAGCTTGAAGAACTACAAGCTCTAAAGTCATTTAAAACCCTAAACCTTAAAACCATTAAGGAATTTTAATCCTAAGTAATTAATCGATAATTTAATTTGAATAATTTTATTCAACTTTAGAAAATTTCACAATTTTATAAAAATCAAATCATAAATTACAAAACAATGCGAGATGAAAATCCTAAAACAATTTCCTATAAGGCTATGCCCTTATCTTCATGTATAAGCTCTACACATAAATAAGTAGACCAACCAATCACCTTAGATAACTTATCAATTGAGAGTTGGAATCATTTATCAATTGATAACTTATCAAAATCTAGTGATAAGACAATTTTCTTATCACCCCTTCACTTATAATACATATGGACAATTTTTCACAAGATTTCATAAGCTTAACTTTAATAAATGAGACAAGACCACTCCATGGCCCAAAAAGACTTTAAATGGAAGATTTGGACAAGGGAGAAAGGGGGGCCATGCTCTTGTCTTTCAACCATCAATCACTTTCTCTTACACATCACTATTCACCCCTTAATGCTTACATCATCAATAGTTGCAATTGTTGACTTTTGTGTAAGCTACAAGATAATCAATTAAAGCTTATTGCACACACTTTTTTCCTCATTCAAAATCTGCCACTCTCTCCCTCTTTCACTCCCATTTTCACTTCCTTTTCTCTCACTTTAAACACAAATCAAAAGTAGAAACCAAACTCCACAAATTCCCAACATTGCCGCCACCATTTTTGCTTCCATACTCACAACAATTTCTCTTCTTATTCTTATGTTATTTTCTTTCACCATCTAAGATCTTTTAAAGCCATTAGAACCCTCTATAAACTCCATTCCCAAAGACCAAAAGATTCAAGTTCCAAAAGGTTGCAAAAGAGGAAGCAAAGTTGAGAGCTTAAGTGGAACCTTTGTGCACAACCACCATATTTTGCTTTAAGGACGAGTAAGTATTTCTTGTGATTGTGGGTTAGTGTTTATGATTAGGAGACTTTGATTTCTTGAAGATATAAGTAAGGTTTAAGTTGTTATAACACCAAAAATCATTTTAAGAAACAAACTCATGAAATCCTTACATGAAGTTGAAGCATGAGCATGTAAAGTTAGTATTTTGTAGACACTTGTTCAACACTTTGAATGGAAGATTTAAAGTTGAGAAAATCTTGAGACAAGAACTTGAATGGAAGATGAACATGCTGGACGTGAGGGTTCAAAGGTCATTTGAATGTTGATTTTATTTTCGTTAAGTTAAACATGCTCAAATCTAGACTTAAGTTAAGAAAAAATCCATCACATGAAGTTTTATAAAGAAACCAACATTGTATGACATGACCTATGATATGGATGTTATATTAAGTATAAGATCTTTTATTTCTTTATGTGGAGCATGAGTTAAAGGATCATCTTATGGAAGAAAACTTAAGTTAAGATTTGGATACAAGTAGTTTAAGTGCATAATCTAATACCTAAACTTAAGGAAATGATGAAACAAGTTAAAGAACTAAGCAAGAACCCCTTGGAATCATCATGAACAGATCTGGAACGTGAGGAAAAGAAGCTTAAAAATGTGATAAAAGTGAAATGATCAACCAAAGCAAGTATGGTAAGTATACAAAGCCTAAAACTCAAAACCGAGCCTAAAACTCTCAAAACAAGCCTAGAACTCTAAGTTGGGCCTTCAAGGAAATTCTGACTAGCACCTTAAAGTATCAAGAGAGATTGTTTTGAGGCCCATAAGAAATCCACCTAAGGCCCCATAAGCCCACCAAAGTCACTAACTTTAGTTTGAACAAAAAATAAGCCCATTTGATAACTTAAGCCCACTAAAGGGCCCATGAAGTGGTTGTTAGCCTTAGGAATATAAATCAAAGTTATAAATCTGATCTCAAGGAGTATTTTAAGCTTAAGATAAAATCTTAAGACCAAGCCCAAAGGATTTCTCAAGTTATCAAAAAACCCATTTACCATACAAGGCCTAAAAACACTCCAACACATGAGGAACGCTATTGTTCTGACCCATGGACAGAATTGTATGCCTCATTTCGAAAATATAACCTCACCACATTAAATTACACTAAAAAACGATGAAGATTGACTATAAGATCATAAAAATTGGATTTAAAACGAAAAAGTTATACGTGATTGAACTTTTAAGTAAAACCGGAAAAATTTATGAAACCAAGTCTAAAGTATAACTTAAAGGGTTTTAGCTTAGTTTTTTTAGTTTTATTTCAAATCCTTATAGTATCGTATTTGCGATGTCCAGGGGACCCGACTTTGGGGAGACGACCTATCCCAGATTATTTTGATTGATCTGCATGCCTAAGTAAGTAAATTCCCGATGACTCTTTACTTGATTGTGCTTATAGAATAGATGCATCTAAACTTATATATATATAAATTTGGATGCTTGTGAGATATGGGAGATGCATGTGTATGGATTTATGGATGAATGTGATGACTTGTTAATTCTATATATAATAATGGGAATTGTTTGTATTAATATATACATGTGAGTTGTATGGAATGAAATTGTTTGATCACCCTAAAAATCGAGTTAATAACTTATATGATTAAGAAATCAAAATGAATCATGCATTCCCCATATTGCATATAGATAACACCGACTGCTACTTCACGCAGAAGATGGGAAGGGACTCACAGGAATACGAGTTTCTTGCAGGATTGGGCACTAGCTATGCCATCATATATATTAAGTCTCTGTTCTAAGCTGATGGGCTTACTAGGCGCTGGGAGACGCCAACCATCGACGAGGGGCCGAGTCTTGTGGCTTCTACTTAGGGCATGTGTTTGTGGATTGCGGAGGCTATCACATTGTTAGACTTGGGATTTTAAAAGATATGATTTGATTTTGGTAAAGGAAGTATACATATATATATAGAGAGAGAGAGTTTTGTTTTGACATGAGTATGATAGTACAAATGAAATAAAACCCAAGGTCTAGAACCCGGATTTCGGTTTGGGTTGGTTAATTATCTCCAAACCCCGACTTCAAGGAGCGTAATTTTGAGTCGTATGCAGTTCCTAGGCCACTGTATGCGTTGTTTGGCATACTGATTATTTATGCATTCATATGATTATGCATTTAATAAATTTCTGTCATGTGGTATTGATGAGGGTAATAATCTTACTAAGCATAAGCTTACACCCCAACAGTTCTTTTCTTTGCAGGTTGATCGATAGTTGGGAATGGGATAGGAATCGAGTGCAGAGTACTACCATTGAATCGGTATGATGAAAAGCTCGTGTAGTTAATTCGGAATGTTCCGAAAAACGACTAATGTCTCAATTAAGTTTAGTATCTTTACTAAATTTAGAATTTTCTAGAATTGTCTATCTTATTTCACTATTTTGGTAGGGGATACCGACTCTCTGCGGTTTTGAGGAACTGTGGAAAAATGGATATCCATAATTATTTATATTATATAATGAGTCAATGAACTAAAATTAAAGACTCTAGCAAATAACTATTTAGAGTCTTGCAATTTTTGACTTGCAAGGCGATTTTCTTATCATGGGTGCACATGTGATATGGAAATTTTAGGCAATACTACTAGGCCCCTCTTAGGGTTGCTACAATGGTATAACTTGAGAACTTTACAATAGTAATCCTCACTTTCTCATGGTCTTCATACTGGTAATAATAAGAAATATGTTCAACCTTCTCCTCCTAATCTAAATAGTCATCTGCATTTCTAGAATCCTTAAACCTCAGAATCTAAAGCTTCACATAGTCGGAAGCTCGAGATGCTTGAGCTCACTCCTCTTTCTCGTTATACTCTTCTTCTCCTTGATCATCTATATCACCTAAGTTAATCCTTCTTCATACTCATCCTCTTACTCCTTTGCCTCAAGCTTGTTGAACTAGGATTTGTCCTTTTACAGGTTAAGCAGCTTAGGGAGTATTCTATACGGCCTTAGCAAGTTAAAAGGCTAATGTATGAATAGCTCTGGTTAGATTGGTTATAAAGTTAGCCATTTTGTCAATTTGTTTATTTATACTTCTTAGGGTATGTTGAGGTTGTCCTTTATAGTGGATAACACTGCTATTGACATCTCCAATACCAGCGTTGACACTTGGATTCATCATTCTCTTTAACAAGACTCAGTAATAAACTCAGATTCTAAGAAACAATAGACAGAGTTCCTTCAAGCTAAACTACTCGTACAAACACTTACCCACAAATGAGAGTTCAAACTAATTATGGACACAACAACTATCTCGAAGAACAATAAGCCCAACTGAAACTTGCTTTATTTTTCGTATGTTTGAAACATGGCAAAATAGAGTATACAGCTATAGCAAACTACTACGCCTTCTACTTACTTAAATACTTACAGTTAACTTCTATGTAACTACAACACATAACCATAACAAACACTACTACTTAAGAGAGCTTAAACGCAACTTACCCAACTAAACCTTCGCTTTAATACCAAGATGATATGCCATACCAAGAGTAGACAAGGGTGATAGTGTTGGGATGGATTCAAGCTTGCAGAAAGCTTCAAATGAAGGGTGACGAAATGTGAAAATGGGAAAATAAGTAAACAAGATGAACAACAAATACCACAAACAATTTCAAGGATATGGCGCACCAAGGAAACTTCACAGACTCATAAAGCTAACTCGATATGATGTACGAGCAGCTCGATGAGGTCACTCACCACCTAGCCTTACTTAAAGGTCAGGTGATAACTCTAATTTTAAACATATTTCATAGGATGATTTTATAGTATTTTCCTCACATTTTTTGGTTTTCTTTAACGAAATTGATACTTAATTGAGTAAAATTTTGATTTCTAGGTTTAAACGCGTTCTAGGGTCGAAAACGAAGAAAATGAATCAAATTTCACTCAAATTGGAGTTCAAATGAAGAAGTTATGAAATTTTAAAGTTATGTAGAAAATTTTGCCTTAGTGCAGAAAGTTACACGACCTGGGGACACGGTCATGTCCCAGGTCGTGTCTAGTGATGAAAACAGAATCCTTTTGATACACTATAAAAGGACATATTAGGGTTTCAAAAGACAGGAGAGACATTACAGAAACGAGAAGACACAAGAGAAAAGAAAGAGACTTAAGGAGAACATCAATCAAGAAAGAGGCGAGAACAACATCGATTTCAAGATTAGAGAGATTGTTCATCAAATCAAGAGGAGTTTTCCATGCTTTATTTTATGTTTTTGATGGAACTCGTTTTAAGATTCGTTATGATAGCTTAGAATTCGAGTATTTAGGATTATGGAACCTAGGGTTTCATGTAACCCTTGGATTGAATTATAATTTCAATAAAGTTTCTATCTTTTCTTGATTCAATTATGTTGTTTAATTGTGGATTGATAATTCTAGAGTGTCAATATATGATATTATGTATGTTGATTGAGAAATTGCATGTGTAATTAGATCTAGGCATAATTGAAGAGAATTACATGTATACTTAGAGATAAGATACATGTTTCTTCCGGAAAGTTGATTGTTTGTGTGGGAATTCATTATACATTAATGCAATTCTAAATTATATTACTAAGTGAAGAGATTTCGGTAAATAATTTAGGATTAGGGTTAATATGCTTGAGAAAGGTATTAGCTTTAATTGTGAATCCCTCTGGTCAAGAATTATAGAAACTGAATTGAATATATTTTAAAAAGGTTATATGTTAAACACTAGGGGAAATAATTCCTAAATACATTATTGTATACTTGAAGTCGTTCGTAGTTTATTGCTTCCTAATTTGCGTAATTAAGTCTCATAAGTAGTTTAGTTGTTAATTTTAGTATTTTTAATTCATTCGACACGGACTCATATCCGCCATATTAAAATTGATAGGTGCGCTAGCCTCATATCATCAGGATAAAAGTAAGAAGAGGAAAAAAGTACACTTAGCTCATGTAAGGAGAAGTACATTCAATATCTGATGTATAGGATGATTATTGTAGCTACATATTACAAGGATATTTATACCCAAATGTTAGGGTATCTTACATAAAGTGGAAAAGACAAAAAGGGTATTGCCTAAAAGAAGTAATGTATAAGGAATAATAAAGTGTACAAATGAAAAATTAAAGAGATCAATGATTAGTGTAGTAGAATCCTTTCATGTAGGATTGGACATGTATCAATAGGTTATTAAAGACGCTTTTTACAGAAACAAACAAATAGTACGGTTAGGATGGAGGTACCGAGCAGACCTTAAGGTCCTTCTAAGAGGATGTGGTGCGTATGCGTGTTGAGATTCTCGACACCAATATTACCTAATTGATGGTCAACATAGTCATGGTCAAGTAGATGTGTGAGGGGTTGGATTGTTAATGGAGCATACTTCAGGTTGGCACTTGGCTATTGAGAGATAAGAAGTTACTTGGCTTAGCATATGGAGTTGGTTGGTAATGATGATTAGCTTGGTCTTAGTAGGAATTGGTTGGCATAGTAGAATCTACTTTGCTAGTCCTTTAAGACCTTGTGCTTGGGCTCGGGTTAGAGGTCTGATAGTTCGATTCCTATCATATGGGGGTAGAGCTTTTGCTTTAAAGACTAGAGCAATTAAGTGCTTCAAGTGTCTTGGTTTTAGATGTATGGCCAATTAGTGTCCAAATCGACATGTCATGATGATTAAGGCAGAGGAGCCTTAGTTTGAAGTTAAAAATGCTAGTGAAGTAAAGGACAATGAAGAAGTAAAACACTTAGATGAATATTAGGATGGCCCAAAGGCCTTTGCTTGATCTAAACATGGGTAATATCTAAGCATGGTTGTTTAGAGAGTGCTCAATACCAAATTGGAAGAGAATGAGTAAAAAGAGAACCTCTTCCATAGCAATGTAGAGTAGCGGGTAGTCTATGTATTGTGATTATTGATGGAAGTAGCTAGACTAATTTGTCCACCTATGCTTAATAAACACCCTAACGATGCCTACTGTTTTACATCCCTAACCTTACAAGATTCACTGGTTACATGAGAAGGGAGGATTGAATGTGACCAAGCAGGTGAGAGTGATCTCAAGAGATACAAGGACAAAATATTGTACAACGTTTTATCAATGTGTGCATCACATATCCTCCTAGGTTAACCTTAGCTCTTTGACTTAAGAGCGATACACAATGGATACAGGAACACTTATGTGCTCTAGAAGGATGGCAAGAAGATTGTGTTGTATTCAATGAATCCTAAGGAGCTTTAGGAGGCTTAAGCACATATCTCCTAAATTGTAAAGAAGAAATCCCATACATTGGCTTGAGATGAATTTGCTAAAATCACAAGGTTAGATAACCTTATAATCCTTCTAGTCTAGAGACTAATGGAACTAAAGAGGTTGGAACCTTACCTGAAGAAGTTCATAAACTAATTAAGGAATTTAAAGATTTGTTCCTTAGAGGTTTACCTAAAGGATTGCTCCACTCTGAAGGATTGGACACTATACGAATCTATAGCATAGGGCTACATTACCAAATAGATTGGCTTATAGACTTAATTCAAAGAAGGCCATTCAGTTGAAATGCTAAGTGGATGATCTTATTTAAAATGGCTATGTTTGGGAGAGCATGAGCCCTTATGTTGTTGATGTGACTTAGAGCTAAGTAATCACAAGGCCATTGATTGAAGAAACAAAACTATTTTTGGGATTTTCCAAATATGAGATTTTTGGGGTTTTTGATGAATTTTAGATAGTGTTTTAGCAAATTCATGAGCTTCCCATAGGGATATGATGCACCAAATGAACACTACATGACCTAATCTCCACTTAGATATGACTTACAAAGTATCAATTAAGGTTGCTTCCTTGAGTCCTGTTACGATCTTGTAGTTGATTAAAGAGCTTTAGAAGCGGCATTGCCTTCTTCACTTATGTGATATTATTGGATTAAGCTAGGTTAGAAATGAAAGGTTCAAATAAGCTCTAATTTTTGTGGTATGGTAGAAGGATGACTATGGGTATAAATAGGGTCAAACCCTTAGGGGCCAAAGAGCTAAAAGAGAAGAGGCTTTATTAAGAACAATTCATGTGAAACGTCCAAGTCTTCAAGACCTTACATATATATACATAGTGGCATTTTAGTAAATAAAGTGAAACATAAGTTGCCTTAGTGGCAATCTTGTAAATAGATAAAAATGAGGAGCATATGAACTATTGGAATAGTGATCATTATACTTAAAACTTGTCCATTGATTATATTGGAGCTTATTATCATCATGTTAGTATGTTAGAGCTCATCAACACCCTTCCCTTGAAAAGTTTTTGCCAGAAATTTGGCATTTGACTACCTTAAATCCCATTGGGATAAAAGATTAACCTCTAAAAGAACAACAAAAATACATAAAGGTAGCTCAACTCCATCATCAAAATTGAACTTCTTCTAATGCTCTTTCTGTTCCTAATGAGCTTAATCATTCAAAATATCCATTAAAGACCTTTCCTTCCACTCATCATGTACCTGGTCGACTATGTTCAAATATTTCCAACTGCTATTAGTAAGTGAAAATAACATGACCTCGAGGTCATAGATCATATCAAGGCTCGGGGATTTGAGCACATAAGATCTCATATTTCTCCTCTATGTCAGGCATTATTTATTCTTCATCCCTTTCTAATTCTAAACCCCAAACCTCTTTGATTATAGCAATTGATGTCTTCTCAACTCCTCTACAATGAAATCCTTCACCCCTCTATCTATATAGTTCAAACTCCTTTAATATAAGAGTATTGAGGGTGAAATAACACAACTCCAAGATGCATATCCATCACCATGGCCTCGGTAAACACCAACGATAAGCACCAACAAGAAATTTATAATATCTCACAAGGATAACACTACTAAAGCCCATATAATTAATTGATAACCCCATCAATAGATCAAGATAGAATAGTTTGATGATGAGGGTGAATATAAAAGTACTTGTAATCAATAAGTTTGGGAGGCAATGGAAATAAGTTAAGAACCTTCTCATTAACTACTTTTGTCCCATTAACGACCTCTTTACAAGTTTACCTTTCAATCTTTTACCTTTGTATTGTTGTCCTAATAGCCCTTAAACCTTGTTCAATTCTCATTAGGGAGAGGAATGTAGCATAATTCATTCCTTATCATAGAAGAAGCAAGTATTGTTCAGTGACTTGCAATACATATCATGATTAAGCTTCCATGGACTCCTTAAATAAATATGGCAATCATCAATATCGACAATATCGTATAAAACCTCATGCCGCAATCTACTAATAGAGAAGGCTATTTTTTCTTGCTTTGTAATTCAAATCATCTTATTGTCATAAGCAAATTCATATAGGCTTAGGCATTCAATAGCCTCATAGCTTAACTTTCCAACCATAACTTCAAATATAAGGTTCATAGGGTAATGAGTAACTCAAATTAGCGAAGCACCCTATTCAATATTGCCATATTGCAAAAATTGAACATCAATCAAGTTATTGATGCCTCAATTCACACCTACACTTCAATAGCTATGAGCATATTGGCACATTGCTCTCCACACTCATAAACTATACTCATCAATTCTAATTTTTGCACAATACTCTATTCTATGATATGATCACTAAGCTACTCACAACATTGATCTAAACACTTTACTATATCAATTACAGCTAGTACTTCATCTTCTTTGTTCTTAAGCACTTTACATTCTTTTTGTACATACACACTTGCAGTTTACATTCATAGCCTACATACTAAAAACACAAGCATGGTTAAACAAAATGGAACACCATACAAACACAGCTCATATTTAGATCACTTTACTACATTGAGCAACTACTTATGCACCACTTTTTTGTATACAACCTTACACAATATGACTTTACTCTTATATGCTATAGTTTGCTTTGAACTATAATTGTACTACTTAGTAATTTCACAGGAACTTATCTATATCGACCTATTTAGCATGACGCTTACATAAGTTCTCCATACAATTGCACAAGATAGCACCAATCCCTCCTTTGCCTTGGATTATTGACTAAGGATTGTTACTTACATACAAAAAGTACTAGTAACCTTAGATCTACCATGAGTATGACTCTTACCAACATACAAACTGACTTACTTTTCACTTCAGTTTAGCAACCGGCATACTTATATCAATTGGATAGTAACCCCATCTAATCAGGTTTGTGTACTAGAGCTCATCAATTGTGCTAAACTTACTTATCCTAAAGAAGGATGGATCCTAAAGAATGTGCATTGTTAGCTATGCTACAAACATGATGATTGTCGAGCATAGGTGCCTTATACCATGGCTGGTTGACATGCTTATGTATTCAAGATTGATTTGAAGAGTGGATACCACCAGATTAGGATGGGGCCAAGAGATAAAAGGAAGACAACTTTCAAAACAAGACATGGACTCTATGAGTGGCTCATTATGCCTTTCAGCCTAACTAATGTCCTTTGTATCTTCATGCGACTAATGAACTATATCTTGAAGCCTTTGATTAGCAAATGTATGGTAATCTACTTTGATGACATTTGTGTATAACATGAATATGAAGAATCATATTAGGTACTTGAGGTCGGTATTCAACATTCTTTGGATTGAACGACTATTTGGTACTATAAGGAAATGTGTGTTTTATTAGAAGAGAGTTGTATTCTTTAGTTATGTTGTATCTAAAGGTGGAATTATAGTTGACAAGGATAAGGTTAAAGCTATTATTAAATGGCCAACCCCATAAAGTAGGTCGGATTTGCGAAGTTTCCATAGTTTAGCTTCATTTTTTAGGAGGTTCATCTACAACTTCAATACTACTATAGCACCTCTAATTGAGTTGCTACGAAGAAAGTTGAGTTCCCATAGACCAAAAAAGTATTAAGGAACTTTAAAGAGATCAAGGATTGGTTGGTCTTAGCCTTCGTGCTATGCCTACCTAAATTTGAAATAGTGTTTGAGCTTAAATGCGATGCATCAAGAGTTAGGATCGAAGCTATATTGATGTAAGAGCGACAACTTGTTGCTCACTTTAGTGAGAAACTTTAGGGAGCTAACTAAACTATTTAACTTACAACAAGGAATTTTATGCCTTGATTCAAGCTCTCACCGTTTAGCAACATTACCTCATACCCTAAAAATTTCGTAATCTATACAAATCATGAGTCCCTGAAGTACTTAAGGGGCTAGTAGAAGCTCACATGTTGGTAAGCATAGAGGGTAGACTCTTTAGAGACATTCTCTAATGTCATGAACTATCAAAAGGGTAACATCAACAAAGTCACAAATGCCTTTACCTTGAAGACGTATTTTGCTCACAACAATGTAAGCCAAAGTTCTGGGATTTGGTTAAATGACAGGTCATTATGAGTTGGATGAATATTTTGGGTTTGTTGAGAGTAAATGCAGATTGGGTCTCATGGTGCATGGCTTCTATAAAGACTAAGGATACTTGTTCTAAGAAAGGTTAATAATGTACACTAAGCAACTCGATAAGATAGCTATTGGTCCAAGAAGCCTATGCAGGAGGACTAATTAGGCGATTTAGGGAGCAAAAGAACTTATAATCTACTAGAGGAGCATTTCTTTTAGCCAGGAGTCATGAAAGATGTGCATAGGGTGATAAGTGTGTGAAACTACACTCTTATCTAAAGGATTTCTCTAATGATTATATGCAATTTAACATAAATTTGAGCCAAATTGCATAATTTTTCATCAAAATCACATAAGATCTCTCAATACAAGTGTAAATCATACTTTTGTGTTTTAGTACTCAAAAGTTATGTATATTTGAAGAATTTAAGGTTGTAATGCTTGTTGCTATAGGTCTTGGGGCTACTAAGGAAGCAATGAAAGTGCCAAAAAATAGTGGACTACATCGGCTTAATGGTAGTTCCGTCTTACCATCTTGTTAGTAGAATACTTGAAGAATCGACTCGATCAACCGTCAAGCTATTGGGGTTGTTAGTATCCGGAATAGAAGCTATGCAAGTATCTTCAACTATATCGATTTAGTGATAACCCTGCCATTGTTAAGCCAAATCAATTAAATTGGATGATAGAATTTTGTAATGACCGTTAAGCCAGTAGTACAAAAATACCTTATACCATCAAGCTAATAGTATAAAACTACCATCAAGCCAGTACTCTCTTGATATGAAAAGCTGCATCATGTTGCTCATTGGGAGAGATACAAGTTTTTTCATTTTTCGACTACCTTTCTTCTTCCCTCTCTAGGATATTTAGGGTTTCACTTTCCTAGGTTATTTTAGGTTAAGTTAAGCTTAGATTAAATTAGTTTTAGTGAATTTTAAGCCTTAGATGTAAGAAAAACATTATTTTAACATAGATTATAGATTGAAACTTGTCTAGTGAGTTGGTTTGTTTGGGATGTTGATTAATCTTGTATTCCTATTGTGATTAATGAAGATTTTGAATCTCTTGTTAATGTTAGATTATCATTTGCTGTAAGGGTTATTTATGGTGACTATGATGTGCATACAGATTGTTGGTTTTAGGCATTAGAAATGTTTTTTGATTGTTGAGTGTTGAGCCCAATTTCATTTTTCCTTAACTCATTTTATACTAAACCCATTCTACTTAATATAAAATACTTGACATTAAATTAATGAAAACATTTTTCTTTAAAAAATTAAAAAAATATATTTTGAAAATATTTTAGGAGTTGCTAATAATTAAAATTAGTAAAAAAACGAATGAGGTTTTCTTGAGTAGAAGAAACCCTAATCAGGTCATTAGTTTGCTAATTTTCTAAAAATATACTTTTAAAAAACTTTAACAAAAAAATAGGTCTAGAGACTAACTTATTAAGAAGTTTATCCCCATGTAAAAATTAAGAAAAACAACTAATAGGCCTTTATTATCATGCCCCTACTATGTAAACTATCCTAAGGTAAAGTAGACCTTACAATTATTACTGTAGACTTAGTTCACACCAAGTGTATTTGACTCAATTGCTTTGAAGCATCAAGTTTTATACCCGTTATTAATGAAACCTATATCAGAGCTTTTCAAGATTCTTGCTCAAGAATACTAGTAATTTACAAATTAATAAGATGGTCATATTTCCACACATCTAAAGTTTTTAGCGTTCTTGAAATGTTTACAAAAACAATAGGCTTTTGGGGTTTATGTACAATACGTTGGAAACCAATGGCATCTTTAGAGTATCATATGCTAGTTAGTTTTCATTAAAGGCTAAAGATGGCCAAAGCAAAAGTTTGGTTTTTATAGGTCTTCAATTGTCCTCACTCCCTAGTCAAAGTACACTATTTTGAGAGTACTTATGGCATAGCTTCCTTAATTACTAGTCAACTTGTAGTAAGATTTATAGGGATGTGAGCACAATTAGCTTAGTAAGCGGGATGGAGACAAAAGAGCACATTAAGTATAAACATGGTTTTTAATCAACCTATTTTAATGAAATGTAATGTAAACAAGCAAATGTTGTTGCCCGATGTTATTCGGTTCGTCGTGAGATTAGAGAAATTACACCCATTCTAATCCAGGTTGAGGAGTTTGACGTTGTGCACTTGTGAATCAGAACCAAATCGGGGCTTGTGCAATGGAGTACACCCATTGCATATAACTCCCTTCAAATTATGACTTCCAACCTTATCATGACCTCCTCTTTTATTACTTTGTTCGACTAAGGTGGGGAAAGGACTATTGTAGCTATTCTCATTGAATGGGGTCCATGTTTGGCCCAAGAATCCTAGTTATTTTCCCTTAGTGGTTACTATGCATGTCCAATTAGTAAAAGATTAGTCTTTAGTTATGTCTAGTTAAGTAGTGATCAACTATTTCACAAAGCAAAGTGAATCAAATATGAACATACAAAACAACACTTTAAGTCCACAATTTAAGTAACAATCACACATGAAGTATGTACACATTCAACTAAGTTACAAGTATAATAAAAACCACTCCTAGGTCTCCAAATACTATAACATAGTACTCCAACATGCCATGAAGTATGAATCCCAACTTACTTGAAGTCTCTGATTTGCTCACTTAAGTCTGATGTGAGTTGTATTATCGTTGCTCGCTCTTATAATATAAATATCATTTTAGTAGTTATACCCTTATTATATATAGGCTTTAAATCATTATTTTTAATTTAAATTTATAATTTTACTTAGTTGTTCAAGTTCTATATTACTTATAATCAAAACTTTATTAAATATATATATCATTCTGTTACATATAGACATGTTGAATATGTATCATCCTTTCTGTATTACTTATTGTGTAACCCTTATTGTATATATAGAATTGTAACATAATAATGTAACATGATGTTATTTATGAAGGTATCATTTTAATAAGTATTATATTTCTATAGCGTGTGTATATATTTTTCAAATAGCACTAATTATGTTTAAAATATTGTACAATATATATGTGAAATCATCATATTGTGCCACGCGTACAAATGGTGGGATTGATTAGACACTGTTTTGAATGCATGACTTATATATATATTGGAAAGATGATTCATATAAATATATATATTTAAGTAGCTCCTTTACAGGTTATTAAATGGAAATAATAAAAATATAACTATCAATATTTTAAGTTTAAAATTCAAAAAAGAAGAAATTTATGAAATTGTACAAATAAAATACTCTATTTAAGAAAATAATGGGATTATGGGTATATCTTTTCTATGACTCTTAACTATCAATTAAAAGAAACAATACTTTTAATTATGGAAATGAAGTTACTTGGAAAATCGGATACTGAAAAAATTAAATCTTCTAATATCTTTTCTTCTTCTTCTTCTTATCTCTCTCTCTCTTTTTCCTCCTTCCTTTTCTTTTCTTTCCTTCTCCATCACAGTCGCATCTTCTCTCTTTCTCTCTCTCTTCCTCTCTTTCTCTCTTCTTTATTTGATTTCGTCTTTTTGACTCTTTTATCTTTAAATGGCTTAAATGCCAATATAAGGGCTCTAGGCGGTGATTTATGTAATAATTTCTTTTGTTGGTCTAATTTTGTGTGATCTTTTAAGTGTAATTTTATCATGATTTATTATTTATAAAGTTTTATAATATATTTAAAAAATAATAGAACATTATATTGTACACCTAATTTAAATTTTTTATTTCTAGACTAATTAAAATTTAACTTGATAAGCTTTACGTTATAATCTATATTGGTTGTATTGTAACTTATTTTTTAAAATCAAACTTTACAAGACTATTCTTTATAATTTTTGGGGAACTCATATTACTGTTTGGTCTTATTTAGAACTAATTTTTCATCGGTCTTATGCTCCAAAATAAGGCTCTAAATATGCTTTTCTTTAATATATGATATATATATGGATATGTTCCATCAATTATTTATGATCTATTCATATACATCTTATATATAATTTTACTTACTAATATTAATTATTAAGATCACATAATTGATTTAAAAAATTTGTTACAAGCTATATCTAAAATTATGAAACTCTATAGAACAACGATTATATCTCATGAAGTTAATAATTCTAATAAAATTGTAAATACATGAGCTTAAATTGTAATATTAAAGCTCTACAATTATTTTATCTACTTTTTTTTCCCTTCTTCATGAGGGTTTAATTTAATTCTAAGAACGTTAATATAATTCATGATTTCTAAAGAGTGTCTTAAGTACTAAACTTTTCATTTTATTTCTCATTGCATATCCAAATCCAAGTGTAATTTTGACATTTCGACACTTATGAGTGCTTCTGATTGATCTAATGAAGAAGAGATATTTGGCTAACTAGGTGTGTCATTTCTACTAATAATTTCAAATTCTTTGTAAAATTTGGGTTTATTCAAATAATTTACACGATCATCCTAAATTTTACGAACAGTCTCTAAATCGACTAACTATTAGTTAATTACCAATTTTGTAGGGTCTCACATTCCACTTCCTTTACAAATAGTTTTGTCCTTGAAATTACTGTATTCCGAATCTTTCCTAAAAGGATATATATATATATATATATTCTGAAAATTACATTCTATTGCGTATTTTTGAAACTATCTTCTGATTGGGCTTTTGAGTAGTCTTCCAATTGAGATTCCAAATCCTCTTCTATTTAAGCTTCTGATTTGACTTCTTCATTCATCTTGCAAATTCTCAATCCCATTTTCTTCTCTTTCATTCTATACTTTAATATCAATCATCTCTTATTTTGTCATTGTAGTCTTCTAGTCGTATTTTATGACTTAGCTCCATAATCTTACGAATTCTCTTGTTGGTTTATTCTCCATTTTGCTCTTTATCTTTATTGATTCCTAAGTTACTTATGATCTTCAATGGTTTTCTAGTCCACCTCATATTATCAACCTTTTCTTTTATTCATAATCTTTTACTCACAATGACTATGCTATTGTTGTGGTTTTTCATTTGTTACTTTATACAGCTTAGCATAGGGTCAACAAAAGTAAATTTAGCAAATCTTGACTTTTCTCCATCTCGGATTCAAATGAGATAGGTGACAATTTGAATCAACTCAATTTGACTTGACCTAACCTAATAAAAATAAATATGACTCTTGACCAATAAATTCATTAAGAGAGGTGGTACTAATAAGAAATCATTACTTAACAAGCTCGACATGATAGAATAAACTTATTACGTTAACATGATAAGAGACTCAACAAATGAGAAATTTGATCGTCTCAGATTTGCCATTCTTCTATTGGATTACCTATTGCAACTGCTCATATGAAGTGTGTTGTCGCTTCTTACCTTTCTTATACATCCGGATACCATAATAGATCTTCTTTCTTGGTAGTGATAGTCAATTAACTCCCCTTAGTCACTACTTTAACGTTTTCAGTATTTATGGAAGTTCCTTCTTTAGATATAACTCGTTTAAGAAAGGAAATTGTATCCCATGCAAAAGTCACACTTCTTCATTTTAACTTACCCTCTATGGTTGCTTAACTTCAGCATTGTCATCCACCAATACTTTATATATGCTCCTTTATTTGTTAAGTAAGTTAAAGTACTATTGATAGTTATCACAAGAAGTTTCTTCATATACAGTTGGTATGTGTACAAGTCTCTAATTCTACTAATGCAGCCAATGCATTGCTAATTTGAGAGACACCACTAGGAATTCATAATGTTTATATCATATCGTGGACATAGAGACATCCTCCAACTTAATCCGAAATTGATAACATTCCAACCTGAAGTTATTTTAGGAAAATATAGTCACTCCTTATAATTAATTAAAAAATTCCTAAATTTAGAGTTGAAGATATTTGTTTTAATTAGTTCATTCTATCTTTCATTTCATCTTCATAACACCCTATAATTTTTTTTTTCTTTTCAAATAATATAGAAGTCCTTCACAAAGAATTACTTGTACGTGTAAATCTCTTATCCAATAGTTTTTTTTAAGCCACTCCTTTATCTTTTAAGGTCCCATTTGTAATACCCAATACATGACTTCAGCTATAGGTTTGATTCTTAACAAACTTAACCATAAAGTTCAATTTTTTAGAATCAAGTTTCACCAACAAATCTTCAAAAACACATTTGAACATTTATATACTATTAGTAGATCTAGTACTTGTTGATACTTTCTATAGTGTCTTACTTCTAAATATCAACAAACTTCTAAACACCTACCTTTGGTAACTTTTATTCTAGATTCCACTTTAATCATACTTTATAGCTTTTCGGGTTAGTATCCTTGCTCTAATGTAAGTTCTAAATTGATAAATAACGGTAATCCTAATCACTTTAAATTCTTTTTCATCCACCAACTTCTGACTTCCAAGAAATGAACTCATCGGTATCAATATTTTTCTTTCATTTCATCCATTTGTATATACATGTATTCTATAATAATTATACATTATTCTTATGATTATCACCCAATTCTCTTATTCATAAAACTTGAATTCTAACTAGCTGAGTTTAACTAACATATTTATTGTTATCTTAAAATTAAGGACCTAGATACTTGTATGTCATAATCCTATTGTGATTTTACTTTTAACTCCAAAAATTATCGAGTAGTCATTATGATAATATTCTTCCATCTTTTAGTACAGTTTCCTTCATCATCTAACATGTTTTCCATGGGAAATATTTGAACAATCAAAATAGTATTGCTAGATTCCTTCATATGTCTACTTCCTCATCTATATAGGGTTAATCCTTTAAAAGAACATCCATTCTTTAAACATTGATGACTCTTAACCAATTCAATTACCACACCTTTATAGATTTGTGATTCCTACCTCTACAATATTTATTTTTTAAGTCGAACACAATATTTGAGGAAATAACATACTTCTTGTTCCAATACTTGATACTTTTGTTATTATCACAAAATTCGAACTAAAGACAAGTTGAGCAATTTTTATTTACTAGAGTTACTAACTTCTTTTTCTTTTGTTCGGAGTTATTATCATACAGCTATGATCAAGTGAGAATCCTTAATTGAAATTCATTACTTTTCTTCTGAATTCTTTAAGCTTGAATCCTTAAATGACTATCTCTAAATAACATTTCTTATCCATCACTTCATTATTAGGGGTAAAACAACAACTTTTCCACTCATAGCACCTAATTGAACCAAATTTAATAAGGAACAGTTTACAAGCTATCTTCATCTAAATACAATTATAGAATATCCTGTTCTAACTTACTCCTAAACCCTTGTTAAGTAATCTAATCCTTCCTTTTAATTGTTCCACTCTCAAGTTTTTCTCTTACTCATATGGCTAGTTTCAATATGATTGTATTATAAATCAATCTTTGATATTCTGAAATCTCAAGGGTTTTAAACTTCTCCCTCTTTAATTGATAATTAATCGATTAAGAGGCTTATCCATCTTGTCTTAGGATATCATATTGCTTGATGATCTCGGATAACCTACCGTTTTCTTGAGATTAGATCTTTTATCTCCTATAATCTTTTTCGTATCAAGATACTAGATCATTATTCCTTATTATCATATCATAATAAGTATACCAATGGGTAATCGTCTCATAAAATTCACTTCCTAGTGGGTTAGGTTCTATTTAGATTGATCTTAGAATAGCCAAGAGACGTTTAATTGAAAGTCTTGATCTTCTTTAAATTTTTGCTATAATTTTCATTTCTACTATCAATCATTACTCATTTCACTACTACTATTTTAGGGTGCCTGGATACATATTTGATCATAGTTTATCTAATAATCTTACTTCACTTCTCATATATTTTTTAATAATTATCATCCCTTATAACCGAACATAAGTACTACATAATAATATCATTTCGTTTGCCTTAACACAACATAAAGATCTCACTAACTTATTTTACTTCACTTATACTTACCTACAACTCCAAAGATACAAGTCCTTGATTCATTATTCATTAAGGGCTAAAGGATTCATAACCTAATTATAGCCTCGTATTATAGTTTGTATAACCATTCTTATATATGCAATGGACTTTTAATATTGGTCATCTAAAAAACATATGATCCTTTTACACCCTTAACTATAAGAATATTAAATGTTATAGTATTTGCACATATCCAAAGGAATACACATTTGTTAAGAGGTACAACAATATCCATCAAGGAATCAGCAAGATGTCCACATATATGAATAACTAACACAGGATTAACTCTAACATCACAATAAAACATAATGATCAATCATAATATATCCATCATTCAAGTCACCGATAACAAACCTTCATTCAAAAGAATTTCATGACATTTACTCTCCTATTAAATCATCATTATTTTCATCTGTTGATTCAGTACTTTATATCTCCATAGAAAATGAAAACTAGTAATTGTTTCGTATACTTTATCATTACTAGACATTTTAATGCCATTATTAACTATTATCTCATATGCCACATTCTCATTTTGTATAAGATTTGTTTCTAAGTGAGGCTCTGATTGCATCCCTAATATAGGTTTTGATTCATTTTCTGAACCAGCTTCTTACTTTTCCCCTTATTATTTTATATTTTTCAAGATTCTCTTACATACCATGCTTTATTTCATCCTCTACTACATTATCTCATATTTATGCTAAACACTAAGTTGATATCATCTTAGAATTCTTTAGGTTCTTGATTCACTTACCGGCTTTTAGGCAATGAGTTTAGGTGAGATTCATTTGGCTCTAAGGGTATTTCTTTACCTACTCTAATTGATTCGAAAAAATATGAAAACCAATCAATAATCCCTTCAAGGTATTATCCAAAACTACATGATATGCTAATCGAAATATAAGTTATATCAATAGGGTAAGGTCTCTCTTGTTTGTCCTTACTGAAAGCATCTTACTAGCATCAATTAAGTGATAATCCCTCACTTTCCAACCATCTTACTCAATGTCACTGACACAATATATCTATTATTCTAAAAACTTAAATTAATCTCCATTATTGTTCATGTGTTCCATCAACTACATCACATCTCGTGAATGAAATTTTCAATGTCTCATCTACGGTATTAAACATGTCCTAAATAATCATTTCTAACAATAATCTTCACATCTCAACTCTATGTTAGATAAGAGACTCTTATCCATTCTACTTGAATCTCTTTAATTAAAAGTTAATTCTGCATGCGATCCCATAGCTAGATTTAGGATCAATTAATGTTTATTTTAGTTTAGTGTTATAGTTACTTCTTACTCTATAATTTATAGTACAATCATTTACTACCCACTTATTACTACTCACTTTCAATGTGTTTTTATAATGTCAACTTCTTTTAATTATAACACTTCAAAACAAGTTTATTAGAATTGTGCTCTGATACCAACTGTAACAACTTAGTAGGAACTCTTCCCACTAAGTTATTATTTGCTTTGGCATGGAATGTTGCATGGTTTTGTTCCTTGGTGTAGCAGCTTCCTAGGAGGTCACCCAACCTTAGATTAATATAGCTTAAGTATGCTTAACTTTGGAGTTTTGATGAGTTTTAAGCTACTACATCAAAAGGTACTTCGATGATTTAGAGTTTAGTTACCTAGTATGTAAGAGGTATTACAATCCACCTCTCTTGTAGAACCGATGGCCTTATTAGTTTCGTTATATAGGTTGAAGACCACTATTAGGTAGGGACTTGCCCTTTAGGTTGGTAGAGTGTTTTGATACCAAGTAAGAACTATTACACCTTGAAGAGATGGAGTTGTAACAGCCTCGCTATGTGAACTATCTTAGGATAGAAGATGGCCTTAAAGCTACTATCGTAGACCAAGTTTACACCAAGTATGCTTGACTCAATTGTTTTAAAGCATCTAATTTTGTAGCTATTATTAGTGAAAGTTATGTTAAAGCTTTCTAAGATACTTGCTCAAGAATACTATTAGTTTACAAATTAATAAAATAGTTGTATTTCCACACATCTAAAGTTTCTAGTGTTCTTAAAATGTTTACAAAAACTACAGGTTTTTGGCATTTACGTACAATACATTGGAAACTAGTGGCATCTCTAGAGTATCATATGTTAGTTAGTTTCCATAAAAGGCTAAAGATGGCCATGTACAAGTTCAGTTCTTGTAAGTCTCCAACTGTCCTTGTTCCTTAGTTGAAGTACATTATCTGAGGGTAGTTATGGTATGGCCTACTTAATCATTAGTTAACTTATAGTAAGGTTTATAAGGATGTGAGCACAACTATATTAGTAAGTGGGATGGAGAGAAAAGAGTACATTAAGCACAAACATGGTTTTCAATCAACTTATTTTAATAAAATGCAAAGAAAATAAGCAAATTCCATTGCATGACATTATTTGATCCTTCATTAGATTAGAGAAATTGCACTTGCTACAATCTTGGTTGAAGAGTTTAATGTCACACACTTACGAATTGAAATCAAATCAAGGCTTGTACAATGGAGTACACCTTCTGCCTGTGACTCCCTTCAAACTATAGCCCTTAACCTTGTCGTAACCTCTACTCCTATCACTTAGTTTGACTAAGGTAGGGAAAGGATCATTTTAGTTATCCTCATTGAAGGGGGCTTATGTTTGGCCCAAGAATCCTAGTCATTTTCCTTTAGTGGTTGCTATGCATGTCTAGTTAGTCAAAGATTAGTCTTTAGTTATGTCTAGTTAAGTGGTGGTTAACCATTTCACAAAGCAAAGTGAATCAAATATAAACATATAAAACAACACCCTAAGTCCACAATTCAAGTAATAATCACACATGTAGCATGCACCCATTCAATTAAGTTACAAGCACAAGTCTCCAAGTACTTGCAAGTCTCTAAGTACTATAATACTGTACTCTAACTTGCTGTGAAGCATGAATCCCAACTTACTTGAAGTCTTTGATTTGTTCACTCAAGTCTGATGTGAGCCATATTGTCGTTGCTCGCTCTTATAATATGAATATTTTTTTAGTATTTATACCCTTCTTAGATATAAGCTTTAAATCATTATTTTTAATTTAAATCTATAATTTTACTCAGTTGTTAAGGTTTTATATTATTTATAATCAAAACTTTATTAAATATATATATATCATTCTGTTACATATATGCATGTTAAATATGTACTATCCTTTCTATATTATTTATTGTCTAACCTTTGTTATATATATAGAATTGTAACATAATAATGTAACATGATGCTATGAATGAAGGTATCATTTTAATAAGTAATGTATGTTTATAGTGTGTGTATATATTTTTCAAATAACACTAATTACGTGTAAAATATTGAACAATATGTAATTTATCATATACGTGAAATCATTATATTGGGCCATGCATATGAATGGTGGGATTGATTAGATACTGTTTTGAATGCATGGCTTATATATATATATATATATATATATATATATATATATGGGAAAGATGATTCATACAAACATATATATATATATATTTAGGTAGCTCCTTTAGGAGTTATTAAATGGAAACAATAAAAATATAACTACCTATATTCTATGTTTAAAATTTGAAAAAGAAGAAATTGATGAAATTGTATAGATAAAACACTTTATTAAGGAAAATAATGAGATTATGAATGTGTCTTTTCTACAAATATCAATTAAAAGATACAATACTTATAATTATGGAAATGAACTTACTTAGAAAATAAGATACCAAAAAAATTAAATCTTCTAATATATTTTTTTTGTCTTCTTCTCTCTCTCTCTCTCTCTCTCTCTCTCTCTCTCCTCATTCCTTTTCTTTTCTTTACTTCTCTGCCATTCTCTCATTCTCTCTTCCTCTCTTTCTCTCATTTTTTACACCCAAATGGCTTAAACGCCATATCTGGGCACCTTCACTATGTTGATTAAGGTGGTGATTTATATAATAATTTTTTTAATGATCTAATTTTGTGTGTTCTTTTAAGCATAATTTTATCATGATTTATTATTTATAAAGTTCAATAATATATTTAAAAAATAATAAAACATTATATTATATATCTAATCTAAAATTTCTATTTCTAGACTAACTAAAATTTAACTTGATAAACTTTTTGTTATAATCTATATTGGTTATATTTTAACTTATTTTTTTAAAATTCGATTTTACAAGATTATTTCTTATAAATTTTGGGAGAGTTATATTACCGTTTAATTTTATTTGAAACTAATTTTTCATTGGTCTTACGTTTCAAGATAAGGCCTTAAATATGCTATTGTTTAATAGATGGTATATATATATAGATATGTTTCATTAATTATTTGGGACCTCTTCATATACATCTTATATATAATTTTACTCACTCGTATTAACTATTAAGATCACGTAATTGATTTCAAAATATTTATCATAAGCTATATCTAAAATTAGGAAAATCTATAGTATAACGATTAGACCTCATGAATTTAATAATTTCAATAAAATCATACATACATAAGCTTAATTTGTCATGTTAAAGTTATACAGTTATTTATTTTAATTTTTCTTTTACCTTCGTTATGAAGGTTTAACTTAATTTTAAGAGCATTAATATAATTCATAATTTCTAAAGTCCGTCTTAAGCATTAAATTTTTCATTTTATTATTCATTGCATATCTAACTCTAGGTGTAATTATAACATTCCAAAACTTATGAGTGCTTCTGATTGATTCAATGAAGAAGAGATATTTGGCCAATTAGTTGTCATTTTTATTAATATTTTTAACTTTGTGGTAAAATTCAGGCTTAATTAGGTAATATATGTGATTGCTTTAAATTTTATAAACCATCTTCGAATCAATCAACTGTGAGTTAATTACTTGTTTTGGAGGGTCTCACATTTATTTTTAGAATTTTTTTTTAAAAAATGAGAAAACATTGAAGGATGTGAAAATGTATAAAAATGAATTTATTATTATTATTTTTATATTGAATTTTTCCTAAAAAATGAAAAGAAAACAAATATTGTACAAATTTTATGGTTGTCCCGAAGGTGTTTATTGACTTGTTAATCAGGATCAAACTAACCATAATTCTCATTTGTAGAAAAGCTTTAGTAAGTTGGTTCTTTCTATTTAAAAAAAAAATGCTTAGATTTACATTTGTTAACATTTTTTATTTTTATTTAAAAAAATCCTAATTCTATTCCCAATTTAAAAAACCTTAAAAGAAACCTAATTTTTGAAAAAACTCAAATTAAGATTTTTTTTAAGAAAAGCAACTTTATGATAAAATCTTATCTTTTTCAATAAAACCCTAAAAACCTAAAAATGTGATTTTTATACATGATTTCATACAAGGCCTAAATAACACATTTACAATCTCTAAGTTGTAAACCATACATATCATATTAATACTTTTTGTAAATCCACTTTCTAGAACATCAGTCAAATCCTACCATTGCTTGATCCTTCTCAAGAGAATTTACTTCACTAAGTGCTTTAAAGTCTTCTTGCCTTAGTAATATGGTCTCTCATCTAAAGTTCTTTCACGACTTAAGGATAAAACAACTTATCCCCTCAACTTACTGTAAGCTAAGTGAGAGTAGATTAATAGACAACATATCACAACACAATCACTAAGCAAGTTATCATTTCCATCACAAAACTCATATATCCAACTAAGCAATGTAGATGTAGTAAATGTATGTCTTGCTAATGTACGTGACATTTATTGGTACCAATATCCTAGGCCAGTATAGCACTCATTTAGTTGGTTGACTTCAACTGGGTATTTGGATAGGAACTAAAGTCTAAGAACTTAGTGATGTAATAGTAACCTATTGAAAACCATGTGAAGTTGTTTAGAAATGCAATTTTATATGCACAAAACCTATCTTTTATAAATCAAGTTGTTCACTTGATAAACCTAGCTCTTTATATAAAACCTAATGTAGCAAAATCTCAGTTTTAGAAAACTTGACTCATAGGTCCTTTTTTGCCATGCCATGAATGCATTAGTTACATGCCCAACAATTACCAACCAATACAAGTAAGCTTACTTATTTACTTTTTAGCTAAGCTTTTACTCTATTTCATATTTATCTCCAGGACCTGGGTATTGAGTTCACTTAAGTGAACAATTTAGGAGGCAGAGTTAGTACTTAGTCTCTTTGTCGAGTTAGTACAGAATTAAGCACAATAAGATCAATCAGCAACCTAACAACAATAGATATTACATTCGTGAAACATGAATCAGCCAATAGTACACATACCCAGAAGATTAAGGATCATCTCAGCAACTCATCAAACAACATGTCATACTCATACACAAGATCAATCAATTGAATACAATTAGCTAAGTTATGACTAGATATGATCTACTCTAACACACAAGAAATTCACTTACCTAGGTCGCTAAGCAAATTTTCCTAACTCTTACTCTTGATCCTGATGCTCTTCTTTGCACATATCTCCTAATAAAAATGTGTATGATGCTTGAGTTAATATATATTAAGTATAAGCAAACTTACTAACTCACACTTAGGGTCTAGGTCTTGATATAGTTCTTTAGCACAACTTTAGTCTAGGATATTTTTTAACCTAATTTTTGAATTACCTTCTTTACATAAGGTTCTTCCAATGGACTTCTTGACATGTTTCTAACCACCTACCCATCATAAATATACATTATTATATCCCATCTTCTTACCACACCATTCTTACTAAGGTAATAGATTTCAATAAAAACACTTGTTAAATGTCCAATGACTGTAGTATTATTAGTATATGAACCAAGTTAACCATATGGCTAAACACATTTAGAAGTTATAAGAATTTATTTGGAAAATATATACATGCATACAAAATCATCTAACCCCCCTATGTCAACTTCTAACCTAAGTTCTGCATATTAAGTTATTTCATATTTTCACTTGCTAAACTTTCTAACTTACATTTTGACTTACATTCAGACTTGTATGATGCGGTTCTTAAATCATGAAATCACCTGACTTTAACATAAACTCCCTTGTTTCCATACCCCACCAAAATAGGTTAATGTCCCAAAACTCATTCACAACATTGTTGTAATACATGTACGTCAGATTATTTTAGAAAACAACTACTTTAGTGCACTTTCTTCACATTACCCCACATTAAAACAAAATTACCCAAAATTCAACTTTAGAGTTCTTAAAAAATCCTTATGTAGCATTAAAGTAAACCTTTTTAGAACTTATATACAAAAAATTGGAGTAGAAACTACATTATTTACTATTTTTAAAATTTTTTGGAAAATTCGTTTTTAAGCCTAATTTCTTAAAGCACCCATATTTCTATTTTGAATTGTAAAAATCTAGTTTGATATTGGGATTTTACATGAAAAAACACATGGGAAAACCAAGTTTCATAATTTTTGGAAAACATTTATTATTTTTAGAACTTAATTGAAAATCAGAGTCAAAATGGAAACTCATTGGTGTTTGAATTTCTAGCCATCAACGGTGGCTGGATGGTTGTTGATTAGTCTAAACAGTACATCCACTATTACCAAGTGGTCTTGTTCCACTTCCAAGTGTTGGTTGGACTAATGAACTTGAAATCCTGCTTTTTACCCTATTTTGTGTAAAATTTTGTAAAAACCCTTCTTATCACTTCTAGAGCTTCCCAATACTTTTATCCACTCTTAAATTGTCTAAACTCAACTCCATAAGTGGTTTCTTGAGCTTATATTACTCATTGGTTGGTAAGGATTTTTTAAGAGTGACAATTATCACTTTATTCTCCTTTGTTTGCAATATTAGGTGCCTTGCTACGCATTAAGTGTCATTTTAATTCCTTTATAGGTGATTTGCTATGCCCTTTACTTATTTGAGATGACCTAACATACGTCCTTGGGTATTTTTACTTATTTTACTTAATCATAACATTAATTTAAGTATATTTATATATCATATATTTTTACTTTCAAATTTTGGGTATTCACTTATACACGTGATACTTATGTTAGCTTTTAATCCCAATTTGCTCCAAATTATTATTTTTACGGGTCAAGTAATTTTAATTTTAGGGTCTCACTATATTTTGGTCTTGTGTTTTGAGTTTTCAATAAAATTATTTGCTATTGAATAAAACTACTTGTGATTAAAATCAATTAATGACCCATTTTCACATGAATATAGAAATAGTTCAAATAACACACCTCTTGATAATTTAATGAGTGGTTCTCAATCTTATTCTTGTAAGGTCATGGAATCCCATGTTTGAACAAATTAGAATTGTTTCTTAAAGTTCATTTTAATAAAAATCAAGTTTTTATCTATATTGGATATTAGTAATTGGATTAGTTAGTTTAACTAATATTTTTAGTTTAATGATAATCAAAACATCATCGGGTTACCTAGATATGAATAGTATTAACACTGCTAAGCCATAGCACCCCATTCTCTTGAAGATACGACTTTTGTGCTCACCCTTTGCTATAAATTGGTCGATATACTTGGGAATTGTCATGGATTCCACAAATGTTTTTCAAAAGATTGCAAGATAGTTTAATTTATTGTGTAGTGTTTCTACTATTTTTAAATGGGGCAAATTGTTATATTTGTGCATGACATTGTGGAAGGTAAATGTGATATCAAGTTTTTGGCATTGTTGCCAGGAGATGGTTAGGTACTCACTTTAATTTTTAGGGTTGTTTGTAGCTAGGCTTTATTTTGAAAAAGAACAAAAAGATTTTGCCTTTCTTATAAATATTTGTTTATTTCCTTAAGTTTTGTGTACAATTTAGGATTTTGCTCTTTTTTGTTCTCCTTTTGTAGGTAATGAGATGCATTAATTAGAGTCACCAAGCATTGAAATTGATTTGTAACCTCATGGGAAGCGTGTATGACAATAAGCAATGGGTTTTTCCACTTTGTTGTCCTATTGAGCTAATAAAAGAGATCAATTCATTTAGGCAATGTGAAGGTGAGTCTTTATTTAGTGTGAGGACAATATATAAAAATTTGATAGGTAAATGTGGTAGTTATGGACATTTGTTGCCTACTTGATCAAAACTAAATTTGTCTATGAGTACATTAAGGGCTAATGATGAAAAGATGATAGAATTAGTTGCTAAAGGGTCTTTGATGCATCTAGACATGATAGGGGCACTTAGGTTTATCAATGATTTAGCTTATAGATCATACAATAACCTACATTTTTTTTTTCATCCAATAGTTGGTTCAATTTAAGGTAAGCCACATAAGAGTAAGAAAACAAGGTATGAATATACTATCAACCCATCTACTATTTCAATAATTTGAAATTTTGGAATTGCGAAAAAAACTAGAAAGGGTATTTAAGGGTATGGAACAAAAGTAGGCTGGAAAGTTTGAAAAGAAAGAATTGATCATCTAGGGTTTGGAAACTCAATTACTATAGTTAAATGAATGTTAGGCTATTTTAGAAGCAAATTAGAAATCAAGTGATCCTTTGTAGAGGTTCAAGAGTAAAGATGAAGAAGCTCCTACAATCATAGGAAGCCTAAACCCTATAATCGAAATGATGATAGATGGAGCTATGTTATCAACATTTAAAGAAAAGACTCAACAAGATAAACCTGTAGTAAAGACTTATGAAGAGTTAGTATAAGAAGAAGGTTAGACAAGTGATGAAGAAGAAAATGAGGTTACTTCTAAAAGTAAAAGAGAATAAGGGGCCATGACTGAGTTTCTTGAACAAGAAGAGGTATTTATTGTATCTAAGGACATTGTAATTGATGGTAATTGCTCAGGAGCCAGTGAGGTGAAAATGTAAGAAGAAAGGTTAACCTGGGAAACTGCGATTGAAAGGCTTGCCCAATTGACGATAGAAATGTTTGAGAGGTCAAAGAGGAAGTTTGATAATGTGATAAATGCCTCCATACCCATTGAGCATGTAAAGGAAATAAACTTATGGCCAGGAAACAAGGTTAATAAGGATGCTTCAACTTATACATCTAATAGAAAGAAGAAAGTGGTATAGTAGGAGCATACTCCTGAAGTAGCTGAGGTTACTACCAAGTTATACGCACCATAAATACCTTTCTTTAAATGGTTGAGAAAGAGTAGAGGTAATGAGTGATTTGAGTAGTTTGTGGAGCTGTTTAAGCAGCTAGAAGTTAATATCCCATTGATTGAGTTATTAAAGTAGGCACCTTATTACTAAAAGTTCTTAAAAGAAGTGTTGAGCAAGAAGAGGAGGATTAATGGGTAAGAAATGATCCTATTAGCTTAAACATGCATTGAAGCAGTAAGAAATACTCTTCCCCCTAAATTAAATGATCTAAGTAAGTTTGTATTAGCATGCATTATTAGTGATTAATATGTTGGGAATGCATTTTGCGACTCCGCTGTTAGTGTCAATATGATTTCCTTAGCTGTAATTGAAGAATTGGGGCTTATGAAGGAAGTGAAGAAGTTTGAGTTGATCATTCAATATAATGATTGCTCTCTAAGAAAACCTGAGGAATGATTGACAATGTACTTATAAAGATGGATAATTTGGTGTTCCTATGGACTTTATAGTGATAGACATAAATAAAGATTCAAGGAATCCAATCATTCTCAGGCACCCATTCATGGCTATTCCTGGAGTCACTATTAACATCAAGAATATTACAATGGTCTTGAGAGTTAGGAGCATAGAACATATTGTAAATATCTTGAAGAGATGGAGAAGAAACCACCTTTAAGCTACCAAGTCAAATACAGTATTAGATGCTGTAAGTGAAGAGGAGACTAATTTTGGTGAAGATAGGTTACATAGGGCCAAAAAGAAGGAAGAAGAGTTTGATGAAAAGAGACCTTTGACATTTGATCATCCTTGATTAGAAAAAGAATTAGGATAGTCTAGTTAAGGGATTAAAAACCTAACAGCTAGGTGGGAGCTAACCTACAGCTTCTATTTACTTTTCATGGATTTTTCTTTCTTTTCTTCTTTTAAGTTATATTAGTTTGGTTTTATGTTTTGAGAAAAAAAAATAAGATACTTTCAGATGGTTTTCGTTTATATACAAATATTTAAAGAGGCTTGAGGTTGACTACAAGAGGACTTGAAGATAAAGCAGCTCAGCTTAATACCTAGGGCAGTCTTGTTCTAACCTTGTCTTTTAAATTTATAATTGACAATAAGTTGAAATGATAAAATAATTTAAAGTTGGGGGTTGAGAATATGTGGATTAGATTGAAGCTGTGTTTGTATTGTGTAGAATGGAGATTACATTTGTGCTAAGTATTTGATTGCTAAGTCTATCTAATTTTCTTGAAATTTTTGTGTTGTGTTAAAAAAGAACAAGAAACGTTAGTTTCTATCATGTTCACGAATAAGGATAAAATGGAGTGAACTTTTGACATTACTTTAAAATTAATAGACCAAATCTTTAGGTTAGATTGTTACTTATTTATATTCAATCCTAGATTCATAAGCTAAGAATAAGATGATGCCACTAGTTAGGGTTAGGCATTTACATTTTAGACAATTGACTCTCATGTACTGTGCTCTTTAAATTTCTAAGTAGTTAAGTATAGTGTTAGAAAAGATATTGAAATTGTTTTGGTCTTGAAAAGGATTTCCTAATTAAAAATATAATGAAATTTGGCCAAAATTCAAAAGTTGGGGGTAAACCTAACTAAAAGGAAAATAGAAACGAAAAAGGAAAACAAAAGTAAAAGGAAAAAGGAAAAGAAAAGAAAAAGAAAGCATGGGTGGACATCTAGGGCACTCAATAACTATGTGGCACATCTTCTAAGATGATGAATTTTAGAATGGGTTTATGAGCCCTTAGTGTTTACGTAGGGAAAAGGTGAAGAATAAAAAGCTTCCTTGAACAAAAAGTTCATTATACATGAGTGAAAACAAGCCACATGTAAAAAGTTGAAAAATTTTGGGACATTTGAGTAAAGAACAATCTAATTTTGTCATTTTTTTTTGAATTATGGTTGACTTAAGGGAAGGATTAGAGTTGTATATACTTTAATCAATTTATGAAAATTTAAGGTCTTTCTTTTTCTTATTGACAACTTACTTGATCTTAGGTTATCCAAACTTGAGTTGAATAAAAGCTTAACTTTATAAACCATAGATAAATCAATTAATTCCCTTGGATATATAATTGGGTACACTTAACCATTTGCCTAAACTTTCATGAACTAAGGATTGTTAGTTAGGGGTTGATTTGAAAAATGTACAACTTGGTGTGTATAAACTAAGGGAGAGACTTAACAACCAAGGATCAAAGAATCCATCATTTACCTATTGGTCTACAAGAGGTTTAAGCTTACTTAAGGGCAAGTAAGTTCTAAATTTGGGAGTACTAATAAGTGTATTAAACCAGAAACTTATCTAAAGAATTTCTCTAATGATTATACATGATTTAAAAGAAATTTAAGCCAAATTGTATTATCAAAATTGCATAAAATCTCTCAACATAATTGTAAATCATATTTTTATGTTTTAGTACTCAAAAGTTATGTATATTTGAAGAATTTAAGCTTCTAGTGCTTGTTGTTTTAGGTTTCAGTGGTAGCCCTTGCTTAATAAGCTGGAAGAAAGAAGAAAAAGAAGACGTAGAGTAAAGGCCACCAATAGGACGACAATCCAATCCATCATCTAGTCGGCATTTGGAATAGAAGTGACACAAGTGCCAAAAATAGTGGACTATATCAGCTTAATGGTAGTTCTATCTTATAGTCTTACTGGTAGAAGACTTGAAGAACTAGCTTGATTAATCGTCAAGCTAGTAGAGTTGTTGGTATGCAAAAAAGAAGCCGTCAAGTATCTTAAACGAGGAACTATATTGGCTTGACGGTAAGCTTAGTCATTGTCAAGCCAGTTCAATTAAAGTAGATGCTGGAATTTTATAACAACCATTAAGCTAGTAGTACAAAACTACCGTTAAGTTAGTACCTTCCTGATATAAAAGGTTGCATTTTGCATCTCATTAAGAGAGACACGATTTTTTTTCATTTTTAGGCTTCCTTTCTTTTTCTCTCTAAGGTTTTTAGGGTTTCACTTTCATAGGTTTTTTTTTTAGGTTAAATTAAGCTTAGATTAAGTTAGTTTTAGCATATTCTAAGCTTAAGACATACTCATTCCAACATGGACTGAAGATTGGAACTTGTCTAGTGAGTTAGTTTCTCTCTCTATCCAATTTCTTATTGTTTAGGATGTTGATTAATCTTGTGTTCCTATTGTGATTAATAAAGATTTTGAATCTCTTTTTAATGTTGGATTATCATTTGGTGTTTAGGTTCTTCATTGTGATTAAGTGTATATGGGTTGTTGGTTTTAGGCATTAGACATGTATTTTTATTGTTAAGGAATATGTGTATAGTTGGATTGTTTTCCTTTGCATACATTCAAATAATTTTCATGCCTTATTAACTACGGTTAGTTTCATTATTTTCTAATCTTGTTATGATTTTGTGCTTGAAATCAATTGATGACCCATTTTCACATGAATATAGGAATATCACAAGTAGCATACCCTTTGATAGTTCAATGAGTGGTTCTCAATCTTATCCTTGTGAGGCTATGGAACCCTGTGTTTGAACAAATTAGAATTGTTTTGTAGGTAATCAAAATCAAGTTTTTATCTATATTGGAAATTGAATTTTCAATTGGATTAGTCAGTTTAACCAATGGTTTTAGTTTAATAAGAATAAAAACATCATTAGGTTTTTTAGATATGAGTAGTACTAACATGGCTAGGAGACAACACCCTATTCTCTTGAGAATATGACCATATTGCTTACTCTATACTATAAATTAACTGCTATGCTTGCCAATTTGCATGGATTCCACAAATATTTTTAAAAGATTACAAGTTAATTCAACTTATTTTGTAGCGTACCATAAGGTAGACAATTTTATGTTTCTTACTAATCTTTTCATGTAGGAAATTGTGTGATTATATAGAGAACCCTGTAGCATAGTCTCATATTAGGACAAGAAGTTCACAAGTTTCTTTTGGGAGACTCCATGGTTGAAGCTAAGAACTAAACTCATTTTTAAAAAGATCTTGTTATCTTCAAATGGGCGATCAACTGATGTTGTGAATAGAACTTTGGGTACCCTATTTTAGGCTATGGTAGGTAAGAACCTTACCAACTAAGACTTATGTCTTCTAATTGTTGAGTTTTCTTACAATAGGTCTATGCAAGGTCATTTATGGGACTGGCCTGACCTTACCTATGGTTATTATCTTTATGCTGACCTCATAGGAAAGTACTGTGGAGGCTATAAAATAGGTATAATGGTTGCAGAAGTTATATCATTGTAGGTCTTTGAGCTCTTCAATTAGACTATTGCCAAGTAATAAGAGCTCAACAACAGAGGAAGAAAGATCATGCACTTTAAGGAAGGAGACTTGGTGTTAATCTACTTGAGCAAGGAGTGTTTCCTTAATCATTGGACCAACGAGCTATGCATTAAGGTTGATGGTCTCTTTTGAGTCTTGTATAAGATTAGCAACAATGCATACAAGTTGGAGTTGCCCAAAGGATACGAGGTATCCCCAACATTCAATATTACAAACTTGATGCCACATGTCCTGAATGATGTGCACCAAGGAGACCTAGGTTTAAGGAAAATTAGGACTATGTTAAGCTCTGGTCTTATCATAAGGGCATAATTTTGTGGTTGGTTTTAGCCACATCATTACTGCCTAACTTGCCAATAATGAGTCGATTTACATACATGGTGCCTTGCTGACTAGCTGCTGACCTGTCTAGGTGAATAGACACTTGCTTGAGCTATTGAGGACCCAACCATGAGCTAGTCAGATTTGGATAAAGGTCGGTATTGATTTATTTAGGTATTGACCTATGTATAGATTGACCTTTCGAGCTGATTCTTGACCTAATTTAAAAACTGATGACTTGATAAGCACAAGCAACCATTCACTTTGAGGCCCAATACTTGTTTCTTTTGAGTTCTAGGGGAACCCTATTAAATACCCCCTTGTTCCCAACCTACAATAGTGAAGTATCGTACTTACTTCCTTACAAATTCCTTGAAGAGTATAAAACTATTCAATGGTTGACACATGTTTCTTTCTTTTCCCCTTTTGGTAGTAATTGTACTATATTCTTTTTGTCTTGTACCATTTTTACCCTTTTGTTTTGTCTTAGGAAAGCTTCTAGTACTTTACCCATTTTGTAATTGTACCATCACATTGTTGCTTTAGAGATTTACTATAAATAGTCTTTAATGATGTTAGCCGAATCTTTTCTCCTCATTATTGAAATAATAGAAGCTTTCCCATCCTTTGCTTGTGAGTAATAGCTCTAAGTTAAGTTACACTATTATGTAACCAATTGTAGCTAAGGTTAGTGGCGAGTGGACCTCAGTATCAGCTTGTAAGTTACATTAAGTTGGTTTTGAGTTGTGTTGAGCTATGGTAGTAAGTCACATCAACTGTGGTTGCTTCACAGGTAGCTATAAGTCACTGTTCCTTTATTATTTCTTTAATACTTTAAAGGACCCACCCCTTGCTTGTAAATCCCTCCTCATAGACACATCAACAAAGGAGTAGCTATATATGTAGCCACTTAAGGTATGAAAACCTCTAAAGACTTCTTTAGATCCTTATCTAAGACAAAGTCAAAGATAATGGCCTAATTCTAGAAGGTCTACATGTATATGGATAAAGAGAATCTATGCCAAACATGAGGTTGACTAGGAGAGATCAAGGGAAAAGAAGGAGAAGGGGAAGGGGTTGGTGAAAGACTGATAGGGGGGAAAACCGTCCTCTAAAGATGATGAAGGCTGCTCGAAGGATAAGAAGTGTTCGTTGCCTATCCTAACCTATGCCTAACATACTTTCCTCAATTGGACTTTAAGGGACATATATATGGAGGTTTGTGGATAAGGGATCCTACCTCGCCTTAAAAAAATGAGGGGTAATTCCAGTTGTAGGAACTCCAACAAGTATTGTAACTTCCAATATTGGAGTCAATACAGACCATTATTTCCAACTGAAGAATGCTGTAGAGAATGCCACACAAAGGGGTTACTATAGGGAATATATTGTAGACCCCAACAACTACATAGACTAAACTCTTCATCAGAGGGTTGCTAAAGAGGATAGAGAAGAGGATGACAACAACAATAACAATTGCTGCCACAATTAGGCCCCCAATGGTGTTATCAACAACATCGTTAGGGCCCCATCCTAGGAACCAGTCAAGCTTAAGCAGCTTGGTTGATGCCTCATCAGATGGGTACGAGCTAAACTTATGAGAGAAGAGGTAAAGATGGGGTACTTCTATCTCCTTCTCAAAAGAAGACTTCGAGGGCATTATGACCATTCATCAAGATACCTTAGTAACTAACACTTTGATTTTGGATTTCAAATTCCTATGGAGCTCTATTGACATGTTATTCAAACATGCATACGATTAGATGGGAGAGAAGCTGCCTTGTAAGATGAAGCCCTACCGCTATGAACTCATAGGCTTCAACAATAAAGCTATCTAACCGAAGGGCATAATAACCTTTGATATGGAGCTTGGCAATGGCGATAATATCCTCAAGTAGCCTATGAAGTTTGTGATAGTGGATTGTTGTTCCCCTTATAACATCAACTTGGGACAATTAAGTTTGATGAACTTCAAAATATTCACATCGTCCCTCTACTTAAAGCAAAATTATTGATCTTAGTGAACAATCATGAAAAGGGGGTTGAATTTAACCAATTTTTACTTGATATTCAATATCAATTACCTTTACTAAACTTGTTCATAATTCCTAAAGTAATAGAAATATTAACAAATATAGGTTAGAGATTTTCTTACAAAAACCAAATTAGTACTTAGTAATTCTAACTTTCAAATAGCTTAACTTATCAAATGTGCTTTTGATCCTTGACTTGATGTTGTGTGGATGATTATGATAAATTGTGTAACGTGTAAATACTCAAGCAGTATATCATATAAACATTAGATAGACTGCAAATAAATAAAGAGTATAGAGATTCAAAAATTAGGTAAGTATATATAGTGGTTCTGCCTTATACATTAATCCAATCTTCTAGCTTGCAACTAGGGATATGGTTATCTACATTGTACTTCTACTATTTAAAGAAAATTTTACTTAAAGGTTAATAGCTCTTACGATCTTACCTTACCTCCAAATTATGAGTCTATAGAATCTTCCTTCTAGTTCTCTTAAAGAGTATTACACTAACTTTTAAAGAGATTAATAATTATAGATACATTATTTTTGGCTTCTTGTAATTTTCTTAATTTTCAAGAATAAAGAAAAGGGTGCTAATTCAAAAAGTACAAAAAAATAGAAAATATAGAAAAATACAAAATAATTGGAAAATTCAAAAAAGTAAAAAAAAAAAAAAATGAAATGAGAATGAATGAAAAAGGGGAAATTTTGAAAATAAAAGCATAAAAAATTAGAAATTTGGGAAAATATAAAAAAAAAAGAAGAACAAAAATAATAGAAAATTCGAAAAATAAAATAGTTTATAAATATTTTTTTTAGCACTAATAATGTCTTAGTAGTCTATTAAGAGTTTTGTTTGGGTTAATATAAGGTGGTTTGTTTTAATTAGGCCTAAATAGATTTCCTTAAGTACATTTTGTTTGCATAATACAATAGGGCATGGGCTAAATGACTCAATGAATTGGAGCTTGGATTAGGCATTATACATGAGAAAAAGGTTGTGGGTTCAATTCTAGCTAAATGCACCTAAGCGCATTTTCTTTTTATTCTCCACCCAATTCGTGTGTCACTAGCTGATAAGGTCATGTATACGTAGCGGCCATCTGTTGGGTAACTTGGATGACTTGACGCCATGTAGGCACCTCATCAGTATCATCTTCTTCACTTTAGAAGCCAGAAAAACCAAGCTTGCCATGTTTGAACCTACTCTTCTTTGATCATTTTTCATCCTTTTTTCTTTTCCCTAAAGATTAGTCCAAGATCTTTACATTTTTAGATTGCCGACATGGGAAACTATGGATTGAGATGTAGAACACGTAACAATTCATTCATTTAATAAGTTAAATCAAAGCTTAAATATAGAAGAAACTTAATGTCGAGATTTTAGCTTTATATTGACACAATGAATTCTAGGCAATTTTAAAGCTGATAATCAATTCAAATGGCAAGATTGGACTCTCATAAACTCGTCTTGAATAGAAGTTAAACCATTTTTCCATTCAAATCACACATTGAATTGGGTAAGAAAACAATTACAATCAAAGTCGAGTTTATGGTGTTTGACTACCCTCCTCTTCAATTCAAACTCATACACTATATATTGGAGCATGAACAAGCAGTCTAGACATTAAGCATCTTTTCTCATTCTAAGCTTTTCTAAGCTCTCTCTCTCTCTCTCTCTAAAGTGTTCATCACTTTCTCTCTAGAAATAGGAAAGACTCAAAGCTTCTTTGAGTTGAGTTAGTACTCCGAATAAACTCCTTGTGAACTAAGCTTCCATTTCTACCCTTCCTCATTTGTCACCATGTGCTATGGCTACCTTACCATCCAAGGGGTTTCACGTAAACCCTAATAACTACAACTAACACCAACTTCCATACCTTGCTTGGAACCAATGACCTTAACTTGCTCACCATCCTCCAAGACCCCCAAGATCACCTTCCTTTGCTTTGAAATACCCTTAGTTGTGACCATTTGAAGTTTATTGCCACTAGCCATTGTTGAAACTTGATGAAACTACCACCAAAAGGCTAAGAGTTGGTTTGAGTAAAACTTTTATCAATAAATTCCTCATAAAATTGCAATCACCTGCTTGAAATAGTGCTTAGAAACTATCCTAAGATGTTGGTTCAACCGTTGGAGCTCTACTCTCTTGTTGACTTGAATTTGACTCAATTAAAGTACTTACAATCGACTTAAAGTTCGCCCACAACTCGCTCCAGGAACTATGCTATGACCCATTTTCATAACCAGTTTTTCTTTTTCTTTTTAGTTATTTTATTTTAGTTTGTTTTATTTTTTTACTCACTTTTCGTTAGTTTATTATTATTCATATTTTGAAAAAGAAAAATTACTCTTCATAAACTCATTTTTTTCTTCACTTTCTTTTTTTTCTTCATTTTAAATTTATTTCTCTTTCTTTTTTCTCACTTAGAAAAATATGCATTAAAAAAAAAATATAAAAATAATGAACCCTTTGTAATGTTAGGACCCATTTAGAAACTTCAGGAAAAAAAAGAGAAGAAAATTTTTGTAGATTTGTTTTTTCAATTCTCATTTTCTTTTAAAAATAATAATAGACAAAATTGCATCATTTAGATATTTTCCTTCACTTAGAAAAATTGATTTTCAAAATACAAAGAGAAATGAACCCTTTCCAATTTTGGATTTTTTATTTAGAATTTCTTTAGAAAAAACATACACATACACATTCAACTTAAGACTCCTTTTAGAATTTTCTTTAAATGAAACAGAATGGGTAAAAAACTTAAACCTGACCAATTTTCAAAAACAAAATAAACTAAGACAATTAAATTTTTGGAGTCAAATTATGGGAAGTCTAATTCCTACTAGAGGATATGTAGATACTTAAGGGATGATCTAAAGTAGGAATTTTTTTAATTTTCCCTTTTGCAAATAAAATTAATTTTCTTTATTTGTAAATTTTGATTATTCTTTCAATTCAAAAGGGCATTTTGAAAAAATAAAAATAAAATTGGAAGGTTAAAAGTGATACCTGTTTAAGGTTTAATATGATAGCCCTCAAATTAATATCTTTAGATTTTAAGAATCTTTTTTGAAAATGATTTTCCCATAGATAGGTGCCTAGGTTAAAATTAATTCACTTAATTGGTTTTAACCTAACTTTTTTCTCGAGTTCGGTCCGGTGGCATCTCCAAAATTTTTAAAATTTATAGAAAAATTAGATTTTCCTTAATTTTACTCGATGGTTATGGTTAAATGGGTTAGGGTTTAATACTAATTGGGTTAAGGAAAATAAACTAAAAAGTCAGGCTTCATAGCTTAGTGACTTTACTAGGAATGTTAAGAGGGCTAGCCACTTAAACTTGACAAAATTAGATTTATCTTTCAAAATACCCATGTTAAATTATAATATCTACTTGTAAATATTTCCAATTGTAATTAGTTGTACCAACCCTTTATTGTAGCTTAAGTTTGGGGGGGGGGGGGGGGGGGTGGGTAAAGGGAGATGGGGGGTTTATTTATGGCATCATAAATGCTTTTTAGATATGGTTAGACCTAAGCTGTATTCAAATCTTAGGATAAGGAGCTATTATATAGGCTTTGGGTATTGTGGTAGAACAATTGCTTAGGGTTGATTTAAGCTATCCAACTTAAGCTCTGATATGACCAATGAACCATTTGTTCAAAAATATGTGAGATCACAGAACTTAAGGACCTTTGGAACTTATCTTTATTGCATTCACAAACCCTTTCCTTAAATTGGTAAATAAACATGATGTGGCAAAACCAAAAGATTGTAATAATGGAGTTTCCTAATCTTTTCCTTGTAAATGTTTTCTTTGTAATTTTTTCCTTTCTTTATAAAATATCAGTCAAATTCCCATGTAAATAGGATGTTTATGATGGAATTTTCACCTTTTTTTTTTGGTAGAAATGGCTAGTTTCTCCTTCACATCACCCTCTTTAAGGAAGTCTACATTTACAAACTTTTGGAACCTTAAGGGATACTGGAGAAATGGATTCAATTTTCCAACCAATATCAACAAAAGGCCATACAAAATTAAATTAGCCTTGTCTGGTCCTTACTTAAGATTCAAGTTAATAATATTATGGTACAGGCTTAGTCCATTTCTAGGAGCCTAAAATGTTAGCCTTTTATTTTGGCCTACATTATTTGAGCTTGACCATTGAAGAGTACTCCCATTTGCTAGAGATCCCCTTTGTTGGAAATGAATAATATGTTTCGAATATTACAATTGGACTTAAAGAAATTTTTACTAAACTCCTAGGCCTTCACAAGTTTGAAATATGTAAGATATGGGCATATTACAATAGAAGAATGATTAGGCACATGATCTCTTTACTTGGTATGCAACCTCTCCAATTGTAACCAAGAGTATTTTTTGTGTCGATCTTGAAGCCTGGAAACGACATAGGATTAATGCTTATATCTTGGAAACTTTCAGGATCATTTTGTTTCCTAACAAGGTTTTCCACATACATCATAGGATTTTGGAGCTGGTGATCCAATTTTTAAAAGGAAAGTCCTACATCATGACATTATTGGCTAAACAGGTTAGATTGCTCAATTTCCTTGAGGAAGAAAAAAGTGTAGACTTAATAACCAGTATGATACTACTCATGATTTGGTTTTTCAACCATGTATGAAGCTATAAGCTTGACTTCTCCCATAACGAACATGCTCAAAAGATGAGTCCTATTGATGCCTTTGCTGTTGTAATCAAGCTTCTTGAAAATATTGCTAGTTATTACTGGGTCAAAGCATTCTAAAACTTCCATACTAAAGATATTTCCTGGGTTGCAAAATGGATAGAGATATGTAACATTAGGAAAAGAAAAAAGGTGGAAGACGAGTTAGGGCATCATAAGAGAAAGAAGAACTTGATTTTAGAGTTCATTATTTATGTAAATAAAGTTTGAATAATGTATTGGAAACTTCAAAATTGCAATAAAATATCAATTTTACTATGTCGCGGTCGATTTGCCAACTCCCTTCCTTTCATTTGCATGCCTTCATAATGCATTCTCTTATTTATCTGTTTTGCTTAAGTTTGTAAATAATCTTTATAAAATGTTACACCCCTGTTATGCTTTAGGTGCCTATATTGTAACAATCCCACTATGCATATCAATGGTTGATGATAGCATAGGTTACCATAGTTATCATTACACCATTGATATATACAAGGATTAACATCTGAGTTGGCAATATTTGGTGGAAGTGAAGCATACCCATCAATAATTGAGAAGAATAATGCCTCCTTTATCTTAAAAGTTCTTATTTTAATTGTTTAGTAGAGTGGTTTGTCTATTTCTATTGATTGAACCTCACTTAGCATTCCTATCTTAAGCTTTTGTAGAGTGAACTTGCAAAAGAATAACTATAGAGATGTGAGTAAAACCACGTGCTTAATAAGTGGTAAGGGATAAGCGTTATATATAAATAAGTCCTTTTTAGAGTGAAATGTGATGCTACAATTCCAATGCCATTCACATGATGGTAACTGGTATTTTGCGAGACTAGAGAAAATGATCCCACTGTAGTTTGGGTTTTAAGGATTTGCATACCATAGTTAAACACTCATGGGACCAATCTCTCACCAATCCGAGGTCATGTTATGGACATACTCCTATCCCAATTATACCCATTTCGGATTATCTTGGATATTCTTCAACCTATGTGGCGACCTCCTCTCTTACCACTTAGTTCCACAAGGTTGAAAAGAAGGAAATCACACTATTTTCTCATTGTATGGATAGTGTTGGTGGGAATCATGTAGCATGCGGGATGCAATACATGTACCGATTTTAGAATCAAATATTACATTAGTCAAGTTAATTAGACAAGCAAATAGTGAATCGATTTCAAGTCAAAATATTAAATACATAAACCAAGTAGCATAAAACGTTAGCTACAGTCCTTACATCTACATTTGCTAGATGTACATAAATAGATAATTACAAGTATAACCAATATAACGACTTATTACTCTTTGCTAACATAATTAAAATTGCTGTGAGATAGGCTACTTACCTGGATTGTAGATACATAATATCCCTATAAAAGTTAGGTTGAAATCTTATAAAAAGTTCATCATTAATTATATTTTTGGAGTTCAGTTACTTTATACCATAGTGATAGTAAATTTGCAGTTTTTTTTATTTATAATTATTTTATAGATCCTATTATTTCACTATATACTTATAAAAGAAGTAAGAACAAATATTCAAAAAAGAAAATTTAACTTTTATTAAGAATGTATTTATTATGTATAGTATATATATATATATATATATATATATATAGATTTTGAAACATAATTTTAGAATTGTTAACGTAAAAGAACTACAATAAGATATTATTATTATTATTATATAGCTTTTGTAAATGGTAAAATAAGGACATAGAAAAACTAAAGATATATGATAATTACTAATGACTATTATTTAGAAGTATTTATATATTATACGTTCTATAATATATTCAACATTTTGAGTGAAAATAATGCTAAAATACCAAGAAAATTAGAAAATAATTATCAAGGATGGAACCAAAAAGTCATATTTAATATAGGAAACCATAAGAAAAAGTTTGGGAATTTAAGGAAGTTAATAGATAGGGTTTTACAATTTTTCTTTAAAATTAGCTATTTGAGTAAAATAGGTAGAAATATACAAAAATTATAGAAAATAAAAAACATGAAAAGTTAATTATAGGAAAATTAATATAACGATAAATAATTATAGAGTACCTATAGGTAAAGGGACTCCTTGAAACAACAAAATTAGAGGCTCCAAAATTATCAAAGCTAGAATAAACAAATCGACAAAAACCGCTACCTACTGGCAGCTACTACCACTCCAACCTTATCTAACCTCTTAAAGAGAAATATGGAGGAGCTCCATAAAATTTCTCCTAAATTTTAGAGTTTGATTTGAGTAGTGTGGATTTTTGAAGTTAGGAAAGGGATGTTTATAGTTTTCAAGAATTAATATTAAATTATGCATGAGTCTAAAAATTATGGAAAATTAGATATATGTTTCTCCTATTGCTATATGTTCCACATTAAAGTTTCACAATTTCAGGAGAAGTATACAAATTTTGGTGAATTTTTGAGCAAGTTACCTACATATTTTAGTAATTTTTTAATAAGTGCAAATTTATAGAAAAATTGCCATGTATTCTTAACCCTAAGACATGTGTTTTCAACATTTTTGGTCACTTGTATATTTTTTGTGAATTCTTGAAGAAGTTATTAACATGTTTTAATAATTTTATGATATTTTGAATTTTATAAATTTTTCTTTTACTTCCTTTACAAGTTTGTTGGATATTTTTATGACATGTCATTGGTTGCTTGACTTTTGTAGAGTTGATTTGATATTTTTCCGGTATTTTACAATGTTTTACGGGGTACTTTTATTATATTTTAACATTCTACTCAATTATTTTATTATTTAGTTTACTTTTATAAATATATATCCTTTATTTTCATTTGGGGACATGTTATAATGATGTTTTATATGTAAGAGGCATGGTTCATTGTTTTGCTTTCTATCCTTATTTGTTATTTATTTACCTTACTTTATCACTAGTTTACTATTTATTATTCTATTTTTACTTTTTACTACCTACTTTTTCTTATATGGTCAAAGTGGTCTTTTTCTCACTTTATCATCTTTAATCCTTAGCACATGCTTTGTAATCAATGTCTTGACTTTTGCTTATAATAATTAATCCTTTTTAGTTCTTGTTAATAATTTCTACTTTTTATAGTTTATTATATGTATAGGGTTACAACATTAATTTTAATTTTCTTTACTAGGTAATTGTTAGGTTAAATTATTCTTAGTCTCTTAAGTTTTCTTCTTTTATTAATCTCTTTTTTGCTATTAGTTTTAGTGCTTTTTACTGTTGTTAACTCTATAGACCCTAATTCTACTAATGAGTCTATGTTACTAGTCAATTCTTAAGGTCTAAGGTTGTTTATGGCTATGACATTTGTAATTGAATTCGCAAGAGTCTAAGATTTGGGGTTTATATCCTTATATTTGTTTAAGTAAGTTAGCAGGCCTTACAACCCCTCTTAAAATTCGTTATTCAAAAGAGATATCAACAAGATTTTTCTATATGTTTTAATCATTAATCTAGAATAAAATAGGCTCATTAGCTTTGTTCATATTTTGCATAAAGATCTCATAACCTATAAATAATCTTCACCATGAAGAATGAAAGATTATTAAAGATAGGACATAGAAATAACCATTTAGATTTTTCTTTATATATATATGTATGTATCTTAGATAGGTCTAAGATTGTAATAATAAGCTTTAAATTAGTCTTCTTTGTTGTGTCATTATATTCCCTTATCCTTAAAAACGTTTGCTTCTTTTAGCTTTTAAATTTTATAGAAAAATTAGTCTTTTAGGATTCTCATTTGGTTTATACATTCCCTTCCCACAATTTATAAAAATTGTATAGAGTCTTTTAGATGTAAATGCTTGACCTCTTTAGTGGTATAGAATAAATCTTGTCTTGTAAATAGGTCTCTCCATTAATTTTTCGTTCTTTTAAGTTCAAAATTTGATTTTCCATTAGCAAGTTTTCACTCATCCATCCTCTTCAATGATTAGAGTTTTTAATTAAGAAATTTGTAAATGTCAAGTTTCCCTTTTGTAAAACATTTCTTCTCCTTTAAAAGAATAGGTGTTTCGAATTATACTTCTTATGGGTAACCTTTTAAATACCTATAGATTGTAAGTATTTATTGATTGTAAATATTAGGCTCTCTTTCTTTTGGAAATGTTTTCCACTTTAAGTTAGAAGTTTTTATCTTTCTTACAATTTGTAAATCATGCAAATAAACCTCATCATTGTATTCCATTACCTAGTTTCCCTTTGCCTAGTATCTTTTTATTCTTTTTTGGATAAGTCCTTTTCTCTCTTAAAACAAATGTTTTTCAAAATAAAATAAAAAAGAGAGTAAAGAAAAATAAGAAGGGAAAGAAAAAAATAGAGAGAAGAAAATCTAGAGAATGGTTAATAGGTATCAATTCTTATTAGAAGCAATGACCAATAGTAGAAACAACAATAATCTTGATGACACTAACCCTACAGAGTTGAGGATTCGCTTATTAGAACAAACTGTAGGGAAAGTGGTTGAATAGATGAACTTCACGATTGATAGCATAGTTCTGCTCATGGCAACATTGCTAGCAAATAAAGAACACTCAAAGGCTTAGCATGAGAAGAAAGCTATTGGATTCCCACCTCTTGAATTTGAAGAGATCTACCTAAAAGTTAACCTACCATTGGATCTTAACCTTATTAGAGAAGGGACTAATTGATGCATTCCTCCAAACATTAGATAGGCCATATTTTAGTTATCTCCTAAGGTATCAACCATTGGTTTTGCAGAGGTAGTTTCAGTAGGTAGCTGCATAAAGTAGGCCATAACGACGGAAAAATTAGTAAAGGACCAAATTATCTCATTAGGTCCCAAAAAGGCTATAAATTTAGCAAACTTTGACACAAAGGCATTTAAGAGGCATTTTACCCTATTCTTGATCCCAATGACTCAGTTCCTTTAGCAATTAAGGGAGATAGGAATGATAAGCCATGCACCTCCTCCACCCGAACACAAGCTTTAGAGACCAAATCTTAGCCCTTTATGTGAATACTACACGTGTTCGTTGGGTCATTCTATCGGAGAAAGCTTGAAACTTAAAAACAAGATTCAAGATTTAATTGATGTTAGACTAGTTCAATTAGATGGGTTGGAGGTTAAGGTAAATTTCCTTTATAGTATGTTGGATCATGCATCAACATGATAGGAATATCTAAATGGAATAGATGAATGGTTGGTAAGAGATCAAGCTAAGGGAAATTAAGGCACTTCAATTGGATCCAGAGGATGAGTGGCAATTATAAATGAAGTTCAAGTATTTTGTGATTTGTATTGTTAGAAATTACCTAAGTAAAACCTTTTCATTTCTTAGATATGTTGGTAATTTTATTTTAATGGGGCAAATGGATGCACATCTTGTACATAAGGAAGGGTATCTCATTTTGAAATTTTAGAATCAAAAGAGTCAAATCAAATACCAAAACACCAACCCTAAAAGACACTTTGAGTGTTGAGTGACATTATTATAAGGCTATTAGACTTAATGCTTAAAGGAAGTCCATTTTGAATTTGATATGCATATTAAAATGAAGTTAGGCATTCATTTTGAATATCCCAAACACAAGATATCCTTTTTCTACCCCTTTAAGCCTATGGTAATAGTGAATTTAAGAAAAAAAAAATTAAACCTTGTTGAAAACCACTTCATATTGTGTAATTTGGAGGTTAGGGTCATTAATTAGAAGAATAGGATAAAACATAAACCATAGTGGCATCAAATTTAAGAATAATTTTTCTTATTGATAATTTGTTACGTCTAAGATAAAGAACAACCAATAAGACCCATGCACCTCAAACCCATCAAGCCATAAGTACTTTACCGAAGCCTATACACTCGAAATTAAACTTAGGGCTTCAAATCTCTCTACAAAGACTTGGTAGGGGAGATAATCACTTTTGGGGTAAAAAAAAAAAAGAGTGAGAAAGAAGGGGAATAAATAATGGAAGAATAAAAAAAAGAAAAAAGCTTAAAATTAGAAATTGGGCTCAAATGCAAAGGGAAAAGCCTAAAAGGCTTGAAAATACCATGGGCACATTCTAACATACCAAAAAAGCAAATCTAAACACAATCCACCAAGAAAGCCCATGCTCAAACATAAAGAAGCCTCAAACATGAACCTACTAAAAAGGTTCTAAAATAAAAAAACCTCAATACCCATTCTAAATCACAAACACAAGTCCTCCCCATCCACAATAGCACTTATCTCTATAAAGGCCATTATAATCATAAGGAATAATTTATTTTAGAAAAAAAATTAATTTTGAAACAAGGGCAAGCATATTGTTAGTTTTTTTCTAAGGATTCTTAACTTGTGAATATGGATTGAGTGCTTAAATTCTTTCATAAAAACCTTTTCCTTAAGCCTTTTTGAAACTAATGACCTAAAACCTATATTATAGTCTAGAATAGACCTAATAGATTTATTAAAGCATATTACTTGCAAAATGAACCATAATTTTTGGTATTGAAGTCAAAAGTAAAAATGTGAACTAAGAGAAGGTAAGGAAGTCCTCTTGAACCAAACTAATTAATTTTGAGATATCATTCTTGTGATATCAATGCCCCAAGAGATTTTCTAGAAGCAAAATTTGATGGACAATTTGCCTTATGCAGTCATCCCATGTGACATTAAAAGAGTACTTACCTTGAGATTGAAAGCTAGTGTCTTGAAAAAGAAAGTACAACAGCCTAAGAAAAGAGAATCCCATGAAGACAAGACTGTTAGGTGATTTGAGTAAAGGTAAAGCAAGTAGTCAAAAGCCTGTACTTATTAGTGGCATTGGAACTTATGAGGAACCCAAACTTGTTAGGAAATTTTCAAACAAAAGAGAGAGAAAAGAAAAAAAAAAGAGGAAAAAAAGAGAGAAGAGAAAAAGAACAAATTTTTCTTTAAGTTAGTTCTAGATTGGCTTTGATAGTTAGCTTTGTCTATGTTGGCCCTGTGGCCAATCTTATCTATTCCATTTTTTTTTCGTAAGACTAATCCCAATCTGGATCTTACCCATGCTTGTAAAGTCTCTTTACCCAGGTTAGTCCTAATAATCATTTTGTTCCATTGCAAGATGTTTGCTAAAATTTAAGAAGGGACTTAGTCCCTAATGTCCAATTTAGGATCTACATCTAAGGTAACGTCTGAGTTGAACCTTCACAATTTATTTTGTCTACTTAGGAGGCCTAGCCCCCTAGCAACCATTTCATGTGACCTTAGTGGTTTAGTTTCTCTCCTAAATCGATCTTTGAGGTCCATTTTGTTTGTTTCAAATTTAGGGAATTTCATCTTTGACATTTCTTACTTAAGAAATTGTTGAAATTTGGTTAGGTTGAATTAAGTATTTATTAAATCCATGAATCCAACTGGTGATAGGAATTTTTTTTTTGGATCCATTAATCTATGATGGTGACGAAACTTACAAAATCCATCCATTATGGTAACAAGCTCTCATTTTCCATCAATCCAAGTTAGTAATCAAAGTCTCATTTTCCATCAATCTAAGATGATGTAAAATCTATCAATTGAAGACAGTGGTAAGTTTTTTAGATCCATCAATTTAAGATGGTGAGCAGTTTTTTTTTTTAAATAGGCTCATCAATCTATGATGGTGTTGAATTCATCCATCCAAGGTGGTCATTTAATGATTTGTGGAAATATAGTAAAATTTGTTTCTTGAAGGCACCTATTACCTTCCATCCATCCATCCAACATGGCATCTTCAAGGTGTATCCTATTTTTAAAGCATACCCATTCTCTTTCCATTAAAGCTCTTCACTATGGAGTAATTCCTTTTCTTCTCTCCACAAATCCTTAGTTAATCAAGCTTAGGATAGCTATTTAGCTATAGTGTTTCTTAATGCAATTTTTCCTTAGGGAAAAAATGGTGTCTACTTTGTTTTTGTGATAAGGTTTTGCTCAAACTTCACTATAAAAGTGGTGGTTGCATACACTTGGATAGGAATCTGGTGTTAGGGCCTCTTACTCGAGTGAGAGCAAGAGGCTTGAACGACTTAGCCTCTTGGATCCTCAGCTACTTAGCTAGTTTTATCTATGCATTGAAGGGCCATGCCAACTTGTGAGATCTTCTAAGTTCTCTAACTATTTGGTCAATAACTCTGATTGATTTCAATCTCTCTGAGGTGCCTCAAGAGTCAACCCTTTTGACCTGTTCTAAGGACCACCTATTGTCACTAACTTCCCTTGTTGAGCTACATGAATGCTCAACTAGTGTTGATAAAATTTTTTAGTATTAAAATTAGTTAGTGGAATATGCCCTAACCTCTCTTACGACAATATGTGTCCCACTCCCCATGAGCACTCCCTGAAAGCAAAACATTATCTTTCGAAAAGGATTACATAATTGTCCTTCTACATTTGCTCTTGTACTTTTATAAATTTCTTTCCCTTTTTAGTAATTTAGTTGTAGTATTGTAACCCTAGCACATCGGGTATAAATACCCTATTTAGATAGTTGTTGTAATTAGATTTTACCTTATTTTGTTTTTTATTTTCCTTTAAGTTTTCATCTCCTCTCTTCAGAGATTGAGAATCTTAATAACCTAGCTCATAGCAACCCTTGAACAAGGTTGTGCTGGCGAGCAACCTCGCATTTTGGATTGGTAAGTCACATTTGGTGACATGTTGGTTCGTGAGGGTTTGAGTAGTGGCTTACATTAATGAGAAACTAATGAAGCTTAACCTTCTTTCCCTTTTTATGTTGTTCCACCTAAAGCCTACTTCACCTTTCTTGGGTAGCTTCCTTTGAAGGACCCATCTATGCATTTGGTTAGACCTCCCTTTGTAAGGTATATTATCTTAATATTAGAGCTCAAGGTTCTGAATAGGTTAAACAGTTTGAACATCAGGTTCAAGGGTTTGAGTGTTGTTTAAGTGTAGGGTATAGTAGTAGATGAGTGGTTATGTTGATTGTTAGTTGTGTGGGTATCTTGTGTTTTGTCACACTTATCTACAACTGGGTTGTTGTTGCATTGAGTGAATTGTCACTCTTGAAGAAGGTGTAGTACTTTATGTTTGGAGTCTTGTTGGTTGTAGCTTTTAGGTGTTTAGCTTGACCACAAATTAAGTGTGTTAGTAGAGATTTTATTATGCTCTTTTTTTTTTCTTCCCAATTTGTGATGTGGAGTAGTTGTTGTGATTCAAATCAATTGTGTTTCTCGGTAGTAATTACAAGTTATTAAGTTGTAATGGTATGTTGATTATTGAGGTTAAAGAAATGATAAACCTCAATGTAAATGCGGTTGTTGGTGGTAATGATAGCAATGCTTTGGGAAGAGGTCAATGTGTAGAGTAGATGCCTAGGTCTACAAATGAGAGGCTAGTTCGTGTTGTAGAAATGATGGAAAATATAATGTTGTTGATGTAAGTGGTTATGGCTACTAGAGTAGATGAAGCTCATTGAGCCAATGACTGAGTTGAAGAAATCACTCTAAGTGAAAACTAAGCTAATCAAGGAGCTTCCTAAGCTTATGGCATTTTATGCAAAGTAGTAGATCACCTAGCTCATCATTTGCAAGTTGGAGGAGTTCAGCGATAAGTTAACTAATGGCTGGAGTTGATAGAAGGGGATTAAAGTGGTGTGGATGAGCTTTATGTGGATGAGGAAAGAATGGGCAGAACTTTAAGGGTTCTATGGCATGAGAATCAACCTAATCGAGTACCTTACCCTATTCTACAATTTTAGAGAAGAGTTGAATGACTAGTTCGATAGATAATGAATGATGAGCTACCAACCAATGTTCCTCTTACTCGTGCACGGCTCCAAGGCCTCCAATTCATCACCTGAAGAATTCTCTCTTGTTAACCTACTAACAATGAGAAACTCTATGCAGAAGAAGGATGGCTGAATTCCTTAAGAGCTCTGGAAGGTTATACCTTGTACTATGTTCTCCCTTTTATGCCTAGTAATTCACCCTCTAGTTGCCGAGAGATTCCTATCGAGTGACTAGACATTCTCCTTCTCTTCAAGTACTTCTCTTTTTGGCCTCTTTCCAACTCTTATGGAATCCTTTTCCCATCTCGGTCCCTTTGTCACCACAACATCTTGACTCTTCTTGCCTGCTGTGTTTAGCGAATCTTTATATGGGACTAGTATTGCATTGCCACCTGTTCTCTTCATTTGACATTGTATTATTTTTTCCTTTTTTTTTGTCTTTTGTCCCTTTTACCCTTTTTTGGTATGTACTAAGAATCCCCTATTTCTTTATTTGTAATGTTACCTTAAGAACTTACTAAAAATAGTCCTTTCTTCTTGCAAGTCGGAATCATCTCACTTTAGAAATAGGCATTGAATTATTTGTTCTTACGAGACATCCTTTTACATGTCCTTTTCATACACTCTTATCTAATCTTGTCAAGTAGCTTAAGATTAGTGGCGGGTAGACTTTAACATTAACTTATATGTCATATTAAGTGAAGTGTCAAGTTGTGTTGTGTTCGTTGGTATGTTATATCCTCTAAGCAGCTTTACGTTAGCTACTTTAGTAAGTTCTTAGACTAATTCACCCTATTTTCTTCGATATTTCGAAGGACCCATTGGTTTGAATCCACTATGGTAAGTTTTAGTGATAACTGAGCTTATGGGCAAATTAATAAAATATGATGAATATATGGAAGGAGGAGAGATTGAGGAGGAATATTTCGAGGAGGAGTGAAATGTCCGAGATCGCAGGGGATTAGAAAATGTGAAAATCAAAATTCTAACTTCGGACATTTCACTCCTAGAAGGCTTTGGAATCTCTTATGTCTTCAATACTTAATCTTAGTTTATACATTCCAAACAAAGATGCACTAGTAGAGAATATTGAGGATTTGATCCAAATCCTAAACAACCTAGAGGAGATGATAGGAATCTCGTACCTGAAACCCTCACCCGAGCAATAGTAAGAGGCCTGAACAACTTGGCTTCTTAGATCTTCAACTACCAAGCTAGTTATGTCCATGCTGTAGACTTTGTAAATTTAACCTTCTAAATATAGTGTCGGACTCGAGTATCGTAAATATTTCTCTAAGTTGATAAGACTATATAAAATGAAAACTGATTAAAATTTTAAACTCGAAACTTAAAATGAACTTGAAAGACACTATTATACGATTTGGAAACCCTAATCATGTAAGAAAACCCCAATCCTTACATAGGTGTATTTTTAAAAAAATATAAATCTAAACTTAACAGGAATTATAAATATTAAATCATAAAATATATTTTTTTAAATCAATAAAATTATATTAATGCTTAAAAAGCCATAAATCAATAAAATTATCAATAATTTTGTAAAATCGTATAGAACTGATAATGAACGAATCAGGGATTATTTCAAGTAATAATAAACAACAAAACTAAACTAATTAAAGGAATAAAATTAATAAATTTACAAAAATTATTTTACTTGTGTACATAAGTAGCCTCACAATATGTATATACATATAAATATATTAATAGGCAATTTCCTTCTCTTTTCCTAATCTATCGTATGATATATATATATATATATTTATATGTTGCATAATAAAGCAATGTTCTTAAATAATTAAACCAATTAAACCTTAACCTCCTGAGTGTAAGTCAATTATTCTCGAGCTGGTGAAAAACTCTAAAATATACATAAACTCTCTCGGACCCTAAAACTTAAGATGATCAAGGACTTATTATCCCAAATGAATAATTAAAAAATAACTTGAATAAATTTTATTCAACTCTAGAAAACTCTAAAATTTCTTAAGAGGCAAATCACAACCTACAAATTAATTTGAGAATTAAGCCCTAAAAAGAATTTCATATAAAACAATTTCCTTATTTTCACTTATAAGCCATGTTATATATGGATAAGTTGTAAACCCTACTTTTTAGCGGACTTGTGATTCAACTAAGAACATTTCCCAAATATTCCCAAGGATAAACTAAGCTAAGAATTCAAGTTTACATTTAAAAATAAATTTAATTTTCCAATTTGAAACCCTATTATCGATAAAATTTGAATACGAGAACCATAGACTCTAAACCCAAAACTCTAAAACAATTAAGGACTTGTAACCCTAAATGGCTAATTAAGAATTTTATACGATTAATTTTATTCAACATTAGAAATTTTCATAATTTTATAAGAATTAAATCGTAACTTACAAATTAATTTAAGAGACAAACTCCAAAAGAATTTTATATAAGACAATATGCTTATCTTCATGCATAAGATTTGAGCACATGAATAAGTAAACCAACCAATCATCCTAAATAATTTATCAATTAATAAATATAAACCCTACTTTTATTGGGCCTAAGATTGGATTAAGAGTACTTTTTGAACGTTCTTAAGGATCAACTAAACTAAAAACTTAAGCTTATATTTAGAAATGAATTAAAATTTTCCAATTTAAAAACCAATTATTGATAAAACCCGAGCTTGAAGAACTGCAAGCTCTAAAGTCATTTAAAACCTTAAACCTTAAAACCATTAAGGAATTTTAACCCTAAGTAATTAATGGATAATTTAATTTGAATAATTTCATTCAACTTTAAAAAATTTCACAATTTTATAAAAATCAAATCATAAATTATAAAACAGTGCAAGATGAAAAGCTAAAAACAATTTTCTATAAGACCATGCTCTTATCTTCTTGTCCAAGCCTTACACTTCAATAGGTAGATCAACTAATCACTTTAGATAACTTATCAATTGAGAGTTAGAATCATTTATCAATTGATAACTTATCAAAATCTAGTGATAAGACATTTTCCTTATTACCCCTTCACTTATACTACATATGAACAATTTTTCATAAGATTTCACATGCTTAACTTCATTAAATGAGACAAGACCATTCCATGACCCAAAAGGACTTTAAATGGCAGATTTAAACAAGGAAGAAAGGGGGGCCATGCTCTTGTCTTTCAACCATCAATCACTTTCTCTTACACATTACTATTCACCCCTTAATGCTTACATCATCAATAGTTGCAATCGTTGATTTTTGTGTAAGCTACAAGACGATCAATTAAAGCTTCTCGCGCACACTTCTTTTCTCATTCAAAATCTGCCACTCTCTCCCTCTTTCACTTCCATTTTCACTTCCTTTTCTCTCACTTTAAACACAAATCAAAAGAAGAAATCTAACTGCAAAAATTCTCAACATTGCCGCCACCATTTTTGCTTCCATACTCACAGCACCAAGCTTTATTTTGTGCTCTCTATTTGTCAACTTCAAAAACCACTTTTAGGAACTTTAAAATATACTTAAAGCCCCACTTCAAAAATCAAGACTCTAGTTCCAAAGGAGCTTGTAAGAAGAAGGAGGAAAAACAAGGAACATAAGAGAGTACTTAGTTACACAACCACCGTTTCTACGCTTTTAGGATGAGTAAGTTGTTTCTTTGTGTTAGTGGTTTAGTGTTACATGTTAGGGGACCATGTTTTCATGAAGATATTAGCATGATCATAAGATGATAAAATAGTTAGACCACCTTAAGAATTATGCTTGTGAACCCCTTTACATGAAAGTTGAATTATGAGTATGCTAAGTTGGTGTTATGTAAAGATATATGTTTAACACTTAGAATAGAAAATTTTAAGTTAAGAAAATCATGAAATGTGTACATGAATGAGGAGACATCATGCTAGACGTGGAGTACATGTGAGCCATTTAGATGTTATTTCCATTTCTATTAAGTTAAAGATGCTCAAACCTAACCTTAGGTAAAGGAAAATCCATTATATGAAGCTTTTATGAAGAAATCAACTTTGTATGACATGAGTTATGATATGGAAGTTGTAATAAGTGTAAGATCTCCTATTTCTTTGTGTGAAGCAAGAGTTAAAGAATCATCTCAAGGAAGAAAAGTTAAGTTTAGATTTGGATACAAGTAGTTGAAGTGTATGATCTAACACCTAAACTTAAGGAAATGATGAAACAAGTTGAAAAACTAAGTGAGAACCCATTGGATTCATCACGACCAGATCTGAAACCTAACTAAAAGCCACTTAAAAATATGATAAAACCAAGTGAACAAGTAAAAATATTAACCAAAGCAAGTATGGTAAGTATACAAATCCTAAAACTCAAAATCGGGTATAAAACTCTCAAAACAAGCCTAGAACTCTAAGTTGGGCCTTTAATAAAATTCTGACCAGCACCTTAAAACATTAAGAGAGGATGTTTTTAAGCCCGTAAGAAATTCACCTAAGGCTCCATAAGCCCACTAAAGTCACTAACTTTAGTTTGAACAAAAAACAAGCTCATTTCACAACTTAAGCACACTAAAGGGCCCATGAAGTGGTTGTTAGCCTTAGGAATATAAATCAAAGGTGTAAATTTGATCTTAAGGAGTATTTTAAGCTTAGGATAAAATCTTACGACCAAGCCCAAAAGATTTCACAGGTTATCAAAAAGCCTATTTACTCTACAAGACCCAAAAGCACTCCAATACATGAGGAACGCTCCTGTTCTGACCCATGGATAGAATTGTATGCCTCATTTTGAAAATCTAACCTCACCACGTTAAAGTACACTCGAAAACGATGAAGCGTGACTATAAGATCATAAAAATCGGATTTAAAACAAAAAATTTATACACGATTGAACTTTTAAGTAAAACCGGAAAAAATTATGAAACCAAGTCCAAAGTATAACCTAAAGGGTTTTAGCTTAGTTTTCTAGGTTTCATTTCAAATCCTTATAGTATCGTATTTGTGATGTCTAGGGGACCCGACTTTGGGGAGATGACCTATCCTGGATTAGTTTGATTGATCCGCATGGCTGAATGAGTAAATTCCCGATGACTCTTTACTTGATTGTACTTGTAGAATAGATGCACCTAAACTTATATATATATATAAATTTAGATACTTGTGGGATATGGGAGATGCATGTGTATGGATTTATGGATGAATGTGATGACTTGTTAATTATATATATAATAATGGGAATTGTTTGTACTAATATATACATGTGAATTGTATGGAATGAAATTGTTTGATTACCTTGAAAATTGAGTTAATCACTTATACGATTAAGAAATCAAAATGAATCATGTACTCCCCATATTGCATACGGATAACACCAACTGCCGCTTTACGTAGAAGATGGGAAGGGACTTACAGGAATACGAGTTTCTTGCAGGATTGGATACTAGCTATGTCATCATATATATTGAGTCCATGTCCTAAGCTGATAGGCTTACTAGGTGCTGGGAGACGCCAACCGTTGGCGAGGGGCCGAGTCTTGTGGCTTCTGCTTAGGGCGTATGTTTATGGATTGCGGAGGCCACCACAATGCTAGACTTAGGATTTTAAAAATATGATTTGTTATTCGATGAAGAAAGTATACACATACACACACACACATACGTATATATATATATATATATATATAAATAGTTTTGTTTTAGCTTAAGCACAATAGTGCAAATGAAATAAAACCCAAGGTCTAGAACCCGGATTTTGGTTTGGGTCGGTTAATTATCTCCAAACCTCAACTACAGGGGGCGTAATTCTGAGTCGTATGCAGTTCTTAAGCCACTGCATGCATTGTTTGGCATACTGATTGTTCATGTATTCATATGATTATGCATTTAATAAATTTCTATCATGCGGTATTGATGAGGGTAATTATCTCACTAAGTGTAAGCTTACACCCCAACAGTTCTTTTCCTTGTAGGTTGATCGATAGTTGGGAATGGGATAGGAATCGAGTGCAGAGTGCTACCATTGAATCAATATGATGAAAAACTTGTGTAGTTAATTCGGAATGCTGCGAAAAACAACTAATATCTCAATTAAGTTTAGTATCTTCAGTAAGTTTAGAATTTTCTAGAATTGTCTATCTTATTTCACTATTTTGGTAGGGGATACCGATTCTTTGCAGTTCTGAGGAACTATGGAAAAACGGATATCCATAATTATTTTTATTATATAATGAGTCAATGAACTAAAATTGAAGACTCTAGCAAATAACTATTTAGAGTCTTGCAATCTTTGACTTGTAAGGCGATTTTCTTATCATAAGTGCACACGTGATATAGAAATTTTAGGCAATACTACTAGGCCCCTCCTAGGGTCGTTACACATGCTAACTTGAAGGACCATGCCGACTTGTAAGATCTTCTAGGTTCCTGAGCTATTTTGTGCATAACTCTAATTTATTCCGATCTCTCCAAGTTACCTAGAGAGTTAACCCTTCTAACTTGCTTTGAGGACTACCTCCTATCACCAACTTCCCCTATTGAGCTACACCAATGCCTAGCCAGCAATAATCAAATCTTTAAGAATCAAAATTTGTTAGTGGAATGTAACCTAACTTCTCTTATGATGGCACGTATCCTACTCTCCACGAGCACACCTTAATAGCAAACCATTCTCTTTCTAGAATGATTACATAATTGTCCTTCTATATTTACAATTGTACTTTTATAAAATTTCTTACCCTTTTTAGTAATTTAGTCATAGTATTAAAACCCTGGCATATCGGCTATAAATACCTTATTTAGCTAGCTATTGTAATCAGATTTTACCCTATTTTGTTAATGAATTTCCTCTAAGTTTGCTTCTCCTTTCTTGTGAGATTGAGAATCTTAATACCCTAACTCATAGCAACCCTTGAGTAAGATTGTATGAGTGAACAACCCAGTACTTTGGATCGGTGAGTCATATTTGGAGATGTATTGGTTCATAAAGGCTTGAGTGGTGAGTCAAGTTTACGAGCAGCTTATGAAGCTTAGCCTTCTTTTCCTTTTTGTGTTATTCCACCCAAACCCTACTTCACCTTTCTTCTGTAGCTTCCTTTAGAGGACCTATCTACGCCTTTGGTAAGACCTCCCTCTAGGAGGTACATTACACCTTATTTTTTTCCTCTTATGATTTTAGTAATTTTCGAGAATAAAGAAAAGGGTTTTAATTCAAGATGCAAAAAAGAAAAAAGAAAAGAAAAGAAAAGAAAAAAGAAAATATAGAATCACCAATAAATGAAATATAAAATGAAACGTTGAATCCATCAATAAATGAAATGTTGAATCCATCAATTGAGAGACACCATCAATGAGCTTAGAGGGGAATTTGAGAGTTTAGAACACTCTAAGAAACTGGGGTTTTTTGTTCTAACTTTGTCGTTTACTTCCCATTGCATGTCCATTGAATTATGAAATATAAATTTGAACTAAAGTTGGGCGTAGGAAAGTTAGACATAAATATCGAAGTCATGTGGTTCTAATTGGGCTTTAATTCTCAATTAATTTCATGATAGGTTATCCCTTTTGTGTAAGTTGGATCCCTTTTTCTTTATGCTCTATGCCTCAAAATTTGAGTATGTCATCCTTTATAAAGTTTACATGAAAGAAAGTAGGAGGAAGTGATTAGGATCATATTTTGAAAGAAGTTTCTTGTAAATAAGTTGTAAACACTTCTCAAAACATTGTAATCTATTCATGGTATCTTTGCTTTGCCTAGTTATGCTCAATTTAGGCATAGCTTAGTGGTTTACAGTTAGGGAAATGCTTTAGTTTTGTGTTAGGTTTTTGTATTTTCGGAAGCTGACTTGTATGTATACACTATTATTTTGAGGAATCGAGTGGTCTATTAATATTGTACGAATTGAAGTGGGTACTAGATTTTACCTGAACATTCTTTGACCAATACACAATGAATGCTTAAAGAGAAAGAAAAGAAAATTTGAAAAAGAGAATGATGGGAATTGAGTAAAAATTATTTCAAATCAAAATTATGATCCCATCACAATAGAGATGTCACATCTTGACTTAGCCATGAGTGCAACACCCACAACTAACCTACTTATAGAATAGAGAACAAAGCTATTTACACAAAAGAAGTTATACATAAAAAGTATCACATTTGGAGTTCAGCTTTACACCTTGAAATTTTTTCCAAAATAGAGGTTCAAGCCTCAGCAAATTCATTTAAATCATCTAGGTGCTTCTTTCTATTTATAATATATTTACATAAACATTTCCTTGATTAAAAAAAGATTCTTCCACAATAGTTAACTCCAACCTAGTACTCTCGAAAGGTCTTCCTCCCCTAATGGTGGTGGTGCCCTTCCTATGCTTTGCTTTGACTTATTGATACCAAACATATCAGCTCAGTTCATTATAAGCTGTGTAAGAGTAGATAACAATATATAAAGAATGAGTAAGTCCAATAGATAATAATCTATGCAAAAGGTTAGATATTCTAAGCATGTATTAACGTTTCCTAACCAAGGATTTCATATAAGAATTCCATGCAACGCTTATTCACATGAACAAATGTAACGGTACTGATATCTTAGCCCAACCGAGGGAAACCAGAAGTTGCTAAGGAATCCTTGAATAATTCAAGCCTAGGGCTACAATAAGTAGCCAAAGTCTTAGCCTAGCTGACTACATGACAGTCAGAAGACTTATTAATGTAGTTTTATATGCTGAAAGAAGCCAAGCCTAGCCTAGTGATATCATATTTTAGAAAACATGTCTTATGGGTCATTTTCATGCCATGTTGTGTCGTGACATGCTATGCCATGAATGTACTAAGAAATAAGTTAGAATGATGCCAAGCATGGTTACCAAGCAACACATCCTAGTTTCATAGTACATGTTATGCAGTTACCCTAATCTTTCTTTGGAGTACTTCATCATTATAGCTAAAACCATGTATCGAGTTTGCTTAAGCGAACACTTTGAAGGTCAAATAATTTTTATAGTATTTTCCAAGGATAGAGTATGTCTTAGTAACTTCTTGCATAATTAGCAAATCATATAATCTAGTTTCTCAACCAAGTTCAACTAGCTAAGTACATGACTAAGCTTAATTAACCAAGATCAAAATTATCACATATTCAACAATCGACACATCCATGATTCAACAACAAACTCAACTGACTAAGCAAATTGTAGTTCTTGAAACCTAGTGAGTAGACAAAAGTTTACTCCTAAACATACAATATCTACTTACTTGCAGCTAATGCTCCTTGCTTTGAGTATTGTCTTTAAGTTCCAAGTTATCTTGATGACCTATAATCAAGGTTTATTTTATTTTATGATTAAGCTTTTGAGTGCTTTATTTAATCTCGAAGTATCTTCATAATTTAAGGATGTTTACCTTAAGTGTTTAGATAAGAAAGCTTCAATAGTACCTAGGACCTTCTATATGGCCTTCTACACGATCCTTATGTTAACTTCTTTATCTTCTACATAATCTTCTACTAGGGTGGAGTCTTTACTTACTTTATTAGTAGTACTTTCTACTCAACTTTTTATTTAAAGTCAGTCTTAGGATTCATGGTCAGGAAAGCTTCTAATATTCTACCCTTAGTTTTCACTTTATGTTTCACTAAGAAACCTTCTGCTTAAGCCTCTAGTTAGACTCATTTTTAGTTTACTTATTTGATATCTTATGAGAAACCTTTCATAAAAGCTTTTATTGACCGTCATATTAAGGCCTTCGTGGGCGGCCTTCATGGGCAACCTTCTATAGTAGCTTCTACTTAGGCCAAATAATTCCTAAACTCACTAAAAATCCGCACCACCATTAGGACTTTGCAAATTTGAACACAAACTAGAAAAATGACTAATTCCAAAGATGAATTCTAGATTTGGAAAATTTTGTAAAAACTTACACATGATCGTTTTCAACACAATGTTGTGGTTTGTAAAAATGACACTTTTAAGCTTGTGAAATGCGATATATCACATGTTTGAACCATTTTTCTTCTAAAAATTCATGCAACCATGTAAAATATTATTTTAAGACAAAAAATATGGATAGAAACCTAATTTGACTAAAAACACTTAGAAATCTATCCATTTATTGAAATTTCCAAATTTGGTAGTTTTTAGCAAATCAAAATTAACAAATATCTAACCAAGAAAATTTGGAAAAACTTTTGACATAGCTTGAAAATAAACATTATGAGGAGTCTATAGAAAAAGTTTTAGTTTAAAACAACATCGTATGTATTTTTGAAAATCATATTGAAAATTTGATTGGAGCGGGCCATTTCTTAAGAGTGATATATGAGCCATATATGTTTTGAAAAACTAACATTTTTTGATGAAAGTATATTAAAAATAACCTAGGAATACCATTTTTCATAATTTTGAAAGTTAATTTACTATTTTTAAAAATTTATTGAAAATTAGACACAAAAAGAGACTCGTTGTCATAGTTTGCTTTGGCGGCCGTTTGGCTACAAGGGGTTGTCGATAGCCCTAAACATTACCTCCTCCATTGGAGTGTGGTGGTGGTGGTATGGTGTCAGTTCATCACCTGATGGTGGTTCTCCACTCAAATGAATTTCTATGCTAATTTTCTTATTATTTTTCCTAAATTTTTGACATTTTCAAAATTTGCTCCATAGTTTTCCTAAGCTGTAAATCTATCCAGAAAGTGTGAAATGAGTAGGTTTGGTGTTTATATAGTAGGCAATAAGGGACACAAACTTGCCATGTGTCAAGTGGTTTCTAAAAATCATGTACATGAAACTAGGATCTTCCCTTGTTTTGTCTCTTAAAACCATGAGTGTCCATGGTTTTATCTTTTCAAAACCATATGTAGCACCTTATCTCATTCAAAACAACTTTAGAATATTTTATTCAACTTATGCTTTAGCTATTTTTTTTACACCTTATCAATTTAAGCTTCTACTAGGGTTTACCATCATATTCTTTTCTTCTTCATATGCATTCAACATTAATTTTAATATCATAATTATATTTTCCAAGGATATATTCACTCTTAAAATAATTTTCCATGCCTAGTCATTGACTTATTATTTAAATCACTTTCGATTTCAGTTAGCCCAACACTTTATTGAATAAGTTCTTAGATATATATTATTTTAGTGATTCATTTCTTCGGAATAACTTCTTAAAATTTTTATATCTTAGTCATATATTTTCACCTACTTTGGTCAACATTGACTAATGCCCTAAATTTAGGAGCTTGGAACGTGAGGGTTATCACAAGAGAGTTGAAATGTGAAAAAGAAAGAAAGAAAATAGAACAAGAAAGAAAAAGTGAGAAATTCAAAAAGTTAAAAAGAGAATAACTAGCAAGATACGATAGTTATTTCAAAAAGTTGGGGAGGTGAAGTAACATACGATTTAGTGGTTACTCTCTATTTGCATGGTATTAGCATACTTAGGAGATTGTTAAGGGAGAATTATATATGTGGGCTCACCAATTAAACACTGAGACCTCTTACTTAGTTTGAAATTTTAGACTTGACTTCAAATTTCATAAACCTAACCTAAATGAAAAGTTAACTTTTCTAGGCATTGAATCTTGAATTAATTACATGGTCTTTGATTTGAGAGCATTTGATTTAGCATGAGTAAGAAAATTTTAACATCACTTCTAAAGATTTTTGCACCATGTTGAATACATGCAAACTTTAAACTTTCAATGGTATAATATGCTCTTGATTATATATGGGCATTAAGGAAATGTATGCTTGTCCCATTATTTTTTTTAAACAATTTGATCTTTTCTAGGTTGCTTGAGGATAAGTAAGGTTCTAAATTGGGGGTGGTGATTGCGATTTGAAATACACAATCCCAACTCTAAAACCCCGCATTTGTGCATAAATTTACCAAAAGTTTGTTAACTCTATATGAAATTGGAGTTTATGCACAAAATAGATCAACTAGAGTAAAATTTCCAAAAATGCATGAAAAAGGATTGATTTGAGATGAATTTCTTTAATTTTGTATCCTAATGCAGGTGCACGGGGCTATCATGGTCTTGGTAGCCCCATTATTCGATTTAAGAGGTTGAAATCAAGGGAGTTAGTGAATTTGGCGTATCGGTTGATCAGTAGCCTTGCTACTGACCAATCAGTATGCCTTGAAGTATTGAGATTTCATCAATGGATTAAGTGATTGAGTGGAAGAGAGGACAGTGTGGTGAATAGATTGTATAGTGATGGAATCATTCACATCGATCTATCACTACCATCTACATTGATTGATCGATAAAAGGAATTAGGGTTGGGGTTTTCTAACCTAAAACCCTAATCTACTAAACATCGTGTTTCGTAAAACATGAAGATGACCCAAGGCTAATACATGTCTACCGATCGATTGGTAGACCTTTACATGATCAATCGGTAGCCTAAAATTATCAATACTTACATTTGCAACGAAGAATTCAAGTCGTAATTAGGATTTTTGTAGGGTTTAGTGTAGAATTGTGAGCTCATTACTTTTTTTACTATTTTCTTGAACTTTTTTATGATATTTGGCACTTGTTTTTATGATTTTGATGCACATTTAAGTTATATAAAGAGTATAATTATCTTGTTTTCATTGAATCTCTTTCTCTTGTTTTATCATCTTGCTAGTTTACTCTCCAATGGAATTTTCTACTATATATTTTGTGCATTTTTATTGTCATTGTTAATACCATGAGTGGCTAAGCCAGTTTTAGTAGGTTTGTGATATTGTGGATATTGTAGTTGAAGAATCTTTTGTAGTTTTGATATAGGTTTGAGTATTTAAATGGGATTTTGATGTTTGATACTCCATTTGAACTCTTTGAGTTACTTGTTAATGAGATTTTTAATGGGTTTTCCTTGTGATTATGAGATTGAGAGAAGATCAATTGTATAATTCTCTAATTGAGTCTTTGAGTCGGTGAAGTATTGATGACAAGTTCTTACAACTATGAAACCAAGAGGAGATTAGGTGTATCTTATTGAATTCACACCACATTATGTGATTATAGTGAATTATGATAGGTTATGAGACATAGAGGAGATTGACCCCCTAGTTTTTAAAACTAGAGTACTTAATTTGTGATAGGAATTGAGTATTTAGTTGATCGTATAGGAAAATGTGATTAGGAGGAGGTTTTTCGCTACATAGTTTAGTGAAGTGCTTTACTCGAGATTAAGCTTAAGTGAACTCCATTGAAGCCTAGTTAAAAACTATAACATCCTAAACTAGAGAGTCATAATAGCCTTACCGTGTAAACCAACCTGAGTTAGAAACTAGCCACTTTAGTTGTTAACGTAAGTATAGCTTTCACCAAGAATTTATCACTACATAACTTTGAGTCATCTAATTCAATACTTGTTTGGTATCAACTTATGATATAACTTTCTAAAAAAGCTTTTGAAAGAGATTTTGTGATAGAAAAGCTTGAGAAGAAATTGGGTTTTATAAATAATTTTAGAAAAATGACTTAATAAGGATTTATAAAAGTTCACACGTTTGTAGAACATATTATTGGTAAAAATAATTGAAAACTAGAGGGTCACCTGAAGAGACTCGTTTAGTTTTCCTAGGAGTTAGTAAAGTTAATTAGCAAAATATGAATAAACCAATTAGTCTTGAATCTCACTTCTCGACCCTGTTCTTTACACCTTTGAAACTTGGAGTAGTACTGGTGTATCCACTGGGAAAATTACAAAATAGCTATAAGGGAATGAGCAACAACTTACTTAGTAAGTGGAATAGAGATAATAGTACATATGTAACATCAAGAAACCAGGGTTTTCAAGCAAGGTTAATTAGATGCAGTACATGTTTAAGCAAATTCCATAAGATGTTGATTGGCCATCGTGAGATAAGAGAAATTGCACCCACTCTAATCCAGGTTTTGGGGAGTTTGACACTACGTACTTGTGAATCGAAACCAAATTGGAGCTTGTATAATGGAGAAACACACTTCGCTCGAGACTTCACTTCAAACTACTATCCCTAATCTTACTGTAACCTCTTCTCTTGTCACTTAGTTAGATTAAGAATGGGGAAAGAACCATTTCTACTATCCTCATTAAATGGTTTGTGTTTGGCTCAAGAAACCTAATCATTTCCCTTGGTAAGTTGCGATGCAAGTCTGGTTAGTAGTTAAGTTAAGTTTGTTTTAGATTGGTTTTGAGATGGTTAAGTAATTTCAATTAGTTCAAAGCAAGTAATATCATGAAGCGAGCAATACATAAAACCAATACTTAGAATAGCATAACCATATTCATATACATATGTTGCATATGCTACATATGTAAGCAATACATAAATCTACCATTGTGAAGTACTTTTAAAAATACTTTATAGTGTGGTAATACACTGATCCTACTTACCTGGACATGTCCTACTTGACTTTACTGATGATTGATCTTTGCCACTTCAATTGTTCCCTAAATATTCAATATAGTTACTTTAGTTTTATTAAATATGAAGTTAAATAAGTTCATTTTAATAATTTAAGTATGAGTATGACTTATCTCTAGTAAGTGGTATAAGCTTTATATTGAGTTCCAACTTACTACTAAAGTCTTTGAATGAGGTTATGAAAGCTCGCCTAATACTAAGTTTTGATCTTAGAACCTTCTAATCAAATCTCTGAGATTATTCCAATTACACACTTACTCTAACGTACTCTTTGAACAAGACTTTGAAGTCATTTCCACTAAGCATTTCACACCAACCCTAGCTCGAATCAAGTTTTAAAGCTATTCTGATGACATTTCTCTCACTAAATACTTCCTAAACAAGTTTATCATAGGGGTATAATTAAGTCCCTCTTACTATCTAACTTTTTGATTAACTCTCTAAACTAGAGATTAGGTCCTCTCTTTATAGACCAACCTTCTTAAGATGTCTTTGAAGTAATTTTATCTAAGTCTTCTAAATCAGCCAACCCTTTAGTCAAGTCTCTGAAATCATTAGGAACTCGCTTCTTCCACCAAATAATTTCTTAAACGAGACTTCAACATATTTCAAGTTAAAGTCCTTTCATTCACTAACCTTCTAAACGTATCATTAAAGTCATCACAACTATGCTTTTTTTACCAGATAGCTTTTCAAGCAAAACTCTAATAGAGTTACAATTATGATCTTTTATCATCTATCCTTTTGATCAAGTATCAAGAATTAAGTCCCCTTTTACTAGTTCAACTGCTTAAAGAACTCTTAAACATAATCAATTACAAGTTTATTTTGAGCTACTCATTTCAACATCATGTTTCTAATTACTTACATGTTAGTACATGATTATTCAATAAGTTCATCATGCTCATTAACATTATATTACCAAAACTTCCAAACCCTCATTTTCTAACTTTTGTACATTAAGCGCACAATTAGTGGTAGGTGCATAGTTCCATTTTACTTCAATCCTCTTGACTCTAGATCATATCTTCCAGTAGAATATAACTCATATGAACTCCAAAATTGGTACAAATTGATTTCCTCAAAGCTAATTACGCAAAATTAGCCAAAAAATAGAATTTTTCACCATATTTAAAGGCTAAAAAATTACTAAAAATTATGGAAATAATTTTTGCTCAAAAACTCTTTATACAATATTCACATACAATATAAGAGCTCTTAAAAAAAAGTTTGGCATTGAAACTATATCAATAGGGTTATTTAAATAAACTTCGAAAATCGATCAATTTTGCTAAGTTTCTTAAGGAGGTCCTATATCTACTTAAAAATTTTGAAAACTAATATTTTTCCCTAAAATTATATATATAAATATGTCAAAATAAAATTTTCTATAATTTTTGGAGTAAATTTGATATTTTTGCAATTCTAAGGAAATTTAGGTACTAAAATTGACTATTTGGAAAATTGGGCTTCTAGTCACCAATGTTGGCCACTACTATATTGATACTCCTTGTCGCTGCCTTCACTGTCAGATGGTGGTGGTGGTTCATGCCAAGGTACTCTTTAGACTTGGGCATCGTTGAATTGTTTGGTTTGCGTAGTATCGATTCTAATTTTCTCTAGAATTTATCCTACTTTGTTCTTCTTGATTCTATAATTTTTCTAGAATCTTAAGGAGCTAAACAACATTCTGAAGAGAGCTAGTGATATTTCCTTGGCTTGTAATGCAAAAATGAGGATTTTCTCTCTCTTTTTGGCTTAAATACCTCTTCCCTAATGCATGTATATGTGTCCTAAGTTTAACTTCTAATCCCATAGTTGTCCTTGCATGTGCCATGTCAAAATCCACCTTGCTTCTAGTGATTTAGAAAATTTTCCTAATTTATCTAGCTTTTAATGTAAATTTTTGGTTAATTATAAGTATTTTCAAGTATTTTAAGTATTTCCAAGTATATAATTATATATAATAATTATACCTAAAGTACATGTACTACATTTATATATTATTTTATGTTGTTTTATAATTTTAGTATTAAAATAATTTATCTCAAAAGTTTGAGTAATTTTTGTTCCCTAAATTGTGTGTTTACGTAGAGGGTAAATTATCATTTTAGTAAAATTATCTATTTTTAGTTATAATTCTATTACTTTATTATATTTCAATATTTCAGACTTACGACATGCTATCATCTAACTTCTAGGACTCATACGTGAAGTATTATTCTCTTCAGTTTACGTATACCTTAAATTACTCACTCTAACGACTACATAAAATTACAGGGCTCACAAAAACTATCCTTGATTTCGCATTGGCATACCCTCACCACTACTTTGGAAGCATATCATAAGCCCATGTCTTTATCATTTGTGTTAATTGTTACCTTTCCGCTCTCATTGTTATTTCGTTTGCAATTCCCAACTATCTCTTCGAGTCGCATAGAATAGAGTGGTAGGTTAAGATTTGGTACTTAGTCGCATCCCTTTTCCCTGAGGAATTTCACTTGGTGAATACTCACCTGTATTATTATTACAAACGAACTGACATGATTGATTAAGATGACACCATTTTGAAAATTTTCATTTATAAAATTTTGAGTTTATGTGTTGCCTTAATCACTTTTTGGCGCTTTTGCTAAGGACTAAATGTGTTTTCAATGTTATTATTTTATCAGTGCACCATATCATCCAATCGACTACCATTGAAGAAGAGGTTCAAGAGCTGCTGAAAGCCGGCTATGTGAGAGAGGAAAAGTATCCAACTTAGCTAGCAAATGTAGTGCTATTCAAGTAGTAGTCCAATGGGAAGTGACATATGTGTATTAATTATACCGATCTCAATAAAGCTTACCCTTAGGACTGCTTCCCCCATCTATGGATTGATCAACTGGTAGATTTGACATGGGGTCATGTGCTCCTAGGTTTTATGGATGTCTTTTCAAGCTACAATCAGCTTAAGATAGACCTAAATGATGAGGTGTACATATCCTTCATCTTCGACTTCGGGACATATTTTTACATGATGATGCCCTTTAACCTAAAAAATGCCAGAACCATCTACAAAAGATGGTGACGAAGTTGTTCAAATCTCAACTTGAGTGAAGTGTATGTAGATGATATGATCGTTAAAACCCACTCTCGAGGACCATATATAGGACCTATAAGAAACCTATGACTGAATGAGAGAGTATGGAATGAAACTCAACCAACAAAAGTGCATCTTTAGGGTGACTTCAAGTAAGTTCCTAGATTATATGATCATATAGCATGGCATTAAGGCAAACTCCAAAAAGATAGAGGCCATTTGGAAGATACAACCTCCCAACATGCATTACAGAAGTTTAGAAGCTTATGGGGACATGATAAGTGTATATTGCATACTTTTTTCATATTAAAATCCTATACTTTTGTGTAATTTATAGAGCTCTCATTGAATTATTAATATAAAATTAATAAATTACACATTAGATAGGTCAACACAATTAAGTATTGAAAAATTATCAAAATTTGGATTTAAATGCTCATTTGGTGCTTATATGTCTTAGTTTTAAGTAAATATCATTTTTCTCATGCTTAATTATTATACTAGTGATAGGAAAAATGAACGGAACCGGAACATATATCATGCAATTTATCACAAGTGCAAAAATATATGGGAAGTGGAGATCCGAATTGAGCTCGCGAGATCAAATAAAATTGCATTCGCACTTGCGTCGAGGACTCGCAATTTGCCATTGAACGAATGGGGTTCACCTAGACCAAGACCATGCAATCATTTCTCCTTGCTCACATTGAGATGACGGTTGGAAACAAAAAAGGGAAGAGCTCACCGTGGACATACATACACTGAATCACTCCCTCACCTTATCTAATTGATCAAAGCACATGAGGATAACACAAAATAAGCTCACGGTAGACACGACGCATTGAATCTTTTCTCCTTACTCTAATCCATTTGCGCCCGGAAACTTGTGGTATATTTCCTCACTTTTTCGTTTGCCGAAGATAGTAGATAGCTTTAGGTTTTCTGTTGTTTTCCTCATTTGTTGAGCTAAATAAGCGGTTGGAATTGTTTAGTTCAAACTGCCGAACTGAATTCTATGCATCCAAGCTGAGTGCACCTTACTGAGTTGAACTAGAGTAATGATTTGAGCTTCAAACTACTGTGATCCGAAGTGCCGAGCTGAGTAACTTTTTATTAAACTATTGGTGTGGAACTAGTGTATGACTTGTGTGCGTTGATGGGAACGTAGCTTCTGCTATGCCAAACAAAACCAAGTGTTGGCAAGAAGCCAATTTGCTAAGCTGAGATTGCGTGTACTGGGCTGTCCGCTAGAAGTTTGAGTTGTAGAATTGTCATATCTGAGCTGCTATTGAAGTTCGATTGCATGTTGTGTCACTACGCTATCGTCCTCCGAACGTGATTCCAGCCGCTGTCTTAACATTATAAGCAATTGCCGAGCCAAATGTATTTCTGAGTCACCATAATTCACAAATTGCCAAGGTGAAGTTCGGTCAAGGTGGTGTTGTCCTACTTTCAGAGTTGAACTGAACTGCTAGCGCTTATGTGTTCGAGCTGAACTACTGCAAGTGCAATTTGAGTTGTTGTGAAATGCTATCACGTCGTGTTATGCCGAGCTATCGTGACTGGAGCTTTGATGAGTTGCCTGAATTATGCAACGTCCGAGCTAACCTTGTGTGACTTGTGTTCTGATCGGTGCCAAGTTGAAGTGTGTTGTGTACTCGATTACCGAGCTGTATCTTAAAGCATAACATACTAAACTTCTTCAATTGCCGAGATCTTGCCTGTAACTTGTGTAGTCATGTAGCAACACTGACAATTTATTGCTGCTGTTCGCTGCAAGAGGAATTGAGCTTGGTCGGTCAATAGAGATAGTTCACGTGCTGCCGAGCCAAGTGTCTTGTATGGAATTGTAAGTTGCCGAGCTGTGAACACTTGTAGTCCGAGCTGCTTTAAGCATCCTCCATCTGAGCTGAGTTGCGTGAGAGTTCATTTCCGAGCTGAAAAATCATTTTGTTGTTTGATCCAAGCTGCTGCAATTGAGTGTGTGTTCTGTTTACTTGTTACCGAGTAGCATTGCTGAGCTATTTATGCTATTGCTAAGTGCCGAGCAGCAGTAGATTACTATACTGTTGTGTACGTATGAAATTGAGTTGTGTTGCTTTAAACCGTACTGACCATTCTTCTAGAAGTACCAAGTTCTTTTGAAGTAGTGATTGAGCTCAGAGCCATTGCAAATTCACAGCTCGAGTTGAACAACTTTTATTGAGCTACCATTAACGCGTATGTGGACTGCAAAAACTAAGGTGAGGTTGCTATCCTATGTAAGTGTGAGTTACGAGAACTCGTGAATGAGCCACGTGCCGTATCGGACAGACATCACTGTGCTGAGCTGATTGCTTACTAGCATGTGTAGTGAAGTGTTTGGCAGAAAGAGTAAGAAGATGCGTGACTGTACCAAGCTATTACTAAATCATTCAGTATTTAACATGACTTATATAGCCCGTTACGGTAATTGCAAGAACTTGAGATAAGAATTACCAAAATTTAATGGATATGGCATTTTGGATGAATATTTGAATTGGGAATTTCAAGTTAATTAGGCTTTTTAAAATTACTCTTATCCGAACTATGAAAAAGTAAGGTTAATCAGGAGTTTGTTAAGTGACTTTATGGTGTCTTGGTGGCAGGATATGATAGGTCAAAGAATTGAGGAAGGGAATCTTCAAGTTATTACATGAGAAGAGATAATACTTTTGATGCTAAGAAAATTCATGCCTCGAGATTATCATGACAAATTGTATGAGAGAAAATTCACTTATGAAACTAATGTCTTTAGTGTACAGGAATAACCAAAACTTATACTTGTTGAGCTCTAGGAGATTAGAGGAGAAAGAGAACAACAAAAGTTTACTCATTCATAGAATATTGAAGGAGAGGAAATGGAAGGAAAAGAAAGAGTTGAGGATGAATACAAGGAAGGGTACTTAAGGAAGAGTTTGATTGATCGGGCTCATGACAAATGGAAGGAGCATTAGCTGATGATGACATTAGTAGAGGAGCTTGAGTACTTTTTTGTGTTTCTATCTTAGTTTTATAGGTTGGTATTTGATCTTAGTGGGATTTGGAGCTACACCTTACCATATTTAGGGTCGAAACTTCTCTAATGAAGAGGGAATGATATGTTGCAAGGGGCCTAGCTCATCAATTACTATGTTTTTGGATATCTAATTTGATTGCTTATTTTTATCTGTGTTATTTGGACTTCTTATTTCTTGTATTATTCATAAATTACCTTCCCATTATTTATATTTATAGGAATGCCACTAGGGCATCCTTTTAGTCCTTTTATTTATAAGTTTGCTATTATGTATAAAAAGAACACATATATAGGGTTTTAGGAAGATTTGCAACATTAACAAAATACCCTTAAGTATTTTCTCTTGGAAAGCTCTTTTCTACTTACTCTTATCTAAGCTTAATGTTCTTACATCATATCGGGTACTAACTTAGGTTCATCTATGGTTCTACAATGCATCATATTCGTAGAGTTTGTGCATAGGATTGCTAAACCATCGACTTCCATTTATTTTTTGGGCCATCTTACTGCTCAGATCCATCCATTGGTTACACATGATATTGAGTTTGTGTGTTCATCCACAAATCTATATCATTCTCTACTCAAATCACTTTAAATAGAGTGTCGTAGGATCACATCAAGAGCTTAGATGTCGTTATTAGGTTGGCTACCTTCAGTTACCCTAATCTAGAGAAATTCAGCACCTAATCTTTTAGCATACTCAACTCCTTCTAATTATACTTGTTCATTCAATTGCAGGACTCCTATCTCTACAACAAACTCACCCATTAACTAGCAACCCAAGTAAAAACTAATTGATGATGATAAAATTTATGTAATTAGATCATCAAATAACAAAATCATTGATAGAAAAATAAAGTGTTGTAAGAAGAACTAGATTTAACTAATAATTTACTGAGAATGATTAAAAGAAGAACAATATGATGATGAAATTAAAAGAAGTAATTGAGAGACCCCTAATACAATTCTAACCTACTATTCTACCAAAGGGGCACTCTCCTTGAAAATGTAAACCTACGGATCTATATATAAAGAATGGAGCTAGGTCTACGAAGAGAACTTAACAAAGAAAGATTTTTTCATCATAAGTAATAGATTGTCCATGCCTTAGGTACATAGCTGTGGAGTATGGGCATGTACTTGCACTTTGAGCGAAAACTTGAAAATTGATGAAATTACAAAAGTTAAGAACACAAGTGGGGACCACAGCCATGTTCATTGGCTATGATCTTTACTAGGCTCCATTTCTTTGATCAATTCTTATCTACTTGAATCCATGATCAATGCTTATGTCCAAATTAAGCTCATAAATGTGACAAAGTCTTCAAAACATCATAAAATACTTTTGAAAGTCCTTAAAATTAAAATTAAACAAATAAGGCTTAAAATAACATAAAATCAATGAGAATAAAGTCTAAATTAGCGTAAATTAGTTATAGAAAATATATGCTAAGTTCATGTCATCAAATGCCCCACACACTTAAGCCTTTGCTTGTCTTCAAGCAAAAAAATCAAAGGAAACATATTTTGAGGACAAGATAATAAACTACAATCTTAGAGAAGTGAACCTTCAAAAATGAATTGCTTAGCAAGAATTTTTCCTACATCACCCATCCTCCTTAACTTCATAATGCCATTAGAACACTTAAATAAGCCCACCTTCTAGACATTTGCTTAAATATTTTTTTTCTTAAACTTTTTGTTGTCTGAAGATGGTTTGTTATGCCATCCCTAAGTTAGGGATAAGGCAGAAAGTTGTATCCAAATTGTGATTTCATTGGATATAACATTTGATTCCAAATAACATCTAATTTAACTTAGCAAACAATTGTGAAAGTTTTTACATAAGTAGGCCGTGCTTAGAGTATCACAGTTATACATGTTCATATAACATAGTAATTCTTTACAAATACACACATTTGACTGCATTTGCTTCACTAAATCTTTTGTGAGGTATCACTAGCATATTCCTTGAAGATATATCTTGATATACTTAAATTGTATCTTGCGACCAATGAATTAGCCCAAGAGCTCATGTTCAGCTAGTAGTTTGATGCCCCCTTTAACTCCATGATACAATCTTTTGTCTAGCTTAACCTTAACCTGAGGATAAGACAACTTATCCCCTCAGTTACTATGAGTTGAGTGAGACTGGATAAACAAACCAAAAAAGAAGTAATATCATATCATAGGCACATTAACAGGTAATTAGTCAAATTATATCAACTTATCATTTCCCAACCAAGTAATCAATGCATATTTAGTAATCACATACCATGCTAATGCACATGGCATGCATCAGTACTGATATCCTTGCTAGCTTAGCAACTTATCTGGTTAGTCAACTTTAGTCGAGCATCTAGACATAAAGCAATGTCTGAGAACCTAGCAAAGTAACACTAAGTTGCCAAAACCCAATAGCTTAGTGATAAACTAACCACTACTTCTAAAATAAAAGTGTATATATTAGTAAGTGTACTAAATCATGTATGCATACTGGTGAAGACCAGGTTGTTCCCATAGGGATTAGGACTAGTTTTCAGCTATATTAGTCCTATCTATATCTAGGCAATTCAAAATATATTAAAATAAAAAAATGTAAACTACTTCTAATTAATATAAAATATTAAATCTATTTCTAATTAATAAAGAAAATATAGGAAATCAACACCTGAAAGATTAAATCAATGAATTAACAAATTGGAATCTTGAATTGATGTTAACGATCATGATATTAAAATATACTACAATTGACTATTGGATCCTTGAATGGTTAAGCTTATTTCTTTTGATTTCTCTCTTAAGTTATCAAAGTAACGAAGCATAGACTTACCTTTTCTCGAAGTGTAAATTACCTTAATTAATTACTAAGTCTTTCTATTTTAGAAAAGATTATTTAGTTAATTCATTGATATACGTTCTAAACCCTAACTCAATTACAATGCATTATCTTTAATGTCTTACTTGTAATCCAATGTCACTTTGCCATGGAATCGATTGAATTAATTTTATTCTTCTTAGATTTTAATCCAATCTAACATATATTCCATAATTATAAAATACGTGCTCAACAACAAAAATATCAAGAATACCAATATTCAAATATTTAATATAGAAATATCTAAGATCCATCAATCTAATATCCTAACAAAGAAAGCTAATTCATGATTAAATAAAGCATACAAATCATAAGAGGAAAAAACCAATTCATGAATAAAGATATCAAGAAAGAAAGAAAAAGAAAAGTTAACTTATATAAAAGAGTTTAGAGTTTCTAATCCTTTGATCTTTGTATAAATTACGTCATCGCTTGTGATTGGTATCGATCCCGCTAATTATTTTCAAGAAAATTAAAGAAAACTAAAAAAAAACTACTCTATAAGAAACATGGAAGAAGTTGACTCTATGGTGCTTTATGAATTAATGCTCCTATTTATAAGGTCTTTGTGATCCATTTATATGATATGAAATCTTGAAATATATCTCCCGTATATCTTTTCAAAATTATCATCAATCGTCTGTGTAGTTAGTATATGGGATGGGATTTTCCAATTCCATAATGCTACGGCTTTATACTCGCATGGCTTTAATTCACATAGACAATGACTTGCAATTGATTGGACCTACATCTAATTTGAAAACATGTCTAAAACATCTTTCTTCATTGCCAAGCCTTCTCTTAATCTCTAAATGTCATCCTATTTTTATTTCTCCTAAAGCTTGGTATGTAGACTTGAATCACATGAGCACGAATTGCTTGTGGGCTTCTAATTTCATGACAAGTGGCTAACGTTTCCTTATAATTTGTTTTGGACCAAAAGCTTCAAGTTAGATTTCATGGATTTTGTATGGGCTTTGATGTAGAAGGCTAGACTATAATGGACTTTATTTTAGACATTAATTAAGTATACACCTTTCAAAACTCGTAACTCTTTCAATTTAAGTCCAAAACTTGTAACTCTTTTAATTAAGTATACACCTTTTTCTTCTCAATTATTCCATCAAAGCTTGAAATAAATATTTTCTAATTAGGCACCAAATATTCATAAGATGCCCACAAAAATATCAAAAGAACCATAAAACCATTTATAAATTTACATAATAAAGCACTTATCACCTAAAAATAACAAAATAGAGTTGTTAGAAAATCCAACGTATAGCTAGCCTAATAGATACAATGCAGTTTTTATATGCTTGAAAACACAACTTTTATAAATCAAATGGTTCACTTAGTAAACCCAACTTTTCATCTAAAAACCGACCGAATGAAATTTTGGTTCTCAGAAAACTTAACACATATGTTCTTTTCATACCATACCATGAATGCATCATATTGCACACCAAATAGAATCTAGCAAATCTAAGCAAACTTTATTCATCACTTATTACCCAAACCATTATTTAGTGTCTTTGTTAGTTCTATGACCTTGGTATTAAGTTCACTTAGGTTAACACCTTAAGAGGTAGGGTTAGTACCTAGCTTTTCCTAAGTTAGTGCAAATCCTAGCAGATGTCGCATAAACATTAACCAACATAACTACATCAATCAAAACCAATATTAGAGCATCATTCAACTAGTAAGTTGTAAAAAGAAGCTCCACATAGTCAAGTAGCACATCAAATTGGCAACAAAACTTAGCTAAGCTAAAACATCATAAGACATGCAAACTTAAGATTAGGCATAAGTCTACTCAAGGCGCATGAATATCCACCTACCTGGTTAGTAATACATTTCCAAACTTACTCATTAATGTGATCTCCTTCCTTTGTGTTTTCACTTAATTAGAGTAAATACTTCTATGATCAATTACAACTCACATGTGTATATATATATATATGGAAGGAAAAATTTTTAGCTGGTTTACCAAAACTAATAGGTGAACAAATTAGAAAATTACTCAGGGAAGAAAACAATGGTGAAATTCCTTATGATAATTTGTCATATGGGGAATTAGCATCATATGTTAATAAAATTGGAACCAATTTGTATAATATAATAAGATTGCAAAAAAAATTAAAAAATGAAGAGAGCTTAAAACATCAAAGCCTTGGTGATTTTTGTGCTCAATATGACCCTTCTTTTGTTAATAAAAAATTGACAAACAATAAAAAAATCTTCAAGTTTTCCCCAGTGTTTAAATAAAAAAACCCTAAAGAAATTTTAGGAGAAAAACCTTTAAAAAACTAGAAAGTGATAAGAAACCTAAAAATAAAAAATATAAAAGAAAATTATACAAACATCTAAGATGTTATAAATGTAAAAAAATTGGTCATACAGCAAATTTTTGCAAAATAAATAATAAACTTAATGAATTAAATTTAGATAAACAAATAATAGAAAATATCTTATAAACATTTTGTGATAATAAATCCTCTTTATCAGAAAATGATTGTGATGATGGAATCCAAGTCAATGACATGGACTCCACTTCATCCTCATTGGCTGAAGAAAAAGATGAAATTAATGTGTTAATGAATGAAGAAGAAGAGATTCTTAAAAGAATTGATCAAATATCTAATGATAATGAAAAGTTTGAATATATTAAAATTTTTAAAACCAATACAATTCTCATGCCAAATTTACTATATAACCTTAATGAAATCCTTGAAAGAGGTAAAAGAAGACATAAAAAATTAATAACAATTAGTGATTTGCAAAATGAAATCAACATCCAAAAACAAGAAATAAAAGAATTAAAATTAATGTAAATAAAATTCCGAAAAGAACTTCTTGAATTAAACTAGAAAATAATCCAAGAAAAATAATTTCGAAACTTCAAATGAAGAAAGTCCATAAATTTTACCAACATTTGAGAATAATGATTATTTAATGCATCTTGTTCAAATAAAACAAGAAAATGGTTGATTAATATCTCAATCAAAATTAATAATGCATTTGTTTTATAGACACCTGCTTTATTTGATACTGGTGCAGATTTAAATTGCATTAGAGAAGGCTTAATGCCAACAAAATATTTTGAAAAAACTAGCCAATCTCTAAGTTTTTCATCGAGTAACAAATTATGCATCAAATATTAATTCTCTAATGTTGAAGAATTAAAAGACAATACTTCTTATAAAAATTCTTTTATACTTGTGAAAAATTAAAATAAGAATGTTATTCTAGGAACACCATTCATAAATCAAATCTAACCATTTTTTGTGGATAAAGATGGAATTAAAACACAATATTTGAAAAGAGAAATTGCATTCCAATTTGTCACAAAACCACAAACCAAATATATAAATCAATTAAAGAACAATCAATTAAATTGTTTAATACAATGCAAGGAAAATCATTTGATGTATTTAAAAAATGACCTTGAATTTAAAAGAATTGAAGATCAACTTAAAAATAGAAATTTCTTGATTAGAATTAGAAATAAAAAATTCAATTTGCTCTACACTCCCAAATGCATTTTGGAATCATAAATTTCATATTATAGATTTACCATATGAGAAGGATTTTAATGAAAAAAATATTCTAACAAAAAGCTAGACCGTCCTAAATGAATAATGAAGTCTTAAACTATCGTAAAAATGAAATAAAAGACTTGCTTAGTAAAAAAATTGATCAGAAAAAGTAAATCTTCGTAGAGCTGTTCTCCTTTTTATGTCAATAAAAATGCAAAAATAAAAAGAGGTGTCATAAGATTAATAATCAATTATAAACCTCTTAATTCTGCTCTTAAATGGATCAGATATCCAATACCCAATAAAAAGGATTTACTTAATAAGTTGAATAATACTAAAATATTTTCAAAATTTGATATATAATCTGGATTTTAGCAAATTTAGATTAAGGAAAGTGATAGGTATAAAACTATCTTCATAGTTCCTTTTGGTCAATTTGAATGGAATGTAATGCTATTTGGATTAAAAAATGCTCCTTCTAAATTTCAAAGAATAACGAATGGAATTTTTAATGATTATGCTAATTTCATAATAATCTATATAGATGATGTTTTAATATTTTCATCTAATATAGATTAACATTTTAAGCATATAAAAATCTTCATTAATATAGTAAAAAATAATGGTTTAGTTGTTTCACCTTCTAAGATTAGTCTCTTCTAGACTAAAATTAGATTCTTGGGTTTTAATATCTACAATGGAATAATAATTCCTATACAGAGATTTATAAAATTTACTGAAAAGTTTCCTAATGAAATCAAAGATAAAAATCAACTCCAAAGGTTTTTAGGAAGCTTAAATTATGTTGTAGATTTTTTCCCAAATCTTAATATAATATGTAAACCATTATATCAAAGATTAAAGAAAAATCCACTTCAATGGACAAATGAACATACAAACGCAATAAAATTAATCAAATAAAGAATTAGAGAAATTCCTTATTTGCATATAGCAGACCCATTTCTACTAAAGGTAGTAGAAACTGATGCTTCTGATATAAGATTTAGAAGAATTCTAAAACAGAAACAAAATAATAAATAATACATTGTTCAATTTGTATGAAAAAATTGGAATGATTGTCAACGTAATTATTGTACAGTTAAAAAGAAAATTTTAGCTATTGTTTTAACAATTTCTAAATTCCAAGGAGATTTGTTAAATTAGAAATTTATTTTAAGAATTGATCGTAAAGCAGCTAAAAATATTTTATTAAAAGGTGTTCAAAATATTGCATCAAAAATAAATTTTTGTCAAATGGTAATCAATTCTTTCTGTATTTGATTTTGAAATAGAGCATATAAATGGATCTTCCAATTCTAATATTTGATTTCCTTACTCGTGAATTCTTGTAGGGAGATGCTTCCCAAGAAAGAAAAGGATAAAGGAAAAGAAAAAATTTCTTCAATGTCCAATAAAGGATTAACTAATATCAAATCATGGTTAGATGTATGTAAATTATCTACACCCCATTAACAATTAAAGAGGAATCTTCTTCTAAGACCTTTGAACCAATGTCTTCAAATAACCAATCCATTTCCAATATCCAATCCAATGAAATCCTTTCAAAATTAGCAGATATGAAACCTCCAAAGGTAGTATTACCAGCCGATTATGGGGTTTTAACTGATAATTAATTATACAAATAAGAGCTCGTGGGATTACACCTAAATTGTATAATTTTCAGTTATGAGTATCTATCTATATTGTATTCATATGTAGATCCTATAGAGTGTTTATTTTGGTAATTATCATTTTTTTCTTCAATTAGTATATCAAGAGGCATTGCTATCCAATAATACAACTTTTGAGGTTCTTTCCAATTAATTTTATTAACTTCATCATTTGATTCATTAATATTTAAATCTTTTAAAGAAATATTGGACATTGTTTCATTCATTCATTCATTTAGTATCTGTTTCGTCTAAAACAGTAATTTTTTTAAAAGTGTATCATCAATGACAATACCCTTTCTAATTAAAGTTGGAGTATCCATATTTAGAAAATTTATTGGTTTTGAAGAGGAAGTTTCTTCTTTTATTGTTTTAATTTTTCGAATTCCTTTCTTATCTTCTAAGGCTTTTAAAAATTCACTACTTGGATTTTTAGGCATTTCAAAAGGTTTAAATAAAGGTGTATTTTTGTTAATTTTATTATTTGAGGATTTTTCACCTATTTTATTAATTTCAATATTAATTGTGTCTTTCACTCTATTCAATTGTCCTCCTATTGTATGTAAATGCTGGTTAGTATAATTATTTGATTTATAATCTTCTTTATTCCTGAACCATCTTCATCTGTTGCATTTTTAAAAGGAGTAAGAGCTATTTATGTATTTTTGTGAACAACTTTTATATTACTTAGTGGTGGATGATTTAATTCTATTATCTGTCCATCACATAGTTTTCACTTTAAACATCCATTAATTACATTAATTTCTTTGGGTTTCAGATAGTATTCTTCAAGCCATTTGAAGAAATATATTTGAGCTCCAATCTCATTCATGAAATTACAAGATTCATCTTTTATTTACATTTTAATTTTATTGAATGTTTCAAAGTACCATTTTCTATTTTTTTTTTCATTTTTGGGTGAATTGAATTCTTTATTTAAAAGTATTCTATCTGGTTCAAAGGGTTTTTCTATGACATTGAGTTCTGGATTACCTATTTTTGATAATGAAGGTTCTCTATGTTTTGGCTCATTTGGTTGATAAACCAGTTAGGTTATACCAGACCTATTGTGAACAATTCTTGAAAGGGATTGGTTATCTTGAATATTTGGTTATCTATCTGGCTGGTCATTGGATCGAGTAGGAAATGGTGTATAAATTATTGGTAGAGGATTTGAAAAGTCTACTAATTTTCTAGAGGAGGATGACATTGATCTTATTTCTAAGGATCTATTTGGTTGATCAAAAGATCTTCTATTGAATTGGATCTTAACTTTACCATTTGGGTGTTGAATCACATTTGACAATTCAGTATTGTATATTGGTTGTTTAGGAAGTGGATTTTCTAATTCCCAATGATTGTATAACATTTCTTAAAAGATTCCATAGGTTATATAAATCAAATAGACCCTTAGAAATAAGATCAATGTCATCTTCCTCTAGAAGATCAGTAGACCTTCCAAATCCTTTACCAATAATTTATACACCATTTCCTATTCGATCCAATGACCCAGAAAATACACAACCTCTTTTGCTTCTCTCATCCTTTCTGCTTCCATCTCTTCTCATATCTCTTCTCTTCTTCTCTCTCTCATCTCTTCTTTCTTCTTCTACACAGTATCTTTCCCTACTTCCGATCTTGCTTCCAACCATCAAATATCTTAATCAAATACTTTTTCACGAAGCATAATTGTTTGCTTCTCTTTGTTCCTTGAAGCATAATTATTTGCTTCTCTTTGTTCTTGAGGTAGAATACCATTACCTCTCAACATTTCAATATTTCTTTCAATATCTCTTTGTGTTCTTGTATTTTGCACAAACCAGTTTCGATTAATAAAATTTCAGCTTAATTACTTCTTCTACATTACGACTCGTGTAGAGAATCTCCAATCAAGTTGGGTATAATTCTACGTAGTTAAGTTTAATTATCTCTCCTTTTACATAACAACTTGTGTGGGGAATCTCCAATTAATTTGGATGTAACCCCACGAGCTCTTATTTATATGATTAATTATCAGTTAAAACCCCACAATCGGCTGGTAATATTGCTTTTAGAGGTTTCATATTTGCATAAAACTCCACTAGTCTGGGTACTGCCGCCTGCGGTGGTTCTGATTATATTTTTATGCATATTTATGTCCAATTTATTACTGATATTCATATTTATAATTATTTAGATAGTGCAATAAAATTTCTTGAGTGGTATTATACTAATATAATTGATAGTGAATGGTACTAATAATATGTTTTGTTTTGTAGATGTCTAAACAATATAATCCATAAAATTGGGAAGAAGAAGCTGAAGCTTTATTATATTTGTTCAGTGCTATAGTTTGGCTATAACACTTTCATAAAAATTATCTTTGGCTTGCTTTCAATATAATCAATATTCTTGATCATTAATAAAATAATTTTGTAAAATTTATGTCTGTAGATTATAATCCTTTTCGTGAAAACGAACAGGATATAGAATTGTTCTATACTTATTTAGGGGATATTTAGGGGATTGTATAACATTTCTTAAAAGATTCCATAGGTTATATTTTTGGCTACTAAGTGTAGAAAATATTTTAGATTATAATAATTAATTAAATATTTAATGTCTTAAAATACAAAAGACAATAACGGAGAAGATCTTATTGAATATAATATAATATATATATATATATTTCAACTTAATGCTTGCTTATTGGTTGTTAGTTTGGTTTAGGTCATTTCTGATTGAGTTTCTGGTTTTACTTCTAATTTAGCTTTTAACCTAGCTTTTAAGTTAGTCGTTGATTTGTCCTAACTTTAAAATTCTTAATCAGATACTCATTGACTTATATCTTCAGTCTATCAACTAAAATCTCAAGTTTTACACCTACTTTGGTGGCCTAAGTTTAACTTACACAAAAACACTTCAATATAACAACTTTTGATTCTGTCTCTAGTTCAACTCTTGATTTGACTAGAGTACTATGCTCACTTATAAAATCCCCAATTTTTAGTCAAGCCAAATTAAGACTAGAAAGAAACATATCGCATATAATATTAACTAGGTCTCTTCTTGCTAAGGTATTAATTGTACAAATCACCTTATTATTCATATTTAACAATACATATATATGAATAATAGGTATAAACTTTATAATCGAAATCCATATTATATTACATCCTCGAAAAATACTGTAAACTTATAAGAATAGATCATTTAAGGTATGACTATTGCAACTCTTAAATATGACCATTACATGTATTTTCTAAAATATTGATTTTAAGCACAATTTCACTAAAAATTAGCTCAAATTAGGTAATTAACCAACTAAAATGATGAAATTCGAGCTAAATACTTCTAGAATCATTAATAAGCTTTGAAAATGATTACAAATAAGATTCATTGAGAAATTTAATGAAAAACCTATTATTTCTTTCATATGAAAAATAGGGAAAATTTAACAAAAGAATTTTAATAAATACAAAAAGTATAGTTTATTAGAAATTATTTTCACATAAATTAAATATATAATGTTTGGAATATATACACCAAAAATTAGTTCAAAATAACATCATTTAGTATTTTTAAAAATTTATGCAAAATTCATTGGAATCATACATAGTCTTAAGGAACCTATAGAAGAAATTGTAATTTTAAAAATTCGGTTTGATATTATGATTTTACAAAAAAAAAAAAACTTGGGAAACTAAGTTTCATAATTTTTTAACATCATTTGATATTTTTAGTAAAATAAACTAATTTAAAAGATAAAATTTATGTTACCTTATCATTAGAGCTTTGACTACCATTGGCCAAAATCGTATTTTACCATAATTTCTTATTATTTCCACTAAATTTTGTAAAAATATTATCCTAGAGTGTTTGATAGATTTTCATGGATTTCGTTGTGCTAAAATGACAAAAGTTTGATCCCCAATCTTCTTTTATAGGGATCTAGGTAGTGGAAAAGCAAATGGGATTTTCTAAGTGTCATTTCACTTATTTCTTAGGTGTAATATACATAAATTAAATAATATATATTAGTGACAACTTACCCTATCCCTTTCCCATGTGTCCTAAGTAGCGCTACGCTATTTCCAAGTCACTCTAGGTGGTTTTGTTTTGTTTTTCCAAAATTTTCCTTTAATTTATCACAATTTTAGGCATTATTTTAGTATATTATATCAGTATATTAATATATATTTACATATCAGGTACACATAATGTGTATTACACCATTATATAATTACACTACCTGCTATTTGAGTCCCAAAATTATTTTTATAAGTTAAATAATTTATATCTAAGGTTTCATAATCATTTGAAACATAAATTTCGAGTTTTTGATAAATATTGAGTGTACTTAGTAAAAGTACGTTTTATTGAAATTAAATATTACATATACTTTATTTTGAGAATTGGCCATACTAAGAATCTTTGTCTTACTTTTATGACCTTATATTAGAATTTGGTTGAATTTAGACAAAATTGTTTAGAAGTCCTGAATTGTTTCTAGCACCTTAATTTGTGTCAATATCAAACATTTAGGGTATAGTCACATAATTACACTTGTTTCTTAAGCTTTTGTGAATAATTTTATTTTATTAGTTCCCTTAACTATACTTTCTAGGTCCTATGTATGGTAAAAGTAGTTCAGCACTTTAGGTCTCAAGTAGTAGGTCGAAGACTGAGGTCTCATATTGTACCTTCTCTTACAAAAAGTTTTGTCCTTAAAACTTCAACAATCTAAGACATTTAAGTTCGTGACCTAATATTGTGCTTCTATTTCGTAACTCCGATTTCCACGTTACATGACAATCATAAACTATTATTAAGGGTGAAATCCATTTATATCGACTTATGTTTCTTGACCTCAAACTTATCAACTTGAAAACTTTCTGCTTTAACTTACGTGTCTTCTTACTTTCTTCATTTTGTGTTTCTAATTTGTACAGCATAAGATTATTATAGTTGGTTCTATACATCCCCTATTTCATCTTCTGGTATATCCTCTACTTTTCTTATTCTTTGCAGTTACTTTCTCTTTTGGTCGTTCTTTCATTATAACTAGTCTATCATCCTTGTTATGTAGTAATATTCTTATCTTAAGTATTGCAACCACCACATTGCTATTCACAACCTACCCCTTATTACTATTCCACCTCACTTTATATAAAAGCTGACGAACTTCTATGCCAACTTGTTATCATTATTCTAACTAAGATTTCTACCTAATTCTTATTTCACTCCTTTAGTTAATCCAATTTCTAACATTAGTTGGTCCCTATCAAGATCCACAACCATCCTTCCATTGTCTTTCCCATAACTTTATTCGAAGCATCTTTATACTTAGTCTTTGTCATCTGTACATGTCCAAATCCCAATTTCGCTTAAGATTGATCATAACTGGTTCATTCCCTCATGTCTATAGATCATATATCACAACCATCACATTATTATCTCAATAGAGGACTTGGGTATTTCATATAGTTAACATATATATCAGCAAGAATGAGTTTGGAAAATCTAAATTTTCCACTAACTTGTACTTTGAGGGGGTTGAGAAGGACTCAAACCAAAGTGGACTTAACTTGATTCGACATAAATTGGCATAATTCTTGATGAACAAGACTTACAAAGACACTGGAAACTTTTCTGGCTAACCATTACCACGACATGACTTCGATTAACAACAAAGATAGGAAACTTGTCATGAGAGTCATAACAAACATGAGTTTTAACAAGAGAGTCATGAAAGTCATAGATTTGTTGTACTCTTATTACTTACCACATGTGTTAAGAGATACACGAAGAGTATGCTCTTATAGTGTTGCCGTTATATCTCTTAATTACTTCATACACTTGTCATTATTTGACCTCTCAACCTTATTATTAACTATTACCTTATGAGTTATAATCTCATTCTGTATAAGTTCAACCTCTGAATAAGACTTTGATTAAACCTCTAATAAAGGTTCTAATTTACTCTATAAATTAGCTCTTGATTGCCGTCCTTTGTCATTTCTTGTCATTTCATCTATTTTAGTAGTAGCTATAGCCTACATTACTACAATATGTACGTCCTCATTAGAATCTCCCCCAAATGCCTACTTTCAGCTCTTCCTCTTTAAGTTCCTCATTTCTAGATCTTTCCCCCCATATTAGCCCCTATCTCACCCTTAACTAACACATGATTACTTTACACACTAGATTAAGCATTATCTTAAGGTTCTATAGGGTGCTTTAGGTGTTACCAATTAAGATTGAGCTTCTACAGGCTAACTTAGTTGCCCCGCTTAATCTCACACATGCTTTTATTGTATAATTCATCACGAACATAATTTCCTTGTCTTAAAACATACTTTGCTCCCTTTCTCTTTAGTTTTAACTTATATACACAACCAAATCTACTGGCAACTTCTCCCAATACATAAGTTTATTTGAATTTCCTTTGATTTCTTTCTTGATATTAGCTTAAATCCATCATGTTCTCAAGCACTTCTCCTATAGTTCTCATGAATGTTTACTTTGATCTATATTACTCTACACCACATCTCATTTCTTCCTCTAAATCAACCTAATCCGCTTACTTAGCTATATCTTAATCCCCATCCTTACCCTTACTTCGATCTACCAAGTTAACATAAAAGTTTTAGCACTCCCATCTAACGCACTTTACATCATTACTTAAGGTAAGCTATGATACTTTAAGGCCCATAAAATCAATAATACTCTAATACTACCTTATAAGGCCTTGCCTTCTGGGCATTTACTTAAATTTCTTTTTCTTGAACTTTTTGGTTCCTAAAGATGGTTTGTTATTGCTATTGATAGGTATTTTTGGATAATTACTATGTAAGCTTATATTAGTCTATCCAATATCTAAGCTTAGTCTAATGACCTAATCTATGGACAATCTTGATTGATTTACTATAAGTACTAAGCAAGACCCTCAATTAAGGAGACTCTTTTTTATTCTCTCAACACCATAACTACTTGATATCTCTCTTTCTACATGATAGGGGAACTAACTTCTACATCAGAGTGGCCTTAACGAAGCACCCTCTAACTCCCTCCATAACCGTTTTCTTGTGTTGTAGGTGTTCATATACTGAAACAAAAATCAACTGTCAACAATTGGTGTCATTTATGGGAAACGTATAAGAATTGCTATGATTCCCAATGTTTTAAAAATTCTAAAATGGGATTTTCTTCATTTGTATGAACTTATTCACATTTGATTGGCATACTCATCCAGTATTTTAAGGATTCCCTAATAATGTTTGGTTGAATTTCTTTGCCGCATGGGATCACATGTGTTCTCGATTTGCTAAAGGACCATGTCTTCAAGCATTGTTTATTTATTCGTAAAGGGTTGTGGCTTCAAGTCCTTTTTGCTTAGGATTTGGACTATCCGTACATGTTTTAAGAAAGGAACTTCGATGTGGGATTCATCTTGGCAAGATGTGTGGGACCATTAGTAATGAAACATGGTACTTCTTAGGATTGTGATTTTTTGTCTTCTTCATGCGTGATAATTTTCTTCATGTATGACGGTTTTCTCCTTATCCATGATGGTTTTCTTGCTAGAATCTAACGACCATAATTGTTGTTCGTAACCGTCTCCCTGATGGATGCAAACACATTCGAATGTTATCCATTAAGGAAACGATGGGTGATTCATAACGTCCATCTTGCTCGCTTGAATTATTTTTATCGTGGCCACTATGACTGTAATGCTAAGGATCAACCAATGCCTCTAATATTTTAGTTATTCGTGGCAATGGCTCTTAAAATGCTCATCTACGAATAGATTAAACATGACTATCAACTATGTGTTCGTTTATCGCCGACATATGATCCTTTAAGGAAATTGCACGTAGACTATCTTGTGTGTTCCAACCGCCAAAGAGCATTCTTCATGGTCGCCGCTTTGGTTTCGTAATTGAATGACCAAAGTAAGTTCCATGGCTAAGTTGTCGACTGAATTCATCGGCCGACTTGTAGACTAATTTCGATGGCCGAGCAATCTCTAAACTTTATGCCGAGATGGCCAAGAGTTCATCAACTCATAGTGATAAGAAGCAGAGTATTCTTCAAGTCATCAAGAATCCAAGCCTCGCACCAAGGATCCACCTAAGGAACATATGCCGGGTGCCGAGAATTTCATCCATGTCCATGTCGGGTGGTCAAGTTTATTCGAGTCAACAAGTTGCTAAGCTCCATGGCAAGTAATTGTCCGTCTCCATGTCAAGTGAGAGTTGCCAACTTAACGACCAACTTCATGTGCCATAGCAAATCAACATGTTCGTCCATGGTATGCCGAGAAACTTTAGGTATGTCATATAATTTATGCATGTTGACTTGTAGAATTTCAACTATCGAGCTCTCCATTATACAAGTTCTCCACTAACTGAGCTAAATAACCACCCCATCGAGCAAAAAGGCCAAGCTAAGTTTCAAATTGGATCTAAACTCTAAATAACTAGCTTAAGTTGTTGTCTACACTCTCACAACAAGCTGAGCTATTCTTAAATGTTTTACTGAGCTTTATGACAAGTTTTTAGTTGAGCTCTTGCACCACAGTTTCATGCTCAAGCTTTTTTATGAACTAATCAAACTGAGCGACAAGCAAATTTCTAGCTAAGCACTTTACTTGACCAAGCAAATACATAGCTTTAATATCTAAGTAGCTGAACTAGTCATCAACGAAATTGAGCCATGGTGCAGTCAAATTCATTACTGAGCTATAAGGGCAATCGAGTTTCTTCGAGCGACATGTTAGGAGCCCAAACTCCAAGTTTCTCACTTTGAGCTCCAATTTGTAGTTTGTGTCGTGCCAAGCAATTTCTTTTGGCCTATGAGTTGTCAAGAAGCTGAGTGCTTCCAAGTAATATGAAGTTCTAGAGCACCATGCTGAGTTGCCGAGGAGCTTTCTTCATAGGCTAACCATCAACTCCAAGTGTGCCGAGTAACTCCAAGTGTCGAGTAGCCAAGAATTGTAGCCATATACAAGATATGCTTCCCATTTTGTACTCCAATCTTCACTTCAGGTTCCGATTTGAGTTGAACTAAAATCAACAACAAAATAGCAGCATGTTTAAACTGTGATGAAGGCCTTAGAGCTATAGCTCACGTGCATGACTGACTAGCTACTCATTTGCTAATCTTTGATCTCATTAAAAAATGACATATAACCTGAAGTCTAGGGCCAAATAGATAGGAAGTTGCCGAGTTGAATACCATAGCGAATCTGATTGATGAAGCTAAATTGACCACGATTTGTCGAGCAGCAATGAGTGCCGAATAACAATTCTATCGGCTTGCAAGTTGCCAAGAAGCCTAATTGTCCAAACGCCATCTTAAGCTCCTTAGGCGATCACATTTCTCCAAAATCGAGCCCTGACCAAATGTGAACAGCAACAAGTTCAGAATAGCAACTAGATAATTTTAAGCCAAGTTGTCTAAATACTATCTTAAGCTCCAATTGACTGAACCGTGGTTGAGACATTGCGCAGCATGCAAGCCTCTTATTTTTCCAAAAATCGGCAGAGACACAACTCACTACCTAGTCATTAGTATATTTTCAGCTTAGAATAGCTATAATACTGGCTTTTTGAACCACACATGCTGGTCCTCATTGATCAAAGATAAGTAAATCTCATCCTTAGTTATTCTTGGTTTGTTAACCATTCAACATTTATAGTGATTTATCTAAATTCAAGCACCTTCTCTCAAGACAAGAACGAGAGTTCAAAATAAATTAGGGCTAAACAAGTGCCCCCATTTTAGCCTATGTAAAGTATAACTTGCTAACGGGCTACTCCTGAATAACTCTAAGCTCTACATACTACGGGTGACAAACAAATCATAAAGCACTAATTCTTAGGTCCTATACTTTAATGGACTAAAGGCTAGTAAGCCTATTTTACGACTTAGTACAAGACATGCCCAATTTGGGGCGACTTTATGCTTTCCTCACCACTTCATGTGCTCTTACCTCTTCAGGTGCTTCAACCTCTTCAGGTGCTTTTGCCTCTTCAGGCGCTTCAGCTTCCTTAGGCTTTCACCTCTTTAGGCTCTCATCTCTTCAGGCGCTCTCACTTCTTTAGGCACTTTGGCCTCTTTAGGCTTTCACCTTTTCAGGCTCTCTTCTCTTCAGAGGTTTTGCCTCTTCAGGTGCTTTGGCTTCTTTAGGCTTTCGCCTCTTCAGCTACTGTCGTCTCTTCAAGTGCTTCAATTTCTTTAGGCCTTTACCTCCTCAAGTGCTTGAGTTACTTTACGTGCTCGGTTTTTAAGGCATAACAATATTTTTAAGTGCTCCAATCACTCTTGCTTTTTGCCTCTTCAGGTTTTTGCTTCTTCATGTACTCTTCCCTCTTCAGGCCAAAATTGCAAACCTTTTCAAAAATCCTACAAAATCAACTTCCCTAAATACTCTCTTTTCCAACTTTGTCACCAAAGAGAGTGGGGGGTAAGTGTTGATAAGCATTTTTGGATAATTATTATGTGGGCTTATATTAGTCAGCTTAATATCTAAGCCTAGTCCAACAACTCAGTCCAAGAACAATCTCTATTGATTTACTATAAATACTAAGCAAGACCCCTAGGTAAGGGGACCCTCTTCCATTCTCTCAACACCATAAGTACTTGATATCTCTCTTTATACATGACGAAGGAATTAACTTAGGCATTAGAGTAACCATGTCGGAGCACCCTCCGGTGCCTTCCGTAGTCGTTTTCTCGTATTGCAGGTGTTCATATACTGGAATGAAAATTAATTGTCAACAACTACCATCCTGAGTTATGGATAAGGTAGAAATCTATATCCAACCTACAATTTCACTTCATATAACATTTGATTGCAAATAACATCTTATTTAACTTAGCAAATAACTATGGAAGTTTTTACATGCGTAGGCTGTACTCAAAGTATCATAGTTATACATGTTCATTCAACATAGTACTTCTTTACAAATATACACATTTGATTAAATCTGTTGCATTAAATCATTTGGAAGGTGTCACTAACTTCTTCTATCAAGATATGCCTTCATATACTTAAATTGTATCTTGTGATCAATGACTTCTCCTAAGAGCTTATCTTCAACTAGCACTTTAAAGTCCCTTTACCTCCATGGTATAATCTTTTATCTGTCTCAACCTTAACTTAAAGATAAGACAACTTATCCCTTATCTATTGTGAGTTAAGTGAGAGTAAATAAATAAATCAAAATAGAAGTAATATCATATCACAGGCACATTAACAAGTAGTTAGTCAAATTATTTCTACTTATCACTTCCTAATCAAGCAATCAATGCAAATGTAGTAAAGGCATGACATGTTAATGCATGTGACATATATCGATACTGATATCCTAACTTGCCTAGCAACTCATTTGGTTAGTTGACTTTAATTGGGCATCAAGATGTAACCAATGTTTGGGAACCTAGCAAAGCAACACTTAGTTGCCAAAACCCAACAACCTAGCAATAACCACATAGAGTGGTTAGAAAATCCAATGTATAGTTGGCCTAACAGATAAAATGTGGTTTCCATATGCTCGAAAATGCAACTTTTATAAATCAAATGGTTCACTTGTAAAACCAGCTTTTCATATGAAAACTGACCTAGCAAAATTTTGGATCTCATAAAACTTAACCTAGAGGTCTATTTCGTGCCATTCTACAATGCATCAAATTGTACTCCAAATAGTACACAACAAATCCAAGTAAACTTTATTCACATTTAGTGTCTTTGTTGGTTATAAGACTTCGTTATAGGGTTCGCTTAGGTGAAAACCTTAGGAGGTAGGGTTAGTACTTAGCTTTTCCTAAGGTAGTGCAAATAACGGTAGATATTGCATATACATTAACCAATATAACCATAGAAACCGAAACCAATATTAGAACATCATTTAGCTAGCAAGTTATAAAAAGAAGCACCACATAACTTATCAGGTAGCACATTAAACCTACAACAAAAGTCAACCAAGCTAAAACATCATAAGACATGCAGGCATAGGAGTAGACATAAGTCTAAGTAAGGTACATAAATATCTACTTACCTAACTAGTGGTACGTTCCCAAAATTACTCATTAATGTGATTTCTTTCCTTTGTGATTTCATCTAACCAGAGTAAATACTTCTTTGATCAATTACAACTCATGTTTATGTATAGATTTCAACTTAATACTCGCATGTTGGTTTTTAGTTCACTTTAGGCTGCTTTTGACTTTGTTTTTGATTTAGCTTCTAACTTAACTTCTAAATTAGTCTTGAATTTGGCCTAACTTTAAAATTCTTAATCAAATACCAGTTGACTTATATCTTTAGTTTATCAACTAAAATCTCAAGTTTTACACCTACTTTAGTCATTTAAGTTAAACCTACATAAAAACACTTAAATATAGCAACTTTTGATTCGATCTTTGGTTTAACTTTTGATTTGACTACAATACTATGCTAACTTATAAAATTCCCAATTTTTACCTAAGCTAAATTAAGACCAGAATAAAAATATCACATATAATATTAACTAGGTCTCTTCTTGCTAAGGTATTAGTTATACAAATTACCATATTATTCATATTTAACAATATGTACATGTATAATAGGAAAATACATTATAATTAGAATCCATACTATATTACACCCCTAAAATATACTACAAGCTCATAAAAATATATAGATTAAGGTATGAGTATTGTAACTCTTAAATATAGTCATTACATGTATTTTCTAAAATATTGATTTTAAGCACAATTTCACTAAAAATTATTTATATTAGGTAATTAACCAAATAAAATGACAACATCCAAAATAAATACTTCCAAAATCATTACTAAGCTTTAAAAATTATTACAAATTAGATTCATTAAGAAATTTAATTAAAAAACTATTATTTCTTTCATTTAGAAAACATGGTAGATTTGAAAAATTAATTTTAATGAATACTAAACATATAGTTTATTAGAAAATATTTTTATTTAAATCAAAATATAATATTAGGAATATATACATAAAAAATTAGCTCAAAATAACATCGTTTACTATTTTTGAAAATTCATAAAAAATTCTTTGAAATTAGGTCTATTCCAAAGGAACCAATACAAGCTCTTCAAATTTTAAAATTCTAGTTTGATATTATGATTTTACATGCAAAAATATCTTAGGAAACCAAGTTTCATAATTTTTGAACAATGTTCGATATTTTTAGTAAAATAAACTAGTTTAAAGCTAAAATTTACATCACTTATTAAAATCGTAAGTTAAAAATACAATTCTATGAGTTTATGATCTTATAATATTTTTTTTAGTTAAAATGGATGTAAAATCATTTGCGTAAATTTTAAATAAAATTATGAATATTCGTGTTCGATTCTCAAGCTTACTATTTTACTGGTTTTATATTATTTTATCGAGTCTATGCATTCAAATGAATAATAGAATTATGATTTTGTTAAACATTTGTTGTTGGAGATCTGGCCACTGTCAGGTGGAGAGGGGTAGTTGGTCGGACAATCCTTCATGCCAATCTTTAACCACTAAAATGCTACTTGGTTAGGTTGTGTGTAGCCTTAGGAATCGTATTTTATCCTAATTTCCTACTTTTTTTTGCTAAATTTTGGAATATACCATCCTAGAGTGTTTAAGAGATTTTACTGGATTTTGTTGTGCTAAAATGACCAAAGTTTGATCCTTAATCTTCTTTTGTAGAAATCTAGGCAATGGAAAAGCAAATGGGATTTTCCAAGTGTCATTTAGCATATTTCTTAGATATAATATGCATAAATTAAATAATATATGTTAGTGATACCTCACCCCATCCTTTTCCCATTTACCTTAAGGAGTGCCATGCCATTTCCAAGTCACTTTAGGTGGTTTTATTGTTTTTTGTAATTTTCCTCTAATTTATCTCAATTTTAGGCATTATTTTAGCATATTATATTAATATATATTTATATATCAAGTACATATAATGTGTATAACACTATTATATAATTACATTACCTATTATTTAACTTCCAAAATTATTTTTTTAAGTTATATAATTTATTTTTAACGTTTTGTAATCATTTAAAACTCGAATTTTGAGTTTTTGATAAATATTGAGCGTGCCGAGTAAAAATACATTTTGTTGAAATTAAATATCACATGTATTTTATTTTGAGAAATTGACTTTAGTAGGACTCTTTATCTAACTTTTATAAGATTCTATTAGAATTTGGTTCAATTCAGACTAAATTTTCTAGAAGTCCTAAATTGTTCCGAATGCCCTATTTGTGTTGATATCAAATAGTTAGGGCATAGTTATATAACTAAACTTATTTATTAAGCTTTTCTTAATAACATTATTTCATTACTTCTCCCAGCTATGCTTCCTAGGTCCTATGTATAATAAAAGTAGTTTACTGCTCTAGATCTCGAGCAATAAGTCAAAAACTAAGGTTTCACAAATAATAGATTGAGAATTACTAAATTTCAGTGATCAATCTAAATGATTTAGAGTTAGTTACAATGCTTAAGTCAAAATTAAACTAGAGATTAGAGTAGACATGAATTAATTAAGAAAAAGTTATAAAGATTTCCTTAGTATAATTCATTTGAAGAGAAAACTTTCTTAATTACTTCTATGTTGAAAACTAGACTGGATGCATATTACATCAATTCATTCTTTAATAATACCACCACTTCCTTTAATTTTCATTGGGAGGCGTGTTAACTCAAATTGATTTTTCTTTATTGAAGCTTTATTAGCATTTGGAAAGTACCTTACTCTTTTGATGGACCAAGATTGGTCTTTATTAATTTAGCTTGTTTAATTACTTTAGTAGTTGTCAATGAGAAAGCAACTCGCTCTTTTAGGGGACCATGGCCGATGCCCAACAACTATAATTGTTTTCACTTTTGTAATTAGCACTAGGAAAGAATCTTGCTCTTTAGAGGGATTCAGATCTATCCATTCGAATCATTAACAATTATTTTGAATTCAATTGTTCATTTTACATGTCTGACTACTTTGATTTTTCAAGCGACTTTCAAAGGACAAATCTCCTTTATTCATCAAATCTAAAATTTTTTTAAAAAGAAGGATAGACAATTGTTTTGTAAAATCAAGCTTTATAAATAAAAATAACTTATCTTAACCTATTCATGTCTATCTTAAACTCAAGTCTAAGTCTAAGCTCAACTGAAGAGAAACTCTAAATCCTAAAGATTTAATCACTTAAATTTAGCAAAGTGTTCTATATTCATAAAGGATTTAGGCAAATTCGAAAAATTTTTATACTTGCTTATGTATATAAGGGGTGAAAATTTCTAAGATTTTTAATCAAAAGCTTAAGTAAGTATCTAAAAATATTTTCATGCATAACCTATAATTTCCCCCCATACTTATGTTGTACATTGTCCTCAATGTACATTATACAATACAGATAACAAAAATTCAAGTGGGCAAAATAATATAAATAACAAAGGAAAAGGAAGTAGGACTTCCCTGGTTTTTGGCATTGATCCAGGAAAATGTGAAGTCTATATGATGAGTTCCATCAACAAATTATGTGCATGAGGTTTTCTTTGCATTAAAATGAACTTAACTAAGAAAAGAAAAAGAAAATGTTAAATTGAATATGATAAACTACTACTGATTTAAGTATCAAAGTGTTAGTACCTTGCAAACTTACAAAACATTAAAAGTAAAAATAGTTATCCTAAAATTACAATAGGGAAAAGTAAAGTCATCCAAAATAGAAATCAAACTGAGTGTTTCATAAAAATGATAAAAATGCAAGAAAAGTTCATTCTTGATCTACATCATCATCCTCATACAACATTTCATACACTCTATAGGACTCCTCATTTGAGGTAAGCTTTAGCATAGGTAGTGGTGATAGTGGTTGAATCTGTAGATGAACGATAATCGAGTCTTGCCCCTTCAGAGCAAAGTCCACCTTATGCAATAAAATTATCCTCTTCTTTAGTATCTTCTCATAAGCTCCTTTATTACTCTGATCATTCAAGAAGACAAGACATGTCTTTGCTATGATGATGAGGAAATGGCTTCACCAATTGGCTTGGTGGAACTTCAGGTGGTGGAGGGTGTTGTATTGCCTTGACTGCATCATAAGTGAGAGGAATAGGGGGATCTAGTATTCCTATGTGCGGTACATTGCAAAGGCTAAGAAACTTTGTCACTAGGCGAATGGTGAAAGGTCTTGCAAAAATATATTTAGATTGCCCATCAACAGCTTGGAACCTGAGGAATCAAGCCATCCTAATAGCTAAGTTGATGGGTCATTTATTGCAATGCTATATAGATATAATATATCTCTTTAATTCATGACCCCTTAGTGATTTCCACTACCTATAAATCCACCAAACAAAACATACTGGATTAGCCTCAAAGCATGATCAATCAAATTTAATGTTTTCGATTTCTCTAGGTTATAAGTTTCTCCCTCTCCTCTAGTTAAATCATTTCAGACAAAACATTTAGGTACCCCCTGAGGTAAATTATAAGGTAGTTCCATGTACTCCCACATCATGACATAATTAACAGAGAATAATTCCATGTAGATGACTAGATCACCAATCCACATGCTTATTTCATTACCAAAATGTCTAAAATGAATGGTATTTTGCCTACCTTAAGAGAGATTGTCAATACCTAATCTGAAGGTACTAAGGAATTCTAAGGTTAGCTCTTTATATACTGACTCATTGATGGTCAGTAAGCAATCCCATCCTTTAAACTTGATCAGTTATTTGATTCTGGCTTCATAGCTACCTTGGGCTAGTGCCTTTCAGTTTTAGTATGTGAATTCACTAAATTCCTTCTTAAATAGGTGGAAGTATCTCTGCTACAACCATGAGAGGTGAAATTATAAGAGTGGATGTGTAGGAAGTGGGCTTCTCGACATTTTTTGCATTAAAAAGAAAAAGCAATTCAAAGTACAATCCATGTTATATAGACAATAGCTAATTCAAGAAACTAATAAAACTCAATTATCATTCCTAGTTAATTGCTACTTTACTTGACTAAACAACATAGGCACTAATTAAATTAGTAAAAAGATTGTATAGTATAATGTTAATCTAGCTTAATAAAAAAATTGTATAGTGTAATGCTAATCTAGCTAAGTCGTGGATTAATGCAATTATAGAATTATTTCATGATCAAATCCTATTTTCATGCGTCATCTCTATTGACATGGAAATTATCATCTAACATATACAATTTCTTGAAACTTTGTTCAATATAAGAAATTCTTGAAACAATGACATAATGATTATTGAAATGCCAATTTCTTAAGACATGGATGAATGAAATTAATAGCCTAATGAGATACTAATTTTTTTTATCTTTACTTAAACCTATACTTTCATAATTTCTAATGGTTATGAACATTAGTATTCAATATATAATTGATTAAAAACATGTTTTTCACAATTTAACTGTGCAATTATTAACAAATTTCCTAATTCTAATATGAACTTAGGACATGTATTAAAACAAATCCATATAAAAAATTCTAGGAATTTGTGGATATTCTAATTACATAATAATTTCAATTTGAATGAGTTTCTAAACATTAAAATGAATTGTGTACATCACATTATAAGAATGATATCAACAACAATTTCCATCACTTTTCTTCACTTTCTCTCAGTTTCTTATCCACAATCCTTAAAAAGCATGGACCTTTCAGGGAGTTTTTAGTAAATAATGAATGGAAAATACATTTCATCACATTAATTTGTCTAAATCACTCCTATAAATCAAAATCTTTATACATGCTATTGATAGCAGAATTTCACTTGGTGATATTGCTTGGTACTTTGGCTACTGAACTGCCAATCATTGATATCTTCTATTTAGGCCTTGATGGCTTGGTTAATCTAATGAGCCTAAAGGCCCGACCTACTTATATATTTAAATTTGAACAGTGACATGGACAGTTGCAGCCTTATATTACAACCTTGTACGACCTTATTCCATAACCGCCTACTACTCCTATTCTTTAGGCATGTACTTAATTAAGGAGCTATTACGTAGTGTATGGGTGACGATTACCTGTTATTGCAGACATTTAATATGCGCTTATAAATGAGAGAAACAAAGTATTGTAAGGACTTTCTCTAACACTCTTCAACACTCTAACCCTTTTTATTCACTTAGCAAAACACTTTCTTACTTAGGCATCGAAGTGACTACATCAAACCAGCTCCGACACAACCTTTTGCCTTTCTTTCTTACTTCTATAGTTGTAATGTTTTACACCAAAATTTACCAACAACACATGCATTCAGGGCTGTTTTTCATGAAATCCTCATCAAAAATCAAATTTTTAGACAATCTAACTGCAAATCTAAGAACATAACAAAAGAAGGACGATATATATACCTTGATCTCATAGTGTGTAGTATTAGGTTATGATATTTCGTAAAGATTTGGGGGTTATATAGAGAGAAAAATGAGAGAAAATAGGCATTTAAAGAGGGAAGGAGTGTGTTAGAATGGAGATGAAGAATTTATCCCATGGTCTTTGAGTTTGTAGTAGGCTATGGGTATGGTCTACAGTGGATAAGGTCTAATGTGGTTGAACACACGATGTCTGGTATCATACGAACCAATGGGGTAGGTTTAAATTGCGAGATGGTCTAAAGAGTAAATGAAAGTCGAGGGTTAACTAGGGGTTCCTATGCATTGATGTAAGATATGACACATCAATGCCTCACATGGGCTCAGGTTGCACTTAATATGATGCACAAGTGTAGTTAGAGATTACTTGCCACTAGTCTACGCTCAATGGGCTAGATAAGAGTAGCTCGAGAGTAAGTAGCAAAATACTTAGCTCTAGAGGGTATGTTTGAAAATTTAATCTATTCTCTTTTGTGGCTATTACAATATACAAATATTTATAAGATCTAACTAGGGTAAATCCTTAGTTAAAGTAAATTATATAAAAAAAAAATGATTCCTATTAGTTAAGGAAAAGGGGAATAATTTATAGGGATATCAATGTAATTGTGCAAAAAGAATATTCGATTACAGAAAGGATATGATTGTTAGAAAAAGGCAGGAGACATATCATTTTGCTCATTTTGTGGTCCCAATGATAATGTTGGTTGAGTAGGGACGGCTTCGATTAGGTTGGCATCGGTAGTTTGATAGTTCGGATAGTTGGGACTGGACAAGGGTGAGTTTATGGGAAACTTATCTTTGGGTTGACCTCGGATGATCGGCTCTTGATAATTGTTAGCTTAGCCTCGAAATAGGTGTGGTTGGCTATACTTTGATTTATTGTTTGGACTAGAGTATTTCAAAGGGGTCGACTTAGTACCTTAGTTGGTTACCTCGGTAGCTTCTTGAATATGGTGCGTGAAGTAACTCGATAGAGCGGTCTGAGGAATGCACTGCTCCTCGGCATTAGCTCACCTCGGACAGCTTGATAAACCATTTGAGCAAGCCCTTAGGCTTAGGAGCACGTAATTAGTTTACAATCACTATCATCCCCTCCGGGTTGTTTAAGGTTTGGGATCAAATCTGGCTCAACTCTAGATGGCTTGTCCTTAGGAGTGTACGGTTGGAGATTAGTAATGTTAAAGGAGTTCGAGATTCCATATCCTTTAGTTAGTTCAATCCTGTAAGTATTAGGATTAATCTTTTCAAGCATTGTGAAGGGTCTGTCGACTTAAGGAGATAGCTTGCTCTTCCTGAAGTTCGGGAACTATTCCTTACTAAGGTCGATAAAAACCAAATTGCCTGGTTGGAATTCTCTTTTCTTCCATCCTTAGCCTTACCTTTTGAGCTTAGTAGTAGCTTGGCTTAACTATTCTACAACCCTTTGGTGCATGGATTTGATGGCCTAGACTCTTTTTGCAGCGTGTGAGTCATCATCAAGTCTTCGTAGTGGTGCTTGGTCCATTGGGAGCTTAGGGTTGAACCCATAGGTAGCTTTAAATGGAGACATGTTGGTAACACTATAGGTAGTCCTATTGTAGGCGAATTCAATGATTAGAAGGCACAAATCCCAATTAGCTATGTTTCATTTGACAACAACCTATACTAAAGTTCTTACTATTTGATTCACTTAAACTATATATATAAAAATAAATTGCGAATACTCTAGTAAGTATATTAGGTCGGAATTAAGTAATATAGAGAAAGTAAGATTTCCAATCTCTCGAGGACTAAGAAATTACTAATCCTATACTAGTTCTTATCAATATTCAGGCAATCAAAATTAAATTAATTAATCTAATAATTACTCTAAAATTATTGAAAAGAAAATAACTATGAAAAATCTAAAATTAAGCAATTAATTAAGAATTATGGGAAAATAGAATCCACTCTAGATTACGCAAATCAAATTATTATCATGTTATATAGATTAATAGCTATATGGTTATTTAAGTGAAATTATTATACCTTAAAACTTAAGGATTTAAACCCTTGATTAATTAGTCAACTTCTACATCTTCTAATTAATAGTAGACTCTAAATTATAATCATATATCTCCCCATACTACGATTGTTTAATGTCCTAAATCAATTATCACTAATGTCTTAGTAAATAATCAATTGCTGAACATCACATTAATCTCTAAATAATTTCAAATTAATTTAATTAACTCTGCTTCTACATTAATTAATCAAATCAACTAAGAATTTCTGATAAACCTTATATCAACTCCCGTATCATTAGGGTTTCTAGCAATTATAATTGAAATCATAGAAATTGCAATCATGAATCATCCATATATCTCTTAATCCATATATCATGAACACAATTATCATCTTAGCTATCTTGGGTTTCATTAATTCTCACAAATAAGTTTAACTAGCCATGGATTTGGAAACAAAAACACAAATACTAATTGAAATTGTAAGGAAATTCATAATTGAAAGCATAAGTATTTCGTAGAATTGTATAAGAATAATTGAAATAGATGTCACTAATTTTGTATTGAAAAAAATAATCTTCAATTGCAACTTCAAATTAGTCTTCACAACAAAAGAAAAATCTTCTCAATGATCAAAGTGATTCTCTTGAAGAATTCTTTAAGAACTAACTAAAGACTATTCTATGACTCTCTACGTCTAAGGAAAAAGTGTCTAAAAATCTCCTAAACGATGAAACATAAGCTATTTATATAAAAAATTAGGGTTGGCTTGCGTAAAGTTTCTTTTCCATAAAGGCGACTATGAAGGCCAGTGGTGTAAGTGTAAGGTCGGCATTTAGGCTGGCAGCGTAGACATCAAAGGCCACCAGTGCAAGTTGTAAGTTATAAGCTGTAAGCTGGCTGCCTTTAATTTAAAATTGCATGTGTTGATTTGGAATTCATTTATTTGCTTAAGATTTCTCTAAATCGTCCGTAATTCCACTCTTGAATCCTTTAATTCCCGAAATGTCCAAATGAAAATAATTAAGTATCGTTTCTTAATAATTTCTATAAAATCAATAATAATTATATCTTAATTTGCACTTTAAAACATAAAAATATGCCTTTATCACCGTTCTATTAACAACTTCAATCTATCCATTAGTCTACGGATGGTAGGACATACTGTAAAAAAGCTTGGTTCCCATTCATCTCCATAGAATTCTCTAAAAGTGGCTCATGAACTTTGGGTCTTGGTTTGAAACGATGGTTTTGGGCATTACATGAAGCTTAATTACTTCTTGTAAGAAAAGAAAAGAGATGGTTGAAGTGTTGTTAGTTTTGGAATAAGGTAGAAAAGTGCCATCTTGCTTAACCAATCCACAACTATGATGATATAGTCCTTCCCTTGGGACGTCTTTAGTAATCTTAACATGAAGTCTATACTTAGCTCGGATCATGGTTTGGTCGGGATGGGCAAAGGTAGATAGTGTCCTTGCTTAGCTTGACTCTTCACCTTTTGGTAGGTCACATACCTTTTCCAATATGGATTGGAAATCTCTCATCATTCTTTGCTGAAAGAATCTTAAGGATGATACCTCATGGGTTCGGCGCTGGCTAAAGTATCCTATCAATCCTCATCCATGTACCTCATGCACTAGCAATTCTCTCATGGAACAAGTTGGGATACGTAGCCTCCTCTTCTTGAATAAGTATCCATCCTCACTGTGATATTTGTCCAAAGTCTGTCCTTCTTAACATTTAGCATAGATGGGACCAAAGTGTGGGTTTTCAGCACATAAATTCTTTATTATAGAGAAACCAAGTAGCCTGGTCTACAGTTCAATCAAGAGGGAATGCCGTCTTGATAGGGCATCACCCACTAAATTGTTCTTCCTATTATTATATTTCACAGTACAAGAAAAACCCTCTATGAACTCAACCCATTTGGCTTATCTTCAAGACAACTTGGGTTAGCTCCTTACATATCTCAAGGATTCACGATCGGTGTAGATCATAAATTCCTTAGGTGGCAGATAGTGTTGCTACACCATTAGGGCTTGAATTAAGGAGTAAAACTCTTTTATCATAAAAAAATAGTTGAGTGTAACTCTTCAAAGTTTTTCACTAAAGTAAGCAATAAGTCAACCTTCTTGCATCACTATGGCACCTATGCTTAGTCCGGATGCATCACACTCTACTTTAAATACTTTGTTAAAGCTCAACAGAGCTAGGATAAAGGCTGTGGTCAGCTTTTCCTTCACTTCCTCAAAACTCCTCTACTCCTTCTCTCCCCATCTAAATTCAACATTCTTTTTTCATAGTTCAGTGGGTAGGGCCATGACCGTACTAAAATTTCTTATAAACCTATGATAGAACGATGCTAGGACATGGAAACTCCTTACGTTGGCTGAAGTGGTCAGCACTGGCCATTCGGTGATAACTTTAATCTTCTCTTCATCAACTTGTATGCCACCACCACTTACAACAAATCCTAAGAATATCACTTCGGATTGGCAAAAGTTACACTTCTTCAGATTGGCGTAAAGCTATTTATCTTAGAGTTTTGCAACGAGTCTTCGGAGTTGCTCTTAGTGAGTCTTTAGGTTAGGGAAGATGTCATCAAAATAAACCACGATAAACATTCTTATTAATACTTAGAGCACATGATTCATCAGGCATATAAATGTGCTTGGCGCATTGGATAGTCCAAACAGTATTATAAGCCATTCATATAATCTATGGCGTGTTTTGAATGCAGTTTTCCACTCATCACCCTCGTGTATTTGAATATGATAGTATCTAGATTTGAGTTCGATCTTAGAGAATAGTCTTGCTCCATTTAGCTTATCTAGCATATTGTCGAGCCTAATTTTTCTTTGGTTTTAAAATATTTTCTTTAGCCAGATTAGCATTAAACCCTAACCTATTTAATATTAATCCTCGATTAGGAGTTAAGAAAAACTCAGTTTTTAAATGTATTTTGAAAATCCTTTCAAGTTGGTACCCGACCAGAGTTGGGAAAAAGAGTGATAGGTTAAATTGATTGGGTGGACTAATTTAACCTAATCACTAATTCACTTAAGAAATTAAATTTTTAGAAAAAAGGTTCAAAAACCAAAGATTTTAGGTCTAGGGGCTAATTTTTTAAACTCTTAATAGGTATCACTTTTTTAACTTTCTGATTTTAATTTCACTTTTCAATATACACTTATTTATAAACCATTCACATGAAACTTAATTAATTAAATTAAAAAATTATTTATAAAATACGAAGAAAATTTTTTCCATATTTTAAATCACCTTATATTTACATATAAGTGCCTAAATACTCGTTATTTGGGATTAGGTGTACGTAGTTTTTTCATAAAATGTTAGACATGTTTTTTTTTTTTTTTTTTTTGAAAATGGTTGGCTTTAAGTTCTTTAGCCATTCAATTTTATTTAAGAAAAAAACCTAAGAGGAAAGGGTCTTAATTTAGTGTTCTTATTTTTGGTGAAATTCTAAAATATCTTAATTTTTTTTTTAAAAAAGGTACATCTATTTATTTTTTGTTTGAAAAAAAAAATTCTAAGTAATAAAAATTTTTAGAAAAATCTTAAAATACCTAAATACAACTTTTCATAAAATATGCAGTTACCATAGGTAATATGCCCAACCTTAGAAAAAATTCCTAATTATAAAAGAGAAACCTGAATCTTGTCGTGGTGAGTTTCTAGCACAACCTGTCCTAGCTTAGAAAACCTTGAGCTTGTGTAAATCCTAAAGAGAGAAAAAGAGGTCGTGTAGAGAGAGAGAGAGTGGTGTTGTAAGTGGATTTAAGTGATTGTGAGTGATGAGTTGATGGTTTGTAAGAAAATGGAATCCCTTATTTATAGGTTTTATGGTCGAGTTAAGGAGGGAAAATATTAGATGTAGTATACTTTTCTTCCATGTTTGGGCTAGGCAAACTTAGAAAATATGTGATGCTAAATACAAAGCTATACATAGAAAACATAATTAACATACACCAAGGGTGGACCTATTACACATAGCGATGACATGGTGATGATATGGCGATGACATGGCATGGTGACATGATGGGTAACATGGATGCATGTATCAATGAGGGATAGACAAGTGTCTATGTGAGAGAAGAAAATAAAATATACATTTTGTACCTTTAATGGATTGAAGCTAGGATCTTTAAATCATATGCAATATTAAGTTAGAATATGTTACCAATAGGCCACTAGCCTATGCCTTATCCATATATGCAATCAAATTGCATATATGGACCAAGTTGGCCTAGGTTAGATTCAAATGTAATCTTAGGCCCAATATCCCTCTTCTCTTTTAATTATTTAAGGCCCCTAAAAATACAAAGGTTAAATTTAAAAAAAAAATCTTATTATATTTAAATTGTCCAAAAAAACTATTTTATTATTATTTTTTTCTATTTTTTGTGCTTTTTTTAAATTTAGAAACTTTACCTTATTTTAAAAACTCTAAAATTGCAAGGAAGGCAAAAATGATGTGTCTACACATATCATCATGCCTTGGTATGGGATACCTGTACTTGATGTTAATGCGGTTAATTGCTCGGCTATCTATACACATTCTCCATGACCTATCTTTCTTTGGCACTAATAGGGCTTGCACAATACTGAGGCTAAGGGACTCGCACACATAACCCTTCTTCATTAGCTCATCTACTTGCTTTTATAGTTCAGTAGCCTATTCAGGGTTCAACTTATAGGCAGGCTTGTTTGGTAATGCGACTCTTAGTTATAAGTCAATTGCTTGTTCGATGCCTCAAATTTGAGGTAAACTTTCTAGTAGCTCATCTAGAAATAGGTCGGCAAACTCTTCTAACAAGGTTTTTACCTCGGTAAGTAGTAGTTTCTCCTCGGATCTCCTCATTTCAAGTAGTTTTCTAACCAACAAATACATCAACTCTTTAAGCTCTACCTCTTTCTTTAGCTTAGCTTGAGTCATCACCAAATCCTCTTTCTTCAAGACTTAGCTCAATTGGGTCTACATGACTTTCACTTACTTAACAATCATGGGGCTTAACTTTACCTTTTTGCCCTCGTGCTCCAGGTAACATATATTCCTCCTTCCATTTATGTTATGGTATGGTTAAACATCTATGGTCATCCAAGTAGAATGTAGGATGCACTCATGGCTAACACATCATAGAGTACCTCATCTCAACGGTTATCAATACAGATCAACATAGATACCTGTTTGTTCACTTGTAAGGATCCCTTCGTACTAAGCTAATATAGCCTATAGGGTTTTGGGTAGGGCTTGGTTGGCAACTTTAGTTGTTGGACCATAAGGCATAGGTTGTGTTGGTGTAGCTCCTATTGTTAACAATTAGGGCATACAATGAACCATTCACCTTGCACCTAATGTAGAAAAGATTCTCTCTCTGATCATCTTTAGGCTTAAGACTCACATTCATTACCTTTCTTAAAACCAAAGTGGTTGGCATAAAATTACCTTCCTCACTATATATGACTTCCTCCTCCTCGTACAGTTCAGTCTATTTGGTCTCTTTTGGGTCCCTTATCTCTTCATTAGTACTGTCTACCTTAATAGCTGGGGAATCACCATGGTTCTTCTGTTTTGATACTAAGTGGCCATGTGTCAAAATCCCTGACATTTGAAACACTTGATCTCACTTATCTTCCTACCTAAACTCTGGCCTTTCTCAAACTTCCTTAAGACTCCTTTCTCCTTTTGCTCGGGTAGCTTGAGTGGGTTAGGTCTCAACAGCTGTACTAAGTTTTGTTTGTATGATTCTACTCAGAACAATTTGGCTAGTGGCTAATTAGTTGACAGGAGCTTGAAATCTTCCAGTCCAATGCCTCTTTATCCTCTAGGTAGCTCAGATAGCGTAATCAAGTGTTCCAATATCTAGGGTTTTCAAAACATCCCCCAATCTCATACTTTAATCCATCAATGAACTGAGTTACAATTCGATCTTCTAACTCAATGACTTCATATTAGATCATTAACATTTGGAATTCCTGCACATACGCGTCTACACTTAATCCTCCTTACCATAAGTCTTGTAACCTTTTGAAGGCATCTTAAATATAGTAGCTCAAAACAAACCTTTTACTCATGATTCTCTCCATTTCATCCTAACTCTTAACTTCACGTTCTCCTTCTCTTCTTTAGGTAACTTTCTTGTTTTCCACTACAGGGCGGCATAGCTAGTAAGCTCCAATATAATAAGTCTAACCTTTGCATTATCAGGTACTTCTTGGCATTCAAATTGCTTCTCAATCTTATTTACCTAATCCAGGTAATCCTAAGCATCACAACTACTAGAAAAACTTGGAATACACATCCTTAACCCTTTAACTCTAGGGGCTCAATCATTCCTCTCTTCTGGTACGTAGTACTATACTGCTTCATTGCCTCATTTCTCTTCCTCCTCTTCAATTTCATCGAGTACTAGCCTACACCTAGTAAGCCTATCTACTCATTTAGCTTGAGGTGGTTAAATTGGGATATTAGCTTTACTAAATTGGCCATTGCCTCTCTCTAGCTATTTACGCCCTTCGTATGGGTCATTTCTAACTTGCTGCCTATCTTTATTGATGATAGTCACCAAACTAGCTATAAGGTTAATGAGTCTATCTAGCCGGTTACCCAATGATTACGGTGTGAAGCTTCCTTGTGGACCTTGACTATTTTGAGCACTACTCTATTGGTTAGGTAAAGTTCCTTAAACACTTGAATCTGACATTGTAAGATATCCCATAAGTTTGCTAGTTAAAATTCCTCTCAAAGTTCTCTCCGCAATTAGCAATAGTAGTCTAATAACTAAAACTTTGACTACTTATGATAGCCATGCAAGGAACAAGCAAACATGTACACTCTGTTTTTGTATACAAGAAACAGGGGAAAATAAAGCACATAGTTTCTTTACAGTTTTACACCTATCAAACTCCTATGTTTTCAACAAATCTCTAGATGTACAAAAGCAACAACAAATTGCTTATAGAATAGCGTAAATTAGCTCCGAATGTAGCCAAGCTTTGATACTAGGATGATATGGTCTAGCATAGATGAACACATAATGTTTGGTATTGTACGAACCAATGGGGTAGTTTCAAACTGTGAGATGGTCTGAAGAGTAAACAAAAGTCAAGGCTTGAGTAAGGGTTCCTATACGCTGAAATAGGATATGATGCATTGATGCCTCACATGAGCTTAAGTCACACTTAATATGATGCACAAGTATGGTCGGAGGTCACTCCTTACTAGTCCATGCTCAATGGGTTAGATAAGAATAGCTCAAGAGTAAGTAGTAGAATACTTGGCTCAAAAGGGTATATCTAAGAATTTAATCTATTCTTTGTTGTGGCCATTACAATATATAAGTATTTATAGGATCTAACTAGGGTAAATCTTAGGTTAGAGTAAATTACAAAAAAAAAAAAAAGAAGATTCCTATTAGTTAAGGAAAAGGAGAATAATTTATAGGGGTATCAATGTAATCATGCAAAAAGAATATCTAGTTATAGAAGGGATAGTACGAATGTCAAAAAAAAGTAAGACATATGTCATTTTGCTCATTATGTGGTCCCAACGACAATGTTGGTTGAGTAGGGTCAACTTCGATTAGGTCGATGTTGGCAGTTTGACAACTCGAACAATTGGGATTGAACAGGGGTAGGTTTATAGGCGACTTATCTTCAAGTTGGCTTCAAGTGTTCGGCTCTTGACAATTTTTAGCTTGGCCTTGATACCAGTGTGGTTGGTAGCACTTTGATTTGTTGTTTAGATAGGAATGTTTCAAAGGGGTCAGCTTGGTACCTTGGTTAGTTACCTTAGTAGCTTCATGAATTTGGAGCACTGCTCTTCGGTGTTTAGCTCATCTTGGATACCTTATCAAACCATTTGAGTAAGCCCTCGGGCTCGGTAATATGTGATTAATTCACGATCTCTATCATTGGCTATGTAGTTTGGCCAAGGTCCATCTTGTTTTATTTTTTGTGTTACTTGGATAGACTATGGGTGAGGTCCATGGGCATGGTCCTGGCCTGTGGACTTCTCCTCTTAAATTTCCTTGAAATTTTTCTCAAAATGCCTTAAGAGGGGAACACAGTCCATCTCTATGGTGTAAACCTTGACCTTATTCTTCTTCATGTCTTGAATTTCTACAATTTTTATTCCCTTGACTTGATTTCTACAATTGCCTTTGAAAAGCTTGAAATTAGAATGATTGAAATACATATATGGATCAAAAATCAATTCCATGGGATGATAACTTTAAATTTACTATTGCATCAATGAATCCAATACTATTTTTAGATGAAATTAAATTGTTCAAGCAAAAAAACACTAACTTATGTACAAAGCTTGATACTTGAATTGACTCATGACAAAATAACAAAATAAATGAATATACTAACAAAAATAATTGAAATTGAAATAAACCAAACCAAACTTAGGTTGCCTCCTAAGGAGTGTTATTGTTTTACATCATTGGCTCGATGGTTGAATCGATTCCTTAATGCAATTAGCTGGTTAATATCTATACATTGAATTAGTTAAAAAGCATACTAATAAAGACAACACCCAAAGAATTGTAGGAAAGATTATCATGAGAATGTTAAAATAATTGGAAATTAAAACTTTTGCTAATATCTAACTAGGTTACTCTTTTGGTTCCTTAACAACGGTGCCAAAAACTTGATTATTGTATGTCAAGCAGGTATATTTGGTCAAGTTATAGTATAGATCTAAATGGATGTGAGTCTAAGTGTTGATCCCATAGGGAATCATGCATGTGAGAACTTAATTACTAGCAATGTACTCTAAAATAACCAATTCTCTAACTTTACAATATAGAGATAATTGTGATTAAACAAAAAAGATGAATAAGATAAAAAAATCTAATTAATAAAAATAAAATAAATAGGTACAAAACAAAATAAACTAAAGTAAAACAAGCATGATTCAAAGAAATAATTCATAATCCTTAGTAAATTGTCATTACCTATCCTTTAATTTTGTGCAACCATTCAATCTCAATTATTCCTTAGACTGTAAAGATTCCTAAATCCTATTCCTATGGAATTCAGATTCTAAATTGGTTGGACTGTTATCTTTAGCCTCTTCTTAATCCTAAGATGCTCTCTACCTTAATCACTTCTGAATAGAGTGTCGTAGGATCGTGTTAAAGACTTAGATCTTGTTATTAGGTTGGCTACCTTTACTTACCCTAATTGGAAGAAATTCAGTATCTAATCTCTTAATGTTCTCAATTCCTTCTAATTACACTTCTTCGTTCAACTGCAGGACTCGTATCTCTATAGCAAACTCATATATTAATTAGCAACCCGAGTAAATACTAATTGACGACAATAAAATCTATGTAATTAGATCATCAAAGAATAAAATCATAGATAGAAAAATAAAGTGTTGCAAGAAGAACTGGATATTAATAATAATTTACTAAGAACGATCACAAGAAGAACAACATGACAATGAAAATAAGAGAAGCAATTGAGAGATTTCCGATACAATTCTAGCTTACTATTCTACTAAAAGGGTGCTCTCCATGAAAACCTAAGCCTAAGGATCTATATATAGACAATCGGGCTGGGTTTATGAAGAGAACTTAACAAAAATAAAAGATTCGCTCATCATAGGATGTCCATGCCTTAGGTACACGGTCATGAACACAGCCATTGTCAGGACCTTAAAGGGGGCCTAGTAGGATTATTTAAAATTTCCATAACATGTGTGCACCCATGGTATGAAAACCGTCTTGCAAGTCAGAGATTGCAAGACTCTAAATTATAAATCACTAAGGTTAATGATTTTCAAGTAATTAATTTATTATAACATGACATAATATATAATTATAAATAACTATGGATGTCCGATATCCTACAATTCCTCAAAATCGCAGAGAATCGGTATCCCCTACCAAATAATAGGACAGGATATGCCAACATTATAAAACTGCAGGTAGAATTAAATTATATTAAACTCTAACATGTGAATATTTTCTATAAAGAGTGTTATGTATCACCTACAAAGATCTCAACTAATCCTAACACTAATTTACATATCTTCATCTCGCCCTCAGCACTCGAGACTTATCCCAATCCCATCGTATGTAAACTTGCAAAAGAAAGACTATTTAGGAATAAGCTACAAGAGCTTAGTGAGCTATCCCTCATACCATACTGGTAAACAAGTTATCAAACAAATTATTACAACCATATGAATGCATGCATACGCAGAATGCCAAACAATATATGCAGTTGACCGGTACTACATATAATATCGGATTTTAACGCCCTCCAAGATAAGGGTTGGAGATTCATCGGCACCAATCACGATCGGGCTCTAGCACCTAGGTTTTTACCCATAACTTTGAATTCCATATTTCAAAAAGATATATTTCCATTTCTAAAAATCCAGTAGTTCACAAAGTCCCAAGCCTAGTGGTGAGGTGACCCCCGCAGTCCACACTCACACCCTACAGCGGTGGTCTCTAGACGCGACCCCCAACCACCCACGGTTAGTGTCTCCGGCGCCAATAGAACCCACGAGCCAAGGGTAGGGTCTTATTGTACCCATGCTCCTACACGGTACTAATCAAATCATGTGGGAATCCATCCCTCCAAGGCCCTTCATTACCAACCGCGTGAAGTGATGGCCGGAATAAGTAATGCGATGCATGGATAATGCATGGCCCTTTTGATTCAAGATAAGCCTAATATAATTAGGTCATATTACGAGGCGATCAATCAATATCATCAAACCATCCAATTCATATAAAAAATCAATCATACCATCAAATCATCAATTATCGTATTTAACAATATTTCTTACAATAATCAATCAATATCAAGTACACACATATCCCAAAACCCCATGCATCAAGTTATTGATATTCAATTTAAATGCACTAACTACAAGCATAAACAAGTATAGAGTCATCGGGAGTACTCACTTGACCATGACGACTCGCTCTAGTCGTAATAACCGATCGGGAGATCTTATGAGATAATAAGGATAATAAGTAGTTGACTAACTAATGGTTCTAGATATCTATCTACCTAATTCTACTTAGATTACTATCAGCCCTTATTCGATTAAACCTAATTGCTACTCGTATGTAACTTTTTCATTCTATTTTCAATATTTATGAATTTATAGTCGTTTTTCATCGTTTTCGGACATACATTCACACGGTAATGTCCGTTTTGGACGTTAAGACCCGTGTTTTATGATATGGGCTAAATTTATTGAAATTTTGAACTATGAAAACTTAAGTACTCTTATTACTTATATTTTTATCTTTTGTTTATACTTAATGATTTAGTTAACCCTTAAATTCTTATACCTAAAAGATTTTACTTTGCTATTGCTAATTCATGTACTTAATTAAGTATAATCCAATTTAGAAAGTGTCTTAGGGTTTACTAAGTTAAGTACCTAATTATTATACACTCTTCTTATTTTCTCATTTTCTAAACCTACGCTTATGTCATCGCTTACATCATCATTTGCTTATGTCATTGCTTATGTCATTACTTGCTTATGTCGTGGCTTATGTCATCATGTGCTTACCTCATCACTTACCTCATTATGTGATTACATAAGCCTCTCCTCATGCTTATGTCATATGTACATGTCTATGTACATTTTACTTCTTCCCTTATACTTATGTACATATACCTTATACATATATATACTTATACATCTACTTAGACTTATACCGTATTTATACATGTATACATACTCATATACCTATACGGTTAGATACGTATTTTTATATACAAATTCGTATGCCTAATCTTTTCCTTAAGAAAAGATTCCTAATTTCATCCTTTTGTGTTTTTATGTATGTATTTAGTGTAGTATAGGTATGTATAATTAAATATGGTGTTAATTTAGGTTAGATACAAAAGGAAGATGTTGAAGGTAAAATGGAAGATGGAAGCTCACGGCAATGGAGGAGGATTTTTGGTTTGTTTCTTTGTTTTGTTGTCATAATGAAAGGAAGAAAATGGTGGGGTCTAGAAGGGAGAAGATTTGGACGGCAATTGAGGAGAAAAGGAGAAGAGAAAAATCAAAAAGAAAGAAAAGAAAAGCCATCATTAAGGAAGAGATATTTTCTTTATCTCTTTAGTGTATTTTGTTGACTTTTTAAAGTGTTGACTTGGTCAACTTTTGGACTTTGTTCAACATGTGTTGTCTCAGTCAACATTCCTTAAGTATGTGTAATTTTGTGCACATAATGTAGTAATTAAGGAAAATTAGGGGAAAAATAAAGGAAATGAGAAGAAATGAGGTATATGATGAATTGATTAGTAAGTATGGTTGATGAGGTCTTACTTTAGGTCTTTATAGCTTATATATCTCATTTGATAAACTACTTTGGATAACAAGTGCAAAAAGTACTAATTTGAGTATTAAAGTTCACTACATGTAACCTAATCTTCAACTATAACCCTAATTCTAAGTGAGACTATCTTAATCACATACTTAAGGGATACATATAATCTATGACTCATTATCTTAGTTTCTAATGGATTACTTAAGGATTCGAATCATATAAGTATGAATGAGGGTCATCTTTAACCTTTTACTAATGATTTGGCAAAATATGAGCATTATATTATCAATAGGGTTTTAGGGTATATCATGGTGAATTAGTGCTTTTATATCCTTAAAGTTATAGTTTTAGGATTTTTATTACTTTAGGGCACAATCTCTAATGTTTTTACACATTTAGGGTTTCATATATTCTTACGCGATTAAATCTTTGATTGTCATCTTAGGGTTTTGATGAGGTTCGAGGTTTTAGGGTCTTCGTATGCGGTTAGGGGTTCAATTGATGATTTAAGGTTTTTTTCGTGTCCACTTTAGGTTTTGGATTGAGATTTTAATCGGTTTTAAATCTCACTAGCTCTTTTGAGTTTGGGAAATCATCTACAGTTTGGACGTGGATTTCTATACTTAGAAAGCTAAATTCATGGGGTTTACAACCGTGGAGTGTGGGCATATACTTGCACTTCGCATGAAAACTTGAAAATTTGATGAAATTGCAAGATGTTGGGAACACGGGTAGGGACCATGGCTATGATTGTTGGTCGTGGTCTTTATTAGGCTCATTTTCTATGCTTGATTCTCATCCACTTCAATCCGTAATCAATGGTTGTGTCCAAATTAAGCTAGAAATGCTCCTGGAAGTCCCTAAAATTAAAATTAAACAAATTAGGCTTAAAATAACATAACAAGAATAAAGTTTAAATTAATTCAAATTAGTCATAAAAAATGATAAATTCATGTCATCATATCATAAAAAGTAGACTATACCATCCTAACGATAGTCCTAGCTTCCGTCTTGATGGGATGCTAAACCCCTGAAGATTAAACATATCATTTCATTAAGGATAAAAAAGGTCTAATGGCTAATATATGTCCATTGGCTTGACTGTAGCTTAACCTACCTTCTTGTTGGTAATAACCTGAGATAAAAGTCCTCTTTCCTCATTTCGCAGCAAACTTTTTGAGGAAATTTCTAGGGTTTAGGGTTTTTTCTTTGCCACTTTCTTTCCCTTTAAGTTATCTTAGGCTATTTTAGTGTAGTTTTATGATCTCAATGGCATTTTATTGTATTTTCATACTTGTAACCTAGATTTCTAATGGATTTTACCTCTTTTCAAGGTTTGGGTATTTGGATTTCCATTGCATCCATGGAGATTGTTAGAGAAATCTTGAGGAGCTCCATTGCTTAAGTTGAGGAGATTGGTTTTGTAATTTTCTTTTTATATTTTCCATGTTTAATGCAACATTTATTTTCATATTCATGTGTATCATGTATTAAATGTTTAACATCCATGAATATGATGAATATTGCTACCTATGTTTATAGATAGTGTATGAACATGATGAAATAGTTGTGGCTATTGATGTTGTCATATTGTGATAGTATAGACTTTAAATTTTACTTGGTTGTATAGAATAATTAGGTATCACTTGATGTTGGGTTAATGTTGAGCTAGATAGCGATTCCTACACGTTGAGCCTCTCTCTTATTAACCTAATAGGGTCTAGATACTGTAATATGATTTGAAAACCCATAGTAGAATCTAGGATCCTTAATTTAGATGGGTAATTCTTGAAAATTAGGGCTACAATCTTTATACTCACTTTGTACTACAATTGGTTAAGATGAGAAATTAATTATAACATAGTTATTTAAGTAGTAACAGGACATAAATAACTAGCTGATAGAGTAGATGAGAGTTGATAATACAATGCTCTTGCTGCATGATAGAATTTATGAAACAAAAGTGGGATAATTTCTATGAATGTGAGTAAAATCCATGCTTAGGCTATTATATATACTCTTATAGCATGACTACAATGATCTCAAATGATTGTTTGCTTGTTACTTATATATCTTTTTGTAAAAAAAATCTACTCTCAATATTGAGAAATTTGCTAAAATCTACGTTTAATTTCATTGTAGTCTTTCCGTTATTTTAGATAACTTATATGCCTTCTTTTGGAATAGTTAAATTGATTTACCTAGATTAGAATAGAACTATTAAAATTTAGTATTTAGTAATCTTTCTAAACTCTATTCTTTCCTTCACCACAAAATACGACCTTAGTTGCTCTTCTTATATTATTAATAGATTGGTATGCTTACAGAAATTCGTAATTTTCACTAAAATTCAATTGTTTTATTTGCAAGTGATTCAATTTGTAGTATAGTGTTCAACTATTTTTGAAAAGGGACAAATTCTTATTTGTACGTAACATTAGTGGAAGTGAGAAGCATAAGACCGGCATTTTGGCTCCTAACTAGGCAGAGCTAGTTAGAATCAAAGAGAACCATGAGATTGGGGCATACATAGTAGAAACACTTGATGCTAGCATTCACAAACAAAGTATATTTACAACCATTTTTAGCCAGCATACTAACTTTGAAATAATACAGTTAAAAAAGCAAACAACAAAAAGTCACAAAAAACAAGTCTTACAATATTTTAGATCACCTAGGTTAGGTAAATCCTTGAAGTTAAGGTCTTCAATTTGCTCAGGACGCCCAGCAAAGGCAGCAATAGTGGAAGCCTCAACCTCAATAGGATGGGGAGGATCGGTCTTCTATTTTGCCTTGTCTTTAACTGCTAAGGCTGTAGAAGTCAATCCACTCATAAAAGCAGGAGGCTCTAACACCCTATCTTCTTCAAAGGCAAGAGATAGGGGACCATGTCTTTTTTTGGGGGGTAGGGCAAAGAGGAGGAGTTTCATTAAATTGTACATATTTTTATATGTTATTTTGATAATGTTTTTATGTGTTTCTTAGGTATTTTAAGTAATTTTGGTATTTAATTGGTCCATATTTTAATTTCAGCCTTTATTTGATAGGCTTGAAGGATTTGATTAATTGTAGCTAATCTGAAGGTGATTTTTACAAGTTTTGAAGCCTTGAAAAGAATTGCACCTAAGAGTATAGAATATGGATTGAGATCATGGGTTGAAATTAAAAAAAAAATGAATAGTTAACTAGAGGTTCACACCTAAGAATTGCAGCCATAAACCTTACTTGTTGATCTTGCAATATTGATGCCATGCCATGCTTCCATGTGTTTTTATTTGGGAGCCTAATTTGGAAATAAAGAGATATGTAAGAGATATTTCAAGATATGTTGAAGATACATTTTACATATATTTGAATATTCCTTTTGTGCTATAAATATCCATGTAAGTCTTGTAATTTAGAAATAGATAGGAGAGGCTAGGTTTTGAAGACTTAAGAGGGTTATCTCTTAACCTTCTCCCATGTTTATTTTCCTCCTTTCTTTTTAGTTTCTTTTTAATATTTGAATATTATATCCTAGAATTCTATGTAGAGATACTTATTTCCTTTTGTTTAATTCAATCTATGATTTCTTGTTATTGAGAGCTAATTACATGTTCTTGTTGTTCTTTGAATTAATATTGCTAGCTTTCTAATTTAATGTTTGATTTCACCTTAGAGATTGCGAAATTATATTGTGACTAGATCTATGTAATTAGAAGGAATTGGAGTAGAAATGAGCTTTCCTTAGTTTCTCTAGATTAAGGTAACCTAATTGTTATATTCAAGAGTTTAATATGATATTGATATATTTTATTGTAGAAGTGACTTTAGTAAGGTATAATAAAGACAAGAGGTTAATTTGAGAAGCAGTTTTGATTAACTTATTTAAGGAATACCCATGGTCTAATAATAAGAATGAGATTGAATATGGCATAGATTCTAGGGGAAATTTATTATTTGAATACTAAGGTTCATGGGCTTTTCATAATCTTTATTGTCTCCTTTATTTTCCTATTTTTTATTTCTTTTACTTTATTATTCTTTTAGATTAGTTTAGCTTGATTAGATTTAGTAATTTAATAATCCGCACTTAGTTGTTAGGTTAGATAATAGGAAAATAAGATAGAAGTACTAATATTTCAATAACTAATCCCTAAGGGATCAACATTTAGACTTAAATCCGTTATATGATAAAATCAGTAGATGCATTTACCTCCAATCAAGTTTTTTAAGCTATTGCTAGGGACTATAGATTTTAATATTAGGAAAACCATTTGACTTATTGCTTTAACCATTATTCTTTACTTGTTTATTCCTTCCTTACATTTTATTATTTGGATTGTTTCTACCGTCATTGTTTTCTTTTGTAGGGCATGTCTAGGAGTAGGATCTATGGCTTTCCCAAATGTTTAAAAAGATGGGCTGACAAAATTAGAAATTCAAAGAAAGGCCTTGCAAGTGCCAGGTAGCACAAAAATGAGTCCCAAATATGTAGAATTAGGATGATATTGAAAGCAAGGGAAGGACTATATCTTGCATTTTCAATTTTCTTTCCTCTTCATCAAAATTGAAAAAAAAAAAATTTACTCCACTTACATTATTTTTTTTTTAATTTAGCAGCTTGGATTAAATTTTTCCCCGTATTATTTAATGGTTAGAATAAGTTTTTTTATATGAAATTCACTTCAATTTACTCAATTGTAAAACTCTCTCTTTAGTTGAGAATTGAGAAAACTTATGGATCCTAATAATTCTCAAAATTTACCACCATTTATAGCACTCACAAAGTATAGAATTTTTAAATATCTTTGACGACACAAAATGGCTCTTATTTTCCATTCACTTCATATTTTCATGGTCTTTGGAGTTTTCAATACCCCTAAAATGTTCCTATTAACCAAAACTCACAAAATTTCAATCTAGCATCCAATTTCAATTATAATTTGAGAAATATAATGTCTCCTTATTTTCAATATCCTCCTAACTTTGTACCCGAGAGCATTTAATAATACAATATGACTAGCACAAGTCCTTCTCAACCCACATCCGATCAATCACTTAAACACCAAGGAGTGTAAGTTTGCAATACCTACAACATTTAACACACAAGAAAAAAAAAAACTTAGAGAACTTAGAAAAAGATAGGAGAAGATTGATGATAAACTTCTTATTCATGTATGGTTAAGGGTTAGTAAAGACCTAATTATTAGACATAACTAGCTGTTCTAAACTTATTTTTTGAATTTAACAGTTTTCTTTTACATTGTTTAATGGTTAAAACCGAGGCATGATCTTCTCTAACTGCTAGGTGAATTTAGTCAAGCAAAGTCCTTCCAGAATCATGCCCATAATCTAAGGCGTGATTTTCATTGGACATGAGAAGTAATGAGATAGGTGAATCACAGTTATAGAATCGTACTCATAATCTAGGGCATGATCCTTGCTGGTTATAGGTAAGGTATTGGGCAATGGAGATCATAAGCAAGATTGCACCTATGGTTCCAACCGTAATCATGTTGAAATTTCAACCATTGTTTGCAATAACTATCATGGTTGATAGTCATGCTTATGATTCTGACCGTGATTCTCCTTAGACTTACATTCATAGAGGTAACTCCAAAGTCAATTGACATATTCCCTAATATGGCCCTGTTTCTCTCATAATATGTACCTCTTTTACTTCAAACACTTTAGTATGCCTCACATGATCCTTACAACATGATCTTACACTATCTCTCATTCTCATTACCTCTTACATGGTGCTTGATTTCTTTTTTGCAATTAAGGTTTTTCTTGCATCCACATCCTACACTAAGTATGTGTTTACCTCTATTCCCTTCTCTTCTTCTACGATTACTTGGTAATTATTCTAGGATTTGTAAATAGGGAAAAGTCATCCTAAGGTTTTGATTTGGATTGAGTCTGCTACATGTTTTGCTTTTTTTTTGAAATTGTAGGAGTAAATCACTTGATTTTTCTATGCCTTATATGAATTTGGATGAATATTTTACTTTCTTGAATTTAAAGATATATGTAGATATATATTGTGAAACCTGAATCTACATCTTCTCATGTTTGTTATGCTAATTGTCTAATCTCAGCTGTTATGTCTTAATTTCAATTCAATTGCATAAAGGACTTCTGCTTTGATGATAAAAACCTTTATGTAATGTTGGTTTTCACCATGCCTACCACATCTTTGATATAATTTCTAGATCAATCCCAATTGCCCACACTATACTGATCGTGAACATAGACAATTATTAAAGTATGGGACAGTCTCTTTAAGCCATACTACATCTTGTACCATTTGCTCAAATTCAATAAATCGTAACATCTTACTTGATATGAGATGTTAATTAAGAAAGATTTCTCCAAATCAAGTTGTTTGGATTGGGAAGTTATTAAACAACTTAACATAGAAACTGAAATATGTGGTATCATTAAGATTGGATGCTAGTATAAGCTGTCAAGTATAAAGGTGCTAGTGTATAAGAGAACTCACATTAAAGTTCCTTACTATTGTGAGTTTGGAGCCAGAGAGAATTTCATGTAAAGCAAGGAATATATTTCTTTCTAATTGATAAATAAAGAATTCACTTTATCTATGGTTGATTTTGGTATATGTATGGGGGTTATATGAGTTAGAATTTGCTCAATCATTGGAGTTCTACACTTTGCCATGTGAACTACCTCTAAATGTTACATTAAGCTCTTATTGGAGAAAACTAGTAGAGAAAAGTACAATGATCTAAAGTTTGCAAGACAATCGCAATGGAAGAATCTTGCTCACAAAGTTCTTCATTGGTTACTTACTCACACACTTAGTGGAATGGGCAAGAGCATGGGGGGAGTGGCTATACATGATCTTTTATACTTGTACAACTTAGTAGAGAAATATTTGTTGATAGTGTTTTATAGTAAAATAGGCTGAAGGTCTATTACAGTGATATCAAGACTTAAGCCCAACTCGTTTGGCCCATCCATATACATGTATCTAACTACCTACTATAAATACCAAACAAGAACCCCACTAGGAGATCTCCTTTAATTCTCTCACTTTTCCTATTATGCAACAACTTTACTCTCATCATAGGAAGGCTGACTTAAGCATCGAAGTGGCCGCGTCAACATACCTTTTGGTGCCCCCTATAACCGTTAAATCACCAGTCAATAATTGGTGTCGTTTATGGGAATGTATATTTATTGCCACAATTCTTGATATTATTCTAAAATTGCTTAGTGAGATGTTCTTCCTTTGATGGATTCTTCCAAATTCAATTTGCTTTACTTGCTTCTATTCATATCTTCTTGGAATTCACATAAGTCTATTCATAATTCATCGCTTATATTTCACTAATTCAAAATTTTCTTCTTTATGGCTTTAAAATACTGTACTAGAGTTTCTTTTTCTTACTTTATCGTGGTCCTTGAAAATGATCCAGTTTGGATTCTTAATTCTTGTGGATACGTGATTATTTCCACTGTGAAAGTTAAAAACTGCCTCTAAGTAATTGCCATTTATATCTTGAATGACCCTGCACTTTTGGAAAAGGGTCCATTAACTGCTTTACCGTTTTTGAATAACTACATGCTTAGTGCAACAGATGGAGCAAAGTAATAGGCAATATGTTTGATATGAGGACCTTAAATTATCACTTCACTCTTTCTTATCAAAGTGTATGGGATGTCTGAATGTATGGAATTTGTTGACCATGACAAATCTAAGATAAGTATACGGTTCCTGAATTAAACATAAGCCCACAATGTTATCGCAAGGATAAGATTTTATGATGCATCATGCAATGTGAAAACATTTACTAATAGTAAGCTAGTCAATTTGAAGGATGGGATTTATTCATATACAATCCACCCTCAGTGAAGTACGTACACATAGGTTGATGAATGGCCGAATATGATTACTTTGATCTATGATTACTCGTAAGCAGTGAATTCGAGTAAGTAGGCTGATTATTTAAATGAATTCCAATCAGCAACTAAAGAAAATATAGTCTAATCGAGCCTTGACTTGCGCTATTAACACCAAATCAAGCTATCCTTGATTGACGTATGAGATGACAAGAGATGAAAAAAGTCTGAGTTATTATTTCAATTTGAGGCCAAATAAGTTTGATTGGTGAAGTGTAGCGTGAACTTGTCCTCTTTTATGTGAATTGTGTGGATGCCACTCTATTACTCACAATTCAAGCTCTGATAGTAACTCTAGCAAGGCCAGTCATCTAAGCTCATAACAATGTTAGTACCGGGCTACAATGTTGAACTAGGTTTTGAACTTTACTACTCAATACAAAGCCGAGAAATACTTACTAAGTACTCTTGGTACATGTGTTGAGACATGGTGAAAGGTCATTGATGCATGACAATTAAGCATGCCAAGCCCATCCTATCTCCATGAATATAAAACATGAGCCAAGTTGTGGCATTTGCAAATTTGAGAAATTCATTACTAAGGCTAAGAACTTATATTTTATGTAAGTCAAGCTCTTTTTGGCCGAGAATGGTCTATGTTTGAGTTAAGGTCAAATCAACGACATTCGAGTTGTCAGTTATTACCATGAAAAAAATTTTCTTAGAGCTAGGAAGGAATTCATTAATCAATTGATTTTCTTAACTCAGCATTTCTAGGCTTATCTAAGTTGCTAACTGTAAAGCTAAACTCATCGGAGCCGAGCTCCCGACTATCAATGATAAGTGTTGACCTCTATCTATAGGGAAAGCTATTGTTCGAGCTCCAACACTGACTAAAGTAGTTGGTGAGGACTGACTAAGCTCCAATGCCAACCAACAACAAGAGTCAAGAAGCTGAGCCAACAAGTCACCAAGTAATTGTCCATCTCCTTATCAAGTAATTGCCAACTTCATGTGTTGTATTGATTCACAATGTTAGTCACACGGTATGTCGAGCTACTCTAAGCATACATGCTGACTTGTAGACTTTCAATCATGGTTATCAAAATCGTAATTTTACTATTCATTTGAACTTATAGAATCAATAAAATTATACAAAATCATGTAAAATCATAAACTTATGGAATTGTAAATCAAAATTCATAATTTTACCAAAATCTTGTACTTTAATGATATTACATCCATTTTAATTAACGAAAACAATATAAAATTATGAACTCGTAAAATCATACATTCGACTAGTGATTTTAACAATCATGCTTTAAATTACTAAGCTCCTCACATGATAGAGTCGAAACCTCTCCAAGCTTAACTCCATTTGCATAAGGAGTGGGTTTGATATCTTTTACATGCTAGATCAGAATAAAGATATATGGTGATTGAAATACTCTAAGATTTCATTCACTATGTCGGCTATTGAGAAACACCAAGCCTTGTGATCCTTAACAAGGCTGACATTAGCTAGCCAAAACTCAAATAGTACAAGGTTATGAGCTCCCATTTGCTCTAAATTAAAGCTACCGAACCACTGCCTCATTAAATCTAGTGCCAAGCTTACATGTCGGTTGCTATTGGGACGAGTAGTACATTAAGTTACCATGCTCCTACCTGTAAGTGCATAGGACGTGAGCTACCGACCTAAGTTATGCTTTGCTAAACTTTAGTTTAATAGACACAATCCGAGCCCTCTCTAATCAAGCAGAGAAGAACCTTGAACTCATCATCGTGATGATCGATATTACAATATGGCCAAAATATTGGACAATCTGAGCTTTAATTTGTTTTCTATATTTTCCTGAGCCAAGCTGGCTATTATATCCAAATTTAGGCAGCAACTTGACTTTTACTAAGCTACACAAAGACAACAGTTTGTCTTTGAGTTCTTGCATGGTGGGTTTGAGCTTCTTTATATGTGACTGATTAGGGACATGATAATTTCTCTCACTAAGTAATATCACCGAGCTATCAAGCATGAACATCTACAGCCGACGCTCTTCATGCAAGTTGCATATGAAAGCTGCAATGTTCAATAGCCTCCGGTCTCTTCTTCGAAGAAATCTACAGTACTAAACCAGACCATAATTGAAGTGCAAGCCTTCTACATGGTCACATTGCGGATGTCTTTCTCTAAGCTCTAAGTTTCCTTTGGGTTAAGCGGCAATATTGATGGCAAACCATTAGAAGAGAATAAATCCGAACTAGTAGCCATCGAGCGCTCTGCTTTCGAGTTGTGATTTACCTCTAGATAGGTATTACTCATGCCAAGAACTTTTTAGCCAATTAGTTCGCCAAATGTAAACTCTAAGCTCCTTGTCGAGTTGCCGAAGATCTACTCAAGAAACTGATCTCAAGGTTTTTCATCGGCCTGTAAAGTAGCCAAGATACCGAGTGTGTCCAAGTCATACCAGGTTCCCGAGCACCGTACCAAGTTATCGAGGAGCTGTTACAAACTTCAAGTGTCGAGCTCCTCACTTTGTTGAAAAAATAAAGTCCAAGTTTTGTGTCGAGTTGCCGAGAAGCTCAAATAAAAGATAGCAAAAAATTCCATGCTAAGCTAGTTACTACAGTCCAAATCGAGCTTTCCATAGAGATGTCGAGCTTTTCTTAACATGGACCAAAGTGAACTATGCCTTATAACATTGAGCTTGACGTAAGCTTCAAGCAAATTCTGAGCAACTCCAAGCTAAAGAAATGAGCCTCACAATTCAACATAGAGCTGAACCATGCCGAGTTATCCGTGGCCGAGCTGAACCCTGATTAGGCCGAGCAACCTCAATATGTTTATGAACAGCATATTGGATAACAACCTGAGCTCCTTTCCTTTTAATCAAAATCCGAGCTTGTCGAGCTCCTTCATAGCCGTTAAACTCGAAGATAGGAGCTGCTGACCTGCAATAGCATAGTAGCAGCTTTGCCAAACCATTGCTACATGTCGACACAGTAATGATTGCCAAGCTCACTACAAAGTCAACAACATCTCCGGCTCCATAAAGTCTTATTTGGACTACATGTGCCGACCCATTGATAAAAAGATGAGTAAGACCTTACTCCTGCCATTTGTAATTTATTATTTATTTTTCAAGAAAATATGTATTGAATATACATATCTTATGTCGATCTCATTCGATTGTATATCAAGCTACATCTATTTATATACCGCTCTATGATTTATATTTTGACAAGTGAGATAATATAAATTGTTGATTATTCGATACATATAGCAACTTGTCTGATCATTTGCCAACTTATTTTATTTCCTTTGGAGATGGGAGTGAGAAATCCAAAATAAACAAAGGCTAAACAAACACCCCATTTTAAGCCAATGCAAGAATAATTTCTAACGGGTAACTACTTGGTAGCTTTAAAACCCTATCCACTATGGGTGACAAGCAAATCAAATACGGCTTTAATCCTTAAGGCTTATATTAAATGGATATCAGTAAATATCCAAGCCTAGGGAGAAAACTTGAATGACGAGCTATAAATCCTTAAACTCTCTTAAGTGAAAGGCAAAAAGCCATAAATCTTAGGAAAGGACAATGAGTTGTTTAACAATCCTTAAGTCATTAAGTGACGATTGGTAAAATACTCCAAGTCCTACAACTTGCATAGATGATGAGTGGATAATCTTGAAGTCCTATACATTAATGGATTAGAGGTTAACTAGCTTATCTTACAGCTCTACTTAAGCCCTTACCTCTTTAGGCATATCGACCTCTTTAGGCCCTTGCCTGTTTAGGTACTTTAGCCTCATCAGGCCATTGCCTTTTCAAGCACTCTCGCCTCTTCAGGCCTTTGCCTGTTCAGGCCTTCACCTCTTCAGGCGCTTTATCCTCTTTAAGCCCTCACTTTTTAAGGCATACTAGTTTTTATAAGTGCTTTGGCTAATCCCGATTTTCACCTCGTTAAGCCTTCTCCTCTTTAGGCACTTGCATCTTCAGGTGCTCCAGCCTCTTTAGGTCTTCACTTTTAGAGCATGCCGATATTTATAAGTGCTTTAGCCACTCTCACCTCTTGGCTCCTTAGGCCTTTGCTTCTTTGGGCCCTTACACCATCTTGTTCTTGCTAGACCCTCTCCATCGTAAACTTTTACAAAACTTCAACAAAATTTTCCTCTTTAAATACTCCCTTTGTCGAATCAATCGTCAAAGAGAATGAGGCCAAATGTTGATAGTGTTTTTAGTAAAGTAGGTTGAAGGCCTATTATGATAATATCAAGGCTTAAGCCCAACTCCTTCGACCTATTGGTATATATGTACCCAACCACCTATTGTAAATACCAAACAAGAACCTTACTAGGGGATCTCCTTTCATTCTCTCTCTTCCTATTATGCAACAAGTTTACTCTTATCATAAGAGAGATAACTTAGGTATCAGAGTAGTTGCGTTGAAGTACCCTTCGATGCCCTTAGTAGCCATTTTCTTATATTACCATATCTATACATTAGAACGAAAATCATTAGTCAACAATATCCAATCAATCTTGTAGTAGTTTTGGCATCCTACACGAGACACCAAGCTAGTGATGCTAGAGTAAAGCAAATTGGATGTGGACCCTACATTACCAAGTTGGTCAAGAAGTTGAAGCTTGTTATAGATTGCCCTCAATCAACGGTAGTGAGTAATGTTACACTAATGTCAACTTCAACTTTTCGTCAAATGGGAATTTTACTCGAGGATCCTAAATCTAGTAAAGAGAAGCTAACTATGCAGAAAGAACAGGATGAGTCTCCTGTAAAAGTTGACCTAACACATCAAATTCAAGAGCTATGGAGAGATGTTTAAGAGTTGATTAAATCTCAACATGTTTACAACCAAGATTTGTAGACAGTGTTTAGGCGATGATCTCGATTTTTGGGTTTATGTATGAAGGTAGCTGAGAAGTTTACAATTGAATTTCCTCCCTCTAGAGAAAATGAATTTACTTATGAAGATGAGGAAGAGGATAGGAAGGCTAATGAAGAAGAGTGAAGATGAAGAAGAACAAGCTAATGAGAAAGACAATATAGTAGATATGGGTGTTGACATGGAATATGTGGAAGATGAGCAAATAAAGATAAGAGACAAAGAAAGACTAGCAACATGCATTTAAGAGATTTTGTATTTGTTGACTTTTTGCACTTTTCTTGATTTTTTATAGTTAGTAAAGTATCATTCCTGCTAGTTTTATATTGCTTTTTGAATTTTCTTGTTTGTAGGTGAAGTAGTTTTAGTTTTTCTTTGTTTATGTTGCTTTTCTTGTTTTATTTTTTTTTCTTTGTTTTGGGGTTTTCTTTTATTTTGCATGGCTTGTAGGAATGCAATTCAAGAAATTGAATCAAGCACTACAACTTCATAATTTAGTGTCAAAGTTTAAACCAAGAAGCTTCAGTTCTTTTTATCTCTCTCTTTTATCTTTCCCTCTTAAATTAGTGCATTTATTATTTATATTTGTACATTGAGGACAATGTACAAGATAAATGTAGGAAGGAATAATGTGATGCGATACTAGTAGAAATTTGATAAAAGCTTTGCAGTTGAACATATTTGATCCTATGCTTAAGTTTTTGCAAAAATTTTTAGGAATCAGGAACAATTTTTTGATATTACAGATTTATTCACCATTATTTTTCATCTAATTAAAGAAGTAACTTTTTAGGATAATATTTTTTTAGATTTTCACGTGAATTTGCTTAATCATAATGACCTTTCCATACACAATGCTGGAACTGAATAATGAAATCTATATAAAGTATAGAGTTTCCTATTATTTAAGCATAGATTTAGACTTAGAATTAGGATGAATATTACTAATTAGGAATTACTTAACTATAATTTACTTTAGTGTATACTCACTTCTTAGAAACTTTTACTGCCCTTTAATTTTTAACAAATGATCCCTATCTTTTGAAAGGTTACTAAAAAAAAAAAATTAACGTAGTTGGAGAAAAAATAAGTTAAATAATTGGATTCACTTGAAATAAAAGTTTTTCTTTGCCAAAAAAATAACATTAAATGTTTAGCTATGGGATTTGTTAACTTGAGTAATTAAGCTTGTATGATGCCTCCTTGTGTGGAATAACATCTATTAACTTAGGTGACAAGTTCATGATTAGTAGTTGAAAGCTTGTTACATAGGTGAAAAGAAAAGTTCGTACGTAGGTTGAACTCAAACAAAAAAAGAAATTGAAAGTGAGAGCTTATTTAAATAAAAAGGAATTGTAGATGCTTCGAAGATGAGTCTTAATGCTTAGGAAGGTCATTTGGATGAGGACATACTGACCAATAAAACTACTTCTTGAATTGAAAATATATATATATCTCCTCCAATGAATATAAACACTAAGGAAACAATTATGAGACTGGTTGATTAATATGCTTTTGTTTTTAATTATTGTGCTTAGAGAGGTAGAAGAGGGAAGTGTATACATTTTCGTTAATTTTATAAAATATGAATAGCTTTTTCTTGATTAAGTTTATGTTAATTCTAATTTTTAGTTAAATTTTTGTTGAAATGATGAGGTGTAACTCCAATTTACATAGATTAATTTTTGAATTCTAGTATGGTTTTTAATAGCCAGAACATGTATTTTGTACTTTAATGTTCTAAGGGCATGTAAAGATGATTAAGTGTGACTTTATAGAATAAAAGTTGCTTAAGTTTTCAAATTGATGATGGGAGGGTGAACCTTAATGGAAGAATATGCACTCTTCTTTCCAAATGAACTGTATGTGATATTGAAATTCATTCTTTAATCTTTAGCATCCATTGATAGTTTTGTCCATAAGAGTTTTCTATGGGTTTTATTTATTTTTGCTTAACGATAAGCAAAAGCATTAGTGTGGGGTTATTTAATAAGTGTTAGATTATAGATATCTTTGTAGGTTATAATAAAGTCTTTTTTTAAATGTGTTTCTTGGGTATTTTAAGTGATTTTGGTATTTGATTGGTTTATATTTTGATTTCATGCTTTATTTGATGAATTTAATGCATTTGATCAAATTATAGATGATTTGATGATGATTTTTATAAGTTTTGAAGCCTAGAAAATGATCATACCTAAGATTATAGATTATGGATTGAGATCATGGACCAAGATAAAAGGAAATTAGTTAATAAAAGGTTCATACTTAGGAATCACAACACAAGCCTTCCTTGCTGATCTTACAATATTAATGCCATGCCATACTTCCATGTATCTTGGAGCCTGATTTGGAAACAAAGGGATATGTAAGAGATATTCTGAAATATATAGGAGATATTCCAAGATATGTTGAGTATAGAATTAACATATATTTGAAGATTCCTTTTGCGTTATAAATAGCTAATAGGCCCTGTAATTTAGAAATAGATTACTAAGGCTAGGTTTTGAAGACTTTAGGAGGGTTTTCTTTTAACCTTCTCTCATGTTTATTTTCCTCTTTCTTTTTAGTTTCTTTCAATGTTTTAATTAGTTTCTTTTTAGTATTTGAATATTAAATCCTATAATTCTATGTAGAGATACTTATTTCCTTTATTTAATTCAATCTATTGTAGACTTCTTAATTCAATGTCTAATTTCACCTTAGAGATTGTGAAATCTTATTATAAATAGATCCATGTAATTAAAAGGAATTGAAGTAGAAATGAGCAATCAACTACTTAGTTTCTCCAGATTAGAGTAATCTAATAGTGGGATTTAAGAGTTTAATGTGATCATGATATATTTTATTGTAGAAGTGATTCAAGTAATGTACAATCAAAGTTGGAAGAAGCGACCCTGATTAAGTTACTTAAGAAGTCCTCATGGTCTAATAACAAGAATGAGATTGAATATGGTATAGATTCTAAGGAAATTTAATATTTGAACACTAACGTTCATAGGTTCTTGATAATCTTTATTATTTATTATTTCCTTTGTTTTCTTGTTTTATTTGTTCTTTTTCTCTATTATTTTATTAGATTAGTTTAGTTTAATTAAAATTTAGTAATTTAATAATCTACACTTAATTATTAGGTTAGATAATAGGAAAATAAGGGGAAGTACTAGTATTTCAGTAATTAGTCTCTAGAGATCAACATTTAAACTCAAATCCTCTATAGTATAAAATTGATAAGTGCGCTTGCCTCTAGTAACTCATTTAAATATTTCAAAAGGTTAAGTCTAAGCTTATATATTCTTATAGGACTTTAGCCCTCATAGCTTAACTTGCCTTCGTCACAATTTCTTCCTGGGCATCATCCTACCTTTCGCTCTTCATTATATCTTTAAAGACTTTATCTTCAATGGTAGGGTAGATGATGACCTCTATCCCTAATTTTGTACTGTACTCCCTTTGATCCTCATTCTCCCTCTCTAACTCCTTCACTTGTCTTTACAAATTGCCTTTCTTGCTTGGCATAAATCGAGGAAGCTACATACTCTCCCTCCTTAAAGGCTAATTGACCTTCAACTTGTAAACCTTTGCACATTATATGAGTCCAAGTTGTGCCTTCAACTTGTAATTGGCCTTAGCTTGCTTTATCAGTTCTTCCATCTCTATGGTAGCCTTCCTTTATGCCTCCTTGACCTCTTACTAAACTTACTTAGCTTATCCTTTGCCTTCTTACCCTTCTATGCTAGAAAATCAACATTAAAAGATAGCTAGAGATATTTTCTATTTTCATCATGGCATCAGGTAGTTTCATCCCTCCAAGTATAGCAAAGGGATTCAACCTTAGCATATTCTTTGTTATAATGTTTGAGTATCTTCAACATGACACCATTAAACTGAAAAAGAAAAGATTGGAGGATAAATTAGCCATGTCACATGGCAAATAATGAGATAAACAAAGCATACAGGGAAAGTCTTAGTAAATTTTTCTTAAACCTTGAGCTCCAGGGTAACCTTTTATTATTAATGAAATTCAACCTACGTTTTGCATATTGTGATCTAATTGTATTATTCTTGTTGTCTAATTCAATTTAATATAATGACGATTGAATTATTGATAATGTCTATTGTAGAGTTCGCCAAAGCATGCAATATGATTGATTGATAAAATTAGGCAAAACTGGCTAATTAAAACATTTTGTAGTTTAGTTTTTCCAAATCTAGGGCAACCTAATAGTGGGATTCAAAAGTGTCATGCAATCCTGTACTGCTTTATTCAAAAGTGATTCGGGTGGAAAGGGTTTCTGGATTAAGAGTCAAGCAGAGATGTGAGACCAATTAATTCATAATAGGAATCTTCATAGTCTAATATTATGATTGAAATTAAATAAGTCATTCAAAACTAAGTAGTAGTAACATTAAGGATTTACTAAGGAACATGTTTTTTGCTTTAATTTAAATTATTCTTGTTTAATATTTCTATTTATTATTCTTGTTTTTTTTTATTTTATGTTATTTTAGTTATTTAGGTATAGCAATCTTTACTTTTCATCTTTAATTATTCAAATTAATATTTTATTGTATAAGTTAAGCAATTAAATAATCTAGGGATATAAATGCTAAAAATAATTAGATACTACTCTCTTGCAAAGTTCCTTATGGGAATGACACTCAAACTCATAATCTGTTTTATCTATATTATAAATTGACTAGGTGTACTTGCTTATGCTAATAAGCCTTCACATGCTTAGCAAGCTCATCATGGCTCCTCTTAACTTCTCACTGAAATAGGTGATAGGTTAACCTTCTTGCATCAGTATGGAGCATATGTTAACTCTTGATGCACTGCACTACAGCTCGAAAACTTTGTTAAAATCTAAGCGATTAAGGATGGGGGTAGAAATCAAATTCTCTTTTTCCTCCTCAATTCTAATGTGCTTTCTTTCTCCCCACATGAATTCCCCATTCTTCTTGGTTGTTTTGATCAAGGGAGCTACAATGGTATTGAAATTCTTGTTGAATCATCAATGGAATGAAGCCAATCTACGAAAACTTTGGGCATCAACAAAATAGATAGCTCAAACTTTTTCCCCATCAAGTCTTGCTCTACCCACAATCATGGCAAACCCAAGAAAGACCACCTTAGGTCAATAAAAATCATACTTCTTCAAGTTTCCACAAAGCTGATTAGCTTGAAGCACGGTGAAAACATCTTGGAGATGTTTGCAATGGCTCTCTTTGTTGGAGCTATATATAAGTATGTTGTCGAAGTAGATAACCACAAACTTTCTAATCAGGTTACATAGCACATGATTTGATCAGTCTCATAAATGTGCTTAAAACGTTGGATGAATTAAAAGGCATTGCCATCTACACATATAATTTGATAAGGATTGTGGACCGATCAAGCGCTCCTGAGCTTGAAGGCTTACTCAAATGGTTTGCTAAGCAGTTTGAGGTGAGTTGAACATTGAGGAGTAGTACATTCCCTAGACCGTTTTGCCAAGTTACTTTGCCCTCTACATTCAAGAAGTTGCCAAGTTGACCAACCAAGGTGCTAAGTCGAACCCTTTGAAACACTCTTGTCCAAAACACAAATCAAAGTGTTGCTAACTACACCTGTACTAAGGTTAAGTTGACAACTGTTAAGAGTCAATCACTTGAGGCCAACCTAAAGATAAGTCACCCATAAACTCACCCCTATCTGGTCTTAACTGTCTAAGTTGTTGAATTGCCAATGTTGACTTGATTGAAGCCGCCTTTGCTTGGCTAGCATTGTCATTGGGGCCATAAAACGAGAAAAATGACGTGTGTCATACCTTTTTCTAACAATTATACTGTCCCTTTTGCAACCAGATATTCTTTTTTGCATAATTACATTAATACCCTTTTAAATTATTCCCCTTTTCCTTAACTAGTAGGAATCTTTTTCTTCTTTTTTTTTGTAATTTACACTAACTTAGGATTTACCTTAGTTGGATCCTATAAATACTTGTATATTGTAATGGTCACAATGGAGAATAGATTGAATTTTCAAACTTACCCTCTTGAGCTAAGTATTTTATTACCTACTCTCAAGCTACTCTTATTGCACCCATTAAGCATGGACTGGTGGTAAATGATCTCTAGCCACACTTGTGGGCTATATCAAGTGTGACCTGAGTTCATGTGAGGCGTTAGCATGTCATATCTTACGTCGATGCATGGGAACTCCTACTCAACCTTAGACTTTCATTTACTTTTCGAACATCTCGTGATTCAAACCTAACCCATTAGTTTATGTGATATGGGATGTCATGTATTCATCAACGCTAGACCATATCATCCTGATATCAGAGCTTGGCTACGTTTGAAGATAATCTCTATTATGCTATTCTCTAAGTAATTTGTTATTACTTTTGTGCATCTAAAGTTTTGTTGAAAACATAGGAGTTTGATGGGTGAAAAACTATGAAGAAATTCTATGCTTTGTTTTTCCTTATTTCTTATACGTAAAAATAAAGTATACATGTTAGCTTGTTCCTCCCGTATAGTTGTCATAAGTAGTGGGAGTATTAGTTATTAGACTACTATTGTTAATAGCAGAGAGAACTTTGAGTGGAATTTTAACTAATAAACTTGTGAGATACCCTAAAATGCCAAATTCAAGTGTTTAAGGAACTTTGAGTAACGAAGAGAGTGGTGCTCAAAACAGTCAAGGTCAGCAAAGAAGCTTCACACTGTAGTCATTAGGTGACTGGTAGGACAAACTCATCGACTTTGTCATTAGTTTGGTGACTGTCATCAATGAAGATAGGCAACGGGTTAGAAATGTCCCATATATAAGATGTGATAGCTAGAGAGAGGCAATGGCAAGTTTAGTTGAGTTAATACCCCAGTTCAACTACCTTGAGCTAAAGAAGTAGATAAGGTTGCTAGGCGTAGGGCAGCCCTCGATGAAATTGAAGAGGAGGGAGAGGAAGGAGGTGATAAAGCGGAGTAGTACTATTTACCAAAAGAGAGGATTGTTTGAGCCTCCTAGAGTTGAAGGTTTGAGGATGCGTATTCCAAGTTTTTCAAAGAGTGGTGATGTTGAGGACTACTTGGATTACATAGATAAGATTGAGAAGCAATTTGAATGCTATGAAGTACCCGATGATGCAAAGGTTAAACTTATTGTATTGGACTTTACTAGCTATGCCGCCTTATGGTGGGAAAACATACAAGCTACCTAAAGAAGAGAAGGAGAACATGAAGTTAGGAGTTAGGATGAAATGAAGAGAATCATGAGGAGAAGGTTTGTTTCGAGCTACTATTTGTAGGACACCTTTAAAAGGTTATAAGAGCTAAGGCAAGGACGATCCAATGTTGACATATATGAGAAGGAATGCCAGATGTTAATGATCTGATGTGAAGTCATTAAGCTAGAAGAACAAACTATATCTCGATTCATCGGTAGATTAAAGTATGAGATTGGGGATGTTCTAGAAAGCCTAGATATTGGAATGGTTGATGATGTTATCTAAGCTGATCAGAGGATAGAGAGGCATTGGATAGGAAGTTTCCGACCTCCTACCAACCAACTAGCCATTAGCCAAACTATTTCAAGCAAAACAGTACAAACAAAATCGATTAAGGTTACTAATACCTAACCCGCTTAAGCTATTTGAGCATAGGAGAAGGAAGTCTTAATGAATTTTGAGAAAGGCTAGAGTTTAAGTAGGAAGATGAGTGAGAACAAGTGTTTCAAATGTCAAAGATTTAAACACATGGTCGCTCAGTGTCTAAATAGAAGAACCATGGTGATTCATAGAGAAGCCCTAGCTATTAAGGTAAATAGTATCGATGAAGAGGTGGAGGACTCAAAAGAGGCTGGACAAACTGAATTGTTCGAGGTGGAGGAAGTCCTATATAGTGAGTAAGGTAATATGGGTTATGGAGAATGCGTATAGATAGTTGAGCAATCAATTGCATTACTATCAAGTATAGGTATCCACTATCAAGTATAGGTATCCTATATCAAGGCTTGATGATATGCTAGATGAATTGAATAAAGCAAGACTACTCTCTAAGATTGACCACAAATTTGGATATCATCAGATCTTAATGCATTAGGGTAATGAGTAGAAAACCTCATTCAAAATGCACCATGGATTGTATGAACGACTTGTAATGCTGTTTGGACTGTCCAACGTGCCTAGCACATTTATACGCTTGATGAATCATGTGCTCTGAAAATTAATAGGAAAGTTTGTTGTAGTTTATTTTGATGACATCTAAGTATACAGCCCTAACCTAGAGACTCATCACGAGCATCTCTAAAGAATCTTTGTAAAACTCTAAGTTGAATAACTCTATGCAAATTTGAAGAAGTACAACTTCTACCAATCCGAAGTGATATTCTTGGGATTTATTATAAGTGGTGGTAGCATACAAGCTGATGAAAAGAAGATTAGAACAATCATCAAATGGCTAGTGCTGACCACTTCGGCCAATATAAGGAGTTTCCATGGCCTGGCGTCATTCTATTGCAGGTTTACAAGGAATTTTAGTATGGATGTAGCCTGACTTACCTAACTATCAAAAAAGAAAGTCGAATTCAAATGGGGAGAGAAAGAGTAGAGAAGTTTTGAGGAAGTGAAGGAGAAGCTAACTACAACCCTTATCTTAGCTTTACTGAGCTTTGACAAAGAGTTCGAAGTAAAGTGTGATGCATCTAGACTAGGCATAGGTGTTGTACTAATATAGAAAGGCCGACCTATTGCTTACTTTTGTGAAAAACTTCGAGGAGCTACACTTAACTATTATGTCTATCACAAGGAGTTTTGCTACTTAATTTGAGCCTTAAAGATGTGGCAACACTATTTGTTACCTAAGGAATTTGTGGTCTACGCCAATCATGAATCCTTGAGATATCTGAAGAGCTAACCCAAGTTGTCTTAGAGATAAGCTAAATGGATCGAGTTCATGGAGGGGTTTTCTTACGTCGTGAAATATAAGAATGGGAAGAACAATGTAATGGTCGACGCCCTATCATGATGGCATTCCCTCCTGACTGAACTACAAACCAGGCTACTTGGTTTCTCCATAATAAAGAATTTGTATGCTAAGGACCTATACTTTGGTGTCATTTATGCTAGATGTGAGGAAGGATGGACTCTGGATGACTATAACAGGGAGAATGGATACTTATTTAGGAAGAGAAGGCTATGTTTCCTAACCTATTCCATGAAAGAATTGCTAATGTACGAAGCATATGGAGGAGGATTAATAGGATACTTTGGCCGGCATCGAACCCATGAGGTACTATCCTTAAGATTCTTTTGGCCAAGAATAATGAGAGATGTCCAATTCATATTGGAAAGGTATGTGACTTGTGGAAAGGTGAAGAGCTGAGCTGAGCTGAGCAAGGATACTATTTACCTTTGCCCATCCCAACCAAACCATGGTCCAAGCTAAGTTTCGACTTCATGTTAAGATTATTGAGGACCTCTTGAGGGAAGGACTCCATTATGGTGGTCGTAGATTGGTTTAGTAAGACAGCACGTTTCATACCTTGTTCCAAAACTAACAACACTTCGAGAATCTCTTCTATTTTCTTATAGAAAGTAATAAAGCTTTATGGAGTGCCTAGAACCATCATTGTAGACTGAAACCCAAAGTTTATGAGCCACTTTTAGAGAATACTATGGAGATGAATGGGAACCAAGTTTTTGTACAGCATGTCCTACCATCTACAGACTGATGGACAGACCGAGGTTGTTAATAGAATAGTGGGAACTTTACTATGGGTTGCTGTCAGACAAAACATGGCTAATTGGGATCTGTACCTTCCAATCATTGAATTCACTTGCAATAGGACTACCAATAGTATCACTAACATATCTCCATTTGAGGCTACTTATAGGTTCAACCCCGAGCTCTTAATGGACCAAGCATCCCTATCGAGACCTAATGATGACCTGCCTACTATAGAGAGAGTTGAGGATATTAAAGTCATGCACTAAAAGGTTGTAGAATAATTAAGCCGAGCTACTACTAAGCTTAAGAGGCGAGGCCGAGGATGGAAGAAAAGAGAATTCCAACTAGGCAATTTGGTCTGGATCTTATAGATACCTCATTTTTTCCCGCCTTTTTTATTTTTCAAAATTTTTAGAATATATTAAAGGGTCCTAAATTAAGGAAAATACAAAAAAAGTAGAAAATTAAAGAAAACCCCAAAAATAAGAGATTTTGGAAAAAATATACAAAAAAATAGAAAACTAAGAAAACTCAAAAATAAGAAATTCTCAAAAGATACAAAAAAATATAAAAATAGGAAAAACAAAAAAAAAAATAAATTTAGAAAAAATACAAAAAATGAAAAAATTTAGAAAAATTGAAAATTAACAAAAAAAAGGAAAAAAAAAAACAAGGAATTTAGAAAATAATAAATTTTTAAGTAGTTTAGAAAATAAATAAATTTGAGGAAAGGATCATTGGATCTAGGTTTAGATTTGAATCTAACTTAGGCTAACTTAGTCTATTTGTACAATTTAATTACATCTATGGATAAGGCACATGCCAACGATTTAACGGATAAACATATGGTCTTTGCATATGGGTTTGATTGGAGATCAGGGGTTCGAGACCCACTGGAGTCATGAAGATGTTTTTGTATCTTTCTTTTTAAAACTTCATGTGTTGCCACATGTCAAGGCCTCATTAGCCATGTGTTTGATTGTGATATGTAGCACTCTATGACTAGCTTTGACAATACATTTTATTTCCCCCATTTTTTTTCTTCTCCCCTTTCCTTTTTCCCCTCACTTTCTCATTTAAAACAAAAACACACAGTACAAACACGAAGGGCGATAGGGGGAGGAGTTCATTTTAAATTGACACACATACGTGGGGGCCCCACTTGGAAAACAAACCCTCACCCTCTCCCTTTCTCTCTCTCAAACCCTCATCATGTGGCTCTTGAAACCCACACACACACTACGACCTCTCTTAACCACCACACATGTCAGCCACTATACAAGCCACAAATGCCCCAACTGTATCCCTATAGTCATTCGATCCACTCTCTCTCCCCCTCTCTCTCTCTTATTCTTTCTCTCACCGAACAGAATAGATTCTCGTCTTCTCTTTCCTTTACCCTCTTAATCACTGATGCCCCTAAATGCGACACCAACCATGCATCCATTCACAGTCATCTCTCTAGAACATCACATGTGAAACCTACATACACAACTCATGTCCTCTGTCTTGACTATACATGATACACACACATAGACCCACCGACCTCTCTCTCTCTTGACCATTCAACCACCTTCGGCTAGACCACCCACGCATGATACACTCCGACTATCCAACCAAACGACCTAGATCCACTACCTTTGCATACGGTCGCTCTTTGTATAGCCACCACGTCTAAACTGAACCCCAACAAAACCTTCAACTCTTCTTCTCATGTGACCCACCATTGTGACGAACACCACCTACGGCTGAGTTAGGCTACGGTACTTTCCCTATACCCCCCAACCCTCCCCAATCATCATGAGAATACCTATGAAAATGGGTTTACCTACTTGAAAAAAACGTTTGAAACCACCCTTAACAGCCTTCAGAAACCACCATTGACCTCTTCTTCTTTGTTTGACCCATAACCTAAGTTTGACCCATTTTGACCTAATGTAGACCCGGGTCCAAACTTGCGATCTAGACCCGACTCGAAGCCTGACTCATGTAAGCTGCTCGATCCAACCCTTTGCTGCATTTTATTTATTTATTTCTTTTATTTGTCTTGCTTATTTCATGCTCTAATGTAATTGTATCTCTAAAAAAAAATAGAAAAATAGAAAAAAGGAAAAACAAAAGAAAAAAAAGAGAAGAAAAAGAAAAAAAAAGAAAGAAAAGAAAATGAAGAGAAGAAGTATTTAGTTTAGTTTTATTATTATTCATTTTCACGTTTTAACCAAAGAACTAAAAATAAAAATAAAAATAAAAAAGAAAATAAATAAATAATAAAATTAAGAAAGTTACTTTGGATACTTAGAAAATTGGTTTTTTTCCAAAATAAAAATGGACCCTTTCCAACTAAGGCCATTTAGAATTTTTGAAAATAAAACCCTAAATTAGGACCCTTAAAAAATTTTCCTTAAATAAACTTAAAACTGGTAAAAAATGTAAACCTGGCTTCTTTTTAAACTAAAATCAATTCAACCCACTATGTTTTCAATGAATGAATTATAGAAGTCTGATCTTGAATAGTAAATACGTAGGTAGTCGTACGTAAGTACGGGATGACTTAAAATATAGAAAGTTTTATTTTTTCCATTTTTGTAGATATTTGTGTAAATTAATGAAATTAGTTACATGTAATATAATTTTTCATTTAGAAATAGAAAAATGATATTGTTGAAAATCAAATTGAAAATTAGAAAGTTAAAAAGTGATACCTGTTTAGGGTTTAATAAGATAGCCCCTAGATCGAGATCTCTCGTTGTCGAGCCTGGTTTTTCACCCTTTCGATTCTTTTATAAAATGTGCCTTCTTTAAACCGACCAATACTAAACCCTACATGTTTAAAACTGATCCTCGACTAGGGTTTAAAAAAAAAAACGTTTCTTTTTGTTTTGAAAACAACTTTAGAAAAGCCACTAAACTGGAGTCGAGAAAAACAATTAAGTTATAACCAATTAGATAGATTGGTTATAGCTTAGCTATTAGTCTAATGATTAAAACCAATTTTATAAAACGGTTTTTTTGAAACTAGAGAATTTAGATCTAGGAGTCAGGAATTTTAATCCCTTACGAGTACCATTGACTTTCCAAAATTAACTTTAGGCTTTAAAAATCACCTTTTTATTGTATAAGACTTAACACAATTTAACTATTCTAATTGGACAACTTAAGTAATCTAGAAAAAGAAAATATTAGATTTTTTTTGTTTTTATTGCTGCCCCGTATATATCTACGTACTCGTTATTCGGGATTAGACGTATATAGTTCTTTTAATGGAAACTTTAGTAGGTTGTTAGTTTTAATTCTTGAAAATAATCAAGTTTACGTCTTTTACTCAAATATGGTTTATTTAAGAAAATTTCTAAAAAGGATCCTATATTGGATTTTATTTTCTTGGAAATTCTAAATGATTCTAATTTGGAAAATGGTCGATTTATTTTTATTTTTATATTTTGGAAAATCAATTTTCTAAGTGATAAAACAATTCCCTATCCTACTTATTTTATTTTATTTTTATGATATCACCTTATTTATTCATTACTTATTATATTTTATCTATTTTTATTAAAACAGTAAAAGTAAAATAAAATAAAAAAAGACTACTCTTTTCTTTTTTCTTCTTCTTCTTTCTTTTCTTCTTTTTCTTTTCTTTTTTTTTCTTTTTGGTTTTATTACATTTACATACAAAAAAAAAAAACAACAATAACTAAAGAAAAAGAAATGAATAAATAAAACAGAAAGAGGATCGGAGCTGATTCAGATCAAGAGAAACATTGGTCGGATCGGATCAAAGTGGATCTCGAATCTCAGGTCGGGTTGCTTTAATAGATTCGAGTCACAATTGGAAGGCATCGGCAAAGAGTGATTCCAGGCAATTTAAGCAACAAATTGAGGGGGGAAGTTTTTTTCATGAGTTTCGGATTAAGATTAGTGGGGCTAAAGTGAGCGCTGTAGCTTAGGGTGGTCATTTAGCAGTTGTTCGATAGTGGTGGCTAGCGGTGGTGTTTGGGCAGTGAGATTTAGAGTTATTGGGTATAAGAGAGATTTTGGGTTGGTGGTTTTAGGGGGCGTTGAGTTCGGTTATGGGGTTATTTTGGGCTAAGGGTAGTTAAAGGTAGTGGTTCTAAAAGAAGGTAGCCGTGGGTTAGGGTTTTGGTGGTAAGTGTATGGTCATGAGGCTAGCAGCTACGGTGGTGATTGAGGGTAGCTGGTTTGGAAAGTTGGTGGTGTGGGGAGCGATTTTAGGGCGATTAGCCATGGAGGTGGGCTCGAGAGAGAAAGACACAAAGAGAGAGAGAGAGAGAGCTTGGTAGAGAGAGTGCGTGATCGAGAAGAGAGAGAGAGCTTTGCAAGTTGATTCTAAAGGCTTTTGGGTAGTTGTATGTCCTCGTAAATATCCCTTAACACCATATTTATACTCGAAATTAGCCTAGAAACAAAGGAAAGCTTGGGTTGGAGTTAATGAGAATGGTCAAATTTTTAGTCTTTTTCCAATCTTTGAAGCTCGATTTGAATGTGTAATTGACTGAATTTGGATACGTTTTTTGTATTGATTCAAAGTAAGCCATCTGAAGGATGAATTCACACCATTAATTGGTATGTTTTAGCAAGGAAAAAGCACAAAATCAGAGGCTAAAGTGAGGGGGTCGAGCCTTTTCTTGAGCATAAAAGAGGAGGAAAATTGGGAGAAAACAAGGGAAAATTAATGGAGAGAGAGGAAAAGTACTACTGTAGTGTTAACGTAATGCTACGTTAGCCAACTTGACTAACCCGACTTGCTATGTGTCATCACGTAACATATGGCAGCTGATTTGTTATGCCATGTAACGTTACATCAGTAAGGTTGTCCAATTTGAGATGCTACGTATCAAGACACGTGATGCAGTGAGATCCTGACACGTAGCAGTATGCTAGTTAACAAAAACAATAATAATAAAAAGGCCTCCATACCTTTGCTAAGATTTGAACCCTAGACTTTACACTTAATACCCAAACCAAGTCTAAAACCTAGTCGTACCTCACTAGACTTACTAGCTTAGGTAAAAGCATCTCAATAAGATTAGCAACCCGAAACTAAGATCGATCTAAAACCTAGTCGTACCTTGCAAGGCTCACTAACCTAAGAGGAAGCATCTCTCGGGGACTAGCAACCCTAAACTAGGATCGTTCTAAAACCTCATCGTGCTTCATTAGGCTCACTAACCTAAGCGGGTACCTCTCTTGGGGACTAGCAACCCTAAATTGGAATTGATTTGAAACCCAATCGTACCTCACCAGGCTCACTAACTTAGGTAGAGGTATTTCTCAGGGACTAGCAACCCTAATCTAGGATCAATCTAAAACTCGATCGTACCTCACTAAGCTCATTAACCTAGGCGGAAGCCTCTCTCAGGGACTGGCAACCCTAAGTTGGGATTGATCTAAAACCTGGTTATGCCTCACTAGGCTCACTAACCTAGGCGAGAGCATCTCTGGAGGACTAGTAACCCTAAACTATGATTGATTTAAAACTTGGTTGTACCTTACAAAGCTCACTAACCTAAGCGGGAGCATCTCTCGGGGACTAATAATACTAAACTAGAATCGATCTAAAACCTAGTCGTGCTTCACAAGACTCACTAACCTAAGCGGGAGCATCTCTCGAGGACTAGCAATCTTAAACTGGGATCAATCTAAAACTTAGTCGTGCCTTATAAGGCTTACTAACTTAGGCGAAAGCATCTCTTAGGGACTAGCGACCCTAAACTAGTGTTAATGTTGTGACAAAAGGAAACGATGAGGAGAAGTTCCCTATGTAACATAGTGAATAGAGGAAATACCCTATAGGTTCGCTTGAGAGAAACTTGGTGAGGGGAAATGTCTTATAGATTTGTTAAGAGAAGATTGCGAAGGATGAACCTAGTTAAGATCATGTCTTCGAAGGTTGGCTAAACACTAAATGTAGAAAGTGAATGCCTTATGTGTTGTATAGAAGAGACGATGAAGAGAGGTGTCATATTGGCTTGCTGAGATTGTGTCTAGAAGGCTGGCCTAAAATAAATTGATGAAGAGGAGTGTCATACTGGCTCACTAAGAGGAACCTAGTGAATAGAGGGGCCTGATGGGCTTGCCAAATGAAATTAAGCATCCTATAGGCTTGCTAAAAGATCTTGATGACCTAAAGGGCCCTATGGCCACGCTAAAGGGAATTGAGGAACAAAAGCACCCGAGGGGTTTACTAAAGACCTTGAAGAGAGATGAATTGATGGAAGGCAAGATAACCCAATTGAGAGCTTGTTCAAAATGCTACCTAATTTTGAGAAAAATATTTACATAAAAGAAAAAAAAAACCTCTTTGTGAAGACCACGTATGTTGAAAAACACATTAGGGGGTAATTTCCTTTATTTTGGGAAGAATGAGAAAAAGTTTGGACTCTTAACTCTTCTTTTTTTATTTTTTTATTTTTTATTTTTAGAATGGATTGAAAACTTGGCCACTTGGGCTGACATGGTTGAAACAAAGATACTTTCTCTCTCTTTTTCCTTTTCTTCTTCTTTTTATTATTTTTTTATTTTTATTACCTTTTTTTCTTTTTTCTTTTTAATTTGCTAACAATTAAAGAACCCTTCCTTAATAATCACATGGGGCCTTTTATGTTCTTCCTAATTTAGATGCCGAGCTGTTTGGTGAGGCCTTGTGATTTCAAACATCCTTAAAAGGTAACTCATGAATAGTTTAGTCAAAGAAGACTTCCTTGCATACTCTCAGTCCAGATTATACTCTTGACTACAATCCCAAAATTATAGTCTATTTCGCATGTGATATGCCTTGATCAATCCATTAGGTATTTTTCAGTTTATTATTATGAATTTAGGCTTTTTAAATTCATGGATTTCTGTTGTGTGGGCTTGGGTGAGGTAAGTAAAACCTAGAGGTGTTTAAAAAAAAATGTGCCTCTTCCTTATTTCAAAAAACGTAACTTATCAAAAATAAAATTTTCTTTTGAATTTAATGTTACTGAAGCAAGTATGAACCAATTTTATCTTTCTCTCCTCATTAATAACCCTAACCTCTGAATTACCCCATTGTGGGGTAGTTCTCAATAGGATTTAGCTTAAAAATTCTTCAAATAGGTCCAATAAAGTGAACAAGGGATGATTGTGTTTAAGATTGGAGAAATGAATGCCAAACTTCATTTTTATTTGCATATCACATTCAAAGTGTATCTCTTTTAAGGAATGAGCCTAAAGTATTGTCACTTTTATGTCGCTCAACTCTTAAAGTGTTTTAAGTTAGTGTGTGAAAAATGGTTTGCCTCTCTTCATTCTAAACCTATTAAAAGTGAGTTACCGATTCCTTGAGGAGGAATTTATTTGCCCAAATATCATTGCAATCATTTCATTGAAAAGGCAATTGTATTATTCTAACTATTATAGATTTTATTGAAAACAACTTTCTTTTCCCCTATCTTAACAAGCATCCAATTACTTGAAACAACTCTTGAGCTTATCAGAAGGCATACGTAAGCTCAAAAGAAATGGACCTCTAGGCGACTTCGTTGGACTATCCTCATGACTTGAAGAAGGAACTTCTTGTTGTAGCTCTGGTTGAGTGACTTTTGTATCAATTAGGTCTTGAATCCAATTTTTTAATCTCCAACATTTTTTAGTACAGTGTCCCTTCTGACTCATATGATAGTCACACGTTGCTTTTGGGTTAAAGCTGTGTGGTTCGTAATTTGGATTAGGGCCTTCACAAGCTATAATCCTTGCCGCTTTCAAATGAAAAAATATTTGGGTGATTGATTTCCTTAGTCGAGCGAATTGTCTCCTCTAAGTCACTTAGGTTTGTTTTTCCTTACTCCTTGGCTTTTTTCGTGGGCCTCCCTCATCATTTGTGCTTACTGGCACTTCATCGGTGTTAAACATTGGATGTTGCAATCTTCTAAGCATGGGGCCTATTACCATTTCTAGATCTATGGTGATTTTTTGTAACATAGCTATTTTCTCTTCTAGATTTGAGAATCTTCTTTCCAGGTTCGAGTCTTAGGATATCTAAAGAGTGGTGATCAAGACCTGCCATTATCGGCCATCTAATACATCATCCTTTCTAAGGAGGCAAGTCTATCGTCAGCCATGCGAACCTAGTTAGAAGAATTCTTTACCCGTTAGCAGCTTTTATTTTTATTTTCTTTTTCTTTTTTTTTAAGAGATAGAAAAATAAAACTTTATTTTATAAAAATGGTGGATTTTTTATTTATGGATTTTTAATTGCATTTCCTTGAGTAAGAGAGTGAATGATTAAATAAACTCTATTGAAGGACTGTGTACAAAAAATGAAGAAAACTTTTATTTGAGAAAGAGTAGAGTACAAAAAACAAAACAGAAGAAACCTAATAATTATTTTTAACAAAACTTAAAACTTATTCAATGCCCATTAACTCCATCTAAAGTTTCTAATCTAACTCTAAAGCCCAATTCATAGTCTTTTAGCTTCTTTCAACTTGAGCTAACAATGTCCTGTTAAAGGCTTTAGCATGCCTAGCCATTTGCTTCCAATAGGTAGCTTCAGCTTGTAGTAGCTACTCATGGATTCCTAAGGCAACTGACAGTTTTTGATTATTCTCTTGTTGGTTATTCGCCATTCTTAGGTCTACATATTTCATGGACAACAATCAATCATTAATGTAGAAAAAGAAAGCACATGGAAATATGCAGGTGTTGGGATTGTTTAGGTTAATACATTACCCCCCTTAAGTTGTAACCCTATTATTCTTTATAGAAACTTGATTGCATTAAAAAAATTTTAAACAATTAATAGGTGTAAACACCTCTTTTTTGCCATATTTTTATTTTATTTTATCTAATCTAAGTTAACAATCAACAAAAAATAAATAAGAAAATAATAAAAAAAAATTTAAAACGAAAATTAAAAGAAAAAATAAAAAAAAGAGTCAAGTCATATCGTATCGAATCAAATTGAGTCGAGTCAAACTGTATTGAGTAAAATCAAATCGAGTTGAGTTAGATTGTTTAATGTCAAATCAGATAACGATGTAAGATTAATTTAATACATTTTTTAGTTGTTAGGGAATTGGGCTTTATTAAAATAATTTCCGTTTGGACCGATTTAAAGTAGATTTTTATCTAATTTAAATTGGGTTGAAATAAACTTAGGATTTGTTAGATAAGTTATTGCACTATCTTTAATGGGTCAGATTGGGCCTTGAAAAAATAGAAAGGCTGGATTAAGTAGAGTTTCTAGAAGTTAGGGTAAATCTTCGAAAAATCGTTACTGTATCTTTCATATCGAGATATGAAATATATGATTATAAGTTCATAAATAGCACAACGACACATGACATTGAAAAGATTCCAACTTTCTAAATTTCTACAATTGAAATCTAATTCCGAAGACTAACACCATCCTTCAAACTCCAATTTTCAAGATTAAAATCCAATTGTGAATTGCCTAACGCAACAATCCAAATCCAATGCCAAATTTCTAAACTCTAGTTTCCAATTCTGAAGCCAATTACAAAGCAAATTCACAGTCCAAATTTTCAAACTCTAGTTTCCAATTACGAAGTGAATTCACCGTCCAAATTTTTGAACTCTAGTTTCCAATTCCAAAGACGAAATTTGAAGTCAATAATCCAAATTCCTGAACTCACAATGCAATCCGAAGTCAACAGTCTAAATATTCCAACTTGTATCAATCTGAAGTCTGATGAGCATCTAAAGTCCTCATTACACACAATATCTCATAAGCATGAACACGACATCTGAACAATCATGCACAATTCGATTCAATAAAAATTGTTTTATTTATTTTACTTTATTAGTTAGTTCAATTTTATTTATTTACTAATTTATTTTTCTTAAGTGCAGGTTTATTATTATTTTTCATATTGCATAGTTTTTCTAGATAATTCTAATTTTTTTTAAAAAAAAAAGTTAATTAAATTGAGTCTTTTAGAAAAATTGTGTTTGAAAAACATACATATCTTACCGTTGAGATATATATTTTACAACCTTGCGATTGAGATACGTACCCTATGGTTGAGATACGTATCTAGTGATTATGATCCTCAAAAGATACATATCGAAATACGTATCTAGTAGTTAATATTCAGAAAAGATACTTATCGAGATACGTATCTAACCGTATCTTTAATGTATCTTATAATTGGATCTAGAAAAGATATTTTTTAACATGTAGTGATTTTAAAAATAAAAAATCTTAATTAACTTTTTAAAAAAGATTTAGTTAGTTAGGGTTTTCTCATATTTGTGAAAATTAGATTTCTTAGTTTTTTTTTAAATAATAAATTGATAAATAAACATAAACCTGGCTCAATTTTCGAAATAAAAATAACCCACTCATTAAATATTTTATAAAAAAAGAGAACTACGGTCGATTTGATCCCAATCAGCGGGTATGTAGACACCTTCAAGGTAACCACATAAAAAAATAAAAAACTTTTTTCCCTTTTTCTTAGAAATTCGTAGTAAAAAATAATAAAAAATTCACTTTAGTTATTTTTTATATATTTAGGTGTATTTTAATATTTTTAGAAAATTATAAAAATAAAAACCCATTAATATTTCTTTAGTTTTTACATGGTGACTTAGTCTTAATAGGTTAGCCTCCAAACAAGGTCTTTTCTGGTTATTTATTATAAAAGTCGTTTCTTAGAAAATACGCAGATGAGTAGCCAAATTAAGGTTTTCTCACCCGAAAACCCCATTTTTGTTTTTTACCAGTTGAATTGGTTGCTGAGTCCAATTTTTAAATTTTTTAAAACATTTCCTTAATTTAATGTAGAATAATTTATATTAAGCAGGCTGGACTTGATATAAGTTAAATTAAGAAAACCAAAATAGAGCTCGATAGAATTGATAACTCTACTAGGGAAGCTTGGTGGGCTAGTCATGTGAAAATGAAGAATTATTAATGGGCTTTTCTATAATTATTTTCTTTTTTATATCATAGTTGTACTAATGAGTTTTTTAGTGATGTAGGCTCCAAGAAAAAAGCCTAGCCCAATAGGCGTTCTTGGGAAATTAAGGGGGGTTCTTTTCATTTTTAGTAATTATTCGTATATTTAGATGTGGTCAACCTTAGGCCACCCTAGGAACTTAAAACGAGTCACCATTGTATAACCTTAAGGTCACTAGGGTCATTATCATCGCCTAGCAATGATAGGCAAGCATACTCAAGCTTTGATGTAACCCATTAGGCTTCTCTCTAGAAAGCCTTGGAGCTACAGAGCCTAAAACCCGTAGACCTTATCCTCTTGCATCATTTTTTTTTTTTGAAAAAGGGGTAATTATTTTTAAATTATAGGAAAAGTTCGATCAATCTACGATTGGCTCAATCTTATTCTTAAAAAAGGGAAAATTAGAAAAGAAAAAACTAGTAACCCTTATATAAAAGTATTTATGAACTCCATCTTTTAAAAATCCTATTTCAAACCTACTTATATATAGGGGTATTTCCTGACTGCAGATTCACCTAACTCCCAATAGTTTATCAATAACCAACCCTATTGCATTACACCCGTGTATAACATATTTCATCACAATTATTTTGCATATTTATTTGTATAGGCTATCCTTTGTAATATATGTGGATCTTGTAGATTTTGTTTTATTTCATCAGTAATAAGTTGTGTAACGTGATATTTAACATAGAATGCTCAAAATCTTTAGTGTTCCCTCTATACCATAATTTGCCAATGTTCAAAAAAGAAAAGAGGAAAAAAACTTCTGTATTAACTTGTAAATTTTTTTTTTCGACATGTAATTATAGAAATTAACTATGATGAAGATTATTATGAAACTATCATTTTTTAAAAACTTTTCAACAAATTTCATTAGATTTTTTATGATCAAAACCAGTTTCATGTTAATTTTTCACTTAATCGATTTCTATTGCATTGTCCTACATGTACCATACTGTTAGAAACTAACAAAATACAAAAAAATAAAATAAAATAAAAAGATCTAATCATTAGATTTCCATTGTGAATTATTTTTCATCTTAAGGTTATTAATCTTGTAAATGTCTAAATTCTCATTTTTCGTGTTTAGCCCTTAAGTTGTCATAGTTTTGATAGCGTTTTCTCTATGACTCATCACCCTTGTGTCATTTATTCAATAAGTTTCTCATTGTAAAATAATTTTTGCTTCTCCATATCATCCTTGTAATATTATCATCATCTTATGTCCTTGGTTGTTAGTCCCAATGTTTTCTTTATTTAGATTCATTGATGTAAATATTAGGCTTTTATGACATAAAATAAACATTGATTTTCCAATAAAAGTTTCAAAAAAAAAAAAGAATGGTTTTCAAAACTAAAAACTCTATGCAGTGTTGCTAACAAGAAGGGATTTTTATAGACTTTGAAAGATTGCTTTTTAAGTGATCTGACCCAACTTGAAGCCCATAATCACTCATTTTCAAAAACCAAGATGTCTGGGGCTCTTGAACATAGCATAACTACAACTAAAGGGGTTTTGACCAAACATGAGAGATAAGTCGAGACCATGGCCCATACCCAAGCCTAGGGGCCTATTAACATACTATTTGAGATAGACAAGCCTAAAGAGTTGCTAGTTCATGAGCTCAACAATAGCAACAAAGACTTGGGGAAGGAATTAGTGTAGAAATTGATGAAGATGTAAAAAGAAATCTTCCAGAAAATTGAAGAGAAAATGAGAGTTCTCAAGGATCATGATATGCAGAGTGATCCGAGCTTAGTAGTGTTTGTGCTTTTGAAGACCATGAGTTACCCAAGAAGTTTAAGGTACCAAATTTTGAAAAGTATGATGGAATAGGTTATCCTAAACTTTACCTTAGGCTTTATGTTTGCAAGATGGCCTAATTCTCTAAACATGAGCAGTTGATGATTTAAACTTTCCAAGACAACCTAACTAGGCCGGCGTTGATTTGGTATGCCCAACAAGATCTAGTTAACCTTAATACTTGGGATAGGCTAGCTTGAGCCTTTTATCAATAGTACAAGTTCAATAAAGAAGTGGCTCTATCCCTGATAGATTTGAATAACATGAAAATGAATTTAACTAAGTCCTTTAAGGAGTATGCCTGGAGATGGAGATTTATAACCGCTCAAGCTACAATACAATTGCCAGAAAATGAATTGATCAACATATTTATCTGCACAGTAGGTGAACCTTATTATAATCACCTCTTAAGCCATACTGGTTCTACATTTGCAAATATAATTGTAGCTGGTAGTCATATTGAAGATGCTATTAGAGTAGGGAGATTGATAGGGAAGGGATCAATCTCATTGGATTTAGAGGTCATTGTGAACACTACGATGCCCTATCTAATGATATGCGAGCATAGTGCCCTAAGCATTGGTCAAGAGCTTAAGGAAAATAAGCTAAGCCAGAAATTACCTAGAATGAAGTTCACTTATATCCCGATTCTTATGTCTCGGGTCTATTGCCGCCTAAAAGAAGAGGGTTTACTGCATTCTAAGACTCCAACACTAAGGTATAAACCTTAGAAATACAATCCCAATATGCAATGTGAGTACCACATGGGTTAGCAAGGGCATGTTACTGACCACTGCTAGGAGTTAAAGAATAAAGTCCAAGATTTGATTGATGAATAATTGGTCTAGTTGGACTTCGTTAGGGATCCACGGCTCAAATTCTATATAGAGCCCACTATTAACATGATACAAGGATTGAAAAAGTTGCTAGAAATATATTTGAATGGTTAAGTCCAATGGGTATGTTATTGTTAGGGTCTAGAAGAAAGGGTTACGGCCCTAGAAGAAAAGTTAACGAAATATGAAGAATGGCTCACTGGCATGGAAATGGCGATGGAATCTGTGCTCAAGCAGTTCAAAAATCTACATCATAACACGAATAGGAAGTTATAGCCTAAGCTCAAAGAAGGTTCAACGAAAGAGAAAACAGGAGTGAATGTGCCAATTGGGAAAGTCCAAAATCAAGATAAGCTCGTCTACAATAAGAGGAGGCAATTTATGTAGTTTAAGATTCCAATAGCCCAAGTATTCAAGCAATTGAAAAACATGGGACTATTGACATGTGAAAACCCAACAAAGAAATATAAGCCAAGAGATCGTGACCCCAACAAATGGTGTGAATACCATATGGGACAAGTGGGGCATACCACTGAAGATTGTTGGAGATTAAAGCATAAGGTGCAAGATTTGATTGATTCCAAGATTATCTAACCAAGTTTTCTAGAGATTGATAGGTTGATTAACAATAATATTCCTCCCCCAAGTTTTAAAGGGGCGTCAAATAGACAACCTCCAACATCAAGCATTGAGGATTAGTTATTATCATTTGACTAGATAGCTCACCACTTAAAGTAGTTGAGTATATTTCCAAGAGATCAATTCAAATGAATGGGCCAAGAGGTGATAGAAACAAGGGCATGAAATAGAAAAGAATTTTTAGTTCCTGTATTTTTTTTTTTTCAAAATAATCTTTCATTTTAGAGCTTATAATAGATATGAGTTATTGAATAAAGCAGTTTTCATATGTATTCTGGTCTTTATATGCTATGAAGCTAGCTCAATTCAAATAGGGGTATTTCAAATAAGTGAAAATGGATAAAGAAAATGTTAACTCAAAACTTAAAACTTTCCACCTAAGAGAATGATAACACATTACTTTAAAGGTTTAGGATGAGAAGAGGCAACCCATGTCCTAAACGCTAACCCTAGATGCATATGAGAGAAGAGTGCTATCAAGGTGAGTAATTAAGCTCATTCCTTAAAGGAGGCTTGTCTTGAACTTGGTACATGTATCAAGATGATATTAAGCATTTGTTTTATCATCCCTAAATACAGTTATCCCTTGCAAACCCATTTGAACCTTTAGGAGATTTTTCTTAAAATTATCCCTGGCAAGAACCACCCTAAACTGGGGCAATTAGGAGGTTAAGGTCATTAATTTAAAGAAAAGGAGTAGACTAAATTGTGCTTGCCTTAGTTGTGCCAATTCATGAGTAAATATTGTTATAGATAATTCAATTTCTTTAGGATGAAGAAGAGCTTCAAACTATATATACCTCACTTAGACCCGTACACTTATTCAAACACATCAAGTCCATAGATTCTTTCTTAAGTACATCAAAGCCCTATACACTTCTCCTAAGCTTATACACCTTGAACCAACCTTTTGGTGCTTCAAATCTTATTAAGTGAAAACTCAACAATGGAAGGTGACCACCTTGCTCCAAAAAAAAAAAAAAAGAAAGAAAAGAAAAGTAAAAAAAAAAGAAAAAAAAAAGAAGAAAGAAAAGAAAAATAAGAGATTGAAAATCTTAGCAAAGTTATTACCTTCGAAGAATAGCCAAATTACTAATAAAGCCTAAAATCTGAACATTATCAATCCCTAAGCCCAAAAGCAAAGCCCTCATTTTATGATCTAACTCACTATACTACCCTTGATAAAACTCTATTGATTAAAGAAATCGACTTATTTTAAGTGAAATTTTCTCATGAAATTAGGGCAAGCCTATGTTTAGTTTCTCATAAGTTCTGGGCTTGTAAACCCAGGATTGATTACATATAATTTCTTCAAAATTGGCCAAGTATATTGATATCCATTTGCTTAAACCATTGACTAAAAGCCTTACATTGCAAACCCCAAAAAAAACCTATTGATTGACCAAAATGTACCACTTACAAGATAGGCTACAATTTTTAGAATTGATGCTAAGCGTAAAAACAAACCTATGAGAGTGCAAGGAAGTCCAATTTGACTAAACATTTCAAGTACTGATATCTATCCTTTGAGTGGAAAATTGAAGAGTTGAGTACTTTCTAAAAAATATGAATGGTAATTTATCCTAGGTTAGAAATCATTGCTTTTAAAAAAGTTCGAAGATCATGAATTATGCTCCAAGAAACAAGACTAAGAGAATAAGTTATCAACGGGCAAGGGGTAAAGGGTAAGCTAACCCCTTATTTGTGATCTTTAGATTTTTTGAAACTTTCTTAATTGTTAGCAACACAATTTTCTATCAAAGAGTGTTTTTTGAATTTCTTGACAAAAAGAAGAAAAAAAAGAAAAACTTTTCAAAAGAGAAATGAAACCTTTACAATTATCAAGAGAGATTTCTTAAAAAAAGAAAAGTTGAAATTTTCAAAGAATCATCAAAATCCCTCAAACTCAAGTCACAGATTAATTTGTCAAAACTCATGAAAGTCTTCTTCCTACCTAGATCACTTGCTCAATGGAGCGCCATCCAATCTTATCTAAGATCGCTTGCTTAAAGGAGCGTTGTCCTATCTTTTGACGGATTGCTTATTGTGAACCCCTAAAATTTTCGATCTAGCTTTCGAAATCGACTCGAATATGTTAGACAATTTAGGAGTCGACAAGGCTAACGAAAGAGAAAACCCTAAAAGAATTAATTAATCACGTAAGAAACTTTTCTACCTTAAATACATCTAAATGCTAAAGATTCCATTCAAAAGTGATAGAAACCTTAAAATGATCATTTTAAAGACATATGTGCACTAATTCAACATAATAAACCCTAAAACTCTAATTGAAAATATAACCCTCATATTTTGCCAAATCATTAGTAAAAGGTTAGAGATGACTTTCAATCATGTATATATGCTTTGACTCCTCAAGTAGTCCTTTAGAAACTAAGATAATGAATCATAGATTACATTTATTTCTAAAGTATATGATTAAGATAGTATTACATAGAGTTAGGGGTATAGTTGAAGATTAGGTTACAAGTAGTGAACTTTAATACTCGAATTAATACTTTTTGCACTTGTTATCTAAAGTACTTTATCAAATGAGATATATAGGCTATAAAGACCTAAAGTAAGACCTTATCAACCATGGTTACTAATCAATTCACCAAATACCTCATTTCCTTAATTTTTCCCTTAATTTCCCTTAATTACTACATTATGTGTACAAAATTACATATGCTTAAGGAAAGTTGACCAAGTCAACACATATTGACCAAGGTCAAAGGGTTGACCAAGTCAACACATGTTGACTAAAGTCAACAATTGAAAAGTCAACAAAAGATACTAAAAGATAAAGAAAATATCTACTCCTTTATGATGGCTTTTCTTATCTTTTCTTTTGATTTTTCTCTTCTTCTCTTTCTCCTTAATTGTTGCCATCCACATCTTCTTCTTCTATACCCCACCATTTGCCTCCTTTCATTATGAAAACAAAAAAAAAAAAAAACAAAACAAAAATCACCCTTCAATGCCATGAGCTTCTTCTTCCTCTTTCACTTTCACAACTTCTCCTTTTGTCTCCATAATTCCAACATAACTAAAGGTATGTACTTAAGTTACTTTATGTTACTTTCTATTCTTTATTAGTTAGTTAATTAGGTAGATTAGACACTTAGGTATGTGAAAAGTATGATCTTGAAGAAGAGGGCACAAAGTTCCCATCTTTAAGTGTAGAATTCTAGGAATCATGAAGAAGAAGAAAGGAGAACATGTATATGTGCTCAAAGAATGTGTACACGAGGTAAACAAAAAAGAAGGGAAGCATGAGAAGCATGGTACATGAGTATTTTCCATGTACATAACCTAAATTAAAACAAAACCTAACCATACATACTTATACTACACTAATTACACATTTAAAAACACAAAAGAATGGAATTAGGAAGCTTTTCCTAAGGAAAATATTAGGCATACGAATTTTTGTATAAAAATACGTATCCAACCGTATAGGTATATGAGTATGTATACACGTATAAATACGGTATAAGTCTAAGTAGATGTATAAGTATATATATGTATAAGGTATATGTACATAAGTATAAGGGAAAAAGTAAAATGTACATAAGATATGTACATATGACATATACATAAGACATGTACATATGACATAAGCATGAGGAGAGGCTTATGTAATTACATAATGAAGTGAGCGATGAGGTAATCACATGATGACATAAGCCATGACATAAGCAAGTGATGATATAAGCCATGACATAAGCAAGTGATGACATAAGCAATGACTTAAGCAAATGATGATATAAGCAATGACATAAGCATAGATTATAAACTAAGAAAAGAAGAAAAGTGTATCATATTTAGGAACCTAAATTAGTAAACCCTAATACACTTTCTAAAATGGATTACACTGAATTAAGTACATGAATTAGTAATAGCAAAGTAAAATTCTCTAAGTATAAAGATTTAAGGGTTAACTAACTCATTAAGTCTCATTAAGTATAAACAAAAGATATAAATATAAGTAATAAGAGCAATTAAGTGTTCATAGTTAAAAATTTCTCTAAATTTAGTTTATATCGTAAAACAAGGGTCCTAACATCCAAAACGGACATCATCGTGTGAATGTGCATTCAAAAATGATGAAAAACAACTATAAATTCGTAAATATTGAAAATAGAATGAAAAAGTTACGTACGATTAGCAATTAGGTTTAATCAAATAAGGGCTAATAGTAATCTAAGTAGAATTAGGTAGATAGATATCCATAACCATTAGTTGAGTCAACTACTTATTATCTTTGTTATCTCGTAATGATCAGGTGATCCCGACGAGGGCGAGGATCTCCCAATCGGTTATTACGACTAGAGCGAGTCATCATAGTCAAGTGAGTACTCCCGATGACTCCATACTTGTTTGTACTTGTAGTTAGTGCACTTAAATTGAATATCAATAACTTGATGCATGGGGTTTCGGGATATGCGTGTGCTTGATATTGATTGATTGTTGTAAGAAATATTGTTAAATACGATAATTGATTGTATGATTGATTTTTATATGATTTGGATGGTTTGTTGATATTGATTGATCGCCTCATAATTTGACCTAATTATATTTGACTTATCTTAAATTAAAAGGGTTATGCATTATCCATGCATTACATTTACTTATTCCGATCGTCACTTCACGCGGAGATAAAGAGAGGCCTTAGGGGGGTTATTTATATATATTAAAGTGTTTCTATACGGTGCACTCGTACAACATGACCTTACTCGAACCTACGGGCTTACTAGGAGATGGAGACGCCAACCTTATGGCTAAGGGTCGAGTCTAGAGATCTCCGCTGTAGGGTATGAGTGTGGACTACAAGGGCCACCTCACCGCTAGGCTTGGGACTTTGTGAACTACTGGATTTTTTTTTAGAAATAGAAATGTAGTTTTTGTGAAATACGGAATTTAATATTATGGGTAAAAACCCAAGTGCTGGAGCCCGGTTGAGATTGGTACCGATGAATCTCTAACCTTTATCTCGGAGGGGGTTAAAATCCAATATTATATGCAGTATCGGTCAACTGCATATATTGTTTGGCATACTTTGTGTGCATGCATTCATATGGTTGTAACAATTTATTTGATAACTTGTTTGTCAGTATGGTATGAGGGATAGCTCACTAACCTTTTATAGCTTATTCCCCAATCGTCTTTCTTTTGCAGGTTTACATACGATGGGATTAGGATAAGTCTCGAGTGCTGAGTGCGAGATGAAGATATGTACATTAGTGTTAAAATTAGTTGAGATCTTTATAAGTGATACATAAACGCTCTTTGTAGAAAATATTCACATGTTAGAATTTAATATAATTTAATTTTTCCTACAATTTTATAATGTTGGTATATCTGTTTTATTATTTGATTGGGGATACCGATTATCTGCGGTTCTGAGGAACTGTAGGCTATCAGACATCCATAGTTATTTAATTCTATATTATGTCATGTCACAATAAATTAATTACTTGAAAATCATTAATCTTAGTGATTTATTATTTAGAGTCTTGCAATCTTTGACTTGCAAGACAGTTTTTATATCATGGGTGCACACATGTTATGGAAATTTTAGGTAATCCTACTAGGCCCCATATAGGGTCCTGACACTTGTTCAAAGGAGCATTGTCCTAATCCTTTTTTTGGATCACTTACTCATGGGAGCGTTGTCCTATCTATTCCTTAGTTGAATCGCCTACTCATAGAAATACCATTCAATCTTTTCTAGGATCGCTTGCTCAAAGGAGTGTTGTCCTATCTTTTGTTGAATCACTTGCTCAAAGGAGCATTGTCCTATCTTTTGACAAATTGCTTGCTTAAAGGAGCGCCATCCAATCTTATCTAGGATCGCTTGCTCAAAGGAGCATTGTCCTAATTCTTTTTTACAATTGCTTGCTCATAGGAGCACTATCTTATCTATTCCTTTGTAGGATTGCTTGGATTGCTTGCTTAAAGGAGCATTGCCTAGTCATTTAAAAGATTGCCTGTTCGTGAGAGCATTGTCTCTTGTCATCTTATCTTGTCTTCGAAAGATCTATTCTTTCAAGCAATTCATCCTAAAAGAGATCTATACTCTTTAGATTATCCATTATACTAAAACATTTGAAGTCTGAAAGAGATCTATCCCTCCAACAAAATAAGTTTTTTTTTTTTTTTTCTCGAAGAGATCTATCCTTTTCGAATTATCTAAGTCGAGTATAGCAAAAATGAGTATCTCTTTTATCTTTGTAGCAAAGTTCTAATTGATCTTCACTAAAAAAAGGGGCAACTATAGACACCTCATTTTTACCATATTTTTTTAATTTTATTTGAGCCAAGTTAAAAATCAACAAAAAATAAATAAGAAAAAATTAAAACTAAAAGAAAAATGAAAAAAAAAAAGAGAGAGTCGAGTCATATCATATTGAGTTAAACCATGTCAAGTAGAATCGAATCGAGTTGAGTTGGATTGTTTGGTATCAAATCGGATAACGGTATGTGATTAATTTAATGCATTTTTTAGTCATTGGAGAATTGGGCTTTATTAAAATAATTTTGGTCCAGTTTGATTTAAAGTAGATTTTTATCTAATTTATATTGGGCCGAAATAGACTTAAGATTTGTTAGATAAGTTATTGCACTATCTCTAATTGGGTCGGATTGGGCCTTGAAAAAATAAAAAGCTTGAATTAAGTAAGGTTTCTAGAAGTTAGAGTAAATCTTTGAAAAAATCGTTTGTGAGTCTAGCAATAGCACAACGGCACGTGATGTTGGAAAGATTCCAACTTTCCAAATTTCTGCCATCGATCGAATTCCAGCTTTCCAAATTTCCACAATTAAAATCCAATTCTAAAGACTGACACCATCCTTCAAACTCCAATTTCCAATTCCTAGGATTGAAATCTAATTGCAAATTCCCTGAGGCAACAATCCAAATCCAACACCAAATTTTTGAACTTTAGTTTCCAATTCTAAAGACAAAATCTGAAGTCAACAATCCAAATTTCTAAACTCACGACACAATCTAAAGTCAACAGTCCAAATTTCCGAACTTGCAACAATCTGAAGCCTGACCAGCATCCGAAGTCCACATTATACATACAATCTAATCATTATGAACACTACATTTGGACGATCACACACGATTTGATTCGGTAAAAATTGTTTTATTTAATTTATTTTATTAGTTTGTACAATTTTATTTATTTACTAATTTATTTTTCTTAAGTACAGGTTTATTATTATATTTCATATTGCGTAGTTTTTCTAGATAATTTCGATTTTTTAAAAAAAGTTAATTAAATTGCATCTTTAAGAAAAATTGTGTTCGAAAAACATACGTATCTTACGACCTTGCGATTGAGATATGTATTTTGTGGTTATGATTTAGAAAAGATACATATTGAAATACGTATCTACCAGTTATGATCTAGAAAAAATATATATCGAGATACATATCTAATAGTTAAGATTTAAAAAAGATATGTATCTAACCGTATCTTTAATGTATCTTATAATTAGATTTAGAAAAGACATTTTTTGACACATAATAGTTTTAAAAATAAAAAATCTTAATCAAGTTTTTTAAAAAGATTTACTTAGTTAGGGTTTTCTTAGATTTTTGAAAATTAGTTTTCTTATTTTTTTTAAATAATAAATTGATAAATAAACGTAAACTTAGCTCAGTTTTCGAAATAAAAATAACCACCCACTAAATATTTTATAAAAGAGAACTACGACCGATTTAATCCCAATTAGTGGGTATGTAGGCACCTTCGAGGCAACTGCATAAAAAAAAATTCTCCTTTTTCTTAAAAAGTCGTAATAACAAATAATAAAAAAATTCACTTTAGTTATCTTTTGTATATTTAAGTATATTTTAGTATTTTTAGAAAATTATAAAAATAAAAAACCATCAATTTTTCTTTAGTTTACATGGTGATTTAGTCTTAGTAAGTTAGCCCCTGAACCCAGTCTTTTTTGGTTATTTATTCTAAAAATCATTTTTTAGAAAATACGCAGATCAATAGCTAAGGGAAAACCTTAATTTCATTTTTTACCATTTAAACTAGTTGGCAACTCCAACTTTTAAAATTTTTTAAACATTTTCTTAATTTAATGTAGAGTAATTTATATTAAGTAGGTTGAACTTGATATAAGTTAAATTAAGGAAATCGAAATAAGGCTCGACAATAGGTTGCAATTTCTTAAGGGTATTGTATTAACTCAAGTTTGGAGGAGAGTATATGCAATTAGGGTAGGTCTTGAAAATATCATTAAGTTTCGTGACCTCACTTATTAAAGAATACTTTTATTGTTCACATTGAGTTTAAGTGAGATAGCTTAATCAACCCCGAGCGGTGATTACACCACAGTACCCAGAGCCTACATAATGGCCCCTCTCTTAGGGTCTTAAAACGGCCTGGGTTTGACTGCATCTACCCTACATTTTTTATGCAACAAATGACCTCCCATATCCTAATGCGTGTAATATGCAAGACAGATAAACAAAAGCTGAGAATGAACTCTAGGAAAGAAGTTTCAGGTTTGTCTTTTCTTTTTCTATTTTGTAACAATGCCACCCATAAAACCGTGAAGAATGTATATAGGAAGGGTGGATTCTAAAGGTCCTTAAACTCTGTGACCTCAAGCCTTTCTTACAAACGCTTCCTTAGTCACGCTAAAGTTTAAGCAAGGTAGCCTAATCAGCCCCAAATGGTAGTTACTCCACTACGCTTGGAACTTACACAATGGCTCTCCGTCCTAAGGTCCTATGATGGCCCGGGTTCGACTGTATTTATCATGTGTTCATAATACAAAAAATAAATCCCCCCTCAAAAACAATAAAATAAATAAAACTAAACCTACAAAAAACATTAGTACAGTTATGATACAAACAAAGAACAAATAAGTACATAAATTGCAATAAGGTGATTTTTAAAGTTTAATTTTGGAAAGTCGTATTATAAAACCCTCTTGACGTCCCTAGTAGAGTCGCTAAGCTATTGAGCTTGGTTTTTCACCTTCATGATTATTTTATAAAATGAGCCTTCTTTAAATTGACAAGTACTAAACTCTACTTGTTTAATACTGATCCTTAATTAAAGTTTAAAGAAAACTGTTTCTTTTTGTTTTGAAAACAATTTTGGGGTCACCACCCAACCAGAGTTAGGAAAAACAATTAAGTTATAATCAATTGGACATATTTGTTATAACTTAGCTATTAGTCTACCGATTAAAACCAATTTTATAAAATAGTTTTTTTTTTTAAACTAGAGAATCTAGATTTGGAGATTAGGAATTTCAAACCCTTATAGGTACCATTGACTTTCAGAAATTAACTTCAGTCTTTAAAAATCACCTTTTTTATTTTATAAGAAAGAACTCAATTTAACTATTCTAATTAGACAACTTAAGTAATCTAGAAAAAGGAAAAAATAGATTTTTTTGTTTGTTTGTTTTTATTGTCACTCCATAGGTGCCTACGTACCCGCTATTTGGGATCAAACGTATGTAGTTCTTTTAATGAAAACTTTAATAGGTTGTTACTTTTAATCATTGAAAATGATTGTGTTTACATCTTTTACTCAAATTTGGTTCATTTAAGAAAATTTCTAAAAAGGGTCCTGAATTGGATTTTCTTTTTTTAGAAATTCTAAATGATCCTAATTTAGAAAATGGTCGATTTATTTTTATTTTTAAATTTTGGAAAATCAATTTTTATAAGTGATAAAACAATTCTCTATCCTACTTATTTTATTTAATTTTTATTACATCACCTTATTTATTTATTTATTATTTATTACATTTTATCTATTTTTATTAAACTAGTAAAAATAAAATAAAATAAAACAAGATTACTCTTTTCTTTTTTTTTTCTTCTTTCTTTTCTTTCTTTCTTCTTTTTCTTTTCTTTTCCTTTTTTTTGGTGTTATTACATTTACACACAAAAAAAAAACAATAACTAAAAACAAAAATGAATAAATAAATAAAAATAAAATAGAAAGAGGATTGAAGCTGGTTCGGATTAGAAGAGACACGGGCCGAGTCAAATTGAAGCGGATCTCAAATATTGGGTTAGGTTGCTCCAATTGATTTGGGTTATAGTTAGAAGGTATCGATAGAAAGCAACTCTAGGCAATTTAAGCAGCAAATTTAAAAAGAGGGGGAGGAGGTTGGATTTGGTTAGAAGTTGTTTTCTTAAGTTTTGGATTGGGATTAGTAGGGGTAGAGAGAGTACCGTGGCTTAGGGTAGTCGTTTGGCGATTGTTTGATGGTGGTGTTTGGGCGATGAGATTTGGAGTTGTTAGGTACAAGAGAGATGTTAGGTTAGCGGTTTTAGGAGGTACTGAGTTTAGTTGTAGGGTTATTATAGGCCATAGGTAGTCAAAGATGGTGATTCGAGAAGAGGGTAGCCGTAGGTTAGGGTTTTGGTGGTAGGTGTATGGTCGTGTTGTTAGGAGCCACGATGGTAGTCAAGGGTTGCTAGTTTGTAAAGCTGGTGGTGTGGGGAGTGATTCTAGGGTGCTCAGCTGTGGAGGTAGGCTTGAGAGAGAAAGACTTGAAGAGAAATGGAGTGATCGAGAAGAGAGAAAGCGTTGCATGTTGATTCTTAAGGCTTTTAGGTAGTTGTGTATCCTCGTGAACATCCCCTAATACCATATTTATACTTGAAATTAGCCCAAAAACAAAGGAAAGCTCGAATCGGAGTTAATGGGAATGGTTAAATTTTTAGTTTTTTTTTTTTTCCAATCTTTGAAGCTCGATTTGAATGTGAAATTAACTAAATTTGGATGCATTTTTTGTACTAATTCACAATAGGCCATGCGATGGACAAATTCGCACCATTAATTGGTGTGAATTGAAGGAAAATTGAGGGAAAAAGAGGGAAAGTGTTAACGTAGCACTGATGTAGTGCTACGTCAGCTAACTCGACCAACCTGACCTACCACATGTCATCATGTAACACGTAGTAGCTGATGTGGCACACTACGTGGCGCTATGTCAGTAAGGTCGTCTAATCCGACAATGCCACGTGTTAGGACACGTGGCATAGTGAGATCCTAACACGTGGTAATATGCTAGTTAACCAAAAAAAAAAAAAAGGCCTCTTTACCTTTCCCAAGATTCTAACCTTACACTCAATACCTAAACCAAGTACATATGCTTAACCGTTAGGTCGTTGTCTTATGCCTTGTCCATATGTGCAATTAAATTGTACATATAAACTCAATCAGCCTAAGCTAGATTTAAATCTTAAATCAAGTTCAACTGTTCAATTTCTAAATCTAATTAAAAAATAAAAAATCTACCCTAATAAAATATTGTTTTTTAAAATCTTTTATTTTTTTCAACTTTTCTAATATTTTTGTAATTTTTCAATATTGTAAAATTTTAAACTTTATTTTCTAAACTTCTTATTTTTTAGGATTCCTTTCTACATTTCCTATTTTTGTTACTTTTCCTTTTTATTTAAATTTCATATTTTTTGGTGCTTTTTCTTATTTTTGATTTTTTTTTTTTGTATTTTTCTATAATTCTTCTTTTTTCTAAATTTCTGCTTTTTTGGGTCTTCTTTAATTTCCTATTTTTTAATGTTTTTTTCTAATTTAGGGCTTATAAAATATAAAATATAAAAATAAAAATAAAAAGGGCAAAAATTGGGTATCTACACTCGTTTTAGAAAATCATTTTTATAAAATTAGTTTTCCCGTTAAGACGAGTGGCTAAGTTATAACTTACCCACCCAATTAGTTATAACTTAACTTTTTTTCTAACTCCGATTGGGTGATAACTCTAAACATTTTTTTTAAGATATAAAAAATTGGTTTTCTTTAAACCCTAGTCAAAGGTTTGTATTAAATGAGTAAGGTTTAGTACTGATTGGTTTAAAAAAGACCTAATTTATAAAAGAACCAAGAGGGAAAAAACTAGGCTTGATAGTCCACCTAAACAAGGAATGGTTCCTGAACTTGAGGAAGAGCAAGCGATCTCCTCAAACCAATGGGCCCTTCAAAGTGCTTGAAAAGATCAATCCTAGTGCCTACAAGATTGAACTACCTAAAGGATATAGAGTCTCTTACTCCTTCAACATTGCCGATCTCTAACCATACATTCCTAAGGATAGATTGCCTAGAGCTAAGCCATATTTAATCCTAAATCTCAAACAACCTAAAGAGAATGATAAGGATCATAGATTAATCATGCGTTCCCGAGCATGAAGGCTTGCTTAAATGGTTTACCTAAGGTGAGGTAAACACCAAGGAGCAATGCATTTCCTAATTCACTCTACCATGTTACTTTGCCCTCTACATTCAAGATGTTGCCGAGGTAACCAGTTAAGGTATTGAGCCGACCCCTTCGAAACATTCCTGTCTAAACAACAAATTAGAGTGTTGCCAACTACATCCATGCTAAGGCCAAGCTGGTAGCTATTAAGAGCTGATTGCCTAAGGCTAACCTGAAGATAAGTCACCCATAAACCCGTCCATGTTTGATTCCAACTATTCGTGCTGTCAAATTGCTGACATTGACCTGATTGAAGGTAGCCCTGCTTGGCCAACATTCTCAATGGGACCACAAAATGAGTAAAATGATGCACATCTTGCCTTTTCTAACAATCGTATTGTCCCTTCTACAACTAGATATTCTTTTTACACGTTCACATTGATACCCTAGTAAATTATTCCCCTTTTCCTTCACTAGTAGGAATCCTTTTTTGTAATTTACTTTAGCTTAAGATTTATCGTAGTTAGATCCTATAAATACTTATATATTGTAATGGCCATAATGGGGAATAGATTGAATTTTCAAACATGCCCTCTTAAGCTAAGTATTTTGTTGCTTACTTTCAAGTTATTCTTATATATCCCATTAAGCTAGTGGCGAATGACCTCCAACCACACTTATGTATCATATCAAGTACGAGCTGAGTTCGTATGAGGCGTTGGTGTGCATTTCTTATGTCGGTATACAGGAACCCTTGCTCAAGCTTAGACTTTCATTTACTCTTTGGACCATCTTACGATTTGGACCTACCTTACTGGTTCGGGCAACATCGGATGTCATGTGTTCATCTACGCCAAACTGTATCATAATCTATGCCTTGTTTTGAATATGGTCTTCTACTCATTTCCAAGTTGCATCATGATTTGGTGGTAACTTGAGTTAAGATCAATTTTGGAAGACATCTCATCTTCTGTAGTTCATCTAACATGTTATCCAGCCTAAGGATTGGATACTTATACTTGATGGTGATCTTATTGATAGCTTAGCTATCTATGTACATCCTCCATGATCCATCCTTCTTTAACACTAGTAGGGCTAGTATAGCATATGAAATTCAGCTTTCTCGAACATAGCCTCTCTTGATTAGTTGGTTGACTTATCCTTGGAGCTCGACAACTTACTCTAGATTTAGTTTATATGTAGGCTTGTTTAGTAAGGTAGCTCTTAGTTATAAGTCAATGGCATGTTTAGAGCCTTGAAAGGGATTATTCCCTTTGATAACTCTTCATGAAACAAATCCATGAATTCATTAACAATCTTTTACACCTTAGCAACTAGTTCTTCCTTCTATTCCCTCATCTCCAATCATCTCTTGATCAATAGGAAGCTGGGGGTATCTAACCTTAAGTCTTATGACAACTCAGCTCGAGTCATCATTAGATTGTTCTTCCTTTAAGCTTGGCTCAACTAAACTTACATATCTCTAATCTAGCTGGGGTTTTGGGGACTCAGGGTGATCTTATTCCCTTCATGCTCAAATGAATATGCATTCTATAACCCACCATAAATAACCCTTAGTCAAACATCCCTGGTCGACCTAGTAGAATATATGAGGCACACATTTGGTAACACATTGTGCAACACTTTGTCTTGGTAAGCGTCGATAGAGATAGGTATTAAGACCATAACATGTAGGGTACCTTTCTTATGAAGGTAGTATAACTTGTAAGGCTTTGGGTAAAAGTGATCAATAGCTTCAACTATTCAACCATAGTTGTGGATGTAACATTAGTATAGCTTCCACTATCAGTGATAATTGCACATAAGGTTCCCTTCACCCTATGCCTTATGTGGGATAAGTTTTCTCTTTCTTAACCTTGGTAAAAGGAGGCAACACTCATAGCTCTCCTCACTACCATGCTTAGGTACTTACTTTCCTTAGTATTTACAATAATGTCTTCCTTTAGCAACTCGTCATGGTTAGTATTCTATTTTTTCAAATCTTTAACCTCTTTGTTACTACTATACACTTTAGTGGTTAGCACCTTGACTTTAATGATCATTGTTTTCCTATCTGGACATTAGTCGGCCATATGGCCATAGCCCTAACACTTGAAACATTTTATCTCATTGGTCTTCCTTCTTGAAGTTTGTCCCTTCTCAAACTTCATTAATACTTCCTTTTTAACTACTTAGAACTTAATGTTAGTTTTAACCGTCTCTTATGTACTTGGTTCCATAGGTTGGATGGCATCTTCAAGTGTATCAATCCTTTGTACATCTAGCACCTCCCTAATTTCATACTTCAATCCTCCAATGAACCTAAACATTATTTAAGCCTATGGCTCCTCTGTTTAACATTAGATCATGAGCATTTGCAACTCTTTTACATAGTTACCTACATTATGTCCAACTTGCCTAAACTCTAGCAGCTTCCTAAAGATATCCTACATGTAATGGTCAGGGACGAATCTTCTCCTCATAGCCCTCCTCATTTCATGCCAAGTCTTAATCTCAATCTCTCCCTCACTTTGCCAGTTGGCTTGCAAATTCTTCTACCACAAGGCGGCATATTAAGTGAATTTAAGGGTAGTTAGCCTTACTTTCACACTGTCATCACATTCATGGCACTCAAAGATCTTCTCAACTTATCATCCCAATCGAGGTATTCATCGGCATTACTGGACCTAAAGTAGGTTAGAATTTGTAGTTTTACATTCTCAAGGCTTTGACATGATGAACTCCTCTGTCCTTTGCCTCATAGTACTCTTTCACTTCATTTTCCACAACATCATCTAAGTTGATTCCCCTATAGGCTTTCCTTTCAACTCTTACTCCTCGGATGTTCTGTCTTAGATATGTAACATCATCTCAAGTTGTATTATTAGCTTGGTACCCTAGTCCTTATTCTCTTCTCTGTTGGGGAACAGCTTGGTGGTTTACAAGAACACCTCAACAAGTTGAATAATGGCAAGTTAATTCATGGCTTAAGTCAGCTCAACCATCATGGTGGTGAGTTCATTAATGTTATCATCTATAGATCTAGGGGTGGCAGTACTCTAATGGTTATGATGCGAAACACCATTTTCATTGTCTCTTACCTCAACATCTATGCTTAAGTTATTCATTTTCATAGCCAACACAATAATCTAGTCAACAACACTTTGACAACTTAACCAATAACAAAAACATTACCTTCATATGAAAAATCAGCTAATACATAACACATTCACTCAACAACATAAAATATAAGACACTACTCCACAGTGAAATAATTGTTAGTCAACTCCAAGAACTTTTCTAGCAATACAAATAATTACACAACACTTCTAGAAATACTTGACAACTTACAATAGCACTTAATGTCACTTTGCAATTAACAACAATAGCTCTAGCAACTAAACTCTAGCTACCACTCGAATTCTTGATAAGATGCACTCTACAACTTGACACAATACGAACATAGAATAATAGTTGTAACTCCAATAACGGTCGTTGCTAAAGCTTTGTTACCAAGATGATGTGGATTCATGGATAGATACATAAATGCCAACAATCATGGTAAGGAGTTGGTCTAAATCTTGAGATGGCTCGAAGACTAAATGGTAGTCAAAGGGGGGTTTTGAACAAGGGCTCATGCATGGCTTAAGTATAAGCTCCCAAAATTAAGTTTAGGACAACTGAGCCTAGATTTAGGACTTTTAGGGAAACTTATCCAATTATGCCTAAAATTTACGATTAGAATAAAAAAGTTAGTCAAGATATTACAGTGAAGTTAGATTTTAGAAATAATGATCCAAAATCCCAATTTTGCCTTTAGGAGTAGGAATATTTAATATAGTACTAAAATATTCAGAAATTCTAAAATCGAACTCAGATTGCGATGAGAATTTAGAAATAAGTTAATTAAGTTATAAAATGAGATAATATAGTATAATTTACTATATAAAAATATATGTAATTACTGTAAATTATCCCTAAATTACGTAATTATATATATATTGTGTTGAATTTATGAAATTAACTTTAGAACATATCCTAAAAATAAAAGATATGTTAGAAACTTAATTATATGAGTATAGTTATATATTATGTATGATATATATACAAGTTATATATTATGTATGATATATATACAAGAAATATATACTCGTATATTAAGTAAATAATTAAGTATTAATAAAATATACTCAAAATACCTAAATAATTGCAAAATCTTATCCAAAAAGCCTTCCAATTGCTGATTTAAGCCTAGAAACTACTAGAAATCATCAAAGCTAGACAATTACTGAATCAAAAGGTAAAATCTACAAGCAAATGACACCTCCTACTTATAATTAATGGAGGAAAAAGCAAGAAAAAAATAAATAAATAAATAAAGGAAAAAGAAACCGACTTAAACCACTATAAATCTATTGGACAACATCATTTTACATCTTTTGAAACCAAAAACAATAGAAAGAAAAATTAGAAAAAAATCGTAGAAAATAAAAAGAAATTAAGAAAAACAAAGGAAAATTTTGTGCTAGGGTAGAACCATAACCTAAAATCATTCTACTGTGGAGCCTGACTAGACACCACCAATCACCACCGCACCTAGGCCGTTCAACAACCATCCAACCGTTGTCGACCACCGGAGCACCTAAGAACACCAAGGTTGATTTCATGTCCTGTTTTTCAATAATTTTTTAAAATTAGTAAATCTACCCATAAAATTATGAAAAAAAATTTACTTACGTTATTTTAAACATGATTTCATGTGATATTTTTATTTTTGAAAAATTCGTAATATTTAATATACTTTCTTAAGAAATCTATTGTTCACTCGAATTTAGATTTGTAAAATAAATGTGCTAAATGATGTTATTTCTAGTTGAAAATTTTTATATAGGATGTTTATGATATATAGATAATTCCTATGCATCCCGAATTTTGATTTAAATATTATTAATATTTATTACATTTTTAGGCTTGAAAATAGCTCGAAAATAGGCTGAAATTATGAATTTAATTGGAAATTATGAAATTAATTGATGAAATGGACATGTATTGATCTATAATAAATAATAACATTATTGAGTTAGATTGAAATTAATTTGGTGCAAAAAGAATCATAATTGGGTAATTTATGATAATTTAGGTATAAAATCGTCAATATGAATATATAGGCGATAGGTCGAAAACTTAAAACCAAGTAATAACTGAATCCATTATATTTTTAGGAGTCCATAGAAATTTTCAAGGAATTATTCGGTAACACAAACTATTTATTACGAATTTATTAAGTAAAGTGACTTAATTTACAAGTCGGGGTGTATTTATAATATTAATAAGCCAAAATAAATTAAATAGTTAAATAAAAACTATATATAGGATTGCTGATTAGATTGGATTAAATGGATATTTTTATTATATTTATTAATATTTTATGATCGGGATGCACTTTAGGTATATTAGAATTGGATAATACTTATATTGTAATAATATATGGACAAATTAGATAAAATAAAATTTAATAACGTAAATTACGTATAATATGATCATATTTATATAATTATGTATAACTGTATTAAAAACTCAAACTACCATTAAAAGTCGTCTTTAGAAATAGAACTAGTAAAACATGTCGTTAGGTTTATATGAACCCAACGACTCTAATTTTGTTAAAATTGAACAACCTTAAGTAATTTAACCTATAACTTTATCATATTCAAGAATGTACATATTTCAGTAACCTTACCGGAATTAAAACGTGAATTAATAAATTAAAAATACGTTTTGATACGATTGAAACGATATATAATACGTAATAGTATATATGATGTACAATATTAACAATTAATAACTTAATTCGATATATAGTGATAACACGACTATATATTATGAAACTAATATATATATATATATAACCATTTTAGATTAAACCCTAATATTTTGGTAATTATTACGAAAATTGAATTTGGGTCTTTTGTGTAATTAGGACCTTCCAATACAAAGATGGTTGACAATTTGAGTCAGCAATAGTAAACGTCTAAATAAGCAAGTTGGGATTGTAGCTTCACCGCTTATTTGGATACTATTTAAAGTATCCAAAGACCCAAGAGTACTTCTGGTTGTGTTTGTAGTTAGATAATTGTGTGCATGCTGTGTATGTGAATGATACTCGGTTGTGACAGGAGTTCAACTCCTTAGTGTGCTGTTTTGCATATTTGAATGGATTTTGTATTATGTGAACTTGTTGGTCACCCTGGATGAAAACTAACGTTTATTCAACTAAAATGAAATTGGACATGTATAACACCCGTTAGGGGAAACAATTAAGACTATTAGGCCAAATACCGACTTCTTTCGATGAGGATAGCTGAAATGGTCCTTTCCCTATCCTTAGTCAAACTAAGTGACAAGTAAGGAGGTCGCGGTAAGGTTTGTGGCTGTGGTTCAAAGGTAGTCATGGGAGGAGGGTGTTCTCCATTGTACAAGCCCGGGTTTGGTCTAACTTGAGTCGTGATGAAACTCCTCAATCCAGGTTAGAGTGGATGTAATGTCTCTAACCTCATAGTGGACTGGATAACACTGTGCAATGCATTTCATCATAATTATTAACCTTATTTGTGATTGTGCAGTACTCTTCTGACTCCGTCCTATTTACTGAGCTAGTTGTGCTCACATCCCTATAGACTCTTTTGTAGGTATTGAGCAAGGACAGGATGTTCAGATATTACCGTTCCCAAGTTAGTATGCTGCTGTTTGGGAAAGTGAGGATCAAGGAATCAACTGAACCTGGCCTTTTGACTTTGTCTTTGAGTTTTGAGGAAACTAATTGGGAATTCCTTGGGAGCCTTTTATTTTCCTAACTTATTGTATATAGACTGCAAAACTTATGGTTTTTAATAAACTTTGATTGTAAACTTTACCTTTTGATGTAAAACGTTTGTATAAATACTATTGTGGTACTAAACAACAGGTTGTATATAACAAGTATTTTGTAAAAGCTCTACCATAGGTTTGGTTATTAAGAGGTATCACAACAAACATTTCAAGTTGGTTGAGTTATGCACCTTGTGTGAACTATATCTATGATAGCAGCTATGAGGTCAGTTTTTATCTTAGATTAGTTTACACGGCGAGACTGTTATGACTCTTCCTGTTCAGGACGTGGCACTAAGTAGATATTACACACCATTCAAGCTCACACGAACTTAGGGGATAACTTTATATGATGCAAAAACTAATTCCTAAGGTAACTCACCACTATTCATTTGCTAAAACGAATAGATAAGAGTACTTGAACTTAGAAGTTGGCTGCAACTTACATAAGAACAATGAAGAAAAAGAAAATTTCTAAATACTCACTAATTAGTTGCTATTAGTTTACAAATGATTATATATATATATATATATATATATCTCATTTAGGGTAACTTATATGTCAAGCATATTTACCAAAAATATTCTATGTTAAAATTAGTATACAATGTGCAAGGGCAAAAACGATAATAAACAAGGGAATATGTACATAGTATGTAAGACAATGTAGAAAAAATAAAGGATGTGTGCCATTCTATGGAATGTAGATTTTAATATAGTGAATTAGCTTTTAGATGGAGTAAGGTAACAGGTTGATTTAGGTAATTTGGTTAGCACCCTAGGAGGTCAACTTAGGAACACTACGATTGAGTTAAGGGTATCAATTGTTGAGCTGATCTTGATTAAGTTAGAATGTAGACAATTTCACTTTACCTAAGAGATGGAAAAGTGTTGACAAGAGGTAGATCAGTCTTTTGAAGGAGCTCAACTTCTTCTACATAAGTTTCTGATAGAGAACTTAGTGAACCATGGTTGTGAACCCATGAACTTGAGAATAGGTAGATGATCCTCTAATTTGATTCCAATCAAGCTCATACAGCTTATGGTGGTCAACACAAGTTATTGCAGTTCTACTGTACATGCTCCCCTTAGCTTAGCTCCTTGTCATGCAATGAGTAAGTCTCTCGCATGGGCATACCCTTAAGAGTGTCCTTTACATTCTCTCCCTTTATGGGGTGGGAAACAAAGACCTTAGCTATATGGTTGATTGCTTGGAAAGGATAAAGGGATAGGTACAATTTCCTATGTTTTAAGGCAGTAGCTTCTCCGACATCATCTTGTTCCTCATCTAACTGTCCCACCATGCATTCTACCACTTCATATAAGGTCTCTTCCTTCATTATTTGGCTACATCATCTTCAATTGTCACCTACCACTTTAGCTTCAATGGAGAATTAGTAGACCTCTTTATTAACACCACATTAGAGACTTGTTTAGAAAAGGGAAGCATCCAAGACTACACTTTTCACAACTACACCTTGTTTACTCGATGATGGCTAGTCGATCTTCTTATTCTTTTGATGGATCTTCTCCAAAGTAAGTTTCCTTTTCTCCTTCCTTACATCCTTCCTCTCTAGGAGATCACCTCCATCCTTCCTTTCTTAAGTCAAAATGGCTTAAGAAAGTCTCAATGTACTAGATGACCATGGAAAACATAGGCCAAGTAGGAGCCTCATTCTCTAGTAGCTGTGGTTGAATAGCCTTCCCTATGAAAAACTCGCTTTGGCATAAGGATGGAAATCAATACCTCCTAACCATTTCTCCATCTCGAGAATAACTTACTAATAAGTTTAGAAAAGTACTTATATATGAGGTCCTTCGAATTGACCAACTCATCCAACCTTAACTTCATAAAGGCCCACATCTTCCAAGAAGCGTCTATATCATTATATGTAAGCCTTGGAATTGTTCAAATACGAATGATAGGTGTCCAACTCATCCAATAATCCACTTTGGATGAATGCTCGACAACCATGAACTTCTCCTTCTAATGCTCCATGGAAGAGTCCATGCTATTGAATATCCTCCTATTAGGGCGATTTTGCAAATAACTCTACCTTTCCTTTTAGGCTTTTACTAGGAAAAAGTATTTTGAATAGTTGTTGCATTGCCCATACTGTCAATTACTCAAAGAGGGCCTCAAATAATCTTATCAGCCTCTAGTTGTTTAGTGTGAGTTAGGCCAGGCACTATCAATGATAAATAAGAAATTCCTTCTTAAAGTTGTTGAAGGGAAGATGCATCTTGAAGATGTAGCACTTCTCATAGATGCAGTACCGCCTTCCTTAGGCTAGTACAACCCTAGCATATGGCCAGGGTGCTATAGCTCCATGTCGACTGGATTACCGATAATATAATTTCTCCGATAATACTCTATATCTCTCTTTACAATGATGCTTTAATATCCATTAGGAAAAGCATCATCAGTCACTCTTGAATAATAATTCACTATAAGGGTTTTTTCTTCCCTATCATCAAGATAAACATCCCTCAAAAGACTTGTTGATAAGGGAAGCCCTATGAATTTCCACCCTAGTTTCACTTAATGATTCATCTTACACCAATGATGTTGTCCTAGATAAGCTTTTGCAATTGTCAATAGGGAGGGAGTATCCCTCGAAACCTCTAAATTCAAAGATGTTAATCCATAATTACTTGATGTAGACATGTTTAAAGACAAAGAAATTTAGAAAACTGGAGCAAAAGTTAAAGAAAAGGAGTTGCAAATGAAAAGAAGCTTTAGTATGATTGTATGAGAAGAAAGAGTAAAATGTTAATAGAGAATCGAGTATTCATAGGATTCAAGTAAGGGAAAATGAATAGGTGGTTATTGGAATCCAAGTTGACGTGACCTAAAAACCTCAGATCTTGCCACAATGCCATATTTGGATTCAATGGCCAGATCTCCCCAACATAACTGCTTTTGTCTCATGATAATAGTAATGGGATGACATTTGTCAAGTTGCATTAAATGCACCAAAATTTACATGCCAAAATCAACTTTAAGATAATATTTTTGTAAGATGCCTCATTTACCTTGGTCCAGGAGATCTCCAATAGATTTGGAGATGCCCCATGTGTCTAACCTTAGGAGACACTAGTTACAATAGCTTGGCTTAGGGGAAAGGGTGGTATAGGTGCTTGATCTAGTGTATACCACACAAATAGGTAAGTGCACTTGGTCAAGTTATAGTATAGCTAAAATGAACGCAAGTCTGAGTGTTGATACCATAGGGAACCATATGTAAGAACCTAATTACTAACAAATTGCCTTAGACATCCCAATTATCTAACTTTACACCATAAGAGTGACTGGGATAGATTAGGAAAGATGAATAAAGACTAATAATATGAAACAATAAAGTACATAAGAATAAGCAAAGTAACAAAACTAATTAACACTAAAACCAGTAAGCAAGCATAAGTTAATTAAAATAAAGAAGACATGATCCTTAGTAAATTGTTATTATTTTCTCTCTAGTTCCATGCCACCTTTTAATCTTAATTATTCTTTGGACCGTAGAGATTCCTAATCTTATTTCTATGGAAATCAAATCTAAATTAGCTAGATTTGTGTCTTTAGCTAATTCTTAATCTTGAGACCCTCTCTACCTACATCACCGTTGAATAGAGTATCTTAGGATCACATTTAGAACCTGGATCCCACTATTAGGTTTCCCAAATTTAAGAAGATTCAGTACCTAATCTCTTAGTACACTGAACCCTTTCAATTACACTTATTTGCTTACTACAAGTCTTATGACTCTACAAAATACTTTTACATATGGTAAATACTAAATGAAGACATTATACTATGCAGTTAGAGCATCAAAGAATAATATCATAGAAAATAAGAAAAGTTGTTGCCAAGAGAACTAGATTTCAAGAATAATTTACTAAGAATATCAAAAGAATAACATGATGCAAAGAAAAGAAAAGTAAAATGAGAGAACCTTACTAGAATTATATGTTACAAGTTTACCTAAGGGGGCTCTCTCTCTGAAAACCTTAGCTTAAAGATTTATATATAAGGAGCGAGGCTTGATATATAAGGAGAGACTTAACAAAATAAAAGATGCATTGAATATCACATATCCAAAAATAGGAGATTCGTTGCAAAAATGGAAGAGTCACTTGTCATATGGTAACCACGCCCTAGGTATACGGCCGTGGTGGCTAGAAGTGTACTTGCTTTTCATGAAAAAACTTCGAATTTGATGAAATTGTTTGATGAATGGAGCATAGTTAAGACAACCATAGTCTCTTCTAGACTTCTTTCTTTGCTCGATTATCATCCAAACTTCCTTCACTTCATTCCATGATCAATACTTTTACTTCAAATTACTCTAAAAATTTATAAAAACCTTTAAAACTTCATGAAATGCTTTAGAAGTCCTTGAAAATGAAATTTAAATGAATTGAGCTTAAAATAACACAAAATTAATGTAAGTAAGGTATAAAATAGCACTAAAGGATCGTAGAAAATGTATGCTAAATTGGAGTTATTAGTGGCATACTTATCAAAGCTTAGACCTTGAAGATAAACACCTCAAACAGGTCAGTTGTTAGCCATCTACCATCACTTCAATATAATTACATAGTACAATGTAAGCATGAGTTGTACACTTACCATGGATCACTTTCTTGCTCAAGTATATCAGCACAACTTTTGTCCAATTTGAATGGTTCACCTACTTAGTCACTTCATTTAGCATGAAGCTCCAATCACTTATGAGAAGCCTACTTGTTGGATAGACGATGACTCTTACATGAATAATAGCTTGGTGCTATGCCTTAGGAACCTACCCGACTCTCTAACTCCCCTTATTGATCCCTTAATACAAAGACTTGAAGAGGAGAAAGGGGAAGGGGGGTGGATTTAGGGTTACGGGGGGTAGGGGTGGTGTAGGGGGTAAGGTATATTTCCAGACCATCTTGAGCCCTTAGAAGATGGACATTCAACTTAGGAATCTAATTGAAAATAAGAACTTGGTACTAATGAATGTGAAGAAAGGAAAGCTAATTAGTGAAACCATTTCCATGATTTATTGGAATTCAGCAAAATATATAAATCTACTTTCCTAATTTCTGGGGATGCACTTTCTTTCCCTAGGAGATTCATCCTTATCTTTAATATAAATAGGAGTAGAGTACCAATGGTAAAGACATCTACATACACATACTCTCATACTCTTGCTATCTTCTAACTCTTACAAATCTTTGCTAACTTAAGCATTGGAGTAGCCACATCGAGTAACACCTCAATGCCCCATACTATGATTTGTTTTTATAGGCCTAGGTTCACATATTAAAGGCCTAACTTATTATTATACTCTATCAATGAAATATATTAATGAATTTGGTGCCTTTGTGGGAAACTAACCTTACGGATACATATTTTCTCATATAGGAATAACAAGAATTGGACTTAATAATGAAAATTCCAACATTACTAGTGGTTACCAAGTTGTAGGTGGCAATGTTGGCAATTAGAACTAGCCTACTACTGACCAACAATGCTTACAAATTTATAAAAGATGATGTAGGATATGATAGCTAAGAATGTTGAGATGGAGGCTAAGAATGCTAGGACATAGTAATAGAATGAGTTGATCTAAGCTCATAACGAAGAGCTATGAGCCAAGTTATAAGAACTCAAGAAAGTGAGCAAGGTGATTAGCGTACCCTCCTTAATGGGTACTTTTTTCCATCAAATTGATGGAAGGAAAGAGCGAAATCTATCACTTTCCAATCATGATTGGAGCTGTGTTCCATCTCCATCCTCATGTGCTTAAGATCAATAGGTGTGATCTGCAACTAATTGTAACCACACCCTTATTGAAAATAGGTAGGTTGCTAACTCCCATGGAGGAGCAACTCATTCCACCATCTTACGTGGACTGCTCAGATCAACTATGCGAATTAAGAGGCCTCAGCAGTTGGTAACTTACCCCTATTACCCAACTAATGAAACAAACATCAGTTAGCTAAGAGAAATGGTGAAGAGGTTTTTCGAGAAGTAAGGAAGCAAAGGGATTTAAGATCTTATTAAGGCTCTAGCAATAAAACCCCATCTACTAAGGAGGTGCAAGAGGAAGTCCTCCTACTAAATGTTAAGCTACCATCATTGGACTAATATGACAGCATAGGTTATCCGAACGACCAGTTACTCCATTTCTGGACCTTGATGAATTTGCATGGCCATAGTGATACAATAATGTGCAAAGCATTCCTCGGCATGTTGTAGGAAGTAGCTAGATATGCTTCAACCACCTCTTTAACAATTCTATTTCTTGCTTTGACGAGCTTGCTCATCAATTCAATTTGTGTTTTAAAGTAAGCAAGCCTTTGTTTAAGGATACATTGTCCTTGTATCTCATATGTTAGTTGGATGGAGAAACATTCCATGAATATGTCACCTAATTTAACAATGCTATTGTTGATATTCCCCATTAGGACGAGAGAGTAGCTATTCATATGGTTATCTAAGCAATGAAAGCCTCTAGAGACTTCTTTAAGGCTTTATCTAAGACCAAGCTGAAGATAATGGTTAAATTTCAAAAGAAGGCCTTGATGTATCTCTAGGGTAGGACACACAAAGAAGCACCGATGAAGCAAATCGAAAGCAAACAAGAAAGATTAGCAAGTCTAAGCAACTATTAAATAGATGTGATGCAGCGCTCAATCCTACTCAGCATACAGTTAGCTGGATACGGCACAACAATCCAAATTGAAGGGTTACTTGCCACTATTCCTTGTTAAAGGGAATAGATAAGAGTTATAGGATAATAAGAACATTAAGGCTACTCAAAGGAAACATGAATAATTTCTATATTGATCAATTTACTGTCTACGTATAAGTAAGGGTTTATATACCCATCCATTACGGTTACTTTACATGTATGAAAAGAAAAAAAAGGGTATTCTTATAATTTAGTTACATAAATTATACTAAAGGGGGTAAAAGAGGCAAAGAATATCTAGTACAGAAAGAGAAAGTATCATTTTGGAATGTTATGTCAGAAGAAATGTATCGCTTGGGGGCTAGGCATTAGAAATATAATATAAAGTAGATGAAAATAGAAGTGTTTGCAGTCAGGGGTTGATCTGATGTTAATTAGGTCAGGAGCCAATGAATCCTGTAGAGAAGACAGTTGAGTTGGAATTAGATGTCTATGGTCAGCTTAGAAGCTCGACTCGACTAAACCAGTGTTGTCTTTTGGAATAAGGAATCACTATTGGGTAGGAGTAGATTTGATACATGTATGGATCAATCAGTCAGGTTAGTAAGAGATCAGTTCAGAATAGGAATCCCCATCTTAGATATAGCTTCGAGTTAATATTCTTCACACAAGTCTTGGGAGTCTTCTAGCTCGACTACTGTGATCGGTCCAAAGGGCTTATTCCTATCATTTGCTTAAGGGTCGAAAAGATTTACACTCAAATTCAAAGTGGTCATTGCTTCTTTTTCTGGGGCACTCACAGGACCTTCTTCTGTTGGTTGGTGAAGGATCAGGCTAGATACGTTGAAAGTGGAGGAAACACTGTAGTCATTAGGTAACTCAATTTGATAGGCATTCTGGTTGACTTTCTTCAGGACCTTAAATGGACCATTAGCTTAGGGAGATAATTTGCTTTGTCTTAAGTGCAAGAATCATTCTCGATTGAGGTGAATCTATACTAAGTCTCCTAGTTGGAAAGTGACAGTTTAGTAACCTCGGTTACCAATGTCTTGTTGTTTTTTATTGAACTTGGTGATCTTTCTAGTTATAGACTGGAGTAGTTCTTGCAATTCTTAGGCTAGGTCAACTCTAGATTAACTCTCTTTAGCAACTGTTAGGGTGTCGATCATGTCTAGGGGAATTTTTAAATTAAGTCCATAAAAGATTTCGAAAGGGGTCTTCCTAATGGTGCCATGGGCAATTCAGTTGTATGCAAACTCCACAATTAGTAGGCATAAATGTCAATTCCTCATGTTCCTTCCCACGACAGCTATGAATAGATTGCTCAACATCCAATATACCACTTTAGTCTAGCCATTAGTTTAAGGGTAGCTACTAAAGCTAAATACAAGTTTAGTTCCAAGTCTTCTTTAAAGAGTTTTCCAAAAATAGCACAAAAATTTTATGTCCCGATCTAAGACAATAGTCTTCAGTATCCCATGTAGTCGGACAACTTCTTATAAAAACAAATTAACAATATATAAAGTATCATCAATTCAATGGCATGGGATGAAGTGTGCCATTTTGCAGAAGCAATCCACTAAAACAAATATAGAATCTTTTCCTCTAGATGTCTAAGGTAATGTAAAGCCCTAAAAGTTTCGATCTAGTTTTTGAAATAAACTCAATTATGTTAGACAATTTAGGAGTCGACAAAGCTAATGAAAGAGAAAACCAAGAGAAAACCCTAAAAGAATTCATTAATCGTGTAAGAAACTTTATTACCCTAAATGCATCTAAATGTTAAAAATTCCATTCAAAACTGATAGAAATCTTAAAATGATCACTTTAAAGATATATGTGCACTAATTCATCATAATATATCCCAAAACCCTAATTGCTAATATAATCATCATATTTTTCCAAATCATTAGAAAAAGATTAGAGATGACTTTCAATCATGCATATATGTGTTGAATCCTTAAGTAGTCCTTTAGAAACTAAGATAATGAATCATAGCTTACATTTATTTCTTAAGTATATGATTAAGATAGTCTTATTTAGAGTTAGGGGTATAGTTGAAGATTAAGTTACAAGTAGTGAACTTTAATACTTGAATTAATACTTTTTGCACTTGTTATCCAAAGTAGTTTATCAAATGAGATATATAAGCTATAAAGACCTAAAGTAAGATCTCATCAACCATGTTTACTAATCAATTCACCAAATGCCTCATTTCCTCTCATTTCCTTCATTTTTCCCTTAATTTCCCTTAATTACTACATTATATGCACAAATTTACATATGCTTAAGGAGAGTTGACCAAGTCAACACATATTGACCAAAGTCAACAATTTGAAAAGTCAACAAAAGTCACTAAGAGATAAAGAAAATATCTCCTCCTTCATGATGGCTTTTCTTATCTTTTCTCTTGATTTTTTTTCTTCTTTTCTTTCTCCTTAAGTGTTGCCGTCCACTTATTCTTTATATTGACCCCACCATTTGTTGTCTTCCATAATGAAAACAAGACAAAAGAAACAAACCAAAAATCCTCCACCATTACCGTGAGCTTCTTCTTCCTCTTTGACTTTCATCACTTCGCTTTTTGTCTCCTTAATTCCAACATAAGCAAAGGTATGTATCTAAGTTACTTTATGTTGTTATATCTTCTTCATTAGTTAGGTAATTAGGTAGATTAGAGAAGTAGGCTTATGTTAATTATGATCATGAAGAAAAGGGCATAAAGTCTTCATCTTTAATATAGAAGGTGAGGAACCATGAAGGAGAGGGAAGAAATACATGTGTATGTGCTCTTAAGTATGTGTACATAAAGAAATACCAAAGGAATACTTGTATGAGAACCTTTGTACATGAGTATTAACCATGTACATAACCAAATTAAGACAATACCTAACTATACCTAATTATACTACACTAATTACACACTTAAAAACACAAAAGAATGGAATTAGGAAGCTTTTCTTAAGGAAAAGATTAGGCATACGAATTTGTGTATAAAAATACATATCCAACCGTATAGGTATATGAGTATGTATACATGGATAAATATGGTATAAGCTTAAGGAGATATATAAGTATATATATGTATAAGGTATATGTAAATAAGTATAAGGGAAGGAATCAAATGTACATAAGACATGTACATATGACATAAGCATGAGGAGAGGCTTATATAATTACATAATGAAATAAGTGATGAGGTAAGTACATGATGACATAAGCCATGACATAAGCAAGGGATGACCTAAGCAAATGATGATGTAAGCAATGACATAAGCATAGATTATAAACTAAGAAAAGAAGAAAAGTGTATCATAATTAGGAACCTAAATTAGTAAACCCTAATACACTTTCTAAAATGGATTATACTTAATTAAGTACATGAAGTAGTCATAGCAAAGTAAAATCCTCTAAGTATAAAGATTTAAGGGTTAATTAACTCATTAAGTCTCATTAAGTATAAACAAAAGATATAAATATAAGTAATAAGAGCAATTAAGTGTTCATAGTTAAAATTTCTCTAAATTTAGTTCATATCGTAAAACACAAGTCATAACGTCCAAAACGGACATTACCGTGTAAACGTACGTCCGAAAACGATGAAAAACGACTATGAATTCATAAATATCAGAAATGAAACGAAAAAGATACAAATGGTTAAGAATAAAGTCTAACCGGATAAAAATTGAGGTAATAGAGTAGAATTAGGGAACTAGAATTATTAGTTAATTCAGTTACTTACTAGCGTTATTATCACATAATGATTAGGTGACCTTGAGGTGAGCGAAGACCTCCCGATCGATTACTACGATTAGGGTGAATCGCTATGGCCGAGTGAGTATTTACCCTATGATTCCATGCTTGTTTGTGATTGTAGATAGTGAACTTAAATATTATTGTTAATTGACTATTGTGTGGGGTTTGGGAAACGCTTATGTAGGATCTTGTGTGTTGAATTACGAAATTATCTTAAGTACAGAGAATGCTTTGTTTGTTGCATGGTAGTATAGAAAGTAATTGTGTGTACTGTTGGATGGTCACAACATAATTTGAACTTAAGTATACTCGGCTTATAAAAATAAATTGGAACATGCATCGCATAAATATAATTCCAACCGTCACATCATACGGAGGTAAAGAGAGGCCATTCGGGGGTTGTTAATATTCATTTATTGGTGTTGTACGGTGCACTCATACAAAATGACCTTACCTTGGCTGGCGGGAACACTAGGCGTTAGAGGCGCCAACTGCCTAGCTAAGGGTCGAGTCTAGAGGCCTCCATTTAGGGGTGAGTGTGGACTGTGGGGGCCCACTTATGATTATACTAGAACTTGATTTTTATGAAAATAAAAGACTTATTTGATTTGAATACGGAGCGTGGAGTTCCGTAGTAAATAAGTTCTAGTATAATACCCGGATCTAATTGGTGTCGTGTATACTCCAACCCTGACTTCGGCGGGCGTTAAATCCGAGTTACGTATATGAACTAGTTAAGTATATGTATTGTTTGGCATTCTGTTTGATATTTCATTCATATGCGTGAATATAATGTACTTATAACTTGCTTGTGGTGTGGTTGAGGGTTTTTCTCACTAAGCTTAGGCTGATACCCCTTTAGACTTTTGCTGCAGGATAGCCTGTTCATAGAAGCTGGCTAAGGAATGCTACAGGTTAGCTTGGGAACTTGAGCAGCAGTGAGTTATTCTGTGTATTGAGAGAACAGTTAATGTAGATCTTTACTCATGTACTTTTGTTTTCTTAATATTGTAGACTTAGATGTACTCTCTTACTGTATGATATAAGCTTTATAGTTCAAATTTTATATAAATATGTTAATGTTGTGATATCATGTGAATTTGTTTGTTCTTAGGAAACTAGTGGTTGTAGAGCCTTGTATATTGTATGAAGAGTTCTTGATTGGAAGGGTAACCAATTAAGGGTTCTTTGTACAGTATACGGCTTCTGCTACGACTAGGTCATCCTCAGTTCGTAACAGGTAACCCTAGGATAAAGTCCACATTGAGGTTAGTCCAAGGTAAGGTTAGCATCGGCAAAGGCATGTGCTCGTCGTAAGGCTCCTTCTTTCCCTTAGCTCACTTACATACTTTACAAATACCTACCACCTTATGAACATCCTTGGCCAAACTAAGCCTGTAAAAGTTTTCTTTTAGTAGACAGGTGGTTTTAGTTTCTCTAAAATGACCAGATAAACTATAACTATGAGCTTCCCTGACTAACAGCTCATGTATAGAAGAGCTTTGTATACACAGCCTTCAATCCTTAAATAGGTAACCATCCTTAAGATAATACCCCTCAATAGCAATTCCATCTCTATAGCGCTCTATAATGGGACCGAAATGAGGGTCATGAGCATACTACTCAGTGATGAATGAGAATCCCAATAAGTTTTTCTATAAAGTAGTCAGTAAGGTTCACCATTACGATAGAGCATCAGCAACCACATTAGTGCTTCTCTTCTTATGTTGGATGACGTATGAGAACATCTCCATAAACTCCAACCATTTGGCTTGTCTTTTCGAGAGTTTGTTCTGATTGCTAAGATGCTTCAAAGACTTATGGTTTGTATATATAACAAACTTTCATGGCAACAAATAGTGTTACCAAATAGTAAGGGCTCGATAAAGAGAATATAAATTCTTCTTGTACATAGAATAACTTAAGGTAGTACCACTAAGCTTCTTACTGTAGTAGGCAACTAGTCTTCGTTCCTACATTAGGACAATACTAATTACAACTCCTAATGCATCACATTCCAATTTAAAGGGCTTATTAAGATCTAGTAGTGATAGGACAGGTATCGAGGTAAGCTTCTCCTTGATTTCTCTAAAGTTCTTCTTAGCTCGATCATTTCATCTGAATTCTTCACTCTTCCTTGTTAGCTTGGTTAAAGGAGCAGCTATGGTACTATAGTTCTTGATAAATCACCTAGAGAAAGAAGCTGGGCCATGGAAACTTAGGACCTGAGAGACATTCTTTAACATTGGCCACCCTAAAATAGGTCGAATCTTTTCCTCATCTACTTAGATTCCTTCTCTTGACACCATAAATCCTAGGAAAACCACTTCATTCTAGCAAAATGTACATTTCTTTAAATTCCCATATGGCTTCTTGGTTTGAAAAATGTCGAATACTTTGTGGAGATGTTGAACATGTTTGTTCAAGTCAACACTATATACCAATGTATCATCAAAGTACACAACCATGCATCTTCCGATCAAAGGGAACATCACATGATTCATCAACCTCATGAATTTGCTCAGCACATTAGTAAGTTTGAACGATATAACCAATCATTCATTGAGTACATGCCTTGTCTTGAAGGCAATTTTCCATTCATCGCTTAATCTCATATGAATTTAGCGGTAACCACTTCGCAGATTGATCTTTGAGAATATCTTGGCACCAAAAAGCTCATCCAGCATGTCATCGAGCCTCGATACTGGATATCTGTACTTGACAGTAATCTAATTGATTGCTTGGCTGTTGATGTACATACACCATGAACCATCTTTCTTTAGAATAAGTAGAATCAGTACTACGTAAGGGCTTATGCTCTCCCTTACATACCTTCACTCTATAAGTTTTTCCACTTACATTTTTAGCTTGGCAGCTTGCTCAGGGTTCATTTATATGTAGATTAGTTCGGTAGGGTAATGCTTGGCTATAGATCACTATAGTGCTTTATGCTTTAAACTAGAGGCAATCCCTTAGGTAATTCTTTAGGTAACAGATTGGCAAACTCATGTAGCAGGCTTCAAATCTCATCTGGAACATTCTCCAAAGCTCTTACTTCCAACAATCTCTTAACCAATAAGAACATGGGCTCATTATCCTTCTCAATAGCTTAGAGCTCTCTTTGGCTCATAAATAAGGTCTTCTTCTTACTGGCTTAGGTGAGTTGATTATGGGTCTCATTTACTTGAGATGGGGTCAGGGCTTGCAACACAATCTTTTTTTTCATCCTTAACAAAAGCATAGGTGTTCTTTTACTGATAATGAATAATACATCGGTTAAACAACCAAGGGCATCTAAGTAATAGTAGTGAAGCTCCCATGGGGATGACATCGTAAACTACTTCATCCCTATAATGTTTTTTATGCTGAATGGTACGGTTACTTGTGCTATCATGTGTAAGGTACCTTTATCATGACGCTAGTGTAACTTGTAAAGTTGGGGATGCTTAAAGGTAGGCGGTCCTAACCTCTACCTAAAGGATTATATGATGACATTTGTGTAGCTTCCGCCATCCATAATGATTATGCATAATTGGCCCTTGATGGTACATTTTGTATGGAGGAAATTCTCTCTCTAATGTTCTTCAGAGTTTAGTAGGGAAGTCAGTACTTGTCTCAGGATTATGGTCATCACTTCTCTCTAGTTGACATAGACACAAGTCTCCTTTTCTTCTTTGGCTTCAACTTTTCCAACATCCTCTTCCTTCTTAGGCTTACTCTTGTCAATGTTATCCACTATATCTCCTTGAAGTACCATAACACGTTGGTTCAGACACTTAGCAGCCATATGTTTAAAGCCTAAGCATTTAGAGTATTTCACTTCACTAGTTTTCTGTCCGGAGGTCTACCCTTTCTCATATGTCCTTGGGGCCGACTTAACCTCAATTAAGCATGGTTGACCTGCTGGGCCCTACTAGTTTGCTTGGCTTTCCTTAGGTTGATCATTTTAGTCCTCGACCTGGTATGGCCTCCTTAGCTCAACTAGACCTAGGATGTCTTCTAGAATAAGGCATTGCTGTTGGGCAAGAGCAAATCTGACATAGTAAGGATCTGATAACCAGGTCGACAAGAGATAAGCTTGGAATAAGAATCCCCATCTCAGATATAGTTTCAAGCTAGTATTCTCCGCGCTAGTTCTTGGAGACTTCTAGCTCGGCTATGTGTGATCAATATAGGGGTCTGATTCTTATTAAGCCTACAAATATATAGATTAAGAGGACAATATCCGTGCTAGATTTAATGCTTACTGGGAAAGGCTAAGGAAAAAGAAGGATAAGGGTAAGGGGCTAGTGAAAGATCAACTAAAGGGCAAATTGTCCTCAAAAAATGATGAAGGTAGCTCAAAGGATGGGAAGCATTTGTTGCCTATCTCGACCTTAATATACTCCCCTCAATCAGCCTCTAAGCAACATATACATGGAGGTAAATGGAAGAGGGATCCTACCTCACCTTGAAAAATAAGGGGCAATCCCAACCGTAGGAACTCCAACAAGTACTACGACTACCAAGATAGGGGCCATAATACAAATGAATGCTTATAGTTGAACAACGCCTTAGAGAATGCCATACAAAGGGGTTACTTTATGATAGGAATCAACTACTTGGACTAGTTACGCTTAATCGAGCTAAAGGATTGCAAGGACCCATATGGAGAATACTAGCTTGCAACCCCATTCAAGACAAAGATTCTTAATCTAATCTCCATCTTTTACACTACTGCTAACCTAAGTATCAAGCTCTTGTAAATGCCAACACAGTTTCCAAGCTTCCAAGAAGTTATGCTTGCCTACCAAGCGACCATGACTATTACCAAGCTCTTACTATGATCCAGATAGTGTCTGAGTCAACCAACTTCAAACATCAAACCAAGTTAAGCTATCGAGACACCTAACCTAAGGAGGATTATAACATCGTTTAGTACCCAAGCTCTAACCCAAACCAAAATAAGCCAACTTTGACTACTAACTCTCTACTAACCTCGTCCGAGTAAGATCTTGCAGCTGCCAAGATAACTTAGAATTTGTTATAGCTTAGTTAATTTCATTATAAGCTTCCAATTGCTGCTTAACATGGTCTTCTAGCATAACATGCTAGAATGATTCCGTACTTTTTTCGTATAGAATTTTTTTTGCCCCTTTTGGCCTTTTTAGTATGTTTCATGTATTCCATTTGTAAATTACTCTTTTGTCTTTTTTATGTATGCCTTGTAACCTTAGTAAGGCTAATATATAAACCCTATTTACTTATATGTAAACAACATATTATTCCATTATTGCTTATTACAAGTTTGCTTTCTTGAGCAACCTTAGTGTTCTAATTTATTTCTCAACTCTTATCTATCCCCTTTAATAAAGAGTAGTGTTGAGTTGCTCTATAGTTCAGATTGGTGAGTCACATATGGCAATTGTAGGCTGTATAGGATCTTGTTAGTTTGTCATAGCTAGCTAAGTAGCCTATAGATTTGCTAACCCTCCTTTTATTTTCTTTCATTCCCTTTTATTCTATTGTTGCCTCTATGTACATAAGCCCCAAAGATGCATCAACTTCGCTGGTATTAGAATATAGTTCTAAGAGAAGGTGTGTGAAGTTGCAACAAAGTTTTGGTTTATATTTGCTATTAGTGGCTACTATGTTCTTTCCATAGCTACTGTAGTGTGTTTGAGTAAAGTAAGTTTTGAAGATGTGAGCTGTATAATGAAGGTTCATAGATTGGTAAGTGTAGTTTCTGTTGTTGCTTTGTTTTACTTTATTTCCCACTGCGAAAACATAGCAAGTTCATTTCTATTGTATTTGAGTGTGTGTTGGTGTTGGAGCTATGAAAGTGTGCTAGTAAGATCCTAGGTAGTAAGTAGAAGCGCTTGTTATGTATTATGTTGTCAACCTATCGAAGAAGTATTATACTATGTCAAATTTGAGTGTTTAAGGCGTTATTAGTGACCTAAGTACTAGTGCTAATGCTGGTTGAGGTCAAAATGGATACCCCTAGGTCAATCAATGATAAACTTAACAAATTTACTGCTTTTGTTGAAAGTCTGGTTATTGTGATGTAAGCCAACAAGGAGCAAACATAGGGTATACCTCATCATAACCTACCTAAGATATAATATGGCTAAGGTAATTGAGCTAATCACCCAATTTGACCCCATCAAGCTAGAGGAGTTGCAAACCAAGTTGCTAGAAGAAGGCTAGAGTTAGAAGAGATTGAGGAGGATATTGAGGATGTAGAGTTAGAGAATGATGGAGGGGAAGAAGAAGAGGTTAAATATTACTAGGCACAAGAATGAGGATGCCAAGCTCCTAAAGGACTTGATAATGTCAAGGTATAAATCCTACCCTTCAGCGATAGTAAAGATGTAGATGAATAGTGTTTAACTATTATGCATATACTGATGCTATTAAATTGTGACTTGTTGCACTTGAATTTTTTAGATTTGCTACCATATGGTGAAAGAACTTGAATGTGGCTAGAGCAAGGGATGGAAGGAGAAGTGTGTGAAAATGGGAAGAGATGAAGAGATTGTTGAGAGGGCGATTTGTACCTAAGACTTATCTATAGGACACCTTTGCTAAATTACAAAAGCTTCATCAAGGAAACCAAAATGTTGATGACTATGTGAAAGAATTCCAGATGTTGATGATCTGAGCAAACATGGATGAGCTTAAAGCTCGCACAATACCGAGTTTATCTATGGACTCAAGTATGAGATTCTTAATATTGTGGAAGTATAGAGATTCTATACACTGAAGGAGGTTATTAAGGTAGTATAGAGGGTTAAAAAGCAGAGGAGAAATGTTTTAAGTAGACTTGTATTGAGCTTTTCCTGAGCTCCAGTTCCAAGTCGACTTACTTATGCTGAGTCAAGGAGACTTTCCCAAGCTGAGGGAAAACATGACTGGCTTGATGATATCTAAGCAAGTTAGAAGAGCCAAGCTAAGGATAAGCTGATCTTAAGGACGTATAAGAAAGGATAGACCTTTGGATGAAAGATGAAAGAGGTGAAGTGTTTTAGATGATTGGGTTTTGGATACATAGCTGTTGATTGTCCAAATTGACACACTATGGTGCTTCAAAGAGATGTAGTGGATAACACCGACAAGAGTAAGCCAGAGGAGGAGAAGAATGCTAGATGAGTTGAAACTGAGGAGAAAGAGGAGGCCTATATCTATGTTGATTGGGGAGAAGCAATGATGCAAGTATTAAGATGTGTTATGAGCTCCTTGCCAAGCTACAAGGAAGACCAAGGGAAAATTTTGTTTTACATAAAGTGTACCATTAAAGGAAAGTGGTACACCATCATTGTGGATGGAGGAAGCTATACCAACATTGTAAAATAATCCTTCGTGCAAAGGTTAAGACTATCGACCTCTCAGCACCCTCGACCTTACATACTATAATGGCTTCATGATAAGGGTGCTCCATACATTATTTATTAAGTAATTGTACCTTTTATTGTTGGAAATGTGTATAAGGACGAAGTAGTATCTGATCTCATCCTTATAGGAGCTTCACATCTGTTACTCAGAAGACCTTGATTGTTCAACCGACATATTACTTACGGCGGATATAAGAATACCTATGCCTTTATCAAAGATGGAAAAAAGATTGTGCTATAACTCATGACACCAACTTAAGTGAATGAGACCCATAACCAGCTCACTTGAGTTAGTAAGAAGAAGGCTTTAATGATGAGCCGAAGAGAGCTGCGAGTTGTTCAGAAGGTCAATGAGCCTATGTTTTTATTAATCAAAAGATTATTAGAGATGAGAAATCTAGAAGATGCCCTTGATGAGATCCGAAGACTAATTGATAAATTTTTTGACCTATTCCCCAAAGAGTCTCCTAAGGGACTACCTCTAGTTCAAAGCATAGAACAATATATTGATCTATAGCTAAGCAAAGCCTTACCAAATCAACTTGCCTACAAAATGAAACTTGAGCAAGCTACCGAGTTGAAAAGGTAAGCGGATGAGTTGATGAAGGAAGATATGTGAGGGAGAGCATGAGTCCTTCTACTATACCAGCTCTACTCATCCTAAAGAAGGATTGTTTGTAGCGTATGTGCATCTACATCCATGATATCAATCGTATTACTATCAAGTATAGATACCTAATACCGAAACTCAATAACATGTCAGATGAGTTCAATGGTGCTCAAATATTTTTTAACATTAATTTTTGAAGTAGCTACCACCAAATTCACATAAGGCTTGATGATGAATGGAAGACTACTTTCAAGACAAGGAATGGTCTCCATGAATAGTTGGTTTTCCATTTAGACTTACAAATGCATTAAGCACATTTATGTGGCTTAAGAATCATGTGATGCATTCTCTAATTAGAAGATGTGCGATCATGTACTTTGATGACATATTAGTCTATAATGCGAACTCGAACAACCATATTCAACATCTCTAAGTTGTTTTTTATGTTTTACGAGTAGAGAAGTTATATGGGAACCTTAAGAAGTGCATGTTCTGTTAAAGTGAATTTGTCTTTCTTAGGTATGTAGTATCTAAAGAAGGAATCCAAGCAAACGAGGAAAAGGTCTAAGCTGTTTTGGAATGGTCGACATTGAAGAATATCACTAAAGTATGAAGTTTTCATGGTATTGCTTCCTTCTACAAGAGATTCATTAAAAACTTTAATATAATTACAACCCCCCTGATCGAACTGATGAAAAAGAGTAAGGGATTTTTATGGAATGACTAAGCAAAGCAAAGCTTTAGGGAGATCAAAGAGAAGCTCATTGCAACTCCTATCGTATCCTTACTAAATTTTGATAAGCTATTTGAATTGGAATGCGATGAGTCAAGCATTGGTGTTAGTGTAACCTTGATTTAGGAACAATAACCAGTTGCCTACCATAATGAGAAGCTCAATGGTGTAGTACAAACTATTCTATATATGAGAAAGAGTTATTCATACTTTTTTAAGCTCTTATTGTGTGACAACACTATTTATTACCGTAAAAGTTTATGATATATATGAATTATTAGTCCTTAAAGCATGTTGAGAGTGAGAACAAGAAAAGGTAAGCAAAGTGGTTAGAATTTATGTAAGGATTTTCTTATGTGATCTAACAAAAGAAGGCTAGTCTCAACGTAGTCATAGATACCTTACCATGGCAGCAAACCTTTTTTACCACCTTGTAGATGAAATTACTAAGATTTTCACTCATCAACGAGGCCCATTCCCATTCCTCAAAAGAAGTTTTTATGGGATCCCTATCTACCAAAATTTTGACTTCTAGTTTTAGCAAATGAATAATCATTGAGTCCTCCTTTTTCCAGACAACACATACAAAGAAACTCATCAACAATCATTTATAATCGAAAAGAAGAGTTATAAGAGGTTTTTCAAACCATAATAAATATTTTTCTTCTTTAAATCTTTCTAACTTTGAATTTTCTTTATAGAATGTCTCTTTAAAACCAAAAGCTCTACTCTCCACTACCCCCCTATCTATCCAAGGGATGGAAGGAGAGAGACCTTTGGTGTCCCCTCCAAAAAGAATTAGGGCCTCATAATCACTAGTCAATATGCTTTTCTCTCATGCCTTTCTTTGTTCATAGTTCGATATTGTAGTTTCTACTTCTAATAAGCCATGAACTAGATCAGAATCATTTTCAACAAGTCCATAAGAAGTGATCCTGTATTTTTCATCGGATTTAGCCTAGTATCAAAAAGTCAAGGAAGTTGGTGACCTAATGATAGGGGAGCCAATAACCAAAGCTTCAGTGAACGGTGGTTGTAACTATAATGGTCCTAAGGTAGCGAAATTCCTTGTCAAGTAAGTTCCAACTAAACTCATCCCTTTCTTTTACTAAAAGGATTGAGTTGAATCCAAAGATTCCAACCCCCATTTTGGTCCTATTCTTGAATAATATAGAGAAGGAGTTGCTGTTGGAGAATATTATCTCAAATATAGCTATTTGTTTAAGGAAATAAGGTTATATATACCGAGCTACACCACATACAAACTATTGGTTAAGGAAGCTTGTAGTAGTAGATTATATAGTCATTTTAGAGAGACTAAAACAGCTAAACTACTGAATGAAAATTTTTACTAGCTTGGTATGGCTAAGGATATCAATAAGGTAGTCAGCAATTGTGAAGTATGCAAGAGGGCTAAGGGAAAGAGAGAGCTACATGGAGAGTACATACCATTACCTACACCGACCTCAACATAGACTTTGTCCTAAAGTTTCCTTGAACATCCAAAGGAAAGAATTTAATCTTTTTTGTAGTGGACTGCTTTAGCAAAATGGCATACTTCATCTCGTGCCATCGAAATAACAATGCTTTATATATTATTGATTTATTTTTGCAAGATGTTGTCTAATTACATGGAGTATCAAAGACCATTATGTTCAACTCTAGTGACCACAAAATTCGCTAGCTATTTTTGAAAGATACTTTAGAGAAGACTTGGAATGAAACTTGTGTTCAACTCTAGTAGCCACCCTCAAACTAATGGTTAGACTAGAATGGTGAACAAAATGCTAGGCACTTTACTCCGAGCCATCATAGGAAAGAATTTAAAGGATTAGGATTAGTGTCTACCAGTTATGGAGTTCACATACAACTAAATTGTCTATAGTAATACTAGGAAGACTCCTTTTGAGGTCGTTTATGGCCTCAATTCTACTATCCCCCGTAGATCTGATTAATACCTCAGCAATTGCTAAAGAGAGTCAATCTGGAATTGCCCAAGCCCAAAAAATACAAGAACTACATTAGTTCGTAGCAAAGAAGATTAACAAGTTTAATTAGAGATGGTAAGAGATTGGTATCCAAGGCTACTAAATTGTTTCTTTCAGAACAAGTCACTTAGTATGGATTCACCTCGGTCGAAAATGATTTCTGCATTGGAGGCAAAGCAAGCAATCTTCGTAAATTGATGGTCTATTCAAAGTCTTAAAGAAGATCAACTATAATGCCTACCAAAATGAATTACCCAAGAACTAAGGTGTTTCCTCCACCTTCAATGTATTTAACCTAATTTCCCACTAACTAGAAGAAGACCCAGCAAATGCTGATGATAGGAATAAACTCCCTGAACCAATCACGTACAATTGAGTTAGAGGAGTCTAAGCACTCATGTAAAGGATACTAGCTCGAAGCCAAATTCAGGATAAGGATCCTTATTCTAACCTCCATCTTTTGCTCTACTACCAACTTGAGTATTGGGCTCACATGAGTGCTAACATAGTTTCCGAGCAAACATGATGACCTATCAAGCATACAGGCTAACCTACTAAGCAGCCATACCTTAACCTAGATAGCATCTGAGAACACTAACCTCGAATGTCTATTCGAGTTGAGCTCTTAAGTTGACCAATTTCTTGAACTAACCAGCATTTGACCCTACTCCAAGCTGAATTGCAAGAAACCCAACTTGAAGGGGATTTGAACATCCTTGATTGACTAAGCTTTAACCTGAATTAAGTTAAGTTAGCTCTAACTATAGACTCTTTTCTTCACCTTCTCTATGCTATATCATAATCTAAACCACCAACCACTATGTAATAAGTGTCTTTTAGCAAAACATTCTAGAAGGATTCTTTACTTTTTTCATACCGAATATTTTTTCTTTTTTATCCTTTTATGTACATGTCATGTATTTCAAATTGTAAATTACCCTTTTTTGTTTTTCCCATATATGTTTGTAACCTTAGTAAGGCTAGTATATAAGCCTCATTTGTTTGTATGTAGACATCATCAATCATATTATCAATTATTACAAGTTTCCTTTTGTGAGAAAACCTAGTGTTCTCATTATTTAGCTCTTATTTACTCGCTTTAGCAAGGAGTAATGGCAAGTGATCGTATAGTTTAAACTTGTAAGTCATATCTGGTAAATTGTAGGTTGAGTATGATCGATTGGCATGTCATATCTTGTTAGTAGCTATTAGATTTGCTAATCTTCCTTTATTTTCTTTTGCCTTCTTCCGTTATGGTATTTCTCCGTATGTATGACCCTAAAGACACATTAGCTTCATTAGTATTAGAGCATGGCTCCAGGAGGGAGTGTGTGAAGTTATAATCAAGTCTTGTTCTTGTTTACTGTTGGTAGCAATTGTCTTCCTTCCGTAGCTACTATAGTTTGTTCATATGAAGTAAGTTCTGAAGCCTTGAGTTGTAAAGTCGAGGATCGTGTGTTGGTAACTATAGTTCCTATTGTTACAATATTTTACTCTGTTTTTCACTACGAAAACTGAGTAAGTTCATTTTTGTTCTATTTAAGCAAATGTTAGGTGTTAAGGTTGTTAGAATGAGTCAGTAAGGTTTTGGGTAGTGAGTAGAAGTGTTGTTGTGAGCTGTGTTGTTAATTTGTTAAGATAAGTATTAAATTATGTTGAATTTGAGTGTTCAAGGTATTATTGGTGACCAAAGTAGTAATGCTTATAAACCCTACTTTTAGTAGGCCTAAGATTTGAGTTTGAGTACGAGTACTTTCCGAACGTTCCCAAAGATCAACTAAACCAAAAACTTAAGTTTATATTTAGAAATGAATTAAATTTTTACAATTCAAAAGCCAATTGTCGATAAAACCTGAGCTTAAAGAACTGCAAGCTCTAAAGTTACTTAAAACCCTAAACTTTAAAACCATTAAGGAATTTTAACCCTAAGTAATTAATCAATAATTTCATTTGAATAATTTCATTCAACTTTAGAAAATTTCACAATTTTATAAAAATCAAATCATAAATTACAAAATAATGTGAGATGAAAACCTAAAAACAAATTCCTATAAGGCTTTGCCCTTATCTTCATGTATAAACCTTATACATAAATAAGTAGACCAACCAAACACCTTAGATAACTTATCAATTGAGAGTTGGAATCATTTATCAATTAATAACTTATCAAAATCTAGTGATAAGATAATTTCCTTATCACCTCTTCACTTATACTACACATGGATAATTTTTCACAAGATTTCATAAACTTAACTTTAATAAATGAGACAAGACCACTCCATGGCCTAAAAAGACTTTAAATGGTAGATCTAAACAAGGAAGAAAGGGGGGCCATGCACTTGTCATTCACCCATCAATCACTTCTTATTACACATCACTATTCACCCCTTAATGCTTACATCATCAATAGTTGCAATTATTGACTTTTGTGTAAGCTACAAGACAACACTTTCAAGACATTTAAACCCTCATTCTCTCTCCATTCCAACCGGCCACTCTCTCCATCATTTCTCTCACTTTCACATCTTCTTTCTCTCCTTTGAAACAAACATAAGAAGGAGAAACAACCTTACCTCACAAAATCAACTTTTCTTCCATTTTTGAAGCTTCACTCACGGCAACTTTTTTCTTTTGTTCTTGTGGCATTTTCTTTCACCATCTAAGACCTTTTAAGACCATTAGAACCTTCCATAAACCCCATTCCAAAAGACCAAAAGATTCGGGTCCCAAAAGGTAGCAAAAAGGAGGAGGCAAAGTTAAGAGCTTAAGTGGAACCTTAGTACACAACCACTAAACATTGCTTTAAGGACGAGTAAGTGTTTCTTGTGATATGTGGATTAGTATTTATGTTAGGAGACTTTGATTTCTTGAAGATATGAGTAAGGTTTAAGTTGTTCTAACACCAAAAATCGTTTTAAGAAACAAACCATGAAACCCTTACATGAAGTTGAAACATGAGCATGTAAAGTTGGTGTTTTGTAAAGACATTTATTTAATGCTTTGAATGGAAGATTTTAAGCTAAGAAAATCTTGAAATAAGAACTTTAATGGAGGATGAGCATGCTGGACATGAGGGTTCCATAGTCATTTGGATGTTGATTTTGTTTCCATTAAGTTAAACATGCTCAAATCTAGACTTAAGTTAAGGAAAAATCCATCACATGAGGTTTTATGAAGAAACCAACTTTGTATGACATGAGCTATGATATGGGAGTTGTATTAAATATAAGATCTTCTATTTCTTTGTGTGAAACATAAGTTAAAGAATCATCTTGTGGAAGAAAATTTAAGTTAAGATTTGGACACAAGTAGTCTAAGTGCATAATCTACCACCTAAACTTAAGAAAAATATGAAACAAGTTGAAAAACCAAGTAAGGACCCCTTGGAACCATCATGAACAGATCTGGAACGTGGGAGAAAGAAGCCTAAAAATATGATAAAAGTGAATGAACAAAGTGAAAAGATTAACCAAAGTAAGTATGGTAAGCATACAAAGCTTAAAACTCAAAACCGAGCCTAAAACTCTCAAAACAAGCCCAAAACTCTAAGTTGGGCCTTCAATGAAATTCTGACCAGCACCTTAAAGTACCAAGAGAGGTTGTTTTGAAGCCCATAATAAATCCACCTAAGGCCCCATAAGCCCACCTAAGGCCCCATAAGCCCACCAAAGTCACTAACTTTAGTTTGGACCAAAAATAAGCCCATTTGACAACTTAAGCCCACTAAAGGGCCCAAGAAGTGGTTGTTAGCCTTAGGAATATAAATCAAAATCATAAATCTAATCTCAAGGAGTATTTTAAGCTTAGGATAAAATCTTAAGACCAAGTCTAAAGGATTTCTCAAGTTATCAAAAAGTCTATTTACCATACAAGGCCCAAAAGCACTCAACACCTGAGGAACGCTATTGTTCTGACCCATAGACAGAATTGTATACCTCATTTCGAAAATCTAACCTTACCATGTTAAAGTAAACTTGAAAATGATGAAGATTGACTATAAGATCATAAAAATCAGATTTAAAACGAAAAAGTTATACGCGATTGAACTTTAGGTAAAAACCGGGAAAAATTACGAAAACTAATCAAGAATATAACTTCAGGAAAATTTACTTAGTTTCTTAAGTTTGTTTCAATTCCTTATAAAAATTATTTCAATGACTAGGGGATACTGTTTACGAAGATGACTTGCCTCCGGATTACTTTGATTGACCCACATGGTAGAATGAGTAAATTCCCAATGACTCTTTATTTGATTATGCTTGTAGAATATATGCACCTAAACTTATATATATAAATTTGGATGCTTGTGGGAAATGGGAGATGCATGTATATGGATTTATAGATGAATGTGATGGCTTGTTAATTATATATATAATAATGGGAATTGTTTGTATTAATATATACATGTGAATTGTATGGAATGAAATTGTTTGATCATCCTAAAAATCAAGTTAATCACTTATACGATTAAGAACTAAAAATGAATCATGCATTCCCCATATTGCATACGGATAACACCGACTGCCGCTTCACACAAAAGATGGGAAGGGACTCAGAGGAATACGATTTTCTTGTAGAATTGGGTACTAGCTATGCCATCATATATATTGAGTCTCTGTCTTAAGCTGATGAGCTTACTAGGCGTTGGGAGACGCCAACCGTCGGGAGACGCCAACCGTCGGGAGACGCCAACTATCGGCGAGGGGCCGAGTCTTGCAGCTTTTGCTTAGGGTATATGTTTGTGGACTGCGGGGGCCACCACACTACTAGACTTAGGATTTTAAAAGATATGATTTGATTTTGGTAAAGGAAGTATACATATATATAGAAAGAGAGAGAGTTTTGTTTTGGCATGAGCACGATAGTGCAAATGAAATAAAACCCAAAGTCTAAAATCCAGATTTTGGTTTGGGTCGGTTAATTATCTCCAAACCCCGACTTCAGGGGGCATAATTCTGATTCGTATGTAGTTCTTAGGTCATTGCATGTGTTGTTTAGAATACTGATTGTTCAGCATTCATATGATTGTGCATCTAATAAATTTCTGTCATATGGTACTGACGAGGGTGTTTATCTCACTAAGCTTAAGCTTACAACCCTATAGATTTTTGTTGATGTAGGAAAACCTCTTCACAAATCCGAGCCGAGGCATGCTCGTGGCAAGTCTCGTGTAGGGATGGGTGGGAGCGATCAAAGAGAAAAGAGGACTTTTTGTAATAGAATTATAGACGTTTAAATACTTTTGTGTTTTTGCTCATAACACAGATTTAATGCAGTTCGGTTATGAACTGCATTTGTTTGTAATATTTTTTTGGTGTGGGTCCCACGAGCCCACACAATTAGCTAAATTATAACATAGAAGAAATTTTAGTTAAATTGCTCTATATTACTTGTCTATGGGCCTAGTGGTAACGTAGAGTGGAAGGAGCCTTGTGTATCTTATGAAAGGCCTATGATCGGCAAGGTGGTTGATAATAGACCTTTATACGGTACACGGCGACCTATCACGACAACAATACTGTTGGGTCGTGATAGTGCTCATGCTAGTCGAGGTCAGAATGATTGTAATACCCTTGGGTCAATTGAGGATAAGCTTGATAAACTCACTAATCTTGTTGAGAGTTTAGTTATTTCAATACAAGTTAACAAGCAACAATCGCAAGGTGTACCACAACATAACCCACCAAAGAATGTTCCAAATTAGCATTATGGCCAAGGTGGCTGAGCCAATTACCCAATTCGACCCCAACGAACTAGAGGAGTAATAGATCAAGTTGTTAGACAATGGCTAGAGTGGGAGAAGATAGAGGAGGAAGTTGATGATGAAATAGATGTCGAAGAGTATGGAGAGGAAGAAGATGCTAAATATTATCAAGTACAAGAATAACGACACTAAGCCCCTTGAAGACTTGACAATGTTAAGGTTCAGATCCTACCCTTCAGTAGAAGTAGAGATGCGGATGAATATTTAGAGTAAGAAAAGAAAGCAGAGAAGGTGTTCAACTATTATGGGTATACTGATGCTATTAAAGTGTGACTTATTGCACTTAAATTTTCTAGATGTGCTACCATGTGATGGAAGAATTCAAACACGACTAAGGTGGGAGATGGAAGACAAGGAGTATGAAATCGGGAAGAGATGAAAAGATTGTTGAAGGGTAGATTCATGCTCGAGCCCTACTTATAGAATACATTTGCTAAATTACAAGAACTTCACCAAAGAGGTTAATCTATTGTTGTTTATGTGAGAGAATTTTAGATACTGATGATCTGAGCAAGCGTAGATGAACTAGAGGCTTGCATAGTGTTGAGGTTTATTTCTAGACTTAAATATGAGATTCACAACATTGTAAAAGTATAGAGGTTCTATACATTGGAAGAGGCCACTAAGGTAGTGCAGAGAGTTGAAAAGTAGATGAGAAATGCTCCTAGCTGACCTAGGTCAACATTTTCCTAAGCCCCCATTTTGCATTGACTTGTTCAAGCTAAGTTGAGGAGACCATCCCAAGTTGAGGAAAGATATGACTGACCTAATGATATCCGAGCAAGCCAACTTAGCTAAACTAATGATAAGCTAACCCCAAGGACATATGAGAAAGGATAGACCTCTAGACGAAAGACAAGCAAGGTAAAATGCTTCAAATGCTTGGGTTTTGGACATATGATTATGAAGTGTCTAAACTGACATGCTATGGTGCTCCACAGAGATGTAATGGATAGCAGTGATGAGAGTGAGCTAGAGGAAGAGAAGAATGTTACGAAAGCTGAGGCCAATGAGGAAGAGTAGCCCTATGTTTATGCTTACTAAGGAGAGGTGATGACTTTAGTATTAAGGCAAGTGCTGAGCTCCTTGTCAAGCTCCTTGTCGAGCTCTAAGGATGACCAAAGATAGAATTTATTCCATATAAAGAGTATTCCATCAAAGGATAACTATGTACCATCATTATGGATGAAGGAAGTTATACCAACATTGTTGCACAATCTTTTATACATAGGTACATAGGTAAGGACTGTTGACCTTTAAGTACCCTCAACCTTATGAGCTACATTGGCTTCATGATAAGAGTATTCTGCACAATTTTGGGAATGTATATGGGGACGAAGTGTTGTATGATGTTATCCATATGGGAACTTCACATATGTTAATTGGAAGACATTGGTTATTTGACCAACGTGTTACTTACGACAAACATAAGATCACTTATGCCTTTGTTAAGGATGGAAAAAAGATTGTGTTGACACCAACCCAAGTAAATAAGACCTATAACTAGCTCACCTAAGCTAGTAAAAAGAAAGCTTTAGTGATGAGATAAAAAGAGCTCCCAGCTATTGAGAAGGCCAATGAGCCTATGTTCCTATTGATTAGAAGACTATTAGAGATGAGAGACCTTTAAGAAGTACCTGATGAGATATGAAGGTTGATTGACAAGTTTTCTAACCCATTTCCTAAAGAGTTGCCTAAAGGACTACCTACAGTCCAAGGAATTGAACATTGTATTGATTTATAACTAAGCACCACCCTAGCAAATTGACTTACCTACAAAATGAATCCTAAACAGACTACTGAGCTGAAAAAGCAAGTGGATGAGCTCATAAAGCGAGGCTATGTGAAGGAGAGCATTAGTCTTTGTATTGTACCGGCTATGCTCCTCCTAAAGAAGGATGGTTCATGGTGCATGTACACCAATAACCATGCAATCAACCTTATCACTATCAAGTATAGATATTGGATATTAAGGCTTAATGACATATTAGATGAGTTTTATAGCACCAAGGTATTTTCAAAGATTGATTTGCAAAGTAACTACCTTCAAATTCACATGAAAATTAGAGAAGAATAGAAGATTGCTTTCAAGAGAAGGATTGCTTACCTACCATAGTATTAAGTACATTTATGCAACTAATGAACCATGTGATGTACCTTCTGATCGAAAGATGTGTAATTATGTACTTCAATGACATATTATTGTCTTGCACTGACCTAAACAACTGGCTCATCATCTCCAAGCAATTTTTGGCATCATATAAGTTGAAAAGTTGTACGGAAACCTGAAGAAGTATATGTTCTGCCAGAGTAAAGTTATCTTCTTAAGGTATGTAGTATTAGGAGAAGCAATTTGAGTTGATGAGGAAAAAATATGACTTATCTTAGAGTTTCCAATGTCAAAGAATGTCATTGAAGTTCAAAGTTTTCATTGCCTTGCTTCTTTCTATAGAAGGCTCATTAAGAACATTAGTACAATTGCAGCCACCTTGGTTAAGCCAACAAAGAAGAGTGAAAGATTCCAATGGAATGACTGAGTTGAATAAAGGTTCAAGGAGATCAAAGAGAAGCTCACTACTACCTTTGTTTTATCCCTCCTAAAATTGACGACTACTTACTTACCATAGTAAGAAGCTTAGTGGTGTTGCATTGAACTATTATGTATACGAGAAAGAATTGTATTCTCTTTTTTGAGCTCTTACTGTTTAGCAACACTATTTACAACCATGAGAGTTTATAATTTATACTAACCATGAGTCATGGAATCATCTTGGGAGTTAGAAAAAACTTTCGAAGAGGTAAGCCAAGTGACTAAAGTTTATGGAAGGTTTTGTATATGTGATTCATCATAAGAAAGGAAGCACTAATGTGGTTGTTGATGCTCTGTCATGTCGGTAAACCTTATTGACCACCTTGCAAATGAAATTATTGGGTTTTTCACTTATCACCAAGCAGTATGCTCATAACCCTCATTTTGGTCTCATTCTTAAGCAATGCAAAGAAGGCTTGCTGTTGGAGGATATTACCTCAAAGATGGCTATCTATTCAAGGATCGAAGGCTAAGTATACTAAGCTATTCCACTCGTGAGCTGTTGGTTAAGGAAGCTCATGGTGGTAGATTATTCGGTCATTTTAGAGAGACTAAAATAGCCAATTTTTTGAAGGAAAACTTTTACTGACCTGGTTTAGCTAAGGATGTCTATAAGTTAATTGGTAATTATGAAATATGCAAGAAAGCTAAGGGAAAAAGAGAACTCTATGGAGAATATATGCCTCCACCTACACCAACTTCACCTTGGGTTGACCTTAGTATTGCCTTTGTCCTAAGGTTATCTTAGGCATCTAGGGAAAAGGTTTCAATTTTTGTTATAATGGACCAATTCAGCCTAATGGCACACTTTATGCTGTGCCATCGAACTAACGATGCTTTATATATTATTGATTCGTTTTTGCAAGAAGTTATCTAACTACACAAAGTACCGAAGACTATTGCTTCTAATCATGATACCAAATTCTTGAGCTATTTTTGGAAAACTCTTTGGAGAAGACTTAAGACTAAACTTGTATTCAACTCCAATAGCCACCCTCAAACTAACTACCAAATTGAAGTAGTGAACAAAATACTAGGCAATTCACTTTAAGCTATCATAAGAAAGAATCTAAAGGACTAAGATTTGTGTCTGTTAGTTATGATTTTGCATAAAACTGAATTTTTCATAGCACCATTAGGAAAACCCTTGTTCAAGGTTGTCTATGGCCTTAATCCCATTATTTCACTATATTTAATTAGTACCCCCACAACTATTGAAGAGATTCAATTTGGAGTCTACCAAGCCCAAGAATTGCAAGAGCTACATCAATCTGTAGCAAAGAAGATCACCAAGTTCAACCAGAGACAATGAGAGATTAGTAATCAAGGCTACCAAAATATTTTTTTCAAACCAAGAGACTTGGTATGAATTCACCTCAATTGAGAACAGTTTCTACACTTGAGAAAAATCATGCTATCTCCACAAGTTGATGGCCCATTTAAGGTCTTAAAGAAGATCAACCACAATACCTACCAAATCAAACTACCTAAGAACTATGGTGCTTCTTTCACCTTTAATGTGTTCGACCTAATTCTCTATTGATAAGAAGAAGAAGACCTAGTAAATGCTACCATAGAGTAAGAGCTAGAAACCTCTTCGGATTTGAGGATAAATCTTTTTGACCCCTAGGAAAATGATAAGAATAAACTCCTTGGACCAATCACGTGCAGTTGAGCTAGAGTACTCTAAGGACTTACGCGAAGGATACTAGCTCAAAGCTACATCTAAGATGAGGATCCCTATTCTAACCTTCATCTTTCACTCTATTGCTGACCTAAGTACCAAGCTCACATGAGTGCTAACATAGCTTTCGTACAGATGTGATCACCTACTGAGCATATAGGTCGACCTACTAAATAGCCATAGCTTGACCAAAACAACATTCGAGCAAACTATCCTCGAATGTTTATTTAAGCCGACTAGCATTTGATCCTAATCCAAGCTAAATTGTGAGATGCTTGAAGTGAAGGAGATCCAAGCACCCTTGATTGACTGAGCTCCAACTTAAACCAGGTCAAGTCGGCTTTGACTACAGACTCTTTTCTTCACCTTGTCTGAATTGTATCATACTTAAGACCGCTCACCACCCTATAACACATATCTTCTGATACAACATTCCAAAAGGATGCTTAACTTTTTTCGTACCGAATATTCTTTATCTTTTGTACCTATTTTAATATATTTCATGTAGTCCAATTTGTAAATTACCCTTTTTTGTATTTTCCATATTTTCTTGTAACCCTAATAAGGCTAGTATATAAGCTCCAATTGTTTATACGTAGACAACATTAATGATATTATCAAATTATTATACGTTTCCTTTTGTGAGTAACCCTACTATTCTCATTTTTTAGTTCCCTTTAACAAGGAATAGTGACGAATAACCTTATAGTTCAGACTGATGAGCTACATCTAGTGAATTGCAGGTCGAGCAAGACTAATTGGTGTGTCATATCCAATTGGTAGCTGTCGGATTTGTTAATCTTCCTTTATTTTCTTTCGACTCTTTCCATTGTAGTGTTTCTCCATATGTACGACCCTAGAGAAGCAATAACTAGGATAAAGAAAGAGCTTGAAACCTCTTTAGATTTGTGGGCAAATCTTTCCTACCCCTAAGCAGATGATAGGAATTGACTCCTTAGACTAGTCATGCGTAGCCAAATTAGAGGACAGTAAGGACTCATATGGAGAATACTAACTAGCAACCCTATTTAAGACAAAGATTCCTATTCTGATCTCCATCTTTTATACTCTTGCCTACCCAATTACCGAGCTCTCGTAAGTGCTAACATAGTTTCTAAGGTTCCAAGCAATCATGCTAACCTGTTAAGCAACCATGACTAGTACTAAGCTCTTAGCTTAAGTCGACCAACTTCAGACGTTAAATCGACCTAAGCTACTGAGACACCAACTTAGAGAGGATCAGAACATCTTTTAGTACCCAAACTTTAACTTGAATTAAACCAGGTCAACTATAACTGTTGACTCTCTTTTAACCTCATCTGAACATGATCTTACAACTGCCAAGCAACCTTAGAATTCATTACAACTTATTCAACCACACTACAAGCTTCCAAATGCCCCTTAATACGTATCTTTTGGCATAACATTCTATAAAGATTCCCTTTTTTAGTATGTTTCATCTATTCCATTTGAAAATTACCCTTTTGTCTTTTCCATGTATGCCTTGTAACCCTAATAGGGTTAGTATATAAACCCCATTTACTTATACACAGATAACATATTATTACATTATTGCTTATTATAAGTTTCCTTCCTTAAGTAACCTTAGTGTTCTCGTTTATCTCTTAACTCTTATCTATTCTTTTTAGTAAGGAGTACTGTTAAGTGACCCCATAATTAGGACTTGTGAGTCACATTTGGTGAATTGTAGGTTGTATAGGATCTTGTTGGAGCATCATATCTAACTAAGTAGCTCACGGATTTACTAATCCCTACTCCCCGCTACCCCCTTCCCCTTTTTTTTTTCTTTCATTCCCTTTTGTTGTGGTGTGGCCTTCGTATGTACGACCCCAGAGACGTATTACTTTAGGCGATATATAGCCAATGTCAACAACCATATAGACTAAACTCTTCAATGGCAACATGTTGAAGAGCATCTAGATGAGGACAACAATAAAAACAATAATAATAACAATAATAATAACAATTGCCACCACAATCAAGCCCCTAATGGTGTCATCAACATCATCATTGAGGGACCTCATCCCAAGAGTTGGTTAAGCTCAAGTAGCTTAACTAACACTTAAACAAATGGTTAGGTGCTAAACCTACAAGAGAAGAGGTAGAGATGGGACATCTTTATCTCAACCTAAAAGAAGATCTCAAGTGGATCAAGACCTCTTATCAAGATGCCCTAGTAATTAATGCTCGAATTTTAAACTTCGAAGTCATAAAAGTGATGGTAGATATAAGGAGCTAAAGCTCTATCAGCATTCTATTCAAACATACATATGATCAAATGCGAGAGAAGTTACGCTACAACATGAAGCCTTATCACCATGAACTTATAAGCTTCAATAATCAAGTCGTCCAAGTTATGGGCATAATAACCTAGGTATGGAGTATGATAATCGTCAAGCCTTGTGATAGTAGACTAGTAGTACCTATGTAACTTCATCTTAGGAAACATTGTAAATTATGGTGATTCAACTCAGTAGATTAGCATCGAATTGGAAATTAAACTTCAAAGCTTTTTTGTTAACTTTTTTGCCTCTAATTACAATAGAATGGAAATAATCAATGACAATTTTCATAATTGAAAATTAATAGAGAATATAATGACAAAAAAAAATCATATTTGTAGTAGGTAATGAAGTCATGTGTCTTATTATTACAATTAGATTATAACATATGTTTTTTTCTCACAATGTATATTATATATTATACTATATTATATTATATAAAATACATTGTAACAAATAACATATGTTATATTATATAGCATAGTATATAATATGGTCTAAATATGATACATAACATATATATTATATTTTAAACATTATAAAAAGTAAAATTTTCCAAAATTATAATAATTAATTATAAGTTTGTGCAATGAGTGGATACAATTTTAAAACTTAGAATTTGGCGAAAGAAGACTATAGTAATCATTAGCTACTTCTTCCTTGTGTTTTTTCACTGAATAATTAAAAGCAACAATTTTTTAAAAGAATTATTTAATCAAATAAGAAAAAAGATAACAAAAAAAGGTTTGTTTTTTCTTATAAATTCATAAATTTCTTAAACTTACTAATAGAAATAATTGAGACAAAGGAATATGATGATGATGATAAAGAAAAAGTAAAAAACGAAAATGTTATAAAATTATGGCAATTCAATTCGTTGGATTAGTATCCAATTGGAAGTTTAACTTCAAAGTTTATTTATTTTTCTTTTTTGGTCGAACAATGTTTCTTTATTAAGCTTTTCCTTTTCCAATGGTAACGGAATAAAAATAATTAATAGAAAATATAATAGATAAAAATAATGGAAAACATAATGACAAATAGAAATGATTATATTTGTATTTTGTAATAAGTAATGTTGTCATTTGTCATATTATAACAATGATTTGTATTGTTATATTATATTATATAGCATATAATATGGTCTAAATATGATTGCTACATTACATATAATACATTATGTATTTTATAAAAGTTAAGAGCTTTTGAAATAAATATATTATAATACAATACCATAAATGATTTGAGTAAAAATCAATGGTAACTAATGAAAAGTAATAATTCCATAAATAGAATTAGTGGATGAGAAATTAAATATAAAAGGCAAGACTTCCAAAAGTAATGAATACAAAACAAAAAAAAAAAATAGAAGGCAAAATCATTCAAATTACATATTTTTATAATATGATTTGAGAAACCGAGATTATGAGTTGGAATTGTTCTCTCAATCCTAGCCTTTGGAGGGTGTAAATTCTATTCCTACATGATTATCAATTGATCATGTATGTTGTTGCATCTCATATGGATGTTATACTACATTGCATGGATAATGCTTCAAACTATAACGGAGGATACGATATATCTAAGGTTTATGTTGGCCAAAGACAAAAGTAAAGTAGTTGCTATCGGGTTACCTTGTGTAGAAAGGGTTCTAAAATTATCTAAAAGGCTTGACATGGCCAAGGCTGATGACTCGATGAAAGTGTGAGCTTGAACCATTAAGTGAAATAAATCGCAGAAGTAATATAAACGATGAGTCAAGGTCGTATTTCACATAGAGTTAGATGCTAAGTATTAAATCATTTTAGTTTTTCCCTAAACTAAGTTATCGATAATTAAACTAAAATAGAGTAGAAACTAATTAACAAAGTGAACATTAAACCGAATGTCCTAGCTACACTATGAGGGTATTGGGTTTAGGAGATAAAAAGGGAATCAAATTGTGATTCATAAGTCTATTCTCATATGAATTAATGTGATGTTTTGAATTAATATTCAAAATTTATTAAACAGTTTAACTAAATGCACTAAAACTTACCTATCTATTAAAGTAGTGAAATTTTAATTATAGTATAAAATCTACTGGTCAAAACAATTTATTTATAATTATTAAGTAAATAGTAGTTCGCACATAGTGGAATCGCTACTCTAGATAGAAACATTGTTTAAGCATGTCCTCATAACCTAAACCATATTTCCAACTACATTAATGTGTGAGTTCATGAATTTAATTAAAACCCACATATATCTATTATGAGCCTTTTTAGAAATTTAAGTTATATTTATCACGAGTTATCGAAATTCTCCTAAACATCCTATAACTCTGTCTAGCTATAAAGTGATGGTCATATACTAAATTACTAGACGATGAACATAATAACAAAATACCCAATTACTCAATAATGATATCGAAATAAATTATAAAACACATCAATCTATTAAATTCATCAATACAAAACCCAATAAATATAAATTCAATCTTATTTCATAACATGAATATATCAAGATACAAAACAAATAAAATTACAAAGAAATCAAAAACACTTATAATCGACTTTACAGGTATTTTCGATTTCATCTCCCAATATTAAACTAGAATATTTTGAAATATCTACAATCCAGGGTAATCCTCGAATATGCTAAAATAAATGTTTTAGTGTCTTGAAATTAAATAAAATATAGGGTAAAAAAAAGAAAATAAAAATGAAAGTTAATACAAATTTTCTATCTTTTGTAAGCTACTGTGTAACCTTGGTCTCCGTATCTTCTCTCCACCTCGGCTGCCCTCTTTCTTTCCAATTATGAGCTATTTTTTATTCATGCCCTGGACTTCCTTTGTCTGACTTTACACGTGTAGCAATGGCCTCCAAGATCTACGGGGCCCACTTCCTAGACTGACAAGTTTCGGTCACACCTCAATCCTCTAAAATGATGTCAGTTGAAAAGTTTAATAATAAAGCCCCAAATTTGGGAACTTTTACACGATGAGATGGGCCTTCGATATTAAGTTACGATACAATGATAAAACGGTGCTGCATCTTATTTTCTTCTAAATATAGCAGTCTGTCAAAGCATCTATATCTCATGCTCGTTGAAAACCCACGCAAGTACCTGATCCATCCGCCTGCTTAAGCTCTTACCTGCTCACGTTCCTACTGGCTGCTACTGCATTTAAACTGCAGCTTGTCATGTGTAAGGAATGCTGTGGCATGGAGTTGCTCTACTATCCAAGCTGCTACTGATCGGTGGAGTTGCTACAACTGTTAGGAAAGCTTCTTGGCTTGGTGAACTTACGTGCATAGCTGCTGTCAACTGGAAGTGAAGTGCCTCGACCATTATTGGATATTGTCTGCTGTTGAGTTGCTATTCATGTCCAGCTTCACGGCTGCAGTTATTTCACAAATAGAAGCTTGGTTTCGCTTGTCTTGTTTGCAGCTGCTATGTGTGCGTAAAGTGGAGAATTGGAGTTGCTTCATGGCTTGGTGCTTGTAAAGTTTCCGCTCGGAGTTGCTGCTATGATTGAATGCCTCTGCTGTAGTTCACATGGAGAGCTGCTAGGTTGGTTGGCGCGTGCATGGATGGCTCGACATCAGCTGTTCTCGTTGCTCGTGAAATTTTTCTAAGTGAACTGCTTTGGCTCCTTTGTTCTATTCATTCAAGAAGCTGCTAAACATGAGCACACGACTTGTAATAAAAATAAAGTCAGTAAAAATTCACAAGCTCATCCTACTATAGTAATGAAATGCAAGTTTTCTTCCCGATTGTCATGTGATGTGCTTGCTCAAGTTATGGAATTCTTAAGCTCAAGCTGCTGTTCGTTTGTGCAGTTGCTTGGAGCAGCGTGTTGTTTCAGCTTCTGTGGAGTTTGGAACCAGGCCGTGCTCTGGAGTACTTGGAATTCACGGCCAGTTGTTGCTATTGCGAACTGCAGCTGTCATGTGGGTCAAGCTGCTGTTGAATTGTAGAATGCTCTGTTCTACTGCTGTAAGTTGTAGTACTTGGCTTGCTGCAAATTCAACAAAGGAGGTGGAGTTTACTACTCGGATTTGTTAGCACACGTGTCAATCTTCAATTCAGTTGCTCTGTGCAATTGCCCCTAAAATATATCTCTCATTTGGCTTTCGGTAGTTGAAGTTAGCCTCCCTTTTCAATCGAATTTCATGGACCAATGAAATGCCTAGCTCCTAATATCGCTGGAGTTTGGAAAGCACCATTGGAGTACTCGAGAAGAGTGGATGAGCAGCTCGAGTGCATCAATGTGTAGTCCCTAAAGTGCAGCTGCTCTTTCTCGGTTTCTGCTCACTCTTAGACAACTTGGTTTCCACTTGTGCACTTAGTAGATGATTTCAGCCAGCTATCTTGGTGCTCAGATTCATTAGATTTTTCAAATAAATGATGCAGCTGTCACGTGTAGGGGCTGCTCGTGTTCTACTGCTGTTATTTCAGTTGCTTGAACTGCTGTCCACATGAGATGGAGCTGCTATTGTAATGCTGTGCTGTTGTGAAGCTTGGTTCAATTCCCTGAGTTATACAACTTGTCAAACAACCAACAGAAATAATAAGTTGATGTAGTTATCAAAACTAAAATAAGTCAAGTTAGCCTCTCGATGAATTGCAAGATGGAAATTAAATAGGGCACTCCATGGTCCTTGTGTTGGAATTGTTTGAAGAAACTCAGAGTTAAGCACAAGCTCAAAATAATCATTAGAGGATGAACTTGCTGGTTGCTTTGCTTGCCATGGAAAGTGTAGCACACAGTGTCACTGTTTGTGCACTTGCTATTTCTTGAATTGCACCTGCTGTAATCACAAATCAGCAACTCATTTCGGTTCTCTTTTGTGCTAGTTGACCTTGATTCAATTATGTGAGTCTCAGGTTGTTCGGCTATGATAAATTGCTCACTATTGTTGGTCATGTCTGCTGCAAAATGTTGGAGCGCCAATTAGTAGCTAAAACTAAATCCAAGGCCTGCTACTATCAACATACTCCTTAGCCTGCTGTTTTTCTTGGTTCTCGACTAGGAGTTGCTGCAGGGGCTTAGCAAATGGACTTCAACTGAAGGCTGCCTTTGTCCCCAAATTGAACTCACGATCTGTTTCAAATTGCATAGTGACTTCTATACTTCAACGAGCTGTCATGAAGTTGTTGTATTCAATTGTGACTGGGACTACTTTGTTCAAATTCAAATAGCTGATGTATGAACTTCCCAAGGAGCTAAAGCATATGCAACTTGGTTCAATGGATTGTACTTGACATCTACTACAAAAATAGTAACATGGAGAGAACCAACGAGCTCATATTGAAAATGAAGCACAAGAAACTAATCTAAGCGTATGTCCTTGTGAAACATGGCAAATAACTAATTGACATGACTCTTTCTTTTATAAATTGCATAAACTCACATATAAAAAAAGTATATAATTATGATATGAATGCATGAGTTTATACAAAACTATTTAAGTTATATTTTGATCATTTTTCTCACTATTTATGTAACTGACCAATAAAATTGCATTTTTCATAATTTTTAAGCATAATTGACAATAAAAGCACCATAAAATGCATAAATGTATATTAATTAAGTGGAGATAAAATCTAACATTGGGCCAATATAAGTTAGTAGGTGTAAGCCATAAATAAGGGGCCACTCTCTAAGCTTTAAGCCCATACATCTATTAGATATTGCATAAGCATTAGTTTTCATCACCCACACTAGCACACCCTATATAATTTCTTGTAACCAACTTCCTGAAAGTTGGACATGTCATTAGCATCTATAACAAGCATTGAGAGACTACTACATCACATGTATATAATCTTACAAAAAATTCAAATAGAAAACATAATACAATAGTGTCTTTCCCAAATTCTACATTCAGAATTCCTTGGTCTATTTTCTATGAAACCTTGCTCCAATTGTTATCAAAGATCATATTGAGAGTGGCCATGGGAGACAAGGAAAAGAAGCACATGGAAAACACCATGAGTGCCATCATTAAAGAGTATGCGAACCAACAACAAAGTTGTGTTAAGATTTTTATTAAAACCTTTACTCGGTAGTAACAACCAATTGATGAGCTTAAGTAGTTAGTGTTGGACAATAAGGTAGCTACTAGTACACCTGCACTTGACAACAAAAACGTTAGTATGGGTAAAGGAGGTGTTATTATTAAAGGAACAGTTGGAACACAAGGTAATGTTGTTAATACTGATGACACAACTCGTATACCCTATCAATTACCCATTAGGACTTCAAAGCTTGAGTTTCTTGTGTTTAATGGTGAAGAGTTGCAAACATGGGTTTGTAAAGTGGAACAATTTCTCTTGATTGATAATATCCATGTCGATTTTAAAGTCAAGTTGGTTGTAATTAATTTTGAAGAGAAACCCTAACAATAGTTTCATTAATATGCTAGAACTAGAGGTAGAGAGGATAAGGTAACTTAGAAAGAATTGGTTATTGGGTTATATTCTAGATTTAATGATAGAGTCTTGGAAGATCCTCTTGGAGAATTTAAGGAGTTGCATCAAATTGGAACTCTTCAAGAGTATATGACCTGATAGGATTTGGGGTACCAACCCCACTAAATGTTAAAGCCCAACTCATCCATTCTTCGCTTAGGACTATCATTTGGTCATTTATTTCTATTTACGTTATTTAGATTTCCTTTTTATTGTATTTTTCCTAAATTACACTCGTGTTTATTTTGAATTTATAAGAATGCCACTAGGGCATCCTTTTTAATATTTTGTCCCTATGTATAAATAGAGTAGAGTATATGTATAGGGTTTTAGTCAGACTTTGACATTTTAATAAAAAACTCTTAAAATTTTTCTCTTAAAAAACTCTCCTCTTCTCACTCTTATTAATCATTTTAGCAAGGATTGTGGCAAACAACCCTATTACTCGAATTAGTGCATCACATCTAGTGAGTCTTAAGCCATATTAGATCTTGTTGGTGCGTTATATCCAAGTAAATAGCTCATGGATTTACGAAAACCCCCGTTTTATTTTCTTTTCTTATTTGTTGTGGTGCTTCTTCATCTATCTAACTCTAGAGATATATCAGCTTCCCTAGTATCAAAGTACAGTTCCAATGAAGGAGCGTGTTAAGTTTCGTGAAGTTTATAATTCGTATACTGTCATCTTGTAGTTACCGTATTGAGTGTGTTGAAGTTATTGTTTCATATTTGAGAGGTTGTTAGTTCGTTGGCTTATGTGTTGTTGATGAGAATTTATTGACTGAAGAGTGAATCTACTGTTCAATACACTAGACACTAAGGTTATACTAATAGAAAACGGAGAAACGTAATTGTTATCCTTTCCGTATAGTCATTAGCCTGGGTTTATGCGAGTGCTCTTTTGATGGTAGTTGTGGTCATTGAGTTTATACGGGTAATGATTCTTTCGTGTTGAGCGAGTGGGTAATAGCAATAGGTATTGTTGTGATCAAAATTCTAGTGTGCTATATTTGGGTATTTAAGGGTTTAATCCTTATTTTTTAGAGAAAGAAACTACTATCTTTTCCAAGTTCGTGATAAAACAATTGGGGTTCTCGAGAGTTCACAACCGACTTTTGTTGTAAACAGAGAAAAGATGGCTGGGAGAATTTCGATTTGATTTTACTCTATGTGTGAATATGTGGAATGTTCACTTGGGTTGTTCAATTTTTCTGAGAAGTGTGTGAGTGTTCAGAACTTGCAGCCAAGTGAACGAGTGAGAATCGGTACCGTGTGTGAGTCAAGTGTAGCTATCATCGGAGTTGAGTTGGCTATGTGCAGTCGGTGGTTCTAAGTTGAGTGTGAAATTGCAACTGTAACTTGTGTTGGTGACAGTCGCCGGAGTTAGCGTTCGTGGGTCGCGTATGGTGTTGCGCCACCGGGGGAGTGAGCGTTGATAGCGTGTGGTGCCTGGGTGGACGGAGCCATTGTGACGTATAGTTGAAGCTAGGATTGCCAAGCTACATTGATACGAAGCCATTACTTGGCTACGTACAAGCACCGTGCAGTTGATGAACTAAGCTCTCGTAGAGGGTATCCGATTTGATTCAGGTGTAATCATACTGAACTGGAGCAGATCCGACTTGAACTGGAGTAGTGATCTGAGCTCTGAACTGTTTCAGTCCGAATGGCCGAAGTGAATCCTGCATCCAAGCCGAGTAAATTTTGCCGATCCAGACTAAAGTAGCGGCCCGAGCTCCGAGCTGTTCCAATTCGAAGCGCTGAGCTCATTGAACCTAGTTCCTGAGCTAATTAGTGCACACCCGAGCTCTCCATAGAAGTGCAGAGGTGAAGAATATCGAGTTGTCCCGAAGTGATCGAGCTGATTTATTTCCAAGCTGCCTGACCAAGTACTTGCCGTACTATTTTGGCCGTTAACGATTACCGAGCTGTTGCGATCTGACGTGCCGAGCTGAGTTGCCTAAGTGTTGATCAGTGCCGAACTGTCGAAGCGAACAATTCCGAGCTAATTACAAATAAATTGCCGAACCAAGTTGACCTAAAGCAGACCCATGTTGTGTTGCTACGTGTAAAGGCTATGCCGAACTATCTTGTGGTGTATGGCGTGAATCCGAGCTGACAAAGTGCTCTAACCCGAGGTGATTTAAGTGTTGTTGAACTTGTGCCAAGCTGCCTAAAGTGTAGAACCGAACTGTATGTGCGAAAATCCGAGCTGATATAACATTGTCCGGGCTGACACATTATTCGGACGAACTGATTCCAACATCTGAGCAGATTGATCAGTGGTGCAATTCGAAGGCCGAGCTGGAGTGCTGCACGTCTGGTCGATTACTGAAGCTGTCATCAATCTATACAGAGAACGAGTTACTGTTGTCCTTACCTTGCCGAGCTGAATTAATTGTAGGGCCGAACTGTTGCGTGTGTGACAGAGAAGCATTCGAGTTGAGCGAAGGTCCGTGCTGTTTCAATACAAGTGTTGAGTCGAATTGCAGTCGCTGTTTGAACTCCAAACAACTGCAATTCAAAGAGCCGAGCTGTGTTGATCTGTTAGATCACTACCGAACTAAGCAGAAGGGGGGACTTATGTTTGGATTAAGCAATTGCCGACCCGAAACATTGTTTTATTTATTTATTTATTTTTGGAATCACTGGTTTTGTTGAACTGTCAACTAGCTCTATCCAACTGTTGTGTGTGTGGACTGCTGTTAGTGCTATGCTGAAGCGTGAGCATGGAATGAGCTGCTTTTGATCACAATGTGGAACCGACCTAAGATCTTGTAACTGAACTGCTGTTGAATTAGGTGAATTTTGCCAAGTTGAAGTTTCCTAACTACAATACTTACTAAGTCGAACTAAGTTGTGAAGCTCCTTTTTAAATTTTAGCAAAGCTATCCCCGGTGTAAATTGCCTTACTGCTGTGAACTATTAAGATCAAGTTATTTGCTTGAAGGAGCCTATCTGAGCCACCGCAATTCAAAGTGAAACCGAGCTGAAAAGGTTGTTGTGTTGTTGTGTCGAAACTTGGTAAGAATCTGCAGAATTGTGTGCACACTAGTCGGAAATTGCCGCTCTGGAGTTGTATACGTGTTCGGCTAAGAAACTCCTCTTTTCGAGCTTGTTATGTAGTTTACACTGTGCCATGCTGTCCTTATATTTGCCAAGCTATTTCCTTACATGTCAAGTTACAGAGCTGATTAAATTCCTACTTTTCGATCTTATTTTGTTATAGGACAAAACACCAAGCTATGATTGATGTTGCTGCTGAGGTGATTTATTTAAGCTATCTTTGATCCAAAGTGCGGCGATTCTAGTATCCATCAAAGATTATAGATTGTGGTGCCAATGATCATTCACACTCAAACTCTACTTCATGGAAATGGAGAAATTTTACATAAAAGGGAGACTTAAACAGGGTCTTATATTAATTTAGGTTAGCCACTATACTGTAAACTTTATTTCTGAAATTGTTGTTAGAAGATTGGGTTATGAAATTACCAACTACTCAAATCCGTATGACTTTGTTTATAATGATGAAGTGATTGGATTGACGAAGCAAGCAAGAATAGCTTTTTCTATTGGCAAGTTTCAAGATGAAGTTTTATTTGATGTTGCTAACATTGATGATTGTTATATGTGCTTGGGTTCTCCGTGGAAGACAAATCATAACTTAAGCTACATATCCTTGAAGAATACTTATTCCTTCTATGACAAAGAATCAATTATGCTCCATCCTATCTCCTTAGCTAATTTTGAAGATGATTTAAGGATTATTAAGTAGATAGATGGAGGGTTGAAAAGAAAATCCTTACAAAGGCCATCGTAGAGGAAGAAGAAGTCGATGAAGGGATTATTACACTATCCATGGTGACTGAAGAGGAAACTAGTTATGAGGAAGCAGATGAGGTAATGACTACTAGAAATGAGGTTGAGAAGCAATTTAAGCTTCTACATATTCAGACTCCTTGAGCTCATGCCATATCTGAACTTAAAGTTGTGCTATTCCCTTTGATTGATAGCTACTAGAATTACTTAGGGATAATTGACAAGTTACATGATGAGTAGAAGGAAGAGCACCAAATGAAGAGCTTAATTGATCGCACCCATGATAAGTAAAAGGAGCACCGGACTATGTTTACTTCGATCATTAAGCTGAGTTATTGTAGTTTGCTTTTATTTCGCTCTTGCAAATTTTTCTTTTTTTTTTTATCCAGGTAGAAGTTAGAGTAACCTCTTATCAAGTTTTGGGTTGGAACCTTTTGAAAAGGGGAATGATGATAGGATTTGGGGTATTGACCCCATCAAATACCAAAGCCTAACTCGTCCATTCTTTGCTTAGGACTATCGTTGGTTCATTTATTTCTGTTTACCTTATTTAGATTTCCTTTTTATTATATTTTTCCTAAATTACCCTTATGTTTATTTTGTATTTACAGGAATGCCACTAGGGCATCCTTTTTAGTATTTTGCCCCTGTGTATAAATAGAGCACATGTATAGGGTTTTAGCCAAACTTCAACATTTTAATGAAAAACCTTTAAGACTTTTCTCTTAGAAAACTTTTCTCTTCCTACTCTTATCAATCCCTTTAGCAAGGATTGTGGCTTATTTGAACTGGTACGTCACATTCGGTGAGTCTTAGGTAGTGTTAGATCTTGTTGGTGCGTCATATCCAATTAGATAGCTCACAGATTTGCTAAAACTCTCATTTTATTTTCTTTTCTTATTCGTTGTGGTGCCTCTCCATGTATCTAACTCCAAAGATGCATCAGCCCGAATTCGAACAACTAGCATCATAGATACAAATGTTAGAAAAGGACCTAATTAATTGTTTCTTAAGCGGCTTAATATCTTAATACCAATACCCAATTTGCATGTTTCAACCCAATATTATGCAACAAGTTTACACCTTAGCCAAATTACAAGAAGCAACCTTACTTTCCACCAACTAGTACCTCAAGTCCACCAAATCTATTTCAACACCCACACCTACATTTACTACCTATCAAAGGAACAACCTACCCAACAAGAACTTACAAACTACTCCAACCCAAAACGATACCCATTCCATCCAAAACCTTCATCCCACACACGAACCCACCAAAACCAATTCCCTTTAACCCAAAAACTCCTAAGACAAATGACTCCTGAAGAGACTGAAGAAAAGAGACGCAAGAAGCAATGTTTTTGATGTGATGAACCCTTCGAACTCTGTCATAAATGTAGAAAAAAAAAAGACTCTTTCTCATTGTAGAGGATTCTAATGAAATAGGGGATGTAGAGATACAATCTATTATAGAAGATGCTAATTTAGAGGATGAGCTCTCTAAATTAACTCTTTATACTCTTACTTATGGAGTTGGAAGTGAAGTGGGGTATATGAAATTTGTTGGCAAGTATAAGAAGAAGAGGTTTAGTATTCTAGTAGACTTGGGTACTTCCTTGAATTCCATTAATGAAGACTCTTAGTGAAACACCACCCCAATCAAACCATGTAAGGTGACATTAGCTAATGGAACCAACTTACCTTATGTTACTAGCTAAAATGTTTTTAATGGCAAGCACAAAGACATTAATTTGTTACCTAGAGTTCATTATTTGATTTTGATGAGAACAAAACAAAATGTGTATAATTAAACTTATTGATTTTGATGAGAACAAAACAAAAAGTATACAACTAAACATGTTGTTTTTTGAAAAGAACAAAACAAGAGGATGATTAAACTAAGTATTATTTTATTATATTGAGGTAATTGAATAAGATCATTTAATTTGCTTAATGATTAAATATATCAATTATCTCTATAAGAAATTTAATCTTTTCAGTGGTGATCAAATGATCTTAAAGTTAGATTGCAAAGAGTATCTGTTTGTTGTGTATTAAAAGAATTTTCAAGTAATATTTGGTCTACCGAGTTGATAGCTTAAGGAAGAACCAGGATGATTGTATAAAGCCTTGAAAAACACAAAGAAAAACTCACTAGCTTGAAGGAGCTGGCTTACCGATTTACTTACTAGTTATCATGCCAGTAAAGTATTTTGTTACCGACTAATCGGTAATTTAAGGTACCAGCATGCTAATAAGTCTGATACAACTAGCCATTGGAGCATTTAATGTACTGTAATAAGAAGAATTGAATGGGATGATATAAATGCTCAACAACCTAACTAAGGATGGTAGAGAACTGATATTTTGCTACAATATTTCACTATTCTCTTATATTCTTATTGTCTATAATTTTCATTGTCTCTTGTATCATAAATTGCTAATATTTAGAGAGATTTGAAGTATAGTGCTTGTGAACTATTAGTTGTAAAGTATTAAGAATTAAAAGCACTACACTAATCATTCTTGAGATTGAGTTTTTTGTTATGAGTTGAGATTGTGATTTGTGTTAAGAGTTGTGAGTGTGAAACTTATGTAATCAAGTTTGTGTTTATGTAGCTCTTGGAGGTTAGATTGAGAAATCAATAAAGTTGTGTTAAGTCCTCAGTTAGAGGCATTGTATGTTCGTGGAGACTAGGGGGTTGTCTAAACTCCATGTTATATCCGAGCTTGATCTTCTTTATTCTTATCTTTTTTAATTTTCACACTTATTATTGTTTTACTATTACTTTGTTATTACATTTAGTTGTTTATATCGATAAAGAATTACAATTTGTCCTTAAAACTCAATTCACCCCCACCCTACCTTTTGAGTTTAGCCTAGTGTTCTTCAATCAGCATCAGAGCTAGTCTCTAATCACTTGCTTAACTGTGTATTAAAGTAAAGGTCATGACATTTAATACACTAGGCCTTATGGAAGGGCAAGCTATAAATAGACCACCACTCTTAACCAGGAATAATTATCCTTATTGGAAATGTAGAATGAGTATATTCTTAAAAGCACAAAATAGATTATTGTGGAAAGTAATGGATAAAAGACCATTTAAGATAGAAGGCAAGAAAGAAAATAATTACACCAATAATGATTTGAAGTTGTTAGACTTAAATGAAATAGCTATGAATATCTTGCATTGTACCATTAATTAAAATGACTTTAATAGAATTTGTACATGCAAGAGTGCTAAGGAAATTTGGGAAGAATTAAAAAGTACATTATGAAGGAACTAGTAGAGTAAAGGATACAAAAATAAGCTTTTTATGTGGACAATTTGAAAATTTTAAGATGAATCCAAATGAAACAATTGATGAGATGCATAAGTTAATCAATATCATTAATCCCTTTAGTGTTCTTGGAAAGACAGTTATTAACCTTGAAATAAATTCCAAAATCCTTAGGTCTTTGCCAAGAGATTGGGAAGTTAGGAGAACTGCGATCGAGGAAGCTTATGATCTTAACACAATGCCACAAGAGAAACTCCTTAGAACTCTTAAAACTCATGAGATGGTTAAGAGATAAGGAGAAGAATCTAAAAAGAAAACAATTGCTTTGAAGGCAACCAAGGAGAGCTCAAGTAGTGATGAAACATAGAACAATGATGATGTGGCAATGATCACGAGAAATTTTAAGAAATTCACAAAGTTAAATAGGAAATTAGCAAAAGATAAGGATGAAAACATATCTTGGTCAAGGAAGGAGAAGAAAGAAGTAATCAAATGCTATAATTGCCAAAAATTGGGTCATATTCAACAATATTGCCCGGATGTTAAGAAGGTCAAGAAAGGAGCAAGGAAAAAGGTTATGATGGCAATTAGAGTAATAGTGATTCAAGTGACTCAGAAGGAGAAATGTGTTTTATGGTAATGAACAATGAGGTATGTTTTACTTCTAATGATTCTTCATTTGATGAGCTCAAAAATATGTATGATGAATTACTTAAGGAATTTATTAAGACTCAAAAGAAGGACAAGATGATGAAACAAATGATGATTGAAATGGGAATTGAATTTGATCTATTTAGAAATGAATATAATAAAGTGAATGATGTCAAAGAAAGTTTAGAGGAGGATAATGAGTACTTAAGATTAAAAGTTGATAAATTAAATAAAAACAATAAAGAATTAAATCTTTGGAATGAGGAGTTGGCTAAGGAAAATGATCATTTGAAAGAAAAGTGCAGCTCTCTTAAAACAAAAGTTGATAGGATGAAAAATGGGGTTAATATGGTTAATAGGCTTGAAGAACTTCAAATTGAAAATGTTATCTTAAAGTCTAACCTAAATGATTCAAAACAAACTATAGCTAAGTTCGTGAATGGAAAAAAAAATTCAGATAAGCTCCTTAGCTCTCAAAGGCAAAAATTAAACAAAACCGAAATTGGCTATAATAGGAAATATATTTACAAGTCTTACAAAAAATTTTTTGTAAAAGCAACAACAAAAACTTGTAACTATTCTGGTAGATATGGCCATATTGCACATACATATGCAATACATCGCAATACCAATTTGAATCACAAATGCAAGATGGTTTAGGTTCCAAAAGGACAAGGATATATTATTGCAACTAACCACAAAGAACCCAAACTCACATAGGTATCAAAGAAACAATCACATGTTTTTATAGGAACTTCAAGTGGGAGCAACTTAAGAAACTTGAATAGAGGATGCTCAAAGAAAATTCGGAGTGCCTCTGACATGGTATTTGATTTAAAAAACTCATTCAAGTAGTCTCTATAGAATAACTAACATATTTTGTGTGTATTTGAAATTCTTTATGGTTATTAGGCTTTCATGTGCACACTTTTGCCATATATTGATTTTCATGTCAAATATGTGTTCACGTGTGTCTAATTGTGCCAATATTTCATGCTTGAATGCATAATTGATATATTCTCAACCACATTTGAGCTCACATAAGTATTTAGGGACTGAACTAATTTTTTTTTTTTTTTTTTTTTTTTTTGCAATTACCAGCTTTGCAAGCTATGCTTAAACTCTCATCATGTCATAATACACATATAAATCTTACTTGGAATGAATAATTTCAAATATCATAATTTTTTAGCACATTTGAAGTTTCTCATATATATTTAGAATCATATGCGCACAATTTTGCCATGTTTCGATTTCGATGTTCGAATCCAATTCCCGCATGTTTAATTTTGTCCATAGATTGTGGTTGAATGATTAATCTGGCCTACTTTTGTTTTTTGTACAAATTTGACTCCTTTAGACTTAAATTAGGCTATTATTGTTATTTGAGAAGTTATATGATCTTTTGGTCCATTTGCATGCTATATGTTGTAATCATGCAACCCTTGTATCTATAGACACCATTGAAACTTGTCCAGAATACTAAATTATCATGAACTTGATTTAGTATATATGTGTGACATTAAGCTTAATTTGTATTCAATGGTTGATTTTGATGATTTTAAGTGGTGATTTTAGGACTTCTAAATCCTTCTTGCAATATTTTCCTTCTAACAAGCTTGAATATGATGATCAAACTTGCTTTAAGTATTGTTTTGTGATAACTAAGCCTCATTACTTGAATTTAGTCATTCATGTATTTACATGGCTTAATAATGAATTTTCTAACAACTAATAGCTTAATTTTGTTAAATCTTACTAATGTTGCTAAGATACAAACTTTTCACATTCAAGTGGACCTAAGAAACATTCTCATATAAATTTCATGCGTAAAACATAGCGTTTAGCATACTTTGGGCACATTTGAACTCATTCATAAGCAACTAAGTTGATATATGCACAAATTAATTATGCATTGGTTTTCATGCCTAAAACCGGGTCTCACATGTTTATTCTCATCCCTAATTCATATTTAAGTGGTCAAACTAACTTGATTTGAATTTTGTGCATATTTGACCTCTCTAGACCCTTTTTAGGTTTTAAGTGCATTGTATAGCATTTCATGACTATTTATGCCAATATGAATATTGCTTGGTTTGATTATGCATTTTTTATGCTTCTTAGTATCTTTCAAATATGCTTAAACTATAAACTTTTCTTGAATTTGAGAAAGAATTCATACTTGCTCAATAGCTACATTATGCTTAACATTTAATTTTAAGGAACTCAAGTAGTGATTTTTCAATTTATAGAGTCTTAAAGATATATTTTATTTCTACCATACTTAAACATGTATTTGAAATTTGCTTAAACTGTTGGTATACAAAAACCTCAATGCCTATGAACATATTTTGCTCCTATATGCACATTTTCACTTCATCATAAATTACATGGTTCAATGAATTTGATTTGGCTAAATCCTTGGTATCTAGTTAAAATTTAAGTTTCTTAGGCCTTAATGAACTCAAATATACTGGTTTAAAGTATTATAATGCTCATTAAATCACTCCAAATCATCTTGAGTAAGCAACTTAGACCAATGAAGTGAGCTTAACTCATTTTCTACAAATTTGCAGACAACCAGCATGCCAGTATCAACAACCATCGGCTTGCTAATATACTCTTCTCTATAGGTAAATTATTTCGATTTTGTTCTAAGAACCAGCATGTTGGTACCCTTAACCATTGGCATGTTGGTATACTATTTTCTATAACAAATTTGCAATAGTTTTGTTCCCATAACCAATATAGTAGCTCCTCATACTACCAACTTACCTGTACCTTTGTTTCCAGCCATAAATAATGTTGTTCCTTTCTCTCTCTTTCCATCTTCTTCCTAAAACCCTTTTTTCTCTTCCCTAAACCCTAGAATCCTTCTCTCTCTTCAATCTTCCATCTCCAAACTCTCAAAATCATAATTTTTCTTCATCAACCATCTCCAAATCCATACAATCTCTCTCTAATCCCTTTACTTATTCAAATCATAGTCTCCTCTTCTCCTTCACATGAGCTTTTCTCTCTACTAACCCCCCATCCACCATTAAGACACCACCTTGATGAACTATAGCCACTTCTAAATGAACTATCACTACTCATCTTGCCTCATTCCTCCTCCAGCTTAAAGATGATAATCCATAAGTTGCATGAATTGCTAACTTTCAATCCATTTTGTTTATGCTTGTCATTATGTTTTTCTCATGTTATGAATTTATCCATTAACCACTATTATCGTTATTTTCTATCGTCTTACCTTGGCCATTATCTTGGCTTTTATCACTTACGTTGCTTATCTATATTGTTTACTACTTATGGTTTTGTATCTCGTCAAGTTATTACACTCCCCATAGTTAGCTCACATTTTTGAAAATTTGATGTGGCATAGGCTGATTTTGATGAATTCATTATGAAAATTTTATTTTGGCATGCTTTTTTAGCTTCTTTAATTTCACTTTTGTAAGGGGTATATCTTAAGGCTTAAGCCAGGATTATGCCAAAATTTTGACTTGAATCCTCTTTCCTTTTCACCGCCTGGATCCTCTTCTTTTTTATGAGGCCAAAGGGAGAGAAATATTCAAGTTATTAGAATGTCAAAATGTATATTACATTGAATTGATAATAGTTACTAAAAAGATGATATTGATCCTATAACTTCGGAATATCTTAATTCTTTGAAAGTTTGATATATTCTTTATGTGAAGTTATTAAGAAGTGAGACTTGGTTCCTTAGCACATCAATATACTCTCATTTTCCATGCACTCACTTAATTTTATTTAATTTTCAAATATCTTGAAATTTAGTGCTAAATTGAGGGGAGTATTAAATTGAGGGGAGCATTAAATTGAGGGGGAGTATTACATTGAAGGGAAGCATTTAAAGTATAAGAGTTTTGTCCCCATCAAAAAGGGGGAGATTGTTGAACCTAACGTCCATTATTTGATTTTGATGAGAACAAAACAAAATGTATATAACTAAACATGTTGTTTTTAAAGAGAACAAAACAAGAGAATGATTAAACTAAGTATTATTTGATTATATTAAGGTAATTGAATAAGATCATTTAATTTGCTTAATGATTAAATATATCAATTATCTCTACAAGAAATTTAATCTTTTGAGTAGTGAATAATTGATCTTGAAGTTAGATTGTAAAGAGTATTTGCTTACTATGTGTTAAAAGAATTTTCAGGTAATATTTGGTCTTCTAAGTTGACAACTCAAGGAAGAACCAAGATGATGGTATAAAGCCTTGAAAAACACAAAGAAAAACTCACTGGCCTGAAGGAGCTAGCTTGCCAGTTCACTTACAGGTTATCATGCCGGTAGAGTATTTTTTTATCAGCTTGCTGGCAATTCAAGGTACCGGCATGCCGGTAAGTCTGATGTAACTAGCCGTTGGAGTATTTAATGTACTATAACACGAAGAATTGATTAAAATGATATAAATGCTCAACAACCCGACCAAGGACAATAGAGAATTGATCTTTTGCTACAATATTTCAACATTCTCTTGTATTCTTGTTGTCTATAATTCTCATTGTCTCTTATGCCATAAATTGCTAATATGTAGAGAGATTTAAAGTGTAGTGTTTGTGAGCTATTAGTTGCAAAATATTGAGAGTTAAAAGCACTACACTAATAATTCTTGAGATTGAATTTTGTGTTGTGAGTTGAGATTGTAATGTATGTTGAGAGTTGTGAGTGTGAAACTTATGTAATCAAGTTTGTGTTTGTGTATCTCTTGGAGATTGGATTGAGAAATCAATAAAGTGGTGTGAAGTCCACGGTTGGAGCATTATGTGTCGGTGGAAACTAAGGGGCGGTCCAAACTCCACGTTATATCTAGTCTTGATCTTCTTTATCCTTATCTCTTTTAGTTTCCGCATTTATTATTGTTTTGATTACTCTTATTATGACATTTAGTTGTTTATATACAAAAAAAAAAAAAAAAGAATTGCAATTTGTCCTTAAAATTCAATTCACCCCCCCCCCCTCCCCCCCTCTTCTTGAGTTTAGCCTAGTGTTCTTCAGAATTTATCATTGAAGTACACTTATTTCCCCTCTTTGGATTTGATTTAGTGTTGGGCATTCCATGGTTGATCTCATTAGGCTCGATCAACTAGAACTTTGAGTAAGGATTGATGAAGTTTACATGGAATGACTAGTCGTGCAACCTGTAAGGTGAGGTAGAAATTGTCAGTTTCATTTCTAGTGAACAACTCTAAAAAATGTTAGCTAGGAATGATGACACCCTTGAAATATAATGTTAGGTTATGAAGGAAGCTATAGGAGATAATAGTAATAGCTTCACAAAAAGATTACATCCTCTACTTATTGAACTATTAGAGGAGTATTATGAACTCTTTGAAGAACCTAGTGGGTTACAACCATTTCAAGCGCATGATCATAAGATCCTCCTATAAGAACACTCACACCCTATTAACATAAGACCATATCGACATTTAGCTGTTCAGAAGTCAACATTGGGGATCATGATTAAGGAGAAGATCTTAAGTACTGTCATTTGACATAGCCACAACTTATTCGCATCACCTGTTGTGTTGGTGAAAAAGAAGGATCATTCTTAGAAGATGTGTCTCGATTACTAATAGCTCAACAAACAAACTATAAAAGACAACATTTATGGTGTTAGCTATTTCACCAAATTGGACTCGAGGTTCGGGTATCACTAAATTAGGATGAACCCTGATGATGTGTATAAGACAGCATTTAGGACCCATCAAGGACACTACAAATTTTTAGTGATGCTGTTTAGCTTAACTAATGCCCCCTATACATTTTAAGGACTCATGAATAACATTTTCCGACAACGTTTGAGGAAGTTTCAACTCTTTTCTTTTTTCTTTTTCTTTTTTTTGACGACATACTTATGTATAACCTAACCATGGAAACTCACGTGGACCATTTATGTGTTGTTTTTTACATTCTTAGGAAAGAATAGTAGTATCTTAAGCAAAGCAAATGTGTATTTAGGGTAACCCAAATTGAATACCTTGGTCATGTCATAACTAAGGATGTTGTAGCAACAGATTCGAAAAAAGTAGAGGCTATTCTATTATGGCCAACTCTTAAGACACTTAAGTAACTCGAGGTGTTCCTAAGGTTAGCCAGGTATTATCGAAAGTTCATTCAAGGGTTTAGGTATCTTTCTAAACCTTTAACCATGTTACTTAAGAAGGGAAGGTTTAAAAGGAGTTAATAGGCTAAGAGTACCTTTCAAGCATTAAAATCTACCTTAGTTTTAGCACTTGTTTTAAGGCTACCAAACAACTATAAGCCTTTTGTATTGGAGATTGATGCTTATATAGAGGCTATTAGGGTAGTACTAATGTAAGACAGGCCCCCTATTGCTTACTTAAGCAAGGTTTTATCTTCTAAGCACCTAAGATTGTTAGTGTATGAACAAGAATTATTGGCATTAGTCCTTGCGGTTGAGAAATGGAGGCATTATTTGATGGGGAAGCGGTTCATCACTAAGGTGAATCACCAAAGCTTAAGATATCTCTTAGAGCAACTTTTGGATACTCTAAGTTATCATAAATCGTTAACTAAACTATTAGGGTTAGATTATGAAATCCATTATAAGAGTGGAAAAGCAAATACAGTTGTTGATACGAACTAAGCTAAGGACCAGTAAGGCCAATCATGAGGTGGTGGGTCCAAGCCCATTGAAAGCTTGAAAAACTAGGGTAGAGTTGTATAATAACAAAGAATCAAACAAGTAAAACAACGATCCACTCCAAGGATATGACACAACTGAGAACTATCGAGGACTCATGGCTCAACTCAATATGACACATGAGCTAGTCCAGTAAGGGTATTTGCTACCTAGCCTTGCTTAAGGATTATGATAAAAGTGAAGTAAGCAAAGAGGAATGCTTATGGAAAGAGATAATTTAGTATATTCAATATCTCATGTGTAAGATGTTGTGGCTACATTTTTAATGGATATTTATGCCAAAAATATTAAGACAACAACTATGAATGGAAATGACTAAAAAGGGTAAAGTCCTAAATAAGAATGGTATAGCAAATGGAAAAGGGAATAAAGAGAAAATTAAGAAAGGCATCTATCTTGTATGAAGGATTCTATCATATGATTGCTTGGATACGTAGCTATCGATTGCTGGGTGAATTTCTAGCTGAAAGAAACAAACTATATGATTAGGCCGACACTACCAAGTAAAGGTGCCAAATAGGATTGAAGGTTCTTTTAAGGTGAGTTTAGCTTGAACATGCTCAAAGCAACTCATATTCAAGTTAGCTGAACTAATGATCGAGCGATTTGAGGTTTTTTCTAAGTGTTTCTCAAGTCAGCAATCAGTGACTATTGATAAGCATAAGAAGGTTCGACTCAGATAAGGTAGAAGACTCATAGATTGAAGCAACTTGGACTTATCAAGCATAGGTCGGCATAGGATAACTCACTTAGCTAAACTTTTAAACCCTTGAGGCCAAGTTCAAGCCAAAGGTCCAATGCTCTGATTCCCATCATCTGTTGATGCAATCTCACGCTCTCAATCATCTTACACTCTATGGCTTTGACTACCCCCAAAATTTTTGAGCAATTAAAGGATAGATAGCAAGTACCAAACTCTTATGCTACTATCACTAAGACGTTGAAAGTTGGATAGCCTTGTAAAAAAATTTCTTTGGTGGATGGAGTGTTGTAAAGGAAGGAAAGGGTAGTTGTTAGGCTAAATATTGAGTTGAAATTAAACTTCCTCACACTATACCATGATGGGGTGCTTAGAGGACATTAAGGCACTCAAGTTACTTTCAAAAGGCTTGGCAATGTTTACTATTGGCCAACGATGAAAAAGGAGGTGCAAAATTATGCAAGGATAGTGATATTTATCAAAGCTATAAACCTGAGAATATGGCCACTCCAAGTTTATTGCAACCCTTACCAATTCCTAAAGGATTTTAGGAAGAAATCAATCTGGATTTCATTGAAGGACTACTAAAGTCGAAAGGGAAAGAAGTTATATTGGTTGTTGTTCACCGATTAAGCAAGTATGTGCATTTTGTTGGGTTAGTGCATCCTTATACTACTGTAAAGGTGGCTCAGGCCTACTTAGACAAAATCTACAAATTACACAACATTCTAAAAGGAATAGTTTTTGATCGAGCTCCTATTTTTACTAAAGTTTTTAAATTGCATGGGGTGGAGTTAAAGTTGTCATTGCTTATCACTCACAAATCGAGGGGAAAATGGAGGTTGTGAACAAATATTTGGAGAACTACTTAAGATGCATGATAGGTGAAGAACCTAAGACATAGATGAGTTATCTTTCCTTAACCAAGAGGTGGTACAACACCAACTATCATACCACTACAAAGGTCACTCCTTTTGAAGCTTTGAATGAGTACTCACCACTCCTCCATTTACCTTATGTGAAAGGAGACTCATACAATGCTAACCTAAGACATAGATGAGTTATCTACCCCTAGCCAAGTGGTGGTACAATACCAACTATCATACCATTACAAAGGTTACTCCTTTTAAAGCTTTGTATGAGTACTCACTACCCTTCCATTTACCTTATGTGAAAGGAGACTCATACAATGCTATGGTGGACTTCCTACTTAGTGATAGAGAAGCTAAGACCAAGATACTCAAGTTTCACCTCACATACGCTCAAAATCAAAGGAAATAACATGTAGATAAGAAGAGATCTGAGCATACCTTTGAAATAGGAGACTTGGTCTTGTTGAAACTTCAATCGTATTTCCATCTTAGCTTACGCCACCACTCTGCACAGAAACTACAATCATAATACTCTAGCCTTTACAAAATACTCAACAAGATGGGCTTCGTCACATACAAAATCGATTTACCTTCTGAATCTATAGTGCATCCAACATTTCACATATCTTAGTTGAAGAAATACAATAGTTCCTCATTAGCAATCGAATCTCAACTCTTGAAACAAGAATTCTTAGAAATCTTAAAGCCACATGCAATTCTTGAAAGAAAGATGATTAAAAGGAAGAATGAACCTGCTACTCTAGTTCTCGTACACTAGAGAGGGAAGACACCTACGGAGGTTACTTGATGGTTCTTAATAGAGATGGAGCTCTGTTTTCCAAATTCTCCCTTGTGGTCAAGGGTTTCAAAAGGGGAAGGGAGTGTAGTGGAGGACACAACAAATCTAGGGTTTGTATTGGCCACAGATAAAAGTGAAGCAGTTGCTATTAGGTTAGCTTATATAGAAGGGGTTTCAAAGTTATCTAAAAGGCTTGATGTGGCTAAGGCTAACATTAGGCTAATATGAGTAAATAGGTATAGGCCATAAATGAGTGGCCATTATTTAGGCCTTAGGCCCATACATCTATTAAATATTGCATAAGCATTACTTTACATTAGCTACACTAGCATACACTTTATAATTTGCTATAACCAACTTCATGAAAGTTGGGCACATCATTAACATCTATAACAAATTGCATTAGGAGACTACAAAAAAGTCAAATAGAAAATAGTTCTCCTAAATTCTCTTATGAATTTTGCATTCAAAATTCTTTGGTTTATTTTCTATGAAATCTTGCTCTAGAAACCTTGTCTAAAGCTTGCTTATTAGTATCGTAACAATGGTTTGTTCACTCCTATAGCTTGCATAAATTTCAAGTTAACCATGGCTTAACCCTAACCAAGAGAGACCCGTAATAAGCACCTACTTTCAACTTAAGATCAAATGGGAGTTAGGAGGTTAGGCATTAGTAATTTCTTTATTTATTACAGATTCAACTAAGAAAGGCTTCTCTCCTAAATGATATGAGTGCTTTTATTAATACTAGTAAAAAAGCATTATAGATATTGGAGCTGAATTTAATGTAAATTCCTTAGCTGGAGTCATTTAGGTTCTTTGGTTATTGTAGCTTAAGTAGAATTATAGAAGCTCCTAATATATTTAGGTCAATAAATCACCTTATAGTCATAGGATATGATATCATATGTTACAATCTTATACATATGTATGTCAGTAGATTGGATACCATATTTGTGCTACTCAAGTCTATCCATACATAAAAGATTAACTTATGGTAATGACATTGGGTGTGAATACTTGAAGCCTATAAACAATAAAGTGATTATTTATGGGTTTCATGACATATACAAGAAGCTATTACAAGAAGGATATTCTTCGAGGAATAACTGCCTATTGATGGTATCAAAGCATAGTTAATAAATACATAAATATAAAATAGAGTTTAGAATTTACCCCTTTAGTCAACTTAGACACCTTATATAGGAGTGGTAATGTGGGTAGTTAGCTAAATACCAACCACCCAGATTGTTATGAATATGCACAATAAGTAGTATTATGTAACTTTTCTTATTACATCTTTCATTTTATTTTTATGTTGTCCTTGTATTTTATAGTTTAGTATTCTAAAGGGAGAAGCACTCTAGAGTAGTTTTAAGATGTATCATTTAAGGACACAAATAATTTAGTGATTAGTTTCTCTTTTCTAGTATAATTATGTTTTCTTTTTTCCTTTAATGCAAAGCATTAGACTATAAATCTACTTCCTATTCCAGTCATTTGTATGTACAATTTGTTACTTGAAAACAAGCATTCTCTCATAATTTTTCATGATATACAATATAACAAGTATATACCAATATTAATATTCAATAAGACAACATATATGAAGAGGTCAGTATAAGATCAATTTAAGCTCGGAACCAACATAAGACCAACTTGTTAGGTCTAGAACTAAACCCAAGCTAGCAAGGCCAATTCTAATGCGTATGGTTAGCAACGGATCTCGGAGGGAAGAATGGGTATACGAGGTTCAAGAGGAGTATGAAGAACAAGGGGTAAAATAAGGGTACCGATGGTGAATGCGTATGGATATCACGTATCAAGTCACAAACACAATTGGGAAATGAGCTCGAAATAGGGTTTGATAAGACTTACGAACACTAAATGTTGCTCAGGGTTTCAAATGAGAAATTAGATCCAACTCACTAATTCGTTTAAATGAAGGGTTCACCACAATCTTGAGAACAAGATTGATAAGAATGTGGGAAAGATTAAAGAGTTTGCTCAACACTCAATAATCCAGCCAAAAGGCAATCTTTGAGAGTTCAAGAGTAGCCTTACTCAAAAGGAAAAGTTCCAAGTATAGGAATATTTTGTTCTGTCTAATTTTATCTAAATTCGTCTCCCATGATGTTTATAGATGTTGTGATTTATAGCAATCCTAAACCCTAGTGGAAAAATTTTAAATAATGTATAAGGCCTTAAACCCTAAAGAATTGAGCCCATAAATGAAATAAAGGAAACATATACAAGAATACAAAATTATGCGTTTAATAGAAGAAGTTAGTATGCAGTCACTCGATTAGTCTTGGAAGGAGTAAGATCTGAATTGGATGGGGTCGGTAGTTGGATGTTAAGGTTAAAAGAGAAGTTCCTGCAGTCTCGTACTATTTGGCTGAGATACCTGAAAGGTCGACTCATAATTACCAAGTTGTAGAACTACACGACACTCATCTCTTGGTGCCATGGCAAGTGGTTCTTTAGTCTCAAGTCCTTAGCCTTATGGTCTCTCAAATTCTCAATGGATAATAAACTTAATGCCAAGTGTCTCCTTTTCTCCCCCTCAATCTTCTGTTAGTATCTTAGCTTCGGCAAAAGCTAATCGACTTCGGCTTAGAGATAGTCACAGGTTGATTCCTATCATTACCATAGGTCCAAAAGGAAGTTGTCCTCGACGTTAAATATTGACCATGGGCTGGGATGTCAAACAAGCTTCCCTTCCCTTTTTGCTTCACCATAGGTATCGAGTGTCTCTGGATTTTCTCAACACTCGTAAGGGTCAAGCAATAACTCTTCCCATCTTTCCAAACATTATAAGTGTTGAGGAAGCCGTCATGGATCACTTTCCGATCATATTCCCATAGTCAGCCAAGACGTAAATTTGTGGCATTCATAGGGACCACATCAAATTTAATCTCATCCCCATACTGCTTGTGTTGAGTTCTATCTAAGCTCTTTTATGCATATAGACCATACCCTTGTCATCAAACCACTTCAATCCAGAAGTTCGGGGGTACGGTTATGTCGGAAATTTCATCTCTTCCACTATCTTGATAAAGACAACGTTGGTGCAACTTCCTTAGTCTATAACTAAGCAATAGGTCTTCCCATTCACCAAATATCAAATATGAAATAAATTTTCCTATTATCCGGGATCTGCTTTTAGGTCAACTCGTGTTGCCATAGCTAAAAGTTCATCCAGATTTTCGGCATAGAAATCTTCTTCTATCAACTCATCTTTCAAACTCTTGTCACTCTGACTCTCTACTTAAGCATTTAGTCCTCTGACTTTTAAGACTATGACCCTCTTATTCGGGCATTGGGACACAATATGTCCATAGCCTAAGCAGTTGAAGCACTTTACATCTCGAGAGTTGCTATCGAGTGCCTTCTCTTTCTCGACAATTTTTTTCTCAACATAAATTAGTCGACTAGGCTCTCCTCTCTCCATCCTCCTTTCTAGCCCTTTTCTCTCAACATACCTCTTAGGCTTAGGGCTGCCTTGTTGAGGTCAGCTAGTTGGCCTTTGATGCCTTCTTCTCCTCTATCTCTCTACCCTTAGTACTAAATTGATCGGTTCATCCAATGAATTGAATGGCTGGAGTTCAACTATGTTGGTGATAAAGGCATATTTTTCATGTTTTAAAATGCAAATTAAGATAGAATTATTATTGATTTTATAGAAATCATAAAGAATTGGTACTCAATTATGTTCATTTGGACATTTCAAGAATTTGATAATTCAAGAGTAGAATTATGGACGATTTAGAGGAATTTTAAGCAAATAAACAAAGTTTGGATTAATACATGCAAATTGGAATTAAAGACAACTGGCCTAATAGCCGGCTTACAACTTACAACTTACAACTTGCACCACTAGCCTTTGTTGGCTATACTGCCAACCATAGATGACTACGCTACCGGCCTAAAAGCCAACCTTGCACTTACACTACTGGCCTTCATGAAAAAAGGAAACTTCACATGAGCCAACCTTGATTTTTCATATAAATAACTTATGTTTCATCGTTTGAGAGACTTTTAGACACTTTTTCCTTAGACATCGAGAGTCGTAGAATAGTTTTAAATACTTTGATCATTGAAAAGATTTTTCTTTTGTTATGGAGACTAAGATTGAAGTTGCAATTGAAGAATATTTTTTTCCAATACAGAATTGGTGACATCTATTTCAATTATTCTCATGCAATTCTATGTATTACTTATGCTTTCAATTATGAATTTCCTTGCAATTTCAATTAATATTTGTGTTTTTGTTTTCAAATCCATGGCTAACTAAATTTATTTGTGGGAATTGATGAAACCCTAGATAGTTAAGATGATGGTTGTGTTCATGTTATAGGATTAAGAGATATATCGATGATTCATGATTGCAATTTCTATGATTTCGATTAGAATTGTTAGAAACCTTAATGATACGAGAGTTGATTAGGGTTTGTCAGAAATTCTTAGTTGATTTGATTAATCAATGTAGAAGTAGAGTTAACTGAATTAATTAGAAATTATCTAGAGATTAATGCGATGTTTGATGATTGATTATTCAATAAGACATTAGGAATAATTGATTTAGGACATTAGATAATCATATATCTCATATCATAGTATCATGAGATATATGATTATAATTTAGAGTCCACTATTAATTGAAAGATATGGAAGTTGACTAATTAATTAAGGGTTTAAATCCTTAAGTTTTAAAATATAATAATTTCACTTGAATGACCATATAACTATTAATTTATATAATATGATAACAATTTGATTTCCGTAATCTAGGGTAGATTCTGTTTTCCTACAATTCTCAATTGATTGCTTAATTTTAGATTTTTCATAGTTATTTTCTTTTCAATAGTTTTAGAGTAATTATTAGATTAATTAATTTAATTTTGATTGCCTAAATATTGATAAGAACTAGATAAGAATTAGCATAGGATTAGTAATTTCTTAGTTCTCGAAGGATCGACCACCTTACTTTCTTTATATTACTTGATTCCGATCTAATATACTTGTTGAAGTATTCATGATTTATTTTCATATATATAGTTCAAGCGAATCAGTTGGCAATGTTGTCTCAAAGTCCACTTAAGAACCTAGCAATGGTGTAGTCCTATGACTCGGCAATCTCACATCTCGTCATTAAGGTCTCAAACCCCTGCAAATACTCTTCAACAATATTTTTACCTTGCCTTAAGTGTCAGAAAGCATGGAACATCTCTTGCTTAAAGTAAGTCAGCAAAAAGCATTAGTTCATTAGGCGCTTCATAAGTCTCAAGTCCTAATTGGTTCTTCTCTTTCAGCATCTCACTTGGCAACTGATTTATCCCACTAAAGACTTACATATTCAACAAGGGATAATGAAGCCAGCTTAACCTTTATTTGATCATCACCCAGTCAAAGAATTCTTCAAGTCGACTACTTCCACTGAAGGTCAGTAGTTTAAGCTTGATATTGTCAAGTCCTCAATTAGGTGCTTGGGTTCCATCTCTTTCATTCCGAGCTAGTCAATTCACCTCAGATCAGCTACTTCTGGTGGAGCTTAGCTTTGCTTAGCTACATCTCTCCTTGGCTTCGACTCTCTTCTTCGGGCTTCTTAATTTACTTCGTAGCCAACACTCTTTTCATTTCTTCTTCTCGACATAAGTTGGTTTTCTCTCCTTCTCGACTCGGTAGCTCTTCTCGGCTGTCGCTCAACGTTGTCAAGTTTATTGGAAGCACTTCTACTAGTGGGTGTTCGTTCCCTTCTTTTTTCTCGGCCATCAAGTCTATGGCCTCTAACTAAACCAGTGTGTTCTTAAATAGAGTTAATGAGATTCTGAATATGATATTCTAAGTTATCAACACGTCTCCTTGAGCTTCTGTAAGGACTATCACCACTGTTGTTGACCCTATCTTCTAATATTCTTATCCGTACAATAATTTCCATAAAAGTGAACAAAAATGATTTACAACAAAAACATAACCACAATAACCCAAAAATAACTACTACTCGGCTTCTGTAGCTACCACTATTGACAAACACTTCCATAACAACTATAATCAACTACTGAAATTAATGCTAATAAACTCAACTGTAGTATAATACTATGATTAGTAAAACACAAACAATACACCACGCTTTAGAACGACAACTAATAGATGTCTTAACTACAAATCAACTTTGAAGAACATTAACATGCGTGTCTCCCCAAAGCTTTAATACCAAGATGATACATATGGTTTGCAACAGATCTCGGATGGAAGAATGGGTATTCGAGGTTCAAGAGGAGTATGAAGAATAAGGGGCAAAACAAGGGTTTCAATGGTGAATGTGTATGGATATCATGTACCAAGTTACAAACACAATTAGGGAATGAGCTCGAAATAGGGTTTGATATAGTTCACGAACACTAAATGTTGTTTAGGGTTTCATATGAAATGTTAGATATAACTCACTAACTTACTCAAATAAAGGGTTCACCACAATCTTGAGAACAAGATTGATAAGAATATGGCAAAGATTTAAGAGTTTGCTTAACACTCACAATAATCTAACTAAAAGGCAAGCTTTGAGAGCTTAAGAGTAGCCTTGCTTAAAAAGGAAAGTTCCAAGTGTAGGAATATTCTGTTTTGTCTAAATTCGTCTCCCATGATGTTTATAAATGTTCCAAATATAGGAATATTTTGCTTTGATACCAAGAGTTTGCTCAACACTCAATAATCTAACCAATCCTAGAAAGAGCAATATTTGAATTATACGAGATCAGTAGTTGGATGTCTGGGTCCGAGGAGGAGTCCCTAAAGTCTCGTAGTGTTTAGCCGAGACACCTAAAAGGTTAACCCATAATTGTCAAGTTCTAGAACTAGTCAGCACATGTCTCTTGGTACCATACCGAGTGGTCTTTTGGTCTCAAGTCCTCGACCTTATGGTGTCTCAGCTTCTTGGTAGATAATAGACTTGATGCCAAGTGTCTTCTTTTCTTCCCCTTGTTCTTTTGTTAGTAGCTTAGCCTCAGCAAAAGTTGATTGGCCTCGGCTTAGATATAGTCATGGGTTAATTCTTATCAAATTCTCTACCTAAAGGTGACTTACCAAGTAACTAGGTCTTGAGTAAGTTGGACCTCTAAACCTGTGCAATGGGGGTTCTTGCTAGATCCATCTAAAAGAAAGAAAAGTTAAAGAAGAAATTAAAAAAAATAGAAAATAAAACATTTACTTAAATAATATTGAAAATTTAAATTATTTTCTTGTGCAATAGGAAAATTATTTCCCATTACTTGTATTTATTTTGTTGGCATTAACAACATAAGGAATAACTACACATTAGGAGTATGATTACTAATACTACAATTCAAGTTAGATGCAGTGTATAAATAAACACATCATTCATAACTATTTTGAAAATGAGCTAAAAGACTACATGTTCTAAAGGTTAATTATTTTAGTTTTAAATTTCATTTAATGGGGAAATGCAAATAACCATCCTAAATATTAATTTAGATGTGTATTCACCCTTTAAACTTTCAAATACTACAAATTATCACTTTTAGTATTGATAAATTAACAATAACTCTTATAGATTGCTCATCACCCTATAAACTTTGACATTAGTATGGAAACATCTCTAATCTTGTCAAAAGGTATTTTAAAATCCCCTAATCTTTTATTATAGTGTTATGTTTTCAATTAAAAATAGAAATGTTTTCATATTACTAATTTATCAAAGTTTAAGAGGATAATTTGTAAAGTATGAGAATTTAGAAAGTGAATTAATACTTTTATCAAAGTTTATGAGGTTATTAGTAATTTTCTCTTAATTTAATTTATTAAAGGTTTTAAATTTAATCTTTTTTTTTAAATCACAGTTCACGAGTCAAAAAAATAGAATCGCAACTAACTAGGTCCATAGACTCTCTCCAGAACTAATCGGCATTGGCTAGTCTCAGTTCTTAAACTTTTAGACCCACAGCCTAATGGAAGCCTAGTTCTAAGGTCAAATTGAATCGCAAATGCTTTAGATATATGTATCTTATTATTACATTAATAGCAGATGTTGCACTTGTGATGTATACATAGTTACTAACTTGAACTAATTAGTACAATGGATGATTTTAAAAAAAAGTGAAATGTAATATAAGAACAATATTAAAAAATAAATGTAAAAGAGGAATTGCACCATAGAGCTATTAACAAGTAAAAATATACATTACAACTCAAACTTCTTTTACCGTTCTACAATTTAATCTTGTTTATATATAATATCAAGGAAATAAAATTATAGATTTTTGAAACTATAAGACTGTCTCACAATTGCCTTTACTAACTAATAATAAAATAAAAATTTTATCTCTCTTTACATTAATCTAACTCATCGAGTTTTATATTCTGAAATTTAAATTCTAAGTTATCCATGACTTTTGAAATTTGTTTTGTAGAAAAATATAATCTTTCAATGTTTCTAAGATCATATATTCTAAGATTTACATTTTTTTTTTTGTCTTTTTAAATAATAATAAAAAAAAATTCTAATGGAGAGGAGTTAAAAAAGCGGGGGATAGAAAGTATCTATGTGTTTCTAAATTATAGCATAGTACACATCAAGTCTTTGTGCTTGTTAATTTCTGCTTATCTTTCACTGTGAATTGTGACGTTGATGGTATCTTGGTCATAGAAACATAAGATGGTGCATAAAATAAGGAGAAAAATAACGAAATTAGGAGAGTATGATTAGTTAGAGTTCTAAGCAATGTTATCAATATTCTTTTATAAAACATATAAGATACCGAAATAGTAATTATTGAAAGCTAAAAAAATTCTTTTGTTTAAATAATATAGAAATAATCAAACGAGAACATGAAGGTGAACTTTACAAGGTAAAAATTATTAAAAAAAATTAAAGCCTCAAGTTCATCTAAATTTGTATACGGTAGTATATTAAAAATTGATTTCATGTTTCCGTACCATTTAAAAGATATCCAACCTTTTTTATGCTAGTATAGGAAATAAAATCTAATTCCATATGTTTATCTACATATAAATAGACGAAATATTAATAAAAGAATTTTCGACTCGGTATGTTCGCACTTTCTCATGCTCGTCCTTGTTATCATCTGTCCCTTTCTCTCTCTGAAAGGAAAAAAAAAAAGGGAAAAGAAAATAAAATGCAGTAATAGATTATGAATATGGAGTCCCTACATTGCAGCTTGCATCGTGGAGATTGGCTAGCGTCATCCATTATATCTTAAGTTTAAAGCATTTGTTTGCTAATTGTACTTTTTTTCATTTTAGATGTGTACTTTTTCATTTGCTCCAAGAGAAACCAATAGATGTGTGCTTCCCAAAGCGGGTGAGATGAGTTGTAGTTCTTAAATTATCAAACCCCCATCTCAAATAAGTCGGTTTCCTGTTTGTTGATCGTTGGTCTCCTCTTCCTCACTTGTAATTGCACTTTTATTTTATAAAGAAGGTTTGTTTCATGTTATTAAAAATTATTCCCGGCATTGCAATTTAAGCTATAGAGCACAGGAATCGAATGCAAGAACCATATGCTGCCTCATACATGTAACCGTCATTTCCTGGTGACGGTTTGCTTATTACTTGTTTAACAGGCGCGGTTTTAATTCTTTCATGGAAGTTGAGCTCCAAAACAATGTCTACGATATACAGTCGTGTCTGATGGTGCCTGGAGTCGGATGTGGCTACTGGCTATACCATCCACGAGAAAACCACTTCAGAAACAAACAGAGGTGAAACACAAAAGGCGTATTCCATTACCCATAGCGACAAAGAACGATGGCCTTTATTGCAAATTTTCGGTTTGGCGGGAAAAATTACATGCACATATTAGAATCAGTGTGCCCAATAATTTATTAGGTTGCACAAGACCTGACGGAGAAGAAAATTTTCCGCCTAATATTATCCACCATAAATTATGAATAAAAATGAAAGTAGCTCTTCCACTGTGTGAACGCAAGAGAGGGCTGCCTTGGCCAATAAGCAGTTCTTTTATGATTCAATAATACCTGTCTAACGTAATAAGATTCCCAGAGAAATCTTTGACCACAAGCAACTCGAGGCTGATTATCCAGATCGATCGATACAAACAACCAACTGAAACATGACAAAGAGCCTTGCATTGAATTACTACACTTCAAAATCCCATGTACTCTCAGCGCTTACTTTAGGCATTTTCAATTCCTCGTTCAGATTTAGAGAAGCAGATATCTGAAGTAAAAACGAGAACCATTGTTAGAATACATCCAGTTCGTAGCCTCTCATATGAATTTCCATAGAACATGCTAAGAATGTTTAATGAGACACTGATGAAAAATAGATGAGATCAGCAGTGAAAAAGAAACTACTAACATGAATCATCCTGATTCTTCCCATACACAATTTGGTCTATTTGTCAAAGATCACTTGATGACCATATATAACAACTTATGAAAACCGACATAATCTTTTCCAGACCAAAAATAAGTTGAAATGGCATGTGGCAAGCATATGCTTTATCTTTGCACTTACCGTTTCATTGCATGGTTAAACAACGTGAATTACCAATTCTTTTCTTGATCTGACATTTGTTCTTTAACATGCCAAGAGTAAATGCTCTGACAACTGATGGGCTCAAATAAAAAGACTTGAAGAAATAAGATCTCACGATTATCTATATCAATAATGGTCGAAAGGACCAAAATGTAAGACCAAATCTCAATAACTACTGCAGCAGAAAAAGACTAGGTCCCTTGAGATACCAGCAGCGACAGTATGGTGAGCTCTCCCCACAATATAGACTGATAGATTTTTCATCTCTTAGGTCATTTGGGATTACACATCTTAGTTTCATTTTCATGTCTCTCTCTTCTTCACATTTCTTAAGGATTATCATTTTATCAAACACGGGTTCCTTTATAAAAAATGTTATCATCCTAAGCATGCACTGAAAGCAGCTTTTCAGCATTGCTACCTATCCAAATTAGCTATTGGTAATAGAGAAAGAAATGAATCAACTAGGCATGTACCTTGAAGCAACCATTCAACTTTGAATTTCTTGACCACTCCAGCCCCAGAGCCTTGCTAGATGTCTGATATGTAGCCTTAAGGACATCGTCCCCATAAAACTTCCTTGAAACTGCGAAATCCCATGCATTCTTGGACACATCATAGCTAGGCTCAAATGTAGCTAGCCCTCTATGGTTATAGCTATACTTCAATTTGCAATGCCCTGGACCCAGCACATAATTAGCTGATAACTTGTTAGAAGGATCGAATGCAAGCATCCCCTCCAAAATTGTGCGATGATCATTTTTATGGTGTATGTAGGTCAAATTCAATGGTTTCTCGACAACTCTAACTGAGTTCATGAACTGAAAACGGAAATCCTGCAATTCCAGATGCAAGTAATAAAGAGTAAGAATCTATCCTGAAAATCCTATTTGTAGTTACAAACACAAAGAAGTACAGAGTTCAGAGTAAATTATACAGATCATGCTATAAACATTCAAGCATAATTTGACCTCATTAGATTGTACACATCATCTTAACAAAAAGAAGGAACAAACTCTCTAATACAACTTTACAAGTGAGAAGTGAAATTCTTGCAAACACTTGTATTGATGTTGAGTTGAGTCAAAAGTTTTTGGAATGTTCAATGGACTACTTGCCTTAAGCTTGCAATTCAATTTTATTTGTGCAGGTAGCAGAGGAAAAGACAATTCCACCCAGGTGTTTTTTGGGCTCCAGGAGTGAAATTTCCCAGTGTCTTTGGACCATGCACACAGAAATTGACAACAAAATGCAAATTCCACTAATTCATTTCTCCAGGATCCAATCAACTTGTTTCAGATATGCTCTATGCATTAATGAGTGCTAAGGCACGAAATAATAGGAAGACAACATTTGTAACTTGTTTTTAGGAAAAACTAAAACGAGGATTCTGATAAAAACTGCAAAAGAGTACCATGCTCATTTGCACTTACTGGCCATTGATCACGTCAAGTAACTTGTCACCAAGCACCGAGTGACTGATTCCTCGGGTCTAGGTCTAGTCTAAAGTCTCACCTAAGTCCATCCCACGACATGTCACATTGGTTCGTGCACATAAACTTTGAGCATAACTGAAGATTACCCTAATTCATTTCTACAAAATTCGGTAACTTCTTCAAAGCCGAACAACCAAATTCAAGCACCCAAATTACCAGCTAAACAAAGCCATCTTCACTTTCAAAATCCCAACCCTAAGAGCATGATTCAAAAATCACAACTTTCTAACATTAACTTCAAAATTATAACCATTACAAACAATCCCACATCACCCCAAAAAAAAAAAAAAAAAATACACTAAATCTAACAATCCAATTGGGTCTGCGAAAATTATAAGAATAGAGAAACATGAAAGTATGTATACCTTCTTGGGAACATTGTAGTCAACAATAAAGAAGCCTGGTTTTTCAACGGCAACAGCCAAGCCGTTTAAGCTGGGACCATTAACAAAAGCAGCGTCAGTAATGGAAGCTCGAAGCTTGATGTCGCCGGCGTTAACGCCGAGAGTTGCACCGGCTCCGTTTTTGTCTACATCGTACCTACCTTTCAGAGATGCCTTCATTTTTATTTAAGATGTGGAGAAAACAAAGAGACCGAGAGAAGTAGAAAAGGAAGGGGTTTGGTAATAACACTGGAGAATGAATGGTTATTGTGTAAGAGCGAATGGCTTTTATGTAAGAGCAGCGGTGTGGGTATACTACCGTTGTCCGAAATGTTTCACTTTTTGGATGTTGGTTTGGTTCTATCCAAAATTTGGAGTAATTATTTTCTTTATTTTTTCCCCGATTTAAAAATGAAAAAAAAAATCAATAGATTACTAATTTACTACATCAAACTGTAATTTAATTATGCTAATGCTAAATAATAATAAAATCCAATTAAGTAGCATTTCTTTCGGTGAGCCCCCCAAAAAGAAAAAGCACCGTTTCTTTTTTTAAGTGAATAATTGAAGGATTTTCTTAGATTCAACTATTTTAATCTTTTTAGCTGTGTTGTATCATTATAAGTCAAAATTCACCTATGTTATTATCAGCAAATAGAATGTTTAAATTATCCCAATGATGATAATTTTTTTTTATATCTTATAAGAATTATATGTACTGCATTTGGAATAGTAGAAGTACAAGATGTCAAATCTTAATGATCATGAAGACATAGGAGACATAGAGAGTAATAACTTGGGCCATGGGAGGAATGTCTCACGAGTATCAGATCCATTGATGTAGTAGCTGTTGGTTAATCTTATAGTGTTTATGCAAAGGTTTATGGATGTACGGCCTGTTAATATTATTCTTGGTGATGACTAAGCTAATCTAACAAGGAATGAAGCACATAGAGATAAAGTTTAGAGGGGATTACCTAATGATGAGGAGAGAGTGAATCTAGTTTGGAATATCTAACCTATTGGAAGGGTGAGATAAGATAAATAAGCTTAAAGATGAATAGAGTTGGAAGAGATAGACAAAAAAGAAGGTGAAGTAGAAGACAACTTCTACAAGTATGAGGAAAGAAGAGAGTGAGCTCTTAGAGAAATTGAAAATGTGTAGATATAAATTTTAACCTATTCTAGCAGTAATGATGTGAATGAGTATTTAGATTGGCAAGGTAAGATCAATAAATTGTTTGAATACTATGACTACGAAGATATTATTAAAGTACATTTGGTAGCCTTAGAGATCTCGGGGTATGTTGCACTATGGTGGAAAAAGTTACAAGCAATCGAGAAAAGAAATAGAGATTAAGAAGTGAGGACTTAAATCGAAATGAAGAGTATCATGAGAAGGAGGCTTGTACCTAACTACAATCTACAAGATGCACCTAAAATATTGCAAAATTTGAAATAGGACAGAATGAATATTGATGAATATGTCAAAGAATTTTAGGTGTTGATGATTAGATGTAAGGTGGAAGGGTTGAAAGTCTAAACTATCTCTAGATTCATTTTTGGACTGAAGTATAAGATATGTTATGTGGTTAAAAGTCCAAATAATTGACTCCTTAGATGAAGATATTAGAGTTGTTAATAGGGTTAAAAGGCAAAAGTACAATAATCCATACCAAGTTTAGTTAAGTAGAACTATCCCACTTAATCTACATGTATCAATTGAGGCTTAAAGGTAGATGAAGTTAGAGTTGAGCAATAGAGAAGACCTAATAATAAGAGTTGAAGAGGAAAAAAAAGATATGAAAGGTAAGGTGGTCGAGAATGATGAAGCAAGGAAGTTTGAGAGAGACCAAACCTTAAGATGAAAAACTAATGAGATTAAATGCTTTGAGTTTGTGGGATTAAGACGTATGGACATTTAATGTCCAAATAGGCAAGCTATGGTGTTAAAAGGAGATGAATCTATCATGGAAGTTAATAGTGCTAATGAAAACAAACTCATAGAGAAAGCCATGAAGGAGGAGAAGCCTAAAGAACCATGTTACGGCCTTACTCTATTAAACATACAGTTTTTTATTTTATACATATATTCTTTATTTTATTTATGGGCTAATTTTTTAGGGTTTAATACCTTGTATATTATTTATAATTTTACCATTAAGGTTTAAGATTTGCTATAAATAACAACATTTATATATATCATGGAGGATACATTATTAGACAAGAAGAATATTCAGATAATGTGTTTACACTTAAACATTTCATTTTCGAGTAAGGATATTCGTGAGCTCTTAGAGCTTACATTTGCCGGATTATTGAGTGTCGAATAACTCTTTAATCCTTCTTATATTCTTATTGATCTTGACCTTAGAATTGTGCTAAACCCTTTATTTGAATCAGTTAGTGAGTTGCATTTAACCTTCATTTGGAAACTCGAGTAACATTTAGTATTCATGAGTCACATCGAACCTTATTTTGAGCTTAAACTATTGATTGTGTTTGTGTCTTAATGTATGATATTCATATACATTTACCATCAAAACTTCTATTTCACTTCTTGCTCGCCATACCTATTCAAACCCCGAGAGCCTCGTCTGTGGTTCTATGACCTCACTGCATAACATCTTGGAATCAGAGCTTTGGAGAAACACACATATTTAGATAAAGAGTTTACACTTGAACGTTCCTTCTAGAAGTAAGGACATTCTTGAGCCCTTTTGAACTGGTGTTTCGAATTATTGAGTGTTGAATAACTCTTTAATCTTTCTCGCGTTCTTATCAATCTTGCTTTTAAGATTTTGGTGAACCCTTCATTTGAGCGAATTAGTGAGTCGTTTTTAACCTCTCATTTGAAACCCGAGCAACATTTAGTGTTTGTAAGTTATATCAAACCTTATTTCAAGCTTAACTTCTAATTGTGTTTGTGCCTTAGTATGTGATATACATACGAATTCGCAGTCGAAACCCCATTTTCACTTCCCATTCCTTGTTCCTATTTGAACCCCATTGGTGTCCAAGACTGCTACATAGATTACGCATCAGCTTCGTTGGTATTAGAGCTTTAGGGAGATATGTGTATTAGCATTCTTCAAAGTTGATTCATGGTTTGGACATCTATTAGTATCATTCTATAGCGTATTGTATTGTTTGTGTTTTTACTAGTCATGGGATTATGCTACTGATTGAGTTGAGTAATAGTAGTTTCATCAGATGATTCTAGTTGATGTAGTGTTTATCAGCTATAAGAAGCTACAGAAATTGAGTAGTAGTAATTTCTAGGTTGCTATTAGCTGTATTTTATTACAATGGTATTTGTAGAATCATCTTAGTAATAGTTCCAAGTTGAGTACAATTTGAGTGTGTTACATATTTGTTAAATTTTCTCTCTAGGATTTATTGCACGGACTATAATGTCAAAAGATAGTGTCAATAATAGTGGTGATAGTCCTCGCAGAAGCTTAAGACAATGTGTTGATAACTTGGAATATCAAACTCAGAATCTAGTTGACTCTATCTAAGAGCTTATTAGATTAGTTAGAAGCCGAGGTAAAACAAAGGAACATGCAACCACTAGTTAAAGTAGTTCGAACGAGCTTGATAATGATGAACAATAGCTAATGAGAAGAGAAAATCAACCCAAGCTGAGGAGAAGCAATGATAGGAGCATTGACTCCGAGGTGTACTAAGGAACCTAGAGAAGGGAATCGAGGCTGAGAAGGGATATGGCTGAGTAGAGCTCCAATAGAAGTAGCCGATTAAAGGTGAACTAACCAACTTAGAATGCAAGGGATGAACCCCGAGCACCTGGCCAAGAACTTAATAATATTAAGCTTAAACTATTGACCTTCAGTAGAAGTAATCGACTTGAAGAGTTCCTTGATTGGGTTCCCCGAGTCGAGAAGTTATTCAAGTGCTACGAGTATGATTATCGAACAAAGGTGAAGTTGGCTTCATTATCCCTTGTTGAATATGCAAGCCTTTGGTAGGATAAATTGGTCACCAAGCGAGATAATAAAGGAGAGGAGCAGATTAGAAATTAGAGGCTTATGAAGAAGTTGATGAATCAACGCTTTATGCAGACCTACTTTAAGCAAGAGATGCTCTATGCTTTTCAGCACTTGAGGTAAGGACAAAACACTATTGAAGAATACTTATAGGAGTTTGAAACTGTAATGACGGGATGTAAGATTACCGAGCCATAGGATCGCGCCATTGCTAGGATCCTGAATGGACTCCGAGATGATATTGCCGACATAGTTGAATTGCAGCCGTTCAACTCTTTGGACGAACTAATCAATTTGGCACTAAGAGTGGAGAGATAGAGGAGGAGGAGGCATCAAAGATCGACCATCCAACCTTAACAAGGCAAGGTATGAAGAGAAGAAAAAGTCTGAGAGAAGGATAGAGAAAGGAGAACCTAGCCGACTTGACCAAGCTAAGACTAAGAAAGTGGAAAAGGAGAGAGTATTAAGCACCAAAGCTCGAGAAGTTAAGTGCTTTAAATGCTTAGGCTACGGACACATTGCCTCCTAATGCCCAAACAAGAGGGTAATGATTTTGAAGGGTTAAAGGACCCAACATTCAAGTAGAGAGCCATAATGATGAGAGCTTTGAGAGTGAGGAAGCGATAAACATCTACCCCAATAAGGGAGAACCTTTAGCCCTGATTAGCAGACGAGCCAACATAACAAAAGGCTCTAATCAAAAGGAGAACTTATTTCAGATCCAATGTTTGGTGAATGGAAAGACCTCTTCCCTAGTAGATGGTAGGGGTTGTTGCACCAACATCGTTTCTATCAAGCTAGTAGAGAAGATGAAATTACCGACCTACCTACATCTCCACCCATATGGATTGAAGTGGCTTAGTGATAAGGGTATAATCCATGTACATAAGAGAGCTCGAGTAACATTCAAGGTTAGATAATATGAGGACGAGGTTGACTTCAACATAGTACAAATGAATGCCTCAAATTTGCTTCTTAGCCCACCTTGGGAGTATGATCAAAGAGTGATCTACAATGGCTTCCTTAACACTTATACAGTTCGAAAGGATGGGAAAAGCTATTGCTTGACCCGTATGAATATAGGGGAGATCTAAAATAGCTCGACACCCATGGTAAAGAACAAGGGGAAGAGGAGCATGTTCAGTATCTAAGCTCGTGCTCACTACCTAATTTAAGGACGACTTCTTTTCAACCCCGTAGTGATGATAGGAATCAGTCTATGATGATCTCTAAGTTAACACCAACCTGTTCTAACCTAGGCCAAATTATTCAAAGCTAAGGTCGAACAGCATTTGTTGAGTCCGAGCTAATACCATAAGACCGAGAGGAAGGAAAGGAGCTACTCGGCCTCAAGCTTACCGTCTGCTGATAAGCTAAGAAACCATACTGCAGAGCACTCAAGGCTAAAGAACAACTCTGCACGGCATAAGAAAGTTCACACCAAGCAATCTAAGAGTGCAGCAACTGCAGGTCAACCTTACTAGGAGCTCAGCCAAGCATAATAAGATTCCCAAGCATCCTACCCTATCTTGGACACCCGACTGCCAACTAACCCCTGCTCAGGCTTATAGATAGCCCGGATAACTATATGCTAACCACTACATTAAATGTACCGTTTTATATACTTTGTAAATGTTTTTCTTATTTCAATTGTAAGCATTCTTTAAGGTTTAAGGCCTTATATATTATTTACAGTTTTGCCACTAAGTTTTAAGACTCACTATAAATAGCAACAATTGTAATTATTAAAGGTAGTGAAGAATATTCAGATAGAGAGATTACACTTAAATGTTCCTTCTAAAAGTAAAGACATTCTTGAGCCCTTTTTAGTTGGTGTTTCAAATTATTGAGTGTCAAATAATTCTTTAATCTTTCTCGAATTCTTATCAATCTTGCCTTTAAGATTATGGTGAACCCCTCATTTGAGTGAGTTAGTGAGTAGTCTCTGTAAACCCCTAAAAGTTTCGATCTAGTTTTTGAAATAGACTCAACTATATTAGATAATTTAGGAGTCGACAAGGTTAATTAAAGTGAAAACCCTAAAAGAATTAATCAATCACGTAAAGAATTTTTCTACCCTAAATGTTTCTAAAAGCTAAAAATTTCATTCGAAAGTGATAAAAACCTTAAAAATGATTCCATTAAGGACATATGTACACCAATCCAACATGATATACCCTAAAACCCTAATTGAAAATATAATGCTTATAGTTTGCTAAATCGTTAGTAACAGGTTAGAGATAACCCTCATTCTTGCTTATATGATTCGAATTCCTAAGTAATCCATTAGGAACTAAGATAATGAGTCATAGATTATATTTATTCCTTAAATATATGATTAAGATAGTCTTACTTAGGGTTAGGGTTATAGTTGAAGATTAGGTTACATATAGTGAACTTTAATACTCAAATTAGCACTTTTTGCACTTATTATCCAAAGTAGTTTATCAAATGAGATATATGGACTCTAAAGACCTAAAGTAAGATCTCATCAACCATATTTACACATCAATGCATCATATACCTCATTTCTTCTCATTTCCTTCATTTCTCCTCTAATTTCCCTTAATTACTACATTATATGCTCAAAATTGCACATACTTAAGGAATGTTGCCTAAGATAATACATGTTGACCAAAGTTCAAGAGTCGACCAAGTCAACATCTTGAAAAGTTAACAAAAGCTAAGAAATAAGGAAAATATCTCTTCCTTAATGATGTCTTTCTTTTCTTTTCCTTTTGATTTTTCTTTCTCTCTTTTGTATCATTGTTGCCATCCACATCTCCTCTTCAAAACCCCACCACATGTTGTCTTCCATTAAAAGAAACCAACAAAAGAAACAAATAAAAAAAAATCCTTTTTCATGTCGTGACCTCTTTCTTCTTCTTTCCCTTTCATGCCTTCACTTTTGTCTCCATAACTTCAACATCATTAAAGGTATGTCTTTAAGTTGCTTTATGTTACTTTGTATTATTCATTAGTTAGTTAATTAGGTAGATTAGATAAGTAGTTATGTGGTTAGTATTGTCTTGAAGAAGAGGAAACAAAGTTTCCATCTTTAAGTGTAGAAATTTGAACTTTTGAAGAAGAAGAAAGGAAGACATGAGTATATGCTTATAAGTATGTATACATAGGGAAATACCAAAAGAGTATAAGTATATGAACCTTTGTACATGAGTATTTATCATGTACATAACCTAATTTAAGATCAAATCTAACTATACATACCTATACTACACTAAATATATACATAAGAACACAAAAACATGGAATCAGAAAGCTTTCTTAAGGAAAAGCTTGGGCATACGAATTTTAGTATAAAATACGTATCCAACTGTATAGGTATATGGGTATGTATACACGTATAAATACGGTATAAGTCTAAGTATAGGTATGAGTATAAGTATGTATAAAGTATATGTACATAAGTATAAGAGAAAGGGATAACATGTACATAATACATATGCATATGACATAAGCATGAGGAAAGGCTTATGTAAGCATATGATGAGGTAAGTGATGACATAAGCACATGATGACATAAGCCATGACATAAGCAAGTGATAACATAAGCAAAGGATGATGTAAGCGATGACATAAGCATAAGTTTAGAAAATAAGAAAACTAAGAAAAGTGTAGGTAATTAGGTAACTAAATTAGTAAATCCTAATACACCTTCTAAATTAGATTATATCTAATTCAGTACATAAATTAGTAATAGCAAAGTAAAATCCTTTCATTATAAGAATTTAAGGAATAAAAGATATAAACATAAGTAATAACAGTACTTAGGTGTTCGTAACTAAAAATTTCTATAAATTTAGCTCATAACGTAAAATAAGTTCTCAATATCCAAAACAGATATTACCATGTGAATATATGTTCGAAAACGATGAAAAATGACTATAAATTCATAAATATCAAAAATAAAATGAAAAAGTTACATACGATTGAAATTAAAGTCTTACCGGGTAAAAGTTGATAGTAATTCAAGTAGAACTAGGTAATTAGATGTTTAGAATTAGTAGTTAATTCAAGTACTTACTAGTATTATTATCGCATAATGATCAGGTGACCCTAAGGTGAGTGAGGACCTCCCGATCGATTACTACGATTAGGGCGAACCGCTATGGCCGAGTGAGTATTTACTCTATGATTCCATGCTTGATTGTGATTTTAAATAATGGACTTAAATATTATTGTTAATTAACTACTGTGTGGGGTTCGGGAAATGCTTGTGTATGTAATTGTATGTTGAGTTGTAAATTTACCTTAAATGCAGAGAATGCCTTGTTTGTTGCATGGTAGTATAGAAAATGATTGTGTGTATTAGTGGATGGTCACAGCATAATTTGAACTAAATTATACTCGGCCTATAAAAAGAAACTGGAACATGCATTAACATGCATAGCATGGATACTATTCCGGCCGTCACATCACATGGAGGTAAAGAGAGGCCATTCGGGGGTTGATATTATTGATTTATTTGGTTATGTATGGTGCACTCATACAAAATGACCTTACCCTGGCCCGCAGGAACACTAGGCGTTGGAGGCGCCAACCGCCTGGCTAAGGGTCGAGTCTAGAGGCCTCCGTTTAGGGGTGAGTGTGGACTGCGGAGGCCCACTTACAATTATACTAGAACTTGGGTTTTTCTGAAACAAAAGAATTATTTGATATAAGTACGGAACATGGAGTTCCGTGGTAAAGGAAGTTCTAGTATAATACCCGGATCTGATCGATGCCGTATAAACTCCAACCTTGACTTCGGAGGGCGTTAAATCCGAGTTACGTATATGAACTAGTTAAGTATGCGTAATGTTTGGCATTCTATTTGATCATTCATTCATATACGTGACTATAATGTACTTATAACTTGCTTGTTGTGTAGCTGAGGGTCTTACTTACTAAGCTTAGGCTTACACCCCTTTAGACTTTTGTTGCAGGATAGCCTGTTCGTAGAGACAGGACGAGGGATGCCACAGGTTAGCTTGAGGACTTGGGCAAGAGCGAGGTGTCCTGTGTGATGAGAGAAAGTAATTTATGTAGATTCCTTCTCATGTACTTATGTTTATCTTATTATTATGAATTTAGACATACTTAAATACTGTGTAATGTAAGCTTATAACTTAACTTTTATATAAATATGTTGTGTGATGATATCATGTGAATCTGGATGTACTTTGGAAACTAGTGGTTATAGAGCCTTGTATATTGTGTGAAGAGTTTTTTATTGGAAGGGTAACCAACCAGGGGTTCTTCATACAGTATACGGCGTCTGCCACAACTAGGCCGTCCTCAGTTCGTGACAGTCTCTAACCTTGCATTTGAAACTTAGGAGACATTTAGTGTTTGTAAGTTGTATCGGACGCTATTTTAAGCTCAACCCCTGATCGTGTTTATTCCTTGACATATAATATCCATACACATTCGCAGTCAAAACCCCATTCTCACTTCTCGTTCCTTGTTCCCATTTGAACCCCATTAGCGTCCGAGACCACTGCGTGGATTACACATCAATGTTCTTCAAAGTTTGTTTCGTCATTTGAACATCTATCGATTGTCATTCTATAATATAGTGTGTTGTTCGTATTTTTTTAGTAGTTATAATATTATGCCATTGCTCGAGTTGAGTAATAATAGTTCTAGTAGTTAAATTTAGTTGTTGTGGGAAGTGTTCGTCAATCATGGGAAGTTACAGAAGTTGAGTAGTAGTTGTTTCTAGGTTGCTGTAGTGTTTTTGTTGCAAAATGTATTTGTTCAGTTTTTTGGAAATTACTATACGGACAAGAATATCGGAAGATAATGTTAATAATAGTAGTGATAGTCCTTATGGAAGCTTGAGAAGACGCATTGACAACTTAGAGTGCCAAATCCAGAATCTCATTGACTCTATCTAGGAGCTTACTTGTTTGGTTAGAGGCTACAAACGCAACGGTCGATGATGGGAATCGAGCTATTAGACTATTGACCCGCAGTAAAGCCCAAGGATTGGAAGGCTTGGCATGGTAGATTCTCCTACTTCAACCAGCTCTTACCAAGGCCGAGTATCTCCTTCGCTACTTATTTTGCATGCTAAGCCGAATGAATCCGTATTTCTTACAAATAGTATGTTGAGAAGAGGAAAACCGAGACAACAATTAATCCTCATCCTCACTCATACTGGTCAATTACTTACTTAGCATCACCTTTGCTAAGATACTAAGAGATAGAGTCTGAACTGACTAAGTTACCCCTACTGGGATAAGCAACCTATCCATACATTTTGTTCACATCCTCCAATGACCTCCCTAATATATTATTGCCATATGTATAGAACTATGTAAGGAATTTGTTCCACTAACCCTTACTTTTCTGGAATATTCATTTTAATCCTTTTATATTCTTGTATATTACTTCTTTAAGGTAATACCATTTTTGTTTTTTCCTTTTTGGGCGTGTTGCCCTAAATTCTCAAATATAAACACCCTTTATACTTGTAGCTATAAAGAATAATTAAATTGAAGATTAATACACTTGTGTATTTCCTTCCTTCCATAGACACTATTTGTTTACTCTCGACACCAATCTTATTTTAACTCTTGAGCAAGGCCAAGTGGCAAGTAACCTCATCAAATCGATTCGTGTATCATATTGAATTGTGCTTTAAGTCCTCGAAAGTTCTATTAGTGTATCATAGCCTCTGAAGCTGTTTGTGGGTTTTTGCTTATTTTTCATTCGTTGTTTGTCCTTTTAGCACATTCCTTATCACTTTCCATTTGAGCTTTCTATTAGCTTGGGCCCATCCAGCGACCGACCTTATCTGTTGTTGGTCACGGTTTGCAATATCTTGGTATTAGAGTAGAGGATTTATTTAAGTTGACGTTTGTTTTTGAAGTTTTGTTTATACTCTATTTTATGTGTGTGAGATAGAACAAGTTACTGTATTCATCTTAGCTACTGTGTTTGCTAACTATTACTTCCTGAAGTGTTTGTTTAAGCTCTAAATCTATGAAGAAAATGACTAACCCAAGTGTGAATGTTGGTATGGGAGATGAAAATAGTGGAGTTATTTACCATGGTTGACAGTCTCAAGAAACTCTAAGTAGTATAGACGGGAGACTTGATGAGGTGGCAAACCTCTTTGTAAATCTAACCGAAGATATTCATGCATTGGCTTACTGACCGACTGAGGTTGCACAAAATACCCCACAAGCTGCTTAACCTGTTAGATGTTAGAACTTAGCTCAATAAGTTCAAGGTGGAGGAGTAAATAGACGAGTAAGGTGACGAATAGACCTTAGAGAATTAGATGAAGAGGAGGAGGAGGAAGAGGAAGAGTACTTTGAAGAAGAGCAGGCTAGAGTCCCCAAAGCATCTAACCATGTGAAAGTTTGGATTTCGAGTTTTAATGAATTTAGGAATGCTAATGAATATTTAGAGTGGGAAGAGAAGGTGTAATGGGAATCAACTCCTTTGACTAATCACAAGAAGTCGAGCTAAAGGACTTCAAGGGCTCACACGAGAAATACTAGGTGCAAGTCATAGCTAAAACGGGGACTCCTATCCCAATCCAACCTCTTACCGACCTATCGCTCAAATCTTTACGTGTATCTAGCATGCTTCCGCCCAGCTATAGAGTCCTAATCTAGAAGGTAACCCAAGAAAGGCTAGCCAAGCCGAGCTCTCCAACCAACCACTAGTGCCTGACTCCAAGTCAACTGATTTCCAAAACACTAATTGGCTCCTGACCTGATCCAAATCAAGTTGAACCCTGACTACAGCACTTCCTGTTTTTAACTATGTATCATACTCCAACGTACAGCCATCAAGTGATACATACCTTCTAACACAACCTTCCAGAATAATTCTTTCTTTTCCGTCTTGGATATTCTTTGTCCTCTTTACCCCTTTTTAGTATGATTAATGTAACATAATTGTAAAATATCCTTTTGTCTTTTCATACATGTAAAATAACCCTACTGGGCAAATATATAAACCCCCACTTTCCTTGTATGCAAATAATCATCCAACTTTCAATACAGAATTATTCTCTTTAAGAAACCTTAGTGTTTTCATTATTTTTCAACTCTTATTTATTCCCTTTAGCAAGAAGTAGTGGCGAGTGACCCTTTAATTCGAACTGGTGTGTCACATTTGACGAATTGTTGGCCGAATAGGATGGCGTGGTGTGTCATATCCATTCAGTAGCTGCTCAAACTTTACTAACCTTTTTTCTTATTTATTTTGGTTCGTTCATTATGGTGCTCCTTTATATGTCTGACTTCGGAGACGCATCAACTTCACTGGTATCAGATTACAGTTTTGCGAGGGAGTATATGAAGTTGTAGTGAAGTTCTAGTTCACTATACTGTTGGTGGTTGATGTATTCCTTCTATATCTACTACAATGTGTTTGAGTGGTTATAAGTGCAGTTTCATTGATACTCTATTTTACTCTATTTTCCATTGCGACAATAGAGCAAGTTTGTTAGTAGTTTGTTAATCTATTTGAAAAGGTATTACGCTATGTCAGATTCAAGTGTTCAAGGAGTTATTGGTGACTAAGGTAGTGATGTTCAACCTAGCCGTAGCCATAATGGTAGTAACACCCTAAGGTCCGTTGATGACATACTTAACGGACTCACAAACCTTGTTGAGAATCTAGTGACCGCAATGCAAGTTAATAGGCAACAACCCTAAGATATTCAGTAATAAAACCCGCAGGATGGCACCCCTGAGAGACACTAAGGCCAAGGCAATCGAACCAATCACCCAATTCGACCACCATAAGCTAGAGGAGTAGCAGACAAAGCTCCTAGACGAAGACTGGAGTTAAAGGAGATTAGGGAAGATGACGAAGAGATTGATGTCGAAGAGTTTGGTGAAGAAGAAGTTAATTATTACCAAAAACAAGGACGAAGAAGCCAAGTTCCTTGAAGGCTAGACAATGTTAAAGTGCAAATCCCGTCCTTCAGTGGAAGTGGAGATGTAAATGAATACTTGGAGTAGGAAGAAAAGGTTAAGACGGTGTTTAAATGTTACGTGTATGAGGATATAGTCAAAGTCTAAGTCATTGCTTTGGAATTTATTGGATACGCCACCATGTGGTAGAAGAATTTGAATGCTGCCAAAGCTAGAGATGGAGGATGAGGTGTTAGGACTTAGGATGAAATGAAAAGGTTGTTAAGAGGCAGATTTGTGCCTCAAACTTATTTACAAGATATGTTTGCAAGGTTATAGGAGCTTCATTATGGAAGTCGAATTGTTGATGATTACATAAGAGAGTTTGAAATGTTAATAATCTGAGTCGACGTAGAAGAGCCAGAGGCTCGTACAGTATCAAGGTTCATTTCAGGGATTAAGTATGATATTTGCAATATCGTGGATGTACAAAGGTTTTATAATTTGGAAGAGGCCATTAAGATAGCGTAGAGGGTCGAAAAGTAATGGAGAAATGTTTCGAGCTAACCTGAGCCAACATTTTCTCGAGCCTCGATACTACGCCAACTTGTTCAAGCCGAGCTGAGGAGACCATACCAGGCTAAGGAAAAGAATGACTGACTTGATGATAACCGAGCAGGTCAGCATGGCTGAGCAGGACAGTTAAGTCGAGCCAAAGCTAGGCTGGCCCCAAGAATGTATGAGAAGGGATAGACCTTCAGACTGAAGTCTAGCAAGGTAAAGTGTTTTAAATGCTTAAGCTTCGAATAGATGGTTGCTAAATGTCTAAACAGGCATGTCATAGTACTCTGAGGAGACGTGGTGGACAGTACTGACAAGAGCAACCGTAAGGAAGAAAATAATGTTAAAGAACCTCAAGTAGAAGAGGAAGAGGAGACTTATGTCTATGCTGGCTGGGCAAAAGTAATGACCCTAGTCCTGAGGAGAGTCTTGAGTTCCCTACCGAACTTTGAGGAAGACTAAAGAGAGAATCTATTCCATATCAAGTGTACCATCAGAGGTTAACTTTGCACAATCATCGTAGATGGAGGAAGTTATACTAATGTTGTTGTACATTCCTTTGTGTAGAGGTTGGGTTTGCCAACCTCAAAGCATCCCCAACCCTACAAGCTGTATTGGCTTCATGATAAGGGAGCTTTACATGTAACTGAACAAGTGACCATACCGTTCAGTATTGGGAATGTGTATAAGGACGAAGTAGTATGTGATGTCGTCCCTATGGGAGCTTCACATCTATTGCTTGGACGACCTTAGTTGTTCGACCGATGTATCACTCATGAAGGGTATAAGAACACCTATGCCTTTGTTAAGGAAGGAAAGAAGATTATATTGTAACCCTTAACCCCATCCCAAGTAATTAAAATCTACAATCAGTTTACTCGAGCTAGTAAGAAGAAAGCCTTAGTTATGAGCAAAAGAAAGCTTCGATCTGCTGAGAAGGATGATGAACCTATGTTTTTGTTGGTTAAAAGATTGATGGAGATGAAGGAATTACTAGATGTCCCAGAAGAAATCTAAAGATTACCGAATGAGTTCTCTAATCTGTTTCTATAAGAATTGCCTAAAGAATTGCCACCAATCCAAGGCATAAAGCACTGTATTCATCTGCAGTTAGGTATCGCCTTACTGAATAGACCTATGTACAAGATGAACCCTAAGCAAGTTACCGAGCTGAAAAGATAGGTAGACAAACTTGTTAAGCGAGGATAAGTGAAGGAGAGCATAAGCCCTTGTGCTGTACGAGCTCCACCCGTCCCAAAGAAGGATGGATCATGATACATGTGCATTGATAGCTGGACAATCAATAGAATACTGTCAAGTACTAATACTCGATACCGAGGCTCGATGACATGTTGATGAGCTTCATAGTGCAAGGATATTTTCCAAGATTGATATGCAAAGTAGCTACCATCAGATTCATATGAGATTAAGGGATGAGTGGAAGAATGCGTTTAAGAGTAGATACAGACCTTATAAATGGTTGGTTATGCCGTTTGAACTTACTAACGCACCGAGCACATTCATGAGGTTAATGAACTATTTGATGCGCCCTTTGATCGAAAGACGTATAGTCGTATATTTTGATGACATGTTGGTATATAGTGCCAACCTGAATGACCATGTTCAACATCTTCGCGAAGTATTTGACATTTTATGAGCTAAGAAGTTGTATGGGAATATAAAAAAATGCATGTTCTGCCAGAGAGAAGTGATATTCCTAGGGTTTATAGTGTTAGGGGAAGGAATCCAAGTAGATGAGGAAAAGATCCAAGTTGTTCCGGAATGGCAGAAGCCAAAGAATGTCATTGAGGTTCAAAGTTTCCATGGCCTAGCTTCTTTATTTAGGCAATTTATTGAGGACTTCAATATAATAGCTGCCCCATTGACCGAACTGACAAAGAAGAACGAAGGGTTCAAGTAGAGCAATCGAGGCAAGCGAAACTTTAGGGAGATTAAGGAGAAGCTTACTTCGACTCCTGTCTTATCACTATCAAATTTTGATAATCCATTCAAATTGGAGTGTGACACATCAGGAGTTGGAATTGGTGCTATCCTGATACAAGAATGATGACCCGTTGCTTACCATAGTGAGAAACTAAGTGGCCCAACCCTAAACTATTCTGTATACAAGGAGTTGTACTCCGCTTTCCGAGCCCTCACTGTTTAGCAACACTACCTACTACCATAAGAGTTTGTTATTTACAGTGATCACGAATCATTGAAGCATCAGGGGAGCCAAAACAAGCTTTTGAAGAGGTAAGCTAAATGGTTGGAATTTATGAAAGAGTTCTCGTACATCATTCGGTACAAGAAGGGAAGTACAAATGTGGTTGTCGGTGCTTTATCATAATGGCAAACTTTGCTGACCACTTTGCATACGAAATTATTGGGATTCTCACTCATCATGGAGCAGTATGCTGCTGACCCTCACTTTGGTCCCATTGTTGAACAATGTTGAGCGGGGGTAGTTGTTGGAGGATATTATCTTAAGGGCAACTATCTATTTAAGGATTGCAAGCTATGTATTTCAAACTACTCCACACGAGAACTATTTGTTCGAGAAGCTCACAGCGGTGGACTTTTAGGCCATTTTAGGGAGGTCAAAACAACCAATCTATTAAAGGACAATTTTTACTATCCAGGCTTGGCTAAAGATATCCATAAGGTAATCGGTTGTTGTGAAGTGTATAAGTATGCTAGGGGAAAGAGAGAATCCCATAAAGAGTACATGCTTCAACCAATACCTACCTTACCATAGGCTAACTTTAACATAGACTTTATCCTAGGGTTGCCCCGGACACCTAGAGGAAAAGATTCTATCTTTGTTGTAGTAGACTGCTTTAGCAAGATGGCGCACATCATTCTTTGCCATCAGACTAACGATGCTCTAGATAATGCTGATTTATTTTTGTAGGAGATTGTCCAACTATATGGAGTATCGAAGATGATTGTCTCAGATTGGGACACAAAATTCTTAAGTTGTTTTTGGAAGACCTTATGGAGATGACTTGGGACCAAACTTGTATTCATCTCCAATAGCCACCCTTAAATTGATGGCCACACTAAAGTGGTGAACAGGACACTAGGTAATCTACTTAAGGCTGTTGTAGGAAAGAACTTGAGGGATTAGGATCTGTGCCTACCAGTTGTGGAGTTTGCATACAATCGAACTGTCCATGACACTACTAGGAAGACCTCATTTGAGGTAATCTATGGCCTTAACCCTACCATTCCCCTGGATATGATCGGCACCCCAGCAACTTCAGAAGAAAGTCAATCCAGAGTGAACCGAGCCTAAGAATTGCATGAGCTACATCAGTCTATCACAAGGAAGATCACTAAGTTCAATTAAAGACAACAAGAGATTGGCAACTAAAGCTACTGAACTATTTCTTTCTAGCAGGAGGCTTAGTATGGATTCACCTCAATCGAGAACAATTCCCACACTTAAGACAAAGCAAACTATCTGCTCAAGTTAACGGCTCATTCAAGGTCTTGAAGAAGATTAACCACAATGCCTACGAAATCGAGTTGCTTGATGACTATAGTGTATCCTCCACCTTTAATATGTCCGATTTGATTCCTTACCAACCAACTAAAGAAAACCTTACAAGCACCCTAGAAGAATGTGTAGAAACCTTTTTAGTTTTAAGGACAAATCTTTCCAATCCCCAAGTAGATGATGGGAATCAACCCCTTAAACCAATCACAAGAAGCCGAGGTAAAGGACTTCAAGGGCTTGCACGGAAAATACTAGTGTAAACCCTACTTTTAGTGGGCCTAAGACTTGATTAAGAGTACTTTCCGAACATTTCCAAAGATCAACTAGACCAAAAACTTAAGTTTATATTTGGAAACGAATTAAATTTTTCCAATCCAAAAACCAGTTATCGATAAAACCCGAGCTTGAAAAACTACAAGCTCTAAAGTCACTTAAAACCTTAAACCCTAAAATAATTAAGGAACTTTAACCCTAAGTAATTAATCAATAATTTAATTTGAATAATTTCATTCAACTTTAGAAAATTTCACAATTTTATAGGAATCGAATCATAAATTACGAAACAATGCAAAATGAAAACTCTAAAACAATTTCCTATAAGGCCATGTCCTTATCTTCATGCATAAGCTTTACACATAAGTAAGTAGACCAACTAATCACCTTAGATAACTTATCAATTGAGAGTTGAAATCATTTATCAATCGATAACTTATCAAAATCTAGTGATAAGACAATTTCCTTATCACCCCTTCACTTATACTACATATGGACAATTTTTCACAAGATTTCATAAGTTTAACTTTAATAAATGAGACAAGACCACTCCATGGCCCAAAAAGACTTTAAATGGCAGATTTGGACAAGGGAGAAAGGGGGCCATGCTCTTGTCTTTCAACCATCAATCACTTTCTCTTACACATCACTATTCACCCCTTAATGCTTACATCATCAATAGTTGCAATTGTTGACTTTTGTGTAAGCTACAAGACAACACTTTCAAGACATTTAAACACTCATTCTCTCTCCATTCAAACCGGCCACTCTTTCCATTATTTCTCTCACTTTCAATTTCATTATCACTTCATCTTTCTCTCATTTGAAACAAACATAAAAGGAGAAACCACCTTACCCCACAAAATCAAATTTTCTTCCATTTTTCCAACTTCACTCACGGCAACTTCTCTTCTTATTCTTGTGTTATTTTCTTTCACCAACTAAGATCTTTTAGAACCATTATAACCTTCCACAAACCCCATTCCAAAAGACCAAACGAGTCAAGTTCCAAAAGGTTACAAAAGAAGAAGCAAAGTTAAGAGCTTAAGTGGAACCTTTGTGCACAACCACCATATTTTGCTTTAAAGACAAGTAAGTATTTCTTGTGATTAGTAGGTTAGTATTTATGTTAAGAGACTTTGATTTCTTGAAGATATAAGTATGATTTAAGTTGTGATAACGACAAAGACCATTTTAAGAAACAAACTCATGAAACTTTTATATGAAGTTGAAGCATGAGTATGTAAAGTTGGTATTTTGTAAAAACACTTGTTCAACACTTTGAATGGAAGATTTTAAGTTGAGAAAGTCTTGAAACAAAAACTTGAATGAAGGATGAGCATGCTGGACATGAGGCTTCCATAGTCATTTGGATGTTAATTTTGTTTCCGGTAAGTTAAACATACTCAAATCTAGACTTAAGTTAAGGAAAAATCCATTGCATGAAGTTTTATGAAGAAACCAACTTTGTATGACATGAGCTATGATATGGAGGTTGTATTAAGTATAAGATCTTTTATTTATTTGAGTGGAGCATGAGTTAAAGGATCATCTTATGGAAGAAAACTTAAGTTAAGATTTGGATACAAGTTATTTAAGTGCATAATCTACCACCTAAACTTAAGGAAATGATGAAATAAGTTGAAAAACCAAGAAAGAACCCCTTGGAAACATCATGAACAGATCTGGAACGTGAGAAAAAGAAGCTTAAAAATATGATAAAAGTGAATGAACAAAGTGAAAATATCAACTAAAGCAAGTATGGTAAGCATACAAAACCTAAAACTCAAAACCGAGCCTAAAACTCTTAAAACAAGCCTAGAACTCTAAGTTGGGCCTTCAATGAAATTCTGACTAGCACCTTAAAGTATCAAGAGAGGTTGTTTTGAAGCCCATAATAAATCCACCTAAGGCCCCACAAGCCCACCAAAGTCACTAACTTTAGTTTGAACAAAAAACAAGCCTATTTAACAACTTAAGCCCACTAAAGGGCCCATGAAGTGGTTGTTAGTCTTAGGAATATAAATAAAAGTTGTAAATCTGATCTCAAGGAGTATTTTAAGCTTAGGATAAAACTTAAGACCAAGCCCAAAGGATTTCTCAAGTTATCAAAAAGCCCATTTACCATACAAGGCCCAAAAATACTCCAATACATGATGAACGCTACTATTCTGACCCATGGACAGAATTGTATGCCTCATTTCGAAAATCTAACCTCACCACGTTAAAGTACACTTGAAAATGATGAAGATTAACTATAAGATCATAAAAATCGGATTTAAAAAGAAAATGTTATACGCGATTGAACTTTTAAGTAAAACCAAGAAAAATTATGAAACCAAGTCAAAAGTATAACTTAAAGGGTTTTAGCTTAGTTTTCTAGGTTTTATTTCAAATCCTTATAGTACCATATTTGCGATGTCCATGGGACCCGACTTTGGGGAGACGACTTATCCCGAATTAGTTTGATTGATTTGCATGGCTGAGTGAGTAAATTCCCGATGACTCTTTACTTGATTGTGCTTGTAGAATAGATGCACCTAAACTTATATATATATAAATTTTGATGCTTGTGGGATATGGGAAATGCATGTGTATGAATTTGTAGAAGAATGCAATGACTTGTTAATTATATATAATAATGAAAATTGTTTGTGATGCATATATATACATGCGGACTATATGGAATGAAATTGTCTGATCACCTTGAAAATTGAGTTAATCTCCTATATGATTAAGAAATCAAAATGAATCATGCATTCCCCATATTACATAAGAATAACACTGACTACCACTTCACGCAGAAGATAGGAAGGGACTTACAAGAATACGAGTTTCCTGTAGGATTGGGTACTAGCTATGTCATCATATATATTGAGTCCCTATTCGAAGCTGATGGGCTTACTAGGCGCTGGGAGACGCTAACCGTCGGCGAGGGGCCGAATCTTGTAGCTTCTGCTTAGGGCTTGTGTTTGTAGATTGCGAGGGCCACCACACTGCTAGACTTGGGATTTTTGAAAGATATGATTTGATTTTGGTAAAGGAAGTATACATACATATATATATAGAGAGAGAGAGAGTTTTGTTTTGACATGAGTACGATAGTGCAAATGAAATAAAACCCAAGGTCTAGAACCCGAATTTTGGTTTGGGTCGATTAATTATCTCCAAACCCCGACTTCAGGCGGCGTAATTCTGAGTCACATGCAGTTCCTAGGTCACTGTATGCGTTGTTTGGCATACTGATTATTCATGCATTCATATGATTGTGCATTTAATAAATTTTTATCATGTGATATTGATGAGGGTAATTATCTCACTAAGCGTAAGCTTACACCCCAACAGTTCCTTTCCTTGCAAGTTGATCGATAGTTGGGAATAGGATAAGAATCGAGTGCAGAGTGCTACCATTGAATCAGTATGATGAAAAGCGTGTGTATTTAATCCGGAATGCTTCTAAAAACGACTAATGTCTTAATTAAGTTTAGTATCTTTTGTAAGTTTAGAATTTTCTAAAATTGTCTATCTTATTTCACTATTTTGGTACGAGATACCGATTCTTTGCGGTTTTGAGGAATTTTGGAAAAATGGATATCCATAATTATTTATATTATATAATGAGTCAATGAACTAAAATTAAAGACTCTAGCAAATAACTATTTAGAGTCTTGCAATCTCTGACTTGTAAGGCGATTTTCTTATCATGGAAACATACGTGATATGGAAATTTTAGGCAATACTACTAGGCTCCTCCTAAGTTTGCTACAACTAGCTCCAAGTCATAGCTAAGACGAGGACTCTTATCCCGATCCAACCTCCTACCAACCTGTCGGTCAAATCCTCTTGTATGTCTAGCATGCTCCTGCTTAGCTGCAAAGTCCTAGTCTAAAAGGTAACCTAGGAATGGCTAGCTAAGCCAAGCTCTCTAACTGACCACTGGTAACTGACTCCAACTTAATTAATTTCTTAACCACTTATTGGCTCCTAACATGATTCAGATCAGGTCAGCTCTTGACTACAATACTTCCTGTTTTTACCTATGTATCATAATCCTAACGTATAGCCATCAAGTGATACGTACCTTCTGACACAACATTCCAAAATAATTCTTTTTTTGTTTTTTTTCGTACTGGACATTCTTTGTCCTTTTTACCCCTTTTTAGTTTGATTAATGTAACATAATTGTAAAATACCATTTTGTCTTTTCATACATGTAAAATAACCTTAGTAGGCAAGTATATAAACCCTTACTTTCCTTGTATGCAAATAATCATCCAACTTTCAATACAGAATTATTCTGTTTGAGCAACCTTAGTATTCTTGTTATTTTTCAACTCTTATCTATTCCCTTTACCAAGCAGTAGCAGCGAGTGACCCTTCAGTTCAAACCAGTATGTCACATCCAGCAGATTATTGGTCAAATAAGATCGTATGGTGTGTCATGTCTATTTAGTAGCTGCCTAGACTTTACTAACCTTTTTTCCTATTTATTTTTGTTCGTTCGTTATGGTACTCCTCCGTGTGTCCAACCTTAGAGACAATCAAGGTGGAACATGTTTTTTATTATTATCAATATAAGGATTATTAATATTGCGAACTGTGACCAAGAACAAACAAGGCTGATTACAGGATGGGTCTAAGCTTGAAGAAAGCTTGAAAAGGGTTAATGGGAAATGTGCAAAAAGAGTGAAAATGACAAATGAAATAGTAAGCAAAACCCACGAACAGCTACAAAGGATATGACACACCAATAAAACTTCTGAAGACTCGCGGCATAATTCAATATGACACACGAATTGGTCTGTTGAGGTCACTCACCACATAACCTTGCTTAAGAGAAATGATAAGAGTGATGTCGAGAGTAAACAAATAGTGTTTACGCAAGGAAGAAAGTACTCAAGTGTATTGAACATAATCTAATGTTTACAATTACAAGTACAAGGGTATTTATACTCGTAAGTTAGGACAACTTGCCCAAAAGGGAAAAGACAAAATTGACATTTCCTAAAGAAGCAATGTATATGATACAAAGGGGTAAAAATGAATATACAAGAAAAACAATCATTGGTGCTACAGATTCTACATATGATATTATACACATGGCGATACTACATTGGTGAGGTTGTTAGGGGATGCGAACAAAAGGCATGGACAGATGGGCTTGTCTGAGTAAGGATGGCTTATTTATTTCAGATTCTCTATGTCTCGGTTTCTTGGCAACGATGATGCTGAGTCATTGGTCGACTTAGCGTTAGAGAGTAATCTTCAACTCGACATACCATAGAATAATGGGCGATCATACGACATGGCATTAAAGGTGATTCGATAAAGACATACTTGGCCTTGGCTTCAGCAGGGTTTAGTTAGAATAGAAGGATTTATCGTACTAGCCCCTCTAATCCTTAATCTCGGCTGCGGGTCAAAGGTTCAGTAACTTAATTCCCATCAATGAAAGGGTGAGAACTATTGTTGTAGAGTTATCTGGATATGCCACCATATGGTGGAAGAACTTCCAGGCCATGAAGAGACAAAAGGACTACCGAGAGATTAATACTTAGTCTAAGATGAAAAGAATACTTAGAAATAGGTTCTTACCAAAAAATTATCTTTAAAATACTTTCATTCGGCTTCAAGAGTTGAGTAAGTAGGCCGAACTATTGACGAGTATGTTCAAAAATTTCAAATGCTTATGGTCTGTTGCAAAGTGGAGGAACTACTCACTCGAATAGTTTTAAGATTTATTACTAGATTAAGAGGTGACATTCGAGACATTGTGGAAATTCAACGATTTATTATAATGGATAAGGCCATTAGAATAGCCTAACGAGTAAAAGGCAAAGAAGGAGCCGAGTATCAATCATGGTATTGATTAGCCAACCTAGACAAGAGAGTTACTAAGCTCAATTGAGTAGTGAGTAGAATAGAAAGGTTGATGTTCGAACTGAAAGGCCAACCTAACATTAAGGTGCTGACCAAAACTTATGAGAAGGCACTAGGGTCTAATAGGAAGACAAGCTAGATTAAGTACTTTAAATGCCAAGGGTTTAGACATATAGCCGCTTAGTGCCCAAACTGAAGAACTATGGTGATAAAAGGAGACATCACAAAGTTAGAGGTAGATAACACTAATGAGGAACCTAAAAGAGAGGAGATTACGACCAAGAAAGAAAATGGCAAGAAAGAATTGATTGAGGAGGACATGTTTGCTAGGGACTTGGATTAGCTGATCATGGTTATCCGATGCACAATGAACATGGAACCCTCATAAGAGGAGGAGCAAAGAGAGAATTTGTTTCATACCACCTGTAAGGTGAATGATTAGGTGTGTGCCCTCATTGTGGATAGTGGAAGTTGTACTAACATGGCATCGGCTGATCTCATTTCAAAATTGAAGTTGCCAACTATTGCACATCCAAAGCCATACAAATAATACTAGTTAAGTGAGAAAGAAGCACTACATGTCACTAGGTAGATACTACTGTTGATCACTAGGGAATTACTCTAACTAGATTCTCTATGATGCACTACCCATGTATGCTTCCCACATGTTGCTTGGCCGACCACAACTATTTGATAGGAGGGTGATTCGTGATGAATACAAGAATACATACATGTTTGAGAAGGATTGCCGAAAGATCACACTAAACTCGATGCCGCCGAGAGAAGTCAATAAATTGTAGATGAAACTTGCTCATATATCGAAGAAGGCTCTAGTGATGAGTAGGGACGAGCTCCGAGAGGCCGTCAATGCTGATGAGTCAACCCTTATGTTGGTTAGGCGATTATTAGAAATGAAGGAGCGAGGTGAACTACCCTAGGTAATCAAAGAGTTGCTGGACAAATATGCTGATCTATTCCTAGAACAGTTACCGAAGGGGTTACCCCTAACTTGAGGCATAGAGCATTGTATTGACTTAGTACCCGACACGACATTGCTAAATAAGCTAACCTATCAAATGAATCTTGATTAGGCTTCTAAGCTCCAACGTCAAGTCAATGAGTTGCTGGAGAGACATTATGTCTGAGAAAGTCCTAGCCCTTGTGTTGTGCCAACGCTTTTGGTGCCGAAGAAGGATGGAACCTAATGGATGTGTGTAGACAACTGAACCGTGAACAAGATTACTATCAAGTATAGGTATCGTCTCCGTAAGTTAGAAGATATACTAGATGAATTGAGTGGAGCCAAGATTTTCAGCAAGATTGATTCTAAGTCTGGCTACCATCAAATTTGCATAAGGTTAGGAGACAAGTGGAAAACGATGTTCAAGACTCGACATAGATTATACGAATGGATGCTCATACCCTTCGGCTTATCAAATGACCGAGCACATTCACAAGACTAATGAATCATGTGCTGAGACATTTGATTGGGAAGTTTGTTGTGGTGTACTTTAATGGCATCTTAATTTACAATGCCAACATGCTAAGTCACTATGAACACCTCCAAGCCATTCTAGATATCCTTCGTACTTAAAGATTATTTAGCAATCTCAAGAAGTGTTGCTTTTGGCAAGAAGAACTTATATTCTTAGGTTATGTAGTTAATGGAGGAGGCTTATGAATGGATGATGAGAAGATCTGAGCAATTATAAAGTGGCTAACTCTTACTGCTTATGCTACTGTGAGAAGTTTCCATAGATTGGCTTCATTCTATAGACGGTTCATTAAGAATTTTACCCATGAGATTCTACGAGTTTACCATTTTAGGTAACTTTTCCTAGTTAACTCAAGTATAGAATCTTTTTTTTTTTTGTATAGAAATATACGTTTTTAACCAAGTTTACATATAAACTTGATAGAAACTTACATTTTTTTACCAACTTTACCAATTACATAACGAAGTTGGATGGACTAAAAAATTAAAGCAAAAAAATACAACTAGCCTTTTACAAGTTATCAACTATTAAGGCATTACAATGTCTATCCTATTCTATTCTAATTTTTTACCTCTTTCTTTCCCTCTCAGTCTCTTATTTTATGTTTATAGTTTTTATCTATGTTTTAAGTCCAATAACAAAGTTTACAAAGAAAACTATATACTTTATTTTATACTATCAATAACTTAAAATGAGTTGAAATGTTTAGTTTTTTTTTTTTTTTAGTTTTCAACTTTTTTTTAAAAGGGCAAAAGTTTAGTTTCAACTCTATTTGTCCTTCTTTTGTACATGTTATATTATATATTAAGAATTTTTATGGAAACAAAAAGTTAATTTTTTCATTTTTTTTTATTTCCATTATGTATTTCAACTTTTGAATAACTGCTATAAGTATATCAGTAATTTTTTAAAACTATTTTACATAAGTTGTAGAAACTTCTACTTCTAAGTTTCAATTTTATGTTCCAATTTTATAGACCCTTTAATGATTCTAAGTAGAATCATGAGTTTGATAACCTTGTTCGCTGTACCACTTACTACTAACGAAGAAAATACTGACTTCTAATGGGGAGAAAGGGAGGAAAGAAGCTTTACTAAGATAAAAGAGAGATTGACCTCTACCCTGGTGTTAGTTATACCTGACTTTGAGAAAATATTTGAGCTGGAATGTAACGTGTCAGGCATTGGAATAGGTGTTGTCCTAATACAGGAAGGCTAACCAATTGCCTTCCAAAGTGAAAAGCTTAAAGGATTGCAATTGAATTATTCCATGTATGACAAAGAATGCTTGGCACTGATCTAAGCACTACAAGTATGGCAATACTATTTATTGCTAAGAGAGTTTGTCATATACACTGATCATAAGTTGCTGAGGTACCTTCGAAGTCAAACCAAATTATTGAAGCGGAAGGTGAGATGGGTTGAATTCCTTAAAGGATTCAATTTTGTAATAAAATATAAATAAGGAAAGAGCAATGTAGTTATAGATGCTCTTTCGAGAAGACATGCACTTCTAAATGAATTGCAGGCTAAACTATTTAGGTTTACGAGTATCAAAGAGCAATATTCTGAGGATCCATACCTTAGACCCATAATTGTGTGATGCGTCAATAGAAGAATAGTAGATGAGTATCATGTAAAGAATAGCTACTTGTTCCAAAGTGAAAAATTATGTGTACCGACTTGTTCCTTAAGGGAGTTATTGATCAGGAAAGCTCATAATGGAGGACTCTCTGGACATTTTAGAGAAAGAATGACCTATAAGCTCTTTAATGGTCGATTCTCTTGGTCGAGAATGAGGAGAGATGTGCACCGAATTGTCAAAAGCTATGCTATGTGCAAAAGGGCTAAGTGTCAAGCTGAGCAAGGGAAAGAAATGCCTTTACCTATTCTGATGAAGTTGTGGATTAAATTGAGCATGAATTTTGTTCTCAGACTACCTTAAACTACCCGAGGCAAAGATTTTATAATGGTCATCATAGATCAATTCTGGTAAAATAGCACACTTCGTAACCTGCTCCAAAACTAACAATACTTCTGTTATTACTTTTCTTTTCTTACAGGCGATTATACGAATACATAGAGTGTCGAGAAGTGTAGTCTTCGACAGAGACCCGAAGTTCTTAAACCATTTCCAGAGGACCTTGTGGCGTCTGATGGGGACCAAACTATTGTTCAATACTACTTGTTACCCTTAAACTAACGGCTAAACAAAAGTGGTTAATTACACTTTAGGATTATTGCTCCGAGCTACAATGGACAAAAACTTAGCTGATTAGGACCATCTGCTTACTAGTGGTTAAGTTTACTTACAACCAGATAGTGCATGACACCACTAAGTAGACTCCCTTCGAAGTGGTCTATGGTTTTAATCCCGAGTTACCCCTCGATCACATCCCTCTACTTGCACCCTCGCAAGAAGACCCTAATGCATTGGCTAAAGCACAATCCCGTTAACACATTTATGACAAAGTCACTTAGTACATTGGCCATGCTGCTAAAGGAATGCGAGAGAAGACTAAGGGTAAGACGACTAAACAATTTTAGTAAGGAGACTTGGTATGGCTACACCTTAATAAGGAACAGTTTTCAAGTAAAAGGAGGAGCAAACTATCCCTAAAGGCTGAAGGACCTTTCAAAATCCTCTAAAAGATCAATAATAATGCCTACAAATTGGAGCTACCAGATGATTATGGAGTTTTTGACACCTTCAACATTACCGACCTTAGTTCATATCGCCCTGACGGTGAGCTAACTAGAGGTCATTCATATTTGATCCCAAATCCAAATTAACTTGGAAGGAATGATGGGAATTGAGCTATTGAACCATTGACCCACAACCGAACTCGAGGACTGGAAGGCTTGGTACAATAGATTCTCCTACTTCACCTGACTCCTGCCAAGGCTGAGTATGTTCTTGGCTACTCGTTCTACATGCCAAATCGAATGACTCCCTATTTCTTACAGATAATGTGCCGAGAAGCGAAAAGTTGAGACAATGTCTAATCTTCATCCTTACTCATGCCTGGTCAATTACTTGCTCGGCATCACCTTTGTCAAGAGATAAAGTTTGGATTGATTAAGCCACCCCTGCTTAAACAAGCAACATGTGTCAGGACCCTAAAGGGGGCCTAGTAGGATTACCTAAAATTTCCATAACATATATGCACCCATGATATGAAAACCGCTTTACAAGTCAAAGATTGCAAAACTCTAAATAATAAATCACTAAGATTACTGATTTTCAAGTAATTAATTTATTGTAACATATCATGACATATAAATGTAAATAACTATAGATATTCAATATCCCACAATTCCTCGGAACCGTAGAGTATCCCATAGTTCCTCAGAACCGTAGAGAATCGGTATCCCCTACCAAATAATAAGACAGGATATGCCAACATTAAAAAACTGCAAGAAAAATTAAATTATATTAAATTCTAATATATAAATATTTTCTACAAAGGATGTTTATGTATCACCTATAAAAATCTCAGCTAATTCTAATACTAATATACGTATCTTCATCTCACACACGGCACTCAAGATTTATTTCATTCCCATCGTAAGTAAACCTATAAGAGAAACTAAAAAGGGAATGAGCATATAACAACTCAGTGAGTTCGTCCTTCACCACTACCGTTTAAGCAAGTTATCACACATTATTATCGCACATGTAAGCAAGCTATCTACATACAAAATGAATGTAGGTGCGATGAATATAAGCAACACATCCATAGGAGTCTGGAACTATGAACGGTGTAGAATTACATCATCTACACTTCGATTATCCCTTGTACTTACCGGTACAGGGCACCTCAACTTATCCACATGAAGCTGCCTAAGGGTACCACCCCTCTAGGCAACACTTGATTATTACCCTAGTTAAGAAAAGATTTTTAATCCAAATAGGTAGATCCTAAACTAGGACTATCCACCATCCAAGGCCCTTTAGGCATAAACATGCGAGTCCTCTCACAACCAAAATTATCTAAGGCCATATAAAGCGAGTCCTCTCACTATTAATTAGAGATTCTATGCTACCTTTGCCTTAATGCTAAAATGTTATTTATGGCTCCACGAGCCCTTATAGAGATCATACAAAAATATGTTTAAGAGTAGAAAAGCTTTTTCCAAAAACACTTTTCTCAAGATTTTTGCAAAGCTAATACTCTCCATTCCTACCTTTACCGGGTCATAGATATGCAACAAGTATAATTGGTTATTTTGGTCTAATACTTATATTTATCAATTTAAAAAGGTAATCACATAGATGATAGCAAATAATTATTCAGAGACATACAAGCAATAGCAAGCTGCAAAACCTCATACAAGCAACGCACACAAGCAAACAACATATCATTAGAACTCTCTCACCTGGATTATTGCTCGTTCTCCAAGCTTTGGGGTTTCCAGAACTCGATATTGAACGCCTAAAAAAATAGTAAAACTTATAAGTATTCTGATAAGTTAGACTTCTTAGTTAACTAAAAGTCTATTGTAGTTTGTCTAGTTCAACAAATATAACCCAAGTATAATGTATATGGGGTTTACCATACTCAATGAGATTAATAGTAACTGTTTTCTTATATTTATAAGTTATAAGACTTCCTTTACGTATTTAGTAACTTTTCATTCTAATTCCGATATTTACGAACTTATAGTCGTTTTTCATCGTTTTCGAACGCACATTCATACGGTGATGTCAATTTTGGACATTAAGACCCGTGTTTTACAATATGAGCTAAACTTATTAAAGTTTAATTATTCTTATTGGTTATGTTTATATCTTATTCTAGTATTTAATAATTTAATTAGCCATTAGATTCTTATACTTAAGGAATTTTACATCGGTATTACTAATTCACATACTGAATTAAGTTTAATTCAATTTAGGAAGTGTATTAGAGTTTAAAGGATCTTCGACTCCTAAGTACATGTACATATATATATGTTATATTCTTATGTAATCTTATAATTTATTATTTTACAAGCTTATGCTTATGTCATCGCTTAGGTCATCATTTGCTTATATCATGGCTTATGTAATCATTTAATGATGTCATGGCTTATGTAATCATTCATTACATATAAATATATATATCCTTATGTATGTATATCCTTATGTACTCATACATGCACTTTATACATTTGTTATATACATACCTTGTAATCATTCATTACATATAAATATATATATATATATCCTTATGTATGTATATCCTTATGTACTCATACATGCACTTTATACATTTGTTATATACATACCTTGTAATCATTCATTACATATAAATATATATATATATATATATCCTTATGTATGTATATCCTTATGTACTCATACATGCACTTTATACATTTGTTATATACATACCTATACTTCTAACATACTAATATGTATACTTGTATACTTATATGTATACTAATACACATAGCCATATACACATATGGTGATATACGTATTTTTATACGTATTTTCGTATGCCTTAAATACCCTCTTAAGAAAACTTCACCAAACCTATATTTTTGCACTTTAAGAGTTTATTTAGCAAGGTATATGTATGTATAGTTAGTATATTCCTTATTTTAGGTTATATACATATTAGATTCTTATGTACAAAAGTCTTTATACATGTATTTCTCTAGTATACTCTTATGTACACATATTTAGAGACATGTACACATGCATCTTCTTCCATTTTATAAAGATTCCTACTTTCTATACTTGTATATGGAGCTTCTACTTATAACAACATATATATACATATCATACCAACTTTCTATACTAACTTAGCTTACACAACTAACTGCTACATAAAATAGATAATCAAATAATAACATATCTCTTTCTCCTTGATTTATGTTAGTAGAAAGTGTGAAAGTAAAGTAAGAAAATGTTCAGAATTGTGGAGGCAAGAGGAATCATTGTTGGGAAGAAGAAGAAAGGGACTTAATTTTGTGTTGTTTTGTTTGTTGAAATTGAAAACAAGTGGGGTCTTAAGGGAAAAAGGAGTGGACGGCAAAAGAAGAAGAGAAAAGGAAGAAAAGTCTAAAAGAAAAGAAAACAAAAGAAAGCATTAGAATGGAAGAGATATTTCTTAAATGAAAGTGACATTTTGTTGACTTTAGTCAACATGTATTGACTTGGTCAACTTTCCAAAAATAAATGCCATTTAGTGTACATAATGAAGTAATTAGGGAAAATTAGGAGAAAGATTTAAGAAATGAAAGGAAATAAGCAATTTAGTGAATTGATTAATAAAAATAGAAAATGAGATCTTTGATTAGGTATTTATATCATATACACATCATTTAGTAGGCTACTTAATGTAATTGTCATGAAAAGTATCATTTAAGGTATTAATACCTACTAAATGTCATATAAGCATCAACTAAACTCTTAACTCTATGTAATACTAACTTAGTTATGTACTTAGAATAAGAAAATAAATGTGATCTATGATGTAATATCTTAGTTTTTAAAGGATTACTTAAGTATTATATGTATTTATGAGTGATTAAAAGTTATCTTTAGTCTTTTATCAATGATTTAGTATAATACTAAGGTTATATTATCAATTAGGGTTTTAGGGTAAATTATGGTGAATTAGTGCTTTTATATCCTTAAAGTTATAGTTTTAGGGTTTTTATTACTTCCAAGTACAATCTCTAGTGTTTTTATACATTTAAGGTTTAATATATTCATACGCGATTAAGTCTTTGATTGTTATCTTAGGGTTTTGATGACGTTCAAAGTTAACTTTTGCAATTACATATACTTGAGGTTTTAGGGTCTTCGTATGCGATTAGAGGTTCAATTGATAATTTAAGGTTTTTCATATTTGCTTTAGGTTTTGAATTGAGATTTTAATCAGTTTTAAATCTCACTAGCTCTATTAACTTCAGGAAATCATCTACGATTTAGGGATTTGATTCTATACTTAGAAAGCTAGATTCATAGGGTTTACAACGTATCCATACATTTTTTTTGCATCCTCTAATGGCCTCGCTAATGTATCATTGCCACGTGTATAGAAACACGTAAGGAATTTTCTCCACTAACCTTTACTTTTTTGGAATATTCATTTTAACCCGTTGATATTCTTGTATATTACTTCTTTAGGGTAATACCTTTTTGTCTTTTCCTTTTTAGACATGTTGCCCTAAATTCTCGAGTATAAATACTCTTTGTACTTGTAGCTATAAAGAATAATCAGATTAAACATTAATACACTTGTATATTTCCTTCCTTGCATAGACATTGCTTGTTCACTCTTAGCACTAATCTTATCCTAACCCTTAGCAAGGATAGGTAACAAGTAATCTTATTAGATCAATTCATGCGTCATATCAAGTTATGTTGTGAGTCCTTAAAAGTTCCATTGGTGCATCATATCCTCTAGAGCTGTTCATAGGTTTTTGCTTATTTTTCATTCTTCATTTGTCCTTTTTGCACATTCACCATTACTTCCCTTTCGAGCTTTCTACAAGCTTGGACCCACCTAGTAACAGGCCTTATTTGTTCTTGGTCACGATTCACAATAGTTTAAAAGAAAGAAGGGAATGAACACCCATTAGTAGAAGTGGTTCCAATGAGCTTCATAATGATGAACAATAGTTGAGAAGAGCCGTGGAGTCAAGAAGATGAGAAAACCAACCCTTACCGAAAAGAAGAAATGACAGGAGTGTTGACTCCAAGGTAAATCTAGGTAATAAAAGAAGAAAGATAAGGTCAAGAAAGGATATGGCTGAGCAAAGCTCTAATAAAAGTAGCCAATTTGAGGTGAACCAACTAACTCAGAATACAAGGGATGAAACCTAAGCACATGGCCGAAGACTTAATAATATAAAGCATAAGTTGCCAACTTTCAATGGAATTTGCTGACCTAAAGAGTTCCTCTATTAGATCCCTCGAGTTGAAAAGTTGTTTGAGTGCTATGAGTGTGATGATTAGACAAAGGTTAAGTTGGCTTCGTTAGACCTTGTTGAATATGCAAGTCTTTGGTAGAATAAGTTAATTGCCAAGTGAGATGCTAAAGGAGAAGAGCTAGTTAAGACTTGGAGGCTTATAAAACATCTGATGAATCAACGCTTCGTACCTACTTACTTTAAGCAGGAGATGCTCCATGCTTTCCAACACCTTAAATAGGGCCAAAACATTGTCGAGAAGTACTCGCAAAAGTTCAAAACTCTAATGATGAGATGTGAGATTGTAAAGCCATATGACTACACCATTGCTAGATTCTTGAGTGGACTTCGAGATAACATGGCTGACATAGTAAAACTCCAGCCATTCAATTCATTGGATGAGTTGATTAACCTAGCCCTAAGAGTAGAACGTTAGAGGAAGAGGAGGCACTAGAAGCCGACTAACCGACCTCAACAAATTAACCTTGAACCAAAGAAGTACGCTAAGAGAAGGCTAGAGAAGAAGATGAAGAAAGATGAGTCTAGCTCAACTTGATCATGCCGAGATAAAGAAAGGTCGAGAAAGAAAAAGCACCCAGCAATAAGGCTCGAGAAGTGAAGTGCTTCAAATGCTTAACCTACAGACATATTGTGTCCCAATGTCCCAATAAGAGGGTCTTGGTATTGAAAGGTAAAGGACCCAACGTTCAAGTAGAGAGTCAAAGTGACAAGAGTTCGGAAGATGAGTTGATAGAAGAAGATGTCTATGTCGAAAATCTAAATGAACTCATAGCCATGACAAACAAGTGATCTAACCTAAAAGCAAATCCTAGATAAAGGGAATTATTTCATAGTTGATGTTTGGAGAATGGGAAGACCTATTCCCTTGTTGTTGATGGAGGAAGCTGCATCAACATCTTTTCCACCGAGTTAGTAGAGAAGATGAGATTACCGACCTACCTGTACCTTCAATCTTATGGATTGAAGTGGTTTAATGACAAAGGTATGGTCCATGTGCATGATAGAACTCATATAGCATTCAAGGCTAGACAATACAAGGATGAGATTGACTTTGATGTAGTGCTTATGAATGCTGCGACTTTACTTCTTGGTCAACCATAGGAGTATGACCGAAAAGTTATCCATGATGGCTTCCTCAACACTTACACAATTTGGAAGGATGATAAGAGATATTGCTTAACCCCCATGAGTATTAAGGAAATCAAGAGACATTCGGCAACTATGGTGAAGAGAAAGGGGAAGTGAAGTTTATTTCACATTCAAGCCCATGCTCATTGTTTAATGTTGAGGACGACTTCTTTTCAGACCCATGGTAATGATAGGAATCAGCCTATGATAATCTCCAAGTCAAAGCCAATCAACTCTTGCCGAGGTTAAGTAAATGCCAGAAGGATAAGAGGAAGAACAAGAGCCACTCAATAACAAGTTTTTTATCTTCCAAATAACCGAGAGATCATACAACCGAGGCCTCAAGGCCATAGATCTACTTGACACGATGTAGAGATACTAATGTCGACTAATTCTAGAACTCGGCAAGTATGAGCTGACCTTTCGGGTGTCTCAACTAAACACTATGAAACTCCAAGGACTTCTCCTCAAACCCGAACATCTAACTACTGACCTCATCTAATTTAGATCCTACTCCTTCCAAGACAGGCCGAATGACTACATGTCGACTTATTCTATTAAATGCAAAGTTTTGTATTCTCGTACGTGTTTTCTTTATTTTATTTATAGGCCAATTCTTTAGGGTTTAAGGTCTTGTACATTATTTACAATTTTTCCATTAGGGTTTAGGACTTACTATAAATAGCAATATTTATAAACATCATGGGGGATACATCATTAGACAAGAAGAATATTCAGACAGTGTATTTACACTTGAACATTCCTTTTTCGAGTAAGGATACTTATGAGCTCTTAGAGCTTGTATTTGCTGGATTATTGAGTATCGAATAACTCTTTAATCGTTCTTGCATTCTTATCAATCTTGACTTTAAGATTATGGTAAACCCTTCATTTGAATCGGTTAGTTAGCTGCATCTAATCCTCATTTGGAAACCCGAGTGACATTTAGTGTTCGTAAGTCACATTGAACCCTATTTCAAGCTCAAACCACTGATTGTGTTTATATCTTAGTACGTGATATCCATATACATTTACCATCACAACTCCCATTTCACTTCCTACTCCCTATACCTGTTCAAACCTTAAGAGCCTCATTTGTAGTTCCATGACCCCACTGGGTAACAACAAGCAATGACCCCTAGGTAAGTAAGTGAATCCCAGTTGCAACTAAGTCGAGTTTAGAAGAAGACCTTGAACATGCCCTGAAGTGAACTAGAGCAAAGATTGAGATTAAAGATACCTATTGTTTAATTGTTTCGGAGATTAATAGAGCTTAAAGATCAAGCTTAATTACATGTAGAGATTTAAAGTGTCATGATTGAGTTCAACGACTTGTTCATAAAAAAGTTATCTAATGGATTTCTACCACTAAGAGATATTAAGCATTGCATCAACCTACAATCATGATAAGAGGGAAATGTTGTTATTTTTGTTGATTGATGGGGCATATACTACTTTATTAGGTAAGCATACCTAGTCAACTTATAGTATAAAATAAAACGAATTTTGAGTTCAAGTGTCAATCTTATGAGGAATTAGTTATATGAGTATATCTAATTATTTTTAGCAACGATTCCCCTTTTATATTATTTAATTATCTAACTTATAACTATAGAAGATTTAATAAATATTTTAAAGATAGAAAAGAACATTGCAATAAAATAAGATATTAAACTAAAGACAAATAATTAAATAAAGACAATTAACTAATAATGGAATAGAAATATAATTAAATAACTAATGAACTAAAATAAAAATTAACATAAATTAAATAATAAAATGATTTAATGACTAAAAAGCTAGATAAAAATTAACATCAATTAACTAATAAAGAAAAAGACATTTTCCCCAATAAATTGTAATTGTTGTTTACTATTTCGTTTTACGCGACCATTCAATCTCAATTGCTATACTAGACTATGGAGATTCCTAAGCTTATTCAAATGGAAATTAGATTCTAGATTAGTTGGACTCACATCTTTGGTTGATTCCTAATCTTGGAACCCTCTTTACTTGAATTGCTTTTAAATAGAATATTCCAAGATCGCATGAAGCTCTTAGATCCCACTATTAGGTCACCATAATCTAACAAGATTAAACTCTTAATCTCTTAACATGCTTAATCTCTTCTAATTATACTTGTCTATTTACTATAGGCCTCGCGATTCTACAATAGACTCAAACGTTAAATTAATGTCCCAAGTAATATTAATCCATCAATAATAAGAATTGTGTAACCAGATTACAAAAAGTAAAATCATAAATTAAATTTCATAAAAGTTAACCTTTTGAATGTAGGGTTTAATAAAGATTTACTAAGTTATTGAAATAAAGACATAAAAACTAAAAAGAAAGTAGAATTAAGACGGAGAAGCCCTTTACAATTCTAAAACCTAACAACTATTTAAGGGGCTCCTAGGCTTAAGAATCTATTTATATGCAATAGTCTTAAGATTACAATGAGAACCAAACAAAAATAAAACATTAGAAATCATAATTTCTTCATACTTAGAGTACATAGCCATGGTAGCTGACCATGGTCATGCTCTTTGTGTGAAACTTCGAAATTCAAAATAAATTCTTGATGAAAGGTTCACAAGTAGGGACTATGGGCATGGTCCTTAATTGTAGTCATTCCCAATTTGTTCTTACTCAAAATTTGTCCACTTGACTCTATTGTCGATATTTTTACTCCAATATGCTTAAAATTTCCCACGAATCCTTAAAATCTTCATAAAGTACTTATGGAGTCCCTAAAAACAATAAATAAACAAATTAAGCACAAATTATCATGCAATTAACAAGAATAAAATTGAAATTATTGTAAAATTGCTATATAAAAGCTATGCTATTTTTGAGTTATCACTGATCAAGGGGAATTTCTTAGCTTAGTATTGAGAAGATCATTGAGCATTGTGTCAAGCTTTGATAGAGAGTAGCACGAGAACTTATTGTATACTACTTACAAAGTAACAGGATATTTATGTACATTCATTGTGGATAGAGAGAACTGCACCACTATTAATGTTGCATCTTTAGTACAATAGTTGAAACCACTAACATGTAAGCACACATGACTATAGTTATTAAAATCGCAAGTTAAAAATATGATTCTATTAGTTTATGATTTTGTAATTTTATAATTTTTTTTAGTTAAAACAGATGTAAAATTATTTATGTGCAGACTTCTAGTAAAATTGCAAACTTTCATGTATGACTCTATAAGTTTACGATTTTATTGATTCTATACGATTTTACAGATACAAATGAATAGTAGAATTATGATTTTGATAACCATACTCAAGACCCTATAAGTGATGCTGGCTAAATGAAAAGGTACCTTACACTTGGTTGAACAAGTGAAGATACCTATTACCATCAATGATAGATACCAGTACGAGATCCTTTGTGATGCTACATTGATTTTTTCCTTACATACCTTGTTAAGTCTCCCTTGGTTATTTAACTAAAAAGTTATCCATGATAGGTATAGAATACATATGCCATTACAAAAGATGTAAAGAAGGTTGTGCCATAACCAATGACCCCCAGATAGGCTAGTGAAACCTAGTTGCAGCCAAGTTGAGTTTAAAAGAAGACCTTGATCATGACCCTAAGTGAATTGGAGGAAAGCTAGAGATCGATGATGCCTATTTTTTTGTTGATCCAGAGATTATTAGAGTTTAGAGATCAAGCATAATTACTGGTAGAGATTTAGAAAGTCATTGATGAGTTCATGGACTTGCTCCAAGAGAGTTACCTAATGGTTTTCCGCTAATATGATTCATTAAGCATTGCTTAGACTTACAATTAGGTGCTGCTCCATAAGATAGCTTATTGCTTAAAACCTAAACAAATAGACAAACTCCAGACGTAGGTAAATGAGTTAATAAAGTGTGGTATGCAAAAGAGTCTCAATCCTTGTGTTGTGCTTTCTCTTATTGTGCCTAAAAATGATGGAGCATGGTACATGTGTATAGATAACCGAGCTATCAACAAAATTATTATCATGTACATGTTTCCCATGTTAAGGCTTGACAACATGTTAGATTAAATCCATGGAGCACGAATATTTTCAAAGATTAATCTAAAGAGTGGGTACCATCAAATTTAGATGAGCCTGAAGGATGAATGGAAGATTGCCTACAAGACAAGACATGGTCTCTACAAGTGGATAGTCATGACCTTGCCAATGCACCCAGTACATTCATCGCTTAATGAATGATGTATTGCGAGAACTGATCAAAAAGTGCATTGTTGTATATTTTAGTGATATCATTATATATAATATAGATCTAAAGAGTTATTGTGAGCACTTAAGAACTATTTACAACATACTCTAAGTTGAAAGGTTGTTTAACAATTTTAAGAAATGTAGCTTCTATCGGGATGAGGTTGTTTTTATTAGATTTGTCATATGTGGAAGAGTAATTAAGGTAGATGAAGAGAAGGTTCGAGCTATCTCGAAGTGGTCAACTATTAAATACATTCCTTAAAGCTTGTTTTTCATCATCTAGCAACATCACTTGTTCCTTAGGGAATTTATCATATACATTGATTATGAGTTGTTGAGATCCTTAAAGAGCTAGCTAAGGTTGTCCAAATGGCAAGCTAAATGGATCAAATCCATGGAGAGGTTCTCATATGTGATTAAGAATAAGTTCGAAAAGGATAATATCATCGTTGATGCATAATCTCACCAATGTACTCTTCTTACTGACCTCCTAATACGTCTCTAGGGTCAAACACATGGAGAAGCACTACAATGATCCAACCTAAAAGGAAAATAGAAAAGAAACTAGCGAAGTTTAAGCAACTATTAAATAGATATGACTCACCACTCAATCCTACTCGACCTATAATCTGCCAGATATGATACACTGATCCGAATTGAAGGATTACTTGCTGCAACTCCTTCCTAAAGGGAATAGATAAGAGTGGAATGATAACGAGAACACCAAGGTTGCTCAAAGGAGTAATTTTGTATTAAAAACAGAATGTCTACGTATAAGGAAAGTGGGTGTAAACCCTAAATTTTTCGACCTAACATCTAAAATAGACTCAAGTATGCTAAAAAATCCTAAGAGACACAATAGGGCTAGTTAAGATGAAAACCTTAAGATGATAATTGAAGATTCAATTGTGTATAAAACTTTTAAACGCTAAATGTATGTAAACACTAGAGATTGCCCCCCAAAGTGATAAAAACCCTAAAACTATAACTTTAAGGATATAAAAACACAAATTCATTATAATCTACTCTAAAACCCTAATTTATAATATATCCTGAGTAACATGCCAAATCATATAAAATCATTATCAAATGATCAAGATAACTTTCAGTTATTCATAAATGTATGCAATACTAATTTAATTTATTAGAAACTAGAATGTTGCATTATAGATCATGTTAGTTTCATAGGTATATAACTAAGTTAGTATTATATAGATTTGAGTACTTAGTTAATGTTTACACTACATATAAGCAATGTTAGTATTATAAATGATGTTTTCATGTGGGTGTTTTCATAACAGTAGGCTTTGAAGTTAGAGAAAGTGTACTTAAGCACAAGAGTCCATAAAGATACATAACTACTCAACATAGTCATGTCGAGGCTATGTTGCATAGAAGATAGGACCAGAAAGTTACATAGCCTTTAGACGTAGTCATTTTAGGGTCATGTTCTAATGCTCAGAAGAACAAAAATCAAGACAACCCACCAACATGGCTATTTTGGGGTCATGTTGGAAGCAACACAAGACTAGAAATCAACATAACCTTTGACATGGTCATATTGAGGTTAAGTAGGCCAGGTGTAAAAAAGAATTGCTGAGATATACATGGGCCCTAGTAAAGCTCTTGGCTAGCCCATGTTTGCCTTTAATTACAAAAAAAAATGAAAATGTAACATCTTACCTTCTAAGCGTCTGCTTAAAACTTTTCCTCAATTTTCTATTGCTTGAAGATGGTTCATTACTATCATCCCTAAATTAAGGATAAGGCAAAGCGTATGTTTAAACTATCATTCAACATCATAAAAGACTTGATTTTAAATCTCCTCTTTATTCATTTAACAATAACATAGTGAAAGTCTCTTCTTGTGTTAGCCAAACTCAAAGTATCACAATTGTATAATCTTATACAATACATGGTTTCCTCAGAATAGTCTATACATCACATTTACTATCTCTATGTTGAAGTCTTTACATTACAACTAAACAATCTTCTTAAAGAGCTCCTTCTTCAAACTTGAATCTAACTCTATGTGATAAGAATTAGACCACCAGACCCTTGACTCAAGCTTGAGCCTAAGAGCTAAAAAGCATGGCTAAGTGAATTCTTTCCTTACGTCCCTCCATTGAAGAATCTAAGCTCTTGCAATCTGCTGACCTGATGCCCTAGCTAGGATAAACCCTCTTGTACTCATTAATTGTCTCTAGTTGTCGACCTGAGCTACAGTTGAACATCAACTCAACCCATCTAACCAACTACCCAGCCAACTTAAATCCAAGTCATGATGAATACATTTAAGTTGAAGTCACCTTGAAAGAATTGTCTACTTGGCTCGGCACAGCTAACCTACCACCTCTACTTAGCAACTCAACTTGGTAATCACCAACCTAATCGTACAAATTGTCTTTTCTACCAGAAAGTCACCTATCCATAGAGAGCCACATGTCTAAGCCATCATATGATAAAATCTTCCATACGAGATACCCATTTTTGTTGTATTTTCAGTTATACCCTTTATCATTCCTCGTACATTACTTCTTTTGAACTTACCCTTTTAGTCTTTTTCATTTTGGGCAAAATGCCTTAACTTTTTAGCTATAAATACTCACCATACATGTAATTGCAACATCTTACATCTAATTTGAATATATTCCTTTATAAACATTGCTCTTAGCTTGTTTGCTTACTTCACTCTTATCATAACCCTTAAGCAAAGCTAGGCGATGAGTATACTCATTAGATCAGCTCATGCATCATATCGAGCTAAGCTATGAGTTCTCAGTAGTTCCTTAGTACATCATATCCTTGGAGCGGATTGAGGGTCTACTTGTTTCACTTTCATTGTTGATTGCACACATTCTCACCCTTCCTTTCAGTCTTTCCATAAGCTTAGACCCATACCATCAATTATCCTTGTCAGTCCTTAGTTCGGTTCATAACATCTTGGTATTAGAGTGGAGGTTTCGTTTGAGTAAGTTATGTTTAAACTTTCTAGTGAGTAGTGATTGTTATAGTAGCATGTTGTTATTACCTAAGAAGTTAGATATGCATGTTTGAGTAAGTAAAAGGAGGAGTAGTTCACTGTGGTGATATACTTTATTTTGCCTTGTTTCAAGTATATAAAAACAGAGTAAGTTTCAATTAGAATTGTTGTTCTTCAAGGGTATTCACTGTATTGATAGCTAGCTTAAACTTTCATGTAAAGGAAAGTGTATGTGATTTGTTTGATTTAAGAAGGCAATTTCTATTTTTTTGTAGATTCTAAGTTTGATTATTAAGTTTTCTTGAAAGAACGATAGATCCTAATGTTAATGCCAGTATTGGAGATGACAATAGTAGTATTGTCCACCACAGCCGATGGCCCTAAGGCACCCCTAAGAGTATAGACGAACGACTCAATGAGGTAGCTAACTTCCTAACCAATTTGACTAGAGTTGTTCATGTAATGGCTTATCGACCTATTAAGGTCATGTAGAATACTCCACAAGCTACTCAACCTGCTAAAGGATAGATCTTAACTCAACAAGTTCGAGGTAGAAGAGTAGGATGGTGAGTACGACTTGATTTAGGTGATATGGATGATGATGATGAGTATAATGAGGAAGAAGAGCTAGCTCGAGCACTCCAAGCTGCTGACTATGTGAAGCTTCAAATCCCAAGCTTTAATGGTTTTGGGGATGTAGATGACTATCTAGATTAAGAGGAACAAGTTAAGTGTATCTTTGACTATTATCAATAGAAGGATTGTAAGAAGATGAAGGTTGCAGTTATAGAATTCTCTAGGTACACTACATCATGATTGAAGAACTTCTAGGCTATGAAGAGGCAAAAAGGATATAAAGAGGTCAGCACCTGGCCAGAGATGGAAAGAATTCTTAGAAATAGGTTCATACCAGATACCTACCTACAGGATGCTTTTGCTAGACTTGAGGAGCTATGATAAGGGAGCTGAACTATTGATGATTATGTTTGAGAATCTCAAATGCTAGTGATTTGCTATGAAGTAGATGATCCATCAGCCCAAACAGTATTAAGGTTTTTCACTAGATTAAGAAATGACATCTAAGATATTATGGAACTTTAGCAGTTCACTACCTTAGAGACGGCTATTAGAATAGCCCAATGAATGGAGAGGCAAAGAAGGAGCAAAATACTAAGACAACCCCTGATGAGCCAATCTATTTAGGGAAGTTACCAAGCTCAACAAAATGCCGACCCAACCAAAAAGATGGATGTCAGAGTTAAACAGGTCGACTAATCGATGGTGAAGTGTCACCGAGAACCTATAAGGGACAAGGATCTAGGAAGAAGACGAATAAGATCAAATGTTTTAAATGCCAAGGTTTTAGGCACATGGTTGCCCAATGTTTCAATCAAAGAACCATGATTATCAAGGCAGATATTCCGAAGATTGAAGTAGATAGCACGGATGAGGAACTAGAGGAAGAAAAATTAGTAAGAGATGAGGTTAAGGTTAATGCCGACATGATTAAGGAAGATGTATTTATGGAAGACTTGGATAAGTTAACTTTGGTTGTCCAACACATGCGATGAGTCTAGAACCCTCTATTGAGGAGAAGTAGAGAGAGAACTTATTCCACATCACTTGCAAAGTAAATGATCAAGTCTATGTACTCATAGTAGACAATGGAAGTTGCACCAATGTCACATCTACCAACTTGATCAGGAAACTCAAGTTGCCAACCATTTCACATTTAAAGCCATATAAGTTATATTGGCTAAATGAGAAGTAAGCACTGCATGTCGTAGAGTAAGTGTTATTACCAATTTCCATCAGGAATTACTTTGACGAAATTCTCTATGATGTTTGGCCCATGTATGCATCTTACATGTTGCTAGACTGACCTTAGCTTTTTTTACCAAAGAGTTATGCATGATGGATTTAAGAGCACCTATGTGTTTGAAAAGGATGGTACAAAGATCACCCTGAACCCCAATGCCCTAAATCGAATGAGTAAGTTACAATTCAAATTGGCTTAAAGATCAAAGAAGGCTTTGGTTTTGAGTAGAGCTGAACTCTAAGAAGTTATTCAAGCCTATGCACTAACCTTTTTGTTGATCAAGCAACTGCTTGAGTTGAAGGACTGGAGCTAGCTACCCCTAGAGGTTAGAGAACTACTAGATGAGTATGTTAACCTGTTTCTAGAACAGTCACCCGAGGGATTGCCTCCTTTCAAAGGCATTAAACGTTGCATTGACTTGATACTTAGCACTGTCCTACCAAACAAACTAACTTATCAGATGAACCTTGAATAAGCTGTTAAACTTCAGAGACAAGTCAATGAACTACTGGAAAAAGGATACATGAGGGAAAGCCTTAGCCCCTGTGTTGTGCCTACATTGCTTGTGCCAAAGAAGGATGGCAGTATGTGTATGGATAGTAAAGTTATTAATAAGATTACAATCAAGTATAGATACCCCATCCTGATACTAAACAATACGATGAATGAAATGAGTGGTGCAAGAGTATTCGATAAAATTAACCTAAAGTAAGGGTACCATAGATTCGAATGAGGTAAGAGGATGAATGGAAAGCTGCTTTTAAGACCCGACATAACCTGTACGAGTGGATGGTCATGCCTTTTAGATTATCAAACTCCCAAAGCACTTTTATGAGACTAATGAATCATGTTTTGAGGGATTTGATCGAGAAGTTTGTCATCGTCTACTTTAGTGACTTCCTTGTCTATAGAGTTAACCTAGCAATGTACACTAAACATCTCAAAGCTATTTTCGTTGTCCTTCGAGTGGAGAGATTATTCAAAAACTTGAAGAAATGTTATTTCTATTAAGAAGTGATCTATGTAAGTTACATGGTTGGTGAAAAGGGATTGAGAGTTGATGAAGAGATGGTATGGGCCATTGTTGAGTAGCTGACCCCAACTTCGTATATCGAGGTGAGGAGTTTCCATAGATTAACATCATTCTACCAATGCTTTATCCAAAGATTTAGCACCATAGTAGAGTCTTTGATTGAGCTAATAAAGAAGAATGTGAAGTTCAAGTAAGGAGAGAAAGAGGAGAGGAGTTTTACTAAGGTGAATGCAAGGTTGACCTCTACCCTAGTCTTTACTGTACTAGACTTTGATAGAGTATTCAAGCTTAAATGCAATGCATCAAGTGTTGGCATTGAAGCTATGATGATGCAAGAAGGCCAACCTATCATTTATCATAGTGAGATGCTCAAAAGAACACAATTAAACTAATCTATAAATGACAAAGAGCTTTTGGCCCTAATCCAAATTTTTTGTGTATGGCAACATTGTCTGTTGCTAAAGGAATTTGTCATACACATAGATTATGAGTCCTTAAGATATTTGTAGAGTCAATTTAAGCATTCTAAACGCCAAGCCTGATGGATTGAATTTCTAGAGGGATTTAATTTTGTCATCAAATACAAGCAAGAAAAGAATAATGTAGTTGTCGATGCTTTGTCCAAAAGACATGTTCTTCTTACAAAGTTATAGGCCCAACTGTTAGGATTTGCAAGCATTAAAGAGCAATATCATAATGCTTCTCATTTTAGCCATACATATAAACATTGTAGAGAAGGAAGAATGGTAAATAAGTACCATATGGAGGATGGTTATCTATTTCAAGGCGGTACATTGTGTGTAATGACCTATTAAATTAGGGAGCTAATGGTAAAAGAAGTCCACAATGGAAGGCTCTTTAGACACTTCAGAGAATGAAGAACGTATGAGCTACTAAATGACAAATTTTTCTAACCTAAAATGAAACGTGACATGCATCCTGCGATTGAAGCATGTACCATTTGTAAGAAAGCAAAGAGCTAAGTAGAGCAATGGAAGGCAATGCCTCTACATATCCAACTAAACCATGGGCTAACTTAAGTATGGATTTTGACCTTGAATTACCCTGAAATACTTGAGGCAAAGATTATGTAATGGTTATCATGGATAAGTTCAATAAAATGGCACATTTCATACCCTATGCCAAAACTAATTATACTTCGACTATTGCTTCTTTGTTTTTGCAAGAAGTAGTTTGTTTGCATAGAGTACTAAGGAATATGGTATCAGAAAAAGACCCGAAATTTATAAGCTATTCTTGGAGAACCCTTTAGCATTAGATGAGAACCAAACTGTTGTTCAATACCTCTTGCCATCCCTAAATTGACAGCAAGACAAAGGTAGTCAACTATACCTTAGGATCATTACTTCAAGCTGTAGTAGTGAAGAATTTAAATGACTAGGATGTTTGCCTACCTATAGTCAAATTCACTTACAATAAGAAAATACATGTCACCACTGAGTATGCCCCATTTCAAGTCTTCTATGGCTTTAATCCTGAACTACCCTTGATCACGCCCCCATGCCAACCCTTAACCATAAAGATTTAGAAGCAAGCATAAGAGCTCAGTCCATCCAATAAATCTATCAAAGAGTCGCCCAGTAAATTAACCAAGTTGCCATGAAGGTAAGGGAGAAAGGCAAAGGAAGGAAGAACAAGCAGTTTTAGCTTAGTAACCAAGCATAGCTACACTTGAGTAAAGAAAGATTCCCTAATAAGAGAAAGAACAAGTTGTTTGTCAAAGCTGAAGGACCATTTAAGATACTCTAGAAGATAAATGACAATGCATACCAACTAGAGCTTCTAGAAGACTTCTAGGTGTCAAACTTGTTTAATGTTGCCGACCTCAACCCTTACCAGCTTGAAGAGAACTTGGACGAGAACTAGCCAGATCAAGGGTCTACTTATTTCACTTTCATTATTGATTATGTACATTCTCACCCTTCCTTTCAAGCTTTCCATAAGCTTCAACCCATCCTAATAAGCATCCTTATTAGCCCCTGGATCGATTCATAACAATGTAGCTATTCGCGTCTTAAGGAAAGTTGTTACACCTTAAGTATTCTCAAGTTTTCTTACTCATACGGTATGAAGTCCTATCTAACTTTTGATGTACCTCAAAAGAGGGCCTATCATAGCATAGATGCGTCCTCTAGAGACAGCTACTAGAGAGAGGTTAGGTAGGGTTTTAGATTAGAAACAAACATAAAAGAGAAAAGGGGGTTAAGCCTCATCAACTACTCACGGATGTGATTCATCATTCAAGCACTCACAAAGACCACACTTGGATGTGACTCAGCGGTCTAAGATGATGGGTTGCTTGCTGGCACAACTTTGCTCAAAGGTTGTTAAGAGCTAGGGATTGTTAACTTTGAAATGTGAGAAAGGAAACTTAGTGAAAATACTTCATTAAAATAATAAATCTAAAGACAACTAATGACATAACAGGGTATTTATACTTGGTTGTACTAGGGTTACATTACTAGAAAAATTTACATAAAAGGGTAATAAATACATTTAAGTGCTAATGTGAAGATAGAAGGACATTCTCGTAATCCTTCTAGAAAGAGAAGATTCCACTTGTCAGGTGTTACATGTAGATGCAAGGATATGTATTGTTGCTAGAGTGGTTAAAGCGCCTACTACTAATGGTTTTCGAAAAGTAATTATTACGTCAGCATTTGAAAAGCTTCTTCTTAGCTTGACTTCTTCAAGACAAGTCAAGCATCATAGACGACTCAAATAGATAAAGGTTAGTAGACCAAACAAGTTGATAGTTTGAAAGGTCACACAAAGCGACATTGTCTTGTAAGTCGAAGTAGTTGGGACTAGCTTAGCAATTAAGTAGTCGGGCAGTTAAGCTAGCTAGGCTTCTTGTCCTAGCTTGGGTTAAGGGTCCAAGTACTTGATTTCTATCATCCCCTCTAAGTTGTTTAGGATTTAGGATCAAATCTTAGAATGCTCTATCGGAGCATCTTTGTTGTCAGGAATGCAAGGCCTTAGATAGGTAATAGTGAAGACATCGAACACTCCTTACCATCAAAAAGTTCGAGTTTGTAGGCATTATTGTTTATCCTCTAAAGTATTTATAAGGGTCCTTTAGTTTGAGGTGAGAGCATATTCTTTCTCTTGGTTATGAACCTTCCCTTACTAAGATGTGACTACACAAGCTCTCTTAGTTGAAACAGTGTCTAACCTTTTCTTCCTTATCTTTCAGGCACTAATTTTTAGGTAGCTCATGTCAATTACTCAATCACTCATTGGTAGATCTATTAAACGCTTTTAGCTCAATCTAAAGCTCTTGGATGATCTTGAATGGTCTTCGGTGCTAGTGTTTAATCAAATAGTAGCTCAAGATTAAATCCATACACTACTTTAAATGGAGTCTTCTTTGTTATGCTATAAATAGAATGGTTATAGGCAAACTCCACAATAGGTAGGTAAGAATCTTAGTCACCTCGATTTCGTCCATCTATCGCTCAAAGAAGAGACACTAGAGTTCGATAGATGACCTCCACTTATCCATTAATTTAAGGGTGGCAAGATGTGCTAAATAGCAGTTTTGTCCTCAATCGATGCCATAGGGACTTCTAAAATTAACTTAAAAACTTGGGATCCCAATCAAACAAGATACACCTTAGAAATCCATGCAATCTCACAATCTCTAATAAAAATAAAAAAGAAATGGCTAAAGCATTGTTAGTTTTATTGCAAGGCACAAAATGTGCCATCTTGCTAAACTTATCAACTACGACCATAATTGAATCCTTTACCCTTATGATGTGTCTCCAAGGTTGAACACATGAAAGAGCACCACAACATTAACAAACTAAAATGAAAACAAGAGAGCTAACAAAAGTCTAGGTAGCTACCGACCAGATATGATATACCAATCGATCCTACTCGGCCTACAATCTGCCAGATATGACAAATTAATCCAAACTGTAGGGTTACTCACCACTACTCCTTACTAAAGGGAATAGGTAAGAGTTAAGGGTAAATGAGAACACTAAGGTTACTCAAAAAGGAAACTTATATATTCTAATGATCAAAGAGTTGTGTCTGCATTCAACAAATGGGGTATTTATACGAGCCCCACTAAGGTTACAAGCATATATGAAAAAGACAAAAGGGTAATTTATAATTAGGATAGAAGAATGATACTAAAAAGGGTAAAAGAGACAAAGAATATTATGTACTGAAAAGTATGGAATCCTTCTAGAATATTATACCAGAAGATACATATTATACTGTTGTTAGTCACTCTGAAATATAGTACAACTCAAATAAAGTGAGGAAAAAGAGGGTATGTGGTCAAAGTTGACCTAATCCAAATTAGGTTGGTTCTCAACCACTGAGTTGCTAATGAATATTCGCTTTGGACTAAGGTCAGATCCTAGTCATTTCGAAGGCTCAACTTCAGATAGTTGTTGAGGCTAGTAAGCATAAATGTTGTCATAATTATGGTATGGCTGCTTAGCAAGTAGGCATGCTTACTTGGAGAGTCAGTATGATCAGTAATTCTAAAGATAATGTTGATGCATGTAAGAGCTTAGTACTTAGGTTGGTAGTAGAGTAAATCATGAAGGTCGGAATAGGAACTCTTATCCTGGATGAAGCTTTGAGCCATTATCCTTATCACAAGTCCTTAGAGTCCTCTAGCATAATTGCTGCTTAGTAAGTAGGCATGCTTACTTGGAAGGTCAGTCTACTCAGCAGTTCTGGGGATAATGTTGATGCATGTAAGAGCTTAGAACTTAGGTAGGCAATAGAGTACATCATGAAGGTCAAAATAGCAACTCTTATCATGGATGGGGTTATGAGCCATTATCCTTCTCGCAAGTCCTTAGAGTATTCTAGCTTGATTACATATGATCAATCTGAAGGGTTGATTCTTATCATCTGCTTGGGGGTTAGGAAGATTTGACCACAAATCTAAAGTGGTCTCCAATTCCTACTCTTCTAGGGTACCTATAGGATCTTCTTCTTCTAGTTAGTGGGGAATTAGGTCAAATACATTGAAAATGGAGGAAATACCATAATCATCAGGTAACTTGATCTAGTAGTTGTTACGGTTGATCTTCTTCAAAATCTTAAGTGGACCATCAGCTCATAGAGATAACTTGTTATATCACAAGTGTAGAAATCATTCTCGATTGAGGTAAATCCACACTAAGTCTCCTAGCTTAAAAGAAACAATTCAGCAGCCTCGATTACCAATCTCCTATTGTCTCTTATTGAACTTGGTTATCTTCCTTGTTACAGTTTGGTATAGCTCCTACAATTCTTGGGCTCGATCGACACTGAATTGACTTTCTTCAGCAACTACAAGGGTAGTGATTAGATCTAGCGAGATAGTAGGGTTGAGGCTATAAATAATCTCGAATGGGATCTTTCAGTAGTGATATGGACGATTCAGTTGTATGTAAACTCTACAACTAGCAAACACAAATCCCAATCCTTCTAGTTCTTTCCCACAATAGCTCTAAGTAAATTGCCTAGCATCCTGTTCACCACTTTAGTCTAGTTATCAGTTCGGGAGTGGCTACTAGACTTGAACATAAGTTTAGTTCTAAGTCGTCTCCAAAGGGTCATCTAAAAATAGCTCTAAATTTTTGTGTCTTGATCTAAAACAACAATTTTATGCATTCCGTGTAGTTGAACTACTTCTTGCAAAAATAGATCAATAATATATAAAACATCATTAGTATTATGGCACCGGATGAAGTGCCATTTTGCTAAAGCAGTCCACTACTACGAAGATTGAATCTTTCCCCCTAAATGTTTGGGCCAACCCTTGGATAAAGTCTATGCTGAGGTCAAGCTAAGGTAAGGTTGGTGTTAGCAAGGGCATATACTCTCCAGGGGGCTCTCTTTTCCCATTAGCTCTCTGATACACCTCGTAACTTCCCACTACTTTATGGACATCTTTGGCTAAACCAAGCTAGTTAAAGTTTTCTTTCAATAGATTGGCTATTTTGGTCTCTACGAAACAACTAGATAATCCACCACTATGAGCCTCACTCACCAGCAACTTACGCATGGAAAAATTTAGTATACATAACCTTCGATCATTGAACAGATAGCCATCCCTAAGATAATATCCTTCAATAGCAACTCCTTCTCAGCATTGCTTTAAAAAAGGAGCAAAACGAGGGTTATGAGCATATTGCTCAATGATAAGTGAAAATCCTAGCATCTTTGTCTACAAAGTGGTTAGTAAGGCTTGCCAATGTGACAAAGTATTAGCGACTACGTTGGTGCTTCTTTTCTTATGTCAGATCATGTAAGAGAACCCTTCCATAAACTTTAGCCACTTGGCTTACCTTTTTGAGAGTTTGTTCTGACTCCCAAGATGCTTCAATGACTCATGGTTGGTATAGATCACAAACTTTCATAGCAGTAAGTAATGTTGCCAAATAATAAGAGTTCCAAAAAGAAAGTACAACACTTTCTCATACATAGAATAGTTCAATGCAACACTACTAAGCTTCTCACTATGATAGACAACCAATTGTTGTTCTTGCATCAAGACGGCACCAATTCTAACACTTAATGCATCACATTTATAAACCCCGCAAATCAAGCCTTTTAATTATAGAATTGAACTCACGTACTGTAAATGATTTTCCTAAGTTAACAGAGCGGATAAGTTTGAAAATAATTAAAATTTTAAATTTGAAACCTAAAACAAATATGAAAAACTATAATATATTAATCAAAACTCTAATCCTGTATGAAAACCCTAAACCCTATGTACGTGTAAGCACTAGAAACTAAACTCAAATATGATAAAAGCCTTCAAACTAAAACCTTAAGTCTATAAACGTACAACTTTACTTTTATGATAATAAAACCAATTGAGCATAATTATCAATCAATATGCTTAATCGCGTAAAATTACGTAAAATCACTAACGAATGAGTAAAGATAACTTTTAAATATTAATAAATGTAAAGAGTATCAAAGTAATTTATGAAATTAATAAATATTATTATTTAATTATAAGTAACTATATATTTATATATGTAAATGAGTGTATATATATATATATATATATATGTTTAACTGTTTGAACTTCATTTAATTACTTCATTGATGTTTATGCATTATATAGCAATGTTAATTTTATATTTTATAATTTTATTTGTAACTATATCATTTATTATTCTAAATATTATTTATAGGATTAGAAATATTAATGGAAAATTCAAAAAATTATTGTACTTATTTATTCACTTGTTTCCTTATTTTTCCTTTTTCTTTTCTTTCTTAATTTATATGTGTTATATATATATATATAATATTATATTATATAATTACATGAAGACCAAGTCAAAATGTCATTTTCCATCTTTTCTTCCCTTTTTCCCTTCTAATGCCATGACACCTAGTGGGCCTAGAGAATTCCTCCATTTTCTTCATGTAAACCCCATTTGTGCATGTAATTAAATTATATACACACACAAAAAAAACCAACTACCATTTCCTCTCTCTCTCCTTCATTTTCCATTTCAAAATTTCTCCTTAACTTTCATCTACCATTCCATTCATATTTGAATCATCACTTACCTATTTTACAACATCAACAAGAAGGATAAAGAGGGAACTTCTCAACAATATACATATATATATATATATATGTATTAACAAATGTAAAGGTATTTTCTTTATGTATTATTAGTATTAGTTTTCTTATATAAATTATTCTTATGTAATTTCTTTTTGTAATTTTTTATATTCTTATTCTTAATGCACTTAGTATGTATTTTGGTATATTGTATTATAATTTTAAGTATATGTATTAGCTCTCAGTGTACATAATCTTAAGTCTTTAGAAATTATGTTTATATGTAAATATACTAAAGTATACATATAGATATATGAAAGTACATGTCATATATTTGGTTAGTTATATGTATATATATATATAAACACATATTTATGGTATATATATACAAATACATACATGTACACCTTATATATATATACATATATCATAGTGTATGCATAAACATTTATGAAATAATAAGTATTTATACATATACATGCAAAATCGAAAATATACATGTATATGTATATATGTAATATATTAAAATGTTATTAAAATTATACTAAGAAAATATAAATATATTTATATATACATGTATGAAAGTACGTATAAAACTAGGTATAAATACGTGCACATATATATATGTACATGTATACAAGTACGTATCCTAATAGTATACTAAAAGTATAAATACAAGTATATACATATGTACACATGTATAGATATACTTATTATATTAGTATGATATAAGTATACCTACATGTATAGTACATATAATAATATTATAAGTATAAGTACATATAATAAATTATTAAGTATAATAAAATAATTAAGGACATATATGTACATATTTATATGCATATAAGAACATACATATAATATATTTATTTAATATAATATAATCACATATATATATATAAGTACATGGGTTGGGTTGAAACCCAAAAAAGAAAATAAAGCCCATATAATATTAATTAATTAATTAATTATAACTACATATAAATATATATAATAATAAAAAAACTTAAAAATATAAAAAATAAAGGAAAAATTAATAAATTGCCACATGAACAAGTAGAAACATGCTACATTAGCAAATTTTCTAAAACAAGTAAGTGAATCAAAAATTATAAAATAATTAAAAATAATAATAATTAATTAACTAAGAAAAACTACAATAATAAGAAAATTAATCTAATTAGTACATTTATCTTTAAAATGAAGAAATATTGAATTAAATATAAATTAGACATAAAAATAAAATGTTATAAAAATATGAATTTTAGAAATTAATTATATCATAAAATAATAAAGACAAGCTTAAAATCAGTAAATAAAATTATTCGGGTCAAAATAATAAAATTCGTAACATTTTATACCCATATTGAAAAATGTAAGTTTTAACGTCTAAAATAGATCCCATTATATGAAAATATATCTGAAAATGATAAAAATTAACTATAAGTGCATAAAAATCAAAGTTAAAAAGAAAAAGTTGTATACAATTTAAAATTTAAGAGAAAAACTGAGAGATATAAATAAATTGGTTACATTATTTAAGTAATATGATCATATAAATAAATAATTAGGATAAAAATCTAACTAAATAAAGAGATATCCAAATGTGATTATTTACAAGTATACATATGTAATTTCCTATAGAAGAATAAATACATATTCTAAAATGCGGATAAAATATAATTACGAGACAAAAGCTCTTCAAAATATCAAAATGTTAAATGTACCTACATATACTTAAAAGTTAAAGTATTTTGAAGATAGTATGCTTTTATATGTAATAAATATGTATGTTAAAATAGAATAGCAATGATAATAACAACTAATAATAATAATAACAATAACGATAACAACAACAACAATAATATAGAATCATATACTTACTAGAAATAAATTGAGTATATGTATACATATAGCATAATATAAACCTGGAATAATACTACCATATGACTAAGCTAAAGTTTTTAATTAATTAAATTTATGATTTTAAGATTTTTCACTTAACTTTATTACTTTGTCTGATATATATATATATATATATATATATATATCGTTACACCAATATCTATTCCATTATAGATGAGTATTATAACAAATTATATTATAGCAAAATATTGATACAAAAATTTACCGATAGTCAGATAATCTAAACTTATATAATATTTAATAAATTATATATTATTACTCATAAGATAAACAAAACCTTCTATTTATCGAAATAAATAACTTAAGTACTGTGAAATGTTCTTAAAAGCTTTAACTATATTATATCAATCAAAAAGTAAACTAAAAAACATTAAGGTCCAACTATAAAAATGCAAAGACTTAAGGTAAAACTAAAAAATTATATAGAATTTAAAATCTAAGTGAAAAGGGAATTATAAGGTAGATAGTAAGCAATTAGATTATTTAGCTCTACGTCTAGATACTCATTAGGTGTCTCTTACTTCTATTTATCAAGAGATATTAATTAGGAAGGCAAGTAGCTTATTCATCATTATAGTTCATATCGGCTTTGGTCAAGTGAATACTTCCAATAACTTTATATTTGTTTTATACTCGTAATTAGTACACCTAAATTTTATATATTAATAAATTGATACTTGGGGTTCAAAAATATGCAAGTGATTGAATATTGCTTGCCTAACATGCAAAATGTAGTTAAATATGGTAATTAAAGAATTGATTGTATGATTGATCTTTGCATGATTTGAATAGTTTATTAATATCGGTTGATCACATAATGAATTGACTTAATCATATTCGACTTAACTTAAATTAAATAGATCATGTACAAGCATGAACATTGCATATAATGTTTCAACCGTTACTTCATGTGGATGATAATGAAGGGCTTTGTAGAGATAGGATTTCCATATGATTTGATTAGTACAGTACAAGAGTACTGGTACAATAAAACCCTATCCTTAGCTCACGGGTTTACTTGGCACTAGAGATGCTAACTGTAGGTAGTTGAAGGTTGAGTCTAAAGATTATTGCTTATGGCATGATTATAAATTGTAGGGGTTACCTTACCACTAGACCTGCAAATTTTTGTACTACTACATTTTGGAAATAGAAACATACTTTGTGAAATATGGAATTTTTATATATGATTAAAAACCTAGGTGCTAAAATTCAATTGTGATTGGTGCTAATGAATCGTCAACCCTTACTTCGAAAGGCGTTAAATCCGATGTTCTATGCAATACCGGTCAACTATATATATTGTTTGACATACTGCTTGATCATGCATTCATATAATTAATAATAAATTGTTTGATAACCTGCTTGATGGTATAGTATGAGGGATATCTCACTAAGCTCATGTAGCTTACTCCCCAACAGTCTTCTCTTGCAGGTTAATAAATAACTGGGGTATGAATTAAAAGTTAAGTGTTGAGTGTAAGTATTGTGACACCTTAGAAGCTAGTATTTGAAGATAGTTTGTATAGCTTATTTGAAACATTACATGTAATTATTGTTCTTATACTTAGATTTTATGATTTCACTAAGCTTAAATTTTAGATCTTTGTTCCCTAATCTAATCATTTAGTAAGAGATACTGATTCTCTACGGTTTTGAAAAACTATGGATTATTAGATATCCATAATTATTTATATATTACGATAATTTAATAAATTAAAATAAAAAATTATAGTGATTAATTAATTAAAATTTTGTAATCTCTAATTTATAAGGCGGTTTTTGTATCATAGGTACATATATGATATGAAAATTTTAAATAATCCTACTATACTTCTTGTAGGGTCTTAACAGCACTCTAGTTCAAATGGTTTGTCCAAATTTGATAACGACAGGACAAGGGTAGAGGTAAACTTCTCTTTGATCTCCTTGAAGCTCTATTTGGCTCGATCATTCCACTGGAACCCATTACCCTTTTTTGTTAGCTGAGTCAAAGGGGTTGCAATGGTATTGAAGCTCCTAATAAATCACTTGTAGCAAAAAGTAAGGCCATGAAAACTTCATACTTCAGTAGCATTCTCCATTATCGGCCACTCTAAGACATCTCGAACCTTCTTCTCATCAACTTAGATACCTTCCCATAACACCACATACCCAAGAAAAAACACTTCACCCAAATATAGCATATACTTCTTTAGGTCCCCAAATAACTTCTTAACTCGTAAGATTTCAAAAGAAGCTTGGTGATGTTGAACATGATTGTTCATGTCAACACTATACACCAATATATCATCAAAATACATGACTACGCATCATCTGATTAGAGGGCGCATCACATGGTTCATGCTGAGCACCATTTCAATTTCCTTAGTTTAACCTATATTAAGTCCAGCCCGCTTAATATAAATTAATTGACATTAAATTAAGGAAATATTTTTTAAAAAAAATTAAAAATTGGAGTCGCTAACTAATTCAACTGGTAAAAAATAAAATTAGAGTTTTCGGATAGGAAAACCTTAACTTGGCTACTAATATATGGATTTTCTATGAAAATGATTTTTAGAAAATTAAATCAACGAAAACTAGGTTCAAATGCTAACCTATTAATACTAAGTCGCCATGTAAAAATTAAAAAAAAATGATGGGCTTTATTTTTATAATTTCCTAAAAATGCTAAAAATATATTTAAATAAATAAAAGATGACTAAAGTGATTTTTTAATTATTTTTTATTACGAATTTTTTAAGAAAAAAGGGATAAGTTTTTTTATTTTTTATATTGTTGCCCCAAAGATGCCTACGTACTAGCCAATCAAAATCAAACTGGTCATAGTTTTCTTTTATAAAATATTTAATGGGTAGATTCTTTTTATTTCCAAAATTGAGCCAGGTTTATATTTATTTATCAATTTATTATTTTTAAAAAAAAACCTAAGAAATCTAATTTTCCAAAATTAAAGAAAAACCTAACTAATAAAATCTTTTTAAAATCCCGGTTAATATTTTTTTTATTTTTAAAACCACTACGTGTCAAAAAAAATATATCTTTTCTAAATCCAAACTATAAAATATGTTGAAGATACGGTTTGATACATATCTTTTTCAAATTTTAACTACTAAATACGTATCTTTTTTAAATCATAACCACTAGATATATATCTTGATATGTTTTTTTTTTTAAATCCTAACCACTAGCTACATATATTTTTCCAAAAAACAAGAAAAATATAATTTAACTAAATTTTATGGAAAATTGGAATTATCTAAAAAATCATGTAATATAATTAAAAAAAACTGCACTTAAAAGAAAGTAAATTAATAAAATAAAATTGAACTAACTAATAAAATAAAATAAATAAAATATGATAAAAAAAATTTTACCTACACAAACCGAGTCGTGCATAATAGATGCGCCTGTGATCGTACGCGGCTTGCATGGTGTTCAATGGGCCATAGACAGTATCAGGTGTTACGTATGTACTGTTGTGGGCATTCGATGTGTGCAACATGCCGTTGATCAGTTTGTGCATGCAATTCAAGGGCATGGACTTACTGGCATTGTGGATCAGCGGTCAAGGAGCTGTCGATTGGTCAATGGGGCGTTGGTCAGCGTATGAAGGGTGCTGGTAGTTGTGTTGCTATTCTAGTCTGGTGTGTGTGAGGGCTGATCATTTGTTAGATGTAACTTGGGATCAACTTGCTAGCATGTTCTTCAATGTCCAATGTCATGCTAATGTGTAAGGGTTATGGAAGGTGACGATGTAGAGGATTTATGTTGGCTTCGTAGACTTCAACATGGAGGATTGGATTGGTTGGGGAATTGGATTTAGGCGTTGTGGATTAGGATTAGGAGACGGCGAGACATTGTAGATTAGACATCAAGATCAACTAAACTTTGGATTAAAGTCGTCAGGAGGATTGTTGATCTTACGTGGAATCACATCAAGAGATTTCAGATTGCTGGAGATTTAGCGGTAGAGTTGGCGTTGGAATTGTGATGGAGCTTCAAACTTCAAAGGATTGGGATTTCGACTTGTTGTGTGCTTAAGGATGTGAATTGTTGACTTTGTGGATTTGTGTCAAGACTTCGCAATTAGATTTGACCTTTGTTGGTTTTAATAGATTAGGAATTGAATTTCGTTGGTTTCGATGGAATGGGAATTGACTTATGGAAATTGGAGTTCGGTTTTTGTCTAGGAATTGGATGTACGAGTGAATTTGTAACTCAAAAAATATCCCTAACGTCACTCTCTAATTAGCTATTTATAAACCCAATATCTAACCTATCGTGTCATTTTAATTATAAATTTGATAAAAAAAATTCAAAAAGTACAATAATGATTTCTTGATATTCGACCTAACTTTTAGAAACCCTTCCTCATTGTAGGCTTTCTATTTTTCAAGGCTCGATCTGATCTAATTAGTTTCAGCAAAATAATAAATCATAATTCTATTCTAACTCAATATAAACTAGATAAAAATCTATTTTAAATCGAACTAAGCCAAAATTATTTTAATAAAGCCTAACTCTCAAATGATTTAATGATTTATTAAATTAATCACACACCATTATTCGATTTGATACTACACGGTCTGACGTGACTTGGCTTGACTCGATTTGATTCAACTTGATTGAATTTAATTCAGCTTGACTTGATACAACACAACTCTCTCTTTTTTATTTCTTTTTTTCTTTTTAATTTTCATTTTTTAAAATTATTTTTAATAATTTTTTTAACATTATTATTTTTATATTTTTTATTAACCTAGCTCAACTAAAAGAAAAATGGCAAATGGCAAAAATGAGGTGTCTACAGTTCATAAGCCTCACAAACGTGCTCGGCACATTTGTAAGTTCAAATGACATAACCAACCATTCATAGAGACCATGCCTTATCTTGAAAACGGTTTTCCATTCATCACTTAGTCTCATGCGAATTTGTTGGTAGCTATTTCACAAATCAATCTTTGAAAATATTTTGGAGCCATGAAGCTCATCTAACATATCATCGAGTCTCAATATCGAATATTTGTACTTAACAGTAATTCGGTTGATTACTTAACTATCAATGTATGAACTCCATGAACCATCAAACTTTAGGATGAGCAAAGCTGGTACAACACAAGGGCTCATGCTCTCCCTTACATATCCTCTCCCTTTGAGCTCATCTACTTGTTTTTTCAACTCAACGGCTTACACAAGGTTCATTCTATTAGCAAGTTAGTTCAATAAGGCGACGCCTCACTGTAGATCAACATAATACTCTATGCCTTAGATTAAGGGTAGTCCTTAAGGTAACTCTTCAAGAAATAGGTTGGAAAATTCATCTATTAAGCTTTGAATCCCATCATGAACATCTACCAAATCTCTCATCTCTAATAATCTTCTAATCAATAAGAATATAGGCTCTTCGGCCTTCTCAATAGCTCAAAGCTTTCTTTAGCTCATCACTAAAGCCTTCTTACTAACTCAGATAAGTTGATTATGGGTCTCATTTACTTGGGTTAGTGTCAAAGGTTACAGCACAACCTGCTTTCCATCCTTAATAGAAGTATAAGTGCTCTTGTATCCATCATAAGTAACATGTTGGTCGAACAATCATAGTCTTCTAAGCAACAGATGTGAAGCTCCTATGAGGATGATATCGCATACTGCTTCGTCTCTGTTCACATTCCTAACACTAAACAATATAGTTACTTGCTTTATGACATATACAGCACTCTTGTCATGAAGCCAATGTAGTTTGTAAGGTTAAGGGTGCTTAGAGGTCAGCAATCCTAACCTCCATACAAAAGATTGTACGATGATGTTAGTACAACTTCCTTTATCCGAAATGATGGTGCACACTTGTCCTTTAATGGTACATTTCGTATGGAATAGATTCTCTATCCGATCTTCGTCGAAGTTCGATAGGAAACTCAATACTCATATCAGCACTAAGGTCATCACCTCTACCTAGTCAGCATAGATACAGTCTCCTCTTCCTCATTAGCTTCAATCCTTCCATCATTCTTCTCCTCCTTAAGCTAGCTCTCATCAGTGCTATCCACTACACCTCTTTGAAGCACCATAGTACGTTAGTTTGAACACTCAGTAGCCATATGTCCAAAGCCCAAACATTTAAAGCACTTCACCTCGCTTATCTTCCATCTAAAAGCCTATCCTCTTTCATATGTCCTCGAGGTCGACCTAGCCTCAGCTCAGCTCGATTGGCTTATTCGGCCCTACTAGCCTATTTAGCTATCATTAAGTCGATCATTTCTCTCCTCAGCTCGACGTAAACAAGTTAGCGTAGAATTGGGGCTCGAGAAAATGTTGGCCTAAGTCAACTCAAAGCATTTCTTTTCTATATTTTGATTCTCTATACCACCTTAGGGTTATTGTCTGTTAACTTGCATCTTGTTACTAGACTCTCAATAATATTAGTGAGTTTGTCAAGATTATCATCAATTGATCCTGGAGTGTTACTACCATTATGACCACAACCAGGTTAAGCACCACTACTCTAGTCACCAATAACACCCTAAATACTTGAATCCGACATGGTATAATACTTCTTAAACAAATTAACAACACAATACATGGAAAATACTATTACCTTACTACCCAAAACTTTAACTAACATACTCTAACAACTTTAACACCCAATAATCACTTGAATAGGATAGAAATGAACTTGCTCTGTTTTCGTAATGAAAAACAAAGTAATAATGGAACTACACTTACCAACACACAAATCTTCACTATACAGCTCACAACTCCAAACTTACTCTACACAAACATATTGAAGCAGCTACAGAAGGAACACAGTAGCCATAAATAGCAAACATGAACCAAAACTTCACTGCAACTTCACACACTCCCTCTCAAAACCGTACTTTGATAGCAGCAAAGCTAATGCATCTTTAAGGTTGAATACAAGAAAGAGCACCTCAATGTTAACGAACTGAAAGGAAAACAAGAAAGCTAGCAAAAGTCCAAGAAACTGCTAACTAGATATGATACAACAATCGTTCCTACTCAACCTATAATCTACCGAATATGATACGCTAGTTTGAACTATAGGGTCACCCGCCACTACTCCTTACTAAGGGGAATAGATAAGAGTTAAGGGTAAATGAGAACACTAAGGTTGCTAAAAAAGGAAAGTTGTTTATTTTGATGATCAAAGAGTTTACATACAAACAAATGGGGTATTTATTCTAGCCCTACTAGGGTTACAAGCATATGTAGAAAAGATAAAAGTGTAATTTACAATTAGGATACATGAATGATACTAAAAGGGGTAAAAGAGACATAAAATATTATGTATGGAAAAGCAAGGAATCCTTATAGAATGTTGTACTAGAAGATACATGTCATATGATAGTTGGTTATTAGTCATTGGTCACTCTAAAATATAGTACAACTCAGACAAAGTGAGGAAAAAGAGGGTATGCAGTTAGAGCCAAACTGATCTAGATTAGGTCAGTTCTTAGGCAATCAATCACTAATGAATATTACCTCGAACTAGGGTAAGATCCTAATCATTTTAAAGGCTTATCTTCGAATAGTTGTTGAGGCTAGTAAGCTTAAATGTTTTCATGATTATGGTACGACTACTTAGCAAGTAGGCATGCTTATACAGAAGGTTAGCATGTCTGCTCAGTAGTTCCGGAGACAATGTTAGTGCATAAGAGAGCTTGGTACTTAAGTCAACAGTAGAGTAAATCATAGAAGTCAAAATAGGAATTCTTATCCTAGACGAGTCTATGAGCCATTATCCCCCTCATAAGTCCTTAGAGTCCTCTGGCTTAACTGTATGTGATTAGTCTAATGGGTTGATTCCGATCACCTTACTGTCCTCTGTAGGCTAAGCATAAAGTCTACACTCATGTTGGCCCAAGGTTTGGTGGCTACGGGTAAGAGCATAGCTTACCCTTAGTTAGCTTAACTCTTGGCCACTTTGTAAGTTACACACCACTCAATAGCTTGGTGTACATCTATTAAAATTCTTAGCCAATAAAACGTTGACTTCAACAACTCGTATGTCCTCTTTTCTCTAAAATGACCAGCAATCCTCCACTATAAGCTTCTTTAACAAGTAAATCTCATACCGACAAGTTAGCACACATAATCTTCCAGCTCAGAACAAGTAACCTTCTTCTATGAAATAGTCATCCAATGTTCTACCTTCCCTACACTTAGTAAAGATAGGTTTAAGGTAAGGGTCCTGAGAGTACCTTTCCTTTAGGCTGACAAATCTCAACAACCTCATCTGGAGCTAAGAAAGCAATACATGTCGTCTAGACAAGCCATTTGCGACCACATTCGCTTTTCCTTGCTTGTATTTGATCACAAATAAGATCTTTATAGGAATTCAATCCATCTGATTTATCGCTTCAAAAGCTTTAGTTAGTTCCTCAAGTACTTCAAGGTTTGATGATCATAATACACCACAAACTCTTTTAGCAACAAATAATGCTGTCAAGTCTACATAGCTTAGATTAAGGCATACAACTCCTTATCATTAACAAAATAGTTCAACATTGGTCCTTTGAGTTTCTCATTGAAATAGCAATAAGTCAGTGTTCTTACATGAGTATTGCTCCAATTTCTATGCCCGAAGTATCACACTCTATCTCAAAGACCTTATTGAAATCTAATAGTAAATATACAAGCATTGTAGTCAACCACTTCTTCAACTCGATAAAACTCTTCTCCTCCTTATCTCCTCATTGAAAGTCAATATTCTTCTTAGTGAGCTCAGAAAGTAGGGCAATAATAGAACTAATGTCCTAAGTAAATCTTCAACTAAAGAAGCTAGACCATGGAACAAGAGGTCAACGTAAGCCACTCTACAATGGCCCATATTTCTCCTCATCCATTCTAAGTCCTCCTTTACTCATGACATATTTAAGGAACATAATTTCTTCTTGACAAAAACAACATTTCTTCAGATTGCCATACAACTATTCAGCTTTGAAGCACCTCAAAAACTATTCAGAGATGATTTACGTAGGTAAGTAAGTCGAGGCTATACATAAGAATGTCATCAAAATATACTACAATAAACTTTCTTATTTGATTTCTCAACACATGATTCATCAACCTAATAAAAGTACTAAGGGCATTAGATAGTAGAAATGGTATGACTAGCCATTCATATAATCTATGTCTCATCTTAAAGGAAGTCTTATACTCATCACCTTCGCGCATTCAAATTTGATGATATCTCCATTTTAGATTAATCTTAGAGTATACACTTGCTCTATGTAGCTCATCCAATATATCATCCAATTAAGGAATGGGATACCGATATTTGATGGTAATCTTGTTAACGGCTTGGCCATCCACACGTATCCTCTAACTCTTGTCCTTCTTAAGTACTAGTAGTGTAGGTACAACATACAAACTCATGCTTTCTCGAACATTTCCTCTTTCAATAAGCTCATTCACCTGTCAGTGTAGCCTGGCTACTTGCTCAAGGTTCATATGATAAGTCGGTTGATTGAGCAACATAGCTCCTGATTATAACTCAATGCCATGCTCTATTTTACGTTTTGGAGGTAATCCTTTCTACAACTCATTATGAAATAGATTGGCAAACTCTCTCAGTAAACTCTCAATTTCCTTAGGTAGATCACTTTGATTCTATATCTCCAATAACCTTTGTGCCAACAAAAAGGTCAGTTCATTTTCTTTCATAGTTCGTCTCAGCTTAGATCTACTCATCACTAAGGTCTTCTTTGTCTTTTAGATGAGTTTAGACTACATGCTACTAACTTGGCTTGATGTCATTGGATATAGTGTAATAGGCCAGCATTCTTTCTAAAAAAACTAAGTGTTTTGATACCCATCGTGCATAACTCTACAATCAAACAACCAAGATCAACCTAATAAAATATGAGATGCACACATAAGAAAGACATCACTCATAATCTCATCCTTATAACTCCTAATGGTGATAGGTAAAATCAGTTGCTTAGTAATGTAAAGTAATCCCTTCTAATTCAATTAGTACAATTTATACAGTTTAGGGTGCACAGTGGTTGGTAGCTTTAAATACTCTACCATCCTAGTTGAGGCAACATTCATGCAACTACCACTACCGATAATTAAAGCACATAGCTAATGGTTTACCTTACAAGTAGTATGAAATAGATTTTCTGGTTACTTTTCTCGTTGATCACATTCCATGTTAAGAGCTCGGCATTCAACCAATGTAACTTCCATCGCCTCCTTCTTCTATAGTTTCACTAACTTTTTCATTTGTACTATCCACTTCAATGTTTGGAACATCTCCTTTGATGACCATTATTCATTATTTTGGACATTAAGACACTATGTGTCCAAAACCTTTACATTTGAAGCACTTTACCTCACTTGTCTTCTATCTAGAGGTTTACCCCTTTTCAAATTCCTTTTCTTTCCTTCATTGTTCCAACCTCACTCCTTCTCCATAAGATGCTTATCCTTCTTTAGTGCTTGGCAATGAGCCAATAGTTCTCATATTATTTCCTTAAACAAGTCAGCTAGTTTGAACAAATCGGGAAATAAAAGCTCAATAAGATTAGTTTCTCCTCTGCCTCTCAACTTACTAAGCAACCTTAATAGCTTCCTCTAAGGTGTGGATAGATAGTACTTCAGCAATTTCCTTAAGCTTAGGCCTTAGTCCATTAACAAACCTAAAGAAAATTCGAGCTTCAAGCTCTTCTACTTCATACCTAATCATCAGCATTTAGGACTCTTGCACATACTCATCAACTCTTCGATTTCCTTATCTAAGCTCCTATAACTTCACAAAAGTGTCTTTATAATATGATTTAAGAATGAACTTACCATACACAACCCTCTTCATCTCTTCCCAAGACCTTACTCCTAACCATCCCTCTCTTTCTCTCATTGCATGCGACTCTTTCTACCACATATAGATGTAACCAATGAACTCAAGAGTAGCAAGTTTAACCTTATCACCTTTAATGTACCAATAATACTCAAATAGCTTCTTGACTCGCTCTTCTAATCTAAACACTCATCAACATTTCCACTCCCTATAAAGCTCGAAATTTAGATTCTCACATTCTCTATATCCTTAAGAGCTCAAACAACTCTTTCCTCTTCAACCTCTCCTTTATCCATTTTGACCTCTTTATAGTTCATCTTCAGTTGAACTAGTTGATTAGATTGTCTTGGGAAGTGTCGAGCATGATGGGGTGCTCGATTAGGTCAGTTTTCACATTGATTAACTCTAGAAGCTCGAGTAATTCTTTCCTTAGCCTCATAGGACTCTTCTACATTACTCCCATCCTCTTCAATTATCTCCAACCTTCTGTTAACTTGTCGTTCAACTTCAACTCATACATGATGAAATGGATGATCTACTCCCTTATGAAGAGCATCATAAGCTTGATAAATAACTTGGTCAACTCTCAGCTAGAGTGTTTAATTCAATACATCCATCAACCCTATGGTCCTCATCTATTCTTGCAACTACTACCCCTTCCATCAACAACATCATGTTCCCCATCATGATGGCCACACGATCTAACTATTCGTTGATGGTCAACTCTATATGGTGTCTACAGCTAAGAACATCACTACCATTATCTCTTACCACCACATTTACACTTAGGTCAATCATTTTCCTATCCTTAACAACCATAATTCCACTGCAACCTAACAATCTATCTATATACCTAGAAACACCTACTGTGTATTGCTACTACACCTCTTCTATTACTTTGTCACATAAGGTTAAAACAAAGTATAATAGAGCACAACAACACATACTCAATCTGCGGTCAATAAATACCTAAAAACAATAACCAACACTAAACGGATACTACTTCACCTTCGACAAACCCAAAATAATTTAACACAACTGTTTACCGTGTCGACAACTAACATGAACACCTCAACAATGCTAGAACTCACTCATACATTGCTTAAGCTTGCAACCTTACTCAAAACCTCAAGCTCTTATACAGATCGCTGAAAAGAGAACATACGACTACCAATATCACGTAAACCAGAAAGCTAGGTTCAAACTACAAGATGGTCCAAAGAGTAAATGATAGTCGAAAATTAAGTAGGGATCCTCACGCATTGATGGTAGATATGACATATCAACACCTCACATGAACTCAGGTCATAGTTGATATTATGCATAAGTATAGCTAGAGGGCACTTACCACTAATCCACATTCATAATAGACTAGATAAGAGCAAAAGAGAGTAAGTAAGGATACTTAGCTCACACAAGAAAGGAATGTCCAAAATTTTCTAATCATTAAGTGTTGCAATTAATACAAATTATAAGTATTTATATGACCCATTTAGGGCAAGTTCTAGGTACATGCAAATTACAAAAAGGGATTCTTATTAGAAAAGGAAAAAGGAATAGATTACAAAGGTAGAGTTGTAATCAAATAAAAAAGGAATATTCGAGTACAAAAGAATAGTATAGATGTCAGAAAAAGGGGCATATGTCAACTTTCTATTTTGTGGTCCCAATGATACTGTTTGTTGAATAGAACAAGTTTTAAGCAAATCAAGTCGAGGTTAGATGCTTAATAGCTCGGATATTCCAGATTAAGGAAGGATTGGTTTTAGAGATGGCCCATTTCCTAGTCAACCTTAGCTAGTCGACTCAAGCTTAAGGTAACTCAACTTGAATAATGTATCAGGTCAGCAAGAGACAAGTTCGATGCTTGACCCTAGGTTTTGACTCAAGCTTATCGAATCAATATGATAACCTTAGGTTTCGAGTCACTAAATGTAAGGCATCGAGTAAGATCATCCATTTTAGTTCAAACTTTACAGTAAGACTAGAAAAGTTAGATAAAGTATTCTAGTAAAGTCAATTTCTCTAAATAAGCCATATAAAAGGATTAATTTTTTTAAAAAAGTCAATTTATCAATAAAACCAATAATTATTGAAAATGTGAAATTTGAGCTCTTCGATATAGCAAGATAATAAAGATAAGTTATTTAACTTATAAAAATAATAAATGAAGTTGAATTACATATAATATACACCTATTTACATATGATATGCATTATAAGTATTAAATACATATATATAATAATAAATTATAAAAAATAAGGTAAATTAGCACAAAATAATGGAAAATTAATAAAAAGTGAATGAATGAGTCATCAAATGATGTAGTAGCCTAAGATTAATTAGAAATTATGAGTCAAGAGCCAAAATATAAGAAAATGACACCTAGCATGTTGGATTTATATAAAAATGACACTTGAGCTAAGAAATTGACATATAGCATGATGACTCATCAACCTAACCAACTCTAAAACTATAAATAGACCTTCAACATCAAATATCAAACCTTTTATTAAACCTAAATCAAATAGGAAAAATTTAAAGTATTAATATCCTATTATGGTGGCCTTTTGGGATTAAAGAGATGGTGACATGGCAAGCTTTTCTGACAGGATTGGGTGGCTAGAGATAGTTGATTCAGGTAAACCAATTTTCTAGTTGAAATTTTCTAAATTTTCTAAAAACATCAAATAGTCTTATTTAATTATGAAAATTGGTTTTTTGGGTTTATTTTATGAGTAGATTAATTTCATAATTTTATTTTAGTTAAATAATTAGTGAAATGTAGGGTATTTAAGAAATTTCCCTATTTGGAAAAAAATTAAATTAAATTTTAGAAATATTAAATAATGTCCTTTCAAGTTGAATTTTTGTACATAATATACTAAATATATGTATTTAATTTCCGTAACAATAATTTTTTAAAATAAGAAAGTTTACTATTTATTATAATCATTTTGGATAAAATTGGCAATTTTGTTGTTTTGTTAGATTAATTAGTTAATGACAAAATCAATATATGAGTGTAGACACCTAATTTTTACCCCTTTATAGTCTTAATCTTTATTTTTACAAAAAGGGTCCTAATTCAAATAAAAAATAAAAATTAAAAAATAATGAAAATACCAAAAAAATAATAATAAGAAAAGGAAAAATCATAAAAATTTCATATATTTTTAGGAAGTAATTTATATTAGGAATAATTAGTTTTAGTATTAGTTTAGTTAAAAATTTTATTTTAAAAAATCGAATAGTTTAAATATAATTTAATTGTAATGAATGTCAAGGCATAGACCAACGGCCTAATGGATAAGAATTGAAGTGTTTGGAGTGGATTTAGTTTGAGATCATAGGTTCGAGTCTTAGTAAGCACCTATGTCTTTATTTTTCTATCTCTGCAGAAGCAAGATAAAAATTGGTTATATCTAATTAAACCATATGAATTTAGTTAAATCATATTTGAATTTATTTAAATCTAGTTTAATTAACGAATCGGATATAATTAATTAGATATGATATGGTTTAGACTATATAAATACACATGCACGTTGCATCCACTTGAAAAAACAAACAAAAAAAAATTACAGCACACATTGATAATGCCAACAGCAGTCCCCACACGATTAGTTGTGACAACACACAAGGCTCCACGCTCCAATTGCAGCAAGATCAACCTTGCATACCCACATCCGGCCGAACGTCTCAAGCTCATCTACAACACATTGACGAACATCACCATCCTCAGCAATACGTTCCATCAAGTATTGTACAACAGCACATACTCATTCACGAAAACTCCACCGACGCTCCAACGCATTAGTCTGCACACTAGACCACTGACGATCAACACTCCAGCAACAACATCAAGCATGGACCAAGCGTGGCGCGTCCTTGCAGCAACAGCAATCTAACCGAAGCCGTAAGTCAATCGAACAACAATTTCGCAGCAACTCCAGGATCGCCCCTGACCGCATCTCCTCATCCACCAGCCGAAGTCCAGAATCCAAACTTCGCAAACCGCATGCCAATCCTCACAACAGTATCCATCCAATCACTAGATCAATGACTGCAGTAACCGTGTAAAATCTGTAAAACCCCTCACGCATGCTCACTCCCATTCAACAGCAATACACGTCACTCACCGCACAGTTCACATCCAGCGTCGAGCCCCTACCATCTACTGCAGCGATCAGCACTAACACGACGATTAGTCTTCAACGCCAGCAGCAGTCCAACGCCACTGTCCTTCAACCGAGCAAGTTCAGGTTCGATTGTTCAATGTTTTTATTTATTTAGTTATTATATTATGTTATTATTATTATTTTATTAGACATAGCATATGTATGTATATATTAGTTTAGTGTATTTCTTTTAAGCATTAGTTTTCTTTATTATATAAGTTAAATATGTTATATTGATTTAAGTGGATAGCTACTTAATAGTAGTAATATGGATATAAATAAATATATATATGTATATGTGTTAGCCTAAGATTTTATTTTTTTTAGAATTAGGTTTTTTAGAAATCCTTACATAGAAAATTATTTTTAGAAATAAAAATTAACAAAAAGAAATATTTTAAAAGAAAGTTATAATGTCTTAGAAAGTCTTCTGATCATTTATGAGTTAGGACTCCCTTATATTTTGTTTAAATGAATCGAATCAATTAAGACATAAACTTAGTCGGTTTTCAAAAATTAAAATAAACCAACACACTAAAGTTTTCGAAAAAAACTACGATCGTCTGATCCTAGCTAGCGAGTACGTAGGCACCTTCGGTGCAACGATAAAATATGTAGAAACTTAGATCCCTCTTTTTTCTCTCTTTTGATTTTATTTATTTATTTATTTATTTATTTATTTTTTAAATATTATAATTAGAAGAATAATCCTAATTTCGGTAAATAAATAGTGGTACCCGTTAAGAGTTTAATAGATTAGCCCCTGAACTTGGAACCCTCTAGTTCTTCATTTGAAATTGAAATCAAAGACTGGTAGCCAAATTGTAATCAATCTACCCAATTGATTGCGGTTTCTTTCCTTTTTCCCGACTTCGATCAGATGGCAACTCAAAAAAATAATTTTCAATAAAAAACCGGAATTTCTCAATTTCTTTAGTTGATGATTAATATTAAATGAGTTAAGGTTTAGTATTAATCGGAAAATGAGAAATCAATTTTTAAATAAAAGAAATCGAAAAATCAGGCTCGACAATGAGCCTTATGTATTCTAACTTTTGAAAGTTTATGATGATGTTTGAAACACTTGATTTTTATGTTATGACTAAATTCACTTATTTGCTTAATTTTTACTAATTTTGAGCTAAAACGTTATTTTTAGAAATAGAGGTGATAAACTAATTTAGTACAATTGATAGCCAATAATTAAACTACATATCTTTATGAGTCTATCAAATTTTTCATGAAATTAATTGAACTCATATATAATTTATCATGTATTTTCCTAATATAAACTTATATATTGACCTAATATATAAAATAGTAAATAATACTATTATGATAATTGATAAGATAATGCCACACTAGTATTTTAGGCATAAAATAGGTTTAAGGTTGGAAAGTATAAATTTTTAGAGTTTTTAGTTTAAAATTAAAGCTTATTTGGGTTAATTATTGAGTTACGATAATGCATGATCCAGTTAATAGCAAGAAAGAGTATTTTCGAGCATCTAACCATTTTGATTAGTCTTATTTCTTAGGATATATTAATAATACTCAAAACAATAAGCACAATAATATAAATTTTATTGAAATTGGATAAGGAATAAGTAAGATACGGCCAAATGAAGTTTAAAAATGTAGTATTGAAAGCTTATAAGAGTTTGGGTTTAACCCGTAGTTGACTTAAAGATTGTGTTATATTTTCCTAAGTGTAATAAGTACGGAATGACCACATAGAGAAGTTTAGGATTTTGCACTACTATTAAGGCCTATTAAGGCTAGGTAAGTAGATTTAACTTATGCTTAAAGTAAATATATTGCTATTAATAACATTTGGTACTATATGATGCTATGTTGATTGAATATGGCTATATCTTGATTAAATTGACATGATACTATGGTAGATACTGATTTGGTGATTTTGAATGACGGTAGCTATAACTTGGTTAAACTGCTATGCTACTATGTTGGCTGTTAATGTAGTGTTTACAAATGATTATACTAATTGGGGAGGTTAAGTGATTGCTAACCCAATTTTCTAGGTATTCACTTAAGTGAACCTTAAGTAAGATACTAAAATTTTACTAAGGAGAGTTCAAAAACTAGAATCAAACAACTAGATTGAACAAAACTTAAAGACTGATTGTGTGGAATGATATACTTGAGTGGTTATTGCATATCATGGCATGGCATAGCATAGCATAAAAAGGGACCTACAAGTTAGAATTTTAAAAGTAAGACTTCTAAGTAATCAAGAAAAATCATGACTTTATGAACTCAGTTTTTAGAAGCATATAGATACTTATTGCTTAAACATCCTAATTATTTTGATAGTCAGATTTGGTAAACTACAATGTGTAGTCTAATTTTGTAAAACAAAGTTGGGGGGTCCTACTCCTAAACAGCTCCTAGTTGCCTTTTTTATTTGGTAGGATACGGTGTGTAGTCCAATTTGGTAAAATAAAGTCAAAGGTCCTATTCCCAAGCAATTTTTTGTTGTCTTAAGTTCTTAGATGTTATATCCAAATGCCCAATTATGTCGACTAGTCAAATAAGGATATTAGAAGGGTATAAGATATTAGTACCAATACATGTCACATATATGAGCATAACATGCTACATTGTTAGTAATAAATGCTTAGTTAGGCTAATGTATGAGTGAAGTTGAACATGCTGGTTATGATTGAAATGTTTCAGTTGTGACATTGCTTATATTGTATTGTTTGTTATCCACTCTCACTCAAAATCAGTAGTTGAGGGGATAAAATGTTTTATCCTTAGGTTAATAGCATTGTGAAGGACCCAACACTAGGGGGATGTATATTGAGAGCGTAACTCGAAGTCAGCGATTTTTTTATGGAACCTGTACTAAGTTGAAATCCTATTATTTTAAAGATGATAAAAGCAAAGGAATGTTCATGTTCAGATGTAAATATTAGACCATATATATATATATATATATATATATTGTAATAAAATGCCTAGCTGAACTTTAATGTAGCAACCCCATTATCATATAAATAATGTTTTTCTTTTAATGAATGGGCAAGTTAAGTTAAGTTTTTAACAGGTATTCTTGTATAACGATGCATGCTGTGCTATACTGAGATGTGATAGCAAATCACTGTTTAGAGCTTTATAAAATTTATTTAAAAGCTATTTTGGATTTATTCAAAGAATTAAATTTTATTGGATTCATTTGGAGATTTTGATCAATAATTTTAGAGATTTTAGTATTTGTGTATGCCTAACATGTCAATAAATGATAGGGACACATAATGGGTTGTAGCACTCTAGAATCTAAAGCATTACAACTTGTAATATGAGTTTTCATGCTCTTAAAATTTCACAACTTGCAATTTAGGTTTTCATACTCTTAAAATTTGAATGAAATTTTTGCACTCTTTGAGTTTTTTTTTTTTTTTTGTCTTTTTACAATGTGATAAATATCAAGTAACACCATTGATTAATTCATGTTGTTTTGACGCTAAGGTTATGAAATTAGAGATTAATTGATTATTTTGATTGTGTGCTTAATTAGTTAATTGATTAGTTTCTAATTGTACTTCCTGAAATGCTATGTTTTATTTTTTTCTTCGCACTTGTTAAATTCATTGCATATTGTTATATTTTAAGTGTAGGGGAAATGCCTATGAGATATGAGCTTATATTTTTCATAGCTTTTTAGGAAATATGTCAAAAGGAAGGGAAACAAAGACAAGCAAGCTCAAAGCGAGAATTGTCTCAAGAAGGTTATCTAATGCACATGCTTGATATTGCCTTTTTAAAGGAAGAGGAAAACATAGAGACAAAGGAGACGATATTTGCTAACATGACTTTCTTTGTGGTATTTGTCATTAGCAATAGAAATATCCCTGGTAGTTTTACTATTACTTTTTAATAGTCTTTTAATTTTCATAGGTGGAATAATACTAGTTTTCTAGTTTTTGGCTTTTGGATGCTTTTATTTCCTCTTTCTTTGTTTCTGATTTCCTTTTGTTTTGTACGCCTTTTAGGAATCTAAATTTATAGAACCTTATAATCAAAGGATTTTAATATCAAGTGCTTAAACTAGAGAAGTTTTAGTTTCCTTTTTCTCTTTTCCTTCTTTAATTTTCATGCTTTGATTGTTTTTAGTTGTACACTAAGGATAATGTAAAAATTAAGTGTAGGGGAGGGAATAAAGATATATATGTGATACTAAATTGATTAAGCTGAATTGGTTGAATTGGAGTTATAAAAGAATCAATTGAGTTACCTTACTAATGTTACATGAGATAATTAACTATTATATTGTATAATTTGAATTTACATTCAAGAAAGAAAAAAAAACTTGTTGGGGTAATTTTTTTTGCTTTTAGGAATAACTTTTACTTAATTATTAATGACCTTAACACATTATTAGAGTTGACTTGCATTATTTGTATGGGGTAGAATTACATGCTATCAAGCCTTGGATTTGAAGCCTTAAGATTAGATCAATGTCATTAGTCAAGAGTTAGTCACTTATATTTTTAAGCGTACTTAGATGTGTGCTCATTCCTTAAAGGTTCTTAGAGCTCTATAATTTTTAGTAAATGAATAAAGGAAACTTATTTCTTGAGAATCCCTTGAAAAATCATTAAATTTGGAGGCTAACTGAATAATTGAAATGAATTAAATTGAACAAAAGTTTAGCTATGGAACTCTTTGACTTGAGCAATTAAGCCTACAAGGTACCTCTTTTGGAGGAATAATATATATTAACTCAAGTAGAAAGCTTAGGATTATTGGTTGAAATTTCACTAGATGGGTCAAGAAAAAGGTCCACTTAAAAGCTAAACTAAATTAAATAATGAAATGAACTTAATCGAATAAAAGAAGTAATGCATGGTTCAAATGGGAATCTTAAAACCTAATAGCCTAAGGTCGACTATCCTAAGACATACTAACTAATGAAACAACTTCAATGAAACAATATAAAATTGAATTAGAAAAATAAATCCTCTAATAAAAATCAATTCTAAGAGGATAATTAGGAGATAGGTAGAAGTAAAATTCATTTACTTTTGATTATGGAACCTAGTGTGATTGAAAAGGGGAATGTATACATCTTAGCTAATTAATTAAAATGTCTATAACTCTTTCTTGACTAGGTGATGTTCAATGTGATTTTAAGTTTGATCATCTTTGGTTAAATGATGTAGGTGATACTCTAATTTACATAGATTAACTCATGAACTCTACTATCATATTATCACCCGGTACTTAGTATTGTTGTTTTATGGGCATTGTTATATGATTGAGTAAAGTTATGAATTTAAAAGTTGTAAATAATTTTATTTTTGATTGATTAAATGCAAATTAATGTTAAGCTTTGATTGAAATAATGTATGGTTAACTTTATTGTGTAAGGGTGATCAAGGAAAGTTCTTTTCCTTTGTTATTTTCATGGTTTTGATTTGTTTTTCTTGAGGTTAAACAAGTTTAAGTATATGTTGATAGAGCCTAATTATACCTATTTTATAGGTTATATCTATAATGCCTTTACAAATTTTTTAGAGAGTTTCTAGTGTGATTGATACTTGATTTGTTTATATTTTAATTTTAGATTTTTAAATTCAATATTACATGAAATTGAGACTAAGGAATGAAAAGAATGATACGTTGCAATCAAATATTGGAACAGTTACTATCTAATTGCAAATTTGTCTAAGAGCAATATTAAAACTCCAATCCATGTAATTTGACAAGTCATGTGAAGATGAATTGAAGCCTATTATGTTCCATCCAAGTTGCAAGTTATCACTTAGGTCAACATCTCAACTATGTGTATCCTTATTAACAGATATGATTGTATGTCCCCAAAAAAAAAGTGGTCATGTCTTACAATTTAACAACACATGAAGTGTGTCCTAAATTACTTAGCCATGTATCTGTTTTGCTTTGCACGACTATTGGAAGAACTCCACGTAACGTTACATAAGCAAATAGTGGGATCATGTTCAGACCATGTTTTCATTAAATCCTTAAAAGTTTTCTTGCATTATAAATAGATAAAAGGCCATGTAAACACAACGAGAACATAAATAAGACATCCATTCATTCATAGGATAGGGCTTTTGATCTTCTTTCTTCCTTTTTTCTTTATTTTCTTAATGTTTTATATTAGTTAGATTAGTATTCAATTAATGTGAACCATAAATTCTATGTAATTAGTTTCTTTCTCTTTATCAATCTATGAGTTCTAATTAACTCTAATCTAATTACATGGTTCTCATTGCTTTAATTGATATTGCTGGTGTGTTAATTCAATTCATTAGATTTCATATATGGAGATTGAGAAATTGAGTGCTTGAATAGATTAGGGTAATTAGAACAAGTTAAATGTAATTCCATAGATAGAATGGCATGATTTCTCTATATTAGGGGAAAACATAATAGTAGGATTTATAGATCATTGATGTAATTTCAGCGGTTTTAATTAGAAAGAGATTTCAATTAATTATTCAAGAGTTAGGTGTTGATATACTCACGAGAGATACTAGTATAGTTTAGGAATTCCTCATAGTCTAAGTAATTAGGATAACATTGATGAATTACATAGTTGTTATAGGAGGATAAGCAATCTAAATTCCTAGATAATGAATTCGTAGTTAATTTTAATTATCTTTTATTTTATTGGTTTGTTATTTTTCTTACTTTAATATAATTTAATAATTAGATTAATTTAATTTAGATTAGTGTTTTTTTTTAAATTAATTCAACTTGAGTTGATTGGTCAGACAGTGAAAATAGGAGGTATATAAATCCCTATAGAGCCGATACTTGGACTCACATTCGCTATATTATAAAATTGATAGATGCACTTATCTTCAATCAATATACACTTTTATCTCATAGACTCTAGTCATGTTTTTTAATTCCTTTTATTGTTGGACTCTTAGTTGTACTCATTTGATTTCCATTGTCGTAGAATTCTTATGTGTTTTCATAGTATCGAGTAATTTTGATGTAAGCAAACTCAAAACCTTTTATTTAGCTTTAGATGATAATTGTTGATCTTAGTTTACCATATGTTAGTTCTTAAATCACACTCGATTAATGTGCTAAAATCTAGATGAAATTTCATACTCTACTACAAAATGCTCATAAATCCTTTAGAAACATTTCAACTCATTAGTTCTTAAATCACTCGATTAGTGTGCTAAAATCTGGATGGAATTTCATACTCCACCATAAAGTGCCTATAAATTCTTTAGAAACATTTCAACTTATTTCCATAGTTTGCTTGCTTACCTTCCAACTGAAGACCATTAGGTTCCTCATTTTTCAAAGGTGAAAATTGTAAAGGCAGGGAAAGGTGAAATGCCTAAAAAAAAAACCTAAAGTGGAAGGGAAAAATTGTGATTTGATTGACTATTAAAAAGGAAAGGCTAATACATTTAAAAGAATAAATATTAAGTAGTGACATTCTTATATTGTGAGACAACTATAATTGGGTTTTTCTGTATAAACCTAACTCTATAAATAAGAAATAAACCTTCTATGTTCCTTAGTCCAACAAATTTCCTCTTGTTGTGAGATAAATAAAGAGAAAAAGAGAGAAGAAAAGAGGAATAATTTTGTATACAGAATAATCCTAAACCCCTACAATCTTCATTACACAAACAAGAGATTAAAACCTAGATTTATGATAAACAATCAAGAATTTGTTAATAATTGCTATTACTTGATTATTTCAATAAATGATGATTATAAGAATTAGGGCTTTGTCACTCTAAAAATTTAATAAAACTTTATAGAAATAATTAAGCACAAACAAATGGAATCGATGGATTGATGAAATTCAATCTACAAGTATTCGATGGAAATGGATAAAATTAAAATTAGGTTTTGTGAAATTAGTTGCATAAGAAGAGAATTTAAATATGGAACAAACATTACATAATTGATGTATTGAATTTACATGATTAAACTCATATGATATCAATTAAATTAAAATTTATATATTCAAATTATAGTTTATGTAAGAACATAGATGCCAAATTAATAGAATCCTAAAATAAACACATGAATAAATTATAAGGAAGAATTAAACTAAATACAAAAAAAAAAAAAAGAATGGACCCCCTTTTCTTACTCAATTGACCACCTTATACGCGTTAATCACATATTCTTAAGTTAATCATTCTAATTCTCGTTTTACACTAATCTTTTCATCAAAGTAAAATTTGGAATTTTGAAATGGAACAATAAACGTAATAGAATTAAGATCAGGAACATGAAGAATAAGTAGACAAAATAAAAATAATTTCATATTTGTAACAATGATATTATATATAAATTAGGTTATATCATGGACTCATAGCATCAAGAAATTGGAAATACATGAGCATTAGAGGTAAGTATCATACTACTTATCTATCAATTGTTCATGGTAGGTTAGACAAAACCTTATTGATGAATATTTGAATAATTAATCAATGTATTATATGCGCTTGTTATTATGAGTTACAATCCAACTGTAATTGGTGTAATTGTTGATATGAACTATGATTCAACTTTAATTGGTGCTATGATATTAAACTGCGGTTAATTATTCATATGAAAATGGAATATGAATATTTTGGATTTTGATTGTTAGAGTTGTGTTGTTTGGTGGATTAATAATATTTAGATAACTTATATATATTGCATATAGCAATTATACAGTAGTACATGAGTGTTGCATATGTATGTATATATATAGTATAGTCTCTCGCTGGCTAGTTGCTTATTCTGTTTGGGAAAATGTTAGTTCAGGTAATGAATTATAGTCATGAAGGTTTGGAGGGCATAGGAGACGAGAGCCTTGCATGTGTCTATTAAAGAATAACTAGTGTATTAGCCATTCCTTTAGTTTAAGGCATAACAGCTTTCATATATATATATATATATATTCTTTATTAAGGTTAATATTGATAAACTTGTGAATAAACCTATGCATCTCAAAATAAATTGGTCAAACTCTTTAGATGATACCACTGATCCAAAGAGTTGGCCACCATGACATTAAATTAGGACATGTCTTACTTAACAAATAGTCGTTTGCAGCGTGCAAAGTGTAAAAAGGAAAAGCAATTATATGGATGGTGAGAACAAGCAGAACAGAGACATGTAAATTGAGACCTTTTAAGGCCTGCAAAACCAACCGTGATTAAGTAAATGAGGTTGTCTCGTTAGACACGTGTCGCGCTGCAAAAAATTCTTAAGAAAATGGAACTTAAACCGACCGCATCAGATCCTTCTTCACTTCACTCCCAGAAGAAATCGGCTACCTAAAAAACCGAGTCTTTGCCCTAACCCTCTATCTATCCGAGACCCGAGTCATACAAACAGAAACCTCACTTTCCTTTTTATTTTCACGTTAAAAATCTCGACTTTCTTCTCATAATTTACCTAATCTAACTTTAAAGGCCTTATTCCAAAACGCCTACTTCAGGGATCAAGTCTTTTTGATTGTTTGTAAATTTTCATAGTCGTACAATGTCCTATTCCCTAAATCAGCAGAACCCACTTTTCTGATTCAACTTCTTCAATGGCAAATCCACGTAAAGGCAAGTTGTTTTTACTTTTTCTCTTCTTAGTGTCGTGTTCTCCATATGGGTTTTTGGTATTTTGTAGTTCTGATTCAGTTCCGATCTCGGGAGAGAATGATCAAACTAGTTCGACTGTATCCAATAGAGAAAATATACATTTATATGATCAACAGTATGTTTTGTTGCAAAAGCTTGAGGAATTAGTGAGAAATCTTACTGAAGTGGTTGCTAGATTAGAGTCAAGGTTGTCTGGGATCACTAAAATAAGAGATATTCATGATATAAGTGGTTCGGAGAGTCCAGTGTTGTCTGTTCAAGATAGGGACGTAGTTGACAGAACGAGATATGTTGACAAATCAATGAGTAATGATGTGGTAGAAAAGGATGCTTCTGAGGGTAAATCTCTGGATGGGGAGAGAACTAGAGGGGTTTCTGTGACAAAGTACAGTCCCTTTTGGTCTGAAAAGTTTCAATTTGCATCGGCGGTGAATTTGGATTTTGAGGCTACTTGCATTAATATCTTGCCTTATCGAGATTATGAGGGACTCAGTAAGTATATTGCAGTTGGGGATGAGAGGGGGAGAGTTTATGTATTCTTAAGAAACGGGGATCTCTTGATTGATTTTGACACAGCAACTGGGTCACCAATCACAGCCATGGTGTCATACATGTCAGTGTATAAAAATGAGAGTGTAGTGGTTACAGGGCATCAAAATGGTGCGATCTCAATGCACAAGGTCTGGGAGGGGTCCAATGGTGAAGAGTGGAGCTCACTTTTTGAGAAAAATGTGGGTGAATTTGCAGCTTCAGTAGTTGGTGAGGATGGCTCAGCAGTTACTATATTGGAGGTACACCATGTTGGGAGACTCCTGTACATTTTATCAACAGATCTCAGTGGAAGAATAACGGTGTATAGAGAAAATGGAACGTTTTATGGTTTCGTGAAGCCAATGAGTAGACCCCTTGCCTTCCTGAAGCAAAGGCTTTTATTTTTGACGGAGACTGGTGCAGGGTCATTGGATTTGAGGAGCATGAAAATTAGGGAATCTGAATGCGAAGGTTTGAATCATTCTCTTGCCAAAAGCTATGTTCTTGATGCAGCAGAACGGTCTAAAGCATATGGGTATACAAATGAAGGTGATATAATACATGTTTTGCTGCTAGGGGACATTGTCAATTTCAAGTGCCGTGTTAGATCCAAGAAGAGGCTTGATATGGAAGAGCCTCTTGTTTTTCAGGCTATCAAAGGTTATTTGCTAGTTGTGAACCAGGAAAAGGTCTCCGTGTTTAACGTTTCATCCCAACATTATGTTCGTGTAGGCATACCACGCCTTCTTTTCTCTGCTAATCTGGATAAGATAAAATCTTCTTTCCTGAACTACCAGGTGACAAATCTAAATCTAGAAACTAGAGAAGTAACACCTTTGGTTGCCAGTGATCGCGAAAAGATTGTTGTGCTTGGTCTTGGTGGAGGTCTTGTGGGTATCTACCGATCTAACCTTCCAGTATTTAAGGGGGAGTTCAACACAATGCTATGGACCAGTCCTGTACTGTTCTTTATTATTTTCTTGTTTGTAGCGTGGCACTTTTTTGCAAAGAAGAAGGAAGCTCTTACTTCATGGGGACCAGATGACCCCTTTACCTCCACATCTGCTACTACTGGAGCTCCCTTAGGAGCCAGCTCTGGAGACAGATCATTGGTTGACACTTCATCGAGAGCTCCTGAAATAATGGAATTACGTGGTAGCAGTATGAGACCTCCTCCCCGAAGATATGGTTCTCCCACCCGATATCCTACTGGAGCAACCAGTTCCTTTAGACCAGCCCCTTCAGAGCACAATACTAGACCCCCGGTTGATCCCAACTATAGATCTGCTTCAGAGCTCAAATATAGAGGCTCAGCGATAGAGTCCACAGGTTTCTCAAAAAGAAGAGAGGGCCTTTTTGTGAACAGTCAAGTTGTGGAAGATAGCAGTTGATATCTGGACATGGTTGAAGCGTTGTTCTTTTTTTTTTACAGATTACCTTTAGACTTTTCAGTGGGCTTAGGGAACCCACGTGAAATATTTGCTTCAGCAATGTAATGACATCTCATAGCAATGAAACAAATAATCATGCTTTCACGTTTCTCATCTATGGAGTTTTTGATTTGCAAATGGTGATATCTAATTTTCTACTCAGGTTCATCAACTGCAAGCATTTTGTCACTTGAATAGTACTGACAGAGAGAGTATCCAATAAGTTAATATGGTTTCCTCCCATTTCCTAGGGAAACATTGATTAGTTTAGAAAAAAGTTGTCAGATTTGTTTTATTTAATGTGGTATTTTCAAGAAAAGCATTTAGTTTTGAAGCTTGAGTCGTGTGGTTGATTTCCAAATCCTCTTCAGCTTTTGGCTTTTGCAGAGCAATCAAAGAAGAAGATGATAGTGTAAAGAAATATATTTTTTGAAATATTTGTTAACTCAGTTAAGCAATCTGGTATGGTGAGTTTTGTATGTAGACCTTGATATGTCAGCTGTCTGGGCTGTTAAGCCAAAAAAAAAAAAAAAAAAAAAAGAAAAAAGAAAAAATAAAGGAAGAAGAAGCCAGCTGAACAAAAATTGTGCTACTAGATGTCAGAAAAAACGGCCATCTGAATAAATTCGTGCTACCAGACGTCAGAAAAACTGCCAACCTAAACTGAGTTTGTCTGGATAAGACAGACCCAATGCGATATTCTCTGTCAGTAATGTTTCAAGACGAAGAAGATGAGGAAGAAAAAGAGGCGGAAGAAAAGCTCAGTTATGGAGATGGGGAAGATCTGGCTCCAGCAAATGCTGCAAGAGTGAATTTGCAAGTATAAAGGAACGATACCGCAAATGTTTACTGACAAAGATGGGCTATATTTATCATATGATAACGAGGAATCTGAACTGCAGGGTTTATAAGGGGATATGAATCTCTGGATTGTATTTTTCTTTTTTTTTTTTTCTTTTTCCATCAGCTTTCTGAAAAACTGCTAACTGTCAAAATGCTGGCACTTCTCTATCTTTTAGTATTATAATTGCAGAGTTATTGCGATGTCTCACTTGAAAAAGAAAAAAAAAAAAAAAACAAAATGAAAAGGTAGGATTTTATTGGTTATTTGTCCCCTTTTGGTGGAACAGCAACGTAAACCTGCTCTCCTGTCACCTGCAGGGGATGAAAGTACCAGAGACGTTAATCAGCTTGTAAGAAAGTTTTTGAGTATTCCAGGAGATACTAAGAAGAGAGCCAAACCACCAACTAAGGATTGCAGGATCAATCTCTAGAAGGTATATGATCAAACATTTATTGATTCAACTAATTCCCAAAATCTGATATTTTCCTTGCAGTCCATTATAGCATGCCCCTTGGCCCCTTACGGAGAAGATGAATGGTGTGGAGAAACTATCCTTCCCCTACTTGCTCTTTCGAGTGTTAATTTATTCCCTAGTTCTTGACAGGCATATACCGAATTGAGGTGACAGAATTGGGTATCTTGCATGATCTTTTTGCAATATTTACATAATTGACAAGCCATCATCGTAGAGGAAGAAAAACAAGCATGACTCGATTGTTTGTCTTTGGACGTGATGGGTGCAACGTTGGTATCGGAAGATCCTGGTGAAATGGTAAGATATGAACCAATTAGCTCTTTCTCTCTCAAAGGGGAGTTCTCTTCCATGTTGAGCCACTAAATCAATAATACATCCTTGGATATGATCACATGATTGCCACCATTTACTTGCTTTATATCTGATTCAGTTTAACTTTTAATGGTGCTAAATTGCTGGAATGGTTTTTCATTTTTGGATAAATTGTTGGAATGGTCTTTTAGTCGTATTACCTCAAGATGTCAACAATTTGGGCTCTGAAGATGTCCACTAACCACTGGATCTGAAAGCAAAAGTAGAGCCTGACTTAAAAATAAATAAATAAAAATTGTGGGTGGCCTGTTAATCTAACTAGTATCCTAATTTCATCTCTCAAATCCCAAATATCTGAAAAAATAGTACATCATGAAGATCTAGACAAGATTGTGAATAAAGAAATATAATGCAAACAAACAAGACGCCAAAAATATGATTTAGTAAACATCAAATTTCAACAAAAACACAAGTAAGATACAAACAACGCAAGAACGATTCACAAATAAGAAAATGATGTATAGATATGAATAGGATAATTCAAATAAATCACAGCTAAAAGAAAGACAAGGGTGCTTTATTTAGGGATATTCGTTAGCAATATGCAAACAATAAAGAAAGAAGCATGAGGGGAGGATGATAAAGCAAAGTTTAAAATATTTTTCAATTAAGTATTCGAAAAATGAAAAAAATAAAATAAAATAAAATCCCAAAAAAATACAAAAAAGGAACAAAAATTGAAAATATAAAAAAATAAAAAGAAATAGAATAAAGAAATTTTCTACGAAATAATTCTCTTTTGATACATATGTATTAGAAAAGCCATAAAAAAAAAAAAAAAGAAAGAAACTAGTCCGAGTTGCGTCCGTTAGTATGCTTCTAGCCGGAAAATATGCAGAAAATCATGTCCGAGCAATTGAGTTGAATACTTATCAATTGTTTCTTTTTTTTTTTTTTTCTTCTATCCAAAACTATGAAAATCAATGGCCCACCGATTGATTTTTAAACAAAATTATATACCAAAAATTGATGCTTCCACGTCAATCACGCTCTTGTAACCTATACATTAAAATGATGAATTTTGTTAGCCGTTCCATTATGCACTAGCCAAGAGAGTATAAACGGAATAGTTTCTACTACTCATTATGCATTAAACTTGTGAGGGCCGGCATTTGCGCATCAAATGCTTGTACCCTAAGAGGCCTCACATTCCTATAACTATTCATACCATCAGACCAATCGTATAGCCCAGCACTATCAAATTTATCGAAAACAATAATAGATTTCTCATATCACAAAACGCCATTCTATAATCCAAAACAAATGGTAAATGAATAATTAACCTCATTTTTCAGTACCTTAGTGCTAAAATAGGACAATGACTATAATTGAAAGACAAAACTCCAAGCCATGGTCGGAACCCCAATTCTTAGCGGTCATTACAAAACTGCTAATAAATTACATAGAGTTCAATATAGAACTCTCCCCGTAACCAAGATTCTTTTGCCTAGTCTAGATAAAATCCTGATAAGATTGTTATGCTGCTGCGTAAGTGATGCACTACACATGGTTTCAAAAAACTAAGGTAGGAATGACTCTTGAAATGATGATTAAATGAAAATGAGATAGGATAGAAGAATAAACAATCTTAACATCTCAAATATACAAATAACAGATAAATTAACTTTAAGAGACATCAAGCATATGCTCTATAGCTTCAGCCAATAAGATCAATTCTTTACTTGAATTATTTTTTTGATCTTAAAAAGCAAATGTTTTACTGATCAACATTATTTCTCTATTCTCTCTTAGAGTTACAAATGAGGAAGAAATACTAAATATTTATACACTCTTGAGTATGATGACATTCGACAAATCATCTAGATTATCAATGAATAAGATAAAATATAAGTATTTTTGGGCATTACTTGCTTACTTTAAGAGATGAACTTCTAGGTTACTACTCAATGCATATGCATTACAAAAAGTTGCACAATTGCTAAGTGTGCTCATACGATTAAAGATTTCATTTTGTTATTGGATTGGAGTATACGAGTCTAGTGTCAGCATTGCAAATTTATTTATTATATAATTTCAGCCCATAAGTTTACAACACCATCTAATGGCACACATTAATTTAGGCATGTTAGAGTAACGTTAGCCTGTAAATAAGTTTTCCATATCATATAAGCTTCTTTTGTGAGAGCCGTTTCCTCATTATTGCCTTCATGTACTAGCTTCACATAAGTGACTTAAATTGATTTCTTGGTTCCAGTCCGATGAGATGAACCGGAAAATTCACTTGCAAGGCGTATGTTTGTTTCGACAGAAATGGAGTTCCAAACATGACCAACGGCTTTATGATCACTGTCACCTTATCAAGGCTAAATTTTGTCATATAACATAATTGCAAGGCCAATTTTTCTCAAAAATTTTCTTTCGAAAATGAACTTTAAATAATCCAAATATGTCCAATGTGAATCATCATTATCTTCCATTTGGCTTTAAACAAATGGGAAATTTCCATAGGTAATCTCCTTTTTCCTTTTTTTTTTCAATCTTTTTTTTTTTTTTTTATCATAGAACATGTTGAGTTGCCCTTTCATGACCTCTAACAAAAACTTCAAATTTGCCTCCTACAAAATTATATGGCTGTACTATTCTTCACATTCCACTTGTGAGTATCACTAGCATAATCGAAAATAAAATCGCTTACTCAATCCAATAGTTTACCACATGAGCCATGCAACTCCAACTTCACATACAGAAATTGCCTTCATATGTTATATAATATATATATATATATATAACGTGATGCATTCCCGAGGAGTCTACTGTACTTGCAAGAGGAAATGCATGCCGCATATTGGAAATGGCCCCAGATTGAATCTTAGTGTCTTGTATCAATTTTTTTTTTTTTTCCAGTAAAATAAAACCCAAAACCAAAATCTCAACTCTTGTTGTAGGCATTTCCTTACGACGAGGACGAGGCTCAAGGTCGCATTATCCCCTGCAATACCTCCAGAAGTTTGATTGGCAGATTCTCTTAATCTTTAGTTATCCTTTTAAATCTTGCTCAAATTAATTAAAATTCATTGTATCTCATAATTGGATATGACTTAAACATTGATGAAATCTAACCAATTCTATCAAACCCCAAATTTAATATAATTTTAAACTCTATCTTGAAACCTTTTTCGTAGAATATATATATAACCTCTTCAAGTCAAGAACTTCTTCCCATTCGAAGTTTGACTTACTCGTACTTTAGTCGGCTAGCAACGAGACACAAGTATGGTCAATCAAGTTATCAAGCGAAGGTGCCAAGATCAAGGGGCTTAAGAAACGCGATACTCTCTAACGGAGAGAAGTGTCAAACCACTCCCAACACCAAACATTACACTCCTCTGGCGTAAGAGCGAGAACTGAAGATAAATGTTGACTTGTTGAAGATATATATAGTGATGAATAGCGTAGTTTCTCAAATCCGCTGAGTGTCCGTGGAATTGAAATTGTCAAGACATCCAATTTAGCTGTGCTTGATGAGGAAGAGCAAAAGAGGTTTAGTGGAAGTTAATAGTCCGAGATATAAACTTTGCTATTCCACCCAAAGCTAGTGATTTCAGTTCTTGGAGAAAATTTTCAGACACCGACTTTGAATTGGAGCGCCTACTGCCTTCTTCAGAGACTAGTGTAAATCACCAGCCAAATAAATTACTTAATGGTTATGGTCTGAATCTATCAACGCAACCATCAGATCATAGCAATGGTGATGTAATTGATATTTCTCCATTCTGCTACGAGAGGAAGAAAGATTTTTTCCCTTATGGGAACAGTGATGAGAACTATACATCAAATAGTTCTCATTCTGACAGAGCTCTAGATCTAAAGATAATCGCTCATTACATGAACTCAGTTTCTCGACCACTGAACCATAAGTTATACGCAACAGGGTTGCGCTTTCTTTTCTTCTTCTCCTCTTTATTATTATTATTATTATTATTATTATTATTATTATTTGTCTCACGCCTTTTTTTTTTTTTTTCCTTCTTGTTGTCTCTTTGCAAGACGTAATGTTGTTCTCCTCGTGCGGAAAGTAGCGACCGACTTCGACCATAGTAAATCTGTAAAGCCTGATACAAATTCGAGTTTGTTCACTTCAATCTCCTTTGCCTCAACAATAATGATTCTCGCGTGGATTTCTTGCTTCAAACATATATTCGTATGTATACCTCTATCCTTTCATAAAACTTCAATTGTGGCTATATATATCCCCTGTTTCAATGACTACTTTTCCCTCCAAAAATATATATGACCAACTATGCGTCTTTGCTTAGACATGGTACCAATTTACTGTTGGCGTGAATCATTGAAACAAAATTGCATTTTCAACTTCTTGAGAAATTGCATGAGATTACCAATACCGAGATTTCGAGATGCCAAAGGTGTAATATTTTTTTCTTTTTTTAATAGGTAGAGAAAACAGTAGCCTTGATAGTCAAAAAAGTGACTTTTCGATTTACCAAAAGTCCTCCTATCACTTAATAACTGACAATAGCAGTGCAACTTTTGCGATTTGTGGAGTCTCAATTTCTCCGCTCAAAGAATGGACTAATATCATGTTCTACTAGCAAAAGAGATTAAGACTAATCCAAGTTGAAGTACGAAAGTAATGAAGCCAATGGACTTGTTGGCGCATAAAAATAAATTCCCACCTCCAATCCCGTGTTACTTTGGGATACCTTAGGATAAGTGTATGGACAAGACTATTTCTAAAGACATATTTTGAGTGAAGATCAAGTATTGAAAAGCTTACATAATACCTCGCACTAATGGTGAGCTCTAGTTCATTGAGCATGAGTCTCATGCTGATTTTAGAGGTACCATCAAGAGAGATTTAGTGTTACGCTTTAGAACAAGAAAGAGTTGCCTCTCTCTTTAACAATTAATTTGCATTTCTAAAGGAGCCAACCTCTAGATGACATTATTAGGTAAAGTATACTATAGAGAAGTTGGAATATGCAATTTTTCTAAAGAAGACTAGAGTTCTCCATGCTATTACCATGTTTACTCAATTGTGGTTCCCACATACAAGCGGAATGGAAGTATGGTAGGCCATCATTTTGCAAGAGAGAGAGATATCATCAAAAGATGTTCAATATTCAACACCATTGCAAGCATGGTGGGCCCTCTCTTATTACTTGGATGTTTGCCTCAATTGTTCTTCTTTTCTTTTTTCTTTCTTCAATTACCATGTATGTCTTATCTTGCTAACTTCTTCCTTTATTCTTGCACATCTAGTGTCATGATTAATTGCCCCCCAGTCAACCTTAATATCTACTTCAAGAATTTGAGTAAGTTAGCTAGTTCCTCTAATAGGGAACTACCTTTTATAAGTAAGCTTTAAACGCAACAAGCCCCAGCAAGCTTTAAGCATAGTAGGCCTTAAGCATAACAAACCTTACATGGAGGAGCCCTAAGCAAGAAATCCTCAAGTTTAATAGGCCCTAGCAAGCCTTGAGCGTAGTGTAAATCTCACTCGGTAGGCTTTAAATCCATCAGGTCTTGAATGCAACAAGTCCAAGCAAGTAATGTAATAAGACTTGTGTACAACAGGCCCTAGTAAGCCTCACATGTAACAAGCTTCTCCTGTAATGAGCCTCAACGGAACTGTAGAATCACTACCATGAGATTATTATCATGATTCGAAAATAAGAAGAGAGAGTTACCATTCTTTCACATAAGAAAGCATAACCTAGGCAAAGTTCATGGGCAAATCATATCACCATGAAACTTAGCACATGGTTTCTCTTGAAGAAGACTAAGAAACTTGCAACCATCGGCACTTTTACTCAACTGCTATTCCAGCATGAGTGAGATAGAAGCATGGCAGGCTAGGATCCATCATTTTATCACTACTTCAATTAAAGAGCAGTTCTTATATGTACATCAGATGCTAAGGCATTGCCTAGGTTTATAGCATAAAAGCGAGATGTCAAGGCTTTGCTTGGGCTTAAAGTGTAAAAGCCGAGATGTTAAAGTACTACCCAGGCTTGAGGCATGAGAGCTGAGATGCTAAGGCGATGTCGTACTTAAGGTATGAGAACTAAGATGACAAGGCCATGCCTATACTTAAGGTATAAGAGTTGAGATACCAAGGAGTTGCCTATGCTTAAGGCGTGGAAGCTGAGATGTCAAGGTATTGCTTATGCTTCAGTCGTAAAAGTAGAGATGCCAAGACATTACTTAGGCTTGGGGTGTGAGAGTCAATATGCCAGGACATTGCCTAAGCTTGACACGTGAGAGTTGAGATGTTAGGGCATTGCCTAAAGTTAAGGCATAAGAACCTAGATGTTAAGGTGATGCCTAGCCTTAAGGCATAAGAGCTGAGATGCTAGGGCTTTGTTTGGTCATAAGCTATGGGAGCCAAGTTACTAGGGTATTGCCTAAGCTTAAGATATGGAAGCTGAAGTGCTAAGGCATTGCCTAGGTATAAGGAGAGTAAGCATGTAAAAGATATAAAATATAGAGATGGGCTTAAAATAAAATTTTTATTATTGAATAGCGAGATTAGCTCTTTATTTACAAAAGTAATGCTATAGATTAAGCCTATTTTTCTTCCCTAACAAATCCCCAATCACCTTTAGAGGACTCATATGCTACTATGTAGGTATCGTAGGTTATGAGCGAGTTATTGTGAATGTTGTTATCTTCGATAACAAGCTTCCCATTTTGAACCCTTTTGTGGTATATCCTTCTTTAGCTTCGACAATCCTTAGTAGAATGATCTACCATTTTATGAAATCGAAAATATTTGAGATTTCTTCTTTCATTCCGTATAGGTTGGCACTCAACTCTTTGCAACTTAATAGCTACACTTTGTAGGCAATGGTTAAGGATGGCATGTACCTTGCTCATTAGGCATCGAAATGAAGGAACTTCTACATCTTTCTTAGGTCTCTTACTACCATTAAAGTACTCACTTCAAATAGAAGACACAAATGTTGCTCATCTGTTGAGCTTGCTACTTTCCTTCCGTTGCCTCGTAGCAGAATTGTTTGTCCTTCACAGATTCTCATTGAGTGCAACAAAAGAATAGAATGAGAGATTCTCTCAAGTGTACAACATACTTAAAGAACATCCCATAGATTCAGATCTTCACCAGTTCTTTTTCTTCACAAACATCTTAAATGTTTGAGGTGTATTCTATAAAGCACTCTATATAATCCATCAAATCCTCTTTTGGATTATGTCGAGTTCTTTCCATATTTGTAATTGTTACTCGTTCCTAAGTGGAGAAAAATTTATCCAGGAAGAGCTTGTGCATAATTCCCCATGAATCAACTAACCCTAAAGGGGATTGACATACCATGTATATGCCTTTTTTATCAATGATTCAGAGAACCCCCTAAGCTTCTAATCATCACCAAGCCTATTAGGCTCCAAGGTTTCAATAAAATTCAACAAGTGTTCCTTAGCATTTCCCTTATTGCCATTGAATACCATAAATTTAGGACTTACATAGTCCTTAGGGTAAAGCTTTGCTACAATGCATTGATGAAATAGGAGTTTGCTTTGGTACTCCCATAGATAACTTAACTTGTATTTCCTTCATATAAGCATTCAAGTCTTCTCTTATTATAAAGAAAACCCTTAGAGTAAATGTTGTAGATGCAAGTGGCAAAGCAAGAGTAGCATTAGGGTAGGAATTAGATCCACTTGAGATTAAGATGGTGGGATTGGATGGAGGAGTAAGTACGTATGAGGATTAAGAGCCACTTAGTTGGACTCTTACATTCCTAGTTATAGGGGTTGGTTATTGTGCAAGTTCTGGTTGAGGAGTTTGGTTACCCCCTCCTTAATGATAATCTTCTTCAATAGTAGGAAAGTTAGCTAGTTGAGCTGAGATAGTGATGCCTAGCTGCATAGCAATAGTGAGGTTTGGCAAAGCCGCACCCTATTACATAGCAGTAGTAGCAGCGAACCCTATCAAGAGAGGTTAGAACTTAGCCATAAATTAGTTCGGAGCCTTCAAAACTTCCTCCATTGCTTACATTGTCCATGTAGGATTCAAAGGAGCCTTAAGCACCAATTGGTCTTAGTCAGTGTTCTTAAGCGATGTAGATTTTTCTTGATAAGCTCGACATTAGTATCAAGGTCTTAGGATGTGGTATCGGGTATACTAGTTGTTTTCTTCCAATGAGGTGCGATGTCTCTACTATCGTTTTTAGTGGAGTCATCAAAATGTAGATGCAGGGGTTCGAATGGAGTAATCACATGCATGCTGCATGAATGATGCACTATACATAGATTCAAAGAAGTAAAGCAAGAATGACACTTGAATGGATAATCAAGTGAGAAGGAGATAAGGAGGAGAAATAAGCAATCTCAGTATTTCAAATACAAAAGTGATAGATAAGGCAACCTTAGGGGATCTCAGGCATACACTTTGTAGCTTAAGTGAATGAGATCAATTATTTACCTGAATTGCTTATTTGATCTTAGAGAGCAAAGGTTTTACAAAGCAATATTGTTTCTCTAATCTTTCTAAAAGCTACAAACAAGGAGGAAATGCTTGGTTTTCATAAGCTTCCTAGTATGATAGCGTTTGTTGGAACATCTAGGTAATCAATAAATGAGATGGAGTTTGCTTAATTCATGGTTATTCATAATGAGCTAGCTAATGGGCCCAAGGTTAGTAGCCTTTTTATAGGTGTATGAGCCTATCAAAGAAAGGTTGGATGCGGATAGTCTGATCCAACGATTCATGTTCTAAGCCTATTAAGCTAATTCAATAAAAGGCTTCAATTTTGTTTCTTTTACCTACTCAAACCTCTCTTACCTTTTCTCCATTGATGGAGGATCGATTTCCAATTAAGCTTCTATAACAGCTATGCTTGGATCACTAGACAATTCTTCCTAGATTCCCTATTTCAAACATGAGTCTAAAGGGTCTATAGTTAATAATTCTTGCAAAGCATTACATACTAAAGAGTCAATAACATCGAGACAAAAACAAGTGTCATCCTATTTAGCGTACTTCTTTACTTCCTCTTCCATTTTAGTTACCATCTCCTTTTCTCGTACTCTTAATGTAAGCTTATCATTGCCAACATCTATTATTAGCTCTGGTTGTAGCTAAGAAGGGTCTTTCTAAGATGAATGACACCTCAATATCCTCATCAATATCTAGAATAACAAAATCAATGGGAAAAACAAATTTATCTACTTTAACAAGTACATCCTTAATTAACCCTAAGGTATGTTACTAATCATCAACCAATTGTAAACTCATTTGAGTTACTTTAGTTACCTCTAGTTGTTTAAATAATTTGTAAGGCATTAAATCTATAATAGCACCCAGATTGAATAATACTTTTTTAATAGATAAATTTCTAATGAAACAAGGGTAGTGAAAACTCATTGGATCCGTTAACTTTGTTAAAAGCTTATTTTGAATGATAATTGAACCCTCCTCACTTAGCATGACTATAGATAGTTATTCCAATTTCTTTTTATTAGAGAGTAGCTCCTTTAAGAATTTCGCATATTTAGCCATTTACAATAAAGCTTCCACAAATGGTAAATTAATATGTAATTATTTAAATAAATCTAAAAACTGACTGTAGACACCTAATTTTTGTCCCTTCGTAATCCTAATTTTTTATTTTTATTTTTTTATTATTTTTTACAAAAAGGGTCCTAATTCGAAAATAAAAAAAATAAAAAACAATAAAAATAAAAAACAATAAAAATGAAAGATAAAAATAAACATAAAAAAGATTTTGTATATTTTTAGGAAGTAAATCATTTTAGAGTCATTTATTTTAGTTTAGCTTAGTTCAATAAAATAATCGTTGTAGAGAATCATGTGGTTTAAGCACAATTTGATTGTACTGAATGTCAAGGCATAGACCAATGGCCTAATGGATAAACATTGGAGTATTGAATTGGATTTAATTTGAGGTTATAAGTTTGAGCCTCACTAGGCATCTATGTCTTTTATTTTTTTATTTTTTTACAAAAGCGAGAGAAATAAACATGATTCATATCTAATTAAAATCATTTGCATCTAGTTTGATTTTATTAAATCGGATTTGAATTAATTTGGATCTAGTTTAATCATTATCAAATTAGATATAATATATATAATTAGATATGATTTGATTTGAACCTTAAAAACACACATACACGTGCATAAAGAAAAAAAAAAAAAAGAGGAGACACTGCAGAAAAAGACCACCTTGACATAACAATAATAGAGCGACTAAACACAGTTTCACAAACAGTCCACTGTTATAACACCCATTAAGACTGCATACGTCCAACGACTACTGTTGCAGAATTCTTCAACACGACCAGGCGAACAACAGCAACACTAGGCGAACCGGACAGCAGCATGGCGGACAGCAGCGAACAGGACAGTAGCACAGCGAACAGTGGACAACAACAACTAAGGCAAATAGCAGCAAGGCGGACAGCAGCAAAGCAAACTCAAACAATAATCCGACGCTAGTAGCCATGCACACGGCTATCGTCCTTCATCATGTAATTAAGAAGTTCAGGTCCGTTTCTTTCCAATTTTGAAATTGTATGTTTAATTGTTTATTATTATTATTATTTAAATCTTTAGTTATTGAATATAATATATACGAATATGAACATATTAGTTTTAGGAGATTTTACTTTTAGTATTTTATATATAGGTAATTGTTTAATAACAATAATATATGTATATGTATATATTAATTTATGTATTCTTCTTTTAACATTAGTTTTCTTGATTTGATAAATTAAGTATTGATTTAAGTGAATGTATATTTTATGTTAGTTTAAGAGTTATTAGGATTGATTATTTTTGTTATGATTTGATCTTGTTTAAGGATTTGTCATATAAAAAGTTGTTTTTTTTAAATAAAAGTTAATAAAAATCCTTTTTAAATTTTAGGGCTTTTAACGAAATTTTTTTATAAAACAATAACATTCAAGAATTATGACCCTTTTGTAAAAAAAAAAAATACACATTTGTTAAAAACATGTTCGAACCTACTCCTCAGACCAATTCTATAGTTATGCGTGTGATTGGACTGGGGATCTAATCTGTTCCCTTTCATCAGCTTTGTGTGCTTTGTCTTGCAGGTACATAATAGTGGTTTTTAATTGTTGTCTATAACTTGTCTTATTTATTTATTTTTATCTTACTTAGTATATGTATAATTATTTTTAAGACTTGTACTAATTTTTTATTTTATTTTATTTATATCATGTCTTTAATTTCTAGTAATTAGTTATAGCATTAGTATCTAGTGAACATATGTTAAGTTTTAGTTTATTTATTTTTTATTATTTTTCTTTTTAGATTTCATATTTTCAAAATGATATTTTTATAAAATCTCATATTTTACAAAATCTCATTCTTTGCATATTGTATTAATTTAGAAAAATTGCATTAGGCATGTTAGGGTTTTCTAGATAAAAAAATCATTTTGATGTTCATAAAATAAAAAAAAAATCTTTAATTGACTTCTTTTTTATGGCGAAATATCTTTTCCATAGTTTAGGCTTGTTTTCCATAGTTTAGATGTCTTTTTCATAGTTTAAATATCTTTTCCATAGTTTAGGTTTTTTTTATATGATTCAGACATCTTTTCTATGGTTTAGACATCTTTTCTATGCTTCAGATTTTTTTTTTATGGTTTAAACATCTTTTTTATAGTTTAAATTTCTTTTCTATGGTTTAAGCATCGTTTCTATGGTTTAGATATCTTTTCTATGGCTAGGAAATATTTTTCTTTTTTTTTTATGTTCTAAGCATCTTTTTTTACATAAAATATTCATCATGTAGAACATTGCATATTTCATAAAAATTACATATTTCATAAAATCTTTAGGGTTTTTCTTCAAAATAAAAAAAATTATCACTTAGTTGTTTTTAAATAAAAATTTTAATTTGGGACTTTTCAAAAATTAGGTTTTTAGGTTTTTTTTTTTATATAATGTTAGGAATAAAAATTAGGCTTCTAGGGATTTTTTTTAATAAAAATAAAATGGTTAATAAAAACACAAATTCAACCAATCATTTTTTATAAAAAGAACTAACATATTAAAGATTTTTTTGAAAGAACTACGATCGTCTGATCCAGCTAATGAGTATGTAGACATCTTTTCCCGACTTCGGTCGGGTGGCGACTACAAAAATTATTTTCAATAAAAACTGGAATTTCTCAATTTCTTTAGTCGAAGAATTAATATTAAATGGGTTAGGGTTTAGTATTAATTAAGAAATGAGAAATCAATTTTAAACAAAAATCGAAAAATCAGGCTCAACATTGATTATATTGCTCATTTGAGCATTCTTTCCTTAACCCCTAAGGAAATGGAATTGGCAATTTGTACTCTCTGACCTTTTAGGGCTTTAGTTCTTCCTTAGGTAGTTTAGAGTCTTTGCGACTTTGTATTTTGGCTCTTTTGCTACTAGTTCTAGGGTAACTTAGTTCTTTTCAAGTGGTTTTGTAGCTTGCAACTCCTTACCATTTCTCAAAGTTACAACTTCTACTCAAGCTTGTAGTAAAGGCTCTTATTGCCTCTCAATTGAGATTTTTGCAAGTTGCTCTATCTGTTTTCCAATGCTTGTTAATCTAGCATCACTACTCTGGATATACTTCATCAACATGTCTTCCAATTTTGATTTCTCCTCTCTTTGAGGAGGAGCTTGAAATCCATAAGAAATATCCATAGTCCTTGGTTAGGTTGTATAAGAATAATTGCCTAAATAAGCAAACAACTCCCTACCTTGTTCTTTACAATCGTGATAGGGTATATGTTGAAATCCCTATTAATTCATAAAATTAATGATTGGTGTTTGATAATATTGTCTCATATATCCCTTTAGGTTAACTAAATTTAACATCATGGAATGTTGTGATAACATATGATAAGTGTCTAAACGTCTAACTTGGCTGCTAAAGTTATAGCAGCTTTTGCATCCACTATGCTAGGATTCTTCTTATTTTGTCTAATGCCTTCTTAGTGATAACTGTTCATGGCCAAATTTTCAAATAAAGCGTAAGCTTCATTAGGTATTTTTGAATTTCATATTCCACCTACAGTTGCATCAACTTAATATTTAGTAGCAAAATTTAACCCATTATAAGAAGTTTGTACCTACATCCAAAGTGGAAGAGTGTGATTAGGACATTTTTTGAGCAATTCCTCAAAACTCTCCTAAGCATCACATATTGTTTCATCGTCAAACTGAGTGAATGACGAAATGTCACTACAAAGTTTTGTTGCCCCAATTAGGGGGAAATTGTAATGCCTAAAGATTTCAAGCTCATACAATTATCTTAAGATCCAAGCCCTTAAATTTAAGGTATCGAGCTATAATATCTATTTTATTTCAAACTTTACGGTAAGGTTAGAAAAATTAAATAAAGTAATTTAAGTAAAGTTAATTTCTCAGAATAAGCTATATAAAAATAATAATTCGAGAAAAATGTTAGTTTTCGATAAAGCCAATAATAGTAAAATTCAAGGTTTTAGATATAGCGAGGTACTAAAAACAAGTTATTTAACTTACAAAAATAATAAATGAAGTTAAATTATATGTAATATACATGTATTAACATAGAATGTGCATTATTTGTATTAAATATATATATAATAAGAAATTATTATTAAAATAAGGTAAATTAATATAAAAAAAATTGGAAAATTAATAAAAAAATGCAAGGAAGAGTCATCATACCTATGTGGCAGCTTAGAATTAATTTGGATGATAAGTCAAAAGTAAAGAAATGAGGAAATGACACCTCATGCATTGAAAATTAAAAAAAAAATTACATATGTAAGTCACATGTCCAATTTTTATAAATTCTTATCCATTTGGAAAATATAAATAGGGCTTGTAAACTTTTAAAACAATATTTTGAAAGTTTAAAAATATAATAAAAATACTCTAAAAATTTTCAAAACAAATTATAAAAAAATAAGAAAGTTATATTAGAAACAGGGCATAGAATTTGATCAAGCCAGTTCAATAGGCTATTGGTATCTAGTTGGCCATTTGTGGTCAAGGAAAACACCACCAGAGGAGATGTTCGAATAAGATTAGGTGGTTGGTTCAAGTAAACCAAATTTCTGACCGAAACTTTGTAATTTTTTAAAAAATATTAAATGATGTTATTTAATTATAAAACTTGGTTTTCTAGAGCTATTTTATCTCTAGATTAATATAGTAATTTTATTTTAGTGAAATAATTATTAGAAATGTAAAATCTTTAAGAAAATGCCCTATTTGGGTGAAAATTGAATAAATTTTTATAAATATTAGGTGATCTTGTTTCAAGCTTAATTTTTGTATGTAGTACTCCTAATATATATATATTTAATTATAGTGATAAGAATTTTTGAAATTAAGTATGTTTACTATTTTTTATAATTATTTTGCATAAAACTGCCAATTCTACCGAATTATTGAAATAATTAATTTTTGATGAAATTAATGAATAAGCTCTACATGTTTAGACTTCTTAATGTTTATGATTATATTTTCAATATTTAATTTTTATCTCACTTGTAAATTTATTTATTTTTCTTAATTTTCCGTAATTTTGAGCTAGAACTGCTATTTTTGTAAAAATATATAATAGCTAGTTTATATATGTAAGCCCCACAACTAACCATTCGAGGTTTCGATCAATTGAAAGACTCGATTGAACCTAAATTATAAAGTAAAACTAGAAATATTAGTAGACTGATCCCGTAAACTTGAATTTAAGAAAATAAGCAATACAATAAAAGACTATAAAAATTTCAAATATTAAGTATATAACGCATCATTTATCAAAAATGCGTAAAATGCATTTCGATAATTGACGAATCGCTAGAGATAAATTATATGTATACTAAAAATCATAAAATAACCTAAATAATATTTAAGAATATTTAATTGTACTATATATGAATTTATATGTAAGTATAAATACGCGTAATTACTTAAAATACGCAAAATGTGCTAAAATAATACTAAATACATAAAGAAAATTCATAATTAATTAAAGAAAAATAAAAAAATAGAAATAATCATGAATGATCCAAAATTGGGTTGTGGCAGCTGGGAAAAATAAGAAAAAATTCGGTCAATTAAATTAAGACAATATAAAAGCCAAAAATTAAGGGATAAGACAATTGTCTTATTCCATTTAATGCACAATAAATCCCCTAAATCCCTATAAATAGCAGAAAAAATCACAGAGCTCATTTGGGCAGTTCGAAAAGTGACAAAAATAGAGAGGCAATAATTGAGAGAAAAATTCGGGTTAAAAAAAATTAGGAAAAACTGTGCAATTAGGGCTTTTAAAGGGAACCCTCACCAGACGAGCAGCTGGAAGTGGACCGCCACCGCCACCGCCACCGCCACCGCCACCGCCACCACCACCATATGGTGGTGGCAGCGCCCAAGCCTGCCGATAAAGCTACGGCGGCCAGCGATGGCCGGAGCCACTCAGATCGGTGAGTCCAATTTCTAGCCCAATTCTTGTGTAATTTTGTAAAAATAGTAAATATTATTAGAAAATTATGAATTTTGTTATTCTAGAATATTTTTGCATGTAGTTTGTAGGAAAAATATTATTTTGGTGAAAATATATCTCGTGATATGGGGTCCTTAAGAAATCATGCAAAATCTAGCATGTTTCGGTTTAGAAATAAATGACCTTAGGAGTGTAGTTTCGAGCCCAAAATTTTTATATAGATTACTTAGATGATATGGAATAGTGCTATGAACCCGTTTTCAAAAATTAATTTTTTAAATTTTTAGATAATTTTTAGGCCTTAAAATGAGGCATAAAATGGGTAATTTAGGGTTAATTAAGTAATTAAATTATTAATTACTGATTTAGTGAATAAATACATGTTTTGAGATGTTGAAATCTGATGGAGTATGATACTTGTAGCATTTAGGGTATTAGATGTAATTATTAGGTTAATTATGTAGTAAATTAGTAATAAAAAAAATAGTAAATTATAAGTAAATTTTGTAAATTAGGATAATTAGGTGTAAAACCTAATATAGGATGAATTTAGACATTTTGAAATGATAATTGATGTTAGAGATGGTAATTAGGATGATAAAAATATTAGAAGTGCATTATGTACATAAAAGGTAACAATATATAATATGTAATTTTTAGAAATATAATAATAATTGATATTTTGAGAATAATAAAAATGTACAATAAATCTGATAGGAAACTTAAATTTATGGAATAATATGAAAAATGTAAAAATTTATCACATTAGGAGTGAATTCGGTACATTAATACGGATTTAAATGTACCAAGTAAAATAAATACTGACTAAGGGTAATGATGATATTTAGGAGATCAGGAAGTAATGTGATTAATTTCACATTATGGGTTGAAATGAATTTCTAGGGTTGAAATATAAAACACTATTTAGAAATAGAACTAGAACCTAATTTAGAAGTTGATGCGGAAACTGAACCCGAATCTAACCCCAACCCTAGAATAATTATAAAAGACTTAAGACCTAGATAATTAAGCATATTAAACCCTAAACAAAACCTAATAATAAGTGTTATAGGATAAAATGAACCTATAATAGTTATACAAAAAGCTGAAACTATGTTTGTGTTATAGGGATGATCGGCGATGGCCTAAGCAAATCGGACCTCAAGTGAGTGAGCGAGAAGTCGAGGTAAGTTGGGATTAATACAATGTTGTATTTTGGAGGCTTAAGATTATGCTTGGTTGTGCTTGTTAGATAGTTGAATGTGTGCATGTGCTTGATTATGGGTGATACTATGATTTTGTTTGTTTTTCTAGCATATATTATATGATTTGTATGAAATAATTGATCATCCTAAACTGGACTTAATCTAATATACGACCAGTAATCGTAATCGGACATACATGGCAACCCGTTAGGGGAACTTAGGACTCTCCAGCCAAATACTGACCCCTTCGAAAGGGATAGCGCAGGATTGCAAAATGGTCCCTTTTTCATCCTTAATTGAACTAAGTGACAGGAGAGGAAGTCGCGGTGAGGGTGAAGACAGTGGTTCGAAGGTAGTCGCAGGAGGAGCAAGGTCTCCATTACACAAGCCTGGGTTTGGTCGTGAGCTGTTGCATTAACGGCAATTCCTCAACCCGGATTAGAGCGGGTGCAATTTTTCTAATCTCACGACGGGCCGGATAACGTCGTTCGATGGCATTTGCTTGCACATGTATTACACCTAATAAGTGATTGAAAACCTTATTGTGTGTATGGTATAATTTGAAATCCTCCATCCTAATTTACTAAGCTGTGGTTGCTCACATCCCTATAGATATCGTGCAGGTGCTGGCTAAGAAGCGGCAAATAACTACTCTGAAGCTAACAACTACTCTGAAGCTAGCAACTACTGGATCCTAGGGAGTGAGGAAAAATATTGAAGAATAAACACACATATTTTAAGGTCTAAGTTTTTATTTTGGAATTATTTTTCATTTCCGAATGATGTAATAACTAGAAAATATACTATAGAGAAATATTGTAAACTTTAACTGCAATAACTTAATTATAACATATATATATATAATTCCTCACTTTTACAGGTAAATGATTTATTTAAATTACAAACTGTTTACTTCAAAGCGGGTTAGTCGTGGATGCCTTGTGTAGATCAGGTTTAAGATAGTGGTTGTAAGGCCAATTTCTATCTTATGATGGTTTATACGGCGGGACTGTTACGACTTAGCCACTTCGGGGCGTGACAGTATAATTCATAGTTAATAATTAAACTAAATATTTTTGTGAGTCTATAGGATTTTTCATGAGATTAATCGAGCTCATATACTATTTATTACATATTTTCCTATTATAAGCTTATATATTAGCTTAATATGTAATATAATAACTAGTACTATTAGAATGTTTATTAAATCTATGTTAAATGAATACTTTGGGGTATAATAAGTGTTGTTAGATAAGTTTGAAAAGTATAATTTTTAGTGTTTTTAGTCCAGTGCTAAAGCTTACTCGAGTCAATTATGGAGTTAGAGTAGCGTACGGTCGAGTTCTAATGAGAAAAGGATATTTTTGGGGTTTTAACAATATTAATAGTTTTTATTCTTAATATATATTAATAGTATTCAAAATAATGATTGTAACGATATAAAGTTTACTGAAATCAGAGAGGAAATGAGTAAGATACGATCAAATGAAGTTTAAAAACGCCAAAATAAAAGCTTATAATAGTTTTAGTTTAACCTATACTTGATTTAAAGACTGTGCTATGTTTTCATAGGCGTGATAAATAAGGAAGGACCATGTTGTGAAGTATAAAATATTGTGCTATTATAAGCCTAGGTAAGTGGATCTAACCTATACTTGGAGTAGATATATTGCTACTCATCACGCTGCGTACTGTTTGATATTATGTTGATTGAATATGGATATATCTTGAGTAAATTGATATGCTACTATAATGGGTGCTAATATGCATTTGAATGACAATAACTGTATCTTGGCTAAACTGTTATGTAGCCATGTTGGGTGATGATTTGTGTTTATGATTTATTGTGCTAACTAGGGAAATTGAGTGATTGCTGACTCAATCTTTTGGGTGTTCACCTAAGTGAACTCTAAGTAAGATACTAGAATTCTGCTAGGGAGAGTTCAACAACTAGAATCAGATTACTGGGTTGAATAAAACTTAAAGATTGATTATGTTGATTGATATTCTTAAGTTGCTATTGCATATCACAGTATGGCATGACATAAAAAGAAACCTACAGGTCAGAAATTTCAGAATAAAGCTTCTAAGTGATCATGGAAAAACATGGTTTTATGAACTCAGTTTTTGGAAGCATATAGATTGTATTGCCCGAACATTGTGACTATTTTGATAGTCAAATTTGGTAAATTATAGTGTGTAGTATAATTTTGCAAAGCAAAGTTAGGGATTATATTCCCAAGTAACTCCTTATTGCCCTTTTTGAAATTGGTAGACTACAGTGTTTAGTCCAATTTGATAGGGGTCTTACTTTTAGGTAGCTCCTTATTGCCTTAGGTTCCTGAATGTTGTATTCGGATGCCCAGCTATGTCAATCAATCGAAAGAAGTTTGGAGGGCATAATATATCAGTAGTGATGCATGCTACGTGTATGAACATAGCATGTTACATTGTTAGTAGTAAATGTTCGGTTGGGCAAATGCATATGTGAAGTTGAACTTGTGTTATGATTGAAATGTTTCAATTGTGATATGTAATATTGTCTATCATATTATCTATATTATGTTGCATGTTATCCACTCTCACTCAACCTCAGTAGTTGAGGGGATAAAATGTTTTATTCTCAGGTTAATAGCATTGTGAAGGGCTCAACACTAAGGAGGGATACATATACTGAGAGCATTAGTCGAAGTTAGCAACTTTTGTATGTAACTTATACTAAGTCAGGAATTCTATTACTGTGAAGATGATAAAGGAAAAAGTTAGTTTATGTTTTGATATAAATATTATGTTGTACACATAAGTTGTAACGGGAAATCTAGTTGAACTCCGATATAGAAACCCCTTTATTATATAAACAATGTTATCTTTTGATAAATGAGCATGTTAAGTTTTTAACAGGTATTCCTGTGTGATGGTGCATCGTGTGCTATGCTAAGATGTAACAGAAATATTTTTCTAAAAACTTATTTGTCAATTCCTCCCATGACGTGATAGAATCTTTCTAAGGAGAGGTTGACCATTGCCTTACTTTTCCTTACAAAGAAAAAGAAAATAATCTCAACCTTACCACATCGTCCATAGCTCCCTCAATTCTAAAAATAACACATATTTCTAGAAAATTGGCAATATGTGCATATAGATCCTCTTTTAATGAACCTTCAAAGTGTAATTGCTGTTGGATCATTTGGATAATTATTGGCAAGATCATAAAGTCATTTGTAATGATAGTTGGCCTTGCAATGCTGGAGTCGACTCTAAACTGATGGTTTAATGTAATAGCATTGATACGGACTGGGCTAAGGACAGACAAGGCTGGCTTTTGGGGTGGGCCCGATCTTGCTAAAGGAATGAAAGATAAAGTAGGTTTAGTGAGGATTTTAGCGAATCCATGAGCTTCCTAATTAGATATAACACACTAGCTATATTCTACTCGGACCTAAGACTCGCTGGATGTGACGTATCAGTCTAAGTGATAGGATTGCCCGCCATAATTCTTACTAAAGAGATTGATAAGAGCTGGTATGGGAGAAAGAGAGAGCTTTCAAAGAGAAAAGACTCAAAAAGGGGCTTTTCATTAACCTTCTATCTTCTATGCATTGTTACACTAGTTTTTCATTAATCTCCTAACCTCTTGTTCTCTTTTCCTTCTTTTAGTAGCTTACAAGTTATTTCACCAGAAGGCAGTATCAGTAGTGAATTCCAATACGGCAAGTTTAACCTTTGCATTGGCAGGTATTTCGTAATCATCATCTCCATAGTACCCTTCTGTATCATCATCTCCTTCCACTTCTTCTTCAATCTCTTTAAGCACTAACTTACGTCTAGCATCCTTACCACCTCCTTCAGCACAGAGTGGGGTAAGCTGGGGCATTAACCTAGCTAAACTGACCATTGCCTCGCTATTGCTAAACATGTTTTCTAGTGGGGCTATTTCTAACTTGTAGTCTATCTTCTTGGATAACAGTCACCAAGCTACCTACTAAGTCGGTAAGCCTATTCAAGTAGTTACCCATTGATTGAGGTAAAGAGCTTCCTTCTTGCCTTTGGCCATGTTGAGTACCACTTTCTTGGTTTCTCAAAGTTCCTTACACACTTGCATCTGACATTGGTATTTACATCATAATGACAATTTCTCAACAAACACATAATCAACCACACTTTGTTTTGGGATATCGAAAATAGGAGAAAATAGAGTACAAAACATTTCTCACTACTACACTACAACACTAATAATAGAATCACTATCATACTAGAGTAGTGATAAACTATTAAAATATCACAGTAGCAGAATCCAACTTCGAATGTAGCCAAGCTTTTATACCAAGATGATATGGACTCATGAATGAATACAAGATCTAGATATCATGCATAACCAAAGGAGTGGGTCTAAGCTGTAAGATAGCTAGAAAGGTAAATGATAGTTGAAGGTTGAATAGAGGTTCCCATGCACCGATGAAGGATATGACGCACTAATGCCTCATATGAGCCTTGGTCACTCTTGATATGATGCACAAGTATAGCCAAAGGTCACTTGGTACTAGTTCACGCTCGAATGGGCTAGATAAAAGTAGCTCAAAAGTAAGGAGAACACTTAACTCGAGAGTAAAAAAGTTCAATGTATTCTTTGTATTCTAATGTCCTTCTAACTTTTACAGTATGACAATATTTATATCATCCCACTAGGACAAATTCTAAGTTACACAAGTTACAAAAAAATGGTCTTTATTTGCTAAAAACAAAAAAGAATAATTTAATTTATAAGGAAAATATGAAATCGTGCAAAAGAAGGAACGTGGATGTCCTTTGCTAGAAAAGACAGTACAGATATCAGTAAAGGATAGTATGTACACGTTTTTTATGGTGATTCTAACAGTATTGTGGCTCGAGAAAGGTGAGCCTTGGTTTAAGCCCATTTAGCGTAAGAAGGGGCTGGACAATGGTTGGTTCAAGGACGATTCACATGGGGTTGGCTTTGGATGGTTAACTCTTACTAGTTCTGATTAACCTCGGTAATAGTGGGGATTGCTGCATTCAGATTTGGCACTTAGACTATGGTTTAGTGGAGGGTTTGGCTCGGCATGTTGGTTGATCACTTTGGCAACATCTTGGATGACATGGAGAGCAAAGTAACTCGGTAGATCAGATTAGGGCAAACACTGCTCCTCAGCACCTAACTCACTTCAAACAGCTCAGCGGATCACTTGAGGGAGTGCTTGGGCTTGGAAGTGTGTAATCGATCCTTAATCCCTATTACAAGCTCTAAAGGAATTGGAGTAAGGAGGGAGTTCAACTAACATTCTTAAGTAAGGTTATTCGAGCTCTTAGGAGCTTGGATTAGGTTCTTACTGGGTTGTCCTTGGTGCTAGTAAGCTATCGTATACCATAGAATTATTAGTTGAGCCTTAAAGAGCTTGAGTGGTTTTGTAGAGTTTGGTCATAAGCTCTTGAGTTTGGCCCATGCTTTAAGGAGATTGGCCCATGCTTTAAGGAGATTAACCTTGGACTTAGACATCTACATTTGGAATAGCTTATCAACAAGAATTAACCAAGAAATTGGGTATGTAATATGAACATGCCTTGAACTTATTTATAAGCTTCTTTCTATCTCTCTTTTCCCTTATTATAAGGTTTGAAGTCTTAGTGGTAAGTATTTGAATGATTAAAAACTAATTTAGGTCACTTTTATGTGAAATGTAATTATTTGAGTTTTTAATTCTCTATAACTTAGAGGTTAGCTTTAGGACCCTAGAATATTAATTTAAACTTTCTAAAGTTAATAACTTAAGATAAAAATAAAAGTTTTGATTATATATATTAAATCTTTCTTTGCAATTTAAACTTATCTAAATTATATCTTTTAAATCTCTCTTGACGATTTAGACCTACCTTTAAATTCTTAAGGTTAGCAATAAGCTAAATTGAAACACAATTTTGACTAATTAGGCTCTAAATATCTGTTCGCACATATAAGCAAGAAAAATAAAACTAACAATAAATATAATGGATAGGAACATAAATTGTAAATGGAATAACACAAATTTTATACTAAAGATATTAACATATAAGGTTATAATGGTATGTACATGGGGTTGGAGCATAAATAGAAAACCTTAGTTTTTTGAGTAAGTTTGTATCTATGAGAGTACTTAGACTTTTATAAAGAGCTTTATAAGCTTTTTAAACTCCTTGAAATGTTAATGTCTCAAAAATAAAAAATATTAAAATAAAAAAAAATTTACGTTAGAAAATTAGCAAAGAATTCTATGGGTAAAAAATTACATTAGGTTAAACTTTCACTCGTAGCATCTAGAGATACTTAGGATAATAATAAAAATGCTATTAGGTTTTTATTTTTTCAAATATCATACTTTAAAAATTTTGGGATATGTAATGTTGTTGAAAAAAAAAATTGAGAAAAGGGATTATTATTGTCCTTTTCCATAGTTTATTTTTTTCACCTTTTTTCCACTTGCGTGGAGTCTTATACAAGGTTTTTTTAACTATAACTCATTTACTTGTCTTTCAAATTTCCTTTTAAAAATTTTCATTTTTAAAAATTAATTTCAATTTTTTTTAAAAAAATTAATTTACCCCAATTTTCAGAAATGTCAGCCTGTTAATTTGGCTGTCCCAGCGCCAGCGGACGCATAAAGATCCACATATACGGCCGAACTATCTATGCGGCCGCCTACATATGTCCCACTTCACCTCCTCCTCCTCCGACGAACCGGGCGTTTCTACTTAAGAGTGTGTGACCAGCGCAACAGTCCATCAGACCAATCGTTCAAAACCTTAAACGTCTCGTGCGACTCCCGAATTTTCGACCGAATCGGTGAAGACTGACACCAAAAAAAAAAAAAAAAATGGAGGGTGCCCTAGCGAGCGCTTCTGCAATCTCCGACCAGAGACAAAGGATTGAACAGTACAAACATATTCTCGCTTCCGTCCTCTCTTCTAACGACATCGTTCAGGCTCGAAAGTTCATCGATCACAGTCAGTAACTTATAATTCCTTCTTCGAATATGATATTAAGGCCTTCGTGTTTGATAATGATGACGTTAGTTTTTGCATTGCAGTGCTTTCGGATGACGTACCTCTGGTGGTTTCGAGGCAGTTATTGCAGAGTTTTGCACAGGAACTGGGGACATTAGAGGCAGATAAACAGAAAGAGATTGCGCATTATACGCTTGCTCAAATTCAACCTAGAGTCGTTTCGTTTGAAGAACAGGTTACGCCTTTGCGGTTTGATTTTGTTCACGTTTCAAGGCATTCTAGTCTGCTGTAGTGTAGTGTAGTGTAATATGTAATGTGCTGGAATCGGCATATTTTATTAACTTTGTTTTGTAGGGTACATTTGGGGCATTAATATGACATGGTTACTAGGACAAATTTAAGGCAATAAAAATGTGTTGAAGTGCCAACCCCAACCTACTGTGGATAAAGCCTCAATGTTGTTGCCATAGAAAGCTGGTGAAGTAGAATATGCATCGCTTGTTTACACATAGAGTGAGAGGAATTGATCCTAAAATGAGTTACTCCTCTGGTTTATGCTTTCTTGGATTGTTTCATGAGTAATTTTCTGCTGCTGAAATTTCTAAAAGCTTGGATCTATTATCATATGGTGGTTCTGTTTTCAGCTTCCACCTTCCATGCTCCAGGACAGGTTCCATTATTTTCTTAAAGTTTATTGTTTCATTTGTATTGTAAAATTGCTAAGTGATGCTTGGTGAAAATCAGTTCTTCCAAACCTTCCTAGAATCTGTTGTTTTAACTGAACTTGTAACTTTTGACTTTTAGGAGCAAGTTACTTATGTCTTCTAGGTTGATCTCCATGAAATGGTCTGTCATCAATTGCTCAGCTGCAGCGTAATAATTTAAGTCCTGATGTAGGAAATATTTTTGTCAAACTCTTGATTACAGGTGTTGATCATTAGAGAGAAGCTTGCTGAACTATATGAATCTGAGCAGCAATGGTCGAAAGCGGCTCAAATGCTTAGCGGTATTGACTTGGACTCTGGAATGAGGTATAGTTGTGACTTTTACTCAATAAACATTTCTATTGGCATAGTCCTAATTGTAGGTAAGAAAATTGATGTCTCAAATGTTATTGTCACCAGGATGGTTGATGATACCTTTAGATTATCCAAGTGTGTTCAAATTGCTCGATTGTATCTGGAGGTATTGACTTTTTCTTTTACTTATCACTGTCTACATTGAGAAAATTTCCTCATTATATTTTAAACCTATTATGGTATGATAACCTTGCCAAATGAAATGATAACATGGGGACGGGATGTTTAGGGATCATCCTGGTGCTTAGGCGGGATGATTCACTTTCTTTTCTTTTCACATGATATCCCATCTACTTGAAAAACATTGAACTATGTGTTTAAGGTGAACCTTGAGCTATGGAGAGTTAACTTTAGGGATATCACGGATGGTGCTCAAACAATGTTATCTATATAGTATGTTTACACATGTTTCTCAGGCATGCCCACCCTATGTTGCTTCTTTTGCAGGATGATGATGCTGTGAATGCAGAGGCTTTTATCAATAAAGCTTCCTTCTTGGTTAGCAGCAGTCAGCATGAAGTTTTAAACTTACAGTACAAGGTTTGTTCTTATTTGAAGGACCATGATAAATTTAATACACTTCAAATCTACCAAATTTATGGTTAATCGGTGATTATTTTTATTTTCACTTAGGTTTGTTATGCAAGGATTTTAGATTTGAAGAGGAAGTTCTTAGAAGCAGCATTGCGTTATTATGATATATCTCAGATAGAGAAGCGGGAAATAGGAGATGAGTACGTAGATACACACTGCCTCTATAGTAAAGATGTTTTGAATTCTCATTTATGTATTGAAACCAGTCAATGAAGATCTCTTTTCCCATTGAGCTCAATTGTTTGTTTTATTCTGTTCTTCAATGCATGTGGTCTGTGGCTGACATGCATGAGGAACATCGTTTCTTAGGCTTTTCTCAAATTCCTTGTAATGGCTCAAAATCTAGAGTGCAGTGGATTCTCTTGACTTGACATATCTTCTTTAACCAGTGTTGGATATAATACTGAACTGATATTTTCTCAAGGCTGTGTAATTCTTTAATCACCAACGTTCATGTCGGTTTCACCCAGTAACTGTCATATTAATGTTGAGCTGGCCACAAAATGCTTGCTTATTATTTGGTGGTGAAATGCATAATGTTACATTAGCTGTTGTAGAAGTTTTGTAATTCCATCAATTATATGGCTGTGTATTTTTTTTTAATAAAAATAAAAAAGAAAAAAGATTACCAAAAAGGATTCCATCAATCAAATTTGAGATGAATGGTAATATTGTTCAAAGGGGGAACTCCATGTAACTTAGTATTCAACAGGGCAATTAAGCATGGATAAGTGCTTGCATTTCCTTTATTTTAATATATTCTGATGGTTAAAAAGCATATCTTAAGGATGCATCTTCACCTAGCGAGAGAAAATGCTCTCTTCCCTCTAAAATCCCTCCCTGCAACCACTCTAAGAAGCTACTTTTCTTAGGTCCCCCTATTCATATCCTTCCTTCCCCCTCTCTCGTCCGTTCATCATCAATTCAGGTTCTGCTCCCTTTATTTTTACGTTGTCTCCTTTTTTCCTACTGGTTCTGAGTTGGAAGTCCTCTGATGATGGGTGGAGCACCCTGCTGGGAACTCAAGGTCGGTTCCCTCACTCTGGGTGATCAGTTCTCACCGAGGTTTACCTAAAACTGTGTTGGGATTAGCAAAGTTGTGGGGCCCTCAGTTAATATTGGAATTTCCCCTTTGGTGATAAAAACAAACCCTCTTTTTTGCCTTATGGTTCCAAGGCTGCAACACAAGCTGATTGTAGTATTTTTGAGCAGTGTGTTTCTGTCCAAGGACAGCTTTTGTCTTTTTAAGGTGGGGATATTATTTCAGAACTTCAGTGCCATCCTTCCTTTTCCACTTGGCAAGGATTATTGGATGGACGATCTCTCTCTCTCTTATTATAGGACTGATTTGGTGCAGTCTGCAGCCTTCACTGCTTCAATCTATTGCTTATGCATACGAAGAATGCAGTTCGCCTGGGGAAGCCTTTGCTATCCACACCACACTTGGCTTGTCAAGTTCTTTTCTATAAAGAATGCCAAATCATTTTTGATTTCTTTGTATTTGAGTGGTTATCTCTAGTTTGCTTGTGGTAGACTCTGTCCTGCACATTGCGGTTGTGTTTCATCACTTTTGGATATCAACTAACTATTTATTCAACCAAAAAAATATATTTTGATGGTTGGATATGGATAAAGTTACTGCACTTCTTTCATTACAGAGAAATTGACGAGGAAGCACTGGAACAAGCTTTGGCTGCTGCAGTGACGTGTACGATTTTGGCTGGTGCTGGTCCACAACGATCCCGTGTTCTCGCTACTTTGTACAAAGTATTACCTTTGATAAAATGAAAACATCATAAAATGATGATTTTGCAGCTTGATAAACATGTTCCTGATATTTGTAATTGTTTCTCAGGATGAACGATGTTCAAAGTTAAAAATATATCCAATTTTGCAAAAGGTACTCTCTTTACGCGATCACCTGGATATGTGTGATTTCATGATAAAAAATGCATGCATGCAACTTCCGAAAAAGGGGAAAAAAAAAAAAAAAAAGAGATGGATGCACTATTCATACATCATCTAGCTTTGATTTATTTATATTTGATCTCAAATCGGAGCTTAATCTCAAAATTACTAGGTTTATTTAGAGAGAATTCTAAGGAAACCTGAGATTGATGCTTTTGCTGAGGAGCTCAAAGCCCATCAGGTTCTTATTACACTTTCTTTTAGTAAGTTGCATTTTTTGTATATCATTCTTTTAACTCTTATTACGCTAATGCTGGTTATCATCAGAAAGCTCTTCTGCCCGATAATTTTACTGTGCTGGACCGTGCTATGATTGAACATAACCTTCTGAGTGCAAGTAAACTTTACAAGAATATAAGGTTAGATTTATACTTCTCCCTCTCTGTGTCCTTCCACCATGCCTGCATTGATAAATATCTGTAATACTATCTTCTGTTATTTTGTGAAATAGCTTTGATGAGCTGGGAACTTTGTTGGGCATTCCTCCTCATAAGGTAAGTGTTAATAGAACCAGTGAGCCTAACTCTTTATCAGCTATTTGATACATTCATTAGCTCACTTTGTAGTATTAGTTAGTGACATTGTGCATTCAAAAGATTCAGTGGATAAAGTGCCATCATGATGCATGTTGAATAAGCTCGTATCTTTCTGGTTAGATTGACTCCTGTTCGTATTGTCTTCTGGCTTGTTTGATTTTTGAAATTGGAGACGCTTCAAGTTCTTCATTATTGTTTTGTGTTGTTAGCCAACTAGTGGGAGTGGTTATACAAATCTTTGCATGCTTTGCAAGGTTATTATGACTCTTGGAATTCCCTTAAAACTTATCATGAAACTGGTTTGCATTATACTTTGCTGATGGCCACTTCCTTGTAGTGTATCATTTCAGCTTGATTTTCTTGACCTTTATGCCATCTTTTCTATGTTCAGATTTTTTCTGGGAAACAAAATCTGTAATATATTTATTTGCAGGCTGAGAAGATAGCATCAAGAATGATATATGAAGATAGGATGAAGGGATCCATTGATCAGGTAAATTATATAGCTCCATACATTTTTACTGCATCCTCACTGTACGAATCTCTCAATAACAACACATGCCTCTTTCCTTTTGTCTTATGGGAGTTTACTATTACATGATTACCCAAAACAGGTTTACAATCATTGTCAAGAAAGAAATCTGGTCCATGATAGTAAAACAACTTTTTGTGGGATGGATGCTAATGCAACAAAACTAAACACAATTTCCCAAAAACTTTTATTTAGCCCCAGAGGCTAAAATGGAGAGAATCATCTCTTCATTTGAGCTCACTACTGTGCAAAGCAGAAACATCTTGAGTTGTTTTCAAGATGAAAAGAAGGATTGGTGTTGGTCAGGCTGGTCTTGGCAAGCCTCTGAATTATAAGAGGTGCTTGATGGGATTCTATTTCTGACATTCTGGGGTGTTTGAAAATCTGTCAATATCATTGTTATTTCATAGGGGTAAAAGATCCACTCAAAATATTGGTTCTGGATCAGGGAATACTGCTGCAAAGACTTATCTCCATATTATTGAGAAATCTGAAGATTAGACCATACCAAGTTGAGGTTCATGAGGAATGCTCATGAATTTATTCACTCACTCTAGACAAGTGATTCAGATGTTATTTAGGATTTCATTGAAGTGTCTTTGTTGATTAAAAGAGGTTCAAATAGGTCGATGCAGGGTATTAAATGTGGGAATTAACTTTGAACCAACATTGCACTCTGTATGAACCACCTCATGGCTAGAGAAAGAAACATGTCGTGTGGTCATGATCATTGTCATTTTAGCATGTTGTGGCCAAGAAGTTTATCTGGAGAAATTGGGTCTTATCTGTTGAGAAATATTTTGTCAGAAATCAGGATCAGCATCTGTGTCAGGATTATTCTGATCCTATTCTCACAGATGGAAAATCCTAAGTAGACCTTTTTGTTTTATGGGTGCTTTAGAAAGAAGAAAAGCTGTATCAATTGGATTAAACAAAAAAACTTATTACCATAGGTTATATGTAGGGGAATGGGATGTATTAGCAAAACCAGTTTCTATAGCAAAACAGCTGTACGTGAAATGAGAAATGGAAGGTGAGATTGATGGCAAAGTAAGAAAGGTTAATAAAAATGAAATATGATGGCCAAACAAGCATGTATAGGTCTTGTTTGAATTGTGTTTTTTTTTTTTTTTTTTTTTTTTCTGTATTTTATCTGTCTTATTTATATTTGTTTTATTTTTTATCCGTATTTTTTAAAATTTAGTATTAGAAAAATTATTTTATTTATATTTTATTTGATTCTGTTTCTGTTTCTATTTCATTTTAAGATGAATATAGTGATTAGAGTGCTATAATTGGGTAAAAAAAATTCATGTACTTTTAAAAAAATATATTTTATACATTAAAGATGATTATTTTAATTGATATTTTTGTATATATAAATAAAGTAAAAGGTAGATAAATTCAACTTTATTAAGATTTATTGGGTATTTAATTTTAGTAGAAGGATATATGTGAAATTATATTTTTATCTTTTTTGTATTTTATTTTTACTAAATACATGGTTTAAATAGATATTAATAAGATGAAAAAAAGATGAATCATGCGCAGTTATAATATAAAAAGTCATGATTCTGTATTAACCAAATCAGTGGTCTGTGAATGAGAGATGGAGCATATCATAACTTATAGCACTGGCACCAATTTTATTTTGGGGTGTGGCAATGATGGCAAGAAGTGTTGCTTTAAGCAACTCAAGAAGCAATTATTTTTTGAAGATTTTAATTCTTGGATATTGAACCAAGCTCAAAAGATTAATGAATGATCAAGATGAAGGCATGCATGGGATTGAACAAGAAAACTTTTCCCTCGTTTCTGTATCTTAGATGCATGGTTCTGAAAACTTTACACTATTCACAGGTCCTGGACATTGAGTTTCATGATTTTACATGGAAACCATGATATTAAAATATTTTAATTTCACAACAAAGCCAAAATAGGATCCTGTTTTGGTGTATTCACGGTGAATATAACTGCTTATGTTGTCTTCAGTAAGCTTGATATATACTCAGCATTGTTTTGGATCTAAATATGTCATTTTGTGAGGCAGCATTATCTTGGAGCCTGACAGTTTATTAGTGCCTTCCAGTTGGTATTCTGGAAAGCTTTAGTCACAAGAATAATTCCATTTTTTAATGTATTCCTTGAAACATTCCAGATGCTATTAGAGTAGTCTTCTCAACATGATTTTTCCGTTGATAATTTTGATTAGTCCTGATTGGATGGTCTGCCATTGGAACCTTTTATTATCTTGGATGTTGGCCCTTAATGACAAAGGCAGTTTTGTCATGTGCTTAACTCCTGTATTTTTGAGTATATAGATGTCATTTGTACTGATTTCAGGGGCTTCCCTGATAAATTTGATATTCCAGGTTGAAGCTGTCATACATTTTGAGGATGACACAGAAGAGCTGGAGCAGTGGGATCAACAGGTGACTCCTCCTGTCTTTTTTGCTTTTTTGGCTTAATGGGACTTAAAATGTGGATGTAGAACCGTTGCTCATGCATCTTTTGGGTAAATTATGCACAGAGATGGGGAGAGAGGGGGGGATAAAGAGAGAGGGGGAGGGAGAAGGAGAGAGGGGGATAGAGGGAGAAGGGGGAAGAAAGAGTTGATATTTCATTTTAAAAGTAATGCATGTGAGCCATTGATATTTCAACCCCGGGGGGAGAGAGAGAGAGAGAAGTGTGAATAGTGTAAAATTGAGAGAGTTGATATTTCATTTTAAAAGTAAATGATTGTGAGCCGTTGTTATTCCAGCAAAAAATCAATTTCCTTCCTCTCTTGTTACTGCAGTTGACTCTTGAGATAATCATTTCCCACTCAAGTTTCAAGTAAGGGTGTAGGCGCTATTCTAAGAAAAACTACTTTATTCCCTCGCTATCAATTTGAAGTAAATGGCATTTATTCTATCTTAAGCTTACCTGAATTTGATTGAAGCTAGGGTTAATGTTAATATATTCTTGATTGACCGTATATTATACAAGGCATTTAAGAAGTGCCAATCCGCAGATTCTGTTGGGATGGAGTGGCTGCAGTTTGTTCATTTGTAACAGCCATGCAAATAATTTTTCTTTTGCAGATAGTTGGAGTTTGCCAAACTCTTAATGACATCCTTGACAGTATGGCAAAGAAAGGCTTGTCAGTTCCAGTATGAAGGTTGCTCCCATGTATATGAGGCTGTAATTTGAGATGAATGAAGTTTTAGACTTGATAGACCCCAATGATGAATTTTTCATTAAAGATCTCTCTGCTTTTATATTGATCGTTTTGTTCCTCACTCGAATCTTTAAGCTGTGAGAAGTGAATCTGCTGTAGGACTGTCAGAGTTAACGATCTGTCTACTTCTTAGCTCTGTTATCTAGAATGCCCATGGTTTTGCTCTTAGCTCCAACGAAAATGTAATAGAGCTAGGACTAGAAAGTGATGAATAATTGCAAGAAAGCTAGGAAAGGAAACTGACCTGGCGGGGAAGTGTTGCTCCTTAATACGGTGCAGCTGCTCCTCTTGATCAGTGGCCTGAGTTTCCAAAATAACCGAATGTCGTCTCTCCTAAGGGTGCCAACTGGCCAAATTTACTTGACTTGGCAGCTAAGCAAGTGCCATGTTGGCACTTTCGAGCGGCACACACATATGTACCCACACAAGTACACCTATTAAGAGAAACAATACTCCCAACAGTATACACGAAACACCAAACACCTGAATTAGCCGCAGGCCCCGGACGCCTCAAGTAATATCCTACGAAATAGGTCTGCTGGCAAAAATGTTTTGAATTTTGAGCTCGATTTCACAGATCCCTTCAATTTCTTCGATCACATGCGTGTAGCTACTGCCTACTACTGGCATGTCTAGATTGCCTTGACTTAGCCAGTCGGTCAAGACTTAAAAGATGCCTAACGTAACGCCACTCGTTCCTTTCAACACTCTTATACGGAAAACATGAAACATGGATTGAATGTATGTATGTGTGTCTGTCCCTAAAGCTTCGACGGTAGAATAAAAAATCAACTCTCCTTCCATGACAATGCCTGCTTTTCCATCTTTGGCATGCCGCAATTTATTATTCTCGTCACTTTCCATTGTCAAACCCAGTCAAATCTCAACCTTGCATATTTGATAATTCTTGATTTGCATGAATCGTATGACTTGAGTTCTTTCTTTCTTTTATTTTTATTTTAAGGGGCCTGAGAGAATGATATCAATCCTTTCCCGAAATATTGAATCCTTGTGCCGATATCGGAAACTTGATATCTTCACGTGCCACGGTGCAATTTCTTTCCGAGCTAGAAGATTTAACTTCGTGTTTTTTCAACCCCCTCCTCATCCAACGTTCATTATTTCACTATAAATTGACATGGCCCAGGTGCTTGAGGAATTCGTAGCTGTGGCGGCGGTCGGGCGCTAAGACCTGAGTGAGCTTTGATGACTGCTGCATTCTGCCATTATCACTTCCTCATTCGGTCGTGGTCACACTAAACTTATCCTCGTATTAAACTCTATTTGATTAGAACTATGTGATTACACTTTCCTTCGGCTATTGCTACATTGGCAAAATTTAGATGGTTCTTTGTTTCCTCCATACATTTTTTTTCACCAAACATAACTTCATCACACGATGCAAAGAGAAGTCTTCTTTTTCCTCCAATCATGCTTCGAAAATTTCCTATTATGGACACACCAATCTCGGCTCCATGGTGCAGGAGATATGTCTGTTGATAAATACATCATTCCGTATTGCTTCTCTCTCACTGTAGGTTTCCATAGAGCAATATCTACAGTTTTGTAATTTTGGATATATTTAATTAAATAATATTGTTATTTCAAATTCATTTTATCTAATTTTACAAGTGATTGTGCACCAGCATTAGTTGGAGCACGTAATTCCTTACTTGATAAAGTTGCCGTTACGATCTTTCCACCGAAAACCATTAAAGCATTTTCAATAATTGGATTTGCCTCCAAGTGGTTTGGGTTTTGTTTATCTCTAGCATAAGTTGATTTGATAAATTATCCAACAACTCACTTTCTGGCTTCTATACTGAATTTTGCTTGTGTAGAAAATAACAAATATTAACATAGAAAGAGAAAGAAAAAGACAAAAAAAAAGGAATCGAAAGATGCAGAAAATAAAATTAAACGAAGGAATGGAAAAAAAAAAAAAAAAAAAGAACTTGTTTCTAAACAAGATTTTTTTTTTTCCCCTTTCATAGCAAACAGGAAGATTCCAATATTTATTTGAAGTCTTCAAACGACATGTATTTACCCTTCAATCTACATACGTCTCAATTAATGGTTGTATTGTATCCACCATTATTACTATCATGGCCCAAGGGCAATAACAATTCACTACGTGCTTTACTTAAATAAAATACATTAAGACATTCATAAAATTAAAGTGTGTTTTTAAGCTAAATTTTACTAGATTGAAATCCTTCTATACTTTTGAAAACACAAACACTGAAAATTAATTGAAATGATTTGATATTTTTGGTAATATCATAGTCTAAACGTGCTTTATTGGAAATTCTTCAAGTCCATGCTTCAATATATGTTAATAAAATCCAGGATCCAAGGCCGAAAATCTTAACCAATCATCCAGTCAAAAGTGCAACATAGGTCTCCCTAACCAAAAATAGGATGGTACCGCAACATGATCAATAACAAGACCAGCACGACCAAATTGATGATAGCACATTGAATAGTATAATTTCACACTCTTCTCTTATGTTATTTTCCTGACTGTTTTGAGCTATTTTGATATAATTTTGACAATTTACTACTGATTTGATTATTTTTTAATTTCATGACTTTATAAAGCAATAAGGTGAAAAGATCTGAATTTATGTGATTTTTTAAGGATATTTTACCGATATCGAATAATGACGTAGGTATAGCTAGTGCTAGAGATGATTTGTCCAACAATTAAGTGAAGAGGAAGATCATAGTTACACTTCATAGCCATTAAGCACAGGTTCTCAATTTTCAAGTGAAGCTTGAAGAATTTTTTACTAAGTATAAGATCACGATTAAACTCCATAGCTATGATCCTCTTGTAATCTAATTCAAGTCAATTTCTCGATGAATTATTACAAGAAGTAGTGTACACCCAAATTCCTTGTCCGTGCTCTTACTATAGACTTGCTATGAATTTAGAAGACTTACTATTTGAAGTTTATTTTTTTCTATACCATATAAATAGATGTTGGACATATACAATAAAAAAGGGAGGGAGACACCATAGTGAAAGATATAAGAGCTCCTTAATGCTCTTTGAGGTTTTATTTATTTTTATCATGAAAGTTATTGTTTTTATCATGTCTATAGTGTAGATTTATAGATATCTAGTCCTGTAAACCTTAGGATAGCATGTAGCATACTTGATTTATAATTATTAGAATGAAATTCTCTTGTTAATTCAATTATTTATTTTGTATCAATTAAGTTGTTATTTATAAGGTTTCAGCTTAATCATTAGATTTTATGTATTAAAGTCACGAGATCAACACAACCTAAAGATAAGTTATAGATTTTTTCCAAAATTAATACTGATATATTATTTGATTGTTTACAGAATTTCTGTTCTTAATGTTGTTCTAATTTGTTATATTATAGAAGCAATTCATATAGAATATAATTAGGATTAGAAATTAGTGAAGAAGCGATTCTTATTATTTTAGCGATTGAATTCCTTTAGTTAATAAGAATAAGGAGTACATTAGAAACTTTAGGCTACTGTATGTTAATCTCTTAGTTATCAGAATCTAGATATTACTATTTATGGTTATTTAGGGTTTTTGTTAATTATTCGTATTATTAGTTTTTAGTTATTTATTAGTTCTTATTTCTGTAAATTACTTTAATTTTTATTTTATTATTGCCATTGATATTCTATTTTCAGTAGAGTAATTTAGTATGAGTGGGTAAGTGTTCAATCATCATAGGATGAACAACCCTTGATTTTATTGTCCTTTATACTATTACTTGACAAGCACACTTACTTCAGCTGCTCAATAAGCTATGATCAAATTTTTGATGCCATTGCCAGGGACTATTGATCAAGAAAACTTATTATTTTATTACTTTACTATTTCTCTTTTTGTCATTTTTCTATTTCTTTCTTTTCAATTAAATCAATTCCTAATAAATTTTTCTTGAATCTATTTCAGGAGACTAGAGTGATAGCCAATAACGGTGAAGTGCTGAAGACTATGCTTGATAGGCTTCGGGGTATCCACCTAACTCGACTGTCAAGGCTGAGCTTATCTACTTGCTGACTCATTTTGCCTATCAAGCCAAATGACCTATTTCTCACAAATAGAGTGCCGACAAGCAGAAGGTTAAGACAACAACCGATCTTCACCCATGCTTGACCAATTACTTACTCAGCATCACGTTTGCCAATAGGTTGAGATATCACGTTTCTGAGAGTTAGATTTATTTAGCTAAAGCCTATCGCTAACTTAGTGGCTAAAAGATCACGTTACCAAGGGTTGGATCCACTCGGCATAGCTTGGAGAAACTATTGCTGATTGACTTTAGAACTTGGCAATTATGAGCCGAACTCTTTGGTGTTTCGACCAAGCACTACGAGACTATCTCCAAGGCATGTCGAATGACTACATGCCAACTTCTCCTTGTAAAACGCACAGTTTTATATTTTTGTACATGTTTGTTTTTATTTTATTTATGAGCTTAATTCTTTAAGATTTAAGGTCTTATATATTATTTACAGTTTTACCACTAAGGTTAGGGACATACTATAAATAGCAACCTTTATAACAATGCATAGAAGATAGAAGATTAATGAAAACCCCCTTTTTGAGTCTTTTCTCTCGGAAAGCTCTCTCTTTCTCCTATACCAGCTCTTATCAATCTCTTTAGCAAGGATTATAGCAGACAATCCTATCATTCAGACCTATGCATCATATCCGGCGAGTCTTAGGAGTTGGTAAGGAGGTTAGACATAAATTAGTGCATGAAGAGATTGAGGAAGAAGTGGAAGGAGATGATAATACAGAAAGTACTATAGAGATGATGATGCAGAAGAGCAAAGAAATGCATGAGACCCTAGCGTCGAAGGACTCAGGATGCGTATCTTAAGTTTTTCTAGAAGTGGTGATGTTGAAGACTACCTACATTGGGTAAGTAAGATTGAAAAGCAGTTTGAATGCTACGAAGTGCTTAACAACGTAAAGGTTAGACTTGCTGTGTTGGAATTCACTAATTATACCTCCTTGTGGTGGAAGAACTTACAAGTTACCAGAAGAAGGAAAGGAGAATGAGAGGTTAGGAGTTGGGATGATATGAAGAGAGTTATGTAGAGAAGGTTAGTGCCAAACTATTATCTGTAGGGTACCTTCAAGAGACTATAAGAACTGAGATAAGGAGCATTGAGTGTTGACGCTTACATTAAAGAATTCTAGATGCTAATGATTTGATGCAAAGTCGTAGAGCCAAAAGACCAAACTGTATCTCGATTCATTGGTGGATTGAAGTATGAGATTGGAGATGTTTTGGAAACCTTGGATGTTAGAACACTCGATGATGTAATCTGAGCTGCCCAGAGGATCGAAAGGTGCCAAACAAGAAGATTCTGATCACCCGTTAATCGTCTTGGCAGTAGCCAAACTATTTCGAGTAGACTTGTGCAAACAGAACTGAGCAAGGTCATTGAGACCTGAATTGCTCAGATTACCTGAGCAGAGGAGAAGGAACCTTTGAGGAAGTTCGAGAAGGGCTAGAGTTTAAGGAGGAAGACGAGTGAGATCAAGTGTTTCAAATGCCAAGGATTTGGACACATGGCCGCTTAGTGTTCGAACAAACGAACAATAGTGATCAAAGGCGAGGCGTAGACAGTTGAGGTCAATAGGATTGATGAGGAAGTAGAGGAGTTGAAGGAGGACGAACAGACTGAGCTATCTGAGGAGGAAGTTATCTATAGCGTCAAAAGCAACTTCATGCCAACCGCTCTAGTATTAAGGAGGACAATGAATATCAATTTTGTGCCTAGAGACGAGTAGAGGGAAAATCTCTTCCATATTGGGTGCAAGGTAAATAAATCACTATGCGTGTTGATTGTAGATAGTTGGAGCTGCACCAATGCAGTCTCTACATTTATGGTCCAACAGTTGAAATTCCTGACTATGCTCCACCCGAAACCTTACAAGTTTCATTGGCTCAGTGATAAGGAAGCCTTAAAAGTGAACAAACATATGTCTGTGCCGATCTATATAGATAGATATCGAGACGAAGTGCTTTATGATGTACCACCCATGAATAAGTCCCATCTTCTACTTAGACGACCATGGATGTTTGATTGAGTAGTTATGTATGACGACGAGAGGAACATATCTTCTATAGAGTATGAAGGAAGAAGGGTGAAATTGAGTCCCATGACTACTGAACAGATAAAAGTCTTATAGTCCCAGCTTAGTCGAACCTTAAAGAAGGAGGCTTTGGTACTAAGTTGAGCCAAACTAAAAAGAGAAATGGAGCTAGAGGGATTGACTTATCTGCTTGTCAGGAGGCTTTTAGAGGTGAGACCCAAGGGGGAAGAGCTACCGACCAAGGTAAAAACCCTACTGGAGGGTTTTGATGACTTGTTTTTAGAGGAGCTAGTGGAGGGTCTACCCCTAATTTGAGGTATCGAGTATGTGATTGACTTGCAGCCAGGGGTCGTCCTATCGAACAAGCCTGCCTATAGGCTGAACCTTGAATAGGCTACCAAGCTACAGAGGTAAGTAGATGACCTTATGGAGAAAGGGTATGTGAACGAGTCCTTGAGCCCTTATGCTTTACCGGTCTTATTAGTGTCGAAGAAAGATGGGTCTTAGAAGATGTGTGTGAATAGCTGAGCCATTAATTGAATCACCATTAAGTACAAGTATCCCATACCCAGGCTTGATGACATGCTAGACAAGTTAAGTGGAGCTAGAGTGTTCTCCAAGATAGATCCCAAACCAGGATACCATCATATTCGAATGTGTAAAGGTGATGAGTGGAAGATTTCCTTCAAGACATGACATGGATGGCTTGTAATGCCATTTGGGCTATCCAATGCATCGAGCATATTCATGTGACTCATGAATCATATACTCTGAGAGTTATTAGGAAGGTTTGTTGTGGTTTATCTTGATGACGTTCTGGTATACAATCTTGACCTAGAGACGTACCGAGAGCATCTTCGATAGGTGTTAGCAAATCTACAAGCTGAACAGCTTTATGGAAATTTGAAGAAGTGTGATTTCTGACGATTCGAGGTGATCTTCTTAGGATTTTTGTGAGCGAAGGTGGCATTCGAGTTGATGAAGAGAAGATAAGAGCAATTATAGAATGTCCTGAGTCGACTTATTCTGCCAACGTGAGGAGTTTCTACGGCCTGACATCATTCTATTGTCAATTCATAAAGAACTTTTGTACGATTGTAGTCCCACTCATCAAAATATCGAGAAAGAATGTTGAATTCAGATGGGATAAGAAAGAGAGGAGGAGTTTTGAGGAAGTGAAGGAGAGGCTAACTACAACCCTCATCTTAGCTTTGCTGAGCTTTGATAAGATATTTGAAGTAAAGTGTGATGTGTCCGAACTAGGCATAGGTGCTGTACTGATACAAGAAGGCTAACCTATTGCTTACTTCAGCGAGAAACTTTGAAGAGCTATGCTTAACTATTTCGTCTACAACAAGGAGTTTTACTCCCTAATTCGAGCCCTAATGGTGTAGCAACATTACTTGTTGCTCAAGGAATTCATGATCTACACTGATCATGAATCTTTGCGATATCTAAAGTGTCAACTGAAGTTGTCTTGGAGACAGGCCAAGTGGATTGAGTTTATGGAGGGTTTTTCTTATATTGTAAAATATAAGAACAAAAAGAACAATGTAGTGGCCGATGCCCTAGTGAGACAACATACCTTCTTGACCGAACTATAGACAAGGCTACTTGGGTCTTCAACCATTAAGAATTTATATGTCGAGGACCTACGCTTTGGTCCTATCTACATCCGTTATGAGGAAAGACGGACGCTAGATGAATATCACAAGGAGGACGAATATTTATTCAGGAAGAGGAGGCTATGTATCCTGACTTGTTCTACGCTAGAATTGTTAGTACGCGAGGCGCATGAAGGGGAATTGATAGGACACTTTAGCTAGTGCCAAACTTATGAGGTATTATCCTTTAGATTCTTTTAGCCAAGAATGAAGAGAGATATCCGATCTATGCTGGAAAAATGTGCGACCTGCCGAAAAGAGAAGAGTCGAGTTGAGCAAGGACACTACCAACCTTTGCTAATCTCGACCATACCATGGTCCGAGCTAAGTATGAACTTCATGTTACGATTACCGAGGATGTCCTAAGGGAAGGACTCTATCATGGTGGTTGTTGATTGATTTAGCAAGATGGCACATTTCCTACCCTAATTTAAGACTAACAATGCTTCGACTATCTCTTTTCTTTTCTTCCAGGAGGTGATTAAGCTTCATGGCGTACTCAGAACCATAGTTTCGGATTGAGACCCCAAGTTTATGAGCTACTTTTAGAGGATACTTTGGAGGCAATTGGGAACCAAGTTATTGTACAGCAAGTCCTACCATCCATAGACCAATGGGCAGACTGACGTCGTCAATTAAACTGTAGGAACTTTATTACTGGTCGCTGTTGGACGAAGCATGGTTGATTGGGATCTGCATCTGCCAATCATTGAATTTGCCTACAATCGGACTGCCCACAGCAGCAGAAGCATATCTCCATTCAAAGTCGCTTATGGATTTAACCCCAACCTCTCATTAGACTAAGCACCCTAATTGAGAATGATGATGATGGCCAGCTAGCTGTCGAGAGAGTTGAAGCCATCAAAACCATGTACCAGAAGGTTGTAGAGCAAGTAGGTCAAGTTGCTACTAAGATTGAGAAGAGAAGCCGAGGATGGAAGAAGAGAGAATTTCAACTAAGCGATTTGGTCTGGATACACCTTATTAAGGAACAATTTCTAAACTTGAGGAAGAGCAAGTTGTCTCCCAGAGCTTATGGACTTTTCAGAGTGCTTGAAAAGATCAACCCTAATACCTATAGGATTGAATTACCTGAAGGATATGGAGTCTCAAACTCTTTCAACATTGCTGACCTTTAACCTTACACTCCTGACGACGAGTAAACTGGACCTGAACCAGATTTGATCCTAAATCTCAAACAACTCGAAGGGACTGATAAGGATCAAGGATTGATTGCATGCTCCCGAGCTTGAGGGCTCACTTAGGTGGTCCACTAAGCTGTCTGAGGGGAGTTAAGCACCAAAGAGTAGTACTTGCCCTAATTCGATCTGTTGAGCTACTTCGTTCTCTATGTCATCAAAGATGTTGCCAAGGTGATCAACTAGCATGTTGACTTGAACCTTCCACTAAACCATAGTCCCAGCGCCAAATTTGAATGCAACAATCCTTACTGTTGCTGAGGTCAATTAGAACTATTAAGAGCTGGCCATCCAAAGCTAACCCCATGTGAATCGTTCCTGAACCAACCATTGTCTAGCCCCTTCTGATGCCAAACAGGCCTGAACTAAGGCCCACTCCTGCCTGGACCACAATACTATTACAATCACCGCAAAAACGCATGCGCATTGTCCTTTATTAACATTCATACTGTCCTTTCTAACAAAGGACGTCTATGTTCCTTTTTTTTGCATGATTTCATATTTTCCTTGTAAATTAAATTATTCTCTTTTGTTTTTACCAAATAAGGACCATTATTTTGTAAATTCTGTAACTTAGGATTTGCCTTAATAGGATGATATAAATACTGTTAGACTGTAAAAGTTGAAAGGACATTAGAATATAAAGAATACACTAAACTTTTTCACTCTTAAGCTAAGCGTTCCTCTTACTCTTGAGTTACCCTTATCTAGCCCATTCAAGTATGGATTAGTGGCGAATGACCTCTGGCCATACTTGTGCGTCATATTAAGTGCGACCTAAGCTCGTGTGAAGCGTTGGTATATGAGAACCCCTTACTCAACCTTCAACTATCATTTACCTTTTAAGCCATCTTGCGGCTTGGACCTATCCCTTTAGTTACACGTAATATCAGGATTGTGTGTTCATCCATGAGTTCGTATTAGCTTGGGCCCATAAACCAACAATACATGGGCATATATTGTTTCTAGAAAAATTTATTCCTACATTATTTGTATGTAAATGCATGGAAAATATTATTTTATCGAAATTAAGTAGTTATATGTATCATCTCTAAGAAATGACTAAAATGGAACAAACTTTGATATGATTTTCAAAACCATAGATAATGTAGTTTCGACTTTAAGATTTTTCTATACAATATATATGATATATAGATTGTTGCTATATAAAAAGTTTTTCCTCAAACTATTTTACTTAATTTTTTTAGCCCATAAAAGATAACTAAATTGGAATTTAATAGAAATATTTTTATTTTTATAGAACATTGTTTGTTTCTTGATCTTAGTTGAATAAAAGTGTAATTTAATAAAGTACAATGATGTTCAAATGAATTTTACAAATAGAATTGGTTAATTTCTTGATTGTGTAAGTTTTAGAGTTGAAACCATCAATTTTTCAATTACATGATTTGGGTATTCTTAAATAATTAAAGTGTTAAATAAGTTTATACATAACATATTGGATAAGTAGAAGATGAAGTGCATGTGAGGTGCTAATTCTAGCTTGAAATTAGTGAAATTATGGCAAATTAGTTGAGTATGAGTTATTTGAGTAAGTCTAAAGGATATAATAGAGGATTCTATAAGTAAAATAACAAACTGGGACCTCTTCAGAGACTAAATAAAAAAATGCTTATATGAGAAATGGACTTTACTAGGGTTCGTAATTAGGCTTGTAATTTGACTGCTTGAGCATTAGGCCTTCAAGCTTAGGTCCAAAAGGAATAAAACTTACAAAAGACATACCAAAGGTGGCTCTAACGTGAGCACTTTGATGCTAAAGTTAGTAAAAGGAAAAATCATTGGTAGAAAAGCAATCAAAACTTAACTTTTATTCCTAGGGTTTCATCCTTATCTATAGGTGATGAGGCATTTACTATTTATGAAAGTTCTTTACAAATCATGTTTAAAGTCACTTGTCCCAATTAGGAATGTGTATCGTGAAAAATTAGGAAAGCAACTTTTAAGTCGACTAGTATAATTAGGCACCTAGCCTTTTTAAGTGTGTAGATTAATTAGGTAAGTAGATCTTGGCAAGCTCTGAAGGGGCTTTGATGTGCCTACCTATAATGATTTATCATGTGTCACTTAAGGGGTCAAATTAGGCTAAGCTAACTAAGGTAGTAAGGCTTATCCTAATTGCATGGTGTTAACAAGTATTGCATATAAGTTGAGCCTTTAGTTGAGTCATTTCGGCTGGTCTTCATTAGTCACTTGGGCTTACCTATGTGGTTTAGGTAAAGCACATGGCTTTTAACTATGCGGTTATAGGTTCGAATTTGGCTTAGGGACCTATACATAAGTTACCTATCAAAATTTTCTGAACACCTCCACCCCCCAACCTAAATCTCTTTAGTGAGGTTTAACAAGGAAAGTAGATTGTCAAGTAAGTCTCTTAGCCTAATATGAGCTCACCATGAGTATGCCTGCCTTAGGCAAAGTTGTGCACTCTCATTAGGGCATCATGCTTTAGAATCTTGTAAACCGATTTTCAAAGGTTGCTGACTTGTTACAAAAGCTAAAACTTAAAAGTTGCTTTTGGCATGTGGAATGAGATTTGACTAGTGTGTTTATTAGTTGTGGTAGAGCCCACGAGAGTAGTAGGTGACATCACAGTCCATCGTTTCTATGAACGTTAATTCACCTTCTTTCCTATAAAGTATAAATTGGTTTGTGTATGCATTCATTCATCATTTCATTCATCATTTCTATAACTCTTCTTAGTTCAGTAATTTTTTTGGTCTTTCTTCTTTTTTTTGCTTACACTTTCTAGTAATTTGAGTTTTTTCATTACGACAGAGAGGTCAATTAGTTTAGTAATGTATCACCAAATTAAGGTATTTAAAGCATCATCAAAGTGGCAGCGTTACTCCCCCCAATGGCGGCGTGAGGTGGTAACAGTAGCAATAGTGATTGATGGGAGGCAAGTGCACCTATTAGTTTATAGTAAATAGGATTGAGTCTAAATGTTGATCCTTCAAAGACTATAAGTATTAGTAGTTACTTTAACCCGATTAGCTAACTAGCAAAAGTAATGGAATTTAAATCAAAACTTAACTGAATTCATGTAATTAAGAAAAACTAAGTTAAACTTAATTAGAATTTAAAAGCAAGAGTAATGGAATAAAGAAACCTTAAGATTGCAAAAGGAATACAATACCTAAACATTGCTTCACTTAGAGATTAACATGAAATTAATGAAAAGTATCCAATTCCTTCCTTTTTTTTTATTTATTGGAAGATTTCCTTAATTGGATTTAATCAAAATCGCTTCACTCACTAACTCCTAATCTTAAGTATACTCTACCCAAATTGCTTCTGCAATATAATATTTTAAGACAACATTAAGAATGAATTCTCATCAACAAATTCAATAGCTCATCTAGAAGAATTCCATAACTTATTGTTGATATTATAGAACTTCTCCTCATTGATGCCAAATCTAATTACACACTTGGTCTCACAACTCTCATTCATGATATCAAGTAATTAGATTTGAAACTCTAGAAATAATGATCTAATTATTTAAGTACATACGATTAAATTAATAAACAATGGGGAATTTATTGGAATTGACAAAATAAGTGTTTTACATGTTGACTCTATAATCCACAAGTCTAGGTATTACAAAATCTATGCCATGGTCATGATAAAGAAAAAAAAAAAAAGAAGCAAGGAAAGAAGGATTAATCATCAAGAATATTGCTAACAAAGAAAACCCTAACAATTCCCTTAAGAGTGGCTGCTTTTCAAATCTCCCTTTTCAACAGTTTGACTCGCTATTTATAGTCATTGTCAAAAGTATTCAAATAACATTTCATAGAATAGTACAATCATACCCTATGATCATGACCATGAACCTTAAGTGTAATTCCTCCATTAAATTGTAATCTTCAAAATTCTTGGCTCCAAGGATCATAGGCAAGATCTTCCATGATTTTCACCAATCATTCATCTTTAACATAATTCTTCCTTATGAGCTACTATCTTCCTTTGCTTCTCCAAATGAACAAAAATTTCCTCAAATCATCCATAGTTTTGAGCAATTCTTTGACCAAATTCCACTCTTTTTATATTAACCACTCCTTAAGATCTTGAAATCAATAATTCACTCAATTAAGGACCAAATTCATTGAAATAAATCAATAATTATAGAAAATTATCATGAAAATTCATAAAAAAAAATGTATAAATTCATGTTCATTAATGTTCCTACACTTAACTATTTACTTATCGTCAAGTAAACCCATCAATCCTTATCAAGGATCAAAACAAAAAAATAAAAGATAGGATAAGAAATCTGTATTCCCTTATCATTATCTAGGAAACTGGTGGAATATCACATTTAATTCAAGAATTCAGGAATTAAATCCTTTATCCACATTGTAATCCAAAAAATTTTTCATTAGAAAGCTCTTTAACAACTTCTATGATCTCTTCTCAACTACTCTCTTAGTATACATAAGACACAAACATTAGAATTTAATAGCAAATTCATATAAATCAAAGTTTACTTGCACTCTTTAATTAAGGATTTCTACTTTTGATTTCTTCTTACATAATCAAGTTAAAAATTATACATGATCCCCTTACTCTTAGCTAATATGTATATAAGTCACTTTTCAACTTAGCCAATACTCATAATAAAAAACAAACACATATTGTATGCACCCATCCTCCAATCATTCCATTAGTTAAGACCTTCATTAAGTGGCTTTTTCACTTTTCTTTTTTGATCATTTTTTTTTAATTGAATTAGAGCAGTTTTATTAGTCAATGAGTCCTAAATTGGATGATCTTAAACTACTAGGCATTAAAACTCCCTTTGAACCATCCTTTCATTCTAGCTAGTCTAATTCTTTTCACTTTTCTATGAATCTAGCCTACACATAGACATTTCTCTTAACTCTTACAGTAAGCTTTCAACCGTGAATCCCAAATTCGTCGCCTAAGTGGACATACTTTATTTTACACTAAGGAGGCATCCCACAAGCTTAATTACACAAATCAACAAAGCTTATAGCTAGACTCTTTTTTTTTTTAAGAAACACTCAAAAGATAAGTTTCATATACTTATTTAATATAGAAACCAAAAAGGGAAAAGTACACATCTAAGTAATCTTAGGATTATGTAAGCCCCGTAACTAGACTATTGATAGGGTATTTTGGATATGGGTTTCTTAGGCCTATGCTTACTTCTTTTGACTTTGGGCAATCTTTTTTAGTTAAGATCGATGTGATTCCTCATCAAGCAACCTGCTTAAGGAGCTTCTAGACAAGGACTAAACACTATTTAGCCTCTAGCCTTAGACTAAGACAATCGTAATGATAATAAGTTAAATGGATAAGGTTGAAACATGATAGTTAGCATGATCCTACTTACCAGACTTAGTAGATGTGTCAACATGCAATATATGCTCCTACATTCGTATCAATCCTTCATTATAAATAGCTTAGACTCTTCAACTGTAACACATCTTAACTCCCTTGTGCACTTTGCATACATTAAGCTCACTAGCTTCCTTATTTTCTTACCTATGAACCTTTACTAACTTAAGCATTGGAATTGCCACGCTGGACAATACCTCGATGCCCTTTTTAGTGCCTTCTTTTATAGGCCTACAACACTTCGCTCAAGGCCCAATTACAATTAACTCTATTAATTGAATCCTAGTAACGACATTTGGCAGTATCTATGGGAAACTAGCTTACACTTCCATTCGAAGTCCCTATTACCTTACCTTACTTTTCCTAATGTACTCTCCTTATTTAATTCATCATGTTGAGAATCAGAAACCTAGTTGATGACCAATTGTTTATCAATCAATGCCAACTAGAGCATCTTGAGAAAAATCTTGAGCTGCTCTTGGTGAAGAATCCTAAAATGTAGGCCCAAAACAAAGAGTTGCAGGCCAAGTTAGATGAATTAGAAAGGTAGAGCAAGATGCCTTCCCTTACCAATACCTTGGATACTTGAGGTGACCAAAATCGCCACCCCCACTAGGAGGAGAATCAGGCACCTCAACTACACCTTGCTATATAGAATCAGTAGGCGCGGTCTGAGGTTACCTGTAATCATGCCTTTGCTAGCAATGAATAAATGGTTAACTTCTATAAGGGTACCACTTAATTTGTTTCCCGTGAATGCTACTTAGCTAATAACATCAACCTGAATGAGCTCCACAAAATGGTAAAGAGGCTTTCTGAGAGGTAGGAGAGTAAGGTTGTTGAAGGTGTTGATCAAGTTGCCAGCAACAAAACTCCTTTCACTTAGGGGGTTTGGGATGATGATGGAGAGCCGACCTTTGGACCCCTCACCCAACTTGCCTTTGATGCTTAAAATCTCTCACGAGAAAGATCTTATCTTCTCAACCTACCAAGGATAAGCTCCAATTCATGGAAGAGCTGTGGAAAAACTGCCTAAAGCCCCAATTCGGACATACTTTATTCTACTTAGATTCTTACCCAGTCATTAACCTATCGAGTGTCGAGACCTATTTGTAGAGTACTGAAGCCTACATGCCAAGTCAAAGGTCTTTATATTTCGAGCTCTTCTTTTTCTTCTTACCAAGCTAAAGCTTCACCCGATCACCTTGGTAGCTTTTATTATAACTCAACTATAACAACATTGATATTAGTTCAATTAAGCCACAATGCCTTAGGATTCCAAAATGCGCACCCATTGACAAGCTACTACCAATTCCCTACTTTTTTCACGTTTGTGTTGTGTTCCTTTTTATCTTTTGTCATATTTACCCTTTTCGCTTGTACTAGAAATCTTCTTCATACATTATCCTTTATGTAAATTTCCATTATTATATTATTGATCTAAAGGACTTACTATAAACAGTTCTTTTTACTGTAGCCACAATCATCTTACATGTCACTATTAATGAATATTCTTGATCTTATGAGATACTACTCTCCAAGTACATCCTTTTCACACTCTTGTCTAATCTTGCCAAGTAACTTGAGATTAGTGGTAAGTGGACCCTAATATTAGCTTATATGTCATATCAAGTGAAATACTAAGTTGTTTTTATTCATTTGTGCATCATATCCTATGAGCAGCTTCATGGAAGCTATTATGTTTACTAACCTATTTGCTTCCTCTTTCTTTGATACCTCAAAGGACTTGCTATTGTTGCTGCTATGGTAAGCTTTAGTGATAACTCAACTCCTAAACATATCATATCAGATGAGGTCTATCGCCTTAACTTTAAGTTGCTAACCTTAGACTAGTACGACGAGACAAGTGACCTAGACAACCACTAATTAAGCTTAATTATACCTATTTTATAGGTAGATTTTATATTACCTTTATAGGTTTTTTAGTGTAATTTAGTACTTTATTTGTTAATATTTTATTTTAACACTTTATTACACTAATTTATATATTTTTATAGGAAAAATGTGTAATATTGAAATATATACATGATGCTAAAAAGCATGCGAGATTCTAAGGATGGAAAATTGAACAGAAGAGCTCCAGAGGCATTAAATACGCCCGTGTACTTGCAACGTATATTCTTAGACGGCATGTATTCACATCAAAACAATTGCACATGCCCTATATTGCATTTATAAGAACTTTATAGTTGTATACTTATTAAAAGGGAAAGTACACACCCTATATTCACTTGAAGAAAAATTGTACATATCGTGTGCTATCTAATTGTTAGGCCGCGTATCCATCAAATTGCTAAGTCATGTTTATTTTAATTTCAAGCAATCCTGCATAAGAATTAAAGGAGATACACTTTTACCTTGCAGTCAGACTTTTATATGGGATCCCTTATACTATAAATATAAGGCCTTATAAATAGAAAGGAGGATAAAAAAAGAGGGAAAAAAAAAAGAAAAAAAGAAATAGATATGTAGACAAAATAGAGAAGATACATTAGATTAGGGTTTCAAAGTAGTTTATTTCTTTCTTTTTTCAAATTTCAACATTGGAAATAATAGGAGATGATATTTTATCTTGAATCAAGGATTATAACTCCTTACATGTTGTTTCATTCTTCTTATTATATTCTATATTTACATATTATTTTCTCTGTTATTTCTTTTGTAGTTTATCAGTATTGTCTATTGGATATTTTAGATTATTAGTTAGTGAATTGTGCTTATTGTTTTAAGTTTTTAATTCCCTAATCACAACAGCATATATTTTGACTTCGTTGGAATATGTGTTAATTAGGATTAAGTTGTGAAACTTTTTCTAATTATTTACTATGAATTGGATAATCTAGATTAAAGGGACATAAAGTTCACCTTTAATTCAATTAGGGTTTAGGAATAAGAAATGATTAATTTGGTTTATCTCTTGTCTAGAGATAGAAAGAATAGATCGATTAATCTTGGGTATTCGCTTCATGAGAAGGAATTCCCATAGCTTAATTGCCTTAAGACTAAACTTATTAAAGATATCTTTGTTATCATTAATTGATATTTCTAATTATCTTATTGCAATTGAGTCTTTAAAGATGGTCAATATCTCGATTTACTTGTTTTGTTGATTAATTTTTTTAAATTTAATTATTTCATAAACCTTTGGTTTTAGGTGCCTAGATTTAGATGGGACTAATTGATAAGTGTGTGAAACCACACACTTAACTAAAGGATGTTTTTAACAATTATATGTGATTTAATAGATTTTTTAGCCAAAGTGTATTAATTTTTATTAAAATCATATATAATTTCTTAACATAAGTGTAATTTATATTTTTATGTTTTAGTTTCCCAAAGTTGTATATATTTGAAGAATTTAAGCTCTTTGTGATTATTCTTATAGGTCTCAGGGTTACGTGGTAGCCCTCATTCAAGAAGTTGGAAGTAAGAAAAACAATAAGAAATGAAGTTAGGATTATTGTCATGATAATAGAAACAGGCTTAACAACTGTTAGGATTGTACATGTGTTAGCATCTAGAGCAGAAAGTTTTGAAATATCACAAAGAATTGATTGTACTGTCATGATGATAATCTTGGCCACTGTCTTGACAATATCTATGTTAAGACAATACCTTCTTGATATAAAAAGTTGCAATTAGCAGGTTACAAGGAGGATTTTTCTTTCTTTTTTAACTTCCTTTTTTCTTCTTTCTCTAAGGTTTTTACGGTTTCACCTTCCAAGGTTATTTTATGTTAGGTTTAGTGTAGATTAAGTTAGTTTTAGCTAATTTTATCCTTAGGATACAAGGAAGACATCATTCCAATATGGATTGAAGATTGGAATCGCTCTTATTAGGTGATTTTTCTCTCTACCTGATTTCTTGTTGTTTTGGGATGTTGTTCCACTTTGTAATCCTATTATATTCATGAAGATTTGAATCTTTTATTGTTAATGGATTAATATTTGGTGTTTATGTTGTTCATTGTGATTGTGTGTTATATGGATTAAGGGTTTTAAGCATTAAACATGTATTTCACTTGTGAAGGAATGCGTGTGAATTGGGATTATGTGTGAAACATGAATTTTAGTTGTTTCCATGCTTGTTTAACTTGAATTAATTGTTAATACATATTGATTCGGTTAAGATTTTACTTTAAGAATCAATCTTTGATCTATATGTACATTAACCACAGAATAACTCAAACAACATGTCTTATTAATTCATGTACTTGGTTTGTAATTGTAATCATTGGAGCGTTGGAATCCTGTACTGTGTTAGATTAGGAGTTTTTCTTAGGTTTAGTCCATTAAAAATCATATCTTTATCCCTTTCTATGTTGGAATCTCTTGTTTATCCTTATTTGTTATTGAGTTTTTTTTTTAATAAAAAAAATCAAATTTTATTAGGATTGCCTAACTATGAATGGGACTAAAACAGTTGAGAGCTAGCATACCATTCCCTTGAGAAATATGACCTTAAAGCTCAACCTATACTACTAATCGACCGGTATGCTTGCTAAAGTTTTCGATATTTCCATAAGTTTTTATCAAAATTTTCTAGCTTAATCGATTAGTTGTATATTGATTCCACTATTTTAAAAAGGAGCTAATTTTTCCAAATTAGTATGTGACTTGTGAAAGTAATGAATGAGAGACCACTAATATGAATAAAAATTGTATAACATTCCTTATAGGTTTGACTTAGTTCTCATCAATTTTATTACCGCATACTTAACCTAGTGTGATACAGATTCGTGGATGAACACATGGACTCAATATCACGCGTAACCAAAGGCGGTGGCTTAAAGTTGCGAGATGGCTTGAAAAGTAAATGATAGTCGAGGGATGAGTAGGGATTTCCATATGCCGATGATGGATATGATGCACCAATGCCTCATAGAGCTCGGGTCACACTTAATATAATGCATAAGTATGGCCGGAGGTAACTTATCACTAGTCTATACTCGAATGGGCTGGATAAGTGTAGCTCAATAGTAAGCAAAAAGGAAACTTAGCTCAAGAGAGAGTAAAAATGTTCAGTGTATTCTTCTTTGTATCAATTATGCGGATATTACATTATGCGACTATTAATAGTATCCTATTAGGGTAAGTCCAAAATTATATAAATTACAAAGAATGGATCCTTGTTTGTTAAACAAAAAGGAGAAAAATTTATAAGGAAATGAAATTGTGAAAAAGAATGTACTATATTAGAAAGAATAATACGGTTGTCAGAAAAGGATACCGTGTGCATTTTACTCAGTTTAGGATTTTGACAATATTATGAGCCGAGCAGGGAGAATCCTTTGATTAGGTCTGTTCAGTATCGATAGTTTGGTGCTTGATGACTGGTACTGAATAGGGGCTGGATCAAGGACAACACACATTTAAGTCAGTTTCGGCTGGTTAGCCCTTCACAATTGATAGCTTAGCCTCGGTACTCTGGAGATGGCTGTTTTCCTAATTTGGTGCTTAGATTGGGGTACGGGGAGGGATCGGCTCTTTGTGAAGGCTAATCACCTCGGCAACTTCGTGGATGGTGTGAAGAGCAAAATAGCTTGGCAAATTGGACTGGGGAAAACAATGCTCCTCGATGCTTAACTCTCCTTTGATAGCTTAGTGGACCATGTGAGAAAGCCTTTGAGCTCAGGAGCGAGTAATCAATCCTTGATCCCTATCATAGTGCACTTACCAGTAAAAATATACTTTTATTTTAAAACTGGTATTATAGAAAGTAAAGTTAGATTAAGCATATCAAGTTTTTAGTATTGTTGTTGGGGAGTGTTTTGTACTAATTTCAACATTTAGGATTATCTAGAGCTCGATGTTTTGTTTTGTTTGTTCTCTTTATTTATCTTTGTTTATTTTCGTTTACTTTCTTGTTAGTGTTAGATTTCTACTTCTTGTTATTTTATTTTGCCAAAACTATTCTTGGAAGACTGGTTGAGCTTCATCAATAATCACCATGCACCATAAGTATGGGTAATAGTCATTTGGCTCTAATAATGAACATAAAGGTCTAGTAACAAGAAAAGGGATTACTAAAAAAATGTGCGCTAAGTATTTGAACCCCTTTAATAAAGGAAGTAGAAAACATCAAGCCAACGGCATTAAACAAAAGTGCTTATTGGGAGGCAACCCAACTTTCCTTTTCTGTATCTTTTGTTTTATTTTTCTTTATTTTATCTTTTTACTCCACGTACAATTACTTTTATCTAGTAGTGTATAATAAATTTTTTAGAGCTTTTAATCATTCCATCTCTTCAAATTTTGTGTGGTGTTTTATAGTTGATAGTGTAGGAATAAAGGAAAAAAAAAAAAAAGACTTTGCTTAAGAGAGATTAGAAAAATGAAAGATGAGTTAAAATTTTGAGAGGATCACAAGTGGAAAACATACCGTGATCTAGAGCATAACTCTCATATTGCAAGAAAGAAATATGGAAGAAAATTAATTTCAGAGAGGACTACGAGTGAGAATATGCTCTTCTTGTAGGGCATGGTACTTTTGAATGAGGTAATTGGATGAAAACAACTGTATACATATTTTTACAATATACGACATAGGATCTCATATAGGCAGTTTTGCTTTTGTAATATAATGGATGAAGTTGATACATAATGTAGTCAATATGAAGATGTTGTGCATCTATTTGATCATCATACGAATGTGTTCAAGTTGCAACATACCATGTACATGCAGCAAACACCCCCCCCCTCCCCCCCCCCCCCCCCCACACACACACACACACATACACTAATTTCTAAGTAGAAGCACACGACATACCTACATTTTTCTCTTACCCTTCCCTCTCTACTCACACACCTACACAAAAATACTTACTCTCTTACACTACCATCTCCAATCTAGCAAGAGATTATCAAGTTAAGGTATGTTTCTCTACTCTCTCACTCTACGTTCTTTCTCTTGCTTGTTTATTTTTACATGCATGTCCATTTTCCCTTAGTTATTTCTTATCTTTTTTCCATGTTTTAGGTTTTTAAATCCATGATTTTGGAGAATTCTTAATGTACTATGGTTGTTAGATCCTTTTTTATACTTGTTACATAATGTCATTGTTACAAGAAGTTGAAAATTTTTCATAAATAATGCCTTTGAGATTCATGGACAAAGTATAGTATATATTTGTAGATTTTCATAATCATCATTATTGGTGTGGATTTGTGCACTCTTTTGAGTATTCTTTCACATAAAAATTATTGTATCTTTTTGCAATATGAGGCTAATTAATGTGTGATTTTGCTAGATATGTCGAGTTGGTGCAATTTCCTATTTAGTAAATCAATTTAACTAAACTCATGTTGTTTTAATATTAGGCTATTAAAATGGGAACTAGTTGATATTTAACTTTGAGCTCAATTACATTAGTTCCTAAATATGCTTGAAAATGGCTATGTTTGATGTCCATGTTAATTCTCTATACTTGCTAAATTTCTAGCATAAGTGTTAGAAAATTTATCTATGAATATGAGCTCTTATTTTCATGGAATTTCAAAAGCATGCAAAAGGAAGAAGGTAATGACAAGAAACTTTAGAGATTGAAATTCCTTAGGTAAACCATCTGATGCTTCAATTTCATGTTAATGATCAGTTGGAGAGGTTTGCTAGACTCTGGAATATGAAATTTGTGGGCATATGTTGTAGGGATTGGAAAGTGAGTGTGGAAGTTTAGGTGAGAGATTTAATTTCTTTTGGTGGTTAGGATAATAGATCGGTATTTGGAGCCTTTTGCAGCATAGTAAATCTTCACCCATCACTAACATCATTCAAGGTAGAGCAGGAAACATCTGAAGAGGAGAATTAGCAGGATGACATTCATAAGAAAATTTGCTATTTTGTCTACTATCTTTTTTATTTTATATCTTTTGTACTTAGAAAGGGATTGGCCCTACTAATTCTAATGCTACTTTTTGCTAAACTTCAATGTATGTAGGAGGAATAACAATAGGAAGTATTTTTAGTTTAGTTTTATTACTTTCTTTTGTTTATTTTTCTTTTTCTTTTGCAAGACTTGTATGAACTTCAATGATATAAGGAATCCCGTAGTGCGTCAATTTCAAACTTAGTGTTAAAAGGGGAAGTTTTCAGTTCCCTTTATCTCTTTCCTATTATTTTCCTGTATTGATATTTGTGCTTGTTATTGATTATCCGTACATGAGGACAACGTACAATTTAATTGTTGAGTGGGGTAGGGGGAGGGGGGAATAAATTAACGAGACATTGACAAAAAATAAAAAAAACATTTTGGGATAAAATTTTTCGTTTTTGGTATGGAATTTTCTTGATCACTATGACCTTTTTACATGATGCTAGAATTGAATAGTGAAATTTGTGTGTAGTGTAGAGTTTCATATTATCTAAGCTTAAATTTAGACTTATAATAAAGGTGAACATTGCTGATTATGAGCTAATTGTCTATTTTTTTTTTTTTTTAGTCTATACTTACTACTTAGAAGCCTTGAGAGTCCTTTAATTTCTAACAAATGAACAAATGATGCCTATCTCTTGAAAGTTGCTTGAAAAATAAAAATAGTTGGAGGCGATTGTAAAAAAAAAATTAATAATATGAGTTGGTAAGGATTGACATTGGTCCCTTAGAGGAGTAAGGTTCTTTCTTGTTGCTAACTTAAGTAAAGTTATTAATTAAAATTGGTATGGATCAACCTTAGTCACTTAGAAGAGTAATGTACCTTCCCACTACCAATGTAAAAATTAAAATGGTATTATCACATATTGGTATAGCACGGGATCCACCATTATACAGGAATACCTATTGAAAACTTAACTTAACCTATTTATTCATCAAAAGACAATATTGTTTACATAATAAAGGGGTTTCTACATTGGAATTCAACTGGATTCTCTATTACAACTTATGTATACAACACAATATTTACATCAAAACATGAGCCAACTTTTCCCTTTATCGTCTTTATAGTAATAGGATCTTTGACTTAGTACAAGCTCCATACAAAAGTCGTTGACTTCGACTCACGTATTCAGTATATATATATCCCCTCTTAGCATTAGGCCCTTCACGATACTATTAACCTGAGGATAAAACATTTTATCCCCTCAGCTACTAAAGTTAAGTGAGAGTAGATAAAAAACAACATAATATGGATAATATGATAGGTAATATTGCATATCACAACTGAAACATTTCAATCATAACCCGCAGGTTCAACTTCACATATGCATTCGCCTAACCGGGCATTTATTGTTAGCATTGCAACATGCTATGCTCATGTACGTGGTATGCATCGGTATCGATATCCTATGCTCTCTAAACTTCTTTTGGTTAATCGATATAGCCAGGCATCTAGATATAACATCTAGGAACCTAGAGCAACAAGGAGTTGCTTGGGAGTAGGACTCGCTTGGGAGTAGAACTCTCATCAAATTAGACTATATACTATAGTTTACTATTTTTAGAAAGGACAATAGGGAGTTGCTTGGGAGTAGGACCCCTAACTTTACAAAATTAGACTATATACTGTAGCTCACCAAATTAAAGTCGCAATATTGCCAAATTAGACTACACATTGTACTATACCAAATTTGACTATCAAAATAGTCATAATGTTTAGGCAATGCAATCTGTATGCTTTCAAAAACTGAGTTCATAAAGTTATGTTTTTTTCATGATTATTTGGAAGCCTCATTCTAAAAGTTTTGACCCGTAGGTCCCTTTTAATGCTATGCCATGTCATGATATGCAATAGCAACTCAAGAATATCAATTAGCACAATCAATCTCCCAGTTTTATTTAACCTAGTGATTTGATTAGCGGAATTTTAGTATCTTACTTGGGGTTCACTTAGGTGAACACCTAGAAGATTGAGTTAGTAATTACTTAACTTTCCTAGTTAGTGCAATCATTTGTAACACAAATCATCGCCTAACATGGCAACATAACAGTTTAACCAGAATATAGTTACTATAATTTGAAATCACCACATTAGGATTCACTATAGTAGCATATCAATTTACCCAAGATATACCCATATTCAATCAACACAGCATCAAACGGCACGCAGTGTTATGAGTAGCAATATATCTACTCCAAGCATAGGTTAAATCAACTTACCTGGTCTTAATAATAGTGCAAAATCCTAAACTTCACGACGTGGTCCTTCCTTACATCTTACGCTTATGAAAATATCATATAGTCTTCAAATCAAGTATAGGTCGAACTTGAATTGTTATAAGTTTTCATTTCCACATTTTTAAACTTCATTTGATCGTATCTTGCTAATTTTCTATTTGATTTCAGTAAACATTATATCATCACAATCATTATTTTGAGTATTATTAATATATATTAAGAATCAAAACTAATCAATATTGTTAAAAACCCAAAAATACCCTTTTTTCATTATGACTCGACTGTTTGCTATCCTAACTCCATAATTGACTCAAATAAGCTTTAGTTATGGACTAAAAACCCCAAAATTATACTTTCCAAACTTATACAATAACCCTTAATATACCCCAAAATGTTCATTTTACTTGAATTTGACAAATATTTTGTGAACCCCTAAAATGTTCAATCTAGCTTTTGAAATAGATTCAATTATGTTAGACAATTTAGGAGTCGATAAGGCTAATGAAAGAGAAAACCCTAAAAGAATTAATCAATCGCGTAAGAAACTTTTCTACTCTAAATGCTAAAGATTCTATTCAAAAGTGACAGAAGCCCTAAAATGATCACTTTAAAGACATATGTGCACTAATTCAACCTAACAAACCTTAAAACCCTAAATTGATAATATAACCCTCATATTTTGCCAAATCATTAGAAAAAGATTAGAGATGACTTCCAATCATGCATATATGTATTGAATCCTCAAGTAGTCCTTTAGAAACTAAGATAATGAATCATAGCTTACATTTATTGCTTAAGAATATGATTAAGATAGTCTTACTTAGAGTTAGGAGTATAGTTGAAGATTAGGTTAGATATAGTGAACTTTAATACTCGAATTAGTACTTTTTGTACTTGTTATCCCAAGTAGTTTATCAAATGAGATATATAGGCTATAAAGACCTAAAGGAAGACGTCATCAACTGTGTTTACTAATTAATTCACCAAATACCTCATTTCCTCTCATTTCTTTCATTTCCCCTTAATTTCCTCTAATTACTACATTATGTGCACAAAATTACATATGCTTAAGGAAAGTTGACTAAGTCAACACATGTTGACTAAAGTCAACAATTTGAAAAGTCAACAAAAGTGTCCTTTTCATTTGAAGAAAATATCTTCTTTCTCATGATTTCCTTTCTTTTCTTTTCTTTTAGCATTTCTTTTTCCTTCTCCTCCTAACTTGCCATCCACTTCTTTCTTACTAGACCCCACCTTCTTCTTCATTCCAAAAACAAAACAAAACAAAGAGAAACAAAGTAAAATCCCCTCCTCCATTGCCGCAAGCTTCCATCTTCCATTTCACTTTCAATACCTTCCTTTTTGTCTCCATAATTCCAACACAAATTAAGGTACTTACTTATGATACTATGTCTTGCTTCATCTTCTTTACTAGTTAGAAGAAGTGTTAGGTTAGGTTAAGTAGTTATGTGTTGTATATATATATATATATGTTGATTTAAGCTTAAAGTTCAAATCTTTACATATGGAAGTGTAGAATTCTTTAGGCAAGGGAAGAGGATACATGTGTACATGTCTTTGAGTATGTGTAGATAAGGATATGCTAGAGATATACATGTATCAATACCTTTGTACATAAGTATACAATATGTGCATAACTTAAAATAAGGTATATACTAACTATACATACATATACCATGTCAAATATACCCTTAAAATACAAAAATAATGAAATTGTGAAGCTTTCTTAAGGGGGTAGATAAGGCATGCGAAAATACATATAAAAATACGTATGTCACCGTATGCGTATATGTGTATGTGTATTAGTATATGTATATAAGTACACAAGTATATATATAGTATTTTAGAAGTATAGGTATGTATATTACATATGTATAAAGTGTGTAAATATATAAGGATAATAATGGACTAATGATGTAAGCAATGATATCATTAAAGGATTACATAAGCCACGACATCATCAAAGAAATTACATGAGCCATGACATAAGCATAAGCTTGTAAAAGAATAGATTATAAGATGACATAAGAATATAACCTATATTATGTATACATGTACTTAGGAGTCGAAGATCCTTTAAACCCTAATACACTTCCTAGATTGAATTAAACTTAATCAAGTATGTGTATTAGTATCATTAATGTAAAATTTCCTAAGTGTAAGAATCAAATAGCTAATTCAATCATTGAGTCCTAAATTAGGGCACAAACATAAGCAATAAGAATAATTAAATTTCAATAAAATAAAATTTCAATAAATTTAGCCCATATTGTAAAAGACCGGTTATAACATCCAAAACGGACATCACCATGTGAACGTGCGTTCGAAAACGATGAAAAATGACTATAAATTCGTAAATATTGAAAATAGAATGAAAAAGTTACGTACGATTAGCAATTAGGTTTAATCGAATAAGGGCTAATAGTAATCTAAGTAGAATTAGGTAGATAGATATCCATAACCATTAGTTGAGTCAACTACTTATTATCCTTGTTATCTCGTAATGATTAGGTGATCCCAACGAGGGTGAGGATCTCCCGATCGGTTATTACGACTAGAGCGAGTCGTCATAGCCAAGTAAGTATCCCGATGACTCCATACTTGTTTGTGCTTGTAGTTAGTGTACTTAAATTGAATATCAATAACTTGATGCATGGGGTTTTGGGATATGCGTGTACTTGATATTGATTGATTGTTATAAGAAATATTGTTAAATACGATAATTGACGATTTGATGGTATGATTGTTTTTTATATGATTTGGATGGTTTGTTGATATTGATTGATCGCCCCATAATTTGACCTAATTATATTTGGCTTATCTTAAATTAAAAAGGTCATGCATTATCCATGCATTACATTTACTTATTCCGGTCGTCACTTCACGCGGAGATAAAAAGAGGCCTTGCGGGGGTTGTTTATATATATTAAAGTGTTTCTGTACGGTGCACTCGTACAACATGACCTTACTCGAACCTACGGGCTTACTAGGCGATGGAGATGCCAACCGTATGGCTGATGGTCGAGTCTAGAGATCTCCGCTATAGGGTATGAGTGTGGACTACGGGGGCCACCTCACTGCTAGGCCTAGGACTTTGTGAAATACTGGATTTTTAGATATGGAAATGTAGTTTTTTGTGAAATACAGAATTCAAAGATATGGGTAAAAACCCAGGTGTTAGAGCTTGGTCATGATTGGTGCCGATGAATCTCTAACCTTTATCTCGGAGGGCGTTAAAATCCGATATTATATGCAGTACCAATCAACTGCATATATTGTTTGGCATACTGCGTGTGCATACATTCATATGGTTGTAACAATTTGTTTGATAACTTGTTTGTCAGTATGGTACGAGGGATAGCTCGCTAAGCCTTTGTAGCTTATTCCCTAATAGTCTTTCTTTTGTAGGTTTACATACGATAGGATTAGGATAAGTCTCGAGTGCTGAGTGCAAGATGAAGATATGTACATTAGTATTAGAATTAGTTGAGATCTTTATGAGTGATACATAAACACTCTTTGTAGAAAATATTCACATGTTAGAATTTCATATAATTTAATTTTCCCTACAATTTTATAATGTTGGTATATCTGTCTTATTATTTGGTAGGGGATGCCGATTCTCTACGGTTCTGAGGAACTATGGGATATCGAACATTCATAGTTATTTATAATTATATATTATGTCATGTTACAATAAAGTAATTACTTGAAAATCATTAATCTTAGCAATTTATTATTTAGAGTCTTGCAATCTCTAACTTGCAAGACGGTTTTCATATCATGGGTGCACACATATTATGGAAATTTTAGGTAATCCTACTAGGCCCCTTTTAGGGTCTTGACATATTTAACTAGTATTAATTTCTATAATACATATTAAGTTAATATATAAGCTTATACTAGGAAAATATGTAATAAATAGTATATGAGTCCGATTAATTTCATGAAAAATCCTATAGACTCATAAAAATATGTGGTTTAATTATTGACCATGAATTATATTAAACTAGCTATTATGTATTTTTATGAAAATAGCGATTTTAACTCAAAATTAGAAAAAAATTAAGCAAATAAATGAATTTAATCACAAGATAAAATTAAAATGTCCCAAACATTATTATGAACTTCTAGAAATCATAATACATAGGGCTCATACCTTGATTTTGTTAAAAAAACAATTTAATTCCATAAAATAGTGAAATTGCCAGTTTTATCCAAAATAATTACAATAAACAGTAAAAAAGATTTATTTAAGAAATTATTGCTACTAAAATTAAATAAATACATTTAGTATGTCTTCTACGAATTTTCAACTTGAAAGAACATTATTTACTATTTCTAAAATTAAATTAAATTTTCATCCAAATAGAGCCATTTCTTAAAGACCTTACATTTCCAATAATTATGTAACTAAAATAAAATTACTAAATTAATCTAAACATAAAATAACTCCATAAAACTAAGTTTGATAATTAAATAACATCATTTGATATTTTTAGAAAAATTGCAAAGTTTCAGCTGGAAATTTGGTTCACTTGAACTAGTTGCTTGCGGCCATCCTCCGGCTACCCAACCTTGTTGGAACACCTCATTTGGTGATGTTTTCCTTGACCCCAAATGGCCGCTATAACTGGACACCAATAGTCTATTGAACCGGCTTGATTAGATTTCGTGCCTTGATTTTTTTTTATCTAATTTTTTTATTTTTTTCTATTTTTTTTTGAAATTTTCTTGACTGTTTTTCTTATATTTTTAAACTTGGAAAATGTTTTTTTTTTTGAAGTGTACAAGCCCTATTTATATTTTCCAAATGGATTAGGATTTATAAAAATTGGATATGTGGCTTACACAGGTCATTTTCTTATTTTTCCAAAGTATGAGGTATCATTTTTTTATTATTTGCCTTTTGACTCATTAATCTAATTCAATCCTTGGTTGCCACATCATGGAATGACTCATCCTTTCATTGGTTTTATTAATTTTCCATTTTTATATTAATTTACCTTATTTAAATAATAATTTCTTAGCATATATGTGTATTTAATACAAATAATGTATGTTCTATGTTAATACATGTATATTACATATAATTTATCTTCATTTATTATTTTTGTAAGTTAAACAACTTATCTCTTGTATCTTGTTATATCTAAAAACTCGAATTTTACGATTATTGGTTTTATCAATAAATTAATGTTTTTCTCAAATTAATATTTTTATATAGCTTATTTTGAGAAATTGACTTTACTTAAATTACTTCATCTAACTTTTCTAACTTTACTATGAAGTTTGAAATAAAACAGATATTATAGCCCGATGCCCTAAATTTAGAGGCTTCAATCCTAAAGTTATTGAACTAGTCGGAAAAACCTGGGGTATTATAGGTATGAACTAATCTTGGTTTGTTAGAAGAGTGAAGTTCTTTCTTAATGTCAAAATATTCGTGCTTAAATAAATGAATTGAATTGCATTAAATCCCTCGAAAGAAAAATTGAAAGAAGTAGGGAGAGAGTCAGCAGATTGATTGAAATATGGATAACTCTTTCTTAAATAAGATTATATTTATTCTGATTTCCAATTTAATCTTTGTTTAAATGATGTGGTGTAACATCGATTACATAGATTAATTGTTAAATTCTAGTATGGTTTCTATACCAAATACATGTATTGTATAATTGTGTTTTAAGGATATGTAAATATGATAAAGTGAAATTCTATAGAATAAAAATTACTGGAGCCATGAATTTTGAAATTTATAAGGATGAATATTAATGGAAGAGTATGTGCTCTTATTCTTAAATAGACTATGTGCAGTATTTATTTTTGATTCTATGATTTGACCTTTTAAGGAATTTTTGTCCTTGTGAGTTTTTCATTATTTTATTTATTTTGCTCAAGAACAAACAAAAATTCAAGTGTCAGAGAATTTGTTGTAGGTTAAATATGCTTATTTCATAGGTAGATTTTATATTGCTTAAATAGAAAGCCTTGTAAATAGCAAGGAGGAGAAAAAGAGGAAAAAAAAAAGATGTATGTAGAAGAGAGAAGACATATTAAATTAAGGTTTTAGAGTGGTTTTATTTTTTCTTGTTTCGAATTTCAGCATCAGAAATAATAGGAGATGATATTTGATCTTGAATTAAGGATTGGAACTCCTTACAGGTCGTTTCATTCTTCTTACTACATTCTTCATTTGGATATTGTTTTTTTCTGTTATTTATTTTATGCTTTATCGATATTATCTATTAGATATTTTAGATTATTAGTTAGTGAATTGTTTTTATTGTTTAAATTCTTTAATTCCCTAATTACAAAAACATGTATTTTGACTTCGTTGGAATACATGTTGATTAGGAATGAGTTGCGAAACCTTTTCTAATTATTTACTGTGAATTAGATGATTTGGATTAAAGAGACATAATGTATACCTTTAATTTAATTAAGGTTTAGGAATAAGAAATGGTTAATTTAGTTTATCTCTTTTCTAGTGATAGAAAGAATAAATCAGTTAATCCTGGGTATTCGCTTTGCAAGAAAGAATTTTAGCACTTAATTTCCTTAAAACTAATCTTGTTAAAGACATCTTTGTTATCATTTACTGATATTTCTAATTATCTGGTTGCAATTGAATCTTTGAAGATTTGAATATCCTAATTTATTTGCCTTGTTAATTTATTTATTTTTTTATTTAATTATTTCATAAACTTTAGTTTTAGTTGCCTAGATTTAAACAGGACTAATACTAATAAAAATTAGACATCATTCCTTATGGATTTGACTTGGTTCTCACTAGTTTTATTACTGTATAAATGACCTTATATATTTACTAGTAAAAATACACTTTTGTTATAAAAAGTAAAGTTAAGTTAAGCATATTAACCACCTACTTCACTTTTACACCCTTACAAACCTCCATAGTCATAGGGATACCATTATGTACAAGGCTTTCCTAAGCACTTTGAGGAAAGCAACTTATATGTGGTTCAATTACCTCCATGAAAATTCTATCTCATCTTTAAATGAGCTTGCTTATCACTTTAGCTTACACTTCCGAGTTAATAAGCCTTTATCTAAGGATACATTGTCCTTATACTTGATTTGATATAAGGAAGGGAAAACCCTTCATGAATTCATGGTATGGTTCAATAATGCCATGGTTAAGATCCCTCAACTAGAGGAGGGAGTAGTTGTTTACACTACCTAACTTAGCATTTGGCCATCAAGTGACTTCTTTCACTTTTTGTATAAGATCAAGCCCAAGACCTTGGCCGAATTCTAGCAAAAGGCATGAAAGTACATGAACTAGGAGGACAACATTCTTACAAGGTTCAAAGCCGACCTAGAGAGGTTAGGAGGAAAAAAGAGAAGGATAAAAGATCTATTAAGATTCATCATGATGATAAGGTACTTAGTTGTGTTGATGGAGGTAGTTCTAAGGATAAGAAGCGCCTGCCACCTATTCCGACATATTCACAGCATATGTTACCCCTCAACTTAGCCTCTTAGCTAAGTTTATATGGAAATTCATAGTAGGGGACTACTTTAGAAGTTTACAAAAAAATGGGGCAACCCTAACCATAGGAACTTTGACAAGTATTGTCAGTTCTACGAGGACTACGACTATACCATAGATGAATGCTTCCAACTAAAGAACACCATGAAATATGTGATTTAGAGGGCTTTCTCCAAAGAATACATCATCGACACCAATGATTTTGGCGAAAAGGCTCCTTAGAGATGGTAGATTGAGGAAGCTTGAGAGGAGGACAATAATGACCATTGTAATAATTGAGCCCCTAACAGCATCATCAACATTATAGTTAGGGGACCTTACCTTAGGAGTTGGTTGAGCTCTAATAGCTTAACTATCACCTTACCATATGTTATGTCGGTGAGAGAAAAGAGGTAAAGGTAAAACAACTCTATTTCTTTCTCTGATGAAAATCTTAAGGGAGTGGATACCCCTCATTAGGATGCTTTAGTAATAGGGGCAAGGATCTTAGGATTTGAGGTCCTAAAAATAATGGTAGACATTGGTAGCTCTATAGACATCCTATTCATGTATACATATGACAAGATGCGAAAAAGCTGCCTATACAGATGAAGCTGCACCACCAGGACCTAATAAGCTTCAATGGAGGGATCTTCCAATCTAAGGGCATCATCATTCTCGACATAGAGCTTGGAGATGACTACAATGTTGCCCAGTAACTTGTAAAGTTTGTGGTGGTAGACTACCTGTCCCCCTACAATGTAATATTAGGACAACTGAGCTTAACAAACTTTAAGGTTGTCACGTTGTCCCTTCATCTCAATTCCAAATTCCCTATTCCATCTAGGGTAGGAATTTATAGATGTGATCAGAAGCTCTCTAGGGAGCTTTACATAAAAGCGGCTAGAGGAGATAACATCTTTGCACTTGAGACAAAACTTCAAGAGTAAACAGTTGATAAAGGCAACTAGAGGAGAAGACCGAGGAGGTATAGATTGGCAACAATCTTAACTAAACCATGAAGGTCGGGATCTTAACAACTCCTAAGTTGAAGGAAGCAATTGTCCATCTCTTACAGCCTAATTCCAATAATTTCACTTGGTTGCCATTAGATATGCCTAACATATTAATCAACCTCACAACTCACAACTTCAAGATTAACGAGAGTATTTAGCCTATCAAGCAGAAAAAGAGACATTTCACCCTAAAGTGACAAGCTGTGATTAAAGAGGAAGTACATAAGTTGCTTAAGCTTAGGTTCATATAGGAGGAGAAATATTTGACCTAGTTAGCAAATGTTGTGCTAATAAAAAAGAAGAATGGGAAGTGATGAATGTGTGTCAATTATATTGACATCAATAAAGCTTGCCCAAAAGATTGTTTTCTCTTCCCCAAAATTAACCAATTGCTGGACTCCATGTTGGGCCATCCGCTATTGAGCTTCATGGACACCTTCTTGTGTTACAACCATATCAAGATGGACTTGAAGGATAAGGTCTACACCTCCTTCATTACTAATTTTGGCACTTGCTAATATACAGTAATGCCTTTCAGCTTAAAAAAGACTAGAGTGACATACCAATGGATGATGACCAACCTTTTTAAGCCTCAGCTTGATGTAATATGGAGATTTATGTTGACGACATGATCATTAAGAGTAGATAGCCCAGCAACCACATTGAAGATCTATCAGAGGCCTTTAATTGGACTAAGAAGTGTAATATGGAGCTTAACCCCAAAAAATGTACCTTTAGAGTGGCCTCTGATAAATTCCTTAGCTTTATGGTCACCCGGTGTGACATATAAGCTAACCTAGAGAAGATTAGCACCATACAGGACATGTAACCCCCTTAGTTTGTAAAGGAAGCGCAAAAGCTCACTGGTATGGTAGTCATGCTGAGTAGATTCATCTCTCAAAGTGTAGAATGGTGTATGGATTTCTTTAAAATCCTAAAGAACCCTAAAGGATTTGAGTAGACTACCTAATGCTAGGTTACCTTTGCAGAACCACAAGACTTCTTAGAGTATCTACCTATTTTGTTAAAGCTGATCCCAAGAGAAGACCTATACTTCTACCTATCCATTAGCGATTGAATGTTATTCTCAGTATTGGTTAATGCTGAAGGAAAAGAACATAAGCCCATGTATTATGTCAAACATGTTCTCTACAAGCCTAAGTTCTACTCAAAAATTGAAAAGTTCACTATGGCCATAATGATTTTAGCAAGATGACTCTACCCTTACTTTCAAGTACATCAAATCATAGTGCTAGCCGACTAACCACTATGAATTGTGCTCTTAAAGCCTAACGCATTTGGGCAGATGGAGAGATATGTGCTAAAGCTTAGGGAATATGGAATTTAGTACAAGCCATCGGTAGCCTACAAGGTACAAGTCCTTGCTGACTTCATTGTAGAATACACTGTGGAGGAGTAAGCACTATTAGGAGACGATAAGCTAGTGTAGACTCTTTGCATCAACGAATCACCTACCTCGAGAGGAGGAGGTGCAGGATTGATACTCATTAAGCCAAATAAGGTTATGATTTACTACGCCATCAAGTTTGATTTGACATAAGTAACAACGAATCCGAGTTGAGGCCCTAATGGTTGGTCTTAAGTTAGCCAAAGATATTAGCACTAAGCATTTGGAGGTCTTCTCAAACTCCATGCTTGTCGTCCATTGGGTACAGGGTGAATATGATGCTAGGAGAGAGTCCATGGTAAGGTACTTAGAGAAAGTGATGGCCCCTTTGGTCGAGTTTTCCTTGTGGAATATTAGCAAGATTCCTCAAAGGGGAGAACTTAGTGATCAACTGGTTGTCTGTACTTGCCTTAACAAGAATACATAAGCCTAAGGTGAAGGACAAGAAGATCTTCATTGAATACTTTACAGATAAGAGTATCAACCCAAACAAAGTTGAGGTCTTAGAGCTCAACATGGTCCTCACCGAGCTAAGTTAGATGGGCCCCATAAAGTAATATCTGGAGCATGTCACCATACCAGTCAACAAGGAGGTTAAGAAGTTAAGGTATCATGTTGCCAATTATACCATAGTTGGCGGGGTCTTCTACTAAAGAGGGGTCAGCCTACCACTCTTGAGATGCCTCCATCTTGAAGGGGGCTTACATGTCATGGAAGAGTTGTAAGTTGGCTTATGCAACAATCACATCCAGTCCCAAGCCCTTTACATTTGATCTCCTTAGCTTCAATACAACTAGCCAATAATTAGGCAAGACGCAAAGGTGGTAGCCTAGAAGTGCCCACAGTGTTAGAAGCACGCTCTAGTCATATGTGCCCCTAGCTTAAACTTATAGTCACTAACTAGTCCATGGCCATTCATACAATGGGACATTAATATTTTGGATACCTTCCTAAAAGCGTCAAGAGGGCAATAATTCATAATCGTAGTGGTTGACTATTTCACTAAGTGGGTCGAAGTTGAGGCCATAGCTAAGATCATAGAAATGAGTATGAAGTCATTTCTCTGTAATGTTAAGCAAGTGAACCTATCAAATCATGGTAAGTGGATTAAGTCTAAGTGTCAATCCCTCAAGGACTTTAACCACTAATATTCACTAGATCTCTAATATCTAACCTACAAATTCAAGTTTGAGAATTTAAAAAATCTAAAATTAATTGCAACAAATAATAAATTATCATTAAATAATAATTGTTTAAGAACTAAAGCAAGAAAGTAATAAAATTATAAACTACTTCAAGATTCGCAACCCGTATATATATCTTTGTTTCCCTTAGATCTAATATGTGATTTTCTTTAAAGATAATTTAAGTTTTTCTTTAATCTTTCTTAATCAGGAGAATTCTCTATTAAGGTTAATTACTTTATCAATTTAATTAACCTTAATCTTGAAATCACCTATTAGAATCTCTTCTCAATAGTATGACTTAAGAACACATTATTGTACAACAAATTCTCCACACTATAATTCAAGATTTCGGAAAATTTTTGCAAATTATCTCTAATCTTGTAACAATCTTCATCAACTATATCTAGATATAATTTTATAAGAAATTTCTCAATTTTCTTAGAAAATGTCAAATTCTAGATTACTACTCGCGGAAATAATAATCTAAATCATGAAGCATATATAGTTGAATCAAGAAAAGAATAAAGAATTAATTAGATTGAATTAAAAATTATGTCACATGAGTAGATCTAAGTTTCACAAGACCTAGATACCAAAAATCTACTCTCTACACATCATAAAACAATAATCTTGAACCAAAGAATAGAGAAGAGTAGAAAAGAGAATCATGTAATATGATAAATATTAAATCTTGAAGTCTTGATGTCCCTTGCTCCCTCGAGATTCTTCTCTTGAAAATTTCTCCAAAGGTCGTATAACTTTCTACCTAATTCTTTATGGCTTCCTCTTTTTTTCTTCAAAACTAGGAATGATACGACTAAGGGCATGGTCATGTCCTTTGGTCGTGTAACTGGCTATGATCATTGAAAAATTGCTCTAAAATTGCTTATAAATGAAACAGTCATGTTATTCGGATGTGTTGATCTTCAAACCTTTATAACTTGCTTATTTTAGCTTTGAATTGAGTGAAACATATTTTTATCTTCTTGTTTTCTTACGTAGATCCTTCTAAAACCTTGAAATCAAGATTTACTCAATTAAGTATAATTTTCTAAAAGTAAACTCAGAATTCATGTGAAAATTATGCAAAATTACCAAATAAAATATAACCAATTTAAAGCTTATCAGTCTACAGCAATATCTTCTCCAGATTTGAAGTCCTTTATGCTCTCACAATGGATAATGGATGACAATTCAACAATCCAAAATTCAAGGAGTTTGTGCTAAACACCATATTAATGCCTACTTCACTTTAGTTGCAAACCTGTAGTCAAATGGTCAAGTTGAGGTGACCAATAGGATCATCCCGGAGAGCATCTATAAGAAGGTCGATCAGGCATAGTGCATATAGGCAGACAAACGTCCGAACATTCTATGGGGGAACTAAACCACATATTGGATGCCTTCGGCTTAGAAGCCATCCTGTTTGTAGAATTGAAACTTCCTAATATTAGAACCTAGACCATTGAAGCACTTGCAAATGAGTCCATCCTATAAGCTAGCATATATACGATTAAAGAAGTATGGGACCTAGCTGTAAGTTGCTTAGTTGCCTATTAGCATATGGAAACTCATTATTATGATAAGAAGGTCAAATACAAATAATTTAAGGTTGAAGACCTAGTCGACAGAAGACTACAGGCTACAGGTTCTCATAAAGGGCAAAGGAAATTAGCTCTCAATTGAGAAGACCTAGTTAAAGTAAGGGAAAGCTTGGGGAATGGGGCATATCGACTTGAAAGGCTTGATGACGAACTCATCTCATGAACCTAAAATGCTGATAACCTTATATTGTATTTTAAGCAATTTGTGTATCTGCATTCCATGTATTTACTAGTTATTAATTAAATGATGTTCATTCCCTAAGTACTCTTTGTTTACTTTTTTACTTAAGCATTATCTGTAGCTTAGTCTTTCAATCCTAACCCACAATAGGTAAATGGACATACATTGGTCAAGCCCTTATATAGGCTCTTGACCACCTTACCTTTTTAAGTATGGGTAGGTTGGAATACCATCAACTTGACCCCTTTAAATAACCTCAGTAATAGGGAGTATTCCCTTATAGGACCAAGGAACTTCCATTATGCAAATTAGAATACCACTAGCTTAGCCCCTTATGCGACCTAAGCCATTTACAACTAAATGGTCCTATTGAAGAGTAACCCTAACTCTTCCTCAACCAAAGTGACTTAGGCTACTGCTGATTGAGCAAGTCCCTAGAAAATGAACCAAGTACTATGATATGAAAAGAACAACAACAAAAAGACTAAAAAGAGCAAGAAGTTTTTCATTCCATGTGAAGCAGTACAAGAGATAGATCGACATACTGGTCTAAGAACTGAACAAATCTTTACAATTGATCTTTTACCAAAAAAAAAGAGAGGAAAGAATGAAAGGAAACAAAGCAATTATGCCTTTCACTTTAGATTAGCCAACTTTATTAGATTTAAGAAGTCTAGAGCCTTAATCTACTAAGAGGACTGATATAAGGAAGCTTGTACTGAAGAGTCATGAGGAGGAAGAGTGTCTTTACTTTAGTCCTACCCTCACTAGCAAAGGGGCTTAGATTTGCCTTCACCCTCTAACTAGTTATTGATTGCTAGCAAGAAAGTGCATTTGGTTAAGTTATCATATACAATACAACGGATGTGAGTCTGAGTAGACTTGAGCATCAGGACAAACTGGCCTTAAACCATCGATTCATGGGCCGATGTAAGGCTGAACCGTGCCTAAGCCAATTCAGCCTAACCAGCAGTTCAATGACCAGTTCATTGTCTCCCGAACCATTTGCAATTTTTTTTTTAATTTCCCTTAGTCTTATTCTTGCATTCTTATAAATTGATGTAAATAATTTTTTGCCCTCTGTCATTTTATATTTTTTTCTCGAAATGATTATAACACTTTATACATACATTATGTTGGTCCCATATAAGATATTAAGAGAGGAGGTGAATTAATATCTTTGAACTTTTTAAACCTTTTTTTATATAAGAAATATTACCCTTCTTAATAACTTAATTTGGTGAATAATGGCATTTTAATAATTCAACACAGAAATAATCAACACAATTAAATAATACAAATAAATAGAGATAAGGAGGGAGAATATTAAGTTGAGGATTTATAGAGCTTCAACCTTTTGCCTTCTACTTACTGCTCTTTTTCAGCTCCATTACTGGGGACCTAGTCTACTTTACCGATGCCGTTCCATTCGATCCACTAAATCAAAATCATAAGAAGATTACAAGTAATTACTATATATAGGCTTTCACAACACTTTGCTTTGTCTATTTAGCCTTTTTACAATCTAGGTTAATACGGATCTACATAGTATAATGTAACTTCTCTTAATAATAAAGTTTACAGATTATAAGAATACAAGTCTCAAATAATTTCACAAAAAAAAAAAAAAAAAACGATTAAGGAATAATTTACTTAGGTGCAACTTTCTAAAGAAGTATCTGAGAAACTTTCTGTGTCTTTTCAGAAGGTATAATTTGATCATAATTTTTATGTAACAAAAAATTTTCTCAAAAAACGTATATTTGATTTTGAATCCTTTCTCCTTTTATATTGAAATCCTTTAACGGCTAATTTATTGAAGATTATCTTTACTTTCATATTTATTCAAAAGTTATTTGTGAAAGATAATCCTTAGATATTTTGAGAAGATCTCGATATTTTGAAATTTAAAAATAGCTCTTCTTATCTTGATTCGGTTAGATATTTTTTTTTTCGCAACTTCTAGACAAGTTTCAGATTTGAAATTGATGAATAGATATGCTTTATCAGCAAATTCTAGATAAACCTCATATTTAAAATTGAAACCCACAAAATCTGAGACAACCTTATCTTTATCCATTCTTCTATATATCTTGATTTATCTAAAATAAATTTGCTACAAAATAATCCTCATTGATTTTAATTCCAACTTTAGTGAAACAGAATTAAGTGCATTTCCCTAATACACTCAATTTAGTGGAGATAAGCTTTGTTCAATTTGAATTTGATATGAGTTAATTTTTAACGTTACTTTTTCAGACCAACTTTTTAAATCACCTTCTAAAGAGTATTGGTCTTCTTTTCTTTGAAGTCTTTGAACAAGTTTCTAAAGTGCTATACCACTACTACTTATAAAGCTTGCGAAACACGTTCTGAAGCTTTTTAGACTATTGTCCTTTTCAATCAAATCATACCTTCTGAATAACCTTTTGAAGACAACTTAATTTTGCGATTTTAAACTTTCTAAGAACACTTCTAAATACCTGCATTCTTAATGATTCATTAACATTTATCCCTTTTTGTTATCAAGAAAATATATGAGAGATATCTAATATTCTCTTCCTTTTTGAGGATAAAAAAACACTACAATGAAACCAAAAAAAAAAAAATAAATTCAAACAAATAAACTGAATTGGTATCCAACAATAATAAGAAATTTCACAATCACATAATCATCAGTCATGCAAAGTGCAAACCACAACTATTTTTGGATTTTCTCTCCCCCTTCTTTGTTATCATCATTGATTAACATATTGTGAGATCATTGATTAACTCCCCCTAAATTTTTATAAACAAATAGAGTGTACACAATGAAAAGACTGCATTGATTAAAAGAAAGGTCATAACTAAGTCCATAAATAATAGAAGTAACAAAGAACAAGTCCCCAAAAGGACTTTTCACCAAAAAATAAAGGAAAGAAAATCATTTCTTAGATCTCTTAGTTTTCTTCCTAGCATAAAGTTTGAATCTGCCAAAATAAGTTAGAAGTGCCTTTTTAAGAGATGGATTGGCTCAAGAAGATGTTGCCATAAAAGAAGTTGGTTCTTCGTCAGATGTAGGGGTGATTTGAGCTAGAGCTAGTATAAAGACTTCTATGTTAAAAGAAACAAAAAGAGTTTATGTATTTCCTTTTAGAAGTGTCTATTCTTCAGGATTTTGAATAGGAGTAGCAACTTGAGGTATTTTGTCAAGAGATTGTAAGGAGATGACAGGAGTTTTCTTAGAAGCTAGAATAAGGATGGAATCAGTTTGATCGGTTGGCTGAGTAAAAACAGTAGGGAAATGAGGTTCAGTTGGTGTGAGGGGAATATTTAAAACAGGAATAGATGGTTTAGTGGGTGTGAGGTGAGGATCTGAAACAAGATGAATGTCTACCACCCATCTTGTGTCATCGGGATAAGTGGTTAGACGAGACTATATCTAAAGACACGTTTTGGGACAAAGCTAAGCATCGAGAAGCCTATACAACACCTTGTATTGCACATTACAAATGAGAGGAGAGAGCTATCTCTCTCTAGTACCCAATTCTCATTCCTGAAGGAGTCACCTTTTAAATGGTATGATTGGGTAGCATACATTGCAGAGAAGCCAAAATACATGATTTTACTAAAGAAGGCTAAACTCCTTCATGCTATTGCAACTTCTACTCGATTGTGGTTTCCACAAACGAGTGGAATGGAAGTATGGTGGGCAATCATCTCTCGTTAGAGTGTTCAGATCCACACATTTATCACTTCATAGGGGGATATAACTCTAACATTAGAAGATATAGCTAAATTATTGAATCTTTGTAGCTTTGGATGAGTTGACCTTGCTGCCATGACAACCTCTCACAAAGAGTACAACTTTCAGACATCCTTAATGGGTGCTTTGCAAGCTACTTGCACTAAGAAGAAGGAGCCTTGTTTTGCTTCTTAGCTTGCATACTTCTTTAAGGAGTGAAGGAACGACAAGCCCTTCATATGCTCTTTTTTTTTTTTTTCTTATTCAAGTGTTATAGTTGTGTCTTTTGCTCATATATTCTTTTTCCATCTTTATAGGTATGAATGGTATCATAATTAATTGCCCCTAGTTAACCTTAAAAATCTACTTCCGAAATTAGTTATGTTAGCTAATTCCTCCTGTAAGGAGCTACCTTTTATAAGCAAGCTTCTAGCGCAACAAGCTCCAGCAAGCTTTAAGCTAACACGCCTCAAAAACATTAACCTTTACATGGAAGAGCATTAAGCAAGCAAGCCTTAAGCTCAACAGGCCTTAGCAAGCTTCAAGCACAGTAAACATCTGCTTAGTAGGCCTTAAATGAAGCAAGTCCTAGTAGGCCTTAAGCACAACGAGACTCTTGTACGGCAAGACTTAATAAGGTTCACGCGATGCAAGTTTGTTCTATAGTGAGTCTTAGCGAGACTGTAGGATCAACATCATTATGTCAACGTTCTGATTTTAGGATCAAGAGGAAAGAGTTGCCTTTCTCCCATCCCTTATTTTCCTTCTTTACGAAGGTACAACTTGTATGGGTCCACAAGTGGATCGTATCACCGTAAAGCTATGGCATAGGGTTTTTCTTAAAGAAGACTAAGATTGTATCACTCAATTGTGGTTCCTACATTAGTAAGATGAAAGCATGTTAGGCTAAGATTTACTAGTACATCATTACTTGAACAATTCCTGCATAAGTATTAGATGCCAAAGCATTGCTTTGGGCTTAAGGCAGAGAGGCTAAGATGCCGGGCATCGCCTGGACATAAGGCATGGAAGCAAAGATGCTAAGCATTGCTTAGGCTTCAACCATGAGAGTCGAGATGCTAGTGCGTCACCTGGGCTTAAGGCATGTAAGCCGAAATGCTAAGGCATTTCTTGGGCTTAAAGCATAGAAGTGAAGATGCCAGAGCGTGCTGAGATGCTAAGGCATTGCCTGGGCTTGAGGTGTGGGAGTCAAGATGCCAAGGCATTGCCTGGGCTTAAGGCATGGAAGCCGAGATGCCAAGCTATTACCTAGGCTTTAGGTGTAAGAGCCTAGATGCCAGGGCACTACTTGGGTTTAAGGCATGGGAGTTAAGATGCTAGGGTATTGCCTAGGCTTTTGGTATGGCAGCCAAGATGCCAGGGTGTTGCCTAGGCTTTAGGCATGGGAGCTAAGATGCCACAGCGTTGCTTAGGCTTAAAGCTTGGGAGCCTAGATTCCAAGGTGTTACCTAGGCTTTAAGCATGGAGATTGGGATTCCAAGGCATTGCTTAGGCTTAAGGTATGGGAGTTGAGATGCTAGGGCATCAACTAGGCTTGAGGCGTAGGAGCCAAGATGCCAGGGCATTGCTTGGGCTTGAGGTGTAGGAGCCAATATGCCAGGACATTGCTTGGGCTTAAGAGAGTAAGATATAATGCACAAAGATGAGTAAGATAATGAAAGTTTTATTATTGAGTAGTGAAATTTGTTCTTTACTTACAAAAGAAATACCTATTGAATCACTAATCACTTTCAAAGCACTCATGTGCTATCACATGGGTATCATAGCTTAGAAGTGGGTTGTTGTAATAGTCGTTATCTTTGATGACAAGCTCCCCATTTTGAATTCTTTCATGAAATATCTTTCTTAAGCTTCAATAATCCTTAGTGGGATGATTTATCGTTCTATGAAACCGACAATATTTGGGATTTCTTCTTTTGTTCTCTGTAGGTTGGCGCTCAACTCTTGGCAACTTGATAGCTTCATCCTGTAGCTAATGGTTAAGGGTGGTACGTACCTTACTCATTAGGCATGGAAATGGAAGAGTTTCTATATCTTTCTTAGGTGTCTTATTGGCATTAAAATTCTTCCAGTTGAGGACACAAATGATACTTGTTTGTTAAGCACAAATGATACTTGTTTGTTAAGCACAAATGATACTTGTTTGTTAAGCTTGCTACTTTCCTTCCGTTGCCTCATAACAGAGTTGTTTATCCTTCGTGCATTCTCAACAAGTGCAGTAAAAGAATACAGGGAAAGGTTCTCCAGGTGCATAGCATATTTAGAGAACATCCCTTGGATATAGATCTGTACTAGTTCTCTTTCACCATAAATATCTTGAATGTCTAGAGTGTGTTCTCTAAAGCGCTCTATATAATCCATCAAATCTTCCTCTTGGTTTTATCGTATTCTTCCCATATCTGCAATTTTTGACTTATTCTTGAGTGGAGAAAAATTTCTCTAAGAAGCGCTTGTACATAGTCCCCTATGAATCAACTAATCCTGAGGGGAGGTTGACATACTAGGTATATGCCTTCTCTTTCAATGATTTGGAGAATTTTTTGAGCTTCAGGTCATAATCAAGCCTATAAGGCTCTAGGGTTCAGGAGGTGTTCCTTTATACTTCTCTTTTTACCATTGAACAACATGAACTTAGGACTTACATAATCCTTAAGATATGGCTTCGCTATGATGCGTTTGTAATATGAGAGTTTCAACTCTAGTACTCTCACAGATGACTTAGCTTGTATTTTTCTCATATAAATGTTTAAGTCTTCCTTTGTTATAAAGGAAGTCTTTAGAACAAAAGCTGTGGATGTAGGTTGTAGAGTAAGGGTAAGATTGGGATGAGAAGTAGATCCTTCCAAGATTAGGATGGTATGATTGGATGAAGGAGTAGGCACTTGTAAAGATGAAGAGCCACTTAAATGAACTTTTACATTCTTCGGTATAGGAGTTTGTTGTCATGTAAGTTTTGGTAGCGAGGTTTTATCACCTCTTCCTTGATGGAGATCCTCCTAAATGATCGAAGGATTAATTGGTTGAGCTAAGGTAATAACGCTTGGCTGTACAATAACCATAGGATTTGGCAAAGCCATACCTTGTTGCGTAGCAGTAGTAGTAGCCATCCGATAAGTGGTACAAACTGTGACTAAGAATAGATAAGGCCGGTTATTGGATGGGTCTAAGCTTGTAGAAAGCTCGAAGAGGAAGTGATGGGGAAAGTACGAATGGACAAATTGGAATGAAAAAAATAAGCAAAACCTACGAGTAACTCCAGAGGATAATAAATACTAATGGAACTTCCGAGGACTCACAGTATAATTTAATATGACGTATAAATTAGTTCGATGAGGTTATTCACCACTTGGCCTTGCTTAAGGGTTAGGATAAGAGTGATGCCGAGAGTAAACAAGCAGTGTTTATGCAATGAAATAGTTTTCAAGTGTATTAATAATAATTTGCTTTTAATCCTTACAGCTACAAGTATAAGGGTATTTATACTTATAAGTTAGGGCAATTTGCCTAAAAGGGAAAAGAAAAAAAGGATATTTTCTAAGAAAGTAATGTATAAGATACAAAAGGGTAACAATGAATATATAAGGATAGAAATCATTGGTGCAATGGATTCTACACATGATATTGTACATGTGGTGATGCCGTATTGGTGATGCCATTAGAAGATGTAGACAAAAAGTATAGATAGCTTGCTTATCCGAGTAGGGTACCTTGGTCAGTCCAGACTCTTTCTCTTGGCATCTTGATAAGGGTACGTCCAAGTAAATAATTGGTTAAGCATGTATGAGAATGAAGATGGGCTATTATCTCGGCCTTCCACTTCTCGACACATAACATGTAAAAAATAAGTAGTTACTCGGCTTGACAGGTAGAATGGGTTGGGAAGGAGGTACTCAGCTTCCGTATGAGTCGACTAGAACATTCATCTTGCCAGTCCTTCTAATCCTCGGGCCTAGCTGCAGGTTAGTGGTTTGGTAGCTTGATTTTGATCAGTAAGGATGGGTTAGAACATAGTCATGAATTAATTTAAAGCTCTTGTATTGTCCGTATTGTCTACATGGGATCTAATGGAGCCTTAGGCATTGAATGGGTCTTAGCTAGTATTCTTAAGCGGTGAGGATAGATTCTGCTTGGTAAGCTCAACATTAGTGTTAGGCTCACGGGAAGTGGTATAAGATGTACTAGTTGTTCTCTTCCTGGGAGTTACCATGTTTTTGCAATCACTCTTCCCCAATGGAGTCACCAAAATGTAGAAGCAGGGGTTTGATTAGAGTGGTCATGTGCGTACTGCGTAAATAACATGCTACACGTGGCTTCAAAGAAGTGAAGCGAGATTGTCACCTAAAGGGATGATTAGGTAAGAATAAGGCAAGAAGGAGGAACAACTAACCTCAATGTCTCAAATGTATAAGTGACAGACAAGGTAGTCTTAAGGGACCTTAAGCATTTACCTTGTAGCTTGAGCGAATAAGATCAATTCTTTTCTTAAACACTTTTTGATCTTAGAGAACAGAGTTTTCATAGTAGAACACCATTTCTACGATCTCTTTAAGGGTTCTAAATGATGAGGAAACATTGGGTATTTATAAGCTCTTAGGTATAATGGCATTCATTAGATCATCTAGGTGATCCACGGATGAGATGGAGCTTGCTTAATTCATAGTTATCGAAAATGTGCTAACTGATGGGCCCAAAGCTAATAGCCTTTCTTATAAGTGCATGAGCCTGCTTAAGAATAGTTAGAGGCAGATAGATTGATCCAACGATTCCTATTCTAACCCCACTAAGCCCAATCTCCCTTCATCATCCCAATATTGACTAGACTCCTTAAGCCTTATCACCTGGTCTAAGGAGTCAAGTTTAAATAAATAATGAGCTTATCTCAATAACTAATTTAACAATTTTCAGCCCTCTATAGAGTGAACACGTTGTATCTTTGTAGTTTTTGACTTACTATTTGAAGGTGACCCAATTGCTTCCCTGAATTCTATCCCACCTGATCTTTTGACCAATTTTTCTTTCCTTTTTGGTTCCTTCTCAGCAGGTTTCTTTCCTTGCTTCCTTTTCTTTTAATTATCCTTTCTTCAATTTTAATTACCCTTCTTCCAAGATTTGAAGGGTGAAAAAAAATGCCTCCATTATGTGAATGCTAAAGCCTGTCACTCACATAAATCCCCATCTAGTTAAAAATTCTTTCTCCTAGTTTAATAGGATAAAAAAGACAACTTGCTTCACTTGGTATTTTTAATTTCTTGAAATTGAAGAGACTCATCAACAAATTCCCATATAGCCAAACATCCAAATGCTACCGTATGTGCCTTATCATGAGTTTCACAACATCTACCTTTCTCTTCCTTAGCATTGCTAGAATAACCAGTGCATCTTCTCTTGTTACAGAGGCAGCACTGCCCCTTCTAGTTAACACAAATGAGTTGAAAATTTTTTGTAAAACCTTGATTAACAGCTCAAATTTACTATTAAAAATATCTCTTCGTATTCCCAACTCTACTCCATTATTCAATTCTGTGAACAAATTCTCCTTAGTCATTTGTATAAAGCTCTCATCCTCTTATACTTCTATAATGCCAAAGCATTTCAAAATGTCTTTCTTTGTTATTTCAATTTTTTGGCCTAGTACAACTGACTTCCACACTTCGTGATTTTTGCTATCAAGCTTCCTATAAAACTCATCTACTAATTCTCCATACATAATTCCTCTCATATTAACTAAACCATGTATTTTTAACCCATCCAAACTCATGTATCTTTTAGTGGTTTTATCTTTTGATTTAGAGGAGGGAATTGAAGTCTTTACTTCTGAAGACCTTTGCACATTCTTGGAAGATTTCGAAGTCTTCTTTATTAAAGTAGCAACCTTAGATTTTCATGGAGCTTTCTTTGGTTTTAGTATAAGGGATCATTCGGAAGGATTTCTTTTAGATTTTTCTTCAGATGGTTTGTTTAAGGGATTAGAGCCTTTGGGTTTAGCAATTTTTTCGAGTGAGCTAGAATCTTGAACATCCTGATCAGTCTTCTGATTAACTTCTTCAACTGGTTCAGAATGTACCTTAGAACTGATCTTTTGATTCACTTCTTGAGCAACTTCTTTCAATGGTTCATCATGAAGTTTTAGGGTTAGGGTTTTTCAAACGAATCTTAGCGTATTTTAAAGGGTGGATTAGGTTGAGGGTTTGTAGGGATGGTAGTGTCTGCCTCTTGTTCATTAAGAACAATGGCATTTTGGAATCATTTTGTACTTTAGATTTAATCCACTTTGCAGCAATTCAAGTAGATTTTCTAGGTGCCATGAATTTTGAGTGAAAGAAAAAACACAAGAGGGGAATGTGAAGAGTTTAATGAAATGAGAAAAAGAGAAATAAATGGAGGCTTTTATAAGATGGGAAGAATTGAACTACCAGAAATAATGGTCTTCAACCGTAAGAAAGTAGGCTAATTTAATGGACCCACTAAATAGTAATTTGAGGACCCACTAATGATAAGCTAAGACCCACTTCTTTTCATGTGTAATAAATGGGAAAATAAAGAAAAAATTTCTCATGTTCAAAATTATACAAATAAGGGAAATTAATAAACATGCTCTCTAATCTAACAAAAAGGATTACATGCACCAATTTCATTATGAATAAATTCAAACCTTGATTTATTTAGGGGCTTTATAAAAATATCAGCAAATTAATATTCAATTGGAACAAAATCAACACCCACATCATTATTTGCTACATGATCATGAATGAAATTATGCCTTTTTTCTAAATGTTTTGACCTTAAGTGATGAACTAAATTTTTGTCAAATTAATAGCATTAGTATTATCACCTTTTATGGGTATATTCTTATAACTTATTCTATGGTCATTCAATTGTTGTTTTAACCAAAGTATTTATGCACAATAATTTTCAATAGATACATATTCAGCTTCTACAGTTGAAAGAGTAACCGAATTTTGTTTTTTGGAAGACCAAGAAACTAACTTATCTCTTAGGAATTTATAAGTTCCTAAAGTACTCTTCTTATCCACTTTGCAACCTATATAGTCAGCATCCGAATATCCTATGAGATCAAAATTTTGACTCTTAGGATACCAAATTCCTAATTTGCAGTATTTTTTTTTTATATATTTAAAGATCTTTTTAACTGCAGTTAAGTGTATTTCTATTGGTGAACTTTGAAATCTAATACATACATAAGTATTAGACAAAATATTAGGGAGTGAAGCAGTTAGATATAATAAAGATCCAATTAAACTTCAATAGAGTTTTTCATTTACCTTTTTGCTATTACGTGTAATGTTAAGCTTTATTAAGGTACTCATAGGATTTGAAGAATCCTTGATATTCTCAAAATGAAATTTCTTCAATATCTATTTGGTGTACTTCTCTTGGTGAATAAATATTCCATTCTCTAATTGTTTCATTTATAATTCTAAGAAGAAGTTTAATTCTCCCATAAGTGACTTCTCAAATTCTACTTATATTAATCTTGAAAATTCTTAGCAATATTTTTCTTTAGTTGCACCAAAAACAATATTATCAACATAAATTTGTATAACTAACATATCTTCTCTATGATGTTTCATAGAGAGAGTAGTGTCTACTTTCTCTTCTGAAAGTCATTTTTAATCAAGAATTGACTTAAGCTTTCATACCAAGCATGAGGATCTTGTTTAAGTCCATAGAAAGCCTTTTTTAACTTATACATATGATTTAATTTGAAGGGATCTTCAAATCCAGGGGTTGATCAACGTATACTTCTGCTTTCATAAAGCTATTGAGAAAAGCACTTTTTACATCCATCTGATACAGCTTAAAATTTATCAAACATGCAAACGTAAGTAATAATCATCTAGCTTCTAATCTAGCAATAGGAGCATAGGTTTCTTCATAGTTTTATTCCTTCTTCTTAAGAATAGCCTTTAGCCACTAAATGTGCTTTGTTTCTTATTATTTTTCCTTGTTCATCTAGCTTGTTCTTAAAAACCCATTTAGTTCCAATGATTGACTTATTTTAGGTCTTGGAACTAAACTCCAAACCTAATTTCTTTGAAATTGACTGAGTTTTTCTTGCATGGGTAAGATCCAGTTATTATCATTTAAGGCTTCATCAACTGAATGAGGTCCAAATTCAAATATTAGAGCAAAATGATTTTCAAAGTTTTGTAAGCTCGATCTTGTTCTTATTTCAAATCTAACATTACCAATTATAAGTTCAGGATGATGATCAATTTTAAATTTAAGAGATGATGGTGGAGTATGAAAATATTCAGAACCTTCTAACTTACCTTCTGGATGTGTTTTAACAAACTTAGTATTAGTTTCTAAAGAACCTTCTGATTCAGGTTTTGTTTTAGATACATCAAGCATCCTTGAAGCTTCTATTGTTCCTTTTAGAGGAGGTTTTGTCTTTCCTTCTTTTGAATCAAGACGTAATGTATTCTTTTTATTTGAGATAGTTGGAGTTTCATCATTTGATTCTTCATGGCTTATTTTTTCAATAAATTTGACATTTATTGATTCTTCTACAACTTTTATTTCTTTATTATATACTTGGTATGCTTTTGAGTTTAGAGAGTAGCCTAGAAAGATGGCTTCATTAGCTTTCCGTTCAAATTTTCCTAAGACCTTTCCCGTTTTCTTAACAAAACACTTGCAACCAAATGTGTGAAAATATGAAACAATAGGTTTCCTTCCTTTGTAAATTTTGTAAGCAATTTTATTGGTTAAGGATCTTACATAGACCTGATTTATGATGTATTTTGCTGTTGAAGCAGCTTCTACCTAGAAATGATCAGCCATATTACTATCATTAAGTAGAGATCTTGTCATTTCTTAGATAATTCCTGTTTTTATGTTCAATTACTCCATTTTGTTGTGAGTGTAGGGTACGAAGAAGTTATGAGTGATGCCTTTTTCTTCACAAAACGAGATAAAATCTGAGTTTTCAAATTCCTTCCCATGATTAATTTAAAGACTAATGATGGAGAGGCCTTTTTCATTTTCAACTCCTTTTGAAAAGATTTAAAATTTTTTAAAAGCGTCACTTTTATGGCTCAAAAATAAGATCTAAGTAAATCTAGAGAAATCATCTACTATGATAAGTCCATACTTATTTCTTCCTAGACTTAGAGTGTGAGTTAGACTAAATAGATCTAAATGTAATAACTCTAAGGGTATTTGAGTGGAAATAACTTTTTTACACTTATAAGAAGATGAACTTATCTTATTCTTAAGACAAGCAGCACAACGAATATTCTCAAGAGTATGTAGTTTTAGTAAGCCTTGAATTAAGTTCTTTTTAGACAAGTTCTCCAATTGTTGAAAATTCACATGTCCTAGTCTTTTATGCTAAAGTATAGAATTATCATTTACTGAAATGAAATGGCTTTTAGATGATACTTTAGATGGTTTAAATAGATAAACATTCTTCTTTCTAAATCCTTCAAACAACTTAAATCCGTCCTTGTTAAAGCCAATACATTTATCATGTTTAAAAATTATTCTATATTCTTTTATCCCACAATTGACTTATGCTTAATAAGTTATGTTTCCATCCTTTAACCAACAATACGTTTTTAATTGAATGAGGTGTTAAGCCTATTGAACCGATCACAATTATTTTACCTTTACTATTGTCACCAAATTTCACATAACTATCTTTCTTCGTTTCTAAATTTATGAATAACAAAGCATCACCTATCATGTATCTTGAACATCCTTTGTTGAGATACCGTGCTCCTTTTATCTGAGCTTCGTAATCCTATACGCATCACATCAAAATGAAGTCTGTTTATGAACCTAGCAAAGTTTAGGTCTAAGAAAATTCAAGCTCGTCTTTTTAATTTGACCTTGATTATAGTTATGCTTATATTTTTGTAAAAACAATGTTTCTCTATATGACCTAGTTTATTACATAAAAAACGAGCATAAGGTTTTTTCTTAGTATACCTATTACTTACCACTTTCCTTTGATTTGGATTCTTTTTGAAATACCCTTGGTTCAACCTTTTATTTTACCCTCTAAAGGGATACTTCTTGTTATTTTGAGTGAACTTTTTGTTGTACTTTTTGATAGGTTCAAATGCTTTGCGATTTTCTCCTCCTTTGATAGTTTCATGATTTTCATCTTTTGATTTAACAAATAATATTTCTTTTTTTTGTTTTAGATGTTTCTCTAAATTCAAACCCAAGTCTAGATTTTGAATTATCCATCCTTTGGTAAGAAATCAACATTTATAGTTTCTCGTCACTTTTATCAAACTTATGGAACATATTTTTTATTAACTTAGATAAATCCTCCATACCATTTTTCAAGTTTTTAATTTCTTCTTTTAGAATAAGGTTTTTATTTACTAAAGCTTCACGAACAATATGCAATCCTTTGAAATAATTTTTTAGAAAACCATTTTCATCTACTAGTAATTGATTAGCTTGACTAAGTGCATGCTTTTCACTTTTTTAATGTTTTTAGTTTGGATTCAAGCTTAGATATCATGTTACTTGACTTGGAAAGAGCTTTGAGGAGTTTGTTAATTTCAGCACATATATCGTTGGGTACTTCTAAATCAGAATCATAATCAGTTTCAGAATCTACCTCAGAGTGTACCATAAGACATAAATTGGCTTACTCGTATTCTTTTAAACCTTCTGACTTAGTTTCCGAATCTTCCAAGTCACTCCATGTAACCATTATAGATTTGCATTTCTTCTTAAATTTCTCCATTTTCTTGATTAATACAGGACCTTTGTATTTGATATGTCCAGGCTTTTTACATTAATAGTTGATAATTTCCTTTTTTAAATTTTTTCTCTTTTTCTTTGATTGCCTTTCTTACATCAATAGATCGGTTCTTATTAGTAGTAAATCTTTTAGTAAAATTTTTCTTTCCATTTTTCTTGAGCCATTTGTTGAGCTTTCTAGCTAGAAGTGTTACATCCTCATCTTCTTCTTCGGATGAATCTTCTCCTTTAGAATCATCATCTTTTCCTTTGGCTTGGAGGCTATGGTCCTTTTCTTTGTATCTTCTGAAGTACTTTCGAATTTGAGAAAATTACTTTCATATGCCAATAGCTTGCTGTACAATTGACTTAGAGTTAATGTTTTTAGGTTGCAAGCTTCTTCTATGGTAGTTTTCTTTGCATTCTAGATTTTGGAAAGAATCCTTAGCATCTTGCATACCATATCTACATCACTATTTATTTTGCCAAGAGAAGATAGTTCATTAGTTATAATAGTAAATCTACTAAAAGTGTCCTTGATTTCTTCATTAGGAAGAATTCGAAATGTTTCATATTGTTGAACTAGCGAATTGATTCTTGTATCTTTAATGGTTTCTGTGCCTTTATAGGTTTGCACCAAAGTGTCCCAAACATCTTTAGCTGTAGTACAAGATGCAATCAGATAAAATTCTGATCGTGCAATAATACTAAAAAAAAAGATTCTTGGCCTTTAAATTGAGTTAGGCTTTGGTGATATCTTCATTTGTTGTAATAATAGTTGAAACTTTGAGATCTCCTATAGAGATAATTTGCTAAGCCTAAATTTCTAATAGGGAAGGTTAGCTCCATAAAAAAATGGTGTCTTGCCAGATTGAACTGTTAAACTATTACTTGGTTCACTTATGATCTTAAACTTTAGAAAATATTAGAGCGAGACTTTGATACCAATTGTTGGTCTCGTATAAGATATTAAGAGAGAAGGAGGGGGAGGGGGAAGGGGTTGATTGATATCTTTGAACTTTTTAAAACTTTTTCAATATAAGAAAAATTACCCCTCTTAATAACTTAATTTGGTGAACAGTGGTATTTTAATAATTCAATACACAAATAATCAACATAATTAAATAATGCAAATAAATAGAATAAGGAAGGAGAATATCATGCTGAGGATTTATAGAGCTTTGGCCTTCTGCTTACTACTCTCTTCTAACTTCATTGCTAGCGACTCACTCTACTTCATCGGTGCTGTTCCACTTGATCTACTAAATCAAAATCATGAGAAGATTACAAGCAAGTGCCTTACATAAGCTTTCACAACACTCTACTGTATTTATTTAGGCTTTTTACAATTTAGGCTAATACAGATCTACAAAGTACAATCTAAGTTCTCTTAACAATGAAATTTATAGGTTACAAGTGAAACTAAGAATACAAGTATCAAATACTTTCACACTAAGCAGAAATAATGATTGATGAATAATTTGCTTCGGTGCAACTTTCTGAAGAAGTATCCGAGAAACTTTCTATGCCTTTTTAGAAGGTAGAATTTATTCACAATTGTTATGTAACAAAAATTTTTCTTAGAAGATATATATTTTGTTTTGAATCCTTTCTCCTTTTATACTAAAATCCTCCAACGGCTAATTTGCTAAAAATTATCTTCACTTTGATATTTATCTAAGAATTATTTGTTAAAGATAATTCTAAGATATTTTGAGAAGATCTCGGTATTTTGAAATTTAAAAATAGCTCTTCTTATCTTGATTCAGTAAGATATTCTTTGTTTTGCAACTTTCAGATAAGTTTTAAATTTGAAATTGATGAAGTGATATGCTTTATCAACAAATTCCAAAAAAGCCTCATATTTAAAATTGAAATCCACAAAATTCGAGACAAGGTTATCCTTATCCATTCTTGTATATATCTTGATTTATCTAAAATAAATTCACTTAAAAATAATCCCCATTGATTTTAATTCCAACTTTAATGAAACAGGATTAAGTGTATTTCCCTAATATACTCAATCTAGTGGAGCTAGGCCTTGTTTAATTCAAATCTGATATGAGTTAATTTTTAATGTTACTTTTCCAAACCAACTTTTTAAATTAGCTTTTGAAAAGTATCAGTTTTCTTTTCTTCGAAATCTCTTAATAAGTTTCTGAAGTGCTATACCACTTCTAGTTATAAATTTTCTCAAACACTTTTTGAAGATTTTCAAACTATTCTCCTTTTTAATCAAATTAGACCTTCTGAATAAGTTTTTAAAGATAACTTAATTTTGTGATTTGAAACTTTCTGAGAACCCTTCTGAATACTTGCATTCTCAATGATTCATTAACATTTATTCCTTTTTGTTATCATTAAAATATATGAGAGATATCTAAGGCATTATATGTAGACTGAAGTGACGTATGATATTACTAACGTTAAAATATTAATAAGATTAAGCAAAGTGAGAGAAGTTGTAAAGGATGAAAATTTCTGATTTGAATCTCGGAATGCATTATCAATACGGGAAGAACTAAATTACAATTAACTATTAATTGTAATTTGTGATGGTACACTAGAAATTATTATTTCCCTCATCGGAGTATAGTTGCTAAACAGAAATAGAAATTACAATGTCATTAGTAATGGTATAGAAAAGCCTTTTAATAGTTCACTCCTAGAGAAATTAGGGGTAATAGGGGGGAAATTTTTTTATTGATTTTAAGGTTGACTAAAAAGTGCTTACATATTCGCTAGTTGGAATTAGATTGCCATAGTTTAGTATGGTTTTTTAGAAAACCTTTAGTTTATTGATCAATTTTAAATTAAGTAAAAAAAAAAACATAAGTGTACATAATTATCCATTTATATTTTTTCAAAGAAAAATAATTTTCATTGGTGGTATTTTGAAAAGCATAAGATTGAATCACTATTTTTTTAGAAAACCATACCGTTTAGTTTATTTTTTAGGTATTTGCAAAAACCAGTTTATTAGGTGACAAAACATTTTTGAATGACTAAGAGAGAGAGAGAGAGAGAGAGAGAGATGAATGGATAGTACTTATTAGGTGTCATCTTGCGTTGGTGGTATGTTCTTAGGTGTAGAACTTATGGTCAAGCTTGGGCTTTTGTTAGATTTGTTTGAGTCGCTAAAGTATTTGTCCTATTCGCTCGACATACTGCATGGTTCTTGCTATTTGTAAGCTACCTTGTACCAATCTTTTGTACAAATACTTGCCTCAACATTGACGATGAAGAGGGAGGCTCATTGATCGTTGAGGATCAGGCCTATTGTAAGCCTTGCAATCAAGTGTATTCAGGTAAGTTGTTAAATCTTATCCAAATTATACAATGAAGTTAAGAATACTCATAAAAGTGATTCCATGAGTTTGAATTTAGAAAAATTATATAATAAAATATTATAATATTAAGTTATATGTATATTACTTGTTATTTATTGAAAATGCGTAAAACGAGTTCCAATAATTAAAGAATCAATAAAGATAAATTATATGTATAATAAAATTATAAAATAAGATAAATAATATTTATATGTATTTATTTATATTATATATGTAATTATGTGTAGGTAAAAATACCTAGAATTACTTGAAATACGTAATATATGTTGAAATAATACTAAATTAATTAAAGAAAATTAATGAAAATCAAGAAAAATAAGTGTTAATGTAGAAAAATCTGGATTACAAGCGTATCATGTTGGGAATTATAGAGAGAAAATTAACAAATGGGAATTGCCCAAATAGAAAGTAAAAAGGAAAAGGAAAAAGGATACTTGGCCACAAATAATTCAATGAAAATACATAAACCCCTATAATTCATTTTGATCACTTGGGAGGTAAAAAAAATTAGAGAGAGGTTACGAAGAGATGAAAGAGTATTTTTATAAGAAATTAACAAAATAGTGTACAATTAGGGTATTAAAGGAGAACCTATATCTGATGACCACCACCATCAAACAGTTGACCCACTACTTAGAGCTACTGACATAAGTGGAATTGCCATTGGTGGTTGGAAGCTATTCGATCGGTGAGTTGCAAATTCCATTTCGATTTTGTATAATTTATTGAAAATATCAAATTAAAGTATAAATTTGTGAAAATTGGTATTCTAGGATACTTTTGAATCTAGATTTAGGGAAAAATATCAATTTGATAAAATTAGACCTTGAGATATATTGCCTTAAGAAATCACTAAACTTGAGCTTATTTTCTCTTTTGATTTAAATGACCTTAATAATGTAGTTTTGAGCTTAAAATTTTTATGTGTACTGCCTAGGGTATAAATTGGATTGCTATGAAGAGTTTCTCTTAAACTTAATTTTCTCAATTTTAACTTAATTTTTAAGCCTTAAAATCATAAATAAAAGGCAATTTTATGCTTATTTTATGATTTAATGTTAATATTAGTGAAACTTTTCCATTTAGGATATATTTAGTCATCATGAAATATAAATTGATGATGGAAGATGGTATTTGTAGTGTTTGAGATGTTAGATGTATATATTATGTGTATTGTATGGTAATTATGTGTAAATGAATAATATGTGAAGATGAAAATTAAATGAGTAGAATAAATTAGGTTAAAAATTGATAATATTATAATATTAGGGACATAATATAAATTTGATTTGGATTATGAATTTAGAAAATTATGTGAAAAATGTAAATTATTTTCAGATTGGGAGTTAGATTATGAGTAAAGTGTAGAGAACAGACCAAAATACTTGTTGAGAGCTAAATAGGAGATTTAGAATACCAAAGTATAGTTGGATGAATTTCACATATTGATTCGGAAGTAGTTCTTATGGTTTATGAATAAAAACTATAACTAGAAGTTGAATTAGAACCTAATTCAAGAACTGATTCAAAAATTAGTTTAGGATTAATTTGGTTATAGGTAATATAAAACTTAGATAACTGGGTAAAATTATGATTTAAAAGCTTATATGTAATAAGAGTATAAATACTAAAATGGTATTTTATGCGATAGCATTAAGCGATGATGAACTAACCTTGCATCAGACATAAGTGAGCAAATCAGGGATTTCAAGTAGGTTGGGATCAATACCTTGTTGTATTTTGGGTTATTATATTTTAGGGTACGCTTATAGATAAATGCTTATGTGTCTCTAAATTTTTTATTATATACCGATGTTTTGCTATGGTGATTTGCTGTGATTTATGTAGAGTGAAATTATTTGATCACCCTAAACTAAACCTAATTGTATTTGACCTAAGCACCTTAATTGGACATGAATTGCTACACTTTAGAAGACGACTAGAATTTTTCGACCAAATACCGATACCTTTGAAAGGGATAGCACTGCAGCATAATAGTAGTGAGCAATGGTTCGAAGGATGATGTGACAGGAGAGGAGGTCGTAATAAGGATGAAGGCAATAGTTCAAAGGATAGTCATGAGGAGAGCAGTACCTCCATTGCTCAAACTTGGGGTTGGTTGTGAGCTGTTGCATACACATTGAAACTCCTTAAACCTAGATTAGAATAGGTGAAATTTCTGTAATTTCGTAACGAATTGGTTGCAACGAATCGGACAATGTTATGTGATGGAATTTGCATATTGCATCGCATTCAATTAATTGCTTAAGAATCTTATTTGTGTTTATTATATAGTCTTATATCTTCATCCCTACTTACTAAGCTGTTGGTTACTTATATCCTTATAAATCTTTTTGTAGGTACTAATTGAAATGTTACGTTATAATTATCTAAAGGTTAGTACCCTTTTGACAAATTTAGGGGAGTGAAGATTAAACTGGAGGATAAATAGAGTTTTAGGGAGTTTTTGTTAACAACCCTTAGATATGTGAGTTAATCATGTAATAGTTTACTTATTAGACTATTATGATGTGTAAATATCTCCTAGGATTATAAGACAATATATATATATATATATAAATTTTATCAATAATCTTGTGTGAACTATTTATTTCAAAGTGGGTAGTCGTAGATGTCTTGTATAAATCATGTCTATAATAACAACTATGAGGTTAGTTACTATTTTAGATTGGCTTATACAATGGAATTGTTGCAACTTTACTGCTTCGGGGCATAATAGTTCTTGGTTGGTATTAGAGTGTGGTTGTAGTGAACTTGCTTTGAAGTGTCTTAATTAAAATAAGTAGATATCATAGGAATACAGTGAGAGTGGGTAGTAATAGGTAGGCAATAAATATTGTACTATGCATCCTAAAGTAGAAGTAATTATAATATTTAGTGATGTGTTGAATGCTAATTGATCTTAAGTCAAATTATAGGGTCATAGGGGTGAGTTGATAATTAGTTCGATATGGTTTAAATGGAATGTAGAGAGCCTCCTATTGACTATAGGGTTATGATGCAACAACTATTGTTAAAGATGGTTGACTAAGATATGTTTAGAATGATAGATGAGATTATTGATAAGTTTATTGATGGAATGAGCTATACTTTGAAGGATATGTGGGCATTAATGGAGATGAACTTAGGATCTCAATATAATAGGTATACTGCAATAGCAACTTTTGAGCAGAGATAGTTAGATAGGAAAGAAATCATAGCTTTGATGATGCCAGTGAGATATTTCCTAACTAGATTAGAAGAAGGAAGACCGTATCTGCTAGAATCACCCATATACCTATTAGTGTATCATATATTCCTAGGAATTATTCTTTAGGGATTATTGATTAGTTTCCATGTTTCCTTAAACTTATTGGAGAGTGTATAGAGATACCATTAGTGCCTAATGAATTGGACCCTAAGCCTATGATGCTTGAACCTCCATAAGAAAACCAACAACCAACAAAACTACAAAGAGGCAGCCTAGTTAGATTCATAAAGTAATTATCAGGAAATTGAGGCTAATGTTAAGGAGGATCTAAAAGAAGAGGATCTTGAATAAGAAGAACTTGAGGAGGAGGAATAAGAGATAGATATTGAGAGTGAATCTGGTGAGGATTTACATGCTATAGTAATGTAAGCTATGGCTAGTGTTAAGATAAATGGAGTAGGAAATGGTTATGCTGATGAGTTTAAGGATGATGAAGTATATGAGGTGATTCCAATTCCCAAGAGTCTTAAGGGAATACCAATAAGTTCTGAATCTACAAGTGAAGAGGAAGATAATATAGAAAGGTGGACATATGGAATAGATTCCTTTTGATCAGATGGCTGCCATGGATAGTTTTGATGAGGATTAGTTATAGTTGACTGACTTATTTTGCTAGATCCTTAAGTGTGATCCAGTAGCATTTTTGGTTGAATATGATGTATATTTTGATATTTTGATTTTTTGTTTTGGACCTTTTGATGTATTTGTAGCTCCTATATCATGTATAGATATTGTAAATAGTCTATGTAACCGAATTAAATGTAATCTTAGTGATCAGTAATGTAAATCTTTTGTGATGTATAGCTGTAAATATCAAGTATGTATAAGGTAATGTAAATAATGATGTACTTAAGTTGTAAATCTTATGTATGTAATCAGAGGTCTATCGAGTTGTACATTTGTTTTATAGAGTTGTAATCAACTATGATGTTGTAAATCAAGAATCATGCTAATAGTGAAAGTTATATATATTGTCCATATCAACTGAAATAACATCATTACTACTATCTTATATAAATACAAATCATAGGAACTTAGTAATTCATGAAATAATTATAAGAATGAGGAATTGGATGATTTATTAATAGATATGTGTGCAAGTTTTGTAAGTTAAGAATATTAAATGTGTAATGGTTGAAATTGGAGGTAGAAGTCATAATGGAAGGATTGAGGGAAATTAGAACCCTCCACCATTAGTACCATCACCCCTAAGGGAACAACCCAGGCTAGATATATCCCTATTACCATAAGAAGCTATTCCCATCGAGCAATTACTTGCTAGTATGCATACAATAATGAGGAATAGGGAACATTGATTTAGTATCTTATAACTAGTGATAATACGAGTAATATGAGGCTAGAAGAGGCTTAACAAAGAGTAGAACGATCTTACGATGTAAACAGGCTTCTTGAGTTCATAAAAGCAAATTGGTACTTTGAAGAAGAAATGGGTAAATTGACCCTAACGAATGATTAATTAGCTTAAGTTGAAAGAAGTTTTGAGGCTTTTAGAATTCCAGAATCCCAAAAGCTAGCATATAGTACTTTTATGTTAAAATTGGCTACTCGAGTTTAATGGGACTCAAAAGCAAGACAATTAGGAGATAATATTACCTAGCAAAAGTTTAAAGAAGAATTTAAGAAGGCATACTTCCCTCATAGTGTTTATAATAAGATGGTCCGAGATTTATTTGAACTTAAGAAGGGAGGTTTGAGTATGACTCAGTATGAAACTGAGGTTAATAGATTATTATAGTATGCACCTACTTCTTATCGACATAATCTTAAGGGATTTATTTCTCATTGGGTTTGATCCTACTATGTGTTGTAAGTTGGAGGATTATGATTTCACTACTTATTATGAAGTGGTAGATAAGACAAGGCAATTAGAAAACAATTGTGTAAGGATGTAGGCAATGTGGAGTTAGAAGGTCAACAAGGGTTATCAACCTAGCTCATCATTCAAGAGATCATATCCAAGCTACTAGTAGTTCTAGGTAGAAAAGGTAGAAACCAACAACTTTAGCTAATAGCCCTGCAGAGTCCATGCTCGATTTGAATTTTTATGATAAGGATGGCAATGTTAGCGTTAGAAATGTGGAGTAAATCATTTTCCTAGACAATGTGTTTAGCTTAACTGGAAGTATTTTATATGTGGTGACTAGAATCATGTATTGTGGGTGTGCCCTAGAATGAAATTAGTGTAATGTAACAAATATGGTAAAAATGGGATTTTCTTCAAGTATTGTCCACAATTTGGATAAGGAGTTAAAAGGATTAGAGGTTCTAGTAACATGACTGTACTTGCTCGTATTTTTGCTATAAAGGATGTGGAAAATGAAGAGGATGAGGATTTTGCTGATTGGATAGAGGAGTATTATCATGATGATACTAAAAAATTATGGGAGCTAAAGCAGAATCTGATGAATGACTTGTGATAGGTACGTACTCAAATTATTTATTTTGATGATAATTTAAGTGTAAGTCAAATTTAAATACTTACATCTTAAGATTTATGAATGCAAGTTTGGTTAGTAGTCATAGTATTAGTATATTCCAGGAGACATGCTTATAAATGGACAATTTTCTTTTGTATTATTTGATACAGGTACATCTCATTCTTTCTCAAACCAAAAATTTCTAAATGAGAAGGGGATTAGTGTAATCAAAATTAATATGACATATAAAGTTAGAATACCCACTAGGGAGAAAGTAACAACTCAAGAAGTGGAAAACAATGGTCAAATTAAAATTTAGGAGGAGGAGTATCCTATCAGTCCTATAATATTACCTTTATAAGGATACAATGTAATTGTAGGAATAAACTAGTTTTCTAAGCATAAAGCAAATGTAAAATGTAGTAGTAAAACTATTATTCTAAATGATGGAGAAATGGTGTTTCAAGGGAAAGCAGGTGGAAGTAAATTGAAATTAATTGTTGTTGAGATATGAGATGAAATGTGTAGAATAAAGGTATAAGAGAATAAGTGAAATTTTTGTTGGATATTTGCTACTAAAGTGAATAAAGAGGCACCTAAAGCAATGGATATACCGGTAGTATGTAAGTTTTTAGATGTGTTTCCATAGGATCTATTGGGTCTAGCTTCGCATTAAGAGTTAGACTTCACTATCGAGTTAGTCCCTAGAATTGAAACTATTTTTAAAGCTCCATATTGAATGTCACCATAGAACTTCAAGAGCTAAAGAAGTAGCTTTAGGAGTTATTAGATAGAGGGTTTATTTATCTGAGTGTTTCAACATAAGGAGCACTGGTATTATTTGTGAAGAAGAAAGATGATACTATGAGATTACGTATAGACTATCTAGAAATAAATAAGGTTACTATTAATAATAAGTATCTGCTATCCTATATTGATAATTTGTTTGACCAGTTACAGGGCACAACTGTGTTTTCTAGAGTTGACTTGAGATTAGGGTATCATATAGTACGAGTTAAGTTGGAGGATGTACCTAAAATTGCATTTAGGACTCAATATGGTCATTAAGAGTTTTTGGTGATAACTTTTGGTTTAAAGAATGCCCTATCTATACTTATGGATTTAATAAATCATATATATTAACCATATTTAGGCAAATTTGTTGTGGTGTTTATTGATAATATCTTGATTCATGCAAAAATTAAGTAGGAGTGTGTAGAGCATTTACAGTTGGCATTATAGGAGTTAAGAGAAAATAAATTGTATGTCAAGTTAAGTAAATGTGATATCTCATTAGATAAGATTTCTTTTTTGGGTCACATTATATTTGGTGAAGGAATTTTTGTAGACCCTAAAAAGGTAAAAGCAGTAATGGAATAGAAGCAACCAACTACTGTCTTAAAAGTGAGAAGTTGTCTAGGTATGGCTAGATATTATCAACAGTTTATAAAGGATTTCTCTAAAATTGCAAGACCATTGACTTGATTGACTAAAAAGGATGTCAAATTTGAGTGGAATAAACAATGTGAGAAGAGTTTCCAAGAATTGAACAAGTGACTAGTTATGGCATTAGTATTAACATTACCGGATCCAAATAAGCCGTATAATATCTATAGTGATGCTTCGCAAAATAGATCGGGTTATATATTAATGTGAGATGGAAAAGTTTTAGTATATGCATCAATATAGTTAGGGCCATACGAAAGGAATTGTCCAACTCATAATCTAAAACTAATAGCTGTAGTGTTTACTTTAAAAATTTGGAGACATTATCTATATGGACAATAATGTCAAATATATACTGATCACAAGCGTCTAAAGTATTTCTTTACATAGAAGGAGTTGAACCTAAGACAAAGGAAATGGTTGGAGTTAATTAAGGATTATGATCTGAACATAAATTGTCATCCTAATCTAGTAGTAGACTTTTTGAGTTGGAAGAATTATGAACAGGTTGTATTATTGTTAACTTCACAACATTAGTTGGTGCGAGAATTGGAAAAGTTAGAAATTGGGTTTAACTGGTGTAAACCTAATAGTTAAGTGATGAATTTGGTGATGTAGCCTACTTTATTGGAAAGAATTAAGCAAAAGCAAGAGGAGGACAAGGACATGACTGAAATGAAAGAAAATCTAAGCAAAAGAGATGATTCTGATTTCAAGGTGGATGAAAGATGTATATTAAGATTTAGGGGCAGGATATGTATGCTACAAGACCCTGACATAAAGAAGGAAACTTCAGATGAAGCATACATTATGGGTTATACAGTACATTCGGGAGGAAATAAAATGTACCATCATATAAAATCAATGTTTTGGTGGAATGGAATGAAAAGAGATATTGCACAATATGTAGCATAATGTATTACATGCTAGTAACTTAAAGCTAAAAATAAAAAACTAGGTGAACCATTGCAACCTTTGGAGAGACCAAAATGGAAATGGGAACATATTGTAATGGATTTAGTAGTAGCACTTCCTAGGACCCAAGTTAGTTATGAATTGATTTGGGTGATTGTGGATAGATTAACCAAGAGTGCACATTTCTTACCCTGTCAAACAAGAGATTTAATGGAAAAGATGGCTAGATTGTACAATTGAAAGATAGTAAGATTACGTGGTGTACTTGAAAGTATTGTTTCTAATTAAGATAGCCGATTTGTATCAAATTTTAGGAAAGTTTATATAAAGCTTTGGGTATAAAGTTACAATTTCGTAAAGCTTATCATCCGCAAACAAATGGGCAATCTAAGCAAACAATTCAGACTTTAGAAGATATGTTGTACACTTATGTTTTGGATTTTGGTGGTGAATGGGATAAATATTTGCCATTGTATTGGGATCATATAGAGTATGCAATAATAAGACTCAACATGATTAACCAAACAAATGAAAAAGTTAGGATTATATGACAAATAATGAAGGAAGCTCAAGATTGTTATAAAAGTTGAGCAGATATGAAGAGAAGAGTATTAGAGCTTGAGGTTAGAGATCATGTTAATGTTAAGATAAGTCCATTTAAGGGACTTAGACGGTTTGGCTCAAAAGTAAAGTTGAGTATGTATGATATATTGGTCCATTTGAAGTACTAGAGAAAGTGTGTAATGTGTTCTATAGAATAGCATTACCCATAAGTCTATCGGGCTACCATGATGTATTTCATGTTTTAATGTTAAGGAAGTTTGTTAAGAATTTGAATGTAATTGTGGAGATAAAGTCAGTAGAATTGAGGAGGAATTTCTAAGTTGTGAAGCAACCCATAAAGATACTAAATAATCGAGCTCAAAAGTTAAGGAATTAAGATACGGAATATATGAAGGGATAATGGGATGAAGGTCTAAATTTAGAAGCCACTTGAGAACCGAAAGCAACAATGATGAAGCAATACCCATAGCTCTTTTGATTTTCACATCAGCAAAAAAAAAAAAAAAGCTATCAATTTTTGGTTAATTAAGTAAGATAAAGATGTACAAAAGTTTTGAAGACAAAACATTTTTGAAGAGAGGTGGAAATGTAAGCCCCCTAATTAAGTGTTTGGGAATTGATATGTAAAATTTAGAGCGATTAGTTAAGTTGTCCAATTTAGCCTAAATTTTACAATAAAGTTATGAATATTAGTAAAAGCGATCTCGTAAGTTTAAATTTAAAAATAAAATAATTAAATATTGTAATATTAAGATATATGTATATTATTTATTGAAAACGCATAAAATAAGTTTCGATAATTAATAAATTGATAGAGATAAATTATATGCACAAGAAAAAATTATAAAATGACATAAATAATATTTAGAAGTATTTATTTGTATTATATATGTAATTACGTATAGGTAAAAATACCTAATATATTTTGAAATAACACTAAATTAATTAAAGAAAATTAATAAAAATCAAGAAAAAGTAAGTGTTAAGCGTAGAAAAGTTTGGATTACAGGTGTGGCATGTTGGGAATTAAAGAGAGAAAATTAACAAATGGGAATTGGCCAAATAGATAGTAAAAAGGAGAAGGAAAATGGCTACTTTGCCATAAATAATTCAAGGAAAATACCTAAACCCCTCTATTAATTCAAAAACCTTCTTCCATAATTCATTTTAATCATTTAGGAATTTAGAAAACTTAGAGAGAGATTAAGAAGAGAGGAGAGAGTATTTTTACAAAAAATTTACAAAATAGTATGCAATTAAGGCATTAGAGAAGAACCTATGCCCAATGATCACCTAAAGAGGGACAACCACCTCCATCAGATAACTAACCCATCACCTGGAGTTGCCAATACAGGTGGAGCAACCTCTAGTTGCTATAAGCCATTTGATTAGTGAGTTCCAAATTCCATTTCGATTCTATTTAATTTATTAAAAATATCAAATTAATGTGTAAATTTGTGAAAATTGGTATTCTAGGATATTTTTTTGAATGTAGATTTAAGGAAAAGTATCAATTTGACAAAATTAGACCTTGGGATATATTTCCTTAAGAAACCACTAAACATAAGCTCATTTTTTTTTTTGATTTAAAAGATCTTAATGATGTAGTTTTGAACCCAAAATTTTTGTGTATTAACTAGGGTATATATTAGATTGCTATAAAGAGTTTTTCTTAAACTTACTTTTCAAAATTTTTATTTAATTTTTAGGCTTTAAAATCATAGATAAAAGACAACTTTAGGCTTATTTTATGATTTAATGTTAAAATTAATGAAACTTTTTTATTTAGGATATTTTTAGTCCTAATGAAATATAAATTGATGGCGAAAGATGGTATTTATAGTGTTTGAGATGTTAGATGTGTATATTATGTGTATTGTATGGTAATTATATCATAAGATAACATATACATCTATATAAACATGACTAAAAGTTTTATATGTAATTTTATCAATAATCTTGTGTGAATTTTTGCTTCAAAGTGGATAATTGTAGACGTCTTATGTAAATCATATTTATAATAGTAACTATGAAGTCAGTTACTATCTTAGATTGGTTTATACAATGAAAATGTTGTGATACTACCTCTTTGGAGCTTAACACCTACCGTACTGAATGCTTACTCAACAGCTACCATCAATGCAAGTACGACGAGTACTTGATGATCGATGTAAGATAGGATTGGGTAGTCCTTCATGTGACTAGCTACCATATTGACATTGGTAGTGTATGAAAAGATCTTCTAGGTTAGTTGTCGTTGTTGTTGTTTGATGATTTTGGGGGAATACTTTATCAGTGTAATGATAAAAAGAGCTAATTGGTATTGGGTCTAGTTCAGTATAGTTACTTTGAATTTATAGGTGAACGTCGGCTGTCTGAAATAGTAGTCAATCATTGGTAGTGAGCTATGTCGAGATCTTGTAATCAAGCATAAGCCTAAAATATAGGAATAGTGAGTGATTATGTAATGAGATCGTATTAGATCATAACAGTCTATACCACTTTCCTATGTTTAAACTGGACGTATTAACAAGCTTGACTCCAAGGTCCATTGAGTGGGTTGAGCCTTAATTAGCCTCATCTAAGAATGGAGTTACTTGGCATCTCGTTAGTTAAATAGTTAAATAATGTTTTAAGGTGAAAATCAACCATCAACATTTTCCCCCTCAACTCCCGTGGCCGAGAACTCGACTATGGGTGTAGATAATGCTTAATACTTAGTTTAGGTGGGATGGTTAAGACTAAAATGAGTTTTCCAGATGCCAAGCAATGTGGGAAGTTTTCATTTTCATTCTAACATAGGGTGGATCGTATCCTAAATGAAAGGTCACAACCTTTTAATTTTCTTACCTATTCACTCTTTTGTGGTAGCATGTGCAATAGCTATCATCCTATCCATCATTATGCTGCTAAGGCTAATAATTGTTAGTGATACGATAGCCATCAAATTTCTATCTCATAATATATGTCATTAATCCATATTTTTCCATCTAACCAGAACAGCATTCCATCAGAAGTGTGTTAGGGTTAAGAGGAAAAATTGTTCATATGTAAAGGATTTTTTCACACTAAAAAAAGATTTCTTCACTCTAGTTCTTATTTGTATCCACTATTAAAGTTCTCATTTGCTTTCAATATCTCATCTTCATCTTCCAAATTTTCATCTAGTTTGTGATTTTGTCATATCACTTCAATTAGGTATGGTTCAAAGCATCATTCGTTAGCTTGTGCTTTTAGATTCTGAGTAAATCGAGATTGAGGCTATAAAAAAGGAATGATTTAGCATGTTCTTCAAGTAGTTTGGCAAACAATACAATGGAGTGATGGGACAAAATTGCTTGCATCGATACTCCTTCAGTGGATAACTATCTAGATGACAAGGAAGGAAGATCTGTAGCTAGGTACTTATATAATAATGTTGTTTATCATAGTAATTCTTTGGATGGAGTGGCGAGTGGTGTCGTGAAAACAATTATCTCAAAGTATGACAAATACTGGCCAGATCTTCCTAAGACATGAAATTTGCATAAGCTAAGGGAGGAAGAGAGGATTTGTTTTATGAGGGATTGCGACTTTCATATATACTTAAAAAATCTTAATTTTAGATTGTGCTTCTCATTTTCAGCTTTTACAAAACAAGTCTTTAATTACTTCCGAGTTGTGCTGAGTATGTTTTCATCAAATACCTATCAGCTTCTCATAGCATTTGAGATAATTTGTGAGGAGGTTAAAATTAGGGCTATGCCTTAGTTGTTTAGGTATTTCTTCATGATAAGAAGGCAACCTAATGGTTGGTATTTCACGGTTTCTCGACATGATCGCAAGTTTATGGATAGGTTGGAGTCTAAATTCACAAATGGCATGACAAGTTTATGCATATTGTATTAGATGAAGATTTGGGTTTTTAAGCTGGATGGACTAAGCCCATCTACACCAAAGATATTGAATTGATGCTGAATGATGTTATTGTTGCCAAAAAGATACAATAAAGAAGGAAAAACAAAATGTTCTTATAGGATGCTGAGAGGATAATAAGGCGATACAAGAATGGGAATCTAATCTTCTTTGAAAAAGAAGGTAGGTGCTAAAATGGTTGCCCTGCTGAGTAGAGCTATAAGAGAAAAATCGTTCTTGTGACTTGGGGGGGAGAATAGTCACCTATGAGCTTTGCTTGGCACGGATCTCATAAGTCATTAATTTCCCTCTCTTTTCCATTTTTAATATTGTTATCATTTATTGCAGATATGGGTGCAAGTGATGTTGATCTTACCAAACTTTTGGCTTAAGCAAAGGCTAAGAAACTGAAGTAAGATAAATGTGTAGGCACCAAAGCGCTTATCACTCAACTAGTTGCACTGAAAAAGATCATGCAGAAGAAAGTTGTCAAACAAGCTGCTGCTCCAAAGAAGGTACTCGTCTTATCAATAAGAGTTAAGGGACTGAATAGACTAGAGTTGCTTAGGCTATACTCAAAGCAATCCCTCCTACAAAAAACATTCCTTAAGAGGAAATGCCAAGTGATTCGCGCTAAGAAATCAGTAGCAACAACGACGTTGAGGTTATTCCTTATGAGATGGCCAAAGGGCCATCAGGCCAAATGGAAAATGAGCTAGGTCCCAAAAAAAGGAATGGGAAGTAATTTACTGACCAACCTCTGACCAAGAATTTCAAAGGCTTGGATGAGAGGATGAAGGATGCTATGAGGATTAAGGTTCTCATCATTAGTTGTGCCAAATTTATCCCTAATCATGAGGTAGGCAAGTACTTCGTCTCATGCTAGATCTAGAATACCCTACACACTAACTTAGCCTTAGGTGATAGGACAAAATCCTTATCCTTGATGGAAGGATTCATTCTCCTTAGAGATAAGGAGATTGCAAAGAAAGATGTTGATTGAGTGGGTAATTGTAATAAAGGACACATCACCACAAAGTTAGACGATGTAAGTACCAATCACCTTCTTACTTACAGCTTATGGATGTAATAAAGGAGATTATGTTGCTAACATAATCTCATCTACATTCAGATTAATAGCTATGTTCTGATGACCATGGATGATGTCGATAAGGAAATGAAGAAGGTGATATCTTTATGTTGTTACTTTACTGAGAAGCAAACAACTCATTTATCTTTGTTAACTTATTGTAGAAGGTTAAGTAGGCATATAACTCCTCAAAAGCTCAGACTATTGTAGCTAAGAGTGTAAGCCCTGTAATTAGGTGTTCAGGGTTCAATCTACAAAATTTAGGGCAATCAGGTAAGTTGTCTAATCAAATCTAAATTTTATGGTGAAACTAGAAATATTAGTAAAAGTTATCTATGAGTTTGGATTTAGGAAAATAATTAATTATTATAATATTGAATTATATGTAAATTTCCTATTATTTATTGAAAACGCGTAAAACGAGTTTTGATAACTAACAATTCAATAGAAATAAATTGTATGTACATTAAAAATCACAAAATAACATAAATATTATTTAGAAATATTTATTTGTACCATATATGTATTTACATGTAGGTTAAAATACGTGAAGTTACCTAAAATACCTAAAATATGCTAAAATAATACAAAATAATTAAATAAAAATCAATAAAAATATGGAAAATGAAGAGAATTTAAAAAACGAGGTATGAAAAGTTGCAATTGAAGAAGAAAAAGTAAACGAATAAGGGACACTTGAAGAAAAATTGGAAGGAAAATCTAAAACCCAACTATACATTCAATAAACCACTTCCAAAACCTCATTTGGTCAGTTTAACATAAAAAAAAAAAAAATTAAGGAGAGGAGAGAAGAGAGGAAAAACCAATTTTATCATAATTAGATAAAATATTTAGGGCTTATAAAGAAAACCCATGTCTAATGACCACTTGAAGAGGAATGGCTACCATCAATAGACAGTAGACCCCACGTCTAAAGCCGTAGATAATGGTAGAGCTACCGTTGGTAGCTAAAAGCTTATCGATTGGTGACTTTTGATTTTCCTTTCGAATTTGTGTAATTTAGTAAGAATATCAAATATGTATGAAAAATTATGAAATCTGGTTTCCCTAGGTATTTTTGCATGCAGAATCATAATATCCAGCCATTTTTTAAAAAAATATAAGTGCTTATATGGGTTCCTTAAGAATAGGTTTGATTCCAACTAATTTTGTATGAATTTTCAAAAATAGTAAAAAAATGTTATTTTGAGCAAATTTTTAGTGTACATATTCCTTGTATGATATATTTAATTTACATAAAAATATTTTTTGATAAACTATACGTTTAGTATTTATTAAAATTATTTTGTTTAATCTGCCATGTTTTTCATTTGAAATAAATAATAGGTTTTTAATTAAATTCCTAAATGAATCTAATTTGTAATGACTTCTCAAGCTTAGTTATGATTTTGGAAATATTCAATTTAAATCTTATAATTTTATTTGGTCATTTACCTAATTTAAGCTAATTTTTAGCAAAATCAGACTTAAAATCTGTATACCAGAGAATAAAATATATTAAACTATCCTAGTACCTTTCATAATCATAATATAATAACCATAATTTACTAAGTATAATACATTTTCTGTGGCTTTAGTGGAGTTTAAGGCATTAGTTGTATGTATTATGCATAATATGTATTAAATATATAGGTAAATGGCATATTTTAGGTTAATTTTATGATTTAAGGTTAGTTTAGTTTATATTCTAATTTGGGATGAATTTAGATGTCTTGGAATGTTAGTTGATGATGAGAGATGTAAATTATGGTATTGGAGAGGTTAGATGTATGCTTTATGTGTAGATTAAGTAGTAATAAGTAATATGTGAAATAGGAAAATTAAATAAGTAAAAAAAAATTAAGTTAAATTGATAATATTATAATAATAGGAGAATATTATAAATCTTGCTTGAAAGGTAAATTAGAGAAATTATGCAAAAATGTAGGTTATTCTTACAACGGGAGCAGATTCGGTAGTTAAATTAGGAACATAGTATACCGTATTGATTGAAATACTGATTAGGAGTTAAAACATAGATTTAGGATACCTAAGCATAGTTAGATGAATTTCACATTTTAGTCCAGGAAGAATTCTTAGGATTCATAAATAAAAACAATAATCAGAAGTTAAAACAAAACTAAATTCAGAAACTGATTTAGAAGTAGAAATAGAATTAGAGTTGATATAGGTATGTTAAACAGTAAGTCAAAAACCTAAATCAAAGATTAGATTATATTCATCAAATAAACCATATGGAAAGAATAAAAGGCATTTAAAAGACTTATAAATAAAGGGTAATAAAAAGGTAAATTAGAACCTAATTCAGAAATTGAATCAAAATCGAAATAAGAAGCAAATTCAAAACCTAACTAGATAAGAGAAGTAATCTCAAGAGACCTAGACCTATATCACTAAATATAGTAAGAATCTTAACTAAAAATAATCATAATCTATACTATAGAATAAAACCTATCTATAGTAGTTATATAAGAACTAAAACAACTTTTGTATTATGAGGATTATTGGTGATGGCTTGTATGAGTCGCACCTTGAGTGGGCAAGCGGAGGGTTCAGGTAAGTTGGACTAATACGTTATCATATTTTGAAGTACTAAATTATAGTACTTGGAGGCTTGAAATCTTACATGATTGTGTTTGTTAGATAGTTGACTATGCATATGTGCTTATTTCTAAGTTGATGATGTGATTCTGGTTTACTACTCTAGCTTGTATTTGTGTGATTTGTTGAAATGATTAAGCACCTTAAACTAGATTTAACTAAATATATCCCTTGTAATTCTAAATTGGACTTGCATAGTAACTTATTAAGGGAAAATTAAGGTTCTTCGGCTAATTATCAATCCCTTCGAAAGGGATAACGTTATATAGCATAATTGGTCCCTTCTTCATCTTTAGTTGAACTAAGTGACGGGTGAGGAGGTTGTGGCAATGCTAAAGTCAATGGTTCAAAAGTAATTGCAGGAGGAGCGATGTCTCCATTGCATAAATCTAGGTTTAGTCATGAGCTGTTGCATTAAATGAAACTCTTCAACCCGGATTAGTGTGGGTGTAATTTTTCTAATCTCAAGATGGGCCAAACCATGTCGTATGATGACATTTGCTTATACATTCATTGCATTTAACTAATTTGGTTGAAAACCCTCGTTGTGTTTGAAGTATAGTTTTAAGTCTCCATTCTAATTTACTGAGCCGTTAATTGCTCACATCTCTATAGATGTTATTACAGGAGCTAGCTAAGAAGCAACTTATAATTATCTTGGAGTTACCAACCACTAGATCTTAGGAAAGTGAGGATAATAACCTGAGTAGCAATTATACTTTCAAGTTTGGATTCTATCTTTAAAGTTTTTAGTGTTCATTTATGTATTACTCAAGTAGATTATGATTAGGTTACTAAATCTTGTAAACATAGTTAGATTATTTAGTGTAAATATGTATTTTTCATAATTACATAGTTAAATAACATATTTAATTTATGAATTGTTTATTTGAAGCAAGTTAATCGTGAATATCTTGTGTAAATCAAGTCTAAGAGAATGCCTATAAGGTTAGCTTCTATTCTAGAATGGTTTGCATGATGGAATTGTTACGACTCTGCTACTTTGGGGCATGATAGAGAGCACATGGATAAAGTCGAGAAGGAGGCTAGGAAACTTCAAGAAGAATTGTCAGCTGAGAAGTTAGCATACTCCTTGGTGGCTAATGAGGTCTCAAGCCTCAAGGCTAAGGGCAAGGAGTAGTATAAAGAGATTAGGGACCTAAAGGAGGAGCTTCATAAGAAACGAGAGGAATGCTAAGGTTTAGGCCAAACAATCATCTCAATGAGTAACAAAGAGAATAGGTTTAGGATGCGAATAAAGGAGTTGGAGATAAATAGCTTTAGGCTTTAGTCTCATGTTGTCGAATTAGAGGAGGCAACAAAGCAAGAGCCTTCAGTTGAGGAAGCGCTAGAATTTGTGACTCCTAGTCAGCAATACGAGTAATTGCTTTAGAAGAAACTTTTATAGGGAATCCAATAGGCAAGAAAGGAAGTTTTGAAAGTTCACCTTGACTATGACCTATCATGTATGGACTTTGTCGATGTTGATGACAATGATACCAATAGTGACGATGAAGAAACCGGTGAAGAAGATTAGACTGAGGTTCAAGGGTAGGGTGACAATGATGAAGCTAATGTTGAAGCTCCTTATTGACAATGAGGAAAGATCGTCGAAGGAGACCCCTTACGTTCACAAAGAGACATCTACTTGCTTCAAAAACCCTAATATCAAAAAAGAAATAAGCTCCTAAAAGGTCTCATCTTCTTCCAATCAAGAAAATACTTCGGTTCAGTCAAAGAAAAAGAACGTTCTAGATTCTAGAAATTTTGTTGATTTGTACTTTTATTTTTGTACATGTTGTATGGACGAAATATGGTTAGGATGCTGATCATTTATTGCAATAAAGTATTCGGCTTTTAAGCCCTTATGCTTCAGTACAGTTCATTTCACATGCAAATCACCAGTTTTTAGCACGTATTATTTCACATGCAAGTTATTAGTTTTTGGCATGTTTCATTTCATGCTCAATTTAATAGATGTCTTTCCAAAGACATAATATTTGTCAGTCACTTAGGACATAAACTAGTTTCTTTTTTTTAAGCCATGAGTTTACCTATTGTCAAGCATAGCAGAGTTCGTTTTCTAGCTTCTTGACTTATTTCTAATAAGAATTGATGTTACTTGTCAATAATTATTAAGTTCATTTACCGTTATAGGCCTAGACTTTTTAAATGCTAGTTTGTTTACTATATGGCTATAACTTTATTAATTTGCTAATCATGCATTGATCAAGAATGGAGATGATGCGAAATAAAAACATAATCTTGAAAAGAATGTTTCATTGTTAAAAAAAGATGTAGGACATTGTCTTACAAAATTTAGAGTACAAATAAACCATAGCATCAAAGTAACTAAGCAAAATAAAGCTTCAAATTCTCGACATTCCATACTCGAGGTATAATTGTGCCATCCAACCTTTTTAGCCGATAGACCCCTTTGCTTACAATTTGTCGGATCCTGATAGGATCTTCCTAGTTTATACTGAGTTTTCCTTATTTATCTCGCATGCTAGTTGCCTTTAACTTTCTACAAACCAGATTGCTAGGTTGAAAGACCTTGTGTTTTACCTTTTGATTTTAATATCCGGTTGCTTTATACTAATACGTAGCAACTCTTGCCCTTGCAACCTCTCTTATCTCATTAATTGTGTCTAAATTGGCTACAAGACCAACTTGATTGGCCATTATATCAAGGTTCTGCATACGAAGATCAAGTAGATCCAATTCAATTGGTAGTACAACTTCCAACCCATATGCCAGCTTAAAGGGTGTTTCTCTTGTGGAAGTATTGAGGTTGGTTATATACCTCTACAAAACACTCGGCAATTCGTCAACCCATTTTCCCTTGACTTGGTCAACTATCCTCTTTAAACTATGCAAGTTGATCATATTAACGACTTCGACTTGCCATTGGTCTAAAGATGAGCTACTGACGTATAATTCAAACAAATGCCATGTTTTTCACAAAATGCCTGAAATTTATCATTATCAAATTGTGGTCCATTATTAGTGATTATCATAAATGAAACCCCAAATCTTGATATGAAAAAGTTGAAAACAAAACCATCAATGTTATGTTTGGTGATTCTGGCTACTACTTTAGCCTCCAACCATTTCATAAAACAATCCATAGCAACTATAACAAATTGCAGTTGGGCTGTAGACCTAGGAAATGGTTCAAGTATGTCTAAAATACATTGGGCGATGGGCCAAAGACTGGTGAGGTTGTGTAATTTAGTAGAAGGCACATAGTTTGGTGCCTCATTTTTATGGCATTGTAGACATTGTTAAACATAGTATTTTGCATCTTCCTTCATAGTTGGCTAATAATAGTCGAGTCGCAATATGCAGATGTATAAGGTTTGACCTTTCACATGGTTGCTACAAATGTTGCTATGTAATTTGAACAATACTCACTGTGTGTCCTGTAGTGGAAGGAAATGAAGGTAAGGTTAGGAAATGTTACGTTTATACAATCGATCATCTATCAGCGTATAATTTGCTACTTGATAAATCAACCTTCGAACATCTTTTCTATCATCAAGAAGAACATTGTCTTTCAACTAGTCTATAATTAGATCCATCCAAGATTTCTCCTTAGGAAGGGAGTCAATTCACAACTTTGCTCAAGAGTTTGTAGGCTCTTATTAGAGAGATACTCAATAAAGAGCTTGTCATTTAACTCGGGGGGTGCTATACTGGCTAACTTCAATAACTTGTTGGCAACAATGTTTTTACTTTTCGGTATTTTCTCAATTGAAAAGGACTAAAACTCTTCTATGAATGTTTGTACTATCAATAAGTACTTGCTGATTACTTCTTTTTTTGTGCGTAACTCCCTTTGACTTGATTCACTACGAGCTGTGAGTTGGAAAGCACTTTAACTTTCTCAACACCAACTTATTTGCTAACTTAAGTTTAGATATTAAGGCTTCATACTCGGATTCGTTTTTGTTGGCTAAAAAGCCAAATTTCAAAGCATAGTTAACTTTCACATTGTAGAGGCCTTACAGAAGGAGACCTACACTGCATCCTTCTTGTGAACTCAACTACAAAATTTGCTAACACCTAAGCTTTTAATGCCATTCTAGGTTTGTACTATACACTATAGGCACTTAACTTAAAAGCTTACTTCATCATTCTCCCTGAGTAGTCCAATCATTGTAAGGCTTACCACAAAGGCTAATCAATAAGGACAATAATTTGATGTGCCTCGAAGTATGGCTTTAACTTTCTTATCAAGAGAACCACTATTGATAAAAAATTTTCAATTTTGTATATTGATGTTCCAGACCTACAGAACATGGCTTACGTAATAAATCAACTGATGTCCTCTACCTTCAATGCGAACTAAGATAGAGGAAAGTGCTTGATTGCTAACTAACAAATATAGATACAAATTTTATTCTGAACATAGTGTTGAGATTATTGGTGGTGATGCAAGAAACTCCTTTAGCTCACTGAACGCTCTTTTACACTCGTCTGTCCACCTGAAATCTTTTGAATTCTTTATAACTTTAAAGAATTCTGTACATATATAGGTACTTTTTGACACAAATCTATTTAAGGCAACTGTTTGCCTAGTCAACTCATGAACTTCCTTGACAGTGCAAGGAGACTTCATGTTTCAAATTACATCAATCTTCCTTGGGTTTACTTCAATGCCATACTAAGTGACCATTTAACCTAAAATTTTTCCTAAAGTAGCATAAAAAATACATTTCTATCTATTTAGCTTCATATTGTATCTCTTCAAAGTGTTGAATGTCTCTTCAAGATTGGCAAGATGCTGACTTTCAATTGTACTTTTCGCTGTCATATCATTGACATATATTTTGATGTTACGATGAATCTGAGGCTTAAATATCTTTATGACAAGTCATTGATAGGTCGTATAGGTCTTTTTTTAACCTGGAGGGCATTACAATGTAACAGTACATCCTAGAGTTAGTGACAAATGACGTGTGAATTTCATCTTCCTCATCCATTTTGATTTGATTGTAGCTGAAAAATGTATCCATAAAGGTAAGGCATGTATAGCAATTGAGTCAACATTTGATCTATTCTCGGCAAGGGGAAGTAATCTTTGGGACAGTGCTTATTCAAATTCGCAAAGTTTATGTACATACGTAACTTTCTATTAGAGTTCTTAACTAGCATACAATTGACTAGCCAAGTTGAATAAGGCTCTTCCCTAATGAACCTTGTCTTGAGCAGCTTTTAGACTTATTCTATGGTTGCATACCATTCAGGAGCAAAATGCCTCTTCTTTTGTTAAATAACCTTTGCATTACGATTGATTTGAAGTTTATGTGTTATAACATCTCTAGGGATGCTCGGCATATTCGAGGGGGCTATGCAAAAACATCAGTCTTATCTTGTAAAAAGTTGATCAAACTTTGGCAAATGTCTACTGGCAATGGTTTCCCTATCTTGGTTATCTTCCCTAGATCATTTCCCAGTAGAATATCTTCTGTCTCTTCTTCGGCATTTTCTATGCTAATTGGTTTTTGTCTCAAATAAGTTTCAACTTGAAAAATTTCTTTTTGGTGTAATGCCCTTATATATAAGGATCTTGCTAACTATTGGTCCCCTTCACATATACTAACTCTAGTGGGAGTGGGAAATTTAGCCTTAAGATGCACAGTAAAAGGACCATGCCAAACAAATGTTGACACGGTCAACCCATGATCATATTATATGGGAACTAATACTTGACAACAAGGAAATCTACCTTTCTTCTGCAATATGTTCATTATATCCAATCTAGATAGGGAGAGAGATTATTTTGCTAACTCGAACGAGTTAATTATTGAAAGCATATAAATCTTAGTCATAAGATCTCAATTATGCTTTGATTTTGGGCTTCATTTGATTAAAAGCATGTTGAAGAATAATATCTACCGAACTTCCGGTGTCAATAAGAATCTTTTTGACATCAAAGTTTGTAATTCTTACACTAATTACGAGTATGTCATTGTGGGGTCTTTGAACACCCTTAAGACCCTCTTTCATGAAAGAAATTGAATTGTCGACCTTAACCTTCTAGCCTACACATTATGAACATATTGTATGGCATTAGTTGAGCCCAAAGAGCTAAATTGACCTAAGGTAAAAGGTCCGTTGACAATTATACCATTCAGTACTCTTCTATTACTCCCATCTCTTGTATCTTTTTCAGCCTAAGAAGGTTACATGACATTCTCCTACTCATCTTGTCTCCTTTCAGTTGGTAACTCAATATTCTCGGCATCATGTGTGAGAAACTTACTCAAATACCCTCGTTGGATTGCATCCTCTGTTGCATTTTTTAGTTAGATATACTAGTTTGTATTGTGGCCTCTATCGCGATGGAAATCACAATATTTATTAGAATTCCATCTTGAAGGATTGCCTCTCATCCTTTCTAGCCATTTCCTTGTTGGATTGCATCCTCTATTGCATTTTTGAGTTAGATATACTAGTTCGTGTTATGGCCTTTATTGTAATGGAAATTGCAATATTTATTAGAATTTCGTCTTAAAGGATTTCCTCTCATCCTTTTTGGCCATTGCAACATGCCTCTTTGACTATGCGCTTCCATTAATATGTCCGTGATTAGGCGATTAAGTGGCATATGAATAGAATATGTTAGGATGCATGGCCTCTTTTTTTTTTTTGGCATTGTATCCTTTGGAACACTGGTCATCATTTGTTTCGAGTCAATCTTTTTCACTCTTCTTCTTGTTGCCTTTCCAATCTCCTCTACTCTAATAAGCCTCTCATTAAGCATTAATGTTGTCCTCTTAGAGGATGTATGATATAGCCTTGGCCTTAAACTTAGCAAAAGTTTTTGGCTTATTTTTGGCCAAAGACTTGAAGAAGTCTCTATGGGGTATAATACCATCAATGATTGCGTTAAGGGCGACACTCATGTCTAGCTCTGGGATTTAGACCATCTCAGCTATAATCTTAGCCAAATAGTCCTTGATAGAGTTTTTCGATTTTTGCTTAGTAGTGTTAAGGATAGAAGAATCCTTAACTAGAAGCTTACTTGTAAGGAAGTATTGTAGGAGCACTTTTACCAAATCTTCAAAACACGAGATTGTGTTTGTCTTCAAATGTTTGAACCATGTATTAGATGCATTCCTCAATGTGGAGGGAAAAGCTTGGCAAGCCACGGCATCACTTAAGCTGTGCAACTTAGCCAAAGTGTGGTAATACTCAAGATAATCTTCCAAGTCTCTTATTCCATCAAAAATCTCAATTGTGGCAGCTAAATGTGCTGTGGTATTACTTAATCCAAGATTTCAGGGATGAAAGGACTCTTCTTTATTTGGAATTGTTTACTCGTCGTAGTAGGGGTGCTAACATGTGAGGGTCCTACATGGCACACCTATTGTAGTTGTTTTCCTTTGTCACTTTTCTTTAAAGTAGGGGTCGAAGGTCTAAGTGTAACTTTAACCAGCTTTCTTGGTAATTTAGGAGAATAGATTGAATAAACACTATTCTTGGAATTATTATCATCATATTCTTGGTGTTGACTTGGGTAGACAATTCTATGGAGAAGGTTAAGGATCTCATCATGTTTTTTGCTAAGTTCTTGGTTTTCTTTAGCTAAGTCAACGTAAAGTTGCTCTAACTTAGCTAAGCACTATTCATCAATATTCCTACTGCCCCTCGCTTGGTAATGGGGTGAAGAGCCAACACTTGGACTTTTTGTCATTCAAGTCTTTACCATGTAGGTGTACAATGAAAAATAGACGACACCAAATGTTTTCAAATGATTTTAGGGTAAGACTTTATTCTTGCAATGATAAAAAGAGCTAAATGGTACTGGGTCTAATATGGTGTAACCACTCCAATACTTAAGTTAGTAGGTGTTTTAGAGAGAAGTAAAATGACTAATTATTGAGTTGAGGGTCTTAAGAGAGTTCTTACAATGCTTTCTCTATGTATTTATAGGCAAACATCAGGCATTTGAAACAGTAGTTAATCATTGGTAGAAGGCTACATAGAGATCTCATAATCAAGTACATGCCTAAAATATAGGAATAATAGGTGGTTATGTAATGAGATTATACCAGATTATAACCATTCGTGCCACTTTCCTAAGTTTAAATTGATTGTATTAACAAGCTGAGCTCTGAGGCCCATCAAGTGGGTTGAGGCTTAATCGACATTAGCCAAGAATAGAGTTACTCAACATCTCGTCGGCCGAATAGTCAAATAATGTTTTAGGCCAAAAACCGACCATCAATAGTTGTTGAAACCTTCTATTATGCTTCTAAGTTGTACATATCTTGCATATCCACTAAAGAGTCACTATATTCATAATAAGTTTTCAAATATATTTGTAGTAGTTTAGTTTTTCAACAATGATCTAAAATATTTGTAGCAAGATAAATGTGAGGAATTTCTTTATAATGAGAAAACCATTTGAATGCCAAATTAAGCATTTAGTTGTGTAGGTTTGAGTCCTCGCGTGCTTGAAATAGTATGCAAGACTGCTAACTGTTGACATCATGAATAGATGGATACCGGGCCTATACACTTGAGAGAAAGTCTTAGTTGCATCATGACAAACTTTAAGAACCTTCAACAATTGGATACATATATCCCTATTGATAGGGTAAATTTCAACCTCATGTATGCTATACATTGCAAAGTTACAACAATGCTATGTAACAACTTGTGTGTTGAGTTTTAATGGTATTGCACATCTATCTTAAATTTTTAGGACCTCTTCCCATGTCCTATGCAATAGTTTCTCCACTTCTTATGTAAGGATAGCCTCGTTACTATTGTCTTCACCACATTTTTGTAATGGGGCTATCCTATCCTGCAAAGTTGTAATACCATTCTCAACATGTAAGTTATGAATATGTCATTTGTCTATGAAAAAAAAAAAAAAAATCCCCTCCAGTGTCTATTGACGAAGGTTTTGTAGATCCACTATGGAGGTTATGTTCGCACTTGCATTATCAAACCTACTAGAAAAAATTTTCTTAGCTAAGCCATATTTGTTTAGAATTATAGAAATAATTTTATGTTTCCTGCCATATGTCAATCATTAAATATTCGTAATGCCAACAATCTTTTACTTGGTTTCCGAATATTGTCGATTTAGTGAACAGTTATACCCATGTATGATTTGTTACGAAAATGATCTGTCCATATGTTAGTACATATGGACAATAATGTATTGAGTAAAGTGAACTTACCTACGAGCTTCCGTTTACCTTTGTGGTAGAGCTCATGCATAGCTTAGCTTAACATATTGTAGCTTACTAAGCATGCGTTGGGTTAAGCATCTCTTATTCATATTAGCTTTACCATTGTGACGCATCTACATGAAGGATAAGTGCATGTTAGTGAGGTATTGCACAAGGTTGTACTTATGCTTCTCCTGATCGTACCTCATTATCACTTGTCAAGACAAACCACCATCTCGGGCAATTTGTTATTGCATCCTATCTATCTTAGCTTAATCTATATTTAATAAAAGAATAACTTGAAATCCATAACTTCAAATTACATAGTTTGTATAACTTCCTTTTCTTCAAAACATTCATGAATAAAAAACATTCACCTTTAATAGATCAATTACTTTCTATAACATAGTTCTCTAAGGAATAAAATATAAAAGCTTAGTTGCATCATCTCATTATTCACTGAAACATATGATCACACCTCATAATGATTAAGTCAGTCCTTTTTATTAAGACATCCAATCATTAGCTCAAAACTATATCCGCAAATCACAAAGATCCATATAACTCCAATCAAAATGTTCAGGATTTCCAACTTTCAACCATAGCATTCTATCACTTGCAATTATAGATACATACTTCTTCACAAGTGTACGTGTAAAGATACTTATCTTTAAATGACTACAACATCCCACTTCTTATGTTTCTATGTTTCTATATTTGACATCTACAATCTAAGAATCTCAAAGGAAATTTTATTAGAGAGATTATGATTAAGAAAAATGAAGGGTTAGGAATAGTTAAGTAGTATATGTACATATACAAATAGATATAAATACATATATGTGATAATACATACAGATATATACTAAAGTCTAAGTCCTTTATATTTTAACCTAAATCAACTTGAGTTCTATCTCATCTCACCATTTGATAGGTTGCTCTTATAGCTAACAATTTAGAGTTCTAATACCATTTTTGTCATGAACCTAAAGAGAGGAGCTAAAAGAAATATCCTAAAGCTATCATATTACGTATGCACTCTTAATATGAAGACCGCTTTGTAAGTCGGAGATTGCAAAAATTTATCTAAACATTAATTACTTTTATTCATAGTAGATATAGTTAACTAATAATAAAAATAATTATGAGAACTAATATTTCATAGTACACTAGAACTATAGAGAATTGGGCTAAATAATAAGATAAGATAGTCAAAACTTTAAATCTAAAAAAAATTGAAAATAAAGTTTCATAAGATTAGAAAATTTGATTTTAAATGATTTTATAGAAGTTTATGAACTTCAACTCATTATCCCATATAGTTCCCTAGCCCTAATATACTAAGTTTAACATTTAAAAGTTAGGTTAGACTCACTTTACGCTTTGATCCTAGCCTAATCTTTATATTGAAAGACCTACAACAGAAACTATTAGGGAGTCAGTAGACTACCACTAAGTGAGTTCGTTTCTCATCACTACTGTTCAAGTAAGTTAGTAAGCATTATTAGCATGAATATGCAATCTATGTACATGTGAAATGAAAGCAAGCGAGATGAATGCAAACAATACATTTATAGGGCCTTAGAACCATAGAAGGTATAGAGTTACGTCACCTACACTTTGATTACACCCTTGTCCAAGTGTTAGGTGCCCCCGACTTAGGATATTTATGTACCAGGTGGACTTAGGTATCCACCTTCATTCAATCATTACCAATGTCGACGTTGACTTAGGCCAAATTGAATGGACCTTGACTCGGGCCATCCATTTAATATCCAATCTTTAATGCCACATAGGCCAAACCAAGTGGACCTAAGTTTGTCCATCTACAATCAATTAACCAATAGTGATCTAGTAACTTTACCTCAAAATTCTCATCAGTAGCTTCTTAAAAGCACATATAACGGTTTTATAAAAGGTGGCTTTTGTAGACTTATGAGGAATTTTAGAAATGTTGGTTTTTTTAAGTCTGGAAACTTTCTTCAAGCCATGTTGAATTTTTGTAAAATTTCTACTTATTAAAAAAAAAAATTTCCAAAAAGGATTTTATAAACAATCTGTGAAATTTGGCAAAGCTTAGACACTCTAACTTGTATACTTATAGGGTTAAACACATGAGACAAATATATCCAATTATTTAGGCCAATAATGTATAATTTTGATTATTTTGGTGACCACATGGATGAGAGCACGCAAGGCAATCAGTCCTTTAATAGACAATCGATATCAACCAACAAATAGTACATAAATATCACGCAGCAAGCAGATAGCTGATCATTAGAACTCCCTTTCCTAGGCATAATTGCTCACTTAACTCAATCTTTAGAATAAACGGAGTTCAAAAATTGAATCACCTATATAAAACATAATTGACAGTAATTTAAGTATTAGAATCACTAAAGCTATTTGAATCCTATATTACCTCACTAAGATAATTGAGATCCTAAATTATGTTATACTTAAAATAGATTTATATCCTATTTCTTATGGATGGTGCATATCCTATATATTTAAGGATTTTTATTTTGGTTTCATTAGTTTATTTTGGTCACAATTATATATTTAATATTTTGTTAATAATATAGATTAATTTACCAATCTTAATTGAATTAAATGGAAGTTCCACTTGTCCAAAATTTCCCTTTATCTTGCGTATGGAATAGGGGATTTAAGGTTTAATCCTCATTTGCTTTTTGATCTTATCAATTTCATGATCTTGATTCCTTATGAATACAAACATCCTAAATTCTTGAAATTTATATTCAATTTGTAAATTCTACTTCTTCTCCAAGTTCATACATTTTCTTTTGCATAAACATAAACATAAACAATATTCTTCCAATGATCCTTTACCATGCTTAACCTTAATAAAAGGATATAAGTTGTAACTTCACCTAAGACTACCAGTTTGATTCATATTTTATAATTGGATCTAATGATAACATGGGTTCCCCTATTTCTTAGGAATGCTAAAACCCTAAGAAGTGAAAAGAAAGGAAATTTTTTCCACTTGATTCATAACAATCTCAAAGAAAAGATAATTGCCTCAACTACATGTGATAATCTAGCTCATGTTTTGCAAATTAATCAAAAAGAAAAATAGCACTACCTACATTAATCTAAGTAGGCTAAAACACAATAAGGAGGAGAACAATATTTGATGCTTAGATCTATTAGTTAAAATCTTTTGCTAATTTCTTTTGGTACTAATTTTAAACTAATTACATCATTGACAAAAAGAATCTTTCAATTTGAACTTCCTTAGAAGGATTAGTGTATGATTCTTACCTAACCCTTTTAGTAGATACTAGTTGTCATAAACCAAAGGCCATAGGTGCTTGATTCCTTGAGATGATCACTTTCAGTGCTAGATCAATTTGTATTGAGGTTAAAGCCATAAAGATTTAACTAAAAATGGAGGTAGTTATGTGTGTAGAATTGGATAAGGGTGATGCCATGAAGAGAGGAAGGAAGGAACCACTAAGCCATCTAATTTTTGTTAGCTTAGCATGAAAATAGAAAAAAAGAATATGATGTAGTTGGGTGAATTAATTTTGTAGCAATTTAGAATAACTACAAGTCAAATCTCCCCTTATTAGCTTAACTAATTATCTAAGAAGGTTTGATAGATATTTGTTAAGTGATCCTTCACAAGGAAGTAGTTGAATTAAAAGTTAACAAGCTTCCTACATAATTTTTTACTTAGCCTCCTAATAAAAGTTGGCTTATTTAACACACATATACATAATTTAAAAGTCAAAGCTTGTTTCTAAAGTCTTCCAACTTGGTGAAGAAGTTAAAGTAAATATTTTAGACTTAGCTTATTAAGGAAAATGGTAAGTGTGAAATGTTAACTTTTTCCCTCTTCTCCTTCTTACATGGGACGACATTTAAGGAGAAAAAAGGGAACTTCAACTTTTGTTTATTTCCCTTATTTATTTCTAATTAGAATTATCTTTAGGATGTAATTTGATATTACCCTTATTTCACTTAATAAAAATTAGAATTTAATTATCATCTCATTTATTAATGTACCATGTGAAAGATTAAGGTTTAATTGTAATCTTATGTTAGTCTGTCTATTAGGATTTAACCATCAATTATCCATTTAAGGGTTTTTAACTTAATTTCCCATTAACTAGTTATGAGGTTCGACTTTACTAAACTCTAAAGCACACTTTAATAGGTTTTAAAGACTTTGGGGTTTTGTAAATATTTTACTAAGTAATTAAGCTAGGATGGAAATTGAACAAAGAAACAAGATGAGCTTAGTGCCGCATGTTAGATTATAGGAAACATTTGAGGGTTTTAAATAATCTTAAAATTGTATTTATAGTAACTGTTATTTACATAAACTTGAACTACTAAGAAATCTAATTTAATTATTCTTAATGATTGTAATGTTATCTCTTGAATCACATTTCTTATTCCAAATAGATCTTATAAAATTTCCATTAGAAGTTTTAAATTATCTTTCAATATTTCACATAATGAATAGATTATTTTTTCTTTCCATAAATCTATTCACATAGTAGCTTTAAATTAATTATATAATTATTCTTTGTAACAATAGCTTGAACTGTAGTACACTTGTTGACAATTTCATCTTGCAAGTTAAGGGTATTTATTAGGTAAGTTTATTAATTTAGTAGCTTTTAAGAGAATTTAGTTAGGAAACTTCCATAAGAAGGTGATTTAGAGAACATAGATATTAATTTTAGAAGCTACTTAATTGAGAAGCTACCCAAAGAGTTCATGGATTAAGGTAACTAAATAACTTACTATGAAAGACCACCTGAAACTTTTTGGTTAAGCTATTATAGTAACTTCTCGTGGAAGATGACTGGGAAACTTATAAACTATGTTACTTACATAATTTACTCATGAAGTTAGCAAGGAAACTTCTATATTTAGCTAATCGAATAACTTAAATGAGAAGTTAATCATAATACTTCTTAATTAGGCTATTAAAGGTCTTTCTTGAGAAATTAGCTTAAAGAATTCATGAGTTAAGGTTACTTTAAGAAATGTGGTTAAAGTTTCTAAATGGTCTTAATTAGAAAACTTCTACTAAGTTACATATTTTTACACAAAAAGAAAAAAAAGGATTACACTATATGTTGTGTATCTAGAATTTTATAAATGTCATCTATACTTATTTTTTTATCGAAATCTACTTTAACCTTGATGGTACTTGGTTGATAATAATACTAAAATAGTTTCTTCAATTCTAAAGATTTTTCCTATGCTCACAAGTATGCCTGTAAGTTCCCTCATTCATCTATACCTTTATGGAAATTTGTTGCGAAGATATTAGATTTATCGGGTGTAAGGGGCTTACCTAAGCCTGAAAGACTTGAATTGCCAAATGGTTAACCTATCTATTGTTACTCAGTTTTGAGAATTATTTTGATCTTATCCTCTTCATCCTTGAATATAGCCAAGGGGCAACTCATGTGTAGAGGTTCAAATCTAGGTGGTGTTATAAGTCGGTGGTCAATGTTTGTAATCTCCTTGTATGCCTCCCATTGTTGTAGTCATATTCATATTTCGGGTAAGCTGGAACATCCTCAAATCACTGTGGTGTAAATGACATGCCCATTCCTACAGCCTTCACCTTACCTTTCCCACCTGATGAGGAACTTTGCTTCTTTCTAAAAAATGTATGGTGAAAGAATCGATCTAGGGAGATAATTCTTTTTTTTCTTTACTAAGGAGAAGAAAGATCCTAATAAAAGCACAAATGAGAAGACCGAAACAAGTTATAATATTGTAGTTACTCAAGCAAGTTATAATATCAAAAACAAGAAGACTAAAAGAAGAAAAAATGTGGCTTTAGAAAGAGAGCAAAGTATAGACAAGAGATATTGAAATTTGAACGCAGGTAGAGAGCTTGTAGAAATTTTCATAGGATTGTTTGAAAGAAACAATGCCAATTTATATGCAAATGGAACAATGCATTTTTGAATTTCTCGTTTGAAATTTGAACCTACCAACATTATATTGTTCTATGAATCCTTTACTTGTTGAATGATTTTGCACTAATATATTGAAATTTTTTTCAGCGTAAATGATGCTAAAAATATTCATTGAGTCTCTACTATGCTTTGTTTTGCAAATATAACGACCCAATAGTATCGTTGTCATGATAGGTTGCCGTATACTGTATAAAGGTCTATTATCAACCCCCTTGCTGATCATAGGCCTTTCATACAACACACAAGGCTCCTTCCACTCTACGTTACCACTAGGCCCATAGACAAGTAATATAGAGCAATTTAACTAAAATTACTTCTATGTTATAAATTAACTAATTGTGTGGGCTCGTGAGACCCACACCAAAACAATATTACAAACAGATGCAGTTTGTAACGGAACTGCATAAAATCTAAGTTATCCATAAATACATGAAAGTATCTAAATATCTATAATCTATTACAAAATGTCCTCTTCGTTCTCTAATCACTCCAACCCGTCTCTATCCGGGACTTACCACGGACATGCCTCGGCCCGGATTGACGAAGAGGTTCTCCTACACTAACAAAAATCTGTAGGGGAGTAAGCTTACGCTTAGTGAGATAAATGCCCTCATCAGTACTACATGACATAAATTTATTAGATGCACAATCATATAAATGCATGAACATACAGTATGCCAAACAACGCATGCAGTGACCTAGGAACTGCATACGACTCAGAATTTCGCCCCCTGAAGTCTGGGTTTGGAGATAATTTGTCGAGCCATTTAGGAAGCTTAAAAATTCAAAGTCAAAGCCAGGTGCTCTTTAGTATTCTAACCAAAATGGCCTAGCTTGTCTCTACCATTTTGTCCTCCTACTTATCCTTTGATCGCTTTGAACTGAAAAGGCAGTACAGATTTTCTCCTCAACGACTGAAGAGATGATATCCCTATTCTCCAAGTTGGTGATACATTCCTTCATCTTACTAGCCTCCTTTTGGAGTTCCTTCACCTTCTTCTCTCACTCTTCTTTCTAGTTGGCTAGTCTCATGGATAAGCTCTTGATTAAGACATACTCCTTATCCTTTAAGGACAACTTGACCTTCGATTTAGGGACTTTTGTAATTAACTCTCGATTGCATTCGTTGAGTTTAGTCTAGGCTTGTCATTTGGCCTTTAGTTCCTTTATGAGTAGAGTCCAAGACTTCTACTCCTCTTTGAGTTGCTTTCAAAACTTGGCATTCTTCATAATGGCTTTCCTCAAAGCCTCCCCTTCCTCTTACTAAATCCTCTTCAAGTTAGCTTCTAGCCTCTTAGCTTACTGAGACACAAATTTAAATTTCTTATTAGTCTTCTTGTATTTTTTATGATAATGTTGACATTTAAAGTATGCTTCAATGTATTTGTCCCTCTTGTGTTTGAGCTTTACATAAGTACATCTTATCTTCTCCCTAACATCCTCAAACTGCTTAAACCACTTGAGCATTAGTCCATTGTACTGCAAACATGAAAATACCACCAACGTTAAAAAGCTAAAAACAAAAATACTATTAAGGTCTGAATGTTCTATGAAAAAATGGCTTACTTAGCGAGCTAGGGTATATAGGTATCCTTAGATGTTTGGGATGTTTGTGGACTTGGTCCCAAAATCCTTCTCCATGGTAGCCCAATCTCTTAGAGTATAGGACCCTAATAGAGCTTGATAGTTGAGACCCCACTAAGATAGAGTCAAGTCTCTAACTTCGATAGACTAATACGGCCATAATATTTTTCCATAGAGCAATTTAGTTGTGAGCTCATCCTCCTCTATAGGGTTATTATCCTGAGAAGTATACACTACCTTCTTAAACTTCTCAGGTGTAGTTCCTATCTAGGTACACTCCTTCAACTTAGCCTAAGGGTTTCCTCCATCTAGTCAGTAGTCTAATATAGATGGTCTCGGGGGAGGTTTTTTACCTTCATCCTTTGTACCTTACTAGTGCTCTTCTCTACCTTTATTAGGGTAAATTCCCAGACCCTATTCTAAGGCCACGTGCTTATTTCGATCACTTTTAGAGCCTTTTGCTTCTTCCCTAGCTAGGCCTCCTTAGCGGTTACTAAAGACTATTTGGCGACATCCTTTACAGTAGAGGATAGCACCAATGCCTCTTCTTGAGTCACAAGTGGTGGCGATTGGACTATTGGAGAAGTAAGAGTGAATGACATTGAGGAATGGTGTCTAAAACTAGTTGCCCCACTTAACTTGTTTCTCTAATAACAACTTTTGTTTGGTAGGCTTAACCTTTTGCAAGACTACTTACCTCTCTAGCTTCAGTCTCGCCTTTTAATGTCTAAAGAGGTTGAGTCCCCTATGATGGGGTACTTCTTTAGCATAAACTAGGAAGAACCTTCATTCTTCAATAGTGATGGTTAGGGAGCAACTTTCAACAAGCCTATACTCGTAAAACTGAGGGCCTAAACACATCGGTTTTTGAATCAATACCTCCCTCCCCCCCCTATTTCTTTATCATGGCCTTATCCATATTGGGGAAGAACTTAGAGATAGGCCCGGTAGAATACTTCTATACTATATCTTTGGATAGGATTGGCTCCTGATACCTTAAGGCCATAAAGGCATTAATCTTCATCATTACCTTAGTGTTGCTTGCACCGAGTTTTTTTTTATCAACTCGATGTGGATTAGTGGCGTCCAATGCATCCAAAAATCACCCTCTTCGGACAAGTTTACAACCATGAACCCGTATTTCCATAACTTAATAGACAAGTCTAAGCTATCAAATAGTTTCCTCCTAGGATGGTTCTAAAGGTACATCCATCCATTACCACTCTTCCATAATCAGTAATACCTAAACAGTTGTGGAGTCACCCATACAATCAGGTAGTCATAGAGGGCATTGAATGTCCTTGAAATCCTCCACCCATTAAAAGTAATCTTAGTAGGACACACTAGTTGATAATTAAAGAGTTCTTTCTTGAACTCAGTAAATGGAAGGTGCATCCTGAACTCAAAACATTTCACATCTATATGAAAACGTCTCCTAAATAAGAGGGTAGCCTTCTCTTTGATGGTAAGAACTTAGAGTGCCATGCCAGTCAAACTTCTAATAAAATAGTTTTGCAAATAGTAATTTACATTTGATGGCATAAGAACGCTCTTGTGGCCATTTAGTCTAAGATTGGTCTTTAGAGTACTTAATGAATCCGCCACTTCTTTCTCGTCGCCTCCATCAAAGGGAGGTATATGTCACATGGAACAATGGAGATAAGTGACACTTTAAAAATCTTGGCTTCTAAATCCCATAAGGAGCCCTCCTCCATTTGTGCTAGTGTTGTTAAAGTCTCCCTTGTCATTGCTGTAGGGGGAATAGACTTCCTCTTTACCTCGAACTTTGATGAAGTGAGTTCCTAATTACATGAGTTACTAAAGTTTGACATCTTTCTTTAAGTGAGAGCATATAGAAGAAAGTTGGAGAGAGGGAGATTTCACAAAGAGAGTAAGTTTGCATAGATACTCTAAGTAAAGGGGTGAAAAAAGTGTAAAAAATATTGACTCTTCTAGTCTTTATAGGCTTCACACCTAAAGGAAACAACTAATAGTTATCGGAAATTGAATTAGCATAATTACCCATCATTGAGATCTCTCTTCATGGCATTTGTTTAAATTGAACAACTACAAATTCCCCAACATAACAGCTTTAGTTACACTTGTAACTGCTTTGATATGACAGTCGTCAATTTGCATTAATTATGTTATGAGAATGTGCACTAAAGCCCAGAATTTGGAAGGTTTAACTTTCCCAACAAGCTTCATAGATAACTCTTTACCTCCCTAACATAACAAGACATCTTACTTGTTAGATAGTTCGAAAGAGGCAATTTCTTATCTAGCTTAGAAGACTAAAGCTGCTTTGCCCAGGAGGCGTGACCTCTATTAATGCGAGTATGGTCATATGTCATCTTTGACAAATAGGCTTACACTTTCATAGGATAGCTCCCTACCTTGTCTAAAGAGCTTGATACATAACCTTCATAGCCTAACTAAGTAGTCACCATAGGTCAAATAATGCCTAAATAGCTCGGTATGCATGAACAACCATCTTAGGATAGATTTTAGACCTAACATGACAGCTTTACTACCATCTTCACCAAGATGGCTTTTTTCCAACTTAGTTCGGTCACTCTACTCACTCTAGCTTGACAGATACTCTAGCTACTCTTTTAGCACCAATCACTTCATCAATGGGGTAAAAAGCTCCAACATCTAAGTTCTGCTTGGTTATTGACCTAAGGAACCCATTCGACTTCTAATTCTCTTGGTCACCTTATTGATAATGAGACTAATACCGAAAGTGGGGAGGGTAGTGCAAGTGTTGATGGGGTACTTTAGATATGAGTCCCTTAAACTCATACCAACCTATTTAGACCTTGGGCCGACCTATTTAAGCCTAAGATTGATATGGTTCCTGATATTAGGCAAGTGCACCTATCAGTTTTAATATAGCGGATGTGAGCCCGAATCGATCCCTTAGAGACTTCGAGTACTAATATTAACCTTAGCTTTATTATCTAACCGGAAAATTATGATGAGTTGAATGAATTAAAAATACCGAAATTAACAAACTAAACTAATTATGGGACTTAATTAAGCAATTTATAAAGCAATAAAATTGAGACCGACTTCAAGTATGAAATAACATATTTAGGAATTATTTCCTCTAATGTTTAACATGTGACAACTTAAAATATATTCAATTCAATTTCTATTATTCTTGACTAGAGGGATTTACAATTAAAGTTAATATCTTTCTTAAGCATATTAATCCTAATCCTAAATTATTTACCGGAATCTCTTCACTTAGTAATATAATTTAGAATTTTATTAATGTATAATGAATTCCCACACAAATAATTAACTTTCTGGAAGAAACATGTATCTTATCTCTAAGTATACATGTAATTCTCTCTAACTATGTAAAGATCTAATTATACATGTAATTTCTCAATCAACATGCATAATATCATATATTGATATTCTAGAATTATCAATCAACAATTAAACAACATAACTGAATTAAGAAAAGATAGAAACTTTATTGAAATTTATAAATCAACCCAAGAGTCACATGAACCCTAGGTTCCATAATCCCAAATACACGAATTCTAAGCTATCATAATGAATCTAAAAATGAGTTCCATCAAAAACATAAAATAAAACATGAAAAACCCCTTTGGTTGATGAAAAATCTCTCTGATCTTGAAGTTGGTGTTGTTCTTGCCTTTTTCTTCTCCTTTTCCTCAAGTCTCTTGTCTTCTCTAATGTCTCTTCTCTTGTGAAAACCTAATCTATCCTTTTATAGTGTATCAAAAGGTTTTCGTTTTCTTTACCAAACATGACCTGGGATATGACTGTGTCCCCAGGTCGTATAACTTTCTGCCCCTGGCTAATTTCCCTACATGGACACATCCTAAGACATGGTTGTCCCAAACTGTGTAACTTTATAACTTCTTCGTTTGAACTCCGAATTGAGTGAAATTTGATTCCTTTTCTTTATTTTCAATCCTAGAATGCGTTCAAACCTAGAAATCAAAATTTTACTCAATTAAGTATCAATTTCTTTAAAGAAAACAAAAAATGTGGGGAAAATACTATAAAATCACCATATGAAATGTGTTTAACATCAGAGTTATCAAATTTCCCTACACTTGAGCATTTGCTTGTCCTCAAGCAAATAAACCAAAACAAAACTTTCGGGACAAGAAAGGTTAAATAAAATTTATCACTATTTAGGAAACTGGTGAACGAATACACTTGACCCGTTAGAAAAGTAAAAAAAAAAAAAAATCATTCTCGACTAACTTGCAATAATAAAGTCAGCTAATTTCATCTGACCATATTTGAATGCTCCAACAATACTTAATACTAGAGTTTATTAGTTAATTTATGAAAATCAAAGTTTACCCAAGTCATTTAACTAAGGATTCTCAAACTAAAAATTGGATTTAACATCTCGCCAACTGAGAAAGAGTCATAAAAATTTTGTCCATTTGACTAAAATGTATACAATTCTCTCTTCCATCTCACCAAGCACTATAATCTAAAACAAACACATTTAACATCCACTCATCCCATGATCATCCCTCTAGTTCATGCTTTTGTTGAGAGGTCTTTTAACTTTATCTTATTTAAGCACAATTGTGTTGGTAAAGGGAAAGAATCTCGCTCTTCTGACGGACCAAGACCGATCCATACTAACTTATTCCTTATATTGATAGCGGGAAAGAACCTTGCTCTTTTGACGGACCAAGGCCGATCCATATCAATTTTTTTTTTCATTAGAATTGGCATTGGGACTCAATCTTGCTCTTCTGACGGACCAAGACGAATCCTTACCAATATTTTTTTTTTCTATTCATACACTTGTTTTTAATATTGACCTCCAATCATTGTGTTTCAGGGGTTTCTCAAAAGAAGAATTTTATTTGTTTGTTTGCTAAAAATTATAGGACTCTTAAAAATTTCTAAGAGAAAGGTATATATAAAAGTAAATTTAAAAATATCCATGACGAACTCTCAACTAGTGATGTTGCTCCAATCTCAAGTCCTAAAGTCCGAAGCTAAATAACTCATAACTTTGCCCTCTACAAATTTGACTAATCAATTCTAGTAAAGTATAATAAGATCAATAATAATCAAGATGACACAGTTAACTTGGCTCAACACTTGTTAATCACCTATTGTAAGTTAACTTAAAAATTAATTGGGTCAAATGTGAATAATTGGTATTCTAAACAGTAATAAATTCATATATATCCCTTCCCCATACTTAATAATGTACATTGTCCTCAATGTACGACTAAAAAAAATCATAGCAGTAAGAAATGAAACATGAAAAAGCAGCATAGGGAAAAAGGAAACATATGTACTGAAAAGAAACTAATACTTCTATGCCAGTCGAAAAGAAGTATAAAATGAAGAAGCATCATCATAATATATTTGAGTTCACAAGCCTTGGCCAACCAAAAGAGAACATAAAAAAAATATGAACTAAGAAGAGGGATCGGAATCAGTCTCTTCATTCTCCTCATCAGACTATGCCTCAGCCATCGTAGCATCATCATCGTCGGCACTACCCTCAACATCCTCCTCTTCACTATCTCCAGCCGCCTCATCCTCACCACCCTCATCATCCTCTTCTTCACCACCCTCATTATCCTCTTCTTCACTCTCACTGTCCTCAGCACGAGTATCCGACTCTTTCATTTTGAGAAATTTTTCCATTCTATCTTGGCGGATATGAAGTTGATCCATACTATGTCGGATATAGTAAACCTTAGACATCAACAGATCAAATTTGTCTTCAAAGCTTGTAGAAGATGTCTGGCCTCGAGATGTGCTGCTGCGAGAGTGGCGACCTTGACATCTTGTTGGTTATAAGTTCATTTGTCTGAAGGAAGTAAGGCGCATAGGAGTGACTTGATTGACTAAAGTAAGTGAGGGCCAAACGACAACCTTAGTCCACATGGCCTGCATGAGTAAGGTAATGTAGGGGCTATAACAAATATGCCCTTTCTTCCGTATAGTGGTGGCTGAAAAGTTCTGCGATTTTGATGGTGAGATTAATAGGATGTTTATGAATGACACTATACAGACAGAGGCAATCCTTATTGGAAACCACCCCGGTGCTGAGGCCTCTGCCAGTCAATGTATGTGAAAACAGCCAATGAAGAACCCGATATTCAGGCTTGACTAATTGAGAGGCCTTACTCCTTACTGGATCATACGTATCACCAACAGTAATCTCATTCCAAAACGACCCTGCTGTGACGCCATGGGGAAAATGACAGGAGAGACGTTGGAACTCATTTGTCCGTGTATATCTCTCTTCATAGAGACCAAGATATCTGCCCAGTTGAGCTATGGTCATGTAGAATGGGTGGCCACTTAAGGTGAAATGTAGCTTGCGTTTGGGGACCATGCTAGTAGCACTTTCTTTATCCAGTTTGTAGGTACACAAAAACTCCAAGTTCAGCTCTTTATAAGTTGGACCTTCAAGAGATAAAATGCGCTCCCAAATGGTACCATCCAAGAGCTCCTTCATTTCTGTGGTGAGCTCTGATTGAGCGAGAACATCCTAATCCAGCCGAAGGGTCTTGCTAAAAGGCTTATTCTGAAGTAAATTATATTGTTGCACTTGGTAGTCTTCCTTAAATTGAAAAATTAGGTGCTCCATCGGGGGAAGAGTAGCAAATGGTTCAACTATTGTGCCTGATTGTGATGAAGAGGATGCTGCAAATTCTGATTTCTGGCGAACAGTAAGCTTAGCGCGATTCGCCATTGAAAACCTGCAAAGAATCAACAAACCAAATAAAAAACACACATCCTTGTCACACTTAGTTCAAGAGGGTAGAGGGAAATAATATTAATAGTGAACAATATTAACCGAATTCTCATTGGGGCATTTAAACAAACATGTGAAGTGCAGCTGGAAAACTAGTTGGTGGAAAAGAAATAACTTGCAAAGGTATCCAACTAATTCTACAATAGACATACTACACTACACTTAGCTCGAAACACAGGCGTCCCAACATATAAAAGACGCTAAATGACCCGGAATTGTTTTCTCATATCGCAAACCCTAATTAGCATAAATAAATAAGGATGAGCAAATTAGCCAACCAAATTCGGAATTGAGAGTGCACAATGAATCTTTAACTAGATGCGGCATCATAAAGGCATATAAGATCAAGAAACACAAGGCAATGGTGCATAACGTTGATAAAATAACAAAAGAAAGTTGCAGACCAAATGCAAGAACCCATGCGCACAAGATCAAAATTTCGAGTAGCTAAATTGCCTAAATTAAGAGGAAGATAGAGCAAAATCAATAAGGAGACTTACTTAGATCAGGAGTCGGAATGACAAGAATTATGGAGAGAAGAGAGTATAGGAGAGAGAGATATGTTAGATTAAGGGTGTGTGAGAGTGTGTTTGTGTTTTAAATAACTCGGGCGTGTGTAAAATCATGTAAGGCTGGGCATACACGGGAAAAGACACGACCGTGTCCCTTACCCGTGTAACTTCCTGTGGTCATCGTGTCTTACCTGGGCGGACACGGGCTGGGACACGACCGTGTCCCACACCCGTATAACTTCCTGTGTTCGGGCAAGATAAATGGTCATACACGGGCTGGGGCACGACCGTGTCCCACGCCCGTATAACTTGCTGAGTGCTATCGTGAAGTCTGGACGCATACGGGCTGGGACACACCCGTGTCCCACGCCCCTGTAACTCTCTGATTGCAAGGTGGCTGTCCTAGGTGAATACAGGCTGGGACACGACTGTGTCCCACGCTCGTGTAACTTTCTGTAGGAACTCGGGAATACTGGGCATACACTGGCTGGGACATGACCGTGTCCCTTACCCATGTAACTTTCTGTACGCACGGAGGAAAATCGAAATCTGGGCGGACACGGGCTGGGACACGACTATGTCCCACGCCCGTGTAACTTTCTGTGGGTGGGGCAAATTAAAGGGCCTGAATGGACACGAGCTGGGACATAACCGTGTCCCTTGCCCATGTAACTTTTTTCTCTTTTTTTTTTCAATTTAATTAAAAAATAATGGAAACTTAAATAAATAAAAGTAATTAAACTAGAAAAATAAGAAAAAGAAAACTAAAGAAAAGAATCAATAATAAAACTAAAAGCGAAGCAAAGTGAGATAAAAGGAAGATAAAATGAAATAAACTTAAAGAACTAAAGTATAAGGAAAGTTAGACATGGGTTGCCTTCCAAGAAGCGCTATAGTTAACGTCAATAGCTCGACGAGATGCGTCTTCTCATGATAGTTTTGTCGGATGGAGATAAAACTCCTCTCGTCCAACATGCTCCAAGTTTCCACTCAAGTATAACTTCAAGCGTTGCCCATTTACCTTAAATGTACCCTTTTCTGGGTGTGTAACTTCAACAGTCTCATACAAGAAAACTCGTATAATTGTAAATGGTCCAGACCACCTAGATTTCAACTTACTTAAGAATAAACGAAGGCGAGAATTATACAAAAGAATACGATCACCTTCTTTAAATTGTCGACCTTGTTTGATTCGCTGATTGTGGTACTTTTTGGCCCTTTCTTTGTATAGTTTGGAGTTCTCATATGCATTCACTCACCATTCCTTTAGCTCGTTCAGTTGAAGTTTCCTATGAGAACCTTTACGCTCAAAATCAACATTAGCACTCTTAATTGCCCAATAAGCCTTATGTTCAATCTCTACTGGTAAATGACAAGCCTTGCCATATACAAGTCGGTAGGGTGTGGTCCCTATTGGTGTTTTGTAAGTGGTTTCATATGCCTATAGAGCATCATCCAACTTTTCTGACCAACCTTTTCTATGATACTCTACAGTTTTTTCAAGAATTCGCTTAAGATCGCAATTGGCAACTTCCACTTGGCCACTACTTTGGGAGTGGTACGGAGTGGCTATTCTATGTGTAACGCTATAACGTTTCAATACGTGGTCGAGTTGAGCATTACAAAAGTGTGTTCCCCTATCACTTATAATTGTCCTAGGGGTGTCGAATCGAGAAAATAGGCCTTTCAAGAATTTTTTTACTACCCTAGCATCATTAGTAGGTAGGGCTTTAGCTTCCACCCACTTAGAGACATAGTCAATAGCTACTAGGATATATTTATTTCCATTAGAGTTCGGGAAAGGACCCATGAAATCAATCCCCCACACATCAAATACCTCAACCTCGATATGGGATTTTGTGGCATTTCATCCTTATGGGATATATTCCCACTTGTTAGCAACGATCACAACTCTCAACGTATCTCTAGGCATCTTTGAATAGGGTAGCCAATAAAATCCTACCTCTAAGACCTTATGAGCTGTCCTATTGGCACTATGATGCCCACCCATAGGACCTGAATGACAGTGGCTCAAAATTCTCCATCCTTCGAGGTGTGGTACACACCTTTGAATGACATGATTTGTACATACTTTAAACAGGTAAGGATCATCCCAAAAATAATGTTTGACATCAGAAAAAAATTTCTTCTTTTGTTGGTGTGGAAGTCCCTTCGGTATAATCTTAGCAGTTAAAAAATTAGCGATATCATTAAACCAAGGAACTTCCATATCACTTACTTGGGTGATGACATAGAGTCGCTCCTCAGGGAATTCATTCTTAATCTCATTCTCGTCGAGCATTTCCAAGTTTGGATTCTCCAATCGAGATAGGTGATCTGCTGCTAAATTCTTAGCGCCTTTGTTTATCTTTGATCTCCACATCAAACTCTTGTAGCAACAAGATCCACCTAACCAGTTTTGGTTTTGCATCCGGTTTTGCTAACAAGTACCTAAGGGTAGAATGATCAGTATAAACAATCACTTTAGATAGAAGCAAATAAGAACGAAACTTATTAAAGGAAAAAACAACTGCTAGCAACTCTTTTTCTGTAGTAGTGTAGTTCTCCTGAGCATTCGTAAGAGTTTTGCTAGCATAGTGAATTGGTTGAAAGTGCTTGTCTCACCTTTGCCCCAGTACTGCCCCAACTGCGTGATCACTTGCATCACACATAAGCTTAAAAGGAAGTGCCTAATCAAGTACTACCATGATTGGAGCATTGGTAAGTTTCTCTTTAAGGATATTGAAAGATTGCAAACACTCCTGAGAGAAAACATAAGGGACATCCTTCTCTAATAACTTAGTCAAAGGGCGGGCAATTTTCGAGAAATCCTTGATAAATCGCCTATAAAAACCTGCATGTCCTAAAAAGCTTCTTATGGCCTTAACCGAAGTTAGAGATGGGAGTCTTGCAACCACATCCACTTTGGCAATATCCCCTTCAATTCCTCGATAAGAGATCTTATGGCCCAGCACGATACCCTCTTGTACCATGAAGTGGCACTTCTCCCAGTTGGGGACTAGATTGGTCCTTTACACCTGGTAAGTACCCTGTCCAAATTATTCAAACAAAGGTCAAATGAGTTGCCAAAAACTGAAAAATCATTCATAAATACCTCCATTATGTCCTCATTCAAATCGTCAAAAATAGCTAACATGCATCGTTGGAATGTAGCAGGTGCACTGCAAAGACCAAAAGGCATTCTGCGGTAAGTAAAGGTGCCATAAGGACAAGTGAAAGTGGTCTTCTCTTGATCTTCCGGTGCAATAGGTATCTGAAAATAACCAGATAAGCCATCCAGAAAACAATAAAACATATGTCCAACTAGTCGTTCTATCATTTGATCAATAAAAGGTAAGGGGAAATGGTCCTTACGTGTAGCATCGCTTAACTTTCGATAATCGATACATACACACCAACCTGTTACCGTTCTCATTGGGATCAATTCATTCTTTTCATTAGGGACTACTGTCATCCCACGTTTTTTTGGAACTACTTGCATTGGACTCACCCATGAACTATCAGAGATAGGATATATCATACCTGCATAAAGGAGTTTAATAACTTCCTTTTTGACTACCTCTTTCATGTTCGGATTCAAGTGTCTCTGGGGCTGTATAACCGGCTTGTGGTCTTCTTCCATTAAAATCTTATGAGTACAAAAGGAGGGATTGATACCTCGAATATCGGATATTTTCTAAACAATGGCCCTCTTATGCTTCTTGAGTACTTTCAACAACCTTTCTTTCTGTTCTTTTTCCAAATTGGATGCTATAATTATCGGTAATTTGGAGTCCTTCTCTAAGAAGGCATATTCCAAGTAGTCAGGTAATTGCTTTAGCTCTAATACTGGTGGCTCCTCAATCGAAGGTTTTAACTGTGCTTCCTTCCTTTTTTCAAACTCTTCAAATCCTTTCTCAATAGAGATAGGTTTATTTGCCTCCAGTTGGGCTACCACCTCGGATGTGACAGGATCTTTCGAAGCTTTCTCCATGCCTAATTGCAAGCAACTCTCTAATGGATCCTTAAGAAGAACTTCCTGCATATAACTTGAAACAAAAGTGTCAGTGACATCTAGAAGGTAGCAAGTATCATCTTGATCGATAGACTTTTTCATAGCCTCTGAAATTTTAAACATGATTTCTTCATCTCTTACTTGAAGAATGAGCTTACCATCACTAACATCAATGATAGCCCTAGCGGTAGCTAAGAATGGTCTACCTAGGATAAGGGGCAACTCAAAATCTTCATCCATATCCAATATCACAAAATCAACTGGAAAAATAAATTTACCCACTTGGACTAATACATCCTCAAATATACCTCTAGGATACATCACAGATCTATCAGCTAATTGTAAGCTCATGCATGTGGGCTTAGGTTCCCCTAATCCTAGTTTCTTGAAAAATTTATAAGGCATTAAATTGATGCTAGCACCCAAATCAGCTAAAGCTTTGTCAATTAACAGATTACCAATATGACAAGGAATTGTAAAACTTCCTAGGTCTTTTAGCTTCTTCGGCAGCTTGTTTTGCATGATCGCTGAACACTTTTCATCCAAGATGACTGTAGAAAGCTCCTCAAGCTTCCTTTTATTGGATAACAAATCTTTCAAGAACTTAGCGTACTTTGGCATCTGTGACAGGGCATCAATAAGAGGTAAGTTAATATGCAGTTATTTAAAGAGGTTAAGGAACTTACTGAATTGTTGGTCATTGCGATCTTTCTTGAGTCTTTGGGGATATGGGATAGGTGGTTGATATTCCTTCACCTTTGATGAATCTACGTCTTCCGTTGCTTTCATCCCCTCCTTGCTCTTGCTAGTCTCCTCGCTAACCTTTCTCTCAGCAAGCAACTCCTTCCCATTTCGAAGTGTCACTGCCTTAACATGTTCCTTTGGATTGGGTTCTGTATTTCTCGGTAGTGTTCCCTGCGGCCTTTTAGAGATTAGCTTCGCAAGTTGACCAATTTGGTTCTCAAGGTTGCGATTTGAAGCCTCCTGATTCGTTAACGAGGATTCAATGTTGGATAAGTGAGCCTCATTGCCTTGAATATATTTTGTGAGAAGTTCTTCCACACTGGACTTCTTTTCTTGAGGGAAAGGAGGTGGGAATGGTCTTTGAAATCCAGGTGGGCCAAAGTTGGTCTTCTGCTGGCCTTGGTTTTGATTCCTCCATGAGAAATTGGGGTGATTCCTCCATCCTAGATTGTAAGTGTTGCTGTAGGGGTTATTTTGTTGATTGGGTGGATTTTCTAGATAATCTACCTGCTCCAATTGTTCATGTGCTCCATACCCCTGCATACTAAAGTCACTTACATCCGATTGGACTTGTTGAGGTCCAATAGAGAGTGCATCAATCTTCTTACTCAATAGGTCCACCTTGGCTGCCAGAGTAGTGGTCGCATCCACATCATAGATTCCCATAGCCTTTTGCTTGTCTCTGGTGCTTTCCCACTGATAATTGTTCATCGCTATTCCTTCAATCAAGTTTTGTGCTTGCTCAGGTGTTTTTGTGTTCAAAGTACCCCCTGCGGATGCATCAGTCATCTGTCTCGTAGATAAATTGAGACCATTATAGAAGGTCTGAATCTGCATCCATAATGGAAGGCCATGATGTGGGCACCTCCTGAGTAAGTCCTTGAATCGCTCCCAAGTGTCATATAGAGTCTCCGCTTCCAATTGAGCAAAAAAAGAAATATCATTCTGAAGTTTAGCGGTCTTTGCAGGTGGGAAATACTTCTCCAAAAATTTCTCTACCAATTCATTCCAAGTTGTGATTAAATTTCGTGGTAGAGAGTTCAACCACTGTTTTGCTCTACCCCTCAAAGAGAAAGGGAATAGTCGCAGTCGGATGGCATCATCCATGGCTCCGTTGATTTTAAATGTATAAAAAATCTCTAGAAAGCTAGAGATGTGGGCATTAGGATCTTCATCTTGGAGACCGTCAAATTGAACATATTGTTGCACCACTTGTATAATGTTAAGTGCAATTTGGAAGTTGTTTGCCGCGACGGTTGTCCTTGCGATGCTAAAGTCAGCTCCAATAAGTGTAGGCTTTGAATAATCGGACATGGTCCGAGCTTCATTACCATTGTTAGCCATGTGTGGTGGATCTTCTTGCTCAATGAATTGAGTGTTGGTCTCTTCACCCTCTTCCTTAATCTCAACGATTGACTCATCTTCTATGGTAGCCACAATTTGTCTAGGTCGCACTCTCAAATTTTGAAGGGCAATTCTCTCAATTTCAGGATCAAGTTCTACCAAATCTTCCGGGTTACTTCGAGTCATGCACTGCAAGGGCAAGAAATATAGAATCAATTGTAGCTCTAGCTAATGAAAATAAACAATGAAAACAAAAGAAAAAAAAATGGTTAAAGTAATAAAGCAACTAGTGTTCTTAATATCGAAAATCCCTGGCAGCGGCGCCAAAAACTTGATATCAGGCAAGTGCACCTATCAGTTTTAATATAATGGATGTGAGTCCGAGTAGATCCCTTAGAGACTTCGAGTACTAATATTAACCTTAGCTTTATTATCTAACCGGAAAATTATGATGAGTTGAATGAATTAAAAATACCGAAATTAACAAACTAAACTAATTATGGGACTTGATTAAGCAATTTAGAAAGCAATAAAATTGAGAACGACTTCAAGTATGAAATAACGTATTTAGGAATTATTTCTCCTAATGTTTAACATGTGATCACTTAAAATATATTCAATTCAATTTCTATTATTCTTGACCAGAGGGATTCACAATTAAAGTTAATATCTTTCTCAAGCATATTAACCCTAATCCTAAATTATTTACTGGAATCTCCTCACTTAGTAATATAATTTAGAATTGCATTAATGTATAATGAATTCCCACACAAATAATTAACTTTTTGGAAGAAACATGTATCTTATCTCTAAGTATAATGTAATTCTCTCCAATTACGTAAAGATCTAATTATACATGTAATTTCTCAATCAACATGCACAATATCATATATAGATATTCTAGAATTATCAATCAACAATTAAACAACATAATTGAATCAAGAAAAGATAGAAACTTTATTGAAATTTATAAATCAACCCAAGAGTCACATGAAACCTTAGGTTCCATAATCTTAAATATACGAATTCTAAGCTATCATAATGAATCTAAAAACGAGTTCCATCAAAAACATAAAATAAACATGAAAAACCCTTTTGATTGATGAAAAATCTCTCTGATCTTGAAGTCGGTGTTGTTCTTGCCTTTTTCTTCTCTTTTTCCTCAAGTCTCTTGTCTTCTCTAATGTCTATTCTCTTGTGAAAACCTAATCTATCCTTTTATAGTGTATCAAAAGGTTTTCGTTTTCTTTACCAGACACGACCTGGGACATGACTGTATCCCCAGGTCGTGTAACTTTTTGCCCCTGGCCAATTTCCCTGCATGGACACAGCCTGGGACATAGTCATGTCCTAGACTGTGTAACTTCAAAACTTCATAACTTCTTCGTTTGAACTCCGAATTGAGTGAAATTTGATTCTTTTTCTTCGTTTTCAATCCCAGAATGCGTTCAAACCTAGAAATTAAAATTTTACTTAATTAAGTATCAATTTCTTTAAAGAAAACCAAAAATGTGAGGAAAATACTATAAAATCACCATATGAAATATGTTTAAAATCAGAGTTATCAGTTTCCCATCAACCAACCTGCCTTAGTTCATGACTAACCTACTTAAGGAGCTTCTAAACAAGGACTAAACACCATCTAGTCTCCAACTTCAAACTAGGACAGTCGTAACAATCATAAGCTAAATGGATAAAGCTCCAAGACTCAATCAACAATAGAGCTTTGATATTCTTAGAACACGATGGTTAATGCAATCCTACTTACCAGACTTATTTGACATATCAACACATAGTACGTGCTCTTAGATCTATGTCATTCCTTCTCTTTGCCCAAACACTTCAATGTTAACACATCTTAACTCCCTTGTGCACTTTGCACATACTAAGCTCACTAGCTTCCCCACTTTCCTACCTACTAACTTAAGTATTTGAGTAGTTATGCTAAGCAACACTCTAATGCCCTTCACCATGCTTTCTTTTGTAGGCCTACAACACTTCATGCAAGGCCTAATCATAGCTAATCTACTAATTGAATCCTAATAACAACGTGGACAATCTGGAATTGGTGCATAAAATTTAAGACAATTGTAAAAGTTATCTGATTGAGCCCAAATTTTATGATGAATCTAGAAAAATTAATAGAAGTAGCCCTACGAGTTTAGATTTCAGAAAATAAAATAATTAAATATCATATTTGTTAATATACGTATATTATTGATTTAAAATGCATGAAACGAGTTTTGATAATTAACAAATCATTAGAGATATATTATATAGATACTAAAAAATATACAATGACATTGAAAATATTTTGGATTGCTTATTTATATTAAATATAACTTTATGCATATATATATGTATATACACCTGAAATTACTTAAAATACCTAAATTATACCAAAATATATTAAAATAACTAAAAGAAAATTAATAAAAAATATAATAGGTTAGGTAGCTATTAGGAAAACCCTGCTTTGGGTTTAGTAACATTAGCTAAGGGTATTAGGATTGTTAAATGAAGATAAGGCACATAACAAGGGAGGATTAAAAGTGAATAATGCCACTTGTAAATTACAACCAACCTAAAACCTCCTTATAAATTTAGAAGAACACCTTCAATGGTCATTTTAGACACCTTAGAATCTAAGAAAAATATTTGGAGTGTCTAGAGAGTGATAGGGAAATATAAGAAAAAAAATAGAAAAATTGGATATAATAGGGCTAAATTAGAATTCAATTAGCAAATTGAGACTTGATGTGGAAACACTACCAACACTTGGTAGTAGCCACCATGCCAGGAGCCTCCTTTAGGATTAGAGGCATCACTATTGGCCAAAGCTGCTCTTATTAGTGAGTCCTCATATTTGATCCAAATTTCAATAATTTATTAAAAATACTAAATTTTGTCCACAAATTATAAATTTTGGTTTCCTACATAATTTGGTGTGTATAATTTGAAAATCAAACCATTTTTTCAAAATTTTTAGTATAAATATCTATTCCTTAAGAAATTGGATGTGCATATTGATTTTTGATCATATTTGAAAAAGGTCAAATGATATAGTTTTGATTTTGATTTTTAAATATAAGATACTCGCATACTATATTTTCATGCTATGTGATCAATTCGTCAAAATTTCAAAGTTGGATTTTGAAGAAATTTTTATTTTCATAAAATAATGGGCTGTGATAATACTTTTATAGAGTTTACTTAATAATTTAATATAGTTTATGTTATAATTTGAATATTAATAAGTTTTAAAGATGATAAATTGAAGGAAAATAGATTTTCTTGGAGTGAAAAGTCATTTGTTCAACCAATTTAATTATTAGAGGGAAGGCAATGGTATATCTTCTTAATTTAAATTTACATATAATAAAATATAAGTTGTGAAATATTTATATGAGATGAGCTGAGTTTGGAAACAATGATCCTGGTTGTAGTTGTGAAACTATACATTGAAGTTGTGTAGATTTTGGCTAAAAAAGTGAGTGCATATTGATCAGAGGATAAATCAAGGGATAGATCAAAGGTTATATGTAAATGGTAAATTAGAAAGTTGTCCAAGAACTAAATTAGAGACTCTACATGCATGAAATTTAGTTAGGTAAACTTTAGAGGATAGGCCTGAAGATATTTTGAGGACTTTTGAATAAATTGCAATCAAGGGATAAATTAGAAGATGAATCAAAGGATGAACTAGAGACTAGCTAGATGCAAAACTAATGACAAGTGACCTAAAAACCTAGATAACTAAATATAATAAAATCTTAAAATTAAGTCAATAAAATGAGATACAAAATAATAGTGTATATCATATTTGTGTAAATACCAAAATATTATTTCTATTATAGGAAATTGTAGTGAAGATATATGACCAGTTGTACTTTAGTGAGCAAATGAGAAGTTCAAGTAAGTTTGGTATCAATACGTAATTATATTTCGGAGAATTGATTTATAGTACTTGAACGCTTAAGGTTATACTTGGCTGTACTTGTAAGTAACTTACTTATGTGCATACTTGTGTGCCTTTGATCTTGATTGAACATTGCTAGATTTTTGTACTGGATTGTGATTGATTGAGCTATGTAAAATTGATTAAACACCGTTAATTGAATTTACATATATTAGGCTTGAAAACTTAACTAGACATGCATTGCAACCTACTAGGGGATAATTAGGATTCTACAATCAAATATTGACCCCTTCAAAAAGGATAACTAAAATGGTCTACTCTTTACTCTTAGTCGAACTAAGTGATAAGAAAAGAGATTATGAGAAGGTTGAAGACATTAGTTTAAAGGTAGTTGTAGTAGGAAGGATACCTCAAATGCATAAGCTGGGTTTTTTCATAAGTTGTAGCATATGCATTGAAACTCTTAAAATCTGAATTAGAGCTAGTGCAATTTCTCTAATCTTACGATAGATCAGATAACGTCATGCGATAACATTTATTTGTCACATTGCATTTAATTAACTATTTGACAACCTTGATTATGCTTGTTGTATAATCTTATATCTCTATGCCTACCTACTAAGTAGTTAGTTGCTCACGTTTCTATAGGTCTTTTTGTAGATGCTGATTAAGATGTCGTGATATAACTACCTTAAGGTTAGTTAATGTTAAGAAGTGGGGTATGAATAAAGGAAACTGAAGACTAGCTAGACTTTTATAGTTTTTGTTGTTATCTTCTGAACTTTTGGCCATAAACTATGTAAATATCTAGGTATACTATATTTTAAATCATATAGTTAATACTCTAATAATTTGAGCAATAATATTTTTTTTTAAAGACTTTCATAGGTTAATTAATAATGTAATGTGAACTGTTTACTTCAAAGTAAGTTAGTTGTTGACGCCTTATGTAAATTAGGTCTATGATAACAGCTGTAAAGCTAGCTTCCATCTTAGGATTGTTTACATGACGGAATTGTTGTGACTTTATCGCTTCGAGGTATGACAGAAAAGTCTATGACTAATGCTCAATTAGCAATATTACTTCTATTTCCAAATCCTAGACTAAATACTATGCAACTTTACTCCACATAGATTTCACTATTTAATTTCAACATGTAATCAACATAATAGTGATATAGAAACCAAAATTACACAAGTCCATTCAAAATATTGTTAACTATCATATTGCAATTTTTGCAATTGAAATATAATAACGAAGGCAAGAAGGAAAGAAATAGTCCAACAATAAAAAGGAACACATCAAAAGAAATCCAAGTGATCCTCCTTAGTGACATCTTCACTCACTTCCTCATCATCTTCTTCATTCACACCTACATCTATGATGTTCTCTCTTTCATAAGCCAAATCTGCTGTACCATCACTTTTTTCCTCATCTCCTATGCTCATTTCTCTAGACATGTAAGTGAACTCATCATCCTTAGTCGAAGGAAAGTTTATTTCAAACTTGTTAGCCACATTGTTGCCAAATTCCACAAGTCGAGATTGCCTTCTGAACACTCTCTTAAGAGATTGGTTGTAGAGCTGCTGAGATTTAATCAACTCTTGAACTTCTCCTTTGAGCTCTTATATTTGATGTGTTAAGTCATCTATTGTGGATGGAGCATCTTATTCTTCCCTTTTTAGTTTTTCTATATAGACCTATTAGGCAAAAGATCCATCTAACGAAAATTTGAGATTGTCATTGGTGTGACATCTCTTACCACCATCAATTGAGGATTATCAACAAGAAGCTTCAATTGCTTAGCCAACAACATGATATATGGGCTACATCTTATTTGCTTAACCCTTACATCAATCGCTTGATGTATCATGTAGAATGCCAAAACTATAGCAAGATTAATTGGGTATTTCTCTATCAAACTATACAAATAGAATACTTCATGTATGGCTACTTCTCTTGTGCTTTTACCCCTTCCAGTTAGTGTATGAGGAAGAAACAAATGAAGAATTTAATAAGTAAGATTCTTTAGTTGAGATTCTCTTGCAAACTTCAAGTTGTAACTCTATTCACCGCTTAGCTTAGTCCAATATGAGCTTGATGTAACATCATAGGGTATAGTTCACATGGCAAAGTGTAAACTTCCAGTGAGCATTTAAAGTCCTTATCATACAATCCCATAGATACACGAATATTAACTAGTAAAAGAGTGAAATCCATATTTCTCATATGGAAAGATGTGAATTCCTAGCCTATACAAAAGCTAATCATGCTTTAAACTTAATGTCTTGTCTAAACACCGATACTTGAATACTCAACAACTTGTACGATCGCCCAACTTCAACCATCTCTTGAATCTCTCTTTCCATATTACCATGCTTGATCACATCCCTTCTAAGTGACTATACCAAGAGAAATCCTTCTTTGCTAATGTCTCAAATTGAGTGATGTGTTGTGGCTTATCTAATTTGAGCATGTATTTCGAATGTGATGGTAGCACTGCAATTAGATCCTCTTCAAGTATGGGCTAGGAGGATGACTTTTTGGAATAGTCTTTAGAACCCTTTTGGCGCATTCTTTCTCTCGATTTTGTAGGTACCATCCTTATCTTGAAAATTAAGGAAACAAGTAAAGTATAGATCGAATAGACTTCCCTACACTTAAGGAATTATTGTTATGCAAATCTAATAAAGTATGGTTAAGTAGAGGTAAGTGAAACATTGTATCAAACATGTGGTAAACATGACAAGAAACACAACAAAATAATGTAGTATCCAAAATATCAAGCAACCATGAAAAATTCTAATTAGGGTTTCATAATCTAACTACATGCATTCTTAAATCGAAGAAGAATAATTCATGATCATGTAGTCTATTTCTTCAGTTTTCTAGCGAAGCAAAATACGTAGTGAATTTAATAAAATCCAAAATCCTAAGATATTCTTTTGCAAATTCAAGAACACTTGTACGATCATCAACTAATCTTGGAAAAGAAGAAGGAAGAAAGAGTGAACACATTCCTGGTTTAATCTTTATCAATGAAGAAATCAATGAGAGAGAGCAAGTGAAACTAGAATGCAAGGAATAGTGAAAGAATTATTGAGATTAAGAGGATGTTGTGGTCTTTGTGGGCATATGGAAGTATTTAAAAGTAAGAGAAGGTGTTTATTAGGAAACATGGCCATATTTGGAAGATTAAGTCAATTAAATCAAGAATAAATTGTCCATAAGGTTCATAGGTGGTATCACAGGTGTGATTCCTAGCTGTGAAGATCATTGCAAGTAATAGTTGAAATTTCTACATGATTATGGGTAGGATCATGAGTATAATTCTTCCCTGTGATCTTCCATTTCATATTCTTACCTGAGCTTAGTGAGGATAATACCCTAGATCACAGCTATGATCCTTGTGAGCATAATTTTATGATTAATTTTTGCTTATTTTGCTTGGTAAAGATTACACCCTAGTTCATAGGCATGATCTTGACTGTACTTCTCTCAACAAGTTTTTCTACTCTTCTTCCGAAGAAGAATATGCTCTAGATCATGGGTGTGATCTTGGCCATGCTTCTAAGTACTATGCTGAGCTTCTCTAAAGCTCTCTTTAACTTGCAAGACTTGGAAAACTTCTCCAAGAACTGTGTTAAGCTATCAATTAACCAAATTCTTTAATTAAGACAAGAATGAGAACTTAGGCTATAAAAAGAATGAAAAGGAAGGAGCTTAAGTTACCTCCCAAGAAGTGTTGTTGATTAACATTATTAGCTCAATAGGATATGATAGTCTTCAACTAATTTCTTGTACTCAGAGGAGGTTAAGCTATACTCCATCAATACACTCAAAATTTCCTCCTGAATATAGTTTTAGTTGGTGACCATTCACCTTAAAAGTTCCTTGTTCAGGATTTGAAATCTCCAAAGCTCCATAAAGGAAATGTCTAAGTCACTGTATATGGACTTAACTATCTCAATTTGAGTTTACTTAGAAAGAGGTACAATCAAGATTGGTATAGAAGGACTTAGTCCGCTACTAAAGTGCTTCCCTTGCTTAATTCATCTATTATGGTATTTCTTAGCTCAATCTTTAAACAGTCTGAAATTCTCATACAGCATCTCTCACCCTTTCTCTAGTTCATTGAGCTAGAGTTTCCTTTAAGGACCTACACACTCAAGATCAAAGTTGGTTCGCTTAATAGCCCAATATGCCTTATTTCTATTTCAATAGGTAAATGGCATGCTTTGCCATATACCAGTCAATTGGTAGTGGTTCCTATAAGTGTCTTATAAGCCGTTCAATATACCCATAGAATATCATCTAGCTTTTTCTAACCAATCTCACTTATTGTGCTCTACAGCCTTTTCTATGATTCTCTTCAAATCTTATTAGTAACTTTCACTTGCCTACTCGTTTGAGGATGATTAAGGGTAGCTATTTTGTATGTAATGCCATATAGCCTTAATACCTTCATAAGTTAGGTGTTACAAAAATGAGGTTCCTTAATCACTAACGATTGCTTTAGGAGAGCCAAATCGCGAGAATAGATTCTTTAAGAACCATTTAACTACCCTAGCATCATTTATAAGTAAGGGTTGAGCCTCTACCCATTTAGACAAATAGTCGATGCTCACCAGGATATATTTTTTTTTTATTAGGGTTTGGGAGTGGTCTCGATAAAGTCAATACCCCATATGTTAAAAATTTCGCATCTGAAAATTGGATTTTGAGGCATCTCATCACTCTTTGATATGTTACCCATCCTTTGACACCTATCACACAACTTTACATACTTTTGAGCATCCCGGAAAAGCATAAGCCAATAAAATCCTGATTTAAGGAACTTATGTGCAGTATTATCTACACTAAGGTGTCCTTCGGTAAGTCCTGAATGGAAATGGCTTAGGAATTGCCAGCCCTCTAAATGTAGCGTTGTAGACACCTAAATTTTGCCCCCTTTATTTTTCAAATTAGGTTATTGGGTCCTAAATTAGAAAAAGTTAAAAAAAAAATAGAAAATTAAAGAAATCCCAAAAAAATGAACAAATTTAGAAAAAATACAAAAAAAAGGAAATTTGAAAAGTCACAAAATAAAATAGGGTATTTAGAAAATAATAATTTTTTAGGTTGTTTAATTAGAATATAATTTTAATTTCAATTTCAATAGTTTTGAATAAAAGGCTGTTAGGTCCGGGCTTACATTTGAATCTAGCTCAGACTAACTTGGTCTATATATGCAATTAATTACATACATGAATAAGGAAAAACCAATAGCTCATTTGGATAAGTATTTGGACTTGATATTGCATATGACTTAGAGATCCTATGTTCAATCCATAGAAGGTGCAAAATGTATCTTTTATTTTATTTTCTCACTTTATTGCCATGTCATCGCTATGTCATGGGCTACGTCATCGCCACGTCATTTGCTAACTCACTTTTAAGTATGGTAGTCTTTTCTCACTTTATTGCCATGTCATTGCCACGTCATGGGCTACGTCATCGCCACGTCATTTGCTAACTCACTTTTAAGTATGGTAGACACATTTCGATACACTCCGACACATTCATACATGCGCAGTTATGTATTTTGCACCGCATATTGTCTAAGTTCGTCCAATCTAAGATTGGATGAAAATCATATTACATTTAATTTTTTCCATCCTTAACACGACCATGACATCTATAAATAGGGGTCTAGTCTTCATTTTCAAAACATAACGAAAACTTCAAAACACTTTAGAAAAACAAAAATTAAAGTTTCCTCTCTTTAGGATATCATCTCCTACAGTGTTTGTTGACTAAAACCACCATCATCAAAGTCAGCTGATCCAAGCCGAAGTGAGCCGATCCAAGCCAAAGTGAGCCGATCTAAGCCGATCCAAGCTGAAGTGAGCCAATCCAAGTTGAAGTGTGCCAACTCAAGCTAAAGTGAGCCGATCGAGCAGATCCAAGCCGAAGTGAGTTGACAGAGCGAATCCAAGCCAATCTAAGTCGACCTTTTTTTTTTCTTTTTAATTTTATTCATTTGTTTATTTGTAAATGTTATAAATAAGAAAAGAAAAAGAAAAAAGAATGAAAAAAAAGGAAAAAGAAGAAAAAAACAAAAAGAGAGAAAAAAAAGGAAAAAGAAGAAAAAAATAAAAAGAGAGAAAAAAAAGAAAGGAAGTAGTCTATTTATTTATTTTAATAGAAATAGATAGATTAAGTATAAAATAAATAAGATAATATAATAAAAATAAATAAATAGGTTAGTAAAAAAAAGTCGTTCTTACACTTAGAAAAATTGAGTTTTCTAAAAATAAATGAAAATAAATAAATCAATTTTCAAATTAAAATCATGTAGAATTCCTAAAAATAAAATCTAACTTAGAACCCCTTGTAATATTTTCTTAAATCAACTCAAAAATGGGTAAAAATGTCAATCCGGCAATTTTTCCAAAGTTAAAATCAATCAACTCGCTATATTTTCTTTAAACGAACTACAAACGTCTGATCCTGAATAGCAGGTACGTAGGTACCCATACGTAGGTACCCGTACGTAAGTGCAGGGCGATTTAAAATATGAAAAGTTTTATTTTTTCCATTTTTAAATATTTATATAAATTAATCATTTTAGTCGCATGTATCATAATTAGATGTTTTTTTGAAATTAAAAAAGGGTATATTTGAAAAGCGATGTTAAATTCGGAAAGTTAAAAAGTAGTACTTGTTTAAGGTTTAATAAATTAGCCATCGGACTTAAATCTTTGGTTTTCAAAAAAGTTGTTTTACAAATTGGTTTTTTAATCGATAGACCGGTAGCTAAGTTATAATCAATCCACCCAATTGGTTATAATTTAATCCCTTTTCCCGACTCTAGTTAGGTGGCGACTCCAAATTTTTTCAAGTTGGAAAAAATGATCTTCTTTAAACCCTAGTAGAGGGTCAATATTAAACGGATAGGGTTTAGTACTGATCGGTTTAGAGAAAAACTAATAAAAAGGAACTAGGAGGGTGAAAAACCAGGCTTGACAGCTTGGCAACTTTACTGGGGACCGTCAAGAGGGCTAACTACTTAAAAATATTTTCAAATTAAAATCGCTTTTCAAATTACCTACATTCTTTAGTTATTTAGTTATTTATTTATTCTTTTATATATTTATTTGTCTATTTGATTGCTTTATATACATATTTGTTTTAATTAGCATATTTATTTTAGTAAGCATGAGATTTATTTTACTACATCTTGAATGCATAGTAGATATGGTTGAACCCGGGTCGTCATAGGACCTTAAGACGGGGAGCCATTGTATAAAGCCTTGGACATAGTGGGGTAACCACCGTTCGGGGTCGATTAGGCTACCCCACTTAAACTTTGACGTAACCAAATAACCGTTTCTTTATAAATGTGTTACGTCATAGAGTTTAAGGACCGTTAGAACCTACTTGTCTTGCATTACACTTTATAGGGTCAACAAATAATTAGCAAAACGGTAATGTTACGAAGTAAAAAAGAAAAAATGACAAAGATTCTGGAGTTTTTAGTTTTCCTGTATTCTTCTAGGAGATCTTGTATATTAGTCTTTTCCATGTAATTTATGCTTTCTTTATAATGTTCCAGAAATGGCCAGCTCATCTAGTACCGGGGTTCTCGCCAAAGAGATTCATGTCCATAAACCTATAGACCTAAAGCTTATACTCAACCAGTAGCTTCAAACCTTCAATTTGAGAGAGTAATAGCTCAATACCAACAAAATTAGACCCATACTCTCACTAGCCAAAGTAAAAGTTAAGATCATGATAGTAAGGGCCTTAGTCCATTTCTAGGAGCCCAAAGAAGTGGCTTTCCAATTTGGATCACATCTAATTAGCTAACTCTAGAGGAGTACACCCAACTACTCCAAGCTCCTCCTTTGGATGAAATATACGTTCCGGAACTCAGCTTCGACCCAACATATATCTTCTCAAGATTCTTAGGGATTCGTAAGATTGAGATAAATGAGGCCCTAAACGACTGCAACAAATATGCCATCAAGATATGGGATCTAGTCCATTGGTTTCAAAATAAGCCTAACCTCAATAATCAAGCACTATTTTTCAGGAATTGGAGAGAAAACCAAATCAAGGCCTATGTGTTAGCTGTGTTTGCCACTATCATGTTCCCAAGTGGGTTTCTTCTTATACACTTTAGGGTAACAGAGTTAGTGGCTCAATTTTAGGAAGGTAAATCTTACATTCCTGCCCTATTTACTGAACAGATAAGGAATCATAACTTCCTTAAAGAAAGGGGTTACGGAGATCTTAGGTCTAGCATGGCATTATTAATGGTTTGGTTCATCAGTCACATCAAGTGCTTTAGGTTGGATTTAATAAGGGGAGCATTCACGAATAAGGTTGACCTTATTGATTCTTTTGTCGATAAGATGAAATTACCAAAAGATATCCCTACCCTTCTTTGGATAGAGGTTTTATAAGATTTTCGAGTAAAAGACATACTATGGACTACTAGGTGAAGCAATTACACTAAGGTCATTCTAATTTGCAAGAAATACCATGCTGTACTACTGATCGGGATGAGCTGATGTACAGGCTACATCCAAGCAACATGGTAAGACAATTCGGAGGGATGCAAGACATAGTTCACAAACCTTCATTGGACTCATTCACTCTTAATCTCGAAGAGCCTCACTCCATAGAAAAGGTATCCAAACTTCATAAGATCAAAGCTTAGTGGGACACTCGGACCATAAGCCCAAACATCGATCTGAGTAAATTCATAGGAGAAGTGGATAAACACCGGGTTACCAAAGAGTATTTATATAATCAACTTCACAAGATAGGCGTAATTCGATATCGGGCACCAGAAGTCCTTCAAACCTCCCCTATGCACCTTAACTCTGAAATGGCAACCTATATGGACTAAATGAAAGCGTGTATAGAGATCCTCCATGATGAGAAAGATGAATGGGTGAACCTATACCGAGAATCTAGACAAAGGTCATACGCCCTGGAACACCAGCTGAAGATGGCTTAGAAGAAAATTTAAGAGTTTGAAGAAGCAGCTAAATGTAACCAAAAGAAGAAGAACATGTCATCTGGCCTACAGAAAAGAAGGAAATTAGCATAGATGAATTTGTACCTTTTTCTTTCTTTCATGTAATAAGACTCCAGGAATTCAAAAATAATGAATAACTTGTCATTTTGTTAATCATTTGTCAATCCTCTCCGTTTCGTCCGTGTGATTCACTTGCATTTCACTCATTTGCATCCTTTTTCAAAATATGCCTATGCTAACTTGTTGAGAAGTGGTTTTCACCAGGTCGCTAAGATAGCTCCCAAACGTCAAACCTTCCAATGAAGCCCCATCAAAACTCATTCTCAAACCAGAATGGCCAACCAAGGAAACAACAATAATAATGGCAACAGCAACCCTGAGGTCATTGACTCTACAGAGTTGAGATTCCAATCTTTGGAACGAAGAATGGGAAAGATGGTAGATCAATTAAGCTTCCTTGCTGATAGCATCTCGCTGCTCATGTCTACAGCCCCATCAAATGAAGAGCACTCCAAAGCCCGATTTAGAAAGAATACTAAGTCCCCACCCCTTGAAACAGAAGAAGCTTTCTCAAAAAGCAATCAGGGCTTTGAATCCATTGAAACTGAAGGGATATTTCCAAAGGCTAACCCAACCTTTGAGCCAAATACTTACTCATTCCTAATCAACCCAAAGCCTGAAGTTGACCAAGACATATTGAAGGAGCTCGAAGAGCAGTTAACTCGATAGATCACTGAAAAGATGAAAACACTCGAAGGGTATGATGGATTCGAGCACGCTAAAATAACAGACTTCTATGCATACGATTATGGAAGCTTCCTAGAAAAATTCAAAGTACCTAACTTTGAAAAATATTATGGGACTGGATGCCCCAAGCTATACATCTAGCTGTATGTATGTAAGATGAGCAAGTATACACAGTATGATCAACTCATGGTCCAAACTTTTTAGGACAGCCAACAGGCCCTACTTTAACCCGGTATGCCCAATTGAACTTGAATCAGGTAAATACATGGGAGAAGTTAGCTAAAGCATTCTATGAGAAATATAGATTTAATGTCGAAGTAGTACTAACAATGATGGTTTGGTTGCCCTAAGGAAAAGGCATAATGAGTCCTTCAAAGAATATGCTCAAAGGTGGAGGTCCTTAACTGCAAGGGTATCTTCCCCTGTCATTGAAAAAGTGTTGACGGAAACTTTCATTAACACTCTTAAGAGGCCCTACTTTACTCACCTGATTGGATAAGCCTCTTCTAGCTTTGCAGAAATAGTGGCAGTAGGGTGCAGAATTGAGAATGCCATTTCCTTTGGCAAGCTGCAAGAAACAACAAATAGATGACTACCCTCTGCTAAACCCACCACTAGTAAGCCTAGAGAAGCTATTGTCAGCATGGTCAACTCGAATGCAAGACCTAACTCCCAAGTTTCTTTTAGGACGAATCCTCCGCCAGCTCAACCATAGTACAGAAACCAACTACAAGTTAACTGGGCCCTAGGATAGTTCACCAGAATACCTGTTCTTCTTAGTCAGGTGCTCGAGAAGTTAAGAAGAGATAATCTGCTACATTCTGAGGCTCCCAGTGAAAGGTATAGGCCTAAGTTCTTTGATCCTAGTGCAAGATGTCAATATCATCTAGGGTAAGTAGGCCATTCAACTGATTCATGTTGGAGGTTGAAAAAAAAATCCAAGATTTGATTGATGAAGGTATAGTACAACTAGATTTTGTGGAGGCTCCTACCCCAAAGTCAACAACAACCTACTGTCGAGCCCTGGACTTATCATCAATATGATATATGACCACCCAAAATCTGCCATCAACATGATTGGTCGAAACTAAGAATGAAAGGTTTATAGGTTCTATAAAAAAGAAGTCCCATAAACTAAAAGGTACATATTCCACGTACCTATGGCCCCCGAAAATTATAAAGCTACCCCCTTCAATTACCAGGTAATAAACTAAGAGCAATCAAGTTACTTGTAGGGGAGATCACTCGCTCCGACAGGATTTACAATCTAAAGGAAGACTTAAAGAAGAAGGGCGTACAGGAAATGCCAAATATCGAATAAGCTAAACATGAAGAAGGATTAACTGCCTTCACCAAAATGATTAAGTCTAGTAACTATAAGATAATGGATTAGCTCGCTAAGACTCTGGCACAAATATCCCTCATGAGTCTATTGATGGCATCAAACCCATACCAAAAGGCCTTATTTAGAATGCTAAGGGATGTCAAGGTCCCTCGTAAAATCCTAGCAAAAAGGATTGGCTCTATCACCAATTCCATCCTCACTATAGATCAAATTTCCTTCTCCACTGAGGAACTGGACAAACAAGGTACTCAACATACAAAGCCTCTGTTCATAATAGTAAGGATAAATGACATCATCACAACAAGAGTCCTCATCGACAATGGGTCATCTCTAAATGTTTGTCCTTTAGCCACCCTGGATCTATTGGGCATCGATACAACCGCTATTAAACCTAATTCAACAATAGTAAGAGATTTTGATGGGTCCAGGAGAGAGATAATAGGGGAGGTGGACTTATCAGTTGATATTGGCCTACAGACGTTCAACATCCCATTCCAGGTTTTGGACATTCTAAGGACCTTTAATCTGTTATTGGGAAGGCCTTGGATACATTCAACAGGGGCTATACCGTCAACTCTTCACCAGAAAGTTAAGTTCATCTCTAATGGCCAGGTCATCACAATTCTGGGTGATCAAGATTATGAAATCTATAAAGAGACAGCCATACCCTATATTGGTATAGAAGAATAAGAGGACTTTGGACTCTAGATGTTTAATGAGGTATGCATGATCACCAATTAGTAGAAGGAAGAGAGGTTGAAATACAAAGAAGGCTAATTTGGGTCCTATGGGTTAGGTTACATTCCAACCTCAATAGAAGAATTGCAAAGAATGCAAACCAGGGCAGAAAGGGTGACAAGTTGTGTCATGCTCCGATGAACTTCCCACCATTGTCAGAAACTTTCATCAAGACCGAAACCCAAAACTCAAAGCTCGCTAAAGAAGGCACTTCCAACGAGAATGAAGGGGCTGGCCTAATCAACAAAGCCCATCACTTAAATAATTGGTTCTCCATCCCTGTGAATAACAATAAGTCTTCTCTAGGGTAAAGGATGAATCATGATCTAGTATTTTATAGAATTTTGTAATAAATTGCCTTTGTTATCTAAATGCTTATACTTAACAAAGAGTTCCCTAAAATAAAATCAGCTTCTTTTCTCTTTGTTCCTACCTTACTTATACTCTTCCTTTTGCATACTTTCTTTTTCTTTCCAAATCCAACAACTCGAATAAAGGCCATAGATATCTCGTACAAATAGGCAATGAGAATATTGATATCACTTTCGGCTCTACTAGGTTAGTCATCGAGGGTGATGTTGATGACCATAATGACATCTAAGAAAGTTGGCAAAAACATGAAATGAGTAAAATTTCCATGGATGAGCCAACAAAGATGATTAACATCGGTACTAACAAAAAACCTGAGGTATTGAAGGTTGGGGGAAATTTGGAAGAAAATCAAAAGATAGAGATGACCACATTGCTATTCAAATACCAAGATATGTTTGCATGTCTTATGACGATATGCCTGGATTAGACCCATCAATCATGGTCCATCACTTACCCACTCAAGAGGATATCAAGTCTAAAAAACAAAAGTTGAGAAGGTTTCGACCAGATATCTTGTTGAAAATCAAGGAAGAAGTCAAAAAATTATTAGAAGTCGGCTTCATTGAGGTATTTGATTATCCTAAGTAAGTAGCCAACATAGTACCAGTTATGAAGAAGAATGGGAAAGTCAGGGTGTATGTAGATTTTTGAGACTTTAATCAAGCAACTCCTAAAGATAATTTTCCTTTGCCTTATATCGATGTATTGGTCGATAACACAGCTGGAAACCATATTTTCTCTTTCATGGATGGATTTTCTGGGTATAACCAGATTTGAATGGTTGAAGAAGATAAAGCCAAGACCACGTTCATCACAACTTGGGGCACATTTTGCTACAAAGTGATGCCTTTCATACTAAAAAATGCTAGGCCAACTTACTAAAGGGCTATGGTAGTAATTTTTCATGACATGATGCACAAAGAAGTCGAGGTATATGTTGATGATATGATTGCCAAGTCTAAAGAAGGAGAAAATCATATGGAAAATCTAAGGAGATTGTTTGATAGGTTGAGAAAATTCCAACTAAAACTCAACCTAGAGAAGTGTACTTTCGGGGCACCTTTAGGGAAGTTAGGATTCATAATCAACTAAAGGGGCATTGAAGTAGACCCTGATAACGTTAAAGCGATAGTTGACCTGCCCCCACTACGCATACTTAAAGAAATCAAAGGTTTGTTAGGCCTTTTAAACTATATAGCCCGGTTCGTATCCCAACTCACTGACATGTGTCGTCCTTTATTTAAGTTGTTAAAAAAGAATGCCAAGATCAATTGGGACGAAGAGTGTGAACGGGCCCTTACAACAATCAAAGAATACCTCATGAACCTTCCAATTCTAGATGCTCCGAAACTTGGGAAGCCTTTATTCCTATACTTGACAATATTACTAAAGTCCATGGGGTACATGCTTGGCCAGAAAGATGAGGAAGGAAAGGAATGGGCTGTATACTACTTGAGCAAAAAATTCACCGAAGGGGAGTAGAGATATTTAGAAATTGAAAGAACCTGTTGTGCATTGATTTGGGTAATGTATCGGCTCAAACAATACACACTCTACTACCAGGTGAAATTACTGACTCAATACAATCCCCTGAAGTACTTGGTAGACAAACCAACCCTAATTGATGGAATCTCAAAGTGGCAAATGCTGCTATCAAAGTTCGACATTACATATGTGAACCAAAATTCAGTTAAAGGGCCAGCTTTGGCAGATCAATTAGCAGAAAACCCCTCCGATAGACCCCCAAGAAGTATAAATCAATTTCCCTGATGAAGGTATTTTAGTGGTTGAAGAAAACTTTGATAAAGGAAAGGATGACAAGCCACCAAAATGGAAAATGTTCTTCGATGGTGCAGCCAACGTGTTTGGATATAGAATTGGAGCAATACTAATATCCCCTGAAGGTACTCAGTATCTTGTGGCCATAATGCTCGTTTTCCCATACACTAATAATATTGCTGAATATGAACCATGCATCTTAGGACTCAAGATGGCCTTGGGGAAAGACATTCAAGAATTAGAAGTGCATGGAGACTCCTTGGTCATTATTGGCCAAGCACGAGGAGAGTACAAAACTAAAGATCCTAAGCTAGTGCCTTATTATCGGCATTTGACGGAGTTAGCGGAAAGTTTTACAAAAGTCACCTTCAATCACATACCAAGGACTCATAATCAATTTGCTGATGCTTTAGCTACGCTATCATCTATGATCTAGATATCTGGTGGAGTCAAGATTCAGCCCCTTACTATTGAAATTGAGGACAAGCCTACCTTCTACCTAACGATTGAGGGTATAAACGACCAAAAGCCATGGTCTCATGATATTAAGGTGTTCTTACAACAAGGTGCATACCCTGAAAAGGCTAAGAAAAAAGACAGAAAGATGATTAGGAGACTAGCCACCCAATTCTTAGTAAGCAAGTCCACCTTATACTGACGCTCATTTGACGGTACACTCTTAAGGTGTGTGGCTGATGAAGAGGCTGAGAATTTAATGAAAGAGGTAAATAGGGAGTATGTGGCCCTCACATGAATGGTTACATGTTGGTAAAGAAAATCATGAGGTTAGGGTATTATTGGTCAACAATGGAAAGTGATTGCATCAAACATGTTAGGCATTGTCATTTATGCCAAGTTTATGCTAATAAGATAAATGCCCCACCTCATAAATTGCATGCCCTCTTAGCACCATGGCCTTTCTCAATGTGGGGCATAGATATCATTGGCCCTATCACTCCAAGAGTGTCTAATGGGCATTGCTTCATATTAGTTGCCATTGACTACTTCAGCAAATGGGTAGAGGCTTTGTCATACTTGAACGTTACTAAAGGGGTCATAGTTAAGTTCATCAAAAGGGACATCTTGGCTCGGTATGAGATTCCTGAAACAATCATCACTAATAATGGAACCAATCTCAACAACAAGCTTATAATAGAATTATGTCGGCAAAATGAATGGAGTTGTTGAAGCAGTAAACAAAAACCTCAAAAGAATCACTAAAAAAATGGCTGTTACATATAAAGATTAGCATGAGATGTTACCCTTCACACTCGTAGCCTATCGGACTTCCATTAGAATGTTAATTGGGGCAACACTACACTCTTTAGTATACGACATTGAAGCAGTGTTACCAGTAAAGGTCAAAATCCCATCACTTAAGGTACTATCAGAAATTCATTTAGATGAAGCCGATTGGGTAAAGAAATATGTCGAACAGCTAAATCTGATTGATGAAAAGAGATTGACAGCCCTGTGTCATAATCAATGCTATCAGCAAAGAATGGCTCAGGCCTTCAACAAAAGGGTGCGACCTCGTAACCTCAAAGAAGGAGATTTGGTGTTAAGAAAAGCTCTCCTTAATGTAGAAGACTCTAGAAGGAAATTCGCCCCCAATTACCGGGGTCCTTATATCGTGAAGCGAGTATTATTAGGAGGGGCTTTGATTTTGTCCCAAATGGATGGTCTAGATTTGATCGACCCTATAAATACTGACGCTGTAAAATTGTACTATCCATAAGAAATCAATGGGAATTTTGCTCAAGATACGAAAATGCCAGTCATTTTGAATGCCATTGTGGTCCAATTTTCATTTTCTACAAGTAAATGGTATCCTTGGCTGTTGTCAACGTTGGAATAATCACTCTCTCCATGGACAAGTCTAATTCCCTTGACTTCATTTAACCAAACCTATACACTGCAAACACAAGAGGAGTTAAGGAATAAGATCTAGAACATTGGTAATTAACAAAATTCTTTAAATACTTTATTATGGATTGATCCCCCTTAATGGGAGTTTTATTGTCTATTTTTTCAGAGGAATGTGAAACTCAAGTAAGCAATCACGGTAGATGGGAATGAGGCTTTTGGTTTCATAGAAGTTCTAAGGAAACAAAAATAATGGGTGGTTTTTCCACATCGGGCTAATCTCCATGATATCTCCAAAAAGAACTATCAAAGTCTCGAACGTTGTATGTCAAGAACATCTAGGTTGATAACAAGAGACTAAAACAAGAGTTAGTAATTTTCCAATGGGGGTTTTTCAAAAAAGGTTTGACCGATTGGGTGCTATCGACAAAGATTGGGTAAGTATTTCTACACAGTGTTAGTACACTAATTTTTTCTTGTATTTAGATCATTTTTACTCCCAACAATCTTTTTTAACCAACCCAGAAGCGTTTACTTTCTGCATTTAGTATTTGGCCAACCTATTAAGACACGATCTTAGCTTAGTTCATCCTTCCAAATTTCTTCCAAACAAGCCCCCTCTTCACCAAGTTTGTAAGACACTTTCTTTCACCAAGATTTTCTTAACCGGCTCGTAAAGCAATTACCTTCATCATCCTTTTAACTAGCCTTTTAAGTTTACTCATTCTTTTTAAGGTCTTAGCCAGCTCTATGAGGGCTTTGCCTACCTTGGTTAAGTCAGCTCATCAAGGCACGACCAAGTTTACTCATTCTTTATAGGGTCTTAGCCAGCTTTAGAAGCGCTTTGCTTACCTTGGTTAGTCAGCTCATCAGGGCACGACCAAGTTTGCTCATTCTTTTTAGGGTCTTAACCAGCTCTAGGAGTGCTTTGCCCGCCTTGGTAAGTCAGCTCATCAGGGCATGACCAAGTTCGCTCATTCTTTTCTAGGGTCTTAGCCAGCTCTAGGATCGCTTTGCCGGCCTTGGTTAGTCAGCCCATTAGAGTACGACCAAGTTCGCTCATTCTTTTTTAGGGTCTTAGCCAACTTTAGGAGCACTTTGCCCGCCTTGGTTAGTCAGCTCATTAGGGTACAACCAAGTTCTCTCATTCTTTTTTAGGGTCTTAGCTAGCTTTAGGAGTGCTTTGCCCGCCTTGGTTAGTCGGCTTATTAGGGCATGACTAAGTTTGCTCATTCTTTTTTAAGGTCTTAGCCAGTTCTAGGAGCGCTTTGCCTACCTTGGTTAGTCATCTCATCAGGGTACAACCAAGTTTGCTCATTCTTTTTTAGGGTCTTAGCCAACTATAGGAGCGCTTTGCCCACCTTGGTTAGTCAGCTCATCAAGGCACAACTAAGTTCGCTCATTCTTTATTAGGGTCTTAGCCAGCTTTAGGAGTACTTTGCCCGCCTTTGTTAGTCGGCTCATTAGGGCATGACTAAGTTCGCTCATTCTTTTTTAAGGTCTTAGCTAGCTCTAGGAGTGCTTTGCCTACCTTGGTTAGTCAGCTCATCAAGGCACGCTAAGTTCGCTCATTCTTTTTTAAGGTCTTAGCCAGCTTTAGGAGCGCTTTGCCTGCCTTGGTTAGTCATCTCATCAGGGCACGATCAAGTTTGCTCATTCTTTTTTAGGGTCTTAGCTAGCTCTAGGAGCACTTTGCCCGCCTTGGTTAGTCAGCTCATCAGGGCACGACCAAGTTTGCTCATTCTTTTTAGGGTTTTAGTCAGCTCTAGGAGCACTTTGCCCTCCTTGGTTAGGTAGCTAATCAGGGCACAACTAGGTTTGCTCATTCTTTTTTAGGGTCTTAGCCAACTCAAGGAGCACTTAGTCCGTTTCACTTCACTTTGTCAGTTCATACAAGCATGGCCAAACTTTAATTCTTCTTTTCATCTTTTCAGCCATCTCTTAGAGCACCACCCTTCTCATCTCAAAGTCCCTGATGGATTGGACTTAGGATAGTAGGCTAGTTGTAGTGCTTCTTCACATAAAATCTACTCTCATGGCAAAAATATTGTCTATTTTATCTTTATGGCAAAGTTTTGCTCAAACTTTACCACCAAAGGGATAACTATAGATACTTAATTTTTGTCCCCTTTTTATTTTTCAAATTAGGTTATTGGGTCCTAAATTAGAAAAAGTTCAAAAAATTAGAAAATTAAAGAAATCCCCAAAAAATGAACAAATTTAGAAAAAATACAAAAAAAGGAAATTTGAAAAGTCACAAAATAAAATAGGGTATTTAGAAAATAATAATTTTTTAGGTTGTTTAATTACAATATAATTTTAATTTCAATTTGAATAGTTATGAAAAAATATGTTGGGTCCAAGCTTAGATTTGAATCTAGCTCAAGCTAACTTGATCTACATATGCAATTAATTACGTATATGAATAAAGAAAAACCAATAGTTAGTTGGATAAGCATTTGGACTTGATATTGCATATAACTTAGAGATCCTAGGTTCAATCCATGGAAGGTGTAAAATGTATCTTTTATTTTCTTTTCTTACTTTATTAGACACATTTCGACATACTCTGACACATTCATACACGCGCAGCTATGTATTTGGCACCACATATTATCTAGGTTTGTCTAATCCAAAATTGGAAGAAAATCATATTGCATTTAATTTTTTCCATCCTTAACACGAACATGACACCTATAAATAGGGGTCTACTATTCATTTTCAAAACACAACGAAAGCTTCGAAACACTTTAGAAAAACAAAAATCGAAGTTTCCTCTCTCTAGTACGGTTCCTCTCTCTCTAGGATAGCATCCCTTACGGTGTTTGTAGACGAAAACCACCACCATCGAAGTGAGCCGATTCGAGTCGAAGTGAGCCGATCTGAGCCGAAGTGAGCCAATCCAAGCCGAAGTGAGTTAACTCAAGCCGAAGTGAGCCGACCGAGCAGATCCAAGCCGAAGTGAGCCGCTTTAAGCCAATCCATGCTAAAGTGAGCCAACTCTAAGCCGACCTTTTTTTTAATTTTATTCATTTTTTTATTTGTAAATGTTATAAATGAGAAAAAAAAAGAAAAAAGAATGAAAAAAAGAAAGAGAAGAAAAAACAAAAAGAGAAAAAAAAAAGAAAGAAAGGAAGTAGACTATTTATTTAATTTAGTAGAAATAGATAGATTAAGTATAGAATAAATAAGATAATATAATAAAAATAAATAAATAGGTTAGTAAACAAAAATCGTTCTTACACTAAGAAAAATTGAGTTTTCTAAAAATAAATGAAAATAAATAAATCAATTTTTAAATTAGAGTAATTTAGAATTTCCAAAAATAAAATCCAACTTAGAACCCCTTATAATCGTTTCTCAAATCAACTCAAAATAGGTAAAAATGTAAACCCGGTAATTTTTCCAAAGTTAAAATTAATCAACTCGCTATATTTTTATTAAACGAACTACAGAAGTCTGATCTTGAATAGCGGGTACGTAAGTACCCATACGTAAGTACAGGGCAACTTAAAATATGGAAAGTTTTATTTTTTCCATTTTTAGATATTTATGTAAATTAATCAGTTTAGTCGCATGTATCATAATTAGATGTTTTTTAGAAATTAAAAAGGGTATATTTGAAAGGCAAAGTTAAATTCGGAAAGTTAAAAAGTGGTACTCGTTTAGGGTTTAATAAATTAGCCCCCAGACCTAAATCTTTGGTTTTCAAATAAGCTGTTTTATAAATTGGTTTTTTAGTCGATAGACCGGTAGCTAAGTTATAACCAATCCACCCAATTGGTTATAATTTAACCCCTTTTCCTGACTCCAGTCGGGTGGCAACTCCAGAATTTTTCAAGTTGGAAAAGATGATCTTCTTTAAAACCCAGTCGAGGGTCAATATTAAATGAATAGGATTTAGTACTGATTGGTTTAGAGAAGACCTAATTTTATAAAAAAGAACTAGGAGGGTGAAAAATCAGGCTTGACAATTGTACATATGTGAATCATTTGACTACATAAACTCTAAATAAGTATGGTTCTTCCCAAAAAACCCTAACCTATCGTCTCTCTACTCTCTTAATCTCTTTATCCCCCAACGAGTAAATAGTAGAGAACTACTTACATATCATCCCTTTCTCTCTCTTGACATCTTTATCTCTCTTATACTCAACCTAAGTTCTCCTTTTACTGTACTACTCCTTATTACAACTTCATGGAACCTAATCAGAGATCTACTTGCTCTAGGTTTTAATTTTCTATTTATGAACTGTTACCTTGTTCACTTTAGCTCATTTCATGACTTGTTACCTCTATTGTTGCAGTAAAACTTTGGAGGAGATGAAGTGATGTCGATAGTGGTGGTTTGGATCAGTGTTATTAGGGATGACTAGCGATGGTTTGAAGGTTCTAATGGACGGTTTCAAATTGTGGGAATGATGGTAGAGTGATGCATTAATGGCTTTGAGTAAGGTTCGTGGTCAAAGTAGATGATTGAAACTTAAATTGGGTAGGTCAGTTGTAAAAATAGGTATAAAAAAGATTCGATCTTTTCTATGATGGTGGCTTATTCCAATGGAGTTCTTATTGTTTTCATAAAACGGTAGGTGATTTGTGGATGGTTTGTAATGGTGGTGAGTGATGTCACAGGTAGCTAACATTGATGATAGAATGTGTTGAGAAAATTGGGATTGATGCTACAGAAATCAATTTGTCATATCTTCATGAGATGTTAGATTGCAAAATGGGTGTAGTTGTTGGCTAAGATCGTACCATTTGGTATTAAACTCCTAGTAGCCAATCTTCTAAGGCGATCCATCCTATCACACTTAGGAAAGTAGTGAATATTGCAAAGATAAAGGTAGTATAATTTAATGATAAGGAGCATTCAATATTAGACATTGGAGGTCTTGAAACAAACGGTAAGATTGTTGAATACATTCTACTTGGAGTAAATGCATTTCAAATGTAGGAGGGACTAATACTGAAAGCAAAAGATGATGGATTGGATTTTATTGACACCTATGTGTTTTGGATTGTCCATGAATTATCTCATGACAATTATAATTTTGTTAGGTACAAAACTTTTGGCAAAAAGGAAGATTTAAAGTATAATAGAGCTCGACGGTGGGTTAGCCTTGTTTGTTGCAGTTACTATATCTTCCACTTCACTTCATAACTTAAATCAAATTTTAAGGATACATCATACAAGACCTCCAGATTTTTTAATTAAAGATTTTAAAAATTAAGTCTCTTTCTAGTTTAACCTTGAGGATAAGGTTAGTTTCAGGTAGGGGAAAAATCGTTACATATGTAAACACTTCTTTTTCCATTTTCTTTTTATTATTTTTATTGAGCCAGAAATAAAAAATAAAAGTAAAAAATAAATAAATAATGAAAATTAAAGAAGAGAAAAATAAAAAAATATAATATGTCAAATCGAGTCAAGTTGAATCCAGTTGCACCAAGTCGAATCGAGTTAAGTCGAATCGGTGAGTGATCGATTTAATAAATCTTAAGATCGACCTTCATTAAAATATTTTAGTTGAGTTTGATATAAAATGGAATTTTTATCTAATTTATATTGGGTTAGAATAGACTTAGGGTTTATTAAGTAGATTATTGGGCTAAGTCAAATTAGACTAAGTTGGGCCCAAGAAATAGAAAGCCTAAATTAAAGTAAGGTTTTTAGAAGCTAGGTTGAATCTTCAAAGAATCCAAAACGTATCTTCTATATCTAGGACTCGTTATCGTATCTAGGGTTTGTTAAGATAAAAAGAGATACAAAATATTCAGTTGTAAGTATTATAAATAGGAATTCGGTAGTGGACTTAAGGATGTTTTTTGAGAATCCCTAATACACATAATTGCTTCCCCCTTCACTTCATTCTGATCTAGCCTACACATCTACCATCACTCTCAATTCCACAAACATTAACCCCCTAACCAAACAACAACCAATATCCACTACTCTACACCCCTAATTTGCACACGCCCCGAATAACCAATTAAAACACATACCACATCTCATAGCCGACATGCCATTTAGCACTCCATAGCCCCAACCGTACCAGATTACACCCTACGCACACACAACCCCCTTAGCGAATTGCACACTAGCCACTGTACACTTTGAATTACATACCATCCTAGCACAATTCTAACGGTACAAGCAATATGCTTCGCCATAGGTACTGAGTTCCACAGCAGCATCTTACACACACAACACTACCAGGATTGTCCTACACTCTACTATACTTGTACACACATGCCATTGTTAGCATCGAGGTTTACAGCACATCCATACCAACCATACACAGCCGCATGTCCCACACATTGTACATTGAAGTCCACTGCACTGAAGCACATACACACACATTGAAGTCCATTGTATCGAAGCACACATACAGGAGCACCGAAGTCCATATACAAAATCACACCGAGTACTATACCCATGACAAACACGGCACGGTCACAATCCATGACGCACAGTCATGCATATTAACATAACTCATGACGATCGATACGAACACGCTAACATACGCGACTCGATTTGTTTAGGTAAAAAAATTAATTAGTTTTATTTGATTTCATTTTATCAGTTAATTTAATTATCTTTTACTAATTTTTTTTAGTGTAAGTTTTTTTTAGTGTTATCATTATTATTGTCATATCGTTGGATACTTTTTAGATAATTAAAATTTTTTAATTTAATTAGTTGAAAATTACATTTTTTGAAATATAAATAAATAAATAAATAAATAATTGTATCTTTTCCTCGAGATCCATCTCTTTGGAGAAAATACATATCTTACAGTTAGGATTTAGAAAAAATATGTATAAAGATACGTATTCAGATTATATCTTAACGTATCCTACAATTAGGATTTAGCAAATATATCTTTTTTCATGCAATGATTTTTTTAAATAAAAAATTTTAATTAAGATTTTCAAAAAAAGATTTAGTCAGTTAAGGTTTTCTTAAGATTCATGAATTAGATCTTTTTTAGGTTTTTTTTTTTTTAATAATAAATGGTTAAATAAACTTAAATTTGGCTTGATTTTCAAAAATTAAAAAAAAAGTCCACCCACTAAATATTTTATAAAAAATAACTACGTTGGTTTGATTCCGACTAATAGGTACATAGCACTTTTAGGACAACTGTATAAAGATTAAAAAAAAAACTTTTTTTTCCCTTTTTCTTGAAAAATTCATAATAGAAAATTCATTTTAGTTATATTTTGTACATCTTTACATATCTTAGTATTTTTTATAAAAATTACAAAAATAAAGCTCGTTAATTTTTTTTTTTATTTTTACATAGTGACTCGGTCTTAATAGGTTTGCCTCCAAAGCCAATTTTTTTTTTTTGTTATTTTTTTAAAAAATTATTTTCTTAGAAAACATGCAGATTAGTGGCCGAATTATGGTTTTCTCACCCAAAAACTCTAATTTTATTTTTTATTAGTTTAACTGGTTAGCGATTCTAATTTTTTGTATATATTTTTTTAAAACATTTTTTTTAAAGAAAAATGTTTTCTTAATTTAATGTCGAGTAGTTTATATTAAGTAGGCTGGGTTTAATATAGATTAAATTAAGAAAAACTAAAATAACACTCGACAACATATAAAAAAATATAGTGTTATGTATGTAAATGATTTTGCAAATAACTATACAAGCTTATATAAATTAGTTTTTAGTTGTAATAGAAGTTTTTTAGTAGTTATAGTAGTTTGTAGTAATTGTCATAATAGTTTTATTAGGTGCGAAAATCAGTTACCTACAACAACCTAACAAATGAAATGTATTTTTATAAATAGTAAAATATCAAAGAAAGTAATATAGAAGTTTTGATCAAGAGAGTGATCTTGTATTTTGAAGAGTGGTTCTCTTAAAACAATAAAAACAAAATCCATTTTCATCATCTTTGATCTTTCATCTTATTCATTGATTCCATATTACCACATTTCATACCTACATCTACACTACAATTCACAATAGGATATAAGAGCTAACATTTGATGCTATTATTGTTCTTAAATATAGTTGATAGAACTTAAGCCATAACGCCAAAATTGATGGAGAAATTAAAAGTATTATTATATTCTTAACAGAAAATGTGATCATGCAAGTACACATGCAAGAGTTTTTTAAATTGAATATGTAGGTTTAGTAATCTATTTATCATTTAATGATTGTTTTGCATGATTCTATGCAAACAATGCAAGACAAGATTGACCATCTAGCAAGAATATAGTGCATAATGAAGGTATTCAAGTTAAATCAACCCCCCATGACATTGGAAACTTGAAATTCATCATGGATTCTTACTATCGATTCTTTATTGGAAGCAAACAAGAATTTGTCATTTGATTTTACATTTCACACCAAAACTGAGATATCTTCTAAGAAATTGAAGTTTGATTCAATGCAAAGCTTCTTTTATAAAATTTCCATCATAAAGACTAATAGTGATAGAATTGAGGAAAGTTTTCAACCTGAATTCATTGATTCCTTGTCACTTGTTTGAGATCACCAAGCAAAAGAGATTTGATTGCTTAAGGTTCAAAAAGAGTGCTTCTTTTTGGAAAAGAAGCAAACTTGTTTGAGATGGCAAGCATTGGATTATTAGTGCTTCATAGACTAACAATATTGACCAAGGCATGCTAGGAGTTTTAGTGAAATGGGAAAAAGTTGCCTGGGACAATGTTCTAGTTATCTTGAAGATTATGGCGAATAGAAAAAAAGGGCTCTTTTCTTAAAGATCCCTCTAAGCCCCTTCTCCTTTTCGTTGTATCTAGAGCAATAATATCCCCTTTTAGCGTAATGGATTTTCTCTATGAACCATGAAATGTAAGACCTCTAGATTTTGCAATCAAGGATTTTCATTTTGGCTTTCTTTGACAAGTTTAATTTGTGAAATGGGAGAAATTGTTATGATTAAAAAATATAATAGTAGCATGCATGTAATGATTAGTGGATAGTTGAACAAATTTATAGAAATTAGATTTTAGAAGTTGTAATATTAATGATAGTTGTAATAGGCGAGAAAATCAATTACCCATAACAAACTAATAAATGAGATGTATTTCTATAAATAGGAAAATATCAAAGAGAGTAATATAGAAGATTCAATCATGAAAGTGATCTTGTATTTTGGAGAGTGGTTCTCTTAAAACCTAAATATATTCCATTTTCATCATCTTTGATCTTTCTCATTAATTCCTTACTACCACATTTCATACCTACATCCATAATATACTTCATAATAAGATATGGGAGTCAACATTTGTAAAGCGTTGTAAATTACTATATTAACTATTGCGCTAAGCTTACCATTTATTTGGGCTTAACTCTTTGGGTTAGATAGCAAGGCCCAAGGAATCTAGTTCATATTGAGATGATTTAAAAAGATTTGGCTTGATAAGCTTAAAGTAGGGATTGTTGGACTGGTTTATTCGCTTCCAACCTTTCTCAAGTAGGCTTGTGCACTTATGAGAAAGGCTATTAGCTTTGGGCTCATTAGTAGGCTCATTCAGGATAATCATAAATTAAACAAACTCCATCTCATTTGTTGATCACAAAATGATCTAATAGATGCCATCATGTCCAAGAGCTTATAAATACTTAGCCATTCCTCCTCTTTTATAATTTCTAGAGAGATTAAAGAAATGAAAATTTTGCTTTTGAAAATCAAGACAAGCAATTCAGGTAAAAGATAATCTCATTCACTTAAGTTGCAAGGTGGATGCCTAAGGTTCCTTAAGGCTCCCTTATCTATCATTTATACATTTGAGACACTGAGATTGCTTGTTCCTTCTTCGTACCTTATTCACTCCTAATCATCCTATTAAGTATCGTTCTTACTTCACTTCTCTAAGGCATGTGTAGTGCATAACTTACATAGCATACATGTGACTATCCCAGTCAAACCCCTACATCTACATTTTAGTGACTCCACTAAGATCAAAGTAAGGTGATAACACAGATATGATAATTCCTAAGAAGAGGACGATTGGAACATTTGATGTAACCTTTTGATAATAAGATATTAATATTCAACTTGCTAAGGAAGACTTGTTCCCATTACTTGAAAGTATTAACTTGGACAATTCAGCACTCGAGGTCTTCTTAAAGTCACATGGAGGAAGTAAACTATACAGGGGACCATTACAGTCATGAATTTACTCCAAGCTATGTTCTCTCAAGTCATACTAAGGTTAGCTACCACTATTGGAGCGCAACAAGGTATGGCTTTGCCAAGCCTTACTACTATTGTGAAAGCAAGGTGCTACCCTTTAATTCAATTAATCAACCTTCCACCACCAAGGAAGACACTCTTCAGGAGGAAGGCCCTTCATATTATGCTTAGTGGATCTACATCGAAAAAATAATAACTAGGATGATTAAACTCAAACAGGTCCTCTAGAAGTCGTACAATAGATGTAGACTATGTAGGAGACCATAAGGGTCATGAATTGTCTCTTGACTATGTTTTTAGTTCATGCTAAAGTTAGCTGCTACTATTGTTGTGTATTGTATGTGTACCAAGTAAGGCAGACTCCTTTTTATTTGATTGGGAAATCTAACTACTACTAAAGATACCTCCCAAGGAAGAAATGAGTATCCTACTTCTATCCCCTCAACTAGAACCGTTGATACCTTCTCCAAGAACTTCCTTTACTATAAGGGAAGTCTTGTATATGTACTTGAATATGAGCAAGCTAAGTTATATGTAGAGTATCGAATCTAAAGCTCTCACATCTTCAACATATTTTCATCTAAAGCCTTACTTAAAGACTTTAAGATTAGGAAGCCTTCTTAGCACTAAGCAATCCTAAGTCTAGGAGATGTCTTGGTACCCTGGCTTCTACACCCTAAGCCTAGGTGATGCCTTGGCACATTGTCTTCCACACCTCAAGTCTAAGTGATGCTTTAGTACATTGACCAACATGCCTTAAGCCCAAGCAATGCCTTGATGTCTTGGCTTTCATGCCTTATAAATACCCTATTTTTGCTACTATTTATTTTAATTTTAATTTTAATTTTTGTGCTTGATTTATATAAAAATAAAAAAAATCGAAACAAAAAACCCAAAAAATTGAAAAATAGAAAAAAAACAAAATAATAAAAAAAAAGTGTCAAAAGAGCTTGAGTTAAGTTAGTAAGTTGTTTAAGGTAGGATTAAGTAATAATAAAAATATACATGCAATTATGACAAAGATCATAAGCTGATCACTTACTCTTAAGCTCGAAGACTCTCTAACTTGGTTTGTCGAGCTATCCTAGAGGAGTTGAACCTTAAAGAGCAATACCTTCTCTACCCCAGCTAGCTGAGCTATTTCATTTCGATCTCTCTCTATCTCATCATGGAGTCTTCTAAGGTAACCAACCTATTGACAAGCAATCCCGAGGCTGAACAATAAACTCACCTGCTACTAAGCTAACAGATGATTGAAGTTGAGCAACCTTACGTCCCAACTATCGCCAAACAAAAGGGTGACCACTTGCTAAGTAAGCATTTCCCCGACTCCACTCTACTAAGTTGCCAAATCACCAAATTTCCAACTTGACCAACTTTGCTCAACATACAGTACTGTTTGGACTACTACATTAAGAAGCAGATGCGTATCCTATTTCCCGACATCCATACTGTCCTTGCAGATGGATATTCCTTTTTTGTTGATTACTAAATTGCCCTTATATACCTCGTATTTTTTCTTTTCTAGTATAAATCTTTTTGTTCATTCGTAGTAACCTAAGACTTGCCCTAATTAGGCCATGAAAATGCTTGTAATTTGTAGTAGCCACATCATTATTGAAGATCAAAATGTAGTATTTTTGTCCTTTGTAAGCTAAGTAATCCTTGCTTGGTTATTACCCCTTACTCTTATCTAAACCATTTTGAGTGTAAATTAGTGGCAAATGACCTTAGGTTATACTTGTATATAATATCAAGTGTAACCTAAGCTTGTGTAAGGTGTTGCGTTAGTGCACGAGAACCTTTACTCAACCTTTGACTGCCATTTATCTTTTGGACCATTTTGCGATTCGAACCTATCCCCTTGGTTACGCATGATATTGGTCACCATGTGTACCCTTCCTAGTGATCCATATCATCTTGCTATCAGAGCTTGGCTATGTTTGCATAAGTTTTTGGTGCTTTGTATTTTGAGCGACTTGCTATAAATTGTTGTTTATGAAGTTAATAAGTAGAGATTTGAGAAGTATTGAAGAAGTTATGCGTCCTTGTAGCAGCATTCTGTGTTAAAGAAGTTAAATGCTCTATGGTCCCTTGTTTTATGTTCACGAAATAGAGTGTGTATGTTTAGTTGGTTTATTGTTGTACTAGACATCATTGTTATCGCTGTAGTAGTTGTTGGTGTGTAAGTAATGTTGACTGTTCAAAGGAAGTTCAATTGTTAGTATATTAAAGTAATTGACGATGTTAGATTTCTGTGTTTAAGGAACCTAGATAACTAGGAGAGTGGTGCTCGTAATGGCCATGGATAATAAGGATTTTTACGCCTCAATTTATAAACAAACGACTAAACAAGCTTATTGACCTGATGACTAGCCTATTGATTGCCATAAATGAGGATAAGTATTAAGCTAGAAATAACTCATATCGAAGCCGAGCAAATGAAATACTTAAGAGAGGTAATGGCTGACCTAGCTGAGCCAATTTCACAATTTGAACACCCCTAACTAAAGGAGTGAACAAAGCTACTTAATAAAGACTTATGTTGGAAGAGCTAAAAGAAGAGGACAAAGAGACAAGTGATGAGAAAGAGGAGTACTACAAACCTAAGGAGAGGAACATTCAAGCTCCTAAAGTGGAAGGACTAAGGTTGTAGATTCTAAGTTTTACTGGTAGTGGTGACATTAAGGATTATCTTAACTGGGTAGATAAGATAAAAAAGCAATTCAAGGGTCATGAAATCCTTGATAATGCTAAAGTAAAGCTTGCTGTCTTAGAATTCTTATAGTATGCTACCCTATGGTAGAAAAATCTATAAGCTATACGAAGGAGGAATGGAGAGAGAAAATTAAAGACTAGGAAGAAATGAAAAGAGTGATGAAGAGAAGGTTTGTTTTGAGTTACTATCTACAAGATGCCTTCAAAAGATCGAAAGAGTTGAGATAAGGAAGATCAAGTGTTAATGCCTATGTAAAGGAGTTTCAAATGTTGATGATTCACTGTGAAGTTATTGAACCAAAAGATAAGACTATCTTTTGGTTTATCAATGGATTAAAGTCTAAGATTGGAGATATCTTGGAAACAAGGGACATTAGGTCATTAGATGAGGCAATCTAAGCTGCTCAGAGAATTGAATGACATCGAATGAGTAGATTTCGAGCTCTAGTAAGCTAAACTACCCTTAGCCAATCTATTTCGAGCAAACCTATGAGACCGAAATCAAGTAAGGTCAATGACGTCTAACCAGTTCTAGTTGTTAAAGCTAAGGAAAAGGAACCCCAAAGGAAGTTTAAGAAAGGGCAAAGCTTAAGAAGGAAGACTAGTGAAATCAAGTGCTTCAAGTGCCAAGGATATGGTCATATGGCGGCACAATGTCTAAATAGACGAATGATGGTGATGAAAGGTGAAATGTTAACCATTAAGGCCAATAGTACTGATGAGGAGATTGAAGAACCAAAGGAATCCGAACAAGCTAATTAGTCCGAAGAAGAAGAGATTATCTATAGTGAAGAAGGTAACTTCATGCCTACAACCGTGGTACTAAGGCGAGTGATGAGTTTGAGCTTAGCATAAGGAGATGAGGAATGAGAGAACTTATTCCACATTGGTTGTAAGGTCAATGGGTCTTGTATGCACTTATTGTTGATGGTGGCAGTTTACCAATGTGACATCTGCATTTATGGTCCAACAAATAAAGCTATTGACCTCATCTTACCCTAGGCCTTACAAGTTATACTAGCTTTGTGACAAAGGAGCTTTGCAGGTGACTAAGTAAGTTACCATCCTAATTCATATTAGAAACTATCGAGAAGAAGTGCTTTGCGATGTGTTACCAATGAGTGCATCTCATATTCTTCTTAGATGACCATGGATGTTTAATCAAAAGGTGATTTACAATGGAAGGAAGAACAAATGTTCATTTAAGCATGAGGGTATGAAGGTAAAGTTAAGCCCTATGACTGTCAAGTAGGTTAAAAACGTACAAGCTCAACTTAGCTGAGTTATGAAGAAGAAGGCTTGAGTGATGACCTGAGTTGAGTTGAAGAGAGAGATGAAGCTTGAAGAATTGACTTATCTAGTTATTAGTAGGTTGCTTGAAATGAGGGAGATGAATGTCAAATTGCCTACAATTGTGAAAGCCCTATTGGATGAGTTTGTTGACTTGTTCCTTAGCGAATTGCTAGAAGGATTGCCTTCAACATAAGGAATTGAACATGTGATAGATCTACAGCTAAGAGCTCTATTGCCAAACAAGCCTACAAACAGGCTGAAACTTGAATAGGCCGCCAAGTTATAGAGGTAGGTTGATGAACTAATGAAAAGAGGTTATGTCTAAAAATCCTTAAGCCTATGTGTTGCACCTACTAAAAGGAAGGCATATGGAGAATGTACATAGACAATCAAGCAATCAACCGTATCACCATCAAGTATAGGTACCCCATACCAAGGCTTGATGACATGCTTAATGAACTATATAGAGTAAGGATATTCTCAAAGATTGATCTTAAGTTATGATACCGTTAGATCAAAATGAGGGAAGGTGATGAATGAAAGAACGCATTCAAGACTTGACATGGGTTGTATAAGTGGCTAGTTATGTGATCCAATTTATCAAATGTACTAAGTACATTACGAATCTCCAAGCTATTTTCTAAAAAATTCGAACTGAAAAGCTTTATGCAAGCTCGAAGAAATGTGATTTTTGCAAACCCAAAGTAATCTTTCTAGGGTTCATTGTAAGTGAAGGTGGTATATGAGTAGATGAGGAGAAGGTAAAAGCAATTATCGAATGGCTTATGCCAACCTACTCTACCAATGTGAGAAGTTTCCTTAGCTTAGCATCATTCAATCTTTGATTCATAAAGAACTTTAGTATTATTGTGGTCTACTTACCGAGCTATTAAAGAAGAATGTTGAATTCAGGTAGGGGAAGAAAGAGTAGAAGAATCTTGAATAGGTAAAGAAAAGGTTGACTACTACCCCTGTCTTAGCTCTTCTAAGCTTTAATAAAGTGTTTAAAGTCGAGTGTGGTGCTTCTAGACTAGGTATAGGTGTTATGCTAATGTAGGAGAGCCGATCTATTGCTTACTTCAATGAAAAGCTCCAAAAAGCCACACTCAACTATTCAGTGTATGATAAGGAGTTAAACTCCTTTATCTAAGCTTTCACCATTTAGCAACATTATTTATTGCTTAAAGGATCTATGATCTATATAGACCATAAGTCATTGTAGTTTCTAAAAAGCTAGCCCAACTTATCTAAGAGATAAGCTAAGTAGGTTGAGTTTATAGAATGATTTTTTTATGTTGTTAAGTATAAGAATGGAAAGAACAATGTAGTAGCCAATACATATTCTCTTGACTGAATTATTTGGGCTTTTTATGATTAAGAACTTGTATGATAAGTTTCTGCACTTTGATCCGATCTATGCTAGGTATGAAGAAGGTTAGACCATTAAAGATATTATAGGGAAGACTAGTACCTATTTAGGAAGAGGAGGTTGTGTATCCTGACTTATTCGATGAGAGGATTACTTTTGCATGAGGTGCATAGAAGATGATTAACTGGACATTTCTACAAAAATTGAACCTATGAAGTATTAGCTTCAAGATTCTTTTGGTTGAGGATGATGGACGATATCCAAGCTATGATGGAGAGGTATGCTACTTGTTGAAAGGTTAAGAGCTAAGCTGAATAAGGAAAGCATATACCGTTGCCGATCTTAACTAAGCCATGGTCTAAATTGAGTATAGATTTTATATTGTGTTTGCATAAGATGTCTTAAGGGAAGGACTCCATCATGGTGGTCATGAATCGATTCAATTGATGGCACACTTCATGCCATGTTCTCAAACTAACAATACTTCAGCCATCTCTTTTCTTTTCTTACAAGAGGTTATCAAGCTCCATAGAGTGTCCAAGACCATCGTATTAGATGAAGACCCAAAGTTCATGAGCCACTTCTAAAGACCATCATGGAAATGAATGGGAACCAAGTTATTATTTAGTACATCCTATCATCCTCAAATGGATAGATAAACTAAAGCTATTAGGTCCGAGTTACTATTGGTTAGAACCTAACTGATTGGGGTCTATGTCTAACCATAATCCAGTTTGCCTATAATAAGACCGCATATAGTATTACAAGCATGTCACCATTTGAGATCGCCTATGGTTTCAACCCTGAGCTTCCACTCAACCAAACACCCCTTCGAGTCAAAACGAGGATCAATTAGCTATCGATAGATAAGAGGTCGTCAATGCAATGCACCAAAAAGTCATAAAGCATCTTAACAGAGCTATTTCTAAGCTCGAGAAACGAGGCTAAGGATAGAGGGTCAGAGAATACTAGTTAGGAGATTTGGTTTGGATCCATTTAAGTAAAGATTGGTTCCCAAGTTTGAGGAAGAGTAAGTTGTCTCCAAAGGTTAATGGACTGTTTAAGGTGCTTGAGAAGATCAATCTTAATGCCTACATAATTGAACTACTTGAAGAGTATGGAGTCTCTAACTCCTTCAACATTGCTGACTTCCATCTATATGTCCCCAATGATGAGCAACAAGAAGCTAAGCTAGATTTGATCTCAAACTCGAGGACTTGCCAACTTGGTTTACCGAGTTATCTTAGGGGAGTTGAACCTTGAAGAGCAATGCCTTCTCTACCTTAACCAATTGAGCTATTCCATTGTGACCACTCCCCATCTGATTGTGGAGTCCTCTAAGGCGATCAACCTATTGTCGAGTTGATCTTTTGTTGCCAAGCAAAACTAAGGCCGAACAATGAAATCACCCACGCCTGAGCTGACAAACAACTAAGGTTAAGCAATCCTACATCCTAGCCATTGTTGAACAGAAGGGTGACCACTTGTAAACCTAGCATTTCCCCGGCCCCACTCTATCGAGTTGTCAAACTGCCAAGTTGCCAACCTAACCAGCTTTACTTGACATACAATACCGTTTGGACCACTATACTAAGAAGCAAATGCATATCCTATTTCTTAACATCCATACTATCCTTGCAAATGAATATACCTTTTATGTTGATTATTGAATTTCCTTTGTATACCTTGTATTTTTCTTTTTCTAGTAAGAATCTTTTTGGTCATTTGTAGTAATCTAGGACTTACCCTAATTAGGCTATATAAATGCTCGTAATTTGTAATAGCTACATCATTACTGAAGATCAGAATATAGTATTTTCATCCTTTGTGAGCTAAGTAATCCTTACTTTCTTAGTAACCCTTACTCTTATTTGGACCATTTTGAGCGTAAATTAGTGGCAAGTGACCTTATGTCATATTTTTGCATAATATCAAGTATGACCTAAGCTTATTTAAGGCATTAATGCATCATATCCTACATTGATGCACGAGAACCCTTTATCTCTTAGACTATCTTATGGCTTGGATTCATCCCCTTGGTTACGCATGATATCGATCGCCATGTATACCCTTCCTCATGATCCATATCACAATTTAATAATTTTGAGTCTTTAAAATTAGGTTTCATTAGAAAAATATCTTTTGAAAAAAATAATTCTAGTAAAAATTTGAGATCTATGAAAGAAAGTTTTATTTAAATTTTAAATAATTTTTACTAGAAAAATATAAAAAATACTCATAATTTATTAAATTAAAATTGTGTTAAAAATTCTTGGAATGTATATTTTAGATCATTTAAATGTGTTTAGGTCAATTTAAAACAAGTTGGAATTAATTGGGCTTAGGTTTTGAAAATAAAATTTGAAGTTAGACCTAGATTTAAAAGTTTAAGTAAAAGTAAAATGTAGGAGATGTCAAGAAATTGAGCATGGGTTAGCTAGCAAAGGTAAGTGCATGGGAGTAGAAAGTCTAGGGTTCAACTCTGCACAATAATAATTAACAGAAGATTTGATAAAATCAAACATTAAATTAAGTTTTATCCATGGCTACCTATGCTTAATACATGCTTATCTTGAACTCTAAAATTGATACGAATTGCACATCATAAATATTTGAGTTCAGGTAACTCAATGACATAATGAAATTTAACCAAGAACACCAAAAATCGAATCAATAATCCTCTTTTTCTCTTTAGAACTACCATTGTCAATCTTCTTTCTCTCTCCTCTCATTCTTACTCCAAACATAAGATGAACCTAAGCTACCACCTCCAATAGATGTCCTACAACTTCAGTAACCAAACCTAGCCATTTTCGACAGCTACACCTGTGACCAAACCCAAAACCACCAAGATTGGCCCTACATTGGAACACTACCAACCATCCACTTTCACATGAAATTAACACCTCCAACAACTTCCCCACACCAACAAACCTTAGAATACACTTTCCCTTCACGTTAAAGTGACCATCATCGCCATAGCCACATCCACTATCATTGCTCCTTATCTAAACACCCTTAAACAACCACCTTACACCTAAACACTATTGCTAATCTGAGTTTCGACAATAAGAAACTCATAGATCTTCAATTCCTCGTTTGTTTCAGTGATCGGAAGCGGCTTGGAGGAACTAGGGAAGTTTTCATTGTGGAGTTCTTCTTTAACCCATATTGTGACCTGTAGACTCTAACCAGACCCAAACTAAACTAACATGCAAATGTAACGTAAGCCCTTAGTTTGACCCACGAGTTGTATAGAAGAGGTAGGTTTGAGTTTTTTTTTTTTTTAATTTTATTTCACTATTTCTTTGGTCTTTATTATTTTATCAAAGGCCAATACTAACTTTAGTTATCTTTTGTGTTGGTTCTTAGTGGTAGGTTTTTATCATTGCTAGTTTTTTTTGTCTTAATCATGTTTATAACTTTTTTAGTATATGCATGGTATTATTATTTAAAAAAAAGGTTAGTTTTCACTTAAAATTGTTTATTTCATTGAATAAGTATTGACACGAGTTTTTTTGCTGGTCTTTATATTATTTCTCCTATATTAATAGTCTCTACATGTTTTGCATATTCATCATAAAAAAGAAAAAAAAATGTTCTCTAGCATATTTAATTAAATAACAGCTCTTTCCATATTTTTATTAAAAATTGCATATTTTGAGAAAATTGTATCTTTTAGATATAGTTGCATTTTTTCTTATTAAGATTTATATCCTCAGGTAAAATTTCCATCTATTACATCTAGATTGCGTATCTTAAGAGATTTAAATATGATTTTTTTTATTTTCATTTTTTTAATTAGGCATCTTATGGATTTTTAATAAAAAAAACTTTTTTTTTTGTTTTTTCTTAGTTAGTTATTTTTTCTTAAAGCAAGAATCTTTAATTGGCATTTTGGCAAAGTTAGGTTTATGAGGAGTCTTTTAAAAAAAAAATTAAGGCTTGCAATATTAGTTTTTTAAGATTTTCAATAACAATTGCACCTTTCAATAATCATTGAATATTTCCATAAAGTTACATGTTTTCCATAATTAGGCATGTTTTCCTATGTTTTCCATGGTTATTGCATCTTTTCCAAAAGATAGCATGTTTTCCATAGTTATTACATCTTTTCCATAAAATGTTTTTGACAATAATTGCATATTAGTATCTTTTCATAAGATTAACATATTTTCATAGACTTTGCATTTTTTAAGGGAAAATTGCAAATAGCTTATCTAAACTTTGACTTAGGTGTAAACTGATTCCCTAAATTTTCAAAGTATGGTTTTTAATCCCTTAAACTTTGATAAATTAGCAATATAAAGAAAACTTCCTTTTTTAATTAAAAAAAAATTATACTATAATCAAAGTTTATAAGGTCTTAAAGCACACTTTAATAAGTTTACAAAGTATTAGTCCATTAAAATCAAAGTTTAAGGGGATTATTCTCAATCTAAGGGGTTTATTTACTAATTTATTAAAATTTAAAGATTAAAAACAATATTGTAAAAGTTTAAGAGGGTTATTTACCTTTGTTATGTAATTGGCTTTTCTAGAAATAAAAATAAAAATAAAAATCTTTAATTTTTTTTTTCAAAATTAGGGTTTCTCAAAATTTGGGAATAAAAATTAGGATTTCTTTCCTAGATTTTTTTAAAAATAAAATAAAATTGAAGAAAAACATAAACGTGACCTATTTTCAAAAATAAAATTAGCTTATATACTAAAGTTTTACAAAAAAAAAAATAGAATTATGTTGATTTGATCTCAACTAACAAGTGTATAGGCACCCTTCGAGTAACCATAAAATTTAGAAATCATTTTTATTTTTATGAAAATTCATAATAAAAAGTTACTAAAAAAAAACTTCCTTTTCATATGTTTTTCACATTTTTGCATTCTTTGCATCTTTAGAAAAAATCATAAAAATTAAGGCCCATTAGTTAGTATTTTTTTTTTTAATTTATACATGGAGACAAGTGTCTTAATAAGTTAGCTTCCAGACCCATTTTTTGGTTAAAAGTTTTCTAAAAAATATATTTCTAGAAACTTAATGGGCCAATGACCTAAGAAACCCTAATTCGCTTTTCACCTATTTTACTAGTTGATAACTCTTGAACCTTTTTCAAAATATCTTTTTTTTTTTTCAAACATGTTTTCGAGAAAAATATTTTTCTTTAATTTTATGTTAAGTATTTTATATTAAGTGGGCTAGACTTAATATAAAATAAATTAAAGAACATTAAAATAGGGCTCGACATGCCTCAAGTCCAGGCAATACCCTGGCATCTTAGCTTTTATGCCTTAAGCCTAGTCAATGGCCCGACATATCAACCTCTATGCCTCAAGTCTAAGTAATGCCTTGACATCTCAATTTCTATACCTTAAGACCAAGCAATGCTACAATAACTCAACTCTTAAGTTACAATCCTAGGTACTCCTTTAGTACATAGTAACAGTGATTAAAGCTTAGGTGATGCCATAGCAAGTAACTTACATTACTATGACTTTAAGGTATAACATGCTTTCAATTAAGGGTAAAATCCTTGATCTCCTAAAGATCACCATAAAGTGACTTCTTAGGTTGAGCAACACCTGGCCAGGCATTGTTGCATAATACAACCTAGCAAGTGCATTGCCTCCCAAGTGCATTATAAGCTAATGAAACAAAATAAGACAAAATGGTATGCTCAAGTGCAATTATGAACTTCCATAATAAAGTATCTTTGATCTGGAAAACTCGAGGAATCAATCCTAAGTAGTTGAGTGGTGGGAAATACTCTCTTAACTAATGAAAGAAAATTGTTAATTCTAAGTAATGAATGCCATTAACACTTAAACATTATCATTGCTGTAAGCCCCATAACCAGTCACTCAAGGCTTCGATCGGCTGAAATATTCGATCGAGTCTAAATTATAGAGTAAAGCTAGAAATATTGATAAAATGATCCCGTAAGTTTGAATTTAAGAAAATAAGTAATAAAATAAAAGAATATAAAAATTCAAAATTTTAAGTATATAACTCGTTATTTATCGAAAATACATAAAATACATTCCGATAATTAACGAATCGCTAGAGATAAATTATATGTAAAATAAAAATCATAAAATAACCTAAATAATATTTAGGAATATTTAATTGTACTATATATGAATTTACATGTAGGTATAAATACACATAATTACTTAAAATACGTGAAATATGCTAAAATAATACAAAATAGTTAAAGAAAATTCATAATTAATTAAGGAAAAATCAAGAAAAATCAGGAATGATCCAGAATGGGGTCGTAGCAGCTGGGAAAAATAAGACAACACAAAAGCCAAAAATTAAGGGATAAGGTAATTGTCTTGTCCAATTTAATACACAATAATTACACTAAAGCTCTATAAATGGAAAGAAAAATTCAGAAGTTCATTTGAACAATTAGAAATGAAGGAAAAATAGAGAGACTAAAAAATTTAAGAGAAAATTCCAAAAAAAAAAAGAAAAGGAAAACTGTGCAATTAGGGCCATAAAGGAGAACCTAGACCCTACGGGCAGCTAGGAGTGGACGGCTACCACCACCACACGGTGGTGGTAACACCCAGGTGGTTCGATACACCCATGGCCACCAACGGTGGCCGGAGCCACCGAAATCGGTGATTTCGATTTCCATCCTGATTTTGTATAATTTTGAAAAAATAGTAAATATTCTTAGAAAATTATGAAAATTGTTATTATGGAATATTTTTGTATGTAATTTTTATGAAAAATATTATTTTGATGAAAATATGTCTCGTGATATAGGGTCCTTAAGAAATCTTGCAAAACCAAGCATCTTTCGATTTAGAAACAAATGACCTTAGGAGTGTAGTTTCGAGCCCAAAATTTTTTTGTAGACCACTTAGATGATATAGAACAGTCCTATGAAGCCTGTTTTCAAAAATTAATTTTTGAAATTTTTAGATTATTTTTAGGCCTTAAAATAAGGCATAAAATGGGTAATTTAGGGTTAATAAAGTAATTAGATGGTTAATTACTGATTTAGTGAATAAGTACATGTTTTAGGATGTTGAAATCTGATGGAGTATGATACTTGTAGCATTTAGGGTATTAGATGTAATTATTAGGTTAATTATGTAGTAAATGAGTAATGGGGAAAAATAGTAAATTTTAAGTTAATTTTGGAAATTAGGGTAATTAGGAGTAAAATCTGATTTAGGATGAATTTAGAAATTTTGAAATGATAATTGGTTTTTAGAGATGATAATTAGAGTGATAGAAATATTAGAAGTGTATTATATACATAAAAGGTAATAATACATAATATGTAATTATTAGAATATAATAAATTGGAAAATATTATAATAAAAATTGATATTTTGATAATAACAAAAATGCCCAATAAATTTGATACGAAACTTGAATTTATGTAATTATATGAAAAATGTAAAAATTTCTCACATTAGGAGTGAATTTGGTACACTAATACGAATTTAAGTGTACTAGGTAAAATAACTACTGACTAGGGGTAATGATGGTATTTAGGAGTTCGAGAAATAATGTGATTAATTTCACATTATGGGTTGAAACAAATTTCTAAGGTTGGAGTATAAAACATTACATAGAAATCGAACCCGAACCTAATTTAGAAATCGATGCGAAAATCGAACCCGAACCTAACCCCAAACCTAGAATAATTGTAAAAGATTTAAGACCTAGATAATTAGGCATATTAAACCCTAAACAAAACATAACAATAAGCGTTATAGGATAAAATGAACCTATAATAGTTATATGAAAAACTAAAACTACGTTTGTGTTATAAGGATGATCGGCGATGGCCTGAGCAAATCGGACCTCGAGTGAGTGAGCGAGGAGTCGAGATAAGTTGGGATTAATACAATGCTATATTTTGGGAGGCTTGAGATTATGCTTGGTTGTGCTTGTTAGATAGTTGGATGTGTAAATGTGCTTGATTATGGGTGATGCTATGATTCTATTTGTTGCTCTAGCATGTATTGTATGATTTGTATGAAATGATTGATCACGCTAAACTAGACTTAATCAAATATACGATCAGTAATCATAATCGGACATGCATGGCAACCCGTTAGGGGAACTTAGGACTCTCCGGCCAAATACCGACCCTTTCAAAAGGGATAGCGTAGGATTGCAAAATGATCCCTTTCTTCATCCTTAGTTGAACTAAGTAACAGGAGAGGAGGTTTTTGCGAGGGTGAAGACAATGGTTCGAAGGTAGTTACGGGAGGAGCAAGGTCTCCATTACACTAGTCTGGGTTTGGTCGTAAGCTATTGCATTAATAGCAACTCCTCAACCCAGATTAGAGCGAGCATAATTTCTCTAATCTCACGACAGACCGAACAACGTCGTGCGATGGCATTTGCTTGCACATGCATTGCACCTAATAAGTTAATTGAAAACCTTGTTATGTTTATGGTATAGTTTTAAGTCCTCCATCCTAATTTACTGAGCTGTGGTTGCTCACATCCCTATAAACGTCGTGCAAGTGCTGGGTAAGAAGTGGCAAACAACTACTCTGAAGCTAGCAATTGCTGGATGGGGAGTGAGGAAAAACATTGAATAATCAACACATATGTTATTACTTTTCATTTCTGAATAATCTAATAACTGAATTATAGTGAATATATATAAATTTCCTCACCTTCTTAGGTAAATGATTTATTTAAATTACAAACTGTTTACTTCAAAGCGGGTTAGTCGTGGACGCCTTGTGTAGATCAGGTCTAAGATAGCGGTTGTAAGGCCAACTTCTATCTTAGGATGGTTTATACGGCGAGGCTGTTACAACTCTGCCACTTCAGGACGTGACAATTGCAAGCAAAAGTTTTTTCTTTAATATGTAAGATAACTCTAAAGGCTCCTTAGATCATAGGAGTCTAAGTAACCTAATGATGCTGTAAGCTCAAACCTATGGAAGGTTGTAGGAAACCCAATTATAGTGTCTTAACATCATTGCTACTAAGTGAAGGCATCACCTTCTAAATTTTCGATGACTTATACATGCTTAAATAACTCTTGCTACTAAGAAGCCTTTTAGTGGCACTAAGAAATGAGATTATACAAAAAAATTCCTTAAAGCATGAAGTTCCCTTTAATGCAAGAACCACCACTCAAGTTGCTACCTTGCCTTGATGAGATATGTTAGCAACTAGCCAAGGAAGGATATTAATAGGTATAGTGTATCGCTTAACTCTACAAGTACCTAAGTAGAGTAGCACACTAACATAGATATTATTCTCACAACCCTCTCCCTGATTGATTGATTAATGATAAGAAAGACATCAACTACTTCATAGGGATCCAATCGTTTCAACTTCATTATCATCACCACCATTGTCATCTTTTGAATATTTTTATAATCCACCAAGTTGAGATTACCATCACTAGCCTTCAAAGGCATTTAAGTTGCCCTCCATGTCAAATAAGGAGAGTAAGATCCCTAGAAAGTATCACAAAAGGAACCTTGCTTAATGCCCTATAGATTCTCATGGTTTTCCACCAACATCCTCTGTACATGGAAGATATGGTCTACTACTATCATCATAGCCAAAGTGTGAAAAATTGTGAGCTTATACGTGTAAGTATAAAAGAAAATACATAAGTTACCAATATAAGACCGCATATATACATATGTGTACACAAGTGACAAATGAAGATACTTACTCATGCTTAACACAGTACTTAGGTCTCACCTCCTCTTCGATCTTCAAAAATATGCAAGGTAGTAGGAGAAAGAAGGTTTCTTCTTTTGCTTATACCTTATGTGTTGCTTTCAATACCTAACAGGATGTCTGAAAGTCATACTCCTCATTAGAAGATGAAGCGATAGTAATGGTAGTCTAACTAAAGTTATGTAACTCCAAAAGCCTAACAATGTCTTTTTAATGCTAGAGTTACTCCCTCCTCAAAGTAATAAACAAGTGGGTTTGAGTACTTCTTTAGAAGATGATTGTCTATCATACTTCCTTCTTGCTTGTGTATAAGACCCATTGTTAAGAAGAAATAGTAATCACATGAAGGATCGTAAGCCTACCACACTTCCATCTTGCTCATTACGTAAACTCTAGTTGAGTATAAGTAGCGATGGCATGAAGGATCTTAGCCTTTTTCAAGAGAACCACATATTTAGGCTTCATAGAAACGTCCTCCACCAACTGGCTCCATCCCGATGGTAGTTACTTCATGAGTAAAGCACATATAAGTATGTAAGAAGTTAACTTTCCCCTCTCATTCTTGGAATGTAACAAGTCTTCTTTAATGGTGAAACAAGTGTTTACTTGAAGCTCTTTGCAAACGCTTTTTACTTTAGAAATGGTTTGGTTGGATGTATTTTATAGATTCTATTACACAATATTATAAGCCATAAGTTCTCGCATTTAATTCTGGAAGTTATTCTTTTTCTAACACATAACTGCCATGTTGCACCAATTTTTGAAAGAGACGTTTGAAGTAAAGGAAAAAGGATCAAGGGAGTTTTCCCTTTTAAAAAGTGTAATTGTCCTTTGCACCACCAACTTGACTCATAATCACTAATTTGCACCATATACTGGCATTCATGATGCAAGTTCCCCCAAATAATCTTCATGGAGTTCAAATTTATGGTGTTCTTAAAATGGAATATCAATACAAATTAAATCAAACATCCAAGGCAATTATTTTTAGGAACTATCAAGTTACAGCTAACCTTCGCAAAAGGATATTCTTTGTTGAAAATCGAGTAAATTATGATGGACTTTTATGACTACAAAAGATGAATCCTTCAACTTCATCTATTGGTCAATATCTCCTTACTATCGACATCTATATATTTTAGTATATTGTAAATTGCTAATAATGTTTATAATGAAAAAGTAGGGCTTCCTTCGAATTCAAAGGAATATAGGTCGAATACAAGCCATAATTTAGGGAGAAATGTTTTTGTTTTTCATTGATTTTTTTTTCCGGTCACCATACACATGTATTTATATTGGTGACTATAGTATGTTACAGAAAATAGATTCCCCATGTGAATATGATGTTGTAGTACCACCTATCCACATGCATACTAATAGCATAACCATAATGTAAATAAACAACATGGCCTATTGTAGAGTATTCTATTATAATTTAAGGGCCCATGTATAATAGCCTTATTCATTGCTAAGCCTAACTTGTTACTTCTTTTTACATTGTCCTAGTAACCCTAAAAGTGTATCCTTGAAGTGAGTTCCAAAACTTCCCAACACTTATGTCTTATTTATCCTTAGAAACCCTACAATCACTCCCAATTGCACATCATCTCCTACCCCTTCTAAGACCTTTAACCACAAGGGAAACCTATGAAATCTTAAGGCTAGATCCTCATAAATCTCCAAAGTTGCTTTATAGTCAAGCCTATCTTTCCATTTTACTAATATTAACTTCATTGATGTAGGTCATTTTATCTTGAAGTCAAGAATCTTCTTAGGCTCTAACGATATAGATCCAACCGTAGGTGGTATGGTGTTGGTTATTGGATTAGGTCCAAGAATGAACCTTTTAAGTTATGAGACATCAAAAGTGAGGTAAATGACCGATCTTTCTGGTAGAGAAAGTTATAGGAGATACATCTGATTAGCTCTTCAATTTAGTAAGGTCCGTAATACTTAGGTGTTCATTTGTGTATTTTACTATTATTGAGGCTATTTTGCCTATACGATTATAACTTAACCCAAACAAGTTCTCCAACTGTAAATTCTCTATCTGTCTTACGCTTATCTACCAATTTCCTCATCTTATCCTGAGCCTTACACAAGTGAAACTATAGTATCTTGATAGCCTCTTCTCTTTATCTTAAGGCCTTGTCCATCGCAACATTCATGGAGTCTCCAAGGATATAGGGTAAATGAAGTACGGGTAGGTAGCCATATAATATTTCAAAAGGCATAGAGTGAGCCCTAGAATTGTAGTTTATATTATATTACCATTGACCTAAGGTTAGGTACTCTATCTGCTTATTAGGATTTTCCCCTATGACACATCGTAGATAATTCTGTAAACACCAGTTCACCGCCTCCATTTGACCGTCCCTCTACAAATGGTAAGCAGTTGAAAATCATAATTCAATACCCTGTAACCTAAAAAATTTACTCCAAAAATGGCTAACAAAGATAAGATCCTTGTCACTTATAATGGTGTTAGGTAAACCATAAAGCTTAAATGCATGTACTAAATAAGTTTAGGCTACCTGCAATGTTGTAAAAGGATGGGATAAGCTTATGAAATGAGCATACTTACTCAAACAATCTACCACTACCATTATAACATCTCGTCTATGTAACTTAGGAAGCCCTTCAATTAAATCCGTAGTCACATCAATCCAATATCCTTTTGGCACTTATAGAGGTTTCATATATGTATTTACGTGATTAGAAGTGATTTTAGGGTTTCTAAGGATAGATAAAACACAAGTGTTGTTAGCAAATTCCAGACTCTGTTACAAATTGCCTCATATCTCATTCCATTCCAGGCTAATAATAATTAGTGTATAATCTTTTGTAGGTTGCTTAAGCCCTAGAGTGACTATTGAAAGCCCCATCATGGTACAGTGATATAGATTTCCTTCTCAAAGCCAAATTTGGTCTGACCACAATTTTTCCTTCTTTTTTAGTAGTTCTTGGTCCCAATCGTAGCCATAAACCTATTTTCCTTTCCTAAACCTATCTATTAAACTTAGTAGTGTGTTTGGCCCTCTAAGCTAGCCTTTATCTCCTACAGCAACTCATATAAAACTATTACAATGCAATTGAGAGTCATTAGCTCTTTATACAATACTTCAGACAATGCATCTACCCCTTTGTTATTGACCCCTCGCTTTTCTTATGAATCCATAGTCCAAACCTAGAATTAAGTTAGCCATTTTTGTTGGGATGTAGTAGTGATCCATTGCTCCAATAAGAACTTCAAACTTTGATGGAAAATACAAACAATAAAATGTCTCTTAACTAAATATTGTCTCTACTTATCAACCACATATACTAAAGTCAATAGCTCCTTTTCATAGATAAAGAGTCCTCTTAGCTTAGGACCAAGTACGATTGGAATCAACTTCTCGGACTAATCATGCATAGCTAAGCTAATGGACTCCAAAGGCTTACGTAGAGGATATTAGCTCAAAGCCCCATCCAGGATGAGGATTCCGATTCTGATTCCGACTACTATCTTTCACTTTACTACCAACTTGAGCGTCGAACTTACATGAGAATCAACATAGTTTTCAAGCAATTGAGCAAATGTACCGACCTACCAAGCATACAGGCTGACGTTCTAAGCAACCATACCATGACCTAAACGACATCCAAACAGATTAGCCTCAAACATTTGTTTTAGCTAAGCTCCCAAGTTGACTAGCATCAGACCCTAGCCCAAGCCAAACTACGAGATACTCAAAAGGGATTTAGACATCCTTGATTAATTGAGCTCTAACTTAAACCAGATCAGGTCAACTCTAACTATGGACTTTTTTTACCTTTGTCTAAATTGTACCATACTTTAGACCATTAACCATCATGTGGCACGTATCTTCTAGTATAACATTCTAGAAGGATTTTTTACCTTTTCATATAGAATATTCTTTATCTTTTTTACCCTTTTTAGTATATTTCATGTATTTCAATTGTAGATTACCCTTCTTATCTTTTCTATGTATGCTTGTAACCTTAATGGGGCTAGTATATAAACCTTACTTATTTTTGTACGCAAACATTAGTTACAATACATTAGATTAATACAAGTTTCCTTTTGAGCAATCTTAGTATTCTCATTCTACCTTTAGCTCTTATCAATTCCTATTAGTAAGGAATAGTGGTGAGTAACCCTATAGTTAGAACTGGTGAGTCATTTTTGGTAAATTGTAGGCTAAGTAGATTTATTAGTATGTCATATTTGGTTGGTAGCTACCTGAGTTTACTAATTATCTTTGTTTTCTTTCGACTCCTTCCATTGTATTGTTTCTCTATGTATATGACCCTAAAGACACATCAGTTTCACTAGTATCAAAGAATAGTTCCGAAAAGGAGTATATGAAGTAACAATGAAGTTTTGGTTTGTGTTTGTTGATAGTAGACATTGTGTTCCTTTCATAACTGCTTCATTATGTTTGTGTGTTGGTAAGTATAGTTCTTTTCGATACTCTATTATACTCTATTTTTCATTGAGAAAATAGAGCAAGAGCATTTATGTTGAAACCGCGTAGGTGTTAGGTGTTGAAGCTATTAAGAGTTTGTTAGTAAAAGTTTTGAATAGTAAGGTAAAAGTGTTGTAGTAAACTATGTTGTTAATTTGTTCGAGAGGTATTATTCTATGTCAAATTCGAGTGTTTAAGGTGTTATTGGTGACCAAAGTCATTGTGCTCAAGTTAATCATGGTCATAATGGTAGTAATACTCTTAGGTCAGGTGATGATAAACTCGATGGACTCACTAATGTTGTTAAAAGTCTGGTCACTGTGATGAAAGTCAATAGAGAATAACCTTAGGGTCACCACATCATAACCTACTTAAGAATGTTCTAAAGGGACACTATGGCTAAGATAGCCGAGCTAATTGCCCAGTTCGACCATATTGAGTTGGTGGAGTTGGAAACCAAGTTGTTAGATGAAGGTTGGAGTTGAAGGAGATAAAAGAGGATGTTGATGAGGAAGATGTAGAGAATAATGGAGAAGAAGGAGAAGAGGTTGAATACTACCAAGCATAAAAGTGAAGATACCGAGCTCCATGAGGACTTGACAATGTTAAGGTCTAAATCCCACCCTTTAGTGGAAGTAGAGATATAGATGAATATTTAGAGTGGGAAGAGAAGGTAGAGAAAGTGTTCGATTGTTATAGGTATATTGATGTTGTTAAAGTGTGACTTATTGCATTAGAGTTTATTAGATATGCAACCATGTGGTAGAAGAATCTGAAGATGAGGAGTAGGAACTTAGGAAGAGATGAAGAGATTGTTGAGAGGAGGATTTGTGCTTGAGTCTTATCTACAGGACTCATTTACCAATTTGCAAGAGCTTTGTCAAGGTAACTAACCTGTTGATGGCTATGTATGAAAGTTTCAGATGTTGATGATTTGAGCAGATGTGGAAGAGCTCAAAGCATATACTATATCTCATTTCATCTATCAACTTAAATATGGGATTCGCAATAGTGTGGAAGTGCAGAGGCTTCATACATTAGAAGAGGCCATTAAAATAGCATAGAGGGTTAAAAAGCAAAGAAGAAATGCTCCGAACTGACTTGAGTTGACATTCTCTTGAGCTCCTCTTCCCTCCCAACCTGCTTATGCTAAGTCGAGGAGAGCCTCTTACATTGAGGAAAGATATAAATGATCTAACAATAACTGAGTAGGCCAGTAGGGTCTAGTAGGCTAGTCGAGCTAAACTGATCATTGACCAATCCCAAGGACATATGAGAAGGGTTAGGCATTTGGATAGAAGACAATTGAGGTGAAGTGTTTCAAATGCTTGGGTTTTAGACATATGGCTGCAAAGTGTCTGAACCAACATGCCATGGTTCTACGAGGAGATGCAATGGATAGCATCAACAAGAGTAAGTTGGAGGAGGAGAAGATTAGTAGAAAAGTTCAAGCCAAGGTAGAAGAGGAGACTTGTATCTATGCCAACCAAGGATAGGTGATGACTCAGTACTAAGGCGAGTACTAAGCTTTTTGCTAAGCTCCAAGGAAAACCGAAGAGATAATTTTTTCCATACGAAGTGTACCATCAAAGGATAGCTGTGCAGCACCATTGTAGACAAAGGAAGTTGTGCTAATGTCATTACACAACCCTTTATATAAAGGTTAGGACTATCAACCTCTAAGCACCCCTGACCTTATAAGCTACATTAGCTTTATGATAAGGGTGCTTTGCATGTCATAGAGCACATAACTGAACCATTTAGTGTTGGGAATGTGTATAGGGATGAAGTGATATGCAATGTCGTCCCCATGGGAGCTTTACATCTGTTACTTGGAAGAGTGTGGTTGTTTGACCGATGTATTACTCACGATGAATATAAGAACACCTATGCCTTTATTAAGGATGAGAAGCAGATTATGTTACAACCTATGACATTGACTCAAATGAATGAGACCCATAACTAGCTTACTTGAGCTAGTAAGAAGAAAGCCCTAGTGATGAGCAGAAGAGAGCTCCGAGCTGCTAAGAAGGCCAATAAGCCTATGTTTTTGTTGATTAGGAGACTATTAGAGATGAGAGATCTAGAATAAGTACTTGAATAGATCTAAAGGTTAATAAATGAGTTTTCTAACTTGTTTCCTAAAGAGTTGCCTAAGGAACTATCCCCAGTCTGAGGCATAGAACATTGTATTGATCTGCAACCAAGCGTAGCTTTGCTAAATTGACCTACCTATAGAATGAACCCTAAGTAGGCTAGTGAACTAAAGAAGGATGGTTCACGGTACATGTGCATCGACAGTTAAGTTATCAACCATATCACTATCAAGTATAGGTATCCAATATTAAGATTCAATGACATGTTAGATGAGCTTCATGGGGCCACGATATTTTTAAAGATTGATTTATGAAGTGGTTACCACTAAATTTGTATGAGATTAGGTGATGAATGGAAGACTATCTTTAAGACGAGGCATGGTCTCTATAAATGGTTGGTTATGCCATTTGGACTTACAAATGTACTAAGCATATTTATGTGATTGATGAACCATGTGATGCACCCCCTGATTGGAAAATGTGTGGTTGTGTACTTTGACAACATATTGGTATACAATGTCGACCTAAACAATCATATTCAACATCTTTGAGCTATTTTTAACATTTTATGAGCGAAGAAGTTATATGGGAACTTGAACAAGTATACATTCTATTAAGGCAAAGTAGTTTTTCTTAGATATGTAGTATTAGGAGAAAGAATCCGAGCTAAAGAGGAAAAGGTTCAAGTTATATTAGAGAGATCAATACTGAAGAATGTCACTAAAGTTTGAAGTTTTCATGGCCTTACTCCTTTCTTTGGGTGATTCATTAAAAACTTCAGTACCATTATAGTCCCCTTGATTGAGCTGATGAAAAAGAATGATGGATTCCAATAGAATGACTAAGCTAAATAGAGCTTTAGGGAGATCAAAGAGAAGCATTACCGCCCCTATTCTATCCCTCTCAAATTTTGACAAGCCATTTGAACTAGAATGTGATGCATCAAGCATAGGAATCGGTGTAATCCTAATGTAAGAACGACGATTGGCTACCTACCACAGTGAGAAGCTCAATGGTGCCGCATTAAACTATTCTATGTATGAAAAAGAGCTGTATTCTCTTTTCAAAGCTTTAACTATTTGGAAACACTACTTACTACCATGAGAGTTTGTAATTTATACTAATCATGAGTTATTAAAGCATCTCAAAAGTTAGAACAAACTCTTGAAGAGGTAAGCCAAGTGGTTAGAGTTTATGGAACGTTTTTCCTATGTGATCCAACACAAGAAAGGAAGTGCCAACATAATCGTCGATGCTATATCATATTGACAATCCTTGTTGACCACCTTACGGACAAAATTACTAAGATTTTCACTTATCATTAAGCAACATTCTCGTGACCCTCATTTTAGTCCTATTGTAAGGCAGTGCAAAGATGGAGTTGCTATTGATGGGTATTATGTATAAAATAGCTATTTGTTCAAGGATCGAAGATTGTGCATTTTAAGTTATTCCACGCGTAAGCTATTGGTTAGAAAAGCTCATAGTGGTGGATTATCTAATCGTTTTGGAAAAACTAAGATGACTAAATTATTGAAAGAAAGTCTTTACTGGCCTGATTTAGCTAAGGATGTCCATAAGGTAGTCCGTAGTTGTGAAGTTTGTAAAAGGTTTAAGGGAAAGAGAGAGCCATATGAAGAGTATATGCCCCTACCTACGACAACCTCACCTTAGCTTGACCTCAGTATGGTCTTTGTCCTAAGGTTTTCCTGAACATCTAAGAGGAAGTATTCTATCTTTATTGGAGTGGACTACTTTAGCAAAATGGCACACCTTATTCCATGTCATCGAACTAACTATGCTTTACGTATTGCTGATTTATTTTTATAGGTGTCAAGCCTAGTTTTTCACCATCCCGGTTCTTTTTATAAAATTTGGTCTTCTCTAAACTGATCAGTACTAAACCTTACTCGTTACTCATTTAATATTGACCCTAAATTAAGGTTTAAAGAAGATCATTTTTTCTAACTTGAAAAAATTTGGAGTCGCCACCCGACCGAAGTCGGGAAAAGGGGTTAAGTTATAACTAATTAGATGAATTGGTTATAACTTAGCTACCGATCTATCAATTTAAAAACCAATTTGTAAAACGGCTTTTTTGAAAACCAAAGATTTAGGTTTAGGGGCCAATTTATTAAATCCTAAACGGGTACCATTTTTAACTTTTCGAATTTAATTTCGCTTTTCAAATATACCCTTTAATTTCTAAAAAACATCTAATTATGATACGTATGACTAAATTGATTAATTTACATAAATATCTAAAAATGGGAAAAATAAAACTTTCCATATTTTAGGTCGTCCCATACTTGTGTACGGGTGCCTACGTACCCACTATTCGGGATCAGACACATGTAGTTCTTTTATAAAAAATTTTAGTAAGTGGTTTGATTTTAATTTTTGAAAAAAGGTCACATTTACGTTTTTACTCAGTATAATTTATTTAAGAAAATTCTTTTTAAAGGGTCTTAATTAGTGTTTTATTTTTTGGAAACTTTAAAAATAGTCCTAATTTAAAAAAGGTTTATTTATTTTCACTTATTTTTAGAAAAGCTTAATTTTTCTAAGTGACCAAAAGAAATCATAATCTTTTTATTTACCTATTTATTTTGTTTATTTTATTTATTTCAATTTTTTGTCTTTTTCTTAATTTATTTATCACTTATCACTTATTACTTATTTAATAAAATAAAACAAAATTGCCTTCTTCTTTTTTTTCTTCCTTTTTTTTATTTTCTATTACATTTACACAAAACAAATAAAATAAAAACAAATAAATAAAACAACAACAATAAATAAAAAAAAAACTTTAGATGGATTCGGATGCGCGGGTTAAACCTAAGCGGGTCGGATTAGGTCAATCAAGTTGGGTCGAGTTGCTCCCTCTAGTTCCATATCGGGCTTCAATGCCTTCAACAACAAGGGTGGTAAAGGGCTATTCGGGTAATTCTAGTAGCCAAAGCGATGGGGTAAGGACTTTTTTGTGAGTTTTAGATTGGGAATAGGGGGAATAAGTCGAGTGCTATGGCCTGGGGTGGTCGTTTGGCGGTTGTCGAAGGTGGCGGTCGGTAGTGGTGCTTGGCCGAAGCTACTAGGGGGCACAACGGAGGTTGAGGAAAGTTATATTGAGGAGCTTAAGTCGTAGGGAGTCTTCCTTGAGCGGTAGCTCAGCTTGGGTCGGAGCAAAGAAAGGGAAACAAAGAGAGAGAAAGAGAATCGCCAGAGAGAAAGGGAACTTGAGAGTTGATTCTGAAGCTCGGGGATGGATCTTCTGCTCATTGACGTCCTTATTTATACTTGGATTTCATCCTAGCAACAAAGGAAAGCTCAGATCGAAGTTAATGGAAATGGTCGAATTCTCAGTTTTTTTTTTCCAATCTTTAAAGCTCGATTTGAATGCGTAATTGACTAAACTTGGACGTATTTTCTGTATTGATTTATAGTAGGCTATGTCTAGTGTGAGATTAATGCAAGAAACCATGAGCCTGTGTGTGGAATTTGTGCAGAAATTGAAGCTAAAGTGGAGGGAGTAAGCTGTTCTTGAGAAGGAAAGCTGAGAAAAATCAGGAGAAAATGGACGAAAATCGAGGGAAAGAAAGGGAAAGTGTTGACGTGGCGCCATGTTAGCCGACTTGACAAACCCCAACCTGCTACGTGTCACACTTGGTGGCATGCCACTTGGCTCACACATGGCACCATATCAGCAAAGGTAGTCCAATTCAATTGATACATGGCACAATCAAATCTTGACACGCAGCAGTCTCTAATGTACGAAAAACAAAATGTAGGAAAAAAGGCCTCCTTGCCTTTGCTAAGTTTCAAACCCAAGACCTCATGCTTAATGCTAGTGCTATATCCATATGCTTAACCGTCAGGTTGTTGGCCTGTGCCATGTTGCACATATGGACTTGGCCAACTTGGGTTGTATTTAAATCTAAGCTCAAGTTCAATAGCTCAACTTCTATACCTAAATTTAATCTAACAAAATGTTATCTTCTAAAATTATTTATTTATCTTTTATTTTTGTCATTTTTTTCAAAATTTCTCTTTATTTTGTATTTTCTAAATTTCTTATTTTTTGTGCTTCTTTTTTTCCTATTTTCCTATGTTTTTCTAGAATTCCTATTTTTCTAAATTTCTTCATTTTTTGGGGCTTTCTTTAATTTTCTATTTTTTTAACTTTTTCTAATTTAGAACCCTATAACTTAATTTAAAAAATAAAGGAGACAAAAATTAGGTGTCTACAATAGGAAGTTATCTAACTACATAGAGTGCTAAAAACTACTGTATTAAATCACAACATAAAATTGTTAAGCTATTTTTGGAAAACTTTTTGGAGAAGACTTGGGACTATACTTGTATTCAACTCTAGTAACTACCCTTAGATTGATAGCCAGACTGAAGTGGTAAATAGAATACTGGGAAATCTACTCCCAATTGTCATAGGATAGAACTTAAAGGATTAGGATTTGTGTATACCAGTTGTGGAATTCACATACAACCCAACTATCCACAACATTACTAGGAAGACACAATCTAACCACCATCTTTCACTAAGGACTCATGTAGATGATACTAGCTCAAAGTCCTATATAGGACGAGAATTCCTATTCTAACCACCATCTTTCACTTTATTGTTGACCTAAGCACTGAACTCACATAAGAACCAACATAGTTTTGAAATAGTCAAGTAGACATACCGACTTACTGAGCATATGAGTCGACTTGCCAAGTAGCCATGCCACGACCTAGATAACATCCGAATAAACTTGCTTCAAACATTTATTTGAGCCAAGCTCTTAAGTCAATCAGCATCTAACCCTAGCTTAAGCCGAATTGTAGGACACCCGAAAGGCAACTAAACATCCTTAATTGATTAAGTTCTAACCTGAACTAGGTCAGATCAACTCTAACTATAAACTCTTTCTTCACCTTAGTTTGAATTGTATCATACTCCAAAACACTAACTACTATGCAATACGTGTCTTCTTGCACAATATTCTAAACGGATTCTTTACCTTTCCATATAGAATTTTTTTATCTTTTTTACCCTTTTTAGTATATTTCATGTATTTCAATTGTAGACTACCCTTCTTGTCTTTTCCATGTATACTTGTTGTAAACCCTACTTTTAGTGGGCCTAAGACTCGATTAAGAGTACTTTTCGAACATTCCTAAAGATCAACTAAACTAAAAACTTAAGTTTATATTTAGAAACGAATTAAATTTTTACAATTCAAAAGCCAATTGTCGATAAAACCTGAGCTTGAAGAACTACGAGCTCTAAAGCTACTTAAAACCCTAAACCTTAAAACCATTGAGGAATTTTAACCCTAAATAATTAATCGATAATTTAATTTGAATAATTTCATTCAACTTTAAAAAATTTCACAATTTTATAAAAATCAAATCATAAATTACAAAACAATGTAGGATAAAAATCCTAAAACAATTTTCTATAAGGCTATGTCCTTATCTTCATGTATAAGCCTTACACATAAATAAGAAGACCAACCAATCATCTTAGATAACTTATCAATTGAGAGTTGGAATCATTTATCAATTGATAACTTATCAAAATCTAGTGATAAGACAATTTCCTTATCACCTCTTTACTTATACTACATATGAACAATTTTTCACAAGAATTCATAAGCTTAACTTTAATAAAGGAGACAAGACCACTCCATGGCATAAAAAGACTTCCAATGGAAGACCTAAAAAGGGGAGAAAGGAGGGCCATGCATTTGTCATTCATCCATCGATCACTTCTTCTTACACATCACTATTCACCCCTTAATGCTTATATCATCAAGAGTTGTAATTGTTGACTTTATGTAAGCTACAAGACAAAACTTTCAAGACATTTAAACACTCCTTCTCTCTCCATTTCCAACCGGCCACACTCTTCCCTATTTCTCTCACTTTCAATTTCACTTTCACTTCATCTTTCTCTCTTTTGAAACAAACATAAAAAGGGGAAACAGCTGTACCCCACAAAATCAATTTTTCTTCCATTTTAAAGCTTCACTCACGGCATTTTTTTTCCTTTATTCTTGTGTCATTTTCTTTCATCATTTAAGATCATTTAAGACCATTAGAATCTTCCATAAACCCCATTTCAAAATACCAAAAGATTCGGGTTTCAAAAGGTAGCGAAAAGGAGGAAGCAAAGTTAAAGGCTTAAGAGGACCCTTAGTGCACAACCACCAAAATTTGTGTTAAGGACGAGTAAGTGTTTCTTGTGATGTGTGGATTAGTATTTATGTTAGGAGACTTGGATTTCTTGAAGATGTGAGTAAGGATTAAGTTGTTAGAACATGAAAAATCGTTTTAAGAAATAAACCATAAAACCCTTGCATGAAGTTGAAATATGAGCATGTAAAGTTGGTGTTTTGTGAAGACATTTGTTTAATGCTTTGAATGGAAGATTTTAAGCTAAGGAAATCTTGAAATGAGAACTTTAATGGAGGATAAGCATGCTAGACGTGAGGTTTCCATGGTCATTTGAATGTTGATTTTGTTTCCATTAAGTTAAACATACTCAAATCTAGACTTAAGTTAAGGAAAAATCCATTACATGAAATTTTATGAAGAAACCAACTTTGTATGACATGAGCTATGATATGGGAGTTGTATTAAGTATAAGATCTTTTATTTATTTATGAAGAACATGAGTTAAAGGATCGTTTGGTGGAAGGAAACTTAAGTTAAGATTTGTACACAAGTAATTAAGTGCATAATCTACCACCTAAACTTAAGGAAATGATGAAACAAGTTGAAAAACCAAGTAAGGACCCCTTAGGACCAACATGAACAGATCTGGAATGTGGGAAAATGAGGCCTAAAAATATGATAAAAGTGAAAGAACAAAGTGAAAAGATTAACTAAAACAATTATAATAAGCATATAAAGCCTAAAACTCAAAACCGAGCTTAAAACTCCCAAAATAAGCCTAGAACTCTAAGATGGGCCTTCAATAAAAATCTGATCAGCACCTTAAAGTATCAAGAAAGGTTGTTTTGAAGCCTATAAGAAATCCACCTAAGGCCCCATAAGCCCACCAAAGTCATTAACTTTAGTTTGAACAAAAAACAAGCCCATTTGACAACTTAAGCTCACTAAAGGGCCCAAGAAATGGTTGTTAGCCTTAGGAATATAAATCAAAGTTGTAAATCTGATCTCAAGGAGTATTTTAAGCTTAAGATAAAATCTAAAGACTAAACCCAAAGGATTCCTCAAGTTATCAAAAGCCCGTTTACCAAACAAGGCCCAAAAACACTCTAACACCTGAGGAACGCTACTGTTCTGACCCATGGATAGAATTGTATACCTCATTTCAAAAATCTAACCATACTACGTTAAAGTACACTTGAAAAAGATGAAGATTGACTATAAGATCATAAAAATCGGATTTAAAACGAAAAAGTTATACGCGATTAAACTTTAGGTAAAAACCGAGAAAAATTACGAAAACTAGTTAAGAATATAACTTAAGGAAAACTTACATAGTTTCTTAAGTTTGCTTCAATTCCTTATAAAAATTATTTCAATGACCTGGGGACATTGTTTACGGAGACGACTTGCCTCCAGACTACTTTGATTGAACCACATATCAGAGTGAGTAAATTCCCGATGACTCTTTACTTGATTGTGCTTGTAAAGTAGATGCACCTAATCTTATATTTATAAATTTGGATGCTTTTGGGATATGGGAGATGCATGTGTATGAAATTATGGATGAATGTGATGACTTGTTAATTATATATAATAATGGGAATTGTTTGTATGAATATATACTTGTGAATTGTATGGAATGAAATTGGTTGATCACCCTAAAAATCAAGTTAATCACTTATATGATTAAGAACTCAAAATGAATCATGCATTCCTCATATTGCATACGGGTAACACCGACTGCCACTTCACGCAAAAGATGGGAAGGGACTCACAGGAATACGAGTTTCCTATAGGATTGGGCACTAGCTATGCCATCATATATATTGAGTCTCCGTCTTAAGCTGATGGGCTTAATAGGCGCTAGGAGACACCAACCGTCGGCGAGGGGCTGAGTCTTGTGGCTTCTGCTTAGGACGTGTGTTTGTGGACTGCGGGGGCCACTACACCGCTAGACTTGGGATTTTTAAAGGATATGATTTGATTTTGGTAAAGGAAGTATATATATATATATATATATGTAGAGTTTTGTTTTGGTATGAGCACGATAGTGCAAATGAAATAAAACCCAAGGTCTAGAACCCGGATTTTGGTTTGGGTCGGTTAATTATCTCCAAGCCCCGACTTCAGGGGGCGAAATTCTGAGTCGTATGCAGTTCCTAGGTCACTGCATGCGTTGTTTGGCATACTGTTTGTTCATGCATTCATATGATTATGCATCTAATAAATTTATGTCATGTGGTACTGATGAGGGCATTTATCTCACTAAGCGTAAGCTTACTCCCCCATAGATTTTTGTTGGTGTAGGAGAACCTCTTCGTCAATCCGGGCCGAGGCATGCCCATGGTAAGTCTTGTGTAGAGACGGTTTGGAGCGATCAGAGAGAGAAGAGGACATTTTGTAATAGATTATAGATATTTAGATACTTTTATGTATTTATGCATAACTTAGATTTTTTGCAGTTCCGTTATAAACTGCATATGTTTGTAATATTGTTTTGGTGTGGGTCTCACGAGCCCACACAATTAGTTAATTTATGACATAGAAGTAATTTTAGTTAAATTGCTCTATATTACTTGTCTATGGGCCTAATGGTAACGTAGTGTGGAAGGAGTCTTGTGTATCGTATGAAAGGCCTATGATCAGTAAGGGGTTGATAATAGACCTTTATACGGTACACAGCGACCTATTACGACAACGATACTGTTGGGTCGTTATACTTGTAACCTTAGTGGGGTTAGTGTATAAACCTTACTTATTAATGTACACAAACATTAGTTACAATACATTAGATTAATACAAGTTTCCTTTTGAGCAACCCTAATGTTCTCATTCTCCCTTTAGCTCTTATCTATTCCTTTTAGTAAGGAGTAGTAATAAGTGACCCTATAATTCGGACCAGTAAGTCATATCTGACAAATTATAAGCTGAGCAAGATCGATTGGTATGTCATATCCAATTGGTAGCTACCCCGAAGATGCATCAAAGTGCCTTGCTAAGATATGAAATAGGATGATATTTTTGCATTAGAATCACTCTAACACCTTCATTGCTAGCATATGTCTCCTTTACGAATGGTTTTGAATAGTCGGGGTAGCCTCAATATGGGAGCTTGGATAAAGGCCTTTTCACCTTTTCCAAAGTGTGTTATGCTTCTATATTCTATGAGAAGCGATTTTTCTTAAGTAACTCAGTTAATGGCCTAATCATAGCACCATTCCCTTGGATGAACCTCCTATAGTATCCCACAAGTTACAACAACCCTCTTAGCGATCTTACTAACTAAGGGCGTGGTCATTTGGTAACGGTAGCCACTTTTTGTGGGTCGGTAGTCACCTTGAACTTAGAGATCACATGTCTAAGATATTTTACATAAGTAAACCCAAAGACACACTTACTTCTCTTAAGGAACAATGTTTCTTTCCATAGCAAATCAAAAACCTTATGTAAATGCATTACATGCTGCTCAATAGTGTAGCTGCAAATTAGGATATCATAAAAAAAAAAATTAACACAAAATTTTTCAAATAATCCTTAAACAAGTCATTAATTAATCCTTGAAATGTTTAAGGGGCATTTGTGAGGCCAAAGGGCATTACCACAAACTCATAATGCATCTTAATTTGATGGTAATTGAACCTCAAGTCCAACTTAGTAAACTAGTTTGCACCTTGCAATTCATCAAAAAGACCCTCCACTAGAGGAATTGGATACCTATCCTTAATGGTCAATTTGTCGAGCTCCCAATAATCCTCATACATATTCTAAGAATTATCCTTCTTTTTAACCAAAACAACAGGTGATGAATAAGGACTATGACTAGGCGGTATTATCCCTTGCCTCAACATTTCCTTAATCATTTCTTTTAACACATTTTTTTGAGCTATAGAATGCTTATACGGATGCAAATTGACCGATTTAGCATTTTCTTATAGGTGTATCTTATGATCATGACTTCTCATTAGTGGTAAGGAGTGTAGTGTTTCAAACAAGTGTAAAAATTCTTATACAAGTTCTAATAGCAATGGGTGCACAACTTTTTCTTGCTTCATGTCAACATCTAAGAAATTAATCTACACTAACCAACATAGTAAGGAAAAATTGAAGTTACCTTTAAGGAATAGCTTGGTGATAGCACCGCAATATATGTCAGCCACCTATTCCTGCTCACCTAACAACTAGTTGTACTTGCCTCTATCATGAAATTCCATCCTCAATTGCTTAAAATTCTAGGTAATGTCCCCTAAACTTAAAAGCCATGGTACACCAGACACTATATCAGAGCCTTGCAAGGGTAGAATATAGACATTTAAGATAAATCTTTAGCCTTGTAAGTTCAATTCCATGTCATAAATCTTTCCCTTGGTAGTTAAGTTAAATCGATTTACAAGTTTTATCTTAATAGGTGTTTCTTCCACAACCCCACATCCCAATCCCTTAGCTACCCATTCATCCAAGAAATTTAATGAACTCCCACTATCAATCAATATACTCAATTTCCTTTTCTTATAGTAACCTTGTAACATCATAGTACCACTAGCCTTAGCTCCTTCAATTGAACACAAGGTAAACTTAGATAGCTTTTCATCTAACATTCCAACACCCTCTACATTACCCATCTCAACAGTTTCCTCCAAAATCCCATCCTCTTCATCATCTTCTATTATCATCAGCCTTAATCCTTTACTTTTACACCTATGACCAGGCCCAAATGGTTCATTACACCAAAAGCATTGCTTCTTACAATGTTTCTCCTCCAATTCCTCAACTGTCATTTGTTGGGTTGGTTTAAATTTGTTAAAAGGTAAGTTTAGTTTTCTAATCAAGTTAGGTTTTAGATATTAGGGTTAGAATTGGTGGTAAAATGGGTAGGTCTCGATTGAATGGAAGTTGGGTATGTTGTAGAGTGGTGCTAGTGGTTTAGGGTATAACTTATTTAAGGCCCCGCTTTTAGTGGCTAATAAGATGGCCTCCTAAATTTTAGCTAAGGTAATGGCTTGGGTAAGGGTTTGTGGTTAGAACATTCTTATTTAAAATTGAATTTTGATTATCAACCCACTCAAAAAATAGCTCACTAGATGGTGTTCAAGTAATTACACCAAGGTAGATAAAGCCTTAAATTTGTCTAAGTACCTATTTACACTAATTCTTTAAAATCAACCATAAGGTCCTCATAAGCCTTGACCCTAAATCTAATTTGCTTTTCGATTACCAACTCTTCCTAAGTTAATGGCATAACAGAAGTGCAGTTTGTCGCAAAATATTGAAACCATTGTAATGCCTTCCCTTCAAAATGCATGGAAACTATCACAACTTGAGGGGGTTAATCATGGCAAGCTTCATATATCGTACAAAGGATTGTAGATTGATATCTCTTTTCAATCAACAACCCTTTATGCGATATACAAGCCTACTACTACAACTAACAACATAGATTTAAACAGGCGCTAGTAATATCATTGCATGTTTATGATAATGAGACTATTAAATTATAAATAACACATATATAGATATTTATAGATAATAAGTTTGTAATACATTAGATTGTAAACTGGTAATACATTATATCACATAATAAGTTTTAGTATCTAATTACAATAATGTAAATACACTCTCATCACTAATCTCATACTCGCATCAACCCATCAATAGTTCACTAACCTTAGGCATCGTACAGCCCGAATCTACGAACAAGTCCCCCTACGCAACTAAATTATGAAGGTGTAAGCTAACTAACTTAGTGAGATCTTTACTCAATCATACAACAAATAAGTTATACAACAATTAATTTCAAACAAATGAATGCACGAACAATTGGTATGCCATATAAATACATGCAAGTGACTAGGTACTGCATACAACTCAGATTTAACGCCCTCCAAAATCAGGATTGGAGTATACACGTCACCAATCAAATCCAGGTATCATACTAGAACTTATATAATAATGAAACTTTGCGTTTCGTATTAAAAAACATAATGGTATATCCATTTTTAATTTTAGTCAAAACTCAGTTCTAAGTATGATTATGAGTAGGTTCTTACAGCCCTAACTCACTCCTAAATGAAGGCTTCTGGACTCGAACCTCAGCTAAGCAATTGGTGCTCCAATGCCTTGAGTTCCCGTGAGTCAAGGTAAGATCATATAGTATGTGTGCACCATACTAAAACACTTCAACCAAAACTAAGTAACCTTCGTATGATCTCTCGTTACCTCCGTGTGATATGTTGGCTAGAATTAGTTATGTAGTGCATGATTATACATGTTTCAACATAGTTATGCCAAGTTTGATAATATTAAGTTTCTTTATTAAGTAATCAGACAAAATCACTGACAAATCAATTCCTATCGAATTTACTATGCAACAAATAATACATTATTATACTTTAAGGTACATTTACTATTGACAGGCAATATCATACACAAGCATAACCCCACCCTACACAATATTCAATTATTAATAACAAATAATATTCACTATCACATATATAAGCATGTACGGAATAATTAGGAATACTTACTCGGCCATCTTCAAAGTCAAGGATCGTAGTAATTAGTTGGTAGGTTAGTATCGATCTCGTAATTACCTAATAGTAAGGGAATACGAAAAGTAGTAAATGTTGGAATTAAATAACTAAATTATTATTATATTTAGTACTATTTACCTAAATTAGTTATTTGTTTATATGGAATTATCGATTTGACCTTTTTAACTAATCGCATATAACTTTTTCAATTTAATTCGGATTTTTATAAACTTATAGTCCATTTTGATCATTTTCGGACATACTTTCTCGTAGCAAAGTTTGTTTTGGACATTGTAACCCACAGTTTTGACTATGAAATAAAAATATTACAAAATTCGTTATTTAATTATAAAATATTATTTTAAGTTTTTCTTTGTATAATTACGATTTAATAAATATTGAAATTTTACATTTTGAAATTTTCTTATTTTTAAGTCTATTTTATATAATTACTTATTTTTGATAATTTTTAGATGTAAGACTTATTAAATTCATTTTTGCTACTTTATTAATTTTCTAATTAATTAATTATTTTATTATTTTTTAAATTACGAATTTAATTAATTTAGCTAAGTAATAATGTGGCAACATAAGAGAATGTCACGTATCACTTTTGAATTTTTTTGTACTTTTATTAAGTTAGTTATTTCTTATAAATTTTTTCAAAGTTACCGTATATATATATATATATATATATATACTCATATTTAATAATTTACTTTATTTACTAAATTAATATTATAGTATACTATGTATGTACTATTCAAATATACTCGTATTTCTATATATACCATACTATTCATATACGTATAATGTACTTATGTACTATAATAACATAACCTTAAATATATTATATACTATACGTATGGATATATATATACATATATTGTTGTATTACATATATATATATATATATATATATACTAAAATACTTAATGCAAATAATATTATACATACATACATATACATATACATCACGTCAAGGGTATATATATATATATACATAATTTATACAATAAAAATATAACATAAATGCACTACGTTATGCACTTATACATACTGAATACATATACCCTTTATTATAGATATACTATATCATACTAGTATTTTGTTATTATATATACATAATTCAGTTATATAGTGTATTCATGTACATGTAATAAAAATTATACAAACCTAAATATACTTATAGTATACTATATAATAGAAATGCCAAGTATATATATAGTATGTATATACCTAGTATGTTATTATATAGTATATATATACCTAGTATGTTATTATATAGTATATATATATATATATATATCCACGCATACATATGTATCCATGTACTTAAGTAAAAAAAAATACATACTATATATATACATGTATTATTATAGGTACATACATACATGTACATATACATAAATTTTTTACACTAATTATTTGTAGAAATTACTATAACATATATACTATACATATAAATACACCTTAAATATCTATACACGTATATGAACATACATATATAAAAAAAATACTAAGATTACATATAAAATCTAAAATACATATATGTAAAAGAATATATAAAGATAAGTAATTCAAAATACACATAATAAATACCTTACTTATGCAATATTCTTGAATGAAATCCCTAAGCTTCTTCTTCTTCTTGGTTATTCTTTGTGATTTCCAGTAAATTGAAAGCAAAAGAAAGGAAAGCTCATAATTGAAAGAAGAAAAGAAAATAAAGCTATAAAGTGGTTTTTGGTTCCAGGACAGCAACAATTAAGATGTTTCAAAGCAAATGAAAAAAAGAAGAAAAACAAATCCAAGGCTAGATGTTTAATTAATTATGATGGGACAAATCTATTCAGTTCTTTTGTTTCACTTCACATAATCTAAACACCTAGAAATAGATATGAAAACATAGGAAACTAGAAAATGTAGAAATCCCAACATGGCAATGCAAGGAAAGAAAGGAAAATGAAAAATAAAAATAAAAATATTTAATTTTTCAAAATACAAAAATTATAAATTTAGTATTTATAAAATAATATTGGAATTTTATAAAAATTTATTAATTTAATTGTTGCTAGTTACATTTATAATATCTACGAGTTAGAGCTTTACACGATTACGCATATTAATCAATAATTATAATTGATTAAAGTTTTATTGCTAGTAGGTTATATTTATTCATTTTATGAGCTTAAAGTTATAGTTTAAGGGTTTTTGTTAAGTTCGAGTTCAATCTTGAATATTTATGCGTACATAAGATTTAGGATTTAGGATTTTTGTACGTGATTTAGGTTTCAATCGAATTCCTAGGTTTTTTATGACCGATGCTATATTCAATTTTATAATTTAATTTTTATCTTACCTATTATTATCGATTCATAACATTATCTAAAGCACTTGAATCTAATTTAAGGCTTAAACCACTAACTATATAGGCTTTACAATAACCAACCTTACTTTATAATTTTCTGGTGTGGCATCAAATGTAAAGAAGTTTTTTACCTTAACTAGCCAAGACTTCAAATTCTCACTAGAGAATTTTAGGAGTTCAAGTTGTATTGCTTGTGTTAATGGATTGTAGGCGGCCTCCATATGTAGATAGGTGTTTAGTGGGGCTATGGTGTTAATGGGTTGTGATGACATTACAACTGGGGAAGTTAGAAATGGTGATGTAGGGTTTGGGTTAGTAAGGTGAGGTGACATAATAGAGGAATTACCCATTTCAACTACTTTAAATACTAGCTTACTTTTACCCATCACTTGAAGCCTAATAAATTTTGTACTTATTTTTTCAGGTTTTACATTAAAGAGTTGAAGGATTCTTACTAATGATAGAACATCTCACCGAAGGTCTTAACAAGTTGATTATACTTCTCTTCTTGCAACTTCATCGTCTCCTCATACTTATGTTCTCATTCATCCATCATAGCCTTCAAAGTTTCCTCCATCTTGCTAGTAGATTTAGTATTGACCATTCACTAACAAAGGCTTTGATACCAATTGGTATACTATAAATTGTTAATAGTGTTTCTAATAAAAAAGGACATCCTCCAAATTCAAAGGAATACAACTCGAATATAAGCCATAACTTAAGGAGTAATGTTCTTATAACGACCCTAGGAGGGAGCCTAATAGTATTGCCTAAAATTTTCATATCACGTATGCACCCATGATAAGAAAATCACCTTGTAAGTTAAAGATTGTAAGACTTTAAATAGTTATTCGCTAGGGTCTTCAATTTTAGTTCATTGACTCATTATATAATATAAATAATTATGGATATCCATTTTCCCATAGTTCCTTAGAACCACAAAGAATCAGTATCCCCTACTATGACAATTCCAGAAAATTCTAAACTTACTAAAGATACTAAACTTAATTGAGATATTAGTCGTTTTTTCGAAACATTTCAAGTTAACTACATAAGCTTTTCATCATACTGATTCAATGGTAGCACTCTGCACTCGATTCCTATCCCTATCCCAACTATTGATCAACCTGCAAGAAAAAAAACTGTTGGAGTGTAAGTTTATGCTTAGTAAGATAATTACCTTCATCAATACCACATGACAAAAATTTATTCGATGCACAAACATATGAATGCATGAACAATCAATATGCCAAACAACATATGTAATGGCTTAGGAACTACATACAACTCAGAATTACGCCCCATGTAGTTAGGGTTTGGAGATAATTAACTGACCCAAACCAAAATCCGGATTCTAGACCTTGGGTTTTAATTCATTTGCACTAATGTGCTTAAGTCAAAAACAAAACCATATATATATATATATATATGTATATATATACATAGATTGTATAAAATATAGTTTCTTTCTAAACAATAAATTGTAGTTTTAAAATCTTAAGTTTAGCGATGTAGTGGCCGTCGCAGTCTACAAATACATACCCTAAGCAGAAGCTATAAGATTCAGCCCTTCACTGACGCTTGGTGTCTCTCAACGCCTAGTAAGCCCATGAGCTTCGGACAAAGATTCAATACAAATGATGACATAACTAATGCCCAATCTTATGGGAGGCTCATCCTCCTATGAGTCCTTTCCCATCTTCTGCATAAAGCGGCAGTTAGTGTTATTCAAATGCAGTTATGGGGAATGCATGATTCATCTTATTTCTTAATCATATAGTTTGTTAATCTGATTTTTCAAGGTGATCAGACAATTTTATTCCATATACTTACAAGTATATAATAGTTCCCATTATTATATAATTAATAGTTCCAATTTTATAATAGTTCCCATTATTATATAATTAATAGTTCCAATTTTATAATAGTTCCCATTATTATATAATTAACAAGCCATCACATTCATCCACAAATTAATACACATGCATTTCCCATATCCCACAAGCATCCAATTTATATATATAATTTAGGTGCATCTATTCTACAAGTAAAATTAAGTAAAGTTATCGGAAATTTACTCACTCCGCCATGCGGTCAATCATAGTAATTTCAAGGCAAATCGTCTCCATACGCAAGGTCCCCTAGTCATTGAAATCATGATACTATATGGAACTGATATAGACTTAGGATACTAAGCTAAAAGCTCTTAAGCTGTACTCTTGACTAGTTTTAGTATCTTTTCCTGGTTTTTACTTAAAAGTTCAATCACATATAACTTTTTCATTTTAAATCCAATTTTTATGATCTGATAGTTAATCTTCATTGTTTTCTAGTGTACTTTAATGTAGTGAGGTTAGATTTTTGAGATGAGGCATATAAATCTATCCATAGGTCATAACAGTAGCGGTCAACCTGTTTTAGAGTGCTTTTGGGCCTTGTTTGGTTAATGGGTTTTTTAATAACTTGAGAAATCCTTTGAACTTGGTCTTAAGGTCAGATTTGCAACTTTGATTTATACTCCTAAGGTTATCAACTACTTAATGGGTTCTTTAGTGGGCTTAAGTTATCAAATGGGCTTGTTTTTTGTTCAAATTAAACTTAGTGACTTTGTTGGGCTTATGGAGTCTTAGGTGGACTTCTTGTAGGGTTCAAAACAACTTTTCTTAATATTTTAAAGTGCTGGTCAAAATTTTAATGAAGGCCCAACTTAGAGTTTTAAGCTCGTTTTGAGAGTTTTAGACTTAATTTTGAGTTTTAAGCTTTGTATACTTGCTATACTTGCTTTGGTTGATCTTTTCAATTTACTCACTTGGTTTCATCATATTTTTAAGTAGCTTTTACTTATGTTCCAGATCTGGTTGTGATGAATTCAAGGGGTTCTCACTTAGTTTTTCAACTTGTTTCATCATTTCCTTAAGTTTAAGGGTTAGATCATGAACCTAGGTTACTTATGTTCAAATCTTAACTTAAATTCTCTTCCATGGGATGATTATTTAGCTCATACTTCACATGAAAATAGTAGTTCTCATACTTATCACAACTTCCATATCATAGTTCATATCTCACAAGGTTGGTTTTTTCGTAAAAGCTTCATGTACTGGATTTTCCTTTACCTAAGGCTAGGTTTGAGCATCTTTAACTTAATAGAAATGGAAATCACATCTAAATGACTCACATACACTCCATGTCCAGCATGATGTCTCCTCATTCATGTATACATTTCATGATTTTCTTAACTTAAAATTTTTCATTCTAAGTGTTAAACATATATCTTTACATAATACCAACTTAGCATGCTTATATTTCAACTTTCATGTAAAGGGGTTCACAAGCTTACTTCTTAAGGTGGTTTAGCTATTTTATCATCTTATAATCATGCTAATATCTTCATGAAAACATGGTCTCCTAACATGTAGTACTAAACCACTAATACAAAGAAACAACTTACTTATCCTCAAAGCGAAGACAAGGTGGTGGTCCAACTAAGTATCCTCTTAGCTCGTTGTCTTCCTTCCTCTTCTTGTAAGTTCTTTTGAAAGCTAGAGTCTTGATCTTTGAAGTGGGGTTTTGTGGGGTTAGGTTTCTTTTTTATATTTGTGTTTAAAGTGAGAGAAAGGGAAGTAAAAATGAGAGTGAAAGAAGGACAAAATGGTAGATTTTTGAATGGGAGGAGAAGTGTGCAAAAGAAGCTTTAATTGATTGTCTTTTAGTATGCATAAATACCAACTTTTTGACAAGACTAGATGATGCAAGCATTAATGGGTGAATAATAGATGTGTACAAAAATTGAGTGATTGAAAGTTGACAAGGCATGGCCTCCCTTAGGCTCTCTTCCCAACCGACCATAGGGTATCCTCTTTGGGCGTTGAGTTGCCTTGTCACTTAATTAAAAGCTGAATACAGAAGATAATGTGATAACTTGTCCATATGTAGTATAAGTGAAGGGGTGATAAGGAAAGTGTCTTATCACTAGTTTTTGATAAGTTATCAATTGATAAATGATTCCAACTTTCAATTGATAAGTTATTTAGGATGATTGGTTGGTTTACTTATTCATATGCATAAGTCTTATGCATGAAGATAAGAAGATTGTCTTATATGAAATTCTTTTAGAGTTTATTTCTTAAATTTATTTGTATATTATGATTTAATTCTTATAAAATTATGAAAAATTCTAGAGTTTGAATAAAATTATTCAAATTAAATTATCAATTAGTCACTTAGGGTTATAAGTCCTTAATTATTTTAGGGTTTAAGATTTTGAGTGACTTAGAGTCCGTAGTTCTTGTAGTCAAGTTTTATTGATAATAGACTTTTGAATTGGAAAATTAAAATCGTTTTTAAATATACACTTGAATTCTTAGCTTGGTTTATCCTTAGAAACATTTGAGAAGTACTCTTAGTTGTATCACAAGTCCACTAAAAATTAAGGTTTACAATTTATTCATATGTAACATGGCTTATAAGTGAAAATAAGGAAATTGTCTTATATGAAATTCTTTTAGGGTTTGGTTCTCAAATTAATTTATAGGTTGTGATTTGCCTGTTAAAAAATTTTAAAGTTTTCTAAAGTTGAATAAAATTTATTGAAATTATATTTTTAATTATTTATTTAGCGCTATAAATCCCTGATTAACCCAAGGTTTAGGGTTTGAGTGAATTTAAGTATGTTTTAGGGTTTTTCACCAACTCGAGAGTAATTGACTTATACTTAAGAGCTTGAGGTTCAATTGGCTTAATTATTTCAAACCATCGCTTTATTATGCAACATATATATATATATATGTATGTATACAATAGATTAAGAAAAGAGAAGGAAATTGCTTAATAATATATTTATATATATATATACATATTATGGGGCTATTCATGTACACAAGTAAAGTAATTTTTGTAAATTTATTAATTTATTCCTTTAACTAGCTTAGTTTTGTTGTTTATCATTATTTGAAATAATCCTTCATTCGTTTGTTATCAGTTTTATATGATTTCAAAAATTATTGATAATTTTATTAATTTATGTCTTTTCAAGAATTAAGATAATTTTATAGAGTTTTTTAAAAAAATTTATGATTTGATATTTGCAGTTTCTATTAAGTTTAGGTTTACATTTTTAAAAGTATGCGTATGTAAGGATTGGGGTTTTCTTACATGATTAGGGTTTCCTAATCGTATAATAGGGCCTTTCAAGTTCTTTTTAAGTTTCAAGTTTAAATTTTAGTTGGTTTTCATTTTATGTGGTCTTGTCGACTTAGGGAAATATATACGATACTCGAGTCTGACACCATGTTTAGACAGTTAAATTTACAGAGTCTGTAGTTTTTGTTTTTCGCTAATTTTTTTAGTCACCATACACATATTTATATTGGTGACTATAGTTTGTTATAAAAAATGGATTCCCTACATGAATATGATTTTGTAGAGCTTCCTGTCCACATGCATGCTAACAGCATGACTGTAATGTAAATAAATAGAATTGCCTATTTTAGAGTGTTCTATTGTAATTCTAGGGCCCATATATAATGGCCTTATTTGTTATCAAGCCTAACTTGTTACTTTTTCTTTACAACATCCTTATAACTTGAAAGTATGTCTTTGAAGTGAGTTCTAGAACTTCCCAACACTTGTGTCTTGTCCATTCTTAAAAATCTTAGAATCAAATTATAGTAATGGATTAAGTCCAAGTGTCAATTCCTTAAGGACTTTGACTACTAATATTCACCATATCTCTATTATCTAACTAGCAAATTTCTAGTTTAAGAAACTTAAAGAATCTAAATTAAATTATAGCAACTATTAAATTAACAACTAATTAATGAATATTAAAGAACTTAAATAAGAAAGCAATAAAAATATAAATTATTTCAAGATTCAAAAATTATATCTAGATTTTTGTTTCCCTTAGATCTAACATATGATTTTCCCTAAAGATAATCTAATTTCTTATTTAATCTTTCTTAACCGGGAGAATTCTTCACTAAAGTTAATTGCTTTCTCAAGCCAATTAACCATAATCTTAAAATCTCCTATTAAAATCTCTTCTCAATAGCATGACATAAAATACATGATTATAGAACAAATTATCTATGCTATAATTCAAAATTCTGAAAAGATCTTGCAAATTATCTCTAATCTTATAACAATCTTCATTACCTATGCCTAGATCTAATCTTATAAAAAATCTCTTGATTCTCTTATAAGATATCAAAGTCTAAATTGGTATCCATGAAAATAACAATCTAAATTATGAAACACATATAGTTAAATAAAAAAATAAAATAAAGAATTAATTAAATCTAATAAAAATCATGTCACATGAATAGATCTAGGTTCTACAAGACTTAGATATCAAAGATCTACTCTGTATACATCATAAAGTAACAATCTAAAATCAAATAATAGAAAAAAATAGATGAAAGAATCATGAAATCCAAAGAAGTTTAAATCTTGAAGTCTTCTTTGTGTCTTACTCTTTTAAGTGTTCTTGGCATGAAAAACTCTCGAAAAGTTGTTTAAAAGTCCCCTTGTGAAAAGCCTGTAGAAGCTTTATATAGGAAATGGCAAAATAAAGCTCGTGCAAATGATATGATTAAGGATACGACCATATCCCCTAGTCATGTAACTTACTACCATTACTTGGCATCCTCTTCTATTTATTTCTTTATATTTTCTTTTCAAAATTAGGAACAACACAACTAAGGATATGGTTATGTCATTTGGTTGTGTCACTAGCTGTAATACTTTAAAATTGGCTTCAAATTTGCCTAAGAGTGACATAATCATGTCGTTTGGCTATATCAATTTTCAAATCTTCATAACATGCTTATTTTAACTTTGATTTAAGTGAAACTTATTTCTATCTTCTCGTTTTCTTGTGTAAATTGTTTCAAAGCCTAAAAAAAATTACTTTATTAAGTATCATTTTATAAAAATAAACTCAAATTTCAAGGGAAAATCACCAAATAAAATATATCCAATTCAAAGCTTATCAACTCCCAATCACATACCATATTTCACATCTCTTTCTATTGTTGCCCACCCTTGTTCCACACTTGGATTTGCAGTGCTTGATCCATATGCACCTTGAGGCATATTATATAAGGTAAGTCCTCGTAGAAGATGAACTATACTAAACTAATCACATTACCAAAAATCTAAGAAAATTGGGTAGGCAAAAAGGGCAAGCTTAACATGTCTTATGTTTAGGAAATCCAATTCAATCAGTCTTCAGTTTAGAATTACAAATGGTGACTACTTTCATCTTTATCATATCCAACAAAGTATACGGTGACAAGTGGAGTAGAAGAGTTCATTGTGAAAAATGAAAATGAGTCACATTACCTTCTATATTAATTACAAAGTATTTATCATGCCTATAAGCTATGAAACTAACTTACTTACTAACTAACTGTAAAACTAAAGAGCAAAAAGTAAAAATACATGTAGAAATAAAAATAAATAGTCTATGATCCCCCCACCCCACCCCTCAAGTTGGTGAGGCTTGCAATGCCAACTTAGTGTGAAAATGAGATAACTGCAAAGAAGACAGAGGTTTAGTGAATAAATCAGCAACTTGCAACTGAGAGGGAATATATATAACCTTAATGAATCCTGAAGTAACATGCTCTCGTACAAAATGCACATCAATATCAATGCATTTTGTACAAGAGTGTAAATACGGATTAGAAGCAACAAGCACAGTAGAATTATTATCATAATGAATAATTATTGGTAAGACCAACGAAACAAAAAGATCTATAAGGACATAAGACACCTATAGAACTTCTTTGACAACCGTAGTAAGGCTATTGTACTCGGCTTCAGTAGAAGAAGTGGAAATAATGGATTGTTTTCTAGTTTTCTAAGAAACTAGAGACAAACACAAGAACACACAATATCCAGTGATGGAGCACCTATCAACATAATTAGATGCCTAATCATCATCAGAATACATAGACAAACCCAAAGAAGCTATAAACAAATAGAACAAACCTAAAGAGAAGGTACCCTTTAGGTACTTTTAGCACATGAAAAACTGCTTTTAAATGCTTTTCATCCGGAGTTGACATAGCTTGATTGAGACTATGTACAGCATAGCTAATGCCAAGACATGTATTAGTAATGTAAGAAAGCTTGCCTACTACTCGACAAAAATAAGTTGGATCTAATAATGGAGAACTAGTAGTAGAATTTAGACAAAAACCAAAAGGTAAGGGCATAGGAGCAAGTTTAGCACCAGACAAACCAATTTCAAGCAACACATCAAGGATAAATTTCCTCTAATGAAGTAAACAACCAAAAGAAGTACAACAAAGTTCTAAGCTAAGGAAATAGTAAACAAAACCTAGATCCTTAATAGTAAAAGAATAAGTATCATAAAGCTGCTGCTTGATGTCGTGTATGAATGATGCATTTGAACCAGTCACTAACATATCATCTATATAAAGCAAAATCATCACATAACCATCAACATGATGCCTTACAAAAAGTGAATGATCATGCTTTGATTGTAAAAAGCCATGACATATAAGAAAACTAGAAATCTCCAAGTTCCACTGTCGAGAACCTTGCTTAAGCTATATAATGACTTCTTCAAGTGACATATAAGATTTGATGGGAATCAAGCTACGAGGCCCCTAACTTGTAGCTAAGCTCAAGGACTAAAGGAGCTTGCATGACGAATCCTTATGTTTCAACCTACCCCTGCTGAGGCCGAGTATCTCCTTGCCGAATCACCTCTAATGCTATGTCGTATGATCACCCATTGTTGTATGGTATGCCGAGTTGATGATTAATCTTTATTTCCGAGTCAACTAATTACTCGGCATCTTCCTTACCGAGAAATCGAGAGAGGGAGATCGGACTAACTAAGCTATCCCTACTCGAACAAACCCATCTGTCTGTACTTTTGTCTGCATCTCTTAATAACCTTACCAATATAGTATCGCCACATGTATAATATCATGTGTAGATCTATAGCACCAATGATTATAGTTGTAAGAAGATCAGATTATCTTTAATACACTTAAGTACATTCTTCCTTATATAAACACTGCTTGTTTACTCTTGATGTCACTCTTATCCTTTCCTTTAAGTAAGGTTAAGTGGTGATGAGTCCTCAAAGGTTCCATTGGTACGTCATATCCTCTAAAGTTGTTCATAGGTTTGCTTACTATTTTTCATTCTTCATTTCTTACCCTTTTCATACCTTTCCCTATTTACTCTTTTTGAGCTTTCTGCAAGCTTAGACCCATCCAATGATCGGCCTTATCTGTTCTTGATTACAATTCGCATCATTTTAGTATCAAAGTAGAGGTTATGTATGAGTTATAGTTAGTTCTTCCTAAATTCTATTATACTCTGTTTTGTATGTACAAAATAGAGCAAGAAATTGTGTTCATTTAACTGTTGTGTTGTTAGTTTTTTCACTCTCTGAAGTGCTTGTTTAAATATGAATTTGTAAAGAAAAATGACAGATCTAAGTATGAATGGAAATGCTGGTGATGATAATGGAGTCGTCTTCCTTAGATGACAATCTCAAGGAACTCATAAAAGTACTGACGAGAAATAGAAGTACTGATGAGAAACTTAATGAGGTAGCTAACCTCTTGGTAGATCTGACCTGAACCGATCATGCCTTGTCTTGCCAACCTACTGAAGCCGCACAAAACATTCCATAAACTACTCAACCTATTAGAGGTCAAAACCCAACTCAACCAGTTCAAGGTGGACAAGTTGGTGGATGAGTAAAGCGAAGGATAGATCTAAGAGAGCTAGATGAGGAGGAAGAAGAGTATTTTGAAGAGGAGTATATACAAGTCCCCAGAGCATCCAACCATGTAAAGCTTTAGATTTTAAGTTTCAATGGATCTAGGAATGTTGATGAGTATCTGGATTGGGAAGAAAAGTTAAAGTGTATATTTGATTACTATCAATATAAGGATTATGAGAAAGTGAAGACTATTGATGTTTAATTCTTCGGATATGCCGCCATGTGGTGGAAGAATTTTCAGACCATGAGAAGAATAGAGGGGTACGGAGAGATTAACACTTGGCTCGAGATGAAGAGAGTGCTCAAAAACCAATTCATACTGGAAACTTATCTCCAAGATGCATTTACTCGGCTTCAAAAGCTGAGACAAGGAGGTCGGATTGTTGATGAATATGTTCAAGAATTTCTAATGCTTATGATAAGATGTGAAGTGGAGGAACCAACTGCTCGAACAGTCTTAAGGTTTGTCACTAAGTTGAGAGGAGACATTGTAGAACTTCATTGATTTAACATAATGGATGAAGCTATTAAGATTGCTCAACGAGTAGAGAGGTAAAGAAAGAGCTAAGTAATGACTACATTGCCGACTAGTGGACCTGGATAGGTAAGTCATCGAACTCTACCGAGTACCGAGCAAAGCAAAAGGGTTAATGTTCGAGGCGAGCAAAAAAGCTGACCTGAAGATGTAGCACCAACCGAATGTATGAGAAAGGGCAAGGATCTAGCAAGAAGACTAGCCAGATCAAGTGCTTCAAGTATCAAAGGTTCGAACATATGGCTACTCAGTACCCGAATCGAAGGATGATGGTCATTAAGTGAAACATCCCGAAGTTAGATGTAAAGAGCATGGATGAGGAACCCGAGAAGGAGGTACCGGCCAAGAAAAAGTTGATTGAGGAAGACATGTATGCTAAGGACTTGGACCAGCTACTCACAGTTTTTCGACACACTATAAGTATGAAACCTTCATGACAGGAAGAGTAGAGAGAGAACTTATTTCATATCACCTATAAGGTAAATGATCAGACGTGTGCCCTTATCGTAGATAGTAGGAGCTACACCAATGTGACATTAACCGACCTCGTTTCAAAACTGAGGTTATCGACTATTGCACACCCGAAGTCGTACAAGTTGCACTGGTTGAATAAGAAGAGAGCCTTACACGTCACTCGGTAAATACTACTGTTGATCACTATCGGCAATTACTTCGACCAGATTCTTTACAACATATTACCCATATGCATGTCCTACATGTTGTTAAGAAGATTATGGCTATTTGATAGGAAATTCATCTACGACGGTTACAGGAATACCTACATGTTCAAGAGGGATGATCGGAAGATCATGCTAAATTCGATGCTACCGAGAGAAGTTCACAAGTTACAAACAAAACTTGCTTGTAGATCGAAGAAGGCTTTGTTGATGAGTAGAGTCGAGCTCTGAAAGGCCATTAATGCCAATGAGCTGACACTCCTATTGGTTAGGCGACTATTGGAAATGAAGAAGCGGAATGATTTACCCCAAGAGGTGAAGGAACTATTAGATGAATATGCCGACTTGTTCCTAAAACAGTTGCTAGAAAGGTTACCCCTGACCCAAAGCATAGAGTACTACATTGACTTAATACCCAATGTTGCATTACTGAATAAGCCAACTTATCGCATAAATCCCAAGTAAGCTTCTAAGCTTCAACGTTGAGTCAATGAGTTGCTAGAAAGAGGATACATGAGAGAAAGTCTCAGCCCTTGTGCTGTACCTGCACTTCTAGTACCAAAGAAGGATAGAACCTGTCGAACATGTGTTAACAGCTGAGTTGTAAACAAAATCATGATCATGTACAGGTATTCGATCTCGAGGCTAGAAGACATGTTGGATGAACTGAGTTGAGCCAAAATTTTCAACAAGATTGATCTCAAGTCTAGCTACTATCAAATAGGCTAAGAGACAAGTGGAAGACTACATTCAAGACTCAACATGGACTTTATAAATGGATGGTCATGTTGTTCAGCTTATTGAATGCCCTGAGTACCTTCATGAGACTTATGAACCATGTGTTGAGACATCTCATTGGAAAGTGTGTCGTGGTGTATTTTGATGATATCTTAATCTACAGTACCGACATACTGAGTCACTATGAACACATTTGAACAGTCCTAGAGACCCTTTGTGTCAAGAGACTATTTAGCAATTTGAAGAAATGTTGCTTCTACTAAGAAGAAATAGTATTCTGGGGCTATGTAATCAATGGAGGAGGCTTACTAGTCCATGATGAGAAGATCTGAGCAATTGTTAAATGGCCGACCTTTACTATCTGTGTTAACGTGAGAAGTTTTTATAGACTAGCTTCATTTCACCGAAGGTTTATCAGGAACTTTAGTACCCTTACTGCGTTACTTACTAAATTAATGAAGAAAAACATCGACTTTCGATGGGGAGAAAGGGAAGAGAGGAGTTTTTTTTTAGATTAAAAAGAGATTTACCACCGCTTTAGTATTAATGCTATCTGACTTCAATAAAATTTTTAAGCTAGAGTACAATGCGTCAGGCTTTGGAATAGGCTCTATCCTAATGTAGGAAGGCCAATCAATTTCCTTCCACAGTTAGAAGCTCTGAAGACCCCAGCTAAATTACTTCATGTATGATGAAGAGCTCTTGGTACTAATCCACGTACTGCAAGTGTAGCAGCATTATCTACTACTAAGAGAATTTGTCATATATATTAACCACGAATCACTATAGTACCTCCCAAGCTATCCAAGCGGTAGGCGAGATAGGTTGAATTCCTTAAAGGATTCAATTTTGTGATCAAATCCAAGCAAGAGAAGAGAAACATAGTTGCAAATGCTCTTTCAAGGAAGTATGCGCTCTTATCAGAACTATAGACCAAACTGTTTGGTTTTGCGATTATCAAAGAACAGTACTCTGATGATCCACACTTTGGACCAATAATTTCGAGATGCGTAGATGGGAGAATATTGGACAAATATTATGTGTAGGATAGCTATCTATTTCGAGGAGGAAAATTGTACGCTCCGACTAATTCCCTATGGGAATTATTAATTAGGGAAGTCCACAACAGAGGACTCTCCAGACACTTTAGGTAGAGAAGGACTTGTGAACTAATGAATGGCCGATTCTTTTAGCTGAGAATGCAAAGAGATGTGCATCGAGTGGTCAAAAGTTGTGTTATGTACAAAAAGGATAAGTACTAAGTTGAATAAGAGAAAGAAATGCCCCTACCTGTTCTGACGAGGCCGTGGATTGAACTAAGCATGGACTTTGTTCTTAGACTATCAAGAACTAACTGAGGAAAATATTCTATAATGGTTGTTGTGGATCGATTAAGTAAGATGGCACACTTCATACCTTACACCAAAACTAACGACGCTTCGACTATTGCTTCTCTTTTCTTATAGGAGATTATGTGGATATACGGCGTACCGAAAAGTATAGTCTTCGATAAAGACCCGAAGTTCTTAAGCCATTTCTAGAGAACCCTGTAACATCAGTTAGGAACCAAATTACTTTTCAGTACCTCCTGTCACCCCCAAACTGATGGCCAAATAGAACTTTGGGTTTACTGCTTCGAGCTGTAGTTAGCTAGAACTTGGTTGATTGGGACGTCTTCCTACTCATGGTCGAGTTTACTTATAATTGAATAGTACATGATACCCCTAGGCAGACCTCCTTTGAAGTGGTCTATGGATTTAATCCCAAGTTGCCCCTTGACCATGTCCTTGTACCCACACTTGTGCAAGAAGACCCCGACGCTTCGGCCTCAGTACAATCCCTTCAGTACATCTCCAACAAGGTCACTTGGCACATCGACTAGGCTACTAGAAGAATGTACGAAAAGACTAAGGGTTGGTCAACCAAACAATTTTAGTCGAGAAACTTTGTATGACTACAACTTAGTAACGAACGGTTTCCGAACAAAAGGAAAAACAAATTATCTGGGAGAGCAGAAGGACCCTTCAGAATCCTTTAAAAAATCTGTAACAACGCCTATAGGTTAAAACTACTTGAAGACTATGAGGTTTCTGATGCCTTCAACATTGCTGACCCCAGTCCATATCACCCTGATAGAGAACTAAGTGAACACCATTCAGATTTGATGCTAAATCTAAAACAACCCGAATGGAATGATGGGAATCAAGCTATGGAGCCTCTAACTTGCAATTAAGCTCAAGGACTAGAGGGGCTTACACGACGAATCCTTATGCTCTAACCTGCCCCTACCAAGGTCGAGTAACTCCTTGTCGAGTCACCTCTAATGTTGTACTGTATGATCGCCCATTATTGTATAGTACGCCAAGTTGATCATTAATCTCTATTACCAAGTTGACCAATTACTCGGCATCTTCCTTACCAAGAAACTGAAAGAAGGAGATTGAATTGACTACGTTATCCCTACTTAGACAAGCCCATCTGTCCGTACTTTGGTCCGTATCTCCTAACAACCTTGCCAACGCAGTATCACCACGTATACAGTATTATGTGTAGAATCTGTAGTATCAATGATTGTTTTCCTTGTATATTCATTTTTATCCTTTTGTATCATGTACATACATTGCTTCTTTAGGAAATATCCTTTTTATTTTTTCCCCTTTGGGCAAATTACCCTAGTTTGTGGGTACAAATACCCCTATACTTATAGTTATAAGAAGATTAGATTACCTTCAATACACTTGAGTACTTTCTTCCTTATATAAACACTGCTTGTTTACTCTCGGCATCACTCTTATCCTTTCCCTCAAGCAAAGTTAGGTAGCAAGTAACCTCATTAGACTAATTCGTGCGTCATATTGAATTACGCCATAATTCTTCAAAAGTTCCATTGGTGCATTATATCTTCTAAAGCTGTTCATAGATTTGCTTACTATTTTTCATTCTTCATTCTTACCCTTTTCATACCTTTCCCCATTTACTCTTTTCAAGCTTTCTGCAAGCTAAGACCTATCCAGCGACCGGCCTTATATGTTCTTGGTCATGGTTCGCATCAAGATTAGAATGTGCCTTAAGATAACTCAGAGGTGGTAGCATGCAAATTTCCTCATGTTAATGACCATGAAGAAATGCATTGTTAACATCAACCTAATATATAGTCTAAGAAGAAGCAACAGCAATTGAAAGCAAAATCTAACAGTAAATAATTTAGCTATTGGAGGAAAGGTTTCGTTATAATCCTCCCTAGCAATTTGAGTATATCCCTTAACTACAAGCCTAGATTTATACCTTTCAACACTTCCATTTGGTTTATATTTAATTTTATAAACCTAACGACATCTTATAGCCTTTTTATAGGAGGTAACTTCACAAGATCTTAAGTGTTATTGTGTTATAAAGCCAACAATTCTTGCTCCATAGCTTTAACCCATTCATCCTGATTGATTGCCTGTAAATAATTCTTAGGCTCTTGAGCAGCTAATATGTACGCCAGGTAAGCAAGATAATCAGAAGGATAGTTAATAATGTTTGAAGAAGAAAATAAAGCATAATGAGAAGGCAAAGGACTAGAAATAGGATGAGTACAAAAAAAGAACTTTATAGGAATGTTAGGCACAAAGTAAATGGTAGAAGAATCAACATTGTTAGGCTGGACAGAGCATACATAATCTTGCAACCAAGCTAGTAGATGCTTAACTCTAACAGATCTCCTAATTGGTTGACAAATAGTAGCTAAAGGAAAAGAGGTACAAGTAGACCGTAATTGATTAATAGAAGCAGACTGATGCACCTAAGAGCTCAGTTTTCACTAGGACTTATCGTTGCAAATCTGAACCAGTAGGTCCTTCGAGATATCAAACAAAACAGAATGAGTAGTTCAACAACTTGGGTAGGTTAGCTAACATGGAGTTACTCGAAGGATATGACACACCAACGAACACAACACAACTTGATACGTTACCAGATACGACATACAAGTTAATGCCAAGGTTCACCTACCACTAATCCTGAGCTACTTGGCAAGATTAGATAAGAGTGTATGAAAGTAAACTTGCAGAGGGTTGTCTTACAAGAACAATATATTCAATGCTTATGTGTAAAGTCTGATGATTCCAGCTTACAAGGGGAAGGGACTATTTATAGTAAATCCTTAGGGCAATAGTATAAATAAAAAAATTACAAAAAGGGATTCCTTGTGCATACGAAAAAGGGTAAAAAGGAGAAGAAAAAAAGGGAAAATAGTACAATATTAGATAAAGAAGACAAGTAGCTGTGCTACATTGGATTCGTACAAAGGTTTTCTAAGCACAGTAGGTGGGAGGAATCGAGGTGTTACGGTGACAAAAAATTCGAGAAGTGAAAGGATACCGTAAGAGTTAGAAGGAGGCCGGAAGAGAAGTACTCGACCTAGAACTAGTTGCATTTACTAGCCAAAAGACATTTAGCAGTTGAAAGTCTGTTCACTCGACATAGAGCTCTCAACCAGAGGAACACCGGCATCGGCACAAGATAACGAAGAGAGCATAGTATAACCACCCAGAGCTCCTAAGGAATTTAGCCATCTTCCTTCAAATCCTTTAGGCAAGGGACTAGAGGCCTTTGAGGCGTGCACGAGTAGTTGGGCCGATAGTTGATAACTCATCAACTCCTCAGGGTTATTAAAGATTTGCCCTCAAATCATGATCCTTGTCATCATTGGGCACATAGGGAGTTAGATCAATGACGTTGAATGCGATAGATATGCCAAAACCCTCAGGTAGTTCAACCGCATAGGCATTATCATTAATGCGCCTAAGGATCTTGTAAGGTCCATTCGTTCTTGGAGATAATTTGTTCATCCTCTTACTAAGGAAGCATTCTTTGCTAAGATGGATCCAAACAAGGTCCCCAATGGTAAAAACAACTCATCTCCTTCCGTGGCTTCTCGCTTCCTTCTATCAAGCTATAATTTTAGCCAATTTCTTGGCAACCTTCCAATGTAACCTCTAAAATCCCTTGGTACACTTTAAGACGGATTGACTTTCCCTTTATATAGTTGGACTGTTAATTAAATCTAATGGTAGTTTTGGGTTAACTCCATAAACAATCTCAAATGGTGATGTTTTAGTCCAGCTATGAGTCAAGCAGTTATAGGCAAATTCAATAACAAGCAAGCATAAATCCTAATCATGAGAATTCTTCCCAATAGTTACGTATAGAACGTTACCAACAGTTCTTTTCATAACTTCAGTTTGGCCATCTATCTAGGGGTGACAAGAAGTACTGAACAGGAGCTTAGTGCCAAGTTTCCTCTATAGGGTTTTCTAAAAGAAGCTCGTGAACTTTGAGTCACAATCAGGCATAATACTCCTTGGCACTACATGTAGTCAGATAATTTCTTGCAAAAAGAGGTTAGCGACGAATAAGGTATCATTAGTTCTGTAGTAAGGAATGAAGTAGCCCATCTTGCTAAATCGATCGATTACTATTATGATTGAGTCATGTCTTATTGGTGTTTAAGAAAGGCCTAGCATGAAATCCATACTTAGATTGGTCTACGGTCACTCTAGAATGGTAGAGGTGTGTATTCTCCATAGGGTTCTCTTCTCCCCTTTGCATATTTATACACTTCGCACCTCTTAAGTACTTGGTGTACATCCTTCATCATCCTAGGCTAGTAAAAATGTTCTTTCAATATCTCAGTCATGGGCTTCTCGAATCAGTAGCTCCCTTATCAAATCACTCAACACGCAAACCTGCTTGCACTTCATCAAGAACCCTTGACTCAAGTAGAACCCTTTTGTATCTCTTCTAGCACTACACCCAGCCACTAAGGGTCGAAAATGTAGGTCATGCTCATATTGATCAAGTAAAGTGCTAAATCTAAGCACCTTAGCTTACAACACTGTGATGAGGGTATGACGATGAGAAAGTGCATCAGCCACTGTATTGGTGTTCTCTTTATTATATCTGATGATATAACAAAAGGTCTCTAAGAACTTGACCCATTTGGCATGACACCGAGAAAGCTTTTGTTGCCCTTGAAGATACTTGAAAGATTCATGATCTGAATAGATGATGAATTCTCTCAACAACAGATAATGTTGCCAGTTCTAGAATATTTGAACAAAGGCATAGAACTCTTTGTCGTAGGTTGAGTAATTTAGGGTAGCACCTTATAGTTTTTTACTGAAGCAAGCAATGGGTTGACACTCCTGCATAAGGACAGCGCCAATGCTGACACCAAATGCATCACATTTAACCTAAAAAACTTTCTAGAAATCTGGCAAGGTGAGTATTGGAGCAGACATTAGCTTAGACTTCACATCTTCAAAACTCTTCTAAGCTTTCTCTAACTACTTAAACTCAATGTTCTTCCTGGTCAATTCAGTCAACGGTGTAGTTATGGAACTGAAGTTCCGAATAAATCTCTGATAGAATAAGGCTAGACCATGGAAGCTCCTGACTTTGGCAACATTAGTCGGCACAAGCCACTCGAGAATAGTATTGACTTTTTCGTCATCAACTTAAACTCCCTTCCTTGAAATAATAGATCCGAGGAACACAACCTCACTTTGACAGAACAAGCATTTCTTTAGGTTGCCGAATAATCTCTCAGCATGGAGTATGTTGAACAACAATCTTAAATGCTCGAAATGAGTTATGAGGTCGATACTGTAGACCGAAATATCATCAAAATAAACCACAACACATTTTCCAATCAATGTTCTAAGCACATGATTTATCAATCGCATAAATATACTCGACGCGTTAATCAAACCAAATAACATCACCAACCACTCAAACGAACCATCCCTTGTCTTGAAGGCCGTCTTTCATTCATCCCCAAGTTTTATTAGTTTCTAGTGGTATCCATTCTTTAAGTCAATCTTAAAAAAGATGTAGGTGCCATGTAACTTGTCATGTATATCATTAAGTTGTGGGATCGGGTATTAATATTTAATAATGATCTTATTGATGACTCGATTGTCATTGCACATTCGTCATGTTCCATCTTTTTTTGGCATAAACACAACTGGTATGGAACAAGGGCTTATGCTCTCACAGACATATCCATAATCTACCAATTCATCCACTTATTTCTTCAGTTTAACTACTGTAATACCCTAGATTTTGAGCCCATACGATTACCTTAAATTTAGGGTGTCGAGTTAAGATATTAGTTTAATTTTAAATTTTACAATAAAGTTAGAAAAGTTAGATGAAGTCATTTAAGTAAAGTCAATCTCTTAAAATAAGCTATATAAAAATATTAATTTAAAAAAAACGTTAATTTATCGCTAAAATCGATAAATATCGAAAATATGAAATTTAAGCATTTAGATATAACGGGATATTAGAAATAAGTTATTTAACTTATAAAAATAATAAATAAAGTTGAATTATAGATTTATTAATATAGAACATATATTATTTGTATTAAATACACATATATAATAAGAAATTATTATTAAAATAAGGTAAACTAATATAAAAAAATAGAAAGAATGGGTTATCCCATGATGTGGTGACTAAGGATCAATTTGAATTGGTGAGTCAAAAGGTTAAAACACTTATATAAAATCGGATTTGAAAAATTGAGTTACAATACCACCAAAGTTATTTAGGAAATAAAGGTTATAGAGTAATATCTTAATTTACTATAAAAGTAAAGAATTGAGATTAAATGCATAATGCGATGTCCTAATGTCTTTGAACTATAGTAGAGGGATCTTATAAATATGAAATCTAGATAAAATTATACTCGAAGAGTTATATGAAATTAGAATAGCTAGGAATACTTATTAAAATAACCGCAATTTCAATCCTTACTTGCGAAGGATTCTCCACCGTCCTCAATTGTCCAGAATCTAGAGTATGCTTAACCGCCATACTTTCGTACATATATGGTGAGTGGGACATAAATTTACAAAATGAAAACCCTCCGTAAAATTCTTATAAATATATAAGTCCTCTGTAGTAATATCCTGTCGTCATCAACTCTCCCTAGCAATCAACGTTGGAGCATAGGTTAGTTTCTCTTAGCCATTTAATTCTTTTATGGTTTCATTTACTATACATGGTGCTTAATAAATTTCTAATTTTAGTATTTATCACCAATTACCCGTGAAGCATCTCTTGCCATCATTATTACTTATGAAAAGTGAAGGAACATTTAGAATTCTGGTAATAACAAACAAAAGAAAAAGTGAAACATGAAAGAGGAGCATCAGGTGGTAGCAAGTTGACATCGTGGCATCATTTGGAAAAAAGAAAAAGAAGTAATTAAAATTGAAAGGAAGACACGTAGACTCTCATAATCCAGGAAAGCACCGACCTTGATCATTTTAAAAAATATCCCAAGAATTCATTTTTAGGTTTGTCCCCTCATAAACAAAAAAATAAATAAATAATAATAAAACATAAGGTAGAATTTACACTATCAAAATAGGTTAGCGATGGTGTATGTGACTTCATGTTCGAAGGAATATTAATGGAGATGATCGGAATAATGTCCTCAGTTTTTAAATAGAAAAGAGAGTAAATTTTCTCAAAGACATCATAATCTCGGCTCGATCACTTTCATGAATTGTGGGTAAGCAATACTTTACCTCTATCTCGATGTAGGAATTTTATCAACTTATTTAAGCATATTACATAGGTAATGAGATAATAAAAACTAAATACAAATAGTGTATACATTTAGCAATGGGAATTTTAAATATAGGTTGCATTATAGTGTATTTTAATAGTATGAAGTGAAGTTGGGTTGAGGTTCGAATTTTAGGATTTTAATTTAGGTTTAGGATTTATTTGAGTTAGTTACGAAGTTATAATAATGTATGGTCGAATCGGTAATACGAAAGGGTATTTTTGGAATTTAAAAAAATTAATAAGTCTTGATTCTTAAGATGTCCTAATAGTACTCAAAATAAGAATCGCGATGATATAAAGTTTACTAAAATCGAAAAAGAAATGAATAAGATACAATCAGATTAAGCTAAGAAGTATAATAGTGAAAATGCATAAAAACTTAATATTAATCCGATAGTTAACTTGGGATCTGTGTGCATTTTTCTAGGTGCAATAGGTGAGAAATAACCACATCATGAAACTTAGGATTTTAGGTTACTATTGAGCTCAAGTAAGTGGATATTTCTATTTTTATGCAAGTAAACCTATATCTACTTAACTTAGAGTCAGTTGTGTTATGAATTGTAATGATGTGTTGAATTGATTGGATACTTGATTTTATTGAATGTGTGTTGAAAAAGTGAAATGTTCCTTTGTGTATGACTGATTCATCAATATATATTTCTGTTTAAAAAATATGGAAACTGAACCGTTCTTCAGGATGTTTGCCCAAGCGAGCCTTATGCAAAGAAATATAATATAAAGCTGAGAAATAAAGTTGAAATTGAGATAATTGAATTATTTATAACGTAGAACTGGAGATTCGTGCCTGATACTAGGTTACTGTACTATTTACTGCATTCATGGCATGATACGAAAGGACCTATGGGTCGAGTTTTTGAAAAGTTTGAAAACTATTGAGTTGGCTTTCGGACATATAGAATATATTGTTCAACTTATTCTACCCACATTGAGTGACCAACTATGTATTGGATTTTTAAACCACAGAGGGTGGTTTTTGTTGGGGGTCCTACTCCTAAGTAGCTTCTTGTTGCCCTAAGTTCCTAGCCATTGTATCCAAATGCCCGAGTATGTCGACTAACCAAATGAGGAATTGGAAAAATATAGGATATCGGTACCGATTATGTCACATACATGAGCATAGCACAAATTTTCTACATAAACAGTTCATATAGATAACTCAAGTTACAAGATTGAATGTCTTATAGTACTAATCTATGTGAATGTATGTATGTACGTTCTATGTTTTGTTTTATTCATTATCACTTAGCTCATAGAGAGTTAAGGGGATACTTATGTATCCTCAGGTTATGAAGAAAACTAACAGGGCAGTATCAGCAAGGGGAAAAAGTCTTTTGAGAACGTATAAGATGGAGTTAGCCATTTTTAAAGAAGTTTTGTTATATTTATTTTTTTAGTTCTATAAAAGATCTGTACTTATAAAAAAACGTAATATATTTTTTGTTTGGTTAAGTTTGTTAGATGTAATCTTTTATATAAACAGATGCTAAGTTGAACCCGATTGTAGTACTCTTTTGTTATAAATAGAACTTATGTTAAGTATAAACAGGTATTCCTATACGATGGTACGTTTTGTGCTATGCTGGGATGTGATAGCTACTTACTTGGGATTAAGCCTATAAGTAAGTCAATTCGATAAGGCCTCTCTTGGTTGTAGATCAATGCAATGTTCAATACCTCTCAAAGGAGATAAACCTTTCGGTATCTTAGTAGGGTATAGGTTGGTAAAGTCCTAAAGTAGTTGTTGTACTTTAGCGGGTAAGTTCTTGGCTTCCCTAACCTCCAAGAGTCTCCTAGCTAAGAGGAACACAAAGTCCTTAGCCGAATTGAGCTCAGGAAATCACTAAGGACCTCTACTACAATATTCTAGCAACTATCTCCTAGGCTTCTTACACTTCCTTAAGACTTATGGGGGTTAATATAATTTTCTTCATGTCCTTCTGGAACATATAGATGTTCCTATATCCATCGTGTAATCGGCCGAGTAATATGTAAGAAGCACATATGGAGAGGACATCATATAACACCTCATCCCTATACCTATCACCAATGATAATTAATACCCTAACTTTCTTGGTAAGGTGCAACCTACCTTTCTCGTTCAACCAATAAATCTCAAACAGCTGAGGGTATGCAAGGGTCAACAAATTCATGGCCTTGACTACCTTTTAGGCTATGACATTAGTACAACTCCCCCCATCAATGATTACTGTGCATAGCTTGCTATTCACTTGGCAATTTGTATGGAAGAGGTTCTCTCTTTGCTCATTCTCCTTAGCTACAAAAGTATTAAGAGATCATCAAACAACAAAGCAATACTCAGCACCACCCTCAGGAGGTGTCTTAGCATCGAAGTCTTCCTGAAATTCTTCTAGCATTCGATCAACTCCCACTTCTTCCTCTCCTTCGCTCGCACTCTTTACTTCAAACTGGGGCTTATCTCCCTTTATGGTCAAGACTCAATAGTTCGAATATTGACTAACCACGTATCCATAGCCAAGGCATTTAAAACATTTGATTTATTGGGTTTTCCTTCTTGAGCTTTGACCTTGGTCCTTTTGGATCTCAAGTTCCTCAATCTTACCTTTACTTTAGCCTTCTTCTAATTGGCTCTGCATATGCCCTCGACGTTCCACCTCAGAACTATTTAATGCCTGGTCATTCCTTAGTCAGCTCAACACGCTACCCCTATTCGACAGCATTGGCTAACCACTTAACACCCGACTAGTTTCGTTCTGCCTTTGCCTTTTAACACTCTAGGCTCCTTGAATGGTTTCATCCAGATTTGTAAGGTTCTACAGTTCCACGATGTTAGCAATCTCAATCTGTAGCCTAGAGATAAACCGTGCTATAGTTCGTACCTCAAGTTCGTCGATATTACATCAAATCATGAAAGACTGAAACTCTCGAACATAATCGTCTACTAATCTATTACCTTATCCCAAGTCTTGGAGCCATCTAAAAGTATCTTGCTTGTAGTGTTCGAGAATGAACATACTTCTTAGGACTCTCTTTATTTCGTTCCATGTTTATACTTCTCGTTTGGCTCTCATGCATACATTCTACAACTTATTCCACCACATTACCACATATCTAAAAAATTCCAATGCAGCCACTCGAATGCGAACGATGTCTTCATAATCATAAAAATCAAATGTCTTTTCGATCTTCTTCTTCCAGTCTAAGTAGTTGTCAACATTACCAAACTCATTAAATTTCAAAATTTGTACCTTGAGGTGTTTAGCTCCCTTAGGAGCTCCAAGCTCATGCCCATCAACTCCAACATACTACTCTTCTTCTTCTTCATACTCTCTCACTTCATCCAACTCCAATCTTCTTCTCGTGGCTCTATCGACACAACGGGGTAGTGCTTGGTTCACAAGAAAGGCTTTTAGTGCTCATTCATTCATCTGCTTTCTCGGCCTATCTCTCATCTCTCGATCCTGTTCAACAAGCTTCTCATGCAACCCAGTCTCTAAAACTCTTTGTACCAAAAAAAAAAAAAAAAAAACAAATTAGCTACAATAGCAACATCTGCTCATTAGTAGTAGGCAGTGTTTATTGGGTCACACGACCATAACCATGAGCATTACTTTCAGCATCATTAATTTCTCCTTGAACATTAGGTTTTGAAATTCTTATAATGAGGTCTTAAAAGTACTCTCCACATAAGAAATCCTTACGTACACAAAAATACCATACAGCTTTTGGTCTCAATCTCAAGCTCTGATACCAAGATTATATGATACGCTTAGGAGCTCAATTATCACTATAACTTACCGTTGCAAATTTGAACTAATGGGTCTTTCAAGATATTGAAGAAAACAAAATGAGTAGGTTTACGAACTAGGTAGGCTAGCTAAAATGGAGCTGCTAGGAGGATATTACATACCAACGAACATAATACGACTTAACACTTCACTTGATATAACGCACAAGTTAATGCTAAGTTTCACTCACCACTAATCCTAAGCTGCTCGAATCCACTTTTACAAAGTGGATCCCTAAAATGGCCATAATACGAATAGATAAAGGCCCCCTAAAGTAGAAACATGACTCTCAAATGAATATTCAGTCTAGGTGATGTTTACTTTATGCTTAGGATATTATTTTCAACATAAATGCTGCTGGTCCTTCTTGAAATTTGTTGTGATGCTATGCCGATTTTTGTCTATGTGGGCTATTCAGTAATACAATGGGATGACAGTTTCTTTCCATTTTGGGCTTGTATATTTGACATACTGAAAGAAACATCGACACGGGAACATGCTATATAACTCCAGGCAAATCAACATATACAACTGCAATTAGTTTTTTTTCATTCAATAGCTCTTTTATGTCAGTTGAACTGTTACTTGCTCTAGAAATGAACCCCTTGAGTGTATGCATTTAAACTTGGTTAGTTCAGTTCAATTGTGCTTCGCTGCTACTTGGTTAGGTCGAATTCTAGCTGGGAGCTACTGTTGTATGGAGCTGCACGGGCTGCTGCTCTTTCAGGTCATGTGAGCTGCTGACATGCCTGGTCTGCTCGGACGTGGCTACTCTTGTCTTACGCAGTAGAGTTCAGCTGCTGAAAAATCAAAGTGCACAACCAGCTGGTTGGTTTGTGGAGTGTTTTAGTTGCTTGAATTGGCACTCGAAGGATAGACTTGCTGATCGCTCGTGCCTAGCAACTTAGTTCATTGCTGCTCTGGCCTTCAAGTGAGAAGCTCGAAGGTTCGGTTTGTTATGATGGAGATTACAGCTGTTGAATGAAGTGGAGCTCTCGGATTTCTCTATGGAGTTGCACAGGCTTCTGCAAATTCAACATTTAAGTGCACAGCTAGCAAATTGTTGGTGCTGAAACTAAGTGCACGACTTGCAAGTACGCGTAGACAGCTGTTGCTTGGTAGAGTGACCAAATGCTGCTCGGTACACTTGGAAATCACGGCCTGCCGCTGTTTGAAGTGAATGCAGCTACTCATTGAATGGCGTTCACGACCAACTATTGTAAGTGGTTAAATTAAAGTGAGTTGCTATTGTAGCTTGGTGGAGCTCTTGGCTTGGTCATGTTCTTCAAGAAGCTCGGTCTTTGGTCAAATGTTTGGAGTTATTCTGCATCAGCCTTACTCAGTCTAGCATGGTGCAGCTAGTAGAGCACTTCATTCTGCCGTGTTTGTGCCAATCAGCTGGAGTTTCTGGAGATGCTTAGTTTGTAGTCATCACCCCACTTGAAAATTGCAGCTTACAAGTCTGCTATTTGGAGTGCCGTGGCTGCTGTCTTCATTTTCCTTTGCTCGGCTTAGTGTGCTTTTCATTCACACATGGGCTGATCTGTGTTTCTTTTGTGTTCAATTGCTTGGTGCAGCTACTGTTCATGTTACTCGCAGCATGGTTCACCTGACTTGTTGCTGCAGATCGGTGAAGCTTTGTCGCTACTCTCGGTTTGAATTAGGCTGCTACATTTGGACTGCAACTGTAGCTCAATTTAGTATGCTTTGGGGTGTTCCGGTCTGTTGTCACATCTTCCAGGAGCTGCTCACGGTTGCTCCATATATCAGCTGTTAAATAGAATAAAAAAGAGTAATAAGCTGACGGTGAAATTTAAAATAAGAATAATTTACTTTCCCTGAGGAATTGGAAGATAAAACTAAGAAAAATTTAAATAAATAAACAACTATTCATAAATATCAGCCACTCAGTTTTGGTTTTGCTTTCAACTTGGTCTTAGAGCATATGTGAAGTTGTTGTGTCTCAACTTACTCATCTCTTAGATAAATTCGAGTAGCTGCTTAGTGAGCTTTATTTTGATTTCCTTAATTTAATTTATATCAAGTCCAATCCGCTTAATATAAGTTATTTGATATTAAATTAAGGAAAATAATTTTTTTTTAAAAAAAACAAAAATGGAGTCGCCAACCAATTCAATCGATAAAAAAATAAAATTAGCATTTTCGGATGAAAAAACTTTAATTTGACTACTAATTTATGGATATTCTAAAAAAATTAATTTTTGGAAAATTAAATCAGAAAATCGAGTTCGGTGGGCAAATTTATTAGGACTAAGTCACCATGTGAAAATTAAAGAAAAAATTGATGGGTTTTATTTTTGTAATTTTTCTAAAATATTAAAAATATACCTAAATTCACAAAATATAACTAAAAATAATTTTTTTTTATTACAAAAGGAAAAATTATTTTTTTTAATTTTTAGATGGTTCCCTTGAAGGTTGCTACATACTTGCTACTTGAAATCAAACCAACCGTAGTTCTTTTTTATAAAAATTTTAGTAAGCAGGTCATTTTTATATTGAAAATCAAGCTAGGTTTATTTCTTTTATTAATTTATTATTTTAAGTAAAAAAAACCTAAAAAATCTAATTTTCCCAAGTTAAATAAAAAGAAAACCTTAACTAACTAATTTTTTTTTTAAAATACTCAATTTAGATCATTTTTATTTTTCCAAAACCCCTATGTGTCAAAAATATATATATATTTTCATTTTTATTTAAAAAAAATGACTTACAAAAAACTTACTTTAACTAATTATTTTTAAAAAATTGCAATAATAATTAAAACCTGCACTTAAACATGAAATAAATTAATAAAAACATAACTAATAAAATAAATTAATGAAATAAATAAAATAATAAAAAAAATTTACCTAAGTCAGATCTCGTACTCGTATGTAGGTATTGCATTAGGCGATAGTACGAACAACACTAGGCAAGGATGTAGGCAAGAGTCAAGGCAAGCGTTCGAGTGAGCACTAGGCGAGAATGAAGGCCATAGCACGAATGAGCAAGGAGGCAACAGCAGGGCAAACATAGGTGTGTACATGAGCAACAGTGATGGACAAGCATGAGCAAACGAGGGGCAACAGTACGAGTGAGAGCTAGGGCGAGCGAAGGCGAGGACCTAGGCGACAATACAAGCGAACGAAGGCGACAACGCGGGTAAGCAAAGACAAGGATCTGGTCAACAACATGGCGACATTAGCAAGGGCTTAGGTGACATGGGTGAAGACCAGATGTGCGCGGCGATGGTTCTGGGCATGAGCGATGATGCTAGCGATGGCTACGACAACATTGTGGTATTGTGGGTAACGACTTGGGTGGTGGTGCATGGTGGGTCTGGGCCTGAGCAACAATGCTAGCGATGGCTACGGTAGCATTATGGTATTGTGGGTAGCGACTTGGGTAGTGGTGTATGGTGGTATGGGTGGTAGCAAATAGTTGTTATGTAACGACATGTAGTGGCATATGGTGGTTTGGTGTTTGTAAAGGAGTATGATTAAGAAAAAAATAAAAATAAAAAAACCCTTTTCAACTTCTCTATCAACGTGCTATTTATAAACTCAAAATTAAATCTTTCATATCGAAGATACAGAAGATACCATTATGATTTGTCAAGGATTTCTCCTAACTTTTATAAACCCTAATTTATTTTAAGCTTTTTTATTTTTTTCAAGGTCCGATCTGATCCAATTAAACATAGCACGATAATTTAATCTTGATTTGAGCCCCTAAATTAGATGAATCTTTATTCTATATTAGTCTAGCCCAAAATTAATTAAGCCTATATCGTTACCTGATCTAACAATTCAACTTGATAAGACTTGACTCATGACTCAACTTGTTATGACTTGATTTGATTTTCTTTTTCTTTTTCTTTTTTTTGTTTATTTATTAACCTAGCTCAATTAATCAAAAAATAAAAAATTAGTAAAAATGAGGTATCTATAGCTACCCTTCTTTGTAGTGAAGTTCGATATGAACTTTGTTACAAAGACAAAAGAGATACCTATTTTTGTTAGATCCGACTTGGATAATCTAAAGAGAATAGATCTCTTCAAGATTTCTCTTTATTTTGGTGGATAATTCGAAGATGATAGATCTCTTCGAAATTCATTTTGACTTGCGATTTGAAGAGGCTAGATCTCTTTAAAAACTGATTTCACTTTAGTGACCCAAAGAGAATAAATCTCCCTGAGATTCTTGCTTTGTTTTGGTTGGTGGATGACCTGAAAAGGATAGATCTTTTCGAGATTCGTTTTAACTTTAATGACTAATCTGAAGAGGATAGATCTCTTTAAGATTCGTTCTAGTTAATCCGAAGAGAATAAATCTCTTCTAGATTCATTTTAGGTAATTCGAATAGGATAAATCTCTTCAAGATTGGTTTTTTGTTGATCCGAAGAGAATAGATCCCTTCAAGATTCATTTTTCGTTGATCCGAAAAGGATAAATCTCTTCAAGATTTATTTTGGTTGATTCGAAGATGATAGATCTCTTCGAGATTCGTTTTGGTTGATTTGAAGAGGATAGATCTTTTTGAAATTTGTTTTGGTTAATCCAAAGAGAATAGATTTCTTCAAGATTGGTTTTAAAAACTAGTTTAATTCTTCTAAATATCTCTTTCTAAAGACTTAAGATTATTATTTTTATTTTTTGGGACTGAATAATTTCTTAGATAGCAATTGATTGGCATACTTATATCGATTCCTAATATTCACTTATTCAATGAGTAGAATTTCACCAAAGGATTGTGATTGCTTCTTCTTTCCTTTTTCCTCTTTTCTTTTTTTTTTTTTCCTTTTTGTTCTCTTTCTCTAAAATCTACCAAACTTTTAAGTCTTGTAATTGGTCCATGCTTGTGCCTTGAATTTGCTCTATTTGACACCAAATTTCAATTTCCACTCTTTATGACTTTTGAACAATAAATCTCTTTTCAAAAGAAACAAGATTAAATTATTAAGAACATTCGATTTCATTTTTTTTGATGATTCATTGGTGAGGGTTTGGTGTTTAAGTGTATGAGGCTACAAAAACATGGTACTCAAGGGTTTATTGGTGAAGTGTTTGTTGGTCAATGACTATCCAAATTCAAAAACATTCATGGATATCAACTTTACTTGTGAACGATGAAAAATTAACCATAAACTATTCAAGAAAAATTGAAATCTTTATTGAACTCAGTTTTCATGGATAATAAAACTTGACTGCGTCTGAATTCACCAATCTTCTTAATTCCAGGCCATCCATCTCTATCAATATTAATGCACCTCCTGATAATACCCTTTTCACCACATAAGGGCCTTAATAATTTGAAGAAAACTTACCCCTAGGATCTTTTATGTTTAGCAATATTTTCTTCAATACCATGTCTCCTTCTTTAAAGTGCCTCGGGCGTACTTTCTTGTTAAAAGCTCGGATCATCCGCTGTTGGTAGCACTAACCATGACATATTGCTGCAAGCCTCCTTTCATCTAGGAGGTTCAGATGTTCCATCCACTTCTTCATCCATTCTGCCTCATTGAGCTAAGTTTCTACCACTATTCGGAATAAAGGTATTTCTACTTTCACTGGTAGTACTACTTCAATTCCATACACCAATGAATACAATATTGTACTAATAGAGGTTCTAACTGAAGTTATGTAAGCTATAAGGGCAAAGCGAAGCATCTCTTGCCAGTCTTTATAAGTGATTGCCATCTTCTCAATGATACTTTTGATGTTCTTATTAACAGCTTCAACTACCCCATTCATCTAAGGTTGATATGGAGTTAAGTTTATATGATTGATCTTGAATTGGTGATACACTTCATCCATCAACTTGTTATTCAAATTCATCTCATTGTCTATAATAATAGACTCGGGTATACCGTATCTAGAAATAATATCTCTTTTCAAGAATTTGACCACTACTCCTTTGGTTATCGTGGCATATGATGCTGCTTCTACCCACTTGGTAAAATAGTCAATCGCGACTAAAATGAATCTATGTCCATTTGAAGTTGTCGGTAAAGTTAGACCAATCATGTCAACTCCCCATAAGGAGAAAGGCTAAGGAGCTGATAATACATGTAATTCTTAGGGAAAAACGTTGATTTTGTTAGCATACACCTGATATAGGTGATAATGTCTCACATACTTGATATAATCTAATTCCATCATCATCTAAAAATACCTCATTCTCATGATCTTTCTGACTTGCATGTATCTATTCACGTGAGGACCACAAACTCCTTCATGCACTTCTTTCATCAATTTCTCAGCTTCTTCTTCATTTACACACCTTAGTAGTGTTGCATCTGGTGATCTCTTGTGTAATGTGGCTCCACTTAACAAGAAATAAATAGCCAACCTTCTTAAAGTTTTTCTATCTTTTCTATCAATACCTTCAGGAAGTTCCCTCATTTGGAGTAACTTTTTGATGTCATGATACAAAGGTTCTTTTGATTACTTCTCTCCAACTACAAGGTAAAAAGCCAATTTTTCTTCCACCTCAATCTTTAAAGGTTGAAATTCTATCCCATTTGTGATCTTTACCATTGACACTAATGTAGCCAATGCATCGACAAATTGATTCTGGATCATTGGAATGTAAGTGAATGAAATCTTATAGAAGAAAAAGGAGGGCACAAAATAACCATAACGGATACGTTGGATGGACATCAAGTGATTGATATTATCCCCTCAGGACCAGAACTTCTTGTTTCAGAGGGCGAATCTATCAAACTTGATCAGCCATTAATAAGTAATCCTAATGTGGTATGAAAGCCCAAAGAAGCCACAATTGTGCAATTTACACTTTCCCAATTTTGATTTGTTTGAGCATGTAAATAAATTGCAAATATAGTCTAAGTAATAAATGCTCAAGTTTCCTTTGGGTCCCAATTCCAATATGATCTCCAAGCCTCATTAGCCTATACTGCTCCTGAAAGAATACCTATGGTTAAAAAGAGAAATTCTAGACTAATAATACGATAACTCCAATGATCTAATTGTTGAATCAGTTGAGCTCTGTAATAATTTTTAGAAGAAACAAAAGAAGTGTTTGGTAAAACATTACTTTTTTTATTCACATATTTGATCTTCCCAAAGGAAAACGAATCATTTAAAAAATTATTGTATTTTTGAAAGGTCTTTATGACTTTTTGAAATGTAATGACTAAGAGAGTTACTGATAATAATGATCCACATAAAAGAGCTACATAGCCTAATACTATCATAATTACATGCATGATTAACCACTGTGATTGGAGAGCTGGTATTAATAATTTGGCTTGACACATTTCAGTTAAAAGACCTAAAGTAGCAAAGCCTTGGGTAAAAAAGGTACTTGACGTAGTTATTGGACTTAAATAATTCTTATGCTTTTTTAAATACGAAACCATATGAATAATGGAGAAACTCCATGAAAGAAAAATTAATTATTCATATAAATTTCTTAATGAGAAATGTCCCGAATAAATCCAACGAGTGATTAATAATCCTACTATAGAGAAAAAAGTAGTTATTATGCCTTTTTCTGATGAATCATATAGTCCTAGGATTTCATCGACTGATAAAGTTATTAAAGAAATTGTAATTACAATTGAAACAATTGAAAAAGATATATGAGTTAATATATGTTCTAAAGTAGAAAAAATCATCAAAATTCTTTAAAAAGTGCGAACAAAAACCAATTAATTATACAAAATTCAAATTCGGAATTCAATTCATTATAGGACTTATTGTATCTCTTTTACAAGACGCCATGCTGCCACTCGGATTCGAACCGAGATGCTCTAGCACTGCTTCCTAAGAGTAGCATGTCTATCGATTTCATCATAGTGACGTATTTGAAATAATAACCAATTTTTATCGAATCATCGAGATTGAAGGATTCAATTCAATCCAATATTTTCTTTTATTTTAATTGAATTAAAGAATTCAAATTAAGTTGAAATTGACGAGAAAAATTCGTTTCCTTTTGAAAGGTTTCAGTTCACTAATAAATATTTATTTTTTTAGCCTTATATTTTATTATTCTTTTCTTAATTCATTTTTTTGAATTTGAAAATTCAAATTGAAGGTGTTTCAACTAAGTAGGTTTTCTTAGTTTGTGCTCTTCGAAGATTGAAAATTGATATTTTGTAAATAAAAATAATTTGTAAATAAAAATAAATAGTTATGACTTCAATCTAAGGACGTAACTAAAAAAAAAAGTTCTTTCTCTTTTTTCATTTTCTTTTTACGAATACAAATTCAACTAATAGTAATTTATTTATTTCTAATTTCATTGATTTCTCGTTTATTTTATGAATTTTAAACAAAAAAAAGTATTTTATTGGATCACATCACAGCTTATCGCGAGATCGAAGGAATTATGTAAATATTTGTAGAACTTTATATTAACTATTAGGTTGTTGTTTTGTTTTTCCTGTAGAAAATTTCATTTAGGATTTATCAAACTAATTATATATTGGTTTTAACATCTTGTTGGTTTTCACATCTTGTCTAAAAAAAGTCTTGATTTTATATTTATGATAATTGCTACTTACCTACTTTACCTCAAAAAATTCTTTTGAATAATTAATAATTTAATTAGAAAGATTGATCAATCTTCTGTTACAAACATAGGATCCAGTTTGGATTACTCAAAATTCACATATTATTCATATATTCACACATTATTCATATTCATATATGAATAATAAATACTTACCTAAAAATTCGAATACTGAACTAAATGAAAAGAAAGGGACTCTAAAGTTGAAAGAAAGGGATAGATATTATATAGTAATTCAAAAAATAATATATTGATTCAGAAAGTTGCAAAACAAGTTTGAATTTTAGACTTAATCAATTAATTTCATAATTTCAACAACCCTTTGATTTTTCCTAAAAATCTTATATTTTCTTTTATATAGTCTAAATAGAGTCTAAATACTCAAAATCAAAGCTTTTTCTTATTATTTTCTTGTTATTTATTTGAATATTTTGACAAATAGACTAATGGGAAAAATAAGAATCCCTACCTAGGAATGAGAAAACATATATTGATAAAAGATGAAACCTTGTTTGTAGGCCATTTTCAGATTAAGATAATTTAATCTAACGTTTGATTAGTTATTTGTCGCACAAAAAAAACTTTTTGAATTCCTAGTCGAAAGAGACTTCACTAACGAAAAAGCTTTCAATGTTACCCAATATGCCTTCTTTTTCTAAATATTTTTACAAATACGTTTTTTTGATATAGAAGTTCGTTCTTTTGGAACTGCCATTTTTTGTTTTTGATATCCTTGTTTATTCTATGTTTTATTACATAAATATACGTCGAAAAGTTTAAAAAGACAACCATTGCCTACCTAATTCAAAATGACTTTTTTTTTTCCTATTAATTGGTCAAGCTCAAAAGAGTGAGTATCCCTAATTTTAAAAATGAGAATGAAACTAGTAGCTAATCAAAACCAAAGGATACATGATTTTAGAAAAGTCATTTTAGTAATTCTCTTTTTCTTTAAGTCTATTTTTTTCTATTATGTAAAGAAAATGTTGGATATCCTGTATCCTAGTCTTTCATCATATCTTAGAGTTTTTCTTACAAAATCATATTTTTTTATTTTTTAGGAATAAAATCAACCAGTTTCGCAATGAATTAGTTAATTATTATCAGCAAGCTAGGGGCCATCTTATTATCAAAATTCAAGTTTCTATCAAAATAAACAAAATAAAGTAATGTATGAAGGACTCTATTAATAGAATTCTTTATCCTTGTTCTATCGATATAAATTGTCATATCGTAATACATCGTCAATCATAATAAATAACAATTATTTATTTGAAATAATAATTTCAATTTTTTTCTATTTTCATAAAAAATATGAAATTACAATTTCAAATAAAAAATCATTTTTCTTCATATATATATATATATATGTATATATATATATTAACATGGTCCTATTCATACTATTTGACCAATTCTAACTTCTTGATTTTGGAAAGAAGAAAGATTCACAATAATTAAGAATAGAAAATTCTATCTAAGTTTTTCATATCTTGATTTTTTATTGAACCGAAAAAAAAAATAGATAAGAGCCATGGAATTGACTCAAAAATAATTAATTATGAATAAAATAGTTTTTTTTTTTAATATACATATCAATATTCGTGGATTCTCCCTTTCCTTCCACTCCCGATTCCTACGTTAATCGGAATCGGACTTCGACTTTTTCCAACGGCAACAAAGAATCTTCGCCGTATATGGGCTTTTCCTAGTATTTTTTTTGTTAAGTCTCATTATGATTCTTTCGATCTATTTATCTATTCAGCAAATAAATAGAAGCTCTATCTATCAATATGTGTGGGCTTGGACCATTAATAATGATTTTTCTTTAGAATTTGATCACTTAATTGATCCACTTACTTCCATTATGTTAATATTAATTACTACTATTGGAATTATGGTTCTTTTTTATAGTGACAATTATATGTCTCATGATCAAGGATATTTAAGATTTTTTGCTTATATGAGTTTTTTCAATACTTCAATGTTGGGATTAGTTACTAGTTCTAATTTGATACAAATTTATATTTTTTGGGAATTAGTTGGAATGTGTTCTTATTTATTAATAGGGTTTTGGTTTATACGACCTATTGCAGCTACTACTTGTCAAAAAGAATTTCTAACTACTCATGTAGGGGATTTTGGTTTATTATTAGGAATTTTAGGTCTTTATTGAATAACTGGTAGTTTTGAATTTTGGGATTTGGTCAAAATATTAAATAACTTAATTTATAATAATGAGGTTAAATTTTTAGTTCTTACTTTGTGTGCCTTTCTTTTATTTGCCGGTGCAGTTGCTAAATCTATGCAATTTCCTCTCCATGTATGGTTACATGATGCAATGGAAGAGCCTACTCCTATTTCGACTCTTATCCATGCCACGACTATGGTAGCCGCGGGAATTTTTCTTGTAGCTCGACTTCTTCCTCTTTTTCTAATCATACCTTATATAATGAATTTTATATCTTTAATACTATTAGGAGCTACTTTAGCTCTTACTCAAAAAGATATTAAAAGAAGTTCAGCTTATTCTATAATGTCTCAACTAGGTTTGAGTTATTTGGTAAGAATTTGATATCTTTAGTTCCGTCTCAGCAAATAATTTTTTTTTTTCACAAGGGATCGTGATGTCTTTCTACGGGATCGCAGGTCTCTTTATTAGTTCCTATTTGTGGTGCACAATTTCATGGAATATAGGTAGTGGCTATGATCGGTTCGATAGAAAAGAAGGAATAGTGTATTTTCCATTTGGGATTTCCTAGAAAAAATTGTTGCATCTTCCTACGATTCCGTATGAAAGATATTCAGTCCATCCGAATAGAAGTTAAAGAGGGTATTTATGGTCGTCGTGTCCTTTATATGGAAATCAAAGGGCAGGGGGTCATTCCATTGACGCTAGATGAACCGTTTGTAGATGTGTTTCCGAGTATTCTTTTATCATTTCATCCAACAGGAAGAGTTCTTCTAACTCTATGAATTTTTATAGAATACTCTCTTTTTGAATATCAATCCAAAAGGTTTCCGATTGTCTAATATTCCACCAATTAGTAATCCAAGATTCGAGACTTTTATTAAATAATAGAGAGATCCACCAGGGCAAAAATACTATAGATGTTTTACCATTTTTGCACTTGTGAATTAAAATTGTTAATGAAAACACCTCATTCGTCAAATCTATGGGATCGAATATTTAGATCAACCATAAATAAGTCCTATTACAAGGAATTGAACCTATGAAGCTATTCCCTTTTTTTTTTTTTGTGATTCAGTGGTTAGGCCTTAAATCTCGAAAGAATACAAAAATAGAATGAGAGCCCACTTTGTTTGAATTGGAATGAAGCAATAATAAAAAAAATCTTGTTTCCATTCCAGATACTTCAATTGATCAAATTCGAAGTCTCTTTTGATGAATTTCTGAAAGAATCACTTCAATTCAAGTAATGAATATTAATTATTCAAATTTCAAACCAAAGGAACTTCTCTTTTCCTATCTATCAAAGAAAGGTTTAAAAAAAAATTTCGCTGGCTACACTCACAGTCATAGTCCAGGAAAAATGGAGAGAGATTTATATTGTATAAAAAATGAGTGACAAAAAAAGATAGAAAAGTTATCTTTAGAAGAGATCCAATTCTTTAATCATTTATAAACACAAAAGAAAAGTCGATTGACAAAAGAAAGTAGAGATAATTTACAGGATATTATCCATCTATATCTAACGTATCAATTCCTATTGAAAATAAAAAAAAAAAGAGAAATTCTTAATTCCAAAATCTTTTGCTATACGAGATGAATCTATTCTTTTGGTTTGTTACTTCTTTTTTACTAAATTGGATTGGATGGATTTTCATACACATAATAAAAAAAAAAAAATTGTGGACAAAAAAAGTTTCGCTTTACGGATGTTCTGTATACATCTATTTTGGTTTGAATGAACGTTCTAAAAAAACTTTTGAGTTCTTGAATTTTTTCCTTGCCAAGGATAAAGAAGTTATTCTTCAGTTCATTTCAAAATACTTCAATTGGCACACGTAAGAAATAGGCTAATTCAAAAGCTTTTTGCCCAATTTCTCACGGAGTCAAATTCTCATCAGTACGCATCAAAGGAATGGCCCCCTGCCCTTTGATTTCCATATAAAGGACACAACAAGCATAAATACCCTCTTTAACTTCTATTCGGATGGACTGAATATCTTTCATACGGAATCGTAGGAAGATGCGACGATTTTTTCCAAGAAATGCCCAACGAAAAATACAGACTATTCCTTCTTTTCTATCGAACCAATCATAGCCACTATGTACATTCCACAAAATTATACATCACAAATAGGAACTAATAAAGAGACCTGCGATCCCATAGAAAGACATTATGATCCCTTGTGAAAAAAAAAATTATTTGCTAAGACGGAACTAAAGATATCAAATTCTTACCGAGATAACTCGAAGCTCCAACCAATACGAATCCTAATGAACCTCAAAAAAGGGTAAAGGCCTAGTAGAAATTACTTATTTTTTGAGACCCTACTATAAGTTCTATCCATATATGTTCTGATCGCCAACTCATACTAGATTTAGTTGCATTTTATTGGAATTGAGAAAAAAGTCCAAATGAATTTGACTTTCCTTTTTTTATTTGCGGAGTAACTCTCATCAACTAGCGCTATTCTGTTTTGATGTAACCCTTTAGGAGTAATTTAACTAATTGGTTAGGTCCAAAATAATAGAACCCCCCTTTTATGATCTCCTATAAATATCTACATACATATAGATACGTTGACTTCCCATTTGGCTAGATTCCGATCTATTTCTAGCTATAAGTCATTTACTCATCTATTTACGCATACATAAGAGCTCCTTTATTTATTTTATGTTCATATGAAGCTGCACGTTATACCATATTTTATTAAATAGATATTATTTAAGTCTTGAAAAAATTAGATATTATCTAAGTCTTGAAAAAATAGATGAGAGTTGGACCCATCAAATCTAAAATATCTTGTTTTTTTGAATATGAAGAGATAAATAAGCCATTGCAATTGCCAGAAATACCAGGGGTATGAAAGGCACAAAAATAGAGGGTAAGTTTAAGTCGTTGAGAGTTGTCATAGAATGGGTACCTCGATTTAATATTTGTACCTATTATAAAGATAATATTAGAATTCGTATCTAATTATACTAGATATATCTATAAGTATATCTAAGTGAATATATATAATATACTAAGTGCAAGGAATGTATAATTTAATAAATAAATGCGACTTATTCGTCTTTCTACATGAAAGATATAAATATATGTATGATAATTCATTCTTGTCTTTTAATTTGAATTTCATTAATAAACTAAAGAATTTATTAAAAATTCCTTTAAAGGGATTCTTGGGAGATAGAGTAGAAAGATACTCTATCTCTCTATTTGAATTCTATATACAGCAAGAAGGATGAAATTCAGTTTATTTTCCTTTACCTAATTTGAATTTATCAAGAAGAATCTTCTTTTTTTCTCTTGTTAATACAGGTTTACTAAATAATAATCGGGAATATTGATATAAAAAAAAAAAGAATTATCCGTATGATTCTTTATACAATTTCAAATTCAATCTTATGTCATGAAAGAAAAAAAAAATACATTCAAAAAATGTTAATTTTGATTCGCACAAACTAACTATTTTTTGCTAGAAATCAAATAATTTAACTAAATTAACTAATTCAACCTAAGGACCTACTTAATTGAATTTGAATTCAAAGGAAAAAAAAAACGTGAAGTTTAAATAACTCAATTAGAACACCCTTTAAAGGATTATGTGGTACGATTGGATCGAATAAGCCCTTATGGAAAAAATATTTAGCCGCTTGTGAACCTTCTGGTACTGTCTTATTCAATGTTTGTTCAATTACTCTTTTCCCAGCAAATGTAATGTATGCATTAGGTTCGAAAATAATGATATCCCCCAACATCCCAAAACTAACCGTCACCCCACCAGTAGTAGGAGATGTAAGGATTGATACATAGAATAACTTTTTATTTGCTTGATAATCATATAAAGCAGCCGAAATTTTTGCCATTTGCATCAAGCTCAAACTTCCTTCTTGCATATGTCCTCTTCCGGAAGCACACACTATAATAAGAGGTAAAAATTTATTGGTAGCATACTCAATCAAACACGCGATTTTCTCACCTACTACAGATCCCATGCTACCCCCCATAAATTGAAAATCCATAACGCCAATAGCTATGGGAATAGCATTTAGGCGACTGGTGCCTGTTTGAACAGCTTCAATTAATCCTGTCTATATTTGATAATAATCAATACGATCTTTATAAGGTTCTTCCTCCGAATGAAATCCAATAGGATCCAGAGAAACCATGTCTTCATCCATAGGATCCTAAGTACCTGAATCAATTGAAAGTTCGATTCGATCTGAACTACTCATTTTCAAATGATATCTACATTGTTCACAAATATTCATTTTTTACTTAAAAAGATTCTTATAATTTAATCCATAACAATTTTTGCATTGAACCCATAAATGCCTATATTTTTTAGTTAAATCGAAATCAGTAGAATTTTCTCTTATCGTGAAATCAATAGCATTCCTCCTAGTTCTTATACTGGAGCTCCCCCTTCCATTACTATTTTTATTTTCACTACAAATGTAACTATAAATGTAACAGTCACTGGAATTGTCACTACCACTTAAAATGGAACTCTCAATAGAGATTTGAGAACGAAAATAAGAGTCAATGCAAGTATTAATGTAATTATTCCAACTGTATTTAGTCTCATACAGGGAAAGATCATAGTTGGAATCATCATTCTTCGATCCATTCTTCAGATAACCATAATTTCGACAACTAAAAAAAGAACTTTCTAGTTCACTCAGTAAAGAAGGATCATTGTCAATCTCAAAAATTTGCTTTTCAATATCAAAATATAGGGAATAAATATCCCTATTCCTATCTCTATCTAAAAAGGTGTTGTCAGAGATAAAATTATGAATGTCTCGGATGCCCACGAAATGATCAACATTACTGTAACTAGAACTATGAATTTTTTTATAAGTATCGTTTCTAACCGGATCTTCACTTACACTGGTATTTTCAACAGGATCAAGCCTATCGATTGATTTACTTAGCTCATACCTGTATTCTAATTTATCCTTAGACAATATCGAATTGAACCAACATTTTTCATAGAGCTTTCTTGCCCCTATTTTTTTTATACATGAAAATACAAAGATGAATAGTCATTCAATGAAAAATCATTGAATATTTTATTTGCTATCAAAATAAGCCAATATTTAGGATTATTAACTAATTAAAGAAAACTGAAAAAAAAAATGATTGGAGTTGATTTTCTTTTGTAAAATTTTGTGAAAATCCGGAGTATTACTTAAACTATATCGGAATATGACATATGAAGATGTCCGTCATCTTATGTCAAATTCGCATCGAACAAAAGACATATTTGTTCCCTCTTATGAATAACTTTTTTCGTAAAATATCGTTTATCACTAATAGAATAAATTTCTATTACATATACATAGAATACAGAATGAAAAGGACAATATACAGGATGGGTGAAGAGGTTGTGAAACTTGACTCAATTCATGATCCAAAGCTAAGGGATATAAAAGAATACACCAATCCTAAAGATCCATGGAATTTATTGTGGATCTAAGCCAACGAACAATAGAAGCGTTTTCGTTGTTTAGTTATTTATTTTATTTTTAATCTTGTATATCTAAATAAATATGTATGTATTTGAAATAGATATAATAAATAGAATCTTTGGATTCGGCTCAATCCTTTTAGTAAAAGATTGGACCGAGTTTAGTTGAATTACAATTCAATTAAGAGTAAGAGAACGAACGGGAATTACTGGATTACAAAGTATCCATTGCTTCAAATTCAAATTTGATCTCCTTTCATACTTCATAAGCAGCAGCTAGTTCAGGACTCCATTTGCTAGCCTCATGGATAATTTCATTACCCTTACGAGCAAGATTACGTCCCTCATTACAAGCTTGTACACATGCTTCTAAAGCTACTCGATTAGGTACGGTACTCGATGCATTTCCCCAAGGGTGTCCTAAAGTTCCTCCGCCGAGTTGTAGTAGGGAATGATCTCCAAAGATTTCGGTCAGAGCAGGCATATGCCAAACGTGAATACCTTTCGAAGCCACGGGCAGAACACTTAATGAAGAGACCCAATCTTGAGTGAAATAAATACCATGGCTTCAATCTTTTTCAATAAAATCATCACATAGTAAATCAACAAAGCCCAAAGTAATTTCTCTTTCTCCTTCAAGTTTACCTACTACGGTACCAGTGTGAATACTATCTCTACCAGACATACGTAAGGTACCAATTTCTTGTCCTTCGTCTTATATTCTCCTAAGATTTGGAAAATTATAAGAGAAGAATCTTCGTTCACTTCAAGCTTTTGTATTCCCATATCTGATACCATTTTGAGCCCCAAAATGCAGGCTTCATATTCTATTATGTTGTTGTTATATGGACATGTCAGTCTTGCTGCTATAGGGAAATAGTTACTCTCTAGTGATACCAATACTACTCCTATCCCATATCCAAACACATTGGTTGCTCCATCAAAATACATTTTCTACCTCAATTTTTCACCACTCAATCCATTTGCCATCATCACATTTTCATTGGGAAATTGTGCTTTTAAACCATAGTCCTCATCTTCTAATGGATATTTTGTTAATTGATCAGCCACTACCTACCCTTTGATTGAAGACTTACATACTTGATATCAAATTCAAAGAGTAGCATCTGCCACTTCGATATTCTCCCAATCAACGTTGGCTTTTTTGCTAAATACCTCAAAGGGTCATATTTTGCCAATAATTGTATTGAATAAGAGAGAGTGTACTGTCTTAGCTATGCATCACCTATACTAAGGCACAAAACATTCTTTCCACTTCTCAGTATTTTTGCTTGCCTTTTGTGTATTTCTTGCTAAAATGGTATATAGGATGCTCTTTTCTTGTCATTTCATCTTTCTGCCTCAACATGCATCCCATCAACTCGAGAAGAATCGTTAAGTAAAAGATCAAAGGCCATCTTAATATGGGAGTAACCAATATCGACAAATTCATAAGATACTCTTTGATTTTAGCAAATGCTTGCTCATACTCTTCATCCCATTCTATTGATGCATTCTTCCTCAAAATTTTAAATAATGGCTTGCATCTATTAGTTAGTTACAATACAAATTGTGCGATGTAATTCAACCTTCCTAGCAGTCCCCAAACTTTGTTTACAGTCTTTAGTGCTAGCATGTTTACGATTGCCTTAACTTTATCTGGGTCTACTTTGATTCCTTTTCTACTGATTATAAAACCCAACAAGTTGCTTAAAGTTACTCTAAAGGTGTACTTTTTAGGATTTAACTTCAATTGAAACTTCTTCAATCATTCAAATAGTTTACACAAAATATCTATGTGACTTTCATTTGCTTTGGATTTAGCAATCATATCATCCATATAAACTTCGATCTCTTGATGCATCATGTCATGAAATAAGGAAATCATAGCACGTTGATAAGTTACCCCAACATTCTTCACCCTGAAAGGCATTACACGATAACAAAACGTTCCCCAAGTGATAACGAAAGTTTTTTTGATTTTATCTTCTTCTACCATTTTAATTTGATTATACCTTTAGAAACCATCCATAAACAAGAAAAGATTGTTCCTAGCTATGTTATCCACTAATACATCAATATGCGGTAAAGGAAAGTTATCCATTGGTGTTGCCTGGTTTAAGTCTTAAAAATCTATACAAACCCAAACTTTCCCATTTTTCTTCAATACTAGCACCACATTAGCCATCCATACGGGGTAATCTGACACTTTTATGAACCCAACTATAAAATAACTTCTTCACTTCTTCTTTTATTTTGAGGAGTATGTCCAACCTAAATCATCTAAGCCTTTGTCTTTTAGGTTTAATTTCCTCCTTGGTTGGCAATTTATGAACTACAATAGATGAAACTAAACTGGGCATATCTTCATAAAACCAAGCGAATATGTCAAAGTATTTTGATAGCAATCGTAACAACTCATGCTTTTAATCATTTGTTAAATTAGCACCAATTTTCAAGTTTCGTGGACTTTCCTTTGTCCCTAGATTAATCTCATCCATCGGTTTGTCAATAATCACTCTACCCTATTCATGTCAACGCTAACACTCCTAAATTTCATTTTGAGTCTTAATATCATCTTCAACGTCTAACTTAGTAAGGCTAAAGGTGATATTAGTACTTTCATCATTTACATGCGAGAGATATCCATTACGTTCATCATTTTTATCGGATTTGAAGGATAAAGGAAAAAAGAAAAAGGACAATGAATAAATAATAAAGAAGAATTGATAGAAAGAAAGGAATGACTTTTATTGAATGAATGGATTTAAATTGTATGAAAGGAAAAGTCTAACCAATTGAACTAATTATCAAAATCAAATGTTCCTAATTAATCTAATTTTGTATTTCTAAAGAGACCTATCAATGGGAACGGAAAACCAGTTGCACAAGGAAATCGGTACGCCAATATCTTCCTTTTCATTTGGACTGATGCTACATTATTGAGTCAAGGCCTTGGATAGATTCGTTACTTCGTATTCTTGAACACCAACTAGTACTGGGAACGTCTAGTGAACGTCCAAAAAGTCCATGTGAGCATGGTACAACTGATATCTTCTCTTGCTTTTGGTTTTAGCCTTTATTTCTTGAATCTCCTCTTCAGTGGCCTCATACCCAAGCCTAAACATTCCAATCTGTTGCTTAAGCTATTTTAAACGACCTTGTACCCACTGTCTTGCTTCTTAGATCACACTAATTTCGTCAAAAATCTACATCCCTAGAACTTCTAATTCTTCATCCCCGACATAGGGAATAGAAGTCTCTTTATAAATCTTGTAGTCTTGCTCCCTGTGAATAGTAACCAACTACCTATTGGCTATGAATTTTACTTTTTGATGTAGATTAGATGGAATTTCCCCTGCTGAATGAATCCATGGTCTTCTTAACAGAAGGTTTAAAGTTCGCGGTATATCCAAAACTTGGAATGGAGTAGTGAACATTTGTAGGCCGATCTCGATTTACAACCTAATTTCTCCAATTATCTCCCTTTTTGATCCATCAAAAGCTCTTACTAAAATCAAGCTAGGCTTTATCTCAGTTGCATTGACTCTGAGTAAATTTAATGTCACCAAAGGACATACATTTGGTGATGACTCATTATCTATTAGAACTGAAGTAACCACTTTCCCTGTACACTTAACCACTATGAAGAGGGACTTCATGTGCTGGTCTTCTTCTTTACCTAACTCATCTGGTGAGAATGAAATCTGATTTACTGCAAATATCGAGTTTACCACCAACCCCAGTTTTTTAGTAGAAATCCCTGTAGGTACTTTGACATCCTTCATACTTTTGATTAATGCCTCTCAATGAGTATTTGATGACAATAGTAAGCCCATTAGAGAGATCTAGGCTGATACTTTAGCTAACTGGTCCATTATCTTATATTCACTGGCCTTCACTATTTTCTTAAAAACATTTTAATCTTTATCATCTGTATCTTCAAAGATCTTTCAAGAAGCCTCTTCTACAATGGACTTCCTCTTGGTTTCCTCATTCTGATCATAAACTCATCCCGAACGCATAAGCCCACCAACCATAGGTGAAGAGGCCTTAGTTGTTAGATTCACCTCCTAGTAATCCAAAGGTGCTGCTTTGTAATTCTCTGGGTTCTCTAGGGCTATTGGGACATTAAAAGCAATCTTCTTAGGTTTTCCCAATTCCTCAACCTTCTTAGTCTTCCCATCATACAAAAAAACCAATGGCTTGAGCCCGTCTCTAATCATTCCAACCATCTTCTTAGCTTCTACAATAAGTTGGTCTTCTTCCTCAAATTCTAGACCCCATCCAATAGGTAGGGCATCAACGTATATGGCAGGCGTACCAATATAATCCACTAAATACTCAAACTTCCTTAACATTTCTCTTAGGGTATCAATCGTCGGATCTCTGGCTTCATATATTTTTTTAAGCTCCTTCTAAGTACTCCTCTTTCACAGTTTTGGAATTGTGATAGCCATAATATCAACTTTCTTTATCTCCCCATCCTTCAGTAGTTGATATATTGCTAGTCTAGTCTGGGTTCTATCCTTAAGATTCATGTTCTATAAGTATTCAGCTTACCTCAAATTCCAAGCTATCTCCTTAATAGCGATAGGGAGCCTATCTAGATCAATCTTTGGTTTAGAAACTTCAGCAATGATCATATTGATCAAATTTCCATGATTCGGCAGAGGGTTATTACCTATGTTAGGAATAGGAGTCTAAATGAAATCTAATTAAACCAATTTGGCATTAATAAAATCTTAGATCTTATATCTGAGTCTCTAACATTAATTTATAGAATGCTCTACTTAGCCCAAATGATAATCATAATGAAGCTCTGGGTTATAATCTCTTGGTCTTTGTCCTTCCCTTGGTATTTCAAATGTCAGAAGATTCTCCTTCCTTAGTTGTGCAAGAACTTGGCTTAAAGGAATAGGATTATGAGTAAAATGTCTTCTTTGTGGGCAGTTGTTTTGACTCAGATTTGGCGAGGGATTAGATCTTCCTATCATGGCTACCGGGGCTACAAGCCTAATGAGATTGCCGATATTGACAATGCTTACGATGGCTTCTTCGGCTTTGTTGGAAAATCTTATAGAAGATTTCTTTTTCTCAGCTACTTTAGGATTAGGAAGTCTTCTGATAGCAATAGCTTCCTTAATTCAGTACCCTAAGGCTACAATTTCTATAAAGTTATAGGCAAGGTACCCGACCAGATGTTGGTAATATGGGCTTCTAAGAGTATTAATGAAAGCGAAGGTCAAATCCTTCTCGATTAAGGGTGGAGTCACCTTAGCTGCCATTCCTCACCATGTCTAAGCATATTCTTTAAAGTTTTTGTTAGCCTTCTTTTGTAGATTATTTAAATCCCATATGGACGGAGCCACTTTGATGTTGAATTTATATTGGTTGTAGAAAGCTCATGCTAACTTATCTTAACTATCAATCTCATTCAAATCAAATTGGGTATACCAAGTTAAGGCAGGCCTAGTCAAGCTGTCCTAAAAAGTCTGGACCATCACTTTGTTATACTTTGTGTATTTTCCCATTTTCCTAATGTATAACCTAGTATAGAGTTTCGAACAGCCAGTCCCATCATATTTCTCAAATTTTGGCACTTTAAATATTTTTGGGAAGTCATCGTCTTCATATGTCGACAAGTTGATTATTCCCATCTATTTAGACCCGTTGACCATTTATAGGGTTTTCATCTTCTCAATCAACTTTTTCATAAATTTTGTTTCCATCTCTTAATGTTTCTCCTTAATCTCTTTTGCTCCATACTTCAGCATTAGGGACCGATTCTTCATCTTCCAATTCAAAGGGAGGGGTCGTTTCTGCATTCTAATTCAAGTTGACTTGAGATCCTTGTCTGTTGTTAAGAATCCCAATAGCCCGAGTGAGAGCTTGAATCTATTCAACCATCTTATTCATGTTTTCTTCTAAAGTTACTACTTTCGAGTTGAGCTCGATTTAACTAACATTTCCAGTACCTTGGGTTGACATTCTGGCGTTAGAACAAGTGAATATTAGGCTTCTAGTTGAGCTTGCTCATTTGGACGCTATCTTCAAAATTCTACGCGAAAACCTAAGTTTTAAACTTTTTGGTTAATTAAAGATTTTTTTTTCCTTTTTATTTTTTATTTTTTTGAATTTTTTCTTTTTTTTGGTGATTTTTTGTTGTTTCGCCTTTTGTGTGTTTTTTTTTCTTTCCCTTTTTTTTAATAGTCAAATATCAAAGATAAATAAATAAATAATAATCACAATAATAATAATGAGTAAAAGGCTGCACAATTAATGAAAATTCTATTTACTAAAGTTACAAATTTATTAATCATAAGATCTAACTTGTACAACAAATTAAAAGAAAAGAAAAGAACAACTCTTAGCTAATCTTCTTAAAAACTTAAATTCTATATCTATAAGAGCTAACAGATCTAACTGGGACGAGCTTCAGCAACTTCCCTCATAAGTCTTCATATTGTAACATCCTTTTCTCGAATCTTGCTCCTCAAGAATTGATTTTCCTCCAATAGTCTCTAATTTTCTAGCTTTAACTCTTTAACGATTCTCTTACTTTCTTGAAACCAGGCTTCAACTCTAGCCCGTACGGTGTCTTAATAAGCCTGCTCAATGGGTGAAAGATGTACCAGTTTTGGCTCGTGTCTGAACACATCTAGAGCTTCATACCATATCTTTCCAGTCTTCTCTAACTGATCATAAATGAACTATTTAGTACTCAATATTCTTCGACTTTGCTTCTCAAAGTTCTTACATTGACTATCTTTTTTACTTCTCTCTGTTCTTATAACTTTACGAGTTCTGCTAATCATTGAATCAAAGTAGCTGTAGGTAAACAAGGATCTTGATAATTTATCGTAATGACGTTTGAGGAGTCTTTATAGGCTATCTCTTGAAGTGAGCTCAGCAGTTTGGTGACATAAGTTAAGAAATATCCTGTATAGCTTGTAATACTGATAAGGGGGACTCCTGCATAGTTGGTGCACCTTAATACAACTTGAGTGTAGTAACTCCATCTAGCTGTCAACATAAAGTCTACTAACTGCATTTTGCTAATAACTGACACCCATCCATTAAACTAAGCTTTATCTAATACCTTAAGGTGGTAGCCAAAGTCGTCAATCAGATTCATATTTTCAGTTAGGGACTCGCTGAGAAGATTCCCTCTATACCCTTATGTGTGACTAAGAAACCACATGGCAAGGATTGTTGTTTCATCAAATGGGTAAGTGTCCTAAACTATTCTACTAGTAATGCCGGTATATAGGATTTATCGGCTAAGAATTGAGCCACCGGCTAAGAATTGAGCCACTAGCTCAGCTACCCTATAATGGACTTGACTATATATAAAGGGAAATAACACTATTCTAAACACTGCTACAATAAATGTGTTGACCCTCTTTTCAACCCATGATTCATTTCCTCTATAGAAGATCCAACGATATCTTTAATAGGCATTTAGGCTTGAAAACTACTCTACTCATCTTAAGATGTTAAGACATTTCTAGCCCTCTAAAGACAAAAATGGGGCTAAGGTTGACTTCATGACTCACAACAATGTCATGAAAGCTTTCTCGGGCTAGACTTTAAGATTAAGGATATCTATGCTTATTTTAAGGGGCAAGGCACTAAGTAGCTACAAGTATTCTTCTATAATAGGTATCAATACGTATGGGCTGAAGTTAAAAGCTGTAGATTCTAAATCTCAAAAATGGATAAGGGCCTGAATTAGAGGCTAGTGGAGCTGGACTCGCATAAGGGATATGACTGGCTTGATCTTCTTACAAATGTAGTCTTACTTAGCAAGCGAAAACTGGTTCAACCAATCTCTTAAGATGGCCTCGAGGAAGGAATACTTATCCAACTAGACTTCATGGACGGCTTCTGGACTAATACTACCCTAACTCTCCATATCTATATTACAAAAAAAAAATACACAAAATAAAAGGCAACGATTATTTACAACAAGACCACTAAATTTAGAATAAAATTGGATATGATGTTAATAATTTTGTAGCTTTTTCAAAGATTTTCTTAGAAATTGCTTAGCCTTTAACTAACTAAGGAGCAATAAAATAAAAAAAAATAAAACACATATAACATAAGGAAATAAAATATTCATAGAGAAACGAGTATAATCTAACATATTAAAAAATGCAATATGTTACACACAGATGCAATGCATTAGGGGTTAGTCATTAATAAATTATAGGGAATACAACGAATCTACAGTCGGTCAAATACCCTTATATATAAGTAAATCTGAAATAGGATTTTTTTTTTTTAAAAAAAAAGAATTTTGTGAATACTTATATATAAGGATTACCCCTTTTTTTTTTAATTTTCCCTTTTTTGAAGAATGGGATTGAACTAAATGCGGATTGATTAGGCTTTTCCTATAATTTAAGAATAACTACCCCTTTTTTTTTCCTTAAATGATGATGTAAGAGGGTGAGGTCTACGAATTCCAAGCTCTATAGCTTAAAGGCTTTCTAAAGAGAAGCTCAGTGAGCTATATCGAAACTTGAGAAGGCTCACCTATCACCACTAGGTGGAGGTAAAGACCCAACCACTTAAGGGTTATACAATAATGGCCTATCTTAGGTTTCTAAGGTAGTTTAGGTCCGACCATATCTAAATACACAGATGTTTAATAAAAAACCTCCCTAATTCCCCTAGAGGGTCCATTAGGATAGGTTTTTTCTTATTAAGGCTCGCATCACTAAAAGACAATTAGTATAACTATAACATAATATAAAAAGAAAATAATAATATAAAAGGCCATCAAAAAATTTTTTAACTTTCACATGGCTAACCCATCAAGCATTCTCAGTAGAGTCGCCAAATCTGTCGAGCCCTATTTTGATTTCCTTAATTTAACTTATATCAAGTCTAACCCCACTTAATATATGTTACTCAACATTAAATTAAGGAAAAGAAATTAAAAAAAAAATGGAGTCGCCAACTAGTTCAACTCATAAAAAATAAAATTAGGGTTTTAGGATGGGAAAACCTTAATTTAACCACTAGTCTACGAATATTCTAAAAAATATATAATTTTTAAAAAATTGAACCAAAAAACCAAGTTCGAAGGCTAATCTATTAAAATTAAATCACCATGTGAAAATTAAAAAAAAAATTAATAGGCTTCGTTTTTGTAATTTTTCTAAAAATATTAAAAATATACTTAAATTCACAAAATATAACAAAAAATGATTTTTTTTATTTTTTTTAATTACGAATTTCTAAAAAATAAAGAAATTTTTTTTTTTTTAATTTTTAGACGATTGCCCCAAAGGTACCTACGTACTTGCTACTCAAGATCAAACCGGCTGTAGTTCTTTTTTATAAACTTTTTAGTGGGTGCGTCACTTTTATATTGAAAATCGAGCTAAATTTACGTTTTTCTATCAATTTATTATTTTAAGAAAAAAAAAACCTAAGAATTCTAATTTTTTTCAAGTTAAATAAAAAAAAAACCTTAACTAACTAAATCTTTCTTAAAAGAACTCAATTTAGATCTTTTTTATTTTTCCAAGACCCCTATGTGTAAAAAAATATCTATTTTGTTTTTCATTTTTATTTTTAAAAAAACATGATTTACAAAAAACTTAATTTAACAAATTATTTTAAAAAAATGCAATAATAACTATAACATGCACTTAAACATGAAACAAATTAATAAAAACATAACTAATAAATAAATTAATGAAATAAATAAAATAATAATAAAAAAATTTACCTTAGTCAGATCTTGTGCTTGTATGTAGCTACTGGGTTGGGCGATAGTGAGCGATAGCACGAGCAACATTGGGCGAATATGGTCAAGAATTAGGGTAAGCGTGTGAACGAGCACTGGGCGAGAGTAAGGGTAAGAGCATGGATGAGCAAGGGCGATAGTACGGGCAAGTGTAGGTGTATGCATAGGCGATAGTGATGGGCGGGCATGGGTGAATGAAGGGCGACAGCACAGGCGATCACGAGCAAAAGCTAGGGTAAGCAAAGGTGAAGACCTAGGCAACAGCATGGGTAAGTGAAGGTGAGGAAGTGAACGATAGCATGGGTGACATTAGCAAAGGCTCGGGCAATGTTGGTGAAGACTAAGCATGCACAGCGGTAGGTCTGGGCATGAGTAACGATGCTGGCAGTGTTGTGGTGTTATGGTGGTATTGTAGTATTGTTAATGGCGGCTTGGGTGGTAGTACATCGTAGTTTGGGTAGTGGTACATGGTAATTTAGGTAATGGCGCGTAGTGGTTGTAAGGCGGTACATGGTGGCATGTGGTAGCGTGTGGTGGTTAGGTGTTTATGAAGGAGTGCGATTAAGAAAAAAAAAATTTCAACTTTCTCATCAACGTGCTATTTATAAACTCAAAATCAAATCTTTCATATTGAAGATACAGAAGATACCATTATGATTTGTCAAGGATTTATTCTAACTTCTAGAAACCCTAATTTATTTTAGGCTTTTTTATTTTTTTCAAGGCCCAATTCGATCCAATTAAATATAACCTAATCATTTAATCGTAATTTGAGCCCCTAAATTAGATGAATTTTTATTCTATATTAGTCTAGCCCAAAATTAATTAAGCCTATATTGTTACATGATCTAACAATTTAACTTGATAGGACTCGACTCATGTCTCAACTTGCTATGACTTGATTTGATTTTCTTTTTCTTTTTCTGTTTATTTATTGTCCTAGCTCAATTAATCAAAAAAAAAAATTGGCAAAAATGAGGTGTCTACACTGCTGATATTTGATCGCATGGAGTTCCATAGTAGCTTGGCTTTACTCGATTTGCTGCCGTTTCCACTTTAAATATTCCAAAGAGCATGTAGACTCCTTGTACAACAACACTCCTCTCTTAAAGATTCATGTTATCTGATGTCCCAATCTGATTTCAACTTAAGAAGAGGCTAAGGGTTGTTGAATTGCTAGGACAAAAACTCGAGAAGCTATTGTATCATATTAGATCCTCAAGTACACATTCTTCTGCTACTTATGGCATGTACTACAATTAAGTCCAAATCAAGACAAGTGCAAAATGGAACTTAAATTGGATTCTCTTATCAAGTAGAGTTATTGCATAGCTTGGTACTTTGTTGCAAGCTGCTTAAGAGATTAGTTGGCCCTACTATTGTTTATGTTCAGTTTTGCTTAGTTTCAACAGTTGCTCAAACTTAAAAAGGCATGGATTTGCTATACAAAGCATGAAATTGATTTCAAGTAGATGCTTAGTTGTGTTGTGGTTATGATTCACATAGGTGCCGCTACATTTCGATGAAGATACTCCATTTCACAGCTACTTAGCTTAGTTTATTCTTCATTAGAACTTTTGAAGCTTGGATCCAATTATTGCTGTTATTTTCCAAATGAGCTCCTAAGTCTTGTTATGTGCTTCACTTGGTTGCTATTGCTTTGTTATATCATTTTTAGCAATTTGGACAATTAGCTAACGTTATTTTGATTATAACTCCCACTAGTCAAATTAACATCAGGTTTTCTCAATTAAAGCCACTTAAAGAGCCTGAATCAATGGATAGCAGCTAGTTTTGTTGTCATTGTAGCTGTTGATATTTGAAGTAAAAGTCTTCTAAAAGATAACAGTACGCTTGAAAAGATGACAATCCTAGATATTAGAAGTATAGAATTGTACTACCATTTTCATTCTATAAGTTGTTCTACAATTTGAACTCAAGACCAATAAGACATATAGACCACTTAAGCTCCTTGTTTTATTCTTTAGTTGAGATTATTGAATAATAGACCCAAAAAATGTATTTATCATTTTTTTAGCATAGTTTGCAATAAATGTACAAATACATATATGAATGTATGCCATTTTCGTAGAGATTCTACACATTTATCAATTATATGTGTGTATGCATGCTTTGGTATGGCATTCACGTGTATTTATACACCTATATTAGGCTTCGACTCAACCTTATTTTTTTTTTCAAGTACAGGATCAAAAGACTATCTTATTGATGAGGAGCCATAAGTTAACAACATTTAGGAGGAGGTAAGTGTCGAGTATCTTTATTATTATGATGATTAAGGTGAAGTTGAGTTATGTATTTGTTGGAGATATATTATGATGAAATTAAAAGAGTCATGTTTTATCGAGGAGATAGACTCCTTTTACTATGTTGTGTAGGTGTGTGATCTTTTGAGGATTTTTGCTACTTGTGGTCTACCTTATGTTACTTATGGTTATGAGTCAATACACTCTTGAACCTTTATGTTAGTTAATTCTAGTTTTATGAGGATTTGAGGTGGATGTAGTTACTAACTCCCTTATGGATTCATATGTGTATATATAAATATTGTATGTTAATGTTATAGATACAACTAGGTGGATTTAAAAGCCTTAGCATATTCTAGGTTAGCTGAACTATATCACAAGTTATGATGCCTATTTAGGGTCCAAGGGCGTTATAGCTTAGGTGGTATCAGAGTTGATGTTTAGAGGATCATAAAAAGGCTTAGGGCAAAAGATCAAGTAGACATCTAGGATATTGATTTTGGTTATAGGCATGCTAATCTAAAGAATCCTTAATCCTAATCATCGAGACTGATGTAAACTGTGACCAAAGATAGATAAGGCCAGTTGCTAAATGGGTCCAAACTTATAGAAAGCTCAAAAAGGAAAGTGATGAAGCATAGGCAAAAGGACAAATGCGAATAAAGAGTAAGCAAAAACCCATGAACAACTCTAATGGATATGATGTACTAATGGAACTTTTGAGGACTTATAGCTCAATTTAATATAATGCATGAGATGATTTGATGAGGTTACTCACCACCTAGCCTTACTTAAAGGTTAAGATAAAAGTGATGCTAAGAGTAAGCAGATAATGTTTATGCAAGAAAGGAAAAATACTTAAGTATATTAATGATAATTTGTCTATAGCTATAATTACAAGGATATTTATATCCATAAGTTAAGGTAACTTACCCAAAAGAGAAAAGACAAAAAGGGTATTTTCTAAGGAAATGATGTACAATATATAAAAAGGTAAAAATGAATATTCAAGAAAAACAATCATTGGTGTAATATATTCTATACATGATTATGTACACGTGGCGATGCTGTATTGGTGAGATCATTAAAAGATACAGATAAAAAGTACAAGTAGCATGCTTGTGTGAGTAGAGGTAGCCAAGTTAGTCCGAAGTCTCTCTTTTGTCATCTTGAAAAAGGTGATGCCGAATAAGCAATTGGCCAAGTGTGAGTGAGAATGAGGTTTGGTTGTTCTCTCAGCCTTCCGCTTCTTGACACACTATTCGTGAGAAATAGGGAGTTATTTGGGTTGGAATGCAAAACAGGTCAGCAAGGAGATACTTGGCCTCGGTAGGAGTCAATTGGAGTAGGAGAATTTACCGTACCAGGCCTTTCAGTCCTCAAGCTCAGCTATGAGTCAATGGTCCAGTAGCTCAATTCCCATCATTCCCTCTAGGTTGATTTAGATTTGGGATCAAATCTGAATAATCTTCGGTAAACTCTCCGTCAGGATGATACAAATTGAGGTCGGCAATGTTAAAGGTGTTAGAAACCCTAATCCTCCAGTAACTCTAATTTGTAGGCGTTATCATTGATCTTTTGGAGGATTCTACAAGGTCCTTCGACCTTTGGGGATAGTTTATTCCTCTTCTTGCTCCAAAACATTTCCTTATTGAGGTATAAGTCTAATAAGGATCAAGGACTGATTAAACCCTTTCGAGCTCGAGGGCTCTCTTAAATGATTCGCCAAGCTATCTAAGAAGCAGTGCTTACCCCAGTCTAATCTACTGAGCTACTTTGCTCTCCATGCTATCCAAGATGTTTCTGAGGTGATCAACCAACATACGAAGCCATACCCTCTAGTAAACCATAATCCAAGCACCAAATCTGAGTACAGCAATCTCCATTCTACTGAAGCTAACCAAGATTATTAGGAGCCAACTCTCCAAGGCCAACCTAAGGTGAACCATCCCTAAACCGACCACAATCCTTCTGATGCTGAACAAGCCTGAACAGAGGTCCACCCTAGTTCAGACCACAATACTGTTAGAATCACAGTAAAAATATGTACACACTATCCTTACTAACAACCATATTGTCCTTTTTGATAAACAACGTTCACTACGTACAATTTTGTGTCTCCCTGTACAATAATTTCCTTTTTATTTAACAAATAGGAATTCATTTTTTGTAATTTTTTGTAACATAAAACTTACCCTAACAGGGTACTATAAATAATCACATAATGTAACAGCTGCAAGAAAACATATAGAAGAATACACTAGACTTTTTACCTTCTCTTGAGCTAAGTGTCCTCTTGCTCTTACGCTACTCTTATCTAGCCCATTTGAGCGTGAACTAGTGGTGAATGACCTCTAGCCATACTTGTATATCATATTAAGTGTGACCTAAGCTCATGTGAGCCGTTGGTACATCATATCCAGCATCGGTGGATGGGAACCCCTCTTTCCCTTGACTATCATTTACTTTTCAAGCCATCTTGTGACTTGGACCATCCCTTTTGGTTACGCGTAATATTAAGTTTGTATGTTTATCCATGAGTCCATATCAAAGTCTCCTTACTGGAACTGTTTAGCCATCCTACACTTAATCTTCTCTCTCATCCTTTTAGTAACTTAGTCGATGTGCCAAATGACTTTGTCATAGATGTACTAAAGGGATTATGCTCTAGTTAAGTCGTCAATGTCCTCTTGCATAGGTGCAGGTATAGGGGTGTGATTGAGGGGTAACTTGGGGTTGAAACAATAGACCACTTCAAAGGGAGTTTGCTTGGTGTTATCATGCACTGTCCAGTTATAAGCAAACTCGACCACTAACAAGCTAATGTCCCAATCAGCCAATTTTTTGCCTATTATAGCTTGGAGTAGTGATCCTAAAGTGCAATTAACCACCTCTATTTGGCTGCTAGTTTGAGGGTAATAATAAGTATTGAATAGTAGTTTAGTCTTCATCCGATGCTACAAGATCCTTTAGATGTGGCTCAAGAACTTCAAGTCCCTATCGGAGACTACACTCTTTGGTATGCCGTATATTCATATAATCACTTGCAAGAAAAGAGAAGCAATAGCTGAAGCATCGTTAGTTTTGAAGCAAGACACAAAGTGTGCCATTTTGCTAAACCGATCTATGATAACCATTATAGAATCCTTACCTAGAGTAGTTTGTAGTAGTCTAAGAACAAAATCCATGCTTAATTCAGTCTACAACTTCGTTAGGACAACCAAAGGCATTGCTTTCGCTTGCTCGACTCAACACTTAGCCTCATTCTCGGCTAAAAAAATCGACCATTTAACAGTTCACAGGTCTTTCTTTCTCTAAAATGCCTGGAGAGTCCTCTATTGTAAGCTTCCTTAATTAGCAGCTCTCTCAAGGAATTAGTTAGTATGCATAATTTTTCTCCTTGAAACAAGTAGCCATCCTCTATATGATACTCATATTACTATTCTTTAATCCTTACAAACCTAAACAGCCTGGTCTACAATTCACTCATAAGTGCATGGCTTCTTGAAAGAGCATCCACAATGACATTACTCTTTCCTTGCTTATATTTTATTACAAAATTGAATCCCTCATGGAATTCAACCCATCTTACATGCTACTTCGATGGCTTGGTCTAACTTTGGAGGTACCTCAAAGATTCATGGTCAATATAGATGACAAACTCTCTCGGCAATAGATAATGCTTCTATACTTATAGTGCTCAAATCAGCACCAAGAGTTATTTGTTATATACAGAGTAATTTAACTGTAGTCCTCTAATTTTTTCACTATAGAAGGCAATTGGTCGGCTTTCCTACATTAAGAAAGTGCCTATCCCAATGTCTAATGCATTATATTCCAACTCAAATATTTTCTCAAAGTAAGGTAAAAGCAATACTGGGGTAGAGATCAATCTCTCTTTTATCTTAACAAAGATCCGCTCCTCTCCTCTCCTCCCTTTCTCCCCATTAGAAGCTAGTGTTTTTCTTCGTTAGCTTAGTAAATGGCATAGCGAGGTGCTAAAATTCTTAATGAATCATCTATAGAATGAAGTCAATCCATAGAAACTTCTCACGTAGGCCTAAGTAGTAGAAGTCGGCTACTCTACAACTGTTCGGATCTTCTCGTCATCCACTCGTAAGCTTCCCCCACTGATTATATAGCCCAAGAATACCACTTGCTCTTGGCAAAAGCAACACTTCTTGAGTTTACCAAATAATCTCTCAATATAGAAGATATCTAGAATAGCTCGGGGATGTTCACAATGACTCGTCATGTTAGCACTATAGACTATGATGTCATCAAAGTACACGACAACACACTTCTCAATCAGATGTCTCAATACATGATTCATTAGTCTCATTAAAGTGCTTAAGGCATTCGACAAGCCGAAGGTAATAAGAATTAACTTGTGACTACCTCCAACCTAAGGCTGACTAACCGAAAGCTAAAGCCAACCTGTTTTGACCCAAGGCCGAATTGTTCAAGGTCAAGGTAAAACAGCTTTTGTTGAGGATGAGCAAATGACAAAAGACTGAAGGGAAGAAAACAAGCCACTCAACATCAAGTTTGTCATCTACTGAGAAGCTGAGAGATTACACGGCCAAGGACTCGAGACTAAAGAACCATTTGGCATGGCATAACATAGACAGACTAGTGTTGACTAATGTTAGTACTCGGCAATTATGAGCAGACCTTTCTAGTATCTTAACCAAACACTACGAGACTCCGAAGACTTCTCCTCAAACTCGGACATCCCAATGACTCGTCGTGTTAGCACTATAGACTATGATGTCATCAAAGTACACGACAACACACTTCTTAATGAGATATCTCAACACAAGATTCATTAGCCTCATTAAAGTGCTTAAGGCATTCGACAAGCCGAAGGTAATAAGAATTAACTTATGACTACCTCCATCCCAAGGTTGACTAACCGAAAGCTAAAGCCAACCTGTTTTGACCTAAGGCCGAATTGTTCAAGGTTAAGGCAAAACAGCTTTTGTTGAAGACGAGCAAATGACAAAAGACTGAAGGGAAGAAAACAAGCCACTCAACATCAAGTTTGTCATCTACTAAGAAGCTGAGAGATCATACGGCCAAGGACTCGGGACTAAAGAACCATTTGGCATGGCATAACATAGACAGACTACTATTGACTAATGTTAGTACTCGGCAATTATGAGCAGACCTTTCTAGTGTCTTAACCAAACACTACGAGACTCCAAAGACTTCTCCTCAAACTCGGACATCTAACTACTAACCCCGTCCAATTCGGATCCTCATCCTTCCCAAACTGGCTAAGTGACTACATATCGCCTCCTTCTATTAAACGTACAATTTTATATTGTTGTATATGTTTCTTTATTTTTATTTATAGGCCCAATTCTTTAAGGTTTAAAGCCATGTACATTATTTACAATTTTGCCACTAGGGTTTAGGACTTGCTATAAATAGCAACATTTGTAATCATCATAGAGAATCAGATTTAATGATCAAATAGTGAAGAATATTCCCATATAGAGAACATTCCTTTTTTGAATAAAGGACAATCTTGAGCTCTTAAAGCTTCTTTTTGTTGGATTATTGAGTGTTGATTAAACTCTTTAATTTTTCTCGCATTCCTAGCAATCTTGGCCTTAAGATTGTAGTGAACCCTTCATTTGAGCGAGTTGGTCAGTCATATCTAACCTCTCATTTGAAACCTGAGCAACAATTTGTGTTCGTGAGTTACATCGAACTCTATTTTGAGCTCAAATCCTTGATTGTGTTTGTGCCTTGATGCATGATATCCATACACATTCACATTCAAAACCTTTCATTTTACTTCATGTTCTTCATACCCATTCGAATCCTTAAACACCTATTTTAGTTTTTCTGACCTGCTGCCATATTGGCCATTTCATCTTGGTATTAAAGCTTTAGGGAGACACGCATGCTAGAGTTCTTCAAAGCTAATTCATGGTTTGAACATTTATGATAATTATCGTTCTATAGTTAGTATGTTGTTCATATTTTTAGTAGTCATGGTATTGTACTGCAGTTGAGTCCAGTAACATTAATTTCAATAGTTGATTCTAATTGTTGTGGAAGTGTTTGTCAGTAATGGTAGCTGCAAAAGCTGAATAGTAGTTATTTCTAGGTTGCTGTAATTGTCTTTTGTTATTGTTAAATTTTGTAGAAAATTACTATACGAATAAAAATGTCGGAAGATAGTGTCAACAACACTAGTGATAGTACTTGTGGAAGCTTAAGTAGACATGTTGATAACTTAGAATGCCAGATTCAGAATCTCACCAGTTCAATTAGAGGCCATGGATGTAATGGCCAATAAAAAAGAAGAGAACGAATACCTACCAGTAGAAGTGCTTCCAATGAACTTAACAACGATGACTAACAACCAAGAAGAGTTGTTAAGCCGAGAAGAAGAGAAAACCAATCTATGTTGAGAAGAAGAAATGAAAGGATTGTTGGCTCTGAAGCAAATCAAGGAGCTCATAGAAGAGAGTCGAGGCCAAGAGGAAATATAGCCGAGCAAAGCTCTAACAAAAGTGGCTGATTAAAGTGAACTAACTAGCTTAGAATGTAAGGAATGAACCCCAACCACCTAGGTGAGGTATTGATAATATAAAGCTTAAGTTGCGAACCTTCAATGGACGTAGTTAACCTGAAGAGTTCCTTGACTAGGTTCCCCGAGTCGAGAAGTTGTTTAAGTACTATGAGTTTGATGATCGAACAAAATTTAAGCTAGCTTTATTATCACTTGTTGAATATGCAAGTCTTTGGTGAGATAAGTTGGTTGCAAGTGAGATGCTGAAGGAAAAGAACCAATCAAGACTTGGAGGCTCATGAAACATTTGATGAATGCCGACTTACTTTAAGCAAGAGATGCTCCATGCCTTCTAACATCTAAGGAAAGGTAAAAACATTGTTGAAGAATACTTGCAAGAGTTTGAGACCCTAATGACGAGATGTGAGATTTTCAAGCCGTAGGACCGTACCATTGCTAAGTTCTTAAGTAGACTCCGAGACGACGTTGTCAACATAGTCAAACTCCAAGCATTTAATTCATTGGATGAGCTAATCAATTTAGTATTAAAGGTAATGAGAAAGAGGAGAAGAAGGCATCAAAAGTCAACTAACCAACCTTAATAAATCAGCCTTGAACTTAAGAAGTATGCTAAGAGAAGGTTAGAGAAAAAGATAGAGAGAGGTGAGTCTAGTATACTTGATCATGCTAAGAAAAACATTACCGAGAAAGAAAAGACACCTAGCAACAAGGCCTGAGAAGTGAAGTGCTTTAAATACTTAGGCTACGAGCATTTTGCATCCCAATGCCCAAATAAGAGGGTCATGGTCTTGAAAGGCAAGGGACTAGATGCTCAAGTAGAGAGTTAAAGTGACAAGAGTTCAGAAGATGAGTTGATAAAAGAAGATGTCTATGCCAAAAATCTAGATGAACTCTTAGCCATGGCGACAAGTTGACCTAAAGGCAAATCCTGAACAAAGGGAAATTTTATTTTATATACAGTATCTAGTGAATGGGAAGACCTGTTCCTTGATAGTTGATAGAGAAAGCTACACCAACATTATCTCTACTAAGCTAGTGGAGAAGATGAAATTGCTGACCTACCAACATCCCTAATGGTATTCAGGCCCATGCCCATTGTCTAAAGTTGAGGACGGCTTTCTTTTAACTCATCGATAATGGTAGGAATCAACCTGCGACTATCTTTAAGCTAAGGTTGTAATACCCCAAGATTTCGAGCAAATTCAATAACCCTAAGATTCGATCCCCTAAATTTAAGACGGCAGGCTAAGTTGTCAGTTTTATTTCAAACATCACTATAAAGTTAGATAAAATAATTCGAGTAAAGTCAATTTCTCAAAATAAGCTATATAAAACTATTAATTTGAGAAAAACGTTAATTTATCAATAAAGTTGATAAATGTAAAATTCAAGCTTTTAAATATAGCAAGATATTAAAGATGAGTTAATTTACTTTCAAAAATAATAAATAAAGTTGAATTATACATAATATACCTGTATTACATGTGATATACATTATATGTATTAAATATATACATATAATAATAATAAATTATCAAAATTAGGTAAAATAATGGAAAATTAATTAAAAAATTGCATGGATGAGTCACCAAATGATGTGTTAAGCTAGGATTAATTGAAAGTGATGAGTCAACAGCTAATTAACTAGAAAATGATACATAACACCTAGGAAAAGGTGAAATTGACATATGTAATTTTACTTTTTTACATGTAAAAATTCTAAAACCTATAAATAGGGGCCCAAACATTGTTTACAATATTTTGGTAACTTGAAAACATAAGAAAATAATTTTATAAAATTAAAAAAAAAAATAAAAAATTAAAGAAAATAATGGGAAAATGTGGTGAAGTACGGTTCCTAAGCCTATAAACAACCTAAGAAGGAGCTACTTGGGACTTAAACTTATGGTAGAGAGAGAAGATAGGCCAACATAGGGTGGTGACAGGAGGATAACCGAAGCACCATGCAACAGTAAGTTAAATTTCATTGCCTAATTTCATTAATTCACTAAAAAATCAAATTAGCGTATAAAATTATGCAATTTGGTTTCTTTGGTTGTTTTATACATACCTTCATGTGGTAATTTTATTTTCTTCAAATAACATTGATTTAGGGTACTTACTTAAGAACATGCCCTTTTTAGATGAATTTTAAATAAAATTTTCAAAACATTAAATAATATTACTTCAGCCTCAAAATTTTTGTATAACACACTTATATAATGCATTAAATTTTAGTAATGAGAAATTTTGAAAATCTCTATGGTTACTATTTTTTATAATTATTTTGTATAAAACTTTCAACTTTACAGAATTATTTAAATAATTAGTTTTTGATGAAATTAATGAATGAGACCTACATGTTTAGACTTCTAGATGTTTATAATGATATTTGGAATATTAATTTTTATCTCACTCAAAAATTTATTTATTTTCCTTAATTTTTTATAATTTTGAGCTAAAACCGCTATTTTTGTAACAATAGACAATAGCCAATTTAGTATAATTGATAATCAATAACTGAACTACATATTTTTATGAGTCTATAAGATTTTTTGTGAAATTAATCGGGCTTTTATACTATTTATTATGTATTTTCCTAGTATAAACTTATATATTAGCTTAATATGTAATATGGTAACTAGTACTATTAGAATGTTTATTAAGTCTGTATCAAATGAACACTTTAGGGTGTAACGAGTGTTGTTGGATAAGTTTTGAAAGTATAATTTTTAGGATTTTTAGTTCAATACTAAAGCTTACTCGAGTCAATTATGGAGTTAAGGTAGCGTACAGTCGAGTTATAATACGAAAGGGTACTTTTGGATATTTGGTAATATTGATTAGTTTTGATTCTTAATATATATATATATATATTTATATCAATAGCACTCAAAATAACAATTGTGACGATATAAAGTTTACTAAAATCGAATAATAAATGAGTAAGATATGGTCAAATGAAGTTTAAAAATGCGGAAATGAAAACTTATAACAGTTCGGATTTGACCTATACTTGATTGGAAGATTGTGTTATATTTTCATAAGTATGATAAGTAAAGAAGGACCACGTCACGAAGTATAGGATATCGTACTATTGCTAAGCCTAGGTAAGTAAATCTAACCCATGTTTAGAGTAGATATATTGCTACTCATAACACTGTGTACTGTTTGATGTTGTGTTGGTTGAATATGGGCGTATCTTAATTGATTTAATATGCTACTATAGTGGATGCTAATGTGGTAATTTTGAATGACAGTAACTGTATTATGATTAAATTGTTATATTGCCATACTGGGCGATGATTTGTGTTACAAATGATTGTGTTAACTAGGGAAGTTGAGTTATTGCTAACTCAATCTTATAGGTGTTCACTTACGTGAACCCTAAGTAAAATACTAGAATTCTATTAGGGAGAGTTCAAAAACTAGAATCAGATCATTAGGTTAAATAAAACTAAGAGATTGATTGTACTAATTGATACTCTTAAGTTGTTATTGCATATCAGGACATGCTACAAAAAGGGACTTATAGGTTAAAACTTTCAAAACTAGGCTTCCAAGTGACCATTGAAAAAGCATGGTTTTACGAACTCAATTTTTAGAAGTATATAGATTGCATTGCCTAAACATTATAACTATTTTAATAGTTAAATTTGGTAGACTATAATATATGATCTAATTTGGCAGTATTGCCACTTTAATTTGGTAAACTACAGTATGTAGTCTAATTTTGTAAAGTTAAGAGTCTTACTCCCAAGTAGCTCCTTATTACCCTTTTTGATAATGGTAGACTATAATGTTTAGTTCAATTTGGTGGAGGTCTTACTCCCAAGCAGCTCCTTGTTACTCTAGGTTCCTAAATGTTGTGTCTAGATGCTTGGCTATGTCGACTAACTGGAAGAAGTTTGGAGGGAATAAGATATTGATACCGATGCATACCACATGCATGAGCATAACATGCTGCATTCTGCATTGCTAGAAATAAATGCTCGATTGGGTGAATACATATGTGAAGTTGAACTTGCAGGTTATGACTGAAATGTTTTAGTTGTGATATGTAATATTATCTATCGTATTATCTATATTATGTTATTTGTTATCCATTCTCACTCAACTTCAGTAGCTAAGGGGATAAAATGTTTTATTTTCAAGTTAATAGCATCGTGAAGGGCCTAACGCTAAGGGGGAAATATATATACTGAAAGCGTGAGTCTGAGTCAGTGACTTTTGTATGAATCTTATACTAGGTCAAAGATCCTATTACTGTAAAGATGATAAAGGAAAAAGCTAGTTCATGTTTTGATGTAAATATTATGTTGTACACATAAGTTGTAATGGGAAATCCAGTTGAACTTCAATGTAGAAACCTCTTTATTATGTAAATAATGATATTTTTTTATGAATGAGTAGGTTGAGTTAAGTTTTCAATAAATATTCTTGTGTGATAGTGCATCCTATGCTATGTCGGGATATGATAGAGGCCGACCTACCAAAAGCTGAAGCTAACCTATTCTGACTTGAGGTTGAATTGTTTAAGGTTAAGGCAAAACAACTTTTGCTAAGGTCGAGCAATTAGAAGACCGAGGGGAAGAAAAGGAGTTACTCGGCATCAGGTTTTTCATCTACCGAGAAGCCGAGCGATCATACAGCCTAGGACTTGGGACTAAAGAACCATTCAACAAGTACAGAGAGACTAATATCGACTAACGATAGTACTCGGCAGTTATGAGCAACCATTCTAGTATCTCGACCAAACATTGCAAGACTTCTCAGACTTCTCCTCGGACCTAGACATCTAACTGTTAACCCTGTCCAGTTTGAATCCTACTCCCTCTCGGATTGGCCAAGTGACTACATGTCGTCTCCTTCTATCAAATGCATAGTTTTGTATTGTTGTACATGTTTTTTTTTTTTTATTCTTATTTATGGGACCAATTCTTTAGGGTTTAAAGTTTTGTACATTATTTACAGTTTTGCCACTAAGGTTTATGACTTGCTATAAATAGCAACATTTGTAATCATCATAGAGAATCGAATTTAATGATTAGATAGTGAAGAGTATTCCCATATAGAGAACATTCCTTTTTCAAGCAAAGGATACTCTTGAGCTTGTAGAGTTTCTTTTTGCCAAATTATTGAATGTTGATTAAACTTTTTAATCTTTCCCATGTTCTTAGCAATCTTAGCCTTAAGATTATGGTAAACCCTTTCATTTGAACGAGTTAGTAAGTCACATCTAACCTTTCATTTAAAACATGAGCAATATTTAGTATTCGTAAGTCTTATTAAACTCTATTTCAAGCTTAAATCCCTTCTTATGTTTGTGCCTGGTGCATGATATCCATATACATTCACACTCAAAATCCTTTTACTTCCTATTCTTCATACCTACTCGAATCCTTGAACACCCATTCTAGTTTTTCCAACCTACTACAGTATTAACCACATAAGAGAAGTATAAGATATTCACAAATTGTAAGAGTCTAAAGTACATCTTCACCAAAAAAGAATTGAACATGAGACAGTATAGGTAGTTAAAGTTGATAAAGGATTATGATGTAAATATTCATTAAATGTCAAAGTCTGGCTAAAACCCTATATATGTGTTTTATTTTTACATAGTGGCAAATGTGTAAATAAAGGACTAAAAGGATGCCCTAGTGGCATTCCTATAAATACAAAAAATAAGATTTCTAAATAATAGAAACAAAAATAAACGATCAAATGAGATGTCCGGATGAGTATTAGATGAGCTGGGATTCGACATTTGGTTGGTCGGTATCCCGAATCCTATTAAACTAGCTAAACAATTGAGTCCTTTAATGTTTTATTAGTACTTTTAGGTTTATGTACTAGTCTTGTAATATCTTGCTTATCAAACTAATATGGTATGTAAATATTTCTGAAGGTTGTAAGATAATATAAGTATCTTTATGTAAATAGGACTTAAGATTTTTAGTTATATTTATAAATTTTGTCTATAATTATGAATGAACTATTTACTTTAAAGTGAGGAGTCATGAACGCATTGTGTAAATCGTATCTATGATAGAGATTAAGAGATCAATTACTATCATAAGTTGGTATACACGATGGGACTGTTGCGATTTTTTTGCTTTAGGGTATAACAAATCCCTTGAGCATTTGCAAGATGTAAGCGCTAGTATGCCGTCTAACCTGCTCATCATCTACCCATTTAGGTAGATGACTAATAAGTGTAAATTATTTTACACTTTCAAAACATGTTTAGGCATATAATTGATCATAAAATCCAATTTAATTCTGTAAATTAGGTGCTTAATTGAATAAAATAATGATTTCAAGTAAATCACAAGAAAAGGGAGGAAGTATATATAACAATAACAATTTTCAAGTTAGTCGTAGCCATGAAGGAGAAGAAATAAGTGTAGAAGTATCAATCATAAGCATGATAATGAAGCAATGAAGAATCTACCATGATTAAGCCCTCAATCACGGTCGTGATTAAGGGAAGTTTTGTTAATTCCCCCTGTTAATCACCACCGTGATTAAATGGCAGTGATTGAATAGCAAAAGGATGATCATGGCCATGGTTATGGGCATGATGAGATTTAATAATGCGAGGAGGAGCTCACGGCCTCAATAAATGCTATGACTGGTGAAGAATAATTCTTTTCGAGACTATCATGCCTCGAGGCATAAGCATAATAGGAAGGAGCACAACTATTCATTTTAACCTTTTTACGCAAACTAGTACATAGGAAATGTCAAGTGGTGCCATAAAGGGGTAAATTCGAGTCTTTTGATGAGGACAAAATAAAAAGCTATCGTAACTTGTGAAAGAGGAGGATTCTTGGTAAATATCAAATTTTAGGAGAGTAGACATCATTAAAAACAATACATCACCTTCCTACATACGTTTACATATTTTACCCATCCTTATATCAATTTATATCCTATATCATTTCCCAAGTATGTACTGTATTTTTCCCAAAATCACTTAACAGAGACGACAAGAATTCATTATTCATGTATTTATTGAACTTCTTCAATGCAATAAAAAAGGGGGTTTTGCTTTAACTATTCTATGTTCTGTTTCTGTCTAATTATGTTTCCTGTTAGTTTTTATCGTTGTTTTATCACATGTAAGTAATTCGTTAGGACTTATTTCATCAATTAGTATGATCAAGTGCTTAAAAAAAGTAATTTCCTAACATTTGTTAATTATGATGAATGACATTTAATGAATCTAAGGACGGTGTAGTACATGACATTGACTTAGGACGGATTTCAATAGAATATGTCAAGAGATAATTCTATTGAATAGATCTAGTTCATTAGAACAACTTACTCTTGATAATAGAGATATTATTAGGAAGTTGTTGCATCATTAAGGGAATCAATACATTAACATGACATTAATGCAATCTTAGTTAGCTATTAATTAGGGAAAGATTCCAATAGACATAATTAGGATTAGAAGTAAGTAGTTCTAAGAATAATACTTATATACTATAATTTATCGTAGTTAATAAGCATTAGGATGAAAAGTATTTTGGTAAGAGTATACTAAATGATGAAGCAAGCCTGCATATTAAATGTATTTCGTAATTGTTCTTGTAATCATTGTTTTAATCACTTTAAATTGTAGATTAGTATATTTTAGTTAACATTTAGAATCTTAATAAATGATCACTTCATGAAATTGACTGCTAAATAATAGGAAAAACTATTAAGTATTAGTGTTTAAGTCATTTTCTCAGTAGAGACAACCTTATACTCATTTGTGCTATAAAATGATAGATACACTTGCTTGTCAAACCAAGTTAAGGATAAAATATAGGTTTATAAATTGAAAAACTTAGAAGTTTTATTTAGAGACAATCAAATTTTTTGGCATTTTTGTTAGGGAAAATCAGTATCATCATTAAGAACATTAGGATTCTTGTTCTTCAAGCCTTTATTTTTCTTTTTATAATTGTTAGTAGTTTAGTCGAAATACTTGTGCTCATATTTGATTATTTTCTAAATTGCAATTTATGACCTGAAGCAACACAACTACACTAGCTAACTTCGATCTTAAACCTAAGAGAACACTTAGAAGTAACTTAAGGAAAGTTCAAGAATATTTTGAGAAGCAAATTTCAGCTAGTAAAGAAGTAAGAGCACGAGAACCATTAAGATTCAAAATGAATAACCCAGATTAAAACGCTGAGCTACCGGTAGGAAATCAATTCTTAAATTTCGAAGATGGTATCCAAGGTGAGCCATCATTGAATTTGGACCCACATCTTGATGTGAATCGGAATGTAGTACGAGCAACAATCAAACTAAGAGTAAATCTACCTATAGCTCTTAGGACAATGTTAGATTATTGTAAGCCAAACTTGGATGAGGCCAGCATAGTATAGCTTCACCTAGAGTTCAAGCCAATACATTTGAAATTAAGCCGAGTATTATTCAAATGATCTAACAATGTATTCAGTTTGATGGGTTCAGTAACGAAGGCCCCAACAACCATTTGTAGCATTTCTTAGAGCTATGTGACACATTCAAGATAGGTGGAGTTTTTTAGGATGCTATCAAACTTATGCTATTTCCATTTTCACTACGATCTAATGCAAAACAGTGGCTCAACTCTATGCCATGGAATTCCATTAATACTTAATAAGAAATGGTTGAACTGTTTATAAGAAAATACTTTCTACCCTCAAGGACAGCTAAGCTAAGGGAAGATATTTCTTCTTTCAATCAAACGGATTCAGAGACTATATATGAAACATGAGAGAGGTGGAAGGAGTTCTTAAGAAAGTGTCCTCATCATAGACTTTTAGATTGGCATCAAGTTCAGACATTTTATAATGGATTGAACTACACCACTAAGCAACTCATTAATGTAGCCACTAGAGGAAGCTTTAACCATAAGTCACCTAAGAAATGCATTCAATTGTTTGAAGACATGGCCAATAATCATTATCAATGGTCATCTACAAGAGGAAGAGAAAGAAATTCAGCTAGAAAACATGAATTAGATGCTACTTCCACTTTAGCATATAAGGTGGAAGTGTTGACAGGGAAAATTGATAGTCTCTTAATAGGTTAGAACAAACCTTTAGCAGTTACAGGTTCAGAGTTGAATAGCCTGTCCAAGAATGATTAAGTGGAAGAAGTTGACTACTTAGGGAACCCAATCAAACTAAGGAATGACCCTTTTAGCAACACCTATAATTCGATTTGGAGAAATCATCCTAATTTTCCATAGGGCAACAATACTAATCAAAGTTCTAACATGCCGCCTCCTAAATTTTAGAGATAAGCGCCACCCCTATAAAATAAGCTAATGTCCATTGAGGAGATGTTGGCTCAGCACATTAAAACTTCTAAAACACGTCACTAAGCTGCTGAAATTGCCTTGAGAAATTAAGGGCCCTCGATCCATAACTTAGAAAGTCAAGTTAGGTAGATTGCAAAAGCACTTTCAGAAAGGGTTCCGAGATCTTTTCCAAGGAACACTGAAACCAATCTAAGAGAACAAGTTCAAGCTATAACTTTAAGATAAGGAGGAGCTGAGGCTTCTCTAGTTAAGGAATGAAGTTGCATACCTTAGAAACATCGGGCTTAAGACATTAAACAACCATGTTATTTTATATTATTATTTTTTAGACTTTTAATTTCAATTAATTTGTTTTGAGTACTTTAAGAATTGTTGAGTTTTTAATTTCAATTAATTGTTATTATTGTAAGTGGTTTAGATTATTTTAAGTGTCTTGTTTATAATTCATGCACAAAGAAAGAGATCATAGAGTGAAATTTAAGGAAATTTAGTGAGAAGAGAAGAATTCATGAAATGCGGGGACAAGGATGGAAAATGGACGCCTAATATGCATCTTGGCCTTGATAAAGGTAAGTATTTCAATTTTTTTTTCAAGTAAAACATACATCATAAGATCAATCATGGCCATAACAAATTAACAGGGCTAATCCACTTATCCATCACGGCTGTAATCAATACTCTAGAAGTTCTTCATGTCATCACAACCATGATCTAATGAGATAATTGTGAAATCTAAGACTACAGTATTGGTCACGGGTAGCATTACACTTATAACTATAAAAGGGGAAGGTTGTGATGGTTTCAAATTTTTAGGCACCAAGCTTATCACAAAAATCATCACTCCTGTAACCAAGCTTAAAAAGGGGATTACGACCCGAGTCACAGTTGTGATCATGTTACTATCACCCTGCTATATAAGAAATTTCTCTCTCTCTCTCTCTCTCTTTATTTCTCACATTTTAAACTTCTACCCCATGATAAAACACTCTCCATGCTTGTCCCTCAAAAAAGACCTGTACCATTTTAACACTTACTCAATCGTTCTCGACACAATAACATGCTTCTAAGGTATGATTTTCCTCTTTTTCCTTTCCTTTTTCTTTATGTATGGTGATTCATTTCATGTAATTTTAGGGTTTATCTGTCTATGTTTGCTATTATTTGTGAAAATGTTGTTATAGTAGTTTTAGGTTATTTGTATCATCCTTAGACTTTAAATTTGCATGAATCTATAGCATAATTCGATTATTCAAAATGAAACCCTAATTCCTTTAGATATGGTAGAATTAAGGATTATTGCAAATTGAGCCTAAGTTGATGAATTTGTCTTGTCATCATACTTACTTGTTTTGTGGAACTGCATTATTAGTTGCTGTTTTGTACGATGGAAGTGCTGTATTATGTTTAATAATGTAACGTTAAGTGTGTTTAGTTAAGGAAAGACATTCATCCTTAGTTGATGTTATGGCTCGAGTTAAGTTATGTTGAATTCATTTGTAGTAGATGCCTGGAAGTTAGTTAGGATTGATTATGATTAATCAATAGATGCATTATGTTCATAAGCAGTAACAAGTTGAATTGGGTTTGCTTGAATTGAATTGTGCTTGAAGTTTGAACTAACAGATAATATTTTCAGATGGCATCGAAACGTTCAACTACTTCTCAGCATAAATGACCTAAAGCTAATGGTCCTCCGTCTCTTCCTCCCTAACGTTTTGATGTCGTAAGTTCCAGTCGATCAGTTGCTCTACCAGTTGGTATGACTAATGAGCAAGCAGATAGATTCAAGGAGTTTGCCATAAAGATGATTATTAAGACCATGGTTGAAGTTGTTTTTAGTGCAAGAAAAGACATATTGGCAAATAACTTTAGCTTTTCTCTCATCCTTTAAGATTAAGTACGAATATATTAGCTTTAAGATGGATAATGAGGTAGAGTTCTTTACATTTGGAAGGACTCATACCTTTGACATGCTAACATTCGTATGGGCAATGGGGTTATATACCCAAGCTAAGCTTCAAGATGAGGAGTTTGTTGATTTACCTATGAGCCTGCCCCGTGGAACTTCAATAACTAAATTTTGGAGAGAAATCTCCAATGAAAACAACTTCAGGGCGAGTAACTCAAGCTTCTACCTTAAAGAAGACCATTGGTTGAGTCTTCCATTATATTTTGGTTTAGACAATCTATGGGAAGCACGAAAACCTTAGAGTAATGGGGGAGTATGATTTATTACCTTTATATAGTGTGTTGAAGGGGTTTCTAGTGAATGTAGGCATCTTAACCGCATATGGACTTCGCTGGTAGACTTTTGATAAGAGCAAAGGTATATTCGTAGGGGAGCTAATCACTAGGATTCTAAGGAATCCAAGGTTGTAGCCTATAAGTAACAAGCTGAATGATTCTTGCACCGATCCTAAACCACTTCTAAGAACCCTTTTAATCAATGGGTTATTGCAAGAGTCTTAGATCCTGATTTAGATATTGAAGACCTTGGAGCTCTTGAGTTTGCACCTTTAACTTTTAGCTTTTCATTTAGTAATCTAAAGAGATTAGAAACCAAGGTGACTAAGATTAAGGAAACTCAGAAGGGGATCATTGAGCTCTTGAAGAATATAGCCAACAAAGTAGGAGCGGTTATACCTTCTTGTTTCTCTCATCCCCAAACTTAAGAGGACATTGGTCCCAATCAAACTCCGGTTACCCCACCAAGGCCGATTCCCCAAGAAGAAGAAGAAGGAGGAGATTAAGAGTCTAAAGAGGAGAACTTTGGTGATGATGAGGATGACTCCGACGAAGCCAATAGTAATGATGAATAAGGCGTTAAAGAAGCTTAGTAAGCACTAGTTGGATAAGATGTTGAGGATAGAAGTGAAGAGGAGTCTTCTAAGGAGGATGAAGACAAGTCGGATGAAGAGATAGCAGCCGATGAAGATTGACTTGTGTCTTGTTATTTTCTTTTGTTTTTATTTTCTTTTGTTTTTTTTTTCTTTTGATGTATTGTTGGTTTAAGATCACTAGTTCGTTAAGAGCTTACTTTTATTAATGTATATTGTAATGGAAACTCTCATATCACGAGCTTGTCATCTTTTGTTTTGTTTTGTTGTTTTGTCTTGATGGTCAAGTATATGTTGCTATTCAAGTTGTCTTGGTGTTGGAAGTTGTACAATATGATCTTTTAAGAATCAATGAATCACTCAAACTTTATGTTTCAAGGAAGGCCAGTTCTTGTTGTTTCTTCATTCTCATCTTTCTAGTTATTTCAATTATATGCCTATTCTATGTTTACTTCCTTCCGACATTGAGGACAATGTCTCTCATTAAGTGTGGAGAAGGGTAAATTATGTTTATCAAAAATTTTCCACTTAGTTTGTTTGTTTTAAAGTATGACTTGATTTAATGGATTGTCAATTTGACAAAATAGCAAACAATTTAGTGAGTTAATTTTGTGCCTCACTTAATTCTTGTGAACTTAGTTTACATGATTAAGATTATGGGATAGAATCTTAATGAATCATATTTGCTTACTATTTAATGAATGAGTTTAAGGGTTGGAAGTGAATCGTAGTCTCTGTTTCAAAGCTAATTGGTTATGTTTCTAAATTTTCTAAGTAGTATATCTACTTTTTGAGTACTTTTAAGAGATCATTTAATCTTGAATGAAAATAGCAAATGAAATAGTTCGCTTGTTGATACTTCTAAATCTCTTCAATTTAAAATAAATTGAAGTGGGTAAGGATTAAATTAATAAGGGTGAGCTTCAGTCCCTCAGAAGAGAGAAGTCTAACCCTGCTACTAATTTTTGTCTTTATAACTTTATAATAAGAATTTATAAGGATCAAGTTAGTAAGGGTGGGCTTTGGTCCCTCAAAAGAGTGAAGTCTGACTCCACTACTAATTTTTGTCCTTATAACTTTGTAATAAGAATTTATAAAGATCAAGTTAGTAAGGGTGGGCTTTAGTCCCTCAAAAGAGCGAAGTCTGACTCCGCTACTGAACTTTGACCTTATAGCTAAGTTAGTAAGGGTGAGCTTTAGTCCCTTCGAAGAGCGAAGTCTGACTCTGCTGCTGAGCTTTGGTATTGTTATTAAAAAAAGAAAAACAAATGCACTGTATAAGTCATATTGGAGAGATTTAATAAAAGAAGTAGAAATATAGGGGAAAGATAAATGCAATATACTTTTCTTCAAGATTAGTGTTCTTAAGAAATAATTGAAGGTTTCTTATACATTTAGGGAAGAAGATGAAGTATAACCAATTATTATTGATCTATTTGACTTTGTGTTGACTTTGGACCTTTGAAAGCTTTTGTTAAATATTAACGGTTAAGTGTATTTTACTTTGATTAATCTTAGAATATTATTTTTGAATTCTAGGAACATAATGGAGTATGCACAAAGTTAAGCCACTATGGATGTTTTGTCAAATGTGCAATTAATTGTTTTAAGGGTTTGCTTGAGGACAAGCAAAGCTTAAGTGTAGGGAAGTTGATAAGTGTAAATTACTTTACACTTTTAAAGCATGTTTAGGTATACAATTGATCATAATGTGATTTAATTTTGTAGATTAGGTACTTAGTTGAATAAAATAATGATTTCAGCTAAATCATAGGCAAAGGGTCACGAGGGGGAAAGTATATACAAGAATAATAATTTTCAAGTTAGTCATGATCGTGAAGGAGAAGAAATAAGTGTAGAAGCAGCAATCACGGGCGTGATAACAAAGCAATGAAGAATCTACCTTGGTCACACCCTCAATCATGACTATGATCAAGCGAAGTTTTGTTAATCCTCCCTCCACACACCCCCTCCCCCCCGCCGCGTCAATTATGATTGTGATTGAATAGCAAAAGGATGATCATAACCATGGTCACGGGCGTGATAAGATTTAATAATACGATGAGGAGCTCACGGCGGTGATTTGTGAAGAATAATTCTTTTCGAGACTATCACGCCTTGAGTTACAAGCATTATAGGAAGGGGCATAACTGTTCATTTTAACCTTTTCATGTAAACCAGTATATGGGAAACGTTAAGTGGAGTCGTAAAGGGGTAAATTCAAGTCTTTTGATGAGGAAAATATAAGAAGCTACTGTAACTTGTGGAAGAGGAGGATTCTTGGCAATTATCAAAATTTAGGAGAGAAGACATCATTAAAAACAACACATCACTTACCTATATACATCTACATTTTTTACCTATCCTTGTACCAGTTTGTATCTTGTATCATTTCCTAAATGTATATTGTATTTTTCCCAAAATCACTCAAGAGAGACAATAGGAATTTGTTGTTCGTATATTCATCAAACTTCTTCAGTGGAATAAAAAGGGGGTTTTACTTTAACTATTCTATGTTTTATTGCTGTCTAATTATGTTTCCTATTAGTTTTTGTCATTGTTTTATCATATGTGAGTAATTCGTTAGGACTTACTTTATCAATTAGTATAATCGAGTGCTTGAAAAAAAGTAATTTCCAAATGTTTGTTAATTCTGATGAATGATGTTTAATGAATCTAAGTACGGTGTAGTACACGACATTGACTTAGGATAGATTTCAATAGAATATGTCGAGAGATAATTCTATTTAATAGATCTAGTTTATTGGAACAACTTACTCCTGATAATAGAAATATTATTAGGAAAGTTGTTACATCCTTAAGAGAATCGATACAGTAACATGACATTAATGCAATCTTAGTTAGCTGTTAATTAGGGAGAGATTTCAATAGAAATAATTAGGATTAGAAGTAAGTAGTTTTGAGAAGAAGGCTTATATATTGTAATTTCCTGCAGTTAACAAGTATTAGGATGAAAAGTATTTTGGTAAGATTATACTAAATAATGAAGCAAGCCTGCAAGTTAAGTGTATCTTCTAATTGTTCTTGTAATTATTGTTTTGATCACTCTAGATTGTAGAATAGTGTAGTTTAGTTAACATTTAGAATCTTAATAAATGATCACTTGATGAAATTGAATGCTAAATGATAGGAAAAATTGTTAAGTACTAGTGTTTGAGTCATTTTCTCAATTGAGACAACCCTATACTCATTCGTGCTATAAAATAATAGGTACACTTACTTATCGAATTGAGTTATGGATATAATATAAGTTTATAAATTGTAAAACTCGAAAGCTCTGTTTAAAGGCGATCAATGACTAAAGTGGTTAGCTAGCTAGTCTATATGTAGGCACCCTCTATGATCATCAATAGAGTCCTCTAGAATTACCCCAAGGTATGTAATGCATATTTATGGCTACATCTTGTAAGTACTCCTTGTCATTAGCAATCCATCTACTTGGAGGTCGAATTGAACCTTGACATTGTAGAGCGTGATTATCAACTCTCCATGGGCCATACAGAACATATGAGTCTCCATCTTCCATCTCTTTACTAGTGTAGTGATTAGGTGGTGATCTAGCTAATTCTATGTACCTACTGGTTTTGCTTAAGCGTCCGCTTATGACATCATACATTTAATGCCTCCATGTCTTGCCAAGATATAGGTTAGCAGGTTCAAGGTAGGCATAGTAATTTATGCTGGAAGATAAGCTGTGCTCTTACATGTCTACCTAAACGTGTCTAAAAATGTGCTAGTCTTGTCTAGTAAGAACGAATCTGTCAATAGGTCTAAGCTCCATCTAGCTTGAAAAAGCGTAAAAGAATGTGGTCAAACAGCGAAATTGCATAATAACTACGCATAACATGTTCAAAAATCAATATATAAACAAAATAACTTAAGCAAACGATAATATACTTAGTTTTAGTTACCTTGTTGATTTCTATGGGAACACGATCTTTTGTTGTGCCTTCCCTCCTACATAGCATGTAAGTCATTCTATTCAAATAATCTCTAACATCCATCTTCATATGGAAACGCTTTATCCTAAGCTTACCCTTCTTTTGTTCTAACTACAAGTTAGGACTTACTTTTCTAGACATGTGGAATCACTGGCTAACTTGACTTGCCCTCGATCGAGAAGAATTGGGCTTTGTACATATGTACTTGATGCGTGAACTTGTACCAATCTTCGATATGGGACATCATGTCAAAATGCTCTAAACTAGCAGTAGCAATAGTATGTAAGCAAGGAATCCTATATATTTGTCACTTGTTGCTTGTACACATGTGCCGGTTAAAGTCTACTGTTTGTATATGCTCACCTCCCTTCATTCCATTCTCTACACACTCGCTTTCAATCTTAACCTCATATATTTTGTTTGTATTGGCTAAAATGAACCACTCGATGAGAACTAGCTCACTTGACCTACTCCTTTAGTATCTCCATCACATATTTAGTGTATGGTTGGTTTGCACTTACTCATTTAAGCACCTCCTCATGTTTGTTATCCTAGTGGAATACGTAATTGTAAAAGATCTTCCTCATAAGTGATGTAATTAGTAAACCACAAACATGCTTCGATACTGAATTATATGCTTTCACAAGGTTGACATCATATACTCGAGTCGATAACCCTTGTCATGTATAAGTGTGTACTACTAAATCGGCAAATGGTGAAACCAATTTAGTGCATTAGGCTTAATTGTATGAACTTTCTCTAAGCATTTCTCAAACTTTCGAGGTTGAGCTTGCATAGTTGCAAAAGTCACCCGCTTTTTGTACGGTTGATTCTTATGGACCTTGTTAAAGTTGCTTGTAATATGTCATATGCACCATCGTCACATTGTAAAAGGAGGTTTTTGCCCATTCTTGTTTCTATCTAGTGTCCCTCTATCAAATATCAAGTAGATGGTTTCATGACTTGCCCTATGACTACATACGTACTGCTTCAGATTTTGAAGAAACCATCCTTATCATCGACCATCTCATCATTGACTAATATAAAGGCAAGCGGGATTGTATGGTTTGCATCGTCCAATAGCAACCAATAACTTATGGTAGTGCTTTTTATAGAAGAACATACAGTAAATACCAACGATAAGCCTATAGTACTTCTATGCTTTTATGCATGGGTTGAAGGATCACTATACTCACTTCAGCTCTATCACCTTTGGCTGTCTCAATAGATTCCATATCTACTCCACCTTCATACCAAGGTTAATCATTTAGATTATATTGAGCATTGGAGGTAAATCATCGTATGACCTCTCCTAGATTCCATATACAGCTGCAATTACTTTCATCTTTTTGGCCCATACATACTGACCTAATACCTAAACTACCTCTTAATAATATTGTAAAGCTAAGAAATTTCGATGTTAGGATCTTTTCTAATGACATTCAAGAACACAATAGTCGAGGTATTGTTGTCTAATTATGAGTGATCTTAATTAATTATGGGATTGACATATGTATAGGGCTCCATCAATCTAGTAATCACAAACATACCCTCTAGTTTCTTCTTATACGCTCGTAGTTTCAACTAGCAGCCATCATCATGCTTGGTGCAAAGGATGGAATACTTACTTTTACTTTGATTCCAAAGATTTAAAATTAGCATGATGTTTGATGTGGTAGTGCTTAATAGCTTTTACAAGTTCCTTCTTTGTGTTGAATTTCATACATATACAAAGATTTTGATCGGTTTGTAAGGTACTAAACTCTACATTCACATCCCTCTCAAAGTTCAAGTAACCATCCTCCCTACCCTTGTTGAAGAAAGGAATTGCATCCCTTACCCCTATTTCTACTACATCGACCTCTAAAGTTTGCATTGGCGCTGGTGCTAGAACCATTGAACTTGAAGTTGAAGTGTATAACATATCAAGCATCGTTAAATGAAAGTTTTAGGTGGCAGGCACCTTAGGCATAATAAGATGTGCAAGAGGCATCTAATTATCATCATCATCATTATTCTCATTGTGATCATCCTCCTCATCTCCTTCAAGCTCATAATTATCATCATCATCATCGAGTAATCTTCCCATTCATTAAATCATATGATCATGTGAAACTTCATTTTACAAAATTGATCATACAGCTTCATTTACTGCATTATCATCATCCCACATGGGTGCAGATATGGACAACAACTCATATTTATATACCATTTGTTCATTCTTCTCAATTGGTGCCACCCTTTTGCTCTTCTAATCTTGATATACAAATGGTGGATATGGGTTTAGCCAAATGCTTGTTTCATCTCAAAGAGATTCTCGACGTCATTGTTATCTTTGATGGTAATGAGAGAATAACTTAGACACTACTCCAACACCTTAGCCACTTGGAGCAACTCCAACACCTCAGCCACTTGAATCACCTCTAGCACCTTGGCAAATCTTTTGAAGGAGATTGAAAAAATTCGCATTGATTCTTACTTTCAATATTTTCATTGGGTTACAATTATATTTTGGTTTCGAATTTCCTCTCAAAATGTTTACATGAGCGAAAATCATCAATTTTACTATGCCTACCATTTTCAATTTATTGACATAATAATTATTGTTTCAATTAGCACATAAGTCATTTTGCATCATTTGAATGTGATTGCATGTTATTTCTCATTTCCTAAATTACATAACTATCTAATGGATATTTCACCAAAAGTGCATATTTTAAAATAATAAAATTTCAATTCCACAACGTAAAATCTATACACTAATATACAAATTGTTCATATATAATGCAATAATACGGTCTAGAACACATATTAACATGCAAACAGAATATTTAAAAAACCTAAATTAATCAAATATACCCAAACCTAAACCTAAGGTTTCACATTAGAAAAATAGAAAAAACAGTCATAATTGATGCATGAAATTTATAAAAATATGTAGATTTAGTGTATTAAATATTTACCTTTAATTGTTGGAAGAGATTTCGTAAAAAAAAAAAAAAAAATTAAATGAGTTGATTTTGGGATGGGAGTGCGTTTTTGCTGGGAGATAATTGAGGAACGGAGTTTTTGGAATGGTTTAAGCATGGTTTTGTTCATGAATGTGAGGGTTTTACTAGCAGAGAAGACATCTTTTCAAAATACGCTCTTAATGATAACAATATTATAAGTGAAAATACTTTTTGTAAATGTTACTTTCTTTTCAGTAAAAATAAAAAAAATATAGACGCCTTCAGTTATATTAATATTATAAGTTAAACAGGTGCTTTCTTTTCGCCAAAAATACAACGGAAGTGCCTTTACCGAGGGCACTTTTTCAAAGGATGTCTTGATTTTTTCGATGGACGCTGCGTTGCTCCTGCCCTAGCTCACACTGCAGATGGATAATCATCTAAGTTGTAGTATGGTCAATACGAAATATTAGTCTAAAAAGGGCAACTCATTACAAAATCGTTAAATCTGGATAATCCACGCGAAACCTGAAAAAATACAGCTTGCCTTAGAAAGTTAAAACCTTACTTGTCACTTTCCTCCAGTCTAGGGTTCTGTGCGGTTGTGTCCCAAAACCAGGGAACCTTCTCCTAAAGAGACAGAGAGACAGAGGCAGTGAGAGCAGATGCCGATTAGGATTTCCTGGTTCATTTTCTGAGAAAGGTGTGTTTTGTTCCCTTATTTCTTTATTTATTTTTATGCTTCTGGAATTGATTTATTTGTTTATTTGTTAAACACTCTGCGGTTATTGTTATAATTTTTGGTGTTGTTTGAAGATACAAGGTTCTGATTATGTTGTTAAAGTTTTAGTTATTGTTATTGATATTATTGGTAGATAATATGTTTATAAATATCTATATATTTGCTGAGGTGTGTTTAGAACACAGTTTATTGAGGAATCAGTATCATATTAATCATTTTCGAACATTTACGGTTGAGATTAATCGTTTTTGGGTCAATGTTTGATAGGTTCGGGGAAGGTATTAGGTATTATTGTGGTGATTTTCGCAGCATGATTTACACACTGATGATAGTAAGTTGGTCCTTTGTCAAAGTTTTATTGGTCCTTGTGATCATATTAGGCATTATTGTTGTGTATACTTTTTTGGGATGATAAGAGTTATAGTGATCATTGATTGTGTTGATGACTGCAAAAAGTGCAAATACTGAAAGAATAAAAAAAATGTACCGGCTGTGGAGATGATTTAGTAGGAAGAAGACTGAATAATTTAGAGACTCGTGGGGGTTCTTTGATTAATTTCAGTGGGACTTGAGTGGTACCTGCTTATTAAATCAATCAAATCATTGGGAGTTCTTTCTTTGATTTTCTAGTTGTGGTTTGTGCTTGTTTCTGGATGGATTGGTAGAGTAATGTATTTGGTCAAAGAGAAGGATCTAGTCACAACTAATTGAGTGGCATAAGGTGTATTGAGCATCTGTAAATGAAAAAACCTACTGCCAATTGTGGCAGTGAGATTGGAGCTGGTGTAGTAGAGGAATAAGCTAAATTACTCTTCTTATTTAAGTTAGTTATTTAGTCACTCTTGGGGAAACCACTTTCATCAAAGGAACTTCCAGAAAATGAGCAAAACCTTAGGATGCTCTTCTTCTGCAAGTGAATATCTATCTTATTATGAATAGCTGTCTCATTAAGGTTAGAACACCTTTCCTTATAGTCCTTGCTTCCATGATGAATGGTCTTATTTTGTGATTATTTGATATCGATGTTTCCCTTCCTTGACCGTGAATTTAGATGCTTGCATCTGTGACCACCCTTTATTTCTGGTCGGAGCTTCAACAACTTGTTTACTGCATTAGGATATAGGAGGGCTACAAAAGTAACGGATGAGCTTAGAAGTAATAGTCGGGTTTAGATTTATGCATTTGTGACTGCAGTGACTAGGTTGGAGCTTCAGCATTGTCGATTTTCCTCAGGGTGATTGGTGCAGGTTTTATTGCCCTGGGAAAACATTGAGAGTGTATTCTGATCTGTCTTGTGCTGCCTGTAGTTTTGGCTGTGGTTGGTGAAAGCACATTTAATTATGTTTCTTTTCCTTCTCTTGCTGGTATAAGCATGTATTTTATATTAGATCTTTCTCTAAACAGTTGCTTCACTTTATTCTTCTTTTACAGGACTTTTATTGGTTTGTTGAAGAAGTGACGGAACTGGGTTTCCCCATCTGAAAGTTGATGCATTTTGAGTTATGATCAGATCTTTTATATCTATTAGGATTGGTTTTGCTCCTTGCAGTAGAGGGGTTCAAGAGCAACCCTCTTATTTGAAAGGTGAAAATGCCATCATCCTATTTTTCTAAGCTGAGAACTGCTGTCCAAAATACTGTTCGAAAACCACTCAGGCAAGATGGTGGGATCCAAAGTTCTGTGGAAATTCTAGTTGAGCAAGGGAAGTTGTGGCAAACTAAGTCATTTCACTCTGTGCCATATTCTCCAGCCACTGACCTTGAAGTGCTTTTGAGGTCTGGCACAGTTTGTGCTACAAGATCAGATTTTCGGTTATTCAAGCAGAAGAGGAATCTTTCCATTGTTGGAGCTCTTTCTCGCACGTTGTCAACCCCATCTATATCTGGGCCTTCATTGCAGGTTTGTGGGCATCACCTTGATTGCTTGTTGGTTGATCCTGGACAAGCTACAGACAGCTGCAAGCTTCAGTATATACCTATGGCTGCTTGTAGTTCAAGAGCTGCCTTCAGTGATTGCCATCTAGATTTTGTCCCAAGACTTTGGGATGTTACAGCATCTACAAATTATTCTGTTTCATATTGTGGCAATAGAAGCATTAACAACTTTAAAAGAGCCACCATGACCTTAAAAAATAAAGAGCAACCTAATAAGTACCAGATCTATGGATATTTCATTTTCAATGCTCTGAAGGACAGATACAACACTGGTTCTTTCATAGAATCAGGCCTGAGAGAGATTTTTGTGTCATCATGTAGAAGTTTCTCTGCTGGAACTGCTCCTGATGTGTCCTTTGACAACTCTTCCGGGGATGAACATCTTTCCACTTCTGCAGTATCTTCAGATGAGTATGTCATTTTCTGGTTTGGCCTAAGCATTTGTTTTTATCTCATCTTAGGCATTAAATTTAAACACTTCTCAACTACATTAGTGGCAGATGGAACAGCTGTTGCTTATGGTACTTGACAGAGGAATTTTTCGCCGTACCATAAAAATTTCATTGGTCTGGATTCAGTCTTTGCCTTCCCTCCTCCCCTCCCTCCCCAAACTCCGTCCTCCCCGGGTTCCCCCTGAAAGCTGTTTCATTATCAATCCTCATTGCAGTTAAAGAAGTTAGTTTGAGATCCATTACATGTCATGGGCTTCTTATTCTGCTTGGTAATTTTGTATTCTATGATTAACAAAGTATGAAAAGTTTTTTCTTGTTGTTTTCCTTTCCTATGTAATGTTGGGAATTATTTTGAATGATTGTATGATCTTATTCCTTATTATTTCAGTAAAGAAGTACAATTTTGTCTAGAAATATTTGTCTCTTAAATTACATGTTTTGGGAGTTTGATTGTCCTCTTTTTGTGCTTGTGCTGTTGGCATATTTATTTGTATTTGAGATATCTTACAACGGGCCTTATTGGTTGTTACAGGGTTGATTTTCTTCTTGCGATAAAACACGTTTACATTGTGAAATAGGGCTTATGAGGTTGATCTATTTTTATTATTATAATTATCATTTTTTATCTTATGTTGATTGCAGGAGAAATTTTCCTTCCAGAACCCTCAAGTTAGTTTCAGGATCATGTTACCTCCCCCATCCAGATAAGGAAGAAACCGGTGGAGAGGATGCGCATTTTATTTGCACAGATGAACAAGCAATTGGTGTGGCAGATGGTGTTGGAGGCTGGGCTGATTATGGAATTGATGCTGGACAGTACTCTAGAGAATTGATGTCTAATTCAGTTTCAGCCATTCAGGAGGAGCCCAGAGGGTATGTGGATCCATTTAGGGTTTTGGAGAAAGCATACTCAAGTACAAAAGCAAAGGGCTCCTCAACGGCATGCATCATAGCACTCACAAATGAGGTAACACATCCAAATTGTGCTTTAGTTACTTGCTTTGTCAATGCATAGAATGAATGCATTTCCTGGAAAATCTGTAACACATGATTTGCATGTATTTCTATTTCCCCTTAACCTGATGGTTTAAATTCATGAAGGAATCATCCTTTTAGCAATGTCAAAAAGTGCTATAATGTCCTGTAGTGCTGGTAGGCTTCTCCTGAGATCATGCCTTTAAGTTGCATGGACTTTTTCGTGGTAATAGCATGTGCACCCTGGCTGTTGTCTATGTGTTGCTGCATTTATCATTGGTAGCTGGCTGTGTTTACTTCACATAATGAAGAATGTTCGCTCACTTAGAAGATTATCAGTGCCCTCTGTATATTCAACAATCTTTAAACTGAATGTGATTTATATTTGGGATATTGCATAGGGACTACATGCAATCAATTTGGGGGACAGTGGGTTTATGGTAGTTCGAGATGGTTGCACTGTCTTTCGGTCCCCTGTGCAGCAGCATCATTTTAATCTCACGTATCAACTGGAGAGTGGAAATAGTGGTGATTTACCAAGCTCTGGTCAGGTCAATATCATCTTAGTCTATCCTTTTTGATTCTTTGCTTGGTGATTCAAAGCTGTGTTGAGATTTTTATAAGTCAGTTGGCTAGAATTTCAACTAGTTTCTTTGCCAACCAGTTGACTTTCAGCAGAACTGCTGGTTGTTTGTTGTTTTCTCCTAAGCACATTTCGGAATCATCTGTAATTGTTTGGAGATAATAATAATGCCCCATATTGGGTTTATCTCTCTCTCTCTCGTTTCAGTTATTATCATTATTAAGGATCATGTAATTGAATTGATCTACAGTGGTTTGCAAGGGATCAAACATGTATGTTGAGAAAGCATTTTCCCTCCCTGTATCCTAGTTGCTTTTACCTTTCAATTGGAACTTAAATTAAAGTAACTTGATTGCGAATCTGATTAGAACCTTTTCATGATAATCATTTTGGTTTTCTTGAGTCAGTTATGGTTTCTTAATTTGAAATTCTAGGACCTTAGGTTCTTTGTTCTTGCTTTTTCTTTGCAAAGCTATTCCAATCAAGCCATTCATAGGTTTGAAAAAAATTAATAAAGGGGGCTTGAAATGCGTATAATCACAGCAGAAACAGTTAATTTGAATGGTTTTGGTTTCTTTTCAGGAATGAAAGCCATTATCTATGATGTAGTGAACAACATAAATAATGTCTCATGAATTATGCCTTAGCAGGCTAATCAGTCTCTGTTTCATACAGGTCTTCACAATTCCTGTTGCCCCTGGTGATGTTATCATCGCTGGAACAGATGGTCTATTTGACAACCTGTATAACAATGAGATTACTGCTGTAGTGGTTCATGCCACTAGGGCTGGCTTAGGACCACAAGTGACAGCGCAGAAGATAGCAGCACTGGCACGCCAAAGAGCACAAGATAAGGATCGACAGACACCTTTTTCCACTGCTGCTCAAGATGCTGGTTTCCGCTATTATGGTGGCAAGCTTGATGACATCACTGTTATAGTTTCATACATCAGTGGTTCCAAAGATGTAAGCCACTTTCTCTTCCTTGTAGATCCTAATGTTTTTCTTTCTTCGATATTTTGTTGGTATCTGATGCTTTTACAAAACGATTTTCTTAGTGGCTGAGAGCTGTCTTTTCACAGTTTACCATCAGGTGGGATGTAAGGTGGTTTATTGCGTATATTTTGTGGGATACTTTCTTAATACATGGAGTAGTTTTTAGTAGTTTATCGTGTGAATAAGAATTTGGTTGTTGGGGGGGGGGGGGGGGAGGGAATGTAAACATGAAAGTTGACTTTGCCTATTGATAGAGTCCCAAGAGTACAAGCTCCAATTGTTAATATTTACAAGGGAAGAAGTGATGGAAGTGGTAAGAAGAGTGTAGTTTCTGCAGGTGCATGCGGAAGTAGTAGTATAGTAGTTTGTGTTTGTGTTGTGTAGTATGCTGTAGCAGTACTGCTGTAGTATGGTGTGAGGTATTAGCGGTAGTGGTAGTAGTAGTGTGGTGGTGTTATTAGTAGTATAGTAGCAGTATGTTAATGTGGCAAAGTGAGAGGAGTAGAAGTGCTGAGTTGGTAACTATTTGGAAGTATAAATAGTGAGGAGCATGGATGGTTAAAGAGTTAGTTAGAATCTTGGCCAAGAAGTCTATTTTCCAGCTGAGCAGGAGCTGAGGTACTCTTGGAACCGTAGTTTTCTACTATTCTTTTGCAATTTTTGATTGTGATTTTTATCAATTGGTGCCGTCTGTGAGAAATCACATCATATTTGGTGAATTGAAGACTTAGAGTCATTAAATTCAAATCGAATTGATGGAAGAGGGAGAGAGTGGTTATCGGAGAAGAGTGAGTCATGATGTGTATGGAGGCTAGAGTTGAGGATCTTGAGAAAAGGGATTTTGAGACACGAGGAGCTTAGGGAAATACAGTAGCAACTGACTTTGGTGGATCAATCACAGAAAGATGTGAAGGAGGATGTTTTATTGTTAAGGAGTGACATGTAAGATACAAAAAATGATTGAGGATATGTGGATGGTAACCAGGACTGGAAGTGGATTTCTATTTGAATCTTTGTCCACAATCATTAGAGGGAAGCAACAAGTAAATATGAAAAGGAGAGTTAGATGAACCTAAGGTTGAAAGACTTATTGGATGAAGTGTAGAAATGGATGGGCGAATATCAATTTAATGCCTCAAGAGTACAAATTTTGTTGTTTGACGGAAATGATCCAGTAAATTGAATCCTTATGACTGAACAGTATTTTGGAATCTATCACACGAGAGATGAAAGGAAGGTTGAATTGGCCGCAATGAGTATGCAAGGAAGAAGTATGTATTGGCTTAGGGCTTTTCGAAGAATAGAACCAGCATTTGATTGGGAAATGATGAAAGATGAAATGTTGAAAAGATACGGTTGTCAATGGGTTTCAAATCCTTTTAAAAGTTTGTCGCAATTATCACATAGGTTTTGTGCATCAATATATAGAAGAATTTGAGGCTTTAACTTTGCAAGCCCCAGTCATGTTTGAGTTGTAGTAACTTAGCTATTTTTTTGGAGGATTGAGGGAGGAGTTTCAGACTAGAGTTGATACTTTTTCTTCAACTACACTAGAGCAAGCTATGAAAATTGCACTCAAGGTAGAGAAAGAATTTTGAGTGTGAAATCTTTATTTCTTTGAATTATAGCAGTAGCGGTTGAATTGAGTATAGGAGTTCGCTTTGGAAGGCCACTTATCAATCAACCAGCAGCGAACTTGTAAAAACGTCAACAAAACTAGGGATTATACATCCTACAACTCATGTTCACTTGTCGAAAGCTAAGGAAAATGCTTCTGTGTAGCCAACTAGGTGAAACTAGTTAGCTTTGGGAGATGTAGAGGGTACACATTTGAAAACTTCGTTGAATGGAGTCCAAGGACGGTAGAGAACCCTTGTTTACACCACTTACGACCAATGTTAGTTACTGTATGCGGAATATTTGGAGAGAAGGGCTAAGGGATTATGTATTTGTTGTGATCAACCATTTTCTCCAACACACAAATGTCCTAATAAATCGCTAAGAGTGGTAATGTTGGATGAGGTTTCTGATTTACAGGAGGGTGAGTAGAAGGTGGTAGATGGACATAATGAAGCGTTGCTGGTTGAACAAGGTTCCGAAAAGCAAGGGACAGGTATGGAACTATCCTTATTGACTTTAATGGGATTTGATGGTCCACAAACTATGAAATTTCGAGGTATGTTGAATGCTGCTTTGATTTTTATAATGATTGATAGTGGAGCTAGTCATAATTGTTTCTCTAAATCTCTTGTTGATTGCCTTAAGTTGCACGTTGATTTTACTATTTTATTTGGAGTTACTCTTGGTGATGAGAATAGTATTTCCTCAAGGGTTTTGTGTCGAAATGTAAGGGTGAAAATTAGGGATATTGGACTTACGGTTGATTGTTATGTTTTGGAGCAGGGAGGAGTGGATATAATTCTTGGTGTTGGTTGGCTAAGAATTCTGGGAGAGTTCAAAATTGATTAGATGAATTTAACTATAAAAATTCCTTCTTCCAATGGTGAGCATATGCTGATGGGAGATCCAACACTTTCTAAAGCTGTTATGTCTTAAATTTTTGGCTAAAATAGGTGATTTTGAGTTGTGTCATTGATTGTGGATGTTGGATGTGAATGATCAGCTGTCTAGTCATGTTGTTGACTTGTGGATTAATGCCATGTGGGAGAAGTTTGCTGATATTTTCAAGGAAAAATCAGCATTACCACCATCTAGATCGCAAACCTGATTTTGAACCAATTAATGTAAAACCTTATCGATATAGTTTTGCTCAAAAGAATGAAATAGAAAAAATGGTTCAAGATATGTTGGCAGCAAGAATTATCTGGCTTAGTACCAGTTTGTTTTTTAGTCTGGTTATATTAGTAAAGAAGGATGGATCATGGAGATTCTGTGTCAACTATCATGCTTTGAATGAAGCGATTATTTCAGATAAATACCTTATTCCTGTGATTGATGAATTGCATGGTATTTCTATTTTTGCGAGTGTATGCGGAAGTAGTAGTATAGTAGTTTGTGTTTGTGTTATGTAGTATGTTGTAGTAGTGCTGCTATAATATGGTGTGAGGTATTAGTAGTAGTAGTAGTATAGTGGTGTTATTAGTAGTATGGTAGTAGTATGCTAATGTGGCCAAAGTGTGAGGAGTAGATGTGTTGAGTTAGCATTTATCTGCAAGAATAACTAGTGAGGAGCATGGATGGATAAGGAGTTAGTTAGAATCTTGGCTGAGAAGTCTATTTTCCAGTTGAGCAAGAGCTCAGGTACTCTTGGAACCCTAGTTTTCTAATGTTATCTTGCAATTTCTGATTGTGATTTCTATCACCTATTGTGGGATGAGGATTTTAAGGCATGTGTTTTTCATGAAATTATTAGGTTGTACTCATGTATGTTTTTTTCCCCTTGCAGGAGAAGCAGTCATCTTAAGGTAGTGTCCCTCGTTAAAGCATAAAAAATCTGAAGTTTTCTGTTAAATTGATTTGAGATAGCTTGTTATGTTCACTCCTCGAGAGGAGGATAAAGATTTATCCTAGGCTGCTTTTGTAAATCGGTTTTTCCTATGATCCGCTGGATGAAAAATTAACATTGCAACTTGTAAAGAGATGCTTAAATTTTCTTGTTAGCTAGCAAGTGCAAATAGATTCTTTCTTGTTTGGGGGAACAAAATTGGGTGGGCAGCAATTTTCACCTTTTCCTTATTACTCAGCCATAAAAAGGAGGAATCTTCACTTTATAGGATTTGATACGATGGATTTTGGTATTTAAAAATCTCATGGAACGTCATTCACCACTGGCTTTTATTTAGCGCAATTTGTTGTTGCCGTTGGATTTGTACTCAGAATGGATAAGGCGGTTTCTTCCGGGCAGGAATGGTCAAGCCCCTTGCCTGCAAGGTGGGCTTGCTGGACATCATCGCATCGTGCTTAATGCTTGGTAGGGACAAGGCAGAGGAAGTTCCTGTTACACAGAAATTGTTCTATTGTAACTAAACTCTCAGCCCCAACCCCACTTCTCTGTCCTATTCTACGTGTGTTCTTTCTCACCAATTTTCCGTCCTCATCTTCTTCGAAGTTCCTGTTACAGATGAATTATTGCTGGCTGCTTTTTAAATTCTGGATTTTCTTCGTTTTTTTTTTTAATTTTTTTTTCTCGGTAAATATGAAATTTGTTGGGTGTCCTTAAGATTAAGAGGAAGGCACCTTTTATCCAACTTCATTCCTCTCCCCAACTCTATTGTAGCCAAAGCAACCGGAAGACCTTTACTAACCCACCAAGTCAGCATCGATGGCTTTGATATTGCTTTATTTTTTAGGGATAAAGCTATTACAAGGGAAATTTTAAATTTTTGATACTTTAAGGTTTATATTGTCAATTTGATTCCAAGTGGATACTTTTATTAATGAGAAATACTCAATTTATGAATTATTTTAACAATTAAACGAATTTTTTCCCCCTTACTGGTAACTTTAATCATACACGACTTTTGCATGTCCTATTTTAGCAAATATTATTTTGTTAAAAAGCTCATGACATTTTTATATGAAAATACGATTTACTATGTGTCTCAATGTTACACATATGAGGTAAAATTTTAAAATAGTTATAACTTATAAATTGAGTAACGTTTAGTCTTGTAATACGAAACTTTTTAATTTGTTGAATAATATGTCTCTACATATTGTGATATTTTGTTATATTTTCGTAGTGCACACATAGTTTTCAAACTTTGTAATCCCATAGCTTGTAAACCGAGCAGCATATATCGAGAAAGCTCATGTTACTTGAAATTTAAAAATGTCTTTGTAACTTCAAATTTTGCGGTTGAAAATTGCATATTTTTAAGATGTAATGGTGTAAATCTTTTATATTTTTCTACTTTTAGAAGTAATGGACTGTTTTAAGGGAAAAAAGAAAAAAATCCACAGTGATAATTTTGTAATTTTCTTCTATAATAATCCTCTACTTTTGTAATTCTTCTATTTTTAAACCCTTTTTTATTTTTCATAATAATCCATGTAGTTTGCGTTATAATTTTTTATGTAAGTTTTGCAATTTCCCATGAACTATAATTGTCCTTATCCTTATGAATTTATTTATTTTCGTTTTAATGACCTTTACAATAATTTTGTAGTTTTTCTTAAAATTTTGTAATCTTTTCATTATTTGTGGATTCTCGTACATGATGAATTATGGATTCCCTATCATTTTGTAATAATAAAATAAGAGTTAGGCAAGTTTGCTTAAAAAAGGCCAATTTTTAACTATATAATTTAACGTGGAGTAGAAAATTTTAAACAGATTGTAAGATTATTTTTTTTTTATTAAATGGCTATGAGTTTATAGTTATACAACCTTCAATTTGTAAGTAATGAAACAACAAAATTTGAAAAAAAAAAAAAAAAAACAGTATCCAAATACTAAGGTGCATAACATGGAAGTGTTATTTAGTAAGTTTGAAAATTTGCGTTTCAAGGACAAATAACACACAGTTTGCAAGTATGTTTTATGTTTTGTTTTGTATAAAGATAGAAGATGTCAATAGGTTTGAAAGGAAGAAAGAATGTAGCTTGGACTCTGATGTACAACCCTTTCGCTATAAATGGTATCATTATTGTGTATGATTAGGTTTTGTTAACGGGATGTCACACTTTGGTTGATGCTCTGATGTGATAGTTTCAATCGCTCGTTGAATGTGGCTGAACTTTTTACATTTATAATACTTAAGAACTTGTTTCTTTTCTTTCCTTTACCTTGACCTTGATGTGTTCCCTCTCCTTATTCTTCAACTTATTATTGAATTTCATAAACTTTTTGACTTTCCTTGCCTCCATGGCTAACTCCTCATAATCATTACTATTATCATCACTTAAACTAAGACAACAGCCTTGAGAGCTGTTGTTTTCTTTTTCTCCTTCCTTCTTGGTCATTTTATACATTATATCCTCTTCACTTTTGAGAGGTCATGTGATTCTTTAATAGTGGTTATCTCACTTCAAAATCTGGAGCTAAGAATTTTGAAATTAATTTCCTGATTAGTAAATTTTTTACCAAGAATTATTAAAGGATTAATTATACCAATGAACCTATTAAGCATTTCATTAATAGTCTCTTAAGTTTCATTATTTTCAAACTTTCTGCAAAGAAGACTTATTTTAGTGTCTTTAAGACAAGTTCCTTCATATGTATATGGAAGTTCATCCCAAATTTTCTTTAGCATTTTTTACAAGTTCTATTAAAAATCATTCTTATTCAAATCACATTATAAAATATTTGTATCCATTTCATTTAAATCAACTAACTTACACTCATCTTTAGTGTAATTCTTTTCTTATCTATTATCTATAGTCATAAGCCCTTCTTTTGACAACATTCCATAACATTCTTATGTTGAGCTTTAATGAAATTTCTCATTTTATTCTTTCAATATGGATAGTTATCTCTGGATAGAACTTGTACTTCTCGAAATTCCATTTGATGCTGTAATCTTTACTCTAAAAAGTAGTTAAGAAAAAAGAAAAAGAAAAAGAGATTATAGACTAGCTATGAAATTCTAAATTGGGAACTCGAGGAGGGAGGGGTAGCTTGAGTCTAATCAGGATTTATCGCAAGTTAACAACTTTTAGCATAACTTTAACTAATAATGAAATAATAAATGGTACAGCAATAGATAAATTGTTGGAAATAAAAGCCATAAAGGTTTAGAAGAGTAAGGTTAGATATAATGTAAAGTTTAAACTACTTCTTAGTCTTTATAGATACGTAATTGCCTCCAATTGATGACTTTATACCTTTTTTATTAATCATCAAAATAAGATGCTCAAAAGCTAATTATACAAAGTTTACAAACTTAATTATCATAAGTGTAGTGCTATACAATGTTTGCAAATTAATTCCTTTAAGAGATTGGAAATGATAAGTACAAGATAAAAATAACAATGAGAGTAATACAAGTTATTTTTAACAACTATAAGCACTATACAATGTTGTATATTTGCCCCAAGTCATGTATTTATAACCTTTGCAAAGCTTTAGACCTAATAAATGTGCAAGAGTTATACATTTATCCCCACATAAATAACACATTCATTCATTGCTTTTGCACTTTTATCATAAATTTTTGCCTAAAACATCAATAAAGCATATGTTTCGGATCTACTGTTATTATAATCAGAAAAAAGGATAAAAAATAGAACTTAGCTGGTTTATGTTGTTTACTGGTTTTGATCTAAATGGCAAACCAACTTTATGCATGGAAAACTACATTTCAACTTCATGTTTTAAATTTCTTAGGCTGCCGTGTTCTCAAGTATCTTCAAATGCAGAGGTCATACCCATGTTCATTCGCAAACACATTTTACCGGCTTTATCTTGCAACACTGTTATTTAGTATTGTGAAGGAGCAGGTCTTCAAACTTAGAGAAACTTTAGCCTAATGTCATACTCTTTCACATCTTTTGTATGTTGGAAAACTTTATGAAAGTTCCATTTCAAGGCAGCAAGGATAGCTCCATCAACTCAATGCCAATTTCCATTTGAAGCTAATGGTAGCATTACACTTTGAAGGAACGGCTCAATCTACATGCGACACTGGTAGGAACCACATCACGGTCAGAGCAATCAAGGCTACAGACTACGAAGTTCAAGCCTCAACAGCTACAGCAGCACACTTGGAAGAAGTGCAGCAGCTCTACTCACAATTCTAGCAGCTGATAAACACACTTGAGCTGACTTTTGTAGATATTCAGCAGCTTTCGGATGATACATCATCATCCAATGGAGTTCAAGACGACAGCAAGCCTGAGTACTTTTAAATAGCAGCTCACTGCATTCCTTAGCCAATCTGCATTGCCGAACATATTTTAATTCACAATTGATGCTCCAACACTCGACATTAGACACGAGCTACTGATTTGCCTTCTAGTACACTGAAGAAAGCAACTAACTGAACTGGGCTGAGTAAGCACTCTAACCATTTAAAAGCAGAGCACCACAAGACTGAATTTAACAGTAGCCACTCGCACTTGTCTCGACTTGGACTTTCATTCTAGTGGACAAACATCATGCTTGGACACAAGATGAATCTTCTCGGATCTTTGTTGACATTTGAAAGATATAAAGCAACTTTTACATGAATTGAAGTATCACTTGTTAATCAGCTTATGCGCAAAGAGGCATGGAGCTGATAGGAAAACTCCAGAATATTTCACTTGGGAATTCAGTAGATAGGAAATAAAAAAGAAAAGAAGAGCAGCAACCGAACTTCATCCCAGCACAGCTATATAGCAGCAACAGCTAGATGTAGGACCGAATTGTTGAATGCTAGCCGCATTTAGATGAAAGCCACCAACCAACACAGAGCCAAGCACCATGACTGAACCAAGAAGCTCTATTAACTCCACTCTAATCGAGCTGTCAAGAACAAAGCTGATGCTGAGCCGCTATTGAACTTGAATTGAGAAGATTTCTTTCATGCCCCAGGACCGAATTGAATTGACAGTAGCTCTTTCTCTTGTGCAGATCCGAGCAACCCCTGAAGACCGAGAACTCCATGACGGACAGCATTTGTGACACTTTGCGCAAGGCATCCGAGAATAGCAACAGCAGATTCACGACACACTCTTCAAGGCCGAGTGTTAGGTTACATCTGAGCAAGAGCTTCAGTCCGAGGTCCACCTTACCAAGCTGCAGCGGAGAGCTATTTCAGAACAAACCAAGCATGCCGAGCTCCACATCATAGCAGCCAGCGAACATAACAGCATTTTAGCTTCTCCAAGCAGTCAGCGGCTCATTCTTCTCTAGCCAAGTCCGTGCAGTTCCATCTATGTGACAGCCAAATGCCAAGTACAGACTTCCAAGCGCATAGTAGCAGCAGCAGAACGTTGTACACCAACTGAGCTACTGATGTTTAACTGCAGCAGATGTGAGCAAGCTATGAAATTCACTTGCGAAGCAAAATTCAACTGAGCTGTCTAAGTCCAAATGCGCACGCACGTGCGGTTTTATTTCAAAAAATTAACAGCCAATCGACATAAAGCCCAAGAAAGGGCAATTGGAGTTATATATGTGATTATGCCGAGAGTTCAATTGGAGTCGTATACAACACCGAACGTGGATGCCTCATTTATGCACTTCAAATGTACTGGCCCAAAGATGGAAAGAATATGTTACCCCGCTCTTTGAAGTCATCAAGCCCCACATGTGGACTCTCAATTCAATCATCTGCATTTGTCTTATCCTTTCTAATTTGGGGGGACTCTTGCTGTAGGTGAATTTTGTCTTCTTTTGGAGGCCTCTCTAGTTGTTAAAAAAAAAACAAAAAATATAAGATCCGACGTTTCGGAAAGGAGGACATGAAGCACCAGCAGCATGAATGAAAAGAGGACAGAAGAATAAACAGAACTTTATTTTAAATCGAGTAGCCCACGATAGATGTTAGGAAACAGCAGCTTAGAAAGAGAGTAGCTTAGTATAGTGAACGGTGGACGAACAGAATTTTTGTTTTTCGATTTCTTAGTTTTAGAACACTAAAACCCTATGTTCTATATGCTAAGAGGTGATCTAGGTTATGAATATATCAAGATACACCGATTTAACATCGGATGGTGGAATAAAAAATACTTACAAAGTTATTTTAGGTGCTTTCTATTTTTATGTGGTTGTTATTATATTTTATCTTGATTTATTTATGCATTGATATAAGATTGAGCTTAGTATGCTTTAAGTTTTGTATCGATGAATTTGATGAGTTAATGTTGTTGAATGAACTGTTTTGATATCGTTGTTGAGAATTCGGTGATTTATCTATTATACTTATTACCTATTTGATTAGTGCTCTTTAAGTGAGTAGGGTTAAAGATACTCTGAGGGGTTCGATAGCTTTAAATAGATATAACTTGAATTTTTTAAAAGGCTTATTATAGGGATATGTGAGTTTTAATTAAATTTATAAACTCACATGCTTAATGCGGTTGGAAATATTATTCGGGTAATAGAGATGTGCTTGAACCATATTTCTAACTAAAATAGCAATTATGATATGAGCATGTTATTATTTACTAAATGATTATAGATAAATTATCTTAATGAGACAATTTATGCTGTAATTGAAACCTCGCTATCCGAAGAGTTGGGTAAGTTCTAATAAGTTTAGTTAAATCTCGTTTAATTAATTTCAAATATCTCTTTAAGGTATCGCTTTGATTTATGTGAGAATAAATTTGTGAATCCCAAATTAATCTTTAAACCTCCTTGACCATAGGATCCTCAAAGTGTAGTTAGAACATTCGGTTTAGTATTATTTTGTTAATCGGTTTTTACTTTATTTTAGTTCTATTCTGATAGCTTAGATTAGGAATCGACTCAATTAGTTTAGTACTCAACACTTAGATCCTTGTGGAATGTGACCTTAACTTACTGTTTATACTATTTGTGCTTGGTTCACTTGTTAGTTTTCACTTGGTTTAGTTTAGTTTTCAAGTGTAGGTTAAAAAGTTGTGAGTCAAGATCGCAGGATGAAAGCCTAATTTTTGAACCTTGCATTAAAACTATAGTAACAACTAGTTTTTAACTTGGGGGATAGATGCTACCCGGTCTAACATGTAGGTGATAAGTGAAATTTTGCTTAGGATATGGATGCTACGATCACCGATGTATAAAATCTAATAACTGAAACAAGATTAGTATTTGAATTGCAGCTAGTGTCAAGATGCTAGCCTCTAGCATCTGAATGCTTTGCACTAAAAATAGTTAGTACTTAAATTGCCCGGCATTTAGACGCTAGTTACTCTAGTGTCTACATGCTATCCCCTACATAATTCTATAGTAAAAACTTAGTCCAAGACATTTCAAAATACAATTCAGTTTTTTCCACAAATCAACATGCAAATCTAGAGAGATAAATTATTTAGTAAGATGAGTAAGACAATAAGTTTGTTTTATAAAGACACATTATCAAGAAAACTTAGTTTTATCTAATCAAATCAATTATGAACCTTTGTGTTCAACAATTGTAAATCACAACTAAATAGTAGATTAAGAAAGCCTACCTTAATATGTGACTTTAAACCTTTCCTAAACTTGAGTTGATCTTTAATTTATCGAAACCACTAGATCTCCAATAGAATTCTTACATAAAAATGATGTAACTTGATTATATGTATACTTAAATTTAGTATATCTAAAGGAAAATTTGACTACACTTATTAATAGTGACTTCACAAGTATCTAGTTCTCCTAACAAGCTTCACTTCTTTAAATCTCCTTCATTAGAGATTATGAGATCATTAAACTTGTCAACTATACTTAAGTTAAACTTATTTGATCCAAAGGTGTCAAACTTCCCTAATTGTGTTGATCTCTTGAGATATGATATTCTATATATCTTGAAATTTTGAAAGAATGATCTAGTTGATCAAAATGAGAAGAGATGGAGCTACTTCCCCTTCCTAGGTTCACATTACACATGGGACAAGTGAAGAAATTTGCTTTAAAACTTTATTTCCTAATTTAAATGACTTATACAATCATTTAAATTCAAATTCAATGTAGAGTTTAGAGGTGGTTGATTACTAATATACCATCGTTTGTTGAGAACAATATGTCATGAACTGTAGGCCTAAAATAAATAGTCCTACCATGCATATTGATTGTTTAGGATAACTTGGAATGGTTACCTACTTTCATAAACATTCAATATACATAAGGTTTAAAATAGCAATGCCATTACTTAAGGAATACCATACTTCCTTTTATTTATTCATTAGTTTACATTTATAGATTATAATTGACTCTAATGGGTAATGTACATTTCTATAGGATCCCTTTTGTTAGATTCTTCGACCTTGAGTCTTTGTATGCTTACTTGGATTGATTAAGCGACCATTTTAGTAACTACTTTTGGTTAGAACCTACATAATCTATAAGGGAGTGAGCAAAACAACAGCTCAATAAGTGGTAAGGGATAAGCATTATACCTAAATAAACATGACAAACAAGTCCTTTTAGAGTGTAATGCAACAACCAAATAACATTTGTATGATGTCGACATGTACATCATGAGACTAGAGCAAATAACTTACTCTAGTTTGGGTTTTGAAGAGTTTCACATCATAGCTAACTTCTTATGAGACCAATCTCCCACCAATTTAAGGTTATGTAATGGACATCCCTTTTTGTCCCCTCTATACTCATTTTACATTATTGATGATAACTTCTCAACCTTTATGGTGAACTCCTCTTCTATTACTTAGTTTAACAACATTGAAGAGAAGGAAATCACAATATTTCCTTACCAAAAGAGCGATTTTGATGGGAATTATGCAATAATGTAAGGGTGCAATACGTGTATTGATTATTATGGCCAAATATAAATTTAATCAATTTTAATAGGTGGCCATGCAGTACAATCATTCTAAAGCAAGGTATAGATAACACAAGCAACTCATGTCAAGTAAGTAGGCTTAGCTACCACAAACGTATCGTCTACGTACTTTGCAGGCGCATAAGCTGGTATTTATAAGCATAAGTAATATAACAGCTTACAACCTCTTATTAATGCAATTAAGACTACTATGATGCAAGTTACTCACTGATGTTCCTTGGAGCTCAATTATCACATGGTCTTACTTTAGTGAGTTGGATGGGTCCTTTGAAATATTTAAGAAAGCACAAATGGATGGGTCTGACTATTCTAGTAGCTTTGTGAGGCTACTCATTAGATATAACTCACCGATGAACACCACATGACTTAGTCTTGGCTTGATATGATGCACAAGCACATAACTAAGGTTCACTTACTACTAATCTCGAGTTATTAGTAAGATTAGATAAGAGTGAAGGTTTGTAACTTGAGAAGGTTGCTTGCAAGATATATGAGAGAATATTCATTAATGGTATGATGATGATGGATGATTCTAGCTAGAAATGACAATGGACTATTTATGGTATGTCCCTAAGGCGATAAGAAAACACATGAAATTACATAAGGGGTAATATAAAGTAAAGAAACCTAGTACATTGCCAAAAAGGGAAAATGGGACAATTACAACAAAGAGAATATAGTGTAATGTTAGAAAAAGTAGAGATAAATGGTGTGCTATAATTGGGTTCATACATAAGGTAATGATGTACTGGGGCTAAGTTATTTTGGTATGATCATAGATCGGTATGGAGAAGTAGGGAGGTTGGCATATGGGTCTTTGGCATGTGGCATGTTAGCACTTAGGTTCTTAGCACTAGGTTGATCGGCATTAGGATGCTCAACACTTGATAGGTTAGCCGTACTAGAAATGTTCGCGAGCTCAGCATTGGGGCATGAGATAGAGTAGATTAGGATGCGTTTGAGTTAGGCATTCAAGGAGTTCAGTAATAAGCCTTCTTGGTACTGGACTTCATCATGGCTGAGCTATAGAGATAGAATCCTTTCGACAAGATTCTCTAAGCCCTTAAGATGGGATTGAGTGAGAGGTCCAGAGGTTGGCATTCCATCAACTCCTTAGGGTTGTTGAAGATTTGCCCATAACTCTTGGTCGATTTCTTCTTTGGGGATATAGGGCGTTGTGATATTAAGCAGTGCACCTATCAGTTTTAATATAGCGGATGTGAGTCCGAATCGATCCCTTAGAGACTTCGAGTACTAATATTAACCTTAGCTTTATTATCTAACCAGAAAATTATGAAGGGTTGAATTAATTAAAAATACTAAAATTAACAAATTAACCTAATTATGAGACTTGATTAAGAAATTTAGAAAGCGATAAAACTAAGAACGTCTTCAAGAAGGTAATAACATATTTAGGAATTATTTCCCCTAGTATTTAACATGTGACCACTTAAAATATATTTAATTCAATTTCTATTATTCTTGACCGGAGGGATTCACAATTAAAGTTAATACCTTTCTCAAGCCTATTAACCCTAATCCTAAATTATTTACCGGAATCTCTTCACTTAATAACATAATTTAGAATCGCATTAATGTATGATGAATTCCCACACAAAGAACAACTTTCTGGGAGAAACATATATCTTATCTCTAAGTATATATATAATTCTTTCCAATTATGTAAATATCTTATTACACATGTAATTTCTTAATCATCATGCATAATATCATATGTTGATACTCTAGAAATATCAATTAATAATTAAATAACATAATTAAATCACGAAAAGATAGAAACTTTATTGAAAATTATAAATCAATCTAATAGTCACATGAAACCCTAGTTTCCATAATCCTAAATACATGAATCTTAAACTATCATAAAGAAACTAAAAAGGAATTCCAACAAAACCAATAAATAAAACATGAAAAACCCCTTTTGTTGATGATGAATCTCTTCAATCTTGAAGTTGGATGTTGCTTTCGCCTTTTTTCTCTCTTTCTCCTCAATGCTCTTCTCTTTTGAATGTCCCATCTTGTATGTGAAACCCTAATATGTCCTTTTATAATGTATTGAAAGGTTTCCATTTTCATCACCAGACACGACCTGGGACACAGTCGTGTCCCCAGGTCGTATAACTTTCTGACCTCAACATATTTTCCTGGATGGATACAGCCTGAGGATACAGTTGTATCCCAGATTGTGTAACTTCAAAACATCATAACTCATTCATTTGAACTCCGAATTGAGTGAAACTTGATTCCTTTTCTTCGTTTTCGATCCAAGAACGCGTTCATACCTTGATATCAAAAATTTACTCAATTAAGTATCAATTTCTTGAAAGAAAACCAAAGATTTAAGGGAAATACTATAAAATCATCATGTAAATTGTATTTAAAATCAGAGTTATCAAACTTCCCCCATACTTGAGCATTTGCTTGTCCTCAAGCAAATAAATCAAAACAAAATTTCCGGACAAGAAACATAAAACAAAATTTATCACTATTTAGGAAGTCGGTAAATAAATACACTTGACTTGAAGAAAGGTAAGAAACTTATTTTCAAGTAACTTGCAATAATAAAGTCAAGCAATTTCACCCTTAACAAGGTCATAATTTCACCCTTAACAAGGTCATAACTTCACCTGACCATATTTGAATGCTCTAACAATACTTAATACTATAGTTCACTAGTTAATTTATGAAAATCGAAGTTTACCCGAGTCATTTAACCAAGGATTCTTAAACTAGAAATTAGATTTAACATCTCGCCAATTAGAAAAGAGTCAGAAAAATTTTTCCCATTTGACTAAAGTGTATACAATTCTCTCTTCAATCTCGCCAAGCAGTATAATTTAAAACAAACACATTTTACATCCACTCATCTTCTGATCATCTCCTTAGTTCATGCTTTTGATGGGAGGTATTTAAATTTACTTTATTTAAGCACAATTGTGTTGATAGAGGGAAAGAATCTCACTCTTTAGACGGACCAAGATCGATCCATACCAACTTATTCCTTATATTGATAGCGGGAAAGAACTTTGCTCTTCTGACCGACTAAGGCCGATCCATACCAATTTTTTTTTTTTATTAGTATTGGCATTGGGGCTTAATCTCGCTCTTTTGAAGGACTAAGACGAATCCTTACCAATTTTTTCTATTCATACACTTGTTATTACTTTTTATCTCCAATCATTGTGATTTTTCAAGGGTTTCTCAAAAGAAGAATTTCGTTAGTTTGTTTGCTAAAAATTATAGGGCTCTAAAAATTTCTAAGAGAAAGGTATATATAACAATAATTTTAAAAATAACCATGACTAACTCTTAACTAGTGATGTTGCTTTAATCTCAAGTCTTAGAGTCCCAAGCTAAATAACTCGTAACTTTGCCTTCTACAGATTTAACTAATCAATTCTAGTAAAGTATAATAAGATCAATAATGATCAAGATGATACAGTTGATTTGGCTCAACACTTGTTAATTACCTATTGCAAGTTAATTTAAAAAGTAATTGGGTCAAATGTGAATTATTGGTCTCCTCAATAGTAACAAATTCATATATATCCTTTTCCCACACTTAATAATGTACATTATCCTCAATGTACGACTAAGAAAGCACAATAGCAAGATATGAAACAATAAAAACCATCATAGGGAAAAAGTAAATACATGTATTGAAAAAGAAACTAATACTTTCCTGCCTTGAAGCATAAGATACTTTGGTGGAGAAAGGGTGGCTAGTAGCTTGACAATAGTGCTCTTATAAGTGGAAGATGATGTAACAGATTTGGAACTCCTTTGAACAATCTACTTTTCATAAGTTTCCATTGATTACATGAGAAGAAACACCAAACCAAATAAAAAACGAGCATCTTTGCCACACTTAGTTCAAACTAAGACAAAGTTATGCAGGAGTAAAAGTGATGGATATTGAAAGAATTCTCATTGGGACATTTGAACAAACATGTAGAGTGCATCCATAAAACTAGTTGGGTTAAAAGAAATGGCCAGCAAATTCATCCAACTAATTATACATTAGACTCAGTACATTACATTCTTCTTGAAAAGAAGGCATCCCAATACGTCAAAAACTCTAAATGTCCCAAAATCACTCTTACAATTCTAACCCTAACTGTCATAATTGAATAGTTGACATTGAATTTGCAACCGAAATTTGTGTTTGATAGATCATAAAGTAATATCTAACCATAAGAGCATCATAAAAGCATGTAAATCTATCAACACAAGGCAAATATGTATGTCTATCATAAAAGAATAAAAATCAAATAAATTCTCAGACAAAATTCATAGACCAATTCACACAAGACCTTAATTTCGGTTACTGAAACATGTCGAAACAATGATGAAAACAAAGCATGAACAAGAGAGGGCAGAAAAAAAAAATTAGGAGAACTTACTTGGATCGGGAACATGAGGAGAAGATGGAGAGAAAATGCAAGGTGAAATGAATTTGTATGGATGTTTGCAAGCGTTTGAGAGGGTATGTTCATATTTTGAAAATATTGTGCAATGCGTGTTTTAAATCGTGTGTGTTTGGGTAGACACGGGCTGGGACACGATCGTGTCCCACGCCTGTGTAACTTTCTGTATTCGGGCATGACTATTGATCGCACACTGGCTGGGACACGACCATGTCCCATGCCTGTATAACTTTCTGAGTGCGGGGCCTTACCTGGGCGGACATGGGCCAGGACACGACTGTGTCCTACACCCGTGTAACTTTCTGTTATCTGGTGGGAATACTAGGCACACACGGGCTGGGATACAACCGTGCCCTACGTCGGTGTAACTTTCTGTTTGGACGGCAATTCGCTGGGCGCACATGGGTTGGGACATGACCGTGTCCCATGCCCTTGTAACTTTCTGTGGGTGTTAGTTCATTGAAGGTGCCTGGATGGATACGGGCTGGGACACGACCATGTCCCATGCCCGTGTAACTTTCTGTTCGGTTTTTTTTTTTTCATTTTTTTTTCTCATTTTAAATACATTTCACATGGTGATTTTGTAGTATTTACCATACATATTTGTTTTTTTTTAAAAGAAATTGATACTTAATTGAGTAAAATTTTGATTTGAAGGTTTGAACGCGTTCTTGGATCGAAAACGAAGAAAAGAAATCAAGTTTCACTCAATTCGGAGTTCAAATGAAGGAGTTATGAAATTTTGAAGTTATACAGTTTAGGACACAGCTGTATCCCCAAGCTGTGTCCATCCAGGAAAATATGCTGAGGTCAGAAAGTTACATGACCTGGGGACACGACTATGTCTCAGGCCGTGTCTGGTGATGAAAACGGAAACCTTTCAATACATTATAAAAGGACATACTAAGGTTTCGCATAGATGATTGGACATTCAAAAGAGAAAAGACTTGAGGAGAAGGAGAGGAGAAAGGGAAAAAGCAACATTCAACTTCAAGATTGAAGAGTATCATCATCAACAAAAGAGGTTTTTCATGTTTTATTTATTGATTTTGTTGCAATTCATTTTTAGTTTCATTATGATAGCTTAAGATTCGTGTATTTAGCATTATGGAACCTAGGATTTCATGTAACTATTAGATTGATTGATAATTTTCAATAAAGTTTCTATCTTTTCTTGATTCAATTATGTTATTTAATTGTTAATTGATATTTCTAGAGTATCAACATATGATATTATGCATGATGATTGAGAAATCACATGTATAATGAGATCTTGACATAATTGGAGAGAATTATATATATACTTAGAGATAAGATATATTTTTCTTCCGGAAAGTTGTCCTTTATGTGGGAATTCATTATACATTAATGCAATTCTAAATTATATTACTAAGTAAAGAGATTCCGGTAAATAATTTAGGATTAGGGTTAATAGGCTTGAGAAATGTATTAACTTTAATTGCGAATCCCTCCGATTAAGGATAATAGAAATTGAATTGGATATATTTTAAACGGTCACATGTTAAACATTAGGGGAAATAATTCCTAAATACGTTATTTGCATTCTTAAAGTCGTTCTTAGTTTTATCGCTTTCTAAATTACTTAATCAAGTCTCATAATTAGTTTATTTTGTCAATTTTAGTATTTTTAATTCATTCAACTCATCACAATTTTCCAATTAGATAATAAAGCTAAGGTTAATATTAGTACTTAAAGTCTTTGAGGGATCAACTCGGACTCACATCTGCTATATTAAAACTGATAGGTACACTTGCCCGATATCAAGTTTTTAGCGCCGTTGCTAGGGATTTTCGATATTAAGAACACTAGTTGCTTTATTACTTTGACCATTTCTTTTTCTTTTGCTTTCATTGTTTATTTTTTTATTAGCTAGAGCTACAATTGATTCTATATTTCTTGCCCTTGTAGTGCATGACTCGAAGCAACCCGGAAGATTTGGTAGAACTTGATCCTGAAATTGAGAGAACTGCCCTTCAAAATTTGAGAGTGCGACCTAGACAAATTGTGGCTACCATAGAAGATGAGTCAATCATTGAGATTAAGGAAGAGAGTGAAGAGGCCAACACTCAATTCATTGGGCAAGAAGATCCACCATACATGGCTAACAATGGTAATGAAGCAAATCGGACCATGTCTGACTATTCAAGGCCTACACTTATTGGAGCTGACTCTAGTATCTTAAGGCCAACTGTCATGGCTAATAACTTCCAAATTGCACCTAACATCATACAAATGGTGCAACAATTGTTCAGTTTGACGGTCTCCAAGATGAAGATCCTAATGCCCAAATCTCTAGCTTTCTAGAGATTTGTGATATATTTAAAATCAACGGAGCTACAGATGATGCCATCCGACTGCGGCTATTTCCTTTTTCCTTGATGGGTAGAGCAAAACAATGGTTGAACTCTCTACCATGAAATTCAATCACAACTTGGAATGAATTGGTAGAGAAATTTTTGGAGAAGTACTTCCCACCTGCGAAGATTGCTAAACTTCGAAACGACATTTCTTGTTTTGCCCAATTGGAAGTGAAGACTCTATATGACACTTGGGAGAGATTCAAGGACTTGCTCAGGAGGTGCCCACATCATGGCCTCCCACTATGGATGCAGATTCAGACCTTCTATAATGGTTTCAATTTATTTATGAGATGGATGATTGATGCATCCATAAGAGGTACTTTGAACACAAAGACACTTGAGTAAGCATAAAATATAATTGAAGGAATAACGATGAACAATTATCAGTGGGAAAGCACAAGAGCCAAGCAAAAGGTTATGAGAATTTATGATGTAGACTTGACCACTGCTCCAGCCGCCAAGGTGGATCTATTGAGTAAGAAGATTGATGCACTCTCTGTTGGCCCTCAATAAGTCCAATCGAATGTAAGTAAATTTGGCATGCAGAGTTATGGAGTACAAGAACAACTGGAATAGGTAGATTATCTAAGAAAGTCACCTAAGCAACAAAATAACCCCTACAGCAACACTTATAATCCTAGATGGAGGAATTACCCCAATTTCTCATTGGGAAATCAAAACCAAGGCTAGTAGAAGACCAACTTTGGCCCACCTGGATTTCAAAGACCATTCCTACCTCCTCTTTCTCAAGAAAAGAAGTCCAGTGTGGAAGAACTTCTCATAAAATATATTCAAGGCAATGAGGCTCGCTTATCCAACATTGAATCATCGTTGAGGAACCAAGAGGCTTCCAATCACAACCATGAGAACCAAATTGGTCAACTGGCGAAGCTAATCTTTGAAAGACTACAGGGAACACTCCCAAGGAATATCGAGGTCAATCCTAGGGAACATGTTAATGATGTGACCTTGAGAAGTGGTAGAAAACTGCAAGTGGAGAAGAAGGATGGTGAGGAAGTAGTTAAGAAAGAAGTGGAAGTCAACCATAAGGAAGATGCAAGGCCACTAAAATCAAAAGAAAGTATGGAATCACCGAAAGTGAAGGAGTACAAGCCTCCCATCCCTTACCCACAGCACCTTAAGCAAAGTTACACTGATCAGAATAAGGAATTCGGTAAATTGCTTGGTGTTTTCAAACAATTACACATTAACTTACCTCTTGTTGATGTCATCTTGCAGATGCCAAAGTATGTGAAATTTCTAAAAGATCTTCTATTGAATAAGAGGAAGTTGGAGGAGCTTACAACCGTCGCATTAAACGAGGAATGTTCGACACTTTTCCAGAAAAAGCTACCACAAAAATTAAACGATCCAGGGAGTTTCACTATTCCTTGTATGCTTGGCAATTTGTTTGTAGATAATGCTTTGGCAGAGTTAGGAGTTAGTATAAATTTGATGCCGTATAAATTGTTCAAAAAGCTAAGGTTAGGAAAACCTAAATTAACGCGCATGATCCTTCAATTAGCCGATAGGTCTATCACATACCCTAGAGGCATCATAGAGGATGTTTTAGTACAAGCAGATAAATTCATCTTTCCTGTGGATTTTGTTATACTTGATATAGATGAAGATATTGAGGTGCCAATCATTTTAGGTCGACCTTTCTTAGCCACTGCTAGAGCTGTTTTTGATGTTAGTGAGCATAAGTTGATATTACGGGTTGGGGATGATGAAATAGTTTTTAAAACTCCAGAGGCAACGAACAAATTTCTTGACTCAGAGGATATATGTCATAATGTTAATGCCACTAATGTCATTACATCTACATGTATGTAGGAAACGCTTGCCAAAGATTCCTCAAGCTATTGCTTACAAAAGGGAGATGAAAATTTGGTGACTAACCCCAATTGTGTAGAAGTGGTAGCTCAAATAGAAGTTGATGAATCCATTGTGGACGAGAAGGGGATTGATCCACTCTACAAGCCAAAGGATCTTAGGTTAAAATCTTTCAAAGAGAAGCCACCAATTTTAGAACCAAAATTGTCAAGAAATCATTTGGAACATGTCTTTGTGGTGAAAAGTTCAAAACTCCCAATGACAACCGCATCTAAGCTAAAAACAGATAAAATGAAGAAATTTAGGCTACATGAATTTGATAATTGGCATGATAAGGAGAGAAACAATGGAATTCATGCACCAATAAAATGGAATTGGCAAGGTCTATGGCCGAAAGGTAAACTTACACTTGTATGGAGAGTTCGAAAGTGAGATACAAGAGGAGTCCTATGTCCACCTGAATGAAGAATCATGAATTACAAGATGTATCCAGTTAAGCTGTCGACATAGCGCTTCTTGGGAGGCAACCCATGTCTAACTTTGCTTACACTTTAGCTCTTTAAGTTTATTCCATTTTATTTTTCTTTTATCTAACCTTGCTTTGCTTCTTTTATTTGTTTTGATTTTAGTCATAGGCTTTTCCCTTTTAGTTTCATTTTTTTCTCCCTTTAGTTTTCTTTGTCTTATTTTTTTAGTTTAAGTACTTTTATTTTTTTTTTAAGTTTCTTGTATTTTTAAATCCATGAATTTAGGTAAAAAAAAAAGAACAAAAAGTTACATGAGCATAGGACACGGCCATGTCCCAGCACGTGTCTATCCAGGCCCCTTCAATGAACTAACACCCACAGAAAGTTACATGGGCATAGGACATGGTTGTGTCCCAGCTCGTGTGCACCCAGTATTCCTGACCACAAACAGAGAGTTACATGGGTGTGGGACAAGGTTGTATCCCAGCTTATGTGCATCCAGACTTCACGCTCGAATACAGGAAGTTACACGGGCGTAGGACATGGTTATGTCCCAGCCCGTATTTGCCCAGGTAAGACACTGCCAACACAGGAAGTTACATGGGTGTGGGACACGGTCTTGTCTTGGCCCGTGTCCGCCCAGTACCTACACGACTCACTACATGACCTGCACAATTTATTTTCACACACACACATACTCTCTCAAACACTCACAAACCTCAACACATATTCATTTCATATTCTCTCTTCTCTCCATCTTCACATCACAATTCTTGACATCACGATTCCTGATCCAAGTAAGTTCTCCTCATTGCTTTTGCTTTATCTTCCTTATGGTTTAGGCAGGTTTAGCTACTAGACATTTTCGGTCTTGTGTGAATTGGTACTTGCACTTGGTTTGCGAATTTATTTCGTTCTTTCATAAACGACATACACCATTGTCTTGTGTTGCTTGATTTTAATGCCTTTATGATGCCTCTTTCGGTTAGATATTTATGTATGATCTCTTAATTCCGAATTTTGTTTGCTAATTTGCTAATCATTATTCAATTACTCCAGTTAAGGTTAGCATTATGAGAGTAATTATGGGTCATTTAGCATCTTTAATGTGTTGGGACGCCTACTTTTCAAGCTGATTGTAATGTAGTAGGTCTATTTTATAATTAGTTGGATGCATTTGCTAGTTATTTCCTTTACCCCAACTAGTTTTGTGGATGAACTCTACATGTTTGTTTAAATGTCCCAATGAGAATTCTGTCAATATTCTTCACTGTTAATCCTTTCTCCCTCTGTCTTCATTTGAACTACGTGTGGCAAGGATGCGCATTTTTGATTTAGTTTGGTGTTTCTTTTCAGGTATTCAATGGAAAATCGCGCAAAGCTTACCGTTTGATGGAAATCCAAACATGCAACATCCTCTTCATCGCAAGAAGGTGTAATTGTCGAACCTTTAGCCACTCTCTCTCTGATGGAGCACCCAATGCTTCAATTCAAGGAAGATTACCAGTCGCAACGCTATAGTTTACTTAAGAATAAGCCTTTCAACGATACCCTTCGTCTGGATTGGGATGTTCTTGCTCAATTAGAGCTCTCAACAAAAATGAAGGAACTCTTGGATGGAACCATTTGGGATCGATTTTTATCTCTTGACGCTTCCGTTTATAAAGAGCTGACATTAGAGTTTTTATGTACTTATAAACTCGATAAAGAGAGTGCTATTGGCATGGGCTCTAAACGTAAACTCCATTTCACTTTGAGTTGCCACCCTTTCCATATGACCATAGCTTAATTGGGTAGATATCTTGATCTTTATGAAGATAGATATATACGGACAGAAGAGTTCCAACGTCTCTCATGTCGTTTTTCTCGTGGAGTAACACCAGGGACGTTTTGGAACGAAAGTACTGTTGGTGATGCGTATGATCCAGCAAAGAGCAAAGCTTCTCAATTGGTCAAACCGGAATACCGTGTTCTTCATTGGCTCTTTTCCCATACAATAACTGGTCGAGGCCTCAGCACCAGTGTGGTTTCTAACAAGGATTGCCTCTATTTGTACAGAGTTATTCATAAACATCCCATCAATCTCGCCATCGAGCTCGCTAAACTTTTCAGCCATCACTACACGGAAGAAAGGGCATATTTGTTGTGGGCCCTACATCACCTTACTCGTGCAAGCCATGCGGACTAAGGTTGTCATTTAGCCCTTACTTACCTTAGTCAATCAAGTCAATCTTATGCGACTTCAGTCATTCCGACATGAACCTTTTACCAGCGAGACGTCCTAGTGAGACGTCAAGGTCGACACTCACACAGTACATCTCGAGGCCAGACGTCTTTAGCAAGCTTTGAATACAAATTTGATATGTTGATGTTTGAGGTTCGTTATATCTGAAAAAGTGTAGATAAACTTCATATCCGCCAAGACAGAATGGACAAATTTCTCAAGATGAAAGAGTCGGATGTACATGATGAGGATAGTGAGAGTGAGGAAGAGGATGATGAGGGTGGTGAGGAAGAGGCGGTTGGGGGAAGTGAAGAGGGTGTTAAGGGTAGTGACGACGGCGATGATGCAACCATGGTGGAGGCACCAGCTGATGAGGATGATGAAGAGACGGATTCTGATCCCTCTTCTTAGTTCCTTTTTTTTTTTTTATGTGTGTTGTTTTTCGTTGGCCAAGGCATGTGAAATTAGACATGTAATGATGATGCTTCCTCCTTTTGAACTTCTTTACCTTATTTTAGACTGGCAGGGAAGTATTAGTTTCTTTTTCAGTACATATATTTCCTTTTTCCCTATGCTGATTTTTCTTGTTTCATTTCTTGCTCCCATGCTTTCTTAGTCGTACATTGAGGATACTGTACGTTATTAAGTGTAGAGAAGGGATATATATGAATTTGTTACTGTTTAAGAGACCAATTATTCATAGTTGACCCAATTAATTTTTAAGTTAACTTGCAATAGGTGATTAACAAGTATTGGGCCAAATCAACTGTGCCATCTTGATCATTATTGATCATATTATACTTTACTAGAATTGATTAGTTAAATCTGTAGAGGGCAAAGTTACGAGTTATTTAGCTTAGGACTCTAAGACTTGAGATTGGAGTAACAACACTAGTTGAGAGTTAGTCATAGTTATTTTTAAATTTACTTTTATGTATACCTTTCTTTTAGAAATTTTTAGAGCCCTATAATTTTTAGCAAACAAACAAATGAAATTCTTCTTTTGAGAAACCCCTAAAAATCACAATGATTGGAGGTCAAAAGTAATAACAAGTGTATGAATAGAAGAAAAAATTGGTAAGGATTCGTCTTGGTCCGTCAGAAGAGCGAGATTGAGTCCCAATGCCAATATTAATGAAAAAAAAAATGATATGGATCGGCCTTGGTCCGTTAGAAGAGCAAGGTTCTTTCCCACTATCAATATAAGAAATAAGTTGGTATGGATTGGTCTTGGTCCATCAGAAGAGCGAGATTCTTTCCCTCTACCAATACAATTGTGCTTAAATAAAGTAAATTTAAAAGAACTCCCAACGAAAGCGTGAACTAAGGGGATGATCAGAGGATGAGTGAATGTAAAATGTGTTTGTTTTAGATTATGGTGCTTAGTGAGATTAAAGAGAGAATTGTCTACACTTTAGTCAAATGGACAAAATTTTTATGACTCTTTCTCAGTTGGCGAAATGTTAAATCTAATTTCTAGTTTAGGAATCCTTAATTAAATGACTTGGGTAAACTTTGATTTCCATAAATCAACTAGTGAACTCTAGTATTAAGTATTATTGGAGCATTCGAATATGGTCAGGTGAAAGTATGATATTGTTAAGGGTAAATTGATTGACTTTATTATTGCAAGTTAATTGAAAATGCTTTTCTCACCTTTCTTAGGGTTAAGTGTATTTGTTTACCGGTTTCCTAAATAGTGATAAATTTTGTTTAGCGTTTCTTGTCCCGAAATTTTTGTTTTGATTTATTTACTTGAGGATAAGCAAATGCTCAGGTGTGGGGAAGTTTGTGTCCTAGCCCGTGTTCGCCCATGACAACCACCCCGAAACAGAAAGTTACACAGGTGTGGGACACGGTCGTATCCCAGCTCGTATCCGCCCAGTACCCACACAACTCAGCACATGCCCTGCACATTTTATTAAAACACACACATACACTCTCTCAAACACTCACAAACCTCAACACATATTCATTTCATATTCTCTCTTCTCTCCTTCTTCTCCTCACGATTCCTGACATCACGATTCTTGATCTAAGTAGGTTCTCCTCATTGTTTATGCTTTATCTTCCTCATTGTTTCGGCAGGTTTAGCTACTAGACATTTAGGTCTTGTGTGAATTGGTACTTGCATTTGGCCTGAGAATTTATTTTGTTCTTTCATATTAAACATTCACCATTGCCTTGTGTTGCTAGATTTTAATGCTTTTATGATGCCTCTTCTAGTTAGATATTCCTTATGATCTCTCAAATCTGAATTTTTTTTGCCAATTTGATAATCATTATTCAATTATGCCAGTTAGGGTTAGCATTGTGAGAATAATTTTGGGTCGTTTAGCGTCTTTGATGTGTTGGGACGCCTGCTTTTCAAGCTGATTGTAATGCAATGGGTCTATTTTATAATTAGTTGGATGCATTTGCTAGCCATTTCTATTACACCAACTAGTTTTGCAGATGCACTTTACATGTTTGTTTAAATGTCCCAATGAGAATTCTTTCAATATTCTTCACTGTTAATCCTTTCTCCTTCTGTCTTCGTTTGAACTACGTATGGCAAGAGGGTGGTGAGGAAGAGGTGGCTAGGGGTAGTGAAGAGGATGTTGAGGGCAGTGGCGAAGACGATGATGCCACCATGGTGGAGGTACCATTTGATGAGGATGATGAAGAGACGGATTTCGATCCCTCTTCTTAGTTCATATTTTTTCTTGTGTTTTTTTTTTTTGGCCAAGGCATGTGAAATCAAACATGTAATGATGATGCTTCCTTGATATGCACTTCTTCACCATATTTTCGACTGGCAGGGAAGTATTAGTTTCTTTTTCAATACATATATTTCCTTTTTCTCTATGATGTTTTTCTTGTTTCATTTCTTGTTGCTATGCTTTCTTAGTCGTACATTGAGGATAATGTACATTATTATCTATGGGGAAAGGATATGTATGAAGTTGTTACTGTTTAGGAGGCCAATTATTCACATTTGACCCAATTAATTTTTAAGTTAACTTGTAATAGGTGATTAACAAGTGTTGGGCCAAATCAACTGTGTCATCTTGATCATTATTGATCTTATTATACTTTACTAGAATCGATTAGTAAAATTTGTGGTGGGTAAAGTTACAAGTTATTTAGCTTAGGACTCTAAGACTTGAGATTGAAGCAATATCACTAGTTGAGAGTTAGTCATGGTTATTTTTAAATTTACTTTTATGTATACCTTTCTCTTAGAAATTTTTAGAGCCCTATAATTTTTAGCAAACAAACAAATGAAATTCTTCTTTTGAGAAACCCTTGAAAAATCACAATGATTGGACATTCAAAAGAGAAAAGACTTGAGGAGAAGGAGAGGAGAAAGGGCGAAAGCAACATCCAACTTCAAGATTGAAGAGATTTATCATCAACAAAAGGGGTTTTTCATTTTTGATTTATTGATTTTGCTGTAATTCATTTTTAGTTTCATTATGATAGCTTAAGACTTTTGTATTTAGGATTATGGAACCTAGGGTTTCATGTGGCTATTGGATTGATTGACAATTTTTAATAAAGTTTCTATCTTTTCTTGATTCAATTATGTTATTTAATTGTTAATTGATATTTCTAGAGTATCAATCTATGATATTTATGCATGATGATTGAGAAATCACATGTATAATGAGATCTTGACATAATTGGAGAGAATTACATATATGCTTAGAGATAAGATATATTTTTCTTCTGGAATGTTGTTCTTTGTGTAGGAATTCATTATACATTAATGCGATTCTAAGTTATATTACTAAGTGAAGAGATTCTGGTAAATAATTTATGATTAGGGTTAATATGCTTGAGAAAGGTGTTAACTTTAATTGTGAATCCTTCGGTTAAGAATAATAGAAATTGAATTGGATATATTTTAATCGGTCACATGTTAAACACTAGGGGAAATAATTCCTAAATACGTTATTTGCATTCTTGAAGTTGTTCTTAGTTTTATCGCTTTCTAAATTGCTTAATTAAGTCTCATAATTAGTTTAGTTCATCAATTTAGTATTTTTAATTCACTCAACCCATCATAATTTTCCAGTTAGATAACAAAGCTAAGGTTAATATTAATACTCGAAGACTCTGAGGGATTGACTCGGATTCACATCCGCTATATTAAAACTGATAGGTGTACTTACCTGATACCAAGTTTTTTTAGCTTTATTATCTAACCGGAAAATTGTGATGGGTTGAGTGAATTAAAAATACTAAAATTGATGAACTAAACTAATTATGAGACTTGATTAGGTAATTTCAAAAGCGATAAAACTAAGAATGACTTCAAGAATGCAAATAACGTATTTAGGAATTATTTCCCCTAGTGTTTAACATGTGATCGTTTAAAATATATCCAATTCAATTTCTATTATTCTTAACCGGAAGGATTCACAATTAAATTTAACACCTTTTTCAAGCATATTAACCCTAATCATAAATTATTTACCAGAATCTCTTAACTTAGTAACATAATTTAGAATCTCATTAATGTATGATGAATTCCCACACAAAGAACAACTTTCCGAAAGAAACATATATCTTATCTCTAAGTATATATGTAATTCTCTCCAATTATGTCAAGATCTCATTACACATGTGATTTCTCGACCATCATGCATAATATCATATGTTGATACTCTAGAAATATCAATTAACAATTAAATAACATAATTGAATCAAGGAAAGATAGAAACTTTATTGAAAATTGTCAATCAATCCAATAGTCACATGAAATCCTAGGTTCCATAATCCTAAATACAAGAGTCTTAAGCTATCATAATGAAACTAAAAACGAATTCAAACAAAACCAATAAATAAAACATGAAAAACCCCTTTTGTTGATGATGAATCTCTTCAATCTTGAAGTTGGATGTTGCTTTGGCCATTTTTCTCTCTTTCTCCTCAAGCCTCTTCTCTTTTGAATGTCCAATTATCTATGCGAAACCTTAGTAAGTCCTTTTATAATGTATTAAAAGGTTTCCATTTTCATCACCAGACATGCCCTGGGATACAATCGTGTCCCCAGGTTATGTAACTTTTTGACCTCAGCATATTTTCCTGGATGGACACAGCTTAGGGACACAACTGTGTCCCAGACTGTGTAACTTCAAAATTTTATAACTTATTCATTTGAACTTCGAATTGAGTGAAACTTGATTCCTTTTCTTTGTTTTCAATTCAAGAATGCGTTGAAATCTTGAAATCAAAATTTTACTCAATTAATTATCAATTTTTTTAAATAAAACCAAAGATGTAAGGGAAATACTATAAAATCACCATGTGAAATATATTTAAAATAAAAGTTATCAAACTTCCCCACACCTGAGCATTTGCTTATCCTCAAGCAAATAAATCAAAACAAAAATTTCGGTACAAGAAACACTAAACAAAATTTATCACAATTTAGGAAACCGGTAAACAAATACACTTGACCCGATGAAAGGTAAGAAAATCATTTTCAATTAACTTACAATAATAAAGTCAACCAATTTCACCCTTAACAATGTCATAATTTCACCTGACCATATTCGAATGCTCCAACAATACTTAATACTAGAGTTCATTAGTTAATTTATGGAAGTTGAAGTTTACCCGAGTCATTTAACCAAGGATTCTTAAACTAAAAATTGGATTTAACATCTTGCTAACTGGGAAAGAGTCATAAAAATTTTGTCCATTTGACTAAAATGTATACAATTCTCTCTTCCATCTCACCAAGCGCCATAATCTAAAACAAACACATTTTACATCCACTCATCCTCTGATCATCCCCTTAGTTCATGCTTTTGTTGGGAGGTCTTTTAAATTTACTTTATTTAAGTACAATTGTGTTGGTAGAGGGAAAGAATCTCGCTCTTCTGATAGACTAAGACCGATCTATACCAACTTATTTTTTATATTGATAACGGGAAAGAACCTTGCTCTTCTGACGGACTAAGGCTGATCCATACCAATTTTTTTTTCATTAGTATTGGAATTGGGATTCAATCTCGCTCTTCTAATAGACCAAGATGAATCCTTACCAATTTTTTCTTTTCTATTCATACACTTGTTATTACTTTTGACCTCCAATTATTGTGATTTTTCAGGGGTTTCTCAAAAGAAGAATTTCATTTGTTTGTTTGCTAAAAATTATAGGGCTCTAAAAATTTCTAAGAGAAAGGTATACATAACAGTAAATTTAAAAATAACCATGACTAACTCTTAACTAGTGATGTTGCTTTAATCTCAAGTCTTAGAGTCCCAAGCTAAATAACTCGTAACTTTGCCCTCTGTAGATTTGACTAATCAATTCTAGTAAAGTATAATAAGATCAATAATGATCAAGATGATACAGTTGATTTGGCCCAACACTTGTTAATCTCCTATTGCAAGTTAATTTAAAAAGTAATTGGGTCAAATGTGAATAATTGGTCTCCTCAATAGTAACAAATTCATATATATCCTTTCCCCATACTTAAGACTGTACATTGTCCTCAATGTACAACTAAGAAAACACAATAGCAAGATATGAAACAATAAAAAACATCATAGGGAAAAAGGAAATACATGTATTGAAAAAGAAACTAATACTTCCCTACCTTGAAGCATAAGATATTCTAGTGAAGAAAGGGTGGCTAGCAGCTCAACAATAGTACCCTCACGAGTAGAAGATGATGTAACAGATTTAGACTTCCTTTGAACAATCTACTTTTCGCAATTTTCCATTGACTACCGGAGAAGAAACAATACACCAAATCAAAAACGTGCATCTTTGCGACACTTAGTTTAAACTAAGACAAAGTTATAAAGGAGTAAAAGTGATGGATATTAAAAGAATTCTCATTGGGACATTTGAACAAACCTGTAGAGTGCATCCGCAAAACTAGTTGGTGTAAAAGAAATAGCTTGCAAATTCATCCGACTAATTATACATTAGACTCATTACAGTACAATCTTCTTGAAAAGAATGTCTCAACACATTAAAAACTCTAAATGTCCCAAAATCACTCTCACAATTCTAATCCTAAATGGCGTAATTGAATAGTTGACATTGAATTTGCAATCGAAATTCGTGTTTAATAGATCATAAAGTAATATCTAGCCATAAGGGGCATCGTAAAGGCATGTAAATCTATCAACACAAAGCAAATATGTATGTTTATCATAAAAGAATAAAAACCAAGTAAATTCTTAGACAAGATTCATGTTCCATCGCACAAAATACCTAAATTTCGGTTACCTAAGCATGCTTAAGCAATAATGAAAACAAAGCATCAATAAGAGAGGGTAGAAAAAACAAAAAATTAGAAGAACTTACTTGGATTGGGAATGTGAGGAGAAAATGGGGAGAAGATGAAAGGTGAAATGAATTTGTATGGATGTTTGTAAGTGTTTGAGAGGGTGTGTTTGTGTTTTGAAAATATTGTGTTGTACGTGTATTAAATTGTGTAGGTTTGGGCAGACATGAGTTGGGACATGACCGTGTCCTACGCTCGTGTAACTTTCTGTTTCGGGGTGGCTGTCTTAGGCGAACATGGGCTAGGACACGACCGTATCCCATGCCCGTGTAACTTTCTATTTACAGTGCCTTACCTGGGCACACATGGGTTGGGACACGACTGTATCCTACGGCCGTGTAACTTTCTGTGTTCGGGCTTGAATACTGGTCGCACATGGGCTGGGGCACAACCGTGTCCCACCCTGTGTAACTGTCTGTTGTCGAGTAGGAATACTGGGCTCACACGGGCTGGGACACGAATGTGTCCCACGTCCGTGTAACTTTCTGTGGTCGAGGACAATTTGCTGGGCGCACACGGGCTGGGACACGACCGTGTCCTATGCCCGTGTAACTTTTTGTGGGTGACAGGTCGTTGAAGGGGCCTGATGGACATGGGCTGGGACAGGGCCGTATCCCATGCCTGTGTATCTTTCTGTTTTGTCTTTTTTTTTTTTTTTTTGCTTAACCTAAATTCATGAATTTAAAAATAAAAAAAAAACTTAAAGAAATAAAAGTACTTAAACTAAAAAAAATAAGACAAAGAAAACTAAAGAGAAAAAAATGAAACTAAAAAGAGAAGCCTATGACTAAAATTGAAACAAATAAAAGAAGTAAAGCAAAGTTAGATAAAAGAAAAATAAAATGGAATAAACTTAAAGAACTAAAGTGTAAGCAAAGTTAGACATGGGTTGCCTCCCAAGAAGCGCTATAGTTAACGTCGATAGCTCGACGAGATACGTCTTGTAATTCATGATTCTTCATCCAGTTGGAGATAGGACTCCTCTTGTATCTCACTTTCGAACCCTCCATACGAGTGTAAATTTACCCTTCGGCCATCGACCTTGCCAATTCCATTTCATTGGTGCATAACTTCCATAGTTTCTCTTCTTATCATGCCACTTATCAAATTCATGTAGCATAAACTCTCTTTATCGAGTTTGTAAGTACATAAAAACTCCAATGTCAGCTCTTTATAAACGGGAGCGTCAAAAGATAAAAATCACTCCCAAATGATTCCGTCCAAGAGCTCCTTCATTTTTGTTGAGAGCTCTAATTGAGCGAGAAAGTGCACCTATCAGTTTTAATAAAGTAAATATAAAAGACCTCCAAACAAAAGCATGAACTAGGGGGATGATCAGAGGATGAGTGGATGTAAAATGTGTTTGTTTTAGATTATGGTGCTTGGTGAGATTGAAGAGAAAATTGTATACACTTTAGTCAAATGGACAAAATTTTTATGACTCTTTCTCAGTTGGCGAAATGTTAAATCTAACTTCTAGTTTAGGAATCCTTAGTTAAATGACTTGGGTAAACTTTAATTTTCATAAATTAACTAATGAACTCTAGTATTAAGTATTGTTGGAGCATTCGAATATGGTCAGGTGAAATTATGACATTGTTAAGGGTGAATTGATTGACTTTATTATTGTAGGTTAATTGAAAATGCTTTTCTCACCTTTCTTAGGGTTAAGTGTATTTGTTTACCGGTTTCCTAAATAATGATAAATTTTGTTTAGCGTTTCTTGTCCCAAAATTTTTGTTTTGATTTATTTGCTAAAGGATAAGCAGATGCTTAAGTGTGGGGAAGTTTGATAATTCTTATTTTAAATACATTTCACATGATGATTTTATAGTATTTCCCTTACATCTTTGTTTTTTTTTTTAAAGAAATTGATACTTAATTGAGTGAAATTTTAATTTCAAGGTTTGAACATGTTCTTGGATCGAAAACGAAGAAAAGGAATCAAGTTTCACTCAATTCAGAGTTCAAATGAAGGAGTTATGAAGTTTTGAAGTTATACAGTCTAGGACACAGCTGTGTCACCAAGCTGTATCCATCTAGGAAAATATGCCGAGGACATAAAGTTACACGACCTGGGGACACGACTATGTCCCAAGCTATGTTTGGTGACGAAAACGGAAACCTTTCAATATATTATAAAAGGACATATTAGGGTTTCTCATAGATGATTGGACATTCAAAAGAGAAAAGACTTGAGGAGAAGGAGAGGAGAAAGGAAGAAAACAACATTCAACTTCAAGATTGAAGAGATTCATCATCAACAAAAAGGGGTTTTTCATGTCTTATTTATTGATTTTATTGCAATTCGTTTTTAGTTTCATTACGATAGCTTAAGATTCGTGTATTTAGGATTATGGAACCTAGGATTTCATGTGACTATTAGATTGATTGATAATTTTCAATAAAGTTTCTATTTTTTTCTTGATTCAATTATGTTATTTAATTGTTAATTGATATTTCTAAACTATCAACATATGATATTATGCATGATGATTGAGAAATCACATGTATAATGAGATCTTGACATAATTGGAGAGAATTATATATATACTTAGAGATAAGATATATGTTTCTTTCGGAAATTCATTCTTTTGTATGGGAATTCATGATACATTAATGCGATTCTAAATTATATTACTAAGTAAAGAGGTTCCGATAAATAATTTAGGATTAAGGTTAATAGGGTTGAAAAAGGTATTAACTTTAATTGCGAATCCCTCCAGTCAAGAATAATAGAAATTGAATTGGATATATTTTAAATGGTCACATGTTAAATACTAGGAGAAATAATTCCTAAATACGTTATTACCTTCTTGAAGTTGTTCTTAGTTTTATTGCTTTCTAAATTGCTTAATCAAGTCTCATAATTAGGTTAGTTTGTTAATTTTAGTATTTTTAATTCATTCCATCCATCACAATTTTCCGGTTAGATAATTGAGCTAAGGTTTATATTAGTACTCGAAGTCTCTGAGGGATCGCTCGGACTCATATCTGCTATATTAAAACTGATAGGTGCACTTGCCTGATATCAAGTTTTTAAGGAGGGATTGATACCTCGAATATCGGATATTTTCCAAGCAATGTCCCTCTTATGCTCTTTGAGTATTTTCAGCAACCTTTCTCTCTATGCTTCTTCTAGGTTGGATGCTATATTTACTGGTAATTTGGATTCCTTCTCTAAGAGGGCATATTCCAAATGGTCAGGTAATTGCTTTATCTCCAACACTGGTGGCTCCTCAATCGAAGGTTTTGACTGTGCTTCCTTCATTTTTTCAATCTCTTCAAACGCTTTCTCGATAGAGGTAGATTTGTTTTCCTCTAGTTGAGCTACCACTTCGGATTTGATAGGATCTTCCAAGCTTCTTCCATGCCTAATTGCAAGCAACTCTCCAGCGGATCTTTAGAAAGGACTTCCTACATATAACTTGAAACAAAAGTGTCATTAACATCCAAAAGGTAGCAAGTATCATCTTGATCAATAGACTTTTTCATAGCCTCCGAAATTTTAAACATGATCTCTTCATCTCCTACTCTAAGAATGAGCTTGCCATCACTAACATCAATGATAGCCCTAGTTGTAGCTAAAAATGGTCTACCTAGGATAAGGGGCAATTCATAATCTTCATCTATATCCAATATTATAAAGTCAACTGGAAAAATAAATATACCCACTTAGACTAATACATCCTCAATAATGCTTCTAGGATACATCACAAATCTATCAGCTAATTACAAACTCATGCGTATGGGTTTATGTTTCCCTAATCCTAATTTCTTGAAAAATCTATGGTTTAGGTTCATTTTACTGGTGGTTTATTCAAAACTTCAAATCTATAGCTACACCATTGACCAAGTTGACATAGAAGACTTAGAGTTTAAATGGTCAGACTAGGCTCAAAAGAGTTTTGATGAGATAAATTCCAAGTTGATGTTTGCTCTTATGCTTACATTTCTAAACTTTGACAAAGTCTTTGAGTTAAAGTGTGACACCTCTAGAGTAGGCATTGGTGTCGTCCTCATGTAGGAGCACTGACCTTTTAAGTACTTCAGTGAAAAGCTCAGTGGTGCTACTTTGAACTATTCTGTGTATGAGAAAGAGTTCTATGCTCTTGTTCAATTACTTCAAAACTAGTAGCATTACTTGTTGCCTTAGGAAATCATCGTTTATATAGACAATGAGTCCCTTGAGCACAACGTCATGCCAAGCGTGTAGAGTTCTTGGAAACTTTCTACTATGTGATTAGTATAAGAAGGGGAATTCTAACAATGTGGTTGATGCCCTATCACGTCGTCATGTACTTGTCACTACCTTACAAGCTCAAATACTCAATTTTGGTACTCTACCTTATCAATATGAATAAGATCCTTACTTTGAGCCCTTAGTGATCAAGTGTAGTTATGGAGGAGTTATAGATAAGTTTTACACAAACCAAGGGTTTTTTATGAAGGAAGGGAGTATGTATGTGCTGAACAGCTTAGCTAGGGAGCTACTAGTTTGAGAAGCTCATATAGGAGGCCTAGTTGGCCATTTTGGGAAAAAGTGAACGCATGCATTATTGAGAGAGCATTTCTATTGGCTAAGGATGATGAAGGATGTTCACAAGGTTCTTGAAAGTTGCAAGGTGTATAAGCATGCAAGGGGTCAGAAGGAACCATATGGGAAGTATACACCCTTACTTATATTAAAGTAGCTCTGGACCGACATAAACATCGATTTAATGCTTGGACTACCTTGAATAGCTAAAAAACATGACTCCATCATGGTGGTTGTCGCTTAGTTCAGTAAGACGAGCCACTTTATTTCCTGCCATAAAACTGATGATGCTTTATATGTTGCTAACCTCTTTTTGTACGAGATTGTGTAGCTTTACGGAGTCCCAAAAAGCATTGTTTTAGATCAAGATACTCAGTTCATTAGCTGCTTTTGGTAGACCTTATGGAAGAAGCTCGACACCAAATTAATGTTCAATACCTCTTGCCACCCCCTAAGAGAAGGCTAAATTGAAGCGGTAAATAGGATGGTTGGAAATCTACTATAAGTTACTATCGAGAAGAATTTATGTAATTGAGATTTTTTCCTACCTATCATTAAGTTTTCTTATAATCGTTTTACTTACATCTTAACAAGAAAATCAACCTTTGAGATTATTTGTAGGCTCAACCCAAATTTGCCATTAGAAATGATCTCTAGCTTAACCTCCTAAGGAGAGTTCCAATCCAAATTTCAGTGAATTGAAGAGTTCTAGAAGTTACATAATAAGGTTGCTAAGCAACTAGCCAAGATAGTAGTTTGGCAATAGGAATAAGGCAATAGAGGTTGGAAAAGTATTATATTCCACTGATCTTCCTTGGATTCAACTTTAGTAAGGAGAGATTCCTTGTCGAGAGGATAAGTAAGCTATCACCTGGATTAGATGGTCCCTTTAGAGTTCTTTGATGAATCAACAACAATGCTTACGAGATGAAATTACTTGAAGAATATGGAGTGTTGCTGATCTTCAACTTCACTAACCTAACATTGTATACACTTGAAGATGAGGCAAAGCAAGATTTGAGGGAAAATCTTCAACAACCCTAAGGAGTTGAAGGACTATAGACCTCCAGTCCTCTCATCTGAGCTCGACTTTATGGTCTATAACGATTATTATTTTCTTTGAACTTAACTCAGGACGAGCTCCTTTACCAAGATGAGCTATGGATGAACTATTTACATAACCCGCTTGGATGTACTTTATTCTGCATTAATACTAACCTTGATGCCGAGTTGATGATACAGATACCTAAGGTCAACCTCCCAAACACCTTGAGTAAACCTATCGATCTAAGTAGACTTACCAACTAATTTGCCTCACTAAATAGCTTGGACTCAATATCCCACCACTCCGAGTCTAATAGTAGCCTTCCACCTGTCTTAGCTTTTCTTGATGATCGTACTACATTCCCTTTTATCTATTGTCTCATTTACTACTTTTTGCTTTGTATTAGGTTCCCTTTAATTTTATATTATCCTTTTTATATTTAATGTATCTCTTGAAACCGTAGGGACTTATTATAAATAGCCCCTTATGATTATACCTAGAATTATTATTATCTTCACTGTTAATGAATATTCCATTTTTTGTGCTTTTGTTAGGACCCCTTTTAGTACATTCCTTATATTCTCATCTAATCTCATTAGTAGGTCAATATTAGTAGCTAGTGGACCTTGTCTTTTTACTTGTGAGTCATATTAAGTAAATAATAAGTTGTGTTGTGTTCATCAGTGTGTCATATCTGAGGAATAGCTTCATGATGCTACTTGAGTTCCAACCCTCGTAGCTTCTTCTTCGATATCTCAAAAGACCCATCTTTTTCCCTTACTGTAAGCCCTTATGATAACTTAGTTCTAAGGTACACCATTGATCTATGCTATTGTTAACATTTGCTTCATAAACATCAAATTTTTTAAAAAGTTTAGAACTTTAGTTGCATTAAAGAAAAAAACAATTTTTGATGCAATTTTTTTTTTATTTTAGTGTCTTTTTCAACTTGATCATGAGTTGGACACTTCATCTCTTTAGAGTTAAGTCATGAAATCATTGCTTTGTTTAGTTACAACTTGTTTAGGTTAAGATCTGATGACTCAGGATTAAGGCAATGTCCTTAATTAGGGGTTGCAATATGTTCATGTAAATCATTCAAAATTTGAGCTTGCCTTGAATGTTTCCTCCTAAATATAATAAGAACTAAAGTTAGGGGTAAAATAAATCTTAATTAAGTGATCAAATAAAAATTTTAAAAAAGTAAAGTTAAAAGAGAGTACAAGTGGACATCTAGGGTGCATAATAAGCACATGATGCATCTCCTTGAATGAATAATTCTTAGAAGGGTTCATGACCCCATAGTGTCCAATTTGTGAAAAATATAAAGAGCTCCCTAATGTAAATGAATTAAATAGGGGATGCAATGCACGTGTGCTTAAAGCCAAAAGGAAAAAAAAAATGAAAAATAAGAAAAGTGGGAAGAGTAAGGTAAAGGAAGCGCTTATAGTTTTGCATTATTTACTTGGTGGTATCTGCTTGTGATATGGGTTAGAAATGTATATATGCATGTTTAGTATACAAAATGTAACGATCTCTCCCTTAGTTAATGGATATTATACTTGATCTTTAGTAAGAGAATCTTGATTTAAACATGTTGATCCAACTCTATTAAGCAATTGATTTGTGGCTTAAGTCTATTGTTAGTGATTTGTACACATTGGTTCAGTAGTAAAAGGACAACAAAAAGTTGCTTGAGCTTGAATTATAGTAAGGAGAATGCAACTAATCCCATGGATCTTCAAGGAGTTGGTGTCACTGTTAACTTGATGTTGATAATGGATATCAATATGCTTGTTTTCCCTATGAATGCTTTATTGTAAGACATGTAGATTTGCTTAAGGATAAGCAAAGTATTAAGTTAGGGGTATTTGATAAATGGGTAGAGTTAGACATTTATGCCCACGTAAATAACACATTCGTGCATCCTCTTGCACTTTTATCATAAATTTTTCCCTAAAACATCAATAAAGCACATGTTTTTGATCAATTGTTATTCTAATCAGAAAAAAAGGATCAAAAATAGAATTTAACTAGTTTATGTTGTTTACTTGTTTTGATCTAAATTGCAAACTAACTTTAGGCATGGAAAACTACATTTCAACTTCATGTTTTAAATTTCTTAGGCTATCATGTGTTCAAGTATCTTCAAATGTAGAGGTCATAGCCATGTTCATTTGCAAATAGATTTTATCGAGTTTATCTTCCAACATTGTCATTTAGTATTGTGAAAGAGCAGGTCTTGAAACTTAGAGAATCTTTAGCATAATGTCATACTCTTTCCCTTCTATTATAGGGAATATTACAATTCATGTCAGAAAACTTTATGAAAGTTCCATTTCAAGATAATAAGGATAACTTCATTAACTTATGGCCAATTTCCATTTGAAGCTAATGGTAGCATTACACTTTGAAGGAGCAGCTCAATCTACATGCAACAATGGTAGGAAGCACAACATGGTCAGAGTAATCAGTGAGTAAACTATGAAGTTCAAGCCTCAACATCCATAATAGCTCTCTTAGAAGAAGTGTAGCAACGTTACTCATAATTTTAGAAGCTGATAAACACACTTGAGTTGACTTTTGGAGATATTCAGTAGCTTTTGGATGATATATTATTGTTTGATGGAGTTTGAGACAACAACAGGCTTAAGTACTTTTAAATATCAACTCACTACATTCCTTAGCTAATCTGCATTACGAACATATTTTTATTCACAACTAGTGCTCTAACACCCGACATTAGACATGAGTTATTGATTTGCAATTTTAGCTGCTACAACACTTCTAGTACATTGAAGATATTAGCTAACTAAATTAAGCTGAGTAAGCACTTTAACCAATTGAAAGCATAGTACCATAAGATTGAATTTAACAGTGGCCACTTGTATTTGTCTCGACTTGGACTTAATTCCAGTGGACAAACCTCATGCTTGGACACAAGATGAATCTTCTTAGATCTTTGTTGGCATTTGAAAGATATAAAGTAGCTCTTATTTCCATTGGAAGAACCAACTCTTACACTTGAATTAGACTTACAACTGTATTGCTTTTAGATGAATCAATGTATTATTGGTTAATTAGCTTAAGAGCAAAGATAGATCAATTTCTCTTTTAGGTGTGAAGTTGATGTAAATACACCAGAATATTTCACTTAGGAATTCAACAGCTAGGTAATAAGAAAGGAAAGAAGAGCTGCAACTGAACTTCATCCTTATATAGCTATATAATACCTGCAACTAGATTTTAAACCAAATTGTTGAACACTAGCTACAATTAGATGATAGCCAAGCTTCAACAACAACTTGAGCTCCATTTGATTATGCTAAGAAGCTATACGCCATGCATAAATAGCAGTAGCGTAAGTACTTGAACAACTTTAGATATAAGGCCTTGGCGATAATGGCAATGGTTATGGATGGACACATGGTCGAAGGTATCATATGATCAAGGGTGAGTCTAAATTGCAAGATAGTCTAAAAGATAAATGAGAGTTGAAGTTTTGAGCAGGGTTTCCCATGTACCAATGAAGGATATGACATACTAATGCATTACATAAACTCGAGCAACACTTGATATGATACATAAGTGCTACAAGAGGTTACTTGCTACTAGTCCATGCTCAAATAATGGATTAGATAAGAGTAAATGGAGTAAGTAGGAAAATACATAGCTCAAAAGGAAATATATTGAATATTCATTACTCTAACCCTTGTGGTTAATATAAGTGGAGATATTTATATAGCCCTATTAGGGCAAGTCTTAGGATCCTTGTAATTTCGAAATTAGATACCTAATTGAAATTGAAAAAGATTATTGTTGACAAATTTTGGGGGTTAGAAATATCCTACAAAGATAAGAAAAACGCTTGGTACCAAGGCCAATTCGGTGCGGCCACTTTAATGCCTAAGTCAGTAAACAGGAATGAAAAGGGTAAAGTAAAGAGGTTCAAAGTTATCAGATGCCTCTTATAGAGTTTCTTTTTCATATTTATAGGAGATTATCATGTTTGAAGGAGCAATTATTGGAATAACTGTCGAGATATGTAGAAGCTTGTTGATTAGACATCTTCCTTGAAATGTAAGGGGAGTAGGAAGTTATGTAATATAATTGTGCTTGTGATAACTGTTCATGCCATGAACTTGAATTTAAATTAGCAATGGATCTATCTTACTTTGTATAGTGCTAAGAATGATGATTACTTGGTGAAGTGTAGAGAATATAGATTACGTGGCTTGTTGGTAGCCAAATGGACAAATAAGATGGGTGGACGAAAATTGACAATCAACATTTGCCCCCCAACTCTCGTGTTTGAGAATTCGACAAAGGGAGTAATACATAATGCTCTAAAGGCCAAGTGGAGAGCAGTTCTCTAAATGCCAAGCGAGATGGGCAATAAGATGGTTCATAACCTAATAAAAAATTTGCGACTTTCAAATTCCCGCTTGTTTAAGAAACCAAAAAGTAGGTGGTATGACACCTATCACCTTAGTCATCATCATACTGTAGGCCTAATAACTATTAGGGAGTTGTCAATTGTCAGATTTCTATCTCAAAACACGTGTTAACAATCTATGCCACCATCAAATCAACACATCATTACCATCATAAACAAATTTGTAGTTACAAGGGTAAGCTGTCTATATTTAAAAGACTTTTCAAAATCAAAATTCATTTCTGCTCAAAGTTACAAACAAATTTTCTTACTTTCTTGTCTTCACTCTTAAGCTCTTCAACTTCTATGATACCATTCTTCATAAACATTTAGGTATGGTTCGTAACATCATTTGTTGACGTGTTCTCTCTGATTCCAAAGCAATGGAAACTAAGGCCACTTCTCCACCAACCCCCTAAATAGGAGCGAGGTGGTATGTTCTTCTGGTAGCGTGGTCGACAGTATTGAGGAAAGGTAGGATAAACTCACTTGGATAAAGGCTCTTGTTGTAGATAATTATCCTAAGGAAAAAGAAGGGAGATCCTAGACAAGATATCTATATAACAACATAGCCTAATTTCATGACTCTCCAGATGGAATTGCCAATTTTGTTAAGAGAGTTGTTGTCATGAAATACAATTAGTACTGGCAAGATCTTCTTGGAATGTGGAATCTGAGGAGGCCAAGAGAGGAGGAGAGGGTATGTTTCCTAAGGGAGCGCGAGTTCTATATATACTAGAAATATTTAGATTTTGAGTTGCGCTTCCCTTTCTTAGCTTTTATGAAGGGTTTCTTCAAATACTTTAGAGTCAAGTTGAGTATGTTTTCACCTAACACATACTGGCTTCTACTGGCTTTTGAGATAGTTTGTGAAGAAGTTGAAGTTAAGGCTAAGTCTCGGTTTTTCTTCATGATTAGGAGGTAGCCTGACAAATGGTACTTTGCTGTTGTAAGGCATAGGTGAAAGTTCATGGATGGGTTAGAGTCCAAGATCTACAAGTGGCATGAAAAATTCGTGTCGATAGTGTTTGATGAGGAGCTAAAATTTTAGACTTAATGGATTGAGCCAATCCACACTAAAGATATAGATCTGATGCCAAATGATGCAACAGTGGTGAAGAAAATCCAAGAAAGGAGAAAGAACAAGATGTTCTTCTAGGACGCCGAGAGAATTATATGGCGTTATCAAAGCGAAAATCCAATCTTTTCTGAAAAGAAAGTACACTAATGAGGTACCACTATGCTGAGTATAGTTGTAAGAGGAAAGATATTCTCACAACTTGGGGGGGAGAATTGTCACTTTGAGCCATACTTGGTACGGATAATGTAAGTTTATTCTCTTCCCCTGTGCTGATATTAACTTGTTTGCTCATGTTGCAGATATGGGTAGTGGTGAGGTAAATCTTGCCCAGCTACTGGCCTAAGCTAAGGCGAAGAAATCAAAAGTGGATAAGAGGGTAGCCACAGTACCACTACTACTTGGCTTGCTATCATGAAGAAAACGGTAAAAGAAGACACATCCAAGCAGGCGGTAGCATAGAAGAAGATCTCATGGCCATCCAATAAGTAGAAGGAGGGTGAGAAAATGGTGTCGACTGAGGTCCTTCATTCTTTAGAGCCTCTAGTTGAAAATATTCAACCTTTTATTGAGCCAAGAAATGTAGGTTAAGAGAGGCAAACCCGTAGTGAGGCTAAGGATGACACCACTATCGAGGGGTCATCGTTGGTGCTAGAGGTAGTGCTTAGTACTAATAAGAGACCAAGAAAGGAACTTGTCAGCTAACCACCTGTTAAAAGGTGAAAATGTTTGGATGAGAGGACAAAGGAGGCAATGCTATCCAAAGATTTCGACATCACCAACATCGAATTCATCTCCAATAAAGAGATCGGTGAGTACTTTGTCCCGTATTGGAGCTAAAATGTTTTGGATACCGACTTAGCCCTAGGCAATAGGACAAAATCTTTGGCCTTGATGGAAGGTATTATTCTTCTAAAGGATAGAGAGATTGCCAAGAAGGATATTGACAGAGTCGGCGGTTGCAATAAGGCCCATACCATAGCCAAGTTATATGATGTGAGTATTTGTATCCATCTTTATAATTGTTGAATTTACTTAGTTACTAATATTCGGTTTCCTTTTCAAATGAGTAGCCACATTTTGGCGGCTTTAGATGAGTCTAATAGAGAGACTAAAAAAGGTAAGATCCATAGTACTCTTCATGTATTTTGTCAAGTCATTTTGGGTACTCATCATATTAAATGAAATTGTTGTAGAAAATTGAGGATGCATATAATGCATCTAAAGCCTAGATTACTGCTGTTGAGAATGCTAAGATAAGGGTTGAAATAGAGGTAAGAAAGCTCTAAGAATACCTCGCTATCGAAAAGTTAGTACATGCCCTTATTGTCAATGAAGTCTCAAGCTTAATGGCCAAAATGGAAGAGCAGTATAAGGACTTTAAAGGCCTAAAGGAGCAATTGTAGAAGAAGAAGGAAGAGTGCTGGGGCTTGGGTCGAATTCTTTGCACAATGAGCAATGAAGAAGATCGTCTCAGAATGCAAATCAAAGAGTTTGAGACCGACAATGTGAACTTATAAAGCTAAATTACCGAATTGGAGGAGACTATGAGAAGAGGGCCATTAGTTGAAGAGGCTCTCGATATAGTTACTCTTAGTCAGCAATACGATAGACTTCTATGGAAGAAGTTGTTGGAGGGGATCCAAGCGGCAAGAGAGGAGATCCTAAAGCTTCACCTTCATTATGATCTCTCTTGCCTCGACTTTGCCGATGTCGATGACAAAGTCAATAGTGTTGATAAGGAGGATGACAATAAGGTAGGTAACGAGGTTTTTAATAAGGGTAGTGATGAAGCTCATGTGAAGGATCTAGGAGAAGATGAAGAACATTTATCAAAAGAAATCGCCTATGTATGGTAGGAGAAATCTATCGGCTTCATGACCCTAAGTGCCGAGGAAGAAGCTTGCTTGGAGAAAGCCCTAGCTTCCATTCCAAAAATTACTTTTGTTGTCTTTAAGGATAGGTCTTATGATTTTTTTTGTATCCATTATCCATTGCTTTCTCTATAAGGCCGAGTGTTTGTAATCAATACTTTATCAAATGAAAATTATCTTTCATATTAATTGGTTCAAGTACCTTTTATTTTACGTACCGTGCTTTTCTAGCATATATGGTGTATGTGTTTTATTTCACACATTCTTATTCATTAGCATGTTTTATATTGCACGCTAAGTATTTCTCGATATGTTTTATTTCACATGCCTAATTGTTTCTTTGTATGTTTTATTTCATACGCCCAATTATTTCTTAGCATGTTTTATTTCACATGCCCAATTGTTTCTTGGCATGTTTTATTTCATACTCCCAATTTATGCTTCTTTATAAACTTTGTCTGTTAGCCATTTGAGGCATGGACTAGCTGCATTACTTGGCTGTAAGATTAATTTATGTAGTTTGTTAATTGTGATAAGCTAGAACTTAGGTTAGTTCGTTTGCTGTGTAGTCTAGAACTCATTAACTCGATAGTTATAACAAAAACAAGAAACATAATGAGACTTTAAACATAATTCTCATAAAAAAGTACTGTAGTCTTATAAGCAAGTTAGCTGCCACCAAATAAGTGGAGATGAAAATCATCTAATAAATCAATTAAAATATAATTTGAAATTCTTAATGTTCCATGCTCGAGGGATGATCGATCCATCTAACCTTTCTAGTCGATAGTCCTCCTTACTAATGACTTCCTGGATCCTAATATGATCATCCCAATTTGTGCTAAGATTCCCTTGACTCACTCACGTGCCAATAGCTTCCATCTTTTGGCAAACTAGATCTCTAGGTTAAAAGACTTTGTGCTTCATTTTCTGATTGTAATATCTTGCCGCTTTATGTTGGTATGCTCCAACCCTAGCTCTTGCAATATCTTGGATTTCATCAATGGTGTCCAAATTTGCTGTTATTCCATCTTGATAATCCATAACATCAAAATTCTATGTCCATAGATTTGGAAAATCTAACTCAATCGGTGATACGGCTTTTGTACTGTATGCTAACTTGAAGGGCGTTTCCCCAGTCACAATTCTATGGGTGGTTTAGTACCCCCATAGAAGATTTGACAGTTCATCGGCCCATTTCCCTTTGACTTGATTTATTACGCTTCGAATAAGAGGAGTTATAACAGTCTCGTCGTGTAAACTAACTTAAGATAGAAGCTGACCTTACAGCTACATTGTAGATATAATTTACACAAGGCGTACATGACTTAACCAGCTTGAAGCATTTGTTCTGATACCTATGAGTAATCAAACCTGTAGTATAGCTTTACAAAATACCTATTCTGTATGACCTGTTGTCTCATAACACAACAGTACTAACATAAACATCTTACATTAGACTTATAATTTACAATCAAAGTTTATTAAAAAGCCATAGGTTTGTAGACTATTCACAAAAGTTAGGAAACTATTGGGTATCCTAAGGAATTCCTAGTTAGTTTCCTCAAAAACTCAAGAAGTCAAAAGCCTAGGTTTAATTGATTCTTTGTTCCTCACTTTCTTAAACAACAACACACTAACCTGAGAACAGTGGTATTGAAACATCTTGACCTCACTCAGTACCTGCAAAAGAGTCTATGGGGATGTGAGTACAACTAGCTCAATAAGTTGGACGAAGTCAAAAGAGTACCATACAATCACAAGCAAGGTTATTAATTATGATGAAATGCAATGCAATCAATCAAATGAAACATCACACAATGTTAACTAGTCCATTGTGAGGTTAGAGAAATTACATCTACTCCAACCTGGATTGAGAAGTTTCATCGCAACTCAAGTTAGACCAAACCTGAGCATATGAAATGGAAAACACCCTCCTCCTATAATTGCCTTCGAAACATGGCCTCCACCCTTGCCACGACCTCCTCAAATATCACTTAGTTTGACTAAGGATAGGGAAAGGACCACTTCAGCTATCCTTATCGAAGGAATTGTTATTTGGCCTGATACTCTTAATTGTTGCCCCTAATGGGTATTATGCATGTCTAGTTTCATTTTAGTCGAATAGACGTTAGTTTTAATCAGAAGTGGCCAAACAAGTTCATATAGTACAGAAACAATGCAAATATGTAAAACAATACACCAAGGAGTTCAAATCCTATCCTAACTGAGTATCATTCATACATATAGCATGCACATAATCAACTAACTACAAATATAGTTAGAAGTACTCTTAGGTCTCCGGATACTTTAAAACAGTATCCCAACAAGTGGTGAAGTCACAATCCCAACTTACATTTAGACGCTCACTACTATTGACTCGAGTTGTTAACCATCTTTATATTGGAAGATCCTATTTACACAAAAGACTCAAATTCAGTTTTCGTAGTAATTACGAAAACATTAGGGTTTAATTTAAAATGGTTATATATATTATTATTATTTCCATAATATATAGTCGTATTATCACTATATATCGAATTAAGTTATTTATTGTTGATACTGCACGTTATTTATATTATTACGTATTATATATCATATCGATCGTATATGAATGTACTTTTAATTTATTAAATCATGTTTTAATTCCGATAGGGTTATCGAAATACGTACATGCTAAAATATGATAAAGTTATAGGTTATATTATTTAAGGTTATTCGATTTTAACAAAATTAGTATCATTGGTTTGTATAGATTGAATGATTCTTTTTACGAGTCCTATTCCTTGAAACAACTTTTAACGAGTAATTCAAATTTTTAATATAGTTATACGTATTTATCTAAATATTATCGTATTATACATAATTTACGTTATTAAATTGCATTTTACCTAATTTATCCATATATCGTTATAATAGTATTATCCAACCTTAATATACCTAGAATGTATGTCAATCAGAAAATATCCATAAATATAATAAAAATGCTAATTTAATCCTATCTGATTAGCAATCACACACATAGTTTTCATTTAACTATTTAATTCATTTTAACTTATTATTATTAAAAATATGCCTTGACTTGTAATTTAAGCCATTTTATTAGGTAAATTCATAATAAATAGTTTGGGTTACTAAATAATTTTCCAAAAATTTCTATAGACTCCTAAAAATATGGGGAATTCAGCTATCACCTAGCTTCAAGTTTTTGACTTATATATTTGTATTTAGGATTTTAACCCTAAATTATATTAAATTACTCAATTGTGATTCTTTTTATACCAAATTAATTTCAATATGACCCAACATTGTTATTATTCACTAGAGAATAGTACATGTTCATTCATCAATTAATTGCATAATTTCCTATTTAATTCATAATTTCAGCTTATTTTTAAGCTATATTTAGGCTAAAAAATGCAATAAATATTAAAAATATTCAAATAAAAATTCGAGCTACATAGAAATTATCTATATATCATACATATCCTACACAAAAATTTTCAGATAGAAACAATATCATTTAGTACATTTATTTTACAATTCTAAATTTGGATTAATAGTATATTTCTCAAAAAGCAAATTAATTCTTATAATTTTTCAAAAATAAAAATATCACATAAAAGCATGTTCAAAATAACCTAAGTGTAATTTTTTACATGATTTTTTAGCTGGATTTGCTATTTTTTTAAAAATTATTGAAAAACAAGGCAAGGAATCAACTTAGCTATTTTGGGTTCTTTAGCGGCCATGGGGTAATGGGAGTGTATCAAATGGCCAAGGTGTTGGGGGTGCTCCTTGGTGGTGCAGTAGCTCAATAGTAGAATGTTGGAAGCCCTAGAAACTAGCTTAGCTCGGTTAGTGCTTTGTTTTCCCCAATTTTTTCTATGATTTTTTTTTCTAATTTCCCTTTGAGTATTTTTGGTTTCAAAAGATGTGAAATAATGTTGCTCAACAAATTTATACTGGTTTAGGTCAGTTTCTTTTCCCTTTATTGTTTTGAATATTTTCCTTGCTTTTTCCTCCATTAATTACAAGTAGGAGGTAGCTCCTTCTTAGAGAATCAACTTTTGATTCATCAATCTTCAAATGTACAGCATGCCATAGAAATTCCAGAATTTTCTAGCTGCAATTGAGTCCTTTGGATGAGATTTGCAATTTTTTTTTGTGTTTTAGGTGTATTTTATTAATGTTCAGTTATTTATTAATATATGGATATATATCCCATGTATATATCATGCGTAATATATAACTATACTCATTTAATTAAGTTTTTAACATATATTTTATTTTTAGGATATGTTCTCTTAATTAATTTCATGAATTCAACACAATATATATATATAATTAAGTAATTTAGGATTAATTTAAGGGTATAATTATTATTTGTACTTGGTATACTTATAAAAATACATATACATTCATATAGTAAATTATACTATATTATCTCATTTTATAACTTAATTAATTTATTTTCAAGTTCTCGTCGCAATCCGAGCTCAATTTTTAGGAGTTCTAAACATTTTAGTACTATATTAAATAATCCTACTTCTAAAGGAAAAAATTAGGATTTTGGGTTGTTATTTCAAAAATCTAACTTTATTATGTCACTTCTTCTAACTTTTTTATCTTAGTCATAAAGTTTAGGCTCAATCAGATAACTTTCCTTAAAGGCCCTAAATTTACGCTCAATTATTCTAAACACAATTTTAGGAGCTTACATGATCTACTTTCCGTCTTAGGCTATGCAAAATGATCTTGTTTACAAGTTCAACATGTCCATTCATTTGAGGGTGTGTTACAAACATATAGTTGAGGTGAATGCTGTACTTCTCGTAAAATGCCCAAAACTTATTGATGTCAAACTGTAGGTTGTTATCTGTAATTATCATGTAAGGAACTTTGAATCTTAATATGATGGAACTGAAAACGAGTGCTTCCACTTTTTGCTCGGTGATCTTTGCCATTGCCTCGACTTTTACTCATTTGGTAAAATAATCTACAACAACAATGATGAATTATTGTTGGGTGGTAGACTTCAAAAAGGGTTTGAGAATATTTAGCTCCCATTGGGCGAAAGGCAAAGGGCTAGTTAGACTCAACAACTTATGCTTTTAACATTAAGAACAGTGTCAGATAACTTCCTTTGCATCTTCTCTTATGGTCAGCCAGTAATAGCCAAGTTACATTACTCAAACATATAGTGTATGCACTTTTATGTAGTTGTTGCAGATGCCACCATGCATCTTAGATAACACCCTCTGGGAATCTCTTGGAGGTAGGTGTAAACCCTACTTTTAGTAGGCCTAAGACTTGATTAGGAGTACCTCCCGAACGTTCCTAAAGATCAACTAAACCAAAAACCTAAGTTTATATTTAGGAACAAATTAAATTTTTACAATTCAAAAGCCAATTGTCAATTCAAAAGCCAATTGTCGATAAAACCCGAGCTTGAAGAACTGCGAGCTCTAAAGCTACTTAAAACCCTAAACCTTAAGACCATTAAGGAATTTTAACCCTAAATAATTAATCGATAATTTAGTTTGAATAATTTTATTCAACTTTAGAAAATTTCACAATTCTACAAAAATCAAATCATAAATCACAAAACAATGTAAGATGAAAATCCTAAAACAATTTTCTATAAGGCTATGCCCTTATCTTCATGCATAAACCTTACACCATAAATAAGTAGACCAACCAATCACCTTAGATAACTTATCAATTGAGAGTTGGAATCATTTATCAATTGATAACTTATCAAAATCTAGTGATAAGACAATTTCCTTATCACCTCTTCACTTATACTACATATGGACAAATTTTCACAAGAAATCATGAGCTTAACTTTAATAAAGGTGACAAGACCACTCCATGCCATTAAAAGACTTCCCATGGCAGATCTAAAAAGGGGAGAAAGGGGGGCCATGCATTTGTTATTCACCCATCAATCACTTCCTCTTACACATCACTATTCATCCCTTAATGCTTACATCATCAAGAGTTGCAATTGTTGACTTTTTGTAAGCTTTAAGACAATACTTTCAAGGCATTTAAACACTCCTTCTCTCTTCATTCCAACCAGCTGTACTCCTCCCCATTTCTCTCACTTTTAATTTCACTTTCACTTCATCTTTCTCTCTTTTAAAACAAACATAAAAAGGGGAAACAACTTTACCCCACAAAATCCATTTTCTTCCATTTTGAAGCTTCAACTCACGGCATTTTTTTTCTTTGTTCATGTGCCATTTTCTTTCATCATTTAAGATCATCTAAGACCATTAGAATCTTTCATAAACCCCTTTCCAAAAGACCAAAGAATTCGGGTTTCAAAAGGTAAGCAAAAAGGAGGAAGCAAAGTTAAAGGCTTAAGAGGAACCTTAGTGCACAACCACCAAACTTTGCGTTAAGGACGAGTAAGTGATTCTTGTGATGTGTGGATTAATATTTATGTTAGAAGACTTGGATTTATTGAAGATATGAGTAAGGTTTGAGTTGTTATAGCACAAAAATTCGTTTTAAGAAACAAACCCTAAAACCATTACATGAAGTTGAAATATGAGCATGTAAAGTTGGTGTTTTGTATAGACATTTGTTTAATGCATTGAATGGAAGATTTTAAGCTAAGGAAATCTTGAAATGAGAACTTTGATGAAGGGTAAGCATGCTGGACGTGAAGGTTCCATGATCATTTGAATGTTGATTTTGTTTCCATTTAGTTAAACATGCTCAAAACTAGACTTAAGTTAAGGAAAAATCCATCACATGAAGTTTTATGAAGAAATCAACTTTGTATGGCATGAGCTATGATATGGAGGTTTTATGAAGTATAAGATCTTTTATTTCTTTATGTGGAGCATGAGTTAAAGGATCATTTGATGGAAGGAAACTTAAGTTAAGATTTGTACACAAGTAGTTAAGTGCATAATCTACCCCCTAAACTTAAGGAAATGATGAAACAAGTTGAAAAACCAAGTGAGGACTCCTTAGGACCAACATGAACAGATCTGGAACATGGGAAAATGAGGCCTAAAAATATGATAAAAGTAAAAGAACAAAGTGAAAAGAATAACTAAAGCAAGTATAGTAGACATATAAAGCCTAAAACTCAAAACCGAGCTTAAAACTCCCAAAACAAGCCTAAAACTCTAGGATGGGCCTTCAATAAAAATCTGATCAGCACCTTAAGGAACCAAGAAAGGTTGCTTTGAAGCCCATAAGAAATCTACCTAAGGCCCCATAAGCCCACCAAAGTCATGAACCTTAGTTTGAACTAAAAACAAGCCCATTTGATAACTTAAGCTCACTAAATGGCCCAAGAAGTGGTTGTTAGCCTTAGGAATATAAATCAAAGTTGTAAATCTGATCTCAAGGAGTATTTTAAGCTTAGGATAAAATCTAAAGACCAAGCCCAAATGATTCCTCAAGCTATCAAAAGCCCATTTACCGAACAAGGCCCAAAAACACTCCAACACATGAGGAATGCTACTGTTCTGACCCATGGACAGAATTGCATACCTCATTTCGAAAATATAACCTTACCACGTTAAAGTACACTCAAAAAAGATGAAGATTGACTATAAGATCATAAAAATCGGATTTAAAACGAAAAAGTTATACGCGATTGAACTTTAGGTAAAAAAAAAACCGGAAAAATTCCGAGAACTAGCTAAGAATATAACTTAAGGAAAATTTACATAGTTTCTTAAGTTTGCTTCAATTCCTTGTAAAAATTATTTCAATGACCAGGGGACACTGTTTTCGGAGACGACTTGCCTCCGGACTACTTTGATTGAACCACATGGTAGAGTGAGTAAATTCCCGATGACTCTTTACTTGATTGTGCTTGTAAAGTAGATGCACCTAATCTTATATTTATAAATTTAGATGCTTGTGGGATATGGGAGATGCATGTGTATGAAATTATGGATGAGTGTGATGACTTGTTAATTATATATAATAATTGGGAATTGTTTGCATGAATATATACTTGTGAATTGTATGGAATGAAATTGGTTGATCACCTTGAAAATCAAGTTAATCACTTATATGATTAAGAACTCAAAATGAATCATGCATTCCCCATACTGCATACGGATAACACCGACTGCCGCTTCACGCAGAAGATGGGAAGGGACTTACAGGAATACGAGTTTCCTGCAGGATTGAGCATTAGCTATGCCATCATATATATTGAGTCTCTATCTTAAGCTGATGGGCTTACTAGGCGCTGGGAGACGCCAACTGTCGGCGAGGGGCCGAGTCTTGTGGCTTCTGCTTAGGGCGTGTGTTTGTGGACTACGGGGGCCACCACATCGCTAGACTTGGGATTTTTAAAGGATGCGATTTGATTTTGGTAAAGGAAGTATATATATATGTATATATGTAGAGTTTTGTTTTGGTATGAGTACGATAGTGCAAATGAAATAAAACCCAAGGTCTAGAACCCGGATTTTGGTTTGGGTCGGTTAATTATCTCCAAACCCCAACTTCAGGGGGCAAAATTCTGAGTTGTATGCAGTTCCTAGGTCACTGCATGCGTTGTATGGCATACTGTTTGTTCATGCATTCATATGATCGTGCATCTAATAAATTTCTGCCTTGTGGTACTGATGAGGGCATTTATCTCACTAAGCGTAAGCTTACTCCCCTATAGATTTCTGTTGGTGCAGGAGAACCTCTTCGTCAATCCGGGCCGAGGCATGCCCGTGGTAAGTCTCGGGTAGAGACGGGTTGGAGCGATCAGAGAGCGAAGAGGATATTTTGTAATAGATATTTAGATACTTTCATGTATTTATGCATTACTTAGATTTTATGCAGTTCCGTTATGAATTACATTCGTTTGTAAAATTGTTTTGGTGTGGTTCTCACGAGCCCACACAATTAGTTAATTTATAATATAGAAGTAATTTTAGTTAAATTGCTCTATATTACTTGTCTATGGCCTAGTGGTAACGTAGAGTGGAAGGAGCCTTGTGTGTCGTATGAAAGGCCTATGATCAGCAAAGGGGTTGATAATAGACCTTTATACGGTACACGGCGACCTATCACGACAACGATACTGTTGGGTCGTTATAGTAGGCATTGAAGATAGGGTTGTGATATATTATGTTTATATAACTAACTCTTAATTAGCATATAATTCATGACCTGGTAAGATAATTTTTGTGCTCCTTTCATGTCATCTAGGAGAGTATTGTCTCCCAAATAATCTACTAAGGGATCCATCCAAGATTCTTTTCTTGTGCAAGGAGCCAACTCAAAACTCTGTAAAAGAGCGGATAAACTTTTCTACGAAAGAAATTTGACAAAAAGTTTATTGCTCAATTTGAGGAATGTCATATTAGCTAATTTTGACAACTTATCGGTAGCAATATTCTTACTTCTTGGAATCTTGTAGATGGAAAATGTTTAAAACTCTTCTGCAAGCATTCGTACCACCAACAGGTACTTGCTCATCTCCTCTTCCCTTGCTATGTAACTTCTTGTGACCTAATTTACTACTAACTATGAATCGAGAACACTTCAAGTTTCTTGATGCTAATTTCTTTTACCAGTTTCAATTCGGCAATCAAAGCTTCATGCTCTACTTCATTGTTGCTGGCCAGGAATTTGAATTTTAATGAACTTTGACATTGTGGGGACCTTGAAGAACAAGGCTTGCACCACTTCATTCTCTCGTTGAAGAACCATCCACATGAAGGAACCAGATAGGTTTCTCGAGAAACTCCATACTATCTTTCTCACTAGTGAACTAGGTTACAAAATCTACCAACACTTGAGCTTTTAGTGTCGTTCTGGTTTTGTGTTGTATGCTATGGGCACTCATCTCTAGGGCATATTTCATCATCCTCTTGGAGGAGTCAAGTCATTACAATGCTTGTCGTAATGGCTAATTAATGAGCACTATGATCTGGCGAGTCTCAAAATTTAGCTTTAACTTCCTTGCCAAGAGAACTACTATTAAAATTGTTTTTTCAATTTTCATGTACCGAAGCTCTAGCCCTTACAAAACATGACTCTTATAATAAACGGGTTGATGCTCTTTGCAATCAATTCTGACCAATACAGAAGAAAGAGCTCGGCAGCTGACTTATAGATATAAATATAAATTCTCTCCTGAAATAGGTGTCGAAAGTATTGATGGCGATGCAGGGAATTCTGTAAGATTGCTGAAAACTCTCTTGCAATCGTCAGGCTATTTGAATTCTTTCAAATTTTTTAATATTTTAAAGAATTTCACACAACTACCAGTACTTCTCGACATAAATTTGTTGAGGGCGGCTATATGCTCGGTAAGTTCCTATACTTCCTTAATTGTATGAGGGGATTTCATGTTCCTTATCGCCTTAATCTTTTTCGAGTTGGGCTTAATGCCACACCGAGTAACCATATATCCTAAGAATTTTCTTGATGCTGCACCAAAGACACATTTTTGTGGGTTGAGTTTTATGTTGTATCTCTTTAATGTAGCAAATATCTCCTTAAGGTTAGCAAGATGTTGATCTTCATTTACACTCTTCATAATCATGTCTTCTATATATACTTCGACATTCTTGTGAATCTAGGGTTTGAACATCTTGGTAATAAGTCTCTGATAGGTTGCATTAGCGTTTTTCAGCCCAAAGGGCATCACTGTATAACAATATGTTCCAAAATTAGTAACAAAAGAAGTACGGACTTCATCCTCCTTATCCATCATGATGTGGTTTTATCTAGAGAAAGAATCAATAAAATAAAATAACGCGTGTCTAGCGGTTGCATCTACCATCCGATCAATTTTTGATAATGGGAAACAATCCTTGGGATATGCCTTATTGAGATTTGTGAAGTCTATGCACATTCGCCACCTGCCATTAGACTTTTTGATTAGTATACAATTGGCTAGGCAAGTGAGATAATGTAAACCTCTAAATTTTTTGACTTAATATTTGAAGTAGGCTCAAGTGTGTTAGATATTCCTAAGAGTTGACAATATTAGTTAAGATAAAAACTCTAAGATAATAACCGAAGATTCAATTGCGTATAAAACTTTTATACCCTAAATGTATCTAAACACTAAAGATTTCATTCGAAAGTGATAAAAACCCTAAAACTATAACTTTAAGAATATAAACGTACTATTTCACCATAACTTACGATAAAACCCTAGTTGATAATATATCCTTATTATTTTGTTAAATCATTAGTAAAAGATTAAAGATAACTTTCAATCATTCATAAATACATATAATACTGCAGTAATACTTTAGAAACTAGGATATTGCATTATAAATCACATCCATCTTCCAATTATATAACTAGGTTAGTATTATATAGAGTTAAAAGCTTAGTTGATGATTATACTACCTATAGTAAGTATTAATACCCTAAATGATATTTTTCATGATAATTACATTAAGTAGCCTACTAAATGATGTATATAGGATATAAACACCTAAAGGAAGATCTCATTACCTATTCTTACTAATCATTTCAATAAACTCCACATTTCCTTTCATTTCTTTAATTTTTCTCTCAATTATTCTTAATCTTATCATTATATACACACAAATTACATTTAATTTCAAAGGGTTGACTAAGTCAACATTACATTTAACTAAAGTCAATGTGCTGACTAAGTCAACATATTGACCTACGTCAACATAGGTCATTTTCACTCTAGAATTCTCTACTCTTTTCTAAAGATTTTTTTCATTTTTTCACATGTCTTTTTCTTCTCCTTATCCCCTCTTTGCCATCCAACATGAGAACATTGTAGACCTTACTTGTTTCTTTCGCATAAACACAAATTTAGATACAAACAAAACCTTTTCCTTCCCCATTTCCAAACCGTCACTTTCCCTTTCTCCTTATTCCCCTTCAAACTCTTGTTTTTACCTTTTTCTTCACTCCTCAATAGCTTCCAAACCACTACTTTACATACATACACTCCTATTTCATATTACAAGGAGAAAAAGGTACAATTTCATTTGATTTTCTAGTTTAATAGTTAGTTAGATCATCCTTATGTTAGTATAGAAAGTTTATGTAATATGTACATATGTGCTGTTGAAGGTAAAAAGCTCCATATTTATGTTTAGAAGTATGGGAAATCCTTAGTTAAATAGAAGAAAAACACATGTACATATGCTTAAGCATGTGTATACAAGAATATACTTGATGAATACATGTATAGATACTCTTATACATAAGTATCATTCATGTACATAACCAAAAAGGAAAAGCATACTAACTATACATATATATATCTTGCTAAATAAGCTCTTAGTGTAAAAAGGTGAATTTGGTGAAGCTTTCTTAAGAGAGTACACTAGGTATACAAAAATACGTATGTAACCATATGCATATATGGGTTTATGTACTAATATACGTATAAGTACACAAGTATACATATTAGTGTATTAAAAGTATAAGAATATAAATAACCTATGTATAAAGTACATAAATACATAAGGATAAGTATACATATGCAATGGATGACATAAGCATGATATAAATGATGACATAAGCCATGACGTAAGGCATGACCTAAGCATACAAAATAATAAAATATAAGATGATATAATAAGATAATATATATATATATATATGTATACATATTCATATATGGGCTGAAATTATCATAAGCCTCTAATACTCATCTTAAATTGAATTAGTCTCAATTAAGTACATAAATTAGTAAAGACAATGTAAAATCATTTAACTGTAAGAATCTAATGTCTAATTAAATCATTAAGTACTAAAATAGGATATAAAAATAAGCAATAAGAATATTTAAGCTTCAATAGTTAAAATTTCAATAAATTTAGTCCATATCATAAAACATGGGTTTTATCGTCGAAAACGGATATCATCGTGTAAATGTACATCTGAAAGCGATGAAAAATAACTATAAGTTCGTAAATATAGGAAATAGAATGAAAAAGTTACATATGATTAGCAATAAACTCTAATTGGATAAAAACTGATAGTAATCTAAGTAAAATTAGGTAGAAAGATATTTAGAGCCATTAGCTAATTCAATTACTTATTATCCTTATTATATTATAATGATCAGGTGATCTCGATATGGGAGAGGATCTTCTAACTGATTATTACGACTAAAGCGAGTTGTCATGGTCGAGTGGGTATTTACCCTATGATTCCATGTTTGTATGTGATTGTAAAGAGTGACCTTAAATGATATTATTTGTTGTATGGGGTTAGGAAATGCTTGTGTATGTTATTATGTGCTGAATTGTGAATTTACCTTAAGTACAAATAATAATTTGTTTGTTGTATGGTAATATAGATAATGAGTGTGCGTTCTATTGGATGGTCACATTATAATTAGACTTAACTATACTTAGCTCATAAGAAAAAACTAGTACATACATCAAATGCATTGCATAGACGTAATTCTGGCTGTCACATTACATGAAGGTAAAAAGAGGCCATTTGGGGGTTGTTATTATAAATTTATTGGTTTTATATGGTGCACTTGTACAAAATGACCTTGCTTTGGCCTACGAGAATATTAGCCGTTGGAGGCGCTAATTGCTTGGCTAAGGGTCGAGTCTAGAAGCCTTCGTTTAAGGGTGAGTATAGACTATAGGCCCCTACAATCCACACTCACCCTTAAACAGAGGCCTTTAGACTCGACCCTTGGCCAGGCGGTTAGCGCCTCCAATGCCTAGTATTCCCATGGGCTAAGGTAAGGTCATTTTGTACGAGTGCACCGTTTATAACCAATAAATTTATAATAGCAACTCCTGAATGGCCTTTCTTTACCTTCGTGTGATGTGATGGCCGGAATTATGTCTATGCAATGAATGTTGATACATGTACTAGTTTCTTCTTATGAGCCTAAGTCTAATTATGATGTGACCATCCAATAGTATACACAATCATTTTCTATACTACCATGCAGCAAACAAAGTATTATTCGTACTTAAGGTAAGTTCATAACTCAGCACATAATAACATACACAAGTATTTCTCGACCCCACACAATAATCAATTAACAATATCATTTAAGTCCACTATTTACAATCACATATAAGAATAGAATCATAGGGTAAATGCTCACTTAGCCATGATGACTCGCTCTAGTCGTAGTAATCAATCGGGAGATCCTCGCCTACCTTGGGATCACCTGATCATTACGATATAATAATAATAGTAAGTAATTGAATTAACTAGTAATTCTAGATATCTATTTACCTAATTGTACTTAGATTACTATTAATTTTTATCTGGTTAGACTTTATCGCTAATCGTATGTAACTTCTTCATTCTATTTTCGATATTTATTAATTTATAGTTGTTTTTCATTGTTTTCGAATGTACATTCACACGGTGATGTCTGTTTTGTATGTTAAAACCTGTGTTTTATGATATGGGCTAAATTTATTGAAATTTTAGTTATGGAAGTTTAATTATTCTTATTACTTATATTTATATCCTATTTTAAGACTCAATGATTTAATTAGCTATTAGATTCTTATAGTTAGGGAATTTTATATTGGTATTACTAACTCATGTACTTAATTAAGTTTTATTCAATTTAGGAAGTATATTAGGGTTTAAAAGATTTTTGGACCCTAAGCACATGTACATACTTATGTTGTACTCTTATGTAATCTTATAAGTCATTATTTTATAAGCTTATGCTTACATCATCGCTTATGTCATCAATCGCTTGTATCATTGCTTATGTCATTATTTGTTTATGTCATGGCTTATGTTATCTTTTAATTGCATCATTATTTGATTACATAAGCCCTTACCTCATGCTTAAGTGTCTTATGTACATTTATACATATGTTGAGTACATACTTATACCTTTACTATACTTATATGTATACTAGTATACTCATACATATACATATACATATAGATATACATATACGTATTTAACTTGTACATATACCCATATACATATACGGTGACATGCGTATTTTTATACGTATTTTCGTATGCCTAAAATTCCTCTTAAGAAAGCTTTTCAAATTTTATCTTTTTATATTTTAAGGGTGTATTTAGCATAGTGTATATATGTATAGTTGGTATATGCCTTATTTTGGGTTATGTACATAATGGATTCTTATGTACAAAGATCTCTATACATGTATTTATCTAGTATACTTTTATATACATATACTTAGATACATGTACACATGCTCTTCTTCCATTTACCAAGGCTATCCTACAATTTTAAACATAAAAATTGAATCTTTAAGCCTTCAACAACATATATATACACAACACATAAACTTCTTAAACTAATCTACCTATTCATCTAACTATTAGATAATATGGAGCAATACATAATAACATACCTTTGTTTTCTTCTTGAAATATGGTTGCAAGGTTTGAAAATTAAGAAAGAGTGAAAGGGAAAAGGAAGTCATGGTTATGGAGGTAGGGAAAAGGACTTGGTTTTTATTTTGTTTTATGTTTGAAAAGAAAAAGAAAGTGGGGTGTAGGAGTGGACAAGAGTAGATGGCACAAATGGAAAGAAAAGGGAAGAAAAAGCTAAAAGAAAAGAAAAGAAAAGAAATCATTAGGAGGAAGAGATAAGTCTAGAATGAAAGTGACATTTTGTTGACTTTTCCATATGTTGACTTAGTCAACTTTTTAACTTTAGTCAATATGTATCGATTTGGTCAACTTTCCAAAAATACATGCCCTTTAGTGTACATAATATAGTAATTAAGGAAAATTAGAAGAAAAATTAAGGAAATGAAAGGAAATAAGAAATTTAGTGAATTGATTAGTAAAACTAGATAATGAGATCTTCCATTAGGTATTTATATCCTATATGTAAACCCCTAAAATTTTTTATCTAGCTTTTGAGGTAGACTCAAGTATATTAGACAATTTAGGAGTTGGCAAGGCTAACGAAAGTGAAAACCCTAAAAGAATTAATCAATCGTGTAAGAAACTTTTTATCCTAAATGTATGTAAACACTAAAGATTTCATTCAAAAGTGATAAAAATCCTAAAATGATCACTTTAAAGACATATGTGTACTAATTCATCATAATATACCTTAAAACCCTAATTGATAATATAACCCTCATATTTTGCCAAATCATTAGTAAAAGGTTAGAGATGACTTTCACTTATGCATATATGTTTTGAAGTCTCAAGTAGTCCTTTAGAAACTAAGATAATGAATCATAGATTACATTTATCTCTTAAGCATATGACTAAGATAGTATTACATAGAGTTAAGGGTATAGTTGAAGATTAAGATAAATGTAGTGAACCTTAATACCTTAATTAGTACTTTTCATATTAGTTACACTAAGTAGTTTATCAAATGATGTATATAGGCTATAAATACCTAAAGTAAGACCTTATCAACTATTTTTACTAATCAATTCACCAAATACCTCATTTCCTTTCATTTCCTTAATTTTTCCCTTAATTTTTCTTAATTACTATATTATGTATACAAAATGGCATATGCTTAAGGAAAGTTGACCAAGTTAACACATGTTGACCAAGGTCAAAGGGTTGACTAAGTCAACACATGTTGACTAAAGTCAACAATTGAAAAAGTCAACAAAAGACACTAATGCATAAGGAAAAAATCTTAGCATCTAATGATTTCTTTTCTTTTATTTTCTTTTGGTTTTTCTTTTCTCCCTCCCCTTAATTGTTGTCCATTCATTTTCCCTTCTAGACCCCACCATTTTCTTTCTTCCATAATCAAAACAAAGCAAAAAAGAAACAAAACAAAAAGCTTCTCCATTGCTGTGACCCTTCTTCTTCCATTTCACTTTCAATACTTTCCTCTTTATCTCCATAATTCCAACACAAACTAAAGTATGTAATTAAGTTACTTTATGTTGCTTTATATTATTCATTAGTTAGGTAATTAGGTATATTAGATAAGTAGACATGTGTTAAGTGTGATCTTGAAGAAGAGAACATAAAGTTCCCATCTTTAAGTGTAGGAAGTTAGGAATCATGAAGAAGAGGAAAGGAACACATGTGTACATGCTCTTAAGTATGTGTACATAAGGAAATACTAAAAGAATACAAGTATGAGAATCTTTGTACATGTGTATTTACCACGTACATAACCTAAATTAAGACAAAACCTAACTATACATACCTATACTATCATACCTATACTATACTAAATACACACTTAAAAACACAAAACAATGAAATTAGGAAGATTTTCTTAAGTGGAAAATAAGGCATACGAAATTGTACATAAATATGTATATGACTCTATAGATATATGACTATGTATATAAGTATAAATACGGTATAAGTATGCTAGTATACATATGAGTAGAGGAAAGGTATAAGTATATGTACATTATGTATAAGTGTACATAAGTGTACATAAAACTCATAATCATGAGATAAGGCTTAGATAAGTAAAGGATGATGTAAGTAATGATGTAATCACATGATGACATAAGCCATAACATAAGCAAGTGATGATATAAGTAATGACATAAGCAATGACATAAATTAGGTATAAAATAAGAAAATAAGAAGAGTGTATAATAATTAGGTACCTAAATTAGTAAACCTTAATACACTTTCTAAATTGGATTATACTTAATTAAGTATATGAATTAGTAATAGCAAAGTAAAATTCTCTAAGTATAAGAATTTAAGGATTAACTAAATCATTAAGTATAACCAAAAGATATAAATATAAGTAATAAGAGAATTAAGTTTCCATAGTTAAATTTATATAAATTTAGTTCATATCATAAAACATGGGTCTTAATGTTCAAAATGGACATCACCGTGTAAATGTACATTCAAAAATGATGAAAAAGCGACTATAAATTCATAAATATTAGAAATAGAACGAAAAAGTTACATATTATTAATAATAAAGTCTAACTGGATAAAAGTTGATAGTAATTTAAGTAGAATTAAGTAAATAGATATTTAGAATTATTAGTTAATTCAATTACTTACTAGCATTATCATATCATAATGATTAGGTGATCCTAGGATGAGCGAGGATTTCCCGATCGATTATTACGATTAGGGCGAGTCGCCATGGTTGAGTGAGTATTTACCTTATGATTCCATACTTGTTTGTGATTGTAGATAGTGGACTTAAATATTATTGTTAATTGACTACTGTGTGGGGTTTGGAAAATGCTTGTGTATGATATTGTGTGTTGAGTTGTGAATTTACCCTAAGTATAGATAATGTTTTGTTTGTTGCATGGTAATATAGAAAATGAATGTGTATACTATTGGATGGTCACAGCATAATTTGAGCTTAAGTATACTCGACTTATTAAAAGAAACTGGAACATGCATTAACATGCATCGCATCGATACAATTCCAGCCGTTACATCACACGAAGGTAAAGAGAGGCCATTCGGGGGTTGTTATTATTAATTTATTGGTTTTGTACGGTGCACTTGTACAAAATGACCTTACCCTGGCCTACGGGAACACTAGGCATTGGAGGCGCCAACCACTTGGCTAAAGGTGAGTGTGGACTGCAGGGGCCCATTCACGATTATACTAGAACTTGGTTTTTATGAAAATAAAAGAATAATTTGATTTGAGTACGGAGCGTAGAGTTATGTAGTAAAGAAAGTTCTAGTATAATAACCAAATCTAATTGGTGCTGTATATACTCCAATCCTGACTTCGAAGGGTGTTAAATCCAAGTTACGTATATGAACTAGTTAATTATACGTATTGTTTGGCATTCTGTTTAATCATTCATTCATATGCGTGAATATAATATACTTATAACTTGCTTGTGGTGTAGCTGAGGGTTTTGCTCACTAAGCTTAAGCTTATACCCCTTTAGACTTTTGCTGCAAGATAGCCTGATCGCAAAGGCTAGCTGAAGGATGCCATAGGATAGCTTGGTGACTTGGGCAAGAGCGAACTGTCTTGTGTATTGAGAGAGAACATTTTATGTAGACTCTTACTCATGTACTTTTGTTTTATCAGTATTATAGACTTAGATGTACTCAATTACTGTATAATGTAAGCTTTGTAGTTCAAATTTTATATAAATATGTTAGTGTGATAATATCATGTGATTCTATGTATTCTTGGGAAACTAGTGGTTGTAAAGCCTTGTATATTGTGTGAAGAGTTTTTGATTGGAAGGGTAACCAATCAGGGGTTCTTTGTATAGTATACGGCGTTTGCCACAACTAGGCCATCCTCAGTTCGTGACACTATATACACTATTTGGTAAGCTACTTAGTTTAATTAAGGTGAAAAATATAATTTAAGGTATTAATGTTCACAACATGTAACTTATGCATCAACTAAATTCTTAACTCTATGTAATACTAACCTAATTATACACTTAGAAGATTAATATGATCTATGATACAATATCTTAGTTTCTAAAGGATTGCTTTAGTATTATATGTATTTAAGAATGATTGAAAGTTTATCTTTAATCATTTACCAATGATTTTGTATAATAATAAGGTTATATTATCAACTAGGGTTTAAGGGTAAATTATGGTGATTTAGTGCTTTTTTATCCTTAAAGTTATAGTTTTAAGGTTTTTATCACTTTCAGATAAAATCTTTAGTTTTTACATACATTTAGGGTAGAAAAATTTTATATGTGATTAACTAGTTATTTTAGGGTTTTCACTTTCATTAGCCTTATTAACTCCTAGATTATCTAACAAACTTAAGTCTACTTCAGATGCTAGATTGAAAAATTTAGGGGTTTATAAGGGCCTCACTCACGATTATTCTAGAACTTGGTTCTTATGAAATAAAGGACTTGCTTGATTTAAATACGGAACATTGACTTTTATGGTAAAGTAATTTCTAGTATAATACCTGAATCTAACTAGTGTTATGTATATTCCAATCCTGACTTTGGAGGACGTTAAATCTGAGTTGCATATACTGGTTACTTAACTATACATATTGTTTGGCATAGGTATGAATATAATGTATTTATAATTTGTTTGTGGTATGGTTGAGGGTTTTGCTTACTTAGCTTGGGTTTACACCCCCTAAAAATTTTATTGCAGGATGGCTTATTCATTGAGGTTGGCTGAGGGATGCTAGAGGTTTGTTTGGGGACCTGGCAAGAGTGGGCTATTCGGTGTGTTAAGAGAACTAATTATGTGGACTTTTACTTATGTACTTTTGTTTTATTAGTAATATAAACCTAGATGTATTAAATTACTACTTACTGTAAACTTTGTAGTTTAAATTTTATATAAATATGTTTATGTGATGATATCATATGGATCTGTATGTTCTTGGAAAGCTAGTGGATGTAGAGCCTTGTATATTGTGCGAAGAGTTCATGATTGGAAGGCTAACCAATCAGGGGTTCTTCATACAGTATAAGACGTTTGCCACGACTAGACTGTCCTCAATTCTTGACAAATAAGGCTCTTCCTAGATGAATCCCACCATCAATAAATTCTAAACTTCTTCCACTATTGTTGCTTATCTTTCTGGTGCAAAATGCCTTTTCTTTTATGAGATCACTATCACACTTGGATCAATCTGGAGCTTATGTACCATAACTTCTCTCGAGGTACCGTCCGAAGGAAACCATACAAACACATCAGTATTGGCTTATAAGAAGTTAATCAATTTTTACCAAATATCTATTGACAAGGGTCTTCCTATCCTCGTTGTTTTCCTAGGGTCATCTCTTAAGGAAATTTCCTCAATATCACTCTTGTCATTCTCTATGCCAATTGACTTACCTTTGAATAGGTTTCCACCTAAAATACCTCTTCTCGTCTTAAGGCTCTCATATATAAGGACCTTGCCAAATGTTGATCCTCTTCGCATATGCTGACTACCGTAGGAGTAAGGAACTTAGCTTTAAGATGTATAGTTAAAGGGATAATGCTGAATAGATGTTGGCATAGCTGTCCCATTATCATATTGTATGGGGACCAACATTTGATGATGAGAAAGTCTACTTTATCCTCTGCAACATGCTTGTCATCACCGATCTGTATCAATAAAGAAATTACTCCAGTTACTTGGACTGGTTGGTTGTTGAAGGCATACAAACCGTACTTGTAAGATCTTAGTTGTGCTTTGATCTTGGGTCTCATTTGGTTGAATGCATATTGAAAAATGATATCAACCGAACTTCTTGTGTTAACTAGAGTCTTCTTAACTTCGAAGTTGGCAACTCTTGCACTGACAACTAGAATGTCATCATATGGTCTTTAGATGCCCTCAAAGTCATCCTTCATGAAAGAAATTGTGTTGTCAATCTTAGCCTTCTTGCTTTGGATCTTGCAAATGTAATTTTTGGCGTTCGTCAAGCTCAAAAAGCTTGATTGGCTTATAATAGGTCCACTAACAATTGTGTTGATCACTCCATTAGGTGCTCTTCTAGGATTCGCATCCCTTGTATTTCTTCTAGCCATAGTTAGCTGAGTGTCATCTTCTTGCTCCTCAAGTCTCCTCTAGGATGGTTTCTTGATATTTTCGGCATCATGCACTAGGAATTTTTGCAAATACCTACCTTGAATCGCATCCTCAATTACATTCTTGAGCTAGATGCACTCATCTGTGTTGTGACCTTTATCGTGATAGAAGTCACAATACCCGTTGGAATTTCTCCTCGAGGGATTTCCTTTCATTCTTTTTGGCCATTGCAAAATGCCTCTCTGCCTATGTACTTCCAATAGTATGTCTGAAATTGGATGATTGACGGGTGTGTAGGATGAAAATGCTGGAATCATTGGTCTCTTTCTCTTGGCATTTGAACTTTGATCATCATCTAAGTCAAGTATGTCCTTCATGCTTTTTCTCTTATCACTTTTTCTATCTCTTCTATTCTGATCGACTTCTCGCTGAGCCTTTATGTTATCTTCTTGATGGATGTATGACGTAGCTTTATACTTGAACTCAGTGAAAGTTTTTAGCTTGCTCTTTGCGAGAGACTTGAAAAAGTTTTCATGTGGCTTAACTCTATCAATTATAGCGTTGAGGGCTATATTCACATCTAATTTAGGGATTTGGACCATCTTAGCGATAAACCTGGTTAGTTAGTCTCTAATTGACTCATCTAATTTTTGTTTGACTGTGTTAAGGATTGAAGAATCCTTAATAGGAAGTTTGCTTACAAGGAATGGTGTTTGGTTTTAAGTGTTTGAACCATATGCTAGTTGTATTCCTTAGAGTTGAGGGAAAAGCTTGACAGGCCATTGCATCACTTAAACTATGTAACTTGGCTAACATACAATAGCACTCTAGGTGGTCTTCGGGGTCCTTCGTTCTGCATAAGTTTCAAATTGTGATAGCTTGATGTATCAAGGTATTACTACCTTCAAAATCTCTGGAACAAAGGGACTCTTTTTGATTTAGAATTGCTTGCTTGTTGTAGTAAGGGTGCTAACATGCAAGGGAGTCACATGGTGCACCTGTTGTGGTTACTTACCTTTGTCATTCTTTTTGGAAGCAGGAGTCAAGGGTCCCTTCACAACCTTAGCTTGCTTTTTCCTTAACTTATGTGAATAAATTGAATCATCACTATTTTTAGCATCGTAATTGCTAGGGTCTTTGTTTTGATTTGGATGAATACTATTATGGAGGAGGTTAAGGACCTGTTCATGTTTTTTGTTTAACTCTAAGTTTTCTTTGGCTAAATCGAGGCAAAGTTGCTCGAGTCTAGCCATTCGTTGCTCATTAGTATGCCAACTCCCCCTTTAAGGTGTTCGGAGGAAGTGCCAGCACCTGTACTTTTAGTTATTCTAGTCTTAGCCATGTGGGTGTGTTTTGGAAAACATTGACGATGCCAAATGTTATTTGTGAATTTTGGGGGTTAGAAATATCCTGCAAAGATAAGAAAAACACTTGGTGCCAGGGCTAGTCTGATCCAGCCACTTAGATGCCTAAGTTAGTAAATAAGAATGAGAAGGGTAAAGTAAAGAGGTTCAGAGTTATCAAATGCCTCTTATAGAGTTTCTTTTTTGTATTTATAGGAGATTGTTATGTTTGAAGGAGCAGTTATCGAAATAACTATAGAGACGTGTGGAAGCTTTTTGATTAGATAGCTTCCTTGAAATGTAGGGAGAGTAAACTATTATAGTTATGTAATATAACAGTACTTGTGATAACTATTTGCACCATGAACTTGAATTCAAATCAGCAACAGATTCATGTTACTTTACGTAGTGTCAAGAATAACGATTACCTAGCAAGATGCCTAGAATATAGATTGCGCAGCCTGTCAGCAATCAAATGGTCGAGTAAGACGGGAGGATGAAAACTAACTATAAAAAATTATAGAAGAAGGACGAATTGGTAATGACATAAAACCAAATGTCCTTTGCTAAGGTAGTATGGTTATCAAAGAGAAATGATATGTGTTAGTCTCTCAATTCGGTGGACTAAATGGATAATGGGTATAGGGTAGAGCTAACTAAATCGGTCTCAAGTTGACAGCTCAATAGGTCGAGAACTTAGGGAGTACTTACTTGGAAAATCGGAACTTGGGAGTTTAGAGTTGACAAGTTGGCTTAACATTAGGTTGATCTGAGCTCGGATGCTTGTTAGCTCGAAATCATGTTGGTTCAATGTTCGGCTCTTATGGGGGTCAACACCGCTGATGGGATCCTTCTCTACTTATGAAATAGTGAATTGATTAGGAAACTCGAGAGACATATCTGATTGGCTCAAAAGAACTTTTCTTCTTTTGTTTTTGTTTTTGTTTTTTTTTTTTTTTTTAAGGTTAAGTTCTTTTAGGTAACTTGGTGGACTAATACAATGAGCTTTCAGGCTTAAGATCTTGTAATTGGTCCTTGATTCCTATCATCCCCTTTAGGTTATTTGAGATCTAAGATAAAATCTTGTTCAACTTCATGTAGCTCATCTTTCGAGAAATACAGCCTAAGGTTGGCAATGTTGAAATAATTAGAGACTCCATATTCCCTTGGTAGTTCTATTTTATAGGCATTAGGGTTGATCTTTTGGATCACTTTGAAAGGTCCATCTTCCCTTATGGAGAACTTGCCCTTCCTTTGGTTAGGAAATCGGTCCTTATTAAGGTATATCCACACTAAGTCAGTGGATTGGAACTCTCTAACTTTTCTTCCTTGTCCTCTCCTTTCAAGCTTATATGTAGCTTGCATTTGATGGTCAATAACCTTTTGGCGCATTGCTCAAATGGCTTCTAATCTTTCCACAACTTGTTGATCCTTAGGCTGGGTTAGGAAATCTGATCAAGTGGAGGCTTGGGGTTGTTTCCATATTGATTGTTTATGATAGCTTGGAATGGTTACCCACTTTCATAAACATTCAATATTTGCAAGGTTTAAAACCATAACAACATTACTTAAGGAATACCACATGTCCTTTTATTTATTCATTAGTTTACATTTATAGATTAGGGTTATTGTCATAAACGCTAACTGAACTTTATCAAAAAATTTAATTTAGTACTTGAACTTTTTAAAAGTCAATTTAATACTTACCTATTGAAGAACACTAGGCTAAACTCAAGAGAGGTGGGAGGGCTGCCGCGGGGGGGTGGTGTTGAATTGAGTTTTAAGGACAAATTGTAATTTTTTTTTCGATATAAACAACTAAATACAATAATAAAAGTAATCAAAGCAACAATTAAATAATAATAAGTGTAGAAATTAAAAGAAATAAGGATAAAGAAGACTATGCTCGGATATAACGTAGAGTTCAGATTGCTCCCTAGTATCCACGGACACATAATGCTTTCAATCGAAGACTTCACACCACTTTATTGATTTCTCAATCAAAGCTCTAAGAGCTACACATACACAAACTTGATTACACAAGTTTCTTACTCATAATTCTCAACACGAGTCACAATCTCTACTCATAACATAAACTCAATCTCAAGGATTATTGGTGTAGAACTTTTAACTCTCAATATTGTGTAACTAATAGCTCACAAGCACTACAATTTGAATCTCTCTAAATATTGGCAAATTAAGGTACAAGAGATAATGAGAACAATAGACAATAAGAACACAAAAGAATGTTGGAATATTGCAGTAGAATATCAAATCTTAATTTCCTTCGATTGGTTTGTTGAGCTTTTATATCAACTCATTGAATTCTTCTCGTTATCGTACATTAAATACTCCAACTGCTAGTTGTATCAGACTTACTGACATACCGATACCTTATACTATCGGTAAGCCGGTAACAAAATACTTTACTACCATGATAACTGGCAAGTGAATTAGTAAGCCAGTTCCTTTAGGCCAGTGAGCTTTTCTTTGTGTTTTTCAAGGCTTTATACCGTCAGTTTGGTTCTTACTTGAGTTATCATCCTGGTAGACTAAAGAAAATCTAAAAATTCTTTTAACACACAACAAACAAATACTCTTTGTAATCTAACTTTAAGATCATTTGAACACCACTTAAAAGATTAAATTTCTTGTACATGTAACTGATATATTTAATCATTAAGCAAATTAATTGATCTTATTCAATTACCTTAATATAATCAAATAATACTTAATTTAATCATCCTCCTGTTTAGTTCTCTTAAAAAACATGTTTAGTTATATACTTTTTGTTTTGTTCTCATTAAAATCAATAAGTTTAATTATACACTTTTTGTTTTGTTCTCATCAAATTTAAATAATGAACTATAGGTTCAACAATCTCTCCCTTTTTGATGAGGACAAAATTCTTATACTTTAAATGTGCCCCCTCAATTTAGCACTCAATTTCAAGATATTTGACAATGGAATAAGATTAAGTGAGTGTTTGCAAAATGAGAGTATATTGATATGCTAAGGAACTAAGTCTCACTTCTTAATAACTTTACATAAAGAATATATCAAACTCTCAAAGAATCAAGATATGCCAAATTTATAGGATCAATATCATCTTTTGAGTAACAATTATCAATTCGATGTAATACACGTTTTGACATTCTAATACTTGAATATTTCTCCTCCTTTGGCTTCATAAAAAAGAGGAGGATCTAAGTAGTGAAGAGGGAAGAGGATTTAAGTAAACATTTTGGCATAATCTCGGCTTAAGCCTTAGGATATCCCCCTTACAAAATTAAAATTAAAGAAGCTAAAAAACATGCCAAAATAAAATTTCCATAATTAATTCATTAAAATCAGCTCATGCTACATCAAATGTTAAAAAATGTGAGCTAATTATGGGGAGTGTAATAACTCTATGAGATACATGAACCACAAGTAGTAAACAATGTAGATAAGCAACATAAGCGATAAAAGTCAAGATAATGGCTAATGCAAGACAATAGAAAATAACTATAGTAGTGGCTAATGGCTAAATTCATAACATGAGAAAAACATAATGAAGAGCATATACAAAATAGATTAGAAGTTAGCAATTCATGAAACTTATAGATCATCATCTTTAAGAGTGATAGTTTATCTAGAAGTGGCTATAGTTTATCAAGGTGGTGCCTTAATGGTGGATAGGGGGTTGGTAGAAAGACAAAGGCGTGTGAAGAAGAAGAGGAGAGTATCATTTGAATAAGTGAAGGGATTAATGAGAGATTGTTTAGATTTAGAGATGATTGATGGAGAAAAATTATGATTTTGAGAGTTTGGAGATGGAAGATTGAAGAGAGAGAAGGATTTTAGGGTTTGGGGGAAGAAAAAGAAGGGTTTTAGGAAGAATATGGAAAGAGAGAGAAAGGAATGGCGTTATATGTGGCTGGAAACAAAGGTATCGGCAAGTTAGTAGTATGGGCAGCGGGTATATTAGTTATGGGAATAGAACTGTTGCAAATTTGTTATAGAAAATAGTATACCTGCATGCCGGTGGGTAGGGATACCGGCATGCTAGTTCTTAGAACAAAATTGACTATATCTTCTTATCTAGTAGGGTATACCAGCATGCTGGTAGTTCTAGGTACCGTTATATTAGTAATTTGTAGCTATGCAAAATCTTAATTAAATTTACTTCCTTTATCTAAGTTGCCAACTCAAGTTCATTTTAAATGATTTAATGAGTGCTCTAACACTTTAAGTTAGTTTATTTGAGTCCGTTAAGGCTTAAGAAACTTAAATTCTAACTAGATACTAAGGATTTAGCAGATCAAATCCATTGAACCATGTAATTCATGATAAAGTAAAAATGTGCATGTAAGAGAAAAATATGTGCATAGGCATTGAGTTTTTGCACACCAATACTTCAAGAAAACTTCAAATACATGTTTGAGCATAGTAGATACTAATTATAGTTTTAAGGTTCTACAAATTATAGTTGTAAGGTTCTACAAATTGTAAAATCACTACTTAAGTTCCTTAACTATGCAAGTGGCTAGAGAGCAAGTAAAGATCCTTTCTCAATATTCAAGATGAGTTCATGCTTCAAACATGTTAAAAGATATTAAGAGACATAAAAGATATATGATCAAGTGAAGCAGCATCCATATAGGTAAGAAATGTTCTATATTGGCAAAAAATGCTCCATATTGCACTTAAAACCTAAAAAGGGTCTAGAGAGGTCAAATATACATAAAATTTAAATCAAGTTAGTTTAAGCACTCGGACATGATTTAGGAATGAAAATAAACATGTGAGACCTGGTTTTAGGCATGAAAACCAATGCATAATTAATTTGTGCATATATCAACTTACTTACTTATGAATGACTTCAGGTGTGCCCAAAGCATGCTAACCGCTATGTTTTATACATGAAATCTATATGAGCATGTTTCTTAAGTCCACTTAAGTGTTAAAAGTTTGTATCTTCGCAACATTAGCAAGATTTAATGAAATTAAGCCATTAGTTGCCATAAAGTTCATTATTAAGCCATGTAAATGCAGGAATGACTAATTTTAAGCAATGGGGCTTAGTTATCACACATCAATACTTCAAGCAAGGTTCAACACTCAAGTATTTAAGCATGTTGGAAGGAAAAATATCACAACAAGGAATCAAAGGTCTTTAAATCATCAAAATCAACTATTAATCACAAATTAAGCTTAATGACAAAAATGCATACCAAGCTAAGTTTATGATAAGTTGGTATTTTTAGCAAATTTTAATAGTATTTATAGGCATAAAGATAGTATGATTAAGACATATAGCACTTAAATGAGCAAAATGATTATGTGACTTCCCAACCATAAATAAGAATCTAATTTGGGTCTAAGGGAGTCAAAATAACACAAATACAAAAGTAGACCAAATCAATCATTTGACTACAATCTATGGATAAAATTAAACATAGGAGAATTGGATTTGAACATGGAAATCAAAACATGACAAAATTGTGTGCATATGGTTCTAAATATACATGAGAAACTTCAAATGTGCACAAAAAGTATGATATTTGCAATTATCCATTCCAAGAAAAATTTGTATGCATATTATGACATGATGAGAGTTTAAGCATGGCTTATAAAGCTAGTAATTGAAAAAACACTAATTAGGTCCCTAAATACTTATGTGAGCTCAAATGTGGTTAGGGATATATCAATTATGCATAGTTTCATAATCAAATCAAGCCAACCATTCAAGCATGAAATATTAGCATATTTAAACATATAGGAGCTAACATTTGACATTAAAATCAAGAGATGGTAGATATGTGCACAAGGAAGCCTAAGCAAATGTAGAAAACTTTAAGTGTATACAAAATATGCTAATTATTGTATGGAGACTACATGAATGGGTTTCTCGAATCAAATACCATGTTAGACGCATTTCGAGTTTTCTTTCAGCATTTTCCATTCAAGTTTCTTGAGTTGCTTCCATTTGAAGTTCCTATAAAAACATGTGATTGCTTCTTTGGTACCCATGTGAGTTTGGGTCCTTTGTAGTTAGTAGTAATGATATATCCTTGTCCTTTTGGAACCTAAACCATTTTACCTTTATGATTTAAATTGATATTGCGACATTTGCATACGTATGTGTAATATGGCCATATCTATCGCAATAGTTACAAGTTTTAGTTGTTACTTTTACAAAGTAACTTTTGTAAGACTTATAGATATATTCCCTACAATAGCTAATTCTGGTTTTGTTCAATCCTTGCCTTTAAGAGCTAAGGAGCTTATCCAAATTCTTTTCTCTATTCACGAACTTAGTTATAGTTTGTTTTGAATCATCTAGGCTAGACTTCGAGATAGCATTTTCAATTTGAAGCTATCTTAGCCTATCAACCATATTATTCTCATTTTTCATGCTTTTAACTTCTGTTTCAAGGGAATTACACTTTTATTTGAATTGATCATTTTTCTTAGCCAACTCCTCATTCCTAAGATTCAATTCTTCATTGTTTCTATTTAATTTATTAACTTCTAATCTTAAGTACTCATTATCCTCCTCTAAACCTTCTTTGATATCATTCACTTTATTATATTCATTTCTAAATAGATCAAATTCACTTTCTATTTCAATCATCATTGTTTCATCATCTTGTTCCTTTTTTTAGCTTTAATAAATTCCTTAAGTAACTCATCATACTTATTTTTGAGCTTAACAAATGAAGAGTCATTTGAAGTAGAACATACCTCATTGTCCATTTCGATAAAGCACATTTCTCCCTCTGAGTCACTTGAATTGCTATCACTTTAAGTTGCCATTATAGCTTTTTCCTTACTCCTTTCTGGCTTTCTTAAGAGCTAAGCAATATTGTTGAATGTGACCCAATTTTTAGCAATTATAGGACTTGATTGCTTCCTTCTTCTCCTTCCTTGACCGAGACATGTTTTCATCCTTATCTTTTGCCAATTTCCTATTGAACTTCATAAATTTCTTGAAATTTCTTGTGATCATGGTCACATTATCATCATCATCATCATCCTCACTTTTATCACTACTAGAGCTCTCTTTGGTTGCTTTTAAAGCAAATTTTTTCTTCTTGGATTTCTCTCCTTACTTTTTAACCATCTCGTAAGTTTTAAGAGTTCCAAGAAGTTACTCTTTTGGCATTGTGTTAAGATCATGAGCTTCCTCAATTGTAGTTTTCTTGGTTTCCTAATCTCTTGGCAAAGACCTAATGATTTTAGAATTTATTTCGAGGTTAGTAAATGTCTTTCCAAGAATACTTAAAGGATTGATGATATTGATAAATCTATTATGCATCTTATCAAAAGTTTTCATTTGGATCCATTATAAAGTTTTTAAATTGACCACATAATAAGCTTATCTTTGTATCTCTTACTTAACTAGTTCCTTCATATGTACCTTTTAATTCTTCCTAAATTTCCTTAGCACTCTTATATGTAGAAACTCTATTAAAGTCATTTTCATTAATGGCACAATGCGAGATATTCATAGCTATTTCATTTAAGTCTAACAACTTCCAATCATTATCAGTGTAATTATTTTTTTCCTTGCCTTCTATCTTGAATGGTCCTTTATCTACTACTTGCAACAACAATCTATTTTGTGCTTTTAAGAATATATGCAACCTAGATTTCTAATAAGGATAATTATTCTCGATTAATAGTAGTGTTCTATTTATAGCTTATCCTTCCATAAAGCCTAGTGTATTAAATGCCATGATATTTACTTTAATATGTGATTAAGCAAAAGATTTAGAGATTAGCTCTGATACCAATTGAAGAACACTAGGTTAAACTCAAGAAAGGGGGGTGAATTGAGTTTTAAGGACAAATTGCAATTCTTTTCTGATATAAACAACTAAATGCAATAATAAGAGTAATCAAAACAACAATAAAACAATAATAAGTATAGAAATTAAAAGAGATAAGGATAAAGAAGATCAAGCTCGGATGTAACGTGGAGTTTCGACCAGCCCCTAATCTCCACGGACACACAATGCCTCTAATTGAGAACTTCACACCACTTTATTGATTTCTCGATCCAAGCTCCAAGAGTTACACATATACAAACTTGATTATACAAGTTTCTCACTCACAATTCTTAACAAAAGTCATAATCTCTACTCACAACACAAAACTTAATCTCAAGGACTATTGGTGTAGTACTTTTAACTCTCAATACTTTGCAACTAATAGCTCACAATAACTATACTTCAAATCTCTCTAAATATTGGCAAATTAAGGTACAAGAGACAATGAGAACAATAGATAATAAGAACACAACAAAATATTGGAATATTGCAGTAGAATATCAAATCTTAATTTCCTTTGGTTAGGTTGTTGAGCTTTTATATCAACTCATTGAATTTTTCCTGTTACCATGTATTAAATGCTCTAACGGCTAATTGTATCAAACTTATCGGCATGCCGGTAATAAAATACTCTATCGGCATGATAATTAGCAAGTGAACTGGCAAGACGACTCCTTAAGGCCAATGAGCTTTTCTTTGTGTTTTTCAGGGCTTTATATCGTCAACTTGGTTCTTACTTGAGTTGTCAACCTGGTAGACAAAATATCACCTGAAAATTCTTTTAACACACAACAAATAAATACTCTTTGCAATCTAACTTTAAGATCATTTAATCACCACTCAAAACATTAAATTTCTTGTGAAGATAGTTAATATATTTAATCACTAAGCAAATTAATTGATCTTATTCAATTACCTTAATATAATAAAATAATACTTAGTTTAATCATCCTCTTGTTTTGTTCTCTTAAAAAACAATATGCTTAGTTATATACTTTTTGTTTTATTCTCATCAAAATCAACAAGTTTAATTATATACTTTTTGTTTTGTTTTCGTCAAAATCAAATAATGAACCTTAAGTTCAACACTTGTACTTTTGGTGGTCATCTTCACTACCTTCCTATTAAGCTCTATTAGCTAGGTGGAAAAAGGAACCAATTATAACTTGACATGTCTTGTGTAAACTCACTTAAATAATATAAAAGCTAACTCAAAGTCTAGGTGGCATAAAAAAAAAAAACCAATACGTGATATAGAGGAGAACGTGCCTAATAACCTAAAGAAAAACCTAAAGTTCCTTCGACATTAATTGTAAACTAATGCTATAATGCCCAAATTAGAAGGAGTAAAAATTTTTGTCTTCACTTAATTACCATATGAAGTAGTGAAAACATCCTAAAGTAGTGACTGTAGAAGAGACAAGAGTTACTGAAAACCCTATGTGAGTAGTGAACCTGAAACCTTAAGTCAACAATTAAGGAAGGTTTAGTAGATCCCAATATCATACACTCCAGTGTACAATTATCTTCTCTTCAGTTTCACATAGTAGAAAAATTACTAAAAAATATATACAAATGAATTTCACTTCCTTACTAATTAGGTAAAATTTTCGATTTTCAACTAACCTTTAGGAATCTTGGGCTTCCATAAAACTTTCACCCATGATTTGCCTTCGTCTTTACAATTGATATGCTCGCCTTCAAACTATAGTTACATAACATAACCCTACTACTATTGGAAGATGATCTCTACATGGAATCTATTGACACATTTAACAACTTGCCCATTTCAACAATTTTCCTCCTACATATGATTTAGGTTTCCTCTTGTTAGATAAGGCTTCAAGCATACATCACTTGGGTTTCCTCTTACTAGATACAAAGATTACATTGACAAAGAAGAGATTATGTAACAAGAATCAAGAGTAAGGTTATGGACCTCCTCCAGCCAAGGGTTTCTAATGTAATGGATTTTGGGAAAGTTAGGGTTAGGGTTATTTCTTATGAGGTTTGTGTTATTCGTGTAGTAGATTGTAATTTTTTTTTTCCTTTTCCCATCTAGGTGGCATCATATAGGGAAATTTTATAATATGGCATTGTCCATTTATATGTATCTTATTATAAAGGGACAACTTATCCAACTCAGCCAATGGTAGTTAACAAAGTTGATGTAGGTAGTATAAGTGCCAAAGAAAACTTCCATCGAGTGTCAAATTGATTTTTCAAAACTTCGAGTACTAAATTGAAAAATCAATGAATCTTGAGGTAGTAAATGTGACATTTCCCCTATAGATTATGATTGACTCTAATGGGTAATGTACATTTTTGTAGGATCCCCTTTGTTACATTCTTTAACCCTAAGTCTTTGTGTGCTTACTTGGATTGATCAAATAGCCATTTCAATAACTACTTTTGGTCAAAACATGCATAATCTATGAGGGAGTAAGCAAAACAATAGCTTAATAAGTGGTAAAGGATAAGCGTTATACTTGAATAAGCATGACAAACAAGTCTTTTTAGAGTGTGATGCAACAACCAAATAACATCCACATGATGTCAATGGGTAAATCATGAGACTAGAGAAAATAACCTACTTTAGTCCGAGTTTCATAGAGTTTCACACCATAGCCAACTTCTTATGGGACCAATTTCTCATCAATTTGAGGTTGTGTAATGGACATCCCTTTTTCTCCTTTCTATACCCATTCCAGATTATCCATAATAACTTTTCAATCTTGATGGTGACCTCCTATTCTATCACTTAGTTCAATAAGGTTGAAGATAAGGAAATTACAATATTTCCTTATCGTATGGATAGTTTTGATGGGAATCATGCAATAATGTAAGGGTGTAATGCATGTATCGATTATTAGGGCCAAATATATATTTAATCAATTTTAATAGTTGACAATGCAGTATAATCATTTTAAAGAATGGTATAGATAACATAGGCAACTCATGTTAAGTAGGTAGGCTCAACTACCTTAAAATGTCATCTACATACTTTGTAGGTGCATAAGCAAGTACTTACAACCATAAGCAATATAATGGATTACAACCTCTTGTTAATATAATTAAGACTATTGTGAGGCAAGCCACTTATTAACGTGCCTTAGAGCTTAGTTATCACATGGTCTTATTGTAGTGAGTTAGATGAGTCCTTTAAGATATTGAAGAAAGCTCAAATGGATGGGTTCAATTATTTTTGTAGCTTCGTAAGGCTGCTCATCGGATATAACTCATCGATGAACACCACATGACTTAGTCTTAGCTTAATATGATGCATAAGCATAAAACTAAGGTTCACTTGCCACTAATCTTGAGCTATTAACAAGATTAGATAAGAGTGAGGTTTGTAACTTGAGAGGGTTGCTCATAAGACACAAAAGAGAGTATTCATTAATAGTATGATGATTCTAACAACAAATGACAATAGACTATTTATGGTAAGTCCCTACAATAAGAAGAAAATGCATGAAATTATATAAGGGGTAATACAAAGTAAAGAAACTTAGTACATTGCCAAAAAGGACAAATGGGACAATTATGACAAAGAGAATATAGTATGATGTCAAAAAAAGTAGAGATAGGTAGTGCACTAGTATTGGGTTCATACATGAGGTAATGATGTACTAGGCCAAGCTGTATAGGCATGGTAACAGATTAGCATAGAGAAGTAGGGGAGTTGGCATATGGGTCCTTGGCATGTAACATGTTGGCATTTGGGTTCTTGGTACTAGGGTGGTCGACATTAGGATGCTCAACACTTAATAGGTTAGACATATTAGAAATGTCCATGAGCTTGACGTTGGGGCATGAGATAGAGTAGATTAGGGTACATTCGAGTTGGGCATTTAAGGAGTTTAGCAGCTAACCTTCTTGGCAATGGACTTGGTCTTGGTTGGGCTACGGAGATAAAATCCTCTTTACAAGATTCCCTAAGCGCTTAAGATAGGCTTAAATGAGAGGTCTAGAGGTTGGAATTCCATCAGCTTCTTGGGGGTTTTGAAGATTTTCCCAGAAAATCTTGGTCAGCTTCTTCTTTTGGGATATAAGGCATCAAATCTAAGACATTGAATGTTAGTGATAACCCATATCCCCTTGGCAATTCCAGCTTATATGTATTTTCATTAATTCTTCTTAGAACTTTGAATGGACCATCTAACCTAGGCAAAAGTTTGTTTGTCCTCTTCCCTGGGAATCGCTCTTTACTGAGATGAATCTATACAAGATCTCTAGGATTGCAAACAATGTGCTTTCAACCTTAGATTCCTTACTCTTACTGATAGGCCACTATTTTGGCTAGTTGCTCAACAACTCTCTTATGCAGTCTCTAAAATTCCTCAGCGTACCATAGGCTAGTTTGAATTTCTTCTCTAGGAGTTAGGTTAATAATCATGTTTAAAGGTAAGTTTGAGTTGGTGTCGTTGACAATTTCAATAGGTGATTGGCATATTAGGTAATGGGTCGAGCGATTGTAGGCAAACTCGATGATAGATAGACCTAAATCCTAGTCAAGTAGATTCTTCCCAACAGTGGCTTAAAGCAGACTTCCAACTATTTTGTTCACGACTTCATTCTAACCATCTATTTGAAGATGATAGGAAGTACTAAACATCAACTTAGTGCCAAATTTCTTCCACAGAGTTTGTCAAAAGAAACTTGTGCACTTTAGGTCATGATTAGAAACAATATTTTTAAGGATCCCATGTAGTTGCATAATCTCTTACCGAAGAGGTTAGTAACATATAAAGCATCATCAATTTTATAGTAGGGAATGAAGTGGCTCATTTTGCTAAACTGATCGATTACTACTATGAAAGAGTCATGTTTCCAAGCTGTTTGAGGTAGGTAGAGCATGAAATCCATACTTAGATTGGTTTAAGGTTGATTAAGTATAGGTAGAGGTGTGTATTCCCCATAGGGTTCCTTTCTTCCTTTAGCTTGCTTGCATACCTCACATCGTTCTAGAATTTTACACACATCCTTTACCATTCCTAGTTAATAAAAATGCTCTTTTAGCAGTTTGAATGTCCTTTTCTCTCCAAACTGGTTGGCTAAGCCTTTAGCATGGGCTTCCCAAACAAGTAGTTCTCTAGCTAACATGCTTGGTATATACACTTATCTACCCTTCATGAAAAATCCTTGGTTCAAATAGAATCCATGTACCACTCCTCCATAGCTAATTTGACTACTATAAGTCTAAAGTACGGATCTTGTTTTACTGAATTGGAATAGTACCAAACCTAAGTATCCAAGCTTGTAAAGTTGTAACGAGCATATGCCAACTTGACAAAGCGTCAACAATATTGTTGGAGCTGCCCTTTTGATACTTGATGACATAGAAAAATGTTTCTAAGAATTCTACCCATTTGGTGTAGTGTTAAGAGAGCTTTTATTGACCTTAGAATTGCTTTAGGGACTTATGATCAGTGTAGATAATGAATTCTCGAGGTAGTAAGCATTGTTGCCAATTCTAAAGAGCTTGGATAAGGGCATAGAACTCCTTAACATATGTAGGATAGTTTAAGGCACCACTATGAGCTTCACACTAAAGTAGGTGATAGGTCAACATTCTTGCACGAGAATGACACCAATTTTTTCTTTAGAGACATCACATTCTATTTCAAAGACTTTATCAAAGTCAAGCAGTACAAGTACTAGGGTAGAAGTTAGCTTGGACTTGATATTCTCAAAACTTATCTAAGCCTTCTTTGACCATCTAAACTCTAAGTTCTTTTTGGTCAGCTTAATCAATGGGGTAGCTATGGAACTGAAATTCTAAATGAATCTTTGATAAAAGGAAGCTAAACTATGAAAGCTTCTCACATCTGAAGCATTAGTGGGGGATGCCCAATCAAGTATGCTCAGACTTTCTCTTTATCAACTTGATTACCTCCACTAGACATAACATAATAAGGAACACAACTTCACTTCAACAAAATATACACTTCTTCATATTGTCGAACAAGTGTTTAGCTTGGAGAATGCCTAACACAGATCTCAAGTGCTTGACATGAAATGAGAGGTTAATACTATATGCCAACATGTCATCAAAATAAACTAGAACTCACTTACATATCAATACATTTGTGAGTTTGAATCACATTACTAGCCACTCAAAGAGACCGTCCTTCATCTTAAATGTTGTCTTCCACTCGTCTCTTGGCCTTATTCTAATTTGATGGTAGCCACTCTTTAAATCTACCTGTGAAAAGATTCATGCACCATGTAATTCATCTAACACGCCATCCAATAGAGGTATTAGGTATTTGTACTTGACAGTGATTTTATTGATAGCTTGGCTATCAATACACATCTACCAACAACCATCATTTTTAGGTATGAGAATTGTAGGCACAATAGAAGGTCTTATGCTTTCTTTGACATACCTTGTGTTAATTAGCTCATCAATTTACTTCTTAAGCTCAGCTGCCTTCTTAGGATTGAGCCTATTTGTTGGTTAGTTTGGCAAAGCCATGTTGGGTTGGAGGTTAACATAATGTGCGATACCTCTAAGGTAATCCCTTGGGTAGTTCAACAAGAAATAGGTTGGCATATTCTCAAAGTAGAGCTTAAACATCAGTTGGAAGGGCTCTTTCCTCCTTCGGCTTTAGTAACCTTTTGACCAATAAAAAGATGTAAGATTCCAACTTGACTTCCTTAGAAAATTGAGCTTGGGAAATTATTAATGATTTCTTCTACAATGATTTGGAAACCTTAACGTAGGATTCCTAAACTTCCTTAAGGCTCTTAGGAGTTAACACAACTTTCTTGCCATTTTTTTTGGAACATATAAGTATTCTTGTATCCATCGTTGAGTACTCCTTGGTCAAATAGCTAAGGTTAGCCTAGAAGCATACATGAGGCACACATTAGCATGACGTCACATATACCTCATTCCTTATATCTATTCCTAATAGAGATTGATGCTTTGACTTACTTAGTAACTAGGAGTTTATCATTTTAATTGAGCCAATGGATCTTGTAAGGTTGGGGGTAAGGGCAAGTCGACAACTTCAAAGCCATCACCACTCCTTATGCTATTACATTGGTACAACTTCCTCCAACTACAATTAAAGCACACAGATTGCCATTCACTTAGCAATTTGAGTGAAAGAGGTTTTCCCTCTGTTCATTCTCATCAATAGCAATGGCATTGAGGGATCTTCGAACAACCATACAATATTCCCCAAATTCAGGTCAGGTCCAAGCATTTAGGTCTTCCTAGAATTCTTCTAACAAATGTCCAATGTCCACATCCTCTTCTCCTTCACTCTTACTCTTTACTTCAACCTATGGGGTTTCAACCTTACTGGTCATCACAAGCTTATTAGGATACTGACTAGCAACATGTTTGAAGTTGAGACACTTGAAGCATTTAATTTCTTTGGTCCTCTATCTTGAGCTTTGACCTTAGTCCTTCCTGATCTCAACTCTTTGGACTTAGCCTTACCACAACCCTTATTAGGTCTGCTAGGAACTTAACCTCGGTGGTCCACCCTCATTAGGTCTGCTGGGTTAGCTAAGCATGCTAAGTCTACTTAGCATACCGGGTTGGTTGCTCAAAGCTTGGCTGAGCTAACTTCGCCTCTACTACTTGACTCTCCATGCGATTTGTATAGTTTCATCTAAAGTCATTAGTCTTTGTACTTCTACAAGATTCCTAATCTTAGGATATAATCCATTGATAAATCATGCAATGATTCATACTTTTAGTTGGTCAACATCACATCAGATCATCAACAGTTGAAACTTTCAAACATATTAATCTATAGCTCAACTACCTTGCTTAAGTTCTTCAAGACATCAGAAAGTATCTTGTTCATAGTGCTCGGGAAGAAATCTACTCCTCAAAACTTCCTTCATCTCATTTTAAGTTCGTATTTTACGTCAGGCTCACTAACTAATGGTCTGCAACTTCTTCCACCACATTGCTATATACTCAGAAAACTCTAAGGTAGCTCCTTAAATATGCACTACATCCTCATAATCATAGAAATCAAATATCTTCTCAACCTTCTCTTACTAGTCTATGTGGTCATCAACACTACCAAATCCAGAGAAGCTTGGAACTTGCACTTTGATGTGTTCAGTCCCTCAAGGAGCTTGAAGCTCACGGTTGTCATATTTAAGGAACTACAAATCCTCATCTTCACCATCTTCCATGTCCTTAACTTCTCTTAACTCAAATCTTCATCATACATGTCCTTTAGCTCTAATAGGTCATGATTGTGGTGCATTTATAGCATCAGGAGCTTAGATTTCAATACTTTATCCTCTTGATCAATCTCATACACCTTGTTCATATTCAGAATTTCTTTCTTGAGGTCAAGCTTCCACTAATCTCTACACGGTCACAATAAGTTAGTCATAATGGCAATGGGGTTTTGTATCCATTCGTCTGTAGTTCAAGGGCTCTTCTGTTCAATACGACCACAACTTAGACTATCACTCTCAACATCACCTATTTGATGGAAGTCGAACCATCGGACTTTTAACTCGAGCTCAAGCATAAGGTCTTAAGGGACTAATGAATTGGATCTTACTGTTTCAACTAACTCCTATTGAGGCCGAGTTGATCTTTACTGTTGACTAACTTCATGTAGCGAGTCAAGTAACTTCTCATCTCTTGGGAGTCGAGTATCGTCTCAAAAGGACCCTAGGTCTACTTGATACCTATACTTAGCGACCTCCATATTAACCATACCATTTGCCTATTTCTATAAGAAGCATTTCCAGTGACTTATTGCCACATGCTTAGTCCTACGTAAAAGGATTCTATTGTACTAATCATTGATTTCTTTGATTTTTCATTTATACCCTTTATTATTCCTTGCACATTACTTCTTTTGAGCAATACCCTTTTTATATTTTCCATTTTAAGTAGGATGCCCTAACATTTCTGGTATAAATTCCCTTGTAATATGTAGTACTAATAATCATCACACATCTGACATTGCATATGCTCGCATTCGTGAGCTTAGTGTGCTTGCTTTCCTCTTGTTACTCTTATCTTAATCCTCAAGTAAGGTTAGGTGGCGAGTGACCTCATTGAGTTACTTGTGTCATATCAAGTTAGCTTTATGAGTCTATAGAGTTTCCTTGGTATATCATATCCTCGAAATCGTTCGTGGTTTTGCTTACTCATCTCGTTTACGTATTCCAATTTTCACATTCATTACCGTTCATTTTAAGCTTTCTGCAAGCTTGGACCGACCTTGATACTATCACCCTTTTTGGCTCTTGACGTGGTGTATCCTCTTGGTATTAGAGGGGAGGTTTGTTTGGGTAAGTTGTGTTTAAGCTCTCTTAAGTAGTATCATTTGTTGTAGTCATGTATTGTAGTTACATAAAGCTTAACTATGAGTGATTACGTAAGTTGAAGACATAGTAGTTTGCTATGGTTGTATTCTCTATTTTGCCCTATTTCAAACATACGAAAACAAAGCAAGTTTCAATTGGTTTATTAGTCTTCGGGATAGTTGTTGTGTTTACAATTAGTTTGAACTTTCATGTGTGGGTAAGTGTTTGTGTGAATTATTTAGTTTGAAGGAACCGTGTCTGTTGTTTCTTAGAATTTGAGTTTGACGAAGAGAATGATGGATCCAAGTGTCAATACTGGTATTGGAGATGACAATAATGGTATTGTCTACCATGGACAACAACCTAAGAGCACCCCTAGAAGTACAGATGAATGAATTGATGAGGTGGCTAACCTTATAGTTGATTTGAATAAAGCTGTTCATACATTAGCCTTTCTACTTACCGATACTCCTTAAGCTACTTGACTTGTGAGAGGACTGATCCTAGCTTGATAAGCTTGAGGTAGAGGAGTGAGAGGATGAGTACGAAGAAGGATTGATGAAGAAGAAGAAGAGTACAATGAAGAAGAAGAGTGAGCTTGAGCACCTCGAGTTGTCGACCATGTGAAGCTTTAGATTCCCAGTATCAATGGTTCTAGAAATGTTGATGACTATCTAGACTGGGAAGAGAAGATAGAACGTATTTTTTATTACTACCAGTATGAGGACCTTGAGAAAGTGAGGACTACAATTATAGAGTTATCAAGTTATGTTGCGATGTGGTAGAAGAACTTCTAAATTATAAGGAGGTGAAAAGGATATAGGGACGTTAATAATTGGCAATAGATGAAGAGGATATTTGGAAATAAATTTGTGTCAGATACTTATTTGCAAGATACTTTTACTCAGCTTCAAGAGCTGAGATAAGGAAGCTAGACTGTTGATGAGTATTCTTAGGAGTTTCAAATACTCGTGATTCGATATGAATTGGATAAACCATTAGCTTGAACATTATCTAAGTTTCTCACTAGATTGAGAGGCGACATTCGAGAAATTTTAGAGTTTCAACAGTTTACTACATTAGATGAGGTTATAAGAATAACCTAGCAAGTAGAAAGGCAGAAAAGTAATAGGCCAAGCGAACCTACAATGAGCTAACCAATACAATCAAGTTGACCCACTTAAGGAAGTTATTAAGCTTAGCAAAGTACTGAGTTGAGTAGTAGAATGGATGTTAGAGCTGAATAGAAGGCCAACCACCTAATGGTGATGTGTTGTCAAGAACTTACAAGAGGGGACAAGGATTTAAGAGGAAGATAAGCTAAATTAAGCGCTTTAAGTGCTAGGGGTTTGGACACATGGCTGTCCAGTGTCCGAATTGAAGACTATGATTATCAAGGGAGATGCCTTGAAGGTTGAAGTAGACAGCATAGATGTAGAACCAAAGGGGGAAAAAGAATTGGAGGTAGATATTGAGGTTAATGCCGAGCTGGTTGAGGAAGGTGTATTTGTTGAAGATTGAGACAAGCTAACTTTGGTTATTTAACATGTAATGGGTTTGGAACCCTCTGCCGAGGAGGAGTAGAGAAAGAATTTGTTCTACATCATATGAAAGGTGAATGAGTAGGTATGTGCACTTATAGTATATAGTAGAAGTTGTGTTAATGTCACGTCTGCTTACTTGGTTAAAAATCTCAAGTTGCCGACTAGCTCACATCCTAAGCTATATAAGTTACAATGGCTAAATGAGAAGGGAGTACTACTTATCACTCGATAAGTATTGCTGTCGATCTCTATTGGAAATTATTCTAATGAAATTCTCTGTGATGTGCTTCCTACATGTACATCTCATGTGTTGCTAGGCAGGCCTTGGATTTTCAATTGGAGGGTTATTCAAGATGGATTTAGGAACACCTATGTGTCTAAGAAGGATGGAAGAAAGATCATTTTGAATTCTATGATACTGAGTTAAGTTAGTAAGCTACAAGCTAAAATTGCTTAGGGACTTAAGAAGACTTTGATTTTGAGTAAAGCTAAGCTTTAAGAAACTATTGAGGCCAACTTTTCTATTGATCTGATGATTGATAGAGTTAAAGGAGCAAATTAAGCAACTCCTAAAGGTCAAAGAGCTATAGGATAAATATCCGACCTATTTCCTAAACAATTACTTGAGGGATTACCCCCCTTTCCAAGCCAATGAACATTGCATTAGAAAAAGGTTAGGTAAGAGAGAGTCTCAACCCCTGTACTGTGTTGGTGTTTCTTGTGTTGAAAAAGGATGTTACATGGCTTCTGCATGTAGATAGAAGAGTTGTAAATATGATTACAATCAAATACAAGTATCCTATCTCCCTGTTGGAGGACATGTTAGATGAGCTGAATGGAGCGAGAATCTTTAGTAAAATTAATCTGAAGTTTGGTTACCAAGATTTGGATGAGGCTAGGAGACGAGTAGAAAATTACATTCAAAACTCAACATGGCCTTTACAAATGGATGATTATGCCTTTTGGCCTATCAAATGCCCTTATCACCTTCATGAGATTGATAAACCATGTCCTAAGAAACCTAATTGGAAAGTATGTTGTGGTATACTTTGACGACATCCTTATGTTTAGTGCCAACCTATCGAGCCACTTACTCCGAGCCGAGAGATTATTTGGCAATTTGAAGAAGTGTTGTTTCTACCGAAAAGAAGTAGTTTTTCTAGGATATTTAATAGGTGAAGGAGGCTTATGAGTTGATGATTAGAAAATCCAAGCCATTGTTGAATGGCCAACTCTAACAACCTATGTTAGGGCGAAAAGTTTCTACAGATTGGCATCCTTTTACTGAAGATTCATAAGAAACTTCAATGCCATTGTTGTACCCTTACTGAGCTGACAAAGAAGAATATCATATTTAAGTAGGGTGAGAGAGAGAAGAGAAGTTTCTATTGATAGGTGTTTTCTAATAATTATCATATGGGCTCATATTAAATGGCCTAATACTTAAGCTCGGTTCAATAATCTAGTTTGGGTACAATTTCCATGGACTCACTTTAAATACCAAGTAAGATCCTCAAATAAGGGTTTCTTCCATTCTCTTTCACTCTTCATATTATGCCACAAATTTACTCTTATGACAAGGGATTGACTTAGGCATCGAAATTGTTGTGTTAGAGCACACTCCGGTGCTCCCCGTAACAGTTTTCTTATTTTATAAGTGTTCATATACTAGGATGAAAATCACCTATCAACAATTAGTGTCGTCTGAGAGTGATTATCATAGTTTTTAGATGTATTCTTTGGATGATGCAATACAGTGGAAGCTCGTCCCATGAATGATTTTCTTGAATCGCTTGACGAGTCCTTCATTGGATTTCTTCTTTGTATCTACTTTCTTTTTGTAGCCTTTAACCTTTTGGTTGTCTTATATTTTATAAGGAAGTTAGATGGAGTCGATTGAGCAATCCTATCCTTTGATGCATTAAAGCTGTACGACACCAATGTGTTGGGGGCATGCAAAGGGAGAGCAACAGTGATTATAGTGGTTTCCTTCTCTAAAGTGGTGTAACCACCGTGACTTCATCCATTATCCGATTCGTAACCGTTACTCTTAAAAAAGTTTTTTTCATGGTGGATAATTGCAACATCTTCTGGTGGTTCGTAACTGTCATTGCTTGGTTCATAACTACAACTTTATCCTCTATGGTTGAGTGTTGAAACTTTGAATAAGGTTTGATTATTTGTATATGCACAAAGACTAGAGTTTCCTCATCATTATAGTATTACCAATTCTATATTTATTGGATGGCATGAGCATCTCCTTTGATGAGTGGAGATGAACCATAAATGGAAATGAAATTTATATCCCTACTACTAGTTTTCATGGCTATCGTACTGTGGTTGTTCAAATAGCAACTCAGGTGAATCGACTCTTTTTCACCACTGCTATTATTTGTCACTAGTTACTTCTCCTACTCGATTGGAGAAGTCGCATGTTGGACCATGAATTCTCGTGCCGCTCTTTAAAACCAATTAGAAATTGTTATTTTACTCCTAAAACTGCATTGAACCTTATATGGATAGATCAAGAACAGAGTCTTGAACTTTGTATGTATAGATCAAGAAAAGGAGAGCTGTTGGTCAGCATATGAGCCAACAAAATTCCAATGCCGACCAAAGCTGCTGTTTCAAGAAAGCCAAGTACAATCAAGGTCCAAAAGCTGAGATATTTCTACTGGCATGTCAAGCTCTACTTAGTCAAAGGTCTAGCCCCTGCATCAATGCCTTACCGACTCAAGTGTTTCCATGCCGAGCTATCTGGGATCTCGGAAAAGCAGGGGCCGAGCTATACATGGTCGAGCTTCAGTTAGCTTTGTCACAAGCCGAGTTCTTTACAGCGTAACGGCACTTGGTGCTCCTAGTCGACCAATATTCTCACACTGATGTTTGCCAAACTTTTTACATGAGTAATCTACGTCAAAATCTAAGCCAGATTAATAGTATACAATTGCTACCATTCTCATCGGGAATTGTAAAGCTAAGTCGAAGAGCTTCCAGTTAATTGAGTCTGCTATTGTGTCTGTCATATCGAGCTGTATATGATGAGCTACTCGTGGCCGGACGAGGAATCCAAGTAACATGTAGGAGCTACCGATTAATTGAAACCAACTACACTTAGTCGCGGTGCGGAGAAGCAAGTTAAATAAAGGCCGAACAGTTGACTTGTTTTTGCCGATTAATGAACTGGGCACAGACGAGTAATAGGCGAACTTGAGGGCTAATAGTTGAGCAACAACGACCGACACGCCAAACTTGTCTAGTCGTCGAGCTTAATAGCTGAGTAATCACACGGCCTCATAACTCGCTGAGTTCCGAGCCATTTTCGGCTTGAGTGAATCAAGAGCGGCCATAACAAGTCACAGCAGAGTTTCCTTATGCATTCCATTGCCGAGCTTAACAAAAGCTAAGCTAAGCTTATTCCTTTGAGGGTGACTCGATCTCCATATTCCAAGTTTTTTTGTCCATTCTAAGCCATAATGCCAAGCAACAGTTGAAAGAAATTGTTGAACTCTTTTGAAGTACGATTGTTCATATTGCCAAGCTTATTATTCCATGGCCGATCGATTTACACGCTTTCTTGGTCGGTTTTCAAAATATCTTGGCACTCCATGGCCGAGTAATTTTCATGCCGAATAATGGTTGCCGAATATTGAAGCGAGCGCTCTACCATGCTAAACTAAATAAACATCAACAACTGCTTTGCTCTCCAAGGAAGTCGAGCTATCGGTAGGTGTGCCAAATTACTCTTTACATGGCCGCTCCATAGTGCTATGTTGTACATGGCCGAGCCAAGCCATGGCACATCAGTTGAGCAATTTTTTTGCACAGTTGCGAGTGGTCGAATTTGATCCCAAACAAGACCAATAACCCCCACGGTAAATGTAGTAACTCACTAAATATGAAGAGTAATGATTGCGGGCTGTTCACATATGGCCGAGTGGCTTATATGTGTGCCAAGTCGCAAGTCTAACCAATTCACATGCCGAGTCACTCTTAGTACGCATGCAACTTGTAAACCTTCATTTTCCAAACCATCTATAATCTCGGCCAAGCGAAGGCTGAGCTTCCGACATGCCGAGCACTATGGGTCAAAGGCTGAGCCGTTCTTGGATAAGGCTGAGGAATGAGGAAGACCCTTGGCCGAGAGTAACAATGGCCGATACATGGAAAAAACCATGTCGAGACACATGACTCAAACCGAATATGAGCATCTTTTTTAGCAACAGCAGACCAAATAGACTTACATATGTAGTAGCAACATGAACTTAGAAATGCTTTGAACTCCATTGTGTATCAACATGAACTGATTTAAGCCCTAAAAATCTGACAATAAGTTGAATTTCACAATAGCAAACAACCAGCTGTGGTTTCCGAGCTCCTTGTTGAGCTCTCACTATGATTGGTTCGTATCGAGCCGCATATGAGCGCTTGCCGAGTTGTACTTCATATTCCCAACCGGTAGTTGAAAACGGTAACATGGGGGGGCACCTTACTTAATGAGTTGATTTTCCCTGCGTAGTATTTAGTATGAGCAGTTGGTCAGGATGCGGCATTCATGCACGGACAACTTAGCACCGAGAAACAAGCTGACCGAGCTCGCTTCCAAAAAGTTATAATCTCAAGCACTAAGATTTGACCTGTTGAGAACATAATGAAGTGCCGCGCTAGTATATCGTGTATGAAGTGCCATTTTGGTGAATGTTTACTTGAGTATGAGCTACAATGATCTAAGATGCCTAGCAACTGATGCCAAGCTTTTAACGTCGAGTTATTTCTATCGGCCTACAACAGTAGCCGAGAAGCTGAGTAAGCTATTATTCAATTAAAATTCCAACTCTATACAGTAAACAATTGCAGCTACTACTGAACAGTTCAAAATTTGATACAAGCACGGCAAAAAATCTCTCTTCCTTGGGATTTGGGTTCTGCCTTATGTGCAGCAGCATTCCACCTGATAGCATAAGCTATCTAAGGTGCGTTTTCAGTAATTTTAGCAGATCTTATCCAAGTTCTTTGGCCACTGTATTGGAATATTATACCCCTTGGGCAGGGGAATTAAGCAATTAGGCAGTTTTTTGGATTTTCGAGCAATTCGGTCGTCTATACTGTGCACGAATCCAAGCTTCCACGTAATCGAGTAGGTCCGAGCTTCTCATTTCAAGCATGATCAAAGCTTTACAGTTTTCAAGTACGGTCTACTATGTAAGGAGAAGTACGACATTCAGATGAAGAATGGCAATGTCAAATAAAGCCGAGCTCGTGGTGGCTCACATAGCAACTCAAATGCCTCGAAAACACGGCAATTCGTATGGCTGAACTCAAAATTGCATGCCATGCTGAGCTATACTTTAATGGCAACAATAGATAGGAGCTATCAGTTAGTATTCGATCACAAAAGCGGCTCTTGGCGAATGGTGTGTTAAACAACCAAAAAACCAATAGACAAATATATATCGAGTAAAGCCCCCACAGCCAACAACTACTAAATTGTAATTTTGAATATTCAACACCAATCTCATAACATTCTCGCTAATGAAAGATGAGTAGACTTCTCCATTATTATTTATGATTCATCCAATTATTTATTTGTAAGATGTGAGCTTTATGCTGTGTTTTTTTTTTTTTTAAAAAAAAATGTGAATTTAAAAACAAATTGGGGCTAAACAAATGCCCTATATTTTTAGTCTACGTAAAGTATAATTTGCTAACTGGATACTCCTACTAGCCTATTTTACGACTCTATTTAGCATAGGTCATACTTAGCCTAGACAACCTACATGCTTCCTTGCCTCTTCAAGCATACTAGCCTCTTGAGACACTCTTGCCTTTTTAAGCACATTAGCCTCTTCAAGCCCTCATCTCTTTAGGTGCTTTAGCCTCATCAAGCTCTCACCTCTCTAGGCATACTTGCCTCTTTAGGCACACTAGCCTTTTTAGGCTTTCATCTTTTTAGGTGCTCCAACCTCTTATGGTCTTTACCTCTTCAAGCGCTTTGAATTTCTCAAGCCCTCACCTCTTTAAGCACTTTAACTTCCTTAAGCCCTCACCTCTTCAGGTGCTCTGGCCTCTTCAGGCTCTTTGGCTTCTTTAGGCCTTCACTTTATAAGGCATATCAATCTTTATAAGTGCTTTGGTCACTCCTGCTTTTCATCTTTTTAAGCCTTTGCTTCTTCAAGCATATTAGCCTCTTTACGCTGGGATTACACACTTTTCCAAAAATCCCACACAATCAACATCCCGAGATACTCTCTTTTCTGACTTCGTCACCAAAGAGAGCGGGGGGCAAATGTTGATAGGCATTTTCTGATAATTATCATATCGGCTTATATTAAATGGCCCAATACTTAAGCCCGATCCAATAATCTAGTCCGAGTACAATTTTCATGGACTCACTATAAATACTAAGTAAGACCCTCTTCTATTCTTTCTCACTCTTCATATTATGCCACAACTTTACTCTCATGACAAGGGACTGACTTAGGTATTGAAGTGACCGTGTCGGAGCACCGTCTGGTGCCTCTCGTAGCCGTTTTCTTGTTTTATAGGTGTTCGTACACTAGGATGAAAATCACATGTTAACAATTTCGTTGAAGTAATGGCAAGATTGACATTTGCACCAGTATTAGCTTTGCTTGACTTTGATAAATTTTTGAGCTCAAATGTGATATGTTAGGAATTGGTATAGGTGCTGTCTTGATGCAAGAAGATCAACCAATTGCTTACCAAAGCGAAAAGCTAAGAGGACCTCAATTGAACTACTCAATGTATGACAAAGAACTATTAGCCCTTATCCAAGTACTCCAAGTGTGACAATACTATCCATTGCTAAGAGAGTATCATTTATATAGATCATGAATCTTTGAGGCACCTTAGAAGTTAGACCAAGCTATTGAAGTGGTAAGTACGATGGGTTGAATTTCTAGAAGAATTCAACTTTGTGATCCAGTATAAATAAGGCAAGAATAATGTAGTTGTTGATGATCTATTGAGAAGACATGTTCTTCTTACCGAATTGTAGACTAAATTGTTAGGGTTTCTAAGCATCAAAGAACAATATCCTCAAGACCCCCATTTTGGTCATATATTTGGATGATGTGCTGAAGGAAGAACAATGGATAACTATCACATGGAAGATAAGTATCTATTTTGGGGAGGCATGTTATATGTGTTAACCTGTTCTTAAGAGAATTACTTATTAGAAAAACTCATTTTGGTGGACTTTTTGGACATTTTTGGGAGAAGAGGACTATGAGTTGTTGAATGGATGGTTCTTTTAGTCAAAGATGAGGCAAGATGCGCACCAAATTATAGAGAGTTGTGTTGCTTGCAAGAGGGCTAAATGCCGAGTTGAATAAGGGAAAGTAATGCCTTTGCCTGTCTTGACATACCTTGAATTGAGTTGAGTATGGATTTTATTCTTAGATTGTGGGGAAATTCCTAAGACAAATATTCTACGATAGTTGTCATTGATAGACTTAGTAAGATGGCACATTTTGTGCCTTACTATGAAACAAATGATGCTTTTGCTATTGCTTTTTTCTTTTTGTAGGAAATTGTTCGACTATATGACGTACTAAGAAGTGTATTCTTAGACAAAGATCTAAAGTTTCTGAGCCATTTCTGGAGGACTCTTTGGCATCTAATAGGGACTAAACTACTATTCAACACTTCTTGTTACCTCCAAACCGATAGCCAAATAGAAATAGTCAATTGTACTTTAGGATCACTGCTTTAAGCTACAATAGGGAAGAATTTGACCGATTGGGATGTTTGTTTACTTGTAGTAGAATTCACTTACAATTACACAATAAATGACACCATCTAACAAACACCTTTTTAAGTTGTCCTTGGCTTCAATCTAGACCTACCCCTTGACTACATACTTGTAATAGTCTTTGCAGTAAATCTATGAGACAGTTACTCAGTAGACTGACTAAGTTGCCAAGAGAATGAGAGAAAGGAGTAAAAGAAGGAAGTCAGCCCAATTTCAGCCTTAAAACTTGGTGTGGCTACACTTAAGCAAGGAGAGATTCCTGAACAAAAGAAAGGACTTATTTACCTGAGCTAAAGGTCCCTTCAGAATACTCTAAATGATCAATGACAATGCCTATAGATTGGAATTACTAAAGGACTATGGAGTCTCTAACACCTTTAACATTGCTAACCTCACCTTCTACTAACCTAAGGGAGAATTGAGCAAAGACTAGTCGGATTTGATCCCTATTCCAAATCAACTTGGAGGGGATGATGGGAGTAGAAATATTAGACCTTTAACCCAAGCCCCAGCGTGAGGTCTTGAGGGACTAATAAAGTAGATTCTATAATTCTAACTAACTCCTGTAGAGGCTGAGCTAATCTTCATTATCGATTAACTCCATATGCCTAGCCAAGTAACTTCTAATCTCTCAATAGTTGAGTATTGACTAGAAATATGCTCTACTTATAGTTTAACCCCTCACACATTTGCTTACCCATGACCATGTCAACCTTTAGTTTGATAGTAATGGTGACAAGGACCCTAGCATACATCCATACCCATGTCTTCTAGAAAGGACCCTAGATTTGCTTTGTACCTTTGCTTGGTGACCTCTATCCTAATTGTACCATTTGTCTGTTTCTACTAGAAACGTCTCTAGTGACCTATTGCCACATGTCTAGTCTTACGTGAAAGGATTCTACTACACTAATAATTAATTTCTTTGATTTTTCATTTATACCCTTTGTCATTTTTTGTACATTACTTCTTTTAGGCAATACCCTTTTTATCTTTTCCATTTTAGGTAGGATGCCCTAACATTTTGGTTATAGATACCTTCGTAATATGTAGTTGCAATAATCATCATACATCTGACATTGCATGTGCTCCCTTTCGTAAGCTTAGTGTGCTTGCTTTCCTCTTCTTACTCTTATTCTAATCCTTAAGCAAGGGTGAGTGGCAAGTGACCTTACCAAGCTGCTTGTGTGTTATATTAGGTTAGCTTTATGAGCTCACGGAATCTGCTTAGTGTATCATATCTTTGGAATCGTTTGTAGTTTTGCTTATTTGTCTCATTTATTTACTCGTTCTAATTTTCACATTTCATTACCCTTCGTTTTAAGCTTTCTGTAAGCTTGGACCTATCCTGATACTGTCACCCTTGTTGGCTCTAGACATAGTATATCACCTATCTCTCCTTGTATACTGGGATTCGACATTCTTATAACAAGACTTTAACAAGTTCACAACCCAACAAAAGATTCCATACAATATTACTATGCACTATAGTGAACAATAACTTCAATACTTGCTTTGTTTTATAGTAGTGGAAAAAGATTACAACAAAGTATGTAAACTACTTTAAAAACTAGTCATTATAAACACTCGGTTATTGGTCGTAACCTCAAGCTCTAATACTGGGAAATATGATGTGCTTTAGAGCGTAATTATCACAAGGTCTTATTATAGTAAGTTAGATGGGTCCTTTGAGATATTGAGGAAAGCAAAAATGGATGGGTTTAACTATTTTGGTAGCTTTGTGAGGTTTCTTATCGAATATAACTCACTAATGAACACTATCAACTTAGTTTCGGCTTGATATGATACATAAACATAGAACTAAGGTCTACTTACCACTAATCTTGAGTTACTTGAATATAAGAGTGAGGGTTTGTAACTAGAGAGGGTTGCTCGCAAGATACAAAAGAGAATATTCATTAACAGTATAATGGATGATTCCAACTACAAATGATAAGAGACTATTTATAATAAGTTTTTAGGGAAACAAGAAAATGTATGAAATTATGTAAGGGGTAATATAAAGTAAAGAAACCTAGTACATTGCCAAAAGGGGCAATTACGACAAAGAGAGTATAGTATAATGTTAGAAAAAGTAGAGCTAATGGTATGTTATTGTTGTATCTGTACATGAGGCAGTGATGTGCTGGGGTTGAGCTATTTGGTTATGATAGTAGATTACCATAGAGAAGTGGGGAGGGTTAGCTTTTGGGTCCTTAGCATGTAGGAGGTTGGCATATGGGTTCTTAACATTGGGTTAGTTGGCATTATAATTCTTAGAACCTAACAGGTCGGCCGTACTAGAAATGTTTACGAGCTCGGTATCTGGGCATGAGATGGAGTAGATCAAGGTAGATCTTGGCTAGGCGTTTAAGGAGTTTAGTAGCAAGCTTTCCTAGTATTAGACTTCATCATGGCCAAGATGTGGAGATAGAATCCTCCTTTCAAGATTCTATAAGCCCTTGAGATGAGCTTGAGTGAGAGGTTTGGAGTCCAGCATTCCATCACTTACCTAGACTATGGGGGCCTAAAATTCCTAGAATTTGTGTAGAAAATTCAAAAAATGAGCCTTAATTAGTTTATCTTTTAAGATAGGGTAGATTAGGGGTAAGTGGTATTGAAATTATAGCCATATAGTAACTTTTTGATTTGACCTCTAGAGGTTTTGTAGTTCATTATTTGTTTTCATGAAAAGTAAGATAAGATGACTAGATATATTTATTTACAATAGGAATTTAGGCTAAGTAATAGATTCTTTGGAAGGAACATAAATGGTATGTATATATTAAGGTTCTAAACATAGTATGATCCTTAATGGAAGGGTCATGCTAGCATTTGAACTGCCAATGTTACCACATCTATGGAAGCACTACCATTTACCTAGTACTATAATTGGTAATGGGAAGTAGTTGATACATATGCATGAATTGATAGGTTTACCACATACATCAAAGTGTTGCCATAATGTTAACATTGCTACCTTATATCGAAAGAGTGTAGTGAATCTTTAGCAAATGGAAAGGTTACTACAAGTATGCAAGAGCTACATGAAATATTTAATAGTTACTACTAATAAAAAAAATTTGGTATGTACTGAAGAGGTGGAGCTGTTACCACATATATGAATTAACAATTGTTACTTGATGTTATAACTAATAGTCCGTAAAAGTAGGTATACACCAACTTATTCACCTTGATAGTAATTATTACATCTTTTAGGTAGCTCTTGTGTACTTATGGTAACCTCACCATTAGGCAAAGGTGAACCATCTTTCTGTGATATATGGTAACATTCTTAACTTTATGGGAACTATTTCATATATGTGGTAACCGCATCAATTCATATATATGTACCAACTTTTTTCCACTATTGAATATTGCTTCAAGCTAATAGTATTACTTGCATAGAAGTGGTAAAAGTGCTTATTCTTTGGCACATACCAAATTTATTCATTCATTAGTAATTATTATATCATTTAGGTAGCTCTTATGTACTTTCAATAACCTCACCATTTGGTGAGGTTGTGCTATGTTTCTAAGATATATGGTAAATGTATTAAAGTTATAGTAACGCTTTCATAAAATATGGTAATCGCATAAATTTATCCATACGTACCAACTTTTCTCCACTATTGGTTATTGTGTCAATTTAATGGTAGTGTTCTCATAGGATTGGTAGAGGTGCAAATTCTTTAGTATGTACCAACTTTTTTCACCGATAGGAACAATTAGATATTTTAGGTATGATATGCCCTAAGGTTCAAAGGTTAGCTAGAGCATAATGTGTAGCTAGCATAGATTATGAAGTATTTGGGTTCAAATGGATTTAAGGAAATAATGTATAAATTAGGGTTTAAATGTGAATGTTAGTGGATATCCCATACCAAACAAAAACACAAAGAGGTTGTGGTTGAAAATGGGTTTTGATGTAACTATGAAAACCTAAATCAAGCTCACAAGGTTTTAATGGGGGTAGACACAATAAACTACCAAACCAAAAGAAGGTTTACTACAATCTTAATGAAGATTGATAGGAACTTCGAAGGGATTAAAGAGTAATAAGGGCAGTTAATAGTCATCTTGGAGAAGTTCTAGTAAGCAACTCATGAGAAGACAAGAAAGATAAGAGTATTCTTCACTATTGAATATTTTAAGTTTACCAATTGTTTACAAATAATATTATTTATAGTAAATCCTAAAACCCTAGTAGCAAAATTATAAATGATTATAAGGCCTTAAACCCTAAAGACCAAGCCTATAAATTATAGTAAAGAAAATAATAATATGTATAAAGCTATGCATTTTCAAAAGGAAGTTTAGCATGCAGGTCATCTAAGCTATTCTATAATAGGTCAATTTCTAGATAGATTAGATTGGTAGTTAAGAGTTTAAGCTAGAACTAAAGTTGTTTTGGCCTTATAGTGCTTAGCTAAGATTCTAGTAAGGTAGACCTATAGTTGCCAAACTCAAGGATTAGTTGGCAAGACATGTTGGGTCCCTTGTTTTGGCCTTTCCCATCCTTGCTGTCTTGATTTCTTCCCTACTGTAGGCGCTTTCCTATAAGCTTGACCCTATGGAAAATAGGTCGGTCTAGGCTCAAGATAGGTTGGTCATGGCCTAGAAGGCGTTAGAGGCCGATTCTTATAATCACTATAGGGTAGAATAGATGTCGTCTTCAACTTTAGATGATGAGCTTATGCTTAGATTCCAAATAGACTTCTTTCCCTGTCTTCTTCACCATAGGCATCGAGCTCCTTTGTATCTCCTCAATACTCATGGGGGTTAAGTAGTAGCTCTTCTCATCCTTTTGAAATGAGTTAGTATTGTGGAAGCCATCATGGATCACTCTCCAATCATATTCCCAAACTCAACATAATATGAGATGAGCAACATTCATTGTCACTATGTCAATGTCTATCTCATCCTCATATTATCCTACTTTGAAGGATATCTGAGCTTTTTTATGTACATGGACCATTCCTTTGTTATTGAACCATTTTTTACTTTAAACTGGTTAGGGATAGGGGAAGGTCAGCAATTTCATTCTTTCAACTAGTTCGACAGAAACAATATTGGTGCAGTTTCTACCATTTACGACTAGGGAATAGGTCTTTCCATTACCAAACATTGGATTTGAAAGAGATTCTCTGTTTGGATAAGGTTTTCTTTTAGGTTAGCTTAGTTGCTCATCATGGCTAAGAGCTCATCCATCTTGGGATAGATGTTTATTTCTTCTTCACTTTCTAAGCTCTTATTACTATAGCTCTCTACTTAAGCGTTCGGTCCTTCTCCTTTTAAGATGATGACCCTCTTCCATATCTCAGGCACTTGAAACACTTAACTTCTTAAGCTTTAGAACTAAGAGCTTTCTCCTTCTCTACCTTCTTTGTATCAATTAGGTTAGGTCAACTGGACTTTGCCTTCTCAATTTTCTTCTCAGGCTTCTTCTCTTCACTCTTCTCGAGCTCAACACTTAATTAATTGGTTGTTGATGTCTTCTTCTCCTCTGTCCTTCCTCCATTAATGCCAAATTAATCATCTCGTCCAATGAATTGAATAGCTAGAGCTTAACTATATTAGCAATATCATCATGGAGTCTACTTAGAAACTTAGTAATAGTTAGGTCCTATGGCTCAACAATCTCACATTTAGTCATCAAGTTGTAGAATTCTTATAGATACTCCTCAACAGTATTCTTACCTTACCTTAGGTATTGGAAGGCACGAAGCATTTCCTGCTTAAAGTAGGTTAATACAAAGCATTGGTTTATCAACCTTCTCATAAGTCTCCAAGTTTTGATTGACTCTTCTCCTTTAGTATCATGATTGGCGACTAACTTTTCTTACCACAAATTGGATATTCAACAAAGGATAATGAAGCTAACTTATCCTTGGTCTGATCATCACATTTGTAACATTCAAACAATTTCTTAACTCAAGGGACCTGGTTAAGGAACCCCTTAAGTCAGCTATTACTATTGAAGATCAGTAGTTTAAGCTTGATGTTTTGTAAACCTAAGATAGGAGTTCAAGGCCCGTCCCTTCTATTTTAAGTTGGTGGCTTCACCTTGGATCCATCACTTCTATGAGAGCTTGGTTTGTCTTGTGGTCTTCTTTGTTCTTGTTCTCTTTGACTTGCTCAATAGCTCATCTAAGTTGTTATCTATCATTGTTAGCTTTATTAGAGTCACTTCTCAAAACTTGGTCTCATCTTTCATTTCAACCAACACATTGGCAACCTCTCACTAATTTAGTAAGCTCTTAGATAAAGTTTATGAGATTTTGAATCCGATATTCGAGACTATCAATACGTTGTCACAAACTTTCATAGGGGCTATTTCTATGGATGTTCATACTATCTTCTAACATAACTTCTTTGTTTAATAATTTTACTAAGAAGTTTTATAAAAAAACGTAGTATACTCAACTTAAGCTCTATTTAAAAATCATTATAACTTTAAATCTACTGCCACCTACGATTGACAAACACCATCATAATCACTATGAATGTTACTATTAATAAAATAAAACCAAAACAACAACTAAATTCACTACTACATGACCCATAATTCACTACGAACAACATAAACACCACTATTACAACCATGGATAGTTGATACACTCTAGGACAATTGGTTCAATAGGGATATACAAACTCATGAATCAACATTTGAAGTATACTAGCATACGTATCTTCCCAAAGCTCTGATACCAAGATGATATAACTTAAGGTTCGAAGGTTGGTTAAAGCACAATGCATAGCTAATATAAACCACAAAATGGGTATTTTGGTTTGAATGGATTTGAGGAAATAATATGTAAACTAGGTTTTAAATGAGAATGTAGATGGATATCACATACCAAACACAAACATAGATAGATGATGTGGTTGAAAATGGATTTCTATGTAACTCACAAGAGCCTAAATCAAGTTTATAGGGTTTCTAACAAGGGTTGACACAACATACTACCAAATTAGAAGAAGTTTCACCATAACCTTAAAGATGATTGATAAGAACTCTAAAGGGATTAAAGAGCAATAAGGGTACTTAATAATTAGCTTAGAGAAGCTTCAGTAAGCAACTCATGAGAAGATAGGACAGAAAAGTGTATTCTTCACTATTGAATATCCTAAGTTTGGCTGCTCTATACAATAATACTATTTATAGTAAATCCTAAAACCTTAGTGGCAAAATTGTAAATAATTACAAGGCCTTAAACCCTAAAGATTTGGACTACAAAGTAAAATAAAGAAAATAATAATATGTACAAAATTGTGTGTTTTCAATAGTAAGGTTAGCATGTAAGTCATTTGAGCTGTTTTGGAATAAGTCGATTTAGAGTTGGATTAGATTGGCAGCTGGGCATCCGAGCTAGAATTAAAGTTGTTGTGGTCCTACTGTACTTAGTTGAGCTTCTAGTAAGGTTGGCTCATAGTTGTTGAATTCAAGGATTGGTTAGTAAGATGAATTAGGTCACTTGTCGAGTTGGTCTCCTTCCCTGGAACGTCGGTTGGTTGGACCCCAAGTTCCCTAGAGGTTGCCAGTACCTTTGCCTCTCTCATCCTTGCTATCTTGATTTCTTCCCTTCTGTAGGCCTTTTCCTATTAGCTCGACCTTATAGGACTCTTAAAAATTTCTAAGAGAAAGGTATACATAAAAAGTAAATTTTAAAAATAATCATGACTAACTCTCAACTAGTGATGTTTCTCCAATCTCAAGTCTTAAAGTCCTAAGCTAAATAACCTGTAACTTTGCCTTCCAAAAATTTGACTAATCAATTCTAGTAAAGTATAATAAGATCAATAATAATCAAGATGACACAATTGATTTGGCTCAACACTTATTAATCACCTATTGCAAGTTAACTTAAAAATTAATTGTGTCAAATGTGAATAATTGGTATCCTAAATAGTAATAAATTCATATATATCCCCTTCCCACACTTAATAATGTACATTGTCCTTAATGTACAACTAAAAAAAACATAGCAGGATGAAATGAAACAAGAAAAAGTAGCTTAGGGAAAAAGGAAACATATGTACGGAAAATAAGCTAATACTTCCCTACCAGTCGAAAAGAAGTGCAAAATGAAGAAGTATCAGCATTATATATCTGAGTTCACAAGCCTTAGCCAACCAAATTCGGAATTGAGAGAGCACAATGAATATTTAACTAGATGCAGCATCATAAAGGCATATAAGATCAAGAAACACAAGGCAATGGTGCATGGCGTTTATAAAATAACAAAAGAAAGTTGTAGACCAAATGTAAGAACCCATGCACATAAGATCAAAACTTCGAGTAGCTAAACTGCCTAAATCAAGAGGAAGATAGAGCAAAATCAATAAGGAGACTTACTTGGATCAAGAGTCAGAATGACAAGAATTATGGAGAGAAGAGGGAGAGAAGAGAGTATAGGAGAGAGAGATATGTTGGATTGTGGGTGTGTGAGAGTGTGTTTGGGTTTTAAATAACCCGGGCGTGTGCAAAATTGTGTAAGTTTGAGTCGACACAGGCTGGGACATGACCGTATCCTACACCTGTGTAACATTCTGTGCATGTCGTGTGGATTCTGGACGCATATGGGTTAAGATACGACCATGTCCCATGCCCGTGTAACTTGTTGTTCCCGTGCATGAAAACTGGACGGACACGGGCTAGGACACGACCGTGTCCCATACCCGTATAACTTTCTGTTCGCGGGTGGGAATTCTGGGTGCACACGGGCTGGGACACGATCATGTCCCATGCCCATGTAACTTTCTGTTTGCTCAGAGTATAACTAGGCGGACATAGGCTGGGACACAACCGTGTCCCACGCTCGTGTAACTTTCTGTGGGTGTGGCCGAGTAAAGGGGCCTGGATGGATACGGGCTGGGACACGACCATGTCCCATGCCCGTGTAACTTTGTGTTTTTTTTTTTAATCCTAAATTCATGAATTTAATTTAAAAATTAAGGAAACTTAAAGAAATAAAAGTAATGAAACTAGAAAAATAAGAAAAAGAAAACTAAAGAGAAGAATAAAAATGAAATTAAAAGGGAAAAGCCTGTGACTAAAATTGAAACAAATAAAAGAAGCAAGACAAAGCTAAATAAAATGAAATAAATTTAAAGAACTAAAGTATAAGCAAAGTTAGACATGGGTTGCCTCTCAAGAAGCGCTATAGTTAACGTCGATAGCTTGATAGGATACGTCTTGTAATTCATTATTCTTCATCCAAGTGGAGATAGAACTTCTCTTGTATCTCGCTTTCGAATTCTCCATACGAGTGTAAATTTGCCCTTCAGCCATCGACCTTGCCAATTCCATTTCATTGGTGAATAACTTCCATAGTTTCTCTCGTTATCATGCCACTTATCAAGTTCATGTAGCCTAAACTTCTTCATTTTGTCTACTTTTAGCTTAGATGCGGTTATCATTGGGAGTTTTGAACTCTTCACCCCAAAGACATGTTCTAAATGATTTCTTGACATTTTTGGTTCCAAAATTGGTGGCTTCTCTTTGAAAGATTTTAACCTACAATTCTTTGGCTTGTGGAGTGGATCAATCCCCTTCTTGTCCACAATGGATTCATGAAGTTCTATTTGAGCTACCACTTCTGCACAATTGGGGTTAATTACCAAATTTTCATCTCCTTTTTGCAAGCAATAGCTTGAGGAATCCTTAGCAAGAGTTTCCTCCACACATGTAGATCTAATGATATTAGTGGCATTAACATTGTAACTTATGTCCTTTGAGTTAAGAAATTTATTCGTTGCCTTTGGAGTTTTAAAAACTATTTCATCATCCCCGACCCGTAATATCAACTTATGCTCACTAACATCAAAAACATCCTTAGCAGTGGCTAGGAAGGGTCGACCTAAAATGATTGGCACCTCAATATCTTCATCTATATCAAGTATAACAAAATCCACAAGAAAGATGAATTTGTTTACTTACACTAAGACATCCTCTATGATGCCTCTAGGGTATGTGATAGACCTATCGGCTAATTGAAGATTCATGCCCGTTAATTTAGGTTCTCCTAACCCTAGCTTTTTGAACAATTTATACAGCATCAAATTTATACTAGCTCCTAAGTCTGCCAAAACATTATCTACTAACAAATTGCCAAGCGTACAAGGAATAGTGAAACTCCCTAGATCATTTAATTTTTGTGGTAGCTTTTTCTGGAGAAGTGCTGAGCATTCCTCGTTCAATGTGACGGTTGTAAACTCCTCTAACTTCCTCTTATTCAATAGAAGATCTTTTAGAAATTTCGCATACTTTGGCATCTGCAAGATGACATCAACAAGAGGTAAGTTAATATGTAATTGTTTGAAAACATGAAGCAATTTACCGAATTCCTTATTCTGATCAGTGTAACTTTGCTTAAGGCGCTGTGAGTAAGGGATGGGAGGCTTGTACTCCTTTACTTTCGGTGATCCATACTTTCTTTTGATTTTAGTGGCTTTGCATCGTCCTTACGGTTGATTTTCACTTCTTTCTTAACTACTTCTTCACCATCTTTCTTCTCCATTTGTAGTTTTCTACCACTTCTCAAGGTCACTGCATTAACATGTTCCCTAGGATTGACCTCGGTATTCCCTGGGAGTATCCCTTGTTGCCTCTCAGAGATCATTTTTGCAAGTTGGCCAATTTGATTCTCAAGGTTGCGATTTGAAGCCTCTTAATTCCTCAACGATGATTCAATGTTGGATAAGTGAGCCTCATTGCCTTGAATATATTTTGTAAGAAGTTCTTCCATACTGGACTTCTTTTCTTAAGGAAGAGGAGGTGGGAATGGTCTTTGAAATCCAGGTGGGCCAAAGTTGGTCTTCTGCTGGCCTTGGTTTTGATTTCCCCATGAGAAATTGGGGTGATTCCTCCATCCAGGATTATAAGTGTTGCTGTAGTGGTTATTTTGTTGCATGGGTGGATTTCCTAGATAATCTACATGTTCCAGTTGTTCTAGTGCTCTATAACCCTACATACCAAAGTCACTTACATCCGATTGCACTTGTTGAGATCCAACAGAGAGTGCATCAATCTTCTTGCTCAATAGGTCCACCTTGGCTGCCAGAGCAGTGGTCAAGTCTACATCCTAAATTCCCATAGCCTTTTGCTTGGCTCTAGTGCTTTCCCATTGATAATTGTTCATCACTATTCCTTCAATCAGGTTTTGTGCTTACTCAGGTGTCTTTGTGTTCAAAGTACCTCCTGCGGATGCATCAATCATCTGTCTAGTAAATAAATTGAGACCATTATAGAAGGTCTGAATTTGCATCCATAGTAGAAGGCCATGATGTGGGCACCTCCTAAGCAAGCCCTTAAACCGCTCCCAAGTATCATATAGCGTCTCCGCTTCCAATTGAGCAAAACAAGAAATATCATTCCAAAGTTTAGCGGTTTTTGTAGGTGGGAAATACTTCTCCAAAATTTTTTCTACCAATTCATTCCAAGTTGTGATTGAATTTCTTGGTAGGGAGTTCAACCAATGTTTTGCTCTACCCCTCAAGGAGAAAGGGAATAATCGTAGTCAGATGGCATCATCCGTAGCTCCGTTGATTTTAAATGTATCACAAATCTCTAGAAAGCTAGAGATGTGGGAATTAGGATCTTCATCTTGGAGACCATCAAACTGAACATATTGTTGCACCATTTGTATGATGTTAGGTGCAATTTAGAAGTTATTAGCCGTGACGGTTGGCCTTGCAATACTAGAGTTAGCTCCAATAAGTGTAGGCCTTGAATAATCGGACATGGTCTGATTTGCTTCATTCCTGTTGTTAGCCATGTATGGTGGATCTTCCTGCTTGATGAATTGAGTGTTAGGCTCTTCACCTTCTTCCTTGATTTCAATGATTGACTTGTCGTCAATGGTTGCCACAATTTGCCTAGGTCATGATCTCAAATTTTGAAGGGCAGTTCTCGTAATTTCAGGATCAAGTTTTACCAAATCTTCCGGGTTACTTCGAGTTATGCACTGCAAGAGCAAGAAATATAGAATCAATTGCAGCTCTTAGCTAATGAAAATAAACAATGAAAACAAAAGAAAAAAAATGGCTAAAGTAATAAAGCAACTAGTGTTCTTAATATCGAAAGTCCCCTGCAACAGCGCCAAAAATTGATATCAGGCAAGTGCACCTATCAGTTTTAATATAGTGGATGTGAGTCCAAGTCGATTCCTTAGAGACTTTGAGTACTAATATTAACCTTAGCTTTATCATCTAACCGAAAAATTATGAAAGTTTGAATTAATTAAAAATACTAAAATTAACAAACTAACTTAATTATAAGACTTGATTAAGCAATTGAAAAAGCGATAAAATTAAGAATGACTTCAAGAAAGTAATAACGTATTTAGGAATTATTTCCCCTAGAGTTAATCATGTGATCGCTTAAAATATATTCAATTCGGTTTCTATTATTCTTGACCGGAAGGATTCACAACTAAAGTTAATACTTTTCTCAAGAATATTAACCCTAATCCTAAATTATTTATCAGAATCTCTTCACTTAGTAATATAACTTAGAATTGCATTAATGTATAACGAATTCCCTCACAATTAATTAACAATTTGGAAGAAACATGTATCTTATCTCTAAGTATACATGCAATTCTCTCCAATTATGTGAAGATCTAATTACACATGCAATTTCTCAATCAACATGCATAATATCATATATTGATATTCTAGAAATATCAATTAACAATTAAACGACGTAATTGAATCAAGCAAAGATAGAAACTTTATTGAAATTTATAAATCAACGTAAGAATCACATGAAACCTTAGGTTCTATAATCCTAAATACACGAATTCTAAGCTATCATAATGAATCTAAAAACGAGTTCCATAAAAAACGTAAAATAAAACATGGAAAACCCCTTTAATTGATGAACAATCTCTCTAATCTTAAAGTCGATGTTGTTTTCGCCTTCTCCTTCTCCTTCTCCTCAAGTCTCTTGTTTTCTCTAATGTCTCTTATGTCTTGTGAAAACCTAATCTGTCCTTTTATAGTGTATCAAAAGGTTTTCGTTTTCTTTACCAGACACGACCTGGGACATGACCGTGTCCCCAGGTCGTGTAACTTTTTGCCCCTGGCCAATTTTTTCTACATGGACTGTATAACTTCATAACTTCTTCGTTTGAACTCCGAATTGAGTGAAATTTGATTCCTTTTCTTCTCTTGCAATCCTAGAATTCCTTCAAACCTAGAAATCAAAATTTTACTCAATTAAGTATCAATTTCTTTAAAGAAAACAAAAAATGTGAGGAAAATACTATAAAATCACCATATGAAATATGTTTAAAATTAGAGTTATCAACCCCCGTAATCTTGATTTAGGTTTGAATGAGTTATATGGAAACCCATTTTCAACAACAACTTCTGTATTTGTGTTTGGTGTGTGATATCTATCCACAGTCACATTTAAACCTTGGTTTATACGTTATTTGCATAGATCCATTTGAACTCAAATAGCTATTCATAGTTTGTGTTAGCTATGCATTGTGCTCTAGCAAACCTTTGAACCTTAGGGTATAAAGAGACCATGTATTGAACTTGAGAGGGAAGAGACATAGAGTTGATGATATAATTATTTTTTCATAAAAGGATATGCAGATAAAGTTTTATTCCCTTATGATGATGCATTGGTTAGAACAACCGGGTTGGTAGAGATTAAGGTTTGGAAAGTGATCATCGATATGGGGAGCTCAACCGATATCATTTTCAAGTATGCATTTGATCAAAAGCAACCTAAGCTTGAAAACTACAGGATGCAGTTGTACAAGTGCAATCTACATAGATTCAATAATCAACCAGTGAAAGTATAAGGAGTGGTTACCTTAACCTTACAGATTGGAGATGGTGAGAATGTTATGGAAAGGACAGACTTTGTCATAATGGATTGTTGTTACTATATGATGGGATAATGATCTGACCTTTCATAAACACTTTTAAGATGGTGGTGTCAATAGCCGATCAAAGGCAGAGTTTCTAACCACCACAATAATAAAGAAATGTTATGGGGACCAGCAATTTGTTAGGGCTTTTTATTTAAAAGCTCTAAAGAGAGATCATGTTTGCAATATTGACTAAGGCATGAACAATTGCCGGCAAAGTGAGAAGGGAACCAATAGAAGAAACATTGACAAAACAATTGAGTGATGATCCTGAGCATGTTACGGAGGTTGGAGCTAATATACCAGTTGACCTCTAGCAGAGTGTGGTACACTTTCCTTGATTTAATAGGGATATTTTTACTTAGCTTCATTCTGATATGCTTAGAATCCCTAAGGAAGTTATAACCTACAAGCTAAACATAGATCTAACTATAAAGGTTATCTAATAAAAAAAAGAAGCATCTTACCCTAAATAGGTAAGCAGCCATAAAGGAGGAAGTTCAAAAATTATTGAAGATAGGTTTTATTAAGGAAGAGCCTTATCCGACTTAGCTCGCTAATTGTGTCTTAGTTAAGAAAACAAATGGAAAATGGAGGATGTGCAATGATTTCATCGACCTACATAAAGCATCTCTAAAGGATTGTTTGCCTTTACCTTAGATAGGTCAGATGGTCGATTCAACCTTAGGTTATGCTATGTTGAGCTTCATGGATGCTTTTTCCAAGTACAATCAAATTAAGATGCATCCATCTGATCAAGTACATAACTCTTTCATTACAAATTTTTGGGACTTGTTGCTATAAAGTCATGCCATTTAGTTTCAAGAACATAGGTGCAACATACTAGAGGTTGGTTATGAAGATGTTCAAATCTCAAATACATAGGAATATTGAGGTTTATATGAATGATATGATTGTTAAAAGCAAGACTAATGAACACTACCTCATTGAGCTCTAAGAGACCTTCGATGCACTAAGAAGAAAATATGAAATTAAATCCTTAGAAATGTGTGTTTAGTGCATCTTTAGGGAAATTCTTGAGCTTCATGGTGACATAATGAGGAATTAAATCCAATCTTAACAAGATTCAGGTCATGCTAGATATAGAGTCACTAAAGTCCATCAAAGAGGTCTAGAGGTTGACTAGTGATATAGCAGTGCTAAATAGGTTTGTTTCTAAGAGTGTTGAGAGATGTTTGAATTCTTTCATATGTCGAGACATCCTTTTGAGTTTTGGTGGAATAAAGAGTATGAGCAAGCCTTTAAGGCCTTAAGAGAATTTTTTAACCAAACCATCGATCCTGTCGAAGTCAGTTGAAGGAGAGACCCTTTGCTTATATTTCTTTATGAGTGATTGAGCACTTTCATTGGTACTACTATGGGCAAAAGGATGAATATGTAAGCTTACATACTATGTAAGCCATGTCTTACAAGGTTCAAAGTTGTAATATACTAAATTGGAAAAGTTTGTTTTACCTATCATTGTAGCTGCCAAGAAACTTTGACTTTATTTTGAAGCCTATAAGTTGTGGTCTTAACAAATTAACCATTGAAACAAGCTTTGCACAAGCTTGATGCCTTAGGACGGATGGTAAAATATGCCTTAAAACTTAGTGCTCTTGGGATTCAATATCGATGTAAAGAGGCATATAAGGCTTAGGTTCTTACGGACTTCATAGTAAAGTTTATTAGGACCAATAGCTCTGTTAAAGAGGGTCAGTAGCCGAGTTGGAAGCTATATGTTGATGGTTCATCCACTTATGAAGGAAATGGAGTAGGTTTAATCTTAAAAGATCCAATGGGAGCTCAGATTACTTATACTTTGAAGTTTAGATTTCCAGTTAGCAACAATGAGTTGGAATGTAAGGTGTTATTAGTAGGAATGAAGCTGGCCAAAGAGGTTGGAGCAAAGTGTTTAGACGTGTTCTATGATTCCCAATTGGTAGTTAATCAAGTTATGGGAAGCAGCATAGCAAAAGATGAAAATATGGCTAAGTATTTATAGTTGGTAAGGGAGATCAGGTTAGAATTTGAGGCCTAGCATTTGATGAAGATTCTAAGGATGGAGAACTATGTGGTAAACAAGTTGTCTAAGTTAGCCTCTATAGGCTTAGCAATTTAAGAGGAGAGAATTTTCATCGAGTATTTGCTAGAGAAAATCATAGAGAGACAATTGGTGGAATGTTTGAAAGTTCAACAGAAAGATGTGGAGTACTATTGATGGATCTTATTTTAGACTATTTGAAGGAAGGAGTTTCACCTCAAGATACTAAAGAGGTTGAAAGACTCATATATAAGGCAACCAATTTTACAATCATTGATGGAAATCTATATAAAAGGGGGTTGAACATGCCTTACCTAAGGTGTTTATAACTATTGAAAGCGAAGTAGGCCCTCTTCGACATACATTCTGGAGTGTGCAATAATCATATTAGGGCTGTAGCTTCATATGTAATGGAATTATGCCTAAGTTATTGGTGGCCAATAATGATAAAAGGATGTACTTCACCTAGCTTAGACTTGTGATTAGTGTCAAAGGAATACCCTTATAGAGAGAGCTTTAGGCTCATATCTAATTCCTCTCACTAGTCCTTGGCCTTTTACCTAGTAGGGACGAGATATACTTATTCCATTCCCAAAGATGACCAAGCAAAGATAGTACATGGTTGCTACCAAAGATTACTTAATGAAATTAATTGAAGCTAAGGTTATAACGTGCATAACAAAGCAGAATATAGAGGCTTTTATCATCAACAAAATTTTAATTAGGTTTAGGATACATTATGCCATTGTAATAGATAACTAGCCACAATTTGATAATGATAAGTTGAGTTTTGTGAAGCTTGGCAAATTATATTGCGCTACACATTAGTTACACATCCTCAAAACAATGGCCATATAAAGGCGTGAACAAGGTTATCCTTTAAAGTTTGAAGAAAAGGGTGAGTTGAGCTAGAACTTGATAGGCAGATGAACTACTTAATGTGTTTTGTAGGAGTATATGATAGGAATCGAGCTATAGGATCTTTCACCTAAGCTCAAGTGTAAGGATTCGAGGGCTTAGTAAGGTGCATTCTCCTTTTCAGACTTACACCCAAAGAATTTAAGCTACTTCTATCCATCGATTTGCTGCCATTACCAAGTTGATCTCCTTCATTCCTATCGCTAATCTTTGAGTGTTGACTTAAAGAATGTTTAATAAACAATTTAGTGCAATTACCCAAGAGCTTTACCAACATTATTCCTAGTTGCTTAGATTACATCTGAGTTGAACTCACCCTAGCGAGCTCAAAAGTTAGGTCTGCATCAGTTATCGTGACCATATTCCCATGTTTATTTCTGTCAGAAGCTTACCAATATCTATTAACCATGTGTCTAAACCTCTCACGTGATGGAATCTACTACACGAAGCTTTTGTCTTTCTGATTTTCCATTTGTACCCTTTTAATGTTCCTTACACATTACTTATTTAAGACAATACCCCCTTTTTGTCTTTTCCATATTTAGTAGCCTACTCTAGAATTTCAAGTACAAATGCCCTTGTGTTTTGTAGCTACAATCATCTTTGAATAATTGAATATATAGAATCTTCTTCCTATAAGCTAATTTTTGCTTGCTTATCTAACTCTTATCCTAACCCTTAAGTAAGGTTAAGTGGTAAGTGACCTCATTGAACTACTCCTGCGTCATATCTAACTAGTTCGTATGTCTACAAAGTTCCTTGGTGTGTTATATCTTTGGAATCATTCATGGGTTTTACTTATTTTTTATGCATTCCACCTTTCATTTCGAGCTTTTGTGAGCTTAGACCAATCTCCTAGATACGGTTGCCTTTGTTTGTCCTTGGTGTCACGTATCATCTTAGTATTAGAAAGGAGGTTTGCAATGAGTAGGGCTGGGCAAAAAAATCGCAAACCGTAGGTTGAACAATGAACCAAACTGAAAAATTAGTTTTTTTATAAACCATTTAGATTACAGTTCAATTAAGTTATTTATAAACTATTCACGGTGTGGTTTGGGGAAGCGAACCATACCATTTTAAACCGAACTGGACTGTTTAGTTAAATAAAAAATAATTATGCAATTATTTTGTACTTTTTTATATTTTTTCCATTAATCTTCATATATTTCATTAAAATTTTCATATATTTTTATTCTTTGTCATAATTTTGCATCAATTATTAAAATTAAGTTTAGTAAATTTCATATTTATCGTAGATAAAAATGTTTAGTGAAAATTTGATATAAATGGTTCGAACCATGGATCAAACTTAACTGAACCGATTTTAATTAAGTTTAAAAAATTTACAAACCAAACTATGTGGTTAGGTTCAACTTTTAAAAAAAAAAACCAAAATGTTATATTAGGTTTGGTTTGGTAAGGGGGGCAAATTGTACCAAACCGAACCATGCCCACCCCTAGTAGAGAGTAAGTTGCTGTTGTGTTGTGTTAATGTTTTGTTGCATAGATTACTATTTGTGTTCAACGCATGTTCGATAGTGTAGTAATTGTTGAGGTTGTGTACGAGTTAGCCATAACTATTCGAGCGAGTAAGAGAAGTTGTGGTTTTATTTTATCATAGTAGTTGTTGTATAGGACTTTGTTTTACTTTATTTTATCATAGTAGTTGAGGTTGACAACAGTGTTGATCCTAGCAGTAAGACAAAGTTAGGTTATAGTTTTAGTTTCTCTCGTTCTATGTAAGTAGTGGATTAACCGACTAAAAGTGGTGTATGTTGTTTTTGGTAATACAATTGTTACCTGTTGTTATAAGTATGGGATAGAGTAAACAATGACTAATTCAAATGTTAATGCCGGTATTGGAGACAACAATAGTGGTGTTGTTCATTGTCATTAACAAAACACCCCTAGAAGTTCTAATGAATGACTTGATGAAGTAACTAACTTAATAGCTAACGTAACTTGAGATGTCCATGTGTTAGCCTTTTGACCTATTGAAATCATCTACAACACTCCCTAAGCTGCTCTTGAAGCTGGTGTCATAGCTTGTAATGTCCAACCTACCTAAAGATAATTCCTAACTTGACAAGACCAAGGTGGATGAATAGGAGGACATGCAAGAAGAAGAATAGAACTAGGTGAAGTAGACTAAGAGGAAAGAGATGAGTATTCTGAAGTTAAGGATAGAGCTCGTGCTCTATGAACTGCTAACCATATTGAGCTTCAAATTTTGAGCTTCAATGGTTTTGGAAATGCTGATAATTATCTAGACTAGGAGGAGAAAGTAGAGTAAGTTTTTGAATACAATCAATATGAGGACTACGATAAAGTCAAAATTGCTATTGTGGAGTTCTTAGGCTATGTTGCAATGTGGTGGAGAAACTCTTAGGCTATGAGGAGACGAGATGGATATCAATAGATTAGCACCTAGCTCGAGATGAAAAGAGTTCTTAAGGCTAGATTTGTACTAGATACCTATTTATAGGATACTTTTGCTCAACTCTAAGAGCTAAAATAAGGGAACCATAATGTTGACGAGTATGTACGAGAATTTCAAATGCTTATGATCAAATGTGAGGTCAGTAAACCTTCAGCCCAAACAGTACCCAAATTCTTGATAGGATTAAAAGTCGGGATTTGAGATGTAGTACAGCTATGACATTTTTTCACTAGCATGTGGAACAACAAAAGAGAAATAGGCCAAATCGGCCTCAATTGAGCCAACTTGTTCAAAACAGCTAACTTGCTTAAGGTAGCAACTGAATTCAATCCAATACTAAGCTTAGTCGAAGGATTAATATCCTTACTAAGCAAAAGAGACACCTTGTTGACTAAGTGGTGTCGAAGAGAATGCTTGAGAAAGGTTAGGGATCGGGACGGAAGATAATTCAAATTAAAATTTTAAGTGTTCGAATTTTGGTCACATAGCTGCCAAGTGCCTTAACCAACGTACTATGGTCATTAAAGGTAAAGTCATTAGCATTAAAGTAGAAATTACTAATGAAGAGCTTGAACAGAAGATTGAACCTAAGGAGGAAGTTTAGGTGTATAACAAAGAGCTTGTTAAAGAGAATGTATACGTAGACGATCTGGACAAACTAACTTTAGTTGTTCGAAGTGTGTTGAACATTGAGCCAACTTTTGAGGAGGAACAATGAGAAAACTTATATCATATTACATGCGAATTGAATGATTAGGCGTGTGCACTCATTATAGACAGTGGAAGTTGTACTAACATGGCATTTGCTGACTTAGTTCAAAAACTCAAGTTGCTAACTTTATCATATCAAAGACCATATAAGCTACACTGGCTAAATTAGAAGGAAGCATTACATGTTACTCAACAAGTATTGTTGTCGATCTCAATTGAGAATTATTTTGATGAGATTCTTTATGATGTACTACCCATGTGTGCATCACACGTGTTTTTGGGCTGACCTTTGTTACTTGATCAAAAGGTCGTACAGGATGGGTTTAAGAATACGTATACATTTGAAAAGGAAGGGAAGAAGATCACCTTTAACCCTATGACCCTAAGCCAAGCAAGTAAATTATAGGCTAAGTTAGCTAGAGGATCTGAAAAGACGTTAGTTTTGTGTTGATCTTAGCTCGAAGAAGTAATTAAATTTGATGTGCTAACCTTCCTATTGATTAAAAGACTATTGGATCTGAAAGAGCAAGCTATGCTACCTAAAGAGGTCAGAGAACTTTTGGATGAGTGTATCAATTTGTTTCCCCAATAGTTTCTTGAAGGACTACCTCTTTTCCGAGGTATTGAGCATTGTATTGACTTGTTACCTAGTGCTACCCTACCAAACAAACTTGCTTATTGGATGAATCCTTAGTAAGCTTCTAAGCTCCAAAGACAATTCAAAGAGCTATTGGAGAAAGTATATGTAAGGAAGTCTCTTAGTCTATGTATTGTGCTAGCCTTACTTATGCCAAAGAAGGATGCATTAAGTGTTGGTATAGGAGCTATACTAATGCAAGAAAGCTAATCTATTGTATATCATAGTGAGAAGCTAAGATTACCCTGACCGGGTTACCCCAAATGAATTACTCTATATATGATAAAGAACTCTTTGCACTAATTTGAGCTCTTGAAGTGTGGCAACATTACCTTTTGTTAAGGAAGTTTGTCATTTACATTGATCATAAGTCCTTAAGATGCTTTTGGAGTTAGACCAAGCTTTCTAAAAGGCAAGCATAATGGGTTGAAATTCTAGAAGGATTCAATTTTGCAATTAAGTACAAAAAGGGAAAAACAAATGTTGTTGCTGATACCTTATCAAGGAGACATGTTCTTCTTATCGAGTTGCTACCCAAACTGTTAGGATTTACAAGCATCAAAGAGCAATATCCCTAAGACCTTCATTTTGGTCCCATATATAGGCACTATAAAGAAGGATAGTAGATTACTACCATGTGGAGGAAGGATACCTATTCCGAAGTGGCAAGTTGTGTGTATTAACTTGTTCCCTTAAGGAATTATAGTAAGGGAAGCTCATATTGGTGGGCTTTCTAGACACTTTTGAGAAACGAGGATCTATGAACTGCTAAATGTGAGGTTCTATTGGCCTAAGATGAGGTACAATGTGTATCGTGTGGTTAAGAGCTATGTGATATGTAAAAAGGAGAACAGTTGAGTTGAGTAAGGGAGAGCTATGCCTTTACCTACCCCAACCAAACCATGAGTTGATTTGAGTGTAGATTTTTTCATCGGATTATTTTGAATTGCCCGACCAAGAAGACCAAAAAGCAAGAACCAGAGCTTATTGCTTTTAACAAATCTATTAGAAAGTTTCCCATCAAATCAACCGAGCTACCAAGAAGATGGAAGAAAAGGAAAAGCAAGGAAGGCAAAGCAATTTTAGCTTGGCGATTTGGTATGGTTATACTTGAGTAAAGAAAGGTTCCCAAGCAAGAGAAAGATTATGTTGTCTATTCGAGTTGAAGGCCCATTCAAGATACTCCAAAAGATTGATGATAATGCTTACCAAGTAGAATTGTTAAAAGACTTCGGAGTATTTAACATATTTAACATTGCCAACCTTAGCCCATGCCGCTCAAATGAAGCATAATAAGAAGACCAACTGGATTAGATACCAAATCCAAATCAATTGGAAGGGAATGATACGAATTGAGTTACAGGACCTTTGAATCAAACTGGAGTGCAAGGACTCGAGGGCTTAATAAGGATCATTCTCCTTTCCTAATATACACTTGAAGAATTTGAGCTGCTTCTATCTATTGATCTACTATCACTACCAAGCCGAGCTCTTCTATGCCTATTGTGGATCTCTGAGTGTGGACCTAGAGAATGTTCAGTAAGCGGTTCGATGCACTTACGCAATAGCTTGACCAACATTATTTAGAGCTACTTAGATTACATCTGAGCTAAACTTTACCCTAGGAGAGCCCATAAATCAACTTGACATCAGCTATCTTCACCATATTCCCATGTCTATTTTTGCCATAAGCTTGCTAATATCTACTAGCTATGTGTCTATGCCTCTTACGTAATGGAATCTGCTACATGAAGCTTCTATTTCTCTAGTTTTCCTTTTGTACTCTTTTAACCTTCCTTACACATTACTTATTTAGGACAATAATCCTTTTTGTCTTTTTCTTATTTAGTAGTTTGCCATAAAATTTTAAGTATAAATAACCTTATGTTTTGTAGCTACAATCATCTTTGAATCATTGAATATACAGAATCTTCTTCTTGTGAGTTAATTTTCGCTTGCTTATCTAACTCTTATCTTAACCCTTAAGCAAGGCTAGGTAGCGAGTAGCCTCATTGAACTACTCATATGTCATATTGAACTAGTTTGTAAGTCTACAGAGTTTCTTGGTGCATCATATCCTTGAAATTCATTGGTTTTTCTTTTTTTTTTTTTGGTCATTCTAATAAGCTCTCAATTGCCTATATTTTATATAATGATTTTAGTGATTTTCCCTGAAATTTGGGTTTGTTTTAAGAAAATAATACTTAATTTAGTGAAATCTTCTTTTCTAGGTTTTGGAATGATCTTCGAAAGGAAACAAGAAGATAGAAACAAGTTTCACTTGAAGTTAAAATGAAGAAGTTTTGAAGTGACATGAGCAAATGATATGATTATGTCAATTTAAGTGAAGAATTTTGAGTAGATAAGTGGAAGGAATAGTGAGTTACATGACTTAGATGACATGACTATATCCCAAGTTATGTCATTTGAAGATTTAATGAAGATTTAAGAAGACTTGTTAAGATATGGCATAATAGTAAGTGATACGACCAAGTGATATGATCTTGTCACTAAGTCGTATCACTTTCGATGACGTGCTAAATTTTACATCTCTTATGTAAATGCTTTGCAGGGATTTTTATCATATTCTTTTAAATGACTTTTTGAGAGACTAAAAGAGGCCAAACACTTAAGAGAGCGACGCACTTCAAGGTTCAAGATTCTTTATTGATTTCATGGCTTATTTTTCCATTTCTTCATCAGCTTTTGTTTAAGATTATTGCTTTACCATGAATAGTAAGTAGATCTATTATAATTAGCTTTTATGGAACCTAGAATTATTATATGACATTAGTTTTTCTTAGATCTAATGAAGATATTTAATTTTCTTGGTTCAACTATGTGTTATTGATTGTTTAAATTAATATTTCCTAGGGTATTAGTCTAAAATATGATATTATGCAAGAGAATCAAGGGATTTCTTGTATGATTACATTTAGGCATAATTGATGAATGTTTTTGCAAGTTTAGAGATGAATTGCAAGTTCTTTTTGGATCTTGATTAAATTAGTTAGAGAATTTGTTGTTCTTTAATGTGATTTTTTATTATACTATTGAAAAGAAATTCTAATAGGTGATTTAAAGATTCAGGTTAACCGACTTGAGAAAGTTATTAGCTTTTGTAGAGAATTCTCTTAGTTAAGAAAATTAAGGATTATCTTTTGTTTCATGGTAACCTGCTGTAGTCCCCTTAAGTAAGGTCTTCTCAATGCTCTAACGCCCACATAAGATATGGAAGTACCTATATTCATTTTAGTAACTATTAACGATGGGATTTATTGTCATTTTAAGTTAGATAATCTTTAGCAAAAGTTACATGTATAATTTTAGGGGAAGCAAGATTTAGGTTCGATATTGAATCTTGAATTAATTTTCAATTAAATTTCTTTCTTATTAATTTCTTGAATTAAGTCTTAGGTAATCTTTAGACTAATTTTAGTAGTAATTTAGACTAAATTCTTTAAGTTTCTTTAATTAAAATTTTATTGATTAAATAATAAGAAGATAGTTAGTATTAGTACTCATAGTCTTATGAGAATGACATCTACTCTTTAAACTATATTACTAAATGATGAGTGCACTTGCTTGATACTACATTTCACCTTTCATTTCATGCCTTCTGTGAGCTTAGACTTATCCACTAGATACTGTCACCCTTTTTTTGTCCTTGGCATGGTGTATTAGTATAGGACTACACAAAGGACCTTGATACGTCATACTCCGTATCAGCTAGCTTTTGGGTTGGAAGTTGTGTTGCCAATTGAGCTTCAAGTGGAAAGTGCAAGAGTCTAAGCTTATACCCCTTAATATAATGACATAAGCCTTCAAGCTAATTTTGATACCATCTATGAAACTCGAGTGTTGTCCAAAGCTCATCTTATTGCTTATTAGCAGCGAGCAACTTGATACTATGATAAATAGGTCATGCATAAGTACTTTCAACCCGGTGATTTGGTTTGTAGGAAGCTAGAGGCATTGGGAACAAGAGAATGTTAAGGGAAGCTAACCCTTGCCTAGGATAATCTTGTTAGAGTGAATAAGGTGATGGGGAATGGACATGCTTATAGGTTGGAAAGACTTGATGGACAGTCAATCCCTAAAGTATAGAATGCTAACAACCTTAGGCCATATTTTGAATGGATGGCATTAGGAAGAATATATGTTTGTTCATTTAACAAAGATGTGTTTATCTGTGTATTGTTATTAGTGTTGTTTATTAGTTACTTGTGAGTATGTTTGTAAGTGGACTTGTTCCATAGACTTGTTTGATGTTTGTTTGTTTCTACTAATGTGTTATGCGAGGTTGGGATTGATAATCTCACCTTGTTCCTTTTTAACGTTCCATGTAGTGAAATTGTGCTATCTAAGGTTAGAGCTTACGAGTCAACCTAGTTTTTTATTTTTTTAATTTACAGTGTCTCTTATAATGAAGTGTTTGTTTATTTGATATTGTTCGGGTTTGTACTTACTTTGTTTTAACATGGTGCTTCTTGCAAAAGCATAAGCATAATTGCAAAAAATGATATCATTTATAGGTCGACCTCTCTAATAAGAGAGAACTTAAAAAATCTTTAAGCTATACCAAAGGGTGATAAGTAAGTTATAAAGCACTAAACCTTAAGTCCTATAATTGACAAACGACAGGATAAGGATATCCTTAGATCTCTAACTCCTAAGAAAGGATGACGAGATGTAAAAGCCTTAAACTCTTTTCAGGGTAACAAGCGTAGTAGCTATAAATCCTCTTAAAAGATGATGAGCTATTTATGATTCCCTAACTCTTCAACTAACGATGGGCTTAATGTTCTAAGTTTAAAGAATAGATGACCTACTATTTAGAAGCCTTAAGCTATCTACTACTAATGGGTGTAAAACTTCAAATTTGTTGAGCAAATGATGAGCTACTTAAAGGTCTTAAATGTAGGCATAGTACTTTAAGCCTTATAACAAACAAGGGTAATGGGTTAAGTAATGGTCTAGATCATTTGGTAGAAAAATTGAAAAAACTTATGAATACTATGAAGCAAATTCACTAAGGTAAATAGTGAACAAATACAGAAATGTTAATTAGCATGAGAACTATTCGAAGGTTCTGGAAAAAAGAAAATAGGAAAAAAAAAGAAATAGAACGGTCTTTCATAAGTCCTAAATAAGAGTCATACAAATAGATCATTAAATAGATTGATGGATAGCATATGGACTTAGGTAATCAACTTCCCGGATTGATCACGTATAGCCGAGCTAGAGGACTCTAAGGACTCACAAGGAGAATATTAACTTGAAGCCTCATCCAAGACAAGAATTCCTATTTTAACCTTTATGTTTCACTCTACTGTCGACTTGAGTATTAAGATCTCACGTATGTTAACATAGTTTCTAAAGTTACTGAGTAGATGTGTCGACTTGCTGAACATATAAGCTGATTTGCTAAGCAATTATGCCATAACCTAGATAGCATGCAAGCCAAATAGCCTCAAGCATTTGTTTAAGCCAAGCCCTCAAGTTGACCTCCAGTACTTGATCCTAGTACAAGCTGAACACTCTCTAGTAACTGATTGACTAAGCTCTGAGTTAATCCAAATCAGGATACCTTTGACTATAGACTCTTTTCTTCATTTTGTTCAAATTGTACTATATTTCAGAATGCTAACCACCATACAACACGTGTCTTCTAGCATAATATTCCAAAAGGATTCTTCGCTTTTTCATATAAATTATTCTTTTTTTCTTTTTCCCTTTTTAGTATGTTTTATGTATTCTATTTATATATTACCCTTTTATCTTTTCATATATACTTGTAACCTTAATAGGGCTATTATATAAACCTCATTCATTTTTGTATACAGACGTTACCTTTTAATTATGAGAATTAATAGAAGTTTCCTTTGTGAGTAATCCTAATGTTCTCATTTACCCTTAAATCTTATCTATTCCCTTTAGTAAAGAGTAGTGACGAGTGACCCTATAGTTCAGACTAGTAAGTTATATCTAATAGATTTTAGATCAAGTAGGATCGATTGATGTGTCATATATAGTCGGTAGCTGCCTAGACCTTGCTAATCTCTTTTATTTTCATTCGATTCATTACGTTGTAGTGCTTCTCCATGTGTCCAACCTTGGAGGCACATAAGTTTCGATGGTATCAGAGTACGGTTTCAAGAGAGAGTATGTGAAGTTACAATGAAGTTTTAGTTTGTATTTGTTGTCAGTGGCTGCTGTATTCTTTCATAGTTGCTTTAGTGTGTTCATTTGAAGTAAGTTTTGAAGCTTTGACTACGTAGTGTAGATTCATGTATTGGTAAGTATAGTTCCATTGTTATTCTACCTTACTCTGTTTTTTACTATGAAAAAAGAGCAAGTTCATTTTTGTTGTGTTCGAGTGATTGTTGGGTGTTGAAGTTATTAGAGTGTGTTAGTAGAGGTTTTGAGTAGTAAGGTAGAAGCGTTGTTGTGTATTGTGTTGTTAATCTATTCAAGAAGTATTATACTATGTCCAATTCAACTGTTCAAGGTGTCATTGGTGACTAGAGTAGTAGTGCTCAACTTAGTTGTAGTCATATTGATAGTAACACTTTAGGGTTAGTAGATGATAAACTTAATAGGCTTACCAATCTTATTGAGAGTCTAATTATTACAATGCAAGTTAACAGATAACAATTCCAAGGTATGTTGCACCATAACATACCTAAAAATGTTCTAGAGAGATGCTATGGCCAAGGTGGCTAAGCCAACTACCTAGTTCAAACACCCCCCCCATTGAGCTAGGGGAGTAGTAGATCGAGTTACTAGATGACAACTGAAGTTGGAAGAGATTATAGAGACTGATAGAGAAGAAGAAGAAGAGGTTGAGTACTATCAATCGTAGGAGTAAGGATACTAAGCTCCTTGAGGATTAGACAATGTTATGGTCTAAATCCTACCCTTCAGTAGAAGTGGTGATGATGACGAATGTTTAGAATGGGAAGAGAAAGTAAAGAAAGTGTTCGATTGTTAGGGGTATATTGATGCTATTAAAGTGTGACTTACTGCACTTGAACTTTCTAGGTATGCTAAATGTGGTGGAAAAGTTTGAATGCAGCTAGAGTAAGGGATGGAAGATGCGGAGTAAGAACTTAGGATAATATGAAGAGATTGTTGAGAGGTAGATTTGTACCTAAGACATACTTATAGGACACATTTACTAAACTGTAGGAACTTTGCTAAGGAGGTCGATTTGTTGATGACTATCTGAAGGAATTCTAGATGTTGATGATTCGAGTTGATGTAGATGAATCTAAGGCTTGTATGGTGTCGTAGTTCATTTCTAAACTCAAATATGAGATCCGTAATTTGTAGAAGTACAGAGGTTTTATACTCTATAAGAGGCCATTAAGGTAGCATAGAAGGTTGAAAAACAAAGAAGAAATGCGTCGAGTTGATTTGGATCAACATTTTCTTGAGCCTTAGTTTTATGCCAACTTGCTCAAGTCTAGCTAAGGAGATCCTCTCAAGTTGAGGAGAGAAATGACTAACCTGTTGATAGTCGAGCAAGACCATGACATGTTGGTTTGAACACTTAGCAACCATGTATTCGAAGCCTAAGCATTTAAAGCATTTTACCTTGTAACTTGCTGCACTTGAACTTTTTAGGTATGCTACTATGTGGTGGAAACATTTAAATGTGACTAGAGTAAGAGATGGAAGATGTAGAGTAAGAACTTGGGACGATATGAAGAGATTGTTAAGGGGTAGATTTGTACCTAAGACCTACTTACAAGACATATTTGCCAAACTGCAGGAACTTTGCTAAAGAGGTCGATTTGTCAATGACTATGTGAAGGAATTCTAGATGCTAATGATTCAAGCCAACGTAGATGAATCTAAGGCTTGTATGGTATCATGGTTCATTTCTAAACTCAAATATAAGATCTATAATATTGTAGAAGTACAGAGGTTTTATACTCTAAAAGAGGCCATTAAGGTAACGTAGAAGGTTAAAAAACAAAGAAGAAATGCGTCGAGTTGATTTGGGCCAACATTTTCTTGAGCCCCTATTTCGTGTCGACCTACTCAAGTCAAGCCAAGGAAATCCTCTCAAGATGAGGAGAGAAATGGCTAACCTATTGATAATCGAGTAAGATAGTGGGATTGAGTAAGCTAGCTAAGCTAAACTAAGGTTAGGTTGACCCTAAGGACATATGAGAAAGGATAGACCTTAAGACAGAAGACTAGTAAGGCAAAGTGCTTTAAAAGTTTGGGCTTCATACACATGGTTGCTAAGTGTTCAAACCAACATGCCATGGTGCTTTGAGGAGATGCAGTGGATAGTACCAACGGGAGCGAGTTTGAGGAGGAGAAGGATGTTAGTAAAGTCGAAGACGAGGAGGTAGAGGAAACCTGCATCTATGCCGAATAAGAAGAGGTGATGACTCTAGTCTTAAGATAAGTACTGAGTTCTTGTTGAACTCTGAAGAAGACTAATGAGAGGATTTATTCCATACAAAGTGTAACATCAAGGAACAACTATGCACCATTATTGTAGATGGAGGAAGTTGTATTAATGTTGTTGCATAATCCTTTGTACAGAGGTTAGGACTGCCAATTTCTAAGTATATCTAACCTTACAAATTACATTGGCTTTAAAATAAGGGTGCTTTACATATGATGGAACAAGAAACCATGCCATTTAGTGTTGGAAATGTGTATAAGGACAGAGTAGTTTGTGATGTCATCCCTATGGAAGCATCACCTATGCCTTTGTTAAGGATGAGAAAAAGATTGTGCTGTAACCTATGATGCCGACCCAAGTGAATGAGCCTCATAACCAATTGCTATGTCTAAGAACTCAATAATCACTAGGGCTTACCATAGGGAGTGAGAAACTACTAGGTCCTTCAAAATATCGAAGAAAATAAAGTGAGTAGGTTAATGAATGAAAGATAGTAGCTGACGTGAAGTTGCTTAGAGGATGTAACCTACTAACGAACACAATACAACTTGGCACTTCACTTGATATGATACAGAAGCTGATGTTAAGGTCTACTTATCTTTAATCCTGAGTTACTCGACAAGATTAGATAAAAGTGTAAGAAAAATAGACTTAGGGAGGGTCGCCTCACAAGAACAAGTATATTCAATGTCAAGAATCTAAAATGTAATAATTCTGGCTACAAAGAGAAGGGACTATTTATATGAAGTCTTTAGGTTAACATTACAATTAAGGAAAATTACAAAAAAATATACATAAAAAATGTTCCTAGTACATAAAGAAAAAAAGAGTAAATAGGATAAATAACAAAAAGAGAAAAATAGTACAGTATTAGATGAGTTAGATAGGTGGCAACACAATATTGGTTTCATACAAAAGATTCTTTAGTTACAGTAGCCGAGTTGAATCATGATGTTGCAATGATAGGGAAGCTGAGACAAGAAAGGGATGCCGTAAGAATTAGAAGGAGGCCAAGAGAGAAGTACTCGGCCAGTAAGAGGCTATCTGTTGTTATTCGATAGGAAACTCTTAGCAGTTGAAGATTTGATCACTCCGTAAAAGGCCCTCAGTTAAGGAATAGTCATCATTGGCATTAGAGAGAGAACAGAGCATAGTATAACAACCTAGAGCTCTTAGGGAATTCAACCATCTACCTTTTGTGTATAGTTTCTCATCATTGGCAGGTTGATAAAAGAGAATTCTTCAGTTGAGGGACTGGAGGCCTTTGAGGCATGTGCAAGTAAGTAGGCCAGTGTTTGATAACCCATCAACTCCCCAAGGTTGCTGGAGATTTACCCTTAAATCATGATCTTTGTCATTATCTGGCACATAGAGAGTTAGATCAACGATGATTAATGTGGTAGATACACTATATCCCTCGAACAACTCTACCTCATAGGGGCTATCATTAATACGCCGAATCTTGTAAGCTCCATTCGCTCTGGGAGATAGTTTGTTTATCCTCCTGCTAGGGAAACGCTCCTTGCTAAGATAGACCTAGAGAAGGTCTCCAGAGGTATAAATGACTCATTTCCTTCCTTAACTTCCTTGTTCCTTCTATCAGGCCATAGTCTTGGTTAGTTATTCGGCAACTCTCTGATGTAACTTCTGGAATTCCTCAACTCATTGCAGGCCCGGTTGGCTTTCCCCTTATGTGGTTGGACTTATAATTAGATCCAAAGGTAAGCTTGGGTTAAGTCCATAGATGACCTTAAATGGTGATTTCCCTATGTAGCTGTAAGCTATGCAATAGTAGGCAAACTTAATGATAGGTAGGCATTAATTCCAATCATACAAATTCTTCCTAATAGCTACTTATAGAAGGTTGCCGACTGTCCTATTCATAACTTCAATTTTGCTGTCTATTTAAGGGTAACAAGGAGTACTAAACATGAGGTTAGTGTCGAGCTTCTTCAATAAGGTCCTCTAAAAGAAGCTCGTAGACTTTGCATCACAAATAGACATAATACCTCTCGATACTCCATCTAGTCTCACAATTTCCTACAAAAAGAGGTTAGTGGCAAATAAAGCGTCATTAGTTCTGTGGTAAGAAATGGAGTGGCTCATCTTATTGAATTGATTAACAACCACCATGATTGAGTCATGCCTTTTCGGCATTCGGGGAAGGCCAAGTATGAAATCCATACTTAGGTCGGTCCACGATTGCTCGAGTATAGGTAAGGGTGTGTACTCTCCATACAACTCTCTCCTTTCTTTTTCCTATTTATATACCTTGCTCCTGTCAAGAATTTGGCATACATCCCTCATTATCTCAAGCCAATAGAAATGTTCTTTCAATATCTCAATAGTCTTCTTTTCTCTAACATGGCTAGCTAAACCCCCAACATGAGCTTCTTAGACTAGTAGTTCTCTTGCTGAACCACTTGGCATACAAACCTGCTTACTTTTCATCAGGAACCCCTGATTCAAATGGAACCCATTTGCAAATATTGCATTTGGCCACTAGGGGCCCAAAATGCAGATCATGCTAATACTGATCAAGTGCTAAATCCAAGTATGTTGGCTTTTAATGTTGTAATGAGGGTATGACGACGAGAAAGAGCATCAGCTATGGTGTTTATGCTCCCCTTCCTATACCTGATGACATAACAAAAGGTCTCTAAGTACTCAACCAATTTGCATGATGCTAAGAAAGTTTCTGATGTCCTCAGAGGTGCTTGAGAGATTTATGATCGGAGTAGATAATGAATTCTTTCGATAATAAGTAATGTTGCCAATTCTGTAGTACTAGACAAGGGTGTAGAACTCCTTGTCATAGGCCAAGTAATTCAGGGTAGCTCTTCTGAGTTTCTCATTGAAGTAGGTAATGGGTCGGTGCTCTTGCATAAGGACAACATCATTGCTAACTCTATACGTATCACATTCAACGTAAAAGCTTTCTCAAAGTTAGGTAGGGCGAGTATTGGGGCTGACGTCAATTTTGGCTTTATATCTTTGAAGCTCTTCTGAGCTTTCTTCAACCACTTAAACTCTGAGTGCTTCCTGGTCATCTCAATCGATGGTTCCATTATGGAACTAAAGTTTTGGATCAATCTTTGATAGAAAGAAGCAAGGCCGTGGAAGCTCTTCACGTCAATAGCGTTAATTAGTATGGGTTCACTCGAGAATATCTTTGCTTTCTCATCATCAATTCAGACTCCTTCCTCTAAAACAACATACCTGAGGAATACAACCTCGCTTTGGTAGAACACCCATTTCTTCAGATTGCCAAATAATCTCTTAATATGGAGGATATTAAATGCTCTACATGGGGATGAGGTTGGTACTGTAGACCAAAATGTTGTCAAAATAAACTACAACACATTTGCCAATCAATGCCCTCAATGTACTGAGTGACCCTATCATAAATGTACTAAAGGGATTGTACTTTAGCCATTGCGTTAGGGTCCTCTTACGCAGCTATTGGTACAAGACATGGTTGGAGGGCAACTCGGGATTGAATCCATAGACCACTTGGAAAGGAGTTTGCTTAGTAGTATCATGTACTATTCGGTTAAAGATAAACTCGACTATTGGTAGGCAGACATCCTAATCAACCAAGTTCTTGCCTACTGCAACTCGAAGTAATGATCCCAAAGTATGATTAACCACCTCTATTTGGCCATCAATTTAGGGGTGACATGAGGTACTAAAGCGAAATTTGGTTCCAACTGATGCTACAAGGTTCTCTAAAAATGGCTCAAAAACTTCAAGTCTCTGTTGGAGACTACACTTCTTAGAACATTGTGTATTCGTACAATCTCCTATAAGAAAAGAAGAGAAATAGCTAAAGCGTCGTTAGTTTTTTAGCAAGGCATGAAGTGTGCCATCTTATTGAACCTATTGACAACGACCATTAAAAAATCTTTGCCTTGGGCAGTTCGTAGTAATCTGAGGACAAATTCCATGCTCAATTTAGTCTACGGCTTCGTTGGGGCAGGTAGGTGCATTACTTTCCTTTGTTCAGCTTGGCATTTGGCCTTCTTGCATATGACATAACTTTCGATAACTTGATGCACATCTTTCCTCATTCTTGGCTAAAAGAATCGGCCATTTAACAATTCACAAATCTTTCTTTCCCCAAAATGTCTAGAGAGACCTCCACTGTAGGCTTCCCTAACCAGTAGCTCCCTTAGTAAACAAATCAACATTCTTAATTTTCGCCTCGAAACAAGTAGCCACCTCTACGTGATACTCGTCTACTGTCCTCCCATCCATGCATCGCGAAATTATGGGTACAACGTGTGGATTCTTGGAGTACTATTCTTTGATACTCGTAAACCCAAACAATCTGGTCTATAGTTTTGATAAAAACTCATATCTCCTCAAAAGAGTATCTGCAATTACATTAATCTTTCCTTACTTGTACTTTATCACAAAATTGAATCCTTTAAGGAATTCAACCCATCTCACCTACCACTTTGATAACTTGATTTGACTTCAGAGGTACCTCAACGATTCACGGTCAATATATATGCCAAATTCTCTCGGTAGTAAATAATGTTGCTAGACTTTCATTGCTCGGATTAGTACCAAAAGTTCCTTATCAAGCATGGAGTAGTTTAGCTATGGTCCTCGAAGCTTCTCATTGTGGAAGGCAATTAGTTAGCCTTCTTGCATTACGATAGGGTCTATTCCAATGCCTAATGCATCTCATTCTAGCTCAAAAAATTTGTCAAAGTTAGGTAGTACTAACATCGGGGCAAAGGTCAATCTTTCTTTTACCTCAACAAAGCTCCTCTCATCCCTTTCTCCCCATCGGAAGTCCATATTTTTCTTCATTAGTTTAGTAAGTGGCACAGCAAGGTTGCTAAAATTCCTGATGAATCTTTTGTAAAATGAAGCTAATCTGTAGAAACTTCTCACATTGGCACAAGTAATAGGAGTCAACCACTCAACAATTGCTCAAATCTTCTCATCATCGACTCACAAGCCTCCTCTACTAACTACATAGCTCAAGAATACCACTCCTTCCTAACAAAAGCAACATTTCCTTTGATTGCTGAATAGTCTCTTGATACGGAGGATATCCAAGACTACTTTGAGATGTTTACAATGACTTAGCATGTTGGCACTATAAACCAGGATGTCATCAAAGTACACCATGACACACTTTCTGATGAGATGTCTCAAAACATGGTTCATTAATCACATGAAAGTGCTTGTGGCATTCGACAAGTCGAAGGGCATGACCATCCACTCGTAAAGTCCATATCGAACCTTGAATGCAGTTTTCCATTAATCACTTGGTCTCATGTGAATTTGATGGTAGCTAAATTTAAGATCAATCTTATTGAAAATCTTGGCTCCACTTAGTTCATCCAACATATCTTCTAACCTTGGGATTAGATACCTGTATTTGATCGTAATTTTGTCCATGGCTCAGTTGTCTACATACATCTACCAAGTTCTATCCTTCTTCGGCACTAGAAGTGCAGGCACAGCACAAGGGTTGAGACTTTCTCTTACATAGCCTCTCTCCAGCAACTCATTGACTTGACGTTAGAGTTTAGAAGCCTACTCCGGATTCATTCGATAAGCTAGCTTATTCAGTAACGCAGTACCAAATACTAAGTTAATACAGTGATCTATACCTCGAGTTAAGGGCAACTCCTCAAGTAACTATTTTAGAAATAGGTTGGCATATTCATCTAACAACTCCTTGACTTCCTAAGGTAACTCACCCCGCTTCTTCATTTCTAGTAGTTACCTAACTAACATAAGGTTCGACTCATTAGCATTGATGGCCTCTTGAAGCTTAACTTTACTCATCAACAAAGCCTTCTTCAATCCGCGAACAAGTTTTGTCTATAACTTATTAACTTCTCTTAATGGCATCGAATTCAATGCAATAATCCAGTCATCCTTCTCGAACATATACATGTTCTTGTAGTTGTCATGTATAACTCTCCTATTGAACAACCATGGCCTACCCAACAATACATGGGAAGCATACATAAGCAGTACATCATAGAAAATTTGGTCAGAGTAATTCCCTATAGCAATCTGCAGTAGTATTTGCCAAGTAACATGTAATGTTCCTTTATCACTCAACTAGTGCAACTTGTATGGCTTCAGATGTGAAACAGTTGATAACTTCAATTTTGAAACAAGATCACTTGATGCCACATTGGTATAGCTTCTACTATCATAATGAGGGTATACATTTGATCATTCACCTTATAGGTGGTATAGAACAAATTCTCTCTCTGCTCCTCCTCTCGTAAGGGTTCCATGTTCATAGTACGTTGGATAACCATGAGTAATCGATTTATGTCCTCAGGAAATACATCCTCTTCAATCAACTCTTTCTTGGCACTTTCTTTCTCGACAGGAAGCTCCTCCTCCTTGGGTTGCTCATCTGTACTGTCTACTTTAAGCTTTGAGATGTCTCCTTTGATGACCATCGTTTATCTGTTCCTGCATTAAGCAGCCATGTATCTAAACCCTTGGCACTTGAACCACTTGATCTAGTTCGTCTTCTTTCTAGACCCTTACCCCTTCTCATAAGTTTTGGCCAGCACTTTACCATCATGTTGGTTTTTCTACTCGGTGGAGTTCAGTGACTTACCTATCCTAGTCGGCTAGTTAGCAACCTCACCAGTACTTGGCTTCTTCTTTTCCTCTTTACTCACTAGGCAATCCTAATAGCCTCATCCATGGTGTCAAGTTGTTGGGGCTCCACAACATCTCGAACGTCTCCTCTCAACTCGATAATGAACCTTAAGACTATTCGAGTTAGTGGTTCCTCCACTTCACAATGCATCATAAGCACTTGAAATTTTTGAACATACTCGTCAATAGTTCGGCCTCCTTGTCTTAGCTCCTGAAGTCAAGTGAAAGTATCTTGGAGGTATGTTTCCAATACGAATCTGTTTCTAAGCATTCTCTTCATCTCGAGCTACGTGTTAATCTTTGGATACCCCTCTCGTCTTCTCATGGATTGAAAATTCTTCCACTACATGGTGGCATATTTGGAGAACTCAAAAATAGTAGTTTTCACTTTCTCATAATCTTCATATTGATATTAATCAAACACATGCTCTACCTTCTCTTCCTAATCCAGATACTCTTCAGCATTCCCAAATCCATTAAAACTCAGAATTCGAAGCTTCACATGGTAAGATGCTCTAAGGACTCTTACATGCTCCTTTTCAAAATACTCTTCTTCCTCTTCATCAAGCTCTCTCAAGTCTATCCTTCACCTTACTCGTCCGCTAACTCCTCCACCTTGAATAGGTTGAGTTGGGTTTTGACCTCTAATAGGTTGAGCAGCTTATGTAGTGTTTTGTATGGCCTCGATGGGTCAGCAAAACAATGCATAAACAGCTTGGGTCAGATCTATTAAGAGGTTAGCTAACTCATCAAGCCTCTTGTCAATGCTTTTAGGAGTTCCTTGAGACTATCGTCCATGGTGGACAACTTTACTATCATCACCAGTACCAACAATCATATTTGAGTTTATCATTTTTCTCACGGATTCAAAGCTTAAACAAACACTTTAAGAAGTTAACGGTTAACAATACAATAGTCAAATGAACGCAGTAACTTGCTCTGTTTCACATACAGAAAATAGAGTATAACAGAACTTCAAAAATAACTACTACAATTCACACAAAACCTTAGCTCTGATACCAAGATGTTGCGAACCGTGACCTAAACATATAAGGCCGGTCGCTAAATGGGTCTAAGCTTGTAAAAAACTTGAAAAGGATTAATGGGAAAAAGTGAAAAAGGGTAAAAATGAAGAATGAAATAGTAAGCGAAACCCACAAATAGCTTCAGAAGACGCACCAATGAAACTTCCAAGGAATTACAGTTCAATTTGATATGATGCACGAATTGGTCCAGTAAGGTTACTCACCACCAAACCTTACTTAAGGGAAAGGACAAGAGTGATGCTAAAAGTAAACAAACAGTGTTTATGTAAGAAAGAAAAAAGTATTCAAAAAGTGTATATTAAGAATGATTTGATGTTGTCACAGTTACAAGTATAAGGGTATTTATACCCATAAGTTAAGGTAACCTGCCTAAAAAGGAAAAGACAAAAAGAGCATTTCCTAAGGAAGTAATGTACAAGATATAAAAGGGTAAAAATGAATATACAAGGAAAAAAATTATTGGTGCAACCAATTCTACATATGATATTGTATACATGGCAATGCTACATTGGCGAGGTCGTTAGGAGATGTAGGTAAAAAGTATGGATGGATGGGTTTACCTGAGTAGGGATGGCTTAGTTAGTTCAGACTCTCTTTCTCGACTTCTCGATAAAGAAGATACCGAGTAATTGGTTGGCTCGGCGCTAAAGAGTAATCATCAACTAGACATACTACATAAAAATGGGCAATCATACAGCACGACATGAAGGGTAACTTGGTAAAAAAGTACTCAACCCTGGCTAAGGTTAGTTGGAATAGAAGGATTTGTCGTGCTGGCCCCTCTAGTCCTTTAATGTGGCTATGGCTCAGAGGTCCGATAGCCTGATTCCTATTATATAGGCTAACCAATTGAGTAGCCGTACCATGATGTAGACAAAATTTAAGTTGACCATCCTCAAGCATCTGTCTAAGTCGAGTCCGCGAGCTAACCTCCAGCACCTAATCCCAATCCAAGCTAAATACTCTCTAGTGACTGATTGATTGAGCTCTACCTAATCCATATCAGGTCACCTTTGATTATGGACTCTTTTCCTCATTTTATCCAAATTCTACTATATTTTAGAATGTTAACCACCATACGACATGTATTTTCTAGCACAACATTCCAAAAGGATTCTTTGCTTTTCTATACAGAATATTCTTTTTCTTTTTTTCCCTTTTTAGCATGTTTTATGTATTCTATTTATAAATTACTCTTTTTTTCATTTCATATGTGCTTATAACCCTAATGGGGCTCATATATAAACCCTACTAATTTTTGTATGTAGACTTCACCTTTTATCAAAATTAATACAAGTTTCTTTTGTGAGCAACCTTAATGTTCTCATTTATCCCTAACTGTTATCTATTCCTTTTAGCAAAGAGTAGTGGCGAATGACCCTGTAGTTCTAGTCAATGAATCATATCTAGTAGATTATAGGTTAAGCAGAATCAATTAGTATATCACATCCAGTCAGTAATTGCCCAGACTTTGCTAATCTCTTTTATTTTCTTTTAGTTCATTGTGTTGCAGTACTTTTCCATGTGTTCAACCCTAGAGATACATTAGATAATAATCAAATAGATGGGAAAATAATCACTCTTCTTAAATTTGATCGATAGTAGGAACTTGGTCTTTGGAAGCTTGAACAGAGATGGTTAGGGATCAAAAGAAGGACTAGGAGCAGGAGCCTCAAGGACTTCAAGAGTGTCACATGCTTCTTGGGTCTCAATAAGGTCAACCATAGGGGTATCAATACTTTTACTTAGGTAGTCATCTACTACAACCTTATCTACATTAGCTTTATTTGTGGGAGCTTCCTTCTCATTATCTTGCCTAACAAAGTCTTGACAACTTAGGTTATAATCAGGATGGTACATGACGACCTCATTCTAAGTAAGTTTATCCCATTAAGCATTCTCTACAACATCAGGCTCTTATACTCTTGACTCTCCAAGATGTCCTGATAGGCCTTATTATAAGCTTTTTAGTAAGTTCAACCCTACTCCCTCTATAGGTTGGCTATTTTGATCTTATTGTCCTTGTACAAGCTCTATAGGTAGGCTACTTCTTCACTATGTTTACTTTTAAGGGTTTCCACCTCATTTCATGCCTCTTGGAGGTCAACACTAGTTGAGAGCTCTTCTTTTGTTCCTCTACCAAAGCTATCTCATTTTCTTCTTTGGTCTTGGTTTCCCTCTCTTCTTTTCCTTTATAATTCTTGACCTCCTTCTCTAACTTAGCCTTCTCAATACCCTACCTCTCTTAAAGATTCTTTTGCTTGGCTTAAATACAAGCAACCTGGTTCTTAGCTTCTCTAGCAATCTGGTAGGGAAAGAAGTTATTAAGTTAAGAAAATTGAAAGAAGATAAGAATAGCTCAAGTTAGGAAGCTTATGGCTTTTTTCTCCTCGTCCAAAGCCTCGACAACCATCATCAAACATTAAGAATTTTGGAAAATGAAAGCTAAGTACAATAATAATTCACTAATGTCACTTATAAAAGATCGTAATGGTCCTCCATCATTTATTTTAGAACGGCTAGGTGTAGTAAGCTATCAGATCCAAAATTTTGGTAAAATTTCACAGTAGTTGTTAGGGGTTGGATATCCTTTAGGAGACAAATTCCCTTCATCAACTCCAAAGTGACTCGATCACTCCTTTAGGCATGGTTAGCCATGGTGACATTCTAACAAGGAAAGAACTATAGAACCTCCTTTTTTTCTCTTCTAAAGGGGGTAATGGAACTTAATATTCTGAAAAGGGGGCCTCATTTCCCTCTAAATTTTTAGCACTACCCCTTGGTTTATCGTTCTTAGGGGTTTTCCCCTTATTTGGATTCCTATCCAACGAGAGGCAATCATGAGTACTAAGTCACTTCCTTGGCTCAGTAGCCTCAACAACTTCCTCTTAATAGAAAATTTTGTATACTAGGTCCCCTTAATGGTTTTAGAAGTAGTGGATTTTGCTAGTGGCTTAGTTGGTTATTTTGTAAGAGCTTGTTTAGCAAAGGTTTTCCTAGGATCCTCCTTTCCCTTCAAGCTATTACCCTTTAGTTTGGCAAACAAGTCCTTGAAGTTATAGTCCTTGAGCAAGATGCTTACAACTAAATGTCTAAAGATTAGATTAGAAAAACATTGAAATACAAATTAAAGGACTTATAGATATTGTGCTAAGCGTAAGTAAGGAAGACTACTCAGCTTTGGAAATAGATGTGAAGGTGCCTCCTCTTATGAGCCCCTTTCAGCATGGCAAGGTCATGAAAGGCTTATACCCTGATTGACAACAACACTTTCATTAGAGCCTTCCATACCCCTATCATGAGTAGCATTAATGCCTTCGGCCACCTTTGCCTCATCTCTAAATAAGATTAGAGCATTACATGAGTACTTGGAGATTATGGTATCTATATCCCAAAGAAACCATCTGTGGTTATAGGTTTCCGTGATCATGTCACAAGCCTTCTTATCATTAGGGAGCAATTGTTTGATGTTAGATTACCTAATTGGGTGGCTCCAAATAGTAAGGACATCAAGTATGGTCGTTAACTTGACCATAACCCATTTTTGCTTCCAATCATGAAGGGAAGACTTTAGTTCTATTAAGAATCCTACGAGATTGGGCACATACATAAAACCAACCATCCTTTCTCTTCAATATAAAGAAGTATTGAAACAAAGTAACTATAGCCCTAACTTTTAAATCTTCATAGATACAGTGAAAGGCTACTAATAATCTATAGGAGTTCGAAGTGAGCATAGATGGATAGATAAGGTGGTATGTAAAGTAAGATTTCTAGAAAAGAGAAAGGGGAAACCTTAAACTAACCTCGAAATACTTCTCTAAGAGAGCAAATTCTTGGTCCCCAAGTATAGTGATCTGCTCGTGTGGTTGAGGCCTCTCAATTGTCTAATCTCGAGGGGTAGAGTGAAAGTTAAGCCTCAAAGTCTTAACTTCTGTTCAATCAATATGCTTGACATGCCATTACAACTCATGTCATTCTCAATACCAGTGTATAAGGGGATGGCTTGAGAGTTAGCCTCAGTATCGTGATCAAAAGGAAGCTTCTTGATCTTCTATGACCTAAGGATACGGATTCTAATCAAACCTTTTAGGTTAGATAAGTCCTAAGGGTAATTGTCAACATCAGGATCTTTTATACTAGGGGGTTCTTCATAATGAGGAGAGTCGCTTACCTAGTATATAGTAGAGAGCTCCTGGCACCATTGCTAATTACGCATTGAGTCATCGGATTTAGTAGTCAACATCTTTACCTTAATGAAAGGGTAGGGAAGAAAAGTAGTTATTAGAGGATAAGCTAACGTAAATTCAGAGGAAAGAAAAGTTAGAAGCCGGATATGTCAACGAAATGAGAAAATAGGGAATAAGGAATAAAAAGAAAAGAAAAGTATGGAAGTAAAAGAGTGAAAATGATAGAAGGAATTATGGGTTTTGGCATCTGTAAGAGTAGCGATTAGTAAATAATGCAAGTCATCCGATTAACTACGTTTGACCTAGATCTAACAGTCTATGTGAAGTTATATTTCCAAGAAGTGTATGTAGGCTCTGATATGGCCACATGAATCCCTATAATGGGGCATGAAACATTACGTTGACAAGTGTAAAACTTCCACAACAAGCTAAACAAAAAGTAAGATAATATTTATGGAATACCTTATTATCATTGAGAATGAGGTTAGAATAAGGAACACGAGATTAAGAACTAATACATCATATAAATAATTTTTCATAAGGTAGTAAGAACTTAAGCTAAATGACCCAATTAAAGGAACACTAATATTCCCTTTAATGCATCCATCAAGAGAGGTCGGAGGGCAAATGTTGAAAGTGATTTTTCTTAAAGGCCAATATTAACCTAAACCAAGGAGCACTTGACCTATTTATATATTCTCTCCCTTCTTTTATAGTATTTTCAACCTCTTCTCTTAAGTTGCTCTCGATGAATTAACTAGCTCGAAAAAGCTAGCAAGCTGAATACGCTTAAGCAGTATAAAATAACCAACCAAGTTAGGTTGAATTAGCTTTAGTTAGTTTGAACAGCTACTTACATCTCGATCTTGACATTTTCAATCCCAAGGAATTCAAATTCAGACATAAGGCATAAACAGTTAGGCCTCTTGTAAAAATAACCACCCACTAGCTACTATTACACCAAATATGTCCCCCCAATATTGAGTAATGGTCTTAAATTCAAACTTGACGTACGTATGGATTTTGGTGTTACCAAACAAGAGTAGACCCTTAGCTATAATCAAAGCTTAAAGGACTATGGGAAGGTTCTTTTAGGCACTTTATGCAATTTAACTAGCCTTTCTCTTCTACTTAACTTCATAATCTTACTTAGGTATTGAAGTTGCAATGCTAAAGTTTCCCTAACATACCCCATAGCCTTACCTTTCTTTCTTTTTGTAGATCCAATTCACTCAAAGTGTCTTACTTTTCTCAATACCAATTTTGAGTATTAACAGCAACAATGTTAACTTCATGGTATATCATTGATATATGTCGTAATTGCATCAATTCATGCATAGTACCAACTTTTCTCCATTATTGGTTATTTCATTAAGTTAATGATATTGCTTACTGAGAAGTGATAGAGGGACTAACTCTTTAGGATATACCAACTTTTTTCACTTAATAGTAATAATTAGATACTTTGGGTAACTTGTCCATACTTGTGATAACCTTACCATTTACCATCTTTCTACGATAAGTGGTATGATTATAGACCTTGTGATATCTCTTTGAAATATGTGTAATCGTATCAAGATATGCATATATACCAATTTTTCTTCATTATTGGTTATTGAGTCAAGTTGATGGTAGGGCTTGCATAGAAGTAGTAGAGATGTTAGCTCTCAAGTACATACAAACTTTTTTCACTTAATAGGAACAATTAGATATTTTAGGTTTTCCATACTTGTAATAACCTTGGCATTTGGTGAAGGTGTACCATCTTTTGGCAATATAAAGTTATAGTGTTTATAGTAACACTTATACATGTATGGTAACCTCATCATTTTGTAAAGGTGTACCATCCTTCGTTGATATGTGGTAATAGTGTTAATTGTTATAGTATCTCTTTTATATATATGGCAACTGCATCAATTCATGCATACGTACCAACTTTTTAACATTATTAGTTATTGTGTCAAGTTGATGGTAATGCTTCCATGGAAGTGGTAAAGGTTCTACCTATTCAATACATACTAACATCTTCTTTTTTTTTTCTCACTTAATAGTAGTAATTAGATATTTCAAGTAGCTCTTCCATACTTAGTATAACTTTGCTATTTTGCGAAGGTATACCATCTATCTACAACAGGTGGTAAAAGAGTCAAATTTTACAGTATCTCTTTTATATATCTAGTAATTGCATTAGTTCATGCATACATACCAACATTTTAGCATTATTAGTTATTGCATCAAGTTGATGTTGGTGCCTACATAAAAGTGGTAAAGGCAGCAACTCTTTAGTATTTATTAAACTTTTTTTACTTAATAGTAATAATTAGATATTTTGGCTAACTCTTTGATACTTGTGGTAACCTTACCATTAGGCAAATGTGTACCATCTTGTTGTGATATGTGGTAATGTTAACTTTACGGTGACTATTTCATATATATGGTAACCACATCAATTCATGCATACATACCAGTACTAACTTTTCTCAATTATTGGTTATTGCTTCAAGCTAATGGTATTGATTGCATAGAAGTGGTAAAGGTGACTACTCTTCTACAAGTACTAACTTCATTCACTTAATAATAACTAGTACGTCCTTTAGGTAGCTCTTGCATACTTGTGATAACCTTGCCATTTGGTGAGGTTGTGCATGTTTTTGAGATATATGGTAAATGTATTAAGTTGTGGTAGCTCTTTTGTAGATATGGTGACCATATAAATGTATGCATATGTATTAACTTTTCTTCACTATTGGTTTTCATGTTAATTTAATGGTAGTGCTTTTATAGGAGTAATAGAGGCACCAACTCTTCAATACAAATCAAATTTTTTAACTTAATAGTAACAATTAGATATTTTAGTTAGCTCTTCTATATTTAGGGTAACCTTGTTGTTTTGTGAAGGTGTACTATCTTTCTATGATATGTGTTAACAATGTTGGTTTTATGGAATATCTTTGATATACGTCGTAATTGCATCAATTCATGCATACCAACTTCTTGCCATTATTGGTTATTGCATCAAGTTGATGGTATTGCTTACATAGAAGAGGTAGATGTGTTAGCTCTTCAATATGTACCAACTTTTTTCACTTAATAGTAACAATTAGATATTTCGAATAGCTCTTCCACAATTGCGGTAAGCTTTCTGTTTTGTAAAGGTGATACCATCTTTCTATGATACGTAGTAATATTGTAAACTTTATGGTACCTCTTCAAAATATGTGGTAACTAAATCAATTCATACATATGTATCAACTTTTCTCCATTATCAATTATGTGCCAAGTTGATGGTAATGTTTGTGTAGAAGTGGTGGAGACACTAGCTCTTTAGTATGTACTAACTTTTTTTTACTTGATAGTAACAATTAGTTATTATAAGTAGCTCTTCTAAACTTATTGTAACCTCATTGTTTTGTGAAGATGTACCATCTTTCTATGATATGTGGTAATAATGTTGACTTCATGGTATATTTTTTATATATGTCATAACTACATCAATCCATGCATACTTACCAACTTTTCTCCATTATTGGTTATTGCATCAAGTTAGTGGTACTGCTTACATAGAAGTGGTAGAGGTGCGAGCTCTTCAGTACATACCAATGTTTTTCACTTAATAGTAACAATTAGATATTTTGAGTAATTCTTCCATACTTGTGATAGCCTCATTTGCTTTGTGAAGGTATACGATTTTTATATGATATATGGTAACATTATAAACTTTATGGTATCTCTTTGATATATGTGGTAACTAGATCAATTCATGTATATGTACTAACATTTCTCCATTATTGGTTATTGCATCAAGTTGATGGTAGTACTTGCATAGAAGTTGTGGAGATGTTAGCTCCTCAATACATATCATTTTTTTTCACTTAGTAGTAACAATTCTATATTTCGGGTTACTCTTTCATACTTGTGGCAACCTTGCCATATAGTGAAACTGTACCATCTTGGTGATATATGGTTACAATGTTAACTTTATAGTAACTCTTTCATATGTATAGTAACCTTTCCATTTTGCAAAGGTATACCATCCTTTTGCAATAAGTGGAAATAGTGTTAATTTTATGGTATGTCTTTGATATATGTGGTAGTCGCATCAATTCATGCATATATACTAACTTTTTACCATTATTGGTTATTGTGTCAAGTGGATTGTAATGCTTGCATAGAAGTGGTAGTAGCTTCACCTCTTCAATATTTATTGGCTTTTTTCACTTAATTGTAACAATTAGATATTTTGAATAGCTTTTCTATACTTGAACTAACCTCGCCATTTTACAAAGGTGTACTATCTTTTTATCACATGTGGTAATAGTGTTAACTTTATGGTATCTTTTGCATCAATTCATGCATACGTACCAACTTTTCTTTATTATTGGTTATTGTCTCAAGTTAAAGGTAGTGCTTGCATAAAAGTGGTAAAGGCATCAACTCTTTAGTATGTACCAAATTTTTTTCACTTAATTGTAATAATTACTATTTTGGTTAGGTCTTCCATACTTGTGGTAACCTTGCCATTTGACAGTGGTGTGCCATCTTTTCACGATCACAGTGTTAATCGTATGGCAACTCTTTAATATATGTGGTGACCAAATCAATTCATGTAAACATACCTGTTGATAGTCAATTAGGGGGATCTAAAATATAGGTTGTAAGTAGTATATAAGCTTGCTGAAAGAAACAAAAGATTATGTTATGGGAGTGCTGGAGTGACTCTGGTGTTGCCATTTCAATGTCTAAGTAGGTACAAGCGTAGAAAGTATGAAATGAAAGAAACAGAAAATAGATAAATTATAACACCTCGAAACTAAAGCACTGTAACCTGCCACATGTGTCAATCATCTGCCGATACTTTAAGCATACATAAATACTAAAATCTCCAAAATTATCTATTGAAATATCCAAATAAATCTAATAAAATTTAACCCTTTTAATAAATCTAAAATATCTTCTAAATAAATTTTATAAAACTCCAAACAAGAATTTTTAATTGTAAAATAAGCTTTAACTATCCTAACTCATTTTTTCCCCTTACAATCAAAACTCTAGTTGCTACTTCCAATCCTAGTAATCTTAATGATTGAAACCAAAATCATTAAACCTCGTAACTTCTACTCAAGTACCTATACTAGAAAAATTAGTACAAGGAGAGTCAAAACCTAGTATAGAATACAACAAATGCATGTGCATATACCACCAACAAGTCATATGCATAGCTATAACAATCAATGCAACAAACATCATTTATTATCTTGACTATCAGCCGGTAACCAACATAGTCTTATTATCTCAAGACTTGAGATAACTCGTGACCCTTAAGCAAATAAGATGTATAATTACTAAATAAGTATTAGTATAAGTCATACCCATCATCCCAGTAAACCTTCCTAGAATCTAGTTAGGTTGTCTAAATATGGAACTTCATTAAGGGCAAATCGCATACGATTACTAGGTGCCTTAGCAACCCAATTGGATCGTACCAAAGGGAGGTTGAAGCTATGTACAAGCAGCACAAAATTTATTAAGTGCAATTAATCAACTACTCTAAACTGATACAACAAGTAAACATATATCTCGTACCTTGGTTGCTTAACTCTACAGAACTTGGTAACTTAAAACTCTTGTTTTTTTTTTTTTATCACAAATACAAATGCTATTTCAAAATTCTCACTTTATCAAACTACAAAACCCTTTATTCTACCCTTCAGATCCTCTTCTATATGATAGGTCCAAACACACTTGTTATTCTCCATATTAGTTACTCACTCATACAGTATATGCTCATACACAGCACACTCATTAATATACTTTTCAACACGTCCCTCACAAATACAATGTATATAACATAGGGACACAACACACACATGAACTCATACACATAAAGCATGCATATGCCTCACTCATACACATACCCTAACGTACGACGTATAACATATGCTACCTATACTCCCACCAATACATATACGATGTGTAAATCATATGCCTCACTTAACATAGACCCCCCCTGCATATATACGCCATATTTTCACACCCATACACTCTCACGCCTCCTTTGATACAACCCATTCCAATTATGATGTTCCACAACTCATACTATACACCAAACTTGTTTTAATTCTCATAATCAATTATCAAATTTTATGTTCCATAATCTTTCCCTTCAACAATTTCATAGAACCAATCCCAACAGCAAACCCTAAGAAGGAAATCTTATGAAAGTGAAATAAAAGGGAAAAGAAATCTTGTTAATGAAACAAAATAAAGAGAAATAGGAATCTTAATTTGAAAATAATGTTTGCACACAAGAATCTTACAAATCATTATATGGATCTGCAACAACAATGAAAATATTTTCTTTTTAATTAAGAGAATTCTTTCCATACGTCCTCCAACAATTCTCATTGACAATCTTACCTTATGATTCCTCTATAAACGATGTCTACATTAATTACCCTTGATGACCCCTCAAGAGATCCTTAATTTAGAGAAGTGTTCAATGAAGAAGGATGATGAATTGCCCCTATGGTTTTCAAAGTGAAAGAGATGAGAGATTAGGAAGAGTTTAGAATACAATATGGGTTAAATAATATAGAGGATTAGGGATTTAAAAGTTACAAAAAAAGTCATGAGTGCCCCTGGCACTTAAGTGAAATTCTAAGGCTATTAGCAATAATAATGAAAAGTTCTTGTTCAAATTATTTTGTAAAAAGGGTTTTGTTAAAATATTTTTATAGATAAATTTTTCATCAAAATTATGTTGGAAAATAATATTCTTTTATTATTTATAATACCTAGGTGTTTCAAAAACATTTAGAAATGACCATGTTTACTAAAATAAAATAGAATTGTGTTATAAAACTTTTAAGAGGCCATTTATTGCTTAAATGATTTATAATTTTTTTTTTTAAGTAAAGAAGAGTTATGTTATAAAATAATTAAAAGGTAGTTTTAGGGTGTTTCATCCTCCCCGCCTTATAGGAATTTTCATCCTCGAAAGTTTCAACCAGGATTTGGGGACGACTCTAGATATATCTTTCTCATTTCCTCCTCTAACTCCTTAGTAACTTCTCTTTTGGTCTGATTAGTCCACTATACTGCATTTATCTGATTACCCTACTACTTCAAATCTATACTTCAATTCAATCCTCTATAACATTTTACTTAGCCTTTACTCTTTAGAACATGTATATTCAATCACGTTCTTTATAAATCACAAGTCTTTAAGGGTTTATGAGCATTGGAGGACTCTGAAGAGTTTCACTTGTATCTCAAGCATAGTATGAATCAAGGTAATCCATTCACAAAAATTTCAATTCTCACTTGAATAATAATAACTTCATCACATTACACTCCAGCACATCAAATCTAACCCTCTATGTCATAACCCTAAAGGGGGCCTAGTAGGATTACCTCAAATTTTCGTATCATATGTGCACCCATGATTTGAAAATCATCTTGCAAGTTAGAGGTTGCAAGATTCTAAAAGAAGATGCTAAGTGCACAATCACCTTTCATACTTCTTAGGATGAGTAATATTTTAAATTTTGAGGGATATATTATGCCATGCCTAGGTGTTCATATATTTCATGAAGATATTAATATGCATATAAGGTGATAACATAGCTAGTTTACATTAGGTGATAAACTCATAAATCTCTTATATAAAAGTTGGACTATGAGTATACTAGGTTTAGTATTATGTAAGATACTTGCTTAACACTTAGAATTAAAGTTTGTGACTTAAGAAAATCATGAAATATATACATAGAGGATTGTTAAACATGCTAGACATGAGGTTTTAGAAGGATATTTAGATATTATTTTTATTTCTATTTAGTTACATATGCTTAAATCTAGCTTTAGGTGAAGGAAAAACCACTACATGAAGTTTTTATGAGGAAATCCACTCTTTGAGATGTAAACTAAGGTATCGAACTTATGATAAGTGTGTGATCTATAATTTTTACTTAGTCCTTAAGCTAAATAATCCCTTTATGGAAGAGAAGTTAAATTGGAGTTAGAATATAAGTAGTATAGGTTCTTGATTTATTATCTAAGCTTAAGAAAATGATGAAACAATTTGAGAAACCAAGTTATATAGCCATGAACCCAACCAACCAAATTTGGAACTTTAATAAAACCCACTTAAAAATACAATAAAGCAAAGTGAAAAGATCAACTAAAACAAGTATAATAAGTGTTTAAAGCCTAAAACTCGAAACCAAGTCTAAAACATCCAAAACAAGCTCAGAACTTCTAATTGAGCCCTCAAGAAATTCTAACCAACACCTTAATTAATCAAGAAATGTTGTTTCAAGGCTCATAAGAAGTCCACATAAAACTTCCTAAGTCTAAGAAAGTTACTAACTTTTGTTTAGACAAAAAAACAAGCCCATTTAACTACATAAGCCTACTTAAGAGTGCAAAAAAATTTTAACAGCATTAAGGTCAGAAGAGAAGGAAGGAAATTTGTCCTTGAAGAGTGTTTTAAGGTTAAAATAAAGTCATAAGCCTAAGCCCAAAATATTTCCTAAGATAACAAAAAGCTCAACAACTATACTAAGACCAAAAGGGCACCAAACCTTGAGGAACCCTACTGTTTTGACCAGTGGACAGAATTGCCAGTCTTATCTTGAAAATTTAACCATACCACATTAAAGTACACTAAAAAATGATAGAAATCAACTATAAGATCATAAAAATTGGATTTAAAGCTAGAAAGCTATATGCGATTGAAGCTTTAAGTACAATCAAGAAGAATATGAAAAAAAAAGTTATAACTTAAAAGATTTTAGGATAGCCTTCTAATTTTATTTCAATTTCTTATAATATCATATTTGCGATGTTCAAGAGACCCTATCGTTGGAGACAACATACCCCTAGACTACCACTATTGATCAGCTATGATCAAGTGAGTAATTTCTGATGACCTCATACTTGGTTTCGCTTTTAGTATAGATGAACTTAAATTTATCTAATGAACTTGAATGCTTGTGAGATATGGGAAATGCTAATAAGATAATAATGGGTATTGTTTATGATGATAGTTATGCATAGTTGTATGGAATGAAATTGTTTGATCATAATGAAAAATTGAATTAATTAAGTATTTAATTGAGAAATTCAATTAGTCATGCATTTCTCATAATTACATCATAACTATACTGACTGTTAACTCACGTGGAAGGTGGGAAGGGGCTCATAAGAGCAAGGGCTCCTACCGAGATTAGGCAATGGTTATGTCATTGTTATATATTTGAGTCTCTATCCTAACTATCAAGCTTAATAGGCACTAAACTTAAGAATTTTGACTTAGAGTTGATTTTTGAAAACGAAAGTATATTTTCCATATGACAAGTAAAGTTGTTTATATTATGTATAAGTTTGAGTTGTTTTAAGCACATCAATATAAGTGGAATAAAAACTTAGGAGCTAGGACCCTATTGATGGTTTATGATGATTAATTATCTCCAACCCCATCTATAAGGGCATAATTTTGAGTTGCATGCAATCCTTAGGTCATTGCATATATTATTTGGCATTTTGAGTGTTCATGCATTCATATGTTTGTACATTTAATAAAATTGTTATGTAGTGATAGGATTAACTCACTAAGTGTAAGCTTATACCCCGATAATTTTATTTTTTTTTATGCAGGATTATCTCTTCATCCATTCAAGCCAAGGAATGCCTAAGGTAAGTCTCGTACAGGTATTGGACTATTTGATTAGGAGAGTAAAGAGAGAAGTTCAATATGGACAATAGTTATTTATTTTTTTTTAGTTAGCTAAATTTTTGTGTAAATAGACAGACTTATGATAGACTTTAATGGACTAATGATGTACTGTAATATTTTGTCGTAGAATTCTAGGTTCCATACTTTATTTTTGGTAATATATGAAGTTTGTTAGTAGTTTCAAATAATATGGTCGATATTACCCATCTATATACCTAATGGTAACGTAAAATGAAAGGAGCCTTATGTATCGTATGGAATTCCTATAATCAATGAGAGTGTTGATTATAAATCTTTGTATAGTATACGGCAATCTATCATGACAATGATACTATTCGAGGTCATGATAATTGCCATATAGCTTTCGCAGTTCTCATGTCTCTACATTTATACCACCATAGTTACCCCTTCACTCCCAGGCTACTTATTTTCTTTACTTATCCCTAAGTTCATTATTATTATTAGGTGGTCATTATGTGATATCTCATTATTACGCATACATTTCATATGTTTGAAAATGTTTTATTATTTTGAGTATTATGTTTACAAGTTATGCTGTTACTCTCATATTAATCTTTTTTTTTCTTTTAACAGCTTACATATATTTGATAAGTATATATTTTTACACACTTATTCTACTTTAAGTCTTACGATTTTGCATAATTTATAGTGTTTTTAGTGAATTATTATCGTGAAAGTTATAAATTACACAAAATTGGATTAATATAATAAATTAATGAAAAATGATTTTAAGTTTGGGCTTACATAGTTTATATTATATTAATCCATTTTTATCTTAATTATAAGCTATTTTGATGTTTACATCTTTATACTTGTAATAGGAAAGATATGCTAGACTAAAAAGCATTCATGCAAATTATTACAAGGACAAAAATATGAGAAGTGAAAGACCATATCGAGATCACAAATAGAAACGGAAGCTGGAGTCAAGTTCGTGAGACCTAAACACATATGAGTTCACGTTTGGAACTTATGATTACAAATTCATCTTCCCACAATGACTACTAATGTAGGATCCATCCAATTTTTTCCTTTTGCCATTCAATTTCATTGCTAAGAGTAGAATAACTATTTGGCAAATTCAAAATGTTTACATTCATAATGAAAGTACATGTTAGGCTCAAAAGTCAAAGTGATGATGGCAAGTTTATTGAATCGAGAAGATAGAGCCATGAATAATTGAATGAAAAGAGGTTACTTAGAATGTAGAAGAAGCAAACCGAAAAGCATCCATCATCTCATATGTAACACCCCATAAGAGAGCCTGGAAAAGACAATCTAAAGTTGTTACGCCATGTGTACACCCATCATGTGACAACCATCTTATGAGTTAAATCTATTTATTTATTTAATCATTTTACCTAATCATATTATATATAAGTACACGATATAAAATAATTATGGGATTCAATGTCTACCTACTTTTTAGGATCGTAGAGAATAGAAATCCCCTACCAAATAGTAAAATAAGTAGTATTCATATTTATACATTTAGGCTTACTCGGAATAAACTATACTCTTATCAAGAATTGACCCTCTCATAGAGATTCCTAAAACAACTCTTTATGCTTTGATTCCTAGCCTACCCAATGTTGAGGTTACTATCTTGTAAGAAAACTATAGGGGAATGAGCTAAAGATCCATGGGCTCAATAAAGGGTAGGAGGCAAAAATCATATACAAGCTAAGCAAAATATCTAAGTTATTGAACATTTGTTACATATAATGCATAAGCAAGCAATGTGTTATTTGCATGATGTTATCCAATCTATCGCAAGGTTAAAGAAATTACACCTGCTTTAACGTGGGTTAAGGAGTTCAATGTACATTCAACAGCTTATGACTAAACCCAAGCTTGTGCAATAGAGACATCTCTCCTCCTATAACTATCCTTCGAACCACTGCCTTTATCTTTGTCATGGATGAAGAAAAAACCATTATGCTATAGTGCTATCCCTTTCGAAGGTGTCAGAATTTGGTTGGAGAATCCTAAGTGTCTCCTAATGGGTTATAGTATATGCTTGGTTTTAAATTTTAAGTCTAATATAGTTAAATCTGATTTAACATGAACAACCAATTCGTCATTCACTAAATAAGGTCAAGCATCACTACAAAACATAAAGCTCAGCTACCAATCAATACCTTAGTAACCAAGCACAGGCATAGCATGTGCACAAACAACTACTAACAACTACAAGCGAGTATGTACTCTAGTCTCGACAAATCCCACTTTCCTAGCCTCACAGCTAATCATTCCTAAGAGTCTTTTATAGGGTTACTTATTCAATTCAATGACTTAATACAACATAAAATAAGAATTAAGCCTTATATAATGCTTGTGTAAGATTAACCTAATATAATATCACTTTACATCATATCTAATAGGTATCTTTTATTAGATTGATGAACAAGTATAACAGTTTATTTTAAGATTTAAGATATAATGTTATAAGAATAATAAAGATACTAAAATATTATTTTAATTTGCCTTAGTTTAAGTCTATGTATATTAATAGGTTAAGTACATATATTATTATAAATATATATTTCCAAATACATACAGTCTTCATATGCTACCTGTAATATTATTTTTACTAAGTATATATCTACCATGTAAAATAATGTATATTATAAATATTACCAGTATTTCGTATGACACAAATGTTGTTGGAATATTATGTACGACATAGTATGTATGCATAATCATATATGAATACATATAAAAAAAATATTAGCTTAATAATTTATGATGAGCTTATTTTCTTATCCAAATATATATAGGCATAGCTTATAAAAATATTATATTGAATAACTTTGAGTGCCTTTGTTTATGATCTATCATTTTGATCATATTGAAAAATGGATATTATTCATACATTACATTTCAGTTTTGAACTAGTTTTATTAAATATTATAAGTTACCCTTTTTTTTTCTTATTCATATATAGATTTATTATGTAATTATGTGGTATTAGTATCGTTGATTTATAAGAACGTGACACTGTAAAATATGGGTTCACTTCTAGTTCTAAATTCATAAGAGCATATATTATTCACACACAAGTCTTCGGTTCCATAAAAATATTTATTACTCATATAGCCATAGAGGTTACATTCCAACATGGCATACTAAATTCAAGATATGTAAATTAAATATGTCAATTTTATCCTTATTTTAAGATAGAGAGATAAAGAAGGTGTTGCATGCCTAAATTTGATTTAACTAATATTAAAATATAATATTATTATTCAATCAAACATATTCTATGAAGCTATATACTATACACAATAACATGCTAATAGAAACTTAAGGTATTGTTAATTTACATTGTTCGATATATTAATAATATATATAGTAAGCAATAAGTATTATTGTTAATACTAATCATATATTAATATGGACTAATATAGTCTTATTAGCCCATTTTCTAGTTATATATATACATAAATATATTACGTCATAGATGTATCATCATATTTTCCTGATATATTATAAGGTATATTATTCCATATGCTATATAATTTGGTAATGTATGTGCTTTGCTCATAAAATTTAACTACCAATGGAAAATAATATTGAAATTATGCCATTAATAATAAGAAACAAGAATAAAGCATCCGCTGTTATTTTTTATACCAAGATAATATATGAAATTATACGTATAAGTTACTTCATTTAAAAAAATAAAGAGGTTATGAATATATCTTCTCCAAAACTATTATATATCAATTAAAAGATAACACTTATTATTGTGAAAACAAAATTACTTGAGAATATCGAACACCAGAGAATTAGATTATGTAATCTTCTAACTTATCTCTTCCATAAGTTACTCTCTTTTTTTTCTATATTTTTTTTCTTCTCGTTTACTTTTTTTTTTAATTCTCTCTCTCTCTCTCTCTCTCTCTCTCTCTCTCTCTCTCTCTCTCTCTCTCTCTCTCTCTCTCTCTCTCACACACACACACACACACACATGTTGCTTTCATAAATGGCTTGATAGCTATATATTTATACGGGAAATTCACCACCATAATCAATGCAATTACATATTATTTATCTTTCCTATCGGTCCAATATACTTCAAAAATAGTAGAACATTATATTATTCATCTAATCTAAAATCTCTAATTCTAAACTAATTAAAATTTAACTTGATAAACTTTATGTTATTATTTATACTGATTGCATTTCAATTTATTTTTGAAATTTGACTTTACAAGACTATTCCTTCTAACTTTTGGGAAACTTATGTTATCATTTAATCTTATTCGAAATTAAGTTTTCATTAGTTGTAGATTCTAAGATAAGATCTTAAATACACTTTCTTAATACATGACATACTCATAATATCACAATTTACAAGTTAATTTACTCTACTTTGTTCTATTTTAAGAATTACTAGCCTAAATAATATGGTATTACTAAGTAAGTAGAGTTTATAGACTTAATATTGCATTTATTATTGGGAAATTTTAAAGACCTTTCCTATTTGTTGCGTTGAGTAATATTTGAGTTGGTATGATTAGATTTTAGGGATTTTGATCATAGGATCACATTTTGAAAATTTCCCATGTAAAATCTTTTATAGTTTATTGTTTGAATATATTAAGATATTTGAAAATTTTTATTCTTAGGTGTTTAGTAAAGTAAGTATGTCAAATTTTTCATATATACCTATGAACATAGTTTTTGATACTATATTTTTTACAAAGAGTATAACTGCTCGAAAACTAAAAAGTTTAGATTGCAAGGCATTAAATCATCTACTCAATATATCTTTAAGCCCATACTCTGAAATGCAATGCTCATGTTGGCTACAGTCTCATGTTCTTAATATAAATAGGCTATGAGAAGACACCTAGAGTAGAGAGATAAAGAGAGTTTTAGTTTTTGCTATTTCGCTTCATCATTTTAGTGTTATTTTCTAGTTAGTTGTTTTGAATTTTAGTTTATTGCTACTATATTTACCATGAACTAAATTAGATATCTTGAGATTTTAGCATGCTTGATGATTTTATTAATTCATGATTTTATTATATGTTGCTATTTAAATAGTAATGAATTTTAATTATCCCAATTTCATAGTCCATGATTTTATTGCCTTATTAATAATATTTTCACAAATAAAACTTAAAAAACTCAAAAGGGAATGAATAGTTTGCATTAAATTGGATTAAGATTAGTTTAAATGTTGATATGGACACATGCATGTTAAATTATTCTTGGGATTCATGCTCTTAATGTAATTAGTATTAATTTTTGTGACATAAAAATATGCATGAATTTAATATTAATTAAGGTAATAATATTTGTTTCAGAAATTTACTATTAAATTGGAGATTATAAATAAACCACTTAAAAGGGGCATTTTTGCTATAGTTAGAACAATAGTAACTTGAAAAGGAAGTGAGTCCTAGTGAATTTGATAAAAAAACAACTAATTTGTCCTAATGTATATTAGAAGCATATGTTAATTGATCAAATGATAATGTAATCGAAATTGTATGTAATTAACTTTATAACCTTCTCCCTGTATTACTATCATGTTTTAGTTAAAGTTATTTATTTTTATTTTAATTTCTTTAAACATCTCATTTTGATTGTCTAGATGAAGAAAAAATTCATATAATATTGTATTTAGTTTTCATTCCTTAAGGATACGACTTGGTCTCACCAATCTTTTGTTATTGCATATGCGATCTAGTATATCATATCAAGTTCTTGGCATTGTTGCTGGGGATAGTGCTTAACTAATATTATATTTTTTATTCTATTTTTAGATTAGGCACTTTAGAGTAATTTTGTCAATTTTGTTTGTCATCTTTTGTTTTTAAGTTTCCTTGTTTATCTTGTTAAGGGAGGTGGGGGGGAAGGTTTCCTTGTTTAAGTTGCACAATCCCAATTCTTCTCCAATTTTCATGCTGTTACTAGCTACATCATAAGAAAAATTCCTCTCGATGCTTCTGTGTGGCACTTAGCGCTTCTAACCATGCCAAGGAAGGCTAAGTTTAACTTGAAAACTATACACACAAAGTTTAGGGAAAGTAAGTAGAGAGAGAAAGACTTTGATTATCAACTAAATTCTACTCAATGACTAGATGATTACAAATGAAGGGAGACCCCTTATATATAAAAATGGTCCCTTATAATGGATGGCCGAGACTTATTCAATCTATCGGTTACAATTGAATCTTATCTACCTATCTTACTTATCCTACCTACCCTACCTATTATAATACATTGAATCTGGAAATATCTAGAACCTTATATAAACCTTCTAACTTCTAGAATCTTCCCTAAGTCTAGGCCTAGGCCTTTATATCTTTGTCTTGTCTCTCATACTCAAGATCATATTGGTTACATTTCAAGGGCCTTAGAAAATTAGTCCATGACATTCTCCCCCATTCAATCTAGTAATGTCCTCATCGTGGCTTCCTTTTTGAATTCTAATCCACTCGATCCCATGACCTTGGTTCTTTATATGTACCCATATCATAAGAATGCTTGATAATCTCCCTTCTTAAAGCCCACTGTAGCTCCTTACCCTTTTCAGTCTTAACCTTAGTTACTAAGGCTTTGTCCTACTTTTCCCCATGTATTGGGTTTAAACTTTGTGGACTCTTATCAACTATTCTTTCCTCCATCTCCCCCACTAAAGTTGAACTATCTCCTTTCATCAGTGTTGACTCTTCCCCTGCAATTTGCATTAATGTAATAAGCTTTGTTACTCGTCCCATCTTCCTACTTATGGGGATTATGCATTGAGAACCTTGATTAAGCCAACAAATGCAATTGGATTGAGGAAAAATGATGGCATCACTCCTAGCCAAGAAGTCCATGCAAAAAATAAACTCAAAATCATCTATGGGGACAACTCAATATTCTCCCTTTCCCGCCAATCTCCGATGTTGAATTCCACATTTTTAGCAACCCCATAAGTTGGGAGTTCCTTAAAGTTAACTATCTTGAGTTAAGCTTTACTTCATTCAACTTTTAGCCTAAGCCTAGAGGCAGCATCTTTTGAAATGAATAAATGTGAGGCCCTTGTATCCACTATAGCATTTATCTTCCTTCTTGCCACTTTGGCCTCTTCATATGTTAAACCTTTTTTCTCCTTCATATCTTGAGACTTCATGGCATAGAAAAGATGAATGGTACCAAGCTTACCCTCGCTGTCTTCTTCAATTTCATCTATTGCAAGAGGAGCATCCAATCGTTCCCTCTTTGGACCATATTGAGCATAATGTGGTCCATTACAAAAAATAGCACTTAAGTTATCGTATCCTTCTCTTATCTACCATCCTCCTCCTTCCTCTTAAAGGACTTAAAGATCTGCTACCTTCTATATCTTCTTCTTTTTCTCCTTCAGTACTTATGGAATGGCAATCTTCCTTCTTTTGAAGTTCTACTATAATAATGGCTTTTGAGATGTTCTCTACTCCATGATGCTTTAACTTTAACTTAGCCCAGGGTTTCAAGCCATCTAAGAACATAACAAGAGCATCATCTTAGTTAAGGTCTGGTATCTTTAGCATCACATCTGAAAATTCTTGAACATATTGCTTCACATTAACCTTTTCTTGTAGATGGTTGAGTTTAACCTTGGCTTCTCTCCTTACATTTTAGGGAAGGAATTGATTTCAAAACTTTATCACAAAGTAGGGCAACGAAGTAATCCCATTGACCTTCCTTCTCTACTAAATCAATGTTGTATCCTTTAGGAATAAGGCTGTTGTCCTTACTTTACTTCCATCATCGACAAGCCCTAAAGTACTATTCAACTCCCTACAGAAAATTATCTACTTCTCTTGCAGATCATGTCCCCTTAAATCACTTAGCCTTTAATACTTCCACCCTTGTGACTAGCTAGATAATTACTCCATTAGCAATAGCAGCTTAGCATGCTACCAGCTGATTCTTAAGGTCTTCAATCACCTGCTGTCACGACCCGAAGGGGTTAGTTATAGGAGTCACCGTATACTGTATAAAGGACTGTAGATTGAATTCCTTACAATCGACAATCCTTTATACGATAGATAAGGCTACAACTACAACTAATAATCAAGAGTTATACAAATGTAAGCAATATCATTTCATGATAATAATAACAAGTTAAGGAAATATAAAACACAATATATTTATATAAGAGTTTATAGATAAGAAGTCTATAATACTTCTTAACTCAAACTAATATCAGTTTATTATATAATCAGATCCATAATCTACATATACTATCACATATTACATACTAAAATAATTATAAAATACATATGCACGTCTATATATATATATATATATATATATATACGCATGTATATACATAGTTAAGTAAATAATATGCTAAATACATATACATGTACATAAAAGAAATATTGGGTATATATACATATAGTATACAAGTATTCCTACATATATTATATACTAAATACTAATTATTCATACATAGATAATACATACATACATATATTTTTTTCGTGTACATGCATATATATATATATCCAAATAGTGAAATTTCCAAATACCTATTATATGTATTCTTATTTATACATACATGTATATACATATATTGTATATTCTACCTAATAGTATATATATATACATGTCCATATACATATATTTATACCCAAATGAAAGAGATACACATATATATTTATCTACTTATGCATACATATATGTACATGTAATATATCACAAAATACTTAGTATATACATGCACATACTATATAATATACTTATGTACAAATAAATTACACATATACTTACCTAATTTTTTTTTTAATTGATATTTTCCTCTTCTTCTTCTTCTTCTTCTTCTTTTTGTTTTCCTTTTGCTTTTCTTGGTTTTGTGTGTAATTTTTAGTTTTGTGTTCTTTTCTTTTTCTGTTTTTTTTTTCTCTTCCAAACGTGAATCCAATTGGGCTTGATCAGTTGAAAAAAATCAATATAAATAAAGAACATTTGCTAAGACAAGTGATGCAATAAATATGATAGGATAAAGTAATCAAGTTTCATATCTTTTTCTCTTTATTAGATCAACACTTGAAAGTTAATTCATTACATGGGCTGTTGTTTCTTGATTTGTTTTTTTCTTTCTTTTTCCAGAATGTGGCAGCAAGGGGATTAGGAAGAAAAGAAAGAAAAGAAAAGAAAAATAAAAGAAGAAAAAGAAAAATAGAAATAATTATATGTAATTTTTTCTTAACATAAAAATAATAATTATAAATTAATTTTATAATTTTATGAAAATTTATCAATTTAATTGGTACCCATTACAATTATAATTTTTTACATGTTGTTTTAATGATTTCAATAAAAGTTTTATGCGATTATGCAATTTAGTTGATAATTGTAATCGACTACAATTATAACACTATTGAGTGATATTTAATTATTTTATAGGTTAAAGTTATAGTTTTAGGCTTTCGATCAAGTTCGAGTTTGATTTCGGGTAATTGTATATAAATCAGATTTAGGGTTTTAGTATGTGATTTAGGGTTTCGATCAATTTCTAAGATTTTTATTATTGGTGTTATATTAGATTTATTAAAGTTCATAAACTTTTATTGTCACTAGCCTTATTGAATCATAATACAGTTTAAGATGCTCGGACTTAAATTAGGGTTCAGACTACTGATTTTCTAGAGCTTACACCTGTTACATAGTGATGATAGTAGAATCAATTTTTGCTCCATATGTTTCTTCCTTAACTTCAAGTGCACCCATCTAGGCTTTAAGGATATCCTCCTTTTCTTCAAGCTCTCCACCATACTTCCTCAGTTCCTCCAAGGCTTAGTTCAAAACTCCTTATAACTCACCTAGAAGTTCTTCCTCCAACCCATCCATGGTAGCTCCATAGTCATCTAGTTGTTGTTTAGCTTCAGTGATGCTTAGCTCAACCTTGTCCACTTGAGTGGCAAGGGAATTTCGCAAATCCTTAGACTTAGCCCTCTACCTGGTCATTCGGCTTTCTCCCCAGTCATCCACCTCATTGACCATGGAGTTGTTGTTCTCATTTCCATACGACAACATTCTCGCTTTGAAAGCTTGCTCTGATACCACTTATAACAAGCAAAATTCCTTTCGATGCTCTCATGCAGCACTTAGTGGTCCTAACCACACTAAAAAAGGCTAAGTTCAGCTTAAAAACCACATACATAAAGTTTAGAGAGAGAATGTAGAGAGAGAGACTCTGATTATTAATTAAATTTCACTCAATGTCTAGATGATTACAAATGAGAGGAGACCCCTTATATATATATAAATGGCCCCTTATAATGGATAGCCAAGATTTATTCAATCTGTCGATTACAATCGAATCTTATCTACCTACCTTACCTATTATGATACATTGAATCTGGATATCTTTGGAGCTTTTTAAAAACGTTCTAGCTTTTAGAATCTTCCATAAGTTCGGACTTGGCCCTTTCTCTTCTAATAGGCTTTGGGAACCTTTTATATATGTCTCATTTGTCTTGTCTCCTATACTCAAGATTATATTAGGCGTATTGTAAGGGATTTGGAAAATTAGTCCATGGCACATATAGGGCAGCAACTTCACCTTGGACGAGCATAAGTTGTACATGGACGAGCGCTACACCAAGTTGAGCATCTTCTGTTTGGAGCAACACAAGCATCCTGATATCAATCGAATAGGTGGAGTTTGCTCGGAACTCAGATTCAAGAGCAGCAATTTTCAATTCAACAAAGGAGATAAGTTTGTCTTCTCATTCTTTTTTTTTTTTTTGTTTTTTTTGTTCTGAATAATTTGGTTTGTTGTTATTATTTTGTTCTCATTATTACGTTGCATTGCTCAATAATCCTAGGCTTTTCATCATTTAGTTAATCCCTCACTCACGTACCTCCTTCTTGTATAATTTCGTAGATGCTTTCGTTGACTTATTTTCATTGGAGCACGTTCACGATATTCAGCAGGTTCTTATGTCATCATCATAGTTTTAGTTCAATTCTTAGCCTCCTTACATTTTGGTTAAAAAGCAAAAAAAATAAAAAAAAGAGGAAACTTCGATTTTTCACGTGATTACTGGACTGTCAAATTATACACATTGTCCTAGATTAGTTGATTTCACGTGTATTGTTTGCTTAATATTAGAATCCATCTGCTTTCCATTTGCATTGCACTGACCATGTTTGCATTTGATTACCGACTACGTCATAGTCACATGATTTTCCACTATAGTTACTTTCATTGTCGTTGATTCACGCACAAGCACAGCAGGTGGTTTTATTCATTGATTTTATTAAACTTATTTAATCATATATATATAATAAAAAATTAAAAATTACAAAGATGGCATTGAACTTAGATTTCCCATTTTCTTTCTTTCTTTTTTCTTAAAGAAAAAAGAAACTGAAAATTTGCATTTCTCTTACATCAATTTCCTTTTTTTTTCTCTGAAAATTTTCATTTTTCTTGTATCAATTTCTTTTTTATTTTGGTTTTTTTGTCAGATTTTACACTATTTAACGTAGCTTTTATTAAGTAATGTTGCTCTTATTTTTCGCAAACTTGTTCCATCCATTTCATATGGGCTTATGATGTTAAAATTGCATTGGGTAGTTTCCTCGTCATTAATTAAAATAAAAAAAGAAGCAAAAAAGGAAAAAAAAAAAAAAAGTCATGAGGCAGTTGGACCTTACAATTTACGGTGTATGCATATAATTGTGTCATAGCCATCATTGCATTACAGTAATACAGAGACACATGCATTCAGTTGCTCCTTGGGGCAATTTTCCTCACAGTGACCCACTAGAGCAATTTTCGGTCCGAGAGCATTTGACGAACTTTTCTATCGATTGTTATTTATTTAAAAAAAAAAAAAGAGAGAGAAGAGTTTATTTCCCATAAAACGCATGCATAGGGTTAAAAGTGCAGATTTGGAATGGTTGATATTTGACCCCAAGATCAACTCACTTTTCATAGGCTTAGCAAAGAATGTACATGCTTGAATCAAAAGTCACTCGAAATCATGGAAATAATTAACCTAAATGGAGAAAATTGTCCCCTTTGAGAGTATTGTGTTCTCACTATTCAAGGAGCAACACCTGGTGCCATGCTCCTTGTGATTTAGGCTAACAATTTTGAGCTTAAACTTTAACTGATACAAATGGTGTCAGTTAACCAATTTGGAGGATCATTACAAAAGCATCCTAATGATCATGTTGAAAATTTCCTTCAAATTTGTGAGACTTTCAAGATTAATGGAGTTTTGAAAGATGCTATTCGTCTCCAATTGTTACCATTTTCATTACAAGATAAGGAAAAAAGTTAGTTTAGTTTGGTCTCAGTTGGCTTGTTTTCTACGTGGGATCAGTTGGCTCAAAAGTTCCTTACTTATTTCTTCCCTCCTGCTTGTACTGTCAAACTCAAAAGTGACATCACATTCTTTTTGCAGTACAAAGGCAAATCATTATACAAGGCTAGGAAAGGTTTAAGGAAATTTTAAGGAGGTGTCCTTATCATGACCTTCCTATATGGCTTCAAGTGCAAACATTTTACAATGGCTTGGGAGCCTAACTTAGGATAATGATTGACATAACCTTAAGAGGAGCATTGACGAGAAAGAGAGTAGAAGATGCATATGAGATGATTGAAGAGATGGCATCAAACACTTACAGCTTGCAGAATGAACAATCAGTGCCAAGGAGAGTTATTGGAGTATATGCATTGAGTGAAATGTCACACTTCTTGGCATATGTTGCAACTCTCACTATTTAGATAAGTAAGCTTCTTGCTACTCTAAGCCCTTTCTATAGCCTACCCATTGTAGAGGCACTTATGATAGAATGGATTATCAAGTTGGAAACCATTTTGCTCCATCTCAATCAATTGCGATCTTAATTGGAGGAACCATCCAAACTTCTCCTAGCAAGAGAATAATAATGCTTATAGAGCACTACCTAGCTTTTCACAACCATCTTTAGAGAAGAAACCAAGTATAGAGGAGATCGTGACCAATTTCATCCAACATGAAATTTCAAAACTAGGATACTGCCATTCATAATTTAGAGGTGCAAATGAGTTAGATCTCTCAATTGCTACATAGCTACCCTCAAGGTAGGTTACCTAGCATCACCGAGAAAAATCCAAAGGAGCAAACGAGACCATTAAATGCAAGAGGAAAAGAAGTTAGCACAATTTAGCTTATAGAGAATGAGATCCCAACTGATAAATATGTGACTTAGATTAAAACCTAAGATAGTTTGGGTAATATAGTGATAAGAAAGCTAGTTGAAGAGTATTTTATTAAGGGAAATTCTATTGGAAATGGAAGAGGAAAACCATCGTATGTCTAAAGATGAGCACTTCTAGATGAGTTATTATGAGTAGCTAATGTTAGCTGATGATTACAATGATGATGAGTAGGAGCTTGACACTATGAAAGACAATGAGGATGATGAGCATATGATTGTTGAGATTATAAGTAATAAAGATTCTTCACATACAATTAGGAGTGATAATATTAGTGGCTCAATTGAGATATTTGGGAACCAAATAGGAGAGGTACACTAGGAGCATATTGATAAATCGATCTCACTAATCTAAAAGGATGTGGATTTGAAGGTGGAATACATACTTTCGAAGATGGATGATCTAGGAAAGGTTACTGTACCATATACCATCATGAACTAGTTCATTTCAAGTGCTTTATACGATCTAGGTGCAGTGGTAAACCTTATGTCTTTTGAGATGATGGAGAAATTGAAGCTAAGAAGTATGTTGAAAGATAAAAATACAACTCTTAGGGCAGTAGATTGATCTCCTAGGATGCCTTTAGGGATTTGTGAGGATGTAGTACTACAAATTAGTCGATATAAGTTTCCTACTAACTTTATGATGATGATATTGGATACAACATGGATTACTGATCTCTAGACCTAATGTGCTTAGGAGCTTAGTTATTACTAAGGCTTACTACAGGAGGTGAGGAACCAGTGGGTTCTTCAAAATATCGAAAAAAATAGAGTGAGTAGGTCTATGACTAGAATATAGTAGCTGTTACGAATTGAGGACGGCCTAGTCGTGGCAGACGTCGTATACTGTATGAAGAACCCCTGATTGGTTACCCTTCCAATCAAAAACTCTTCATACAATATATAAGGCTCTACAACTATTAGTTTCCAAAGTACATCCATATTCACATGATATCATCACACAACATATTTATATAAAAGTTGAGTTATAAAGCTTACAATACACAGTGTTTAAGTATGTCTAAGTTTATAATAATAAGATAAACAAAAGTACTTGAGTAAGAATCTACATAAACTATTCTCACTCATTACACAGGACACCTCGCTCTTGCCCAAGTCCCCAGGCTAACCTGTAGCATCCCTCGTCCTGTCTCTACGAACAGGCTATCCTGCAACAAAAGTCTAAAGGGGTGTAAGCCTAAGCTTAGTGAGCAAAACCCTCAGCCACGCCACAAGCAAGTTATAAGTATATTATAGTCACGCATATGAATGAATGATCAAACAGAATGCCAAACAATATGCATACTTAACTAGTTCATATACGTAACTCGGATTTAACGCCCTCCGAAGTCAGGGTTAGAGTTTACACGGCACCAATCAGATCCGGGTATTATACTAAAACTTACTTTACTACGGAACTCCATGTTCCGTACTTATATCAAATATTTCTTTTATCTTCAGAAAAACCTAAGTTCTAGTATAATTATGAGTGGGCCCCAGCAGTCCACACTCACCCCTAAACGGAGGCCTCTAGACTCGACCCATAGCCAGGCGGTTGGCGCCTCCAACGCCTAGTGTTCCTGCGGGCCAGGGTAAGGTCATTTTGTACGAGTGCATCATACAGAACCAAATAAATCAATAATATCAACCCCCGAATGGCCTCTCTTTACCTCCGTGTGATGTGACGGCCGGAATAATATCCATGCTATGCATGTTCCAGTTTCTTTTTAAAGGCTGAGTATAATTTAGTTCAAATTATGCTGTAACCATCCAATAATACACACAGTCATTTTTTATACTACTATGCAATAAACAAGGCATTTTATATATTTAAGGTAAATTCACAACTCAACATACAATTACATACACAAGCATTTCCCGAACCCCACACAGTAGTCAATTAACAATAATATTTAAGTCCACTATCTACAATCACAATCAAGCATGAAACATAAGGTAAATACTCACTCGGCCATAATGGTTCGCCCTAATCGTAGTAATCGATCGGGAGGTCTTCGCTCACCTCAAGGTCACCTAATCATTATGTGATAATAACACTAGTAAGTACTTGAATTAACTACTAATTCTAAACATCTAATTACCTAATTCTACTTAAATTACTATCAGCTTTTACCCGGTAAGACTTTAATTTCAATCGTATGTAACTTTTTCGTTTTATTTTTTATATTTATGAATTTATAGTCGTTTTTCATTATTTCCGAACATATATTCACATGGTAATATCTGTTTTGGGTGTTAAGACCTGTATTTTACGTTATGAACTAAATTTATAGAAATTTTTAGTTATGAACACATAAGTACTCTTATTACTTATGTTTATATCTTTTATTCCTTAAATTCTTATAATGAAAGGATTTTACTTTGCTATTACTAATTTATGTACTGAATTAGATATAATCTAATTTAGAAGGTGTATTAGGATTCACTAATTTAAGTACCTAATTACCTACACTTTTCTTATTTTTCTTATTTTCTAAACCTATGCTTATGTCATTGCTTACATCATCTTTTGCTTATGTCATCATGTACTTATGTCATCACTTACCTTATCATATGCTTACATAAGCCTTTCCTCATGCTTATGTCATATGTATATGTATTATGTACATGTTACCCCTTTCTCTTATACTTATGTATATATACCTTATAAATACTTATACTCATACCAATACTTAGACTTATACTGTATTTATACGTGTATACATACTCGTATACCTATACGGTTGGATACGTACTTTTATACTAAAATTCGTATGCCTAACTTTTCCTTAAGAAAAGCTTCCTAATTCCATGTTTTTGTGTTTTTATATATATATTTAGTGTAGTATAGGTATGTATAGTTAGATATGATCTTAAGTTAGGTTATGTACATGATAAATACTCATGTATAAAGGTTCACATACTTGTACTCTTTTGGTATTTCCTTATGTATACATACTTATAAGCATATACTCATGTCTTCCTTTCTTCTTCTTCAAAAGTTCTAATTTCTACACTTAAAGATGGAAACGTTGTTTTCTCTTCTTCAAGACAATACTAACCACATAACTACTTATCTAATCTACCTAATTAACTAACTAATGAATAATATAAAGTAACATAAGGCAACTTAAAGACATACCTTTAATTATGTTGAAGTTATGGAGACAAAAGTGAAGTAATGAAAGGGAAAGAAGAAGAAGGAGTTCACGGCATGAAAAAGGGGGCTTTTGGTTTGTTTCTTTTGTTTGTTTCTCTTAATGGAAGACAGCATGTGGTGGGGTTTAGAAGGAAGAATGTGGACGGCAACAATTATGAAAAAGAGAGGAAGAAAAATCAAAAGGAAAAGAAAAGAAAGCCATCATTAAGGAAGAGATATTTTCCTTATCTCTTTGTCTTTTGTTGACTTTTCAAAATGTTGACTTTAGTCAACATGTGTTGACTTGGTTAACTTTTGGACTTTGGTCAACATGTATTATCTTAGTCAAAATTCCTTAAGTATGTGCAATTTTGTGCACATAATGTAGTAATTAAGGGAAATTAGGAGAGAAATGAAAGAAATGGGAAGAAATGAGGTATATGATGCATTGATGTGTAAATATGGTTGATGAGATCTTACTTTAGCTCTTTAGAGTCCATATATCTCATTTGATAAACTACTTTGGGTAAAAAGTGCAAAAAGTACTAATTTGAGTATTAAACTTCACTATATGTAACCTAATCTTCAACTATAACCCTAACCCTAAGTAAGACTATCTTAATCGTATATTTAAGGGATAAATATAATCTATGACTCATTATCTTAGTTCCTAATGGATTACTTAAGAATTCGAATCATATAAGCAAGAATGAGGGTTATCTCTAACCTTTTACTAATGATTTAGCAAAATATAAGCATTATATTATCAATTAGGGTTTTAGGGTATATCATGTTGGATTAGTGCACATATGTCCTTAATGTAATCATTTTTAAGGTTTTCATCACTTTCGAATGAAATCTTTAGCTTTTAGAAACATTTAGGGCAGAAAAGTTCTTTACGCGATTGATTAATTCTTTTAGGATTTTCACTTTAATTAGCCTTGTCGACTCCTAAATTGTCTAATATAGTTGAGTTTATTTCAAAAACTAGATCGAAACTTTTAGGGGTTTACAGTAGCTAACATGAAGTTGCTCATGGGATGTGACCCACTAACAAGTACAAAACAACTTAACACCTCACTTGATATGATGCACAAGCTAATGTCAAGATCTACTCTTTACTAATCCTAAGTTATTCAGCAAGATTAGATAAGAGTGTATAGAAATGGACTTGGAGAGGGTCGTCTCGTAAGAATAAATATATTCAATGTCAAGAATCAATGTAATAATAATTTTGACTATAAAGAGAAGGGACTATTTATAGTAAGTCCCTAAGGCAATATTATAATTAAGGAAAATTACGAATAAGCATACATAAAAAGGGAGTTTCTAGTACATACGAGAAAAGTTAAATAGGAAAAATGACAAAAAGAGAAAAATAGTACAATATTAGACGAGATGAACAAGTGGTAGTGCAACATAGGTTCCATACAAAAGATTCTTTAATTACAATAGCCTAGAGGAGTCAAGATGTTACAGTAACAAGTTAGCCAAGTTGAGAAAAGGGTGCTGTAAGATTTGGTAGGCGACTGAGAGAGAAGTACTCAGCTAGTTAGGGGTTGTCTCTCATTACTCGACAAGAAGCTCTTGGCAACTGAAGGTCTAATCACTCGATATAGAGCCCTTGGCCAAAGCATAGTATAACTATCCGGAGCACTCAAGGAATTCATCTACCCTCCTTTTATGTACAATTTCTTATCATCGGTAGATTAACGAGAGAAAATTCTTTGGGTGAGGAATTGCAGACCTCTAAGGAGTGCGTAAGTAAGTGGGCTAGACGTTATTAACTTATTAACTCCTCAAGGTTGTTGGAGATTTGCACTCAAATCATGATCTTCGTTGGCGTCTGGTACATAAGGGGTCAGGTCGGCAACGTTGAATATGGTAGATACCCTATACCCTCTGGGTAGCTCAACCTCATAGGTGTTGTCATTAATTCACCTAGGGATCTTTTAAGGTCTATCCACTCTAGGAGATAGTTTGTTTTTCCTCCTGCTAAGGAAGCGTACCTTGCTAAGATGAACTTAACAAGGTCTTCGGGGGTATAAACGACTCACCTTCTTCCTCAGTTTCCTTGTTCCTTCTATTGGGTCACAGTCTTAACCAGTTGCTCAACAACCCTTTGATGTAATCCTTGGAATTCCTCAACTCGCTACAAGATAGGTTAGCTTTCCTCTTATATGGTTGAGATGGTAATTAAATCCAAGGGTAAGTTTGTGTTAAGTCCATATATGACCTCAAACGGTGACTTTCCCATCAAGTTATAAGCTGAACAGTTGTAGAAAAACTCAATGATAACTAGGCATAAATCCAAGTCACACAAATTCTTCCCAATAGTTGCTTGTAGGAGGTTGCCGACTGTCTTGTTCACAACTTCAATTTAGTCGACTATCTAAAGGTGGCAAGAAGTACTGAATGTGAGCTTAGTACTAAACTTCTTGCACAGGGTCCTCTAAAAAAAGCTTGTAAACTTTGAGTCAAGGTTAGACACAATATTTCTTACAAAAGGAGGTTAGTAATAAATAAAGTATCATTAATTTTATGGCAAGGAATGAAGTAGTTCATCTTACTGAACTGATCAACTACCACCATAATTGAGTCATGCCTTCTCGATGTTCAAGGAAGGCCGAGTATAAAATCCATGCTTAGATTAGTCCACAGCCGCTTGGGTATAGGTAAGGGTGTGTTCTCTCCATACGACTCTCTCCTTCCATTTGCATGTTTATAAACCCTGCACCACTCTACAATTCGGTACACATCCTTCGTTATCTTAGGCTAGTAGAAATTTTCCTTCACTATCATGGCAGTCTTCTCTTCCCCAAAATGGCTGACCAAGTGACCAACATGAGCTTCTTGAATGAGTAGTTCTCTTACCGAACCACTCAGCACACAAACCTACTTACCTTTCATCAGGAACCCTTAATTCAAGTATAACCCATCTGCAGCTCCTCCAACATTGTAGTTGGCCACTAGGGGCCTAAAATATAGATCATACTCATATTGATCAAGTAAAGTACTAAATCCAAGTACCTTGGCTTGCAATGTTGTGATTAGGGCATGATGACAAGAAAGGGCATGATGAATAGAAAGAGCATCAGCTACATTATTTGTGCTCCCCTTCTTATATTTAATGACATGGAAAAAGGTCTTTAAGAACTCATCCCATTTGGCATGATGCTGAGAAAGTTTCTACTATCCTCGAAGGTGCTTAAGAGATTCACAATCGGAATGGATGATGAATTCTCTCGGTAACAGGTAATGCTGCCAGTACTAAAGTGTTCGAACAAGGGAATAGAAATTCTTGTCGTAGGCTAAGTAATTTAGGGTAGCTCCTTTGAGTTTCTCACTAAAATAGGCAATAGGTCAGTGTTCTTGCATAAGGATAGCACCAATGTCAACTTCTGAAACATCACATTCAACCTTAAAAACTTTTTCAGTCTAGGAGGGCGAATATTGGGGCAGACATCAATTTACACTTTACATCTTCAAAACTCTTCTGAACTTTCTCCGACCACTTAAACTCTAAGTGCTTCCTAATAAGCTTGGTTAATGGTGCTATTACGAAACTGAAATTCCAAATGAATCTCCAAATAGAACGAAGCAAGACCATAGAAGCTCTTCACTTCAGTAGCATTAGTCAGCGTGGGCTACTCGAGAATACCTCTGACCTTCCTGTCATCAACTCGGACTTCTTCCTTTGAAACAACATATTTGAGGAATACAACCTCGCTTTGGCAAAACACACACTTCTTCAGATTATTGGATAATCTCTTGGCATGGAAGATGTCAAATACCAATCTTAAATACTCTACATGGGCGATCATTGAAATAAACCACAACACATTTTCTAATCCATGCCCTCAATATATGATTCATGAGCCACATAAAAGTACTTGGCGCATTTGTTAGACTAAACAACATCACTATCCCTTCGAACAGACTATCCCTTATCTTGAAGGCCGTCTTCCATTTATCTCCAAGTCTCATTCGTATTTGGTGGTAACAACTCTTTGGATCAATATTTGAAAAGATGCAGGTACTATGCAACTCATCGAGCATATTATCCAACTATGGGATTGGGTTTTAGTACTTAACAGTAATTTTGTTGATGGCATAGCTGTCAATGTACATTCTCTACCCCACCTTTCTTCAGTGCTAGCATGGTTGGTATGGCACATGGGCTCATGCTCTCTCAAACATATCCGTGATCCACCAACTCATTCACTTGTTTCTTTTGCTTGGCTACTTGCTTAGGATTGAGTCTATGAGCAGGTTGGTTTGGTAAGGCTACTCCAGGCTAAAGATTAATGTAATATTCAATGACTATTAAGAGTGGTAAACCTTTTGGCATCTCGGCATGAAATAGGTCGGCATACTCTTCTAGTAAAGCTCTTACCTCAACAGGTAAGTTCTCAGCTTCTCTTAACTCCAAGAGCTTCTTTACTAAAAGAAGCATACATACTTCCTTTTCAATTTCTTGATAAAATTTAACACGGGAAATCACTAAGGATTTCTGTTGCATATATCTAGCAATCTTCTCTTAAGACTCTTGTACTTTCTTAGGACTCATAGGAGTCAAAATAACTCTCTTTCCTTCTTTTTGGAATATGTAAATGTTCTTATACCCATCATATAATACCCTTAAGTCAAATAGCAAAGGTCAACCGAGTAAGATGTACGAAGCATACATGGGGAGGACATCACACAACACCTCATCCTTATATTGATAGCCAATGGCGATTAGTACTCTAACTTGCTCAACAACATGTCAACCTTCTTTCTCATTCAGTTAGTGAATCTTATATAGCTTAGGGTATCAAAGAGTTGGCAATTTAGTGGCCTTCACTACGCCCTATGCTATAACATTGGTACAACTTCCTCCATCAATAATCAGGGCACATAGTTTACCATTCACTCAGCAATTCGTGTGGAAGAGATTCTCCTTTTGTGTAATCTCATCGGCTACAAAAGTGCTGAGAGATCGACTCACAATAAAATAGTATTTAGCTCTCTCTCTTCGAAAGGTATATGAGCATAAGGGTCTTCTTGAAACTCCTCTAATGTTGGGACAACTTTAACTTTCTCCTCTCCTTCACTAGTACTCTCCACTTCGAATTGAGGCTTATCTCCCTTGAGCATCATGATGCGTTGGTTTGGACATTGACTAGCCAAGTGTCCATAGCTAAGACATTTAAAGCATTTGATATCTCGGGTCTTTCTTCTATAACTCTAACCTTGGTCTCTTTAGACCTTAGGTTCCTTGGCCTTACCCTTTACCTCAGCCCTCTTCTAGTCAGCTCAACATAAGTCCTTGGCAATCCACCTCAGAACTATTTAATACACGGCCATAGTCTATTTGGCTCAACATGTTATTTGGGCTCAACTATCCTAGTTGGCTAAGCTAGCTCTATCTTTTCCTCTCAACCCTCTATGCCACTCAAATGGTCTCATCTAAACTTCCTAGCCTCTATAATTCCACAATATGATCAATCTTAGTTCTCAGTCCAGAAATGAACCTTGCTACAATTCATGTCTCAGGTTTGTTAACATCAAATCAGATCATAAGTAACTGAAACTCTCAGACATAGTCATCCACTGACCTGTTACCTTGTCTTAAGTCTTCGAGACGTCGAAAGGTGTCTTATTCGTAGTGTTCGGGAATGAACCTACTTCTTAGAACTCTCTTAATCTCATTCCATGTTCAGATTTTACATCAAGCCCTCAAGAAAACATTCTACAGTGTCTTCCACTACATTGCTACATATTTAGAAAATTCCCACGTGGGCACTCGAATACAAACAGCATCTTCATAATCGCAAAAGTTGAATATCTTTTCGATCTTCTCCCCTAAATCCATGTAGTCATCAGCATTACTAGAATGAGAAGGAAAATAAAAATTAATAGTAAATATATGTAATTTTTCAAAACAGAAAAATTATAACAATTCTCATCATAAATTAATTTTTAAATTTTTGTGAAATTGTCTCAATTTAATTGATACCCATTACAATTATAATTTTTACAAGTTATTATAGCAATTTCATTAAAATTTCACGCAAATAGGCTATTTAGTAGAAAATTGAAATCGACTATAATTTTATCACTATTGAGTAATAATTTAACTATTTTATAGTTTTATATTTATAATTTTAGGGTTTCAAACAAATTTGGGTTCAATTTTGATTAATGGTGTATAAATCAGTTTTAGGGTTTTAGTATACAATTTAGGGTTTTAATCAATTCCTAAGGTTTTATTATCGATGTCATATTTGATTTATTAAACTTCGTAATTTTTTATTATTACTAGCCTTATCAACTTATTGTACAATTTAGGACACTTGAACTTAAGTTAGGGTTCAACTACTGTTTTCCTAGGGTTTACATGTGAGCCACTGTAATGGAAAAAGGGAAAAGTCTAGTTGAAGAATTTAAACCAATCACTCGATAAGATGTAGTCCATTATCTCTTTACTTTTGTCTCATTGCTATTTTTATTCACTTCTACTTTTGTGTGTTGTTTTTTCTTTTTTTCCTTATGTCTTTGATCTCCTTGTTAAGTATGCAGATAATTGGCTTGTGAAGTAAGGAGATACAAATCATGTTTCGAGTGGTAGAGGATAGAAACCAACAAGTCATTCATCACCTCATGAGAGTCCCGTTCTTTCCTTCCCTCCTCTTTTAATTATTTCATGCTAAAAATGAGGACATTAATTGTCCTAAAGTTAGGAGTAGATTTTATATTTAAGTTGAAGGTTGTTTAGCTAATGGATTATTCATATGTACATGGTGTTGAGCTAACCATCATGTTTCAAGTGGTAGAAAATAGATACCAACAAGTTATTCATCACCTCATTAGAGTTCCGTTCTTTCCTTCCATCTTCTTTTAATTATTTTGTGCTAAAAAAATTGAGGACATTGATTGTCCTAAATGTTGGGGGTGGATTTTATATTTAAGTTGAGGGTTGTTTGGCTGATAGAATATTCATATATAAATGGTGTTGAGTTAACCATCTATGTACTAGTTACATTTTTCATTTATTGTTGCTTATCATGCATCGCATTCTTATCCTTGTGCATATTATGTAAAAATTTTAACTGATCCTTACCATTTTTAACATTCATATAATAAGCATCAAAATTTTTCTAAAAGTTAGAACTTTAGTTATGTTTATTTTGATTGAACCAACTAGGATAAGTGGGTTCGTATGGAGTCTAAGTGAAATGGGTCTGGGTTTCGCCTCTTACTCTTTGAATCCTACAAAAAAGCCCTCTGTAGATGTAGTCACAAGAGCCATCCGATAGTCAAGTTAGTAAGGAGAACATAAAGAAGAAGGAGTGAGCATTAAAAGCCTAAGGGGTAGTACTTGTCTTGGTTATGCACTGTGAAAGGTGTATATAGTATGTCGAAATTGAGTAGAGAGAGTAAGAGTGTTATCGGAGATGAATGTGGACTTCAGAGAAAAAGTGTGAAAGAGACAGAGATTCCTCTCAACTTTACGATACCTGGCACTTTTTATGTAAATTACTCGGATATGTAGCAATCTGGGGTTCGCTTGTATTGGTCACTAGTAAATAGTATGCATCGTGTAAGAGACTAAGCTACTCTACAAACGGTTGGTTGTGATTGACTAAGCAGAAAAATTTGTAACCTAGAAGTTTGACACCTATAGAAGCTATTGGGTGTGTTGGTTGTATTATGAATGTCAGATGCCCATTAATGAGCTGTATTGGCAAGCAAGTGCTAAGGACAAAAGTCGAGTCAGGTCGTTGAAGGAGGGGTCAATTGGTGCTCAGTTGAAGGTGAGTTGAGGCTTGGATTAATGTTTGATGGTCGGCATGTGCTATATTGAGATTTCACAACTCAAGATTAAGGCAATGTCATTGATTAGAGATTAGGTCCTTACATTTTTAAGCAAACTAGTATGTGTCCATGTTCTTTGAAGTTCCAGTAACTCGATATGGGCATGTAAGGTCATAAATATTAGTTGACCTCCAAAAATTTCCCTAGTAGAAAAAAAGAAAGCGCAAAGAAAAGCTCCCCAAATCAGATTAATTTACTTAGGGATGCATTTGTACTATGTAAAGAGAAACCCATAAAGTCAATCAATCAAAAGGATGATGTATTTTACATAAAGAAGAGCTCCCCAATGTACAAAAATTAAATAGGAGGTGCATATTCATTAAAAAAAAAAAGGAAATGGAAAATTAGGGACCTTCAAGAAATAGAAGTAGAGAACAACTTCATTTTATTGCTTTTATCGGCATGTACTTCAATTGTGATATGGATTAGTACTATGTACACACATGTCTAGTGTACAAAATGTGAGAACCTCTTCCTTAGTTATGTGATGTTATACTTAGCTTTTAGTAAGAGGATCTTGATTTAACCTTAGTGATCTAACTTTATTAAGCAATTGATTAATGATTTAAATCTACTGTGAGTGAAAAATCAATCCAATTCCATGAAAGGATGTCAACTCAAATCTTGGATTTTCGAATTGATAAAGATCAAGATAAAAAAAGGGTAAGAAATAATAGTTTGAGCTTCAGTTTTAGTAAAAAGAATGCAACTAGATTCCCTAATCTTTAAGGAATTGGTGCTATTGTGAAGATGATGTTAATAATGATCTTTATTTGTATGTGCTTGCTTTCCTCATGAGTGCTTTAAAGTTGAAATTAGTTTTTTGAATTGCTTGAAGATAAGCAAAAGCTCAAGTTGAGAGTAATTGATAAGTGTGTATTTTTACTTACTTATTCTATTTTAAATCTTACAATTCATTGAATTATATCATGAAAGTTATAAATAAACAAAATTTGATCAATATAATAAATTGATGAAAAAGATTTTAAGATTAGACTTACATGGTTTATATTATATTAATCTATTTTTATCTCAATTGTAAGCTATTTTGATGTTTGTATCATTATACTTATAATAGGAAAAATGTATTAAACAAAAAACCATACATTGAAACTATTACAAGTACAAAAATATAAGAAGTAGAGAACCATATCAAGATCACAAGTTAAAGCAAAAGCTAAAGTCATGCTCATGAGTTCTAAATACATAGGAGTTCAAATGTGGAATTTATGATTGCAAATTCATCTTCCCACAATGATTACCAACATAGGATGCATCCAACCTTTTCCTTCTCCCATTCAATTTCAATGCCAAGAGGAGAATCAGTATTTAGTAAACTCAAAATGTTTGAACTCACAATGAAAGTACAAGTTAAGCTCAAAAAGTCAAAGTGATGATGGTAAATTTATTAGATCGAGAAGATAAATCCATGAATAATTGAATGAAAAGAGCTTACTTAGCATCTGAAAGAAGCAAATCGAAAAGCATGCATCATCTCATCTACTCAATATTTCTCTAAGCCCATACTTTGAAATAAAATGCTTATGTTGGCCATAGCCTGGTGTTCTCAATATAAATAGGCCATGAGAAGACACTGATAATGGAGAGATAAAGAAAGTTTTAGTTTTTACTATTTCTCTTCATCATTTTAGTGTTATTTTCTAATTAGTTATTTAAATTTTAATGCATTGCTTTTATCTTTACCATGAACTAAATTAGATATCATAAGATTTTGACATGTGTGTTGATTTAATTAATGCATAAGTTTATTGTAAGCTACTATTTAATTAATTGTGAATTTTAATTGTCCAGATTTGATAGTCCATGATTTTATTGCCTAATCAACAATAATTTTATAAATAAAACTTTAAAAACTCGAAAGAAAATGAATAGTTTGCATAAAATTAAACTAGCATAGCATTTGGTTGTAATGACTGGAGAAGATAAAGGGAACTAGATAAGATAAGCAAACGTAGAACTAGACAATATAAGTCTATTATACCATGTTTGGTTTGCACCATACTAGATAGAAAATTTATTTAAAAAATTAATTATTTATATTATAAAATAAATATTTTGTGTAATATCTAATGAAAATTATATTATTTAACGTAATATTATAACATAGATGGGCATTTTTGAGAATGCAAAATATTTTTGTTTTTATCTAGTGAGTTTCATTTTTGTACAATTGTGTAGATAAGATAAAATTTACGCCTTTTGTCATGTTCATCAGCCTAATTTTTGGTTCAATCACCAAGTAAAATTGCAAACCATATATAAGACAAAATTTATCGTCTAATCTAGTATCACAAAAATTATGCAACCAAATGCTACCTAAGATTAGTTTAAATGTTGATATGGACACGTGAATGTTAAATTATTCATAGGATTCACACTCGTAATGCAATTAATATTAATTTTTATGACATAAAAATATGCACAAATTTTAATATTAACTAAGGTAGCAATATTTGAGAGGGAAATTTACTACCTAACGGAAGATTATAAATAAACCACTCAAAATGGACATTTCTGCTATAGTTAGGACAATAGCGACTTGAAAGGGAAGTGAGTTCTTCCACGTCCTATGCATCAAAGGCCTTGTCTTCTATCTTACTTAAATGATAAATGGTTGCTCGATTATTCTACATCAAAGTAGGCATGGTTCATCAATACTTGATAGTATGCTTCTAAAAGAAAGGGGCCAAATTAGCCTATTTAACTAACTACCCATTAAAGTAGGTTAAATGGGTTAAGCTACCAATTTGGCCTATTTAACCCACTAGCCTATGTGGGTTGGGATAGGCCAGCCAAAATTTAACCTATTTAAAAGTGGGTTAAAATGACTCAACCTATTTAACTCGCAGGCCAAAGCGAGCCAGGTTGGGTGACCCGTTCAACGCACTTGCACTCTTCTATTAAAACTAACTAATTAGTCCTAACATATTTTAGAGGTATATGTTAATTGATCATATGGTAGAGTAGTCGAAATCCCATGTAATTTACTTAATAAACTTCTTCCTTTGTTTTTATTGTGTTTTAGTTAAGTTATTTCTTTTTATTTTAATTTGTTCAAACTTCTTGTTTCGATCACCTAGCTAAAGAGGAAATTGATATAATCTAGTTATTAATTTCCATTTCCTATAGATACGACCTAGTCTCATCAATCTTTTATTACTGCATACGCGACCTAGTACTCATGCTAGTATAAATTGTATTTTTTAAAGTTTACACGTATCACTATTTTATTTCATTTAACTAAATTTTCTTTTGAGATTAACTCTTCATCTCTTATTACCTATATCATTGTCATTTCTTATCCTTTTTACTAATGACTTATTTTTCATCTATTGTTTATGATCTCATTCATTTCTATCTTTGGTTTGCATATGGTTCTTATTTTAGTTATCATTTAGTTAATTAGGAATTTAAGTATCATATAATTGAACATAAGTACATTTAAATAGGGCCGATAGATATTGACATGACCTAGACTTGACTTAAAATGAATATGAATGATGACTAAACTTGACTCATCAAGATAGATATGATACGATACTACTAAATGATAGACAGCACTCAACATGACATTTTATGGTATAAGTTAAGTATAAGAAAGGGAAAGGGAATCTATCAATCCCATTACAAGTCTACACATAAGGTTACTAACATTTGTACTAGTTTCCAATAAAACTTCCTATAGGTCCTTTTCTTAAACTTACTATAGAAGAAGACAAGAACGAAGGAAAGTAGGTAATAACAAAAGGAGAATAAAGATAAAATTTATAAAAATTGAGACAAAAGGAAATAGTTGGAAACAATATAATAGCATAATCATATATAAAGAATAGAAAATAACAATAATAATGAAAACAAACAAAACTTATTGGTACCAAGAACTTTACCCAACCCAACAACGTTTATTACTCTTAAGATTTTGAACTTAGCCCTTATGCTACCTACTCTCCTCATATCTCATCATTCTAAAGATTAATTACTTAATAAATTTTCTAGTAATTCATAACCTAAGCTTCGATATTACTTTAATTGTGATGCTCTACAACTCGAAGCTATAGCTCACCACGTATCCATATCATCTATTGACACACTAGACATACACAGATACTAAAATCTCTAATATTATCTATCGAAATCTCTAAATAATTCCAATAAAATTAATCCTTCAAATAAATATAAACCATCTTCTAAATAAATTTTAAAAAACTTTGAATAAGAATTTAGTAATTGCAAAAACTATACTAACTTTTTTTTTCTACAATGGAAACTGTAGTCGCTATTATCCATACTGGTAGTCTTGACGATCAAATCCAAAATCATCAAACCTCGTATCTTCTACTCAAGTACTCGTACTTAAAAAATTAATATGAGGTGAGTCAGAACCTAGTATAAAATGCAACAAATATGTGCGCATGATACACACCACCAACAAGTTACATGTATATCCATTATAGCTAATGTAACAAACACCATTTATTATCTTGATTATTAGTCGGCAACTAACACATTCTTAGCATCTCAAGACATGGGATAACTCATGAACCCTAAGTAGACAAGATATATAATTACTATATGAGTATTGGTGTAGATCACATTGATTAACCTAATAACCCTTGCTATAATCTAACTGGGTTGTCTCAATATGGAACTTCAATTAAGGCCAAGTTGTAATAAAAACTACTAAAGGGAGGTTAAAGCTAAACATAAGTAACAAAAAATTTATTAAGTCCATGTTTGAAATTAGTTCAATCAAACAACTACTCTAAACAAGAAGAAAAAGCAAACATATATCCCTTACCTAGATTGCTTAACTCAACTAAACTTGGTAACTCAATAGTCCAATTACCTGAATACAAATACAAATACAGTTTTGAAATTCTCACTTTATCAAACCATTACTTAGCCCTTTATTCTATCCTTCATTTCCTCTTCTCTACGATAGGTCTAAACACACTCATTATTCTCTATGCTAGTTACTTGCTCACACAATATACATACATACGACACACTACACAACACAGTAAGGTACATGACTCTTGCAAATACAATGTATATAACATAAGTAGGCATACAAAACACACATTAACTCACACACATAAGGCACGCGTACGCCTCACTCATACACATACCCTAGCATACGCCGTGTACTACTTGCTACCCATATAACCACAACACATACATGATGCATAAATCATGCCTCATATAACTGCCCCCCACCTGCCAATAAGGCGTATAAACACCTTACATACAATTACCAACATACGCACATGGAGTGTATGTCCCATGCATATACACAAAATATTTTTACACTCCACACACTCTTATGCCTTCGTTGATATAACCTAATCTGACCATGATGTTCCACAACTCACACTACTCACCAAACTTATTTTAATTATCATAATCAAATATCAAATCTTATGCTCCATAATCCTTACCTGCAACATTTTCATAGAATCAATCCTTATAGTAAACCTTAAGAAGGAAATCCTAAAGAAAATAAAAGGGAAAAGAAACCTTATTAATGAAACAAAGAGAGAGAGAGAGAGAGAGAGAGAGGAATCTTACTTTGAAAAGAACATCTGCAAAGAATCCTACAAACCACTATATGGATCTGCAACAACAATGAAAATATTTTCCTTTTAATCAAGATGATTCTTTCCATACATGCTCCAACAATTCTCAATGATAATCTTACCTAATGATTTCTCTAGAGACGATATCTACAGTGACCACCCTTGATGATCCCTCAAGAGATCCTTAATTTAGAGAAGCATTCATTGAAGAAGAATGACAAAGCATCCTTAAGGTTTTCAAAGTGAAAGAGATAATAAATTAAGAGTTTAGAATATAATATTAGTTTTATAATGTAAAGGGTTAAAGTTTTAAAAGTTACAACAAGAGTTGCAAGTGCCCCTAGCACTTAAATAAAATTTCAAGGCTATTAGTAATAATAATGAAATGTTCACACTAAATTATTTTATAAAAAGGGTTTTATTAAAATATTTTTATAGATAAGGTTCTCATTAAAATTATTTTATAAAATAATATTGTTTTATTATTTATAATACATAGGTATTTCAAAAACATATAGAAATGACCATGTTTACTAAAATAGAATAGAATTGAGTTATAAATCTTTTGAAAGGACATTTATTGCCTAAATAATTTATAATTTTTTAAGTAGAGCTATGGTATAAAATAATTAAAAGGCAACTTCAAGGCATTTCATAAATGGTTGGCATGTCAAGAGAGTTTATTGAGACTACCTTTGGATATATTTATAAGGGGTTAGCGATAATTGCTAACTTAGGCTATTGCATTTTTTTCCACGTGGCTTAAATTCCTTGCTGAACAACCTACTAGAATGTAGGGTAGTGGGCAATTGTTTATGTGGTGACCTCTAGATTATTCATACCCCATGTTAGAATTCAAATCTCTTATGATCAATTCGCTTAGTCAATGTTAGAATTTCCTAACCTGTCTAGATGTACCCTAACTTCACATCATATGAACTGAGCTCTTTTACCTTAAGGTCTCCTCAATGATTGAGTTATGAACAATTCTTCTCCATGTGAAGGGTAAACTTGGTAAAGAATGCCAAACTGTGAGAATCTAAGTTAGATCATAAACACTTTAAGTTGCTTAGGGTCGATGGGTCTAAGACAAAAAAACCCTTATCAAAACTTTTCCCCCAACTCTTAGTGGCGAGGCTAATAAAGGGAGTATCTTGATAGTAGGAAATTTTGATGATTTAACCCAATCTTAGCAATCATTCATAGTTTCCAAATTTGCTACTTATTAGGTTGTAAAACTAATAGGTATTATGTTCTCCAACTCTCTAATGTGAGTAGCCAACTTAATCAACCTCTATTACTTCCGTCTAAACTTTATTAGGCTCGGCCATCGCACTAAGCCATTTGAAAGTGATCTCAATTCTAACATGTAGCCAAGGAGCAGTGTTTGCTAGCAATCACTTCAAATTCCTTATATTGAGGCTCATTTTGACATGATAGCCATGACATATATAGTATGCAACAAACATCCATCTCAACCATTCATTTTAAAACATGCATTAATAGATGGTTATAACATATCAAGATTAGGGATGCAAATACCGATATGTATGTTTATAGAACCTTTATAACTTCATCCTCTATCAATTTTTCTATCTATTTGTTTTCCTTTAGTTTCATCTCAAGCTTTTACCTTTCCCTTCATTGCTCTTAAGGCTTCTTTCTCTTCAATATCTTCCTTTCATCTTTAAAATTCCGCATTCCAAAGGTAATCATGTCTATTACCACATCTAATAACTTAAGCTCAATGAAAATTGTGAATAATCAGAGCTAAGGTAGGGATATACCTCTCCTTCCTATAGTGCTTGATGCAACTTCTACATAGTGACTACCCGGTACGACAACTGTATAAGATGGATGCCCTTAGGACCTGTCTAGATTCATCAAATTTGGGAAGAAGAATGCTTCAAAGATCTAAAGAATTTGGAGAATCCCCTTTGATAACTACTTTGATGATGGAGAGGATAAAAGCAGTTAACAACCTCTTTATTCAAGCATTGAGTATCATTTAAGACTAAATCACATTTCAAGTACATTAATTGATAAGCAACTTGATGATTTATGTTTTTTCTTTTGTTTTTCCATTTAACATGGGAACATTGAAAGGCCTAAGGTATAAGAATGCATTGTGTTACTGGGCAAATGGCAATTTACCCTTTTTGTACAATACTTAGAGGTTAGTTTACGTCTTGAAAATGCTCTTTTTTCATCATCATCATATATTCCGAATAAAGTTTATTTAGTACATATTTTTAGGATGATTTTTCATGATTCTATCCCTTAGTTGCGCTAATTATTAATGATTTTGAGCTTAATTAGTTATTATTTCATTTATAAGTATTTTTGGAAGCTTTTGGCAAGTTTTCAAACAATTGTAGGGAGTTTTGAAGCTTTATGAAAGAGTTGCATTGATTGAGTTATTTAATGGAGCTTAGTCTAAGAAAGAATTAATAACTAAGGAAGAACATGTGCATGTACATGGTTATGTACTCTAGTCATGTAGCTCTCGTCAATAATTTTCACTAAAAAATACAAGTTGCACATGAAGAAAAATAACATGCCTAAGACCATGGCTATGTTCTTAAGGCATTTACAATCTCTTAATTTTGGGAATGCTTCTTTTGTAATCTTAAGTCCAAATCCTATAAATATAAAGTCCTAGGTTTAGTATAAAGAGAGAAGCCTTAAAGAGAAACATTGTAAGGTAATGTACAAAGGAGGTCTTTCATGTCTCGTACCTTTTACTTTATTTTCATCTCATAATATAATTGTCTTTTGTAAACCTTTTATTGAATCCTATTTTGATATGACGATTATTCTATTTTGTTTTTAATCTATGATATTGCCTTTAAAGATCTAATTACATTTTTTTTTTACATTGTCTTTAATTAAATATAGTTCGCTATTGAATTGATGTTTGAATCGACTACAAAGTTCACAAGATCCTGTAATAGATAGATTGGTGTAACTAGAAATAATTGAATAGGCTAAGCGATTAGGTATTCAATTTCTCTGAATTAGGGTAAGCTAATAAAGGGATTCAAGATCTTGATGTGATATTTTGTTGTAAAAGTGATTTGGACAAATTATTTTAGGGTTACAAATTAATTATGAGACGTGAGTCCAATTAATTTACCTTAATAATCTCTGCAGTTCGAGAGCACAATTGAGATTGAAAGTCATAGAGAATTAGCTAGTAGATAATAGATTTATTGAGGTCTATGCTCTCACAATTTTAATCAATTTTGTTATTTAAATTTGATGTTTGTTTCTTGTTAATTATTTCATTTGTTTATCATTATCGTTTCACTATCTTATTATGTTTACTTTGTTATAACTATTTAATTAATTTGATAAGTTAAGTAATTGGTAATTTTAGGGATAATTGCTAGTAATCTAAGGTTTCTCAATATTCTTGGTTCCCCAAAGGATTGACAATTTTGATTCAAATCTATATTTATACTATAACTTAACTAGATACACTTGCCTAAGGGTGGTATTTGTCCCCATACCATTAGAGCCGGACCAAGTTTTTGCTGTCATTACCAGCTAGCCAAAAAGAGGAAACTAATTAGGATACTAGAAAAATCCCTTTTTAGCAAATTTTTTCACCTATTTTGATTTATTTGTATCATTATTTGGATTTATTATATCATTCTCATTCTTAGTATTTTCGATTATTTATTACTTCTAACTTTTAATTACTTCAGTATATGACTAAGAATAGCAAAAAAAGGGCTTATTGAATGTGATCCTAAAATTGAGAAGACTACATGTCTTTTATGGAAGAGAGAATGTGAAGCATTGGAATTAATAAATCAAGAATTGCTAATATAATTCAAGGAAGAAGAAGAAGAAGGAGAAATTGAAGACATTGTTGTAAATGATGATGATGTTAACAAAACCATGATGGAGTACACCAAATTGAAAGCAACTAGAGGTAAGTCTAGTACTACTAGACCTATAGTTTAGGCCACTAATTTCCAAATTTAATCAATTGTGATTCAGATGGTGTAGAAGTTTACTTAATTTGATGGTTTAGCTGATGTAGACCCAAATTGTCACATCTCAAGTTTCTTGGAAATCTATAATAATTTCAAAATCAATGGTGTCATAGATGATGCAATTAGGCTTAAGTTATTTCCATTCTCACTTAGAGGTAAGGCTAAGCAATAACTTAACTCATTTCCTTGAGGCTCGATTACTACATGAGAAGATCTTATTGAGAAATTTCTAAGGAAATATTTTCTACTGGCTAAGATAGCCAAATTTAGGAACAACATCTTGTCATATGCTCAAATTGAAAGGCAGACACTGTACTTCAAAAATTTCTAAGGACTTGCTCAAATATTGTCCACATCACAATTTGCCCTTGTGGATGTAGATTTAGACCTTTTATAATAGTCTCAATTACCCTACTAAGCAAATGATTGATCTTATAGTTGGAGGTACTTTAAGCGCTCAACTACCAGATGAGGCCTAAAAGCTAGTAGATAGCATGGCCATGAATAATGCTTAATAAGATAATGTAATAGCCAAGGTGAAGGTCTCTGGAAAATTTGAAGTCAATTCAGTTATGGCTAATGGCTCAAGTAGAAAAATTGAGTAAGAAAATTAAAGAATTAATGAAATCAGTGAATTTGGTGCAGGATGAGGCAATGAATGATATAGAAGAGACTAATTTTCTTACTAACAAATAGCCATATAATCCTTTTTGTTACACTTACAATCTAAGTTGGAGTAATCACCCCTATTTTTCATAGAAGAGACTAATTTTCTTACTAACAGATAACTAAGGAATTCTTTTTGTAACACTTATAATTCAAGTTGGAAAATCAACCCAATTTCTCATGGGGAAGCCAACTACAACAGCTAAAGATGCAATTAGGAATACTGAGGCATCACTTAGAAACATAGAAAATCAATTGGAGTAGTTGGCTAGAAAGTTATAGAAAGACAATAAGGAAACTTGCTAGGGAGTATAGAACCCAATTCTAAGACTATAGGACTTAAAGAAAACTAAAGGAAGGATGAGATCGTCAAGCTAATGACACTAAACAACAACGCTTCTTAAAAGGCAATCCAAGTTATTTCTACTTTTATTTCATTGAGTTATCATTGTTTTTAAATTTTTATTATTAGGTTGAGTCTAGTTTTCTTATTAGTCTAATTGAATAAGCATCAATTTGTTTTCCTACATAAATAACTATCAAATTTTTGTTAAAGCAATCCAATGTTTGAATTGGCAGTATAGTTTTTCTTTGGAAACAAATAAGTATATCCAATAACTTACACAACAATTGAATTTTGATTTTTGGCAATATAATTTGTCATGATTTTTATATTTTAAGAAGTATTTTCAAGTAAAGTTATCAAGCAAGTTACAAAGTATGGGATTTGATGAGTTAACGAGAAACATGGTCTAAGTTCATCGCCATGAACATGGATGTATCCCTCTTGGAAACAAATTTAAATTGAAAAAGAAAAAAAAATTAGGATAAGTAGATCATGGCTAGGATCACGCCTGTAGTCATTGCTTGTGATCATATCTAAGGGGAAATGTGTGCATCAGGAGAAGAAACATGGTCACAATCACATATGTGCTCTTTCCCATATACTTACAATGATTTAAAAAACATGAGTGACTCTTTTCTTTTTCATTCTAAACCCTCACTCTCACTCTCAAAAACATGTTTCTCTCTCTCTCACTCTCTCATTACAAAGCCTCAAATTACTGCACTTTGGTTATGACTTTGGCTCCAAATCAACAATCTAAGGTATGTAGAACTCAACCTTTACTTAGTTTTGCTATTTTTACTTTTTTTTCGAAAAATTCCATCATTTCGTAAGGGTTTGATGCAAGATTAAAAATTTTGCATGTAAATTGATCTCTATTTTTAGGAGTAAATATTCAATGATCATATGATATATGTTTCTATTACATTATTGTGCAAAAATTGCTCCAAAAAATATGATCTTAAAGTAGGGATGAAAAAGGAGCATGAAGAACATATGTTAAGAAGAAGAGAAGGAGAGATGTTATTGAATAATTCATGCTTGATTAATGTTGTTGTGTGTTAAAACTAGAAAAAACATTCTTAGAATTGCTTGTGTTTGAATTTTCTTAGAACATGAATTTCAATAACATGCTTTAGTCAAATTTTGCAAAAATTGTAAACTAGAAATATCAAAGGGACAATCTCCATGAAATAGTGATTATGGAAAACTAGTTCATGACATTATGTCAATATAAAACTTTTCAGGCTATAATAGGATTCTAGGATTAATCGGATCACAACAAGCATATACTTCTCTCAAAAACTTCTTCTAGAAAGTGATCTCGAATTTTTCTTTTCTTAGAGATAAGGAAGATTGAGACTCCTTTAAATCCCACTATAAACCAATGAAATTTAGGTTTCTTGTTTCTTAGAAGATCATATTGAGTGACCTAACTTATAGCCTAAATTTTCTTTCTTTTTATTATTTTAGATCATGCTAAGAACAAAGCAAGTTGCTAAGAAGGGTAATGTAAGCACTAATGCCAAGCGAAATCCCATGCTTTGGTTCCCTGAAGCAAGATAATGAAAACATTACACCAAACTATGCAAGAAGGAGTTTGGAGAAAATGCCATAGTCAATTAGGACAATCTCACAAAGGTAAGATATAAGGCAACACTATGACGATATCTAGAAATTGGATACTAAGATGGGCTTTTAACCATCAATGAGCTAACCTACAAGGAGCTTACTCTCAAAGTCCTCAGCACTTTTACTTTAGCCTTTGATCACATTGACAATGGAACGTAGAATACCATGAGATTCACAGTTGATCAACAGCAAGTGATAATGTGCTTTCATAAAATACCAGTGGCCGTTGGCCTATATTTTGAGAGTATGTTTGATCACCCAAAAACCACAATTTGTAGTGAAATTGCTTGTATGGTTGAAAGATGCTCGTATTTGGATTGGGTTAAGCTCCAATACTAAGGTATATAAGCTAAGTAAATCAAAAGCCTCTACTATGAGAGATCTTGTCTTAAGGATTATTCATTAAGCTCTTACTAGAGTTGTGATGAGGTGCAAGAACAATATGGGGGTTGTTAATTTAAATGAGATTGTATTCTTGCATGGCTTAGCAATGCGACATCCAATAAATTTAGGTGTTCACATGGATTTCTTCTTTAGGAGCAAAGCTATAGAAGGAAGGGTTAGATAAATTTTTGCAAGACCTTTTATCACCTTATTAGTGAAAGGGATTAGCATGTTTAATCACCTTCTTCTAATGGAATTGGTCCACTAACCTACCCCTATGAGCTTGGAATCAATCTGAACCATAAGGCTTCCACTTGCACATCTAGCAACCTAGATAGAAGAATTTCATGAGAGTGTACCTAAAGCTCCATTCCCAACACCCGCATAAGGTGAGTCCTCTACATCATCGTCAGTGTTCGAGAAAGTCAAAAGGATGATGGAGAGGATATTTAAGAAACAAAAGATGTTGTATGTGAGGTCTTATATTGAGGCTATTATGGTGTACCTTCACATTCCCATAGCACCATCACCACCTCCAACCCAAGAATTTGAAGAAGAAAGTGATGCAAAAGAAGTGAAGAGGTCAATGCCTCCACCGAAGGAGAGGATTGATCTTTTCTATGGTATATTGCTAAAGACTTATTTCTTTTAATTTCTAAATGACTGTAATGGCTAGACTATTTTTTTTTTCCTTTCTCTTTATACTACTTGATGTTCATTTGCTTATTTTGTCATAATTCTACAAGAACTAACCATTTAGCACACTAGGATTAGTAGTAAATTAGCTTTATTTTCTTTAACATTTTTCTCTTTTATAGTATGAAACCCAGTCTTCCACTAATTACCATAGACCCAGGATAATGGGTTAGTTTTATCATACATGAAACCTAAAAAGTATAGTTTGGGGAAATAATGAAATGCATTTACCAACTTGAGAAACAAGTTTAATTGTGTGATATCAATATGAGTTAAAGCATCGGATACGATTTAGGTCGCAACAGATAGATGAAGAGTCTCAATAAGGTCAATTCCTTGAATAAAGTATATATAACATCTAATTTCAACCAAAAGTGCCTTTATTATGACCGTTTAGTAATTATCGGTAACTCAAATTTTGAGCTCCAAAATGTAATGAACCCTTAGAAATAAATTATTTAGATAATAAATTTTATAATTTGACATGAGATAATATTTATAGATAAATTAATTGACTTAAAGATATAACAATTTGGAAAAAAAAAATTGTACGTAACTTAGACTTGTTATGGCTAAATATAGATAATATGTATATGGTGGAGTGTACATATATTTCAACACAAAACCATAAGTAAAGGAAATTATGCCCTAATTTTAATAAATATAATGCTTATGACATTTAAAAAATCATCATTGATTCACTTCCATAGGAGAAGGGGAGCAACTTTTATGACACATACACAAACCTACGTAGCTAACAAGGGGACATTTGGACATTTTATTTTTATTTTCCCTAGCTAGAGCTTATAAATCACCAAAAGGTCAGCAAAACTCATTCTTTTAGATATTAAGGGAACTAATAAACTTTTAGATGAGGGAAGATGTAACTATGAATTAAAGGAAAAAGAATAGGGAATCAAGAAAGAAAAATAAAGTATAGGATCGGAATATGTATGATACGAGAACTAGATGCAGACTTAACATGGTGACCATTTGAGGGTCCAAGTCTGATGCTAGAAGAGGGATTTCTAATAGGGGGTTGCTATAGGTAGAGCTCTAGTGACCAGATAACTGAAAATGTACAAATTTCCGCTCATAAGTTTCTATTTTTATTAAAAATATCAAATGATGTCTAAAAATCATGAAACTTGGTTTGCTAGGTAATTTTTCCTATCAAATCATAATATCAACCAAGATTTTTAAAATTAGAAATGCTTATATAAGTTCCTTAATAGTAGACTTGGTTCCAATGAATTTTGCATCAAAACATTAGTTGATGTTATTTTGAGCTAATTTTCGATGTATATATCCCTCAAATGGTATAATTAATTTACATGAAAAGAATTTTTTATAAACTATAGACTTAGTATTTATTGAAATTAGTTTTTAGAATTTTCCTTGTTTTTTGTAATTAAGGAATAATACGTTTTTAATTAAATTTCTTAATGAATTTGATTTGTAATGATGTTTATAACTTATTTGTGATTTTGGAAGTATCCAGTTTAAATATTGTAATTTTATATGGTTAGTTACCTAATTTAAGCTAATTTTTAGTGAAATTATGCTTAAAATCAATATTTTAGAAAATATATGTAATGGCCATATTTAAGAGTCGCAATAATCATGCCTTAAAACTGAATATTTTATGAGTTTATAGTATTTTTTCAAGGATGTAATAGACTATGGTTCCTAATTATTAGGTATTTTCCTTTTATTCATTTATATATCACTAAATAAGAATAATAAGGTAATTTTTAAGTTAACAACTTAACGAAGGGAGTCTTAGTTAATATTATATGTGATATGTTTATTATTGGTCTTAACTTAACTTGATTGAAAAGTGAGAATTTTATAAGTGAATATTGTATTTTGGTTGAATTAGAGGCTAACACATAGAAAGAATCAAACACTATACTTAAGGGTTCTTATATAAGTTAGGCTTAAAGGCTTAGTTAGGTAAAATACTTGAGATTATTAGTTATTAAAGCTAAATATATAAGTAAGATAGCGTTCATTTAGAAATTTTGAAGTTAGCCTGAATTAGAGAGTAATTCAGAGTATAGTTTAGAGGCTAAATAAGAGACTAAGTCAGAGGCAATTGGCGATGGATATGTTCCTAAAGAATAACTTAACTCATAAACCTAAGTGAGAATAAGCTATTAACAATCTAGAATATAATATACTTGCACTGTGGTTCACTTTAGTATGCTACGTCCTTATTAAGTAAAGTAGCTAAAGAGGAGTCTCATGTTAATGAATAGTGTTTGAGAGATCAATAGGCCTAAGTAAGTGGATATATAGGTGTGCCTTGAGTAAACTTATGTTTACTCCTAACTATGCATGCCTTATGATGTTTGGCTTGGCTGAGTTTGGTTGCGAGTTTAATATACTACTTAATGTGTTATGTGATGTTTCTTTTTATAACTATTGCTAACTAAAATACGTTTTGATATTGGACTTGATTACTATTGTTGTGCTACTTGCTGTTTATGTGACATTTGTTGGGATTTGTACTGGCTTGGAAAATGATTTAGGGACTAACTCTACCTCCTAAGTTGTTCACTTAAGTGAACTCGATATTGAGGTCTTAGAAATGCAAATGAAATAGAGTAAAAGTTGGGCTAAAAAGTAAAAGAGCAAATTTGCTTAGTAATTTGCTAGGTATTGCATGGTATGAGACTTGATGCATCCATGGCATGGCACAAAAAGGACCTATGAGTTAACTTTTCAAACTAAGATTTTGCTAGTCTGGGATTTACAAGAAAAGTTAGGTTTATCAAGTAAATGACTTGATTTATAAAATCTAGGCTTTCGAGCGTATAGAAATTGCATTGTATCTACTAGGCCAACTACACACTAGATTCTCTAATCACTTCACGTGGTTTTGCTAGGCTAAGTTTTAACGACTCTTTGCTGCTTTGCTAAGGAAGATTTCTCTCTTCTTGCATTAGAGTAGTGAAATTCTTATAATTGTTTGTTTGTTTGTTAATATTTGTTTTGATCTCTAGTTTAGTTTCCATTTAGGTGATAAGGCTAACTTTGGATTATTTAGATTGATTGTTGAAACTTACTAGTAGTTCAATGTTAATATCTGAGTGTTCTAAGGGCATTACTAATGAAATAAGGGCATGATTTTGAGAGAAGATTGTGAAGCCCTTTGGATTGAGAATGTACTTTTCTAAGTTGTAAGAGAATTGCTAATCTTATCCTAGTTTTATTTTGATTAGTTTGCTTGAAGACAAGTAAACACTTAAGCGTGGCAAAATTTGATAACACTTATTTAACACTTATATTTTAGGGTGATTTTGCATGACTTTATCAATTAACTATGGTAATTATTAATGATTTTGAGCTTAATTAATTATTATTCCATTTATAGGCATTTTTGAATCTTCTGACAAGTTTTCAGGAAATTTTTGGGAGTTTTGAAGCTTTATTAAGGAATTGCATTAATCGAGCTATAATAGAGCGAAGTCCAACCAAGAATTGATGTCCAAGGAAGAACACATGCATGTACACGACTAGTACTCTGGCTATATAGCTCTCGTCAAGAATTTTTACTAAAAAATACAAGTTGCATGTGAAGAAGAAGAACATGCCCAAGACACAACTGTGTTCCTAAGGCATGTACTTGCTATGATTTGTGAATCTTCTAATTTTTGGAAGGCTTCTTTTGTAATCTTGAATCCAAGTCTTTCAAATATAAAGTCTTCAATTTAGTGTAAAGAGAGGAGGCCTTGAGAGAAACATTGTAGGCTAAAGTACAAAGGGGGTCTCTCATGTCTCTTACCTTTTGCTTTATTTTCACGTCATAATTTAATTATCTAGGTGAATCTTCTCTATTTCGATGTGATGATTATTCTATTTTATTTTCCATCTATAATATTACCTTTTGCGATCTAATTACATTATTTTGTATTGTCTTTAATTCAATAGTCAACATAGCTGATTATTGAATTAGTGTTTGAATTGATGGCAAAGTTCACAAGATCTTATAATAGTAGGATCGGTGCAATTAAAAGTAATTAGATAGGCTAAGTGATTAGATATTCAATTTCTCTAGAAGCTAATAGAGGGATTTTAGATCTTGATACGATCTTGAGGTACTTTATTGTAGAAGCAATTCGAATAGAGTATTTTAGGTTTAGAAATTAATTATGAGATGCAAGTCCAATTAATTTACCTTAGGAATCTCTGCAGTTCAAGTGTACAATTGAGATTGATAGTCACATAGAATTAGGTAGTAGATAATAAATTTACTAAGGTTTATTCTCTCATAGTTTTAATCAATTTTTTCATTTAAATTTTGTTGTTTATTTCTTGTTAATTATTTCATTTTTTTGCCATTATCATTTTGTCATCTTATTATGTTTATTTTATTATATCTATTGGATTAATTTGATAATTACATAACTGGTAATCTTAGAGATAATTGTTAGTAATATAGGATATCTCAATATTTATGGTTCCCTAAGAGATCAACAACTCAAAATCAATTTCGTGTTTATTCTATAAATAACTTAACTAAGTATACTTGCCTAAGGGTGGTATTTGTTCCTATACCACTAAAGCCTAACTAATGCCTAAGCATGCTAATTCCAAACTCCTATAGGCTAATGACAACCTTTGAGTGTATCTATGAGGACTTAGAGGTTGGGGCTACTCCAACCTTATATAGGTAGTTTTTGTAATAAAACATATTAAGGGTTGGTTTTATATTAGCACCAGACCTAAAAGGAAAATTTTAATTAGGCTAAAGTCCTCCATTGATGATTGGGAAAAAGAAATTATTGGTTATTAGGCTTAAAAAGATCTTAATTTCCCAACATATTAGTCTTAACCAACTAAATAGAATGATATCAAGGTATTGTTAAGATCATGGAAAAGTTTAGTACTTAGTGGTTTATAAGGGATACTACTACTTTTATATATTGGTACTGTAGCAATGCACCGATATTTTTTTATGACAACAATGTAGTTTCAAAGGGTGAAAGTGCTATATAAGGTAATGAGAATATTGTTAAGGGCATGAATGTGGGCATAGATGTAGAACAAGAAGGTATTGACTCCTACAATTTACCATGCTGAGTTGATATTGTTGTGTAGAGATCATACCAAATACACCAAAGGATCGGTGGTCTTCCCTGCACATACTTAATACGACATCTATAAGAAGGTTTGCTTTCCTTTTACTCGTTATCAAACTAATATATTTGTTAACTTATAGAGATGCCATTGAAGAACTGATTACATAAAGGCCAAACAATTTCCTAAGAAGGATGGTGATGGGAAGAAAGTGACCCCACCTTAAACAAAACCAACTATTTTTAACGGCAAATTCAAGGTGTGAAAGTTGGGAATGGCAATCACAGCTTCTAAGTTTTATAAATTAAATTCTTACATTCTATCCTTAACTCAGTTCAATAGGCAAGTTTACTTATCATTTTATAGTACAAATGAGTATAGGGTCATCTCCACTAAGAACAATTATAAACATTAGTACTAATTAATCTTCTTATTATCTAGCAATCCGATTTATTAAGTGATTAATTATTAAAACTCTAAATTGTTGACTAAACTACACTAATCCATAAACTAATGCCACTAACACATTAGCTACAAAACAATTACTAACACTACATTTAACAATGCAAACTTGCTTCACCACTTAGCATGATCCTATTAAAATACTTTTTGTCCTAGTACTTGTTATCTACGAGAAATTACAGTATGTAAGCATTTTTCTCAGAACTACTTCTAATCCTAATTGTGTCTATTGGAATCTCTTCCTAATTAACAGCTAACTCGAATAGCATTAACGTTATGTGAATATATCGATTCCCTTAAAGATGTAGCAAATTTCCTAATAATATCTCTATTATCAAGAATATTATCAAGAATAAGTTGTTCCAATGACCTAAATCTATTCAATAGAATTGTCTCTCGACATATTCTATTGAAATCCGTCCTAAATCAATGTGGTGCACTACACCATACTTAGATTCATTAAATGCAATTCATCGAAATTAACATTTATCAAGAAACCACTATTTCATGCACTTAATCATACTAAATGATGTAACAAGTCCTAACATACTACTCACACATAATGAAGAAACAAAACATATCAATAAAATGAAAAAAATAACAAAGAAATTAACATAGAACAAGTAGAAGAATACAACCCTGTTTTGAATTCTACTATAGAAATCTAATAAATACATGAACAATGAATTCCTATCGTCTCTCTCAAGTAATTCCAGGAAGGTACAAGGTATAATACTTAGAAACTGTACTAAAAGAAAATAATCAAAAATATGATGGGTATAAAGATGTATGAATAGATGTGTGATCCAATCTCCCCTTTCATCTAAAAATTGTGTTGTATTTATATTGTTCTCATCAAAAGGCTCGAAATATACCACTTCAAGACACCTCCTAGCATTTAGACTCATTATATGCACCAATTCGTACGAAACAATTTCAAAAGGATCATTATATCCACTCCCATTATGCCCATGACTCGAGGAGTGATCTTCTCGTCACAAACATTCTACCTAGTCACACCCATGATTAAGGGCATAATCCTCCTCCTGAGGTAAAGTCACGACCATGATGAACAAGTGGAAAAATGACTTCAACCTTGGTCACTCCCTTGATCACAGCCGTGATGGAGGGAGTGATGAGCACTAAACACTCAAGTTCTTTTTTTATTATACCCGTAATGAGTCTTAATTGATCTTCCTTTAGCATGATTCCTTTATCACGGCCATGATAGCTCAAACCTCCTTGTTCTTGTCGAATTTTGTCCCTTTTGCTTTTGAATCATCTAAAATTGATATATTACACAATGAATTACCAAGAACTTGAGAAATAAACACAATTGTGGTCAATTTATACCTAAATGTGCTTAAAAATTGTAGAGTGATTTATACTTATCAGGCTGCTAAGGCAAAACCACTCAAAAAGTGGCTTAAAGTAGAGTTTTCTACTCGAGATCCTGTGAAGGGAAAAGCTATGGCTAATGATTCCAAAAAGAGCATTATCATTCCTAGCTAAAGAAAGATCTGAACAAAATGATCAAGCTATGCAAAGAGAAAGAAGCTACACTTGAAGAAGAATGTAAGAGGAGTTCTTAACTCGTTATCAATCTAATGGCATCCCAAAAGGAAGTAGAGGACATAAAAAATAAGTACGTTGAGGAGCTCCAAGGTTAGAAGACTTGTTTAGAGCAATAAGAAGCTCGTATGGCAAGCTTAAACAAAATCCAAACTGAAGGGCTATTTATGAAGAAGTGCTAAGTAAGTCTAGGCTAATGTAGATTATGATGAAATTTGTAGGTTAAAGATGCTAAATGACATAAGGTATGAAAGGAAGGAGATCTTGGAACTGCATTTCGAGTACAAACTAAGTTTCCTAGAATTTGCTAACCTGCTTGAAGAGGAGAATGATGAAGGTGATAAAGGCATAGAGTAGGTCACTAAGGTTGTTGAAGAAAGCCTAAAATACTTATTAAGCTACTAAGCAAGTTATCGACCAAGTCAATGATCCCTAGCCACTCAAGTCTAACCAACTTGTAACAGTTGACCCCCATGCTGAAAAATAGCAACATTGATTCCCTAGTTGTTTCCTTTTCCTCCTTATTTTAACAATTATATAATGAAATCTTTGAGATGGGAATGTTGATCTATTTTTGCTATGCACTATTTTGTAATCCAATGTTAATACACCTTGATATGCTTTTCTTGAAGCTATTTTCTTAAGCTTATAACTCATTGTCCAAGGTATTCGTAGTGTGATCTATTTACCTATTGTCTTCTACTTGTTTAGGACTTAGAGTGTCTTATTTGACCATTGGGGCCCTTATGCACCATTTGTCAACTCATCATCCATTTATTGGACTTAAAGCATTCTTTATGAGGACTTGTTTGAGGTCCCAAACATGTCTCATTTCTTATCATCCATTTTTAACTAGGACTAAAGGTTTAAATGACACTTGATTTGTTCGTCACCCCCATTCACGACTGAAGCTTAGAGCTATTAGCATCTCTTAAATCAATGAAGCTTGAGAGCTTATTCATTGAAATTCTCATTAGTAGATTACATTTATGTAAGTCTCCCCAATCTAGTTTATAACTCTCATTATTATTTAAATAACTTACCAGATTTGCTGAAAGATAGAAATTGTGATTCTAAATAAATAGGAAGACAATGAGCAGATTGTGCAAGTGTAACATAATGTATATCATTCACTATCACATTTACTATGATACATAATTGAATGAATATGTGTTGTAGAACATAAACAAAGATCAACTAAAACAAGAACAAGAAACTACACTCAATTTTACAATTATGAGATCAACAACATATTGACACGATTAAAACACAAAATGTAGACATCAAACATGGACAACAACAAGAACAACAAATTACAACTTCAAAGGTCATGATCTTCCATCCAACCTTTCATGCCTATAAGCTTTTTTTTTTTATCACCTCCCTTGCCCATACTAGGTCTTCCCTTGTTAGAATCAATTTGCTCTAGCTTTCCTTAGCTCCCAAAGCTTTGAGCATATTTTAAGTAAGGTCACTTAGCTAAAAGTACTTACACCTCATACATTAATCATAATACCATGCTGCATGGTGTTGATAAGCAATCAAACGATCCTTGGTTAGTGCTCTTGTCTCATAAATAGTGTCAAGATTTACTTAAAGTTTGATATCATTATCTTAGGGATTAGAAGCTCATACTTTGGCACTTGCTATTTCAAGCCCAATTGTTACAACTGCTTCGAAACTAAATGCCAATTTAAAAGATGTCTACCCAATTAAAGTCCTATAGGTGGTTTGATAACCCCACAACACATCCAGCTCACTCTTTTCCTCAAATGATTTAGCATGACTTTGTTCACAACTTCCACTTTTCCATTACTCTAGGGGTATGTGACAAAGGTATAGCATAACCTAATGCGTCATTCCTTATAAAATTCTCTGAATTGATCATTATCAAATCAAGGTCCATTATTCATTATATTAGAGGATATCAAATTCCAAATCTAATCAAAATAATGCTTACAATGAAAGCTTTTATGCTCTTCTCTTTAATGTTCACTACTACTTCAACTTCCATCCATTTGGTAAAGTAATATACTGCTATAAGAATGTACTACCTTTACATGGTCATCTTGGGAAATGGACCTAGTAAATCTAAACCCTACTGGGAAAATAGCTAAGGGCTAGTGAGTAGAGTAAGGTACATATTCAAAGCTTGCTCAATAGGTATATTCCTCTAACATTGATTACACAACAAGACTTGGCTTAACACATCTTTCTTCATTATCGGCCACTGATACCTAAGTCTTTAAGCTTTCATGTACAAATCATCCACCTTTATATTGTTAATATAAACTTTAGCATATAGGTTGGATAGTACTTGGTTAGCCTCACTAGGTCACAAACACCTTAAGTAAGGCATACTTAAACCTCTTTTATAGGGCTTTCCATTGATGATGGTAAAATTTGCAACTTGATGAACTAACCTTTAAGCTTCCTTCCCATCTTCAAGCAATGTCTCCTCCCTTAAATTTACAAAGATGAAGTCCATCCAACATGGCTCCAAGTCCTTCTGCTATACTTCAAAGCACTCCATAGGCTTCCCCTTAATGCTTTTTTCAAGTACATACTCAATGAAAAATTTATCCTCCCACCTTAGAAGTCCAACTGAGGCTAACTTTGACAACTTATCAACTATGTTGTTTTGTTATCATGAAATCTTCATAATATTTCATTGCTCAAACTATGTTGTGAGCTCTTTGACTATTTACAAATGTTTTCCCATACTATCACCCTTAGCTATACTTTCTTCTTTCATTTGATTGACAACCAACAATGAATCTAAATAAATATCCAACCTCCTAACTCTAACATCTCTAGCTAACCTCATATTTTAATTCATTATAACTAACAAGAAAACTAAACTTCAAAGTGAAAGAAATCTTTGCACCTAGCAACCCTCTCAACATTAATCCAACTCTACTTCTTTCACAAGTCTATGAGCAATCAACTATAATATCTAAGTTCGCTCATTACAATGAGCAAGGTGATGCTCACTTCTATTAAACTCAATAACAAAGTTATCTATGATTTAAGCCTTGCAAGCTTCCTTTGGTCAATGCTAGACACCAAAGGCATTCAAATCCAAGGCATACATCACCATCCAACTAGAAGCATCTAGCTTTTGTAGTGCCTGCTTTAGAGGTTAATTAGTTAAGATAGTTACTTGATGAATTAGATCGGAGCTTATATGCTACAATGACAATTGCTAGGGTGAATTTCTCTAACTTGGTATATTAAAGCTCTGGACCTTACAAAAATATCTTATATAATAAACCAATGGTTGCATCCTTTCTTCTACTCTCACTAACACAAACAAAAGAGCTTGGTTACTAATAGATAAGTACAAATATAGAATATCTCTAGTAACAGGCTTAGAGAGAATGGCTAATGTAGTAAGAAACTCCTTCAAATCCTAAAATGTCTCACATTAATCTTTCCACTTGAACTTAAAAGGGTTCCTCAATACTCAGAAGAATTCTAAACACTTTTCATCACTTTTTGATATGAATCAACTCAAGGTTGTAACCTAACCAATCAACCTCTATACCTCCTTTATAAACTTTGAGGATTCTATCCAACATAGTTAAGATCTTTTTAGGTTGCCTTCTATTCCATGTTGAGTTACCATTTAACCCTAAAAACATTCCTAATGAGGCTCCAAATACACATTTATAAGGGTTCAGCTTCATATTGTGACACCTCAAAGTGTCAAACTTCTCTTCTAAATTAGCATAATGGTTGCTGTAAAGCTTACTCTTCATTATCATATCATCTATATAAACCTCAATATTTTTGTGAATATAAGGTTTAAGCATCTTCTTTACCAACCTTTGATATGTGGCACCTACATTTTTTAAGTCAAAAGGCATCACCTTATAGCAAAATGTCTCAAAGTTTATGACAAAAGAGGTGTGCACTTGTTCAAACGAATGCATTTGATCTAGTTATAACTAGAAAAGGCATCTATGAAACTTAATGATGCATACCTAAACATGGAATCAACCAGTTGGTCTATTCAAGGAAAAGGGAAATAGTCTTTCAAGCAAGCCTTGTTGAGATCAATAAAATCAATACACATTCATCATTTCCCACTCACTTTCTTTACTAACACACAATCTGCCATCTAGGTCATGTATGGCTCTTTTGTAATGAAATTTGCCTTAAGCAACTTCTGAACTTCCTTCTCTATTGCTACTTGACTCTTTATGGAAAAATGCCTTTTCTTTTGCTAAATTACCTTAGCATTTAGATCTATGTTGAGCTCATGAGTTTGACTTCCTTTGGAATGCCTGGCATATCAATGGAGACTATACAAACACATCTCTATTGGCTTAGAGAAAACTTACTATATGGTCCCTTAGGTTGGAGATCAAGCTTCCTTTGATCTCGATGGTTTGTTTGGGGTCATCACTAAGCTAAATGGTTAGGGTCTGTTCAACTAGCTCTCCTTTGAACGCCGGTTTATAATCTAAGCTTTATTCGATATGATAAATCTAGTCCCTTCTCCATGACTTAAACTACAAAGAACTCATTGATTGTTGATCTCCATAATACATTCCAAGTCCAGTTAGAGTTGGGAACTTTACCTTCAAGTGTGCAGTAGACATAACCATCTTAAAAATATTTATAGATGGTCAACCCATAATTACAATATACGGTGATGGAAAATCTACAACTAGAAAAGCAACTTCTTTCTCAACAATATTTTCATCATCACCCACTTATAGAGACAACTTGGCAACTCCCTAAGCTTTTACAGGTTGGTTGTTAAATCCATACAAATTGTACTTGTAAGGTTGCATCTAATCAAAGGCATGCTTAAAATTATATCCATGGAACTTTTCATGTCCACCACAACCTTCCTAACATCAAAACAGGCAACTCTAATGCTAATAACTAGCACATTATCATGAGAAAAACTTTACAAGGCCTTGTTAATCATCAACTCTATGCTTTTCATCTCTAAAACTTAGCAATTGATCACTTGGAGTGTTAATTGCCTAACTTGGTCCCTCCTTGTAGCCCATTGAAAATAACATTAATTATTCCTCCATGAGTTTGATTGTTTCCCTCATTATCATTCTAAGCTCCTTGATTACCATAGTCCTCCTTACTTTCTTCATTCTAAGGTTATTGATTCTTATGCCTTCTCTATTGAGTAGGTCACTCTATTCTCTTCTCTTTGCCTATAATGAATTTTCTTAAATAATCCCTTTGAACAACATCTTTGAGTGCATTCTCTAATTGGATTCACTCGTTAGTGTTATGACCTCGATCACAATGAAAATCACAATATTTATTAGAATTCTTCCTAGATAAGGTCCCTCTCATTCTTTTCAACCATGCAAGTAAGCCTTAGCCCTATACTTCCATCAAGATATCAAACATAAGTTAGTCCAAGGGAGTATGAGTCAATTTTGTGCCTCGATATAATTACTAAGAGTAAGCATGCATTAGTATTAGCGATGTCTCATACTTGTCGAAGCAATACTACATGGAGGATAAAGGCCTACAAGTTATGAAAAATTGCATGGATCTTTAGGATTGGTGTATTCTTTTATATCTCAAGAATTATGCAAGCATAGTAAAGGAGCATTAGGCACTTACAAGACTAGAAATGGTCATTTTTTATCTTATTGCTGCTTTTAGGTTAAGCCTGCCTATCGAACCTTCAACCTAAGCAATTCTTTATAGAGATCCTTTCTTTCTCTAGTTTCTTGCTAGACTTATCTCTTTCCAATTAAGCTTGCATTTGATCTTCTTGTTGAATGAACTTCTCTATGCTCATTGTGAACTTGTTTAAGGGAGTCGATGGATGCTTAGCAAAAATTTGAAAAAGTTTGAATTCTCCTTGACTCCTCAACTTATCACATAAAGTGTAACACTCTTATCACAGTTCACCATCAATTGATTAAAGCGATGAACATTGTCACTGATGCTCTCCCTTAGTTTTTATGAAATAGAAGTTAAAAGTGAACAATCCTTTGCAAGGGGTCTACTTGCTAGAAAATATTGCCGAAACTCATTGATAAGTTAATCAAAAGAGGATATTGACGATGCCTTTAGAGAGTTAAACCAATTACTTGCTAACTTCCTCAAACTTGAGGGGAATACTTTATAAGTTATCACATTAGATGGTCGTACAACTCATTAAGAGTTTAGAAGGTATTAAGATGATCATCCCAATCTTTCTTACCATCATAAATGTCAACCTATGGTAACCTAACACTTAAGGTAGGAACTTCCTCTACTATCTCATGCACAATTAAGCTCAATCTATTTCCCTTGTGGTTAACTTCCTTCTGGCATCAACTTCTTGATGTATTCCCCTAAATCTTGCAAAGTTATATTTGCAATAGCTTTTTGTGAAAGCCAAGTTGCTATATGTTTGTTTCTTCCATCTTATGGAGTAGGAACACAATCATAAGTAGGAGCTTATAATAGTGTTTACTAAGAACTCTTCAACCTGCCCAAAATGTAGTTGAAGGCACTCATTTAGCAAGAGCAAGAGCAAAAGCAAGCGCATGCAATTATCGAGTTGAAAATTCGACTTCTCTTTTCTGAATCCGATTTATATTAAGCTCAGCCCACTCAATATAAATCTCTTAACTAAATTAAGAAAATGTTTCGATATTAAAAATAATGTTAAAAGGAGTTACTACCCGACTAAAATTAGAAAAGAGTGAAATTAAGACCCATAAGCAGATGAATCTTAATTTTTGCTAATAGCTTACAATTTTCTAATTTTCTTTTTAAATAGAAACTAAAGAGAATATGGGCATGAAGGCTATCTTATTAAAACTTAAATAATTTCCATAAAAGAATTTCATAAAGTAATTAAATGGGCATTTAACTTTACTATAGGGAATTTTAAGTAAAATGAGTTTTCATTTATTTGGAAAATGGAAAAGATTTGGAAAGGGGGTGTAAATTAGATTTTTCATTAGTTTAAGTTGCTCGAAGTGCTTACTTGCTAATGGAGTGGGATCGAACTTGCGCAATTCTTAATTTATGAAAGCTTTAGTGTGTAGGCTAATTTTATTTGTTGAAAGCTCTTATCACTATAAGTCTTTAAGTTTTATTAATTTTTAAAATTGCAATTTTAGTCCATTTTTGAAAAATCTAAAAAGAAACCCTTAAATTTGGAAAAAAGCCAATTTAAATTTTGGTTTGTGAAAATCCTTTATTTTAGAAAATTAATTTTGGGGAAAAAGACCATTTTATTTGAAAATTCCTTCCTTCCTGAAATTACATAAACATGCAAATCAAATAGAATCTACATACAAATGACAACATGCAAGATAAAACCTAATCATGTAAATTAACTAATTACATTGCAATTTTAAGCTCTATTATTTATCTCAAACCATTTATCAAATCACACCAATTATGAACCTAAACATGCAAGTTATAATTTCATTAATATTATTGACGATGCAAATTATTTAGTAAAAAGAAATCATGCAAATTAACCCTACAAATCCATTAGGAAACATGCACATTATTAAACTTTAACATGTAAATTATTAGTCTAATTAACATTATTTATAATGCAAATTAATTAGGTATAAGCCTAAACAAGCACTTTATTAATAACCCAAATCAATTGATAAAACATGCCCATTACAACCCTAAACATGCAAATTATAATCTAATTAACATTGTTATTAACCATGTAATCAATTATTAAAACATGTCAACAATGTATTATTTTCACATATTCATTCATACAAAAACATAATTAAAAATTATTACATGCCTAAATAGTAAAGTCCTACATTTATTATTTTTTATTCATTATATTTTCTTTTCCATTTTTCATTTTTTTTTTTCTAATTTTCAAAGGGAACTTACCTTTTGTGTGTACAGTGGTTCAGGTCAAATCCCGTTGGTTTTGGTAACAAGGGTGACAGTTCCCAACTCTTGACTCCTTGATATTCGAAATCCCTAAGTCAATTTCACGTAAACAAAAGTGTACATATATGAATTTAATAAAACAATAAAGAGGAGTTTTGCACATAAACCTAATAACACTCATCTTGATTCAAATTAGAATTAAAATGAATCAAATTTTTATTGGATGAAATGAAGCATTAGGCTTTGTTCTACAAAGAATGAGGAATCTATTACTATTTTAGCCCTCTTCAATTTGCTATAGAGTGAGGAAATCAAAGAAAGAGAATGGGGATCACAAGTATGGTGCCTATAGAGAGAAAGTGACAATTTATTAACTTTAACAGTTTCTCAATGCTTTTTGTGTGTTCAAATGAAGAGAATGGACCTTTATTTATAATGTGGAAGCGTAAGTAGCACTTAAGAGACAAAATTTGAAGAAAAATTGGACCTTTTTCAAATATGGGATTTCTTGGTTTTCTTCTATTTTTGTCACAATTTGATCACGAATTTGTGGAAAGTTTTTAAAATTAGATGCACAAAGATGTTTTAGAAGCTTCACTTGACTATTCTATACGATTGTTGTGAAACCCTGCAAAATTTGCAACTAAGAATTAACACTTTGATGTAGCATGAATATGGGAGCTATTAAATCCAATGATTTGAAAACTTTGTTCTTTTGTAAGCTCCATACTTTATTAACTAAGTCCTTGAGCATTTAGTTTTAAGGTATCTAGAAAAAATAAAATAATTAAGCTAATATATTATGACCTAAATATATATATAATATAATAAATAAAAAATAAATAAATAAATAATATTATACAAATTTGTATAATAAACCTCATAGGTTCGAATCTTATAAATATACAGCAAAAATTGTAAAACAGCTAAAAAGCTAATTTATACATACATATCCTTAATTTATTAAAGTATGAAGGATGGGTTCTAATACTTAACAAAGCCATAGGGATGGATTATATAGACACTAATATTTATATGATGGCATGAAATAGTCTTTAGAATGCATGTATATACATTCACTATAAATTTGTATGTAAGCCGTACTTTAGCAATTAGTCTCCAAGTTGTCGAATTTAGGATGTTCATAAAAGTAACCCATTTGAGCTAAAATTTTATGTGCAAGCTAGGAATAGTAAACAAAGATATTTTGTGTTCATGAATCTTGAAAGTATAATAAAATAATAAAAATATAGCTAAAATAGTACGTTTTCACTATATTATTCAATAATTAAAGTAAAGATGTAGAATAAGCTTAGATAGTTAGTTAATTTGAGGAGATCAATTATATATATAATAAAATTATTAAATGATATGAAATAACCTATAGAATATAGATATGTATAATGCGTAGAATTTTTATGTGTAAATATATATATGTAATTACCTAAAATACTCGAATATAATTAAATATGATAAAATAAATAAGAAAAACACTAAAGAAATATAAATAAAATGTTTGGAACAACAAGAAAACTTATAGAAAGAGGCATGACACTTAGGGGATAGCCGTTGGAGGCATGTTCAACAGAGTGCCACAATGTTTCCTCAGCAATTTAAGTAGGAAAATGAGTTGAAGAGAGAGAAAATATTAAAGCTTCCATCAAAATGCTCTAAAAATTTGGGAAAAATCTTCATAGGTTCCTTCATGCAAACTATGATCTTAGAAAAATATGGAAGTAAATTCAAAAGCTCTAAAAGCTGGAGAAAAAAATAAGACAAATAGTATACAAATCTAACTAAATGCAAGTCAAGGGCTTAAGCAACACCTGGAGGCAAACCAATAGTGCCACTTGATAGTGCTAGGTTTGGCTAACAACAAGTGGGGAGCAGCTGGTGGTTAGAGAGGCAACTACCAGTAAGGGCTTGATTTCCATCCATTTTTTCAAAATTTATTAAAAATACTAATTTATGATTAAAAATTGTGAAACTAGGTTTTCTTAAGTATTTTCACATGTAAAATCTAATTATCAACCCAAAATTTTAAGATTCAAATTGCATGCATATGTTCCTTAAGAAATTCTAAAACTTGAAAAAATTTCAATATGGTTTTAAAACACCTTAAAGACACAGTTTTGAGCTCCAAATTTTTCTACAAACTATCCACTATTGATACTAAAGTGTTATGTAAAGATTTCCACTAGAACTATTTTCTACATATTTCTTAATTGTTGAGCACATAAATTTTGGTTAAATTGACATTTTTAGCGAATTTTTCACCAAAAGCCTCACTTAGACGTGGTAGCACACTTATATGAGGTGTAAATTTACTATGGATTAGTGGTGTTGGATTGAAGTTTATAGATAGGAGTTGTGAGCTTTAAGAGCATGTGATTTATGTGGTTGAGTTTCATAATATGTATTCTTATGAATAGGTGTTGTTATGAGGAATAAATGAAGCTCTTGTGAAATAGTGGGGCATTTTGGTGTTGAATATATTGTTAGTGTGTTTTTAGTAGTTAGTTTTGGGAAAGGAATGTTTAAGTCTAATGGTTATGAAGAGTGTAAGTAGAGTTAGAGGATAGTTTAGGGGTTTATTAAGTGAAAATTCTATTAAGACCTAACTTAGAAGATAAGTTAGAGAGAGTTTTTGTGAGGAAATTGGAGTAAGTGAAGCTTAGAAGTCAAAAGGTAAACTCTTAAGAAATTTGAAATTGGCTAAACCCCGAAGATAACTCAGAGGATACCTTGTTAAGAGAATTAAGAATGAAATAACTCAAAAGCTACCATGAAGGGTAATCTAAGAGAAATCTTAAGTAATCATTAGACTTCGAGTTGACGCAAAAGTTGGTTTTGTAATAAGCTTTAACTCTAATAAGGCTTAGAGGGTGACTTAAAGGCTTTCTCGCCTAAAAGCATCCAAGATAACTTAGCCTAGACCTTAGCTTAGAGGGTGTTAAAGGTAAAATTAATTTATGAAACAACTCTAAGTTCCTACACTTATGTATACGTAACCTACAAAATTGAATTCCATATCAACTTAACCCTTAAGAAAAACAAATTAATGGTATCTCATGTCTTATACACATTAACTAAAATGGTTGATTGGATAAACATATGGGGATATTTGAAGGAGAATAAGCTCAATAACCAAGTTCAGTAAGCAACTGAGTTTTAAGTAAATAGGATCGGTGTCACCAAACTTTGAAGTATTATTTCAAAACACTTGGAGGCTTTAGAATATATTTGTTTGAGGTTGTAGTTGGTTGACTATGCGTGTACAGTATATATGCTTGTATATTGTTTTGTTGAGATGGGTTGCTAAACTCTATGTATTGCTTGTTTTATGCCTAATGCTTTATTGAATGGCTTGAATTCATTGGTCACATAGAAAATGATCTAATTAAAACCCAACTTAACCTTCTAACCTAACATACATTGTAACCTATTAAGGGAAATGGTTAAGATTCTTGAGCCAAATACAGATACCTTTAATGAGAATAGCTAAAATGGTCATTTTCTCACCTTTAGTCTAACTAAGTAATAGAAGAGAAGATTATGGTAAGGTTGGGGATCATAGTTTGAATGTGGTCTTGGGCGAAGGGTGTTCTCCATTACATAAGTCATGGTTTAGTTTTGATTCGCGAGTGCATGACATCAAACTCCTTAACCTAGATTAGAGTAGGCATGATTTCTCTAATCTTACAACAGACCGAACAACATCATATAATGGTAATTGCTTAAACATACATTGCATCTAACTAAAACTACTTGAAAACATTGGTTGCTCTATATACAATACATACTTCTATCTCCATCCTACTTATTGAGCAAATTATCACTCATTCCCATACAGTGTATTTTGTAGGTCTAGTGGAGGATTACCAATTGAATAACCAAAAGGGCTAGAAGGTTAGCAAACAGGATTAAGAAGTGAGAATTAAGAATAATTGGCTAAAATTTCTTTTGTTCTTATCATTGACTTTCTCTAATTGTTAAGAAAGACACTTAAGCCTCCTCAAGTGAACCAATAGTTTTCAATCTCTTGATTTATATACTAAGTAACTTCTACTTGTGGGTTTTATAACTACCTTTCTATCAAGACAAATCACAATTTTTTTTTAGTTGTTATTTCAAAAGATTATTCCATAGGTTAATATTAAACAGGTATCAAATTAGATACTTCAAAGTAGTTAAGTTGAGTACGGTGAGACTCTTACAACTCCTTCTCTTTAGAGTGTGACAATTACTTTGTGATTTACAAGTGAAGGAATCCTCACAATTCAAAATTGTACGTAAGGTATATTTTTAGAGCACCTTCCTTCATAATAAAATTTGAACTTAAAGTGAAATGGATAGTGCTCTATGTGTAGATTTAATTTCCACTTTTTATTTTATTTAATTTGACCAAAAAATGAGAAAAACCAAGTCAAAAAGTCAAGGGCTCTAGCTAGCTCTTTCCTTTCCTTTTTTGTTGATCTTTCGCAAACATGGGGATGAGGGAGATGAATGGGGTCAAAATCTCAAATGGTCATAAAATGCTTATTTTAAATCTAATTGAGATGTGATTCGAGGTCATGATCTTTTTAAAAAGTATACTTTCAAAATGAGGAGTCTAAACTTGGGCCAAAAAATTTAATTTTCAAAGAATGTCCATTTTTATCTAAAATTCTTAATTTAGTCAAATTGCATATACCTATTTTGACTCCAAAAGCCGCTTTTGACTTTAAAAAATTATTTATAAATAGAACCAACCTAAATGGACCACAACACAATACTTTTTTATGATTTTTTCAAAAAATTTTATATTTCTTATGCTTTCTTATTTTTTATTTTTTTTTTCATTTTTTTTTAATTTCTTTCTTATTTTTTTAAATTTCTTTGTATTTTCAATTGTCTCTCTTTATTGTATTTTTAAAATTTAAATTTTTTTTATCTTTTCTTAATTTTTCCATTTTATATTTTTCATTCTTTTGATCTTTTTTCAAAAAATAGGGATTTTTATACTAAAGATGGATTTAAGGAAGGCAAAAATAGAGTATTTACAGCTAATCCTTTTTGTGGTAAAGTTTGGTGTAAACTTTACCACAAAGACAAAAAAGACACTATGTTTGCCTATGTAACAAGAAGAGATTTTGAAAATGGTTCCCTTTGATATCGTTTAAGAGATGGAACAAGTTTCTTAACAAGTTACCTACAAATCAAGCCCCCTTACTAAGATATCGATTGAGTAGAGTAGAAAGAACTATTTTCAATCTATCTTAGCAAGACTTTTCTTGACAAGATATTCTTTCCTAAAAAGGTAGAAAGAGCCCCTTACAATCTATCTTAACAAAACTCTCTAACAAGGTATTCTTTCCTAGAGGAATGGAAAGAGCTCCTTATGGTCTATCTTAACAAGACCTTTTCACGAAATATTCTTTCCTAAGGGGAATAATCTGAGGTTTTATGATGATAGGGCTCCTTGTGATCTATCATAGCAAGACCCTTTGATAAGATATTCTTTCCTAAAGGGGTAGAAAAGGGTTCTTATGGTCTATATTAGCAAGACCCTTTGATGAGGTATTCTTTCCTAAAGAGAACAATAGCAATGAAGCTATCTAAGGATAAGCCTCCTTGTAGTTTATCTTGATAAGACCTTTTGATGAGATATCCTTTCTTAAAGGGGTAGAAAGAGCTCATTGCAGTTTATCTTAGTAAGGCCCTTTGACAAGATATTTTTTTCCAAAGGGAATGATGGCATTGAGGCTCCTTGAGTATTGAGCTCCTTGCGGTCTATCTTAATAAGACCTTTTGATGAGATATGCTTACCTAAAGGAGTGGAAAGAGCTCCTTGTGATCTATCTTAGCGAAAACTTTTAACGAGATATTATTTTCGAAAGGGAGTGATAGCACTAAGGTTATCTATAGGTAGGGCTCCTTGTAGTCTATCTTAGTGAAACACTTTAGCAAGATATCCTATCATAAGGAAATGATAGTACTAAAGCTATCTAAGAGATAGAAAGAGCTCTTTCTAGTCTATCTTAGCGAGAACCTTTGATGATATATTCTTTCCTAGAAGGGATGATAGCATAAGCTATCTAAAGAAGGAAAGAACTCCTTATGGTCTATCTTGATGAGATTCTTTGATGAGATATCCAATTCTAAAAAGGATGATAGCATAAGCTATATAAGGGAGAAAAGAGCTCCTAAGAGCGAGATCCTTTCCTAAAGAATTTTTCTTTAAAAGGAATAGTGCTCTAATGGAATTTCATTAGGGGTTTCTTTCTAAAAAAGGGATAGTACTCCATTAAGTAAGCAACCTAAATACTTTTAGACAACAAGACAATGTTCCATCATGCAAGCCATTCAAACACTTTTGAAAATAGGACAGCACTCTACTGAGTAAGCAATCTAGATACAACTGGACAACACTTAATTAAGTAAGCAATCTAGATACTTTAAAATAAGATAATGCTCTATCTAGCAAGTGATCTAAATACTTTAAAAATGGGATAGCACTTTAAAGAGCAAGCAGTCTCAAAATTTTTGAAAATAGGACAATGCTTGACTAAGTAGGCAATCTAAACAATACTCCATCAAGCAAGTGATCCAAATGCTTTTAAAAAACAAGACAATGCTCCATTAAGCAAGTGATCCAAATATTTTAAAATGAGACATCGCTTCACCAAATAGACGATCTATACTTTTAGACATAGGACAATGCTCCATCAAGTATACAATCCACGGGAATTTTGAAATAGGACAATGCTCTATCGAGTAGTGATATAGGGTTAATTTTAAGAAGTTTAGATATCTAGAATGGACTTGAACTTATTCGGTCGATCAAGACTTCTCAAGAGGTATCATCTTGGATGGATGGAGATAGAATGCTTGATAAACACTTATCCTAAATAGGTCTTCTTAAAGTTGTTTTGGATGGATATAAGGAGAAGAGATTATTCAAAAGGTACGATTTTATGGGTTAATGTATTGGACAGAGTTTCCTTATTTAGCTACTAGGGTGTAAGCGCTTCAACTTAAGATGAATAAAACTAACCTAAGGTATTTATTAGAGAGAGAAGACTTTTGCTATGACCTAACTTGTATGGATGGCATAATCACCATAAGGGGTTATGTACCACCTTAAATTTACAAATTTAGGCACCACGTTGGACGATATGTTAGAAAAGACAAAACTGTTCATTAGGGCCAACACCTTAAGATGGATAAATCTTAGGAAACAAATTCATGGATGGAGATTATTGATAGGCTTAGCTATCAAGGTTAACCTAAGAAACAAACACTTAAATGAACTTAGATTAAAAAAACCTAACATTAGGGTTGATATAGACCTGAGGAAAGCAAGAGTGTAAAGTTTTCTAGACTCGGTTCTTTTGAAATTATAAAATCCTTTTTATAAAGCAAACCACTTTTGTTTGTGAAAATTAAGCTGTAACACTTATTGCAAAAACCTAAAAGACATTTTTTTTTTAATTGCCAACAAGTAAGAAGGCCTTACGGGCCTTGGAGATTGCTAGTAGGCTTACCCCATAGCTAGATTCGCCTCTTGGATTGCCTATCATTGTGTTTTTGAATTTCCAAAGGCTTCACCATGGCTTCTTTTGATGAGATTTTTCTGTGTGTTACTCTTCCTAAGCTTCTAATGCTATGGGCCTTTATCTTTAATATAGGTGTAAGTGTAACATCCCAGAACCTAGGTAGCTACAACTCTGCCACATGTCAACCCTAGAGACAAACACATTAAGGTAAATAAGGATCCATGTACTTATCTATATTCCACAAATTACCATGACAACTACTAACTCATAATTAATAACTTCAAATCTAAAACAAGAGTAGAATATCAACCTCTTAATCTCCACAAACAACATATGAAATCTAATTAACATAAGTTAAGGAATCTAAACAGAAGGGAACATCATAGAGAATGGCTAAAAGTCTCATAACTCCAACTAAAAGCAACCTACTAAGCATCAACAATAGGAGTCACATGCGACTCCAAACATCTATGCAAATGTCAAAGTATGTACAACGAAAAATGAACATAAAGTCTTCAAAAATTTAATCCTAATAGCTAAATTATGATGTTCTTACTTCATCATCATGATAGTAATAATTCCCATCCTTATCGTAATACAAATAAACATTACTCACATCCTTAACATAGTAATCACCATAATCCTCATACCCAGAACCTACAGCTGAAAACAATGATTCCACGAAGGGTGAGCTAACACCCAATATAAGAGACTACACACATGTGAGTGAACATATAAGTAACAAGCATAAGCATACACAAGTAACATAATAAATGTAACAAAAACTATTTTTAATCTTTATTAAGTCTACAAGTAGCATAGCCTTAGCATCTTAAGATTTGGGGCTACTATGACCTCTACAACAAGCAATATAGATACCATATAGATGTTGGTGTTAGGTCTTCCCTAACAACCAAGTAACCGATCACTAACCTAAATTTACATGTGTCCTTCCAGTACGGGACTTCGCTAAGAACAATGTCATGCAAAAGTCATTAGGTGCCTCAGTAACACCATTGGACCCTACTAATGGATGGTCAAAGCTAAGTATAAGTAGTAAAATCAATTAAGGTCCAAGTTCAGTTAAGTTCGGTTTAATTGCTAACCTAACACATACAGTCATCAACCAAGTATTCCAAACCTAACTCCTTAATAGTGTTCAATAAGTGTCGTGGTGTTCTACAGCTTATTTGATCATAAAAATAAACAACTCAGCCCCTAAACTTAAACATTATAACCATTACTCAATCCTTACATCCTAACCCCTCAACTAGGCCATAAGTCTCTATAAGAATCCTCAATTCGTTTCTTAAAGAAAGAAAGTTTAGTTGTTGTTTAATTTCAAAAACTTGTTTAAAAATGTATTGGAAGGGTTTTAGATTGAAAAAGGAGGTAGGAAAAGTCATGGGAAAAGAGTTTGAAACTTTGTATGCTCTACATAAAACATGGTGTTTAGATGCTGAAGGGTCAAGCGTCCCAACATGATGTTGCAACTCGCATTCATAAGTCATAGATCACTAGTGATCAAATGCTAGCATAAATGGCGTTCGGACATCACACGTATCTTCCCCTGCTCAAACCCAACTTTGAATCCAAATGTAATTCTTTTCTTTTCCTATCCCTAACCTTTCACGGTACAAACCCATCTCAAACACTTCTCAACATCCTCCAAACATCAACATAGCAATCAAAACCCAAAATCACTGCTAACTCCTAATTTCCATAATACACAACAAGAACAAAACTATAAGTGAAATAAGAGCTTAAAGACAACTTACTTGTCATTTCTAGCTACAAGGACCCTTGAGTCCATGACTTTAACAATTGGTTTTCTGTAAAATGAATTTCTTTAGGTTCCTCCCATAATCAAAGAAAGGAAAAACGAATTTCTTCAATGTGTAAGAAAAAACTTACCCAAATTCAATATTTCCATGCAAAATCTTACGTTTACTTCAATTGAAATGCACAAACATCCCCAAATCTAAACCTTAGGTTATCCTTGAGATGGTTCTTATGGGTTTTCTACTAGTAGGAAGAAAGAAATGTATAAGAGAGATGGGGGGTAGTGGGATCCAAAAAGAAAGGCTATGGAAAAGAGAAGGCTATGAAATTTCCATTAGACAACTTTACCCTCACTATTTAAAGTTTATTACATGTCATACCAAGCCTATTAATTATAAACCCCTTTATATTTCTTGATTCCTTTTTATTTATTTATTTTTTAATTGAAGCTTTACAATTTTTCACCTCTCAACAAAACTTTCATCCTAGAAAGTTTACATACTTAGATCCTAAAACAACTTTGGATACTTCTTCCTAGTCTCTTCTTAAGCTCCTAAGTTGCATCATAATGTGACTAATTTAACCACTGCACTTTAACATAAGGGATAGACCTGCTTCTTAGCTGCTAAACCTTAGTGTCCACATAGATGCATGTGGCTCTTCTTCATAATTTAGATTAGGCTTCTTCTATTTCCTTAACATAGATGCATGGACTAAGTTATACATACCCTCTAGTCGTAACGAGAGCTCCAATTTGTATTCTATCTTACCAATCCTCTCTATGACTTTAAAAGGGCCCACATACCTCGATTTCAACTTCCCTCTCAAACTGAACTTGACTACTCCATTAATTGGTGAAACTCTTAGAAATTCCTCTTCTCCTACCTAGAATTCTAAAGGACGATGCTGCTTATCAACATACTTTTCTACCTACTATGAGAGAATTGCATCCTCTAATGAATCATCATAATCTTATTTACTGCTTATTGCATTAAATCTAGTCTTCCTAACTGTCTCTCACCTTCCTTATCCTAGTAAATAGGTAACTTTCACTTTCGACCATATAGTACTTCAAACAGGGCCATCTGAATGGTAGCATAGTAGTTGTTGTTGTAGGTGAACTCTACTATGGCTAGATGCTCATCCCACTGACCACCAAAGTTAAGTGCACATACTCTTAACAAGCAGTACTGAACTAGAGCTTTGTGCCCAATGCATTCTATAGACTTCTCTAGAAGTGATTAACAAACTAAGTATCCCTGTTAAAAGTGATAGATATCGATACCCCATGCAATCTCACTAACTCTTAAATATACAACTTGGTGACCTTTCCTAACCGGTATTTAATGTTTATGGGAATGAAGTGAACATATTATTACCTACATAACATTATGCTTTTGCCAAATTTTAGATAAAGTAGTGACAAAATCCATAATCATATGCTCCCATTTCCACTCAAGTACTAATAATGGTTGCAAATCATTGGCTTATATTCGATACTCAATTCTGTTTAGTCGGCATGTCTGACACCCAAACACATACTTTACTATCTCCCTCTTCAGATTATTTCACCAGTAGTGGTCTTTCAAGTCTTTATACATCTTTGTACTCCCTAAGTGAATAGAATAAACTGGGTAGTATGCTTTGTTTAGTATCTTGCTTCTTAACCTCGACTACGCTAGTAACTCGCTGAAGAGTATCAACTAACAAGTGTATCAGGTCATAGAAGTAGTATAAATAGCGAGTCAAGGTCATATTCCATAGGAAGCTAGGTGCTAAGTACTAAATCAATTGAGTTTTTCCCTAAGCTAAGCTATTGATAATTAAACTAAAAGTAAGTGAAAACTAAATAACAAAGTGAATACTAAACCAAATGTCTTAACTATACTATGAGGGTCCTAAGTCTAGGAGATAAAAAAGGATCAAATTGGGATTTACAGATCTATTCTCATTTGAATCAATGTGATGCCTTAAATCGATAATTGAAATTGATTAAATAGGATTTAACTAAAATGATTTGAGATATAGAACAATTAAAAATAACAAAGAAAAGAAAATGGCTAAATTTGTATAATCAAATCTAAAAACTATGAGCCCCTAAAATCGTATTTAAGGGAACTAAATTTAGATTTAGGGCCTTCGAGAAAAAATTATCCAATTGAGCCCAAACTTTACGATTAAATAGAAAGGTTAGTTGAAGTGACCCAATAGAGTTAGATTTAAAAACTAATGACCCAAAATCCCAATTTTAACATTAAAAATATAATTATTTAATATATAGTAAAAATGATTGAAACCCCGAAAATTGAGCCGGAATGTGACAAAAACTTAGAGATAAGTCAATTAAGCGATAAAAGAAAATAATATAGTATAATATACTAGATGAGAATACACGTATTTTTATAAGTATGTCCGAAAAATATAATAATTATACTCGTAAATTAACCCGAAATTATATAATTATATATAATATGTGTTGAATTCATAAAAATAAGTAGAGAATATATCTTAAAAATAAAAGATATGTTAAAAACATAATTACATGTACAAATATACGTTACAAGTGATATCTATATAGGATATATACACGTATATAACAAATAAGCAACAAATATTAACATAATATACATTATTAATAAATTCATTAAAAACTAACTAAAGCTTATCCAAAACTTAAGAAAATCAATTGGAATTCTCTGGAATTCACTGTGACTTCCTCTTATTCAACTAACACGTTAGATCAAAAGTAAATTAGATAAGAATAGGACACCTTCTACTTATTATAATAAGAAAAAATATAAAGAAAATTTCTTATAGCAAACATGTGACCTTGTAAATATCACAAGTTACCATAAATCTACTATTTTAGCAAAATTGGGATTTAGGAAAAAGAGAGGGAAAAAATGGAATTTATAATATTTTAGAAAAAATAAGGAAAAAAAATAAAGTAAGAACTGAGTTAGGCTAATTCCTAAGCCAAACTTGAATCCGCTATTGTACCACTTCACCACTTAGTAATCTACCTCATGCTTGGTTGTTCTAACAACCACCTACTACCCTATGGCTACTAGAGCTTCGATTAACAGCTAAATCTAACTTTTACCCTGTTTTTCATTTAATTTTAAAAATTATTAAATCTACCTAGAAAATTATGAAAAAATTTATATTTAGGTTATTTTAGATATGATTTCATGTGAAATTTTTATTTTTGTAAAATTTAGAATATTTTATGTACTTGTTTAAGAAAGTCGCTATTCATTTAAATTTTGACTTTCAAAATAAATACACTAAATGATGTAGTTTCTATCTCAAAAATTTTTTTTTTATAGAATACGTATGATATATAGTTAATAGCTATCTAGCCCAATTTTTTATTCATGTATTTCTCATATTTATTGAATTTTTAACTATAAAAATAATTAGAATTTGGGTGAAAATGTGAAATAAACAGGTTTTATGTAATTAATTGATGGAAATGACATATACTGACTTCTAGTTAATTATAATGATATTAGGATATATTGAAAATAATTTTGTATAACAAAAATAATATTTGGGTAATTAAATGCAATTTAAGAGTAAAATTGTAATTTCAAGTATGTAGGTGATAAATCAATAGCACAAAACCAAGTAATGATTAAATTATTTATATTTTTAGGAGCCTATATAAATTTTTGGGGAATTATTTGGTGACCCGAGTTATTTATTGTGAATTTACGTAGTAAAATAGTTTAAATTACGAACTAAGGCTCATTTTTAGTAATAATAGGCTAAAATGTGATAAATAATAAAATAAAAACCACATATATACATGCTGGTTAGATTGGATAAAAAATGAAATTTTAAAATATTTAATGATAGTTTTATGACCAAAGTATGTTATATATATATTAGGGTTAAATAATAGTGATATTATTGAGTTATATTGGAAAATTATATAAAATATAGTTTAATTACATAAAATAAGTATAATATGATAATATTCATTATGGGAACTTATAAGTATATTAAAAATTTAAACTACCCTTTAGAAGTCATTTCTTGAAATAAAACCTATAATATGTATTATTAGGTGTATATAAACCCAATGGTAATAACACTACTTTTACTAAATTGGATAATCCTAGGTAATATAACTTATATCTCTATAATATTACAAGAATTTACGTACTATGATAACCTTACCATAATTGAAATGTGATTTAATTGACTAAAAGTATGTTTCAATATGATCGAAATAACGTATATTATACGCAATATTATAACTACGTATATTAATAATATTTAATAACTTAACTCAACTTATAGAATAAAACCATATTTTATTATATAAGGAAAATAATAATATACTTTGGACATATATATATATATATCTATATATATATAACCGTTTAAGGAAATACTTTTAGATAAAGCCCTAATATTTTTGTAACTTTTACAAAAAAATAAATCTAGGTTTTAGATATATATATATATATATATATATATATATAAGGTCTCCTTGTAATCAAAGCATTAAAGACACAAGTCTTCTAAAACGAGCATTTGGGTAGATAAGCTGTGATTATAACTTTATCATTTGTTGGGATATTATATTAATGTATTTAGAAGTATAAAAGCACTTTGTTCGTGATTAAAACTAGTTTGTGCGAATGCCATACATGTGATTGGTATTATGTTGTGATAGGAGTTAAACTCTTTAACGTGTTGTTCTATATGATTATATCATTTTTGTATTATATGAACTTTTCTGATCACACCTAAATGAAACTAATAGTGATTTGATCATTAACGAAACTTGACATGCATAACACCTATTAGGGGAACAATTAGGAGTGTCAAACCAAATATCAACCCCCTTCAATAAGGATAGTTAAAATGGTCCTTTCCTCATCTTTAGTTGACCTAAGTGACAAACAAAGAAGTCGCGGCAAGAGTAGGAGCCATGGTTTGAAAGTGGTCAAGTGAGGAGGGTATTCTCCGCTATATAAGCTTAGGTTTGGTTTGATTTGATTTGAGTCAAAATAAAACTTCTCAACCTGAGTTGGAGCAAATGTAATTTCTCTAACCTCACAATAAATCGAATAACATTATACATTGTTTCAAGTAATTGATTACATTGCATTTTATCATAATTAAAAACCTTATTTGTGATTGTAATGTACTTTTTTTACTCCATCCCATTTACTGAGTTAATTGTGCTTACATTCCCATTTATAGGTGACAAGCGAAGGTCAAGATGTTCAAATATTACTACCCCTAAGTTAGTGTGCAATTAGTTGAGAAAATGAGGAACGAAGAATCCATTGAATCTGAGCTTCTAACTTTGCTTTTTTGGTTTTGAGAAAACTAATCGGGAATCCCTATGATACCCACTAGTTTCCTATCTTATTATAAATAAACTTCAAAACCTATGGCTTTTAATAAACTCTAATTATAAATTATAACTTTATATGTAAAATATTTATATAAATACTATTATGTTATGAGACAATAGGTTATATAGAACAGGTACATTGCAAAACTATACTATAGGTTTGATCATTCATAAGTATCAGAATAGATACTTCAAGCTAATTGAGTCATGTATACCTTGTGTGAACTATGTCTACGATAGTAAATATGGGTCCAACTTCTATCTTAAGTCAGTTTATACAACGGAACTATTATAATTTTTTCTATTTGGGGTATGATAAAACTTAATATAAAAATTAGTATATCTTGAGACATTTGGATACTCAAAAAATCGTTCAGTGAGCTAAAATAAAGAGATTTAGTATCTTGAAACTAAACGAAACATGATAAAGTTAGTGAAATAAAACAAAAATAAAAAATAAAAATTTTGTTATTCAATATTCTCAAATAAAAACTATCTCTAAGCTACTGTCTAAAAGTTCTCTTCGTAAGCTACTGTCCTAAACTCTTGTATTTAATTCTCCTTCTTTTTTTTTTTTTCTAGTTGCTGCCCTACATTTCTTTTTGTTCCGTATCCTTTCCCCATAAGGCTTCTCACGTACAAACAAAAAGACCTCCACATCATCTATCTCTGTTGAAAAAGAGCTGCAATTTTAATGCAAATGGCCCCCTTAGACTTGTGTTTCTCAACCTTACTCTTTTCTTAAATTATAACAGCAGCTGCTACCTAATAAAACCAAAAGAGCCCACGTGTGTTCTCCAACTAGAAATGGTAGGGCCACAAGCCTCTTGTCAACTTCTTATTGCAATAGGATAGAATATGGGCAGCTCATGTGTACTGTTCAATGACCGAATTTCACGGCTTAAAGTAAGCTGTTGCACTCGGTGAACTCAAGTGTCCTTGGTTGTTTTGATTGGAATGCTATAGATGCTCTTCTCGGTTGACATGGAGCTTAAGTTGAATGCCGTGAGCTGCTGGATGGATGCGGGCTTGCTACAGTTGCTGTTCAATTCATGTAGAGAGCTATTGCAAGGTGTTTCAGCTAATCCTCTGTTGCTCGTTGTAGGGGAGAGCTCTCGGCTTGGAATATTGCAGTTGCTGTTCGATAGCATCTGTTGTCCATACGTCAACCGTTCACGCGTCCAATTAGAAGCAGGAACTTTGTTGTTGTAGATTGCTGTTCTGTTAGTGATAGCTCGGAATTAGCTTGGTTCTACTAGGTACACGTACAAAAATTAGCAACTTATTATGAAGTATATGCTTATTATGCGCAACAAGTAGAATGCAAAGTTTCAGTTTTACTTACTTCAGCAAAAGTTAGTTACAGGTTGTTATTTATCCATGCGGCAGTCTACGTCATGTACAGCTGTCATACCATTAGAGGTCAGCTTGTTAGAATAAATAGAATAAGTATAAATAGGCTCAAGGGCTCGTAACAGAAATTACAGTAACAAAAACGAAAAGTTTTAGCCTCACGCACAGAATCTTCCTTTGCTGTTCTGCTAGGGATCGTGATCAGTTTCTTGCTGGAATTCAAGATGGTATCAAAGCAAGTAAATTTCTATATTGTATTTTCCATTACGGGCTACTATATCGATTGTTAGAATTCTTTTGTTCGCTGGACTATTCGTTTGTATTCCTTTGTGAATTGCGTTGTTCTGTTTTGATATGGCATTGGTTAATGGAGAACCTATTATATCTCAGGTTCTAATAATCCTAGCATGACAATTGAAACCCTAGTTTTCAATGGAAGTAACTTCCTTGCTTGGAGTAGAGCAATTAAGATGGCATTAGGTGCAAAGATGAAACTTAGATTTGTAGACGGATCAATTGCAAAACCTAATAATAATTCTCCAGATCTAATTAAGTGGATTAGGTGTGACTATATGGTTCAATGTTGGATTATCAATTTAATGAGCGCTGATATAGCATAAAGTTTCATATACACTCAGTCGACAAAAGAGTTGTGGACTGAAATTTCAAAGCAATATGGTTTAGCAAATGGTCCTTTAGCGTTCCAACTACAACATGAAATCATTTACCTGAAACAATGTAATCATAGTGTGGCTGTTTACTACAACAAGCTTAAAAAGTGTTGGGATGAGTTATGGCAACTTTATGCTTATCCAATTTGTAATTGTAGTAGGCTATAGTACTGTACTTGTGGTTGTAAAGAGAAAGTGATGGAATATGAGTCAGAGACTAGATTAATGCAATTCCTTATGGGCTTGAATGAGATGTATGAGAATGTGAGAAACCAACTACTGTCCATGGAGCCTCTTTGCAACATGAATCGTGCCTTTTATTTGGTTCAACAAATTGAAAAACAAAGGCAAGTTTCTTCTTTAATCAGTTCAGATCAGGAAAGGTCAGCATATTATGTGAACAAAGGTCAGGTGAAGTCAAACCAAATTCAATTCCATACAGCTGAAAAGAGAAAAGGGAAGTTGAGATTGTTTTGCAAATACTGCAAAAATGAAGGGCATGTGATAGATAATTGCTTTCAACTAGTTGAATACCTTGATTGGTATAAAGGAAAAAGGATTATTCGTAGAAAGCCTTGTGCTAATCTTGCTATAAAAGGAAGGCCTATGATGCTTGAGTCACCTTTTGATCACACTGTTGACAAACAAGGTCATAGTTTAGAGACTTACAGTCGCAAACAGTCATTGGATAAGGATTTGATAGAGTCAGTATGTCAAGAGCTTATCAAACAGATGCAAGACAAGGAGCAAAATCTGGTAAACACTATGCAATTTGCTAGTATGACACAAACTCTTGCTTACACTTCTTGTTGTTTCAGTACTTTCAATAATCATGTGTATTCTTAGAGACTTACAGTCGCAAACAGTCATTGGATAAGGATTTGATAGTGTCAGTATGTCAAGAGCTTATCAAACAGATGCAAGACAAGGAGCAAAATCTGGTAAACACTATGCAATTTGCTAGTATGACACAAACTCTTGCTTACACTTCTTGTTGTTTCAGTACTTTCAATAATCATGTGTATTCTTAGAGACTTACAGTCGCAAACAGTCATTGGATAAGGATTTGATAGAGTCAGTATGTCAAGAGCTTATCAAACAGATGCAAGACAAGGAGCAAAATCTGGTAAACACTATGCAATTTGCTAGTATGACACAAACTCTTGCTTACACTTCTTGTTGTTTCAGTACTTTCAATAATCATGTGTATTCATGGATAGTTGATACAGGGGCCACGGATCATATGACCTCAAACCTATCACTGCTATAAAACATAACAGAGCTAAAGACACCAATCCATGTCAAATTACCCAATGGTCATCAATACCCTGTTACTAAAACTAGTTTTATCATCTTAAAAACTTTTCTTACCATTCATGATGTACTTCATGTGCCTTTCTTCTTGCATAATCTACTGTCTGTGTATAAATTTGTTCAAAGACACGATCTAATTGCTTCCTTTTGATAATTCTACGTGTTCATTCTAGGACCCAAACAGTAAACATACAATGGCAACAGCATCAGTATTGGGAGTATTGTATGTACTATGTTCATCAGCTGATATATCAAACAAGAAAGATGTTCATGCTGGAAGTTACATGAAATCTGTTGTTGGTAACTCTGTTTCAACCTCAAAAACTGATATCAGACTTTTGCATCAACGCATGGGTCATATTTATGTTCATCAGTTGAAACATTTGAAAATTTGTGAAGATTTAGATGTGAAGGGTTTTAATTGTGATATATGTCAACAGTCCAAATTTCATCGACTATCTTTTAAACGAAGTGACAGTGAATCACCCTTTCTTTTTTACTTGTTACATGTTGATGTCTGGGGACTGCATGCTATTGAGTCAATTTCAGGAGCATGATATTTCTTGACTATTGTCAATGATTGTACTAGGTCTACTTGGATACATTTGATGCAGCATAAGGATCAAGTATAAACCATCCTCAAGTAGTTTATTGCTTATATTAGAAATCATCTTGGACTTTATACTAAGGTCATTAGAACAGACAATGGAACTGAATTCACTTCCTCCTTGTGCAAATCTTTGTTTCAAGAGTTGGATATTTCACATCATAGGACAGTTGTGTACACACCACAACAAAATGCTCAGGTTGAAAGGAAACACAGGCATCTTTTGGATGTTTCCAGAGCTTTAAGAATATAAGCCAATCTACCTAAGAGGTTTTGGAGTAAGTATGTGTTAGTGGCCACATTCATCATCAATAGGATGAGAATGGAAAAGTTGGGCTAGAAATGCCCTAATGAAAAGTTGTTCGGTACTCTTCCAAACTATAGAAACCTTAAAGTTTTTGGATGTCTATGTTATGCGCCTGTACAGCCAAGGCCTAACGATAAGTTTTCTCCTCGAGGATCTAGATGTATGTTTTCGGGGTCTGTTCATGGCACAAAAGGTTACAAAGTGTTTGATTTAGATCAAAACAAAATAATTGTTTTTAGAGACGTAGTGTTCTTTGAGTAGGACTTTCCTTTACATCATCCGTTAGTTGTTCCCAATAAAGATCCTCATGACTCAATGTCAGAACATGTCTTGTTTGTTGAATGGATAACTTCACCTACAATTTCACCATCACATGTAGATTCAGAGGAAACACATAACACAGGTCCTACACATGGCACTGATATCACTCAATCACTTAGAAGATCTAGTAGAGCTCGTAGACCACCATAGCGACTGCATGACTATGTGCATACAATTCCCAATATCACTAGTTCTCATGCTGTTGCTTCTTCCTCTTCTGGTATGGTCTCATTCCTCCCTGTTCACCTACTTCCTTATATCTACTGTTTGATTTTACCTCTTTTACTTCCTTTCCTTCTAATTTTGTTTCATCCTTAGCCAATGTTTTAACTACACATGAACCCCATAGTTATTTGCAAGCCATTAAACAACAAGAGTGGGTGGCTGCCATGCAGAAGGCACTTCATGCATTAGAGTGTAATGATACATGGGATTTAACTTCTTTACCACAAAGTAAGAAAGCTATTGGTGCAAATGGGTTTTTAAAATCAAATATAGGCTAGATGGTACGATAGAATGGCATAAAGCTCTTTTGGTTGCAAAGAGGTTTACTCAAAAAGAAGAGGAAGATTACCATGAAACACTTTCACCGGTTGCTAAACTTAGTAGTGTATGTCTTTTGATTGCTTTAGCTGTTGCACATGCCTGGCTTTTACATTAGATAGATGTTAATAATGCATTCCTCCGTGGTTTCTTAGATGAGGAGATTTATATGCATCCACCAGAAGGTTATACTGAGGCTTTACCCAATCAAGTTTACAAATTCAAAAGATCTCTTTATAGTCTCAAACAAACCTCTCATCAATGGAATTTGGAACTAACACGTTTTTTAGTCTCTCATGGTTTTGTTCAATCACCACATGACTTTTCTTTGTTTACACATCAAGGTTCTGCTGGGTTTGTGGCTATCTTATTGTACGTTGATGATATGCTGATAATAGGTTCTGATCCTTCTTTTGTTACTGCTATTAAAGCTCAACTTCATACATCATTTACAATTAAAGATCTTGGGTTTGCTAGATTTTTCTTGGGATTGGAATTGTGTTGTACTCCTTCTGGTATGCTTCTTTCATAGCGCAAATCCAGTTATTGATCTGTTAGTTGATGCTGGTCTTGCTGGTTGTAAGCCATCCAAATTTCCCATGCAAACTAATTTGAAACTTGATAATTTGATTGGTTATTTATTGGATGACCCTAGGGTTTATAGACGGTTGATAGGGAGGCTATCGTATGCTACTAACACACAACCTGATACCTCGTATGCCATTCATCTTCTTAGTCAATTTGTTTCTTCTCCTCGTGTGCCTCATTACCATACTCTAGTATACTTGTTGCATTATTTAAAGGAACTTTCTCATTGGGACTTTTCTATCCTAAGCAATATGATCTTAAGTTTCGTGCTTATTTTGATGCGAATTGGGGTTCTTGTACTTTGGATAGGATATCCATTAGTGGTTATTCTGTTTGTGTTGGTTCAACCCTTGTTTCTTGGAAGACCAAGAAGCAACCAACGGTTTCAACTTCCACCATTGAGGTTGAATATAGAAGTGCTGCTTACACCACTAAGGAAGTGAAATGGATTTCTTACATTTTACGTGATCGTCACATTCCCGTTGCTTATCCTATTCCTTTATTTTGTGACAACAGATCCACCATTCTCATCGCTTCCAATCCATGCTTACATGGCCGGACGAAGCACATGACATTGATATTCATTTCCTCAGGGATTTAGTTTCTTCTGGTTTTCTGTCGCTACAACACATTTCTTCTACAAATCAGGTTGCTGATTTACTTACTAAGGCTCTCAGTACACAACACTTGCAGTCACTAGCTATCAAGTTGGGTCTCTCATCTGCTCCAACTTGAGTGGGGGATATGAAGTATATGCTTATAATGTGCAACAAGAAGAATGCAAAGTTTCAGTTTTACTTACTTCAGCAAAAGTTAGATATAGGTTGTTATTTATCCATGTGGTAGTCCATGTCATGTACAGCTGTCATAGTATTAGAGGTCAGTTGTTAGAATAAATATAATAAGTATAAATAGGTTCAAGGGCTCGTAACAGAAATTACAGTAACAAAAACGAAAAGTTTTAGCCTCACGTACAGAATCTTCCTTTGCTGTTCTGCTAGGGATTGTGATCAGTTTCTTGCTGGAATTCAAGACTTATAGCTATAATTTGCGATGACTGGAACTGCATAAGCTGCTGCTAGTTGTGTAATGCTCTACTGCAAATTCAATTGCTTGGCCTGCAGTAAAATAAAATGATAATGAAAGTTCTACCCCCTTAGTTCAATAGTAAAGTGAAGTGCATATCAGCTTTTTAGATTAAAATTTCAAGGCTTATTGTTGGAGTTCTGTAGATGGGCTTGATTCATTAAGTGGATTGGAGAGCTTCTCGGCTTGAAAGTTGCTAGGATTGGTACTTGGCTTGTTGCCGTTCGTGCTATTCATGCTATTAATATCTCCTCACATGGGGTTAGACTATGCGAGGAGCTGATCTTGCTTGGCTAAGTGCTCGAGTCTGCTGTAAGTAGTTGGTTGATGCAGCGACGAACGTGTATGGTTCATCTATACTGCAGTCCACGCAAAGCTCAAAAGGAGAGGACAGCTGTTGCTCGACCTTGTAGCATGGAGTTCGGAGAGCTCAGCTTCGCTACCATCCTCGGACTGGCTGCAAATTCTTGTCCTGGGCTCGTGGATGGCTCTCGGTAGGGGCTTAGTTGGATGCTCGCAGTTGCTCGCGTTGTGCTTGGAAGAGGGAAAGCTACTGTCACGAGCTGCTGTTTTGCTTGAAGTTTGCCGTGGAGTTTGCAACTGAATCGGGCTATTTGTGTTGCTGTTATAGAGTGCTCGGCCTACAAAATACTGGTCTGCTATCATGGATTGAAGAAGTATGAGCTGCTTGTGACGTAAAGCTTCGAAAATTTGGTTCTCGGCCTACTGCAAATTGATGGAATTCTCGGTTGTTCGGGAGCTGCTGTTTGGTTGCTCTTGCTCAGCAACTTGGCTTAGTTACTGCTCTAGAATAGTGCGAAAATTGCAGCTCACATGTCCTCTGTGGAATGCCGTGCTGCTATCACTTTTTCGACTACTCTACTGCAAATTTCAGTACACGGCCATTGATGTGCTTGAAGTGTTGTGGTTGCTACTGTTCTTGAATGGAACCACTACAAGTCATTGGAACTGCTCAAATTGCTCGGCATCAGCTAGGTCCTCGATAGCACGATTAAAGTTGAGTTCAAAGAGCTTCTTGGTTCAGTCATGATGCTATTAAGTTTAATTGAGCTGCTCTGTTTTGTGGTGTTCTAGGCCTTGGTGAAGCTCACACTTTGCTGCTGCTAAACCTAGGACTTTGTTGGTCTATCTTGAAGAGCTCGGACCTCAAAATTATTGCACATACCTGGCAGAGAACCAAAATAAAGTAATAAGCTGACATGCATACCACATAAGATAGGATAATTGGCTTTTGTAATGAATTGTAAGCTAGAAAATTAATTTGGCAATTTAGGAAGATTTAATGTCCTTCTCAATGACTGGTATTCATTCTCTAATTTACAGCTCGTGATTGATCTTGTAATGCCCAAAGAAGTCATTTGTTTTGGTCATTCTCTCATCCACTTGTTGGAAGTCACTAGCAAATCCACTATTGTAATAAATTGCAGCTGCCTGGGTTAGTCGTGTTGGAATGAGTTGGTGATCATGTTCAGTTTGGATGAGTTCAACAGCTGCTCAGGTTGTTCCTCGCTGTTCTGGGTCGACTTAGAGTTGCTCAATTGATGACAGTTGTTGAAATTTTCTGCAGCACATGTCCAATGAACTGCTGCAAAATTTTCTCAATTGGAGTTTATTTTCAGCTGTTTGTAGAGCTCCTTGGCCTGATACTTCTGTTGCGTAATTGGAGTGCCGCAGCAAATTGTAGGCCTGATACATTTGCTTCATATGCACAAAAGAAAGTGCACGCATCTCCAAAAGTGACTGATTCTAAAAGAACATAGTGAACAAATGAATTAATAATTCTAAACATTTTGGTTGCCTTAATCAGCAAAATTATAACATGCAAATAATACATGGGAAATTCAACAGTTCATTGAACTTTAGGCCAAAATTACATAAGTAATGCATTAACCATTTAAAGCCTAAATTATTGATAATTTTTTCTTAATATGCATACAATTGATCAAAAGCATGTTTTTATCAATTTTTAAACAAAATTTACCATAAAAGTGTAAATTACATATATGAAATGTGCTTTAAGTGAGGATAAATGCAAAATTTTGCACATTTATCAGCTAAAACATAGAATCTATGTTAAACCTCACTACACCCTTGACGTTTACTATAAAGTTTGGAGCTTTCCTTACTTCTATCTTACCCTTGATCTATTAGATTTCTCAATCCTTGACTTATGCAGCTTTAATTTGATCTATCAGAGTAAACTGTATCCTCAAGCTTGCCAACCTAACACTTACTTCTTTAGTCAATACCTCAATCTTGAGTCGGCGCATGTACTCAAGTAACAACCTTTATGAAGTTATCAAGTCGGTCAAGTTTCCCTATCTCTTCCTACTCAAGGCATCAGTTACCACATTAACTTTTCTTGGGTAGTACTAAATGTCTAAATCAAAGTCTTTAATTAGCTCTAACCAATGCCTCTACCTCATAATCAAGTCTCTTTGAGAGAAGAAATACTTGAGACTTTTGTGATTTGTGTACACTTTACACTTCTTACCAACTAATTAGTGTCTCTAAAGCTTTAGCGCATATACTAAAGTAGCCAGCTCTAAATCATGTATTAGATAATTTTTCTTGTACAACTTGAGCTAACGAAAGGCATATACAATCACTTTACCACCTTACATAAGGACACACCCTAATCTTTGTATGGATTTGTCACTATAAATAATGAACTCTTCCTTACTAAGGGGTAAGGTTAGAATCAAACCTGTTACCAACTTGTCTTTCAACTGTTAGAAACTTTCTTAGTATCTGTCATACAATTCAAACTTGACCCCTTTCTGAGTCAACTGGGTCAAGGGCATTGCTATTTTAGAAAAACCTTTCATAAACTTCCAGTAATAACTGGCTAATCCTAAAAAACTTTTAACCTCTAATATTGTAGTAGGTTGGGTTACTTAAAAACTGCCTTTATTTTCTTTGGGTCTACAATTATAAGATCTCAATTTACAATATGATTTGAGAATGCTACTTGCTCTAACCAGAAATCGATTTGCTAAACTTGTCATACAGCTTCTCCTCTCTCAACTTACCCAAAACAATCTTCATATGCTTTTCATGTTCTTCTCTACTCTTAGGATAAATAAGGACATCATCTATAAACACCACCACAAACATATCCAAAAACTCCCTAAAGACTAGGTTCATGAGATCTACAAACGTTGCCGATGCATTTGTAAAGCTGAAAGGCATCACCAAGAATTCATATAACCCATACCTAGTTCTAAAAGCTATCTTCTCTACATCTTTTGCTTTTACCTTCAGCTAGTAATAACTTAAGCGTAGATCCATTTCAAAAAAGATCTATGCACCCTATAGCTAGTAAAAAAGGTCATCAATTCTTAGAAAAGGGTACTTATTCTTAATAGTAACTTAATTCAGGTCTTAGTAATCAATACACATCTGTAAACTCCTATCTTTCTTCTTTACAAAAGTACTATGGCTCCCCAAGGAGATGGGTAGGTCTAATAAAACCCTTATCCTGTAGCTCTTGTAGCTGCTTCTTCAATTCTACTATCTTAGTAGGCACTATCCGATAAGCCAATTTTGAAATGGATTTAGTTCCCAGTACTAGATCATTTCTAGACTCTGCCTCACTATCTGGTGGTATACTAGGTAAATCTTCTAGAAACACATGTGGTTACTCTTATACTATCAACATTTGATCTAACTTCAACTCAACCTTATTTGAGCCTGCTACTAGCATGGCTACAATTTGCCTTTCCTACAATTTGTATGAAACACATTTAGTTAATCTCTAAACTTCTATTTAGTAACTGAAGGGTACTTCTCCTAAGGTTTCAAAGAATACTACCTAATTATAATAGTTGACTGTAGCTTAATGCTTTGATAGCCAATCCATCACTAGAATTATATCAAAATTTGATAGCTCCAACACTAATAAGTCTGCTAGTAATACTCTCCTCTTAACCTTTATCTCTGCATCTCAACAAATCTGGTTTAAAACCATTCTACTCCTTAAAGGTGAATTAATAGCCAAACAAGTTTCCATAACAATAAAATATAAACCATACACATGCACAAAATATTCAACCACATATGAGTACAATGCACTAGTATCAAGAAGTGCATAAACATCATGGGATATGATCAAAAATGTACCTGCCATGATATCTATGTCATTAGTGGCATCCTAGTACTGAATAGAAAACACTTAAGTTAGAACTCTCTAGTGTAGGCCTGCCTATTGAAGACGTAGTACTTTGGGAATAGTTGGGGGGTCTCACAATCAGTACCCTTTAGGTTACTTTGCTCCCCATACTCTTGTCTCTACAATCAACCATATGATGTCCTTTATGATTACACTTGTAACCGAAACCCTGATGTAGTATGGTGGTCTCCTTATAGTCCTTACCTAAACGCTTGGACTTTACACACAAGAAATACGCCCCTACTGTCCATTTTCAAGCTAATATGTCATGGAGCCCAATGCAACGAGGTAGACTTCATAGTCGATGTAGCAGCTTTGATTTGATATGCTGCTGGCAGTGCCATAGGTTTAGGTTGTACTAGCACTAGCCTGTCTCTACCCTCTTTGATCATATTCTCTAGGGCTAGCCTCTTCATCTTCTCTAGCCCTAATAAGATAGCTTAGCATTGGCTTCTTCCTTAAGGCTACCTTTGCCTTGTAAGGTAACTACTCCTACTTTCTCTTCACGAGCTGCTCCAAATACTTAGCCTTATCAATTGCTATCAAGTAAACTATAATGTGAAAGGTTGTAACCTTCTCCTATAGCTCAACTTTCAAACTATGAATGAATCTATTTACCCATGACTACTCATCCCTCTTATAACCCTTTGGTAGACAATGGGCTAGATGGTCCAACTCCTCTTCATAAGTTGCTACTGTCGTATTCCCTTACTAAAGTGTCTAATAAGCTAGTTGCATCTATTCTCTTACATTGGTGGAGATGAAACACTCCAAGAATTTGTCCTTGAACCTCTCCCAAGTCTAACCACAACATTAGGCTTTGTGTGAAGGGTACTATCCTACCACTTTAGTACGTCTCTCCTAAACATAAAGGAGGAATAATCCACCTTTGTGTCTTTCGATACCTTAACCATGGCAAAAACCTTCGTTATTTGCTTGATCAATTCCTTAGCAATAATAGTATCATCTAGCTCAAGGTTAAAGTCCTTAGCCACCTTTAGGATTACTCCAACTTGGCTGCCTAGAGCCAAACCTCAACATTAACTTAGATCGTCTATACATCATGTCTAATTTGCTCTTGCTACTATACCATAACACCCATTATGTTATTCATGACATTCAACAACTAGGTAGTATCAATTTCCATTGGTTTATACCCCTGCTAGCCTTACTTGTTAGCACCCTAAGCACCCAGTAACCCAAATCCTCTTTGAGCACCTTAACCTCCTTATGCATTTTAACCACCCTAAGCATCATGCCCATCAGTTGGGTGGTCTTTAAGTAATGAGAATTCCAAGTTACTCTCTTAGGTAGCATTCTAAAGAAAAGAAGTCAAAAATAAACAACTAATAGAGAGTTACAAATAGAAAAACAAAGGAATATAATAGGTAACAAAATAAACAAGAAGCACTAAAAGGGGTAAAGATAATTCATGATTAATACTTAAACACTTTTCAATCCCAATTTCAGATTCAAGCCTAACTCTTAGCTATTCTTGTCTCTCATGCCTCACCACCTACAAGTTAACATCTTAGTTCCCTAAAGATCTTTAACCTAAGCTCTGATGCCACCAAAAGCTATAACGCCCCAAAACCCAAGTAGCTATAGCTTTGCCACATGTCAGCCTTAAAGGTAAACATGCTAAGGTAAATAAAGATCCATGTACCTATCTAAATTCCAAAAATTACCATAAAACTGCCAACTTACAATTAATAAATTCAAATTTGAAACAAGAGTGGAATATTAACCACTCAATCTCCATAGACAACACATGAATTCTAATTAAAATGAGTTAAGGATTCTAAACATAAGGGAACACAAAAGAGAACAACTAGGTATCTCATAGCTCTAACTAGAAGTAACCTACTAAACATCAACAACAAGAGTCATAGGTAGCTCTTAACATATACACAACTCTTAAAGTATGTACAATGGAAAATGAACAGAAGATCATAAAAAATTCACTCCTAATAGCTAAACTACGATGTCCTTGCTCTATCATCACGATAGGAATAATTACTAACCTTGTTTTAATACGAATAATCATAACTTGCATCCTTAACATAGTAATCACCCTAGTCTCAATGTTCTAAGACTTAGGGTTACTCATAACCCTTACAATAAGCAATATAAATACCATATAGATATTAGTGTTGGGTCCTTCCTAACATCTAAGTAACCAATCACCAACCTAAATTTACCTGGATCATTTCGGTGAAGAACTCCATTAGGGATAACATCACGCGAAGGTCATTAGGTGCCTCACCAACCATTAGATCCTACTAATAGGTGGTCGAAACCAAGCACAAGGAGCAAATCAATTAAGGTCTAAGTTTAGTTAAGTCTGGTTTAATTACTAGCTTAATACATATAGTCATAAACCAAGTTGAGGGTCCTAGGATAGTCTGAGTTTGATTGTATCTAAACATACATTTAATGAAAAATAAATCCCTTAGAAGACCCTTGGCAACCCACTGGGCCTCTTTCTCTTTGTTTTCATCTTATTTCATTTTTCTTACACTAGTAACACCCAAATTAGTATACTTATTTACACAAAAAAAAAAGAAACCAGTTAATCAATCAAAGAAAGAAAAAGCCCAATTATTTTATTCTTGCAAAATCAAAATGCTCAATGAATTAATTCATGGACTTCTCTTATGGTTAGCCAACAAATGACCTCTAGTAGAGTTGCTAATTTATCAAGCTAAAAATTCAATTTCTCTCTTTTCTTATCCTAATTTATATTAAGCTCGGTTAGCTTAATATAAATCTCTTGATCAAATTAATAAAAAGGTTTTAATTTTTAAAATGAAGTTAAAAGGACTTGCCACTCAAGTAAAAATGGGAAAGAGTGAAATTAGGGCCTATAGGCGAATAGGCCTCAATTTCAACTACTAGCCTACGATTTTCTACAAAATCATTTTTAGAAATAAAAGTCATGGGCTTAGAAGCTATTTTATTTAAAACCTAAATGGTTTCCATAAAAAAGGTTAATGAAGTAAGTAAATGGAAAAGGGGAGGAGGGAATTAGATTTTTTCTTAGTTTTGGCTGCTTGAAGTATCTATGTACTTATAGAGCGGGATCAAGCCCATATAATTTTTCTTTTGTGAAAACTTTAGTTTGTGAACCAATTTTATTTGTTGAAAGCTTTTATCAATTTAAGTCTTTAAGTTTTCTTAATTTTGAAAACTGCAATTTTTGTCCTCTTTTGAAAAATATACAAAGAAACCCTTAAATTTGAGAAAAAGGTCAATTTAAATTTTCATATTTGAGAGTCCTTCATTTGAGAATGTTTAAGAAAATTAATTTTAGGAAGAAAAAAAAACCTTTTTATTTGAAAATTCCTTTATTCATGAATTAAATAAGCATTCACATAACACAAAATCGACATGCAAATGACAACATGCAAGATGAACACAAATCAAGTAAATTTACTAAGTACATTAAAATTCTAAACTCTATTATGTATCACAAATTGTTTATCAAATCAAGCCCAATATGAACCTAAACATACAAGTTATAATTCAATTCATATTATTAACAGTGCAAATTGACCCTATAAATCGATAAGGAAGCATGTACATTACTAAACCTAAACATGTAAATTATTAGTCTACCTAATATTATTTATAATGCAAATCAATCAGTTAGAAGCCTAAACATGCACTTTATTAATAAAGCAAATCAATTGCTAAAACATGCCTTTTGCAACTCTAAACATGCAAATTATAATCTAATTAACATTGTTATTAACCATGCAATCAATTATTAAAACATGTCAACAATATATTATTTACACATATTTATTTATGCAAAAACGTAATCAAATATTATTAAATGCCTAAATACTAAAGTCTTACATTTATTCATTTTTGTTCTTTTTTCGACCAAATTTATTCATTTTTATTCATTATATATATTTTCTATTTTTCATTTTTCTTTGCTAATTTTCGTAATTTAAGAGAAAAAGGGAAGAAGGAACTTACCTTATATGTGCACAATGGTTTAAGTCCAGTTTGAGTTGGATCTAACTGGTTCCAATGGTGGTGTGGTGGTTCCCACTCTTAACTCCTCGATCTTTGAAAGTCTTAAGTTAATTTCACTAGAACCAAAGTGTAAATATCCAAATCTAATAAAAAACAAAGTGGAGTTATGCACATCAACCATATAATACCCATCTTGATTCTAACTCAAATTAAAATGAATTAAAATTTTGTTAGATGAAATCAAGCATTAGGCTTTGTTCTATAGAGAATGAGGAATCTTCCTCTATTTTGGCTCTCTTTAATTTACTCTAGAGTAAGGGAAATTGAAAGGAAGAGTGGGGGTTGTAGTTATGGAGCCTAGAGAGAGAAAGTGATAATTTCTTCACTTTAAGAGTTTTTCAATATTTTATGTGTATTGGAATAAATAAAATGGATCTTTATTTATAGTGTGAAGGCTTGAGAATTCCTAAGAAACACAAGATTTAAAGAAAAATTGGATCTTTTTCAAATATGGATTTTCTCGGTTTTCTTCTATTTCTATCTCGATTTGATCTCAAATTTGTGAAAATATTTTAAAATTAGAAGCACAAATGTATTAAAAGCTTCATTTGACTATTCTACGCAATTACTTCATGATTTACAAGTCCAGGAATCCTCAAATTACGAATTTAAAATTGGATGCAATGTGTATATTATTGTTCCCTTTTCGATTTTTAAGTATATTTTTCAAGTACTTCCTTTCATAATAAAATTCAAACTTAAACTGAAATGGATAGTGCTTTATGTGTAGATTTAATTTCCACCTTTTATTTCATTTAATTTGACCAAACAATGAGAAAAATTAGGTTAAAAACCAAGGGCCTAACTAGCTTTTTCTCTTCTTTTTTTGTTCATCTTTTGTAAATGAAGGGAGAAGGAGGTAAATGGGGTCAGAGTTTGATCACATCCATGCCATATGTCGCCATATGATTGGACCATGTGGTGCTTGCTTGCTAGCCACATAGCACTATATGCAAGTAAGAGAGGATGTTATGTGGCACCCAAATTCAAGTATTATGTCGCATCTTTATTTATTTTCTTTTCCCTCTTTTTTTCCTTTTCTTTTTTTCTTTCTTTCCCTTTTTCTTTCTTTTCCTTTTCCTTCTTCTTTTTCTCTCTCTACTGATTTTCATTATATCATGACCACAGTATCATCATCATAATAGATCACTGTGTATCGTACAAAGATCTACAATCAACCCTCTTGTTGATCACATGCCTTTTATACGATATATAAGACTCCTTCCACTTTATATTACCATTAAATATGTAGACAAGTAATATCATGCATATTAACTGAAAATACTAATTAATTATGGAAAGTACTGAAGTTAAAGCGTGGAATATAGAATTCTATGACAAAAATATTATAGTATATGTAAACCCCACAACCAGTCGATTAAAAGATCCGATCGAGCCTAAATTATAAGTAAAGCTACAAAATTAATAAAAATGATCCCATAAGTTTGAATTTAAGAAAATAAGTAATAAAATAAAAGAATATAAAATTTTTAAATTTTAAGTATATAACTCATTATTTATCGAAAATACGTAAAATACATTCTGATAGCTAACTAATCGCTAGAGATAAATTATATGTATACTGAATATTTATTTGCACTATATATGAATTTACATGCAGGTAGAAATATACGTAATTACTTAAAATACACGAAATGAGCTAAAATAACACTAAATAATTAAATAAAATTCATAATTAAACAAGAAATAATAAATAAAAATAAAAATAAAAGGAATAGTTTGGATTTAGGTCGTGGCAGTTGGGGAAAATAAGAAAACATTAGCCAATTAAATTAGAACAACATAAAAGGCAAAATTAGAAGAAGATAAGGTAGTTGTCTAAACAATTTAATGTATAATAATTTCCCTAATGCTCTATAAATAACAATAAAATTTTAGAAGCTCATTTGGTCAGTTTAGAGAGTGAGAAAAATAGAGAGAGGTGAAATTGAGAGTAAATTAGGTTTTAGAAAAAATCACAAAAAAATCTGTACAGTTAGAGCTTCTAAGGAGAACCTAGACCCAATGAGCAGTTGAGAGTGGACGGCCACCACCACCACATGGTGGTGGCAATGCCAGGTGGCCCGACGCACCCATGGCCACCGAAGGTGGCCGAAGCCACCCAAATCAATGAGTTCGATTTCTAGCCTTATATTTGTGTAATTTTGTAAAAATAGTAAATATTCTTAGAAAATTATGAATTTTTTTATTTTGAAATATTTTTGTATGTAGTTTTTATAAAAAATATTATTTTGATGAAAATATGTCTCGTGATATATGGTCCTTAAGAAATCGTGCAAAAACGAGTATGTTTCGGTTTAGATTTAAATGATTTTCAGAGTGTAGTTTTGAGCTCAAAATTTTTATATAAACTACTTAGATGTATAGAATAATGATATGAAGCCTATTTTCAAAAATTAATTTTCAAAATTTTTAGATTATTTTTAGGCCTTAAAATGAGGCATAAAATGGGTAATTGAGGGTTAATTAAGTAATTAAATAGTTAATTACTGATTTAGTGAATAATTATATGTTTTAGAATGTTGAAATCTGATGAAGTATGATACTTGTAACATTTAGAGTGTTATATGTAATTATTAGGTTAATTATGTAGTAAATAAGTAATAGGGAAAAATAGTAAATTTTAAGTTAATTTTGTAAATTAGGATAATTAGGTGTAAGATCTAATTTAGGGTGAATTTAGATAACTTGAAATGATAATTGATGTTGGAAGATGGTAATTAGAGCGATAAAAATATTAGATGTGTAATATATACATAATAAGTAATAGTACATAATATACAATTATTAGAAATATAATAAATAAAAGATATTAGAATAAAAATTGATATTATATAAATAATAGGGATATATAATAAATCTAATAGAAATCTTGAATTTATGTAATTATATGAAAAAGGTAAAAATTTCTCACATTAAGAGTAAATTCGGTACACTAATAAGGATTTAAGTGCATCGGGTAGAATAAAATACTAATTAGAGATAATGATGGTATTTAAGATATCTAGAAGTAATTTGATTAATTTCACATTATGAGTTGAAACGAATTTCTAGGGTTCAGATATAAAACAATACTTAGAAATCGAACTAGAACCTAATTTAAAAATCGATGTAGAAATTGAACCCAAACCTAAAATAATTGTAAAAAATTTGAGAACTTAGATGATTGGATATATTGAACCCTAAACAAAATATAACAATAAGCATTATATGATTAAACCAACTTATAATAGTTATATGAAAAACTAAAACCACGTGTGTATTATAGGGATGATCGACGATGGCCTGAGTGAGTTGGAACTCGAATGAGTGAGTGAGGAGTCGAGGTAAGTTAGGATTAATATGTTGCTGCATTTTGGAGGTTTGAGATTATGCTTGGTTGTGCTTGTTAAATAGTTGGTTGTATGTATATGTTGATTATGAGTTATGCTATGATTTTGTTTATTATTCTAGTTTGTATTGTATAATTTGTATGAAATGATTGATCACCCTAAACTAGATCTAATCAAATATTCGACCTGTAATCATAATCAGACCTGCATGACAACCCATTAAGGGAAACCTAGGATTCTCCGGTCAAATACTGACCCCTTCGAAAAGGATAGCGTAGGATTGTATAATGGTTCCTTCTTCATCCTTAATGAAACTAAGTGACAAGAGAAGAGGTCACAGCGAGGGTAAATTTAATGGTTCGAAGGTAATCACGGGAGGAGCAATGTCTCCATTGCACAAGCTTAGGTTTGGTCGTGAGCTATTGCATTAATGGCAACTCCTCAACTCGGATTAAAGTGGGCATAATTTCTTTAATCTCATGATAGGTTGGATAACGTCGTGCGATGTTATTTGCTTGAACATGCATTGCACCTAATAAGTTAGTTGATAATCTTGTTATGTTTATGGTATAGTTTTAATTCCTCCATCCTAACATACTGAGCTGTGGTTGCTCACATCCCTATAGATATCGTGTAGGTACTGGCTAAGAAATAGCTTACAACTACTCTAAAGCTTGCAACTGCTGGATCCTAGGGAATAAGAAAAAACATTTGAAGAACAAACACATATTTTTAAGGTCTAAGCTTTTATTTTAGAATTTTTCATTTCTAAATAATGTAATAACTAGGAAATATATTACGGTGAAACATTGTAAACATTAATTGTAATAACTAAATTATAGTGTATAAATATATTTTCTCACTTTCTTAGGTAAATGATTTATTTAAATTATAAACTATTTACTTCAAAGCGGGTTAGTCATGGATACCTTATGTAGATCAAGTCTAAGATAAAAATTTAGAAGGCCAACTTTTATCTTAGAATGGTTTACATAGCGAGACTGTTACGACTCTGCCACTTCGGGGCATGATAGTACATATTTAAGTACATTCCCTAAATCGCAGATGCATTCCATAAATCGCACATGCATTCAAGTTTAATATAACAATTTAAGTGCATTTATACTACAAACAAAACCAAGCATAGAGTTATTAGGAATCATTCACTTGATCATAGCTGATTAGTCATAATAGTTTGGGGGTAAGTCATCTCCAATGATAAGGTCCCTTGAACATCGCAAATATTATAAGAATTTGAAATGAAATAGAATGTTAACCTAAAATCTTTTAAGTTATATTTTTAACTCAGTCTTATATTTCTCCCAATTATGCTAAAACTTCAATAACTTATAACTTTCTCGTTTTAAATCCAATTTTTATGATCTTACAGTTGATTTCCATAATTTTTTAGTATACTTTCACATGATATAGTTAGATTTTAGAGATGAAGCTTACAATTTTTCCTACTAGTCAAAACATTAGCGTCCCCTAGGTTTTAGTCTTCTTTAGGGCTTGAAATTATTGTCGGGCTTTTTGTTACTTTATGTAATAGTTTGGGCTTGGGCTTGGGCTTGAGCTTGGACTTAGAACTTTTTTTTAGACTTAATACTTCCATCGAGGTTAGATTTCTATCTCTTATTCTTGACCTTAGTACTATCTTAATTTTCTTGTATTCCTAAGTAGGCTTATGAGGTTAAAATGGGCTTGTTTTTGTACAAATCAATGTTTGTGACTTTAATCGGCTTAGAAAGCTTTATGTGGACTTCTTATAGGTCTTATAGCACCTTTTATTTGAGAGTTAAGGTGTCGATCTAAAATTTTATGAAGGCCAAACTAAAATTTCTAAACTTCTTTTAAGTGTTTTAGGCTCGATTTTGAGTTTTAGACCTTTAACACTTATTATACTTACCTTGATTGGTTTTTTTCACTTTATTTACTTTGTTTTATTGTATTTTTAAGGGTGAATTCTTTTGGTTCCAAATTTGGTTGGTTTGGTTTGGATGGCTTACAACTTGTTTTCTCCCATTAGTTCTTCCAATTGGCTCATCATTTCCTGAAGTCTAAGTGATAAATGAAAAGTTTATACTACTTGTATCCTAACTTCAACTTAACTTCTTCTTTGTATGAGGATTATTTGGCTATAGTACTAAGTAGTATCACATACTTATTGTAGGCACAACACCTTAGTTTAGGTCTTTAGGAGTTGATTTTTACACTAAAACTTCATGTAATGGTATTTCCTTCACCTAAAGTTAGTTTTAAGCATATGAAACCAAATAGAAGTAAAAGTGATACTTCAAATGTCCCATGTCCAGCATGTTTCTTCATCATTCATGTACTTGTTTCATGATTTTCTCAAGTCATAAACTTCTATTCTAAGTGATAGATAAGTATTTTACATAATACTAAACTTAGCATACTCATGCTCCAACATTTATGTAAAAGATTCATAAACTTAACACCTAATATAAACTAACTAGAATATCACCTTATGCACATGATAATATCCTCATGAAAATATATAATCTCCTAGACATGGTATTCTAAATGTACTCAAATTTAAAACTTACTTTTCCCAAGTGAGTATGAAGGGTGGATTTTTACGCCTAGTGTCCTCCTTTGCTCCTTATTTTTCCTCCCTTTTTGTAAGTTCCTTAAGTTGTCAAAGCTTAGGTGTTTAAGTGTGGTTTTAGGGTGTTCTAAAGTTTCTTAAAGTGGTTCTTTGAGTAAACTAAAATAAAGGAATAAAAGGGCACTTCTTGTGCCGTAAATGTATGTATAAGTAGTAGCAAGAATGGGAAAAGAATAGAGCTTTGTCTTTCTTTTGTTTATGAACTTAAGTGTTTGAAAAATGAGAGAGAATGAACAAATTTTGTAAGGAGAGTGGTTGGCTGCAAATGTGTGTTGTGCATCTCTAAAACAATGTTTTCTCTTTTGTTGCTTCTAAGCTTATAATGAAATGATTAGATGATGTATGCAATATAGGGTAAATAGTAGATGTGAAAAACAATGGAATAGATGTTTGATGGACATGGAATGGCTCCCCATTCCCTCCTCTTCCAACTGGCCTTAGCTTTGCCTCTTAGAGGCATGGGTTTACCGCATTAAGTTGACTTTAGTATATGATTGGTTGAATCACTTATCAATAGGTAGTATAGCTTATATGGAGATAAGGGAATTGTTTTAGCTTATATCCATGGGAAGTTATCTTATGATAAGTTAATTTAACTTTCACTATTGTTTTTAATTCTAAATGATTCCAAATTGAAATATAGTTGGTTGATTAGAAGTCTTACATGTATAATCCTTTTAGGGTTTAGTTCTTATAGAAATTTATATATTACAATTGGCTTCCTAAAGGAAATTATAGAATCGAGTAAAATTGGTTAAGTTCGAGTTCCCAATTATTCATTTAGGGTTTCAAAGTTCTCAAAGTGTTTATAGTTGTCCCAAGGTTTAAGGTTTTGGAAGATTTAAGGTCCGTTGTTATCGTATTTAGGGTTTTTAGTAGTTTAGGTTGAGAATTTATCTTTCTTAAGATTTATGATGACTTTTAGGGCTTTCAAATACTTTGAAACTTTTGAATTGAAAACTAGGTTCAATTTTTAAATGTAGACTTCAAAGTCTTAATTTAGTTGATTCTTGGGAATGATTGAGAAGTGCTTCAAGTTACTTAAATATCACTTAAAGTAACAAGGCTTACACATTATCCTTTTTTTTTCATTTCCCTTTTTTTTCTTTTATAAATTTACCTTAGAGATACCTAATTAATTTCCTAAATAGTAAAAAATTGATACTTCCCTCTTCGATTTATTATGGAGTCTAAAAAATATATATTTGAAATATTTTAAAAATCTTTTTAATATGACCAAACTAGGAACTTGACTTTTTTTTTTTTATATTTGGTTTTTATTCAAAATTGAAAATAGCCATAAAATGCTTATTTTAAAAAGTGCATTTCAAAATATTTCAAAATGAGTAGTTCAAACTTAAGCTAGAAAAATTGATTTTCAAATAATATCTACTTGATCTTGGATTTTCAATTCGGTGAAATCACATATACCTGCTTTGACTTCGGAAACCACTTCTTACTTTAAAGATTTATTTCTACTTAGAATTGACCTAAATAGACTATTGTGCGTTATTTTTTATAATTTTACAAATTATTTTTTATTTTTTTAGATTTTTTTTGGGTTTTCTTATTTTTATTGGATTTTTTCTTTTTTTTTTTTAATTTTCCATTTTCTCTCCATTTTTGTATTTTTAATTTTTCAAAAATTTATTTTATTTTCTTGAATTTTCCTTTTTTTTTAATATTTTCATTGTTTTGACATTTTCCCAAAAATAAGGATTTCTATACTAGATATGGACTTAGGGAGGATAAAAATATGGTGTTTGTAACCATTATCTTCCATGGGGCCTTTCCACACACATGATGATAGTTCTCATCGATTGACATGAATTAAACATCATCACTTACATCCTCTAAAGAGGGCATCATTGAAGATGTTGAATCACGTTTGTTGAGCCTCCTTCTCATCTCCATATTATGTGCCTTAAACTCTTTCAAATCCTTCATGAATTGCATATATAATGACTTCAATTATGAGATGCGTGCATATTTGGACTGTTGAGATTGTTGCTGTAGTGAGGGCTTACTTAGCCTTAGATGAAGCATCTTTTGCTATTGTGTCTATTGTTCCCCCTAAGTCATGCGTAGGGTAGTAACCCCTTACTCCCAACCCCAAACATTATCATCTTTACTCTTATTCTTGGTTACTATTGTAGGTTTAGACACAAATGGCATCAAACTATTCTTTTAGGGATATAAGATTTGGGTCGTAAGTTGTGCATAGGTTTGCGAAAAATGAATATGAAAAAAAGAAGAAGAAAAGATTAGACTATGGATGTGTTAGGACTATTTCAATATTATTACTTTAATGTTTAAGTAAGTATAATCATATAAAGTATGAAGTGAAAGAAATGGGGTATAAGTAAATGGTTTAAGTATCAATAGAGCTTACTAAGACGTCCGTATATATTTATATAGGGAGTTGACAATAATTGCTGACTATGGACAACTTGCTAAATTCCTGGAAGGTGGGATAGTAGGCAGTTAGTTACTTATGTAGTTACCTCTAGCGCTCCATACTATATGCGCCCCATGTCAGGATTTAAATCTCCAACGATGAAGCTGCTTGCTCGATCAAAGATTCGAGCTATCCTGAGCTCACCTGTTAACTTTTTGTCTAGAAGTCCCCAACCTGACATCACATGATCCGTGCCCTTTTACCTTAGGATCTCCTCAATGATTGAGTTATGAACAATTCTTCTTCTCTGTGTGAGGGTAAACTTTGTAAAGAAAATCGGACTCTGAGAATCATAAACATTTTAAGCGGCCCATGGCCGACGGGTCTAGGACCAAAACAGTACTAACTTTTATCCATCCATGTTTATTCCAACAACTTAATGGTAACCACCCAATGAAAGGACAGTGTGCTTTGTGCTTACATGGTTTTGAGCAGGATAGCTTGATCTAGCCGGTTGGTCCTATTTTTCTTTACCGACAACTGGCTAAACAGATTGCGGCTTTATTGTGAGCGACTTACATTAGTCTTTTGCCGCATATAACTCTTTGCAGAACACTAAAAAGTCAGTCACTAAAATCACTTTTTTTAATTTTCCCTTTTTATATTGGAATAGCATAGCATCCATGTCCTCCTTTTTTCTTTTTCTTTTTTTTTTTTTCCCTCTTTTAAATTTATTTATAAAAATTTGATAATCGGAAAAAATGAAAGTTGCCTTCATCCTGATCTTTTTCTCCGTGATTGGTCGGAAATAGAGTTACTCTAGTCTAGAACCAGCAGCCCTCCAGCACCATGTCCGCCATGTCGCCGTTGCTCCACCGTTCTATCCTCACCGTACCTCTCTTATTCCCTCCAAAACCAGAGACTTCGCTGAACAACCTCTTTCTTGTCCGTCCAAGCAACAACAAACCTAATAAAAAACTAATCCTAAATGCCACCAACTCTCGCAGAGACGTCAATTTTCTCTCGACACTCTTTCTCCTCTCTTTGCCGGAGTCTGCTTCCGCATTCTCCATCGGCATTTGTACGCATCGCGCTAATTTCAAGCACATTGAGTATTTGGAAGTACATGCGTTTCTCTTTGCTTGTCTTTTCTGATTTTGCGTTCTGTTTGTGGTGTGCTTAGAGGATTCGATAAAGGTTTTCTGTCTTATACATCTATATTATTAGCCCGATTCTTCCTATTTCATTCCTTAAGCAACATGTAACTTCTAATGCTACAATATTAAGAAAATGAGTTCATTTATAAAGATAGGGGAGTTTGGGGCCTGAACTAGTTTTGATGGTAATGAAGGTAGCTTATTGATAATTAGTATTGGTTAGGAGTCTGCAGTGGTGGAAATGATGGCAGCGACCAACTGCGTGTTTGATATATGAACTGAAAAAGATCAGTCATATAGGAAAAAAACAAAAAGTTATGATTTTTCCTTCGTCCAAAAGAAATTCTTTTGACATCTCATTCAAATGAGGGTTTTCAATGTTAAGTTTTTTTTTTTGGGGGGGGGGGGGGGAGAAGAAAAAAAAACTATTTTCCATGAAACGCAGCATAGTCTTGAAAATTTTCAAAGTTTATCGAAGCTTTTGGAAGTAATTGAATTGTAAGTTGCATTGCTGTTATGATGTTGTAGAGGATTTATTTTCATAGGTCCTTTTTTTATTTTTTCAAAAGACAAAAGAAATTTAGATATGGATGTTAAAATTGTGAAAAATTGCATGATTTATCTTCAATGTGTGAGTTTTTGGTATAGGTGCCTGGTCGTGTTGATGATAGGTATATAAAATCAACAGTTTTCTTTTTCTCTTCAATAATGAATCGGTATTGATGATTGTAGTTTGGATTGGTGGCATATTGTGTGTGTTGATCCTTTATGGACAAATTTTCCTCGTCTCCATTTTGTATTCTTTTATGTGTATATATGAAGGGAAAAAGGAGGCCACATCAATTAATTATTCTACATGACAGTATGCAGATTGAGGGGTTGAGAGCGAAAACCACGACAGGATGTGGAAAATTTATCCGTCACTAACTGATGTAACTATACTAATTGTGTTTGTTCGTTTGAAAGTGTGTTGTAATTTGTTAAATTGTGTACAGCAGGACCTAAGGAGTGGCTAAAAGAGCAGAAGAAGAAGTCTTCCAAATTTCTCCTTGCTCCCATTTATGCATCGAGAGAGAGCCTAAATGCAGCTTATCTTATTCTCAGTTAGTGCCGTTGACATCTTCTATACTCTGCTGCTTTTGCTTAGTCCATATTATCATTGATTTGGTTGGTTTGGTTGCAGCCAGGGATACGGACTATTTGAGTAAGGACATAGAGGAAGTTCAAAAGCTGTTTAAGTCAGCTGCGAGGGATTGTATTCCACAGGAACGCAATTCCTTTGTCTCATTTCAATCCAGAACTGGAGTCGAGGTTTGTGAAATATTAGCCAGGAAGTGAAGTTGGATCATGTTTTACCATTGTCGAGGTTTTGTACGGTTCAGTTATAGCTAGTCAGTTTTGCACGGACTGGAGTTTTCCAATTCATCCGATGGTGGATGTTGAGCATGGTTCATCCTTTTAGTGTCAACTTTTCAATTTACTTCTTGCTTTTTTAGAACTGAGACAAATGTAAATTGCTGTGAAAAATTGATGACTGCTTTGCTTATGCTCTGGTTTGTAGGGAAAGTGTAAAAACCATGGTTTTTTTTTTTTTTTTTTTTTCCTTTTGGTTTTGCTTTAGCAAAATCAATCGTTTAATTTATTCAACCAAAGTCCTAACACGTGTATTCAACAGGTTTGCACTTTCACATTGATAGTAAAGAATGCATCTTCATTGCTTGATGATAAAGACCCTGTGAAGTTGGAAGCTGAAGCCATGCTAAGTGATCTCATCAGGTGGCTTATCTCCATTCTGTGTATAATTCCATTTCCAGCAATACTAAAGTTCATACTGGTTGTGAGCAATTAGTAGTAGAAGTGCATCCTAGATTGTTCTTCTATGACTGCACGCACGGTAAACCTGGACTTTTATTTTTTATTCTCATTTTAATTTCTCAATTAATAAGTATTGATTCATATGGTGCAGATCTTTCACGTTTCTCAATAATCTGGCTAATGAATCACATCTTGAAGGCAGACCAAATAGGTACTTCTCCTTTTAGATAGCCAAATTCCTTTCGTTTGCTGGGGCCTACAGCTCATCAAATTTGTTTCTTCTCCATGCAAATATATTGGGCTCAATCTTCATTTTGACGAAGAAGGTGGTAAACCAAATTGAACAATTAATTAGTAAGGGATATTATATGGAGTGGCTAACCCTACATCTTCCTAAAGCTGAACTATGATGGGAAGTCATATGCCTCTCCTTTAGGGAAGGTGGCTTGGTTATCATTAGATTGGACATTTGGAATAACAAGGCTGCCCAACTCAAGCACATCTTGCACCTATGTAAAGGACTTCCAGGTCTACGTATGGATCGAATTTAAAACTTTTTACTTAAGGGCAATAGATTTTGGGTAGTCAAAGCTCCTGCCTCTCTTATTCTTGGAACTGGCGAAAGCTTCTCAAGCCACGTAATTTTGGCTCACTCTTGTTTCTCCTGGTAATAAGTTGATGTTGTTTGTATGTCCCTTTGGTGAGATCATTGTTTACCTTTGTGCCTCCTAGATGTTAGCTATAGTGCAAAAGATATGTAGCTAGTTTGGGCATCCTGAAAAGCAAGACTTTGCTCAATCTTCATTTTTGACGACCCATCTCCTGTATGGAATGAGGTGGTCTCCTGTTCGGGCCCCCTACCCCCAACCACCGCAATATGTTGTCATGGGGCAACTTTAGATCTTATTGTGTTAGTTTCTTCCGAGGCTCCCATAATTACTCTTGTCTTCTTGATGTCTTAGTCACCCCCTTAGCTGTAGCACTAGAATCTGTCCACTAATCATGATTTTTTGTGGTGGGTTGACAATTTGTTTTTTCATCTCATTGTTTGTTGTGGACATTTTGTTGTTGGCGATTAAGAACCACGATGGAGGCCCGGGGAAAGATCACAATTTGGTGATGTTGACAAGTGGAGTACGGTGCCTAAGAAGGCACTTCACTCGTACCCATGTGAAAAAACAAAAGTATAAATTGTTGTATTGAACTTGAGAATACAATTAATTCATTTATGGTCTTGGGTTCAAGCTAGGATTGTTATTCTCGATCCATGATCTTAGGAGTTATACCATGTGGTGATGTGAAAATCGAGAGAAGTTGGTTGAGGATTGCTTTGAGTGGTCTCTGTTTCTTGCTCAACAAAAGTCCTGCAAAAAGCTCCCTTTGGTTTTGTCGACAGGGACCTTGACCCGACTGCTGAACTCTCTGAGGACCAGGGAGTGCATGGGGGTGTTGAGGTGACCCAAGAAGGTCGTGCTGGCTTGTGGTTGGTCCGGGCAGGGTGAAGTACTTATGGTGGCCTGAGCAGGTTGTATATGGCTAGGCCTGAGCTCGCTAGATGAGGCTGGGCTCTTTGTATTGGGGAAATGCTCAGGTTGAGGCATTGGGAGCTTGGACTGGACCTTAAATGCTTGAGCCCGAAATGGCTTATTAACGCTATGCACAATAATGAAAAGATATCCTACTACCTTTCATAGGCCTTCAGTTTGGCATCTAAATATATCCCAATCGATATACCAAGGATTTCCAGCAAAATTATTTTCTGTTTTTTTTTTTTTTTGGTCTAAACACCAGCACCAAAGGTCGATTGCTATTGTTATTGCTGTTTTCCACCATTACTTGTTAAGAAAAGCCACTTGTATATTCTATCTATTGAGAGTACTATGATGCTGTTTGATAATTGCAATATTATGGTTATAAGAAAGCTGACAAAGTTTGAAATATATATATATATTTTCCACAAGATATGCACGCAAAGCATGCTCTTTTTAGAAACATTCTAATACTATTCTTTTGTTATATTTTGCTTTAGACAAAGGGTTGCTGATGCTTTGATGGGCACCATCTCTTCTCTGGACAAATTTGAGAAGGGTGTTAAGGACTGCCTTGAGGCTTGATCGGAAGGTGGTTGCTTCACCTTTTAGGATTTAGGTTTCCAAACCAATTTGTACTTTTCTTAACTATTACTTGTATGATGGAATATGGAATTACAGCCACTTAACCATCTTCATTGTATTTTGTCGGTTTGGGGTCTCCTGCAGAATATTAAACGGTGAAGAAAGCTGTATCTTCACTACTGTTTCTTTCGCCAATATTAATGTGTATTACTCTAAAACTAGTAGATTACACGTAAGTGTAGGTCCACTCATATGATCTTGCCTGCTTCAATAAAATGTTGAATTAAATTATGTTGGTCGTTCTTCAATCCCACATCTCCCTATCAAATACCCGGGCCCTTTACTGAATCAGCTTAGCGGGCTTAGTTTTCTCACTTGGCATTCGAGCAGAGTTATAACTATAACCTTATAGTAGTACAATCTGTTAATAGTTCGTTCACTCGGCTTCGCCAACATTGATAGTCAATTACGCTTACTCGTCCATTCCACTATCAAACGGTCAAGTAATACATATCTATTTCTAATTTGAATTCAAGAAACATGGCGTAAATAGTTATTATTAGTACAATTATATTATATAACTATATGCTCTTCTTATATTTCAAGAAATGAATCCAGTTAAGAGTTTTTTATATGTCTTGATGGTTTTTTTGATAATTGTTGTTTTAGACACGACATTAGTTTATAAATACGGGAGAGAAACACTGTAAGAGGACTTGACACTTTAGGACCATTCACTTAACTTTTCCTATTCACATTCATTGATTTAGTCATCGGAGTTGTCGCACTAGGTTGGTCTCGGTGCCTAGTAATTTTCCTTTCTATTTGCAAGATATTTCCAACTATCTAAATCTACCATTAACATTTTGTGCCATCTGTTTTTCTCTTCGCACCCAAATAGCAAAAAGTAGAATGACGAAGAGTGTAAGTATTAGTACTTCCTCCCAACACCTTAAAGGGGGAGTAGGTATATTGACAAGCAACATTTGGCTAGGCTCGAGCAACTTTGCTTCGACTTAGCCAAATAAAACTAAGAATTAAACAAAAAGCATAAATAGATCATAATAGTTTCCATCCAAATCAAAACAAAGAGCATGGTGACCACAATATTGAGAATAGCGATGACTCAATTTATTTACTTGAATTATTGAAAAAGCAAGCCGAGATTATGATGGGACCATCGGCTCCTGCACCAAAAAATATTGACGAAGTTAAGTAACTATAGTAAGTGCACTATGTTGGACCTTCGCATGTCAGCATCCCTATTGTAACGATCAAGCAATTCTAAATTAAGAAAAGCCTCTTCACTCTTGAGATTTTGCAGGAAGTAATACCACATCATATTAAGCTATTGCAATTTGAAACTTATGATGGGATGAAAGATCTTGAAGATCATTTAGAGTATTACTGTACGTTGGCCAAGTTGCACGGTTTGAGTGATGCAGTAGCCTGTTAAGTTTTTCCGTCAACCTTGAGAAATGTGGCCAGTACATAGTTTAAACATTTGAAACTAAACACTATTTCTTGTTTTGAAGAACTAGCAGAATTGTTTCTTCAACACTTTTGTACAAGTAAGCTTTCTATTAAGGATTCCTCAATCCTTAACATAATCAAATAAAGATTAGACGAGTCAATCAGGGATCACTTGGCTAGGTTTATGGATGAAATGGTTTAGATCCCATAATTGAACATGAGTGTGGCCCTCAACGCCGTAATCAATATAATCAAACCCCATGAAAACTTTTTCAAGTCTCTTAAAGAATAAGCTGAAAACTTTCATTGAATTTAAGACAAAGGTTACCTCATACATTCGACAAGAAGATAATATAAAGGTTTAGTAAAAAGCCGATCAAAACATAAGAGATAAGTGAAATGATAAGAGGAAAAGTGTAAAAGATAGACTTAGGAGAGTTGATGATTAAAGTTCGGATGCTGAGAGAAAGAGATCAAGGATTCTAACATATTCGTCCTATACATCTATTAATCATCCAATTTTGGACACATTAATGGGGGTACGTGGACAAAGAGGCATTATGTAGTGACCGAAAAAAATTAGAGAAAATCCCTAAAGGAAGAATTCTAATAAGTATAGTAACTTCTACTATGACAAAGACCACAACACAGGTGAATGCATCCAACTCAAGAATGCAATTGAGGATATCATTTGATGTGGGCATTTTGTGAAAGTTTCTTGTACATGATGCCGAGAATATTGAGACACTGTTTCAGAGGAGATACGAGGAATAAGAGAATGCCACTCAGCAAACTATTATTAAGAGAGATGCAAGGGACGGGAATTCCATTAGAGCATTCAATAGAGTAATCAACATTATTGTCGGTGGACTTACTATAGGTTAGTTAAGCTCTTGGAGTCTGGCTAACGTCAAAAATTATGTTTGTAACATTCAACTCAAGAAGGTTAAGATTGATAATATAATCTCTTTCACAAATGAAGACTTTGAAGACATTTAGAGGTTGTATGATGTTGCACTTGTTATTAGTGTAAGAGTTATCAGCTTCAAGGTCAAGAAAATTCTAGTTGACACTAAAAGTTTGGTAGATATCATTTTCCAATACACTGTTGACTAGATCAGACCTAAGATCAAGGCACAACTAAGATTTTATAAATATGATTTGTATGCTTTCAACAATCGATCTGTCCGAGTAATTGGAGTAATTTCTTTGTCGATTCAAATCAGAGATGACGAACAAGTTGTAGAGGATAAAGTGGACTTCATCGATAAATGTTGGTTCCCATATATCATGATCATGGAACAATCGTGCCAACATTTATTCAACTTTGTTCCTTCAACTGTACATCTTAAAGCCAAATTCCTTACTCCCATAGGAGTTAGCGTGTGCAAAGGGGACCAACAATTGGTAAGGTCTTTGTACATGAGAGTCTTGAGATGAGAAAAGGTATTTCAAGTAGAAAGTTGTCCGAAAGGTAAGTCAATTAGCATAAAAGTGCCAAGAATGATATTGAGGAAATTTCTTTGCGAGATGACCTCAAGAAAACAATGAAGATAGGGAAACCATTGTCGGCAGATCTTTGGCAAAGTTTAATTGACTTCTTGTGAGTTAATGCCAATGTATTCACATGCTCCCCTTTGGACATGCCAATTATCCCGAGAGATGTTATGGTACATGAGCTCTAGGTCGATCAGAGCACGATGATCCAATAAAAGAAACGACATTTTGCACTAGAGAGATAAGTAGATATAGAAGAAAAAGTTTAGAAGTTATTGAAGATAATATTTATTTAGGAAGAGCTTTATCCAACTTAGATAGTCAATTATGTATAAGTCAAGAAGTTTAATGGCAAGTGGCGAATGTGCATAGACTTCACAGATCTCAATAAGACTTGTCCTAAGGATTATTTTCCACTATTAAAAATAGATTAGATGGTAGATTTGATTGCGGGACATGAGTTGCTTTCTTTTATGGATGCTTTCTCGAGCTACAACCAAATCAAGATGGAAAAAGAGGATGAAGTCCACACATCATTTGTTATCAATTTTGGAATGTATTGTTACAGGATGATGCCTTTTGGGCTGAAAAATGCCGGTACAACTTACCGGAGACTAGGTACTAAGATGTTCAAATCACAGATTTACCAAAATGTTGAAGTATATGTTAATGATATGATTGTGTAGAGTGTGATAGAGGATTGGTATTTTGTTGATCTTAAGGAGACATTTGCTACTCTGAAGAGATACAACATGAAGCTTAACTCATAGAAGTGTGTTTTTAGCGTAACTTTAAGAAAATTTCTAGGATATATGGTCACTTAGCGTGACATTGAAGTAAACCCGAGAAAGATTGAGGCAATAATGAATATGAAATCCCCTTGTATGGTCAAGGAAGTACATGAATTTATTGAACAAATAGTCGCCCTTAATAGGTTTGTGTTAAGAAGAGTGGATAGATGCACAGAGTTCTTAAAATTCTAAAAAATTCGAAAGAATTCAAATGCTACGATGATTGTGAAAGAGTTTTCAATGATCTTCAAGAATTCCTTACATCATCCTTGATACTCTTGACACTCATTTCTAGAGAAAATTTATATTTTTATTTGTCAGTTAGTTGCCAAGCTCTTTCTTTTGTATTGGTCTGAATTGATAGCAAAGAGTATCGACCCATTTATTACGTAAGTCATGTCTTGCAAGAGCTAGAATATTGGTATACAAAAATTGAGAAATTTGTTATAGCAATGGTTCTCTCGACAAGGAAATTGAAACTGTATTTCGAGGCGCATCAAATCATCATCCTCATTGATTAGCCATTGTCGCAGGCGTTGCAACAGCTAGACTCTTTCAGCAGAATGATGAAATATACTCTAGACTTAAGTGCTTATGGTATATAATATAAGCCCAAAACGACATTAAAAGCTCAAGTGGTAGTAGATTTTTTAGCCAAATTTACTAGTGAGAAAGATAGTATGATGATTGCTGAGAGACTAATGTAGTATCTTTATTTGGATGGTTATTTCACTAGAGAAGAAAGTGGTGTTAGCCTTATTTTTTAAGGACCCCATAATGTCAAGATTAATTATGCTCTAAAATTCAAATTCCTAGCCAGAGACAATGAAGCAGAATACAAAGCTTTGATTGCTGGATTGAAATTGGAAAAAGAGATTGGTATGGAGAAACTCGAAGTGTTCTCTGATTCACAACTGGTGATGAAAAAGAGATTTGATGCCTTCTTCTGAGAGATGCCCAACTGGTGTTATCTAAGCTACATGTTGGTTATGCAGTAACCATGTGAAAGCACAGACATTGTATGTCTACGCATTACAACTCGACTATTATTGGTTGACCATGAAAGAAGATAGAATGATGTTTATTCGACATTGTCCAGAGTGCTAGAAGGATGAAACCCCAAGTCACGAATCTTCAATTGAATTATGTTGCATATCTAATCCTTGACCTTTTGACCAGTAGGGGTTATACATTTTCGGACCTTTCCCGAAGTCTGTCGCTTAGCGACAATTTGTCATTATTACTATGGATTATTTTAAAAAATGGGTAAAGGCTGAGGCAGTAGCGAGGATCATTGAACAGAAAGTAGAGATATTTGTCTTCAACTCCATAATATTAAGATTTAGGGTTCCTTTTATGATCATCACAAACAATGGCCCGCAGTTTAACAAGAAGTTTCGAACATTTTGTGAGAAATATGACATTCATCTAAACTATACGTTTGTAGCACATCCTTAGACAAGTGGATAACTTGAAGGTGTCAATAAGATCATCTTGTACGGTTTAAGGTGGAAAGTAGATCAAGGGGGGAAATGGGTTGATGAGTTGTCGGATGTCTTATAAGGATACGGAACCACCCACAAAACTACAATAAGGGAGACCCCCTTTAGGTTGGCATTCGGTACGGAAGCAGTTTTGTCGATTAAGTTAAATTTGCCTATTTTATGAGCATAGAATTTTGATGTGATGATTAATCAAGTTAGATTAATAGAAAATTTGGACATCATCGAGGAAATTAGAGATATTGTAAGAGCAAGGGTTGTGACAAACCAACATAAAGCAGTTAGGTATTATAATAAAAAAGTAAAACATAAGGTTTTTCAACTCAGGGATTTGGTTTGCTAAAAGTTGGAAACAACTGGTGTGCGAGAAAGCCAAGGGAAGCTCAACATAAATTAGGATGATCCTGTTAGGGTTCGGGAAGTCGTTGGTAAGGGGGCCGATTGACTAGAAAGGTTAAATGGATCAATCATCCCTTAAGTATGGAATGTTGAGAATTTGAAACTCTATTTCAATTAATTGCCTAAATGACGATCATGTCCACTTATTTTGTAAGGTGACAACCTACTTGTTTATGAGAATTATATTTGGAGTCTTATTTTGTTTCTCGATTTATTTATATCCAATGAGTTCATAAGTTCAAATTGTTTAGCGAATAAACTGACATAAGTTTTAGTCTATTGCATTTAATGAGCTTATAAAATTAATCCTACGGCTTAGTAATATGGCTAATCTACATCTCAAAGGGCTAACGGACAAAACATGTTAGGCATGTGAAATGAAACGTGCCGAAAGAATTAAGCGTGTGAAATGAAACATGCTAAAGAATTAGGTGTGCAAAATGAAACATACTAAAATAATTAGACGTATAAAGTAAAACATATTAGGAAATACTTAGCGTATGAAATAGATCATGTTGAAGAATAAGAACATGTTAAGTAAAACATGCATATTAATAGAAAAAAATCATACATTCCAAAGGGGTTTTTCATTCATCACAATATTATCACAAATGCTTGGCCTGTTGGCCTAGAGTATTATGTACAAAGAGCTTAGGTATAAGATTCCTATGGCCTATTTCTAGAGTGAGTGGATGCAATCTTTAGGCCAAAGGTTGGAGCTTTCTCAAAATATACTTCTTTTTTGACACTTAGGGTCTTAGAACAGGTGGATTTTTCCCTTTGCACATAAGGGATTCCCTTCAATAGACATTCTTCATCTTCTTCGAGATCCTTAACACAATCTTCCTTATCACCCTTCATAATAATCTCAACGCTTGATTTGTTGTCCTCGCACTCGTTGCAACTATTGACTTTGTTGTCAACGTCGACGAAATCAATGCAGGAGAGATCGTAATTGGGGTGAAACTTGAGGATCTCCTCTCTCGCCGCTTAGACCCAATACAACAACTTCTTCTGTAAGTCTCTCGTATTGTCAACTAGGAGTGATGATGTCAAGTGCACCTCTCTTCACAGTCTCTTCTAACTCAGCCATACGGCTTTGCAACTTTGTGGTATTGGTCTTTAGCTCTTTGATTTGCATCTTGAGGTTATTTTCCTCTTCATTAATGGTGTAGAGTATTCGGCCTAGACCCCAATTCTTTTTCTTTTTCTTTTTCTTCTACAGCTCCTCTTTTAGGCCTTCAGATTCCTTATGCTGCTCTTCAACCTTAGCCTTAAGGCTCGAGACTTCATCGGCAGCCAAGGAATGTGCTAACTCCATAGCAGCTAGATCCTCCTAATACTTCCTAGCCTCTACAACAATTTCATTTAATACAATGATTACATTAAAGATGACATGGCAGAACACTTGAATACTGTTGTCGTTACCTTCTTCATCTCTTTATCGGCCACGTCCAAAGCTGTTAGAACATAGTTGCTTATCTGAAAAAAAATGGGGGTATTATCAATTGAACAACTTCAGTAGTTGAGAAGATGGTATAGATACTTACATTATATAGCTTGGCCATGATATGGGCCTTGTTACAACTACTAACCCTTTCAACATCTTTCTTTGTGATCTCTTTGTTCTTGGGAAGAATGATGCCTTCCATCAAGGCCAAAGATTTCGTCCTATCACCTAGGGCTAAATCGGTATGCAAGATGTTGTGACTCCAACACGAGATGAAGTGCTCGCCGACCTCTACATTAGGGAAAAATTCAGCATTGTTGATGCCAAGAGCTTTATTTTGTATGACCTCTTTCATCATTTTGTCCAACTCTTTAGACCTCTTGGTAGGTAGCTGGTTGACAAGCTCTTTCCTAGGTCTCTTACTAGTGCTCAACATTACCTCTTCCACCAATGACGACCCCTTGCAAGTACTAGTGATTTCAACCTCATTTTGTGATTTTGGTTGCTTGGTTACCCTTTTTTAGCTCTCCAGCTGATGGAACATTCTTAACTGGGGGTGCCTTAGTCTATGTACTTTCAACCAATCTGTGCTTCTCACTTACTTTCCGCTTCTTGGCAAGTTAAGAGGTCTTTTGGGTTGCCACCTGCTTCATTGCACCCTCCCTTGATGCTTTCTTCATAGTAACTAGCCGAGCGATAGTGACAGTAGTGGCCATACGCTTATTAGCCTTCAACTTCTTAGCTTTAGCTTGGGTTTGTAGTTTAGTAGGGTTTACCTCACTAGAACCCATATCTGTAATATGTAGTAAAAATATTAATATAAATGTAAGGAAAGAGAACTTATGCTCCATATCGAGTAAGGCTTAAAGGTAACAATTCTTCTCTCACGTCACAAGAACGGCTTTCCTCTTGTAGCAATATTCAGCATGGTGGTCACTTTTTAGCGTACCTTTCTTTTTGAAAAAGATTGGCTCTCCATTTTCATAATGCCTTACTATTCTTTTAACGTCCTAGAAGAACATTTTGTTCTTTCTCCTTTCTTGAATCTTCTCTGTCGTAGTGGCATCATTTGGCATAACGTCTATATCCTTTGTGCGGATTGGCTTAGTCTATTGAGTCTAAAAATCTAACTCTTCATTTGACACAATAAACACAAATTTGTTATGTTACTTACGAATCTTGGATTTTAACTTATCCATAAACTTCCGCTCATGCCTCGCAATGGCAAAATACCAACTATCATGTTGCCTCTTAATCATGAAAAAGTATTGGAACAGTTAAGGCATAGCTGTAACTTTAAATTATTCACAAATTATTTTGAAAGCCGATATGTATTTAGTGAAAATATACCTGGCGTGACTTGGAAATAATTGAAGAATTTCTTGATGAATGCTATAAAAGGGAAGTGCAATCCAAAATCAATATATTTGAGGTAGATGTGGAACTCACGATCCCTCGGAAAACGTACTTTTTCCTCTTCTCTTAATCTCCTAATATTCCATGCCCTTGGAAAGTCTTATCGGTACTTATTGTATTTCAAAACGAGGACTCTATTAGCGGCATTGACTGCTCTGTCTGGTGAATCATGAAAATGAACTATATTATTATATAGATACTTAGCTAGATCTTCCCTCCTTATCATTTGGGTAGGTATCTATTGTGAGGGAATTGATTCGGGTGAGTTTGTCTCATTACTCCACCACACTATCGGTCGAACTACCGAAGAACATGCCATTTTGTTCCCCTTTTTTAATAAGGGGGGGGGGGGGGGTGGGGTGTTATGGGGAGATGGCTTCAGTCTTCGTTGCTTTAGAATCCAAGAGGACAAGTCGATGAATTACGCTATGAACCATACCTGATTGGTTATGAGGAATATCATAGAATTTGATGAATTTGAGAGAGTAAAGATGAGACGTTGAAAGCAAATGAAATCTTGTGGATGCAATTGAAGAAATCCGTTTTGATTTTGAATAATGCCTTAAATATGGATAGTTTATCCTCGTAATTGCTAATGTGTTTCTAATGGTAATGATGCACTCGTTAGATAATTGCGTGGATTGTTGATACGTATTTTAAGACAGAAATCTAATGGTTGTCAAGTCTTTGACGATTATTAGGCCTACGGTGTAATGATGACCTAGGTGACAGGTGTTAAAATTTCTTTTGTTCTCTTGATAGGCGAGAAAATGAAAATTGTGACTTTTCATTTAGGATGCAATATATCTTCCTTCCCACCTTACTTAGCATCTAAAGAACTGCTCTTTAATCAGCTTCTAGTGTATTAAATGTCACTCCCTTTATCGAATCCTCAAAATGAAAGTTAGGGGGCAAATGTTGATAGTTAGTTTTCATTCACTCGGCTTCTCAAATGTTGATAATCAATTTTGCTCACTCGTCCATTTGGTTATTGAATGGATGGGTGAGTGAAACTGACTATCAACGTTTAAGAAGCCAAGTGAACGAAAATTGACTATCAACACAACTCGTAACTAACTTCCTCAAATATGTGTTTGATCCAACCTTCCATTTCATAAAGCTTCCTTTTGAAGGAGGCTTAGCCGCTTACGCTTTCTTAGAATGGTATAATACAATGGCATAAAAGATTCATGTGGTTAGACCTAGTTGAAAATGTTGTTGCTGTTCGTGTATGCAAGAATGATTTTCTACTTTGTCCTTCTATTTGTATCGATGCAACCATAAACCTATTATTCTTAGAAATGGGATCTAAAAAGTTATTTTAGGTAAAGATATAAATCAATAGTTAAGATTATTTAAAATTTTTAAATAACTTATGATATCATGATATTTTCTTTTTTTGATTAATCCCAATCATAAATTACATGATATTCTACGTGGTTGAAGAGAACAAAAGGTACCTTTCCTTTCTTGCATCACATTTTATATTTCCTTGAAATTTTCTTTAAGCCGTTTTTCCTTTGGTTGTATCCGTATTTAAACCATAGGCTTAGGTACGGTTTCATTCAGAATCGTAACATGGATTAAACTTACCTTGATAGGTCCATGACCTAAACCAGACTTGTGGGTTAGACTCAATGTGTTGACCCACCGGTTTGGTAGGTCTTACATAGATTGCATGTGAAGACTAGCATGACTCGGCGGGTTGAGGTATGCGATTTTTTTTTTCAATATTTTTTCCTTTTCATAAAGTCATCCAAAGAGGAGAAATTAAAATATATATATATATACTTTGTCCATTAATGAGTAGTGACAACACTTATGGGTGTATGACAAAACTTATACATTTACCAATGTACATTACATGACGTTATCAATCACTTTTCTCTACAAAGTGACATGTATAATGACAAAGTCACATGTATGCAAGAACCTATAATCTAGTCTACACACTATTGACTTAAACTCATTTCACCTACACATGCACATGGTTGATTATTGAGGAGAGATGATGAGAGGGAAAGACATGTACAATAGAAAAATATAGTGAAGATGTGATTGAACAAGACATAGGAAGTATAGACATGCAAAAGAAATTGTAGTCATGAAACCATTAATGGTGTAGTGCAAATTGAAATTTTAAAATGGGGACTTATTGCTCTGAAAAGCCTATGGACTGAGCAAATGTGAAGTATGAAAAAGGTAGGTAAATGTTGGTAATTAAATGCAGGCTGCTGAATGTTGAACAGTTTAGTAAATGGCGATGCTATAAATTGAAGAATTGCATTCATCGAATACATAATTTTTTTTACTATCTATTTTACGCAACACAACTTTGCTATCTAACGTGTTTAATTTCTCATTCCAATATAATAATTCCTATATATATTCGCTTTCGCATCCCTAGCTTGCGTTAATTTTTAACACCTAAAATCATATTATTCTTTTTTTTTATTTAGCAACCTGTGTTTTTAGATTATAGTAAGTTTTTTTCGTAGCATCACAAGCAAGAAGACTAGTAACCGTAAAGGTAAGACGCTAGCATCATCTAGTTCCCTCATGCAGAACATGGAGCTAGATTACAATTTTTAGGACTTCACATAAGATTGAGCTCTTAATGTAATGCAAAGTCCTCCTTTGGGGTTTAAGCAAATGATGCCTATATATGACTTAAATGCGAAGAAAGAGGAAGCACTTGAGGAAGAAGAGGAGCAACAAGAGTAAGAGATGGAAGGCCCTCTAGGTAGTGGAGGGGAACCTAGTAGTAAGCCATTAAGGCCATTAAAGTTAGAAATATTTACTAACATTTCTATTAAGTTGCTGGTGAAGATGAAAATATTCGTACATATTGTAATTATTGCAACAAACACTATGCATGGAAAATTAGTGATGGATACGAAATGTGGAGAAAGCATGTATGGGGAAAACACTAGATAGAGTATGGCCTAAAGAATACCCAATAGTAAATAGCAAGGCCATCCACTTCACAAAGGTCTACGTTGCTCCATTTTTCCAAGGAAAAGCAAAAGGAAGGTTTGTATAAAATGATAGCAGGTATGCATCTCTTTATTAAGGTAGGTAATAATCCATTTCTTGTTTCCAACGAACAAGAATGCTTAAATCATAATGCTCAATCATTTTCTTCACAAACATTGCATAGAACAAATATTCATCTTTATCATACTAGCAAGTGATAACTTGCAGTTATGCTAAGTGCTCTTGATGCGCATGTTTCTATTTGTATGAACATATGGATGAACAAATGGAATTAGAACGCATACATTGGGGTTACTTGCTATTGCGTGGATAAAAAGTAATGGTTACAAAAAAGATTTCTTGTGTTACAAAAATTTAATGAGCGCCACATGTTTTAAAATATTTACACAATTTTACACACTATTTTAGAAGAATATGAGTTGAAAAGAAAAATATTCTTTATTGGTTTTGATAACCTGTAGTCAATATGACATCAATACTAAAATTGTAAAGACTATGTTAAGCCACACTTGGGGAAAATTCTTCTACATTTGTTGTGCATATTACATACTGAATCTATGTGTGTAGGATGGCTTAGCTTGTCTGGACTTCAAAATATATCTCATCAAACAAGTAATTGATCAAATTTTAGATAAACCAATGGTTCACAAGAAATGGATGAAATTTTGCAAAAGCATGGGTAAATGTTCAAAAAAATTTCAAAAGAGATGTACAACATAGGTGAAACTCAACATATGAGCTCATTCAGAGTATTATCTCATTCAAAAAGATTTGTATCAACTTGTTGTGCAACATATCTAAGAGGTTTTGCTACACCTAAGTGATTAGGAATGTTGCACTAGGTTACTTGTTATGTTCAAATTTTTTATAATTGCACTAAGGTATTCTCGTAGGTATACTAGCTTAGCTCTCATTTGTTTGTTATTGAAGTTGTAAACATACTAACTACTCTAGCAAATGTATGTCATGATCCACTCTTATAGGAACCTATTAATGATATGGCTGCTAAATTTTTGACTTATTATAAAGACATTCTTGATATTTATCTCCTTGTTATTATATTGGACCTTCATACTAAAATTAATGTTATGCCAGTTATTGGATATGTAAAAAGCTACGGGGGAACTTTAAAATTTGAAAATTTTTTCCCCAACATTTCTATTTCACTAAACGATGCTAGAAATCTTCATTATACAATTTTGTTATTTTTCAAATTGTAATATGTCATTTTATTTTTTCTATAATATCTATGTACCATGTAATTTGTAATATTAATGAGTAAAATTAATTTTTATTTGCCTCTCTTTCTTGAATTATTTGTAATGTAATCAATTTTATGGAAATATATTTATATTTCTATATATATGTAACCAATTTTGCTATTTCTAAATAACATTAAAAAAAGAGGAAGAACCAATTCATGGGCCTAGAAATTGGACCACGACCAATTGGTTCTATGGACTTACCCCTTAAACTGAATTTAATTCTACAGCTAGTTATGGTTCCCAATTTTTCGAGCCATGACCCAGTGAATTTAATTCTAAGTCTAAGGTAGGTTAAACTCGTACCTAGGTCTATTCAAACTTATTTATTATTTACTTCATATATGTGACATAAAATGACGATAAATTCAATAAATAAGTCAACCATGTTCTTTTAGAGGATTGTTAAAGCTAAAGTCTTGTTTGATTTTAAAAAACTGTAGTATTGAGTATCCAACAATGTAGGTTTTTTTTAGCTTTCCTAGATTTCCTTTTGTTCATGGCCGACCTTTTCCAAATTCCTTAAGTGTATGTTTATCAATAGATACTTAAAGGAGGTGTTTATGATGTTTTGTCAGTATTCAAAGTATCTTTCTTTTTTTAAGCACCTATTTACATATAAATGAGCATTTGACCAAAGTTACTTACCAATTTTTTTAATCTTTTATAGGTTTCATATTTTTACTAGTTTTTATGTAATGTCTAAATATATTTAAAAGATTTTAAATTTTAAAATATTATTTTATTATTTTTATACATTATTTTTAAATATATTATTCTTAAAGTTACTTAGCAATTGCAATGATGAAATACTAAAAGCCTAACAATTTGTTAGGAAAAAGAAGAGAGAGAAAAGGTCCTTAATTAAGGAGGAAAAGGAGGAGAGAAAAAGGGTCCTTAATTAAGTATTCGGGTGCTTATAAGCACCTATATTTAGAAGTGTATATGAGGTGCTTGTCATGAGAATATATACCAAACACTCTTTATAAATATACCTTAAGAATTATGTATAGTAGCACATAAGTCCTAAGATTTGAAAATAAAAACAATCTTTGATTTCTTTTTCCAGTGTTTCTAAAGCTTCCATGACCTTTCCACTATGAAAAATAATGGGAAAATTGATAATACTTTTCTAGAACTAGGTGCACTCTTTTGCACATCACATATGTTATGGCTTCATTACCACAATGTCTATAGGTAGTCAAAATAGCCCATATTGAGTAATGCATGTGCTTTCCTAAAAAAATATCCCTAAAAAGGTTTTGGACAAAAACTTGTTTCATTTATAAGGTAGTAAAGGTGTCTTCATTTTTTTTTTAAGAGAAAGGCGTCTTCAATTAGAAAAAATAAATGTAAAAAATATATATATATAAATGTAATGAAGGTGTTATTTAGAAATGCACCTTCCTTACATTATCAAAGTGAAGGAACCTTTTTAGATAGCGCCTTCATTTGGCACTAAAATAAATCCCCCTTCCTCATGAATAGCACCCATTCACAACTTCAAAAAAAAAAAAAAAAAAAACAAACAAAGAAGCTATCTCCTCTTTTTTGCACTTGGACACATGACCTTCTTTCCATTAATTCAACATCCTACAACATTTTTATTTCTTTTTACTTTAATATTCAACAAAAATCAAAGGTAAACTTTTTTTTTTTTACATCCATTCCATTGAATTTTACATGAATTTTCACGAATTTTACATGAATTTTCACAAATTTTAGAAGACCTAGCCTAGTTATGTAATTGTATACTGATGTGTTTTGCTCATATAAATATGGATTTTGTATTTGAATGTCACTATAACAATGCCTAGTTACATGATTTTTAGGTGGAATGTATATTAGCACATTCTATAATAACAGAAGAATTGTTAGTTGAGTGTGTTGTACTTTTCACTTTAAGTATTTGATAATTTGACAAAAAAGAAAAAAAAGAAGTGTTCAATAAAATGCATAAGAAGAACTTGTTTTGTTAAGATAATGGGTAATGGCACATGGTCAAAATGTACGGTACATAATGCATGATGTACTAATTGGCATGTTACTTGTAGTGTAGATAAGTTGAAATTAGTGGGCATAGTTAAATTCATGGTATATGCTCATAGAAAAATTATGAGGAGAAATGTGGGGTTGAACTATGATGGGGACCCAATCAAAATGTTAAAAGTAAGAAGGAATGTGAACTTCTCTAAACTGTTGCAAAGAGTTTGCTAGATCATTGGAATTGATCGTAGTGCTTTTGGAGTGAGGGGGAGAGGGGGGTGGGGGGGTGAGTAGGTAATGGTTTGAGATTTTATATAGACATCCCAATGCTTATTCAAGAGTTGTGTCATATTCTATAATTGTCATCAAAGACAATGATGATGTGGAGAACTTATTTGAGATGGTAGAATTATTTTAGAAAAGTCATATTCAACACTTGTATGTGAGGATTAAAGAAGTAGGAGCATAGCTTGTACATGCGATACATGTCTCACTACTAAGTTTAACTACCCTACGGTAGACAAGTTCAAGCTACTGCTCATGTTTGTGCCTATGTGGGATGATGAAAATATCATTGATGCAACAGTTGGAATGGTCGACAAAAGGAGGTATCTCATGATCGTACGCTTTAGCATATAGGAGGCCTATATGATGAAGACAATGACGATGGCGATGGTAATGATGATGATGATGATGATTATTATTATTAGCCTAATAGAGATAAAGAGGACAATGACTATGATAGTGTACGTAATATGTACACTAAACATTCTTACATACCTAAAATGCTTGTTGTACATCCATATTGCTCAGGCTAAAGCTCAATGGAGCTAATTTGAATGCCGATACATCTTCTAGAGATCCATATGATTGGCTCAGTAGTTAGGGATGTGATTCCCTTTTTCAATACCAATAGAGATAACGGCTACACACATTTTAAAAGGGACATTAAGGCAAAGTTTAGTAACTTATGTGTTTATGAAGAGCTTTGTAGACATATAAGATTCAATACTAAGGAAGGACTTGTAAAAGCTATTAAACACTACCACATTAGGCATTACACAAACTTTGCAATGTGTGAATCCAAAAAGAGTAAGTATTTCATTGTATCTTCAAAGAATAAAGATGGATGCATGTAGAGACTTGAGGTTTGTAATACGAAGTTGGAGGGTATATTTGTGATGATTAGGTTAGAAAGACCCTATAGATGTGTAAATCCCAACATAAATCAATGCCACTTGCAGTTGGATTGCAATATGATGGCTAGGGAGTTTCTAAATGTCATTAGAGAGGATTTTAACACAAAAATTTCTTAATTACATAGTATTATTAGTAATGAATTTAGGTATATAGTTATCAATAGAATGGTATGTATTGGTAAGATAAAGGCTATTGAAACTGTATTCAGTAATTAGGAGAAATCTTGCAATGATCTTTGAAGACTTCTTAATGTAGTCTAGATGAGTAACCCTAGGACAAAGGTTGGGTAGAGGTAGAGTCCTTTGAGTGAGTTGAGGGTGACAGAATTCAAGTGGGTTTGGTCATCATTTGGCCTATGCATAGAGGCATGGAAATTCTATAAGCTTGTAGTTGGTACTGATGGTAGGTTCCTCTATGGAAAGTATTGTCACAAGTTACTAATTGCAACTAGTATAAATAGTGCGAATCATATAGTCTTGCTTGCCTTTGCCATGGTATATGAGGAGATAGTCAAGGCATAAGGTTGGTTTCTTAGGAACTTAAGGTAATATGTGTGTAGTGAGCGAGTAGGGTGGGAAACCATATTCTTGACATCAACACTTTGAAGTGATAGTATTATATATATTGGTTTCTTAGTGCAATACTGTCTTGAGTGGAACTACCCTTTGAAGTGATTTAGGTATGTCTAAGTTGATTCTTAGATTTTAGGGTGTTGGGGAGAAACTAATACTGACACCTATATAGTATTATTTATATTGCTCATTAGAGTCATGAGGTATTCTAAGTTTTGGAATGCTGGAACTATATTATTTGTTAGACTAAATGAAAGATAATAACCTGTGGTTGTTTATTTTAACATTTGAGTTACATGTGAATGTGTATTTGCTTATTTCATGCGCATGTGCTTGTGTATGTTGTACTAGGCATTGCTCACTCTTCAGGGAATTTCTGCTTTTAGTCTTAGGATTAGGATATGAGGACTATGATCAATATTATTATGAAGATTATGGTTATTAGTATGAAAAAATCTGAGTAGAGGATATAAGTATTATTATTTTGATTATAGCAAAAAAGGGCAAGAGTTTTATTAACTTTCTAGACATTGAGATAGAGTTATTTTATTATGTTATTTTTTTTTCCTACTAAGAGAGTCGCTTGAGACTCCATGTTTGAGTTAGGAAGTTATCATTGATAATTAGACTCATATGATGAATTAATGAGATTTTAGCAATTGTTATCCATTATTTTTATCTTCAAATACTATATGTTTTTTCTCTTTTTTTTTCGCTAATTCATGGTCCATGTTAGGTATAGGGTAAGGATAGTTTTATTTATTTGGAGATTATTTAGTAGTGTTAAGTGAGGAACTTGTTTTAATAGAATTTCAATTATTTATTTAATGGTTGTATTACAAAAGTAGAGATGCTAGAAATTTTGTAGGTTCTAGGATACCTAACGTATCAGTAGAGTATAGAGATACATAGTAAGTTATAGCACCTTAGATTTTGAGGCTTTACATCAATATATGCTTGTCCATTAAGTGCAATGCTATAGAGCCCACTTCTTTCTAATCAAGGATGATTTAAACTAGCTAGTAATTCTACACCTTTAGAAAGTATGTCCTAATCCATATCTAGAGGATAAAAAGAGCTAGCCTAGAAACAAGTGATTCCACATAGAGATGGACAGTAGCAAATTGATCTCGAGACTAACAATCACACCTTAGAGTGTGTGTGGCGTGCTGGAGCTACTATACCGCAGTATTGTTCAAGCAACGAGGATTTGGCCCCTATGGTCCATGTGTCTGACCATGCTACGACTATAGAGTGGTTATGTTTGTGTGTTCATGATTGTAATGGCACAACTGCTGTATTGTTGGTGTGTGTTAGGTTGAGTTGTAGATAGGGAATTGGGGAGCATGGATATAGAAGTAGATTGTGTTGTACGTGCATTGGCGGCCATGGCTATCATAAGTGGAAGGTGGAGTTGCATATGTAAAGAGGATGGTGGTTTAGATGAGGGAGATCAAATGAAAGTGCATTTCTTCTTTTGCAAGTGTGTAGTTCCCCTCCATTTTGCGTTTTACGATCGATATTTATAAAGTTTAGAAATAAATCTTTTAAATCATATAAAATCTAATCTTTTATGTCAACCTTGATCTGATTTGATAAAAATTAAATTAGATTTAAATCCCATAAATTTTTATTACATTAGATTTAAAAGATTTGATTAGATCTGAATCCCCTGTGCTCAATTGATTTTTTCAAATGAAAGAAAAAATAAAAGAAATTTGTGTACTTAATGAGATTCAAACTCGTGACCTCAAGCTAATCCAATGCTAATGCTTAAATACTTATCTGTTAGGTCATTAGTTTATGCCTTAATATTTAATACAATTAAATTATACTTAAACTACGTAATTATCTAAAATAAAGCTATTAGAACCAAACTAAATCTCTTAACTCTAAAAAATTTTCTTTCTAAAAATCTACTTTTCTAAAAAAAATTTATAATTTTTCTTTTTTATAATTTTTTGGTATTTTTATCATTTTTCAATTATTTATTTATTATCTTTTTATTTTCTTAATTAGGACTCTTTAAAAAAAATAAAAATTAGAACTACCAAGAGGGAAAAAATTAGGTATATATAGTTGCCCCTCTTTGTAGTGAAATTTGAGTAAAACTTTGTTAGAAAAACAAGAGAAACCATTTTTACCTTAGGATTGACTTTGTTGTAAGAAGCACTATGATTAGTTAGCTACCCTAAGGATGGTCTGTTGGGGATTTGGTGACAATAAGGTAGAAATGAATAGTAGTGACGGTAGTGCTCTTATGGGTTGGCAAGAACCCTAAATGAAAGGATAAAGTGCTGCTTGAGCTAACTAAAACCCTAAAGAGATATTAAGAACTTGGTCATATCCCTTATGGGCTGACTAACCAAGGTGGGGTGAAGTACTTCTTGAGCTAGCTAAGGCTCTAAAAAGATATTAATGACTTGGCCATGCCTCCTATGGGCTGACTAACCAAGGTGGGCAAAATGTTCTTTGAGTTGGCTAAGACTATAAAGAGATATTAAGAACTTTGGTCGTACCCCTTATGGTTTGAAAAATCAAGGCGGATGAAGCATTCATTGAGCTGGCAAAGCCCTAAAAGAGATATTAAAGACTAAGTTGTAACCCCTATAGGCTAATTAACTAAGATAAGATTGGTGAAGCACTCCTTAAGTTGGCTAAGATCCTAGAGATATATTAAGAAACTTGATTGTACTCCCTATAGGCTGACTAACTAAGATGGAAAAAGCGTTCATTGAGTTAGCTAAGACTTTAAAGAGATATTACGAAACTTGGTCATGACCCCTGTGAGTTGACTAACTAAGACGATCGAAGTGCTCCTTAAGCTAGCTAAGACCTTAAAGAGATACTGATGACTTAATCGTTCCCCCTATGGGTTAACTAACCAAGATGATCAAAGTGATCCTTTAGTTGGCTAAGACCTTAAAGAGATACTAATGACTTGGTTGTGCCTCCTATGGGCTGACTAACTAAGGCGAGCAAAGTGCTCATTGAGTTAGCTAAGACCTTAAAAGATATTGATCACTTGATTGTGCCTCCTACGGGATAACTAACCAAGGTAGGCAAAGTACTCCTTGAGTTGACTAAGACCCCAAGTGACTAGGCAAAGCACTCTTTGAGCTAGCTAAGACCTTAAATGAGAATATGGATCGGGATAGCACTCCATAAGTTGGCAAAATCCCTAAAAGAAAATGGATAAAGGGTAAGCACCCTACGAACTTGCTAAAAATTTATATGATAGTTGAAAGTAAAACCAAGGAACTTGAACGATTTAAAAAAACTCTTGATTTGAGAAATTTACAAAGGAGAAATTTGGTGGAAACCTTTTATGACATGAATTGAAGATTTGGCTACTAAGGTAGACATGGATTTGAAAATGAGTGGAAAAAAACTTGTAACAAGCCTTTACTTTCTTTCCCTCTATTACTTTCTTTTATCACTCTTCTCATCTAGAGTAATTTTTCCCTCCTTTTTTCCTTGAAAGTATGCTAATGGATGCAAATTCTATCTAAGGAACAAGCATTATAAGCATCCCCTTCCTTGGCAACCATGTGGGGTATCTTTATCCATCCTGGGTTTTGGTCCTAATATTTAGCTTTTGGGATAAGCCTTATGATTTTTAAACATTCCTTTCTTAAGGAAAAGGTAATTTACAACTAGTTTAGTCAAAGAGGAATTCCTTACAAACTCTTGGTCTATATTTCTCTCTTGACTACTATTCCAAAAATTATAGTTCAGTTTGCAAGTGATATGCTTTGATTAATTTGTTAAGTCTTTTTGGGTTTAGTATTGTGAATCAAGCTTTTGGTCAAATGATTTCAAAAGAGATTAAAAAAGAAGGACTATTTTGAAGGAAATACTTTTATTTGACTTAGGTTTGCAATTCAAAAACCTTTACAAAAAACTAGAAATGTGCTTGCCTCAATTTCAAAAATAATTTTTATTAAAGATAAATTACCTCTCAAAATCAAAAGAGCTTTGAGTAGGGAGGTATTATGGGTAGGGAGGTCTTGTGTTTGAGATTTAGGTAGATAAAAAGGTTTTGTGTTCATGATTTGGAGTGTAATTTTGAAATGGATATGTAATTTTTGGTTTATTGTTGAGAATGTGATTTTAAAATAAATATGTGATTCAAGACCTTATGTTTTTAAAGCAACTTGAGTCTCTAAGCCTTTAGGCCTTCTTTAGTTGGGGTTTTTCTCAAGCTTGATGTTTGGGCCTTTCTTCCTCTTTCTTTCTTCTTCTTTTTTTTCTCTCCTTTTTTTTTTGTTATTATTTTTACTCATCATTCCTTACTTTTTTCCCTAGAAGAAATTATCCCTTTTTTCAATTTTTTTTTCTTTAGATAGATTAAGGCCCTAAATCCATTGGTTTTAAGTGTATAAGCTCAGGTAAGGTATATGTGATCTTGAGGTATTTGAAAAAGTATTAGCTCTTCTTCAAAGGGAACAATTTATCCCAAAACAAATGTTATCCTTAAATTGTTATTACTAAGATAAGCACTAATCAATTTTATCATTCTCTCTTAATCAATAACCCTAACCCCTAAATTGCCCCACTATGGGGTGGTTCTTGATAGAGTTTACATTTGAAAGGACTCCAAATTGGTTTAACAGGGTTAACAAAATATAATTGTGTTTAGGATTTGAAAACGAATGCCTAACTTCATTTGGTCTACGTATCAAATTCAAAATGGACCTTTTTTTAAGGAATGAGTCCAAAAATCCCTTACCCTTATGTCACTCAACTCTCAAAGTGTTTAAGGCATAGTGTATAGGACATAACTCACCTCTTTTCATTTTGAACTTCTTAAAAGTGAGTTACTAATTCCTTACGTAGGGATTGATTGACATCAAGGTGGTGAATGAACTTACTCCCCAATAAATTTCACTCAATTAAAGTTCAAAATGGACTTTTAAAGATGAAATGCCCTACACCTTTTGCATTCTTGATTAAATTGCCCTAGACTTATAGTTCTTAATGCCCCCCTTAGCTCCCATGTGTGATTTCAAGCTCAATTCTTTAAAGTTAAATAGACCAGTATTGAAGTCTTTTGAGGTGAAAGGGACTATGAATTTCCCTTTTTGTTTGTACCAGGGATCGGGCTCAAGATAATATTTCATGGTCTCATGTTTTGATTTGGCTCATGTTTGGACTAGATGGATCAAGGGTTTTAAGTTGGTTTGGCTACTACAAAAGGGATAGTGGTTCGTGTTTGGTTAGCTACCTTAATAGGCCATGTGGTTTGTAGTCAGGTTAGTCGCTTGAATGGGCTAAGTGATTGTGTTTGTCTCGAGTCCCATAAGGATTTGTAATTGTTAGCATATTTATTTTTTCTCTCTTTTTTTTTGTTTGTTTCATTTTTTTTTTTCTTTTTGAAAGGAAGAGAGGAAAAGTTAAGGCCTTTATGTTATAGAGACCGAATGATGAAATCGGAAATGGGAATTGCTTTCTTAGGATTCTAAACTCAGGCCTACATAATTTATTTACTTATAGAACAATACTATTGAGGGTTTATTTACAAAAAAGGAATTCTAGAGGATGAAGAATTAAAGACTAAAAAAAAAAAAAATCTAAATCTTATTTATTTCAAATGAGAAAGGCTATTTATAAAGTGTTAATCTATCCAAAAGAATGAATATTTTTAATTAGTAGAATATTAAGCAAAATGGTAACTATTAAAATTACTTTATAGGTTTGATTTTTTTTGTTTGATTTTATTTTATTTTTACTTTACGAAGATTGGGTTCAACTGACGTAGGCCCAAACATAAAGCAATAGATTCAATATCTTATAGATGTACTAAGGCTCACACTAAGCTAATATTGACAGGGCTCTTCTATAGGGATTAAATGAGCCTAATCTTGTTTTTAATAAATTTTTGCTTATTTGGGTTGAAAAGTTGGAACCACATCTAAAGTAATCTTTGAGGCTAATGAGATGGGTAGACATGGATCTCTTTAAAAAACCCTTAACTTGATTTGTCAACTCCTACCTAAAAAAAAAAAATTAGAATTACAATTAAAGCCTATACTAATCCTTATATGGAATTATCATAGGATATTTACAAGGAAATATTACAACGGACAATTGCCCTTATTCTTTTAGGTATGCCACATTATGGGTTCTTACAAATTTTTTGAAAAAGGTTTTCATGCATACAAAGGGTGGGTTCTAAAGATCCTTAAGTTTTACTATCATGTACATTTTAAAGTAATAGTTTTATGGTTACATCTAAACTTGAGTAGGGTAGCCTGATTGGCCCTAAAAGGTGGTTTCCCTACATCATCTGAAACTTACATAATGGCCTCCCTCCTAAGGTCCTAAGATGGCCTGGTTTTAACCGTATCTATTATGCATTTATGATGCAGAAAAATAAAATGAAATAAGGAAACCCCAAAATGACCCCCTTAAATAAACTACAACAAAAAGTGTTAGTACAAAATAAAATAAAATAAATAAAAAAACAACTAACTTAAGTGTTTCTTTTTTCATTTTTTGAAAAATAATCTTAATTTCGGTAAATTCTAGTGGCTAGCTCTCTTGATGGTCCTTAGTAGAGTCTCTAAACTGTTGGGCCTAAATTTTCAATTTTCTTTATTTTCATTTCATATGTCTTTTTTTGATTAATACTAAACCTTAACTCATTTAGTATTAATTATTGACTAGAGAAATTGGAAAATGAAAGTTTTTTTTTAATTAAAAACTTTGAGAGTCGCCACTCGATTGGAGTCGAGAAAAAGAGAAATCGTAATCAAGTGAGTGGATTGATTACAATTTAGCTATCGATTTTTTATTTCAATTATTAAAAACCAAAGGATTTTGAATTTGGGAGTTAACCTATTAAACCTTAACGAGTACCATTATTTATTTTCTAAAATTAGATTTATTCATCAAAATTGTCCTTTTTAAATATTTTTGAGAAAAATAAAAACCAAATAAAAAAAAGAACTCTCTAAAGCTTCCTAAATCTTTTTAAAATGTTTTTTTTTATTAATTTTTATTTCAAAAAAATAATTTTCTAAGTGAGAAATCCTAGAAAAACTTAATGCTAAAAGAATTCTCCTAAGCTAATTTATACATATACTTATTTATATATCATGTTATAAACATAAATAAATAAATAACTAATAAATAAAATAATAAATAAATAATTTCTAGAATTTGAACCTAAATTACTGATATGAATTAGGCGTGCATGGACAGTGGCTTACAATTGTGTGCTAAAGCTGCTTAGTCATGCGTATGGATACTTGACAATAGCGTGAGGAGGATCAGCTGTATGACAGTATAGTGATGGTACTGATGGCTGAGGATAGATGTGCATCGTGTGTGTTGAATTACTACACCACACATGCTGGGACGAAGGATGGAGCAGTAACTGCTACTAGGTTGCTGTGTTGCGTGTGAAGAGTTCAGTCGTGTGTGCTGCATTGGAGTGAGTCAGGTGTGCGTAGACAGTGTGTGATTGGTGAATTACTGTATCGGGGATGATGGGCTTATGATTGGAGCTTATCAACTGTATGATGGTATGCGCATTTGTCTTTGGTCATGTATGACTTGGGACGGTGCAATGAATAGTTGTGATCAATGTTGATGGCTGATTAGTGGCTTGCGTCTGGAGTTGCTACTGCTAGCGTGATGGGGCGTTCTACAGTGAAGTTGGAGATTGGCCGTAACTATTGTGATGTGCTGCTATTTGTGAGAAGTCAATGGATGCAGCAATAGTCATGGATGGTGCTCGTGCGGTGGTGTGTAGCGGATGCTGCTGTAAAGTGTAGGGATCACATGTGAGGGAGAAGGCTGTTTTGGTATGGCTTATGAGGTGCTTAGTCAGCATGCTTGGAGTGTGTGCGGCGTATTGGAGCTACTGTGCCACAGTGGTGTTCAGGCAGCGAGGATTTGGTTGCTACGGTCTGTGTGTTTGACCATGCTACGACAATAGAGTGGCTATGTGTGTATTTATGACTGTTATGGCACGACTGCTATGTTGTTGGTGTACATCAAGTTGGTTATGGATAGGGAACCGTGGAGTGTGGACATAGAAGTGGATTGTATAGTGCATGCACAGACGGTCATGGTTTATAAAGTTTAAAAATAAATCTTTTAAATCATATAAAATAAAATATTTTATATTAACTCCGATTTGATTTGATAAAAATCAAATTGAATTTAAATTTTTTATATTGATTTAAATTCAATTCAATAAAAATTAAATTAGATTTGAATGTCACAAATTTTTATCGCATTAGATTAAAAAAATTTCAAATCTTTTATATCAACCTCGATCTGATTTGATAAAAATCAAATTAGATTTAAATTTTTATATTAATTTAAATCTAATTCAATAAAAATCAAATTAGATTTGAATATCACAAATCTTTATCGCATTAGATTAAAAAAATTTCGAATCTTTTATATCAACCTTGATCTGATTTGATAAAAATCAAATTAAATTTAAATCTTTTATATTGATTTAAATTCAATTTGATAAAAATCAAATTAGATTTGAATGTTACAAATTTTTATCGCATTAGATTAAAAAAATTTGATTAGATTTGAATTCTTTAAACTTAATTGATTTTTGCAAATGAAAGAAAAAATAAAAGACACATGTATGCCTAATGAGATTTAAACCTATAACCTCAAGCTAACCTAATGCCAATGCTTGAATGCTTATCCGTTAGGCCATCAGTCTATACATTAATATTTAGTACTATTAAATTGTACATAAATTACGTGACTCTTTAAAATAAAGCTATGAGAGCCAAATTAAATCCATTGACTCAAACATTTTTCTTTCTAAAAATCTACTTTCCTAAAATTTTTTTATAATTTTTCTTTTTCTTTTTCTTTTTATTTTTTTATAATTTTATAATTTTTTATTTAATTATTTATTATTATTATTTTTTATTTTTTGAAAAAAAATATTAGAACTATGAGAGGGGTAGGGATGCTGGGGAATAATTGAGTGTCTACAGATGGGCTACAGGTCATCCTTCTTACATCAGTACAACTCCAATACCGAATCCTAATGTACTATACTTAAGCTCAAACACTTTCTCAAAATTAAGTAGGGCTAACATAGGTACAGTGGTTAAATCTCTCATTCACCTCAGCAAAGCTTCTTTCTTCTTTCTCTCCCTACTTAAACTTGAGATTCTTCTTCATAAACTCGGTAAGGGGTGCAACTACTATACTGAAGCCTTTAATGAGCCGATGGTAAAAGGATTTTAGTTTATGGAAACTTCTCACCTCAACACGTGTAGTCAGGGTCGACCATTCAATAGTAGCTTGTATCTTCTCATTATCAACTTGTAGGCCTCCTTTACTTATAACATATCCAAGGAAGATCACTTCTTCCTAACAAAAACAACAATTCTTCAAATTCTTAAAGAGCTTTTCAGCTTAAAGCATGTCAAACATAGCTTGAAGATGGTTGGCGTGACTCGGCTAATGGGCACTATATACGGGGATGTCATTAAAGTAAACTACAATGCACTTTCTGATTAGATCTCTCAATACATGATTCATCAACCTCAAGAAAGTGCTTAGAGCATTTGATAAACCAAAAGGCATCACCATCCATTCATATAGACTATGTTAGGTTTTAAATATAGTCTTCCATTCATCTCCTTACCTTATAGAAATTTGATGGTAGCCTGACTTTAGATCAATCATGGTGAATACTCCAACACTGCTTAGTTCGTTTAGCATATCATCTAGTCTCAAAATGGGGTACTTGTACTTGACCATAATCTAGTTGATAGCTCTATTGTCCATACACATTTACTAAGTACCATCCTTCTTCGGTACAAGTAATGTTAGCATAGCACAACAGTTGAGACACTTTCTTACATATCCTTTCTCTAGTAGTTCGTTGACTTGCCTCTAAAGCTCTACAGCTTACTTAGGATTTATTCGATAAGTAGGCTTGTTTAGAAGGGAAACATTAGGTATCAAGTCAATGTAGTGTTCGATTCCTTAGAGACGGGGTAGTCCTTCTAGCAACTATTTGAGGATTAGGTTGGCATATTTATCCAAAATTTCATAAAACTCCCTAGGAAATTCGGTTTGATCCCTTAATTCCAACAATCTTTTGATCAACAAAAAGGTTAGTACATCATCCTAAATGGCTTTTCAAAGCTTGAATTAACTTAGAATTAATGCTTTCTTATACCTTCGTGCTAAATTAGCCAATAACTTGCTCACTTGGCTTGGATTCATAAGGTTTAAAGTAATCTTTCTCCCATCCTTCTCAAAAACATATGTATTTCTGAACCCATCATCAATGACTCTTTGATCAAATAGCCAAGGTTATCCTAATAGCACATGAGATGCATACATGGCAATACACCATAGAGAATTTCTTCAAAATTGTTAGATATCTCTCATAACATTTTAATGATAACAAAAAGGGTTATAAGCTAATGAATCTTTAAGAGTGCAGGCTTACAAAAGGTTTTTTAGACATTATATTTTCGCATATTTAAGTTACATTTAGAAGCTTATTCAAAAGCTTCAAACTATTTGAAAATAGACTATTCTGGAAAGTCCTTAGAAAGTATTACAAAAGCTCTTATGGAAAGATTTTGTACAGCTCTTTAGAAGCTTGTTCAAAGACTTCTAAGAAAAGAATGTTGATACTCTTTAGAAGGTTATTCAAAAGGTAGGTCTGGAAACTTACGTGAAATATTAATTTTAATCAGATTTGGATTATTCAAGACTTATCTCCACTAGATTAAGTGTATTAGGAAAATACATTTAATCTTGTTTCATTCACGATGGAATCATGGTCCATGGAGATTTATTTTAAGAGAAAATATATTTGGATAAATTAAGATATGTATAAGAATGGACAAGGATAAGGTTAATTCGGATTTTGTGAGATTTCAAATCTTGAACACAAGGCTTATCTGGAAATAGCGAACAAAAGTTGATCTTTTCAAAATCAAATAAAAGATTATTTGGCAATTACGGATTAAAGTTTATCTGATCTAAACAAATTAAGGGGAGTTGTTTTGAAATCTAAATGACTAATATCTTTTCATAAAAATATCTATGGAATTATCTAGAATAACCAATGGTTGGACAATTATGAAAGTGAAGAAAATCTTCAGATTTTTAGTCGTTGGAAAAAGTCAATATAAAATGAGAAAATATTCAAAATGTGTAGACACAATTCTAGAGAAAACAATTATCGTTGCACAAAAGAAAAAATGTTGATTAGTTTTTACCTTTTGAAAAGTTTCAAAAAGTTCTTCAGATACTTCTTTAGAGAGCTATACCGAATCAAAGTTCTACAACAAAGTGTTACTTCTTTCAAGTGCAAAATTATTTGAGACTTCTACTTTTGTTCTCATTTGTAATCTCAATATTGTATAAATAGTTTGTAGTTTATAGATCTGTATTAACTTAGATTGTTAAGAGGTTAGATAGGCAGAGCAGAGTGTTGTAAAGTCGTTGTGACAAGTTCTTGTAATCTGTTTGTGATTCGTTTTAGTGGATCAATTGGAGTAGCACCAGTGAAGTAGACTGGGTCCCCAACATTAGAGCCAAAAGAGAGCAGTAGGCAAAAGGCCGAAATTCTATAAAATCTCTACCCGATTTTCTCCTTCCTTACACTCTTTTAATTTTGTTTATTATCTATTGTGCATTCAATCATTAAATTATCACTATTTCCCATTATAAATTGTTGAGAGAGGTAACTTCATTTTTAATAAAAAGTTTTCAAAAATTGAAAGATATCAATTCACCCCCCTCTTGATATCTTATATGGGACCAACAATTGGTGTTAAGACCTATTTCAGTTTTCTTAATTTAACCTATATTAAGCCTAACTTGCTTAATATAAATTACTTGACATTAAATTTAAGAAAATATTTTTTTAAAAAGCATTTTAAAAATTGGAGTTAATAATTGGTTCAATCGGTGAAAAAAATAAAATTAGGGTTTTGATCACTAGTTTGCAGATATTCTAAAAATATTAATTTTTAGAAAATTGAACCAAAAAGTTGGGTTTGGAGGCTAACCTATTAAGATGAAGTCACTATGTGAAAATTTAAACAAAAATTGATGGGATTTATTTTTGTAATTTTTTTAAAGATGTTAAAAATATACCTTAATATACAAAAGATAATTGAAGTGATTTTTATTACAAATTTCTAAGAAAAAGGGAAAAAAAGTTTATTTTATTTTATTTTATTTTTAGACGGTTGCCTCAGAGGTGCCTACATTACTACTATTCAAGATCAAACCGGCTGTAGCTCTCTTTTATAAAATATTCAATGGATGGATTATTTTTATTTTAAAAACCAAGCCAAGTTTACATTTTTATCAATTTATTATTTGAAAAGTAACCCTAAAAAAACTAATTTTCCTAAATTAAACAAAAAACCTAATTAACTATCCATTTTTTTTAAAAAAAAAACTCAATTTAAATTTTTTATTTTTTCCAAAATCACTAAGTGTCAAAGATATATTTTTATTAAAAAATGATTTTTTCAAGAAAGACCTAACTTAGCTAAAAAAATTGCTAAATAAATAATAACAAAAAAAACTTGCTCTTAAACAAAATAAATAAATTAATAATAAAGATAAATAACCAATAAAGTAAATTAATAAAAAACTATTAAAATAACTAAATAAATAAAATAAAAAATATTGAACATTTTACCTTGCATTAGATCTTCAGTGTTGTGCAGTGATTTTGGTGTGTACGGATGCAACTATAGGTGAGCATGAGTGATGAACTAAGCGTGCATGGACGAGCGCTTGGGCTGTACTAGGTAATAGCAAGGGTGAGTGCTTGGGCGACAGTAAAGGCGACAGTAGGCGATGGTTCGGGTAAGGACTGGGCGATCACTAGGCAATAGTACAAGCGTGCACGGCGGGTGTCTAGGTAGTAGCTTGGGTGAAAGCAAGGGCATGTGTGGGCAATGACTCTAGGTGATAGTGGTGACGGCTTGGGCGATGGGGTGGGTGTACGAGGGCAACGACATGGGTGGTGATTTAGGGGATAGTAGGCGATGGCTTTGGCAATGAAGTGGTGGTGCTGTAGGTAGCATGGTGGTGCTGTCAGTAGTACAGCAGTGTTAGGGGCAACACGTGGTGGGTTAGCGGTTTGCGGTAGTGTTTGGTGTTGTGGGGATTATGGTGGTACGTGGGGTCTTGTAATGGCGAATGTGGTGTGGTAGTGCTTGAAGCTACGTAGTGTGTATGTGGTGTTTTTGGGTAGGAGTGTGATTAAAAAAAGATATTTTTTTCTTTCTTTGTTTTTTTTTTTTTCAAATCCTTAACTAACGTGTTATTTATAAACTCAAAATCAAATCTCTCGTATTGAAGATACAAAAGATTCGATTACGATTCTTCTAAGATTTAGCCTAACTTCTAAAAACCTAATTAGCTCGGGCTTTTCTTTTCAAGCTTGACCCAATCTAATTTAGCCTAATAATTCCCTAATCTAATTTAAGTTCTTAAATTAGACAAATTAATTAATTTAGCCCATCTCACTACTTGATTCAACAACTCAATGTACTAAAATTTGATACGACTCGACTAATGACTCAATTTGCTATGACCAAACTTAATTTTCTTCTTTTTTTTTTCTTTTAATTTTCGTTATTTATTTATTTTTATTATATATATATCTATTATTAACCTAGCTCAATTAATTGAAACAAAAAAATCGGCAAAAATGAGGTGTTTACGATTAGTATCAGAGTCTCACTCTAATAACTTCTAGAGTTTAAGATCATGGGTAAATCAAGTGGTAGTTTAACAGTTCAACCTGGCAAGGCACCATTTTTTGATGGAACTAACTTTTCCTATTAGAAATTCAGGATGGAGACTTATGTGAAGGTATCAAATTATCAGGCTTGGCAAATAATTTTTATAGGAGATCTTAAAGTTCCAACCATCATCACTTTAAGAGACGATATCACCAAAGCTAAACTAAATTCAAAGGACAAGAATATTTTGTTGAGTACTAATGCACGTTATGAATTTTATCTAATTGCTTCTTATGAAACAATTAAAGACATTTAGGACACCTTGGTGCAAACTTACAAAGTTATGGAAACCATCAAAGATATACGAATCAACTCGCTGATTCAATAATATGAGACATTTCGAATTCTCCCTAGTGAAGAAATCAAAGAATCCTTCAGTAGATTTACTGCTATAACTAATAAATTGTCTTCTCTTAGCAAAATTATTAATGATGTAGATATGGTTTGCAAAATGTTAAGAATTCTTCCCAATATTTGGAATGCAAAGAAAACAGCCATAGAAGAAGCTTGTGACTTGAAGACATTGATGCTGAGTCAGTTGCATAGCAAACTCATGGTATATGAAATTGATTTTCTCAAATCAAAAGGCACTTCAGAGGATATAAGGAAGAAGACCATAGCTTTTAAAGCCAAGGAAACAGATACTTATTTAGAAGGAGAAGACTCATCTGAAGAAGAAGATGAGGACGTGATATTACTAACTAGAAAGTTCAATAAACAACTCAAGAAAAAAGGTAAGAGAATGTTTCCTAAAAGGTTTACTACTAATAAGAATCGGTCTATTAATGAAGGGAAGTCAATAAAAGAAAAAGAAGAGAAAAAGGTCAAAAAGGAGATTATCTGCTATGAATGCAAGAAACCTAGGCATATCAAATACAAATGTCCTTTGTTGATCAAGAAAATGGAGAAATTCAAGAAGAAACATAAATCTCTGATGGTGACATAAAGTGATCTAGAGGATTTAGAAATTGAATTAGGAGGTTCAGAAGAATACAATGAAGCTAATTTATGTCTTATGGCACTTTCTAAGTTAAACTTTGAAACTAATTATGATTTATATTTAGATGTACCTAACGATACATGTGCTAAAATTAACAAACTCCTCAAGGCCCTTTCCAAGTCAAGCAATAAAATATCTAAGCTTGAATATGAGGTTAAAACATTGAAAATCGAAATGCATATACTTAGTCAAACTAATAAGTTGCTAGCAGATAAAAATGATTTTCTAAAAAATGACTTTGAAGATATGCATATTGCTCGTGAAGCGTTAGTTAATAAAAGTCTAGTTTTAAAAGAAGAAATTAAGAATTTGAAAAACCATGTGAAAGATCTATCTAAGTTAATTAAGAATACCTTTTGTAAATTTGATGAAAGTGATGAGAAACTACAAATGTTGATTTCTAGCCAAAGGATAGATAATTCAAAATCTAGACTAGGTTTTAAATTTGGAGAATCATCTAAGATAAAAAAAGAAATAGTTTTTGTGAAATTAAAAGATGAAAGAAAGAAATGATTAAAAGTAAGGAAAACGACAAAGTGTTTGAACCTATTAGAAAGAACAACAGAAGATTTTCCTAGAGTACAACAGAAGGTTGAACAGAGGGTATTTCAGAATGAATCCAAACTAAAGAGAAGTAGTAAGTAACAGGTATGTTGAATAGAAATCTTACTCTTGTTTTCTTTGTAATGAAATAGGTCATAAAGAAATATTATTTTTACAAAAAATACAAGCTCAGTAATAACCAAGGTACAAATCAAAATATGAGCTTGAATTCCTATGGACCCAAGCTTCCTAGGTTCGTAAACAGATTTGATTATACTTTAACATGTGCAGGACTTTGAAGCAAAGATAAAAGGAACATGTTATCTTGACAATGGATGTTCAAGACACATGATCGGTAATGCTTCGTTATTCACAAATATAGAATAGAAAGAAGATGGTTATGTGAAGTTTGGTGACAATAATAGAGGTAAAATAATTACAGTAGGCTCAATTGGTTTGGTACCTCATTCAATAAAAAATGTATTTCTTGTTGAAGGATTAAAACATAACTTATCAATTATAAGTCAGTTGTGTGATAAAGGATACATAATAGTTTTTGGCTATGATAAATGTGTTGGGTTTAATCAAGATGGTTTTAAGTTGTTTGAAGGTTTTAGGAAAAAGAATGTTTATCAAATTAAACCATTTGAAGTATCATCTGAAAACTGCTTTATTTCTACAAATGATAATGCTATACTTTAGCACAAAAGATTAGGACATGTGAATTTTCATCAACCGGAAAATCTATCCAAAAAGAATTTATTCTTAGGTTTACCTAAAGTACATGCTCATGAAAATATTCGTTGTTTTGCTTGCTTGAAGAATAAAATGAATTCATCATCTCATAAGAGTAAGAAGGTTATTTCTACTCTAAGACCTTTAGAATTATTGCATTTAGATCTCTTTGGCCCTACTCACACGTTAAGTTTAGTAATAAATAAATATGGTCTTGTCATAGTAGATGATTTCTCTAGATTTACATGGATCTTATTTTTACATCATAAAAGTGATGCTTTTAAAAGTTTTGAAATATTTCAAAAAGAGTTGAAAATAAAAAAGGCCTCTCCATCATCAGATTTCAAACTGATCATGGTAAGGAATTTGAAAATTCTAATTTCATTTCGTTTTGTGAAGACAAAGGCATCAACTATAACTTTTCTGCACCCTATACTCCACAGAAAGATTAGAGTAGTTGAACACAAAAATAGGTATATCTAAGAAATGATGAGAACTCTTCTTAATAAAAGTAATATAGTTGATCACATTTGGGCTGAAGCAGCTTCAACAGCTTGTTATATCATCAATCGTGTATATATAAGGCCTTTAACAAATAAAATTGCTTACAAGATTTATAAAGGAAGGAAACCTAAGGTTTCATATTTTCACACATTTGGTTGTAAATGTTTTGTTAAGAAAACAGGAAAAGTCTTAAGAAAATTTGAAGAGAGAGCAGATGAAACCATATTTCTAGGCCACTCTCTGAACTCAAAAGCATACCGAGTATAAATAAGGGAACAATGGTCATGGCAGAGTCAACATGAAGAATTGAGCGATGAAATACCAGTTGCTTCAAGCAAAAAGAAGACAGTTCATCTTGATTTAGAAGAAGGAAAAACAAAAACTACTTCAAAAGGTACTTCAGAAGCTTCTAAAATGCTTGATGGAATCGAAACAAAATCTATATCAGAAGGTACTTTAGAAGGTAAAAATAGGTTTGTTGAAAAACCTTCAGAAGGTTCTAAACTCTCTCATACTCTTCCATCAACTTTAAAATTTAAAACCAATCATCCTCCTGAGCTTATAATTGGTAATGTTAGATTGGGAATAAAAACAAGATCAAGCTTATAGAATTTTGAAAATCAGTTTACTCTTATTTCTAAAACTGAACCTCATTTAGTAGAAGAAGCCTTGAATGATAATAACTGGATTTTAGCCATGCAAGATGAACTAAGTCAATTTCAAAGAAATCCGGTTTGGAATTTGGTTCCAAGACCTAAAAACAAGTTAATCATTGGAATTAAATGGTTATTTAAGAATAAACTGGATGAGCATGGAAAAGTAGTTAGAAAGAAAGCATGTTTAGTAGCTAAAGGTACAGGAAGAAGGAATAGATTACGATGAAAGCTATGCTCCTATTGCTAGATTAGAACCTATAAGATTATTACTTGCGTTTTCTTGTTTGAAAAATTTTAAATTGTATCAAATGGATATGAAAAGTGCTTTTTTGAATGGTTTCATAAAAAAAGAAGTGTATGTTGATCAACCTCCTGGATTTGAAGATCCCTTCAAACCAGATCATGTGTTTAAATTAAGAAAGGCTTTGTAAGGACTTAAATAGGCTCCCCAAGCTTAGTATGATATATTAAGTCAATTCTTGATTAAAAATGACTTTCAAAGTGGGAAAATAGATACCATACTTTTTATGAAACATTTTGGTAAAGATATGCTAGTTGTACAAATCTGTGTTAATGATATTGTTTTTGGTGCAACTAATAAAATATATTGTCAAGAATTTTCAAGTATGATGCAGGCAGAATTTGAGATGTCACTCATGGGTAAATTAAACTTCTTTTTGGGATTACAAATCAAACAATTAGAGAATGGAATTTTTGTTCACCTAGAGAAATATACTAGATAGATATTGAAGAAATTTTGCTTTGAGAATACTAAGGATTCCTTACTACCGATGAGTACCTCAGCAAAGCTTGACATCACAGGTAATGTAAAAAGGCAAATGAAAAACTCTATCATAGCTTAATTGGATCCTTATTGTATCTAACTACTTCATGACCTGATATCTTATTTAGTACTTGTGTATGTGTGCTAGATTTTAGTATTCACCAACTGAAACACACTTAACTACAATAAAAAAGATTTTTAAATATATAAAAGCATTGCAAAATTGGGAATTTGGTATCCTAAAAGTAAAAATTTCGATCTTATAGGATATCTAGATGTTGATTATGCAGGTTGCAAAATAGATAGGAAGAGTACTTTAGGAACATGTCAATTCTTAAGAGATAAATTGGTTTCTTGGTCTTCCAAGAAACAAAATTTAGTTACTCTTTCAATTGCAAAAGCTGAATATGTGTCTATTGGAAATTGTTGTGTACAAATTCTTTAGTTAAAACAACAATTAAATGACTATGGAATAAGTTGTAAAAATATTTCCATAAAATATGATAACACAAGTGCTATCAATTTAACAAAAAATTCCTATTCATCATTCAAGATCAAAGCACATAGAAATAAGGCATCATTTCATATTTGATCATGTTGTGAATAATGATTTGAGTATTGATTTTGTTTCAATTGAATATCAATTTGTTGATATTTTTACTAAAGCTTTGGATAAATTGGGATTTGAGTTCATTTGTAATGAATTAGGTGTGTGTAATCCCTTTTGTTAATTTTTTTTTTCATTTAATTTTACATGGATGTTTTGATTTTTTTTTTATTTTATTTTTTTGAGCAAGCTCAATTGAAATCTGTAGGACACGAAAACATTGTGGGCATTAGCATTTTCATTAGTGGGTCCACAAAATCTTCCTTAGTGGGTCCACTAACTAAATCCACTTAGTAGGTGTTTAGCATGTCACTAGTAGGTCCATAATTATCGGGTAACTATTGATAAAATTGGCAATTTAAATTCATTAAGAGTTTCATTTCTTTTCTTATTTTTCCTCCTTCTCATCATCCCTTCCCTATTATCTTCTCTCTCTCTTGTATTTTTCTCAACTCTAATGGTGCCTAGAAAATCCAACCGCATTACAGCAAAGGGAGTCAAATCGAAAATTCAAAGTGACCCTAAGAATCCTATCATTATTGATGAACAAGAAACCACAAACTCTGCAAACCTTTAATCAAATCCAGTTGAAACACAACAAAGATTATTTGAAAGAACCTTAACCCTCAAACTCTAAGATAAACCTTTGAAAGAAGTTATTCAAGAAGTGAATTAAAAGAATGCCTCTGAAGTACATTCTGAACAAATCCTAGAAGCAGTTTAGAAGGTAGTTCAGGATGATAGAGAATGCAGCTCCTCAAAAGAAGTTACTGATTTAGAAGAATCTAAACCCGTAGAAAAACCATCTAAAGATGTCTCTAAAAGAGATCCTTCAAAACGTGATCCTATTTTGAGACTAAGAAAATTTGTTCAAGAACCTAAGAAAGCTACCTCAATAAAGAAGAAATCGAAGTCTTCCTAGAAAGTAAATAAGTTAACCAATGCCAAAATCAAAATTAACCTTTTAAAGGAGAAACCCAAGAAAAGGTATACAGTCAAAGGTAAAAGTCTTTCAATCAAAGACTTGTTTTATTTAGACTTTGAATACTTTGAGAAGAATGACTTTTATTGGAACGATTATTTAGATAGATTAGGTTTAACTGGACTAACTAATTTACATAGAGTAATATATGGAGATTCGATTGATGAGTTTTATAGAAAACTTGATAATAAACATCAAGAAGTATGTAAATCAATTGTGCTAGGACAGAGAATAGAAATCACTAAGAAGGATATTCTGAAATGCTTTGGCATTAAAGAATTCAATGATGATGAAAGCATAGGACAATTGACAAAATAATAGATATTTACTGAATTGAATGATGGAATTGATTTAGGGATAAGAAGAGATATTTTTAGTATAGAGTTTGAGTTGTTTATAAGATTTCTTCACAAGTTTGTTAACTCTTTTATACTACCAAGGAAAGGTAGTGCAACCTTAGTGACTAGGGAAGATGCATTAGTCATATTGGCTATGTTGGGCAAGAAACAAGTAAATGTTGTTAAGTTGATGATTACACACATGTGGCAGTACGTAGATGTGAGACCTTATGGAAATTTGTTAATGGCCCTTTTTAGTTTCAAAAAGCTAAAACTTTTAGGAGAGACAAATTGTTCCTTTTCTCATATAAGGCTTGGTGAGAGAATCTTTAATATGATGGGGATTTATGTCTATGACAAATTGTGGCATTCACATAATGTGGGAATATTTGCTCATCCTTCAAATTTGAAGGTAAGGTCATTATCATTGAAGGAAAAGGAATTGGAAAGAAAAGGAACAAAGGAAAGGAGCCAATTGAGAAGGAACCAAAGAAGAAAGGAAAACTGATTAGAAGGTTAGGTGGCATTGAGTTTAGAGAACCTACTGGGACAGTTTCAAAAGGAGATTTAAAGAGTTCTGAGAGACACTTAGTTCAAAATAAACAAGGAGAGAGCTCTGTTTTTGTGGAACAGCTCTCTGAAGGAATCAAAGTTGATTTAGAAAAGGCTATCAAGGATAAAATGATTGGCATGAGAGACTTATTCAAGGCTTAGATTAAGGAGTTTGTTCTAGAAAGCAATCCTTCTAACTAAGCATATAATTCTATTGATCTCGAACCCCCCTGTACAACACTAAACCTCTAAACCTCTTTTTCCCTCCAAAGAACCATCTGTTCCTATTTTAGATACTCTTGTCACACCACTAAGACCTAATCCTTCCTCTCAACCAATCGATCAGAATGTACTTAGTCTTGTTCGAACTTTACAAAAGACTTTAGTCATTTCACTACAATCCCCTGAAAAGATACCTCAAGCTTCCACTCCTGTTCTTAACCCTAAAGAACAAATACCCCATTTGTTCCAATCTAGGCTACATTGAAATTCTGTTTGTGGCATCAACTAAAGATACTCCTCCGCTTGCTCCAATCCAGGCTATACCACCATCCAATAAAGATAAAGAACCCACTCCATCTATGGTAATAGCTTTTGAAACAACTTTTGCTCCAAACAAAGTTCCCCCTTCGTACTCTGGCAGATTCAAATTGTATGCTAAGAAGAAAACAAAAAAGATAAAAAAAATAATTGTTTTTATGTTTTTCTTTCTCTTGTACTAGTAAAAACCTTGTTTGGTTTGTTTCGTTTTTGTCCATTTGTAAAATTATTATTTCTATGTCAAACTCGCATATTTTATAAAGATTAAGGGGGAGTTTATTCAGAATGATAACAAAAAAGGGGGATATGAAAACCACAATCAATCGCACCCATAATACATTACTTTGGATGTGAATATCATATTTTTTGCGATTTGGTTTTATAATAACATTTTTGTTATCATAAAAAAGGGGGAGAATGTTAGATATCTCTCATAACATTTTAATGATAACAAAAAGGGTTATAAGCTAATGAATCTTTAAGAGTGCAGGCTTATAAAAGGTTTTTCAGAAACTATATTTTCGCATATTTAAGTTACATTTAGAAGCTTATTCAAAAGCTTCAAACTATTTGAAAATAGACTATTTTGGAAAGTCCTTAGAAAGTATTACAGAAGCTCTTATAAAAAGATTTTGTACAGCTCTTTAGAGGCTTGTTCAAAGACTTCTAAGAAAATAATGCTGATACTCTTTAGAAGGTTATTCAAAATGTAGGTCTGGAAACTTACGTGAAATATTAATTTTAAATAGATTCAGATTATTCAAGACTTATCTCTACTAGATTAAGTGTATTAGGAAAATACATTTAATCCTGTTTCACTCATGATGGAATCATGGTCTATGGGGATTTATTTTAAGAGAAAATATATTTGGATAAATTAAGATATGTATAAGAATGAACAAGGATAAGGTTGATTCGGATTTTGTGAGATTTCAAATCTTGAACACAAGGCTTATCCGGAAATAGTGAACAAAAGCTGATCTTTTCAAAATCAAATAAAAGATTATTTGGCAATTACGGATTAAAGTTTATCTGATCTAAACAAATTAAGGGGAGTTGTTTTGAAATCTAAATGACTAATATCTTTTCATAAAAATATCTATGGAATTATCTAGAATAACTAATGGTTGGACAATTATGGAAGTGAAGAAAATCTTCAGATTTTTAACCATTAGAGAAAGTCAATATAAAAGGAGAAAATATTCAAAATGTGGAGATACAACTCTAGAGAAAAAAATTATCATTTTACAGGAAAAATGTTGATCATATATTGTATTGTAAAGAAATTATTTGAGACTTGTACTTTTGTTCTCATTTGTAATCTCAATATTATATTGTAAAGAAAAGATAGTTTATAGTCTATAGATCTATATTAGCCTAGATTGTTGAGAGGCTAGATAGGTAGAGCAGAGTATTGTAATGTCATTGTGACTAGTGCTTGTAATCTATTTGTGATTTGTTTTAATGGATTAAGTGGAATAGTACCAGCGAAGCAGACTGGGTCCCCAACATTAGAGCTAGAAGAGAGTAGTAAGCAAAAGGCCACAGCTTTATAAAATCTCTACTTGATTTTCTCCTTCCTTATACTCTTTTAATTTTGTTTATTATCTGTTGTGCATTGAATCATTAAATTATCACTATTCACTATTATAAGTTGTTAAGAAGAGTAACTTCATTTTTAGCAAAAAGGTTTTGAAAAATTTAAAGATATCAATTCACCCCCCCTCTTGATATCTTATATAGGACCAACAAGAATAATTTCCAATTGAGATCAACAGCAACACTTACTGAATGACATGTAATGCTTCCTTTTCATTTAGGCAATGCAGTTCTTATGGCCTTGGATGATTTATGGTTAGCAACTTAAGTTTCTTAATCAGGTCAACATATGCTTCATTAGTATAACTCCTATTGTCTACTATAAGTGCATACAATTGTTCGTTCACCTTATAGGTGATGTAGAGCAGGTTCTCGCATTGTTCTTCTTAAATTGATGGTCCAATGCTCATTGTTCGCCTAACGACTAAGGTTAATTTGTTTAAATCCTTAGCAAACACATTTTCTCAACTAACTCTTCATTATCCTCTACATTTTCCTCTAAATATTTTTCCTTAGGTTCCTCATCTATACTATCAACTTTAATATTTGGAGCATTACCTTTAATAATCATGGCTCATCTGTTCAGACATTAGGTAGCTATGTACCCAAACCTTTGATACCTAAAACATTTGATCTAGCTAATCTTTTGTCTGGAACCTTTTCCTCTCCTAAATGTCCTCAATTACACTTACTATAATTAAGTTAGCTCCTCTACTAAGTTATGGCGTTATTCTTCTACTCAGCTTAATACTATATTGAGCTTGGTGACTACCTTAAATAGGTCGGTTGGGTTAGATAGGTTGGCTCATTAGAGGTCAATTTAACCTATACCTCCTTTAACTCTCCACTTGTTGAACAATTTTGGTGGCCTCATATAGTATGATAAAATTTTGTAGTTTTACTACATCTCATAGGTCTAACCTTAATCTAGTCAAGAATCTTGATATTGTATGGGCTAAAGGTTCATTGACCTCGCAACAGATCATGAGCACTTGGAATTCTCACACATACTCATCAACAATGTGATTCCCTTACTTCAACTCTTGAAATCAAGTAAAACTGTCCTGTAAATAGGTATCCAACACAAACCTTACTCTAGGAACTCTCTTCATCTTAGGCCAAGTACTGACTTCTCGGTACCATCTTGCCTTCTCATCGTTTGAAAGTTTCTCTACCACATTGCAACATAACTTGAGAACTTTATAGCAGTAATCTTCACCATCTCATAATCCTCATATTGGTAGTAGTTAAACACTTGTTCCACTTTTTCTTCTTAGTTGAGATAATCATTCACATCTCTAGAACCATTAAAGCTCGGAATATGAAATTCTAAATGATCGCTCAAGGTGCATGTGCTCTTTTTTCTACTTCCCTATCGTCTTCCCCATTCTCCTCTTCTATTGCTTTCAAATCTATTCTCCTTCTTACATTGCTTCCTATACCTCTACCTTCGACTTGTTAAGCTGGGACTTGTCCTTGGGTAGGTTAAGCATTATAGACAACAACATCAACTTTAAGAGTAGTTTGAGGGCTGTTGTAGTTGGCTCCATTAGGTTAAGCTGCTAACGCATACTCAGCTCAAGTTAAATTGGCTATCAAGTGAGTTATTTCATTATACCACTCATCAGAACTTTTGGGGGTATTCTGGGTTTGTCAACCATGGTGGACGACACCACTACTATTGTCTCCAATGCCAGCATTAACACTTGAGTTAGTAATTCATTCTTTATTCAATTTTATGAATGCATCAAACAAAAAATACTTATGCTTCTTAGGGAACAATACACTCACAGCCTCTAATCAGTAAACACAACAACTTCTTAGAAAATACATGGCTACTATTGGCTCTATTTTCTACAGCTTGAAACAAATTATAATAAGGCACTTCAACAGTCACCATATAGTAGCAAATCACCATTTCTACTTACGTACTTAAGCACTTACAGCTAGCTCAAACATAACTTTGATAGCTACCTTACTACCCAATATACTTCAAACACAAATGGCAATCAAAGGAACAATATAGTACTACAGTTACTCATTGAAAGTGAACCACCGCTTTGATACTAAGATAATATGCTATCCTAAGTATAGATAAGGTTGTCTATATCGTATGAGTCTAAGTTTACAGAAAGTTTGAAATGAAAGGTGATAAATGTATGTAACAAAAGGTAAACAAGTAGCTTCCTACGAATGATCTCGAGGATATAATGCGCCAAGGAACCATTGTAGACTTATAAAACAACTTGATATGATGCATAAATAGTTCGGTGAGATCACTCACCACCTAACCTTACTTAAGGGTTAGGATAAGAATAGAGAGATTAAGTACAAATGGCTCACGAGAGGAAGAACTCAATATATTCAATAGTGGTAAGATGATGATCATGTAACTACAATATACAAGGGTATTTATACTTGTGAATTTAGAATAACTTGCCAAAAGTGGAAAGGGATAAAAGGGTAATGTCCAAAACAAGTAAAACATAAGGAATGATAAATGATATAAATGAAAAATCAAGAAAGCATTTGGTTTGTTTAGCATATTCCATAACGTAGGTGCTTGGACAAGTGGTTGGTGACTAAAGGTAGGCTTCTAGTGCAAAGAGACAAAAGAGCACAATCTACCTAACTGTTGCTAAGCTAAATTGTTCGCTCTTTCAAGGTGAGTTCAGCTCAGATATGCTCTGGATTGCTTGGAGATAAGTTAGCTAAGTTAGTGGGTAAGTGAGTCGAGTTATTAGTTGAGTGCTCCTCAAGTTGACATTCAGAGCCAGTGGATAGTTACGAGAGAGCTCGGCTTTAGAATGACAATAGATTAGCAAAGAGCAGTAGCTTGAACTCTTCTAATGTAGGTTGGGATGAAAGGATGTGCTTTATCATGCTCTTAAGTCCTCATGCTCGAGCTCAGGTTAATGGTCCGGTGGCTCGATTCTTATCATTGGTTATAGAGAGTATCTCACATCATGAGCCTATTTTAAATCACCTTCTTGATATTCAAGTCCTTTAGTGCATAAAGTCTATCCTTAAGCCTCAAGACTCCCTTATCAGCAATCTTATAGTTGGAATTTTTATTGAAGTTATTCTAAATCTTCTACAACTCTGCATCTCCTCCCAAGCCTTCTTAATGTGTTCAAGGAGAGTACGTTCCCCTTTTAGTTAGCCAATAAGAAATCACTTTCGTTAATTGCAATCTCTAGGTATAACTTCTTCATTTCCTTAATTAGTTTTTATTTATTTATAATTAGTGTAGTAGTTCTACCATATTTTTTCTGACTTAAGGTCTCAAGTATAGCATTGGCCTTCTCGAGCTGATAATGAATCATAAGATCATAGTCTTTTAACTCTAACCACCATCTTTGCCTTAAGTTTAGTTCCTTTTATGTAAAGGTATATTTAAGAATCTTATGATCCATGTACATGTTACACTTTTACTATATATAATATCTCCAAATTTTTAGAGCAAATACTACAATCATAAGTCTTAAACCATGTGTTAGGTAGTTTCGCTCATGCAGTTTGAGTTGTCTTGAAGCATATGCAGTCACCTCATCCTTATGCATTGGAATAGAGAGCATACTTCCTAGATTATTTAAGGAATCACAATAAAGAGCACACTCCCTAGCTTCGTCATGTAATGTTAATACTTAAATGGTGATCAATCTCCTCTTAAGCTATTGGAAACTTTCCTAGCATTTGTCATTTCATTCAAACTTGACATCTTTTCTAATTAATTGAGTCATTAGCTAGGCTATCTTTGAAAATTCTTGGTAAATCTCCTATAATAACCAACCATTCCTAAGAAAATCCTTACTTCAGTAACCATAATTGGTCTTGCCTATTCTATTATGCTTTTACTTTTGCAGGGTTAACTGTTATCCTCACTTTATAATATATATCCAAGGAACCTTCCTTGTTCCAACAAAAACTTACACTATTTAAGAGCTTGAAGCACAATCCTCAAATTGCTTGCATATTCCTCTTCATTCTTGTGTATACCATGATTTCAACTATAAATACAACTACAAACTCATCTCAATATTTCCTAAATATACAATTCATCAAATCCATATATGTGGTTAAGGAAGTAGTCAATACAAACGACATCACTAAAACTCATAATGTCCATAACTTATCCTAAATGCGGTCTTAGGTCCATCATCCACCTTAATCTTTAATTGATGATTCAAGATTGTAGTTTTGTCTTCAAAAATAGAGCGACTCCTTTCAACTGGTTAAACAAATCATCAATTTAAGGGATTATGTACTTGTTATTAATTGTTACCTTACTTGATTCTGGATAGTCTATACATAATCTCAAACCCCATCTTTCATCTTCTCAAAGAGCATAGGTATACCTTGTGATGATATACTTGACCTAATGAATCCCTTTTCCAACAACTTTTGTAGTTGCTTCTTTATTCCTATTAGTTCATCTTAGCTCATTCAATACAGAGCCTTAGAACTTGGTGTAGTACTAGGCATAAGGTCTATTCTAGATTCAATTTCCTTATCTAGTGGTAGTTTGAGTAAGTCTTTAAGGGAAACCTCACATACTACTAATATTGTTGATGCTTGAAATTGGTTTAGAAAAAATAAGGAAACTTTTCTTTTTGAGTGAGAATGTGTTGCAAAAGGAAAAGAAAGTTAAGATATGGGGGGTATCGGGGCGACTCCAATGTTGCCACCCTGATGCATAAGTCAAATTCAAGGATTTAGGATAAGAGTAAGGCTAATAAATTGCATAAGGTGTTTAGAAGAATATGATGGTTGCATTCTATGCTTTAGTTATAGATGAGGGCTTGTCCGAATATGGTAACTGTTGCCTCTAAAACTTTGCACATGCATTAAGTTTGAATTTAGGACCATTTCCTAATATTAGGGAGATGTGGTTGATGTAATGGCAGCTGATAGGTAGTTATTTAGGTAGGAAGCCTAACTGTTCACATCATGTATCAGAATTTGAATCCTTTAGATTGATCAAGTCAAGATTCGAGCTACGGGTAGTTACCTAAAGCTGAACAAGGTTGATCTAACCTACTTTGATTAGGTTCTTTCGTACTGCTTGAGCATATCTAGCTCATCAACTTCCTCGAGCTAGTCAATCCATCATGAGTGGCTTAATGGAGATTGAAAGTAGCGTAAAAAAAGGAGAGGTAGATAGATAGGTCGAACACCAGTTAGTTTAGTTCAATTCTAACCTTTGAGAGAAATCATTATTAACATTTACCCTTCAACTCCTCTTGATGGGCATATTAAGGGTATTACTATTGTTTCTCTAATTAGGTACTTTGACTCAAGTTCTTCACTATGAAGAATTTTTTTAGGAGATGAGTTAGTACGTGAATAAAAGCTTTAGGCTCCTTGTACCGACATCATCCATGATGGTAACAAGGTACTTTCTAAATGCTATTTTTCTTTTTGCTTAACTTGTTAGAGAAGCTTTACACCCATTCATCACGACATTTCATGTCTTATTATTAGGATTCGCAAGGCTATGCTAGAACCCATGTATACTTCTTGGGAACACCATTTAATAGAGGTTTTTAGATCTAGGTTATGCATGTACGATGAACAGATTACACTGATTGCTAACTAGAACTTCCAAGAAACCATAAATTCTTCCCTTATTTTTATTCTTTAATTTTCATATTCCTCCTTCTTTTTCCTCTCTCTCCTTATTATTATCCTTCTTGTTCGTTAACGTTATCCTTGCTTCTAACTATTTCTTCCTCATTCTATATACTGGTTAATTCCCAAAAGCTTTCTTTCCTTCTTAACTGCATTGCTAAGGTAAAACATGTCAACTACAAAATCTGGTAACTCAGCACATGCATAGCAATTGAGCTAAGAATTATCCTCCTCATGAATAACCTTCTAACATAACAGATTCCGATATTGTTGATTTCACTTATGATTTATCTAGGTTGAATAGGTTAGCTAGAATTTGCATCCTTAAGTCGTAGAAGATCAAAAGCCTTCCATTTGATGACTGTCCTCCAAACAATGAGTGTAATTCCCAAGCCCTCCCTTTATAAACTAAAATTAAGTATGATATGAACCCTAAAAATGTTGCTAGCACAATGACTAAGCAAGAGTTCAAACAATTGAGAGGCCTCAACCATACAAGTGGATTATTATGCTTAGGGATTAGGAATTCACTCTATTCAAAAAGTATTTTGAGGTCAGTTTAAGGTTCCCCTTCCCTCTATTTTAGAAATCTTATTTTACCTATCACCATATTTGTCCATCTATGCTTAAAACTCTTATAGATTATTAGTAGCTTTTGAATGTATCTATAAGGGTTTGGAAGTTAGGGCTTCAGTAACTTTGTTTTGGTATTACTTTACACTAAAAAGAGGCGATGGTTAGTTTTATGTGTGTGCCCAACCTCGTAGGAAGTGTTTGATAGGGCTTGAGTCGTCTATTATGACTAGAAGAAGAAATTAGTAGTAGTTAGGTTGACGACTTGGCTTGATTTCCTTACTACTTTGAGCTAACCTACTAAACAATCTAATATCAAATGATTGCTTCCCAACGATAAGAAGGCTCATGACATAATTATGGAAGCTTACAACTACAATTGGTTCCTCTAGGATGTTGACACCATAATCTTGAAATATTCATGCGTTGCTTTGATCTTCCTTAAAGATGAGGCAAAAGTGGCTAAAGGTGCTTGTGGCACTTGTGATGGGGATGTCAAAGGCTCTAATGAAGATTTTGTTGTCAACCAAGGTACAAGTTTTTATGATCTAGCCATACTAAGAGGGGCTCGTAAGAGGAAAGACCTCCACTCTACTTTAAGAGTTGAGTGGTCTTCCTTGCTAATGCTTAGCGAGGTGTTTGTAAGTCCTTTTATTTATATTTTAATGTTTTTTCAACTAACCTTTAAACATTTTGCTGTTGACATGTCACTCGGAGATTACAACACGAAGGATCTATTTGCCGAGCTAAAGGTTGATAGCTCAAAGAAGAAAGAGGATCCTAGGAAAACTGGTACTAATCGGGCTTCCACAAAATCCACCAACCAAACCAACAACAAAAGTGCCAATAAAGGTACTTACAAAACTAATGGCAAAATCCACCACTTCTCAAGTTACCAAAGAAACCTAAGAAGCAAAAGGTACCAAGGAGACCTAGTAGGCAAAGACTGTTGCTGGGTAAAAGGTTATAAAGGTCATCAAACCAAAAAGCTATTGGAAAGAGATTTGAAGAAGGGGAAGACCTCCAAAAATGATAAACCAGGGTACAACTAAAAAAATTTGAATGAAGGTAAAGAGACCCCCTTTAGAATTTTGAGTTCCATTACCCATTACAAGAACAAATCTTGGCAAGCTTTGGGGAATGGTAGAGTTGCTCTAAAGTTGATCAGAGGCATTCGTCTTCCCCAAGACATTTAGCCACTAACAAATATTGTCAAGCTCTACCAAAAATCTAGAACTGATAGTTTGCTGCACCTAGTTGCTTCTAGCCTTTATGATGTAATTTTTCTCTCATCCGCTTAGAATTAGGCTTAGCTAACTTATAATCTAACTTTGCTTTAATTTTCTAAAATTCCTAACGTTTAATGATGATAGTTGAGGCCTTCAATGAAGAGAAGAATGTTATAAGCTCTCTACCTTGATCTATTTTCACTTTTCTTTTAATTTCCTTAAGCTAACAAATCTATTTCCTTTAAGAATGTTGAGGAGGCCTAGAACCAAGTGGCTAGTGTAGAGGTTGAAACAAAAAAAAAAAAAAAACCACCAGGAAAGGTAGGGCACTGAGAAGCCTAAGTTAGAGGAAGAGAGAGCAAAAATAGAGGAGGAACTCAAAAATTGGAAGGAGAAAGCGGAGGAGAGACTAAGGTCCAAGAAGAAAAAGAAATAGCTCTAGTGGAAGAGTACAAAAAATGTTCTCACTTTGTGTCCAACCTCTAAGCGGCACAAAATAAGGTAAAGACCCTCAAAAGCAAACATAGCAAGGAGGTTTCCCACTTGTAGAGCTCATACATAGATCTGAAGATAAAGATGGCTAAATTGGAGAAGGAGTAGGTTCAACCCTCTAAAAGGATTATGATAGGGCCTACCGAAACATTCAAGAGAGTTAGGAATACAAAAGCCTCATGTCTCAAAAAATGTTGGATGGGATAACCTTAGCTTGGGAGGAGGTCCTTATCCACCACCTTAACTATGACCTAAGCTGTTTGGACTTTGCTAGAAGAAGTTGTAAGAAAGAGGCTCATACTGATGAAGCTAACATTAGTGAGGCCAAAGTGGAGGACCCACCAAGTGAAGGTGTTGATACCTCTATGGTTAACCATACAAACACACAAGAATCATCTGGCATCCTGAAGTCCTTAAGGCTCATTCACTTAGTCCCTCTACTAACCTCTAACCTACTCCTATTTAATTCTAATGACCAAATACCTACGGTTGACTAAGCTCGAAAAGAATGACTTTTTTCCTATCTATTTTGTGGTTATTTTTGACTTTTTTTTTATAGGTTAATATGCTGACTTTGCTTCATGTAATGATCACTTTACTTAATTCTTGCCTAGGATATGTGAAAGACCTTTTCTATCTCATTAATTTGAACTTTTAAATAGTTCCCATGCCATTGAACATTTATACATTAGTTCAAAAATTTCTTTGGTGAATTTCCTTTGTAACAATCATAATCTTTTATTCACTTATTGAATGATTTAGGCTATTACTTAGGTCATTGCCCTTATCCATTGTAGAGCTTAGACTATTACACCTACATTTTAGTAATTTAGGAGCCTTCTGATCACTACCTATGCAATTGATTTAAAACACTTAGATTGATAGCAAATTATTTGTCCTTTAACTGGACTTAAGAGTCATGATTATACCTTAAGGTCTTTAAGTAGTTTGTGACCTACTTAGCAGATTTAGAGTTTTATGCCCATCACTAGTTGATAGTTGAAGACCTCCAAATAGCTCATCATTTATTCATTAGACTTAGAGAGATTTAATTTTGTACCAACTCATCATTTATTTATTAGGCTTAGAGTATTATGCCCTTCATTAATTAAAGACTTAGGGACTCTCAAATAGCTTGTCATCCTTTAAATGGATTTATAGCTACCATGCCTATCACTTTTAAAAGAGTTTAAGGCTTTTACCTCTCACCGTCCTTTCTTAGGAAGTGGAGATCTTAGGATATCCTTTTCTCATCATCCATCAAACATAGGAGTTAGGGATTTAGTGCTTTAAAATTTGCTTACTACCCTTTGATAAGGCTTATAGACTCTTTAAGTTCTCTCTTATCGAGGAGGCCAAGTAAAGATGATATCATTGTTTGTGGTTATGTTCATGCTTTTGGATGAAGCACTTTATTAAATTAAAGCATAAAATTTAATACTGTAGAATAAACAAATACTTCATTACATGAAATATTGAAAAGAAACTAGGTCGCTCCATTGGCTTCAACCTTACAGAACATAATTTCATCACTTAAACATTGGGGAATAAGGTTGGATTATTAGTCTTGACCTCATTCAACATGTTAATAAAAAATAAACAAACATTTCAATGAGCCTATGAAACAAGTCCACTTAAAAACACACTAGAAAATAAATAAATAGTGATAATAATGAAACAGATAAAGAAATGAGCAAACATATCTTCTTCTAGAAGTCCATTACTTAAAGTATGGCCTAAGGTTATTAGCATTCCATGCCTTAAGGATTAGTTATCTATCAAGCCTTTCTAACTTGTAGGAATGTCCATTCTCTATCACCTCCTTCATTCTAACAAGATCTTCCTAAGTAGGGGTGAGTTTCCCTTAACATTCTCTTGCTCCTAATGCTTTGACTTTCTTACAAACCAAATCACCTACTTAAAAGAATTTATGCTTGAGATATTTGTTATAGTACTAAGTTGTTTGCTATGGATAAGCAGTGAGATGAGCTTTCGCTAACACTCATGTTTCATGAATGGTATCCAAATTAGATCAACAACTTATATCATTATACTTAAGGGTGTACTCTTATACTCTTGTACTTTCCACTTAAAGCTCAATTAGCAATACAACTTTTGACCAAAAATCTAACTGATACAGAGTGTGACCTATTGAGGTCCTCTACGTAGTCTTATACCCTCATAAAACATTAGGCAGTTCGTTTACCCATTTGTTCCTAACTCAATTAACCCTTTTCTTTAGACTTTGTAAGATAACCTTATTTACCACCTCCATTTGACCATTGCTCTAAGGGTATGCAATAGATGTGTATCATAGCTTAATTTTCTAGGCTTCACAAAATTCTCAAAACTTATTATTACCAATGGCCCATTATTTGTTATTATAACATATGGCATCCCAAATTTGCTTAAGATATTGCTAACCATGAAGGCCTCTATACTTTGCTCTATTATGCTTGCTATATTCTTGGCTTCAACCCCTTTTGTGAAGTAATCTATTGCTACAATAATGTATTGCCTTTGTTTGGTCATCTTTGAGAATGGACTAAGTATTTCTAATCCTTACTGGGTGAAAGGCCAAAGACTTGTAAGAGGGATCAAATATGAGCTCGTAGCTCTCTCTATTGGGGCATTCCTTTAACATTGATCACAAGTTTGAGCTAGATGGAGTGTTTCCTTCTTCATTGTTGGCCACTAATAACCTAGGTGCAATGCCTTTACATATAAAGCTATAACCCTAAAGTGATTACTACATACTCTAAAGTGTAGGTCGGAGAGGACTTACTCTATTTTTGATGGTCATAGGCACCTTAGGTAAGGCATACTCAAAGCCTTCTTATACAAATTTCCATTAATGATTGTAAAATTAGCTACCTCATAAACAAGACTTTGAGCTTTGTTTATAGCTTGAGGTAAAGCTCCTTCCTTTAAATACTCCATAATAGGATCAATCCGACAATCCTCCACATCTTTCTATTGAACCTCTAAACACTCCACCAGTTGTTTCTTCATGCTTTTCTCTAGCTAGTACTCAATGAAGATCCTCTCCTCTCAATCTGGTAAGCCGTTAGAGGCTAACTTAGACAGCTTGTCTGCTGTATAATTCTCCATTTGTAGAATCTTCATCCATTTCCAAGTCTTAAAGATTAACTCAATCTCCCTTACCAACTGCAAATAGTTGACCATACTTTCATCCTTAGATATGTTGCTTCTTATAACCTAATTAACCACTAATTGGGAATTAAAAAATGTCATCCAAATGCTTTGCTCCAACTTCTTTGGCTAACTTCATCCCTACCAATAACACATAGTATTTTGACTCATTATTGCTAGCTAGAAATCTAAACTTCAAAGCATAAGAATTTTGTGATCCAATTGGACCTTTCAAAATTAAAGCTACCCCATTTCCTTTACAAGGGGATGAGCTAGTAACATATAGCTTCCAAGTCAGCTGCTTACTCTCTATAATAGATCTCTTGATCCTAATGAACTCCATTAGGATGTTTGTAAGGATTTGAGCCTTGTATGCTTCTCTAAGTTGGTATTGAATTCTACGAGTACTAAGCTCTAAGGTATACTTTACCATCTAACCTAAAGCATCAGGCATCAGGATTTTGCAAGGCTTACTTCATTGGTTGATCAATTAGGACTAAGACTTAGTGAGCTTCAAAATAAGGTTAGAGATTCTTAGTAGATATAATAATAGCTAAAACAAACATTTTCAACTTAGTATATCTTAACTTCGAACCTTATAGAACATGACTCATATAGTAAACTAACCTATGCACTCATCCTTCTACCTATACTAGTACGAAGGAAACTTCTTGATCACCTACTAACAAATGTAAGTAAAGAGTTTCACCTTTAACTTGCTTTGACAAGATCGGTGGTTTAGTTAAAAACTCCTTTAAGGCCTTAAAATCTTGCTCACACTCCTTAGTCTACTAAAATTCAGAAGGATTTCTCAAAACATGAAAAAATTCTATCTTCTTTTTAGCACTTTTAGAAACAAACTTGTTTAGCATTGCCATACAACCATTAACATGTAGAACTCTTTGATGGATTTCGATGACTCCATATCTAGCATGCCCTAAAACTTCTTAGGATTGGCTTTAATTCTTAGTTGCATTACCATAAAGCCTAAAAATTTTGCTGAAGATGCACCGAACATACATTTCTGTGAATTCAATTTCATATTATGTTCCCTTAATGAATCAAAGGTCTCTTGAAGGTTGACAAAGTGGTCCTCATTAGTCTTACTTTTAACTATCTTATCATCTACATAAACCTCAATGTTTTTTATGTATTTAAGGTTTAAACTTCTTTGTAACCAACCTTTGGTATGTGGCACCAACATTCTTTAAATTAAATGGCATAACTTTATAGAAATAAGTTCCAAATTTTGTAATAGAAGAGGTATGACCTTGGTTAGTGCATCTTAATCTAATTTTACCCAAAAAAGGCATCCATCAAACTTAATAGGGCATGTCTCAAGGTCGAGTCCACCATTCGGTCTATCTGAGGTAATCTTTTGAGCATGCTTTATTTAGGTTGGTGAAATTGATATATATCCTCCACTTTCCATTTTCTTTCTTAACCATGACATAATTAGTGAACCAAGTGGGATATAGTTCTTCTCTAATAAAACCTACCTTCAATAGCTTTCATACTTCCTCCTCTGTGGTTGCTTGCCTCTTCTTCTATTGGATGGCCTTCACAGTTGGATCTATGTTTAGCTTATGAGTGATAACTTTCTTGGAGATCCTATGCATATTGAAAGGAATCTAAGCAAATATATCCCTGTTAGTTGAAGGAAACGTACCATGCTTTCTTAGAGGTCAGTTGGCATATTAGCTCCAACCTCCGTAACATGCTTATGATTTTAATTTAATTGAATTGTTAATGTCTCCTTCATAGGTTCCCCTCTTGCTTACAAGTGATTGCTGATGCCTTACTCAATGTTATAGACCTGGTCCTTCTTTAGGTCTTTTAAGTACACAGCTTATGCTAATTGCTATTTCCCATGACATGTCCCCATTCTAGTAAGAGTTGGAAACTTTGCCTTTTGCTAGACCATTGACATAACCATCTTAAAAATGTTGATGAAAGGTCGACCCATTATGCCATTATAAGGCAAAGGGTAGCCTACTATTATGAAGTTAATCTCTTTCTCCATAACGTTCTCATCCTCCCCAATTTGTAAAGTCAAGGTAACTACTCTTGTTACTTTCATTGGTTGATTCTTGAATCCATATAGATTGTACTTATACGGCTGCATCCTATAATTGTCAAGCTTATGTCACATTTGATGAAATGCATGCTTAAAAATGATGTCAATTAGGCTTCCTATATCAACCATCACTTTTCTAATATCAACTACCCTAGTCGTAATGACCAATGCAAGGACTCCCTACATATCTTTATTAGGGAAAATAATCATGTCATCAATTCTATACCTTTTTCCTCTCAAGTTCAATATATGGTCTCCTTGCACATTAGAAGAACTTGACATAGACAAAGTATTCCCTTTAGTTGGCTTTCCAAATATAACATTAATAATACTTTTAGGAGCTCGGTTGTCTCCCCTTTCATTATTTTGAACTGCTAAATCTTGATCATTAAGTCTGGCATCAACATTCTAAGGTTATTGCCCAATCCTCCTTCTTTGAGTAAGTTGCTTAATTCACTTCTCTCTATTCACTATGAACCTCCTTAAATAACCCCTTTAGATGGCATCCTCAAGTGCATTTTTTAGATTTATCCAATTGTCTATATTATGACCTCAATCCCTATGAAAGTCGTTGTATTTATTAGAGTTCTTTCTTATAAGATTAATCTTCATTTTTTCTAACCAAGCTAGCAAGCCCCAGTGATGTACCTCCATTAAGTTATTTAACATAGGTTGGTTAAGGGGTGTATGCTTAGCAAAGGTCAAAATTGGCCTTTTTCTATCTCTTAAAGGTCAAATCAACTTACTAAGGATGTTAAACTTCTTTCCAAGCCATTCTTTTACAAACCCCTTACCTTTTTTCAACCTTCTCTCGTACTTGTCTTTCTCAAGCTCTCTTTTAGTTTGCATTTGATCCTCCTAACATATGAATTTCTTTAACCTCCTAGTAAAGTCATCTAAAGAGGTTAGTGGGTGTTTGGCAAGGGACTTGAGGAATTTCAAACCTCCTTGGCTCCTCTATAGATAGTATGAAATTCCATACTCTTGTTACAGTTGGTGATTTTAACCATGAATGGATTAAACTTGTAGACATAGTCTCTATCTATTCTCCAAGTTATTGTCTAACTAGTCAAGAGTAAGGAATCTTTGGCTATCGATTTACTGGCCAAGAAATATTATCTGAACTCCTCAACCAATTGATTGAAGGAGGAAATAGAAGTTGCTTTCAACAAATTGAACCAGTTGCTAATAGACTTCCTTAAAGTAAAATGGAAGACCTTATAGGCAATTACATTAGACAAGCCATAAGGTTCTTTTAAAGTCTAAAATGTTTTCAAATGGTCATCTAGATCCTTTTTCCCATCATATGTATCAAACTAGGATAGTCAGACACTCAATGGAAAGACCTCATCTATAATGCTTTGAATGAAAGGGCTCATCTCTCTTCCCTTTACATCAATTTCCTTCTTAAAAGACCCTTTCGTAGTTAATTTCTTGATGTAGTCCTCTAAATCCTACAAACTTATGTTTGCTATTGCTCTTTGTGGTAAACGAGTAGTTAAGTGCTTAATTCTCCCATTTATTGGTGTTTGCACAAGTGATGTAGTTTGAGCATGGAGTAGAGTCTGTTGATAACTTTCCTCCACTTATAGCTCCTACCTTCGCTATAGGTCAGTTGATAAGTGTGTCAAACCATATACTTATCTAAAGGATTTCTTTAATAATTATATGTGATTCGATAGATTTTTGAGCATAAGTGTATAAATTTTCATTAAAATCACATATAATTACTTAACATAAGTGTAATTCATATTTTTGTGTTTTGATGCTCAAAAGTAGCATATATTTAAAGAATTTAACCTTTTTGTATTTAATCTCATAGGTCTCAAGTCTAACATGTAATGGTAGCCTCAATTCAAGAAGTCGAAAATGAAGAAAAAAGTAAAAGAAGGAAACTTGAAGTTAGAACTACTAGCATGACAGTATCGTCAAGACGATACCTTAAACAAAATCAAATCAAGTTGCAAAACTTAGAAGGGTATACAGGTATGATGGTACCCTATTACTAACATGACAATATACTTGACTCCTAAAGTAGAAACACATCGTTTCAATAAAAGGAAAGAGGAGAAGTAGTTGACACGTGTCACTATCATAATGGAAACCTTACTTACCATCATGCTACTAATGAGCTAATATAAAAACCCCTTCTTCTTCATTTTCTATAGATTTGGCTTTACATTTTCTAAGGTTTAATTTTCTAGTTTTCGCCATTTTTCTGATCTTTAGGCTATCATTGGTTACTTTTACCATAGTTTTATGATTTCTATGAAGCTTTCTTGTATTTTCATGATCATAGCATAAACTATTAGTGGATTATAGCTCTTTTCAAGGTTTAGGTTTGTGGATTTGCATTGCATTCATGGAGATTATTGGGAAAATCTTAAGAAACTCCATTGTTGAGGTCGAGGAGCTCGATTTTGTAATGTTTCTCATACCTTTTCCATGTTTAATGCAATGTTTATTTTTACGTTCATGTGTATTATGTGTTGAATGTTTATTCTCTATGAATGTAATAAATAGAGCTTATATTTGTGTATTATGTGTTGAATGCTTATTCTCTATAAATGTAATAAATAGAGCTTATACACTTATGCGTAGTATGTGAATATGATGAAGTAGTTGTAGTTATTGATGTTTTCATATTATGATATTATAAATTTGGAATTTTGCATAGTTCTAAGGTGTAATTAGGTATAACTTGAGTGTTAGGTTAATATCAAGCTAGATAACATTTTCCATACATTGAGCTTCCCCCCTTGTTATCTTAATAAGGTCTAGATACCATAATAGGATTTGAAAACTCCGAATAGAACCTAAGATTCCTAATTTGAATGGGTAATTCTTGAGATTTAAATCCTTATACTCACTTAGAGCTAAAAATTGGTTAGAATCAGAAATCAATTCTAACATGATTATTTAAGTATTGATGGGACTTGAATAGCTAGCTAATAGTATAAATGAGATATTGATAATATAATGCTCCTACTACATAATAGAATTTATAAAATGAAAGTTAGATAAATTATGTGAGTGCGAGTAAAATTCATGTTTAAACTATCATAAATACTTTAGTAGCATGGCCATAACAATGTTAGACCATTGTTTACTTGTTACTTATACATATTTTTTAACTTCAAATAGCGGCTTCTCGCCCTTAATGGTCATGATGCGATGATTTGGACATTGAATAGCTACATGTCAAAAACCAAGGAATTTGAAGCATTTAATCTCCCTTATCTTCCATCATGAACTCTTAGCCAATATCTTTCTTGACTTTGGGCTCCTCAACCTTAGTTTTACCTCATCTATCATTAGGTCAGCTTAGATGAAGTCTACATCTGTTCATCTCTGAACCATAAGGAGGTTTGCTAGAGAAAGGTTGGCTTGGCCTAGCAAGTCAGCTGCTTAGTGCTTAGCTATATTGACTTTGCCTTTGTTGCTAGACTCTTTAAGAGATTTGAATAGTTTCATCTAGAGTCCTAATCCTTTACACTTCAACTATGTTCCCAATCTTAGGTCATAGCCTAGATAAGAATATTGCAATGGTCCTATGATACGAGATCAAATCTCTAATACCAAGATGATAAGGGATCAAAGGATCGATCCAAAAAGAAATTGTAATGGATCTGGAACAAAAGAACAGGAATGGGTATTCAAAAGGAAGATGAGTACGAAGAATAGGAAGGTTTTTGATGGTGAATGCGAATGGATATAACTCACCAAGACATAAACATAATCAGGGGTTTGTGCTCGAAATAGAGTTTGATATGGTTCACAAACACTAAATGTTGCTTGAGGTTTCAAATGAAGGTTAGATGTAACTCACTAACTGGTTCAAATGAAGGGGCTCACCACAGTCTGAGAATAAGATTGATAAGAATGTAGGGATGATTAAAGAGTCTAATCAACACTCGATAATTCAGCAAATGCTAACTTAAGTATAGCCTTGCTCGAAAGAGGAAAGTTTCACTCTTTATATATCTAGCTCTATCTTCTTTATCTATGTATCTGTACAAATGTTACTATTTATAGCAAGTCCTAAACCCTAGTAGCAAAACTATAAATAATGTACAAGGCCTTAAACCTTAAAGAATTGGGCCCATAAATAAAATGAAGGAAAACATATATAAAAATACAAAACTGTGCATTTTATAGGACTTGGCATGTAGTCACTTGGTATTTCTTGGTAGGAGTAGTGTCTGAACTAGATGGGGTTGGCAGTTAGATGTCTGAGTCTGAGAGGGGTCCTTAACATCTCGCGTATCTTAGTCGAAACACCAGAGACGTCAACCCATAATTGCTAAGTCATAGAATCAGTCAGCACAAGTCTCTCTCTAATGTGCCAAGTGGTTTGGTTCCAATTACTCGGCTATGTGATCTCTCGGCACTTTAGTTGATGATAGACGTGATGCTAAGTATTCATCTTCCTTCCTCTCATCTTTCTACTTCCAATTCAGCCTCAATAAGCATTGATAGGCCTTGACTTAGATGTGGTCAGAGGTTGATTCCCATCATTACCATGGGTTTGAAAGGAAGTCGTCCTCAACGTTAAGTGTTAAGCATGAGCTAGAATGCCGAATAAGCTTCTCTTCCCTTTTCTCTTCACCATTGGTACTGAGTATCTCTAGATTTCCTCAATGCTCATGGGGGTCAAGCAATAGCTCTCCCCATCCTTTTGAACAGTTTTAGTGTTAAGGAATCCGTCATCGGTCACTTTCCATTCATACTCCTAAGGTCAGCCAAGAAGTAGATTTGTAGCATTCATAGGTACTACTTCAAAATCAATATCATCCTCGTATTGTCCAACCTTGAATGCTATCTACACTTTTTTATGTACATAGACCATACCCTTGTCATTAAACCATTTTAGGCTAAGGATGTAGGTAGGTCAGCAACTTCATCTTTTCTACCGATTCGGCAAAGACAATATTGGTATAGCTACCTCCATTGATAACTAGGGAATAGGTTTTCCCATTTACTAGATATTGCATGTGAAATAACTTTTCCTTTTGTCCGAGATCGGCCTTCAGGTTAGCTCGTGTTGCTATAACCAAGAGTTTATCGAGGTCCTCAAGATAGACATCTTCTATTAATTTGCCTTTCGAATTCTTATCACTTTGACTTTGGATTTGAGCCTCAAGCCCTTCGCCCTTTAAGACCATGACCCTTTTATTCGAGCATTAGGACGTAATATGTCCATAGCCTAAGCATTTGAAGCACTTCACTTCTTAAGCCTTGTTGCCAGGTGCCTTCTCTTTCTCAGCATGTGTTGGTCAGCTAGGCTCACCTTTCTCCATCTTCTTTTCTTGCCTTCTCTCTGCATACCTGTCAAGCTTAGGGCTACCTTATTGAAGTTGGCTACTTAGCCTTTGATGCCTTCTTCTCCTTTACCGCTCCACTCTTAATGATAAATTAATTAGCTCATCAAGGGAGTTGAACGGGCTACAAGTCAACTATATTGGCAATGTCGTCTTGGAGTCCCCTCAGGAATCTGGTAATGGTACGGTCTTGTGGCCTGAAAATTTTACATCTCATCATCATGGTCTCAAACTCTTGCAAATACTCTTCAATAGTATTTCGATCTTATCTCAGGTGCTGAAAAGCATAGAGAATCTTTTGCTTAAAATAAGTCGGCACAAAGCGTTGGTTCATCAATCTTTTCATGAGCCTCTAAGTTTTGATTGGCTCTTCTCCTTTAACATCTTGCTTAGCAACCAACTTATCCCACCAAAGACTCCATATTCAATAAGGAATAGTGAAGCTAACTTAACCTTTGTTCGATCATCACACTAATAGCACTCGAACAATTTCTTGACTCGGGGAATTGAGTCAAGGAACTCTTCAGGTTGGCTACTTCTATAAAAGGTCGGTAACTTAAGCTTTATATTGTTAAGTCCTCGGCCAAGTGCTTGGGGTTCATCCCTTGCATTTCGAGTTGGTTGATTCTCTTCGGTTCGACCACTTCTATTAGAGCTTTGCTCGGTTATGTTCCTTCTCAGCTTTGGCTCTCTTCTCCAGGCTTCTTGATTTGTTTCAGAGTTAACACTCCTGTCATTTCTTCCTTTCAGTACTGGATGGTTTTCTCTTCTTCTTGGCTTGATAACTCTTCTCCATTGTCAGTCATCATGATCAAGTTCATTAGAAACACTTCTACTTATGGGTATCCTCTCCTTTCTTTCCCCTTGGCCATCTTGTCTGTGGCCCCTGACAAATCTAGTGAGTTCTTAGACAAAGTCAGTGAGATTCTAAATCTGATATTCTAAGTTGTCAACATGTCGCCTCAAGCTTCTACAAAGATTGTCTCTTGTGTTGTTGACACTATCCTTTGACATTCTTGTTCATATAGTAATTTACCAGAAAATTAAAGAAACAACAAAACAGAATTACAGTAACTTAGAAACAACTACTACTCAACTTCTGTAGCTACTTACTACTACGAACAGCATACTGCACTACAGAACAATGATTAACAGAAATGTTAGAACAACAAATCTACTTTGAAGAACACTAGCATGCATGTCTCCCCAAAGCTCTTATAATAATATGATACGGGATCGAATCTTTGATACTAAGATGATAAGGGATCAAAGGATTGATCCAAAAAGAAATAGCAGTGGATTTGGAATGAAAGAACATGAATGGTTATTCAAAAGGAAGATAGGTACAAAGAAAAAGAAGGTTTTTTATGGTGAATGTGAATGGATATAACTCACTAAGACAAACAAAATCAAGGGTTTGAGCTCGAAATAGAGTTTGATGCAACTCATGAATACTAAATGTTGCTCAGGGTTTCAAATGAAGGTTAGATGCAACTTGTCACGAATTGAAGATGGCCTAGTCGTAGCATATGCTGTATACTGTATAAAAAAACCCTGATTGGTTACCCTTCTAATCATTAACTCTTCACACAATATATAAGGCTCTACAAACATTAGCTTTCCACCTTCAAGAAAAGCAAAAGAGAAACAAAGAAAAAAGAAAAAGAGAAGGAAACAAAAGTAAGGTGATCATATCTGAAACGATAGCCAAAAAAGGGCTTAAGACCTGAATATCTTAGGAAAGCTATGTCCATGAATTGCAAGATAAAAGATTTGAGTTTTCCTAGTATCCTTTAAAGCATAAACCTAAGTAAGAGATTCCAAGCCCAAATGAATGAAACTCTAATTCAATGGTTCTACCCACTATACTACCCTTAACAAAGTTCTTTTGGCTAAAGAAGTTGATTTATCTTAAGCAATCATTACTTGTGAAACTAGGGTAAGCCCATCGCAGTAATTACCTACTAAGGTTCTTGACTTGTAGACTTAGGTTGAGATATTAATTTTCTAAACACATCAATATCCCTTTTTGTTTAAGCCAATGACCAAAAGCTTACGTTACAACCTTAAGGAAAAGACCTATCAAATCAATCAAAGTATCACTTACAAGACTGACCATAATTTTTGGAATCGTAGTCAAGAGTGAAAACAAAGCATTTGAGAGTATAAGGAAATCCTTTTAGACTAAACAATTCAAACTCTGAGCAATATTTAGTGTTCATGTTAACACTTAGACTAAACAATCCTCTTAGAGAAAGTTCAAAGGAGTTTTGAAGAGATCAAGTCCAAGTCAACTTCTACCTAAATGCTTATGTTGCCAAAATTTGATAGTCTTTGAGTTAGAATGTGACACCTTAGGAGTGGGCATCGGTGTTGTTCTTATGTAAGAGTACATACCTATTGTGTACTTTAGTGAGAAACTTAGTAGAGCTACACTACACTATTCTATATACAATAAGGAACTTTAAGCTCTTATCCAAGCTCTTCGGACTTAGCAACATTACATGCTTCCGTAGGAATTCATCATCTATATAGATCAAGTCCCTTAAGTACTTACGGGGCCAATAGAAACTTTCCTAACATCATGCCATGTAAGTAGAGTTTTTGGAAACTTTTTACTATGTGATTAAGTGCAAGAAAGGAAGTTCTAACACTATAGTTAACTCCTTATCGCATTGACATGTGCTTGTTATGACCCTATAAGCTCGAATACTTGGATTTGTTACTCTCCCAATTTAGTATGAACAAGATCCTTACTTTGGAACTATACTATTCAAATGTAACTATGGAGGTGCTATGGATGGGTTTTATTTGAACCAAGGATTATTGATGAAAGGAGGGTGTGTATGTGTACCTAACAACTTAGGTCAAGAGCTACTAGTGGAAGAAGCTTATGCTAGAGGCCTAGTTAGTCATTTTAGGGAAATGAGGACACTTGAACTGCTAAAAGAGCACTTATATTAGCCAGGGATGGTGAAGGATGTGTACAAAGTCTTAGAACGGTGTAAAGTGTGTAAATGTATGAAAGGTCATAAGGAAACATATTGGAATACATTCCTTTTCCGATACTAAAATAACCATAGACTAACTTGAGTATAGATTTCATGCTTGGACAACCCTAAATAGCTCAGAAACATGACTTCATCATGGTAGTGGTTGATCAATTTAGTAAAATGAGCCACTTCATTCCTTACCATAAGATTGATGATGCTTTATATGTTGTTAACCTCAACCTCCTTTTACGGGAGATTGTATGACTTCATAGAGTTCCTATAAGTATTGTTTCAAATTGAGAAACAAAGTTCACAAGCTTTTTTTTTTTCAAACCTTATGGAAGAAGCTTAGCAAAAAGTTGATGTACAACACTTCCTATTGTCAAGCACTATTTTTTATTTTCCTTAATTTATTTTATATTAAGCCTAACTTGGTTAATATAAAATATTTGACATTAAATTAACGAAAACATTTTTTTAAAAAAATTTAAAAAAAAATTTTTGAAAAATATTCTCATAGTCACCAACCAGTAAAGTAGATAAAAAAATGGATTAGGGTTTCTTAGGTGAAATAAACCCTAATCAAGTCTCGTTGAGGTTGGCCAATCGAGGGTAGCTTTAACTTTTTTTTTTTTTTTTATCATTAACTTAGATACCTCCATTGGATACAATATACCTAAGAAATACAACTTCATTATGATAGAACGCACATTTCTTTAAGTTGTCAAACATATGTTCACTTAGAGAATGTCAAATATAGCTCTTAAGTGCTTGACATGAGGTGAGAGGTTGGTACTATATACTAGAATGTCATTAAAATAAACTATAACACACTTTCCAATCAACATTCGCAATACATGGTTCATAAGTTACATAAAAGTGCTCGGTGCATTAGTGAGTCCGAATGGCATAACCAAGCATTCGAAGAGACCATCCTTTGTTTTGAAAGCAGTCTTCCGTTCATCATTGATCTCATTTAGATCTAATAGTAGCCACTCTTCAAATCAACCTTTGAAAAGATTTAAGCACCATCTAATTCATCTAACATGTTAACTAATTAAGGTATTGGATACCTATATTTGATAGCGATTTTTGTTGATCGCTCGATTGTTATTATGCATTTGTTAAGAGCCATCCTTCTTTGGTATTAGAATAGTTAACATAGCACAAGGGCTCATGCTTTCCCTGACATATCCTTGGTCTACAAGCTCTTAACTTACTTCTTAAGCTAGGCTACCTGTTTAAGATTATGCCTAAATGTAAGACGGTTTGGTAAAGTTACATTAGGCTAGAGGTTAATATAGTGCTTTGTGCCTTTGATAAAGGGTAACCTCTTAAGTAACTCATCAAGAAACAGATCAGCATATTTTAGGAGCAGTACCTGTACATTGTCTAGCAATGTTTTGAGCTCTTTTAGCTCCAGTAGTCCCCTTATCACCAAAGAGATATAGTCTCCTAACTTTGTTATTTTAGAGAATGTGGCTCGAGATATCACCAAGAACTTCTTCTATAAGGACTTGGAGACTTTATCTTAGGATTCGTAAACTTCCTTAGGGCTCATAGGAGTAAGTACAATAGTCTTACTATCCTTCTATAACATGTAGGTATTTCAATACCTGTCATGGAGTACTCTCAACTCAAATAATCAAGGTTGGCCAAGAAGTATATGTTAGGCATACATTGACAAGATGTTACATAGCACCTCCTCATACCTATACTTAATTGAGATTGGCACTTTCACTTACTTAATGACCTATAGTCTACCTTTTTTCATTTAGCTAGTAGATTTTACATTTAAGTTCATAAAATGGATTTTTATCTAATTTAAATAATATTTTAACTAGACTAATTAAAATAAGACTCTAGATTTATTAAATTAAAAAATGGTATAAAAAATATTTGGCATATATGTTTTGAGCCACAAAAGAGGGTTAAGAACATTTTAAAATGATTTGGATCAAGTTGGGCTTGATGGTGAAAGGTCAAAATTAAAATTGAGCTAATAAAAAATGCTTAAGTAAAATCTAGGTAGCATAAATTATTGAGATCGCAACTTAACTGAGCTAGCTACGGGGAGCAAATCTCAAATAAAGGTCTTGGGTTCAAGCCTTAGTAGCGCAAAATGCGCTTTTTTTTTTCCATCTTCTCCAACTCACGTGCCAAGCACATGAGTGCTTTCTTCTTCCTTGATCAATAAACGCGAGAAAGGACATGGATAAAGAAAGAGAGAGGAAAACATACAAAAGAGAAACCCAATTGAATCGTACTTAAAACTAATTGATGTTCATCGTTTTTTCCAAGTAAATCTATATTAGATATGTTGAATATTCAATTGGTTATAAGGATTTACATTAACAATTACAAAAAAAAAAAAGATTAAATCAATTTCCATATTATTTTTCAAAAAAGACCCCATATTTGTATAAAACTCTTGAAGAGAGTAGGTTGCTCTAAGCAAATTGAGTCTAACAATCTTCTTCTTCAATAACAACAATCCTATGAAGTGTTCTGGACATTGAATCAAATGGGAGTTTCAACTGTTGTTTGAAAGTGATTGATGAAACCGAGGTTGGTATTAGTGTCGTGATGTTTGCTGGTGATTTAATGGTGTTTAGAGAATAAGGTGAAGACGATGGGTTTGACCTCTCGTATTTGGATCGCATTTGAGTCTAGTGTATATTGGGGCCATAGTTGTTGTTTTATTCGGGTAAAGATGGCTATGGTTGGTGTGTCTATGTTATGGTGGAGTATGGGTGGTCACGTGGCTATTTTATGGGAGTAGGTTGTGCATGGTGGATTTGCTAAGTCGAGTGGTCACATACAGTGCTAGGTTATGCCAACTATGAGTAGCTAGTGCATGGTATGAGATAGAGGGTAGTGATTGAGGGTTTATAGTTGGTGTTGTGTTTTGTGTATATGACTATATTGTTAATGGAGAGTAGGATAAGACTATGTATATTAGGTTATGCATATTGATTCTATGCATGCAAGTATAGGTATACTATGTGTGTTTATGTGATTAGATGTCACACGAGAGAAAGAGAGTTGAGTATAGAGGGGTCATCGGTTGTTGTATGCTATTATCGAACATAGATGGGGTTATATTGTTGTACGATGGGTGGTTAAATGAAGATGGTGGGTTGTTGCGTGATTAGGAGTAGTTAAGTGAGAGGGAAGTTTTGTGTAAGAGAGAGGATGTGGTGTTGATGTATGTTCAGTCGTGGGTTAGTTGGGTTGTGGTATTAATGGGGGCTCGTATTGATGCTATTGTTTATTTGTTGCTGTAGTGGGTCAACTAAGGACAAATAAGTGAGAGTGGTATGGAAAGAGGGTGATGATGGTCATTGATTGTTGTTGGGGTTGAGAATGGCATGTTATTCATTGTTTTAGGATTGAGGATGGGGTTGAATGTGTTCTCCTTCAATCCAATTGTGTTTTCAATTACATACAAACATAGAGCTAAATCTAGATTTCTTAATCTTGATAGCTTTGAATCTAGTAATTCAATTTCATAAAGATAAAACTTGATTTAATCCAATTTTTTTTTCGTAATTGTTAATGTAAATCCTTATAACCAATTCAACATATCTAATATATACTTACTTGAAAAAAAAAAACAACAATGAACATCATTTGGTTTTAAGTACAATTCAATTAGATTTCTCTTGTGTACATTTTCCTTTCTCTCTCTTTGTCCATGCCTTTACTGACATTTGCTGATCAGGGAAGGAGAAAGCACTTATAAGCTGGCTACATGACTTGGAGAAGAAGGAAAAACTAAAGCTCGTTTCGTACCACTAAGGCTTGAACCCATGACCTTTGTTTAAGATTTGCAAGCCTTAGCCAGCTCAACTAAGCTATGTTCTCAATAATTTTGGTACCTAGATTTTATTTAAGTGATTTTTATTAGGCTCAACTTTAGTTTTGGGTTTTCACCATCAAGCCCAACTTGACCTAAATCTTTTTAAAATGTTCTTAACCCTCTTATGTAACCCAAAATATACATGGTAAATATTTTGAAGTCCATTTTCAAATTTAATAAATCTTGAGTCTTATTTTAATTAATCTAGTTAAAATATTTTTTAGGATAAAATTCCATTTTATGAACTCAAATATTTTACTAGACCGTTTAAAAAAAACATATTTTTTTTCTAATGAAGCTCAATTTCTCAAATACTTCAATTGTACTAAATTGCATGTATATTTTTTAATTTCATCTAATTTGACCCTAAAAGAAAAATTGATTTGATAGACACTTTTGAAACTTTTATTTTTTAATTTTTCAATTTTTTTTTCTATTTTTAAAATTTTTTAGATTTTATTTGTTAACCTAACCTAAAAAAATAAAGGGGCAAAAATGTGGTGTTTACACCGGTCAACTCCAAATTGACAGTCAAATTGAAGTGATAAATAGGACAAATGGTAGTTTACTACGAGCTGCAGTTGGGAAGCATCTGCATAATTGGGATTTATGTTTGCCCATTATCAAGTTTGCCTACAATCGCTCTGCCCATAGCTTGATAAGAAGATCACCCTTCAAAGTTGTTTATGAACTCATCTCAAGCTTACCAATGGATATGATTGCCAGCCCAAACTCTAGAGGATAAATCCAATCCAACTTGCATCGTACTAAGGAATTCCAAAAACTATATAAGAAAGCTACCAAGTAACTAGCCAAAACAGTGGCCCAATAGCAAGAACAAGGAAGCAAAGGTTAAAAGGGCATTGTCCATAACCCAAGAGAACTTATTTGGGTTTATGTCAATAAGGAGCGATTCTTAGGAAAGAGAATAAACAAGTTATCACCTAAGTTAGATGGTTCCTTTAAGGTTTAGAGATGGATCAATGGTAATGCCTATGAGCTAGAATTACTAGAAAGGTACGGAGTATTACTAACCTTCAACATTTTCAATCTAACACCTTATGTACTAGAAGAGGAGGTTGACTAAGATCTAATGGAAAATCTTCAATACCCTCGAGGAGTCAATGGATTGCCAACCTCTAGACCTCTTACTTGAGCTCAACTTAGGAGTCTACATGGCCTAATCAAGCATATGCTTTCGATTCAACCAACCTTTGACAAACTACTGTACTAAGATAGCCCATGGTTGAATTCTTTGCAAAATCATCTTAGTTGAACCTTATTGTAAATTGGGGACCTTAGTACCGAACTCCTAGCTCAAAGTCCTGTGATTGACCTCACACTGCTAACTTGATCAACCAACTTGCTTATTATGCCAACAGTTCAATCCCAACACAATGTTACCCCAGCATATAGACCTAATAGTAGCATGCTACCTATCCAAACCTTTTGCTAACATTGTACTATATTCCTTTTATTTGTTTGTTGCATTTACCCTTCTAAGCATATTTTAGGTATCTACTTTACTCATTACCCTTTTCATAATTTCCTTTATATTCTTATTACCCTAGAGGCTTATTATGAATAGTCCCTTGGTCTTGTAGCTGCATCATCAGATTATCATTAATGAATACACATTTCCCCTATCTTGTGAGAAAACCCTCTTTAAGCTATAGTACCCTTACTCTTATTTAATCTTGCTAGTAGTCAAAGGTTAGTGGAAAGTGAACCCTAGCTCATTGCTTATGAGTCATATCAAGTGAAGACCAAGTTGTATTGTATTCGTCCATAAGTTAGATATAGTGAATAGCTTTACGAAGGCATTAAAAGTTCTACCCTTTTCCATTGTCTTTTCTTCAGTATCTTGAATGACCAATTTCAACCCTATGGTAAGCCTTAGTAATAACTCAGCTCCTAGGCACATCACCTAGTCCTTTGCACAACCTAATTTCGCACTATTTTTTCTTAATTTTCTAAAAACCCCAATATACTCTCAAGATTTCCTTAGGTTCTCCATCTAACCAAATGTTGTAATTAAAGTTTAAGGAGGTATTTATGGGGAGTTTATATAGTGGATTTTACATGCAAGAGTGCTATGTATCAAAATTTACCTATTTCAAATGCGCTATGTATCATGCATGTAATAGCACTTGTCGTGTGTAAGTCCATTCATGCCATATCCTACCTACCATACTTGTTATGATATCAGTTCAATGATTTGTATCACTTCTTATTGGCTGCTCACCAATTATTTAATTGATTTATGTGTGTTTTATGTGTAGTTTGTGGGTATTTTGCATTTATTTTAATTCATAGGTACATATTGATCACATTGAAGATACATGGTATATGTATATTTTCTCTAAATATTATTTCATGTCTAAATTATGAAGTTTATTATCTCAATAATTTATCTCTAAGATATCGATATATATTGGAACTAAAATTTTGTGTCACTAATAAAATAACATACCTTTCCAATCATCTAACATTTTATTTAATTTATTCTATATTATTTTGAGAATCTAACTTCATTGGCTTACATCTTTTAATTTTTCTAACTTAATTATAAAGTTTCACTTAATTTGGTTAATGTCACTCAATACTTTAAGTTTAGATGTTCAAAACTTAGGGTTATCACATTTTCAAAATCGTGTTTTTATTTAGAAGTTAGGTTTCAATTTTGAATATTTTCTTTTTCTATTTGGGGTTCATGATTATAACATAAGGGGATTGTTGTTGTTTCACTAAGATCAGGGGTGGTTTTGGTCCTTTTATTAGCTATTTAAATTTATTCCTCTATTGATTTATTAACTAAACAACATAATAAAATTCAATGATGATTGAGTGAGAAATATAATTAGCATTCAAAACCTATCATAACTTTATTTCATTCCTCAATATATCATTTTTATTATATAATTATTCCATCTAGCGAAGTAAGCAGATTCTTAGTATACATGGGTGAGCCATTGAAGTTCAAACTGTAGTTTAGGCCACAAAATCCTTATAAACTCACACTTAAAGAATAACTCCTCATGTATTTGATCTTTATGGTTGTACATATAATACGTATTTAAGTAAACCAGCACCTAAGCCTAAGCTATTCATTTGTCCATCATATATAACCTTTCACACCTTATTACAAAATGAAATCATGCCATGGGATATGGTAAGCTATGTTTTGATATGTTTACAACAAAGTCCATCTCTCTCATACAAGTCTTCAGTTAGCTAATTCTATATGTAGCTACTTATTATTAAAAGAGATGCATCTCCTTTGGCCATCCAAAGGAATAGATGTTTTATGCTCCTATCCACCATAAAGAATTTTATTTCCATCACTTACTTCCCATTGTAAAAGGCTCTTAACTATATGTCCATTTTACTAAGGGCCCTTTAGGTTGGTTGTTTCTACTGAAACAAAAATATATTGGAAAGGTCCTAGAATGGTTCATTATGATGCAAAGTTAGTAAGTACTTAATGTACCTATATTGTCAATAAAGAAGCAATCATAAACGAAAAGTGCATCATAAGTGTAGACACCCCATGTTTGCCCTTGTGTAATTTTAGTTTTTTATTTTAGAGGGTCCTAATTTAAAAAAATATAAAATATAAAAAATAATAAAAAATAAAAAATTGAAAAATGGTAAAAATAAAAAAAAATGGAAAAAGAAAAATTATAAATATTTTTTTTTAGGAAAATAGATTTTTAGGGTCAATGGATTTTGTTTAGTTCATTTTAAGTAGCTTTATTTTAAAGGGTCACACAACTTAAGTACAATTTAATTGTATTATACGTTAAGACACAAGCCAACGACTTAATAGATAAGCATGTAAACATTGGCAATTGGGTTAGCTTGAGCCTATAGGTTCGTATCTCACCATGCACACATATGGTCTTTATTTTTTCTTTCATTTGCGAAAATCGATTGAGTTATAGGATTCAAAACTAATCAAATCTTTTGAATTTAATAGAATTATATTTAAATCTTATGTGATAAAGATTTGTAGGATTCAAATTTGATTTTGATTTTTGTATAATTAGATTTGGATTAATTTAGAAGATTTGTTTCTAAGTCTTTTAAATATTGATTGTGCAACATAAAAAAAGAGAGAGAACAAATTTGCCTCAACAAAACTACCATCCCCTATGGTCTGCTCTCTTTCTCACTACTCGCAACTCCCACGACCTAACTACCATCCTTCGTCAAACCTACGGCATCTACAACCATCATCCACGATCAGCGTCCAAGTCTTCTCTAATCAATTACCAGTCTTAGCTAGTGTCTAAATCCTTGACTTACCGTACCATTACAACCATCTCCACAATCTAACATAACGCACACACTCCATCACTATAATACACATCTACTCTCCATGGTAAGCAAATGATAGACCAAACACAATCGAGCCCATGCTAACTCCATCATGTTACACATTCATGAGCACCAAGTATGACACTAAACAACATCAACATAGCTAACGTCCCATGCCCCTATCACTCGCATCCTCTTACACATTGCCTACACATCACCAAGACTACCCATGAATCGACCTCAAGACCAGTTACCTCCATCCTTTCCTCGCAAGTCTAACGCCACAGCACTATCTACGACAATTGTAGTAAGTTTAACACTACAGCCGCTACCCAAATAGACCTAATGCAACACCAAAAAAACTCCACCACCACAACAATAGTACACTACAATTAGACCATAGCTTTACGTAACACCTGATACGCCACTGCTACACAACATTATCCATGACCATCGTATGTAAGCCATTAATTAGCCATCAACATCACCTCATCGATCACCGTACTTCCACTGTCCCGCGTATAACATACGTCCAACAATCGTGACACATGATCAGCACTGCACATCCATCATTCAGGACCAGACCATGCCATGATGCCATAGTGTCTTCATACTAGAACCAAACTCCATACTGACTAACCACTTGCATGTGACACATAGATTATACTCTTCTTAGCTTAAGCACAGTAATATGAGCATGCCTGACCAACGCACACTGCATCCATCCAAGCCAAGTCTACTTTCGTATAACATCAGCAACTCCACACAGTGGACATCAATTCAAGTTTGATTTTGAATTATTCTTTATTATTATTATTTACTTATTTATTTATGTTGATTTGTTTAGTGGTTGTTTTTAAAACATATATATATATATATGTTTTGACTTGATGTTATGTTTGTTTTTATTTGATGTTATATCTTTAATGATTCTTTAATGTTTAAGCTTAGATAATTTTGATCTTTCTTTCTTTTTCTTCCTTAATCTTTTTTATGTATTTTTTATCTATTGTTTAAGATAGCTTCTCTTAGGTGCACTATATGGTGTCAGAGCTAGGAGAGTATGCGGTTTATCTTGAGTATTTTCTAATTTTCACTTGAGACAATTTCCTTAGTGGAAATCTATATCTTATATTACCATTCACTTGAGATGATTTCCTTTGTAGAACATCTTATGTTATGATTTTCCACTGAGACTTGCATAAATCACAAAAGAGAGGGTAACATATGAGTCATAACTAGAGATCATAACATAAGCTTTTAAAATTTAGTCTCATGAAATGGATCTATAAGATAAGATAAGTTAGTCTCATGAAAATCATGAATTTACTTAAAGGAACTATGTTTTCTTCTAGCTTTGCTTCTGAGGAGAAAGCAGAAGAATCTACGTTAAATAATAGAGACGAAATATATATGAAAGATTTTGACAGAACAATAAATGATTGGAAGATTCCAAAAACTTCCTATGATGAAATTTATCAAATGGCTAAATAGAAAATTTTTGAAAAAAATGATTATGTGATAGCCATAGAAAGAAAAAAGAAATCCCCATTTTTAATGGCTTAACAACAATAAAACTTTTAAATAATGAATTAATAAAAAAGTATGCCAAAAAATGGAATTATATATATATATATATATAGGTTTAATCCAGTAGGAGCTAAACCTATTACTAAGTTAGGATTAGATACTTCAGTTTTCATGGTCATAAGAGATGCATGAGAACTTGAGTATGAAAAATCAATTCATGCTACTATTAAAACCAGCCTTAGTAGTGGTCTAATACAATTTAATTGTTATCCAAATGTTACCCTTAGTCTTAAAGATAAGATCATAATGAATTTTTTAATTCTCTAAATTAAGACACATAATTATAAAATGTTAGAAGAAGCCTTACCAATGGCTATAATTTATAGAATGTATTTTAAATTAATGAAAACTGCTTTTGGATCTAAAGATTATAAAATCGATAAAAAAAGGTCAAACGCTTTTAATCCAAACAAACTTAACTAAAGCTAATGTTTCAATACCTATGATGATATAATGGAATCAAGTTAATCTACCTAAACAATGTGAAATAAATAATCCTCTTCCAAAACAACTAGTCTATAATACCAAACCTTCTAACGTAATTCAACATCCTGAAGGTAAGGTAACAATTCAATTTGCTAGGAGATCTATAGATCACCCTAGAAGATCCTTAGAAATAAGGTCAATATCATCTTTATCTAGGAGATCAGTAGATTTGCATCCTCCTGTTATTACTTCACTAATTAATGTTCAATCCAATGATCAAACTAATGTGCAAAATAATCCTTCACTAAGCAGAATAATCAATAACAAGGCAGGTATAACTAGACCAGTTTACTAACCCAACAATGAACTAGAATATGAAGAACCATTTGCCTCCATTTTAGGAGACCCAAACCTCAATATCATAGAAAAACCTTACGAACCAGATAGAGTTTTTCTAAATAAAGAATTTAATTCACTAAAGAATGAAAAAAAAATTAGAAAATGGTTTTTTTAATACTTTCAATAGTATTACAAAACAAATAAAAGATGAATATTATGATTATATATATAAAAACAGCTTCCAAATATATTTCTTTCAATGGTTTGAAAAATATTATTTGAAGTTTAGACAAATTAATGTTATAAATCAATGTTTTAAATGGAAATTAAGTGATGGACAAATTGTAGAATCTAATCATCCACCACTTAATAATATAAAATCTATTAATAAAAATACTGAAATAAAACTTAAACCTCTTAAAAATGCAATAGAAAATGAAGGTACAGGAATTAAAAAGATAATAGACCAAAATAATTATAAAAATCAAAATATACATACAATAGGAAAAAAATTAGACAAAATGAAAAATGTAATAAACAATGAGGTAAATAAAACTTATGAAAAAATTCCAACAAATAAAAATGTACCCTTATCCAAACCCTTTAAAATGCCTAAAAATCCAAGTAATGAATTTTTAAAAGCTTTAGAGGAAAGAAAACAAATGTTGAAAAATAAAATGATAAAAGAAGATATAAAACCAGTTGATATTCTAAAAATAAAAACACCAATTAACATTTCAAAATTAAGGGGTATCATCATAAATGATACACCTTCAGAAAAAATTAATGTTCTTAATGAAACTGATAATAACTTAGAAAATGATTCAATTACAAATGCTTTTCTGAAAGATTTAAAGATAAATGAATTTGATCAAGATATTAATAAAATCAATTAGAAAGAACCTTAAAATTTATATTATCAAAGAGCTATGCCTCTAGATATAATTTTTGAAGAGAAAAATGATAATTTCCAAAATAAATATTCTGCAAGAAACCACCTATGAATGGAATATAAACAGAGCCTTACAAACAAAAAATTCTTAATGTTCTTAACTAAATGATACTGTTTTCAAATACTAATAAAACTGTTCCAAATAGTACTGATTATCAAGTAGCACTCTTTTTAATATCTAGTTTTATTGAATAATTAAAAGAATTATGGGATAATTATCTAATTAAGGAACAAAGAATTAATATTTTAACTTCATATAAAACTGATGAAAATGATGAACCAATTCAAGATATGGTTAGTGCCTTAATTTTTGCAATTAGTTAACATTTTATAGGAGATCATTCTCACATTAGAGATAAAACCCTAAATCTTCTATCCAATATAAAATGTCAATCTTTAAGAGAATTCGGTCAATACAAAGACATTTGCTTCTAAAGAGTTCTTCTTAGGAATGATTATAACTAACCTTTCTGGAAAGAAAAGTTTCTAGCTAGCTTACCTAAACTAATAGGAGAACAACTTAGAGACAAAATCAAAGAGGAAAACAATAGCGAAATTCATTATAATGAATTATCATATGGGGAATTAACATCTTATGTTTATAAAATTGGAACAAATTTATGTACTATAATAAGATTACAAAAACAATTAAAAAATGAACAACGCATGAAATGCCAAAGTTTTGGTGACTTTTGTGCACAATATGATCCATCTTTCATCAATAAAAAAGATGAAAAGACTACCAAATATTCACAAAGTTCAGAGTAAAAACTAGGAAGGAATTTTAAGAAAAAATCTCTTAAAATCCCTAAAAAGAAACAAATGGATAAAAAAAAATCTTATAAACAATTGAGATGTTATAAATGTAGAAAAATTGGTCATACAACAAAATTCTGTAGGATCAATAATAAGATTAATGAATTAAATCTTGGTAAAGAAATAATGGGAAGTATCTTGTAAATCTTTGCAAAAAATGAATCTCCAACATTTGAAAAAGAATATGATGATGTGATTCAAATCAATTACATTGAATTAACATCAATATCTTTCGCAGGAGATAATGAATTAAATGTCTTAACAAATGAAGAAGAAGAAATTCTTTGAAATATAGATCAATCATCTAATGATAATGAAAGAATAGAATGTTTAAAAAGTATTAATAAAAATACTCTTTCACTTACATATAATTTACCCTACAACCTTAAAGAAATTCTTGAAATAGGTAAAAAACCTCAGAGAAAATCTGTCTCTATAAATGATCTTCATAATAAAATCAATATTCAAAAATAAGAAATAAAAGAATTAAAATTAATGCAATTAAAATCACAAAAGGATTTTCTTAAATTAAAATAAAAAATGATTATTTAAGAATATTCTAATAGTAAAGAAGGAACTTCAAACAATGATGTCAAAAAAATTTCAAGAAATGATTCTAATTAGCTTCTATAACTTGTAGAAATAACAACTAGAAAATGGATTATCAATGTTACAATCAAAATTAATAATGAATTTGTTTAGAAGCTACTACAATATTTGATACTGATGCTGATCTAAATTGCATTAGAGGAAGGTTGATACTCATAAAATATTTTAAAAAAACAACCCAATCTCTTAGTTCTGCATCCGGTAATAAATTGTAGATTAATTTTAAATTATCTAATGCTGAAATTATAAAAGGAAGTGTTTCTTACAAAACTGTTTTTATTCTTATTAAGAATTTAAAGCAAAATGTTATTTTAAGAATACCTTTTATTAATCTAATTCAACCTTTTTCTTTAAATGATAAAGGTATTAAGACACTTATTTCAAAAAGAAAATTGTTTTTAATTTTGTCTCAAAACCACAAACTAAATATCTAAATGAATTAAAATAGAATTTAATTTTAGAATTGAATTGTTTAATTAAATATAAATAAAATGTTTTTAAAAATGATCTTAAGTTCAAGAAAATTGAAACTTAACTCTCAAATAAAAATTTAAGGAAAAGAATTTCTGATTTGGAATTATAAATAAAAAATTCAATATGTTCAACTTTACCAAATGTTTTCTAGGATCATAAATCACATATTGTCGATTTACCATATGAAAATTATTTCAATGACAAAAATATTCTAACTAAGGTTGGACCTTCTCAAATGTATAATGGAGTTATAAATCATTATAAAAATGAAATCAATGATTTACTTAATAAAAAATTAATTTGTAAGAGTAAGCCTCCTTAGAGTTATTCTGTATTCTATGTTAATAAAAATGCTGAAATAGAAAGAGGAATATCAAGATGAGTAATAAATTATAAACCTCTTAACAATGCTTTAAAATGGATTAGGTATCTAATACCTAATAAAAAAGATTTGTTTAATAAACTTCATAATTCTAAAATATTCTCAAAATTTGACATAAAATCTAAATTTTGGCAGATTCAAATTAAAGAAAATAATATGTATAAGATTGCCTTTACTGTCCGTTTTAGTCAATATGAATGGAACGTTATTCCTCTTGGATTGAAAAATGGTCCTTCTGCATTTTAGAGAATAATGAATGAAATCTTTAATAATTATTCAAATTTCATAATTGTATACATTGATGATTTCTTAATATTTTCTCCAAATGTAGATCAACATTTTAAAAATATTAAGATTTTCATCACTATTATAAGAAAAAAATGGACTAGTAGTATCACCTTCTAAGATTTATCTTTTCTAAACTAGGATTAGATTCTTAGGGTATCATATATATAATGGTACAATGATCCTAATTCAAAGGTCAATAGATTTTACCTCTAAATTTCCTAACGAAATTAAGGATAAAAATCAACTTTAGAGATTTTTAGGAAATCTAAATTATGTTGTAGATTTCTTTCCAAATCTTAAAATTTTATGTAAACCACTTTATCTAAGATTGAAAAAGAATCGTCTACAATGATCAGAATGTCATACTAATGTAGTTCAAAAAATTAAAGAAATTCCATGTCTTCACATTGCTAATTCATTTCTTTTCAAAATAGTAGAAATGGATGCATCTGATATTAGATTTGGTAGAATTCTTAAACAAAAAATAAATGATAATGAATATATTGTTCAATTTATTTCAAAGCATTAAAATGAATGTAAAAAGAATTACTCTACAATTAAAAAAGAAATTTTAGCAACTGCACTAACAATTTCTAAATTTCAAGGCGATTTGCTAAATAAAAGATTTCTTTTAAGGATTGATTGTAAAGCTATATTGCTTCAAAACAATTTTTCTCTTGATGGTAAGCTATTTTATCTATTTTTATTTCGAAATAGAGCATGTTAATGGATTATCCAATTCTCTTACTAACTTCCTTATTCGTAAATTCTTGCAGGGAGATATTTCCCAAAAAGGACAAAGGTAAGGGGAAAGATCCCCTAACTAAAAAAGGCTTCACTAATGTTCATTCATGGCTTAATGCCACTAAACCTTAAAATGCACCAGCAATGATTAAAGGTGAGTCATCATCTTCAATAGCCTCAAAAAATGAACTACCTTTAATGACTTCTCAAATTAAACCTAATGAAAAATCATCTGAAATCTCTGAGATTCAGATAACTCATAAATTTCTCAAAGCACTAATAGCTACTCTACATCAATGAATGACTACCTAATGGATCCCAATACACAATAAGTGAAAAAAACAATTCTATATAGAAAAATGTCAAGCTAGAATGTTAAAATAATTGAGGTGGCATCTTCCTCTAAGATACTTTCAATACCTTAAAAATTAAAATTTTTCACTAAAGAAATTTTCAAATATATCTTTTAAGTAGAAAAAGGTATTTTTGAAAAAGATCCTTATGATTATGCAAAGTAAATCTTCACTGAAAAATTTACTATTATCCCATATGATTTTTTACAAAACAATTGATTTTTATGAAAGAATTTTAAGTGAAACTAGATCAGTTTTATTTAAACATTTTAAATCTAATGGGATAATAAGCTACTCGTTAGTTAGAATTCATAAGGTTATTAACCTTAATGAAATGTTTAGCCATCCAGCAATGCCAATTAAATTCCAAATATTACTAATGAACTTACGATCAAATTACAAAACTACTTATAATTATTATGATTAGAAACAAGCATGGTGGAGTGTCTTTATTGAGCCTTATTTTGGTTTCTTTAATTTAAAATATATTAAGCTTAGCTAGTTTAATATAAATTACTCGATATTAAATTAAAAAAATATTTTTCTAAAAATTTAAAATTTAGAGTCCCTAACCAGTTCAACTGGTAAAAAATGAAATTAGAGTTTTTAAGAAAATCTTAATTTAGCTACTGATCTACGGATTTTCTAAGAAAACCAGGTTTGGAGGCTAACCTATTAAGATTAAGTTACCATGTAAAAAGTAAAGAAAAATTAATGGGATTTTATTTTAATAATTTCCTAAAAATACTAAAAATATACCAAAACATATAAAAGATAACTAAAGTGATTTTTTATTATTTTTATTATGAATTTTCAAGAAAAAGGAAAATTTTCTTTTTTTTTTTATGCGGTTGCTATGAAGGTGCCTACATAACCACTAATTGGGATCGAACTAACCGTATTTCTCTTTTCATAAAATATTTAGTGGGTGAATTATTTTTATTTCGAAAACCAAGCTAGGTTTATATTTATTTAACAATTTATTATTTTAAAAAAAATCTAAGAAATTCAATTTCTTGAATTAAGAAAAGCTTAACTAACTAAATATTTTTTGAAAATCCTAGTTAAGATATTTTTATTTAAAAAAAAATTACGAGTCAAAAGATATCTTTTTTAAATCCTAATTATAAAATATGTTGAAAATACGATCTAAATATGCATCTCATACATATCTTTTCTAAATCTTAACTGTATTTATATCTTAACCGTAAGATACGTATCTCGATATAATCTAGATATATACCTCATCCACAAGATATGTATCTTATATGTACGCTTATTTTTCAAAAAATACGATTTATCTAAAAAAATGCAATTGAACCAAATTTTATTAAAAATCGGGACTATTAAAAAATCAAGCAAACAATAATAATAAAAAAAACTTTACTAAACAAAATATTAATTAGCATAAATAATTGAATTAAAATAAAATAAAATAAATAACAAAATAAAAAAAAAAAACAACTTTCATCGATTAGTCGAGTCGCGTGTGTTGATTGTATATGGTATACATCATTCGTCGTGCTCATGCATGGTGGATCTCGTATGCGGACTTCATGAAGTAGATCAGATTTAAAAGTCATGGGGCCTATCATGTAGTGCTATCAGCTACTATCTAAGTGATGGTGTTGATGTGATGTTGGAATTTGGTTGTGTAGTATTACAGGCAAAAGGGGTCAACTTTAGATAGTTATAATTATGTAGCTTCGTAGATGTGCTTCGGCTAACTTAGTAACAATGGCATGGATTGAAGATGTAGTGGTAACGTGATTTGTGAATTTGCTAGCATGGTTATGGACGTTAAGAAGACTTTAACTTGCATTGGTTAGTTGAAGTGCAGCTTGGATGGTATGGCATGGAATTGGATTCGGTTGTGAATTGCCATCAGGATTGTTGGCTTGTGTGGACCTAAGAATTAACTTTAGATTATGGATTGTTGCATCAGGTCAGGTCTTGTTTCAGTTAATGTTGTAGTGTTTGGTTTAGGATGTGTTTGGCAATTGAAAAAAACAAAATCATACTAGTGCAGAGGTGTGGTGAATTGAATTATAGGATATGGGGATGTGGTTTGCGAGTGAATTGTAGAGATTCTAAAAATAATAATCCAAAATCTACTATTAAATCCCTATTTATAAGCCCACAACTGAATCTTTCATATCGAAGACACGAAAGATTTAATAATGATTCTTTGAAGATTTTCCCTAACTTTTAGAAACCCTATTTAATTTGACTTTCTATCTTTCAAGGCCCGATCGGATCAAATTAGATATAGCCTAATACCTTATCTAATAAATTTTAAGTCTATTTTAACTTAATATAAATTAGATAAAAAAACTACTTTAAATCGAAATGGGCCAAAGTTATTTTAATAAAGCCCAACTCTCAAATGACTTAATGATTTATTAAATTAATCACACATCATTTTTCAATTTGATATTAAATAATCTGATACAACTCGATTTGGCTCAATATAATTCGATTCGATACGATACCACTTGACTCAAAATGATTCGATTTGATACGTTATAAATTGAATTGATATGACACGACTTGACTTAATACGATTTAATTTGACACATCACGACTTGACTCGAAACAATTCAACTCGACTTTATTTTTTTTATTTTTTTCATTCTTTATTTTTAAATTTTCATTATTTTTATTATTTTATTATTTTTTGTTTTGTTTATATTTTAACTTAGCTCAACAAAAATGAAAAATGGCAAAGATGAGGTGTCTACAGCCCTTCTTTATAGTAAAGATCGATTAGAAGTTCGATAATCCAACTTGGATAATCCAAAGAGGATGGATCTCTTCAAGATAAAGAAAAAAAATTGTTTTGGTGGATAAACTAAAGAGGATAGATCTATTCAAGATTAAAAAAAAAAAAAAAAAAACTCTCTTTTGGTTTGTAGATGATCTAAAGAGGATAGATTTCTTCGGGATTTCAAGAAAACTTTGTTTTGGTGGACGATCCAAAGAGGATAGGTCTCTTTGAGATTTCAAAACTGGTTTTGCTTTGGTGATCCAAAGACGATAGATCCCTTCAAGATGCCTTGTTTTGTTTAATAATCTGATGAAGATAAATCTCTCTGAGATTTCATGTTTTGGTGAATAATTCGAAGGGGATAAATCTCTTCAAAATTCATTTTGATTTGGTGAATAATCCAAAGAGGATAAATCTTTTCAAGATTTCTTTTAGTTTAGTGGATAATAATAATAAAAAAAAAGATAAATCTCTTCAAGATTCTTTTTTATTTGGTCATTAATTTGAGGATAGATCTCTTCAAGATTTGAAAAAAAAAACTGGTCTTTTGTTTAGGTGGATAATAGGAAAATGATAGATCTCTTCGAGATTTTGAAAAAAAAAAAAAAACTTGTTAATTCTCCTAAATATCTCATTCAGGAATTTTTAGGGTCATTTTACTTGGGAATAAAGAATTTCTCAAATAACAACCAATCGACATGCTCACATTAACACTTAATATTCACTCATTAAATCAGCAGAATTTCACCAAAGGATCATGCTTGTTTCTTTCCCTTTTTCCTTCTTCTCTTTTTTCTTTTCTTCATCTTTTTTTCTTCCCCTTGTTTTCTTCAATAAAATCTTCTTTATGTTTGAAACTTTTGCTAATGAGTTTCATGACCATACCATGCTTGTGTCTTGATTTTACTTTCGTCATCACCAAGTTTTAATTTCCACTCTCTATGATTCTTGAAAGATAAATCTCTTTTTTTTTAAAAAAAAAAAAAGAATAGATTAAATTATTAAGAACATTTGATTTCAATTTATTTGGTGATTTAAATTCATTGGTAAGTATTTGGTGTTTAATTGTTTGAGGCTAAGAAACATATTACACAAGGATTTATTGGTGAAGCGTTTGTTGGTTAATGACCATCCAAATTTGAGAACATTCATAGATAATACAACTTGGTTGCATTTGAATTCATAGGTCCCCTTAATTCCGGGCCATCCATTTTTGTCAATACTAATACACCTCTTGATAATACTCTTTTCACCACATAAAGGCCTTCATAATTCGAAGCAAACTTGCCCTTAGGGTCTTTTGCATTCGACAATACTTTCTTTAACACCAAGTCTCCTTCTTTGAAGTACCCCAGGCATACTTTCTTGTTAAAAGCTCGAATCATCCTCTGTTAATAGCACTAACCATGACATATTACTGCAAGCCTCCTTTCATCTAAGAGATTCAAATGCTCCATCCATTTCTTTACCCACTTAGCTTCATTAAGTTGAGTTCCTGTCAATACTTAGAACGAAGGTATTTCTACTTCCATTGATAGTATCACTTCAGTTATGTATACCAATGAATATGGTGTTGCACCAATGGAGGTTCTAACTAAGGTTCTGTAGGTCATGAGAGCAAAGGGAAGCATCTTATGCCAATCTCTATAAGTGATCGCCATTTTCTCAATAATTCTTTTGATGTTTTTATTAGCGGCTTCAACTGCCCCATTCATCTGAGGTCGATATTGAGTTAAGTTTCTATGATTGATCTTGAATTGGTTGCATACTTCATCTATCAACTTGTTGTTCAAATTCGTCTTATTATTTATAATAATAGACTCGAGTACACCATATCTAGCAATAATATCTCTTTTCAAGAATTTGACCACTACTCCTTTAGTCACCGTAGCATACGACACTACTTTTACCTACTTAGTAAAATAGTCGATCGCGACTAAAATGAACCTATGCTTGTTTGATGCCATTGGTAAAATTGGTCCAATCATGTCCATCCCCTACATCAAGAAATGCTAAGGAGCTGACAATATATGCAATTCCTGGGGAGAAGCGTTGATTTTATTAGCATACACTGAACTAAGGTGACAATGCCTTACGTACCTAACATAATCTAACTCCATTGTCATCCAAAAAATCACATCCTCATGATTTTCCTGGCTAACACATATCCATTCATGTGAGGACCATAAAATCCTTCATGCACTTCTTCCATTGATTTCTTAACTTCTTTTTCATTCATACACCTTAGCAATGTTGCATCTGGTGAACTCTTATACAACGTAACTCCACTTAACAGGAAATGAGCAATCAACCCTCTTAAAGCTTTTCTATCTTTTCTATTTGCCTCATTAGGGAACTCCCCTATTTGAAGTAACTTTTTGATATCATAATACTATTGCTTCTTTGATTCCTTCTCTTCAATTATCATACAAAAAGCCAGTTTTTCTTCCACCTCAATCTTTAAGGGTTGAATTTCTATTCTATCCATGACTTTCACCATTAAAGCTATTATGGCCAATGCAACAACAAATTGATTCTAGGTCCTTAGAATATAAGTGAATGAAACATCTTGGAATCTTTCAATCAACTTTCCTAAATGTTCGTGATAAGGTATCAATTTCTTGTCCTTCATTTTATATTCTTCCAAGGTTTAGAGAATTATAAGAGAAGAATCTCCTTATACTTCAAGCTTTTGTATTCCCATATCTAACATCATTTTGAGCCCCAAAATGCAAGTTTCATATTTTGTTATGTTTTTTGTATAGGGAAATGTCAATCTCATAGCCATAAGGAAATGGTTACCCTCAGGTGATACCAATACTGCTCCTATCTCACATTCGAACACATTGGCTGCTCTATCAAAATATATCCTCCATCCTAATTCATTTGTCATTATCACATTTTCATTAGGAAACTGAGTTTTTGAACCATCATCCTCATCTTTTAATGGGTATTTTGCCAATTGATCAGCCATCACCTGCCCTTTGATTGAACTTCGACTTATGTACTTGATTTCAAACTCAAAGAGTAGCATCTACCACTTCGATATTCTCTCAATCAATACCGGCTTTTCTAATAAATATCTTAATAGGTCATGTTTTGTCAACAATCTATTGAGTAATAGAGAGTCTATTGCTTCAGCTTGTGCATCACCCATATTAAGGCACAATACGTTCTTTTTACCTTTGAGTATTTATGCTTGCCTTCTGTGAATTCTTGCTCAAGTAGTATATACGATGTTTTTTTTTTGCTTATTTCATCTTTCTACCCTAGCATATATCCTATCAATTCAGGAAGAATTGTTAAGTAGAGAATCAATGGTCGTCCTAGTGTAGGAGTGAGCAATACTGGTGGATTCATAAGATACTCTTTGATTTCAACAAATGCTTACTCACACTCTTCATCCCAGTCTATTGTTGTGTTCATTCTCAAAAGGTTGAATATTGATTTGCATTTATCGGTTAACTATGATACAAATAGAGCAATGTAATTTAAGCTCCTTAATAGTCCATATACTTCTTTTATAGTCTTCGATATAGGCATCATATTTACAATTTCCTTGACCTTATCTAAGCCCATTTCGATTCCTTTTCTACTAATTACAAAACCTAACAATTTACCCTAGGTTACTTCAAAGATGCACTTTTCGAGGTTCAATTTCAGTTGAAACATCCTTAGCTACTCAAATAACTTACGCAAAATATCTACATGATTTTCATTCTCCTTGGATTTGGCAATCATATCGTCTACATAAACTTCAATTTCTTGATGCATCATGTCATAAAATAAAGCTAGCATAGCAAGTTGATAAGTTTCCCTAGCATTCTTTAACCCTAAAGGCATCACGCAATAACAAAATATTCCCTAAGTGGTAATGAAAGTGGTATTGATTTTATCTTCTTTTGCTATCTTGATTTGATTATATCTAAAGAAACTATCCATAAATGAGAAAAGATGGTTTCCAGCTGTATTATCCACCAATACTTAAATGTACAACAAAGGAAAGTTATCCTTTGGCATCACCTTGTTTAAATAACGGAAATCTACACAAACCCTAACTTTCTCATTTTTTTTTTTAACATTGGCACTACATTGGCTACCCATTCAAGGTAATCCAACACTTTTATGAACCTGACTTTTAGCAACTTCTTTACTTATTCTTTTACTTTGGGGAGTATATCCAGTCTGAACTGTCTAAGCTTTTGTCTCTTTGGTTTAATTTCTTCCTTTATTGGCAATTTATGAACTACAATAGACAAATCTAAACTGGCCACATCTTCATAAGACCAAGCTATGTCTAGATATTTTGATAACAATCATGACAACTCTTGTTTTTTATCATCCGTTAAATTACCACCAATTTTCAAGTTTCACGGATTCTCTTTTATCCCCAAATTAATCACAACTATTGGTTTATCAATAATCATTGTACTGTGTTTAAATTGATGCTAACTCTCTTGTATTTTGCTTATAGTCTTAATATCATCTCCAACATCTGACTTAGCAGGGCTCAAGGTGATATTGGTACTTCCATTATTTACATGTGCGAGATATCCATTACATTCATCATTTTTGTTGGATTTAAGGAGTAAAGGAAAAAGAAAAGGACAACGAATAAATAATAAGGAAGAATTGATAGAACGAAAGGAACAAAATTTATTGAATGAATGAATTTAAATTGTCTAAAAGAAAAATTCTAACTAATCGAACTAATTATCGAAATTGAATGTGCCTAATTAATCTAATATTACTTTTTAAAGAGACCTATTAACGGGAATGGAAAACTAGTTGCATAAGTAAACTGGTATGCTAATGCCTTTCTTCTTGTTTAGACCGATGCTGCTTTATTGAGACAAAGCCTTAGATAAACTAGCTACTTTAGGTTTTTGAATACCATTTAGTGCTAAGAATGTCTAACAGATGTTTGAAAAGTCCATATGAGCATGGTACAGTTGATCTCCTCTCTTGCCTCTAGTTTTGGCCTTCATTTCTCAAATCTCATCTTTAGTAGGCTCATATCTAAGCCCAAACGTTCCAATCTATTACTTAGGTTGTTCTAAGAGACCCCTTGGCCCCATCTTGACTCTTCAATTATGTTGACTTCATAAAAAATCTACAACTGTAGCTCCTCCAATTCTTCACTCCCAATACATAGAATAGTGGTCTCTTTGTAAACCTTGTAGTCCTACTCCCAAAAATAGTAACCAACTGCCCATTAGCTATGAATTTTACCTTCTAATGTAGGCTGGATGGAATTTCCCTTGTTGAGTGAATCCATGGTCTTCCCAATAGAAGATTAAAAGTTCGTGGTATATCTAACACTTGAAATGGAATAGTAAAAATCTATGTACCAATCTCAACTTACAACCTAATTTCTCCAATTATCTCCCTCTTCAATCCATCAAAATCCCTTACTGAAATCAAGCTAGGCTTTATCTCAATTGAATCTACTCCAAGTAAATTTGGTGTTGCCAAGGGACATATATTTAGTAAAGACCTATTATCTATTAGAATTGGAGCAACCACTTTCCCTGCATACTACTATTCTCCTTCTTCACCTAGCTCATTTAGCGATAATTAAATATGATCCATTACAAATATTGAGTTTACTACCAATCCTAGCTTCTCAGTGGAAATCCCTTTAGGTACTTTAACACCTTTTAAAATTTTGATTAATGCTTACCAATAAGTATCTAATGATAACAACAAGCCCATCAGGGAAATCTAGGCTGATACTCTAGCTAGTTAATCCATAATTTTATACTCACTGGCTTTCACTATCTTCTTAGCAACATTTTAATCTTCGTCATCTATATTTCAAAGATCTTTCGAGAAGTTTCTTCCACAATAGACTTCCTTTTGGCTTCCTCAATCTAGTCATAAACTCACCGTAAGCGTGTAAGCCCATCGACTATAGGTGATGAGGATTTAGTTGTTTGATTCATTGTTAGGTAATGCTTTGCAATTATCTAGAGCTATTGGGACATTGAAAGCAATTTTCTTAGGCTTACTCAATTCTTTAACCTTCTTATTCTTCCCGTAATATTGAAAAACCAACTGCTTAGGCCCATCTCTAATCATTCCAACCAACTTAGTTGCCTTCTTGGCTTTTACAATAAGTTTGTCTTCTTCTTCAAATTTAGCACTCCATCTAGCGGGTAGTTCATTAGCATATGTGGCGGTTGAACCAGCTTAATCTACCAAATACTCAAACTTCCTTGACAGTTGTCCTAGGGTGTCAACCATCGATTCCCCGACTTCATACCTTTCTCTAAGCTCCTTCTGAGTACTTCTTTTTCATGTTTTTAGAATCTCCATAGCCATAAGATCAACTTCCTTTATCTTCTCATTCTTCAGCAATTCATATATTGCTGGTTTAGTCTAGGTTCTATCTCTAAGATTCATATTTTGTAAGTATCTGGCTTTCATCAAATTCTAAGCTATTTCCACAATAGTGATGGGGATACTATCTAGATCAATCTTCAGTTCAAAAGCTTCAGTAATGATCATGTTAATTCAATATCCATGATCCGATAAAGGATTTTTACCCATGTTGGGAGTGGAAATCTGAATGAAATCTACTTGAACCAATTTTGCGTCAATAAGATACTGGATCTAATGTCTAAGTCTCTAGCACTAACCTATAAAATACCCAAAATGATAATCACAATGGAGCTCTAGATTATAGTTTCTCAGTATTTATCCTTCCTTCAATATTTCGAATGTCAAGAGATTCTCCTTCCTTAGTTGTGTAAGAACTTGGCTTAGAGGAATGAGAATATGAGTAAACTGTCTCCTTTGCGGGTGGTTGTTTTGACTAAGATTTGGCAAGGGATTAGATCCTCCTATCATGGCTATTGAGACTATAGGCTTGATAAGATTGTCGATATTGACGATGCTTATGGTAGTTTCTTTATTTTTGTTGGAAAATCTTACAGGAGGTATCTTCTTCTCAGTTGCTTCGGGATTAGGAATCCTTCCAGTAGTAATAGCTTCCTCAATTTAGCACCATGCGGCCATAATTTCTACAAAGTTGGAGGTAGGTTGTTCGACCAGGTGTTGGTAATAAAGGCTTCCAAGAGTAATGATGAAGGCAAAAGTCAAGTCCTTTTCTATTAAGGGTAGAGTCACCTTAGTTGCCATGCCCTTCCATCTCTAAGCATACTACTTAAAGCTTTAATTAGCCTTCTTTCGTAGAATATTTAGATCTCACATGGATGGGGCCATTTTGATATTGAACATATACTAGTTGTAGAAAGTCCGTGCTAACTTATCCTAAGTATCAATCTCATTCAAGTCTAGTTGGGCATACCAAGTTAAGGTAGGCCCAATAAAGCTATCTTAAAAAGTTCGGACCATCACCTTGTCATACTTTGTATATTTCCCCATTTTTCTGATATACAACCTAATGTGGAGCTTCAGGTAGCTGATCCTTTCATATTTCTCAAATTCCGACACCTTAAATCTTTTTGAGAAGTCATCATCTTCATATGTTGAGAATTTAATCATTCCCATTTGTTCAAACCCATTAACCATTTCTAGGGTTTTCATCTTCTCAGTTAACTTTTAGATAAACTTTCTTTGCATCTCTTAATGTTTCTCTTCAATCTCCTTCCTCCATATCTCAACATTAGGAATCGATTCTTCATCTTCCAATTCAAGGGGAGGGGTCGCTTTTGCATTCCAATTAAGGTTGACTTGAGATCCTTATCTGTCGTTAAGAATCCTAATAGCTTAAGTGAGAGCTTAGATCTGTTCGGCCATCTTATTCATGTTTTCCTCTAAGGTTGCGAATCTTGAGTTAGGCTTAGTTTGACTGATGTTTCTAATACCTTGAGTTGTCATTCTTGCCTTAGAATGAGTGAATAATGAGTTTCTAATTGAGTTTGCTTACTTGGACGCTATCTTCAAAATCTTACATGAAAACCTAAGTTTTAGACTTTTTGGTGAATTAAAGATTTTTTTTCTTCTTTTTTTTTTGTTTTCTTTGATTATTATTTTTTTTCTATTGTCTGCTTTTTTTTCTTTTTTTTATTTTTAATTTTTCTATTTATTTAAAAGTCAACTATTAAGGAAAAAAATAATGAGCAAGAGACTACTCAATCAATAAAGATTTCCTTTTAATAAAGCTGCAAATTTATTAATAATCGTAAAATCCAACTTATACAATGGACTAAAAGAAAAGGAAAGAAAAGAAAAGAAAAGTTCTTAACTAATCTTCCTAAAACTTAAATCCTATATCTATGAGAGTTGATGGATCTAACTGGGATGGGCTTCATCAACTTGTCTCATAAGTCTTTAGACTGTAATATCCCTTTCTCGAATCTTACTCTTCAAGAATTGATTTTCTTCCAGCAGTCTCTCATTTTCTAGCTTTAACTCTTCAATGATTCCTTACTTACTTGGAACTGGGCTTCAACTCTATCCAGTATCGTATATCCGTATGCCTACTCAATAAGTAGAAGACATGCTGGTTCTGGCTCATGTCTAAATATGTCTAGAGCTTCATATCGTATCTTTTCAATTTTCTCTAATTGATCATAAATGAATTGCTTGGTAGCTCAATATTCTCCAACTTTACCTCTTAAAGTTCCTACATTGACTATCTTCTTGATTTCTCTCCGTTCCTACACTTTACGAGTTCTATTAATCATTGAATTAGAGTAGCCATGGGTACACAAGGATCTTGATAACTTAACGTAATGATAGCCAAGGAATCTCTGTAGGCTATCTTTTAAAGTAGACCCAATTGTTTGGTGACACAAGTTGGGAAATATCCTATATAACCCGTAATATTGATAAGAGGAACCCCTGCTTAATCAACGCACCCTAAGACAGCTTGAGTGCAGTAGCTCCATCTAGCTATCTACATAAAATCTACTAGTTAGATCTTACAAATAACTGACACCCATCCTTTAAACTAAGCTTCATTTGGTACCTTGAGATGGCAGGCAAAGTTGTCAACTAGATTCATATTTTCAGTTAGGGACACTCTAAGAAGATTCCCTCCATACCCTTACATATAACTAAGAAGTAGGCAAAGTCGTCAACTAGATTCATATTTTCAGTTAGGGACACTTTAAGAAGATTCCCTCCATACCCTTACATATAACTAAGAAACTACAAGGCAAGGATTGTAAGGTTAACCGTGAAGTACCCATGCCCTTGCTTCTTTAAGTGGGTAAGTATCCTAAATTGTTCTACCAGTAACATCAGTATATAAGATTTACTAGCTACGAATTAAGTCACTATTTCAACTACCCTATAATGGACTTGACCAAATTTGACAAGAAATAGCTTTATCCCAAACACTACTACAATTAAGGAATTGACCCTCTTCTCAGCCTATGATCCATATCCCCTACAAAAGATTTGACAATATTTCTGATAAGCATCTAAGCTTGAGAATCACCCTACTAGTTTTAAGACACTGAGACACTTTTTGCCCTTTGAAGATAAGTACGGTACCAGTTGAATTGTCACGAATTGAGGACGGTCTAGTCATAGCAGATGCCGTATACTATATGAAAAACTTTTGATTAGTTACCCTTCCAATCATGGACTCTTCACACAATATACAAAGCTCTATAACCACTAGTTTCCCAAGAACATATAGATCCATATGATATCATCACACAAACATATTTATATTAAATTTAAACTACAAAGTTTATAGTACACAGTAATTTAGTACATCTAAGTCTATATTATTGATAAAACAAAAGTATATAAGTAAAAGTCTACATAATCAGTTCTCTCAACACACTGGATGGCTCACTCTTGCCCAAGTCCTTAAGCTAACTTGTGACATCCCCCAACCAGCCTCAATGAATAAGCCATCTTGCAGTAAAAATCTAAGGGGGTATAAGCCTAAACTTAGTGAGCAAAACCCTTAGCCACACCATAAGCAAGTTATAAATACATTATATTCACTCATATGAATGAATGAAAAATTAAAATGCCAAACAATATGTATAGTTAACTAGTCTATATACGTAACTTAGATTTAACACTCTCCGAAGTTAGGGTTGGAGTATACATGGCACCAATCAGATCCAGGATTTATACTAGAACTTACTTTACTACAAAAATCTACATCCTATACTTAAATCAAACAAGTCTTTTATTTTCATAAAAACCAAGTCATAGTATAATCGTGAATGGGCCCCTGTAGTCCACACTCACCCTTAAACGGAGGCCTCTAAACTCAATCCTTAGCTAGGCGGTTGGTGCCTCTAACACCTAGTATTCCTGCGGGCTAAGGTAAGGTTATTTTGTATAAGTACACCATACTGAACAAATAAATTTATAATAACCACCCCCAAATGGCCTCTCTTTACCTCCATGTGATGTGACGGTTGGAATTATGTCTATGTAATGCAAGTTGATGCAATTACCAATTTCTTCTCATGAGCTAAGTATAGTTAAGTCCAATTATGATGTGACCATCCAATAGTACACACAATCATTATCTATACTACCACGCAACAACAAAGTATTATTTATACTTAAGGTAAATTCACAACTCAATACATAATAACATATACAAGCGTTTCCTAAACTTCCACAATAATCAATTAATAATATCATTTAAGTCCTCTATCTGCAATCACATACAAGCATAGAATCATAGGGTAAATACTCACTCAGTCATGATGACTTGCTTTGGTCATAGTAATCAATCAGAAGATCCTCGCCCACGTCGAGACCATCTGATCATTACGATATAATAACGATAGCAAGCAATTGAATTAACTAGTAACTCTAAATATTTATTTACTTAATTCTACTTAGATTACTATCAATTTTGGTCCGATTAGACTTTATTACTAATCATATATAACTTTTTCATTCTATTTATGAATTTATAATTGTTTTTCATCATTTTCGAATGTATATTCACACGATGATGTCCGTTTTGGATGTTAAAATTCGTGTTTTACGATATAAACTAAATTTATTGAAATTTTAACAATTGAAGCTTAATTATTCCCATTACTTATGTTTATATCCTATTTTAAGACTTAATGATTTAATTAGCCATTGGATTCTTACACTTAGGGAATTTACATTGGTACTATTAATTCATGTACTTAATTAAGTTTAATTTAATTTAGGAAGTGTATTAGGGTTTAAAAGAGTTTTGGCACCTAAGTATATGTATATATATATATATGTTATATTCTTATGTGGTCTTATAATTTATTATTTTACAAGCTTATGCTTATGTAATCACTTAGGTCATCAATTGCTTATCTATCGCTTATGTCATGGCTTATGTCATCATTTAATTATATCATTACTTACATCATTATTCAATTATGTCATTGCTTACAATATCATCCATTATTATCCTTATGTATTCATATACTTTATACATATGTTATATATATACTGATAGTTCTAACATACTAGTAGGTATACTTATGTATTTATACATATACTAGTACATATACACATATTGTGACATAAGTCTTTTTTATATGTATTTTCGTATGCCTAAAGTCCCCTCTTAAGAAAGCTCCACAATATTCATATTTTTGTACTTTAAGGGTATATTTAGCATGATATATGTATGTATAGTTAGTATATGCCTTATTTTAGGTTATGTACATAGTGGATACTTATGCATAAAGGTCTTTATACATGTATTTATCAAGTATACTCTTATATACAAATACTTGGATATATTTACACATGTTCTTCTTCCATTTACTAAAGCTATCTTACACTTCTAAGCATAAAGATTGGAACTTCATTCCTTTAACAACATATATGTATATAATACATAAACTTTCTATACTAACCAAATCTATACATCTAACTATTAAATAAGATGAAAAAATACATAATAGCATACATTTTTTTCTCCTTAAAATATGGATGTAAAGTTTGAAAATTGAGAAAGGGTGAAAGGGAAACAAAATCACGGTTTTAGGAGGAATAAAAAGACTTGGTTTTGTATTATTTTTGTCCTTTGAAAATGAAAACAAGTAAGGTCCTAAGTGGGGAAAGTAGTAGATGGCAAGAAGGAAGAGAAAAGGAAAAAAAAAATCTAAAGAAAAGAAAAGAAATCAATAAAAAAGAAGAGAAGATTTTAGTTGATAATGAGACTTATGATGACTTGGTCAACATTTCACAATTACATGTAATCTAAGTGTACATAATGAAATGATTAAAAAAAATTAGGAAGAAAACTAAGGAAATGAGAAGTTTAGTGAATTGATTAGTAAAAATAGGTAATAAGATCTTCCTTTAGGTGTTTATATCTCATATACATCATTTGGTAAACTACTTAATGTAATCATCATGAAAAGTTTCATTTAGGGTATTAATACTTATTACATGTAACATAAGCACTAATTAAACTCTTAATTCTATAGAATACTAACCTATTTATATACTTACAAGATGAATGTGATCTATGATGCAATACCTTAATTTCTAAAGGCTTACTTTAGTCTTTTATGTATTTATAAATGATTGAAATTTATTTTTATTCTTTTACCAATAATTTGGTATAATACTAAGGTTATATTATCAATTTAGGTTTGAAGGTAAATTATGGTGAAGTAGTGCTTTTATATCCTTAAAGTTATAGTTTTAGGGTTTTATTACTTTTAGATGGAATCTTTAGTGTTTACATATGTTTAAGGTAAAAAAATTTTATACACGATTTATTAGTTATTTTAGGGTTTTCACTTTCACTAGCTTTGTTAACTCTTAGAAATATCTAATATACTTAAGTTTACTTCAAAAGTGAGGTCAAGAAATTTAGGGGTTTACATGACTTTTTGACTCCTAGCAAGATCATCAAGGCTTTCTCAAGCTGGACTCTAAGATCTGAGACAGTTACGCCTACTTCGAGAGATAGGGTACTAAGTAGCTGCAAATACTCTTCCATAGTAGGTCTCAACACATGTGGCCTGAAATTGAAAGCTGCAAATTCTAGATCCTAGTAATGAATAAGGGCTTGAATTAGAGGCTAGTGAAGCTAAACTTGCAGTAAAGACATGACTGGCCCAATCTTCTTAGGAATATGCTCTTGCTTAGCAAGTGGAAGCTAGTTTAACCAATCTCTTAAGATGGCCTCACGGGAGGAATACTTATCCAACTGGACCTTATGGATGGGCTCTAGATTGATGTTATCCTAACTTTCCATATCTATATTTAAAATTAAAAATGAAATGATGCGATTATTTATAATGTAGCTAATAAATATATAATATAGTTGGATATGATATTAATAATTTTGTAGCTTTTTGAAAAATTTTCTTAGAAATTATGCAGCCTTTCACTCACTAAGAAATGACAAAAATGAAACATATATAGTACAAGAAATGAAAATAATTGAATAGAAACAAGCATTAGCAAAATAAAATCAAATATAAAAAATGTAGTATGCTGCATACCACACAATGCAATAGGGTCAATAATTAATAAATTATAAGAACTATAATAAATCTACGATCAAGAAATACCCTTACATATAAGTAGGTCTAAAATAGGATTTTTAAAAAAATGAAGTTTGCAAATACTTATATATAAAGGTTATTGGTTTTTTTTTTAATTTCCCTTTCTCAAAGAAGAATATTAAACCGACTGCAAATTAATTGAACTTTTTCTATAATTTAAAAAAAATAACTACCCCTTCTAAAAAAGAATGATGTAAGAGGGTAGGGTCTATAGTTCTTAGGCTTTATAGACTAAGGCCTTTCAGAGAAGAACCTAGTAGGCTATATCAAAGCCTGAGTGAACTCGCTTATCACCGCCAGGGAGTAAAGTCCCCATTGACCTAAGGGTTATATAATAGCAACCCGTCCTAAGTTCCTAAGGTGGCCTAAGTCCAACTACATTTAAACATGCAGATGATTAAAATAAAAGAGTACCCCCTCCCCCGCCCCTCCCAATTCCCCAAGAAAGCCTATAAGGCTAGGCTTTTTCTTAAGGCCTGCATCACTAAGAGACCCGTTAGTACAACTATAATAAAATTAAAAAAATAAAACAAAAGCCCATCAATAATTCTTAATTTTCACATAGCTAGCTTACTAGGCTTTCCTAGTGGAGTCGCCAATTCTATTAAGCCCTATTTTGGTTTTTTAAATGTAACCTATATTAAGCCCATCCCATATAATATAAATTACTCAACATTAAATTAAGAAAATATTTTTCTAAAAATTTAAAAATTAGAGTTGCCAACCAACTCAATTGGTAAAAAATGAAATTAAGGCGTTCGGGTACGAAAACCTTCATTTGGTTACTAATCTATGGATTTTCTAAGAAAATGATTTTTTTTTTTTAGAAAATTAAACTAGAAAAAACTAGGTTCAAGGGCTAACCTATTACGACTAACTCACCATATGAACACTAAAGAAAAATTAATGGGCTTTTATTTTTATAATTTCCTAAAAATACTAAAATATACCTAAACATAAAAAAGATAACTAAAGTGATTTTTTATTATTTTTTTATTACGAATTTTCAAGAAAAAGGGAATTTTTTTATGCAATTCCTCGAAGGTGCCTATATACCCGCAAGTTGAAATCAAACTGATTGTAGTTCTCTTTTTATAAAATATTTAGTGGGTAGATTTTTTTTTTATTTCAAAAACTAAGTTAGGTTTACGTTTATTTAACAATTTATTATTTTTTTATAAAAAATTAAGAAAACTAATTTTCTCAAACTAAAAGAAAAAAAACCCTAACTAACTAAATCTTTTTTTGAAAATCCCAATTAAGATATTTTTATATTTAAAAAAAAAAAACTATGTGTCAAAAGATAGCTTTTCTAAATCTTAACTATAACATATGTTGAAAATACTATCTAGATACGTATCTCATACATATCTTTTCCCAATCTTAACCATAAGATACATATTTTGATACATATATTTTCTAAATCTTAATTGCAAGATATGTATCTTAATACAATCTAAATACATATCTTATCTGCAAGATACGTCTCTCATAGATACGCTTATTTTTCAAAAAACACGATTTTTCTAAAAAAACACAATTGAACCAAATTTTATTAAAAATCAAGACTATTAAAAAATCAAGGAAACAATTATAATAATAAAAAATTGCATTAAAGAAAAAATTAATTAGTAAAAATAATTGAATTAAAATAAAATAAAATGAAATAAACTTTTACGGATTAGTCAAGTTACATGTGTTGATCGTGTATAGTGTACAACATTCATCGTGTTCGTATACGATGGATCTCATGTGCGGACTTCGTGAAGTGGATCAAATTTGGACATTAGGAGGCCTATCATATAGTGCTATTAGCTGCTGTCCAAGCAATGGTGTCAATGTGATGCTGGCATTTGTGTGGTATTGTAGGCAAAAGGGGTCAGCTATGGACAATTGAAATCATATGGCTTCGTGGATATGCTTTGGCTGATGCAGTGAGGATGGTGAGGATTGAAGACATTGTGGTAATGTGATTTGTGAATTTTTAAGCACAGCTATGGATGTTAAGAAGGCGTTGACTTGCATTGGTCAGTTGGAGTATTGCTTAGACGGCGTGGTATGGAATTGAATCCGGTTGTGAATTGTCATCGAGATTGTTAACTTACATAAACCTGAGAATTGAGTTCAGATTATGGATTATAGAGTAAGGTCAGGTCTTATTTCAGTCAATGTTGTGGTGATAACTCTGATTTTAAACATATTTCATATGGTGATTTTATAGTATTTTCCTCACATTTTTTGTTTTCTTTAAACAAATTGATACTTAATTGAGTAAAATTTTGATTTCTAGGTTTGAACACGTCCTATGATTGAAAACAAAGAAAAGGAATCAAATTTCACTCAAATCAGAGTTCAAATGAAGAAGTTATGAAATTTTAAAGTTGTGTAGAAAATTTTGCCTTAGTGCAGAAAGTTATATGACTTACGGCCGTGTCCCAGGTCGTGTCTAGTGACGAAAACAGAATCCTTTTGATACACTATAAAATGACATATTAGGGTTTCAAAAGACATGAGAGACATTATAGAAACGGAGAGACATTACAGAAACGAGAAGACACAAGAGAAGAGAAAGAGACTTAAGGAGAACATCAATCAAGAAAGAGGCGAGAACAACATCGATTTCAAGATTAGAGAGATTATTCATCAAATCAAGAGGGGTTTTCCATGCTTTATTTTATGTTTTTTATGGAACTCGTTTTTAGATTCGTTATGATAGCTTAGAATTCGAGTATTTAGGATTATGGAACCTAGGGTTTCATGTAACCCTTGGATTGAATTATAATTTCAATAAAGTTTCTATCTTTTCTTGATTCAATTATGTTGTTTAATTGTGGATTGATAATTCTAGAGTGTCAATATATGATATTATGGATGTTAATTGAGAAATTGCATGTGTAATTAGATCTAGGCATAATTGAAGAGAATTACATGTATACTTAGAGATAAGATACATGTTTCTTCGGGAAAGTTGATTGTTTGTGTGGGAATTCATTATACATTAATGCAATTCTAAATTATATTACTAAGTGAAGAGATTTCGATAAACAATTTAGGATTAGGGTTAATATGCTTAAGAAAGGTATTAGCTTTAATTGTGAATCCCTCCGGTCAAGAATTATAGAAACTGAATTGAATATATTTTAAAAAGGTTATATGTTAAACACTAGAGGAAATAATTCCTAAATAAATTATTGTATACTTGAAGTCGTTCGTAGTTTATTGCTTCCTAATTTGCGTAATTAAGTCTCATAAGTAGTTTAGTTGTTAATTTCAGTATTTTTAATTCATTCAACTCATCACAATTTTCTAGTTAGATAATAAAGCTAAGGTTAATATTAGTATTCAAAATCTCTGAGAGATCAACTCGAACTCATATCCGCTATATTAAAATTGATAGGTGCACTTGCCTCATATCATGTGGCATTTAGTTTAGGATGTGTTTGGCAATTGAAAAAAGAAAAATCGTACCAGTGTAAAGGTATTCAGTGAATTGAATTGTAGGATGTAGGGATGTGATTTGCAACTAAATTATAGAGATTGTAAAAATAATAACTGTCCAAACTCTACCCTTAAATCCCTATTTATAAGCTTACAACTGAATCTTTCGTATTGAAGATATGAAATATGTGATAATGATTCTTTAAAGAGTTTCCCTAACTTGTAGAAACCCTATTTAATTCGAACTTTCTATTTTTTAAGATCTAATTCGATCAAATTAAATATAGCTCAATACCTTATCTAATAAATTCTAAGTCTATTTTGGCCTAATATAAATTAGATAAAAATCTATTTTAAATCAGACTGGGCTAAAATTATTTTAATAAAGTCCAACTCTCAAATGACTTAATGATTTATTAAATTAATCACATACCATTATCCAATTTGATATTAAACAATCCAACATGACTCAATACAAATTGACTTGACTAGAAACGACATGACTTGACTCGAAACGACATGACTTGACTCGACTCAATAAAATTCATTTTGATATGATACGACTTTACTCGATATGATTTGATTCAATACATCACAACTTGACTCGATACAATACGTTGCGATTTGACTCGACTTTCTTTTTTATTTTTTTATTATTTATTTTTTTAATTTTTTTTTATTTTTTTGTTTTGTTTATTTTTTTAACTTAGCTCAACAAAAATGAAAAATGGCAAAAATAAGGTTTCTATAGCCTTTTTCCGAATAAACCCAAAGAGATCACATACTTAGTCGATTTTTTTAAAAAAAATGTTTAAAAAACCTCCCCTATTGATTTGTATATTGGTGGGATGAATTTGGAGCCAACAATGAAATAATTCATGAGAATGCCTGCAATGGATATACCATATTCATGGACAAATATGCCCCAACAAATCATGAATAATGTTTCGAAAAGAATATGATATATTTTATGCATATCAGCATTTCTTGGGTAATGACATGGTTTTATGAGTATAAAACACACAATGAATCCAAAAATACCATTTTTAACCAAAAAAATATAAATTTAAATGGTGGGATGGATTTAAAATGTAGGATAAAGTTGAAGAACATGCTATCCTAAATTGGATAAAAAATGAAAAATCTTCAATGATTCCAAAAAATGTTCCAAATCCTCTAACTCCTTTTTTTCCATAAGAAAGGTTTTTTAATGTCTTAAATGGCTCATGTTGGTTCTCTAAAACAAAGGAAAGAACTACTTGAGAAAGCACTGGCATCCTAAAATAAATCAAATGTGGGAACAACTTCATAATCCAATTCCCTATATAGTGGCAATATAAATGAAGATTATTGTTATGGAATAAATTTAAGTGATCCTTGAACATTGTATTTTGAATGTACTCTGAATGTAATTTTAATGTATCTTGTACTGTAAAATACCAATAGAAATACCTTTTTCACATGTATCATAGTGTACAATGATGTCAAAACACTTTTTTGACAAAATGCTTTCTTTCTTGACTTTTTACTGTTTGCTACAATAAACTATTTGCCACAATGACCCACCTTTTCACTATTCCCTACAATGATTTATACACTACCCTATCAGCTTCTTCTCTTATAAATAAGAGTTTTTTTTCCTTTTTCTTCTTACATCTCTCCACTCCATTTCTCTTTCTAGCCTGCTTCTACTCTTTCTTCTCCTCTTCTATTCTTCCACCACTTCTCTTTTGTTTCCCAACTGATCAATATTTTCAATTTTCTAAAATTGAGAACCTATCATATGCTTCAATCTTGAAGTATAAGAATATACCTTCAATGTTTCTTCTTCTATGTTTCTCCTTCTATATTATGAACTAAATGTAATGCTCTTGTTTTCTAATGAAATAAACTTTCATTTTTCAAATTACATCTTCTTTCATGTTTATCTTATGGTGGGAATCTCTATCTTGAATGGTATATCTCCATAAGTTTTTAATACTTTATGCATAAACCCGTACTCTTCGATTAGTTATACCACTTGTGATGGTTTTCTTTATATTCATCCATAAACCCTACTAGCCTTAGTTATGCTTCCTGTGGTAGTTTTCTTCTAATGTTTCGACTTAATGTAATGTTTGTTTTCATTTAATGTTATATCTTTAATGGTTCTTTAATGTCTATGCTTAGATAATTCTAGGATAGCTTCTCTTCGGTGCATTATTAGCTTAAGAAACTTTTTTTTAACATTTGGCTTTTTTTTTTAGAATTTCTCATTTAGAAAATATATATGTTTTCTTAGAAATAAAAATCAATAAAAAAAACTTTTAAAAAAAATTAGGACATTTTACAGATTTTTTTTAATACTCAAAGCATTAGGGCCCTTTTAGATTTTTTCGATAAAACTAAATTGATAACTACGTAAACTCGATTGGTTTTCAAAATTAACAAGAACCAACACACTAAAGTTTTTAAAAGAACTATATTGGTATAATCCCGACTAGTAAATATGTAAGCACTTCCGTGGTAACAATATAAAAAATAAAATAAAAATTTCTTTTGCTTGAAAATTCGTAATGAAAAAATCATAAAAAAATTCATTTTAGTTATATTTTTGTATATTTGTACATACCTTAGCACTTTTAGAAAAATTATAAAAAAAATAAATCCATTAGTTTTTTTATCTTTACAAGGTGGCTTAGTCTCAATAGGTTATCCCTCAAACTTAGTTTTTCTAATTTAATTTTCTAAAAAAAAAAATATTTTTAGAATATTTGTAAATTAGTGGCTAAATTAGGGTTTGAAAACCTTAATTTCATTTGTTACCAATGTTAACTGGTTGGCAACTCCAATTTTTCTAAATATTTTTTTAACATTTTTTTAATAAAAATGTTTTTTTAATTTAATATCAAGTAATTTATATCAAGTAGACTAGGCTTAATATAGATTGAATTAAGGAAAACCAAAATATAGCTTAATAGAATTGGAAACTCTATTAGGGACCCTAGTAGGCTAGCTATGTAATAATAAAAAATTAATTAATGGGCTTTCATTTGTTATTTCTTTTTTGTATACTGTAATATAGTTATACTAACTAAGTTTTAAGTGATGCAAGCTTTTGAGAAAAAACCTGGTTTAAGTGATGCAAGTTTTAAGTTCTTTAGGGTAAGGGTGGTGGAGGGCAAGGGATGGATTTTTATTTTTTTAATATTTTATGTACTTAGATATGGTCAAACCTAGGCTATCTTAAGAACTTAAGATAGACCACCATTATGTAACTCTCGGGTCGCTAAAGTCTTTTCCCATACCTACGGTGATAGGCAAGCCTACCCAGGCTTTGATATAGCCCATTAAGTTTTTCTCCAGAAATGCTTAGAGGTACAAAACCTAAGACCCATAGACCCCACCCTCTTACATCATTTTTTTGGAAAAAAAAAAAGGGATAGTCATTCTTAAATTATAAGAAAAGTTTAACTATTCTATGGTTGGTTTGGCTTTCTTTTCCAAAAAAAGGGGAAATTAAAAAAAAAAGTGCACCCTTATATATGTGTTCATGAGCTTCACTAATTTTTTTTAAATCTTATTTTGATTCACTTATATATAAGAGTACTCCTTAATCGCTGATTCATAATAATTCCTATAATTTATTAATGACCAATCCTATCACATTATACATGTATGTAGCATATTGCATTACATTTATTTTATATGCTATCTTGTGTAATATATGTGAGTCTTATAGATTTTATTTTATTTCATCAGTAATAGGTTGTGCAACATAACATTTAACATGGAAGGCATAAAATCGTTAATATTCCCCCTGTACCATGATGTGCCAATGTTTAAAAATAAATTTAGTATCAACTTTTAATTTTTTTTATTTAATTATGGAAATTAATTATGATAAAGATTATTATGGAAGTATCATTTTTTAAAGGTTTTCTAACAATTTTATTTTAAAGTAAACTTCAAAAAGATATTTTATGATTTAAAAAAATAACAATTTCATGATAATTTTATTTACTTGGTCAATTTCTATTGCAATGCCCCACATGTATTATACTATTAGGAATTGAAAAAATAAAAATAATAATAAAAAAGATTTAACTATCGGATTCCCATTATAAAGTATTTCCCACCTCAAAGTCATCAATCTTGTGAACATCTAAGTTGTTGTTCTTTGTGTATATCCATTAAGTTGTCACAATCCCAATAGAGCTTTCTCCATTAGTCATTATCCTTGTATCATTTGTTCAATAAGTTTCTCATTATAAAATAATTTCTGCTTCTCTATATTGTCCTTGTAATATAATTGTCGTCCTATGTCCTCAATTGTCAGTCCTATTGCTTCCATTTTTTTAACCTTCTATCTATATAATAAGTTTAGATTTGTCAATATCAATATTAGACTATCTGTAACATAAAATCAATATTTTTTTTATTTTTTATAAAAGTTTCCAAAAAAAAAAGAAAGAAAGGTTTTCAAAATTAAAAACTTGATTTTTGTTTTAAAAGAGAGAGGAAATGTAGTGTTGCTAACAAGAAGTGATTCTTATAGGCTTTGAAAGATTGCTTTTTAAGTGATTTAGCCCAACCTAAAGCCCATAATTGTTTATTTTCAAGAACAAGATGTTTGAAGCTCCTAAATAGAGAATAGCTACAGTACAAAGGGTTTAGAGCAAGCATGTGAAGTAAGTTGAGACCATGGCTCATACCTAAGCCCAAAGGCCTATTGACACATCATCTCAAGTAAACAAGTTTAAAGAGTTTCAAGTTAGTGAGCCCACCATCAACATGATACAAGGTTTGGAAAAGTTGCTAGATATAGATTTAAACAGTTAAGCCTAAGGGGCATGTCACTATAGGGTCTAGAAAAAAAGATTGCAGCTCTAGAGGAAAAGATAATAGTGTTAGAAGAAAGACTCACCAATGTAAAAATGGTAATGGGTTATGTGCTCAAGCAACTCAAACAATTAGCTCCTATTATAGGTAAGACATCACAGCCTAGGTATGATGATGATTTAGGAAAAGCAAAGTTCGGAACAAATGCACCAATTAGGAAAGCCCAAGTCAAGATAAGCCCGTCTACAACAAGAGGAGGCAACTTATATAGTTAAAAATTCACATGATTGAAGTGTTCAAGCATCAAACAAATAACCTCCAGCATTAAATATTAAAGGCCTACTACTATCATCTGATAAGGTGGCTTACCATTTGAAGCAGTTGGGTATATATTAGAAGATTAATTCAACTGAATGGGCTAAGGAGTCATAGAAATAAGGGCAAGAAGTGGAAAAGAATTTTAGTTCCTGCATTTTTTTTTAGAATAATCCTTTACTTTAGAGTTTGTAATGGATACAAGTTATCTAAATAAAATATTTTTCTTGTGCATGTTTTTGTTTAGCTCAATAAGAGCATGTCGTTGGCCTCTTACTAAATGAAACACTTTATACGGATTTGGAACAAGCAAAAATGGATAAAATGTGAACTCAGAAATTAAAATTTTCTATCTTAGGGAATGGTAACACATTACTTAAAAGGTTTAGGATGAAAAGAGGTGAACCATATCTGAAACACTAACGGTAAACATACATGAGAGAGGAGTGTCACAATGTAAGTAATTGGGTTCATTCCTTAAATGAGGTCTATCTTGAACTTAGTATATATGTCAAAATGATATTAGACATTCATTTCATCATCCCTAAACATAATTATCTCTTGCAAACCCATTTGAGCTTTTTTAGGATTTTTCTTAAAATTAGCCCTGCTAAGAACCACCCCATACTAAAGTAGTCAGGAGGATAGGGTCATTAATTTGGAGAAAAGGAGTAGACTAACTTATGCTTGCATTAGTTTTGCTAATTCATAAGAAAATATTGTCATAGAAAATTCAATTTCTGTAGGATGAAGAAGAGTTTTAGACCATATACACCTTACTCGAATCCATACACTCATTCAAATAACTCAAGACCATTGATTTTTCTCAAACACTCCCTCAAAGCCATGTCCCATTTCATTAGGCTTATATACTTTATGCTCATGGTTTTAGGGCTTATAGATTTCTTTAAGAAGACTTGGACACATGGAGGGTGATCACCTTAGCAAAAAAAGAAAAAAAGGAAAGAAGGAAAGAAAAAAGGAAAAAAAAAAAGGAAGAACAAAAAAAGAAAAAAATGAAAAATATTAGTAAGGTGATCACCTTTAAGCATGAGCCAGATTGACAATAAGCCTGAAGTTAGAACTCCCTAAACACTTTAAATTCCTAAGCCCAAAAGCAAAGCCTTCATTTTATGATCCCACCCACTATACCACCCTTTATGAAACTCTTTTGACCAAAGAAATGGATTTATCTCAAACAATAATAGCTCATAAAATTGGGGTAAGCTCATGTTTAGTTTCTCTTAGGTTCTTGGCTTATAAACCCAGGATAGATTGTATATGATTTCTTCAAAATTGGTCGAAGTGCATTGACATCCATTTGCTCAAATTATTGACTAAAAGCCTTACATTACAAACCTAATAAAAGACCTAATTGATTGACCAGAGTGTACCATTTACAAGATAGGCTATAATTTTTCGAATAGATGCTAAGAGTGAAAACAAACCTATGAGAGTGTAAGGAAGTCCTATTTGACTAAACGTTTCAAGTAATGGTATCTATCCCTTAATAGAAAATTAAAGAAAAGTTGGGTGCTTTCTCAAAAACATGAATGGTTTTAACCTTAAGTTTGAAACCAGTGCTTCTAAAAAGTTAAGAGATCGTGAATTATGCTCTAGGAAACAAGACTGAAAGAATGAATGATCAATGGGAAAAGGGGAAGCTAACCCCTTATTTGTGATCTTTAGAGTCTTCGAGACTTTCTTACTTATTAGCAATACAATTTTCCATCAAAGAGTGTTTTTTTTTCTTTTGAATTTCTTGAAAAAAAAAGAAGGAAAAAGAGAAAAAAGAAGAAAAGTTTTCAAAAGAGAAACGGAACCTTTTTTAAATGTTGTCAAGAGAGATTTCTTAACAAGAAAAAGTCAAAACTTTCAAAGAATCATCGAAATCTCTTAAACTTAAGTCTTAGATCATTTTTTCAAAACTCATCAAAGTCCTTGAAATTCATAGATCGCATGCCCTTTAGTACACTGTTCATTTCATATAGTAATCTTAGATCGCTTGCTCATTAGAGTGCCATCAAGTCTTTTCAAGGATTGCTTACTCATTAGAGCGCCATCCAGTCTTTTCTAGGATCACTTACTTAAAGGTGCGCTATCATATCCAATTATTTTTTGGATCACCTACTCATAGGAGTGCCATTCAATCCTTTTAGGATTACTTGATCAAAAGAGCACTATCCTATCCTTAGTTGGGTTGCTTGCTCATTAGAGAATCATCTAGTCTTTTCTAAGATCGCTTGTTCTGTAAAGTGTTATCTTATTCCTTATTAGATTGCTTGCTCATAGGAGTGATGTCCTATCTAGTCCTTTGTTAGGAATGCTTACTCAAGAGAGTGATGCCATATTCCTAGTTGGATTGCTTGCTCAATAAAGCACCATCTAATCCCTTTTAAGATCGTTTGCTCAAAGAATCGTTGTCCTATTCCTTATCAGATCGCTTACTCATTGGAGTGCCATCTAATCCTTTTTAGGATCGCTCACTCAAAGGAGCACTATCCTATCTAGTCTGTTCTAAGATCACCTATTCATTGGAGCATTATCTAATCCTTTATATTTCTTTGATCGCTTGCTTAGTAGAGTGTCATCCTATTTTGTCTTTAATAAAGCGTCATCCTATCTTGCCTTCAAAAGATCTTTCCGTTCTAATAACTAGTCCTTAAAGAGATCTATCCTTTCAATGATACTCAACCTTTCAAGTCAGGACCAAATTTGTTTGATAATCAAAGTCCTTACCATGCCAATTTAAGCAAGGACCAAGCAAAAATTACTATGTATTTTTTTTGTCTTTGTAGCCAAGTTTTTACAAACTTCGCTACAAAGAAGAGTAGTTGTAGATACTTTATTTTTTCCCTTGCGTAATTTTAGTTTTTGATTTTAAAGGGTCCTAATTCAAAAAATATTAAATATAAAATATAAAAATATATAAGAAACATAAAAAAATTTGAAAAATGATAAAAATACAAAAACAAATGAAAAAAGAAACATTGTGAAGATTTTTTTTAGGAAAATAGATTTTTATGATCAATGGATTTGGTCTAGTTCATTTTAAGTTACTTTATTTTAGAAGGCCATAAGCTTCACTATAATTTAATTTTATTAAATATCAAGACATAGGACAATGGCTGAATGGATAAGCACCTAAACATTGGCATTTGGGTATATTGAAGTCATGGGTTTGAATCTCATTAGGTACACATATTCCTTTTATTTTTTCTTTCATTTGCGAAAATCGGTTGAGCATACAAGATTCAAATTTAATCAAATATTTTGAATCTAATAAAATTATATTTAAATTCAATGTGATAAAGATTTGTAGGAATCAAATTTGATTTTGATTTTTATCAAATTAGATTTAGATTGATATAGAAGATTTGTTTCTAAGTCTTTTAAATATTGATCGTACGGCATAAAAAAAGAGAGAGAACACATTTACCTTAACAAAACTACCATCCTCCACGGTCTGTTCTCTCATTCACTACTTGCAACTCCCAAGACCTAACTACCATCCTTCATCAGACCCACAGCATCCACAACCATCCTCCACGATTAGTGTCCCAATCCTTAACTCATAGCATTATCACAACCATCTTTATGATCAAACACAATGCACACACTCCATCACTATAGCATAGATCTACTCTCTATGGTAAGTATACGACAAATCAAACACCATCAAGCCTACGCTAACTTTAGTATGCCATACATTCATCACATGAGCACCAAGCATGACACTAAATAGTATCAACATAGCCAACATCCCATACCCCTATCACTCGCATCGTCTCACACATTGCCTGCGCATCACCAAGACTACCCAAGAGCATTGACCTTCATCCTTTCCTCAAAAGTCCAATGCCATGGTACTATCTATGGCAACTATAATAAGTTCAACACCATAACCATGACCTATACAAACCTAATGTAGCATTAAACAAACTCTACCATTGTAACAACAGTGCATTACAACCAAACTATAACTTTACTCAACAGTTGATACACCACTACTGCATAACACTGTCCATGACTAGCTTATGCAAGCCACTAATCAACCATCAACATTGCTTCATCGATTATACACTTCCACTATCTCATGCATAACATACGTTTAACAGTTGTGATATACAGCCAACATTGCGCATCCATCATTTACAACTAGACTACACCACGATGCCATAGTATCTTCATACATAAACCAAACTCTATGTTGACTAATCACTTGCGCACAACATACAGCTTACACTCGTCCTCTCTCGAGCATAGTAGTATGAGCACAGCTGACCATCGTGCACTACATCTATCCAAGCTAAGTCCCCTTTTGTACAGCATGAGCAACTCTATGGTGGACATCAATTCAGGTTTAGTTTTAAATTTTTTTATTATTATTATTTACTTATTTATTTATGTTGATTTGTTTAGTGGTTAGTTTTGAAACATAAATATATATACATATATATTAGCTTAAAAAACATTTTTTTATCATTAGTTTTTTTTTTAGAATTTCTCATTAAAAAAAAATTTATGTTTTTAGAAATAAAATTAATAAACAAAACCTTTTTAAAAAAAAATTAGGACATTTTTGGATTTTTTTTAATACTCAAAGAATTAAGTCCCTTTTAGATTTTTTTTTCTATAAAACTAAATTGATAACCACTTAAACTCAATCAATTTTCAAAATTAAAAAGAATCAATACACTAAAGTTTTCAAAAGAACTACATTAGTTTGATCCTGATCAATGGGTACGTAGATACCTCTAAGGCAACCATATAAAATATTAAAAAAAAAACTTTTTCTTTTTCTTGAAAATTTTATTAAAAAATCATAAAAAATTCATTTTAGTTATATTTTTACATATCTATATATATCTTAGCACTTTTAGAAAATTATAAAAAATAAAGCCATTAGTTTTTTTTATCTTTATATGGTAATTTAGTTTTAATAGGTTAGTCTCTGAAGTTAGTTTTTTCTGGTTTAATCATCTAAATAAATTATTTGTAAAATGTTTGCAAACTAGTGGCTGAATTAGGGTTTTCACTTGTTACCAGTGTTAACTGGTTAGCTACTCCAATTTTTTAAATATTTTTTGAAAGAAAAATGTTTTCTTAATTTAATGTTGAGCAATTTATATTAAGCGGGTTAGGCTTAATGTAGATGGAATCAAGGATAATCGAATTAGGACTCAACAATAAAGATAAAGGTAGAAAATTTAGTGTTTTATGAGGTCAAAATAACAAGAAGAACAATCTTTTACGATTTTCTCTATAATATTATGAGAAATGAATAAAAATAAAGGATATGGACAATTAGCCAAATGGAAATTCTATAGTTGAACTTGAATAAGGGTAATGTTTGAAGATTTATAACTGTATCATAGTATATGGAAATTAAACAAGTTGTAATTGAAGTAGCTGATATCACTTATGACTAGATCAATTAAAAAGGGGTACTTTAATCAAAATAGTGTCCTAACTAATAAGATCAACAATGATTGGCACTTTCAATAGGGATGAATGTGCCATATGATACTCTTGTAAGAGTAAAATAACAACTTTCATTTAAAGACAATTGATAAGTGATGAGACAAGATGATCCCTTAGTTTGCAAGACTACATGATATTGATTGACTAACACCAGTATTCATCTTATTGCAAAAAATACAAGAAATATATGCAATAGCTACCTAAAAGGAATAACTTTCTAAAAAGAAATAAAATAACTAGGTAGATAACTGCATCTTAATTTATTAGGCCAAGTAATATTCTCTTTCCTTAACCAGAAGATTTGGAAATAACATCTAATTCAAACAAAGGTTTAGCTGTTTAAATAACTTCATGTAGAAGTTGTTATCAAAAGCTTCTTTTGATGCGCATGTTAAAGGCTTTATTCAATAGAGTCTTTAACTTTTTATTTGAAGCAACACCAACTCTCGCTTCAAAACTAGAACCTCCCATTAGTTTAGAAATTGCCTTTCATTCAGAACCTCGGACCTTTTCCTTTGAAGAACTGAATGTGCTTCTAATTGGAATCCCTTTTTGTTTTCAAGATTAATCTTCAATAGGTCTCCTCCCATGACCCAAATCTTGGCCATTTTTATCCTTATGACAAGTCTTTTTTATTTTTCACTTCAAATCCTAGCCTTTGATAGCTTATTGGTTGGAATTAGAATTTCAACTTTGCTTTCTTGAGCTTAACAATTTCTATGACGTTTTAACTTAAAGTTTAGGATTTTGATTACTAATACAAGGTAAGCACACCTATCAAATTATAGTAAAGTGGATTATGAGGCCAAATGTCGATCCCTCAAAGACCCCAATTACTAATACTAACCTTAACTTTATTATTTAACCAAACAAATTCAATTATTTAAACTAAAATTTACAGCAACTAATTAATTTAATATCAAGAAGTAAACAAGAAAGAAATTATTACAGATTAATTTCAAGACTTAACGTCATACCTAGATCTTGATTCCTTGGATCTACATGTACAACTTTCTAAGAAATAACCTAATTAAATCATTAATTTCTTCTTCACCGAGATAACTTTCTTCTAAAGTTAATAATTTTCTCAAGCTTATTAACCCTAATCTCTAGAGTACCTAATAAAATCTCTTCCCCATAGTGTAATCTAAAATCACATTAATCATGCAACAAATTATCTTAAAAATATAATATTAAAGATAATATTATATTCCAGAAAAGTCTTACAATTTATCTTTAACATTGCATAAACCTTTATCAATTATGCTAGAACTAATTATAAAAGAAATCTCTCAATCTCCTTATATAATATCAAATTTAAATTAATGACTTATAGAATTATTATCCTAAACATATAAGAATACATAATTGATTCAAAAGAAAATAAAGATCTTTATTCGATCTAAATAAAATCAATAGTCACATGTAAGAAATCTAGGTTCACAAGACCTAGATACTATAAATCTTTCCTCTACATATTGTAAAATAGCAAACTAAAATCAAGGAATAAAAAAAAGTAGAAGAAGAGATCATAAATATCCACAAAAGCTGAATCTTCAATCTTCTCTTTGCCTTACTTGCTTGAACATTCTTACCTTGAAAAATTCTCTAAAAAATTCGTATCTAATCTATTTTCTCCTTAAATAAACCTTAACAAGGCTTTATATATGAAGAGATAAAAAAAAAATATGATGGTTGGAAAAGATGCAACTAAGGACATGATTGGGGATATGTTTATGTCCTCGATTGTGATTCACTATTGTATCTTTCTTTCTCTTTTAAACTAGAAACAACACGATCAAGGACATGGTTGTGTCTTTTGGTCATGTACTACAATGTGACAGTTGAAAATAAGCTCCAAATTCATCTAGAAATGACATAATCATGTCATTCAATCTTGTCAATCTTGTTAATCTTCAAACCTTTATAACTTGCTTATTTTAGCTTCAAATTGAGCGAAATTTGTTTCTATCTTTTCGTTTTCTTGCATAGATCGTTTCAAAATCTAGAAAAAAAAAATTTATTAAGTATCATTATCTAAAAATCAAATTAAATTTCAAGGTAAAATCATGAAAAACAACCAATTATGGTATAACCAATTTAGAACTCACCAATTACCATTAATACTCTACTTGCTATCCATTTTAAGATGTCAACAACTAGGTTCCCATTAACAAATGACAAATTGAGGTATATGCTAGTTAGCTTGTGTAGTTGGTAGCATTGTGTATGCTATGATGGGTACTTTCCTAAACATAGCATATGTTGTTAGATAGTAGTATAAGGTATCTCTAAGAAAGTATTATTAGTAAGCATGTGAAGTGGATACTGCCTTAAATTAAGGGCATTTTTGGAGTCTACTTAGCACTTGGTATGAGGTAATTAGAGCTTTTTGATTATATGGATTATGATTTTCTAAGGGAGTTGGGTCATAGGCATTCTCTCATGAGTAAGGCTGACAATTTGGCATACAAGTTGTTAAAGAGAACACGATGCAACATGATTATAGATAGATTTGGGAATACAAAATTCAATACAATCAATAAATAAGTTGGACCCATTTAAACTTGCTTACAAATGTGTTCTTCATTGAGTCTAGTACTAAAACTCATTTAATAAATAGGTTTTGTGAATGTTATCAAGTATGACTTATAAACAAGTTTATGACTGGGATCTTAATATTATAGCTTCATCTAATACTATGCTATTTGTTTTCTTTCTTTTTTTTCTTTTTGTATAGTGACTTTCCTTACATCACCTCTCCCCCTTTCTTTCTCTTATTATATACATTTATTAATTTGCTATCTATTACTAGTGCTATCAGTCTCTCTTATTGTCATTTTTGTTTTCTTTAGTTCCAATTCTAGTAATATTTTTAACTTACACTTATTTTTAGCACTTTAATTTCTAATATTCCAAATAAATGCTTAGTATGTATAGAAAGGAAGCAATTTTAAGGTCCCTCTTATGTACAAACCATTTATGAGCCATCCCTTATTTGAATCACAACCCTATCAATTGAGCCACTCGATATTATTAATGGAAATTAAATTGGATGCATGAATGACCCTTTGTTAAGTTAGAGGGACATACTTTTCATTGACCCCATAAAGTAACCATATCATAGATTTTTGTTTAAAGTACTTATATGTCATTCAAAGTTTGAAGGTATAAATTTTTGAGCTACCATTATTTGACTTTATCCATACTACCATTGAAAGAATTGTAATAGATCTTAATGTAGTTTCCTTTTATTTTTTTTAATAAGCATTTAACAAGTTCAATATAATGATTGAAAACACTTCTTCTTCTTTTTTCCTTGAGAGACTTGATAGCTATTATGCCATCAAGGGACAAGCATGGCTTGACACATATTCATACTACTGCATGAGTATGCTAAGACTTAAAATAACTAATGAATCCACAATTCATAACATTTATTAATTACCATAATGTCTCACATTGATAACTTTTATCTCAAATTTTACAACTCAAACACTTTAAAATAATTGAGAAGACTAATTTAATGTAACTAATACATCATAACCTACTTACAATCTTTTATGGTGCACAAATGCCTAACCATATCTAAAGTTTTGATGTCATAACTATAATACTTAAATTTCTTCTATGCCTAAGAAAAAAAATTCTCACAATGAGATGAGCTATTATATAGCATGTAATCATACACATGTACCTAAGCAATGTTGTGCATATTGAATCACATGCACAACCTAAATAAAGTAACATTAGACAATTTAATTTTATTTATTTGATTCAACATAGATACATAGTCTTAAGCATCTCAATCTTCAAATAGCTCATGACTCAAATCATATATAATTTGTATAAAACTAATACCGTAACCATAATTTATATCATCGTAAGACAACATCGAACTAGTTACTAGTGCAATAATCCACCACAAGCATCCATAAACGCATTCCAGAACTACTAATATAACCCACTTGAAGCTTTGTCACTGAAGGCTAGCAATGCAGTAACGGCATTGATGCTTACTAACTAGATCTCTTGGTAAGAGGCTCTTCAAAGGCCAATCATCACATATCAATCACTAGGTGAATTATTTATATCATTAGTTAGGTTCATTTGGCATTTCTCGTATATAAATAGCAGGCAATTAAGGTTTTATTTTTTTTATTAATTTCATTATTTATCTAAAAACCTAACATATGTGAAACAACAAATAAATGGTCATGTATTTGGCTCTTAGGAAACTGTACCAACAGAATCACAATGATTACACAAACCTAATTGGGTGTTACATGTCAATACCTAAACAAATCTATGATCATAACAAATATTTATAGTTTTGACTAACTCCTAGTAGTTTAGTACTTAAGAGAGCTCATTTGGAAACTTCTAAGAGCTATACTCAAAACTATTATGGATTAAAACTTATTGCTAAGGTTTAATCCACTTGGTCATAGATGATTCAACCTAAGGAACTAATTTATTCCATTAAGTTTAGTTACATATATTTATTTATATGGGTACATAATTATACATTTACTTATTGATTCATTTTATTATTATGATTGACATCTTCATTTAATTGTTCTTCTTATTATTTATTGGTTCTTTACTTATAGTTACTAATAATTATTCATCAAAGTATTTACATGCAATAGTGTTGTTGTTATTTATCTGCTCTTCCTTTTATAAGGACTGGTCCTTAGTTGCTTTGTTGACTTCTTAAAACAATAATAACAAACTAGCCTATATTAGGCTAGCTAATCATTGCTCTAAACATTAGCGGAAAACCAACCATTCTTAAGCCAATTTGATAGCTGAAATTCATATATTTTTATTTTTTATTTTTTTAGATTAAAAGATATTATCTTATAAGCCCTAATTGATTCTTATTTAAAATCTATTAATTTATAAGAATTAGTTTGAATTAGAACATGTTGATTGTAGGTAATCAACTAGATGTAATAAGGAGGATTAGGCTTAAATTCCTTAGACTAAGAGTTTTGATGGACTCTAGTGTTAGTTGGGCTCCTTGCTTCGAGTCACCTATAAAAAGCCCCTAGCAGGTTTTTCTACAAGGGCCCTCCAATGCTCTAGTCAGTAAGGAGAGGAAATTCGAAGGTGACCAAGCACTTTATCTCTTCAAAAGAGGTGCTCGGGTCTAATAGGTGCAAATGCATTAAAGAGTTATGAGGCTCTTAAGGCTTGAATCCCCTTACCTATTGGCTCCTTACACTATTAGAACAACTACCTAGGGTACCAGCTTAAGGTTTTTCTACGTCAACTATTAGTAAGGGATATGTACTGAAGGGTTAATAAGGTAACTCTAGGTATTGGTCAGATGTGACCATGTTGGCAGCTACATATGTAATTTGAAACTCTAACATCTCCAAAGTATGTTTGGTATGCTGGTGATACCACAAATGTTAGGCTACAAAAAATGAGTCAAGGAAGGTAGCATGCACTAAAGATAAACGATCGTAAGGATGTAGGAAAAGTCCAGGTGATCCACAAGTGGAGGGGCTAGACTCTAAGGGAATACCCACTAGAATATGGGAAGTCCTTGTGCAATGGGCTAGGGTTTAGAGGTAGAGTATTCCCTCACAATTTAGGCTTATTTGGATAGTCGATTAGGTCCTTAAGGGTAGGGTACTCAAAGAGTGATCCTTCAAAGTGTTTGCCAGCAGGTTTGACACCTGAGCATAGTAAAGTAATCGAGTAAGGGGAAGAGCTTGGTTACCTAGCTATTAAAGGGCCTCAAGAGGCCTTTACTCGGATTTAGGCCTTAAGCTAGTCTAAAATGAGGTATCAACACTTGCTTTCCCACTCTCCTTAGCATTAAGGATGTAAGGTGAGTAGGTTTGTCAAAAGCGTAAGCCTAAGGTAGCTAAAGCCTTGTTTCGAGCTATGCACATAGGTATGTCATCAACCAAAGTAATGTTTGACACATTAGTCATGGATTACTTCTACGTGCAACGATTTTGAGTGGCTTGAGATGCAATGATGGTTTCTTAGTGAGACTAGTTTTCATTAATGACTTCTTAAAGAAGGCGGTGTGTATGGACTATCGAAGTGCATAGCCATGTCAACAATCTACATCTATAAGAGATTCGAGCCATTGGTTAGCTAACAAGGACATGTCAATGGCCAGGATAGGGCACATATCCTAACAATTGGTGTATGCTTTAGTAATGGAGATAACCATTTGTCTCCTCCCCTTGTCTTATCTATATAAAGAGGGGCTAAGGGTCCTCATTTCTCACTTCTCGCTTTTAAACAAGGAGGACTCTACCAAATTTTATCTCTAGATCTCATTGGCACATTCTTGACTCTTAACCATATTTTCTTCACATTTCATTGTTCTCGTATAGCAAACATGGCCAATTAGAGTGTTTCTACCAATCTAAGTAAGCCTTTAAGTACTTCTATCTCAAGGTAGATAGATGAAGGATACAAAGAAGAAATTCTTGAGAGGGGTGGCAACCCTACTTCCTTCCAAATGGTAGCGGCAGCTAGGGAATGCTACTTACGTAGCTTAAGAAGAGGATTTTTTATACTTTAAGGCCTCAAGATTTATATGCCATCGACGATGAGGATGAGCAAGTTGTTATAGAGGGAGAGGAGGATAGTTCATAGCTTCCTCTAGAGAAGAACAAGAAAAATAAAGAGGGTTAGCAGCAAACTATCTCCAATGCCGTTTGAAATGTAGTGGAGGCTATTTCCATGGCTATTGTTGCTTCTCTAAGTATGAAGGCAGCCTCAAGTCATATGCCTGCTACATCTAATGGTGAGGTCAATCAAAGTATGGACATTATAGAGCCTTAGTAGGTTAAGGAGGTTAAGGTTGTTGTTTTATAGGGCGACCTATTGAGGTGTTGTAGATCAGTTCAATAAGTTAGGGCTTAAGCATAAGAGTAACATGGGGACTCTAAGGTGAGCCCCTAAGGTACTAGGGTTCGAGTGATTAACATTCCAGATGATGATGAGCCATTGTGATTGGTAACCCATTATATAATAAGAGCCTAAACCATATGTAGACCAAGCAACTAGGCCTACACCATGTATGGTCAAGCTTAAGGTGAGGTTTAAGCATTTTTTAGGGGAAGAAGTGATATTGACGCTTATATGAAGATACTTGGGAGGCATACTAGGCTAAGTAGTTGTAGTTGTCTTTTCTCTAACTACTTTATAGTGTTTGGCTAATTCTAGTCTTGTCTTAATCCTCTTTGCAACTGTATGACATGTTAGACTACGTGCTCATGCACAACCATTGGTATCAATAGTTAAAGAAGAGCTGATTAGGGGCAAAGGTAAAGAGGCTTTATAGTGTTTTAGATGAGGAGAGAAAGCAATATGGTGATTTTTCATCTATGGATAGTGACTTAGAGAGCAAACATAAAGAGCTCGAAAAGTAGACAATGAAGGAGAAAGTCAAGCTGGAGGAGACTAAGGCCACTGCCAAGGCCTCTAAGGAAGAGGTGGAGAAGGCTTAAGAAAGCTTTGCTTAAAGAGAGGTTGAGTTGCTTAATGGAGGAGGCCTTTTTACTGAGGTGAAGTGGTGGCTATTCTTAGAAACCCTGAACAACCCTTTGGACGAGGCTAGCTTTGCCATTACACAGATGGCCTAAAATTAGGTTTGTCAACAATTGCCAAAAGCAAACTTAACTTTTCTAAAATGGCTCAATGACCCAGAAGCCATAGTTAGTAGGGAAGGAGGGGAAGCATTTGCTGAAGAGAGCACTAGTAAGGTTAGAGATGAGGAGGAGTCCACCAACGAAGAGGAGGAAAACGTTATAGTTGACTAAGCCAAGTAGTAAGCCTTGGGTTTTTTTTTTCTTATTTTATATGTAGTCCAGCTACAATGCCCATTTTTGTTGTATTATGGGGTTAAGATGCTAGCCTCCTTTTATCCGTTATGTAAAGAATTAATTGTTCAGTGAATGAACCCTTTTTGCACTTGGTTTACTCCTTACTCTCCTATTTGTTTCTTCATTATTCTCCCTTTCTTGACTATATCGTAGTAGTCATCATTAGGGTAGTAGCCTAAGTTCCCTCATTTTTCTCAAAGTCATTTAACTTACTTGTCCATGACATGAGCTAAGTGCTACTAATTCGTTGCACTTGTGGTTGCTTTTGTGATGTGTTAAGTTTTTAATCAAGCTTAAGGGATCCTTGTCCTATAGCGTATAGGTTTCCATAGCATGCTTTTCTTAAGAAAATGCACCTTGAGTAGAGAGCCTACCTAGCAGCTATACTATCTTGGATAGTATACCTTCTAGAAGGCATTTAATGCTTGTACAGCACATTTAAATTTCTTAAAGGGTTAATTGAGCTACGATTTAGTCAAGCTGTCAAATGGGGAAATGAGTGGACAGTTAGGGTTGCATTGAATCCCTTATATAAGGGGGGTGGGTCCTTTGTTCCCTATTCAAACACATTCCAAAATTCCATATCCCTATGTTTAAGAGCTAGTTAGAGTTCTATTATTCCATTTTTTCGTAGTATAAGTATGTCAAGGATGATCAAAATGAAAGGAGGGCCTTAGCTCTTTTAAGGTCTTCGATCGAATGGTGATCGTAAGGTGTAAAGAGTCACCGATAGTGGGGGGTAACCTTCAAGTAGTAACCGAAGGGTGTACATAGGCCTCTCGATCAAATTCTTATTTGAGCCAAGAACATTTAAATAAGGGTGACACTTCAGTTATCCATCTACCACTTGATAGGGTAGCTTTACCACTAAAGCTGCTCATTTGCACGAGGTTTTGAGCAGAGCCTTCAGGCACTACCTCTCAAGTTCTCATGTGAGTAAGGCTTCATTAGTGACTATGGTGGTAAAGGAGGTGTCTCTCTAAATCTAGAGATTTTTGGCAATAACAATATGGAGGAATGTGTTCAAATGGTCTTAAGCTTCTTATACTACCCAATTGGCGGTACAAATAAGGTTAAGAAATCTGCCCATATAACCCCCCACCCTCAAGTCGCTCATGTGGAATCTCGGCTCATCTAGTCAACATAAGGCCTACTTTGACGTTATCAAGGCTTCATAGGTCATAACCGTAAACTCGCTTAAGGCTTGGACTAGTCATGGCTCTCCCTAATGGGATACTAGCTGAGTCGAAGTTGAGAGCAATTCCATATGCACAGAAGTCTTCTCTTAGCAACCAAGTTGAAGTTGAGAGCAGACCCTAAGAGCTAGCATCAAGAAGTAGACTTAGGAATTAGCCTCATATCTTTACTTATAATCTCTTCCTTTTTCTCTTTGTATGTACTCGAGGTTAGGATATCGACCCCAAAAGTCTTGTAATGACTTTTATAGTTAATAAAATTTCTATCTTTTTTATATATATTCTCTTATATGTACTTCTTGTTCGCATAACTTTATCTTTTTGAGTTCACTTGCTTAAGATTGTCTACTTACCATAGTATTATTCTATTATGGATGCATTCAAAAGTAGGGTAGGCGGGTGTACCAATTAACTCTATATACCTTGACTATATGGCCCCTAGGTACAAGGACCATTACAGCGATTAATGCACGGGACCAAGCTAATCAATCCACTTACAAGGTATGTATACTCTTAACTTAGAGAACTACACCATTGCCCGAACCTCATCGAGGGAGCTCATCTTGACAGTAGTCAGGGCCTTAATCCCTAGATTGTTAGCACAAATACTAACTTGGGATATAAGCTTAGAGATGTAAATCAACCCCGAATACATAAATGCGTAGTATAGACCGACAATGGTAGAGAACATGTAAGCCCATAATGTTAATGGAGGTACTAACTTAGGTTGTTTGCTTAGGGATGAGATTCGACTCGAGGAAAGAATTACAAAGCGTAAGCCATTGATAAAGACAACTATTAAATAAGTGTAAAGAACTCATTGTTTCATTGACATAGCAATTTTTATAGACATCGCAAACACTTTTACAAAACCTTAGGCAAAATACACCCTTCGATTTCTAGTATTTCATGTTCTAGCGATAGGTTACCCATTGAGGGTCTCTAGCCTATATGACTGTCACCTGCATCTTCTTTTACACGTATGAGGTCCTCCTAATTTAAGGTCAGCTTTCCCTATCCTTTATGTAAGCTTATAGCTTCTAACCTTTTGTGTACCCAGTCTTCAGGGCGGAACACTTTGTGCTTTATTTCTTATTATAATACCAAGCCACTCGTTGTTAGTAAGCTACTATTCGAGCACGTATGACATCATACACCTCTTCAATCATATCAACACTTACTGAAAGGGCCATATGGTTTGTGTTTACATCAAAGTTCTAAACCCTACTCATGGGTAACTCGAGCTTGATGGGGTTTATGGCTTTTGATCTAAAGGCAAGCTGAAACGATTTCTCTCTTATAAATGTCTCATGTATTGTGCAACATCCCTAGAGGATGTTAAGGAGCTTGTCTGCCTACCAACCCTCAGTGGACTCTACCCTTTTCTTAAGGCTGCTAATGATAATATAGTTGATCACCTCAACTTAGCCACTGGAACCTTTTATGATGCTTGTCACATAACTCTTGGAACTTCTTGTTGTCAACTTGCCTACCGTTGTCTATGATCAACCATAGGATACCCCAAAATAGGAAAGGATGTAAGTAAGAACTAAACCTTCTATAACTTAAGTGGTAATGGTTGCTATAACCTAAGTTTCCACCCATTTGGTAAAAGAATAAACTACCACCAAAGTGAATTGTCAACCTCCAAATGCCTTTAGGAAGGGGCTAAGCACATCTAGTCTCCATTGGGAAAAAGGCCATAGGCTCGACATAGGATGTAGGTTAAAGCTTGATGTATAAGAGATTAGAGCATGCTTTTGGCACTTGTTAAATTTCTAGACCAAGGCTTTGGCATCCTGTTTCATTACTAGGCAATAATATCCTAAGTGAGGGGCTCAAATGTGTAAGGCTTAGGACTGAATGTAGTTGCTATACACTCCAGCATGGAGCTCTTCCAAAGTGTAGATGCCTTCCTTAGTAAGTGGTATTCTCCGGTCTTGGTAATATAGCATACCATCGATGAGCATGTAATTAGCGGAGGCATAAGTTAACCTCTTTTCCTCAGTTCAATCCTCTAGTAATGGCTTAGTCTTTAAGTGTTCTATTATTAAGTCCATCCAATAGGGTTAGGAGTTTGCAAGTTAGATCTCAAGGACTTCTTTTCCTCGTCCTTCTATGCCACATTCTAGGAGGTATTCAATGAAAAGCAGTTTGTCGCCGTTGTGCTTTGTTGGGGTAATGGAGGAAGCTAGCTTAAACAACCTATTCACTTTTGAGTTCTTTGCTCAAGGGATTTTGTTGATTTTCCAAGAAGTGAACTCCGCATAGAGCCCTTAAATTGTCTAGAGATACTTAATCATTGTCTCTCCCTTCATTTCATATTCTCCCTTTACCTGTTGAACCACTAACATAGATTCCAAGTAGATGCCTGATTTTTCTACTATGATGTCCTTATCTATCTTTAACTGAGTGATGAGTTCCTCGTATTCTACTTCATTGTTACTTGCCAAGAATTCAACATACAATTAAACAATAGTTAAATAACACAAATTAAAAGAGTAAGGAAGAAAAATATTAGGCAAAGATTTTATCGAGCTTTAGCCTTCTACCTATTACTCTCTTCCAACTCTACTACTAGGGACCTAGTTTACTTTACCGATGTTGTTCCACTTGATCCACTAAATTAAATCACAAACATACTACAAGTACTAGTCACGTATGGACTTTATAACACTTTGCTCTACCTATCTAACCTTTCAACAATATAGGCTAATACAGATCTATAAAGTACAAACTTACCTCAAATAATCAATTAGATTTATAAATTACAAGTGAGAAAACAATTATAAAACTCAAACAATTTCGCTCTAAAGAGAAAACAATGAATGTTATAATGTTTGCTGAGATGAAACTTTATGAAGAAGTATCTGAAGAACTTTCTGCAACTATTTAGAATGTATACTTTAATCACGATTTTTTTGTGTAACGAAATTTTTTCTTCAAAGTTGTGTCTAACATTTTGAATCCTTTCTCTTTTATATTGAAATCTTCCAACGGCTAAAAATCTGAAGATTATCTTTTATCTAACTGTTAATTATTTAAGATAATTCCTTGAATATTTTTGAGAAAATCTTAATAATTTGAAATTCAAAAACAACTCTCCTTATCTTATTTAGATCAGATATACATCATCTATAACCACTAGATAAGCTTCTAATTTGAATTTAAAAAGATCTGTTTTTGTTAGCAACTTCCAAATAAGCCTCATGGTAAAAAATTTGGAACTCCACAAAATTTAAATCAACCTTATCCTTTTCCATTCTTGTGCATATCTTAATTTATCCAAATATATTTTCACTTAAAAAATAAATCCCTATAGATCTTAATTCCATCTCGAGTGAAACGGGATTAAATGTATTTTCCTAATACACTCAATCTAGTAGAGCTAGGCCTTGAATAATTCGAATCTAATTTAAAGCTATTTTCAATGTCATATTTCCAAACTTATCTTCTAAACAACCTTCTAAAGAATATCAACCTTTTGTTTTTAAAGTTTCTGAATAAGCTTCTAAATTGTTGTACCAATTCTTTTTATAAAAACTTCTAAAATAGTTTCTAAAAGATTTACAAACTAGTCTATATACAATCAATCCAAACCTTCTAAATAATCTTATGAATGCACCTCAATTTGTAATTTTAAACTTTCTAAATATCTGCACACTTGTCAATTCATTAGTGTTCTTCTCTCTTTTTGTTATCATCAAAATCTATAAGAGATATCTAACAAATACAAAATAGTTTAAGACAACGATCCTCCCTGTAAGGCGCTAGGCTTCCTATACTGTTCTAGGGGCAACCACATCATAAGCTACTTAGATTGTGTCTAAATTGGTCTCAATTTCTCATTTGGTGACCATGAAACCAAGGAATTTTCCTGATGCAATCCTAAAATGCATTGCTGGGGGTTGACTTTCATTTGGTAATGTCAAAGATTGTTGAATGTTCCTTAGTGGTCCTCGATGTAGCCTTTCCTCTCCTTACTTTTGATAATCATGTCATCTACATAGACCTCAATGTTCCTGTCAATCTGTAGCTTAAATATAGTAGTGATTAGTGTTTGATACATCACCCTAACATTATTTAGACCTAAAGGCATGACACTATAACAGTAAGTATCATAATTTATAACAAATGAGTTATGGACCTCATCCTTAGGTGCCATTTAGATTTGATTGTAACTTAAGTAAGCATCCATGAAAATAAGGAAAGCATGTCCTGATGTTAAATCAACAAGTTTGTTGATGCAAGGAAGAAGGAGGTAATCTTTAGGTAGTTTTTGTAGAGGTTGATATAGTTGATGCACATTTGCCATTTCTTATTAGTCTTTTTTATAAGGACTGTATTTATGAGCCATGTTGAGTAGTTCTCTAACCTGATGAATCTGGCATGAAGCAATTTATGAACTTCTTGCTTAATTCCAACTTGGCACTCAAACGTAAAGTGCTGTTTCTTTTGTTTTACTGGCCATACGCTAGGGTCAATGTTTAGGTGATGAGTTGCTTTAAGGATGTTGATTCTATTAAGCATGTCCTCAAGTGTAAACATGAAAATGTCTATGTTTTATTTGAGGAAATCTATGAGTTCTACCTTTCATCCTCAGGTAAGGCTGTCCCAATTCATGTAGTTAATTCTAGTGTGTTTATAAGTTAAATTTGCTCTATTTTTTTTTTTACTGGTTCTCCTCGAAGGGTTGGTTTTTTATCGGTGGTAGTCTTGTTGTTCATGACTTTATCTCTTGTTTTGGCATTAAGGTAAAGAGACTTGGACCTATTTTGATCTCTTTAGGCTTCACTAACTGCTGTTGGAATCATGAACTTTAGCTTTCAAACACCTTTTGCTAATAACCATGTCCAACTTTGTTGTTCTTAACCACCCTAGTATGATGTTGTATGGCGACTAATGGTTGATTACGACAAAGTCAATGGACTGTATAACAATGTATGGACCATCATCTAATCGCATTAGCAAGGTGATGAGTCCCTTAACCGATACAGTTTTACTACCCCCAAAGCTAGTAAGGCCATGTATGTATGGTTGAAGGGGCTCATCAAGCTAATCCTTCATCTATTTGTAAGTATGGTATAATAAGTTGCCAGTTGAGCTACTATTGTCAATGAATGTTTTTGGAACATTTCAATAGCTAATCTCGATGTTAATGACCAAAGCATCATTATGTACATAGTCAATGCTGTGTTCGTCATCGAAGTAAAGCCAATAATGATGTCCTTCTTAGGCTTCTTAGTTCTAACAAGATATTCTTAGGCTTCTTAGTTCTAACAAGGTACACTTAGTACTCTATTGATGTGGAGGCAATGTCGCCTATGATGTTGAGACCTCTGAAGATGGGTTTTACCTGTCTTCATCTATTGCAACGATTTTGATCATTAGTAGTGTCATCTCTTTATTGGTTTTGGTGCTATTATTAAGGTTATTGTTGTTGCTCGATTCAACAACCTTAGGTTGGTTGCTAGATTTGGTTTTGTTCGTTAGTGATGAGGTGGTCAATTCAGCCTTTGCGAACAAGACCTTTAAACATATTCTCGAGATGGCGACATTTATTGGTGTTGTGGTTGTGAACATAGTGGTAGTCGTAGTATTTGCCAGAGTTGGTCATATTAGGCATTTCTCTAACGTTTAGTGGTCGAGGAAGTTGCTCTCAAACCTCTTACATGACCTCTTTGAAGGCAGGTTGAGAGTGTGTATATGAGGAGTAGTATACAAATCTCTATTTCTACCAATCTCTCCTTTCTTTCGAAGAGGATGGCTTGGTGTCTCTAAGGCCTAGTCAATATTTAACTAAGCCTTAAGCATCATTGTTGGCTTCTAATCTTGTTTTGATGGCATCCTCTTAGGCAACATATTTCTTGGCCACTTGAATAAACTCATTGAGTAAGTCTAGCTTGCTGAGGGATACTACATCAGAAAGCTTTTCAATAGGGTCAATTCCTATGATAAGAGCTTAGAGGATTGTTCCAATATCAAGCTTAGAGACCTAAAGCTTAGCGCAGTTAGAGCACCCTAGGTATGCACACAAGGACTCATTGGGGCATTGTCTAATGTTGTAAAATGTCAAGGAGTCTTTACGTAGGACTTTAGAGCTGAGGAAATACTATTGAAACTTGTTTGCTAGGTCATCAAAAGACATGATAGAGCTATTAACTAGGGTGTTAAACTACAGTAGAGCTACCTTCACAAGTATGCTAGGGAAAGCCTTACATATCATGGCATTTGAGAAGTTATAAAGGCTTATCATGATACAAAAGTGGACTAAGGGGTTGTTCAGGTTACCTATTTCGTCATAAGTATTGAGGTAAGGGATCCCTACGCCTTAAGGTAACATCTCCTCGAGGATAAGTGGTATGAATGAATTCTTTGCTATTGTTAAATGTGATGCTTAACCAATGACTCAACCCTCTTCTAGTTATGCACGTTAGATATGAAACTAATGTTCATCTAACTCCTTAGATGTTCATGTCATCAAATGCCTTCAAGAATCCTTTTGGGAATAAATCCTCAATAGGTCTACTAGTTGCAGAACATTCGCCTTGCATGTGTGTTTTGTTGCAATTGCAATTCAGCCGATCGCATAGGTCTTTGAGGGTCTACTAGTCATGCTGAACCTGGTCATTTGAATGCACTGGGTATAAGGTTCATGGGTAAGTTAAGGAGTTTAGTTGCATAAGTATTAAGGGGCCTTGAGAGGCTTTTGCTCAAATTTGGGCATTAGACCGACCTAAAATAAGGTGTCAATAGAACCCTTCTTAATTAAAATGATAAAGAAGAACAATTAAGAGAGAGACACTCTTACCTTCTCTTCTCTTCTCTCTTACGCTACAATAGGGAAGGTTGGTTTTTTTTTTTTTTCTTGATAATAATTCCTTGAGTTAGGCCATATGAGAGTCTATAACAGTAGCTCAAGTGGCGAGAAGCACACTTTATATAATAATCTTTGGCTTAAATCTACAATTACATAATGTGATCCGTATATTATCAATTACAAAATTTGGGGGTAAATTACTCTCTTGTTCCTCTTTTTAGTTTTATTTTTTCAGGTATTTTAGTAGCTATGATATGGCTTTATATTATAATCTTTTTTATTTATAAACTAGGTGACCCAAATGTGATCAATTATGGTTTTAAGCTTTGCAAATACAATTTATCAAATATTTGTGCATTGTGTTGCAAAGATAAAGTTTATACAGCCATCGACATAGTGAAAGAAGCTATTTGGCTGTGGGGACTCATTTCTAAACTCACATAGGTTAGAGTGATACTATCGTTTATAGTGACAGTTGGAGTTGGTTGTACATTTGACGTATGAGCCTATACATTACGGCAGCGCAAAACATGTTGATGTTAGAGTCACTTCATTCATGACACAATTATACCTATGGTGAGATTTAGTAGCAAAGAGATTTGTAGTCTTGACAATATGGTTGATATGTCTATAATAAATAGTTTAGCTGTGGCTAAATTTCAAGCAAGCACTTCTTGGATTTGTTGAGTCTTGTGAGAAGATTGATGTAAGCCTGTGGTGGGGGTAGGGCTTTGTCAAGATGGAGCGTCGTGACATTTTCATTCCGAATGGAGAATTGTTATTGGTTTGAACTTTGTCTTGTTAACTTGAATTTTCGACAAGTTTTGACAAGAGACAGGTGCAGTAATCGATAAGGGTCATATTACAAGTGCCACTTGTTTCCTTTTTATGTTTTTATGTTGTCTATGAACAGGAACATCCACGCTACTAGGGGTATATTCTTTGAAGTCTAGGGTCAAAAGATGCAGATTTCGGAAACATATGAGATTGATTGCTCTTTTAGCACTTTCTAGTGAACTTCTCCCTCCCCCTCACTCTCTCTCTAGTCTATTATATATAGTATTTTCTTGTTGCTCGATTTGATCGTGCTTTCAGCGACATTGTGTTGACAGTTGAAATGTGGTGATGGATCTCTGGAAGATGCATAAAATAGAGGACGTTAGTTGAGCATTGTGCAAGTCATGTCAGTTGAGATGGATATAGTGAAGAATTAGACGAATGCGCTAAGAAGTAATCTCTTTTTTGCTCCGAGGATCAGTATGGAATTCCATGCGTGTAATCCTTTTTGTTTGGTTTACACAGTGTCAGCAATAATTCCTTTTCTTCGTCTAAAGATATTGATGCGATTTTGATTGATTTTTCATCTTAATTTATAGATGTGAATTGAAAGAGTGCTGAGAAAGACAATCGTAGATTGCCCCCTCTCACACCTCAAAATCTAATAATGTAAAGATCAGACATTTTGTCCATACTTTTGCACTGCAGTTCCAATCAGATTGAATTTCTGAAACCAAATCATATCTTATCTAGGCCTAATTTCTAGTTTGCAAAGTGTGTGTGTGTATGTGAACTAACGAGCCTTTTAAGGAAGGGCTCTGGTTGGATGAAATGAAACAGATGCCTGCACCAAATACAAACGGCGACATGGTGTTCCATCTTCTGGATGGATTTGTACTGACCGAGGCAAACTTCGAAGCTTGTTGAACAGGTTTAGGGGGTCTTGCATCAGTCCAAAGTGAGCATCGGGATCACCGATCTGTGAAAGTTTTACATCAGAAAATCCCAGTGATGGCAGGAGATGTTCAGGCCAGTCGCTGTAGAACTGGAAGGTTGAATTGCATAATGTCGTTGATGGCTTGTTCATAAAATCCGCCAAGAGGAATGCATTGGCATGCACACACTTCTCTGCTATGGCCTTCAATACTTGCGTGGCATGAGCTTGTGAAAGATAGTATAGAATACCTTCTAGAACCCACACCGTGTCCTTCTGGGGGTCGTATTCTGATGCTTGAAGCTTCTCAAGCCAATCATTTTCCCTGATATCCGCTGCTATTCTGGATAGGGATTTTGCTGTTTCTTTAAACTGCCGGCTTTTATCCGGGGACTCCTTTCCTGCTTGTATTAGGGCACTCTTCACTTGCAACACCTCAGGAAAATCTACTTCGAAAACAACACTATCCTTTAAGCAGTTCAGACGGTACGCTCTTGTATCCATCCCTATCAAGAATAATAGAAGCAATAAATTTATTGCACAATTTGCTTATGATCTTTGGGGAGTTTATTTTAAAAAGTAATTTACCCTAAATGTGTCAAGGCTGCATTTCCATACTCAACGAAATGGTATAAAAACCAAGCCAATTCCATCATTCCTTTTTTCTTTTTTTTTTTTTTAATCAGCAATTACATCATTCGCTAATATTGATTGCAATAAGTAAGGATGATTTTGGAAAGGTGCATGCAGTTCATTATATGGTTGGTATTAGTTTCCAGAAGGAAGGACATGTTGGTTCAATCTAAGTACCTAATTTTTTATTATTTATTTATTTGTTAAGCTTTAACTTCTTCTTTGCGTAAAATGCAATGTGAAGTGCAGGGGAATTACAGAGTGGTGTTAATAATTATACTATCTGAAATGCAGTGGGAGTCAAGGTTGTTGATGAGTTTAATTACTTAACCTGCACCGAGGAGAACGACTTGTGCTGCCGCACCATCGAAGGAGTTAATAGCGGCTTCAATCCTGGAGTCAAACCACAATGTTCGTACAGCTAGAATTACTCCGGAAACTTCACGAGCCTTATTCATGTGGTCTTTCATGATTTTCTCATGAAGGCTTCTTAGGAATGTCTCTCCAGCAAGGACGTCTGCCAAAGGGTCATGGATGACATGCTTCCACAGGGCTCTTCCAGCAGCAGTTTGGCATGCAGACTGCTGAAGTGGATCCCACTCATTCTCAATCCTGGAATGCAGTTCTCTGATGGTTTCATTGAATGACAACTCCAGGGTATTAAGTTCGGGCCAAGATGGCTCCTGGGGCAAACTATGTGGATGATCCAACATTGTGTCAGGTTTTGAGGGGAGAGCCAAAAAGATTAGAGGAAGGGAGTGGATGAGATAAAATGCATGTATATATATATATTTATATATAAATATATATATAGAGGTAGTTTTAGTTCCTTTTGGGTGGGGATAAGAAAAGAGAGCCACACACAAAACCAACGTCAGAGAGACTACCACCACCTCAATCGTATCCAGCTTGCTTATTGCCTCTCAACGGGAAGGGGAAAAAAAAAAAAAAAAAAAAAAAAAAGGGAAGGTAATAAGATAGTCCACGAGAGCTAGCCACCATTTGATGTGCCTGCTGCCTTCCCTTTCCTCTCCTATTGTCCCCTTTTGAATATTAACGGCTCCCGCAGGATTAGACTTGTTACATCGGGCACAGGCTCCCAGAAGACCCAGCTCAATTACCAACTAGTACACCAGTTGCTCGTTGCCTCCTTCAAGACAAAATAATACCGATCGTTTTTTAGAGTCTCTTCTGCCAATTGTGGCTTCCCCTTCCATCCTGATGCATATGTATTATATTTAGGTACACTGAAGAAAAGAGAAGACATTTTTTTTTTTTTTTTTTTAACTTTACGAGCTATATCCCATGCTTCTTTTTTTCAATAGAAAAAATATTGAATAGTACTAATTTCATGTACAAGATTTAAACTTCGAAGCTTGAAACTATATAGATAAAAAACTTACTGTTGTGCATATAAATCAAATAAAAATGAAAAGTAAAATATAAAAACCCCTCAACTTTCAAAACTCAATTAAACGTATAATTTTATTACATTATAAATAACTATAAACTATATTTTATTATATTTATTTATTTTGATTCACCTTGATTTGACCTTAGTTCAACCCTCTCAATCAAACTTAAAATAAACTTTCCAATCTACATCTAACTATATTATATTAAATTAGTAATTTAAAGGAAAAAGATATAATAAAGACCCTCAAATTTTCATTAAATTCGACCAAGCACACTCTTCCTTTAGTCCATCAAGTTGTCCATATAAATTTATTGAGATAGTATTTTAACTAGTGAAAAATACATGATGTAAAATACAAATAAATAACAATGATATTGAGTTTGGACTTACCTTTCATTAGGTCAATATTGGAATTATTCATAATCTTTTACCTTTTTCTTATGCCTTTTATGCTCGTATTATGAGAGGCACTTCTATAGTCTAGTGGATCAAATTTTACAATGCAACCTCTTGTAATTTATGGCCATTAAATCTTTACAATCAATCAATCTTTCCTTTTTTATGGTAATTGATTAAATAAGTAAAATTTACCTAGAAGGTTAGATAAGTAAGAACAAAAGTCATTACTTTTACCAAATGGATAACAATGATGCTAGGTTTGGACTTACTTCTTGTAGAGGGCTAAATCTAGTCTTGGGCTTTGAGTCTAAGGCTTTAAGTTTGGTAATTAAATGAATTTAACTCTTTAAGATAAAGTAATAGGTCCTAAAGAGTCAAGCCTGTAAAACTTGAGATAATTAAGAGAATTTTGATTTAGTAGACTTGGAGTAGGTTGGATCAACCTATCCAATACAAATCTTCCTCAATTTGGCTTATATATTAAATAAGGCCTCTATTTGGACTAAGTCCAAAGAAAGAGTCCATTTGAGGTCCATTAATGAAGGGGTTAACATCGCATTACCAAAAATTATAAATACCATATCCCCTCCCTCATTTGGATGATAGAGAACTCTGCAAAAATGTAATGTTGCTGGATTCTCCTTAAAATATCAAACACTTAATTATTTCAAGAACATGACTCTGTTCATTGTGAATTGTGGAGTTTGATGTATCTACACTCCTCCAACGGTTAAAGTAATGTTAGAGCTCATTGAGATCACTTACTCCTCCTCCTTTCTTCTCTTCTCTTGATCATGCTTCACATACTACTCAAATCATTCCCCTCAATCACGTGTAGTGCATGTCGCACATAACATGTATGGAACCATCACATTAAAACTCCTATACCTACATTATTTAGAAAGTCGTACAATTAGCATCTCTAATTGCCATCTTAATTTGATTATAATAGCTAAAACCATCATGAAAGAGAACAACGTATGTTCTATAGTTGCGTCCACCAAAGTATCAACCTTTGTCAAAGGAAATCTATCTTTTGGATGTACCTTGTTTAGATCTTGAAAGTCTATATAAGCTTGTATTTGCCCATTCTTTTTCCTCACTAGAAAAATTTGTACAAGCCAATTAATATACTCAATTGACTCTATGAAACCTAATTGTAAAAACTTCTCAATCTCTTGCTTGATTTAGACTTTAACTTGAAGACAAAAGACTTGTTATTTGTTTTTTACTGGCATAACTCCTAGTGTAATATTCAACTTATGTTATGAGACTAAGGTCTAGTCATGGCATCTCCTCATACATCTAAGTAAGGACATCTCTATATTCTTTCGATAATACATTAATATGAACTTTTATTTCCTATAGAAAGCTTTAACTTATGAAGATTGGTTACTACGACACTTTTAGTCATGCTAGATCCAATTCTACATTTCCTTAACTTGAGATTTCATCTGATCTTACAATCGTTATGGGGTAGGTTAGACTCCTTACATTGAGTAGGATTTGAAGAAGAGAGGAATACTTCCTTAGAACCTTGAAAACATCATAAGCGATATGCTTGTTGCTTGTCTTCTTTGACAAAACTTTCAATCCCTCGAGCCTACTTATTTTTATTCCTTTCTCCATGATAGCCTCACATCTTCCTCTTCTTTTATTGGTTCTCTTTAACTTCCTCCCATGTAGATAATGGGACATCAGATGGCTTAACTATGGCAGTTTGTCCATCCTCAACAAATACATAAAAGAAAGCTGATTCAATGAAATTTGATCCATGATGTTCAAAAGGTTTCTTCATAGCTAGAATAAACATGTCTTTTCCTCTCTAACGTCCCTTAATGCATTGATGCAATGATGAAGAAATCAAGTTATTATGATGCCACCATTTCTTGCTTACATGCAAAAGACATTATACAAGTGTATCGATCATATGAAAAGTGATGGTTCCACAGATAGGTCCAATCATAAGATATACATTAACATATCCTACAATATCTATACGGACATGACTATAGCCATTTACTGATATGGGTTGTTTTACCAAACGTCAAATATCAATTTGTTGTAACCTTAAATGTACTCATAGGCATTATGTTTAGAGAGTAATTGTTATTGTCAAATGTCACCTACCACATAGAAAGGACTATTGTAATTAGAATTCTTCATACACATGTTCGCATTAGTGAATAAGATTGCATTTTCATGTATTGTAGCCATCTCCTTAATTGGCTGTGTTATGCTATACTCCATGTAATAATCTTCAAATATCTATGTGAGTGCAGTAGCTGCTATAAGATGAGCCTTCTCATCAAATCCTATGTAAACAAAGAGATTCTTGAAGTTAGTAGTCTTTATAGTGGCACAACAATAGGTGAGAACTCATCTTCATGAATTTTAACTGACTCTCCTGTATTCTCATGTGTCTCAACAATTAATGCATCGATCACTTCCATTGAGATAGGATCGTATGTATTAGCTTCTTACTAATTATTATGTGCCAAGACCTATCATTATTCTCAATAATTAGCTCCCTATATTAAGCCCTTTCATTTAACATTGTCTTTAAAGTCCAATAATCTCTAGTTGGATGGCCATCTCTTCTATGGAACCTGAAAACTTAGGGTCATTTTTCTTTTCATTTTTTGTAAGTGCTTAGCCCTTGTAATTTAGATATTTCTATCACATAGCCATTGATCCAACATTGTGTAAGCATTACTTGTCAAGCATGGGTATGCCAAGGACAGTTTAGAATTCATAGGTTTATCACTCCTAGGTTTCTTTGCTCCTCTTAGATTTTCTCCCTAAGCTGAATTCACCAACGGTATACCTTATTAAACCTTCCGCTTTTGCTTCTTTGTCATGCTATTAAGTTATTGGTCCTTTGCACATTTTTTTACTAACACAACAAAAGAGACCAAAGAAAGGTTTTCCAAGTAAATAACGTACTTAATAAACATTCCCTAAATACAAATCTTTACTAGCTCTCACTTATTTCATATATCTTGAATGTTTAAAGAACGCCTTTGTAGAATTCGCTCTTTGAAGAATTCAATATGGTCCATGAGATCCTCCCTTATCTTTCTACGAATCATTCCCATATTAGTAAGATTAAATCTTTCCTCAATATAGGAGGACTTTCTAAGGAACATTTTGCACATAGTTAGTTCCTCATGAGTCAACCAACTACAGGGGAAGATTAACATACCTGGTATATTCCTTCTTTGTAAGAGACTTCAAAAATTCCTTTAATTTCTAGTAATCGTCTAATCCATAAACCTATAAAGCCTTAATGAACTTCATGAGATGTTCTTTTGGACTTCCTTTCTTGCCATCAAACAACATAAACTTTAGATTAACATAATCCTTAGGGTATATCTTTAAAGCAATGCAATGGTGGTATTTAAGTTTTAGTTCTAATACCCTTATTGTAGACTTAGCTTTTACCTCCTTTAGATACATATCTAAATCCTCCTTGATATACCCCCTTTAAGTAGATGATGTATGTTTATGAAGCTTATTGCATAGATAAGTGTACTTAATCAAGTTATAATATAAATTTAGATTTGAGTTTGAGTAGTGATCCCACAAAGAACCATATATGGGAGTAATATCTTCAGCAATTGTATCCCTAATTATTCTGATTACCTAACTTTTATAATAAAAGAGATAGTGGAATAATTAAAGATTACAATAATGAAATAATTAAAAAATATATATAAACTTAAACAAGAATAGATAGAAATAATAATAACAAGAACAAGAAAAATTAAAATAGAGAAGAAAACATGTTCTTTAGCAAATTGTTTTAGTTATTTACTACATAGTTCTAAGTGACTTATTTAACCTCAATTATGATATTAGACCGAAAAGATTCATATTACAAACTAACCAGACTTACATCTCATAGCTAACTCTTAATCTTAAGACTACTTTACCTAAATCACTTCTAAATAAAGTATAGCAAAATTGTATGAAGCCTTTGAATTTTATTATTAGGTTGTCTTAATCCAAAAAAAAAAAATGAATAACTAAATGTTTTAACCAACTAGTTTTTTCTAATTGTATCAACCAATCATACTAAATACTCCCACAAACTCTATAATAGATTCTAGTAATAATTCAATCACCGGTTTATTGAATTAAAGAAGAAATAAACACAATACAATTAGATTGCAATATATGCAAATATCATAGATTAAATTTTAATGGCAATAAAAAGTCATACCTAAACATAAGATTTAATAAGGATTTACTAAGAAAATTAAAATAAAGATGTAATAGCAAAATAAAAGAAAAGAATAGAGGAAACCTTGTAATTTTTTACCTTACTAACTCTTGTTTAAGGGGACTCTCTACAAGGCTTAAGCATCTATTTATAAGAGTTGGACCTAGATTTAAAAGGAAAAAAAAATAAAGAAAATAGAAATTCGAAAATCATAGCATGACCATGAGCATGGAGTTTAGGCGTAAACTTGCACTTGGTTTGAAATATTCAAAATTCGATTAAAATTGATAACAAGGGGTACATGTAAACCCTGCAAATCTAGCCTTCTAAGTATAGAATCAAACCCCTAAACTGTAGATGATTTCTTGAAGTCAATAAAGCTAGTGAGATTTAAAACCGATTAAAACTTCAATTTAAAACCGAAAGTGAATATGTAAAATGTTAAATTGTCAATTGAACCTCTAATTTCATAAGAAGACCTTATAACCTTAAGTATATGTAATTGCAAGAGTTAACCTTGAACCTCATCAAAACCCTAAGGTAATAACCGAAGATTCAATCGCATATAAAATTTTTAGACCCTAAATGTATATAAACACTAGAGATTTCACTCAAAAGTGATAAGACCCTAAAACTATAACTTTAAAGATATAAAAGTACTAATTCACTATAATTTACCCGAAAACCCTAGTTGATAATATATTCTTAGTATCTTACTAAATTATTGGTAAAAGATAAAAAAATAACTTTCAATCATTCATAAATACATAAAATACTAAAGTAATCTACTATAAACTAAGATATTGCATTATAGATTACATCCATTTTCTAAGTATATAACTAGGTTATATTATATAAAGTTAAGAGTTTAGTTGATGCTTTGGTAACATGTAATAAGTATTAGTACCCTAAATGACATATTTCATGATAGTTACACTAAGTATCATACTAAATAATATATATAGAATATAAATATTTAGAGGAAGACTTCATTAACTATTCTTACTAATCATTTTAATAAACTCCACATTTCCCTTCAATTCCTTAATTTTTCTCCTAAATTTTCCTTAATTACCCCATTTTATATACACAAATTACATTAATTTCAAAGAGTTGACTAAGTCAACATTTGACCAAGTTAAATATTGACCAAAGTCAAAAGTTTAATCAAGTTAACATGTTGAAAAGTCAACACATGTGTCATTGTTATCTAGAGTTTTCTTCTCTTTTCTTTTGATTTTTTTTTCCTTTCTTTTTCCCTTTTTGTTGTTCCTTCATCCTCTTAGATCACTCTTCTATCTTCTTGTAAACACATCAAAAACATAACAAAATCCCCTTTTTCCCCTCTTATCAAAACCGTCACCCCCTTTTGCTTTGATCCCTTTCCAAATTTCAAAACTTACTTCCATATTTCAAGGACAAAAGGTGTGTTTTATGTGATTCTTCCATCTTATGTAATAGCAAGTTGTATATGTTAGGTTAGCTTGAAGTTTACATATAATATGTACATGTATGTTGACTTGTATACATGTACTTAAGTATAGGATTACTTAGGTATAAGGATAGAATACATGAGTACATATACTATGATGATACATGTAAGAATTCTATGTGTGTATTTTAGTAGAAAACACAATATAAGTGTAGTTATGCATATGGATAAGTGTAGGAATACATGTACACATATAGTATTATATTCATATGGACTAACGAGGTATGTACTATTAGAATACATAGTATAGATATACATATACATAAGTAAGAATAAGAAAAACCAATTGCACATAAACTTAGTAAGCCATATACATGAATAACCTTTATGTACATAACCAAAAAGAAAGAGTATACTAACTATACATACATATACCTTGCTAAATAAGCCCTTAAAGTGTAAAAATATAAAATTTATGAAGCTTTCTAAAGAGAGTACTCTAGACATACAAAAATACGTATAAAAATATGTATATCACCATAAGTATATATGGGTATATGTACTAATATACATATGAGTACATAAGTATACATACTAGTATGTTAGAAGTATAAGTATATATATATATATATATATATAATGCATGTGTAAAGTATATGAATACATAAGGATATATATATATATCATGGATGATGATGTAAGCAATAACATAATCAAATGATGACATAAGTCATGACATAAGTTTCTAAAATAATAAACTATAAGATCATTTAAGTGTAAGAATTAATGGCTAATGAAATCATTGGCTAATAAAATCATTAACTACTAAAATAGAACATAAAACTAGCCAATAAGAATAATTAAGCTTCAATAGTTAGAATTTAATAAATTTAGTCTATATCGCAAAACACGGGTTTTAATGTCCAAAATAGACATCACCGTGTGAACGTACGTCCAAAAATGATGAAAAACGACTATAAATTTGTAAATATTGAAAATAAAATGAAAAGGTACATACGATTAGCGATTAGGTTTAATCGAATAAAAACTATTAGTAATCTACGTAGAATTAGGTAGATAGATATCTAAAACCATTAGTTAATTCAATTACTTATTATTCATGTTATCTCGTTACAACTAGAGTGAGTTGTCATAATCAAGTGAGCACTCCCGATGACTTTATACTTGTTTGTACTTGTAGTTAGTGCACTTAAATTAAATATTAATAACTTGATGCATGGGGTTTTAAGATATATATATGCTTGATACTGATTGGCTACTATGAGAAATATTATTAAATACGATAATTGATGATTAGATTGTATGATTGACTGTTACGTGATTTTGATGGTTTGTGGATATTGATTGATTGCCTCATAATTTGACTTAATTATATTTAGCTTATCTCAAATTAAAAGGGTCATGCATTATCCATGCATTGCATTACTTATTCCAGCTATCACTTCACGCAGAGGTAAAGAAAGTCCTTGTGGGGGGTTGTTTATATATATTAAAGTGTTATGTATGGTGCACTCGTACAACATGACTTTATCCCAACCTATGGGCATATTAGGTGATGGAGACACCAATCATATAGCGAATTTGATCAACAACAAGTTTTTTATATTTCTAACATGAGTTTACAAATCACATGCTAATAACAATGTTAACAAGCCAATAACATGCATTCCATTACTTTCCCTTCTTTTCCTTCAACATGCAACACAACCCCCATGGTCTTCATGATTTCAATCTCTACCAGATAAGGGTTTTTCAAGTGATTTCAAGCAAATAATGATTAAACATGTTTATTCACATTATCTTTCCTAAATCACTACTAAAAACTAAAGTTTCGACATATGCAAGCCACATTGTTCATTCTCAAACCCTAAATAAAAATGCTATTTTTATTGAAAAAAAAAACAACAAATTTAAGAAAATAAGTAGATACATATGAGGCACGTACCTTGGATTTGAAGTGTTAAAGGTTAGATCTTGAAGATTTGTGAGAATTAAGTGATTAAATGGTGAGAGGATTGAGAGAAAAGTGAAGTTTTAGAGAGAGATTGAAGGTTTAAAATGAGATGGAAAGCAATTACTCGTGATGTTTAAATTAGTGTAAGACTACAATTAAGGATCATACCTGTGTAATGTAGCTATGGTCCTTTCCTTTTACACGATATCACAAGCCTAGCATGGCCACGGTTAAGGATCACGAGCATAATCTTGACCGTATAACTCTCATCTAGTTATTTTTCAACTTCTTCTTAGAATAAAATTACGAGAAGGTTATGGTCTAAGTCCATAGTCATGGATTTTGGTCATGTTCTTCTTTAATTCTTGAATTCAAAGCCATATTAATCTCCTTTGACTCATTTCTTGAAATTACATTGAAATTTTCAAAAGTAAAATGAATTGAAGTGCGAAAATAAATCAAATAACAATTAAATTAGATGACAACTTCAATGTTACTATTTCATGATAAATTTCAATAACTATTTTTGATAAAAAAAATCATTCAAAGCAGAGAAAAAAAACTAACTAATATCTAAAATACTCAAGACTTGAATTACCACATGATAAGACAACAAAATAAACAAAACAAACTAACAAACTAACTCAAAGTAAAATAAATCAAACTTAGGCTACCTCTCAAGGAGCACCATTATTAAACCGTTGGCTTGACAATTGACTTCTTCCTTTAGTTGGCTTCTGAACACACTAGTCTACGATTCAACTTAGTATTTCCAAGCAAACTTATGGTCTTTTAGTAACAATTATACCCAATTGACCTAATTGGCTACCTATATTTCTTAGTAAAGCTTCAGTAATCCCAAGTGCTACTTCATTGGCTTAAATTGAGCATCTAAACTTTAGATAAATCCATTTATGACTCCTCAGCATTAGGGGCCCTAATATGAGATTATACATTTTGGTTCTACTACTATTGTTAGCCTTTTCGAGAGAAATTTGGTGATTTCTCTAACTTCAATTATATGTATTGCTGAAAGGATTATTTTGAACATAGATAGCAATAAAATTGGCATCCTCAAATTCAACCAAAGTCCCATCTTACATTAAATTTATTGGCTACATCAATCCTTCAATCTTCTTACTTAGGTTCTCGACCTGAGCTATTAATGCAGTCATAGAGTCAATTTCATACTTCTTAGATGCCTTCACTTTAGATCATACATTATCCCACTATGTATTGTTCATTATCATGCCTTTTTATCAGCTTTTAGGTCTCGTTTAGTATCTTAGCACTTAGAGTGCATCTATAGTGTTTATCTATGGTGTGGGCATCACTTCAGCAACTCTTTGAATCTCTCCCATGTATCATAGACAATCTCATCATCAATTTGAGCAATATTAGAAATATTGTTTTCAAATTTCACTGTCTTAGCAGGTGGGAAATATTTTCCTAGAAATTTTTCAACGAAACTATCCCAAGTAGTAATAGAACTTGTAAGAAGGGAGTTAAGCCATTGTTTGGCCTTACCTACTAGGGAGAATAGAAACAATCTCAGTCTCACCGCATCATCTAACACTGTTGATCTTGAATGTATCATAAATCTCCAAAAAAACTAAAGATGTGGTTGTTAGGGTCCTCATTAGCCAATCTATCAAACTAAATGAATTGTTGGACCTTCTGGATAACATTTGATTAGATTCAAAAATTCATTGCTAGGACTACAGGTCTTATGATGCTGGACTCAAATATAGTCAACATTGGCTTGGTAAACTCTACAAAAATCTTTTTAGCTTCATCATTATTATTCAATGCCATAGTTTTAATCTCCTGATTATTTTCAAAATCTTCTAAATTTCTTGACTCTCCTTTCAATTAGAGGGGTAAATCTTAATAGATAAGATTCTCTACTTCACGAACTGTTTTATGAAGATATCGCAAAGTCCTTTAAATTTCTAGATCAAATTCTATAAGATTGCTACTATTACTCTTGGTTACAAACTAGAAAAAATTCAGAAATTACAAACAATTTAAGGAAGAAAAATACCAAAACAAATAAAGGAAAGAATTATTATAGACATGTTAGAATAATTGGAAATCTAAGGTTTTTGCTAAATTCCTAATTAGTTTACTCTATTAGCACCTTGAGAACTGTGCTAAAAACTTAATGTGCATTCATAGGGCTTATTGTATAGCAAGTGTACCTAGTTAAGTTATAATATAAAGTGAATTGAAGTCCAATTGCCAATCCCATAAGGAATTATATATAGGAGTAATATCTAATTAATTAGCAATTATATCCTAAATTATTCTAATTATCTAACTTTTACAATAAAAGATATAGTACAATAATTAAATATGATAAAGTAAAGATTGCAATAAAGAAACAATTAAAAAAAATATAAACTTAAATAGGAATAGAAAGAAATAATAATAAAAATGAGAACCAAAACAATTAAAATAGAGAAGAAAACATGTTCCCTAGTAAATCTTTATTGTTATTTACTACCTAGTTTTACGTAACTTGTTCAATCTTAATTGTAATATTAGACTATAACAATTCCTATTATAAACTAACCAGACTTATGTCTCTTGGCCAATTCCTAATCTTGAGACCACTATACCTGAATTGCTTCTAAATAGAGTATCACAAAATAGCATGAAGCCTTTGAATCCTACAATTAAATTGCCCTAATTTAGAAATCGAACTACTAAATGTTTTAGTTAGCTTATTTTGTCTAATTGTATCAATTAGTCATACTAAATGCTCTCAAGAAGTCCATAATAGGCTTTAGTAATAATTCAATCACTAGTATATTGATTAAAGATGAAATAAACACAATATAATTAGATCGCAATATGTAAATATCATAGATTGAATTTCAATATCAATAAAAACTCACACTACAACATAGGGTTCAATACCATTTACTAAGAAAATTGAAATAAAAACATAATAACAAAATAAAAGAAAAAGATAGAGGAACCCTTGTAATTTTTTACCTTACTGACTCTTGCTTAAGGGCTCTCTACAAACCTAGGCCTAAGCATCTATTTATAAGACTTTAACTTAGATTAACAAAGAAAATCTAACAAAAATAAAAGATTCAAAAATTATAGCATGTCTATAGGCATGAACACAGGCATAGAGTTTGGGCATAGACTTACACTTGGTTTGAAATCTTCTAAATTCAATGGACATTGATGACGAAGGATACATGACCATAGACCACAACAGTGGTTTTCAATCATATTCTCTCTTAGACTTTATGTCTCACTTGCAATCTTTCTACTCTAAATCCTCGATCAATGCTTTTGTTCCAAAAATGCTTCACAAACTTAATAAAAGTCTTCAAAAGTTCACCAAATGCATCTAAATTGTTACGAACTGTGACGAAGAATAGACAAGGTCGGTTACTTGATGGATCCAAGCTTGCTGAAAGCTTGAAAAAATAGTTAATGGGGAAAGGTACGAAAGGGCGACAAAGACGAATGAAATTGTAAGCAAAACCTACAAATAGTTTTAGAGGATATGATATACCAATTAAACTTTCGAAGACTTACGATACAATTCAATATGATGCACAAATTGATCTAGTGAGGTTATTTGCCACCTAACCTTGCTTAAGGGAAAGGATAAAAGTGATGCCAAGAGTAAACAAACAGTGTTTACATAAGAAAAAAAGTACTCAAGTGTATTAAAGGTAATCTGATCTCTTATAGCTACAAGTACAAGGGTATTTATATCCGTAAGTTAGGGCAACTTACCCAAAAGGGAAAAGACAATAAGGACATTTCGTAAAGAAGTAATATACATAATATAAGAGGGTAAAAATAAATATATAAAGAAATTAATCATTGGTGCTATAGATTCTCCATACAATACTATACACATAGCAATGTTGCATTGGTAAGGTTATTAGGAGATGTAAATAAAAAGTACGGATGGGTTGGCTTAGTCGAGTAGGATTGGCCTAGTCGTCCAAATTCTCTATCTCTCAGCCTCTCAGTAAGGATGATGTCGAGTGATTAGTCAACTCAGCATTATAGTAGTCATCAACTCAGCATAATACAGAATAAAAGGCAATCATTCGGCCTAGCATTAAAGGTGACTCAGCAAGTAAGTACTCAGCTTCGGTAAGGGTTGGTTAAAACATAAGAATTCATCATGTTAGCTCCTCTAGTCCTCGAGGTCGGCTATGGATCAAAGGTCCTATAGCTTGATTTCCATCACAAAGTCTCTAAAAATGAAAATTAAAGCTTTAAATTACTATAGAATTAGCTAAATTAATATACAAAATTGCATAAAACTACTATAAATATGTATGTCAATTTCACGTTATCAATAGATTCTCTAGCTTCTGTTAGTATGATAAGAGTAAGATTAGGTTGAGTCATAGGTTTGAGAATTACAAAGTATGTGGTAACATGCAAAGATGAAGAGCCTCTAATGTGAATCCATATATCTCTTACCTCAAGTACAGAATGTTGCACATGTGTAGGCTTAGGGATGGCAACCTATTCCTTAGTCACCTGAATGACCTCTTCATTAATACAAAGAGGATTGGATGATTGAAGTGCTTGAGGGGTATGTTACTATGCAATATTTACAGGGTTTTGGGGAATTGTACCCTATTGTACGAGAACTATAGTAGCTAAGTAATTTACATACTAGCCTAACATCACCATGAATTGATTCAATGCATTAGTAGCCTCCCATACATCATCTACATATTTTTTGGTACTACTTCTTATGTATCATTACCTTAGTTGATATCTTCAAGTAATGTAATGCACTCATTTGTTTCAATGGTGGTGTCAAGCTCTAGATTGTTACTATTAGATGGATCAACTGCTCTTCTTTTTGAAGTAACCACCACGCAAGTATCAAGTCTTCCCTACCCAATGAAGTTGCAAAAAGTGTAGGTATAAGAGTCTAAATGTGATGGTCACATGTATATTGTATACAAGTTGTACTATACATAACTAAGGGGAATGACTTAAGTGGTACACATAGGATAATCAAGAGAAGAGCGGTAAGGAAGACGAATTAGCGATCTTAATTGGCTTTAAGACTTAGTGTAATAGGTAAAGGAGTGTAGATACATTAAAACTCCACAATTCGCAATGAACAAAGTTGTGTTCTTAAAATAATTTAATGTTTGATCTTTTAAGATAAGTAATACATCAAGTAAGTACACCTATCAATTTATAATATAGTAGATATGAGTCTAAATATTGATCCCATAGGAACTAATACGATTACTAGTACTCACTAGATCTTTATTATCTAACCGGAAAATTAAATTTCAAGAAACTTAAAGAAGTAAATCTAAATTACTGCTAAAACTACTATTAAAGATTAACTAAGATGCAATTCAAGAGTTAACAAGAAAACAATTCAATTAGAAATTAATTCAAGATTTAATATTGTACCTAGATCTTGTTTCCCCTAGATATAACATGTGATTTTCCTAAAGATAATCTAATTCATTCTTTAATATTTCTTATGCGAGAGAATTCTCTACTAAAGTTAATTACTTTCTCAAGCTAATTAACCTTAACCCTCTCCAGCTAATAAACCTTAACCCAAAAATCACCTATTAGAATCTCCTTTCGATGGCATAATCTAAGATTTTATTATTAAATAATGAATTCTCTAAGCTTTAATTCAAAATTCCAAATGAATCTTACAACAACTCTTATCAACTATGCTTAGATCTAATCTTATAAGAAATTTCTCGATTCTTTTATAAGACATCAAACTCTAGATTACTATCCGTAGAAATAATAACCTAAATCATGAAACAAACATAGTTTAACTAAGATAAGACTAAAGAATTAAATTAGTCAAATACTAATTATGTCATATGATAAATCTAAGTTCTATAAGACCTAAATATAAAAAATCTACCTACTATATATCATAAAATAAAAATCTCAAATGAAAGAGTAGAGAAAAATAAAAGGACAAATCTTGAAATCTTCTTTTTGCCTTGCTTTCTTGAGTGTCTTTGGCTTGAAAAACTCTCCAAAATTCATGCCAAAAAGTTCTTCTTTTAAACAAAACCTAACAAGGCTTTATAAATGAAGAGAAAAAAAAAAGTCGATGGGAAAAGATACAATTGGAGACACAATCATATCTTTTGATCATGTCCTAGGTTATAACGATTGAAAATAAGCTCCAAATTTGCCTAAAAACAACACAGTCATGTCGTTTAGCTGTATCGATCTTCAAACCTTTATAACTTGCTCATTTTAGCTCCGATTTGCATGAAATTTGTTTCCATCTTGTTTTCTAATATAGATCATTTCAAAACCTAAAAAACAAAATCTTACTCAATTAAGTATCATTATCAAAAAATTAACTCCAATACCAAGGAAAAATCATGAAAAATTACCAATTAAAATATATGCAATTTGGAACTCATCAAACTTCTCTACACTTAAGAATTTGCTTGTCCTCAAGAAAATTTATTAAAGAAAAATTTGGATAAGAATTCTTAAGTAAAAAACAATCACTACCTAAGAAACCAGCCAAAATTTACACTTAGAAAGATTCAACTTGAAAAGCCAATCAATTTTCTTTAAATAACTTCCTTAACTCTTATACTCAATCTTTTTCCCAATGTCTAAAGGACACAAATTACTAAAGTTTACAAGCTAATCTATATAAATTAAAGTTTAACTAGATCATTTAATCAAAGATTCCCATACTGAAGATCAGATTTAACATCTAGCTAATTAGGAAAGAGTTATAAAAATTTTAACCTACTTAACTAAAATGTATATAACTCTCTTTTCAATCTTACTACGCACTATAATTCATAGCAAACACATACCACTTCCATTCATCCTCTAATCATCCCCTTAATACATGCTTTCATTGGGAAGGCTTCAAATTTATTGAATATACGTTAGTAATCAATCACATTATTTAAGGACAATTGCATTGGCAAGGGGAAAGGATCTCGCTCTTTTGACGGACCAAGATCAATCCATACTAACTTAGCCTTTATATTGGTAGTGGAAAAGAACTTTTCTATTCTAAGGGACCAAGTTCATTCCATACCAACTTATTTTTTAAGTTTATTTTGGCATTAGTAGTGAAATTCAACCTCGTTCTTTTCAAGGATTGAGGTAAATTCTTACCAATTTTGGCATTTTGTTATTGATTATTCATTCATTTATATCACTTTCCACCTCCAACTATTTCAAGTTTTCAAGGGTTTCTTAAAAGACAAATTTCATTTGTTTATTTACTAAGGATGATAAGGCTCTGAAAATTTCTAAGAGGAAAGTATACATAAAAGTAAGCTTCAAAATAGTCATGACTAACTCCTAACGACTGATGTTGCTTTAATCGTAAATACTAAAATCTTAGGCTAAATAAACTTTACTCTATAAAGATTACACCTATCAACTTTAGTATCGTATAAATTAAACATTAGAGATCAAGTAATCAAATTACATTTGACTCAATGGAAGTTACCAATTTCCAATTAATGTAAGCCAATAAAACAATAAAATTGGGTTTAATGCAAAAATAAATAAATAAAATCAATCTCCTACATAGCAAAAGTTTCTATAAATTTCTATATCCCTTTCCCTACATTTAAAACCATACATTGTCTCCAATGTGTCAGTTAAGTCACACATGAAAAATATATTATTCAAAACAAACATGGATAAGATGATATAAAAGTGGGAAAGAAAAACCGATACTCCCCTGAAAATTTGAGTAACATAATTCATCAATGCAAGAAGTTTGAAGTAATCCAAATCAAAAGTATTCTCTAAGATGAGCTTCAAAGTTCTAAGACATCAACTTCACAATCCTCCTAATTACAGCTCCTTTCGTGTTTCTCTATCAAAGGAAACAAGATTCAAGTCAAATTTCCATTACAACAGAGCTTCCCCATACTTAGAATAAAGAAATAGACCAAAAAGCATAACTAAGTGTCAAACATGTAGTATATAGATAAAATGTAGTTATGTTCTTGAGAAATCCTTCATGCAATCCTTACAACTATTGTTACACAATAGATTCTAAGCATGCTTAAACTCATAATTCTTCAATGACATGAATCAATAACACTTATACATTCATTAAACATTAAAGCAATGAAATTCAACACTTCAACCCAAACATTTAAGAATCACATACCTATAGGAATGTATTGTAGGTGATACGATTGTGTCATATGCTATGTCTTTCATACCCAAATATTAGCTCCAATTGAAGAATACAATCATGTTCATCATGTACACTATTATCAAAATACTAAAACAAAAAACATCCATCATAACCCACATTAACTAAACAAAACCATACAAAAGCCTTAAGAAAAAAAAAATGAAATCTAAATGAGTTCTTCCATGAAAAATTCAAGAAAAATGAGAGATATCAAGAATTTATCGAAGTACTTAAGGTAAAGTATACTTAAGAAATGATTGAATTGGTGTGAGTAATTAATTGTGAAGCAAAGAAGGTTGTGAGTCTATTCATTTGTGTGTTTGGGTGTAAGTGAGATGGTAGATAAGTAGAAAATAAAATCATGTGTATATTTGTGTAAAAGAAGAACTAATGAGAAGTGAATAAGAGGTTGTAGGCGATAACTTTTTATTTTAGGTGCAACATGACCAATGACACGACCATATCTTACGATCATGTAACATTCTATGGTGTAGTTAATACTTTTCCTAGAACTAAGACGATCTGAGACACAACCGTACCTCGTAATTGTATACCCATTCTGTGATACGCGCATATGCATCATCTGGAATTGACATGACCTAAGACACAACTGCATCTTTGGACTTGTAGTACACTATTTTGAGGTTTTTTTTTTTTTTGCTTTTAACTATTATTATTTTTATTTTTATTTATGTATGCCTGGCCTAAATGCATGAATTTAAAAATAAAAGAGACTTAAAGAAACAAAAGTACTAAACTAAAAAAAAAAAAAGAATCAAAGAAATCTAATGCAAAAATTAAACTAAAGGGAAAACTTATTATGTTATACTTATCAATTTTGAAATTTCATTTAGCTTCTAGGGCACTGCTCCGGAAACTCGTAGGTGACACTATCCTCTTGACCCTACCTACTAACCAACTAACGGGACCGCCATATGTATGGTGTAACATAAAAGTGAACTTGACCTTAAGATAAAAAATAAAAGTGTTAAAATGCTAAGATAAACAATAAAAATTACTAAAAGAACCTACAAGCTAAAAGTAACGAAAATAAATACAAACTTAGGTTACCTCCCAAGAATGCTATGTTTAATGCCGATTGCTCAACAAAATGCATAAGTTACTTACCTTTATCCAAGTAAAGATGGATCTCCATCCTTACCTAGCTTTTGAACCCTCTAAACAAGGCTAGACTTACCCTTTTTCCATTGGTATAGCAAATTCTCTTATCTAATTGCATAACTTCTACTAAGTTTCTTCTTATCACGCCACTCATCAAACTCATGTTGCTCAAGTCTCTTGTTTTTATTTTCTTTTCACTTAGATGAAGTGGTTATCGATAGCTTTGAGCTCTTTACTACAAAAGCATGTTCTAAACAATCTTTTAAGTGTTTCTGCTCCAAGACTGATGGTTTTAATTTGGGAGGCTCTAACTTTCCTTTGTTTGGTCTACAAAATGGTTTAATCCCTACCTTCACCATATTGGGTTCAGTAGCTCCCAACTAAGCTACAACTTCTGATTGATTAAGGGTTTTCACAATTTCTCCATCTCCCATTTCTAAGCAATTGTTCATGGATTTTTTGACAAGTGTTTCTTGCACACATTCAGTAACAATAGCATTAAAAGTATCACGATCATAGTTTATGCCCTCTAAGTTAAGAGACTTGTACATTGAATTTGGATTTTGGAAAATATTTTCCTCATCTTTGACCCTTAAGCTGAGCTTATGCTCACTAACATCAAACACAGCCTTAACAGTAGCTAAGAAGGGTTTACTTAGAATCAATGTTACCTCAAGATCCTTATCTATATCAAGGATAACAAAATCTATAGGGAAAATGAATTTATCAACTCATACTGTAACATCCTTTATGATTCCTCTAGGCTATGTAGTAGATCTCTCAACTAATTGAATGCATATGCATGTTAGTTTAGGTTCTCCTAACCCTAGCTTTTTAAACTACTTAAATGGAATCATGTTTCTACTAGTTCTTAAATTTGCTAAAGCATTATTTACTGACGACTTTCTAAGTACACAAGGAAGAGTAAAACTCCTTGGATCTTATAATTTCCTTAGCAACTTTTTTTGGAGTGGTGCTGAGCATTCCTCGTTCAGTATGATAGTTGAAAGATCCTCCAGCTTCCTCTTGTTCAATAGAAGATCCTTCATTAATTTTGCATATTTTGGCTTCTGTAATAAAACATCAACAAGAGGTAAGCTCACTTGTAATTGTTTAAAAAGATTAAGGAATTTATCGAATTGCTTAGCTAGATTAAGGCAATCTTGCTTAAGGCATTGTGGATACAGAATAGGCAACTTGTACTTCTTCACTTTTAGTGGCTCTGTACTCTCTTTTAATCTCAACAGGTCTGAATTTTCCTTACCCTTGGCCTCCACTTCTTTCTCAACTGTTCCCTTATCCTCCTTCTTCTTAACTTATTGCTGTCTACCACTTCTTAGGGTTATTACATTAACATGTTCCTTAGGTTTGTTTCAGTATTTCTAGGAAAAGACTCTTGTTGTCTCTCATTTGAAATCCTAGCAATTTAACCAATTTGATTCTCCAAGTTATGGATAGAGGCTTCTTGGTTCCTTAAAGAGGCCCCTATTTGTTGCATTTGAGCCTCATTGGATTGAATATATTTTTCCAAGATGCTTTCTAACTTCTTCTTTGAAGTGAGTGGGTATGTTGCTAATTGTTGAAATACCAGCAGAGACAAATTTAATCTTTATTATGGCTAATTGCTTACCTGCCATTGTTGACCTTGACTTTGATTTTGACCTCTCTATGAAAAGTTGATTTTGACCTCTCCATGAAAAGTTGGGGTGGTCTCTCCAAGTTGGATTGTAAGTATTACTGTAAGGATTATACTAGGGTTTTGTAGGTTTCCCTAGAAAATCAACCTATTCTATTTGTTCATAACCTACAATCCCCTCTTAAATGAAGTCGTTAGAGTTATACTGTGGTTATTACAAACTAGTTGAGAGCAATTCAATTTTCATGCTCAACATCTCCACTTAATTGGCTAGAGACTATACAACATTAAACTCAAATGCGCTTGCGACTCTTTGCTTCCCCCTAGGGTTCTCCTACTGGTAATTGTTCATAGCCATACCTTCTATCTAAGCTTAGACTTCTTCGAGTGGCTTTGTGTTAAGTGTACCTCTAGGTGCTGCATCAATCATTTGCTTTGTAAAAGGGTTGAGACTATTGTAGAATGTTTGCATTACCATCTAAAGAGGGAGGTTATGTTGTGGACACCGTTTTAATAAGTCCTTAAAGTGCTCCTACGTATTGTACAAGGTCTCACCCTCTATTTAAGCAAAAAATAAGTTGTTGGCTCTAAGCTTTGCAATTTTTGCAGGTAAAAAATACTTCTCTAATGCTTTTTCCACCAATTCATTCCAAGTTGTGATTGAATTCCTTGCCAAGGAATTCAACAACTACTTAGCTCGACCATATAAAGAAAATGGAAAGAGGCGTAGCTGGATAGCATCTTCAGTTGCCCTATTGTTGGCCATGATGGCATTAGGTAAAGCTCTCGTAATTAGATTCTTGTTCTACACTTAATCCTTGACTATTCCCTCTAACAACTCCACTTCATCTTTCACTCTAATAGGAGATCCTTAGTTTATCGCCTTTACTATTTATCTGATAGATAATTGCCTCAAATTGCGTAAGGTCATTCTCTTAATCTGATGATCAATTTTAATCTAATCCTTTTGCCAACTTCTTATCATATATTGTACCCAAGAAAACAAAGAATTTAGTTAAAGATTACTCTAAGAAAATAAAAGAATTCAAGAAAAGAAAAGAAATTGAGAAAAGATTAAAAAAAATGGTTAGATTAATAAATCTACTAGCTTTCTTAATATCAAAAGTCCTTAGTAACGACACCAAAAACTTAATATATTAAGCAAGTGCACCTATCAGTTTATAATATAGTGAATATGAGTCTGAATATCAATCCCACAAGGACTAGTACAATTACTAGTATTCACTAAATCTTTATTATCTAACTGGAAAATTAAATTTTAAGAAACTTAAAGAAGTAATCTAAATTAATGCTAAAATTAATGTTAAAGATTAACTAAGACACAATTCAAGAATTAGAAAAAAAAGAAGTAAAAGATTCAATATTGTACCTAAAACTTGCTTCCCTTAGATCTAACATACGATTTTCCTAAAGATAATCTAATTTATTCTTTAATCTTTCTTGACTTGAAGAATTCTTGACTAAAAGAATTCTTGACTAAAGTTAATCACTCTCTTAAGCTGATTAACCCTAACCTAAAAATCACCTATTATAATCTCTTCTCAATAGCATGATCTAAGATTGCATTATTAAACAATGAATTCTCTATGCTTTAATTTAAAATTCTAGAAAAATCTTGCAAATTATCTCTAATCTTGTAACAACCCTCATCAACTATACTTAGATATAATCTTATAAGAAATCTCTCGAATCTCTTATAATATATCAAACTCTAAATTACTATTTATAGAAATAATAACCTAAATCATGAAGCAAACATGGTTAAACCAAGAAAAGACTAAAGAATGAAATTAATTAAATACTAATCATGTCATATGAATAGATCTAGATTCTACATGACCGAGATATCAAAGATCTACTTACTATATATCGTAAAATAAGAATCTAAAATCAAATAATATAGAAAAATAAAAGGATGAATCATGAAATCTAAAGAAAAATTGAATCTAAAAATCTTCTTTGTGCCTTGCTTTCTTGAGTGTCTTTAGCTTGAAAAACTCTCCAAAATTCGTACCAAAAAATGCTTTTAAACAAACTCTAATGAGGCTTTATATAGGAAGAGATAAAAAAAATAAGTCAGTTGGAAAAGACACGATCGTATCTTTTGTCGTGTCTTAGGTTGTAGCATTTGAAAATAAGCTCCAAATTCACATGGAAACAACATAGTCATGTCGTTCAGCTATGTTAATTTTTAAACCTTTATAACTTACTCATTTTAGCTCCAATTTGAGTGACATTTGTTTCTACCTTCTTGTTTTCTTGTATAGATTGTTTCAAAACCTAGAAAATAAAATTTTACTCAATTAAGTATTATTATCTAAAAATAAACTCAATATCAAGGAAAAATAATGAAAAATTACTAATTCAAATATATGTAATTTGGAACTCATCAATAAGAACCCATCAATAGGAACCCAACAGCATGATGGTGTTTTTATAAAGTTCAACTCTTGCTAATACCTTTTAGTTTAGTTCTTCCTTTAACATTTGTAAGTCATTTGGAGATCTGAGAAACATGAACTTCATGACCCTGAATAGATAACCGGAAAGATAACTCTCACACACTCTCTCTCTATGGTTTAAACTCATTATTTTTCCATTGCCAGGATTAGCTATTGAGTGAATTCATCTTTAGCAACCCTTTCCTTCTTCCTTACATATGTAACGAACTAAAGAAAATGAAATTAGGTTTTCATGTGTATAAGATACTTAATTGCAATCTACTATTCATTGTAAAGTCCCCTTACTTTATATCCTATTTTTTTTATTATATGTCTCTGTGCTATTTCATATGATCAAACAAGGTCCTAAAAAACATTTGATTTTTCAAATAAATGCCATTAACTACAGGCTTTGGCAACATATAACTATACATCACTATCACTCTTCTAATGTTAACTCTCCTAAACAATTTCATCTCTCTTAAACATTCCATTGAACAAAGGGTGTACATTACAAGACCTTTTTCCATAAACTAACCAATAAAAAATATAGGCCCATGCTTACTCTACATTTTGGCATGTTACCACTCCTAGCAAAGACAAACAATGCAATGCTTCAATTTGAGCCATAAGCTTCATCATGAAATCCCCTTGTCTAATATCAAGCGCACTCGTTCTTAGCTTAGGTTAGCATTAATTCTCACAATCATAGCGTTAAAACATAGTTACCAATGAATTTAGAGAGAGAAATAGAATGTACCATCTAAGAATGATCGTGAAATTGAGGCTGAGACGTTAGCAAGTTTCAATAGATATTGTTTGAGAATTTAGGCAATTAAGGTTTGAAAGTTTTACCAATTGTAGGGTAGGGAGGAAAAGTTAGTGATGAGATTTGGAGGAAGAATGGTTGAATTAAAATTACTAGCAAGTTCAACAAATTCGAATTAATAAAAATGAGATGTAGACCTTCCCTTTTGTATGCTCTAAAGGATGAAAATGAATGGGAAACTAAGTATCTGTTTTAACTTTTGAAATGTAAGCAAGGCATGTTCAAAAGATGGCTTTCTTTTGACAAATGTTGATACTCTGGTTGATGCAACTACAAGACATGAGTTATTCTCAATCGTGGATGGTTTTAGTTGTTATAATCAAATCAAGATGGAAATTGGAGATGTTGAATGTTCTGCTTTCTAAACACTAGTAAGAAAAATTTGTTACATTGTCAAGTTAGTTGGGCTGAAAAATGCTAGCACCATTTATCAAAAGGTCATGAATACTATACTCTATGACATGATACATGACTTTATGAAGGATTATGTTAATGACATAGTCATCAAATCAAGATGAATACATGATCATTTGATCCACTTATAGAAGGTTTTCAAGTGGTGTTGATTGTATAAGCTTCATATAAATCCTTTGAAGTGCATCTTTGGAGTAGCTTTGTTGGAAAACTTCTTAGGTTTGTTATTCATAGAGTTGTAAGCTATACAATCCATGCCTTCCCCTATTACTTTGAAAGAGATGAAAAATTTTATGGGTAAGCTCTCTTATATTAAGAGATTTGTGTTACTACTTGCAGAGATCCCGTACCCTTTTCATCAACTTATGAAGAAAGGAACTCCATTTGAATGGAAGTGAGTCCATGAAGAAGTAATTTAAAAGGGTAAAATGATTTTGACTTTTTCTAAGACCATGAAGATGTCCATCAAAGGATTACAATTGACCCTATACCTAAATTCTAATGATAGGTCTATTGGAGCTTTACTCGCATAGGAAGTAAATGGTCAAGAATGACCTATCTATTACTTAAAACACTCTTTAAGGAAGGTCAATACCTAGCTTGTGAAAAGTACTGTCACTATACAGAAGTTACAACGTTACTTCCTAGCTCACAAGATTAATTTAGTTACCCATTCAGGTATAATCAAATTCTTCTTGTCACATTTAGCTTTATCTAATTGAGTCACCAAATGGTTACTTCTCCATAGAGAATTTGATATTTCAATACAATCTCTTAAGGTTATCAAATTGTAAGCCTAAGTTGATCTATTAGCATATTTCCTAAATGTACAATAACACTTGGTGATAGATGCCACACCAACAAAATTTCATGGAGATTCATTTTTAGTTGAAATAAAAGGAGCATGGTGGCTTCAATTTGATGGTTCTACAAGGAGTAAAAGCTAAGGGTAGGATTATGTTAGCTTCACTAGGAGGCCAAGAAGTACCTTTAGCATTAGAGCTTAATTTTTATTACACCAAAGATGAGTTGAGTATAAGGTCCTATTATTAAGGTTGTTATTTGTACAAGAAACTGGAGCATGATATTTATGAATTTGAAGAGACTTTAATTTGATGCTGAAACAGGCTAATAGCGAATACAAGTTCAAGGAACTTGCATTAATTCATTATAGGGATGCAATTGAGGCTCCTAAGGGGAAGTTCTAGTTAGTGTGATATGATCATATAACCCAATTTATAAAAAATGTAGACGTATTAGTCACACTAGTATCAAAAGTACCATTTCAAAATGCAAGTAAAAGTTTAAGCATTCAAGTGCTCAAGAATGCTACACAATTAGCTACACTTGACCTCATTAATGAAGAAGATGAAGCGCATGATGATTAGCACATTTCAACAAAGGAAAAATTAACATAGCCCAACACAACTTTTGTTTCAACATTAAGAAACTTTATTTAATTGAATGGGACATTGTACTACAAGGATCCTTAAGGAGTGTTATCTTGTTGCGTTAGCACAAAAGATGTTTGTCTTAAGTTGGATAAATATCATAAGATCTAGTATGGAGGAGAAGAACCGCCCTTATGCTATCACATTCAACATGGAGGATAGTCCTGGACATCAATGGCTAAACATACACTTTAAGTATAGATGCATTGTCCTAAGTATTCTATATTACCTAATCAAAGCAAATGCAATTTTGTATCCATCTATACATTGATTATTGGATGATCAATGTGCTATGAATGGTATAGATGCTAAACTCATGAAGCAGAAGGCATAAAAAATATCTCATGTATAAAGATTGATACAAATTCGTAGATGAACACACAAACCCAAAATCATACATAACCAAGGGGTGAGTCCAGGACATAAGGTGGCTCGAAAAGTAAATGATAGTCGAGAATAAGTAAAGGTTCCCATGCATCAACAATGGATAGAACATACCAATGCTTCATACGAGCTTTGGTCACACTTGACGTACAAGTATCGCTAAAGGTTACTCACCACTAGTCAACACTCAATGGGCTAGATAAGAGTAACTTAAGAGTAAGTAGAAGGACACTTAGCTTAAGAGAGAATAAAAGTTTAGTGTGTTCTTTGTGTTTTCATGTTGCAGCTATTACAATATGTAAGTATTTATAGTACCCAATTAAGATAAGTCCTAAATTACAAAAAATTATAGAAATGGATCCCTACTAGTTAAGCAAAAAGGAGAATAATTTATAGGGAAAGCATATAATTATGCAAACAAAATGTCCTTTGCCAAAAAGGACAATACGGATGTCAGAAATGACAGCACATGTGTAATTTTGTTCATTTTATGGTCCTATTAACATCATGAGCTGAATAGCGGTAGACCTTGATTAGGTTTAGTCGACATTGACAGTTTGACAGCTTTAATTGCTAAGACTGGACAAAGATTGGATTAAGGATGACTCACGTGCCAGTTGACCTCAAATGGTCAGCTCTTGATAATAGTTAGCTCAACCTTAACACTGTAGGGGTGGTTATATCCTAATTTGTTGCTTGGACTAGTGCATTGTAGAGGGGTTGGCTTGGCATGTTAGCTGATCACCTTGATAGTTTCTTAAATGGTGTGGAGAGTGAAGTAGCTCGGTAAGTTGAACTGGAATAAACACTATTCCTTAATACTTAACTCACCCTAGACAACTCAATAATCCATCTGAGAAATCCCTTGGGTTTGGAAGTACATGATCGGTCCTTAATCCTTATCAAAGATGAATTGTATTGAATTACATTCATGGGTAAGATCCTTACATGTATTGTATCCTCCAAAACGAAAACAATCTTAACTAAGGTGCATGATGGAGGGTATAGGGAATAATAAGGATGAAGGAAATTGTAATGATAAGGGATATTATTGGCCAACAATGGAGATAGATGCTTTCAACTTCATCAAGTGGTATGTTGTTTGTCAACAACATAGTAGTGCTATCCATGTTCTTGTAGTCACACTTCATAGCATAATAACTCTTTGGCCTTCAATACATAGGCATTTGATCTTATTAGTCTCACTCACCTACCATTAAGAGGGTGTATTTAGATTTTGGAAATCAATGAGCATTTCACAAAATGGGTAGAGACAACTCCTTTAAAAAAAGGCAACAGGATTGACAGTTTTTGGTTCCATAAAGGAGAATATTATATGCAGATTAGGTATTCCAAAGTAAATCCTCTCCGACAATGGAAACCCTTTTATTACCTTACATTTGCAATAGCTGTTGGCTACAACTTCGACTGTGTCAATTCAATGCCATACTACCCTAAGGGAACTAGCTAGGTAGAAGCAATAAACAAAAGCCTATAAAAAAATCCTCAATCATATAGTGTATGAAAATCCTCAATCATATGGTATGTAACAATATCATAAGAGTGCACGATAAGTTGCTACTACCACTTTGGATTATAAAGTTTCAAAGTGAAGACCAACGTAGGCTCCTATTCTCTAAAAGTTGCCTTATACAAATATTTGATGTATGTACTTACTTTGACTCTAAGACAATAAGAGAGGCTTGCCAATCATCGAAGATGAGACCTACTATACTGAATGCTTGTTCAATAATCATCGTCGAAGTGGGAACAATGAAAACCTAATGGGCAATATGAGATAAGATGGGGCAGCTCTTTGCATGCATCTCCCACAACTCCAAATTGTCAAAATCTCTTATGGCAACAGAATCACAGAACTCGAAGTTGGTGGTCATGTAATGTTGAAGCTCAATCTATGGCCCCCCAGACCATTGTCATTTCAATTTTGAGCCAATAACTCTTTACCCACGAATGAGTAACAAGTATTAGGTGTGGGGTGGTGAGGGCGAAGTTCTTGTCTAGCCACCATAAGTGTATTGGTAATGTGTAAAGAGCTCTTCCACATCTATTGTAGCTCCCATAATCTCCTCCCATGCTTATAAATTCTACATGTCTTTGGAATCTATAAGTGAATCATTGCACTTACAATAAGTTTTTAGATAGAGTTATGATATATCAATTTTATAACGAGAGTCCAAAATTGTAACTACAAGATTAATATGAGGAATTTCCTAAAAATAATGTAACCACTTGGACGCCTTTATTACACAATCATAGAGATTTGAGTTCACGTGTACTTCCATTAAAACATCAAGAATGATAATGGATTTCATCATAAAGAAATACACACTAAGCTTGTAAACTTGAAAAGAAAAAAAATTAGTAGCATCCATGAATAATCTAATGAACCCTAAGCAATTGGATACGTATGTCCTAGTTACTTGGGTGAATTTCAACTTTTGATAAGTTATATATCATAAAGTTATACAAAAGTTTCTTATAACGAACAATACTTTGTAATAACTCATAAGTAGAATTCCAACAAAGAGCAACATCCATTTTAAATTTTTTCGATCTCTTTTCATTTTCAATGCAAAAGTTCCTCCACTTCTGTGTAGAGATGGTGTCTCAACTATTAGTTTTACCATGGCCTTTATTAGGTAAACCTTGTTTTGTAAATCTACAATACCATTCTTAGCACATAGTTTTAGAACATGACATGCACATATAATATAAAAAATATTCCACCTAGTGTTGGTCAACGAAGTTTTTAGATCTTCAAATGAGGCGGTGTTTGCACTAGCATTATCAAATTTGATTGAGAAAATTTTTCTAACTAAATTATACTCATATAGAATAACACTTATAATTTTATATATTTTTTGGGTCATTGGCACTCATTAAATACCTTTAACGCCAACAATCTTTTATAAGAATGTTAATTATCATCGATCTAGTGACAAGTTATGCTCATGTACAAATTGTTATGGAATGAACTGGTTTATATATCAACACATATTGCATTAACATATCTAGGCAAGCAAACTTACCTATCAGCTCCCTCTTACCTTTTGATAGAGCTTTTGGATTTCCCTACTCAATGTATTGTAGCTAACCTTACGTGCATTGGGATTGAATGTATCTTACTCTATCTACTTTGCCATGGGAATGCACTTACATTGAAAAACAGGTGCATATTTGCAAGGTGCTACACAAGATTATATTTGTGCTTATCCTTATCATATCGCATTAATATTTGTCCGAATGAAATACTGCCTAGGTTAATTTGCTATTGTATCATATCAAACCTAAGCTCTCTAAGATGCTTTGATTTTAGATATATGTTTAGAGTACCATTACACTCACCTGATTTTCACGCACAGTGTGCTTTATGATAATTACAAACGTTCACAAGTTCTCTTGTACGTCTACACTTTCACAAAAATGTTTAGTTAATATATCAGATTTATTAGGTCTAGGGGGCTTACCTAAATTACCTAATTACTGACCCATCAGTTACTCCTCCATCTCTAGAATTATTTAAAGATCATTATCCTCCTCATAGAAGATGGTTATAAGGCAACTATTACATAGAGGTTAAAATCCGAGTGGTGGTAGAGTTGTAGAGTCGACATCTAGAATCACGTTGCGTAATCTCTCTTCATTGTAGTCATTCTCTAGGTATAATGCTGAGTCTTCAAAGTCTTATGATGAAGACAAAGTGGTGGTGGCTTGCCCCTTTCTTTTCTTACTTAATGGGGAAGCTAGCTTCATTGTAAAAGAGGAACGTTAAAAAAAAAAAGAAAAAGAAAAAAAATCCACGATAATTTTATTTTCTTTAAAGAAAAAAAATTTATGTAAAAAAAAAAATCTTATCGAATGCAACAAAAGATGAGGGAGCGAAAATATAAAGATTTTATTACCTACATTAGTTGCACATAAAGAACAAATTATTTTTAACAACAAAACCATATTTATTTTAACAAACTAGAATTTTAAAAACAAAAAAAAAAAAACTAAAACAAGCAAAATACTCAATGAAGTTTTAGTAGGAAAGTAAAATATGGAGAGTAATTATTGAAGGCAATATGTATGTATGAATGATTAATGAATTTCTAAAGAAGGGTGTGTGCATAAATTTATAGGTTAGTAAACATAAACTAAAATCTTCATTTGAAATTCAAACATTAAAATTTCTTCTACTTCATTGAATTATAATGTCTCCCATTTGAAAAATTGCAAGACCAATTATGTTGCACCACAAATTTTATTTATCTTAATTATCATTGATGTGAAAGTGGATTGAAGATTTTAGAATGTAAAAGAGAAATGAAAGTGGACAATCCACTTTGTAAATTACAATGAAAGTAAAGGCTACTAGCTTATGGCATTTTGGCAATGAATTATTGAAACTTTGAAAGGTAAGGAGAAATATTAGGCAGCAAAGGTTACTCATAACAACCAAAATCGTTACCATTCTTTTTATATATTTCATGCCCGAACCGATGGGCTTTAGACATCGAATTACCTAGATCCTTAAAGCTTAACAATCAAGGCTTGCCTATACTAAGTTCTAACCGGTTAGGCACTCAACAAGCTTATTCATAGTTCAAAACCGATTTTGACATATGTTTATATATAAGAGAATTATAATAGAAAGAATTAACATTTAAAAGTAAATTTAACTTAAGAATCAATATTTAAAAAAATTTAAATAAAAAATTAACGTTTCAGCAAATTTAAATAAAAAATTAATATTTATTTCAATTACTTTATATAACGTTAATCTTTTATTTAAATATTTTAAAACTTTAATTTCTTATTTAACCATTTTAGAAAATATTAATCTTTTCTTTAAATTTTTTGAATCATTAATCTTTTATATGAATTTATCAAAAACGTCACTCTATTAATCTTTCCGTTATAATTGTCCATGGCAAATATTCAAGACACCCAAACGGCAGTGTTCAGCTTGCGTATGTCTAGACGAACGATCCATAAATTCACATGTCCAAATGTTCATGATTGGCTGACATATGTTCAGACGTCCGAATGATAATGATCGGCTCACATAGAGTCACATGTCCAAATGTTCATTATCTGCTCACTTCAGCTCACATGTGATCGATATTTTCACCGAATTACACCCGGAAATGGGTTCCCCCAACACCACCACCACCACAACCCACCGCACCCCCGCACCCCCCCAACCCACTCCCAAAAAAAACACAAAGAGCTAACCAAATGTCAGCCCATCATTTAATTACTCAAGTCTAAAAATTGCACATGCATAAGGGAAGTTTCACATCGCGCTTTCAGCGATCCGAATTTGCTGAACTTTCCAGTAAGTTTTAATTGGACCCTTCTTCATCCAAATCTTATCACCAGCTTTTCCTCCTTTCCCTTCAAACCCTCGACTGCCTAAATTCTCAAACCATATCATTTGGACGCCGTCGACATCTCAACCTCAATTTACGACTATTTCTCTCTCCAAATTACTTTGGGAACTATGATTTGGTGCCATGGTTGTGAGAATCAAAAGTTGACCTGGGATGAGAACGGGTGTGCTTGATGTAAGACAAGGTGGTGTTTATAAAGAGACCCCTCGACTGCATTTATTTGGAAGAATGAACATTGTACAAGTGGCAGCGACTGATATAGTTATAAGGGTGTGTTTATAAAGAGTTGTTTAAAAAAGATATTGAGCTTACTACATCAGCATCTTAAATAACTAATTCTTTTAAATATCTCTTTATCTTGTAAAAATACTTAATCAAAGTTGTTCAACTAAGTTTTTGGTAAATCTCATATCATTACTATTTTTTTAAATTAATAGATAAAATATTATTTAAAAACTAATGTGAATAATTATCCTATTATGACATATTATAATAATATTTATTTATTTAATTTAAAAGAAGAGAAGGAAGGAAAAAAAAAAAAAAAAAAAAGAAGAGGAAGGCTCAAAAAGGCTAAAAGACTATGGCCATTTATTTGGCCTCGGACACGTCAAATACGGTGTCATGCTAAACATCTAGGTACCTACTGCTTGTTGTTTATAAGCAAACATGAGATGCTTAGTAAAATTTCATACCAAGCATCCCTTATAAAAAAACACTTTGAATGAGAAAAAATTCACCGATCTTGATAGTCCATGTAGATTTCCTATATAGTAGACAACTCCCAATTAATTATTACCATTCAAACAGCTAATTGAAATATCATAGTAGCAAATAATATATTAATTGATGTAGATAATATATTAATTGTCGTGAACTCCAAACACATATATATTACCATTTAAAACAAACCATGATTTTTTTTTTTTTACAAAACAACGTTTCTTCCCCTATCCATGGAAAATTGAACGGTCATTTCTTCACATTATCAACAACTTTCAGTTCTTTATATTTAAGAAAATTCATTACCACTCCACGCACTCAAAACACAACTATTCATTGGATTTTTAATCTTTACCTATTCAATAATTAAGAGGAAATATTTTAGTTTGTAATTTAATATATTTTCACATTTAGAACACAACTATTTGTTGGAGCGTTAACCTTTACTTACTCAATAATCAAGAGGTGATATTTCACTTGGTAATTTAATATATTTTGGCACAATTTTTACCTATTCAATCACTGAATAGTTCTATAGACATTGCAATTTATGTTGTTATTTTTTAGTGTAACTACTTATGTTCATGTGTTTCTGTTTTTTTTTTTAAAAAAAATTGGGATGAAAATAAGATTAATACATTTTAGTTGAACATCATCGAATTGTGTTTAATTAAAAGAAATGGGTAAACTGTCATACATGGTTGTAGTAGCAAATTCGTGTTCAATTTTGATTGCTTATTACAAAGCATGCATGGACATAAACATCACTATTTTTCTAATGGGGTCTTTGTTCGAAGAAAAGATTTAGGTGAAAATAATAACAATGTATGAGAAATAATAATAAAGTTACAGTCTATTTATATCTATAATGACATTTTAGCAACCGTAGAAGTTTGGTGCTACCAGTACTAGATCTTATGCTAGTAATTTTTATTTTAAGGGATATTATTTCTCCTTAAACATTCATGTGTCTGTGTTGAATATATTAAGTTATATTAAATGACTAAAAGATAGATGGAATCTTGAACCAAATATCTCCCACCACATCTTCAATTGGAGGGTAGACATATAGGAAAAAGAGATATATACATAACAAGAATGGGACCATATGTAGGACCAATTTTCTAAATATCGCAATCTAATGGATGGAGTTGCTTCAAATAGGTGTTTCAAAAAGCACCTATATATTTTTTTCTAAAGTTTAATGAGTAATTGACTTTTTATTTGTATTACAAAAATAAACTTTGATTTTTATGGCTCATAATAAGTCTAATATAGACCCTTCCAAGGTCCTCATATGAATTGGTTGTTATATATCAATTAATATATTAACATATAAGACCTAAAATCTTCATATAAAAATTATTAAAAAAAATACATAATGAATTTTAATTTTCAGTTTCATACATGAATATATGAAGTTTCCTCATGACAATCTTCATATTTTGAATAGGCTGTGCAATTTGATTTTGAACAATTGCAACAAAAATATGCTTATTTTGTTTTTATCTTCCTTGATTGCAGGCTTTGTGTTTTTTACTTGTGATGGATGGTATATGTGAATTTTTTATAATTACAATTGGATTCCTACTTTACAAAGAAAAGAAGTACGATTGATTCCTTTATGTGATATAGTGTTGCAGATATATTAACTATTCCAAATATAGTTGTTTTAATGCCTAATTTCAATATTATTATCCACTCAATTCTAGTTATAATAAATGGAAATTCCATCATAGTTATGTTTAGGAAAGTTACATGGAAATTCTATACTAATGTCTTGAGTATTTTTAACAAGATGTGTTTCTAGCTTAATATTTGGGTAACAGTTCTATAGAGTTGAAACCAATTTGTCAATTTCTAAGTTTTCCATTCAAAAATTTCTACAACATTAATCCCTAGATATGTTACTTACAAAGATGAAATTTGCAAATAAGAAATAAAATTTCTACTACACCTAATGCCATTAATTTGATTCGAATTTGCATGTTTGACTTCCCATTATCCACATTAACACAGCTTGTTAATGTCCATATTAACATGAAAATAAACATAATATTTTTCACATTATGTTAAAATTATCTAACATACTTAAGTATTAAAGACCCACATTTTTATCTCCTTCTAATAAGCTCCTCCATTGCCCATAGTTCTTCAAAGATCTATAGCCATCAATTTATTTTAATTATACAAGTTAATATAAATGCACCATTGTCACTAAAAAGAAGAAAAGGGAATCAACAGCACATAGAAACAAGTGATTGTCATACTTGCTCTAAGTGTAGTTATCTAGCAAATAAAAATAGTACAACAGTTTCGTGATGCCTAAAATGTGTTCAACATTGCTCTCATGTTACTTCATCAAAAATTACAACAAGAACATTTATGAGTATGAAACAAATAAATACAAACGGACCCTTAAGACATCCAATCAATTTAACAAAAATTTCTTGTATAAATTATAAAGTAATATTGTATATAAACATAAGTTATACTTTATAAATTACAAGATAGCTTAATACATAAAACATAAACACTAGACTAGGTCATAATCTACATCTCTAGAGATATTACAAGCAATTTTTTTAACTTATTGCAATTGGTCTGAAGCTAGCGAAGCTAGCAAAACTTACAACTTCCATCCTTGCATAAAGGTGTTGATCTCATAGAGCCTCATATGAGTAGATGAGTTCCAAGTCATATGACACCTATAGGATGACATAAAAAATCTTTATCACAAAGTACATCCATTCAAATAGTTTAAAGTCCTGTAGCTAGGATGATCGATTGTATTTGTTCTCTGCATTGTAAGAATAATATTGTTTTGGAGAGTTGTTTCCAAATATGGAGTCTAATTAACCAAGAAACATTCTTCAAATAACATTATCCACTATTTCTAATACCATTAATTCTGTTTGCATCAATAAAACAACACATACCCAAAAGGATTTGAAATTATTTGGATTTGTTGAAGGTGTCATTCGTACCAATTAGATGTGGATTTGAAGAGTTAGGATAAAAGGATTTGCTTCTTTACTTTTCAATGAGGAAAATCAAAATGCAAAGATTCTTAAAGAGTGACCCCATCATTTTGATTCTAATCCAACAAACAGAAGACCCATTATAAAAATAAAAGTAAAATACACATATATAAGGAAAAGGAACATAAGAAGTACCAAATGTCTATGTTCAATGAAAGGTGATCATAAACTGCAATTACTTCATCAATTTTTCTATTATTCTTTCATCTAGGATACTAACAAAAAAAAAAAAAAAAAAAAAGATTAGTTAACCAAAAGATATTGATCTGTTAATTGAATTAACATCGACATGTTATGTCAAGCACCTCACGATCACACATAAGGGAATAATTGGAGCCAACAATAGCACTAGATGCGATGTTTCTAGAGGAGCAACAAGAATCCGATGGCTATAAGATCTTGCTCATCTAAGAAAAGATCCTTTGGCGACCTATACTCTATGTACATTCAAATTGTAGGTTTTCCCCTAAAAAGAGACGAGACTGTAATAGATCAAAAACCGATAGGGAAAACTACCATGAAGATGAAAAGAGGCAAGTCCTACAGGTGAAAGAGGTAGAGAAATATTCCACGCAGTGAAAAGGAGGAGAGAAAAAGGATTAGCAATGACAGAAAAGAGTGAATAGAAACTAGAAAATGAGAAAAAAGTAAGGGAACTTACCCATTGAAATTAGAAAATGGTAGTTTTTAAGTCTTTTTTCTGCAATTTTCAAATTGAAAAGATAAGGGAGTTTGCTTCTGATGATAACGGAAATGTGTTAAGAGTTGATGGCAATTAATATATTATGTATAGCAATTAATATATTACGTGCTGGCATGATGCTTTAATTAATTATTTAAATAGCAATAATTAATTGCTGGGAAATCTACTTAGCATATCATGCTCAGTAAATCTAGTCAATGGCATTTATTCTAAAAAATTATCCGATGTTTTCAACAGCTTGTTTGGGTCATATAATATAGCAAGGAAGAGACATATAACCGAGTAAAATACAATATAAGGTAAGGGGACAATTAACTTTGGATAGTCGACTACGATTAAGTGTCGTGGACACATGAAAGCCCAATTTCATTTTCTTTAACTACATATGCAAAGAAGAAGAAAAAAGGTTACCAAAAATGAATTCAAAAAATTGCTAATCCTAGCAATGGATATAAAAAACGAGGTTAAATGGAAGAGAGAGAGAGAGAGAGAGAGGGGGAGAGAGGGAGAGAGAGATATCTTTGCAGCCGTCTGTTCAGGATCATGAAGTTCATGTTTCTCAAAGCTCTAAATGAATTACAAATTATGAAGAAAGAGATGAACTAAACGGTATTACCAAGAACCGGGGGCGAGGCATAGCCCATTCAAGAATAAGAAATTAAAAAAAAAAAAAAAAAAAGAAGGAATGAAGAGTAGCTCAATTTCTTCAATTAACGTATGCATCAAAAGAGACATGGCTACTCTATTGATGGGGTCTCATATGGTGTCACAACTTTCGCCAAGTTTGAAGTTAGAATAGTGCTCCTGTTGGTAAATCTTGAACCTCCTTTGTTACTGTCAAAGTTCATGAGTGCAAAGTTGTTAATGAAATAAAAAAATGATGAGTTTAGCACATATACGAAATAAAACTGGATAGCTCGTGCCATATACATTACTTATGTGATTTCATTTAAATGTGAGTTAAGAAAATGAGAAACTCCTTTTCTTTGAAGACAAGAGTCTAAGCTTGAGAAGATGCCTCCATAGTGATAGTATCAACACAGTCATGTGGGACTTACGGATAAAGAGCAGTGGTTACTTGTACAATCTTACCATACAATGAAAATGACAAGGAGATAGTATTTTGGTATAACATTTGCAGGTGTCAAACTGGAGGGTTATTCGTTTTGAATAATAATAAGAAGAAATAAATAAGGGATAAGAAGGCCCCACGTTAACCCTTTGTAGAGAAATAAGACAAAAAAAAATTGGGGTTCCAACCGTGAAATTACATGAAAGGGGGGATAAATATATATATATATATATGTAATATCCTCTTTTGGCCATAGTTATATGTTAAGCCAATTACTTAGAAGGTTTGATTCACCTTCTTTCTTTTGGTAAAAATATGGAATTCTCTCTATTGAGACGAGATAGCCTCCTAATTTTTTCTTTTTATTTTCTCTTTTTGAGATAAGAATGATCTCTAAAAAAAAAATCAAAGAAAACTCTTAAGTTTTATTGAAAAGAATTAAATGATCTTGTTATAATTCTATATAAGCTATTTATAATCTCAACTAATACTTAATATGTAACTAATACTTGACTGACTAACTAACTACTGCTAATATCAAAACTACTATCAACTAATATTTGATTATATATATTAAAAGAAAACTAAATTATTATACTATTATTTTTCTGATCTAATTTTAGGTCATAACAATTTGCCCAAACCTTCTTTAAGAACCTTGTCCTCAAGTTTCTAAAAAGAAAAATTCAGTAAAAGAATCACTAACTAATATGATTTAATAATATTAAAAAATCATTAACAAGATCTTTAATATATACTTCATTCTTCAAGATCGCAGGAGCATTTTCTTATTCTTCTAGCTTAAGATTTTCATAGGTTACAAAATCTAAAACTTGATTTATAAAATTTCTTTTTTCACGAATTCCATGTTCATAAATAGTATTGTTAAGCATCATGATTGTCGTAGCTTTTTGTTCTCCAATTAGATCTTCCATAACAACTTCTATCTTTGACATTATTATTTATACAAAGCCAATTATGAAAAATACATTTCCTCTAATATCTTGGTATTAGGAATGTCTATATCTATACTTTCTCGATTATTATTCATATTAGTTTCTTGCACAACATTCTTCACTTATTTAGTATCACTCTTTATAAAAAGTTGTTTTGTTTTTTTGTAAATTTCTGTCATCCATATCTTCAATAGTTAGTGTTACGTCTTCTTCTTTTTGGTTCATTATTTGCGCTTATTCCATACATTCCACTATTACTTCTTGTAAATGCTTAAAACTTTCCTTCAATAATTGTGCATTTTCTCTTGTTTTCTTTATCATTTTCTCCACACATTCTTGTATTCACATAAGTGATTTTTCATTTTCACTTATTCTCTCAATGAGAGCATCATTTTTAAGCCTACTTACGTGGAAAGCTCGGCCCACCTTTTTCTTTTTGATAAAAATATGAAATTCCCTCTATTCAAGATGACATAACCTCCTAATTTCCTCTTTTCGAGGTAAGGATGATCTCCATAAAAAAAAAAAACAAAATTTAAAAAAACTCTTGAATTTTATTGAAAATAATTGAATGATTTTGTTATAATCTTATACAAGCTATCTATAGTCTTAGCTAATACCTAATATAAAACAAATATCTAACCGACTATCTAATTATTACTAATATCAAAACTACAATTAACTAATATGTAACTATACATTTTAAATGACAACTAAATATTAGACTATTAATTTTCTAATTTAATTTTGGATCATAACATTTTATTGACAATGGGCTGTATGGCTAAACATAGGCTTATTTCATCCTGACGAAAGCTCCCATGGACATGGAACCTTATGTCCTCTTGTGGCTCGGCAACTCAACGAATTGAACTGCCTAAAATGGCCTCATTATAGCCACTACACCAAGCATATATTGAATGCATGGCAATTCTTATAAGCTGCAATACATCATTGTTCTCGTTATAAGTACCAAGATCATATGCATTAGCTATTGTGAGTTGCTTCATTTACAAATGAAGAATCCTTTGGACCAATGTGGGGGGCCCAGTTATATTAGGCTCAATTTAATTGGAGTTATTGGTTTGCTAGGGTCAAGTCTGCTAATGAATCTCTTAAATCATCTCAATGATCGAAACTGGAAAAAGTGAATTGCATTTTGATGGCTAAATTAAGTAAATTTCCTTACATGAAGCAGTGTACGTGAAGTGGCCACTTCAACAAATTGGAGGACACATAGCCCCATCTATGTCCCAGTGAAGCATCAAACTCTAGCCATGATTTGATTGATGGAGTTCATAAAGAAGCGGTCACCTAAAAAATCATTCATACGTGAAGCCCACTGCCAACAAGCTAGATGGAAGTGAGACCAACCTAGTTAGACAGATAATATGAGTAGATTGACTATAGAAGGTGAATCGCCTTGCAAAGAGAAATTCATTCAGTCATATAAGATTTAAGGCTTCAATGACATGTTGTAAGATAATGCAATTCCACTATTGCTGTGAGTGCAATAAAACTCTACTCAGCTAAGGCAACGTACGTAGTCAAGTAGTGCTGCAAATTTACACTATGTATATTGTTGGTGAAATTTGGGTAACTATTTAGAACTGCAGAATAGAACATGTTAAGCTTTCGGGGTTGCTAGGGTTTTTAATCATTGCCACTTTTATGCCTAAATTGGTAGTGATTAGGCAAAGTGGATAAGTAGAACCAAAGCAATAAAAGAAAGTATATAGAATATCTAGAGGGTTTTACTATGCACATTCTTTGGTTATTTATAGAGTAAGGAGATAATTATGAAACAAAAGCAATTAGAGGTAGGTCAATTGCTTAGAATAATATCCTAACGTTTCTAGTCTCTAAATTTAGGATATCAAGTAACATTATCCGTTTTAGTTCAAATTTCACAATAAGGTAAAAAAAGATAAAAGAACTAACTTGTTAAAATCAATTTTTCAAAATAAAGTATATAAAAGGTTTAATTTGATAAAAGCATAAATTTATTAGTAAAGTTGATATTTATTAAAAATTTGAGATTCTCGAGCTTCAAAACTTGACGAGGTCATATAGACAAGTTATTTAATTTATAACAGTAATAAATGAAGTGAAATAATATATAATATAGATGTACTTATATAGAATATATATTATACATATTAAATATGTATATATGTTAATATAAATACATAGAATATAAGAAAATAATACAAAACAATGGTTCTATTTGTAGTTATCTAATAATGACTTGATGAATCATCAAGCTCATCCAAACATGATGTGGTAATGTGGAATAAGCTTAAAAGCATGGTTCATCACTAAATTAATGGGAAATTGTCGCCTAACTTAGTTGTACAACAAAGATAGTTCAAAAAATGACACTTGGCATGATGACTGAGCAACCTTACCCTATGAAAATCCTATAAATAGTAGGACAACATTAAGATACAAGATTTGGAAACTTAAAAACCAAAAGAAACAAATTATAGAAATTGATTTCATATTAAACAAAAAAAAAAGTAAGAAAATAAGGGTACTACTAATCACGTATGGTTTACATAACAACCCATAACCTAACGCTTAACCGCTTTAGGGTCTGAAGGGTAGTAGCCAGACAATCTTTTTTAATAAGGGCTCGTCATCAAAGAGTGGCCAAAGGTCATCAATTCAGGCTACTCTATTTTCGCCTATAAGCTACTTAAGTTTGTAAAAATATCAAAACTAATTAATTAATTATGAAAAAAAATTGAGGTTATTTTAGGTATGGATTAATGTAGTAATTTTATTTTAATTAAATAATTAGTAAAAATATAGGGTGTATAAAAAATGCCCTTGTTTAGGTGAAAATTAATGTAATTTTCAAAAAAACCATATATTACTATTTTAACCTAAATTTTTGTATATAATACACTTAATATATGTATTTAATTATGGTAACAAAATTTTTTGAAAATAAACTTGTTTACTATTTATTAGAATTATTTTGAATAAAAATAACAATTTTACTAATTTGTTGAAATAATTAGATTTTGAATGAACTAATGGATGAGCCTAATATATTTCAACTTTTGGAAGTTTATAATGATATTTGGAGCACTTTATTTTTATCTTATACTTAAATTTATTTATTTTCCTAAATTTCCATAATTTAGAGCCAAAAACACTATTTTTACAAATATAAGCAATAAGCCAATTTAGCACAATTTATGGTTAGTTTTTAAACTATATATATTTGTGAGTTCATGGTATTTTTTGTGGAATTAATTAGGCTTCTATACTATTCATTACATAGTTTGTTAGTACAAACCTACATATTGGCCTAAATTATGAAATAGTGTTTAGTGTTAGTAAGATATTTGTTAAATTCACGTAGGATTGGCATATTTTGATACATAATAAATACTGGTCAAGTTTAGGAAATGTAATTTTTGGTGTTTTTAGTTTAGAACTAAAGCTCATTCTAGTCAATTATGTACTTACGATAAGTACAATTAAGTCAATAGCGAACAAAGAACATTTTCGACCTTATAATCATATCACTTAGTTTTATTTTTTAAGATATTTGAATAGTACTTGAAATAATGATCATGATGATATAAATTTTACAAAAATTGAATAAAAAATGAAGAAGATACAATCAATCAAAATTTATAAATGTAATATTGAAAGGAAAGAAAACGCAAGCTTAGAGGGGTTTAATTTTAACTCATAGTCAACCTAGGGACCATATGTATCTTTCCTAAGTGTAATAGCTAAGGAAACACCACATCATTAAGCATAAGATTTGCATTACTGTGAAGCCCTAGTAAGTGGATATTTTTATTATTAGGCAAGTAGACTCATATCTATTGGACTTGGAGTTAGTTGTATCATAAATTGGAATTGTGTAAATGAATGATTATATATGTGATTTCTTTGAATGTATATAGATTAAGTGAAATGTTTCTTCATGTATGAATGATTTTATAAGTGATTTATTGCTTAGAAAACTTGGAAAAGGAACTATCCTTTTAGGTATTCACTTAAGTGAATACCTTACATGAAGGGTTAAACCATAAGGCTTGGACATAAAGTTAGAACTAAGCTAATTGAGTTGTTTATGGGACTTGAGATTTGTATTTGATACTAAGTTGTTATATTGCTTGTTGCATTCATGGCATGGCATGAAAGGATCTATATGTCAAGTTTTCTAAAAACTAGAGTACTGCTAGGCTGGGTTATGAGCATATAGATTTGTATTGCTCAACCAATTCTGGCCACTTAATGTAGTTTCAATTAGGCTAGGTGTGGCAACTCCTTGTTGTCCTAAGTTCTTAGACTTAGTGTTTAGATGCTTAGAAGCATCAACTAATTGAATGAGATCAAGCTGAGCTAGGATATCAGTACCAATGCATGTCATGTACATAAGAATAGCAAGTATGCCCTACAAAGACCTTTTGTATTGGTTATTCTCAATGTGAAATTGAGCACCTTATGGTAATAATGTTTGTAAATGTATGTTATGCTTGTGCTATGTTTTATTTTTTCCACTCTCACTTAGCTCATGGAGTTGAAGGGATAATAGTATACCCTCAAGTCAAGAAGAAATCTGAGTAGGCATCACCATTAGTTAGGGGAAGACTTTTGAGAGGGCATAGGATGGAGTTGACTATTTTTGAAAGGCGCCTTTCTATATTTTAATCATAGTCTTGAGAAGGATCTATACATATATAATAGAAAGGGAAAAAAAAACTACTATATTTTAGGTTTAGTCATGTTCGAGGCCATATACTTTTTGTATAATTAGGTGTAAAGTTGAACTTCATAGTACTCTTTTATTATAAATAGGATCATTGTTAAATATAAAGAGGTATTCCTATGTGATGGTATATCTAGTGCTATACCAAGATGTGACACTTAAGGTACGTAACGTTCAATCATTTTAAGCATGTGATAAATGTGTGGGTTAGGAAGCAGTTCAGCAATTATTCCTCTTGATAACTACCAAATTATTCATACCCTATCTTACATTTGAATATTCAAACTTGTAGACTAGGCCTTGGTAATTCAACCACATGAATCTAAGTTGTAAAGATAATTTCGAGCTTAAGCTCTTTCAATAAGTTATCAATTAGGATGTCTACTTGTTGTTATTATTAGATCGTATGTTACAAGAGTGGCTAATTCAAGTTGTAGTTAATCGCTTTAAATTAAAGTATCCCAACTTTAGCTCAAAGTAAGTTAGCTCGCTACTATCAATACCTTAGTAGATATCTGATATCAACATTTGACCCTTGACTCCCACTCTCGACAAGTTGGGAATGGGAGTAATCGCTAAGGTGTAGCAATCATTAGTTAGAATAAGCAAGCTACTTAAGTTGGATTGTTTATGTTATTTCATTTATTTAAGTATAAATGCTAAGATGTTTTGAGCAACTTCACAATTAGTTCGTCTTTATTCCTTAGTTGTTTTAATATGCTCTATTGATTTAAGTGAAAGGGGAATTCAAATCATACATGATAGGTGTCAATATGGAATTTAACATGCCTGTACACGAGGTAACTACCCAACAAATCTCAACCATTGAATTTTCTTTTTAAACACATATTTCCATCTAAAGTTGCTTAAAATCAAATCAATTCCTTTTTCGAGAAACTTCCATTACCTTTCTTAAAAATCAAATATTGCTACTACTTTTTCTCTTTCTTTCTACATAATTTTTCTCCACAAACTCTTAGTATCATTGCTCTCATCTTTCTCACAACTTGCATTCCAAACTTTACCTTAAACCTTTCTCCTTTATCATAAGTATGGGTTGTTCAAGAATCATACAGTTCTTCAAGCTTTCTAATGAGGTTACTCTCATACCCCTCCTCCCTACTCCCCCTCCCCCCCCACACACACACACCACACCCTACTCCCACACCTAGACAGCAATGATAGCTTCATCTAAGTGCTCTAAAGGTATAGCATCATCTAGCTACAATAATGTAAATAGGGATGAGAATTATCATAAATTAATTATTTGCTTCGAGATAAGTATCCTAATGAAGGAAAAGACAGTAAGGTAGTTTTATACTTGTATGATTAGGTAGATTATCTTGTCTCAACATCAAGTAGCCTACATAGTCATATGAGTCATGATGATGCCTCAAAAATTGAGGATTATTTTAATGACATTCTTGATGATTACATTCTTGATGATTGGAAATTTAAAAAAACCTAGTAAATTTGAGAGGGTTACTTCATTAGGGATATGGAATTTTGTTTGTATTTAAAGTACTTTGCTTTTAGGTTTTATCTACCTTTTTCTAATTTTGTAAAATCTTTTTTCAACTAACATCTTATTTGTTTGAGCACATTTTGCCCAAATACATATAGGCTTTCAACAGCCTTTGAAATAATATGCAAAGAACTAAAAGTTAGGGCCACTGTTCATTTGTTTAGGTATTTCTTTACAATCATGAGTGGTTACGATGGATCATTTTATGTTGGGGCTAGGTATAAAGGGGTTTCTAACATTAAGCTTCTCCTAAATGATGCTAAGGCTACTAAGAATATTGAGAAGAAATGCTAGAATAAATGGTTTCATTGGGATGTTGAAGTAATAATCGTCCATATGTCCTGGCAAACTTCTAGGTTGTCTTTCAAAAATTTTCCTAACCAACTGACCCAATTGATTCGGATGCCTCATTATTTCAAAGTGTTGTATCATAAACTTGAAACTTTACATCAGAAGTGTAAACGAACATGTTTAGAACCTCCTCCAAGCATAAATTTTTATCTTATTGAGGTTAAGGTTGGTCACCTACAAATAGAGCATTCTGAATTGCATTCTATCCTACCTAAGAAAAGTTAGGGCGATTTCTCTATATTGGATTATAACTAATATTATAGGGGTTATTATGTGGTCGACTCTCAAGAAAATTGGCTTGTTCCTATTATTATACATGTGCATCTTCTAAAGCTAGTTCTACTTTAACCTACTATTCCATCTAATTTCCTACTAAGGCCCTCTACCTAAGCCTTAAGGTAATAACCACAGTCACTTCATACTTCCCTATTTCCTTAAGCTTAGTCCTAACATTTTCCCATCAACAATTATTTATGGCCATTCTTTCAATCAATGTGTAAGCTTCGTCAAGTGTTTTTGGTATTAAGTGTTACCCTTACTGCTGCATCAATCATCTACCTGTTAAAGTAGTTGAGACCATTATAAGATGTTTGAATTTGCATCTACAGTGAGAGGCCATGATTTGAACACTATTTTAACAAATCTTTAAAGCACTCCTATGTTTTTTCCTAGTTTTATTAATTTTCAATAACCGTGCATATTTCTACTAGTAAGTATACTAGGTACATCATATGTACATAGCATAAAACTAGTGCAACCAAGGTGATTACCATAAGGAATACTAAAATTTAAGTACTAGTACTTCTCCTTATCAGTAATGTCTAGCCTAATTTATTAACCTACTAACTCTAATTTAAACTAAGCTAATCTAATCTAAATTAAAATAAAATAACTAAGAAAACATAAAAATAAAAGGAAAAATAAAATTATTAAGAGCACATTATCTTTTGTATTCAAATATTGACTTTCCAAGTCTCTATGTAATGCATCAATCTTATTCTAATTTACTAAATTATTAGAATTCCTAAATTATACTAATATCTCTCTTGAGCATATTAATACCTAAAACCCTATGATAATTAGTTGAAATCTCTTTTTAACCTAGAATTGCATTAAATTCTACAAATCTTGCTATTAGATTTTGTCATAATTTGGAGAAATCGTATATCTTATCTATAAGTCTACACTACCTCCTTGTGATTAGATTTATTCTTATATATTATCTTTTGATCTTTATATGCAAAATCTCACATTGAATTGGAAACCCGAGTAAATATTAATTCAAAGAACGATGAAGCATATGTAATTAGATTGTAATTAATAAAAAATCATTAATTGAACTAAAAAGAAAGAAACATTCTTTACATAGAAATTAATGGTTCAATATTCAAATACTAAAAGAACTAATCTAAAACATTAAAAATGATCAAAAGGAAATAACAAAAAGGAAAGATGGAGAAGGTTAAGAGACAACCCACTTAAGTTTTGATCTCCTCTAAAAACCTTTAAATTGAATTGACATCCCTTTAACTTGGGCATATATATATATATATATATATATATATATATGTATGTATGTGTGTCCTAAGGTTATAAACCCTTTTAAAAACAATAAATGTGCAAGGCATAGCATGATTACAACCATGATTCATGATTGTGCTATTGAAGAGTGTTTTTATCATTCAAAATTTGCAATTTAGTAAGATGCATGATTCATGAGCAAGGATTACTGTCATGATCCTAACTATGCTTCTCTTAACAAACAACTTCTCTTCCTCTCTTGGCTGCAATCTTAGTTTATGGTCAACACCCTCAGGTATGATCCTTTTCTAAGCTTAATAAAGTCAGTCAAATCAATCTCAAATCATCCAAAAACTTGATCAAATCAAAATAAAACTCAATTAAGAGTCCAATCACTCAAAATACCCAAGAAACGCATAAGAACTTATGAAAATAGCTTATGAACATAGGTTTAGTCAAGCACTATCAATCATGTCGTATCTATGATAAGCTCGCTTTCATGGCATCGTGCTCATCCCCTTTGTACAACTCGATTAAGACCTCATTACAACTTTTGTTGAGAAGTAGAGATAAGAGACCTATACCTTCCATATGTTACGTGGTTATGGGCGAGGGGGGGTTATTGTAATGTTGCAAAATATTTCCATCCATTTTAGGTTACTTGTTGATGGTTATGTATAGATATCCCATTTTTGTCACCCTTTTAGGCTTTTCGCTATTTGATTTTTTAGGCTAGGTTTATAGAAAAATTACAAAAAAGAAAAAAAAGAAGAAAAGAAAATTGAAAAACTAAAAAAAAAAATAAAGTGTTAAAAGTTTCTAAATCTAGTATGTTGCTTTTTTTTAAGGGTTAAATAAGACAAAAGTTGAAAATATACATACAATTTAATAAATTTAGAGTCTTTAAAATTTTGGACTTTATTGGAAAAATATCCCAGAAAAATATTTAATTGAATTATTTTTGTCTAATTTAAAAATATTTTAACTGGATTAATTAGGATAAGATTCTAAATTTATTAAATTCAAAAGTGGTGTCAAAATATATTAGCATGTATATTTTGGAGTTCTGTAAATGTATCGAGTATTCTTTAAAATAAAGATGGGCTTAGGTTTGGAAGGCTAGGTAAGATTGAGCCTAGATTTTATAGATTGAATATAATCTAGTTGCACAATAAAATGAGAAATAAGCATAGCTTAGTGGTTAGGTTATACTAGTATATGGGGTCATAGGATTGAATCTAGGAAGCAACATACTCAACTTTTTTATTTTTTTTTTTACTAGGTCATATGCTAGAAAACAAAAGAAAATCAACAAATTTCTAGAATACAACAAAGGTTTGGTATAACTAACATCAACTAATTGGATTTAAGTTGATCCCAATAATCTAAAAGTTTGCAGATTGTAAATCTATAAAAGAAACTCAGATCATTAACATAGGAATAGATACACACATCATTATCCTCACTACTAGTCACCTTTAATCATAGTCACAATAATACGCTTCAACCTCCTTCAACCTTCACCATTCGAACCAAATGACCAATAGCAACACCCAACACCAACCTTCTCTCTTCCTCTCATCAACGCCAATCTTACTACCACAACGAACAACTTGATGCCAATTCACAATCATACTGCCTAACTGAAACCCAACACTATTGTCCATATACAAACCTAACCCCAACCAACCAATCACAAAGTCTACCATCAAACTCTCTTTCTTGCACCAAATCATGCACAGCCATACACATCGCACCACTTCATATTCGACCACCCTTAACCCAACCACTTATGAACAACACTCTTTCTCTCTACGCACCATCAACCCCGACCTTCTTTCTCTATGCAAGCCCCCACGACCAATGACTAACATGCACGCTAACATGACTCAACACCACCCTTATGTAGATAATAGCAACCAACACCAAGATACCCTACGTGCAACCTTAGAGTACATACCTAGAAACACTAATAACCCAAGCAACACCCGCATGTAATCCAATCACACTACACTAACAATAGCCATTGGCTGTCAAAATTAACCACCACCAAAACAACCACCACTTACGAAGGCATTGTATCCAAGGCTAAAATTTTCATTTAGAAACACATGAATTTGAAGTTACCCTCTTAATTCGTACCCTAGAAGTCATTAAGGGAAGCTTCCATTCTTGGCTTTGTCTCTTTCTTTAGTAAGCAAACTTGTATATGTAGTGGAGAGTTTTATATGAATATAAGTCCTTTTTCAAAAAATATCACGGAAAAAAGGCTCCATGTGAAAAATATTATGAATGTGGTATAGTAAAGGCACATGCAATATTTTTTATGGTATATTGAAGATGCATCTAGTACATGCACCTTTAGTATTTTGATTTATACTAAAGGCGCATACACTACATGCATTTATGCGTCTTTAGTACTATGTATTTCAATTAAATGCACATGTACTATATGTACCTTTAGTAATTTCCTCCCCTCTTACATAATTAAAGCATATACTTCCACTTGCACATTACAAATCAAATGGAAAGTTTGTATTGCATAAAATAACAGTCGATGGGATGTCTCAACAAAGATGGTAGGTAAGAAAAAGTTTAGTGTATGGAATGATCATCCATTTACTACAGGAGTAGGTTATAGTAAAAAAATAATTAAAAATTGTAATGATGGGATAAATAAAGAACGCCGTAAACTGCAAGCTTTAATGAAAGATAAACTACATTTTAAATAATCAGTATATATACAAAAATTGTCGTGACGTAATGTTAATGTCAATATAATGGCAAAAAAAAAAATAACAAAACATATCTATTGTTGCTTATGCTGTGTGAAGGTCCTGATGGTATAGGGTAGAAGTAAATGCCTTCATCCATCCTGTGACTATGTAGGTTGAGGCAGTTGATCATTAAGATCAAGATCTCTAAGAGGAACTAAGTTGATTGCAGGGGCCAGTTACAATTGAGTGACACTCTCACCCATAGAGGACTGTATAGGGGTGGAATGTCACTTTTGAGGTACTAGTAGAGACATGAGATCAAGATGATACTAAAACTTGAGAGTTATATAAGAGCTAAATCTAACCCTAAAGCTGGATTCGACTCCCAAGGTGGAGGCAACTCCTAACTTGAGGTATGTGCCGTATTCCCCACTAATCTACCTGAGGTCTATGGAATGATACCTATGTAGTGGTATGTCATCATCAAGGTCTCCCTGGTGATGTCTCAATCGAACCCTACCTCTTCAAACTCAAGCTTTACACCTAGGTGATACACAAGGCTTTAACACATCCTCATTCGCAAGTGGTTCCTACTTCTCACCATGGTCTACATAAGGTAGCAATTGTACACCTTCATGCTATAGATTGATGATGAGGCCACTATACTGCTTAACGAACTGTAATGCTCCATCTGTAATACCGAGCTCTATATGATAGTTAGGTGCCAACTGCACACCTCTAAGCAAGTCTACCTAATATAAGTAGAAATATAGGTGTCATAATATATGATATCAAGCACATACAAGTAGATAAACTAATGGAATATTTCACATATACTTACCAATCGACTGATGACAGCTCCTTGGTATGTAATGTAATGTCGGGTAATTTGTCTATACCACGGCCAGTAACTCTGATTGACCCCTTGGAGACCCTAGAAATGTACTAAGAATTCATATCTCTATCCCTAAGCCTAAATGTACAAAGCGTACATGTTGCTATAGTTAACATTTGTCTTACCCTAGCAGTCCAACTAGTAGAGCTACTTAGAGGTATCTACCTCCTGAAGAGGGTATTGGTATCCACTAAACTACCGCATGACACAATTTGAGAAACGCCACTCAACGATGTGGAAACATATGATTGGTACCTAGATAGTCTAAATGTGTTGGCGAGTAGTGTAAAAGTAAGGCAGCAACTATAGTAATTCCTCCATATAAAGCTCCCAAATTACCTAACAAGAAAAAAAAAAAAAAGGAAATCAGCAAAATAATAAAGGTTAGCACTTAGGTCTAAAAGAAGGATAGGAAAGAGGAAACGTTATCATATCATACCTATTACGTCGTCTGCATGTCAAACATTATGTGGTACACATCCACTACATGCATCGGATGTTGAGTAGTATCCTACACTACCCTCCAACTAGTCACTAATGGCTTATCCCCATCAATAATAAAACCATATCAACTAAGCAGGGCGAGATGTAGGAATCTATCCCAAGCCCAAACCTGAAGTAGAATCATAGCCCCACTAAGCTCATGAGCATTGAATGATGAGGCAAAGCACAGTTGTCGATATAACTATGCTAAGCCAGCACTACCCCAACTAAACTACCTAGCTATAGAGAAGTCCTCTAGTAATGGTAGGAACATGAGGTGAATAAGACTTGAGGATTTATTTGCAAATATAAATCCCCCCATCAAGTTAAGTATGTACGCATGTACGTACTATCAAACCATCTTATCGTTTACCTTATAGGGATGTACTTAGAAGTTCTCTCATAACCATGTAAGAGATAAATGAGTACCCCTCATCCAAGCAGGCCTAACACCCAGTAATCTCTCTCCTACATCAGCCTCACTCTCCTCATCATTCATCTCAGTCTGACCTACCACTGCAAACCCCTATACCAAAAGCCTAAACTGGACCTCAACATCCTATAGTGTGATTGTCACCTCTCTAGTAAGTAGGTGAAACGTATATATCTCAAGCCTCCATCTCTCTACTAAAGTTGTAATCAAGTATTAGTCCAACATGATAAATGGAAGCTATATAACTCCCTAGAAAGCAGCCTCCCATACTTAAGGCTCTACTCTATGATTTATGGGTATATCCCACTCTTCCTTACGTAAGGACATCTCACTACGCCGCACTCGTAGTGTATAGGGAACATCCTATGAAAATGATTAATGAAGTTAGCAAGTAATATAGCTTTCATGAAAATTTTGAACGTATATGAGAATGTTATTACTGACACTACCCTCTTAGATGACTTATGAACGGTGATTAGCTTACCTTATAACTACACATGGATTGATAGGTCCCCACTCCATCTATCCTACGAACACATACGAATATGGTTAGCAGACAATAAAAAAAAAGGTGCATTTGATTATGCTTATCTATGAAGTATAACATAATACCCAGATAGAAAAGTAATATGTGCAGTCCTATTAATCTCTAGAGACCTCCTCCTATTATGTCTTTCCTACCCAGATGTATTACATTTAGCTTTGTCTGACTACTCTCTAACATCCATCTCCATGTGATATTGCTTAAACTTAGGTTTGCTTTTCTTCACTAATGCAGTGATAGGTAATCCATATGCTAATTTTAAAACAGAGACATAACTCTCGACAACATTTGATGTCACGTATCCAAAACGGTAATATCTGTCATATGCAAGTCTCTACCGATCTAAATGTACATTATCAAACCATGTGGGAGCGTCCTCCATAGCTTGTGCCAATTGTTTCATGAAACATTTGAATTTCCTTTCCTATGCCTAAACACTTATAAGCCAAACAAGTTTCTTGTATAATTGGTTTTTGTAAGCCGTATTGAAGTTTTAGCAACATACTACATTGAAGTTAGTAGCAATGTATCGCAACCAATATCTCTAAGCTGCAAATGAAGGTTACTGATAACTTTGATTTTAAATACATTTCACATGGTGATTTTATAGTATTTCCCTTACATCTTTGGTTTTCTTTAAAGAAATTGATACTTAATTGAGTAAAATTTTGATTTCAAGGTTTAAACGTGTTCTTGGATAAAAAATGAAGAAAAGGAATCAAGTTTCACTCAATTCGGAGTTTAAATGAATAAGTTATGAAGTTTTGAAGTTACACGGTTTGGGACACAGCAGTATCCCTAGGCTGTGTCTATCTAGGAAAATATGCTAAGGTCAGAAAGTTATAAGACCTAGGGACATGACTGTATCCTAGGCCATGTCTAGTGATGAAAATGGAAACCTTTCAATACATTATAAAAGGACATACTATCGTTTCGCATACGGAAGATTGGACATTAAAAAGAGAAGAGGCTTGAAGAGAAAGAGAGAAAAAAGGTGAAAGCAACATCCAACTTCAAGATTAAAGAGATTTATCATGAATAAAAGGAGTTTTTCATGTTTTATTTATTGGTTTTGTTGGAATTCATTTTTAGTTTCATTATGATAGCTTAAGATTCGTATATTTAGGATTATAGAACTTAGGATTTCATATGACTATTAGATTGATTGATAATTTTCAAAGTTTCTATCTTTTCTTGATTCAATTATGTTATTTAATTGTTAATTGATATTTCTAAAGTATTAATCTATGATATTATGCATGATGATTGAGAAATCAGATGTATAATGAGATCTTGACATAATTGGAGAGAATTACATATATACTTAGAGATAAGATATATTTTTCTTCCAGAAAGTTATTCTTTGTGTGGAAATTCATTACACATTAATGCAATTCTAAGTTATATTACTAAGTGAAGAGATTCCGGTAAATAATTTAGGATTAGGGTTAATAGGCTTAAGAAAGGTATTAACTTTAATTGTGAATCCCTTCAATCAAGAATAATAGAAATTGAATTAGATATAGTTTAAATGGTCACATGTTAAATACTAGGGGAAATAATTCCTAAATACGTTATTGGCATTCTTAAAGTCGTTCTTAGTTTTATCGCTTTCTAAATTGCTTAATCAAGTCTCATAATTAGGTTAGTTTGTTAATTTTAGTATTTTTAATTCATTTAACTCCTTACAATTTTCTGGTTAGATAATAAAGCTAAGGTTAATATTAGTATTCGAAGTCTTTAAGGGATCAACTTGGACTCACATCCGCTATATTAAAACTGATAGGTGCACTTACCTAATATCAAGTTTTTGGCACCGCTGCTGGAGATTTTCGATATTAAGAACACTAGTTGCTTTATTACTTTGACCATTTTTTTTTCTTTTGTTTTCATTGTTTATTTTTATTAGCTAGAGTTGCAACTGATTCTATATCTCTTGCCCTTATAGTGCATGACTCGAAGTAACCCGGAAGATTTAGTAGAACTTGATCCTGAAATTGAGAGAACTATCCTTCAAAATCTAAGATCGCGACCTAGACAAATTGTGGCTACCATAGAAGACGAGTCAATCATTGAATCAAGGAAGAGGGTAAAGAGGCCAACACTCAATTCATCAATCAAGAAGATCCACCTCATATGAACGGTAACGAAGCAAATCGGACTATGTCCGACTATTCAAGGCCTACACTTATTGGAGTTGACTCCAGTATCACAAGGCCAACTGTCGCGGCTAATAACTTTCAAATTGTACCTAACATCATACAAATGGTGCAATAATATGTTCAATTTAACGGTCTCCAAGATGAAGATCCTAATGCCCACATCTCTAGCTTTCTAGAGATTTGTGATACATTTAAAATCAACAGAGCCATAGATGATGCCATCCGACTGTGGCTATTTCCTTTTTCCTTGAGGGGTAGAGCAAAGCAGTGGTTGAACTCTCTACCACGAAATTTAATCACAACTTGGAATGAATTGGTAGAGAAATTTTTGGAGAAGTATTTCCCACTTGCGAAGACCGCTAAACTTCAGAACGACATTTCTTGTTTTGCCCAATTGGAAGCAGAGACTTTATATGATACTTGGGAGCGATTCAAGGACTTGCTTAGGAGGTGCCCACATCATGGCCTCCCACTATGGATGCAGATTCAGACCTTCTATAATGGTCTCAATTTATCTACGAGACAGATGATTGATGCATCTGCAGGAGGTACTTTGAACACAAATACACCCGAGCAAGCACAAAACCTGATTGAAGGAACAGCGATGAACAATTATCAATAGGAAAGCACTAGAGCCAAGCAAAAAGTTATGAGAATTTATGATGTGGACTTGACCACTGCTTTGGCAGCTAAGGTGGATCTATTGAGTAAAAAGATTGATGCACTCTCTGTTGGCCCTCAACAAGTATAATCGGATATAAGTGACTTTGGCATGCAGGGTTATGGAGCACAAGAACAACTGGAATAGGTAGATTATCTAGGAAATCCACCTAAGCAACAAAATAACCCCCATAGCAACACTTATAATCTCGGATGGAGGAATTACTCCAATTTCTCATGGGGAAATCAAAACCAAGGCTAGCAAAAGACCAACTTTGGCCCACCTGGATTTCAAAGACTATTCCCACCTCCTCTTCCTTAAGAAAAGAAGTCTAGTGTGGAAGAACTTCTCATGAAATATATTCAAGGCAATGAGGCTCGACTATCCAACATTGAATCATCGTTGAGAAATTAAGAGGCTTCTAATCGCAATCTTATAATCTTGGACGGAGGAATTACTCCAATTTCTCATGGGGGAATCAAAACCAAGGCTAGCAAAAGACCAACTTTGGCCCACCTGGATTTCAAAGACTATTCCCACCTCCTCTTCCTCAAGAAAAGAAGTCTAGTGTGGAAGAACTTCTCATGAAATATATTCAAGGCAATGAGGCTCGACTATCCAACATTGAATCATCGTTGAGAAATTAAGAGGCTTCTAATCGCAATCTTATAATCTCGGACGGAGGAATTACTCCAATTTCTCATGGGGGAATCAAAACCAAGGCTAGCAGAAGACCAACTTTGGCCCACCTGGATTTCAAAGACTATTCCCACCTCCTCTTCCTCAAGAAAAGAAGTCTAGTATGGAAGAACTTCTCATGAAATATATTCAAGGCAATGAGGCTCAACTATCCAACATTGAATCATCGTTGAGAAATCAAGAGGCTTCTAATCGCAATCTTGAGAATCAAATTGGTCAACTTGCACAAATGATCTCTGAGAGGCAACAAGGGACACTCCTAGGGAATACTGAGGTCAATCCTAGGGAACATGTTAATACAATGACCTTAAGAAGTGGTAGAAAATTACAAGCGGAGAAGAAGGATGGTGAGGAAGTAGTTAAGAAAGAAGTGGAAGTCAACCGTAAGGAAGATGCAAAGCTACTAAAATCAAAAGAAAGTATGGAATCACCAAAAGTAAAGGAGTACAAGCCTCCCATCCCTTACCCGTAGCACCTTAAGCAAAGTTACACTAATCAGAATAAGGAATTCGGTAAACTGCTTAATGTTTTCAAATAATTACACATTAACTTACCTCTTGTTGATGTCATCTTGTAAATGCCAAAGTATGTAAAATTTCTAAAAGATCTTCTATTGAACAAGAGGAAGTTGGAGGAGCTTACAACTGTCACATTGAACGAAGAATGCTCGGCACTTCTCCAAAAAAAGCTGCCACAAAAATTAAATGATCCAGGGAGTTTCACTATTCCTTGTATGCTTGGCAATTTGTTAATAGATAATGCTTTGGTAGACTTAGAAGCTAGTATAAATTTGATGCCGTATAAATTGTTCAAAAAGCTAGGGTTAGGAGAACCTAAATTAACGTACATGAGTCTTCAATTAGCTGATAGGTCTATCACATACTCTAGAAGCATCATAGAGGATGTTTTAGTGCAAGTAAACAAATTCATCTTTCCCATGGATTTGTTATACTTGATATAAATGAAGATATTAAGGTACCAATCATTTTAAGTCGACCTTTCTTAGCCACTGCTAGAGCTATTTTTGATGTTAGTGAGCATAAGTTGATATTACGGGTCAGGAATGATGAAATAGTTTTTAAAACTCCAGAGGCAACAAACAAATTTCTTGACTCAGAAGACATATGTCATAATGTTAATGCCACTAATGTTGTTATGTCTACATGTGTACAGGAAATGCTTGTCAAAGATTCCTCAAGCTATTGCTTGCAAAAGGGAGATGAAAATTTGGTGACCAACCCCAATTGTACAGAATTGGCAGCTCAAATAGAAGTTCATGAATCTATTGTAGACAAGAAGGGAATTGATCCACTCCACAAGCCAAAGGATCTTAGGTTAAAATCTTTCAAAGAGAAGCCACCAATTTTGGAACCAAAACTGTTAAGAAATCATTTGGAACATGTATTTGCGATGAAAGTTTAAAATTCCCAATGATAACCGCATCTAAGTTAAAAGCGGACAAAATGAAGAAGTTTAGGCTACATGAATTTGATAAGTGGCATGATAAGGAGAGAAACTATGGAAGTTATGCACCATTGAAATGGAATTGGCAAGGTCGATGGCCTAAGGGTAAATTTCCACTCGTATGGAGAGTTCGAAAGCGAGATACAAGAGGAGTCCTATCTCCACCTGGATGAAGAATCATGAATGAGAAGACGTTTCCCATCAAGCTATCGACGTTAACTATAACGCTTCTTGGAAGGCAACCCATGTCTAACTTTGCTCACACTTTAGTTCTTTTAGTTTATTCCATTTTATTTTTCTTTGATCTAGTTTTACTTTGCTTCTTTTATTCGTTTCAATTTTAGTCATAGTCTTTCCTTTTTAGTTTCATTTTCTTTCTTTAGTTTTCTTTGTCTTATTTTTCTAGTTTAAGTACTTTTATTTCTTTAAGTTTCTTTTATTCTTAAATTCATGAATTTAGGCTTAATAAAAAAACAGAAAGTTACACGGGCATGCCGTATCCATCCAAGCCCCTTCAATGACCTGTCACCCATAGAAAGTTATACGGGTATGGTACATGGTCGTGTCCCAGCCCGTGTGCGCCTAGCCTAATGCAACACCTACAGAGAGTTACACAGGCATGGGATACGGTCGTGTCCTTGTCCATGTACGCCCAGCGAATTGCCATGGACCATAGAAAGTTACACGGGCGTGGGACACGATCGTATCCCAACCCATGTACGCCCAGTATTCCCACCCGACAACAGACAGTTACACGAGCGTGGGATACGGTCGTGTCCCAGCCTGTATGCGACCAGTAATTATGCCCGAACACAAAAAGTTACATAGGCATGGGACACGGTCGTGTCCCCTCTCATGTTCGCCCAAGTAAGGCCCTGCAAATAGAGAGTTACACGAGCATGGGATACGGTCGTATCCCAGCCCATATCTGCGCAGCAGCCACACGATTCAGCACACGCCCTATTTATTTAAACACACACACACACACACTCTCACACACTTCCACACATCAATACATATTTCTTTTCTCTTCTCTTCTTCTTCTTCATGCGTTCCTAATCCAAGTAAGTTTTCCTCATTGTTTATGCTTTATCTTCCTCATTGTTTAAGCCTGTTTAGCTACCCGACGTTTAGGACTTTTGAGAATTAGTACATGTGTTCTTCAGCAAGTTTACTTCGTTTTTATTCTTTCATATTAGACAGACACAATTGCCTTGTGTTGCTCGATTTTAATGCCTTTATGATGCTTCTTCTAGTTTGATATTCCTGTATGATCTCTCCAATCCGAATTTTGTTTGCCAATTTGATAATCATTATTCAATTACTCTAATTAGGGTTGCATTGTGAGAATGATTTTGGGTCATTTCGCATCTTTGATGTGTTGGGATGCTTTCTTTTTAAGCTGATTGTAATGTAATGCATCTACTGTATATTTAGTTGGATCAACTTGCTAATCATCTCTTTTACACCAACTAGTTTTTTAGTTACACTCTACATGTTTGTTTAAATATCCCAATGAGAATTTTTTCGATATTCTTCACTGATAATCCTTTATACCTCTATCTTCGATTGAATTACGTATGGCAAGGATGCACTTTTTTATTTGGTTTGGTGTTTCTTCTCAGGTAATCAATGGCAAATCGCGTAAAGCCTACTTAATATCAAGTTGAGGATGTTCGGGGTAGTGAAGAGGATGTTGAGGGCAGTGACGAAGACGATGATGAAACCATGGCGGAGGCACCATCTGATGAGGATGATGGAGTGATGGATTCCGATCCCTCTTCTTAGTTCATTTTGTTTTCATTATTTTTTAGTTAGCCAAGGCATGTGCAATCAGACATGTAATGACAATGGCTTCCTCCTTATGAACTTCTTCACCTTATTTTCGACTGGCAGGGAAGCATTAGTTTCTTTTTCAATACATGTATTTCTTTTTTCTCTATGATGGTTTTTATTGTTTAATCTCTTGCTATTATGCTGTCTTAGTTGTACATTGAGGACAATATACATTGTTAAGTGTAGGGAAGGATATATATGAATTTGTTACTGTTTAGGAGACCAATTATTCACATTTGACCCAATTAATTTTTAAGTTAACTTGCAATAGGTGATTAACAAGTGTTGAGCCAAATCAACTGTATCACCTTGATCATTATTGATCTTATTATACTTTACTAGAATTGATTAGTCAAATTTATAGAGGGCAAAGTTACGAGTTATTTAGCTTAGGACTCTAAGACTTGAGATTGGAGTAATATCACTAATTGAGAGTTAGTCATGGTTATTTTTAAATTTACTTTTATGTATACCTTTCTCTTGGAAATTTTTAGAGCCCTATTATTTTTAGCAAACAAACAAATGAAATTCTTCTTTTAAGAAACCCCTGAAAAATCACAATGATTGGAGGTCAAAAGTAATAACAAGTGTATAAATAGAAAAAAATGGTAAAGATTCGTCTTGATCCGTCAGAAGAGCGAGATTGAGTCCTAATGCCAATTATAATGAAAAAAAAATTGGTATGGATCGGCCTTGGTCTGTCAGAAGAGCAAGGTTCTTTCCTGCTATCAATATAAGGAATAAGTTGGTATGGATCAGTCTTGGTCCATCAGAAGAGTGAGATTCTTTCCCTCTACTAACACAATTGTGCTTAAATAAAGTAAATTTAAAAGACCTCCCAACAAAAGCATGAATTAGGGGGATTATCAGAGGATGAGTGGATGTAAAATGTGTTTGTTTTAGATTATGGTGCTTGGTGAGATTGAAGAGAGAATTGTATACACTTTAGTCAAATGGACAAAATTTTTATGACTTTTTCTCAGTTGGCGAAATGTTAAATCTAATTTCTAGTTTAGGAATCCTTAATTAAATGACTCGGTTAAACTTCGACTTTCATAAATTAACTTGTGAACTCTAGTATTAAGTATTGTTGGATCATTCGAATATGGTTAGGTGAAATTATGACATTGTTAACGGTGAAATTGATTGACTTTATTATTGTGAGTTAATTGAAATTGATTTTCATACCTTTCTTTTGGGTTAAGTGTATTTGTTTACCGATTTCCTAAATAGTGATAAATTTTTTTTAGCGTTTTTTGTCCTGAAATTTTTGTTTTGATTTATTTGCTTAAGGACAAGTAAATACTTAGGTATGGGGAAGTTTGATAACTCTGATTTTAAATACATTTCATATGGTGATTTTATAGTATTTCCCTTATATCTTTGGTTTTATTTAAAGAAATTGATACTTAATTGAGTAAAATTTTGATTTCAAGGTTTAAACGTATTCTTAGATCGAAAATGAAGAAAAAGAATCAAGTTTTACTCAATTCGGAGTTCAAATGAATGAGTTATGAAGTTTTGAAGTTACACAGTCTAGGATACAACTGTGTCCCTAGGCTGTGTCTAACCAGGAAAATATGCTGAGGTCAGAAAGTTACATGACTTGGGGACACAACTGTGTCCCAGGCTGTGTCTGGTGATGAAAACAAAAACCTTTCAATACATTATAAAAGGACATACTACAGTTTCGCATACAGAAGATTGGACATTAAAAAGAGAAGAGGCTTAAGGAGAAAGAGAGAAAAAAGGTGAAAGCAATATCCAACTTCAAGATTGAAGAGATTTATCATCAACAAAAAGAGTTTTTCACGTTTTATTTATTAGTTTTGTTGGAATTCGTTTTTAGTTTCATTATGATAGCTTAAGATTCGTGTATTTAGGATTATGGAACCTAGGATTTCATGTGACTATTAGATTAATTGATAATTTTCAATAAAGTTTCTATCTTTTCTTGATTCAATTATATTATTTAATTGTTAATTGATATTTCTAGAGTATCAATCTATGATATTATGTATGATGATTGAGAAATCACATGTATAATGAGATCTTGACATAATTGGAGAGAATTACATATATACTTAGAGATAAGATATATTTTTCTTCCGGAAAGTCGTTCTTTGTGTGGGAATTCATTATACATTAATGTGATTCTAAGTTATATTACTAAGTGAAGAGATTCCAGTAAATAATTTAGAATTAGGGTTAATAGGCTTGAGAAACGTATTAACTTTAATTGTGAATCCCTCCGGTCAAGAATAATAGAAATTGAATTGGATATATTTTAAACGGTCACATGTTAAACACTAGGGGAAATAATTCCTAAATACGTTATTTGCATTCTTGAAGTCGTTCTTAGTTTTATCGCTTTCTAAATTGCTTAATCAAGTCTCATAATTAGGTTAGTTTGTTAATTTTAGTATTTTTAATTCATTCAACTCATCACAATTTTCTGGTTAGATAATAGAGCTAAGGTTAATATTTGTATTCGAAGTCTCTAAGGGATTGACTCGGACTCATATCCGCTATATTAAAATTAATAGGTGCACTTACCTGATGTCAGCTGCCACCCTACTTCTGGTTCCTTGTACACAGAATTAATGTTAGATGCTCTATCAAATATAAGACATAAGGTTTCCTTCTTCTAATTGACCATGTGCACTTTAAGCTTCTATAGGACTACCCCCAAGTTTCTATCGATTCTGTGTCAAGAAGAGCAAAGGTTAATGGAACTATTGAATTATCCTCATCCATACTACAAGCTACCAACAACTTATGCCGATACTTTCTATATAAGAATGTGCTATTGATGCATACAATAGATCGATATCATTTAAAGGCTTCCACACATGGGCCAAATGTTTAGAAACCCTACTTGAATTAAGACTTACCTAGCTTCAATGAATTACTCCAGCCTCAATCCACCTATGTCCCCGAATTGCTCACCTTCATTGCATTTAATAGCTTTAACAACTCATTATACGACTTCTTCCAGTTACTGTATACCATCTCAATAGCTTTCCTCTTAGCCTCGAAAACTCTCCTATTTCTTATTGTGTATCCATATATATTTTGCAAATTAGTTGCAAGATTAAGTATCTTTACATCTAGATTATTCCGTATACAATTGATGAATAGCCTAACCATTATGTTGCTATTGATCTAAGGATGGTCCTAGTTCATCATTAGGTTCACACAAGCGTGTAAGCCCTCTAGAATTGTGATTTTAAAAAGACCCTCGACCTTCTTCAAACAAGCCCATAGCCTCTACTTACAACCCTTTTCCTTCTTCTTATAGTAGACCACATATACAGTTGGTTTTGATATCTTAACATGGAAATTATAGTAGTTCCTTATGTGGAACCACTTCACCATCTATGAGATCCTTCTTCATATTGAAATGCATGTTGACACTCAAGTCATTAGAATTGTTGATGTTGCAGTACATCTCATTAACGTCTCTATCAAATGTCATGTATCCACTGCCATCATACTACCTATTGTAAAATGGGATAAGACCTCTCATGAGCCTATCCATCAATTCATTTATTTGCGAAAAGTCCTAAAACTGATTATTGGAAAATGCTTCACAAGTACAACAATAAGGCTTGCTTAAGCTGTCTTCACAAAATGGCTGAACTAGCACATTACTACTAACAACATCTACTCTCACTTAGGGTTCTCCTAAATACTTACAACCCTCACCATTGTCATCTTCAAGTCGAACACCATCACCATCTCCATCTGCCTCATCCTGTCCATCATCGTTGACATTTATGCCCCTGTGCATTTTCTCCAAATATGGATCATAAAAATCTTCATATTCAATAATAGGACCCGATGCTTTGTCAAGCTGTTCTTCTGTGATATCGACATCCTTGTACTTAGTAAAATCCATATACGGTTCATTTGATGGATCCATATTCATCTGCTCCACACCTGTCATCATAGAATGCACATTAGGAGCCAAAAGCATTAGATTGTCTAGCTCATGTATTTCACGCTTAGCCTGAGCACTTAATTCCTTGTTGTGCCTTATGTACACTTCTTGAATACTCCATTTCCCAAAAGACTTGGCCATCTCAATAAAATTCTTAACATCCTCATCATCTCTAATAGCTATTAAGTTGTAAGCAACTTTAGCATCATGGAAAAAGGGATGTCTATGCATGATTTCAACATGACTTAGGTCAACTCTAGCTCATCCACAAATTCTCTAAATGAAATGAGAGTAGTTTGAATCCTTCTTGATCATCAGCTTCTTAATGGGCTCCCTATCATACTTTAGCCCTGAGTTACCCATCATAATATTTCCGTTTTCATACACAATAACTTTTATGTAATATTCCATTTCCACCCTAATAATACCACTATGAACCGAAGATTTAGATGACATAAAACACTTCATCTACATACCAAGTGATAACTAACAAAATACATGAAGTCATTTCATTAAATTGTGTCACATACTACCTAACTTCAACTTATTAATTCTACCTAACATATTGTGAATGCCAAAAAATATATATATATAACAATTTTAATCTACATACTAAATTTTTTCATATCTACATTTGTATAACTTATCTATTGAAACACAAAAAATGCCTTAATATAGATAAAATATAAGAATTTTTCATAAAATATCAATTAATTAGACAACTTATGGTACATCTATGACTATTTAATATAGATAATGTAGTAACATTTTTTTTTCTAAAAAAAAACACACATAAATGGATTATTATTAAGATTAAAAAAAATCACAAATATAAATTATGGACTATTACTTGTTTCAAAACGTATACTAGCGTGAAAAATTGAATAAGAACTTCAACTTTGGGTTTTCTCTACATTTTAGATATTTCATAATTTAGTTGGAGTGAAAATAAGGTAGATGTATGTGGATGGGATTTATATAAGTAGTATATTGAAGGCACATGCTTCATGCACTTTTAGTATTTTAGAATTATACTAAAGGTGTATGCAGTGCGTATGCCTTCAGTTTAATTATTAATCTATACGTACCTTTAGTGTAAAAAATAAGAAAAAGTAAAGGTACATGCGAATACTAGATTCATAATATTTTTAACATGGAGCCTTTTTTTGTATTATTTTTAAGAAAAGGATCTATATCCATATAAAACTCGAGTAGTAGAGCACCTAAGATTTGACTCAACCCGCGTGCACAATAAACCCCTGGACCTGACCCACGTGTATTAGGATAGGTGGGGGTTTTGTTTTATTATTTTACTTTTTATTTTATGCTAATAGCTTATATTTTTTCACACAATTTAATAATGCATGCACTAAATTTATTTTTGTTTTCATGCAATTGTTAGTATTTATTTTTAGTTATTCTTTTTACAATTGTTAGTTTGATATTTTATAATACATGCAAATTAGTAAATTAGTATATTTAGAATATTTTGCATAAAATCATACTAACATATGTCATTTGCAAGTTTTTGCATAATAATATATTTTTATTTTTCTTTTGTTGCACATGTATTATTGTCATTGCACTTTAGTAGTTTTAGGACAAATTGCATGCTTAGGGTAAATTTTGCATATTTTTATTTTAAAAATTGCATTTTTTTTTAGGAAAATTGCATCTATTGATTAGAAGTCATCTTTCTTTGCTAAAATTGAATCTTTTTTCATAAAATTTGCATATCAGCATTAAATTTTCATTTTTTCAACAAATTAGATGTTTTAGTTTTTTTTTTCTAAAAATGAAGAATTTTTTATCACTTAGTTAACTTTTGAAAAAAATCTTTAATTTTTTTTCTCTGAAATTAGGTTTTTAGGGATTTTTTTTATTAAAAATAGATTAGTTAAAAAATAAAAAGGTATACCTAGCCCATTTCAATAAATAAAAGTTATCAACACGCTAAAGTTTTCTATAAAAAAAAAATGAAAACTAAGTTTAGTTTGATTCCGATTAGTAAGTATATAGGCAGCTCATAAGTAATCATAAAATTTGTAAATTTTTTTTTTCATTTTTTAGGAAAATTTACAATAAGAAAATAATAAAAAAATATTTTTTCTTATCTCTTACATATTTTTACTTATTGTAGCGTTTTTAGAAAAATTATAAAAAGTAAAAGCCCATTAGTTAGTTTTTTTTTTAATTTTTACATGATGACTTTTATCTTAATAGGTTATCATCCAAGCTTAGTTTTCTAGTTGAGAGTTTTTCGAAAATCATTTTTTTTTTTTAGAAAATTTGTGAACTAATGGGCTGATTAGGGTTTTTTCACCCAACAGCCCTAATCTTACTTTTTCCTCGATTTTACTAGTTGGTGACTTAAAGAAAAATGTTTTTTCTTAATTTATTATTGGAGGCTTAATATAGGTTAAAATAAGAAAAATCAAAATAGGGCTCATACCATATAATAGCTAAGCGTACTTTATTATAGGTGAATTTTGGGAGTTGGAAATATCCTGCTAAAATAAGAAAAATGCTTAATATCGGAGCCAGTCCAATACAAATACTTTGATGCCTAAGTTAGTAAACGGGAATGAGAAGGGTAAAGTAAAGAGCTTTAGAGTTATCAAATGTTTTTTATAGAGTTTCCTTTCTATATTTATAAGAGATTATCATATCTAAAAGAGTAGTTATTGGAATAACTATCGAGACACGTGGAAGCTTCTTAATTAGATAACTTTCCAAAAATGTAAGGAGAGTAGGCAATTATGTAATATAACCATACTTGTGATAATTATTCGCACCATAAATTTGAATTCAAATCTACGATGTATCTATGTTACTTAACGTAGTGCTAAGAATGTCAATTACTTGGTGATATGCCAAGAATATAGATTGTATGACCTGTTGGCAACCAAATGGACGAGTAAGATGAGTAGACGAAAACTTGCTATCAACGTTTGCCCCCCAACTCTCGTATTCGAGAATTCGACAAAGGGAGTAATGCATAATGCTTTAGAGGCTAAGTAGGGAGTACTTCTTTAGATTTTGAGGGAGATAGAAAGCAAGACGGTTCACATCCTAATCGAAAAGTTACTATAGAGATCTCATTTTTGCCATTTTTCATTTTCATTTTCATTATTAGTTGAGCTAGGATAAAAAATAAATAAAGCAAAAAAATAATAAAATAATAAATAAATAAATTACAAAAATAAAAAATGAAAAATAAGAAAAAAGAAAGTCAAGTTAAATCGTTTCAAGTTAAGTCATGATGTATTGAATCAAATCGTATCAAGTCAAGCCATGTCATATTGAGTCGAATCTTCTCGAAGTCGTGATATATTAAGTCAAATCATATCAAGTCAAGTTGAGTCGAGCTAAGTCATGTCGGATCATTTAATATCAAATCAAAGAACAGTACATGATTAATTTAATAAATCATTAAGTCATTTGAGAGTTAAGTTTTATTAAAATGATTTTGGCCTAGTACAATTTAAAATAGAATTTTATCTAATTTATATTGGGCTAAAATAGACTTAAGATTTATTAGATAAGTTATCGAGCTATATTGACCCACGAAAAATTGAAAGCCCGAATTAAGTAAGGTTTCTAAAAGTTAGGTTAAATCATCAAAAAATTGTAATTATATCTTCCATATCATCAACACGAAGGATACGATTGTGGGTTTATAAATAGTACGTCAGCGAATGGACTAAAACACATTTTTTTAACTACATATCCCCAAATACAATCCCCTGCCATGTCTTCAATCCAATTTCCACGCACCAAAATTGACTATTACTAAGAAACACAATCCAACCAAATACGTTCGATTGCGAAGCCCCAATCCTCTAACATAACCAAAGTCAAGCTCCTAACCCTAATGCTTTGCTAATCAGACTTCATCAAAATCTTACAATCTATGTCGTATAATATAGCAATTTCAATCAATACTCTTCAATCCGTAAGTCTAAATCCCCTGACTAATCCACAACGCCAATAGCCCCTCAATCCACAAACCAATCAACCACATCTTCTACACGCTAATAGCTCCCATCAGTGCCCCTTAATCCATAGACCAAACCTAAGCCACGTTGAATAGAAAAATCAATCCTTTGACCTCCACTACAATTCATTGACCGAAGACAACATTACATGCTGATCGAACTCCAACTAAATAATGCAAAGCCGCAATCCATTCTCTTTGATCCATGCCATTGAACTCCACAAGCCAAATCATCCATGCCCACAAGTCTAATGCCAATACATTGATTCCCTTATTGCTGTTTTCCCCAAACACGTAATTGAATTCTTATAAAGCAGAATGTTGATAAGCTTGCCTAATGAAGCTCCATGCTATCCACTCCATAAGTCTAAAGCTAAACATCCAACAATCAACATTCCGTAATCACCTATGCACACTTCATCGATTCCATACATGTTACCCACTAAGATCACCAACACAACACACCGACGAACACAACATCAATATGATCACACGCGACTCATACGATTTAAGTAAAAAAATTATTATTTTTTTATTTATTAGTTATTTATTTTATTAGTTAGTTTTCTTGTTTTTTACTAATTTATTTTGTTCAAGTACAAGTTTTTTATTATTTTTTATTTTATTTTCATATTGCTTATTTTTCTAGGTAATTCCAATTTTTCATAAAATTTAGTTAAATTGCATTTTTAAATAAAATCATGTTTTTGAAAAAATGCATATCTTGTAATTGAGATACGTATCTTACGGTGTGTATCTTACGATTAAGATACGTATCATGTGGTTGAAATACGTAACTTACGGTTAGGATTTAAAAAAGATAAGTATCTAGTTACATATTTTACGATTAAGATTTAGAAAAAATATGTATCGAGATACATATCTAGTAGTTAAAATTTGAAAAAGATACACACGAAGATACGTATTTGGATTGTATATTCATCTTATAGTTAGGATTTAGAAAAAATATCTTTTGACACGTAGTATTTTTATAAAAATAAAAATCTTAACCAGGATTTTAAAAAAGATTTAGTTAGTTAGGATTTCTTTAAATTCAGGAAAATTAGATCTCTTATTTTTTTAAAAAAATAATAAATTGATAAATAAATGTAAAGTTGGCTTGGTTTTTCAAATAAAAAGAATCTACCTATTAAATATTTTATAAAAGGAGAACTATGGTCAGTTTGATCCCGACTAGTGGGTACATAGGCACCTTTTGACGAACCTATAAAAAATATAAAAAAAGAAACATTTTCCTTTTTCTTAGAAAATTCGTAACAAAAAAAATAATAATAAATCACTTTAGTTATCTTTTGCTTAGTTGTATATATTTTAGCAGTTTTAGAAAATTATAAAATAAAAACCCATCAATTTTTCTTTAGTTTTTTATATGGTGATTAGTCTTAATAGCGTAGCCTTCGAACCTAATTTTGTTTGGTTTAATTTTCTAAAAGTCATTTTCTTAGAAAATCTATAGTTTAGTACACAAATTAGGGTTTTCCCACCCGAAAACCTTAATTTCACTTTTACCAGTTAAACTAATTAGTGACTCTAATTTTTAATTTTTTTTTAAATATTTCCCTAATTTAATATCAAGCAATTTATATTAAGCGTTCTAAGCTTGATATAAATTAAATTAAGGAAACCAAAATAGAGCTCGACAGAATTGATAACTCCACTAGGGATGCTTAATGGGCTAACCATGTAAAAATTAAGAATTATTGATAGGCTTTTGTATTATTTTTCTTTAATTGTATTATAATTGTATTAATTGTTTTTCTAGTGATGCAAGCCCTAATAAAAAAATCCTGACTCAATGGTCCTTATTAAGGAATTAGGGGGGATTATTTTATTTTCAGTAATCATTTGTATGTTTAAATGTGGTCAAACCTAAGTCACCTTAGGAACCTAGAATGGGCTACCATTGTGTAACCCTTAAGTCATTGAGGTCTTTACCTCCACCTAGCGGTGATAAGCGAGCCTACTCAAGCTTCGATATAGCTTATTAGGTTTTTCTCCAAAAAAGCCTTAGAGCTATAGAGTTTGAAACCCATAGACCCTACCATCTTGCATCATTCTTTTCAAAAAGGGGTAGTTATTTTAAAATTATAGGAAAAGCCCAATTAATCTACAGTCGGTTCGATTTTCTTCTTCAAGAAAGGGGAAAGTTAAAAAAAAAGATAACGCTTATATATAATTATTCATGAACTTCATTTCCTTAAAATCCTATTTTGAACCTACTTATATATAAGGGTATTTCTCGACCGCAGATTCATCATACTTCTTATAATTTACTAATTATCAACCACTATTACATTGTATGTGTATTCCATACCAAATTTCTCTTATTTGATTTTATTTTACCAATACTTGTTTCTATTTAATTGTTTTCATTCTTTTTATTATATGTATTTTGTTTTTATCATTTATTGGTGAGTAAAAGGCTACATAATTCCTATGAAAATTTTTGAAAAAGGCTGCAAAATTATTAATATCATATCCAACTTTATTGTAAATTTAGTGGTCTTGTTTTAAATAATCGTATCATTTCATTTTCTTTTCTTTTTTTTGTAATATAGATATGGAAAGTCAAGATAGTGTCAATCCAGAGCTCGTCAATGAGGTCTAATTGGATAAGTATTCCTTCCTCGAGGCCGTCTTGAGAGATTTATTGAATCAGCTTCCACCCGCTAAGCAAGATCATATTCATAAGAAGATTAGGCTAGTCATGTCCTTCATGCAAGTCCATCTCCACTAGCCTCTAATTCAAGCCCTTATCTATTACTAAGGTCCGAAATCTGCAGGTTTTAAGTTTGGCCTGCATGTATTGATGCCTACTTTAGAAAAGTACTCATAACTGCTTAGTGCCCTACCTCTTGAAGCAGGCATAACTATTTCAGATCTCAAAGTCCAACCTAAGAAAGCCTTCATAATCTTGCTAAGAGTCAAAAAGTTCGCCCTAGCGATATTCTTATCTTCAGAAGGCAAGAAATGTCTCAACATCTTAAGATTAGTAGAGTGGTTTTTAAGCCCAGATATTTATCAAGGATATCGTCAGATCTTTTGTGGAGGATACGAATCGTAGGCCAAGTAGAGGGGTTTAATGCCTTTATCGTAGCAGTGTTTGGGACAGTGCTATTTCCAGTTAGATATGGTCAAGTCTGTTATAAGGTAGCCAGGCTAATGACTCAATTCTTAGCCGGTAAATCTTCTATACTGGTGTTACTGGCAAAACAATTTAGGATACTTACCTACTTGAAAAAGTAGGGGCATGGGTACTCCATAACTAACTGTACAATGATTGCCATGTAGTTCCTAAGTCACATACAAGGGTATAGAGGAAATCTTCTCAAAGAGTCCTTGACTAAAAGTATGAATCCAATTGACGACTTCGCTCGTCATCTTAAGGTACCAAATGAAGCTCAGTTTAAAGGACAAGTGTTAGTCATCAGCAAGATGCAGCCAATAGACTTTATGTGAATAGCTAGATGGAGCCAACACACTCAAGCCATATGGGGTGCGCCAGTATTACAAGTTATACAAGATATTTCCTACCTTATGTCACCAGACAGTTGGGTCCACTTCAAGAGATATCCTATAAAGATTCATTAGACGTTGTCACGTTAAGTTATCTAGATCCTTGTCTACCCATGGCTACTTTGATCCAACAACTTACAAAAGTTGTGAAGTTATGAGAATAGAGAGAAGTCAAGAAGATAGTCAACATAGAACTTTGAGAGGCAGTGTCAAAGAATGCCAAGCCACCACACAGTTCATTTATGATTAGTTGGAGAAGACTGGAAAGATACAATATGAAGCTCCGGACGTATTTAGACACGAGCTAGAGCTTGAATATCTTTCACTTGCTTAGTAGGCCTATTAAGATACCATATAGGCCAGAGTTGAAGCTTAGTTCCAAGAAAGTAAGAGAATCATTGAAGAGTTAAAGTTGGAAAATGAGAGATTGTTAGAAGAAAATCAATTCTTAAGGAGCAAGATTTGAGAGAGGGATGTTACAATCCAAAGACTTATGAGAGAAGTTAATGAAACTTATCCCAGCCAAATCTATTAACTCTTATAGATATAGGATTTGAGCTTTTCTAGGAAGATTAGTTGGTGATTTTCTTTTCTTTTCTTTTAGTTCGTTGTATCAGTTGAATTTTACGATTATTAATAAATTTGCAACTTTATTAAATGAAAATCTTTATTGATTGTGCAGTCTCTTGCTTTTTTTTCCTTAATAGTTGACTTTTAAATAAACAAAAAATAAAAGAAAAAAACAAAAGAAGGAAAAAAAGGTAGACAACAGAAAAAATAAATTAAAAAGAAAACAAAAAAAATCTTTAATTCACCAAAAGTCTAAAACATAGGTTTTCGTGTAAGATTTTGAAAATAGCATCCAAGCAAGCAAACTCCGCTAGAAGCTCGATATTCACTCATTCTAAGGTAAGAATGAAAACTCAAGGTATTGGAAATGTCAGTTAAACCAAGCTTGACTCGAGAGTTACAACCTTAGAAGAAAACATGAACAAGATGGCCGATCAGATCCAAGCTCTTACACGGGTTATTGGGATTCTCAATGATCAACAAAGATCTTAAGTCAACCCGAATCGGAATGTAAAAGCGACCCTTCCCCCCTAAATTAGAAGATGAAGAATTGATTCTTAATGCTGAGATATGGAGGAAGGAGATTGAAGAGAAACGCCGAGAGATGGAAAAGAAGTTTATGTAGAAGTTGACCGAGAAAATGAAAACTCTAAAAATGGTTAACAGGTTTAATCAGATGGGAATGATCAACTTGTTGACATATGAAGATGATGACTTCCTGAAAAGATTTAAAGTATCGGAGTTCAAGAAATATAATGGGACCGATTGCCCGAAGCTCTACACTAAGTTATACATTAAGAAAATGACGACATACACTAAGTATGACAAGGTGATAGTCTAGACTTTTCAAGACAGCTTAAGCGAGCCCGCCTTAACTTGGTATGCCCAATTGGACTTAAATGAGATCGATACTAGGGATAAGTTAGCACGGGCTTTCTACAACCAGTATAAGTTCAACATCAAGGTGGGCCCGTCCATGTGGGATTTGAATAACCTATGAAAGAAAGGGGCTAATGAAAACTGTAAAGAGTATGCTTAGAGATAGAGGGGCATGGTAGCTAGGGTGACTCCATCCTTAATAGAAAAGGATTTAACCTTCGCTTTTATCAATACTCTTGAAAGCCTATATTACCAACACCTAGTCGGACACCCCACCTCCAACTTTGTAGAAATTGTAGCCTTAGGGTACCGAATTGAGGAAGCTATTGCTACTAGAAGGCTTCTTAATCTTAATGTAACTGAGAAGAAGACACCTCCCACGAGATTTTCCAACAAAGCAAAAGAAGCCACCATAATCGTTGTCAATATCAGTAATCTTGTCGGGCCTGTAGCTCCGGTAACCATGATAGGAAGATTTAATCCCTTACTGAATCTGAGAGAAAACAATCACTCACAAAGAAGATAGTTTACTCATATTCCTATTCCTCTAAGCCAAGTTCTTATACGATATAGGAAAGAGAAGAATAGAGATCAAGAGATTATAACCCAAAGCTTCATTGTGATTATCATTTGAGGCAAGTGAGGCATTCTACGGACCAATATTAGAGACTCAAACATAAGATCTAAGATCTTATTGATGCAAAATTAGTGCATTTAATTTTCATTTAAACTTCCGCTCCTAGCATGGGTAACAACCTTCTACTAAATCATGAAAATTCAATCAATATGATCATAGCTAAAGTTTCTGAACTGGAGATTGATCTAGACAATCTCCCTACCACTATTGAGGAGATAGCTTGGAATTTAAGGTAAGTTGGGTATTTATAGAATATGAATCTCAGATATAGGACTTAGACTAAATCGATAATACATCAATTACTAAATGATGGAAAGATAAAGAAAGTTGATATTATGACTGTGATAATTCCAAAGCTACAAAAAAGAAGTACTTAGAAGGAGCTTAGAGAAAGGTATGAAGCTAGAGATCCGACAGTTGACACCTTAGGAGAACTATTAGGGAAGTTTGAGTATTTGGTAGGTTACGTTAATTCACCCACCACATATGCTGATGAACCACTTACTAGATAAGGTCCTAAATTTGAGGAAGAAGACAAACTTATTACAAAAGCCAAGAAGATAGCTGAGATGGTTGGAATGATTGGAGATAGGCCTAAGCTATTGGTTTTTGAGTACCATAAGAAGACTAAGAAGGTTGAAGAATTGGGAAAGCCCAAGAAAATTACTTTCAATGTCTTGATAGCTCTAGAGAATTACAAAGCAGCCCCTTTAGATTACTAAGTAGTGAATTAGAAAACCAAGTCCTCATCACCTTTGGTTGGTAGGGCTTATACATTCAGGGTTAGTTTATGACTAGAACAAGGAAGCCAAGAGGAAGACTACTATGGAAGAGGCTTCCCGAAAGATCTTTGATGATACAGATGATAAAGATCAAAATGTTGCCAAGAAGATAGTGAAAGCCAATTAATATAAGATTATGAATTAGCTAGCCAAAGTACAAACTTAGATCTCTCTAATGGGCTTGCTATTGTCATCAGATACTCACTAGGAGACATTAATCAAAATTCTAAAAGATGTCAAAGTACTTCAAGGGATTTCTATTGAAAAGCTAGGACTGATGGTGAACTTAATATTTGTAATTGATCAAATTTTTTTCTTGCCAAATGAGCAAGGTAAAGAAGTAAACCAGCATACAAAGCCCCTTTTCATAGTAGTCAAGTATGTAGAGAAAGTGGTTGCTCGAGTTTTGATAGATAATGGGTCTTCACCAAATGTGTGTCCTTTGGCAATACTGAATTTACTTGGAGTAGATTTAACTAAAACAAAGCCCATCCTAGTTTTAGTAAGAGCTTTTGATGGGTCAAAGAGAGGGACTGATAGACTTTAGGGTATCAACCCACCTCGACTACCAAAGCCGAGATCATCTACTTGCCGACTCATTCTATCTACTTAGCCGAATAATACTTTATTGTAGATAAAGTACCGAGAAGCATAATGCCGAGATAACAACTGATCCTCACCTATGCCTGACCAATCACTTACTCGGCATCATGCTTGCCAATAAGCTAAGGTATCATGTGTCCAAGAGTTAGTCTTACTTAGCTAAAGTCTGTCGTCGACTTAGTGGCCAAGAGATCACTTTTACCAAGTGTTGGATCCACTCGGCACAGCCTGAAGAAACTATTGCCAACTAACTTCAAAACTCGGCAATTATGGTTTTGACCTTTCTAGTGTCTTAGCCAAGTATTGCGAGATTACCTCTAAGGTATGCCAAATGACCACATGCTGACTTCTCCCTATAAAACACATAGTTTTATATTTTTATACATGCTTATCTTTATTTTATTTATAGGCTCTTATCAATCCCTTTAGCAAGGATTGTGGTGGGCAACCCTATCACTCAGATTAGTGTGTCACATCTGGCGAGTCTTAGGTCCATATAGAATCTAGCAGATGCGTCATATCCGATTAGATAGCTCACAGATTCGCTAAAACCCTTACTAAACCCACTTTATCTTTCATTTTCTTTGGTAGGATCGGATCTACCCAACGATCGGCCTTGTTTATCTTTAGCCCAGTCCATGTCATCTTGGTATCAGAGCTTGAGGTTCCAGATAAGGTCGAGAGTTTTAGTCATTTTATTTGTTCTATTTTATGTTTAAGGAAGTGCTTGCTTATTGGGTTTGTTTAGGATATCGAGCATTTGTTTACTAGATATTAGTTTGGTTTCAATTGAATTTCCTTCGGGTAAGTTAGTGAAAATTTGGATTACAATTTGGATTACAATTCCTTTACATCATAAGTCCCATATTAAATATATATATTGAAGAAAAGGTTAGGAATTCAAATCTGGGTTGTTTGCCGAGATATCTCTTCTTCAAGCTATTCAATGTGTTATCCTACTTTAGTATCGTAATAGTGGCTGAGAAAGTACTGTTGTTTATGTTGAAGCTTACTACTATAACAAGTTGTTGTGACGTGTTACTACTATGTTAGCCATGCCGTTGTGGCCAAGTGTGAAACTGCTATATTACTCTGAGCTGTTATTCCTAAATGCTGAGTTGTTGTACTATAAACAAGTGTTAGAGCTACCATCCCATGAAATGCAATCCAAGCTGCTATCAAATTGAACTTATGCCAAACTATTGCGTATGTTGGTCTAAGTGATGAGCTGGATTGAAGTACAGGCCGAGATAATTATTATCGAGTTGTTAATCTTGCGATCCAAGCACTAATACCTTCTTTGGTTGTACTGCTGTCCATCAGTTTTCAAGTAACTCTCTCTCTGATAAGCTTAAGTACCACGCTATTGAATTGAATATCCTCAACATAGCATATAAAGATAGATACGGATATGAATATTATTATGAAGACGTAATGTCATAAATTCCTGAGTTTGACAGATATGAAACTTCGGATGAAAATTTGAGTTAGGAATTTCAAGTTGATTAGGTTTTTGAAGATTATTCTTAGCCTGAGCATAAGAAAGCCTATGCTATAAAGAATTCGATGATTGGCTTTATAGCTACTTGGTGGAAGAGAATGATAAATCAAAGAATTGATAGGGGAAACATTGAGATCATTACATGGGATGAGATAAAACATTTGATACAAAGAAAATTTGTACCTCGAGATCATCACGACAGATTGTATGAGAGAAAACCTACTTATGAAGCTAACCTCTTAGAATTGTAGGATCAGCTTAAGGGGATTAAAAGATGACTTGAAGCATTCTAGGATGAAATAAGATAACAAAGGAATGCTAAATTAGAGAGTATTGAAGAAGAAGTTAAAAGGTAGAGGTTGTTGGAGAAGCGAGTAGTAAAGAGGAAGAGGACGAAGCCAAGTTGGAGTTAAACCTTCATATTCTTAACTTACCCCCATTATCGATCATCCAAACTAATGAGTATGACCCTAGGTAGAAGGAAGAAGAAGAATCAATTTGTGGGGAAGTAGAAGGAATATTGATTTCAATGAATGAGAAGAGCATGAGATCTGAGCTAGCTAAGCTTAAAGAGTTGGAAGTACTTATGACTAATGAGCTATCTTACTTTCTAGCGGTACCAAACCCACTCGCCCATAATCTTTTGTATGCCCCAGAGATCATATTACTTTTTGTACTTGATAGGCTAAGGTATCATGTTTCCAAGAGTTAGACTTACTTAGCTAAAGTCTATCGTCAACTTAGTGGCCGAAAGATAAATTTACCCAGTATTAGATCCATTTGGCACAACCCGAAGAAACTATTGCCTATTAGCTTCAGAACTCAGCAATTATGAGCTAACCTCTCTAGTGTCTTGGCCAAGCACTATGAGACTATCTCTAAAGCATGCCGAATGACCACATGCTAACTTCTCCTTGTAAAATGCATAGTTTTATGCTTTTATACATGTTTGTCTTTATTTTATTTATGGGCCCTATTCTTTAGGGTTTAAAGCCTTGTACACAGTTTTGCCACTAGGGTTTAGGAGTAGCAGCTTTTATAACAATGCATAGACGGGCAGAAGATTAATGAAAAGCCCCTTTTGAGTCTTTTCTCTTGGAAAGCTCTCTCCCCCTTACCAACTCTTATCAATCCCTTTAGCAAGGATTGTAGTGGGTAACCCAATCACTCAGGCAGGTATGTCGGATCCAGTGAGTCTTAGGTCCGTATAGAATTTAGCTAGTGCATCATATCCAGTTAGGTAGCTCATAGATTCGCTAAAACCCTCACTAAACCCACTCTATCTTTCGTTCCTTCGACAAGATTGGACTCACCTGATGACCAGCCTTGTCTATCCTTGGCCCAGTCCATATAAGAGATAATTAGAGAAATTAGGCTATAGGTCGAGATTAGCCCATAGATGTTTACTATTCCATTTCAAGTTTTAGATATACTACCGACTTTTAATCATCTGTTAAGAAGACCATATATTCACTCAATAGGGGGCAATTCCATCCAGCCTACATTAAGAAGTGAAATTCATAGCCGATGGGTAATTAGTTACTATTCTCAAGGAGCAAGACTATGAGATTTACAAAGACACAACTATTCCATATGTTGGGAGTGAAGAATTGGAGGAGTCAGGATTATAGATTTTTTATGAAGTTAGTATGATTAAAGAGTCAAGACAGAGAGCATAGGGTTGCTCGAAACAACCTAAGTAGCAGATTGGAATGTTTGAGCTTAGATATGACCTTACTAAAGATGAGATCTAAGAAATGAAGGCTAAAACCAGTGGCAAAAGAGGAGATCAGCCGTACCATGCTCACAGACTTCCAAACATCCATTAAACATTCCTAATATGAGCTGGTATTAACTAATCTATCCAAGGCCTTAACTTAACAATGCAATATTAGTCTAGATGAGAAGGAAGATATTGGCATACTAGTTTTCTTATGCAACTGGTTTTCCATTCCCATTAATAGGTTTCATTAGAAAAGCAATATTAGATTAATTAGGAATATTCAATTTCCATAATTAGTCCAATTAATTAGGTTTTTTTTTTCCAAACAATTTGAATTCATTCATTCAATAAAATTCTTTCCTTTGTTTTTGTCGATTCCTCCTTATTATTTATTCGCTATCTTTTTTTTTCTTTTTCCTTTACTCTTCAAATCCGATAAAATAAATGAACATAATGGATATTTGATACATGTAAAAAATGAAAGTACCAATTTCACCTTTAGACCTGCTGGGTCAAATGTTGAAGATGATATTGAGACTCCAAACGAAATACAAGAAAGTTAGCATCAATTTGAATAGGGTAGATTGATTATCGGTAAACCAATGGTTATGATTAATTTGGGGATAAAAGAAAATCCACGAAACTTGAAAATTGGCAGTAATTTAGCGGATAATAAAAAACAAGAGTTATCACGGTTGTTATTAGAATACATGGACATATTCACTTGGTCTTATGAAGATATGCCTGGGTTGGATTTGTTTATCATAGTTCACAAATTGCCAACAAAGGAAGAGATTAAATCGAAAAGACAAAAGCTTAGGTAGTTTAAACCGGATATACTCCTCAAAATAAAAGAAGAATTGAAGAAATTGCTAGAAGTCGAGTTCATAGAAGTGTCGAATTAACCTAAATGGGTAGCTAATGTGGTGTTAGTGTTAAAGAAAAATGAGAAAGTTAGGGTCTATGTAGATTTTCATGATTTAAACCAAGCAACACCAAAGGATAACTTTCCTTTGCTACAAATTGACGTATTAGTAAATAACACAATTGGAAATCATCTTTTCTCATTTATGGATGGTTTCTTGAGATATAATCAAACCAAGATGGAAAAAGAGGATAAAATAAAAACCACTTTCATTACCACTTAAGGAACGTTTTGTTATCAAGTGATGCCTTTCGGGTTAAAGAACGCTAGGGCAACTTATCAACGCACTATGGTTGCCTTGTTTCATAACATGATGCATCAAGAAATTAAAGTTTATGTAAATGATATGATTGCCAAATCAAAGGAGGATGAAAATCATGTGAATATTTTACTTAAGTTATTCGAGTGGTTGAGGAAGTTTCAACTAAAGCTAAACCCCAACAAGTGCACCTTCGGAGTAACCTTGGGCAAATTGTTGGGTTTTGTAGTAAGTAGAAAAGGAATTGAAGTAGATCCAGATAAAGTTAAGGCAATCGTAAACATGCCTACACCAAAGTTTGTTTTTTGGGGAGGTTAAACTACATTGCTCAGTTTATATCACAGCTAACCAATAAATGCAAGTTGTTATTCAAACTTTTGAGTAAGAACGTAGCTATAGAGTGAGATGAAGAGTGTAAGCAAGCATTTGCTGAAATTAAGGAATATCTCATGCATCCTTTAGTACTAGTCACTCTTATACTGGGATGGGCATTGATTCTCTACTTGAAGATTCTTTCTAAATTGATGGGAAGCATGCTAGGGCAAAAAGATGAAACAAGTAGAAAAGAGTACCCCATATACTACTTGATCAAGAAATTTATAGAAGGTGAGCAAAAATACTCAAAAGTAGAAAGGACGTATTATGCCTAAGTATGGGTGGTGTACAAGCTCAGGTAATGTACCCTCTATTACTTAATAGAGTTGTTAACAAAACATGACCCATTGAGGTATTTAGCAAAAAAGCCAGCATTAATTGAGAGAATATCGAAGTGACAGATGTTACTCTTTGAGTTTGATATCAAGTATGTGAGTTAGAGTTCAATCAAAGGGTAAGCAATGGTTGACTAATTGGCAAAATACCTATTAGAAGATAAGGATGATGTTTCAAAAGTATAATTTCCTGATGAAAATATGATGATGGCAAATGAATTGAGTGGTAAGAAATTAGGATGGAGAATATATTTTGATGGAGCAGCCAATGTGTTTAGATGTGAGATAGGAGCAGTGTTGGTATCACTTGAGGGTAATCATTTCCCTATGGCAATAAGATTGACATTTCCATATACAAACAACATAGTAGAATATGAAGCCTGCATTTTGGGGCTGAAAATTGCAATAGATATAGGAATACAAAAGCTTAAAGTGTATAGAGATTATTCTCTTATAATTCTCCAGATCTTGGGAGAATATAAGAAGAAAGACGAGAAATTGATACCTTATCATGAGCATTTAGGAAAGTTAATTGATAAATTCCAAGAAATTTCATTCTCTTATATCCCAAAAACCCAAAATTAATTTGTCGGTGCATCAGGCACATTATTGTCAATGGTGAAAGTTACGAATGGGATAGAAATCCAGCCGTTAAAGATTAAGGTAGAGGAAAAACCGCTTTTTGTCTAACAATTGAAGAGAAGGAATCAAAGGAACCTTAGTATCATGATATAAAAAAGTTACTTCAAATGAGGGAATTTCTTGAAGATGCTAATAGAAAAGATAGACAAACTTTAAGAAGATTGGCTTCTCATTTCCTATTAAGTGGAGCTATGTTGTACAAAAGATTACCAGATGCAACATTGCTGAAGTGTTTGAATGAAAAAAAAAAAGCTAAGAAATTAATGAAAGAAGTGCATAAAGGATTTCGTAGTCCTCACATGAATGGGTACATGTTAACTAGGAAAATCATGAGGATAGAATATTTTTTGATGATGATGGAATTAGATTGTATCAAATACATGAGGCATTATCACCTATGTCAAGTGTACGCTAACAAAATCAACACTCCTCCTTAGGAATTACATATGTTATTGCCTCTTTAGCCTTTCTCGATGTAAGAGATAGATATGATTGGACCAATTTCGCCAACAGATTCAAATGAGCATAAATTCATTTTAGTCGCGATCAATTATTTTTCCAAGTGGGTAGAAGCAACACCATATGCTATGGTAATTAAAAGAGTGGTGGTCAAATTCCTGAAAAGAGATATTATTACAAAATACGATGCACCCGAGTCTATTATTACAGATAATGGGACAAATTTGAACAATAAGATGTTAGATGAAGTATGTAACCAAACAAGATTAACCATAGAAACTCAACTCCATATCGACATTAGATAAACGGGGCAGTTAAGGCTGCCAATAAATACATCAAGAGAATCATTGAAAAAATGACAATCACTTATAGAGATTGGCATTAGATGCTTCTCTTTGCTCTCATGGCTTACAAAACCTCAGTTAGAACCTCTATAAGTGTAATAGCTTATTCATTGGTATATGGAATTAAAGCGGTATTATCGGTAGAAGTGGAAATACCTTCATTCCGAGTATTGGTAGAAACTCAACTCAATGAAGCAAAGTGGGTAAAAAAGTGAATGGAGCATTTGAATCTCCTAGATAAAAGAAGACTTGGAGCAATATATCATGGTTAATGCTATCAATAGAGGATGATTTGAGCTTTTAACAAGAAAGTACACCTAAAGTACTTCAAAGAAGGAGACTTAGTGTTAAAGAAATATTACTAAATGCAAAAGACCCTAAGGGTAAGTTTGCTTAGAATTATGAAGGCTCTTATATGGTGAAAATGGTATTATGAAGAGATGCATTAGGGTTGACAAAAATGGATGGCCCGGAATTAAGGGGACTAATGAATTCAAATGTAGTCAAATTGTATTATCCATGAAAATTGAGTTCAATAGAGATTTCAATTTTTCATGAATTGTTTGTGGTTAATCTTTCATTGGTTACAAGTAAACTTTATATCCATGAATGTTCTTAAATTCAGATGGTCATCAATCAATAAACACTTCACTAATAAATCCTTTAGTATCGTGTTTCTTAGCTTCATACACTTAAACACCAAACACTTACCAATGAATCTGAATCACCAAAATAAATTGAAATTGAATGTTCTTAATAATTTAACCTTGTTTCATTCGAAAAGAGATTTATCGTTCAAGAGTCATAGAAAGTGAAAATTGAAACTTGGTAACAAGAAAGGCAAAATCAAGGCATGAACATCGTATGGATACAAGATTCGTCAACAAAAAGTTTAGAAGGTTTTATTGAAAGAGAAAAGAAAGAGAAAGAGAAGAAAAAGAAAAGAAAGAAAAAAGAAGAAAAAAGGAAAAGAGGAAAGAAGAAGCAAGCACGATCCTTTGGTGAAATTCTGCTAATTGAATGAGTGGATATCGGGAGTCATGTAAGCATGCTAATTGGTTGCTATCCGAGAAATTTTTTATTCCTAAGTGAAATGACCCTAAAACTTTTTGAAAGAGATATTTAAGAGAATTAAAATACTTTTTTATTTTTTAAATCTCAGAGAGATCCATCATCTTTAGATAAGCCAAAAGAAATCTCAAAGAGATCTATCATCTTTGGATTCTTCACTAAGTCAAAAAGAATCTCGAAGAAATATATCCTCTTCGAATCACCAAAACAAAACAAGAATCTCGAAGAAATCTATCTTCTTCGGATTAAACCAAAAGAAATCTATCTTCTTCCGATTATCCACTAAAGGAAGTTTTTTTAAATTCTCGAAGAGATCTATCCTCTTCAGATAATTCACAAAACAAAGTAAGAATCTTGAAAAGATCTATCCTTTTTGGATCATTCACAAAACTAGAATCTCAAAGAGATTTATCCTCTTTAGATCATGTACAAAACCAAAATCTCAAAGAGATATATCCTCTTCAAATCATTCACTAAACAAAGTAAGAATCTTGAAAAGATTGATCCTCTTCGGATCATCCACAAACTAAAACAAGGTTTTTTGGAATCTCAAATAGATCTATCCTCTTTGGATCATTTAAGTCAGGTTTGGAAAAAAATGGGTATCTCTTTTATCTTCGTAGCGAAATTCTAATCAATCTTCATTATAAAGAGGGGCAACTGTATACATCTCATTTTGACCATTTTTCATTTTCACTATTAGTTGAGATAGGTTAAAAAATAAACAAAAGAAAATAATAAAAAATTAAAAAAAAAAGTTGTGTTGAATCGAATCATATTGAGTCAAGTCGTATCTTATCGAGTAGTATCGTATCGAGTCGAATCTTTTGAAGTCAAGTTATGACGTATAGAGTCAAGCCGAGTTGCATTGAATCATTTAATATCAAATCAAATAACGGTGTGTGATTAATATAATAACTCATTAAGTCATTTGAGAGTTAAGCTTTATTAAAATGATTTTGGCCAGTCCAATTTAAAATAGAATTTTATCTAATTTATATTGGGCTAAAATAGACTTAAGATTTATTAGATAAGTTATCGAGCTATATTGACCCACGAGAAATTGAAAGCCCAAATTAAGTAGGGTTTCTAAAAGTTTGTTAAATTTTCAAAAAATCATAATCGTATCTTTTGTATCTTCAATACGAAAGATATCATTATGGGCTTATAAATAATGCGTTGACAAATGGATTGAAATATGTTTTCTTAACTACATATCCCCAAACACGATCCCCTAATACATATTCAATCCAATTTCCATGTACCAAAACCAACTATCACCAAGAAACACAATCTAACCAAACATGTTCAATTGCGAAGCCCCAATCCTTGGACACAACCAAAGTTGAGCTCTTACGCCCTAACACTTTGCTGATTAGACTGGACCAAAATCCCATAATCTACACCAAACAATACAACAATTCCAATTAATACTCTTCAATATATAAGTCCAAAGCCCTTAACTAATCCACAATGCCAATAGCCCCTCAATCTACAAACCAATCAGCTATGTCCTTTGCATGCCAACTGCTCCCATACTAACGCCCCTCAATCCATAGACCAAACCCAAGCTGCGTTGAATAGAAAAATCAATACCCTGACTTCTACTACAATTCCTTAACTGAAGACAAAATTACATGCCGATCGAACTCCAACTGAACAACGCAAAGCTATAATCCATTCTCTTCGATCCATGCCACCGAACTCCACAAGCCAAAGCATCCATGTCCATAAGTTTGATGCCGGTACATCGATTCCTTGATTACCGTTGTCCCTAAATATGCAATTGAATTCCCATAAAGTAGAACGTTGATAAGCTCACTCGACGAAGCTCCATACCATCCACTCTGCAAGTCTGAAGATTGATGTCCAGCAATCAACATTCCATAAGCATCTACTTACACTTCACCGATTCCATACACACTGCCCACCAAGATCACTAGTACTACACACCAATGGATACAACACTGATACAATTGCACATGATTCATACGGTTTAGGTAAAAAAATTATTATTTTTTATTTATTAGTTATTTATTTTATTAGTTAGTTTTATTGTTTTCTACTAATCTATTTTTGTTCAAGTACAGGCTTTTATTATTATTTATTTTATTTTCATATTGCTTATTTTTCTAGATAATTCCAATTTCCATAAAATTTAGTTAAATTGCATTTTTTACTAAAATCATGTTTTTCAAAAATATACATATCTTATGATTAAGATACGTATCATGCAGTTGAGTTATGTATCATATGGTTGAAATGCGTATCATGCAATTAAGATTTAAAAAAGATACATATCTTATGGTTAAGATTTAAAAAAAATACATATATAGTAGTTAAGATTTGGAAAAAATATAAACAAAGATACGTATCTAGATTGTATCTTCAACATATCTTATAGTTAGGATTTAGAAAAGATATCTTTTGACATGTAATGTTTTTATAAAAACAAAATCTTAACTAAGATTTTCAAAAAGATTTAATTAGTTAGGATTTCTTTAAATTAGAGAAAATTATATCTCTTAGGTTTTTTTTTAATAATAAATTAATAAATAAACGTAAACCTAGCTTAATTTTTAAAATGAAAAGAATCTACCTAGTAAATATTTTATAAAAAAAAAAGAGAACTACAGCCAATTTGATCTCGACTAGCCGGTACGTAGGCATCCTTGGGGCAACCATATAAAAAATAAAAATAAAAAATTTTCCTTTTTCTTAGAAAATTCGTAATAAAAAAGATCACTTTAGTTATCTTTTGATTATTTTTACATATTTTAGTATTTTTAGAAAATTATAAAAATAAAAGCCCATTGGTTTTTCGTTAGTTTTTTACATGGTGACTTAGTTTTAATAGGTTAACTCTTGGATATAGTTTTGTCTGGTCTAATTTTCTAAAAGTCATTTTCTTAAAAAATCCGTAGGTCAATGGTCAAATTAGGATTTTCCCACCTAAAAACCTTAATTGCATCTTTACTAGTTAAACTGATTGGTGAATCCAATTTTTAAATTAAAATATATATATTTCCTTAATTTAATGTTAAGTAATTTATATTAAGCGAGCTGAGCTTGATATAAGTTAAATTAAAGAAACCAAAATAAGGCTTAATAATTGCAACTTTCAAATTCCCACCTGTTCAAGAAACCAAAAATTAGGTCACATGATACCTATTGCCTCAGTTATTATTACACTGTAAGCCTAATAATTGCTGGGGAGTTGTCAATTGTCAAATTTTTGTCTTGAAACATGCATCAATAATTTGCGCCACTATCAAATTAGTGCATCATTACCATTAGAAACAAATTTGTAGTTACGAAGAGAAGCTGTTTATATATAAAGGACTTTTCAAAATTGGAATTCATTTCTGCATAAAGCCATAAACAAATTTTCTTACTTTCTCGTCTTCACTCTTAAGTTCTTCAACTTCCGTGATACTACTCTTCATAGCCATTCAAGTATGGTTCGTAATGTTATCTGTTGACTTGTTCTCTTCAATTTCGAAGCAACGGAAACTGAGACTACTTCCCCCCCTAAATAAGGAGTGAGACAACATGTTCTTTTGGTAGCTCGGCTGACAGTATTAAGGAAAGGTGGGATAAACTCACTTGAATAAATGCTCTTGTTTTGGATAATTATCCTGAGGACAAAAAAAGGAGATCCTTAGTGAGATATCTATATAACAATATAGCCTACTTCCACAACTCTCCAGATGGAACTGTTAGTTCTACTGATAAACTTCTTGTCACAAAATATAATTAGTATTAGCAAGATCTTCTTGGAATGTAGAATATGAGGAGGTCGAGAAAGGAGGAGAAAATGGTGCCGACTGAGGTCCCTTATTTCTATGAAGCCTCTAGTAAAAAATATTCAAACTTTAATCGAGCCGAGAAAGGTAGGCCAAAAGAACCAAACCTATAGTGAAGCTGAGGATGCCACTGCCATTGAAGGGTCATTGTTGGTGATAAAGGCAGCACCTAGTACTAATAAGAGACCAGGAAAGGAACTTATTGGCTAACTACCTGCTAAAAGGTCTAAGGGTATGGACGAAAGGACAAAGGAGGTAATACGGTCCAAAGCTCTCAGTATCACTAATGCCAAATTCATCCCTAACAAGGAGGTCAGTGAGTACTTCGTCCCATGTCAAAGCTAAAATGTTTTAGATGTTAACATAGCCCTAGGCAATAGAACAAAATCTTCATCCTTGATTGAAGGAATCATTCTTCCATAGGACAAAGAAATCGCCAAGAAAGATGTTGATAAGGTCGATGGTTGCAATAAGGCCCATAACATAGCCAAGTTGTATGACATGAGTATTTGTATCCATCTTTATAACTGTTGAATTTACTCAGTTACTGATATTTGGTTTCCTGTTCAAATGAGTAGCCACATTTTGATGGCTTTAGATGAAGCTAATAGAGAGATTAAAAAGGTAAGATCCATAATAGTCTTTATGCATTTTGTTGAGTCATTTTGGGTACTTATCATATTAAATGAAATTGTTGCAAAAAATTAATGATGCATATAATGCATTCAAAGCCCCAACTACTGTTGCTGAGAATGTAAGGATAAGGGCCGAGATAGAGGCGAGAATGCTCCAAGAAGACCTTACTGCCAAAAAGTTGGCACATACCCTTACTGTCAATGAAGTCTCGAAAAATGGAAGAGCAGTACAAAGAGTTTGAAGGCCTAAAGGAGGAGTTACAGAAGAAGAAAGAAGAGTGTTAAAGGCTAGGCTGTACTCTTTGCACTATGAGCGATGAGGAAGACAAGCTTAGATTACAGATTAAAGAGTTTGAGACCAACAACTAGAACTTAGAGAGCCGTGTTACCTTAATTACAATCTCTCCTGCCTCGACTTTATCAACATTGATGACAAAGTCAGTGGTGCTAATGAGGAGGATGAAGATGAGGCAGGTGCCATGATTGTTAATGAGGGTATTGAGAAGCTCATGAGGAGAATCTAGGGGAAGATGAAGAACATCTATCAAAATTAATCCCCTATGAGTAGAAGGAGAAATCTACCAGCTCTGAGACCTTAGGTACCAAGAAAGAAGCTTGCTCAAAGAAAGCCCCAGCCTTCAATCCGAAAATTACTTCTGTTGACTATGAGGATAGGTCTTGGGATTTTCTTTATATTCATTATTCATTACTTTCTCTACTAGGCCGCGTGTTTGTAATCAATACTTTATTGAATGAAAAGTATCTTTCATATTAATTTCTTTAAGTACGTTTTATTTCACGTACCATACTTTTCTGATATGTATGACGTAACTTTTTTATTTCATACGTTCTTATTTGCATGTTTTATATCTCACACTAAGTATTTCTTGGCATGTTTTATTTCACAAACCTAATTGTTTCTCGACATGTTTTATCTCATATGCCGAATTATTTCTGGCATATTTTATTTTATACGCCCAATTATTTTTGGTATGTTTTATTTCATATGCCCAATTATTTCTGGTATGTTTTATTTCATACGCCCAATTATTTCTTGGTATGTTTTATTTCACACACCTAATTGTTTCTTGACATGTTTTATTTCACATACCTAATTTGTGCTTCTTTATAAATTTTTTTCGTTAGCTATTTGAGATGTAGAATAGCCGCATCACTTAGCTATAAGATTAATTTATGCAGTTTGTCAACTGCGATAAGCTAGAACTTAGGTCAATTCGTTTGTCATACAGTCTAAAACTCATTAACTCAACGGTCATAACAAGAATAAGAAATATAATGAGACTTCAAACACAATTCTCATAAAAAAAGTATAGTAGTCTTACAAGTAAGTTAGTTGTTGCCAAACAAGTAGAAATAAAAATCATCTGACAAATCAATTGAAACATAATTTCAAATTATCGGCATTCCATGTTCTGGGGATGATGGATCCATCCAATATTTCTAGTTGATAGGCTCCTTCGCTAATGACTTCCTGAATCTTAACATGATCCTCCCAATTCGTACTAAGCTTCCCTTGACTCACTCGCTTGTTAGTAGCTTCCATCTTTTGGCAAACCAGATCTCCGGGTTCAACGACCTTGTGCTTCATTTTTTTATTATAATACCTTATCGCTCTAAGCTGGTATGTCGCAACCATAGCTCTTGCAATATCTCAAATTTCCTCAATGGTATCCAAATTCACTATTAATCTAACTTGATTAGCCATAATGTCGAAATTCTACGTCCGTAGATTTGGTAAATCTAGTTCAATCAACAACACAACTTCCATGCCATATGCTAACCTAAAGGGCATCTCCTTACTTGTAGTTCTATGGGTGGTTTGGTACCCCCATAAAACATTCAACAGTTCATTGGCACATTTCCCTTTGACTTGATCTACTTTTTATCTTAGGCCATACAAAATGATATTGTTTACGGCTTCAATTTATCCATTCATTTGAGGGTGTACTACAGATGTATAGCTAAGGCGAACACTGTACTTCTTGCCAAATGCCTGGAACTTATTTTTATCAAACTATGGGCTGTGAAGATAGGGTTGTGATATGCCACATTTTTACAGTTGACCATTAATCACTGTATAGTTCGTGGCTTGGTAAGCCAATCATTTGCACTCCTTTCTTACCGTCAAGGAGAGTACCATCTCTCAAATAATCCACTAGGAGATCCATCCAAGATTTTTCTCTTTGGCAAGGAACTAACTTACAGCTCTACGAAAGACTTGATAAGCTTTTCTATGGAAGAAATTTGACAAAAATTTTGTCATTCAAATTGGGGAATGCCATATTAGCTAATTTTGACAACTTATTGGACGCAATGTTCTTACTTCTTGAAATATTATGGATGGAAAAATATTGAAATTCTTCTATGAGCGTTTGTACCATTAATAGGTACTTGCTCATCTCTTCTTCCTTTACCGCATAACTTCTTATGACCCAATTCACCACCAATTGTGAATCAAGGTACACTTTAAGTATCTCAATGCCAATCTTTTTTGCTAATTTCAATCCAGTAATCAAAGCTTCATACTCTACTTAATTGTTGTTGGCCAAGAATCCGAATTTTAAAGCATAATGAACTTTAACATTATAGGGGCCTTGAAGAACAAGGCCTATACCACTTCCTTTCTCTCATAGAAGAACCATCTACATAAAGAAACTAGATAGGTTTTTCAGCAACCTCCATACGATCTTCCTCACCAGTGAATTTGACTACAAAATCTACCAGCACTTGAGCCTTTAGAGTCATTATGGGATTATACTGTACATTATGGGCATTTAGCTCTAGGGCATATTTCATCATTTTCCTAAAGAAGTCAAGCTATTGAAATGCTTGCCGCAATGGCTAATCAATGAGTACTATGATTTGATGCGTCTCAAAATATGGCTTCAACTTCCTTACCAAGAGAACCATGACTAAAACAAAATTTTCAATTTTTGTGTATTGAAGCTCTAACCCTTGCAAAATATGACTCATATAATAAACGGGTCAATGATCTTTGTAGTCAATTTGGACCAATATAAAATAAAGAACTTAGTAGCTGACCGATAGATATAAATATAAATTCTCTCCTAAAATAGGTGTTGAGAGTATTGGCGGTAACATAAGGAATTCTTTGAGATCGTTGAAAGCTCTCTCGCAATTGTCGTACTACTTGAATTCATTAGGATTCTTTAAGATTTTGAAGAATTCCGCATACCTATCTGCACTTCTCAACACAGATCTATTAAGGGTGGCTATTCACCTAATTAGTTCCTATACTTCCTTGACCATGCAAGGGGATTTCATATTCCTTATCTCCTTAATCTTTCTCAGGTTTGCCTCAATGCCGCATCGAGTAACCATATATGCTAAGAATTTTCCTGATGTTATGCTAAAGACGCATTTCTGTAGGTTGAGTTCCGTGCTATGTCTCTTAAATGTAGCAAATGTCTCTTTAAGGTTATCAAGATGCTGGTCTTCCTTCACACTTTTTACAATCATGTCATTGACATTTACTTCGACATTTCTATGAATCTAGGGTTTAGACATCTTGGTAATAAGTCTCTAGTAGGTTGCATTGGCATTTTTCATTCCAAAGGGCATCACTGTGTAATAATACGTTCCAAAATTGGTTATAAAAGAAGTATGAACTTCATCTTCCTTATCTATCTTGATTTGGTTGTATCTAGAGAAAGCATCCATAAAAGAAAGTAACATGTATCCAGCGGTTGCATCTACCATCTGGTCAATTTTTTATAGTGGAAAACAATCCTTAAGATAGGCCTTATTGAGATCTAGGAAGTCTATGCACATTCACCACTTACCATTAGACTTCTTAACTAGTACATAATTGGCTAGCTAAGTTAGGTAAGGCTCTTCTCGGATAAATCTTGCCTTCAATAACTTCTAGACTTCTTCTTCTATTGTTGCTTGTCTCTTTAGTGTAAAATGCCTTTTCTTTTGTTGGACCACTTTCACACTCAAATCAATCTAGAGCTTGTGTACCATAACTTCTCTCGGGATACCCAGCATGTCCAAAAGGGACCATGCAAACACATCAACGTTGGCTTACAAGAAGTTAATCAAACTTTGTCGAATATCTACTAACAAGGGTCTCCCTATCTCGTTATTTTCCTAAGGTCATCTCCCAAAGAAATTTCCTCAATATCACTCTTAGCATTCTTTATGTCAATCAACTTGCCTTCCGAATAGGTCTTTTCCTAAAATAGCTCTTCTCATCTTAAGGCCCTCATATATAACGACCTTAACAATTGTTGATCCCCTTTGCACACACCAACTCCCGTAGGAGTAGGGAACTTAGCTTTAAGATATGCAGTTGAAGGGACAATACCGAATAGATGTTGACATAACCATCCCATTATCATGTTATATGGGGACCAACATTTGATAATGAGAAAGTCCACTTTATCCTCTACAACATGCTCATCATCATCAATCTGTATCGGTAAAGAAATTACTTTGGCTACTTAGACTGGTTGGTTAATGCAGGCATATAGATCATACTTATAAGATCTTAGTTGTGCTTTGATCTTGGGTCTTATCTAGTTCAATGCATGCTGAAAAGTGATATCAGTCAAACTTTTTGTGTCAACAAGTCGAAGTTAGCAACTCTTGCACTAATAACTAGTGTGCCATCATGCAGTCTTTAGATGCCTTTAAAGTCATCCTCCATAAAAGAAATTGTGCTGTTGATCTTGGCTTTCTTGCCTTAGATGTTGCAAACGTAATTTTTGGTGTTCGTCAAGCTCGAAGAGCTTATCTAGCCTATAGTAGGTCCATCGACAATGGTGTTGATCACTTCATTAGGTGTTTTGTTGGGATTTGCATCCCTTGTATCTCCCTCGGCCATAGTTAGCTAAGTGTCATTCTCTTGCTCCTTACGTCTCCTTTAGGACGGTCTTTCAATATTTTCGACATCATGCTCTAGGAATTTTCGCAAATGCCCACATTAAATTACATTCTCAATCACATTCTTAAGCTGGATGTACTCATCTGTGTTGTGACCTTTCTCGTGGTGGAAGTCACAATACTTGTTGGAATTTCTTCGTAAGGGATTTCCTCTCATTCTTTCTAGTTATTATAGGGCACCTCTCTACCCATTAATATGTTCAAAATTGGACGATTGACTGGTTTGTGGGATGAAAACATTGGAATCCTTGGTCTCTTTCTCACAGCATTTAAACTTTGATCATCATCTGAGTCAAGTCTATCATTCATACTTTTTCTCTTATCACTTTTTCTATTTCCTTTGTTCTAATCGGCCTCTTGTCGAGCCTTTATGTTATCTTTTTGACAGATATATGAGGTAGCTTTAGCCTTAAAATCAACAAAAGTTTTTGTCATTCTTTTTTAAAGCAAGAGTTGAGGGTCCCATTGTAACCTTGGCTTACTTTTTACTAACTCCGGTGAATAAGTTGAATCATTACTATTATCATCATTGTGATCGCTATGCTCTTTGTTCTGATTTTGATGAATACTATTATGAAGAAGATTAAGGATCTATTCATGTTTTTTATTTAACTCTGAGTTTTCCTTAGCTAAATCGAAGCATAATTGCTCAAGTTTAGCCAGTTGTTGCTCATCAATTTGTTGACTCTCCCCTTCATGGTATTGGGAGAAAGTGCCAGCACTTGTACTCTTGATCGTTCTAGTTTTAGTCATGTAGGTGTGTCTAGGAAAAACAGATGGTGCTAAATGTTGTTAGTGAATTTTAGGGGTTGAAAATATCCTGCAAAGATAAGAACAACACTTGGTACTAGGGCTAGTTTGATACGGTCACTCCGATGCCTAAATTAGTAAACAAGAATGAAAAGGATAAAGTAAAAAGGTTAAGAGTTATTAGATTTCTTTTACAGAGTTTCTTTTCCGTATTTATAAGAGATTATCATTCTTAAAGGAGTAGTTATAGAAATAATTATCAAAACGCGTAGAAGCTTCTTGATTAGATATATTCCTTGAAATGTAAGGAGAGCAAACAGTTATGTAATATAACTGTGCTTGTGATAACTGTCCGCGCCATGAATTTGAATTCAAATCAGTAACGAATCTGTGTTACTCGGCATAGTGCCGAGAATATCGATTACTTAGTAAGGTACCGAGAATATAGATTACATGGACTATTGACAGCCAAATGGATGAGTAATATGGGTGGACAAAAACTAACTATCAACATACTTCATTACATTAGGCAAACAATTGTGAGTACTTAGTTAACATAGGACTTGATGAGCATAACATCTCTAGAAGGCATGCTAAGATGTCATAATTAAAGAATTCATTTTGTTGCTTGCTTATAGGTATAGATGATGTTACCATTATGGGGTATACAAGTTGCATACATATTATAATTGATGGGTAGAGTTGTTTTTGTTGATATATCCTTTAACCTAGTTTATTTGGATTTATGGAGGGATATGCTTAGAGGTTAGCATGCTTAATTTAGTTATATAGAAATCTGTGTCGTACTGCCAATGCTTACACTTTGGAGATGGGGGGTGCAATGATACTCTTATAGTTTTGGGCATAAGATAGGTTTTCCAACATTACACCTCTTTCTTACCAAATGTATCTTCCATAAGATGGACCATTAGAACATCACTGGTATGCTAAGTTTGATATTACACAACTACCAATGCATGTAATAATTCAGTATCATGATGCCTTAAACCAATAAACTCCAAAGTGTATATGTTATGTTATTTACATTGATAATGTTTTCTTTGCACATTTAATGTTTACCTAAAACTTTCTTATGCATGTTACTATGATGCCTTACTTTGTTGACATATTGAGTTCATTGCCCCATTACTATTGGGCTATCAGTGACATTTAGCTTGCTTATATACCTCTTATATGCTTTCATTTAGTGGAGTGACAACTTTTAAGTCGAGTTGTTTGATAGTTTGGTAGGTGTAAGGGATCCCAATGAATTGTCAGACATTGGGCAACCTCTATAGGCTTAACCTAAGAAGGAAGATTGATGAGGATTAAAGAAGGCATCATGCAACTTAGATTAGCATGTAAAAGGAGTAGAGATCTATGGCTCTAACTTCATTGTGACAATACATGGCTAGATGGGGTTGTTCCTGAGTTCCATGAATCATATCATAGTTTTTGCAAACATTACATTGGACAAAACTATATTATATTTATCTTAAGACTAGTTTAAATGGTAAAGCTCTAGCATCTACTACTTTTCATTGACAAGCTCTTTGCCTTTTTTAGTTGATTAGAATTTTCCTTACTGAATCATTGTTAACAGAAGTGATGTAGGGTGTTATGGTAGACTTGTAAATGAGCATACTATGTTTGTTTGTAGTAGTGATACTAAGATGGTTAATAGTTCTGCTTTTCTTTTTTCATATAAGTAAATGCTTCGAAACACATTATGATTGCCAACACCATCCAGGAGGTATCTCTATGGCCATGGAGGTATTACATCATTCTTCCCCGATCATCTACTATACAACTAGAGATGCCTCTAACCTATAAAATGTGAGGTCGTGGGTGTGACCATGGCCATGTCAAGGATTGTCACTAGGATCTAGTACTAGAGCAGTCTCCTTGTCATCATCTAGATCCTAGCATTCATTTATCCCTAGTAGATAAGGATTCCTTAGAGTTTGATACACTTATTATAGATTTACCCATAACTACTATGGTTACTTTACCAACTCTTCATAAGGAAAGACCAATACCATTTGCTAAGGGAGAGGGAATTACACTAATAAAACCCCATTTCATTTCATTAGATGAGCTACCATTGCTGGCCTGGACTGATCGTTATGTCATGGGACTAAGTAGCTATTTTTATATTGTAGAGACTTTAGGGAGGTATGGGTGAGCACACTTTGAGAGGAGATGTCGAAGGAGAGATTAAGCACATTTTATATAGTGCTTAACTTGTCTATGACTAGTTATTATACTTTTGGCTTCATGTATAATACATATGGACTTTTATTGTTTTGAAAAGCTATATAATTTGGTTAGATGAAAGATTTATGATTTAATTTTAGATTTACTTTTATGGTTTCAATGTTTGTTATGAGTTTTTGATTTAGATTATAAGGTCATCGATTTGAGAATTATTTTGAGGTTTATGATGGCTAGCAATTTATATGAAAGTGGTATTCTAAGTTTGTATCAAGTGGCGATTGGTATTTGTAGTGTTGAAGGAGTGAGATGCTATGGAAATTGCATTTTTGTAATTTCTATCAAGTATTATTTTTATCAAGAGTAATTTGCATTAAGTGGTGTGATCTATCATCCATATCAGTAGGTTAACAATTGTGGAAATCTAATGTATAATATGTGGTTTACAAATTACATGACAAATCACATGCTTGAGATGTGATTTAGTAATAAATTGCATAAAGAACATGCAGTTTTTTTGTAATTAATCCTATTTTATGTGCAAGATCTAAGGTGCTAAGGGTTTGAGCAATATTATAGCTACAAAATGTGATTTTGTAATGGTGTATACAAATAAGTTTGGTCAAACTTGTATTTTAAGAAATAATCTACCCATAAAAGGTAAATCAATTATTTTTCCTCAAACGTATAGCTTTGAAAACTTTTTAATTAGGAGAGAAAGAAATTAAGGGAAATTATAAAAAGAAGCCTATATTATAGGGAAAGAAAAAAATATAAAAAGAACCCAAAAATATCAATGTTGGGAAAATATTTTGAAGACTATAATACTTAAAATAATTTATTGTTTTCCTATCTTACTTATCAAAAGCAGTTTAGATGAAAATATATTTAAATAGCTGTTTAGAAGAGAATATTATTTAAAAATTTAAAAATCATCTTTCTTTCAAGTACTTCTAATGCAGGTATAAAACCCGTTTAGAGAAATCGGGATCTCGGCAGAACCAAAATTGTGCCAACCCATAGAAAGCAAGTCGCAGTACAACAAATACGAATCCATTTCATTGTTAGACGTTGTAAACTTGCCACGGAGGGAGGGGGAGAGAGAGAGATGGCGTCGTCGGATTCCGATATTCCATGTTGCGGAACAAAGTTCTCCTTGTACGTAATGGTAATCATAGGTCTCGTATGCTTCGCGGGTCTCATGGCTGGTCTCACTCTCGGTCTCATGTCTCTTGGACTCGTCGACCTCGAAGTCCTCATCAAGTCCGGTCGTCCTAAGGATCGTCTTTATGCCTGTACAAACACACTCTCTTTCTTGAGCGTTTATCTTATCCATTTCTTTTCTCTTCTTTATTCCCCCCTTCAACAACCCCCCAACCAAACCACCGCCCTCTCCTTCTTTTTTCCTTTGAAATTTTAGTTGCTTTTGTAAGGGAAGTTTACAAACTTAATTGAACCTCTTTGTCCAGACACATGAAGAATCTGAATTAGTATGTGTGTGTATATATATATTCCTCCCCCCGCCCCACACCTATGTTGGTATGGCCAATTTGATGTGATTAGATTGCTATTTTTACTTAATTTGACTGAAGTGGACTATCTCTAGTGTCAAGTAAACTTAGGACACAGTTTCGAGTGTTATTTGCACTTCTTTTGTAATTCATTATCGCTAACAAGCTGTCAAAACCTAATCGTGGTCAGGGAATTGTGAAAAGGTTCTAGCGTTTTGGGATACTTGTTATTGTCACGACATGTTAGATATCTCTCTATTCGCTATGATTGTGTAAATTGTTGTTTTAAGCTAGATTTTTGAGTTCAATCATTTGATGTATTGCAATTCAGGGTTGGTTATCTCCTTTTCCGAGTTGTGGTGGTGACATATATCTAAACTGATTAATAATAGTAGTAGGGAATGTATTGAATTAATTAAACATCATAATTAATTAATTTATTTTCTAAGTTTTTATAGATTTGTCATATTTGGGATATACTTGTAGAGTTTGTTGTTAATTTTCAGTATTGTCTTCTTGATGTCGTTTTAAATAGTATTATGCTATCAAGTCCTGTTGTCTTGTCTGTCAAGGATTGCTATATTCATTTCAATTAGTATGGTTCATAACACTTAGATCTTGATAAATCATGTTGTGATTTCCTTTTTCTCTAATTTTGTTGCTAGCAAAAATTTTTCCTGTTGTGAAGAATCAGCATCTTCTGCTGTGTACACTTCTGCTTGGCAACTCTTTGGCAATGGAGGTACTTTATCTCTTGCTGCACCTGAAATGAGTAATCAATGCTCTTGATTCTTTCCCCTTTAAGGAACTATGATTGCTTCTGTTTTGCTAATGATGTAGGCTCTCCCCATTTTCTTGGATAAGCTCTTCCCTCCCTGGGCCGCTATTTTGATATCGGTCACCCTTATCCTCATGTTTGGAGAGGTATGGGAAACTAAGTTGTATTTTATATCTTTAGTTTTCATCATCAGGTCTTTGTTTTGTTGCTGCATAATGTGTTTGGTTTATGCAACAGATACTGCCACAAGCAGTCTGTACTCGCTATGGCTTGAAGGTTGGAGCACTCATGGCACCACTTGTTCATGTTTTGCTTGTGCTCTTCTATCCTATAACTTACCCAATTAGTAAGGTATGTGCGTTGTCTGGGAACTAGTAGATTGTAATTTTATTGGGACCTGCAGTTTGTTCGAGAATGTGCTGCCAGTGTGCAGGTGTGATGAGTATCATTTTATAGAAAGGAAATCAGAATACCTTTTGGAGGGAAAATGCCATGAAATGCTAAATGCTAAAACAAGATTATTTAAGCATTTCAAAAGACATCCTAGAACCCCTTCTTTCAACAATCATGCTTGGTAACATCTGCTCATGCCATTTTCAACTACACGTCTTGAATGCATTGTGAAAGTTACATTTTCAAGTCTTCTTTAACTCATTGGTTTCTATATTTGCTAAATCTTAGTCACTGCTGTAAAACCCTTGCTCTTATGTGTTGTTGCAGGTTTTGGATTGGATGTTGGGCAAGGGCCATGCTGTCCTCCTGCGGAGAGCTGAACTTAAAACTTTTATGAATTTCCATGGAAATGAGGTACGGGTATTAAATCTTTGACATAAATGTTTCTCTTCTTAGCTGTTTCATAAACTTGTCCTTATGTGAATGATACTTTCAACAAATTGCCAATCATCTCATCTTGCAATCTTTCCAAGTATTTATGATGGAATGCATCCTGGTGGCTAAGGGTGCACTTAGTTAGGAATTAGGATTGATGGTGTGCATGCTTATTGCTGGCTGTTTTCTAGGCTGGCAAAGGTGGGGACTTGACTCATGATGAGACTACTATCATTGCTGGCGCACTTGAGTTGACAGAAAAGACAGCAAAAGATGCCATGACTCCTATACAGAAGGCATTTTCTCTTGATCTGGACTCACCTCTTAATTTGTGGGTTGATTGGCCTCTTGAATTTTCATTACCTCATGTATAAATTTTGCTTTCTGTATTTCATGTCTTGTTAAATCTGTCAATGCAGGGAGACTTTGGATGCAATTATACGAGTGGGTCACAGTAGAGTTCCAGTATATGCTGGCAACCCAGAGAACATAATTGGAGTTATTCTTGTAACTTCATCTTCATTATAAAGTCATGATATATTGGAGTTGTTTATTTATGTTGTTTGTATATTTTGAAGAAACGGAATTTCTGTACATATGTAAACACCTACATTTGCATAGGTACTTAAATGAAAATCAGATGCCCAGAATCTGTAGGTTAAAGTACCTTACATGTACTGTGGGTAGTTGACTTGAGCATGAAGAACATAAAACCTTAAATAGGGATGACTTTCGACTATGGTGAAATTTAAGTTGCTGACTGTACTAACCCAGTAGAAAGAAAAAGTGGAGGAAAAAAAGGGGTAAAATGTGAATAGACCCTGTTATCTTTGAAGTGGTTAGACCTCCAAATCATTAAGAAAATGCTTCTTGGTTACCCAGCTGACCATTTTACTCTTTAAAAGATAACTTTAATATTTTTTTTAATTATTTTATCTAAGGCGCAATAGTAAAATATGATCCAGAATCATGTTTTTAAAGTTTTAGGGTTCTCTTTGCTCAATTTCAAAAATAAGAGGTGTAAGTGCATGTGGAGCAAACATAACTAGTTATATTTGCAATTTCTGCCCCAAGTGTTTCACCAGGAGAGTTTTAGTTGCTTGTGCTCTTGATGCGAGTTTCATATGAACCTTGCAGGTTAAAAACCTCTTAGCTGTTGATCCACAAGCTGCAGTTCCCTTGAGAAAAATGATCATCAGAAAAATCCCTCGGTATTATCTTTTCTATTATGTAATTTTGTTAAATTTGCTAGACATGCTGACCCCTTTAGACTATGCTTGTTGTGTTAGAAATTGATCTGCGTGCTTTGCTTATTCCCTGCAGGGTTTCAGAAGACATGCCTTTATATGACATTCTGAATGAATTTCAGAAGGGTCACAGTCACATTGCAGTTGTCTATAAGGATCTGAATGCAAAAAAGGATTTAGCAAAGGAAAGTAAAGAGGCCCAAAAGCTTGAGTTCAAGGACAGCTGCAAGCAACAACATGGTAAAAGCTAAACCTCATAGACAAAACCTAATTAGCTGCAGAATTTATTTTCATCCAACCACTCACTTGTCCATGGTTTTTTCTGCATGTATCTTGTACATCTGGCTTAGTTTTTTTTAAGAGTTTTTAACTCAATCCATGCTTGAAAATTTTAATGTTCAATTTTCATTGGCTTGGGCTTGGGCTCGGGCTCCTTCCATATATATTATTTTCATATTCCCCTTGAATATTGTTTACTCTTTGCAATCCGGGATTTTACAAACTTTGATATTGGTACTATAGATAATTATGCAGTTCTAATGCTTCTTTAAATAGGGGCCAAATTGAAACCAGGCAATTCCCAGATGGTTGTGGGTGAAAACAGTGGAGCTGAAGTGAAGAAAAAGACTCCACCTTCGACTCCTGCTTTTAAGAAAAAGCACAGGGGTTGTTCATTTTGCATTTTAGACATTCAGAATCTTCCCATCCCACAGTTTCCATCTAATGAACAAGTAGTCGGTGTTATCACAATGGAAGATGTCATTGAAGAGCTGCTTCAGGTAACAAGCTTCCCTGCCAAATTTTTAGAATGCTTACATACAAGAGTTAGAGATAATGCATTGTTGTCTAGCCCTGGTTTGATTCTTTGTGTTGCAGAATAACAATTAGCAATATGTGTATTGATTGAATATGATCAACAAGTTCTTTGTCCTGTTTGCACAATGGTTCCTTAGAAACTGTTGCCGTTTCCCCATGATATGGTATGGCTGAGATTATTGATGAGGATTGCTCCTATATCTTTTCTGTTAAGACTAAAAAAAGTAGTCTGCATGCTTGAGAATATATAAGACATTTGATGCTCTTTCTTAACGTGAAGAAAATTTTACCATGCTTTATTGTTGTTCTCTATGTAACTCTTGCTTATTTCAGGAGGAGATATTGGATGAAACTGATGAATATGTGAATATCCATAACAAGTGAGTTCTGATAACATGTCTTTTATACTATGTTTCTGTCTGTTCTGTTAAGAGTTGCAACATCAACTTTTGCGCCCTTTCCTAATCGGGTTTTATGTTTGAAAAGATCTATTTTATTTGTTTGCCAGCTAAATAGCGGTAAAGGGACAAAGTTAAAAGCTAACCACCTATTTTTTGGCCATAAATTGTGATAAAAGAAAATGCTTGAGTTAATTTACTTTTTGGCTTATAATTAAACCCATTTTACATATATGATTAATGAATGACCTTTTGGTTGCAGGATTAAGGTCAACATGCAAGCGTCATATGAAAAGTTGCCCAGCATAAATTCATTAAGTTCGTCTGTGTCAACAACCCCCACTACAACGTCGCCAGTGACAACATCATCAATTTAATTTTGGTTTCCCTGATCTCTCTTGATGCAGTTCCAGGTCTATTTAAAAAATTTACTCCTGCCAGTAAATCACAATAAGGCTAGGGTTACATATATTTCTTCAGGAGGTATTGAGGGAGTGCTAAGATTTCGATGGGCTTTGTATAACTATTGGTAGTTATGAATGATGGTTATTATTGAGCGGCAATTATGATTAATTAGAAAACATCAAGCAGTATTACCCAACTTCAAAAGTAAGGCTGGCATACGAGTGTTGTATAATAGAATGGTGTAACTTTAGTTCCGCAGGATCCCTATCTTCTTTTGTCTTTTCTCACAGGCTATGCAGGTGGATCATTTCAAAATCCACATCTCAGGCGACTGCTGATTGGCTGTTCTACTTTACATTTATGGGGTTCCGTTAACCGTGGGCATACTCAGTGCACATCTGGTGAACGATGATGCAGGGGAAAAAAGGATGGAAAAGGAATTGGTGATACCAGTGTGGCTGCACGAGCTTGAATCGATGAATCTTTGATTCAATCTGGTTAATTTTAATGTACCATTTGATCGGCATATTTTTATGTTTAGCATTAGACAAATTGTTTAGTTCATTGTTTGATTTGTATATTGACCATAAGTTATTGGACAAAAATGCCTCCAGGTACTAGTCTGTACCGTAGACTACCGTATATTTGATGATATGGTAAAACTTCTATAAATTAAAAACTTGGGCTATAAGTTAATAAATTTGGGACCATGAAATTTTATTTATTTATAGAGATATTTAATCGATAAATTAATAATTTATTAATTTAAGAAGTATTTTTTCAATTTGTTAAATATAAATTTAATTACATAAAAAATCATTGTATATTGTTAATATATGTATTATATTTCTTGAATTAATTTAGAATGAAAATAAGTACATAAATGATATTCATTGTTTAATACCCAAACAAAATTTATTGTATTATAGGCTAATTAAATAAAGTTCACTACAAGCCAATTACTTTTATGGATTTATTATACAATAACCAAATACATCTAACGTGAAGATGAAAGGAACCACTATATAAACATAGAAAAAAAATTTTAAAATTATGAATAACAATGGCTTCTTATATAAAAGGTGTATAGAAGTCAATCATGACTGATCAAATATGTATATTGTCATGTGACCATAAGAAAGATTATTGCACATGCACTCGAAAAGACTTACATATAATGTTATGTGACCATAAGAGAGATTATTGCACATGCACTAAAAAAGATTTACAATCGAGTCATGTTATGTGACCATAAGAGAGATTATTGCACATGCACTAAAAAAGATTTACAATAGTGACTCGATGAAAAATATCATTTGAAAGTTAATTAAGACATAATATTAAATACTTTTAAGTAATCATTTGAGTATCTTTCAATTATCTTAGATTAAGGAGAGGATGCCTAAGTGACACAAATCATGAAAATTTCTAAACATGGAGAATATTATTTATGTGACTTATCTAATATCAAGATTGTGTGAATATAATTGAGGAGCTAATTTTGAAGAAAGCAATGCCGATGGAGAAACTTTTATTCCCCCAATAACCTTTTGAGTATAACCTTTCTTAAGGTTGGTTGGAGAATTTCAAACTAAAACATGGTATCAAGTCATTTTGTTGTTTTGAAGAGAGTGGTTTAGTTGACACACAGGATAAGGAGAAGAAATTGGAGTCCATAAAGGAAAAAATAGATTAATTCCTTATCAAAGATATCTTTAATATGGATGAAATTGGTTTGCTTTATAGGTTATAAGTTAATCATTCTCTTGTGACAAAGTAACTTAAAGGAAGAAGGTAGGATAAAAAAAAGTTTACACTTGTTATTTATAGAAATAAGAATAGCTTAGAAAAAAGTTCCTTTATGGATCATTGAAAAATATGTAAAACCATGTTGTTTCAAGAATGTTAACATGAACGGTTTGTGTAAACCTTTTAAAGTTTTTATTTGAATCTTAAATTGGACTTGAGTGTTATAGATAATTTCATGGGGCAATAAGGCTAAATAAATTAAAAATTTTATTAAATTATAAATTTGAATATATTATGAATAAGAAAAACTCTATAATCTTAATCAAAACTTTAATTGCATTTAAAAACCCTAAAACTAGAAACCTAGAATTATAAAATATGTATATACTCTAAAAGTATTAAGACTCTAATAGAATACGATTACCGAATAATATATGTAATCGCATAAAATCATTAACGAATGAATAGAGATAACTCCCAAAAAAATTTATAAACATAAAGAGTAACAATCTAATTAACAAAATTTATAAAATTACAAATATTATTTTAAAGTTATTGATAATTCTATAATTTCACATTTAGAAAAGTCAACATAATATTTTCTCTTTAATTTTCCTTTTCCTTTTACCTTTGATCCTTTTTCCTCTTTCCTTCTTTTCATGTTTTTTCTTTTCTTTTTTTCCACCTTTTCCTTGCTACATATTCTGCTACAATTTGTTTGCTTTATTTTCCCACATGTGATTAAATATGTAGCATAAGATTACAAGAGATAAGGTCTTAGTCAAATCAAACAATTATCCATCTTATCTTCTTTTTCTTTTCTCTTTTACTTCTTTTATTTTTTCCCTATTTTAGTTGGCTACACATGCATATAAACATTGTTACATTTTTTTTTACTTTACTTTTTACTTATAACACAAAAGAAACAACCACATACCTCCCTCTCTCTCAATTGTCCACTTTTCTTTCCCTTTTAATCTTCTTTTTCTTCTTATTTTTTTTCCTTAAGTCATCAATTTGCAACTTGTTTTATAACCTACTTCAACAGTCTTTTGCATCAAATCTAAGAAGAGAAAGAGGAGCTCTTGGTTTGCAAGCTTTAAGACACCAAAAGGAGTATTTAAGTAGTATGTATATTGTATTTAATTTATTTTGTAATAGTCATTTACATGTGCTCTTGGTTATACATATATCTTATAGAAATTCTTATATTTTAGGGATATGTACTTAAATCTATATGTATTTCTTTTTATTTTTATTATTGTAAGAAGATTTATGTACACATGGAAAAATACGTAAAATTTGTATTTTCTTATGTACATGTGTTCATATATGTATCTAACTAATTAGGTATATAATTATATATACATATATGTTATAACTAGTTGTGTACTCATATGATACTTAGAAATATATGTATATATGCATATATAGTATGGATGTTTATTTATTTTCATTATTTTTATACATATATATACATATGTATATGCATCTGATTATATATATATATATATTCGTATAGTACGTATACATATGTATATTATATAGTATATTTAGGTTTATATGGTCAATTTATATATGTACATATGTATAAATACGATAAGAAAACCTAAGTATAAAGGTATATATACAAGTATAAAAATACATATACTAGTAGTATAGTATAATTTTAAGTATATGTATATACCTAAATAGTATATGTACAATATATAAAATACTAAATCCCTAATGAAAATGAAAATAATGTTAATTTACAAAATTTAATAAATTATAATAATAGATAAATAAATATAACTATTATTTAATATCATGGAAATTGGAAAAAATATGAAAAATCATAAAATAACGCATAGACCAATGAGGAGCTACTATGTCAGCATCTTAATTTAAATATAAAATTTATTATAATAAAACAATAATTAATTAAATATAAAATTATAGATATGGCAAAAAGAGGTTTAAATGTGAATTTTATCTTAAAATATTAAAATAAGAAATTAATTATAAAATAGGCTTAAAAATAAGAAAATATAAAATTTATATATTTATCCAATCATAAATCCATGAAGAAAAGCTTAAAATAAATAATTTATAAATATTTAAGTCAAAATAATAAAATTCGTAATATTTTTAGACCATCATGAAAAATACAAGTTGCAACATCCGAAACAGACCTCGTTATGTGAAAGTATGTTCGAAAATGATAAAAATCGACTATAAGTTCATAAACATTGGAATTAGAACGAAAAAGTTATACATGATTGACCAAAAAGCTCAAACGAAGGATTTTATATTAATAGATAACTAATTTAGGTAGTTTGTACTAAATATATAAATAGTTTAGCTATTTCACATAAATACTTATTACTTTTTACATTTCTTATATGTCAGGTGATCCTTATATGGATACTGACTTTCCTATAGATTACTATGATCTGCGATTACTTATCGCCGAATGAATGCTCTTAATGACTCCTTATATGTTTGTATTTGTAGTTAGTAAATTTTTAATCTTATTGATAAATGACTTGATGTGTGGGGTTGGGGGTATGCATATGATTGATGATTGTATATTGCATGAAAATACTTTAATTTAAGAAATGGAATTGATTATTGCATTATAGTTACCTATGGAGAATCGGTTGTTTGTAATATTGGCTGGTCATACAATAATTGGACTTAAGTATATTTGGCCTAATTAAATTAAACTAAGTCATGTATAAACATGCATCACATTTTAATAATTTTGGTTATCATATCTCATGGAGGTAGTGTGAGGTCATGTAAGGGTTGATTATACAATTATGATTAAAGCGTTTAGTACGTTGTACGTTCTATTCGTACAATATGACCTTACCTTAGCCCATAGGATTACTAGGTGCTGGATGTGCCAATCCTTTAGTTAAGGGTCGAGTCTAAAGGCTTTTGTTTAGAGATGAGTGTAGATTGCGGAAGCTCACTCATAATCATACTTAGAATTTAATTTTATTTAAAACTAAAAATAGATATACCATTTTATTTTTTTAATATGAAACGCAGTGTTTAGTAGTTCAGGTATGATACCTAGATCTTATTTGTATTGTGTATACTCAAACCTTAACTTAGGAAGGTGTTAAATTTGAGTTGTATGCAGTACTTGGTCATTTGTATGTGTTTGTGTGATATTTTGCTTATTCATGTATTCATATGTTTGAAAATTAACTGTTGAATAATTTGTTTGTTGTTTGTTTGAGTGATAGCTTACTAAGCTTTATAGCTTATACCTCTATATATTGCTTTTGTAGGACGATCTCCTTGTTACACTTAGCTGAGGTATGCTTAAGGTCAGTAGGAATCTCTTAGGATTGTGTGAGTTTAAGCAAAGAGTTGAGAGAGTTTACTGTAGTAGGCTCTCATATAAGGACTTATTATATGATATTTCATGTTATTCAGTATATTTGTTAGTTTATACAATAGTACATTAAAGACTTAGTGTATTTGTTAATATGTATTGTAGTTATATTATGAAATTTCATGTTAATAAAACTATGTTATGATATTATCTGTGCTTGCATAACTCTTAGGTAATTAGTTCTAGTAGTAGTCTTTTTTGTTGTATGAAGGGTTATCGATTGGAACGGTAACTAATCTATGGTCCTTTGTATGATATATGACACTTATCATGACTAGGCCATCCCTTGAGTTGTGATAAGTTGAATTGTCAATACCATGCTAACAAAAAAGCATTTATCATTAGTGTGCTTTTTAACGAATATGTTTGTTGGCTAGAATAAATAATGCATGGTAGAAGAATTTCGTTAGTGGTAGATAATTGTCCTACCCATCTAAGAAATATTGAAAGGCTCTGAAATGTTGAGTTGTTTTTTTTTTTTTCCTCACTTAATATGACATAAAAAATCTAACCATATGATGTTGAGATAATAAAGACTTTTGATACACACTACTGTTGGAGATTTTATCATAAGATATTGGAAGGCTATAAGTTGGGACAATCTGATCTAGAAAAGATTAACGGTTTAGATGCCATCAATCTTGCAATCTTAGCTTAGATGATAAATGTTCAACAAGAGACAATAGCAGGTTGTTTTTGACATTGCAAAATTTGTTTAGGGGATGAAGCAACCTTAAGGAACTTAAATGAAGCAATTTCTAAAGAAGGCATTCATAAGCTTGAGAAAATGATTATTGACCTCGATTGCCATAATAAAATTGATTTCAATCACCTATTGGGTAACTTGGGTGAAAATGATGAATGCTTAGAAGTCCAAAGCTTGGAGCAAATTGTGGCTAGTTTCATTGAAAATCTTATTAAGGATGAAGCCGAGGATGATTCGATACCTTTAGAGCTAATCATGTAAAAGAAAGCACTCATAACTGCAACAACTCTTCACAATTTTTTATTGTAGTTCAAGAACATGGCATCAGAGCTTTTGAATGCAATGAGAACAGTTAGAGATGAAACCCACCTAGATTTACATTTCAAAAAAAAAAAAAAAAAATCAACAATGGATTCATATATTTACTAAATTGTCCTAGTTGTGTTTGTAATTTTTGAGAATTATTAATTTGTGATATTAATAGGACTATGGTATTGATGGTTGATCTTTGGACCAAGACTTTAAAGGCCCAAGCTTACCAAAGAGCTCGACCGGTGTAGTATTGAGGCCTTGCCAGCTTAGATGAAGGCTAGTCTAGTGTCCATTTGAACTTTACCTAGCTTGCTCAAGCCAACCTTAAGCACTCCTAAAGCCTTACAATAGAAGCTCTCACATCCCACCTCCTATTCTTAGGAGGAAGGCTTGTCTCGATCCTGATGACTATTTTTAGAGAGCATATCAGTCAACATATCGAGCACACACATTTTTCCTCGCCCCTTTCTCTCTCTCATCATTAAATAGGAGTAAGTCCTCTAGGTGCAGGAGCTTCCCTCTTTTAGCCACTCTTAGGAACTCTCTCAATACCCTTACCACATTCATTTTGAATCTCTATCTCCTTACTAACTTGACCATTGGAGGGCCCTCATTAATTACACCCTAGGAGGCTTTTTATAAGTTCTCTACTGTACATGGTTAGCGGACCACTAGGAGTTAACATAGGAGAATGCTCGTAATACACACTATCATCATTTGGCACTCACCATTTATGTAAAACACATGAACATGGATGAGAGTAAAAACATAAAACCTTATCTAGCACTTCTAAGGGGTGGTGATCAACTCACGAAAGACCTACCACCACTACCGATGGAGCTACAATTGTTAGGAGTGGATCAAATCAAGACAATGTTCCATTCATTGATGGAAACTAATGCAAAAGTCCTTTAAGAAAATGCTAACCTATGACAACAACTAGTTGTAGGCTAGAAACTTAAAGGAAAAACTAACCCTAAGAACAGGGTTCACCTCGAAGGCACTATTGTTAGCTCTCTTAGTCGACCTAGTAGATGCCCTAGACACTCTCTCACTCCATTAACAAACCTTGTACATCCATATGACAGTATTCAAATCAAGCTACCCCCTAACATATGACTTGCGTAACCATCTAAACATTACCTATGGCAAGACATACTGCCAAGGTACTCATTCAAGCACAAGTAGGATATGGAAGGACATCTCCCCGAAGTGCTCCCCAAAACACTTAAATGACATGAATATCCAAGAGCTTGATAAGCAAATTCATTGTGCCTCCATCTTACATGACCAGAAGCGACATGAGTCCTTTACCTAGCAATCCAACATAGTTGTCAGCTAGAGTCCCTTTCTTCTAATCATCTTGGAGGAAAACTTCCTATAAGGTGTGTGCTTCCCCTAATGCAATACCTACGAAGGAACAAGCAACCCAAACAATCACTTAGCACACTTTCATACAATGATGAGCCTCAGAAGTTCTCGGATGCCATAATGTACAAGGCATTTCTAAGCACACTGACCAAGGCTACAATGTTATGGTTTAACCAACTTCTAGGAAGCTCCATTTGTTCTTTTGATGATTTGGCTACAAGATTTCGACAACACTTCCTAAGTAGTAAGGTACCGTATAGGGACTCCTCTGTGTTATCCAATGTGTGCCAGCACCTGAACGAGACCTTACAAACATATTTAAAGCGCTTCAATTGTGTTAAGTTACTCATCAAGTAGAATCCGAAGAAACTTTCTTATCTATCATTTATGGCTTAGACTCAAAGAACAAGATTTTCGAAGCCATAGCATTACATCGACCAGATAACTTTGAAGAATTCATGTGTCTTGAAGGTCATACATATGAGAGGCACCATAATGAGTAGAAACAAAAGGAAAACAAAGAGGTTTTAGCAATTCTAAGTAGCTACAAGCTAGATATGACGCACCAATTGATCCTACTCGGCCTGATCCTAACACTTGATATGACACATAAATGTAGTATTAGGGTCGCTCACCATTAACTCCTGCTAAAGGAGCTAAATAAGAGCTAAGAGAAGATAGAAAACACAGTTACTCTACAAAGGGATTTGTAATTCACTAATGAAGTAATGATTGACTGATGTTTGCATACAAGCAAATGAGGTATTTATATGACCTCAATTAGGGATACAAGAAATATGGAAAAGACAAAAAGGATAAGATATGGAGATTCCTTAAACATACTAAAAGGGCTTAAAAATGACAAATAGTAGACTGTATAGAAAAAGAATCCATTTGGAATGTTGCGCCAGAAGACATGTGCTAGGCTGGTGTTGGTGGTCAAATATTTGGCTGTCTTTAGAGTTATGGGTTCTCTAGCAACTCAGCACTTATTAGGATCAGCTTGGAAGAGGTCAAAAAGAAGGCAGTAGTCTTAGCTAACTTGATCTAAGACAAGTCTGAGCTCGAATGTAGGGTGTTGACAAAAGCTTCTTCAGGTCAAGCAACTAGATAGCTTGACTCTAATTAGACGCTTGGATAGGTTTGCTTGAAAAGAGACTTGGTACCTAGTAGCTCGGGTATTGCCTTGAAAACAACCAAAGCTTAGTACTTAGGTTGGATAAAGTGAAGCAATCCCTAGTTAGCGATGGAATCCCCATCATTGAATGGTTCTTGAGCTACTATTCATTGGGTAAGTCTAAGTAGTCTTGATAGGAATTAGGTTATTGGGCCTTTGACTCGTAACTGAGCCTGAAGACTAAAGGGACTGGCAAGGCGAATCCTCTTGCTCTAGCCAACTCCTATTAAGGATGAGTATCTCCTTACCAATCTACTCTACATGCTGAGTTGAATGACTGCCCACTTTTTTGAAGTTATGTACTAAATAGCAGAATGCCAAGACAATAGCCAAACCTCATGCTCTGACTCACTCATGCTCGAGCTAACCACTTGCTCAGCTTCACCTTTGCCAAGAGGCTGAAAAAGCAACCCCGAACTAATCCTAGTCACCTCTGCTTAGAACAAGCAATCTGATGGTACTTTTTTTTGTTTGCATCCTCCAATGACAATGCCAATGAACCTTTACTACGTATACAAGACCACATGTAGAATTCTCAATACTAATAATTGTTTTTCTTGAATATTCATTTTTACCAATTTGAATTTTTGTACATTACTTCTTTAGGATAATACATTTTTTATCTTTTCCTTTTTTTTTGGGCAAGTTGCCCTAACTTATCGGGTATAAATAGCTCTTATACATATAGCCACACATAAGGAGATTACCATTAATACATTCGATATTTCCTCCAGTAAACACTGATTATTTACTTTCATTTCACTCTTATTTTAACCCTTAAGTAAGGCTAGTTAGCGAGTAACCTCACTAGACCAATCCGTGCATCATATCAAGTTGTGACGTGAGTCTTCGGAAGTTTTATTGGTGCATTATATCCTTTGGATCTATTCATAGGTTTTTGTTTACTTTTCATTCACTTTTTCTGCTCTTTTGCATGTTCCCCATCACACTTTTCAAGCTTTTGGCAAACTTAGACTTATCTTGCGACTGGTCTTGTTTATCCTTGGCTGTGGTTCGCATTATCTTCGTATCAAAGCAAAAGTTTCGCTTGAGTTGTAGTAGATTGTTTTGAAGTTCTATTTATACACTATTTTGCATGTGTGGGACAAAGCAAGTTACTATGTTTGTTTAATTGCTGTGTTTGTCGATTACTAAATTTCTAGTTTGTAGAAGTGTTTGTTGAAACACCTAATTAAAGAGTTTGAGATTTGAATCTTTTGGAGAAAATGACAAAACCAAATGTTAACATTGATGTTAGAGATGAGACCAATAGAGTTGTCCACCATGGCCTACAGTCTCAGGGTACCCCTAGGAGCATTGATGAGACACTTGATGAGATGGCTAACCTCTTAGTGGATTTAACTTATCTTGTTCATGTGTTAGGTTACTAACTTGCTGAAGTTGTAAATAATACTCCATAAGCTACCTGACCTATAAGTGGTGAGAACCTAGCATTATAAGTTTGAGTTGGAGGAGTAAGCGGACAAGTAAGGAGAAGGATTGATTTAGGAGACATGGGAGAAGGGGATGAGGAAGAGTATTATGAAGAAGAAGAAGAGTGAGCTTAAGTATTTAACCATGTGAAACTTTGGATTTTGAGCTTCAATGGGTCTAGGAGTGCAAATGAATACTTAGAATGAGAAGAGAAGGTGGAGCGTATGTTTGACTATTACCAATATAAGGAATATGAGAAAGTGAGAACTACTGCTATTGGGTTCTCTGGATATACTACCATGTGGTGGAAGAATTTCCAGGCTATTAGGAGACAAGAAGGATACAAAGAGATTAATACTTGTCCTAAGATGAATAGAATACTTAGAAATAGATTTGTGCAGGATACTTATCTGTAAGATACTTTTACTCAGTTTTAGGAGTTGAGACAAGGAGGACGATTTGTTGATGAGTATGTCTAAGAATTTCAAATGCTTATGATTTGTTGTAAAGTAGAGGAACCACTAGTACGAATAATCTCTAGGTTCCTTATTAGATCGAGAGGTAACATTTGAAACATTGTGGAACTTCAACAATTCATCACAATAGATGAAGCCATTCGAATAGCTCAATGAGTGAAGAGGCAAAAAAAAGGTCGAGTACTGACTAGAGTGCTGACTAGTCGACCAAGATACGAAAGTTACTGAGCTCTATCAAGTATTAAGTCGATCTGAAAGGGGGATATCCGAGTCAAATAGAAGGGTTGACCTAATACTACCGTGCTAACCAGAACTTATGAGAAAGGGCAAGGATATGGTAGGAAGATGAGCCAGATCAAGTGCTTCAAGTTCTAAAGATTTGGACATATGGCTCAATGCCAGAACTAAAGAACTATTGTCATTAAGGGAGGTATCCTAAATATGGAAGTAGAAAGTACTGATGAGGAGCCTAAGGAGGAAAACCCTATCGAAAAGAAGTTTCTCATGATAGTGAATTGATTGAGGAGGTTGTGCTTGCCGAGGACTTGGATCAATTGGTCTTGGTTATTTGACATGTAATGAACTTAGAACCTTCACGTGAGGAGGAGTAGTGAGAAAACTTGTTTCATACCACTTGTAGGGTGAATGATCAGGCAAGCGCACTTATAATTGATGGTGGAAGTTGCACCAATGTGGCATCAACCAATTTGATCATGAGGTTAAAGTTACCGACTATTGCACACTCAAAGCCATACAAGTTGCATTAGTTAAGTAAGAAGGGAGCACTACTTGTCACCCGGTAAGTACTATTACTGATCACTATTGGAAATTACTCCAATGAAATTCTTTGTGATGTGTTGCCAATGTACACCTCACACGTGTTGCTTGGTTGACCATGGCTGTTTAATGGAAGAGTTATCCATGATGGATACAGGAATACATATGTGTTCGAGAAGGATGGTCGAAAGATTACACTGACCTGATGCCGTTGAGTGAAGTTAACAAACTGTAGGAAAAACTTATCCGTGAATCAAAGAAGACTCTAGTGATGAGTAGAGTCGAGCTCTAAGAGGCCATCAATGCTGATAAGCCAATCCTCATGTTGTTCAGACACTTGCTAGAAATGAAAAAGCGGGGTAATAAATATTTTATTTTCATATAAAATAAATTATTTCAATTTCTTTAAGAATAAGAAGTTTGTTAGTTAAGAAAGTTTGACCCCCCCCCCCCCCCCCACCCCCCCAAATCCCTTTTCTATTCATGTCAACATTTCGTATAGACGTTATTATGTTAGAAATAGTGTCCCTACCCATGAGGGGGATGGGGTTTCTCTTGCTTTTGACATAACGGGCCCCAGCGGGAGGCCTGCACGACGGGCTATATTGCTCCTGGAAGTGAAATTGTTGCTGGAAGAATATGTCGATCTATTCCTAAAACAGTTACCCAAGGGGTTACCTTTAGTTTGAGGCATATAACACTGCATAGACTTAATACCAAGCGCTGCCCTGCCAAATAAGCCAGCTTATAAAATAAGTCCCAAATAGGCTTTTGAGCTCCAATGGCAAGTTAATGAATTATTAGAGGGAAGGTATATTAAGGAAAGTCTCAGCCTTTGCACTATGCCAGTGCTTTTAGTGTTGAAAAAGAATGAAACTTGGTAGATGTATATTGATAGCTGAGTAGTGAACAAGATTACGATCAAATATAGGTAGCCTATCCCGAGATTAGAAGACATGTTGGATGAATTGAATGGAGCTAAGAGCTTCAACAAGATTAATCTGAAGTCTAACTATCATCTGAAGCTAGGAGATCAGCGGAAAATTACATTCAAAACTCAACATGGACTCTATGAGTAGATGGTTATATCATTTGGCTTGTCGAATATGCCTTAAGCACTTTCATGAGAATGATGAACCATGTGTTGAGACATCTAATGGGGAAGTATGTGATGGTATATTTTGACGATATCCTAGTATACAGTATCGACATGCCGAGTCACTGTGAACATCTTCTAGTTGTATTAAATATCCTCCATATCGAGAGATTATTTGGTAACCTTAAGAAATGCTACTTTTGCTAGGAGTAAGTGGTATTCTTGGGTTATGTAGTTAGTAGAGGAGGCTTATGAGTAGACAACAAGAAGATCTGAGTAGTTGTCAAGTGACCAACCCTTACTACTTGTGTCGAAGTGAGAAGTTTCCATGGACTGGCTTCTTTCTATAAAAGATTCATTAGGAATTTTAGTACCCTCATCGTATCCCTTACTAAATTGACAAATAAGAACATCGACTTTAGATGGGGAGAAAAGGAAGAGAGAATTTTTTCCAAGCTGAAGGAAATATTAACCTTCACCCCTATACTAGTTCTACCTAACTTTAAAAAAATATTTGAGTTGGAGTGTAATGCGCCAGGCATTGGGATAGGCACTATCCTAATGTAAGGAGGTTGACCAATTGCCTACCATAGTGAGAAGCTCAAGGGACCTCAACTAAACTACTCTGTATATGACAAAGGACTTTTAGCATTGATCCGAGCATTGTAAGTATGGCATCATTATCTGTTACCGAGAGAATTTGTCATCTATACTGACCATGAATCTCTGAGGTATCTTCAAAGTCAAATGAAGTTGTTGAAGTGGTAGGCGAGGTGGGCTAAATTCCTTGAGGGGTTCAACTTTGTAAAAAAATATAAACAAGGAAAGAGCAATGTAGTTGCAGATGCTTTTTCGAAGAGGCATGTACTTTTGATTGAACTATAGACTAAACTGTTTGGGTTTGTGAGCATTAAAGAGTAGTAATCCGAGGATCCATACTTTGGACCTATATTGGCATGATGTATCGATGGAAGGATAGTAGATGAGTACCATGTAGAATATGGATACTTGTTTTGAGGGGGAAAATTGTGTATGTCGACCTATTCTTTATGAGAATTACTTATCAAGGAAGCCTACAATAGTGGACTCTCTGGTTATTTTGGGGAGAGAAAGACCTATGACCTATTGAATGGTTGTTTCTTCTGGTTGAGAATGAGAGGAGATATGCACTGAGTTGTAGAAGGTTGTGCTGTGTGCAAGAGGGCTAAATGTCGAGCTATGTAAGGGAAAGTAATGCCTTTTCCTATTCCAACAAAACTATGGACTGAGTTGAGTATGGACTTTATTCTCAGATTACTACGAACTACTTGAAGCAAAGATTCTATAATGGTCATTGTGGATAGGTTTAGTAAGATGGCACACTTTCTGCCTTACTACAAAACTAACGATGCTTTGGCTATTGCTTCTCTTTTCTTGCAGGAAATTGTTAGGTTATAGGCGTGTCAATAAGCGTAGTATCAGATAAAGATCCAAAGTTCTTAAGCCATTTTTGGAAAACTCTGTGGTGACGGTAGGGACTAAGCTGCTATTTAATACTTCCTATTACCCTTAAACGGATGGCCAAATAAAGATAGTCAATCGTACTTTGGGATCATTGCTTCAAGCTATAGTAGGCAAGAACTTAGCTGATTGAGATGTTTGCTTATCGGTAGTTGAATTCACTTACAACTGAATAGTACATGACACTACTAAGCAGACTCCCTTTGAGGTTGTCTATGGTTTCAATCCCGAGTTGCCCCTTGATCATACCCTTGTACTTGAGTCTAAGTAAGAAGAACTTGATACGAAAGCCTGAGTACAATCCTTTCATCTACAACAAAGTCACTTAGCATATTGATCAAGCCATCAGAAGAATGTGAAAGAAGGCTAAGGGTAAAACTACTAAATAATTCTAACTAGGAGACTCAGTGTGGTTGCACCTTAGCAAGGAACGGTTTTTAAGCAAGAGGAGGAATAAGCTATTTGCAAGAGCTGAAGGACCCTTCAGAATCCTCAAGAAGATTAATGACAACACTTACAGGTTGGAGTTGCTTGAAAATTATGGGGTTTTGATACCTTCAACATTACCAACCTTAATCTATATCACCCAGACAGAGAGCTAATAGAAGATCAATCGAATTTGATCCCAAATCTAAATCAACTCAGAGGGAATGATAAGAATCAGGATATTGGGCCTTTGACTCGTAGCTAAGCCTAAGGATTACAAGAACTGGCAAGGTAAATCCTCCTACTCTAGCTAACTCTTATCGAGGTTGAGTATCTCCTTATCAATCCACCCTACATGCCGAGCCAAATGACTATCCACTTTTTGGAAGTTATGTACCGAATAGTAGAATACCTAGACAATAGCCAAATCTCACGCTCTGACACACTTATTCCTGAGCTGACCACTTGCTTTGCTTTACCCTTGTCGAGAGGTTAAAAAGAAACCTGGAACTAATCCCTAGTCACCCCTACTCAAAACAAGCAATCTGATCGTACCTTTTTCTATTTGCATCCTCTAACGGCAACGTCAATGAAGCCCTGCCACGTATGTAGGACCACATGTAGAATTCACTGTATTAATAATTGTTATTCTAGAATATTCATTTTTATCCTTTTGAATTCTTGTACGTTAATTCTTTAGGACAATACCCTTTTTGTCTTTTCCTTTTTTTTTTTGGCAAGTTGCCTTAACTTATCGAGTATAAATACCCCTTATACATGTAGCCACACATGAGGAGATTACTTTTAATACACTCGATCTTTCCTCTCATAAACACTAATTTTTTAGTTTCATTTCACTCTTATTTTAACTATTAAGCAAGGTTAAGTGGTGAGCAACCTTACCAGACGAATTTGTGCATCAAATTGAGTTGTGCCGTGAGTCCTCAGAAGTTCCATTGGTGCATCATATGCTTTGGAGCTGTTTGAGGGTTTTGGCTTACTTTTCATTCATTTTTTACACTCTTTCGTACGTTCCTCATCACCCTTTTCAAGCTTTCGGCAAGCTTGAACTCATCTTGCAACTGACCTTGTCTGTCCTTAGCTGTGGTTTGAATCAAGTCCTTCAGCTCAACTATGGGTGATGGGTTCGAGAGATTGATTCCTATTAAGAATTCATGATTGTTGCCGTGCAATATATAGCACAGGAGGATGCTATCTAGGTAGGCCACAAGAATGACCTACTACACAACACATCTGTAAAAGATTGCGTTGGCCCTCATAAAGACTGTCTTGCATCATCTTAGGAGAGATGAGAAAGAAAAAAAAGCAAAATTTTGTCGATTAACCTTGTTATACCCCATTAAATCACCTTCTTGGGGAGGTCTTCTATGAAGCACGAGAATGTTCACCTTGTGCACTAACCATCAGAGAAACACCGAGGCCTTTGCTTCAACCAAATTTTGTAACTACAATCATGCTCATAGCCACAACACTGATGAGTGTAGCTACCTTAATAATGTAATTGAAGGCCTTATTCGCAAAGGTTACATCAACCACCTCGTCGCCTATGAGTGAAACCATCCTTTCCCAACTTTGTAATATTGCACTTAGGAACCATAACAACAGCTACAACTATAATAAGAGAACCAACCTAAGAACATAGAATGAAAGGGTCGTTGAGGACAAGTGCAGGCAATCATAGGTAGACCGGGCCTATCAAATGAAAATTGCTTAACTTAACCACAATACGAGGTACTCTTAATTTAACACAAGAAGCTAAGGATCACAACCATCTCCTTTACTAACAATGAGAGGGCATTGAATACCCCTACATTGACCCTTTAGTCATCAATGCAAGAATTAGGTACTTTGATGTCCCCAAGACATTTGTTGACAACAACGGCTCAACTGACATCCTCTTATACTCTTCCTATGAGCAGATGAAAGATAAATTGGATGAAGAACTCTAACCCTATACGTAAAGCCTCACTAGCTTTGGAGGAAAAATGGTTCCCGCTAAAGGCATGATTACGTTACCTATTTAGCTAGGTAATGATAAGCACATCACCTCATAGTTGATAGACTTTGTGGTTGTTAATAATTGGTCTCCCTATAGCGCCATATTAGGATGCCCTAATCTCAATAAATTTGATGCTTGTATTAGCTAGCGATGTCTCATGATGAAATTCCCCACACTTATAGGAGTTAGCATAACACATACAGATTAGAAGCTATCTCGAACACTTTATCTCAATGATATTTCCCATGACAAGATTATGCATATTGAGTCCATTTAGGACACCACACAAACTCTTAGGGGAGAACCAGTAGAGGAGACTAAGGTCATTTACTATGACAATTTTCCTAACCAAACCACTTGGATAGGAACCTCCCTAGTTGTAGAAGAAAAAGAAGAAAAAATAGCTTTCCTTTTCACCAACTCAAACTTTTTTGCAATGTTTTTAGATGTCATGCTTGAGATAATTAACATCCTTGAAGCTACCCACCATCTGATGATTGGCTCACGTGTTTAACCCGTGAAGTAAAAAAGATGACACTTTACACATGATTGATAGGCTGCCATAGAATAGGAGGTGTAAAGACTCTTGTAGGTTGTGTTCATCAAGGAGAAAAGATACCCCACATGGCTTGCCCATACAGTCCTCATGAAGAAGGAAAATGGCAAGTAGAGAATGTTCATCGACTACAAAGAACTTAACAAAGCTTACCCTAAAGATTGTCTTCCTTGCCCCTTAATCAACCAACTCAGCGATTTCACCTCAGCCCATGCTAGATTAAGTTTCATAGATGCTTACTTCAATTATAATCAAATTTGCATGGCTCTTGAAGACCAAGTTCAAACTTCTTTTATCACTAACTTTCGAATATATTGTAATAAGGTCATGCCCTTCAACCTTAAGAATGTTGGAGGCACATACCAACGATTGGTAACTGCTATCTTCAAACTATAGCTTGATAGATATATTAAGGTTTATGTTTGATGATATGATCATAAAAAGTAAGAACAAAGCTAACCACATCGTAGATCTATGTGAGACATTCAACATACTAAGAAAATACTAACTATTTCTGAATTACCAAAATTGTATTTTTAGCATAGAATTAGAAAGTTCCTCAACTATATGGTCATGCAGTGTGGAACTGAAGTGAACCTTGATAAAATCCAAGCAATTAGAGACATGAAAGCCTCAAAAAAGATCAAGGACATCTAGCATCTCTTAATCATTTTCTCTTATGTAGCGTCGAAAAGTGTTTTGAGTTCTTCAAGTTATTGAAGAACCTATTGGAATTTAAATGAATAGATGAATGTGAAGCTGACTTCAATTAGCTCAAGAAATTCATTGAAACTTGCCGATGCTTTCCAAACCAGTCCTCGATGAAGAGCTCTCTACCTATACTTAGTTGTTAGCAACGGAGCCCTCTCTTTGGTCCTCTTCCTAGCTAAGGGACGTGAACATAAGCTAGTGTACTATGTTAGCCAAATCCTGCAAAGCCTAGAGGTTAGGTATACCTAGGTTGAGAAATTTACTCTAGAAAGTAGTAGTAGTCACATGGAAGCTCATACCTTACTTCTAAGCCCACCCCATCATCATTCTTACTGACTAGCCATTATGGACACTTCTACGGAAGTCAAATGCGTTAGGTTAGATAGTTAAATATTCTTTGGAGCTTAATGTTCATGGTGTCCAATTTCGCCCACAGTGGGCCATCAAGGTACAGGTTCTTGTGGACTTTGTTGTCAAATACATAGGAGGGGAGAAAATACTAAGTAATATTAGCATACTAGTATAGACTCTCCATGTAGATGGATTCCTATTGGAGGGAGGAGTAGGTCATGAATAGTCACATAAGGCCCTTATGGCACTAAGGTCTTATATACACTTAAGTTTAGATTCCCTACAAGCAACAGTAAGGTCGAGTATGAAGCCCTTATCACGTAATTGAAAATTGTTGCTAATGTTGGCTCCAAGAAGATTAACATTTGCTTAGATCCATAATAGTGGTGTAGCAGGTGAAGGAGGAATATGAAACAAAAGGGGAAAACGTGATAAAGTACCTCTAGATGGTGAGGGACCTAACCTCAAACTTCTTGTCTTGGAATACCATCAAAATTCCTTGGGTAAAAAATACCAAAGCAAACCTATTGTTTAAGCTTACATCCATAGCAATACCCTTACTCTATTAGGTTGACAAGCAAGTGTTTCTCCAGTTCATGCCACAATACATCATAGACAACGTCCCTTAGGAACCTTTGAGGATAGCCTAGTTCCCATTGAGATATCATTGATGGATCTTAATGCATCTTCGGGGTTGGACATATGGAGATGCACTACAATGAAGCAAACAAAAAGAAACAGAAGAAAAGCTAGTAAAGTCTAGGTAGCTACTGAATGGATATGACACACCATTCGATTTTACTCAACCTATAATTTGTTGGATGTGACTTACTGATCTGAACTGAAGGCTCACTCGCTACTACTCTTTACTAACAGGAATAAATAAGAGTTAAAGAATAATGAGAACACTAAGGTTATTGAAAAGAAACGTAAATAATTTATCTATTGATGATTCATTATCTATGCACAAATAAATGAGGGTTTATATACCTGTTCACTAAGGTTACTTTACATGTATTAAAAGACAAAAGGGTACTTTTACAGTTAGGTTACATAATACATGCTAAAAAGGGTAAAAGAGAAAGAATATTCAGTACAGAAAGGTAATGAATCCTTTTAGAATGTTGTGCTAGAAGACATGTGTCGCTCAATGTTTGGATGTCAGAAATATGGTACAAAGTAGTGATAAGAGAAAAGAGGAGCTAAAATTAGAGGCTAACTTGATCTGGATCAAGTCAAAGCTTAGTTAGTCTAGCTGCAGAGTAGTCAACTTGAGTTAGAGTTGAGTGCTTATGATAGAGTCTTGGAGCTACCTCCTTAGATGTCTTATCATAGCACAACTGCTGGGTAGGAGCAAGTCTAGCATACACGAGGGTCTAACATACTTTTGGCAATTTAGCATAGTAAATGCTATAGTAGAACTCTAGTAGAGTAATGATGACAAGTGTAAAATGAATTGAACCCAAGTCCCTTACATAATTGCTAAGGCCATATGAAGTGTTACTTCGCTAATAGCCATTATAGACGACTATGTGTCACAATCACAAAATCAAGTGATAGAGATCATTTGATGAGTGGATCGTTAACTTAACATCCACATATGTAACATCGAAGGGGTATACCCTTTGAGGGCCTCAAATGCCTCAACAGTCACATTAGTCACCTTAACCATCACATTTAGACGAAAGACAAGTAACGGTCAAGTTTTCGAGCATGCTCATGGACTTACCTCATGAGCTTACGAAGTGATCTTTTGCTACTTAGCTAATGCCCTAGACATCATCCAAGGACACAAAGGCAATAGCTTATGAGCTCATGAACTCTAAATAGCTAAGCTAAATGAAAAAAAATATATATATAGAAAGGAGTGAAGAAACAAACACGATCAGATGAAAAAACTTCATTTTACTAATATGAAGGACCAACGTACTAGCCTTGAGTACAAGTAAAGACAAGAAAAATAAAAATACATGACTACAACTAAGACAACTTGAAACCTTCCTAGCTTACTGCTTGGTGTCAAGTGCTTGCCTTTAAGCTCATAACTTTAACTTAGCCTCATGAGGGGGTCTTACTTGATACAGTTTGGTCGCAACTTAGATGTAACCTCACAGGAACTCCTGCCTAAGCCAACTAGCTTACAACTCCAACTCAGCCTTACGGTCAGCTTAAGGAAATAATGATTGACCCATGCTGCTTGAGTAGATAGCCATGACCTTTGAGAAACATATCTGTCGTACCTCCTTTGCTATTGTAGTTATACCGAGCTAGGTCCCTTATACCCATCCTAAAAGTCACGGTAGCATACTTTTCCTTTATCGTATACAACACACCATAATGGCCCTGAAAGGGATGTCTTACACTTTCATAAGAGACTAAAGAATGCCCAACCTCTTAGAAGATGTAGCTAAAACCCATCAGGGGGTCCATGGAAGTCACTTGAGCACTCAAAGCTCGTAGGGATAACCATTGACATAGGTACAAGAGAACATATAGACTTGCATAGGCTACCATGTTCTTGAGGCTTATGGACCCCTCTAGGAGTCTTCTAGTTGATGCAAGATGGGTATCCCTAAACCACCAACATCCCCCTCTTAAGGAAAAAAAACTACGAATGGTAGGTAGTACATGGGCATCTATCATAAAGGCTTGTGCATCCATGGTGTTGATGCTATGGCAACTTGAAGATGAACAATAGAGTAGAGATTGGGGGTAGAAAGATCTACATATACCCCTCGATTGGTGCTGAAAAGATACCCTCAATTACCGAGTAACCTTTTACTTCCCTCAATAAGTGCTCAATAAGCCCTCTAATAGGGCAAAACCCTAGCTTGAACACTCTCTCACTCGAGACGATTATCTTGTACTCACTCATTTGTCACAAGTCTTAAAGGGAAGAAAGAATTGTCACACTCTCAAAACAATACAAGCAAAGCATAAAGGGACAAAAGAATTGTCACACTCTAAAAAAAATATATAAGCAAAGCAAGTTTAGAATGAGGGAAATAGTCCCCATCAACCCTTTATATAGCAGATTGGAAGAGGATCCCATTTATCTACATATTGTAGATTACATATTTCCCATGCACCTTAATGATTATGTGTGCAATGAACTTCCTAAGGCATTGCCATTACACTCTAAGAAGATAAGACATTGGAAAGGCCTATTTCCAATAGTCGTGTCAATTGTTGTGTATAGAAAGCCATCCATAACATTCTTTCAAGCACTAAGTAGACTCCTAAATCCACTCCTCCATGATGGATCCAACAAGGGCTTCAATCTCTTGAGCCCATACCTCCTGTACTCTCCTTGCTACTTTGATGCCAAGGAGAGTAAGAAGGCAAATGTTGATAGCTAATCTTTGGACTAAGGTACTAGACGTCCAAGCTGACCAAAGAGCTCAGCCAATGCAATGTTGAAGCCTCACTAGCTTGGATGAAGGCTAGCCTAGTGTATGTTTCAACTCTATCTAGCTTGCTTAGGCCAACCCCAAGCAGTCTTGAAGCCTGACAATAGAAGCCTTTCACTTCCACCTCTTGCCCTTGGGAGGAGGGCTTATCTTGCTCTCGAAGACCACCTTCGGAGAGCTCACTGGTCAACATGCCTAGAATATACCTTTCTTTTTTCCCTTTTCTCTCTCTCATCATTAAATGTTGAATGACATATAACACCTAGCCTATTGCCTAGCCACCAAAGTAAAGCGACCACCCTCTATTGATGTGACAAGCTTATCCCCCAAGCCTCTAACAACTAGTAGAAGGTTAGTGGTCTTTTCTTATACTAGTAGTGCTACCCCTTCGGATTTCGTGACAACCAACCCCCTTTTGCAACGTATCCAAGTGGGTCAGATTTCTTAACATATAAATAAGGGTAAGTTCACTAGGTGAATGAGCTTCTCTCTTTTAGCCACTCTTGGGAACTCTCTCAATACCCTTACTATCGAGTCTAATTTTTTGGTTTCCATTTAAAATTGATTTCCCTATTTTCGATTAACACTAAACTCTAACCAGTTTAATATTAATCCTTGACTAAAGAAATGGCGAAATCGCGAAATTCCGGTTTTTTATTTAGAAAAATTTTTGGAGTCACCATCTGACCAAAGCCGAAAAAAAGAGAAATTGTAATAAATTGGGTGGATTAATTACGATTTAGCTACTAGTCTTTGATTTCAATTTAAATGAAAAACCAAAGGGTTTCGAATTCGGGGGGCTAATCTATTAAACCCTAATGGGTACTACTATCTATTTATTGAAATTAGGATCGTTCTTCTAATTATAATATTTAAAAAAAAAATCAAATCAAAATCAAAAGGAAGAAAAAAAAAACCAAAGTTTACATAGATTTTATCGTTGCCCTGAAGGTACCTATGTACCTGCTAACGGGATCAGACGATCGTAGTTCTTTTCAAAACCTTTGGTGCATGGGTTTATTTTAATTTTTGAAAAACCAATTGAGTTTATGTCATTAATCGATTCGATTTATTTAAGAAAAAAGAAATCTATGAGTTCCTAACTTATGAGTGATCAAACGACTCTCTAAAACATTCTAAAAATCTTATTGATTATTTATTAATTTTTGCTTCTAAAAAAATTGATTTTATAAGTGAGAAATCCTAGAAAAACTAATCCTAAAAAATTCCTAGACTAATATATGTATATATATATATATATATTCACACCTATTTTTTTTTGTTATTGTTAACAACTACCTATTTAAATAAGCTAATAAAACAATGTAACCTACTTAATATATAAAAACTAATATTAAAAGTCTCCTAATTAATATATAGACATTTATATACATATATCATGCTATGTATTTAACTAACCAATTAACAAAATAATAACATATTGATTATAAAATAACAATAACTAAATAAATAAAGAAACAAATTAAACGAGACTCGAACCAGAATTTTCTTGTCCAGCCCTATGGGTCAGGGGATGTGCGCAGGATTTCGTTATAGTAAATCAGATTGCATCTTGCAATTGCTTCAACGTGGTCTGTATTTCAACGTGCTTGTTCTGTTTAGGGAACTCGGTTTGTGGATTTATGAAGTGTGCGGGCGTTACTGTGGGCTTATGTATACTGTCTCGAGGATGGCAATTCGGTCGCAAGTTAGGGGTCGTATACCGTCACCATATTCTGCTGAGGTACTGCAGTAGTGAAGGGCAGTCGAGTGATTACGTGGCTGTTCGCGATGAAGTCGTGGGCGTAGTCTAGCAGTCGCAACGGGAGTTGTGCTTTGAGTTGTTGCCGTCGGAGTGAGCGAGTCTTCAAGCATTATGATCTGTGTATGTAAGCTTAGAGCGTGTGTCTAGGGAGTGTGCAAGGTGCAGGGGTTTGCTGTGGGCGTGCGGCTAACGCTGCTGAATTGAAGTGAGCGAGTGTTGCAGATTGTGTCAAGCTGGCGTGAAATTCTGATCGGCATAGCTTTGTGGATTCGGATTGCGTTGGCGTGAAGTAGCTCAACAACTTATGTTCATCAGGCAGCGCACAAATCTATTGCAGCAACATATAGCAATGAGTCGTCGTGTCCTCATGTACTGCTTGGATGAGGAAGATGGCCGCTGACGTATCGTGCTTGTGCGTCTAGAAGTGTGTATCAGTGCTGCAACTATGCGTGGATTTGTTGCATCAACGTGTACGGATTTGGACAGCATGAGGCAGTGTGGGCGTTGTTGTCCTTCGCGTAATCTGCAGCATGTGTGTGATAGAAATGCAATTGTGTATTGGGACTTGTGGCATGTAGTATGGTCGGATTGTGTCCAGCGAAGTGAGTTGGCGGTGAGGAACTGTGACGTGTACAGTGAATTGGACAGTTATGGATGGTGTGGGTTGATAGTGGAGATTGAAGGTTGAAGAAGGTCACACTTAGGGATGTTGGGTCTCGAACGCATGGCTGGCAATCAGCGCTACTACTGCCACAATGGTCGGAGTTGGATCACTGAGTATTGTAGTGTGAGAATGAAGACAGTGGCTAAGTTTTTACCCGTATGTCAGTCGCTGACCGCATGCTGGGGGTTGAAGTTGTGTATTCTGTGTTTGGTTAGGGCAGTGGTTTGATGTGTGAAGCTTTCTTAGTGGAGTCTATCCTCCTATTGGTTGAAGATGAAAATTGATTTTATAAGCCTGAACCAAATCATAGAATCAAATCTATTATATTGATTTGAATATGATTTTGATAAAAATTAAATTAAATCCAAATTATTCAAATCTCATTTAATCGCAATCAAACTAGATTCATATCTTCTATAATGATTCAAATTCGAATGAAAAAGATTTGATTAGTTGTGATCTTGTGCACTCAACTTGCTTTTTGTAAATATAAAAATGATAGAAAAATAAATGCATATAGGTGCCTAGCTAACGAGACTCAAACTCATGATCTCAAACTGACTCCATATCAAATACTTCAATACTATATAAATAATAAAAAATTAGGATTATGGTAGGACAAAAATTAGGTGTCTACACTTACTACATTCGATATAAATCTTTATCTCTTCACTAATTAAAGTGTTAGAAAGCCTTTATTGGCTATGCTATAAGGGACTTTTTGTAGTTCCTTCACTATGCATAGCTAGCAGACCATTAGTAGTTGACCGAAGAGTAATACCTGTGATATACGCAATTACTATATGAATTTATATAAAGGTCTTCCTAAAAAATATTAACTTATTAATTTATCGAACTAATTACATAAATTGGCCTAAGTTAGCACTTAAAAAAAATATTATTTTAGAGAGGTTATTATTTTACGAAGATTTAACTATTTAAAAATCCATTTCACTAGACAAAATCATTATAACTTTGAAATTCTAATAATAATAATAATCTTGCATTAAGTTTCTAAATTCTAGTATTGAATTCATTATAATTTATAACATGAATAATTAATTTCTTTTTTTAATTTTTTAATTTTTTTCAAACATTAAAATCTATTTCAAGTGCTATACACTAAATGTGATATAAGAGAATTGTACTACTTTGTTCTCTTTGTCTATGCCGTTTAATTCCCCTTGTACTATTTAGTTTTGATAACCAAATCAACATAATAGTTTTTAAATTTTGCTACGAGATTCAAAAGCTTCAAATACTAGTTTCTAATTCCTGTTGACGATATCAGTTATCGCTTTAGATCTTTTGTCAATAGAGTTTTTGGGCCTCTCAGGGCATTATGGGTCCAGTCCTAGAGGTCTGGGTCAATAGGTGTGCATCATGCGAAATAGATAGGGGGTGAGTCACAATGCTTGGGAGGATTGTCTGTCATAGCTATTTCGATGCTTAAGTTAGAGAGAAAAGAGTTTGAGCTCAATAGAGAGTACAACAATTGCATGTGGGTAGAATTCTATTTGGTTTTAAGATTTAGATTTAGAATTTTCTTTTTGAGGGACCTAAATGATCATATTTATATGATTTACCCCTATCACTTTAGTTGAGTTAGGATGTGCAACCCTACAATTTAGGAGAGTTGACGATATTTCCCGACATCAACAAATGAAATGATTACCTTTGGGCCTTATACTATCTCATCCTCATCAATGTCGTATGGTATAGACACCTCATTTTTGCCTCCTTTAGGATTCTTTTTTTACTGGGCTAAATTTAGTAAAAATTAAAAAAAAAAAGAAAATTAAAAGGAAAATAAAAAATATAAAGTGTCAAATCGAGTCGAGTTGTTTAGGGTTGAATCAGATCAGATAATGGTTGAAAATATACATTCAATTTAATAAATTCTAAGTTGTTAAACAGTCGAGCTTCAATAAAAAATATTATTAGTCTAATCCAATATAAAATAGATTTTTATTTAATTTATGGTTGAAGATATACTAAGTCTTTTCTAAACGTAAAACTACGTTGGTTTAATTATAACTAGTAGGTACATAGGCATCTCCGGAGCAATTATAAAAAATAAAATATTTGTTTTCCCTTTTTCTTGAAAATTCGTAATAAAAAATTATAAAAAATTCATTTTAGTTATACTTTTGCATATCTGTATATATTTTAGCAATTTTCAAGAAAATTACAAAAAAGAATAAAAGCCAATTAGTATTTTTTTTTTTACATGGTGACTTAATCTTAATAAATTAGTCCTGAGTTTTGCTTTTTTAGTTGAATTTTCTAAAAATTATTTTTTAGAATATTTACAAACTAGTAGCTAAATTAAGGTTTTCTCTCTTGAAAACTTTAATTTCATTTTTTACTAGTTTAACCAGTTAGCGACTTTATTTTTTTTTTAAATATTTTTTCTAGACATTTTTTTTAAGAAAGATGTTTCCTTAATTTAATGTCGAGTAATTTATATTAAGTAAGTTAACCTTATTATAAGTTGAATTAAGGAAAATCAAAATAGAGCTCGACAAAATTGGTGACTGCAGTAGAGATCCTAGTAGGCTAGCCATATAAAAATAAAAATTAATTAATAGACTTTCAATTTTTATTTTTTTTATTTATATATTATAACATAGTCATATTAACTGAGTTTTATTAATACGGGCCTTTAAGAAAAGTCTGGCCCAATGGGTTCATTGCTAGGGATTCAGGGTTTATTTATTTATTTTTTTTTGAAAAAGAAAAATTATTTGCGTGTTTAGATGTGGTTGAACCTATGTCACCTTAGCAACATGGGACAGGCTGCCATGGTGTAGCCTTCAGGTTGTTGGAGTCTTTACCCCCACCTGGCGATGATATGCAAACCCATTCATGCTTTGATGTAACCCAATAGATTTTTCTCTGGAAATGCCTAGAGCAACTAAGCTTGAGACCAATAGACCCCACCTTCCTACATCATTTTTTTTTTTTGAAAAAAAGGGTTAGTCATTATTCAATTATAGGAAATTTTGATAATTTACGGTTGGTTGGCTTTCTTTTTCAAAAAATAAAAAATAAAAAATAAGCTTCATTTTTTTTTATTTCAATCCACATATATATAAGTGTATTCCTTAACCATAGGTTCATAATAATTCCATTCCCATAATTTAATATTTACTAATCTTTATTACATGACAATCATTTGTAGCATATTACATTAATTTTATACTATACTTTGTTGTTTATATATTGTTATCTTTGATTTTTTTTATGTGTATTATATGATTGCTCGTGTATTATTTTGTAACATAGGTCTTATGTATTGTTTTTTTTTTATTTTACAAATAAAAAATGGCACAACAAGATTTAAGATCAAACCCATTAAATTATATTAAAAATTTTTGTGGGCAAGCAAATGAATATTAGTGTAACGTTTTCAAAAAATATATATATCTTAAGCAAGGAGTTACAATTCTATTATTTTCCCATATGACATATTAGTTGTACAATTCTTTCCATGTATTTTCTTTTCATGTAAAAATAAATAAATAAATAAATTTCCCTTGTAAACTATTAATATCTCTATGCTTTGTCTACATCTGTACTCATAGAAAAATTCTATACCCAACAAGGGCCAAGCGCATTTGTACTCAAATTAGTATAATCATGGCGTTATAATAAACTTATAATCCGAAAATTACTATGGTAATAAATTATTGTACAATTATCCAGTTGGTAGCTCAGCATTTGCGTGTGTGCCCTTTTGCTGTATGTTAATTATTTGTTCATTTTTGTTACTCTATTGTTTATTGTTGCTTATTTCTATTAAAAAATTTTGTACAATAACATACTTTTGTGTAAATTAAGAAAGAATAAATAAAAATCCTTTGACTTGTAAATGTTTTGTAAATATTGTCCTTAAAGTGTCTCCTAATTACCCTCCAATTACCGATTGTTCCCTTTGAAACTTTGTTATCCTCATCGTGTCGTCTGTCATTTGGTGTTTTCTATTCTTTGTGCAATATAGGCAATCTAGTCATGTATAGCACATGTCTTCTTTAGTTTCCATTAATAAGCAGGGTTTTCAAGTCCTTTTATTGCTTGGTTGTCTTCATTTCTAGTCTTAGTAATTGATTTCTTCTATTCTTTAGGCGGTGTTAACAAAGCATAGCTTCTCTTTAGTTTCCATTAATAAGAAGGTTTTTCAAAAGTTTTTTTATAAAAAGAAAAAGCTTGTTACATGTAAATAAATTGTTATCATTGGTTGTTGACTTTGTAAAATAATAGTTCATTCCTGTCAACTCTATAACTTTTTCATTGTAACATAGTTTTGTAAAATAAATGTTTTCAAATGTTTTTTTCTTAGAATAAATTTTTCAAATGATAAAATTTGCTAACAAGTAAGGGTTTTACAGATTTTGAGTGGTTAAGCTTGTGGTCAAAGCCCATAGCCATTGATTTTTTGAAGCTAAGACAACTAACAACGATGACTTCGGCCTAAGCCTAATCATAACAGTCACTCATTCTAAGCCTAAAGCGTTGTGTGGCCTATGAGCTAGACTTGATATGGAGGGGAAAAAGGGGAAAGCACATTAGAAATTGATAAATGAAAATGATGGAGACATACCCATCCCTAAGAAAAACTTAATCTAAGCACAATTCTTAAAGAGAAGCCTACTATCAGACATTTTCAAAAGCCCTAGACACAAAAGCCCAAACACAAACCATAGATCTTTTCACCTATTTCAACCCACTCCAAGCTAAAAAAGACCCAAATATGTAGCCTACTCATCTACATCGATCCTCTTTAAGCCTAGAAGGTCTTAAACACTCTCTCTACAAAAACTAGCCCACTTGCTCCAACGATAAAATTGAATACATAGTTTGTCTCCACTATGAATGAGCTTAGGTTGGGGGGCCAATAAAAAGACCCATTTAATTGAGTTTAAAAGAGCAATTTTTTTTTATGGTAGAGGGGTATGTGACCCATTGGGGCATCACAGAATATCTAGTTTTATCTAATGAGACTAGGGTATATAAGGGTAAACAAAACATAAAATGTTTCATTATCGAATTGGTGAAAGTATCTCATTATTTGATGTGTTTAGAATAATAAGAGACAAGCCCTAATCCTAAATATCGACCCTAAAACACTCATGAGAGTTGAGAGATATGAAAGTGAGGATAAGACTTGTTCCTTAAAGGAAGTTTATCTTGCATGTGATACAAGAATTGAAAGGATGATAGGCATGCATGTCACTCCCTGAACACTTTTATCCCTTATTACCCCCTTTGAGTCATTTTAGGGAAGTTTTTCAAAAAATAAACCCTATCGAGAACCACCCTACACTAGGGCAATTAGAAGGTTAGGGTTATTGATTTTGGAGAAAAGGGATAAACTAACTTGTGTTTGCTTTGGTTGTGTCAATTCATGAGCAATGATTATCACAAATAACCCGTTTCTTTAGTAAGAAGAAGAGCTTCAAACTGTATACTTCACTCAAATCCATACATTCATTTAAACACTACAAGGCTATGAATTTTTCTCAAATATTGCCCTAAAGCCATACCTACTTCACTGGGCTTATATACTTCAAAATTTTGGTTACAGGGCTTTAAATCTCTTTAAGTAGAAACTTAGACACATGGAGGATAATTACCTTTGAAAAAAAAAAGAAAGAAGAAAAAAGAAAAAAGAGAAAGGGGAAAAAAGGAAAAAGAGAAGAAAGAAAAAAGAAGGACAAAAAAAGAAGAAAATAAAAGCAAGGTGATCATATCCTAAAGGATAGCTCAAAAGTTCTTAAAGGGCCTAAGGCCTAAATATCTTAGAAAAGCTAAGTCCATGAATTCCAAAATTAAAGACCTGATTTTTCCTTAAATATCCTTCAAAGCATAAACCTAAGTAAGAAATTCCAAGCCCAAAGGAATGAAACTCTAATTCTATGATCCTACCCATTATACCACCCTTAACGAAGTTCTTTTGACTGAAGAATTAACTTATCTTAAACAATGATTACTGTGAAACTGGGGCAATCCCATGTTAGCATTTCCTATTAAGGTTATTGACTTATAAACCTAGGTTGAGATATTAATTTTTTTAAATTGGCTAGTACATTAATATCCCCATTTTGTTTAAACCAATGACCAAAAGCTTGCATTACAACACTGAGGAAAAGACCTATAAGATAAATCAAAATGTATTACTTATAAGACTGACCATAATTTTTGGAATCATAGCCTGGAGTGAAAACAAGCCATTTGAGAGTGTGAGAAATTCCTCTTGGACTAAATTGTTCAAATAATCAAGATGATTTCCTTAGTATGAAACTTATGAGTGCAAAAGTCAAGTATGCCTTAGGGCAGGAAAAGCATTTAGCCCCAGAATTGAATGAGAATTCCTTACAACAAGAAGAATAAGGTGTTCAATTGAAGTTTTTTCTCTATTCTCTCATCATAGTGGATAGACAATAAAGGATATGGAATGAATGGCCAATGGGCTAAAAGAATGAGAATACCATTTACTTGTAATATTCAAAGTCAGTATAATTTTCTCACTTGTTAGTAAGAAAAAAGATGAATATTTTTTTTAAGGGCATATATTTTTCTTTGAGTTTCTAAAAATGAAAGATTTGAGAATTTTTAGTGAGAACCTTAGTCATCCTTGAGTTAGGAACTTCAATAATCTCTTATAACTCAAAAGTCTTAGTTATCCATTTGGAACTTTGCTCATCTTAATAGGAACCTTAGTTATCCTTTTAGAACTTTGGTCATCGTAATAGGGACCTTAGCTATATTTTCTTAGGAACTTCAGTTATCTTATAATTCAGGAGCCTCAGTTATCCATTTGGAACTTTGGTCATCTTAACAGGAACCTTAGTTATCCTTACCTTAAGAGCTTTGGTTATCTTATATCTAGGAATCTTAGCCATTCTTAAGGAGCTTTGATCATCTTATTGTTTAGGAACCTTAGTCATCCTTAGATCAAGAACTTTGTTATCTTATGGTATGAGAATATTCAGGAGCTTTGGCCATCCTATGAAAAAATTATTTAGGAACCTTTATCTTCGTACCAATAGCTGAAGCTATTATAAGAATTTTGGGAATTTTAGTTATCCCGTGTTCAAAGTTCAAAAAGTTTTACTATAGGAACTTTTGTCATCCTATACTAAGGAACATTAGTTATCCTAAGTATAAAAAATAAATTAGCCATGCCTTCTAACCCTTTTGTTAAGTTGTTTTCTTCGAAAGATCTATTCTTTTGAGAAGCCAATTTTTCTTTTAAGAACATGGATTTTTTTAGTATAGTGCTTACCCTTATCCTTTTGCCTTGTGCTTTCAAGATAGACTCTCCCTAATCATTTTTCCTATCCTTTCAAGATAGGTACCCCCATCTTTTGCCTTATCCTTTCAAGATAGATATCCTAATCATTTGCATATCCTTTAAAGATAGGTACCCCAATCTTTTGCCCTATCCTTTTAAGATAGGCACCTTAATATTTTGCCCTATCCTTTTAAGATAGGTAACATAATCATTTGACCTATCCTTTCAAGATAGGTACCTTAGTCATTTATTCTATCATTTCAAGATAAGGATCCTAGTCATTTGCCCTATCCCTTTCAAATAGGCTTCTTAATCTTTTGCCCTATCCTATTAAGATGGGCCTCTTATTCTTTTGCCCTATCCTTTCAAGGTAGGTAACTTGATTTTTTTGCCTTATCCTTTCAAGGTAGGCTTCCTATTCCTTTGCCCATTCCTTTCAAGACATGCCTCTTATTCCTTTATCTCGTCTTTTCAAGACATGTCTCTTATTCCTTCATCCTATCCTTTCAAGATAAGCAGTTAATTATTTACATTGGTCTTTCAAGTCGATATCCTTTTACCTTATCCTTTCAAGACAAGACACTTCTCAACTGACCTTTCAAGTTAGTAATCTTACCCTATCAATTTAAGATAAGATTCGAAAAAAATGAGTATTTATTTTGTCTTTGTAGCAAAGTTTTAATCAAACTTCACTACAAAGAGAGGCAGCGGTAGACACTTCATTTTTGCTACCCTTAGGATTCTTTTTTTATTGGGTTAGATTTAATAAAAATAAATAAATAAAAACAAAAAAATTAAAATTAAAAATAAAATTAAAATAAAATAAAAAATATAAAGTATTAAGTCAAGCCTAGTTGTCTAGGGTTGGATTAAACGATGGTTAAAGAAATATGTTCAATTTAATAAATTTCGAGTATATAATAGTTGAGCTTCATTAAAACATTTTTTCCATAGTTAGGCATATTGTCAATAGTAAGTGCATATTTTTTCAGAAAATGACACTTTTGCCATGATAATTACATATTAACATATTTTCATAAAACTTGCATCCTTTATTTATTTATTTTTCTCTTATTTAGGTGCTTCAGGATTTTTTTTTTTAAGTTTTCTTACATAACAGTTTCTCCTAAAAATAGAAAAAATACTAACTTGGAGTCTTTTTAAAAATTAAGTCTTTAGTTTTTTTTTTTTAAATTGGGAATAAAAATTAGTTTTTTTTTAGGATTTTTCTTAATAAAAATAAGTTGGTTAACAAAATGAAAATCTAGCTCAATTTTCAAATTAAAAAAAAAAAATTAGCCACTAAGTTTTTTCTAAAAGTAGAATTACATTAGTTTAATCCTAACTAACGAATATGTACGCATCTCCAAGGCAACCTAAAAAATAAAATTATTTTCCTTTTTCTTGAAAATTCGTAATAAAAAATCATAAAAATTTCATTTTAGTTACACTTTTGCATATCTATAGATATTTTATCAATTTTAAAAAAAAATTAAAAAATAAAAGGCTATTAGTTTTTTTTTTTTAATTTTTATATGGTGATTTAGTCTTAATATGTTAGGCTTAAGCTTAAATTTTCTGGTATAATTTTCTAAAAATTATATTTTAGAATATTTGTAGATTAGTGGCTAAATTAGGGTTTTTCCACCCAAAAACCCTAATTTCATTTTTTACCAATTTAACTGATTGGTGACTTTAATTTTTTGTAGAATTCTTTTTTAGACATTTTTTTAAGAAAAATGTTTCCTTAATTTAATATTGAGTAATTTATATTAAGCAAGTTAGACTTAATATAAGTTAAATTAAGAATAATTGAAATATGGTTCGATATATGACACCTTATGCTTGGGCCATAGTGGTCAGTATGGGATGAGTCATTTGTTGCTACATCACATTAAATGTGATGTGAATGTTGTATGAATAGATAAGGGGTAGCTTCTTGGTGACTCGTATTTTGGAGATTGTGGAGAGTGGTTTTACTTTAGGCATGTCATCAACTTAGCTGCGTAGTCAAGGTAACCTTTAGTTCGTCTTTGATTCATTTGGTTGAGGCAAGAGTCAATTATTTAGGTGGCGTGATAGCTGCTTAGCCTTTTGGATTGAACCCATATGGGATCCTTGTTCACTAAGGAGGTGGCCTTCGACTATCCTAATCTTGGGCTTTTGGGTTGTTAGGTCTTGCCTAATAGTTTGTATTAGCACTTTTCTCCTTACTCTCATTAAAGCTAAGTAAAGACGAGATTAGGTTGTTGCCATGTAAGTGGCATAGGTTGGGGAATGTTACAATCAGTCATTTGCCATGTCTTGTTTTGCTTCTTGTTTGGGTAGAGAGGAAGGTAGACATATCTCCCGTACAACCCTTCCCTCTCACCTCTCCCAATCCGGAATGGCTCCCTCATCTATTAAGCAGCAGTAGGGGGCAAATTAATTGGTTTGTGCCTTTATTGTAGGTTTGTCTTATGACACTTTATGTTCTTTTATAAAGTAGGTAGGTGGTGATTTCCCATTGATGTGACATTATTTAGTTATTGGTGTTCTTAGAAATGATGGTTTGTAGTGAATGGTTATTCACTATCACTGTTGTTTATTGGTGCAGTGTGATTTGGTATCGAAATGATGCCACATGTGACAGCAAAAGATTTACTATAACAAATATGGTGTCTTTTCCAATGCTTTAGTTGTTAATAGGATTTATCTCTTCTTTTAATGATGTATTTATTTTCAACTGACTATTGGCTATCTCTTTCTTACTATATATAGGCCTATTTGCCTCTTATGTTGTACGTCACTTTGCTTTTGTGTTTGTAATGTGTGGTTTTGTATTAATGGTATTATGGGGAGGAGATTGTGGTCTGCCCTAGACTGTGATTTCAAGGTAGAGCTACTACGGAGGCTCTTGTTTGTCATTTCAAGTCTAGAGTAGCCATTATTGTTGAAGGCTGCCTTCTAGGACTCTTAGTGTGAAACTCTTACTTTGCATTGCATTTTTGTTGTTGAATCGACTCATGTACGATCCTTATATAGGGGTAACGCATGGGAGGGATAGGTCTTGCTTTATAATCAATGAGGTTAACCAATCTTTGAGTGAGACAACTCAAATTACCTAGGTTGAAAGGTCCTTACCAACTATAAGGTCAAGTTTTCTACTAGGAAGTGGTAGACCATTTAGTCTAGTACCTATAATGGTGGAGGCAATTTCTTCCTTAATTGATGCTTGGTGGTCAGGGTTATTGTGTTTTGCTTGCCTTTCTTTTGAAGTTTGGTTAAAGCAAGCTAAAGAGGAGGGCTATAACTGACCATGGCACGTTGAGATAAGAGTTATTAGGCTATGTTGGGAGGGAAGGTTGCTAATTTCCATTCCTCTTCTCCCTAAGGTACTTTTTTGTGGTTATCGGACTCTTGGAACGGGGTTCTTGTTTCTCATTTTAAGGTAGTTACCTTCTCACACCACATAGGTACTATTATTGTTTTAGGTGAGAAGGTCCTTGTTTCCCATTTCACATTAGGAATTCCATCTATTAGCCTAAGCTATATCTTAATTAGTGTAGCTCTTTGTTGGCTACTCTTGTTGAAGCAAGGGTGCTTACTTGTTAGAGAGCTAATCTACGTAATCTTTATATCTTTGATTAAAGATAGAGAGATGTGCTCGTACTTATTGAAGAATGTTGTTGTCGATGGGGATCCCTTATCTTTGCATAAAGTCGTACTAAAATGATTGAAGGATTCTCGTTGGTTGAGGTAAAGGGGGAGGGTTGTGACCATACTTATTGAAGAATGCATTTTTATATGCCTGATCATGGAGCAGTCGCCTACTACGGTTCTTAGTAACTTTTGAAAATATAATAATAGGTAATGTTTAGGGGCCTTTTGTACTGAGTGGCTCTTGAAAATGTAACTTGTAATATTGACTTTGTAATTTGTGAGGTTGATATGTTGACCTTGTTTATGCAAGTACCATTTGACTTTTCATCTAATGAAGTACAAATGTTGGCTATCTTCCTTTTCATTCTCTTTATTGTCTTATTTTCTACCTTTGTGATTTATCCCAACTTTTGCATTATGCCAATGGTGTTTGGCATGTTTTTTTTGCCATAAGATTAGGTATCTAAATGTTTTGTTGTTCCTTTATACTAAGCTTAGTAAGTAGGCAAATGACATGTACATTATGATTCCAATTCTTCTTCAGGACAGGAATTTATTATGTAGTTAATGCACATGCTGTAGTTTGATTAGATGTGGGTCATATATCTCTGACATGGCAGGAGGCTGCGATTCATGGTGTGATGCATGTGGGTTACATGTCATTATCATGTAGGTAGTTTCATCGCCTTTTGGGTTCTCGATAACCATCGATTGGGTCATTGAGGTTAGCTTAGTTGTGATGTTTTGTAGTGCTTATAAAAAGGGATGTGACTTCCTTTCTTTTGCTTTTCCTTAAGCTTTGTTTCTATCCCTGAGAGAGAAATAGAGAGAAGCTATTGTTTTGTGGTTGTTCTTTTTACAAATAGTTGAGGTATGTTAGCAAATAGTATTTCACCTCTACTTCTTCAAGCTCTAGTATTAGGAAACGTGATGATTGGCAAGAAAGGAAAGTGTCTCTACCCTCCGCAATGGTTGTAAGGAATGTTGAGGGTGATTGAAATAATTTTGTGGAAGTTAATGTTATGCTTTGTAAAGAAAGGGAGGCGGATACGATCATGTACTCTATCGTGTAGGATGTTTATCCTGACGATGGGGTACAATAGCGTAAAGTAGTAGCTTTTTATAATGATGCTACCAAGAGGATGTCATAGAAAAGGGTTAGCACTATTATGAAGGTTAAGGAGGTGATGGAGCTATGGAAGAACACACTAGGGGGTGAGAGATTATCTTACTAGGTAATCTTGAGAGGGTAGCCTTTGAGGTGTCGAATTGATTTTACCTTTATCTAAAGCATTTGGATTCTGGTTTAAGGCTCTTACTCACTAGATTTTAGAAAGTGTTCACTATTCACCACCTGTGAGCTTTGTTCAAATTTCTCTTGATGCCATGTGGTTGTTGATGGTTTTTGAGGGCATATGTTGGCATTTTCACTTAGAAGCGATTTTGGTGTTGTTTAGGCATTTTTACACTTTACAAGTGTTGAGTATGGGCTAGTAAAATTTGAGAGCAGGATAGGAAAGAAACTTTTTGATGGGTTAAAGAAGTTGGTAAAGTGCTACAAGTGGAACTTCTTTGCCATTAAAGTTGAAGGTTTAGTAGATTTTTTGATTCATTGGGTTCAACCCATTAGGATGTTTTGGGCTAATGATTTGGGGTCGAGTGATTTGTCTATGGCTATTAAGCTTGAGGAAGAATTAGAGCAGAGGTTGGGTGTTTTTTGGGATGCTAAGTCTATCGTAGATGAATTCTTTTATGAGAGGAAGTTGGTGGAGAGTGTGAAGATTCTTGAAGGTTTAGTTGTTGATTGTGTTTCTTGTAAAGCATCGAGGTAAGCCTATTGGTAAGGGAGTTTGTTGCCTTTCATCATACCGTTGGGGGTAGAGTTAACCTATTTATTATGTGCCTTGCAATCGGCATAGTGCATTCTTTTTATTTTTGTTGGCTGATTCATTGATTAGTGGTTCTCCTTTTATAAGTATGAAGATGTAAAATCCTTCGGTAAAAGAGCTTCTTACCAGTTCTAAGAGGATGCCTAAGAAGGCTGTTAAAAAAAAGGAATACTTCTTTTAATGTAGTGGCAATGCGGTTTGACAACAGTTGCTCTAAGGGCATGGGCTATTATTATCATTAATGGGGGTATAGGGGTAAAGATGTGTCGATGGTTAGTGGCTACCTTGCTCTTCAACCCCTTGAATGGGCTATTATTGTCATTGATGGGGGGATAAAGATGTTCCGTTGGGGATTTCACTTGAAAATGTAGTAGTCAATTGGGGGGCCTAATGGCCGAGCTAGCCATTTGAGCAAGTGGCCAAAGGCTAATCCTATGGTCGATTTGGAGTTGCATTCTATTGAGCAAATGTCCTTAGAACCTCATAGTGATGAACAATGAAATGAGGTAGAGGGGTCATTAGAGAATATTAGGTAGCTCCCTGTATTTGGAGGAGGCTTGTTTTGCCTTTCTTAGGATATCCATGAGCATGACTCCCTTATAGGCATTTAGGCTGAGAACCCCATCTTGGAGAAAGGGTCGATTCTTCATCGTGACCGAGCATTAGTTAAGAATGCCTACTGAGGGGTTTGAGGTGCTGGAGTGAAGAATTTCTTTTGAATGAGTTGTGTAAGGTTGCATTCCTATTCCAACTTCTTATTTTGCAATCATCTTTTGTGTTTGCATTTTTTTTTATTGAAGTTGGTTGATTCTAGATGCGAGCTTACGCGTCGTGATGTATAAAGGTGCTCGAAGATGAATTAGAGAAGGTGAGATGGGATGAATCCTTCTTTGCAGATCTTGTTGATAAGCATTGGCAACTTTTTCTTTCAATCACAATGCCCTTATGATGCAAAGGCAAGCAGAAGCAGAAGGCTCCTCAAAGAAAGTTGAATATGAAGGTTAACAAAAGATCACTAGGAGGATGAACATCGAAAAAAGGTTGAGGAGGAGCTTACTACCTTGTGAGAGCAGGTTGGTTGCAAAAAAAGAAGTCAATCTTGAGTTAGAGGGAAAATCAAAGATGTAGGGCATTGGTACAAGGAGTTATCTAAATAGGTGGAAGCTAGTCAAGTTAAGGTTGTAGAGGTACAAAAGTAGTTGTGGGCATAGATAGAGAGGGAGCAATAGAGGGAGTCAAAGCTTTAGGTTATTGTGACATAGAGCCTAATAAAACAATTGATTACATACATAATGTGCCTTTTACTAGGTCTTACCATAGTGTAGATAGGTACTTCAAAGCTATCTAAGAAAAGTAAAATAGGATTGGGTGGAATTTTGGGTAGTAAGTAAGCAATTCATGAGTTATTCAATAGAAGTGATGCACTATGTAAGCACTTCATGACTAGGGGCTTACTAGATGTGACGTACCAATCCAAGCCGTTGGGTTGCTTGCTGCACAATCCTTGCTTGTGAAGAGAGGAAAAAGGTCAATATTTCATTAATTGAAGGAGGAAAATTAAATTTAATGGCTTACAAAAAGGGATATTTATACCCATACTAATGGGGTTTCAATATAACATGGGAATGCATTAAAAAGGGTAAAACACTTCGTATAATATTGTTATAAAAGAAAAGGGGCAATCTTGTAATTATTCTAAAAGGTGAATATTTGGTGTTAAGTAGCATGCTTGTAAATAGTGGGACATATGTTGTTTGGGGATAGGTTTAAAGATTTAGTGTATAATGGTTTTTAGCTTGCTAGGATAAGGTTGGCAATGCTAGTGATGTGTCCTAGGCCATATCGATTTTATGTCATTTGAACATTTATTTATTTTTTTATGACATGAATCATTTTATTTATTATGTTATTATTGACCTTTTAATAAGACAAAAGGATTTCTTGAATATTTTGTTCTTCCTTAAGTCATTAAAGTGCGTGACATTAATAGTAAAACTATAAGATGATAAGAACACTATTTTAAATAATCCCTAATATCTCATTAAATGGAGCAATAATGAATTAAGACTAGTATGTTGGCTAAATGATAATCACATTGTATTGATCATGGATATGAGATATCAATTCAGTACATAAACACATGACTTATCATGAGAGTACTACATGAATCAGTCTGATAAGTACTACTCATTACAATGTTATTTTCATCCTTTGACCTCATGATACCATAGATTCCTACATGGTAAGTTCCATGTTTTGACTCGGTTCTTTATCATTTTAGTCAAATGATTATAAGATTGTGATTAGATATGGAGTAAATTATATGGAAGAATATGAGTGTTCGTGAAGGAATTTATCATTCTCATTAATTTGAGAGAGTTATCTTTTGGGCCCCTTGAAGAGTAAGACTAAGAAAAATGCATAGCCATGCTCAAATGAATTAATAAGGAGTTATTAATGTCATTTGTTTAAGTACATCAAACTCTGGATTCAAGAAACAACTGATTAAAAAATATGAGAGTGTCTTAATCTACACCTCATGTTTAATCATTAGATATCATGTGACAAAGAGACTAAATAACCGAGTGTCTACTAGGTAGAGTTAGATAATTGACCTTCACTTAATTTGGGTAAGCGTAATGTCTTGCTAAAGGCTACTTATGTCTTATAGGTCTAAAAAGGAGTTTTAGGACTACTGCTAACATTAGGTGAACCTCTAGGGTCATGTATAAAGAATAAACAAAATGGGCTACAAGTTTATTTTAAATAAACCTAACATAAATTATTGAAATATTTATTATTTTAATAGTTTAAGAATGATAAATAGTGACATTTATTATTTTTGGAGAAAAATAATAAATAATAAAATAACATATTTCATTATAAATTGTTAATATTTTTTAATATCTCATAATATCTTCTAAAAGATATTATCGCTCCTCTCTATATAAATAGAGTTGGCTCTCTATTAAGGTTACGCTGGCACCTTATCATATCAACATTAAACTCATAGAGAAAGTTTACAGTCCAAAATAGAGAGAGTTGAATGTGAGATATTGCGAGTTGATTCTTGTATGAATACAAATTTGTCATTGATTGCTAGCATTCACTACAGCTAATTTCTAGTACACTCTTATGTGCGATTTGTAACATCTTTTGATTCGCCTAAACTAAGAATTTTGAAAAGCATCATATAAGGTAAAATTTGTAGTCCTCCTTGTTAGTTTAACTGAAATGGTTGGATCCTAAGACATTTAGGTATAATAAAATTTTTAAATTTCATTGTGTAACTTCATCATTTGAATCTCTAAAACCCTAACTAGGGCTCCTTGCATTCATCGATTAAATTGAATTCGAATATTGGTGTTGCATTGATGCTTATGAACACGTTTTAAAGGATTAAGATTGATTAATGATTGTTTGGTAGATTGATTAGTCGTTTAACATTGTTTATGTAATGAGATTACAATAGATTCTATCATGTTTAATGTGATTAAACTCTAATATAATCATGCATTGGATTGATGAAAGATAGGGCTTTTCATGAAAAACCCTATGCCATAATGTTTGACATGACCTTAGACACAACCATACTAATTACCGTATCATAAGAAGATGTCATTTTATAAAACGGATTCTAGCATAGTGTCACACACGGCCTAAAGATACAACCATGTCCATGATCATATTGTAGAAAACATGGTTTTGATAAAAGAAATCTATCATAGTATGTGACATGGCTTGGATACATAGCCATGTTGATGACCATATAAGGGGAAGATGGACACATAGCCTTTAGCACACCCATGTCAAGGGTCATGTACTCTTAAGGATGTTTTCTTAAAGAATTTTCGAAGGAATATTCTAAATAGAGATTTGAAAGTTTGTTTAGCTTTCTAGGTACTGCTTTGAAACCTTTGCTTGTTAATGGGCTAGCAGGATTGCCATGCTTACTATTCGTAGCATAACAAATAAGATTTGGTTAACATAAAGCATTGTATGTATTGTATGATATGCATGGTGCATAGCATGGCCCTCTTAGACTTATGTGATTGACAATTTTTTGTTTTAGTTTTGGTTTTAAATCGGATTACATATCGTTATCGTTTTGTAATCTGTTTACTTTATCAATAGTACTAGAATCAGATATGAATTTCTTTGTAATGTAAAACATAGAGGCTATTCATGTCAATCTAAGGAAATCATGGAGATAATATTTAACTCAAAGGTGATGGTAATTCCAATCTTTACATTAATCATAAAGATCAACCCAATTTATGGGCCCATGTTATGTCTTGTTTATATTTATGTTATGATATATGTACATGTATGAGATGCTATATATACGATATATGTATGTTATGCATGCACTAATCAAAGCCAGTCCCATAATATACACAATATGTAATTCAAATGATAATATCTCTCATGTAATATTATGTCATGAAAATGGCTTCGATAGTTTGATACTTATCAAGGCTTCGATCGTCTAATTGTAGGTTCTGCTAAAGTCGGATGCAATAGACTATCTTAGTAAGGTGAAGTAGATAAAGTTGATATCCACATGTCATAATGGTTAGACTTAAATAGGTTATCAAAATGATTTTAGGCCTATGGTATTAAATGGGATTAGTAGGCAAGGACATGCGATGTTAATCCCATAGCAAGAGTTACATATAATGTAAATGGAAGGGGGTTTCTTACCTAAATAAATAATCATTGAGTGTCATGCCATAGTTGACTCAAAGTTTAGTGAAATATGGATCTTAACCCACTAAGAAACGTCAATTGTGAAAAATTTTTGAATTAATATTAAAGGGTTATTAATTTGATAAAAACGGTAGGAGTATTTGAAATGGCTTAAACAAAGAAATCAACTTGCATACCTCTAAATGTAGATCATGGAAACAAACAACATATCTAATCTTACTTTGTGATCTATTCTTGAAAAAGAAAAAATAAATGGCACAAACTTTCTTGATTAGTGTAGAAACTTAAGATTTGTTCTTAAATAATAAAGGAAGTTATATGTGATAAACTATCCAATCCTTAATGAATTTACTGCTATTGCTCTAAGATTCGAAAGAAATGCTTATAGTAAGCATAAAGATGACTTTGTAGATGTAACCTACCTCGTGCTTGCTATTACAGATCCTAAGCTTTAGAAGCAAATGGAGGATATGGAGGCGTACAATCATATTGTACGCTTCAGTGAAATGTTCCAAGAGTAAGTAAGAGAAAAGAGGTTTGCAATCACTAAAGCATTGAATTCCTGCAAAATGGCTCCAGGTAGCTTTATGAGTGCACATGTGCTTAAGATGAAGAGTTACATTGATAAGCTTAAGAAACTTGGTGCACTAATTAGTAGGGAGTTGGTTACAGATACGATCCTTATCTCTTTACCTCCTATCTATGATTAGTTTGTGAAGAACTACAATATGCATCAAATGGACAAGTCTATAATAGAGTTACATGCGATGCTCAAGAACGTTGAACAAATCATTAAGGAAACTAGTAATGTTTAGATGGTTCAAGAGAGAAAAGGCAAAAAGGGGAATGGTAAAGATAAAGGTAAAGGTAGAGCAAAAGGCGAGACCAAGTTAATAGGCCCAAGCCCCAGTCTAAGGCCAAATTTCCTAAGGAAGGGGTTTCCTATTTCTACAATGAACTAGGTCATTGGAAGAGAAATTGCAAACTATATTTAGAGGATCTGAAGAAGAGGAAGAGTAGTGAGACTACCACCTTAGGTATTCATGTTATATAAGTCAATTTATCTACTTCTACATCATCGGTATTGGATATCAAATGTAGATCTCACATTTGTGAAAATGTGTAAGGTCTTAAGGAAAGTAGAAAATTGGATCAAGGTGAAGTGAACCTACAAGTTGCAAATCGAGCAAGGGTTACTACATTAGTTATAGGAACTTTTGAATTAGCTTTACCTAGTGGAATCGTTTTAGTTTTAAGTATTTATTACTATGTGCCTGCTATGAGTAGAAACAGTATTTTGGTTTCTTGTTTAGACAAGGATAGTTTTAGGTTTATTATTAAGAATAATGCTATGTCCATCTATCATTGAGATATTTATTATGGCCTTGCTCATTTATTGAATAGTCTCTATGTTCTAAACTTTGATGAACCTAATCATAAGTCCATTTATAACAATAATACCAAAAGGTTCAAATCTAATGATTTAAATCTAACCTACTTTTGGCATTGTCGCATAGGCCATATAAATGAGAAGTGCATATCAAAGCTTCATCAAGATGGGCTCTTAAATTCATTTGATTATGAATCATATGAATCATGCGAATTTTGTTTAAAGGGTAAGATGATTAAGGCTCCTTTCACATGACAAAGTTAAGGAACTATTGATTTATTAGCCTTAATACATACCGATGTATGTGGACCATTAAGTTCACTTGCTAGAGGAGGTTATTTGTACTTCATTACATTAACTAATGATTTTAGTAAGTATGGATATGTATACCTAATGAGACATAAATCTAAATCATTTGAAATGTTCAAAATATTCAAGAATGAAGTGCAAATCTAGCTTGGTAAAATATTAAGATACTTCGATCAAATTGAGGTGGTGAATATTTGAGCCAAGAATTTTCTGATCATCTTAAGGATTGTGGGATAATCTCATGATTGACTCCTCTAGGAACACCATAATGGAATGGTGTTTTTGAAAGGAGAAATTAAACTTTATTAGATATGGTTCGATCAATGATGAGTCAAATAGATCTTCCAATATCCTTTTAGGGATATTGTTAGGACCCTAAAGGGGGGCCTAGTAGGATTACCTAAAATTTTCATAACATGTGTGCACCCATGATATGAAAAATATCTTGCAAGTCAGAGATTGCAAGACTCTAAATTATAAATCACTAAGGTTAAGGATTTTCAAGTAATTACTTTATTATAACATGACATAATATATAATTATGAATAACTATAGATGTCCGATATCCCTTAGTTTCTCAGAACCGTAGAGAATCGGTATCCCCTACCAAATAATAGGACAGGATATGCCAACATTATAAAACTGCAGGTAGAATTAAATTATATTAAATTCTAACATGTGAATATTTTCTACAAAGAGTGTTATGTATCACCTATAAAGATCTCAACTAATCCTAACACTAATGTACATATCTTCATCTCGCCCTCAGTATTCGAGACTTATCCCAATCCCATCGTATGTAAACCTGCAAAAGAAAGACTATTGGGGAATAAGCTACAGGAGCTTAGTGAGTTATCCCTCATACCATACTGGCAAAAAAGTTATCAAACAAATTATTAGAACCATATGAATGCATGCACACGCAGAATGCCAAACAATATATGCAGTTGACCGGTATTACATATAATATCGGATTTTAACGCCCTCCGAAATAAGGGTTAGAGATTCATTGGCATCAATCACGGCCGGGCTCTAGCACCTGGGTTTTTACCCATAACTTTGAATTCCGTATTTCACAAAAATATATTTCCATTTCTAAAAATCCAGTAGTTCACAAAGTCCCAGGCCTAGCGGTGAGGTAACCCCCGCAGTCTACACTCACACCCTGCAGCGGTGGTCTCTAAACGCGACCCCCAGCCACCCACGGTTAGCGTCTCTGGCGCCAATAGAACTCTTGAGCCAAGGGTAGGGTCTTGTTGTACCCATGCTCCTACACGGTACTAATCAAATCATGTGGAAATCCATTCCTCCAAGGCCCTTCATTACCAACTGCGTGAAATGACGGCTGGAATAAGTAATGCGATGCATGGATAATGCATGACTCTTTTGATTCAAGATAAGCCAAATATAATTAGGTCAAATTACAAGGCGATCAATCAATATCAACAAACCATCCAATTCATATAAAAATCAATCATACTATCAAATCATCAATTATCGTATTTAACAATATTTCTTACAATAATCAATCAATATCAAGCACACACATATCTCGAAACCCCATGCATCAAGTTATTGATATTCAATTTAAATGCACTAGCTATAAATACAAACAAGTATGGAGTCATCGGGAGTACTCACTTGACTATGACGACTCGCTCTAGTCGTAATAACCGATTGGGAGATCCTCACTCTCGTCGAGATCACCTGATCATTACGAGATAATAAGGATAATAAGTAGTTGACTCAACTAATGGTTCTAGATATCTATCTACCTAATTCTACTTAGATTACTATCAGCCCTTATTCGATTAAACCTAATTGCTAATCGTATGTAACTTTTTCATTCTATTTTCAATATTTACGAATTTATAGTCGTTTTTCATCGTTTTTGGACGTACATTCACATGGTAATGTCCGTTTTGGATGTTAAGACCTGTGTTTTATGATATGGGAGAAATTTGTTGAAATTTTTAATTATGAAAACTTAAGTACTCTTATTACTTATATTTTTATCTTTTGTTTATACTTAATGATTTAGTTAACCCTTAAATTCTTATACCTAAAAGATTTTACTTTGCTATTGCTAATTCATGTACTTAATTAAGTATAATCCAATTTAGAAAGTGTCTTAGGGTTTACTAAGTTAAGTACCTAATTATTATACACTCTTCTTATTTTCTCATTTTCTAAACCTACGCTTATGTCATCGCTTACATCATCATTTGTTTATGTCATTGCTTATGTCATTACTTGCTTATATTGTGTCTTATGTCATCATGTGCTTACCTCATCGCTTACCTCATTATGTGATTACATAAGCCTCTCCTCATGCTTATGTCATATGTACATGTCTTATGTACATTTTACTTCTTCCCTTATACTTATGTACATATACCTTATACATATATATACTTATACATCTACTTAGACTTATACCGTATTTATACATGTATACATACTCGTATACATACTCATATACCTATACGGTTAGATACATATTTTTATACACAAATTCGTATGCCTAATATTTTCCTTAAGAAAAGCTTCCTAGTTTCATCCTTTTGTGTTTTTATGTATGTATTTAGTGTAGTATATGTATGTATAGTTAAATATGGTCTTAATTTAGGTTATGTACATGATAAATACTCACGTACAAAGGTTCACATACTTGTGTTCTTTTAGTATTCCCTTATGTGCACATACTTATGAGCATATACTCATGTCTTCCTTTCTTCTTCTTCATAATTCCAAATTCCTACACTTAAAGATGGGAACTTTGTTTCCTCTTCTTCAAGACAACACAACTAACTAATGAAGAAGATAAAACAAGATAAAGTAACTTAGATACATACCTTTGCTTATGTTGGAATTAAGGAGACAAAAAGGAAGATGTTGAAGGTAAAATGGAAGATGGAAGCTCACGGCAATGGAGGAGGATTTTTGGTTTGTTTCTTTTGTTTTGTTGTCATAATGGAAGAGAACAAATAGTGGGGTCAAGTTGAAGAATAAGTGGACTGCAACAATTGAGGAGAAAGAGAAGAGAAAAATCAAAAGAAAAGATAAGAGAAGCCATCATGAAGGAGTAGATATTTTCCTTATCTTTTAGTCTTTTGTTAACTTTTCAAAATGTTGACTTTAGTCAACATGTGTTGACTTGGTCAACCCTTGGACTTTGGTCAACATGTGTTGACTTAGTCAACTTTCCTTAAGTGTGTGTAATTTTGTGCACATAATGTAGTAATTAAGGGAAATTAGGGAAAACATGAAGGAAATGAGAAGAAATGAGGTATATGATGAATTGATTTATAAACATAATTGATGAGGTCTTACTTTAGGTCTTTATAGCTTATATATCTCATTTGATAAACTACTTTGGATAACAAGTACAAAAAGTACTAATTTGAGTATTAAAGTTCACTACATGTAACATAATCTTCAACTATAACCCTAACTCTAAGTGAGACTATCTTAATCACATACTTAAGGGATAAATATAATCTATGACTCATTATCTTAGTTTCTAATGGATTACTAGAGGATTCGAATCATATAAGCATGAATGAGGGTCATCTCTAACATTTTACTAATGATTTGGCAAAATATGAGCATTATATTATCAGTTAGGGTTTTAGGGTATATTATGGTGAATTAGTGCTTTTATATCCTTAAAGTTATAGTTTTAGGATTTTTATTACTTTAGGTTACAATCTCTAATGTTTTTACTCATTTAGGGTTTCATATATTCTTACACGATTAAATCTTCGATTGTCATCTTAGGGTTTTGATGAGGTTCGAGGTTTTAGAGTCTTCGTATGCGGTTAGGGGTTCAATTGATGATTTAAGGTTTTTCGTGTCATTTTAGGTTTTGGATTGAGATTTTAATCGGTTTTAAATCTCACTGGCTCTTTTGAGTTCGAGAAATCATCTACAGTTTGGACGTTTATTTTTATACTTAGAAAGCTAAATTCGTGGGGTTTATAGATATGCTTTGGAAACTGTAGCGTTCATATCGAACGGAGTTCCATCAAAAGTAATTCAAAAGACACCATACAAGTTGTGGAATGGGAAACCTCTTAGTTTGTCTTTTCTAAAGATATGGCAATGTGATTTTATGTGAAATGTCTAATAAATTAGCACCCAAATTTGAGAAGTGCTTCTTTGTGGGGTATCTTAAAGAAACAAAAGGATACTATTTTTACAACCCATCAGAGAACAAAGTGTTTGTTGCTTGTAATGGTCACATCTTGGAAAGAGAATTCATTTCGAAAAGAACCAGTAGGAGAAGACTTAAACTTAAACAAGTTTGAGAACCACAAATTAGTTCAGAATGAATGATAGATGTTTAATTAGATTCATAAGTTGTTGTTAAACTCAAACTGCTAACTCAAGGCCTATACAGGTTTGGTATGATTCGTTATGAGCTTAAGAGATATATATTTTTCATTATTAACAATCACAATATGATGCTCATAGATCAAGATGAGTCCACATGTTATTAGGATGCAATGAAGCCCCTTGACTTTAAGAAATGGCATCAGCCATGAAATTAGAAATGAAACCTATGTATGATATTAAGTATGGACTTTGATTGATCCACTTGATAGCATTAAAACTATTGGGTGTAAGAGGGTATTCAAGAAGAAAACTGACATGGATGGCATTGTACATACCTATAAAGCATGACTAATGCAAAGTGTTTCAAACAAACTCATGGTATAGACTATGATGAAACCTTTTCACTTGTAGTTATGCTTAAGTTTGTTATAATTCTTCTTACCATAACTATTTACTATGACTATTAAATATGGAAAATGGATGTCAAAATGGAATTTCTAAATTGAAACCTCATCAAAGATTTGTACAAGACATAAATTGAAGGTTTTATCAATCTAGAGAATTCACATAAGGTATGGAAGCTTCAAAGGTCCATTTATGGATTGAAGCAAGAATCTTGGAGTTGGAATCTTTGTTTTGATGAAGCAATCAAAGAGTTTGATTTCATAAAGGATGAAGATGAACCTTATGCATACAAGAAGGTTAGTAGGAGCACAATAGCCTTCTTAGTGCTTTTTGTAGACAACATAGTACTCATTGGTAATGATATTCCTACCTTGTAGAATGTCAAAACGTGGTTAAGAAATTGTTTCTCAATGAAAAACTTAGGTGTAACCACCTATATCTTAGGCATTAAGATTTATAGACATAGATCTAGAAGACGAATTTGCCTAAGTCAAAGTGCGCACATTGATAAGGTACTAAAAAAGGTTTAGTATGGAGGATTCCAAGAGAGGATTCATGCCAATGTTACGTAGAATTAAATTGAGTAAGACTTAATGTCCTATTTCTAAGGAAGAATAGGAGTGCATGAGTAGGATTCCATATGTCTCAACTATTTGTTCCATCATGTATGACATGTTATGTACTTGACCAGATGTCGCTTATGCCTTAAGCGTTACTAGTAGCTATTAGTTTGATTTAGGTAAAAGTCATTGAATTGTAGTCAAGAACATTTTGAAGTACTTGAGAAGAACTAAGGTGTTGAACCAAAGGTTCATTAATTGAATTTTTTTAGAACAGAGTAAAATTAGATGATTAAACCAATTATTACTTGGTTGTATTGAGTTAACTGAATAAGGTCAATTAATTTGATTAATGATTAAATATATTAATTAACTCTACAAGATATTTAATTTTTAAATGATGATCAAACGATCTTGAAGTTGGATTACAAAGTATGGTTGTTCTTTTGTATTAAAGTCGATTTCAGGTAATATTTAGCCTACTGGCAAGATGACAGATGGAAGAACTGGCTTGACAGTAAAGTAGCTTGGATAAGAAGATGAATTGAATTCCATTCACTCTCTAAGCCAGCATACTAGTACACTTGCTGGTAGTAATATTGCTTACAATCATGCTGGTAAAAGGATATTACTGTCATGTTGATAAGCCTATTTTAAGTAGCCATTGGAGCATTTAATGCATAATAACGGGATGAGTTAGTATAAATGCTCAACAACTTGACCAAAGAGAATTAAGAACTAATATTCCACTACAATCAAAAGACATTCTCTTATATCCTTTGGCCTTATTACTTACTATTTGTCTCTTGTACTCTTTACTTGCAATCAAGCAAAAGAGACTTAGTGTGTAGTGCTTGAGTATTCATATATTTTATAATCTTGAGAGAAAAAAAAGTACCGCATTAGAGATTGTTGTGTGTAATAGTGATTGTGTGAACTTATGTAGCTCTTTGAGTATTGTATTAAGTGATTAATAAAGCAATGTGAAGTCCTCAATTAGAGGTGTTTGTAGGTTTGTACAGATTAGGGGGGGTGGTCCAAACTCTACGTTATATCCAAACTTGATCTTCTCTACCTCTATCTCTTTAATTTCCATACTTATTGTTAGCTTACTATTGTCTTGATCATCCTTGCTATCACATTTCATTTTACTTAGCGAAAAGAATTGCAATTTGCTCTAAGAGCTCAAGTCACACCCCCTCTTGAGCTTAGCCTAGTATTCTACATAAGGATGTGGCCTTGAGATATTGAAGAGAGGAAGGTGCACTTGTTGTAAATGGTTACATAGATGCTAGTTTCCAGTTTGATATAAATGACTTCCGATCACAATCTAGCTATGTGTTTTGTTTGAATGGAGGCATTATAAGTAGGAAGAGTTCCAAATAGGAGGCAATTACTAATTTTACTATAGAGAATCAGTGTATAAAAGCACTTGTTTAGATCAAGAAGTTCATTGATAGCTTAGGATTTGTTCTTAGCACCGCGGATCTAGTGGACCTATATTAGATAACAATAAGGCCATTGCATAGGTTGAGGAGCCTAGATCATACCAGTGATCCAAAGATAAACCTAAGTATTATCATCTTATTGGAGAGATTGTCGATAGAGGAGATGTTAAGATATACAAAGTACCGACGAATGATAATGTCGTAGATCCATTGACTAAGCCGCTCCCTTACTCTAAACATGATAGTCATATTAGAGCATTACGCATTAGATTTATGTTTGATTAGACCTATTATAAGTGGGAGTTTGCTAGTGGTGTGCTTTAGGCCATATGGATTTTATGTCATTTGAATATTTATTTTTCTTTATGATGTGAGTCATTTTATTTATCACGTTATATCAACCTTTTAACATGATAAAAGGATTCTTTCAATATTTTATTCTTCCCTATGTCATTGAAGGGTGTGACTTTAATAGTAAAACCATAAGATGATAAGAACATTATTCTAAATAATCCCTAGTCACTTATTATATGGAACAATAATGAATTAAGACTAGTATGATGGTTGAATGATAATTACGTTTTATTGATCATGGATATGAGATATCAATCAAGCATAAAGATATATGTAGGAGTACATTGTATTGGATCGACCCATCATGAGAATAGTACATAGATGAAACTGATAAGTACTACTCATTATAGTATTATTTTCATCCTTTGACTTAATGACATCATAGGTTCCTACATAGTAAGTTTCATGTTTTGACTCAGTTATTTATCATTTTAGCTAAATGATTATAAGATTGTGATTGGATATGGAGTAAATTATATGGAGGAATATGAGTTTTTGTGAAGGAATTTGTCCCTTTCATTAATTTGAGAGGGATATCGTTTGGCCTCCTTAAAGAGTAAGATTGAGAAAAATGCATGGTTATGCTCAAATGAATTGATAAGGAGTTATCAATGTCATTTGTTAAGTTAGTAAAACTCTGGATTCAATAAATGAGTAATTAAACAATATGACAATGTCTTGATCCATACTTTATGTTTAATCATTATATATCTTATGACAAATAGGCTAAATAACTAATTGTTTAAGAGTCAAATCATTGACCTTCACTTACTTTAGGTAGACATAATGTCTTGCTAGAGGCCACTTATATCTTGTAGGTCCAAAAAGGAGTCTTAGGCGTATTACTAAAATTAGGTGAACCTATAAGGTCGCATATAAAGAATGAACCAATTAGGCTACTGGTTTATTTTAAATAAACTTAGCAGGAATTATTGAAATATTTATTATTCGTAATAGTTTAAGAATGACAAATAATGACATTTATTATTTTTGGAGAAAAATAATGAATAATAGAATAGCTTATTTCATTAGATATTGTTAATATCTCATAATATCTTCTAGAAGATATTAATGCTCCTCTATATATAGATAGAGGTAGCTCTCTGTTAAGGTTATGCTAATGCCTTATCGTCAACATTGGACCTACAGAGAAAGTTTGTAAACCAAAATAGAGAGAGTTAAACATGAGATATTGCAAGCTAATTCATGTACGAATATAGATTATTCCTAAAGTGCTAGCACATACTGTAGCTTATTTCTAATGTGTTTGTTTGTATGTAGAAATCGATAGTAGGTATGCACAATTTATTGCACTTGGTGATCTGCCTAACTAAGAATTTTAAAAAGGATCATGTAAGGTAAAATTCGTGTTCTCCTTTTTTGTTTAATTGAAACGCTTTAAACCTAAGACATTTAGGGATAATAAAATTTTAAACTTTTGTTGCATAAATGTATGATTTGAATCCCTATAGCCCTACAGGTATGATGGGTTGGGAATCCTGTTTAGCCATAGGTACCTCATGCAATGCTTTAAGTGAAATTTTGAATAACTCGATCATCTTAGTTCTTGTACTAGCTTAACACTCTTCATGCTATAGCTTGGGTAAGTAATCGAATTAGCTCATTAATAATGCGAAGCATACATATTTTATTGTTATTTTTTTCTAATTTGTATATTAATTTATTTAATTTCATAGTGATTTAGATCTTAATCCATTTAATTTTCATTTTTAGGGACTTTGAGAGAATTGATAAACTTTCAAAGATTTTTATTAAGTTTCAGAGCTTATTTTGGACAAAAGTGTTGTTTGAGTAATTAAAGTGGAAGGATTTTCAGGGAAAACAAAGTCTAGTGAAAAACATGGTCATAGTTCATGTTCATGTGCCCCTTGTTATCTAATTTCCATCAAATTTTGAGGATTTCATATTAAGTGCATGTACACATCGAAACTCTACGCTTTTGTACTTTGCCTGAAGACATGTAATGAATTACGAATCTTCTATTTTTTTTTAAGTTCTTCTTCTTTTTTTTTTTTTTTGTAAATCTAGGTCTAACCATTATAAATAGATTCCTTGGCCTACGTTTATAAGGAGAGCCCCTTTTGAGAAAGAGTTAGTAGGGTAAAGAATCACACGGGTTTCTCTATCTTTTTTCTTTTATTTTGTCATGATGTCACAATTTTAATTTCTTAGTAAATTGTTATTGAACCTTACCTTCTAGGATGACTTTTTATTATTGATAACAAAATTTAATTTATGATTTCGCACATTGTGATCTAATTTTATCGTGTTTATTGTTGTCTTTAATTCAATATACCGGTAATTGAATTATCAACAACCTTCTTCATTCTCTTGATAGCCTTATTTAAGTTCATGCTAAGTCTTAGCTCTCTTGCCACTCTCTTGCAAATTTATATGCCGGGGGGCTAGACCCCGTATAACCTGGTGTCACCATATTGGGAGTTAACGGCTGTCTCCCTAAGACAATCTTAAAAGGACTATGCCCCATTGATTCATTCTTCTGCAAATTGAAAGAGAATTATGCCACATCTAATAACTTAGACCAATCCCATTGATTTGCACTTGTGTAGTGTCTCAAGTAAAGCTCCATAACACATTCACCCTTTTTGTTTGTCCATCTGTTTATGGATGAAGATTAGTAGAAAAGTTTAGCTTAGAACCAAGATGCTCAAATAATTTTGTCCATAATTTCCCCCATGAAATGACCACGTGATCACTTTCAATGTTTCTAGGCAAACCCTAATACTTACTATATGCTTGAGGAACAACTGGGCAGCTTCATCAGCTGGGCACTCCTTTATTATTAGAATGAATGTTGTATATTTTAAGAATCTATCTATTACTATCATAATAGAACCATATCCCTTCAACTTAGGTAGGCGTACGATAAAATCCACAGAGACACTTTCCTAAGGTGCTTTAGAATAGATAAAGGCTCTAATAATCTAAGGGTTGGCCTTTGTTCCACCTTGTCTTATTGACATATGAGGCAAGTTTTGACAGAACTCTTAACATCCTCCCTTAGATGAGGCCAAAAGTACCTTTCTTCAACTAAGGCTAGGGTTTAATGTATTTCTGGGCAACCTGTCCATTTAGAATCATGGCATGCCTTCAATATTTCCCTCCTTAATGGTGATAAGTGGGGAACATATACCTATCGCCCCTTAGTGTATATTAGTCCATCCTCCTCCCAAAATCTTCTTGTTTTACCCGCTTTATATTGGATTAGTAGAGCCTTAGCGAATTGGTCGGTCTTTATCCCTTCCTAAATTTTCTCTAGGAGGTTGTTCTCGAGACTACTAATAGTAACCCATTCCACCCTCCAACTTAGGGCATCTACTACAACATTCATCTTGCTTGCCTTGTATTCAATATCGAAATCAAATTTTGCCAAGAAGATCTATCAACAGGCTTGTTTAGGGGATAGCTTCTTTTGGGTCTGGAAATAACTAGTGGTTACATTGTTAATCTTGAACACAAATTTAATACCAAGTAAGTAGTGTCTCCAAAATTGAAGGTAATGCACCATAGTTCTCATTTCTTTCTCATGTATTGGGTATTGCCTTTTCATTTCATTCAACCTTTGACTCTCGAAGGCTATCGGATGGTTCTCCTACATCAAAACCCTACCAATGGTATAATCACTAGCATCTATACATACTTTAAATGATTTTTCAAAGTTAAGGAGCATAAGAACTATCTCTCTTATGACTGCTTCCTTTAATGTATCAAATGCATTCTACCGATCTTCCCTCCACTCCTATGGAACGTCTTTCTTTAATAGATTTGTTAAGCGGTAGCCATTTGAGAATATGCATGAATGAACCTTCTATAATAATTTACTAAGTAGAGAAATGAATTCAATTTAGCGGGCTTAGTGGGTTCTTTCCATTCTCAAATTGCTCGTATCTTCTCTTTGCCTATTCTAATCTTCCCCTGGTCTATTAGGTGCCTTAGGAAAGCAACTTTTTCCTTTGGAATGGTACATTTCTCCAGCTTTACATTTAAGTCATTTTTCGTCAAGGCTAGGAAAATTGCATGAACATGTTCTATGTGATCTTCCATAGTCTTACTATAAATCATGATATCATCCAAGTAAACCACAACAAAATGATCCAAGAAGGGAGTCAAAACCCTATTCATGAGAGTGCAGAAAGTAGCTAGAGCATTTGTGAGCCTAAATGACATAACAAGAAACTCAAATGCACCATACCTTGTAACATAAGTGGTTTTGGGCTCATCTCCGTCTACTATTTGTACTTGATGATATCCTAATTGTAGATCCAGTTTCCAAAAATATCTTACATCTCCTAGTTGATTGAAAAAGTTTGATATCAAAGGATTAGGGTACTTATTCTTCATAGTGACCTTATTCAAGGCCCTATAATCAATATACATTTAGAAAGACTCGTCATGTTTCTTTTAGAAGAGAACTAGACTCTTAAAAGGTGCCTTTGATGATCAAATGAATTCGGCTACTAACAACTCCTTCAATTGTCGCCTTAATTCTTCTAATTCTTGCGGTGACATGTAATAATTGAATTATTGCTAGTCTATTGTAGAGTTCGTGAAAGCATGTAATATGACTAACTGATATAATTAGACAAAACTAGTTGACTAAATTGTTTAGTAGTTCAATTTTTCCAAATTAGGGAAACCTAATAGTAGGATTTAAGGGTTTCATGCAATTTTGCAATGCCTTATGTAGAAGTTGTTGTTGGTCGAAAGTGATGTTAAATGTTGGTTCCTATAATAGTTCAGTAGCGTGGCCTTAATAAGACTGGACAAGTTAGCATGTGATGTGCTAAGCAGTAGCTAAGGAGGATAAAAATGCACTATCATCAATTGCCCTGTGGCTCCTATGGTTAAAGATTTGAATGTGAGAGTAAGTAAGTACAGTATTTTTCAACTTATCTAGTTAGTAGGTAGGCAATTTTACCTATGCTTTTGATTCATCATGTAACTACTAAGCAATGTTGCTGAGCTTTCTATAAACACTTCAATGTCTTATCCCACACTTGCTACGAGGTGATGTATAAATTCTTAACTCAAGGGTTGCAACTTTTCACTTCTCCTGCTTGTTCATGTATTGTTTGCACATGCATTGGAGATTTGTTGGTTTAGTCATCATTATACTGTATAGCTTATAATTGCCTACGATATTGTGCCAATAAGATTTCTGAGAGCATATATGTATCCTTCATCGATGCTTTGTAATCAAATCATGTTCAGATTCCAATAAACATATTTTAATTTCTCAAAATGAGGGCGATACTTATAAAATCCCTCAAGGGTTTCATTTTACACTTTTCTGATCACTCACCATCACAACATATTGTTGTGTTGTAGTGCTCTATTCTTCTTACTCTCAAATTGCTCTTCAAAATATTCTTAAGTTCTCGAGCTCTTTTCTTTTGAATTCATAACATCATCAGGTATGGCTAGAAGCAAGATTTGCTCCACCGCTTCGAATGACTCTAAGGCTGCTCTTTCTCCTTCTTCCCCCTATGAAGCAACTAGATTGGCGTTGAAACTTTGTAAGCCTAGATAAGATGAGATGGTGCGTATTCAAATTGAATGTGAGTTATATATTTATTTGAAGTATTTTAATTTTGGCTTACATTTGCCTCTTTCCAATTTCCAAAAAGCCTTTTTCAGTTATTTCTGCATTTCGTCGAGTATGTTTTCCCCTAACACAAATAGAATCCTTGTTGCTTTTGAGATAATTTATGAGGTGCATGAAGTTAGACTATTGTATAGTTGTTCAGGTTTTTCTTTACAACTAAATGTCAAGTAGATGGGTAGTTTTATGTAGGAACAAGGCATGGTTAGAAGTTTATGGACGGTTTGGAGTCCAAAATTCACAATTGGCACAACAAATATATACCAGTTAAGTTGGAAGTAGACCTTGATTTTTGGAATAATTGGTCAAAACCTATTAGGACCAAAGATATAAAATTGTTGCCAAACAATACGGCTATCGTGAAAAAGATTCAGGATAGACGGTATAATAAGATGTTTTACTGGGATGCTAAAAGGACCATCAAGTGCTATGAGAATGATGAAACAATATTTTCAAATGAAGAAGGTACAGCTTGTTCTTCCCACTATATCAAGTTGAGCTGTTAGAGGAGAGTCGATCTTTACACTTTAGGGAGGATATCTTTAACCTTTAAGCATCACTTGGCATGGATTTATACATTTCATATCTACTAAGGTCTTGAGTTCTAACACTCTATTCTCTTTTATTTGCTTCTCTGTTATTTTTTATTTAGTGAAAACATTGATGCAAGAGAAGTTGACCTCGAAAGTTGTTGGCCCAAGCCATCGCTAAGAAGTTAAAGCTTGGCAAGCGTATTGCTAAGGCCACTAGGTGAGGCATAGAAACAGGTTACCAAAAAGTAGGTTACCGAGAAGGAGATAGCTTGGTAAGGGAATTTTCCTAATGCTATACAAGAGAAAGTACCACACTCCCTGAAGGATATTATGATGAAGAAACCAACCAATGAGTCTAGTCAAGTCTTTGTTCCTAATGTTGCTGTGGAGATAGCCCCTTTGGATGTAGTTGCTGATAGCTCAGCATTAGAAGAGTCGACATCACTACCAAGTCTTAAAAAGAAGAAAGGGAAAGAACTAGTTACTGACCATTTAACCAAAAAAACTAGAAGAGGGTACCAAGAAAACCCTTCAGGAGAAAGCTATTGCAATTGCTTTTGCCAAGTTCTCCCATACTGAGGAGAGTTATTATTATGTGCCTTGCTAGAGCTATACCATCCTAAATACAAATTTTTCTTTGGAAGATAAGACTAGGCCTTTAACTCTATTGGAGGGGATCATTCCTCCTAAAGATAGCAATATTTAGAAGAGAGACATTGACAAAATTGGTAAGAGTAATAAAGCCTACATTCCTGCTAAATTGTATGATGCAAATTTCTAGGTCACTAATAGTGACCTTAATTCATAATGCTTATGTGGTTATTCATCCATTATGCTTATCCTACAAATTAGTAGCTACGTTTTGACAGTCATGGATGAGGTTGAGGAGGATATGATAAAGATAAGTAAGCTATAGTTTCCCTTCTATACATAGGACTAAAACCAATTAATTCATTACTTCGTCATTTCCATAGAGAAGGTGTAGGAGGCTTATAACTCCTCTAAAGTACAAATTGTTGCAGTTTAGAATGCAAGAATAAAGGCCAAGATGGAAGTTAAGAAGCTATGAGGGGAGCTTGTATCTTAGCAAAGGGCTCATAGAGGTGCTGACCTTAAAGATATAGAATAATGAGCTTTTTAAGGATACTCAAAAGTTGAAGGATCAGTTGCATGAGAGAAAGGAAAAGTGCTAGAGCATGAGGTAGACTATTTCCTCAATGAATGAGGAAGAGGACAAGTTAAGGGGCTAAATCAAGGACTTAGAGATCAAAAATTCCAAACTTGAGACTCAAGTGGCTGAGCTAGAGTAAGCCTCTAAGGCTAAACCTTCTATGGAGGAGGCTTTGGAAATCGTCACATAGAGTTAGTAATACGGGAAGCTACTTCGAAAGAAACTGTTAGAAGGGGTACAATTGGCTAGGGAAGAGATATTGAAAATTTACCCTGATAACGAGTTCTCTATTCGCGATTTTGCTGATGTTGACAATGATGGTGGTGAGAGTGATTATGATGCAAAACTTAGCAATGAGGGAGGAGTCGAAGGTTAGGTGTAGAGTGACGATCAACTTGTTATCATTAAAACCCCTATCCCTATCAAGGAGCTTACTTTAGAAGAAATCCCCTCCACTAAAAAGATGTTCCTAGTGCTCCCACTAAAACAATTGAGGTAAGTCAAGATCCCAACTCAACTAATGTTAAGGAAAAATGTTATCGCCCATGACTCTTAACTCTGTAAATTCCGCAAGGTGAAATGTCATCAACTAGCTGTCTTAGTCATAATTTTTTATTTTTGTTGAATTGTCTTGTTGATATTTCCCATGTTTATCTTGAAGTACATTTTATTCACGTACCTTAAGAAATTAGCAATTTAGATTTTGCCTAATGAGGCTTTCATGTTTGTTTCCCTATTTTGATTAGGGAGATGGTCACTTATCCTTTCATCCTTAGATATGGATAAGAGAAGTTTGTTAATTGCTTTTGATAAGAACATATTTTTAGCATTCATGTTCATCTATCGAACTAATTAAAACTTATCATAGGTGGTTGAGTTCATTAACTATAACAGGCTGGAACTTTTTTAGACTAATTAAGCTTGTTGGTTGCTTAAAGTCAGAATTTAAGCTCATTAACTGCTATAGGTCAAAACTTTGTTATTATTAGTTCGTTTGCCATGTAGGCTTGAACTATGATATTTGATAATAGTAGTTAGATCAAGAAAAATTAAGGACATCAATAAAGATCTGTATGATAGATTTGAAAACAAATACTTCAATTAGTAGAAATAAGGATACTACCTTACATATTTTTGAAAGAAGTGCTAAGCAGCATAAACACATCATACATAAACAAGAAAAAGAAGAACAATCACTCAAAATACAACTTTAGATTCTCAACATTCTAAGCTCATAGGATAACTTATCCATCTATCTCTCTAGTCTATAGTTCTCATTACTTACAATCTTTTATGTTCGTACTGGGTCTTACTAATTTACAGAGAGTTTTCCTTGATTTTCTCGGGTAACTGTTGCTTCCATCTTCCTATAAACTAGATCCCTTAGTCGAAAGGCTTTGTACTTAACTTTCTATTTATAATACTATACTGCCTTATGCTGGTAGGTGGTAGCTCTTGCTCTTGTAATGTCCTAAATTTCTTCTACAATACTTAGATTAGCCATTAGGTCAACCTGATTTGCCATGATGTCAAACCTTTGAGTGCATAACTTAGGCAGTTCCAACTAGATCGGAAAGACAGCCTTTGACCTAAAGGCTAATCTGAAAAGAGTTTCCCCTTTTGATGTCTTAGGGATGGTCCTATATCTCCATAAGATGTTAGGGACCTCATCAACCCATTTCCCTTTTGCTTGGCCAACTCTTCACCTTAAACTATACATAATAACCTTGTTAATAGCCTCCACTCGCCTATTGGTTTAGGGATGAGCCACTGAAGTGTAATTTGGTCGAATGATGTACTTTTCATAGAAAGCTTAGAACTTATCATCATCCAATTGCAGGCTATATCAGTAATTATCATGTAAGGGACCTAAACCTTGATACACTAAAGTTTGATATGAATAACTTGACCTTTTTCTTCGTTATCATCACTATTGCCTCGACTTTCACCCACTTGATGAAATAATCTACTACAACTATTATAAATTGCCATTGTGCAGTAGCCTTAGGAAAAGGCCCAAGTATGTCCAATCCCATTTGAGCAAAAGGCAAGGTGTTAGTCTAGCTATATAGCTCACTGGACGATGCATGGCTTAAAACTTCATGCTTTTGATGCTTTGGGCATTATCAAACCACATCCCTAGTGTCCTTTTTATAGTCAGGCAGTAGTACCCGATCTTAAAGCTTGAACATATAATGTCTAAGGCTTCACATGGTTTGATAGGGATCATGGACCAATCAGTTGCTCTTGAGTGCAGAGACTTGCCCATATAGTTCACTGAGTTGTCCAAGGAGAGCTGAACTCTAAAGAACAATGCATTCTCCACTACAACTTGCTGAGGTACTTTATTCTCCATCTCATTGACAAAACCTTCGAGGTACTTGACTTGCTGTTGAGTCAACCTCTTTACAATACACCGGTCTAAGGCTAAGCACTGAACCCACGTGCTACCGAATTGATACATCTTTGAGACTAAGTTGCCCCACTTTCGAGGTGATCAATCGAGGCTGATATGAAGAATGGACATCTATTGAGCTAACCCTTCCTAAGCCCTAAACAACCAAACTGTCGAACATCTAACATGACCTACTTTGCTCAAATTAGCTCTACCTAGCAATGTAGTATCATTGAGACCATAGAATAGACGGTTGACACATACCTTATTTTTCTAACATTTGTACTATTCTTATAAGAATATTCCCTTTCTATTTGATTGTGAATTTACCCTTGTAAATTGCATACTTTTCCTTTTATAGTAAGAATCTTTTTTGTAATTTACATCAGCTTAAGACTTATCCTAATTGGGCCATATAAATACTTTTGATATGTAATAGCCCCAACATCAGATATCATTAAATTTTAGACATACTTTCCCTTGTGAGCTAAGTATCCCTTGTTTACTCTCTTTTACTCTTATTTAGTCCATTATGAGCATGGATTAATGGCAAGTACCCTATGAATATCAAGTGTGACTTGAGCTCATGTAAGGCATTGGTGCATTATATTCATCGTCAGTACATGAGGACCCCTACTCAACCTTCGAATTCCATTTATCTTTCAAATTGTCTTAAGGTTCAAACCTACCCTTTTAGCTCGTATGATATCGCTAGTCATGTATCACCCCTTTTCGGTAATCTATATCATCTTGGTATCAAAGCTTGGCTATGTTCGAGGAAGTTTCTATTACTTTGTACTTTGAGTGACTTATTACTGTTGTAGTATGTTTTAGAAACTATCTGTTGTTGTCATGAGAGTTTGAGAAGTGTTTAGTGTTAAAGAAATTCAGTATATTGTTTTTCCTTGTTTCTTGTTTGCAAAAACAGAGTATGAGTATCTAATTGATTTATTGTATGCTAGTAATAATAGTTGTCGATGTGTTAATTATTGTTTTTTTGTTGTTGTTGTGGAAAGAATTTCGAGTTGTGTTTCAGCTATTAATCTATTGTAATGTATAACAATGTTCGATTCTAATGTTTAAAGAACACTAAGTAACTAAGACAATGGTACTCATAATGACCAAGGTCAACAAGGAAGTTTTATGCCCTAATTTGCTGATGAACAACTAGATAGGCTTATTGACTTAGTAGCTAGCTTGGAGACTGCCATAAATGAAGATAAGCAATAACCCTTACAGAGGCCAAGTCAATAAGCTACCTGAGGGAGGGTAATAGCTGATATGGTTAAGCTAACGCCCTAATTTGACCACCTCGAGCTAAAGGATTGGATAGAATTGCTTGACAAAGACTAACATTAGACAAGATTGAAGAAGAGGATGAGGAAGTAGGTGAAGAGGAGGAAAAGTATTATAAACCCGAGGAGAAGAATGCCTAAGCTCCTAGAGTAGAAGGATTGAGGATGCATGTCCTTAGTTTTGTAAGGAATGGTGATACTGAGGACTACCTAGACTAGGTAGATAAGATTAAGAAATAGTTTAAGTGTCATGAGGTGCTTGAGAATACCGAAGTTAGACTTACCGTATTGAAATTTACTAGCTATGCATCTCTGTGGTGGAAGAATCTTTAAGCCACCTGCAAAAGAGAAAGATAACGTACTATAAAGGATTTGGATGAAATGAAGAGAGTCATAAGAAGAAGATTTATTCCAAGCCACTATCTATAGGATGCATTCAAGAGTTACAGGAGTTAAGGTAAGGAGGATTTAGTGTTAAATCGTATGTCAAGGAATTTCAAATGTTAATAATTTGTTGTGAAGTAGTTGAACTTAAGGATCAAATTGTGTCTCAATTCATTGGTGGATTGGAGTATGAGATTAGAGATATTTTTGAGACTATGGACATCGATACACTTGATAAGGCAATCCATGCTAGAAGATTTCAAGCTCTTGTCAGTCGACTTACCCTTAGCTAACTTGTTCCAAGTAGACCTATGCAATCAAAACTAAATAAAGTTAGTTAGGTCCGACCTGCTCAAACTGCTTAAGTAAAGGAGAAAGAGATCCTAAGGAAGTTTGAGAAAGGCTAGAGCTTAGGAAGAAAGAAAATGTGGAGTAAATTCTCTTGTTGCTTATCTAATAATGTTAGGCTCATACTCATCACTCACCTTAATGCCAAAGCCACAGGCATGAAATTCCCTTCTTCACTATATATAATCTCCTCCTCTTTGGATAGCTCGCTTTGTCCAGTCTTTTTTAGTTCTTCCACTTCCTCATCAATACTATCTACCTCAATGTTCGGCGTTTCTTCTTAGATCACCATAGTTCTTTTGTTCGGACATTGAGTGGCCATGTAATCAAACCCTTGACACTTGAAGCACTTGAATTCACTTGTCTTTCTTCCTAAGCTCTAGCCTTTCTCAAACTTCCTTAGGATCTCTCATCTCGAGTAACCTTCTAACCAACAAATAGGTTAACCCTTTAAGCTTCATCTCTCTCTTCTGCTTGACTCGGATTATTACCACATTGGCTATAAGGTAAATGGATCCGTATATGCATTGTCGATGTTGGTACTTGTACTAATGTAGTACTTACTTTCATGGTCCAACAATTGAAGTTGTTGACCTCACCTTACCTTAAGCCTTATAAATTGCACTAGCTTAGTGGCAAAGGAACCTTACAAGTAAACAAACAAGTAGCTATGCCAATCTGTATAGGAAACTACTAAGATGAGGTACTCTATGATGTGTTACTCATAAGTACGTCTCATATTATTCATAGACAACCATGGATGTTTGGTCGAAATGTGATTTATGATGGGAGGAAGAACACATGTTCCTTAAAGCACGAGGCAGGAATGTGAAGTTAAGCCCTATGACTGTTGAGCTAGTTAAAAGCATGCAAACTCAACGAAGCCGAGTTTTGAAGAAGGAAACTTTGGTAATAATCCGAGTCAAGCAGAAGAGAGAGATGAAGCTTGAAGGGTTGACCTATTTGTTGGTTAGAAGGTTACTCGAGATGAGAGGATCAGATGAGGAACTACTACCTGCTAAGGTAAAAACCTTGTTAAATCAGTTTTTCGACCCATTCCTAGGTGAACTCCCAAAAGGTCTATGATAAAGGCATATTTTATTCATACTTTAATGAGCAAATTAAGAGAATTATTATTGATTTTATAGAAATCATTAAGAATTGGTACTTAAGTATTTTCATTTGGATATTTAAAGTATTTTAGGATTTACAATGGAAATACAGACAACTTTGAGGAGTTTTACGCAAATGAACGAAATCGAAATGAGCTATGATATGACTGGAAATTAACATAGCTAGCCTATACTTACACCGGTGGCTTTGGAGTTTACGCTGCCAACTTTGGAAGCAACACTACCAGCCTTCATGAAAAAATTGCCTCGCAAAAGCTAACCCTAGTTTTCTCTATAAATAGTCATGAGTCTCAGATTTTAGGAGAACTTTTCATCTTCTTTAGAGTTAGATAGTTTTAGAACAGTTAGTAGATAGTTCTTGAAGAATTCGTTTGTAAGATTGCTTGGATCATTGAGAAGATTTTTCTTTCGCTATGTAGACCAAGTTTTGGAGTTGCAATTGAAGTTTGCCTTTTCCAATTATAGAATTGGTAACATCTATTTTAATTATATTTATGCAATTCTATGAATTATCAATGCTTTCAATTATGAATTTCTTTGCAATTTCAATTAGTAATTGCACTTTTATTAAATTCCATGGCTAGCTAAATTTATTTGTGGCAATTGATGAAACCCTAGATAGCTAAGATGAGAATTGTGTTCATGTTATAGGATTGATAGATATATGGATGATTTATAATTGCAATTTCTATGATTTCAATTATAGTTGTCTAATTGATTATAATTGTTAGAAACCCTAGTGATACGAGAGTTGACATAGGGTTTGTTAGAAATTCATGGTTAATTTGATTAATTAATGTAGAAGCAATGTTAATTGAATTAATTAGAAATTACTTAGAGGTTAATACGATGTTTAGCAATTGATTATTCACTAAGACATTAGGGATAACTGATTTAGGACATTAGACAATCATAGTTTCGGGAGATATACGATTGTAATTTAGAGTCCACTTTTAATTGGAGATGCAGGAGCTGATTGATTAATTCGAGGTTTAAGTCCTTAAATTTTAAGGCATAATAATTTTACTTAAATGACCATATAGTTATTAATCTATATAACATGATAACAATTTGATTTGCATAATCTAGGGTAGATTCCGTTTTCCAACAATTCTCAATTGATTGCTTAATTTTGGATATTTTATAGTTATTTTCTTTTCGATAGTTTTAGTATAATTATTAAGTTAGTTAATTTAATAATGATTGCCTGAATATTGATAAGAACTAGCATTGGATTAATAATTTCTTAGTCTTGGAGGGAGCGACAACCTTACTTATTCTGTATTACTTGATTCCAACCCAGTATAATTGTTGAAGTATTCGTGATTTATTTTTTATTTATATAGTTTAAGCAAATCAAGTTTTTGGCACCATTGTTAGAGACTAGAAATATTAAGACTTTTAGTTCTGTTGGTAATTTTGGCGTACTTGACGACATGTGTTATTTTTGTTCTCTTTGCAGGTATTTTATGAGTAGGAGTAGAAGTGTTGAAATTTTACCACTAGATTTTGAAAATAGAGTGCACTTTGCATCAGTTGAGGCAAGAGAATAGAAGAAGGATAGAAGAGATGGTAGGTAATGAGGATAATAACTAGATACAAAGAGTTCCACAAGCATTACGAGACTATACAGTACCCACGGTGATGGGTTCGCTATAAAGAGGCCTACAATTCAGATTGACAATTTTGAGTTGAAATTGTCCCTCATTCGAATGGTTTAGACAAATTAGTTTGGAGGATATCTTAATGAGAGTCCTGACGAGCATATTACAAGATTTCTCCAATACTGCAATACAGTTAAGACAAACAACATGACATATGAGGTTGTTAGATTATAGCTCTTTTCCTTTTCACTAAGGGATAAAGCTAGAGCTTGGTTTCATTCATTGCCATAAGAATCAATTACTACATGGGCTGATCTTTCATCAAAGTTCTTAAGGAGATTTTTCTCACTAGCTAGGACTACAAAACTAAGGAATGACATCACCAACTTTACTAAGTTTAGTGGTGAGTCACTTTTTGAGGCATGTGAGAGATTCAAGGAGGTGATCAGAAAATGCCCACATCATAGCTTGTTAGATAATCTCCTAATTGAGATTTTCTATCTTAGTTTAGATGAGACATTAAGGTGTTTAGTTGATGTTGCAGTTGGAGGTGCTTTGATGGGCAAGACTTATGATGAAGCAAGTGTACTGATAGAAGAAATAGCCTCTAGTGCACATAACTAGCAAAACGAGAGAAGCAAGTTAGTCTGTGACAATAATACTAAGCCTCAATTAACAACTCAGATTGTAGCTCTTACTACCTAGGTAAGTAAACTCACCTCAACACAGTCTTTTAATGTTAATCCTGTTGTTTTTTGTGAGTTATGCTCAAGACCACATTCGACTCTTGAGTGCTTAACTAGGAATCCCTCAGCTCTAATTAATAGAGAACAGGTGAACTTTGTTAACAACTTTCAATGCGATAATCAACGACCATATTCAAATACAAACAATCTTTGGTGGCGTAATCATCCAAATTTTTCATGGAGAAATGAGAATAATGCATTTCAACCACCTCCTGGATTCTAGAAGCAAGGCCCTACTCAATACACTCTGCCTCAATAAAATCATTTTAGAATGGAAGAGCTCATGTTGAGCCATATGCAAAAGACTGACACCATGTTACCCAATCAATAGGCAACTATTCAGAATTTACAAAATCAGATTAGTCAAATCTCTCAACAGTTGAGTAATAGACCATCATGGTCTTAACCCAGCAATACTGAAGAGAACCCCAAAGGTGTCAACGCAGTTATGTTGAGAAGTGGAAGGGAAGTTGAAACGGTTGATAGACAAGTTGAAGAAAAAGAGGAGAATTCAAAGAAAGGAAAGGGGAAGCAAGTGGAAGAGGAACAAAAGTAGAAGTCACCAAAAGTGAAACCGTATGTTCCTCTAGTTCCTTTTCCAGGAAAACTAATGCAATAGCAACTAGACGCCAAATTTGCCAAATTCCTAGATGTCTTTAAGAAGCTGTAGATCAATATTCCTTTTGTAAAGGAACTTCAATGGATGCCTTCGTATGCCAGATTCATCAAGGATTTGCTCACCAAGAAGAGAAAGATTGATGGGAATGAATCGGTGATGCTTATAGGGGAGTGCTCCATGATCCTTCAGAAAAATCTATCCACCTTGCCTAGAAAACAAAGAGATCAGGGGAGTTTTACTATTCCTTGCACTATGGGAAATTTTCATTTTGATAAAGTTCTTATTGATTCAAGTGCAAGTATAAATTTAATGCCTTTTGTCTATTTTCAGGAAACTAAGACATGGAGATTGTAAGGAGACTCATGTAACCTTGCAACTTACTAATAGAAGTATCGAATACCCAAGGGGTCTTGTCAAGAATGTCCTGGTGAAGGTATAGAAATTTATCTTCCAAGTCGACTTTATAGTCTTAGAGATGTAAAAGGACAGAGAAGTACCAATGATCTTTGGAAGACCATTTCTTACAATAGGTAAGGCATTGATAGACGTGGAATAAGGTAAGCTTACTTTAAGAGTTATGGACGATCAAGTAACTTTTAATGTTTATGAAGCCATAAAACATTTTGATGGTTGCAAATCCTGTTACACTATTGATATTTTTTATGAGATTACTTATGAGTTTATAGAAGAGAAAGTAGGATTGGATACCATGGAATTAGTTCTTAGGGATCTGGGTGATTGGAGTGATGATGACGAGCTTGAAGAAGAAGAAGGCAGGAAACAGGTGTTAGAAATCAAAGCTTTAATACTATGAAGAGCTAGGTACTAATGAGAAGAAGCCAGTCCTATCATTGATACAACCTCCAGTACTTAAACTTAAACCTTTACCGAGTCATTTAAAATATGCTTATCTTGGAACAAATGATATTTTGTCAATAATTATCTCCTCTTCTTTGATAGTTAATCAAGAGAATAACTTCTAAGAGTTTTGAGAAAGCATAAAAAGGCCATTGGGTGGACTATTGCTGATATTAAGGGGATCAATCCCTTAATTTGCACTCACAAGATATCATTAGAGGCTGAGTGCAAACCTACAATACAACTACAGAGACAACTTAACCCAACTCTTAAGGAAGTAGTGAAGAAAGAGGTACTTACATTGCTTGATGCAAGTATTATTGACCCTATCTCAGATAGTAAGTGGGTTAGTCCTTTTTAGGTAATGCCAAAAAAAGGTGGTATGACTGAATGGAGAGTTTGCATAGATTATAGAAAATTGAACGATGCCACCCGTAAAGACCACTTCCCCTTCCCTTTCATAAATCAGATGTTAGACAAACTTTTAGGGCATGATTATTATTGTTTCTTAGATGGCTATTCCTGTTGCAATCAAATTCATATAGCACTCGGAGAGTAAGAGAAAACCACCTTTACATATCCTTATGGAACTTTTGCCTTTAGGAGAATGCCTTTTGGTCTCTGTAATGCACTCGCTACTTTTCTGATGTCTATATTTTTTGACATGTTTCAAGATTTTATTGAAATATTTATGGATAACTTCTTTATCTTTAGGAAGTTATTTGATTCATGTCTGACTAATTTAAGCTATGTGCTTAAAAGGTGTAAAGAGACTAACATACTTCTGAACTAGCAAAAATGCCATTTTATGGTAAGAGAGGGAATAGTCTTAGGTCACAAAGTGTTGAAAAAGGGAATTAAAGATGATAAAGCCAAAGTGGAGATAATAGAGAAGTTGCCACCACTTACTTCAGTCAAAGGAGTCAGGAGCTTCTACGGACATGCTAGATTTTACTTGAAAAACATTTTGCCTTTGTTTTTTATGATAGTTGTTTGCAAGCATTTAAGCAATTAAAGGATAAGCTTATTTCGGCTCTAGTGATCGTTGAACTTGATTGGGAGCTTCCTTTTGAGATGATGTATGGTGCCAACGATTATGCTATAAGAGCAGTACTCGAGAAGAGGAGAGGTAAGTTATTTCATGTTATATACTATACAAGTAGAACCTTGAATGAGGCATAAAGAAACTATGCCATGATAGAGAAAGAACTTTTAGTAGTTATATTTGCATGTGATAAGTTTAGGACTTATCTAATAGGTTCTAAGATCATAGTATACATAGACCATGCTACTCTAAAATATTTGTTTGCTAAAGCTACTGCTAAACCTAAGTTAATTTGTTGGATCTTATTACTGTAAGAATTTGACCTTGAAGTTAGAGATAAAAAGGGAACTAAAAACGTAATTGTTGATCATTTATCTTGTTTACAATTTGAATGTTTAAAGCTACCCATTAATGAGAAGTTCCTAATGAACAATTATATACAATAGAGATCCAAGGGTTATCTTGTATGCTGATATAATTAATTACCTGGTTAGTAAAATCATACCATACGATCTCTCATTTCAAAAGGAAAAGAAGTTTTTACATGATGTGAAATTTTATTGCTAGGATGAACTGTATCTGTTTAAATGTTATGCTAATCAAGTAATTAGACATTGTGTACCTAAAACTGAATAGCTTAGCATAATTCAGGACTGTCATTCTAAGGAATCAAGAAGCCACTTTAGTATGAAAAGAACTGTAGCTAAAATCTTATCTTGTGGATTTTACTGGCCCAATTTATTTAGTGACTACAGGAACTATATTAAATCTTGTGTTCAATGCCAAAGGATCAGGAATATTTCTAAGAGACATGAATTACCGCAAAATAGTATACTGGTGATCGAGCTTTTTGATGTATAGGGAATAGACTTCATAAGTCCTCAAACACTATTTCGAAGGGGAAAACATGGACTGTGATGCCATTATTATGGCAGGTGCGAACCCACAATAAAACCGAAAAAGTTGGGCTAGCGACTGTAAACTAAGCACTTCACGAGAGGCAACCCATGACTAATTAAACTAATTTTTTATTTTTATTCTTTATTTATTTATTTCTTTTATTAATATTTACTTTAAAAAAATTGAAGGACAACCATTTGCACTCAAGGATGCCAACCTAAAGAAAAAAAGAGAGAGGAAAAAGTGTGAAATTTTAAACTTGAAGCCAACACTCAAGGTTGCCAGCCTACTCATATACGCTGACAATATACACCACCAGCATATAAAGGGAAGAGCTAGTGTATAGTGCTTTTATGAAGCACGTCAGTCGGTTTTCTCTCTCTTTCCTCATTCATTTTCTTCCCAATTTCTCTCTCTACCTTCTCCTTCGCTCTAGCTTTCTTTTTAGATTTCTCTTCTCCTCCATCACTCCATCTCCCATACATACTCTCTTCACCTTTGCCATATAGACTTATAGTTTTTGTTTCAAATTTGTGTTCTTAGCTTCACCATGCCACTAAAGAAGCTTCAACCTTAATTAAAGAAATGGAAGATGGCAACCACTTCATCCTCCAAAAGTCTGGGTAGTGATCTTCTTTCACATTAGGATTATGCTAGGAAGAGAAGGAAGAAGTTACAACCAATGACATTCATGAACCAACAATATCTGGATTAGACTCTTTTGCAAGAGTATGGAATGGATGACAAGATCCAGTAGATAGTTCCTGATAAAACTTGGTTTCGATTGTTTGAGGTAAAAGAACTTACTTTTAGAAATATTGCCATTAAGTTTTTATCTACTTTGTAGCTGGACAGAGGTGGGTGAATGTCTATATTCACATTTCAGGCTTATGGAGAGGTTCATGTGATTAAGTTGAATTTGATTGGTTACATTTTGGATTTATATGAGGAGGAGGAGGAAGTCAATTTGCCCAATTCCTAACCTAGTGATATGACTATTGAGAGATTTTGTTTTTAGTTGATTCACCCAAGGTAGGAAGATTTTGCACCTTCAAAGTCACTCGCCACGACTTTCTCAACAGTAGAGCACAGGCTATTCCACCATTTCATTCCATACAATTGCACGTATGAGTTATCATAACCAATTATCATTATTATGTGATTAACAAGCTATGGCATTCAATCATAAATTCACACACATGCATTTCCAATATCCTACAAGAATCCATTTTTCACATATATATAGGTGCATCTAATCTACAAGCAAAGTCAAGTAAAGAGTCATCAGGAATTCATTTACTCAGCCATGCAAATTAATCAAAATAATCTGGGGAAATTCTTCTCCAAAAGCTGGGTCCCTTGGGCATTGCAAATATAATATTATAAGGATTTGAAATAAAAATTAGAAAACTAAGCTAAAACCCTTTAAGTTATACTTGTGACTTGGTTTCATATTTTTTCTGGTTTTACTTAAAATTCAATCGCGTATAACTTTCTCATTTTAAATCCTATTTTTATGATCGTATAGTTAATCTTCATCTTTTTATAGTATACTTTAGTGAGTGAGGTTAGATTTTTGAGATGAGGCACACAAAACTGCCTGTAGTTCAAAACAGTAGCGATTTTCATGATTTAGAGTGCTTTTGGGCTTTATTTGGTTAATGGGCTTTTGATATCTTGGGAAAATCTTTTGGGCTTAGCCTTTTGGATTCTATTCTTGGCTTAAAATACTCTTTAAGGTCATATTTTCAACTTTGATTTGCACTCCTAAGGCTAACAACCACTTCTTGAGCTCTTAAGTGGGCTTAAGTTGTTAAATGAGTTTTCTTTTTATCCAAATTAAGGACAATCACTTTGTTGGGCTTAGGATGTGTCTTGTGAGCTTTTTAATAGTCTTAAAACAACTTTTATTGTTAAGGTAAGTTGTTGGTCAGCAATTTAATGAGGCTTCAACTTAGAGTTTGAGGCCTGTTTTAGATGTTTTAAGCTCGGTTTTGAGTTTTAGGCTCAATACACTTATCATACTTGTCTTGGTTAGTCTTTTCACTTTATTTACTTACTTTTATCATATTTTTAAGTGTCTTTTAACATAGCTGTAGATCTGGTCATGATGAATCCAAGCAGTTCTTGCTTGGTTTTTCAACATGTTTCCTCATTTTCTCAAGTTTAAGAGTTTGATCATGAACCTAAGCTACTTATATTCAAATCTTAACTTGACTTCTCTTCCATGAGATGATTATTTTTCTCATACTTTACATGAAAATAGTAGATCTCATACTTATTACAACTTCCATATCATAATCCATGTCTTACAAAGATGGTTTCCTTATAAAAGCTTTATGTAATGGATTTTCCTTTACCTAAGTTTAGATTTGAACATGTTTAACTTAGTTGAAATGAAAATAACATCCATAGAACCTACAAATACTTCACGTGCAGCATGTTATCCTCTCATCTAAGTGCTCATTTCATGATTTCCTTAACTTAAAACTCCCATTCTAAGTGTTAAACAAGTATCTCTATATAACACCAACTTTACATTCTCATAAGTCAACTTTTATGTAAAGGTTCCATGAGTTTGCTTCTTAAGGTGGTATTAGTTATTTCATCAACTTATGGTCATACTAATATCCTCAAGAAAACATGGTCTCCTAATACGGAATGTTAGGCTACTAACACGAAGAAACACTTACTCGTCCACAAAGCAAAAGTATTGTGGTGGTGTACTAAGTTTCCACTTAAGCTTCTTGTCTTACTTTCTCCTTCTTGCTACCTTTTTGGAGTCTTCATTTTTGGTCCTTTGAAGTGGTGTTTAGGGGATGTTCTAAGGATCTTAAAAGGAGCTTTGAAATCTAACAAATGGAAGACACAAAGTGGAATTGGATGCTGTAAGTTTAGGAGCCTTGTTAGTAGCAGTAATGTTGAGATTTGTAGGGTTTTGTTGTTTCCTCTTTTGAGTTGATTTTAAAGTGAGAGAAATGGAAGTGAAAGTGAGAGCAATGAGAGAGAGAGTGATCGATTTCATGGGGGTGAGATAGTGTGTTTAAGAAGCTTGATTTTGTTGTCTTGTAGCAAGTACAAAAGTCAACATTTGACAACACTAGATGATGTAAGCATTAAGGAGTGAATAGTAGAGTATAAGACAAAGTGATTGATGGATGAAAGATAAGGCATGGCACCCACCCCCATCACACCACCCTCCACCCCCTCCTAGCCATGTAAGAACCAGCCATTAGACCTCCCTTTTGAGTATGGAATTGTCTTGTTTACTTCATTAAAGTTAAGCATGTGAAATTTCGTCCATGTATATTATAAGTTAAGGGGTGATAAGGAAAGTGTCTTATCACTAGTTTTTGATAAGTTATCAATTGATAAATGATTTCAACTCTCAATTGATAAGTCATCTAGGGTGATTAGTTGGTTTGCTTATTCACATGTAAGGCTTAAGCATAAAGATAAGGAAATTTTCTTATAGGAAATTCTTTTAGAATTTGTTTATTGAATTGTTTTGTAGATCATGATTTTATTCTTATAAAATTATGAAATTCCCTAGAGTTGGATGAAATTATTCAAATCAAATTAACAATTAGTCATTAGGGTTAAAGGTCCTTAATTGTTTTAGGGTTTAGGGTCTCAAGTGACTTTAAAGTCTACAATTTTTCATGCTCGGGTTTTATCGATAATATACTTTCGAATTGGAAAGTTAAATTCGTTTTTTAAATGTAAATTCATATTGTTAGTTTAGTTTATCCTTAGGAACATTCAGGAAGTACTCTTAGTTGAATTGTAAGCTTGCTAAAAGTAAGGTTTACAACCTAGGACCTCAAAAATCACTAGGACTTACTGAAGAAGATGAGAACCAAATGAGTCCTTCAAAATATTGAAAAAAAAAAAACAGATGGATAGGTTGGTAAATTACCTACAGTAGCTTATGTGAAGCTGCTTAGAGGATATAACTCACCAACGAACATAACATAACTTGACACTTCACTTGATGTAATGCATAAGCTAATGCCAAGGTCCACCCACCACTAATCTTGAGCTACTCAGCAAGATTAGATAAGAGTGTATCAAAATGGACTTCGAGAGAAATGTCTCACAAGAATAAATATATTCAACATCTAAAAGAAATGTATGATATGCGACTACAAAGAGAAGGGATGATTTATAATGAGTTCTTAGAGCAACATTACAAATAAGGAAAATTACAAAAAGATATACATGAAAAGGGATTCTTAGTACATACAAAAAAGGATAAATAGGACAAATGACGAAAAAGGGAAAAAAAATAGTATAGTGTCAAGTAAATGGATAGGTGGCAATGAGACATTAGTTCTATACTAGGGAACTATAGGTAAAGTAGCTGTATTAGATTCATTGTTGTAGGTGTGGTTAGTAATATCAGAGATTGCCGAAGTGAATAATAAGTGCCATTATGTAGTAGTAGTAGTGATATCAGGCTAAAAGAGTAGGAGCTGGTGTAGAGGGGCCTTGGCACTTGGTAGGTCGTCATCAGCATAAAGGGGTTCTAGTGATTGGCGTAGTGCTGTATAATTAAAGTCCTTAGCTTCAGTACTCAATAGGTCAACCTCGACATCCAACAGGTAAGGTTCAGCATTCGAAGTTGCATAAAGCAAAGTATGGTTGAGCTGAGCTCTTAAGGAGTTCTTGCACCATTCTCTTATATAATACACTTCATCCTTAGTAAGCTAACTAAAGAGAATTCTTCTAACGGGTAATTGAATGCCTTGGAGGCACGTAAGTGAGGGGTTAGAGGTAGGCAGTCTTAGGGTTGTTGAAGATTTGGCTTCAAATCTTAGATCTCTTCTTCATCAAGCATATAGGGTGTTAGGTTAGCAACATTGAAGGTAATAGATATACCATGCCCTTTGGGCAACTCAAGCTAATATGCATAGTAGTTAATATGCCTAAGGATTTTAAAAGGCCCAATCTGATATAGGGGAAAGCTTATTCGTCCTTTTCCCTAAGAAACTCTCCTTGCTAAGGTAGACCCAGACAAGGTCTTTAGGATTGTAAATGACTCATGTCCTTCCTTTGCTTCCTTATTCTTTCTATGAGGGCTACAGTCTGTGCCAGTTGTTCGGCAACCTTTTGATGCAACTTTTGGAACTCCTCAGCACACTATAGGTTAGATTGACTTTCCCCTTAAGTGGTCAAATTGATAATTAGATCCAAAGGTAAGTTCGAGTTAAGCCCATAGACACCTTAAGTGGTAATCTTCCTATTGAGTTATGAGCTAAGCGGTTATAAGTAAACTCAATGACAAGCAAGATCTCAATCATGTAAATTTTTCTCGATAGCTGCCTATAAGAGGTTACCAATTGTCCTTTTCACAACATTGGTCTAGCCATTTATCTAAGGGTGGTAAGAAGTACTATACATGAGCTTTGTGCCAAGCTTCTTCCATAGGGTTCTTCAAAAGAAGCTTGTAAATTTTGAGTTATTGTCAGACACAATACTTCTAGGCACTTTATGCAGCCACACAATTTCCTGCAAAAGGAGGTTAGCAACAAATAAAGCATCATTGGTCTGGTGGCAATGTAGACCCCTAAAATTTCCCAACCTAACATTTGAAGTAAAATTAAGTGTGTTAGATATTCCTAAGAGTCGACAAGCCTAGTTAAGATAAAAATCCTAAAATAACCACCAAAGATTTAAGCGCATATAAAACTTTTATACCTTAAACATATATAAACACTAAATATTTCATTCAACAGTGATGAAAACCCTAAAACTATAACTTTAAGGATATAAAAATACTAATTCATTATAACTTACTAGAAAACCCTGATTGACAATATATCCTTCATATCTTATCAAATCGCTAGTAAAAGATCAAAGATAACATTCAATCATTCATAAATACATATAAAACTAAAGTAATTCTTTAGAAATTAGGATATTGCATTAAAAATCGCATTCATCTTCTAATTATATAACTAGTTTAGTATTATAAGGAGTTAAGTGTTTAGTTGATACTTATATTACTTATAGTAGATATTAGCATCCTAAATGACATTTTTAGTAATAGTTACACTAAGTACCATACTAAATAATGTATATAGGATATAAATACCTAGATGAAGATCTCATTACCTATAATAATTAATCATTTTAATAAACTCCATATTTCCTTTCATTTCCTTAATTTTTTCCCCAATTTTCTCTAATTACTTCATTATATACACCTAAATTACATGTAATCCTAAAGAGTTTATTATGTCAACATTTAACCAAGTCAAAGGTTGACTAAGTCAATATGTTGGAAAGTCAACAAAATGTCATTGCATCTAGAGATTTCTTCCCTTTTTCCTTAACTTTCTACACATATCTTTGTCTAATTTTGCTCTTCCTTGCCATCCCCTTCTTCCCCACCTAGGACCCCACTTGTCTTCATTTTCAAAACACAAAACAAAGCCCTTTTCTCCCTCACCAAAACTGTAACCCCCTTGCTCCCTTAATTCGAAACACTTCCTCAACTTCACTTTCACAATTCCAACTACTAAAACAAACCATCATACCATATATATTTGTCTTCCTATTCATATTATAAAAGAGAAAAGGTATGTTATTAGGTAAATTTTTCATTTTATTTAGTAGTTAAATGTATAATTTAGGTTAGCGTAAAAACTTTGTATAATATGTACATATGTGTTGTTGAAGGTAGAAAGCTCCATATACATGTTTAAAAGTGTAGAAATACCTATGTTCATGCAATAAGTGAACACATAAGAAGTGTATGTGCAAGGGTTTTGGTGAGATGCTTAGTCTAAGTGTAGGAAATCCTCAAATAATTGGAAGAGGAACACATATACATATGCTTAAACATGTGTATACAAGAATACACTTAATGAACACATGTTTGGATACTCTTATACATAAGTACCCTTTATGTACATAACCAAAAGGGAAAAGTATACTAACTATACATACATCTACCTTGCTAAATAGGCTCTTAAAGTGCAAAAATTTTGGTTTGGTGAAGATTTCTTAAGAGGGTATACTAAGTATACGAAAATACGTATAAAAATATGTATATAATAGTATGGATATACGGGTATATGTATAAGTATAAATATGGTATATGTACAAGTATATGTATAAGTACACCAGTATACATACAAGTACATCAGAAGTGTATGTATACATAACCTATGTGTATGATACATAAGAGTGTAAGTATGAAGTATGGACATACGTAATTGATGATATAAGCGGTGATGTAAGCGATGGCATAAACCTATAAAATATTAAAATATAAGATGACATAAGGAAATAATATATATACACACACACACATACATATGGGCCAAAACTTCTTTAAGCCCTTAATACCCATCTTGAATTGAATTGACCTTATTTAAGCCCATAAATTAGTAATCACAATGTAAAATCATCTAAGTATAAGAATCTAATAGATAATTAAATCGTTAAGTACTAAAATAAGATATAAAACTAGCCAATAAGAATATTTAAGCTTCAATAGTTAAAATTCCAATACATTTAGTCCATATCGTAAAACATGGGTCATAATGTCTAAAACAGACATCACCGTAACAATAAAAAACAACTGTAAGTTCACAGATATCAAAAACAGAATGAAAAAATTACATACAATTAGCGATATGGTTCAATCAGATAAAAATTGATAGTGATTTAAGTAGAATTAGGTAAATTGATATATGGAACAATTAGTTAATTCAATTGCTTACTATCATTATTATATTGTAATGATCAGGTGATCCCGACGTGGGCGAGGATCTTTCGATTGATTACTACGACTAGAGCAAGTTGTTATGGCTGAGTGAGTATTTACCCTATGATTCCATGTTTATATGTAATTGTAGCTAATGAACTTAAATGATTATGTTAATTGAATGTTGTGTGGGGTTAGGAAAGCTTGTGTGTGCTATTGTATGCTGATTTGTGAATTTACCTTAAATATGGATAACAAAGTATTGTTGCATAGCAGTATAAATGATGATTATATTCAACATTGTTTGTTCACAATATAATTAGACTTAACTATACTTGGTTAATAAAAAGAAATTAGTACATACATTGACCTAAATTCCTGCCGTCACATCACATGGGGGTAACCAAAGACCAGTCGATGGTTATTATTATAAATTTATTGGTTCTATACGGTACACCCATACAAAATGACCTTATCCTAGCCCATAGGAATACTAGGTATTGGAGACGCTAACTGCCTAGTTAAGGGTTGAGTCCAAAGGCCCCCATTTAAGGGTGAGTGTGGACTGTGGGGGCCTACTTACGATTATACTAAAACTTGGTTTTTATGAAAATAGAGGACTTGTTTGATTTAAATACAAAACGTGGAGTTCCATAGTAAAGTAAGTTCTAGTATAATACCTGGACCTGACTGGTGCCGTATATACTCCAACCCTAACTTTAGAGGGCATCAAACATGAGTAGCATATAGTAGCCAATTAACTATACATATTGTTTGGCATTCTATTTATTCATTCATTCATATGTGTGAATATAATGTATTTATAACTTGCTTATAGTATGATTGAGGGTTTTGCTCACTAAGCTTAGGCTTACAACCCCTTAGACTTTTGTTATAGGATGGCTTATTCATTGAGGTTGGTCGAGGGATGTCAGAGGTTAGCTTGGGGACCTAGGTAAGAGCAAGCCATTTAGTGTATTGAGAGAATTCAATATATAGACTTTTACTTATGTACTTGATTTTGTCGGTAATATAGATCTAGATGTACTAAACTACTACTTACTATAAACTTTGTAGTTTAAATTTTATATAAATATGTTGTGTGATGATATCATTTGAATCTGTATGTTTTTGGGAAGCTAGTATGTTGTAGAGCCTTATATATTGTGAGAAGAGTTCTTGATTGGAAAGGTAACCAATCAGGGGTTCTTCTTACAATATACGACATCTACCATGATTATACCATCCTCAGTTCATGACAAGTAAGGTATGAAGTGGGTCATCTTATTGAGCTGATCAACTACCACCAAAATAGAGTCATGTCTTCTTGGAGTTCAGGGTAGGCTAAGCATTAAATATTTGCTTATGTCGGTCTATGGATGCTTAGGTATAGGTAGAGCTGTATACTCTCCATACGGCTCTTTCTTCCCCTTTGCATACTTATACACCTCACATAGATCACGAAGTCAGCACACATCCTTTATCATCCCAAGCTAGTAGAAATGTTCTCTCGTAATTCAGCCATTTTCTTTTCCCTAAAATGGTCGGCTAAGCCTCCAGCATGAGCTTCTTAGATGAGTAGTTCTCTAGCTAAACCACTCGACATACAAACTTATTTACCCTTCATTAGAAACCCTTAGCTTAAATAAAACCCATTCATAAGTCCTTTAATGTTGCAGTTGGCCACTAATGGCCTTAAATACGGATTATGCTCATATTGATTGCGTAAGATGCTAAATCCAAGTACCTTGGCTTACACTATCATAATGAAGGTATGGCAATGGGAAAACATGTCAGGCATAGTGTTAATGCCTCCTTTCTTATACCGAGTGATGTGACAAAAGGACTCTAAGAACTCAACCCATTTGGCATGACATCAAGAAAGTAGGATAGCTCTAGGCTGAAGGTTAATGCAATGTTCAATACCTCTCAAGGGTAGTAATCCTTTCGGCATCTCAACAAGAAACAGGTCAACATACTTCTATAGTAATATCTACACCTTGATAGGTAAGCTTTCAGCTTCTCTTAACTTTAAGAGTTTCTTGACTAACAGGAGCACATACTCTTTAGCCTTGACTTCTTAGGAAAATTAAGCATGGAGAATGACTAAGGACTTCCATTGCAGTGATCTGGCAATCTTTTCTTATGACTCTTGCACTTCCTTAAGGTCATAGGAGTCAATATAACCTTCTTCCCATGGTTCTAGAACATATAGGTGCTCTTATACCCATCGTATAATACCCTCAAGTCAAATAGCGAAGGTCGGCCGAATAAGATGTACAAAGCGCACATGGGAAGGATGCTGGGCAACACTACATCCTTATAACTATCACCAATGGTAATAGGTACTCTAACCTGCTCAGCAACGAGTAGACCTCCTTTCTCGTTCAGCCAATGAATCTTATATGGTATAGGGTATGAGAGGGTTTGCAACTTTATGGCTTTAACTACTCCTTGTGTATGACATTGGTATAGCTTCGCTTGTCAATGATCAAGGTATATAGTTTGCCATTTGCTTAGCAGTTCGCATGGAAAAGTTTCTCCTTCTGCTCATTCTAGTTAACCATAAAAGTATTGAGAGATCAATGAACAACAAAACAGTACTTGCTCCTACTTCAGAGGTGTTAGGGAATCAGGGTCTTCCGAAAACTCTTTTAATGTCTAGCTAACTCCCACTTCTTCCTCTCCTTTACTAGCACTCTTTACTTCAAATTGGGGCTTGTCTCCTTTAATCCTCATGACACATTGGTTCGGACATTGACTAGCCATGTATCTATAACTGAGACATTTAAAACATTTGATCTCTTAGGTCTTCCTTCCTAAGCTTTAACCTTAGTCTCTTCGGACCTCAAGCTCCTCAGCTTTGCCTTTACCTTGGCCCTCTTTAGGTTAGGTTGACACCTATCCTTGCTAGTCTACCTTAAAACTATTCAGTGCTCAACCGTATCCTAGTTAGCTCGACATGCCAATTTTGCTTGGCTATCTAGGTTAGCTAATCTAGCTCTACCTTTACCTCTTAACCCTCTGAACTACTTAGATGGCCTCATCTAAAGTCCCAAGTCTCTACAACTCTACAATATGACCAATTTCAGTCTTGAGCCCAGAGATGAATCGAGCCATAGTTTAGGATTTGGGTTCATCAACATCACATCAAATCATTAGCAATTGGAATTCCTAAACATACTCATTGACTAACTTACTACCTTGCCTCAAAACTTAGAGGCATTGGAAGGTATCTTGTTTATAGTATTTTAGAACAAATCTATTTCTCAAAACTCTTTTCATTTCATTCCACATCCGAATCTCACGTTGTGCTCTCTGGTGCGCATGTTGCAACTTTTTTCCACCACATTGTTGCATATCCAGAAAACTCTAATGTAGCTACTTTAATACAAACAACATCTTCATAGTCATATAAGTCAAATATCTTTTCAATCTTTTTGTCCCAGTCTAAGTAGTCATCATCACTACTAAAACTATTAAAGCTTGGAATCTACACTTTGAGATGCTTGGCTCCTTGGAGAGCTCTTAGGTTACGCTCTTCAATACCATCGTATCACTTCTCCTCATCATACTTCTTAACTTCATACATCTTAAGTCTCTTCCTCACATTTCGGTCGATACGTAGGGCTAGAGCTTGATTCATATGAATTGGTTCAGGGGCTTATTGCTCCTCTAACTATCTTCTCAATCTATCTCTTATATCTCGGCCCTGTTCAACAACAACAACTCTCTCTTGTGGCCTAGTCTTTATGACTCTTTGTACCAAGATAGCTAAACTGGCCATAATAGCATCAAGGTCTTGTATCTACTCATTAGTAGTTCACAATGTTTGTTAGGTCATACAACTATGACCATGAGCATTACTCTTGGCATCGTTAATCTCTCCTTGAACACTAAGATTCGACATGTTCACTATAAAACTTCAGAGGGCACTCCTCCTACTCAAGAGATTTCCATACACATAGAAAATATAGAACAAACAATGAATAGCGAACTTGCTTTGTTCTTCTAGGGAAAAATAGAGTATGACAAGACAATACACTACATGAACTAATTCTTCATAGCTTTTGGTCGTAACCTCAAGCTCTAATACCAAGATTATATGATGTGCCAAAGAGCTCCGTAATTACTAAGACTTATCATAGGAGATAAGAACCAAATGAGTCCTTTGAAACATCGAAGAAAATACGATGGATAGGTCAGCAAACTGAATGCAGTAGCTTATGTGAAGCTGCTTGGAGATATGACTTCCCAACGGTTGACACTTTACTTAATGTAACACACAAGCTAATGCTAAGGTTTAGCCGCCACTAATCTTGAGCTAGTTGGCAAAATTAGATAAGAGTATATGAAAATGGACTTGGAGAGGAATATCTTGTAAGAACAAATATATTTAATATCTAAAAGGAATGTATGATATGTGGCTACAAAGAGAAGGGACTATTTATAGTAAGTCCCTAGGGCAACATTACAAATAAGGAAAATTACAAAACGAAAAAGGGTAAATATGAGAGAAAGGGGGAAAAAATTATATAGTGTCTAGTAAAAGGACATGTGGTAGCGAAAACTTGGTTCTGTATTAGGGACATATGGATAAAGCAGCTATGATGGACTTGTTGTTGTAAGTGTGGTTGGTAGTATCAGAGATTGCCGAGGTGAATAAAAAGTGCCACCATGTAGTAGCAATACTGATATTAAGCTGAAAGAGTAGGAGCTAGTGTAGAGGGACTTTGGCACTTAGCTAGTTGGCCTTAGCACTCGGCAGGTCGGCACCGACATAAAGGGATCTTGGTGATTGAGGCAATGTTATATGATTAAAGTCTTCGGCCTTGGTACTTGGTAAGTTGACTTCAACACTCGATAGGTAGGATTTGGCAAATAGAGTCACATAAAGTAGGGTGTGGTTGAGTTGAGCTCTCAAGGAGTTCTTCCACCATTCTCTCATGTATTACGACTCATCTCGGTAGGCTAACTAAAGAGAATTTTTCTAGCAAATGACTGAAGGTGTCAAAGGTGCAAGTAAAAGGGCCAGAGGTTGGCAATCCATCACATACTTCATGCCCTGATCGAAAACTAATGAGGCTTCAACTATCTCTTTTCTTTTCTTGTAGTAGGTTGTCAAACTCCATGGAGTGCCTAAAATAATCGTATCTAATTGGGATCCAAAATTCATGAGTTACTTTTGAAGAACCTTATAGAAGCAATTGGGAATTAAGCTACTATTTAGCACAACCTACTGCCCTTAAACTAATGGATAAACCAAGGTCATCAATAGAACATTGGGAACCTTACTCAAAGTTGCTATTAGATGGAACCTAACTGATTGGGATGTGTGCATACCCATAATTTAAGTTTGCCTACAATAGAACAACGCATAGCAAAATAGGAAAATCCCCATTAGAAGTCGCTTATGGATTTATCCTTGAGCTTCTACTAGATTAAATGCCATTACCAAGCCAGCAAGAAGACCATTCCGCTATTACTGAGTTAGAGGCCATCAAGATGATGTACTAGAAGGTCATGGAGCAATTGAGCCAAGTTGCTACTAAGCTTGAGAGGCGAGGCATAGGACCAAAGGGGAAAGAATTTTAGCCTAGTTATTTGGTTTGGATCCACCTTAGTAAAAGTCGATTCTTAAGTTTGAGGAAGAGCAAGTTATCTCCTAGAGCCAATGGACCGTTTAAAGTGCTTGAAAAATCTATTCTAATGCCTATAAGATTGAATTACCCTAAAATTATCGATTCTAAGACTCTATTAACATTGCTGAGCTCCATCCATATGTTCCCAAAGACAAATGGCTAGAAGTTGAGCTAGATTTGATCTCAAATCTTAAATAGCTCGGAGGGGACAATAGGGATGACAGACCAATCACTCGCTCTCGAGTGTGGGGACTCACCTATATGGTTTGCCGAGCTATCTAATCGAAGTTGAACTCTAGAAAACAATGCACTCTCCACCCCGATTTGCTGAGGTATTCTATTCTCCATCTCATTGAAGAAACCCTCAAGGTGATTGACCCATTACTAAGCCTACCTCTTTATGACATACCAGTCTAAGGCTAAACACTAAACCCGCTTGCTACCAAGTTGACACATCTCTAAGGTTGAGCTACCTTACTTTTGAGTCGATTAGCCAAAGTTGATCTGAAGAATGACCATCTATTAAACCAACCCTTCCTAAGCCCTAAATAGCCGAATTGCCAAATTGCCAAGCATTCGACTTAACCTACTCTGCTCAGATTAGCTTTACCCAACAAAGTAGTATCAGTGAGACCATAGAATAGAGGGTTGACACATACCCTTTTTTTCTAACATCCATATTGTTCTTATAAGAATATTCCCTTTCCATTTGATTATGGATTTACCTTTTTAAATTACACACTTTTCTTTTTTTAGTAAGAATCTTCTTTGTAATTTACATTAACATAGGACTTGCCTTAATTGGATCATATAAATAATTGTAACATGTAATAGCCGCAACATCAAATATCATTGAATTTCAGACATACTTTCTCTTCTGGGCTAAGTATCCCTTGCTTACTCTCGTTTACTCTTTTCTAGTTTATTGTGAGCGTAGATTAATGGCGAGTGCCCTTCGACTACATTTGTGCATTATATAAAGTGTGACCTAAGCTCGTATAAGGCATTGTTGTGTCATATCCACCATCAATGCATGACAACCCCTACTTAACCTTTGAATTCCATTTATCTTTCAGTCCATCTTAAGGTTTGAACCCACCTTTTTGGCTCGTGTAATATTGCTAGTCATGTGTCACCCCTTCCCAGTGATTTGTATCATGGTTACCGCGCAATCCTACATGCAAATAAAAAAGAACTTGTTGTGCATCCTTTAGTGTAAGGCAATGAAGATAAGGTTGAGCAAAGCCACGTTCATAGATCTTTCCATCAATCAAGGTATAATTTATGGCTTAATAAGAAATCCTCCAAGCTTCCTTCTTATCTAGGGGTATTACCCCATCTCTCAAACATTCAACAATTGGGTTCATCTAAGATCTCTCTTTTAAGCAAGACTGCACCTCATAGCATTGCTTTGTCCCTCCTAGGCTTTTATTCGGTACTTACTTAATGAAGAGTTTTTCATTCAAATTAGGAAGTGACATACTAGCCAACTTCAATAGTTTATTGGTGGCAATATTCTATGCTCTTAGAATCTTTAAAAATTGTAAAGGATTGGAATTCCTCCATAAGCGTTCATGCAAAGACTATGTGCTTGCTCATTATTTCTTCTTTCGCTGCATAATCTCCCTTGACTTAGTTAACAATCAATTTTGAGTTTGAAAAGGCTTGAACTTTCTCAACTTTAAACTCCTTTGCCAATTTCAATATGTCAATTAAGGCTTTATATTCAGCCTTGTTATTACTTGTCGAAAATTTAAATTTCAATGCATATTGTATTTCACATTGTGTGGTCCTCGTAGAACAAGTCCTACTCCATTAATTTCTCGCATGGAAGAGCTATCCATGTACAATTTCCAAACAAGTTTTTCAACCATCTTAATGCTATCCCCTTCTTTGGTAAATTTATCCCCAATGTCTACCAAAACCTATCCCTTTATTATTGTTCTAAGTGTGTATTGCACACTGTAGGCACTTGATTCATAGGAATATTTCATCAAGGTGTCAGGTCTTTGTAAGGCTTACTATAGTGGTTAGCTGGTGAGAACTATTATCTAATGAGCTTCAAAATACGGCTTTAGCTTCCTTGTTAAAATCACTATAGATAAAAGAAAATTTTCAATCTTCGTATACTGTTGCTCCGGGCCTTGTAAGATAAGACTTATGTAATAGATCGGCATATGCTCCTTTCCTTCTATGCAAACAAGGATAGAAGAAAGTGTTGGGCTATTGATAGATAAGTATAAAAACAAGTCCTCCTTTAGAATGGGCTTTGAGGCCACCGATGGAGATGATAAAAAATTCTTCAACTTTTTAAATGCAACCTTGCATTCATCAGTCCATCTAGGGTTCTTCAAAACTTTGAAAAACTTAACACTTCTATCCACACTTTTAGAAAGAAGCATATTTAGAGCAGTAATTTAACCTATCAGTTCTTAAACTTCCTTAATAGTACTTGGGAACTTCATGTTCTTTATTGCTACAATCTTTCTCAAATTTGATTCAATGCCTCGCTAGGTCACCACGTAACCCAAAAACTTACCTAAGGTAGGCTCCAAAACACATTTATATGGGTTCGACTTTATATTATACTTTCTAAGCATACCAAATATCTCTTCTAGGTTGGTAAGGTGCTAATCTTCTTCCTTGCTCTTAACTATCATATTATTGACATAAACTTCGACATTATAGTAGATTTTAGGCTTAAACATTTTTGTTACAAGCCTTTGGTAAGTCGCACTGGCGTTCTTTAGCACGAAGGGCATAACCATATGGCAATATGTCCTAAAGTTCATAATAAATGAGGTGTGTACCTTATCTTCCTTGTCCATCTTAATTTGATTATAACTGAAAAACGTATCCATAAAAGAAAGCAAGGCATGCTCTATTATTGAGTCTACCATTTGATCAATTCTTAGTAGAGGAAAGTAGCTTAAGACAAGCCTTATTCAAGTCTATGAAGTCTATGTACATGTTCCACTTACCATTCGACTTCTTGACTAATACACAATTGGCTAGCTACGTTGGATAAGGATCTTCCCTTATAAAATTTGTCTTCAATAGCTTCTAGACCTCTTCTTCAATTATGGCCTATTACTTAAGGGGAAAATGACCCATTTTTTTTTTGTTGGATGGCTTTTACATTAGGATCTATCTACAACTTATGTGTCATGACCTCTCTTGGGATGGTTGAAATATCTGAGGGAGCCCATGCAAAAACATTAGCATTGTCTCGAAGGAACTATTGGGATTTAAGGATTTGAAAATCTGGTTTTGTAGCAAAATTTTTTTTGGAACAAAACAGAATCCCTAAAATGTCGATGGATATATGTGATAAATTAAATTGATATGAGTGAAGTTCTTTTACCTTATGCAAATCTAAGTCACATTGGTGATGTTGATCTATAGGTGCTACGACCTCGTGAGCCCCCTCTATGGTATCCACACTCGAACAAACACACTAAAATAGACTACAGTGTGTGCTAGCACCAAAACCAAATGTAGGAAATCCCTCACAATTTCTCACACTTTCACTCTCTATTTTGGTTTCTACAATTTCTCTATGGGTCTAATGTTGATGATAAAACATCAATATAATCTTACTAGAGAGCTATTTATATCTATATATAGACTAGTGAAAATATCTTCTAAAGGATATTATGAGATTTGGTAATATATTAAAGGATATTAATAGTATTTAATAAAATACATTAGTTATTATTCTTTACCAAAAATAATAAACACAATTATTTATTATTCTTACATCATTAAGAATAATAAATATTTCAATTTTTCCTACTAGGTTTAATTAAAAATAAACCCATAACCTATTCTTTTTTTTTTTCGTTCTTTGTGTATGATCTTATAAGTTCACTTAATGTTGGCAATAGGCCTAAAAACTATTTTCAGGCCTATAAGACATAAGTGGCCTTTAGCAAAACATTATGTCTACCTAAATTAAGTGAAGATTGGTGATCCGACTTTATATAATCCATAACTTATGTCATAATCCTTTTGTTACACGATATCTAGATTAAACATAAGGCTTGGACAGTATCACCCTTATATTGTTCAACCTTACCGTTTCTTGATCTTCAAGTAGATTGATATGATAAATGACATTGATTATACTATTAATTCATTTGAGCATGGCCATGCATTTCTCATTCTCACTTATCGAAGGGCCCAAAGATATCTATCTCATAATGAGATAAAGAAATCATATCTTAATCACTCATTTCCCTCTGCATAATTTACGATATACTTAATCACAACCTTTATAATTATCCGGGTAAAGATAACATTTGATTGAGTTGCATCATAACGTTCATCATGTTTGAATCCATGGTGATTTCAAGTCTAATGATGTAATGACATCGTTATAATGAGAATCACTTATGACATTAATCCATGTAGTGATCTTGTAGTGGGTTGGTCTGGTTCATAGTTCTTTAATATGTACCTATGAATTTGATTTGTATCTCTATACAAATGAACATCTCATGATTATCAATCAAACCACATACTAGATTTAATTCACTATTGTTCTCACAATAATGAGTATCTAGAGACATTTAGAATAGCTACATCATTATTTAAGGATATTATTATAAAGTAAACATGTAACCAATATAATAATGAATGCCTCTTAATTCATAAAATATAATAAATACAATATCCAATAATTGACCTAAGGCATAATCACTAACAGGAACTTTATCAAGTCCTAATGGATCTCCATCATCAATGGCTTCCCTATATTGGTTATTTTATCAAGGTCATCTCCTAGTTGAATTTCTTTAACCTCTTCTTTAGCACTTTCCACGCTACTGGACTTACTCTCTAAATTTGCCTCAATATGGAAAACTTCTCCACTTTTGAGTGCTCTTAAGTATAATGACTTAGCCAACTGTTGATCCCTTGTACATGTACCAACTCTAGTTGGAGTAGAGAATTTACCCTTTAATTGTGTTGTTAAAGGGACTATGCCAAACAAATTCTAGTATAGTCGGCCTATAATTATGTTGTAAGGTGACCAACACTTAATGACGATGAAGTTCACTTTATCCTTTGCTAAATTTTCATCATCTCTAACCTGGATTAGGAGTATGATCACTCTAGTTACTTACACAAGTTGATTATTAAAGGCATAAAAATCGTAGCCATAAGATCTCAATTGTGCTTTAATCTTCAGGCCAACTCCTAGTGTCGATTAAAATTTTCTTGGCCTCAAAGTTGGCATTCCTCACATTGATAACCACCTCGCTACCATATGGCCTTTGTATGCCTTTGAAATCTTTCTCCATTAAAGAGGTAGAGTTATTAACCTTTGTTTTCTTGCCTTACACACTACAAACGTAATTTATGGTATTAGTTGAGCTCAAAGAGCCAGACTGGCCTAAACTAGAGGGTCTACCAACAATGTTATTTGTTAACCTCCTCATTACGTTTTGATGATAACAAAAAGGGATGACATTGAGATGTTTACATGTATGTTTACCTTGATTAGATATTGCTCTATGTGTTTATTAGTTTCTTAGGTATGTTAAGCAAAGTCTTCTAAGATCTATCAAAAGATTAGTCAGAATACTAATCAAAATGTATGAGAACTGGAAACAGAGAATAAGCCTGAGATATAAGAATCACCAATTAAGACTTTAAGAAGACCCAGCTTCATTTACTGAAAATATTTGGGAAACATGTTTAATACATTCCACTAAGTAGGATTAAAATCTTTGGGGATAAAATCAAACTTCTCTTGTTATAAATTTTGTCAAAGATCGGAAGGTTTTGTATTTTATTTAAAAGAGATTTTAATCAAGTCATCTAGATTTAAAAAGATTCATATATTGACAACAAAGTTTACCTTATATATACATTTGAAGTTATTACAGAAAGGAAAAAAAAAATCTCACTACTTTTGCAGTATGTATATCATGGAAAGGATCTCACATATATGGAAGGTCAACAAATAGATAATTCACAAGATATTTTTGCTAAGAAAAAGTTCAAAATAATTTCTTTAAGGACTTACCTTAAATCAATCATCTAGTCGTTGCAAATTCAAGTATATAAAGGAGGCAAGATCCTTATAGAATAGGACAAAAAAAAAGAACAAAAGAATTTATACTATTATTCTAAAGTGTTGCAAACAATCTAATTCTGAGAACAAAAGCTCAATCAGAAGCTTACATACTTATCTTCATATTAGTTTTTATTTGTTGAGGAATCATTTCTTTTATTTTCCTCATTATCTTTTGTAAACTTGATATAAGTATTGTTTTAGAGAGATTTTTTAATCTCTATAGTCCTAAGTGTTAGCCTAAGAGTAAGGTTAAGTGAGTTAGAGTAGAGAATATTGTTTATAATCTCTCTAAGTGTTTAAGTATTGTGGATAGTAGAACGACTTTGGAAAATGAACTAGGTCTTCAATAGTAAGGTTAGAAGAGTACATAGGCATAAGGTCAAAGCACTATAATTTATTTACCTTTTTTTTGTAACTCTTATCTCTTTACTTTCATGCACTTTATTTATATTTGTTTATCCATTTATCTTCTAGCTAATAATTTAAGTAATCAAGGGGATAGTTTTTAGTTAAGTATTGCCTTTGTTTAAATTTTGATTTATAACCAATTCACCCCCTTTAACTATGTTTAAAATTTGATTTATAACCAATTTAGCCCCCCTCTTAGTTACTTAACTAAGACGTACATTATCCATAACACCATTCGAAGCATTGTTGTTATTACCTTATTCTCTCACCTCCCTTCTAACTTGAGGAGGCTGAATATCATGATCTTGCTTATCTACTTTTCTTTAAGTTGGTTGCTCAATATTCTCGATATTGCGAGCTAAAAACTTCCTCAAACAACCCCTTTGGATTGCATCTTCAATAGCATTTTTAAGCTATATGAATTCATCAATGTTGGGACCTTTATTACAATGGAAATCACAATACTTATTTAAATTCCTTCATGATGGGTTTCCCTTCATACCTTCAGGCTATTGCTACACTCTTTGATTCCACACTTCCATTAATATATCAGATATTGGACAATTGTTTGGGGTAGGGGGTAGGTGGTAGGTGGTAGGGGTTAGTGAATAGAATAGGTCAGAGTATGCGGCCTCTTCCTTTCGCCACTGCTAACTTTCAAATATTGGTCATTACAACTGCCAAGTTTATCCTTCACACTCTTTTAATTTTTATCATTTTTTTTTTTATAATTCCTACTTTGATAGGCTTTATGCTAGGCTTTTATATTATCTTCCTATTAAATAGAGGAAGTGGCTTTAGCCTTGAATTTCGCATATGTCTTTGGCTTATTCTTCACTAGTGACTTAAAAAATTCTCCATGTGGTTTCACTCCATCTACTACTACATTTAAAGCAACACTCATATTCGTCTCAAGGATTTGAACCATTTCAGCCATAAATCAAGCTAAGTAGTCTCTAATCGATTAATCCGTCCTTTGTTTAATTGTGTTAAGGATAAAGGAGTCCTTAACCAGAAGTTTACTTGTAAGGAAATGTTACAAGAACACTTCTACCAAATCTTCAAAATATGTAATAGTGTTTGGCTTTAAGTGTTTAAACTATGTACTTGTGGCATTCCACAATGTCAAGGGAAATGTTTAACAAGCCACTACATTACTCAAGCCATGTAACTTAGAAAGAATGCAATAATATTTGAGGTAATCCTCAGGATCTTTTGTCTCATTATACGCCTTAAATTGTGGTAACTTGATATGTCGTATATCGCTTCTTCCAGAATTTTCGGGACAAATGGACTTTTTTTAATTGTGAATTGACAACTAGTCATAGCAGGAGTGCTTATATATGATGGATTAGCATAATGTGCTTGCTATAGTTGCTTTCCTTTATCCATTTTCTTAAGTTCAAGGGTTTAAGCTCCTTGTGCTACTCCAACTTGATTCCTTGGAAATTTAGGTAAATGGACTAAATTACCAATCTTCAGAACTATCATTCTCATGTTCTGGGTTATGGTTAGGAGAGATATTTTCTTAAATCAAGTGCAAAATCCCATCATTCTTTTTAGATAATTCTTTACTCTCCTTAGCCAGATTAGCATAAAGTTGTTCCAACTTGGCTATTTGATCATCATCAAGATGGTGCCTACTCCTCTCTTGAAATTGCTGGGAAGGATTGCCAACATTTGCACTCTTGGTTAAATGCAACTTAGTCATTAGTAGAATGATTCCCATAGATTTTGCCAAAATGTTGTTAGTCGAAAGTAATATTATATGTTGGTTCTTATAAGAAAGAAAGAAGTTAGGCTATGAGGTGCTAAGGCCAGTCTAACTTGGCCACTTCGATGCTTAAGTAGAGTTTGTATGAGTGAAGTAAAGGAAATAAGTAAGCGAGTGTTAAGGGTTTGTAGAGAGTTCTTATAGTAATAGTGTCCCCTTATTTATATGTACTTGTTTGATAACTATAGTGATAGGTAGTTCAATTGCTTGAGACATGTAGCAATGCCTCAATTTAATCACATGCCGAAAGTCATGGGAAGTAGGTAGTTGTGCAATTAAGTTTAGCAAATGCCATACTGTTCATACCCTCATTCAAATTCAAAGTGATTAATCAAGATAGGCCAAACTTTTTAGAGGCTAGGCTTTTTAGCCCATCAAATGGCTAGGCCGAAAGTCCTCCTTGTCGTCAGAATAGGTCAACAACACGACCTTAGCAAGATAGGATAGGTTAGCATGTGATGTCCTGAGTAGTAGTTAAGAAGGACAAAAATCCACTATCATTAGAAGTGATTTAGGTAAAGAAGGTTTCAAGATTAGGAGTTGGCCAAGAGACGTGAGTTCAATTAGTTCATAATAGGAATCCCCATGGTCCAATATTGCAATTGAGATTAAATGAGTCACTCAGGACTAGGTAGCAAATAACACTAATAATTTACTAAGGAACATGTTTTCTCCTATAATATAGATTGTTCTTATTTATTGTTCTTGTTATTATTCTTAATTTGTTCATTTTTTTTATTTTATATTTTTGTTATTTTAATTATTTTACTACTATAATCATCACTTTTTTATCTTTAATTATTCAATTAAATCTTATATTGTAGAAGTTAGGTAATTGAATAATTTAAGATTACAACTGCTAAATAATTAGATACTACTCCCATATATGTTTCCTCATAGGATCAACAATTAAACTTCGATCTGAATTTGTATCGTAACTTAACTAGGTACACTTTCCTATGCTATAAGCGTCGCATATGAGAATTACTTAGCATATCAAGTCGGCCTTCTTAGGACTTAGCCGATAATTGAAAATCTTACAGCCTTGTTAGCTAGGCTTCTAGCTCAAGAGCAAGCAAAGGGGTGATTAGGGCAGATTCTTATCAGTCCCTTTAGGTAGTTTAAGATTTAGGATCAAATCATTGGAGTCCTTTATTAAGGTGTCTTTCTTGGACACGAATGGGCTCAGGTCAACAATATTGAAGATATTAGAAACTTCATACCTTTCAAAGAGCTCAAGCTTGTAAGCATTATCATCTAGGGTCTAGGAATTAAATAGTAAATCAAATTAGCTTAGCATATCAAGTCGACCTTCTTGGGACTTAGTTAACGATTGAGAATCCTGTAGACCATGATAAGAGCTTAAGCAGCCTGCTCTTCCTCATAATAATCCTCATCAACTTCATCAACATCATCAAGAATGATTCTTCGACGAACTGGTTGATCTGCTTTACCTTAGGGGATCCAAACATGATAATCAACCTTATTAGGTTATCCTTCATATCTACCACTCCACAATGCTCATTCAACTATTTCATTAACTTTAAAGAATTCTTCACCATCACTCTCTTCTTCCTCTACCACTTCCACTCTCCTATTGACTCTCCATTCAACTCCGCTAACTCTGGCACAGTAAGCCAAGTAAATTCCTCTTCTTCATCAAGCATCAATGTTACAATGATTAACCCTATCTTCATAATGGGGTTCCTCTAGGGTTACTTCATCATCTTAGGCATCAACTCAGTGAACTTGTTTGGTGTAAGCGATAGTTTATCCTTACATAACAACTATAAAGGGTAAAACACTTTGTACAATATTGTTACAAAAGAAGAGGGTCAATCTTGTGATTATTCTTGGAAAGGGAATGTTTGGTGTCACTTAGAACACTCACAGATAGTGAGACACATATCATCTAAGGATAGGTGATGGGGCATATGCCACTCTAATAGGCAAGTGCACTTAGTTATGTTAAAATATATATTAAAATGGATGTTGAGTCCGAGTATTAATCCCAAGAGGAATCACTTATATGAGCATATCTAATTATTTTTAGTAGAAGTACTATTTAATCTAATAAATTACGTAACTTCTAATAATAAAAGATTTAATAGAATAAACTAAGAATAGAAAATGAAGATTGCAATAAGATTAAATAAAGACTGAACTAAAAGTAATCAAATTAAATTAAAACAATTAACTAAAATAATAATAGAATAACTTAATAACATAATAATATCAAAACATAATAATATAAGATAAATTAATTAGCAAATAAATAACATTTTTCCTTACTAAATCTTTATTGTTGTTTACTATCTAGCTCTAGGGGATTATTCAATCTCAATCTCTATATTAGATCGAGGAGATTCCAAACCCTACTCTTATGGAAATCGAATTATGAATTAGTTAGACTCACATCTCTAGATAATTCCTAATCTTGAATTGCGTCTAAATAGAGTGTTCTAAGATTGCATTAAGCACTTAGATCCTATTATTAAGTTGCGTTAATCAGAAAAGATTCAACACTTAATCTCTTAATGTACTCAATTGCTTTTAATTACACTTGTTTCTCTACTATAGGACTCGCATGTTTACAACAAACTCAAATATTAAATTAATAACCCAAGTAAATATTAATTAATGGTAATGAAAAACGGTATAATAAGATTACAATAAGCAAAATCATGGATTGAATTTAATTAATAAAAATCCCCCTTTGAACATAGGGTTTAACAATGATTTACTAAGTAAATTAAAAGGAAGTCATGAATGGAGGAGTCCCCTTGTACTTCTAAAACCTAATGATATCAGGCAAGTGCACCTATCAGTTTTAATATAGCGGATGTGAGTCCAAGTCGATCCCTCAGAGACTTTGAGTACTAATATTAACCTTAGCTTTATTATCTAACCGGAAAATTATGAAAGTTTGAATTAATTAAAAATACTAAAATTAACAAACTAACTTAATTATAAGACTTAATTAAGCAATTGAAAAAATGATAAAATTAAGAACGACTTGAAGAAAGTAATAACGTATTTAGGAATTATTTCCCCTAGAGTTAATCATGTGATTACTTAAAATATATTCAATTCGGTTTCTATTATTCTTGACCGAAGGGATTCATAACTAAAGTTAATACATTTCTCAAGCATATTAACCCTAATCCTAAATTCTTTACCGGAATCTCTTCACTTCGTAATATAATTTAGAATTGCATTAATGTATAATGAATTCCCATACAAATAATTAACTTTCCAGAAGAAACATGTATCTTATCTCTAAGTATACATGTAATCCTCTTCAATTATGTAAAGATCTAATTACACATGCAATTTCTCAATCAACATGCATAATATCATATATTGATATTCTAGAAATATCAATCAATAATTAAAGGAAATAATTGAATCAAGTAAAGGTAGAAACTTTATTGAAATTTCTAAATCAATCCAAGAGTCACATGAAACCCTAGGTTCCATAATCCCAAATACATGAATTCTAAGCTATCATAATGAATCTAAAAACGAATTCCATCAATAACATAAAAGAAAACATGGAAAACCCCTTTAATTGATGAAAAATCTCTCTGATCTTGAAGTCGGTGTTGTTCTCGCCTTTTTCTTCTCTTTCTCCTCAAGTCTCTTGTCTTATCTAATGTCTCTTATGTCTTTTGAAACCCTAATATGTCCTTTTATAGTGTATCAAAAGGTTTTCATTTTCTTTACCAGACACGACCTAGGACATGACCGTGTCCCCAGGTCGTGTAACTTTCTGCCCCTGGCCAATTTTTTCTACATGAACTGTGTAACTTTAAAACTTCATAACTTCTTCGTTTGAACTCCGAATTAGATGAAATTTGATTCCTTTTCTTCATTTTCAATCCTAGAATGCGTTCAAACCTAGAAATTAAAATTTTACTCAATTAAGTATCAATTTCTTTAAATAAAACCAAAAATGTGAGGGAAATACTATAAAATCACCATGTGAAATATGTTTAAAATCCGAGTTATCACCTAATAACTAATGCTTAAGGGACAATCCCTTTTCTGTCCTTAACCTTAAGCTTAAATGTATATTTATAAGAAGTGGACCTAAGATTACAACAAAAACCTAACAAAATAGAGAAAATTTGGAAATGATTGTAACTTTACCCATAAAGTACATTGTGGTGGTTGTTGGGCGTGCTCTCGCTCTCTAAGCGAAAACTTTAAATTTCAAAAGAAATTCACGATAAGAGCACCATGGGTAAGGACCATAGGTGTAGTCCTCAAATGTGATCTCTTTTGGACTTTGTTCCTTAATAAAAAAAAAAAAATCCTCTAGTTCAATTCTTGATCCATGCTTTCATATCAATTAAGCTCAAAATTGCATAAGAATACTCCAAAACCTTATTAAATGTTCCTGAAGTCCTTAAAAACAATAAATAAGAAAATTAAGCTCAAAATATCACAAAATTAATAAGAATAAATTCTAAATCAGCACAAAATCACCATAGAAAATATATGCTATATTCATGTCATCAAATGTTATCGTGCCGCAAACTAGGGAACTGTAACAACCTCACCATGTAAACCAACCTAAGATAAAAGTTAGCTACTTTAGCTGCTTACGTAGGTATAGCTTACATAAGGTGCTTACCACTCCACCACTTTGAACCATTTAATTCTAAATTTAATTAATATCAACCTGTAGGTATTTTTTAAAAATAGCTTCTAAAAATAATTTCTTGGTGCAAATGTCCAAGAAAATCAAGCTTTATAAATAATATGGGGTACAAAATCTCATTTTTTAACAAAAAGTTATAAGAATTAAATTGTTTTGAAAGGAGGAATCAATTAGTAAGGGATTTATAAAAGTTCATTGGTTTATAGAGCATAATATTAATATCAGTAGTTGAAAACTAGACGGTCAATGGAGACCCTATTAGTTTCCCAATAAGTTAGTAAAATTGACAAATATATAAGAATTCAACCAATCAATCTTGAATCTCATTCTTTGACACCCCATTCTTTAATCTTCTAGGATTTAGAGTAGTATTAGTGAATCTACTAGGGAACCTGTAAAATAGCTATAAGGGAATAAGCAACAACTTGCTTAATAAATGAGACAGAGATAATAGTATATATCTAACACAGAGCAACCAGGGTTTTCAAGCAAGTATAGTTAGATGCCATGCATGTACAAGCAAGTGAATTCACATAAAGTTATCTAGTCCATTGCAAGATTAGAGAAATTATGTTCACTCTTATTTGGGTTGAGGAGTTTAACTTCTCACACACGAATCAAAACCAAACTAAGGCTTGTGCAATGAGGAATATGCTCCACCCTAGACTTCAGTTCGAACCACGGTCCCTAACCTTACTGTGACCTCCTCTCCTATCACTTAGTTCGACTAAAGGTAAGGAAAGAATCATTTCAGTTATCCTCATTAAAGGGTCTATGTTTGGCTTAAGAATCCTAGTCATTTCCTTTAGTGGTTTGCAATGTATGTCCGATTAGAAGTTAAGATAAGTTTGGGTTAGAGTACTTTTGGGGTGGTCAAACAATTTCAAATAGTCTAAAGCAAGCAATATTGTGAATCGATCAACACATAAGTCCAGCGCTCAAAATAGCACAACCGTATTCAAGCACTCATGTTGCATACGCATAGGCAACTAACGTACAATCACAAACAAGACATATGCTAAGGCCTTTAAGTATTCTTAAACAATATTTCTAAGTGCGATAAAACACTGATCCCACTTATAGGAACTTAATTGCTTATGAACAAAGCTCGTTGGCTTGTCCTTATTAGTGATCCCTCAATATTTATCCTAATTTAGTGCTTTATTCTGCATAAAAATTTTGTAATATTACTAATTTACTATCTATATAAGAATTAAGTTAATTAGTCATTAGTTGAATGCCCCAAGCCTTAAGTATTAGAAGTTTAGAATGGTGATAGAAGTTTATTTACCTTTGTTACCTTTTGAATTGTTCCCTAAGTTGAGATACCCTTAAAGTATTTAACTAGAGAAGCTTTCGAGCTACTCTCTAAACCATGTGGGTGTTGAAGCTTACAATAGGTTTAAATTTTGAGTCTGGTAATCCTTGAGATTTTCAATGACCACCCTCTGATATATAGCTTCTTAGTGTTCACATATCTATAGTTACCCTAAATACTCCCATTGTGTTACCTTTTGAATGTGTTATTGAGTCTACTAAAACTTAAATTTCTTAACAGAAGACCCTCTAAGCTATCTTCTGAGTTCCAGCAACTACATATTTTCAAGGAATTTACCCTCCAAACTTTCCTCTAAGACTAGTAACTTCAAATTTCTTAAGAATATTCCCTTTGTGTTAGCCTTTAAGATTACCCTATTTCACCACTCACTCATAATTTTTCCTCTAATTTAACTTTTAAGTGAATATCTAGTAGAACATTTGCCTTTAACTTCCTCTAAATTATCCTCTACCTAAGTTCAAGTTACATACAACTTATTGATTTATCCATCCACCCCAAACTCCAGTTATAACAACACATTAACACTCCATGGAACATATTTCAGCTTAATTACTTCTCGAAACTCACATTTAACGTATCAACAATCTCTAATTATCAAATCTACAACTACAAACTTCACTTATAAGGGCATTTCTTAGATACATGTAATTCCGACTCATAATATTCACTCTAATGCCATTAGTAAACAGCAAATTACTCCAATAACCAACCTACTACAATCACTAAGTGAGGTACATAAGAAGAATATATTAATTTGTATTAAAATTATTATTTTATTTACAATTTAAGGGTAAAAAATTAATTAAAAATATGGTAAATAGTTTTTTTTTAATTCACAGTTTTTTAATATACAAAAAAATAAGAAATTTAGAAAAATATAAAAATAAAATAAAATAGGGAAAATCAAGAAAAAATAACAAATCTAGGAAAAATATAAAAAATAAGGAAAAAGGAAGAAACACAAAAATAAGAAAATGCAAAAAAATAAAAAAATTTAGACAATTGAAAAATCACGAAAAATAGAAAAAAAAATAGAATAATTAGAGAATTTAGAAAATAACAATTTAATAAAATAGATTTTTTTAATTTCAAATAAGTTTAGAAGTGGGACCATTAGCCTAAGCTTACATTTGAATCTAGCCTAGGCTGATCTAGTCCATAATTGCATATATGTACAAGATACATACCAACGGCCTAACGAATAAGCATTTAGACTTAGCATTAAGTTTAAGCATAAGGTTATGGGTTCAAATCTTAGTAAAAGCATGAAAGCCTTTTATTTTTTTAGATAACACACTACACTCACTACACTACCATGTGTCAAGATCCCATTACACCACATATCCTAACACGTAGCAAAATCCGGTTGGATAGCAGGCTTACGTGGCACCATGTGGCATGCCACGTCAGTTGCTATGTGTCATGTGAGGATACATGGTAACATCGGGTCGGTCTACATCAGCATTTTCTCTCCCTTTTCTTTCTTTTTTTTCGCATTTTCCTCCATTTTCTCCAACCGAAACAGACCTAACCCCATCATTTTAGACTCAATTTTTGCACAAATTCCATACATACAGTCATGATTTCTTACTCCAATACTAGTCTAGACATGGCTTACTATGGATTCAGATAAAAAACGCGTCCAAAAGATGCATTCAAATTAAGCTCTAAAAGTTAGAAAAAATCGAAATTTTGGAAATTTCATTTAATCCGAAATTGAGCTTTCCTTGCTTACCAGGGTGATTTCATGTATAAAAGGGGTGTTAGGGAGTTCATTGGATCACACCAAATGCAAGAAAGCTTCACAAATCATCACAAACCCCCCTACCCCCTCTCCTCTCAGTTTTGAATCACTCACTCTCTCTCTCTACCGAACTTCTCTCTCTCTCTTCGAATCTCTCTCTCTCATCACTTTCAATCAAGCCTACTACTATGACCGAGCCCCCCTAAACTTGAGGATCTAAACCTAACCACCCTCATCCCTAGCCATAGTCCCTAGCAGCACTACAAACTTACTACCATCGGAACCTTAACCACCGAGCTCCCTCCTCTAGGACCACCATCTCCGATCACCTTAAGCCCAAACTAACCCTACAACCACATTCCCCACACTTTAAAACCCAAACTCAGCTACTCAATAGATCCCATTAAGCCACCACCCGAACGTCGTATCAACCACCACTGACTGCTACTTCACATTACCCCAAGCCATGGCACCGTATCTACCCACCTCAAGTCCAATAAACCACTCATCAATCCGTCCTCACCTATGAAAAATTCCCCCTAAATTGCCTTGAATTACACCTCACTGTGTTGCTGAAGGAGAACTTAGAGATGACTTGAAAACTAATCCAAGATTCGAACTCTGACCCGTGACCAACTTAAAATGCAACCCAAACCAAAGATCCGCATACCCTACTCTACTATCAGCTCTGGCTTCATTCATTTGTATACTTTTGTGTGGTTTTTTTGTTTTTATAATTTATTTATTTATTCATTCATTCATTCATTTATTTATGTAAGTGTCAATTGTAATGTAAAAAAAAAGGGCATAAGAAAAAAGAGAAAGGAAACGAAAAAATGAAAAAAGGGAATAAAAGAAAAAGCAAGAAAAAATAACACATTAAAAATAAAAATAAGTAAAGGAGTTAATGAATAAAATTATTTTTTAACACTTAGAAAAATCCAGTTTTTCCAAATAAAACAAAATGAACTCTTTCCAAATTAGGGCACTTTAGAACTTTTCTAAAACAAATGAAAATTTCAATTTAGGACTTTTTTGTTAAAAATTTTCTTAAACAAATCAAATTGAATTGAAAACGTAAATCCAACGTATTTTCAAATTAAAACAAACCCAACCCTCCAAAGTTTTACAAAAAGAACTACATACATTTGATCCTAATTAAAAGGTATGTAGGCACCTACGAGGCAACAGTAAAAAACAAAAAAGAAACCTAATTTCCTTTAGTTTAGATTACTTAAGTTATCTAAATTAGAGTGATTAACAATTGAGTTTTTCATAGAATTGAAAGGTGATTTTTAAGGATATGGTTAAATTTGGAAAGTTAATAGTACTTGTAAAGGTTTAAAAATCCTAACCTTCAAATCCAAATCTTTTGTTTTAAAAACTATTTTATAAAATTAGTTTAATTGATAGACCAATAGCTAAGTTATGACCTATACACCTAATTAGTTATAACTTAACTCTTTTTCCTAACCTCAATTAAGTGGCAACTCTAAAAGCAGTTTCAAAATAAAACTAGTTTTTTTAAACCTTAATCGAGGGTCAATATTAAACGGATAGGGTTTAATGTTAATTGGTTTAAATAAAACTTATTCATAAAAATCAAGAGGTGAAAAAATCAAGCTCGACAGCTTTGCAATGGATTGATGAGTGGGCTAAAGTAATAATAACAAAAAAAAAAAGATGAAGAAAGGAGATGGGAAAATTGGGCCTAAGTGTAAGTCAAAAGCCTTAAGAGATATATCATATCCTAGTAGGGGCAGCTAAATCGAATCAAAAGTCAAACCCTAAATAGCCCCAAAGATATAAGGCTTTAAAACATAGTTTGAGCTAAAAAACCCAAAATCTCTATATCTACGCTGAAGCCTTTTTTATGTTGAATCACAACAAGCCTTCTACTACCCTTACACAATAAAAGCTCTTCTAATCTTAAAACGTAATCTATCTTTAATAAAAGCTGTTTTTGAAATTGGGGAAAGTATATTTCTAGTTGTTCCTAAGGTTTTCGAGTTGTACATCTAGGATTAATATTTATTTCAAAATAGGCTTCTTCATTAGTTCCTTTTAAAACCCTTAAACCAAAAGCCTAAATTCATAATGTTAAATAAAAAAAGAACTAATGGATTGATCAAGGTGTATCACATGCAAAATGGATTATAATTTTAAGACTGTAGTTAAGAGTGTAATTTGGGCTGAGAGTTTGCAAGGAAGTCCTCTTCATCTAAACTAGTCATGAGTTACCTATTCCTTAAAAAAATAAGTATGTTTGAAATCACAAGGCCCTACCAAACAACTTAACATCCAGGTTAGGGGGAACATAAGAGGCCCCATGTGATTATTAAGGAAGGTTTTTTACCTATTAGTAAACTAAAAAAAAAAGAGAAGAAAAGAAAAAAGAAAGGGGTTAATAAAAATAAAAAATAAAAAGAGAGAGAAAGTATCTTTATTATAAATCTATGTCAGCCCAAGTGGCTAAGTTTTCAATCCATTCTTAAAAAAAAAAAAAGTCAAGGTTTTTCTCATTCTTCCCATATAAAGGAAATTATCCCTAATGTCTTTTTTAAAGTAAATGGTTTTCACTAAAGGGTTTATCTGTAAATATTTTCCTCAAATCAGGTAGCGTTTTGGACAAGTTTAGTCTTAGCTAGCTCTCAAAAGGGCTATCCCGCCTTCCATTCGCTCAACTTTCTTCAAGGTCTTTAATAAGCCCATAGGGTGCTTCTGTTTACCAAGATCTTTTAGTGAGCCCATAAGGTACTCACCTTCTACATGTAGTGTTTAGCTAACCTTTGAAGGCACAATCTTAACTTAGTCTCTTTTCTAAGCAAACCCATGAGGCATTTCTGTTCATCAATTTCTCTCAAGTGAGCCCATAAGGCACTTCCCTTCAAGCCAGTAAGGTGCTCTCCTTCACCAGTATTCTCTTGGCAAGCCTATAGGGTGTTTCATTTAGTCCCAACTTGAGGTTGTTAGTCCCCCAGAGACGCGCTTGCTTAGGCTAGTAAGCCTAAAGAGGCTTGACCAAGTTCTTTATATCGTAGCTAGTTTAAGGTTGCTAATCTCCGAGTGATGCTCCCACCTAGGTTAGTGAGCCTAGGAAGCATGATCAGGTTCTTTAGATCAATCCTAACTTAGGGTTGCTAGTCCCTAAAAGATACTCCTTCCTAGGTTAGTGAGTCTAAAGAGGCATGACCAGGTTTTTTAGATCAATTCCAACTGAGGGTTGCTTATCCCCTAAAGACACTCCTGCCTAAGTTAGTGAACCTAGAGCGATACGACCAGGTTATTTAGATCGATCCCAACTTAGGGTTGCTAGTCTTTAAAAGATACTCCCACCTAGGTTAGTAAGCCTAAAGAGGTACGACTAGATTCTTTAGATCAATCCTAACTTAAGATTGCTAGTCCTCAAGAGACGCTCTTACTAAGGTTAGTGAGCATAGAGAGCTATGACTCGGTTTTTTAGATCAATTCCAACTTTAGGTTACTTATCCCCTAAAGACATTCCTGCCTAGGTTAATGAGCTACGACTAGGTTTCATTTCTTCATCAAATCCCTAGTAGATTGAGTCTTGGATAGCTAGTCATCCTAGGGGTAAAAATACTGTCTCTTTATCTTTATAGCAAAGTTTTGTTCAAACTTCACTATAAAGAGGGGCAACCGTAGACACCTAATTTTTGCATTCCCTTCTTCATATACCCCACCCTACCCCTAACCATTTTATAAGATAGGGGGTCCTAAATTAGGAATAAACTTGAAAATTAAAAAAAATTCAAAAAATAAGAAATTTATAAAACAAATAAGAAATCTAGAAATATACAAATAAAAATAATAAAATAGGAAAAAAACATATAAAATAACAAATTTAGGAAAAATATCAAAATTAGGGAAATAGGAAGAAACAAAAAAATAAAAAAAATTAGACAATTGAAAAGTCACAAAAAATTGAAAAAAAAAATAGAAGATTTAGGGAATTTAGAAAATAACAATTTAATATAATAGATTTTTTTTATTTCAAATAAGTTTAAAAGTGCAACCATTGGGTCTAAGTTTAGATTTGAATTTAACTCAAGCTGACCTAGTCTATATGTACAATTCAATTGCACACATGAACAAGGCATAGGCCAACGGCCTAATGGATAAGCACATAGACTTGGCATTAAGCTTAAGCATGAGGTTATAGGTTTGAATCATGGCAAAGGTATCAAAGCCTTTTATTTTTTCAGACAATACACTACACTCACTACATTGCCATATGTTAAGATCTCATTATACTACGTATCCTGATACGTAGTAGCATCAGGTTAGACAACAAGCTGATGTAGTGCGATGTGGTAAGCTACGTCAGTTGCCATGTGTCACATGAAGACATATGGTGTGACACGTAGAAGCATCAGGTTGATCAGATTAGTTAATGTAGCATCACGTCAGCATTTTCTCTCCCTTTCCTTTCTTTTTCTTACATTTTCCCCAAATAAAACAAACCCAACCCCTTCACTTTAGCCTTAATTTTTACACAAATTCTATACACACAAGCATGATTTCTTACTCCAATCCGATTTTAGACATGGCCTACTATGGATTGAGATAATAAATGCATCCAAATTCGATCAAATACGCATTCAAATCATGTTCCAAAAGTTGGAAAAAAACTAAAACTTTGGAAATTTCATTTAATCTGAATTTGAGCTTTCTTCGCTTATTAGAGTGATTTAGTGAATAAAAGGGGTGTTAGGGAGTTCATTGTATCACATACAAACACAAACAAGCTTCATAAATCATGATAAACCCTTTTCTCTCTCTACTGAGCGTTCTCTCTCTCTTTTTGAATCTCTCATCTCATTACTTTCAATCAAGCTCACCAGTACGGCCGAGACCCCCTAAACTTGAGGATCCAAACCTAACCACCTTTGTCCCTAATCGTAGTCCTTAGCAACACCATGAACTTGCTACCATCAAAACCCTAACCACCATGCTTCCTCCTCTTGAACCGCCATCTCTAACCACCCTAGGCCTAAACTAACCCCATAGCCGCACTCCTTACACTTCAAAACCCAACCTCAACTGCTTAATGGAACCCAATAAGCCACCACCTGAACATCATGTCAGCCACTACTAACTACCACTTCACACTACACCCCTAAACCACCACCCCAAGCCACGTCACCGTATCTACTTGCCTCAAGTACAATAAACCACTCATCAATTTGTCCTCACCCACGAAAAATTCCCCCCGAATCGCCTTAGATCGTACCTTATCGTACTGCTGAAGGACAACTTAGAGATGACCCAAAAACTAATCTAAGATCTAAACTCCAACTTGAGATCTAAACTGAACCTAAGATCTGCGTACCCTACTTTGTTATCCCATTCGACCTCATTCATTTGTATTCTTTCATTTGGTTTTTTTCGTTTTTCTTATTTATTTATTTATTCATTTATTTATGTAAGTGTGAATTGTAATAAAAAGGGCAAGAGAAAAAAGAGAAAGGAAACAAAAAAAAAATGAAAAAGGGAATAAAAGAAAAAAGCAAGAAAAAAAGGAAAAAGAATAATTTATTTATTTTTAGTATAGTGTAAGCAAATAAAAATAAAAGAAAAAAATAATAAGACAATAAAAAATAATAAAAATAAAAATAAGTAAAGGAGTTAATGAATAAAATTATTTTTTAACAATTAGGAAAATCGGGTATTTCCAAATAAAACAAAATGAACCCTTTCCAAATTAAGCACTTTAGAATTTTTCCAACAAAAATAAAATTTTCAATTTAGGACTTTTTTGTTAGAATTTTTTTTAAACAAATCAAATTGAATTAAAAACATAAATCTAGCATATTTTCGAATTAAAACAAACTCAACCCACTAAAGTTTTACAAAAAGAACTACATATATTTGATCTCGAATAACGGGTACGTAGGCACCTACGGTGCAATGATAAGAAGAAAAAAAAAACCTAATTTTCCTTTAGTTTAGATTACTTAAGTTATCTAAATTAGAGTAATTAACAATTTAGTTTTTCTATTATAGAATTGAAAGGCGATTTTTAAGGATAAGGTCAAATTTAGAAAGTTAATGGTACCCGTAAGAGTTTAAAAAACCTAACCCCCAGATCCAGATCTTTGGTTTCAAAAACCATTTTATAAAATTGGTTTAATTGATAAACTAGTAGCTAAATTATGACCAATCCACCTAATTAGTTATAACTTAATTTTTTTTCCCAACCCCAGTCAAATAGCGACTCTAAAAGCAGTTTCAAAATAAAACTAGCTTTCTTTAAACACTAGTCGATGGTCAATATGAAACAAATAAGGTTTAATATTAATTAGTTTAAAAAAGATTTATTCATAAAAATTGGAAGGTGAAAAAACTAAGCTCGACATAGGAAAAAAAAAACTAGGGTTGCTTAGTTTTGTTATTAGATCCTTTCAAAAAGATTGAAGTCCAAAAGTTGATTTCTAATGAAACATTAAGCACCTAGTTTTCTTTTTTGCATCAAAATGAACTAAGTAAGGAAAAAGAAAAGAAAAAGTTAATTAAGCAAAAATAAGTAAATAAAACTACTGCTAATTTAGGTATCTCATAGTCTTATTAATCGTCAAAAGATAAAGTAGTCCCAACAGCAAATAAAAAGTTAGTTAGTTAGTAGAATTATCCAAATAGAAAATAAAATAAATGAAGTCTTTTAAAAATGAAAAAGAAACCACTCTTCATCCTCTTCTTCTACCTCCTCTTCTTCTATAACATCACTAGTTGATTCTTCAATAAAGTTTGGCTCAAGCATTAGTGGTGGTGGTTAAATTTGCATGTGGGTCATAATCACTTCCTATTGTACTAAAGCTTAGTCTACCTTATGTTCTATGGTTCGCTACTTCTTAAATAACTTCCATATGAATTTCTTGAAAGTGGTGATGACCGAGGAAGATGTAACTAGTAGCCTAGAAGATAATGATGTAGCATCATTAATTGATTCAAGTAGTACCTATGGTACTAATGGTAGTTGCTTAGACTTGATCACATCATTGGTAAGGGGAATAGGAGCTTTCATCCTTCATATACGTACCTCACGAGAAGGCTAGGAAAGTTCCTCACCAAGTAAGTTATGAAGAGACCTACAAAAATATACTTAGACTGCCCCTTAATAGCTTGGTTTCTCATGAACCAAGCTAACATAATTCTAAAGTTGAGGGGTCAATGGTTAGTAATGCTATATAAATACAAAATATCCCTTTCATTAGCCACCCCCTAACTATTTCCCTTGCTAGTAAAATTTCTAACTACTACATAATGTATCAGCCTAAGAGTATGATAAACTATATTAGATGCCTTTAACTTTCCAAGATTATAAACGCCTCCCACTTCTCTAGTCAAATTATTCCACATAGCAGAATCAAACCAACCTTGAGATAGTTAGCATGTTAAGTCCATATATTCTTGCATCATAATATAGTCAACATAATATATTCCCATATAAACACCAAAATCATCTATAAGCATGGTGACTTTACGATTACAGCATCTAAAATGAACTGTATTTTGTCGTCCCTAAGTAAGGTCATTGATACGTAACCTAAAAGTGCCAAGAAACTCCATAGTGAGTTCTCTATATATGATTCACTCAAAACATATATATGAAAATATTACAAATACTCCAACAAATATACTAGGTCAAAATCAAGTAATAAAGAGTGAGTAAAGTTGTCGATCCCTCGAGGATTATAAAATTATTAAACCTATGATAGCTCTTATCAATATTTAGGAAATTGAATTTGGATTGTGAATTAACTAATCTAATAATTACCTTAAAACTATCAAAAAAGAAAATCACTAGAATATATCTAAAATGGAACAATCAATTCAGAATGTAGGAAAAACAGCATCCATCTTAGTTGTGCAAATCAAATTGTCATCATGTTATGTAGATTAACAGCTATATGATCATTCAAGTGAAATTATTATGTCTTAAAATTTAAATACTTAAACCTCTAGTTAATCGATCAACTCTTACATCTCCCAATGCTATGATCGACTAATACTCTAAATCAATTATCCCTAATGTCTTAGTAAATAACTAACTTAAGACATTACATTAATTCCTAGATAATTTCTAACTAATCTAATTAACACCGCTCCTGAATTAGCTAATTACTTTTATTAAGAATTTATAACAAACCCTATATCAACTCCCATATCAATAGCGTTTCTAACAATTATAATATGACTACAATTATCATCTTAGCTATCTAAGGTTTCATCAATTTCCCACAATTAAAACCTAACTAGCCATGGAATCTAAAACAAAGCACATATCATAATCAAATTTGCAAAGAAGCTCATGATTGGAAATAAGAACAGATCACAGAATTGCATAAATAATAATAGGATAGAAATCACCAATTCTGTAATTATGGTAAAGAAACTTCAGTTGCAAAACTCTAAAGATGATCTCCACAGCAATAGCACGATCTTCTCAATGATCTACGAAATACCAATAGAAAAACTCTTCCAAAAAAAAATCTCCTAACTTCTTCTAAAACTCTCTAGGTAAAAAGAAGATGTCAACGTCCCTAAAATATCAACACATGCCTATTTATAGAGTAAACTAGGGATGGCTCTCAATTGATTTAGGCAAGAAATCAAAGTATGCTTCTTTTTTTTTTTTTTGAAGGTCGGCAGTATTGAGTTGTAGGCCGCGGGTGTTGAAAGTAAAAGCTAGCGATGTTTGATGTAGGTAGGTTCAAGGCTAGCTGCCTTCAATTCTTAAGTGCTGCAAATTGATCCAGGCTTCCCTCCGATTGTGTAAAACTTTTCCAAATTGCTTATATTTCCACTCTGAATCCTCCGAGACCTGAAATATCCAAATGAAAATACTTAAGTACCATTTCTTAATGATTTCTGTAAAATCAATAATAATTCAATATAATTCACACACCAAAATATGAGTAAAAAATGTCTTTATCAACTCCCTCACACTTGAACTTTTGCTTATCCTCAAGCAAAATAAATAAAGCTAAAGAAAGAAATCTATCATCAAAAATGAAAATTTTCCAATTGCAAATTCAAGCATCTAATATTTCACACTTTCAGACTCACTATTTTATGATGCCTATTGCTTGAAACAAATCCGAATATGTGATTAGAGTACTATAATTGAAATTAATCAACCATATTAGAGAAAACAGATTTTAATCCAAGCATTTAACCTAAGATTTCTATTTAAAAAGTAAATACTCAGTCCTAAAAAGAAAAATACCCATTTAAACTTCACAGCTGTTAGCAAACATATGATCCCTCTCATTATCCCTCTAAATAAGTCATCAATGTAGTAAAAGCATATGGTATCTACTCTATCCCTAGGTTTTCTTCCTTTTTATTACAAGCCTTAATTCATTTATTGATTTTCCTTCAAATTTTCCATGTTTCATTCACACTTCTTTCTTTTTCTTTTTCTTTTTTTTTCTTTAGAGTTCGATTACTGAACTTTACCTTTCCGCCCTTCTCGTTATAGTAAGTGCATTGAGTTGGCACAACCCGGGCTCATTACCTAAGTGACTAGGTTTTAAAGGGACCCCTACGAATTCTTCCTCGCTCTAACATTCAAGTTAGGATACTCTTAGCTCAATTACTTGAGTTATTAGAGTAAAGGCTCTACTTGCATAACTTTTCGAATGCTCACAAAATTTTTTTAAACTTCTTTTATAGGAATCATTAAGTACAAAGCTTCACTTATTTCTTTCACTAAGTGTTAAAGTGCTATTATAACAACTAAAAAGAAGATATATTAGGTAAATTGGGTTCCTAAAGATTTAACTAATTAATTTTAACTAAGTATAAAAATCACACAATGGTGAATAAGGTACCTCAGTTAGTCAATTATTTAAGCAAGTCACAAACAGATGCTATCAACAATTTTCTTTATACAACTCTAAATTCCAAACAAGAAAATCAAAAGTTTGGCCTAAAATTATTAAATACTTAAGGACAAGTAAAGTTCAAGGTGACAGGAATGTATAACCGTTTATAAACAAAAACCGGCATCAAATATCATGAAATTCAATTCAAACTCCATTTCCTATATTTCTTTCCCACACTTCGGAATAAACAGTATCTACACTACCTGCAATTCAGCCTACAATAGGAATTGAAGAAAATCATAGAAAATAAAAAAATGGTAGTTCCTTAGTTTCAAGTTGTCAACAACAAAGGAGAATTCTAAACATGATATCATTAAGAAGATCATCTAGTTCAAATTAACCCTGTCTCTACAAGCATGAAGAAAGACAAAAGAGCAAATATAGGATAAAAGGTTACTCAAAAGTACAAAGTAGTAGCAATTATCCAGAGTCTACCTACTCAGGTGGGTACTAAAAAAAAATAGACTAACAGCAAAGTAAAAAAATAAAATAAAGAAAAAAAAAAACAAAAAAAATAACATCAAAAAATCAAAAAGCATGCAAGGGTCTAATTGTCCTGCTTTATGCTGCTGGTCTCCTCACTAGAAGTCTCATAGTGTAGTTATTCTATAGTTGTTGATTAGAAGCAAGATATAGTAGATTTCAGCATATTAAACAAAGTAGTCCTGAACTTCTTATTCTTCTTCTACTCTTTTCAAATTTCCACCTTAACTTCTCTAATCTTAGTGCTCAACTACTCGTAACCACTAATTGGAGGAGGAGGATAGGATGTAAAAGTTCTTGTAGCAAGGGGATTTTTAGGAACATCCTCCTCATCGACTGGATTTGCCATATTTGCTATCTTAAACAACCCCCAACCTTTAAAGGGTGCAGCTAAGATGGGCTTGCATAGAATACCCTCATCTCCGTCAAGTTGTTGAAAAATCCCCATTCCTTTCAACAAAGCAGTAATGTAACCTCCATAAAGAATGACTTGTGTCCTTGTATCATCTATTCGCCTATAAATGAAATTGGCTACTTCTACCCCAATATCATTCTGGTATCCAGAAATCAAGCTGTAAAGATAAAACATATCAAAACCGGTTACTTACTGTAGCTAGTTTTCTTACAATTGATGGTATGGGTGAGAATGTGGTGGAGCAATTTGTGCTCCACCACTACAAAAGTAAAAGCTAGAGATTTGGAAGGTACAAAGTCATTCCACCTTGGCTGAATCATTTGGTACTAGAATCTTTCAACAGTCATCTCATTGGGCCAAGAGTTTGGCAGATCTACCTCTTCATCATCATATTATTCTAAAAAGTAACTGATCTGCTTGAGTTCTATCATATGAATCTCTCCATATGCTTGGAAGGTAATAATGGACAATTTCTCATCTATATCCAATTGTAAGGTAGATAAGAACTCGATGGTGACATTTTTTAATGTAGGTTCCTTGATTTCAAATAATCTAAACCAAGTCTTATGTGGCATAATCTACTAAATGTTCTCATCCATCCCATATTCTTGCAATAGAGCTCAATCTAAGTATTGATGATTCATGAATGTCATCCTTTGCAACTTCTTTTTTTATTCTTTAGCATAATCACAATGTGATAACAAATCTTTACTTGGGCTTCTTAAAGATGATGTAGTCGCAGTCTTCTACTTCTTTCACTATGGTTGGCGCTTCTTGGGTGGCATGATGGAGTTGGAACAACAGATCTAAAAGGGGGATGAGTTAATGTAGGCATAGAAAATGAAGAGAGTTAATGTGTGTATGAGGGAGAGGGAAGAGTTCGTATAAGAGAATTAGAGAGAGAGGAAAGGGAGACGGAAAGGTCAGGTAAGGAAATGAAGACAGGAGAGAGAAAATTCCCATCTTCGCTTATATTATTGTACATAAAGTTGATGTATGTACCTCAAATTTGTTGTTTTTGTACTCGAATTGGAGGATCTTATAGGTGATTGAAGTGACTATAGGGAGAGAATGGAGATAAATATGGATATTAGTGAGATAATGTGAGTGTAGAACAAGAAGAAATGAGAAATACCCATGATTTTTTAATTTAGTATTGACTATAGGTAAGGACCATGGCCGTTGAGTATGGTTGTATTCTTTCCCTTCTTTTCGGATTGAACACTATGTGTACATGACGAAGGACTACAAGTATGGTCCAAGCCATGCTCTTCTTGTTAACAATTTTCTTTTTCTTTTTCTATTGGAATTAAATTATGAGGGGATTATGATCCAAGTCCATAAGCATGAACTTTGGTTGTGATCTTTCCTGCAATTTGAATTTCTACTCTAAACATAATTCTTCGACTAAGTTCTTGAAATGTCTAATAAAATTAAAAGTTAGTATTAGATCAAGCATAAAAATTCAACTACATATCAATCTAATTGGATAACAAATTTGATAGTTATTTTTGTCCAACTAAATTTAAATACTACTCTAATGAAATGATGGTTAAAAGTAAGATAGAAACTAACTTAGAAGTAACAACTTGAATTAAGTTATTAATAAGAAAACAACATAAAATAAAATAATAAAAATAAAAATTGATCAAACTTAGGCTGCCTTCCAAGGAACGTTTTTGTTTTACGTTGTTATTTCAACATTTGATATTTCTTTCCTCAGTTTGCTTCCTAACCTGCTAGTTTGAGATTTAGCATTTTGAGGGAAAGTTTCCTTGTGGTGTTTTAGTGATTGATCTCATCAACTTTCCCAATTGGTTCTCCAAATTCCTTAATGATGGTTCCGTGTTTCTTAATGCGGCTTTGTTAACTTGTAATCTCATGTCCAAACTCTAGATAAATCAATTTAGCAACTCCTCAATATTTAGGGACTTGTTTTGTTGTTGTACATTGCAATTTTATCAGTACTATTGGCCACCCCAAAAGAAGTTGGGATGATTCCTCAACTTTGGATTATAAGTGTTACTGAAAGGATTGTTAGTAGAATGATTAGCGACAAAATTTACATCCTTAATTTCCATTAAAACTTCATCCTACACTAAATTAATGGTTTCATTAATCCATCAATCTTTTTATTTAAATTTTCAACCTAAGCAATTAATGCAGTTGCAAAGTATAACGACCCAACAGTATCGTTGTCATAATAGGTCACCGTGTACCGTATAAAGGTCTATTATCAACCCCATTGCTGATCATAAGCCTTTCATACAACACATAAGGCTCCTTCCACTCTACGTTACGACTAGGCCCATAGACAAGTAATATGGATCAATTTAACTAAAATTTCTTCTATGTTATAAATTAACTAATTGTGTGGGCTCGTGAGACCCATATCAAAACAATATTACAAATAAATGCAGTCATAATAGAACTACATAAAATCTAAGTTATGCACGAAAACATAAAAGTGTTTAAATATCTATAATCTATTACAAAATGTCCTCTTCGCTCTCTGATCGCTCCAACCCGTCTCTATACGAGACTTACCACGAGCATGCCTCTGCTTGGATTGACGAATAGGTTCTCCTGCACTAACAAAAATCTATAGGAGTGTAAGCTTACGCTTAGTGAGATAAATACCTTCATCAGTATCACACAATAGAAATTTATTAGATGTACAATCATATGAATGCATAAACAAACAGTATGCCAAACAACGCATGCAGTGACCTAGGAACTGCATACGACTCAGAATTTTGCCCCCTAAAGTCGGGGTTTGGAGATAATTAACTGACCCAAACCAAAATTCAGGTTCTAGACCTTGGGTTTTATTTCATTTGTACTATCGTACTCATACTAAAACAAAACTCTACATATATATATATATATACTTTCTTTACCAAAATCAAATCATATCTTTTTAAAATCCTAAGTCTAGCGGTGTGGTGGCCCCCGCAATCCACAAATACACACCTTAAGCAGAAGCTACAAGACTCGGCCCCTCGCCAACGGTTGGCATCTCCCAGGGCCTAGTAAGCCCATCAGCTTAAGATAGAGACTCAATATATATGATGGCATAGCTAGTGCCCAATCCTATAGGAAACTCGTATTCCTGTAAGTCTCTTCCCATCTTCTACATAAAGCGGCAGTCGGTGTTATCCATATGTAATATGGGGAATGCATGATTCATTTTGAGTTCTTAATCATATAAGTGATTAACTTGATTTTTAGGGTGATCAAACAATTTCATTCCATACAATTCACATGTATATATTCATACAAACAATTCCCATTATTATATATAATTAACAAGTCATCACATTCATCCACAAATTCATATACATGCATCTCCCATAACTCACAAGCATCCAAATTTATATATATAAAATTAGGTGTATCTACTTTACAACCACAATCAAGTAAAGAGTCATCGGGAATTTACTCACTCTGCCATATAGGTCAGTCAAAGTAATTCGGAGGCAAGTCGTCTTCGTAAACGGTGTCCCCTGGTCATTGAAATAATTTTTATAAGGAATTGAAGCAAACTTAAGAAACTAAGTAAATTTTCCTTAAGTTATATTTTTAACTAGTTTTTGTAATATTTCCCGGTTTTTACCTAAAGTTCAATTGAGTATAACTTTTTCGTTTTAAATCCTATTTTTATGATCTTATAGTCAATCTTCATCATTTTCGAGTGTACTTTAACGTGGTATGGTTAGATTTTCGAAATGAGGTATACAATTCTATCCATGGGTCAGAACAGTAGCGTTCCTCATGTGTTAGAGTGTTTTTGGGCCTTGTTTGCTAAATGGGCTTTTTAATATCTTAAGTAATTCTTTGGGCTTGGTCTTAAGATTTTAACCTAAGCTTAAAATACTCCTTGAGATCATATTTACAACTTTGATTTATATTCTTGAGGCTAACAACCACTTCTTGGACCCTTTAGTGGGCTTAAGTTGTCAAATGGGCTTGTTTTTGGTTCAAACTAAAGTTAATGACTTTGGTGGGCTTATGGGGCCTTAGGTAGATTTCTTATGGGCTTCAAAACAACCTCTCTTGTTACTTTAAGGTGTTGGTTAGATTTTTATTGAAGGCCCAACTTAGAGTTCTAGGCTTGTTTTGAGAGTTTTAAGCTTAGTTTTGAGTAGGCTTTATATGCTTACTATACTTGCTTTAGTTAATCTTTTCACTTTATTCTTTCACTTTTATCATATTTTTAAGCTTCATTCTCCCATGTTCCAGATCTTTTCATGATGGTTCCGAGGGATCCTTACTTGGTTTTTCAACTTGTTTAATCATTTCCTTAAGTTTAGGTGGTAGATTATGCACTTAACTACTTGTGCACAAATCTTAACTTAAGTTTTCTTCCATCAAATGATCCTTTAACTCATGCTCCTCATAAAGAAATAAAAGATCTTATAAGATCTTATACTTAATACAACTCCCATATCATAGCTTATGTCATACAAAGTTGGTTTCTTCATAAAACGTCATGTAATGGATTTTTCCTTAACTTAAGTCTAGATTTGAGCATGTTTAACTTAATGGAACCAAAATCAACATCCAAATGACTATGGAAACCTCACGTCCAGCATGCTTATCCTCCATTAAAGTTCTCATTTAAATAGATTCTTAGCTTAAAATCTTCCATTCAGAGCATTAAACAAATGTCTCCACAAAACACCAACTTTACATGCTCATATTTCAACTTCATGTAAGGGTTTTATGGTTTGTTTCTTAAAACGATTTTTGGTGTTCTAACAACTTAAACCTTACTAATATCTTCAAGAAATCCAAGTCTCCTAACATAAATACTAATCCACACAACACAAGAAACACTTACTTGTCCTTAACACAAAGTTTAGTGGTTGTGCACTAAGGTTCCACTTTAGCTCTTAACTTTGCCTCCTCCTTTTTGCTACCTTTTGAAACCCGAATCTTTTGGTCTTTTGGAATGGGGTTTATGAAAGATTCTAATGGTCTTAAATGGTGAAAGAAAATGACACAAGAACAAAAGAAAAAATGTCGTGAGTGAAGCTTCAAAAATGGGAGGAAAATTGATTTTGTGGGGTAAGGTTGTTTCTCCTTTTTATGTTTGTTTCAAAGGAGAGAAAGATGAAGTGAAAGTGAAATTGAAAGGGAGAGAAATGGTGGAGAGAGTGGCCGGTTGGAAATGGAGAGAGAAGGAGTGTTTAAATGTCTTGAAAGTGTTGTCTTGTAGCTTACACAAAGTCAACAATTTCAACTATTGATGATGTAAGCATTAAGAGGTGAATAGTGATGTGTAAAAAGAAGTGATTGATGGGTGAATGACAAGTGCATGGCCCCCCTTTCTCCCCTTTTTATATCTGCCATTGGAAGTCTTTTTATGCCATGGAGTGGTCTTGTCTCCTTTATTAAAGTTAAGCTTATGAATTCTTGTGAAAAATTGTCCATATGTAGTATAAGTGAAGAGGTGATAAGGAAATTGTCTTATCACTAGATTTTGATAAGTTATCAATTGATAAATGATTCCAACTCTCAATTGATAAGTTATCTAAGGTGATTGGTTGGTCTACTTATTTATGTGTAAGGCTTATACATGAAGATAAGGACATAGCCTTATAGAAAATTGTTTTAGGATTATTATCTTACATTGTTTTGTAATTTATGATTTGATTTTCGTAAAATTGTGAAATTTTATAAAGTTGAATGATATTATTCAAATTAAATTATCGATTAATTATTTAGGGTTAAAATTCCTTAATGGTTTTAAGGTTTAGGGTTTTAAGTAACTTTAGACCTTACAGTTTTTCAAGCTCAGGTTTTATCGATAATTAGCTTTTGAATTGTAAAAATTTAATTCATTTCTAAATATAAACTTAAGTTTTTAGTTTAGTTGATCTTTAGGAACGTTTGGAAGGTACTCTTAATCGAGTCTTAGGCCCACTAAAAGTAGGGTTTACACAAAGTCAATTCCAAAATTACCAGACAATTTTACTTTGGTTCTTACATTATTCCTTTACAAATTATTCATTGCCATGCCTTCGATCAGCTTTTAGGTCTTCTCTGACGTCTTCGCACTCAAAGTGCCTCTAGCTACGGCATTAATGGTATGACGCATGGAATAATTGAGTCTTTTGTAAAATATTTGGACTTGAATCCAATGAGGTAGTCCATGATGTGGACACCTTCTCAACAATTCCTTAAATCACTCCTAAGTGTCATGAAGAGTCTCATCATTAAATTGAACAAAAGTAGAAATATTATTTCTAATTTTTATTGTCCTAGTAGGTAGGAAATATGTTCCAAAAAAAATTTCTACTAATCATTCCCATGTAATGATCAAGCCTTTAGGTAAAGAATTTTAGCCAAAGTTTTCAATTACCTTGTAGAGAGAATGGAAAGGACTTTACGATGTATTGAGCAAGTGTACCCTATCAAATTATAATAGTAGATTAAGTCCAAGTGTTGATCTCTTATGGACTTTGACTACTAATACTTACTAGATCTCTATTATCTAACTGGTAAATTAAATTTTAAGAAACTTAAAGAAGTGAATCTAAATTATTGCTAAAGCAAATTTACAAGTAACTAAGACGCAATTCAATCATTAACAAAAAAGCAATTCAATTGGAAATTAGTTTAAGATTCAATTTTATACCTAGATTTTGCTTCCCCGATATCTAATATGTAATTTTCTGAAAGATAATCTAATTAATTCTTTAATCTTTCTTGATTGAGAAAATTCATAACTAAAGTTAATCACTTTTTTAAGCCAATTAATCTAACCCAAAAATCACCTATTAGAATCTCTTCTCAATAGCTTAATCTAAGATTGTATTATCGAATAATGAATTCTCTATGATTTAATTTAAAATTCTAGAAGAATCTTATAAATTATCTTTTATCTTGCAACAACCCTCATCAACTAAGCCTAGATCTAATCTTATAAGAAATCTCTCAATTCTCTTATAAGATATCAAACTCTAGATTATTATTTATGGAAATAATAACCTAAATCATGAAGCAAACATAGTTAAACCAATAAAAATAACTAAAGAATTAAATAAATCAAATAATAATAATATCACATGAATAGATCTAGGTTTTACAAGACCTAGATATCAAAGATCTATGCACTACATATCGTAAAATAAGAATATAAAATCAAAGAGTGGAGTAAAATAAAAGGATGAATCATGAAATCTAAATAAAAATTGAATCTTCAAATCTTTAAATCTTCTTTGTGCGTTGCTTTCTTAAATACCTTTAGCTTGAAAAACTCTCCAAAATTCATGCTAAAAAGTTATCTAAAAAAAAAACCTAATAAGGCCTTATATAGGAAGCGAATAAAAAAATAAGTCGGTTGGAAAAGATACGATAGGAGGCATTACCATGTCTTTTGGTCGTGTATTGGGCCATGTTTCAAGTTTGTTTCTTTTTTGAAAAAGAAAAAAGAAAAAGAAAAAGAAACAACATGACTGAGGACATGGTTGTATCCTAAGTTGTAACAGTTGAAAATTATGTCCAATTTTGGTTGGAAACGATACAGTCATAACGTTCGGTTATGTCAATCTTCAAACCTTCATAACTTACTCATTTTAGCTCTAATTTAAGTAAATCTATCTTCTCGTTTTCTGACATAAATCATTTCAAAACCTAGAAAACATAATTTTACTTAATTAACTATTATTATCTAAAATAAACTTAAATATCAAGAGAAAATAATGAAAAATCACTAATTAAAATATAACAAATTTGGAACTCATTAAACTTCCCCACACTTAAGAATTTGTTTGTCCTCAAGCAAATAAATTAAGAAAAATTAGGACAAATAAATCACCTTTTCGTTCTTATTGAACTTTTGAGATTAGTGTTTGACATACTCCATACTAAGAAATTATTCAGCAACCTAAAGAAATGCGCTTTCTATCAAAGCAAGGTTATATTCCTCTGATATGTCGTTTCAAGGAGTAGAGTTCGAGTTGATGAGGAAAAGGTCAGGGCTATTAATGAGTAGCCTAGCTAATAAGTGCAGCTGATGTCAGGAGCTTCCATGGCCTAGCCTCGTTCTATCGAAGATTTATGCAACACTTCAGCTCCATAACTGCGCCATTGACTAATTTGACCAAGAAGAACGTTGAGTTTAAATGGACAGAAAGGGCTCACAGGAGTTTTGAAGATGTGAAGTGTAAGTTGACGTCTACTTCAGTACTTACCCTACCAAATTTCAAGAAAGTTTTTTAGGTTAAATGTGATACATCTGGTGTCGACATTAGTGCCATCCTTATGCAAGAGTGCCAACCCATTGCTTACTTCAACGAAAAACTCCGAGGTACTGTCTTAAATTACTCAGCCTATGACAAGGAGTTCTATACTCTTGTCCATACACTTCAAAACTGGCAATATTATCTATTGCTGAAAGAATTCATTATCTATTGCTGAAAGAATTCATCATCTATTCGAATCATGAATCTCTCAAGCATCTTCACAGGCAGCAGAAGCTTTCTCAGCATCACACTAGTGGCTCAAGTTCTTAGAGACCTTTTGCTATGTCATCAAATATAAGAAAGAAGCACCAACACAATAGCTGGCGTACTTTCTCACCGTCGTACCCTCATTACGACTTTGCAAGCTACCGTGCTTGGATTTGGCACTTTACCTAATCGATATGAGCATGACCCACATTTTAGGCCTTTAGCAACCAAGTGTAGTGATGGAGGAGCTATAGATGGATTCTACTTGAGTGAGGGGTTCTTAATGAAGGGAAAGCAGATTTGCGTACTAAATGGTTCTACAAGGGAACTACTTGTACGAGAAGCTCACATTGGGGGGCTTGTATAAGCCCCTAAAATTTTTTATCTAGCTTTTGAAATAGACTTGAGTATGTTAGATAATTTAAGAGTTAACAAGGCTAATGAAAGTGAAAACCCTAAAAGAACTAATCAATCACATATGAAACCTTTCTACCCTAAATGTATGTAAACACTAAAGATTTCATTCAAAAGTGATAAAAACCCTAAAATGATAACCTTAAAGATATACGAGCATTAATTCATCATAATATACTCTAAAACCCTAATTGATAATATAACTTTTATACTTTACCAAATCATTAGTGTAAGATTAGAGATGACTTTCAATCATGTATATATATTTAGAATCCTTAAGTAATCCTTTAGAAACTAAGATAATGAATCATAGATTACATTTATCTCCTAAGTATATGATTAAGATAGTATTACATAGAGTTAGGGACATAGTTGAAGCTTAGGTTAAAAGTAATGAACCTTAACACCTTACTTGATACTTTTCATACTAGTTATACTAAGTAGCTTACCAAATGATGTATATAGGACATAAATACCTAAAGTAAGACCTCATCATCTATTTTTACTAATCAATTCACCAAATGCCCCATTTCCTTAATTTTTCCCTTAATTTTTCTTAATTACTACATTATGTATACAAAATGGCATATGCTTATGGAAAGTTGACCAAGTCAACAATATTGACCAAGGTCAAAAGGTTGACTAATCCAACACATGTTAACTAAAGTCAACAATTAGAAAAGTCAACGAAAGACACTAATGCATAAAAAAATATCTATCCATCTCATAATTTCTTTCCTTTTCTTTTCTTTTAGCTTTTCTTTTCCTTTCTCCCCCTTAATTGTCATCCACTTCTTTTCTTCTAGACCTTACCATCTTCTTCATTTCAAAAGCAAAACAAAACAAAAAGAAACAAAGCAAACCCCACCTCCATTGCCATGACACCTCCTCTCCCCTTTCACTTTCAAAACTTTCCACTTTGTCTCCATAATTCAAACACAAATTAAGGTATGTGATCATGTTATTATATATTGCTTTATATTACTTATTAGTAAGGTGATGAGGTATATTAGATAAGTAGATATATGTTATGTGTAATTATGTAGAATAAGGCATAGAGTTTCCACCTTTAAGTATAGAAGGATAGGAATCATGATAAAGAGGAATGAAATACATGTGTATATGCCCTTAAGTATATGTACATAAAGATATACTAGAAGAATACAAGTATGGAGATCTTTGTACATAAGTATTTACTATTTACATAACCTAAACTAAGACAAATCCTAACTATACATACCTATACTATACTAAATACACACTTAAAAACACAAAAGAATGAAATTAGGAAGGTTTTCTTAAGAGGAAAATTTGACATACGAAATTTGTACAAAAATATATATATGACCGTATAGGTATATGAGTATATGTACAAGTATAAATACAGTATAAGTATATGTATAAGTTTACATATAAGTATACTAGTATACATTTAAGTATAATAAGAGTATAAGTATGTAGTAGTTTATGTGAAGTGTACATAAGACATTTAGATATGACATAAGCATAAGGTAAGGCATATGTAATTAAATGATGAGGTAAGCAATGATGTAATTAAAAGATGACATAAGCGATCGATGATGTAAGCCATGACATAGGCATAGGTTTATAAAATAAGAAATAAAAAGAGTGCATAATAATTAGATACATAAATTGGTAAACCCTGATACACTTCCTAAATTGGATTACACTTAATTAAGTGCATAAATTAGTAATAGCAAAGTAAAATTATCTAAGTATAAGAATTTAAGGGTTAACTAAATCATCAAGTATAAACAAAGGATATAAATATAAGTAATAAGAATAATTAAGTTTCCATAGTTAAGATTTCTATAAATTTAATCCATAACGTAAAACATGGGCCTTAACGTCCAAAATGGACATTACTGTGTGAACACATGTCCAAAAACGATGAAAAACGACTATAAATTCATAAATATCATAAATAAAACAAAAAGTTACATACGATTAATAATAAAGTCTAACCGGATAAAAGTTAATAGTAATTTAAGTAGAATAAAGTAAATAGATATTTAGAGTTACTAGTTAATTCAATTACTTACTAGCGTTATTATATCATAATGATCAGGTGATCCCGAGGTGAGCGAGGATCTCCATATTGATTACTATGACTAGAGTGAGTCGTTATAGCCAAGTAAGTATTTACCCTATGATTCCATACTTATTTGTGATTGTAGATAGTAGACTTAAATATTATTGTTAATTGACTACTGTGTAGGGTTCAGGAAACGCTTGTATATGTTATTATGTGTTGAGTTGTGAACTTACCTTAAGTATAGATAATGCTTTGTTTGTTGCATAATAGTATAGAAAATGATTGTATGTACAATTGGATGATCACAACATAATTTGAACTTATTATACTCGGCTTATAAAAAGAAACTGGTACATGCATTGCATAGACACAATTCCGGCCGTCACATCACACGGAGGTAAAGAGAGGCCACTCAAGGGTTGTTATTATTAATTTATTGGTTCTATACGGTGCACTCATACAAAATGACCTTACCCTAGCCCGCGGGAACACTAAGCATTGGAGGCGCCAACCACCTGGCTAAGGATCGAGTCTAGAGGCCTCCATTTAGGGGTAAGTGTGGACTGGGGGGGTCACTTACGATTATACTAGAATTTGGTTTTTATGAAAATAAAAGAATTACTTGATTTAAATATGAAGCGTGGAGTTCTATGGTAAATTAAGTTCTAGTATAATACCCGGATCTGATTGGTGTCATGTATACTCTAACCCTGACTTCGAAGGGCGTTAAATTTGAGTTATGTATATAAACTAGTTAACTATACGTATTGTTTGGCATTCTCTTTGACCATTCATTCATATCCGTGAATATAATATGTTTATAACTTACCTATGGTGTAGCTGAGGGTTTTGCTCAGTAAACTTAGGCTTATACCTCCTTAAACTTTTGCTACAGGATAACTTGTTCATAGAGGCTGGCTGGGGGATGCTACAGGTTAGCTTAAGGACTTTGGGCAAGAGTAAGCTCTCCTGTGTATTGAGAGGGAACAATTTATGTAGACTCTTACTCATGTACTTATGTTTTACTAGTATTATAGACTTAGATATACTCAATTACTGTGTCTTGTAAGCTTTTTAGTTCAAATTTTATATAAATATGTTTATGTGATGATATCATATAAATCTGTATGTTCTTAGGAAACTAGTGGTTGTAAAGCCTTGTATTTTGTGTGAAGAGTTCATAATTGGGAGGGTAACTAATTAGGGGTTCTTCGTACAATATACAGTGTCTGCCATGACTAAGCCGTCCTCAGTTCATGACAGTTTGGCTAGTCATTTTAGGGAAAAAACGATGATTAAGATATTAAAGGAACAATTTTACTAACCTATGATGATGAAGGATGTGCATCGAATACTTGAGAGGTGCAAGGTGTGTAAGTATGCAAAAGGAAGGAGAGAACCCTATGGAGAATACATACCCCTACCAATTCAAAAGCATCCATGGACCAATGTAAGCATAGATTTCATGCTTAGCCTTCCCCACACGCAGAAAAGACACAATTCAATCATGATGGTGGTCGATCGATTCAACAAGATGGGCTACTTCATTCCTTGTTATAGAACTAATGATGCTTTATTCATCGCTAACCTCTTCTTACAGGAAATTATGCAACTACATAGAGTGCTAAGGAGTATTATGTTTGACCTCGATTCCAAATTCATAAGCTTCTTTTAGAAGACCTTATGGAGGAAACTCAGTACTAAGCTCCTATTCAGTATCTCTTGCCACCCTCGGACAGATGGCCAAATTGATGTAGTTAACAGAACCATTGATAATCTCCTACTCACCACTATTGGAAAGAACTCTTGTAACTAAGATTTATGCCTGCTCATCATTGAATTTGCCTACAATCGCTCCACTCACAACTCCACTGGAACATCACCATTTAAGGTTGTTTAGGGACTTAACTCGAACCTACCCTTGGACTTGGTTAACAGTCTGACTACACAAGGAGAGAGTCAATCTAGCTTGTAGCATATCAAGGAATTTCACAGGTTGCATCAAAGAATTGCCAAGCAACTGGCCAAAATTATAGTCCAATAAAAGGAATTAAGAAGCTGCGGAAGGAAACAAATCATTTATGCCCTTAGGGACCTTGTCTAGATCCATCTTAGAAAGGAATGCTTCCCTAGCAAGAGGACGAACAAACTATCTCCTAGAGCAGATGGCCCCTACAGGATCCTCAGGCGCATTAATGATAATGCCTATGAGATTGAGCTACCTGAAGGTTTCGATGTGTCTACCATATTCAACATCGCCAACTTAACTCCATATGTGCTTGAAGATGACGAAGACCAAGATTTGAGGGCAAATCTTCAACAACCTCAAGGAACTGATGAACAATCGACCAACAGCCCCATTACTTACATACGGCTCCGAGGACTCCAATTCTTCACACATCGAATTCTCTCTCGATAACCTACTAATGATGAGAAAGTTTTTATCGAAGGAATGTGGCTAAACTCTTTAAGGTCTCGTAATTGTCATACGTTGATCTATACACTCGGTAGTGATAATGTTGACTATTCCCTTGCTAAGGACCCTGTGCCGAATAATCCCACCAATACTACTGAGAAGTTCCTGTTGAGTGATAAGAGACTCACTTAAATAGCCAAATAGTTTTTCTCTCGGTATGCCACCATCTCTCTCTTCCCAACCCTTTATTACTGCAACATTTTGACCCCTCTCGCTTGCTGTGCTTAGAGAATATTCGTATGGGACCAATATTGCACTACCACCTATCCACCTCGTCTAACATTATACTACTTTTCCATTTTTTGTCTTTTTTCCTTTTTCCCCTTTTTGGTATGTACTAGGAATTCCCTTTGTGTATATACTTTCTTGTCTTTTCATTATTTGTAATGCTGCCCTAGGGACTTACTATAAATAGTCTTTTTCTTTTGTAAGCCAAAGATAACTTACAATTTTACACTAAATATTATTTTCTTGTGAAACAACCCTTTCCAAGTCCATATTTCCCATACTCTTATCTAATCTTGCCAAGTTGCTCAAGATTAGTGGCGAATAGACCATGACATCAACTTGTATGCCATATCAAGTGTGGTGTCAAGTCGTGTTTTATTTGTTGGTGAGTCACATCCTCTAAGTAGCTTCATGTTACTTACTCTTGTTCGGTTATGGAACCTTTCCCCTTTAACTTTTTTCGATATCTCAAAGGACCCATTTCAACTCAATTCCACCTCAGTAAGTCCTAATAATAACTGAGCTCCTAGGCATACCAGTACTCTATTGGTATTCCCATCTCTTGCATCTTTTTTGGCAATAGTTGGTCAAATGGCATTTTCCTGGTCTTCAAGTCTCCTTTAAGATGGTCTCTCGATATTCTTAGTATCATGCACAAGAAACTTACGCAAGTACCCTTGCTGGATTGCATCCTCAATTACATTCTTGAGTTAGATGCATTCGTCTATGTTATGGCCTTTGTCACAATGGAAATCGTAGTATTTGTTAGAATTTCGTCTTAAGGAGTTTCCCCTCATCCTCTCTAATTGCTATAACATGCCTCTCTAACTACATACCTCCATTAACATGTCCATAATTGGATGATTAACTGGCATATGGGATGAATATGTTAGAATTCGTAGTCTTTTTTCTCTCAGCATTAGGACGTTGATAGTCGCCCATCCCAAGTTGATCTTTTACACGTTTCCTCTTGTCGTTTTTCTTATCTCCTTTATTTTGATCAGCTTCACACTAAGCCTTTATATTCTCTTCTTGTCGGATGTAGGATGTGGTCTTAGCTTTGAACTTAGCAAAAGTTCTCAGCTTATTCTAGGTAAGAGACTTGAAAAAGTTTCTATAGGGCTTGACTCCATCAATGACAACATTGAAGGCATGTCCAATTCTGGAATTTAGACCATCTTAGCCATAAACCTAGCTAGATAATCTCTAATACACTCATCTGATCTCTATTTTATTGTGTTAAGGATTAAAGAATCCTTAACAGGAAGCTTACTTGCAAGGAAGTGCTGAAGGAACACTTCTACTAGTTCTTTGAAACATGAAATAGTATTCAGCTTCAAGTGTTTGAACCATGTACTTACCACATTCCTCAATGTTGAGGGAAACACTTGGCAGGCTATAGCATCACTCAAGCCATGCAACTTGGCCAAAGTGAGATAGTACTCTAAATGATCCTCGGGATCTTTCGTTCCATCATAAGTTAACTTGATGTGCCGTAGTATAATCTCCTCCAAAATCTCAAGGATGAAAGGGCCCTTCTTAATTTGAAACTATTTACTTGTAGCACCAAGGGTGCTAAACTACAAGTATCCAACATGATGCACCTGTTGCGATTGATTACCCTTATCGACTTTCTTGAGCGTAGGAGTTGAAGGTCCCATTATAACTCCAGCTTGCTTTTTCAACCATTCAAGTAATAGATTAAATCATCATTATTCTCAACATTGTAATCACTATGCTCCTTATGTTGATTTAAATGGGCATTACTATGAAGGAGGTTAAGGATCTCGTCATGTTTTTGCTTAATTCTTGGCTTTCTTTGCCTAAGTTAAGGCAAAGCTACTCCAACTTAGCCAAGCGTTGCTTGTTAGTGTGCTTACTTCCCCCCTCAAGGTGGTAGGATGAAGTACCAACACTTGCACTTCTAGTTAATCTGGTTCTTACTTCCCCCCTCAAGGTGGTAAGATGAAGTACCAACACTTGCACTTCTACTTAATCTGGTTCTTACCATGTGGATGGGTAAGAAAAAATAGACATCACCAAATATTTTTAGGTGATTTTGAACTAGAACTTTCATCCTATAAAGAAAGAGAAAAATTTTGGTTTCGAGACCAGTTCGATGTGATCACTCCAATGCCTAAGTTAGCAAATGAGTGTAGGAGAAGACTGAATAAGTAGTCGAGAGTTGTTAGAGAGCCTTACAATATTTCTTCTTCCTATTTATAGGGTAATGTTGTGTTTGAAATAGTAGTTAATGGAGTGATTATTGGGATACGTGGAGGCCTCTTAATTAAGTACATTCTTGAAATGTAGGAACAATAGGCAATTGTGTAATATAACCATGCCAAGTAATAACTATTTGCACTACTACTCTCCTTGAATTAAAATCAAATATGGATCTATATTACTCGGCATTAGCCGAGAATGGAGTTACTCGGCCTGTCAACAGTCGAGTGGTTGAGTGAGTAAAATTTGACCATCAATAGGTAATGTATTTATACTATATGTAAACTGCATGTTTTTCATATCAACGCATTTTCATTTTGGAATAAAATTGTCTTCCAAGAATTTGACAATGAAATGAATTCATATTTCGGTATCATTGTGTTCTTATGAACTCAGTGGTATTAATGTGATTATTTTTCACTATCTTGGAACAATGATTGGTTGTATAACACCTCTTATAACAATCACAAAAATATGAAGAACATTAAAGCCTCATAAGAAATGGGGGAATATGGGTATTGGAATTTATTAAGATAATAGTGAATAAGCAGAACACCAAGTTATTTTTCATAAGCTTTAGCAATCATATGTTAACCAAAGAATTGTGTCTATACGATAGGTTCATCCAAACCATAGAGAAAGAATCACTTAATCTATGTAAGTATCTAGCATATTCTACTTAATTGAGTTTATTTACTATTGCTCACACTTGTATATTGTTGGCTGTCAAGTATGATTGATTGCATGTTGATGCTCGTGCTCGATTTAACATTAGCTAAGACTAATCTTTAGATCTACTTGCTGAGTTATTTGAGAGTTGTAGGTATTCCAAGTGGGTACACATTACTTTTCACAATGGTCGTACCGTATGCGAGTCACTTGTTGGTTAAGTTTACGATATTTAATGATCTAGTGAAACATGAATACTGAATTAGCAAAGCACACCTAATATTGCCAGACTAAGAAGTAAGTATGTACAATTGATAACCTATGTTAACCTAGGGGATGAATAGTAAGGATAATTAAATTGATTGTTTGGCCACTCGTATTTGTTTGATACATAAGTTATGAATACATGGTTGCCGATTTGTAGTAGTGAGATAATTGGTTTGGAATTATGGCTATAATAAAACTATTTAAACATCTGTATTAGTCTAAGACCTACATTAACGCATGGATTCATTGCTTAACATGACTTTTGGCATAAGTACTATTCATATATGTGTCACAATGTCACAAAGTATAAGTGACAAGACTCGGTATGCTAACCTAAAGCTACCTCAATGGATTAAGTCCTATTCACCATACTGTAAGTTCATGGTACAATCTTCAAATCAACTCGATAAGTTTATGGTGCAATACTTGAATCAACTTGGTTTCATGACCTACTCGGATTGGTCCCTCAGAATAAGCCTAATAAGTTTATGTTACAATCTTCGAATTAACCCAATAAGTTTGTGGCACAATCTATGAATCAGCTGAATCAGTAACCTATTGGGATTGGTCCACTAGAGATATTTGTGGTTGTTGAAAGGAAATGAAAGGAATGAATATTGAATCTTACTGTATAATGTTTAAGTGTTTAGTAGAGAAAGCAATTGTTGAGGTTAAAGGTTAACTTAATGGTTTAACCAAAGATAGAGTGGAATGATCTATATTTGAAAGTTTAGATGATTTTTTTTTTTAACGATGTAGCCAAATGAGTGATAATATAGCTTTAGCCATGTTTGCACTCCACTTCAATTACTGTTCATGTCATTTGAGAAAAAATTCTCATGAATGTAATGTTCGATAGTTTTCCTTGTTGATTATTCTATTTTAATACTCAGTTTTTTCTATAAGAAACTAAAGGTTCAATGAATGCTAACTTCAAGTGTAAGTATTGAAGATTAAGGCTTTTAGATGGGACTTGAGACTTTTGAGAGGATTTAGCTAGCCTTTGGGGATATAGAATGCTACGCTCAAATAGTATATGAGTCAATAGTGGGAATATAATATGTATCTAAGTCTGAATGTGAACCTATATATATTTTCCTCTCATATGTGATCTAGCTAAAGTTCCTTAATTCCTAAAGTTATGGATCAATGGTTATTATTGTCTAGATTTTTGAAACATCAGATGATATTACTATAATGTAGTTCTTTTTAAAAAATCTAGATATTAACAAGCATTGATTTAAAACTTTAAGAACTATAGAAACTAAGGAATTTTAGAGGATCCAAATCCGAGAAACAAAGCTCCTTCTTATGTCTTCTATGCAAGTGATTGAAGCAATTATTCGAGGGTTCGAATTCAAAATCTATAAGTTTATAACTTTTTAATAAGGGATGAAATTATCTTATCTTAAATAGGTAGTTTTGCTTTGTATTTTACTTTTAAGTTTCTACCATGATAGAATGCAAGGTCATTTGGTTTCTTGTCAATTGATTTATGATAAACATAGTAATTTTGGTGACTGAAAAGAATCATTATGGAAATATTACATACTTATCCTGCTTTCTTAAGGTCAAAGCTTCTATATAGGTGAAATGGTTTTCTAAAATTTCATTAAAAAAAATCAACATTATTGTTCCATTATCAAGAACGATATCTGATACAAAGGCATCTGTTCATGTCTACAAAGGTATTTGGTCATGTCTAAGATAGTGGTGATTCCAAGACAACCACTGATTTGAAAAAACATGGTAAAACATACCTTTATATTCTCATGCCACTATACAAACACATAAGACATAGGAGATACAGGCACACATGCCTTGTTCTGTACGATACTGCAGTGATGGTGCTTGTAAACTTGTAAATGTACACTCTTTCAAGTTTCCCATGCATTAGGTTATGTATTTATACTATTTGTAAACAGAATGCTTTTCATATCAAGGCATTTCATTTTGGAATAAAATTGCCTTATGTGGATTTGACAACAAAATAAATTCATATTTCGGTATCATTGTGTTCGTACGAACTTGGTAGCATTAATGTGATTGTTTTTCAATATCTTGGAACTATGATTTGGTTAGATAACATCTCTTATAACAATCACAAAAATATAAAGAATGTTAAAACCTGATAAGAAATGAGGGAAATATGAGTATTGGAATTTATTAAGACAAGAATGAATAAGCGGAACAATAAGTTATTTTGTACAAGCTTTAGCAATCATATGTTGACTAAAGAATTGTGTCTATAGGATAGGTTCATCCAAACAGTAGAGCAAAAAGATCACTTAAGCTATGTGAGTATCAAGGATATTTTCCTTAATTGAGTTTATTTATCATTGCTCACACTTGTATATTGTTAGCTATTGAGTATGGTTGACTACATGGTGAAGCTTGTGCTTAATCTAACGTTGGCTAAGACAAATCTTTAGATCTGCTTGCTAAGTTATTTGAGAGTTATAGCTATTCTGGGTGAGTACACATTGTATTGCATGATAGGCGACATTATAGGCGACACACTTTTTGGCTAAGTTTATGATATTTAATGAATAAGTGAAACTTAGATACTGAATTGGCAAATCACACCTAGTATTGCTTGAATGTGAAGTGAGTATGTGCAATTGATAACCTATGTTAACCTAATGGATGAACCGTAAGGACAATTGAATTGATTGCTTAGCCTCTTGCATTTGTTTGATACATGTGTTATGAATAAATGGTTGTTGATTTGTAGTAGCAAGATAATTGGTCTAGAATTATGGTTGCAATGAAACTACTTAAACATCTGTATTAGTCTTAGATCTAGATTAAGCGTATGGATTCATTGGTGGCATAAGCATACATATCTTTCGTATAAGTGTCATAATGTATAAGTAATAAGAATTGTTATGCTAACCTAAAGGTACCTTAATGGATCAAGTCATATTCACCACCTACTAAGTTTATAGTACGATCTTCAAATCAACTCAACAAGTTTGTGATGCAATACTTGAATTGGTTCGCTTTAATGACCCATTAGGATTAGTCTCATAGAATTTTTTGTGGCTACTGAAAGGCAAAGTAAAGAATAAGCTCGCTAAGTTTGTGGTACGGTCTTCAAATTGACCTGATAAGTTTGTGACACAATCCATGAATCAACTTGCATCAGCGACCTACTAAGATTGGTCCCCTAAAGCTATTTATGGCTTGTAAAATGAAATGAAAGGAATAAGTACTAACTCTTGATGTGTAATGTTTAAGTGTTTAGTAGAGAAAGTAATTGTTTCAAGTTAAAGGTTAGCTTATTGGTTTAAGCTAGAGACAGAATGGAATGATCTTAGGATATTTCAAGCTATATTTGAATGTTTAAGTAACGTTTTTTAACGATTTGGCCAAATGAGTGATAATATCGCATTAACTACATTTGCACTCCATTTGCATTATTGTTAATGTCATTTGAGATTACAAATCATCAATTAGGTAAAGTGGACATGAGCAATTACAATTTTGAGGAAAAAAATGAGGGCGTAATATTCAATCTTGTTATTGCTTATCTGAATCCAAATTTCAAAGCATAACATATTTCTATTCCATGTAGGCCTTTAAGTACCAATCCTACGAATGATCCATTAATGTAAAGGGTCCATTCTAGTTAGCCATCAACTGGGATCATCTCTTTGTTTGCTGTGTGCTTAGTTATGAAGTTAGCTAAGACTTGATTACCTTATGTGGTCGATATAGCATGTTGTTGGCTCTAAGTTGTAGTGCATATTTTATCATGCACCAGATGAATTTGGCTTTTGTAAGATGTTCCATAGTAGTTAGTCACTTAACACAATGATTTGGTATGCCTCAAAGTATGGTCACAATCCTTAGGTCGTGATTACGATCACCAAGTCAAACTTTCTCAACTTGGAGTATTTTGTCTCAAGTGTCACGCCCCAAAAGGGTGAAGTTGTAATAGTCCTACCATATAAATCATCCAAAGATAAAAACCAACCTTGTAGCTACTATCTTAGACTTAGCTCACACCAGGCATACTAGACTCTATCACTTTGAAGCATTCAATTTGATACCTATTTGTTACAAACCTATATAATAATCATTTAAAATAATTTATTAAATATAAACTTGTAATTTGACTTTGTAAAAGAGTGGTAGTAAATCCCATAAGTACCTATCACTTTATATATAATCTAAAATATTGAAAACTACCAAGCCCCTTAAGGAGTCCTGTGTAGTTTTTCTTAAAAGTTAAGAAAATCAATACTAAAGACAATAACCAACCATTTCTTGTTATCCCCACTCCCCATCTTAATTTACTAGTGCTCTAGTTTTGGGTAAGTACTTGTAATTCATTCGGAACCTGCAAAATAAACTATAAGGGAATAAGCGATAACTTGCTCAGTACGTAAGGCGGAGATAAAAGTATATATTCAACACATCACAAGTAGGATTTTCAACCAAGTTGCTTATGTACAATGTATATCAAAGCAAATTCCATCACACGACTTTATTCAGTCCATCATGAGATCAGAGAAATTGCGCTCACTCTAATCCAGGTTGATGAGTTTGATGTCGTACACTTGCAAATCAAAACCAAACTGAGGCTTGTGTAATGAAAAAAACCCTCCTCTTATAACCACCTTCAAACCACGACCCCCAACATTGTCGCAACCTTCTCTCCTATCATTTAGTTTGGCTAAGGGCAAGAAAAAGATCGTTTCAGCTATCATCATCAAAGGGAGTCTATGTTTGGCCTGAGAATCCTAACTATTACCCCTAATGTGTTGTGATGCTTGTCAGGTTAGATTGTAAGCTAAGTTTGTGTTAATACATTTTTTTTTAAGGTGATCAAGTGAGCTTAGACAATTCAAGCATAATAATATTCACAGAACAACATAACATAGAGCTTAACTCCCATTATAACAAATCAAATCTCAAACACAAGCATTGCACACTCACAAATAGCTAATTATAAGCACAAACAAATGCATACCAAAATCTTCAAATATTCTAAAATAATACCTCAAAATGCTATTAAGCATTGATCGTACTTACCTTGATGTAGTGTCACTTTATCCTTAGTTGTCATATGTAACCTCGTTAATGATCCTTAAAAATTTAGTACACAATTTTAGTTTTTAATCGCCATATGAAGTAAGAGTTTATTTTCAATATTAGGCATGTTTTTAATCTGAGTTATGTGAGGTTTTTCTACTGTTATTAGGTTTTAGTAAAGTGAGATCGGTTATGACCAAGTTTTTTGCCATGGTTCTAACCTATTGTCCTAAGTTAGATTCTTATCTAGGTAAATTTTGACATACGTCCTGATTCTGGAAAGGGTATAGTGTCTAAACATAAACCACTCTTTAACCTAAGTTCAATTCTTAGTGTGATCAAAATATTCCATACCGAGTTATATTCTAACCTAGTTTTTGACAGAATTTCTAACCCTACTACCACTCCTAAATGTTACTACTTTACACACGATTCAACTTACCTTGAGTTTCCAGAACCTTAATAAACTTGTACATGCAGCATCAAATATTCATTCTTAACCCCTAAATTGACAAATTATGGTTTTAGTCTCCTTTCTATAGAATTGTTTCAATTATAATCACCTACTATCCATGACGAGTTGTCCAATAGAAACATTAGGTAAGCTACATGCCAATAATTATTGGGTTCGGTTAAAGAAGGAAGGTCATTTCATATGTATTATCTTTATTCATTTATTATATATATTTATATATATATATAGATATTCCATTTAGCCTAGAGAATTAGAACACCTACATGGTTATGTTACAAAAGATAAACTAGAACTACACCAATGTTTAAAGCTCATGTTTGAAATTAAATCTATAACAAAAGTGCTGCACTTGAGACTATGAACTAAAAATCATTACTACATGCCATCGAAATAATATGCATGACCATTTTATGACAAAGAAAGGAATAAGTGAAAGCCTACCAATTGCAAAATTATTGTATTCCCAACTACAAAATTGTACAATCTAGTTGCTGGCTTGTTCTCAAATACCTTTGTTAGTTTATCTTCTTTGAAATATGTGACTAAGGAAATCTACAGTGGTCTCTTGCATACGTGTGGTTTTTTTTTTTTTTCCTCTTTCAAAATCTACATCTTGATTTCTATTTGCTAGAATAGCAAAAGTGAATCCCCTAAAGCTTATTTCATGGTTTAAAGTCGGTGAAGAGACGAGGTGATAGGGAAAGAAAAAAAATCTACATGTTGCTTTGCCATTTATATTACATGTGAATGTGTCAATAGTCAATCATCCTTATATTATGCTTAAACTAATTCTATCATCTTTCTTGGTTATAAAATTGTCACATCCTAATCAAGTAAAGCAATATTACTTATTGGTTCTCCCCACTCCTATGTACATACTACTTACTAATAATATAGTAATAATGATTTCTTAAATGCAAAAATTCCGTAATATCTATCCATGTCCACAATTCCACTTCTAGTTCCATGTATTAATCAATAACTTTAATGGATATTTTATAATCAAATTAATATTCAATATATAATATTTAAAATTGATACTTATAATATTATATCTATATACATACTCGATTATTGTACATTCTTATTAAGTATTTGTATGTGTTTTTAACCACAAAGCCTTTCCATATTATTCATTTTATAATTATCTCAAAGAGTCTGTTAGTGATTGTGCTCAAATCGCATGCTTATGATGTTTAGCAAGTAATATAGCTATAAATAACTTCTTCTTCTTTTTTTTTCATTCCATTATTCCATAGTCAAAATCTAACCCAAGAGATTACTCGAACTATTCATTTATTTGTTTTAGCCTTATCACAAATTTGCGAACCTAATCATATGTTTCCATAAACACCCTAAATTTAGGTGCTAAGACCTCGACTACTATTTTTATTATTTTATTATATTTTTTAGATCCATGCACACGAAGTCTCTTTATCTAATATCCCTAGCCCATACTTAACGTTCTAGCTCAATTGCGTTACTTTCACGAATACCTTAAATTTGACTACTCAAAACCCAATTGATAAAGTAGGCTCACATATCGATTATACTTAAAGTATATACATGCTTTTTAAGTACTATTTCATTTTTTTCTAATAAATATTAGTATCCACATAATTTATTTCTAAGGCTTCACTAAGCATTAGAACTCATCCTATGTACCTTAGATAAATTAAAAATGTATATGTGAAAATTTTTTTTTAGCTATTTCATAATTTTTGTTATAATATTTATAAGATTCAAATTTACAAAGTTTATTATATACATATTTGTATAATATTATTTTTTTTATTTTATTTTTATTATATTGTTTTTTTCTTTAAGTCATAGTGTTTCAGCTCAAATATTCTGTTATCCTGGATACCTTAAAACTCAAATGCTCGAGGATTGATTTACTAGAGTACGAGGCTTAAAATTCATTGTACTGAATAAATCTCTTACTTGCTCTATGACTACGAGCTAATTCCTAACGACAAATTTTACAGGGTCTCACATCGAGTCCTTAAAGTACATAGCTGACATAGTATATCAATTGGTGCTATCTATGTAAACCCTTAAAAACTTTGGTATAAGCTAGGTTAATCACTACAAAATATTTAGAGATATACTCGAGATAGGCTCAAATCATTATAAGATACTTAAGAGATATGCTCACAATTCGATATGACATCTATAAATAGTGATAATACTAGCTATATTCCTTAGAGTTAACTAGTTAAAGGTAGGAATAGTTGGTCAAATAAAATCAATACAAAAATGTTAGTTAAATCAAAAGATTTAATGAAAACTAAATGGATTTTTATAACCAACACATGAAACAAACCAACCAAGACCCTAATAAACCAACATGTGGCATCGACATCATTTGTACCTTAACACATTTGAAAAAGATTAAAAGAATACGATAAGGAAGAAAAAAAAGTTGAACAAGTAACCATTCCTAGAAGCAATAAGGTCATGAATGATGAAATTTCCATCTTACATCATATTCACATCATAGCTTCTAGAATTCTTAAAGAAAACATGTGAAACAAGCTAGATGATGATGTCATGGATGATGTTTTCAATTAAAGAATGAAACACATGAACTAAATAGTATGTATATGTGCATAGGTAACGGCAACATGTGGGGCATACCCATAATTCCAACATGCTAACCTAAGAATAAATGAAAGATTAAGTTTACAAAACAACAAAGTTTATGAGATAAGCTAATTCAAAGTTTTCTATAAATAGCCCCGCCATTAGACCACTTATGTTTCCTTCAAACCAACATCCTTCTTGCCTTCCATTTTCAAAGCCAACAACCAATGCCCCCTACCATTTCTTTAACAATTTCCAAACATTCAAATCCTAAAGGTTAGTTTCAATATTTTTCTCAACTACTAAGATTAAAACTCAAAAGGAGAGAGATCAATTCTAACTTCTTTTCTAGTGAACTTCTTTTAGAAAGTAAGAAAAGTTTTCCATGGACATTTGAAATGAAGTCTTATCAAAAGACAAGACCTTTTACTAAAGGATTGAGCTTTGTTTTGATTCCTTTCAAGCCAACAAGTTCTTTTCAAAAGCAAGCTCTTCTTAAAAGTTTTTTAGATAAAGATACTTCTATTTTAAGATGGATCTTTATCATGATCCCAAAGAATATTCGAAGAAAAGAAAGTTTTCCTCAAACTTCTTACTTATTCTAAAGAAGTTTCCTAAACATGAATTTCATAAACTTTTAATTCCATTTTCAAAGGAAGTTTTTCTAAACCCTTTTCATACTTGAAAGAAGCTTCCCAAACATCTTACGCAAATGAAGTTCAAGAAAGAAACCAAAAAAGTTCTTTGAAATAAAAGACTAAAATAATGAAGACTAAAACAAGAAGACAAAGTCATGCCTTAAAAAAAATAATAAATAACTTGCCTATCATGTCCATATAAATTCCCTTAACTTAGACCTTATTGACATATGGATATATTATCTCAATACTATAACAATTTAGACCTTATGTGAGGATTGGAAAACTATGGAACAAGAACCAAGTAAATTTATGGACTTATAAGGACCATTCAAACATGACAAAGAAAAAGAAACATTAAACATAATCAACCTAAGAAATGAAAGACTTATGAAAGAAAAAGCATAAAACAAAACCTAAACTAGAAAGTTTACTAATTCAACATGTTTCTCAATTATCTTTATCTTTTTAGATATTTTCGATTTGGAACTTCCAAAAGATTATAACGATAAATAAGAAGATAGCCAGGTGAGTACCCATTATGATTATCACTTGTATGTGTTTGTAGAGTAGTGCAACTTTAATCTTATATACTTGACTTGTTATGAATGTATTCAAGAAACATATGTGCTTGAATTGTTTGTTAAGACATTTAAGAATTATTTCTATAAATAGAGTTGATGATTGTGATATGATGTAATTCCTATGATTGTTTGATGTTTTGAGCGATCACTAAAATAAATAAAGATTAAGCATATCGAAATCTAAACATCAAAGCGGCCATGCATAGCATATTGCATAAAATCCTTTTTATTTGCCACCACTATCAAACATGGAATGGAAAGGATAAAACCTTCTTCATTTATTACAAAATAAGTAACTTTGAGGTGGTCATGCATTAGATGAGGTTGTGTCCATTCTTATGTTTTGGGTATGCATACATCTGGAGGCCAATCAAGAATTTGATCACTCCTTGATCATTTAGGTGGTCAAGGAAGACATTATTTCTTATTTTCATTTGGACCTTCCTAGGATTGATCAAGAGATCCTTCTCTTGTGATTTATTTACAAAGCCTTTGCAAACATTTCTTCTAGTTCCTTTAGCTAATCGGAAGATCCATCTTCTTAAGGATTATGAGGATTCTAGGATAAATATCTCTTAGTTCTTTAAATTACTAAGAGATTTGTTCTCTCATGAGGTCAGGGAGAATGTACCCATTTGTTACTCTTAGGACCGATTAAGGGGCATCATCTCTTAGTCATTATACAAATATGGGTATTGGTTCAACAGAGAATTGAGATTCCACGATTATTTTATGGTGGCTAAAAATGTTATGCTAAGTAACATTTATGCTAAATTGGACGCCTGGACACTAGTGGAACTATAAATCCGTAACCCCAGGACAGTAAGGAGGGGAAGGGGGAATAAACCCTAGACTACACGCCAAATACCAAAAGGCCACATATATTGCTACATGTGATTGATTATTACATAGCATTTTCTTGTTTAACCAACTTACTTGAAAGGTGGCATGAGTGGGTATCCCACTAAGCTGGTTAAAACTTATACCCCAATAGCTTTGATTTCTTATAGGAACCTTACTGAGCGGTTTGTCACTACTAAGTCATCTTCAAGGTTGTGACAATCTGCTATCCGCTCAGACTAGTATTAAAGAGAAGGCTTGGTTCCTCATTAAGAGCTAGAGGTGTAGATCCTCGCTTAGAATAGGTTTAGACAACACTAATGGAGACATAAGGAAAGCTTAGAGATCACAGAAGGCATATGGCATTGGTTAGTCGAATGGAAATCCTTAGGATTTTCCAAGATTTTGAACAATTCATGCACCTATCGGCGCTTTTGGATACGAACCTACTCAAGGTGGCTACCATCCCTATAAGTTTTAGACTTCGTTCACCTTTTTCAAGGGTTTCATGTTTTTTATGGCTCTTATCTTCTTTGGGTTAGTCTCTATTCCCTTCCCCGTTACGTAAACATGCATCCAAGGAATTTACCTAAGGCCATCCAAAAGATGCATTTTTTAGAGTTCAATTTAATGCCTTAGCACCTTATCATATTGAAGCTCTCTTGGAGGTCATGGTGGTGGTCGTTAGGTTTACAACTTTTAACTATTATGTTGTTGACATAAACCTCTATGTTTCTTTCAAGCTAAGGTTTCAACATTTCTACAACCTTTCTCTAGTAGATTAGTTGGGAATTTCAAGTGCAAAAGGCATGACCTTATAATAACATATACCAAAGTTCATGATAAAGGATGTGTACACCTTGTCTCTTTGGTCCATCTTGATTTGTTTATAGCTTGAGAAGGCATCTATGAAGCTTAATAGTGTATGTCCCAATGATAAGTCGATTAGCTAATCTATCCTTAGGAGCAAGAAGCAATCTTTTAAGCAAGCTTTGTTCGAATCGCTATAATCAACACACATCCATCATTTCCTATTAGATTTTTTAATCAATATGGCATTAATTAACCAAGTCAAGTATTTTTCTTTCGTAATGAACTTTGCCTTTAGCAACCTCTAGACTTCTTCTTTAACCATCGCTTATCAAGCAAAGGTAAAGTTCCTTTTCTTTTGCTTAAATAGTTTTATGTTGTGATCAATGTTTAGGCAATGTTTTGCCACCTTCAAGGAAATGCTTGAAAAGTCAGATGGTGACACAGCAAACACATAAGTGTTTTCAACTAGCAAGTCGATAAGTTATTAGCTAAGTTTTAGGGACATAAAGGTCTATATTCTCTTAGTTTACTCAGGATTGTCCCTAAGTTGTATTTCTTCTATTGGCTTATTTTTCACTTCCCTTTTGGTCTATTTTTATTGGAGGTATCATGTCTATTGTGAAAATTTACTTTTCCCTATTTTATTTTGTGTATAACTCCCTAAATAGTTTGTGATTTCCCTGGCAAATGCTTATTCCTATTAAGGTAGGAAATTTATCTTTCAAGTGTAAGGATGAGGTGACTACTTCAAATACCATCAGGTTAGATCACCTTAATGGCATTAAAAGGTTACCAGTAATCTATGATGAATTCCACTTAGAGTTTAGGAACATAATGTTTATCATATAGTCCCATATCGAAGGTAATGATGCCTTTTGGTGGAACAGATTGATTACTGAATGCTAATTAGGTATGGTGGTAGGGTTAAAGTTTTTCAAGGGAGTTTTGCCTTCATTTGGTCATAGGGATATTCAAAAATGATGTAGGTGGAGCTCTCCGTATGTATCATAGCTTTTTAGACCTCGAATCTTGCTATTCCTGTGATGATGACAATGGATGAATGAGAAAGGATCATTGCATGTTATGAAACAAGTATTATTGCTAATTTATGTTAAGAGTTGTAAGGATGAGATATTGTACGATGTATTGTTGATATGTACTTCACCTATTTCACTTAGCCAGCCTTTGTTGTTTGATAAAAGGGTTATACATGATGGTTATAAGAATACTTATGCATTTGAGAAAGATGGTCGACTTGTTACACTTTTTCCGATGACACTGAAGCAAATCAGTAGTCTGCAAACCAAATTGAGCCGACGAACTAAGAAGGCATTGGTAATGAGCTGATCTAAGCTTAGAGAAGCTATGAAGTCTAATGATTCGACCTTTTACTGTTATAAAGATTGTTACAATTACAAAAGCAGGGCAACTTAGCCAAAGAGGTTAAGAAATTGTTAAATGAGTTTACTAACCTATTCCCTAAAGATTTGATAAAAGGAATACCATCGAAGCAAGTAATAGAGCATGGAATTAACCTGCAACCAGTAACTGTATTGCCAAATCATCTAGCCTATTGGATGAATCCTAAGCAAGTTGATGAGCTACAAAGATAGGTAAATGAGCAACTTGAAAGAAGATATGTCTAAGAAAGTATGAGTCTATTTGCTATGCCCATACTATTGGTTCTAAAGAAGGATAAAAGTTAAGGATGTGTGTGGACAATCGAGCTATTAAAAAAATCACTATTAAGTATAGATACTTGATCCCTAGATTAGATAATATGTTAGACAAGATGCATGGTGTGAGGATATTTTCCAAGATTGACTTAAGTTAGGATATCATCAAATTCGTGTATGAGAGGGAGATGAATGGAAGACAGCTTTCAAGACAAGGCATAAATTATAGAAGTGACTTGTGATGTCATTTGGCCTATCAAAAACCCTAAGTGATTTCATGATATTAATGAACCATGTGCTAAGGAATCGAATAGAAAAATTTATTATGATTTATTTTGATGACATTCTAGTGTATAGTTCTGACCTGCCCAATCATGTGAGTTATCTTCAAACTATTTTTGAAGTGTTATAAGCTGAGAAATTATTTGACATTTAAAGAATTGCTACTTTTATTAAGAGGAGGTTATATTTCTTGGATATATAGTCAATGGTAGAGGCCTAAGAGTTGATGAGGAGAAAGTTCGAGCTATCATAGAATGGCCTACCTTGACCTCTTGTACCAATGTATGCAATTTTCATGGTTTAACATCTTTTTATTGTAGATTCATATAGAATTTTAGTTCTGTTGTTCCACCCCTTACGAAGCTCTAAAACAAAAATGTTAAATTTTGATGTGGAAATAAGGAAGAAGAGAGCTCTTTCGAGTTGACAAAGAATCTGACTTCAACCCCAATGCTATGATGCGTCTGGCATTGATATTGGCATAGTTCTCATGTAAGATTGTTGACCTATTGCCTATTTTAATGAGAAACATAAAGGATATACATTGAATTGTTTTGTATATAAAAAGGAGTTATATTCCCTTGTCCGAGCTTTTCAAACACCATCATTACTTATTGCCTAAGGAATTTGTTATGTACTCTAATAACTAGACCTTAAAGTATTTGAAGAGCAAGCTAAAACTATCCAAGTGACAAATTAAATGAGTTAAGTTTCTAGAAATTTTTTATTTGCGATCAAGTATAAATGAGGGAAAGCAAATGTAGTTGCAAATTCCCAATATAGATAGTTAGTGATGCTTTCCAAGCTCTAAATAAGATTGTTGGGATTTGCAAGCATTAAGGAGTAGTAGTCCCAAGACTCGCAATTTAGATTTATCTATGCCCAATGTAGTAAAGGATATTGGATAACTACTTCATTAAGGATGGTTATCTTCTTTGAGTTGGAAAACTATGTGTATCGACCTGTTCAATACAAGAACTACATGTTAGGAAAGCACATAGTAGAGGATTGTTAGGACATTTCTGAGAAAGAAGGATGTATGAGCTATTAAAGTCAAGATTTTACTAGCCTAAAATTTTGAGGGATGTAAACTAGATTGTTGAGAGATGTGTAACATGTAAAGAGGCTAAGAGTCGAGTTAAGTAAGGGAAGGCTATGCCTCTGCCTATGCCAACGAAACCTTAGATGGTTATGAGTTTAGATTTTGTTGGTGTCTTGCCTAGAATGGCACAAAGGAAGGATTCTATGATGGTTCTCATTGATAAGTTCAATAAAATGGCACTTTTTTTTTCTATTTTTATAGGAGATCGTAAAGCTACATGGAGTTCCAGGAGTATTATGTCTACTAGATGCCCCAAGTTTTTAAGTCATTTTTGGAAGACTTTATGGCTTTAACTGAAGACCAAGTTGCTCTTTAGCACATCATACCATCCATTAATTGGTGGTTAGATAAAATTTGTTAACCAAACATTAGGTTCTCTTCTCTAAGCTGCTATTGGAAAAAATCAAGCCAATTGGAATGCTTTCTTACCCATTGTCAAATTCACTTGCACAAAATTTGTTCATGGTACAATAGGCAAGACCCCATTCAACTTAAAGCTACCCCTTAATTAAACACCAGTGCCCAGGACTAAGCAAGGTTACCTAGAAGCTGAAGGTTGAGCTAAAACTTTACAGCAAATTTACCAAAAGGTTACTAAGTAATTAACCTGAGCTATCAAGAAATTAGCACAAGAAAGCCAAAGACGAAGGGAAAAGAATCTATTTTGACCAGGAGATCTTATATGGCTAAATCTTAGTAAGGAAAGGTTTTCTAACAAGAAAAAGAACAAGCTCTTACCTCGAGCTAAAGGACCTTTCCAACTACTTCAAAAGATCAATGATAACACCTACAAGCTTGAGCTCCTTGAAGGATATGAAGTTTCTAACATCTTCAATATTGCTGACCTAAGCCCATATGTATTTTAGGAAAACACCCCAACAGAGCACACCTAGGATTTGACTTAAAATCTTAAAAACCCTAAAGGGAATGACAAGAATCAACCTTTAAGACTCCCCATATGATCCTAAGCAAGAGGCTAGCCAACTTGACCTATCGAATCCTTAATTATCAATCAAGTGTTGAAGAAACCAACCTGATTTTCAGTGTCAACATACTTATATGCTGAAGCTCCCAAAGTGCATGGAGTATTTGTCACATCTCCACATAGCACAGAACGTACCATCACACAAAAATACCTTTTGAAAACTTAACTCAACATGCTTATTCATCAAAAGACAACTTTATTTACATAATAAAGAGGTTGCTACATCAGAGTTTAGCTAGATATTCTATTACAACTTATGTATACAACATAATATTTACATTCAACATGAACCAGCTTTTTCCTTTCTCATCTTCACAATAATAGGATCCCTGACTTAGTACAAGCTCCATACAAAAGTTGTTGACTCCAACTCGTGCTCTTAGTATATATATCCCCCCTTAGTATTGGGCCCTTTATGATATAGTTAACTTAAGGATAAAAAATTTTACCCCCTTAGCTATTGAAGCTGAGTAAGAGTGGATAACAAGCAACACAATATAGACAATATGATAGACAATTTTACATATCACAACTAAAACATTTCAATCATAACTCACACGTTTAACTTTACATATGCATTCGCCCAATTGGGCATTTACTGCTAGTAGTGCAACATGCTATGCTCATGCACGTAGCATACATTAGTACCAATATCCTATGCCCTCCAAACTTTTTCCAGTTAGTCGACATAACCAAGCATCTAGATATAATGTCTATGAACCTAGAGCAACAATGAGTTCCTTGGGAGTAAGACTCCTACCAAATTAGACTACACACTGTAGTCTACCATTATCAAAAAGGGCAACAAGGAGCTACCTAGAAGTAGGACTTCCAACTTTACAAAATTAGACTATATACTATAGTTCACCAAATCAAAGTGGCAACACTACCGAATTAGATCACATACTGTAGTTCACCAAATTAAAGTGGCAGCACTATTAAATTAAACCACACATTGTAGTATACCAAATCTAAGTGACAACATTGCCAAATTAGACCATACATTGTAGTCTACCAAATTTAACTATCAAAATAATTACAATATTTGAGCAATGCAATCTATATGCTTCCAAAAACTGAGTTCATAAAGCTATGTTTTTTCCATGATCATTTGGAAGCCTCATTCTAAAATTTATGACCCATATGTCCCTTTTTGTGCCATGCCATGCTATTATATGCAATAACAACTCAAGAATATTAATTAGCACAATCAATCTTCTAGTTTTATTTAACCCAATGATCTGATTCTAGTTTTTTAACTCTCCCTAGCGGATTTCTAGTATCTTACTTAAGGTTCACTTAAGTAAATACCTAAAAGATTGAGTTAACAATCGCTTAACTTCCTCAATTAGCACAATCATTCGTAAGCACAAATTACCACCCAACAATGCAGCATACAATTTAACCAAGATATAGTTATTGTTATTCAAAATTACCATATCAGTATCCACTATAGTAGCATATCAATTCACCCAAAATATACCCATATTCAATCAACACAGTATTAAACAACACGCAATATTATGAGTAACAGCATATCTACTCCAAGCATAGGTTAGATCCACTTACCTAAGCTTAGTAATAGTACAATATCCTATACTTCATGATGTGGTCCTTCCGTACTTATCACACCTATGAAAATATAACACAGTCTTCAAATTAACTATGGGTCAAACTCAAATTGTTATAAGCTTTCATTTCCATGTTTTTAAACTTCATTTGATCGTATCTTACTCATTTCTTATCCAATTTTGATAAACTTTATATCGTCACAATTGTTATTTTGAGTACTATTAGGATATCTTAAGAATCAAGACTTATCAATTTTTGTCAAAATTCCAAAAATACCTTTTTGTGTTATCGATTCGACTGTACGTTATTATTACTTTGTAATTAACTCAAATAAATTCTAAATCTAAATTAAAAGTCATAAAATTCCTCATTCCCCAAGCTAGTTAGCATTCATTATATACTCAAAAATGCAAATCCTTTACACGTTTAACAACTATCACATTAGTACTAATTAGTATATCACATATTAAACTAATATATAGGTTTATATTAAGGAAATACATAATAAATAGTATACAAGCCCAATCAATTCCACAAAAAAAACCCTATAGACTCACAAAAATATGTAGTTTAATTATTTACCGTGAATTATACTAAACTATCTATTATATATTTTTATGAAAATGGCGATTTTAACTCAAAATTAGTGAAAATTAAGCAAACAAGTGAATTTAATCACAAGATAAAATTCAAGTGTTCCAATCATCATTATAAACTTCTAGAAATCATAATACGTAGTGGTTATACTTTGATTTTATTAAAAACTAATTAATTCACTAAAACAACAAAAATGCCAATTTTATCCAAAATAATTACAATAAATAGTAAACATGATTATTTTGAAAAAATTCTTGTTACTATAATTAAATACATATATTCAGTATGTTAACCACAAATTTTTATCTTGAAATAAAATTATTTAATATTTCTATAATTTAATTCAATTTTTGTCCAAATAGAGCCATTTCTTAAGGACCTTATATTTCCAATAATTATTTATCAAAAAAAAATTACTACATTAATCTACACATAAAATAACTCTAGAAAACTAAATTTCATAATTAAATAACATCATTTCATATTTTTAGAAAAATTACAAAGTTTCGACCAACAATTTGGTTTACTTAAAGCAATCGCCTCCAACCTCCAGCCACCAAACCTTGTCGGAATATCTCGTCTAGTGGTGCATTCTTTGACCCTAAATGGGCACCACAATTGGACATCAACAACCTATATTTTCTATTTTTTCAAACTTCTAAAATGTTTTTTTTTTTTTAAGTTTACAAGCCTTATTTATATTTTCCAAATGGATTAGGATTTATCAAAATTGGACATATGGCTTACACATGTCATTTTTTAAATTTTTCCAAAGCATAAGATGTTATTTTCTTATTATTTACCTTTTAACTTATCAATCCAATTTAATCCTTGGCTGCTATATAATGAGATGACTCATCTTTTCATTTTTTGTATTAATTTTCTATTATTTTACTTAATTTTGATAATTTATTATTATTATTATATGTATATATTTAATACATATAATGTATATCACATGGAATACATATATATTATGTATAATTCAACTTTTTATTATTTTTTAAAGTTAATTAACTTATTTATAATATCTCGCTATATCTAAAAACTCGAATTTTACAATTATCGGATTTATCGATAAATTAACATTTTTCTTAAATTAATATTTTTATATAGCTTATTTTTAGAAATTGATTTTACTTAAATTACTTTGTCTAACTTTTATAACTTTGCTGTAAAGTTTAAAATAGAACAGATATTATAGCCCAGCACCCTAAATTTAGAGGCTTGAATCTTAGAGTTATTAAACTATCTAAAAAAACCCGGGGTATTATAGTATTGTCATGATAAAACAAGTTCAGTCCAATCTGATCAAGAGCCCAAAGACAATCCTTCCAACCTATTCTACTAATCACCCTCTACTAGAATCCTAGACTTTCTGATGCCATGGTGTTGAGCAATCAATGAGACTTGCTGCTACCAACCTTATCTAAAGTGGTTGACAACTGTTATTTGCATAAGTTGTTAGCCTCTCTCATGAAGACAACCATCTCATTCCTTACAGACGAACCACCTAATTATGAATATTCTCTTTCTATAGGTATTAAAAATTTTTCATTTCTCTTTTGTACATTCCCATATTTAATATTTACCCTTTTAAGTAATTTTGTGTAAAAGAATGTAACCCTAGGTATCATATATAAATACCTTGTTATAGCATTTTGTTGTATTTAGTTTTCAACTTCAGTTAATGAAATTACCCAAGTTTTCTTCCTTATCTCTGTGTATCAAGAGCCCCAACCCTAGCTCGTAGCAACCTTTAAGCAAGATTGTACAACAAGTGACCCATTGCCTTAGATTGATGAGTCATGTCCAACTAAGTACTTAAATGGTATGTCACATCCACGTGCAGTTCACGAATTTACTTAAACTTCTACACACGTTTCCATCCAAACCCATTTATATTTCTTCTATATCCATTCACGCTATGGTAAGCCCTCTTCAAAGGCTCTAGTTTACCTTATCAATGTAAAGGAGTGTAATTGAAATTTGCTAAGCTTACGAAAATCGAGAATATACTCTATTCAATAGTAAATTTGATGATTGCTACATAATTTACAAGGCCTTGTATAGTTGCCATTGAGGGCAACTAGCTAAAAGAAGAAAAAGACTAAAGGGAACATTTCAATAGAATTATAATACACATACAATCTAAGGGTACAAAGAGAATATTTAGAGAAGAAGCTTCATTAGTAGAATCATATGATCATTCAAACTTATGGCATTTAAGGGCTTGTTAGGAGCCTTGCAGAGGTGTATAAAGAAGTATGATCAATGATGTTGTATTCTAAGCTACCTAGACACAATTGTTAGGAGGGTCACAAACCCATGGCCATAGCTTGGAGATAAGGAGAGTGAAGTGGAGATCAGATGGTCCAAGCTGATTGAGTGAAGGTTAAAGCTTAAGTAAAGGCTCGGTTATCTAAATGATAGAGTAATAGCTCAACACATGATGAGCTTAAAACACCTGAATGTAGTTCAACTTATCTTTAGCCATCTTCCGACTAAGTTTTTGACAACTAGGCCTTAGAGTCCCTTAAGCCATCGTTGAGTAAGTGACCTTAAGCTCGGCCTTGTTTGTACAAAGGGCGATTAAGACTAAGGTGAGGTTGGTTTGGGCTAGGAACAAATCTACTTAGAAGTGATGGAGGTTAGATTCATACATTAGTGTAAGAGTATGTTCCGAGAAACTGCCACTTGAAACCTATCCTAGAATCCTCAATACCACCCTAAATCTATCCAATCAGATAAGGTATGGATGATAAACTTATACAACAAAGTTACCTATCCACTCCTATTTGTTGTTCTCTTTCAATTTCTTGTTAGTTTGAGTGCTACTAGTTTAATCAAGTTACTCTCACTTATTTTCTTTTATAGTTTGATTGGTTGTTTTGCTAGTTAGATGAAAGATTTTTTGTTCCTTTAATTATAGTTCATCGAGTCGCTTTGTTTAGCTTTCTTTGAAAAATAAATTAAAAAATTTTAAAAAATTCAATAAAAGGAAAAAATTTATTTATTAGAGGATTGTTGTGTTCCAACTACATTCACTGTATTAAACTTATATCTATATGTGCCAAAAGTTAAAAGCAATGACTAACAAGATTTGAGGGAAAATCTTTAGTAACCTTAAGGGAAAGTAATCAAGCTTAAGCCAAACCAATTACTATAACCCAAGCCTAAAGGTTACAAAATTTAGTTCACATATCTTAACGAACTCAACAAATGAGGATGAATGAGCTTATGTGATTGCATTTAAGCTATACAATATAACATTCAGAGGATATACTTTGCTATTACATGATTCCTAGGTTACTAAGTAAGAAGAGGATCAAATTCTACAAATTTAAGGGTCCCCTTCGAACTTCCTTTGCATCCATTTAAATGGAAACTTCAAATTGTCCATAGATTGTCTTTTGTCCTATCTAACCAACACCCTAGAGTCCATTTGAATGTTACACCCTCTTGTGCCCCCATATAGGCAATACTTCCTAGCTATCTAATTTGCTTATATGATACGGACTCATAAATGAACATACAAACCCAATATTACGCGTGACCAAAAAAATAGGTCCAAGTTGCAAGATGGCTTGAAAAGTAAATGATAGTCGGGGGTGAGTAGGGGGTTCCGGTACACCGATGATGGATATGATGCACCAACGCCTTACACGAGCTCAGGTCACAATTTATATGATACACAAGTACGGACGCAAGTCACTCACCACTAGTCCACACTCAAATGGGCTAGATAAGGGTAGCTCAAGAGTAAGCAGGATGACACTTAGCTCAGGAGAAGGTAAGGAGTTCAATGTATTCTTCCGTATATTCCTATATTGTAGCTATTACAATATGTGATTATTTACAATTCCATGTTAAGGTAAGTTCTAAGTTAGAAAAAATTACAAAAATGGATCCCTATTTGTTAAAAAGAAGGAAAATAATTTATAAGGAAAATATGAAATCGTACACAATGAACATCCTCTGTTGGAAAGGATAGTACAATTGTCAGAAAAGATAACGTAGGCACGTTTTACTCTACAATTCTAACAATATAGTTAGCCGAACAAGAGTAAGCCTCTGTTCAAGTATGTTCGGTGTCGAAAGTTTAGCACCCTAATTGCTGAGGTAAGACTAGGGTTAGCTTAGGAACGGCTCACATTTGGGTCGACCTCAAATAGTTAGCTATTGATAGTTGTTAGCTCAGCCTCAGTACCATGGAGATTGCTATATCCTAATTTGGCACTTGGATTAGTGCATAGCAAAGCGTTCAATTTCGTATGTTTATTGGTCACCTTGGCAACACCTTAGATAACATGGAGAGCGAAGTAGCTTAATAGATCAGACTGGGGCAAATACTGCTCCTTGGCGCTTAACTTACCTCAAATAGCTCGGCGAACCACCTGAAAGAGCCCTCAGTTTCATAAGCATGTAATCGATCCTAGATCCCTATCATCCCCTCTGGGTTATTTGAGATTTGGGATCAAATCTGGCTTAGCTTCAAGTTGCTCATCCTCAAGAGTATAAGGTTGGAGGTCAGTAATGTTGAAGGAGTTAAAGACCCCATATCCTTCGAGCAATTCAATTCTATAGCCATTTAGGTTGATCTTTTCAAGCATTTTGAAAGGTCCGTCAGCCCTAGGAGACAACCTACTCTTTCTCAAGTTTGAGAATCGTTCCTTGCTAAGGTGTATCCAGACCAAGTCGCCTGGTTGAAATTCTCTCTTCCTTTATCTTCGGCTTTACTTCTTAAGCTTAATATTAGCTCGACCCAATTGCTCTACAACCTTCTGGTTCACAGCTTTGATGGCCTCAACTCTCTCAATGGCTAGCCGACCATCATTAACCATTGGCTAAGACGCTTAGTCCAATGGCAGCTCAGGGTTGAACCCATAGGCAACCTTGAATGAGGACATGCTTGTTATATTATGGGGGGCCTTATTGTATGCGAACTTAATGATTGGTAAGCATAGATCCCAGTCGACTATGTTTTGTCCAATAGCAACCTGCAGTAAAGTTCTTACGTTTCTATTGACAACTTCCGCCTATGGGTAGCTGGACATACTATATAGCAACTTGGTTCCCATTCACCTCCATGACATCCTCCAAAAGTGGCTCATAAACTTGGAGTCTCTATCTGAAACAATGGTCCTAGGAATTTCATGCAGCTTGAAAACTTCCTGGAAGAAAAGAAAAGGGATAGCCGAAGTGTCATTAGTTTTGCAATAAGGCACGAAATGTGCCACTTGCTGAATTGATCAATAACCACCATAATGGAGTCCTTCCCTCGAAACGTCTTAGACAATCCTAACATGAAGTCTATACTCAACTCAGCCTATGGTTTGATCAAGACCGGCAATGGTTGGTAGTGCCCTTACTTGGCTCTACTCTTCGCTTTTCGGCAAGTCACATACTTTTCCAATATGGATTAGACATCTCTCTTCATCCTTGGCCAAAAGAATCTAGAGGATAATACCTCATCAGTTTAGCACTGGCCAAAGTGTCCTGTCAATCTCCCTCTATGCGCCCGGTAACTAACAATTCTCGCATGGAACTGGTCGAGATTCTCTTCCCAAATAAGTATCCGTCCTCCCTGTGATAGTCGTCAAACGTTTGTCCCTCCTCACAATGAGCATAGATGGGACTAAAGTGTGGGTCCTCAACAAGCAAATGTTTTATGGTTGAAAAACCAAGTAGCGTTGTTTGCAGCTTGGTCAGGAGGGTATATCGTCTTAACAAACGTCAGCCACTACATTGTTCTTTCCTTTCTTATATTTTACAATATAAGAAAAACCCTCCATGAACTCAACCTACTTAGCTTGCCTCTAAGGCAACTTCTATTAGCTCTGTAGATATCTCAAGGATTCATGATCGGTGTAGATCACAAATTCCTTGCCAGTAGATAGTATTACCATACCGTTAGGGCTCGAATTAAGGAGTAGAACTCCTTGTCGTAAACGGAATAGTTGAGTATGGCTCATCAAAGTTTCTTGCTAAAGTAAGCAATAGATCGGCCTTCTTGCATTAGCACAACACTTATGTCTAGTCTAGACACATCACACTCTACTTTAAATACCTTGTCAAAGTTCGGCAAAGCTAAGATGGAGGCTATAGTTAACTTCTCCTTCACATCCTCAAAACTCCTCTCTTTTTCACCCCATCTAAATTCAAGATTCTTCTTTAAGAGTTCAGTGAGTGGGGCCATAATCGCACTGAAGTTCTTGATGAATTGGCGATAGAACGATGCCAGGCCATAGAAACTTCTCACATAGGCAAAACAGGTCAACTCAGGCCATGATTGCTTTTATCTTTTCTTCATCAACTTGGATACCACCTCTACTCACAACAAAACCTAAGGAGATTACCTCGAAAAAGCAAAAGCCGTACTTCTTCATATTGGCATAGAGCTATTCAGCTCAAAGTTTTGTAAGCACTTACAGAGATGCTCTCAATGATTCTCCAGGTCGGGACTGTATACTGGAATGTCATTAAAGTAAACCATAATAAACCTTCCCAGTAATTCTCAAAGCAAATGATTCATAAGTTGCATGAATGTGCTCAGTGTATTAGATAGTCTAAATAGCATTACAAGCTATTCATATAAACCTTGTCGTGTCTTGAAGGCGATCTTCCACTCATCGCCTTCACACATTTGAATCTGATGGTACCCAAATTTGAGGTCGATCTTGGAGAATACTCTTGCTCCACTTAACTCATTTAGTATGTCATCGAGCCTAGGTATGGGATACTTGTACTTGATGGTGATTCAATTGATCGCTCAGCTATCTATACACTTTCTCTAAGAACCATCCTTCGTTGACACTAATAAGGCCAAAACGGTGCAAAGGCTAAGGGACTCACGTACATACCCTTTCTCCATAAGGTCGTCTACTTACCTTTATAGCTCGATAGCCTGTTTGGAGTTCAACCTATAAGAAAGCTTATTTGGCAGTGCAACTCTTAGCTATAAGTTAATTGCATACTCAATACCTCGGATTTAGGGCAAGCCGTTTGATAGCTCTTCCAAAAACAAATCAGCAAATTCATTCAGTAAGGTTTTTACTTTAGTCAGCAGCTCTTCTTCCCCAAGTCTCATCTCTAGAAGCTCCTAACAAGTAAACAGGTCGATCCCTCCAACTCTATTTCTCTTTTCAACTCAGTTCAGGTCAATACCAAAGCCTCCTTCTTTAGGGTTCGACTAAGCCAGGACTACATGACTTTTGTTTATTCGGCAATCATGGGACTCAATTTCAACCTTCATCCTTCATGCTCCACAGAACATGTGTTCCTCCTCACGTCATATATAACTGCTCTGTCAAACATCTATGGTCGTCCAAGTAGAAGGTGGGATGCACTCATAGGCAATACATCACAAATCACTTCATCTCGATACTTACCAATACAAATTGGCACAAACGCCTGTTTGTTCACTTAGAGGGCTCCCTTATCACTGAGCCAATGAAGCTTGTAACGTTTCGGGTAGGGCATGGTCAGCAATTTCAACTGTTGGACCATAAATACAGAGGTTGCATTGGTATAGCTCCCACTATCAACAATCAACACGCAAAGTGATTCATTCACCTTGCACCCAATATGGAAGAGATTTTCTCTCTACTCTTCTTCAAGCATAGGATTGACACTCATTGTCCTCCTCAACATTAAAGTGGTCAGCATGAAGTTCCTTTCCTCACTATAAATTTCTTCATCGGACAGCTCGGTCTGTCCATCCTCTTTTAGCTCCTCTACTTCTTTATCAGTACTATCAACCTCGATAGTCATTATCTCACCTCAGATCACCATTGTTCGCCTGTTTAGGCACTAAGCAGCTATGTATCCAAATCCTTGGCATTTGAAACACTTCATCTCACTTGTCTTCCTCCTTAAACTCTAGCCCTTCTCAAACTTCCTTAAAGATTCCTTCTCCTCGACTCAGGTAATCTAAGTAGGTCAGGTCTCATTAGCCTTGCTTAGTTTCGTTCATATAAGTCTACTCGAAACAAGTTAGTTACCACCAAGACGCTCGATAGGTGGTTAGAATCTTCCTGTTCGGTGCTTTTCTATCCTTTGGGTAACCTAGATTGCATCATCAAGTGTTCTGATGTCTAGTGTTTCCAAGACATCTCCAATCTCATACTTCAATCCACCAACAAATCGAGATACGGCTCAGTTTTTTGAGCTCTATGACTTCGCATCGGATCATTAGCATCTAGAATTCTTTAACATAAGCGTCCATACTTGATCCTCCTTATCTCGGTTCTTGCAATCTCTTGAAGGCATTCTGCAAATAATAACTTGGCACAAACCTTCTCCGCATGATACTCTTCATATCATCCCAACTCCTAATCTCTCGTTCTCCTTCCCTTCTCTTAGTAGTTTGCAAGTTCTTCCATGATAAGGCGGCATAACTTGTGAACTCCATCTCAGTAAGTCTAACTTTCACATTATCGGGCACTTTATGACATTCAAGTGGCTTTTCAATCTCATCTACCTTATCCTATTAGTCCCTAGCATCACCATTACCAGAGAAAATTGAAATACATATCCTCAATCCTTCAACTCTAGCGGTTCATGCATTTCTTTCCTTATGCTTATAGTACTCCTCTGCCTCGTCATCTCCTTCTACTTCCTCCTTGATCCCTTCAAGTGTTAACCTTCGTCTACTATCCCTATCAATTCCTTCGACTCAAGGTAAGTGAGCTAAGGCATTAACTCAACTAAACTAGCCATTGCCTCGTTACTGCTACTTACGTTCTCTAGTGGGGCTATTTCTAGCTCGTTGTCTATCTTCTTGTATAATAATCACCAAACTAGCTACCAAATTGGTAAGCCAATCTAATCAATCATCTATTGACTAAGACATAAAGCTTGCTTCTTACCCTTAGCCATGTTAAGTACCACTTTCTTAGTTTCCCAAAGTTCCTTGAATACTTGAGTCTAACATTGAGGGTTACTTCACAACGATAATCAAATTAACAATCAACCATACTTTGTTTTGCAAATCGAAAGCAAGGGAAAAACAGAGTACAAAACACTATTCAGTTACCAAACCCCAGTGTGAACAATAAAACCTCTATCATACGAAAGTAGTGACAAACTATCATAAGAACACAACAGCAAAATCTAACCTCGAACATAGCCAGGCTCTAATACCAAGATGATATGGACTCATGGATGAACACACGAACCTAATATTACGTGTGACCAAAAGGATGAGTCCAAGTCACAAGATGGCTTGAAAAGTAAATGATAGTTAAAGGTGAGTAAGGGGTACCTGTACACCAATGATGAATATGACGCACCAATGCCTCATACGAGCTCAGGTCACACTTGATATGATGCACAAGTATGGTCGGAGGTCACTCACCACTAGCCCATGCTTGAATGGGCTAGATAAGAGTAGCTTAAGAGTAAGCAAGATGACACTTAGCTCAAGAGAGAGTAAAAGGTTTAGTGTATTCTTCCATATATTCCTCTATTGCGGCTATTACATTCTGTGATTATTTGTAGTTCACTATTAGGATAAGTTTTACATTACAAAAAATTACAAAAATGAATCCCTATTTGCTAAAAAGAAGGGAAATAATATACAAGGGAAATACGAAATCATAAGTAGCAAATGTCCTCTGTCATAAAGGATAGTATGGTTGTTAGAAAAGACAACGTGTACGTGTTTTACTCTATGATTTTGACAGTATAGTGAGCCAAGTAGAAGTAGGTCTTTGTTTAGGTATGTTCGGCATCGAAAGTTCGGTACCCTGATTGCTGGGCTAAGAATGAGGTTAGCTCTAGAATGGCTCACATTTGAGTAGGTCTTAGATGGTCGGCTCCTGATAGTTGTTAGCTCGACCTCGATACCTTAGAGATTGCTATATCCTGATTTGGTGCTTGGACTAGTGAATAGCGGAAGGTTCGGTTCCGCACGTCTATTGGTCACCTCGACAACACCTTGGATGGTATGGAAAGCAAAGTAACTCAGCAGATCGGACTAGAGTAAGCACTGCTCCTTAGCGCTTAACTCACCTCAGACAGCTCGACGAACCATCGAATAGAGCCCTCGGGCTCGACAACATATAATCGAGCCTTGATCCCTATCATTATATGTGATTTGAATCTACAAAACGTTTTCATGGTCATTCAACTAAGCAACCCTATGCCATCCAAATAGCTAACAATATACAACAAATATTAGTTATGTTTTCATCTTTTTATTTGCGTTTTGAGCTTAGTTTACAACATTTTAACCCTTAATTACAAGACAATAAAGGCTTTCATGGCACTAGCTTTCATTATTGAAAGCAACAAACCTTTTATTGAGTGGATTATCTTAATCCATAATTCTTATTAATCTTCTTGATTGTAGCAAACAACAATTTGCCTAATCCATGCATCATATTGGCTTAAGCAAGTGCAATGTGATCCCTATGGGCGCGCCAAATTCAAAAGAGAGTCATATATATCCTTATATTATGAAAACCCTAAAAGATGATTGATTCTAATTGGTATTCTTAATTGTGTTTCAGTTAACTATTAAATAAGGGAACACTCGTAGAACTTGGAAAAGACAATGAATACATCCCAAAAGACCTACTAGAACACTTGTAACAATTCGATTGGTATGTCCTGTCTCTCATAGCATTTAGCAAGGCATATCATCTTCCTATTGAGCTAAAGTCTAAGGCTTATTGGTAGTAAAATTCCTAAATTTTGACCTCACGACTATTTGAGCCACAAGTTTCTCCAATTGAATGAATAAGAGGAGTTCAAGAATTAAGCATTCGAAAATGCAAGAATCTTCAAGGAGAAAACTAAAGAGTGGTATGATAGGAGGCTTCTTCATAGAGAGTTTGAGGTTGGATAGAAACTTTCGGTTTTCCTAGCAAGCTAAAAATCGCAATGTATAGAATCTTCCTTTAGAAAGACGTATCTTATATAGTTATGGATATTCAAGGAGAAGTGGGTGACCTATTTAAGGTCGAGGAGCATCTATTGAAGCACTTCGATAAAAGAAGCAGTGGATTTGATATATGCAAATGGATAAGAAGAAGAGAAAAGTTTAGTCGAAGATTTTGGATCCAAGCTTTATGTGGCAGCACTTAGTTATTTCTTTTGTTTATATTCATCTTTTGATGGAGTTAGCAAAGTTTGATGCTGTGACATATTAATGTTGTTATAAATGGAAACTGAAATGGATTTTTCATGTACATGCCCAACGAAGGGTGGAGTTGCATCAAAAAGAAAAGCAATGAATAGTGTAGGAAACTTTTTTTTTAAAGCTACAATGAGGACATTGTTATCCCTTGAGTTAGGGGTGAATTAGATGGATATTAGTATTCATTCAAGTTTATTGATTCATGTGTCACATCTAGTTAACAAGTCCCTTCAATTTTTAGAAATATACCAAAAATAAAACCCAATAAAAAGCATTTATGTCCATCTTTTGAGTCACGTTCATTACTTACTCGTAATTATTCTTATGTATCGAGTCATGAGAGGACATCGTTTAGTGGATAGTGGGGGAAAACAAAGGCTCCAAGGTTATGACATTTAAATAAGGCATTTGTCAGTACATGCTTGTAAGACACTAGTTAAGGGGCCTTAGGAAAAAGCTATCTATCTGTTTTTTTTTATAAGCGATCACATACTCCTAATAAAAATTAAAAGAAAATAAGGAAAGATGAAAGTCTTTCGTTTTTTGACTTATTATGAGTGGTTTAGAACATCCATTAACATTTTGTTTATAAGAAAATGGAGCAAGATATGATAAAAGACCAAAGGAAGAAACTTGTGAAACTTTTATGCGCATGTCTTTCGTAAAATGTCCAATTGAGCTTGGAAAATGTAAAAAAATGTTCGCTACTTTTAAAGTGTTCCTTATAGCAGTCATTAACAGGTTTAAAGGAGATTAACTTGCATTTCCTAAGTATTAGCAACATTTGCTACACGAAAAATACTCTCTCTTTTTTTTTCTTTTCAGAACAGGCTACTTAAACTTGATCAAAAACTTTTTTTGAACTCAACTTTTTGAAAACTCCATACCATGAAGAGACTTTTGTTCGCTGCAAATAACACATGAAATCAACTAAAAAAGACGCATCTTTGTTTCATTACTTTTTTCGGATGATTATCACAGGTTCACAACGGCCCTTCCTAAGCGGCCTAAAGTCCCTTTGATATATACTGGTTAATAATGCACCAGTAATGCATATGCATTAAATAAATAGTTTTGCTTAATAGATATAAATATACATAATTTTATCAAAAATAATACAAATAGGTACAAACAGATATATAAGGAAATAAAATATGATTTAACAAATACTATTTAAGCTCTTAATATATGTGTTGATGGTCAATTACCACCATAAGGGCTCCCAAGGCCCAAATCCATCAAAATATTTGGCTTAAGCCTCATAAGTCGCCAAGAAACCCAACCCAAACCATGCAAGCCCATCAATATGCTCACACAAGTCCCAAACAAGTTTGAGCCTCATCTTCTACTCGAAAAGCCTCCAAACACCCAAATGTGCTCAACAACGATCCATAGTGTTCGCATAAGGCTCACTCCCATTCCCTCCAAAGGCTATGATCAAAGAAGTTATCAAGCTATGAGCCAAGCACCTACCTTATCCACTATTCGGTTTCTCGTTTTTCATTTAGTACTGATTGACCACCTATCCTATGGCTTATTGCCTAACCGTCAAACTAAGGTAACCACCCACCATCAATGAGACAGGCCCATCCTTCCAATCTTTACTAACCTACAGGAGGAAGAATGGCGGCATCGAATCCTACACCAACCGGTCAAGATCCACCACATGTCATTGATAGTAAATACCTACAACCTATAAATAAGAGTAAGATCTTTAAGTAAGAAGGTTTAGATTCATTATTGTCTTCTCCTAAAAGCTCACTCTTATCATCTTTTCTTTTCCTTTCTCTTGACTAAGTTGATTGTCGAAAGACCCTCATTAGCTTAATTATAAGGAGCTTTATGTAGGTCTTTTCTTGTCTATTGTCAAAAAACAGCTTGAAGTTAGCTTAAGAGATATAGCGGTGATTATCACCATCACTAGTATGCTTTAATATACTATCATTTAAGTGGTGTGAATAGATATAGAAAATATTCTTTGAAGCTTTAGAGTGTAAATAATAAGAATGAAATATTAAAATTATATAATTAAAGATGTTGAATTGAATGAAACTTATTGGCTTAATACAATAAATATACATATATCTCTCTCTTAAGACATCAAACTTCCATAAAAAGGTCATAACTACATCTATCGATATTAGCCTTTAAGCTTTAACATTAAAGCACCCTTTAACCATTAATCTATACACAACCCTTTGTATTAAAAACCATTAAACAGTCCAAGGATGTAAAATATTTCATTCGAACTCAATACATAAATTAACTCCTTAATAACCTATCATTTTATCCTTTTTTGCAATATTTATGCGTATATTGTTGTCGTGTAATTGCATGATTATTTCATTAAGAGAGTAAAGCAGCAGAATATCTTTCCATCTTTAACCTAGACGTACTTTTAATTATAACTTCTAGTATCGTGAATCCCCCATCGTGTTTTCTAATCATCTCATTGTGTATTCTCAACCATGCCTCACAATTAGTTAACATATCAAAACTTAATGCCGTCATAATCTTTAATTTTCTGGTCTTCCTTTCCTACTCAAGTCCGCTGATTTGATGGCTGCTATTAGTTCTAGGCCGCATCATTACTCTTGACCATAGGAGATTTGCTAACATAGCATACACCGTTAAAATCTATTAAATATGGTTGAAGGTCTATGCCGACAAGGTACGTAATGAGTTCAAGAAAAGCCTTGAGACCTTGGAAACCGGGATTTGGGATAACTTTTTTATGCTCTTATCTCCTATTCGCTCCCTGGTCGTTTCAATACACGTAGAATGAATCTTTTGTTACAGGCGTAATGACTTCGGCTGGCAAAAGCGGGACTTTTCAATTTGAAGACATTCGAAGCCTGCTTGATTCTTCAAGGGTGGAATTCGACCGACTGAAAGCCACATTGTCAAGCTGAAGTCCTTTGGCCAGGGCAAACTTGACTTCTAAGTCCCTTCACCCAAATGAAGTGATACTTCTTTGTATTCAAGTCAATGTTTCCAATTCATTTCTTCAATTTCTTGCCCATTTGATCTCCCGTTGTTCCTTGACCTATCCGTATGCACCTATAATGATCACAAAAACAAAATAAATAGAGGCTAAACTAAAAGCTTCTGCATGTTGATCATGATTAATATGAAAGTTATCAATTCACAACCAATTTCTAATGTAGTAGGTGGCCAATAACTGTTACGAGACGTTTTAATGCACCACGTCCTAATGCATAGACACTGCATTCAAATTGGGTACTTATATCACGTTTGGTAAAGAATAGTCTAAAATAGAATGGAATAAAGACTGAAATAATAAATCATTTCCTTCATTTAGAAATATCCATAAAATGTAATGGAATGGAATAAAAAATGCGTAAACAATATTATTTATAAAAAATATTTTTAATTATTGCATGTTATAATTTATTTAAAGATTATTAAGTAACTTTAAGTCAATACAATTCCACAAGGATGGAATGGAATAACGATTACAACCCCTTAAAGATAGAATCAAATTTCCCCTTAAAGATGGAATCAATGATTCCATGGTATAATGATTCTATATTTAAATTATACTTTTAAATATGGGGAAAAGGAATGAATCCAAAATCACAATTCCATTCTAGCGCATTCCCACACATCAAATGTGACATTAGAAAGTTTTATGCAAGAGCATGATCATGCAGATCAATATTTATTGGCTTTGGAATTGAATAGGGAACTGTTTTAAAATTAAATCAATAAGTGATAGGAACCAGCTGTGATTTATAAAGAAAACTGAGTAATTTTATTGATTTTAAAGAAGAAATTCAATTTACAAACCCTAATCTCTCTAAAAGAGAGCCATGAGCTAAAAGCTCTCAAGTTCCATGAGCACAGGCTCACTCATGAACACAATTGCTCATACAAACTAACTCGTAAATTTCTAATAAAATGTCTGACTTATTCTCTTACTAACTAATATCTTCTATTTATAGTATTTGACTAACAACTAACCATAGAAGCTTTTACACAAACACAGCAGAACTACTGTACACCATACCACACCAAAGTAGTACATATACCAAACCACACATAACATGCACAGTAACACACATACTAATCACATACGCTAGAGTTATATCAATTCCATTCCCCCTTAAGATTGTCCTTATCCTCAAGGACAAGATAGAAACCCAAAACACAGCAACTAACCCACACCAGCTTAGTCAAACTTAGCCACTTTTGGGAGACTTGGGATAAGGAGACCAAGTACAACAGGGTCAAATGAGGGAGAAGCAGAAAACACTCTGTAAAGGAACACCCACAGCTGAAAAATCACATAATCACCACTACCGAATGACCAAGAATGAAGGAAATTGTTGATTGGTGGATTCAACCTACCATGTTGAGACCTAGAAACCTTTGATTCAACAAGTAGTGGATTGCCACTGGTTTATAAGTGGAAAAAATGAGTTCCCTGCCTCCTACAACTATCAGTGTTAGGAACATTAAGACTAAAATGAGGCTTAGCACTTCAGGTACGGTTGTTCAAGTCTTTAGGATCAGCTTCTATTGAAACATTATGTCGAACACCTGGGTGAAGATGATCAGGCTTGTCACCAAATTAAACTTCCTCCACATTCTTTGGAGTTTGAATTTGGTGCAGGAACTCATGACCTTCATCACCGACATGTTGTTTGTCTATTACCACAGTATTTGAGGAAGCTTCAGTAGAGATGATGCCATGGTGTCGACTTGCCAGCCACAGATCTGCAATCATCTGGTGTATGTTCAATATTGTATCTTGTAAGCTAGACACATCACCACATAAGGTAGTAACCTGACCAAATAAATCCTTTTGATTTCAATCCAAAGTTGCAATGTGATGACGAATCTCAACTAAATCTGTGAACATCTCAACCACATTCTTCGCCAATTCCTCCACACGTGCCTCCAATTGAGCCATCCTTTAACAATTGTGATTGAATGCAGCTTCCTTTGACATGTCAATGGCAGGTTGAACCAATTGATAGGAACCAACTGTGATTTATGAAGAAAACTAAATTAATTTTATTGATTTTAAAGAAGAAATTCAATTTACAAACCCTAATCTCTCTCTCTCTCTAAAAGAGAGACATGAGCTAAAAAGCTCACAACTTCCATGAGCATAGGCTCACTCATGAGCACAATTGCTCACACAAACTAACTTAGAAGTTTCTAACAAAATGTCTCACTTATTCTCTTACTAACCAATATCTTCTATTTATGTATTTGACTAACTAATTATAGAAGCTTCTAGACACAAACACAGCAGAACAACTGCACACCAAAGTAGCACATACACCAAACTGCACATAACACGTACAACACATCATTATGCAGTAGCACATATACTAATCACATATGCTAGAGTTATATCAATAAGCTTATTCATTTAATTAACAAAAATTAAAGTCGGTATTTTGATGGGGTTGTCACAAGGAAAATGATGGAGCCATGAGAATGGGGGCCCGAGTAACAGGCTTCATGACCCAAGCACACTGTAAGGCTTATAAAGACATGTAAGATCAGCCTAAAGGGGGTCTCATGCAGTGACAATTGCTCATTGAGTTAAAACCAAAAGAACACTTTCTATAAATATTATTTTTCTCCTTACATCCTAAAAGGCTCTCTCCAAAAATCCTTGGTGGTTCATGAGTTGAGCAACTACCTAAACCCACCCCTCCATCAACTTTAGACTGGCATCTAATAAGGAAGAAGATTCCTTGTAAAACGTGTGCATGTATGGGTACATTTGAGTGGACCTTTGTGAGCTTAGACTTGTATCAAGTTCACCAGTTCCTTCAGAACTAGAGTGATTCAATCATCATTGGCCAAATCAAGGGTTTATAGCTTGTGGCAATCCACAAAAAATAAGCCGGGATGATGGTCATAAATGAGTTAGGCATTAGCTGCAGTTCTACGCAAGGAGATACAGAGGCATCATTCATTGCTACGAACTGTTTGATGGATGAGTTTTCTGGAATTCTAATACTGGTCTTTCCTGGTGTTTTAAGAGTTCCATATGATATACATGAGCGAGAGAGAGAGAGAGAGAGAGAGAGAGAGAGAGAGAGAGGAGGAGAGAGGAAGGGAGGGAGGGAGGAAGGGAAGGAGAGAGAGAGAGAGAGAGGAGAGAGAGAGAGAGCGAGAGAGAGAGAGAGAGAGAGGAGGAGGAGGGAGGGAGGAAGGGAAGGAGAGAGAGAGAGAGAGTCCATGTGGTCCTACGAGTTGCAAAGATAAAACACTATTGCTTGCCTAAAATATGAAAAATGTAACAAGCCATATTATAAATCACTGAGCAAAATAATATAATAAATCCTACATTTCTAACCTCAATAATCAGTGGTTTGACTTGTGATGACGCTCTTTTCTGTACCGAGACTGATCTGGATCAAATCCACCTTCAGCTGCCCCATAAACAGCCCAGGATGGAGTGGGTGCCATGTAATCCTTGCTGTTGAAAGGTCTTCCAGAAGCTACCTAAAGTTGCATTTTACAAGAAAGAAAAATTCAAAATAAAGAACCACAATTCCCCAAATAAAGCAAATTGTATGTTTTTACCAACCAGCTCATGGAACTTTTTATAGTCTATCCATGTGAACCATCTCCCATCAACTTTGAATTTCTCCTTTCTTGCTAGGAGGACACAGCATGAATGTGCATGCTCACAAGCAACCTCGTATTCCCCATTACTTTTCATAGCTAGAGCCTCAGAAAAAGCTTTCACATCAGAATGCCAAGGCACATTTTCCATGGTTAACTTTGAGGTAGCAGACCTGCAACAACAATTGTACACACCATCATTACCTAGATATGAGATCCCAAAAGTAGAAAGCTGAAAGGTACAAATTCTTACGTTCCACAGTATGTGACACCTTTGATTTCAACAAAATCAGGCTTTCCAATGCTAAAGAGGTTATAATAAGCATCGATATCCTCAGTGTTCCACCCTTTCACGAGTGTCAACCTATAAACAGTTCGCTGCTGTTTTTCTTTCAGAGCTTGCAGGGAATCCTGTCAATAATTCCAGAAGTTATGCATTGAGTACTACTCACTTAAATCAATCCAAAACAATATTCAATGCAATAGCAATGCTTTATTAATAATAGATGAAAAGGAGAAGCTCAAAATTCTGGAAATGAATGGCATCCATAAACCAATTAATTCATCTCAAAAACAGAAACATAATGAGGGTAAAAGTTATTCCATTTGTAGAATTTGGCAAGATGAACAGGAAAATGGTAAGATTTCTTTTAACCAACCATGGAGGACCTGTGTAGTTACATAATAACAGGACCACAAAGCACCCAAGTAGGAATTTCAAGCATGAAATCTTCCCCATAGTTTGCAACCTAACTTAAAGACAATCACACCAGAAAGCACACTGAAGCTTTCTTGCATGTATTGGTTACAAGTATTCATATTATTTATGGCTTTGAGTATTTAGGATAAGAAAATGCATTTGCACAGAATCGTGGGTCAACTTCTCTTGAAAGTAATAACAGGGCCTTAAAGCACCCACATAATTTTAGGCATGAACATTTTCCCTATAGTTTGCACCAAAAACCTAAGACATTCAACTCAGAAAGCACACCAAGCTTTCTCTCACAGTATTAATTACAAGAATTCATAATGGCTTTAAGTATTTAGGATAAGAAAATGCAGTTGTATAGAATCGTGGTTTTTAACTTTTCTTAATCAAAAGATGATCACATACAATGAATCGCTCCCAAAAGTCTCCAAATAGCGGCCTGTCAATTGCTTTCAAACTTTCCTTTGTCGCAGCATCCACACTCACATATAACTGTTCAAAGAAACAATTACCTTAAAACACCTTAAAAACCTATAGAATTCTGTCAATAGACAGGAATATAAAACCCAAAGGAATACACAAGCCCTCCAACATTGATATATCTCTTCCTTTAGGCCATAAATAAAACCAGAAGAAATTACCTGCGTAATAGACCTCAACGATTTAATCTTCTCAGGAAATTGGGCATTTGTCACTAGAAATGTGGATATATGTCTCCTGTGCAGCTCATCTACCAAAGCATTAATCTCCGGATACATAATAGGTTCACCAACAAGTGACAGAGCACAATGCCTAGGGGAAAGACCTTCAGACAGTCGTTCTTGAGTAACTCCTGTGGAGATTAGTTAAGCTCAAAATGAATGTTGGTCTTAATGTAAAAATTGAACTACAGATAATTCACATCATCATAAACAAATATCCTTTATACAAAGTAGTGGAGACATCAGGCAGCTTATTATAGCTGTCAGATTCCTCTTATGCTGAATAACTATTTAAATTAGGATCCTAATTTTTTAAACAAGTGGAAATCAATTTGATACTAATGCTGGGCAAATCACTTCAGGAACATTACTAGCTACTAGCTAACTTACCATTAAAATGAAAAAGAACAAAACTAGCTTGTGCTAAACTTGTACAGTTCTTCAGCAGAGAGTTTCATTCTATTTACGTCAAATAAAACTGCAAAAGGAAAAGGAAAACTCACCAGGAACTCCTTTCATTTGCTTTATCATTTTTGTATGAAGATCGATAGCAGTATTCACAATCTCAAGAGGGTCATCTATCTTCCATTGCCAGCTCTTGCCCACAGGATTTGTATGATGTCTCCAGCAGAAAACGCATTTGTTAGCACATGCCAAACTAGGAGTTGCTTCCATGCACCTGTTTCACTCAATGCTCTTAGGAGTGCTTACCATGACATCATTTAATCTCACAAGGTATTGGAAACAAATGAGGAAACCCCAAAATGCATGCAGGGTAAAATGAGCTAATGCTACAAATTATGCAACACTTGTAGGACCAGGTAGCTAACACTAAATTTAAGAACTTTCAACCATGCACTTGAGCATTGAGCTATACAATACATCTCATTCATTCAAACATGATGTGTTGTTCCTGCAAACAAATATTTACGCAACGACCTGATACATTCCCTTTTATTCTCTAATTAAATATTAATTATAAATTCATTCAGAGCAATCAATATAGAAGATAGTTTCACTAGCCAGCCATTCTTTTAAGATTTCTCCTCCTCAATGTACCCCAAAATAAATGTCCATTACCAGAATAAGTTAATCATTTGAAGGACTTATTGTCTATAACAAATCGCAAGATATAGCAGCATAGCTATTTAGATGTATCCACTAAAAAACAAAATAATTTGTTAATAAGACCTCATAAAAAGAAGACTTGGCCTGGATACTGTATAAATCACAAGAGGCTGTGGAAGTGTAATTTCAATTTACTCCTGCCAGCTCACATTAGGAGTCAATAGAAACTTTCTCTATTGGATTGACCCAGACAGGATTTCAAAATGGTTAGATGTAGCTCCATAATAACTGATCTTAGACACAGGTAATTTTTTATAGAAAAGAAATGAGTGGAACAAGTGGAAAGGAACAGAAATGAGTGAAAAAACAAAGAACTGTAATGTCTACCTCGTATTTAGGAATATAGGAAGGAAACGAAAGGGAATGAAATAAATGTTTCCATTTCCTTTATTTGGTCGGTTTTATAAAAAGGAAAATAAAGAGAAATAAAGTTAATGTTAGACAATGTTACCACCGTTTTACTTTGATAAGCGATAATTTTGTAATTGCCATCTCATTTCTATACAAGTTCATCTCTTTCTTCCAAGAAATGGACTTCTAAGTGGAAATGTTTCTACTCATTTACTTCTTTTTTCACCTATTTCCACTCTTCCCTCAAGTTATCAAACAAAGCGTTTCATGCCATTTCCACCATCCTACACTTATTCAAACATAGTTTGAAGGCTTAAATCTATAGAAAAGTGTCTACTTTGTACTTTATTCACTTTCTTTCACCTATAGAACAAAACTTTTTATTGTAGCCATCAAGTGGATTAATTAATTAAATAGGAGGTAAAGTAGTGTAATGATACATAAATTCAAACTCAAGATCTCTTACGCTACTACCATGTTAGACTTAAATTCACAATCAGCCATCTTAAAACTTAAGCCTGTAAATCAATATCTACTTTAAATTTTGATTATTATCAAGAATCTAATGAAACTTATGTAAAAAATTTTCCAATAGCACCTTTGATTGGCAAATGAAGGTTGCTTTCCATGTCCAAGAAATTGAAAGCCCACATGTTCTCATTAAGGAGAAACAACAAACATTCAAAGCAACAAAATTGAACTCATGATATATGCGACTAACATACTTATCGAACAATTACTTCTCCAAAAGAAACTTCAGTAATACGGCCTGGATAAAGGTTTAACAGAAGTTAGTTGATAATCACCTATGACTCTCTATGCCATAAAAGGAATGCTTGTAGCAGCCTCCGCGGCCTCTAAGCTGTGATTTGGTCCATCTACAGATTTTCACACCACTGTGTGAACCAATAATTTTATATCCCTGCAATTAAATATCGCTATCAGTGCGAACCAACATAAAACCAAACTTCCTAATATAAGCAAGAAATAACCGACAAACTACATTTAAAAGAACGATTAAATGCCTTTGGATCTATAACAATAACCAAACCAGAAAGTTACATTGTAAGTGATAATCATTTAAATATATAAAAATAAAAAATAAAAAAAAAAAACCCTCTAAAGCTGCTCTAGCATTTTGGATGTTCCTAATACTATGCAAGATACCTGCTTCTCCAAGCTAGCTCTAACTACAGGGGTCACCATATCCCTCTTCCCATTAACTTCAACAACCCCATTTGATTTCCTCGAGGGAGCTTTCCCTGCGATGTCCTCGAGATCCACTACCTCAACCGACTCTGCCCCATTCTCCACCTCATCCTCACTTTCACTATCCCCAAACTCCTCAACACTATCACCAAAATCATCGCTCACTGCACACTCGACAGCATCCCCTTCATCACCCAAAACCTTGATCACCCTCTTACTCCAATTCTCAAAAACGTTGTAAATATCGCCCGTATCAACGTCACCACCACACACCGGCAAAATCTCAATTCCACCTAAAGCTTTCATCTTTTTCGACAACTCCTTCCCCACAGCATTAAACCTATCACCATATGCCCCGCTCCCGATACCAAAAACTGCAAACCTACAACGTGAGAGCAACAACGATCCCACGCGGAAATCATCAGCGCTCTCGGAGAGCCAATTGGCGAAAAACTGGCCATTTTTGGGGGGTTTTCCGTCCTCCCAAGTGGAAGCAACGATCAAAACTAGGGTTTCTTTCGAAAGGTCTTCGGGCTCGTAGTTCTGGGGATCGACGAGATCAAAATGGAGGTTGTTCGAGTTTAGGAGGGAAAGGAGGCGATGAGCAAGAGTTTTGGAGGTGCCGGTTTGGGAGAAGAAGAAGAGTTTGGGTTTAGGGTTAGGGCTAGGCTTTCGGAAAGAGGGGAGTTTTAGGTTATTGAAGCGGCGGCGGCGTGATTTATAGATGAAATAGAAAGTGGAGGCGGAAAGAAGAGCAAGAAGGGTAACGCGAGCGGAGAGGGATGGCGTGTACATTGTTGGGTTATGGTATGCCGGGAAGGGTAAAGGATGGAAGGGAAATCTTATTTTTGAACCCAACTCTGTTGGAAAACCATTGGAATTCCGTATAAATTTATAAGAGCTTAATTAAATTACAGTCAAATCAAACCCAAGTTAAATTGCTCGAATAGTCGATCAGGTTAAGTTCGACCTGCTTCAACATAATGGAGTCAAACTGAGTTTTATAAAAGGGAAGTGTTTTGTTTTGGTGACGATTTTTGCTTTGTTCATGTTTAAAGTACTGCTGCCTTAATTGGTTGTGTTTATTGTCCATACGATTCGGTGGACGGTTTCGGTTGATTTTCTTCGGCATGGTAATCACTGCTTTTTAATAAAATTTGAATCAACTAGCTGACGAGTATAATTAAACTCAAATTGATGTATATTATCAGCTAAATATAGATAAAGATTTATTTTTATTAAGTTAATAAACTTTTAAAATTTCAAAATTAAAGTGAGTTTAATCAAATTTAATTCAAACTTCTTAAGTATTACTTTAAATTAAACTCAATTGCAAAATTTCAAGCACAAGGTTAAGCATTGAAATTTCCAAGTAATTTCAACATCATATTGCCTTGCCTCTATTCATTTATAGCAATAATCTTACCCCTAACTAAGGGGTCTATCATCTATTTTTCAAAGCTTTTGTTTTATCATATTTTAACTTTTCAATTGTTATGCTTATTTTATAGTGTGATTATTTTTTTTTTAACTCTTATCCAAATAATAAAATTACTAATTTCCTATTAAATTACTATCAAGGAACATCATGTAAATTTATAACAATTAATTTTCTCCTTGTTACATTGAAGAGAGATAAAAAAAAAAAGTGCCTACAAGATTTAAAAATTACAATTTATGCAAATATCTTAGATTTGTAACTATAGTGGCTAAAAGTTATAACTTCTTTTCTATAATAGTTAGATCTACAAAAAATCTTGTCATAACTCAAGTACTAATGTATAAATAGTGTGACAAAGAATGAAAAGAGACTTTCAGACCAATCAAGTATCTTTAGCATAATTAGAAGCCTCACCCTTGCTCAAAAAGGCTACTTACATAGCTTTCACCTCGCATAACAACAAGAGAACAATCAAGAATTAGTCACAATTTATATAAAGATAATAAACATTCAAAGATAGAGAACACAAATACAAAGGTTTCTTCTTACTTAAGAGTGGGAGAAGAGAAAGCTGAAAGAGTTTGTGAGGTTCATATTCCTATGGAGATTCTTTTGAAGTTAAGGTCAATATTAGTTATAGTAGTGGGGTTAGCTTATTTTTTTAAGATTGGTAACATTTTGGTACTTTAGTCAACATGGGTAGCTTGAAGAGTAATAATCAACAATTAGATATTGAGAGTTTATAAGCTACAGTGCAATCAACAAAGGTAATGCAAGTACAAATGAAAGACTCATTAAAGTCTAACAAATAAGTGCAAGAATCTACTCAAAGTATTCAAGAATCAATGCAAAACATTTAATAAGATTGATGGTACTAACAAGAATCAGAATCATATCCAGTAGGGTAATGCTCTAAAATAGAGAACTTTTTTAATTTCCATAATATTCATATTGAACAAAGACTTACAGTTGAGTAATTTTCCATAGAAGATGAGGCTTTGTAATGGTTCCAATAAAAGAAGATGCCTTACATTTCAGATTTGAGATCTTTGGTTTAGAATTTAGGGTTTAGGTTTTATGGCTTCTATTTCTAGTTTGGGGTTTGGGTTTTAGGTTTTGGGGTTTAGGTATTAGGTTTTACTATTTACCACTTTACATTCGTGATATAGTTTAGGTTTAGGGTTTGACGTTTGGGTCTAAGGATTAGGGTTTAGCTTTTGTAGTAAGGGGTATAGAGTTTTGCTATTTAAGATTTAGGTTTTAAGGTTATGTGTTTGGGGTTTAAGACATAAGATATGGGGTTTAAGTTTTAGTGTTTGTGTTTAAGGTTTTGGGATTGAGTTTAAGGTATTAGTTTATAGGATTGAGTTTGGGGCTATAGTATAAGGTTTGAGTTTGTGGTTTTATGGTTTATGGTTTATTTTTCAAGTTTACCAAATACAATTTCACTTTTACGATAGGTTTTTAGGTTTGAGGTTTATGTTATGGGGTTTTGTGCATTATAGTTACAAGTTTAAGGTTAGCATTTAAGATTTGGAGTTTACTGTTTGTGGCTTTAGTGTTTAGGTTTTTGGTTTTTAGGTTTTGAGTTTAGAGTTCAACATTTTAGGTTTAGGGTTTAGGTTTTAGAGTTAAGGGTTTAAGATTTGCTATTTAAGATCTCCAATTTAGCATTGCCTTTGTTGATTTGGTTTTAAAGTTTGTGATTTGAGATTTAAGATTTAGCATTCCATGTTTGCGAGTAAGGTTTCAAGTTTAGAGTTTAGTGTTTTCGATTCTGGTTTTAGGTTTGGTAGTTAGGGATTAGGTTTTATGGGTTTTGGATTTTAGGTTAGGGTTGGGGTTAAATATTTAGGTTTTAAGGATTAGGGTAAGGTTTAAGGTGTAAGGATTGAGGTTTAAGGTTTAGCGATTGGGTCTAAGTTCTAGGATTATGGTTTATTGCTAGGCTATATGGTTTGGGGTTTTAGATTTAAGATTTAAGGTTTGGGGTTTTAAGATGCAAGATTTAGGGTTCAGGTTTTAATGTTTGCGTTTAGGGTTTTATTTATGGGATTGAGCTTGGATTTATAGTATTAGGTTTGAGTCTTGTTGTTTAGGGTTTGCTTTTTGAGTTTACCATATATGATTTCGTATTTGCAATACGTTTTTAGGGTTAAGGTTTATGTTTTGGGTTTTTGTACGTTATACTTACAAGTTTAAGGTTAGTATTTAAGATTTGAGGTTTTGTGTTCATGGTTTTAGTGTTTAGGTTTTTGGTTTTCGGGTTTTGAGTTTAGAGTTTAGCATTTTGGGTTTAGGATTTAGGTTTTAGGATTAAGGGTTTAGGATTTACTATTTGTGATATAATATTTATGATTTAGTTTCAATGTTTGATGTTTGGGGCTCAGGTTTTCAGGTTTAAGGTTTAGTATTTCAAGTTTTAGTTGTAGATTTGGTTGTTAAGGTTTAGGGGTTAAGGTCTAAGGTTTAAGGTTTGGAGCTTTTGGTTTAGAGTTTAGTATTTAGGGTTTAGGGTTTGGCATTTATAGGTTAGGGTTTAAGGTTTATGATATAGGTTTTACAATTTTGGGTTTGACGTTTATAGTTTAGGGCTTTAGGTAAGGAATGTTTAGCGTTTAGTGCTCGAGGTTTTAGTTCTGAGGATTATAATTTAGCATTAGAGAATAAGGTTAAGGGTTGGAGGTTTGAGGTTTGTATTAAATTAAAACTCTTAAACTTTAAGTATTTGATTTTTAAAATTAGAAAATTCAGGTAACAATTGTGACATTTATCCCTTTATGTTTAGGGTTTTGGTTTAGAGTTTAAGATTTATGTTTTGGAGTTTTCCGTTTGTGATTTAGGTTTAAGGTTTGGAGATTTGGGGTTTTGGGTATGTAATTTTCAAATTAGGGTTTAACGTATGGGTTTAGTGGTTAGAATTTGGGGTATAGGTTTTATGACTTGGGATTTGGGATGTATGGGTTTGTGTTTGTAGATTAGGTTTTAGTGTTTACACTTTGGTTTTGGGATTTCGAGTTTCTAGCTTAAGGTTCAGCAGTTAAGGTTTTTAGGATTAGGGGATACAATTTGGGATTCAGAATTTTTTTTTTTTTTTTAAGTAGCAAACCCCATATACTGAAGGGGATGCCAACCCCAAATTTTATTAATATAAATATGAAGTACAAAAAGAGAGGAGGGCATAGACCTAACTTCTCAAATTACAATCACCTGTCACCTACAACCAAAAATAAACAAAGAAGTATTACTCTCCTTACAAAAAAGGATATACTTGCAGTAAAGGAAAATAGAACCAAAAAAGGGAGACTCTCCTAATCAAAATCCAGTTGCAATTACAATTTCGACTTTAGGTTTAGCTATCTAGGGCTTAAAGATTGAGGTTTAGGGTTTAGCGATTAAGGTTTGAGTTTTATAGGTTTTTGATTTAGGGTTAAGGTATAGGGTTTATGGAATAGGATAAGTTCATCTTCGCTATATTCTATTCTATAGTGGCTTTCAAATCTAGACCTTCATCCCATTATACCTTTACATATTCCATTTCCCCTTAATAGCCCTAAATTTTATAGATCAGACCCCAAATACTTGATTACAGGGCTTACAACAAATTAAAGCATCTAACAGTATCATTCTTGGTGATCTTAATTTCCCTACCTACCACAACAAAACTATGCCTATCTCTTTTGCTTAAATCCAAGTTTTCATAAAACTTGAAAATCACTTCCCCATAAACTACAGTATCTACTGTGCACAACTCTTTGCACCTAATAACACTAAGAAATTCATCCCAATAAAATATGCCTGTAGTGAAATATTTGAAATAAAAAACACATTGTTCAATATAATCTAACTTCCTCTTGAAGGAAATAGATTTCAAAATTATCTTTTTCGTTAAACCTTTGAACTTAGAATGAACAAATTTAATGTCCTATTCTTCCATCCGATCCTCTAGTTCATCATCCATCACATCCTCTATTTTCCTTTTCTTTGCTTTCTTTTTCTTTTTCTTATTCTTATCCTTTTCCTTTTCCAATTCTAACATCCACAAACCCAATCAATTCATTAGATGACTCCAATACTCCAGCCATAAGTTTTTCAACTTCAACTTAGGTAAATTTCCTTTTGGGTTTCTTTGATTATTTTCCTTTTTTGGCTGGTGCATTTGTTCCTTTGGTTTTAGTTGTAAGTGAGGTGTTAAGGGATTTAGTTTTCTTTGAATTAGAAGATTCATCGACAAGTTGATAAGGATATTCTGCTATATTTTTTGGATCTTTCACCGATTTCTTTTTGGAGATAATGTGAGAGGACTTTCTATTAGCCATGAAGAAGTAATGAGGGAAGGAGATCCTTTGTAACTATTGAACGTAGGAGAGAAAAGGAGATTTGAAATAAATATGGAATGATGAGTGATTGCCATGCTTAAGAGAGCTTGGTTAGGAAGTTGGTAGAATATTAAGGATGGTAACTGCAGCTTTCTTTTTTTTTTTTTTTTTGGAAAATGATGAATGCAAGGGAAAAATGAAAAAGAAAAATAGAAAAGGAAAAAATATATACACATGCAAAAAATAAAAAGATAACTCAAAAATTACATAAAAATATTTACAAAAGATTACATAGGATTGCTTATACCAAATTCATTTCTAATAAATTCAAACTTCATTTTATTGAGGGGTTTTGTAAATATGTCAGATAATTGATTTTCTTTGGAGACATATTTTATGTTTAGATCCCCATTATTAGCATAATCTTTGATAAAATGATGTCTAATTCAATATGCTTAGAGCAAGAATGATGTATGGGATTTTTTGTTAAATTAATTGCCCTCGTATTGTCACATTTGATGAGTACATTTTCTAATTTTATCCCATAGTCTAACAATTGTTGTTTAATCGATAATATTTAAGTACAACAATTTCCAGATGTACATTTTCTATCAATTTTACATTATGCATAATCTGCATAAAAACATCTTATTAATTCAAAATTATTATTTTTAGGGTACCAAATTCTAAGCTTACTTGTACAAGATATATATTTAAATATTTGTTTTATTGTAACTAAATGTAATTCAATAGGTTTAGCTTGAAATCTAGCACATAAATAGACATTGAAAATAATATCAAGTTGAGAAGTAGTTAAATATAATAAAGAACCAATTAAGTTTTTGTAAAGCTTCTGACTTACCTTCTTACTTATCTCATTTGGTTCCAGTCTTATTCAAGATAACATAGGAGTTGCAACTCCTTTTGTATTTTCATGTCCTAACTTTTTGAAAATTTGTTCAGTATACTTTTCTTAATAAATAAAAATCCCATCCTTGGTTTATTTTATCTAAAGCCTAAGAAAAAAGTTCAATTCTCTCATTAAGGACATTTCGAATTCAGCCTGGATTATCTTAAAGAAATCCTTGCAATACTATTCATTAGTAGCATAAAAAATAATATCATCTAGATAAATTTAATATCATCTAGATAAATTTAAATAACAAGCAAATCATCATCATAGTTCTTAATGAACAGAGTAGTATCAACTTGTCCTCTTTTGAATTAATTCCTAATGAGAAATTCACTATGTCCTTCATACCATGCCTGAGGAGCTTGTTTTAACTCGTAATGTGCCTTTTTTCAATTTATATACATAATCTTCCTTAAAAGGATGTTCAAACCTTGGGAGTTGTTCAACAAAGACTTCTTCTTTTATATAACCATTTAAGAATACACTTTTAACATCCATTTGAAAAAATTTAAAACCTTTGTAATATGCAAATGCCAAAAGTAATCTTATAGCTTCTAAATGTGAAACAGGTGCATATGTCTCATTGAAGTCTATTCCCTCTTCCTATGAATATCCTTTTGCAACTAGCTTTATTTCTACTTATTTTCCCATGTTCATCTAGTTGTTTTTAAATACCCATTTTGTGCCTATAATTATTTTGTTATGAGGTCTAAGAATAAGAGACCATACTTAATTTCTCTGAAATTATGTGAACTCTTCTTGCATAGCATTTATCTAGTTAAATCAAACAAAGTTTCAACTACTATGCTTAGCTCAATTTAAGATACTAATCAAAATGGTTTTCAATATTTTGCAATCTTTCTCTAGTTTTAACTCTAGAATGTACGTCTCTAATAACCCGTTCTGCTAAATGATAGGATTTATATCTGTAAGTCCTTTAAGGTTTAGTGCTTGGGTAGCTTTTGATGCATTTTGTGATTTAGCTTCTGATATATATTTTGATGAAGCTTCCTCAATAACTCTTGTTTTCTTAGTTTCATTCTTATGAGAAAAAGAAATCTTACCTAAGTTGTCTCGTTCTTCATCCTTTGATTCTTCAGTCTTTACTTCATCAATGAATATTACATTAATTAATTCCTCAATTGTTCGAGTAGCCTTGCTCTACACCTGAAATGCTTTGCTTTGTAAGGAATATCCTAAGAAGATCCCTTCATTTGCTCATTTTTCGAATTTACTAGATTCTACTTGAGCTTCTTAATGTAACATTTAGAAAAAAAAAAATGAAAATATGAAATTGTGGGTTCTCTTCCTTTGTACATCTTATATGAAGTTTTCTTAGTTAGAGGTCCTAAGTAGACTCTATTGATCATATAACATGATGATGAAACTGCTTTAGCCCAAAAGTATTATACTATCCCACTTTCATTTAGTAGAGTTCTTATCATTTCTTGTATAGTTCTATTTTTACATTTCATAACCCTGTTCTATTGTGGTGTATATGGAGTCGAGAAATTGTGAGTGATTCCTTAGTCTTTGCATAATTAGATAAAATCTTCATTCTTGAACTCTTTACCATGATTTGTATAAAGGTTTGGATTTACTTAAAGTGATAAATAAGGTTTAGTTCTATTAACTATAAGATTTGTTAAACAATTGAATAGGATTTAGGGCTTGATTAACCAAAACACTAAGAAAATTATGTATGTAACTGTTGTAAATACACTAAATAAATAGTTTTTCTTAAAAAACTTTAATCAAAGAAATGGCAAAATATATATATATGTAGGGAGTGATAAGAATAAAAATAATAAGAAAGAAAAAAATATGTAAAAGAGGGGCAATAAAAGATCAAAATTACTATAGTAATAAGTCTTATTTTACCTTTTACGATAGGATAAATGAGACAAAATAAGTGGAGTATACCAAAATTTCCTACATTATAAAATAGTAATAATAATAAAAGTAAAAAGTGAATAAGTAAAATGTAAAAGTAAGAGTAAAATAGTAAACGAAGGTAAATTGTATTTACAACATCATAACTCTTGTCTTCTACATGTAGGGCACAATCATTTCACATATTAAATATAAAATTAGTAATATCAGATGATTTGACTATATCATAGTAGAAATAATCTAAGTATTTATTGATTAAGTAGTGAAATTACAAAAACAACCTTAAATAATAGGGAAAATTACAAAAAACTTAATCAATGTGCAAAGAAATGTCACATCAAGTAGAGCAACTTATTTAATGAGTTTAAAAAATTCAAGAGACAAAAGAATAATTTTTACAAAGTTGAATATTTTGTTAGAAAATTAATAAATACACTTTTTAGGTGTCAAAAATTCACAAAAAAATTTGACAAGTGCCATAAAATTATAAAAAAAAAAAATTACTAGAAAAGTGTGACAATATTAGGAAGTTATAGTAAAAATCTTAAACCTTAAGTCATAAGTTATTAATAAAAAATTAATTTTTCACAATAGAGGATTTCCTATAAATACCATCCCTTAGCTTATAAAATTCACACATGCTCACTCTAAAGCTCTAAAAATTATTAAACTTAAACTAGAGCATCCTCACTTCCTCCTCTAGGTTTCTAATAAGGTTAGGTTGGTGATAATGGCTGTCACATGATGGTTTTAGCTATAGTAAGGTATTTCAGTGCACAAATTCTAGGGAAGGCAATATCCTCCTTTCTCCTTGAACTTTTTATAGTAAGTACTCTTTAATTATAGTAATATATAAGTATTTTTCCAAAAATTAATTTGTATGTATGATATATTTAACAATTTTTACAAGATTTTGCTTAATAATACTTAAAAACCTTATTTTCAAGAAAATTCTCAAATAAATAGCTACTAACTTCATAATGCTGCTATAAATTTTTTGACAACAAGTGGATTATAGATCAAGAGACTAAAATATTCAATCTTAGTGATACTATTAAGTAAGAGTATTATACCAACCTAGATAGTAATTACTTTTTGACTTCTAAGAATATGAGACAATTGCATCTTAGGTAAGTTAGCCTGCTTCATTGCATTTATATCATTGTAATAAGGAACTATTAGTCATTATACTAGTTGCGATTGTTACGAACAAAGGATGGCTTAGTCGTGATAGACGTCGTATACTGTACGAAGAACCCTTGATTGGTTACCCTTCCAATCAAGAACTCTTCATACAATATACAAGGCTCTATAACAACTAGTTTTCCAAGAACACACAGATTTACATAATATTGTCACACTAACATATTTATATAAAATTTGAACTACAAAGCTTACATTATACAGTAAGTGAGTATATCTAAGTCTATAATACTAGTAAAACAAAAGTACATGAATAAGAGTCTATATAAACTGTTCTCTCTTAATACACAGGACAACTCGCTCTTACCCAAGTTCTTAAGCTAACCTATGGTATTCTTCGACCAGCCTTTACGAACAGGCTATCCTACTGTAAAAGTTTAAAGGGGTGTAAGCCTAAGTTTAGTGAGCAAAACCCTCAGTTACACCATAAGCAAGTTATAAGTACATTATATTCATGCGTATGAATAAATGATCAAACAGAATGCCAAACAATATGTATAATTAACTAGTTCATATATGTAGCTCGGATTTAATGCCCTCCGAAGTCAGAGTTGGAGTATATACTGTATCAATTAGATCCGGGTATTATACTAGAACTTTATTTACTACAGAACTCCACGCTCTGTACTCAAATCAAATAATTCTTTTATTTTCATAAAAATCAAGTTCTAGTATAATCGTGAATGGGCCCTACAGTCTACACTTACCCCTAAACGGAGGCCTCTAGACTGGACCCTTAGCCAGGCAGTTGGCGCCTCCAAAGTCTAGTGTTCCTGAGGGCCAAGGTAAGGTCATTTTATACGAGTGCACTATATAGAACCAATAAATGAATAATAACCCCCTAATGGCCTCTCTTTACCTCCGTGTGATGTGACGGCCAGAATTGTATCTATGTAATGCATGTTCCAGTTTCTTTTTATAACCCGAGTATACTTAAGTTCAAATTATGCTGTGACCATCCAATATTACATACAATCATTTTCTATACTACTATGCAACAAACAAGGCATTATTTGTATTTAAAGTAATTTCATAACTCAATACATAACAACATCCACAATCATTTCCCCAAACCCCATACAATAGTCAATTAACAATAATATTTAATTCCATTATTTATAATCACAAACAAGCATGGAATCATAGGGTAAATACTCACTCGGCCATGGCCACTCCCCTTAATCGTAGTAATCAATCGGGAGATCTTCGTTCATTGCGGGATCACCTGATCATTATGATATGATAACGCTAGTAAGTACTTAAATTAACTAATAATTCTAAACATCTAATTACCTAATTCTACTTAAATTACCATCAACTTTTATTCGGTTAGACCTTATTCTTGTAACTTTTTTGTTCTATTTTTTATATTTATGAATTTATAGTCGTTTTTCATTATTTTCGGACGTACGTTCACACGATAATGTCCATTTTAGACGTTATGACCCGTGTTTTACGATATAAACAAAATCTAGAAACATTTTAACTATGAAAACTTAATTACTCTTATTACTTATATTTATATCTTTTGTTTAAATTCTTATACTTAGAGGATTTTACTTTGCTATTACTAATTCATGTACTTAATTAAATATAATCCAATTTAGAAAGTGTATTAGGGTTTACTAATTTAAGTACCTAATTATTATATACTCTTCTTATTTTCTTATTTTATAATCTATGCTTATGTTATCGCTTACATTGTTATTTGCTTATGTCATCGCTTACATCATCATTTGCTTATGTCATTGCTTATGTTATCATATGATTACATCATCCCTCACATCATCTTTTACTTACCTAAGCCTTATCTTATGTTAAGTGTTTTATGTGCACTTATGTACACTTATATATAATGTGCATATACTTATACATTTCCTCTACTTTTATGTATACTAGCATGCTTATACATATACTTATACTTATACTTATCCTTATACCGTATTTATACTTGTATGCCTACTCATATACTTATACAGTCATATACGTATTTTTGTACAATTCCATATGCCTAATTTTTCTCTTAAGAAAATCTTCATAATATCATTCTTTTATGTTTTTAAGTGTGTATTTAATATAGTATAGGTATGTATAATTAGGTTTTGTCTTAATTTAGGTTATGTATATGACAAATACCCATGTACAAAGATTCCGATACTTATATTCTTTTAGTATTCCATTATGTACACATACTTATGAGCATATACTCATGTATTCCTTTCTTCTTCTTCATGATTCCTAACTTCCTACACTTAAAGATGGGAACTTTATGCCCTCTTCTTCAAGATCACACATAACACATATCTACTCATCTAATCTACCTAATTACCTAACTAATGAATAAAATAAAGTAACATAAAGTAACTTAATTACATACCTTAGTTTGTGTTAGAATTAAGGGGACAAAAAGGGAAGTGATGAAAGTGAAATGGAGAAGGAAAGCTCACGGCAATGGAGGAGGGAAGCTCATGGCAATGGAGGGGCTTTTTGTTTTGTTTCTTTTTCTTTGTTTTGATTATGGAAGAAAGTAAATGGTGGCGTCTAGAAGGGGATAGATGGACGGTAATTAAGGAAAAGGGGGAGAAAAGAAAAAACAAAAGAAAAGGAAAGAAAAGCCATCATTAGATGTTTAGATATTTTCTTTATGCATTAGTGTCTTTTGTTGACTTTTCAAATTGTTGACTTTAGTCAACATGTGTTGACTTGGTCAACTTTCCTTGAGCATATGTAACTTTGTACACATAATGTAGTAATTAAGGGAAAAATTAAGGAAATGAGAGGAAATGAGGTATTTGGTGAATTGATTAGTAAAAATAGTTAATGAGGTCTTACTTTAGGTATTTATAGTCTATATACATTATTTGATAAACTACTTTGTGTAACTAATGCAAAAAGTACTAATTAGAGTATTAAGGTTTACTACATTTAACCTAATCTTCAACTATACCCCTAACTCTATGTAAGACTATCTTAATATTATACTTAAGAAATAAATGTAAGCTATGATTCATTATCTTAGTTTCTAAAGGACTACTTGAGGATTCAAAACATATATACATGATTGAAAGTCATCTCTAACCTTTTCCTAATGATTTGGCAAAATATGAGGGTTATATTATCAATTAGGGTTTTAGGGTATATTATGATGAATTAGTGTACATATGTCATTAAAGTGATCATTTTAGGATTTCTATCACTTTGAATGGAATCTTTAGTATTTAGATGTATTTAGGATAGAGACGTTTCTTACGCAATTGATTAATTCTTTTAGGGTTTTCTCTTTCATTATCCTTGTCGACTCCTAAATTGTCTAACATAATTGAGTCTATTTCAAAAGCTAGATAAAAAATTTTAGGGGTTTACAGCGATTGTAATTAGAATTGTTTGAGCACATGCAATGTATGTGATTGAAAAGTTGTTTTTGGTAACTTAGTTTACTTACTTGATGTTCTTATGTCGTATTCAATTCTAATTGCTAAAATTTGTGTTGTTTCTTTTATCACCAAAATAAAATGGACATTGAGAATCCATTTAGCTTAAGAATCTAGACATGCATTATATACCTCTCATGCTTGCATTTTTTCTTTACTAAATACTGACCATTAGGTAAGATTATATCTTGTTTTAACTGTACTGAACTATTGTGACTAGAGAAGAGGTTGTAATACAAGTAAAAGCTATCCAAGGATAGTCCAAAGTGGTTTAGGGAAGGATAAAGATCCATTGCACAAGCTTGGATTTAGTGTGAGAATAGCTAATCATGGAAACTCCCCGAAACCTAGAGTATAGTGAACATAATTTCTCTAATCTCATGACAATCTGGACAATGTCATGTAGATGGCATATGTTTTGTTGCATTGTACTCTAAAGGATTGTTTTGTTCTTGTTTGTCTAAGTATAATGCAGGTTTATTGCCGCTTAACAAGCTATGGTTATGCTCACATCCTTATTGGCTTACTGTAGGTTACAAAGACATACAAGATGCTATGCCTAGGGTTCCACTAGTAGGTTTTTAAGGAAAAAAAGCTAAGGAAAGGAATGTGAAATGAAAAAATTTCATCGTAACAAAATTAGGTTCTAACTTAAGCTTCATCATGTATTATAAGATAACTTTAAATTAAATTAATAAAATATTTATTCTTTAAGTATTGGTTGTATGGAAGCCTTGTATATCCTAACTGACATAGAGCTAATACTTAAAGAATAGAACAAAGACGAGTGTGGCAATTGCGATTAAAGTTATAGAACACATATATAAAGGTAATAATAACAATAAATAAGTAAGATAAAAAGGATGGAAAGAAGGAAATAATGATGCGAATTTTTCTTTTTTTTAGTATAAACAATCTTAGGGGATTTTTATGAGTTGTAAAGATGAAGCGATTTCCTTATTGAAGAGTCGATGGAGTTTCATCACATTGGAAAAATAAATCCTATTGACTATTGTCTCTAACTTCAACAATTGGTCTACCTTTTAGTAGATGAGGAGGTTTTATTTACCCTAGATGAAATCATAGATAAATGATGTAGTACTTTAGAGAACCCATTGATGAATATACTACCATTAATGCATTTGAATAGTTTTACCTATGGTATACTAGGTTCCAATAAGTAGTGATCCCTATAATTCACTTCATAGCCTGATTGGAACCAAACAAAACCTATCCACCAAATGTTGACACCATTTTATAAAGATTTGGGTTGGAACCTCGAGAAGTGCCTCTAGGGGTCATCAATTCGTTTCCCTTACATGATGGATTCCTATATGTGGTTACAATCTCAAAACATAATGAGAGTGAGGAAGAGCCAATAAAACCAAATGACCAAAATGAAGGGGATAATAAAACCCACCTAGGTTAGAGGAACTAGTTGAAGGTACTAAAGGAAATGTCTCTCCCATGGTAGCTACTCTATTGCAAGTCTTACCTCCTCTACAGTTTGATGGGCACTCTATCCATGGAAATGTACATTACCATTCACCAATTGTGGATTATGAGAATTTGCCTTATCGAGACACTTTGGAAATTGGTATTCTTTGAGACTTACATAGTATGAAGACTAATGAACATGATTCCCTTAGTGATGAAGACTTTGCCTCACCTTCTGACCTAACCAATGATGCTTAATATATTAAGAATGAATGTTTAATACTTTTGTCTAATATTAAGTGGAACTATGTTATGTGTTGTTTTGTCATGTAATATGTTACTTAAGTGAAGTTTTAGTATTTAAATGAAGTGTTAGTATTAGTTTTTAAGTGAAGTGATAGTAAGAAGGTTGTATATAACCCGTAAAAGTAAGTTTAAATAAAGTCAAAGTGAAGTTAACTAAGTACTCATTTTTCTTATTATGTGCATATTTAACTTATTATTAGTTACAAGAACACTAACCTAGAAGGGATGTTACTAGAGAATCCACTGCAAGATAATCCTACTGAGATTAGGGAGCAACATATACTACAAACAGTAGATAATTCACCCCTTAACTGGTTTTTGGTTGTTATACAAACTATGCTTTAGCATCAGGGTACTATATTACATCATTTGGTGATAGGAAGACAACGAGGAAATCCTCCTATGGAAGAATAACCAAATGATATTAACAAATTACCAAATTTCATCTGAACTAGTAAGTACTTTGATGGAGGTATGAGCAACTTAACTAACATAGATGATTGGCTTATGAAAATTGAACAATATTTTCAAGCTTTTAGAGTTCTTGAGCATTAGAAAATAGCTTATGGAACTTTCATGCTTCAATTAAGGGCAAGGACTTGGTGGGATTCTAAGGTTCATCAACTAGAAGGAGAAATCAAGTGAAATAGGTTCGAAGAAGAGTTTTGAAGAGAGTTCTTTCCTAAAAGTATGGAGAAGAAAATGATGAAGGAGTTGTTTAACCTAGAAAAGGGAAATATGATCGTAACCTGGTATGAAAACGAAATGAATAGGCTACTCGAATATGCCTTAGAATCTACTTAGGATATAGATTATTTGAAGAAGACCTTGCTCATTCAAGGATTTAACCCTAACATGTAATGTAAACTTAAAGATCATGATCTTCTAACTTATGATGCGGTGATTGATAAAGTAGGACAATTGGAAGCTAACCAACTAAGGTTACGTACTTAGTAGAATCAGAAGAGGAGATAAGGAAGTTATCCTTATGGTAGGTTTGGAAAAAAATAAGAAGGTGCCAGGGAAGCCTTCGACTACTAAAAATCTTACTTCAAGAAGTAATGCTGCCTTAAGGTATTTAAAATGCGAGAATAATCATTTATCAAGCTGATGTAAGCAACTATAAGCTAAATGTTATATTTGTAGCAATAAGCAACATAGACCTCAAAACTATTTACAGCATAGGCATAAGACATATGGAAAAATGAGACATTTAACCTAAACTTATAAGTTAGGGGGAGATGGATGTGTTGCCAACTTGGAAAGGAATATGACTACGACTCGAGTATTTACCATAGAAGAGGAAAGAACTATGGAGGACCATCATGAATGGATAAAGGGCATTGAGGAAGGAAGTGATCTGTACTAAATAGACCTCATGGATGAGGAAGATCTTAATGAAATGATTTCTAGTGAGTTTAAATAGGAGTCTTAGGAAAAATAAATATAACGATAGAATAAATATGTATCTATGATAAGTGAATGTACTAAAGTATTGCATAAATAAATGAAATATGCAAGTATTGTTTAAATTGAAGTTTTTCCAGCATATGTTTTATTTGATACAGGTGCCTCTTACTCATTTATATGCTCATTTATATGATATGAGCTTCAACCAAAAAGTAAAATTAGAACCGAAGAAGAAAAATTGTATATAGTATTGGAACTCCTATAGGGACAAAAGTTATAACCCAAGAAAATATACCCTGCGGGAAAATAGAAATTCAAAAGTATGAATTCCCGATTGACCTTATTGTAATTCCCTTAAAGGGGTATGATGCCATATTGGGAATCAATTGGCTCACTAAGTATCAGGCCAATCGTGACTTTAAATAAAAAAGTCTTTCCTTTTAAGGACAATACTATCATATTCTAAGGTAACCATAAGAACAACTCGTCCTCCTTAGTAGGCATTGAAGTTCAAGATTTAGAATTAAGTTGGGGCATATGTTGGGTTATTTCTACGGAAACAGACAAGTAGTTCATAAAGATTGAGGAAATACTTATGGTATGTAAATTTCTTCATGTTTTTCCTAAGGAGTTACTGAGACTTGCTCCACGATAGGAAATTGATTTCACCATTGATTTTTCATTCGATATGAAACCTATATCAAAGGGACTGTACTGAATGGGACCTATGGAATTATAAGAATTGAAAAAGCAATTGCAGGAATTGTTGGATAAGGGATTCATTTGACCAATTACAAGGTGCAATGATGTTCTCTCGAATTGATTTAAGGTCAGGGTATCATTAACTACGAATTAAGCCTAAGGACATACCAAAAACTACTTTCCAAAGTTGATGTGGAAATTATGAGTTCACTGTTATGCCCTTATGGTTAACCAATGCTCTTATAACCTTCATAGATTTAATGAATAGAATATACCAGCTATACTTACATAAGTTCATTGTGGTATTCATTGATGATATACTAATGTATTCTAAAGATAAGGAATCTCATGTAGAACATTTGAGGGTAGTTCTATAAAAATTATGAGAGCATTAGTTATACGAGAAATTTTCAAAATGTAAGTTTTGACTAGATAAAGTTTTGTTCTTAAGACATATTATCTTAAGAGGAGGAATTTCAGTAGTGCTTAAGAAGGTCAAAACTATAGTGGATTAGAAGAGGGTGGAGATGGTAATGGAAATTAGAAGCCTTTTAGGTCTTATTGGTTATTACCAAAGATTTGTATAGGATTTCTCTAGGATAGCACAACCTTTAACTCAATTAACTCAAAAAGGAGTCAAATTTAAATGGAATGCTGAATGTGAGGCTAGTTTTCTAGAGTTGAAGAAAAATCTTACTACCACTCTAGTACTTACTTTGCTTGATATTAGTAAACTCTTTAGTTTATATAGTGATGCTTCTTATAATGGATTGGGGTGTGTACTTATGTAACAAGGTAAGGTTGTAGAATACACCTCTAAATAGTTAAAACATCAATGAACAAAACTACCTTACTTATGATTTGGATTTGGAAATCATAGTTTTTGCTTTAAAAATTTGAAGACTTTACCTATACGAAAAACATTGTAATGTATATTCCAATCATAAGAGCTTAAAGTACATTTTCTCCCAAAAAGAACTTAATCTAAGGCAAAGGAGGTAGATGGATTGGGGTATGTATTTATGTGAGAAGGTAAGGTTGTAGCATATGCCTCTAGACAGTTAAAACATTGTGATGCTTCCCATAATGGATAAGGGTGTGTACTTATGCAGGAAGGTAAGATTGTAGCATATGTCTCCAAACAGTTAAAACGTCAATGAATGAAACTACTCTACCCATGATTTAGAGTTGGCAGTCATGGTTTTTACTTTAAAAATTTGAAGAAATTACCTGTATAGGAAACATTGTGATGTATGTTCCAATCATAAGAGCTTAAAGTAAATTTTCTCCCAAAAAGAACGTAATCTAAGGCAAAGGAAGTAGATGGAATTAATTAAGGATTACGACTTGCCCATTCATTACCATCTAGGCAACGCTAATGCGATAGTGGATGCATTGAGTCGAAAGAATCATAGACAAGTAACTATGATGTTCACCCACCAAAAAGAGTTGATAAGAGAATTCGATAAATTAAGGATAGAGTCTATTGATTCTAGTTTAAATGCTCAATTGCTAACCATAGAAGTTCAACCGACTATCTTAGATGAGATAAGGGAGAAACAATGGAAAGATGAGAAATGCTAAGAGGTATGGGAGAAAATTAGACAAGGTATTAAGTGAGAGTTCCATGTCGATGATTCTGGGATTTTAATATATCAACAAAGAATATACATTCTTGATGATCAAGAGTTGAAAGTAAAGATCTTAAAAGAAGCACACTACTTAAGATATACCATACATCCTAAAGCTACTAATATGTACCAAGACCTTAAGTCTATTTTTTGGTGGCCTAATATGTAAATAGAAGTTGTGAACTATGTGGCTACTTGCTTTACCTATCAGTAAGTGAAAGTAGAACATGAAAGACCTAGCGAACTTTTGTAACCATTAACTATCTCATAGTGGAAATGGGATCACATCATCATGGATTTTGTTTCAATACATCCTTAAACTAAATTGAGATACGATTCTATATGGGTGGTCATGGAGTGACTCATTAAAAGTGCTCACTTCCTACCTATCCCAACAAGATATTCATTTGCTAGGTTAGCTCAAATATACATATGAGAAACAGTTTTATTACATAGGATACCCATCAATATTGTATCTAATCGTGACTCTAGATTTACTTCTTGATTTTGGAAAAGTTTGCATGAATTTAGGGACACAATTGAATTTTAGTTTTGCATACCACCCTTGGTTGGATGGGCAATTAGAAAGAACAATTTAGGTGCTAAAAGATATGCTACAATCTTGTACTTTGTAGATGTTGAGAGAATGGGATTCTCATTTACCTTTGGTGGAATTTGCATATAATAACAATTATTAAGCCACGATCCAAATGGTACCATACAAAGCTTTATATGGATGGAGGTATAAATCTCCGTTATATTAGGAAAAGGGGGAGCAAGTGATAATTGGGTTAGGGATGATACAACAAATGAATGAAAAAGTGAACATCATTTGACAAAAGATGAAGGAAGTACAAGATATGTACCATAGTTGGGCTGATCTCAAATGGAAATGTTTAGAATTCGAAATTTCAAATCATGTGTACGTAAGATCACTCCATTCAAGGGATTGCATCAATTTAGGATTAAAGGCAAACTTATTCTATGATATATTAGACCATTCAAAATCTTAAAATGTATAAGCAATGTAGCATATAGACTAGTGCTTCTTTCGAGTCTCTCTAATTATCATTATGTGCTCCATGTCTCGATGCTTTGTAAGTACGTTAAAGATTTAAAAAAAATGGTGGAATTGGGACAATTGGAGTTAAAAGATAATTTCACCCATGAGGAAAAGCAAAACAAGATTTTAGAGTCTCTTACTAAAAAATTATGGAATAGAGATCTAGAATACGTCAAGGTGCAATGAAGAAAGGATACTAGTAAGACTGTAACTTGGGACCTAAGGCAGCTATGTAAGAGAAATATCCCTAGCTGTTTAACTAAACGTTAGTACTCTTCCTCTTTAGGGTTGTTTTCAATAAAAGTTAGGATGTAAGTATTTTAATATTAAGGCCTTGAGGATAGGACCTATTATAAGGGGGTGGAATGTTAGGGTTTGTATTTACTTAAAGTGATAAATAAGTTTTAGTTATATTAACTATAAGATTCGTTAAACAGTTGAATAGGATTTAGGATTTGGTCGACCAAAACCCTAGGAAAATTATGTATGTAACAATTGTAAATATACTAAAAAAAGTAGTTTTTCTTTAAAAACTTTAATCAAAGAAATGATAATATATATATGTATGCAGTGATAAGAATAAAAGCAATAATAATAATAATAAGTAAAAAAAAAAAGATGCAAAAGTAAGGTAGTAAAAGATCAAAATTACTATAGTAATAAGTCATATTTTACTTTTTCTTATAGGATAAAGGAAACAAAATAAGACCAAAAGACCAAAATTCCCTATGTAATAAAATAATAATAATAATAATAAAGTAAAAAGTAAATAAGTAAAATGTAAAAGTAAGAGTAAAATAGCAAATGAAGGTAAATTGTATTTATGAGTGATAACTCATATCTTTTGTGTATAAGGCATAATTATTTCACATATTAAATATAAAATTAGTAATATCAGATGATTTGACCATATTATAGCAAAAATAATTTAAGTATTTATTGATTAAGTATTGAAATTACCAAAATAACCTTAAATAATAGGGAAAATTATACAAAACTAATCAAGATGCAAAGAAATATCACATCATGCACAACAACTTATTTAATAAGTTTGAAAAATTTAGTAGACAAAAGGAATAATTTTTATAAAGTTGGATATTTTGTCAGAAAATTAATAAATATACTTTTTAGGTATAAAAAATTCAAAAAAAAATTGAAAATTGTCATAAAATTATAAAAAAAATTACTACAAAAGTGTAATAATATTAGGAAGCTTCAGTAAAAATCTCAAACCTTAACTCATAACTTATTAATAAAAAATTAATTTTTCACAATATATGATTTCCAATAAATACTGCCTCTTAGCTTGTAAAATTCATATACACTCACTCTTAGCTCTAAAAATTATCTAACTTGAACTAGAGCATCTTGACTCCCCCTTATAGGTTTCTGACAAGGTTAAGCTAGTGGTGGTAACTATTGCATGGTGGTTTTGGCTATAATAAGTCGTTTTAGTGCATGAATTCTAGGGAAGGCAATAGCTCATTTATCTTTGAAATTTTTACAATAAGTACTCTTTAATTATAGTAATATATGGGTATTTTTCCAAAAATTATTTTTCATGTATGATGTATTTAGTAATTTTTGCAAGATTCTACTCGATAATACCTAAAAACCTAATTTTCAAGAAAATTCTCAAATAAATAGCTACTGATCTTATAATGCTACCATGAATTTATGATTTTTAATAAAAAAATAATTTTTCACAATACATGATTTCCAATAAATACTACCTCTTAGCTTATAAAATTCATACACACTCACTCTTAGCTTTAAAAATTATCTAACTTGAACTAGAGTATTTTCACTTCCCCTTATAGGTTTTTGACAAGGTTAGGCTAGTGGTGGTAGCTATTGCATGGTGGTTTTAGCTATAATAAGTCGTTTCAGTGCGTGAATTCTGGGGAAGGCAATAGCTCCTTTATCTTTGAAATTTTTACAATAAGTACTCTTTAATTATAGTAACATATGGGTATTTTTCCAAAAATTATTTTGCGTATATGATGTATTTAGTAATTTTTGCAAGATTTTACTCGATAATGTCTAAAAACCTGATTTTTAAGAAAATTCTCAAATAAATAGTTACTGACCTTATAATACTACCATGAATTTTTTCTATGCTATAACATATTATTTATGACCATTTTATGCTAAAAGTACTATTTTCCTAAGTACTCTCTATTTATCCTTACTTTATGAATCATTTTTTTCAAGAAAATGACCCAAAAGTAGATTATTTATAAAATTTCTAGAATAATAAACAAATGATATATATAACTTAAAACACTTAGTATGAATATTTAATGATTATTTTTAACTTTATTCAACTAATATATCATCATCCTTATCCATGTCCTTAATTATATCTTATTTCCGATAAATCAGGGTTATGCCCTAAAAACTATCCATTGAACCTTTATATTCTACATTTTCATTATATTTCAATAAGCTAAATTCGACTTTCCAAATTAAAATATTGTTATAACAAGTGGGTTACAGATTAAGAGGCTGAAATATTTAATCTTAGTGATACTATTAAGTAGGAGTATCATACTAACCTAGATAGTAAATTACTTTTTGACTTTCAAGTATACGAGACAACCACGTCTTAGGTAAGTTAGCCTACTTCACCATAATTATGTCATTGTAACAAAGAACTATTAATCATTATATTGTTTATGATTGTAATTAGAGTTGTTTACACCCATGAAATGTGTGTGATTGAAAATTTGCTTTTGGTAACTGAGTTTACCTGCTTGCTGTGCTTATCTTGTATTTAATTCTAATTGCTGTAATTTATGTTATTTGTTGGATCACCAATGTAAATTGGACACTAACAATCCATCCGGCTTAAGAATCTAGACATACATTGCATACCTCTCATATCTACATTTTGTCTCCACCAAATACTAACCACTCGGTGAGATTATATCTTTTATTAATCATACTGAATTATTTTGACTAGATGGGAGGTCGCGGTACAGGTAAAAGCTATCCAGTCATAGTATAGTTTACAAAGAGTCAAAGATCCATTGCACAAGCTTGGATTTAGTGTGAGAACTTCTTATTGTGGAAACTCCTTGAAACCTATATTAGAGTAGGTATAATTTCTCTAATTTTATGACAATTCGAACAATGTCATGTGGATGGCATATGTTTTGTTGCATTGTACTCTAAAGGATTGTTTTGTTCTTGTTTGCTTAAGTATAATACAAGTTCCTTACTACTTACTGAGCTGTAGTTTTGCTCACATCCTTATAGCCTTATTGCAAGTTCCAAAGACATACCTAACACCATGCTTGGGGTTCCACTAGTAGGTTTTTAAGACAAAAAGCTTAGGGAAGGAATGTGAAATCCAAAATTTTTCTTTGTTACAAAATTGGGTTTTAACTTAAGCTTCATCTTGTATTGTAAGATAACTTTAAATTAAATTAATAAAATGTTTATTATTTAAGTATTGTTTGTATGGAGGCCTTATATATCCTATATGACTATCATATTGATAGGCCTTAAGTTATCATAAGCAGTTGCGATATACAACAAGACTATGATACATTCTACAAAGTGTAACAATCTATTCTAAGATTGAAATGGTATAGCCTTTTTCATTTTGAACTTATCTTGCAAACTTCTCAAAGGCATTAAAAGCATAACTTTTGTTTTTCAAGAATAAAACCCAACAATATTGAGAATAATCACCAACAATTACCATGCCATATTTATTGCCTCCTAAACTTAATATTTGAGTGGGTCCAAATAAATCTATATGAAGTAATTCTAAAGGTCTTTTGGTTGTAATTTCTCTTTTTTTATTTATGTGTTGTTGATGTAAACTTATTCTTAAGACAACTTATGCAATGTACATCCTCTTTTATGCTTATGTTAGGCAGCCCATAAATTAAATTATTTTTCGATAGGTTTTCCAATTAATTGAAATGTACAAGACTTAGTTTCTTATGCCATAGAAATGCATTATCCAAAATACTAAGAAAGCATTTTTCAATCTTTACCTTAGCCGGTTCATCTAAGTATATGTTCTTTTTCCTAAATCCTTTAAATAATTTTAAGTCTTTTTAATCAAACGCTTATACTTTATTCCAATCAATGTCATCTTCTAACCTTTGTCGTATAGTTGACTTATGCTTAGGAGATTATATTTAAGTCCTTTTACTTGAGAGACATTTTCAATGGCATACAGAGGAGTCCCCATGTTACTAGTAGCAATTGTAAACCCTACTTTTAATGAGCTTACAATTCGACTAAGAGTACTTCCTGACCGTTCTTAAGGATCAATTAAACTAAGAATACAAGTTTACATTTAAAAACGAATTTAACTTTCCAATTCAAAAGTCTATTATTGATAAAACCCAAACATGAAAAACTACAAACTTTAAAGTCACCCAAGACCCTAAACCCTAAAATAATTAAAGACTTATAACCCTAAACGAGTAATTGATAATTTAATTTGAATAATTTCATTCAATTTTATAAAATTTCATGATTTTATAAGAATTAAATTGTAATTTACATAACAATTTAAGAAGCAAATTCTAAAAGAATTTCCTATAAGACAATTTCTTTATCTTCATGCTTAAGCCTTGTACATGTGAATAAGAAAACCAATCAATCATCCTAAATGACTTATCAATTGAGAGTTAGAATCATTTATCAATTGATAACTTATCAAAAACTAGTGATAAGACACTTTCCTTATCATACCTTAACTTATATTACATATGGACAAGATATCACAAGATTTCATATGTTCAACTTCAATAAAGAAGACAAGACAATTCCATACTTAAAAAGGAGGCCTATATGGCTGGTTCTCACAAGGCTAGAAAGGGAGGCCATGCCTTGTCTTTCATCCATTAATCACTTTGTCTTATACTCTACCATTCACTCCTTAATGCTTACATCATCTAGTCTTGTCAAATGTTGGCTTTTGTGCATATTAGAAGACAACAAAATCAGGCTTCTTAAACACACTTCTTTCCCCCATACAATTGGCCACACTCTCTCTCATATCTTTCACTTTCACTTTCATTTTTACTTTCATTTCCCTTACTTTAAAATCAACCCAAAAAAGGAAACACAAAAAACCCTACAAAGATCTACATTGCCACCACTTGTAGCTCCAATCTTCATTGCACAAAAGCTTTACTTTATATATTTCATTTGTCAACCTTCAAAGCCACTTTTAGGATCCTTAGGACACCCTATAAACATCACTTCAAAGGACAAAAACTCAAGATTCCGAAAAAAAGTGGCAAGAAGGAGAAAGTAAGACAAGAAGCTTAAGTGAAAGCTTAGTGCACAACCGCCATACTTTTGCTTTATGAACGAGTAAGTGTTTCTTTGTGTTAGTAACTTAATATTCCATGTTAGGAGACCATGTCTTCTTGAGGATATTAGTATGATCATAAATTGATGAAATAACTAAGACCACCTAAAGAAGCAAACTCATGAAACCCTTACATGAAAGTTGACTTATGAGTATGTAAAGTTAGTGTTATGTAAAGATACTTGTTTAGCACTTAAAATGAAAGATTTTAAGTTGAGAAAATCATGAAATGAGAATTTGAATGAAGAGAAAGATGTTGGCTGTGAGGAGTTGTGTGCCATTTGGATGTTACTTTCACTTCTATTAAGTTAAACATGCTCAAATCTAGACTTAGGTAAGGGAAAATCCATCACATGAAGCTTTTATGAGAAAACCAACTTTGTAAGATATGAACTATGATATAGAAGTTGTAATAAGGATGAGATCTACTATTTTCATGTAAAGTATGAGTTAAGCAATCATCTCATGGAAGAAAAGTTAAGTTAAGATTTGAATATAAGCAACCTAGGTTCATGATCTAATACCTAAACTTAAAGAAATAATGTAATATGTTGAAAACCAAGCGAGAGACCTTAGGATTCACCACAACCAGACCTAGAACCTTGTTGAAAGACACTTAAAAATATGATAAAAGTGAGTATATAAAGTAAAAAGATCGACTAAGCCAAGTATGATAAGTGTATAAAGCCTAAAACTTAAAACCGAGCTTAAAACTTCCAAAACGGGCCTCAAACTCCAAGTTGAACCCTCATTAAATTTTTGACCAGCAACTTACCCCTGCAATAAAAGTTGTTTTAAGACTCTTAAGTAGCTTGCAAAACACACCTTAAACCCAAGAAAGTGACTATCCTTGATTTGGATAAAAAATAAGCCCATTTGACAACTTAAGCCCACTTAAAAGCTGAAAAAGTTGTTGTTAGCCTTAGGAATATAAATCAAAGTTGGAAATCTAACCTTAAGGAGTATTTTAAGCCTAGAATGAGATCCTAAGCCCAGAATGAGATCCTATGCCCAAGCCCAAAGGACTTCCCAAGTTGCCCAAAGGACTTCCTAAGTTATCAAAAGGCCCAATAACCAAACAAAGCCCAAAAGTACTCCAAATCATGAGGATCACTATTGTTCTGACCTATAGGCAGATTTACATGCTCCATCTAGAAAATCTAACTCCACTATGTTAAAGTACACTCGAAAACGATGAAGATTGACTATAAGATTATAAAAAATCAGATTTAAAATGAGAAAGTTATATGCAATTGAACTTTTAAGTAAAACTGGGGAAAAATACGAAACCAAGTCAAAAGTATATGTTAAAGGGTTATAGCTTAGTTTTCCAAATTCTATTTCGAATCCTTATAGTATTATATTTGCAATGTCCAGGGGACCCAGCTTTTGTAAAAGACTTGCCCCTAGATTATTTTGATTAATCCACATGGGTGAGTGAGTGAATTCTTGATGATTCTTTACTTGATTTTGATTGTAGAATAGATACACTTAAACTCATATATGGAGTTAGGATGCTTGTGGGACATAGGAAATGTATGTATGTGAATTTATGATTGAATACGATGTCTTGATAATTAGATAATAATAGGAATTGTTTTTTATGACATATATATGTAATTGTATGGAGTGAAATTGTCTGATCACCATGAAAACCGGATTAAACACTTATATAATTAAGAAAATTCAATGAATCATGCATTCCCCATAATTACATTAGACGACATTGACTACTACTTCACATAGAAGATGAAAAGGGACTCACAGGAGGAGGGTCTGCTATAGGATTAGGCACTAGTTATACTATCATTTTATTGAGTCTCTGTCTTAAGTTGACGGGCTTACTAGGCATCAAGAGATGCTAACCGTTGATGAGGGGCCGTGTCTTGTAGCTTTTGCTTAAGACGTGTGTTTGCGGATTGCGGAGGCCACCATACTGCTAGACTTGGGATTTTGAAAATAATTTGTTGCTTGGAATAAAAGTATATTATATACGTTATATATATATATATATATGGTTTTGTTTTGACATGAGCACAATAGTGCGATCGATATAAAGACCCAGATTTTGGTTTGTATCGATTAATTATCTCCAACCCCGACTACAGGAGGTATAATTCTGAGTTGCGTGCAGTTCCTAGGTCACTGTATGTGTTGTTTGTCATATTGATTGATCATGCATTCATATGTTTGTGCATTAAATAAATTTTTGTCATACGGTATTGAAGAGGGGATTTATCTCAATAAGAGTAAGCTTACACCCTCATAGATTTTTGTTGATGCAGACCATCTCTTCATTCATTCGGGCCGAAGAATACCTGAAGTGAGTCTTTTTTGGTGACAAGATGGAGCGTTTAAAGAGTAGAGAGGAGATTTTTTGTAATAGACTTTTCTAAATAATCATTTATCTTTATTTCTCAATTTATTTTATAGATGGAAGATTCTAATGCAGATTCTTATACAAACTACATTCGTTTGTAATATTCTTTTAGTGTAGAATTCAATAAATTCACATGTTTATTTAATTAACCTACATCAAAAAAGTAAATTTTAGTTAAATTGCTTGACATTACTTATCTATGGGCTTAGAGGTAACGTATACTAAAGGAGTTTTGTGTGTTGTATAAAAGGCTTACGATCAACAAGGGTTTGATTGTAGATTTTTATGCGGTATACAACGATCTACCACAACAATGATACTATTGGGTTGTGATAGCAAGAATCTGTCCTTTACCATTATCTCCAAATTTGACAAACCCTCCTTCCTTCAATTTGATGTTTGTAAAGAGTAAGGCATCTCTTGTTATGTGACAAGCATATCTACTATCTAAATACCATATTCCTTTGAGTTTAACTTCATGTTCCTATAATCACTTAGAAACTGATTAATTACTCTTAGGAACTTACATAAGCTTGGGTCTATGAAATTTAAGCTCATTGTTTTTAGTTTTTTTACTTGATAATTACTGAGCTTATGATTTTTGAAGTAATAATATTTTTCAATATGTCCTAATCTATTACAAAAGAAACATCCATATGACTTGTTGTACTTGTTTGTTACCTACTTGTGCCTTTTGGTTTGAATATCTCCTATCATACCTTTTGAAGGAACCTTTGATAAGTCTTCTAACCATTCTGTTTCGGATCATATGATTTTGTTGTATTCTCTCATATTCAGATTTTTTAATTGATTTGTTTATGGCTTCCTTTCTTTTAACGAATACTATCATTTTGTTTGATTTTGGTCTACCCATATTTAAATCCTCATCTTATCTTGGTTCAATCTATTCATTGTGAAGCAATAAGCATTTGTAATTTCAAAAAATTTGTTGAATGCTAAATCAATTGAATTAGATAAATCATCAAAACTTGAATTCAAATTACTTATTTCTTCCTTTAATTTTCATTTTCATTTTCTTTTCTAAACTTTCATTATCAGTTAGGACATTCTCATTATTTATCTCTAGAGCTTCTTTGTTTGTTTTTAGTATATTTACTTCTTTCTTTAAGTGTTCATTTTCTTGAATTGGTTGATCCCTTTCTTGTTTTAGATCTTCTATTTCTTTATTGGTCTTAGTTAATTTTAGATCAGCCTTTTCTAGGGCTTCTAATAGCTTCTTTATTTGTTTACATACACTTTCTTACATAATAACTTTGAAATTAGAACTTACCATGGATGGTGCCATCAGACATAAGATAGCTTCTTCTTCATTGTCTAATTTATCTCTTGATTGATTATCTGATTCTCGAACTTCTTTATTAGAACCAAGCATTCATCTTTGATATGATTGGGCTTTTTACACTCGTAATACACTATATCTTTCGCTTCCTTCTTATCTTTCTTCAAGTCTTTTTCTTTAAAGCTTTTACTCATGTCGTGTTTGTTAGTAAATGAATATTTATAGATCCTTTTCTTACCTTATCTTTTGATCATCCTGTTCAGTTTCCTTACAATGAATGTGACATCATCTTCATAATCACTTTCACTTTCCGATTCTGAATTAGAGTCCATCTTTTGAGCTTTGAATGCTATCCCCTTTCTCTTTGTATTTTCTAATATAGCTTCTATTTTAAGGAAGTCTACTTCATATGCCATTAGCTTGCTCCTTAATTAGCTAAGTGTTAATCTTTTCATATCACAAGCTTCTTCAATAGTTGTTTTCTTTGCATTCTATGCCTTTGAAAGTACTCTTAAGATCTTTTGTACCCGATCTAAATCATCAATTTTCTTTCTAATGGATGAAAGCTCATTTGTAATGGTAATAAACTTACTAAATGACTCCTTTATTTCTTTTCTAGGTAGAATCTGAAATGTTTCATATTGTTGCATCAGAGAATTGATCTTTGTCTCTTTAATAGTGTCCATGCTAATGTGTCCTATATATCCCTAGCTGATATGCAAGATGAAATCCAATAGATTTTAGATTGAGCAATTGTAGATAAGTTTTGTGGCTTTGGAATTTAGCTCTACTTTTGTGATATCACTTTCTATAGTAATAATATCAAGAAGTGTCACGTCTCTTTTTTCAATGATTTGACAAACTTGATAATCAAACACCTTAACATAAGTCTTCATCCTAAATTTCTAATAAGAGAAATTAGTGTCATAAAAAAATTGTGCTTTTCCAAGTTGTATGGTAGATCTATTGCTTTCACTACCTTCAGCTATGACCTATGAACTCTAATGATACTAAAGTTAAGCTCTTACACCAAATGTAGGTCCCAATTGAGTAACCAAGCACCGCTCAGAGGGAGGTGTTGGTTGAATTGGTTGCTTCTAAAAACTGAAACAAAATGATTTTAAGAGAAAACTTTTCCCCTTAGCTACTTAGATGATCAACTAGAAGATAAATGGATAAACAATGTAAATAAAATGTACGAAAATAAAGAGATGAGGGGTAGAAAATTAAACACATGAATTCTAGTACTTCAACCTTGTCCTTATTGCACTCCTTCAGCTTTACTGTCAGGAACCTAGTTCAAATTACGAAAGTCATTCCACTATCTACTTATTCTTCAAAGAATACTACTCCCCCTAAAATGCCTGGAGAGTCTTCTATTGTGGGCTTCCTTGATAAGTAATTCTTGCAGAGAATAGGTCGGTATGCACAATTTTCCCCCTCGAAACAAGTACCCACCATCCATATGGTATTCGTCTATTGTCCTTTCGTTGACACATCGCGTAAATATGGGTCAAAAGCATAGATCCCCGAAGTACTACTCCTTAATGTTGGCAAACTTAAACAATCTAGTTTGCACGCTAATCTGGAGTGCATGCCTCTTCAAAAGAGCATTTGCAACTATATTGCTCTTCTCTTGTTTGTATTTTATTACAAAGTTGAACTCTTCAAGGAATTCGACCCACTTCGCCTGCCGCTTCAACAATTTTGTCTAACTTTGGAGATACCTCAAAGACTCGTGGTCAGTGTAGATGACAAATTCTCTCAGTAATAGGTAATGTTGCCATACTTACAATGCTTAGATTAGTACTAAGAGCTCTTTATTATATACAGGGTAGTTTAATTGAGGTCCCTTGAGCTTTTCACTGTAGTAGGCAATTGGTTGGCCTTTCTGCATTAGGATAACGCCTATCCTAATGCCTGACGCGTCACATTTTAGCTCAAATATTTTTTCGAAGTCAGGTAAAACTAACACAGAGGTGAAAGTCAATCTTTCCTTCACCTCGGCATAACTCCTCTCTTTCTTTTCTTCCCATCGAAAGTCGATATTCTTCTTTGTCAGCTCAGTAAGGGGTGTAGTGAGGGTGTTGAAATTTCTGATGAGTCTTTTATAGAAAGAAGCCAATTTATGGAAACTTCTCACTTCAGTATAGGCAGTAAGGATCAGCTACTCGATGATCGCTTAGATCTTCTTGTTGTCCACTCAGAAGCCTCCTCCACTTACCACATAACCTAAGAATACTACTTCTTCCTAGTAAAAGCAACATTTCTTAAGGTTATCGAATACTCTCTTGACATAGAGGACATTTAGTATGGCTTGGAGATGTTCATAGTGACTTGATATGTTGGTACTGTATATAAGGATGTCGTTGAAATACACCATGACACACTTCCCTATGAGATGTCTCAGTACATGGTTCATCAATCTCATGAAATTGCTCAAGGCATTCGACAAGTTAAAGGGCATGACTATCTACTCATAAAGTCCATGCCGAGTTTTGAATGTTATTTTCTACTCATCTCCCATCTTTATGTGAATTTGATGGCAGCTAGACTTGAGATCGATCTTGTTGAAGATCTTGGCTCCACTCAATTCATCCAGCATGTCTCCCATTCTTGGAATGAGATACCTGTATTTGATTGTAATCTTGTTTACGGCTTGGTTGTCAATATACATCCTTTAGGTACGATCCTTTTACAGCATTAGGAGCACTGGCACAATACAATGGTTAAGACTTTCCCTAATATACCCTCTCTTTAGTAACTCATTAACTTGACGTTGGAGCTTGAAGCTTATTCGGGACTCATTTGATAGGTTGACTTATTTGGTAAGGGGGCGCCAGGTATTAAGTCAATGCAGTATTCTATACCTTGGAGGAAAAGCAAGCCCTCGGGTAACTCTTTTGGGAACAGATTGTCATATTCATCCAGCAATGCTCTCACTCGTTAGGGTAGTTTACACTGTTACGTTATCTCTAACAGGCGCCTAACCAACATAAGGGTAGTCTCTTCAACATCATTGGCATCTTGGAGTTTAGTTTTACTCATCACCAGAGCTTTCTTCGATCCATGAGCAAGTTTTGTTGCAGTTTGTTAACTTCACTCGGTGGCATTGGGTTTAGTGTAATCTTTCTGCCATCCTTCTCAGACATCTACATGTTCTTGTACCCATCATAGATAATTCTCCTATCAAATAGTCATGGTTAGCTAAGTAACACATGAGAGGTGCACATGGGTAGCACATCTTAGAGAGTTTCATTAGAGTAATTTTCGATAGTGATTGGTAATAGTGCTTGTCAGGTGTCATGTAGTGCTCCCTTTTCACTCAGCCAATGCAACTCGTACGGCCTCAAGTGTACAATAGTTGGCAATTTCAACCTTGTGATCAAATTGGTCGATGCTACGTTGGTGCAACTTCCATTATCTACAATTAATGTGCTCACTTGATTACTCACTTTATAAGTGGTATGAAACAAGTTCTCCTTCTGCTCCTCCTCCCATAAGGGTTCTATGTTCATTATGTGTCGAACAACTAAGGCCAATTGTTCCAAGTCCTCGGCGAACACTTCCTCTTCAATCAGCTTATCATCATGAGAAACTTTTTTCTCGGCAAGGTTCTCCTCCTCAAGCTCCTCGTCAGTACTCTCCACATCTAACTTAGGGAAGTCTCTTTTGATGACCATAGTTCTTCGGTTTAGACATTAAGCAGCCATATGTCCAAACTCTTGGCACATGAAGCACTTGATCTAGCTTGTCTTCCTACCAGATCCTTGCCTTTTCTCATAAGTGCGGGTCAGCATGGCACTGTCAGGTTAGCCCTTCTTTTCAGTTTGGACATCCACCTTTCTAATTGGCTAGGTACTTGATTGAGCTTGGTGACTTGTCTATCCAGGTCGACTAGTCGACATTCTGGTCATTATTTAATCTCTCTTCTGTCTCTTTATTTGTTGAGCTATTTGGATGGCTTCATCCGTTGTTGTGAATCATTAAAGTTCTACAATGTCTCGAATGTTACCTCTCAATCTAATGATGAACCTAGAGATTGTTCGTGCTGGTGGTTCCTCTACTTCTATATATACTGTAGTTTGCGTATGTGAAATAAAACAAGTTACTGTGCTCATCTTAGCTACTGTGTTTACTGGTTGTTTAGTTTTTGGTTTAGAGAAATGACAGATCCATTGAAGCTCAAATCTTAAAGAACCCCTAAGAGCAATGACGAGAGACTTGATAAGGTGGCTAACCTTTTCGTAGATTTAACCCGAGTTGTTCCTGTGTTGGCTTGCCGACTCACTAAGGCCACACAAAATACCCTACAAGTTGCTTAACCTATTAGAGGTCAAAACCCAGCTTGACAAGTTCGAGGTGGAGGAGTAGGTAGATGAGTAAGACGAAGGATAGACCTAAGGAGACTAGATAAAGAGGATAGGGAAGAGTATTTTGAAGAGGAGCGAGCTCAAGTTCCCAGAGCATCTGACCATTTGAAGCTTTAGATTTTGAGCTTCAATGGATCTAAGAATACCGATTAATATCTGGAATGAGAAGAGATAATGGAGCATGTTTTTTACTATTATTAGTACGAGGATTACTAGAAAGTGAGAACTACTGTTGTTGGGTTCTCCGAATATGCCGCCATGTGGTAGAAGAATTTCTAAGCTATGAAGAAGTGAGAATGCTATCGAGAGATTAATATTTGGCATAAAATGAAAAGAATATTGAGAAATAGATTTGTGCCAAAAAGTTACCTACAAGATACTTTCACTCGGCTTCAAGAGTTAAGGTAAGGAGATCGAACAATTGATGAGTATGTTTAGAAATTCCAAATGTTAATGATTCAATGTGAAGTGGAGGAGCCCCGGCGTGAACAATCTCTAGGTTCATCACTGGATTGACAGGTGATATTTGGGACATTGTGGAGCTCCAACGATTCACCATAATGGACGAAGCCATTAGAATAGCCTAATGAGTAGAGAGGTAGAGAAAAAGCCGAGTATCGACCCGAATGCCGACTAGTCGACCCGAATAGGTAGGTCACCGAGCTCAGTCAAGTATTGAGTTGAGCCAAAAGGTAGATGTTTGAATCGAACTGAAAGGCTGACTGAAGGGTGAAGTGCTTACTCGAACTTATGAGAAGGGTAAGGGTTTGATAGGAAGACAAGCTAGATCAAGTACTTCAAATGCTAAGGGTTTAAACATATGGCTCATTAGTGCCCGAATCGAAAGACAATGGTCATTAAGGAAGACATTTGTTTAAAATTTGATATATAACTAATATCCACACCATTACCCCCTAACCCCCACCCCTTCTTAGTGACTTAATTAGGACCTACATTTGGTATTCTAGCCTAGCTTTAGTATCATTTAGAGTTCAAAGGTCATGGCTGAAGGTAGTGAAAGCAATGGTTCTACCATACAGCCTAAAAAAGCTCTATTTTTTTATGACACTAATTTTTTTTATTTTTTTATTTTTTATTGGAAGTTCAAGATGGAGATATATGTCAAGGCATATGATTATCAAGTATAATGAATTATTGAAAATGACGATGTAATACTTTTTGAGAGCATCACTACTGAAGGTGATATTGTGAAAGCAAAGCTAAATTCCAAAGCCAAAAATCTACTTTTATCTACAATATCTCAATTTGAATTTTATTTAATTTCATCTTATAGATCAATAAAAGACATATGGGATGTGTTAGTATAGACATATGAAGGCACAGACACTGTTAAAGATACATGGATCAATTCTTTAATGCAGTAATACGAAATGTTTCACATACTACTTAGAGAAGAAATAAAAGAGTCATTTGGCAGATTTACTACCATCACAAATGAACTGTCATCCTTTGGAAAGAAAATTGATGATTCAGATCTTGTATGAAGGATGTTAAGAGTACTTCCTAAAGCATGGAAATAAAGAAAACTATTATTGAAGAAGCGTATGATATAAAATGATTGACACTTAGCCAATTAAGAAGCAAAGTGATGGTGTATGAGGTAGATTTTTTTTAAACCAAAAGTTGTATACGAAGAAATGAAGAAAAAGGGGATAGCCTTTAAAGCTTAGAAGATTGATATTGATTCAAAATCAAAAAGCGAAAGTGATGGCGAAGATTATGTTACCCTTATTATAAGAAGATTAAACAAGATAATCAAAAGACAAGGTAAGAAAAGATTTTCTAAGCATGCCTATCTAACAAAAACGATGCAGGTAAGAGATACAAGGATAGAGTTCAGAAAAAGGAGAAGAAAGAAGTAGCGTGCTACAACTGCAAAAAGCTTAGACATATAAAATATGAATGTTTTGTATTGGTAAAGAAATTGGAAAAATATAAGAAAAAGCACAATTTGTTGCTAGCCACTTAGAGTGACTTAGATGAATTAGGAGATAAAATAGATGATGAAGAAGAAGCCAACCTATGTCTAATGGCATTATCTAAGGTAATTTCTAATTCCGAAGATGATATGTCAGAAAGTGTATATAAACAAATAAAAAAAATTGCTAAAAGCCTTAGAAAAGGTTGATCTAAAATTGACAAAAACCAATAGAGATAGAAGAACTAAAAAGAGAAAGAGATTAATTAATTCTGGAAAATAAACATTTAAAATGAGAAATAAATGTACTTAGGACTGATAAAGAAACCCTAAAAATTGATAGCAATAATCTTTGTACAGAAAATGATCATTTAGAAAAAGACAATGGAGAATTAAAAGATGAGATAAGTAACTTGAGATCAAGGATTGATGATTTGTCTAATTCAATAGACTCAACATTTAATATATTTTGTGAAACTGATAAAAGGCTAAAAATGCTTATTGCCTCACAATGATTGGATAAAACTAAGATAGGATTAGGATCTGAATATGGAGATAATTCAAAATCAAACAAAACAACAATATTTGTCAAAGGAAAGGAAGTTATAAATAGTTCAATAAATAATTCCAAAGAAACCTAGCAAAATCATTTGTTCTGAAATAGAACAATTAGAGGACCTATCAAAGGTTCCAACAAAAGATACTCAAATAAAAAAGCATAGGTAAAAGAAAAGTATAAAAAGTCATATGGATGTTTCCTTTGTAATAGATTAAGACATTAAAAGATATTGTTACTTCAAAAATCACAAGCTCAGTAGTTACCCAACAAAACATTAAAAATAACGAGATTGAATTTCGGTAGATCTGAGCTTGTTTGGGTTACCAAGAAAAATTGATTCGTTTCTATGTAATTATAGGAGGAACATGGTATTTGGATAGTAGGTGTTCTCGTCACATGACTGGAGATGCTTTACTGTTTACAAACATCAAATGGAAGGAAGGTGGTTTTGCTAAATTTGGAGTAACGATAAAGGACAATTGCTTCCAATAATATCAGAACTCTTCCATACACCATTGAAATGTCTCTTTGGTAAAAGGATTTAAACATAATCTTTTATGTATAAGTTAATTGTGTGACAAAGGTTATAAGATGACGTTTGATTAAAATAAGGTAGAAGCCTTTGACCAAAATGACTTAAAATTATTTGAAGGTTTTAGGAAAAAGAACATATACTTAATTGAACCAGCTAAAGTAAAGATTGAAAAATGCTTTCTTAGTATTATAGATAATACATTTCTACGGCATGAGAAGCTAGGGCATGTACATTTCAATCAAATGGAAAATTTATTGGAAAATAACTTAATTTCTGGACTACCTAAGATAAGTATAAAAGAGGATGTAAGTTGCATAAGTTGCCTTAAGAATAAGCAAACAGCAACAACTTACAAATCAAAGTTAGTAATCACATCCAAAAGACCTTTAGAGTTACTTCATATGTATCTATTTGGACCTACTCGAATATTAAGCTTAGGAGGTAATAGGTATGGTATGGTAACTGTTAATGATTATTCTCAATATTGTTGTATGCTATTTTTAAGGAATAAAAGTGATGCTTTTATTGTCTTTGAAAACTTTTCTAGACATGTTCAAAATGAAAAAGGGTGTACCTTTATCAGTCTTAGAATAGATCATGGTAAAGAGTTTGAGAGTGAAGATTTCATTAGATTTTATGAAGACCAAGGAATCAATCACAATTTCTTGGCTCCATATACTTTACAACAAAATGGGGTCATGGAATGTAAAAATAGAACCATACAAGAAATGATAAGAACTCCTCTAAATGGAAGTGGGATTGCATAGTATTTTTGGGCTAAAGCTATCTCAACATCTTGTTATATAATTAATAGAGTCTACTTGAGACCTTTAACTAAGAAAACCTCATATGAAATGTACAAAGGAAGAAAACCCACAATTTCATATTTCCATGTTTTTGGTTCAAAGTGTTACATTAAGAAGCTCGGATAGAATTTGGACAAATTCAAAGAATGAGCAAATGAAGGAATCTTCTTAGGATATCCTTAAGGAGCAAAGCATTTCGAGTGTATAATAAAGCCACTTGAACAATTGAGGAATCAATTAATGTAAAATTCATTGATGAAGCAAAGACTAAAGAATCAAATGACAAATTAGATAACCCAAGTAAGAATTCTTTCTCTCATAAGAACCTCTCATAAGAATGAAATTGAGAAGGAAGAAACTAAGAAAATAAGAACTACTAAGGAAGCTCAACTAGAAACTCCCTCAGAGGATAAATCAAAAGGTTTTTCAGAAGTCATCTAAGTAAGTTTAGAACCTCAAAGGACTTAGAGATATAAATCATACCATCCATCAGAACAGGTTATAGGAGAAAAACATTCCAAAGTTAAAACTAAAGTGAGATTACACAATGTTGAAAATCAATTTACTTTATTATCCAAAATAGAGCCAACACTATATATGAGGTTTATCTAATGTCAATTGGATAAATGCAATGCAAGAAGAGTTTACACCATTTCAGAGAAATTGAGTATCGTCTTTTGTTCTTAGACCACATAACAAAACAACTATTGGCACAAAATGGGTGTTTATGAACAAACTGGATGAACATGGAAAAATAAGTAGAAATAAAGCTAGACTTATTGCAAAAAGATATTTACAAGAAGAAGGAATAGACTTCGACAAAAAAGTATGCACCTATTACACGTTTGGACCCTATAAGATTACTTTTAGCATTTGCTTCTTATAAAAGTTTTAAGTTATTTTAAATGGATGTTAAAAGTGCATTCTTAAATGGTTGTTTAAAAAAAAGAAATCTTTGTCAAACAACCCCTAGAGTTTGAAGATTTGTTAAAAAAAAATTATGTATTTAAGTTAAGAAAGACATTACATGGGCTAAAACAAGCACTATGTGCATGGTATGAAAGACTTAGTGAATTTCTCATTAAGAATGGTTTCAAAAGAAGACAAGTTGATACTACTCTATTCATCAAATATTATAATAATGATTTGCTTGATGTTTAAATTTACATAAACAATATTATTTTCAATGCTACTAACGAACAATATTGTAAAGATTTCTTTAAGTTGATGCAGGTTGAATTCAAAATGTCCTTAATAGGAGAATTAAACTTTTTCCTCTCGCTTCAAATAAAATAAACTAAGGATTGGATTTCTATTCATCATGAAAAATATACCAAACAAATTCTCAAAAATTTGGATATGAAAATACAAAGAGAGCTGTAACTCATATGTCAACCTCAACAAGATTGGAACTAGATGAAACAAGTAAGCAGGTAAGTGAAAAGCTTTATAGAAGCTTAATTGGTTCTCTACTATATTTAACTACTTCTTGACTTGATATTATTTTTAGTGTTTGCTTGTATGCTACATTTCAAGCTAAGCCTACTAAATTACATTTAGTTGCAATAAAACAAATATTTAAATGTATATCTAGTACAATTAATCTTGGAATTTGGTACTCCAAAAATAATGACGTTAAATTAATAGGATATTCTGATGTAGATTACATAAGATGTAAAATTAATAGAAAAAGTAAATTTGGAATGTGTCAATTTATAGGTGATAAATTGGTTTCTTGGTCCTCTAAGTAGCAAAATTCAATGGCATTATCAACAGCAAAAGCTGAATATGTATCAATAAGCAATTGATGTGCTTAAATATTGTTGATTAAACAACAATTATTTGACTACGGAATAAAATTTGACAATGTTCCTATTAAATGTGATAATACTAGTTCAATTAATTTAAAAAAAAAATATGTACAACATTCTCACTCTCAACATATTGAAGTTAAACATTATTTTATCAGAGACTATTAATAATGGAGATATAAGCATTAAATATGTTTCCATAGATAATCAACTGGCTGACATATTTACAAAGCCCCTAGATAAGATGAAGTTTGACAATATTAGGAATGAAATTAGAGTATGTAATCCTATATGATGTTGTAAATATATATTTTTTTTCATTTTTTCTTTTGCATGTGTTGTTCTTTTTATTTCCCTCGTGTTCTTTTATTTTCAAAAAAGGAATTGTGTGGTAGTTGCCTTAATTAATGTACTACCTATCATCTAACCAATCTTCCTTAAGTATGGAAATAATCCCATCTTTCCATATTTATTCCCATCCTTCTTTTCTCTTACACGTTTGATAGTTACAAGTATCCTTCCTCTTCGGTAACTCACTCTTCATTCAAGTCTTTCTCTTTTCTTCTTGACTTAAAACCCTCATCTCATCATAGCCAATAGAAAGTCCTCTCGCATTCTCTCCAAAAAGAAGATTGTGAAAGATCTAAACATCACCATGACTAACTCTTATCAACTAGCCGATGAATTGACTTTTAGAGAAAATGAAGTCTCTCAACAACTCACCCAACGCTAAAACCAAAGGAACCAAAAAACCTATTAAGAAGGGAAAGGAATCCAAGAAACCCAAAAGGAAATTCAATCGAGTTGAGGTGGAGAAATTAGTTGTTAGGGTCATGGAATCATCTAATGAACTAATTGGGTTTGTGGATGTTGGTAAAAGTCAAGGAAAAGATTAAAAAAAAAAAAAGATAGAGAGAGAGAAGAAAAAGAAAGAAAATAAAAGAAAAACATAAGATAAGTTGGACAATGAACTTGAAGAGAAGTTGCAAGAACAGAACATTGAAGTTGTTCGTTCTGATCTAATAAGCTCTAAGAAAGAGGTAAGTTTGAAATCCATCTCCTTAAAAAGGAAGTTAGATTATATTAAATTGCATATTTTTGACTTCGACTACTTCACTACAAATGGATTTTATTAGGATGAATTGTAATGCGTTATCAGGTGCAAAAACTTGTGCATAGTAGATATTGTAGTTTATGGGGAGGTTATTTTTGAATTTTATGAAAATTTGAACTTCAGTGGAAGGGATAAACAAAGTTCTGTAGTATTAGGAAGGGAATTTATCATTATCATGAGTGATATTATCAAATGCTTTAATTTGCCTAATGTAATGATGAACGACTTATGGCCATGGGAAAAAGTTAGGTTTTTAACACTATCACAAATGGTAAATAGAAAATAAAGGCGAGAGGTGTTTGTCTTTGATTATTGGTTGCAGATAAGGTTGTTATATAAATTAGTTATAAATTGTATCTTGCCTAAGAAAGGGAGAACAACTTCGATTTCAAGGGAAGATGCTTTAATAATCATTATTAAGCATGCATTTTTGACAAAGTGACTTAACCACCAGCTATAAAGGATCCTTTAGCTCAACATTTATTACCTTCCTTACCACAACAACCTCCAACTGATCAAGAACTAGTTTAACCAATCCTATCACTATCCTCTCCATCTAACATCGTTTAGGCCACTAAATCCTCTAAATAATTTCCTGATCATCCACCGGAAACTCAGTAGCCTCCAATTCAAGTTACTCCACTATCTGCCTAAGCATCTAATCCATCTTCTAAAGAAGTTTTTGTTTTACTCTAAAGCCCTTCGAGACAAATCTATATCTGTTTTGGAAGTTCAATCAACCATCAACTCCTTGAAGGATGAAGAAGTCTTATCCTAAGGAGAAATCCTAGATTTTCTGTTGTTCCTTGAACTCTTGTTATGCTGGTTGTTTTTATGTTTGGACAATGTTTTACATTTGGACTACGTTTGTTCTTAGTTGGTTTTATGATTTGTCATGACTTTTGGAAGTTTACATTCTCTTATGATAAATTTTATCTTCCAATCTCATCTATGCTTTTAAGAAATGACATAGTCTCAAAGGGAGCTATTACCCTAAACCTTCCTTGCTGATAACAAAAAGGAGGAAAAGAACACAAGAGATAGATATGTTGCTGAAATTGTTTGGCTGCAGTTGTTGTGGTGTTATGTCTTGACGATATTTTGCTTATATTTGGTTTATGAAGGTTTCGTTATCATAAAAAAGGGTGAGAATATTAATGTCTTCATTATGTTTTTTATGATAACAAAAAGGGATGATGTTAAAATATTTACATGCATGTTCAGTTTAATTAGATATTGCTATATGTGTTTATTAGTTTCTCATATATTAAACAAAGTCTTTTAAGATTTACTATATGATTAGTTAAATAACTGATCATAAGGTATGGGAACTGGAAATAGGGAATACGCTTAAAATATAAGAATCATCGATTAAGGACCCCAAGAAAACCCAACTTCATTTACTAAATGTATTTGGGAAATATGTTTAGTACGTTCCGCTAAGTAGGATTAAAATTTACAGGGATAAGATCAAAATTTTCTTATTATAAAAATCCTTCTAAGATTGGAAAGTTTTGTTTTAAAAGAGGATTTTGATCAAGCCATCTAGATTTAAAGAAGACTCATATATTAACAACAAAGTTTACCTTATATATACGTTTGAAGTACTCATAGGGAAGGAAATCCTAGCACTTTTGCAACTCATATATTATGGAAAGGATTTCACATATATAGAAGGTCAACAAAGAGATAATACATAAGATATTTTTGTCAAAGCAAAGGTTCGGAATAAATTCTCTAAATACTTACCTTAAAACAAGTTTCTAGCCATTGCAACTTTAATTACATAACGAAGGGAAGTTCTTTACATAAAGGATATGAAAAACAAAAGAAAAAGACATGAAATAATTTCCATTATTCTAAAGTACTACAAAAAAATAAAATTTTGAGGACAAAAGATCGATTAGAAGCTTACATACTTATCTTTATGCTAGTTCTTATTTGTTGAGGAACCATTTCTTTTATTTTCCTCATTGTCTTTTGTAACTCTAATATAAGTTTTGTTTTAGAGAGATTTTGGATCTTTGTTGTTTTGATTGTTAGCCTAGGAGTAAGGCTAAGTGAGTTAGAGCAAAGAATATTGTTTGTAACCTCTCTAAATTTTTGAATATTATGGATAGTGGAACGATATTGGAAAGTAAACTAAGTCCTTGACAGTTAAGCTAGAAGAAGTGTAGTAGGCACAAGGCCAAAGCATTATAATTTGTCTGCCTGCTTTTCTAACTCTGATCTATTTACTTTCGTATACTTTATTTATATTTCCTTTTCCATTTATCTTCCAAGCAATATCTTACGTAATCATGGGGATAAGTTTTTTCAAGTATCGTATTTGTTTAAAATTTAATATATAACCAATCCCCTTCCCCTTACCCTCTTAGTTACTTAACAGGGACCTACATGGATGTCAAAGTTATTATTTAGGAGAAGAGGATAAAATTAGTTTATACTAGCCCTATTAACATCAATTCAAAGATATTTTTTATTTTCTAATTAGTCATTTTCTATACAATGAAGAAGAGCATATATGGATCTTATACACACAATCAAAAAATGTCTAAAGTAGTCTATTTTGAGTCTTTGAACACCCAATGTTGCATGCCCTAGCTGCTACTCATGTACCCTCTAATAGTTTAATCTCTTTTTCAAAAGGTCCTTTGCAATCCTAATGAGCATGTTCATCCTTTTTTCTAAGATGTTAACCTTAACTCAAGAACAGGTCAAGGGATGCAATCTTGCTTTCCTCTAAAAATAGTTTAGTCAACTTAAGGAACTCAGTCTTTAACAATTGTGTTGGGTCACCCTTAGGGAAAAAAAAAAAACCTTTCTTGTGTTCATTCCAACACTTCCTTCTAAAGTTAGCCTTAGTTGCCAAATTCTGAACACTTCGAGTCAATTCATTAGTTTTCACACTTTTAACCCATTGAAGAGGATCAACTTATCTTTCAAAGCCTAAAAAGTTAGTTTTTTCAAATTTATGTCCTTATTTCCCTATACTAGAAATCCTATTTGATTAAGCAAGTGTAGTGCCTTTCAACATCTATAGGCTAAAGGTGTCTTGAAAGAAAATCTCATTCTTCTTGCAAGTGACATGACATGCTTAGTGCTAAGACTATAAAGCATTAGATATGTAAGTTCCTCTCATGAAGGCGATGCTCTTTACACTAGCAAAATATTTTGAGAAAACTTTTGCAAAAAGTCAAGTGGACTCTTTGTTTAACATAGTGACATATTGCTCTTAGAGCAAACAAGTAACTGTTGAAATAAGATCGAAATTTGATTTTCTCTAGTGCAATGAAGAGGTAGATAGAAAGAATGGGATTATTGGTGACAACTTTCTTCATATGGTAAGAATAGACAAAGTAATTGACTTGAATATAGATGTCTTGGAGTTGAAATTGACTATCATGGTATGGTCAATAAAAGTGCTATCCAAGTAGAAAACTCACTAGAAAATTCAGGGAAAGTGATGGAAGTTGTAAGAAAGTGAAGGAAAATAACTTTTTTTACCAATCATAAGTTAACAAGTGGCTAGTCTGAATAACAAAATGGAAAAGGAATACAACACCCGCCATGAGACTCAAACCCTTGATCTATAATGAACTCTCTTATGCCCTAACTAACTGTACTGTTGGATTTTTCTCATTAAGCCTTGCAATCTATTAATATTTGATACATTAAATGACTTGAATTAGTTTTGCAACCCAAAATCAATTAAGAATCAAATCAAACCTAAATCATCTGGCATTCCGTAGTTAAAGTTAGTACTTATATGTTAAAAATAATTTTCATTTCAAATCCAATTTAAAGGTTTTCTAAGCTCTTATTTGTTTATCATCTGATCAATTCAATATTGATTTTCTTGTAAATCAACCAATTTAAATCCAATTCATCATTAATTTAAAGTAGCTTCATTTTTCCAATAAATGTAATTAACTTCTACAATAGTCCATATATTAAGTTTTTTAGAAAACCTAATATTCTTGGATAAGGCTCAAAACCCTTAAATCACATATGTACATTTCGACTTTATTTGAATCTACATGTGGAAGGACCTTATCCATGTAACACAAAATCCCTAAAAATGATCCAAGACCTAAAAATTGTATTTTTAGTTTCTAATTTTTCGTTTTTTAATTTTTTTTTAATTTTTGAATTAGGATCCTTTTTCTTTATTCTAAAAAATTTCTAAAATATAGGGTTACGGTGGTGTATACAACTACCCTTATTTCTCCCTTATGTCTTTGTACTTATTCTTGCTACCTAGATAAAGAGCAAATCAAGAGACTCAAGTCCCTATCATCCAATCCTAGAATCTCTTCTCCAATTTGTCAACTAAAAGGACTTAGTTCAAGATGCCCTAATGGCTCAATCTCTCGAATCTGCCTTAGTCCCCCATGTCAAAAATTTTTCTTAGTTCATGTAATCACTTAATTCCTAAGTCAACCCTAGTAGTCAAAAGTGGAACATTCTAATCTAAGTCTATAATCTCCATTTCTAAACGTTAGTTCTAATGGTCTATTTTGGTCATTTTCCCAAGCTTTTCCTAGTCCAACCTCATAGTCTCTTAGGGACTCAACCCCTAACAACCAAAAGTAGGCTTAGTGGCTCTCTCAAAACGCTTAAGGACTCTTTCCTATTTGTAGTAGACTCTAATTGATACATTTCACATTTACTAAAATAATTAAGAATTTGATCATGAACAAAAGATCCGTTAATCCAAGATGGTGAATAGAAAAGACCCATTAATCTAAGATGGTGAGCAAAAGACCCATTAGTCCAAGATGGTGAATAAAAGACCCATCAATCCAAAATGATGAGAAAAAAGCCTATCAATAGAAGGTGGTGAACATAAATGACCTATCAATCTAAGATAAAGATGATGAACAAAGATGGTGAGCACAAAATACCCATCAATTTAAGATGGTGATGAAATTTTGAGACCCATCAATCTAAGATGGTGAGTTTTTTAGAAATGGTTTTCCTATCAATCTAAGACAATACCTTCCTCCCTCTAGATTGTCCAGCTAACGGATTTCATTAGGTTTCCCCCTTCAACAAAAGTTCCAAAGAAATTGGATATTGTGCAATCTTTCCTAGTAAGATTCACCAAAATAGTCGTTAGGATTGAAAGTGCTCCAAGAGGAGAAGAGCCTATCCACAAACTTCTAATTAGGATTAAGAGTGCTCTAAAAGGAGAAGAACCCATCTATAAACTTCTCATTAGAATTGATAGCTTTCTAAAAAAAGGAGCATGATCCCTTTTTAGGGTAGTTAGCTCAATGATAAAATCCCTTTCTATTCTCAAGATAGTCATTAACATTATCTCTCTCTTTAGATTTGAGAGTGCTCTAACAAGAGAAGAGTCCATCTACATCTCAAGAAAAATCCCTTTTTAGGATTAAGAGCATTGTAAAAAGGAAAAGAGCCCATCTACATCTCAAGGAAAATCTTTGTTTAAGATTACAAACACTCCAAAAGGAGAAGAGCCCTTTCTACCCCTCCAGATAAATGATTCACATCACTATTGCAAAAAGTGCTCTACTCTCTTAGGATAGTCAACTTGCTTAAAATTCCCACCAATCTTAAATAACCTTTAGTGAGAGCCATTTTCCTTCTATAAGAATTGTTAACCTACTTCCTTAAATCCCAAGAGACTTTTGGGCAAAAACAATGTCTCTCTTTGGTCTTTATACTTTTACCTAAGCTTTATCACAAAGAGAGACAGCTATAGACACCTCGTTATTACCTTCCTATAGTTTTAGAATTTTTTTCAGTAATAAAAGGGTCATAATTGAAAAAAAAAAATCTGGAAACCTAGAAAATACAAAATTTTTTTGAAAAATATCTAAAATTTAGAAAATTCATAGAAAATAAAAAAAGTAAGAAGTAACTGAAAAAGAATACAAAAATTAGAAAAGTTTTCTAGATAGTAGAATAAAATCTTAGGACATTAGAATGGTAATAATAAGGGTTTGGACATTTGGGTTTGGTCCTTAAAACCAAAGGTCCATTTGGGTTTAGTTTGGGCCCAGCCTAAATTTGAGATTCAAATGTAACCTAACCAAATTTAGGCTATATATATAATTTATTTGTCTAAGAGGACTAGGCATAAGCCACACACATACGCTTAGAAGACTTAGGTTTGGTTCTTGCATAAGGCGCATTATGCCATTTATTTTTTGACCAAAATACACAAGTGTCAGCTTGAAATTGGTCGACTGCATCCATTTTACTTCATTTTCTCAAACCTAACACATAACTACTCCTCCTTCCATACCCTCCTCTACCCTTCCCCCCCTTCCCCCCTAAAACAAAAACTTTCTCGCTCTTTCCTTGTGCATGGTGCTCAATTTAAAGACATTTTAACCATTTTTCTCTATGATTTTACCAAATTAATGATAAAATCATGAAGATTAGTTGGAGTACTTTGAATCAAGCCTAATTTTAAGTATTTTTACATTCGTTTTCCTATCCAAATCAGTGCCTAAAATTAATAAAAACTTCGAGTCCAAGATTTCAGCTCTCATACCCTACATTTCTCCTCAATTTTCCATAAGCATCCCATATGAATTCACATGATTCCATTGTAGATTTGTGCATGATACATGGCTTATTTTGCATCTAACCCCAAATCAATCCACATTCATCCATGATATCTCTCAAAGTCAAGTTTGAAAATCAAGAGAAGATATTTATGGAGGTAGACCTTTAATGATAGAAATCAACCATTAATGAGCTTTCCAAGCTTATATGAGCTTAAGACAGTATAAAAAGGACCTCTAGCAGGCTTCCCAAACATTGGCTTTCATTCTCGTACTCTTAATCACTCTCACTCAAGCTCTCTAAGCTCTCTCTCTCTCTTTATGGCTCATGGTTAGTTTACAGGTAGTTTTTAAAGAAAACCACTAATACTACGAGCTCACGTATTATGCCCTAAAACAGTAAAGTCATAATAATCTCGCCATACTAACTATTCTAAGATAGAAGTTGACTTTACAACTGCTATCTTAGACCTGATTTACGTAAGACATCTAAAACTAACTCACTTTAAAGTAAATAATTCATAAATTAAACAGATTATTTATCTAAGAAAATATGAAAAATATATACTAGAATTCAAATATTACAATGATTTCATAGCATAATCTTACCTAAGTAATACCTTATATTACAATTGAAGATTCTAAATTAAGAAATAAAACCTTAGAAATCTATTTGTTCTTCAGTTTTTATTTCCTTACTCCCTACGATCTAGTAGTAACTAGCTTTAGGGTAGTTATATAGCTGCTTTCTAGCTAACACTTACAACAGCATCTGTAGGGATATGAGCAACCAATCGCTCAATAAGTTGGGATAAAGACTTAAAACTATACATAAAGCATAAACAAGATTTATCAACTAATTATTTTAATGCAACGCAACAAGGAAATACCATCACATGACGTTATCCAGTACATTGTGAGATGAGAGAAATTACACCTGCTCTAATTTGGGTTAAGGAATTTAACACACATTTCAACAGCTTATGACTAAGCCTAGGCTTATGTAATGAAGACACTACTCCTACCGTGACTACCTTCAAATTACTACTTATTCCCTTATCGTGACCTCTTGTCCTATTACTTAGTTCAACTAAGGATGAAGAAGGTACCGATTATGCTATCTAATGCTATCCCTTTTGAAAGGGTTAGTATTTGTTTGAAAAACTCCAAATGTTTCCCTTAATAGGTTTTTGTATAGGTTTGGTTCAGAATTATAAGTCATATATTTAATTAAGTCCAATAAGGTGATCAATGCATATCATGCAATATAAAACAATTGCAAACCAGTACAGGAAGCTAATTGTAGACTCCGCAAATTTAACCTTCTAGACTTAGTGTCGAATTTGAGTATCGTAGATATTTCTCTAAGTCGATAAAACTATATAAAATGAAAATCGATTAAAATTTTAAACTTAAAAGTTGAAACGAACATGAAAGACCCTATTATACGATTTGAAAACCCTAATTATGCACAAAAACCCCAATTCTTACATATGCATACATTTAAAAATTGTAAACCTAAATTTAATTAGAAACCGTAAATATCAAATCATAAAAAAAATTTTAAAACTCTATGAAATTATCTTAATACTTGAAAAGCCATAAATTAATAAAATTATTATTAATTTTGTGAAATCATATAAAACTGATAACGAATGAATCAAGGATGATTTCAAGTAATAATAAACAACAAAACTAAGCTAGTTAAAAGAAAAAATTAATAAATTTACAAAATTAATTTTACTTGTGTACATAAGTAGCCTTACAATATGTATATATATATAAATATATTACTAAGCAATTTCCTTCTCTTTTCTTAATCTATCGTATGATATATATATATATATATATATAAATCTATATATGTTGCATAATAAAGCAATAATCTTAAATAATTAAGCCGATTGAATCTTAAGCTCCTAAGTGTAAGTCAATTACTCTTGAATTGGTGAAAAATCCTAAAATATACTTAAACTCACTTGAACCCTAAACCCTGGGATAATTAAGGACTTATGAACCTAAATAAATAATTAAAAATATAATTTCAACAAATTTTATTCAACTCTAGAAAGTTGTAAAATTTCTTAAGAAGTAAATCATAACCTACAAATTAACTTGAGAACTAAACCCTAAAACAATTACATACAAGACAATTCTCTTATCTTTACATATAAGTCATGTTTGTTAACCCTACCTTTTAATAGGCTTATGAATCAACTAAGAGTACTTTCTGAACGTTCCCAAGGATTAACTAAACTAAAAATTTAAGTTTACATCTAAAAATGAATTTAGTTTTCCAATTTGAAAGTTTATTATCGATGAAACTCAAATGAGAGAACAGTAGACTTTAAGTGACCCTAAACCTTAAAACAATTAAAAACTTGTAACCCTAGGCGACTAATTAAGAATTTAATTTGAGTAATTTTATTTAACTCTATAAAATTTCATAATTTATTAGAATTAAATCATAACTTACAAATCAATTTAAGAAACAAACTTTAAAAGAATTTTGTATAAGACAATTCTCTTCTCCTTAATGCATAAGACTTATATGCATGAATAAATAAACCAACTAATCACCTTAGATAACTTATTAATTGAGAGTTGGAATCATTCATCAATTGGTAACTTATCAAAAGCTAGTGATAAGACACTTTTCCTATGTTATCATAACTTATACTACATATGGATAAGTTATCACATTATTTTATATATTCAACTTTTAATTAAGTGATAAGACAACTCAATGCCCAAAAAGAACACCCTATGGTCTGTTGGAAAGAGAGCCTAAAGGAGGCCATTCCTTGTCAACTTTCATTCACTCAATTGTCTTACACATCTACTATTCACTTCTTAATGTTTACAACATCTAGTCTTGTCAAAGGTTGGCATTTATGTCTGCTAAAAGACAACCAACTTGAAGCTTCTTGAACACACTTCGCTCTCATTGAAAATCGTCTACTCACTCCCTCATTTCACTTTCATTTTCACTTTCTTTTCTCTTACTTTAAACACAAATCAAAAGAAGAGATCTAACCCCATAAAATCCCAACATTGCCGCCATTGTTTTGCTTCCATACTCACAGCACCCAGCTTTATTTTTTGCCTTCCATTTGTCAACTCCAAAAGGCACTTCTAAGAACTTTAGATCACCTTCAAAACCCTACTTTACAGATCAAGACTCAAGCTTCCAAAAAGATCTTCCAAAAGAAGAAGGAAAAACAAGGATCATAAGTGGATATTTAGTGCAAAACTACCTTGTTTACGCTTTTGAGGACAAGTAAGTTATAAGTGATCTAATATGCCATGATAGGAGACCATATTTTTATGAAGATGTAGGCATAAACTTAAGATGATAACTTAGCTAGTTACTTTAAGAAATAATCTTATGAATCTTTCATAAGAAAGTTAGAATATGAGCATGATAAGTTATTGTTATGTAAGGATACGGTTTAACACTTAGAATGGAAGATATCAAGTTAAGGAAGTCATGAAATATGCACATGAACAAAGAAAAAGCACCCTGGATATGAAGTATAAGAAAGCTATTCAAGAGTTATTTTCACTTCTATTAAGTTAAATATGCTCAAAATTAACATTAGGTAAAGGGAAAATCAATTACATGAAACTTTTATGAAGAAACCAACTTTGTGAAATGTGAACTATAGCATGGAAGTTATGATAAGTATGAGATCTATTATTTTCATGTAGAGTATAAGCTAAATAATCGCCTCATGGAAGAGAAGTTAAGTTGGAGTTAGAATATGAGTAGCATAGGCTCATGATCTAATACCTAACCTTAAGGAAATGATGAAACGAGTTGAAAAACTAAGTTGGAAGCCTCCACACTAAACCATCCAGATCTGGAACAATAAAAAAAGTCACTTAAAAACATGATAAAACCAAGTAAACAAAGCGAAAAGATCAATCAAGGCAAGTATAATAAGTGTATAAAGTTTAAAACTTTCAAAACAGGCCTCAAACTCCAAGTTGGGCCTTCATTCATTTTTTGACCAGTAACTTAACTCACCAGTAAAAGTTTTTTTAAGACTCTTAAGAAGCCTACAAAACACTCCCTAAGCCTAATAAAGTGACTATCTTTGATTTGGATTAAAAACAAGCTCATTTGATAACTTAAGCTTACATAAAAGCCTAAGAAGTTCTTAGCCCTAAAAGTGTAAATCAAAGTTGGAAATCTAACCTTAAGGAGTATTTTAAGCTTAGATTGAAATCTTAAGCCTAAGCCCAAAAGATTTCCTAAGATATCAGAAAGCCTAACAATCAAATAAAGCCTAAAAGTACTCCAAATCATAAGGATTGCTATTGTTCTAACCTATAGATATATTTGCATGCCTCATTTCGAAAATATAACCTTGTCACGTTAAAGTACACTCGAAAAAGATGAAGGTTGACTATAAGATCATAAAAATCGGATTTAAAACGAGAAAGTTATATGCAATTGAACTTTTAAGTAAAACTGGAAAAAATGCAAAACCTAGTTAAAACTATAACTTAAAGGGTTTTAGCTTAACTTTCTAAGTTCTATTTCAAGTCCTTATAATATCATATTTGCGATGTCTAAGGGACTCGACTTTTGAAGATGACTTACCCCCAGATTACTTCGACTGATCCGTTATGGCTAAGTGAGTGAATTCCTGATTACTCCTTATTTGATTTTGATTGTAGAATAGATGCACTTAAACTTATATATGGAATTTGAATGCTTATGGGATATGGGAAATGCATGTGTGTGAATTATGACTGAATACTATGGCCTGTTAATCAGATGATAATGGGAATTCTTTATGGTGACATATATGTGCAGTTGGATGGAATGAAATTGTCTGATCACCATGAAAAATAGATTAAACACTTATACAATTAAGAAATTCAATGAATCATGCATTTCTCATAATTGCATCATACGATACTAAATGCCACTTCACGTAGAAGATGAGAAGGGACTTATAGGAGGAGGGCCTCTTGTAGAATTTGGCATTAGCTACGCCATCACTTTATTGAGTCTCTATCCTAAGTCAAGGGGCTTACTAGGCACCAGGAGACGTTAACCATTGGCAAGGGGCCGTATCTTGTGGCTTTTGCTTAGGGTGTGTCTTCGTGGATTGCAGAGGCCATTACACCGTTAGACTTGGGATTTTGAAAAAGTAATTTGTTGCTTATGATGAAAGTATATTATATACGTTATATATATATATATATATATGGTTTTGTTTTGACTTAAGCACAATAGTGTGATCAATATAAAACCTAAGTGCTAGGACTTAGATTTTGGTTTGTATTAGTTAATTATCTCCAGCCCTAACTATAAGAGGTGCAATTTTGAGTTGCATACATTTCTTAGGCCACTGCATGTATTGTTTAGCATTCTGATTGTTCATGCATTCATATGTATGTACATTAAACAAAAATTGTTATGCGGTATTGACGAAGGGATTATCTCACTAAGCACAAACTTACATCCCAATAGTTCCTTTCCTTACAGGTTGATCAATAGTTGGAATAGGGATAGGGATTGAGTGTAGAGTGCTACTATGAATCAGTACGATGAAAAGCTTGTGTAGTTAATTTGGAATGCTCCAGGAAATAACTAATATCTCAATTAATTTTAGTCTCTTTAGTAAGTTTAGAATTTTCTAGAATTATCTATCTTATTTCACTATTTTGGTAGGGAATACTGATTTTTTGCTGTTCTAAAGAATTGTAGAATATTGGATATCCATAGTTATGTATATTATACAATGAGTTAATGAATTAAAAACTCTAGCGATTAATTATTTAGAGTCTTGTAATATCTGACTTGCAACACGGTTTTTTTATCATGGGTATACACGTGATATGGAAATTTTAGGCAATGTTACTAGGCTTTCCTAGGGTCCTTACACCAATACTACACAATACATTCAAGAACATATACACAAAGGCATGTATACAATCAAATTACCTATAAGTACAAACAAGTATAATCGTAAGCCTCTAAGTACTATGAAATAGTACTCTAAAATACAATAATATATTGATCCTAAACTTACCTATACTTTTTGCATGCTCACTCAAGGTGTGACTCACAGCAAACCATCGTTGATAATCCCTATAATATGAATGTTGTTTTAGTTTTCATGTAACTACCATAAATAGATTTCATTATGTAATTTAGATAATTATCATCTTTAGTTTAGGGTTTTACTACATTTAGTTATTCAAGTCAAGGTCTTTGGAGATTACTCTTATTTAGCTAAGTTCTGAATTTGCTTCTTGTTCTTATTCTAATTTAATCTTTGAATTAGGTTTCGGTTTAACTTTTGATTACCCTTTGTTTGTAAGTCTTATAAATGCCTTCTAGCCTCTTTCATATGGTTAATTCTGGTGGATATAACCTTTGGTTTAAGTTTTTGACTTACTTTGTAATTTACTTTTGTTAGCTTAATTCTAATTTTGCTTTTGTATTAGATTTTGATTCAAAATTGTCTTCATTTTAACAGAACTACTCATACATATGTGTGTGTGTGCGCGTATGTGTATAAGCTTTAAATCATTAGTTTTTAGTTTAAAATTATAATTTTACTTAATTATTCAAATTTTATATTTCCTATGATTAAGCTAGTTCGAAACTAGTTTATGATTTGATTTCTGAATCAGTTTCTGAATTAAGTTTTGTTTTAGCTTTTGATTACTGTTTTTATTTGTAAACCTTAAGAATTCCTCTTGAACCATTATGTAAAATTCATCTAACTATACTTAGGTATCCTAAATCTTTGTTTTAACTCTTAACCAATATTTTAGTCAATACTATTCACTATATCCTGAATTTAACTATCGAATTTGCTTTCGATATGAAAATAATCCACATTTTATAAAATTACCTAAATATTCATCCATATCGTATTTATTTTATATTATTATTATAATTATATTATCAATTTTAACCTAATATTTTCTATTCATTTAATTCTTATATATACATATTATGTATTATTATATAATCTATACTTATATCACTTATCTAATATTTCTAATACTACAAATATCGTTCTTCTTCACCTAATAACATATCAAGACATGTAATTATACCCTAAGTTAGAATTTATATCTAATTAGCCTTAAATCATAAAATTAACTTAAATATACCATTTTATCTATTATTTATTTACACATATTTACTACATAATATGCATAATACTTACATCTAACACCTTAAATATCAAAGATATCATCCTACATTAGTAAATAACATCCTAAGATACCTAATTATATGCTAGATCAATATTTATACCAAATTAACATTAAATCACTAAATTAAGCCCATAAACTTTTTTTTATACATGATTTTAGGGTCTAAAAATTAAGTAAAATTTTAGAAAATTAATTAAAAAATTTTTTTGTAACACTGTCATGAATACCGTAAATAGTTTATACAAAAATTTCTAGCTCAAAAAAACACTATTTAAGTTATTTAAATCAAAATTGAAAACTAGCTTGGATTTAGTAATTTCTTATGAACGATATATTTCAAGACCTAATTTTAACAAAGCAATATTTTTCCTAAAAATTACATACAAAAAGTATCTCCAAATACTAAATTTCATAATTTTTCATAAATATTTCATATTTTTAATAAATAAACAAATTCGAAAGTCACTAGCATTACTAACTCCGGTTACCACCAATTACCTAGCCTTTGTTAGCTAGTCTGGATACTGCCTCCATCGTCTAATGGTGGTAGTCATTCACTCCCAAGTGGTCCTATAAGCCTTAATTACACACTAATTTGTTATATTTTCGTAAAAATATTATCTCCTCTCTCCTTAAGCTTTCTCTAATTTTTCTAGACTTCTAACTAACCAAAATGAATTTCAAATGATCTTCCTCCAATTTATAGAGCTGTTTAGAAGAGTTAAGGAATTAATTTATGACATTTGTCCCTTATTTTTTTTATTCTTTTTGCTTTCTATTTGGCTAATTTTGATTGATTAATTTTGTTTCTTCACTTCTTAGCAAGCCACGCCTCAATTTTAGACATTTCTTTGTTTTTCCATTAGTTTCTTGAATTTTTATGAATTTTTCCGTGATTATTTAGTATTATTTTAGCATATTCTAAGTATTTTAAGTAATTTCATGTATTTTTACTTTCACGTAAATATATATATGTTGACCTAAATGTTCATTAATTGATTTTGATGAGAACAAAACAAAAGTGGATGATTAAATTTATTATTATTTGATTATATTGAGTTAATTGAATAAGATCAATTAATTTGCTCAATGATTAACACTTCAATTAATACTACAAGATATTTAGATTTTGAATTATGATAAAATGTTCTTGAAGTTAGATTGCAAAGTGTAGTTTTCTTTATGCGTTAAAGTTGATTTAAGGAGAACTTTGGCCTACCTGTATGACGTCATAAGGAAGGACCGGCTTGATGGTGTAAAGCCTTAGATAGTGAGAAGAAAAGCTTTCTGATCTCCACTAACTAGTATGCTAGTACACATGCTGATGTTCTTATCAGTAGTAGTTTTGCTTACCATCATGATGGTAACAGGATGATACCACCATGTCGATAAGCTTGTTTAAAATAGTCATCGAAGCATGCAATTCACGATAACAGGAAGAATTGATTAAGTTGATATAAATGCTCAACAACTTGACTAAAGAGGATTAAGAACTGATATTCTACTATAATCAAAAGACATTCTCTTACATTCTTTGGTCTTATTACTTTCTATTTATCTCTTGTACTCTTTACTTGCAATTAAACAAGTGAGACTTAGTGTATAATGCTTGAGAGTTCTTGTATTTGCAATCTTAAGAGAGAAAAGCACTACATTTGAGATTATTGTGTATGATAGTGATTACATAAACTTATGTAGTTCTTTTAACATTGTATTAAGATATTAATAAAATGGTGTAAAGTCTTTGATTGGAGGCATTTGTAGGTTCGTAAAGACTAAGGAGCAGTCCGAACTCTACGTTATATCTAAGCTTGATCTTCTCTATCCCTATTTCTTTTAATTTCCACATTTATTATTAATTTATCATTGTCTTGATCATTCTTATCATTGTACTTAATATGTAATTTCAAAAAGAATTGCAATTTGTCTTAAAAACTTAATTCACCCCCCTTCTTGAGTTTAGCTTAGTGTTCTTTAATTGATAGCTAGTCTCTAATCACTTACTTAATCGCATATTAGAGTAAAGATCAAGTCATTTAATGCATTAGGCTTTCTAGAAGGATAAGCAATTAATAGGCCTTCTCTTCTAACTAGTAGCAACTATTCATATTGGAAATATAGGATGTTTATAATTTTGAAAGCACAAAATAGATTATCTTAGCATGTAGTTAACTAAGGACCATTTAAGATAAAAGGAAAAGAAGAAAGAGATTACTTGGATGATAATTGGAAATTACTTGATCTAAAGGAAGTTGCTATGAACATCTTGCATTGTATCATAAATGAAAATGACTTCAACAGGATATGTACATGTAAAAGTGCTAAAGAAATATGGAATGAACTATAAAGTAGATATGAAGGAATTAGTAAAGTAAGGGATACAAAGATTTTTATGTAGGCAATTTGAAAATTTTAGAATAGATCCAAATGAAACAATTGATAAGATGCATAATGGATTTGTCAATATCATTAATGCCTTAAGTGTTCTTAGAAAGATACTAATCTTAAGACAAATTATAAAATTCTTAGGTCTTTGCCAAGAGATTAGGAAGTTAAGAGAACTGCAATCGAGGAAACCCATGATCTCAATGAAATGTCAAAAGAGCAACTCTTTAGAACACTTAAGACATATGAGATGGTGAAGAGACAAGGAGAGAACTCTAGAAAGAAGACAATTTCTCTAGAAGTCATGGAGGAGAATACAAGTGAAGATGATGTTGAAGTAGTAATGTTGGCAAAGAAGTTTAGAACATTTATGAAATTCAACAAAAGGATTAAGAAGGATAAGGATGAATATGGATCACCTTCTAAGTTTAAGAAGGAAATGAAAAACCAGGACATATGCAATAATATTGCTCCTTACTTAAGAAGGCTGATAAAGAGTCAAGAAAGAAAGCTATGATTACTACTTGGAGTGATAGAGATTTTAGCAACTTCGATAATAAAACATGTTTCATCGCTATCAATGACAAAGTGTGCTTTACCTTACATGACTCTTCCTTTAATGAGCTTAAAAGTATGTATGATGAATTATTGAAAGAATTCATAAAAGTGTAAAAGAAGACTAAAGTGATGAGTGAAGTAGGTGATGAATTTGATAGTATCAAGAATGAATTCATTAAAGTAATTGATGCAAAAGACAAGCTAGAAGAAGATAATGAATATCTAAGAATCGAGGTTGGGAAATTGACAAAGGAAAATGAAGAGCTAAGTACTAGAAACAATGAATTGATAAATAAAAATAGCAAATTGAAGGAAGCTAATGAAAATTTTGATAAGAAAGCGACAAGAATTAAACTTGAGGCAAAAGATGATTATTATATGGTTGACAAGCTAGGTGACTTAAAATTGAAAATTCAATTCTAAAATCTAGCTTAGAGATGATAGTAAAAATTGTAGATGGAGAGAAAAACTTAGACAAGATCCTTACCTCATAAAGATAAGGGCTAGAAAAAACTGGAATAGGATATATTAAAGAAAATGTGTATAGGTTGTACAAAAGTTACTTTGTTAAGGCCTCAAATAAAACTTGTAATTATTATAGAAGATATGGTCATATTGCACATACTTGTGTAATATGTCGCAATTTATCCTTAAATAACAAAGGTAAAATGGTTTGGGTCCCTAAGGGACTAGCTTACATTACAACAACTAACTTTAAAGGACTCAAACTAAAATGGGCACTAAAGAAATAACAATTTGTTTTATAAGGCCTTTCAAGGGAAAACAACAAATGGATCTTGGATGGTAGTTACACAAGACATATGACGAAAGATGCATCCAAGTTCACATCTATAGACTTGAAGGATGGAGAAAGTGTGACTTTTGGAGATAACCAGAAAGGCCATGTTATTAGAGAATATAACATTTGCAATAAGAATGATCTTACTATCAAGCATGTGTTACTTGTTGATAATTTGAAGCATAATTTACTTATTATTATGTAATTGTGTGATATTGGATATAAAGTAATCTTTCATGCATCAAAGTATTCTATTGAAAACATTAACAATGACTAAATCTTCTTTGAGAGGTATAAACAATGAAACATTTACAAAATTGACTTCAATATGATTTCATGTTCACTTGAAACTTATCTATTTGCTCAACACAATGATAGTTGGTTGTGACATAAGAAGTTAGGACATGCTAATATGGATATCTTATCAAAATTGTCTAAAAGGAATCTTGTTAAAGAATTACCTAAGATTAGTTTTGATAAAGATAGAATATGTTAAACATGTCAATATGGCAAACAAACAAAGTCATCTTTCAAATCAAAAGATACCATCTCAACTTCTAAGCTACTCTAACTATCACACATTGATTTATTTGGTCTAAACCGAACCTTAAGTTTGGGAGGGAAAAGATATACCTTGGTCATAGTTAATGATTTCATTAGATACACTTAGATTTTCTTCCTTGCAAACAAGGATGAAACGTATTATGTATTCTTGAATTATAGCAAGAAGGTCCAAAATAAAAAAAAGTCTTTCTATTGTCTATATAAAAAGTGATCATGGGGGAGAATTTGGAAATCATGATACGAAAGATTTTTACAATAAAAATAAAATGTAATAGACTTTTTTAGAACCTAAAACTCCACAACAAAATGGAGTCGTAGAAAGGAAAAATAGGACTCTCATAGAAATGGTTAGGACTATGCTTTGTGATAATAATTTACTTAAGTATTTTGGGGCCAAAGCCATCAATACCGCTTATTATATATCAATCGAGTTTTCATAAGTCCTATTCTCACGAAAACTCCTTATGAGCTTTGGAGAGGCAAAAGACTTAACATATCATATTTTCATCCATTTGGTACAAAATGTTACATTCTTAATAATGGAAAAGAACAACTTGGAAAATTTGATTCAAAATTGAATTAAGGCATCTTTCTTGGTTATTCTCTTACTAGTAAGGCTCATAGAGTGTATAACAAAAGAACTCTTATTGTAGAAGAGTCAATTCATGTTACATTTGATGATACATATGTACATAGAGAGTCTAATGATGAAATAGAAAACATTGTTGCTTAATTGAACAGCCTTGGTCTTAACAAGGATGAATCCATTTCAAATGAGAAGGAATCCTTCAGGTAAGATAGAATTATTAGCAATTCTAACATAGACTTACTTAGAGAATGGAAGTTTGTAAATCATCAACCTAAGGATCTAATAATGGGAGAACCATCTAATAGGGTGCAAACTAGAGCCTCTTTTAAGAACCTAAGTAATGTGGTGTTCCTATATCAACTTGAACAAAAAAAAAGAAAAAAGAAAAACATAGATAAAGCTCTAAAGGATGCATTTTGGATTCAAGCTATGTAAGAAGAGCTAAACCAATTTACTAGAAATGAGGTATGGGACTTAGTACCTAAATCAAATGATAGATTGGTAATTAGAACCAAATGGGTATTTCAAAATAAGTTAGATGAAATTAGAATAGTAACAAAAAACAAAATACGCCTAGTTGCTAAAGGTTACAACTAAGAAGAGAGAATTTATTTTGATGAGACTTTTGCTCCATTTGCTAGATTAGAGGCCATTAAGATGCTTTTAGCATTTGCTACATATAAAGACTTTAAATTACATCAAATGGATGTTAAAAGTGCTTTCCTAAATGGTTATATCAAGGAGGAAGTATATGTAAAGCAACCACTTGAGTTTAAGGATAGTGAATTCCTAAAACATGTATCTAAGCTTAATAAGGCTTTATATGGACTTCAGCAAGCTCCTATAATGGTATGAAATATTGAGTAGCTTCTTGATAAAGAATGGCATTACTAAAGGGAAACTTCACACAATATTATTCATTAACCAATACAATGGCGTAAGGAAAGACCGACCTGATGGTGTAGAGCCTTGGATAATAAGAAGAAAAGATTTTTGATCTCCATTAGTCGACATGCCTGTACATATGTTGGTGTTCTTGCTGGTAGTAGTTTTGCTGACCATCATGATGGTAACAGGATGATACTGTCTTGTTGATAAGCTTATTTAAAGTAATTGTTAGAGCATTTAATGCATGATAACATGAAGAATTGAATGAGTTGATATAAATGCTCAACAATCCGACTAAAGAGGATTAAGAATTGATATTCTATTGCAATCAAAAGACATTCTCTTATATTCTTTGGCGTTATTATTTCCAATTTTTCTCTTGTTCTCTTTACTTACAATCAAACAAGTGAGACTTAGTGTATAGTGCTTAAGAGTTCTTGTATTTGCAATCTTAAGAGAGAAAAGCACTACACTTGAGATTATTGTGTGTGATAGTGATTTTGTAAACTTATATAGCTCTTTGAGCATTGTAATGAGAGATTAATAAAGTTATGTTAAGTTCTCAATTGGAGGTGTTTGTGGGCCTATAAAGACTAGGGGGTAGTCTAAACTCCACGTTATATTCGGGCTTGATCTTCTCTATCCCTATTAATGGGAATCAAGCTATGGGAACCCTGACTTGCAGCCGAGCTCGAAGACTAGAGGGGCTGGCATGATGAATCGTCATGTTCTAACCAACCCCTGCTGAGGCCAAATACTTACTTACCAAGTCACCTCTAATGCCATGCTGTATGATTGCCCTTTATTTTGTGGCATGTCAAGTTGATGATTACTCTCTATTGTGGGGCTGCCCAATCACTCGGCATTGAGAATCCAGATTGATTAAGCCATCCTTGCTCGGACAAGCCTATTTGTCTGTACTTTTTATCTGCATCTCCTAACAACCTTGCCAATACCGTCTCGCTAAGTGTACAGTATCACATGTAGAATCTGTAGCACCGATGATTATTTTCCTTATATATTCATTTTTGCCCCTTTGTAACATGTACATTACCCATTTAAGAAATGTCCTTTTTGTCTTTTCCCCTTTAGGCAAGTTGCCCTAGTTTGTGGGTATAAATACCCCTGTGGTTGTAGTTGTAAGATCATCAAATTACCTTCAATACAATTGAGTACTTTTCTACCTTGCATAAACATTATTGTTTACTTTCGGCATCACTCTTATCCTTTCCCTTAAGCAAGGTTAGGTGGTGAGTAACCTCATTGGACCAATTTGTGCGTCACATCGAATTGTGTTGTGAGTCCTTGGAAGTTCCATTGGTGCATCATATCCTTTGGACCTATTTGTGGGTTTTGCTTACTGTTTTCATTCTTCATTTCTTACTCTTTTCGTATCTTTCTCCATTAACCCTTTTCGAGCTTTTTGTAAGCTTGGATCTGTCCAGCGACCAACCTTGTCTGTTCTTGGTTGCAGTTTGCATTACCTATCTCTTTTAATTTCCACATTTATAATTAATTTATCATTATCTTGATCATTTTTCCTATTAGATTTAATACATAATTTCGAAAAGAATTGCAATTTGTCTTAAGTACTCAATTCACCCCCCCCCTCTTGAGTTTAGCCTAGCATTCTTCAATATATGGTATAAATAGATACTCATAAATGTTATTTAAGTCATTTTATGATTTTTAGTATACATATAATTTATTTCTATCGATTCGTTAATTGTCGGAACTTGTTTTATATGTTTTTGATAAATAACGGTTAATATACTTATAACTCAATATTATAATATTTAATTATTTATTTTTTTAAATCTAAACTCATAGGATCAATCTTATTAATATTTCTATCCTCATCAGAAAATTTAGGCTCGATCGAACAACTTACTTGATTGCTTTACATTTTATGTGTTGAATCTTATACACCTGATGCGAGACTTAAATTTCCACTCCCCTTACAACTAGTTTCTTCATCGAAACTAATGTATATCTACGTATTACTTAATTAATAAAAAATAATAACTTATATGCTTTTATTTTCCTAAAAATTAGAAGAGCTACAAATAATAGTTCATCTTTGCTACTTTCAGTTCTCAAATGGCTTTCAAATCTAAACCTTTGTCCCATTGTACCATTACATATTCCATATCTTGATTTCCTTAACTTTTGAACTTGATTATTTTGTATTTTAGGAGTTGCATTCTAAAGTTAATTAATATCCCATTCCAATCTCTTTAGCCTATAGAAAATTTAATTTGTTAACTTAGCTCTATTTTCAAATGTCATGCTATATGAGTTAAGTTTTCTCTATTTAGTGTTACTTTTACAAAAACTTTTGTGATTAACTTCATAGGCCCTTACTTCTAAGATCGATATAACAATCTTACTTATTCTGGGTCCTTTGTAACTTTATGAGATAACTTTATGGTTTAGATATTTTATTTATAGTTCTCATTAAATTGAATGTATACTTATTCTACCTGTAATTTTCTCGGTTTTTTGGGTCTAAATTAATTAAAACCCTTATTGGATTTTTAGTTTAAATAGATTCTACTTTTCATTATCTTTCTTTCTTGCTCACCTTAGTTCTCATACAAGTTTCAAAATGTATTAATTTTAGTGTATAATTTTAAGGTCTTATTAGAGGCTAAATTTTGGCTATCTATTTTACATTCTTCTTCTTCTATCAGTAAATAAATTTACTTATGCCTTGTAGATATAACTCTTGATTATTTCTTAATCTAATGATATTTTGAATTTATCCATTTCTAACTATATTTTATATTGTCTCAAGATTTATTATTATGCTTATGTATCTTATACCTTATAGGGTTGTCCTCTTAGCTTCTAAATTTCTTATAACTTTGTTATGAATATTTCTATTTATCATGGTTATATTAACTTCATCCTATTCTAATTATAGAGATTTTTTACTACTACAGATGTTATCACCATAATATGGATTAAGTTTATTTATTTCTAAGAATAATTTGAAATTAATGATTTTAATCTTAGGTGCTTATTAGGTATAGGTTATAGGTTTTGCCTTTCATCATTTATATATTATGCCGTTTCAAATCTCATATTTGATTGTTTGGATCATATTATGATTACATTAATTATTTGATTTTTTAGGGGTAGCACTTTTTTTCTTTTTTTTCTTTTTTTATAATATTGGTTGTATAAGTGTAAGTACATCAATACTATTATATAGTTAGTATTAGTTGGAGTTGTGAGGTAAATTTTAAGACATGAAGTTTGTTTGCTTTAGCTTGGTTTCCTATTCTTATTATTGGTTGATTTATCATTTATCCTTGTGTCTCACATATCTAAGTGTTATTTGTAACTTATTTAGTTATATAGTTCCTTACACTCAATATATCTTAGCACAATTATACTAGTAGGAATGAGTGGCAAATCTTGACCTTCCATCCACTTGGACCCAACCATGACAATCAACAACTGACTTAACTTGACTCAATACGTTTGACTAAACTCAACTTGACTTGACTTGACTAAACTTAACTTAACACAATAAGGCTCAAAATGACTTGAGGCCAATAGGGACCTAACACTTTAACATAGATTATATAGATTTGCCATTCCTCCTTAATCGAATATTCATGCTAGTACACATGAAGATTACTATTTTGATAACTTCTTTATTATGTCTTAATATAGTTATTCATTATTCTATTGTTGGAGTCTTTATTTCTTTACTAATTTAAATTCATATTTGTTATAGTATTCTCATTTTCACGTTTATTGCCCATTATTGAGGATTGAAGGGACAAGTTTTATTTCATTTGAAGTGATTTTATATTATCACTGTCATTGTGGTTATTGTATTTTGCTATTCGTGTTGACATTGTTGCCCTTGATTTTGATGGATAAGATGGACTGATGGGGTTTTGATTTTCAACATTAAGTCTTACCTTTAAATTTGGGGTCATTGTTTGATTATATCATTGTTAGGACATTTAGGGATTCGATCATGATGTTTGTTAGGCAAAGTTTGGCTCCTATGAGTAGGTTTGTAAATAGTGGGGGTAATGAAGGATTATTTTGCAGGGTTAAGAGGAAGATAATGATGACATGTAGTTGACTTGGCTTTAAATTTTTTGTAACTAGGTTCATGTAGTATAAGAGATGAGGAAAGTTATTCTTTAAGGCTCATTTTATATATTAAAAGGGTGGGGGTTGATGTATGAGTTGGTTTCAAGTAGTTTGCTATCTTTTTCATACTAAATTTCGATTAGGTTTTATAATTAGAATTATCAATTATAATTGGCCTACTATACATATAAGCATATATATACACACATGATCCATAGGTTTAAACGAAGTAAATTATAGATTTACCTCTATTGAAAATTTTCATGAAAGATAGTTCAATATATTTAGTCATGATATGAAAAATAAACAAATTGTTAATCATATGGAATTTACTACTTGTGCAAAGCCTAATTAAAAGGGAAAGAGAAGACATAAGTTCTAATATGAGGTATATGTGGTAAATACTTATTGTTTCTTAAATATGTTAGGTCTTTTATCAATTTCAAATTTCATACATAATAATACAAATTATAATACATCACACATGAGTCATGCATATTATAGTTCAAAATTATTCTGAAAGATGTAATTTTGTTCATGATTAAATTACATCAATTTCCCATAATTTCATCTAGATTCTCAACTATATAATATATATAGAAGCAAACATCAATCTTAATTATATTCAAATTCATAACTATAAACACCTATATTGGCAAGGGATCTCTTCAACTTTGAATTTATGATGTACCTCACAAATATTAAAATTCTAAACATGGTTGAAGTTAATTATATTAGATTAATAAAAAAGATCTCTTCTCAAGTAGAAGTTACTAGGGTATATGTGTTTTCATAGAAAGTGTTTAGACGAGTTCTTAAAACTTAATGTAAGTATGTGTTAGAACTACCAATTTTATCTAATTATCTAAGTAAGTAGCGACTCTTACCTACTCTATTGATTTGCTCGATCTAACATGAAAATTAGCCCAATTCATTGCTTTTAGTTTTAAGCTTCGCTATTACTACACTTATCGACTCATCAATTATACATGCATATAAACTTCTATTCTCTATCTCATTTAAAATCTGACTCATGTTTTACTAAGGTCTCATCCAAGTCTACTTCCCCATCCAGTCTATTTAAGGATCTCATTATATTTCTAATTATCTTATATCTATCTTACTCTTATACTTATACTCAATAACGTCTCACTTAGTGATGTATTCTTAGAATTACTAGGGATAAGAAATCCATCATCTTTAACTTCTAATTTTAAGCTTTTACATTAGTTTTTACAGTTCCTACTCCATAGGGTTTTACTACTTGGTTATCTTCTACCACAACTTCCATAAGGTTATTATTGGATTTTATTTCACCTTCTACAGAAGGTTCTACCTAACCTTCTATAAAAGTTTCTACCTAACCTTCTATAGAGTCCTCTTTATTAGGTCTTATCCACTTTACTTCTTAAGGGCTCTACATCACCTTCTACAAAAAGGTTCTATAATTTCTAAAAATAGTATTCGCTAACTCTTTACCTAAGGTTCTATAAGTTAATCTATACATGGTTATAGTCTTTTACTTAAGGTTCGACAAGAGCTTCTACCGCTAGGAACTATAACATTCTCTACTTCTCTTTAGATCTTCTAAGTATAATTAAATAGTCACAGGCTCATTTCCATAGTCTTGTAAGTTAGTATAAAGGAAATTTAGTAGGATTTTAATATCATATATTCTTTTACTTATATCTATAAGAAATACATACACTTGAAGTCTACATCTTTTAACTACCTATTTACCATCCACTCTTAATGTGCTCTTATAATATCTACTTCTTTTAATTATAATACTTCAATGCAAGTTCATTAGAACTACGCTCTAATACCAACTTAGAATTGATATACCTTAAAGTAGTAGAGTCGTAATACTCTGATCGTACAACCCATTTTAGGATAAAAGCTGACCTGATAACTACTATCTTAAACCTGATTTATACAAAGTATTCATAACTAACCCACTTTGAAGTAAACGGTTTGCAAATTAAACAAGTTATTTATTTAAGAAACTATGAAAAATATATACTAAAATTCAAATATTATAATGATTTCATAACATAATCTTACCTAAGTAATACCTTATATGAAAATTGAAGATTCTAAATTAAGAATTAAAAGCTTACAAATGTATCTAATCTTTAGTTTTTATTTCTTCACTCCTTAGGATCTAAGAGTAGCTAGCTTCATTATATAGCCGCTTCCTAATTATCACTTACAACAATATCTATAGGGATGTGAGTAACCAACTGCTCAATAAGTTGGGATAGAGATTTAAAACTATACATCAAGAACAAATAAGGCTATCAACTAATTATTTTAATGCAACAGGATAAGCAAATGCCATCACATGACAATATCTAGTCTACCGTAAGATTAGAGAAATTACATTCACTCTAATCCGGGTTGAGGAATTTAGCGTACATTTCAACAGCTTATGAACAAACCTAAGCTTATGCAATGGAGATACCGTTCCTCCTATGACTACCTTCAAACGATTGCTAATACCCTTACTGTGACTTCCTCTTCTGTTACTTAGTTTGACTAAAGATTAAGAAGGGACCAATTATGCTATCCAATACTATCTAATGCTATCCCTTTCCAAGGGGTTGATATTTGGCTAGAGAACCCTAAATGTTTCCCCTAATAGGTTGCCGTACAAGTCCAATTTAGAATTACAAGTCATATATTTAATTAACTCCAATAAGGTGATCAATCCATATCATACAATACAAAACAATTGTAAACTAGTATAGGAAGCCCATAGTACATAATACATTCAAGAACATGTACACATAAGCATGCACACCATCAAAATACCTATAGATACAAACAAGTATAACCTTAAGCCTTTGAGTGCTATGAAATGGTACTCTAAAGCACAATTATGTATTTATCCTAAACTTGCTTGGACTTCCTGTATGCTTACTCAAGGTGTAGTACGCAACAAACCGTCGTTGATAATTCTTACAACACAAATGTTGTTATAGTTTTCATATAACTACCACAAATAAATTTTATTGTGTAATTTAGATAATTATTATCTTTATTTTAGGGTCTTACTACATTTAGTTATTCAGGTCTAGGTCTTTAAAGATTACTCGTCTTTTTCAGCAAAGTTTTGAATTTGCTACTTATTCCTATTCTAATTTAACCTCTAAATTAGGTTCTAGTTTAGCTTTTGATTACCCTTTGTTTATAAGTCTTGTAAATGCCATCTAACCTCTTTCTTATGGTTTATTCTGGTGGATATAACCTTTGGTTTAGGTTTTTTACTTACTCTCTAATTTACTTATACTAGCCTTAATTTTGATTTTGCTTTTAAATTAGATTCTAATCTAAAATTGTCCACATTTTAACATAACCACTCATACATATGTATATATATAATATATATATATAAATTTAAAATTATTAGTTTTTAGTTTAAAATTATAATTTTACTCAATTATTTAAGTTTTATATTTCCTATGACTAAGCTAGCTCGAAACTAATTTTTCATTCGATTTCTGAATTAGTTTCTAAATTAAGTTTTATTTTAGCTTCTGATTACTATTTTTATTTGTAAACCTTATGACTTCCTCCTAAACCATTATGTGAAATTCATTTAACTATACTTCGGTATCCTAAATTTCTATTTTAGCTCTTAACTAGTATTTTAGTCGATATGATATACCATATCCCTAATTTAACTATCGAATTTGCTCTTGATGTGAGAATAACTTACATTTTCATATAATTACCTAAATAATCATTCCATATCAAATTTATTTTATATTATTATTATAATATTATTAATTTTGATATAATATTTTCTATCTATTTAATTCCTATATACACTTATTATGTATTATTACATAATCTATACTTATATCACTTATCTAACATTTCTAATATTATAAATATCATTCTTATTCACCCAATAACATATCAAGATATCTAATTGTACCATCTAGAAAATTTTATTTTCTAAAAATAAATAAAGAAAATGAACCCTTCTAAAAAACTAGGGTTTTCTTAGAATTTTTCTAAAATAAAGACTCAAAATTAGAACCCTTTTTAGAAATTTTATTAGATAAAATCAAATGGATACAAATGTAAATTTATTGATTTTCAAAATTAAAATAAACGAACAAACTAAATTTTTTGCAAAAAACGAACTACGGAAGTTTAATCCTGAATAGTTGTACATAGGCACCTGTATGAAACTACGGGTGACTTAAAATATGTAAAATTTTTATTTTCATCCCTTTTGTAAATAAATAAATTTTACCTTTTAATTTTTCCTTTTTCATTTTCTCATGAAATGGGTATTTTGAAAAATAAATCTAAATTTGGAAGGTTTAAATGGTACTCGTTTGGGGTTTAATGAGTTAATCCAAAAAATTAACATCTATGGTTTTCAATTTTTTTTTTTTAGTCTATTAGCTAAGTTATAACTAATCTACCAAATTAGTTATAACTTAAACCTTTTTCCCGACTTTGGTTAAGTGGTAACTCCAAATTTTTTAAAATTAAAAGAGAACCAGGTGTTTCTTAATATCGAATTAAGGGTTAATATTAAGTTAGTAGGGTTTAATAAGAATTGGGTTAAGGAAAACAAAAACATTAGGTCCTAAAAGTATCTAATTCAGGGTATGTGTTTGGAGGGGTTAGATTTGAATTGGTTACTTATAAAAATTTAAAATTTTTTCAACATGTTAAGAAAGGCATCCCATTTGATTACCTATCTAAGATATGGCATGAAACAATATATAAAAATAAATCAAACACAAAATTAAAGAGAGTAAGTCTAAGAAGATCAAGCTTAGGAATCATAATGCTTCAACGTTATGCTTACTATACTCTTCTAACTCCACTACTAGGGACTCGGTATTCCATATTAGTGTCATTCTACTATCTACTTTTAAATGCTTCAATCAATAGAGAAACAAGTACAATCACTTTGCTTTAGCTTACTAGATTAACCATGGCTAATCATAGATCTATAGAATAATGTTATGTCTCTTCTAACACAAAGTTCAACACTAAAAAAAATGAGATTTATAGACGTTTTAGGACTAAATACAATGTTCCTCAAAATGTAAGTACAAAAAGAAAACAAAATATGAAAATTGAATAAGTAGTATTGTCTTTAATTTAGCTTTTGATTACATCTTTGAATTTTCTCTAGAGTAAGTAGATGAAAGTTTTAGATTAGTATGTCTCTCGAAAATTTGGACTATCTTGATTATATACTCTTCTAATGCAATGTCTCTTTGTTGATTTCTTGAAGAGTTCTTTAACAAGTCTTTAGCGATCCTAAATTATCTTGAATTAGTTGTTGGAATATAAATTCCTTGAATTATGGAAGGTAAAACTTCTTTCTATTTGAACTTAACTTGAATGTTGGATTGCTACTTCACTAGAAAATAAGGTCTACACATGTTCTTGTAATTCATCTTGGCTTTTGTGTTTTTCAAACTCTCAAAATTTCATTTGAAAATTTGAATTCCTTAATTGATATGAATTCCTAAAAATCAAGAGCAAATTTTCTTGCTTGATAATTCCTAAATTCAAAATGTTAATTTTCTGATATTTCTTGTTGCAACTTACACGTATATCTAGTAATGAATCTAATTTATTTTGAATTTGTAGACCTCAAGAACTTTTCTTTATTAGATTGTTTTGAATTTGAAATAAAATCCATAGTAAAGTGGATAAGATTCATTCTTATCTTATATTTCTTGTATACGTTCAACTTGATTTATGCTTGAAGAAAAAAAAATCTAATTTAAATTCTATGAAATCCTCCAATCATCTTTATGAATTTGCATCATATATATATATTTGTTAGATATCTAATAAAAAATATTTCCAATAAATCTAATTTATGTCCTTGTCCAGTCTATACTTGTATGAAAAATAATTGTATTAAACCTCCTTAATCCCTAAAGATATATGTTCTACTTAGTGGATCACATTAGATATATTACCTAAATATATCCAATAAATGGATATGGGCCTTCAAACCATTAAAAGTTTAATAAATCACTTAGACTGTATTGTTCTATCAAAAACTAATTATGTTCAGTATTTCCACTTTAGTCTTTCAATTAGTCTTTGATTCTTGAAATCAAACCTTCAATAAAAACTTAACATTGCTTAATAACTTATACATTTAATACATTGGTTAAGCATCTTTACTCTTTTTTGTTATCGTCAAAACAATGATGAGAGAACTCAACATTCTTCCCTTTTTTTATGATAACAATACATTTCTTAGAAAAATATTTAATTAAGATATGCAAGGTTTTGTATATGTCATATCAAAAGCACCAATTGATCAATGTTATCAGAAATTTTTAAATTCCATTTTTCAAAAAATCTTAATAGTGATAACATACTATATACATCAGATTGTACCGGTTTATAAGTAAACTTTATTCAATCCATAATAGTTTTCCTTATTCTTCTCCCTTATATTGTTATCATCTTATAATACAACCCCCCTTGAATCTATCATAGTAAAGGAATTAGGAAAAAGAATTGAAACGAAAAATAGAACATTGATAAGAAGCTAATTACATCAGATTTTATCTCTGAATAAGACTCTAACTTTGATGCTGAACAAAAGTACCATACTTGAACACATAACAGACTTTAATATTAATAAAAACAAGAACAACTCTTAGCTATGGAACAAATTACATCAAATACACAAACTAATATAAACTAGCATAAATTGGACTTATTTTGACAAAAAGCACTTCTTCTTCTTTTTAGGGTAGCTCTTGTTGTTCTTAATAGAGGAACTAAGAGACGGTGAAGTAGGATCTTTCCATCGTAGCAATAGAATGGTAGATTAAGGAACCTAAGGTGTGGTATCCTCAATTACCATACTAGAAATAGGAGATAGACCAAGTGGTGATGTAGAATGTGCAGTAGTAGTTGATTGAGCAGCTTGTGTTATTAGAGTTTGTTCATTTGAACTCAAGGGAACTTAATTAGATGTAGGAATAGATAATTGTTCAAGTGGCACTTAGGTTAGCTTTTCTAGTTGTAGAACTTATGGCTCCACATGGTTTGAGAATGGTGTTTGGGAAGTAGGTGTAGTAGGTGTTATATTAGTTGAAGGTGGAGGTTTCAAGGATATACCCTCAACTATTTCCTCGAGACTCCCCTACAGTTTGGTCAGTAGCCAATTCATTTTAAGATCAACAATGTATTCAACCTCATCTTTTGTTATTCCTTTGCTTGAAGAAGCTTAAGCGGGTTTCTCCTCAAACTCAGCCTTTTAATCCTCTTTTGAATTTTTAATTCGAATACTTGCTTTCCTTCCTTAATCTCCAATTTTCCTCCAGTTCTATTTTGATAATCCTTTTTACTCTTCTTTTTCTTGCCCTACATGATTTCCTTATCCTTTCTTTTCCTACTAACCTTCTCTTCAAGTCTTAGTTTAGCTTTTAAATTAACTTTTGATAGATCTCCCTATGCTTTTCATATACATAGATTGGTTAGTCATCTGTAAACCAAATTTTATTATTCACATTGATCCCTATGTAGTTAATATGGGCATCACCAATAACCTTGATTGGAATTTCTTTCTTGGTAACCTTAGAGAGTTTTAGCTTCTTATACTCAAACAATTTCATCAAAAAATTTCCATATGACCTCTTTCTTTTAGTCATGAAAGCATGTCTAATTATCTGAGCAACTATATCTAACTTCTTTTTCCGAAGCATAGCTAGAATTACTATGGCATCCTCTTTTGAAATGCTAGTAGTACTCCCCTTTTTAGGAATTATAAAACTTATAACCATCTCATATAAGAGCTTAACTAGCAGCCTAAATTTAAAAATACTAACTTCTTTACTAGACTATATTATTTTACCTTGGTTCAATTCCTCAAAAATTTGCTTTCTAATCTATTTCATTAACTACTTATCATTATTTAGCTTAGGCAATTTAAAGCACTTTTGAATATCATCTTTGATTATTACCAAGTTTTATCTTAGTACTTTCGATAGCTACTTATCTCTTTGGTTCATGTCAAGATTCTCATAAAATTCATAAATCAACTCTCCAAAAACTACAACTTTTACAATACATAAATTTTTACATACTACACATCTAAAAAGTCATCCCAATAAAAGTCATTTTTCCTAAAATATTCAAAATAAAAAACACTTTGGCTTAATAATTTTTTTTTTAGCAAAGGAAACATAGATAATCTTTGGTTTTCCTTTTTCTTTTTAGCCTTTATTTATTTAAATTGTTCTTCAATTGTCACTAGTTCATATTCTGAAATAGTCTCTATCCTAAGTTTTGAATTTGCCTCTAACTTGATAGGGATCAAGTTCCCGGACCGATTAAGAATAGCCGAGCTAGAGGACTCCAAGGACTCATGAGGAGAATGCTAGCTTAGAGCCCTATTTTGGATAAGGATTCCTATTCTAACCTTCACATTTCACTTTACTATCGACTTGAGTATTGAGCTCTCACATGTACCAATATGGTTCCCTAAGTTGTCAAGCAAATGTACGAGTTGTTGAGCATATAGACCATCTTGCTAAGTAGCCATAACAATCATTGAGCTCATTCCAAGACCCTGACAACGTCCGAGTAGATTAACCATAAACTTCTGCTCGAGCCAACTAACATCCAACTATTGTTTAAGCCAAATTACAAGATACCAGACTTAAAGGAGATCTAAACATCTTTGATTGACCAAGTTCTAACCTGAATCAAATCAAGTTAGCTCTGATTGTAGACTCTTTTCCTTCACTTTTGTCTAAATTGTATCATACTCTAAACTGCTAACCACCATGTGACACATGTCTTCTAGCATAACATTGCAGAAGGATTCTTTACTTTTCCATACAAAATATCCTTTATCTCTTTTGTTATTTGTAATATCATTCATGTATTCTAATTGTAAATTACCCCTTTGTCTTTTTCATGTATGCTTGTAACCTATTAGGGCTAGTATATAAACACCATTTATTTATACACAGATATCATCCAATACATTATTAGATTATTACAAGTTTCCTTTGTGAGCAACCCTAGTATTCTCTTTTGTCCTTTTAACCCTTATCTATTCCCTTCAGCAATAAGTAGTGGTGAATAACCCTATAGTTCAGACCAATGAGTCATATCCAGTAGATTATAAGCCAAGCAGCATTGATTGGTGTGTCATATCCAGTTTGTAGCTAACTAAACTTTGCTAATCTTCATTTGTTTTCTTTCAGTTCATTATGTTATGGTACTATCTTCATGTGTTTGACCCCGGAGACGTATTAACTTCACTAGTATCAAAGCATAGTTTTGAGAGGTAGTATGTAAATTTGCAGTGAAGTTTTGATTCATGTTTACTATTAGTGGTTGCTAGGTTCCTTCTATAGCTACTTTAATGTGTTTGTATGAAGTAAGCTCTATAGTTTTGAGCTATATAATGAAGATTTATGTGTTTGTAAGTGTAGTTCTTATTATTAATCTATTATACTCTATTTTTCAATACAAAAATAGAGTAAGCACATTTTTGTTGCGTTTGAGTGAGTTTTGGGTGTTAAAGTTTTAAGAATGTGTTAGTAGAGCTTTAAGTAGTAGATAGAAGTGTTTATTATGTATTGTGTTTTGAATATGTTGGAAGGATATCATACTATGTAGAATTTGAGTGTTTAAGGCATTATTGGTGACTTGAGTAGTGGTACTCAATCCAGTCGTAATCACAATGTTAGTAACACTCCTAAGTTAGTTGATGATAAGCTCGACAGACTTACTAATTGTGAGCCCCGTAGTTTTACTTAGTTATTCCGAATTAGTAATTTAGGGTATACATGGAAGTTAATCAAATGGGGTTATATTTCACTTATGGATCCTAAGAATTAGACAATGACATGTGGTAAGTCTGGATTATAAAAATATAATAAAATAATATTATTATAACTAAAAAAAATAGATAGTTTTACTAAATTAAATTATATTGTAATTTATCTACCATAAATACGTAAATTAGATAAGGAAAATTAACTAAACTTCAAAGATAAATGATTTAAATAGTAAAATTATAAAGTGATAAAAATAACATATAAAAATCATACATGTAACTCTGATGTGATTATTACATATATTCGAAATAACTAAACTCGTCGAAAAAGGTATAAGATTAACTAAAAATTAACAAGTAAAATTAATAAACAATTATTAAAAATAACAAGATTAGTGGAAAAACATTTGGCTTGCACATGCCATTAACATGGAGAAGTGTTGATTAAAGATTTTTATGGTTAGACACATAATAAGTGATTTTAAGAAGAGATATATAAGCTTAGGAAAGAGAAAAAGTACTCTTATCACACATGCATGTTTAGGAAATTAGGAAATGCTCTCTATGAAATCTTTGAGGAGTTACAGTTTTAGGAAAATTATGGAAAGAAGAAGAAAGATTGAAGGAAAATTTTGGAAAAATATAAATTAAAACTGTATAAACCGAGTCAATTCAAGGAGTACAAGTTCGGAGAGATGCTGGAAGCGAACGACCATCGCTACCACCTAATAGCGGTGGTAATGCCTAGTTGTGCTGACAATAGGGTGGTCGAAGGTGGAGGTTGGACGACCAATTTTCAATGAGAGAAACTTTCAACCTAATTTTGCTTAATTTTATAAAAACACTAAATTAATTCTGAAAATTATGAGAAAAAAATTTTTGAAGTGTTTTTACATATACTTTTCAAGAAAAATATCAGATTGTGAAAATTTTACGTGGATATAAGATCTCCTTGAGAAATCTAACAAAATCAAGCAATTTTCAAAACTGATTTGAATGACCCTATTGTTGTTGTTTCAAAACCAATTTTTTTTTTAAACTTATATATTTTACATGTTTGAATCTTATGAAAAGTTTTCAGCTAAAAATATTTTCTATAATTTTTAGTAATTTTTTAGTCTCTAAATTTGGTGAAAATTGGTATTTTAGGAGCTTTTGTGTAATTAGCTTTAAGGAAATCAATTTGTACTAGTTTTGGAGTTCATAGGAACTATGTTCTGTTGTAGGAAATGATTTGGAGTTGCTTAGATTGAGTGGATTTTGATGTATGCACAAATCACTAGTTATGTAAACATGTATTAAAGTGAGAATAGAAGGATTTAGAACTTTAAGGGTGGTATAGTGATTATAGGTATATTGAACCTATTGTATGATAATGCTTTATTATTCTTGTGAATTGGAATAAGATGTTGGGACAAGCCATTGGGAGTAAAGCAAAGATCAATTCTGTTCAGACACTTCTTCAAACGATTGAAATGGTAAAAGGGGGACTTAATTCTTGGTTCAGATACTTGATCAGAGAGATTAATGGTAAATGACTGTAATTATAACCCTATTGGGGTCGTGCTTAAGAAGCTATTGGGTAAAATAAACATGGTTGAAATGACTTTAGAAACATGCTCAGAAGGTCAATAAAGGAAGGGATTTAACTTTAAATATTTGGACCTTCGTTTAGGAAGTTATTGGTGAAAGAAGTAAGATCATATTGATATTAGGTATTTGACTTGAGGGCTAGTTAGTTTAGAAGGCTTGGATGAAATCTCTTTAGATACATCTTTAGAGGGTTGGTCTATAAAGAGGGGATGTAATCTTTAGTTCAAAAAGTTGATTTGAAAGTTGCATAAAAAGAGGGACTTAACTATGTCCTCTTCAAAGACTTGTTTAAGAAGTCTTTGGTACCGAAAATGTAGCTAGAAAGGCTTTAGGGACTTGATCCGAGGATTGGTTGGTGTGAAAGCTTAGTGGAAATGACTTTAGAATCTTGTTTAGAGAGTAAATTGGAGTAAAGGTATAATTGGGATATTCTTAGAGACTTGATAAAAAGGTTTTAAGATAAAAACCTTGTATCAGGCAAGCTTTCAAAATCTTGTTTAGAGACTTCAATAATAAATTGGAAACCAATATAAAATTTACATCACTCACTAAAGATAAGTTCTATCAACATTTAAATTATTAAAATGAATTCATTTACTTTATATTTAATAATAATAAAGTGACTGCATTACATATTTAGGAGAAAACTAAAGTGGAGGAGACCCATATGCATACGTATGGAGAGTCACATGTCCAGGTAAGTGGGATTAATGCTTCGTCGCACTTTGTAGTATTATTTAATGATACTTAAAGACCTTAGTATATGTCTTGGTTGTGATTATAAGATAGTTGCCTATATGTATACAAGGTGCATGCATGAATAATGTTTTGCTATTTAAAGTGTTGGATTTTTTGAATTGGTTATTTTATGATATTGCTGGATTGAATTGTTTGAAATTGGTTGATCTCTCCAAAAACAATCTAACACAAACTTGACTTAAGTACTAATCGCACTTGCATCATAACCTACTAAGGGAAACAATTAGGGTTCACGTACCAAACATGAACCCTTCAATGAGGATAGTAGAAATGGTTCTTTCCTCACCCTTAGTTGAACTAAGTAGTAAGAGAGGAGGTTGTAGCAAGGTTGGGGACCATAGTTCGAAGGTAGTATCAGGCAGAGTGTGTTTCTCTATTGCACAAGCCTTAGTTTAGTGATCGATCTGTAAAGTGCGCAACATGAAACTCCTCATAACTTAGATTAGAACGGGTGTAATTTCTTTGATCTTAATATGACTGATTAATGTCGTGTGATAGAATTTGCTTGAACATGCATTTCATCTAATTAACCTTGGTTGAAAGCGTTAGTTGCTTTGTGTCGAATATGTGCTATTATCTCCATCCCACTTATTGAGTAAGTTGTCGCTCATTCCCTTATAGTTGTTTTGTAGGTTTTCTAATAGATACACTAGTACTACTTCAAGTTCTAGAAGTGTAGAGAATGGGGTTGAGGTGTAAGATTCAAGACCAATTGGCTAAATTCTTATTTTGTTTATTAACTTTACTAACTCCTTAGGAAAACTAATAGGATCTCTTTAGGGGATCCTTTAGTTTTCAATTATTATTAGGGTATTATGTTCTATAAACATGTGGGCTTTTATAAATCCTTATTATGTCATTTTATGAAGTTATTTATAAAACTTGTTTTCTTCTTAAGCTTTTATACCATATAATATCTTTCAATAGTATTTTAGAAAATTTTACCTTAAGTTGATACCGAATAGGTATTGAATTGGCTGCCTTAAAGCTGTGGAGTGATAAAGGCCTAGTGTAAACCATATCTGTAAACCCTACTTTTAGTGGGCCTAAGACTCGATTAAGAGTACCTTCCGAACATTCCTAAAGATCAACTAAACTAAAAACTTAAGTTTATATTTAGACACGAATTAAATTTTTACAATTCAAAAGCCAATTGTCGATAAAACCCGAGCTTGAAGAACTGCAAGCTCTAAAGTTACTTAAAACCTTAAACCTTAAAACCATTAAGGAATTTTAACCCTAAGTAATTAATCAATAATTTAATTTGAATAATATCATTCAACTTTAGAAAATTTCACAATTTTATAAAAATTAAATCATAAATTACAAAACAATGTGAGATGAAAGCCTAAAAGCAATTTCCTATAAGGCTATGCCCTTATCTTCATGTATAAGCCTTATACATAAATAAGTAGACCAACCAAACACCTTAGATAACTTATCAATTGAGAGTTGGAATCATTTATCAATTGATAACTTATCAAAATCTAGTGATAAGACAATTTCCTTATCACCTCTTCACTTTTACTACATATGGACAATTTTTCACAAGATTTCATAAGCTTAACTTTAATAAATGAGACAAGACCACTCCATGGCATAAAAAGACTTTAAATGACAGATCTAAAAAGGAGAGAAAGGGGGGCCATACACTTGTCATTCACCCATCAATCACTTCTTCTTACACATCACTATTCACCCCTTAATGCTTACATCATCAATAGTTGCAATTGTTGACTTTTGTGTAAGCTACAAGACAACACTTTCAAGACATTTAAACACTTATTCTCTCTCCATTACCAACTGGCCACTCTCTCCATCATTTCTCTCCCTTTCAATTTCACTTTCACTTTATCTTTCTCTCCTTTGAAACAAACATAAAAAGGAGAAACAACCTTACCCCACAAAATCAATTTTTCTCCCATTTTTGAAGCTTCATTCATGCCATTTTTTTCTTTTGTTCTTGTGTCATTTTCTTTCACCATTTGAGAACTTTTAAGACCCTTAGAATCTTCCATAAACCCCATACCAAAAGATTCGGGTTCCAAAAGATAGCAAAAAGGAGGAGGCAAAGTTAAGAGCTTAAGTGGAATCTTAGTGCACAACCACCAAACTTAGCTTTAAGGACGAGTAAGTGTTTCTTGTGATGTGTAGATTAGTATTTATGTTAGGAGACTTGGATTTCTTGAAGATATGAGTAAGGTTTAAGTTGTTATAACACCAAAAATCGTTTTAAGAAACAAACCATTAAAACCCTTACATGAAGTTGAAATATGAGCATGTAAAGTTGGTGTTTTGTAAAGACATTTGTTTAATGCTTTGAATGGAAGATTTTAAGCTAAGAAAATCTTGAAATAAGAACTTTAATGGAGAATGATCATGCTGGACGTGAGGGTTCCATAGTCATTTGGATGTTAATTTTGTTTCCATTAAGTTAAACATGCTCAAATCTAGACTTAAGTTAAGGAAAAATCCATCATATGAGGTTTTATGAAGAAACCAACTTTGTATAACATAAGCTATGATATGGAGGTTTTATTAAGTATAAGATCTTTTGTTTCTTTATGTGGAGCATGAGTTAAAGGATCATTTGATGGAAGAAAACTTAAGTTAAGATTTGGACACAAATAGTCTAAGTGCATAATCCACCACCTAAACTTAAGGAAATGATGAAACAAGTTGAAAAACCAAGTAAGGACCCCTTGGAACCATCATGAACAGATCTGGAACGTGGGAGAAAGATGCCTAAAAATATGATAGAAGTGAAAGAACAAAGTAAAAAGATTAACTAAAGAAAGTATGGTAAGCATACAAAGCCTAAAACTCAAAACCAAGCCTAAAACTCTCAAAACAAGCCTAGAACTCTAAGATGGGCCTTCAATGAAATTCTGACCAGTACCTTAAAGTATCAAGAGAGGTTGTTTTGAAGCCCATAAGAAATCCACCTAAAGCCCCATAAGCCCACCAAAGTCACCAACTTTAGTTTGAACAAAAAACAAGCCAATTTGACAACTTAAGCCCACTAAAGGGCCCAAGAAGTGGTTGTTAGCCTTAGAAATATAAATCAAAGTTGTAAATATGATCTCAAGGAGTATTTTAAGCTTAGGATAAAATCTAAAACCAAGCCCAAAGAATTTCTTAAGTTATTAAAAAGCCCATTTACCAAACAAGGCCCAAAAGCACTCCAACACATAAGGAACGCTACTGTTCTGACCCATGGACAGAATTGTATACCTCATTTCGAAAATCTAACCTTACCATGTTAAAGTACACTAAAAAATGATGAAGATTGACTATAAGATCATAAAAATCGAATTTAAAACGAAAAAGTTTTACGCAATTGAACTTTAGGTAAAAACCGGGGAAAAATTACAAAAACTAGTTAAGAATATAACTTAAGGAAAATTTACTTAGTTTCTTAAGTTTGTTTCAATTCCTTATAAAAATTATTTCAATGACCAGGGGACACTGTTAATGGAGACGACTTGCCTCCGGATTACTTTGATTGACCCACATGGCAGAATGAGTAAATTCCCGATGACTCTTTACTTGATTGTGCTTGTAGAATAGATGCACCTAAACTTATATATATAAATTTAGATACTTGTGGGATATGGGAGGTGCATGTGTATGAATTTGTAGATGAATGTGATGACTTGTTAATTATATATAATGATGGGAATTGTTTGTATTAATATATACATGTGAATTGTATGGAATGAAATTGTTTGATCACCTTAAAAATCAAGTTAATCACTTATATGATTAAGAACTCAAAATGAATCATGCATTCCCTATATTGCATATGGATAACACCGACTGCCGCTTCACGTAGAAGATGGGAAGGGACTCACAACAATACGAGTTTCCTACAGGATTGGGCACTAACTATGCCATCATATATATTGAGTTTCTGTCTTAAGCTGATGGGCTTACTAGGCGCTGGGCTTAGGGCGTGTGTTTGTGGACTGCGGGGGCCACCACACCGCTAGACTTGGGATTTTAAAAGATATGATTTGATTTTAGTAAAGGAAGTATACATATATATATATATATATAGAGAGAGAGAGAGAGAGAGAGAGAAGAGAGAGTTTTGTTTTGGCATGAGCACGATAGTGTAAATGAAATAAAACCCAAGGTCTAGAACTCGGATTTTGGTTTGGGTCGGTTAATTATCTCTAAACCCCAACTTCAGGGGGCGTAATTCTGAGTCGTATGCAGTTCCTAGGTCATTGCATGCGTTGTTTGGCATACTGATTGTTCATGCATTCATATGATTGTGCATCTAATAAATTTCTATCATGTGGTACTGACGAGGGTATTTATCTCACTAAGCTTAAGCTTACACCCCTATAGATTTTTGTTGATACAGGAGAACCTCTTTACTAATCCGGGCCGAGGCATGCCCGTGGTAAGTCTTGTGTAGAGACGGGTTGGAGCGATCAGAGAGCGAAGAGGACATTTTGTAATAGATTCATAGACATTTAAATACTTTTATGTTTTTGCTCATAACACAAATTTAATGCAATTCCATTATGAACTGCATTTGTTTGTAATATTTTTTTGGTGTGGGTCCTACGAGCCCACACGATTAGCTAATCTATAACATAGAAGAAATTTTAATTAAATTGCTCTATATTACTTGTCTATGGACCTAGTGGTAACATAGAGTGGAAGGAGCCTTGTGTGTCGTATGAAAGGCCTATGATCAGCAAGGGGGTTGATAATAGACCTTTATACAGTACACGACGACCTACCACGATAACGATACTGTTGGGTTGTGATAATATCTATGTTAACGGCTAAAGTAACTAGCTTCTAGCTTAGGTTAGTTTACTCAGCAACGTTGTTACAGCTCCTTGATTTGGGGCATGACACTAATTTTGTTTAGAGTCTGGTTATTATGATGTAAGTTATCAGATAACCTTAGGGTATGCCACATCATAACCTACTTGAGAATGTTCCAGTGAGATGCTATGATGAATCTTTGGGGTTGAACACACTAAGAAAAACTACAACAAAGTGATCTAAAAGAAAAAAAAGAAAAATCTAGCAAAGCTTAGTAACTATCAATTGGATATGATATACCAATCTATTCTACTTGGCCTACAATTCGTCGGTATAACTTACTAGTCCAAATTAAAGGGTCATCTACCATGACTCCTTGCTAAAGGGAATAGATAAGAGTTGAAGGGTAATGAGAACACTAAGGTGGCTACTAAAGCTAAATACAAGTTTGGTTCCAAGTCTTCTCCATAGAGTCTTTTAGAAATAGCTTAAGAATTTTGTATCTTGATTTGAAACGATGGTCTTCGATACTCTATGTAATCGAATAACTTCATGCAAAAATAAATCAGCAATATATAAAGCTATTAGTTCGATGGTACGAAATGAAGTATGTCATCTTGCTGAAGTAGTCTACTATAATAAATCTAGAATCTTTTCCTCTGGATGTCTAAGGCAACCTTAAGACAAAGTCTACGCTAAGGTCGGTCCAAGGTAAGGTTGGTGTTGGTAAGAGCATGTATTTTCTATGGGGTTCTCTTTTCCCCTTAGTTTACTTATACACCTCATAACTACCAACTACCTTATGGAGATCTTTGGCCAAACTAAGCTAGTAAAATTTTTTCTTCAATAGATTTCCTGTCTTAGTCTCTCCAAAGTAACAAGATCATCCACTACCATGAGCTTCCTTAACCAGTAGCTTACGCATGGAATAGTTTGGTATGCACAACTTTCTTTCCTTAAAGAGATAGCCATCTCAGACATAATAGCCTCCAATAGCAACTCCATCTTTACAATACTCTATAATAGAACCAAAATGAGGATCATGAGCATATTATTTGATGATAAGCGAAAATCCTAATAATTTTATCTATAAAGTGGTCAGTAAGGTTTACCGACATGACAAAGCATAGGTAGCCAGATTTATACTTCCTTTTTTGTATTGGATCACATATGAAAATCCTTCCATAAACTCTAAGCACTTAGCTTGTCTCTTTAAGAGTTTGTTTTAACTTCCAAGATGCTTCAATGATTCATGGTTAGTATAAATAACAAACTCTCATAGTAGCAAATATTGTCGTCAAACAATGAGGGCTCGAAAAAGAGAGTACAACTCTTCCTTGTACACAGAATAGTTCATAGCAGCACCATTAAGCTTCTCAGTATTGTAGGTAATTGGTCGTCATTCTTGCATCAAGATGGTGCCAATTCTAATGCCTGACGCATCACATTTCAATTCAAAACATTTGTCAAAATCTAGTAATGATAGGATAGGGGTGGAGGTGAGCTTCTCCTTAATCTCCCTGAAGCTTTGTTCAACTTGGTTATTCCATTTGAGCCCGTCACTCTTCTTTGTTAGCTCAGTTAAGGGGGTAGCTATGGTACTAAATTTTTTAATGGATCGCCTGTAGAAAGAAGCTAGGCCATGAAAACTTCCAACTTCAGTAGCATTTTTCGGCATCGGGCATTCCAACACAACTTGAATCTTCTCCTCATATGCTCGAATTCCTCCCTTTAACACTACAAACCTAAGAAAAACCACTTCATTGTGACAAAATGTACATTTCTTCAAATCCCCATATAACTTCTTAGTTCGTAAAATGTCAAAAACTGGTCAGAGATGTTGAACATAGTTATTCAGGTCGACACTATATACTAATATGTCATCAAAGTACACGACCACAAATCTTTTAGTCAAATGGTGCATTACATGGTTCATTAACCTCATAAATATGCTCTATGCGTTATTAAGTTCGAACGACATAACCAACCATTCTAGAGATAATGCTTAGTCTTGAAGGTAGTTTTTTACTCATTACTCGGTCTCATTTGAATTTAGTAGTAGCTACTTCACAAATTAATCTTTAAAAATATATTGGCACGTTAGAGCTTATCCAACATGTCATCGAGCCTTGGTATTGGTTACGTATATTTGACAATGATTCGATTAATTGCTCGGTTGTCAATTGACATGTGCCATGAATCATCCTTCTTAGGTATGAGCAAAGCTAATACATCATAAGGGCTTATACTCTCCCTTACATATCCTCACTCTATGAGTTTATCCACCTATCTTTTCAACTTAGCAACCTGCTTTGGGTTCATTCTATATGTAGGTCAGTTTGGTAGGGCGACATCTAGCTGCAAATCAATATACTGCTCTATGCCTTGAACTAAGGGTAGTCCCTTAGGCAACTCTTTAGGGAACAGGTCAAAAAATTCATTTATTAAGTTTTGAATCTCATTAGGAACATCCTTTAAATCTCTCATCTCCAATAATCTTCTAATCAATAGGAACATAGGCTCTTCAGCCTCCTCAGCAACTTAAAGCTCTCTTTGACTCATTGCTAAGGCCTTCTTCTTACTAGCTTAGTGAGTTAGTTATAGGTCTCATTTAGTTGGGATAAGGTCATGGGTTACAACACAATCTTCTTTCCATCCTTAAAAAATGCATAGGTGTTCTTATATCTATAGTGAGTAATGCATTGATCGAATAACCAAAGTCTTCTTAGCAACAAATGTGAAGCTCCCATGGGGACAAGATCACAAACTACTTCGTCCCTATACACGTTTCCAACATTGAATGGTACGGCTACTTGTTCAATTACATACAAAGCACCCTTATCATGAAGCCAATGTAACTTGTAAGGTTGGGGATGCTTAGGGGTCGGCAGTCCTAACCTTTACACAAAGGATTATGTGACGACGTTTGTGTAACTTCCTCCATCTACTATAATGGTGCACAACTATCCTTTAATAGTACATTTACTATGGAACAAATTTTCTCTTTGATCTTCCTTGGAGTTCAGTTAGGAACTCAATATTCATCTTAAGATTAGGGTCATTACTTATCCTTGGTCGGCATAGACATAGGTATCCTCTTCCTCCTTAACTTTGGCTTTTCCAACATCTTTTTCCTCCTCAGACTCACTCTCATCGGTGTTATCCATTATAATTCCTTAGAGCACCATGACACATTCGTTTAGACACTCGGCAGCCATACATCCGAAGCCTAAGCATTTAAAACACTTCACTTCGCTGGTCTTTGGTCCAAAGGTTTGTTCTCTCTCATATGTTCTTAGGGTTAACCTAGCTTAGGTTCAGTTTGGCTGCCTTGCTCGACCTTATTGACCTGCATGACTATCATCAAGTCAATCATTCCTTTCCTTGGCTCAATATTGTCTCCTTAGCTTTACTTAAATAGGTCGATGTTGAACAAGGGTACGGGATAACATTGGCCCAGGTTAGCTTGAAGCACTTCTCTTCTGTTTTTCAACCCTCTATGCTATCTCAATTGTCTCTTCTAAGGTATAAAACCTCTGCACTTCCACAATGTTGTGAATCTCACATTTGAGCCTATAAATAAACCTTGATACTATATGGGCTTTTGGTTCTTTCACGTTGGTTTGGATCATAAGCATTTAGAACCCTCTCACATAGTCATCAATAGAATGGCCTCCTTGGCGAAGTTCCTCTAACTTTGCAAATATATCTTATAAGTAGGTCTTAGGTACAAATCTACCCCTTAGCAACCCTTTCATCTCATCCTAGGTCCTTATTCTTCGCTTCTCATCCCTTGCTCTAGCTGTATTCAGATTTTTCCAACACATTATGGCATACCTAGTAAACTTTAGTGCAATAAGTCAAACCTTGACAGCATTTGTATACCTATAAAAGTCAAATTCCTTATCAACCTTCTCTTCCCACTCTAAGTATTCATCCGCATCTCCACTTTTACTAAAGGGTAAGATTTAGACCTTGACATTATTTAGCCCTCGAGGGGCTTAGCATCCTTGTTCCCATGCTTAGCAATAGTTAGCTTCTTCTTCTTCCTCCATAAACTCTTCAACATCTAGCTTCTCATCATCTTCCTCAATTTCCTCCAACTCTAATCTTCGTCTAACAACTCAATTTGCAACTCCTCTAGCTCGAGGGGGTTGAATTGGGTGATTTGCTTGGTTACCTTAGCCATAGTGTCTCTTAAGAGCATTTTATAGTAGGTTATGGTGCTGTATTCCTTAGGGTTATTGTCTGTTAACTTGTATCGTGATGACTAAGCTCTTAACAAGATTAGTGAGCCTATCATGCTTATTATCAACTAACCCTAGAGTGTTACTACTATTATGATCATGACCAGTGTGAGCACTATTACTTTAGCCACCAATAATACCTCGAACACTTGAATCTAACATAGTATAATACTTCTCAAACAAATTAACAACACAATATATGGAAAAAAACTGCTAATGTACTACCTAAACTTCAATTAACACACTCTAACAACTTAAACACTCTGTAATCACTTGAACAAGATAGAAAAAAAATTGTTTTTGTGGCAAAAAATAGAGTAGGAATAGAGTAACAAAGAACTTCTCTTACCAACACAATAACCTTTACTATGTAGCTCACAACTCCAAACTTACTCTATACAAACACACTAAAGTATCTATAAAAGGAATATGGTAGCTATAAATAGGAAACACGAACTAAAACTTTATTGCAACTTTGCATACTCCCTCTCAGAATCGTACTCTAATATTAGCGAAGTTGATGCCTCTCTAGGGTCAGATACATGGAGAAATACTACAATGAAGTGATTTGGAAGAAAACAAAGAAAAAGCTAGCAAAGTCCAAGTCGCTATCATCTAGATATGACACACCCATTAATCCTACTTTACCTATAATCTGCTAGATATGACTCATCGGTCTAAATTAAAGGGTTACTCACCACTACTCATTACTAAAGGGAATAGATAAAAGTTAAAGGGTAATGAGAACTCTAGGGTTACTTAGAAAAAACTTGATTAAATTTTGATATTGAAAATTATTGTCTGCATATAGTTAAGTAGGGGTTTGTATATCCATCTACTAGGGTTGCTTTATATGTATGAAAAGGAAAAAGAGTATTCTTACAATTAGGTTACATAGAACATACTAAAAAGGGTAAAGGAGACAAAGAATATTTAGTATGAAAAAGTAAATAATCCTTTTGGAATATTGTACTAAAAGATACATGTCGGTTAAAGGCTAGACATTAGAAACAAAGTACAAATAGACAAGAAGCATTGTAATCAAGGGTTAACTAAGTAGGATTTGCAATTAAGGGCGACTTGATTTGGGTCAGGTTAGGGTCCATCAGTCCCGCTGTAGAGTAGTTAGCTTAGGTTAGGGTTAGACATTTATGGTTGGCTTGGGAGCTCAACTTGGATAGTCTTGGGGCTTCCTACTCAAATATCCTATCATAGTATAGTTGCTTAATAGGTCTGGCACATGTGAAAGCTAGGCAGTTAGGTGCTAGAAAAGGAAAACACAGAGGTTGAGATAGGAATTTCTGTCTCAAATAGGGCTCTAAGCTAATATTCTCTAAGTGAGTCTTTGGAATAATCTAACTCAGCTTTGCGTGATTGGTCCAAGGGGTTGATTCTTATCACGCTATGGCCAAGGTAGCTAAGCTAATCTCTTAACTCAACCCCATCGAGTTGGAGGAGCTAGGGATTAAGCTACTAGATGAAGGTTAGAGTTAAACTAGATTAAGGAAGATGATGAGGAAATAGATGCTGAATAGTATGGAGAGGAAGAAGAAGAGGTTGAGTATTACCGATCACAAGAGTAAGGACATCGTGCTCCTTAAGGACTTAGAAATGTTAAGGTCTAAATCTCGCCCTTTAGTAGAATTGGAGATGTAAATGAATATATGGAGTAGGAAGAGAAGGTGGAGAAAGTGTTCAACTTTTATAGGTATACTGATGTTATTAAAGTGCGTATTGCTACACTTGAATTTTCTAAGTATGCTACTATGTGGTGGAAGAATCTAAATGTAATTAGAGTAAGGGATAAAAGACAAGGTATAAGAACTTGGGATGAAATGAGGAGATTGTAGAGGGGTAGATTTATGCTAGAGACCTACTTGTAGGATACGTTTGCAAAATTATAGGAACTTTGCGAAGGAGGCCATTTTGTTAATGATTATGTGAGGGAATTCCAAATGCTGATGAATTGAGCCAACATAGATCAACTAGAGAATTGCACAGTGTCGAGGTTTATTTTTGAACTCAAATATGAGATCCACAATATTGTAGAAGTATAGAGGTTTATTACTCTAGAAGAGGTAATCAAGATAGCATAAAGGGTTGAAAAACAGGGGAGAAATACTTCAAGCTATCATTTTCCTAAGCCCCTGTTCTATACTGACCTACTCATGCTGAGCTGATGAGACCCCTCGAGTCAAAGAAAGACATGACCAATCTAATGAAAGTCGAAAGGCCAGCCGAATTGAACTGAGGTGAGGTTGACCCCAAGGACATATGAGAAGGAACAGACCTCTGGATGGAAGACCAATAAGGCGAAGTGCTTTAAATGATTGGGCTTTTGACACATGGCTACTGAGTGTTCAAATCAACGTACCATGTTACTCCAAGGAGATGTATTTGATAACATCGATGAGAGTGAACCAAAGGAGGAGAAGAATATTGGAAAGGTTGAAGCTAAGGAGGAAGAGAAGACATGTGTCTATGCTAACTAGGGAGAGGTGATGACCTTAGTATTGAGACGACTACTAAGCTCCTTGCTAAGCTTTGAAGAAGGACTAGAGAGAGAGCTATTACATAAAAAGTATATCATCAAATTAAAACTATGTACCATATAGTGTGTAGAGGAAGTTGTACTAATGTTGTAATGCAATCCTTTATGTAGAGGTTAAGCTTGTTGACCTCTAAGCAGCCCCAACCTTATAAGTTGCATTAGCTCCATAGTAAGGGTGCTCTACACATCATCGAGCAAGTAATCGTAGCTTCATTATTGGGAATGTATATAAGGATGAAGTAATGATTGATGTCAATCTCACTGGAGCTTCACATTTATTAATTGGAAGGCCTTGCTTGTTCGACTAACGTATGACTCATGACGAATACAAGAACACCTATGCCTTTATTAAGGATGGGAAGAAGATTGTGTTGCAACCCATGACACTGACCCAAGAGAATGAGACTCATAACCAACTCACTTGAGTTAGTATGAAGAGATCCATAGTGATGAGTCAAAGAGAGCTCTAAACTATTGAGAGGGCTAATGAGCCTATGTTGTTGTTGATTAGGAGGCTATTAGAGATGAGAGATCTAGAAGAAGAACTTGAATAGATATGAAGGTTGATAAATGAGTTTTCAAACCTGTTTCCTAAAGAGTTACCCAAGGGATTGCCCCTAGTCTAAGGTATAGAACATTGCATTGACCTGCTACTAGACGCAGCCATGTTGAACTGACTTGCTTATAGAATAAACCCTAACTAGGCTATTAAGTTGAAAAGGTAAGTAGATGAACTTACAGAGAGAGGTCGCATGAGGGAGAGCATAAGCCCTTGTACTGCATCAGCTTAGCTCGTCCCAAAAAAGGATGGTTCATGGTGTATGTGCATTGATAACCAAGCAATTAACCATATTACTATTTAGTACAGATATCTAATACCAAGGCTTGATGATAAGTTAGATGAGCGTTATGGCGCCAAGATATTTTTGAAGATTGACTTGCAAAGTGACTACTACCAAATTCGCATGAGATTAGGTGGTGAGTAGAAAACTACCTTCAAGGAAAGGTATGGTCTCTATGAATGTTTGGTTATGCCATTTAGACTTACAAATGCCCTAAGCACATTTATGTGATTAATAAACCATATGATGTGCCCTCTAATTGGACAATGTATGGTTATATACTTCGATGACATATTGGTCTACAATGCTGACTTGAACAACCACATTCAATACCTTTGAGCTATTTTTGATATTTTATGAGTCGAAAAGTTATATGGGAACTTGAAAAAATGTACATTCTATTAAGGTGAAGTAGTTTTTCTTAGGTATATAGTATAAGGATAAGGAATCTGAGTTGATGAGGAGCTATTCTGGAGTGGTCAACGCTAAAGAATGTCATTGAAGTTCAAAGTTTTCATGGCCTTACTTCTTTCTATAAGTGATTCATTAAAAACTTTAGTACCATTGTAGCCTCTTTGATCGAGCTGAAGAAAAAGATTATGGATTCTGATGAAATGACTAAGTTATACGGAGTTTTAGGGAGATAAAAGAGAAGCTTAATACTACCCTTGTTCTATCTCTACCAAATTTTGACCAGTTATTTAAATTGGCATGCAATGTGTCAAGCATTGGAATTGGTGCCGCCCTAATGCAAAAATGATGACCGATTGCCTACCCTAGTGAGAAGCTTAGTAGTGCTGCATTAAACTATTCTATGTATGAGAAAAATTTATATTCTCTTTTTCAAGCTCTTAATGTTTAGCAGCACGATTTATTACCATAAGAGTTTGTAATCTATATTAACCATGAGTCATTGAAGCATTTTATGAGTTAGAATAAACTTTCGAATAGGCAAGCAAAATGGCTATAGTTTATGAAAGGTTTTTCATATGTGATCCGGTATAAGAAAGGAAGTGCCAATGTGGTTGCCAATGCTCTGTTATGTCGACAAACCTTATTGACCACCTTATAGACAAAATTTTTAGGATTTTCACTTATCACCAAGCAATATGCTCATAACCTACATTTTGGCCCTATTATAGAGCAGTGCATAAAAGGAGCTACTATTGGAGGATATTACCTCAAAGATGGCTATCTATTTAAGGAGAGAAGCATATGCATACTTAGTTGCTTCACGTATGAGTTGTTGGTTAGGAAGCTCATAGTGGTGGATTATTTGATTATTTTGGACAGACTAAAAACAATTAATTTCTTGAAAGAAAATTTTTACCAACCTAGTTTGGCTAAGTTTGTCCATAAGGTAGTCAATAGTTGTAAAGTATGCAAGAGAGCTAAGGGAATAAAAAGAGCCTTATGGAGTGTATATGCCCCTACCTACACCAACTTTACCTTAGCTTAACCTCAGCATAGACTTTGTCTTAGGGTTGCCTTAGATATCTAAAGGAAAAAAGTTTCAATCTTTGTCACAATGAATCGCTTCAACAAAATGGCACACTTCATCCCCTTGCTAACTAATAATGCTTTATATATTACTAATTTGTTTTTGCAGGAAGTTGTCCGACTACATGGAGTGTTTAAGACTATTGTCTGAGATTGCAAAACCAAATTCTTGAGTTATTTTTAGAAGACTATTTGGAGAAGACTTAGGACTAAACTCGTGTTTAGCTCAAGTAGCCACCTTTAAATTAATGGCTAAATTGAATTGGTGAACAGGATGCTAGGTAATTGACTTAGAGCTATCATTGGAAAGAACTTAAAGCATTGGGACCTGTGTCTATCAGTTGTAGAGTTCTCATACAACCGAACTATCTATAGCACCATTAGGAAGACTCCATTCGAGGTTGTTTATGGCCTCAATGCCACTATCCCCTTAAATCTAATTGATACCCCCATAGTCGCCAAAGAAAGTCAATTTGAAGTCCACCGAACCCAAGAACTATAAGAGCTACATCAGTTTATGATAAGGAAGATTGTAAAGTTCAATTAGAGACAATAAGAGATTGGTAGTTGAGGCTGCCAATCTATTTCTTTTAAGTTAGGAGACTTGGTAGGGATTTACCTTAACCAAAAATGATTCCCGCAGCTAAGACAAAGGAAGCTATCCTCATGAGCTCATATAAGGTCCTAAAGAAGATCAACCACAATGCCTAATAGATAGAACTACCCGAGAATTGTAGTATTCCTTCCACCTTCAATTTATTCAACCTAATTCCCCACCGACCAGAAGAAGAAGACCTTGTAGATGCCTAGGAAGAGCAAGAGCCTAAGACCACGTCGGATTTGAGGTCAAATATTTTCGACCCTTAGGCAGATGATATGAATAAACTCCTTAGACTAATCATGCGTAGCTAAGCTAAAGGACTCACATAGAGAATACTAGCTCAAAGCCCAATCCAAGACAAGGATTCCTATTTTGACCTCCATGTCTCACTCTATTGCTGACCTAGGTACCAAGCTTTTACATATACCAATATGGCTCCTAAAGTTGCTAAGTAGATGTACCTACCTTCTGAGCATATAGGTCATCCTATTAAGTAGCCATACCAATCGTTGAGCTCTTTCCAAGACCTTAATAGCATTTGAGCAAACAAACCTTAAACTTTTATTTAAGCCGAGCTCTCGAGCTGACCAGCATCTAACTACAATCTAAGTTGAACAGTGAAAAACTAGACCTGAAGGAGATCTGAACATCTTTGATTGGTTGAGTTCTAGCTTAAACCAAATCAGGTCATCTCTAACTATAAACTCTTTTCTTTCAACAATGTCAGAATCGTATCATACTCCAAACCACTAACCCCTATACAATATGTGTCTTCTAACACAACATTCTAAAAGTTTTTTTAACTTTTTCGTATAGAATATTATTTGTCTCTTTTGCTCTTTTTAGTATCATTCATGTATTCCAATTGTAAATTACCCTTTTTGTCTTTTCCATATATGCTTGTAACTCTAACGGGGCTAGTATATAAACCCAATTTATTTTAACATAGACATTAGCCTATACATTATCAAATTATTACAAGTTTCCTTTATGAGCTACCATAGTGTTCTTATTTATCCTTTTAACTCTTATCTATTCCCTTTAGCAAGAAATATTAGCAAGTGATCCTAGAGTTTGGATTGATGAGTCATATCTAGTAGATTGTAGGCCTAGTAGGATCGATTGGTGTATTATATATCCAGTTGATAGGTACTTGGATTTTTCTAATCTTCATTTTTTTTTCTTTTGGTTCATTACATTATGGTATTGTCTCCGTGTGCTCAACCCTAAAGATGCATCATGACTTCTTGATGCTTACTTCATCCTTAGTATCTTCCTCCTCCATTTCTTCCTCAATAAACTCATCCTCTATCTCAGTAATCTCTTCACTTAAAGAGTTAATAGTCCTTGAAATTTCCTCCTTTTCCTTTGTACCTACTTCAACTTCCACATCAATAAGGTTAGGGTTTGTGGATTAAGATTTCTCTTGATTAGGGTTAGGGTTTTGTTACACAACAAAGGGTTCATTAACTAATGAGTAAGGTTTTCTTTTATATTCTTATGATTTTTCTTTGTCTTGAGACCTAATTGTGAGGATTTATGAGGAGCCATATTGAGAGAAAAAGTTATTGTGAGCTTATGAATATGAGAAGAGAAAGTGAAGATTTGAGAAAGAAATGAACTGATGAGGTGAATAACAAAGAGAGTGAAGTTGAAATTTAAAGAATAGTGAATGTGATCATGCATTTTTGCAATCAAGAAGAAGAAGAGTGGAGTGAAGTTGAAGAGAGATTTGGAGAGAGAAGTGGAGATTTGGTTGTTAGAAAAGAAAAACACTCATTGGACGTATACCTTATTTGCATGAAAAGAGAAAATGTAAGGGATTTGTATTGCATACATTCAGCTAACATGGGTAAGGTGAAAGAAAAAAAAAATTATGACCCTAATAAATGCTTAATAATAGTATAGTAGGAATCTATTTATCAGAAAATAAATTGCATAAAAATCTATATAATTAATTTTTATTAAACTATAAATTTTCTTAATTTTACTCACTAGACATTTAATTAAGACATTATTTCAACTATAAGAATCAATCTTAGCTACTGTACATTAAATAATAGTTAAATTTTACTAAAATACATAAACACATATACAAAGATATATTATATGCAGTGTAATAAATATAGAAAATGATTTTAATCTAATTGCTATCAATACTAAAAAATCAAATAAAATTTGCGAGCATTTAATAAAATTCACCTAATGTTTACAAAGTTAGCATGAATATCAAAACATCAAAAATTATTTTTAGTTAAATAAGCAATGTGAATCACATAATCATGATATAATACATGATATTATACATTAAAGCTAGTCAATACAAAATTTTTGCTATAACGGATTGTACACACCAATTTTGTTCCTTGTCTATTCAAATTTGGTTTTATCTAGAAGATTAGTAAGGATGTCAACCAATTGATTATCCGTACGAATAAATTCTATACTTATTTCACCATTGTTAATATGGTCCCAAATAAAGTAATGTCTTAGTTCTGTGTTTTAATTTAGAATGATGCATAGGATTTTTTTTTGTCAAATTAATTACACTTGTATTATCACATTTTATAAGGTTATTTTTCAAATTTAAGCCATAATCAGATAATTGTTATTTGATCCACAACATTTGCATACAACAATTACCAATTGAAATGTACTCGGCTTAATCTGTAAATAGGGTAATAGAGTGTTGCTTCTTGGAAGATTAAGAAACTAACTTATCTCCTAGAAACTAGCAAGTACGTGAGGCATTGCAACCTGCATAGTTGGTATCTGAGTAACCAATTAAATCAAATTTTGATTTTTAGGGTACAAGATTCCTAACTTAGCTGTACAAGAAATATACTTGAAAATACATTTCACAATTGACAAGTACGTTTCGATTGGTTTTGATTGGAATTGAGCATAGATACATATATTAGGTCGTAAAGTAATTAAATACAATAAAGATCCAATCGAACTCCTATATAATTTTTCATTAACTTTCTTGCCTATATCATTTGGATCTAATCTTATAAAAGTGGACATAGGGGTAGCAATACCTTTGACATTTTCACGTCCAAACTTATTTAAGATCTATCTTGTATACATCTCTTAATCTACAAAGATCCAATCATTTGTTCACTTTACTTGGAGTCTAAGGAAAAAGTTTAGTTCACCCATCAGAGACATCTTAAACTAAGATAACATAAGCTTGGAAAATTTCTTGCAATATGATTCATTAGTAGATTCGAAAATAGTATCATCAACATATGTTTGGACTAATAATAGATCATTGTCATATTGTTTTTTAAAAGTGTCATGTCTACTTTTCCTCTTTGGAATCCATTCTTAACTAAGAATTTACTACGTCTCTCACACTAAGCTCATGGAGCTTGTTTTAATCCATATAAAGCCTTTCTTAACCTATAGACATAATCTCCTTAAATGGATCCTCAAAACCTAGAGATTGTTCTACATACACCTCTTCTTTTATATAACTGTTAAAAAAAACACTTTTAACATCCATTTGGAATAATTTAAACCCTTTCTAACATGCAAGTGCAAGTAGAAGTCTAATAGCCTCTAACCTGGCAACCAGTGCATAAGTCTCATCAAAGCCAATTCCTTCTTCTTGTGAGTAGCCTTTTGCTACTAATCTTGCTTCGTTTCTTACAATTTTGTCATGTTCATCTAACTTATTCTTGAACACTCACTTGGTACCTATGATGGATTTATCTTTAAGCTTAAGGACAAGTATCTATACTTAGTTTCTTTGAAATTTTGTGAGCTCTCCTTACATGGTACTTATCTAACTATTATCGGACAAGGCTTCATCATTAGAGTTAGGTTCATTTTCAGACAATAAAGCAAAATGATTTTCTATGTTTCTTAAACTAGCTCTTATCTTGACTTCAAAATATATATTATCGATTACTTATTTAGGAGGATTGTAAGGTTTAAATCTAATTGTTCTAGAAGGTTTAGATGTTACTTAAGGAACTTTTTACTTAGCCTCTAAATTAGCCTTTGAATTCGGTTCTAATGAGCTTTCAACTTTTGGCTCTTTAGAAGTTCTTATCTAACCTTGTTGTACATTTTAATTCTTACCTTTTGCTTTTACTTACATGTCATCATCAGAATCATCCACTTTCGCCTCATTAGCAAATTTCACATTTATGGATTCTTCTATTATTCTTGTAACTTTGTTAAAGACACAATCTGCTTTGCTATTTAAGGAGTATCATAAGAATATGCATTCATCCTCTTGTTCCTCAAGTTTACCAAGATTTAGACCAAATTTCTTAATGAAATATGTAGAACTAAGTATATGAAAATAAGATAATTTTAGTTTTCAACCTTTGTATAGCTTATATGACGTTTTCTTAGCAAACAGCTTTATATAAACACAATTAATGATTGACATGATATAGAGACCGCCTTGGCCCAGAAGTATTGTACTACACCACTTTCATTCAATAATGTCCATGTCATTTCTTAGATTGTTCTATTTTTACATTCTACCACTCTGTTTTGTTGTGAAGTGTATGGAGTTAAAAAATTATGAGTGATACTGCTTTGTTAACAAAACTTTGTAAAATCATCGTTTTCAAACTCTTTTCCATTATTAGTTCATAAACTAATGATGGAAAAGCCTTTTCCATTTTGAACTTATTCTAAAAACCTTTTGAAAGCACAAAAGAGATCTCTTTTATGTCGTAGAAATAGAACCTAAGTATACTAAGAACAGTCATCTACTATAATTGAACCATATGTATTATCACCTAAACTTAATGTGCATCTTAGACCAAACAAATCAAGAGGCAAAAATTCTAATGGCCTTTTTTATAGAAATAACGTGCTTAGATTTATGTGACATAACACTTAAGTTATTTTAAATGCAAGTTGCACAACGAATATCATCTTTTATGTTTATTTTAGGCAAACCATTAACCAACTTATTTTTAGACAAATTATCCAATTGATTAAATTTAACATGCCCTAATTTCTTATGCCATAAGAATAAATTATCAGAAACGAATAGAAAGAAACTCTCAATTTCTACTTTAGAATGTTTAACAAGATAGATGTTTTTCTTATGACATTCGATATGTCACACTAAGTACAAATGAGTATGCCCGTATCTAGGGGATAGGTCTAAGCTCTCAAAAAATTTTAAATGAAGAGAAAAATGTGTGAAAGCAAGCAAAACCTATGATCAGCTCTAAGGATATGATGCATCGAAGACTTTCGAATTAGCTCGATATGATGCACAAGTAGTTCAAAGAGGGTACTTGCCATCTAACCTTGCTCAAGGGTTAAGATAAGAGTAAGTAAGCAAGTAAGCAAGAAAATGCCTATGAAGAGAAAATTTAGTATATTCAATAATGTCAAAATGATATCATGGCTACATAATACGAGAGTATTTATGCTTGAAAATCTAGGTCAACTTGCTAAAAATAGGAAAAGACAAAAGGGGATTGTCTAAAATAAGCATTGTGCAAGGAATGTAAAAGGGTACAAAAGGAAAATCAATGAATAGAAGATTCATGTTGCAGATTCTTTCATGTAAGGGGTTTGGATAGGTGGCTAGCAAACTCTTAGTAGAAATAAACAATGTAGTATGGTTGGGTTAGTTGGTGCCAATCTAGCTTACAAGACCTTCCTAAGTTGGTTCGGCTTGGACATTATCAAGGCATCTTAGAGAAATGTTGGTTGAGCTGATGGATGAGTGAGCTGAGCTATCTATTGAGTACTCCCCAAGTTGGCATTGAAAGAGCAATATTAGGTACGTGAAAGCTCTACTTAGAAGTAATAGTAGATCGATAGACAGGAGCAACTTAGACTGTAGGTCAAGAAAGGAGAATATGCCTTACTAGACTCTTAAGTCCTCATGCTTGGGTTCTGGTCAAAGGGCCAATAGCTTGATTTCTATCATTTCCCTCCTGTTTGATTTAGATTTGGTATCAAATCCAACTAGTCTTTTTGTTGTTCGTCCTTTGAGTAGTATGGGGTAAGGTCAATAATGTTGAACATGTCAAATACTCTAAAGTCTTTAAGTAATTCTACTTGATAGGTATTATTATTAATCTTTTGGAGTATCTTGAAGGGTCTTTTAGCTTGAGTGAACAACTTGTTCTTTCTCTTGCTTAGGAATCTCTCATTACTCAAACGTATTTACACCAAGTTGCCAAGCAGAAATTGCCTTACCTTTCTTCCTCTTCCTTTTCCTTTATCTTCTTGGTAGCTCAGTTGATTTGCTGGGCAACTTTCCAGTATATTTATTAGAAGGATCAAGCTCTAGTTCTTGCTTTAGGGTCCTCTTAGTTGGATGAGGGCATTAGAGAGTGATCAAGGGGGAGCTTGTGATTGAATCAGTAGATGGCTTCAAATGGTATATGTCCAATGGTATTATGTACTACTCTATTGTAAACAAATTCTACTACAAGTAAGTAGACATCCCAATCATTCAAGTTCTTCCCCATTGTAACTTAAAGCAATGAACCCAAAGTACGGTTGAGAACCATGTTTTAGCCATCAATCTAACAGGAGATGGGAAGTGTTGAAAGGTAGTTTGGTTCCTATTCGATGCTAGAGAGTTTTTTAGAAATGGCTCAAGAACTTTGGGTCTTGATTTGACATTGCACTTGTCAGGACTCTAAAGGGGGCCTAATAGGATTACCTAAAATTTCCATAACATGTGTGCACCCATGATATGAAAACCGTCTTCCAAGTTAGAGATTGCAATACTCTAAATTATAGATCACTAAGGTTAATGATTTTCAAGTAATTAATTTATTGTAACATGACATAATATAGAATTATAAATACCTATGGATGTCCGATAGCCCACAGTTCCTCAGAACCGTAGAGAATCGGTATCCCCTACCAAATAATAGGACAGGATATGCCAACATTATAAAACTACAGGTAGAATTAAATTATATTGAATTCTAACATGTGAATATTTTCTACAAAGAGTATTATGTATCACCTATAAAGATCTCAACTAATCCTAACACTAATGTACATATCTTCATCTCGCACTCAGCACTCGAGACTCATCCCAATCCCATCGTAGGCAAACCTGCAAAAGAAAAACTATTGGGAAATAAGCTATAAGAGCTTAGTGAGCTATCCCTCATACCATACTAGCAAACAAGTTATCAAACAAATTATTACAACCATATGAATGCATGCACACGCAGAATGCCAAACAATATATGCAGTTGACCGGTACTGCATATAATATCGGATTTTAATGCCCTCCGAAATAAGGGTTGGAGATTCATCGGCACCAATCACGATCGGGCTCTAACACCTGGGTTTTTACCCATAACTTTGAGTTCCGTATTTCACAAAAACTACATTTCCATTTCTAAAAATCCAGTAGTTCACAAAGTCCCATGCCTAGTGGTGAGGTGGCCCCCGCAGTCCATACTCACACCCTACAACGGTGGTCTCTAGACACGACCCCCAACTACCCATGGTTAGCGTCTCCAGCGCCAATAGAACCCGCGAGCCAAGGGTAGGGTCTTGTTGTACCCATGCTCCTGCGCGGTACTAATCAAATCATGTGGGAATCCATCCCTCCAAGGCCCTTCATTACCAACCACATGAAGTGACGGCCGGAACAAGTAATGCGATGCATGGATAATGCATGACCCTTTTAATTTAAGAAAAGCCAAATATAATTAGGTCAAATTATGAGGTGATCAATCAATATCAGCAAACCATCCAAATCATATAAAAATCAATCATACCATCAAATTATCAATTATCGTATTTAACAATATTTCTTACAATAATTAAGCAATATCAAGCACACGCATATCCCGAAACCCTATGCATCAAGTTATTGATATTCAATTTAAATGCACTAACTACAAGCACAAATAAGTATGGAGTCATCGGGAGTACTCACTTGACTATGACGACTCGCTCTAGTCGTAATAACCGATTGGGAGATCCTCGCCCTCATCGAGATCACTTGATCATTACGAGATAATAACGATAATAAGTAGTTGACTCAACTAATGGTTCTAGATATCTATTTACCTAATTCTACTTAGATTACTATCAGCTCTTATTTGATTAAACCTAAATGCTAATTGTACGTAACTTTTTCATTCTATTTTCAATATTTACGAATTTATAGTCATTTTTCATCGTTTTCGAACGCACGTTCACACGGTGATGTCCGTTTTGGACGTTATGACCCGTGTTTTACGATATGAACTAAATTTAGAAAAATTTTAACCATGAAAACTTAATTACCTTTATTACTTATATTTATATCTTTTGTTTTGTTTGTACTTAATGAGTTAGTTAACCCTTAAATCTTTATACTTAGAGGATTTTACTTTGCTATTACTAATTCATGTACTTAATTAAGTGTAATCCATTTTAGAAAGTGTATTAGGGTTTACTAATTTAGGTTCCTAATTATGATACACTTTTCTTCTTTTCTTAGTTTATAATCTATGCTTATGTCATCGCTTACATCATCATTTGCTTATATCATTGCTTATGTAGTCTATTGATGATGTCATGGCTTATGTAGTCTTTTGATGATGTCATGGCTTATGTAATGTTTAGATAATGTCATGGCTTGCGTAATCCATTTATTACATTTAAATATATATGTCATTAAGTACTTATACATATACATATGTTATATATCTACCTTTCTCATAATATACTAATATGTGTATTTATGTACTAATATATATACTAATACATATACCCATATACGCATACGGTGACATACGTATTTTTATTCGTATTTTCGTATGCCTTATCTAGCCCCTTAAGAAAGCTTCACAATTTCATTCTTTTTGTATTATAAGAGTATATTTGACATGATATATGTATGTATAGTTAGTATATACCTTATTTTAGGTTATGTACATATTGTATACTTATGTACAAAGGAATTTATACATGTATTCTTCTAGCATATCCTTTTATACATATACTAAAGGACATATGCACATCAATATTCTTCTTCTTCTTCATGATTCCTAGATTTTTACACTTAAAGAGGAGAACTCTGTGCTCTTTTCTTCAAGATAACACTAAACACATAACTACTTATCTAATCTACCTAATTAACTAACAATGAATAATATAAAGCAACATAAAACAACTTAAAGACATATCTTTAATTGTGTTGGAATTAAGAAGACAAAAGGAGGAGTGATGAGAGTGAAATGGGAAGAAGAAGCTCACGGCAATGGGGAGTGTTTTTGTTTTGTTTCTTTTTCTTTGTTTTTGATTATGGAAGACAACAAATGGTGGGACCAAAATGAGGAATAATTGGATGGTAACAATTGAGGGGAAAGGAAAAAAGAAAAATCAAAAGAAAAAGAAAAGAAAAGCCATCATGAAGTTAAGATATTTTCTTTATCTCTTAGTCTTTTGTTGACTTTTCAAAATGTTGACTTTAGTCAACATGTGTTGACTTGGTCAACCTTTGGACATTGGTCAATATGCATTATCTTAGTCAACATTCCTTAAGTATGTGTAATTTTGTGCACATAATGTAGTAATTAAGGGAAATGAGGGGAAAAATGAAGGAAATGAGAAGAAACGAGAAGAAACGAGAAGAAACGAGGTATATAATGAATTGATTAGTAAGTATGGTTGATGAGGTCTTACTTTAGGTCTTTATAGCTTATATATCTCATTTGATAAACTACTTTGGATAATAAGTGCAAAAAGTACTAATTTGAGTATCAAAGTTCACTACATGTAACCTAATCTTCAACTCTAATCCTAATCCTAAGTAAGACTATCTTAATCATATATTTAAGGGATAATTATAATCTATGACTCATTATCTTAGTTTCTAATGGATTACTTGAGGATTCGAATCATATAAGCATGAATGAGGGTCATCTCTAACCTTTTACTAATGATTTGGCAAAATATGAGCATTATATTTTCAATTAGGGTTTTAGGGTATATCATGGTGAATTAGTACTTTTATATCCTTAAAGTTATAGTTTTAGGATTTTTATTACTTTAGGGCACAATCTCTAATGTTTTTACACATTTAGGGTTTCATAGATTCTTACGCGATAAAATCTTCGATTGCCATCTTAGGGTTTTGATGAGGTTCGAGGTTTTAGGGTCTTCGTATGCGGTTAGGGGCTCAATTGATGATTTAAGGTTTTTCAGTCCACTTTAGGTTTTGGATTGAGATTTTAATCGGTTTTAAATCTTACTGGCTCTTTTGAATTCAGGAAAAATCATTTACAGTTTGGACGTTTGTTTCTATACTTAGAAAGCTAAATTCGTGGGGTTTACAGCACTCCTCAACACTCTATGCAACTAAATGATCTCCTATAAAAAGAGAAAAGTACTAGTTGAAGTGTCATTAGTTTTAGTAAAGGGCACGAATTGTGCCATCTTGCTGAATCTATCTACAACAACCATTACAAAATCTTTGTCTTTGGTAATTTGGGGTAAATTGAGGACAAAGTCCATACTCAAATCAACCTACGACTTAGTGGACATAAGTAGAAGCATAGCTTTCCCTTACTTAGCTCTACATTTTGCCTTCTTACGGATTGTACAACTTTCGACCACACGATGTGCATCACACCTCATCTTAGACTAGAAGAACCTCACATTCAATAGCTCATAGGTCCTTCTTTCTCCAAAATGTCCTAAATTCTACTAAAATGGGCTTCTTTAACTAATAAACTCTTAAGAAACAAGTCGTTACACATTACTTGCCACCTCGAAATAGAGATTCATCCTCTACATGATAATCATCTACTGTTCTTCCTTCTCCATAGTGCCAAATATGGGACTAAGATCAGGGCTTGAGGATATTACTCCTTGATGCTCGCAAATCCTAAAAGTCAAGTCTATAACTCGGTAAGGAGAATATGCCTTCTTGACAAGGCGTCAGCAACCACATTAGTTTTACTTTGTCTATACTTTACCACAAAATTGAATCCTTTTAGATATTGAACCATCAGGCTTGCCTCTTTGAAATCTTGGTCTAAATCCTAAGGTATCTTAAGAACTCATGATTTTTATAATGACAAACTCTCTTGGCAGAAGGTAATGTTACCACACTTTAAGAGCTTAGATTAGTGCAAGGAGTTCTTTGTCATATATAAAGTAATTCAATTGTGGTCCTCTCATTGTTTCACTATGATATGCAGTAGGTTAACCTTCTTGCATTAGCACAACTCCTATACCAACACTCGATGCATCACACTCAAGTTCAAACACCTTCACAAAGTCAAGCATAGCTAACGTAGGTGCAAAGGCCAACCTCTCATTCACCTCAGCAAAGCTTCATTCTTTTCTTTCTCCCCACTTAAACTCAATAGTCTTCTTTGTTAGTTTATTAAGGGGTGAAACAATGATACTAAAACCTTTGATAAAGCTATAATAAAAGGAAGTTAGTCCATGGAAGCTTCTCACCTCGGCACATGTGGTTAGCTTAGCCATTCAACAATAGCTCAAATTTTCTCATTGTCAACACGTAAGCCTCCTTTGCTTACAATGTATCTAAGGAAGACCGCTTCTTCCTAAGAGAAACAACACATCTTTAAGTTTCTAAAGAGCCTTTTAGCTTGGAATACATCAAACATAGCTTAGAGATGGTCAATACGAGTCAGTACTGTACTACAACATACTTTTCAATCATATCTCTCAATACATTATTCATCAATCTCATGAGAGTGCTAGAGGCATTTGATAAACCAAAAGGCATTACCATCCATTCATATAGACCATGTTGAGTCTTAAAGGTAGTTTTCCATTCATCTCTTTACCTTATACAAATCTGATGATAACCAGACTTCAGGTCAATCTTATTGAAGATTCTAGCTCCATTTAATTCATCAAGCATGTCATCCAATCTTAGGATAGGGTATTTGCACATGATTGCTATCTTGTTTACAAATCTGCTAACCACAAACATACATAAAGTATTATCCTTCTTTAGTATAAGCAATGTAAGTGCAACATAAGGGCTAAGACTCTCTCTCACATATCCTTTCTCCAATAGTGCTTTGACTTATCTCTAGAGCTTGGTAGCTTGCTTAGGATTCATCTAATAAGCAGACTTATTCAACAAGGCTGCACCAGGTATTAAGTTAATGCAAAGCTTAATCCCTTGGAAAGGGGGCAATCCTTTAAGCAGTTGCTTGAGAAACAGGTCAACATACTCTTCCAATAGTTCTTTGACCTCTCTAGACAATATAAGTTACTCTTTCAACTTCAATAGTCTTCTAATTAGTAAAGAGGTCAATACATCAGATTTAATGGCCTCTCGAAGCTTGAATCGGCTTAGTACTAATATTTCCTTAGATCATCTAGTTATTGGCCTGTAACCTTCTCAGTTAAGTAGGGGTCATAGGGAATAAGCTGATCTTCTTCCCATTCGTTTCAAATGTGTGGGTGTTTCTGAACCCAACATGAATGACCCTTTAATCAAATAACCAAGGTTGACCTAATAATACATGGGATGTGCACATGGGCAATACATCATAGAGAATTTCATCAGAGTAGTTCCTATTAGAGATTGGCAATAGGACATACTACGCAACATGCAATGCTCCCTTCTCATTTAGCTAATATAGCTTATATGGCCTTAGATGTGATAGGGTTGGTAACATAAGCTTTTGAACTAGGTCAGTAGATGTTACATTAGTACGACTCTAACTGCTACTATGAGAGTATACACTTACTTGTTTACCATGCAGGTTGTCACACCCAAAACAAGAGAAGTCATAATAGTCTCATTGTATAAACTAACTTAAGATAGAAGCTAACCTCATAGCTACTATTGTAAACATATTATACATAAGGCGTACATGATTTAATCAGCTTAAAGCATCCATTCTGATACTTGTGAATGACCAAACCTATAGTATAGCTTTATAAAATACTTGTTCTAAATAACTTGTTGTCTCATAACACAATAGTATTTACATAAAAGTTTCACATTTAGAGTTATAATTTATAATTAGAGTTTCTCAAAAGCCGTAGGTTTTGAAGTCGATTTACAATAAGATAAGACACTAATGGCCATCCCGAGGAATTCCCAATTAGTTTCCTCAAAATTTAAAAGAAAAGTCAAAAGCCTAGATTCAGTAGATTCTTTATTCATGACTTTCCTAGCTAATGGCACACTAACTTGGGGGTGGTGGTATCTAAACATCTTGATCTTCATTCATCACCTACAAAAGAGTCTATGGGGATGTAAGCACAACTACCATAGTAAGTGGGATGGAGTCAAAAGAATACTAAACAATAACAAGCAAGGTTATTAATTATGATAAAATTCAATTCAATCAATCACTTGAAACATCGCATAATGTTAGCCGAACCATTGTGAGGTTAGAAAAATAACATTCGCTCTAACTTGGATTGAAGAGTTTTATCACAACCTGAATTAGACTAAACTCGGGCTTGTGCAATGGAGAACACCCTCCTCTTGTAACCACCTTCAAACCATAGTCCACACTCT